>OY728156.1:318726069-328171413 GCA_963277665.1 Viscum album
AAAACATGAATGTGTTGAATTTATCCAAAATTTGGATCTTCATAATGCTTCACCGTTATTTTTCTATGAAAAACATCATTAAATAGGTTAATATTGAGTTTCTGATTCTTAATATTCCCAATACAATTGATGATTTTCATCCATTTGTGAGATAATATTTATAAGAAAACACCTCGATTAACTAGTAATGGTATGAGATATTATCAATTAATCTCCTGACCTCTTGGGATAATCATGTGAAAGAAATTTATTAGAAAAAACTCATACCTGATCAATCATTATAATTATGTAATTTTCATGAAATTTAACATTTCATGATATAAGAATTTTAGAGTCTGGAGAAAAATGATAAAAATTGTATCTTTTAATTTTTTAACATATCTTTGTATGTATCCATAGGTTTTTCTATGTTTAAATTATTTTTATTTGTGTTATAAAAACACACTAATTCAAGAAATCCCCAATTGTCCACATGTTAAAAATTCGATTTCCAACCAATAAAGAATTCAAATTGAATTTTGGAAATATAACTAATTGAAACAAAAATTAAAATTTATGATTCCTTTTTATGTGCTATATTTTTCATGAATTTGGGAATATTTTTTATACAAATTATATACTATATCTAATTTAAAAAATTATTATTTGGTCTTTTAGTTATAGTAAATGTTTTGGTGAATGAGGCATACATTATTGAGAAATTATTCCATTTTATAAAATGAAACATGAAAATAATATATGTATTTCCACATTATTAATTTTTATTTTATAATATTATTTACATTGATCTGATTCAAAAATATATTTTTTTAGCCACATTGTTTCAATACCTCACCCTAAAAAATATAGGTGTCAAGAGTTTGATTATAATATATATAAAAAACTGAAATATATAAATATCATGAAAATTTATCATTAAATTAAATAATGATTCAATATTAAAGTAAATTCCTCTCTAAACTAAACATATCTATATGTATTATTTCCAATCCTGATAAACATTTATTATAACTAATATTTTTTATTAGTTTTGGTCCCCTTAACCTATTCCAGAAAACATTCAACCAATTAAAATCATGAGTACTAATTATCCAATCTTGAAAAAATATAGAAATAAAATATTTGTGTTATAAACATATATTTTCTTCCATAATAGGGAACATTTTTAAGTTATTACACTATTTTATAATAATTTTATGAACGTGAATGTTATCATTATGAAATTCACTTTTAAATTCAATGTATAATAAGTAATTTATAATATTATTACAAATATTTCATGTAAACTATAGTATTACAAGTCTAGATACTAAATTAATGTTAATGTAAAACCTATAATATAGAAGTAATTTTATAAATGAAATGAATATATCAATTTCAACAATAGAACTCATGTCCGGATGACTTCCTCAATTGATTTTATCATATGTCAAGAAAAGACACCAATCCCACTAAACATTTATTTCATTAAGTTTTATATAATATGGAAGATATTCACATAATGGGATATAGAATAAAATACAATTCACTAAGTGTTAAATATTATATACACAATATTTAATTAACTTTTAACCAAATATATTAAAATACTATTCCTTCATAGTGTTTTTTAAATATAGATAAACATTTATTTCATATATTGTTCCTTTATAAAAAAGAAAATGTGTTAATTATAAATATTATAATGGGATAACAATTTATCTTTCCCTTTCCTACCATCTCGATCTGTGTGAGACTTATGTCTCTAGTGCATTGTCAAAATATTGGTTTCTACCAATTCTCCTGTATGAATTTCTTCCTCTTCAATATACTTTTTCATTAATAAGTAATTCATCATTTTGTGTGATATGAATATGTATATAGACTGTATTGATTCTATATAGTATTGATAATATAAATCATTAGAATAAATATCAAATATATCAAAACTGTGATTCATATATTGATCCAATATTGCCCAATTTTTTCCTATTCTTAAAATTCCCACTATGATTTATATTATGTACTATAAAATATAACCTACTTATTGATGTATTGGTTGTTTATTTTTTTGGGGAGTTTATTTTTTCATATATATATGTATGAACATTAAAAATAGTCTTCAATCTCAACGATTAAACCATGAATAATCACAATTGTTTTGGTTTTTTAAACATTATTCAAAGATTGATTCACATCTACCAATTAATTTTTAACGTTGTATAATTAATTATCCTATCATTGTTGAATATTAATGGTTCATGTTTACTAATGTAAAAAAAATTCTATCCATCGTGTTTTCCAAGTTATAGCATAAATAGAACTACAATAGTAGTGTTACTTATAAACTCTATAAATGAAGGCCATTTTTTGTCCCACTCAAATCATAAGTTGATTATAACTTCTAAAATATGATAAAATAGAAATAATAAAACTATATATCATATTAATATAGTTCTAATACATCATATATTTTTTTATTTGAATGTAAATAATGATTAAGATAAATAATAATTATGGTGGAAATAATATTAGAATAGTAAAACAAACTCTTAATTTATAGGATGATAATATAAATACCTCTTAGGGGATTTTATTACCAAAATCCATCCATTTCATAGAAAAAATATTCTTTTTTCCGTAATGTTGCAAGAGTATCCATATACTAGATCCCAGGAATCCTGGTCGTACAGTAAGAACATCATCAACAATTTACCTATTTGAGGGTACTATGTTCCAAACCCAACACATCTTCAGCACTCTGGCTGGAAATAATAAAATTGATCCATTATTAACCATTAAATATCACAATAATTAAATAGTATACTTGAGAAATTTATCAATAATAATATCCGAAGATAAACTTTTTTAGATAGAATATAAGAAATCATTATGGATTGGAAAAATTGATATCTATATCTAGGAAGCTCCTTTGTTATAAGGGATCATACAATGATTGATTACAACATGAAAATAAAGGTTCATTAGAATAAAACCCTCCAATGATATATCAATTATTTAGATTCACTAATCAACTTCCAATTTGAATCCCTAAATCACAAATATGATATAAAATTTAAAATGATTTTACGTCATCTTAGTGAATTTTATATCTTTTTATCTTTTTCTAGTCAACTTCACAAACCCTCATGTTCTATTATTATTTGTATGTTCTAAAAAAATCCAAATACGCATTTTCAGATGATTGAGTATTTTTGATACTCTAAATGATGAAAAACTAAATCTTTTTACGAATGTAAATTCAATAACAATAATTAGAATATAATTCCATCCCATTTAGTTAATATAGATAAAATTAATCTCAATGATGTTTCTCATAATCGAATAATAAAGGTTGATATTATATAATCACTAAACATTAAATTATATTCTATTAAAGCTCAAATATAAAGACATTAAATACTAAATGTTTAATCAAACTCATTATTACTTATATTTATATTTTCAAAACAATTTATATAAAAATGATCCCTGAACAAATGATCTCACCCATTAGTTAATCAAAAGACATTGAAGATAAAATATGATAGAATTATAAAAAATGTAAATAGTCCATATAATATCAAATAAGACTCCCCATTATTTAAACATCCATAAGATTTAAATGTTTAAATTCATTCTTCTTGTCAAATCAAAAGACACAGAATAAGATCACTTCTAGTTTTATAGTTAACCTAAATGAATCGTTAGTATACATGGGAATAATAGTAGTCACTTATTAGGAATTAATATATGAACAAATTTTATATTTTTCTTTATTTTCATATGTACTCACATTGGGGAGTTTCTCAATTCATGATTTTAAAATTAGAAAAATATAATAGAATTAGTTCTATAATTTTAGGAATTTAAAACATATACACGTTCTCTGATTATTCCAAAGAATTTACATATTAATGAAAAGGTTATACATTTTATATTTTTCATTTAATCATTCAAACAATCATCTATTAATAAACGACTAATAAAATTCAACATGAAAACTTATATAATATCCCCCATAAATGTGTTTGAAATAAAAATAATGATAGTTAAAATGAATCAGAAGTCATTTTTTATGTTTTTAATGATAATATACACTATAAATATAGCTTATACTTCCATCTTAAATAAATAAATATAATATTATAAATCAATCATGGATTTATTTGTCCTAATATTATATATATTTCCTAACCACCTCATTATACATTTTTATTTACACCTACCTTATAACTTTTCCCCAAATCATCCAAATCATTCTTCAACTAAACAACTACTTCACCACTTTATGATTTTAATTTTGATCTTCTAAAATTTAGTTCACTTCAATTAACTTCTAATCTTGGTCATCATTTGTGTATTATAAGTAAAGAATAACTATGTTCTGAGATTTCCTTACATGGAAATCCTCTTGATGTTCAGGAATTGAATCTCATAATATTCCATAAAATCATTAAGTTGAGGATTCATATAATCTTGATGATGAAGAACATGATTCAATGTCTAGGAGTTTTATGAATAATAATTACATTCCTATTGACAACTCATGATATAATCAATTTTAGGATGGATGGTTATGTTATTAATTTCATTCGCCAACTATTACCACATAGATAATTATTAATTCCTTATTTTTCACTTCCAAAACTATCATAATAAGAATATTAATTTTATGTACTCCCAAATTAAGCCCCACTTTGACTAGATCTATTTATAATTTATGGTTTATCCTTTACTAAAAGTGACATTTTCATGATTGAAAATTAATATAATTAATAATATTTATTAAATTTTTCTATATTTTTTCCATTTTTTATATAATCTTGCTTCATTTTTAATTTTTATAAAACTAAAGGATATACTCTATTAAATTTAATTATAGTATATTTTATTGGTGAACTCACATATATATTAGAATCACCATAATATGGTCATTGGTCCTTTTTGGAACCATATCGTAATGATCTTATAGAATTTTATAAATTATTATTGAAAATAATACAATATAATAGATAATGATCTATAAGATTATTGAGTAGTAGATTAATGATTGGATCTATAATCAATCCCTATATACTCAACAGTTTTTTCAAGATTATTGGATGTATGAGTGTTCCAAAATCATAATGGGTATCATCGCATAATTCAATAATAATATTCATTATTTTCCATTATTAATATTATTGAGAGTTTAATCCTTATCTTTGGAGTCCATTATTCTTTTCCAGTAGACTATTTTATGGAAATAAGAACATTTAAAACCACTTAGCATATGATATTAGAGGAATATATATTTTTCTTCAAGGATTCTATTAATTTTTCTATAACTCCTCACAAATCCATAGCATCATGTTCAGTTAGTCCTAATTTTTGAGGTGTTGGTGTCCCTTCCTTCCACTTTCTATACACATCAATCTTCCACTAAAACAAATCTAAATATGTCTAGGTATGAATTTAAACATTTTTGTGAGAATTGTTTCTCTTATGATAGTAAATATATTTATCTAGATTATAAATATTTGGTTACTTTTTATTCTCACTTGATTAATTTATTCTCTCCTAAATAAGTACAGTCTACAACACCTCATACTACTACACACTCATAGAAGAGTAATTTATTATTCATATTAAAAAAATAATCAAAATATGAAGAGAAATAAATGATTCTTCTCTATATTCTCACTTATAATAAGTAGCTCATGTATTTGATAAAATAAAAATTCCATGATTCAAGTATTTTTCATATTATTACTAAAAATATGATTTATCATCTATGAAAATGGAGACATATAATGTTTAACCATATTAGTTCAAAAAATTTCAATATATTTTTTATTAAACATGATTATATAAAAAATCCTCATAAACGAAATAATATCCAAAAAATGGGATATTTAATTTCACAATGCATCGATCCACTTTAAATAGAAATTAATACAAATCAACCAATTGGAAAATAATAATAATTTACAAATATAAATGGTTTTTCATGTGAATATTTTCATTCGCCTAGAATAGTATTTAACATGAATTAATTTAATATTTTTCTAAGTAAATTTCATATATATTTTGATATATGAGAAACCATTCAATGTTATGTAAAATTACAAATATATTCAATAAATAATTTCGATACATCACATATTTCTACTCCTAAACTTTGAATTTTCATGGTTATTGTACCAACCATGATATCAAAACATCTTATATATACAACTCATGAATGAGATATGAGTATAATAACATCAACTCCTCACTAGGATTCATAATATACTCCCTTAATCATAACTAAAAGTCTTTAATAAATATAGACACTTGTTTTAAAAACCATTAATAGTTAATCAAAATTTAACCATAAATACTTTTTAGGAAATTTACCTAGATGAAGAATTAATGGAAACAAAATATGAATCATGAAGTCTGAAATATGATATTTAAAAAATGTATTTATCATAATAAATTAATATAATTTTATTTGGTATGGACTACATTATATAGTTTATAATTCAAACCATTGATATCATCTGATATCATAATCCAAATAAAATTATGTATCAAAAATATGATACCAAAAAATTAAATGAATGTATCATTAAATATTTTAAAACCATTAGTTATTATATTATGATGATAATTTTTCAATTTATTTTATAAGAGAATATATATTTATGAAATTATCAAAACTAAAAGAAGAACTAATTTTTCATTTTTAGAAATATATGAAGAAGGAATTTTAATCTTCTAGAAGATATATTCCGTGGGATTGCCTAATTTTATTCTTCTAAATGATAAATCAAATGTAAATATAAAAAAATGTTCTCATATTTTATTGAATACATAATAGGTAAAATAAATATATATATGATAGTCAGATTGATAAAATTTATTCCCTGTAATAAGTATTTAAAAATTGAAAAAAATTTGACGTAATTTTGAACAAAAGAGATTAAAAATAAAATGATTTCAAAGGTTCTAATATATAAATTTATCTAATAGTGCATGATTACTCCAATTTAACATAAATTCTGTTCATGTAATCTAGTCCTTTAATGATCTTAATGTCTGAGAAAAGAGATCATTTGATATCTAATTTTTTTTCAAATATTTTATTTTTATTCATAAAATTATATTTGGAAATATATTCTCATTGTTTTCAGAAATATTATACATTATTCAATGAAAACTAATTATTAAAGTGTCATCTTATTTTACACTTCATAATTAATAATCACTACAAAAAAGTACATAATTATCATGTTAATTTAAAATTATAGTTGAAAATAATCTAACTATAAAATATTTCATTTAGGGTTTCAATTTCTATTAAATATTTTTATAATCCTTTCCTCCAATGGGGGATGAATTCTACAATTTAGTTAGACTGTCAACTTCTAATTTGTTTTTAACCACATCATTGCACTCTTTCGAGAATGATACAAAATATAAATATTTAGTATAAGTTAATTTAGTATCTTCGAATTTAATATAATAAAACATTGATTTTAGTACAAGATTCATAATCCTTATCTAATATTGTCTATAATTTATCATATTATTATCTTATTTCTTCCCAGAAAAATCGCTCTAAATTTTCGAATATCACTATAATTTACTAATTAAAATATTTACTAAAAAATTAATCAAATTTCACCGTATGATATGGTAAATCTATCCAAATTTAGGATTTTGACTCATCATATAAAGAAAAAAATGTATCCCCTCAAATACTGATCATATAGGTCATATTCTTTCACTTTTTCAATATGGACTTTTCATTTTGAGGTGTATAAGAAGATTTATCATAGAATCCAATGTTCAGTATACTATTTTCATTATCTAATGTAACATCAATTTAATAATTATTGAAATTATTTAAAACTAAATGTTCACTTACTGGATCTATAAAAATTCATTATGTTATTCTTAGATCTTATCCTCAAATATCAATCCATACTCTTATATTTCATATATTTTAGTATGATATGAAAATCCTTAAAAAAATAATATAAAATATGATTGTATGAATAATAATAATTATTTTTATCATTTATGTCCTTATAATAATTATTATTGAAATTATTATTTTGAAATGCCTTTTTTTCTAATATTTTCTTGTTCACTGTTACTAGGTTCCAAATCCGAATTATCTGGGCAACACATTTTTAATGTATTTATATTTTGACTGATTCCTCTAAAATTTCGTTCTATTTTATATAAATCACAAGAATATCAATATATGTTACCATCTTTTTATCATCTATTTGAACCTACACTTAATTTTCATGGGAGTTAAAATAAGATAATAAATGCATATCTTAATATTTTCTTTTAGATCATCAATTGTTTTCTACATCGACTGACAATCATTAGTCAATACATAAATAATATTATGAATAAATTGATCACCTAATAAATCCTAAAAATTTTATTGAAGACTATTAACAATTAATATTTATATGAGATCCATTTAAGTGACTAATTATCCAAGTAGAAAATTAAACTCTGGTAAATTAGCATTAAACATTGGACTTTTACTTTCGAGAAGATTGGATATCTAAAAGTGAGTTTCTTATAGATTTTCCTATATTATATATGGTTCCTAAACATATAAAACATCACTTTATGTGTTTATTTGAATTATAATAAAATAAGTATTTTAGAAACATATGATAAAAAGAGACCCATTTCTTGCCTATTGAGTATTATTATCATTTTCTATAGAATATTGTATTATCAAATATAAATTTGATCATTCCCCGCACTTGTATCTATAAAAGTGCTCCTCTCTAATCTCTATAGTATTCGTAATATCCATCATCCATGATCAGTGGTTAGTTAAGAATAAAGTTTCAGTTTAATACTTCTACCATTCCTTTAATGGATTAAAAATATTATTCCTTCCAATACAATTTGTCTATAAATAAGGGAAATTAGTTCAAAATCAGAAGATTTGAACTACTTTCAGATAATGTAATACAAAGTGAATTAGAATGAGGATGTGTAATATAGGATATGAAATTTTGTCCCAATAATTAAAAATGGAACTATTAAATGGTGTGAATTTTAGTTTCCATGTAATCTTATAATATTTTATCCAACTAGAAAAAATTGGTTTCTAAAACATATAATGTTTGATCAATTAAAAATAATTATACTATTTAACATTCAAATATTACAGATCCAAAAAATTTTTTTACTTGGATGTGAACAACATATGATAGAAACAATAATGAATTATGAAATAAATACAAAAATCTAAACATAGTTCTTGAATTATTAGATGCCATTTGAGATACCTATTAAAGAATGTTATTATTAATTTACTTATAAATCAACGAAAAACATAATGTTTACCAAAGTGGAATGAGGATCTGTAGACATGATCTCATGTAACATAGATGAACACCTATAACAATCCCTTATATTTACGAGTCAGAATGCACCACAATTGAATCCTACTATTTTCAGCATTATGCATCTCAGTTCCCAAGCACTACTTCATTTTCATGAACAACATCATGTCTGAACCATAAAATCATTGAAAACAAAATAAAATGTTATGTATTCAAAAATATATGATTATTAATATTTTTGGATAAAAGAACCATATTCCACAACTAGAAAGTTCCACCATCATGATGGATCCGCCGTTGAAGGATTACAACATGAAATGATAGGTTGGTAAATATGTAAACCTCCATAAAAAACACTTAAAAAAATTATAGGAATGAAATATTATAATTTTAATCACTCGTGAATATATATATATATGGATATAATATTAAAATAACAATATATCATGTTTGTAATTTTTAAAATTTGTTAACATTTTTACATCTACTCTGTGAATTACATGGTTTTATTTTTCCATGTAAGATGAAATTAATCCAAAAAAATATTTTGAGAACAACGAAAACTATTGAAACTATATTTGATAAAACAATCAGTCCTCTGATGGGAGTGTCTTAAATAACTATCATCTCAAGTAAAATATAACATAGTACTATAATTTTTAATGAATGAATCAATGGGAATCTTCTCAACACTCCAAAACTTATAATGTTATAATAGGTTTATAATACCTTAATATATTATTAATTAAGATATAGGAACGGATACAACAACTAAAAAACTAAAAATTACTTAAAACTAAACATAATTTGTACTTTTAGTTTAATAAAAATGGTATGGAAGTGGTATTTGTCCTAGCATGTTATAGAAAATGAAAACTCTCTCCAATATTATATACTTTTAAAATATTCAATTATAAAATGTCAAAAAAAAAATTTAAAAACATTATATAATAACTAATAATTAAATTGAATCTCATAATTTTAATTCATATAATTTAAAATATAAATCCACTTAATTTAAGTCTAAAACATATAAAAATATTGGTAAAATAAATGTTAAATATAATAGATTCAAATAATTAAATTAGAATATAAAATATATATGTAATTCATATTTCAATTAATAATAACATAATAATTAAATAATCCATAAATTAATATATAAATTTTTTAATAATAATCCTAATTGGGATATTATGAAAGGTAAATTTAAACTTTCATTAAATAAAAATATAAAAAAAATTCCAAAATTAATAAATAAATTATATTATGCGTACATATTTTTTTAACAGCATTTAATAAATTTGATTTTTTTATTTATTCGAGATTACTCTCGACCAAAATAATTTTATAAAATGAAAAATTATAAAAATATAATTAAATAATTATTTTATTGATATAAAATTCACGATGCATAATAAATATTTTACTATGAACATTTAATAAATTCATATATCATAAAATTTAACTTTAAACAACTTTTTTTCATTTTATTTAGTAAATAATGTTCTTGAAATATTAAGTTAAATAGTATTTACAAAAAAGAACAATTGATTATTAAACTATAAATTAAATATTTTTAATAGTTATATGTAATAATTGATAATTTCACCTATGGTAGAACGTAATTTCTTTTATTTCACATAATAATTCTATTTTATACCAAAAAAATTGTCAAAAATGAAGTCATTAAGAGAATATTGATTAATTAAAACCATTGATTTTAATGAAAAATATTAATTTATTCTACCTGTATAAAAAATGGGTATAAAAATTAAATTTTAATAAAAATATAAATCATATATAACTAGAAACATAGTTCTCCATTTAATAGATAAATTAAATATATTATAAATGATGTATTACTTTTTAATTATTTTTTTGTATCATTCCTAATATAAAAACACATCACATTCATGTATGAAATTTATCAAAAAGTTACATTATTTATTAAATTAACCTTATATATAATGATATTCCAAAAAAAAAATATAGAGTTATTGGAAATAAAAAGTTTATGGAAAATAAATAATATGACATATTTAAAATCATGAATTTAAAAGTATTCTCTTCAAAAAACAGTGATGATAATTTGAAGATATGGTGGAGGTACACAAGAATCTAATACAAAATTCATCTATATTAATATAACTAAAACTATAATCTCACAATTTCTTCAAAGATAAATAAAATGGAAATTACCTCCATCATGGATTGTAGGGTCCATAGTGTATATTGTAGTTTCTTATTTAAAGAACCCACCCCAACATCCTTCAATAAAAAAGAGTTCTAATTAATGTTTCATTCCATTACATTAAATAACTTCTAATATAATATTATAAAACTTAATATATTACTTGTTTATAATGATTTAATGTATTAGTTATAGAGACCATATAAATATTTATGGACAATAACTTGTCAATAATATATTTGATATATTGTAATTAATTCAGTGGACCAATTTTTATAGCAACAAAATTTACTTATATTCTTATATCTTCCTCTACTCCTCTAATAAACTTAAATTATATTCTAAAATATGAGTAACAGAAAATAAAAACAAGATAATCATAAAAAAATACTGAAAATAGAAAACTAAAAATCATAATGTCTAAAACAAAATTATTTTATTATTATATAGTATATGCCAAATGATACAATATTGATAGAAAATCATGCCATAATCTTTTTACATGTTTTTTTCATTAAATAACTAAAAAATGGAATAAAATATGATTAATGAAAAAAATAACTAAATATATTAATAATATTTATAAATCCTATAACTCCTCTAGTAAAATCAAAATACTTATATCAACAAAAAAATTATTAAAAATGAATCATATAAAATGATAAAACATCTATTTTTCATATTCACATAAGACAATGAAAATAATTTTTCATGTAAAATGTATAATGTGGTTAAATGAATTTTTACTAAACAAAATTTTAACAAATATGTTTTCAATGATTATTGAATAATTATACCATGAATTAAATTTTGATCATAAGATAATTAATTGTCAAAAAAAATTAGGATTGACATCATGAATTGTAAAAAAGAATTAAACGTGAATATATCGAGATAATATATTTATTAATCATACTATGAAGAACTCAATTGAGTACCATCTCAACTAATTTTATTAGTTAATATAAAACATTCTTAAAATAACATTAAATTTAATTAATTTGACCTCACCATGCAGTTAATGGATAAAATTAGAAGTATTTACATCTCAGATAGAACATATAATGGAATTATATTATAAATATATATAAATTTGAAGAACAATCAAAAAAAATTTGGCACATATTTATCCACTCCCATTTATATTAACCATGTGTTAGGTCAACCCAAGATACCTATAGAGAAATTTCACAAACAATTTAATCATATAATGTGCTCTTTTGATCGAGGAAATCTTGTCAACCCAAATCATAGATAAATCTTCAGTTCAATGTGATTGGAAAAAATAATGTGTAAAAATATAATTCTAAATATATATAATCATATTATATATACCATATATATCATCTTATGAATAATTCAATTTTATGTAAATTATTTTTGTGATCTATTAATCACACAACTATTTTAATAACATTTATTTGTTTCATAGATCGATAGTTCCTAATCTCACCACACTTTCTTCTGAAGACCATAGATGTATGATCATGTGTTAACACTTAATATAATTTATATTTCCAAACATGAAATCCAATTGTGAATATTATATAATTTATCTATCTATTTTCTCTAAACAATACATTTATATTCACTAATAATATCAATAAAACAAATGGTGAATCCTGGAAATTGATGGAGTACCATCTACGAAAATGTTTAAATATTACATGAACGTTTCTGTTGATTTCTTGACTTACATTAACATATATATTCATCCAAGGTCCTTATTCATATAACACATATGCATCAATCATGATGTGAATTACAAGAAAATATTCAATCATGTCAGAAATAATTGGTCACGTTTAAACTCATTAATATGAATGTTTACTTCCACATCGAGTTCAAAAAACAAAAACTACAAATATAACCTTTAAAAAATATATATATAATATACAATCTATTATTTTCCTTATATGATAAAATTTAACATGTCCTTGAGGATCAATATAGTCCTACGTGATCACATGTAAGGTATATTAAATCGAAAATGTTAATTATTCATATAACGAAATTCATAAGCACTTTGATTTCAATAATTCTAATCATTATAATAATTATGAAATTAATGATCAATCCAACATCATTTAATGTAATTTTATAAGATCATAATTTATATTACACCATATATTCTCAAAAACTATATAATAACTTATCCAAATACATATAGTGATTTTTTTATTGTCTCTAGTACTAGAGAATTTATAATTAAAAATTTCAAGAATGAAATGATAATATATATTAATGCTCATGTCCCTCTTGGATATCATATTATAATATTTTCACGTTCAATGAAATGATATTAGGGAATAATTCTCTATGTATTATGTGTATAGCCTCTTTCACAATACAGTTACTACAATAACCTTCTTTAAATGATAGGATTGCAATATTTTTTTCATGTAACTCAACATATGAATCTAATATACTTTTTGAAAATATATCTAAATATATTTTTTCTCATTAACTTGGTAGTACAAAATTAATATTATTTTAAACAAAAAAATGAAACAAAATCATTTTTCAACAAAATAGTTTTTCTATTTTTTAAATGTTATAATTTTAAAGTTCATTTCCCTATATTTAGAAATTAAATTAGACTATATGGAACGTAAATTTATTTTCATAACATATATTTTTCAAGAGTTATATTTTATTTTTAATTAAGTGTAAACATCTAGGGTAAAAACTAGTTACAATGGTGAAAAACAAAATGATAAAATTTATGCACATTGTGCAAAAAATATGTAATAATATTTAAAACAAGTGGGTAAATGAGTTGTAAAGTCATCAACAACCTTATGCTTAGTCACAGTCTATTTTTTCCCACTTTAGTACGCATTCACACTTGACTAGTGACATTACATTATTACACATATTTGGTATTCTACAAATTGTCATTTTTATCACTAATCAAATGGGTCCACATTCACCTTATCAGAGTTACATATACCATTTTTAATTTCCCTAAATTTATACACAATATCCATCTCCCAAAGTCTTTTCCCAACCAAATGACTTCTTTTTGATATATGAGGACGTTTAATGTCCCAAAAAGAGTATGAATTAAACATTAACAATTTATAATAATTATATCACTTTCAAAATATATAAACCATTGAAAAATAAAGTCCTATATATCAGTTGTATATTAATGTGTTATTATATTACAGTATCAACCATTATCTAGTTATTTTCTTCCACTAAAATAAACAAAATTATATTGATCATGTATATGTGTATACTATGTCCTCTAAAAATAAGTGTGCTTTGATTTTAATCACATACAAACATGGATGTCTAAAAAATGTATATAACGTACAAAAAAATTATGAAATGATTAATATTATGTAAAAATGATATTGAAAACAATATAACTGATGTATTCGTTTAAAAAATGGGAATCATAATGTGTGGCCTTTTTGAACCCTCTATACAAGGGAGCCCCCCACCCTAAGAAGTCATCACTCCAGAGAGATCCATATCTTATAAGGACCCATTGTATGCTGAAATGGAAGAGAATATTGGATGGAGAAAATACACAGTTTGAGAAAAACCGTTTATTGTGACAGACTATTTTTTATGGGAAGAAATCCCCTAAAAAATACTCCTTCGAAGAGGTTATTTGTGAGTAGACAATCAAACCTTTGCAAATACTCCCTTATTTGACACTGAAATAGGCACCTATTCACAAAAGCTTACGTAGGGATTGGCATGATTTGCACGCCAAACCGTGGGAAAGGGTATTTGGGATGGGTAGGCACTGCCCGTCGCAAATATCGGGAGAATGTACGAGCTAGTTACAATGGGAGATCCCCCGTTGTCACCAGTTCGACCACAAGAGGGTATTCGCGATAGGTCCAGTCACAAATAACTAGTGACAGTAAAAACTTATTTGTGATAGGATGTTGTTATGTCGCAAATAGTGTTTCGGTAGGTTACCTTTTGTGACAAGCCCTGTCACAAATAATTATTAACTGCTGACCGTAATTAATACATCTGAAGTTATTTGCGTTGAGGCCCATCACAAAAAATACTATTTGTGACGTGATTTCAGTCACAAATAGTATCGTCGCAACTAATCTAACATAAGTGATCATGTTTAATGATATTTATGTTTTATTTAATTTTGTATTTATTTCATTTCTTTATATTAATTTTAATTTTTGTTGATTACTTGTAATTAAGTAAGATTTATATAATTTTTTTGCATTGGTATTTACTGGTAATAATAAAATTAAATTATTAGTACTAATTTTAAATAATTAGTAATAATTTATAAGTATTAACGATAATTAATAATGTATATAAATAATTTTCAGTAATTAGTAATTAGTAGGTGCATTTTGCAATAATTAATAATAAATAACACTAATTAGTAATAATTAGTAATAAATAGTAATAATTAGAAAAAAAGAGTTGTAAATATTTACAATTATAAATAAATAGTATTAATAAGAAGTAATTATTAATAAATTCTAAAAATTAGTAATAAATACTAATAATTAATAATAAATACGAATAAATAGTAATAAATTCTAATAATTACTAATAAATAGTAATAGTTAGTAATAAATACTAATAATATGAAATAAAAACTAATAAATAGTAATAAATATTAATAAATAGTAATAAATAGTTATAAAAAAATAAATAGTAATAATTAGTAAAAAATAGTAATAAATAGTAATAAATAGTAATAAGTAGAAATATTTAGTAATAAATATTAACAAATAGTAATAATTAGTAATAATTAGTAATAAATTGTAATAAATCGTAATAATTAGTAATAATTATTAATAAATAGTAATAATTAGTAATAATTAGAAATAAATAATATTAAATAGTAATAAATAAATACTTATAAGTAGTAATAATTATTCATAATTTGTAATAATTAGTAATAATTAGAAATAATTAAGAAAAATTATGAATAATTAGGAATAATTATGAATAATTAGGAATAATTAGTTATAATTAGGAATAATTAGGAATAATTTGTAATAATTACAAATTGTTAGTAATATTAGTAATAATCAGTAATAATTAGTAATAATCAGTAATAATTAATAAAAATTACTAATGATGAGTAATAATTAGAAATAATTTGTAATAATAAGGAATAATTAGTAATAATTAGTAATAACTAGGAATAATTAAGAATAATTTGGAATAATTTGGAATAATTTGGAATAATTCTGAATAATTCGGAATAATTGAGAATAATTATGAATAATTAAGACTAATTCATAATAATTAGTAATTACTAGGAATAATTAGTAATAATTAGCAATATATAGTAATAATTAAGAATAATTAGGATTAATATGGAATAATTAGGAATAATAAAGAATAATTATGAATAATTTGGAATAATTCAGAATAATTAGGTATAATTAGTAATAATTTGGAATAATTAAGAATTATTAGAAATAATAAGCAATAATTATCAATAATTATCACTAATTAGAAATAATTTTCAATAATTATAGTTAATTAAAAACAATTTGCAGTAATTGGGATAAAATAAGAATAATTAATAATAATTTGGAATGGTTGGGAATAATTAGAAATAATTTGGTATAAAATTAATTATAATAAATTACAATATCATGGCACAATTTCTAGTTGATTGACATCACTCCTTTCTCTCGATAAATCTTCTCCTTTCAACTGTCAATAACTCAAAATATTATGAAAATTATGCCTCTACATATGCATATCCAATCTCGTATGCATGATTTTGAATATGAATTCATATGACCACATTATTCATAATGGTTTCAAGTGGTGACAGTTGCAAAAAGAAGATTCATCGACAAAAAGGGGGATCTTTTTTCTGAAGAAATGTTTACTTGAATATTTCTCCTAGTGAAATCACAATGAAGAATCTAGTCTGAAGTATGAATATACATTCTCATAATCACGAGAAGGAATAAGCGTACCTCTGAGATGATATATCATTGTGAATTTAGTGTGAGAATATTGGAAGTAAATGAGCCTTCAGAGAAAAGAGCAGTTGTTAATCCAATAGAAATTTTGTCGCCCGTAATTATTGGTAATTTTTACAATGTAGTTGTAAATATTTTACGTATTTTTTGGATAGTGTTTTTCTAATTTCAAATAATTTAAAAATATTAATTATTTTATATTGCATAAAAAAATTGAACAAGGAAGTTGAAAATAGTAATTATTAGATCGTCGTGCTGGGATAAATCAACATAAAAATTTAAAATGTTCTAGTTTAAATCATGTATATATTGAGGGTGTTGAATCTTTCTTATCATTTGCATCATCAAAACTAGAATTTGTATTATAAGGAACAATTATGTGTCCTTGAAAAAAATTCTCTAAAATAACATTTGACACATTTAACAAGGTTGGGGGACATCTCTTTTTGTTTGGTTTTTAACCATATTATGTTTTTTGGTATCAACATAGTGAATGAGGTTCTAGAAAATATACTAGTAACTTGATTCAGGAGAGATCATGGTTTCAAAATTTAGTACATGATGTTGTAGGTCCATTTATTCAACAAACTAAAACTCAGGTTTATATTGATTTAACTACTGAGTTGGCACTATCCAAATTTTATGAGTTGTTGATGTTTGAAGAGGTTTCATTATATCCTTGTTGCAAGATAAGAAAATTAGATGTGGTTGAAAAATTTATGTCTATTAAATCCGATAATTCAATGTCAAACAACTTTTTTGATCAGACATTTTCTATTTTTAAAACATTGTTACCTTAAAGGAATGTGTAGATGGAAAATTAATATGAGAGCAAGAGTCTCGTTCGTAATCTGGACCTTATTTATCATAAGATTCAAGAATTTAAAAATTATTCCATCATATATTCTATTGAAAATGAGTCGTTGGATAGTTGTACCACATTTGGACAATCGAGCTATAAAGAATCTCAACCAGGGAAGTCTGGATCGATTTTTGTATTATAGTTGAGAAATTTCCTTCTTATTCCAAGGTTATAGCATTTATTTATGTCTCAGAACATAGTGTCAATGATGTCATGGCACAGAACCACTATTTCATCGGATAAAATCTTTAACTAACCATCTGATTGTGATTTCTGGAATCATTTTTATTGACTGCATCCATCATTTTTTATAAATGCTTGAAACATGAGATTGGGTTTTTCTACTGATGGTTTCTGTTTTTTTGGTTCTTATGGTAGTCAGTATTCATATTGGCATGTATCTATAACTCCGTAAAAATTACCTCCATCGATGTTGATGAAGGATCCCTAAAACGTTTTGACCTTATTAATCCTTATAAATCTAAAAAAGAATACTTATGTTTATTGGAATCCATTTATTGATGATTTAAATTCATTATTGAGTAATGGTGTTAGTACATATGATGTTGTTACAAAACCAAATTTAATTTTAAAATATGAATTTATGTGGATGATTACTGACTTCCCAACATATGGCATGTTATCTGGTTAGTGTAAACATGGAATCAAATCTTTTCATTTGTGTATCAAAGAAAACATATCCTTTATTCTCTTTAATGGAAAAAAAACCTTGTTATTGTGACTATCATCCTAGATTTTATCCAATTGATCATACTTTTTGGAGAAAAAAATCTCATTTCAGAAAAGGCACAATTGATAGGGATGAACCTCCAAAAATGACCACAAGTACATAATTAAAATCAGTTTTATTTTCATTACATCCCATCGCATTTGGGCCAACAATTAACCAACAAAAAATTCATGGCTTTGTGAAAGAACAAAATTGAATAAAAAGAAGCATTTTTTGGGATCATTAATATTGTTCTGATTTATTGGTCCACCACATGTTGGATGTCATATATATTGAGAAAAATATTTTTTGATAATTTATTTCATACAGTTTTGGATACAACAGGTAAGACCAAATATAATGTAAAGGAACGATTAGATCTTTCCCGAATTTGTAGATGACCAGATCAGGAACAATTTCAAAATGTTAGATCACAGAGAATAATGAATCATAAATTATCTTATACACTATCCAAAGAGAGTCATTTATTATTTTGTCAGTGGAATGAGGATTTTAGACTTTTAGAAGGATATACTTCTTATTTGAGAAGATGTGTTAAGAAAGTTTCAACTACCAGATTAAAAAGTCATGATTTTCATATTATAAGGAAATGACTTATGCCGATTGGATTCAGAGGTTTCTTGAATTCTATAATTTGGGATTCGATAACAGACATACCATATTTTTTTCGAGACATTTTAGTAACAACAACAGACTATGATGCACTATGTAAACTGGAAGAAGATTTTGTTTTCATTATATGTAAATAAGAAAAACTCCTCTCCTCGGCTTTCATTGACTCAATATAACATCTGATATTATAGTTTCCACATTAATATAAATTCAGAGGTCGGGTACAGTTTTGATTGATGTACCCATTCGAGAGATGCATGTAGAAACTGATGAAAAAAGTACGTAACAAAACATTAGTTGAAGCCTAAATTACTGAATCTTATTTGTAAGTGGAAATTTCTTTTTTCTTCTCTCCTTATTTTTAATCATTATATACCTCAAAAAAAAAGGTCTTGGGATCGTATGAGGGGAATATTGACGATGAAATGGACAATCAATTATCAGTTTTTATTCATCCATTGCTTGGCTTCGGTGGAGTACATGAACGATGGATTTCAGATGATGAACATCACAGGGCTCATACATATGTTATGCTAAACTTTGATGAAATGACATCATTTTTAATGTGAATGAATCTATCAATTATTCTTTAATTAATGTTACAATAAGTAAAATTATTTTATTTTTAGGTTATAAGATAATCATATCAAGAAATTGCTTCCACATTTTACAACATCTTATCTTAAAGAACGATGAAAAAAAATTCTCAATGGTTTCAAAAACTAGTAACATAAATTAGTGATGGTTTAATATATCAATTCACTTTATTATTTATTATATTGATAATTGTTTTAAAAAATTTCAGGTGTGTCATCATGCTTATAAAATTGATAATCGACTTTGTATATTGAGTATCCCACCAACCAAAATGCTCAAATCTTATAATGTATATGTGGTGAATGGTTTTCAATTTAATACACTTGCATATGGGGAATCAAAAAAACAATTAAGAGTAGAGTTTTCTTAATAGGATCACATCATAGAGAGACTAAAGATGACTTTTATGACATGATGGATGAAATTATTGAACTGTGTTATCTAGGAAAAATTACATAATAATGATTAAATGTCAGTGGTTGGATACTAAGAGAGGATTGTGTGTTCATCTGATTCATGGAATCGTTGATATTAAATATAAATGTCTTCGTGCAATAAATGATCCATTTTTACTGGCTCAATAGGAACGTCAAACATATTACGCAATGTATTGTGCTACTTCAAGAGACCCGAGTGACTGGTGGAGCATAATAAAAAGGAAATAACGGGAAAATCAGTTTACTCAAACAGAATGTGGTTATGATGAAGTACAAGAAATTGATATTTTTCAAGGAATACTCACAATCCATATTTTTTTACAAAGTGTCATGAATATCGATGATGACAGCCCAAAATTAAGGGTCTATGGTGATGATGATATTAATGTTGTTACAAATGAATTTGAAATTGAAAATGATGATTAAACTGAAACTCATATAGATATTGATGATGCCGATGATGAATATGAAGACATTGGCATCATCAGATATGAAGATGATTATGAAGGTGAACATTGACAAAGATAAATGATGATAATAATCATAACTAATATATATCTATATGTAATAGTTATTTTCAACTATCTGTTAAAAAAATAATTTTGTGTTTCAGATGGGCCTTGATGTATTTCGTGAGTTGGAGGAGGCTGATCTACCTTTGGATGAAGAGGATTTGCGATCATCTGACCCTCAGCCTACTGGCGGATCTGGGGGTACGTGAAGGGGGTGCGGTCTTGCATGACTGATGATTCTTGACCCTATCCCTGAGTGACGTCCACATCTTGGTTTCGATCCATGCGTGAGGAGGTATGGTAACCAGTGTATTTTAGTAAGCTTTAAATTATTTATTTATATATAAATTGTTTGATTAGTGTTTTATAATATCTCGCAAATAATACTATATTGATTGAATTTCAGGCCATTATATTTTTGACATGTTTTTTTCTTTAATTAACTAAATAATGTAATAAAAATGAATAAATAAACAAATATATATATATATATATATATTAATATTTCTAAATCGTTTAACTGCTCTGGTGAAATCAAAATAGTAATATCAACAAACCAATTGTAAAAAATGGAACATATAAAATGATAAACATCTATTAGTTATATTCACATAAGACACTGCAAATAATTTTACATGTAAAATGTATAATGCGGTTAAATTAATTTTTACTATACCAAAATTTAACAAATTGTTTTGCTAAAGAACATAGAATAATTAAAACATGGATCAAATTATGATAACAAGCTAATTAATTCTTAAAATTTTTATTATTGATATCATGAATTGTAAAACAAATTTACATGCAAATATAGGGAGATCATATTTTTATTAATCATACTATGAAGAACATTATTGAACTCCATATCAACTACTTTTATTAGTTACTGTAAAACATGTATAAAATAACATTAAATTTAATTAATTTGACCTCACCATGCACATAAGGGATACAAATTAGATGTATTTATATCTATGGATGAAAATATTATGGAATTATATTATAAATATATATTAATTTGAGGAACATTATAAAAAAATGTTACATACATTTATCCACTCCCATTTATAATAACTATGTGCTAGGTCTCTCTATGAATAGTTCATAGAAATTTGACAAAAAAATTATCATATAATGTGCTCTTTTGATCGATGAAATCTTGTCAACCCAGAACATAGATAAATATCCAGTACAATGTGATTGGAAAAAATAATGTGTACATAATATAAATATAAATATATATTATCATATTATATATACCTTATATCACTTCTTATGAATAAGGACAGTTCATTTAATGTATTTTATTGATTCATTAATCACGCAACTATATTTGTAACATTTATTTGTTTCAAAGATCAATAGTTCCAAATCAAACCACACTGTCATCTCAAGACCAGAGATGTATGATCAAATGTTAACTATTAATTTTATTTATATTTCCAAACATGAATTCCAATTGAGAAGATTAAAGAATTTATCTATCCCTGTCTTGAAACATTACATTTCTATTCAGTAATAAAATCTATAAAACCAATGGTGAATCCTTGAAATAGACAGAGTACCATCTACCAAAATGTTTAAATATAGCATGAAAGTTTCTGTTTATTTCATGACTAAAACTAACATATATATTAATCCAAGGCCCTTATTCATCCCACACATATGCATAAATCAAGATGTGAATTACATGAAAATATTAAATCTCATCAGAAATAATGGGTCATGTTTAAACTCATTAATATGAAATGGTACATTCACATTGTGTTCAAAAAATAAAAACTTTAAATATAATCTATCAAAATATAAATATAATATATAATAAATTCTTTTCCTTATATGATAAAATGTAACATGCCATTGAGGCTCAATATAGTCATACAAGATCACAAGTAAGGTATATTTAATCGAAAATTTTCATTATTCATCTAACTAAATTCATAATCAATCTGATTTCAATAATTCTAATCATACAAAAAATTATGAAATTAATGATCAACCCAACAACATTTAATGTAATTTTATAAGATCATAATTTTTATTACGCCGTCTATTATCACAAACCATTTAATAAATTATCCAATACTTATAACGATTTATTCATTGTCTCCAGTAATAGAGAATTTATAATTAAAAATTTCTCAATTGAAATGACAACATTTATTAATGCTCATATCATACTTGGATATCAGATTATAATATTTTTAAGTTCACAGAAATTATATTGGGGAATCAATATCTATGTCTTATGTGTCTAGCCTTTTCCCCAATACAATGACTGCTTGTACCTTCAATAAATGAATGGATTACACTATTCTTGTCATCTAACTCAACATATGAATCTAATATATTTTTAAATAATATATCTAAATAAATTATTTCTCATTAAATTTTTAGTACAAAATTAATATGAGTTTTAAAAATTAAATGTAACAAAAATATTTTTTTACAAAATAGTTTTTCTAATTTTTAAATTTATTAATTTAAAAGGTATTTTCCCTATATTTAGAAATTAAATTAGAATATATGGAGGTAAATTTTATAATCAAAACATATTTTTTTCAAGAGTTATATATTATTTTTAATTAAGTGTAAACATCGAGGGTAAAAACAAGTTATAATGGTGAAAATCAAAATGATAATATTTTAACACGTTGTGCTAAAAATATGTAAATGTTTTTAAAAGAAGCGGGTAAATGAGTGGTAGAGACATCACAAACCATATATTATGTCACAATCTATTGTTTCCCACATATGTATGTATTCACACTTAAATAGTGTCATTCAATTATTGGAAATAAATGGTATTCATCAGAGAGTCATTGTTGTCAGTAATCTAATGGGTACACATTCACCTTATGAGAGTAACACATACCATTTGTAATTTCCCATTATTTATACCCATTATTCTTCTCCCAAATACTTTTCTCTAACAAATGACTTCTTTCTGATATAGGAGGATGTTTAATGTTCCAAAAAGTGTATGAATTAAACACTATGAATTTATAATAATTATATCACTTTCAAAATATAAAAACCATTGAAATATGAAGACATATATATTATTTGTATACTAATGTGTTACTATGTTACTATATCAACCATTTTCTAGTTATTTTATTCCACTAATATTAACAAAGTGATATTGATAATGTATATTTGTATACTTCGTCCTCTATAAATAGGTGTGCATTGATTTTAATCACAACAAAACATGGATGCCAAAAACATGTATTTAATGTAAAATTTTTTTAGGAAACTATTAATATTATGTAATAATGATATTGAAAAATATATAACTGATGTTTTCATTTTAAAAATGAGAATACCCATATGTGGCCATTTTGAACCCTCCATACAAGGGAACCCCCACCCTAAGAAGTCATCACTACATAGAGATCACCATCCGATTATGATCTATTGCATGCCGAAATGGAAGAGAATCTTAGATGGAGACAACATGCACTACCAGAACAACTATTTATTGCGACAGACTATTTACGAATGGAAGAAATACAATCACAAATAATTCTTTTAAGAGGTTATTTATGATGAGACAATCAACCCATCGAAATAACCACATATTTGCGACGGGAATAGGAACCTCGTGACAAATACTTAAGCGTGGATTGACGTGGTTTGCATGCCAAACCACGCGAATGGGTATTTGCGATGGGTACGCACCACCCGTCCCAAATATTGGGAGAAGGTACGAGCTACATGTGGTGGGGAATCACCCGTCACAACTAGATCGACCCCTGAGGATATTTGCGATGGTCCCCGTCGCTAATAACTGGCGGCGGTAAAAACCTATTTGCGACGGGATGTTGTCCCATCGTAAATAGTGTATCGGTAGGTTACCTTTTGCGATGGGCCCCATCACAAATAAATTTTTAACCAGCAATCGTAATTAATGTGGCCGAAGTTATTTGTGATTAGCCCTATCGCAAAAAAAACAATTTGCGATGAGATTTCCGTCACAAATAGTACCGTTGCAACTAATCTATACTACATATACCGCCATCTGGTTTTTCTTCTCACCTCTTGAATTTCTTCTTCCTCTACTTCTATAAACACTAATTTTAGAGAGAAATTTTTTGAGAGTTAGTTTTTTAGGGAAAAGTTGTGAAGCATCCTACAATTAAAAGAGATCAAGTTTGAAGATATTTATGTTTTATTTAATTTTTTATTTATTTTATTTCTTTATATTAAATTTATTTATTGTTGATTAGTTTAACTAAGTTATATTTATATTTTTTTGTCATCGGTATTAATTTTTAGAAGTAAAATTAAATTATTAGTACAAATTCGTAGTAATTAGTAACAATTAATAAGTATTAACGATAATTTGTAATGTATCTAAATAATTAGCAGTAATTAGTAATTAGTAGCTGTATTTTTCAATTATTAATAGTAATTAACACTAATTAGTAATAATTAGAAAAAATAGTTATAAATATTTACAGTTAGTAATAAATATTAACAATTAGTAATAATTAGTAATAAATACTAATAATTAGTAATAAATACTAATAATTAGTTACAAATAATAATAATTAGTAATAAATACTCATAATTAGATATAAAGAATAATAATTAGAAATAAATACAAATAAATACGAATAAATACTAATAAATACTAATAAATAGTAATAAAAACTATTAAATAGTAATAAATAGTAATAAATAGTATTAAATAGTAATAAATACTAGAAAATAGTAATAATGAGTAATAAATAATAATAATTACTAATAAATACTAATAAATAGTAATAAATACATATAAATTGTAATAAATACTAATAAATACTAATAAATAGAAATAAATAGTACTAAACAGTAATAATGAGTAATAAATAGTAATAATTAGTAATAATTAGTAATAAATATTAATAATTAGCAATAATTAGTATAAATTAGTAAAAATAGTAATAAATTCTAATAAAAGTAATAATTAGTACTAAATTGTAATAATTAGTAATAATTAGTAATAATTACTAATAAATAATATTAAATAAGAATAAATAATAATAAATACTAATAAATAACAATAAATAGTAACAAAAACTTATAATTAGTAATAATTAGAAACAATTTTTATAAATTTGTAAATATTAGAAATAATTAGTAATTATTAGTAATAATTATTATTAAGTTGTAATAATTAGTAACATTTAATAATAATTAGTAATAATTAATAATAATTACGAATAATTAAGAATAATTACGAATAATTAGGGATAATTAATAATAATTAGGAATAATTAGGAATAATTAGGAATAATTAGTAATAATTAGTAATAATTAGTAATAAATTGTAATAATTAGTAATAACTAGTAAAAATTATTAATAATTTGTCTAATTTGTAATAATTTGTAATAATTAGAAACTATTAAAAATAATTAGGAATTGTTAGGAATTATTAGGAATAATTAAGAATAATTAGAAATAAATAAAAATTATTTGGAATAATTTGGAATAACTAAGAATAATTAAGAATAACTCGGAATAATTAGGAATAATTCGGATTAGTTAGAAATAATTAAGATTAATTAGTAATAATTAGTAAAAAATAGCAATAATTAGTAATAATTGTTAATAATTAAGAACAATTAAGAATAATTTGGAATAATATAGAATAATTAGAAATAATTAAGAATAATTAGGAATAATACGGAATATTTATGAATAATTATTAATAATTAGGAATTATAAGGAATAATTAGTACTAATTAATAATAATTAAGAATAATTAGGAATAATTATGAATAATTGGAATAATTGGAATAATTAGGAACAATTAGGAATAATTTGGAATAATTAGGAAGAATTAAGAATAATTAGAAATAATTTAAAATAATAAGGAATAATTAGAAACAATCAGCAATAATTAGCAATAATTGGCAATCATTAGCGATAATTAACAATAATTATGAATAATTAGCAATAATTAGGAATAATTATGAATAATTAAGAATAATTAGGAATAAAATAAATTTTCATAAATTTTAATAACATGGAACAATTTCTAGTGGATTGACGACACTCCTTTTGCTCGATGACTATTCTCATTTCAACTCTCAGTAGCTCAAAAAATTAAGAAAAGTATACTTCTACGTATACATATCCAATATTATATTCATGAGTTTTAATATGCATTATTAGGACCATATTTTTCATAATATTTTTAGGCGGTGACAGTTGCAAGAAGAACATTCATAGATGAAAAGTGGGCACGCTTATATATTCTCATATGCTTGATAATGAAAATGCCTACCTCCCAGTAGGTTCATCATTGTGATTTCAGTGTGATAATGTTGGAAGTAAATGAGCATCATACAAAAGAGGAGTCGTTAATCCAATAGAAATTGTGTCACCCAAAATTAATGGTAATTATTACAAAGTAGTTGTAAATATTTTACATCTTCTTTTGGATAGTGTTTTTCTAATTTAAAATTATTTAAAAATAGTAATGATTTTATATTTGGTAATGAAATTAATAAGGAAGTAAACAAAAATCATTATTAGTTGACCGTGCTTGGATAAAATAACACAGAAATCCAAACTGTTCTAGTTTAAATCTTGTGTATATTAAGGTTATTGAAGATTTTATTATAATTTTCATCATCAAAACTAGAATTTATGTTAGATGGAAAAATTAAGTTTCTTGGTAAAAAATGTTCTTTGAGAATGTTTGACACATTTGACAAGGTTAGGGACATCTCTTATGGTTTAGATTTCAACCAGATTATATTTTTTGGTATCAACAAGGTGAATGCAGTTCCAGAGAAGATACTAATAACATGATTTTGGATCCATCAAAATTTTAAAATTTAGTACATGATGTAGCAGGTCCATCTGTTCAAAAAACTCAAACTCATGATGATATTGATTTAATTCTTGAGTTGGCACAATATGAGTTTTGTGAGTTGTTGATGTCATTTTAGGATTCATTATATCTTGGTTGTAAGATAAAAAATTTAGAAGCTGTTTCAAAATTTGTGGATCTTAAATCAGATAATGTAATGTCAAACTACTATTTTAATCAGATATTTTCTTTGGATAAAACACTGTTACCTGAAGAAAAAGTGTTTCTTGAAAATTACTATTAGAGCAAGAGGCTAGTTCATAATCTGGGCCTTAGTTATCAGAGGATTCATGCATGTGAAAATGATTGCATCTTATATTTTGTTCAAAATGAGTCATTGGATAGTTGTCCCACATGTGGACAATCGAGGTATAAAGATTCTTAATCGGGGAGGTCTGGATTCATTCTTGTAAAATAGTTGACAATTTTCCCCCTTACACCTAATTTGAAACATTTATTTATGTCTCAGAACACAACGTCAATGATGTCATGGCATAAAACTAAGATTTCAATCGATTAAATATCAAATCATCCATCTGATGGTGATTCGTGGAATCATTTTGACCGACTACATCTATCATTTTCTTAATAATCCCAAAACGCGTGATTGGGTCTTTCTACTATTGGTTCCTATTATATTGGTGGATATGGTAGTTAGTATTCATGTTGGACTATATTTATAACTCCGTACAATTTACCTCCATGGATATTGATGAAGGAGCCCTATATCATTTAGACCTTATTAATACTAGG
The DNA here is from genome assembly GCA_963277665.1 of Viscum album. Classification (NCBI taxonomy): domain Eukaryota; kingdom Viridiplantae; phylum Streptophyta; class Magnoliopsida; order Santalales; family Viscaceae; genus Viscum; species Viscum album. The sequence continues at coordinate 318,754,943 of OY728156.1, forward strand.
ACATCTGAAAAAGAATATTAATGTTTATTTGGATGCATTTAATTTTGAGTAAAATTAATTGTGGAGTAATGGTGTTAATATATATGATGTTGATGAGAAAAAAAATTTCATAATAAAAGCAGCATTGATGTGGACCATTAGTGACTTCCTGGCATATGGCATATTATATGGCTAGAGTACACATGGTCTGAAATCATGTCTTTACTATATGAAAGACTACAAATCCTTTATGCTCATCTATGGAATGAAACCTTTCTATTTTGAGTGTCATCAAAGATTTATTCCTATAGATCATCAATTTTGATGGAAACACTCTCATTTTAGAAAAGGCAAAATTGAATGAGATGAATTTCCAAAAATGATCTCAGGTACAGAGTTAAAATCAGTTGTATTTTTATTACATCCCATCACATTTAGGCCAATAGATAACCAACAGAAAATTCATGGCTTTGTGAAAGAACATAATTGGATAAAACATTGAATTTTTTTTGGATCTTCCATATTGGTCTGATTTATTGATATACCACATGTTGGATGTCGGGCATATTGAGAAAAACTCTTTTGATAATTTATTTCATACAGTTTTGGATACACCAAGCAAGACCAAAGATAACGTAAAGGCATGATTAGATCTTTCCCAAATTTGAATATGACAAGAACTTAAAATATTTCAAAATTTCAGATCATAGAGATTAATGAAGGAAAAATAACTTATACTGTGTCTGAATAGAGTCTCTTATTATTTTTTCAGTGGATTTCAGATTTGAGACATCCAGATGGTTATGAATTTAATTTGGGAAAATGTGTTTAGAATGGTCAAATTACCAAATTAAAAAGTCATTATTGTGATATTATAATGAAATTACTTATGCCAATTAGATTTAGAGGATTGTTGAATTATATAATTTGGGACTCGATTATAGACATACTGTATTTTTTTACAGACATCTGTGCGACAACAATAGACTATGATGCACTATATGAACTGGAAGAAGATGTTTTGTCAATATATATAAACTGAAAAACTCTTCTCTCCAGCTTTCTTTGACTCAATGGAACATCTAATATTAAATTTTTCCATATAATGCTAAATGTGGTGATATGGTATAGATTCTATGGATGTTCCCATTTGAGATATGCATGCATAAATTGATGGAAAAAGTACATTACAAAGCATCAGTTGATGGATCAATTGCTGAAGATTATTTATAAGAGGAGATTTTTTTTTCTACTCTAATTATTTTGAATCTGAATATCTCTTAAAACACAACCGCATGGGATGGAACAAGGGGTTTGTTGATGATGAAATGGCAAATCAATTATCAATATTTAATCATCCAGAGCATGGCTATAGTAAATTTCATGAATGATGGCTTTCAAATGATGAACATCACAGAACTCATATATATGTTCTACTCGACTGTAAAGAAATTACATAATTTTTACTATGACTGAATCTATAACTTATTTTATAATTAATGTTACAGTAAGTAAAATTATTTTATTTGTATGTTATATGATAATGATATCAATAAATAGCTTCCACAGAGTAAAACAGTTGATCATGGAGAACGATGACAAAAAAAATTTCTCATTGGTTTCAAAAACTAGTAACCTAAATTATTGATGGATTAATATATCAATTCAGTTTATTATTTATTATATTGATAACTGTTTTACATATTTTATAGTGTATCAACATGATTATAAAATTCATAAGTGACTATGTATATTGAGTGACCCACTATCCAAAATGGTTGAAACATAAAATGACTATATAGTGAATGTTTTTCGATTTCATACATGTGCATATGGGGAATCAAAAAAACAACGAATAGTGATGTTTGTTTGAGAGAATCGCATCACAGGGAAACTGAAGTTGACTTTACGACATGGTGGATGAAATTATTGAACTGTGATATCTAGGGATAAATTACATAACAATGTTTAAATTTTGGCGGTTGGATACTAAGAGAGGATTGCATGTTCATCCAATTAATGGAATCGTCGATATTGAATATAAAAGTCTTCTTTTATTAAATGAACAATTTTTACTATCTCAACATGCACATAAAATATATTATAAAATGTACTATGCTGCTTCATGAGACCTGAGTGATTTCCGGAGCATAATAAAAATGAAATATCCAAAAAAATCCATTTAACCAAATAGAATGTGGTTATGATGATGTATAAGAAATTTATTTATTTCAAGAGATTACTCGAAATCCATCTTTTTCAGAAAGAGACATGAATATCGATGATGACACCCCAAATGTAAGGGTCAATGGTGATGATGATGTTGATGATGTTACCAATGAAATTTTAATGGAAAGAGATGATAAAACTAAAACTGATTTGGATATTAATGGCGTCGATGATGAATATGAAGACATGGACATCATCAGATATGTAGATGATGATGAAGGTGAAAATTGACATAGTTAAATGTTGGTTAAATTCATAATTAATACATATCCATATGTAATAGTTTTTTTTCAACTATCTATTAACAACAATCATTTTTTGTTTTATATGTACCTTGATATATTTCATGAGTTGGAGGAGGATGAGATACCTTTGGATGAGGAGGATTTGGGATCATCTAACCCTCAGGGTACGGGCGGATTAGGGGGTACGTGGAGGGGAAACTGCCTTTCGTGATTGATGATTCCAGACCTTATCACCGAGTGACGTCCACATCTTGGTTTCAATACACACATTTCGAGGTATGGTAACCTATGTATTTTAGTTATCTTTTATTTATTTATTTATATACTAATTATTTGATTATTTTTCATTTTGTCATTGTTTGGCTCATGTAGCTGTAGGACATGTGAGCTCTATCTTGTGAAATCATTATTCATAGCCATTGATCACATGAGAACAGATTCTTGTTGATGTGTATCTTGGAATGTTCAATCATTTACTGGTATTTGAATACACAAAATTTATTAAGAAATTTATTTCATTAATAACATGATATTATAATATATTTTTAGGTTCTATGGTATCCTGTCGATGATTTCATGAATGGCGCTATCCTCGAGGAAAAGAGGTGTCTATGCGTGAGTGTTTCCTTCATTTTTTGCACAATATGAGAAGTAAAACCATTAAGAAACCATGAGTGATAGTATTTTATGATCCATGTAGAGACCACCGACTAGAGTACATTTCATCTCATGTTTACGATGGATTAAGATCACACTGGTTAAGAGGTGGTTTTTAGAGAAGATATTAATTGGGCAGGTAGAACTATGGGAGACATGAAGTGTCACATCGAGCCAGTAGCTATACAATCAGAACGCATAAAGAACATCTGGTAAGTATATTTTTTAAATATAATATATAACAATAAATAAAACGATTTATTTTATATTCATATAGGCAGTTGAGCATCCTGATATAACATAGTATGATGTCTATCAGAGGATGTATAGTGATCCATCTACTAGAGAGAATAGAGGTGTCACCAGCACCAGATTTTGGTCAGTGTTATTTCCTTTTCAGTTTAAAAATTTACTGCATATACTATTTTAACTAATTTAATTTCAAATTGAAATTGAATGTATCATAAGAGGGCACGATCTCTCAGACACAGGCTGAGAGTCAGGCTGAGACAGCTGATCAGACTAGTGACCACGATTTTGATGAGGCAACATGGATACTGGAAATCATTTATGCCTTTGAGAAAGGCAGAGTAGTTGGTATTGTCTCTCATTTGACTCATAAGACTTAATATCATTCAACTGTGATGTCAGTGTCTAGATGGAGAGGATCTCGTGGAGGGGTATCATCCTATGGCTCACAATATCAGGAGCCATTTTAAGTTCAAGATGAGCATATAGAGAGTTTACAAAAGCAGTAGGAAGAGATGTGTCAATGCACGAGGATGACATGTGTCAATGACCACAGTAGTAGGAGCAGATGGAGTACATGCGCCACTTAAATCCTAGATTTGGGATGGAGTTTCTCTATTATCTCCTCCTTCTCCTCTAACTCCACTAAAAGACTATCCACCAATTATTTTTTTTATCATGTTAAAATCATTTGAATTGAACATTTGTTGTAATATGAAATATTTATAGTTTTTTTCTTTTATATTGGTGTGAATATTGCATAATTTTTTTTGTATTTAATATTTTAATATTTTTAATTAAATATTCTTATTATATTTTTTAATGTTTTTTTATTTTACTAAAGAAAATAATAATAATAATTTATTTATTTATTATTATTTTTCAAATATTGCGATTTTTAATATTAATTATTTTATTTATAATAATAATAATAATAATAATTTTTCATTAATCATATTTATATTTTCTTAATTTAATAAGTATTTGGGATGGGGCCTTTTGCGATGGGGTCTCATCGAAAATAGATTATATATATATATATATTAAATTTTTTTGCGACGGGCCCGTCACAACAGGTTTATAACATAAAGCTATTTGTGACGTGAATTATTTTCATCTCAAGTAATATTATTTGCGACGGGCCCGTCGCAAGTAATTTTTTTGCAACGGGCCCAACACAAACAATACTAGTTGTGACGCCATTTTCAAAAACGGGTAATTTGTGAGGGGACCTTGTCGCAAAAGTGTTTTTGCGATGACATCCCATCATAAATAGTTAAAATTATATCAGTGAGGATTTATAATTGTTGTATGTAGAAATCAATTATCATGAGTGAGTTACATTTCATTTCACCGATCATGTAAGGAACTGGGTGACCTGACAAGACAATTGGATCTTGGGGGTGGGAGAAATTATCCCAAATACAGGCTCCCATAAATCGAATTCTTCACTTCTCAAATAGCGTTGATTTTGTGATACTCTCATATGTTATTTCACCACCACTGAAGCAGAAAAATATATAACTGATATTAATAATAAACTATCTCTATAAATATTTACACAAAAAAATATGTTAGTCTACCTTTCATTATCTAAGTTCATTTCATATAAACATATATAGATGATTAAATTTTATAAAAATTTAATACTAATGGTCTTAAATGACTAATTAATTGGGTATCATCCTGTTATTCATAGAAGCATCAACCATGGTCCACTTATAAAAATAGTTATGTATAAATTGATCAAACCTCCTCAAATAACAAAAATAAGAAAATATATATATTAAATAAATAATAAATAAAAATTAATTATCCTAAATAAATTAAATATTAAAAAATTGGGATTCTAAAAATGTATCTATTAATATTTATTTCATTATTGGGGATGGAATGTTAATTCAATAGAGAAAAAGGAAAATGGTAAGGGTTTTTGGAATTTCAAATTTTCTTCCATTGACTAACACACTTTCTAATTTAAATATTTCATTCCATGTCTGATTTATTACACATAATGAACATTTTTTTTATTTAATAACTATTTTATAGGTTTTCAAAATTCATCTTTAGAACTATGATAACAAAAAATTAATATCTCAATGACTATGTAACTTATATGACTTTTTTCGACTCAATTCATTTTCATCACCACTTTCTTATAGGTTGTGAAACTATTTTTAATTGATATAGTGTATCTATTAACAATTAAATTATTTCATAACAAATAACTATTAATAATGATAATTTCAAGATATACCCATTATATTATTTTTTTTCTAGTTACTACTCATGTAGTAATTTGTTTTTTACCTCAAACTCCATTATTTAAGATATCATTTCATAATGCTGAAATTTTTAATTATATGTTTAATATTGACCCTATTTGATTTAATTTTCATAAAATATATTTTATCTATGGTGTTATGTGTCCTATTTAATTCTTATTGTCTCTCCTTAATGGAGTTCCAATTAAAATATTACTAGAGCCACACAATATTTCCCAATTCAAATTCTGTATTCATAAGTAACAAATTATCTTCATAGTTGTTCTCTTATGGACACATTTTTCCTTAAATTACATTTTTTTAATATAAGTTCTATTTTTCTCAATGTATTATACTTCATTTATTTTTTATCATAATCTTTGATGAAAGATATACTCAAATAAAAGTTTTTATGTCATTAAAAAACAACTCCTATTCCTTTTTATAGATATTTCTCATATGTGTACATATTATTATTTTTGCCTATGTTTTCCCCTATTTCCTGGAACTGAAATATTTATTATATATTTTTATCATATTACCTCTCACCACCAATTTTCAAATGAAAATTTTATTTTCTCAATTTATGAAGTAGGATTTCAATAATTAAAAAAAACATAATTGATTTAACTATTGTGAATATAATATTTATCTTCCCTTACATTTTTTCATTATAAGAACATTATTCCTTTTTTCAAGACTAAATTATGATTAATTATTAAAGAGTTGTTTTTTAATATATTTCAAATTTATTCTATCAAATCTTTTAAAAATAAATTTTCAAAAGGAAGTAGTTTCTTCGTCGATTAGATTTTCATGAAAAAAATTATAAATGAATCCTCATTTTAAAATATTTTTCACTAAAATGACTTTCTCATCATTCTGAATCTTATTTTACATATATAATATTTTTAAAATGAAAAATAGTTTTGTGCTACTGTATTATATTTATTTAAATGTTTTTTCATGTAAAAAATAATATGTTTTGATATTATTTTCATTAAAAAATTGTACTATTGTTATAAAATTATTCTTCATCTAGATCTTAATTAATTAAGTATATTTCCATAAATGAGAAATGATAAATATTAAAAACAAAATTTATCCATCATTTCTTTAGTCCTATATATTTATCCTCAATTTATGAAAATAAGTTTTATTCTAATGTATTTTCTCTATGGAGACCCAACATTTTAATCCATTGATTAATATGTGTTCACCTTGAATCCTTACAATAATTTATTAGAGATGTTATTATCTAAACCAAATAAATTCTTATCTATTTTTTGTAAATATAATAAAAATCATCATTTTAATTTATTTTTATTTTCCTAGGATGATACAAAATATCACTGGAGGAACATTTATTTTCCATATATTTATAATTTCATGATTACAGATATAAATATGATTGAATAATTATTTTGATTCATTTGAAAAGGATATTAAACCCAATTTCCTTCCATGGGTTATTTATGATATGACGATGTATTCATTTCAAGTGGAACTATAATATAATGATGATTATGTTTGGGGTCCTATATCGCCCTCCAATATATTTTTTAGGAATTTTTATCTCTTAATATAATGATATGTGGACATTATATGATTTTTTAATAAAAAAGGGTGGATATACATGGGTTTTATTGACAAAACAAATGTTGGAAATACATGTATTTATTGACAATGGTTTCCATTTATAATTTTTAAACCACGATGTTTTATATATTACAGTTATTATATCATAATATCAAGGATTAAAATTAATGAAACTTTTTTCACAAATATTTTAATTCATTTCGAATTTTATTCCAAGCCTTATTAAAATAATACCATTTTATTATATATGTTTTTTTTGTGTGTTTTTTTAATGTACTTTGATTACATCTATATTATTATCTTATAATCACTTATGTTCCATGACTATAATTATTTATATTTACCCCCACTGATTATTTGAAATCAATCCTTTCTTGTATTTCCATTTCAATAGCTCGTGATAAAAATTAATATGTAATATATTTCTGGAAGAGTATCTTGTCTGTAGAATCTATTGGAGATGATAAATTGTTGTTATGGATTATGAAGTTCCTTATACAAGGGTAAAAAGTATGTTACTTGAAAAAAAATTGTTATAATAAGATAATATATTTTTCTTTATTCTATAAAATAGTAAACCTAAATGATTGTGGTACTATTAGAAATGAAATATTTTACTTGCAGTTATGTAGTCCAAATGGATATATATGTTAAGAATAATAGTTGGAATCATAGAAGGTATTGGATAACTTTATAGGTTATAATGCTTGTTGATAATAATTAATGGGTTGGTAATTTAAGTTTTTTCATAATTATAACATATATATAACCCCATACGACATTTGGAGAAATAAAAAATATATTATGTATTATGATAAGAGAATATTAGAGAAAATCTTACAGACAAGTCTAAGTGAAAATTCGAATAATTGGATAATATCAGGATTTTGTTATAATTTTTTACATGGGCTTACTAGAAATTGTATCCAAATTTACATATTGTTTACATGATGTGTCTATGGGATTGATTAACTAAGTTTGATCACCATAAAATCTAGTAGTGAATCTACTCAAACTTCACTCTAATGTATGATGAGAGGGACACTGACTACACAACGAGATAAAAACACCTATTATATATTTCTTAGATAAGCACTTCAATTTTAAATACATTATAATTAATTTATATCATAATTACTCTAAGGAATTGGGTTATAATGTATGATAGTACATAATTAAATATATTCTAGGTTAAGAGAGTTAGAGGGTGAATGAAAATTGACCCAATTAAAATTAAATTATCGTAGCTCGAAATAAAGGTGTCATTATAGAAGAAATATTTTGATTGTGAAATCATATTTATAAGATCATTTCAATGAATTCAATTATATATTTTCATTATTATTTTGAATTAAATATTTGGTTAGTATTAGGATTTTAAAATTTATCTTGTTTAAGATAAGTATGAATCTACTCCTAACAAATCATGTTCTGGGAAAACGTTTTCTGGTATTACCAATGAAAGTAATGGAGATATATCATTAGAAATAATATCATAACATATGTTTATATACAATTTATACTATTCCATTAGTGATTAGTAATATATTTTTTAGGATAAAATAGATTTATTTTGTGGTAAAAAGTAATGTTTCAGGATTTTTTATATTTTAAATTAATATTATCTTTCATATCTTGTGCCACAAAAATCAAAATACTAATGAAAAAAAAAGAATGATGATATACTAAAATTAATTTACTAATATATTAATTAGTAAGAAAAAAAATATTGTAATAAATTTGTAATGCATAAAATGTAGGATAATTAAATATTTGAATACTTAAATGAATTCATTTCAATAAAATCTATTTTTCATTATATACTGTATTTTTAGTAAGAAGATTAATTATTAGATAATATATTTATAATTTAATAATATTTAATTTATTTTTTTTGTATTATGAATTTCATTACGAGCTTAGGATAAATTTCTAATATATTTCTAAACTTATTGATTTTTTGTGAATATAAAACACTAATTTGATTATATCATCAATTTTATAAAATTATCCTAATATAAGAATGAAATAAAAGAAATTATTATAAATATAATTTTATCTTAAAGAATATATCATTTAAAAGTGATATGTATAATTTATAATTACTATATTAAAAAGTAATGGAAAACTACATATTATTTTACATTAAAAAATACGTATTCACTTATGTTGACAAATATTAAATGAATTGAAAATTTTTGAACTTAAATCATCTATATAATATTGTATATAATTAATATTCATACTATATAATAACTTTAATATAATTTTTTGGGCATTAGAATATGATTAGTATTATTTTATTTGTTCACCAATGTAATGGTAGAATAATTATTTGTAATTCTTTTTTATAATCACTTTTTAATTTTTGTCTAATTAATAAATTATGAATTATTAAAAAATTATATATTTTAATTTACTATCTTATATATAAATAAATTAAAATTTCTTCAACGGTATTCAATTAAAAATAATATTATGAACACTTATTGATAATAGAAATATTTTTTAAGAAACTAATTTTTTTATATATTTAATGAATTCATAAAAAAAACTAAGATATTTATAAATTAAATATGAATATATGATGATTAAGAATATTTTATGAAAGTAAAATAGACTATAACAATTAAATTTTTTAAAAAATATTAACAATAATTTTTAAGACATCTTACCTAAGTGAAATGTAAAATGGTAACATGTAAAAAAAAGTGGTAAAAATTATATATTTCATTAAAATGTGATAAAATGATTATTACACTATTTATCAACCTTCTCTCAACCAAAACTACATTTTTTGTCACTTTTATAACCATTTACCTTTAATATTTTCATTCCCTGATTAAAAAAATAATGACACTTCACAAAGACCCATTTCCAATACTTATTAAAGGGGATATGTTCTACACTCTTAAAGAAAGAAGTCCTCTTTAAACATTTATGGATCCCATACCCAATATTTATCTCATAAAAGACCCCTACATGACCTAGAACCCCAATCTCTGTAATTTATTCACACCCCTTCACCTAAATTGAGGCTTACAAAATGTTGTTTATGGACCAAATGTGAGAATTTATTAACCCTTAACCATTTTCATATTAACATTTTCTTTACAATCATATCCAAAAAAAGTAGTATGAGAACACAATTTTCATTATTATACTGAAGTGTAATTATTTTAATGAAAACCCAATCATTTTTTTATTTCATTGTTCTAATAAAAATGAACTCCAGTCATTTGTGTGTGGACTACCGTCTCATTGAAGTGGTGCACTTTTTATCACCACCACCTAACATGGACGATATTAAATATGAATATAAAGAAGTAATTTTATTTTTTATAAACTATTAATTATGTATATAATATATTTGATATTAAATAAGTGATATTAATAATGAATGGTTAAGGTATACGTAACCATCTAAAATGAAAAAAATAGGATACATTTCTTAATATGAGATCATTTTATAAAACATAATAAAATAATTTAAATTTTATTATAATATAATATTAAAAGAAATTATCCCCAATAATTCTTGATTTAATGATATTATTGTAGAAAAAATACAGCCACGTTGAACATAAGAATATAAGAACACAAAAATTGATAGATCCACTTCAAAATAGAAATCATAAGAAAAAACATCAAAATAAATAAATATAATAGGAAAATAAATATTACTTCATAAATTAAATATTGATGAATGTTGTTATTATGAAGATATTTTTTTAACATGATTTTATTATCCAATAAATTAGACACATACTTAGAATGAATCAAGAGCATGATAAGGGTTTTTGTAAATAGAAATTGTATTCCATTGAGTTTCAGACAAGCATGTTAAAATATATTATTAAATGTATGATTAATTAAACCTAGTGAAATATTTTTACATTATTTCCTTTTTCTTTTTTTTTTGGTTTTATAATTATTCTTTTTAATATCATTATCAAAAAATATGATCTTAATGGTCAGGTTATTTTTATGTGTTTTTTGTCTCAATTTCCTTTCATTGAGGGATTCTTTCATGTTTTGAATCTAATATTATTTCACAAGGTGTAACCACTTCACATTAAATTATTTTAAAAAAATAACCATTAACAATATGTTTTAGAATTATATTTTCAAAATCACCCCACATTCATTTAATTAAATTACTATTCTTGTTTTATGGGGCTTTCTTATCAATCTTCGTAGATTGAGATATATATGTATTATGTGCTTAATTATATATACGTGGATTAAATAGATAATTTTGTAATTTTTATTCAAGGAATTATGTTTAATAAATATTATTTTCATTTTAATTTCAAGAAAACTCTATTATTTTATGGGTTTTAATTTTATTTTTTCTCAAGAAGTAATTGATTTCATAAAAAATATATTCTCAACATGTTCATGAGGTTCTAAGCCATTTTTATCATTGTATTTACTTTATCTATTGTAAATTTTGTTTTATATCAAGGATTATTAAATTGTATCACCAGTATTACCTTTATTGATGATACAATATCCATATAAAATATTTAAATTTTTAATAATAACTTTCATTCATTCCAATAAAACTTTCCTACTATATTACTATATTTTCTGTCCAAATAATGTATAATTATATTATTGGGAAATCAAATATGAATTAGTTAATTTGATCATATTACTTCTCATTGACAATTTTAGAATTAAAAATTTATTTTCTTATTTATGATGTGGGTTATCAATAATGTTGTTTTAAAATATTAATTTTTTTTTAGTATTGTGGATAAAATTTTCATCTTCCCCTCGAGGTTTTATTTTAAAAAAATTTATATAATTATAATGATTACATTATTATATATTCTAAAATAATTAATCTTATAATATATCTATATTTTTTTCTTTCAAACAGTATCATAAATTAATTTAAAAAACAAACTATTAACTACTTCTATTAGTGATTCGTTATTATAAGTAAAAAATAATTTTATTTCTCAGAAAATATTTTCACAATAATGAATTTCATATCATTTTTAATATTCTATCCTATGACTCATGAATTTAAAAATTAAATAATTTTCAAAATGTTATATGATATTTTTAAGGGGTTTCATTAAAAAATCATTTTAATCTTATATTTAATTTAAATAATTAAATATTCATCTAAAAGTGTTATTCATCTACCCATTGATTAATTTTATTTTATATAAAAATTAATAAATGCTGAATCTATATAGAATTAATGATACATTATTTCCTCTTATCTTACTAATAATATTAGGCACAAAAAAATAAATTTTCAACCATTTCCATTATTATGTGTATGTGTTATTTTGATTCCATTGATAGAAGGGTGTTCACTGAGAAGTCATACATTGATTTATTACAAGAATTTATAAACTATATCATATTCCTTCAATAATAAGGTGTATATACCATATACCTATTTGTATTAATTTATGTGTATTTATCTTTAAATTACATAATATCATTTGATACACATTCTCTAAGGGTTTTTAATATTATTAATGTTGATGGAATTTTATAAGATTTCATTATGTGATTCCATATAAAAAAGAAAATGATACCCATTTTATTTCATATTGTTTATTAATACATGATGAATGATTGACATCATGTGGGACTCATATGTGTGGATTACAATGAGTGGGGTCCAATATGTTATCAAAATGAATTGCTTGATGGATTATGTATCATAAGATAATAATTTGTGGAAATTATTGTATTTTATTCAAAACAAATCAGGTAGAAATGCATGTATAGTTTCACAAAAATAAATAGTGGGAATTACTTATTTATTTACCATGTGTTCCTATTCTTATTTCCCCCTGAACTTTTATCTTTTTTCTTCTGATAATGATATTCCATCATAGATAAAGTTTATTGAATCAGGATTCCACAAAATTTTTATTCATTTATAATTGAATTCCATAAAATATTCTATGAAACATGGTTGATGATATAACTATAATTGGTTATGATTTCATAATTTAATTTATTATACTAAAAAACTCATATTATGTCCTGTTGTGATACTTTAATGTTATATCTCATGTGCACACACACAAAGCATTTAATCTCACCCCTTTATTATTATTATTTTCCCCAGGTTATGAAGAAAGTTAATATTTTTTTGAGAAGTATACATTTTTTTGAGAATTAGTTGGAGATTAAAAATACACGTCATTGATTAGTCAATTTCATATATAGTCATAAAATTTATGTTTTCATAAGAATTTAAAGGTATTGTTACTTGGAAATTTATTATTCTCTAAAACTCTAATAAAAAGGTCATTGGAATGAATGAAATGGATTATTTCATTATAGTCATTTAATTAATAAAAAAAACATCTAATGGGATAATATCATATCCTATGTAATTTTTAATAATCATTAGTAGATACTGATTGTTAAAAATTACATTGATAAATCCATTAAAAAGATTATTTAAACAAACAAAAGAAAAACATGTTTCAATAGTAAGATTATGAAAATAAAAAAATGAAATAGAAAAATAATGGGATTTTTTTTTAAAATCCATTGAAACATGTATATTATTATAGGGTGTGATTAATGGAAATTATTGAAAAAATTTGGTCATGTGGTAATCATTAAAAACAATTTAATAGATTCTCAAAGAAATTAAATGTAAATCAAAATAAAAAATTTGAAAATATTCCCTATAAAAACAATATAGAAAAGTAAATATTAATTTTAAAAAATCAAAAAAATAATTTTATAAAATATAACACATTCTGTAAACAGAATAATGGTTATAACACAAATTATAATGATTCCCAATATAATTGATTAAATCAAGTAACCCTTTCACAAAAAAAGTCTTCTGAGGTTTTTGAGTACGAATATGGGGCGAAATAAAATGGATTTGGAAAACTCTATAAATAACTAGATGAAAATAAAAATTTTGGGGTATAGTATAAAAATGATGCACAATTTCCCTCATTAGAAATTTAAATAGAAATAATCCCAAAGAAAGGTAATATTATAACAAAAACCCTTACCTCAAGTACTAACATAATATTTTGATGATTTAATATCCTATAAAATCAATTAATATTTATGATAAATAATTATGATTTTTTTTATACTTATCTAACTACAAATAAATCCCTTATAATTTTCCATAATTTTTATTTAAATTTATCATTTAAATATATTTTATGTTATAATATATTCTGTTTTCCCTGAATTTCACTATTTGATGATTTTTTTACATTCATCGTGGATGAAGTTCTAAAATATTAATAATATCATAAATACAATATTTATTTATTTAATAAAATTTTAGATCCATCCATGTAAGGTTTTCATGAAGTATATAATACATCTCTTCATGTAGGTGGTATTACACATGAACACACTGGTGAGGTTTTCATTTATTTATATTTGGAACTACAGGATGTTGTGTAATATTCCAACCTAAATCATGGTTTACATTCTATAATTTTACATGATCTTATTCATTCCTTCCAATACAAAAGAGGCTATTTAATATTATCAATTGATTTATGCAACAATTGGAAATATTTTTCCCTTTGTATCATGTCATAGTGTCAGTGATAACAATTGAGAATATATTAATAGTCACAGAAAAAATAATGAATCTAAATAAATTAAATACATTTAATATTAATGATGTATATCCTAGTGTGGTTAGAATTTCTAGATTAATAAAAGAATATGATTTTATTAAATGAATTAACACTCATCTAGAATCCATATTAATCCTCTACAATTTCTGTACTCTATTTATTAGTTGTCCACCACAAAGGCACTTCAAATTACCAAATACCTCAGGAAATCAAAAATCCCACTAAAATTCCAGAGTATGGTGTGATTAAAAAAAGTAGTATTATACAACAACTATTTACATAACTTGGTGTGGTGAACAATGAAAATTTGATTCCATAATAATAGTAAATTTATAATAAAAATAAACAAATGATCTAAAAATTGACCAGTCATACAATAAATAATATTTCACAAACACCCAGTTATATATATATCCACACCAGATATAAAATTATTCAAGATAAAGTTTGTAGTGACCAAAATAGACCTAATATGACTTCGTCATGGAGTTTTGTGATTATTAAATCATGTGACATACTATCATAATGATTTCCATGTGGCCCAATCAACCTCTAATTGAGACTAAATATGTAGTCACATCCAACATGCTACATGAAGGTAATGAAAACCAAAAAAATTATAGCATTCCTTGAGCGTATGCTCGACAATATCACTATATGTATGTCATACCTCCACCCAAATCCAAGGTCCATCATCATTGAAATCGTAATCCAATCATGCATCCTCTCTAAGGGATATACATGTCCTGACGATCCAACTATATAAAATACACACATTAATCACCATGGAATGGTATCAAAATAAAGTAATAATCTTAAAAAGTTGTATAACATCTCATATTGAGTATGTCTAAGCACACACAAAAGAATATTTTCTCAATTAGTTAATGAAAATATCTACTCTACTATCACTCATGTAATCAATTATCATAATCAGACTCATAGGATCCACACAACAAAATGTGATCAGAAACAATCATTTTTATGAATTATGAAACCAAACAAAATTATTGTGGAATAAATTAAAAACATGCTCCTCTAAAGATAGAAAACTTAATTTTGATTATATTTTTCATTAACAATGAAAAGGGCTATTGAAGGAATTTTCAAACAAACTATGTTCACACACCATCAAGAAATGATAACATGCCAAGGGATCCAATAATAATTTTTAATCTGACATACTATTGGTTCTAGAGGAATGAATGTATAAAAAATGTACAACTACTAGATCTCATAACACGTAAATGATATCATTAAGAAAAACAATCATGTTATGGAAATTTTAGGGGATCCCCAATATATAACATGATCAATAGAATATTGGTTTATAGTAATCAACCACCATGACATAGATTGGTACACCATGACATGTGGTGTACTCAAAGATAGCTATCATGGAAAAATTTAATGTTCTTCTCATAACATATCTGAAAGGGGAACACCAAGGTTATAATGTGTAGTATATAACATGGAATTTATCCTTCATGTTGAATGAAACTGTGAAATATCATCGAATTTCACTAGGTCAAGAGTTGTTACAATATAGGGTCATGGTCTATGGTGTCTAGTCATCTCAACATCCAAATAGATTGCTAAGAAATTTTTTAATGTAAATGTATTAAACAGGTATTACGAAAGGTAAAAAATGCCTTTTCATCTGCATAAAAATTTATATGTTAATAAAAATAAAATTTTCTTAAAAGTATTCTCACAATTTAATTCATAATATCCAAATGAAGGATATATCTAATAAAGCAATAAGAGTATCTAGTAGTCTATAATAGAAATAGAAAATGGCCATTAAGGGGTGGTCTGAGTAACCATGAATCATCCTCCACAAAAATCCTTCCACAATGAAGTGTTGAGTGAAAAATCCCTCCCATTACATTCCGGAAAAATAATTGGATTCTCTAGGGAATGGGTTTCCTTACTACTATATATCTACATAGACTATAACCTGGTACCCCATTTTTATGAAACAAAACCTCCAAACTCAATTTGAACCTTCCAAAATTAGATTTATTTCTAGATAAGATGCAAAAAATCAGAAATAAATTATATAATAAATGGGAAATAAACTTTTAAAGGAAATATTGTTTCATAGTGTAACATCATATACCTAGATTCCACTCAATAGTTCCCTGAAGCCATTGGGCCACATGGAATTAAGTGAATATCCCCAAAATCCATAGGTTGTCAACTGGAACTGATGGCCTCAGTGTTTCTTTGGGGAGACTATTACCTCATTATAATAGTGTATCACTGAGTAGTAAATAACATACATGTATCATAATCAGTATAGACACCAGAAAAAAGGAAACATCAGAAGACTGATAAAAAAAAAGAAGTCATCCGATATACTTAGAGTTTAACATGAAATTTTCCTTTAATAAATAATATGAAACATATTCAAAAGAATGATATACAATACATGGAATAAAATTAGAAAAGGGAAAAAGTATCACACCTAGCATCACATGCCTTATCTCGGTCCCATGATCCCTTACTATAAAAAAGAAACCAAGAAACTATAGTAGTGAACATTCCCTTACCAATTCTGGCAATAATATAACATGTTCTGGCACCTGAGGTGGACCAAATAGGGTATGACACTTAATCACAGTAGACAACCAAAAACATTTGTGCCATCTAGTTAGGGAATATGTATATATGTATAAATAGTGTGCAAAGTGGTATATATCCAAAAAATGAATTATTCAAAAGTAAACATCCTATAATATATTGTTCAAATCGCAAAACCAATTAAACTATTCAATTCCATTTAGTAATGATGTCTATATATTAATAGTCAGAAATGTTCCAATTATAAGAATACTAATTTAACCATTCTTTATCATTTAAATATTAATCCTCGAGACATGGTTCATAGACAGACATCCCATACGATAACATGATCAAGGATTCCAAATCATAACTTCCCAAAAGTATAAATGAGAATTAATTTAAGCTTGAAATTTTTCATAGTAGGAATTTCATATAATCCATTTCATTCATTATTCATTTATAAACCTGGTCCCATTTATGAAATTATTAATTTGGTACCCATGTATCTCTACTAGTGTAATTTAATCTGTCACCCCAAAATCCCATCCATAGAAAACGTCATGAACCAATGTATTTTTCTAGGAGTGGTATAACATTCATTCAAATTATTTACATAATTCCCTATCCACTACGGGAGACCAAACATCAGTCATGATAATATGATAAATTCCCTTTGTGTTCTTCCTTGGAAATATATATGGATTCCATGTAACACTTGATATATAATAGTAATACCATATAATTCCTTCCTTATAATTTGAAGTATCTCTCAAGCACATAACCTTAAACCCCTATTAGTCATTATGTGGAAGTCCATAAGTGGATTCCATGTGTCATCTGTCATAAGAAAGGCATAATCCAAATGATTCTTCCCATGGAATTCATTATTGAATCTATGTGTAACACCCAAGGAATATTGGAATTCATTTTAAATTATTACCATTTAATAATTGTTTTTAACATGGAATAGTCAAAAACGATAAAATCTCCATTACAACTCACCTCAAAAGGTTACACATGGAATTTTCGAACTCATAAGTCAGGTTAGTAATTTATCACATGTGGTAATTGATTAAATAAAAATCTCAAACTTACACATTCAAACAAAATCATTCAATAAATATCCTTGATTAAATATCATTTGGTCAGGATGATTTAATATTTTAGAGGAAACACCAAGAGACATTCATTTACACCTCATCTCAAATGGTGGATAAATGCATGTCTAATCTTATAAGGGTTTTCCCTTTTATTCTACTCACAATTTCATGAGAATTAATTCAATGATTTTATTGTTCAAAGGTAATAGACTATAATCAAATACATCTAGACCTCACCTCAAAATATGTTTAAGATCAAGGATAAAATGGTATGAATTATCCATTAATTATCTCATATGTCAAATTTAGTATAATAAAGAAAGTAAATATTCAACAAAATATTACATAGTTATGTCCAAGGGCATGGTCATCCATCCCTTCTTATTAAAAAGATCAATACTATATTATATAACAACTCAAATTACATTACAATTTACTATTCAAAAATAAATTGATAAATCAAAAATTAAAATCCTATGATGTAGGGGTAAAAGGCACACCTCAAAGGGGTCGAATTTCATATTCCATCAATTGGACCATTTAGAAACACAACACACCCAAGGGGAGGCTACAAATAAAATTTATAAACCAATAACCATTTTATAATGGGCCTCATCTATTTCATAGGATATGCCTATAAATTTTTTCAATTGTTTTAATTTTTGTTCAAGGAATCATTAGAAAATTGGGTGCATTGAAAAATATAATATATAAATACTTGGACATTAAACTAAATGAATTATACAACATACCATAGGCTAGTAGTGTATATCTGAACCAATATAATATTTTTTTTACTCATATCAAGAGAAAAATGAAGAACAAATGAAGAACCTAAAAATTGGGAAAAATATCATGCACCTAAATAGAACATCTGATACATAAAATGAAGAATGTCACAAAAGGAATGTAGTGTTTAATGGTGATGATCCATAAAGACCAACATTAATCTATTCTAATGACGGGTATAGGAAATACATCAAATCCGATAATATTATTTAGCTGGAGAAAACAACAAATGAAAGGAGGCTCACACAACTGTTAGGAGGAGAAGAAAAGGGGAAATAAGGTTTTAATCTCATTAAGAGAAAATATTCCTCTAACCATTAAAAACATGGTCACACAGTTTGTAATGTACTATTATCCTTACTGTGTTCGTACCATTTGATGAATAGTACTAGGGTAATGCATAAGTGGCACTAACCATGTGGTCTAGGCACACTATTTATGAAAATCGTGTCCGGATTGTGTGGGGGCACATCTACTCCCCCACTTCAGCTGCACATTATTCTACTAGGGCCACATGGTATTAGAAAAGAGGTGCACCGTATGAAGACCCTCCAAAAAAATGATTTCTAGACCCCGACACTCCCAAAACTCAACAAGACACATGATGGACTCTTTTAGGCCTCTACCCAAGTCTAAGAAAGAATAATTAAATTGTTTCCACTCATGAATCTACATAATTATGACTGATTTAAAGAATTTTCACACTAGTAAATAATGAAATTAAAAAAAAATTGAATTCCATTTGGTCCAAAAATAGGGGACTCTATATACTCCCCACCTATTAACATATTGTCCCCAACAAGTCTTGGAGAAAAATACCAAAACAACACCTGCCCTACAAGGGCCTTCATGTCTCGTTAAATTGTCCATGTTTCGTTCCCAAATTAAAAATTCATCTCTAATCATTTTTTAATAATACAACACCTAAGCTGTTAAAAACCCATCCAAAGCACGTTTTCAAACTAAAACACCAAAACATTATTTATAAATTCTCATTTAACTGGATATATGTTCACACTGTAGGCATATTAATAATCTATTCGACATTTATCATGTCCATATGTCTTAGCATTTAATTTCTAATTCCAAACCACGTCACATCCCACCATCATAATTTCCTTATAGATGATTCCTTTAAAATTTCTAGTGACATTCCAGGAGTGATTTTGAAATAGTTAAATGGTTGATTCCCCATCGAACACGAGTTCATGTCCAACCATACATCCATTTAAATCCCTAACTAACTCAAATTGATCTCTCATACACCTAATGGCATGCCAAAAAATGTCCATCACCAACTGTAATCATATAAAGAGAAGGATAACGAGTCAAACCACTCCAAACAACTTATCTCAAAGTTGCACAAATTATTGGTCATCACATTACAAGTTTAACTAAAAATCCTTATTCTAAGGAATCTTTTGTTTACAAAAAAATTTCATTGTAGTTGACAGCTAGCTTCCAGTGATGTTCTCTCATCAAACCAATACATAGCCATTTAAATTGTCA
The DNA here is from genome assembly GCA_963277665.1 of Viscum album. NCBI lineage: Eukaryota > Viridiplantae > Streptophyta > Magnoliopsida > Santalales > Viscaceae > Viscum > Viscum album. Next base: position 318,775,741 of record OY728156.1, read on the forward strand.
TGCCTAAATAGGTGGAAGGGGTATCTCAGATCTTATCCACTTGAATCGTCAACCATATTTTCAATAACTATGTTCCTAGTAACATGTCTGGGGTAACCTCTGATTCGTTGGAAAATACTTCATGTAACACACCCTGGGTAGTTCATTTTTAGGAATACAACTGAGATCTCATTATGAAGCTAGAACATCAACATTTTGTCAATGACTGAGCCTGAACATGAATTCTCATAGTGGTCTTGTTATAATAATGTGACTAGTGTCCAAGATTCTATCTATGGTGTTCCAACATGGGATCCCAGGTAACACTTAGAACCAACCATGCCTCAATAAAAATTATTCATCATATGTGGAAATATTATTGAGATCACAAACACGCACAACAGATTTTAAAATTAGGGCATCATAAGACCAACACTCTCTTAGTGTGTCCAATAATATGTCAAGGTATGGGACATGATCGTCACAAAGTAGAAAACAATAAAATTGTTGGATGGAGAAAATTAAGGTCAATGGAACAAATACTTTTCGACTTCATAAATGAAGATCTACTTCACCTATCGATGTGTAATCACTAATCAATCACAATCCATTATAACATGAGGCATCTCATGATAGTTCAAACATTTCCATTAGAGTCTACACAAGACCAAAAGTGTATCAAGGGTTTTGTACAAAACCAAATGTATCAAAAAAATTCCATGAAAACATTAGCATGATTCAAGACATGGAACCCTCAATGTAATTCATGAAATATCACATGTTCATAATGGTTATCCTTGATTGTTCTTCCTATACCTGGAAGGGAATATTTATCTAAACTAACATGATTCTCCGCACCATTAATGTGTCCTTGTTACTGAAATAGAGATAGTGACTTTCCACCATCAAGATCTAAAGATCTGATTTAACTTAAACACTTGTGTGAAACTCCTCTTAGTCACTCCTAGACATATAAAATCATTTATCATGAAAAAAACAACATGACTGGAATGTCAAAACACCAGATCCTATTGAATCATAATCCCAATCATTGGGATGTAACTAATTCGTCTCATGGCCATGTCACACTTCTTTACAAATGACACTAAATCATTCTATGTATCATAAGGCTCAAAAATTTCAAAGAACTCAATCAATTCATTACCTAAGTTAATTAATTGATATTTAATGTGTATACCAATGCTAGTACCATGAAATTTCAAAAGAAAAGAGAACATAATGAATATTATCCATCAGATATCATTCCAATGAATTAAAGTATTAGATGAATCATGTAGAAAAATATTTGAAAATCCCAACATTCAGTATGTTCATAAAACAAATTAACAACCCCTTATGCTTCCCAAGGAAAGTGGAAAGATCCATGGTGCCTCTAAATAGATAACCATTCCCATGGAATGTATAAACCTCTAAAACTGAGAATTATATAATGGACACACCTATAACAAGGGTCAAGGATACCATAACCAGCCATCTGAACAATGACGTCATTAAGAGATAAGGTTCCTACAAGGGAAACTGACACTTGAATGACACTAAACAATTGAAATATTATAGAATTTATAAAGAATTTTTCTCTCAATATGAGTTGACAATAATCCTTTATCCCTTCATAGAAGAATATAATTAGACCATATCACCAAGTCACACTAAATATAATACTCACTAGGTTCAAGATCCCATTATTTAATCCATTTTTAAACAATAAAAGGATTATTGAAAACTGTAACATTTCATTTACAAGTAAAATCATGGAAACGTGTTCAACTATTATTCATTGAGGGTTTAAATAGAGGACACCACCTATAGTTCCACATTAAATCCATTACATTAATTCAAACTCATCCAATTTCGAATTTAAAATTTTTAAAACCAAACATCAAGTAAAAAATTATAAAATGAAACACATGTTACAATATTAATTAATTTTATATGAAATAAGAGGCATGTTATATCATCTTTCTTATTTAACCATTATTAGTTTGTTGAAATATCTTCATAATTAACGAATTTATCACATATATATATATTAGATATTTCACCCGACGGTGGTCCTGTTAACCAATCACGGTTCCTCAAAATGCAACACAATAGTAATTGTTTAATTAAAAATGTTATAAAACACCCAAACCATGTTTTCTCTGAAGAACCATGCCCCATTAAACTTACATGGATCTAGTTGTGCATTTTTTAATTTATCCATACTAGTCAATAAGTTCAGATAAAATATGTACAAGTCTTATGAAGGCATCCAGCTGATTTCATATAAAATTTAAATAAATTTTACATTTATAAAAATTTCAATACATACCATGACTATATAAATAATCGGTCCATTCCAAGTTTTTCCATCCCCAAACCTATAAATCATTGATACTCTTTACAGGCAAAAATTCAACTCCCACTATTTAAAATCAATGAACATTAAAAAAATTCAATTTATAAATCATTTAAATTTTAGCAATGTTACGAATGTATATATACCAAGATAAAAAGATGGACCACTTATATGTGTTAACTTTTCCCAATTATATGGAACTCATAAACATACATTTTAAATCTAGCTCCAGTTTAAATTGGAAGAAGTAAATTTATTAACGTGAAACCATTTTAGTACAATACATCAAAACATAGTATAATATCATAAGAATTAAACATAGATAAACATGCTACAAACAGAGATTCATGGAATATAATCACCAAGTCATTCAAACATATTGAGATTCTAAATAAATCTCCTAATAATTTTAGTTGACTAGCATGCAGAAAAATAAAAACCCTGGATTACACTCAAGAACACAATTATAATCAATAGGAAAAATAAAAATGCAACAACATTGCTTGGAATATTCATGGCATGGGAATTTCTATGCTCCAATAAGGATACATGTAATGCTTTTTTCATTCCATTCTAGGTCGATATAAAAATTCAAAAATTTCCATAAATAAATAACCAGTGGAATGTAAATCAATTAGTCTAGGTGAACTCATTATAAATTTTAATAATAAAAAGAAAGAAGATCAATCTTAGCCCTGTCCACTAGGTCATTTCCCTATGGGTGGGGTAATGAGTCCCAAACATGGAAATTTACCAAGTGCAGACACATTCTGTTTATCTTATATACCATCCCAATATAGTATGAGAGAGGAAAAATAACAATGTTACCAATTTATAATATCTCTTACCTAAAGGCCACTCAATAGTTCCATGAGACCAACTAGCCCCATGGCCTCAAGAACATATCCCAAAATTCTAGAGGCTACCAAGTAGAATTGAAGCTTAAGTGTGTATGTGGGGATACTATTACCTCATTATGAGAGTGTAACATAGTAGAATCAACAAAATACAAGTATTAAATGCATTATAATAAAAAAAGTAAAAATTATATGATATATATGTATACATTACCATAATTTAAACATTAACATAATTTATCTCAGGTATAGAATGACCAACATGTCATATGTGTCTAATGATGCATCCAAAACATGTTCACATGGCCGATACCCAATGCATGGAACAAAATTACCAAAATAACTGAAGTATCCAAAATAGTATCATATGGCTCACCTTCATCCCATGCTCCCAAACATCTAATAAAAAACCATGAAACTATAGTAGGAACTATAACATAACAATACCTACAATCATATAATCTATTTAGGGGCCTAAAGCAGCTCAAATAGTGTGTCAGACTGAATCATAGTAGGAAAGCAACCATTGTCTATTCCATCAAGTCTGTTAATATATATATACAATGTACAATGACACATATACTATGTAAAGAAGAACTCAATTGTAAAAATCCAATAACATCAGGTTCTACATATGATTGTTCCCTAACTGAGGATTCAATCTCAATAAAACCTTATCACGCAAATCAAACTCCATGCAATTCCTTCTATGGTAGTTAAAGGATTTATATCATATATTTTTGGTTTTTAATATCTACCAATTAAGTTTAACTCTCTCAGAGGACTTTTAATCTATATTGGGCCATAGAACCTCCAACTCACATACCTCATTCCAATAGAGATGTCAATGACATAGTCTCCTATATAAAGACTCCTATAGTTCCCTATAAATAAAATACATATATCTATATTTTTACAATATATCATCCAATTATACATTATCATACCATAATATATAGAAATATATCAACATATCTCAAATAATTTCATATAATTTACAAATATTCCTCTCAGACTATCTATCTTCCATAGGATTGTATTTTTTTCTCAACCTTCACTATATACTTTGGGCCTTCTACAAGACATAATAAAATAGTAGCTTAATCATGAGTATATTTTAAAAAAATCTCAAGGTAACTCCATTAAAGAAAATGATCTCAATGAAATAAAGAATGTATATCTCCTCAACTATGTGAGTCTCTCTTATCATTATAATATTAGTAACCTTTTTTGTCAGTCGATAATCACCCAGACGACAGTATACCTCCATCGGGTCAATGGTAACTTTATCACATGGTCCACCATGAAAGACTCCATCTTTGACATGGGTACATGAATACCTTGGAAAATTGGACTAGGTATATGGTCTTATTCCATCACCATATACATGTGAGGAACATAGATACAAAACAATCAATATTCATCTTCATCTATGGCCCCCAAATCTAACACATGATGTCATGATACATCTTTGTCCCCCGATGATTTTCTTCCCATATAGAGGTATGAAAATCTTTCATCAACTCCTCTCTTATGGAATTAGGGATCACTAATCTATCATGTATTATTGTAACCTCTTCATAGATCAAATACAACATTGGTATCAGAACACCTCCATCAATATATTTCTTTATACAAGAAAACTCTGAGTGTAACTCCTAACAAGTCATAAAAAATTACCCAACAAAAAATGTTACTAATAGGGGAGAATAGGTTATAGAACCGTGGTATTATAATGTATTTATCCTCCATGCATCCAATAGAATCATCATGTTATATAACATGCCAAACATCGTATCACCAAACTCCAACTCAAATGATATATTATTGGTATGGGAATCTAAAATGATGTCATAGATCCAATGTGAATAATCCATTTAGAAGAATATTGTTTGTAAATAATCAACCCATTGTCTATTTTACGAGTTTAGGTCACTATATAAACATATATAGTGGGGTCTCTTATCTTACAAGTAAAAATGAATCTCACAACAAATATATATTGAATAAAACCCTTCAGAACAAACATCACAACTAAAATATGCACGTCTTATGTAGGGTAGTTATTATTAGGGTGTCATAGCTAAAATGACCCATATGCAACTACATTATGCCTTCTCCATTATCAACATATTAATATAAATTCCTGATGAATCATAGTACATTTTATAAAAAATCCTTCGCTTAGTGTTTGTTTCTACCATACATATCATCAACCATACATTCAAGTAAAGTAAATCATCATCACACATGTTTGAAAACGAGAATTCCTCATCCATATGTGTTTTATCATTAATAGGTTACAATATTTGGAAAAATAATTGATAATCCAAAGGAAATATCCTACCAAAACAAGGAAGATCCTTATCTTAATAAAATTATTTAGATAGGTCCATTATGTTACTGCCTCCATGTTCTCTGTGTCTAGTGGTTTAACTACCTCAAACACAACTTACCATATGAACATCCCATGTCAAATTCAAAATTCACCCATAGAAAATTGGGATATTAATATTCTCAAATAATAATAAAAAATATCTATAGGTTCCATTCATGCCTCTATGGTGTTGGCATTTTGAAAAGGATGTAATTGATGAACAATATCAAGAACAAGTCCAAGTATCGGTAGAATATTTTTTCCATGAGAACCAAGAATACTTCAAACAAATTTAGTATCACAAAAAAACATTTCTACATATTTATACACTTCATACCTTCTCTAAAACACCATCAACATGTTTCATCATTTTTATGTAAAAACTACTGATAGATTGATAAAAAATGAATATTTGAGAACTAATGAGATTCAAATAATTGATAAAAAATATCATTTATTTGATGAAAATATTATTTGTTTTTCACCATATCCTTGTTTTGTTTTAGGTAATTGATGAAAATATGATGAATATCATCATATTTTTTGGTGAGTAAAACAGGTTCACCCCAATAAAGATGTAATCATCCTAATAAATAATTTAATATCCAAGTCAACTAGATTTACCTTAAGATCCTTTAGGTCAGTTGACACCATACAATATAGGGGTATCAAAATGGGTTATGCAAATATTATGAACTATACATCAAATTAAAATACCCTATCATGTGGGTATTCCATGAAGTAATCTAAAAGAACATCCTAATAGAGATCCACAACTAGATGAATGTATGGGGGAAATACCACATATACTACTGAAAGAGCAAAGACCACGATATATTTTGTGGTCATCCAAATCTTACTCATGTAATGTATGGCTCTACTTACGACTAGTTTTTATGTATTCATTAAAAATAATATCTACCATTGTAAAATAGATAAATACACATTCCTAATAGATGTTATTTTGGTCTCAGAAACTAGATGCCAATCTATCTATAGAATTACAACCAATGTATTCTTTTCCAAAATCATGAATTCTCATAGATATAAATACTATGTGAAAACTATATGACACATATTAAATAATAGATGATGATTTGATTTCATACCCAATTTTGTATTAAAGGATACTAACAAAGATAATAGCATGATTTTTAGTTAAATCCAATCAACTACTTCATCATAAATGTATTAATGAGAACAGATGGTATCAAATAATGTTGTTGAAAAAGTTGATTTGATCAAGAAGATACCTTAACTGTTGAATGGATCATCTCAACTATCTATTGATGTCTGATTCATACCATATACAAGACCACCCTCAACCCCGATATGAAATCTCTATGGTGTATAACCATGTTGGGTCTTTTATTGAGAAACCCTATATGACCTATATCTTCCTAGACATGGATTTACCGACCTCATATCTAAAAATATATCACAATATATATGAAGTTTACCTTACATACCACATTATGGTCAATGAAAATGAGGTACTTGGAATACCTGATTTGTAATGCCCCGACCCTGGTTACCCCTTACTCGGTGCATTATTACATAACATTGGAATGATCACAAATGATCAAGTCTTGAAAGACCGATTAGTTTAGTTGCCTTGGATGTACTATATACATTCATAAGGTTTACATTACATCATAAAATGGATAAATACAACAAAATTGTTTCCATCGAAAACAATGATATCCCATATACTATCCCTACAGGTTAGTCATAATATACTTCTTCGCATCCTGGGAAAAATAAAACATATAATTGGGTGATCTCAAATACCCAATAAGGATAACAATATAGCAGAAACATTCATAAATAAGCATAAAATTTTAAGGCAATGTATAAAACTAAAAAAATCCTTTTGAACATATAATTTATCATAATATAGCAAATAAAAATAGAAATAATGTCATTTACTTACTCACGAGGACATTATACAAGTCAAATAATCACACGCAATATCAATAGGCACTTTCATAATGATGGAATGCATAATTCCAGACTTTAATAACCACATATTCATGGCCCTGTGCCAAGACGAAAAATAAGATTTTGTCAAGGCCTTGTTCTAAGACACTATAGTCCATCACGTGACCTATCGATGCATCAATAATCTATAGAGGGATCCACATGTCACATAATAAGTCCAATTCATTCCTCATATGAAATGGTTTAAACATAACACAAACATTCTTATTAAAACTGGCACAAAAAATGTCAATAATTTATCCATAAACCACGAATTGTATAAAATAACACATCCGTAGTCAAACATATCACAAAACCTTCAATATAATATTTAGGATTTTTATCATAATAAATCAACTTCAAACAAACCAAAAATCCATCAAAGGATGTTGACATAGATGAAATCAAAAACTTTTTAGAAAAATATATCTTTATATTTTGAAATCATTTAGAAGTCATGTAATTATAAAAGAAAACATTTACATTTGAAAATATTCTTATAAGCTTGTATGGGATGCTTTGACGGTGTTATAATGACTGAAAATAGCTGCACCCACCGTATAAGTTAAAAAAAACATACCTTAATTTTGTCGAAAATGTCAAAAAGTACCTTGTTTGGTAAATAACGGAAAGATTCCTTTATAAACATATTATAAAAGTAGAAAAAGGTTAAAAATGACTTAAAACCATAGTCTATATAATAGTAATAATGTTTTGAAATACATTTTTAAGAAACATGGATGTGGATGAGAAAGAGGTCACAGTAGATAATTACAAATAAACAACCTCGGATAATGAAGAGATCGTGAAATTAACCCTTACCTTGTAACTTTTTTTGGTCGAGGGTAGATTAACCACATGTATAATGATGAAATAATTGTTTTTAATTTTTACAATAATCATATACATTAATATGATATCATATATGATCTCTTAACAATTCTTTGTTAATAATTTCGTAGTATTATAGTCGTTTTTGGTGTTAACTGATTCAATTTATTTTATATTATTTGTTATGTGAGTCATGTTTCTTATGTATAGGGTGTTTGTTATTCATATCCATAATTATATCAAGAAATTAAAAAATTTATTTAATCATCATATGAAAATTAGTCTTGAATGGTTACAATGAAGAATTAATCTCATTACCTTTGTGGAGACGGCAATCCGTACGTACGCACGAGCGACAATATCATTCATTTGACATTAAAATCGTATATAATTGGATGGTATATCATATATAAATAATAATTATCTTGTTATATTTATTATTTAAATCAATTATACATAATTATTATGCTCATCCAAATAATAATGTATTGAATAACATCTACACCACGACGAGGAGATAGAAAGCCATATGTACGCACGTACGGTGACATGTCATTCAAAGGATGGATAGAATAATGAATATGGTTGGAACATATTTATAATAACATCACAGTATATAGAATATACTGGAGTTATTATTTTATAATGGAAAAAACAAGGAAATAAGAAGTGGAAGAATAAAATAACTTGAAATATGTGATGAAATATTTACCCTTTCTTCAGGTTCTTCATTTTGGTTCCATCAAAATGGCTCCATAAGATGGATTTATTACTAAATTAAGGCCTCTATGATGAATTAAGGACAGTTTTGAAGGAATTTGGGATGGTTTTGGACGATCCAAATGGATTTGATGGTGTGAATTAGATATAATGGAGAGTGCCCTTTTATAAGAGAGGTGAGGGGCACCTGAGGAAAAGCTAGAAATATTATTTTATTATAAAATTATTTTTGGTTTCTAATGGATAAAAAATGAATAATTTAATGTATAATGTGGTTACGGGTTGAGAACCACTAAACCAATAGTTTTTAGACTGGTTTCGGTCACTATATTAACTTTATCTTTTAGATTTAACTCTTAGTTAATTAGATTGACATTTACCATGTCTCTTTTTATTTTTATATTATATGGTAAAAAAATTACTATAAACTTTATAGAGAACCCCAAGTGGTTCATTAATGAGAAAAATATCATTATATAACTTTTTTTTTCTGAACCTTATAGTTTTAAGAATAGAATATCAATTACAAATATAATATTTGTTTTAAAAACCCTTTTTTGTCGATTTTGACAATATTTGGTATTTTGTTTTTTATAAATTTATAAGAGCATTATTACTTCAAAAAAAATTAATCCAACCAACATTGCGATGTCATATTGACCTAGTTAATTACTGTAATTGATAAAAAGTCTCAAATTACATTTATTTGGATTTTATAATATCAACTATTTGAATATTTCATTAATTAGGTAATTACGGCATCATCATTGTGTCATAAATAAATTTAATTATTTAATGTCTAAAATTTATAAATAAAATAAAATTATGTAGGAAATATTTTTATATTTACAATGAATATTTATAGTCGAACTTATCTTATGTGTAACTCTATATTAAAAATGTTTTAGTTATTAAACATTGAATTTGACACTTTTAACTCTTCTTAGAATTAAATAATAATAAATGTCCTAATCTAATCTATGTGGACCTATAGTATCATATTTTATTCATAAGGTTGTTTTTGGTCGAATTGGACTTATCCAATAGAATTATGACTTGTGTTAGGGTAATAATAATATCATTTTTACCATTATTTATCCAATTTACTTTTAACTATGGTAAATAAAAGTAAAAAGTTACTATTCAACAATTTTTTTCGTCTTATTCTACCAAATTTTACTTACTGATATCAATAATCTCTTTTAGATTTTTGAAATTCAACTCACAAAAGTGGTAAAATTAAGTATTATGTAAATTTTCAAATGCTCTTAGGAGGTGGGTAAAAGACAGTAAATAGTTCAATAAAATAATTATATATCTTAAATTATTATAAAATGACTCCAATGATTTATATTGAACATATATAGGTACTATGTATCTATTTTGACCAAAAATAATTTTAAATAAAATAAATAATTATTTAAATAAAAATTCGGGTTTAACCAATAACTCAGTGTTTTTCAATATTCGTAATAAATTAAAAGTTTTCAGAAAAATACCAAAATTTCACCCTAAGCTAGTTTTGATATACTGAATTCAAAAATTGAGCCTATTTTACCATATTCAAAACATATAATCTTCATTTATTAATTTAAAATTAATTTTCGTTGTCAAAACCAAAAAGCATGTTTTTAAGAAATAATAAATAATAAAAGATTGATATATGTTTATTTTTAATTTTAATGCGAAATTATATCCAATGAATAACAATGGATTAAATGGTTAAAATATAATCTATATATACTTCCAAACCATTAAAATGTATAATTTAACACTAGATATTATTATGATTAGAATGTTGTTTTTAGTTAAAATGTAGTATTTTTTGCTATTCACCCAAATATGAACATTATCAAAAAAACACCAAAAATTTATCAAAACTAAATTCTAATGTCCTGATTCTAAAGAAAAATTTGATATTGTCAAATTGAATATATAAAAGTTTAAAATATTGGATTTAAAAAAATGTTCACCATTAAAAAGAGGTAAAATTGCATTTTTTTAAAAATATTTCTTTTATCTGAAAAAAAATGAATTTGTTTTTTCCATTACGTCTAAGAGACTCATAATATGGATTCTAAAATTATAAGGATTATATAAAGTTAAAATTTTAGTTAATAATATTCATAACCACTTTTGAACGTATAGTTTTGTAAGTCATTGTGCACTTGAACTCGGTGTTGTGTGTAGTTCAAGTTATTGAATTACATTGAAAAAATAATGTACTATGAAATCATGGGGTGTTACATTTTTCTATTGTTCAAAAAATTGCATCCTCACAATTTGAAATTGATCTTCGAAAATATATGGTTGAAAATAGAAAATACCTTTTTGGGAAAACCCACATCGGATAACATTGGTAAAAATTAGAGACACATAATTATAGGAAAAATGTAAATATTTATAGGGGTGATTGAGGTCATCAATCACAAACAATTGTAGAATTGAGGGCCTCAAAGCCATCAATCTATGATGATTTAAAATATCGTCGGTTCAACCAAAAATAATGTATTAGGATAACACATTTTTAGTTTTAAGATACCTTATTTATAGTTTTAGAATTATCTTATTTATAGAATAAGAGAAGAAAAAAATATATACTTGACAAGTAGAGTTCCATCCTTTAACTAATTTCTAACACAAACTTATCTTTCACTCTAAAAGGTAATAGAACTTAAAAAATATTTACTTTATCATATTCATATAGGGTGACAAAAAAATTAATTTAATATTCACCTATCACACCCCTTAAAAAACGAAACAAAATTATACAATCCGGAGACTTCATGTAGTCCAGGGGTAGGTTTTAAATCCAAATCGCAAAATGGTATTGGGTTTGATTCCGACAGCTTTGTCTGATGCTATAGGTTGTCATAGGGTATGCATGTTGTTATTTTTATAAAAATATAAAAATAACTTTAACAATAGTATCCAATTTCAAATATAATCTATTACAACCTTTATACTTATCCAAAATACTTTTATCCAAACTCACAGTCCATAATTTATAAGGAAAATGAACACAATTATGATCTTTTTTTCCACGTAATAACATGTGAACACCTTAATTTTGTTTTATTTTAAAACATGGTAACAACTTTAATTACCATAAAACCTTATTGATTAAATTCATTCTCCCTTATACTTTATATAATATTGTATATATTCCTTATATAAAAAAATATTGAAATTTCTAACCATGATGAAATAAAAAAACTATTAATCAGTTCCAATGAAGTCAAGAATATTCAATATAATTCATCCAAATCAAGAATCTCTTATTCCAAAATCATTACCTCATTATCAAGATCATATTAAGGATTACATTTCCTTTAACCATGTATATTTTCAAAAAGTGTAGATTACTATTAAGTCACATTTTGTAGAACCATATAATCTCGAATCCTAAATAAAATAGTACTAAATGTATAATCTTTATTTATCTCGATAATTCATATAACCAGTATATTGTTGATACAACACTCAAATGGAGAAATTATATAATAAAAATATAAGAACACAAGTCACTCCTCTTCATATGAGGTAGTATCATAAATCGATTATTATCCAATAACATCATTTAAGGTATACTCTGATGGCTGGGACATTGATTCGTGTAGTGTCCCAATTCCTTGTAGATGAAGCATTGCAAATTTGAAACTTTTTTTCTTTCCCTTGAAATCAAGTAATTGGTGTCCTTTCTCTCCATACTTATAACAAACTCCCATTCCCTTCAAGAATTTAGCTAGGTGATTCTTTCCACAGTTATCACATATGAAACAATCCTTCTTTTCCCTCTTCCCTTTATCCATCTTTCTCCCTTCCATCCTCTTATTCACTTGCATCCCTTCAAATCCATAGGACACATAGATTTATTTACTTATCTTATTAACTCATGATACTATTTCTTCATATGTGGAGAATACATGAGAGACTATTTCTCTTCTAAATGTTGGATTAATACCATGAAAGATATGATCCTTCATACTCTTTGGATCATATGTATTTTTGGAGTTCACTTTCCTTCTATTGGGAACCATTTCTATACAATGACATACACTATGTTAGTTTATTAATTTCAATGAATAATTCCAAACTGGTAAAATACCTAATTTAAATTGAACAGTTTATGGATATAATCCATAATCATAAAAATATTTTATTTGAGGAGGTATATACTTGTAAATCCTTCATAATGATTTGTAATGAAACTGAGAATTATCCTAAGAAAATCCCTCAGGAGTGTCGTAACCAAGAGTACATCAATGCCCATTGTCGTGCACCAGTTCCCATTGGAGTCTAGCTCAAAGAGGTGTTTTCATGTTTTATCCCTAGGTACATCTGTGTCGGAGCCGCCACTACCTGCTTGTATCCAGATAGGGATAGATTTTTTGGAGAACTCACAAAATCTCTATAATACCAAAATTCAAGGATGTTCTTCTAAACTAATCCTCAAAGTCTATCTTAGAACTATGTGCTCTAATAAAAGTTTACCTAAATCTAGTTCCCATGGTTTGTACTAAACTTCTTCTGATAAAAATTGTAATTCCCCGACCCTACATACCCAGAGTCGGTGTATTATTACATAGAATTGGCATGATCACAAAAGATCATGTCTCGAAATACCGATTAGTTTAGTAACCTTAGAAGTAATAGATATATTCATAAGGTTTGCGTTGTATCATAAAATGGATAACTACAACAAAATTACTTCCATGGAAAACACTGAGATCCCATAGACTATCCCAGTAGGTCAGTCATAATATACTTCTTCACATCCTGGGATAAATAAAACATAGAATGGGGAGATCTCAAAAGCTCCATAAGGATAACAATAAAGATGAAACATTCATAAATAAGCATAAACATTTAAGGAAAAGTATAAAACGAAAACAAAAGCCTTTTCAACATAATCATCAGCATAATATGGAAAATATAAATCAAAATAATTCCATTTACTTACTCACATGGATATTCTACTAGTCGAATAATCACATGCAATATCAATAGCCACTTTCATAAGGATAGAATGCATAATCCAAGACTTTCATAACCACATAGTCAAGGCCTTGTTCCAAGACTAGAAATAAGATTTTTTCAAGTCCTTGTTCCAAGACACTAGTTTTTCTAATGAGACATAGAGATGCATTGAGGAGCTATAGTGGGATATACCTATCACTTAATAAGTCCAATGCATTCCTCATATGAAAAGGTTTAAACATAACATAAACTTTCGTATTAAAACTAGAATAAGAAATGTCAATAAATTATCCATAAACCATGAATGGTATGAAATAACACATCTATAGTCAATCATATCAAAAAACCTTCAACACAATATGAAAATTCCTTATCATAATAAATCAACTTCAAACAATCTTAAAATCCATCAAAGTATGTTGACATGGATGAAATCAAAACCTTTTTAGACAAATATCTCTTTCAATTTTGAAATCATTTAAAAGTCACGTAATTATAATAGAAAATATTTATATTTGAAAATATTCTTATAATATTATAAGGGAAGCTTAGATTATGTTATAACGGTGGAAAATAGTTGCACCCGCCGTATAAGTTAAAAAAACATTCTTACCTTAATATTGTCGAAAAGGTCATAAAGTACCTTGTTTGGAAAATGACAGAAAGCTTCCTTTATAAACAACTTATAAAATTCAAAAAAGGGTATAAATGAATTCAACCCATAGTCTATAATATAGTAAGAATTTTTTGAAATATATTTTTGAGAAACATGGTTTTGGATGATAAAGATGTCCCAGTAGATAATTACATATAAACAACCTCATCTAATGAAGAGATTATACATTTAAGCCATACATTTTAATTTCACTTGATTGAGGGTAATTTAATATACTATAATATTGTGAAATAATTTTTATTAAATTATACAAGAACCATATACATTAATATGATATCATATATGATCTTCTAACATTTCTTTGTTAACAATATCTTAGTATTATCGTTGTTTCAGGTGTTAACTGATTCGATTTCCTTTATATGCTTCATTACGTGAGTCATGTTTATTATAGATGGGGTGTTTGTTATTCATAATTAGAATTCTATCAAGTCTTTAAAAATTATTTTTAATCAATAAATTAAAATTAGTCTTGAATGGTTATGATGTCGATTGAATCTCATCGTGTTCGTGGAGACGTTAATCTGTATGTACGCATGAGCGACAATATCATTCTCTTGATAATAAAATCGTATTTAATTGGATGTTATATCATATATATAGAGTCATTATCATGCTATATTTATTATTTAGGTCAATTATACATCTTTATTAAACCCATAAAAATAATAATGTATCGAATAACAACTACACCATGGAGTAGAGATGGTAAGTCGTACGTATGCACGTATGGTGACATGTCATTCAAAGGATGGATAGAATAATGAATATGGTTGTAACATATTTATAATAACATCACAGTATATAGAATATATATGATTTATTATTTTATAATGAAAACAACAAGGAATGATGTAGTGGAAGAAGAAAAAACTTGAAAGATGTGATGAAATATTTACATCTTCTTCGCGTTCTTCCTTTTGATTCGATCAAAATGGCTCATTAGGTTGGATTTTTGACTAAATAATGGAATCTAGGATAAAATGAGGAAACATTAGAGGGTATTTGGGAAATGTTTGGCCAACCCAAATGGATTTTATGGTGTGAATTAGAGATAAGGGGGAGTTCCCTTTTCTAAGAGAGGTGAGGGGCACCTTAGGAAAAGCAAGAAATATTATCTTATAAAAAAATAATTTTCGGTTTCTAATGGCACTAAAAAGAATTATTTAAATTATAATGTTGGGATGGGTCTAAAAACATTCAACCAATATGTTTTAGACAGGTTTGTGTCACTATATTAACAATATCCTTTAGATTAAACTCTTAGTTAAATAGTTTGACATTTACCATGTCTCTTTGTATTTTTATATTATATGGTTAATAATATTACTATAAACTTCCAAGAGAACCCCAAGTGGTTCAGTAATGATACACCTATCATTATATAAGTATTTTGGATGATACATACATTTTTGGAATAGAATATCAATTAATAATATAATATTTGTTTTAAAAACACTTTTATGTCGATTTTGACACTATTTGGTATTTTGTTTTTTCTAAATTCATACCAGCATTATTACTTCGAAAAAAATTATTATAACCAACCCAAACATGTTATATTAACCTAGAAAATTAGTGTAATTTATAAAAAGTCTCATATTACATTTATTTGGATATTTATAATATCAATTATTTTAATATTTCATTAATTAAGAAATTACTGCATCATTATTCTGTCTTAAATAAATTTAATTATTTAATGTCTAAAAATTATAAATAAAATAATATTATGTAGGAATTCTTTTAATATTTCTAATTAATATTTATATTCAAACTTATCTTATGTGTCACCCTATATTGAAAATGTTTTAGTTATTAAAATTTGAATTTAACACTTTATACTCTTCTTTGAATTAAATAATAATAAATGTCCTAATCTAATCCAATTATACCTAAAGGATCATATTTTATTTATTATGTTGTTTTTGGTCGAATTAAACTTATATAATAGATTTATGACATGTTTTAGGGTAACAATAATATCAATTTTACCCTTAATTACCCTATATAATTTTAATCGTCGTAAATAAAAGTAAAAATTACTATTCACAAAAAAATATTATCATCTTATTAAACCAAATATTACTTACTGATATCAACCATGTATCTTATATTTTTGAAATTAAACTCATATAAGCGGTACAAATATGTTTTATGTAAATTTGTAAATGCTCCTAGGAGGTGGGTAAAAGACGGTAAAAAGTTTAATAAAATTTTTAAATATCTAAACTTATTATAAAATGACTCCAATGAATTAAACTGAACATATATAAGTATTATGTATCTATTCTGACCTAAAATAAATTTAAATAAAATAAATAATTATTTAAATAAAAAGTTAGTTTTAACCAATAACTCGGTGTTTTTCACTATTCAATAAAAATAAAAAAATTCAGAAAAATACCAAAATTTAAACCTAAGCTATTTTTTATATGCTGAATTTAGAAATTAGGTCTATTATACCAAATTAAAAACATATAAGATTCATTTATTATATTAAAATTAATTCCCGTTTTCAAAACCAAAAGGCGTGTTTTTAAGATATAATAACTAAAAAAAGATTGATACTTATTTATGTTTAATTTCAAAGTGAAATTATTTCCAATTATTAACATTGAATTAAATGGTAAAAATATAATCTATTTATACATATAAACCATTAAAATGTATAATTTAATTCTACAATTTAGTTTGATTAAAAAAGTTGTTTTCAGTTAAAATATAGTATTTTTCACTATTCACTCAAATATGAATGTTATCAGAAAAACACCAAAAATTTATTGAAAATAAATTCTTTTGAATTTATTCTAAAAAAAGTTTATTTTGTCAAATTTAATTTATAAATATGTCAAATATTGGATTTAAAAAAAGGTTCTCCACTAAAATGTGGTAAAATTGCCTTTTTTTTAAAATACATGTCTTATCTGAAAAAAATGAATTTGTATTTTCATAATGTCAAAGAAATTCATAATATGGATTATAAAATTATAAGGATTATATAAGGTTCCAAATTTTTTAATACTATTCATAACCTCTTTTGAAGGGCTAGTTTGGTAAGTCATGGTGCACATGACCATGATGTTGCGTGTAATGTATGTTATTGAATTACTTTGAAGAAATAACGTACAATGAAATCTTGGGGTGTTAAATGATTATAGATTCCAAACATGTCATAGTTGATTAACTTTATATTACTCACATGTGTAATCTAATAAATTCAACTCTATGGAACATGAATTCTACTAGTGAGTTGTTCACCCTTATACATCATCTTCGTCTCATTGAAAAAATGTACTAAAAAAGTAATCGGAATTCTATATGTATTTGTAGTAAGATTAGAAAATGCAATGTTATTCATATTTAATCTTTAATCCTTTAAATTTTAAGTTACACATAAATAATCTATGGTTATAAATCTATTTTAAATCTTTAGACCTACTATCCATTGTTTTTTCGATGTTTTATTTAAATCTTCGTGGCCTTTTAGGCTTCATTATAATCCCAAAGCTGACCAGATTGGAGAATCTCTTTGAAATGAGTCGTGTATTTATATACAATCATGGATACCAATAGAGGTTCCATAAAATCACATAGATAATTTAGATTTAACTAATGGAAGAAGAACTATGTTAGTGAATGTCCTTGAAAGCCTCTCATATTAGACCCTCACTTTTTCCTTCGTGTCCCATATTTCTCCCCAATTCATGGAAGGTCAATGAAACATGATTAATTCCAACATCACCTTTATTTCTACCGGCTTATTAAAAGGTTTTAAGACACTCTAAATGACATACACCTAGTACTCATAATCCTACGGTCAACCAGCCCCCCGAAAGACTATATGATACTAAGGTAAGAAATCTGAAGAATATTGAAACATGGATTTTTGTAGTGGGTGGTTAGGATCCACTACTTGCATCAATGGATAAGGTGATATAATTCTATTCGGAGTATCAAACTCCAATAGTGGCCCTACTAAATATTTTTTTGGAGACATATTCTACATTAAAAGGAACATTTCAAATATAAATAGATCATAAGTAGTTAATGGGATCACACAATACTTTCCCTAAGAGATTCTACCCATCATTGAACTAAAATTAATCTATATCCTAGATGTTAGTCACAATAATAACACACACATATATATAAAATAGTGATGACACTTTTCATCTAATTTATGATAATATAGATATATCTCAAAATCCTGTAAACACAGATATATCACACAATGAGAATATACCCCAAATAGATATAAAAAATCATGGAATTTAATTAATGATTAACTATTACATATGAAAATAATATATATATATATATATATATATAACATGTGAACCTATGTCCCTATTCATGATTCATATATGAATATGATATTTCATAAATCACAAATCAATATAACATACATCACCCAAGGGGAATTTAATCTATGGTAAATAGAATACATTAATTCTCTACCTTATGAAAACATGGACGTCCACTATATAGTGCTGGACATGGAATATCATAGTCACCTAACCATGTATTAATTATCTTAGCCTCTTTCTACCCTATCATAATTCAAGGTAAATAAAAAAACCAATTAGTTAGTCATAGTCCTATAATTCCATTTTTTAATATGACATCCAAAACCAAAGGATCAAATATGGTGTTCCACATGACTTCATGAATACCTTTTCATATGTATGGGGTTTATTACTAGAAGTGATAATATAATTCCAAATGTGTAGACATTATACACCCAATAAAATGTCATTGGATTGATAATAAAACAAATATTTGAAAATAATTAGAATGAAAAATTACGAAATAATTAAATTTGATACATTTCATAAAATTAAGTCTCTCCAAATTTGGAAAGCATGTCAAGAGTAGTAAATGAAGATGAATAAATAAATGATATTTGGGGTTATTAAGATTCCATCTTAGTGTGCTACAATCTCTATACTCAATTTCATAATTATCCACCATTAGACCCTTACACTTTTCTGATTCCCTCATGAAATCTATAAGCATACTGAAATTTCAAAATTAGGTTGTGAGTAAAAGACTCAATAGGACTGCTACAATTCATCCTTAACATTTTCTCCCATGTGTATCAATTTTATTTTATAATAGCAGTAAATACATAACAAACATAAAAACACAATAAAAACTGAGTTTTTATTAACAAACCAAGATTAAAAAACCATATAGGTACATCTTTAGGATTAATAACATGAATATATTTAGGGGAATATGATATTAACCAAACTAGAACCCGTACAAAGTCATCTCATAGTCATGTGAACATGCATCCCGACATCCTATTTTCATCATGAACGACATGATACCCAACATTCTCTAGTTGATAATAAATTTGTAGAACATAAACCATGCTACCTTGAGGACAAAGAAACCATTGATAACTATGATACCTCAAGTTATTTCACAACATGGACCCCAAGTCTACCTCATACATCCACTATGTGTGCAAGTCCCTCATTAAAAATCTCTTATGTGAGGAACACTTCCCCTGAAGTGATATACATGTCATGATAGTACAACTATCTCAATTACCCTCAGAAACCACAATGGAATGGTAACACACATAAATGGAGTAGCATGCAAATAACAATATCCTATGAACAAGAGTATAAAGATTCTCCAAAAATAACATGTTATCATAATCAAATATAGTAGCCAGTTACTCCATTATCAAACATGGAATCATGTATCCAATGGGTCTATTAAGCCACATACACCAACATGTGAGAAAAAAATCATGGATATAAATTATGAATCAAAAATAAAAATTATGGAGTTAAATGTGAACATGATCCCAAGAGGGTAAGGAACATCCAAAAAAGGACATTTTCTAAGGACAATGACCAGGCTCATTAAATGCATTGTCACCTGATCCACATTCTCAAACTAACAAGAAATAATATAAAACCAATGAATCCTTAAAAAAATTATTCTGACATGTTTTGGGTTCTGGATCATGAACAAGACATACAAGTCCATGAAGTAGTGAAAAGGTTACACAAATATGATCTTGAGGATTACACTGAATGTTCTGGTAATTGAGATGCACCCTGAAAAAATGATGTTTTTATGCATGGAGATGTGTTGGAAATGCCCACCACAGAATGGGGACTTTCACCATGGTATATGGTGTACTATATGTTGGCCACCATGATGAATTTATGATAGCTCTGTAGTGATACCTCTAATATAAGAACATTATGGTAAGATAGAGGATTCTTTGACCTTAGATTCTACCTCCTTGATGTAGGATAGAGTATTGAGGTGTGGAAAAATGTTGGGTCAAGCACTGTTATGGTGTACCGTTGTGGTCTGTTTCATGGTGTAATATATATATAAACCTATAAAACATTGATATTATTATGAATTAAATGATTAAATATTTTATATATATGGTAAATTTCAATGCTCATCCAATGTGAAAACCACACATCACACCCCTTAAATGTTTTGAAAAGGATTCCCCAAATAAAAATTTAAATGGTCTATTAAATTAATTAACTTAATAAAACTGAAGAATATCCATCCATATGTAATTTAAATGGGGAAAGGCATATATGGTGTGGTCTAGATAATAATGTAGCAGCCTCTATAAACACCCTTCCATATTGAAGGATATAATAAAACCTCCATAACACAATATCCCTACTACATTGTGAGATGATATATGGCATGGGATACACTACTATGTTGTAGACACCAATGACGGGAAATGGTACCCTCTATATTGGTGGTAAAACGTGAAAACTAAATTTTATGCCTCTGAAATCCCTAGAAGTTCAAACTAAAAAGTATCAACTCAAATAAAAAGGCATGAATAAAGGAAACATGTTTTCAATTAAAAAATAAATGTCATAGGGATATATAAGGACTATATTAATATATATTTTATTATATTCATTAAATTAAAATTTATAATAATCCATGAGGAATGGTGATGAAAAATGAAATTAATAAATTTATAGAAGTGATTGTTTATAGGAAGAAATTATCAACATTTTTTTTTCATAGATATAATTAGATAGATAATGATTATTACAACATAATAATAACATTTATGTATAAAAATTATAAAAATTATAAAATGTTGAGGTGGTAAAAAAATATTTGTGGGAGGTGGAATAATAATGGAATATTAAGGAACATGGTTATGTTGGTTACTTCTTACTTAGGAAATATTGTGTAATCCTTCTTGAGTTGGAATATTCATGATAAAATTACCTATATTATGTGAAAAGGATAAATGGGATGTTATTTTTGTTTATCTTCATTGAGATTATTTTCTATGATTCAATGATGTAGTGAGAATTGGAGTTTCGCTTTTATACATGACATGAGTGACCAACATGTAAATATTAAGAAAATTTAAATATAATAAATGTAATTATAAATGTAATATAGACCCCAATGGAAGCAATATTCAATGACATGATAATTTATCACTAGAATACACTCTTGAAATAATTTATATGGATGTTTTAGTTATAAATATTTCATTATATTTTTTATTAACCATTTAAAATATTTAAGCCTAACAAAAAATGAAAATATTTGTTTCTAGGGTAACATATTATTATCCCATAAATTGAAATTAATCTTCAAAAACTATGTCAATGATTCAAATATTCAAACAATTTTTGAGGATTAATATTTAATATGTTGTTAAAATTACCATTATCATAACTATACAATATAGAAATGATTTTTTAGAGAATTTATCTTAAAAAATAAAACATAATGTTACACCAAAATCAAGTGTATAATTAATCCTGATGAGATTTATTGATTTTTTTTTATAAATAATAGTTATTTGACCATAAAAATATTTTAAAAACAATTTTAACCTTTTATATACATAATTTATGAACAGAATTTAAAATTTACCTTTATTTAATATAAAAACTACACTTAGGTTTCAAAATGACATACATAGGTTCCTAAAAAAAATATTTTGTTCATAACATTTTAATTCTTATAGATAAACACACCTTTTTTCATGTTGATCGGTTTTATAAACATTTGTACATTATTATATCATGATGATTACATAAAAGTGTAATTATTGTTAAAATCTATATTTTTAAATGTTCAAAAAATATTAATAATTTCATAAAATCCACAAAAGTCACCTTAAAATAATTTTAAATTATTGATTTCATACGTTATATACATTTCATGAAATTAAAATTCGAAATATGAAAATATTATCATTAAATTAAAAACAAAACGTATTATGGAAACATGTTTATATATTAAAATGACCCTTTGAATCATTATATGTTTTAAATCTTAGTTCATATCAAATTTTAATTAATTTATTGTAAATTTATTGGATTATACATTTAAAATACTATGTATTATCATAATAAACGTTTAAAATTGATAAACTTATTTTATTATGATAAAATAATCAATAAAATCAAAAATGTTCTCTAAAAAACAAGCCTTTTATCATTAAATCAAGAAATTTATTTTTACACTAAGTATAATAATATGAAATTTATTACTATCTATTAATTTTATTTGATTTATATTATTAATATAACATTAGAAATAATGTTTAAAAAATATATCGTGGAACATTTTAGATTAATGTTGAACATGAAAAAGATATTTAATACAAAAATTATTTAAATGATAATTACATATTCAAATATAAGGGCGATATATCCTCCCACATTATATAAATTGTATCATGATTATTATTGTTTTTAGTCACTGTTAGAAATAACTATATGTATTAATATATAAAATGACTAATGATATAATTTATAATGTTATATAAACCATACTATCTTATGTAAGATTAGGGAAACACATTTTCATTTATAATTACTTATTAAGATCCATTTAATGGAGGTAATTTCAATAATAAATTCAATTTCTACCTCACACTGATATATGACCAAGTTATGGGTAATAATAATAAATATGAATTCTTTCGCACAGAATTAATGTATCATATATAAAGGGAGATCCATACATTACCCAAAATCACATAGAATATAACAAATAAAAGAATAACATTCATAATAAAAATATTCCCATAAACGCCTCTTATCAATTGCTTATAAACATAATATGGTATTAAACTACCACTATAATTTTTAACTACTAATAAATTATCTATTCATTGAGGTGGTTATTTGATATGTTTTAAAAACATTTATATATTAAGGATTTTTAGAAACCAAATTAAAATAGAAAAACAATATTTTTAGAGTGGATCATTAGTCCACAATATAATACATTGTATTAATTACCCACTACACTAATTTTTATTAAATAATGCTTCTCTTATACCACTTTATTAAGACCTTACTAATGTTGATTTTCATAATTAACCATTATATGAGAGAATTGATTTTCCTAATTACCAATGTCCTCATAGTGGAATCATATATATTTGGGTGGTGAATATTCTATAACACATATAATATCATTTATATTGTTAATATTATTTCACTTTAATTGGTAATCACGAGCTCATTCTCCAATCCATCTATATGTATGACCTTATCTAGTACCTTTTTTACAATTTACTAAGTTCATCATCACATGTTTAGGTCATGTATGTTGTTGATTTTTTGTTTCTTCAGGTGAATTATCATTCAAGGTTCTATGGAACTACATTTTCCATTATTTTCTCCAAATCCATGAGAATTATGAGGGTCTCCTTTCTATATTTTCATCTTAATCACACATTAAAATTTTTCATCACAGAAATAGAAGCCTATAATATATAATCTTTCATATAGACATGGTTTTAAACCACTAATGAAGAAATCAATAATTTTAATAATTAATTTAAAATAAATAATGGTGTTACATGTGAGAAAAATTAATTAATATCCATGGGTTTCAATGTATTCAATCTCCATCTATTTTAACTATAGTAAATATCACTCTATTGTTTTTATAAATTTTTCTAAAAAATTATTTAGTGATGTATATTTGTAACATCATGGGATTTTGTGATTTTTTTCAAATAAATTTAACAATTGTATTTCTTATGTCAATGTAAATATGTATTTTTCATGTTTTACATTCAAACCAATTGTTTATTTCACTACACATACAATAAAGTTTAAACAAAATTAAACACACTATTAGAATATTATTATTTATTATGATATTTATCATGGTGGATTTAGAATTGTGGGTACGAATGGGAGAAAAATATTATGAATGTATATTGTTTAAAAATTTATATAAAATAAATTTTTTACTAGACAATTAATTAGAAATAAAAATAAAATCCATTCAAAAATAAATTATTCTTTTTTCTAAAAAAACTTCTTGTATGGAAAAAAATGTTTTATCTCAATAAATTAAATAAAATACTTTCAGTTCATTATGTTAATTAAATTTTTATATTACATATTTCATAAAATTAATAATATTTATTTTATTTATTTTATATTTATGAGATAAAAAATCATATTTAACTCAAAAAATATGTATTTTTCTAAAAAATGAAAATTTCTAGAATTTTGCACAAATATTTTATTAAAAAAATTATTCATTTAGAAAATCTCTTTGAAAAAATATTTTTTGATCATATTTCATAAATTAAATTGATGATAACTGTTGAAATTTATTTAAAAATACAAATTTTTCATTGAATAGTGAGAAATAGTAATTTTTATAAACAAATGTCTTCTAATTTAATGAATTTTTAGAATATATTTTTTTATAAAATGGTTTTAGAAGAAATATTATTTTAAATAAATAACTTTTAATCCAATTTTTTTCATTCTATTATTATTCATAGTATATTTTCATATAAAAATTTTCTAAACATTTTAACATTTTGACTTTGGGAAAATTATTTCTCATCGTGTATATAGGTCTATTTATTAAATAAAAAATCTGCACTTTTTAGTTTTACATTAAAAATATATTGATTAAATATTTTAAATAATATTAATTAATATTATAAACTTTGTTCAACTTCATTTTTACAGTATAAAACTGTAAAAACAGTAACATTATCTACCTCGATTAAGGTAAATTGGACACTCGGGGGGGGGGGGGGGTTGACAAAAAATATAAGTGGAAAATAAACATAAAAAATTTAAAAAACACATTTTCTAGAAATATAACGACATTATATTCTATAGTGTTCTATAATGTATTACTTTTCACCTTTTTCATTTGAAACCATACCTAAACTTTATTATTTTCAAAAATTCCGTGGGTTTCCTCTCCCCCACTTATATAATACCCCTTCTTCTCCTCTTCAATTCACACATGAATAACATGTTGGATTAATAGATACCTACAAAAATATCTTAATTAAATCAATAGTAACATCATATAAGGATTTTTAGATATTTAATACAATCTAGGAATGATTTAGGTTAAACCTAATGAGTTTCTTAGATTACGTGGTAAAGATTTAAATTATGAAATTTTTTTACTTCTTCTTCTAACTATTTAAAATATTATTCATTTACTGTTTTTATAATAAAAAAAATTATATAATATATAATTATTTGTTATTATGTTAATTTAATAACTTATATCTATATCCACTTCCATAAAATGGGAATATTTATTGATTGTGTGTACAGATGAATACCACCTTGCTAACCGATGGCATTCACTTTTCATCACCATCTCCCACACATGGTTATAAAAATATATTTAATCATTATATATTATATTTATGATATAATTATAAAACTTTAATTATAATACAATATATACCATTTTACTTCCCATCTCATTGGATGACAAAAATTTCTTCTTTGTGTAGGATAGACTGTTGACTAGTGAACCGAGCTGCTGTGTTTTTCATTTATATTTGACATGGATTAAAATAAAGAGAGATTAAATCAGTATATATTATATTTTTTCATAATTATAATTTTTGAATTATTATATAACATATATATTCTGAATTTCTACTCTTTTAGGGATATTATACCATCATTCGTGTAGACAGTTGATTGTCCCCTCATGAACCAATATTATTTGTTTTTCACTATCAAATTGAAAAAATGGTAATTTTGTAAATTTACTGAATAAATGTGACATATATGGCATCAGAACTATTCTTCAAACATAATATATTATTTAAATTTATTTCATTTCATTCTTTGACAAAATGTAAATAGTATCAATCTGAATGTACGACCTACCATCTCCATGACGAGTATATTTCATTTTATATCTCTATATTTTAAGGATTTATATAAATACATATATGAATAATGAAAATGATATTTATATTCTGGTTAGAATTAGGGATATTTTTAAACCATGACCAATTTAATAGGGCACAAAATAAAAATCCATAAAATACATAAAAAGAAAACAAGTTATTGGAAAAAACACGATCTTATCATTGACTTGTAAATAAATGGGTAATAAAATGCAATAATTAAATCATTTTTGTAACTATAGATATAATTATAATTATCAAATTGATGTATAAAAACATTATTTTAATTATATGTGAGGATCATAATTTTACGATTAATTTCACGAGTTATGGTAATATAATTTTATCTAAATTTTTCTACCTTGGGAGACTAATTATGTTTAGTCCATTCATTCTTTTATATAGTGTTTATAAGACAACATTTACAATTAATATTCTGATTATTTTATTCTCATGGTATTTTAATTTTAATCTGATTTTATACTGTTGTGGGTAGTATGATTTATTGTTACCTATTTATTTAGGGTTTTATGGTACAATATCATAATTTATCAAGATTATTTATGTGTATGCTTTTGATGATAATATATTATGATCTACCTCCCAAAAGACTAGTTAATATCATTATTCACTTTTAAATTCCTATGAATATATGTTTTCCCTTTCATTTTCCCTTCATTATTTTCTCAATAATCAAAATTAATTTATCATGAAATCTGACCTTATTTCTTTCATCGATCAAAAACCATTTTTCATGTATATTAATGTTTTCTAAAAATTATTTAATTTTTTTTTAAAATAAAGAAAATATTTTTTATTTTCAATTTTATTATATTTTTACTATTTATAAAGTTTTTAAATTGGAATCTTCAGATAATTTTCCAAAAAATGAATAGTTGGATTTTATTGAAAATGTAAATGGAATCTTAATTTAATATTTATGGATTGAACCTAATTTCCCACTATCATGACCACCTAGTGTTTTAATGAATAATTTATATGTTTCAAAGTTTATATTGAGTGAAAAATATTTTTAATATGATTTGTGTTGTAAAAAAACTATTAAAAGTTGAAATGACATGTTCTTTATGAAATCTCAAATATTATAATTAAATATGCATGTATATGATTCAATTTAAATATTAAACCAAATATATTTCCAAAATGTGTTATAATTTTTTTGCTGTAGAAAGTGTTTTTCATAAAATAATAATTGTATCATGATATGTACTAAGGGAATTTCATTCAAAATAATTCTCCTTCAATTATTCAATTCGTTGTTGCTATATATTATTTTTTTTGTAATATGATCCAATTACACTATTTTTTTATTTCAGTTATGTATTTTTATAGGATTAAAGGTTTTTTATCAAACATTATTCTTTTAAATGGGATATAAAATGATAAATATTTTATGAACCCTATTTAATTTCGTAGTTTATGATATGATGAATATTTTATGATATTATTTATCATAAATATATAGATTATGTGATGGGTGGTACATATATCACTCAACGATGAGTTGGGTAATGATTAATGTTCTAATAACATAGAGAATACATGAGAGGTTATCCCAAGGAAGAATATAAGGTAAATGGGTGGTTATCACTAGCCCCGAAGTAGGTATATAGGTAGTTAACCCATTTATATCATGTGTTGAACAACCTGGTCAGAATATTTTACATATGATTATATATATAATTATGTGTCGTCCAAAATTCAATGCCTTACACCAATATTATGCTCTAATGGATCATGTTCATTGTTTCAATTATGACTCTTTTATTATAAAAATTTGATATTTACTCCATGACACGTTTTTATAATCTATGATATATAGGGAATTATTTAAAACTTCATTTTATTGTTCTTATATCCATTTGATTATACTACATTGATATATCCCATGTTTACCCATACTAAGTATCTGATGTCACAATTTATAATTTTTCCTTTTCCAATATATGAAGAAAGGTAATATATATGATAATTCCATTAACAAATATCGTTATTATGAATGTAGTGATAGATTATTTAGATAAATTGTGGATAAGTTTTTATGAGTCCATGTTTCTAAAGGAACTAGGAAGAAACAAGACTGCTATGGATCTTTATAATATTTAATATATATTCATGTAATAAGATTTATTATTTATTTATGATATTTTTGGGTCTCTATAATATTTCCATGAACTCAACTAAATCCATACAGTCAACCTTTTAACTTATCTACCAAATTAATATTGATTTTCCACCACTGGTCAGCCTCACCAATTAAGTGATAATTGGTTAACCCAAACATCTCATTCTCCAAGCCCTGGATAAAAGAAAAAAATTCATTTTTTCATTATTCCATTACTCATGAATCCGTGGTATGGAACACCCATATAATGAGGGTGTATGTGTTATCATAAAATATATGATGTAATTTGATTCCTCCCTAGATAGTTTGAAGACCAATATAGTTCACATTTTTATTCATAGTTTGAGAATGTTGGGAGAGAATTTCCATAAGTTAATTCATTTTAGAACACATCCCATTTTTTTAATCATCATAATAATCTCTATATTGTCCCTTCAAAACCAGTATTTACTAGATTTTTTCCAATTCCTTCCATTTACTAAAATAAATGAATATTGGGGAAGAAAATACTTAAATAGTTAAAACTACTGTCATAAATGAAATAAATCAAAAAATAATGACTATTCCTTAACATATGAACTAAAAGTATGGAATCTATGTTAATCATGGTAATATTCCTATTATGTTTTCTATCCTAACATGTTATATATTTCATAATAATCTTTTATTTTAATAATCCATAATGATTTTTAAATACAATGTGAATAACCAATTTCTATCCCATAAGTGTGGTGGACCATGTGTATAGTAAGAAAAACTTTTCATCATGTAAGTAATTATTAAGTTAACACTAAATAAACAAATTTCAGGGACTAATACACAAATTTTCATGAGTTATAGAGCATGTATCAATTTTTTTTATATATACATATAATTTTTTACTAGGAAACTATATGCACATTATATTACCAAAAACAATTATGATGGTTTCTTACATATAAGATTTCCCTAGAGTTTTCCATTATTCTATCTATTTTCAATGACCAAAAATAAATAAATAAGCACCCAAAAATTACTAAAATATACTTTGATAATAACTGAATAACCCCAGTCCAATACTTTAGGATCTTGTGGTATAAACCCTAGTTTTTTATTTCTTTCATACTAATAGTGATGTTCTAACTACACCTAAATAATTCTTGGTATCAACTCAATATTTTTACAGTTCATCTCAAACATAATTATGTATCCCCAAAACCTATAAGTTTAGCTTCATTAATTATTAGTTATATGATTTTATTATTTTGAATAAGCCCTAACCATTTCCCATAAATAGCATTCTCATGTGATACCCATCTAGACACATTATACTTTATACTCTTGTTCACAAATTAGGGAATAGAAATCTATGAAAGAGTGAGATCAACCACTTTGAAACTGTAAACATTGATATTAATAATAGAAGTTCACAACTTATCATTTGAATATTTTGTTATTTTTTTAAAATAATTAAATTTAATACCCAATAAAAATAAATCATAAATAATTATTCATATACTAAATATTTCATATAATATAAGGCTTGATTCATAATATAATCATCAACTATGAGACATTACAGAATAATATATGCATAATAATAGTCATATGATTATAGAATAAATATAGGAATTAAAAATCCAATAATTTTCAACATCGACAATTGTAGTCATATACACTTTAAAACATGTTAAGAAATATACTTATTATATTGTCGTCCTTATTCCCATCATAATAAATTCAAATGAATTCCATGAACAAACATGTGAACATAGAAAACCATAGGCATGCCCACACACAAAAAATTCATTATCTCATACAATAGAAGTATTAAACACTAAATTAGTTGTTTTAAATTTGAACCAGAAATTATATAATGAAAAACCATAATTACATATGTGATAAGAATTTAAGGGGTCCCATTATTTCATCATAGCTTAGAAATTCACAGAAAACAAATAGATTTCATGAAAATTTCATTAAAACATTATCAAAAGGTTATATAGAGAAATTATTCTGATCGTATCCTTAGATAATTTCCCCATTGAAAAATATAATTCCTTTTATCATGTTTACATAGATAAAAAACTTTTATTAAACCTCTATAAATATTCTTTGAACAAGGCAAAAAGAACTCTTTTCCCTTGGAAACATTTAAAAACCTAAAAATAGAATATGATTGAAAATTATAAATTATATAATTATAAATGATAAAATTAAATGGAATATTAATAACAAATAGTTCCAATAGTTATGGAAGATGGAATTTAAGTTGTAAATATTAAAAAAAATATTTTCACACAATTGCAATGAATGTAAAAATAAACCATATTGAGAACATGGAAAATATATATTTCAAATAATTGAAAATAAATAAAAAAATTGATTAAAATTAAATTAACTAATCATTGTAAAAACTATAGTAACATTATGGAATTGAAATGACAAATATATTAATGAAAAAATAATTCTTGACCCAAAAGATGAAATAAGCCCAGCTTTCCTTAAAAACATTTCTAATTAATTTTGACTAAAATAGTGGTCGGAAATGGGAAAAATACATCAAATTACTAGAAATTACATGAGGATATTATTATAAACTCATATTATGAGATTATAACCACATAAGATCCTGTAATGCAAATTGAAACATAAATAAATTCTATAATAAGTGAGGTTGTAATATTAACAATTACGTCATATACCAAATTTTTTTTACAAGGTCTAAAATATTTTCTAATTAATTATTATTTTGTTAAAATATTTGAATACTATGTTAATATGTATCATACTATATAAACATTCCCTATAATTTTCAATAACCCATTTCCAATAAAATCAACATTATGGAGACAACTATAAAATCAACCAATTTATTTTGGACAGATAGTTCTATTATATAAAAAATAATCATGATTTTTAACACTGATCATGTAATAATTCATAATTTTTATTATATAAACTTTTATAAAAATCCATGTATGTTATTATTGAAAAATTCAACACATCGCATCATATAGGTGGTAATTCACATGTCAATGTTTGAGTTGTTGTAGTATTTCAATGGATTGAAGGAAAAATGTCGATGGTAAATAATATTTCTAGTCTCATTTTTATCTCATAAATAAAATAAATATTAATTAAATCCATACTTATAACTATCTATGTGTGATAGTGTTTAGAAATGATAAACATCACTTTATCGTGGTGTTAATATGTATTTACACATGAGCAATGTTTTCATTGTTCATTATATTGAATTGAGGTTGATAATTATTGTTTCATAAAAATAATATTTTTTAAATATAATAATGAAACATATTCATTTATTTGGGTTTTTTTATTTTTTATTTTTAAATGGTGGAAGAGGAATGAAACATAAAAAAACGCAGTTTAAGTCTACTATCTATTCCTTTGGAATTCTTGTTAAGCCTTTTTGATTTTTTTTGTGAGACTAGAAAAAACTATCTACTGGGTAGGATATTTATTTTGTAATATTTGTAGGTCGATATATCGTTTGAATTTTTTTGTAATTAGTTATTATAGGTTGTACACATTTACATTTGTGGGAGTGGACCCCTATAAAAAATTGATAAGTTTTAAATATATTAAATTTCATTATCAATGTAAAGTGGAACCAATTAGAAATTATTTAGAATATAAGATTTGATATGGTATAAATAAACTCATATATTACCATTAATTTTTTTAGAGATAATTGTGATATATTATCTTAGTTTAACCCTTCAGCAAATTTAAAATAATCCATGATGACTATATTTTTACTTTGGTAGATTACCATTATGATAAAAAATAACATTCTCTATATAAAAAAATTGGATAAGTTAATTAAAAATATGAAAACCATTTTATATTATTAAATTTATATATGTCGAGGAAATAATTTCATATATAAGAATGAAAAATGCAACGAAGATTACTGTTTTCAAAAAATTATTTCTGTGTGAAAAAATCATTTAAAATAAACAGGTGTATAATTTATCCCTATCTAATTTTTTGGGTTTATATATAAATAATTTATTTCTATATAACATAATATTCATTCCAAAATATAAATTAATTTTTTTTAAAAATAATTAATAAAAAAATATTCCTCTAATTGGTCTAAAACAAAACATTGATTTTAAAATAAAAAACTTATGTTAATAATGTCTACACAATACTTTTAAATCATTAAATTTATAATTTAAAAACATATTTGGACTATAAAATTGGTATTATAAAATTTAAAATATTTTTTATAACATAATGATGTCGTAAATGTGATAATATTTTAAAGAAACCATTATTTTCAATATTCAACAAAAACAAATTCAATTCAATCCCAACATTTTACCCCCATGCTAGCCCTAAAAGTCCCTGGCTTCGCCTTTTTAGACCCTTCTCTTAAAATTTCACTCTCGGAGTTTTCATAGGTTTTTCCTCTATACAAACTTATATTGGATGCTCGATTTGGTCGTTGGAGGCCATCGGTGGATACAGTCGATTGATTCGTCAACACCCAATGGGGTCTTCGTCATCACGTGGTCATTGGTCTGCTCGACTCTCAGAAAATGATGGTTTGATTTTCCTTGGATGAATATCTTCCTCTAGCGTGGTCCAGAAGGGTGTTCTCTATCAATAATCATCGCTTCTTTCTCCTTCTTCGGACCTTCGATTTGCAGTTTAAGCGTGACCTGGAGACAATGAAAATGTGGGTTTGCCTTCCAGGTTTTCTTCTATCCTTCCAAAATTCTTCCATATTGTAGATAATTGATAATATTCTAGGCTGTTTTTTGGTCACGGACGCTATCACCCATGTGGTTTGCCATCCCATTGAACCTATAATCT
Source organism: Viscum album (assembly GCA_963277665.1). Classification (NCBI taxonomy): domain Eukaryota; kingdom Viridiplantae; phylum Streptophyta; class Magnoliopsida; order Santalales; family Viscaceae; genus Viscum; species Viscum album. Next base: position 318,809,675 of record OY728156.1, read on the forward strand.
ATGTAGAGGTCAATATATCCAAACCCCCTCTGGATTTTGTCTGGATTGATATTGAAGGTGAATATAGGGTTAAACAGCAAGTTGTTTTTGAGTCGTGGACTCATTACCGTGCCTCTTGCTTCCTCCGAGGTCACTCAGCTTAGAGCTGTCGTAGAGGTAATGTCCTACCTACTTTGAATTCATTTAAAGTGGTTAATTCGATCCATAAGGAGCCTTCCAAGGAAAAGTTTGGAAAGTCTCGGGAGATTCCTTCCTCTGTAGAGGTTGCTATGCCCATTCATGATGTAGGGTGTAAAGTCATTATGGTGGATCCCTTGCGCTCTGGGGATAATGGTTGCTCTCCTCCCAAAAGGAGGTGAAACTGGTCACCGGAAATGATAGATTTCCCTCAGAAAATCAGAATGATCTACATTTGAGGCCCCTATAACCCAAGGTCTTAGAGTTTTTTCATAGATTAAGAAGCAATTTGGGAATCAAGAACATGTTTCAGGGAGATGGGAAGGGGCATGCCTGAGTTCCTAGGTCCCCTCTTCTTTTTTAGAGATGGTGAAATTAGAAAATAGTTGTCCTCAGGTGAAAGGTGTTGTGAATTCTAGAGAGGCCAGATAGGATGTTCCACCTCTTGATAAAGAGAGTGTTTTAGGTAGCAAAAACAGGTTTCCAATGCTGGGGGAAGATATGTTTCAGGCTCATGGGGAAGGGAATGATGTTGTTCCCTCGGAAGATAACCCCCTCTACCAGGAGGATTCTCAAGAGGACGACTCTGCTTCAGATTCTATTGTCGAACCAAAGGAAATTAGAATTGCAGAGGAATATCTTAGATCCTCCTCAATGAAAGGGAAGAACACTATTATAGATTCTAATTGTTTAATTACACACTCACAGAGGCTGCAGAGAAGAAAATATTATTCAAATCTACCTAGTCCCCCCGTTACAAGGTCTTCAAGTAAAGGCAGGCCACCTCCAATGGTTCCCAAATTAGTGGACACCAACACATATTACAAGAATAACGACTCTATAAATCATACGGAGGCTATGACCCCTATGGAGCATGAATCAAAAGTAGGTGGATATCCTATCATGGATCCGGTGGATGATGAAACTACTATTGTAGAACTTGTTATCCACCCTGTGTGGTAAAGAAATGACGGAGTGTGATGTATGGGATGCTATCATCAATAACAATGAAGAATATATAGAGAAGGAAATTGTGGTATATGATACTCAAGAGGAGTTTGATAGATTGGTTGGGAGAGGCATACAGTTAAATCTAAACAATGACAAGGGCAGTTGGGTTCGAAAACCACTCATCATATTAGCATGCAGATTCAACAGAAAGTTGATTACAATGGAAGAACTCATCCAATCATGGGACAAGTTGGCACACAACATTGAAGAAATCCTCAAAGATGTTCCAGATGGAAAGGCCAACACTCTCCAATGGTGTCTCTATAGAGGTATGTTTTCTAAAAGTCTTAAACTGCAATTGGAATATATGATTATTTCCTATGGTATTGGTTGATTGTTCGGTTGTGCCTAGACCGGTTTCCCACTTTTTTCCTTAAAAGTGGGTTCTTAATAAAATAAAAATGGGTTTTTGTGTAAAAATACATTATTATCTAAAATGAAAATAAAAAATATAAATAGAATCTTTTTAATATAAAAATGACCCTTTATTGAATTATGTATTCTTTATTGTATTTCATATCCATTTTTAATTAATCAATAGTTAAAATTTTATTTTATAAGATTTAAATATTAATAATATTCAGAATAATATTTTAAAAGTAATAAATTTATTTTTTATTATAAAATAAATATTAAATTTGGAAATAGTTCTTCAAAAAAGAATCATTTTTAATATTAAATAATATTAATTATTCATAATCTAAATAAATAATTTTTAATTTCTGTCTTTATTTTATTTTTATATAGATTTTATTTTTATTATAATATTATTAAGAATTTTTATCTGATGCTTCGTGGCTCGTTTTAGTTTGATTTCATTTATGAAACATGGCCTTTATCATAGTATTTTTTAAAATGAACATTAATAATTGAATCCTTCATGTGTGGGATGAATATATGAAAAGATTATCATCATCATGATTAACTATAATTGTAACTCTAATAGGACATGAACCAATAATTTTCTATTAATGGATTGATATATAATCCTTTATATAGTAATTTAGGTCATTAAAAAAAGGAATTATGAATTCTTGATCAATTGTTAGTACAATAATGAGATATTTTAAAATTATGTGATTAAAATTTTCAATAGTATAGAAATGTAAAGAACATTTTCAAAATATATTTAAGTATATAAATCATGATAAAAAATATATAATAATTGTACCATCCAAATGGTACACTATAAAATATTCCTCCAAACACATCATTTTATCATTAAATCATTAATGTATGTACATAATAATTCATTGGTGTTGAAATACTATTACTGGCTATATTTTTCTGATTAACTAAAACATATTAAATTAACAATATTACCATAGTTCTCAAACTAATTTTTTTTCCAAATACAATACTCTATAGTAATACAAAATCCCTCTCATACTACTATAACATGAAATGAAACTATTTGTTTCCCACCCAATTTGATTGAAATATTGGGTGTGCCTCCCCATGCCCAGCTCTAAAATGTCAAGGTTTAGTTCCTTGTACTAAGTGATTTCAGACACCATATGGGAGGAATTTACCCCAGAAAACTAAAATAAAAATTGACCATAACTACACCAACAAGAAAAACATTTCTCACATATCTCCAACTAATACAAAATATGAGGTACTTATTGTGAAATAAAATCATTCAAAATTTAAAAATTATTACCACATTTAGTTTGATGAAATATTAAAAAATTAACACTATAATTCATTTCCCAAAATATATATTTAATACCAATAAATCACCATAATGAAAAAATATTGACTCTTCTCTAATTTTAAACGCAAATAATCTCTCGCTAATCTACCTCAAAAAACGAACAATGTTAAGTCCAAATCTTCATACACTCTGGAATGTACTAAAAATTAATCTTAAAATTTTGTACATATATTATATTTCTTAATTAAATATTTTATTTTCATAATGTATTAGTATATAACATGATATAACCAAGAAAAAAATAATTTACTCATCTATTAATAATAAATAATTCCTAATAAAACCTAATATGTATTCACAACTCACATCTCAAAACCACTAAAGGTTAATATATTTCAAACATTGTCATTGAAACATTGAAATTCTAAAAAAATCATTAGGTTATAAACATTAATCGATGTACTCTTATAATAATTACATTTATCATCTCTATTCTTATCCCATTAATGTGCCACATATTTAAATTAACCACAAGAATCTCTCCCAAATAATAATGATCATGATGATGCACACGCTAAAAAAAGTCCCAATACTATACCAAGAACATTATTATTGATAAATAATCAATCTTCCAGAATCCAAAGTCCACTTAATTAGATAGAAATTATTCAATGGACATCCTGGACCATATTGAGGGGATTTTATGAGACAGGGATGCTGGATACCAACAATGATTGTCCCAAGACACTCACAATGTCGTAAATAATTAATAATTTAAGTTTTTATTTATTTTATATCCTTTTATATAGATTGGGACAGTTTTCTATAATCTCATGAAATATGTCATGAGTTAAGTGTTAGAGGGACCCTTTATAGTGACCATGAAGGGTATAAAAAACTATACATCAATGGTGGAACAATTTGATACATTACATGGGTGGTCATTTATTTGGGAAATGAAATTTTAAAATAATAGGATTATATAAACTTATAAAACTCATTTATAGATTTTTATATCCAAATTTCATTATTCAAGGTTTATACAATTACTAGAGTGTTATATACAAATATTCCAATATAATACATCCATTCATGATGATTCAAAGGATGGTTTCTAAAAATTCAAGTTCAAAATTAAAAATTAGAGCTCATTATTCTATTCACAGTCCATTAAATATTTTTTTACTTCTGCAATTAACTAACATGTTATAGATGTAGGATCCCCACATGATTTAAAAATAGAAACACAACCCCTAGAAAAATTTTAATGTTACAGTACTATTAGATTCATCCCAAAACATCCAAAGGCATAGTGATAAATATATATTTTACACCACATTGGAAGTATAATTTTTTAATAAAAATACTCATATAACAATAGAGTACCTATAAAAAAGAAAATGTGAATTCTATTGATGTTAAATTCACAAAACATAAATATGTATAATAATAATGAAAATAAATATCAAATTATAAATACAAACAATTCAATTGATAATGGTAAAACCAATGAAAAAAACTCCATTGGTCTCCAATATACATCATATATTACTTCCCATCAAATGATATGTTTACCTCACACACCTACAACTCAACAAAATTATCTGAAAGTATACAATGATTACCATGAAAAGGATGAATTTGATAAATCAATTTTTTCCTAGAAAAAATACTATAAACAACATATGATTTTAAAAAAAGTATTTAAAATCTATTTAATTAATGTATTCCTTGCCTATAAAAAATTGTGTGTTGTAACTAATATATATTAGTCATAATCAGTATAAAAAAGTTATAATTAAAACAATAAACCATATCTCATAACCCCCATCAATTTCATGAGAACTAGATCACCCGCACTATTTTATATAAATAATAAGGTGTTGTGGTCGAGTATAAGGGATATTTTTGATATCATAGAGTTGGAAGATTTTATTCCACAAGAACTGATGTTATTTATATGTGTTGTTTTTTTATTTTAGTTTAAATTGAATTATATGAGATATTAATTTTCTTATTTTTTCATTATATCAATATATTTTATCACGAATGAATCAAACAACAATTATTGTGAACCATGAGGACTCATGTGAGTTGATGCTAATAAATTATAGGATGTGAATAGAATAGTCCAATATAAAAATTATTGAGTCCCTCTATTTAAACTAAATTCATGATGTAAGTATGTTGGCCAAACTATAATGATTGATTATATATTAAAATTAAAACTAAATCCAATCAGTTCATCTTAGGATTGGAGTCATAATATAGAACGGTTTTTATGGATGCCCTTTCATAAAAAGAGGTAATTCTATATGCTAGATTTATTAATGTTTTTTATTTTTAATATTTTATGAAAATAATTATTCTACTATAACCCATTGAAGTCAACAAATATGGAATATTAGTTAATAAATTTAACTAGATTAGGAAATAATTATTTTTACCTAAATAAATTTTCTATGTGGAGGATTGTCATATCACACCATAGTGATTTTTCATGAGAATTTGAAAAAAAATGTAATGGAAGGTAGAAATGATTTTACCCTATAGGATATGGTAACACTAAAACAGATAGGGGAGTATTTTTAGTTTTTAAATTAGAATTTCTTTATTGTATAGGTAATTGTTTTGCAACATAATGATATTGTTAATCACAAATTTATGTAAAGTACAATGCTAAAATTATTCCAAAATCAAGAGTTCATGTTTTATGGTCATGTGTCTAACATGGGATCCAATTGATACTCTCTCTCTTTATTTTCATCCTACCAATCATATCTATTGTTTGTTAAAATATAAGGATACGTCTGAAGGATAGAAAACAAGTATAATAAATTGATCTAGAACTTACCCATATTAATATGGATCTGGAATTTAGATTTGGTTTAGGGATAATGGTTTAGAGAGATAGAGATCATTCTACTATGAAATAATAGTTAATAAAAAAAGGGATGAAGTTATTTATGGTAGGGATCAACCAAAATTAAAATTGTGACCTAAATGATCATGAAACACTATGTATGTCATTTTAACACTCTCTTATTGTAAAATATTTAATTCTATGCCCACATTATGTCGGGCCACATTACAGATATCCGAAGACACATTTTCTATCTTGAGATCAAAGAAAATCATTACTCATTTTTTATAGGTATGTAGATTCTTGGTAAATGTGTGATCATAGGATTTATTGGATAATAAAAAGTATGTAGAAACTTAATGGCAGTTTTCAAAATTATAAAAATCAATTATGCCATTTTTTTTGAAATTTCTTCTGTATAGATTGTGCAGAAGGATCAATTAACAAATCAAAATTGGTGTCAGATTTTAATTGATATACAAATGTAAAAACAATTAATTCAATTATTTTACCACATCTTAGTGAATTCCAACAATTTATATAAGGCCCATGATATGTGGTATTCAATTACTGAAAATTTATTTGAAAATTATTACCTATTTTAATTTTTGTATTATAATATGATCCTATATATAATATATGTTTTGTTTCGAATTTCTGTTACGTATATATATCACAATAATTCATTAAAAACATTTATTCCAACCTTCAATGGGATAATTTATAATATTTTACATATAAAAATCATACAAATGATTATTACACGTTTTTTGAGGTTTTATTATCTACTGGAGTTTCATTTAACCCTTATTCATAACTTGATTTTATAATAATAGAAAATAAAAGGAATTTAGATAATTTTATTCATTCCCAAAAGGTCAAGTTATAACCTCATTAAAAAATAATTTTCTATAATTTAATGTTATTATGATACAAAAATTGATTTTGGATAAGTTTCAATGTATTTTTGATGTTTTTGAAAAATAAAATCAAAACATGGTATATTTTTTTTGGTTGAATGATGAACAAATCAAGATGAATGATCATGTATTAGTGGGTTAATTATTAACTCATGTTAATGAAAATAGGTTCCTGTAAGTGGTTTTTTAGAATATATAATAATATATGTTCTTTATTTGTAACCCCATATATCGATGAATAGATTTTTTTGAAAATTTATCATCATTTTTTGAATATTATCTACGTACACATTCATTAATTGGCTTGTTTATTTTTTCAACAAATTTGAAATGAGGATAGTGAATTTTTTCAAGAATAATTGTATATTTGGTATGATTTTTTCTAATGAGAAATTTCTAAATGATAAATGTAATCAAAGGAGATTATAATAGATATAAATTTGTTTATATTAAATGTTAAAATAAAATGTAATTATTTAAGAAGTGTGGGAAGATACAATGAAATGTATTAGGGAATAATTACACTTAAGTGTTTGAACTATACAGATATAAATATTTAATAATAAAATTTTCTATATTAAATAAAATGACGATTGTGACTATGAATATGAGAATCCATTGATGTAAGAACCCTGAATTTATTTTCATGTACGGTTTTTCTTTTCTTGTGTTTTTTAGAAAAAAATGTGAATATGGAAATTTAAGGAGTACACGCCTTATACTTTTTGGTACACACTGTGTTCCTAGTTGTCATGGGTGACCGTGCACTGGCCGTGTAACTAGAGAGTACATGGCTGTGTGGGTGACCTAGAGACCACCTAAAGAGGGGTCCGGTCAAGGAAAGAACACACCATGTACTTTTCTTATAATTGATTAAATGGAACGAGCTCACGTCTAATTGACACAAACCTATTCTTCTCAGCCCGTCTCGTCCATGAGTGACCAAAGCCGAAAAATCTTCTCTGAGCCCCCGATCGATCATCCATTCCCACAGTGAGCTCTTCTATCTTCTAGAGCCTTGTTTCCTGATTTCTCTCCATTAATGAGATATCCTCAGTTGAGCATTTATTTATTTATTTCTAGATCTACTTAATTATTGGTCGATTCAAGGGCCAACGCCGGAGTATATAGATTTTATAAAGTTGAGGTATGTGGTTTGTGCCTTTCTGTAGTTTGTATATGAATATTATGTGCACAAGGGCCCAATACCCTACAACTGTGTATTGCATGTTTTGGGATTTTATCTTTGTTAATTCCTGCTATGCATTGTATTCTTATGTAGAGGTTTTTTTTATTGTGAATAGGTTTATTTAATAGGATATGGATGTCTTTTCCCATGTTTGAACTGATATTGTTTGTTGGGCCTAGTTTTTCCAGTTAGGATACTTTCATTCCATTCATAGTTTTGTCCGGATGTAGTGATTTATTTAATGTTGTTTTATGCTTCTAGCTGTTAGAAAATTAGTTCTTGAATTTTGTTAGCCAACTAAATCTTAAGTTTTAATTTGGTTATTAAACATTTTTGTGCACGATTGACTTACACATGGCTATGGGAACCTGTTGTAGTAGACCATAGGGAGAATGGATGCTAGAGGCTTCTCCAAAGTGTCAGTTTATATTTCACATTGTGAAACCATAGGGGGGGATTGGCGTGAGTTATCCCTCATAGTGTCTATTGATCCACGCTGCGATAACACATGGGGAATTTTAAGTTGAGTGCTTATATAGAATTTCTATAGTTTACTCATAAAAGGCCACAGGGGGAATTAATAGTGAGTGATTCCTCATAGTGTCTTTGATAAAGCTGAACCAAAGGGTTTAGACTGTGTGTACATTCTAGAGTGTTTCTTCTGTTTGATAGGTTGAACTAGATGGGTTAGGATGGGATTACTTCCTGGATGTTTTCTTGTATTTGATTAGTTTCTTACTTGATTTTTGAAAATGAAAGAAATTGAACTATACGATTGTTTATTTTTGAGTACTTCCTTTTTTACTGCTTAATTTTTCTTATTTCCTTCCATGCATATTCACAGACTATTATGCACAAATCATTAGGTGGTTTCCTAGAGGGATTTATATCATACCTAGTTTGGGTCATGCTTTTGGACCCAAAAAAGATTATATTGTTGTGGGTATAGATAAGGGAAAGCTCCCTTCTACTTTAGGAACTTGATTGTTGTGGAGCTCAAGAGCATGGGACAAAGGTGAGGCTTGCGATACTACTGATGTTTAATTTTTTTCATTGACCGTTTTTTATTACTATATTCTAGAATTGTGAATTGTTTGACAGTTTTCCAAGACATATGTATGATGAATCATTTATAGATGTGTGTTCTTGAGTTGTTTATTACTTCTAGTCCTCCGATGTTTAATTATTACATGTTATTATACTTCCCCTATTTTTATTTGTTTATTTTTGCTTTATTACCTTGTCATTGATGGAATATTTTCTCCACTATCACACCCAAGACCCTCGCTGATAGTCATTAGCCTTTGGCGTTTGGGGAAATGCCCTTGAGGCCAAGTGACTAACTAGGTATGGGGAACCTCTGGGTGGCTCCCAAAATCGAGACGTTACAAAGGGGTATCAAAGGGATTATTTTATTCTGAACTTACTATTTTGATCCTATATCCAGTGATAAGAAGTAATAGGTACTTGGTAATAAGTTGTGCTAGGGAGTAGCAAACCCGTGTACAGGGAAAAACCAATTTACCTCTTATATTTTGATTTTATGGTTTTCTAATTATTACAGTATATTTTATTTCACTAAATTTTGATTCACATGTTTTGTGATATTATTGAGGTTTTATTTCTGTTGGAACCCAATGAGATGAGGGTATGCGATATCATGCATCATATAACCACTTGCTAGAGATCACACGTCCTGCATTCATTCAATGCAACTAGGGTGCATTACTAATTGCATGTTGTTGTAATAGATGTTTTTCTATATATTCATTTTATTTAGATAGATTCCTTGATAGAATACCTTCTATTTTATAGGGTATTGGATTGTGTAAGGTTTTGTTTGAATGACTGCCAATATTTGGTTCTTGAGGATTTATGGGCCCTAATAGATGTGAATTAGGTAGATCATTGCACATATATTATTTTTTATGACTAGTATAAGCTTGAAAACTTGGATTTGCGGGGATTATATGCCCCCACAGATCAGAATATGGCAATTTGATGTTTGTTTCAGTGTTTTGATAGGTTCCATAGTAGTTTCAGAGGCTTAGTGTCTGAAAAACCCAAAATACATGGCGTGTAATGACTAATACATTCATTGTGTCCTTATGATTTGGAATGAACTATTTTTCTTATTTATATATTGTGTACTATATGTACATGCCATGTAGTCTCTATCCATGTCACTAGCATTGTGGGAAGAGTCACGAGGTTGGGAAATCCTTTGTGGAACATGTTGTGTACCAGAGGTACACCCCGTGTGTATAGACCATGTGTCCAGTCATGTGACCAATGCCATGGATGGATTCTGGGTAGTTAGTATAATCCGTTTCAGGCACACACAAGCCGGGTAGACTAAAATATGTCATCAGACACATAACTAACAACACGGGTCCGTAAAGATCTTTCTAGTACACGCTATGTCTGTTACAAACACGTCGTGTAATCATTCTCTAGGAGAACCATATGGTTTATTTCATGTAGAAGAACTCAAGAAGGGGAAGAGGATTCCAGTACATGTCATGTGTTAAGAGAACACATCATGTGTATGTGGTGTTATATGACCTGGGCTGACAAAAGTAAATGTACATGTGAAAGCTTAAGGGAACATGTCGTGTAGAAGTTCTACATGTCATGCATCTACCTTTTAAAAATATTGAATTCCTTCTTTATCTTTTTCCCTTATTACACTTCTATGTTTTAGTCATAGTTAATCATGATCTATGGTGTGTGTTGGACTATGAAGAGTCATGACATAGAGACGTCCTCTGGTTGAACACCAGTTACAGGAAGTTACTTGACACCAGACATGGAAGATCCGGAACTACCAGGAGATCCTCCTTTATGCCCATCTTGGAACCTGCCATTATCCTGGATGCAGATGCTGATGCATAGTTCTGAGAGGGATTTATGAAGTTCTTGCATACATTCTGAGAAGTACCACCTCCTACCACTTCTATGGAAGTGTTTTCATGAGTCTTTCAGCAGCAGTATCCTCCCACTTCCTCAGGGGAAAGAGGAACTCAGGATATAGAATCATGGTTTGAGGCCATGCTCTCGATCTTCGAGCATCTGGATATGCCTAGAGATAGGAGGTAGAATAAAGAAACATATATTCTTTTAGATAACACAACGAGATAGTGGGATGCGATCTCATCGGAGAGATGCCATTAGGTTATGGTATGAGATGAGTTATTGCATTCCTTCTATGATTACTTCTACCAAGAGTCTATGGGGGATGATTGAGCCTGAGAGGTCATGATTTTGGAGAAGTTTACACTTTTAGTTATGGAGTATTCTTCCCACTTCACAGCACTGAAGTTCATCACACTAATCCCGATATCTGATAAGTTATTCATGGAAAGAATGTTTGAAGATGGTATCATGCACGACATCTGATCTCACGTGAATATCTTCAGGTTGACATTCATCACCTCTATAATAAACTAGGAGATGATCACATAGCACAATCTGATGCATTCTGGATATGTGACCATGGGCGGTTTGACATCCGGAGTTGGTACCCCTCCAACTGATAGTAGGAAGTGCTGCAAAGAGTCTATGCACCAATATTCGAGTAAGAAGAATAATTCCACTATTGGAAAGGTGATGTGCTACTAGTGCAAGAAGAGAAGGCATAAAATGCTACATTCCCCGAGAGACCTAGTTGAGTGATGATCTTACGGTGTAATGAGCCATATTTAGTGTTTTCATCATTTTTTCACCAGCATCTTGTGATAGAGGATCTTCTATGACTCCTCGTTCAGGAGGACGACCCCCATTTTCTCATCAGTCTCTGAACTGGAGTTTGTCTAGCCAGTTAGTCCTAGGTGGAAATCATGGACATAGTAGTCAATCACCAGGTTTTAAGAGACAACATGCTGGATTAGCTCAGGGTGGTCAGGCTGGGATACAGGGTCGTGGTACATGATATATATTTACATTGGAGTTGACCCAGAAGTATTAGGATCCGAAACCCTCTACAAATATAGGTACGATTCAAGTTGCCTTAGTCTTAGTAGATGCACTTTTCGATATAGGGGATCCCCATAGTTTTTATTTTTTGTTGTGGTGGAGATTATTGGGCTTTGTATCATTACTTCTTCTACTTTAGTAATGTTGAATTCTCTGTTTGGTACAAGAACAGCTTATGTAGGTATGTGCAAGAAGTTACCTCTTAAATATGGTGGTTGTAACTTCTTATTGGACATCTATGTCTGAGAGATGATAGGATATGATGTCTTTCTTGGGATGGAATGGTTAGTTACCTTCCAAGATTTGGTTGATTGTTATATTTGTAGGGTGATTTTTACATCCCCAGAGGGAGACTTAATTATACATAAGGGAGAATGGGATGTCCAGGAAATTAGAACATGACCTAGGCATCATGGGTTAGGAGGCGTTATAGCCTAGATTTCTAGTATATATATGGATGAACAAATGACTTTACATTTGAAGTTTCCTGTAATGATGGGGTGTTTTCAGGATGTCTTTCTAGAGGACTTTTCAGGTTTGCCCTCGGAGAGAGAGAGGTGGACTTTTCTATTGATCTTGGGCTAGGAGCAGCACCGGTGTCCATTCCTCCTTATTGGATGCCTACATCAAAATTACAGGAGCTCAAGAATCAGTTAGATGAGTTTTATATTATGGGTTTCATTCACCCTTATACTTCTCCTTGGGGTTCTCATATCCTGTTGGCGAAGAAGGTTGATGATACCCCCCATCATTGTGGGGATAATTGGAAGTAGAACCATTTGATGGTCAAGAACCGGTATCTCTTACCTAGGATTGATGATCTCTATGATCAGATTCGAGAAGCCGAGGTGTTCTCGAAGATTGACATGAGATCTGGTTATCATCATTTCAATGTTAATCCTTATGATATACATCTTATATCTTTTCAGAGTATTTATGGTCTATATGAGTACATGGTAATGCCTTTTGAACACATGAATGCTCCTGTAGTTTTCATGAAACTAATAAATCGAGTGTTCTATCCATACATGGATTATTTTATGGTTATATTTGTGGACGATATCTTTATGTACTCTAAAACTTGACATGACCATGCTACCCATCCTAAGATAATTAGGTGTACACTGAGAGAGAATTAGTTATATTCTAATCTCTCAAAAGGCCACTTTTGTATGGACCCAATTAACTTATTGGGTCATGTTATCTCAAAGACAGAAGTATTGATAAAACTAGATAAACTGAGATCTGTAGTTTCCTTGGAGTAACCGAAGAACATCTTTGTGGTACCATGTTTTCTAAGGCTAGCTAGTTAATGCAGACGTTGCATAAAATCGTTTTCATTCCTAACAGTGCCACAGAAAAACCTGACTAAGAAGGCTGTGAAGTACCTATAGACTAATTATAGTGAGTCATCCATTAAGTATATGAGAATAATATTGAATTCAAAACTGATAATAGTTTATCCAGAGTTGGGGAAGAGTTATATTTTTTACTGTGATGCATTAGGTATCACGCTGGGAGCAGTGCTTATGCAGGGGGAAGGAGTCATTGTGTATGAGTCTCAGTAGTTGAGGCCTCATGAGAAGAATTACCCAACACTTGATCTTGAGTTGGTTGTAGTTGTTTATGACTTAAGTAGTTGGAGAAATTATCTTATGGGTGATCATATTGTGATTTTCACCGATAAAAAAACCCTCAAGTAAATCTTTACCCAGCGTGATCTAAATTTGAGATAGTGAAGGTAGGTGCAGTACCTTCAGTATTTTGACTTTGAGCTTTCATACATGCTAGGAAAATTCAATGTTGTGGAAAATGCGTTGAGTATGAGGACTCAAAAATAGGCAATTTAGGAGGCCAGCAGTGAGTGGCAACTTATGGCTCTATTCTCTAAGATGAATTTGGAGACACACCATATATAAGGAGAGACATTTAATTACTATGTTGTTGTTACCCCTACTCTACTCAATTGAGTTCGAATGAGGAATCTGTCATATTCTTAATTCCATGTTCAATAAGAGGGTCTGTTAGGAGAGGACCCTATTTTTAGATGGACCATTGGCGAGGATGAGGAATCTATCGGATTCTTAAGTCTAATTTCTATAGGATGGTGTGTTTGGAGAGGACCCTATTTCTAGATGGACCATTGGCGAGGATGATATATTGTTCTTCTATAGACCTATATGGGTGTCAACATACGTACGGGAGTAGATGATGTGCTATTTCATTCATTAGTTTGTGTAGTTCATCCTGGCATCACCAAGATCTATCGAGATCTACACCATCAGTATGTGTGGCCAGGTATGAAGAGAGACGTTGCTGGTTTTTTCATGAGGTGTTCCACATGTCAGCAGGTGAAGGCATAGAATCAACGACCGTTAGAGATTTTTCAGTAGTTACCCATTACCGAGTAGAAGTGGAATTATTTCATGATGGGGTTTGTGACTAGCTTACTGAGGTCTCCATGAGGGAATGATGTCCTTTGGGTTTTCATTTACAGACTCACAAAGGTTTCTCATTTTTTTTCCAATCAAGGAGACCTTCAGTGTTGATGAGCTGAGAAGGTTGTACATCTTGGACATTGAATGTTTACATAAAGTTCCCCACTCCCTTGACTCTGATAGGGACACATGTTTTCATTCTCAGGTTTGGTAGGGACTACAAAGGGATTTGGGTACATAGGTACTTCTGAGTACAGCTTTCCATCCCCAAACAGATGGCTAGTCTGAGCATAAGATTCAGGTGCAAGAGGGAATGCTTCGAGAAGGCGTCCATAATTTTGGAGGTTCTTGGGAAAAGCACATACCTCTAGTGTAGTTTTCATACAATAATAGTTTTCAAGCAATTATTCAAATGGAAACTAGTGAGACTTCACATGGTAATCCATGATGATCACCCTTATATTGGCTTGAAGCAGGAGAGACTGCTATATTGGGACATCGTTCTGTTCAAGAGACCAGGAAGTAGATAGAGTTGATTCGGAAGAGGATGCCTACTGCATAGTCATGACAAAAGTCTTATGCTGATTGATGGAGATTACCTCTAGAGTTAGAGGTCATAGATCAAGTTTTTATACGTGTCACAACATGGTTGGGACACATGAGGATTAGGATACATGGAATGATTTTATCGAGATATGTTGGACCGTTTGAGGTTTTTGAGAGAGTTGGGCAAATTTCCTCTGGGTTTTAGTTACCACAGTGGTACCATTCTATGCACAACGTCTTCCACATTTCTCAGCTACGATGTTACTTCTCAGACCTCTATCATTTTTTCAACCTAAGGAGGTAGATTTGTAAGTGGATGCCTCATTCAAGGAGCATACTATCCATATTGTTAACTATAGTGTGAAGGTTCTCCAAGGCTGGTTGTTTCCTATGGTACGAGTGCTACGTCATTACAGGTGAGTATAGGATGAGACATGGTAGAGGGAGGCCGATATACGATCGTAGTTTCCAGAGCTGTTCGAGGATTTTCCTTTATATGACTCCTTTAAAGGGAAATTCATGGATTAATTTCATTAATGGGGGAAGTTTTTATGAACCTAAACCGGGGCACCTCTAGGAATATCCCGAAACTTTGACGTTACAATAGAATTCTTCAACTAATAAATATTTAAAATATTACATGTTAATTATTTTCAGAAGGTTAAGTAATAATTTTTTTAAACCATAATAGAATCTTATTTTATAATATTTAATATGATGATAACTATTAGAAGGAAAATTTAGTTTAGAATTACTATCAATATGATAAATAAATATATATTAATATTAAATAAGGAAATTATTTGAATATTTGAGATTGGTAGTGATGGATTCATGGAATAAACAAAACATAAGTTTATATAGATGAATGTTCCAAAATAATGTCAATCTAGGGTTTCATATATAGAAATTTATAATAAAAATATAAATATATATTTCCACTATTCTTGAAATAATAGAACCTTTAATAAAGAAATGGAGTTTATTTTTAAGAAAGGAAGTAAATAATTTCCTGAAATTTCTAATTCAAGTGATGAATTGATATATTAGAACAAAATAATAGTATTAAGTGAAAGAGATTGATCTTGATGTTAAATTATTGATACTGTTATAAGATGATAAGATAATATAAAATATTAAAAATAAATTTGATAAATCAACTTACATTTTTGTATAAAGATCAAATAATAATATGAAGGAAATGTTGATGGATAGCCATAGGCGGAGAATGTCTTGTTAGTGGAGAAAATAATCAATTCATATGATCAATATCTTCTAGAGAAAATTACAAGAGATTAAAAATGGTCAATAAAAAATTATAGAATCAATAATAATTTTTTCTATGTATACAAAATAATTTGATTGGAAATTGTATCCCAGGTGGATGGTAAAAAGATAAGTTAAAAATAATAGACATCCTCGAGAATGTATGAATTGTTCAATAGAATGTATTCATGCTATGTATATTATTAGTATTGTGGTTGATTTAGGAACATTCAAAAAAGATATTTTTCTAATTACCATTATCATTATGAACATTATCTATATATGAGTTATAGTATTTTTGGGACTCAATAGACTCAAAAATTAATTCTTCAAAAAAATCTAAAATTTTTGGACTAAAGGTTAAAATATGATACAATCAACATTTTTCATTTTTTGGAAGGTGTGACTTACTATTCAATTATACTAAATATTTCCTAACCATATTACCAACCCAGTTGATTATGAATTAGAACATTCAATGGTATTTAAATATTAAAGAGTAAGGAAAGGATAAATTATATGTATTTTATGTGTTTCTCAAATAATCTAAAAAATCATGTCAATTTATCTTGGATCTTGGATAATATTTAAACATTATAGTAGATTTGAAGATCAATAATGATGTTCATTTTTAAATTAATAATATTTTGTTTAAAATTATGGGTTGGTTCATATAATTGGAGTGGGTTCATTGATAATTTCTGTGGGAATGGAAGAAAACATTATTCATTAATGTTTTAAAATAAAACATACTAACTATATATAAAATTTATAATAATGGAATTTTAGGATTTACATAAGGATAAATGTGTTGTTTAAATATTGAAATATGGGTGTTTATAGATTATGTGGATGTTATCATAGGGAAACTTGTTTCTAGTTAGCAATTTTGAAAATTCATGTTAAATATGTTTGGAAGATGAAAATTAATTGTGATATTTAAGACATAGAATAATTGAATAAATTAATATTAAAAACAAAAGAAGATAAATAATGTTCATTATAATCCATAATGGGACTAATTTTATATTATTTTTAGAAGAATGTTAATATATAAATGCCTCTCCTATTTGGGAACATTTATTGGGATGTTTGTGGGATTATATGAAATCAATCATCAAATGTAGATTAATAATTTGTTTAAAAGTTTTTATAAAATCCTAAAAGGTGGTTTGTTTCAACATTATGATGTTGTGGATGAACAATTTTACTATAATATAATTATTAAATTTGAATAATTTCATGGAATAATTGTATTTTCAAGGAATATAGTGCACTATATACCCCATACAAAATATGGTGTTGTTGAAAGTAGTAATAGAAGATAAGTGGAAATATATTACACTATATTGGTAGAGATTAATATATATTAAATTTTTTAGAGTCAAGCTATTAGTATAAAATTTTAGAATTAAAACAATTGTTTATTAATTCTCAATTTAAAAAAATTAAGTCTTAAGATTTGTATTTTTTTAAGTCTCTATGCTTGAAATAAATTGATATATTTAGTACCCCAATTTTTAACATGGTAATACGAAAAAATAATTTGATGATCAATAATAGAGGAGTTAGTGGTATATTATTGAGTTATACTCCAAATATAAGAATATATCAATAGTATAAAAATTAAACAAGTAATATAAACCCATTATTTTTATTAAACTATTCATTTCCGTCTAAAATAATCGTATATTTACAAAAAAATCGATTACTTCAAAATAATTAATATCAATTAAGAAATGAAATGAAAAGTATAAGAATAAAAGAATCAACACCTCAATAATTTATAATGTAATATTACTACAATGGTACATGAAAAAATAAATTATATACCCTTGAATACTGGATATCATATATGATAAATCCATTAAATATTCATAACTTAAAATGGTATAAAATATAAGTAAGAACAAATTATATACCCTTGAATACTGGATATCAAATACGATTTACATAGAACTCTTACCACTTATGAAATATGAAGAGATAATGCTATGAACAGAAATTCAAAGGCTGATAGAGAATTTACTTTAAAGTCTATGAATAAATAATAGTCAAAGAAGATTGTTTTTGAAGATGATGCATGTGATTTTGACTCAGAAAATGAGGTATGTAAAATTCTCAATGAAGTTCAATCCATGTTTTCTAACAACGCTAAAGGATGTATAAGTAAATATAAAGAGAAAAAACCCTTGAAATATTATCAATGTTGAGGTTTTGGTAACATTTTGGCTAATTTTCCTCGAAGAGTAAAAGAATAAGATAGTTATGTTGAAGAAATAAGGACAAGAAGATCATGGAATAAAAAGGGAGATAATAGAAAATAAAAGAGATTCTTCAAATCAAAGAGAAGATGATTGTTTTCCAAATATTTTGAATAATTATAGAATGATGTTAAATATGAAAATTCCATTATGTATGGTAATTGAAGTACTTTTCATTGCAATAGTTAATGACGATGAATTTAGAATCGGTAGTCTGGAGGAAGAATAAACTCAGCATGAAATGCATTTTAATAAAGAGTTGTAAGATTGTCTGAGAAAGGTCAGATGGCATGAAAAGAAGAACAAAATTTTTTAATATAAATGCTCAAGAAACCAAGAATTTTTTTATGGTGAGCAAGAAATCTTAGTTAAATATATTGATGATTTAAAGAAGTATTTTAAAGATGAAATAAACATATTATGCATTTGGAAGTGTATCTGAAGGAAAAAATAAAAAGTGATGGAACTTTTCCAATAAAAAATATCTAAAAATGAAAAAAATGTCTTTGTTTCCATAACTCTATCACTGAAGTTGGTGAATGTTATCATGATGAAATAATTGGGCTTTTTCAACAAAATATACCTTCGAAGGGTGAGAATAATAAAGGAACAATGTATGAGAAGAATAATTCTAGAAATGTTATGTGTGTTGTAAAAGGGAATAATTCAGACGTTACAAAACATATTGAGTCTGAAAAGAATTCATCTGGGTCTGGAATAGATTCAAATAATTATGATCCTACCAAGGTTGAAAATAAGAAGAAGAATCTAATTAAAAGAGAAAAGATTATAGTTGAGAAATGTTTTCTGAATTCTAATCAGTATGGAGGTTTTAGAGGAATATAATCATTCTATGGTTATTGATGGCATTATGGGGGATTCAGGAACATATTAATTATGTGTTGGTTCATTCAAAAACGTTTCTATTATCCCATAAGTTATGAAAGGAATATATTGATTGGGAGTCAATCTCCTCAAATAATTAAAAATGCAATGGTTGTCTTGAAGAAATTTGAAATGAATGAAGTTATGATTGAAAATAGTTTCCAACCCTTGGAAGCAATTTTTGAATGATATGAACAAGCTATAAAATGTAAAAAATGATGTCTTTTTTTCCTACCAGCTTAGCAAAAGATTCTCAATTCGCAAAAGTCAAAGGTGAAGAATGAAAGGAGTTGAGAAAAGGCACTTCTCATTGAAACATAATTAAATGACATGAAAAGATAATTACCATGGATACTTGATAGTTGGTGTTCATCACACATGATAAGAGATATGAAATTGTTGATGTATGTGAAATATTATAAAGAAAAAATAGTGAAAATTGGCAATGTTAAATTGTTGAAAATCAATGGTGTTGGGTCAGCCATTATTGGAATATAAAATATAAAATCTAAGAAAACATTGTATGTTGATGGGATGTAACATATCTTGGTAAGTGTATCACAATTTATTGATTATGGAAACAAGTTTATCTTCCATAAAAATGTATTTGATTTAGATAGTGAAGAAGATGTAATTATTGATACAATAGACCAACGTATGAAAGGAAAATTGTTTCAGTTTAGAAATTCACAAAACATTTATTACATTAGTTTTGTGTAGGATAATATGATATGAAATAAAATTACTGGACATATGTGTTAAAGAAAAATTAAAAAATTATCTAAAATAGACAGTGTTTGAGAAATTCTTTATTTTCTAAGAAAAATACAACTGTGTTTCACTATCATCCAGAACAAAACAATTACAAATGATTTTAATAAGAAAGTTGATATTTGTCTAAAAAAACCCCTAGGGCCGATCCATTCTGAAATAGGTGGGACAATGAGAAATAAATCAACACATGGAGAGAAGTACATCATTAATTTCATTGTATATTTTACTCACATTACTTGTGTTATGTACATGAAAAAAAAATCAGATTCTTTGAAAATGTTTAAATGTTTTTGAAGAAAAGATGATATAGAATGTGTTTATTATTGGAAAAAGTTCAGAACTGATAATGGCAGTGAATATAGAATTTAAGGGTACGAATAATATCTTTAGAAGCCTAGAATTTTTTTTTGAGTATAACCCTCTATACACTCTCTAACAAAAAGGGGTTACTGAAAGAATGAATAGAATACTGGTGGAAATTGGAAGAACCATGTAACTTTACAGTGGAGTTTCTCATTAAATCAAAGGCAAGACAAGATTACTTATGTTTATATTTAGAAATTTTGTTTCTACAGTATTCAATCAGTTATGACTCCCTAGGAATTGTTTTATAGAAAAACTCTATGATTGAATCACTTTAGAGTTTTTGGGAGTCCTTGTATTATTAAGAAGAAAGGTGGAAATTGTGGTATGTTTGAGCCGAAAGGTGAGGATTGAGTCTTTCTCAACTACTCTTCGCAAGGAAGAGGATATACATGCTAAAAAAAGAAATTGAAAATAATGGTTGATTTAGTTGATGAGAAATCTACTGAAGCATATGAGAATGAAAAAAATGTGTAGGTATACAATGAAGTTGAGAAAGTTGGAGAAACAAATACTAATAAGAATACAATAAACTGTATTCCTTCTCATAATGATGAATCAGACTCATCTATATGAATTGATTAAGATGATACATGAAAACATATCAATGACTAAGGAAACAAGTGGAAACATAGAATATTATTGGTGATCAACATCAGATGGTCAAAACAAGATGAACAACCAATTCCATAGTGCATATTTCTAATTATTAAGAAGTGGAACCAAATGATATAAAAAATCATTTTGATCATCTAGAATGGGTTTGATCCATGAATGGAGAATTTGATGAGATTTAAATGAATAAAAATGGGAACTCATTCCTAAGAATATAGGAAAAACGTATTGGCACAAAATTGGTTTTTTTCTAGAAAATGATGAATGAGAAGTTTGA
Organism: Viscum album; assembly: GCA_963277665.1. Classification (NCBI taxonomy): domain Eukaryota; kingdom Viridiplantae; phylum Streptophyta; class Magnoliopsida; order Santalales; family Viscaceae; genus Viscum; species Viscum album. The sequence continues at coordinate 318,830,895 of OY728156.1, forward strand.
ATTTATAAGAAACAAATAAAGATTGGATTACAAAGGTTATTAATATATTGATGGTATCGATTTTAATGAAACATTTTCATCAGTGGAAAAACATGAAACCATCATAATATTTCTGTCTATTTCTGCCCAACAAGGGTAAAAGATCATTAAAATGTATTTTAAAGATTCATTCTTAAATGGTGATCAAGAAGAAGGGGTTTATATTAAACAATCTTGTGGATTTGTTATTGGAAAAGATGAAGGTTATGTGTGGAGATTGAAAAATGAATTTTATGGCCTAAAGCAAGATCTGAGGGAATGGTACTCCAAATCGGATACATTCTTAAGAATGATGACTTTTAACAAAGTATGATTGGATATAAATCATTACATAAAATAAATTAAAGTGTATTTCTACATTTTAATAGTATATGATGATGATGTTATCTTTGAAAGGAATTATGAACTAAGCTGTGAGTGATTTGATGAATAAATTATGAATGTATTTGAAATATCAATGTTGGGATAAATGAAAAACATTATTGGGTTACAAATCCATCAAAAGAGAGAATAAATTTACCTCTCACAATAATGGTATGAAAAATAACTTTTTGAAGTGGTTTGGAATGGAAAATTCAATTCCTATTTCCACACCCATTTCAAGGGGATCAATGATGAGTAATAATGGAGAAAGAAAAGTTGTTCATCAAAAAGAGTATCAGAAGACGATTGAAATTTTATTGAATTTTACTACCTCAAGACCCAACGTTGTGTATGTTGTTACCTTTGGTGAATGATTTCAAATTTCACCAAAATAATTACATTTACATGTTGGAAAAATAATACTCATATACATCAAAGGCACAAAAAACATTAGAATCAAATATAATAGCTCAAATTATAATAAATTGTTTTGGTATTCTAATGTATATTGGGTAGAAAATATTGATGATAGAAGATCCAAATATTGTGGAGTATTATTTCCAAGAAATAATTGTGTCAGTTGGCGTTCAAAGAAATAAAATTCAGTAACTCTCAGTATGGATGATGCTATGTATGTTGTTACTACTCAAGTTGCAACTCAAATTATGTGGATGAAAACACAGTTGGAAGATTTACTTGTAGAAGTTAATATATCATTGATCTTCAGTTGTGACAATTAAAGTACAATGATTCTTTCAAGGAATCTAGTGCAACATTGTAATCCAAAACATGTTGATATTAAATGTCATTTCAACCAATAGCATGTGGATAAGAACAAATTGAAGTTGGATTATTTTCCCACATCAAAACAAATTGCTGATAATATCAAAAAACCTTTATCAAATGAATCATTTTCAAAAATGGGGTTCAGCAATGGTTTCCAAATTCCTTCTCTTCAAGGTTGAGGTATGTGTATCTGTCCTCTCTATCATCTTACATTTGGATTTTTTTTCAAGGGGTAGAATTTTTTTGTTTCATAAATCTGTTGCAAAAAAGACAGAGTTGTGGGTATGCTATGAATTAAGCATTTTTTGGGTGTGAATTATTCCAATTGTTTTTTGAGTGGTTTTAGTAAAAGAAATTGATTTTCTTCTAAGAGGAATGAAGAAAGGAAAGGGGTTTTCAAGATCACTACTTTTGGAAAGCATTGTTTTGATATTAATGATTCTTGTTTCTTATAAAGAGTAAGATAATGTAGGCTTAGAATTTTGGATACGTAATCCATTTCCAGAGGAAAAAAAGTTAAGTTATTTATAAAACTTGATTGAAAAAAAAATAAAAAGGGGGATATTGTTAGGACCATGTGGAAGATGTAGGTGTTTTTTATTCAACTGTTTTCTTTTTTTATCAAGGTATTTTTTTGATAAACGAAATATCAATAATTTTTTTTGTAGAAGCAATTTGTTTTTGTTTTTTTAAAAGAATCTGTTCTATTTCTTCTAGCAACTGGACTCATTTATTAAGAATTTTTGTTCATAAGATGAGAATGACATAATGAATATTGAGTGCGAGGAATGTTATGATACATTATGATGTAATTGTGATGATGAATTTTTAATTTTATTTCATATAAATCATGAGTATTATGGAGAACTTGTGATTCCATCTTAATAATCGAAAGGGGGAGTGAATGAGATGATTCTAATCGATAAAGAATTGTATTCAGATTCATTGTATCTGGATGGAAGATAGAAAAAATATGAACTAATTGTCATTCAAAACAATCATACCCATTTTGAAGATGTGGTGCCAATTGAAGATGTCATACTGATAATAAGAGAATGTGAGTATAGAAATTTTATTTCAAAACAATTGGAAATTGAGTGGAAGTAAAATTTCAAGTGTCGAATTGTAATTAGGTGGTGTCGATGAAATGTTGTGCGGATAAAATTGGTTATTCAAATTGAATAGGTGGTGCAATTTTGAGATAGTTCTAATGAATTGTGTTTCCATTGAAAAGTGATACTGATTGATAAGGGGTGATGATTGAAGAGTAAGAGATGGTAATGAATGTTTTTCAAAGTGATCATATCTGAGTGAACAAAAAATAATATAAATGGTACTGATCATATATCATAATTTTCATATTTCATTGTATCGTAACCTAGTAGAATATCATTTCCAAATTTTATTGTATCATATAAGGGTAGATCATCATTTTCATATTGTATTTGATCATACCCAGCAATAATAAATAGAATGATTGTAACTAGACTGATATTAACCAGAAATGATCGTATCCAGATTGATCATATCCAGAATAATCGTATCAAGAATGATAATATCAATAATAACCATATCTATAATGATTGTAACCAGAGTTATCATAACTATATATAATCATATTCAGTATTATCATATCCATACAGTTTGTGTTTATAAAAGATCATGCTAGGGAGGAGATGAAAATAAAGAATCATGAATGAATGTAAAGTTACAATAATTTTCAATTAAACTAAGATGATGCTAAAGTTTATCCTCATTGAATTCAAAGTCATTAAGGTAGTCATGATTCATGAACCAGTTATTAAATGATGTATTCTTTCTCAACAGGTTCAAGAGAAAATAAAATAAAATAAGATTTATGAGTTATTCGCTAAGGAGGAACTAAACATTCAAATAAATTATTTTGATTCAAATAAGTTCTGATAATTGTATTCCGCAATCCCCATGATGAATCAGACTCATTTGATCAAAAAAATGAATTCTTGAAAATTGAAATCATTCTCAGCAATTGAAATGGGTGTCTGAAGAAGAAGTGGTGAAGATGGAAAATGTTTTGAGAAAAATCAAGAAGAGGTAAAGAAGTCAAAATTCTGTCTGATATTTTATGGGAAATGGAAATTTGGGTGAATTTAGGTGAGTGGGGAAATGTTTTAGGATTCATGCCATGACTCATTTTGGGTCAGCTATAAAAGGAGAATGTACATTGTACTTTTTGATGCTTGCATTTTTCACTAGGGATGAGAGAGAATCGACGAGTATTTAGTGATAGAAATTATTACCATTTTTTTATTAAATACATTTCAATGGGGATTATATTCATATGGGTATGGAATTAGGCTTAATTAATTATAAAGGGGTCTTCATTATTGGGTATCACCATATTGATGTTTTACATACTAAGGAAGTATCATACCGAGTTTCATAGTACTCAGGTATTGAAGTGGCGATGATTCTACTCTATTTAAATCTATAACAAAATCAGACTGGGAGTATTGTTTTGTATGAATAGGTCTCTGAGAAATTGGATTCAGAAAAGATCAGACTTAGTCCTTTATAACAAATTCTTGGTGGTTCTTACCATTATCCTTGGTAAGGACTTGATGAATTGTACTTCAATCGAATACATTAGTTGAGTTGAAAATGAAATTTTGTAACATGATTTGTTACAAAACAATTATATTACCTTATTATGCTATGAGGATGCACATTCACTAGTTTTGTAATTTCATAGTGTTACACAATTGAATTGTTACATCCTACTCATTTTAATCCAAGGATTTATATATAGTTGGTTGAATGGTATTGGATCATTTCCAAACCATGCCAAGGACGTATCTATTCTTATTGAATAGAGATCCTTGTAAATATTTGTGTTTCATTGGATGTGTGTTGAGTTGTTTCTCAGAAATGAATTGAAATATTTAATAATAGGTAGAGGTTGTATCAATAGAAAAGAAACATAAAAGAAAAAGGGTATTACAGATTCAACCCCTTTCCCTCTTAGTGATACAATATTCTGATTGGGAACATACAAATTATTGGATATGTTTTCCCTACATTGTATGGGGATATATATTTTAGTGGTGGATGTATTTTATGGTTTATGTCATGGAGTGTTGTGGTTGTATTATAGTGATTTTAGGGAAATTTATATAAACCCATTAGCTATTTATTCTATGAGTCCTCAAAATCATGTATTTTTTTATTTTATTTCTCAATAAGTCCTACCCTAGTTATATATCCTAACAAACATCTAGTTGTTTTTTGTTTGGCGTGTTCTATCCAAAATCATTATTAGTGTGGTCAAATGTATAAAAAACCCTCTCCCATTATCTATATTCATTCATAAATTACTATAAATGAAAACATAGTTTTTGGTGATTCCAAATGATGTTGACATAGTGTGTGGTGTTATGTAGTGTTGGCATAAAATTACTTAAACTGGGAACAACTAAATGGGGTCCTCGAGCTGGTTCATAATGTGACATCAGACACACCTCCTCATACACTAGTAGATGCCAAATAGTAGTGGATGTCTAATTAGGAACATGGAAAAAATTGAGATTATTTAACAAAATATAAAATTGTATATATAAGTTATAAAAAATATAAAAAAGAGTGGAAACATTTATTGAAACAACATACGCAATGTTTCAACAAAATATTGACTCATGTGATAATAATGAGTTGTATAAAATACATACCATACAATAATACATTAGAAATCCCAAATCCCAAATATAGGAATACCCACTAAACATAATCATGAGTGCCAGCCTTGTCTTAACATACCACACTCTATCCAATCAGGTCAAACATAAACCGAAATCCAGGTCCCCATTCTGATATTCTATAGGAAAAAAGAAGCATCCTCTTAGGTACCCATGTTTCAGGGTAAACTAATAATGTTGTGTTTATAATGAAATTGGAAAACACTAACGGTCTCTATACAAATATCCAGTCAACAAAACAATGTATGGAGACAAAAAAGTACAAATAAGTAAGGTAATAGAATAATCATGTTTCAAAATAACATTCACTAATTCTCTATTTACACTCTTTGGTTCATAATATATTTATAATAAAAAATATATTAAATAATAAATAAATTACGTTTCAGTATTAAATTGTATTAAATTTTAGAAAAATTCCCGTTGGCTTTAATGTGATAACCTATTAAATCAAACCACCATCATCCTGTGATGGCCTTCAATACGATATATCATTGGTGTAAAAAATTATTATACAAGAAGCATCAGGAGATGTATCCAAATAGGGTATACAGAATTCCATGGCATATATCCACAGTCTTGAATGTAGGTCATCATTACCAACATCATCACCATGGAGTGGAGTTCCATGACAAAAACCCATTCCTTGATGTGAACAGTTATGACCAACATTTTTACCTTGGTGTGGAACTCCATGACCATCAACCACAACCATTTCATCAACATTAACCTTTCAAGTACTTTAAAACCAAAACATTTCTCAAATAAAACCGTATACCATAAAAATTTAATAAAATTATAAAATAAAATAATATTTTTTAACATCTCAATGATTCACTATCCAAAATGGGTATTACTCTTTGAAAAAACAAACAATTTGAAATGTCTTTATTTCCATAAATATGATTTAAAACATCCATTAAATTATTTTCACCAAATATTGGTGCCATCACATTATTTGAAGTCAAAATTCTAATACCATTTATGAGTGTACTTAAAATCTCTTTGTGTTATACATATCATTTCAAAACACCATCCATATTAACGCATTGTTTTTCCCATTTGAAAACCATAGCCATATCAAAATCCAAACCATTCTATATAATCCATTTCAATGGAATCATGGAATTCTATAAAATAAAACCAAATAAATAATTTCAAATAAAACTATTAAGATTTCATAATCAATTAATCCATGTTATACCATCTACCCCTATTTCCATTCCAAACTAACAAATTTATATTACAAACCATTTACTCCCATTTATTGTCAATGACATTATTTATAATTTACATACCCAACATCCAATGGATTATCATTCACCAAGGGTAACCTTAGGTGTGGTTTCAAGAAATCAACGGATATAACAAGGTCTATGAATGGTATTACATGATAATTTAATGGCCAAACTACTATTATTTTTTAATGAAATAAATTAAGCAATGAATTACATTTGAGGAAATACATAAACATGTGAAATTCCAATAATATGGGAAATGATATTATACCACCTAACTCAAGATCATATACAAATTTTTTTTGGGAAATTCATCTTGAATCAAGATAACATGAAGTCAATCCAAAAGGTGAATAACTCCCTAGAAATAGGTTCTAATGATATGGAAAAAGAAAAAATGTAAGGTAAAGCCTATTTAGAAAATGGAATAAAACGGAGTTAGATAATTACTTATAGATTCAATATTCATAAAAATGAACTCTATGAAATCAATAATTAAAGGAGGACCATCCATGGAAGAGGAGTTGGAAGGGGATTATCATTAAAGGAAGTTATCTAAGAAATACGGATGAAATTTGGGGAAATATGATTTAATCATGGGAGGGAAAATCATAAAATCCTATATTTTAATAGGATTCATAGTTTGACTACATGGATTTCCAATTTATGCACTAACTTTGTTGTCCCCTTTGTCTATGAGAGACCAAATCTAGATGGTTTTATAGGGGGACATACATAGTTTTAAAACCCATGTGGATGTTGTGTGGAATCCTCTGTCCAAGGCTATATGTCACATAGTTTTGGTCAATGATTTGTAAAAATGATCTGACAACCATTCTTCATCTAGTAATACTCCATTCCTTCTAATTTTCTATTCCTCGTGCCCTAGGAAAATCCCTGATACCATTCCAACACCCATCGAAATAATTAATTTACAATATGAGAAATTATTTTATAAATAATAATTTAATCAAAAACATACCTCATCAAATACCGGGATCTTACAAGCTCACAAACATAATACATCATATATACAATAAGCATTTCTGGTTTTAAATAATCATTATTGACCTCTGATACTCAAAAAACTACAACCAACTGCATTGTTTACCATCTGAATTCCTAAACCATAGCCAAGGTGAATACTCTAACTCATACCATTCATCTAGACAAAATATTATCCCACACCCATCTCTGAAATAGAAAAACCTAGATGGACCTTACCTAAGTCCATATAAGGAAGACACTAATCATATCAATCATTGATTATCCCTAAACATTATGGTTCTCCCAATCATATATTCTTTCTTACCTCCACCAGTTTTTGATGCTCGAAACCTCTACCAATAGAAAATTCCAATTAAACCTCTAACTCGTGCTCCTAGAACATGCTAAGAATAGTTCTATCTTACTATGCCGGAGAGAATGATTTTGGAAAAAACTATCTCCCATTAATATTGAATTTATATCTTACCTAGTCAAGATTACTTTATGCTATGATCTAATCCACTTCCAATCAAAGATGCTACTAGAGATCCTACCAAACTTTCATGGAGATTTCTTCATCCAATACTCAACTATCCAAAAACTAATATCACAGGATACCACACCACCAATGTAACTACAAGCTAAGAAAAATATATTAAATATAAAACCATATAGACCCCAAATAAAAAACCAGGCTTGACCAGTAGCATTTCTAATTACTAAATGTATTTTGGAAGAAAATAAACAAAAAATAAATCGTTTCCCTAAAAGTTTTCTGATTCCAAATTGACTTATCCATGTCTAGTCTCACATTACTATGAATCATCCATTATGAGGGTCATACTACCATGACCAACACATAACTACCCACTAAAAATGTTTTGTTCCCACCACCTAATTCATACAACTCCCACCAGTACGGGCCACTCTCCAATCAAATATGATCCTAAAAAAGTGGTGTGGCTGTCTCACTCCCACACGTGCAAAGAATGAAATTTCATCTAAATCCCACTACCATCATCCTAAAATGGAATCAATGGAATTATACAACATCTATTCTCTTATAAGGACCATAATTATTGATGAACAATAGAAAAATTCATAAAATATGACTTGACATGAAATTATCAAAGAGTAAAAACTCTTGGTGGCCCTTCATTAAAAACATTTAGTTTTATTATCATGGTGTATAGATAATTCTATTGTTAGGATGGTATGGAGTATGATATTCTCTAATGATACCAACTATAGGATCGAAATGATAAAGTAGATGATCAATATACAAGACGGGGGTAAATTGTATACTTTAGAAACTCTTTATGAACATTTAAAGTTGGTTTGAAAACATTATATTGTTTAACAAGGTTAAAAATGGTACATTCACAAAACAAATAGGTTCTACTAACATTCTTGAATCTAGAAATATGATTCTGAGAATGTAATTCCATAAAATTTGTTCCGGAAATAAATCATAACAGAAGAATACAAAGATAAAATTTCTACCTTAAAGCATATAGAATATCACTATATCATAGTACAATAATAAGGAAGTATAAGATATTTATACTTTCTTCAACACTCAAAATGCAGCGGAAAACCTGAAACAATACAAGTAACATGTAGTAAATCTTTTAACCCAATGAGAATGGTATCCAACAACCATGAATAATGGTCCATTGATTTATACTTTAACGAAAGTATGTCTTACCCACACTAGGGTAAGACTTCGATAAAAAGATCTGCGTCTTTTTTTCTATCCCCGCAAACCCTCAACTTCAAGGTAGTCGACACCTCTGTCTTCCTATACCCGAAAGCCCTCAAATGTACTCAGCAACATTTGTAGTCGCACGAAGCAATTCTGAACAAGATGTTCAGTATGCACAATGCATGAAAGTCTCTCTATAGAAATCACTTCACCATCATGTAATCACTAGAGTCATAGAATAGTGAGTCAAAGTTGTGATCTCTTTCAAATGAGCTCCTATTTATAGGCATAGCTTTAACGGTCGTCTCCCTCCTCCAACGATCATATTTTTCATCGAATTTCATAGGCACCTGTACATGTGTCTCATAAACAAATTTTGTTTAGTAACTTAATGCATGACATCGTTTTATAACCAAAACATGAGTAAACAAAAATATGGTTACTTATGCAAATTCATTTTTTGTAGTGTAATGAAAAATGACAGTTCAGAGTCAAACAAAAAAATATTTGATTTCTATAAAACATGGATATTTGGATTCTATCTTCAAAGGAATTCGTAACCTGAATTAAATAGAATTCCAGAATCTGAATTTCCAAGAAATTTGGAGTCTGAATTCATAAGAATATGGAACCATAACTTATAAAGTTTATAGTCTAAATTCAGAGAACGAGAACTCGGATTATGAACATAGAAAGTTCATAATCTTAGTTCAGAGAACTAGGAGTCTGAACTCAGAATGATTAGAATCTGAATTTAGAAAACTCTGAGTCTGATCTTAAAAATTTCAGAATATAAATTCATAGGAATCTAATTCTGAACTCTGAATGTTCAGAATCTGAATTCAGAGAACATAGAACTTGCATTCGGATCCTCAAAATATAATTCTCTATATCTAAGTATTTTATGTTCAGTGGTTTTTGATATGAAACCGAATTTTTATACTTACAAAAAATATGAATAGTGAAAAACATGGAAAGGTTAAATTTCCTTGGGGAAGGAATTTTTTTTGAGAGTAAAGTATAGGGTAAATGGGATATTTCTTAAGATAATGTGTTTTGTAATTTTCATGACAAGAATAAATGGAAAAGTTATAAGGAAATGTTATTGACTCAAAAAAATGCACCAAACAAGAAATAAGGGATAAGTCATGAGGAAACCTTATTGAATCAACAATCTCCCATTTTTGGAAAGCACAAATATCCTTATAGAGAAGAATATAAGGAAATTAGAAAATATTTTTCTGAACTCTAAAAGTAGAAGTTATCTCCCATAACACATGGGAAAATATGATTATGACTAACTCCCTCTGAGGATTTGGACTTACTAAAGACTATATTCTAGATTTCCAGAATGAGACTTAGTCATTTTATTGCTTACAGAAATCATCTTGGATAAGAACTCCCCCTTATATGGACTCCCCATTACTTAGGGAAATTTATTCTTTTCTTAGTATTCTTTTTCATTTCTCCCCCTCTGCAACTTTCAAAATGAAATAGAGGGAATTGAAAAGTAAATATGGTACGTATAATATTAGAATAGAAAAAAAAATATACGAAGAGAAACCAAAAATTTCATTACTATTGGAAAAATTTATACAATGAACTAATACAATAATAAAACAAAATTGAACAATTTTATCCTTCCTTTTCCTTCAGCACCAACTTCTTCACAGAAGTTTTGAGATTCTTGAGATCCTTGTGATCTTTCTTTTCTTTCTTGAGAAGCTGATCATGATCCTCAGTTTTCTTTTCTAAGGCTTTGACTCTTTCTTCCTGAGCCTTAAGATCCTCTGTCTGATCCTTCAAGGCTTATTCCTTCTGGGCAAGACTTTATTCTATCTCAATCCGGAGATCCCTTTATCGCTTCCAACTCTGAGAAGCTGAATACAACCTCCCATTCAGATATTTCACTTCTTTAATCTGTGAATTCTATTCCAGAGTATGCTTCTCTTCAAAACTATTTATGAGATCCTTGATCTTCACATCTTCTTTGTCAAATGAATCCTTGAAACTATCTTAGAACCCATCAAGAATCTGCATATATTTTATAGTTTTCCTTGGCCAGCTAGTCATTTTTTTCAAGATATTTTGTCGGATTCATAGTTTATGAAAAAAAAATTAATTGTATCTCCAACTTAACACACTTATCCATCACCATGGATACTGAATCCCATTTCTGATTTAGGGTGTGTTGAAGAATCTGGAATCTGTATTCAATGCTTGGAAATATTGGTATAGTTCCAACAAGCTTCTTCACGGACTGCACTACGAAATAATGTCCTAGAGATGATGATTCTGAATCAGAAACTTTACTTCGTGAGGGATCTTTATCTATATCAATTGACTTCCTCTTTAAAGAACCACAATAATCTTTCTTCTTAACCACATATTTTGTAGGTGTATCAAAAACCACCTGTTTACCCTTATCAATCTTCAAAATGGAATCCTCTTGTTTAAGAGATTCGTTCTCACTATCACACAACTGAACAATTTTGTCATCCTCTACCTCTTCCTTCTCAGCTCCTGCCTTAGCATCTTCTTGACGAATGAAATCATGATTAGAACTTTCTTCTGCAGACAACTTATTCACTTATTCTTTTTCCTTATCTTCATCCTTTCCAGGAGTAGCAAGCTTTGGTGATTCAGCTTGATAAGTTCCAATTGATAATTTTTTTGAAGGGATTTCCTTCTCATGAAAATCCTCAACATGCTTAATGGGATCTTCGGTATCATCATAGGCTTCTTCATCCCATTCTTCTTCCTGCACTACATTTTCTTGCACTTATTCCAGAGTCACATATTTATTTTCTAGAATCTCAGGTAAATATTTTATCTGAAATGATTCTAATACTGGAATATTTTCATAGGCTTTCTTAGTATCCTTCAAAAGACACTGCATAATAACAGCTTCAGTCATCCTCTTCTTTTGTTTCTTTTCATTTTCATTATTTTCAAGCTCATCAATAGTTTTTTATTTTAATTCTTTTACTTCAGAAGGATCCAAACAAAAACTAGGCTCTCATGCTTTTTTATTCTTCTTGACTTCCCTCCACATAGCTACTAACTCATTCGGATAAGATTTTTACCTATTAGGTTTTGGAGGTGCATATTGGATTTGTTTAGGATCTAAGGTTTTTTCTTCCTCTTCTAATTCATTTAACTTCCTCCCCCTTCCATCCATTTTAGACAGTTCAGCGAACTCTTGTTTCTTCGGTATGGATTCATCTTCTTCTTCTGAAAATTCATAAAATTATCCATATTCCTTTGAAAACCCATAATTCATCCTTCTCAGAGAGTCATCACTAACAATAATGAATTTATAATAACATGGCTTTGAACTATTAGGAATTTTGAAAGAATCTAAGCATCGAACAATCAGCTTTGAAAGATTTTATGAATATATAATGATCTGAGTCTCCAGATTTACATTTTTTATATTCTTGATCATAATCTGAATATGCTTAACCATGTTGATCTTTCTCAGGTTCACCATAAAATCCAAAATATACATTTCACATTTCATCAATTTACCCTTGTCTCTTTTTCTCCGAATGATGAATCCTTGAACCCACAATTCAAGAATCCGGAAATTTGTAGATAAGTAAACAGTTTTTACAGTCTTAAAATCTGTAAGACCGAGGAAATCCATAGCCTTCACCTTAACAAAGCATCATTGGACATCCGACAACTTATAAGAAAATAACTATACCTCCCCATCATAGGGAACTCCAATAAAACTAGCAGCGTTGGTGAATGAAAGAGAATAAGTCTTACCATAGAACTTTAAATAGAACTTATCTTTGCCTTCTTCCTTCAAAAAACTCGCTATTTCATAAAATTCAACTTGCAAACCTGGATACACTAAATCTTGAGCTCCTGGCTCTGATATGAAAACATTATCCCATCCATTCAGCGTAATGTTCTTTGAGGTGGTGGAATCATAATTAGAAAAGAAATTTGGATGCACCAACCATTCTCTATACACCTTCCACTTCGATATTGTCTTGATTGTTGACATGTCTTTTTGAGAAGATTCTTCGAAAGACATTCGGATTTGAGCAGGATCTGAGAAGTTCGGAATGGGATTATGTAGGAAGGACAGGGCTTCAGCGTGCAAATGCTTTGAAACCGATGTGGGACAACCATTTGGGGGTCCTTTATATAGGCATTAGACATGATGGTTTAGCTTCCACACTTCATAAAATGGTTGAAAAAACTTGGGATCAGATCTGATGGTTGAGATGATAGCCCTAATAAAATTTTGATAAAATCTGATCTTTTGAGGTTTCTAATAAAAAAATTTGAATTTAAGAAATATTGAATACAAAAAAATTTTCTCACAAAAATGAAATACTATCATGTAAAATATTATTACGAAAATTTAAGAAAGGAAATATTCCTTTCTCATTGCTAGGAAGATTATTCATATTGAGGAAAATTATTCTTGAAGAACTTTAGATTCTAAAAATTCGATTACGATTTTTTTTTAATTTACTACAAAAATTTTAGAAAATCTTTATTAAAAAAACAAAGAAAATCTTCATTACAAAAATTTATAAAATCTTCATTAGGAAAAATATTGAACTACAAAAATAATCATTACAAAAAAAAATTTAACTTCAAAAAATCTTCATTATGAAAGATTATTAACTTAAAAAATCATCATTACGGAAAAATTTTGAACTACAAAAATATTCATTACGAAAAATTTTTAACTACAAAAAGGATTTAGACTAAAGAAATTTAGAATACGAAAATTTTAGAAATCGATCAAAAACATTTACTCCCCCTATGGAAAGGAGATTGTTACTGTAAGAAGATTGGTTTCAACAGGAATTTATCAAAGAATATTACCTTAATATTATAATTCCAAACTTCTATTTAATTTATTCAAATATATCGGATGTCATTGATTTTGTGAAAATATCATCAAGTTGATCTTGAGTTATGATAAATTGAAGAATGATATCTCCTTTTTGTGGGTGATCCCTAAGAAAGAGATACATAATATGTATGTATTTTTCATGAGTGTGGTGTGTAGGGTTTTACATAAGGAAATGGAACTAGTATTATCACACAAAATTTGTGTTTTGGTAAAACTCATACCATAGTCTGTGAGTGTGTATTGCATCCAAACCACCTGAGCACAACAACTTCTACATGCTACATATTCAGCTTCATCAGTGGAAAGTGCTACTGAGTTTTTCTTTTTGTATGACCAAGAAACTAATGAATCTCCTAAGAAATTAAAAGTTCTATATGTACTTTTTCCATCCATTCTACATCCACCAGAGTCAGCATCTAAAAAACTTTTAAAAAAAAATCATTTCTAGAAGTATAATAGAGTCCAAGATCCATCGTTCCCTTTATGTTGTGAAAAATCCTTTTCACTTCCTTTAAACAAAATTCCTTATGATTGGATTGATATCTTGCACATAAGAATACTGAGAACATTAAGTCTGGATGAATAGCTGTCAAGTAACGTACACTTACTATCATACCTCTAAAATATGTTTGATCTACTGGTTTCCCAGCTTCATCTAGATCAAGTGAATTTGAGGTTCCAATTGGATTACTTATACTCTTAGAGTTTTCATATCCATACTTTTTAAGAAGATATTTAATATAATTATGTGGGGATATATGGATTCCTTCTGGTTTTTGAGAAATTTTAAAACCAATGAAAATATTAAGTCACCCATTATACTCATTTCAAACTCATATTTCATTAGATCTGTAATGGAATATGTTAAATATTGATGAGTTGAACCAAATATAATGTCATCATCATAAATATTAAGAATCAAAACATTTTTCTTATCTTCATTTATAAAAATGGTTGGATCATCATTTCCCTCAACATAATTATTGGGAAGAAAAAATCTTGTATGTCTATCATACCAAGCTCGAGGGGCTTGCTTAAGTCTATACATGGATTTGGTAAGTTTGAAAACATCTTCAGGATGTTTTTTATCTTCAAAACAATGAAGTTATTCAAACAAAACGTTATCTTGAACATAACCATTAAGGAAGTCACATTTTACATCCATTTTACAATGTTTGAAATTGAATAATGCTGCTAAGGAAATTATAATATGAATAGATTCCAGTCTAGTTACTGGAGAATTTGTTTCTTCATAGTCTATTCCTTCTTGTTCACTATATCCTTTAGCAACCAATCTAGCATTATTTCTGACAATAATTCCATTTTCATCACACTTATTTCTGAAAATCCATTTTACTCCAGTAATAAATGTTTCATTAGGTCTTTCAACCAGGGTCAAGACTTTATTTCTTTCAGATTCATTTAGTTAATCTTACATAAATTTTATACAATCATCATCTTTTAAAGCTTCATCACTGCTTTTTTGGTTCAAATGGGGAAAGAAGTTCTAGATGTTCTACTTCATTTCATAATGAACATCTTGTCCTTACAGGTTGATTTACATCTATAAGAATACTATGAATGGGATGATTCTTACCAAACAATTGATTTAGGTTATGTAAAACCTGTTCATCAACATGGGGTAGGAAATATTATGGGGTAAATGTTTCAAAATTACCTTCTTGGACATTTTATTTGTCAGAAGTATCTTCTCACAAAGGTTGATAATTAGTTTTTCAAAACTCATCCGAAGATGTAGGTTGAGGTTTTTTAAAAAAAGGATTAGTTTCATCAAATTTGACATGTACTGTTTCATCAATAGTACAAGTATTTTTATTGAAAACTATATAATCCTTAGAAGTTGTGGAGTATCCTAAGAAAATTCCTTCATCATATTTTGGTGCAAATTTGTGAATATTATCTTTATTATTCAGATAGAATACTTTGCAACTAAAAACATTGAAGTAGGAAAGTCTAGGTTTTCTACAATTTAATAACTCATAAGGGGTTTTTTTTTAAAAGGTCTAATCAAAAATTGATTTATAGTATAACAAGAAGTACATACAGCTTCATCCCAAAAAATTTTGGCTATAGAATACTGACTCAACAAGGTTCTTGTTGTCTCTTGAAGAATTATATTTCTTCCTTCAACAATACCATTCGGTTGAGGTGTTCTGGATGCTAATAAGTTATGAGTAATTCCTTTTCTACTATAAAAATTTTCAAAATCTGAATTTTGAAATTCTCCTCCATGATCACTATGAATAGTTATGAAAAAAGGTTTTTCTCAATTTTAACTTTGGCTCTAATGCTTTTGAAATAAGAAAAATCATTCGATTTCTTTGGTAGAAAATTGAACCACCTAAACATAGTGAAATCGACTAAGACAAATACATAATATTTGCCTCCAATGCTTCCAGTTTGTGTTGGAACAAAAAGACACATATGCACTAACTATAATGCATCAGTGGTTGAGACCTGACCGACAAATCTAAAACATGATTTATGTTGTTTTCCATATTGACAAGACCACAAAATTTTGAAGAATCAAATATAAGATGTGGTATATCTTTAAATAGTGTTTTATTAGAGAGTTTTCATAGGTTCCAAAGGTTATAGTATCCAAATCCTCTATTCCATAACAAATAATGATCATCCATTGCACTAAGAAAAGGTCAGTATTGTCTCCTAAGGTCATCTATGTTTAGTGTGTATATATCCTTCTACCTATGGGCAGCAAGAATAAATTCTTCCTTGGAATTGTGAACTAAGCACTATTCATTCCTAAATTTCACAAGGTAACCTTCATCACATAATTGACTTATACTAATGATGTTGTTCATAAGACCTTTAACAAATAATAAATTTGAAATTAATGTTTTTCCAAGAATAACAATGTTACCTATACCAATAATTTCTCCCTTATCATTATCTCCAAAAGATTCTTTTTCTCCTTTAGTGTTGATAATCTTTTCAAAGAAGTTTTTGTTACACGTCATATTCCAGGAACATCCACTATACCTGTACAAATTATTGTTTTTGGTACATTCTTTATTTTCCAGAAAATAAGAATGTTAGACTTTTGGAACCCAAAAATTCTTGGATATGGAAATTTCATAATGAAAAATTTTAAGTATGAATGTTTTCTCATAAAAATAATCTTTATGAAATCCTAAAGATTGGGTATAATTTAAGGAAAAATTTTTTGCCCATTTTCTACCACAATGACACTTAGTTCATAATGGACCACTTTGAGAAACAAAATAATTGTTACTAAAAATTGGTTTTTAACTTGTATAACCAAAACCAGAAATATTCCTTAGAGGTAGGATTTGAGATTACATCTTATCAAAAGTTTCCATACCTATGGTAATGATTGAAAAACAATTACTCAAAGAAAATAATTGTTACACTTAACACTGTTGCTTCAAAACAAAACAATAGACTCTCATTATTTATGGTAGGTCCAACCACCATCTGATACCTCTTTTTCATGTCCAGTCCCCTAGGGACCATGCCGTGACTACCTCAAGACTGCCTCCCAAAATTCTGGGGCTGGTGACTAGCACCGAAGGCATCAACTTGCAAGTGGGAAGCATTTTCCTAAGTACCTAGGCAAACACACATTATCAACAATGTCCAAAACACTGAAAATGAAACAAGTATCACTAAAACAAATCTGGGTACAATTATATCTAATATAAATGGGCCATAATAAAATCCCAACAAAAGAACTAAAATCAATATTGTAAAAAAAAGAAAACTCAAATGTCCATAAAAAAACCCCACAAAATCCTAATAGTAACGTAGCTATTGGAATCCAATGTAGTTAATTCTATACGCTTGATCATATGGGGCCATGCCTAGTCTTTAGAAATAAAGCCCACCATCGTAGCGTTCGCAATTACCATCTCCATGAGCTCCTCAGGGTCCTAGTCCACCAACGTCTCAATTGAAATGTCAATCGTCTGCACCAAAAAGAACATTGCAAGTGAAGGCCATGCAGGGGAATGTAATAATGTCCTTAGTAGGGACCCCAAAATAATAAGAAAAGTCAAAATCATAATGCAAAAAAGTAAATAATGAACCAGAAGAAATATCACACCAAGTATACATATAAGGTAGTGATAAAATAATTATCAGTCACATCAATTAACACCTCCGATGATGGATAACCCCTCCTCTATTGAGTATAATGGGCCATCCAAGTCACACAGAAGCGCTTCCCACTAACCATGGACTGCTTAGGTACACCTTCTCATCACATACCATAGTCCAGCAAAGTCACACTGAAGTGCTTACCACTAATCAGGGAATATAGAGGTACTTCTCCTCGTCACGTCTCGTAGTCCTGAAAAGTCACACAGAAGTGATTCACATCATGGGACTAAAATTCATAAATATGTGCATCCCACTGATCCATAGTGGTGCCTCATAGAGTCTAAATTCATTAGTCCTCAGATCTTATCCAACCACATGGTTTCTTACATAGCATACCTGAGTGAACCGCTCCTTAAGACATTCGTCATGTACCAACTTCTACAAAACCTCCTTGGGGAATTCCAAAAGATCCATCTCGTCGATAGGGTCCCAACACTAGAAACAACTCATCATTTGGATGCCGGTTTTCTAGGATATATGTGTTTTAGTAAACATGGGTCGGTTGTGTCTGGGTCATGTCTGATTCGATCATACCAACCTGACCAACTTGGCCCTGGGGTCCCAGATACCACGATTTTGATTCGACTTACTTGACCTAACCTAGTTAGAGTTTGGTTTGGTCTGGTATATCCTGGCTAGAGGGCCATGCCCAATGAGCCTTGCTGGACCTGGCCCGGTTTGGCTGAGGGTCCAGTATGCTAGGTTGGATGGTGGCCCAGTATAGTCCATCTCGGCCCACTGGGTGCGGGACCAGCCAGATAGGCCATGGGTGCGGCCCGCCAGTGTGGGTCCAGTATATTAGGCATGGGAACAGCCCACTGGATGGTGGCACATCTCGCCAACCCGAATCCCAACCGCTTGCTGCGACCGGTGGTGCACCATCCAACTAGGATGCGGTAGGTTGGCTCATCTAGCCCCAGTTGGCCCCATGTACATGAGGTCTCAACTCTTACCACTGTCAATGGACTGTAGCTCAATCACCACCCGGATGGACCAGACAAAGAACATCCCTCTTCACGACGCCCGCCTAGTGATGCGCCTTCCGCCGCCACAGCCAGTTGGCCACGACCTCCTGCCACTGCAACACACTGATGGGGGTTCCACTCCTCTCTTCCACTGGCATGGCATTATTCTTCGATCCCACCATACGGAACATGGCCGACATCACTGGGTGATGATGTTGTTGTTGTCGGTGTGCCAGCAAAACCTTTGGCGGACCACTGGAAGCACTCTAGTGGCCCACACTTTGCACCGTCTGCGCCTATGGTCTCAGGGGAGAATCCTCTTCACCACAAAGGTCCCAAAATAATCTTTCCTCCCTTTTTGAGTACATCCATAACTTAAGAACATGGAGGATGTGCTCCAGCCATGTTTGTGTTGTCCTGTGAACTCCAAGATATAGGTTTATAAGAGGAGGAGGCTTGGTGATTTTTGTTCAACATTATCAAGTTATTTTTTAATCCAGGATAGATAAATCTCTTAATAATATTACTCTCCCTCAAAAATTCCTGAATCACAGATCTAACTATTCGTGGGTTGACCTGAATTCATCCTTTTTAGAAAATAATGGTTAAGAACATCCAAATAAAACAACCGCTACCTCTATGAATTTTGAAGCCACAACATTTTTTCCTCGAGGTTTCAAGATGTCGACGTCGCTTGTCACATCCATCTACATTCATCGAGGTGTGTTGAAGTCGGTGATGATTTGATGGTGTTTCAGTATTCGTAAGAGAGGAATACCAATTGAGTATTTTCAGAGAATATCCATGTTTTAACCCTCCTTCCACCTATACAACAATCAATTAAATTGAATAACCCCTCAACTTTTCAGTTATGTAGTGACATCGCGTCTTCATGCTGTTTCATTTATAAAACATCATCGTTGTTACACTTCATGTATACCATATTTATGATGTGTGATACGGGAAATTAATGATCCTCTTTAATGATTCTTGCCACTACCTCAACGCTACACCGCAATTTCACTGTGTTTCCACATGTCGATTGAAAAAAGAAATAAAATATCTTTTTTAAAGTAATTTTAAATTTTTTTGAAAACTCTAAAAATAAACATATTCTTTCGGCTCTTTCTGGATGCAGTTAAGTCCATTTTAGGTGAAAGTACCCTAAAAAAGTTTCAGAATTCCGTTCCGGGCACTCCGTGCTTCGTTATCATGTGTCGTCAGAGCACGTGGTCTTAGAAAAATTTCATATAATTAAAAAAATACACGGAATTTTGGAGACATTAAAAATATTGGGACAAGGTCTGATATTTAGAAAATAAATTATTTAATGTATTTATATGATTTTATTGAAAATATTCTCTTGCAATAAAATATAGTCTGAAATAACTTTGGATTAGATTTTAACAAATTTTTCTCAAGTAAACCAAATATGTTATTTATTATACTATATTATTATAATATAAAATAGTGAACATACCATGAGATCAAATAGTGTAGACGAATTGAAATAATATATAAATAAAAAACTTATGTACCATATTGCAAGAAATAAAATACAACAATTAGTCTTCTAAAAAAATTATTATACCTCTATGATGTCATTCAAAAGACAGATCTTGTTACCATAGGGAAAGGAAAACATAATAATCACTAGATTCTAATTCATTAAAATGAATGTGTACAATATAATATTTTTGGAATACACATTGCTTAAAGAAACTGAAATGATGAATAATAAATAAATATTCCATATATTCATCAACATGAGTATGAAATATATCCATGGATAAAAAATTTAAATAAATACGATGGCCATAATAATGAATTTCAAAATTATAGAATATGTATTTTTCATCATCTTAATTAAAAATATCAGACACAATAGTCTTTCCATCGAGATCTCAGGCCAAGAAATTAGGATTTTTAAAAGTGACTCCAATATACAAATCCTGATCTTGCAATCATGTCCCTATTAGATAACATTATGATCTTCTCATCAAAGACTCAACAAATATTCCATATATATGTAGTCAAGAGTACAAACATAAGTACAGAATTGTTTTTTATCATGATGCCTAATGATACATAGATAAAATATATTATTTTGAGCTCAACCAATCTCTTAATAATACCTAATATATTTATCATATATTTAATATGAAATTAAAATCATAATCAATATATCAAAAAAATTAATAAATATCATTATTGTATCAATTAATACAAAATATCAAAATTTACCTTCGATAAATTCTTTCAACCTTATAATTCAATAATAGTTAGCTTAAAATAAAAAGAATAAATATTTCTTATATTACTGCCAATCAATAAATGAGTAATCACTCTTGGTAAACACCCCCAATATGATTTCAAAAAAATAGGGTGTTTACACAATATAGTGTAATGGGAATATGTTTAAGGCAATACATGAAATGATGTATAATAATACAATAATATTATTTAAAATTGAAATTAATCATACCACCAACTCATAAGAAGTGATGAAATCGCAACAAAGATAATTATTTCAAGATATATAGGGTATAATGGGAACCAAACATTAAAAAGAAATTCTAATTATTTCATTAATTTTTTCTCAAAAAGAAAAACTAAAATTGAAAAATTATTTTCCTGAGATTTCATGAAAAAATATTAAAGTAAATTTTTATATAATTTAAACAAAATTAATTTTAAAAAACAATTCATAATGAGTAAAATGTGGAGTAGAAGATAATACATATACTAAAGTGAAATGAAATACTTTTTCCACAACATATTTAAAAATAAAACTGTTTTACATTTAAAATTATAAATAATAATTTGAATACAGAATAATTTTGGAGACTAAAATAAATTAAAAGGAAGATAAATCATGATGAAATATCATACTGAAATGAAAATCAATTAAATATAAAAACTAATTATAATGGACTTATTTCACACTTTTGTTAAGAATGTACAAAATTACATGTTCATCAAATGTAAAAAATACCTTTTAATGCTTTGATTAAAATGTCAAATCGAATATAAAATTTCCATGTAGAATCATTGATTTATTGAAGAAAACAAACTTGAAACAAAACAAAAAATATGTATATATATGAGAAGGTTTCAAGACCGTAGAAAATAAATAATTATAGACTATATTATAAACAATATTTTGGTTGTATTGAGTACCAATTAGAGAGAGAATGTAACTAACAATTTTGATCCCATTAAATGAAAAGAGTATTAGAGAATTGAGGGGTTTTAATAGAGAAATAGAATATTATTCTCCCTAATTAGATTTATGCACAAACAATCCTGAATAAAAGTGAGATTAAAAAATAACCCATTACTATAGATTATTTCTTGGTTGGATGAATTCGCACATCCTATTTAATATAATTTTTTATTATTAAAATCTATTATATCTATATTTATATTTATATTTAAGGATTCCATTTATTTGTATATAATTTTTACCTATTTACTCATAATACTTTGTAAAATAAAATATTAATGTCTCTGGTGTGTTGTTTCTCATACACATTTTAGTTTAGTAGTTCTGATCCTTACACTATCGTCTATGTTATATCACCTCCAGAATAATAATAATTTTATATTGATATTTTAAATAAATTTAAGTAAAATATATTTAATTTTTTATTGAAAAATTAAATACATTTTTTATGGAGGCTAGAGTATGCATGTAGGAATGTATTCCCTTTCCATATTACAATGGATTTAAGCAAATAATATATATATATATACTGATTTAGGATTAAAAACATTATTATTTCATAAATATCATACTTTTTAATTAATTATATCTATATATCCATCCATGGTAGTAGTTCATGAAAAATTAATTATAACACTTCATCGATGAAGTAGTTAACATGTTTAAAATATGATGCTCACATTTTTAAATAGAAAGGAAGGAATCAAATTATTTTCATCACTTCATGGTGGTGGTAGTTCACACATACACATGGGTGAGAGTTTAATTTTTCAATAAGTGGAAAAGAAACAGGAAAATATATAATAATTAAAATAAAAAAGTTTTATTACTGTAAATATATATATATTTCATAATTTTAGTATAACTCTAAAATAAATATAAGAGTCTTAATAAAAAAGTTATCATGAAAAATCTTGTTAATAACATACACAAATTCCTTCGATAATCATCATTAATTTTTTTGTATTCATAGATGGATCCTTCAAGTGGAAGAAAACCACTAGATGTAAATAGTGGTTTATGGATGGTATTTTAGAATATAATGGTAAATAAAAGTGAGTATTGGATATTAGTACAAGCGAGGATAAGAGGTAAAATTAAATAAGTAGGGGGACTAGAACCTCTATAAATAACTATATCATTAAGATAACATAAAGATATATTCACTGTAAATATGAACCAAATGGAAATAGTTTCAATGATATGGTTTAATATGGTTTATAAATACTAAATAAGTCAAATTTTCTACTTGTTTTAGAGATATTTAATGACTTAGATCATAGTTTAACCCCCTCATTTAACCTTTTTACCATTACCAAGGTGACAATATTTTTACCATGGTAACTATTCTTTATGGATTAGAATAAAATTAGCCCTATTATATATTTTTAATAAAGTATTTATATTTATAAATCCAAATTATATTATTAATTTCTGATATATTATGAAAATTATGTTTAATACAATAATGAAAATTGGAAAAAAATTCCATAAAAAAATTCCTAATTAGAAAAAATAATAATCTACACATAAATAATGATTTAAATTGAGTCTAATGAATTTTTTTAAATTATGATTAAACTACAGAAAATAATGTGACATTCAAATAAATTTGTAACGATGTTTAATATTTTGGTTATCTTTTTAAGTAAAACAATAAAAAAACTTTTGTTTGATTAAAACTGATGGGTTTGGAGAAAACTCTTCTTGATTCGTCGAAATAATTTTTTTATTACAGTTATTTGGAAAATGGTTTCCATATATAAATAATTTTAATGTGATTATTTTAGAGACAAGATAGATTCTTTTACCTAATCTAGTTTGGGGTGTTTGTTTAGAAATTATTATGTTGGATAGAACATCAATCAAACATGGGTCAGTGGATGTTGTGCCTTTGGACTAAGGGATAATAATATAGATATCATCTGAAATAGAAAGATTAAACATATATGAATAGATAAAACATTATTTTATCGTCACACAAGTCTTTTTCAAGACTACCCATATGAGGTTACCACAAAATATAAAAAATAATATCAATAGTTTTATAATTCAATAAAAGGTTGACCTTGAATATACGATGATAATGAAAAATTATTGACTAAAAAAATACCTCTATAAAAAGGTCGTGTCTCAAAACTATAGTGTTTTTTGATAATTTTATAATAATTATTTTTTACTTAAATAACAAATTCTCCTACTAAAACCAAGAGAGGACGTGCGAGAGTGTTTTGTAATAATTTTTATCCCTAGAAAAAAATATTATATAGTGTCCACCTATGGATGTATAAATTTTTTAAAAACATATAAAATATTATTTTTCAATTATTTACTTATTTTTTATTTTTAAATTAAACCACTTGAATATTTATGGTGATTATGTCTTTTTCTATTTATAGTCCATGTGAAAACAACAAGGTAGGTGGATATTATCGAAAAAACAGTATATTCAAAAAAACATTCCCATGTTTTTCAACTGCATAAGATAATGTATCCGGATGGACATCATTATCTGGCTAACATTGTCTTGTAAATGACCATTTTATACTAAATGGAATTATGTTTTATTTTTTCTTCAAATCCTTGTTATCAATTAAAAAAAAAATTTATTAATGGAACACTTGGGGGACAAAGTTCAATTTTACATTACAAATTACGTTCATATAAATTTTCCAAATGGCTTGCATGATATTGTATTTCATTAGGTTTTACTATTATCATTATAATAAATTTAGATGAAAAAATATTCATATTGATATTTTCAATGGAATATAATTTTCCTTTTGTATTATAAAATTGGAGTATATTTTGACACATAATGACTATGATTCTCATATATATATATAAATTAGGGATCTAAGGATGAATTTCAAATAGGGTGGTTAAATAGGAATTCGTTTCCCATAATTGGGATATGTTTTTCTAAAATATTTAGTAAAATGTTAAGAAGAATTAAACTATATCATAGGTTTTGAAATCATTGGATGAAATGTATGATAAGAAAGAATTATTTAAAAGAATTTTCTTATTTTTTATATTATTCAACTAGAGGTTATTATATTTCATCCATTCTCTCCATAATTTGATTGAATTCAATATAATTCGAGGGACACTAAAATCTATAAATATAATATTCAGAGATGTTATTTGGATAATTTCAACTTATATCTTCACATTTAGAGAGAAATTATTAAATGGTAACAATGTTATAAAACTCCATTTATAAGGTAAATATTGTTTTTCATGTTATTTATAAAATTCCATTTTATGAATAATTGAGGTGGTGGGAATTTTACGAATTTTAAAGAATTGCATTGAATTTGAACAGAATGTGATGCTCATTTGATCGTGTTGAGCATCAGAATAAGAAATGTTTATATGATAAGTACTTGAGAATATGTTGAGGTAATTCTTCATGCTCATGTCCTATATGAAGAATTTTTTTGAATCAGGTAAATGTCAAGGAATATTGTAAGAATTAATTACATTACTCATATTTCGGAATGAAAAATTTCATTTAGTACAATGTGTTATGTCTCCTACAAGATACATAGTCTAATAATTCAATATGAGTCATGGGATATTGGCACAGAGTAATCATTCCATTAAATTGGATAGTGAGGTTTAACGGTTGATTATGTACTAGGAAACATAGTCAGAGTTTATCCTAAGAATGAAGAATTATTGGATTTATTTAATAAGGTATATTAGAGTATTTTGATGAAAAATGGATGTATCATGATGAAAAATATTCTAAACAGATACCAAGTCTCTTACAAAACCTCATATAATTGGGAGATCATAATTTTGTAGGATTAAAAATTTCTATTCATATCTATATGGATGATCAGTATAGGTTTCATTGTGAATAGTCATAGAGTAAAAAATATAAATATTTATCTATTGAGATTAAGTCATGAACTTTCATATATAATAACATCCACATCAGATGGTCAAGAATAGTGGAACAAAAGTTTGTTAACCTCGATAAGAAAAAAATATCAATGTTTTAGCATTGATGGTAATTTAAAACTAATCACAAGAAACAAGGATGATGTGGGATTTATATGTAGGAAAAAATAACGTTTTTTCTTTAAAAATATGGATGAAAACAAAAAAAAGAGAAGTCAAACCATTTTTATTATGATTTTAGGGTCCCAGCCCCAATTCTCTCCTATGGAGAATCACTGAATTTTGTTACATTGATAAAAGATTAAACTTATAGGGTATTTATTTACATCATGACTAATAAATATGTTGTTTTTAAGAATTTATTTAATGGAATTTTTTGTCCAAAAAAGTGTGTCAATGTAATTTGAAATGTTTATAGAAAGACACTAGTGGATAAAACCAGTAAAAAATCGGATGCAGGTGCCACCAAAAGGTTCCACAAACAAGGTATGTCACATAACCTCAAATGGTTTCCCTCAAATTATAGAGGTTATCGATTACAATGAGGGTCATGGTCTGAAAATGGAGAAACTATGTCCTCATTGGCCAAGTATACACAGTGGGAAAAAAATTGTAAACAATAGAGGAAGAAAAAATATTATACAAGAGATTTAAATAGTAGAATAATGATAATAATACAACAATTAGAGAATATATATAAATAGTGAATGTCACTCGTGTCTAGGAAAAAACACAAAAAAGTCACAATGCTATAAATAAAAATCAAAAAGAAAATTATAAAATAGAAATTAATCTCATATAGCATCACAAGCCTCAGCATGGACCCATGTTCTCCAAATCCATCAGTAATCAAGTTCCTGATTAAGAAGGGATATTTCCATTATATATACCGAAAAACATATAATCATTTAGGGTCCAAAATCATGACCCAAACTAGGTGTGAGGCAAATCCTATAAGGAAACCACCAAATGATATATTCCTAACTGTCAGTTAATAAGTATAGGATGTAATATGAAGAAATGATGCAAGAAACTCTGAATTACTCAAAAGATAACCAACATATAGTTTTCAATTACATTCATTTAAATTTATTATCCATTCATTGAATCATTTAATATTGTGATCTAACTTAATATCGAAATCCCCATGTGTAATAGTAACAAAAATATATGTCTCAGAAGACTATCTAAACAATCATTTAATACAATGTCGAAGCTTCTTCATTGACATGACAGACTCATCACTATAATTAAATCATTCATAAAAAACCCTCTTGGAATGCTCTTGCAGTCTCACCCCTTTTGTTTAATATAGCACAAATTATTTAAATAATAACCATCTTGGAAGCTATAACAGTCTAACCCCTTTGGTATAACATAGTAACTGTCATTTAACATGACCACCCCAGAACTTCTCACAGTCTATTAAAATAGGTCATCACTTCATCAATAAATTATAAACCACCTACTGGGTATCTCTCATGGTCAAT
Source organism: Viscum album (assembly GCA_963277665.1). Classification (NCBI taxonomy): domain Eukaryota; kingdom Viridiplantae; phylum Streptophyta; class Magnoliopsida; order Santalales; family Viscaceae; genus Viscum; species Viscum album. The sequence continues at coordinate 318,858,383 of OY728156.1, forward strand.
ACCCCTGGTCATCATTGAAATAGGTAATTATAAATGACCTCATGCGTAGCTCACTCAGTCAATACCCCTTGGTAAAAACCTACCCCAAGGCTCTCACGGTCAAGTTTATATAATATGGAATCCCCCCTTTGTCTCTATGTCCCATGGCTCTCATGTTCCATTGGAAATGATGTCCACATATCATACCAAGAATCTCATGTAATCTAAACTATTACGTGACTAAACCGTTACAAATCATATCTCATGTATTTAAAATAATAAATAAAACTCAATCCTAATCAACCATGTCATGGAAAAAATGGATTCTTAATAGGAATTCTATACCAAAATTCCATAAATAATGAAACAACGGTGTCCTGTAACAAGGTATTTAACCTTACACATATGCAACAACCCCTTATAAATCTATCAAACCATTTCATATAATAAAAATGGTTAAATTCATTACCATGAAATACCCAAACATGGGTATGAGGAACTTTTAGAATATATATAATCTAAGGAAAAACATCATAAGGCCCAAAACACCTACCTTGATGTCTCATGATAGATATACTTGAACGTCAGCCATTGAATCAGCCTAGACCTATGTAGGTCTACACAAAGGTGAAAACACACAAAATTGAAGAAATCAAAAGAGATGAAGAATTAGGAAGAAGGGATCTAGTGGATATGAGAACTCATCTTTGGGATTTCAACCCACCTAATGACATCTCAATCAGTGATCAGACAGAGAAACGGGGGTTTGATATTCATTATTCATTCCTCAGTGCTCATGTATTAAAAGTGCGAAGAAGAAGTCACTCATGGAAATGAGATAGGACCCTGGTCGTATATATCAAATAAAATGAAAATAATACAGTGTGTTCATTAAATTTACATTATATGTAGTATCCTAAACCAACCCCTATCTTAAGCAGTCTTCTAAGTCATCACATAGACATGTACACGACAGTTATATGGGCAGTACGTGGTTGTATGTGGCGACTAGGTACATGACATGAACCTAGAAGTACACTGCGTGTATATAGAAAAACCCCATTTCATTCTTTTTCCTAAAAAATAACCTGATATAGAGATCTATACCTAAAATGATGATCTAGGTTCTTACAAACTTCCCCCCTTTAAAGTAATTAGAACCCAAATTTTTAATCCAAGGGCGGTGAAGAAGAATATGCAATCAACTCTAGCCATTTCTATTATACATCAACCTCCCTATCCCAAGTCACATCATGTACTCGCCCATTCTACCATAGAACTTGTTCCATAGAAATAGACCAGCCACAAAGAACCTTCATGATGTGATCTAAAATCCAAAGAGAGTGCTTCTTGAAGGATTAATCCACTTCCATTTCAACCTCCTTGGGTTGAAAAACATGGGACATGTCTAAAAAGTATTGATGTAGCTGAGAAACATTAAAGGCGTCATGTATAGCATGGTACCTCTATTGTACCTATAACTGATAAGAAACTGTCCTGAATCTCTCCCAAACCTCAAACGTCTCAAAAAATCTTGGTGAAAGATTCCCATATCTCTCAATAATCTTGTGTTCCATCCTCGATATGACACACATCAAAACCGAATCTCTGACGTCGAACTCCAGAATTCATCTTCATCGATCAACATAATATTTCTAGTTTTATTGTGTTGTATCCATCTAATTTCGAATCAATTGCACTTGCTCAGTGGTCTTCTTGAGAAGATGTGTCCCTATTATAGCTTCATCTCTTATGTCCGATCAACATAGGGTTGATCAGAATGGCCTACTGTACAAAGCCTCATAAGGTACCATCTGAATCATTTCCCAAAAATAGTTATTATAGTGAAAATCAAGCAAGGTGTAAGTGTCTTTCAAAAGAGCACCCGAAATCCAAGACCCATGATTAAATCATGTCCTTCAAAAACCGAATAGTGCAGTTAGACTACCCATCTGTCTAGGGATTCTAAGCTATACATAGTAGTACCTGTGTGCACAAATCTTTATGTATTCTCTATCATACATGACATAAAATATTAGTGTCCTTTTCTAAAACTATAGAGTATAGAATCCCAAGAGAACGTACAATCTCTCGGATGTACAACCATCCATGTTCATCAGCACAAACGGTTTCCTTGACTGGAAGGAAATGTGAAACATTTGTGACCATATCATTAACAACCAAAACCACATCATTTCTTCAAGGATACTATGGTAAACCCATCCCAAAATCCATCATTACATCATTACACTTCATCTTGGGAATGGGTAACTACTTGAAAAGCCCTTCTAGTTGCTGATTCTCCACCATCATCTGCTGATAGGTAGAACATCTCTAGAAAGAAGTATCTATATCCCTTTTCATACCTAACCACCAATACTGATGATATCTATCTCGATACATCTTAGAAACACCAGGATGAACTGCACAAATGGAGGCATGAAAATCTATGAGCAGCTCCTCTCGCAAGTCTAATGATTCCCATACATGGCCATGAGAACTCAAAACCGCATCCACTCATATGGTCCAACCAAGAGTAGGGTCATCTCCTAACACACTCTCACATAGTATTAGGCCTTCATAATATGAAAGATGCCACCTTCTCATTCGATATATAAGAGTATAGGTAACAACTATTATGGTAAAAAACATCTTCCATTTTTTCCTGAACCTCCAAATAAGTCTCATCAAACAAAGCCATAAGCTACCACTCAATGTTGGCCTTATCATTAACCTATATTTGAGTACTATGGATCAATGCATTAGTCACTACATTTCCATTTCAAGGAATGTAGGGAAGCTCAATTTGAAAATACAAAATGTACTCATCCCACCTTTGCTATTTCAAATTTTGATCACTCTAATAAAAGATATATTTGATTTCATTGTGGTCAGTGAAAACAAAAAAATACACTCCCAAAAGATAATGTCTACAACAGTTCCATGCATGCACAAATGTAGCCAACTAGAGATTGTGCATTGAGTAATTCCTCTCATTTATGAACATCTTCCGTGACTCGTATGAAAAAACTCATTCCCATGCTTAACCACTACTCCAATCACAATACATGATGCATCATAGTACACAGTGTAACTCTTTCCTGGTTTTGGAAAAATCAGTATCAGTGTAGAGTCAATCTCCCTTTCAACATATAATGGCTGAATCACTAGAATTTGTCTACAAGTACATATCACTATTCATAGTCAGGCCTGTTAGTGGCGCTGTTTAGAAAGAAAAATCTGGAAGCATCTGTAGTTACCATCCTCCCTCAGAAAACATCATACCTCAAATACATTCATTGTCTTCTCCCATGAATCTACTGCTCTCACATTATTTGGGTATAATGATACTTCTATATCTAATATAACATTACTCATGATGTGAATCTCATCCAACCAAATGTGTAACATTGCAAGCTTATCATCTATGTGATGATATCTCAGATTACTCAACATGATATCAAGATGGATGACATGGTCGTGTCTAGTGTGACATTACACCAAGATATCATCCATGAATACTAGCACAAAAGAATCAATGTAAGGATGAACACTTGTTTCATTAATGACATGAAAATTGATAGCACATTCGTAAGACTGAATGACATAGCCAAATACTCATATAGACCATACATGCTCTGAGTGTCTGTTAGTGGTATATCTGATGGTCTAATTCCCAACTGATGATATCTGGGTCACAATTATATCATTGAGAACATTTAAGATTCTGTAATATGATCAATGAGATAAAAAATCATCAGCAAGGAATATCTATTCTCAATTGTCAACTGGTTCGTCTTCAGATAATTCAGACAATGCCTGAGGGTACCATCTGCCTTCATCAGGAAAAGGACTACAGAACCCCAATGATAAGTACTTCGTTGAATGAAACCCTTTTCCTACAACTACCCTAAATATTTCTTGTTATTTTTTAACTCTAGTGTATTAACACTTCATTGAAAAATAATCACGAATTACGCTACTCACACAAGATCAATAGAGAAATCTAACTCTCTCTCTGGAGGTAAACATGAAAAGTACTCTAGAAAGAAATATCTGAAAAAATTCACTCCTAGAAGAAAGTATATTTGTGATGTCCCCAGGACATCCAGATATAAAGTAGTAATCTGGTCTATGATTCCTCCCAACCCATGATGCTTGGGTCCAGCTCTGCTTTCTTGGACATCCCATTCACCCTTTGTTAGAAAAAATCGTCCCTCTAGTGACGTGAAACACACACTGTGGTGATAGAAGCCATCAAATGCCTGAAAGGTGACTAACCAATCCATTATATGAATAAAATCATAGCCTTTCAACTCTATGACATATAATTCCCAAAAGAAGTAACCTACACTAACGTCAATGGGGAACTCCTTTCACTGATGTACACTAGCCGTCCTAATTCCCAATGGAGTGTCTAGCATAAAAATATCATCAAAAGAAAAGATGAAATCCTAAGGCTCTCCACAACAAAATCATATATAACACTATAAGAATAACCTATATCAAATTAAGAGATTCTAAATATGAAGAAACTAGAATCGTACCTCTAACCATAGATGTTCTAGGATTATACTTCTGATAGTCTATTCCAATGAAAATGACTGACCTGAACCACGACCCAATGACCCAACCTGGCTACCCTGAGCTAATTGACCCAATTTTTAGTGAAAACCTATTGTTTGAATACCATGTCCATGTCCACTTCCTTGGAATGAATGGCCTGAATATCGTTAGTTCTCTGACTGATGGGAAACTGGTCGTAATACCTCCAAAAGTGGAGTCCTAACAAGTCCCCTCACACTAACTGATGGTGAAGACATCCGGAAAAAATGCTGAAGACGACCCATCTTCCCACAAGATCAGCACTCAACTGGGTCTCTTGGTAACTATGTTCTTGTGTTCTATCTCTTTATACACATGTATAACACAACAGGGCTACATAAATATACATCCATGATATTGGAAGAACCACCACATGTAATCTCCTACTGTCACATCCTACTATTAGTTAAAAGGGTACCAAATATGGATGCTTAACTGCCGTGGATCATATCTCCAAACTCCCTTAGATTGTTCTCAGTAAAATCTATTTTTTACTATAGTTGTCATTGATTTCAACAAGAAAACATTCACCTATGATCAAAATTTTTACTTGAGACCATTCTCGAATCATCTATCCAGTGATAACTCGTCACCCCCAGAAGAAGTGCGAAGTGATGAAGCTCTGTAAAGAGAAAAGTGTAATCGATCACCTGAAAAGTTACATACTCCACATGCATGAAATTATGGAAACAGTCAGCCCCCAACGTCTTAGGGTAGAAGTAATAAGAGATGTTCCTATGAAACTATTCCCAAATGATATCCAAATGAGTTTGTGCCACCGAGATAACATCCAACCGTCTCTTAGTGGATTCGAATTACATTTAGGTCATGAGCTTCACCTTCCTATCATAAGTCATATCTATATTCTCGAAGATATAAAGCATGTAATCCAACCACGAATCTGTATCCTATGGTTTTCCATCCTCTGAGAAATTGTCAGGATTTTGTTGTTGGAACACCCATGTAAACTATTCCATAGTCAGGGCAGGATGTGATGCTCCATGAATAGTCTGCATCATCCTCATAAAGCATGCAAGAAACTATTCTTCAACACCTATGTCCGGTATAATAGTTAATTCCGGGCTGACAGGATTTTAGGATCTTCCGGTAGTCCATGATCTACAATTTCTGTAGTCTGATCATTTCACTATACCTAGCGTCCTACCAGAGGTCGTCTTGGTGGAATGACTCTGCAAGGTCAAGAACATACCTCAGTTCAATATTATCATGGACTGAAATATAGTAGTGCTTGAACGGATCATTAGAAGGAAAACATTATTTTTTTCAAAAGAGGGTAGCATAGTTGTAGAACCAATACACACCAAGTTCCACTAAGCCTTAACACGGGCATGTACCTCTGCCAACCTGGTCGTGTAACACCGTTACACAGTATATGTTCCTCAAGAGACACGATGCATAAATGAATATTACCTCCTACCCAAGTTCTTCCACATGGGTAGAACTACACTGTCTTACTGGTGTATCACTCCACAACTTACTCATCATAAACAGAAAGTGTACTAGTTATGTTACATACACCATTTTCATTTGTTACCCATCTAGATACACGGTCTTTGACAGTAGGACATGTACTCCCAGTACACAACATTTTCTAATTAAGGTTTGCCAACCCCATCGCTATGATCACACAACCAGTCACACGGTTAACAAATACATGCTATGTACCTAAGGAACACATCTTTTAGTAATGAAAAGTTATTTCTTACAGAACAAAAGAACACATGGCATGTGTTCGTAACATCGAACACTATGTTTTTTATGTTTTCGAATAGTAAGCCTATATCATTTCTCCAGAACCCCTAGATTCATAAAATATTGGTCAATAATTCCATGTTACAATATGTGAGACCCATACTCTCTAGGAATCAATGTTTTTATACTTATTCATATTATTCCTTAATATAATTCATTTAATGATAAAAAAGAACCACCAAATTCTGATCCTAGAGGGCCCATAACACCATCGAGACCAAATATTGGCGTCTATTCAAATAAAACATTTCATATACTAGTAACCTATAAAAATAGTAGGTATTCCTACCATGACATATATCATAACAACATGCATATCTATAACAACATCTATCACAACATCATGCAATCAGTAATGCACCTTAAGTGGAATGACAAGAATGCATGACATGTGATCTCTAGGAAGTGCCTATGTGATGCATGAGATTGAGCACCCTCATCTCATAGGGATGCAACAAAAATAGAACCATAATGATAACAATTATAATAGCACAAAACAATTTTGTCACCCAACTGTGAAATCAAATCAATAGTAAGAGATTCAAAATGAGAAAAATTGCAATATTCGAGGTATCTGGGCTTTTCCATGTATACGTGTTACCTTGTCCCGAGCACATCTTATTACCAACTACGTATTCCATACTATCCCATTATATAGGCTATAAATAGTAATGATAATTAGAAAAGAAAACTCATTTGATATAACTTTATAACATCCCAGATCATGGTGCCTCCCAATGGTACCTCGAGCATGGTTGGTCACATAACCTCAAGCAGATTTCCCCAAATGCCAAAGGCTATCGACTAGAAGTGATTGAAAAGGTGTGCTAATTGGGAAAATTTTCCGTCATTGGAATAGAATACACTACATAAAACATATATTAAACAATATTGGAAGAAGAAATACTTTACAACAGAAGTGAACAACATAAGACAGATAGAAATAAAAAAACTGGAGCATATATATATAAATGATGAATTTCACATGTGTCTAGGAATGTTTCCAAACAAATACCAATAAAGAAAATACAATACAGAAACCATATTATAGAAAATAAATTAAACTTCAATAGCATCGTAATCCTCATCTTGGTCATATTCTCTCCAGCTCCAAAAGTAATAAGGTCCCTTATAAAGAAGGGTACTTTACCATATCTATACCTACAATAATATAATCTATTTGGGTCCCTAATAATGACCCAAACAAGGTGTGAGACGAATCCTAGTAGGAAACCACCAAATTTTTTGTGCCCAACTGTCCTTGAATATATATAGATTGTAATATGCCGAAATGAATGAAAAAACATGGAGTAATTAAAAGTTAAAATCCTATAGTTTCCAATAACAATAATTTACATTTATTATTAATTATTTGAGTAATGTAATATATGGATCTATCCAATGATATATATCCCCCTATTTAATCGTAACAAAATAGATGTCTCAAAAGACTATATAAACAACCATGTAAGATCGAGTCCAAGCATTGGCTTTGGCTGGGCAGGCTTGTCACAATAATTTAATAATTCATAAACAACCCTCTTTGAAATATCTCATTGTCTAACCCATTGGATTAACATATAACCAATTCATTAAATAAAGAACCTTCAGGAAGATCCTAGGGTCTAACCCCTTTGGTATAACATAGAACTTATCATTTACAAATGACCTGCTAGGAATCTCTCAAATTCAATACTTTCATGTCAATGTGTTTTCAATAAATTACAAACAACATCCTGTATTTCTCCCATAGTCAATACCCCAAGTCAACATAGCATGAAATAATTATAAACCACCTCCAGGGTAGCTCTAATGTTCAATACCCCTTGGTCAACATCTACACCAGGGATTTGACGGTCCTATGTAAATAGTATGGAACCCCCTTGAGTCTCCCCAGTCTATGGCTATCATTGTCCATTGGAAGAGTAGTGGACATATGATATCAAGAAGCTCATGAAATATAAACTATTACATGACTATTCCCTAACAATGCATATAACATGCTTTTCTAATACTCAATCAAACTCCATCCCAACCAACTAAGGCAATGAAAACATGGTACGCCTAACAGGATTTCTAGAACAAGAGGTCATAAATAATAAAACAAGTGAAACACACTCATGGGGTGCCCCGTGACATGGTATTTAACCTTATTCCTAATGAAATACCACATACATATCAATATAACCATATCAGGTAACAAGTAGGGTTAAATTAAAAACCACATAATTCCAAAATGTGGGTATGTGGAAATTTTAACATATATAATCAAAGGAAAAATAACTAAAGACACAAACCTCCAAATTCGAGGTCTCGTGGTCGATATACTCGAACGGTGTCCCTTGAATGGGTATAGATGGGCATATATCTATAAAATGGTAAAAATTACCATCCATGAATAACTCATAAGAATGGAAGAATCAAGAAAAAGGGCCTTATGGGTTTTTAAAACACACGGCTGGGATTTTCACACATCTGATGACATGTCAATAGAAGCATGGATACATAAATCGGGGTTCAATATTCATTATTTGGTCTTGGGAGCACCTGTATGAAATACGTGAATAAGAAGTTGGTTTTGTACATGAGACGCTTCCCCGATATAATATATAATAAAAAGAAATGTAAAGGGTGTATTCATTAAATTTACATGTCGTGTAGTGTACTTAACTATCCCCTATCTTAAGCAGTCTACCAAGTCATCACACAACCATGTACTCAGCCATTACATGGCCAATATGTGGTTGTACGCTATAATCGGGTACTCAGTGTGTACATAGAAAAACCCCATTTCATCCATTTTTCAAAAAAACAAACCGAAATCAAGATCTATATCTAAAATGAATATCCATGTTCTTACAAAACAAAACAAAACATTCATAACATATATATGAAAAAGGGAAGGAGTTAAGAGATAATTATCCTTGGGAATTAATATTAAAATTGATTATTTAAGAGAATAAATCCGGAACTGATAAAGAAATACGAAATTTTGGGCTACACTCATGAATAAATACAAGAATTTGGGTAGATTCCTTAAATACAATAATATACCTGGTGATCAAAATTCCATCTTGAGCTCAAGGAATTGAAAATCCTGAGGTTATTTAGTTTGCAAAATAATCCTTTGGTAAAACCTGATGAAATTATAAGGTGTGTCACAAATATTAATAACGATTTTTAAATATAGAGTTTTTGGTGATGAAATTTAATGTTTTTTAATGTCTTGTATGGTAATGATAACAATTGTTACCATATATGGAATGATGAAAAAACATGTCTTTGGGGTCTATTATGTCATTTATAATGATATAATTTTTTGGGATGATCATAACCATGATAATAGGGGTTTTGAAGATAGTTCATTTACTGAGTCATAGAGTGATTAAATGGAATTCAATAGATGAACTTATAGTTTGGACGGTTTTTATGAAACATCAAATGCTAGAACACCATTATTCAAGGTACTAAATAGAGTAAAATATTATTGAACATTGTAAGATAGTGAATACTTTTATAAACAAGTACATGATTGATTTATTAAATATACCATTACTGGAAACAAGATTATCATGAAATGATGATAGAATGGATGAACATGTGTTTGTGATTGTAATATAGTCTCATATCTAGAAACATGTTTAGTGGTTTGGTGATTATATGAACTGCTTAATTCTAACAACTACATGGGAAAAAATAGTCTAAAATAAGATTCTACACATAGAGACTCTAAATAAGGGGATTCAATCATGGAAGAGGCAATAAAATCAATAAATTTTGACAACGCCTAGGGGTTTGTTGAACTATCTAACAGAAATCTGTTTTTATAAAAAATTGTTTTATTTTTTAAAGGAGGTAACTGATGGATGTAATAAAAAAATGGTTGGTTATGAATGTTCATTATAAAAAGAATGAGCTGAATTTTTTACACACTTATCACATTTAGTCAAATAAATAACTATGTGGGTCATGGTCAGAATTATTTTTCCCAATTATATACTCCTAGATAAAAAAGTTGTAAATATATATCTACTTCATAAATGTTTTTAGGAATAAATATAAAGGGTTTAACCAAATAATTATTTGGTTCATGGGAAGAAATATTTGGTTTTCAGGTTGAAACAATATCTTCATAGATTAAAGAATGCTCTAAGAAAGTGGAATTTGATATAAAACACCCTTTTATTCTTTTTTCTTTGGATGAGACTTAGATATTTTTTTATACAAAATAATATTAGAATATGGAACATATATTATTCTACTAATTTATGTGGATGTCATGTTGAGATATAGTATATACTTCTAATGAATTGTGTAACATAATAGAATGTTTTCTGGAATTATTGTGTTAATGTTTTATGGGAAATCTAAGAAAATATTTAGGTTTCAAATTAATAGGGTTATGAATTATATATCATTAGTTTTATCAAAGTAGAAATATATATGGAAAATCATCAATAAACATGAAATAAATCTATAAAACCCCCTTGTCAAACACATCAAATTAACAAACTATCATGAATCATCAAGGGATAAATATGTCCAGGATGTGAAGAATTTTTTATATACATGGGCTATAAGATATTTCATGTATGAAATGGATTTTATCCAAACATAAATTTCTTATATATTTTTAATTTTGGAAATTTCATTTCAAATCCTTGATGAAATATTTGGATGGTTTTGAAATGAATCATATGATACATTAACGGTTCAAAGAACCTAAGATTATGCTTATTTAATTACAAATAGGTGAACGAGATTATAAATACATGTTTTTCTAGAGAAATATATAAAATAAAATTTACGACATTGTTTTTATTTATTTTGATGATGTTATTACTGAAGGAACAAATAAATTTGTATGATAGAGGACTATTATTCTGTGGTATTCAAGATTCTATCCATATTTATTGAATCCTTTTTTTCAAGGGGTATTAAAAAATTGATATAAAATATAATTTAATAAGAATTCAGCTGCAGTATAAAGTGGTGGATCTTCATAAGATCATTGGTAAGGAAATTACTATATATATTTTTATAATGTTTATTGATCAAGACATATTTAAGAAAAATTATTAATTAGTGTGACGTAACTAATAATATGGAATGGGGAACACAACATATTTTAGAAATTGGTAAAGCTATAGTCAATAAATGATAATCAATGATGAAATAAAAAATTTATATCTAAGTGGAAGGCAGTTGGGACTGTGAAACATTTATCTAGGTTCATCTGGTTTATTTTTCATAAGATTGTTTTTCATACTATTTTTTTGGTTGATTGATAATATGATACAAATTATCAGAATTACTAGATTAATGGTTTTTATTACTATGATTCTGAGTGGTTGGACATAAATTTTATTACTGGATAGAACATCCATAATATAAATATCAGTGAATGTGTTTTCATTAAATAGATGGGTGATCAATGGATGATCGGTGAATGGAGTAGTATTAACCATACGCAGGTATTAAAGAAATATTTATACCCTTGAAGAATTTTTGTTGTAGGTTAATGAATTTATATAGGTATTTTCAATGGAAGATAGAAAATGGTATTATTTTTTGATCAATGAAATATATTTTTTATTGATAATATTAAAAGTCAGTGAAAACTTGTTGATTAGAAAAATTCTTCGATAAAGAGGTGCGGTACTAGCTCTCAAATGATTGATGATAACTATATAAATAGAGAATCTATCAGAATTATGATTTTCAATAATCCTAAATCCGATATTAAGTGATAATGTGTTTTATAATTTATAATATATTCTAAAATTTAAATCGATGCATTGCTCCCCTAATGATTTTGGACATTTTATGAACCATGTTAAATATTATTTTTCTAGTTTTCCATTGGTTTTTTTCAATGTGAAACTATAAGGCCATAGCCTTAAACAATACTTAATATTATGTTATTTCAAGAATACATGTTAAGGAACATTTTATGTTTAGTGTTTTAGAGAATTAGATCATAAATCATTCATTATATTCCACATTTAAACAAAGTGGTTACATAAAATATAGTACTCATTTTCCCCATTAATGGAAACATATTTAAAATAAAACATGGATTATTTCTTGACACTTCCTTTCCACTATAATCACATCATGTACCTTTCACATGACCTGTGAAAAACATTTCAAAAAACATGGGATGAGCATAAAAAGATCAGTAAGGGATATAAAAGTACGAAATGAAAATATTAGTCTATGTACGAAATCATACTTTGCTCATAGAACATAAGTATTTTAACATACCTCATCAAATCATGAATAAATCATAGAAATCATAGGACATAAAGGTAACTTGAGGCATTCATAACATTCTTACATAGGGAGTAAACCTCATGGTTATATTTGTAATACCCATCACAGTATATTCCCTAAATATCTTTGGAGAAACCTTAACGTTTAACCCTTTCGCATTACCCAATGCATTGGAGAGCAATATCGGGCTCACCCGCCCTTAGTTTATCACGAAATCACCGGTCATTATAAACAATTCCCAAGAACCATAACATAATAATAGAACATAACATAATCATAAAGTAAAGATAACATTCCCACATTTCAATAACAATATAACATTTTATGATATTGAAATAATGAATCCATTCTAAAAATCATTTTCAATATCATTTAAAACATTTAATAAATAGATTTTCTAATAAAAGTGTCCCATACCACTATGAATCTTTTAACATTTTAATCATTAATATATATATAAATAAATCATTAAAACCATTTTTAAAACATAGATATTAATGATAAATATGTATAATAAAAAATCATCAAAACATTTAAAATGATATTTTAGGTAAAGCGTTTTTAACAAAATGAGAGACACTTGAATATAATAATTGAGGAATAACATTTAATAAGAACTTTATAATATCATGAGAATAAAGGTATTAATGATATAATATTCCAAAAAAACGTATATACACCATATAAGAGTGAATTGGTTCATAACAACAATGAAGTCTCAATATAAATGTAAAATGAGATGAAATCCCGTATAAAGAAGGTATCCTTAAATTAAGGATAAATCAATCTCATAATTATGTGTGAAAAATATAAATACACCCAATATTATTGGATATTAAGTGTAAAACAACCAGATTTCATTCACACATATTCATAGGATGACATATTCAATGACCATAAGTTGAAGCCAAAGAAATCGAAAATTTGGTTAAGAAGTTCCCTTGCTAAAATTCGACAGTGTAACGACATCACTTTAAAATACAGAAAACGAGTATATGAGACAAAAAATGGAATCTCATCACTTGGAAATAAATTTTACATCAATATGAATATAGAAGAACATATCCTAACATAATAATATGTAAACTAAAAGACCTAACAAAAATAAGTATTTTAAAAAGAGGAGGGTGAAAGGTTCCCATACCGACTTAGGTTACTTTCGAAACATACAACCCAAGAAAGAAGAACTATACAAAATTGGTGTAAATACTCATAAAAAAATTATATTACACAAAGATTAGAATAATGGTAAGTACAAAAAACACTCAAATTAAATGGTGGCAAATTTATCATAAATCTCATGAGATTAAAAGTGAGATGAAAAATCCCTTACGAAAACTCTGCAGCCTAATGACGCCACTTAAAACTTCCAAAAATGGATTTATGATATCAAATAGGGTCTCTCATTATATGAAAATAAAAATTACAATAATAGGAATATAAAATAAAATCCCCCATCATAAGAAATATGATCTTAAAAGAAATGACATAAAAGAGAGTACTTAAAAAGAAAGAGATAGGTAGGATCCCTTACCTCAAGTCCCACATGTCTTGTTCGTTTCTTTATATTCCTGAATAATAAAATTTTTTCAATTTAGAATTTATTAAATACCTACTTTAATGTTTATTATTCTATTCATATCACATATTATAATGTTATAATAATTAGTTAATTATGTGAGTTCATATCAGATGTTTTTGTAGATGTTTGGTACATGAGTCAAAATTGATCTTATTTGAAAACAATTGTCCATGTAGTTATAAGTAAATCTTCCTCACAATAGTATTAATGATTTATATATCATATATATATATATATATTAAATATTCATTTTATACTAATCCATAACATTTGGAGATAAAAATAAATGAAATTCACCATTCATGGATATGGTAGGCCGTACGTACGCATGAACGGTACTTTCATTTCATTGTCATATTAATGGAATTTAAAATAATTTAGAGATATATATATTATAATTACAGTACAATATATATGTTATATAGATCACATAAGTTCATTAATTTCATTCTTTATACATTCCATGTACTGCATGAACGAGTCACATCACTTGAGGGGGCAGTAGTCCACACTTCCTCATATGAAATTATCGCATTTTCACAACATGAAAAGAGTAAAGGTATGTTTTAAATATAAATTACAGAAGAATATAGAAAACATAAATACCATATATATTGAATATATAAAATACATTTACATCATAATGGCCACCTTTAATGGTGTTAAAATAATATTGAACAATCATCGTTTCGTGAGGCAGTAATTCACCACGCACAGAAACAGTATGTTCTTTAACCATTAAACAAGTGTGTGTGTGTAAGTGAAGATCGGATACTTCTTATAACAACATCCTATTATATTTAATATACTGGTGTTGTTACAAAATAAAGGAATAAATAGAGTTTAGGGTGTTGGAGAAGCAAAATAAAACAGAAGAACATAAGAGAACGCATAACCTTTAAATCGGGTAACTCCCTTTGGTTTGAACCAAAAAGGTTTCATGAAAAGATTTATGCCTAAGGTGAGGATTCAATGATAAAGATAGGGATGTAGAGAGATGAAATGGGAAGTGGTTGGCCGATCCAATGGCTTTAGAGGTGTGGGTAAGGAGTTAGATGTGGGGGCCTTTTATAAGAGGGAGGAGGGGCACTCTTGGAAAGTCAAAAAATGTTACTTTATTTTAAAATGAGTTTCGTATTTTAAAGGACCAAAATTGATATATTTCTAGGATAAGGTTATAAGGGTTCGAAATATACTCATATAATAAGTTTTTTTCCAAGTTTATGTCTTAGATTTTACATTATCATTTCATTTTATGTAAATCGTTCATTAATGAGATAATCGCTGCATCAGCATGGTGTCATAAATAAATTAACTTATTTAATGTCTAAAAATTATAAAAATAATACTATTAAGTAGGAAATATTCGTATATTTCCAATTAATATTTATATTCTGAGAGATAATTAACACAGGAAAAACTAAAAATGTTTTTCTAGGGTGATACATTCTTTATTGATATTCTCCTTTCTTTAAAAATAAAATGATAAAGTGTCACATTCACCCAAAAGTGATTCCATGGGGTCCCAAAGTTTGGAAAAAGGCATCCCATGGTCATACAGGACACAAACAATGGCATTAAGACACATTTTGGGGTCATTTGTTATTATTATAATATTATTTTATTATCCTCAACTACCTGATTACTAATTAATCACGATAATTAAAGATAATTACGGTCATTACTATTCATAATGTCCAAAAAAATAGTATTAATTACATAATTTGGACCTTGTGATTCCAAATATGGAATCCATTTTACCAAATTCAACACACAGAAATTTCAATAATTAATTTAAAAATAATTTTTGTTATCAAAACAAATAGCGGGTTTTTTTGAAGCAATATCTATAAAAAGGTTGACACTTTTTTATGTCCATTTTCAAAGTGAAATTAATTGTAATGACCACCATTGAATTAAATGGTAAAAAAATATTCTAATTAAACATTGAAACCAACTAAAAAGATAATCTAACCATATATTTAAATAACATGACAAAGCAGTTTTGATGTAAAAAACCGTAATTTTATCTATTCATTAAAAAAGGACATTGTAAGAAAAATACCAAAAATTTAACCAAAGTAAATATCAATGTACCAATAATAAAGAATAAGTTTATGTTGACAAAATGAACTTATAAAATTGTAAAAATTTAGATTTTAAAAAGGTTCACCATCAAAAGGCGGTAAAACTATCTTTTAAAAATGTTGGAGTATTTATTCTTAAAATTGGATTCATTTGGATTTTAAGCCTCTAAAATTTATTGGAAAAATGTAAAAATATTTAACAAACATATGTAATAATTTTGTAGTTATTTCTGTTCATTCTCGCCCTTATAATGGCTACGCGATAACTATTATTATATTATTATATTATTAGTGTGCAACGTAAGATTTCAAAGAAACTCGTTGTTGCGTATTGGGTACGCCATCGAGCATAGAATTCCATTTAAATTAAAATTAACATTTTATTCACAAATATTGATAAACATTAGAATGTAATATTATTTATTTACCTGGGATATTACATCCTTCCCCCCTTTTGGGAATTGCGTCCTCGAAATTTCAAAATTGGGCTTGGAAACTTAATTGAAAGTCCCACATCGGAACAAGAGTCAATAAAACTATCACTTTAAAATAAAGGGAGAGAAGTACAAAGGTCACCCGAGTTATCCTATACTAGGATTAAAAGTAGGAAAATATGGATGTGTAATAGAAAACAAAGGGTCACGTTCTAGTGGAGAGTGATAGTAAACATGTCTAGGAGAAAGTTAACCACAATAAAATCACAAACTTGTGATTGGTTAAACGGTATTCGATTCCCGAGTAGGAAAAGTTAACAGACAACATTTTTGTTTTATGTTACTTTTCATTGAGGAATTTATTTTTGAGCTTAACTTAATCATAAGGAAACATACTTACTTGTCATGTGGACTTTCAACTTTTACTATATTCCTTACTCAAACTGAGATTTTCTCTAAAAGAAGAGTATTTTGGAAGACATGTTCGCATTAAGAGTACTATAATCAACATCATGAGAATCTTCTAATCCACAAAAGAGAACTATATATTTCCCATGTCTTTAGATCTTAACCAAATCCAAACCAAAAAGTTTAGTACGAGATCAAATAATACCCAAAAGAAGATAATTTTTTTTACAAAATGAAAAACTACTCCTAATCTCCAAAAAATTACAAAAAAAAACCCAATGATCAACAAATACTATTCAATAAACATCTATCCATAAAATTCTTCAATGTAAACCAAACTAAGATTGAAACCCAAAACTCTGAATGATTTAATCACATAGTCTCCTAAGATAAATCTTAACATTTTTCTCCAAAATAACATCAGTTACTCTTAAAGACTCATACTGAAAAGTAATTAACCTAATCACATATCCTCCATGATAGGCTAATAATTTCCATAGATAACCCAAAATCAACTTACTATTGATTCATAAAATTATCTAACTAAAAATAATCAGTCAAACTAACCAGGGAAATCACGTAGTCTAGTGGTAGGCGATAAATACCAGTTGCACTTTGGATGTGGGTTCGATTCATGCAGCTTCTTCTGACGTCACGGGTTGTCAAAAGGTCTGTGTGTTGTCCTTTTTCCAAAACTATATAATTCTTAAAACATTCTCCAAAAAGAGATAAAATCTTCAAAAGTAACCATAACATATTTTAACCACAAATGTTATCTAATAACGTTAAATTTTCAACCCAAAATGTATTGTCCAGTAATTTCCTCAAATTCATGGATCAAATAAACCCAAATGGTTATTTATAACTATATCCACAAAAGAAAGGATAATTATTCCTTGAATAAAATTTTCATATATCAAACATCATGGTTACATATAGTATAAAAAGTCTTCTAATGTAACCCCATCATCAAAAGATACTCAATACATTTAAGAGTTTCACCATCCTAAATCTTCCATAACTCATGAATCCCTTATATGTTGACTTCTTACTCATTCAAAATTATTCATGATCCATTAACCATTCTTTTTCAACTTATTCTGAAATACTTCTTTCCTACAAACAAAATCATGAATCATATCCTATGATTCCAATAATAGGAAAACATATGTTAAGAAATAATCCATACCTTTCATTGGTCATTGTCAGTTTCGTCATCCTCAATCAAAATAGAATTAGGTATTGGTAAACGAAAATTTGAATGATTTTGGTGACCCCATTCCCGAAAAATCTTTATAGGACAAGTGTTTTCATAATTACCATGCACACCACATTTGAAACATTAAATTGGTCCTTCAGAATGAACTTCGTTCCCTTTCCTTGAGTCAGTTAGATGCTTCCTTTTTCCATGGGAGGTTCTTGCTTTATGACCATCATTTCCACATCTATAGCATCTTTCTATCCCTATGAAACATATTCCTAGGTGTTTCTTTCCACATCTTTGACACATTGGTTTTTGAACATACTTACCTTTATGATTATTACCTGAACTTCTATAGGGATTTGTTTCTCGCATATACGATGCCTTATAAATATCATTAAGGTTCAGGTGGTCAATCATGACTCTGGATAGTTGGTTGAGGATAACCACAAGAGTTCTCATTGCCTCTCCCATATCATTTAGTTTTTCTTTCATAAAACCGTCACAATTTTCTTCAAATTCACTATTACTTTGGTGCCTGCTAGATCCAGCCATTTACTAAAAGCAAAAAGGTCAGTGTGAGTATATCATTAAAATAATCATAAAATAATGAGGAAGATCAACACCAAGATATAATTCTCCAAATTATCTCAAACTCATTCTAACTTTAGAAAAAATGACTCCATCTAATATACTAACCATTGTGGTTATACACAACTTTTCATTTTTGCTTAAACAACAATCTATCCTCTAAAGTTATCTAAACCAACCTCTGATAACAACTATAAGACCCCAGTCTTAAACATTAATTAATCGTGAGTTATATCAAGAATACACATTGAGAATCTTTTCAGGTTTAGAGTTTTTGAGAATTATATCATAAATAATTCATTACATTCCACATTTAAACAAAATGGTTACATAAACGAGAGTACTCATTTTTTCCATTAACTGAAACATATTTGAAATAAAACATGGATTCTTTTTTGACAATTCCTTAACACAATCATCACATCATGTACCTTTCCCATGACCTATGAAAAACGATTCAAAAAAACATGGGATGAGTATAAAAATCTCAGTAAGGGATATAAAAGTATGAAATGAAAACATTAGTCCATGTATGAAATCATACTTTACTCATAGAACATAAGTATTTAAACATACCTAATCAAATCATGAATAAATCCTAGAAATTATAAGACATAAAGGTATCTTGAGGCATTCATAACATTCTTACGTAGGGAGTAACCCTCATGGTTATGTTTGGAATACCGATCATAGTATATTCCCTAAATCTCATTGGAGAAACCTTAACGTTTAACCCATTCGCGTTACCCAATGCATTGGAGAGCTAAATCGGGCTCACCCGCCCTTAGTTTATCATGGAAACACCAGTCTTTAAAAACAATTCCCAAGAAACATAACATAATCATAGCACATAACTTCAGAATAAAGGAAAGATAACATTCCCACATTGCAATAACAATATAACATTTTAATATATTGAAATAATGAATCCATTCTAAAAACCATTTTCAAAACCATTTAAAACATTTAATAAATATATTATTGAATCAAAGTTCCCCATACCACTTTGATGATGTTAACATTTTAAACAATTAATATCCATATAAATAAATCATTAAAACCATTTTGAAAACATGGATATTAATGAGAATTATTTATAATAGTAAATAATTAAAACATTTAAAATGATATTTTAGTTAAAGTGTTTTTAACAAAATGAGAGACACTTGAATATAATAATTGAGGAATAACATTTAATCAAAACTTTATAATATCATGAGAATAAAAGGATTCATGATATAATATTCCAAAGGATATTATATACACCATATAAGAGTGAATTGGTGTATAACAACAATGAAGTCTCAATAGAAATGTATAATGAGATAAAATCCCTTATAAAGAAGGTGTCCTTAAATTAAGGATAAATCAATCTCATAACTATGTGTGAAAAATATAAATGCACCCAATATAAGTGGATATTAAGTGTAAAACAACCACAGGTAATTCACATATATTCATAGGATGACATATTCAATAACTACAAGTTGAACCCAAAGAAATCATCATTGGGCTAAGAAGTTCCCTTGGTAAAATTCGACAGCCTAACGACATCACTTTAAAATTCAAAAAACGATTTGATGAGACAAAAAGGGTATCTCTTAACTTGAAATTAAATTTTAAATTAATAAGGATATAGAATAAAATATCCCAACATAATAAGATGTAAATTAAAAGTCCTAACAAAAAGAAGTCTTTTAAAAATAGGAGGGTGAAAGGTTCCTTACCGACTTGGGTAACTTTCAAAACGTACACCCCATGAAAGAAGGACTATACAAAATTGGTGTAAATAATCATAAACTAAATTATATTACACAAAGAGTAGAATAATTGGTAGTACATACACCACTCAAAGTAAATGGTGTAAAATGTATCATAAATCTCCCGGGAATAAAAGCGAGATGAAAAATCCCTTACGAAAACTCTGCAGCCTAACAGCGCCACTTAGAACTTCCAAAAATAGATTTATGAGATAAAATAGGGTCTCTCATAATATGGAAATAAAAATTACAGTAATATTAATATAAAATAACATCCCCCAACATAATAAAGAGGATATTAAAAGAAACGACATAAAAGAGAGTACATAAAAAGAAAGAGATAGGTATGATCCCTTACCTCAAGTCTGACTTGTCTTGTCGTTTCTTTATATTACTGAATAATAAAATTTTTTAAACTTATAATTTCGTAAGGACGTACTTTAAAGTTTATTATTAAATTAATATCACATATTATAATTTTATAATAATTATTTAATTATGTGAGTTCATATTAGATGTTTTTGTCGATGTTTGGTACATGAGTCAAAAATGAACTTCTTTGAAAAGAATTTTCATTGTAGTTATAAGTTCATCATCTCCAGAATAGTATTAATGATTTAGATATCATATATATACAGTAAAAATTCATTTTATACTATTCCATAACATTTGGAGATAAAAATAAATGAAATGCACCGTTCATGGAGACGGTAGGTCGTACGTACGCATGAACGCTACTTTCATTTCTTTTTCATATCAATGGAATTAAAAATAATTGAGATATATATATATATATTATAATTCCAGTATAATATATATGTTATATATGTCACATAAGTTCATTATTTCATTATTTATACATTTCATGTATTGCGTGACCGAATAACATCACTTGAGGGGGCGGTAGTCCAGACTTTCTCATATGAAATTATCGCATTTGCACAACCTGCAAAGAGTAAAGGTATGTTTTAAATATAAAATAAATAAGAATATAGAAAACATAAATACCATATATATCATATATAAAATACAATGAAATAATAATGGCCACCTTTAATGGTGTTAAAATAATATTGGACAATCATTGTTTCATGAGGCAGTAATTCGCCATCCACAGAAACAGTAAGTTCTATAACCATTAGACGAATGTGTGTGTAAGTGTATCTCAAATAATTCTTCAAACAACATCCTATTATATTGAATATACTTTTCTTGTTACAAAATAAAGCAATAAAAGAGTTTAGGGGGTTGTAGAATCAAAATAAAACAAAAGAACATAAGAGAATACATTACCTTTAAATCGGGTAACTCCCTTTGGTTTGAACCAAAAGGGATTCTTGAAGAGCTTTCTTCCTAAGGTGAGGCTTCAATGATGAAGATAGGGATGTGGAGAGATGAAATGGGCATGGGTTGGCCGATCCAATGGCTTGATAGGTGTGGGTAAGGAGGTAGAGGTGGGGGCCTTTTATAAAATGGAGGAGGGGTACTCTTGGAAAGTCAAGAAATGTTACATTATTTTAAAATGAGTTTCGGATTCTAAAGGCCCCACATTGATGTATTTCGAGGATAAGTTTAAAAGGGTTCGAAATATACTCATCCAATAGGTTTTTTCCAATTGTAAGTCTTAGATTTTACATTATCGTTTCATTTTATGTAAATCGTTCATTAATGAGGTAATCGATGCATCATCATTGTTTCATAAATTAATTAATTTATTTAATGTATAAAAATTATAAAAAAATACTATGACATTGGAAATATTTTTAGCTTTCCAGTTAATATTTGTAGTCTAATAGATAATTTACACAGAAAAAACTAAAAATGTTTTACTAGGGTGATACATTCTTTAGTGATATTCTCCTTTCTTTAAAAATAAAATGATAAAGTGTCACTTTCACCCAAAAGTGATTCAATGGGGTCCCAAAGTTCGGAACAATGCATCCCATGGTCTTACATGACATAAAAAGTATAATTAGGACACAGTTTGTGGTCATTTGTTATTATTATGATATTATTTTATTATCCATAACTACCCGATAACGAATTAATCATGATAATTAAATATAATTATTGTTCTTACTATTCATAAGGTCCAAAAACAAGAGTCTTAATTAAATAATTCATAAGTTATGATTCCAAATATGGTATCCATTTTACCAAATTCCAAACACAGAAATTTCAATAATTAATTTAAAAATAAATCATGTTGTCAAAACAAATAGCAGGTTCTTTTTGATGCAATATCTATAAAAATTTTGGCACTTGTTTATGTCCATTTTCAGTGGGAAATTAATTATAATGACCACAATTGAATTAAATGGTAAAAATATATTATAATTACACTTTAAAACCAATTAAAAAGAAAATATATCCATATATTTAAATTAGATGAAAAAGAAGTTTTGATGTAAAATGCAGTATTTTTTACTATTCATTTAAAAAATGAACATTGTCAGAAAAATACCAAAAATTTAACTAAAGTAAATTTCAATGTCCCAATCACAAAGAATAAGTTTATTTTGAAAAATAGGTATTATAAAATTGTCAAAAGTTATATTTAAAAACGTTTCACCATCAAAAGGCAGTAAAAAAATCTTTTAAAAAAATTAGAGTATTTATTCTTAAAATTTGATTCATTTGGATTTTAAGCCTCTAAAATTTATTGGAAAAAATGTAAAAATATTTAACAAAAATATGTAATCATTTGTAGTTATTTCTTCTCATTGCCACCCTTACGAAGGCTACACGATAACTGTTATTATATTATTATATTATTAGTGTGCACCGTAAGATTTCAAAGAAACTCGTTGTTGCGTAATGGGTACGCCATCGAGCATAAAATTACCTTTAAAGTAAAATTAACATTTAATTTAAAAATATTGATAAAAATTAGAATGTAATATTATTTATTTACCTGGAATGTTATAGAAACTCTAGTGTTTATGTGTGATAATTATCTTGTTTCATCTCTAACATGTTCTAGTTGACATAACATTGGAGGTAGAGATTATCCAACTAAATCTCTATTTGATAACACATTATCATGTTATTCCACTACATAGGCCAAACGGTCTATAAAAACTCTTTTTCTGGTGATCATCATCATGCCATGTCTATCTGATGGATTGAAAAAAAAATGAAGGATTAAATTTTTATTCAATGTGGGTTTTTGTATTTCCAACAAAAATATAAATTATTTTTTAAAATTTCAATCAATGTTTTCAAAATATAAAGCTTTTTTTAATATGGTTTATTTTAATTAGTTAAAATATTTTTTTCCTATATGAATTTATTTATAATTTTCCTTTCACTCAAAAACCATAACGATTTCTAAAAACAATCATTAATTATAAAATAGTTTTTACTATTCACCTAAAATAAAAAATTACCATAAAAATTCTAAAAATGAACATAGGGTATTTTTTTCCTCTTGATTCAAATAATCAGGTTAATTTATTCAATTTAATGTTATAAACAATATATATTTATCTTTATTAAATATAGTGAAAAATATTTGTATAGATAATGGATTTTTAAAATCAAGTTATCATAGTATTATTTCATATTAATTCATAAATAATTTATTGATTATATATAAGTTCATAAATATTTTTTGATAATGTTTTTAATTTATAAAATCAATTTAAAAATATTTATTTGTAAAAAAAACCCATGTTATCATTGAAGGATGTTAATCATTTCACCATAAATATTTTTTATCTAATCAACTAGATTTCATCAATTAATAATATTAATAAATATCATAACTAATAAAGATTTCTAAATTTACTAATGGTTTCTGATTATTTTAATTTTAACATATCATTAATTTGTTTTATTTTTTTGTGTGTCCTATAATATATTAAATATAGTATATATTAAATGTAAAAATATGCACTAAAATTGTATTGCCTTAAATTATCCCTTGGATAGAAAAATTCTCACCATAATTATAATTATTACTCAATATGGACATTAAAAAATTATATCTAAAAGTTATAAATTATTCAACATATTATTTATAGTAATATATAAACCTTATAATAAAAGAGACATTCACTTTTTCTTATTAATTTTATTATTCATATTTTTTTCACTATTAATATTAATCAAACATACATAAATGGTGGGTATCATGATTCAAATGATTTTTTCCATTAGAGTTCATAGTCATCCTTGCACTAATAAATTATCATTGGGTTGATGGGAATGTGAAATTTTGTTTTCATTTTTCATTAATTATTATGGATTTTATGGAGATAAACCATCCATATCTAAAATTACATAAAACTAATTAAATGGAAAAATAAACAATATTTACCTAAATCACATCCTCATTAACATTTTCTTGGGATAAAATAAGAATTTAACTAGATGTATTACATTCATTGTCAAATTATAGAGTTGGTGACATAAAATTTCTATAAAAATAATATATATAGTATAGTTCTAATAATAAAACACGAACAAGATACCCATAAGTGTATAAAAAAGAATAATTCTACCTTAATTACCAAGATCCTTATTAGAGAATGATATAGAGTAATATCTTTCATGAACCCTTGTTCTAGAATGTTGTAGATTTGTATCATCTCTACCACCCCTTATGTTACCAAATTACATGGAGAATTATCATTAACTAAATATTTATGAATTTGAAATGTTTTCATAGAATATACTAAATATTATTTACATAAACTATATTATTTGAACATTCATTTATATATAGAATTATAATATTCCATTCCCTCTTTTTACCAACATATTAATACGTCCATTCCCTTTAGATAATTTCACTCAGTCTATCATACCCCATTATTGATGTATAATAAATTAAATATTCTTTCATTTTTTATCACATGAACTTCCATGAAACACCATCCTTATCTTCTTTGATTTGTTTAAAAAAAATATACATTCATGTTGATAATCTTAATATGTTATAGATTGCCGAGAATAAACACAATATCCCTCACTAATGTTTCTATCTCATTCGGTTTTTCATTGGGATGATTATTGTTTTTCAAATTCAATCTATTATTTTCTATGTTTCCTTTTTCTCGAATCATTACATTAATAATTTAAATTTTAGGTATGAGAAAACTAATATTTTTATAAAAGGAAAATCTAATATAAAATAATTATTTCATTAATTTCCTATATAACATGACTTATTAATAAATTAGTTTTCATTTAGGTTATCCATAGACATTTCCTATTTGGTTTTCAGACATAAATATATTAAAGTCTCACATAATAGTTCATAAATTGAATTTTAATTGATGGTTGAATATCTAATAAGATTTTCAATCTTATTGTATTATTGGGACTCTTTATTATGCACTAGGTTATGATTGAGTTAATTACTAACCATTGATTTATTGGTTAATAACCTAAGGTTCATTAATTCTAGATACTACATCATCATTATTTCATCTTAGTTTTTATTTAAATGCATTAAAAATAAAAAATACCAACATTCATAAAATTCCATGATATTATCTTATAAATAGGCGGATCCCAATAGTCCTTCATAGGCATGAGTTTTGTAATTAATGTTTTAAAAAATTATATTATCGTTTTTTATAAAAGTTCTTTGATAATTACATAAACAGCCATATGTTTTGTAACATATATCTTTTGTTTATTGTAATAAAATTTTATAAGAAAATGGAGTTTGCATCCAAAGGGAGTATATTACTTAGAACATTTGGGAGACCAAAAACCTTAATGATCATTATATTAAATTTTATTATTGAATATATGAATCTTGAAAACATTCTTACTCCTCTTTGAAATCATTCACGAAACTATTCCTAGTACCCTTGGGAAAACAATATAAAATAATTTGCAACCTAAAAATATCATATATGGAAAAGTATATAGTAGAACCTATAATCAAAAAAATTTACAAGAAAATTTATTTATCAGAAATAAATTACTATTCTATATAAAAAATAACTTGGTCAGTAAATGTATTAATGAATGTTAATTTAAATAATAACATGTACATCCATAACTGATTTCATAACGATTGAATGTATAATTTATGACATCTTAATTTTTCACCTAAGACATCATATCTTTTTTTTATTTTTGCATTCCAAGTAAAAATGATCATATATTAAGGGATCATATCGAGATATCTAAATAATTACCTCAAGGACTCATTCAAATTGATCATGGTCTTAGCTTCAAGGCTTCATGACAAGAATTATAACAATAAATGATGGAATACAAATAATGATTGATTTCTTTATTTTCTCAGGAGACCTATAACTACATCGACGGCTATATAATTTCAATTTACACCCATCACATAATAATGTACACTGAATTAATCTAGTATTTAATTAATAATACAACTCATCGTCAAAATTCATTGAAAATAATTTAATATTTTTATTGAATGATTTAATATGAAAATACAATATATACATAAAAGATAATCGATCTGTATTACTAGTCAATAATTGTCAACATTTAATTAATATATATGTAGATTATAAATATTTTACATAGAAAATAAATGAGATAACATTCTTTGAAATCCATCACAATTTTATTTATGAAAAATATGATTTGTACACAATATATTGTAATGTTTATATAAATAATTTAGTATTAGAAATGACGTATGATTCCACATAGATAAAAAAATGAAAATAAATATTATAAAAAATTAATCATATATTATGGTTCTGTAGAAAAGGAAATTCGTTTATGACATATAGGGGAAAATTTAATTGATTCTCTAAAAAAAAATTAATTTAAAGAATTCATTACATTGTTTCAAAAATGATCTTAAAATTAACTATCAAAACAAAATTCTGTATATATCAATAAAAAAATTGAAATTATTTTTTAAAAAATATATTAAAATAATATTGTTTTGAATATATACTATCATTAATTTTTTAAATTTTAAGTGGAAGGAAAGAAATATAAAAATGTTGATGATATTTTTTTTCAAATATTTTTATAAAATAATACCATTTTCTTTAAAAAAACAAATAGAAATAATGGGAAATGATACTACATTAGAAAAACATTAAAAATTTGAATGGAATCTAATCAATTATGAATTTTCATGGTGGAGGGGAAATTATTTCATGTAGAATAAATATAAAAATATATTTTTTTCACACTTTTGTAATGAATGTCAAATATTGTTTTTTTCAAAAACAATGAAAATTATAAATTTTTTGTTATTGAATAATAATTCTATTTTCAAATGAAACTAATTAATATATACAATATTTTTGGAAAACAATATTTATAAAATAAAATATTTAATAAGCATATTAAAAAGAAATATTCTCGATTATAAAAGAGAAATAATTTGAAATTTTCATATAATGATTTTCTTATCTATTTATAGTACCATAGAGAGGGAAAATGGTTGGAATAATGTTAACACCCAGAAATAAATATATTTTAATAATTTGGATTTTTTTAGTGATACATTTCATACAATTTCACCAATGGATATTGAAACATAAATAATTCATATTAAATGTTAAAAAGAAATATTAAGTTGTAGGGGTTCAACAAGGATCAAGGGGTTGCCCTCAACCTCCACAATGTTTGGCCTCCTCAAGCATATCACTTTGGGTTCTTTTGTCCCATTTTATTTTGTTTTGCACGTTTTATTGGAATAAATTTTTATAATGTTGATGAAATGAAAACAATAACCATCACCTTCAATTCCTCCTTGGTTAAAGACATTCTAACATCCTGTATAATAAAAATATATTTATATTTATTCTATATAATATAAATATTTTTATCTATTTTACAATATATCATATATTTACATGTTTTTTTACTTATTTAGTGATAAATCATTATTAAAAATCAATTATTTATTTTTTTTAATTGTTCTACATATCGTGTATTCTTTCATTTAGTGGATCTGTTACCTACACCTTAATCATGGTCTAATAAAGTCAATATTGTTAATGACTATATATATATATATATTATTTATAAATTAAAAAGACTTTTTATCTATTTATGTATGTATATTATAATAAATAAAATATTTCATTCAAGGACACAATAGTTCACACAAATACACGAGTGACAATTTAATTTTTCTATAGATGGTTGAAAATAAGGTAGATAATTATTTTTTTTATAACCTAATTATTTCATTAATATCATATTTATTAATACATTATATCTATATTACCATCCATATGAGATGGTGATAAAATATGAATTGCATTACTTTATAGATTTTGTACTCTACATGTACACTAGTGTGATGTTTCCAATTTCCAATAGATTGCAGGGAAGGAAATTAGATAATATTTTCACATTATAGATTGAATATTATTTCACCTATATCATATAGATTCATTAAATCCATTCATACAACCATATTTTAGAGTGAGTGATTAAAACTGAAATACACCACTTTGTAGAGGTGGTATTCTACAGATACACATGACAAACACTTTCATTTCCCATTAAAAAGATAAAATATAGAAAAATGAATTACTATAAACATAAAAATATTTCATTATAGTAAATATAAATATTTCCATTTTTTATGATTGATATATAACATCTTGTGTGGGATAAAAAAATTGAAAAAGGGAAATTCTTTGTAAGATCATATATATAGATATATATATTCCATGCATAATCACCTTTTAGAAAAGGTATAAGTATTCTTACAATGATTATTTAGGAAGGAAATAACCTCAAGGTCATGAATAATAGTTATTGGAGAGTACGTGATAATATTTGGTTCAAGAAAATTGAGCTTTGTGTGTGTTTATTTATAAAAATATGATGCCCCTTCTATACGTGATGGGTGTTTCACCCTTAGAAATACTCAAAACATTATTATAATAAAATTTTATCATCATAATATTTTAGAACCAAATGGCAAAATATTTATATATTGGATAATTGCATGTAAAAATCCACTCAGACAAATAAATTTAGAAAATATTTAGTAATACTTTATTTTTTATCTCCTAGTTAACCCCATAATTCTACCCATTAGCAGTTTTAACCTTTACCAATTGAAATTTTTCAATTAAATAATAAGAAAAAAATTTATTTTAATATCTGTGTCCAAAATTCAATGATAAAATATTTTTAAAAGAAAAAAATTTTCATGTTAGCATAAAAAATTATTCTACACAAAAATCATGAATCAATTACATTACTATGAAATTTAATGATTTAAAAAAAATTAAACTTATATGACATTAAATTTAATTAAAAAACTATATATTTTTCCAATATTAATTAATTAAAATGATTAATAATTATTATTTTATAGAATAAAAAATCACGTAGTATTTAAAATTTCAATCATATGATTGTAAATTCATCATAATATTTTTTATTTTTTATTTTTTATCATAAATTTATATTTCGTTTATAATGTTTTTTACAAACAATTAATTCCTTTATGTAATTTAATTTTTTCATAAAAATTACATAATTTAAAAATCCATAATTTTGAAAAATATTTAAAAATAGTGATCCTTCTCAAAAAATATATAAATCAGACCTTATAAAAAATTTAGCATGATGAATTTAAAAATGAACATAATTTAAACAAATATAAAATATACAATATATAACATTATATTTTAAATAAAATTAAATATAAATAATATTATTTAATATAAAAATGATTAATTAAAATTTCAAATATTCTTAATTATATTTTTATCAATTTGTAATAAATTTATATCTAATATATTAGTTCCCAAATTGAAATTTTATAAAATAGATAAATTTATTAAATCATGTATAAACAGTTCTTTTAGAAATAATTATTTTTATCAATGACTGGTTTTTATCATATCACAGTTGTTATATATTATTAAATCCTTAATCATCAGCTATCAAAAATACCTTTTCAGTTCTATAATTTATTAATATATTTATATTAAAAAACTTATTCACCTTGGGATTTTATTAAGTTATAACCGATTTTATTTTGTTGTTTGTGTTTTAAAATCAATTATGCATATTATTTATTAGATGTAAATATCTGTACTAAAATATTGTGGTGTTATAAACATAATTTATTTCACTTATAAATTCAATTCATGCAATTTCATTTTCATATTTTTATAAATTTTTTGGTGTGTTTGTTTCTGAAAATTTTCCCATTTAAATTGTTTATATTGAAACCATGAATTTTTATATGAAATCACCTTATATAAATGGGAATTCTGTTAAATTTGGTAATCAAATACGTTTTCTATAAATCATGAATATGGTAAAATATTTCTTATTAGATTCATGTAATTTATGTAAAAAATATAAAATTATTATTGATTGAATTACTTGTTTATTTGGGTTTCATTGGATATCTAGGTTCCCTTTTATTTTATTTTTTCTTAATTAATTATAAATATATTTATTGTGTGTAGGGTATAAATATTTTTTGGTATTTGAGTTTATAGTTATTTTCAAGGGTAATAATGATAATTTTTTCCCTATATTGATTAATTGAATTTAGATTGGAACTATGGGAAAATAATAAGTAAGTGATCTTTAATTGTTCTTTATAGTTTGGTACTGGATTAATCATATTTGAGAGGTTTCCTCTATATGATTGGTGGTTTTAATTATAGTGTTTTTTTATTTTAAGATGCTCATAATTACATTGTGGTGGTTGTGTTTTGTTTGTAGCAATATTCCAAATAATAATTTAATAGGATTGTTTTTGATGTCCCCTCCATCACTCCACATCATGTGTTTTTTGAATTTCTCACCAATATTAGTCATTTGATAGTTATATAATGTAGTGGAATTGTTATTTTTACCCATTCCATCATATAGTTTCAGGGGAAGGGTGTTTCAGGAAGACATTTGATTAATGATAGAAGGCGTTAGATCTTAAATTTTATTTATAATTTTTATTATTGTGGGGTGGTTTTGGTTACACTGTAGGGGACCTTGATTAAGGGTGATTCATGATTCATATATGGTTTGGTCACCTTCACCCAGTTTTTATGGAGGAATTATCTCTTTGAATGTTGGGATTCATTACAAAATAATTATATATGGGTTATTGGAGTTTCTCATAGGGTTCGAGACCATAACTATTGTGTAAAAGAATTCTTGGCATAATAGAGGTTGATAGGTAATGTTTTGGGTTTCCATTCCTCAAGATTGGTGGTTAATTCCTGGAGATAAGATGTATTTTAGTGATTTGTAGGATTATTATTTTCTCTAAAATAGAGTAATGTTGTAATGTGAAGTTAAATAAATGCATGTTTTCGTTGGACTTTGAATCTATGCTGACATTAGATGTGGTCTAGTATTATTGAACAGTATGTTTAGAGGGCACATCCAGTTGAATAGCTGAATACCTTACTGTGTATATTATCAAGTGTGAGAGATCCTAAATTCTCTATTGCTTTTGGAGAATCAGAAGTATAGTTTGTGGGTTATGATGTAGATTTACTGAATGTATATGTGATCAATCTATTGAATACATTGTGGATTCTAGAGTTTGTTTGAAGATGGTCCATTTCTATATGGAAATTTATAATGTATCATGGTTTTAAATAAAACCCTACTCATTATGGAATTGTTATGGTTGTTGAAACATGGTACCTTTCAAAATAATGTCGGGTATAAATTTCACAACCTCATTGATATTCATCAATTATCTACTAGTTCTCTTGGGTCATGGGGACCAATGTCTATTTTTCATATCTATCACCCCTTATTTGATGGGGTTATCCATCCAAATCAGTATATTGATTCTTGGACATTGGTGTTTAGTTCCTCTTCATTCATCTCTATTTTTATCCCCTATCTTTATATGTTAATTTTTTTTATTATGGAAATGGTTGTCTTGGGTTTTGTTGTGAGAAAATATTTATTGCGGATACTTTTCATTACAATTGTGAGGGTTTTTTTGAAATATTTGGCTATTGGATTTGGCCTCATTGTCTCATCCTCATACAATGATTTAGAAAACATAGATCATGTTGTGTTATCAAAGAAAAATCCTTATTTTACTGCATCTTGGAAAATATCCATATTTATTCTTCAATTGAGTGGAATGTAAGTACTGAAAAAAAAATCGATTCTGATTAAATAAAATTTAAGATGAAGGATTTTATTTTCATGCATTTTCTATTTACTTTATCATTTATATTGTTTATTATTCTATAAACATGTAGATTTGTTTTGATGTGGGATTTTTTTGGATATTTAATTATGAGTAATTTATATGATTAACTTATTGAATTCACCATTCATAAAAGGTTAACCAAATAAATATGTCTATGAATATGTTATGTGTATATACCGACATTCTAGGAAACATCAAACACATGATATGATTAATGGTTGTTAATTTTCTCTTAAATTGGATATTTTAAAAATTATTGGGGAAAATTATATTTTATTATATTAGTTTTTTATTTTCATTTTTATACCTATTTCGTTTTTTTGGATAATGTGGTTATGGTTTGTGGCAGGTTTCGATCAAGAACATGTATAAGAAATGGGACCAAATTTTGTGGCCAAGAGAATTGTAAATATTTGGTTTTTTTGGTTTGTTTATGTTCATCAGTGTGTGGTGGTTGGACTATTTTGATGGATTTGTTATGACACAAGATGTTGGTTATAATCAAATTATTGGTTTGTGGGTTTTTATCACAG
This sequence comes from Viscum album, assembly GCA_963277665.1. Lineage (NCBI taxonomy): Eukaryota > Viridiplantae > Streptophyta > Magnoliopsida > Santalales > Viscaceae > Viscum > Viscum album. The sequence continues at coordinate 318,891,739 of OY728156.1, forward strand.
TTTCAGTTTCCTCATAGCAATGTAATATGAATGTTATTTGTTGATGTGAAATGGAATGGGTTTAATTAAATAAGTGTGGCCTAGAATCCATAATTTATAAATTGATTATGTAATTTATTATCCATATATGGATTGTCGATGAAATCAAATATAGGGTGAATTTGTTTATGGGTTTTCATTAATTATGAAATTATCATTTATATAAATGGAACATGATTGGTAACTATTAAATATAGAAATATATGGATTGATAAATTAAAAATTGAATCATGGTATGTATTGTGGATATCTTCTATGGATAGTCTCATTTTAGAGGTGGTAGTATTTGAAGGCATGTGTCATGGGTTTTTGTGTTTATATCAAGTTAATTTGAGGTTTATTGATATTAACCCTTGTAATAGAAACTATTTGTGACTATATATTTCTAAAATTTGACAATGATATTTCTAATCACACCACACCTAAGTGGGATATCCTTACCAATTATCAAATGTGTTGGGTTCTTGGTGTTCCCATCAACATGCTTGTTTGAAATTATAGATAGTTAACTCAACCATTTCACATAGACTCTCTTAAAGTGTTGTTACCATGTTATGTATACATGGTTGGAGGATATCCTTAGTAATGATGGGTTACATGGTGATGATTAATACTGACGAAATATTATTTATAGCCTAGAGATGCTCAATATGTATTCCATGGAAGAATTTTATTTTATTTGTGGTAGATGTCATATATTTAAAAATAACGGAATGAAGTAGATGTCTATCTTGTATATGATATCCTAATTCTAAAAAATTATTATTTTTTGTGGTACAAAGTGTGGAAATGTTGTTTCAGTTTTGGGGTAATGTCAACTGAATATGGGGTGCATGAGAATAGTTTGGTGAAGTTAGGCATGTGTTCCAACCCACAACTGAATCAATGGGACTAGAGCATAAGACTTTAGACATTAGGAAATTCGATTATAGAATTGTTGTGGAATTTAATTCTATAAACCATGGATTTAGTTCTCTTGAATTTATATTTCCAATTATGATATGTTTCATGTTGAGTGACCCTTTTTTAAGTTTGGGGTGTAGTTGATCACCAATTTATGTGAATGTTTTTTCAGATATTTATTCAATAGATCAACGGTATACCTTTTATAAACATTCATGAGCGAACATGGTTTTGATAAACAATAGTTTACATTTTATCAAAAAATTACATTTATATACGCTCTTTATTAGATATTAAAGAGGTTTCTGGTGATATTTTTGGACTCTACTATCATCAACCTAGGAGTTGTTATTGGCCCTAAAATCATGAAAATACTTTTTATTTTCTTAGGGTCTCATATGTAATTAATAACATGGATTAAGAGATTTTATTTTATGTAATTTTTGATCAATTTCATATAATATGGTTTTGATTAGTGGTTCCAATATTATATAATTCTCATCACATATATTATTTAGTTAATGGATCCCATTATATTTTATACCCTCAATGGTATTCCCCAAACTATTGCTTATTTGAGGTGGGATTTGTGGGTCACTCTATCTTCATATTGTTGACCAATGAGGGGTATACGTGAAGGTAGAGACATGAAATGGGTTTTTTAATTAAATAGTTCCAAACATTTAAGATTATTTCATAAATAAAACACTTCTCATTGAGTTATAATTATTCCATTGTCATTCGTTATTCAATTACTATGTTTCAGCACACTATGATATTCTAGTATTTTACTTTCACTATTTGTTCTTTGAATTTATGATTCATCCTCATGAATTAATTTTAAATAGTTACCTCAATTATTCTTATTTGTTGGACATACTTAATTATAAAAATTAAATGTTGTTAGGAATAATCACTGTCACATTTTATGGCCATATCTATTTTATATCTACATTATTTCATTTTACAAATGTATTAATGTCGCTTTTTAAATCCTAACTAATTTTTTTCTGATATGATCGTCTTATTTAAATTTAATTCGTCTCAGTAAAAATTTATTTATCAATTTTATGATTTTTATTTCAGAGATGGTATTTTAAAAAATTAAAATGATTTACTTTCGATTTAAACAATATATTTTAAATTTTATTGAACATTTTTATCAAGAAAACCATTAAGTATTTTTGAAGGATCTATTTTTGGGATATATTTTCTTATGGTGAATGAAAATATTTTAATGTTATGTTTTTCAAAATTATCCTCGAATTTTGTATCATTCATTAAATCATTACAAAAAATATTTGTAAAATATGAAAAACTCTTTTCATGGTTTGTATTCAATTATCTTATTTACCTCTAATAATAATTATCTCAATATGAGTTATATTTAATTATTCACCCTATTAATTCACAATTATTAATATACCTTTTATGTGATGAAATTATGGTATAAAATTTTTCAATTCCCAATCACTTCATAACTTATACCAGTTGAAATTTTTATCTAACCCTTCAACTTATAATTTTTTTTCATCTTTATCAAAATATTATAATATTTTTGGAATACATTGTTCATATTAGTTAGTAATCTCTGATATCTTATTTGTGTAGAAATAAAATTATCTTGTTTTTTTAAATATTTATAAAACCTATTTTCCTTCGTTGGTTAGATATGAATTGAGGTAATTATTAATGTTTCAATATGTGGCACATATATGAATAAAAATATTATGATGTGATGGGGTCAAAAATTGTAGATCCCACCAATTCATTGAGTTATATTTTATATACCATGAGATAATATGTATGGGATTGGGGAGTGAAACCGATAAACTATGGTATGTTTTCTACTATGTTATGTTTTTTTTGAACTTATCCTTGTGTTTTATTATGATTTCATGTTTTTTGTAGTTTTCATATTATTATATTGCCTTGATACTATGATATATACATTATTAAACCAAATCCTTATGTTCTGACTCTTGAAATATGATCTATGTTGTAAATATCATTATTCTTTTGTGATATTTAACTTTTATGTGATTGTGTTATCCTACCAATATGTTTATCTGATGCAATGTTATGAACGCCAATTATAATCACATTTTTTCCCATTATTTATATTTAAGAACATTATTCTCAATTTTCAATTTCCATAGGTTTTAATGAAGAGTATTATTTATGTTATTTCTAGATAATTATAATTTATTTAATATTAATAATATTTTTTTGTGGGAAAAATATCCATTTAATAGAAAATACATGTGTTTAGATAATTAATGGTTTTTATCAATCCTCAAAAACTCTAAACCTAAAATTTCATATTTAGGTAGATGATACAGAAATGGTTATTCATTTTGAAATTATAAATGTGTTTGTTTTTGAAACATGTTATGGTTTAAAATCTACTTTTTAATGATTTTTATCACTAAATCAATGAGTGTGGGTTTCTGGCATCTTATTTTGTTTCAAAAATGGTATTAGATATCTTAATAGGTTTGGTTGTTATTAAGTTAGTATAATTTAATTAATTTGGATATTTTCATGGGTCAATACGTGTATGGTATATCATTAGGAATAGAAACCCATTTTATGATAAAAAAATTACTAAATTTTATAGTGTTTAATGAATCTTTGGGATGCGTTTATTAGGACATAATAATAATTCATAATAAGGGTATATGATTATCTTAGGTTGGAATGAAATTTTATTTCAGAAAATTTATTTTTTGGGGGGGAAATATTAATATATTTTTTTAATGATATATGATTAAGTTATATGTTAATTTTTATTTGATCTATATTTATTAGTGTTAAGGGTTAATTTGAAATATGGTATCACAGTTTTATATTAATTTTAGGCTTGTATTATGTTAAAACATATGTGGACTTAATTATTATTAGAAATTAGGACCATAAAACGTTATTTAAAACCCTAGTGATAATCTAAAATATAAGAAAACAACATAATGTTTATTAGTTTATAGTGTTTGTTATTTATTATTAATAACATCCCTATCCGGATACACATAAGTGGGAATAGGATCTTCCCAAATTCACATTTGGGTAAAAACAGAAAAATGGATGGTTCTGAATTAAATAGATCTTCACTATGTCCTTATCTTATTGTCCATATTTCACACATTGTGGGACATTCATGGTGGATAGGCATTTCATGATTCGCATACACCTTAGTAACCATTACAATGAATATGAATATATTTTTATGGTATAAAACAAGTTAGGATAAAAAACATGTTTGGAAAATGATTATAGATAACCTACATAAAACTAAAAGTGTTTTAGGTTAATCCAATTATATCATAGTTTAACCAAATATATAATATGTTAAAATAATGGTGTCATATTTGAAGACTTTGGAGGATTGATTTATCAGATTAATTTATCAAGTTACATTGATTTTGTGTAATGATCCCCTCCCACCAAAGATGCCCCTCCTGAGCTGGCAATTGTGAAAGGGAGATAATGACCCCCCGAGTCCCGCCTCCAGTGGGCTCCGGGGTGGCTATTAGCACCAAGGGTATGAGTTTTCACAAATATGGGAGGCATTACCCTATTTATTATTTTAGGATCGGGAAATAGGACAAGTCAACTACCAAAAAATGGAAAAGAACAACTGTATAGAAATAAACCCAAACCAATCCCACATGAATGTTTAAATAATTTTATAATAAGGAACAAGTACGAGAAAGCACAAAAGTACAATATCAAAAGAAAACAAGAGAATAGCGACTGCAACAACTCCAACTGTCCGACTAGTAGGGTCTCGCACGGCCTTGGTAGTCCTCCTGGAAACAAGAAAGTAAACGTTGGGTGAGCATACAAGTATACTCAGTAGGGAAACCTAATGATCTCGTGCACAAGTGGGGAGACATCCTAATGTCCCGTGAGAACAACATAAGAAACCTAACAAGGAAATCTATCCACCCAACCTCACCAATCACACTCACCAAAACACAATCACAACAGGTAGTAGTAGTATAAGAACAAGAGTTTTGGGTACCCCGCACTATTTCCAATTAGTTAGCTGAACTTCCTGACATTGCCACACTCTCCCCACCCGCACACACCTGGGCCTCACAACCACATATCCCGCCCGCACACACCTGGGCCTCACAAACACGTATCCCGACCGCACACTCCAGGGCCTCACAACCACGTATCCCGCCCACACACACCTGGGCCTCACAAACCACACATCCCGCCCGCACAAACATGGGCCTCACAACCACATATCCCGCCTGCACACACCTGATCCCCAATCGAAACCTACCCGAAGAGTCTTGGGTGTAAGGTCGCCTCAATCCATCATAACCTATAAGCCTACCCGAAGAGTCTTGGGCCTAAACACCCCAATCGAAACCTACCCATAGAGTCTTGGGTGTAAGGTCGCCTCAAGCCATCATAGCCTAGGGGAGAAGGAGCAGGAAAGAGCTAGTAACTATGGGAAAAACACCCTCTCTCATGAAATAGGAGTGTTCGACACTAAGTGACCAAAATGGGTGTGGTGCGATAAAACACAAAACATACAGATATATATATATCAACCACTCAGTCCAACCTATGGCTTCTAAACAAAGAAATTGAGCACGTGCCTCGGCGGTGCTACCATGAAGCATGCATACAACAAAAAATCCTGAAACCCCATTTAGTATTTCACGTTTCAGCAGAATCAGTTTATTAGTTCCTTAACTACTTGGCAACAATCCACAACCAACCACAATGATTGTTCGTAAAACATATCCCCTCCATCCATAAAACAAGTTAGGAAAACACAAGCATCACAACAAGTCCATTCTTATAAACAAAAAAACCCATTGATTATTAATCCCATTACATTACCAAGCCGCATCATTCATTAACTCTTCCAATTTTTATTTATTAATCACAACCCAAAGTTCCTTCACATTTAAACCCCTCCCCACACGCCTGGACATGTTACACACTCCTAGAGAACAAGGAAACAAAATGTCTCACAACCGACAAGCCAAGCATTCCGTATATCAAAGGTACAGAGAATAACACAAAGCTTAGAAGAAAAAGGGAAAACACAAGTCAAAACAACTCTGGGTACTGAGCATGCATATGGGTCTCCCGCTCCCAAGTTCTCTCCTCAAGGCCTCCATGCCTCCACAACACATGAACCAAGGGAATGGTTCATCCACAGAACACCTTCTCTTTACGATCCTCGATTCCGACTGGTCGTTCCTCGAAGGTCATGTCGTCTCCCATATCTAACTCTCCCCATTCGATAACATGAGAGTCTTCGTGTAAGTACCGACGAAGCTGGGAGACGTGGAAGACCTCATGAACATTCTTCAATTGAGGTGGCAGGGCTAGCTGATATGCCACCTCGCCGACTCGCCTCAGCACCTCAAAAGGTCCGATGAACCTAGGAGAGAGCTTATTCCCCTTCCCTAACCTCCGTTCCCCCCGTCTACGGGAAAACATCAAGAACACATGGTCTCCCGCCTCGAACTCCAAATGCCTCCTTCGACGATTAGCATAAGACTTCTTGTCGGTCCGGAGCCGCTTTCATCCTCTCAAGTACAAGCTGGACTTTCTCAATGGTGCTCTGCACTAACTCTGGCCCAAGAGCACCTGTCTCACCATCCTCTGCCTAGGAAATGGGTGAACGACATGGTATTCAATACAAAACCTCAAACGGTGCCCTGCCAATAGTAGAGTGGAAGATGTTTTTGTAGGAAAATCTACTAAAGGAAAGTGTCATACCCATGATCCTCCGAAATCCAGAACGGATGCTCACAACATGTCCTCCAACGTCTGGATAGTCTACTCGGTCTGCTCGTCGATCTGGGGGTAGAAAGTTGTGCTAAGGCGTAGCTGGGTGCCAAAAGCATGTTGTAACCCCCTCCAGACACGTGAGGTAAACCGAGTATCCCAACCTGAGATGATAGTCTTTGGAACTCTATGAAAACACACCACCTCATCTATGTACCTTTGTGCTAAGGTACTCATCGGGCCCGACTCCTTAATTGCTAAGAAGTGAGATGATTTCGTCAGTCGATCCACCACTACCCAGATAGCATCATAACCACTCTGAGCACTGGGTAGTCCTATGACGAAGTCCATCGAGATTTCATCCCACTTCCACTCAAGGACATCTAAAGGACGAAACAAACCACTGGGAATATGGTGTTCATCCTTCACTTACTGACACACTAGGAATTTAGCCACAAACTCCGCCACTTCCCATTTCACCCCGGGCCACCAAATCTTTTCCCTCAGGCCTCGGTACATTTTTGAAACATCTGGATGTACCACCAAGGCTGATCTATGGAACTCACGGAGAACTCCCTCCCACATCACCTCCGTGACAAACAACCTTCCATGGAAAAGCATCCGATGTCGGCTGTCCTCTGACCATCCTTCTGGAGAATTCCCCTGATCGACACGATCCCGCATCACTTTTGCCTCGGAGTCCCCCCACTGAGACTCTTCCACTTGCTGCAACAAGGAGGATTTCACCGTCAACTGAAACAAATATCCTCTAACACCATCTAACCTTGCATCAAAGTGCAAGGCACCCAACTCTCCCATTGCTTTCCAAGCATCAGCGGATTGTCGAACCACTTCCTTATGTGACTTCCTGCTCAAGGCATCAGCCACAACATTGCCCTTACCTTCAGTGTAAGAGATCTCGAAGTCATAGTCTTGGAAAAACTCGACCCATCTCCGCTCCTGAAAGTTCAGGTCATGCTGGGAGAAGATATAACATAAGATCTTGTGATCTCAGAAGACCACAAATCGCTCCCCAAGGAGGTAATGTCGCCACAACATCAATGCGAACACTACTGCTTCATGCTTCAGGTCATGGGTGGCATAGTTACACTCAGGAGGGCGCAATTTCCTAGACCCGTAACAGATCACACCTTTCTTCTGCATTAGCACGCACCCCAGACCAAGGCCAGAAGCCTCACAAAACACCTCATACAACAACCCTTCCTCTTGCAACTTGAGTATGGGAGAACTAACCAACTTTTCATTCAGGTAGTCGAATGCCTTCTGGCACTACTCGCTCAATAGGAAGACCTGGTTCTTCCTAGTTAAAGCGGTCAATGGAGCAGCAACTGGAGAGTAGTTTGAAACGATCCTACGATAGTAACCTTCTAACCCCAGGAAACTACGAATTTCTGACACGCTCTTGTGTGCTTCCCAAGAAACAACTGCCTCCACCTTTGACGGGTCCACTCACACTCCATTCTGAGATACTACGTTCCCAAGGAAGTGTAATTCTTGTGTCAAGAACCTACACTTCGACAATTTCCCGTAAAGCTGGTGGTGTCGAAGGACTTCCAAGACTGCCCTGAGATGCTCAACGTGCTCCTCCTCTAATCATGAGTAGATCAGGATGTCATTGATAAACACAACGACGAACCAGTCGAGAAACTCTCGGAATACAAAGTTCATAATTCTCATGAACACAGCCCGTGTATTCGTAACTCCAAAAGACATCACTACAAACTCGAAGTGCCCATACCTGCACCTGAAAGCCGTATTCGAGATTTCACTGTCCTTAACCCTCAGATGATGATATCTCGATCATAGATCAATCTTCGAAAACCAACATACTCCCCTCAGTTGGACAAAGAGATCATTTATACTTGGAAGGGGGTAACAGTTCTTGACCGTTACCTGGTTCAACCTTCGGTGGTCTATGCATAGCTTGAGACAACCATCTACCTTCTTCACAAACAAAACTGGAGCACCCCATAGTGAAATGCTGGGTCGAACAAAACCCTTATCCATCAGATCGTCAATCTGAATCCGCAACTCCCGCAACTCCAAAGATGTCATCCAATAAAGGGCCACTGAGATTGGACGGGTACCAGGCTGTAAGTCTATACCGAATTCAACATCACGTCGGGGGGGGGGGGGTAGAGTCACAATCTCCTTGGAAAAGCCATCGAGGAACTCCCCAAAAACTTATGGGATATCCACCATCTCTGTATCAGCATGAACCATAGATAACCCGCCTAACAATGAAAGTAGAGTCTCCCCACGCCATCTTCCCACCTGATAACTCCTCTCACCAACAAAAGCTACATGCTGCCCATCTACATCGGAGACCATGAATCTTCTCCGGAAGCAGTAAATAACAACACCAACAGAAAACAAATAGTCAATGCATATGATGACATCATATGGCTGCATATATAACAGAAGAAGGTCCCCACTAGATCGATGCGGTCCCAACGTCAGCCCACATCCTCGGAAAAAACAAGATACGATGTTTTGGCCTCTAACTAGTTTACTCAGTACTAGTGGTACAGAAAGTCTCTCTGCGTATATTCCAAAAGTATGGGCTACACCAAGTGAAACAAAGCAGTGCGAAGCTCCCAAATCTAACAAAGTAGAAGAAAGAGTGCTGAACAAACAAATCGTACCTTGCACCACCTCCAGTCCTGCTGGAGCTGTCAACTCTACTGCGTGCAACTATCCACGCCCAGCTCTTTTGCCTCTTTGATGTCATCCACTTCCCCGACCATGCCCTGGTCGAGGTCCCTGAGGAGCACCCTGTGGTTGGCCTCCTCCTATAAAGTCTTCCCTCAGAGGAGCATGGTCCTACTGCTGCTGGAAGGGCCTTGTCGGAAACTGGTGCTGCTGAGGTGGTCACGAACCTGCCCACCTCCACCGTACTGAGCTCGGGTCAGGAACCGACTCTGAACATGCCTGAAACCTCCACAAGAAAAACAATTTGGTCTTGGGCTTGTGGAAAAGGGACGAGGACCTGAAGATCTAATCTAGAACTACTGGGGCCTGCTCCCCACTGGCCTGAACTTGGAAGGTCCCATCGCAGGAGACCTGCTGCTGACTGCCTTCCCCTTCGACGAACCTAGCTGAAACCCATCACGTGGTGCACCTCCCAGTGAGTGCACCCTTTCTACGACCTCTGCCTTCTTCTGCACCGCCATGTATGTCAGAAGGGTGAAGGGGTTGACAACATACTGGAGCGAAGGATGAAGCTCCACCTCCAAATGTCTCACCCGAGACTCCTCATCTGGAAAGAGATATGGAGAAAAGCGCAAGAGATCCTTGAACTTGTTCCCGAACTCTATTACTGACATACTCCCCTGCTGAAGGGAGAGTAACTCCGGACGCTTATCCACCTTGATCATGGAAGAAATGAATTCCTCTTGGAATTCCTTCTCAAAGTCAGCCCATGGAACCTCTGCCTCTATGCTCTCACCAAGGTAGAGCGTCCACCACTGTCATGCTGCACCTCTCAACTGACTGACTGCTAGGGGAACCCAGTACTCCCTCGGAGCACGGATAAAGGTAAAAGCGATCCCTAATTCCTCAAGCCATCCCTTTGTCTCCGTATCTGAAGTACTACCCTCGTACTTCTTGAGGTTCTGTCGCTGGAAAGAATGGAGAGTCTTCTGCCACTGGCTATCTTCCCCCACTCAGTCAATCCTCAACTGATCAACCGCCTAAATCTACTGGGCCTCGGTCGTCTGAGCCACCCGGGGACGACGTCCGAGTGCCATAGCTATACGGTAAACAAGGATCGCCTAAGCCCAAGTAGTAAGTAAATTTCTCAAGGTTTTATTTTATCATGTTATTTCAATTTCTTTCCCAGAACACCAAAATCAAGTAAAACAAAATCATGATGATGGATGTAAATTACCTAGGGTCTTTACCCTGCAATTAATGTGGTCTCACTTGGTCGTTCGGTAGGTTCAGAGTCCTTGCATCAGATTACGGGGTCCCTAAAATCTCGTGTCCTAGCCGGTCTTCCCTGGCCTATGTCACACACCAAGATTAACCGACACTATTTCCCTACCATCCCATGAAAATATCACTATGCCAAACACCAAAATCCATCCTATCGTTCAACCATCACCTTTGATACCATTCTTTCACGACCCCCTCCCACCAAAGATGCCCCTCCTGAGCTGGAAATTGTGAAAGGGAGATAATGACCCCCGAGTCCCGCCTCCTGTAGGCCCCGGGGTGGTGTGTAGCACCAAGGGTATGAGTTTTCACAAATATGGGAGGCATTACCCTTTTTATTATTTTAGGATTAGGAAATAGGACAATTAAACTACCAAAAAAAGGAAAAGAACAAGTGTGTAGAAATAAACCCAAACCAATCCCACATTCATGTTTAAATAATTTTATAAAAAAGTACAAGTACGAGAAAGCTCAGAAGTACAATACCAAAAGAAAACAAGAGAACAACAACTGCAACAAATCCTACTGTCCGACTAGTAGGGTCTCGCACGACCCTAGTAGTCCTCCTGGAAACCTGAAAGTAAACGTTGGGTGAGCATACAAGTATACTCAGTAGGGAAACCTAAAGCTCTCGTGCACAAGTGGGGAGACATCCTAATGTCCTGTGAGAACAACAAAAGAAACCTAAAAAGGAAATCTATCCACCCAACCTTACCAGTCACAATCACCAAAACACGATCACAACAGGTAGTAGTTGTATAAGAACAAGTGTTTTGGTTACCCCACACCATTTCCCATTAGTTATCCGAACGTCCTGATGCTGCCACACTCTCCCTGCTCGCACACACCTGGGCCTCACAACCATGTATCCCGCCTGCACACACCTGGGTCTCACAACCACGTATCCCGCCCACACACACATGTTCCTCACAAACCAAACATCCCGCCCGCACACACCTGGTCCTCACAACCACGTATCCCACCCGCACACACCTGGGCCCCAATCAAAACCTACCTGAGGAGTCTTGGGTGTAAGGTCGCCTCAAGCCATCATAGCCTATAAGCATTCCCGAAGAGTCTTGGGACTAACCACTCCAATAGAAACCTACCCATAGAGTCTTGGGTGTAAGGTCACCTAAAGCCATCACAACCTAGGGTAGAAGGAGAAGGAAGGAGCTAGTAACTATGGGAAAAACACCCTCTCCCATGAAATGGAAGTGTTCAGCACTATGTGCTCAACATGGGTGTGGTGCGATAAAACACAAAAGATATATATATATATATATATAGAAACCAATCACCCCAACCTATGGCTTCTAAACAGATAAACTGAGCATGTGCCTCGGCACTGCTACCACGAAGCATGCATACAACAAACAATCCTGAATCACCATTTAGGTTTTCACGTTTCAGCAAAATCAGTTTATTAGTTCATTAACTAATGGGAAACTATCCACAACCAACCACAACAATTGTTCGTAAAACATATCCCTGCCATCCAGAAAACAAGTTAGGAAAACACAGGCAACACAACAAGTGCTTTCTTATTAACCAACCAACCCATTGATTATTAATCTCGTTCCATTACCAAGCCCCATCATTCATTAAATCTTCCACTTTTTATTTATTAATCACAACCGAAAGTTCATTCACATTTAAATCCATCCCTGCAGCCCCGCTGCCAACCACAACACACCGAAAACAGTACATCAATATCCCTTTAATACCACTTATCGATGCTCCGCTGCCCATCACCAACATAGCATTCACACCATCCCACAACCAAGTCAACAACAGACCCACTGCTCACCCATTTCACAACAACCCACAAGACACCATCATCACATGCCACGTAACCAAGCCAACACCCACATGTTCATTATTTCATTTTGTTCAACCGGGGTGATCACACAAGGGTTCCAGATTTTCATTTAAACATCCAACTTTACGTGATTAAGCAAATTCCACATTCGTAAAAGATCCATTCATAAAACTATATAGAAATATAGAGTAACATTTAATTGCACATGCAAAGGCCCCCAATGACCATTATTTTCAGTAGGCATAAGCCTATTCATTTCACTACATAATATCACAGGATATAAAAGTAAAGTAACAATAATCACAAATATCAGATCCCCGTTATATAACCAGTTATTATATTCATTTAATGGTTCTACTATTTCTCAGGAAATCTAGAGGATACCCACGCCGCATGATGCACAAATTATAGAGACGAAGGTAAGACCCCTACCTCAACAGGTTCTGATAACAACGCTCCTCCCCAGATCAACTTTAGAAGACGTCTGTCGGCATCCGTCACTTCTGTCGAGTCCCGGAAAAACCTCCTTGGGTGGAAGTAGGAGAGGAAAGGTCGAAGGAAAGACAACGGATCTAAGCTTGGAAGTTTCGCCTCGTCGTTATGATCCCGTGGCCGCTGACGGATCGTAAATCGGAGCTCAGACGAAGATGTTATAGAAGAAAGAGCCTTCGACTCTCTTGACAGAGCTCTGCTCAGAGGGGAGGGGAGGAGAGGTGTGTGTTGGAAAGGAGGAGGGGAAACCTCCTTTTATAGGTGAGAAAAGAAAAAGTATATGGCGTGTACTTATGGTATATGGCATGTAATCCGTTATTGCACATGGTCTCCACGCGGCTTCCAACACGGCTCCGCGGTCGTTGATTGGTGAACACACAGTTTGAAGGTAACGCATACGCGGGGAAGGACTACAAGTCCTATAGATTGGACACACGGCGTGTACTCATTTATTGCACATGGCAAGGACACTGCTCCAACACGGCACACGTCCGACGACTGGTCAACATACGGTAACGTGTACGCGGGGAGGGACTACACGACGTGTAGTATTGGGTACACGGCGTGTACCCATTTATTTCACGCGGCAAGGACACGGCCTCCCACACAGGGTGTACTCGGCAAGGGGGTACACGGCGTTGAATCAAACTACATGGCGTGTAGTTTCAAAATTGTGGAAAGTGTGGGGAAAGTCCATTTTACCCTCCAGAACACTTCGTGGCCTTCTTTTGACAATGGAATGGGCCGGAGAGGTCTGGGCCATTACATTTTGTTTGATTTTCTAATTTGAATTTCTATTTTACTATTTAGTTAAAAAAAGATCACAAAAATGATGCTTTCAATGGTGTGTAACTAGAAATTTATTAAAGTTATAGATTTATAATGTATAATATTTTGATAAAATTGTTGATAATATTAATATTATTTTATTATAAATGAAATTATTTTTTCATATTATCACCTAAATTAATGAAATTGATAATAAATTGTGTATTGTAATATTATGGATAAAATTATCTATTTATTATTAGTGAGTGATAATTAAAATTCAAAGGATGAAACATATTTTCTATTGGATACAACACCATAGGTTCTGTGACACATTTAATTTTTTAAACTATAAGCATATAACTCCCAATTTGATTTTACTTCAAAAAATTTACTTTTCATTATGAAATAATTCATAAAATATATGAATCAAACTTAAAAAACATTATTAATTTAATATGGAACATTACTAAAATGGTTAAAAAATAATTATATATCATATAATGTTAAATAACATGGATGATGTCATCTATAAAATGTGTATAAATTAAAAATATATAATAAATATAAAATAATAATATCATTAAACCTACAAAATACCAAAGATTAGCTACCCCCTCAGGGATCACCATTAGTGGATCAAAATAAAAAATTAAAAAGAAACATATTAATGGTTAAATAATGTTGTGAAATACAAAATTATAATTTATTTAATGATAAGTGTGATATAATTTGTGAGAATGGAATGAATTTATAGGGATTAATGGTGATGTAAGCATTATAAAAAAATATGGTCATTGGATATATGGTTGTTGGAAATATGGTCGTTGGAAATATATTAGTTGGACATACATGTATTATATTGGTATAATGATGGTTCTAATTATTATTATCAAATATAAAATAATACAATTCATAAATTATAAACATTGAAAAAATATATTAGTTAATGTAAATATTTTTCTATAATAAATATTTTTATGCATTATATATTATATATTGTTATTATTAAAGTATTATATGTTGTATTTATAAAAATAAAATAAATATTTTTATATCACTATTGTGATAGAATTAATTGGGTTTCATATATATAATTAATTTTAATTGTATTTCGTAAAAATTATTTAAATGTCATTTTTTCATAGAATTGTTTTTAAGAGTTGAATAAAATTATCATTATAAATATAATAACTAATAGATAATTATTTTTTTTGAATGAACTAGAAATATATTCTTGTGAATATTTTGGAACTCAACCAATAATTATTAATAGGAATGTAAGAAATTAAAATTTATTTTCTGTTTCAAAACAAATTTTCCTTGGAAGTGGTTTTCCCCATTATGATTTCATACATTTATATAAAATTGTATAAAATGTATAATTTTAGTATGATTCCATGGAATTCATTTTTCCATTTATCATATAGATATTTATAAAATTATAAAATTTTAAATCATTCTTAAAATGTTGATTTTTTTTGTTTGATAGTAAATGTTGTTTTTAAAAATTCCACAAATTTTTTGAAATAAGAAATATTTTAATATAACATAAAAAAATTTCAAACATTTTTAATGAAATTAGACTAATTTCTTAATTAAAAATATACATTCAAATATATAATCATTTATTTAGAAACTCATAATTGACATGTTGGATCATAATTTATGATTTCTATGAGAGTATAAAATTATTATATTAGAATACATATTTGTAAATTTTGAAAGTATAATATTATACAATGATTTTATAATTTTTAATAAGGTATAAAAATTAATTAATCAATTAACTATATTTTTTAGTCCGAAAATATGTTACATATTAAAAAAAATGAGTTACATAGGTAAAATTATATTATGGTAAATAATTATATTAAGGGAAGATCTAAACTATTTGAAAAGTTATTGTTTCCCTTGGAAATTGAGGATGGCCTCCTTGATTTAAGGTTCAAAGATTCAAATCTATTTTTAACGGGTTTGTTTGTAGAACCAGAAACATCCAATGATTCCATATCCATTTGGACATACGTTTCAAAGGTAGGTGCTCATTAATTTGTGGACTGATGAGGCTTAGCAATTTGCATTGGTCTAGAGGATGGGAGGTCAGACTCATCACACCTTTTTGAGGGGAATTATTCTCTACTCCGGGACTCTCTTTATAAATTTAAGTAATGTTCATGAATCCTTATTACATTACCAAGTAAAAAATGAGGTTTCCTTTAGATCTAACAATCAATGATTAAATAAGTAGGAAATTTAGAGAATCTTTTATATGTATTCGAGGTTTTTCATCGATAGATAATCATCTGTATTTATTAGAGATTCTTGGTCATTGGTATCCTTCGACACATTTATATAGAAGTCTCTCAGTCATTATGTTGACCATGCTGGTTTTAAAGCCACTCAATGGGGCACTAGAAGTTTATTGTCATTCATAAAGACATGTATTATATCAGAGTTGGGATCGAACCCGCAGATGGTCTACCTACATATCCTTTGTTTAGAAAAAGAATCAGAACCCACATAGTTCGAGTTAGGGAGTATGCTGTTTATGATTGATAGTTCAAAGAAAGATGTCATAATTACTTTTACACTATATGCTCTTGTGATTCATGCTCAGTGTGTGAAACATGAGGTATTGGTAAAGAAAAACAATTGTGCCATGAAAGGTGAAATAATAATAAATTATGTGGGGATTATGTATGTATGACTACCCATAAATTGATGAGGATTAAGATTTACTTCTGGGAAGAAATACAGGAACATGGTCCATAAAGGTATATGTACATTATGATGATTTGGATACTCTAATCTTGGGACTTACTCTTAAGGAAGATGCCCAAGTTAGGAGGGGACTTATGATTGGGTTTTATTCTTGAGAAGTAAGCCCTGATCAAAAGGAAATTAAGACTGGGGATTACTCTTGAAAATGAGGACCAGGTTAAAGGGATTTGAAAATTAAAGGGACTTGGGGGTTACTCCTAAGGAGGAGACCCATATTTGAGACGGGGACTTACTCTTGAAAAGGAGGCCCAGGAGAAGGGAATTATAGTTGGGGATTACTCTTGATGAGTATGCCCATAATTTGGGGATTTATGACTGGGGCTTACTCCTGAAAAGGAAGCCCATGTTAGGGGATCTAAGACTTACTCTTGAAAAGGAGGCCCATATTTGAGAATTATGCCTGGGGATTATTCCTGAAAAGGATGCCCAGTTTAATGAGTTATCACATCTTAAAGTATGAGGTTGAATGAATGAAATATCAATCCTTAGTGACATAAAGATGTGTAAATCATTGGGTTTTGAGATATATTACACAGAATTCCTTTCAGATAAGGAAGTCAAATAAAGAAATCATGCCATAAATGGCTTTGAAGAGTATCTTGAAGACTGAATCTTGAATATGAGAGGTGGAATGACATAAGAGGGGTGAAATGGGCAAGAAGGGCACCCAAAAAGGCAGGGGCATGCAAGTCCTAGCAGGCGCGCAGGTACTGCGTGGGCACGCAAGTCCTGGTTGCGCAGGTATACCTACGCGACACATGGGTACTTGCACATTTGTAAACCAGCATGGTAATACTTGGGCGGTCCTTGACCAATGCCTTTAGAATTTTCCTGAGGTACTTCCAGAAGATACGCACGCATGTTTTGGTGAGGAAGTAGGGTGGTGTGCAAGTATATTCGTTTCCCTTAAGGGTAAAACATCTTAGGCACGCAAGTGTTAGTGAATTCTAACACTTAGACCTTACTCCTCTTGTTTAGACCTTCCATTCTAGGTATAGAATTACCTTAGAAGTGTTCGGAAGACCTGAAGAAGAGACTTGGGCGTTCAGAGCTCTAAATCTGAATTCTGGAAAAAATTACTCCTCAAATGGGGGGCCCATAGGGTCTATTTATAGGCTAGAGAAGACCCCAGGCAGTTATCTTTTAGGGCGCGCAAGTCACTTGCTTGACCAACTTCGGCGCGAAGTTGTACTTGTGAGACCATTGTGGTGCGCTAGTGTACTTGCCGACCATTCTAGAACTTGCATGACCCTTGTGCAATGTTCTTCTTATTCATTCCTTTGTTAATTTTTGATATTTTTCCAACGGTTGCATCACTTTTAGCTCATATATTCCCCTTTTCCAATCTTTAGATTCTGTGACGAAAGGAGCGTCAACAAAAGTCCCCCCTCAGAGTTGGATACAAAAGAAAAGAGGATTTGACTCTGAGGAAAAAAGGAGAAATCATGGGTCCTTGTGGTTATCGGAAGTTTTAATTCATGCATATCGGACATAAAAAGGATAATGATTAAGGTTGAAATATCTTTGACAAAAATGGATTAGAATTTACACAATTCCTTGAAAATTTATCTGAAAACAAATTATCACACTCAAGTATGAGGGAAAATATATAAAATATGGCTTAAGAATATTTGAATCAGAGGAATGATATGAAAAAGATCTAAAAGGCATTAGAATAAGTAGTTTCCAATAATGAAGTTACCATTATTTAACAAACCTGTTAGGGGGTTGAATTATGCAGGTCCACCTAAGGGCATTGGCTGCATAGTCAAATAAATAGCATCTTTTGGCTAACAAGTCTGTTATGTAGACTGTTTATGCAAAGCCACCTAAGGGAACGTGCTGCATAGTCATGCAAAAGAACTCTCAGAAATTTACTTTCCTAGTTCTAAAAAGTCAGTTAAGGTTTATGGAGATTCAAATTTTCCAATGTATAGAGTTTGTTATATGGAGAGATGTACTTGAATATGGAGAAGATATTTTCCGAACAAGATTATCAAAGAACTGGATGGATATCACTCCTATGAAGGTCTGACCCAAATGTAGGGAAGGAGAATATAAACCATAGATTTTAATACTTTCAGATCATGAAAGAGGATATGGGACTAATATGTTAAGGATGGATAATATTGTAGATCCCTACATACTGTCATTTAAGACCAATAAGGACAACAGAGGCTTTCTTCCCAAGAATGAAGTTACCAGTATCCGAAAAACCCATTTTGTGGTTGAATTATGCAGGGCTACCTAAGGGCATTGGCTGAATAGTCAAATAATAGTATATTTTGGCTGAAAAATCTGTTATGGAGACTGTTTATTCAAGGCCGCCTAAGGGAACGTACTGCATAGTCAGGTAAAATGACTCTCTGAAATTTGACATTTTTGTGATTAAAAGTCATGAAAAGGGTTATGAAGATCTGAAAATATTTAAGGATAGGATTATGACACATAAAGATGAGTATTGTCCAATGTATATAGAGATACCCAGATCAATACTAACCATAATCATGTTGTGGCTGGGTCCTGAATTGAAATGTTGGACTTCACAACGTATCCTATAAGGATCGGAATCAAGCCATACGTAGTTCATAAACTACAGTTTAACGTCATATGGGACAAAAGGATTAGAGATCTTATTTTAGGGCCCTAGATCTTGGACCATTGTAAGAAATACACAGTGTGTGTTTTCATGGGGACTTTTCAGCCAAGGGATTGAATGTGGAATTTGGGGTTAGGCCCAAACACTTGGGGCTGGATTCGAGGGACACTCGAATGTTCCTACGTATCCAATAAGGATGGGAATCAAGCCCACGTAGTTCTAGAAATGCCCTATGTACAAATTTGGTTCGTACATGTGAAGGGTGAAAGGTGACTTTAGTACAATGATGGTTTAACCCAAGATAAAAGGTTTGGGCATTGTCATGTATGCACGTAGTATTTTAAATGAAACATGATTGAAAAATCAATGTAAATAATGGTTCCCTCTCAAGTGAGGGTATCAAAGAATATTTTACTTTATTTTCATACTGGACAAACTTGTTGAATAGTTTAACATCGTATAACAAGGACGAAAGTGAACCATTGTAATGATATTGATTCTAGGGGCGGTTTCATGAATCAACATCGTATGAGATGGAGGTGAACCGATGTGAAGAGATTGGTTTTGGGATTGAACCTTGGGAGGTTGCCTACATACCCAACTTGGAACGCAAGGATCAATGTCCACGTAGTTAAATTAAAGAATGAATTAATGATCATGTTGTTCTTGGGGACAACGACCTAAAAAATGATGTTAAGACTTATTCATGGTTCACGGCATAGAGATAGTGTTGTGGTTGAAATTTTCTCAAAGCTCAAGTGAGTCATACTCGGTGTGAGAAACAAGAGGTAACAAAAACATTAACGATGCACAGTTTAATGTCATGTAGGACATATAAAGGGACTATGCTGTTTAAAGTCTTGCAGTTAGGACTATGGGTGGTGTACAGTTTAGTTTCATGTAGCAGGGACAAAGTACAGTTTAATGTCATGTAGGACGTATCAAAGGGCTTTCTATACAGTTTAGCGTCATGTAGTTACGACGATTGAGACAACATAGTTTATCATCATGTTGGAAAAAAAAACATGACTGTGTAGTTTAATTTCATGCATTAAAGACAAAAGAGTACACCATTTAACATCATGTTGGACGTATTAGGGACTTTTTTCATAGTTTAATGTCATGTTGGACGAATGTAACACAAATAGTTTATGTTCATATGTATGGAACATTGATGATGCAGTTTAACATCATGCTGGACATATGGGATTTTTCACAGTTTAACGTCATGTTGGACAAAAAAGGGTCGATACAGTTTAGCATCATGTTGGACGAAAGTGCGAATAGTTTAAGGTCATATGCATGGACCGTGGATGGTGCAGTTTAATGTCATGCTGGATGTAAGGGACATCTGTACAGTTTAGCGTCATGTAGTTTGGAGGTTACAGTTTAACATCATGTGAGATTAAA
This sequence comes from Viscum album, assembly GCA_963277665.1. Lineage (NCBI taxonomy): Eukaryota > Viridiplantae > Streptophyta > Magnoliopsida > Santalales > Viscaceae > Viscum > Viscum album. The sequence goes on from OY728156.1 coordinate 318,912,276, forward strand.
GGAATACAAATAGTTTAAGGTCATATGTATGGACCACTGCTGTGTAGTTTAACGTCATATAGAAGGGACGATGAAGGGGACACAGTTTAACGTCATGTTGGACATATGTGAAAAGAGTATAGGGTCATATGCATGGACCGTTGATGATGCAGTTTAACGTCTTGCTAGATGGTGGTGCATTTTAAGGTCATACAGGACCACAAATGATATATTTTGTGTTTATACAAAATACTTCTTCAAAAATCTGGCATTGGTTGGAGTAGTGATGAGTTCTCCATCCATCGAGATTAATGAATAAGCTCCATTGGAGTAGACCCTATGTATTGAGTATGGTCATTACCATTTTGGCTCAAGCTTGGGAGGATTCATTCCTGGCATCATTGGAGTTCTGATAAATAATACCAATTCTTTAGGATTGAATGAACTAAGATGAACTTTTTTTGTTAAAATCACATGCTATTCGATTCTGATAGTCTTCCCAGTGGTGCAAAGTGCACAATCTTTTCTCATCTAACATTTCCAATTCATTCAATCGCTTTTTAGATTGTTCATATGTAGATGATTGATCACAAATGGAAACTCTGAGCAAGGGTAGTTGAACATCAATTGGAAAGACTGCTTCTGTTCCACATACCAATGAATATGGAGTTGGTCGCATTGCAGTGTGGGTGGAAGTCCGATAAGCCCGTAAAGCATGAAAGAGTTTATCAGTCCATGACTTCTTATCTTTATCCACCATCTTTTGCAGTATATTTGGAAGAGTCTTGTTGAAGGATTCTATCTAGGCATTGGCCGCTGCATGATACTGAGATGAATGGTTGGATTTGATGTTGTATTCTTCATACAACTTCTTCACCTCGGATGAACAGAAGTCGGTGCCATTGTCCATCAATATGGTATGAGGGACACCAAATCTAGTAATGATGATAGACTTGATGAAGCTAACAACACATTTAGAACTAACATCCTTGAGAGATATTGCCTCTGCCCATTTGGAAAAGAATTCAGTAGCAGTAAGAATGTACTTAAACTGCTTGGCCGTAGCCGAAGGGTAAGGTCCCACCATATCCATTCCCCATGTGGAAAATGACAATGAGTATTTAGATGTATGAAGTAACTATAGAGTTTAATGAATTAAGTTTACATGTACTTAGCATGAATGACACTTCTTTGCGAAATCACCACAATCTTGTATCATTGATGGCCAAAATTATCCAAGCCTTCGAATCTGATCAGATAGTCTATGTCCAAACTGGTGGGCACTACAGACTCCTGCATGCACTTCTTTCATGATAGCTGTAATTCCCCAACCCCAGTTACCCAGAGTCGGTGCATTATTACATAACATTGTAATGTGCACAAGAAAGATCAAATCTCGAAAGACCGATTATTTTAGTAGCCTTAGAAACACTAGATATATTCATAAAGTTTTACATTACATCATAAAAATGAAAACTACAACAACATAGTCTCCATAGTCCACACTCTTATCCCCTCATACTATCCCTGCATGTCATTCATAATTTATTTCTTCACATCCTGGGAAAAATAAAAACTAGGAAATGGGTGAGCTCAAATGACCAGTAATGATAACAATATAGTGGAAAAATTCATAAATTAGAATAAACATTTAAGGAAATGTATTACCAAAAAATCCTTTTAAACTTGAACTTCAAAATAGTATGGAAAAAATAAAATGAAATAATTCCATTTACTTATTCACATGGATATTCTACTATTCGAATAATCACATGGAATATCAATAACGACATTCATAATGATGGAATGTATAATGCTAGACTATCATAACCACATAGCCAAGGCCTCTTGCCAAGACTACAAATAACACTTTTCCAAGGCATTGTTCCAAGACACAAGTTTGTCTCATGAGACCTACCGATGCATTGAGGAGCTATAGCGGGCTCCACCCATCACATATTAAGTCCAATGCATTCCCATATGAAAAGGATTAAACATAACATAAACATTCGTATTAAAACTAGCATACGAAATGTAAATACTTCATCCATAAACCAATAATGGTATAAAAATAACACATCCACAGTCAAACATATCAAAAAACCTTCAATACAATATATAAGTTTTGTATCATAATAAATCAACTTCAAATAAGCTTAAAATCTATCAAAGGATGTTGACATAGATAAAATCAAAACTCTTCTTAGATAAATATATCTTTCTATTTTGAAATAATTTAAGAGTCATGTATCTATAAAATAAAACATTTCTTTGAAAATATTCTTATATTCTTGTAAAGGAAGCTTCGATGAATTTATAACTGGGGAAAATAGCCGCACCCGCCATATAAGTTAAAAAAACATTCATACCGTAATTCTGTCGAAATGGTTAAAAAGGAGCTTGTCTGGAAAACGACAGAAAGATTCATTTATAAACCACTTATAAAAGTCAACAAGGGTATAAATTACTTTAACCCATAATCTAGTAAATAGTAAAAAAAATTGAAATAAATTTTTAAGAAACATGGATGTGGATGATAGAGAAGTCCCAGTAGATTATTACGTATAAACAATCTCGGATAATGAAGAGATTGAGAAATAAACCCTTAAAATGTACTTTTACATGGTTGGGGTAGGTTAAACTCCTTTATAATGGTTAAATAATTGTTATTAAGTTATACAAGAATCATAAATATTAATATGATATCATATATGATCTTTTAACATTACTCTGTTAATAATATTTTAGAATTATCGTCGTTCCGGTTGTTAACTTACTCGTTTTATTTTATATGTTTTGTTACGTAAGTCGTGTTTCTCATTGATAGGTTGTATATTATTCATATCCAGAATTATATCAAGTCCTTAGATACAATTATTAATCATAAAATGGATACGATGGGGAATTAATATCAACGCGTTCGTGGAGACGGTAATCCGTACGTACGCACGAGCGACAATATCATTCTTTTGATATTAAAATAATATTTAATTGGATGGTATATCATATATAAAGAATAATTATCATGTTATATTTATTATTTATATGGATTACATATCATTTTTATAACCATCCAAATAATAATGATTTGAATAACAATTACACCACGACGTGGAGACGGTAAGTCATACGTACGCACGTCTGGTAACATGTCATTCAAAGGATGGATAGAATACTGAAATACGGTTTTACCATGTTTATAATAACATAAAATTATATATAATATACTGGAGTTATTATTTTAGAATGGTAATAACAAATATAGAAGAATTGGAAGAAGAAAGGAACTTGAAAAGGGGTGGTGAAATCATTACCTCTTCTTTGGGTTCTTCCTTTTGATTTGATCAAATGGGCTCCTTAGGTTGGCTTTCTGATCAAAACAAGGCCTCTATCTTGTATTTAGGGAACTTGAGAGAGTATTTGGGCAGAGTTTGGCCGAGCCAAATGGCTTTAATGGTGTGAATTAATGATAAGGGGGAGTTCCCTTTTATAAGAGGGGTGAGGGGCACCTTTGGAAAAGCTAGAAATATTATTTTATAATAAATTCATATTAAGTTTACAATGGCTCCAAATTGGATTATTTAAAGTTTAAGGTGGGGATGGGTCGAAAACCACTCAACCAATAGAATTTAGACTTGTTTGGGTCATTATATTAAACTTATCTTTTAGTTTTAACTCTTAGTTAATTTGTTCAACACCTACCATGTCACTTTGTATTTTTATAATATATAGTTAATAAACATACAATATACCTCAAAGAGACCCCCAATTGGTCCATTAATGATACACCTATCATGATATAAGTCTATTTGCTGAACCTTAGATTTTTAGAAATTTAATATCAATTAATAATATAATATTTTTTTAAAAACTCTTTTATGTCAATTTTCACACTATTTAATAAATGATTTTTGTGAAAATAATAAAAGAATTATTTCTTAGAAAATCGTTAATTAAGTCAATCCTAACATGTCATATTAACCGATAAAATTAGTTTAATTCATAAAAATTCTCAATTTATATTTATTTGGGTATTTATATTATCAATTATTTTAATTTTTCACTATTATGGTAATCACTGCATCATCATTGTGTCATAAATAAATTAAATTATTTAATGTCTAAAAATTATGAATAAAAATATAATTATGTATTAAATAGTCTTAGGTTTATATGGAATATTTATAATCTACTTTATCTTATGTTTATCCCTATATTAAAAATTATTTAGTAAATAAACTTTGATTTTAACTCTTTAACTCTTCTTTGAATTAAATAATAATAAATGTCCTAATCTAATCCCAGTGGACCTAAATAATAATATTTTATTCCTAAGGTTGTTTTTGGTCGATATACACTTGTCAAATAGAATTAGGACGTGTGTTAGGGTAATATTTATATCATTTTTACCCTTAATTACCCTATTTACTTTTAATCGTGGTAAATAAAAGTAAAAAGTTACTATTCACCAAAAATTATTTTCATCTTGTTGAACAACATTTTACTTTGTGATATTAACCGTGTCTCTCAGATTTTATAAATTTTACTCACATAAGATGTAAAATTATGTTTTATGAAGAATTCAGTTTTTAACTACCACTTAGTTGTTTCACTATTCATCAAAAAATGAAGTTTTTCAGAAAAAACCAAAAAAATCACCCTAGGCTAATTTTGATATTCCAAATCCAAAAATGAACTTCATTTTGAAAAATAATATTTATAAATTTAAAAAAATGGGTATTAATATTCATAACGGCTAGTTCGATTGGTTGTGGTGTGTCAGAACTCGATGTTGCGTACAACACACGCTATTGCATTATTCAAAGAGAAGCATGTCGTAGAAGCATTGACTGTTACATTCTCCCCACCTTAAAATAATTTCTTCCTCAAAATTTCTAGAATACTACCGCATGAAAAGAATAAGGGGGTTCTTCATCATAAGTTCCTCGGGTTCCCACGTTGCCTCTTCCATCTTATGGTTTCTCCACATGACTTTTACCAGATGAGTCATTCAGTTTCTCAGTAATTTCTCCCTCGTATCAAGAATCTTGGCGGGCTCTTCGCAATAAGAAAGATCGAGTTCCAGTTATAATTCCTCATAGGTGAGTACCTGCGTTGGGTCAGGCATGTATTTCCTCAATAGTGATACGTGGAACACATCGTGAGCTTTGGAGAGATTTGGAGGTATTGCCAAACGGTAAGGTACAACCCCAATTCGTTCTAGAATTTCCAAAGGTCCGATGTACATGGGACTCAATTTACCATTCTTACCAAAATGTATGACTCCCTTCCATGGAGATACCTTTAGGAAAACATGATCACCGACTTGAAATTACAAATACTTCCTTCGATTATCGTCATAGCTCTTCTTCCTACATTGAGCTGCTTTGATATGGTTTTTGATTACCTTCACCTTTTCCATCATTTCCTCCACCAATTCGGGGCCTATAGGTTTTCTTTCACCAACGCCATCCCAACAGGTTGGTGTGCAACATCTCTTTACATATAACTCTTCATATGGTTCCATATGTATACTCGAATGGAAGCTATTGTTATTGGAAAATTCTACCATAGGTAAATATTGATCTCACATACCCTGAAAGTCAAGTGATCAGGATATCAACATGTCTTCAATGGTTTGAATGGTTCGTTCTAATTGTCCATTTGTTTAAGGGAGGTAGGAAGTGCTGAAATGATGTTCATTATCCAAGTCATTCTGAAGACTTTTCCAGAATCTCGAAGTAAAATGGGGATCACGACCAGAAAAAATCGATAGGGGTACTCCATGAAGTCTCACCACTTCATCAATATATATTCTTACTAGACGTTCAAGTGGTAAATCTTCCCTTATAGAAAGAAAATGTGCTGACTTGGTAAGACGATCATCAATGACCCATATTTCATCATTCCTTCTTGGTGTCTTTGGTAGCCCCATGACAAAGTCCATTGTAATATTGTCCCATTTCCACTCCGGTTTGGGAAGAGGTTGCATGACTCCTCCTGGATGTTGCCTTCCAGCTTTCACTTGTTGACAAACCATACATGTTGAAAAAAAATCAGCAATCTCCCTCTTTATGTTGTCCCACGAAAAATGTTCCTTCAAATCTCTATACATTTTGGTGCTCTCAGGGTGTATAGAGAAATTGGAACTGTGAGAATCATCCATAAATTTCCTTTTTAGATTAGGTATATCGGGAACACAAAGTCTCTTCCCGAATTTCAAAATTCCATCTTCATACACAAAGTCTCTCAATCTCCCATCATTCATAGATTTAATATTTTTTTGAAATTCTTCATCATCAGTTTGAGAACTCTTAATCCTTTCTAGTAAAGATAGTTTGGAAACCATTTGAAAAAGCATTGATGTTTCACCTTCCCTGGTTATTCCCATGTCCATCTTCACTAGATCCATGAAAATTGGATCCTATTCAATTATCATATTGTTCAAAACTCCATGATCATTTCTGCTCAAAGCATCTGCCACCTTGTTTTTCGTCCCCTGGTGGTAGGGTATCACGCAATCATAATCCTTGAGTAATTCAAGCCATCTCCATTGCCTCATGTTGAGTTCTTTTTGTGAGAAAATATACTTCAGACTCTTGTGATTAGTATAAATCTCACATTTTTACCATAGAGGTAGTGCCTCCATATCTTCAAAGAAAATATCATAGCTTCTAACTCGATATCATGAGTTGGATAGTTTTGTTCATGAATTTTCAACTAACGTGTTTCATAGGCAATAACACTATCATTCTGCATAAGGACACAACCAAGTCCTTTCTTCAATGAATCACTATAAATAACGAACCCATCATTCCCCGATGGTAGATTCAATATAAGAGCATTGAATAATCTTCTCTTCAGTTCTTCGAAACATTATTCACACTCTTTTGTCCAAACAAATTTAACCCCTTTACGTGTGAGCTTTGTTAATGGGTTAGCCAATCGGGCAAAATTTTGGACTAAGCGTCGATAAAAACCTGCCAAACCAATAAAACTGTGTACCTCAGTTATACTCGTAGGTGATGGCCATTCATGGATTTCCTTGGTCTTATAATGATTAACGAAGATTCCATCTTTAGAGACAATATGACCAAGAAAAGAAATCTCCTGAAGCTAGAATTCACACTTGCTAAACTTCCCATATAATTCATGTCTTCTCAGAGTTTCCAAGATAATTCACAAGTGATTTACATGATCTTCGTATCTTTTGGAGTATAAAAGTATATCATCAATAAATACCACCACAAATTAGTCAATATATTCCTTGAAAACACTATTCATCAGGTCCATTAATACAGAGGGAGAATTAGTCAATCCAAAAGGAATTACTGTAAACTTGTATTGCCCGTACCTGGTTCGAAATGATGTCTTCGGAATGTCTTCCTTCATCACACACAACTGATGGTATCCAGATCGAAAGTCAATCTTTGCAAAGTATTAAGCTCCATACATTTGGTCAAATAAATCATCAATGTGAGGTAGGGGATACTTCTTCTTTATTGTTATAGCATTGATCTCCCTGTAGTCGATACATAACCTCATATATCCATATCTCTTTTTAACAAAAAGAAGAGGGGCACCCCATGGTGAAACACTAGGGAGAATAAATCCCTTATTACTCAATTCCTCTAGTTTCTTCTTTAGTTCAACTAATTCTACAGTGGCCATTCTATAAGGGGTCTTCAATATAGTCCTTGATCCAGGAATTTAATCAATGGAAAACTCAACTTCTCGTTCTGGAGGATGTCCAGATAAATATTCTGAAAACACATCTATATATTCATTCAAAATAGGTACATCCTCTATTTGAACATTCATTTCCTCACCCACTGTAATTTCATCCTCTTCCTCCCCAATAATTTAATTTTGTTGAGCTATTGGGGGTGGATCTAGATAAGAATTAGGTGGTGACGATTATGCTCTAAATATAAGGTGTTCCTTATCATCATCATTAAAAATCGTAACCTCCTTCTTCTTACAATAAATCTTCGCATCATGGTCTGAAAACCAATCCATACCAAGGATTATATCAAAATCAATCATAGGTATGACGATGAGATCAGCGGATAAAGAACATTTATGTGCTCTAATGGGGATTGATTCACAAAACTTTTTTGCAATGATACTTCCCTTAGGAGTTTTAACTGACAACTCCCTTGTTAAATCAAATTAGAAATATCTAATTTTCTTAGAAAACTGGGAAGATATGAAACAGTGCGATGATCCAGAATCAAATAATGCATTTTCTAAACTGGAACAAACCATTAAATTACCTACCACCATGTCTTTCGGAGCTTCTACCTCAGCAGTAGTGATAGAATAAGCTTGGGCGTGATCCCTTGACCTTTTCTGAGGTAAGATCCCCTGACTCTTAGTACAATTATTTGAATAATTTCCCATCTCCCTGCAATTGTAGCATTGGACATCAGTATCTTCCTTCTTCCCCTTGCAATCATGAGCTTGCTGGCCTTTTTCACCACACTTGTAACAGACTCCTATTCCTTTTAAGCAAGTACCAGGGTGTTTATTCCCACATTTACTACATGATGGATATTAAAATTTTCCCTTCTTCCCTTTATTTCCATTCCTGGATTGATCAGAAGATCTCTTCTTCTCTTGCTTTTCTTTAAAGTCATATGACTTAGAGAATTCTTTCTCTGTCTTGATAGCACATGAGACAATGTTTTTGTACGATGAGAAGGATTGCGAGACTAATGCTCGACGGAGAAATAGTTTTAACCCATTAAAGAAACGATCAATATTACTTCATGGGTTACGTAAATAATCTCCATCATACCTTTCTAACCTTGTAATGTTAGCCTCATACTTTGTGAAATTCTCATCCACCTTTTTTCTCAGACTTAGAAATTGCCTTTCCATATCTGCTCGATGGTCACGAGGAAAGTATTTTTCTAAAAATAGATCTTTGAACTCCCTCCATTCCATATTTGATACTTCATCATCTTCCTTCATGTTTTGAATCAATGTCCACCATTGATCAGTATCTCCAGTGAGGCGGTAAACTGACATGATAACTTTTTCCATTTCACTACTTCCCAAAGCCTGAAATATTTTCTCTAGGGAACTTATCCATTGCTCAGCTACTAAATGGATTTGTAATCGCATTGAATGTTGGTGGTTGCTGCCTCATGAATTGATCTAACATTGATCCTACATGCTGTGGATCGGGGTTCTCCATACGGGTAAGGTTATTATTCATAACCTGAGTGAGTTGTCCCAGTATAGTGATTAGCTGATCGGCACCAATTGCATCACCAGCTCCACTATAATTATCTTGAGTAGGAGGGAAATCCCTACATGGAGTGTGTGTATTGATACAGTTTCCATTTCTTCCACTATGTTCCATTTCTAAACAATGGCATAAACTATATCATTTTATGGATCAAAAGACATAATTTCATACTTATAAAACAGTTAACATAAATTGAACTATTTATGGATATAATCCATATTCATAAAAATGTTTTCTTTGAATAAGTATATACTAATAAACCCATCATAATGATTTTTAAAGAAAATGATAGTTATCCTAAGCATATCCCCCAGGAGTGTCATGACCAATAGTGCAACAAGGCTCGTTGTCATGCACCAGTTCCCGTTCGAGTTTAGCTCAATGTGGTGTTTTCAGTTTTTACCACTAGGTACATCTGTGACAGAGCCGCCTAAACCTTCTCATATCCAGAAAGGGTTGTATTGCTCGGAAAACTCACAAAATCTCTACAATACCAAAATTTTACGAAGTTATTCTATACTAATCCTCAAAGTCCACCTTAAATCTATGTTCTCTAATCAGAGTTTATCTAAATCTAGCTTCCACGGTCTTTACTAAACTTCCTCTGATACCAACTGTAACGCCCCGACCCCAATTACCCAGAGTCAGTGCATTATTACATAACATTGCCATGATCACAAGAAAGATCAAATCTCGAAAGGCCGATTAGTTTAGTATCCTTGGAAACACTAGATATATTCATAATGTTTTATATTACATCATAAAAATTAAAACTACAACAAAATATTCTCCATAGTCCACACTCTTATCCCCTCATACTATCCCTGCAGGACATTCATGATTTACGTCTTCACATCCTGGGAAAAATAAAACATAGAAATGGGGTGAGCTCAAATGCCCAGTAAGGACATCAATATAGCAGAAACATTCATAAATAAGAATAAACATTTAAGGCAATGTATAACTAAAACATAAGCCTTTTAAACTTGAACATCAACATAGTACGAAAAAAATAAAATGAAATAATTCAATTTACTTATTCACATGGATATTCTACTAATCCAATAATCACATGCAATATCAATAACCACTTTCATAATGATGGAATGCATAATTCCAGACTATCATAACCACATAGCCATGGCCTCTTGCCCAGACTACAAATAAGATTTTTCCAAGGCCTTGTTCCAAGACACAAGTTTGTCTCATGAGACCTACCAATGAATCGAAGAGCTATAGCGGGATCCACCCGTCACATATTAAGTCCAATGCATTCCCATATGAAAGAAAACGTTTAAACATAACATAAACATTCATATTAAAACTAGTATACGAAATGTAAATACTTCATCCATAAACCACAAATGGTATAAAAATAAAACATCCACAGTCAAACATATCACAAAACCTTCAATACAATATATAAGTTTTGTATCATAAAAAATCAACTTCAAATAAGCTTAAAATCCATCAAATGATGTTGACATAGATGAAATCAAAACTCTTCTTAGAAAAATATCTCCTTCTATTTTGAAATCATTTAAGAGTCATATATCTATAAAATAAAACATTTTCATTGAAAATATTCTTATATTCTGGTAAGGGAAGATTCTATGATTTTATAACGGCGGAAAATAGCTGCACCCACCGTATAAGTTAAAAAAACATTCTTACCTTAATTCTATCGAAATGGTTAAAAAGGACCATGTTTGGAAAATGATGGAAATATTCCTTTATAAACTACTTATAAAAGTAAAGAAGGGTATAAATTACTTTAACCCATATTCTAGTAAATAGTTAAAAAAATGTTTTGAAATTCATTTTTAAGAAACATGGATGTGGATGATAGAGAAGTGCAGTAGTTTATTACGTATAAACAAACTCGGATAATGAAGAGATTGTAAAATAAACCCATACCTTGTACTTTTCCTTGGTTGGGGTAGGTTAACCTCCTTTTTAATGGTGAAATAATTGTTATTATGTTATACAAGAACCATATATATTTATATTATATCGTATATGATCTTTTAACATTAATTTTTTAATAATAGTTTAGAATTATTCGTCGTTTCGGGTGTTCACTTACTCATTTTCTTTTATATGTTTTGTTACATAATCCGTGTTTTTCATCGATAGGTTGTATATTATTCATATCAATAATGATATCCAATCCTTAGTTGCAATTATTAATCATCAAATGGATACGATGGGGAAGGAATCTCATCGCGTTCGTGGAGACGGTAGTCCGTACGTACGCACGAGCGACAATATCATTTTTTTGATATTAAAATAATATTTAATTGGATTGTATATCATATATACAGAATAATTATCATGTTATATTTATTGTTTACAAGAATTACACATCATTATTATAACCATTCAAATAGTAATGTTTTGAATAACAATTACACCACGACGTGGAGACGGTAAGCCGTACGTACACACATATGGTGACATTTCATTCAAAGGATGGATATAATACAGAAATTTGGATGTACCATGTTTATAATAACATCAAATTATATATAATATACTGGATTTATTATTTTATAATGGTAATAAAAAAGATAGAAGAAGTGGAAGATGAAAGGAACTTGAAAAGGGGTGGTGAAATCATTACCTCTTCTTTGGGTTCTTCCTTTTGATTTGATCAAAAGGGATCCATAGGTTGGCTTTCTGATCAAACTAAGGCCTCTATGTTGTATTTATGGAAGTTGAGAGAGTGTTTGGGAAGATTTTGGCCGATCCAAATGGCTTTTATGGTCTGAATTAATGAGAAGGGGGAGTGCCCTTTTATAAGAGGGGCGAGGGGCACCTTTGGAAAAGCTAGAAATATTATTTTATAATAATATCATATTTTGTTTCTAATGGCTCCAAAGTGGATTATTTAAATGTTAAGGTGGGGATGGGTCAAAAACCACTCAACCAATATAATTTAGACAGGTTTGGATCATTATATTAACATTATCTTTTAGTTTCAACTCTTAGTTAATTAGTTTGACACTTACCATGTCACTTTGTATTTTTATAATATATAGTTAATAAACTTTCTATTTACCTCCAAGAGACCCCCAATTGGTCCATTAATGATACATCTATCATTATATAAGTCTATTTGCCTAACCGTAGATTTTTAGTAATTTAATATCAATTAATAATATAATATTTTTTTAAAAAACACTTTTATGTCAATTTTGACACTATTCAATAATTGATTTTTGTGAAAATCATAAAATAAATTATTACTTATAAAAAAGATATATAATTCAATACAAACATGTAATATTAACCTATAAAATTAGTGTAATTCATAAAAAATCTCAATTTTCTATTTATTTGGGTATTTATAATATCAGTTATTTTAATTTTTCACTATAATGGTAATTACTGCATCATCATTGTGTCATAAATAAATTAAATTATTTAATGTCTAAAAATTATAAATAAAATATCATTATGTAGTAAATATTTTTATCTTTCTAATGAATATTTATAATCGAATTTATCTTATGTATAAGCCTATATAAAAAATGTTTTAGTAAATAAACTTTGATTTTAACTCTTTTAACTCTTCTTTGAATTAAATAATAATAAATTTCCTAATCTAATCCAAGTGGACCTAAATGATAATATATTATTCCTAAGGTTGTTTTTTTGTCGAGATACACTTGTCCAATAGAATTAGGACATGTGTTAGGGTAATATTAATATTATTTTTACCCTTAATTAACCTATTTACTTTTAACTGTGGTAAATAAAAGTAAAAAGTTTCTATTCACCAAAAATTATTTTCATCTCATTGAACCACATTTTACTCCTTGATATTAATCGTGTCTCTCTAATTTTTTAAATTGCACTCACACAAGAAGTGAAATTTATTTTTATGAAAAATTTTGTTTTTTAACTATCACTTAGTGGTTTCACTATTCATCAAAAAATGAAGTTTTTCAGAAAAAAACCAAAAATTATCCCTAGGCTAATTTCGATATTCCAAATCCAAAAATGAAGTCCAATTTAAAAAATAAAATTTATAAATTTCCAAGAGTGGGTATTACTATTCTTAATAGCTAGTTTGATTGGTTGTGGTGTATTATAACTCAATGTTGTGTACCACACATGATATTGCATTATTCAAAGAGAAGCGTACCATAGAAGCTTGGGGTGTTACAAAATCCATTTTCTCTTCACCATCAATGAATTTGAAGTGAACTCCATCAAAACCACATTTGTAGAGAATCTTCTCTAGGTGATTTGGGCTATCATAATGAGTAAAATTGACCAGACGTCGCCAGATTTGTTCTTTCTCGGCTCTATCAGGTGGAAGTGTTCCATTTTGAATTTATTCCATGATATGTGACATCCATCCTGTAGTATGACCATACAGTTCAGGAATGAGAATAATTTCATTAATTTCCTCTGTTCTGATTCGAACATAAGGTGAAATTGCACAACGGTGGGCAATACTGATGGTTGTCTCTTCCCGATTTGGATCTGCCAGAGTTGTGGATATATTATCCATTGCATCAGCTTAAGAATTTTGTGATCTTGGGACATAAGAAAATGTTGGTTCCAAAGGTAATTCCTCTATTAACATGATGACGTAATCATACAAAGGGATTAGTTCTTTTTTTTCTGATGGCATAATCCCCATTGACTTGTTCGATTAACAGGTCTTAATCACCTTTCACTTTTAAGTGATTCAATTGTGCTTGATGCGCTAATTCCAAGCCTACGATGAGAACTTGGTATTCTACATCATTATTGGTACCACCTTCCCACAATAAGAAGGAATAAGGTAACACAGCCTTCTCTAGAGAAATGAGCACAATTCCTAAGCCAACTTTGCTAAATTTAGGATTTTCCATTTTCCTCCCTATTGGACTTCTGGAAGCACCATCAAAATACATTTCCCATGCCTGAGTACTTTCTTGAATATAGAAGAATTCCTCATCAGGGAGTTCAGTACCTGATGATGTGTCTTCCACTGAAGGGCGTTCAGCCAGGAAATCAGCCAGAGCTTGGCCTTTTATCGCCTTTTGAGACACATACTGACTGTCGAATTGCTCCAAAATAGCTGCCCACCTTTCCAGACGTCCTGTAAGCATTGGATGACTAAGGATGAATTTGAGCGGGTTATTGCGAGATACCAATTGGATCTCGTGATGTTGTAGGTAGCGTCTCAACTTCGGAACAACAAAGATAAATGTCAGTCAGCACATCTCAATACTTGAATACCGGGTTTCTGCTTCAAAGATAGTTCGACTGAGATAGTAGAGGCTGTTTTCATTCCATGCATCATTCATTTGAGAAGGAAAGGCACCCAATGATCACTCTAGAGCTGTCATGTAGAGGATAAGTGGACTTCCTTCAACAGGTGGCATGAGTACTGGTGGACTGAAGAGGTATTTCTTGAGAATATCGAATGCTTCTTGACATTCTTCAGTCCACTGGTAAGTGACTCCCTTCTTCATCAATTTGGTGAAGGGTAAACTTTTTCCTGCCAAATTGGCGATGAAATGCCGAATATAGGCTAAGTGTCCTTGAAGTCCTCTTAATTGTTTCAAATTTTGAGGTGGGGAAATACCAAGGATTGACTTGGTCTTCTCAGAATCGACTTCAATACCATGATGTCGTACAACAAAGAAGAGAAATTTTCCTGAGGTTACCCCAAAAGCACATTTTAAGGGGTTCACCTTCATATTTTTGTCGAAGCTTGTGGAATATGACTTCCAAATCATCCAAGTGATTAGAATTTTTTTTGGATTTAACCCCCAAATCTTATACATAGAATTCAACAAACATCGCTAAGAAGGGTTTGAAGATATGATGCATGGCACATTGATATGTTGCACTTGCATTCTTTAAGCCAAAGGGAATTACCCTGTAGAAAAACACACCCTAAGGGGCTCTGAAGGCTGTGGATTCCTCGTCTTCTGGGGCCATTCAGATCTGATTATATTCGGAATATTCATCCATAACGGAAAGTGCTTCATGGCCAGCTATTGCATCAATTAAAAGTTCTGTAATCGGAACTGGGAAATCATCCTTATGACAATGTCGGTTAAGAATTCTGAAATCGATGCAAAGTCTAATTTGTTCGTTCTTCTTCTTTACAGGGACAATATTAGCCAACCACTTGGGATATTGAACTTCTCTGACGAAGTTAGCTTTGATAAGCTTATCCACTTCAGCCACAATTTTGGAAGCATAAGTTGGGTATGTTCTTCTCGTGGCTTTCTTAAATCCTCGATGTTCTTCTGGTAAACCCAAATGATTAGTAGCGACATCAGGATCAAGCCTGAGAATTTCTGTATAGTTCCAAGAAAATATATCTCTATTTCGCTTTAGAAAATAAAAATACATCTCTTTCTTTTCAAGAGTCATGGCCACCATGATTAATGTGGGGCTTGGTTCTTCTTTTGTACCCACATTTATTTCTCTGAGTTCATCCACAGTGGTAGAGATAGCCTCTTCAAATGCTGGAGTAGAATCTCTGAGATCTTCCTCTTCTTCTTCATCATGGGTTATTTCTTACGTTTCTACTTGCATAGTAGATGATAAAGAAGAATTTTCATTATCATAAGAGATGTCAAATTTTGCACATCATGAAGAAGAAGCATCTATTTCTGACCCGATTGATGATGAAGGTTCTTCTTTGGGTAATAAAGAGGAGATGATGGATTGAGAATCGACATCATTTTTCGCCTTCTATGTTTCTATAACTTCTTCTGGCCTAATTGGAGAAGTATTCAGTTGTTGTATTTCAGCAGATGAAATGAAGACGTCACCATTTGTGCTTTCATAACTGGTTGGTGGGTTACCAATTTCACCCATGTTGTCTGTCTTGATTGCCATAATTTACATTATGGATCATTCCATAAGAGTATTTTTATTTGGGTCTATCTTGTCAATTTTATAGATAGGAAACACATAACCTTTACTCACATGTGTAAATGGATTTACTGGAATCCTCTCCAAACCATATGGAGCATTATCTTTTGTAATATCCTTTGTTGTGGATTTCTCCCTTCCCTTCATGTAATAGAATTATGCTTCAATGTATTGAGACTCACATATATTGTGTGCGGACTTATCACCATACAATGTTCCAACATGACCATCGAAACAGTATTTGATACATTGATGGTATGATGATGGGATAGCTGCATGTTGATTTAGCCAGGGTCCTCCAAGAAAGATGTTGAAAGCTATGTCTTGATAAACAACCATGAAATCCGAATTGGATACAAGAACTCCAAACTGAGTTATGAGTGTATCTTCGCCCAATGTTTCATGTTTATTTTTATCACATCCTTGTAACATCATGGTAGAAGGAGATAAATCAGATTCTGTGAGGCCCAATCGACGAAGTGTACGAATAGGCATGAGGTTGACTCCTAAACCATTGTCAATGAAAGATCTTCGGATGTCTACCCCATTGACCTTTCCAAATAAGTACGAAGGTCTAATATTCCCATGCACAACATCATCTTAATCTTCATCAGTAGAAGATATTATTGCATGGAATTCTGCAGGATTATTCTCTATGTGAAAGACTTCAGCTGCCGCAATTTCAGTTTCAAACTCTTGAGGACATCACAAAGCCTCGATGAGTGCTTCTCGAAGATCTTTTGACAGATTCAAAGCATCCAGAATTGATAATTGGGCTGGTACATGGGCCAAGTGTTTCAATACATCATAATTCTAATCCATATGTCTTTTTTACCAATAGGAATATTTGGTTTAGCAGGTACCTTGGAAGCAGATTCTTTGGATGTTTATGCATCTTGTATTGGGATAGGAGTTGGAAATATTCATGGTTTTGGAAGATTAGCCCGATTAAATCCATTTACTTGATGAGAGGAAGAATATGGAACCTTCAACTGGTCTTCGAAAATAACTGTGCCTGGTCTGAATTTACTATTGTTAGAAGAACTTCCGTGTTCTTTCAGAGCTCGCGGAAGGGCTCTTCCACAAGTTTCTGCTGCGTACACAGTTCTAGTAGGGGTAGAATTGGAATAGTGGATTCTGAAAGATCCATGTCTTCCTCTGTATCCTGAGCCTCTAGAACTTCCTCTTATTCCCCTATCTGATAAAGGGAATTCAAGATCATCGAAATCGAAACTACAACTGGCATATGGATCTGTTAAATGAATCATATTAACAGAACCGAAGATTAACTCTTCGTATGATTAATACTCTGCCAGATTAGCCTATTTAGGTTGTGCCCTTTGGTGGGGCGGTGCCCTTGGCTTTGAAGTAGATCGCATGAAGTCTTCCAGAGTCAAATTCAACTTAGACTTTGACACATACTCATCTTCTTCTGATTCTTTTTCTTTCTTTGAGTCATAGCGTTTCTTTGAGGACTTTCCCACTGACGAAGAGGTTTTTTCCACAACATTCATGGCAGAATACACAGTTGGTTTCATTAATTGTGTTCACAAAATATAATGAGTTCGGTTGGTTGTCTTTATGACCATACAATCATCACACTTTTGTGCATTTTTTGTATTTGACTTATTTCTATTCGCCTTCCTCCTCTGGAACTGTAGTAGTAAGACATGATACCTGTGCTGAAGAACCTTTTAGTTTGACTTGTCATGAGTCGAACAACTTTAGGAGTAGGTCTTTGACAACAAAACACTCATAAATGGGATGCCCCAACATTTGATGAAAAGGGAAATAATTGGGACGGTCTTCATCTCCTTCCTTGTTTAACCTCTTAGGCCTTGGAAATTGAACCAGATTATTTTCCAGAGCCGAAATGAAGTAACTAGGAACTTGTACATTTCAGAAAGAGTATGTTTTTATCTTCAGATCCTCAAATTGGTTTCGTCTTTGATCTCTTTGATCATCTGGACGAAACGACCTTTGTTGTTGGCGCTCAGGATGTGGAGCCCTTCGAGAAGATGAAGGTTTTGAAGTAGAAACAGGTACAGGTGCTTGTTTATGCATAACATGTGGCAGTTTTTGCTTTACCCATTTTCCTTGCTAGAGCTGATGGAATTACACGAGATTTAGACTTAGCCAATATAAGGGAATATTCCATCTTCTAAGAGATTTATGTAAGGTCTCGAAACCCTCCTATGTATTTCAAAGGGATCAACGACGTGCGTAATTCGTCACACAGATTTTCCACACAGATTGGCAACAATTCCTCTTGAGGGAGTGTTAAGATTAGGGAATATGTTAATCCCTTACAGTAAGAAATGAAATTTGAGACCTTTTCATTCTCTCTTTTCTTACAGTTTCTAAGATCTAAAACTTTTGTCTTTGGAAAAGTTGATCTGAATTGAAGAAGGAATTTTTGGCAAAGATCCTCCCATCCGGTAATTTTCTGGGATTAAAATCTTGTATACCAGGCAAAGGCTGGACCTTGCAAGGTCCGTATGAAGCATCTGAGTTGTACTACTTCTTTCTGCTCCGAAGTTCCCGTCATAGGATCACAACAAGACACGTAATGCGATAAATGTTGTTTAGGGTCGCCTGATCCATTGAAAATAGGGAATACAGGGTTTCCAAAACTGGAAGGAGGAGAGATTGAATCTACCCATTCAGGGTAAACTTTCTTTTCTGGTTGAACCTGCGCACATTTCCCTTCCATAGTTTCTAACCGAGATTTTAATGACTCAATGGTAGTTATTAACTTTTTAGAAACATCTGGTTGAACATGGACCTGGGTAGGTGCAATGACTGGAGCATCGACAGATGTGGTGGTTTGTACTGCAACTAATGGTAGCACTGCCAACTGTTGTTGCACTTGACCCGTAGGATTAGACCTATGAGGGTGTACTGATAGAGGAGGATATTCTCGATCCATCTCAGTAGCTGCAACAAATTCCTTTGGCTGACAGACTCCAGCATGCTTAAGAAGAAGACTACCCTGAAGTTGTTCTGTATTTAACCTCCTAAATTCCTTCATTTCCTCATCATGTTGTGAAAACCTCTACTCTAGTGAGAGTGATTGTCCTTCTACAGATGAAAGATATGTAACCTGATTCTTTCCCCTCCCTTTGTTGGATCCTTTTTGGAGAGGGGGAAGTGGGTGTCTTGAAGGATTACCTAGGTTCTGAGTAATCCTTTTATTTCGTGTACGTAGACCTTCTTCATTTGTGTCGGTGTGTACATCTTCTTGAGCAGGAACCTCTTCATCTGAGTCCACTGAGTGAGCCTCATCTGGTGGATCAACAACAACAACATTGAAGACATTGAATGATGCATAATGCATCAAATCCTTTCTATTATCATTTCTGTGATATTGTCCTCTTCCATGTCTTTGAAGAGAGATTTCCTTTTGTTGATTGAATCCCTCAAGAACATCTTGACAAACTGTAATTTGGAAGAAATCTCTTGATAAGTTGGCACTTCGTTCCTCTTGAGGATTCTTCCCTAATCGAGAAAAGACCGACTTTCTCGGATAAGGGGATTGAGGATTTGAAAAAACCCCTAGTTCGGTATACTAGGGCTATTACAGATGTTCCCGCTAAACTCATCGAATCCTATTTGTTGATTCCGAGGGTTGGTTTAAAAGAGTCCCCAGTCTGGAATGCTAGGGTGGCCCTTGACATTATATGTCTGAGACTTTCTTAAAAGCTCTCCTGATCTTGAGAACATTATTATGGAAATTAGTTGGAACCATTAACTTGTATCCACTTTTATCACCTGGTTCAAAAGACCTTTGGATGATTTCCGACACTCCTGTCACTTGATGATGTGATTCCTCCATACGAAAGGCATGTTCAATATTCTCGTTTGCTTGATGCAGGAGTAATTCAACAACTTTTTCTCTGTATGATAGATTTTGAGAGGAACTAGTTGAAGCCTATTCTTGGGAAAGCTTTTGATTACAAAAAAATCCCATTGACTTTGGTCGGCCATGGGCAATAACATTGCATGAGACCATTTTCGGCGGGATTTGCTGACTAGAGAGCATAGTGAAATGTAGTGATCCATGAACACCCCATCCTCTAAAATGAATACCATATGGGGGCATTGGAAATTAACAGACGAAATCTTCTTATTACGCCAAGGAATGAACGTTGAAGGGATCTCTACTACTTTTCTGCCCTCTAATATCGAGAGACTGATAGAGATGCCAAATCAATCTGACGTTGTAATCCTTCTATTATCTTAATATTATTTTCATATTCATCATAATATAATACTTTATTCTCGAACTAACAATGAGTTTTCCATATGTTGAGATGAATATCATGAATTCCATCTTCCGTCAACATCTTTGGAATGTCATACTGAGAGTCAGCCAGAGGCCAAAACATGACTGGTACTTCACCTTTTGCATGTTGTTTTCTCATGTTCAACATTTCCACTTTATCATTAAATGAAGATTCTTCGACCTGATTTGACCAGAGATGGTGATTCCTTGTTACTTCATCGGATTCAACAAGATTGGTAGAGAGATCAATGATTAAACTAGAAGATTCAAGACTTAGGGGTGGTTCGGAAAATGTCCTACACCCTGGGATATCATCTGATTGAGAAAGTATTTCACCTGCTAGAGATAAAGCATCAGACATGATTGGTTCCGAATTTGAAAGTGCCTCAAGATAAGAGGGCTTTCTCAGTACTACATTGTCCACTAGAGAATTTTCTGGGAAATGTGCATCACAACTACGGAGAGGACTTTCGCAGCGAAATTCATCATCATGGGGAGGACCGCCATGGTGGGATAAATCAAAAGATGATATCTCTTGCTCCTTGGTCTTCTGGCCACACAAAGGGTTATTGTAGCTCTCATCTGATGATGAAAATTCGAGATTGACTGAATTTTCATAAAGAAACCCTTCATGAGGAAGTGTCTGTTGAATACTTTCAGAATTAATGTTCCCACTATTGGGAAATGAGGGAGTAGAATCTAAAATTCCAACAGATAATTGTCTGAGGGAATTAAGAACTCCAGCATCGAGCATGGCCTTGTTACAGATTGGCTCTTGATCTTTAGACTGTGATGGGCAGGTCTTCTTCTTAGACGCCTTCTTACTCGCCTTGGAAACCACTTGTTGACGAAAGTGGCTGCTCTGGGCAGGTGTATGTGACTGATCAGGTGAGATGGCCAGGTTAGGCTAACGATCTCCACTCAAATCAGGTGTATGTGCCTGACTTGATTGTCCGTACGATATGGGGGAGTATGCCCCACAACCCTTTTGGACTGGAGCAGATGTGTGTGTCCGTTTTGGAGGGAACTGTTGATGTGTTACTCCACTTATATGGATAGATTTACATGTCTTTCCCTGAGATGCCGCTGAAGTTGTTATAATATCCTGGCAGGCATCCAGAATATGTGCAGGGATTTTCTTCTTCTCTTTCACCATTGATAGAATATGCTTGGTGACTTTAGCTATCAGAACGGGGATATATTTCCATTCTGTGATTGGAGTAGGTGTATGTGCCTACTCTTGTCCTTCTTTTCCTATCAGTGAATCCTCACAGTACTCAAGTGTGGGGGAAGAAAGTTGATCTTTCCTTCTGTTTGTTGTCGGGGCTTTCTAACTAACTTCTCCTAATGCTACCAAGCTAGACTATTGGTAAGATTGATTAATACTAGTAGGTGTATGTGCCTGCTAATTTCACTTCGCTGAATGTGGTTGACGAGCTCTATCATATGTAGTCAGACGAGCCTACTGACTATCTGACAATGTATAAATAGGTGTGTGTTCCTACATATTTTACTCTGCCGGAATTTCCTGGCGAGATTGGAGTGATGCTTCCAGACGAGTCTATTGGACATTGGAATTAAAACGGGCAGGTGTGTGTATCTGCTCATTGCATGCCACCAAGTTAGGTTGGTGGGCTTCTCCGGAGATGGAAGAGATGAGAACTTGCTCACTTTTGATCATATTCCGCCTCTGGTGATTCGTATTGCCTTCTCGGGTTCTAAGAACCTGAGTCGAACGCCTAGAGTCTGTACCCTCATCATGTTGATGGCGTACTGCCGCATGATTCTATCGGCGATTGTTGATATGAGCCCTCAGGAAGGACTCCTAGTTCTTTGAATTAAGTCCCTGAGGGACTTTCTCATTCACCTCCCCAGAATATGGTAGTGAATGGTGATTGGGTTCCGGGGATAACGACCCGAAATGGTTGGAGATGGTAGTTAGCACAGCCTTCTTCTTGATCGCTGGCCTTCGCTATCCGGACGACCAGGGTGAATTATTCACATGGAGGGCTTGTCGAGCAGCCTCTAGATTTGGAATAATACCATGTGGATGGTACTCCTTAACCTGCACATTTGATACCCAGAGTTGATGATGCTGAGTAGGTGATGTCATCCTCAGAACGGATGACGATCCAACAGGAGTAGCAGCAGTGGCATTTGCAGTAGTGGTATTCACAGGTGTGAACTTGAGAGCAGCCATTCTGGAGATGCAGATGATCATGGAAAAAAGTGCCTATTTGATATAACAAACATAATCAAGATAAATTCATCCACTAAATCTTTTTGATGATCTCATATGTCAATGATTTTTTTCGTTGGCCCTCTCATTGAGTTTTAAATAGGGTTCTAACAAGTAGGTAAAACATCATTTTAACTTGGTTAAGGATTCATGTCAGGTTCACCATTTTTTGTTTCTCTCAAAATTTGGGGACGACCTACTTGATTGAAGGTTCAAGCATTCCAATCGGTTTCTAACGGGTTTTTTCGTAGAACCGGAAGTATCCAATGATTCCACATCTATTTGGACCTACTTTCCAAAGGTAGGCGCTCATTAATTTGTGGACTGATAAGGCTTATGAATTTGCATTGGTCGAGAGGATGGGGGTTCGGACTCATCACACCTTTTTAGGGGAATTATTGTCTACTCCGGGACTCTCTTTAATGATTTCAGTTATGTTCATGAATCCTTATTATATTACCAAGTATAATATGAGCATTCCTTCAGATCTGACAATCAATGATTAAATATGTAGGGAATTTATAGAATATTTTATATGTATTCTAGGTTCTTCATCGATAGAGAATCATCTGTATTTATTATAGATTATTGGTCAATGGTATCCTTCGACACATTTATAAAGAAGTCTCTCGATCATTATGATGACCATGCTGGTTTTAAAGCCACTCAGTGGGGCACATGAAGTTTATTGTCATTCGGAAGGACATGGATTATTTCATAGTGGGGATCGAACCCACAGATGGGCTACCTACATATCCTTTTTTTAGAAATGGAATCAGAACCCACGTAGTTTGAGTGAGGGAGTATGATGTTTATGATTGATAGCTCAAAGAAAGATGTCATAATTACTTTTACACTCTAAGCTCACGTGAGTCATGCTCGGTGTGAGAAACAAGAGGTATTGGTAAAAGCAAAAAATTATGCCATGAAATCTACAATCATAAGAAATGATGTGGGGATTATGTATGTATGACTGCCCAAAAAATAGATGAGGATTAAGATTTAGTTCAGGGAAGAAATCCAGGAACATGGTCCATAATGGTATATGTACTTTATGGAGATTTGGATACTCAAATCTTGGGACTTACTCCTAAGGAAGATTCCCAAGTTAGGAGGGGACTTATTATTGGTTTTTATCCCTGAGAAGGAAGCCCATATCAAATGGAAATTAATACTGGGTATTACACTTGAAAAGGAGGCCCAGGTTAAAGGGATTTGAAAAATAAAGGGACTTGGGTCTTACTCATAAAGAGGAGTCCCATATTTTAGGCTGGGACTTACTCCTGAAAAGGATGCCCATGTTAAGGGAATTGTGGTTGGGGCTTACTCTTGAGGAGGATTTCCATAATTTGGGGAATTATGAATGGGGCTTACTCTTGAAAAGGAAGCCCATGTTAGGGGATCTAAGGATTACTCCTGAAAAGGAGGCCGATATTTGAGAATTATGACTGGGGATTATTCCTGAAAAGGAGGCCCAGGTTAATGAGTTCTCTCATCATAAAGGATGAGGTTGAATTAATGAAATGTCAATCTTTAGAGACATAAAGATGTGTAAATCACAAGGTTTTGAGAGATATTTAAAATAATTACATTCAGATAAGGAAGTCAAATCAAGAAATCATGCCATAAATGGCTTTGAAGAGTTTCTTGAAGACTGAATGTTGAATAGGAGAGGTGGAATGGCATAAGAGGGGTGAAATGGGCAAGAAGGGCTCCCAAAAAGGCAGGGGAACGCAAATACTAGCAGGTGAACATGTACTTCATGGGCGCACAAGTCCTAGTCACGTAGGTATACCTGTGCGACACATGGGTACTTGCACATTTTTAAACCAGCATGGTAATGCTTGGGCGATCCTTGACCAATGCCTTTAGAATTATCCTCAGGTACTTCCAGAAGATAGGCGTGCATGTTTTTGTGATGAAGTAGGGTGGAACGCAAGTATGTTCATTTCCCTTACGGGTAAAACACCATAGGAGCTCAAGTGTTAGTGAATTCAAACACTTAGACCTTACTCCTCTTGTTTAGACCTTCCATTCTAGGTAAAAAATTACCTTAGAAGTGTTCGGAAGACCAGAAGAAGAGACTTGGGCGTTCAGAGCTCTAAATCTGAATTCTAGAAAACATTCCTCCTCAAATGGGGGGCCCATAGGGTCTATTTAAAGTCTGGAGAAGACCCCAGGCGGTTATCCTTTAGGTTGCGCAAGTCACTTGCGCGACCAACTTCAGCGCGCAGGTGTACGTGCGCAACCATTGTGGCACGCAAGTGTACGTGCGCGACCATTGTAGAACTTTCGCGACCCTTGTGAAATGTTATTCTTATTAATTCCTTTGTCAATTTTTGATATTCGTCCAATGGTTGAATCACTTTGAGCTCAGATATTCCACTTTTCCAATATTTAGATTCTGTGACGAAAGGAGCATCAACAGTTATCTCTTATTTGGATGAATGAGAGGATTATTTACTAATACATATCTGAATTAAATTATTTTCATCCAATTAAGATAATTTTCTCTGAATGTAAAAACTTTTTAATATAATACAATGATTATTTAAAAAAACCCCCTCTCACATATAAATGCATCCCTTCCCCCATAGAGTTCTTCTGAGATATATATTTTATTATCCAGACTAAACTCTACTGAAACCCCATCCCAATTATCCTTACAATGTTTTGTATGTTATTTTTCAACCATAAATCCATTATATAACAATCATAATAATCTAGAATCATATTTTAGGTACAATTTATAAATTTTTAAAAATAAATGATCATTGTAAATTTATCCTCATTGAAAAATTATAAAATGATTGAAAATGATTTTTCATTATAATTAAAAACATATAAAGAAGTGTTTTATTTTTATTGACCATCCAAACAATAATTTATCACATAAATGACACATAAATTGGATCATTATACTTATGATATGATGTTATTAAAATAACTTCATAAACCGAATTATATATTGATTATATCCTCTTCCTGTTTTGGGCAGTTTAACCACATATACGAATGATACTATAAATTTATACATTGTATCCATATTGAAATATAATTTCTAGTAATATTGGATAATAATCTGTAAAAAATTAACTCTTTAATGATAATTTTTTTATTTAAGACATTGTTAATATAAAAACATTCGTTTATTATAACTAAACGAAACAAGCTCAACGTCAGTTTCATCTTCATGTATCATTGCAAAAAGTCTCAGGGAATTATATTATAACATCATTAATCATTGTAGAACATTTAAATTTGAAAAATAAATAATATATTATTTATGAACATTTTATCAAATAATGGGGATTGAATTCACTATTTCGAATCACATATCAAATTAATAAGACTATTAAAATCCAATTCTAAAAAAAGAATAATAATATAGTATATCTGTTGGGAAATATTTTAAATGATGTGTATAAAATGTAATATAAATGAATAAGGATGTTAAATAAGTGATCATGATGAATTGTTTTATTATAATTTATGTCTTGTCTCATTCATGGAAACCAGAGTAAGGATTTATTGTTTCAAAAATAATTATTTGAGAAAATATTCATATTATGAACTGATTTTTGTTTATGTGGTTCATATAATACATATGTTTAAAATTTTAGAAATATTTTCCATCTTTTATAGGGTTCTCAATTCAATTAATACAAAATATGTAATGATTTCTCATATCAAAATATATATTCATTAAGTTAAAATTATAACTTCGAAATTCACTCATCTATTCCTTTTTTACAGTAACCAATGTTTAAATTATGTTGTAAATATATTTTATTTTCATAGGATTTATAATAAATTCAAATGTAAAAATAATTTATATATTGTTAAATCTATTCTGATTATAAAAAAATAACTTTTATTCTCGAAAATTCAACATCTTTATGAATAACTCTTAACCACTTTTCTTGTTGTATCTCTTTCGAATCCATATTCATTCATTCAAAAATATATTCCTTTAATATTTTTTAAATAGAGAACTTATTAACCAGGTATAATTCTTATTTCACTTCCCCACTATTCAGAAGAAACTTTTAGAATCCTTTCTATGATGTGGGTTTAAATAAAGATGTTTAAAAATATCAAAAGTGATTTCCCTTCCAATATTTTATATTTTATCATTACATTTAAATTTATTATATAAAAAATTAATTCTTTTTACAAGGATCCATTATTTTTATTTCATTATAAGTAGGTATCATCCAAATATATTCTGTTACATTCTTAAAAAGTATTCTCTAATATGGATCGCTATATCATTTTATTATGATAATGTTAAGAAATATTTTTAAAATTATATTGTCATAATACTCTTTACATTGATTAAATTGAGTTGATGTCTGATTTATTACATTGCTATAGATTCAAATTCTCAACTAAAAAAGGGAGGAATAGCTTATTAGTATCGAAAAACATGATACATACCTGATCCCCATTTTTTATCGGGATATAAAATAAAAAAACATAGAAATAGAAAATATTTAGCACCATTGAACTAAATACAATAATTATTCTTCATATTTTGGGGAATCGAAAAAATTAATGTGAAATCAAATGCCCACTAAGTGTTCTTTATAGTGGATTATACCATGATCTAATAAAAATAATCAACATGTAATGGTAAATTAGAAAACATACAATATATTTAAATAACATAAATATCCTGAAAATATACAGTATAATCAATATGGAATGTTAAATAACATAAAATACCTTTCATTTAATCAATAACTGAAAATGGGAGGAATCTAGAGAAAGCATCATAGTAAAAATCTCTTGAACAAAATAATAATTGATTTCTCAATAAAGGAGGCTATTAATTATTTTACATCATTTTATCAGGAATCGTCATAGATGTACAATCAAGATCATTCCTCAATAATGTTTCAAGGTGCTGGTAGAAACCCATTTAATTTTTCCAACTAATATGTCTCTTGATGCCTATTAATGAATCAAGGGGATATATAATTTTAGATCCCACCAATTACATAATGTTCAAATCTTTCCTCATATATCAATTTACATATTTAATTCATCAATAATATTCCATATTAATGAATATCCATATAGAGTATAGGATACATATATATCTATATTTCCCCAGTTAATCTAATAACATTCAATGTAAAAAACATATGTAAAAATAGAATACAGTTTAATAAATACTCATATCAATAATTTATGAATAATGATATTAAATATATATTAAATTTAAAATTAAAATAATCAAAAAGGGATTCTTTCAAAAGGAATAATAAAACTAAAATAGAAAGTTTGATTCTACAAAAACATTGACCACATGTTAATTTTAACTAAAAATCTAATTGAATGAAATAATTAAAGTGAAATAATAAAATATAATTATTTATGAATTATTCATGTTATTAAATATAAATTGATATGTATTTAAACCAAATAAAATGAATTATGAGTATTACATTACAATATTCATCAACGAAGGGAATTTTAGATAAAGTATCTTAACTTATGATATTATTTAGTCAAACATGCTTTCAAAATATGTATATATGTTTTATTAATGATTAATAATTTATAATAGAACCATAAAAATATTTATAATATCATATGTGATCCTCTTATAAAATTATACCACCCATTTCATCATAATATTCAATAATTTTCATTTTTTGGTGATTAATTTCCATGAATTCTTATTTGATTTTTTTAATGAATCTTATAGTTCTATTACATAGGATAAAAATATATCATAAAAATAATGGTAATAATGATATAAATATGATATTTACTCATTATATAAATTATTATATACCCTCATAAATGTAGGGTAGGAAAAATGAATTGTGTCGTTCGTGTAGATGGTAGGTCGTACGTAGAGATGGAGAATGATATCATTACCTTAACAAGTAGAAAGGAATGGAAGTAGTTGAAATGTTTTTTTAAGAATAAATATATTATAATATATGTCACATATATTCAATAATTATTTGACTATGAAATTATATTTATATTATATGGGAAAATGAATCGCATCACATCCCAA
The DNA here is from genome assembly GCA_963277665.1 of Viscum album. Classification (NCBI taxonomy): domain Eukaryota; kingdom Viridiplantae; phylum Streptophyta; class Magnoliopsida; order Santalales; family Viscaceae; genus Viscum; species Viscum album. The sequence continues at coordinate 318,940,966 of OY728156.1, forward strand.
AGCAATATTTCGAAGTACACCTAATCATCATTGTTATATTTGAATTTGAATTGAACCTAAAAAGTTATGTGTAATATTCAAATTATAGAATTATTATAATATAATAATTATCATATACATGTGTTTTGAAATTATATGCAGCCTTGAATTTTAGTGATATATAAAGTACTACTTCTGTTCTTGATATGGTAGACTAATGTTCAAATGATCAATTATTTTGTTTCCCATTTGTTGGAAATGGTGGTCAATAATTACTATTACATAAAACTAATAACAAATAATTTTATTCTAATACTATTTCTATAAAATTTTCTATTTTAAAACATATTTTAATAATGATATAAAATGAAAGAGAATTGTTATGACAATTTCCATCTCTTATAGAAATATCCCTTGGATCCCCATTTAAGGACACATGGCATGGCCTTTTAAGATTATAAGAAGCTCTAAAATATATATAAGGTTTTTTGGTATATAATATATTATTATTTTAGTTAAAAATATTTATTGGGAGTTCTGAATTATTTAGGGCTGGAAATTTATTTTTATAAGTACGGAAATGGGTCATCCTTGGAAATTATATATAAATTTCTCAAAATATACCAAAATTTGATACATTGACCATAAAAAGGATAAAAAATAACCTATATTTTAATTTGGTAACAATAATTTGTTAATATTCCCAGTAAATAATTTTTCTACAAGTTTTTTGATAATTTCGATACCTTACTATCTTAGTTTAATCTCCCGATAATCCTAATTTTTATGTTACAGTTGTAATTAATTTTTATAGTTCTCATGTTCATTATTTTAAATAGCTATGTTCACCTAATTATATAATATAATAGTTTATAATGTGAAAAATTGAATCCATTTTACTAAATTATAATCATATATTTAGAGAAATGTAATTTGAAATTAATCTCATAGACATGATGAGAACATCGTTGTTCAAAGAAATAATGTATAAAAGATTAGAAAGTATTTATCAAAAAATTCCGTTTGAAATTGGATAAATTGACCTAACTTTAAAGAATATATATATATAAGAAAATTAAAACATATTTAAAATATTATTTTACATTATAAATAACATAAATGAAAATATATCTTTTTAGTAAAATTCTATATTTTTCACTATTTAGTGATTAGTGATTAATTTCAAAAAAAAACTATAGATAACTCTAACATAGCGTTTATATAAAGAATTAATGAATTATTTTTATTTTTTAAAATAAAATTTGAAATAGTGGGGATAATTAATTTTACATTTTTTGTGAAAAGAATAACTAAACCTCTTTTAGAAAATTACAGTTTTTAAAAAATATTTCTTTATTTTTAAATGATTATTATTTTATTTCGCATAAAAAATATCCATAACATTATTAATTTAGATATTTAAATTAATACCCACTAATTTAATTGATAAATTATAATTAACATATTTAAATATTTTTTAATAGAGTATATTTTTTTAATTTTACCCAGTGTTGTGAGCATCAAAAGCTATAAAAAAGGTAATTTATTCAAAAAGAAATATACTCTAATGTATTGGGATATTAAAATTATCTATCATAAAAAAAATTCATCCTCAAAATTTCTTTTATATTACTTTCTAAATAGATGATTGATGTTTTTCTTCATAATATCTTATGGTTCCAAAATTTCTTCCTTTATGTTGTGATTTGTACAGTGTACCTTTACTAGTAGAGTTTTTTGATTCCATAAAACATTATATATAGTGTAAACATCATGGGTGTTTTATTTATTTTATGATTAATAATTTGTCAATTATATTTCATCATAAGTGAGAAAAAGTATTGGGTCTCGTATGTATGTCTTTAATAGTGATGTATATAATATGTCATTTAATTTTGATAGATTTAATGGCTTCTAAAAATAATAAGAAACAACTCTAATTCTTTCAAGAACATAAATGTGAATGATTTACATTGGTAAAAATGTCCATTTCTTAACAATCCTTATACCACCCTTCTCTGGAGATACTTTTAAGAAAACATTATCTTCACTTTGTATTTCTAAATCACACATCTAACTATTAGAATAAATATTTTTCTGATGTAGTGCTACTTTAATGTGTGCTTGAATAGACTTTAAATATATTTTTTCTCATCAACATGTTTTGTACTTATGTTTTTATCTTTACCATCATCATCTCATGAATTTGGATTACAATGTCTCTTTGCATATAGTTCTTCACAAAACACCCCTTAAATACTTCAATGGTAACTACTATAACAATAATACTCAATCAATGATAAATATTTATCCCAAATACCTTAAAAGTCAAATGATAATGACCTAAACATATGTTCCTCAATTTTAGAAGACCTTTCATAAAATCAATTAATTTTAGAATTGTAGGATATTCTAAAATTATCTCAGTACCAAGAGCCTTATGAAGACACATCAAGATTTTTTTGTAATGGGGGGATCACGATCAGACACAATTGAAATATCATGTCCATAAAGTCTTACCACTATATTAATATAGAGTCATGTGTGGTGATGAAGAGGTAAAACATCTCTTATTGATATCAAATGTGAATATTTCATTATGTGATCAATGACAATCCATGTTGCATCATTATTTCTATGAGTTCTTATTAGTCGTTGACAAATTATGTTATAATGTCATTTCATTTACACACAATAATAAGAAGAGGATGTATGGATCCAATAGTATTTTCTCTAATATCATTCACCTATTTTCAAGTCAAACATCTAGTCACATAATCATAAATTTTACTTGTCATTTTATCCCATCCAAAATGATCCATCAAATCTCTCTATGTATTTATGCTACCAGGTTATATAGAGAACTATTATCTCATAGTATAATTCATAAATTACCTTATTTCATATAGTATATAAGGGTAACATTATCACTTTCAATAATTTATAAACCATCTTCATAAATGAACCCTTTTTAATTCCCTTTATTCACACCTTTAATTTTCTTATAAAATTTCTCATCATCAGACTGCTAATATTTCCTCATTTCATATAATGATTATATCATTGTAATTTAAATAAATAATTATGTCACACATTGCATAATATTTACAATATCCATGTAAACTAAATATATATAAAAATATGATCTCTCTCAATACTCATTTGGGTAATAACAACATGATATTTCTAACATAATGCATCCAATACCTTATTTTCATTCCGTTTGTGGTAGTTTATTGATAAACCATAATCCATGAGTAGCTCAATCCTTAAAATTGGTCTCATAATGATCTCTTTTTCACTAAATAGATTCATTATTAGTATGTTTAGTGTGATTATATATCTTAATTTTCACCATAATGATAATTACAATGTTTTCCAAAAGAAAATACTACATCTACCAACTCCAGATCATGGGTTGGATAGTTATTGAATCCACCGCTCGACCGTAGATTACTATAATCAGCAGTTACATTATTGAATTTGTAAAATATATAGGGAATAACATACCAATTTACTGACCAGTTTAGTAATTTTTAAAACTAGAAACATACTTTTACTAGACATTAAAACATAAAATAAAAAATAAAAAATAGGGAATCCTTTGAGTGTATCATCATTCTCCATGCTTATCTGTTCATATCTGTCAAAATAATCATCTTGGAATCATTAGGAAAATGATAACATTAAATGGGGTGAGGTTAAATGATTGGTAATGGATAATTATAGTGGAATAAATCCTAAATAAGTGACAATAATTTATGAAATATAAATAATTCAAACACATACAATTTAACCAATAATGTGAACATAATATGGCTAGAATAAAGAAGATTCGATAATTCAACATAAATAATCACATGAGCTTGGAAACGTAACCATGGATATTCTACTAATATGAACATCAAATGGGAATCAATAACAAATCACAATATTATTTGATTAATAATTGTGGAAATATTATAATACTATATTGATTCATCAGGTAAGATATTAAAATAAATGGGTAAGGCCTCTGCCAAAACCCAATATGGTTTGCCTCATGAGACCTATCAATGCAGCATGGTTCTATAGTGGGCCACTCTGCTCAATTATTAATAATAATTAACTCTTCATATATAAAGGTTTGGAAATATCCTCAAAATTTAAATTTTTAACAAAACTAGCATATCAAATGTTAAAACATTCTGCGTTAAGTAAACATAATCCCAAAAAAAGCTGGAGTAATATGATGAGTGGTATAAATATTGTACAACCTTGGTCAAATATGTCAATAAAAATTTAATAGAATATGTTATGTGTTATCATAGAAAATAAAACTCAACTACTGAATAGATTCATCAATGTATGTTGACATGGATGAAAATACATTAAATGAGATCACTGAAAAATTCTTGAGGAAAACAATCGTTAAACATACCAAACTGTCCCATACCATATTTAATAATTTGAATTATAATCCCCATAATGGAATTAAATTAAATGAAACATATAATATTATTATAATAAGTATATTCATGATATAAAATTTCAGTTAAGTAGTATATACAATGCAAAACAAAAATCAGTGGCGAATAATGAATATATCTCACAATATTAAAAGTGAGATTACAAACTCCTTACCTAACACTTCCCATTAGTGGAGGGTTATTTAAAATCATATATAATGGTTTAAAGAATTTTAGTAATTAATTATATTTCTATATACATATTTATATCAACTAATGTTATTAATTTATAGCATATGATGACCCATACATTAATAATATTTCATAATTTCCAGGGTTTTTGGTGGATTCGTTTCATGGTTTAATGATTTGTTCATTGGTGCTTAATTATAGATGTTCTTATAAAATGGGATTACGAACCTAAGAGTGGAATTAAATCATATTAATAAAATATTTTATGTAAAAATATTCCCATAAATCATTTTTATATCTTAAACGAGGATGAGTCATTAGATAAAACATTCTTGATACATGTTTACTTTAATTTAGAGGTTTTTTTCAAACAGCATGAACTTGTTTAATTTTATTTAGTATTATGAGTATAAAATTGTTATATAAAATTAAATAGGTTATAATCTAACTATTAAAATCATATTTACCCATAATAATATTTTTATGACCAGCCAGAAAGGTGGAAATGGTAACAGAACAAAAACATTTTTCATGGAGGTGACTAACTGGCATAATTTGGACAATAGTGTTGTTTCTTGGAAGAAGAGTGGATAATAAAGTGGATGGATATAATATAAACCATTAAAATAATAAAATAATAGTATTATTATGTAATTATTATTTCTTTATCGATAATATATATTAGGATAGAGTATAATAAAAAATTTAAATAAGAGAGGTGTTTTGATAAATGTTCTTCTTTAATATCACCCCTTGGAGGACCCCATGAGGACCTTGGATTCTATATTAGGGTGAGACCAGTAGCACATGTGCATGGGTATAGTAATTCGGATATTTCTTATATGATATATGGGATTCCAGTCTTATTGGGACAAAATGGGGTGGTAAGTGGTGTTATTATACTTGAGGAGAGCAGGGTTTAAGTGATTAAAATATTTATTATGTTATATTTAAATCCATTCATATTGAGGTGGGACTAATTTACAAGAATGTTTATTTAAATTAATATTTTAGATGATATTCAGGGTTAATAAACACGTTGATCTACCATTAAATTTTATAGATTGTAGCTATTTTAGACATTTACCTTTTTACTTTTACCATTTTGATTATATAACCTATGTTGCGGTAATTAAATTTTTTTCAATAGTATGTTTTTAATGTAAAACAATGTAAATGAAATATGGAATAATGTTTAACTTATTATTCCAAATATTGAATTCTTTTGGCCAAATTCATTTCAAAAATTTGAGAAACTAGATATAAAAATAATCCCATATACGCAATGAAAAAACCGGTTTTTGAAGTGAATATTTCAAAAGTGAGAAATGTATTTTTATCCAATTTCAAGGTAAAATTGATTAAAATGAAATTAATTGGATAGATATATGTATAAATTAACTAATTATAATTTAAAACCAATTTTTAATTTAAATTAATTATATAAATATGTTAGTTTAAAAAGTGGGGGTTCATTAAAATTTAGTATTTGTCAACATTTGTAAAAAATGAATGTTCCCTAAGAGAAATTTATTCACAATAATTTTATTATTTTTCTTATAAAAGGAACTTTTTTTTCAAATAATAATTATAAATGTTTGATTTTTTATTTAAAGTGGGTATTCCATCAAAAGGATGAAAAATTACTTATCAGAGAAATATATATTTTAATGAATAAAACTAGATTTATTATTATATTAATCATATAAATCATATTGAACGAATGTTAAAACCACTGACTAATTATATAGCATAATAATTTTATTATTATATCTCAATAATGTTAATTTATTCAATTTATTAATATTAAATTCCAATGTGGGTATAAATATAGTTTTTTTATAAAAATTCTTTTTTTTTGTTCAATTCGGTATTATTTTCATTTCTAATTTATTGGTATCAAATGAATTTATATTATTAACATCTGAAAAATATTTATTTGTAATTTAATTAATATTATTCATTCCCATTATTCCAATGTATAGTAATTGTGGTCATGTTATGTCACGACCCATCCCTCGGTGCTCGTTCTGTGACAACACCAAGCCCGCCTTCCATAGGACAGGGGCTGGTGACTAGCACCGAAAAGGAATATCCCTATTAGAAGAAGGCATTTACTTTTAACCTGTACAGAAACACAGTCCAAGAACACAACAAGAAGAAACCATAATGTATACTTCTATAGTAAAAGTTTTCCAGAAGTAAAAGAGTGCTGAATGTAAAAAGGGGCATGAATACAAGACCAACTGTAAAAGGCACATGTACAACTGAGAGGTAAAAAATAGCCCATGGATCATCCACCGAGGATCCTACCTGAAGGGTAGATACAAATTGTCTTCCCAACACTCTATGTTAGCCACAAATAGTCCACCTCCGAGCACTGTCTTGTCATGGATCCCTCAGCCTCGATCAATGATGTACGTTATCAGCACAAGACACAACAAGGTGTGGGCGTAGCCCGTGCAGGGGTGAGTATAAAGATACTTAGTAGGGACCTTGAGACCCCTATAGGTATCCTAATGTTTCAAAAAACCCCACAAATCAAGAAATAAAATCTACTTAGGTATATTCCCATAAATATACCTATGTTATCAAGGTATACTCATCTCATACATGATAAAATAATACCACAAATATAACACCATGAAAGATGAAATACCACACAAGTAACAGCACTGAGCTAGAAATACCACACAGGTAACACCACAAAGACAACATCACCACGGTAGAAGTACCACATAGGTATCACCACAAAGATATAAGTACCCCACAGGTAATACCACGAAGATATAAGTACCACATAGGTAACACCACAATGATAGAAGTAATACACAGGTAACAACACAAAGATAGAATTACCACACATGCAACCACACGAAGGTAACACCACGAAGATTGAAAGACTAAGCTCACAATCTGGAATATCTTAAGTACAGTAATACGTGTGATTATTCGTAAGGCAAGATCATCTTATTCTGTTAAGTAGCACTCCTTCTGACCCACACAGGACCGATAGGTAACTAACCCCGGCTGACCCTTATAGGATCTGACCCACACATGATCGATATACACTGACCCACATATGATCACTATGAATTGCCCCAAACATGATCTGACCCACACATGATTGATATGCACTGACCCATATAGGATCGATCAATGCTGACCCACACAAGATCTGATAGATATTGACCCACACAGGATCGATGTACTTCCTTCACGTTACAGCCTGCCACATGATTCCTCTCACCAGGTGCACTTGGGTTTTTTAGAATCTTCTTCTTGAGATATTTTTCATACCTCGACTGCCACTAATCTATATAAAGGTGTAACCCAAAGGACTTCCATATCATAAGGGTTCCAATGAAAAAGATGGTGCATCAATTGGAAGTTTGGTTTGTGAGTTATAAGCATTTTAGTTCTGAGGGCCCGGTTAGATTCGGGATCAATCCAACCAAGCCGTACTCCAACTATCTCTAAAACTCAAGTGGAGTAAACCAAAAGTGTCTTCCTTCTCTAAAGGTCCCAGTTCCATATATGGTTCTTAAAAAGGATGCCTGAATTTCAAGATATGGCTCTTTTACTGTTTATAGGTCAGGGCGGGCCCGGGTCCTGTCCGACCCAGTCAGACTGACTGGGCCCGACCTAGTCTAGGCGGGGCCACGGTGGGATTCCCCCACTTGGCCGAGGTACGGCCTAGCCCGCAAGGGGGCATCCCACAAGGGGCATCCCAGTCCACAAGGGGCAGTCCACTAGCCACGCAGCCTGACGGGTGGCATCCCAGCAACTGTGAAGCAGGACCCACTAGCCGTTTTTCTCCTTCCCAGCGGTGGTGTCACGTGGCGTCGCTAGTTGGCCTACGGTACCAACTGTTGCGGGTCATGAAGAACCCATTGTGGCTGGCTGGTTTGCTGGAAATATTCTCTAGTGGAAGATGACTACACTCCGCTCCGCCACCTAGGACTAGATGGCATGCCGACCACCTTCCTCCAGTCCGCAGCGGAAGACGAGCTATGGCCCGAGTCCTCCGGTGGCACACTGGTCTCACCACCCACTCCTTCTACGGGTGGCCAGTGTGCCGGCTGCCTCCCCTGATTGTTTCCGTAGATGAGCCATGACTAGTACCTCTAGTGGCTCAGGTGTACTGCCTCCATCCTCATAGCCAGCCCATGCCAGTAGCTGCCTTGGTCCCTACCAGTGCCGGTCACCGGTACTGTCGTGCCGACGATCTTCCTGAGGGAATGAAAATAGTTAGCAAGGTAGTGGAGGGTCCGTGTCAGGTTCGTTAGGCCCACACCCACCTTTTTAACTTGTAATCTAGATGGAGATAAATAATCAACCAACTCATAGAATTTAAATCAAGTTAAACCCCTACCTCATAAATGATGAAGAACTCACGCTATTGAGGAAGTGGGTTGGCATCAAGCATCCTCACAACAAGCCTCCAATGGAGTCTCTCAATTGTCGATATTCAGTTTGGGGTTTCATTGTCTCTCACCACCACTCACCGGAACCGGATCCATATTCTAAGTAATTGGCATCTTGGAACATTTTCATCACTTCGTTTCTTGGCGATGTAGTGCTGATACCCCTCCCTGTGATCCATATAAATAAGAGAGGAGGAGGGTATGTTACAATGTTGGGAATTAATGGGCAATCATTAAAAAAGAATTTTCATAATTACTCAATGTTTTTATTACTTAGATTGAAGGGTCAAGCTATTTAATGTCATGACACATCACTTCCCCCACCTTGACTGTTTACCATTGGAGGAAAATATTGAAAATAAAATAATAATGTTATTTTATTTATTACTCTTTAAAAATTCAAAAAACAAAAAAAATTCTCCAGAGAAACTACGGTAAAGTTAAAGTCTCCCTTAATAAAATACTAGCATTGGGGATTAAACGGTTCCCTCATATTTTTAATCTGAGCACCAGTTCAAAGGTTAGGATACGCCGCTCATGCGTTTACTGAACGAACATACAAAAAGTTCAAAAATTCTTTCTGGTTACACTGAGTCTCAAGAATCATGTGCTGTCAAATTTTGTAGAGTAGTAATAATCCCATATAATTTAAAAAAAACTTACATGGAAGTAAATTTGGGTCTTTACATTCTCCCCACCTTATGAATTTTCATCCCTCAAAGCCACAACATAGACTAAGAAAAAACGTGGGTACTAAGCACGAATATGTGCCCCCCACTCCCTTGTTCTCTTTTAGAAGTTCCAGTGCTGCCATAAAATGTGCACCAGAGGTACTGGTCATCGACGGAGAACCTGATCCTATCAATCCACAATCTCTAGTGGAATAGTAGTAAACATCTCCACATCATTAAAGTCTAGCTCATCGTGGTCCATTATGTGAGATGGGTAATGCCCATATCTTCTATGCTAGAAATTGTGGAAGACATAGTGCACCCTCTCCAACTGCAGTGGATGTGCCAAGCTGTATTCCACCTTTCCTATCCTCCAATGTATCAGAAATGGTCTGATAATTCTCAATGATAACTTGCTGCCTCAACCAAATCTTCATAGTCTTGGTCGTGGTGAGACATGTAGGAATACATTGTCTTACTCCTCGAACTCAAAAGATCTATACTTGTAGTAAACATAAGACTTATGTCTGATCTGTGTAGTCTTTATCCACTCCTGGATTATCTGTACCTTCTCAGTGGTAGCTTATACCAACTCTAGACCCATAAGTGTTGACTCCCATGGGTCTGTAAAACCTAGAGGTGATCGACATGAATGACTATACAAGGCCTCTAATGGTGCCATACCGATGGTGGAGGGATAACTGTTATTGTATGTGAATTCAACCAAGGGTATGTGATCCTTCAAATGATGGCCAAAATCATAGACACAAGCACAAGGCATGTACTCCAGCAGTTGAATGGTCCACTCTGTCTGACCATCCATATGAGAATGAAAGGTAGTACATAGACGAAGATGAGTCTCGTACACCTCGTGCAATACCTTCCACAACAAGGATGTGAAACGTGCATCCCGGTCAGAGACAATCATCTATGTCACCCCATGAAGTCAAAAAATATCCTGTAAGTAGAGGCTTCACACGCCCTCTACTGATCCTTTCTCTTAAAAAGGAAGGAAGTGGGCCGACATGGTGAGTAAGTCAAGGGTCACCCAGATGGAATCATGTTCTCTGGATGTACGTGGATGCCCTCTCACAAAGTCCATTAAGATTCCATCCCACTTCCACTCAGGAACCTATAGTGGTTGTGCTCAGCCATTTGGAACTTGATGCTCGACCTTCACTTGCTAAAAAGTGAGGCATCATAAAAAAAACTCTTCCATTTATTTCTTTAACTATTTCCACCAGTGCTGATGCTGGAGGTCATGGTACCACCTTTTAATATTAGGATGTATTGCTAGAGGTCACATATGTTACTCACTCAAAACCTCTTCATGTAGTTCCACTAGTACCATGGTATGTCCTCTAAAGAGGATAATGTGCTCCCCACCTTTAGAAAAAACCCTCAGGTGCCAATCAAGAGGATATCGGAGCACTTTGAGCCTCACAGTCAATGTCCCCAATCTATGCCTCCCTGACTGACTGAAGGAGTGGGGGAGTGACTACCATAGACTGAAGCTAGGCTTCTCCATATCTATCTACAAAGGATATATGCAACACTACTAGCTTCTCTATCACGTAACTCAGCAAATACAGACCATACCTCCTTATGAGTGCATCTTCTACCATGTTCCCCTTCCAATGAGTACATATGATCTCAAAGTTGCAATCTTGGAGGATCTCTAACCATCACTGCTATCTCAGGATCAGGTAATTTTGTGGGAAGATATAGCTCAGACTAGTAAGATCAGTGTAGACTATAAAACGTTTGCTCAGCAAGTAATGTCACCACATTTTCAAGGCAAAGACCACTGCTTCTAAATCCAGTTCATTAGTAGCGTAGTTCTGTTCATGATGTCTCAACATTCATGAGCCGTGGGTGATCACTACTCACTCCTACATGAGGACACACCCATGTCTGGTACTTGATGTGTTGTTGTAGACTACATAAACAATCCATTATTCTGGCATCCTCAATATGGGGGCACTCATCAGTTTTTTCCTCAGCTCATGAAAACATTACTTGAATCTCTCCATCCATACGAGGGGTTGTCCATTCTTTATCAATACTGACAAGTTTGCTACAACTCTGGAAAAACAAGGCATGAATCTCTGGTAGTATATAGCCAACCCTAGAAAACTCTGCACCTCAGTCACACATCTAGGTGGCTTCCAAGAAAGTATAACTTATATCTTCGATGAATCCAATGCCACTCCTACCTCTGAGATAATATGTCCCAGAATGAAGAACTCCCGTATATAGAGCTGGAACTTTCGGATATTACTATAAAGATAGTGCTCTCAGAGTGTACCCAAAACTATCTATAGATTATAAGCATGATCTTCCTCCATCTCTTAGTATATCAAGATGTAGTCGATGAAGAACGCCACAAAGCGATCAAGGTATGTCTATATGATCTCATTCATGAGTCCGATGAACACTTCTAGGACATTGGTCACACTAAATGGCAGAACCAAGAACTCAAAGTGGCCAAACCAACATCTGAAAGGCCATCTTCTGCATATCCTCATCTAGTACCCCGAGCTAATGATTTCTTGATCTGAGGTCTTTCATCAAAAACCAAATAGCTCCCTTTCAACTGATCAAAAAGATCATCAATCCTCAGAAGTGGATACTTGTTCTTCACAATCACCTAGTTCTGGTGTCAATAGTCCACACAGAGTCTCAAACTCTCATCTTCCTTCTAGGAGAACAAAATTAGGGCTGCCCATGGAGAAGCACTTAGTCTTATGAACCCCTTCATCTTTATGTCCTCAGACATTACCCATCACTCACAATGCTCTGCGAAGCCATCTGATATGATAGTGTCGATATCGGACCTATCCATTGGTATAAGTCGATATAAATGTCTACCTCTCTGTGTGGAGGTTGTATCAGAACATCATCAGGATGGACATCAGCATTCTATCCCACCACTACAGGATAGCTTAGACTCTCAACATCAACTGCCATGAGGGTAAGGCTAGCCAACTGAGGTTTGATCAGTTGCACCCTCCTCTTGGTAAGTCGATCTTGTGCCGCAATGGTTTCCTTCTCGCCAGTGAAGGAGAACCTAGTCCAATCCTCACTGACACACCACATTTTGTGCCTAATATAGTCAATATGGGTGTGGAATATGGATGTCCAATCCATACACAAGATGACTTAATATGGCCTCTCCGCTGCTACTTGAATATCCTAGCCGATGGTCTCACCTCCTAGAGTAAGCTAACACAGCTATAACTAGTTTGTAATCGTCGAATCCTCTCTCGTAGGAATCTCTTGCTGTAAGGATCAATAAAACGACTTCACCGGGATCTCCGAACTCCGAACGGGTGATGTGGAAATAAAATAGTGGCGAGCACCTGTTTCTATAAGTACTGCAAGTAAGGTGGAGTAGACAAATATTGTACCTCAAATCATCTCTGGAGCCCTATGTTCATAGGAATCAACTTCATGGAGCTGAGTTCATCCCTGACATCATGCTCCCTGTGGTCGGGGTGGACCACTTGGAGGTGGCGGTAGAACCTAGAATCGCAACCCACCACATATTACATGACCATCTCCTCCGCCACATATGCCTACTTCTTGCAGTCCTCTGAGACCGAATCTCTACCTCTGCCTCAGCGGTCCCTCGACCATCTGCTGGTCATCCATACAACGGATCAGCTATCCTCCTCTATCATGTGTGCCCCTCACCACCAACCCTATATCATGAAGTCATCCACCAGAAGGCTTGGAACACATGGAACCCTACATCATGAATCTACTACCTACAACTGATGACTCTGGTACGTGACATTCGATGGTGGCTCTCATTGTCGGTGTTTTCTCAACTAGGAAGCTCTCCACCAAAATCGCTCGCTCTAGCACCCCATCCTGCATCAGTATGCTATGTGATATCATCGATTCTCAAATATCTCTTCGGAGACCATGTTTAATGGTCTGGGATTTGAGGAAAGAGTCATTTACCATGTCAGTGGAGTAGTGGGAGTGATTATTGAACCTCACCATGTACGGAGTCATAGTCTTGCTGCCTTACTATAAGTACAACAACTCTTCTATAAGCTTTGACCATAGGGATGCTGGGATGAACTCGTCCATGAAAATGATCTCGATGTTCGCCTAGATGAGGGTCACCTCATCATGTATATGGAGCATCAAGCTCCACCATCTCCCTACAGCTTCCTGAAAAATACTGGTAGTTTGGATCACTATACGGTCAGTTGGTGTCCGAATTATGTTGAAAACTCTAGCCACAACCTCCTAATAGTCCTCATCAGCCTGTAGGTCCATATCATCTCAATACCTTGGAGGAATCTTCTATTGATACTCCTACAATGCGCTCAGTCAGCACGCACCATCTTCTAGTGTGGATATGGGAAACAACTTCCCAACAGGTAGTGTTGCTGCTGGTAAACCACCCGAAGGTGCTAACGTCATAATGGGGCCCTACCCCAAGGCCTCATTACATGGAGGTTCATCATATTGTACTCTCATAGGAATCATGGTTGGATATCTATGTGGTGGAATCCTGAAAATAAACAGGTACGCCACTGTCGATAAGTTACACCTGGTGAGCTGACTCAAAGAAATCACAAAAAGAAAACATTTCCAAAACACACAAAATCTGTGTTCTCGTGCACTGAGTTGGAAATCAGAATTCAGGGTCCTGGTGTATGGATACAACGGTCGCCACATCAGCACATGATTCCCAATACTGAACACCACACTCATAACACTTAACACTATTGCCACATATAAAGGATCAAAGTCATCGTTCTTCGATAGAACTGACTCCTATGATACCACGTTGTCATGAAACGTCTGTCGGGGCCCGTGTCGTGACTACCCAAAGACCGCCTTCCATAGGCTAGGGGTTGGAGACTAGCACCAGAATGGAAAATCCCTAATACAGGAAGGAATTACCTTTTAACCTGTACAAACAAACAGTCCATGAACACAAAAAAACAACCACAGAGTATAAGAATGTAGTAAAAATGTGATGGATGTAAAAGACTGCTGAATGAAAAAAGGGGTCAGAATACAAGCCCAACTATAAAAGGTACAAGTACAACAGAGAAGTACAAAAAAGATCATGGTTGTCCACAGAGGATACTACCAAATGGGTAGATACAGATAGTCTCCACAACATTCCACTATAGCTTGAAATATTTAACCTATGAGCACCATCCGGGCCTGGATCCCTCAACCCCGATCAACGTTGTACGATGTCATCACAAGAAACAACAAGGTGTGGGCATAGCACATGCAGGGGTGAGTATAACGATACTCATTAAAGACCCGGATACCCCTGCAGGTCTCCTAAAGATCCCAAATGGAGAAACCACAAAAACATACATCATATATACATATTTATATTCCCATATATATACCTATGTTATCAAGATATACTCATCTCATACACGAGGAAAAAATACCACAATGGAAACAATAAGAAGTTATAAATATCACATAGGTAACACAATCTGAGATTGAATAACCACACATGTAACACCATGAAGACTACACCACAAAGGTAAAGGTACCACACTGGTATCACAATGAAGATAGAAGTACCACACAGGTAACATCACAAAGATAGAAGTACCACACATGTAACACCATGATGATAGATGTACCACACAGGTTACACCACGAAGATAGAAGTACCACACAGGTAACACCATGATGGAAACACCACAAATATAGAAAAACACACCCCACAATCAGGTATAGCTTATGTACAAAAATTCAGATGATTATTCATAAGGCTATTTCATCTTATTCTGTTAAGAAACACTGCTTCTAACCCAAAAATGATCCATAAGTAACTAACCCCTGCGGACCCGCAAAAGATCGGTATGCATTAACTCACATAGGATCACTAAGCGCTGACCCACACAGGATCTGACCCACAGAGGATAGTTATGCACTAACCCACATAGGATTGATGAGCACTGACCCACACAGGATTTGATAGATGCTGACCCACACAAGATCGATGTTCTTCTTCACGTTACATCCTTCCATAGGATTTCATTCACCCAGTGCACTCGAGTTCAGTAAAATGTGTCTCTCAATATATCAGTCTTACCTTGAACTCCACTAATCTCCAAAAAGGAGTAACCCAAAGAAACTCCATGTCATAAGGGTTCCAACGCCACCAATGGTGCATCAATCAGACACCCGATTTGTGACATATAAGAATTTTAGTTCTGAGGGCCCAGTTGGATTTGGGTTCGATCCAACCCGGTCGTACTCCAACTATTTACAAAAATCAAGTGAAGTATAACAAAAGGATATTCTCCCTCCATGGGTCCTAGCACCATAGATGGTTCGTCAAACGGATACCCAGATATTAATATATGGCTTATTTAGTGTTTCTAGGTCTGGTTGGGCCCGAATCTGGTCGGACCCAGTCCCGGATGGGTCGAGGGCCGGCCCGGCCTGCAAGGGGTGGCCCATAAGTGGCGGCCTAGCCCGCAAGGGGAATTCCACTAGGTGCGCATCCTACTGGTGTAACACCCCGAGATTTTATGAAGAATATTCTTTTAATTTCGATGATGTCTTGTGTTGTACGCTACACCAAAGGGATATTGCACTACACACAACCCTGACTTGGCTTTCATTACATGCAATCACGACTTTCCTCGAGAGCGTGTGTTGTACGCAATATCAGGTTTCATTAAATAATGATATATGGTAATAATATTATTATGAACCAGCCGTTATGAATAATATTAAGTAAATTTTTAATGTTATAATATTATTATTTCATCTCACACATTTTCTAGAACATGGTATGTGAACAAAATAAATTTTTCGGGTAAAATAAGTATTTTTAAAAAATGAAGTTTTGCCACCTTTTAATAGTGCACCCACATTAAATCTAGTTTTTGACATGTTTATAATTTTACTTTTTCAAAATAAACTTTTTATTTTCAATTAGGATATAAAAATTTACATTGGATAATGTTTTTCTATTTTTTTGATAACTTTCATATTTTAATGAATAGTAAAAACACGCTATATTTTAATTAAAAACAAAATTTTTCATCGTAATAATTTATATGGTTAAATTATAATATTGAATGGTTTTAAAGTATAAATAGAATATATTTTTACCATTTAATATAATGTATGTCATTAGCAATGATTTTACATTGAATTCATAGGTTAAATCAAATAAATCTTTTGCAATGTTTTAAACAAAAACTCGTTTTCATTCGACAACGGGATTACTTTAAATTTAATTTCTACAACTTTTGTGTATTGAATTTGGAAAAATGGATTCCATATTTGGAATAATTGGGTCCAAATTATGTTAATAAGCTACTTATTATTTTTGGGCATTATGAATAGTAACTACGGTAAATTTTATTTACCATAGTTAAAGGTAAATCGGGTAATTAACGGTAAAATAAGATTATAAAATTACCCTAACACATTCCAAAATCTTATTGGATGAATAAAAGTCGACCCATATCACCTAATGGTCGGAATAGATTTATTTCATTGAATTCTGACCATGAAATAATATAATTATTATTAAAACTAAAGAAAGTGACAACATGTCACTCTCTTAAATCTTATAAGTATATTAATTTTAATTTAGTGATAAACATCACAAAACATCAAAAATAAATAGTCTCTAGAAAGGTAATAAAATTATCTACATCATATCAGTTTATTTAAAATTTGTATTTATTAAATAAGTATCATTAAAGGTGACATAATAGTGATGTTGAAATTATTTTATTAAGATAAATATCAAATAAATGGTTTTAAAAATATTAAAATAAATATTATATGAACTATTTAATATGCTCCACTAATTTTATAGATAAATATGATATGTTATGAATATATTAAACTTTCTAGTTCGAAAATATTTTCTGTATATGTTTTATTTGAATTCAAATAAATGAATAGTGTCAAAATTTACACTATTGTTATTTTATAAAAATTACATATTATAAAATTGTTTAAAAATCACAAAAATATTTAAAAATTATAAATTTAAATTTATATGGTCTGAAATGTTATAAAGTATCCAATTATGGACAATTAACAAAAAATAAGTAATTATTTATAATAATTTAAAATTTATAATGTCATTACAAAAAATAAAATTAAATTGATAAATAAGGATAAATCAAGTTGATAATGTTTAAAATAAATTCCTAACATGTCAAAAAATTTTAGGTTGATGATATTAAAACCCTATCTCATCTAATCTTCGGATATGAGTCACTTTGGAAGTTTTTAGGTTGGGTTGGGATTTAATATAAACTAATATTTCTTATATTTCCAAAGGTGCCCCTCATCCCTTATAAATGGGCACCTCCTCCCTCTCTTCCTCACACCATTTTGAGCCTTGATTCTCGGACAAACTCTGCCAATTTCACTTACCCACTTCCCTAGAAACATCCTAGATGTCCTGGTCTTCTTCAAAGACCAATTTTAGTGCCCTAAGAGGAGATCTCAAAGAGGCGCTTCAAAGAAGAGGTAATTTCCGTTACCGATTCTTTCAACTTTATTTCTTCTTCAACATATTATTCATTAGTTCTTTCATTATTAAGTTATAACATCATTATCACTCATATAATGATATGTTATTATATGTAACAAACGACCCTATTTCACCATCTATCCATCCTACACAAAACAAGATCATCGCGCGTGCGTATGTATGGAATATCGTCTCCACGTCGTGGTGTAATCTATTTTCCACCACCACCTTACTTGGATGGGTATAATGGTGTAAATAATGACTATATATGAATATTGTAAATTTATATTTATTCTAAAATAGTATATATACACTCCAATACAATTTCACGATCATGGGAATGATATCATCGCTCGTGCGTATGTACGGACTACCGTCTCCACAAACACAATAAGATTCATTTTCCATGATTAACCATTTAAGAATGATTATAAAGTATATATAATGAATAATAATGAAATATATAACATAATATTTATACTTTATTTATGTATATATATATTTATGTCATCTATTTAATTTCATTCAATTCAATAAGGAAACGATAACGGTGTTCATGCGTACGTACGACCTACTGTCTCCATGAACGGTGTATTTCATTCCTTTTATCGATCTATAATATATATGTATATGATAAATATATAGTATACATAAATCATGTTTTACATTCTGAAATTATGTAAATAAGGATATAAGTAATAATATCATGAATGGGAAGTCGAAAAACATACGATAAATAAAATGATTTTACCCAAAACACTTCTTTTACCTGGAATTTACAAAAGAACGGGAAATATAAAGTCATAAGTGAAGAATATATGATATAATAACAATGAATATGATTATTTAATAAGTCAATGAAATTATATAAATCATTATATTGGATGTTTGTATCCATACGACGAATATTGGACCTAAGGTAAGGGATAACATTTCCAATCTCGTTTTTATTCGAGATTGTTTATTCGTAAGTATTTACTGGGGTTATATTTATTATCCATGTCCTTGTTTTATAAAAATGTTTTCATGTATGTTTAATGTAATTTTTAACCATTTTTGACTTTTGCTACATGGTATGTATGGAATCATACTTTTTTGAGGTAATTTTTGACTTTTCCGACAAAAGTACAAGAAGAATGTTTTTTTAACATATATGGCACGAACGGATTTTTACGGTTTTATAAAGACTTATTTTCATGAAGCTTCCTCCAATAGATTTCAAGACTATTTAAAACAATATATCATTCTTTTAAAATTGCATTGAATTTTGTGAAAAGAAAATGATTTTCAAGAAGAAAGGATATTTTCCTCCAGAATTCATTTCAAGTTCTTTATCAAAACCATTTTCCATCTAAGATGACATTATTTCATATGTGTATGTTTCAAGTATAATGTCTCTATAAATTACAAGGTTTCACTTTTCTTATGATGAAATGATATCCATTTGTTTTATATGGATTATGTTATTATGGGATGATGTTTATGAAACCCATTTTTATTCTTTGGGTTATGATGAATGATTTATGTGTATGTTGTGGCACAAGTAAGAATGATTTCATTTTGCGATTGGTGGGACCTATATCTCCCTCCAATGGATTTGGTAATGATTTATATCTCATGATATAGACATGGCTAGAATGGTACGTTAATAAGGTTCAATGTTTCAGGACTGAAACGAGGAGTGAACTCGATTCAGTTAGGGACTTTGTCCACTAAGATGGTATTGGCGGTAATGCCTTGGCTACTATGGAAATCAAAACATGTGATGAATGGTTTCCACAATTACATGGTTAATTCCCATTATATTTTATCATGGTTGATGTTCCATTATGATATATTCCTTACATACTTCCACGATTTATGTCTTTGTTCTAGATTTTTATGTTTAAATTTCATGTTCATGTTTTTGCTTTCAAATGATTATGGATTGTTTTATGTTCTCTATGTTTGACCTTACTGAGCATTTGAGCTCACCCTTTTTATGTTTTATTTTCCCCAGGAAATAAATAAAGGTTTTAGGTAAGGAAACAAAAAGGGGAAGATCATTATGGGAGTTGTCGAAGATCTTTCAATAGGATTAGAAGGTTCTATTCCGAGTTTCCAAAGACACTGAACTATTACGATCCTTGTGTGTCTGTTTTTGTTATGTATTAAGTATTCCGCAAAAGTAAAGTATTGTCCATGTGCGTCAAGATTCGGGTCTCTACAGTTGGTATCAGAGGAATGGTTTAGTTAACCTTTAGAAACGAGGATGCAAAAACTTTAGTGAAATCCCTAGAGATATTTCTAAGGTATGTCTAGGGATGTCCCTAAGGTTAAGTATACGTATAGTTTATAGTCCTTGTATTGTGAAAACAATCTTAGAATTAAACCTATGATGTAAGATATTGAAGGTACTCCCCCTTTTTTAATTTTTTCCCTAGGATGGTATTTTCCTATCACACTATTATATTTTTTGGGTTTTAGACGATGGCTGGAACCCAAAGGAACCGTGTTGATCAATGTAATGGACAATACAATGATTGTCCTCATGACCAATCCAATGTCATGGGAGATGGAGTGCACAATCTTATTTCTATACTTACACAATCTCTGAATCATTTTGTACTTCAAAATGAGTAGAGAAAGAAGAAACATTTTATTTAATCCTTCATGAGTTAGCGTCCACCTTAATTTAGTGGGTCTTCTGATCCCTTAGTGGCTGAACAATGTATCAGTACCACTAAAAATATATTTTCAGTTCTACAATTTTCTGATCAGGATAAATTCATCTTAGTAGTATATCATTTTGAAGGTGATGCTGATAAATGGTAGAATATTATCAAAATATGAGGCAAAGAGATGAAATCGAGTCCATGGAATGGGACGAGTTCAAAAACTTGTTTTTCAGTAAGTACTTCCCTTGTATTCTTCTAACAAAGATGGAAAAGGAGTTTCTTGAGCTTAAGAAGAAGGATGATGAATCTGTTGGTATATATGAATCGAATTTTACAAGACTTGAAAGGTATGCATCTGGCTTCATCATCCAACCTGAATGTAAAGTTGATCGATTTTTCAGTGGCTTAAATCCAAGTCTTCGAAGGGCATTAGCTATAAGAGACTTCAGTAGCTATGAAGAAATTGTGTATTGTGCTATCAAGGTATAACTGAATGTTTTTGTGACATATCCATCTCATGGTTTTGACAATAAATGAAAAATGGAGTTCATTGAGAAATCTCAAAACAATGGTGAAAAGAAGATGAATGATTCTTTATGCTCAAAGTGTGGAATTAATCATGGTGGAGATTGCCTAAAAGGTATTAGAAAATGATTTATGTGTGGAAAATAAGGTCATCGAGCAGTTGATTGTCGAAGTAATGGGAAAAAGGTTGCTAATGATGTGAATAGAGAAAAGACTACAGAGAACTCTCCACCAAAACTTCAATGATTCATGTGTAAGGAAATGGGGCATTATTCTAATAAATGCCCAAATCCACGGGTTAATGATGATCAATGTGAGCAACCTCTTAAAACAAAGGATAACGGGAAATATCATGCGATCACTATTTGTGATGTTGAGTATGAAAATGATGTTGTGTAATGATTAATTGTTTATGTAATTGGATTTCAAAATAGTATCATGGAATCAAATTTATGGTATTGTAGAATTTTGGAATATCTATGTATTAGTTTTCAATTATTATATGGTACTGGTAACCATGAAAAAGTGATTGAAATATTTTTGGAAAGCAGATGAAATGCGAATATGGAAGGGATACGGAGAAAATAAAATGATAGTAATCATGAGCTCATGAATAAAATAAGGACAAAGTGATATCATGGTTTGAGTATATATAAATTTTGGGATTTTGGTATGTGGAAAGAGTTATCTTTTGACAACATTCATGTTTTCACTAAGGTTAAATGGGTATTCATTTGTCAAGATAATTCACCATTAAGGTATTCACATGATTGGAATGTGATCAACAAAGATATATCGGGGATAGATGATTGTATTCACATGCTCAGTAGATGACATTTCTAGTAATTGTTTTCATTATACTATAAGGTTGGACAGAAGTATTTTGGATAAGCCTAAAGATTTTAAATGGATTATGTTGAACATAAGTTAGTTTAAGGCTAGAACTGTTTTCGATATTATCGATGGAATTTCAAAATGATGTAATTTTAGAAAAAGGACAACCTGTAGGAAGGGTGGAAACCCGTCACGTCAGACAATGATTTGGGAGTCAAACCCACAACTGAAGTGCGACTGGCCTTTCTCGCATACCAATGGCCTACAGGAAGTCCCTGGTTAGTAGAAACTAGTTTTATTTTATTAAGCGGTATGATATATTAAGTGTAAGTTCATTTTTGGAATCGTATATGATTAACCTCACCATAGATGGAATTGTGTATATTTGATAACTTTTGATAACCTTTTGTTTGAAACAGATAGAATGACCCATCATTCTATCACACGATCTGTTAACACTTCACGAATAACAAATTCAACTACATTTCTCTAAGAGATGAAGTGGAAATTGTTCAAAGCACAAACAACAGTGAGATTGTACCAAAATCAAGCAAGTATTTATTTTAATTCAAAATTTTCAACTTTAGGGAAATGATATTGAAAACCAAAAATGTTGTCCTAGTGCTCTTATATCCGATGAATCAGATGATACCCTTGATCATCATAAATCTATGGCTTTGTGATTTTTGGATTTTTCATAGCCTTGTTCTCTACCACTCTCCATCAGAACATGATGGTTAGATTTTTCTTCCCTGTCCATATTTTCAACTATGTCCTCGTATTTGGAAACCCAGTGATGAGTTACTTTGGGTAATCGTTACATTTCATACTTTAGTTTTTAAAATTACGTTTTAGTATTCCTTTTTACGATGTGGGTTTCTATGACCAGTAAACGATTTATAACCCCGATGAATTTCGAGGGAGAAATTTATTTTAAGGGGGGTAGAATGTAACACCCCTATATTTTATAAAGAATATTATTTTAATTTCGTTAATGTCTTGTGTTGTACGCTACACCAAAGGGAGATTGCACTACATAGAACCCTTACTTGGCTTACATTACACGCAATCGCGACTTTCCTCGATAGCGTGTGTTGTACACAATATCAAGTTTCACTCAAAAATGATATATGGTTATAATATTATTATGAACTAGATGTTATGAATAGTATTTACTAAATTTTTAATTTTATAACATTATTATTTCATCTTACACATTTTCTATAACATGGTATGTGAACAAAATAAAGTTTTCGGGTAAAATAAGTATTTTTCAAAAAATGCAGTTTTGCCACCTTTTAATGGAGCACCCACATTAAATCTAGTTTTTGAAATGTTTATAAGTTCAATTTTACAAAATAAACATCTTATTTTGAATCATGATATAAAAATTTACATTGGATAAATTATTGATATTTTTCTGATAACTTTCATATTTTAATGAATAGTAAAAACACACCATATTTTAATTAAAAACAACTTTTTTAATCATAATAATTTATATGGTTAAATTAAAATATTGAATGGTTCTAAAGTATAAATATTATATATTTTTACCATTTAATATAATGTTTGTCATTAGCATTGATTTTATCGTGAATTCATAGGTTAAATCAATTCAATATTTTTCAATGTTTTAAACAAAAACCTGTTTTCTTTCGACAATGCGATTAATTTTAATTTAATTTCTGAAACTTTTGTGTATTGAATTTGGAAAAATGGATTCCATATTTGGAATCAGTGGGTCCAAATTATGTTAATAAGCTACTTTTTTGGGGAATTATGAATAGTAACTACGGTAAATTTTATTTACCATAGTTAAAGGTAAATCGAGTAATTAAGGGTAAAAATAAGATTATAATATTACCCTAACACTTTACAAAATCATATTTGATGAATATAAGTCGACCCATATCACCTAAGGTTCGGACTAGATTCATTTCCTTGAATATTTACCATGAAATAATATAATTATTATTAAAACCAAAGAAAGTGACAATGTGTCACTCTCTTAAATCTTATAAGTATATTAATTTAAATTTAGTGATAAAAATTATGAAACTTCAAAAATTAATAGTCTCCAGAAATCTAATAAAATTATATACATCATATAATTTGTTTTATAATTTTTAGGGATTAAATAATTATCATTACAGGTGACATAAGAGTGATGTTGAAATTATTTTATTAATATAAATATCAAATAAATGGATTTAAAAATATTAAAATAAATATTATATGAACTATTTAATGTGGTCCACTAATTTTATAGATAAATATGTCATGTTATTAATCTATTAAACATTTTATTTTGAACATATCTTCTGTATATGTTTTACTTTAATTCAAATAAATGAATAGTGTCAAAATTGACACTATTGTTATTTTATAAACATAACATATTATAAAATTGTTTTAAAATCACAAAAATATTTAAAAATTATAAATTTAAATTTATATGGTCTAAAATGTTAAAAATTATTCAATTATGGAAAATTCACAACAAATAAGAAATTATTTATAAAAATTTAAAATTTATAATGTTATTACCACAAATACAGTAAAATTGATAAATAAGGATAAATCAAGTTGATAATGTTTAAAATAAATTCCTAACATGTATAAATTTTATTTTTTGATGATATTAAAACCCTATATAATATAATATTTGTATATGAGTCATTTTTGAGGTTTTTATGTGGGGTTGGGATTTAATAAAAACTAATATTTCTTATATTTCCAAAGGTGCCCCTCTCCTGCCTTATAAAAGGGAACCTCCTCCCTCTCTTCCTCACACCATTTTGAGCCTTAAAGCTCGACCTACCTCTTCCCATTTCACTTCCCCACTTCCCTAGAAATATCCTAGCGGTCCTGGTCTTTTCAATGACCAATTTTAGTGCCCTAAGAGGAGGTCTCAAAGAGGCGCTTTAAAGAAGAGATAATGTCTGTTACCGATTCTTTCAACTTTATTTCATCTTATACTTATTCTTGTTTAGTTGTTTATTTATGAAGTAATAACATCAGTATCACTAATATAATGATATGTCATTATATGTATGAAACAACCCTATTCCCCCATCTATCCATCCTACGGAAAACGAAATCACCGCGCGTGCGTACGTACGGAATACCGTCTCCACACTGTGGTGTAATCTATTTTCCACCACCACCTTACTTGGATGGGTATAATGGTGAAAATAATTACTATATATGATTATTGTAAAGTGATATTTATTCTTAAATTGTATACATACACTCCAATACAATTCCATGATCATGGGATTGATATCATCGCTCGTGTGTACGTACGGACTACCGTCTCCACGAACACGAGGATATTCATTTTCAATGATTAACCATTAAAGAATTATTATAAATTATATATAATGAATAATAATGAAATATATGACTTAATAATTATACTGGATTTATGTATATATATATTTATGTCATATATTTAATTTCATTAAATTCAATAAGGAAACGATAACAATGTTCATGCGTACGTACGACCTACCGTCTCCATGAACGGTGTATTTCGTTCCTTTTATCGATATATAATATATATTTATATTATGAATATATATTATATATAAATCATGTTTTACATTCTTGAATTATTTAAATCAGGATATAAGTAATAATATCAAGAACGACAAGTCGAAACACATACGATAAATAAAATGATTTTACCCAAAACGCTGCTTTTACATGGAATTTACAAAAGAATGGGTAATATAGAGTCATAAGTGAAACATATATGATTTCATAACAATGAATATGATTATGTAATAAGTCAATGACATAATTCTAATCATTATAAAAGAATTTCTTATCCATACGAAGCATATCAGACCTAAGGTAAGGGATAACTTTTCCAATCTTGTTTTTATCTGAGATTGTTTATTCGTATGTATTTACTGGGGTTATATTTATCATCCATGTCCTTGTTTTCTAAAAATGTTTTCATGTATTTTTAATGTCCTTTTTACCCATTTTTGACTTTTACTACTTGGTATGTATGGAATCATACTTTTACGAGGTACTTTTTGACTTTTCCGACAAAAGTACGAGAAGAATGTTTTTTTAACTTATACGGAACGAACATATTTTTACTGTTTTATAAAGACTTATTTTCATGAAGATTCCTCCAAAATATTTCAATATTATTTACAAAAATATATCATTATTTTAAAATTGCATTGAATTTTTTGAAAAGAAAAGGATTTTCAAGAAGAAAGGTTATTTTCCTCAAGAATTAATTTCAAGTGCTTTATCAAAACCATTTTCCATCTAAGATGACATTATTTCATATGTGTATGTTTCAAGTATAATGTCACTATGATTTACATGGTTTCACTTTTCTTATGATGAAATGATATCCATTTGTTTTATATAGATTATCTTATGATGTGATGATGTTTATGAAACCCATTTTTATTCTTTGGGTTATGATGAATGATTTATGTGTATGTTGTGGCTCAAGTAAGAATGATTTCATTATGAGATGGGTGGGACCTATATCTCCCTCCAATTCATTGGGTAATGATTTATATCTCATGATATAGACATGGCTGGAATGGTATGTTAATCAGGATCAGTGTTTCAGGACTGAAACGAGGAGTGAACTCAATTCAGAAAGGGACTTTGTCCACTATGATGGTATTGGCGGTAATTCCTTGGATACTATGGAAATGATAACATGTGTTGAATGGTTTCCACAATTACATGTTTTACTCCCATTATATTTTATCATGGTTGATGTTCCATTATGATATATTCCTTACATACTTCCATGATTTATGTCTTTGTTCCAGATTTTTATGTTTAAATTTCATGTTTATGTTTTTGCTTTCAAATGTTTATGGATTGTTCTATGTTCTCCATGTTTACCCTTACTGAGCATTTGAGATCACCCTTTTTATGTTTTATTTTCCCCAGGAAATAAATAAAGGTTTTTGGTAAGGAAACAAATAGGGGAAGATCATTATGGGAGTTGTCGAAGATCTTTCAATAGGATTAGAAGATTATATTCCGAGTTTCCAAAGACACTAAACTATTACGATCCTTGTGTGTCTGTTTTTTTTATGTATTAAGTATTCCGAAAATGTAACGTATTGTCCATGTACGTCAAGATTCAGGTCTCTACAGTTGGTATCAGAGGAAAGGTTTAGTTAACCATTAGAAACGAGGATGCGAAAACTTTAGTGAAATCCCTAGAGATATTTCTAAGGTATGTCTAGGGATGTCCCTATGGTTAAGTATACGTATAGGTTATAGTCCTTGTATTGTGCTAAAATATTAGAATTAAACCTATGGTGTTAGATATTGAAGGTACTCCCCCTTTATTATGTTGTTTTCCCTAGGATGGAATTTTCCTCTCACAATATTATTTTTTTTGGGTTTTAGACGATGGATGGAACCCGAAGGAACCGTGTTGATCAATGTAATGGAAAATGAAATTATTGTCCTCCTGGACAAACCAATGTCATGGGATATGGAGTGCACAATCTTATTTCTAAACTTACACAATTTATGAATCATTCTGTACATCAAAATGAGTAGAGAAAGGAGAAACATTTTTTTGAATCCTTGATGAGGCAGTGTCCACCTTAATTCAGTGGGTCTTCTGATCCCTTAGTGGATGAACAATGGATCAGTACCAATGAAAAGATATTTTCAGTTCTACAATATTCTGAGCATGATAAATTCATCTTAGTAGTATATCATTTGGAAGGTGATGCTGATAAATGGTGGAATATTATCAAGAATATGAGGCAAAGAGATGATATCAAGTCCATGTAATGGGACGAGTTCAGAAACTTGTTTTTCAATAAGTACTTCCCTTGTATTCTTCTAACAATGATGGAAAAGGAGTTTCTTGAGTTTAAGCAGTAGGATGATGAATCTGTTTGTATATACGAAGCGAAATTTACAAGACGTGAAAGGTATGCATCTGGCTTCATCATCCAACCTGAATGTAAAGTTGATGGATTTTTCAGTGGCTTAAAACCAAGTCTTCGAAGGGCATTAGCTATAAGAGACTTCAGTAGCTATGAAGAAATTTTGTGTTGTTCTATCAAGGTAGAACTGAATGTTTTTGTAACATATCCATCTCATGGTTTTGACAATAAATGAAAAATGGAGTTCAATGAGAAATCTCAGAACAATGGTGAAAAGAAGATGAATGATTCTTTATGGTCAAAGTGTGGAATGAATCATGGTGGAGATTTCCTAAAAGGTACTATAAAATTATTTAAGTGTGGAAAAGAAGGTCATCGAGAAGTAGATTGTTGAAGTAATGGGAAAAAGGTTGCTAATGATGTGAATAGAAAAAAGACTACAGAGAACTCTCCAGCAACACTTCAATGCTTCAAGTGTAAGGAAATGGGACATTATTCTAATAAATTCCCTAATCCACGGGTTAATGATGATCAATGTGAGCAACCTCTTAAAACAAAGTATAAAGGGAAGTCTCATGCGATCACTATTTATGATGTTGAGTATGAAAATGATGTTTTGTAATGATTAATTGTTTATATAATTGGATTTCAAAATAGTATCATGGAATCTCATTTATGGTATTGTCGAATTTTGGAATATCTATGTATTAGTTTTCAATTATTATATGGTACTGGTAACCAGGAAAAAGTGATTGAAATATTTTTGGAAAGGAGATGAAATGCGAATACGGAAGGGATACGGAGAAAATAATATTATAGTAATCATGAGCTCAGGAATAAAATAAGGACAAAGTGATATCATGGTTTGAGTATATAGAAATTTTGGGATTTTGGTATGTGGAAAGAGTTAACTTTTGACAACATTCATGTTTTCACTAAGGTTAAATGGGTATTCATTTTTCAAGAGAATGCATCATTAAGGTATTCACATGATTGGAATGTGATCAACAAGATATATCGGTGATAAATGATGGTATTCACATGCTTAGTAGATGAACTTTCTAGTAATTGTTTTCATTATACTATAAGCTTGGACAGAAGTATTTTGGATATGCCTAAAGATTTTAAATGGATTATGTTGAACATAAGTTAGTTTAAGTCTAGAACTGTTTTCGATATTATCGATGGAATTTCATAATGATGTAATTTTAGAAAAAGGAAAACTTGTAGGATGGGTGAAAACCTGTCACGTCGGATAAGGCTTTGGGAATCAAACCCACAATCGATGTGTGACTGGCCTTTCTCGCTTACCACTGGCCTACAGGAAGTCCCTGGTTAGTAGAAACTAGTTTTATTTTATTAAGCGGTATGATATATTAAGTATATGTTCACTTTTGGAATTGTATACGATTAACCTCACTATAGATGGAATTATGTATATTTGATAAAATTTGATAACCTTTTGTTTGAAACAGATAGAATGACCCATCATTCTATCACACGATTTGTTAACACTTCACGAATAACAAATTCAACTACATTTCTCTAAGAGATGAAGTGGAAATTGTTTAAAGCACGAACAATAGTGAGATTGTAACAAAATCAAGAAAGTATTTCTTTTAATTCAAAATTTTCAACTTTAGGGAAATGATATTGAAAACCAAAAATGTTGTCCTAGTGCTCTTATATCCGATGAATCAGATGGTACCCTATATCATCACAAATCTATGGCTTTGTGATTTTTTGCTTTTTCATAGCCTTGTTCTCTACCACTCTCCATCAGAACATGATGGTTAGATTTTTCTTCCATGTCCATCTTTTCACATATGTTCTCCAATTTGGTAACCCAGTGATGAGTTAATTTGGGTAATAGTTACATTTCATACTTTAGTATTTAAAATTAAGTTTTAGTATTTCTTTTTACGATGTGGGTTTCTATGACTAGAAAATGATATATAACCCCGATGAATTTCGAGGGAGAAATTTATTTTAAGGAGGGTAGAATGTAACACCCCGATATTTTATAAAGAATATTATTTTAATTTCGTTAAGGTCTAGTGTTGTACTCTACACCAAAGGGAGATTTCACTACACGCACCCCTGACTTGGCTTACATTACACGTAATCGCGACTTTCCTCGATAGCGTGTGTTGTACACAATATCAGGTTTCACTCAACAATGATATATGGTTATAATATTATTATGAACTAGCTGTTACGAATATTATTAACTAAATTTTTAATGTTATAACATTATTATTTCATCTTACACATTTTCTAGAACATGGTATGTGAACAAAATAATGTTTTCGGGTAAAATAAGTATTTTTTTAAAAAAGCAGTTTTGCCGCCTTTTAATGGAGCACCCACATTAAATCTAGTTTTTGAAATGTTTATAAGTTCAATTTTACAAAAGAAACATCTTTTTTTGAATCATGATATAAAAATTTACATTTGATAAAGTATTGATATTTTTCTGATAACTTTCATATTTTAATGAATAGTAAAAACACGACATATTTTAATTAAAAAAAACTTTTTTCATCGTAATAATTTATACGGTTAAATTATAATATTTAATTGTTCTAAAGTATAAAAAGAATAAATTTTTACCATTTATTATAGTGTATGTCATTAGCATTGATTTTACCTTGAATTCATAGGTTAAATCAATTCAATATTTTGCAATGTTTTAACCAAAACCCTGTTTTCTTTCGATAATGGAATTAATTTTAATTTAATTTCTGAAACTTTTGTGTATTGAATTTGGAAAAATGCAATCCATATTTTGAATCAGTGGGTCCAAATTATGTTAATAAGCTACTTTTTTTGGGCATTATGAATAGTAACTACGGTAAATTTTATTTACCGTAGTTAAAGGTAAATCGAGTAATTAAGGGTAAAAATAAGATTATAAAATTACCCTAACACTTTACAAAATCATATTGGATGAATAAAAGTAGACCCATATCACCTAAGGTTCGGACTAGATTCATTTCATTGAATTTTGACCATGAAATAAAATAATTATTATTAAAACCAAAGAAAGTGACAACGTGTCACACTCTTAAATATTATAAGTATATTAATTATAATTTACTGATAAACTTTATGAAACTTCAAAAATTAATAGTATCCAGAAATATAATAAAATTATATAAATCATATAATTTATTTTATAATTTTTAAGGATTAAATAATTATCATTAAAGGTGACATAAGAGTGATGTTGAAATTATTTTATTAAGATAAATAACAAATAAATGGTTTTAAATTTTTTTTAAAAAATATTATATGAACTATTTAATGTGGCCCACTAATTTTCTAGAAAAATATAACATGTTATTAATCTATTAACAATTTTATTTCGAACATATATTCTGTATATTTTTTATTTAAATTCAAATAAATGAATAGTTTCAAAATTGACACTATAGTTATTTTATAAACATATCATATTATAAAATTGTTTAAAAATCACAAAAATATTTAAAAATTATAAATTTATATTTATATGGTCTAAAATGTTATAAATTATTCAATTATGAAAAATTCACAAAAAATAAGTAATTATTTATAATAATTTAAAATTCATAATGTTATTACCACAAATACAATAAAATTGATAAATAAGGATAAATCAAGTTGATAATGTTTACAATAAATTCCTAACATGTATAAATTTTATTGGTTGATGATATAACAACCATATATCATCTAATATTTGGATATGAGTCATTTTTGAAGTTTTTATGTGGGGTTGGGATTTAATATAAACTAATATTTCTTATATTTCCAAAGGTACCCCTCTCCTCCCTTATAAAAGGGAACCTCCTCCCTCTCTTCCTCACACCATTTTGAGCCTTGAAGCTCGACCAACCTCTACCGATTTAACTTTTCCACTTCCCTAGAAACATCCTTGTGGTCCTTGTCTTTTCAAAGACCAATTTTAGTTCCCTAAGAGGAGGTCTCAAAGAGGCGCTTCAAAGAAGAGGTAATGTCTGTTACCGATTCTTTCAACTTTATTTTTTCTTCTACTTCTTCTTGTTTAGTTGTTTCATTATGAAGTAATAACATCAGTATCACTAATATAATTATATGTTATTATAAGTATTAAACAACCCAATTTCCCCATCTATCCATCCTATGGAAAACGAAATCACCGCACGTGCGTACGTACGGACTACCGTCTCCACACTGTGGTGTAATCTATTTTCCACCACCACTGTACTTGGATGGGTATAATGGTGAAAATAATTACTATATATGATTACTGTAATTTGATATTGATTCTGAAATTTTATACATACACTCTAATACAATTCCATGATCATGGGACTGATATCATCGCTCGTGCGTACGTACGGACTACCGTCTCCACGAACACGATGAGATTAATTTTCAATGATTAACCATTCAAAAATGATTATAAAGTATATATAATGAATAATAATGAAATATATGAATTAATAATGCTACTGGATTTATGTATATATATATTTATTCCATCTATTTTATTTCATTGAATTCAATAAGGAAACGAAAACAACGTTCCTGAGTACGTACGACCTACCGTCTCCATGAACGGTGTATTTCGTTCCATTTATCGATATATAATATATATGTATATGATGAATATAAATTATATATAAATCATGTTCTACATTATTTAAATATGTAAATCAGGATATAAGTAATAATATCAAGAACGACAAGTCGAAACACATACGATAAATAAAATGATTTTACCCAAAACGCTGATTTTACATGGAATTTACAAAAGAATGGGTTATATAAAGTCATAAGTGAAACATATATTATATTATAACAATGAATATGATTATGTAATAAGTCAATGAAATAATTTTAATCATTATAAAAGAATGTTGTATCCATACAAAGCATATCGGACCTAAGGTAAGGGATAACTTTTCCAATCACGTTTTTATCCGAGATTGTTTATTCGTAAGTATTTACTGGGGTTATATTTATCGTCCATGTCCTTGTTTTCTAAAAATGTTTTCATGTATGTTAATGTCCTTTTCACACATTTTTGACTTTTATTACATGGTATGTATGGAATCTTCTTTTATGAGGTACTTTTTGACTTTTCCAGCAAAATTATGAGAAGAATGTTTTTTAACTTATACGAAACGAACGGATTTTTAAACTTTTATAAAGCATTATTTTCATGAATCTTCCTCCAAAATATTTCATATTTATTTACAAAAAAAATCTCTTTCTATTAATATTTCATGGAATTATTTGAAAAAAATGGATTTTCAAGAAGAAAGGATATTTTCCTCAAGAATTCATTTCAAGTACATTATCAAAACCATTTTCCATCTAAGATGACATTATTTCATATGTGTATGTTTCAAGTATAATGTCTCTATGATTTAAATCGTTTCAATTTTCTTATGATGAAATGATATCCATTTGTTTTATATGTATTATGTTATGATGGGATGATGTTTATGAAACCCATTTTTAATCTTTGGGTTATGATAAATGATTTATGTTTATGTTGTGGCACAAGTAAGAATGATTTCATTATGAGATGGGTGGGACCTATATATCCCTCCAATGAATTGGTTAAATATGTATATCTCATGAGATAGACATGGCTGGAACGTTAAGTTTATCTGGTTCAGTTTTTTAGGAATAAAACGAGTAGTAAACTCGATTCAGAAAGGGACTTTATCCACTAAGATAGTCTTGGCAGTAATGCCTTGGCTACTATGAAAATCATAACATGTGCTAAATGGATGCCCCAATTACATGTTTTATTACCATTATATTTTATCATGGTTCATGTTCCATTATGATATATTCCTTACGTAATTCTAGGATTTATGTCTATGTTCAAGATTTTGATGTTTAAATTTCATGTTCAAGTTTTGGATTTCAAATGTTTATGGATTGTTTTATGTTCTCTATGTTTGCCCTTACTGAGCATTTGAGCTCAACCTTTTTATGTTTTACTTTCCCCAGGAAATAAAGAATGGTTTTGGGTAAGGAAACAAAAAGGGGAAGATCATTATCGGAGTTGTCGAGGATCTTTCAATAGGATTAGACGATTATATTCCGAGTTTCCAAGTACACTAAACTATTATGATCCTTGTGTGTCTATTTTTTTATGTATTAATTATTCCTCAAAAGTAATGTATTGTCGATGTATGTCAAGCTTTGGGTCTCTACAGTTGGTATCAAAGGAAAGGTTTAGTTAACCTTCGGAAACATTTATGCGAAAACTTTAGTGAAATCCCTAGAGATATTTCTAAGGAATGTATATGGATGTCCATAAGGTTAAGTATACATATAATTTATAGTCCTAGAATTTCACTAATAATATTAGAATTAAACCTAAGATGTTAGATATTGAAGATACTCCCCATTTATTTTGTTGTTTTCCCTAGCATGGTATTTTCCACTCACAATGTTATTTTTTTTGTGTTTTAGATGATGGCTAGAACCCGAAGGAACTATGTTGATCAATGTAATGGAAAATGCAATGATTTTCCTCCTGACCAAACTAATGTCATGGGATATGGAGTGCACAATCTTATTTTTATACTTACACAAGATATGAATAATTATGTACTTCAAAATGAGCAGAGAAAGGGGCAACATTCTGTTGAATCCTTCATGAGGTCGCGTCCAACTTCATTCAGTGGCTCTTCTGATCCCTTAGTGGGTGAACAATGGATCAGTACCATAGAAAAGATATTTTCAATTCTACAATGTTATGAGCATGATAAAGCCATCTTAGTAGTATATCGTTTGGAAGGTGATGCTAATCAATGGTGGAATCTTATCAAAAATACGAGGCAAATAGATGAAATTGAGTCCATGGAATGGGATGAGTTCTAGAACTTGTTTTTCACTAAGTACATCCCTCACATTCTTCGAACAAAGATAGAAAATGAGTTTCTTGATCTTAAGTAGAAGAATGATGAATCTGTTGGTATATATGAAGCGAATTTTACATGACTTGCAAGGTATGCATCTGGCTTCATCATCCAACCTGAAAGTAAAGTTGATCGATTTTTCAGTGGCTGAAAACCAAGATTTCATAGGTAATTATCTATAGGATACTTCACTAGCTATGAAGAAATTGTGCATTGTGCAATCATGGTAGAACTGGAAGTTGGTGTAACATATCCATCTCATGGTTTTGACAAGAAAATAAAGATGGAGTTCAAGGAGAAATCTCAGAACAATGGTGAAAAGAAGATGAATGATTCTTTATGCACAAAGTGTGGAAATAAGCGTGGTGGAGATTTCTTAAAAGGTACTAGAAAATGCTTTAACTGTGGAAAAGAAGGTCAACGAGTAGTTAATTGTCAAAGTAATGGGAAAAAGGTTGTTAATTATTTGAATAGATAAAATACTACAGAGAAATATCCACCAACACTTCAATGCTTCAAGTGCAATGAAATGAGGTATTATTCTAATAAATGCCCAAATCCACGAGTTAATAAGGATCAACTTGAGAAACCTCTTAAAGCAAAGGATAAAGGGAAGTATCATGTGATCACTATTTGTGATGTTGAGTATGAAAATGTTGTTGTGTAATGATTAATAATTTATGTAATGGAATTTCAAAATAGTATCATGGAATCTCATTTATGGTATTGTGGAATTTTGGAATATCTATGTATTGGTTTTCAATTATTATATAGTACTGGTAAACATGAAAAAGTGATTGAAATATTTTTGGAAAGCAGATGAAATGCGCATATTGACGGGATAAAAAGAAAATAATATGATAGTAATCATGAGCTCATGACTAAAATAAGGACAAAGTGATATCATGGTTTGAGTATATAGAAATTTTTTGATTTTGGTATGTGTAAATAGTTAACTTTTGACAGCATTCATGTTTTCACTAAGGATAAATGGGTATTCATTTTTCAAGAGAATACATGATTATGGTATTTACATGATTGGAATGTGATCAACAAGATATATCAGGGATAAATGATGGTATTCACATGCTCGGTAGATGACATTTCTAGTAATTGTTTTCTTTATACTATATGCTTGGAAATGAGTATTTTGGATAATCCTAAAGATTTGAAATGGATTACGTTGAACATAAGTTAGTTTAAGGCTAGAAATTTTTTCGATATTATCGATGGAATGTCATAGTGATGTAATTTTAGAAAATGGACAACCTGCATGATGGAAGAAAATCCGTCGCGTCGGACAAGGCTGTGGGAATCGAACCCACAACCAAAGTGCAACTGGCCTTTATCACATACCACTGGCCTACAAGAAATCCCTGGTTAGTAGAAACTAGTTTTATTTTATTAAACGGAATGATATATGAAGTATAAGTTCATTTTTGGAATCGTATACGATTAACCTCATCATAGATGGACTTATGTATATTTGATAACTTTTGATAACATTTTTTTTGAAACAGATGGAATGACCCATATTTCTATCACATGATCTGTTAACACTTCACGAATAACAAATTCAACTTCATTTCTTTAAGAGATTAAGTGGAAATTTTTCAAAGCACGAACAACAGTGAGATTGTACCAAAATCATGCAAGTATTTATTTTAATTAAAAAAATTTAACTTTAGGGAAATGATATTCAAAACAAAAAATGTTGTCCTAGTGCTCTTATATCCGATTAATCAGATGGTACCTTAGATAATCATAAATCTATGGCTTTGTGATTTTTGGCTTTTTCATAGCCATGTTCTCTACCACTCTCAATCAGAACATGATGGTTAGATTTTTCTTCGATATCCATATTTTCACCTATGTTCTCCTTTATGGAAACCCAGTGATGAGTTACTTTGGGTAATTGTTAAATTTAATAATTTAGTTTTTAAAATTAAGTTTTAGTATTCCTTTTTATGATGTGGGTTTCTAGGAACAGTAAATGATTTATAACCCCGATGAATTTTGAGGGCAAAATTCATTTTAAGGGGGGTCGAATGTGACACCCTAAGATTTTATGAAGAATATTCTTTTAATTTCATTGATGTCTTGTGTTGTACGCTACACTAAAGGGAGATTTCACTACATGAAAACCTGACCTGGCTTGCATTACATTCAATCACGACCTTCTTCAATGGCGTGTGTTGTACGCAATATCAGGTTTCAATAAACAATGTTATATGGTTATAATATTTTTATGAACTCTTTGTTATGAATAGTATTTACTAATTTTTTATTTTTATAACATTATTATTTCATCTTACACATTTTCTAGAAAATGGTATGTGAACAAAATAAATTTTTCGGGTAAAATAAGTATTTTTAACAAAATGCAGTTTTGCCGCCTTTTAATGGAGAACCCACATTAAATCTAGTTTTTGAAATGTTTATAAGTTCAATTTTACAAAATAAACTTATTCTTTTGAATCAGGATATAAAATATTACATTGGATAAAGTTTTGATATTTTTCTGATAAATTTCATATTTTAATGAATAGTAAAAACACGCTATATTTTAATTAAAAACAACTATTTTCATCGTAATAATTTATATGGATAAATTAAAATATTGAATGGTTTTAAAGTATAAATAGAATATATTTTTACCATTTAATATAATGTATGTCATTAGCATTGATTTTACCTTGAATTCGTAGGTTAAATCAATTCAATCTTTTGCAATGTTTTATACAAAAACCCATTTTCTTTCCACAAAGGGATTATTACTAATTTAATTTCTACAACTTTTGTGTATTGAATTTGGAAAAATGGATTCCATATTTGGAATAAGTTGGTTCAAATTATGTTAATAAGCTACTTTTTATTTTTGGGTATTATGAATAATAACTACAGTAAATTTTATTTACCGTAGTTAAAGGTAAATAGGGTAATTAAAGGTAAAAATAAGCTTATAAAATTACACTAACACTTAACAAAATTCTATTGGAAGAATAAAAGTCAACAGATATCACCTAAGGGTCATACTAGATTCATTTCATGGAATTGTGACCATGAAATAATATAGTTATTATTAAAACCAAAGAAAGTGACAACATGTCACTCTCTTAAATCTTATAAGTATATTAATTTTAATCTAGTGATAAAATTCATTAAACTTCAAAAATGAATTTTCTACAGAAATCTAATAAAATTATATACATTATATTAATTTATTTAGTATTTTGAGGGATTACATAATTATCATTAAAGGTGACATAATAGTGATGTTGAAATTATTTTATTATGAGAAATATCAAATAAATTCTTTTAAAAATAATAAAATAAATATTATATGAACTATTTTACGTTCTAAACTAATTTTATAGATATATATGACATTTTATAAATATATTAAACCTTTTAGATCGAACATATCTTCTGTATATTTATTATTTTAATTCAAATAAATGAATAGTGTCAAAATTGACACTATTGTTATTTTATAAAAATAACATATTATAAAATTGTTTCAAAATCACAAAAATATTTAAAAATTATAAATTTAAATTTATATCTTCTAAAATGTTATAAAGTATCCAATTATGGACAATTAACAACAAATAAATAATTATTTATAATAATTTTAAATTTGTAATGTTATTACCACAAAAAATATTAAATTGATAAATAAGGATAAATCAAGTTGATAATGTTAAAATAAATTCAGAACTTGAATATTTTTTTTGATGATATTACAACCCTATCTCATCTAATCTTCTAATATGAGTCATTTTGGAAGTTTTCAAGTGGGGTTGGTATTTAATATAAACTAATATTTCGTATATTTCCAAAGATGCCCCTCTCCTCCCTTATAAAAGGGAACCTCCTCTCTCTCTTCCTCACACCATTTTGAGCATTGAAGCTCGGCAAAACTTGGCCCATTTCACTTCCACACTTCCCTAGAAATATCCAAGAGGTACTGGTCTTCTTCAAAGATCAATTTTAGTGCCCGAAGAGGAGGTCCCAAAGAGGCGCTTCAAAGAAGAGGTAACGTCCATTACCGAATCATTCAACTTTATTTCTTCTTCTACTTCTTCTTCTTTAGTTGTTTCATTATGAAGTAATAACATAAGTATCACTCATATACTTATATGTTATTATAATTATGAAACAACCCTATTTCACCATCTATCCATCCTACAAAAAACGAAATCATCGCGTGTGCGTACGTACGGAATACCATCTCCACGCCGTGGTGTAATCTATTTTACACCACCACCTTAATTGGGGTGGTATAATGGTGTAAATAATGACTATATATGATTATTTTAAAGTGATATTGATTCTGAAATAGTATAAAAACACTCCAATACAATTCCACGATCTTGGGAATGATATCATCGCTCGTGCGTACGTAAGGACTACCATCTCCACGAACGTGGTGAGATTCATTTTCCAAGATTAACTATTCAAGATTGATTATAAAGTATATATAATGAATAATAATTAAATATATGACATAATAATTATACTTGATTTATGTGTATATATATATATATGTTTTTCATCTGTTTAATTTTATTCAATTCAATAAGGAAACGAAAACATTGTTCATGCGTACGTATGGCCTACCGTCTACATTACGGTGTATTTCATTCCTTTTATCGATCTATAATATATATGTATATGATAAATATATATTATATATAAATCATGTTTTACATTCTGTAATCATGTAAAAAAAGATATAAGTAATAATATCATGAATGACAAGTCAAAACACATACGATAAGTAAAATGATTTTACCCAAAACGCTGCTTTTACAGGGAATTTAAATAAGAATGGGTAATATAAAGTCATAAGTGAAACATATATGATATCATAAAAATGAATATGATTACGTAATAAGTCAATGACATTATTTAAATCATTATACAGGAAGTTCAGATCCATACGAAGCATATCAGACCTAAGGTAAGGTATACCTTTTCCAATCTCATTTTTAACCGAGATTGTTTATTTGTAAGTATTTACTAGGGTTATATTTATCATCCGTGTCCTTGTTTTCTAAAAATGATTTCATGTATTTTTAATGTCCTTTTTACCCATTTTTTACTTTTACTAGATGGTATGTATGGAATCATTCTTTTACGAGGTACTTTTTGAATTTTCCGGCAAAAGTACGAGAAGAATGTTTTTTTAACTTATACAACACGAATGGATTTTTACGGCTTTATAAAGCCTTATTTTCATGAAGCTTCTTCCAAAATATTTCATGAATTATTAAAACAAAATATCTTTCTTTTAAAATTGCATGCCATTTTGTGAAAAAAAATGATTTTCATGAAGAAAGGATATTTTCCTCAAGAATTAATTTCAAGTGCTTTATCAAAACAATTTTCCATCCAAGATGATATTATTTAATTTTTTTATGTTTCAATGTGATTTAAATGGTTTCACTTTTCTTATGACGAAATGATATCCATTTTTTTTATATGGATTCTGTTATGATGGGATGTTGTTTATGAAACCCATTTTTATTCTTTGGGTTATGATGAATGATTTATGTTTATGTTGTGGAACAAGTAAGAATGATTTTATTATGAGATGGGTGGGACCTATATATCCCTCAAATGCATTGGGTAAATATTTATATATCAGGAGATAGACATGGTTGTAACTGCAAGTTAATCTGGTTCAGTGTTTTAGGACAGAAACGAGGAGTGAACTCGATTTAGAAAGGGACTTTGTCCACTTAGATGGTCTTGGCAGTAATTCCTTGGCTACTATGGAAATCATAAAATGTGTTGAATGGTTTCCACAATTACATGTTTTATTCCCATTATATATTATCATATTTGATGTTCCATTATGATATATACTTTACGTACTTCCACGATTTATGTCTTTGTTTAAGATTTTGTTGTTTAAATTTCAGGTTCAAGTTTTTGCTTTCAAATGTTTATGGATTGTTTTATGTTCTCTATTTTTTCCCTTATTGAGCACTTGAGCTCACCCATTTTATTTTTATTTTCACCAAGAAATAAAGAAAGGTTTTATGTAAGGAAACAAAAAGGGCAAGATCGTTATGGGAGTTGTTGAAGATCTTTCATTAGGAATAGAAGATTATATTCCGAGTTTTCAAAGACACTAAACTATTACGATCCTTGTGAGTCAATTTTTGTTATGTATTAAGTATTCTGTAAAAGTAATGTATTGTCCATGTACGTCAAGCTTCGGGTCTCTAAAGCTGAGCAGGCTGCCTGCAGGGCGGCGGCTCGCTGGGTAGGTAGCTTGCTGGGGGCTTGCGCTAGGTGGAAAGGGATAGGGGCTCCCCCCCCCCGAATTCCCAAATGTCCCGGAGGCCGTTCGGATCATCCATAGTAGCGGCACCACGTGGAACCTCCATGTGGCCAGCGGGACCCACTAGTGCGGGTCCTTCCTAACCCATCATGATCGGCTAGTGTGTCGGCCGTCTTTCCATGAGGTGCATGACGACACGCCGCTCTGCCACCCGTCGTTGGCCGATGTGACGACCACCATCCTCTAATCCACCACAGATGATGAGCCACAACCTGAGTCCTCTGGTGGCATGCTAGTCCCACCACCTTCTCCTTCTGTGGTCAGGCGGTGTGTCGACTGCCTCCCCCAACCGCTGGGGTAGATGAGCCGCGACTGGTTCCTCTAGTGGCATGGGTGCACCACCTCCTTCCTCACGACTGACTAGTGCAAGCCGCCACCTTGGTCCCTGCCGGCGCCGGATGCTGGTACCACCACTCCGACAGTCTTCCACAGAGAACGAAAAGGGATAGCATGGTAGTCAAGGTTCCATGCCGGCTTTGTTAAGCATGTGCCCACCGTGTTATCTAGTAATCACGAGGGAGATAAATAATCAACAAACTCTTAAAATACTAATCAAGTTAAATCCCCTAACTAATTAACAATGAAGAACACCTGCGATTGAGGAAGTGGGTTGGCGTTCGATGTCCTCACTCTAGCCTCCAAGGACGTCACTCAATCGTCAATATTAGGTTCGGGGTTTTGGTGTCTCTCATCACCGCTTGCTGGAATCGGCTATGTCTTCCAAGGGTTTGGAGTCTCAACACTTTGTCAGAACTTCGTTGCATGGAAAAGCTCTGGTGATACCCCTCCCCATGCATCATATAAATAAAAGAGGGGTAGGGTAAGTAACTACATGGAAAATTAATGGGGGATCATTAATTAGGAAGCTTCCTAATTCCCCAACATTGTTGTTAATTATATTTAAGGGTCAACTCATTTAATGGATGTACACATCGCTGGTCCCACCTTGCCACTTGTCTATAGGAGGAAAAGATTGAAAATAAAATAATAACATTAATTTATTTATTCCTTTTTAAAATTCCTAAAAACATAACTTTTTCTCCAGACTGACTACGATCAAAGTAAAGTCTTCTTTAAGCAAATCTCGGCACTGCAGATTCAAAGATGCACTCCAATTTTAAATCCAAGCACTGGTTCACAAGTTAGAAAATGTCACTGGTGAATTTACAAAACGTACTTAAAAAATCATCAGAAATTCATTCCGTGCACACTGGTCCATTGAATTATGCACAGTTAATTTTCAGATACTTGTAATAATCCCATATAAATAAAAAATTTAAATAGAAAAAATTCCTGTCATTTCATGTTATAATAATAATATTTAATAATATATTTTTGTATATTTAATCTTGTAATTTATA
This sequence comes from Viscum album, assembly GCA_963277665.1. Classification (NCBI taxonomy): domain Eukaryota; kingdom Viridiplantae; phylum Streptophyta; class Magnoliopsida; order Santalales; family Viscaceae; genus Viscum; species Viscum album. Next base: position 318,983,741 of record OY728156.1, read on the forward strand.
GAAGATAAAAAAATTTAAAAGAGACATACCATAAACTATTGGGGTATTACATTCTATTATCCTTCAATAAATTACATCCTCTCATCTTGGAAATTTACAACCAAAATCAATGTTTGATATTTGAAAATTCATTTATGGAAAACCTAGATTTAAATAGGGTCAAGGAAAACATCACCATAATTACAGGTAATTAGAAATATTAAGGCCACAACAAAATTAGGCTTTCAGATATAATATAATTATTATAAATTGAAATCTAGAACATGGAATAGAAACATAACTATCAGGGTTTGATGGTGAGTGATAGATTAAATGGTCACCGAAAATTATACCATCAAAATACCATAAATCTATGATGTGTTAGTGAGTCAATGGACATTTCATAGTAAAATGAAATGAACAATATTTTTATTCATAATAACATTCATAGTGTTAAGGGATTATTTTATTATCAAATTAATAATTTTAGAAGATAATATTTCATGATTTATTTATATGGAATAAGTTTAACCTTCTCCATGGGTTGCGCTTCAATCTATCATCACTTCACCTCTTACACTCGGAAATGGATATCAAAGTGGAAATTTTTATACCGGAGTCACATTAACAGGTCATAAGATCCAAAAGTCATTCCTTTATCATTTAAATATTTATTGAAACTATAATAGGTAGAAATTGTTATCAGAAAACAATAATATATGAAAATCATCATAACCTTTTACATAATTAATTAATCACAATGCTCATAAAAAATATGGCATTCCAAATTCAACGTCCAAAATTCTAGATGGAATGTTACATGATTCACAAAATATTCATTAGTTTCCAAAAACAATATATGAAACTATTGTTGTCACATACCAAATATATGAATTCGTAGATCATCTGAAAACATTAATAAAAATAATTATGCATCCCAATTAAAATATAATGTTATTGAATATATTAATTCAATCCAATAATATACATAACACAGAAAAGACAACACAAACCATTAAATCACGAAAAAACATTCATGTAAACCAGTAATATCCAATAAAAAACACTACAATTATTTTAACCATATAAAAAACAATTTAACAATATCTTCCTCAAATTTGTTTTTGAATGATCAACATGTAACAGAATAACTTCTCTTGGATACTCATAATTTTCATCATATACATACAAATCCTTACTGAATAAGTACTACAATACAATAATTATTTATTTCATGATTTCTATGACCAGAATATCATTAAAAATTTACTTTTACAATAAAATTTATGAATCCAAAAACCAAAATACATTAATTATTACCCATCAGCAGAAGTATTTGTATAACTTTGACAGTGACCCCTTTTGTTATTCTGAGGTATATTACCTTAACACTTTATGAATTTGTTTATATCGTTCCCCATATCAGATTATTTGATATATTTTACCTTTTATGATTATTTATTTTTTAACAATCATTAAAATGGTCACATTTCTCCCCATACTTTTCAATAACAAACATTCCATTCAAGAAATATTTTTGGTAATTCTTCCACAATTATCACATGTGGGAATAATATGTTATTCTATTATTTCCATTATCCATATCTTTATCTATTGTTTTCCCATTCTCTTGGTTTCCTTTTAAGTCATAATACTTAGAGAATTATTTCTCTATCTTTATAACACATGAGACTATATATTTTTGGATGATAATGTTTTAAAGACCGATGCTTTTAAGAGGAATTTATTAAACCAATAAAATCAATGGGAAATCATACTACTTGGGTTATTTATATGTCCAAAACATGTATTGATAATATTTTAATGCATCTGTATACTTAGAAACACTTTCATAAAATATTTTTCTCAAACTAATACATTTTCTATCAATGTCGACTAATAGTTAATGAGAGAAACTATTTTTTGATGAAGATATCCTTAAAATCCTTTAATTCCATGTTTTTATTACCACAAGTTCCTTAGTGTATTGAATCAATGACCACTATTGATCCCAATATATAGATAGACAATAAATATACATGAAAACCTTACCCTTTTAACTATTCCCCAAGGAAAGATATATTTTTCATAAAATTTTTTCTAATAAATAGCTAAAATTGATTTTTAGTCCCATTTAATGATATAGGTTTTTTCACCTGAAGTGGTATAGTGTTATTACAAAGTATTTTTTATTAAACCAGTTTATATATGAAATTTTTTAATTATTATATTATTTAGTAATATATATATATATATGTATAATTTGTACATATCCAACTTAAGCTCCTTCCGTAGTGTAAACACCATTATCTTTCATAGGAGAGTACATATTATATAAATTACTAGCATTAATATGGTTCCCATTCCTTATAAAAGGATCCATTACAAAATAGTGAAATACACTAGATTATATTAGAAAATTATAGAACATAATGTATAATTTCAATATTTTTGAAATACTTAGGATATATTGAAATATTTTTGTATAGCTAATCTAAAAATTACAAACACGGTTTCCTTTGAAAGTTATTCTATACATATACAACAAGTATATCATAGGGTTATGTTTTCTTATCTATGTTTTCCTAAAACTAGTTCCTAGTATTTCAACTAAAAATTCTTAGATACTAATTGTAACACCCCCAGACCTTGTATCTGAGAGTCGGTGGTTAATTTATTAAAATGGTATAATATACATGGAATTAAATCCCTACAAACCACATTGTTGAGTAGTTTTCGAAATACAGATTCATAAATTTACATTTCATTAAAAAATAAAAAATAAAATACATCATATGTAATGCTTTTAGGAAACCATTATTCTCTTTGACTATTCCTTCATATCCATCATAATAAAATTATTTTCATCCTTGGGAGAGATGATGCATATGAAAGTGATGATATGAAAAGCTTGTTAAGGGTTTAGTTAGTAGTAAAAAATAATGAATATTTAATAAAAATTATGGAAAGGTAATGAAGTAATACACATTTCACTACATCAGCAACTTTATAATAAGAAGTATGGAATACATTATTATCAAATAATGCCATATAAATAATCACATTAGCTATAAATGTAACCATGGATATTATACTAATCGATTAATTAATTGGGGATCAATTATGTATCTCATAAGGATTGTATTCATAATTTGAGACACTTTAAAATTAACCATCACATCCTTAACCAATGTATAATAAATTAAATGGGTATAACCTCATCCAAAACCCAATATAATTTCTCTCAAAATACCTATAGATGAAATGATGGGTAATAAAGGGCCTCTTATACCACCTATGAAGTCCATTTAATTCTTCATAAGAATTTGTTGAAACATAATAAACATAAAATTTGAATTTAAACTATCATAGGAAATTTAAATGACTTTAACCATTATGTTAACGAGTTAAAAAAGAATCCAATGTAATATGGTGAATGGTATCAAAAAACTAAAACCTCATTACAACAAATAAATAATCACTTAATAAAATATAGAACATGGTATCATAATATGTCATCCTTACCGAAGCTTAATATTTATCAAATGATGTTGAAAAATATTAAAATACATTAAATGAGATCATATAAAAGTTATTGACGAAAAAATCCTTATACATTCTAATGTATCCCATACCACTATAAAATAGTAGAATTATAATCCCCATTAAAGATTAAAAATAATTGAATCATATAATATCATGAAAACAATGATATTAAGGATAAAACATGTAAAAGGATAGGAATATTCTCCACACAATAAAAATTAGTATTGAATAAGGGATATATCTCATAGAAGTAAAAGTGATTTGAGAAACCCCTTACGACATGATTTCCTTTAGTGACACATTCATCAACTTCATGTATAATGGTTTATAAAATACAATTAATTTTGTATGGAAATATATTTATAATTATAAATCCTTTTCTTATTATTTAATAATTCCATATAACCAATACATTAGTAATTTTTCGTTATTTTCATGGTTTTCTGTGTGTTCATTTCATGGTTTCGTGATCATTCCACCTTTCTATAATTATAGAAGTTATCATAAAATTTTAATAAAACTATATTAGTTGAAGGAAATATAAATAAAACACTTGTAAAAGAAAAAATAGTTAGATAAATCATGTGTATTTCTTACATGAGGATGATTCATTTGATAAATCCTTAACTATAAATGTTTACTTTATTTTTGTGGTTTTTCAGAAAACCATGAACTAGTTTCATATTATTTTAAATTATAAATAAATATTAGTTACAAAACCTGAAATAGGTTATAATATACTTAATAAAATCATATTTAACTAGAGAAGTAGTTGTATGACTATCCATTAATGATATAATGGTAAAAGAATAAAAACATTATCCAAGGAGGAAATTAACCGAAATAAATTGGACAATACATTCATTTATTTGAATATTATGGTACAATGAAAGGGATGTATATAAGCTAGTAAACATAAAAATGTATATTATAACAATCGGATAATCACGTGGAAACCAATAACTAATCTACTTGTGATTGTATTCACAATTTCACACATCCAAAAACTTATAGTCAAGGCCTCAAATATATCATGGGATGTATTATGTTTAAATATGGACTTAAAATAATATATTCAAAATTTTCATTCTATTTTTATCCATTTTTTTTATTATAACACTATGAATTTTTTTTAACATAACCGTGGTAAATATTTTTCACTATTTGTACCACTATTTTTATTCATAAATTATGTTAACATTATTTCATTATATAAATTTTTAGGATTCCAAATATAGAATCAATTTTTCAAAATTCCATACACCGACGTAGAAAACAGAAATTTAAAATTATTCTCCTAGACATGAAGAGAAAAAAGTTTTTAAAAAATAAAATGTTCCAATGTATAAAATGTTTTTATATAATAATTCAAGATTAAATAGATTCCAATTAGGTAAAATTGACAAACAGTGATATATATATATATATAATTGATCAAATTTTAAAATTAAATTTCAATTTATAAATAAATTAAATGAAAAAAAAATTTTTTAGTAAAAATCTATTTTTTACAATTCACCGAAAGATAAAGCATTTTAGTGAAATCCCAAAAATTTACACTAAAATAATTTTGGTATGAAGATTCAAAAAATAGTTTATATTTTATCAATTAAATTATTCAAAAAATTGTAACATTAATTATAGTATTTTCACCTAAAGTGAGACTACCCAACCATTTAGAAAAAATAATTTCTTTAGTAAACATTTATTTTTAGTTTAAATTATTCTTATTCTACATATAAATAATTTATAACCATAATTTCATTAATTTAGTTCGTTCTATTAATAACAAATAATAAAATGGTTTGGTTATATGTTCATGTTGATGTAATATTTTAATAGAGTAGTGTGTTCCATTTAAACCTGATGTCACATGCATCGAAAGAAATCAATGAAATTAAATTTATTTTAAAATAATTACATTGTAATGTATTGGGGTTTTACACTTATCATGTTATTTATGTTTATTAACTCTTTATGTAAAAAAATATTTTCCCCTTTATATTTGTACATCATGAATCACCCTCAAAATAACATTTATGAAATAATCCTTTTTTGTGATACTCTTCTAAAGGGTTATCTGACTAATCATTATGAAAATTAATTTTCCATCTATTTCAACTTCTTTTAATCATTATTACACTTCAGTTTGGATATGAAAAAGTAATTATAATGGAGTTATTTCTATTAGTGTATTTTCATCATGTTTCTTATAAATATTTGGATTTTTTTATTCATCCTAAAATAATTATGCTTTAATAGATTTATGTAATTTTTATTTTATTAAAAAACATATGAATGCCAATGTTATTATTTATTAGGTGGACATTATATTATATTAACATATAATTTATTGGGAAGTGATTTAAATCTCATGAGATAACATGTATGGGAGTGTGGAGTGAACCTAATCTAGTAGAGGAATTTGTAAACTATGTCAAATTATCATGGCCCTAGCTTGTGACTTATTCTTATAATTTCATGTTCTATGGTTTGGCCATAAAAAATGATTCCATAATCCTATTCTATCTACATAATTATAAAAAAAACATTATGTTATGATTTATTAAATATTATTTATGTTTATTTTTTATAACATATTCCTATTTTCATTGTACATTGATTTTATTCAGATAACCAATTGTTTATGTAATGATCACTTATGATCATTGATTGTTATCACTTATATTTACAATTTTTCCACTTTTAATCCCACCCTTCTTGTGTTTTTAATTCATTGGGTTATGATGAAAATAATATATGTGATATTTTTAGGTGATTATAATTTTTGGATAATGTTATTTAAGATGTTAAAGACTTATGGTAATGTATGGAATACATGGTTTTTTTAAATAATGTTCATTTAGAGGGAGGGATATATATTTTTTACATAGTCATTTTTTCCACTTATCTAAAATTCATAACATGCAAGGAATAGGTTATATATGTGATTCAATAATGGTTATTTGTTTTTTAATATTAAATGGTCATGGTTGTGTTACTTTATTTGGTTTGAATGTGAATTTGTAAGGAATAAGTATTACTCACCAGATCTAGGATTATAGATCTAGGGACTCTCAATAAATCTATACGATAATGATAATGTGAACATATTGTAAGACTAAATTAATGAATTAATATATAATGAATAAATTTCTCTATGTAATGATGATAATGATTTATTTTTTGATAACTTGAATGATGTTTTTGAAAAAAGTTAGAAATTTTTATTAGTAAGAGGTTAGTGATGTAAAATTTGACATTTGTAGTGAAGATAAAAAATTCATTCAACCGATCAATGTATGGGTGAGTAGGTGGTGGTCAAAAATATTTATAATGATTTAGGATAGATAATTTAAAATTTTATAACATTGATGAAAATGTCACATACAACATATTTTTCATATGTTGAGCCAATAGATTTACATAAATCATCAAATCATCAATATTATATTGATGCTTTGAATGAGGAACCAAATAAAATTTAATATAATGATAATTTGAAGTTATATCCCATGAAAGCAATCAAAAATATAAATATTCTATAAATAGTTCACTAAAAAGTATAGGTTATGAGAAACAAGAATAGGATCCTGTAAAATTGTTATTCACTAGTATACATATTTTTTTAATGGTACCATCACAATATTTTAAAGTACTATAACCATTCATATCATTATTTTTGTAACAAATAAAGAAAGATACATGATCTTCTAAATGGATTTCCATTTGGCCTTTATTAATGGAAAATTAGAATGTGATGTTTCTATTAATGAACATGATTTTTTCTTTGGTAGAGAAGATAAAAGACATGTTTTCTTGTTATGGGAGGCTCCATATGGCGTATAAAATATTCAAGATGTCATAATTTCCTATTAGACTCTTTATTTATATTTCCGAAATCCATGAATGCAAGATTGTAAAATAACCTAAATATCAAAAATGATAACGCGGTATCAGTAATTATTTTTAACTTTAGGGATAATATAATCATTGATGGAAATAAAGAATGTATTTTCTAAGAGTTTCATTTCTAGATAAATAATATTATTGAGATTAAATATTTACTGAGATATATTAATTCTATGAATTTCAAATTTCTCAATATAAGGTATATACATTTCTTTTTAAAACGATGTAATTCTGAGATATTTTATTGATTTTTTAAATGGGTAATTAAAATAAATTTTTTACCACAATTTCATTAATAACCAAGACATATATGAATTTATATAGAATTTTATAGTCTAAAATTGGTTATAAAATGTATCTTCATTTTATTCTACATTATTTCTTCATTAATTGATGATTTTTTTGCAATTAAAAAATTTATCATATTCTAAAGTGCACCAAATTAAACATGTCATTAAGAAGAAAAGGGGACTATTATATACATCAATTCTAAGATGAAATATGGTTTTAAATAAACAACAAAGAAAAATTTTGAACTCTTTGAATATATAAATGTAGATTATGATATAAATTTTTATGATAAAATGCCGATATTCAAGTGGGTTTTATATTTAGTATAGAGGTGTTTAGAATTTCATGCAAAGAAGATATTTTTGGTGACCATGATTCTTGTAGTGGAATAGAATATTAATCAAACAAAATAATTGAAACAATTAATGATGTTGAAGACTCCAATCAAGGGTGTTAATGTGGGAAATGATTTTTATTCTACACATGGGATGTGATAATAAAATTTCTATTAATCAATCATGAAATTTGGTAAATTATTGTCAATCTAATAAAATACTTTTCTGGTTCCATATTATCAATGATTTTTTCATGAAATTCGTTTGGAAGATATTGATTGTTTAACCAAGGATAAAATAGTGAGTTTATACAATTATACATTTTTAAAGGATTCATTCTATAATATGAGGTCGATCATTGGAGGTAAACAAGAATCTATTTAAGACTATACACTAGTGATTCCATCCCCACACTTATTGTATTTTTAAATTTATCATCAAATGGGGAGGTGAATAGTACATATTTTATGAATGTGATTTTCATTAAGAGGGAAAAATTATTTATGGAATTTCTTTAAAAGGTAATGTATTGATTTTTTTTTTGTGTTTTTGTTGTTAGTGTTTGTGAACAATACTAATTATTTTGTTAAAATTTGTACAAGAATTTTTGTATTTTAACATGTCGGCTATGTTTTTGAAAAATCTGGTAGAATGGGAATAAAATGTTATAGAGCTATTGAGAAATGAATATTAGTAACCTAATTGAAAAAATTGATATAATTAATCTTTTTTCATTTTCCATCATTGAGTACTCCTGATTAGGATTAGAAAAATTGAATGATATGAACCCTTATTATCATTAAAGGGTGATAGATGTTTAATTATTGAAAATATTTTTCATTTTAATGATAGATGATCTAGAGGGGGTTTTGTTTAAACTAAAGAGTTAGAAGTGTTTTTTTCCAAATAATTGAAATTATTTTTAAAGGGCTTCTTGAAGTAAAGATAATGTGAAGTGAATTATAAATGTGATATTTTTTTCAATATCTATAGACAATGATACATCATAAAACACATTTAATCTTATGTAAACCGTGCCAACTCATGTGGTAAAAATTAGACTTGTATGTTTTATGGAGCATAGAGGTGTTTTGATCTCATATTTTTGAGTTACTATAATTTTTTATACTTGAGAGTCGATCACTTTATATGGGTGGTTTTTGAACCAGAATATATTATAAAATAACTACATAACATTGTAACTAAATATTTTATGTCATGGTTAGAGTCTCGCTCAAATAATTTTTTAGGGTATATTCCTTCTTGAATTGACAATGCACTATAAGAAAATAATTGTGTTTTTTTTATATTGTCCCCTTTTTAAATAATAAATTTTTTGTGACACATAAAATCACACTACAAATAATATCAATTTGATAATTATAGTAGATTATGAAATGGGTATTTCTCAAATAATAAATCTGCAATTCTATATAACATTAGATTATTCCATAGTGATATATCCAAAAGAAATAAATAAATCTCTATAATTGTTGGAATAAATGATCTCACCATAGAGGAGATGGTCATTCCATAATATAAGAAATGGTGTTTTAAGTATTTTAATATCCTCTGGTAGATCGTATCATGATCCAATTGGAAGTACCATGAAATTGGAAATCTCACCTTAATTTGCATTTCCATGCAATTTGTTATTCTAAAATGATAAATTCATGATGTGCAATGTTTTTTCACACTATATGATTTATTTTATTCTCTCATAAGGTATGTAATGAGTTGAGTGGATCCATCCTACTGTATTTATTAAATTTATCATTATCACAGAAACCTTATAATAAAAATAAAATCACTTTTTTGATGGAAAAAAAACTTTTTATAAATCTCATCTATGAGTAATGAAAATGTTTAAATATTTCACAATCCTTTTGGTTATTATGAATTGTCTCTCGTGAAAAACTAATGTAATTTAATTTTGTAAAATTATTTTTCTAAAATTATTATAATTTCTAAAAAATACACTACACTTCCATAAAAATTCTTGAACACTTCCAAAGCCTAAAAAATGAGACTCACACTAAATCTTCATTATTTAGATATTTATAATTTATCATAGAAGTAGTTACTTATTTCATCAATATATTTACAAATATTTTTTAGGAGTATTATATATTTATATTAATTATTATTCAGTCGTTGATTAATTCTACTATTAATCCTTATGAATGAATACATCTGTGAACATTTTAGTCATCTATATCAACATCATGGATGAAATTATAAACCATATGACCTAAACCATATGAGGTCAATTTATATTATTTTATCCATCGTAGTAATTTTATAAACATTTTTTTGAACTAAATAAAGTGATCCATAAGATACAACTTGATCCTAATGGTAGTAATATATCGTATAGAAATAATTGCACAATAAAAAAATTACTTCAATATATAAATTTCAATTTTTGAAAATTTATACCTTTCAAAAACTTATATATAATGATATTATCTTATTAATAAGGGATTCCTTAACTAATAAACTTGGATGATATTTTTTAATATATGAAATAATGGTTTTAAAAGTATCAACAACTCTAAAATTTTCCATTATTTTTAAATATATATTAGGAAATTCTGGAGATTATATTTTCATTTCATTTATAATAGTTTGAATCACGGTTAAAATTATTCATATCATCATCCTTATTTTCTATTATTATTATAACTATTACAAACTAATTTCTAAAAGTTATATAATTTATTTAAATGAATAGAAGTTATATATTACAATAAATTTATGTAAATGTTAACATACTCGACTACTACAAATTGATAAACTATTAAATTAATTTTCTAATCGTACACATATAATTTCTCAATCTTCTAGAAAATTATTATTGAATAACTAAGCCCATATAATATTTAATACCCTATATATACTTGATAGTCCATTTCTAAATATTCATTTACTACGATTATACTATTCGTTATTGACTACATATACATCATTTATCTAAGTATCTTATTACTTATTTCTATATATATATACTTTGAAATACAATATTATGGTTTATTGTTTTCCTTCAAAAAGAATTTTGATTTTGGGGTTATGAAAATCATGCTAAAAAGAAAATGTTGATTTATAAATCCATAAAATCTAAGTTGTTTGTAGTGACTTCGGGTAAAACACCAATGTATTAATCAGGCTGTTACTCTCCATTAAATTCCTATGACGTTCTGTAGTGGTGCCTTCTCTAGAAGAAGTAGGTTGTAATATGGATGTGACTCCACTTAAAAATTATGATATTTAATGAATTCCATATCCCATAGGAAGTAGAGTTTTCTAATGAGTATATGTAATATAAGTTTTATTAAAACTAAAAAAATATAATGTTTTATGATTTTAATTTGTTCTATAAAAATAAATGATAAAACTAATTTCTTTAATTTCTTTAATTTTTTTAAAATTTTTCATTATCCACACCACACCATACCCCACACCCACAATACCGTTAATCTTTCATTTTTTAGACCAATCCATTTTTATTATACCCATAACATTTATGATCTATATTTATAGTATTATCTCTAATAAATATAATTGTTTTATTAACATTTTCATGGACATAATCATCTAAAGGAACTATCATTATAATTAAAGGAAATAATTAAATTCATGGGTACATTTAATTGGGAACATAAAAATTTATTTTAAGGAATACGGAAACTGGTAGACTCTTATGGAATATTATTTTTAGAAATGTAGTATTTATTATTTAACTATTATAATAAAGCCTAATAAATTACCAAATTATTACCCGGGTTCTATTATATAAAGTTTGGTTGGAATATTTTATAATTACATTGTTATGAATACTATTTTTCTTGTTATTAAAAAAATATTTTAGTAATATATCATATTGTAAAACATCTCTTGATGTTTAGTAACTTTTTCATGTTTCTCACATGGGATTGGATTAGTCGATAAGGAAAAATCTTATTATTCATCATTCTTAATATCAATATTTCATTAGGTGAGAAAATATGACTATTAAATATATGATCCATTGGATTAATATAATTGTAAATGGTATAATTATTCCTGGAATAGAATTGAATAATATTTTTCTTGTTGAAAGATGTTTTAGATCTCAACATATGAAGTGTTATGAAAATTTGTATTTCATTAATAAAATAAATAATTTCATATAGTAAACTATTGTTTATCTCAATGGATATGTACAATGATATTAATTGGAAATAAAAACATAGTTGTTGAAGAATCGTCAAAGATAAAAATCGTACCGTTTAAATGAATTATTATTGCATCATGTAACTCTTATAATTTTAAAATTCATGAATAGTGAAAGGATTATATAGATCAACATGTTTCTGGAGTATATTAATGGATGGGAAGATAAGGATTAAAAAATATATATAGAGTAATTTCCTAGAAGGGTAATAAAAAAGAAACAATAAAATGTTATGATAAAATTATTTATTTCACATTAGATACATTTTTTTAAGTGTAGAATGAAATGGACATTTATGGAGATATCCTACATTGAAAATATCAAATATATAAAATATTTAAAAATGAATGTGAAACATAATATAATGAAAATGGAAAACTTTACTATATAATATGATTCTTGTGAAGAAATTTGAATTGAAAATTTATCATCGAATATATGATTTATTCGACCTTTTAATGTGGTTTGTATTTCTAGTTTTTTTGGATATTCTAATTATGATCCATGTTTCGTAAAGTTCTCTATCAAGAAATATAATGAATAGATTCAAAAATTTAAATAATATGATACTAGAGATTTTATTCTATATAATTACCCAATATGTAATAAGAATAAAAAATTATGGAAAATAATTTTCTTTTGTATAGAAATCAAATACATTGAACCAAATCATCTTCCGATGTTGAAAAAGATTATAAGTATATAAAGAAGACTTCTATTTAGAATTAAAGGAAAAAAATAACATATGTAAATCTAAAGAATAATCTAAATTTTTTTAATAACAGAATAAATAGATATTAAAAGATGTTTTTTTAAAGGATGAATAAAAATAATACTTATGTTGGATGCGATAAGAGATTGCATTAATATTATAAACACTGCTTCCAAAAATGTAAGAATTGTAGTATCTGTAATGAAGTTTGTTGTAGATGTTTGATTTTAGGACATAAAGCTAGTGATTCCTTGCACATAGTTACATAATCTATAGAATTTAAAATATCCCATAAATAAAAATATTTATCATCTAATGTACTTTAAAATAATTGTTTGTTTTTTTTTGGAACATAAGGTATATTTTACTTATCTCATCAGACCCAATGTATCATGGGTACCAAAACTATAGAAAAAATAAAATTTCAATTAAATATTCTTGAAAGTCTCAAGAATGATGTATATTATATGTAGAGTGTATACTATAAGAATATTATTGAATATCCTTCAAAAAAATCCATTATAACAAATTTTATGGAGGAACTATTCTATTTTGAGATAATTCCAATTGAAATGTAAACGTTTTTATAAAATTTATAATATATCACTATTTTAGTTAATAAAAGGTTTTCGATATTGATTTTTTAAGTAATAATTTAATAATAATATATATATAACATAATAATGGTATGAAAGTAGGATTTCAAAATTTTCATTTTTTTGTTTTTATGAAATAATCATTAATAATTTATTCCATGTGTAAGGAAAAGTATTTATCTTATTAACCTTATTGAACTAAAAGTTAAACATGAATGGTGTTTGAATTTTGGAAAGAATGATATTTTAATATGGAATTGATGACTTGGAAATGTGAATTTCATAATGTAAAATAAATTTTGAATGTATTAAAGAGTTAGGTAATTATGTATTTTTAATGAATATATGATTCTTGTTCCTAAAAATTGTATGAAATAGAAATAATAATAATTATTTAAATTTAACTAATAATTTAATCTCTTACCAAATATTACAGTTTGAGTCTATTGATTTGTTTTTTCCTAAGTAATATATTATTATTTGTAGAATTATGTTTAATTCAGTCAATATAGATGATTATAGTAAATTCATAAGGCTAAAAATTATCTACTATAAAATGGAACCATAAATAAGTTTACTATTTTTTTCTTAATTTTTTTCAAAATTAAAAACACAACATGGTTAATAATATTCATAGTGACTGAGGTGGTGAATTTTTTAAATTTTAAATTTATAAGTTCCAATGAAAAGAGTGATTTTTTACATAGTTTTTAACGGCTTTTAACTCCTCTGTATAACATATTTTTTTTGTATGAAAGAGATTAACCATATGGAACATTTTTAATCTCTGTAATGAGAATAAACTATTCAAAAATAATTTTTCACTTAATATATTTTTACTACATGTTATGTTTTAAAAATAATTTTTATTATCCCATTTCTCAATGGAGATCGTATGAAATATCAAATTTATGTAAATATAAATGTCAATACATAAGACTATTTGGGAGAATTTTTTTAATTATTAATATTGATGACAATTTAGTATCCTTGATCTAAATCTGAAGAAATAAATTTCTCATTATATTACTATATACGAAAAAAGTATATATTTTTTAATAAATGAACTATTATTTTTTTATGATTTGTTACAAACGATAATCATTTGGGTGATATATTTATTGAACCATTATATTTCAGTATTCTTTGAAAAATTAAATTTCAACATAATATAAATTAATCATAGTTAATTTTTGATTTTTTATAAATATTTAATATGAATCTATCTAAATATATTTTTAATAATCTTGTAACTATTATAAATTTTTAAAAGTTTTTTTTTGTTATTTTTTCAATTTGATATAAATTTCTAAAATATTTATATAATATCATGAATATATTATCATATTTTGTGAAAAATTATTGATTACTATGATAATTTCTTGATATTATGATCACTACATTATAAAATCTTCACATACTATGATGTAATATTTTCTATTTAAGGAAACGAAAATGAAATTAAGGGATATATTTTGTATTTATATTCTTCAATTGTAGTTTTGATTTGAGTTTATATTTTTTAATTCATAAATTTTTTTGGGCCTTGATGTTTAAAACTGTATTTATTTTAAATGGATCTTAATATACATAAATAAATTTGAACATGAAGTATATACTATCATAAATGTTTAAATATAATTTTTGGATAAAAAATATGAATAGTAATTTTTATTATCTTGATACCATAATTTGAATAAAAATTAAATTTTGTGCTAAGTTTTATCATTTTTTCTATTTAAAAACATGGTATTTAAATATTTGTTGTCTAAAATTACTTTTATTATTAAATAGGTTACTTTTTTTGAAAAAATATTTCAGTTTTAAGTTTATTAAAAAGGCTTATATTATTGAAAGGATCCTCACTATGATATTTGATTATTTCCTCAAAATTATACAAAACACATTATTAAATAAACTACATTTTTGAATGAAAAAAATCTTTATAGTAAATATCTAAAATGAATAAAGAAAATATTTAATTTCTTAATTTTAAATTTTATTCTTATGAAATGATTTTAAAGAAAAATTATGTATTTTAATTTTCGGAAATCAATTTTCAAAAATATAATATTTATCAAAACATCACATTAATCTTCTATAGACCCCTTTTTACTCTTCTATAGACTGAAAAATGACTTATAAACTAAAATTAATTTAAATTCATAATTATGATTTTTTAGAATTTTGGAAAAAAATTTATGTATTAATCCTTTGTACGATTAATTAATGAATAAATTTTTTTATATAATGTATTATGTAGATACTGTGTTATCTTATCGTTAACTTGTATATATTAACTATTGATATTTCTATTTCTTTCTTATTGATAATTTTTTAAACACTATCACCTTAGAATTTTGAGTTCATCCTCAATTATATTAAACTTATATGGAATTTCCTAGAACATAAAATTTAACATTACTATGAAATCTAAACCATATTAATTTTACAACATGATGGTAATGAATGTTATGAATAAATATATATCTAAAAAAATTCCATTTTAATAAAAAAAATATCATTTTAAAACATTCCATCATGTGGAAATATATTTTATACAAGATTGTTGTATCCATCGTAATTGATATAATATTTTCTTAATTTTTTAATGGTTACTATATGTTGTGATATTCAAATTCAAGAGTTTTTTAATGAAAACAAATATTTAAATATAAGGTATGAATTGATTAATAAATATAGGGTATATTTTTAAAGATTTAATTTGTGTTCTAAAAATATTTTACAACTATAAAATTTTTTGTGATATCATGAATAATTTTTTTGGATATTAAATACATTTTATTAACTAGTCTATATTAATTGTAGGAATACTTGATAAAAATAAGGGTATTAATTCTAAGATCATTTCAAATTATTATAACCATTGTAGACTGGTGAATGGGTATTGTATAATATATATAAATTGATAGAAACACAATTCTGGATGAAAATGATGTGAACGATAAGATACTTAATTATTTCACATTGATGAAAACCTAAACAAATTTATGATCTTTTGTGATCATATTCACAGTCAGATAGAAAACACCATAGAATACATGAACATGTATGATCCTTGAAACCTTAGATAAACAATATGGTCTATTACTCAAGAATTAGTTGTTGTTCTTCAACTATTCTGCATATACTATATCAACTTGATTTACAAGATTTTGATCGTACTTTCCTATATCATTCTCACATAGTCAAACTATATTATGATATATGATTTTTTCCTCAGATATTATTCTACTTTTTTTGTATTTTAATCCTAGGATAAAATTTTATTGTTGGTTTATACCTCCTTTAAAATGATGGATTTTGGTTGTGACTCTGGGTTAAAATTTTGAGTTTTGACTAGGATGTGACTCCCAAATGGAATAAAATGTTTTTGGATAGTTTTTAACCAATGGAAAATGTTTTTTATAACTAGATTATGAATACCCTTAAGAAGTTAGGTATTTTGGTCACACCATACATATCAATGTGTGTTGGAGTGTGAAGAGTCTATACATTATTTGTTTTATCAAAACAAAAAATCAATTCTATGTGTACAATTTTAATTTGTTCAATATTAATAAAATATAACAGTAATTTAATTATTTATTTTAATAATTATTTTTAATATGCATATTCACCCCCTACGAAAATTTAGATATCATAGTCATGACCTAACATTAATCCCCTCAATCATAACCAATTTTGGCTAGAATATTTTAAAATATCTGATGGCATGAAATGAAACAAGAATATGTGATGTGTACATTACACAATTTAATATGGATATGGAACTCATATTAGTCCCATTTAAATAGTTTTAGATATATATAGAGATTATTTTTGAGAAAGAACAGATAATTATAGATAAATTAAGAATATTACATAAAATAAGTAGAATCATAATAATAGTACGAAACGTAATAATAACTTAATGGATGTATATATAGGGGGATGAATCCATTATTGTAAAATGTAATATTTTATATCTCTATAAATCTGGGAACACATTATACATATCTAGAGACACATTTTGAATAATGACTTAAAGGATGATCCCTAATCATTTTTAATCTATATAGGGATTCCATAACATTGTGGGATCACGTGTTTTAATTGATCTTTCTAATTATATAGTTTCTCATATTGATTAGTTAACCATGTAATCATATAGTGGGCCTACCATGTTTGTGGCTTAGGGTGTGACTATTTTTTACAAATATATCATCATGCATCATAACATGTGAGAAATTATATTTATGGAGAAATATAAGAATTATTGAATCTAATGATTGGTTGGGAATCTCTCGAACCAAGAAACAACAAACTAGATCACATAAATTTCCTATATACTAATGATGGATTTATACACCATACTCAAGTACCCCATACTCAATTTTAATTTCTAAAATTACCTCACTTAACTGAGTATGGACCCTTCATGTCAATTTACATTACCAAAACAACCTCACAAACTTTGGAAATCCCCCACAACATAACTAGAGTTTCCCAAAGTAACATCACCAGACTAGTCGATACCACCATAGTTAAGTGGATTTTCCATTTCGAATCTCCTCAAACTCAATGAAGAATCATCAATTAGGTACAACATTATCTACTATGATTAATAGGAAAATATCCAACTCAACTATCTAAATTTTTATAATGATAACAAATACTATAAATATTTAATTTAATGTTCACTTATCTATTAATAACATAGATATATCCACCAATTTCCCAAATTCCAACTATTAATGGAAATCAGTCACACTATACAATAATTTCAATTTTATTTTAATTAATATAATCAAATTCACACAAGAATCCCATGAATCATAATATAATATATTATATATTAATCCTTTTAAAATAAAATTATTTAATTTAATGAGAGTAAAATAAAAAAATTCATAAATAAAATTAACTTGGATTTGACGATGGAGGTCTTCTACAAATTTGTTTTTAGTATGATTTACGGGGATATGATTCCACATTTTCTAAAATCCTTTATAATATTTAATTAAATCCATTATCTATGGTAATGTTTATAATTTTCGATGACTAAATTGGTTGGTGATTTAAAAAACTAGTGTGTGAAGTGAAAATATGTTGATTCAATTTATGTGGTGTGCGAGGTCTCCATCCCACCTCTTATATATTGATGATCAAATTTTGAATTTTCAAGGAAGCGTAAAAAAGTGTAACAAGTTAAAAAGATAATGTATCACTATTTCTTGTTGGATATCCATCTTATAAAGTAGAAAAAATCTTTTATTTCCTTTAGAAACAATGTCAACATCCAAATGATGTTGTGTATCCAACAAAACTTTCTGATCAGGGATGAAGTATTTACTTCCCACTATCCTGGTGTTTCCTTGTTTTTGGGAAAAATAATGGAAGTATACATTTTTTATATTCCCAATATAACAAAATAGAAACTCAACTCTTCAAAATCCATGTTTCTTTTTTTCACTCAGTGGATTTCATTAGTAAAACAAATTATGGTGAAAAAATTTATTTACAAATTTATTTGTTTTAAATTGGGAATATTATTTGTTGAATGGCTGAATGAATGTATTAAAAACAAATTATGTAATGTATTACATTTTTTATAGGAAATATGTTATTTTTATTTGGGTAACATGCTGTAAACATATGATAGGGGGAGTCTTAAAAATCAAGTACATGGATTTATTAGATGATGAATTAGAGGATAACATTTTATGGTCGATCATAAATTAATGGTCATGAAGAATCATATTTCTGAAAATTATTTTAATTAATAAAACTAAATATTACAACTGTAATTATAATTTAGAATCCATATGTCCTCTCTACAAGAATATTTTTTAGGATATAATGAAGAATATTATGTAATTAGTTTCTCCTCATTTAAAATTTCATTTTCAATATAATACTTGGTCTGGTTCCCCCTTATATGTGATTTTTATTAAATTATTAAATGATGTCCATTAAGAATTGGGCACATGATCACAACTCCTTTTCACTAGATTCCAAAAAATATAAAGGAGTTCATTATTTCCAACCACATCATTCTCATTAAAGAAACCGTTATCTTGGAGCACGAAAGGCATAAAGCCCTGACCTAAAATATCTTTTAAATATTATTTTTGGGGAGTCCTTATATATTTTAAAATGGGATGAAATAATTCATCAAGACTTATATCCAACATTCAAGTTATGTAATAATATTAAGATTAACCAATAATTAGATTCCAACATATGAATTGTCGATGAAATATAGATTTTCTAAATGCATAATGTACATCACTAGTATGGATATTCAAAACTACATTGACAAAGAAATACATTAAAAATATACCATTTCATTTGGGGCCTTGTCACTAATCCCTTTTTTGTGTATATTCTCTTTGAAAATGTAATCAATTTATTATTTAAATACCATAACATTCAGAATAATTTTTAAAAGTTTATCAGACCAATCAAGGACATTGTGGTTGAATATTAATACATGTTTCGGTGGACGGTAATTGTTAACATGAATGAGTGGTTGTACATTATAATACAAATGGATTAGAAGGGTTCATTTACATCTATTTACTTTCATATATTTATGAAATATACTCTCATAATGATCTATATCTGAGAGAACATTATAGTAGGCATGATTGGAATTTAGGTTTACTTAATGAAATATAATGGATTCATATCTTTTTCTTTGAAACCACTATTTCACAATGGATAATGATAAACATGGATTGTGCATCAAGCCGAAATACTATGTCAAATTGATGTGAAGATATTTTTTAAAACTCTAATATAGGTTCAATATCATGAATGGGTATTTTTTATATGTACAAGATTAATGAGAAAATTCTGGAAATTAAAATTATAAGGTTCCAAAATTGGAGAAACTTCTACCTTCAGCTAGAATCATATTCCATCATTCATGTTATCATTCATAATATCTAATCATCCTCATAGAGATTGGTAGATAATTGTGATTACTACATAGAGTATTTTACGAAAAATAATTTATTTATTTTACACATTTATAATAAACGTAATAACATTACTGGACACTTAGCCAAACTAATCATTGGATCATGGATCAGTTGTTGGTTATGAATTTTAATGGAGTCAATTAATTCGTTATTACTTCCTGATATTTTCATAACTCTTTCTTATAATTTTTTATAATTTTTATGGGGCCTGTATTTATCTCTATACAGATCATGTAAATACTACACTACATGAACCTCTAAAAAACAAGGTAACAACCAAGATAATGAATACTTCATATGAGATAATTAACAAAATACCATGAATCACTTTATTAACTACCATATTAGACACAAAAAACATCTATATAATAATTTAAAACATAATAAAAACACCCCCTACCCCACTATATCATCTGATGAATCCTAAAAATATTTTTTCATTTCCCCAAATGGTAACTATTATCCAAAATCAATAATAATCAACCGTGAATAATATCTTAATTTCAATTACATTTTATTTATGACTACTCATACTTTTAATCATCAACAAGTGTATTGTGACAAGAATCTAAATACCTACAAATAACCAATTAGTTAACAACCAAGATTCTAATATATATGTAGAGCCACAAATTTCTATGATGAAACCCAACAATATTAGTAACAAAAAATTAAAACCAATAAGGGAAAATATAAAAATACATCAAACGTATTCCACTTCATGGAAATACCATCCAATAATCAACTACTCATTTTTCTATCAAATCAAATAAATCACCAAACAAATACATTCATAAAACCATCCTAGAAGGTACATATAGCCATGAAACGTTATATACAGTCAGTGGGCCAAAAAACGTCACCATATTATCACTGATATAAACATAACATATGATTCATACTACAACCCTAAGAAACACATATAGCTCTCATGTTGTATCATTATTTTGATGTGTGGTTATATGACCATTATATCAATCTCATTGGTCTTGACTACAAAAATAATCCTATGTATTGTTTTGGGAGAACCCGCTGAATTCCTAGAATATCTACCCATTACAAACAAAAAACTACTATTAAAAATCACATTATCCTAGAGTATCCCACCCTTAACAAAATACAAACCAAGGAGGAAACCCAATATTTCCATGGATAATCAAACTATACCAACATCTAAACAATTTAGAATACCCACTTCATCATAGATATACTCACCCTTAACTAAGGAACATTACTATTCCAAAAATTCTATTTCTTGCAAAACAACATTTCGTCCATTTATAAGCTATTTCAATAATGTGTTAAAATTATTATTATAACATATTTTTTTCCATAAAAACATTTTATATATAAAAAAATTCCAATCACATTTTTATGACTTTGGGAAATAATTTAAAAATATCAATAATTATTATTCAAAAATTATAATACAATTTTATAATAATTTAAAACATTCCAAATTTAAAAAAACCCCTTTTGGATATAATATCATTGTTAAATTCAAAACCCCATGGGATTCTATAAAACAACCATGACTAAATCTATAATGTTCTAATTTAAACAGACATATTTTATTAGAAAACTCCCACAAAAACTATTTCCAAAATGTAGTTTGAGCCAAATGTAACATAGAAAATGTGTATCACTAAAATAATTTAATGTCCACATAAATTTTCAAAATTTATATTATGACTATAAATTTTTCAAACCCATTATAAAATACTTATAAAAATTCAAAAATTATCTTGATCAAAGAACCTCTCTCAATGAACATTCACATCTTTCCATGAACAATTTAAAAATTATAAAAAAATATCAAATAATAAGGACTACAGTTAGTTGTAAATATCAAAACAAGATAATACATTGATTGATTCATATTTATTCATAAATTTTCTTATATTAAATAACTTATTTGAAACATCCCTGATTGAACAATAATTTAATAGAAACCAATCAATTTCCTTAAATACTTAAGAAATACAACTAGAACAAATGAAGGTTTGATATTCTCACCAGTGAATGTCAACCAAAATATAATTTCACTATAAACCTATTTTTCTATTTTTAAAAATAATATCACTAAAAGTCACTTAAATACTAAATTTATAATTATCCATTAAAAATAATCATAATGTGAAAACCCCATTTACTGGATTAGGATTATTTAATCCAAATTTAACAACATTAAAATATAAAAATTATTTTATATACCATGAAATAAACATATAAAGTGGCATAATACCATATGTAATATCCCATAATATATTAAATTTTAAATGTACCATACTAAATTATAGAATAATAAAATCAATCACTAAGGCTTTATACTAGAGTTGAAGATAACTTTCAGTTAAATCAGGACTCAAATTAATGTAACTAAAGAAAAAATTTCATCTATTATAACCAAATTAAAAAACTAGCACATACATTATCATTGTGTTTTAAAAAAACAAATTATGATTCTTTACACTTAAACCTTGTACATTAATATAAAAAATAAAAAATGAAATCATTTTATTCATCAAAATTAATCAATAATGGAATAAATATATATTTGTATAGTTTTTAATTTATTTCTATCAAATGAACATTAGTAATGACACATATTCAATTGAATACCCCGAAATACCTAAAATTTTTCCACATGATTCAAATGATAAATAGAAAATATTTTCTAAATTTGGATGAGATTACACTCCTAATAAAAAGTAAATCAAAGTAAATAATTATGAGTTAGATGAGAGAAAACACATGAAAAACATCTCTAGTAACTCGCATCTGCCAATAAATATGTTGATCAATAATTACTAATGTATAACATTTGAGACCTAATGGATCTTATGTACAAATATAATATACATTAATTGTACCGAATTATTACCATTTTTTACTTTCATAATTTTGTTATGTACACAATCCTTACTACAAACTGAATCGAAATGTTACTTGTATAATAGGTATACTTTATGAGCACCAATGGATTTATAAAACATGTTTAAAATAAAAAAACCATATGTAATGGTATCAAACTCCAACTCAGATAAAAATTTTATACCTATAAAATATTATGCAATATTATCTAATAAATGAAAATGTACCAAACCTTATTATATAACATTAATACATATGAAACGACCCCTATAAATACAATAATGAAATTGACATAGGGTAAAAATGATCACATAATCATCAATGATATTAATTAGTTGACCACAACAATTACATTCAAAGTGACCCAGACATACACATATAGATCTATTTCTTAGCATCAATACTTTTATATATATCTAGAATGTAAAAAAATCAGGATGAATCGTTTATGTCTTTTGAAAACATTTCCAATTTACATCAATAACCATTAATATTTTGTGATATCTTTTATCATACACTGCCAAATAATCCAATGAATATTAATTTTTATTATTTGACAACCTTTTTAAATGGTGAATCATATAAATGAAGTGAACTCAAATGACCGTTAAGTGGTAGAACATAATAAATTAGACAAAGACAAGTTATCAGTATATCATAAATAGCTGTAATGCAAGATCATGGGGGGGGGAATGAAATGATCAAAGGAATACTATCATGAAATCTTAAAAATTAATCATGCTGTAAAATAAATATAAAGCATGTCAAAATAATAACATATATCATGGAATTAGGATGTTAAATTAGAATACAGTAATCAAGATTGTTGATGATATATAATAGTAATGTGGCATGCACATAAGCATTTAAAATCATAACATACGTCAAGGATCACTACCAATATTTCAAAAGAATATAAAAGGGATCATATCCATGGAATCCAAAAAACTAGTTATTTCTCATCACCATGGAGAAACAACGTGATCACCTATGACATAAACCATTACCTAATTCATTACAGAGTGATATATGTCTTGGATCCAGCATCACCATTATGATATACTCATATAAATATATCTATTTTTCACAAGGATATGAAATCAACAATAAATATATCAAAATTTATAAAATGATTAAAAAACCAAATATTAATTGGAATCCATAAAAGGTATTTATTTTTGTAAATAATCTACAGCCATACCAATTCATTATAATGAATTTTCACAACATATAATATTTGGTATATTTTCTAGTCCATAATTTCCGCGGTTAATAAAATTCTTGGGTGTCAAGGTAAGAACCCCTCCACCCAAATAAGGTAGTATGGTTATTTGTTATGAAAATGAAATTCATGATTGGTTATGTTTAAGAATAGGTGATTATATAGAAGAATAATGTTTTTATGCATATTTTTTCTTAAAGAAATTTCATTTCATCCCTATCTCACTTGAATAGGAATTTGGTTAATAAAACTAATGATTATTTAAACAATATGAATTTTGGAGAGAGATAATATTCATATAAATATGATATAATTAAATATTAAATTGATTTAAATTAAATTATTGTTAACATTGATGAAAGATATCATTGAGTAAGATGGGGAGTTATTTTTTGGTTTAAGACCATTATTTTTTATTATATTAAAATAAATAATGTGAATTAAAAATATCATTTTCAAAGAATGGAGTAAATATAGGATAGATTTAAAAAAACTATTTTTTGTTAAAAAATTATAATTAATATTTTGTAAAGGGTCAAATTTTTTGGGTTCTATTTTCAGGAAATTCATGTGAAAATTATGAGACCAAGCGCTAAGACGGTGTGTGATTATGATTCCCAGTGTGCCCAGAATGGTCTGTTGAAAAATGTAATGTTTTAACTAGTGTGCATGAGCGGGATTCTTGAAAAAGTGCAATAACTATAAAAGATGTTCTTGGATCAAAAATCCGAGACAACCATAATATTCAGGATAGCAGGTCTACCCTAGACCTGACTTTACATTAGTCGATGTAGGCCTCCATTGAGAAAACCTGAAAATGGTATAAACAAAAATAAAATTATTTCATTATTTTTTTCAAGCTATATAAATCACAAACAGTGACTCAGATTGAAAATCTGGGACCACCGTTGAGCTCATGAGGGTATTCAATCAATAATATGAGCGTAAAATTGATAGACATAGGACCACTATGGGATTAGTTTTTGGGACATGAACATTAATAATATAACTAAATTATTTTATTTTCAAATCACATAACTCATAAATGGTAACTCATATTAAAAACTTGAGAGTACCATTGAGCTCGTGAAGGTGTTCTTTCTTTAGGAGAGGCATAACCTTAACTGACATGGGTCGAGGGTGAAACATAGTTTTGGACATGATTTTCATTAAAATATATTATTAATTTTTTTCATTTTGATTTTTCTCAATGACATAGCGATGATACCACTCCGTGATAGTGCAACCCATTTCATTTAAATAATGAAATAACAAGGAAATTATTCAACAAGAGAGACACAGTAATGTTGAAACATGTTTCTTCATTTAATAGATTTGAAAGGTTACGTGATTAGATTGACAATCCAAGACAAATTACATGGGAGCTCTAGATATGAAATTCATTGGTGGAACCTATCGTTGATGATTAGAGAACAACAACGAGACGATAAATATATTTTCAGAGTTCAGATCAAGAATCCATATGTCAATGAACAATGAGAATAAACTCTTATTTATCATTGATTGATCCAATTCCAGGTTATGGTTGTTATTTTATTCTATTCTTTCTTGTTCTTGGTTTTTGTCGATGAACACATATCAACCCATGAACATGTTGACCCATGGTTTTATCATTCTAGGGAGAGGTTTCTTGATATTGGGATCATTTTTGGATGTGAACATCTGCTTGATTTTTCTTTTAAACATTATAATGGGGGTTGATTAACTCTACGATGAATGACGGTGGAGGTTCATTCCTCAATTTTTTTGTTTGGTTTTCCTCCTTCCATTTGACACAGATTCATTTCATTATTCGTTAGTTGAATAATGATCGATCATTACACAACCTCTTTTTCACAACGATCTAATATCATGGGTCCGGAATAGACATGGATTGAATTTTGTGCAAAGACGAAGACAAAAGGTGGATTGAAGGAGTGCATGCGATACCATCAATCAACAACTTTATTGCATAAGGGATCACAATGATGTTAAAAACCAAATGAACTGAAGAGGGTAACCTGTGTGATATAAAACAATTTTTGTATTAAAAAATGGACCACCTGATCTATTATATTATCCCACAAGAAAAAACCCCATGCTGCGCCGACACCATCGGCGGAGGCGGCGTGCCACGATGGAAGAGACAATTGCTTCCATGTGGCTGTCCATACAGAAGAGGCCAGGGCCTCACCTACGGTGTTGAATCAGACTCGTGACACAATGCTACATGCATGCTGATCTAGAGGATTACATCATCCAGCCGCATATTATGAATGGTGATGCGGTGGTGGCTTCCACATCCTTATCGTGTGCCATGGGCCTGCTCTGATGCGGGCCGAGCTAAATATGGTGGGTCGACCTGGCAGCACACTGGACCCACAGCCCAGTGGGAGGGATGTACCCTATCGGTTCGAAGCAGTCCCAGATTTTTTACGTCAGACCCTTGATGGTTCAGTAGACCCTGGGGAGGGCATCGTCATTGTAACACCCCGAGCTTCCACGATACTCCTCTCTTTCAATAATGCAATAGCTTGCATTGTACGCAAGTTCGAGTTCTAAAACACCGCGACTAATCAAAGTAGCCGTTATGAATAGTAATAACCACCTTTTAAAATTATAGAAATTTTATATTTCAAAATGGACTTCATTTTTGTATTCGTAATATCGAAATTAGCCTATGTTGAATTTTGGGTATTTTTCTGAGAACTTCTAATTTTTTATGAATAGTGAAAATTACTTAAAAACAACTTTTTTAATCAAAATAATTTATAGTGATAAATTATACTATTTAGTGGTTTTAAAGTTTAATTATAATATATTTTTACCATTTTATCCAATGGTGGTCATTAGAATTAATTTAACATTGAAATTGGACATAAACAATTGCCAATCTTTTGATATAAATTGTTTCTTAAAAACACGCTATTTGTTGTGACTGCGGGAATTAATTATAAAATTAATTAATGCAACTTATATTTTTGGAATTTTGTAAAATAGACATCATTTTTTAATTCGGAATATCAATTATAGCTTAGGGTGAAATTTTGGCCTTGTTCTGAAAAACTTCAATTTTTGATGAATAGTGAAACCACTAAGTGGTAGTTAAATAACTGATTTTTCGTTTAAAAGAAATATTACCACTTCTGTGATTTGATTTTCAAAAATCCGACATACATGGTTGTCATTAAGAAGTAAAATGTGGTTCAATTAGATTAAAATAATTTTTTGGTGAATAGTAACTTTTAAGTTCTTAATCGCGATTAGAGGTAATTAGTGTAGTTTAAGGTACAAATAATGTTTTAATAATATGAGATGAGCATGACACTTGTCCTACTCCTATTGGATGAGTCATGGCCGACCAAGACAACCCATGGGTCAACTTGGGGACCCCATGGAGCTACTTTAGTTGGAAAATGACATTAATATATATTTATTTAATGTTAAAATTAAATTGACACACACTTGAGTTATTTTACTAAAACAGTTTTTAAGTGGGGTTAAACAAGTCCCAATTTTGACTATAAATATTTATTAGAAAGCTAAAACGATTTCCTACATCATAGTATTTTTTTTATAATTTTTAGACATTATATAAATTAAATTATTTATGACATCATTATGATGCAGCGATGACCTCATTATTTAACGATTTAAATAAAATGAGAAGTTAATGCAAAATCCAAGGCTTACACTTGTCCAAAGCCTATTGGATGAGGAGATTTCGAAACCTTATCACCTTAGACTCTAATTATATATGTGTGGGACCTTTATAATCCTAAAAGCATTGTGAAATAATATAACATTTCAATCTTTCCAAAAGTGCCCCTCCTCTCCACTTATAAAAGGCCCCCACCTCTCCCACCTCATTTACACTTTCACGCCATTTGGCTCGGCCAACCTCTGCCCAAATACTCTCCCAACTTCCCCCTATTACTCCTAGAATACTTAATTTGGGCAGAACTCTTCCCAAGGAATCCTTTGGCTCAAATAAAAAAGAGTTACCCGATTTTGAGGTAATGTCTTCTCTAATGTTGTTTTGTTTTATTTTTCTTCTCCAACCCCCTAAACTCTGTTTATTCATTTATTTTGTAACAACACCAGTATAATCAATATACTAGGATGTTGTTATAAGAATTATTCGAGCTACACTTACACACACCTACATCTAATGGTTAAAGAACATACGGTTTCTGTGGATGGCGAATTTATGCCTCACGAAACGATTATTGTTCAACACTCATATAACACCTTCAAAGGTGGCCATTAAGATGTCACTATTCTAATATATGATATATAATATGTTTATGTTTTACTTATGCTTCTGTATTTCTCATTTATTGCATACTTTATGATTTCCATTATGGGTAAAACGTGATAATTTCATTTTAGGAAGTGCAGACTACCGCCCCCTCAAAGTGATTTGAATCGTTAATGCCATATGTGGGATGTATAAAGGATGGAGTAAATCGTATTATACACTATATTATACTGGAATTATATTATACATTTATATCATTATGATTTAGTTCCATTAAATATGAAATTGAAAGGAAAGTAGCGTTCATGCGTACGTACGGCTTACCGTCTCCATGAACGGTGCATTTCATTTCTTACCTCTAAATGTTACGTAATATTATAAATGAATGTATATACTGGATATATAAGATATATATGACATCTAAATCATGAATATAATTCTGGATATAATTGATATTCTACCACATGAACAACATGTAATTATAAGATGTTTATTGTTGACTCAAGTTACCAAAGATCGACAAAACGATCGTTATTAACTTGAGTAATTACATAATATTCATAACATTGTAATAAGTGATATAAAAAGGATAATGAAATTGAAAATGGTTCTTAATAAGGTAGATATTAACTCTATTTTATTATTCGGGAGGTTAAAGAACGGTTGAGTCAAGTCGGACACAAGGTAATGGAATTTCTTAACCCAACTTCCATTCATTGGGTTAATCTCCTACTTTCAGATTATGTCATGATATTATTATGTCCTATTTTGTATTTTTACGTTCTTTATGTGTACCTATAGTGAATACACATAATAGATCTATTTTATTTTAAAAATGATCTTTTTAAGGACTTCGTCTCAATCTCCTTTCATTGAGGCATATTTCGTTTTATACACAACTTTCTTTTATACGGTGTATAAACCCCTTTGACTTTTACGTTTATTCAAAAGGAATCTTTTTTACGAAGCGTTTTGATAAATGACAAAAGGGAATGTTTTTCTTTCCGTACTTATGCGGCGACAACGACTTCTCCGCCACCATGACCATTATTTGAGTTTCGGCTTCCTCTACAAGCCATCATTTTTTTTAATGAAAAATAAATACATAGTTTTAACTTTCTTTTATTTTGGTATTGAAAATGGTTTTGAAAGCATTTTTATTATATCAATGTGTTGTATTGATATCTTGTGATTGAAATGTGGAAATTTTATGTTTCCTTTATGCATGTATTATGTGATACGATTATGTTATGGTTTATGATATGTTTAAAACTATTCATATGAGGAATGCATTGGACTTAATATGTGTCGGGTGGAGCCCGCTATAGCACCTCGATGCATCGGCAGGTCTAATGAGACAAACTAGTGTCTTGGCACGAGGCCTTGACAAAATCTTATTTGTGGTCTTGGCACGAGGCCTTGACTACGTGGTTATGATAGTCTGGCATTATGCATTCCATCATTATGAAAGTGGTTATTGATATTTCATTTGATTATTCCACCAGTAGAATATCCATGTGAAGAAGTAAATGGCATTATCTCATTTTACTTTTACCATATTATGTTGATGTTCAAGTTTAAAAGGCTTTTGTTTTAGTTATACATTGCCTTAAATGTTAATGATTATTTATGAAAGCTTCCGCTATATTTTTAACCTTACTGAGCATCTGAGCTCACCCCTTTCAATGTTTTAATATTTTTCCAAGATGTGAAGAAGTATTTTATGAATGAACTACAGGGGTAGTCAGAAAGGGATATGATTGTGGACTAAGAAGACCATGTTATTGTAGTTTGTTTACTTTTTGATGTAATGAAAGACTTATGAATGTATCTAGTGTTTCCAAGGATACTAAACTAATCGGTCTTTCGAGACTTGATCTTTTGTGATCATGCCAATGTTACGAAGTAATGCACCGACTCTGGGTAGCTGGGGTCGGGGCGTTACAGTTGGTATCAGAGGCAGTTTAGTACTAACCTTGGAAGCTAGATTTAGATAAACTCTGATTAGAGCACGTAGACCTAAGATGAACTTTGAGGATTAGTATAGAAGAACTTCCTAGAATTTTGGTATTGTAGAGATGTTGTCAGTTTTCCAAGCAATACATCCCTGTCTGGATACGAGCAGGTAGAGGCGGCTCTGACACAGATGTACCTAGGGGTAAAACCTGAAAACACCGCTTTGAGCTAGACTCGAACGGGAACTGGTGCACGACAACGAGCCTTGCTGCACTCTTGGTTACGACACTCCCGGGGGATATGCTTAGGATAATTCTCATTTTATTTACAAACCACTATGAAGGGTTATGAGTAGATACTTCCTCAAAGAAAACATTTTTTTATGATTATGGATTATATCCATAAATAGTTCAATTTATGTAAAGTGTTTAACAAGTATGGAATTATGTATTTTGATTCATAAACTAATCTAGTTTATGCCATTGTTTAGAAATGGCACCTAGTGGAAGGAATGGAAACCGTATCAATGCACGAACTCCATGTAGGGATTTCCCTCCTGCTCAAGATAATTATTGTGGATGTGGAGATACAACTGGTGCTGATCAGCTTCTCACCATACTGGGACAACTCACGCAGGTTATGAATAATAACCTTACTTGTATGGAGCACCCTGATCCGCAACGTGGAGGATCAATGTTAGACCGCTTCATGAGGCAACAACCACCAAAATTTAATGGGGGTACAAATCAGTTAGTAGCTGAGCAATGGATAAACTCCTTAGAGAAAATATTCCATGCCTTGGGGAGTAGCGAAAGGGAGAAGGTTGTCATGACAGATTACCGCCTCACTGGAGATACCGATCAGTGGTGGTCGCTGAATCAAAACACAAAGAAAGATGATGACGTATCGAATATGGAATGGAGGGAGTTCAAAGAGCTTTTCTAAGAAAAATACCTTCCTCGTGACCATCGAGCAGATATGGAAAGGCAATTTCTGAGTTTGAGGCAGAAGGAGGATGAGAATGTCGCAAAGTATGAGGCTAACTTTACAAGGTTAGCGAGGCAGGCTGTCGATTATATACGTAACCCAAGGAGTAAGATTGATCATTTCCTTGATGGGTTAAAACCATTTCTCCGTCGAGCTTTAGTATCACAATCCTTCTCATCATACGAAGATATTGTCTCATGTGCTATCAAGATAGAAAAGGAATTCTCTAAGTCTTATGACAAAAAAGTAAAGCAAGAGAAGAAGAGAACGGTGGAACAAGAGACAGATAAAGGGAAAAAGGGAATGAAGGATTTTCCATTATGTGAAAATTGTGGGACGAATCACCCTGGTACTTGCCTAAAAGGAATGGGAGTTTGTTATAAATGTGGAGAAAAGGGTCACCAGGCTCGTGATTGCAAGGGAAAGAAAGAGGATGTCAAAGTTGAATGCTACAATTGTAGGGAAACAGGGCATTATGCAAATGAATGTCCTAAGCGTCAAGGAAACTTACCTCAGAAAATACCAAGGGATCAAGGCCAATCTTATGCTGTGACTACAGTTGAAGCGGAATAACTAATGTATTGGTGCTTTTGGACTGATGGATTATATTTCGGTTATTAGAATAATGTGATATATATATATAAGGATTGTACTGCAGTACTTTTTGATTTCAGTACGGTTTTAATATGATGAAGGTAATCATATTTTTAGTATGTGACAATAAGAGAAACTTTACTTTGTTTGGGGAATCTGATAAATTGATTTTGGAATTAAGAGACCTTTTAGAGAAAGTCTGGACAGAGGTATTTTGGATAACTATAAAGGTTGGAGTGGATTAAGTTGATCTTTGGATAGTATTGTTTAAGGTTAAAACATTTATGAAGATTATTTTTGGAATAGTATAGTACTATATTTTTAGGAAAAGGACAACCTGCAGGGTGGGGCATAACTCGTCGCGTCGGACAAAGCTGCGGGAATCGAACCCACAATCATAGTGCGACAGGCCTTTATTTCCTACCACTAGCCTACAGGAAGTCCCTGGTTAATACAAAATAATTTTATTAATCTAAATGGTATGTGTTAACATTTGGAACCTTATACAATTAGTTTAAGTATAATATTTTTGAGTTCTATTATCTTTTTGAGTGAATGATGAGTTGATGGTTGAAACTCTAACTGTCAAGCATAAATATATATATACCTATCTCTTATTAAATGAATAAATTAATTATTAAACTTTATTAAAGGGATATTAAAACAAAAAAATGTGTTATCCTAATACCTTATGTCTTGTTGAACTGATGATATTTTAAATCAACATAGATTGAAGGCTTTGAGGCCCTCAATTTGACAGTTGATTGTGATTGATGACCTCAATCACTCCCTACGAATATTTATGTTTTTCCTCCAATTATATGTCTCTAATTTCCACCAATGTTCTCCTAATCAAGATCATAATTGGTTGGCGACTTTTTCATTTCCCTTTCCCTCTTATTAAGGCAAAATTTTATTAACCTTATTTCCGATGTGGGTTTTCCACAAAGGTATTTTCTATTTTCAACCTTTTATTTTCAAAGAAAAATATCAAATTGAAAGGACGAAATTTATTGAAGGAGGGGAGAATGTAACACCCCAAGCTTCCACGATACGCCTCTCTTTCCATAATGCAATAGCTTACATTGTACGCAAGTTCGAGTTCTAAAACACCGCGACTAATCAAAGTAGCCGTTATGAATAGTAATAACCACCTTTTAAAATTATAGAAATTTTATATTTCAAAATGGAGTTCATTTTTGTATTCGTTATATCGAAATTAGCCTATGTTGAATTTTTGGTATTTTTCTGAGAACTTCAAATTTTTTATGAATAGTGAAAATTACTTAAAAACAAATTTTTTAATCAAAATAAATTATAGTGACAAATTATACTATTTAGTGGTTTTAAAGTATAATTAGAATATATTTTTACCATTTTATCCAATGGTGGTCATTAGAATTAATTTAACATTGAAATTGGACATAAACAATTGCCAATCTTTTGATATAAATTGTTTCTTAAAAACACACTATTTGTTGTGACAGCGGGAATTAATTATAAAATTAATTAGTGAAACTTATATGTTTGGAATTTTGTAAAATAGACATCATTTTTGAATTCGGAATATCAATTATAGCTTAGGGTGAAATTTTGGCCTTGTTCTGAAAAACTTCAATTTTTGATGAATAGTGAAACCACTAAGTGGTAGTTAAATAACTGATTTTTCGTTTAAATGAAATATTACCACTTCTGTGATTTGATTTTCAAAAATCCGACATACATGGTTGTCATTAAGAAGTAAAATGTGGTTCAATGAGATTAAAATAATTTTTTGGTTAATAGTAACTTTTAAGTTCTTAATCGCGATTAGAGGTAATTAATGTAGTTTCAGGTACAAATAATGTTTTAATAATATGAGATGAGCATGACACTTGTCCTACTCCTATTGGATGAGTCATGGCCGACCAAGACAACCCATGGGTCAACTTGGGGACCCCATGGAGCCACTTTAGTTGGAAAATGACATTAATATATATTTATTTAATGTTAAAATTAAATTAACACAAACATGAGTTA
This sequence comes from Viscum album, assembly GCA_963277665.1. NCBI lineage: Eukaryota > Viridiplantae > Streptophyta > Magnoliopsida > Santalales > Viscaceae > Viscum > Viscum album. The sequence goes on from OY728156.1 coordinate 319,018,227, forward strand.
TTTTACTAAAACAGTTTTTAAGTGGGGTTAAACAAGTCCAAATTTTGACAATAAATATTCATCAGAAAGCTAAATATATTTCCTACATCATAGTAGTTTTTTTATAATTTTTAGACATTGAATAAATTAAATTATATATGACATCATTATGATGCAGCGATGACCTCATTATTTAACGATTTAAATAAAATGAGATGATAATGAAAAATCCAAGGCTTACACTTGTCCAAAGCCTATTGTATGAGGAGATATCGAAACCTTATCACCTTAGACTCGCATTATATAAGTGTGGGACCTTTAGAATCCGAAAAGCATTGGGAAATAATATAACATTTCAATCTTTCCAAAAGTGCCCCTGCTCTCCACTTATAAAAGGCCCCCACCTCTCCCACATCATTTACACTTTAAAGCCATTTGGCTCGGCCAACCTCTGCCCAAATACTCTCCCAACTTCCCCCTATTACTCCTAGAAGCCTTACTTTGGGCAGAACTCTTCCCAAGGAAGCCTTTGGCTCAAATCAAAAAGAGTTACCCGATTTTGAGGTAATGTCTTCTCTAATGTTGTTTTGTTTTATTTTTCTTCTCCAACCCCATAAACTCTTTTTATTCATTTCTTTTTTAACAAAACCAGTATCCTCAATATACTATGATATTGTTATAAGAATTATTCGAGCTACACTTACACACACCTACATCTAATGGTTAAAGAACATACGGTTTCTATGGATGGCGAATTTCTGCCTCACGAAACGATAAATGTTCAACACTCATATAACACCTTCAAAGGTGGCCATTAAGATGTCACTATTTTTATATATGATATATAATATGTTAATGTTTTACTTATGCTTCTGTATTTCTCATTTATGGCATACTTTATGATTTCCATTATGGGTAAAACGCGATAATTTCATTTTAGGAAGTGCGGACTACCGCCCCCTCAAAGTGATTTGAATCGTTAATGCCATATGTGGGATGTATAAAGGATGGAGTAAATGGTATTATACACTATATTATACTGGAATTATATTATACATTTATATCATTATGATTTAGTTCCATTAAATATGAAATTGAAATGAAAGTAGCGTTCATGCGTACGTACGGCTTACCGTCTCCATGAACGGTGCATTTCATTTCTTACCTCTAAATGTTACGTAATATTATAAATGAATGTATATACTGGATATATAAGATATATATGACATCTAAATCATGAATATAATTCTGGATATAATGGATATTCTACCACATGAACAACTTGTAATTATAAGAAGTTTATTGTTGACTCAAGTTACCAAAGATCGACAAAACGATCGTTATTAACTTGAGTAATTACATAATATTCATAACATTGTAATAAGTGATATAAAAAGGATAATGAAATTGAAAATTGTTCTTAATAAGGTAGATATTAACTCTAGTTTATTATTCAGGAGGTTAAAGAACAGTTGAGTCATGTCGGACACAAGGTAAGGGAATTTCTTAACCCAACTTCCATTCATTGGGTTAATCTCCTACTTTCAGATTATGTCATGATATTATTATGTCCTATTTTGTATTTTTATATTCTATATGTGTACCTATAGTGAATACACATAATAGATCTATTTTATTTTAAAAATGATCTTTTTAAGGACTTCGTCTCAATCTCCTTTCATTGAGACATATTTCGTTTTATACGCAACTTTTTTTATACGGTGTATAAACCCCTTTGACTTTTACGTTTATTCAAAAGGAATCTTTTTTACGAAGAGTTTTTCTAAATGACAAAAGGGAATGTTTTTCTTTCCGTACTTATGCGGCGACAACGACTTCTCCGCCACCATGACCATTATTTGAGTTTCGGCTTCCTCTACAAGCCATCATTTTTTTAATGAAAAATAAATACCCAGTTTTAACTTTCTTTTATTTTGGTATTGAAAATGGTTTTGAAAGCATTTTTATTATATCAATGTGTTGTATTGATATCTTGTGATTGAAATGTGGAAATGTTATGTTTCCTTTATGCATGTTTTATGTGATACGATTATGTTATGGTTTATGATATGTTTAAACCTATTCATATGAGGAATGCATTGGACTTAATATGTGACGGGTGGAGCCCGCTATAGCTCCTCGATGCATCAGCAGGTCTCATGAGACAAACTAGTGTCTTGGCACGAGGCCTTGACAAAATCTTATTTGTGGTCTTGGCACGAGGCCTTGACTACGTGGTTATGATAGTCTGGCATTATGCATTCCATCATTATGAAAGTGGTTATTGATATTGCATGTGATTATTCCACCAGTAGAATATCCATGTGAAGAAGTAAATGGCATTATCTCATTTTACTTTTGCCATATTATGTTGAATTTCATGTTTAAAAGGCTTTTGTTTTAGTTATACATTGCCTTAAATGTTAATGTTTATTTATGAAAGCTGCCGCTATATTGTTAACCTTACTGAGCATCTGAGCTCACCCCTTTCAATGTTTTAATATTTTTCCAGGATGTGAAGAAGTATTTTATGAATGAACTACAGGGGTAGTCAGAAAGGGATATGATTTTGGACTATGAAGACCATGTTATTGTAGTTTGTTTACTTTTTTATGTAATGAAAGACTTATGAATGTATCTAATATTTCCAAGGCTACTAAACGAATCGGTCTTTCGAGACTTGATCATTTGTGATCATGCCAATGTTACGAAGTAATGCACCGACTCTGGGTATCTGGGGTCGGGGCGTTACAGTCATGTTGTTCTAACCAAGTAAGACCATACTCGAATCCGAACGAACTATTTTTACACAGATGCCCATAACTCTCAAATAGAGCGTTCGTTTGACGAGCTGACTGTGGAGTTGGGAACCTTGCAATGAGACGGTCCTTTTGAGAAACATTAAGAGTGTTTTGTTAATTATGGAATATTGAATAAGGGTTTAAGGAGTATGTCTTTTGGGTACCAACATGCTTGAGTAGGAATTGGCATGTTTCAGATTTGCAGAAACCCTATGTCATGGGGTGTGAGTTCATTTCATTTGGGTAGCTTCCTTCGATGGTGTCACTCCCCTGAAAGACTACGGTATGGGTTTCCAGAGTTGTTTGTGATGGTAGAGTAGCTACTCATGTGATGACCCAGACCCCCCTTGGTCCCTTCCTTTTCCAAAATCCGGATCTTTAAGGGGTGTCGATCGGTGCGACCGATCGGTGTGACCGATCGGCGGAACCGGCCGACGTCACCCGGCCTTGCCAAGTTGTTCCAGTAACGCTCCTTTTTCGCAAATAGGGTTTTAAACCCTATTCTGCCTCGTTTAAAAAAATGTCTTAAAGACCCGAAACGTGCACAAAAGTTTTAATTAAATACTGAATCGACTCATGAGTCGGTTTAAATCACCCAGAACCTTTAATGATGCGTCAAGCCACATGTTCAACCCACGACTTCCACGTCTTATGTGGTTCAGCGTTTTTATCTCAACCGCCACCGGCTCTTATAAATTAAGGGTTAGGCCATGGTTTCTCCCTTCCTCGATCGTGGCTCTTCTGGTGCATCAGGCGCGCCGCGTCGTTATCCGTGAAGTTCCACCTCCCCCCTGACATAAGTGTTGGTCGTCTATCAGCAAGTAGGGAATTTCTCTCGTCTCTCACTTTTGTGTATGATGCGGGGTGGGCGTTATTTTGTTCTTATGGAATTGGGTGAACCGAACCTTAATGATGATAATAAACGAAGTTCTAAAGAAAGAAGGGGAAGGGGTTGTGATCGTTGTTTATGCTTTATCTTGTGATCATCCTTTTTAGTTGTGCTGGTTTATGTTTTTCTGAAAATTGAGGTCGTTGGTGGTCGTTGTATGTGCACTGATGAATCCCCTCGTGATGTTTTAAATGTGTTGCTGAAATTGTGAACTCCTGCTGTGAAATTGGTTAATCACGTATACCCGGCTGAATAAGTTGGAAGCACCAGGATAAACCCTACTATGTTAATTATAGTTTACAACACACAGGTTTGAAATCACAGAGTGTGTTAAGTCTTTTAAATCTGAAATTACCCGGTGGTTGTGTGAATTTTGGGATGGGATTCCCTGTTGGTATGGTTTCGGTGGTTGTGAGTTTGAGACCGGGTGGGTACTCGTTTATATCACAAATTGGGGAGAGATCCTCTGTTGACATAACCGGGTGTGAGTGTTTTGGTTGATCCATGATTTTGACACTTTCCTTGGTTATGCTTATGGTAGTTGCCCAGTAGTGCTTAAAATTAATTGAACATTTTAACTGAACGTGAAACAAGAATCGGATGATGGGTTTTGTTGGCGAGAGTCGTGACTTGTGGCTCGGATATAGTGGTGTTATGTTCTGTAGGCTGGTTAGAAAAACCTAGACTTGGGTGACTGCTTGTTACCTATATCAATACTTGTAGTTTTGTGTTTCTTATTCGCGCCCCACCCAAGTTGAGCACTTAGTGCCGAACACCCACATTTTATGGGGGAGGGTGTTTTTCCCAACACTATTCTTAGTGGCTGGTTATTAGCTCCTTTTCTACTCCCTTTCCCGGATAGCCCAAGTATTTTTGGGCAGGCTGTGATGGCCTGAAGTCCATTATTATCCCAAGAACCTTCGGGCAGGGTGGTGTGGTGGTTGGCCCGGTGTGTGCGGCAGGTGGTTTCCCAAGTGTCTTCAGGATGAGGCCCAGGTGTCTTCGGGCGTGGTGGTGGTTGTTCTGGCCTAGGTGTTTGCAGGAATGGTTACATGTGGCAGTTGTGGCCCAGGTGTGTGCGGGCGGGATTCAGCATTGGGACTGCGTGCGGTTGAGGCCCAGGTGTGTGCAGGAGGGATTTCTGCAGTGGGACTGCGTGTGGTTGTGGTCCAGGTGTGTGCGGGCGGGTGTGGCAGTGGGACTGCGGTGAAAATGGCGTGATTGGTCCGATGCGTAGGATGTCTCAATAACCAGTGGGAAAGTGGTGCGGGGTACCCAAACATCGATGTGCTCTTATTATATATATTACTTGACTTGCTTTATTTGGGGAGTGAGCCTTGGTGAGGACTAGGATGGATAGTTTGCCTTGTTAGGTGTTTGGTTTTCTCTTTTTCTCACGGGACTTTAGTACGTTCCCCCACTTGTGCACGAGAGTCTTGGTTTTCCCTACTGAGTGTACTTGTATTCTCACCCTACGTATATAAAACTGCTTTCAGGTTTCCAGGAGGACTTCAGGGATCACGCAGGACCTTACTAGCTCGGACATTTGGAGCAGTTGCATTTGTTGTTTTTCTTTTGGTACTTACCTTGTAGTCACCTTTTTGCACTTTGTGGCTTTTACTTTTGAAACATGCATGTGGGAATGGTTTACTTTTGGGTTTACTTTTCTTTCTACCTTGGTGCTGTTGGGTTTTCTTCCCCTTATCTCTCGATCCTATAAAATAAAAAGGGTAATGCCTTCCATTTGCGAGAATTTTATATACCCTTGGTGCTAGTCGCCACTCCGGGACCTATTGAAGGCGGGTTTTGGGGGTCATTATCTCTCCTTCAACTTAAAGAAGGAAGGGCTGGCAATCTGCTGACCCTTCCCTCATTTTGGTGAAGGCGGCTCGTGACAGAATGGTATCAGAGGCAAGGTTTGAGAGGTAGGATGGAGTCTGGAGTTAGGCACATTGAGGATTGCATGGGATGGTAAGGAAACATCGTTGGGTGACCTTGGTGCGTGAATTAGGCCAGGGAAGACCGGCTAGGACACGGGATTTTAGGGCCCCCCGTGATCCGATGCAAGGACTCTGGGCCTACAGAACGACCAAGTGAGACCACACTGATTGCAGGGTAGAGACCCTAGGAAAGGTACATGCATCATAAATGACTTGTGTTCTTATGTTTCTGGGATATTTTGGGAACTAAGAATAAATTTAAAATTTTAAGAAGTTTTTCTTTTTAGTATGCACTACTTGGGCTTAGGCATTCCTTGTTTACCTTGTAGCTATGGAACCTGGGAGGCGACCACGTGTGGTACAGGCGATCGAGGCCCCGAAGACTACCTTAGACGATCGGAAGAGAGCTGATCGAGAGGAAGAGGGCGACCAGTGGAAAAATACTCTTCGGGCCTTCCAGCAACAGGCCCTCGAGAAGTATGAAGGCAACACCTCCGATATGAAGACAGAAGGCTGGTTAGAGGAGCTAGTTAGAGCCTTCGGCCTGATTCGGGCCCCGACCGAGTACTGGGTTCCTCTGGCTGTTAGCTAGATGCGAGGAGTGGCACGTCAGTGGTGGATGCATCACCTGGGGAATAGGAAAGAGTCTGAGGTTGCTTGGGAGGAGTTCGAGAAGGAGTTCCGGGCGGAGTTCCTCTCCTCGACAATGAAGGCGGAGAAGAGGCAGGAGCTACTCTCCCTCCAGCAGGGGAGCATGTCCGTGAGGGAACTTGGAATCAAGTTCAAGGACCTCCTACGTTTTGCTCCGGACCTCTTTCCCGATGAGGAGTCTCGGGCAAGACGTTTGGAGGAGGCGCTCCGACCCTCCCTCCAGTATGCTGTTACCCCCTTTACCCTTCCGACATACTTAGAGGTCCAGAAGAAGGCCGATATAGTGGAAAGGATGCATGCTTTGGGCGGAGTGTCACGAGAAGGGATCCAGCTGGGACCATTGAAGGGGAAGGCCGTCAGCACCAGGCCCCCAGCATCGGGACCCTCCAGGTTCCGACCCATAGGGAGAAGACCGCAATAGTTTCAGTTTCAATCCCCTGGCCCACGTTCTTTCCCTTCAGGCTCGGGACCACGGTGCTTCATCTGCTGGCGCCCTGGCCATCTCCAGAGTCAGTGCCCCGATCGGGTGCAGTACAGCAGTGGCAGTCATCCCCAGCATCCGCCGCAGCAGCAGTTTCCAGCCAGACCCTTCCGGCAGCAGCAGCAGGGACAGTGAGCTCCCGCTCCTCCGCAGGAAGACATAGGAGGAGGAGGCCGACCTCAGGGCGCTCCCCAGGGACCTCGACCAGGGCGTGGTCGGGGAGGTGGCCGACTGCTGAGGGGAAGGGGAGCTGGGCATGGACAGTTACACGCCGCAGAGGCAACAGTTCCAACAGGGCCAGAGGTTGTTCGAGGTACGATCAATGTGTTTAGCACTCTTGCTTATGCTTTGTTCGATACCGGAGCTTCGCACTCCTTTGTTGCACCCAGTCTAGCTCGTGCCTTGGGTCTAGATGCCGAGAGACTTCCAGTGCCTTTAGTGTTGAGAACACCAGTTAGAGGTCATACCGACTTGCTGTTCGTTTGTCGGGGATGTAGACTGATGTTAGGGCCACATCAGTCAGTGAGAGATCTCCTTCTGCTACAGATTCAACCGTACGATGTCATCCTAGGCATCGACTATCTATTTCTTTTGTGCGCCGTCATCGACTGTTTCCATAGAAGGGTGGTGTTCTCGGGTTTGGACGGCCAGCGTGTTACCTTCACCGGCGAGCGGAGCTGTCCGAAGGGAAACAGGAGGGAGGAACATCTCCTCTCCTTGTTGACCGAGCTGACAGTGGAATCTGTAGATGCTGAGATGGTGGATGTGCCAGAGATCGTCCGCGAGTTTATGGACATCTTTCCTGAGGAGGTGATGACTCTACCCCCTCGACGCGATATCGAGTTCGGGATAGACCTACAACCCGACGCTCGTCCGATCTCGATGGCTCCTTATCGGATGGCACCTTCGGAGCTACGAGAGTTGCGGATACAGATTGACGATCTGATGAAGTGGGGTTATGTCCGTCTGAGTGCGTCACCATGGGGCACTCCAGTGTTGTTCGCAAGGAAGGCGGATGGTGGCCTCAGGTTGTGCATCGACTACAGGAGGCTGAATCAGGTAACGATCAAGAATCGCTACCCTCTTCCGAGGATAGATGATCTTTTTGACCAACTGAGGGGGGAATGATGGTTCTCGAAGATCGACCTGCGGTCCGGATACCACCAGCTGAGGGTGAAGGATTGCGACGTCCTGAAGACGGCGTTCATGTGCAGGTATGGGGACTTCGAGTTCGTAGTCATGCCCTTTGGTGTTACAAACGCCCCAGCCGTGTTCATGGGGATTATGAACTCCATCTTTCGGGGGTACCTGGATCGGTTTGTGGTGGTATTCATCGACGATATCCTGATCTATTCAAGGTCAGAAGTGGACCATGCAGAGCACCTGATGACAGTTTTGGAAGTCCTCCGACAGCACCATCTCTACGGGAAGTTGTCAAAGTGCAAGTTCTGGACAAGAGAAGTGCACTTCCTCAGGCACGTATTGTCTGAGCAGGGGGTAGCAGTCGACCCATGAAAGGTTGAGGCAGCTGTTTCTTGGGCAGCACCCAAGAATGTGGCGGAAGTCTGGAGTTTCCTCAGACTGGCAGGTTACTACCGGAGATTCCTACCCATCTTTTCCCGAGTAGCATCCCCTTTGACGGCTTTGTCCAAGAAGGACCAGGTTTTCGTGTGGAGCGAGCAATGCGAGTCGTCCTTCAGCAACCTAAAAGAAAAGCTAGTTAGTGCCCCTATGTTGAGATTACCAGAAGAAGGGATGTCCTATGAGGTATTTTGTGATGCTTCAGGACAGGGCCTGGGATGCGTGTTGATGCAGCAACAAGGGGTGATCTCTTACGGGTCCAGGCAGCTACGCCCCCATGAGCGTAACTACGCCACCCATGACCTGGAGCTTGCAGCAGTCGTTTTTGCGCTAATGTTATGGCGGCACGACCTCATCGGGGAATGCTTTGTGGTCTTCACAGATCACAAAAGCTTAAAGTATATCTTCTACCAGCGGGACTTGAACTTGCGACAACGGATATGGGTGGAGTTCCTCCAGGACTACGACTTTGAAATCTCTTATACTGAGGGAAAGGGAAATGTGGTGGCCGATGCCTTGAGCAGGAGGACGCAGAAGGATGCGGTCTGAGAGTCGGAAAATGCCTAGAAGTCAATGGAGGAGTTGGTTGCCTTACACCTAGATGCGAAGATGGATAGTGGCAGAGGCTGCCTATATCAGATGATAGTGCAGTCATCTCTGTTTCGACAAGTGGAGGAGTCTTAGTGGGGAGACCCCAAGTGCGAAGTGATGCGTGATCGGGTTGACCAGGGCGATGCTCCAAGAGAATGGACAGAGGACGGTCAGCACCGGATGCTTTTCCAGAAAAGGTTGTTTGTTCCAAGAGTGATGCGTGGAAAGGTTCTCAGTGAGTTCCACAACTCACCCCTAGCGGTGCACCCAGAAGTTACCAAGATGTACCAGGGGCTGAAAAGGCAGTTCTGGTGGCCCGGAGTTAAGAGAGCGGTGGTAGAATTTGTGGCTAAATGCTTAGTATGTCAGCAAGTGAAGGCTGAACACCGGGTTCCAGGCGGCCTTCTGCAGCCTTTAGCTGTTCCTGAGTGGAAGTGGGACGACATCTCAATGGATTTCGTCACGGGACTACCCAAGGTCCAAGGAGGGTGCGATGCCATCTGGGTGGTGGTGGACAGGTTGACGAAATCGGCTCACTTTTTGGCAATCAGGGAGTCCAGTACTGTGGATGCTTTGGCAAAAATGTACATAAATGAGGTGGTGTGGTTGCATGGAGTTCAGAGGTCTATAGTCTCGGATAGGGATGCACGGTTTACCTAGCGGATCTGGAGAGGATTGCAGCATGCATTTGGCACCCAGTTACGCCTTAGCACTGCTTTCCATCCCCAGACTGATGGACAAACGGAGCGCACCATCCAGAACATGGAGGATATGCTACGGGCATGTGTTCTGGACTCCGGAGAGTCATGGGTGCGATACTTGCCTCTAGTAGAGTTTTCCTACAATAATTTCTACCACTCTTCCATCGGTATGGCCCCGTTTGAGGCTTTGTACGGGAGGCCATGTCGTTCACCTGTGTGTTGGACCGAAGTAGGAGAGGTAGGCATCCTTGGCCCGACGGTGGTGCAGAACACGACAGAGAAGATTCAGCTCATACAGGAAAGGTTGAAGGTGGACCAGGACCGACAGAAGTCGTATGCTGATACCAGGAGAAGGCCCTTGGAGTTTGAGGTTGGGGACCACGTGTTCTTGAAGGTCACCCCGCGGCGTGGGCAACAGAGGTTCGGCAAGGGGGGTAAGCTTTCCCCCAGATTCGTCGGACCCTTCGAAGTGTTGCGGCAGGTCGGCGAAGTGGCTTCTCAGCTAGCGTTACCTCCGCCGCTGCTAAGGATACATGATGTCTTTCATGTATCCCAGCTCCGTCGTTATCTGCACAATGATTCACACGTCCTTGATTGGGGTGAACTGGACATCGAGGATGACGTAACCTTTGTGGAAAAACCAGTGATGATCGAGGATCGCAAGGAGAAGGTGCTTCGTGGGCGATCCATTCCCTTGGTTCGTGTGTTGTGGAGACATGGCGGGCTCGAAGAGAGTATGTGGGAGAGGGAAGCACAGATGCGTGCCCAATACCCCGAGCTGTTTTGAGATTTGTTCCTTTTGTACCTGTTGTGGTAGAACGTTTGACTTTTGGCTATGAAATGTACTAGTTTATTTCCTCTGTTGTGTGTGAAAAGCCCTGGCTAAAGGGAAGAGGGAACCCGACCCCTAATCAAGACGCATTAAGGTGGATGCGATTAAACCCGTGCGGGCGAGTCAGTGCCACCCAAAGTGGATACTATCTTGACATGGGGGAGGGGAACTCCCTAAACCCACGTGACCGGGTAGTTTGGCGTGGTATGTTGCTTGGTTCTTGGCAGGGGAGTGTTTTTAGTTAGCAGGGGTTCACTCCTAAGAGGTATCTTTCGAAGATGGTTGTTCGGACCCTCTCTTTCCTTCTGGTTTGTTGTGATTCTCGAGGACGAGAATAGTTTAAGAGGTATCTGATGTGATGACCCAGGCCCCCCTTGGTCTCTTCCTTTTCCAAAATCCGGATCCTTAGGGGGTGCCGATCGGTGCGACCGATCTGTGCGACCGATCGGCGGAACCGGCCGACGTCACCCGACCTTTCCAAGTTGTTCCAGTAACGCTCCTTTTTCGCAAATAGGGTTTTAAACCCTATTCTGCCTCGTTTAAAAAAAATTTCTTAAAGACCCGAAACGCGCACAAAAGTTTTAATTAAATACTGAATTGACTCATGAGTCGGTTTAAACCACCCAGCACCTCTAATGATGCGTCAAGCCGCGTGGTCAACCCAAGACTTCCACGTCTTACGCGGTTCAGCATTTTTATCTCAACCTCCCCCGGCTCTTATAAATTAAGGGTTAGGACGTGGTTTCTCCCTTCCTCAATTGTGGCTCTTCTGGTGCATCGGGCGCACCGCGTCGTTATCCGTGAAGTTCGGCCTCCCCCCTAACATAAGCGTTGGTCGTCTATCAGCAAGTATGGAATTTCTCTTGTCTCTCACTTTTGTGTATCATGCGGGGTGGGCGTTATTTTGTTCCTATGGAATTGGTTGAACCGAACCTTAATGAAGATAATAAACGAAGTTATAAAGAAAGAAGGGGAAGGGGTTGTGATCGTTGTTTATGCTTTATCTTGTGATCATCCTTTTTAGTTGTGCTGGTTTATGTTTTTCTGAAAATTGAGGCCGTTGGTGCTCATTGTATGTGCACCGATGAATCCCCACGTGATGTTTTAAATGGGTTGCTGAAATTGTGAACTCCTACTGTGAAATTGGTTAATCACGTATACCCGACTGAATAAGTTGGAAGCACCAGGATAAACAATACTATGTTAATTCTAGGTTAGAACACACAGTTTTGAAATCACGGAGTGTGTTAAGTCTTTTAAATCTGAAATTACCCGGTGGTTGTGTGAATTTTGGGATGGGATTCCCTGTTGGTATGGTTTCGGTGGTTGTGAGTTTGAGACCGGGTGGGTACTCGTTTATATCACAGATTGGGGAGAGATCCTCTGTTGACAGAACCGGGTGTGAGTGTTTTGGTTGATCCATGCTTTTGACGCTTTCCTTGGTTATGCTTATGGTAGTTGCCCAGTAGTGCTTCAAATTAATTGAACATTTTAACTAAACGTGAAACAAGAATGGGATGATGGGTTTTGTTGGCGAGAGTCGTGACTTGTGGCTCCGATATAGTGGTGTTATGTTCCGTAGGCCAGTTAGAAAAAACTAGACTTGGGTGAGTCCTTGTTACCTATATCTATACTTGTAGTTTTGTGTTTCTTATTCGCGCCCCACCCCAGTTGAGCACTTAGTGCCGAACACCCCCATTTCATGGGGGAGGGTGTTTTTCCAAACACTATTCTTAGTGGCTGGTTATTAGCTCCTTTTCTACTCCCTTTCCCGGATAGCCCAATTATCTTCGGGCAGGCTGTGATGGCCTGAAGTCCATTATTAGCCCAAGAACCTTCGGGCGGGTGTGTGGTGGTTGGCCATGTGTGTGCGGCAGGTGGTTTCCCAAGTGTCTTCGGGATGAGTGTAACACCCGAGACTTTTATGTTATATAAATCATCAAAGGGATCTTTTTCTACACAACACTTGCTTGACTTGCTTTACACGCAATCGCGACCTTCCTCGATAGCTTGTGTCGTACGCAATACCGAGTTTCACTAAACAACAATATGCTATTAAAACTAGCCGTTATGAATAGTAATAACCACTTTTTGAAATTTTATAAATTTTATTTTTCAAAATGGACTTCATTTTTGGACTCAGAATATCGAAATTAGCCTAGGGTGAAATTTTGGTATTTTTCTGAAAACTTTCAATTTTTTATGAATAGTGAAACCACTAAGTGGTAGGTTAAAAACTGAATTTTGCATAAAACATAATTTTACCGCTTCTGTGAATGGAATTTCAAAAATCCGACAGACACGGTTGATATCAGTAAGTAAAATGTGGTTCAATGAGATAAAAATAATTTTTTGGTGAATAGTAACTTTTTTCTTTTTTTACCGCGGTTAATAGTAAATAGGGTAACTAAGGGTAAATATGATATTAATATTACCCTAACACATGTCCTAATTCTATTGGACAAGTTTAATTCGACCAAAAACAAACTTAGGAATAAAATATGACCATTTAGGCCCACTTGGATTAGATTAGGACATTTATTATTAATTTATTTAAAGAAGGGTTAAAATAGTTAAAATCAAAGTTTAATAAGTAAATCATTTTTAATATGGGGTTATACATAAGATAAATTCGATTGTAAATATTCATTAGAAAGCTAAAACGATTTCCTACATGATGGTATTTTATTTGTAATTTTTAGACATCAAATAATTTAATTTATATATGACACAAAGATGATGCAGTAATTATCTTATTAATGAAATATTGACATAATTGATAATATAAATACCAACATAAATGTAATTTAAGACTTTTTATGAACTCCACTAATTTTCTAGGTTACTATGATATATTAGTGTTGATTTAATCAACTTGGTTCGAACATATAATTCTGTTATGACTTTCAAAAAAATCATATATCAAATAGTGTCAAAATTGACACAAAATAGTTTTTAAATAAAATATTATATTATTAATTGTTATTTTATTCCTAAAAATATAAGGTTCGGCCAAATGACTTAGATAAGGATATATATATTAATAATAAACAATTTGGGGTTCGTTTTTCTTGTTATAGTAAGTGTATTAACCATATAGTGAAAGAAAACAAAAAGACACGGTAAAAGTTAAATTAATTAACTTAGAGTTAAATCTAATTGATAAGGTTAAAATAATACCCTAAACTTGTCTAAATTCTATTTGTTGATAGGATTTCGACCCATCCCCACTTTAGATTCGAAATAAGACCCTTTGGAACCATTATAAACCGATTTTTACTTTAATATAAAATAATATTTTGAGATATTCCTAAGGTGCCCCTCTCCTCCCTTATAAAAGGGCACCTCCTCCCCCTCCTCCACACACCAATTTGAGCACTAAAGCTCGGCCAACCCCTGCCATTTTCTCCTCTCCACTTCCCTAGAATAATCCTAGAGGTCCTGGTCTTCTCCAAAGACCAATCTTTGTTCCTTAAGTGGAGGATTCAAAGAGGCGTTCCAAAGAAGAGGTAATATCCATTACCGATCTTTTCAATTTCTTTCTTCTTTAACTTCTTCTTCTTTAGTTGTTTCATGATAAAGTAATAACATCAGTATTACTTACATACTGATATGTTATTATAAATATGAACCAACCCTAATTCACCTTCTATCCATCCTACGGAAAAATGAAATCACCGCGCGTGCGTACGTACGGAATACCGTCTCCACGCCGTGGTGTAATCTATTTTCCACCATCACCTTACAAGGATGGGTATAATGGTGTAATGAGTAACTATATATGATTATTATGAAGTAATATTGATACTGAAATAATATATATACTCCAATACAATTCCAAGAACATAGGAACGATATCATCACTCGTGCGTACGTACGGAATACCGTCTCCACGATGTGATGCGACTAGTTCTACATGATCTTCATTTCATAATGATTATATAAATGAATTGAATGAATGGATATGGTATATACTACACTAATACCATTCTGTAAATGAATTATATATAACCTAAAGATAAGAATAAGAATTTATTCGACAAAACACGCATAAGAACAAAAAGTTATAAAGACCCGAGTAACAAGTAACAATGAAATATTACTAACAAGAAGCTAATAATATGACCATATATGATATCATATAAATATGTATGATTCTGGAATAAGTCAATAACATTATTTAAACCATTATACAGGAGCTTCGGACATGTACAAAGCTAATCGGACCTAAGGTAAGGGAAATATCACAATCTCATTTTTATCCGAGATTGTTTATTCGTAAGTATTTACTGGGGTGTATTTTATCATCCACATCCATGTTTACTCAATATTTAATATTATTTACATCCACCTAAAATTGTTTAAATCCATTTTTACCCTTCGGTGAGTTTTTAGTAATACGTATGAAAGGAATCTTTTGTCGTTTTTCGTACGAGGTACTTTTTGACTTTTCCGACAAAAGTACGAAGAATGTTTTTTTTAACTTATACGGCACGAACGGATTTCTACTGTTTTATAAAGCCTTATTTTCATGAAGCTTCCTATAAAAGATTTCATGACTATTTTCAATAAAATCTCTTTCTTTTAAAATTTCATGATGTTTTGTGAAAAGAAATTCATTTTGAAGAAGAAAGGATATTTTCCTCAAGAATTCAATTCAAGTGTTTTATCAAAATTATTTTCCATCTAAGATAATAAAGGGTTCTGTTTCTATCCATATTTTTACATTGATTTGACTATGTTGTGATGGAATTATGTTTATGAATTGATTTATGATGTCATGATGTTTCAAGAATCCCATTTTTGTTACATGTGTTATGCGATGATGTATGTTTTATGATTATGTGGCACACATAAGAAAGGATTCATTATAAGATGGGTGGGACCTATATCTCCCTCCAATGCATTGGGTAAAGATTTTATATCTCATGAGATAGACATGGCTGGAACGGAAGGTTATTTCGGTTCAGTGATACAGGACTGAAGCGAGGAGTGAACTCGGTTCAGAAAGGGACTTTGTCCACTAAGATAGTCTTGGCAATGAGTCATGACTAACAAGAAATGATTTTCCATGATTATGTGTGCATGCCACAAAGTTTCATGTTTTATGTTATGATTATGGGGATCTCATTTTCACTTCTATGATTTATTCCATGTTAAGATATTATGATCTCTTTTGCAGGTTTTGATTTTCAAAAAGATATGATATGATTTTTATTTCCTTTATTTGCCCTTGTTGAGCATTTGAGCTCACCCTTTTATGTTTTCTTCTCCCCAGGTCAGGAAGATGGATATTAAGTAGAATATGCTAAAAGGGACACTAGATATGATGAAATAAATGGGAGACACTGTAGAAGATTTATGAACCAGTTGTTTATGTTTCCCAGTTTCTAAAGACACTATACCTATACGGTCCTTTGTGGTTTTGTCATATGTTGTAATAAGTGTGCTTCAATTTTGAAGTATTAACAATGTATGTAAATTATGGGTCGTTATAGTTGGTATCAGAGGAAAGGTATAGTAAACCTTTGGAAACTAGGATGTGAAAGCCTTAGTAAGAACCCTAAGTATAAGTCTAAGCATAGAACACAATCATAGTGTTTTAGAAATGGCCTTGAATAACCTAGGATAAGACCTTAAGCATGAAAATTTTATTCTTGAATTATGTGGTTTCCTATTATAATTAGTGTTGCTCACACTATTCTTCTTGGTTTTAGTCAATGGTTGGAACCCGAAGGAACCATGTTAATGCGGAATGCGATGGGCAATGCAATGATTGTCCCCCTGAGCAACCAAACGATATGGGAGCTGGAATGAAAAATCTTGTAGCCATGCTCACACAACTTTCTCAAGCTATGAATCATGCAGGATTTCCAAACGAACAAAGGAGGGAGCAACCTTCTGTTGAATCCTTCATGAGGCAGCGTCCACCTTCTTTCAGCGGGTCTACTGATCCATTAGTTGCTGAACAATGGATTAGTACTACTGAAAAGATATTTTCAGTTCTTCAATATTCTGAGCATGATAAAGTCATCTTAGCAGTGTATCGTTTGGAAGGAGATGCGGATCAATGGTGGAATCTTGTTAAGAATACGAGGCAAAGGGATGAAATTGAGTCTATGGAATGGGACGAGTTCAAGAACTTATTTTTCAATAAGTACTTCCCTTGTATTCTCCGAACAAAGATGGAGAAATAGTTTCTTGAACTGAAGAAAAGGGATGATGAATCTGTTGGTACCTATGAAGCAAATTTTACCAGACTTGCAAGGTACGCTTCTGGTATTATTATCCAACCTGAGAGTAAGATCGATCGATTCTTTAGTGGCTTAAAACCAAGTCTTCGAAGGGCGTTAGCCATTAGGGACTTCAATAGCTACGAGGAAATCGTTCGATGTGCTCTCAAAGTCGAGATAGAGATTGGAGTAACCCATCAGTCACATGGGTTTGATAAGAAGAGGAAGATGGAATTCAAAGAAAAATCTAAAGAGCACACAGAAAAGAAGATGAGCTTTTCCTTATGCTCAAAGTGTGGAAAGAAACATGGAGGGAGTTGTCTTAAAGGGACAAGTAAATGTTTTAAATGTGGAAAAGAAGGTCATCGGGCATTTGAATGCCGTGATAATGGGAAGAAGATGTCTAATGATGCAAACAAAGGAAGGGATACACAGAATGACCCTACTACACTTCAATGTTTCAAGTGCAAGGAGATGGGGAATTATGCCAATCAATGCCCAAATCCAAGGGTTGATGATGATGGTCGACGTCAACAAACTCTTAAGGCTAAAGACAAAGGAAAGTCACATGCAATTTCTATCAGCGATGTGGAGTACGATAACGATGTGGTGAAAGGTACACTTACCATACACTCTAAAGTATCAAATGTTTTATTTGATTCTGGATCCACCCACTCTTTTATTTCTGAAGACTTTTCTAAGGGTATCACCATATTACCTCAACAATTAGATGTTGAGTTAGCTGTGACAACACCTAATGGCACATCAATCGCATCAAAAGTTTATAATTCTTCTCCGATCGAAGTTTGTGGGAAAGTGCTTCCTGCAAATCTTGTGATCCTTCCTTTAGTGGAATTTGATGTGATTCTTGGCATGGATTGGCTTTCTCTACATGGAGCTCATATCGATTGCCAAAGAAGGGAAGTCACATTTCATATTCCAGATCAATCTACGATCGTCTATCAATGCAAGGATGAACATAACCTTCCAGTGGAAATTTCTTCCATCTTATGGGTATTGATTCACTAAATGAAGGTTATTTATCTCAAATGGTTGGTGAGAAACTCACGATTAAGAATATGCCCATTGTACGGGAGTTTGATGATGTCTTTCCGGAGGAATTTCCGGGTCTTCCACCAAATCGTGAAGTTGAGTTTTCAATAGAACTCGTACCGGGTGCTTTGCCTATTTCAAAGACACCTTATAGAATGGCCCCAATTGAGTTGTAGGAATTAAAGAAGCAACTCCAAGAGAATCTTGATAAGGGATTCATACGCCCTAGTGCGTCACCTTGGGGAGCACCTATTCT
Organism: Viscum album; assembly: GCA_963277665.1. Lineage (NCBI taxonomy): Eukaryota > Viridiplantae > Streptophyta > Magnoliopsida > Santalales > Viscaceae > Viscum > Viscum album. The sequence continues at coordinate 319,036,215 of OY728156.1, forward strand.
ATTTGTTAAGAAGAAAGATGGATCAATGAGACTCTGCATTGATTATCGAGAACTTAACAAGATCACTATCAAGAACAAATATCCTCTCCCACGCATTGATGACTTATTTGACCAACTACGCGGAGCTCAATACTTTTCCAACATTGATCTTCGTTCAGGGTATCATCAATTAAGGGTCAAAAGGGAGGATATACCAAAGACTGCTTTCCGTACAAGGTATGGACACTATGAATTTATAGTGATGCCATTTGGTCTTACTAATGCCCCTGCTATCTTCATGGATCTAATGAATAGAGTCTTTAGAGACTATCTTGATCAATTTATGGTAGTCTTTATAGACGATATTCTTGTCTATTCAAAGAGCAAGGAAGATCATGAAGATCACTTGAGAATTATATTGAAGACCCTGAGAATGGAGAAGCTTTATGCCAAATTTACCAAGTGTGAATTTTGGCTTCAAAAAGTTTCATTTTTGGGTCACATAATCTCAAAAGAGGGGATATCTGTGGATCCAGCAAAAACAGAGGTTATCGAAAGATGGTCAAGACCAACAACAGTAACTGAGATCCGAAGTTTTCTTGGTTTGGCTGGATATTATCGACGTTTTGTAAAAGATTTTTCACGATTATCTAATCCAATCACCAAGTTGACTCGGAAGGGAGTTAAGTTTGTCTGGACAGAGGAATGTGAAGAGAATTTCAAGGAGTTGAAAAGAAGGTTATCCAGTGCACCTGTGCTCACACTGCCTTGTAGTGGAGAAAGGTTTGTGATCTACAGTGATGCATCCAAGAAGGGATTGGGGTGTGTTCTTATGCAAAATGATATGGTGATAGCTTATGCCTCACGACAGTTGAAAATCCATGAGAAAAATTACCCAACACATGATTTGGAGTTGGCTGCGGTAATCTTTGCATTAAAGATTTGGAGGCATTACCTTTATGGTGAAAGGTGTGATATTTATACTGATCATAAAAGTTTAAAGTATATTTTCACACAAAAGGAGTTGAATATGCGTCAAAGAAGATGGTTGGAGCTGATTAAGGATTATGACTGCTCAATCCATTACCACCCTGGGAAAGCAAACAAGGTGGCAGATGCCTTAAGTCGACAAGACCATGCTAGTTTATCCATGATGAGGATCACAAAAGATCCAATATTTATGGATTTACAAAGGATGGATCTTGGAATTATAATGGAAGGGGAAAAATCTTATCTTTCTCAAATGAATGTTCAACCATCTATACATGTGAAGATTAAAGAGGCACAGAAAGAAGATGTCGAGTTACAAAAGATGGTGAGAAATGTTCCTGAATTCAACCTTGATTGTGATGGGATAATAAAGTTCAGGAATCGGGTTTGTGTTCCTCCCATCCCCGAATTAAAGAAAGAGCTGCTGGATGAGGCTCATAGTTCTTCATTCTCTATTCATCCTGGAAGCACGAAGATGTATAGGGACCTGAAAGAGTACTTCTGGTGGGATGGCATGAAAAGAGATGTTGCTGAATATGTCTCTCGATGCTTGGTTTGTCAACAAGTTAAAGCTGAGAGACAGAAGTCTAAGGGGATGTTACAACCATTACCCATACCCGAATGGAAATGGGAAAACATCACTATGGACTTTGTCACAGGACATCCTAAAACATCCAAAGGCAATAATGCTATCTGGGTCATAGTTGATCGTCTTACAAAGTCTGCACACTTCATTGCTATTAGAGAGGATTTCTCTCTAGATCAGCTTGCCAGGATATATGTAAAGGAAGTGGTAAGATTGCATGGAGTATCACTTTCTATTATATCTGATCGAGATCCGAGATTTACCTTGAAGTTCTGGCGAAGTCTTCAGTATACTCTGGATACAGAGTTGAGTTTCAGCACTGCTTATCATCCCCAGACAGACGGTCAGTCTGAGAGAACAATTCAAACCCTAGAAGATATGTTGAGAGCTTGATCTATGGATTTCAAAGGAGGTTGGGATCAACACCTACCTTTGGTGGACTTTTCTTATAATAATAGCTTTCACTCCAGTATTCAGATGGCTCCTTATGAAGCTCTCTATGGATAGAAATGCAGGACTCCAACTTGCTGGGATGAAGTTGGGGAAAGAAAGCTATTAGGACCTGATCTCGTTGATGAAATGGCAGAAAAGGTTAGATCTATTCAACAACACATAAGAGCAGCTCAGAGTCGACAGAAAAGTTATGCCGACAACCGAAGAAAAGACCTAGAGTTTGAAGTGGGTGATAAAGTGTTCTTACGAATATCTCCCTAGAAGAGGGTTATGATATTTGGAAAGAAGGGGAAGTTGAGCCCTAGATATATCGGTCCTTTCGAAATACTGGATCGTGTTGGAAAGGTAGCTTACCGATTGGCGCTTCCACCGAATCTCTCTCAAGTTCACGATGTGTTCCATGTATCTCTCCTGAGAAAGTACATACCAGATCCTTCACATGTACTCAGCTCAGAAGTTGTACCGCTGGAGCAAGATCTTTCTTATGAAGAACAGCCGATAGAGATTCTGGATCGTAGCGAAAAAGTCCTACGAAACAAGACCACTCTCTTGGTGAAAGTTTTATGGAGAAACCACCAACTTGAAGAAGCTACATGGGAGCTTGAGGATATGATGAGGGAGAAGTATCCTCATCTGTTTGTTGCAAAGTGAAGAATTTCGAGGGTGAAATTCTTTTTAAGGGGGGTAGAATGTAACACCCGAGACTTTTATGTTATATAAATAATCAAAGGGATCTTTTTCTACACAACACTTGCTTGGCTTGCTTTACACACAATCGCGACCTTCCTCGATAGCTTGCGTCGTACGCAATACCGAGTTTCACTAAACAACAATATGCTATTAAAACTAGCCGTTATGAATAGTAATAACCACTTTTTGAAATTTTATAAATTTTATTTTTCAAAATGGACTTCATTTTTGGACTCAGAATATCGAAATTAGCCTAGGGTGAAATTTTGGTATTTTTCTGAAAACATTCAATTTTTGATGAATAGTGAAACCACTAAGTGGTAGGTTAAAAACTGAATTTTGCATAAAACATAATTTTACCGCTTCTGTGAATGGAATTTCAAAAATCCATCAGACACGGTTGATATCAGTAAGTAAAATGTGGTTCAATGAGATAAAAATAATTTTTTGGTGAATAGTAACTTTTTACTTTTTTTACCGCGTTTAATAGTAAATAGGGTAACTAAGGGTAAATATGATATTAATATTACCCTAAAACATGTCCTAATTCTATTGGACAAGTTTAATTCGACCAAAAACAAACTTAGGAATAAAATATGACCATTTAGGCCCACTTGGATTAGATTAGGACATTTATTATTAATTTATTTAAAGAAGGGTTAAAATAGTTAAAATCAAAGTTTAATAAGTAAATCATTTTTACTATGGGGTTATACATAAGATAAATTCTATTGTAAATATTCATTAGAAAGATAAAAAGATTTCCTACATGATGGTATTTTATTTGTAATTTTTAGACATCAAATAATTTAATTTATATATGACACAAAGATGATGCAGTAATTATCTTATTAATAACATATTGACATAATTGATAATATAAATACCAAAATAAATGTAATTTAAGACTTTTTATGAACTAAACTAATTTTCTAGGTTACTATGATATATTAGTGTTGATTTAATCAACTTGGTTCGAACATATAATTCTGTTATGACATTAAAAAAATCATATATCAAATAGTGTCAAAATTGACACAAAATAGTTTTAAATCAAATATTATATTATTAATTGTTATTTTATTCCTAAAAATCTAAGGTTCGGCCAAATGACTTAGATAAGGATATATATATTAATAATAAACAATTTGGGGTTCGTTTGGCATGTTATAGTAAGTGTATTAACCATATAGTGAAAGAAAACAAAAAGACACGGTAAAAGTTAAATTAATTAACTTAGAGTTAAATCTAATTGATAAGGTTAACATAATACCCTAAACTTGTCTAAATTATATTGGTTGATAGTATTTCGACCCATCCCCACTTTAGCTTCGAAATAAGACCCTTTGGAACCATTATAAACCGATTTTGACTTTAATATAAAATAATATTTTGAGATATTCCTAACGTGCCCCTCTCCTTCCTTATAAAAGGGCACCTCCTCCCCCTCCTCCACACACCAATTTGAGCACTCAAGCTCGGCCAACCCCTGCAATTTTCTCCTCTCCACTTCCCTAGAATAATCCTAGAGGTCCTGGTCTTCTCAAAAGACCAATCTTAGTTCCTTAAGTGGAGGATTCAAAGAGGCGTTCCAAAGAAGAGGTAATATCCATTACCGATCTTTTCAATTTCTTTCTTCTTCAACTTCTTCTTCTTTAGTTGTTTCATGATAAAGTAATAACATCAGTATTACTTACATACTGATATGTTATTATAAATATGAAACAACCCTAATTCACCTTCTATCCATCCTACGGAAAAATGAAATCACCGCGCGTGCGTACGTACGGAATACCGTCTCCACGCCGTGGTGTAATCTATTTTCCACCATCACCTTACAAGGATGGTTATAATGGTGTAATGAGTAACTATATATGATTATTATGAAGTAATATTGATACTGAAATAATATATATACTCCAATAAAATTCCACGAACATAGGAACGATATCATCACTCGTGCGTACGTACGGAATACCGTCTCCACGATGTGATGCGACTCGTTCCACATGATCTTCATTTCATAATGATTATATAAATGAATTGAATGAATGGATATGGTATATACTACACTAATACCATTCTGTAAATGAATTATATATAACCTAAAGATAAGAATAAGAATTTATTCGACAAAACACGCATAAGAACAAAAAGTTATAAAGACCCGAGTAACAAGTAACAATGAAATATTACTAACAAGAAGCTAATAATATGACCATATATGATATCATATAAATATGTATGATTCTGGAATAAGTCAATAACATTATTTAAACCATTATACAGGAGCTTCGGACACGTACAAAGCTAATCGGACCTAAGGTAAGGGAAATATCACAATCTCATTTTTATCCGAGATTGTTTATTCGTAAGTATTTACTGGGGTGTATTTTATCATACATATCCATGTTTACTCAATAATTAATATTATTTCCATCCACCTAAAATTGTTTAAATCCATTTTTACCCTTCGGTGAGTTTTTAGTAATACATATGAAAGGAATCTTTTGTCGTTTTTCGTACGAGGTACTTTTTGACTTTTCCGACAAAAGTACGAAGAATGTTTTTTTTTAACTTATACGGCACGAACAGATTTCTACTATTTTATAAAGCCTTATTTTCATGAAGCTTCCTCTAAAAGATTTCATGACTATTTTCAATAAAATCTCTTTTTTTAAAAATTGCATGATGTTTTGTGAAAAGAAATTGATTTTGAAGAAGAAAGGATATTTTCCTCAAGAATTCAATTCAAGTGTTTTATCAAAATTATTTTCCATCTAAGATAATAAAGGGTTCTGTTTCTATCCATATTTTTACATTTATTTGACTATGTTGTGATGGAATTATGTTTATGAATTCCTTTATCTTATATGAATTGATTTATGATGTCATGATGTTTCAAGAATCCCATTTTTGTTACATGTGTTATGCGATGATGTATGTTTTATGATTATGTGGCACACATAAGAAAGGATTCATTATAAGATGGGTGGGACCTATATCTCCCTCCAATGCATTGGGTAAAGATTTTATATCTCATGAGATAGACATGGCTGGAACGGAAGGTTATTTCGGTTCAGTGATACAGGACTGAAACGAGGAGTGAAATCGGTTCAGAAAGGGACTTTGTCCACTAAGATAGTCTTGGAAATGAGTCATGACTAACAAGAAATGATTTTCCATGATTATGTGTGCATGCCACAAATTTTCAAGTTTTATGTTATGATTATGGGGATCTCATTTTCACTTCTATGATTTATTCCATGTTAAGATATTATGATCTCTTTTGCAGGTTTTGATTTTCAAAAAGATATGATATGATTTTTATTTCCTTTATTTTCCCTTGCTGAGCATTTGAGCTCACCCTTTTATGTTTTCTTCTCCCCAGGTCAGGAAGATGGATATTAAGTAGAATATGCTAAAAGGGACACTAGATATGATGAAATAAATGGGAGACACTGTAGAAGATTTATGAACCAGTTGTTTATGTTTCCCAGTTTCTAAAGACACTATACCTATACGGTCCTTTGTGGTTTTGTCATATGTTGTAATATGTGTGCTTCAATTTTGAAGTATTAACAATGTATGTAAATTATGGGTCGTTATAACGAGGCCCAGGTGTCTTCGGGCATGGTGGTGGTTGTTCTGGCCTAGGTGTTTTCAGGCATGGTTACATGTGACAGTTGTGGGCCAGGTGTGTGCGGGCGGGATTCCGCAGTGGGACTGTGTGCGGTTGAGGCCCAGGTGTGTGCGGGTGGGATTTCGGCAGTGGTACTGCGTGTGGTTGTGGCCCAGGTGTGTGCGGGCGGGTGTGGCAGTGGGACTGCGGTGAGAATGGCGGGATTGGTCCGATGCGTAGGATGTCTCAATAACTAGTGGGAAACTGGCACGGGGTACCCAAACATCGATGTGCTCTTATTATATATATTACTTGACTTGCGTTATTTGGGGAGTGAGCCTTGGTGAGGCCTGGGATGGATAGTTTGCCTTGTTAGGTGTTTGGATTGCTCTTTTTCTCAGGGGACATTAGTACATTCCCCCACTTGTGCATGAGAGTCTTGGTTTTCCCTACTGAGTGTACTTGTATGCTCACCCTACGTATATAAAACTGCTTTCAGGTTTCCAGGAGGACTTCGGGGATCATGCAGGACCTTACTAGCTTGGACTTTTGGAGCAGTTGCAGTTGTTGTTTTTCTTTTGGTACTTACCTTGTAGTCACCTTTTTGCACATTGTGGCTTTTACATTTGAAACATGCATGTGGGAATGGTTAACTTTTGGGTTTACTTTTCTTTCTACCTTGGTGTTGTTGGGTTTTCTTCTCCTTATCTCTCGATCCTATAAAATAAAAAGGGTAATGCCTTCCATTTGCGAGAATTTTATATACCCTTGGTTCTAGTCGCCACTCAGGAACCTATTGAAGGTGGGTTTCAGGGGTCATTATCTCTCCTTCAACTTAAAGAAGGAAGGTCCTGACAATCTGCTGACCCTTCCCTCCTTTTGGTGAAGGCGGGTCATGAAAACTCCCTTGTGGGACCAAGGAATGGGTCCTCTATCCTTGGAGTTAGTAAACCCCCTATATGACTAGGGTTAGGGTCCTCCACATCCAATGTACACATAGTCGGTACTCCCTTACCAAGTTGGTTGATGGTCCTCTAGGATAGGAGTCAGTACTAACTTACTGTTTCAGGGGATAGGTCCTACACACATTATCGAATAGGGTCCATAATCCCCTACCGTGTAGGGTGCGATTCTAATAAGAAAGGAGTGAGTACCCCCCCTGTGGTTTCCGAGCATTGGTCCTACACACATGATCGAATAGTTTCATTACTCCCCTACTCGTGTGGGGAGGATTCTCTATAATCATGGCTGGTAGTCCCTTTTCGTACAAGGGCATGGATCCTACATGCATGAATGAAAGATTCAGTACACCCTTGTCGTATTAGGTTGTTGTCCTCTAGTCACTGGGTAGTACTCCCCTACTAGGTAGGGTGTGAGTCCTTTATTGGATTTTGAGCATCATCAATTTTCGGACATATTAGTGAGGAGCAGGCATATCCACTTGATGAGAACATTACCTAGATAAGAGATATTTTTACCATCATGGACTGAGTATCTTCCACTTTATATTGGGGCTACAGAGGTTTCCGTAGATGGTTAAGAGTAAGGATCCCACATCGGTGTATAGTGGCGAGGGCAGGCCCCTCCACGTGGGCTTCCATAGTCTTGTGTTGGCAGTAGGACAATGAGGAATGAACCACTAGTGTTTTGAACTCAATCTAGACATCGTATGATGTTACCGATGGAGAAATTTATCTTGTATGAAACCTTAGGAATGGTAGAGTTATTCTCGATGAAGTGTACCTCTTAGAAGGGCACCATCTTGGATATTTGATCTTGTGGAAGAAAGTTTCTCATGGTTTTATGTGTTTCCTTACAAAACTATGATAACAATTCTATTGCTGGTTATGATTTGGGAACCTGTTGATTCTTACTGTTTTAAATGATTATATCTATATGTTCATGATATATATATGGGAATTTTCCTATTTTGATCTTATAGAGCATTTTAATGTGGGTTTTATTTGTGCTTTACCGTTTTTATTTTATGGTGTCCTACTAAGTATTGTTTTACTCAATGCTGACTGTGCATATCCCACATGTGTTGTGTCTTGTACAGTTGTTCGATGCATTGACGGAGTCCTTGGAGGGCCAGGACCAGGTGTTTCTCTGTGATATCAGACATACAAGGTATACTCATATGGATTTAGGTAGCTACATGTCACCTACCTTCAAGTAGAGTTGTTTTCAGATGAATTTCAAGGTCTCTGAGTTTTATTTTTTTCCTTTATTTCGTCAGGTGGGATTTTATACTTTCCAAGTATTCTACCATGTACATTAATTTTTTTTCACTGTAGTTGTGTTATACATAGTGGTTTTCATGCATAGATTTTGTGGTATTTTACTTCCAAGCATTTTTGGTTTGGAGTTGTGTGTGTGTTTGTCAGTACATAGGATAATGCCTCCCATTTTTGGTATATTATAACTCTTCTCTAGTCTCCAGCCCCTCACCTATCAGAGGTGGGATTGGGGTAGTCACAACATGGGCCTTGGGGTATGGGTCATTATAGAGTGGTATTAGAGGTGGTCAGTTCTACCTTTGGACCATAGTTTTGCGAACATGGTTTGGGTTTGATAGTGATAATGTTATGATGTTTTGAGATCGTCTCTTAGGCCAGAGGTTCAAGTGTTGGTTCAGAGACCACATTATTGATTCACTAGGACACTGATAACATTTTTTTGACACATTGCATTTGGACCATGGTCACAGGGAAATAAATGGTACGTGTATAATAAAATAATGGTTTGTGTATTTTATGTCCTTCTTCTGTAAGATATCCATTTATAATCTATTAAGTATGGTTCATCTTGATTGTTTTAGGGAGAATTCATGATGAAAACCATATAGGATTCCATAGTGTGATCATTATGATAATATGCCCCATGTAGAGGCTTTAGTATAGGGAACTATTTCTAAGGTGTTACCTCTGGGTGGCCTACCGATGGTGCCACCACATGTGGATTAGAATGTTTTGAGGGTAGTTCAGACCAAGGATGCGTAATGGCTGAGTGCACTAAATGACTTATAGAGGTAGTGAACTTTGATATATTGGGGTGATCTAGGCACCCAATCATCTAGTGACTGGCTCTAGGCATCCACTCTAGTTTTCCGTTTATTAGGGCCACATCCCGATCAGATGGTGGTCTTGTCCGTAATCCTTCTTAAAGATTCAATGGGACATTGGTGGAGCACATTTTTACCCACCCACGTTGAGGTCAGTGCATACCCATGAACTTCTAAAACATTGACAAAGTATCATGAAATTGTAGTGTTTTTAGTGAGGTTCAATAACTTTCCGCGGTGATCTTTGGATATGGTGTGAGCCCAGCTTTTCAGTGCACAATCCTTCGATCATGGATTATGCCAACAGATCAGATCATCGCTTGTTCCTATGAATATTACCACTTGTGCTGGTGTGTTGAAGTTAGCCTTGGTGGGTTTCTAACTCATCATACAATGGCTGGGGTTATCTCTACAGAGATTGTATGACCCATCATGCGACTGAGGGGGAGGCGGATGATGAGCTGCCTTGGCAGAGAGAATTCTTGTATTAAGGATTTCTACAAGATGAAGGGTGAGGAAGAGGATCTATAAAGAAGAAGGTGATACACACTAGGCTCATTGGGCAGGAGGACATGGAAAATTACAACTACATACATTCATGGCATATGAACCAAAGACTCTAGGAGATATTCAATGTATGACTTGGGTCATTTAATTTTTGATTACATACTAATGGACATAGGATCTAGTTTTCCACCTTTTTACTCACAAGATTATATTGGGACATAGGGGTTCCAGTTAAACCATTGGCATGACCCTTTCACTTAGAGACTCGTGTTTGGAGAGACGCAATGATCACACACTAGTGATGATTGTGTGACCCGCCTCTTAGATGAAATTGATGTGGTTGGGATATCTTAGTAAAAACATCAAAGAGTTATGACATCAATCATGGTATGGACTACTATCGTTCATGCCCAGATTGAATATTTTACACAAAAGGTTTTGCTGTATCCATAGTAATATAATGAGGTATCATGGGTTAGTGATAAGGAATCTGAGAGATCATCGTGTAGACTCTTACAAAAGACATAAAAAAAGGAATCCTTCATGGACTATATTTTCCCTTGTTGAGTTACTAATGGTTTCACATGAATATTAAGAGGATAACCTGGGAGAAGGAGGGTCAGATTCGTGCTCGGTTCTCTCAACTTCCGTTCAAGTGGACCATTTTTTTATTTTTGAGGATGTAAAGCCTTAAAGTTGGGGTAATGTGATGACTATGATTTTCCCATTTACATTTTTTGAAATTTATTTTTGAAAATTAATAGATAAGGTGATAAGACGACATGCGATTCTAAGGCTTGGTGTGGCCAAAATGGTCTATCAAACATTGTTATGTTTTAACTAGCGGGCAGGAGCAGTTTTCCTAAAAAATGAAATAACTCCTAAAAGGGTTCAGAAATTAGAAATCTGAGTCCACTATTCTATTCAAGATAGTCGGTTTACTATATTAGTGACTTAAAATTTGTCTATGTGGGCCTCTAGTGAGAAAACCTGAATATCACATAACTGTAAATTAAATTATTTTATTTTTTCCAATCCATATAACTCACAAACGATGACTTTCAATAAAAATCTATTACCACCATTGAGTTTGTGAGGGTTTACATTCCATAATCTGAGCCTTACAGTGGATGGCGCATGCTAACTGTGGAATGATGTTTTTGGGACGTTATTGTAAATAAAATAATTAAATTTTTATTTTTATTTCAAATCTAATAACTCATAAACCATTACACGGATTAGAAATCCAAGAGTGCCTTTGAGCTCGTGAGGGGGTTATTTCTTTAGGGGAGGTATGACCGCGAGTCAAATGGGTCGAGAGTGAATGTTATTTTTCATATGTCCACATCATTAAAATATTTAATAAAAATATTTCCTTTTGACATTTTCCAATGAACAAGAGATCCTACAACACTATGATGTGGAAGCCCATTTCTTATTATAAATGAATCAATGTGGAAACACAACAAAAATAGATACATAGAAATGATCAAATGTGTTCCCTAATTTAATGGATTGGAAGGGATAAAATATTATATTGAAAATCCTAGAGAAATTACCTCGGACCTCTAGGTAAGAAAACTTTTCGTAAAACCTCTCGTTAGAAAATGGAGAACAATGAAAAGACAACAGATTCACGATCAGAGTTTTGGTCAAGTTTCAATGTATTAATGAATGATGAGCACACACTCTTTCATCATTGTTGATTTATCCGATTCTACATAGGGGTTGTTATTTTATTTGGTTCTTCCACATTCTTGGTTTTAGATGATGAACGCTGATCAACCCTCAAATAGATTGACCTGGGATTTGATCATTCTTTCAGTAAGTTCTTGACTATGGGATAGTATGCGGAAATAAATTTCTCTTCGACTGTTCTGTTAAACATTTATAAAGGGAACGGATTAAAGTTGTGACGAATGATGTTAGAGGTTAATTCCTCGATTTTTTGTTTAGTATTCCCCCTTCCCTTGGATATGCATTCTTCTTATTATTTTCAATCTTCGTGGGATTTAGAATGGTCAGTCGATGTGAAACTATTTTTGGTGCAATGATCAAAAATCATAGTTCCATAATATAAAAGTCATTATGCATGTGTGAATACAATGTATATGGGTGGATCAATGTTGTGCGTGAGGTACTGCCAATAGATCTCTCTCGGGGGAATGGGATCACAACGAAGTTATGATCCCATAATAGTGAAGAGGGAGTCCTGAAGGATCTAGAACAACATCCAGATTCAAAAATGGACCACCTGAGAGTGTACGATGGACTATGAAAAATAAACCCTCGGCACACCGGCACACAGTGGTGGCATAGACAACCATGTCCTTGTGGCTGTACACATGGAAGAGGTCTAGGCCTCTACAATGGCGCTGACTTAGACTTCTAGCAAAAAAATTTGAGAGTGATGATATGGTGTTCTGTAATAAATGGATGTGTTTCATGAAGAGGGATGTAGATGCAGCTACAACATCCTAGGAAAGGGCCACCGGCCCGCTCCGATGTAGGGTCGGACTAAATCCCACTGGCTGAGCCCATCCGGGCGGGCCGCTAGCGGTCCGGACCCACGGTAAAGCGGCCAGACTGGGAGCAGTTAGTCCAGGGAGGGCCCAACGGGCTTGGCTGGGACCCGTGTAGGGTTGGGGGGCTTCGTGACATGCATGGTTAGGTCGATTTGACTGGGCCAAAACGGACCTGAACCCAACTGAACAATTTTTTCAAAAACTCCCATAACTCTCAATGAGTTCATCTATTTGGAGAGCCATCTATGGAGTTAGAACCACTGCGACGAGGCAATACATTTGAGATAATTTATGTGTCTTTTTTGAATGTTGGAAGAAAACCTAATGGTTTTATGAGTAGTTTCATATGTTACAAACACATTTGAGCAAGAATCAGTGTGTTTCGAAAAAGTAGAAACCCCATGTCATGGGGTGTGGGTTCACATCATTTGGGAAGCTTCATATAGGGGTCTCACTCTACTAAAGGACTATGGTTCATGTTCTTGGTTATGTTTTTGATGGTAGAGTAGGTATTTACCTTTGAGACCAGGGAGATTGTCCTCTATCCTGGAGTCAGTACTCCCCTATTTAACTAAGGTGAAGGTCCTCCGCATCCAAGGTACATTGATTCGGTACTCCCCCGTCAGGTAGGGTGATAGTCCTTTATGATAGGATTTATTACACCCCTCCCGTTTCAAGGATAGGTTCCTCCACACATGATAAAATAGAGTCAATTATCCTTTATCAAGTTTGGTGGGGATCCTCTGTGATAGGAGTGATTACTCTCCTACAGTTTCATGGAACATTTCTTCCATGCATGATTGAATATAGTCAGTACTCCCCTACCTAGTAGGGTGCATGTCCTATATAAAATGATTCAGTACACCCATATTGTACCAGGGCATGGGTACTCGACACATAAACGATAGATTTAGTACTCCCTTTTAATTTTTTTGGGTGATTCCTTTAATAACTAAGTATTACTCTCCTATAGGGTAGAGTGCGGGTCCCCAATTGGAGTTGAATCCCCCTTGGATATCAGACACAGTATTGAGGAGAGGTCCCATCCACTTGATGGGAACGTCACCTAGATAGGGGATAGTTCTACCATGACAGACTGAGGTGTGGGCCACTCCATATTATAGTGACATAGGTTTCATGAGATGGTTATGAGCAGGGATCCCTATTCTATGTATATTGTTGAGGGAGAGCCTCTCCATTTGGGTTTTCTTAATCTGGCATTGGGAACATGACAATGATGAATTGACCTATGATGTTGGGAACAAGAGCTTGACATAGTATGATGTTCCCCATGGATCATGTTCTCTCAAACATACCATTAGGAATGGTAGATTTGTTCCTCATAGAGTGTACCTCTCATTCAAGTACCATCATGGATGATTGTGTCTGGGGAACATGTTTCTCCATGATTTATGAGTTTCTTTTCGAAACAATGATGATAATCCCATCGTTGGATACTAGGATGGAACCTTATGATACTTATTGTCTGAAATGAGTATAATTCGATGTTCTTTATATATATGGTCATATACCTTTTTAGAGAATACTTTTCATTTCATTGTGGGTTTTCCCTTGTGATTTACCATTGTAGTTTCAGCGTGTCCTGCTTAGTATTGTTTTACTCACCCATGCATAGGCATTTCCTGCACATGTCATGTCTTGTGTAGATAATCGACACATTGATGGAGTTTAGGGTGGGCCATGACTAGGTGGTGCTTAGTGAGATCAAATATACAAGGTGTACTCCTACGGATTCAGGAAGCTTCCCTTCACCTATACTTATGGTAGGATTTTGGAAGACAATCTTTTGGGACTTGGAGTTTTACATGTGTACTTTTCATAATTTGGTGGGATTTTATACGAGCCTAGTTTTCCACCAATACATTACTATTATTTCACTATGGTTGTGTTATACATAGTGGTTTTTATGCATAGCTTCCTTGTATTCTTACTTCCCAACAGATTCAGTTTGGATTTCATTACATGTGTGTAGGTACTTAGGCTAATACCTCCCATTTGTGGGATATGCCTACTCGGCACAAGTCACCATCCCATGGCATATCAGAGGCGGGCATGGGTTTTTCATGGCATGGGCCCTGGGATATGGGGCATGAAATAATTAATATCACATATATAAGATCATTGATGAAAAATCACGATAAAAATAAATAAGAAACTTTTAGAGACATTTTTAACAGAGTTTCAGAAACTTTATTAAATAGTTTCATACAAATTGAAAAATTAAACACTTTTTAAAACCATTCTCCATAGAGGATAAAATCAATTTCAAATAATTTAATAATATTTCAGTAACATTTATCTTTTTAATTTTATTTAATGATATTTGTTCAAAATTTATCGATTAAGATGAGAAAAAAACATCCTTTGTAAATATCATGGGGTTTGACATAAGAGGGTTATAGGAGAAGACACAAGTAACTCATGAAAATGATTACGAAAGATGTATGAATAACTTGATATAATAATATCTTCATTTTTGGAAATATTACATCAGATTGACGGATAATTTGATATAATCTAACCTCAATAGGGAGATTGATTGGAAGGATCCCAAATAATAATCATTTGTTTTGAGATAAAAGCCAATAAAAAGGGATATGAGATCATCAATTCATCATAAATAATTTTATAATATAAATATATTCATTCAAAATCATATATTGGAGAGACAGAATATATAATATATCAAGACCCACTACCAATGTGATCCATTTATGGGATTCCAATTGAGATGAGGGTGATAGACAATGATTATATTATATTTTCCCTATGTTGGGGTCTAGGCTTTAGTGTATAATGAATAAAAATTATAAGTGTTTCACTTCAATATCATAAGAGTATATATATGTACCCCAAGTAAACACTAGGATTTTCATAATCTATGATTCAGCATAATCCTAAAATGAATTTATAAGTTATTCAAATACATATCAAATAATGAAATATAAATTAAAAGTCATACATAGTGAATTTTGATCCAATCCCATGATCCAAGATATAAATATACTTCATGGTCACCATAATCAATATAGAAAATAAGAAAATGGTTTATATACATATTTTTATGCGTAACATTTTTACTCAGCAAGATCATACTCAAGATCTATAATGAAATTATGGTGGAAAGAAAATAATAATCTAGTGAAAAAATATATATTCAACAATCACCTATTAGGTCAACTATCACCTAGCCTCACTAGGTAACCTTCATTATGTATCACAAAAAAGGATAAAAACATATTGTAATGAAAATAATAAAATAGGAATTTGACATCAAATTTTTTATTTATCTTTTACTCTCACACCCAAAATTAAAATATTCTGATTGAAAATCTATCTAAAATTAATATGCATCACGTTATAATCCTACCTACCCTTACAACACATACTATCTATTATATCATGAACGCATCACTACGACCATACCGTAACCACAACCATACCACACACCTCGACTACGTCATACTCAAATTCCCATATCCACTACGACACATTATATCCTATCTATACATAACATATATAGTATATAGGGTATCATATATATTAATGACATAATTATTTTTTTTATCTTTCCATGCATGACAAACTACATATTTTATCTGATCATATATGTATTCAATATATTTTACCCTACTGTAAGGGGAAAAAAATAGGGGCATTAATTCATTTATTCTCTATAAATTGAATTCTAGGAAAAAAATCACAACTCCAAATATTGGGGTTTCGATATGGATATCCAACATGGGTATGATGTAAACTAAAATTTTAATATAATTAATCACATAGATTGGAACACACATTCCAAAACTAAACGGTACATATAGATATAATAACAACATGTCTTAAAATAATGATGACACTACCATCATCGTACACCACCATTGTAGCCATCTATTACACCATAAACCATCACAACCACAAAAAATACCCAAGAAAATATTAATATATCATATAAAATCATTCTTTTATTCCATTACTAGATTTATCATTACCAGTAATGTTACATTGATTATGCTATTGAATTCTATATTTAATGAAAACCCATTTTGAGAAAAATAATAGTATTAATTCCATCCATAACCCATTACCATTAATAAATCCTTATTTCATTCACAACCATGAAATAATTTAGTTCTAGTAATTAAAAATTCTAATTTATATTTTTAAAATTAACTATGTTTCATATTAAATTAGAAACTATGAAACAACGATATTCCCATAACAACATTTACGTTCAGTCTTTTTAAACATGGAAATGACATAGTAGGTGTACTACCTAACCCACACTAACAACACAACAAACATAAAAAAATTGAAAGACCTCCCAAAAGGAATCTGATACAATCAAATTATAACCTTTTTACAAAATCATGCAATGGTAAAACTGACATCAACAAGACACCCAAAAAATGACCATGATAAATTCCACAATAACCTACCATGAAACCACTCCACAATCCATTCCAATGGAACAAATAATAATAGTGTATCTCTCTAACATGCACAAGTATACATAAATAATTTATTCCTGTCACTAACTAATAACATACCAAATAATAAATAAAAAATATTCATATAAACATATCCACAATAATAATTTTTTGCATTTCCCAAATCAATATTTTTTAGTATTATGTAAATAATAATTTTATGGAAGGACGTAAAATTTATTTAATTAATATATACAACTATTTCATTACTATCATTATGTTTTTCTCAATTAATGAATGTTTTTTCATCATTTTATAAAGGAATGGTTCCACAAATAATAATGGAATTTTTTTTCAATAATATTTTTCGAATTAATCAATATAAATAGAATATTTTCAAAAATATGTAAATTAAATAATAAAAATCCATTTCCATTGATTTCATTTGTTTATCTCATAATAATAATCTATCTACCCTTTACCCCTATCCAAAAAACAAGATCATGTTAATTCCACAATTTTGAAAAAAAATAAAAGAGAGATCCTGGTTCAATAACATCAATTGAAGCAACACTACTCATTGTGAAATCAAAACATAGATAATAACTGATATTAAAGCCTAAATAACATGAATTGAAACTAAATAATAATAAAAATATCCATAAACATTCTATAAACACCATATAATCACCCAAATGAACTAATTACATAACTAAAATCTTCCCGAAGTTAAAGTTGAAAATATACTCAAAGAAAAATATGTATAAAAACTCACTTAAATATAAGAAATATGTATATCCAATGGAAATGGAATAAAAATTCTCAAATAGGTCAAAAATACTACAAAAAGTATCTTCATATCATCTATGATTATAGTTAAAATAATTTGATTTTGGAAATATTTAAGGGGCTTCCAAAAATGTATCTTCCTAGAAAAAAACCCTATATCAATTTTATATATTATGGTCACATGAAAATGAGTTAATATCCACCAAAAACCTAAAACTATCACCTTGAATCCCGTGAATATCACCCATATTAATCCATATCAAGTCTTTTAGTCTGATTCATATTAATAATGGACACATCATTCTCTATTCTACCATACTACGACATGACATAAGATAGAGTCACCTATAAACCAACATCCAAAATGGGTTCCCTGAAAAACAAGGCAATATTGTAAATATCATCCATTATAAATATTATCCAAACCCTAAAGAAACATCGCATTATGCATAATTCACAGATGTAAGGTCAAATCAGACAATAGATCCCCCAATTCTAACTAATTGACACCCAGTTTTGGATAACACGTTTCATTTAGTTTCCAACGTCCTCCATAAAGAATGAGATACTTACTTCTATTTCATTCCAAAAACCATTTTCTAACATAAAAAACAATCAACATACACACTCTAATTTTATAGGAGTATCCAAACAATTACATTAGATATCTCTCAAAATTATGTCATTTTAGAGATTTGAACCAAACCCCATATGGAAAAAATACATACACTTCTATCCAATTTTACCTAGAAGGTAACACTAAAAAAAGAATACACCAATAGAATAACCATGAAAAAGATTATAAAAAACATGAAAAGAAAGCATACAATGAAAGTAAATTCATTCAACTCATTGAAAAAACAAACATACCAACAATACATAATACATGAATATCAAGACAACAATCAATAATTAATGTGTATATGTAACACTTGTTTTTATTTAGTATCCCTCCTACCACAATGAAAACATAGAAAAAAGTCTAAAATTATAAAATACACATGAAAAATATTGTGTAAATGATCCAAAATATCAACAAGTATCTCCAAAAACATCCTATCATCCCTAATATCAAAATATCTCTAATTAATGGCATGGATGTCATCATGAAGATATCAATGAAGTTTTAACATGAAGAACACTATTTGAATCATACTCAACATTATAGAATTAGAAACCCAATAATACAACTCCAAAACATGTTTTAAAATATAAGAATGGATTGATAAATAGGGTGAGGGGTTACTCCCACAAAAAAATTGACTATCCATGATTCAGGGAAACCATTAAGAATTAATATTCCTCGTACAAAACAACAATGATATCTATCTCTAATAACCATAAACCATCTGATTGTTAAATACCACCTTCATCCTCTTACATATTATCTTGATCATCTTCATAGTTCTCTATACCACATTTGGTCTATTATTTTCTACCTCAACAACCTAGATCCCTCAATATAAGGATTTAAAAGGAATCCCACAAAACACCTAAAATGGGGAAATTCTAATGGAAATTTGAATAATATCTAAAAAATAATACTCCAACTAGTGTAATATCCTTATTGAGGATCCATTAAAATGCAGAACCAATGACCATAATATATACTCTAGAATTTGGATAACCCATTCACTCTTCCAATATTTCTAGGATTGAGAAAATGTGTTAAAGAAATAATATATCCAAAACAATATAAAAATAATATCCAAATAGGTTTATTTAAATTGGGATCTCAGTCATGAAATGTATTCATTATTACTCACGAATAATCAATACCTTGTACACATACATCCTACACAAAATTGTTAAGAGACCAACCCTCTGATCACATAGAAGATGATTTAATTTGTTACTTGGTCTATGAAAATCGAAATTGATTCACATACTCAATAGTCTGATGTTAGGTTGTCGAAAAAATCCATTATCATATGCTCTCATGAAATCTATGATACATCCATTAGTGTCAACAAACATCTAAGAAGTTAATTCATAACATTTACATGATTATATACTTGACATAACAAATAGATGTAATCCATTGATCTCTAAATTTCATGCTACAAAAGATGTTTTTTAAGACCATTCTACACCTAGGATACAGTAGGATGCACTACTATTATTGGCTTATGAGATTCATGAATATCCTCCTTGAGCATCTATAGAAGAATAAAAAACACCTCTTAAAATATCATCTGATGTCATTCATCCAATTAAAAAACATATATAAAATCACCATAGATGAAAAATATTTTCATGAACTATTCATATGATTTTCCCCACAGTGACTCCTTCACCCGTGACATCAGGTGAAAATAAAAAAAACTAAATTATATGAGCTTTAACACCAAGCTACTCTTTCTCACTCTATAGTGAGATAATATATATATATATATATATATATATATATATATATATGTAATGTTATGAAACCACTACCCCCAACTAGATATCATGGGTGAAATAGTAATTATCATTGATTCATAGCTTCTCGGGAACATACATGATCATTGGTATCTAAAAAATAAAATCAAAACCACTAATAAGATGGTAATAATTATATAACACATTTAGATCACTCACTCCACTAAATGATGAATAATAGTGGAAATGATCATCCTATCCATTAAGTAGAAAAAATAATCCTAAAAATGATCAGTCCATATGAACCCATAGTATATCATGGTCAGAGAGACAAATATGGTCTTGAACAACTAATATCCATACATGATCATATTATAATATCCTATATTACTAAGGACACTACAAACCAACATTGAATTTTTGGTTTTTTCCAAACAAAATAATACCAAAATCATCAACAGACCAACTACTAATACATAATGACACAACATATTTCCAAGTATCTTTGACTCCCATTTCCAAAATATACACTTTTAATATTACCAAAAATGATATCAACATTTAATGAAATTTAGAATACACTTATATATCTAATAATAATCCTCATAAACCATATTGTATAAAATGATATCATTGATTTATATTACTAGAAACAGATATTGGGACATACTAAACACATATTTCATGAGTTTCATAAAAAAAACTGGTCCATTCATGACCCTAAATGGTAAGACGATGATGTTAAAAAAATATCGAAAGTGGAAATCCATCCTCATATTATCCCCCTCCATCACCCACATTATGTTATATCTAGATAAAGAAATAAATATTTAAAATCCAGTTTTTGCCTATAATTTGTCGATGAAATCATAAATCATTGGATGATGGTGATAGTTCTCGAAAATAACAAGACACAAACACCATATATCTATAAATAACTATTTTACAGAATCTACCTTCTTGGTGAATTATATAAAATCACACCCATAGTGACTCAAGGGTTTGGATAAAATTCTTCTACATCTTGGTATCTACCTCAATCCTTAGATATTATATCTTCATTTTTTCCATATAATAATAATCCATTGAAATAAAATAAATATTTCTAATGAACTATATCTCATAATTGATATCACATCAAGGGGAAGGGTCACAATCTAATTGAAAAAAATCAGACTACTTCTCCAAAACACGCGGGGACTCCACCATCTACACAACCACTAAAATTGATGTTAAAGATACCAATTAATACTATAAATATTATAAATATCAATAAACTATATAATTTTCTTGTCCAATAAAAATTCCCCACATAAGATCGGTCCTCTCAAAAGAACACAACTATCCTAAAAAATTTCAAAATAACTACTCACATAGAGTACAACTAGTACATTTAATTAATGTGTTCATATATATATATATATATATCAGAATAATGTTAAAATAAATATATAATGAATGTTTCCAAATTATCATTCCACAACCTCAACACACATTATGATTAATAATTTGACATAGATATGGAAGATTCAATACTAGGGACATTGGAAAAATAATCACTTTGATCCATAATGATTGGATTTAGGTGTGTGCAATAAATTCATACAACACTCTTGAAGGAAAAAATAATATTCAACGGTTAATTATTAAAATATCATTCCACAAAAAATATCTAGCACCTATGGAACTAGTACATCCATAGAATGATGCTTCCCATGTCCTGCTACGTTTCATCACTATTTATCACCACCAACAAAGCCATGATTATTCATAAGTAACTATGAGACATGAATATACTAGGGATGAACCATAATATATTCATAAACTTATGGTGGAATATGATAATCTTTCTCTTGTAGTAGAAAAAACCCCTAAGGGAACTATTATTATTGGGGATGATAAGGGACTAGCCTCATAATCCATACTAACCTCTATGAATTGATGGTAATTAGATCAACCAGTTTCCCCTACAAAAAATTAAAACACATTAAAAAAATTCACACAGTGGGTGCATGGAAGATGTTATCTCAAGAGACATAAGAAAATGGAAACTTGTAAATCCAAAACCTAGATGGGTGAAACTTCAAACATGTAGTTTCCAATGATATTCCCCAAAATACTATAATCCAAAATGATCCATGGTGGAGAAAATATCAATATGAAGTTGAATAAGAATCCATCATCTCAATCACCTAATAATTCTATAGAAACACCATTTATATAGGGAATGTAAATGTGGTGGTTTCATATAGAAAAATCTAACAAATCACCTTCTCCAAGAACTGGTCTATTGAAAAAACATAAAGGAAAATAATAGTAGAGAATAAAATGGAATAAATAATATTGATCCTACCATTCCACACACTCTGGGTTTTACAACGATGTGAGTCCAACACATATCATCATTTACCTCGTCATTGATGATAAGAAATCCATATGAAATTTTCATTGAAATTGATCCTAATAGACATCATATTCATTTCAATCCCTAATATACAAGATCCACCGTTTCCACATTGCTCTATATATATGATTTATGGCCTATGGAACATTATTCTCAACCATATCATAGGTCTTACTAAAATAGATCTCATGATCCTCCTACCAGTTCCCTATCTCTAAATCTGTAATGTCATCAAAATACATTTTTAATCCATTAAAATGAATTGTATAGAGAATATTCATTTAAGTATCATCCTTTATAACTGGATAAAATACTCATATGGTAAACTGGGCCAACCAACTAATCCTACTCAAAAATAAACAACGCATAAACGATTAAATCAACCATCTCTATTATCATAAGAAAATATATAACTCTCTATAACATATAATTTTATAAATAAATATACTAAATTTAGATTCACTTAATTTCCTAGTATCATACTTAATTAAAACCTAATAACAAACAAACATATTTTATGTACACTTCCATGGTCTGTACTAAAAAATATTCCTAATTTAACTTGGTCAGTAGACAAACAGATGGTATTTAAATCAAATTATGAGGGGAACATAAATCATATATTCTAGTCATTTATTATATTATATGTCATTCACCATGATCAATTGGTTTTGTTTTCCTACAAACCCATGGAATCCTCACCCATTCCAAACTTCATTCACCACCATTACTCTTATGTAAAGGATCTAATTACACTGTCTCAAAAATCACCCCTATTATGAACTACTCATCAAACTATAGTGATGATGAAGGATACCTCTAATTCTAAAAAATATTAAGATTCATTTTATAGACCATACATAATGGTATAAAACAATGGGAAGGGAGGAATTCCTATTATATATTATAGGATAAATAGATAAAACCCCATTCAACACCGTGATAAAATAAATCCAAGATCGAAAATAACCCATTATGTTTTTATAATATTATAAAAATACAAATGAAATGATAAATTAATAAATACTAGTCATAAGGTGTGACTATATAGCCAATCCCAAACTCAAATCTAGCATTATCCATATTAATCACCAAACCGTCCTTAGAATACTAAAAAAATTATATGTATATGGTTTAGTTTAACTTTTGTTCTATGTAGGATCATAATAAAGAACTCTTTGGAAAATTTGTAATAACCCTAAAAATGCCTCATAAATAAACTAAATTATCCAAAGGAACACATTATGTCATCAATCAACCTTCCTAAACAATGCTCCCTCACTACCTATCGCATCGATGAGTACTAAAATAATCTCAAGAATATAAAAAATTTGGTACATTAGAACACATTACCTATATATATGTTTCTCTCAAGCCCCACTATTGTGGATGAATGTCTTAGTTGGTGCCTGAATGATCTGGTAATCATTGGATGGTATTAATTGAAGAGAATTGGAAGGTATTTGTGTGTTCCGTCACATTTATTTTATGCTGATGACATCTTTCTCTTTAGAAGAGCAGACATAGGTACTATATCTAATACAAAAGGAATTTTCTCGTACTATGAAGAGGTTGTAGGGAAAGTCATTAGCTGTGGAAATTCATTTGTCTTATTTGTTGAGGGGATTACAATATCTAGGAAAACCATAATTTCCAAGGGGCTTGGGGTTTAAAGGGGGTCTATCCCATTCAATTACCTTAATGTACCTAGTTTCTGGTGCATAGTCAAATGGTTTCATTTGGAAATAATGTACTTACTGATTACTAATCAGTTAAGAAGATGAAAATGGAAAAATATATCCCAAGAAGGGATAATTTGTCTAGCCAATTATAACGCCCCGACCCCAGCTACCCAGAGTCGGTGCATTACTTCGTAACATTGGCATGATCACAAGAAAGATCAAATCTCGAAAGACCGATTGGTTTAGTAGCCTTGGAAACACTAGATATAATCATAAAGTTTTACATTACATTTCAAAGTGAAAAACTACTACAACAACAAAGTCTTCATATCCACACTATTAACCCCTCATAATATCCCTGCAAGTCATTCATAATTTACTTCTTCACTACCTGGGAAAAATAAAACATAGAAAAGGGGTGAGATCAAATGCCCAGTAAGGATAACAATATAGCGGAACATTCAAAATAATCATAAACATTTAAGGCAATGAATTACTAAAACAGAAGCCTTTTAAAATTGAACTTCAACATAGTATGGCAAAAGTAAAATGAAATAATGCCATTTACTTATTCACATGGATATTCTACTAATCGAATAATCACATGCAATATCAATAACCACTTTCATAATGTTGGAATGCATAATGCCAGACTATCATAACCACATAGCCAAGGCCTCGTGCCAAGACTACAAATAAGATTTTGTCAAGGCCTTATGCCAAGACACTAGTTTGTCTCATGAGACCTACCGATGCATCGAGGAGCTATAGCGGGCTCCACCCGTCACTTATTAAGTCCAATGCATTCCCATATGAAAAGGTTTAAACATAACATAAACATTCGTATTAAAACTAGCATACGAAATGTCAATACTTTCACCATAAACTATGAATGGTATAAAAATAGCACATCCACAGTCAAACATATCAAAAAACCTTCAATACAATATAGAAGTTTTGTATCATAATAAATCAACTTCAAATAATCTTAAAATCCATCAAAGGATGTTGACATAGATGAAATCAAAATTCTTTTAAAAGAAATATCTCCTTTTATTTTGAAATCATTTAAGATCCATATAAAATAAAACATTTTCTTTGAAAATATTCTTATAAGCTTGTAAGGAAAGCTTCGATGATTTTATAACGGCAGAAAATAACCGCACCCGCCGTATAAGTTAAAAAAAACATTCTTACCTCAATTCTGTCGAAAAGG
The DNA here is from genome assembly GCA_963277665.1 of Viscum album. Taxonomy (NCBI): domain Eukaryota; kingdom Viridiplantae; phylum Streptophyta; class Magnoliopsida; order Santalales; family Viscaceae; genus Viscum; species Viscum album. The sequence goes on from OY728156.1 coordinate 319,061,537, forward strand.
TTAAAAAGGACTTTGTTTTGAAAACGACGGAAAGATTCCTTTATAAACCTCTTATAAAAAGTCAAACAAGGGTATAAATGACTTTAACCCATATTCTTGTAAATAGAAAAATGTTTTGAAATACATTTCGAAGAAACATGGATGTGGATGATAAAGAGGTCCCAGTAGATTATTACGTAAAATACAACCTCGGATAATGAAGAGATTGTGAAATAACCCTTACCTTGTACTTCTCCTTGGTTGGGGTAGGTTAACCTCCTGTATAATAGTGAAGTAATTGTTACTAAATTATACAAGAATCATATACATTAATATGATATCATATATGATCTTTTAATATTGATTTAATAATAATATCTTAGTATTATCGCCGTTTCGGGTGTTAACTTACTCATTTTCTTTATATGTTTTGTTACATAAGTCATGTTTGTTGTATCTTATTCATATACAGAATGATATCAAGTCCTTAAACATCATTTTTAAATCATTAAATGATAATTATACTTGAATGGATACAATGGAGAATGAATCTCATCGCGTTCGTGGAGACGGTAGTCTGTACGTACGCACGAACGCTACTTCCATTTAATTTTTATTTTAAAAGAATCGAATCCAAATGATACATAGGTATATTACTATTCCAGTATAATATAATATTTTATATATGTTACTTAATTTCATTAACACCATCCTTTATACGTTCCATGTGTGGTATGAACGAGTCATATCATTTTAAGGGGGCGGTAGTCCGCACTTCCTCAAATGAAATTATCGTATGTATATACAACATGAAACGAATAATGGTATGAAATAAAATGGAATTACAGAAGCTTATATATAAAATATATATCATTAATATCATATTTAATTACAGTTCCATCATAATGGCCACCATGAGAGGCGGTAAGATGTATTTGAACAATCATCGTTTCGTGAGGCGTTAGTTTTCCATCCACAGAAACATTATGTTCATCATCCATTAGATGGTGTTGCGTGTATGTGTAGTTTGAATCCTTATTATAACAAAATCCTAGTATATTGAGGATACTGGTGTTGTAACAAAAGAAAGGAAATAAAAAGAGTTTTGGGGTTGAAGAAGCAAAATAAATGAAAATAATTTAAGAGAAAACGTTACATTTAATTTAGGTAACTCACTTTGGTTGGAACCAAAGGACTTGTTGAAATGCTTTCTGCCTAAGGGGAAGCTTCAAGGAGGAGGAGAGGGATGTGTGGAGCTTAGTTGGGAAGAGTTTGGACGAGCCAAGTGGCTTGAGAGGTGTGAGGAATGAGTATAAGTGGTCTCCTTTTATAAGGGAGAAGAGGGGCTCTTTAGGAAAGAGTGAAAGTATTACTTTATAATATAATTATATTCGGTTTATAATGTTCCAAAAATCATTGAGGTCGAAGATAAGATGACTCATATTCTAAATAACATCAACCAATAATAATTGGACAGGTTTTAGATAATATTCTAATCATTATAATCTTATTTATTTAAATGATTTATTAATGAGGTAAACATTGCATCATTATTGTGTCATTAATAATTTCAATTATTTGATGTCTAAAAATTATAAATAAAATATCATTATGTAAGAAATCTTTTTATCTTTCTAATGAATATTTATAATCGAATATCCAACATGTATAACCCTATGTAAAAATTGTTCTTCTAAAAGATGTAAGCTTATGCCATTTTTATTTTTATTTTAACTTTATTAATATAAAGTGTCCCTACCACATACAAGTGGCTCCAAGGGGTCCCCAAATTGACCCAAGGATGCTCATGGTCGGGTATGTGTCTACCAATAATGTTAGGACACGTTTTAGGGTAATTTTGTATTATTATAATATTATTTTTTTAACCCTTATTTACCGGATTTACCCTTAACCATGGTAAATAAAATATTTACCACAGTAATTATTCAAAATGTCTAAAAATAAAAGTTACCTATTTACACAATTTGAACATCCTGATTTCAAATATGGAATCCATTTTCCTAAATTCAAAACACATAATTGGTAGAAATTAATTTAAAATTAATTTCCGCTGTCAAAACAAAAAGCGTGTTTTTAAGAGATAATAACTATCAAAAGATTGACACTTGTTTATGTTTGGTTTAATTGTATAATTATGTCCAATGACCAACATTATATTAAATGGTAAAAATATATTCTAAATATACTTTAAAACCACTCAAATTAAAAATTTATCACTATTAATTATTTTGATTAAAAATGTTGTTTTTAATTAAAATTTAGTAATTTTCACTATTCATCAAAATATGAAAGTTATCCGAAAAGTACCAAAATTTCACCTTAGGCTAAATTTGATATTCCGAATCCAAAAATGAAGTCCATTTCAAAATATAAAATATATATTATTTCAAAATTTAGGTATTACTATTCATAACGGCCAGTTTGATTAGTTGTGGTGTGTGTTAAAACTCGAAGTTGCGTACAACACACGCTACAGTTTTATTCAAAGGAAAGCGTACCGTGGAAGCTTGGGAAGTTTCATTTTAAATTTTTTGATGTCTCCATTTAGTCAAAAAGTTTAAAATATTGTATTTAAAAAGGTTTCACTATCAAAAGTTGATAAAAGTGCAATACTGAAAATGAATCTGTTCTTGCATTATGACTAAGAAACTCATAATATGGATTTCTAAAATTATAAAGTTTAAAATTTAGTTAATACTATTCATGACATCTTTTAATGGCTTTTTTTTTGTACGTCATGGTGTGATTGAACTTGGTGTTGCGTGTAGTGAAATTTATTGAATTATTTTGAAGAAATAACACACTATAAAATCTTGGGGTGTTACATTCTCCCCTCCTTCAATAAATTGCGTCCTCGCAATTTGAAATTGTTCTTCGAAAATAAAAGGTTGAAAATATAAAATATATTTGTGGGAAAACCCACATCGGAAATTGGGTTACTAAAATTTAGTCTTAATATGAGGAAAAGGGAAATGAAATGGTCACCACCAAATTATGATCTCGATTAGGAGAACATTGGTGGCAATTAGAGACATATAATCGGAGGAAAAACGTAAATATTTATAGGTAGTGATTGAGGTCATCAATCACAAACAAGTATAAAATTGAGGTCCTTAAATTCATCAATCTATGATGATTTTAAATACCATCGGTTCAACAAAACATAGGGTATTAGGATAACACATTTTTGATGTTTCAAAATATCTTAGTTGAAATCCCACATCGAAAAATGAATTAACGAGGCCTCTATTTAAAATAAAGAGTAGAAAGTATGAGGATTACCGAAAATAACACATACTAGGGTTCCATGTAGGAAAATATGGATATGGAAGAAAAATCTTACCATCAATTATCTGATGGAGAGTGGTAGAGAACGTGGCTATGAAAAGGCCAACAATCCCAAAGCCATAAATTACTGATGATTTAAGGTACCATCTAGGAAAACATTTTTTTTCTAAGTTGCTTTTCTTAATGTTGAGGAATTTATTTATGAGATTGGATAAGATAATAAGGATATATACTTACTTTATAATTATAGTTTTATCCATTAATAAATTTCTACCACAAACTCATCTTTCACTCTAAAAGATAATAGAATGTTAAAAAAAATTCTATTTACACTATTTGTATAGGGTTCAAAAATAAACGAATTTATAATTCATCTACAAGATATTTTAATAAAAACTACATTATTTAATCCAGGACATCTCGTGGTCCAGTGGTAGGTGATACACCCTTGTCGCCATTCGGTTGTGGGTTCAAGTCTCGCAGCCTTGCCGGACGCGACGGGTTGCCGCCCGACCTCCGGGTTGTCCTTTTATGGCAATCCAAAATAATCCAAACTAGAACTATCCAAAATACTTCTATCCAAACTCACAGTCCAACATTTATAAGTAAGGTAAACATAATGTAGAACCTTTTTACCCCGTAATAGCATATGAATACCTTCATCATGTATTCTTTTAATACACTGAAACATCCTGAATTACCATATTCCTTATTGATTACATTCATGCTCCCTTATTCCATATAGAAAGCTGGATATACTTCATTAATCCAAAAATGTTTTAAACCCCAAAAATGATGGAATATACAAATCATTAATCAGTTCGAAGGTAGTCAAGAATATCCAATATAATTTATCCAAAACAATCATGTATTATTCCAAAATCACTACTTCGGTATCAGAACTATATTATGGTTTATCATTCTCTCAACCATATATTTTCCAAAAATTTAACCTGCTATTGAGTCACTTTTCTTTGTTCCACACAATTTCAAGTCCTTAATGAAATAGTACTGCAGTACAATCCTTATATACTCCATAATTATTATAACAACTACATTGTTGATACAAAGCTCAATTGACATAATCAACATAAGAACTCTAATCATTCCTCTTTATATGTGGTAGTATCATAACTTGATTATTATCCAATAGCATCATTTGCGTCATAGTCTGATGATTGGGACATAGGTTCGCGTAGTGTCCAAACTCCTTGCAAATGAAGCATTGTACATTTGAAACCATTTTCTTACCCTTGCAGTCACGTACTTTGTGCCCTTTTCCTCCACACTTATAACAAACTCCCATTCCTTTCAGGCAAGTTCCAGGGTGTTTCTTTCCACAGTTACCACATATGGGAAAAATCTGTTTTTCCCTTTTCCCTTTATCCATCTTTCTCTCTTCCATCCTTTTCTTCTCTTGCTTCCCTTCAAAGCCATAGGACTTAGTAATCTCTTTACTTATCTTATAAATACATGATATTATTTCTTCATATGATGATAATACATGGGAGACTATTTCTCTTATAAATTCTAGCTTAAGACCATGAAAGATATGATCCTTCCTTCTCTTTGTATCATGTGCATTTCTGGAGTTCTCATTCCTTCTACTGGGCGCCATTTCTAAACAATGGCATAAACTAGATCAGTTTATGAATCAAAATACATAATCCCGTACTTATAAAACACTTAACATAAATTGAACTATTTATGGATATAATCCATAATCATAAGAATGTCTCCTTTGAGGATGTATATACTCATAAACCCTTCATAATTATTTGTAAAGAAAATGAGAGTTATCCTAAGCATATCCCCTGGGAGTGTCGTAACCAAGAGTGCAGCAAGGCCCGTTGTCGTGCACCAGTTCCCGTTCGAGTCTAGCTCAAAGCGGTGTTTTCGGGTTTTACCCCTAGGTACATCTGTTCCAGAGCCGCCTCTACCTGCTCGTATCCAGACATGGATATATTGCTTGGAAAACTCACAAAATCTCTACAATACAAAAATTCTAGGAAGTTCTTCTATACTAATCCTCAAAGTTCATCTTAGGTCTACGTGATCTAATCAGAGTTTATCTAAATATATCTTCCAAGGTTTGTACTAAACTTCCTCTGATACCAACTGTAACGCCCCGACCCTAGCTACCCAGAGTCGGTGCATTACTTCGTAACATTGGCATGATCACAAGAAAGATCAAATCTCGAAAGACCGATTGGTTTAGTAGCCTTGGAAACACTAGATATAATCATAAAGTTTTACATTACATTTCAAAGTGAAAAACTACTACAACAACAAAGTCTTCATATCCACACTATTAACCCCTCATAATATCCCTGCAAGTCATTCATAATTTACTTCTTCACTACCTGGGAAAAATAAAACATAGAAAAGGGGTGAGCTCAAATGCCCAGTAAGGATAACAATATAGCGGAACATTCAAAATAATCATAAACATTTAAGGTAATGAATTACTAAAACAAAAGCCTTTTAAAATTGAACTTCAAAATAGTATGGCAAAATTAAAATGAAATAATGCCATTTACTTATTCACATGGATATTCTACTAATCGAATAATCACATGCAATATCAATAACCACTTTCATAATGTTGGAATGCATAATGCCAGACTATCATAACCACATAGCCAAGGCCTCGTGCCAAGACTACAAATAAGATTTTGTCAAGGCCTTGTGCCAAGACACTAGTTTGTCTCATGAGACCTACCGATGCATCGACGAGCTATAGCGGGCTCCACCCGTCACTTATTAAGTACAATGCATTCCCATATGAAAAGGTTTAAACATAACATAAACATTCGTATTAAAACTAGCATACGAAATGTCAATACTTTCACCATAAACAATGAATGGTATAAAAATAGCACATCCACAGTCAAACATATCACAAAACCTTCAATACAATATAGAAGTTTTGTATCATAATAAATCAACTTCAAATAATCTTAAAATCCATCAATGGATGTTGACATAGATGAAATCAAAATTCTTTTAAAAGAAATATCTCCTTTTATTTTGAAATCATTTAAGATCCATATAAAATAAAAGATTTTCTTTGAAAATATTCTTATAAGCTTGTAAGGAATTCTTCGATGATTTTATAACGGCGGAAAATAACCGCACCCGCCGTATAAGTTAAAAAAAACATTCTTACCTCAATTCTGTCGAAAAGGTTAAAAAGGACCTTGTTTTGAAAACGACGGAAATATTCCTTTATAAACCTCTTATAAAAAGTCAAACAAGGGTATAAATGACTTTAACCCATATTCTTGTAAATAGAAAAATGTTTTGAAATACATTTCGAAGAAACATGGATGTGGATGATAAAGAGGTCCCAGTAGATTATTACGTATAATACAACCTCGGATAATGAAGAGATTGTGAAATAACCCTTACCTTGTACTTTTCGTTGGTTGGGGTAGGTTAACCTCCTGTATAATAGTGAAATAATTGTTACTAAATTATACAAGAATCATATACATTAATATGATATCATATATGATCTTTTAATATTGATTTGATAATAATATCTTAGTATTATCGCCGTTTCAGGTGTTAACTTACTCATTTTCTTTATATGTTTTGTTAAATAAGTCATGTTTGTTGTATCTTATTCATATCCAGAATGATATAAAGTCCTTAAACATCATTTTTAAATCATTAAATGATAATTATTCTTGAATGGATACGATGGAGAATGAATCTCATCACGTTCGTGGAGACGGTAGTCCGTACGTACGCACGAACGCTACTTCCATTTAATTTTTATTTTAAAAGAATCGATTCCAAATGATACATAGGTATATTACTATTCCAGTATAATATAATATTTTATATATGTTACTTAAGTTCATTAACACCATCCTTTATACGTTCCATGTGTGGTATGAACGAGTCATATCATTTTAAGGGGGCGGTAGTCCGCACTTCCTCAAATGAAATTATCGTATGTATATACAACATGAAACGAATAATGGTATGAAATAAAATGGAATTACAGAAGCTTATATATAAAATATATATCATTAATATCATATTTAATTACAGTTCCATCATAATGGCCACCATGAGAGGCGGTAAGATGTATTTGAACAATCATCGTTTCGTGAGGCGTTAGTTTGCCATCCACAGAAACATTATGTTCATCATCCATTAGATGGTGTTGTGTGTATGTGTAGTTTGAATCCTTATTATAAAAACATCCTAGTATATTGAGGATACTGGTGTTGTTACAAAAGAAAGGAAATAAAAAGAGTTTGGGGGTTGAAGAAGCAAAATAAATGAAAATAATTTAAGAGAAAACGTTACCTTTAATTTAGGTAACTCACATTGGTTGGAACCAAAGGAATTGTTGAAATGCTTTCTGCCTAAGGGGAAGCTTCAAGGAGGAGGAGAGGGATGTGGGGAGCTTAGTTGGGCAGAGTTTGGACGATCCAAGTGGCTTGAGAGGTGTGAGGAATGAGTATAAGTGGTCTCCTTTTATAAGGGAGAAGAGGGGCTCTTTAGGAAAGAGTGAAAGTATTACTTTATAATATAATTATATTCGGTTTATAATGGTCCAAAAATCATTTAGGTCGAAGATAAGATGACTCATATTCTAAATAACATCAACCAATAAGAATTGGACAGGTTTTAGATAATATTTTAATCATTATAATCTTATTTATTTAAATGATTTATTAATGAGGTAAACATTGCATTATTATTGTGTCATTAATAATTTCAATTATTTGATGTATAAAAATTATAAATAAAATATCATTATGTAGGAAATATTTTTATCTTTCTAATGAATATTTATAATCGAATATCCAACATGTATAACCCTATGTAAAAATTGTTCTTCTAAAAGATGTAAGCTTATGCCATTTTTATTTTTATTTTAACTTTATTAATATAAAGTGTCCCTACCACATACAAGTGGCTCCAAGGGGTCCCCAAATTGACCCAAGGATGCTCATGGTCGGGTATGTGTCTACCAATAAGGTTAAGACACGTTTTAGGGTAATTATGTATTATTATAATATTATTTTTTTTAACCCTTATTTACCGGATTTACCCTTAACCATGGTAAATAAAATATTTACCACAGTAATTATTCAAAATGTCTAAAAATAAAAGTTACCTATTTACACAATTTGAACATCCTGATTTCAAATATGGAATCCATTTTCCTAAATTCAAAACACATAAGTGGCAGAAATTAATTTAAAATTAATTCCCGCTGTCAAAACAAAAAGCGTGTTTTTAAGAGATAATAACTATCAAAAGATTGACACTTGTTTATGTTCGGTTTAATTGTATAATTATGTCCAATGACCAACATTATATTAAATGGTAAAAATATATTCTAAATATACTTTAAAACCACTCAAATTAATAATTTATCACTATTAATTATTTTGATTAAAAAAGTTGTTTTTAATTAAAATTTAGTAATTTTCACTATTCATCAAAATATGAAAGTTATCCGAAAAGTACCAAAATTTCACCTTAGGCTAAATTCGATATTCCGAATCCAAAAATGAAGACTATTTCAAAATATAAAATATATATTATTTCAAAATTTAGGTATTACTATTCATAACGACCAGTTTGATTGGTTGTGGTGTGTGTTAAAACTCGAAGTTGCGTACAACTCACGCTACTGTTTTATTCAAAGGAAAGCGTACCGTGGAAGCTTGGGAAGTTTCATTTTAAATTTTTTGATGTCTCCATTTAGTCGAAAAGTTTAAAATATTGTATTTAAAAAGGTTTCACTATCAAAAGTTGATAAAAGTGCAATACTGAAAATGAATCTGTTCTTGCATTATGACTAAGAAACTCATAATATGGATTTCTAAAATTATAAAGTTTAAAATTTAGTTAATACTATTCATGACATCTTTTAATGGCTTTTTTTTGTACGTCATGGTGTGATTGAACTTGGTGTTGCGTGTAGTGAAATTTATTGAATTATTTTGAAGAAATAACACACTATAAAATCTTGGGGTGTTACATCAATGCAGTCATCACTTCAATGTTTGTATACTCATTTTCTTTATACAGATGGCCCATAATTCTACATAAGGAGTTAAGTAACAAGATTAGAAATATTTATTGGAATATGTCTATTAATGAGAGAAGATGGTCATGGTTTATTATAAGGACTGTATTAAACTAGCCCAAATGGTTGGGCTGGGTATTAAAGATATCAGATTATTCAATGATACTTTAATCTAAAAATTCACCCAGAATCATATATCAATCATTGATTCACCCATGGAATTATTGGTAAATTGATTTGTTGGGAAATTGCAGAATGGATACAATAGTTACCTTTGGTCCTATTTTTGGACTACTTTGAAGAAGGCCGTCTCTGGACTCATGCTCTGCTAGAAATGGGGGGTGTCAAAATAGTCAAATCTGAACTATTGGACAACCACTTGGCTCTCCCGACCAATCTTAGAGGAAATTACGATACCATATTATTTAAAGCATGAAAAGATTGTGGAATTTTATGAAAATACATATATTTAAAAAAAATTTCCCAACCACCTTCACATTGAGGCCTTGTGATACTGGTTTAATGATTGTCATCTGTTAGTCTGGATGCCTAACGTGAATGGATGATTCACCACAAAAGAGTGCTACACAACTCCTTGTTGTGGTAATTCTTTACGCCCTTCTCACTGCGTTAAAGTCTTCTGAAAATATTTCATACATCCATCCCATTCACTAATGGTCTGGAGGATTTGGAATGGCTGACTTCCCTTGCAGAACATGATGCAACACCAGGGTTTTCATCTGGCTACGAACAACAATTTCTGTTTAGTAGCAGATGAAATCATGCTTTATGTTTTTATCTCTCGTACTCTGGCTTGCAGGTTGTGGGTCTATATGCTATGAATTATCCAATCCCACATTTCATTCCAGTTTGTGGAGGATTTACTGTAATCTTTTTGCAATACCGAATGCAACGAAAAGGTTTATGACATCCTGTTGATAGTGGAGGCCATTGTTCTGGACTTCATATAGAAGGCTATGAGTGCCTTAATATTTAGTAGCACCATTCCCTCCTTCCATGCAGGTGTTCTTTCTATTCACTGTGTCATATAAATTTCTTCTAAGATTAAAAATGGTTCTATTAGAAAGGATGTCTTTGAACTTATTATTATGAGGCCTCTTGGTGTTAATGACAAGATAAATAATCCTCTGATGATGATGTATGTTTGATGGATACCACCCCTCCCACACTAGATAAAATTCAATGTCGATGGAGCTGTGTTGAGTGCACCAGGTCCCTCTGTATGTGGTGGCCTTTTCCTTACCTACATGGGATTTGTAAAAGTGTGCTTTATTTACTTTATTGGTAATGTATTTTCCATTGAGCAAGGCTCTGGCATATAATAAAAGCGATATGGTATGCTGTCCATTTCAGTTGGCCAGATTTATGGATAAAATCCGACTCTTTTGTTCTATCCAAATTCTCACAGACTTCTCAAATAATGTTCCACGGAAGATGTTACACGTCTGTACATACTTTCATCGACCCATTGTTTCTCCCTCCCTCGAAGTCACACATACTTATCATGAAGCCAATCTAGTTGCAGATGCTCTCTCAAAGGGTGAAGTCTCTAAAGTATGTTCTAATTGGTCCTTTGTCTTACATTAGTATTGTAAAATTATTTCAAATTTTGATTATAGTGGTGAGGTTTACTCTCATCTTTGTAGAGAATCTCTATAATTTCTTGTATCATAACTTTTATCATTTTAATTTATTTTTTTCGGTGCAGTTTTGACTTCTTCTAGATCATCTTGGTATAATATAATATCATGACCATGATTAAAATTTAATTTTAACCATTTTATTTCATGAATAATCCTAAATATTTATCATCAGTTTATACACATAGATAATTATCATTAAAAAACTGGATCGTGTGAGCAGTGGTAAGGGGATTTTCAAACATTCATCCTTAATAATATCTATATTGGTTAAAACATGGAAAACCGAAATCATTTGTACATAAGTATGTTTATCTATCACGGGTGATGTGTTTAATAAAATAAAAATAATATAATCCATATATATATATATATAGCCACATAGAAGGCTATCATATGGGGTTTGTCACGAACCAGCCCGGGTCGACCCTGAACCGGTCCACCGAGCCGGTCCGCGGCAAGTCCCAAGGAGCGTTCCCGATCCCCCCAGGATGGCAACTAGTGTCGGGCATTGAAACTTTAATCCTTTGGAACGATTTCAGCCCAAACTAAAAACAGGATCGAACGAATGAATATAAACTAAACAAACTGACAAACACAAAAGACATAAACAACTACACCACGACATACCTCCATGTGACCTCGTGGGTCACCATCCAACTACAACCAACGTCGCTCCCACACTGAGCGACTCAAGCAGGAGAACCTGAACACAAGGAACCTGCAACTGAAAAGGTAAAAGATAGGCGTGAGCACAAAAGTACTCAGTAGGTGATCCCCACAACAAATCCCAATGCACCGCCAGTAAATAAAGAATCTACATAATCCAGGTTTGAACTTTAATGTATCAAAGTAAGTTTTCATAATTCTTTACTTGAAAATCAAACACGAGACATTTCCCTTATTCCTTTTTGAAAGTTAATTCCCTTTCATTAGTTTTAAACTCATTCTGAAAAGCAAAGTGTTACATTTTCAAATCTAACCCAAAGCGAATAAAGCATTTTCATTTGAAAACCATTTTTCTCAAAGTCTAGCAGTATAGGCTGTGAAATATGACTGAAAGAAAACAAGCAGGGAAAACAAGTGCATGTAAAGGTAAACAGGCAAGGAAAACCAAGTGCAAGTAAAAATAAACCAGAAGTTATCAGCAATAACCATGGGTGATCCTGAACATCCCTAGAAAACCCCTGGACGTACTCGGGTTCAGACTACCTGCTGGCGTGGTACTCCATAGTCAATAACCAACTGGCCGCCCTAATAGCCAACTAGTGGCACATCCCTCCTGGCCTGTCTACAACTGCAGGGGGTACCAACCCGTCTAATCAGGGTTAGCAAGCAACCGTCACTCGATATTCTACAAGACGCCTAGTAACCCACGGTGGTTTTAGTAACACTGTGTAAGTGGGAGACCCTCGCACGCGTGACTCATCTCACCGCACTTGCCAACCCCTTACACGGACATCGCTACACGACGACCCTCGAAGGGAAGTCCCCCTGTATAAATGCCCTCACAAGTACGTATATATATATATATATGTAAAAATCATTTCACATTTATTAAAATTCCAACCGGGCCATCATATCATTTACATTTTTAATATTTTACACTAAAACATTTCCAAAGGGATATGACACACTCCATGCCATTGAAAACCAGAAACACAGTTAGAACATTATTTAAGAAACTCAGATCGGCATATTATACCCGAAACACACTGGTTCCACAAGTAGAATCATTTTCCAATATCCAAACGCACACCACTTTTATTAAGAGCCAAACGGGCCTTAAATCATTTTTTTGAAGGGACACCATTTCTCAAATGAAATCCAAACATTTGTTCACGCGACAAAGGAAAATATTTCTCGTCAACCAAGACCCACACTTTAAATTTCCAAAATCAAGTTTAAAGGTCATACTGTCATTTTCTCTAATCCAGGTTCTAAGAAACACCTTTTTCATTAACAATACATCTACAAATTTAAACATGCCAAAAAAACATTTCAAAACACAATTTAACATGACTTTCATTATTCAGGAAGAACCATTTAGCAATACTACCATGGAAGCACACAACTAAATCCAAGAAGAACACTTTCAATGAAACGCTAGAATTAAAAACACCTTTTATCATCAGTAGATCACCACACTATAAAAACTACTTAATATTACTTTTAAATTTACTGAAATTCAATAAAAGGCAAGGAATAAATAAATTCTTAATTTAAAGGCGAGTGCAATGGGAGACCTACCTCAAGATCCAAGCGCGGCGGTAAAACGACCTTGGAACCAAGGCGCGATGACACGAAGGGTGTCCGAAGCCACGTGATAAAGTCCAACACTCTCGACACTGAGGCACGGAGACGGCGGAACCTCGGAAACAAGGCGCAGCGATAACGCTCTCTCGGAAACGCCCTCCGCGGGTCCTAAAATCCTAAACCCACCAAAAACAAATATATGTTGATGAAAAACCCCTAACAAATCAAAAGGGAAAACCCGAGTTATAATAATAATGATAATAATAGAAACTATAATGATAATGATAATAATAATAATAATAACAAGATTAGTAATGACAACAATAAAAGTATTAATAACATTAATAATAATAATTATAAGAACAAAATAATAATAATAATAATAACGGGAATAATTTAGCATAATTATAATAATATAATAGTAATAACAATATTAATATAATAATAATAATAATAATAACAAAAGCATAATAATAATAATAATTTAATAATAATAATAAGAATAACATTCTATAATAATAATAATAATAATGTAGTAATAATAATACAACATCACAATATTAATAATAATAATATTATTAATAACATATTAATAATAATAATAATAATAATAAGATAATAGCATAATATAATAATGATAATAATATTAGTAATAGAAAAATATTTGCATTATAATATTAATAATAATATTATTATTAATATGAGAAAAAAAAACAAAAACAAAACGTAATAAAAAAATGAAAATACTACTTACAGCGAGGGGGGTTGCGGAGGAGAAGACCGGGGCTGGGGGGTTCGGCCGGAGGCTGGCCGGAGAAGGAGCAGGGAGGGTGAGGCCGGAGCGAGGGGGGGGGGGGGGGTGGTGTCGCCGCCAGAGGGAGAGGAGGCCGGCGGGCGGCTGGCGAAGGAGGCAGGGGCAAGGCGGTGCAGCGGGGGTCCGGGGCGGTGCAGCGAGGGAGGAGGTGGCGGCGGTCTTCCGGCAGGCCGGATCTAGGGACGGAGGCGGCGGGGCTCCCGATCCAGGCGGCTGGGCGAGCTCGCGGGTCAGCAGCGGGGAGCCTAGCGGAGGAGGCGGCCGGCTGAGCTGCCCAGACCTGGGCGGCGGCGGCGGCGCGTGAGGGAGAGGCGGTCGACGCTTGGTTCGGCCGACCTGGGACGGGGAGGCGGCGACCGAACACGGGGCGGCGGAAACCCGATCTGCGGGAGCAAGGCGGAGGGGGCCGCTGGTGCTCGCTGCTCGGGTGGAGTCCCTTCGACCGAGAGGGAAGGAGGGCGCCAGAGGGGTGTCGCGCTCTGCTCGCGAGGGAGAAGAGGGATGTTGCGGCGCTACGGTAGGAGGGTAGGATTAGGGTGAAATATATATATATATATATATATATATATAATCGATAATAATAATAATAAAACTTTATAAAGATAATAATAATAATTTTAAAATTCATAATAATAATAATATATTAGTTAATTCTAATAATAATTATTTTGATCAAATAATAAAATAATTTAAAGATAATACTTATATATACATTTATGCATATAAAGATATATACATAAACAAATATAGAACTATGTGTATTTATACATTATTATACATATATATATATATATAACATACATAAACATATATAAGATAAAATTAACTATCATATTAATAACACAAATTAAATAGCATTAATAATAAAATATCAACATAAAAATTATAATATTTAAACATGGTGGGTGCACACACGGTCACCCGGGCTGAACGCACGGTCACCGCTAATGATGCAGTGACCGCACACCAGCGCGAAACCGCCAACGCAAATAATCTTCGAAAAAATTTAAAACAGGACCAAGAAAGAATAATAAAAAAAATTACGGACGTCCGCGGTCGGGGTGTCACAATTCTCCCCACCACAGACACTTTCTTCCCCCAGAAAGTCACCAGGCCAAAAGTCGGTCAAGATTTAAGTCCATGCCCCAACGGAACTAAAGGAACCAGAGAGAACTGAGAATCTCGGGGATGACCTTACTCTGCACAGGTCACACCCGACCGATTCAAGAGAAAGTTGGGGTCTGAGATTGAGGGGAGAACACGAAGGGGTTCTCCCCACCACAAGAACTTAACCTGTGCAGAAAAGTTGGCCATCTAAATAGACAACCCTAGGAAAAGGGGGGGGGGGGTCGACGCGGGAACTCCCAACAAATTCAAACCAACTCTTATATCACGATTAAAACAACACCTCCGTCAAGACATTGAATCCTCGACTAGAGTCAACAACCTTCAACACCAGGGAAAATCCATAGAAAAACATTTAACCATTATCAAATTGGAGACATGATCCACCAAAGTCCACAAAGCATAACCACATCGACAACATAACTAAAACGACGTCAACCCACACGAGGGTCAAACACACCTTTCGAAAGACACACGATTCAGAAACAACACATCCACATAAACCAGACTACTTGGATTATAATAGAACAAGTCCATGATAACCCCATGGTAAAAAAATGAACAAACAATATCGTCAAAACTTAACAGCAGAAAAACAAGTACTAAAAAATCTTGATTGTTCCACTGCTAACACGGAACTCAAAACCTGGACCAAGGCTTCACACCCCAGGGGACTCCTGACTGTGCGCGAGCATCACCCCGAGACATGTGGCTGGGGCTCTGATGGCTGAAGCATTTTCTGCCTCACAGTCAGGTACTGACATTCTCCCATCATAGTTTCCTCTTCAAGCGACGCTTCTTGCAAAACTTCTCCAGATGACCCAGACAACCACAGTGATGACACGTCTTCGGAGGGTTGCGACAAGACGACTTTAAATGCCCGAAACGACCACACTGAAAGCATACCATCGAACGATCTGATGAACTGGAAGCTGGGACCAAGGGGGATAACTCATTAGGAACAGGTATCTCTGGCGCCTTTTCCTCACCAGAGGGGGAACTCTTACGAACAACAACAAGGGACGCTGAAGTATTCACCACCCGCACACCAGAAACTATCTCAGCCAAGAAAGCTTCCTCCACCAGCTTCTCGAAACAAAGGTCTTTAGAAGGGAGGACTTGCTCCTTGATCTCTGGATAAAGACCCCCAGTGAAAAGAGAGGCCTTCATGAGCTCATGTGACGCTACATCTGGAGAAAAGGAAATTACTTCCTTGAAATGGTCAACATATTCCTTCACCGTCCGTTGGCCTTGTTGAATATGCACAAGCTCTCTCTTTTTCTCCA
This sequence comes from Viscum album, assembly GCA_963277665.1. Taxonomy (NCBI): domain Eukaryota; kingdom Viridiplantae; phylum Streptophyta; class Magnoliopsida; order Santalales; family Viscaceae; genus Viscum; species Viscum album. The sequence goes on from OY728156.1 coordinate 319,078,028, forward strand.
TCTTCACTTCCTCAGGTACAAACCATTGGATGAAGACGATTTTAAAGACATCCCACATCATTTCAACTTGCATTGATGATGGGGTAACCTTCTTCCACTGGTCCAGAGCTGGACCCTCAAACAACTCCATAATTGCACGAACCTTAACATTATCGGGAGTTCCCAACATTCTAACGACACACTCCACATCCTCGAGCCATTCCACTGCCTCTAACGGACCTTGATCACCATGAAGAATAGGCAGAGTCTGAGGAGGACTAAAAACTGGGCCTGACATATCTGAATCCTTAGAGACCTTTCTGGGCGGCATTTCCAGAGCGATATATAAAACACAAAGCCAAAACCAATATCAAACTGAAGCAACATCAATAAAATCGTCTTCATCAAAAACAGTCGGCACAAGACCGATCAAATGCGAACACAACCCAAAAATAAAATCTCCTTTTTAAAATTCCAATTTCATTTTTGATTTCAAAACCACCCTTTTTCAAGATCACTTTCCAAAACCAATCCACTTTCAAACCAAAAGCTTTCCAAAACCGTTTCCCCTTTAAAACCAATTTAGAAAACAAAGTCAACCCATTAATTTCAAATACACACCCAGGTAATCCCATGAATCGTTGCACATGTCTCCATCCACTGTCCAATAATACTCGCACCCACACGCATTTTTTTCCATGCATTCTCACACATGTGCAAACGTTCATGAAGAGGAACCGGGGTTTCACCCAAAATCATTCTTAACCAATTCCAAGCGAACAACAGATTTTCAAATCAAGAGATTTCAGTTTTAAAACCCATTTTATACATTCAAAGTCTTTTAAAAGAAACCAGTCCAATTTTCAAAAACCCTTTTTCATTTCAAACAACGTACTTAAACAGACCAAAACAAAAGCAGCATCCAAATTTGCATCAATCACTGAAATGAGGGACTTGTAGTCACGCTCAATCTGGCGACATGGTAGTGGGCCATGTCCCAAGTCAGCATCGACCACTAGGAGGAATTGAAACCATGTACTCGGATTCGACATGGGTCACCACTCCATGTGAAATCACGATGTAACGTCGGCTTGCCTCCATTGCCATCTCTTAATCCAAGACAAACCAGAAAAGACAATGACACAATTCCCGAACTACCCCTGGTAACTCGAAGATCAGTGTGAGCAAGAGTTCGCGACGCTCTTCCCGTACCTACCCCTCGATTTCTGACAGTCCTAATCTCCTTCTACCGGACAACCCAAATAACAAGAACCTCCCTTTGATACCATTTTTTCACGAACCAGCCCAGGTCGACCCTGAACCGGTCCCCCGAGCCGGTCCGCGGCAAGTCCCGAGGAGCGTTCCCGATCCCCCCGGGATGGCAACAAGTGCCGGGCATTGAAACTTTAATCGTTGGGAACGATTTCAGCCCAAACTAAAAATAGGATCGAAAGAATGAATATAAACTAAAAAAATGACAAACACTAAAGACATAAACAACTACACCACGACATACCTCCATGTGACCTCGCGGGTCACCACCCAACTACAACCAACGTCGCTCCCACACTGAGCGACTCAAGCAGGAGAACCTAAACACAAGGAACCTGCAACTGAAAAGGTAAAAGATAGGCGTGATCACAAAAGTACTCAGTAGGTGAGCCCCACAAGAAATCCCAATGCACCGCCAGTAAATAAAGAATCTACATAATCCAGGTTTGAACTTTAATGTATAAAAGTATGTTTTCATAATGCTTTACTTGAAAATCAAACACGAGATATTTCCCTTATTCCTTTTTGAAAGTTGATTCCCTTTCATTAGTTTTAAACTCATTCTGAAAAGCAAAGTGTTACATTTTCAAATCTAACCCAAAGCGAATAAAGCATTTTCATTTGAAACCCATTTTTCTCAAATTCTAACAGTATAGGCTGTGAAATATGAATGAAAGAAAACAAGCAGGGAAAACAAGTGCAAGTAAAGGTAAACAGGCAAGGAAAACCAAGTGCAAGTAAAAATAAACCAGAAGTTATCAACAATAACCATGGGCGATCCTGAACATCCCTAGAAAACCCTGGACGTACTCGGGTTCAGACTACCTGCCGGCGTGGTACTCCATAGTCAATAACCAACTGGCCGCCCTAATAGCCAACCAGTGGCACATCCCTCCTGGCCTGTCTACAACTCCAGGGGGTACCAACCCGTCTAATCAGGGTTAGCAAGCAACCGTCACTCGATATTCTACAAGACGCCCAGGAACCCACGGTGGTTTTATTAACACTGTGTAAGTGGGAGACCCTCGCACGCGTGACTCATCTCACCGCACTTGCCAACCCCTTACACGGACATCGCTACACGACGAACCTCGAAGGGAAGTCCCCCTGTAGAAATTCCCTCACAAGTACGTATATATATATATATATATATGTAAAAATCATTTCACATTTATTAAAGTGCCAACCGGGCCATCATATCATTTACATTTTTAACATTTTACACTAAAACATTTCCAAAGGGATATGAAACACGCCATGCCATTGAAAACCAGAAACACAGTTAGAACATTATTTAAGAAACTCAGATCGGCATATTAAACCCGAAACACACTGGTTCCACAAGTAGAATCATTTTCCAATATCCAAACGCACCCCACTTTTATTAAGATCCAAACGGGCCTTAAATCATTTTTTTGAAGGGACACCATTTCTCAAATGAAATCCAAACATTTTTTCACGCGACAAAGGAAAATATTTCTCGTCAACCAAGAACCACACTTTAAATTTCCAAAATCAAGTTTAAAGGTCATACGGTCATTTTCTCTAATCCAGGTTCTAAGAAACACCTTTTTCATTAACAATACATTTACAAATTTACACATGCCAAAAAAAACATTTCAAAACACAATTTAACATGACTTTCATTATTCAGGAAGAACCATTTAGCAATACTACCATGGAAGCACACAACTAAATCCAAGAAGAACACTTTCAATGAAACACTTGAATTAAAAACACCTTTTATCATCAGCAGATCACCACACTATAAAAACTACTTAATATTACTTTTAAATTTACTGAAATTCAATAAAAGGAAAGGAATAAATAAATTCTTAATTTAAAGGCGAGTGCAATGGGATACCTACCTCAAGATCCAAGCGCGGCGGTAAAACGACCTTGGAACCAAGGCGCAATGACATGAAGTGTGTCCGAAGCCACGTGATAAAGTCCAACACTCTCGAAACTGAGGCACGGAGACGGCGGAACCTCAGAAACAAGGCGCAACGATAACACTCTATCGGAAACGCCCTGCGCGGGTCCTAAAATCCTAAACCCACCAAAAACAAATATAAGTTGATGAAAAACCCCTAACAAATCAAAAGCGAAAACCCGAGTAATAATAATAATGATAATAATAGTAACTATAATTATAATAATAATAATAATAATAACAAGATTAGTAATGACAACAAAAACAGTATTAATAACATTAATAATAATAATAATAAGAACAAAATAATAATAATAATAATAACGGTAATAATTTAGCATAATTATAATAATATAATAGTAATAACAATATTAATATAATAATAATAATAATAATAATAACAAAAGCATAATAATAATAATAATTTAATAATAATAATAAGAATAACATACTATAATAATAATAATAATGTAGTAATAATAATACAACATCACAATATTAATAATAATAATAATATTAATAACATATTAATAATAATAATAATAATAAGATAATAGAATAATATAATAAGGATAATAATAATATTAGTAATAAAAAAATATTAGCATTATAATATTAATAATAATATTATTATTAATATGAGAAAAAAAAACAAAAACAAAACGTAATAGAAAAAATGAAAACACTACTTACAGCGAGGGGGGTTGCGGAGGAGAAGACCGGGGCTGGGGGGTTCGGCCGGAGGCTGGCTGGAGAAGGAGCAGGGAGGGTGAGGCCGGAGCGGGGGGGGGGGGGGTGGTGTCGCCGCCAGAGGGAGAGGAGGCCGGCGGGCGGCTGGCGAAGGAGGCAGGGGCAAGGCGGTGCAGCGGGGGTCCGGGGCGGTGCAGCGAGGGAGGAGGTGGCGGCGGTCTTCCGGCAGGCCGGATCTAGGGACGGCGGCGGCCGGGCTCCTGATCCAGGCGGCTGGGCAAGCTCGCGGGTCAGCAGCGGGGAGCCTAGCGGAGGAGGCGGCCAGCTGAGCGGCCCGAACCTGGGCGGCGGCGGCGGCGCGTGAGGGAGAGGCGGTCGGCGCTTGGTTCGGCCGACCTGGGACGGGGAGGCGGCGACCGAACACGGGGTGGCGGAAACCCGATCTGCGGGAGCAAGGGGGAGGGGGCCGCTGGTGCTCGCTGCTCGGGTGGAGTCCCTTCGACCGAGAGGGAAGGAGGGCGCCGGAGGGGTGTCGCGCTCTGCTCGCGAGGGAGAAGAGGGATGTTGCGGCGCTAGGGTAGGAGGGTAGGATTATGGTTAAATATATATATATATATATATATATATAATCGATAATAATAATAATAAAACTTCATAAAGATAATAATAATAATTTTAAAATTCATAATAATAATAATATATTAGTTAATTCTAATAATAATTATTTTGATCAAATAATAAAATAATTTAAAGATAATACTTATATATACATTTATGCATATAAAGATATATACATAAACATATATAGAACTATGTGTATTTATACATTATTATACATATATATATATATAAAACATACATAAACATATATAAGATAAAATTAACTATCATATTAATAACACAAATTAAATAGAATTAATAATAAAATATCAACATAAAAATTATAATATTTAAACATGCTGGGTGCACACACGGTCACCCGGGCTGAACGCACGGTCACCGCTAATGATGCAGTGACCGCGCACCAGCGCGAAACCGCCAACGCGAATAATCTTCGAAAAAATTTAAAACAGGACCAAGAAAGAAGATTAAAAAAAATTACGGACGTCCGCGGTCGGGGTGTGACAGGGTTCATATTGATAATACATCACCATATACTACAATTATCCCAAAATTTTACTCAACTCACCCCAACACTACTATAGACAATTACCCCAAAAATATTTTCAAATTCCAACACAAAAAATCCATTTAAAATAATAAAAAAACATATATAGTAATATCATTATAACATTTTTATATTTAATATTAAAATCCATGTTACAATCAATAACCCATTTAAGTCTACTTTTAGTGTAAACCCGTATCAAAAAATTTACATATTAATTACATCCATTACCTATTTCAATTAATTCATCATTTTTTTCATAGTCATGATTGAATAAAATTGTATCCAATATAATTTTTAATATCATCATTACTAGTTTTTATATCCCACTACTATCATGGAAGTAAAACATAGCCCACGATGGCTAACTGTGAAATACTTCTATTAAAATAGTAACATTGCATCTTGGTGTCAATGGAATGTAAACCATAGTGCTGATACACAAACCACATTAACATCCCCACAAACATCAACCAACAGCCACAAAACATTCATAAAATTCATCACGTATTAAAAAACTTCCTCCCAATTGTACAATTTAATCCAACGGAGCAACTGACATCACCAATCACCACAATACCATCCAATGACGTATCTCATAATTACCAACCATATATTCATAGGAGAGTCCTTGAAAAATACCCAAATGATCTTATCTACACATCTAAATACAAAATAATACCATTTACCAAGTCAATCATATATCTTACACAAACCTTTCCATAGTAAACCCCCCATAATATTACATTAAATATATCCATAAGAAAGATTTCCCATAACACACATCATCTATTTTTAGTATCAGATAACTCTACATTTCATGGATGATCATTAAATCAGTTTATTTTTTTTTCCTAAAATTAGTTCATCAACATATTTATGGGTTTATACTTTTCGGAAGTGTGATTAAATTTTATAGTCACAGTAATATTGTAAATATAATAGTTTGAATAATAGATTTCAGGAATAATAGAATCATGCATCAATCCTAATAAAATATAACATAAAATAGGAAAACAAAATTTATCCACCACATTATCATAATTTTCATTATATCTTGTTTGTTATGCTTATGTGTAAAATATTAAATACACATCAAAATAATAAAAGGGTACATTAATTCCAAAATTTAAAAAATAAAAGACTGTTCTTGAATAATGTTCTTCAATTAATGCGTCAATGATCATTACGCTCTAACAACATGTAGATGAGATGATATCAAGGATGAAATCAAATTATGGTAACATAAAAATTATATAACAAAATAATAACCATCATCTTCTCATCAAAATATCAACCAAATGAACTACTCCCTTAACCAAAATATTCTCTCTATGAAAATAGAGAATAACCCATATAGAAATAATGGGAATAACTCAACATAGATGGAAGAATTCATAACATCAAAAATATAGGTATTAAAATATTCCAATGGATGATCAAGATACTATAAAAATTAACCTAATATAAATAGTATGCTAATAGAAAATAATGTTATTTGATGTAGATATATGTTTCCACCTGATTGGAATATGGATGGAAAAACACCAGATCAAAATGCAAAAAAAACATTATCCAATGGATATGGGTTAATCTATATAAATGTTATAAAATACACACCATCAATCCTATGAATAACACCCATCTTAAACGTGTTTAATATCTCATATCTGATTCAAATGAATATTATTTGTGTTAATACACCATCGAAGATAGAGGATCATAGGAATTGACCAATGTTCTTTTCATCATGACAATCATGGCCAAAAAATGAAGCTCTACAATAAAAAAATCCACCACTCCCTAACAAAGAACCTCACTATAAATTATTATAACACATTATGACCTAAAAAACTATTCCACCCCCCATTTACCTCCTATTGATAACTATTTTGTGACAATAAGTTTCTCACCATAAACTACCCCCTCCAACTAGGTCCATCTTCTCTGACTATCCTTTTTTAATCAAGCATTCACCCAAAAAAACCAGTACTCATAAAACACAATTTAATGGGTGGGGAATTTTTAGACAATTATAGGAAATCGACTAATGAAAATAAAATTGTATATAATGCATATTTTGAAGGAAATACATAGCTCAAATATTGAATCTTTTTAGATGTCCTCTAACTTTATGGATATCAAAATTAAATTATTTTCATTCATTCTTTAGAACAAATTTCAGACTAATTTAACGATTTTGAATATTTTTATAAATTTAATCTAAATTCAATATATTGAATATATTTTTAGAGACATTTTTTACATTATTAATTCTATGTATTCTATTAATGTATTTTATAATGTTTTAATTATTTATTAGGTTTATATTTTCCCTATCAACTAATTCAATAGTATCATATTTGTGGAAAAAAACTAATACGATATAGAGGTAGTGGTCAATGGTCACAATAAATTGTTTTCATACGGTCCAGTAGTGTCACGTTATCTGAAGTATATCATTTCAAAATTGATTTTACTAAGTATATTGGGGATAATAATAAATTAATATAAATTTTCATCATTATATTTTTCTAGATTAAACATCTATTATTATTTATTTTAATTTTAATTATTACCATGACATTTATAACCTTCAAAAATAATAAAAAAGAATTTTAATGAATTTTAATTTTTTATTAAATAATTAAATAAATTATAAAGAATATCATTAAAGCATATATACAATTATGAAAAATTTATTTCTCACATAAGTAGTGTTATACATTATCATAGTAGATATTTTGTTCGAATGAATTTAAAATAAAGTAAACCAATAAAATTGATTATTATAACAATATAATATAAAAAAAAATATAATTTAAGGATTCTTTTAAGGATTACTCCTATAATTTGAAGGGATAAATATATATCATAAAATATATTTTTCATTAGTTGATATTTTTATTTATAGATGCTAACAACTTATGAATAGTGATTAATGATAGGGAATATGTAAAATATGTTTATCCCACCAAGGTTAAATAACTGGCGATGGAGGTTGAATTTGGGTATGATAGATTAAACTAACTTACCCTTCGAATATTTTTTCATTGTTAAAAAAAAACCTTAATTTATTTGTTTTCTATAGCAATGTATGAACATAAATGAAATCATGAATGAAAAACAACAATTTTCAAGATTCACCTTCAACAGGATACGTCTAAGGGGAATATAATGGAAATTTTATCATTTAACAAATAAAATAAGGATCACTACCAAAATATGGTTCAGGATAGATAAATTTTATGTGCAGGTTCATTTCCCTTATAATGTTCTGTGCAGACTCACTGCCCCTCCATGTTTACAACCAATCACAATTAGAAAGCTCACATCTCTTATAACATAAGTATTATCACTCTTCCTCTAGAATAATATCATATTGTTATAAATAAAATAATAATTATTCAAAAATAAATGATTTTTCAATGAATTCATTTTTACACATTGTTGATGAAATCCACTTTTCTGTATACTGATAGTTTGGTAAAATTTATTTATTGAACCATTTTATTACCTTCACAAATATCATTTCACCTTCTGTGAAGTATCATTAATCTATCGTTAAATATTATGCACCATGTGTCACTTTTGATTCATAAAACATAAATTCTATAGACAATTACTTTTCTCCATGGATGGATAATTCTTTTCAAACCAGTTTTTCATTATAGACTATGTTAAGAAAACATTCACCCAAAAAACACTGTGACAACAACTTACTGGATTTCATCAAAATAATATCAACCCATGTGTTTGTTGAAAACTATTCACAATTTGATAGAATGATGAATATTCGTTAACTATCTACCAAAAATATATCTTGGAAATTTTAATAGTGATCTAGGATATATAGAGCATGCACTCTATGGCCACATAAGCCATCCACAATACGAGAAATAGTAGTATATTGAAAATTTATACAATTAATCACTTAATTTAAAAATCACTAAACTGCATTCATTAGTAACCCCTTATTTCATTATATATTACCATAGGAATATGATCTTTGAAATCATTAAATTTAAAAATCCATATTTCTCACTGCATACTCTATCAAATTCTCCCCTATATATATTAAGCTATTTTCATCCCTTTTGAATGAAAAAAACTTCTCCTACTTTTTCAATGTCCAAGAAGGTCACTTCATTGTGGTCTGAAATAGGATAAAGAACAAAGATCAGTACATTTCAAAAAACAAATCGTACTTCATGTAAAGGGGTAGAACATGTACACTTTTTAAAGACTAGGTAGTTGACTAAACTCCCAGATATAGTATATCTTATTCAAACACTAATTTGGATATGTACATGAATTTTTTTTGTAACCAATTGTTTTGTAGGAACCTAATCAAACATAACAGTCGCTTTCTAACCCTTCTCCATGATAAAATGACACCTGATTTCAATTTATCTTTTCCTTGAGAGATTGAATGGATATTTGTTCAGATTTATTGAACATGAGTTATCACAGTGGATTCAGATTAGAGACTTCACTAGAACCCCTGTATCATCAAGCACTTGTTTCATCTGCAATAACTACATGAAATATTTAGTTGTAAAATTATATTTCCCTTTTTTGGTCTTAAAAAATGAAATCTTGTTTATAAAATATCCATGAAATACACAATATAAAACGATAGAATGAACCACTTAACATTTATTATATATCTTCCACTAAACTAACCAAATATTTATCTATATATCCAAAAAACTATTATAAATTATTTTCATTCTAAATTTAACAAAAATTTACCATCCCCAATATATTTTGAAGTATTATTTTTATATAATTTTATTGATTTTTCATTGTATTTCTTTTATATTATTATTCTTTTTATGTGGTAGAAAAAAATTATCAGGTATTGTCGTTGTCATGTAAAATAGATATTCAATGATTTTTCTATATTCTATGAAACTAGCTTGATTTCCTTTATCATCCCAAGGTAGTTTCATTTGGGTAGCCTCTATATTCATCATCTACTTGTAATTATCCATTAAAAATCTTCTAAAACCCATCCTTGGCCTATTAATGTTGGGAAATAAATGTGCCATTATTTCCTTCTGTCAAATGTAAACTCAGGAAAAATGTCAGTTCAGTAATCATTTATATTTCACAATCACTTTTTAAGAATCTCGTGAACTTTTTCCACATTTTTTAATCTCATACACAAAATATTATTTTATTAATATAAACCATCACCATCATCCTTAGGTTAATTTCATTACACAAATAGATAAAGCAATCAACAGAACATTTCAGAAAATATAGATTATTTAAAAGATGATATCGTCTTCAATACCATGCTCTGGGTTCTACCTTCAACCCATATAATGACTTCATTAGTAGAAAATATGTTTTAATATTTATTAATGATAAATAAATTTGGCTATTCAATATAAACATCTTTTTCCACAACCACATTCAGAAATGATGGAATGAAATCTATTTGGAAATCATTAAACCTTTTTTTCACTATTATATACAAGAATAATCTAATTATATCTATTCTTGAAGTAGATCAAGATGACTAATCAAAATCATTACCCACTATATGAAAGTACCAATTTGAAAATAATTAATCTTTATTTAAAATCCTTGTTCCATCTTCTTTCATCTTTTTGGGAAAGACCCAATCGGTCCTAATGAAAATATTGTTTGCTGGTCTCGAAACAATCTCTCATGTCTTACCCTTCACATTTTGATCAACCTCTTCATTCCTATCTAAAACCTAATTCCTATCTCCAACTACTTAAGCAAAATATTTAGGCTCTAACTATGATAGGAAGGATTCATGCTAAAATAAAATCATTATTCATGTTTGAACTGGAATTGTATGATCACCAATGATGTTTTGGCTATCTATTTCAGCTCGGCTATTCAGTTTTCATGTAGATATAGATTTTAATTCTTCATATTCATCAATAATATCTTTTTCAAATAAAAATATTCCTCTTAAAATGAACTTTTGGTGCTTACTTCCTCATCTCATTCTTCAGGGAACATTTCATGATGTTATTGTATATTCAATTAATTCTCTACTATAGTGAAATTTGTAATTTCTACTACCATTTCAATCCCCTCATTGAAAAATTCGTATGCTTTTATGTTTTTTAATATTCAAGAAATATCCTCTCATCTCTATGTTATTAAAATATTTATTGTTTTTTTATTTAGAATAATACATTTACTTCCAATGATTTGAAAGTATTTAATTTTTGGATTCATTCCATACCACATCTCATGCAATGTATTTTATTATTTCAGACACAATAGAGCCTTGATAGATATGTAGACTGGGATCAAGACTGCCTCATTCCAAAATTTCTCAGATATGTCCCTTTCAATAAGCATTGTTCTTACCATGTTGTTGGTGGCTTGATTTCTTCTCACAACCACTCTAATTTTTGGAGTTATTTCTTCAAAAACAAGATTCTTTATCCCATATTTCTTAATAGAATATTTCAATTGACATTTTTTTAATTCAGTTCCATAATATGTATGAATGTTTAGAATTTTCTATGTAATCATTATTATATATTCCCTCTGATACATTTTTATACAACTAAGCACATCTGAAATTGTGGGAAATGAAAAATACCCATTCCAAATTGTATAAATTATCAATGAAGAAACATAATGCATCTTCTCATTAATGTCAATTTTTGATATATGTCCACAAACATCAAGATGAACCAATTAAAGATCTATAGATTAATTTTTTCCCTTTTATACTTATACATATTTCTGATGAATTTACCATGTTAACAATAATCACACAATTGAGTATGATCACATGATATCTTTAGGAGATCTCATGTTACATTTTATTTTACAAGTATTCCATAGAGTATTTCCATAGATTCCCATGTTATTTATCCCACAAACAATTTTCATCTTCTATGGATAGAAAGGAAAAATTTTATTCTCCTCTTCACCTTCATGTGCTTCAATTCATTTCATTTTATATTTCACAATGTTTATCAAATCAATGGTCACATTTTTCTATTTTATATCTTTTATATTAAACTCAACATTTTTTTCTGAGTTCTATAGAATTAATTTATCCTACATATCAACTCATCCAACATCTTATTCTTCATCATTGTATCTTTATTACCATTTCATTGAGCTCCTGACATCTTCCACCATAGTATTTTATTCATGATAGTTCCATTTTTCCACCACTTCAACCTCAGTTTCTTATGAAATATCATTTTCTTGTGAAAGGGGACTCTTTTTTTAAGAACTTTTAAAAGTTTTCTTCCCTTTCACATAGGCTGAAAAATTCTTCTGGGTGAATTTCAACTTCATCCTCAATCATCTTGTTGAATCTTCTTGGAAACCCTTGAAATAATATTTCCTACCATTCCACATCAAAAATATGCATGTGGTCATTTCCATTTGAACACTCCTTTTACAATTTTCAGATTTTTGGAAAGTGTTTTAATCACCTAATCTTTCTATTCTTCTTCATGTTATTCTTAAATGGGATGATTTTTCATGGCCTTGAATGCTTCCTCTTTAGTGATATCATTTTCCAGGGACTCGTTATAAACATTACTCGACTTATACGAAACATGAGTACTATGTAATATATCCAATATCATCTCTTTTGGATCATTATCTTCTAATATAGAAACATCCATATTGAAATTAGGTGGAAAATTTCTCAAAATGTGCTTGACCAGCATTATAACATCAATAATTTCCTAGAGATCATGCATGTATTCGACAAAAACATTCACCTTGTCAAAAAAATGAATCAATAGACTCTTTAAGGATTATTCTAAGATCAGCATACCTGTTACATTGAACCTATTTCTCTACTTATATATATTTTTTGATTCCATCATAAATATTTAAAAACTTTTTCGGCATATCATGTGATGACCTACCCAAAATCACCATAGTATAATCTATATTAGATAAGGATCCATCTCAAGAAGATATTATTTTTGTGTCAGAATCCAATTAACACCATTAATCTTTTCATAATGAACCTCTATTAATATTGGCCAAAATTCCATGCATATATGTTCTAAATACATCCATTCATAAATATTAGATGTTTTGCTGCACCTGGTTCTTCCAAAATTGAAAATTACTTTCATTGATGACTATAATCCCTTATTGATTGAAACGTTCTATTGAAACCCTTGAGTGAGAAACATTAATATTATATTTTTCACTAATACAAATTGTCTACAATGTAGGTTAAATACCTAGAGATGAGTGATAATTAGGTTATGAATGATTAAACCAACATCCCCTCTGAAACATATTTCATTGTTATACAAAATGTACTTCTCTACATTTCCCAAATAAATATATGAACATGAATTAAATCATGGATGAGATACAACAATATTACATGGTTAACCCTCACTAATCTCTATCCAAAGTGAATACAATGAAAATGTACGAATGTACCAAATCCACTATGGCACACTGAAAATAAAATATTCCATCAAGACCACATTTATGCTCAATCTCACTACACTTATAATACTTTGAGTATAATCAATATAAATCCCCATTTACAATCAATCACAATTTTAGAGCACGTTTAACTCTTAACTAATGTGTTTTAAGTGATCATCTAGAAGAATATCCCGCTATTTTGAATCACCATAGAACTGCTTCATAGATATATGATATTCATATGATGTAATGATTTTTCCTTGTCTATGAAATCTGAATTTTTACCTACTATTAGATTGTGTAAATAACATTCGTGATCTTATTTAATTATTTGGTTATCTTCATTTCACCCTATGTGAACTTACTTTCATTATCCACAATCTAAAATTTACTACTTGTCATTTTTGATTCGTGAACCTCCATTTCTTTGTGGGTCACATGTGCTCTGTTGATGGGTGATGATTCAAGAACCACTAGTTCCGCACAGAATTTTTTTTTTCATGGAAAAAAGATGACCCTCGAACCACATATTCCTCACTTACCACCTCTACATTGGGGTACCTTTTATGTTGTGAGGTATAAGGCCCCACAAAACACTTCAGTGAACTAATTCATCCTTCATGGAATCATTCCCCATGAAACTCTTATCTATTTTGGAATCCTTCCCCAAAAAATACAATGGACATTGCTGAATTTTTGTGTAAGTGATGATCTTCTCTAATGATATTCTATAAATATAATTATTGTAGTAAGATAGTTTATATATGGAAATAAATACCGCTAAACTCGTTAATAACAAAAACCAAAAACTCTGTTGTTGTACAACCTTCGCCATAAATTTATCACTTGGTCTAGATAGTTCTTATATCATTTTCAACAGATGATGTCATCCACAAATAAAAACCATTTACGGCCCCTTAAATCATTGCATAAATTTGTAATATGATAATCATCAAATGAACAAAGAGCCTTCCATTAATGATGAGCCTCCCAAAAATGTCTAGACTCCAATGAACTGATTTCCCTATATAGACCGTGTATGAGGTTTTATGATTTACATACAATCTTTATGGTCCACATCTCACATATGAACTACTATGATGTTTTCAAAATCAACCATTAAAGTATGCTTCATCAACACCAACCATATTGAAATTTGTTCATATGGATTTTTCAACAATCATAATCACCCCAAAACCACCAACATAATGCCCTTACTAATTTTTTACCAACATGTATAATAATAATAGTAATAGGTATTTATAGTAAAAATAATTTAATATAATGGAATAAATTTACAATTATGTTAAAATAAGTTTATTGGAAATGAATATTAATATACTAAAAGGAAATAGTGAACAAAAAATATATTATTTTGACATAGTTATGTGTTATGAACAATAGTTTAGTGTATATAAATAATTGATCATTAAAAATCATGCATCAAAAGGTTAATAATAAACTCAGAAAATAACTATTTGATAAATCGAGTTGAATTTTTAGAATAGTTTTATAGAAAAAGAGTCTCTAATAAAAATAGAAAATTTCTTAGACACCATACATTTCACTTTGAGTAACATTAATTAGATTGATCCTGAAGCATTTAGTGGAATGTTTTTTACCAAATCCTGGTGTTAAGAATTTGTTTTGGGAGGTCTAGTGATCTATTTGATAATATATTTTATAGTGAATGTAATTTTTGAATATGGGAGAAATGGTTGGGGAGTGGGGTTTAAAAAGACACAATGGGGGTTTAATTTACCAAAATATATTTGTTATTTGATCATTCAGTTCAGTGGAAATTAATTATATTGATTCATATGAATTCATTTGTTTATAAATGAATACAGTGGGTTCCTTGAAATTAAAACTCATCCCAAACCAAATTGAATCTTAAAAATACTTAATTACAGTTAAATAATCAAATATATTTTTTATTTGAATAAAATATAACATAAACATCATAATATTAAATGTAGGATTATTATTAATAAATATTATTTGATAATAAATAAATTTACACAATAAAATAATTTAATTTTTGATTTTTTAAATAAATTTTATGTCACATTTCTGTCCAAATATTTCTTATAACTTGTGGTTTTCATAAATCCTTTATTTTTTAATATTTTATAAAAATACAATATTTCATAAAAAACCCACCAAACATTAACAAAGATGATTTCAAAATTGTGACTCCAGGATATATATCTAACACATAAAATTAATATTCAATGGTTATGAAATTTTACATTTTAAAATATATTATTTAGAAAAAAATATTTCTAGAGTAAAACAAATTATTTTATTATTTATGACTAATTTTGGATTCTTATTACACCATAATTAACTAAAATTAGATGTACAAAAAATAATCCTCATAAAATAAATATTTTAATTATGTGGAATTTATTTTTTATACATACATAATAAAATTTTCTTGGTCTCACATGATTTTTTACACTATGATAACAAATATACGCCAAGGAACATTTTACATTTTTGAAAAAAAATTAAAATATAATAATCTATTTTTGATAATAATATATTATAAATACATTGAGATTCATTTTAAAATAAAATTAACAATACATAAACATATTATTTTACTTTATGCCAAGTTATTTAATGAATTATACATGGAATTTTAGAGTAATGAAACATGTACATCGAAGATGTTTAATCTTTTATAGTTAATAAAGAGAAATTTAGGTAAATTTAAAATTAGTTAAACAAATTTCGTGTGAAAATTAAATTAATCAATTTATTTTACAAATTTTATCACATAAAATGTCAAATAGTACCAATATCTAATGAAACGTGTTACAATTGTATGACTATGAAATCATTGATCATATATTGTAAAAAATTATTTTATTATAATTACTTATGATTTAAATGATTATATGAAAATAAAATTATTAATAAAAGTAATATAGTTATTTTATAAATCTATATTTTTAAAAGGAATCACTAATAATGTATATTTCATTTCATAAGACAATTTTATTAAATATATATTACTCATAAAAATCGGTTGTACTATAATTAATATTATAAAAATATATGTAATGGAAAATAAATATTTAATAAATATATACATACATTCTTGATTATTATAATTAAAAAATAATAAAATTAGTGAATTAAACAATTATGTATTTAATTAAGGAATTTAAATTGTTAAAATTATTTATTGGAAATATATGATGTTACACTCCACCCCTTAATGGAAATTACAGCATAAAAAATTTACTCACTAATAGAAACTATATAATGATTAATCATATGTTGATGAACCATTACAGTAATCCTTATTTTTATCATTAACTATATATATGGTAGGGTTGTTCTTATTTCACAAAATAAATGTATGGGAAACATTCAACCTATATAAATAAACATGTTGTTCAAAACATAGTACTATAAGGATAATTTTTATCTATTTAATTTTCTATACACAATCATTTCGATTATCATTCCTAAAAATAATCAAACACTATTATACTACAAATAGAAGAAACCCAAGACTTTTACTTCTTAATATATTCCTTAATATACTTTCTTTAACACATATCATGAAATTTCAGAAAACCCCACAATTAAATGATTAGTGTCCCAGTGAACTAAGTTCATATTACATCATCAACCTATAAATTCAGTGATCTCCTTCAACTTACAACCCTTTGTAATCTTATGGATATAACTTTTTTATATACAATCATTTGAGGAAATTGAAAATCTCCTAAAATAATAGATCTCTAACCCTCATTAAGATAATAAAACAACAATTAAATCAAATATAAGTTATCATCATATTATAAATAGTACAGCGATGTGATCATGATATGGTTAACATTATTAAATGCATAATATCAGGAAAGGATAATCATTTATCATTTTACCAATCATTATATTTCTGATCACGAACAAATAATGTATAACATGAAATAAGGATATAAAATCATAATATAATAATCTATAATAATGAGGAAACAAATAAGAATCTGGAGCACTCATGCACATCGAAAACAATAACATTTCTATAGGATTACCATTGAGTAATCATAAAAACAAATAGTGGTACACCACCAACTAATAAAAAAAATTCAAGGATCATCACCAATTGTTTATTAACATTTTCAAAATATCACCTATAATGAATCACAAAACATTTCCCAAGACCATCACCAATGTGTCAAAAATATTATATCATTTGATGTAAACCATTACCAAATGAATTGTAAGGATATGTAAATATTTAGAACACTATCACCATATTGAAATATCCATAAAAATTAGTTCCAAAACAATAAATTTTCAATCATTTTTCAAGAAATATTCAATGATTTATTATCCCTAGAAACAAAATGGGAATCCAATAGAATAAATTTTAGGTATATGTAATTACCCATTAATAAATATAATGAAGTATAAGGTAATTTCATTATATAGAATACATCTCCAAAAATCAAGTAAATTATTACGCCAACCCATCCAATATTTGAGGATCTTTGAGAAACCCAAATATCAATAATAATAATGTAATGTTATTCAAAAACATATAGCCTAATAATAATGGTTATATTTACGAATATTTTATTAAATGGAAATAAAAAGGTATTGATGAATTATTTAACTTGTATAGTTTTAATTCCCCCAACACATAACATTCATAGGAACATAGAAAACATATCAGGGGATTATTCTAACATAGTATCCATTTCTAAAAATGATATAATTCATTAATATAAAATATAATAAATTTCCATATTGGATAAATGTAAATGTTTCTTAGAATAGTATATGGTTCTCTTCTAATAATTAATGAAATTATATGTTTTTTAAAAAATAATTTTCATTGTATTTACATAACTATATTGTAAATTTAGAAATAATAATTTTTAAAAAAGTGATTAAATATATGATTTATTTAAAAGGTAAATTAGATTATTAAACTAAATAATGAATTGATTATATTATATAGAAAACCTCATTAACATCTAATCATGATAAAAAACTAATGGAGATAATGTAAGAGAAATCATGAAAAGGGTTCCCATAATTTTATTTACACTCTTCTACAATTTAATAAATGTGACACTTTTAAAAAATTATAATTATTCAAAATTTAAATTACAACATGATAATTTAATTTTTTAACAAGATATCCATTAAAAAATATTTAATGATGGAAAAAATATGAAGAGAATGATATGAAAAACTGAATGAAGTAACATTATAAACCATATATGGTTTCAAATAAGGTTATTATGAAAGACTATTTGAGAAATACATGTAACTTTTAAAAAGTGTAAGATAAATAACACACATAAATCATATTTATAATATGGGAAAGCGGATGTGGTGAGGATAAACGTGATAACAAAAGAACTTAAGAATGAGATAGAACAAGAATGGTCTATTATGAAAACCATATAATGAACACTAAAAAATTAAAAGATAATTTTAAAAAACAATCAAAAATGGAGGAAAAATAGAATCATATACATTCAATACCATGTAAATTTCCTATATCTGTTAGAATAAAAATTAGAGGATCAATAATATAAAATAATTGAGATTTAGAATGATACCTACTCATAATGTCATGAATTATTTCATATGTCCAATAAATTAATTGATATACAAATTATATAAAATATATTTTTTTTAATAATACTTTTCAGACATAATTAGTCTTTTATAACACATTTTAAAATATTTTTATTCATTCAATATAATTATAAGGTCCCCATTGACCATTCCATAATTTTATACTTCATGTCTGTAAACCTATAATGAAGGATTATTAATGGTCAGAGTTTAACTGAAAATAAATAAATAAATTTAAAAATTTTAATGATAAATATTTAATATCATTCTATATGTTTTTAATTTCAATGTATCAATATATGTCCACCAATTCAGAGAAACATCATTGATGATTATTTTTCTTGTCAAAAATAAATATCATTATTAATAAAAAAATTTATTTTCATACATTTTGTAACACCATCAAATAATAATTAACATGTAATTACTTGAATTTTGTAAATATATTAAATAATTATGTATATTTTTAATAATATACATGAAGGAATTTTTTTAAAGAATAATTCTTTTTTTTGTAGTAGTGTATTACCACTATGGGTGAGAGATATTTTCAAAAGAGTTTTAGAGAATAGAAAATGAAATAAATATTTTAGTTTATTAAAAAAATTGTAATTAATCTATTTCATTATTATTAATATTAAATATTACTTATGGTATTTAAATGTAAAAAATAATAAATAAAATGAAAATACAAAGATTTAGAAATTTGTATCTCAACATGGTGACAACTAATGGAAAGGAATTGATGGGAGGGAATATGTTTTCTCTCAAAAATAATAGGAAGAAATAAAGATAATATAATTAAATTAATGAAATGAAATTATAGAAAAATTATTTTGAAACAATTTTATAGAAAATAAATCTAAAATAGGAGATGAAAAAGGTAGAATTAAGATACCCTTTTTACAATGTTACAGGTTGTGAAAAAGTGTTTGATTTGGGGGATTGGGTTATGATTAATATATAATTGTTCAAAAATATAGTAATATCATGGAAATATATCTATATATGAAATATAATTCTTGGATAAAAGTTGTTTCTTGGATAAAAAATCTCAAAATATGAATGAATAAAATGACATGAATACCCAACTATGCTCTTTGAGACACATTATTCATATTTATTCAAATGCCTTTAGAGGATGGTATTTTGACCAAACAATGGTATTAGGGACGTGTTATGGGATGTTTAGAAAATATTTTCTTAGATACTTTTCAATTGAATGAATTTTGGTTATTGGGAGAAAAGTTTGATGGATGGATGATTACTTACCCTATATAGAAGTGTAATTTAGAATAAAAAATTGACTATTTTATCATTTAGGAAAAGGACTAAAAAATATTGAATCAAAGTGAATTTATTGATTTATGAATAAAAATTATAATTATACGATATTAAAACCCATCCTAAAACAAATGGAATCTTGGAAGAACATAATTAAATGTATTGAATCCAAAAATAATTTTTTTTGAGTAAAATAATAAATAGGCATCAAATTTTCAAAATAAAATTTTTTAGTTATATTTTTCAAATAAATTATTTTTCTCAATAAATCAATTTAATCTAATGAAATATGTTATATAAATTTCAATTATTTATTTATATCATGATGATGTAATAATAGATACGAAACTAAAAAAATGCATTTTTTACCCTTCATTGAAAATACAATCCCTTTCAAAACAAATTGCGTCATAATATAATAGTGACATGGTTATGCCAATAATTAAGTCCATTTTTTCAAATTCATATTCAAAATTATAGTTACTAATAATCTAAATGATACTATAAAACATATAACAAAAATTTATTTAGAGTTAGTACATTTTAAATTATTATGATTGACATCATTATTATTGGCTGTTATTCCATTGTGAAATTTTTATAATTATTTATTATTGTTATATTTAATGGAAATATATTTTATAAAATATATAATCTAATTAAGAAGAGTTTATTTTTAAAATTCCTAGTTATGAAAATAGATTTTGCAAGATGTTCATTATATAATATTGATGTAATTATTTGTTAACGAATTATTTAACTCATAATAGTGACATTATTAAAAATTAAAAAATATATTCATATAATAAAACACTATAAATATCGGGAAATACTTTTTTGTGTAAGTTTATAAAATAGTTCAGATTTATTTTTTTTATAAGAAGTGTTATTAATAATTTTAAAAAGAAATTTTTTAATTAATAAAACATGTATATAAAATATAATAGTAATAATTTATCAATAAAATATAAAATTATAAAAATAAATAAATGTATTAATAAATATTTTTTATTGTGAAGATTTATTTTTCCCTTAATTTAATATAATTATCAAATAAAATATCATATGAGATTACGTTCAATTTTTTTTAAACGTTATAATTTCACTTATATGTGAAAAATTATAACATGTTATTCAAAATAATATTGTAAAGATTAAATAAATTTTAAATTATTACATAGTAGTAATAATATTATTAATATTAAATAATTTATCAAATAAATTAATATGTGTTAAAGGGATACAGAATATAATAATATAATTTATAAATATCAATTTTACTAGATTATTTTTATTCATAAAAATTATTTTCATTTAAATTATTATTTGAGAGAAAAACAAACAAACTATATTGATGAAACATATATAAAAAATTTCTCATTTGATATCTTAAAAGGGAAAATGTTTAGTCTAAAATTAATATATTAAATTTAATAAAAATAATTAATAAATTTATTCAATGAAAATATGAGTTGGCACTCTATCTCATAAAATTAAATAAAAATCCTTGATACCAAAAAATCTATAAATATCAAAAAATTGTATAAAAATTTTCACATATATGTGGTGAGTAATATAATGTTTTAGGGTTTCTTATATGACTTCCCATACACCTTGTGCATATGAGAACAATGTTGCTCAATTTTCTTTGAAAATAATCACCGCCAAGGAAAATTCATATAATCCAACAAATATGCTTCTAGAAAAGTCAATATATATTTTTTTTCGTTAAATACCAACCCAAATTTTCATCCCCCAATAAATTTCATAAATACAATCTCACACACACCATTCAAAATCAAACATGAGGTTACTCTTAGCTCATGACGAGACCATCATTGTTTAATTGATAACCAACATATTCTGTTGGGTTCTCCATACCATATTGGGGGCCACCACTCTCAAAAGTAGTTTACAAACAAACAAAAACCTATAAGGTGTGTCTTCACAATCATTTAGATTTTCCAAAAGAAATATATCTAAAACCAACAAGGAATCTACATTAATGTGGAATATTCCAATCAGACCTTAGTTAATTTGGTGAGGACTCTCTAAAATAATAGTGTTTCCCCAAACATGATTAGGCTAATTAAAACGACTTATACAATTATAAAAGTTCTAAATAAAATCATCCTATGAAAACCTTATTTAATAATAATTGAGTTATATCCAACTTATTATATTTTAAATATTTTAAATCTATTACTTTTATGAAAAACCAATTGACACCCTTAAAAATATACATTTTGTTCCCTTAAAATCAATAAAAATACAACCCATGTATATAAAGACCTCAGAATAACAATCCAATATTTTTTATATCTAGAATAAATATTAAGTCAAATACATATAAAATATCTTTATGTATTATATAATTATATAATTATGAATTTAATCTACATAACCAAAACCAAATCATTTTCAAAAGAAAATAAAATCTGCACGAAAACAAATTCTTAAATTATAACGCCACTTTAATCGAGTTGAAAGCCTCACAATCAATAAATTTTATTTCATAACCATTCCTACTCAGACTTAATCTATGTAAAAATAAATAAAAATTGTCATATGAGAATAAAAATTCAATTATGGGGTATTAATTTTTTATAAAACCAGTTATGACCGTGAAATATGTGAAATGAATTTGAAAAAACATTATATAATGACATAAACATTGTGTTTATAAAAGGTCATCAACATTATTTAAAAAAAATACACATGCTTTATCAAATAGTTACATAAATCAAATTCATAAGAAATCCCAAAAGTAAAATAATAATCAAGAATTGTTTTTTGAAAAAACATAAAACTCATGAAAAATATTTTCCATGAACTATACAACTTTAGACCTTCAAAATATAAAAAGAATTATTTCATTCATGATATAAAATTATTATCACTATAAATAAAATAGTTTGGATTAAAATTGATATAATATATATAACAGTTTCTTTAGAAATCTTATTCAATATTAGTCTTAATAATAATACCTAAAATAACCTAGATAAAAGTCTAACATATTCAGTTACTAGTAATGATTATTATTTATATATTAGATAATGACCCAATTCATTTGGGACTATATATCTGTAACACCCATAATCATTAATAATTATAGATAACAATAACATTAAAAAAAATTAATGTATTTTTTATCCTTAATATAAATGAAACTCATAAAATCTTACATTTCAACCCATTAACAGAATTATATCTATAAAAAAAATAAAAATTCATTTAAATTATTTTTTTAAACAATTACTTATTGTGTCGGAAAATTAATATGAAACATAAAATATTTATAATGATCAATAAGATAATGATAGTAAACATTCATTGATAAAATTCTAGAGAGAGACTCAAGAAAAATATATTTAACATTAAGGTGAATATTTTATGAAAAATCATAGTACCTATGTCTGGACATTATTTATTCATCCTGTGAAATCATGAGTAAAAATATATTATTAATTATTTAATTAAAAAATATCATTTTCAATATCATCATTTTTTATTCAATAATTATGAGGCATTATTTATTAGAATAATTTTTTTCTGTAGATCGTTTAATTGTTTTCCCTTCCACAATTCCAAAAAAATGGTGTAATAGGCATGGATTATTTTAAAATAGTTCCATTATTTCCATATTATTCATAGAAAAAGATGGAATTCAAAACTTAAATAAATAATTTCCATATTTATAGTTTTGAAAATCATCCTTTTTAAGATTATATAAAATACGAAAAAATAATAATGAATTTTTACATTAAATTTAATTGTTCTAGTTTTGTATGACTATTACCAATGAATATTTTAAATAATATTTATGAAGAAAAAAAAGGTTTTGGTTGGAGATCCAAAAAAAATTTAACCCTACTTTTAATATATTGAAAATATTAAATATATTAACCGAGGGACATCCTCATTTATAGAAGTATTGGATTTTCTTTTGAAGTGAATCTCATATTGGGAAAATAAGGCTAATATTAGATCTAAAATACATGTTATATAAAATTGTATGATTTCTTTTTTCGTTGCACTAATCCCTATGACAATGAATAGTTATTAATAGATATTATATGAACTAATTTAATTAAATATTTTTATTAATTTATTTGATTGTATGTTGAAACCTATATGTGCTCTATTTAATCATAAATATAGTGGATGTCCATGTTTGGATATATAAACTCTTAAGATATACTGACCAGAATAGTTACAACAAGGGTCTGCTGGGGATGATTATCCAATACAACAAAACATGTGGTTGATATTAAATTTTATGTGGATTGACAATAACATTATCACAGATGAGTTCTTCAACAATTACAATTTTAATGACACGATATAGATTTTTTATAATTACCCCCACCATGATATTGTCTCATCAATATATTAATTCCTATTATAATATAATTTAGTAATGAGCAAGAAAGGCGCAAGGTGTAGAGACCCGAAGCTTGACGTACATGGACATTACATTACTTCTGCGGAATACTTGGTACATAACAAAAACACACACACAAGGATCGTAATAGTTTAGTGTCTTTGGAAACTCGGAACGTAATCTTCTAATCGTGGTGAAAGATCTTCAATATCTCAAATAAAGATCTTCCCTTTTTTTTTACCTAAAACCTTTCTTTATATCCTGGGGAATAGAAAACATAAAAAGGGTGAGCTCAAATGCTCAGCAAGGGAAAATAAAGGAAATAAAAATCATATCATATCTTTTTGAAAATCATAACCTGCAAATGAGTTCATAATATCTTAACATTGAACAAATCATAGAAGTGAAAATGGGATGACCATAATCATAACATGAAACTTGAAACATTGTGGCATGCACAAATAATCATGGAAAATCATTTCTTGTTAGTCATGACTCATTGCCAAGACTATCTTAGTGGACAAAGTCCCTTTCTGAACCGAGTCACCCTCATTCCAGTCCTGTTTCACTGAACCGGTATAACCTACCATTCCAGCCATGTCTATCTCATGAGATATAAAATCTTTACCCAATGAATTGGAGGGAGATATAGGTCCCACCCATCTTATAATGAATCCTTTCTTATGTGTGCCACATAATCATAAACCATGCATCATAGCGTAACCCATGTAATAAAAATGGGATTCTTAAAAAACATAACATCATAAAACAATTCATATAAGATAAAGGAATTCATAAAAATATTTCCATCACAACATAATCAAATCCATGTAATAATAGGGATAAAAACAGAACCCTTTTATTATCTTAGATGGAAAATAATTTTGATAAAATACTTGAACTCCATTCTTGAGGAAAATATCCTTTCTACTTCAAAAACACTTTTCCTTTCTTAACATGTCATACAATTTTAAACTAAAAGATGTTGATTAAAAATAAACTTGAATACTTGTAAAGGAATCTTCTTTGAAATAATGTTTTAATAATCCATTCATGCCTTATAAGTTAAAAAAACATTCTTCGAACTTTTGTCGGAAAAGTCAAAAAGTACCTCGTACAAAAAAACGAAAAAAGATTCCTTTCATATCTTTTACTGAAAACTCATCAAAGGGTAAAATTAGATTTAAAAAATTTTAGGTGGATGGAAATAATATTACATATTGATGAAACATAGATGTGGATGATAAAATACACCCCAGTAAATACTTATGAATAAACAATCTCGGATAAAAATGAGATTGTGATATTTCCCTTACCTTAGGTCCGATTTGCTTTGTACATGTCCAAAGCTCCTGTATAATGGTTTAAATAATGTTATTGACTTATTCCAGAATCATACATATTGATATGATATTATATATGGTCATATTCTTAGCTTCTTGTAAGTAATATTTCATTGTTACTTGTTACTCGGGTCCTTATTGTCTTTTGTTCTTATGCGCGTTTTGCCGAATAAATTCGTATTCTTCTTTTAAGGTTATAGATACCTTATATCCAGAATGGTATTAGTGTAAAATATATCATATTTATTCATTCAATTCATTTATATAATTACTATGTAATGATGATCATGTAGAACGAGTCGCATCACATCGTGGAGACGGTATTCCGTACGTACGCACGAATGATGATATTGTTCCTATGATCGTGGAACTGTATTGGAGTATATATATATTTTTTCAGTATCAATATTACTTTATTATAATCATAAATAGTTACTCATTACACCACTATACCCATCCTTGTAAGGTGATGGTAGAAAATATATTACACCACGACGTGGAGACGGTATTCTGTACGTACGCACGCGCGATGATTTCATTTTTCCGTATGATGGATAGAAGGTGAATTAGGGTTGTTTCATATTTATAATAACATATAAGTATGTAAGTAATACTGATGTTATTACTTTATCATGAAACAACTAAAGAAGAAGAAGTTGAAGAAGAAAGAAATTGAAAAGATCGGTAATGGATATTACCTCTTCTTTGGAACGCCTCTTTGAATCCTCCACTTAGGGAACTAATATTGGTCTTTGAAGAAGGCCAGGACCTCTAGGATTATTCTAGGGGAGTGGAGAGGAGAAAATGGCAGGGTCTGGCCGAGCTTATGTGCTCAAATTGGTGTGAGGAGGAGGGGGAGGAGGTGCCCTTTTATAAGGGAGGAGAGGGGCACGTTAAGAATATCTCAAAATATTATTTTATATTAAAGTCAAAATCGGTTTATAATGGTTCCATAGGGTATTATTTCGAAGCTAAAGTGGGGATGGGTCGAAATCCTATCATATAATAGGATTTAGGCAAGTTTAGGGTATTATTGTAACCTTATCAATTAGATTTAACTCTAAGTTAAATAATTTAACTTTTACCGTGTCTTTTTGTTTTCTTTCACTATATGGTTAATACACTTACTATAACATGCCAAACGAAACCCAAATTGAATATTATTAATACATATATCCTTATCTAAGTCATTTGGCCGAACCTTAGATTTTTAGGAATAAAATAACAATTAATAATATAATATTTTATTTAAAAACTATTTTGTGTCAATTTTGACACTATTTGATATATGATTTTTGTGAAAGTCATAACAGAATTATATGTTCGACAAAAGTTGATAAAATCAACACTAATATATCATAGTAACCTAGAAAATTAGTGTAATTCATAAAAAGTCTTAAATTACATTTATTTTGGTATTTATAATATCAATTATGTCAATATTTCATTAATAAGATAATTACTGCATCATCTTTGTGTGATAAATAAATTAAATTATTTGATGTCTAAAAATTACAAATAAAATACCATTATGTATTAAATATTTTTATCTTTCTAATGAATATTTAAAATCGAATTTATCTTATGTACAACCCTATATTAAAAATGTTTTAGTAAATATACTTTGATTTTAACTCTTTTAACTCTTCTTTGAATTAAATAATAATAAATGTCCTAATCTAATCCAAGTGGGCCTAAATGAAAATATTTTACACTTAAGGTTGTTTTTGGTCGAGATACACTTGTCCAATAGAATTAGGACATGTGTTAGGGTAATATTAATATCATTCTTACCCTTAATTACCCTATTTACTTTTAACCGTGGTAAATAAAAGTAAAAAGGTACTATTCACCAAAAAAAAATTTATCTCATTGAACCAAATTTTACTTACTAATATCAACCGTGTCTCTCGGATTTTTGAAATTCCATTCACAGAAGCGGTAAAATTAATTTTTATGAAAAATTCAGTTTTTTAACTACCACTTAGTAGTTTCACTATTCATCAAAAATTGATGTTTTTCAGAACAACGCCAAAATTTCATCCTAAGCTATATTTCATATATCGAATTCAAAAATGAAGTTTATTTTACCAAATTCATAACATAGAAGTTGCATTAATTAATTTTATAATTAAATCCCGCTGTTAAAACAAATAGCGTGTTTTTAAGAAACAATATCTATCAAAAGATTGACACTTGATTATGTCTGGTTTAAATGTGAAATTACATCCAATGACCAACATTGAATTAAATTGTAAAAATATATTCTAAATATACTTTAAAAAAACTCAAATTAATAATTTATCACTATTAATTATTTCGATTAAAAAAGTTGTTTTTAATTATAATTTAGTAATTTTCACTATTCATCAGAATATGAAAGTTATCCGAAAAGTACCAAAATTTCTCCTTAGGCTAATTTCGGTACTCCGAATCCAAAAATGAAGTCCATTTTAAGAGCTAAAATTTCTAAAATTTAAAATGTGGTTATTACTATTCATAATGGCTAGTTTTAATAATATTTTAATAGCATATCGTTGATTCGTGAAACTCAGTATTGCGTACTACACACGCTATCGAGGAAGGTTGTGATTATGTGTAATGCAAGGCAAGTCAAAGATGCGTGTTGTGCAAGCTCCTTTTGGTGTAGCGTACAACACAAGACATTAATAAAATTAAAGAGAATATTTTTCATAAAATCTCGGGCTGTTACATTCTACCCCCCTTAAAATGAATTTCGCCCTCGAAATTCGTCGGGGTTATAAATGGTTTACTATTAGAAAGTTTCTTTAATAGAAACCCACATAGTAAAAAAGAATGTCAAAACCAATCTTTAAAAACAAAAGTATGAAACGTAACGGTTACCCAAATAAACTAATCACTGGGTTTCCACATAGATGAAAATATGGATATGGAAGAGAAATCTAACCATCATGTTCTGATAGAGAGTGGTAGAGAACATGGCTATGGAAAAGCCAGTAATCACAAATCCATAAATTTTTGACGATCTAAGGAACCATCTGATTAATCAGATATAAGAGCACTAGGACAACATTTTTTGTTTTCATGATCATTTCCCTAATGTTGAAGAATTTGAATTAGAATAAATACTTACTTTATTTTGGTACAATCTCACTGTTGTTCGTGCCTTGAACAATTTCCACTTCATCTCTTAAATAAATGAAGTTGAATTTGTTATTCTTGAAGTGTTAGTATGACAGGTCATTCCATCTGTCTCAAACAAAACGTTAGCAAAAGTTATTAAATATACATAATTCATTCTTTAGTGAGATTAATCATATATGGTTCCTAAAATGGACTTATACATCATATATCATACAAATTAATAAAATAAAACTAGTTTCTACTAAACAGGGACTTCCTGTAGGCCAGTGGTAGGCGATAAAGGCCAGTCGCACTTCGGTTGTGGGTTCGATTCCCACATCCTTGTCCGACGCGATGGGCTGTCGCCCGTCCTGCAGGTTGTCGATTTTCTAAAACTATATTACTATAACATCCCATCAATAATATCAAGAAAACTTCGATCATTAAACAATACTAACTTATGTCCAACATAATCCAATCAAATCTTTAGACTTATCCATAATACTGCAGTCCACTTTCCTAACATAGTGAAAACGATTACCAGAGATTTAACACCATCGTCGATCCCCATATATCATAAGATATGTTTTTTTGGTCACATTCCAAACATTCAAAGTCCTTAATCATGTATTCTCTTGAATACCTTAGTGAAAACATGAATGAAGTTAAAATTTAACACTTTCCACATACCAAAATCCTCAAAATTCTATATACTCAAACGATGATATCACTTAGTCCTTATATCAATCATGAGCTCATGAATACTGTTAAATATTTCATTTTCTCATTTTCCCTTCATTATGCGCAAATCATCTTATTTCCAAAAATATTTCAATCACTTTGAATACCACATTAGACCAATACATAAATATTCCAATACTCCATGATACAATATTATTTTGGAATCCCATTACATAAACACTTAATCATTCCACCACATCGTTATCATATTCAACATCTCCAATGGTGATCGCATGTGACTTCCCTTTGTCCTTTTCCTTAAGCGGTTGCTCATGTCAATCATCATTAACCCTTGGATTAGGGCATTTATTATCATAATGCCCCATTTCCTTGCACTTGAAGTATTGAAGTGTTGGTGGTGCGTTCTCTGCAGTGTTTGCTTTATTCACATCATTAGAATCCCTTTTTCCATTACTTTGACACTCAGCTGCTCGATGACCTTATTTTCCACACTTAAAACATTTTCTAGTCCCTTTAAGACAATCTCCACCATGCTTCTTTCCACACTTTGTGCATAAGGAAACATTCATCTTCTTTTCACCATTATTCTAAGATTTCTCCTTGAACTCCATCTTTCGTTTCTTGTCAAAACCATGAGATGGATATGTAACACCAACTTCCATTTCTACCTTGATAGTACAACGCACAATTTCTTCATAGCTACTGAAGTCTCTTATAGCTAATGCCCTTCGAAGACTTGGTTTTAAGCCACTGAAAAATCGATCAACTTTACTTTCAGGTTGGATGATAATGCCAGATGTATACCTTGAAAGTCTTGTAGAATTCGCTTCGTATATACCAACAGATTCATCATCCTTTTTCTTTAGTTCAAGAAACTCCTTCTCCATCTTTGTTCGAAGAATACGAGGGAAGTACTTACTGAAAAACAAGTTCTTTAACTCGTCCCATTCCATGGACTCAATTTCATCTCTTGGCCTCATATTCTTGATAAGATTCCACCATTGATCAGCTTCACCTTCCAAACGATATACTGCTAAGATGACTTTATCATGTTTAGAACATTGAAGAACTGAAAATATCTTTTCAGTGGTACTGATCCATTGTTCAGCAACAAGTGGATCGGAAGTCCCACTGAAAGAAGGTGGACATTGCCTCATGAAGGACTCAATAGAATACTGTTCCTTTCTCTGCTCATTTGGAAGTACAGAATGATTCATAGCTTGTGTAAGGATAGAAATAAGATTTTTCACTCCATCTCCCATAACATTTGTTTGTTCAGGAGGACAATCATTGCATTGTCCATTGCATTGATCAACACAGTTCCTTCGGGTTCCAGCCATCTTCTAAAACCCAAAAAGAATAGTGTGAGAGGAAAAAATCATGCTAGGGAAAACAACATAATAAAGGGGAAGTACCCTCAATATCTAACATCTTAGATTAAATTCTAAGATCGTTAGCGCAATTCTAGGACTATAACCTATATGTATACTTAACCTTAGAGACATCCATAGACATATCTTAGAAATATCTCTAGGGACCTCACTAACGTTTTCACATACTAGTTTCCAAAGGTTGAATAAACCTTTCCTCTAATACCAAATGTAGAGACCCGAAGCTTGACGTACATGGACATTACATTACTTTTGCGGAATACTTGGTACATAACAAAAACACACACACAAGGATCGTAATAGTTTAGTGTCTTTGGAAACTCGGAACGTAATCTTCTAATCGTGGTGAAAGATCTTCAATATCTCCCATAAAGATCTTCCCTTTTTTACCTAAAACCTTTCTTTATATCCTGGGGAAAAGAAAACATAAAAAGGGTGAGCTCAAATGCTCAGCAAGGGCAAATAATTGAAATAAAAATCCTATCATATCTTTTTGAATATCATAACCTGCAAAAGAGATCATAATATCTTAACATGGAACAAATCATAGAAGTGAAAATGAGATCTCCATAATCATAACATGAAACTTGAAACTTTGTGGCATGCACACATAATCATGGAAAATCATTTCTTGTTAGTCATGACTCATTTCCAAGACTATCTTAGTGGGCAAAGTCCCTTTCTGAACCGAGTCACCCCCGTTCCAGTCCTGTTTCACCGAACCGGTATAACCTACCGTTCTAGCCATGTCTATCTCATGAGATATAAAATCTTTACCCAATGAATTGGAGGGAGATATAGGTACCACCCATCTTATAATGAATCCTTTCTTATTGTGCCACATAATCATAAACCATACATCATAGGGTAACCCATGTAATAAAAATGGGATTCTTAAACAACATGACATCATAAAACAATTCATATAAGATAAAGGAATTCATAAAAATATTTCCATCACAACATAATAAAATCCATGTAATAATAGGGATAAAAACAGAACCCTTTTATTATCTTAGATGGAAAATAATTTTGATAAAATACTTGAACTCCATTCTTGAGGAAAATATCCTCTCAACTTCAAAAACACTTTTCCTTTCTTAACATGTCATACAATTTTAAACAAAAAGAAGTTGATTAAAAATAAACTTGAATACTTGTAAAGGAAGCTTCTTGGAAATAATGTTTTAAGAATCCATTTATGCCGTAAAAGTTAAAAAAACATTCTTCGCACTTTTGTCAGAAAAGTCAAAAATTACCTCGTACAAAAAAACGACAAAAGATTCCTTTCATATCTTTTACTAAAAACCCACCAAAGGGTAAAATTAGATTTAAAAAATTGTAGGTGGATGGAAATAATATTACATATTTATGAAACATGGATTTGGATTATAAAATACACCCCAGTAAATACTTACGAATAAAAAATCTCGGATGAAAATGAGATTGTGATATTTCCCTTACCTTAGGTCCGATTTGCTTTGTACGTGTCCGAAGCTCCTGTATAATGGTTTAAATAATGTTATTGACTTATTACAGAATCATACATATTGATATGATATTATATATCGTCATATTCTTAGTTTCTTGTTAGTAATATTTCATTGTTACTTGTTACTCGGGTCCTTATTTCCTTTTGTTCTTATGCGTGTTTTGCCAAATAAATTATTATTATTCTTTTAAGGTTATAGATAACTTATATCCAGAATGGTATTAGTGTTACATATATCATATTTATTCATTCAATTCATTTATATAGTTACTATGTAATGATGATCATGTTGAACGAGTCGCATCACATCGTGGAGACGGTATTCCGTACGTACGCACGAGTGATGATATCGTTCCTATGATCATGGAACTGTATTGGAGTATATATATATTATTTCAGTATCAATATTACTTTATTATAATCATAAATAGTTACTCATTACACCATTATACCCATACTTGTAAGGTGATGGTGGAAAATAGATTACACCAAGGCGTGGAGACGGTATTCCGTATGTACGCACGCGCGGTGATTTCATTTTTCCATAGGATATATAGAAGGTGAATTAGAGTTGTTTCATATTTATAATAACATATCAGTATGTAAGTAATACTGATGTTATGACTTTATCATGAAACAACTAAAGAAGAAGATGTTTAAGAAGAAAGAAATTGAAAAGATCGGTAATGGATATTACCACTTCTTTGGAACGCCTCTTTGAATCCTCCACTTAGGGAACTATGATTGGTCTTTGAAGAAGGCCAGGACCTCTAGGATTATTCTAGGGGAGTGGAGAGGAGAAAATTGCAGGGTTTGGCCAAGCTTAAGTGCACAAATTGGTGTCAGGAGGAGGGGGAGGAGGTGCCCTTTTATAAGGGAGGATATGGGCACCTTAGGAATATCTCAAAATATTATTTTATATTAAAGTCAAAATCGGTTTATAATGGTTCCAAAGGGTCTTATTTCGAAGCTAAAGTGGGGATGGGTAAAAGCCTATCGTCCAATAGGATTTAGACAAGTTTAGGGTATTATTTTAACCTTATTAATTAGATTTAACTCTAAGTTAAATAATTTTACTTTTAAGGTGTCTTTTTGTTTTCTTTCACTATATGATTAATACACTTACTATAACATGCCAAAAGAACCCCAAATTGTATATTATTAATACATATATCCATATCTAAGTCTTTTGGCCGAACCTTAGATTTTTAGGAATAAAATAACAATTAATAATATAATATTTGATTTAAAAACTATTTTGTGTCAATTTTGACACTATTTGATATATGATTTTTGTGAAAGTCATAACAGAATTATATGTTCGAACCAAGTTTATTAAGTCAGCACTAATATATCATAGTAATCTAGAAAATTAGTGTAATTCATAAAAAGTCATAAATTACATTTATTTTGGTATTTATAATATCAATTATGTCAATATTTCATTAATAAGATAATTACGGCATCATCTTTGTGTCATAAATAAATAAAATTATTTGATGTCTAAAAATTACAAAAAAAATACCATTATGTAGGAAATCTTTTTAGCTTTCTAATTAATATTTACAATCGAATGTATCTTATGTAAAACCCTATATTAATAATTTTTTAGTAAATATACTTTGATTTTAACTCTTTTAACTCTTCATTGAATTAAATAATAATAAATGTCCTAATCTAATCCAAGTGGGCCTAAATGATTATATTTTACACTTAAGGTTCTTTTTGGTCGAGATACACTTTTCCAATATAATTAGTACATGTGTTAGGGTAATATTAATATCATTCTTACCCTTAATTACCCTATTTACTTTTAACCGTGGTAAATAAAAGTAAACAGTTACTATTCACCAAAAATTATTTTTATCTCATTGAACCACATTTTACTTACTGATATCAACCGTGTCTCTCGGATTTTTGAAATTCCATTTACAGAAGCGGTAAAATTAAGTGTTATGAAAAATTCAGTTTTTTAACTACCACTTAGTTGTTTCACTATTCATCAAAAATTGATGCCTTTCAGAACAATGCCAAAATTTCATCCTAAGCTATATTTCATATTCCGAATTCAAAAATGAAGTCTATTTTACCAAATTCATAACATAAAAGTTTCATTAATTAATTTTATAATTAAATCCCGCTGTTAAAATAAATAGCGTGTTTTTAAGAAACAATATATATCAAAAGATTGACACTTGATTATGTCTGGTTTAAATGTGAAATTACATCCAATGAAAAACATTTTATTAAATTGTAAAAATATATTCTAAATATACATTAAAACCACTCAAATTAATAATTTATCACTATTAATTATTTCGATTAAAAAAGTTGTTTTTAATTATAATTTAGTAATTTTCACTATTCATCAGAATATGAAAGTTATCCGAAAAGTACCAAAATTTCACCTTAGGCTAAATTCGATACTCCGAATCCAAAAATGAAGTCCATTTTGAGAGCTAAAATTTCTAAAATTTAAAAATTGGTTATTACTATTCATAACAGCTAGTTTTAATAATATTTTAATAGCATATCGTTGTTTCGTGAAACTCAGTATTGCGTACTACACATGCTATCGAGGAAGGTTGCGATTGCGTGTAATGCAAGGCAAGTCAACAATGCGTGTTGTGCAAGCTCCTTTTGGTGTAGCGTACAACACAAGACATTAATAAAATTAAAAAGAATATTTTTCATAGAATCTCAGGCTGTTACACAAGGATTTTATTCTTTTCCAAGATTATAGAATTTATAATTCATTTTCCTATGGAATTTGTTTTTCTCCATTGAGTCATAATTCTATTCTATTCAATGATACCCATTTCCTTTTTTTACCTCATTGATTACTAATATTTTGATGTTTTTGGATTTCACCCACCATTGTTATTGTTTTTATCACCATTATTTAATTTTCCTGATGAATAACCCATTATTTTATAGACCTAATAGAACAGTTATTACCAAACAAATTCATTGTACATTTTTGTAAGATTGATGTTGGATTTATGAATTTTTTTGTTAATTAAACATAAAATATGATGTAATACACTATAAAATATCACATTTGGGATATAGGGAATGAAATGTTTGTTCCCTGAAAATTCTAGGTGGAAATGGGTTTTTTATTTTATGATTAATAATGGACGTAATCTTTCATTTGGACTGGAATTGATCTCAAAGAACATGATTTCATTGATTTATAATGAGTCTCATGAAGACTATGGTGGAATCCGTGAAACTTGTGTTATAATAAGTGAATATGGGAATATCATATTTACAAAAAAAATAGTTTGGAAGAAAATATATAATATGTCTCATTGATACATCACTGGGATTTATATGTTAGAAACAATATCACACTGTCATCTGGCCGATCCCACATGTCATGTTACCCTGGATAGAAATTCCATCATGTATTGAGGGTAAATATACATGAACCCTATATTCTCTCACATGTTATGTTGAGGGGGCCTACACAATGCGTCCACATAAGAACACAACCTTAGATGTTAATACATATTCAGTGTGTAGGGCCTAGACTTAAATTTTGTGCGAATAGAAGCACATGCTGTGTATATTTTTTTCGTTCCACGAGGACTGGTGGAACATGATTAATTTTTCAACATGTGGTGATGTATGCTATACCCCATGGACATACTATGTAGCCCTATCTCATATATATGGACGATCGATAGTTTATATCTGAGTAGGGTTATATATGAGATATGGTAGTAGAGACTCAAATTCCATAAAAAATTAAGATATTAAAACCTACTACTCATGATTCACAATACCTTTTCTAATATTCAATTGATGATAGAGTCTGGTATCCCCTAGTAGCACCTTGAGTTTCAATCCACTATTCACTTTTTTCCAATATTGGGTTAGGTATCCAAGAAAAAATTTTCGGGGAATGTGATACCCACTTATGGGAAATTATAAACAGATACACGTATTACATTGTGGCCTAGTTTAGATCCACTATATTTGACTATAAATTAGATAGATTTAGGAATCCCAATATACACATGATGTGATCATCTATCATTGAGTTGAATCCCCTTTTGGATGGGTCTTTTAGACTGGTGTTTCATCATTTTGTGCATTTCCTTCAAGATCTAACAGAACTATATTTGATAGTATATATTAATTATCCATGTAAATATTTATGAGTTTTTAATGGATATGTTATTGAAGTCCCTTGAATATGATTTGGTACCCATTTTGAGCACATCTCACTTGTCCCTTATTTTTCCTCTAGATTGTGGTACAGATTTGTCTCCCATTTATGTTACACTAAAACATGAATTTGGTGTCTCTTATTGAGTTTTAATAACACACCCTAACATGAAATATTCTCAAATGAAATGTGTCTTATATAGATGACAAGATATTTCATCTTGATATTGGTGGACCTGTTGTGGGATGTGTTTAGTTGTATGTGGTGGTTGTGGTAGCATGGTTATAGATAGAATGGAAGATAGGTACTAAATTTTTTTCTCCCTTTTATTTATGTTAGGCCTACATTTTGTTTTTTCAAATTATATTATTCCCTGTATACATTGATTATATACAATCGAGCCCATTTTTGGATATTATTGGTTATTGATGAATTTAATATTCCAGTTTTTTTCTCTTATGTATTACATTGGATGGTATGGAGATATGTGTTTATGTATACATGTACATTAAGATAAGGGCTCAATTTTTTGAAATAATTGTTTTTTTATTCACCAACCCCAACCTACTGGTGGTGGGAATGGGTGTCACACTCGGAAGACATCTAGCCTAGTGAGCCCCTATGGGATGGGTAATTTTAGAGTGGTATCAAATCATATTATTCCATATGATGGATCTTTGATATTGAATATTTTTATGATTGTTTTTAGATTTAAATAAATGATATTAAAGTGTCACATACTCCACTATACAGCCATTGACCCTACTGATGGTGTTATGATCAATATATCTAGTCACAAACCCTCAGATAAAAATAATTTTGTTATGGTTCACTGAGACATCAATTTTGATGAAAACCATGGAACATGAATCATATTGAATTTTTTTTGGTTTACATTCCCATAGTGAAATAGATCCCCTTTTTTATCATGGTACGTCATGAAAATTCTATGTTGTTCCCTCAAAGATATCTAGAATATTTTTCATGATAGTATCATGATATAGATTCTCTTAGTGATGAAGCCTCAACACATGGACTTATAAATGAGCTGGTACCTCTTATATGATAGTGGGATTTAAATCCACCCATCGAGTAGCTATCAGAGCTTCCCCTAGTAGTGAAGAACATAGTTTTTACTCATGTTGGGAAGAAGATATATAAAATAGTACTACATGATGATTTGATTTTAGTTATCATGCATTGTAACATACCATGATCGAGGCCATCCATATACCATGTTCAGCAGGACCCACAACTAGAAATGGAATTTCAAGAGACTATGGTATGAGTGATCCAACTTGTATCAACACCTCTAGGAAATATTTCTTCCATTGAATATTTCCATATCCATAGATCTATATGATGTTGGTGGATCTTGGTGACTAAGACATATGATGAGATGACTTCTCCTTAGTAAATGTTTTAGAAAATCATCACAGAAGTGTATTTTTTTGTTAATATATGATTAGTGTTGATTCAGGAGATCCATTGGTTATAGTTGGGAAGAATGATCAATATTGATTACTTTATGATGTTCATTGGTCTCATGAGAATCTTTTGAAACTGATAATGATTGGTACTTACAATAATGGGTATTCATGAGAATTATATTTAGAGATGTCTGACTTATATTGGTACATCTATGTATCTCCACTTATTTTTGGATTCTAGTGAATTCCCTAGTGGTTGGGAACTTTATATTGGGTAACAATAGTCTGAAGATACTAACATATGTTGTCCAGGTATAGAGATCACTGTAGAAAGTGGCCAAAATAATAATTCTAGGACTAGTAACCTAATAAAATCTTAGCTGAATTATTATAAAATAGAATTAGTACCTCATGGTTGACATATGGTATCTTTTCAATCAGATGAAATTTG
The DNA here is from genome assembly GCA_963277665.1 of Viscum album. Lineage (NCBI taxonomy): Eukaryota > Viridiplantae > Streptophyta > Magnoliopsida > Santalales > Viscaceae > Viscum > Viscum album. Next base: position 319,116,872 of record OY728156.1, read on the forward strand.
TTGTTTCTCTTGTGATGCAGATTTTCATATTTCATTGGACCTCCTGACCCATCAGTATCCTACGGTAAGGAATGTAGTGGATGGAACACTATGTCAGAGGTAGTGAATGAAAGGGGTACCTTATATTGGTGGTTAATGAGATCCTGATGGAGGTAATTGAGGTAGACATGTATATTTGTATGACCAACACAATTAAATGATACCACCTCTTATACCTCAACTATGAATTTCCCCTTGGGTCATAGAGATGGGGACCAGGGGCATTGTCCATTATAGGTAGTTATGGATTTTTATACAATGACCCTCGAAATGATTCAGGGTATAATAATTTCCATTTATAAATTTGTATCAGGTTTTAGAGAAATGGGTGTGCATCATTCTTTATAGTATTTTCCCCATAATCAATAATTATATATTCTAATAGAGCTTCACGGTCAACCCATATGGCCATAAAATCCAACCAAAGGAAATTCTGTGATCACATTTTTTTGGATGTTTAAGCATACAGTTGGAGGATATAATTTGTAATGGTATCTTTTCATGGTTGAGGTGAGACCACATATTTTTATTCTTAGTATAGAATGTATTTTAATCTTCTATTCCAGGAATGATTTTTTTGAAAGGGGTTGTATTATACAAAGGATGATGGGTGAATTTTATTCCTTACAAGGGATAAATAATTATAGTTGGAGAATATTGGGATCAAGTGTAGGCAGATACATATTATAAACCACTAGTTAGATAGTCTGGCTATGTTTGTAATTATATCAATAATCTCATCAAATTCCTAGATTTGTCGAGTAGTACCTGGATGTCTTCTTTAAGTATATACCTTTTTTAACACTCATTCTATATGATAATATCTATATTTAATTGTATATTATTACCACTTAGAAGTATTATTTATCATATCATATATTACCTATAGGTTTTCTGATCCTAGGATAGACTTTGAGGTCCTTCGGAGGACATGCATTATCATGCAATGTGTTTCCCATAGGTAGCTCTGATAATATTCATAAAGAAGTTGGATGAGATCCTATGGATGTGATTGGATTATAATTACCAAAACTAGAGTAATATTATGAATAAGAATCAAATATATATGATTAAACACCTCATTCATATTATGAATGGTTAAATATTATTTTTGATTAACTACATCATCCAAGGATATGATTAGTTATAGGTTTGTGAGGTCTAAATACCATTGATACTACTATGATATATCTATAGTCACAATGTGTAATATGTGATATTATTTTTCATATGAATCTCCCCAATACTGGTTAGGAGTCATATATATCTTATCTTCTACCCTTTAATGTATTGGTTTGTGTTACCCCTTATCAACAACATTAAAATTTAATTTGAATTAAGGGATGATCAAACTCATCATTTAAGGATGGACCTAGATGTACTCTAAGAATATTATCTATATAAAAAACTCTTAAAGTTTCATTTCAATATTATAGAGGTCAATGTTATGGGACATGATATCTTAGAGTAGCTAGTAGATGTGGACCAAGTAATGATCAAGGTAGTTTGATCTTAGTAACCTCCTAGTAATAGGATAGAAGTTCACACCATCCGTGGGATAGATAGATATTACTAGATATTCTTTCCACATATCTCTAAGATTGCGAGTTTATTGATTTAAAAATCACTAATGGTAAATCCTTAATTGGTTTTAAAAATGACCAATGTCTTTTTAGGTGTTTATGCAAAGGTTGACTTGTACACCCATCATGATATTTATAGAAGGGTAGGGTTGACTACATAGTGTTCTATGGTGTCTCTAGACATAGATTTGGATTCTTGTTGAAATAATGGTGGGAGTTTTTATCCTACGTGTCTTCAAAATAGATAACCCATAAGAATATAAACGCAACCAAAAACCTCGATATGTTAGTTGTGGTGTTCTTCATAATAACATGGAATATTTTTTTTCTTAATGTGTGGTTTGTTATTTTATTTGAACAATAGAGTATCATTTACATTTTATCTTAAAGAGATAACAACTTAATATAGAACCTATTTCCATTTGTTAGAATTTAAAATTATGTTGATATAATATATACAAAATATAATAACAATGGGGACCAAGAATATCTTGACATTAAAATTTTCTCCCAATTGTTTAGAGAGGTATAGATGTAGTTATACACATTGTAGTAATCATTTATGGATGAGGGAGGGGTAATATAACCCATGATCAATGGATGTGACTCATATACATCAATAGGTTTGAAGGCCGAATATACTTAAAATATTGAATATGAGAACATCCAAGACCATGTTTTTTAGGATGGCACATGATGGATTAATTGAAGGTAGCAAGCACATCATTATTTTACATGGATAGACTATGGTGTCAGTAATTCATCATGATGAGGTACTGAGATAATTTTATACATCTCACATAGTAGTATATAATAGATTATAAAATATGTACTCAGATATCTGTTTGATAATCTTATGGATAGGGGTGATGAAGAGTGTTAATGTTTTCTCCCATAATTCCTTATCTATCAGTAGGTGAATGTGGAGAATCAATTTTAAATGGTCTTGGACCATATAATTGAGTGACAATAATGGATGTGAAATGTTATATGCATGTATTTAATGAGGGTATTTAAGAGGATGTTTATATTTCATGTTGAAATCCTGGGGATTATAAATTGACTAATAACATTATACCACTTCCACGCTATCATAGATTTGATCTTGTTAAAAAAAAATTTATGCCTATATGTGTATCAAATTTTCCATATTAATAATAGTCCATCAATGTTGGTATATGTTTCCTTTACCATGAACTAGTTTTGTAGATGTATTTTTGAGGATTATAGCATTTGGTTATTGATGAGTATTGAATTATACCTCAAAAGAAATGCCCAAATCGTGTGGACCATTCTAATCTATGATGTGGCATTGTTGCCCCAGAAGTTAGAAATTAGTCATGCTAGGAGGATCAAAATCTATTATTATTGTTTTCAAAAATTAATATCAACCAATATATGCTATTTATGTATCCTTTTTAGGCCCTATAGTGGTGGAATTTTAATCAACACTATGATTTTAGACATGGTAAAATCATCTCTTATCAAACACATGTCTGTTTGAGTTTTCATAGAAATAGTGCAAATAATCCATAATTTTGTGAGAATCTCTATTATCCATATAAAATTCAATATGCACTGAAATCATATGCCATGGATGTTCTAATTTTGATACCATGTGTTTTTAATGGTGTCATATTGATATAGATTGTAGATATTTTGATGTGGTATAATGTTATCTCTAATGTTACTCAATTTTTTTAATTCTACACCAGATTAGGTAGGTTGTATACCACCTATATTTTCCTATATTTTTGGAATTATATTTTTACATCATCCATATGTCATTGATAAATAGATAAATGCACAATGTATCTCAAATTATTTTCTAGGGTTTGTAGGATATTGATGAAAAGGTCAAATTTTTAGAGTAATCTGTAACTATTGTGTATTAAAAAAAGAATATCTTTTATGAAAAAATGGTTCAACATATGTGTGATCCCATTATAATAAAAAAATTCATGAGATATTGTGGTAGGAGGAGATCCAGATATGATCTTAGTATCCTCACCAATTATCATAGATCATACATTTCTAGATTAATAGAGTTAATGGGTAGACAATGTAAAAATTGTATGATATTAATCCCATTAAATATTTAAAATAATATTTATGGATCCATTTTTGGGCTTGTCATGGGATTCCATCCTTCAATTGTCCTAAATGTTAATATACAATAATTATTAAATATATAAACTCAAGAAAAAACATAATTAAAAAAATAATGGTTTTCATCTTGAATGGAATATAAAATGTGTAAACCAATACATTCATTAGATATGGAATGCTAGTCGTATCTGCGGTGGGATATAATTCTCAATCACATTAGACCATGAGATGATTCATAGTCAGTACATGAAACTGAATGAAATAAATTGATCAGATAAATTAGTTAATTTTATTTATAATTAAATGTATATAACATGTATTATACTATATAATCATATTTATGAATGATATATAAGGTTATAGAGAGAAAAATGAGAGATAAATTGAGAGGAATAGTTATTGTTAGGGGATTTATGTGGAAAATGATATGATTCATCAGAACTCATGGGTAATAATAAAATTGATAGGGATAAGAAATGAAGTCTCACTAGATAATTATTTATAAATAGATGATCCACAAATGAGGTTGGTACTTTTTTGGATTTATCCCCATTTTTACATAATTATATTTGATGATTTATTTTAATAATATTTAATATATGAATGACCAGATATTATCATTTTGAATTTATTGTTTTGATTGAATATGAAATAATAAATTTATTTAAATTTAGAATTAATATTTATTCATAGATTCTTCATTTTATTCCTAAGAATTATGTAAATTTGGAGCATGACCCACATTGATTACTAATCTGTTGTGGTTTTTGGAAATTTCCCCTCATCTTTTAGGCATTTTCACCTAAATTGTATTTTTCTAGTGATACGACTTTTATTCAACGATTTAATATAGAACACATTAATTATCATATATGTGGTAAATTTTAGGACAATATATGGTAGATTCATGGACTTTTATGGTTTATTTAACATTGAGTATATAATCATAAATGATGAATGAAGATGTTTGGGAAAATTGATAGGGTGACATGCGATTAACATTCCACATGATTAAAATCAGAGGATGTAGTGGCAAGACAATTTTATTGATGAAAGACAGCAAGAATATGAATTCAAAATTAAAATTGATCCTTATAGATTCAGTTTTGGGGATTTATATTGAACATAATATAGTGGATAAGGACTTTAGATAATCTTGTGATGGAAGTATAGATCCAGATGTTTAATAACAACCCAATATATAGTTCATAAGAAGAAATGTAGTGTGTCTCAATGATGCATTACTAGAATTTATGAGTGAACCAATATCATATGGTAGTGTGTTTAGGGACACATTCCATGTGAATATAGATAACCATCACAATGTGTATAAAATATACTTGCCCAAAAACCTCATGTCCTCTCACACATGATGTGGTGGGGGTACATTCCTTGTGACCTCTAAGAAACAAGACTGAAGTAGTTGAGGCACACAATGAGTTATTGATTAAGACCTACACCCTATGTGACAATAATCAAACACCATGTTGGTAATATTTATCATTATACATATACTAGTGTCACACATACAAGTTTCTTACTTGTTGGGACACCTTGTTTACCTCTTGAACACATCGTGTGCCTCCAATCACTCAGTTTAAAATGTTCAAGAGATCCATTATGAGTAGTGACACTTGTTTAGAAGTTAATCAATATATATCCATCCACCCACTCATAAGGTTTGAGTAAAAACACCTACATTAACTTTTCCTTATGTACGGTTAATTATCCCATTACATGTATCTTGGTTGTGAGATCTAAACCTATGTGAATAAATGTATATAGTAATGTATCTCCCTATGTCCCAAGGTATTATCCTCTACCAAAAAATTAAACTCTTATTGAGTTAGGTATTACCCTTTACCATGTGAGTGATCATCAATATATGAGTTAAATCAACTCATCAGTGGTGTATTACACTACGTTATTTTTTCAATTAGGCATTTTATGATATGTTTCATAGAACATTAACCTATATTATGAATTTATAGAGTAAAATTATTAATTATGATCATTCAATATGATTTTACCTAGAAGAGCCTAGAATATTACCTGTGTCCATTTATGAGCACATCCGGTTTCTCCCTTCATTACTATCTGGATTATAGTTTAGAGATGATTAAATTATGATGTATTTAAAAATTTTATGTGTCCTTCTTGGTATGTATATACACGCTCATAAAAGGGATCTACCCACAAGTGTATTTTCTTCTGTGGATGATGGGATTTCTAGTGGAGATATTGGTGGGCTTGGTTCTAGTGGTTCTTAGTGGTATATTGAGGTAATGGATCACAGATTGTTTCTAAAATGGAGGTCTCACAATGAGATTTTGTTTTATCCTATGGACATATTTGACCTTCCTTCTCGTTTTTAGTCCTATATATTCACCCATTTTGTATGGTTATATATTTTCATACACTATTGTGGGTTATTACAAGTTTTAAATGTGTAAATTATTATATATTTTTATTCTTCTTCATTTCCATAGTGTTTATAAATATACACGTATGTGTGTGTTTTTATGTTTATTATTTTAAAGACTCTATTCTTTTTAATCATACCTAATCATTGTTAATCATCAAGCCATATCCTTTTAGAGGCATGATTAGGTGGGGAGACTCTACTTACCACCATCTTGGTGGACCAATGGATAAGTTCATTTCAGAAAATATCACAATAAAATTAATACCGTAAATATATATTCAATATTATTATCATTATAATCTTAATGAACATTTATTAATAATATAGAGTAGAATAATTCGTGTAGGTGATTAAACTGACCCAAACATGAATGTAGTATAAATATGGGTTGATTATAAACCCATTTATATTAAATTAATATACCCCTATAATAGAATTATATATATATATATTAATTTTTATTGCAGTTACAAATTAATTTCAATAATATGCATAGGAAAAAAATTGTGGATAAAAATTACAAGATGATACATACATTGAATAGTAGAATATTCTTTTATGGGCCTCCTTTATATTAAAACCTAAATAATTTCTTCTTGTTATAGAATTATAAATGTTTTATATAGTGATTCATGAAGAAGAAATATTTTTATAATATGGATAGGAATGAAAACACTATATGTGTGGAAAAAAAGTAGACCAAGTGCACTTTTATAGATAATATTGGATGGAATTTTTAACAAACATTTATATATATAAATATATTAAGGGATTAGAATATAATTTTAAATTTCCTTGTTGAAAAATTAATAAGCATAAATAGGTTCAAATATCACCTAATTTCCCAAATTATATTATTATATTATTATAATTTAAAAAATCATCATTAATATAATTTCAATTTACCAATACCAATTTTAAAATGATCTTAGTTATAATTTTTTAAATTTATTGGTTTTATATTTTCCATTATAATTTAATTACTCATATTTTTTAGTATTATATATTTTCATATGACCATTAAAAATTAGAATTTATATGAATCTTGAAAAATTTCTAAACTGAATTTAAAATGAAATTTGAGTTAATGACCCTACCTCTATTAATAGGAAGATGATTTATAATCAATTAATTTTCCGTTGGATATAATTTATCAAATATTAAAGGTATGAATATTTTAAAAATCATGGTAAACTATATACATACCTGAATATCAAATTAAAAATGAAAAAATTAAATACACAATGTGTTTTGATTTAAAACACTATTATTCCACATATTGCATTAGTGAATATCAATCACAAAACACTTCCATGAATCCTAATAAAAAAAAATAAAGGGTTGATATTATATACCTAGTAAGGGAAATAATATAGTAGAGTTTTTCAGTATTAGATAAGATTAATTAATATAAAAAGATAAATTGTTGAATCACTAGAAATTTAATATAAAACGCATTATATGGAAAACATAAATGATGATCAAATAAATCCATATAAGTAATCACATGGGATTGAGACATATCCGTCTATATTTTATCTAATATAATAATCACATGTACTTAATAATTAATATCTTAATAAGGGAATGAATAATGTTGAATATCCAAAACTATCAAGACCTTCCTCAAGATTAGTTAAATATGTTGATATAAAAAATCTAATTTGATAAATTTATTTGTCTCTTAAGACATATCGACACATCAAGGGGATATATATAACAAGGACCCACCTATATATTACTATATTCCATTCATTCCAAATCTAGAGGGGTGAAACAGAATCAATATAAATACTCATATTGAAAAGATAAGATACTAAATGCTAATACAAACTAAAATATAATAAAAATATTCATAAAATTTATAGAATCATATGGTGAATAGTAATAAAATTATATATCCTAAATCTAAATGATCATAAAACAACTAAATAAAGAATAAGGGTGATATAAATTAAAAATATATCGATTTTATCATATTTATATTATGGGGTTTTTTGTCTTTTGTGAATAAAAATTCTAAAACTATTTTTAAAAATAGTCTTCAAAAAAATTTAATTTGTAATTTGAAAATAAAATTTTGAAACAAATTGTTTACAAAAAATTATAAATTATTTTTTTAAAAAATCCTTTTAAAAATTGTAATATAATCATTAAAATGTTCAATGGTCATGATGAGTTTAATTTTTATTCAACTCATACACATTTGGACAATGAATCCTTTCACATTTTCTTCAAAATCCATATAGTTCATGTTTTCCAAATTATGGGAATATTCCATCTAAAAAATTGATAAAATTTAAAAATAAATAAAAAAGTATTAAATAAATCATTAAAAAAATGACCAAGAAACTTTTTATATGTTTTTTAATATATTGATTTCGATGAAAATGATTTTTCTTCTAGTGAGAGAAATAAAGTTGGATTCTAATAAAAAAAATATCAATAATTTTAAGAAACAAAGAGTGAAAAAATGGTACTATAAATTAAAAGAGTTCATGAAAAATCATATTATAATTAAATAAATTATTTTTTAGATATAAATGTAAATAGATTCCCCAAAGGGGGAGTTAAACAAAAACAGTCCAGAATAATAATGAGACCCTAAAATAATGCCATACCATATTAGCGACTTATGAATCTTAATAACTAGAAATAATAATTATATAAAACATTATATAATATTAATATAATTATAGTAATGATATAAAATATTAAATGTTCATTATATTAACCATGAAAAAAATAATAGGTGAGTATGTCTTGTGTCTCATGGAAGTAATAGTGAGACAACAAACCCTTAACTCTAGATTGACTTCCTTTATATGTGTCCAAACCAACCATATAATCAATATAGGATTATTAGTCATATATTATATAATTATACTCACATATATAATTATATTTATTACTTTATTATACTCTTTTATCATCCCCGTATTAACAACTCTGCTAAAATATTAGTTTCGGGTGACAATTACTTCGTTTTGTGTGTATGATTAGTTCATTAATTCTCATAATTTCAATTTGAACATGGTTACATCATAACCAAAATATTATCCAAGATATAAATATAAAATATATTAATTATATATGCATATATATATGTATATATATATATTTATATTTAAGTGATAGTGATGGAAAATGGATTACGCTGTTTATAGAGATGTTATGTTATATGAATGCATGGACAATTCTTCTAATTTTTCAGAAGATTGAATGAAAGGAAAATAAATAATATTTAATTTTTATAGGTTTATTTGTCTATTATTAAATAATTTTTTATCACTTACTCGATCATAATTATTATCCATGTAAAAATAAAATAAAAATTACTTGACATTTATATGAAGAGGTGGTTGTCCACAAATAAGCACATAGGACATTACTATTTTCCCACAGATTAGATGGTAACTAGTTATATGTGATATTATATTCCAAACAGTATGTTCAAATTACAAATATCTCATTTATTCATTAAATTTACCCTTTATAATTTTCATATAAAATGTATGTGAAAATCAATTCGCATTATTTCATGAGGCAGTTGCACACTGTACAAATGAGTGGCATTATCATATCCTCCACATAATGAGAAGTAAGAAAAAATATGTGAAATCATAACTTTATAAGTATAATAATTTCATAAGAATAATTTAAATATTTTTAATACATCATTATATAATTATTTTAAATGTGGTTATAGAAAATAAATTAAATCGGTTTTTGAGGCGTTAGTTCGACGTACAGATGAGCGATTGTTTCATTTCTCATTTTTTTGAAGTGGATATGAATATATTTTTAAATTTACATAAATAAAAACCACTATATATGAGATATTTTTTATATTATAGTACCATATTTTACATGTTTTTGATGTAGGATGGTGAATAAATACAACAAATAAGAATGTTTAGGATTTTTACCTATTCTTGGGAGAACCTCTTTAGGCATATTCCTAAAGCTTTGTTTGGATAGATTCATAATAAAACTAAGCACTCTGGGATGTGGTTAAGAAATTAATAATGGGTCTTTATAGGTGAATTTTTAACTAATGGTTTTTTGAAGTGTGAAGAATGAAGGATAGTGGATAATGTTTTATTAGTGGAGAGGACACACAAACAGTTTTTGGAATCAAAATGTAATACCCATGTTTTTCTCAATACAAAAGATTCAAAAGTAGGATATTCTATAAACATAGAGATTCTAATGTTTATATATATCCATCCATGGGTTTTGGAGTAGTTTTCAGACATTTTAACCCTTATCTTCTTATTTTAGCCACCCAATAAAAAATATTACATTATCTACGTTAAAAAATTAGGATTTTTTGAATATTAAATATGGTACAAAAATTAATATGAATGTAATATATAATATAAATTTTCATTAATATAACCGTGAAATCTATTTTTCAAAATTAAATTCACATAGTTTTCATAATTAAAATACAAATTGTACAACATATGTGACGAATGATCAGGTTTCCAAATATAAAAATCTCATAAGTATACAATGTTTTTACAACAAAATAAACTATGAAATTTATTCCATTGACATAATTAGATAAATTAAAAAATAATATATATAATTTTAATTTGAAACATTTCTTAAAAATAATTTATGTTTTTTTAATATTAAGAAAAATAGAAACTTTGAAAAAAAATATTATTTTTCACTACAAAACAAAAAATCAATATTTTTAGAAAAAACCAAAAATATTCATAAGATAAATTTTCTATGATTATTTTAAAAATTATTATTATTTAAAATTAAAATATAAAAACATTTTAAATAATAATTTTTAATTATGTGTACAAAGAGTGAATATACTGATATTTAGAAAAATAATTTTTTTCAAATAAACATCTTTCTCTTTAAAATGATTCTTTATTATTTATAATGATTTCATAAACATTGAATATATTTTATACAATTGTAAATGATATAATATTCAAATAATATTTTTTAATACTCCAATTTTCCATCTTAATATCTAGGGTTATGATGGTAATATTTAAATAAAAATATTTTAAAAGAGTATCATGTTTTGTTTAAACATTGTGTTTCCTGTGTCAAAAGATATCAGAGAGATTTAATTTATTTAAATATATATATATTTATGTCTTATGTTGTTATATTTTCTTGTATTATTGTTGACTAAATTCATAAATACTATCTATCATGACGTTCCTCTTTTCAAATCTTCTGTTATTACATTCTAACCCCTTAGAAATAAATTGCATTCTCACAATTTATTCATGATCTTGACAATTAATGGTCTAAAATTTAAAAATACTATTATTTGATACCAACATAATAATAAAATTAAATAAAATATCTACTTCATAAGAGATAACGGTATGTCCAATGGTCATCTAGAACTTCACACAAGTTCGTTTCAATGTAGGAGAACATTTGATGGAAGTGATGAGTTGGACGAGGAAGAAAAGATTAAATAATTATTTATTATGATATTGATTATTGATCACTATAAATTTAGTTGTTAAATAAAAACTATGGACCTCAAAACCATAAATTTTCATCAGTTTTAAAGGATACTTTTTAATTTCATATGAAGTTAATAGGATAACATTTTTATTTCTGGATAATTTCCCTAAAATTGATAAATTATTTTAACATCATGATAAAAAAATATATAATATATTTAAATCTCTTAAGAATTGGAAATATATTGGATTTACATAATTTATTACTCTATGTAATAAATATCAAATATGAATTTTTTCTTGAAGAACTAAAATTTTGATTTAATAGATCATAATATTTGGATAAACATAAAAAATATGCCTCTTTTATAAACCTAAAACCATAAAAGGAAGAATGTGTTATCAAAATAAATACATTAATAGATAATACCTCAATAGAGACCCCAAAATTAAACATAATCCCTTTAATAATTGGTTGACCATAATAATCATCCAGTATATGTCTGACTAGATTCAATGTATAAAAATTTAGATGAAAGGTTAGTAAATCAAAATTATATTCCCCAAACAATATAAAGTTACTTTTAATACAATATTCAAAATGAGTGAATAATTTTAGAACAATAAATCCTTAAATAAAACATCTATTATTCAAAACATAAAAAACGAGATGTCAAAATAATTCATAACTAAATACTTATAGTAATTTATAAAAAATATTATATAAACAATCAAACCTCTATCCAATTTCATTTTCACAAAAACTACCCTATAAAAATTTCCTTATTATCACAACATTCCCAATATATTAGAAATTATATTCCTATTATCATCTGATTTCCAAGAGGTTCATCTTGTTAGAGAATCATTTTTGTAGGTCATTGGTACCATTTAACATATGATGTCATGTAATTTATTAATTATTACATTAGTACAATCATTAAATATTTCAAGATTTTTTTAATAATATTTTCACTTATAAAATAATTATGCTAGATATTTATTAAACAAAAATTTAATAACATTAATCATTTTACTACGAAAATATCAATAACATACTCATTCAATTGATCCCTTAGCATCATATGGGGTATATTTCTTGGATGGTTTGGACATTCCTTTGGGTAGTTCCCCAACTACATGAAGTTTATGTATTTAATATTGAAAATATCATTCATTACCATACAATAATGTGCACATTTTCTTTTATCTCAACACACCTATTATAAAATCATTCCATTCAAACATATACCAGGGTCATTATTTTTAATATTATCACATGTTGGAAAATACTTCTTTTCTTCATTCTCTTTATCCATCATTTTCTATGTCATACTCTTCCTCAATAACTATATTAAAAAACCATTATACATATATAAATCATTCTTTTTTATGACACCACCTGATAGAATGTCCTTGTGTATTGGGAAAATATGGGAGACTAATTTCTATAAAATGATATGATTTACCACAGAAATGAATTAGAAACTCTTACTCATTGAATTACGCATGTACACTATAGAAAGAAATTATGAACATGTAATTTTGTATTCATACATTGTCTCATTTTCATGTTCATTTTGTGTTATATTCATAAATTTTCAATCCATATCCACTAATATATCTTGTGAAAAATAATTATTAAATAAAAATACTCTAAAATATTTCAATTACATGTTTAATATTTCTTCTTCATTATTAGTGTTTTTAATCAATGGAAACCATTGATGTTCATCTTCTGATATATGCTAAACTTCCTTGAAAACAAGTTCCCATTAATTTTACTCAATCATGAAAAATAATCTCAACAGAAAATATCAATATATTATATGCAAATGGATTTTCATCCCATTAAATAATGTGGGGTTTTACATGAATTAGCCTTCATTGTAAATCCATGTGGTGGATCAGAAATATTACCCATATGGGAATGGTTCTTTATCATAACCTATATCAGCTACACCTATATTGTTTTAAATTCATTAGTTCTTGCTACGGCTGAATCTACAACACCATTATATATCCCAATAGGTAAATTCCTAGATGGGGTTCCTGAATTTATATTTTTCTCATTCTATCAACTAGTATCCAATTCTAAACAATTTCATACACTAGATTAGGTCATAAAATTATGTTACCTAACATATAATCCCAAAAATATATAATTTATTAACATAAATTAAAAAATAACCATGGATTATATAATGATTTTAAACTTTTTTTATATGGGATGTTTTTTAATCCATAAAGGTTTTTTCAACCCATCTATATTTGTTTTCAAATATAATGGGATGTATCTTGAGAATACACCCTAGGTGTTTGAAATAAGGTGTGCATTAAGGCACATTTTCCTGAACTATTTAATAGTTGAGTCAAGCCTAATGCTCCTCTTCTTGATTTATTACTAATACATCAATCTGTTTAAGAACTATGTCCACATATAGTGTCTAAAAATAGATATATTTCTTTTAAAACCCATTTTATAATTTTCATACCAAATATTTAGTATGTTATTATACAATTATCTTAAATTAAAATCATAGGGATATATTACATAATATATGTTTTTGTATATATACTTCTCATTGTTTATACTAATATTTTTCTTATATAAATTGTAATAAACCACGATTCAGTTAAATAATGTTGGATTCTAATTTATTATATTGGGACTAGACACTATGTATCATTTCTGTGGGGAATACATTGTTCAGTAGTTTGGTAAATGGGATACATACTTTAATCACACATTAAATTTGAAAAAAAATATAATATTTGTTTTCATGTTGAAATCAATTATTCTTCATTGCATATCTGTGCATATCAATCACAACAGACTTCATCATATCATTGGTAAAATAATTCATAAGAAATGGGTGACATAATATGATCATTTTGGGAAGGAATACAAATATATATACCTTAAATATATAATATTAATCATTTTTAAATGTGAATAACATAAAAAACGAAATTTAATAAATAAAATTAGCATAATATGGTAGAAATAAATAAAGATAAAATTAGTCCATATAAGTAATCACATGAGGTTTAACATTAGTAATTAATTTTATAAAAAAATATAATAATCATATGGATATCAATAAATGATCACATAATGAGATAATTCAAAATTCTCTACAACTGAAACATAGAATGCATTCCCCCCCCAAGGAATTTTAAATCCATGGGTAGTAAACCTTTTAATTTGACCAATTGATTTTTATCAAGAGACATGTTGATGAATCAAGGGACTATTTAAAACATATACCCACAAATAAAATACTAACTCTAGTGTATTAATTATACAACATGGGTGGATCATGTTCAACGTAATCATTTATATTGAAAAACTAATATATGAAATGATAATACTTATCGCAAAATATAATCGTATTCATAAATCAATATTAATATTATATGGAATGGAAGTAAAATTGAACATCCTCATTCAAAAATATCATAAACTAATGAAATAATGAATAAGGATAAAATAAATAAAACAAATCTTGATTTGATAAAAAATATAATAATATTTTTATTTCATCTATGATTTTATATAGCATAACAATTTCATTAAAAAATAGTCATGTGGAAAATAACCATCATTGATTGAAAATAACCTTTTAAAACAAAAGGATAAACAAATATTTTTAGAATAAATTTAGATGATTTTTTTTAAAATTGTTATAAAATATTTAAAATATTCCGTTTTCCTTGTGAATGGAAATTCATTTGATACTATACATAGAAAAAAAATATTTCTTTTACATTTTAAGTAAAATCCCATCATGCCTTTTTTTTGAAAATAAAATGATGATTCATTTTTAATAAAATTAAAAATTAAAAATTGGTAAGACTTAATTCATATATAATTTTTAAAACCTCAATAAAATTTTTGAGTATAGTTTTTTTTAAATGTATTTTTATGGAAAATAAATTTTGACTGAATAGAGAAATAATGTCAGATTTTCATAAAAATATTTTATCAAAAAATTTATGTAAACAAGACTGATTAGATGATAATGTTATTTGAAAATTTTAATTAATTAGATTAGGATAATTTAGTATATTGTGTTTATGATGTATGTATCAAATAATAAATCATAGGTTGACTTAGGAAAAAATATTCTCTAATAATGATGAGATTGTGAAATAACCCCTTTCACTTCGGTAGCTTCTAAATATTAGTTTATAGAAATAATAATAAAATTAATCATTAAATACCATGAATTTAATTGGATTCATGATATAAGATATAAAAGGGTAATTATATACTACAAACAAGGGAATAAGTAGTCAATATGTCATAAGTCTCTTGGAAGTAAAATTGTGATGAGAAATTCTTACCTTAGGTTTTAATTATTGAGTAGGTGTATGAATCTTATTAAAAACGCATATATGTTTAATATAAAAATTTTATTGAATCCTAATTTGATATCCCATTAACTATATGATTAAGAAATATCCATTTATCACTATTTTTTAACAAGTCCGCTAAAATCACTATTATGGGTGATAACTTCATGGTTTGCATGTCTATTTTATTTCAATAATTTGGATACTATAAATTTGATCATGGTTATATAATTTAAATAATGTTAAAAATGATTTAAACATAATAAATATTAATTATATTTAAATTTATATTAATCTATAAGATCTAGATATAGAAAATTGATTACACTATTCATTGAGATGACATACCATACGTACGAATCAATGTTCTTTCCATTTTTAACGATGGGTGGAAGTAAAGAGAAATATATATTAATTAAATTTTATAGAATCATTATTTTTTTATACATATCAATTATAATAATAAAATTAATCTTTATTACCATTTATATAAAAAAATAATGAAATAACGTGTGACATCTCTTTGGAAATGTGGAAGTCAACACATACACACGAGCGATGTGTTTGATTCCAAATGATGGGAAGTTAATGAGATAGATGTTATATTATATTTAAAAAGTTTGTTTATGTAATAAATATAAAATTTATTCACAATCATTAACTTTAATACATTTTTTAAAAATCTTAATTCAAAAATGAATTACATCGCATCGCAAGGTTGTAGTATGCAATACACATGGGTGATGTTATATTACCCACAAAAAATGGAATGTAATAAGTTATATGTGAAATAATAACTCTATAAGTAAAATAATTTAATATTTATTATATATATATGTTAACTCTATCATTATATATGTCATGGAAATTTTGTTTTGGAAAAGGAATTATATTAGTTCGTGAAGCTGTAGTTTACCGTACACACAATCAATTGTTTCGTTTCCTTTTTTATAGAAGTGGAGAGGGGTATATATTTGGAAATTTACATAGTAACATATAATTATACAATAGATATTTTTTTATTTTTTAAAATATTTTAGTATTTTTTTAATGGGTGAAAAAATAAATAAAACAAACATTTACGTTAATAGAGTTTACATTTTTTTGGAGTACCTCTTTCAGTTTATACCGAAAACATTATTAGTAGGGATTAATAATCAAAATATATACTACAAGATATGTTGAGAAATTTTAATGGTGGTTTTATCAGGTTTTTGGAGAACCAAATGGTTTTTGGGAGTGTGAATAATTTAGAATAGTGTGTTTTAATTTATTAGTGGGGGAGTAGCCACACGTGAAATTCTCTAAAACATTAAGGGATAACCATGTTTTTATCATGAAAAAAGAATCAAAAATTGTTACATAAAGAATATTATATATTAAATGGTCAACATATTCCCATAAAATGATTATTTTTCATGTTTTGGTATTTTAAACTTATATATTCTTTTTTTAGCACATTATAAACCAATTTTTACCTTCACTATTTTGATTCTTTTTTGTTGTTTTCAGTATTCTATAAAATAAAAATTTGTGATTAATTTATTATATAATATAAATTATTTATTATTTCAAATATTTAATACATTTCTATAAATTCAATTCCCAAAAGTGGAAGAATTCAATTTAAAATTGAAGGACAGACCCGATAAATAGAGGTTTTCCAAAGTGATATATATCATATGTTTAGGATGATTTAATATATAAATTAAATATGAAATTGACTAAAATTTCCTAAATTATATAAATTTAATTATAATTGAAGTAATTTTACTATATACCAAAGTAAAATTATAAAAATCACTTTTAATTGATTAAATGACAATACATTTTTCAATAATTTTTTTTATTAATCATTAAAAAACGATACATTTCAAGATAAATCCATAAAATTATCCCTAAATAAAATTTTATAATTTTTTTTGTAAATTTTGGTTAATACTTGTTAAATTTATATTTAAATAATCTATGAAAAACGCAAATGAATCACCATTTTGAGAAATATAGTTTTTTTGAAAAATGTTTTTCTCTTCCAAATGGTTCTTAATTTATTTTAAATAAATAATTATACATTGAATTATTTTTATAGAAGTATAAAAAATTTAATTTTCATAATTTATTTATAATTATTTATACCCTCCAACATATAAGAATTGTTATAATTGTCAGATGTTCCAGTGTCTCAGTCCCGTTTGTTAGGACTCCTTTAATGCATCTAGGCGACCCAGTATCAAATCCAAGAAGATGCATAATTTCTGGTACTGTATTAAGTATTGTATCAGGTACTGTAGAGGGAACTATAGAAGTACTTTAGTAGGTAACGTAGTAGTACTGTATTAGTTACTATAGTGGGTACTATTGCAGGTACTTTTAGGCACTGTAATAGCGGGATATATTCCACTGTTAGGGCCTTCAGGCCACCGATTTGGTCCTCGAGTCCATTAAGGCCTTCACGCCACCTCATGGACATCATGCCACCTTATAGCCTTCATTCCACCTTAAGTACAGATTCAAATTATACAACCTACAAGTAACAAGCTCTAGAAGGAGGACGGGTAAGGAGCATTCACCATAGTAGAAGCTAAATATATTGAAATAATGAGAGGGTATAGCACCTGCTATCAGAAAATCCTATGCATGCATGGGAAAGCCTAGATGAACAGCCATGCGCAGGTGGAGAACGAATTTCATGATGAATATGCTAGGGAGGAGCAGTTATACATAGTTAGTCTGGGTGGAATGTAATGTTTGAAGCCTACAACAATGAATTCCTCTAAGGCCTATGAGCCATGTAATACTTAAACCTTGAATCCTTGTAGGGGTTTCACCTCACCCCTTAGAAGGTGGATTATCAAAAATTGATAAAAAATGAATGCCAATGGTCCATTAGAGATATTTACATTATAATATATTAAAGTAGTTATACAGTTCATTTAAACCGAGTGTTGCAATCTATTAAAGAGAGTGAATTTGAATATAATAAAATATATCCAAAATTATAATTGTATTATATTTTCTTCTATTTTTAGTGTCGTATTTAATACTCAATGTTAATCATGATATACCCCTTTTAAAATAAAAGGTGTTTCATTTCAAACAAAATGTCTTCTATAGGATTAAATCACATAATGGATGATTATGTAATTTTAAAATGTGAGCCTAACATGAAACAAGGGAATACAAATTATAATGGAATATATATTTATATATAAATCACACTGAATTTTTTATCATTCTAGAATAACTGAGGTTGGTAGCTGTGTATGGAGAAAATAACATTGTTTAAGGATTGTGTATGAATTATCGGGTTAGAAACATACTTGTTTAAGACAAAGATGAAATAGGGATGTCTCACATACGATTAACCTACTGATATGAGATCTCATGCATGACTGAATCCTATCCACATAAGATTTATCATTTATGATTAAAACCTTGTTGTACATTATTAAATCCATTCTTGATTAATAAAATATATACTAGGATGAGACCGATGTCATATTAAAATAACATTTTCATCAAATTAAATCTCTTTAGTCATGTCAATAAATCAACTATGATATGAACTTTAGTATATTTTGTATGTGATCAACTAATATTAACCTAGCACTAATTATTTACTAAACATGCACCTTTTTAGAATAAATATTAAGTGAATATGAAAACAATAAATAATAAAAACCATCATTTTACATTCATCTAGGAGAATCATATATTCATGGATGAAGTCAATAAAGTGCTGTGAAATATTATTATGACATGATAGGGTTGAAACGTTCTTAATTTTTCTTTTTTATTTCTGTTTGGTAATTTTTATTCAATTTTATTTTATGAAATTAGTTTAATAGCTATTTTTTCTTCTACGTTTAATTTTTTATGAATATGAAGAATATAATTTATCATATAAAATATTTTGGGGAAATATAAAATCATATATTAATTATTAATTTCAATAATAAAATTTATAATAATAAATATTAATCAACCTTAGAACATATATACTATTAAAAATCCATGATTCTCACATTCAATCTCCATTCAATATTTTTTTCCGCATAATTTTTATATATCAAAATAGATAATATTAATTTTATATTTTATTCATAACATGAATACCTATGTAAAAACTAAAATATTCATCATTTACCACATAACATGAACTTTTTATGAAATTGATTAATTTCATATGTTTGTGGAACTATATATTATTATAGGTATTAGTACTTCTACATTGAAGAACTAGTTTTAATTATATGATATTAGTCTTCTTTATAGTGATGTATGACATGAGATTCAAAAATGATATTTCTATATTTAGACATTGGTAATTTACTCATTGTGATGATTTTTAAATAAGTTTTTATATTATATCACATTAAACTATATATATATATATATATTAATAAGTATAAATTTGGAATAACTTGTGTTTTATCTGGGTATTTCATCTCATTACACCAATCTTTAACAAGGTGGGTATACAGTCTTTTGGAATATTTCCCGATATAAATGTAAATAAGATGTTTTGAGTAGATAATAATTGTATCTTATACTAATTTTCTATTAATATTTATTTTTATATAACGATATAAAAAATTTTGAAATTTATTTCCCACATCATCTCTTACTTTAAAACATTAATTTTCATAGTTTCTAATGTTCTTAGGATTGATAAATTTATCATTTTGAGGTGTATTAATTGATATTTTGTAAATTATTTTTGCCAAAAAAAACTAATCATATATCATTGGAAATCATGTTGATTATTACCTTCTTTACTATTTGTAAAACATTTTATCATCCATTTAATAAAACATCCCTAGTTCTTCGTCCTATATTTTTTTCATTTCCTAAATGGAATATTGTTTCTTTTGTATTACATCATTGAGAAATAAACCTTGAACACAGTATTATATTATTTGATCTATTTTTAGGTAACACATTATTGGAATTATTAATCAGAACATTCAATATATTAGAATGAATAACTATAAGAGTTTCTACACCACTCACCATTATGTATTATTATTTATTTTGTCCTTTTCATTTTTTTCACTTTATCCTTTTCATTTTTATAATTTTATAATAAAAAATTTGTTAATGTGATTAAATATTATATAACATAAAACTAAAATAAACCATCATGTGAAAAATATTCATATAATAGATTAATATTCAACTCAAGAAATGATAAATTTTACTTATAATCACAACAAATTAGCTAAACCTATAATAATTTCAGGAAAACATATGTAGATTTATTTTTTATGTTTTGATTTGTGATAAAAAATTCCATGAAATAACCAAGCTATATATCTTATTTAACATATTTCCAAAAATCATTAAAACCATGATAAAAACTCTCCCAATGTCAAAATAACTTTTAACATCAAATAACATAAACCACCATTAAATAAAACAATAATATTTTTACATATGCCTCACTAAATATTATAGTAAAACTAATTAATTATTTATCCCAAAAATAATATAAACCACTGGGTTACAAAATCATAAAATATCAATACATTTTATATAACATCTTTAATCATGTATGTCCCAAAGACTATCCCAAACATGTTCTTAAATAACCATAATAAACTCATCAATATGTAACTTTCCATTCTTAGAGGTTGTTTATAATTATCAATTTATATTCCCCCAAATCAATTATGGATTTTCCTCAATTGATTGTTGTTCAATCAAAATCTAATCACAAAATAATTATAAGGGTTATTTATAACATAATAATTTTTTATTCTTAAAACAGAATACAAAATCAACCAAAATATCATTAATCACCACCAAATGAAATCACATAAGAAATCTAATGGGTATCTATGCCTTTTAATTAATGATAAGCATTAAATTTAATTACCTATGATGGTATCCGGAAGTCTTAATTATTCTCTACCAATTATGTACATACCCAATAATTTACTGAAATGCTTCTATGATTAAACCACCTAATAGACTGATAATAATCATCTAATAATTACTTTTTTCTATAAAATAATGCTACACATAAAGATCCAAACACTTTTATAAATAGTGTTTTAATCTATTTGTATAGTCTCTTACATAATAAAACATATACTTTATCCCCAAATAGATAATTTTTTGACTAATAAAATCTCTAAAATGATACAATTACTCTAATCAAGGCTAAAACCTCACAATATGGAACATTATACACATTCTAATTTGAACTAAAGCTTATACCTTGTAGGAATAATTCAGAATGTGTTATGAGTATAAAAATATGTGTAATTAGTATAACTAAAATTATCAATACATTATGTAATTGATTTATATAAAAACACATGATTTTTTATATATAAAATACAAAAATATATATTATAAAGGGTCAAAAACATGCTTTTAACCATTAAAAAAACATATTATATTAATGATATACCAAAAAATTTGATTGAACATGGAAGAAATATTAGGAATGAATTCTTCATTAAAAATTGTTAAATTTCTGAAAAATAAATTCCTTGAAAGTCACAATATTACGAATTTTATAGTATCATGAACATATATTCAATCATGTAATTAATATCATAACACATGAAATCCAAATATTTACATAATAATTATAAGAGGTTCCATGACGATTTATGGGACATCATAATCATTATAACCCTTACAAATCACTCATATAATCACTCATATAATGGAATAACCTATTTTGTTACATCTAATATATCTTACTAAGAGAACAAATCATTGCCCAGTGAATTTAAGCCTTTAATCTAAGTCCCACCTATCATCATCTATAATTCTGAAGAACTATGACATCAATCAAATGTACATGATCAGTCATTTCTATGAGAAATATAAATAAATATCAAAAATAATACATTCCAGCCCATATGAATGAATATTTATTATAACCCCTAGTAATATCAAATTATAAAAATTGATCAACTGGTTTCTTCTTTATATGAGTAATAAAAAAAATCACAAAATACAGAAAAATACAGATAAGTGGATGACAAGTAAAATATATAATCCAAACTTGAGGGAGAGTTAAGATAAATAAATGGAAAATAAATATCTATGATTGGAAGAAAATTTTCATTCCTTGAGTCCCGACACACATTTTACATCATATATATTAATAAATACCATGATTAATTTAATTATAAACATTCTAAAAGGATTTTTCATTATAATTATTGTTTTTTATATTATTATCAATAGGTATTATTGAATCGATTAAATTTTTATCTTATAGAAATTATGAGTATTTTTTCCATTTTTCCATACCATATTTAGTGTAATAGTCAGATGTCACTTTTCAATGATTCCATACATTCTATATGTTTTTTGGAATATTTTATATGTCATTACAATTTCAAATAAATATAATAGTTACAATTTATAAAATAATCCATGTAATATTATATAAAAAGATTAAAAATTGCATTGAATGATAACTACAAATATCAAAATAAAATGAATATATCATAAATAATAAATATTGATGTATATCTAATCTTCAATTAAGAAATTTAAAAAATATAATTAGATCATTCAAGTATGGTTTAGAGCCGATCCAAACAAGAAAGTACTATACAGAAATATTGATTATACAAAAATATATTTAACTATTATACTATTATTAATGATTTGTATTGATGTTAATTACATTTTATTAATTTTATAAATTGTGTTCATGAAGTTTTAGGGGAATAAAATTAAGAAAATAAATAAATAATAAGATATAATTACATTTCAATGTTGAATAATCCATTCAGGATCTCCTTTTTAATACAAAATTAACTAATACATAGTAAAAAGAGTAAATGATATATGTATATATATGTTTATTATAGGATTGGGAATATGGATATAATATCGATAAGAAACAAAATAAAATATGTTGATAATATGTGTAGTGAATTCCATTTTATAGGAAAAACAATATGGATGTTTAACAAATATATATATATATAAATAGGGTTGAAGATGAAGATTTTAAAATCCATTTTGATTAATTAATAACTACATATCCATTAATGTATCCCTTATCCTATCATGTCGAAAGGGATTAATATTCCTATTTGGTAAAATTATATTTACTAGGATTTCATAGTTTTTTCTATTGAAAATGTTTTCATACATTTTATTCTAAACTATAAATTCATTTTTAACCTTATCCTTATCATGTTCTTAAATAATTTAAAACCCTTTAGTTTTAAATTATCTTCCACAAATAATATTTATTCAGTTATTATAAATTCTTACACATCTAACTTGTAATATTGTACATATCAATATTTATTCCTTCTCATATAATGATTGCATATGTAAGATAATAACATGGATATGTCTTTTCTAATCAAAATATAGAGTCAGTATTTCGATATTTATCATCAAATTAATTTAAATTTATTGAATACTTTTTTATGGTGTATTATAATATTTGAAATGATATATTATTTTCTATAATATTCTAAATCATTTTAGAAAAAAAAATATTAATCGGACATTAAACTCCATTTATGAATAATATACTAATATTATAATATTTTTGTTATTAATTTTATTTTTTAACATTTATTTATTTCTATTTTATGAATAAAATTAATAATTATATACAATCCAATGATAATTTGTTTTTAATTAGGTTGAAAATAATTTAATGTTATATCTAAATATAAAAAATTCAATGAATGATTAATTGTATTTGAATAAATCACAATGATGGTAGATATATGATATTAAAACCTAATGCAACCAAGATAAATATGAATAAAAATGTATTTTCATGGACATATATAAATACAATTGTTAGAGTCTATAATTTTTCAATATAAATCATGTAAAAGGTAGAATCATTTGGGGATATGTGGGGTTTTAATGCTTGCATAAGAGTAATATCGTAAGAAAATACTACTTTTATGAATTAGATGATGTAGAGATGGATCGACTATGATTAACATAGTTATATGAAAATGTTATTTTGGATGAGAACCATTTTATTTAATATCTATCTTCTATGACTAAAACTATGTTGTGTTAGATTAAATCAATTCTCCTTTATGATAAACTATGTAATTATGTGGCCGATATCAGATTAAAATATCATTCACTTAAAATTAAATCTAGGATCACATGTGAGTAACTATTCATGGATGTTTCTTACATCATATTCAATCCGTGATTTCATCTGCTAAACCATTCATGTAATGTTGATTGAATATGTACCATGTTAGATTAAATATTTATATGATACATGAGGGAAAATTATAGAAATATCATCTAGTAACTTTTGACCACATGTTTTCAAAATACATGTATAAAGAAGACCATGTTTCATTAAATAATGCACTACAGTTTAAGGGATAATCCACACAATTAAAGGAAGATTACAAATAGTGTGAAACAAAATATTAGACTTGGTTCCTAAAAAGGCTGAGTATTTAGTTATGTGGTCTGATCTACCAAGAATTCCATGGCCAATTAATATGAATGATACGTGAAACCTGAAAAAGAGGCCATAAGGCAATGTATTTTCATTTTTGAAGATTATTATAAAAAGTAATATAAAAAAATAAATATCAAAATATGTTTTTTTCCAACAACATTAGTGAATATATGGGCCTTATATTTTCAAATGTATATAACAGATAATTATTTGGTATACAACCACCTTTTATGATAAAATTATTTCATTAAATTAGTTAAAAAAAATTCATTATAATTTCAACAATTTTTTTAAAAAAAATATTAATTTTTCTGTTCTGTAAATAAATTCATATATATTACATATTAATTGAAATATATTTTATATAAAAGATGTATTAGAATTTGTATAAAAAACAATACATAATCATATCCTTTGTAATATGTAAATAGATTATATAATGACTACCCAAAAAAGATAATACAACTGATAAATAAAAGCTATCTCCATTTTCTATATTTTTCTTGTGTAAACGTACTTCTTCAAAAAATATCAATATAAATCAATCCTAGTTTTTTTTACTTTACTGAAAAACTACATTATTTTTTGTTATCATTGGAAGAATGATCCCCTTTGATAATCCAAATTAAAAATTCTATGATCTTGTATAATTTAATTTTAAATTTCTTTTATTTCATTTATAATATTATTGGTAATGATCCATTTTTCCCTATTGTATTGTATATATCATTCTAATAGTGTATATTAATGTAATAAGGAATTCTTCATCGTAGTTCATAACTTGTATGTATAATGGGAATATAATTGACCAAATAAAATCTTGTGAGACAATATGTAAACCTATGTAAATATTTTAATTAAATATATGAATTCATTATAAGGACTATAATTGGAAAATAAGGCTGATATATTTTTTTAAAAATACATTGGTTACCACATAACATAAAAATATAAACAAAATATTTCAAAAAATATTTAAAATATTTTTTAATAATTTATTTAAAATCCGACAAGAAATAAAAGAAATCCACACATAATTATATGAATGAAAATACACCTACCACATAACTATTATAAACTTCCACTATCATCCATATTATTCATTATTTGCATTTTCTATAATATCAAATTATAATATCCCACATTCGTGAAAAATATTATCATGAAAATCCACTCAAACCATCCATATCCAAATAAATCAGGTACAAGATTCCAACCAGCATCGATGTCCCATTTAATATCTTGTGGAATTAAGTTACTGATGTTCATTAAAGAATATTAACACCCCCCACCATTAATGGGGTTTTTACCATGTTTTGGTAAAAATATTTTTCTGAAATTTATAGATCAAAACCTAAACATGAGATGAGATTTAGAATAAGAGAAAAGAATATAACACTGAACATACATAACAAAGATCCACAGGGATTTACATGGAATGACCAAAACTATTAACCCTATAAAATCTCATAGAAATCCCAACTCTCGTATTGGGGATTATATATGATATTTTACTCCCAAAATATGCCAATTTATCTTCAGAAAATACTATTTGAAATTATATATGACATTTTACTCCTAAAATATAGATCCTTGAGACCTCTAAAATAGGTCAGAATGACTCATTTAATTGAAGTGGTAATCACCATAACTGATGGCTATCTTTTACATTCATATTTTTTGTCCTATAAATCTCTTATATTATATATAAAAATATAAATTCAGTAAATATAATATAGTAAAATTTTATTATTATAAACCACCGTTATTCACCTTATTTCCATCAAATATGATGTGAATGTATATCTCTCATACGTACGCACAAATTACCGTATCCACATAGAAATACAATACGTGTGCTATCATAAAATTTTAGGGATGTGTAATTTAATGGGTTTAATATTTTAATATAATAATTATGAGATAAGTATTCTTATATAATTAGAATATAATATCTATATTATTACCTTATGTACCATTGTAATGTTGTAACGTTGTACATGTATACATGTGGACTACCACCTCCACAAAGTTATATCAATCCTTTTTTCATTTGAATTTAACATAGATAGTAATAATGATGGATTTGATGAATTTTAATGATTAATATGATATAATAATCATTCTAGAATGTTTTTCGAATTTTTATCTTTCTTTCATTCCATCCGTCAAAATTGGAAAACATTTTTCATGTGTATAAATGGCATATCATATCCCTGAGTGCTGTAATTTATTTATCTATCTATACATTAATGAATTAATATAAAAATTTATATAATTAATACGTATTATATTTAAATAATTACTAACATTAAATATATTAAAGAAAAATGATCATCATACAAGTATACTAACCAAAAATTCAAAAGGCACATGAAAAAAATCATATATCACCCATGAATAGTGATTTTAATAAATTATTGTTAACAAAAAGTTGATAATAGTTATAAGTAAATCATATATTTCATGGAAAATTAGATATTGGTTCTTTAATACCTATATGAAAATACATATTAATTATATAATTTTTCCAACAAGTACAATGGAATTCGTATTTAAGGTGAGGGATTTTTTGTCTCAGTTTTCTATAAAGGAGTCTGATACCAAATTCACCACACATTTCACTTTTTGTAGTGTACGTACGTAACCTTTAAAAAATTATAACATTAATACCATTATTTTTATTATTTTTATTGTTTTAATTATTATTACTGTATCATGGGGCATATGATTCAAATGATACCAATGTGGTAAGTGTTTTATGATAGAATCTAAGTGATTATCAGTATTGTTAATAATTATTTTTACAATGATGAAATATTATATTATAATAGTAAGGAAAGTTAATAATTTTTTATAATATGGTTATTTATATAAAATAATTTTTCCCATCATTTTACAGTGTTTCTGTTCTCAACAAATAAAAAATGTGCATCTAATAAAATCAACAATATTTTTCACTTCGATAAAATATGTTATTTCATCCACATACCTGATTTATAAAAAAGTTTAAAAAAGGGTTCTTACTATGATCATATGATTTTTAATGAAATTTCTCCCAATTTATCATTTCATTAAAAAAATTTCCAAATGAATCTTCTTTTCATTATTTGAATAATGTACTTTTTCTTTTTTTTACAAAATTGTAAAAGTAATGTTATCTTTTACATGATGTGGAATAAACATAATTTTCCATAATTATGAATGGTAAACTTTTTTAAGATTGATTTAAATGTTTCTATGGTCATTTAAAAGTAAAAATTTTTCTATTATATTTTTGAAATTTTTAGATTTAAATATGTTCATTTGTAATGGAAATAATATTTTCCTAAAATTGTTTTAATTATATTTTAAAGATATTTTTATTCATAAAGGACAAAAATCCCCTGATCATCCTTGTGATTTATTAGGTATATGATTAGTGGAAAGCTAAATTATTATCTCTACAGATGGATTTTGTTATGATGGGATGTGTTTTATGAAACCTATTACTTTTCCATTGGTTATACTATGACGAGCTGATGAATTTTTTTGGAAACTTGTTTCTTTCCCAAAGGTTATGCTGTGACATATTATTTATAACACCCATTTTTCATGGGTTTTGATATGTTTAATGTTTTATGATATTATGGAACACTTATGTATTTTTTTAACTATGTGACATTGTTTAAATTATTACAGACATTTGGGGTAATTCATTAGCATGGATTATGGTTATGTTATAATTGAGGAGGGGATAGACCTATGTCGCCATTCAATGAATTGGAAAACAATTAATATCAAATTAGATAATCATCAATAAAATGAGTAGTGAACATAGTTTAGTATGATAATTTTTCAAATATAATAGTCTTGAGAGTGAACAATAATTATGATGAGATTTTCACGAGTGAACCCATTCAATTCTGATAGTCTTGGAATATTCCCTTGATTACTAAGGAAATGAATTTAAATTCTTATGTTCATGAAAAAAACAATTTTCATATTCACGTTTTATGATACCAGGGATCGTGTTCTCTAATTACTTTAGGATACAATACCTATTAAATTCCATGTCTTATATCATGAATATCATTTATGATCTACGTTAAATCATTATTAAATTCTATGTCTTATATCGGGTATTATTGTCAAATGTTTTGTTTATGTTTTCCTGCTCGTATGACCATGTTATGATTAAATTATAAATCATATCTCCATTATTTATCCTTTTTGATAATAATATCTCATACTTTAATGTGTTTCCATTCCCCAATATATGAAGAACAATACTAAGTATGATATGTCTGAGAAAGGTTCTATTAATGTATAAATTAGTATGAGATGATTATGAAATAATATAAAATAGTTTTTTATGTGTCTTTTTTCCAATTGAAATATACTTATATGATTATATAATTAATCTTTATGTTATTTAAATGATATTCTTCTATTAATATGTGATATATTTTTTATAAAAATTATGTTTCAGTGTAATCAAACTGTTAAGGAGAACATTATCACATAGTAAGACAAAGAACATTTCACCATTGGAAGGATGATCTTTTAACAATAACTTTATTAATTTAAATATATCAACCAACCATATTACACATGATGTATATGTTTGGACTTGTCTTGAAATGGATTTTACATATTGAATCAGATTTTAGATGATCTTTTTCAAATTATTTCAATCAAACGTAAAAAAACATTCACCTTAATTCTTTCTAACCTTATATGATAAATCTCATATAAATGAATAAAAAATTATTTATATTGAGATTTAATTCATTATTTTGTAATATTTTTTAAGAGAATCAAACTCAAATATTGAAACATATCAAATTTTCAAGTAAACAAAATACTTTTTAGACTCTCAATTACCCCTTAAAACCACAAATCTAGAACTATCAACTGATTACATTTATCAACCATTCCCATGGAAAAATAATGAGTGCCATACTAAAAATATATACCATAATAAACTAATAAAACATTATCATGATTTCTAAATGGTACTCATTCCTCTATAAGTTGAACATTTTAAACATCCAACACATCCGTATAATAAGAGATAACTCTTCCAAAAATAATATACCTTCAAAATCATATTAAATTGTCTTCACAAAAGACCAATCAATAAAATATATTGATCTATCTTCAATCTAAAATGATATTATAGATACAAGGGTAATAACATGTTCACTATAATTAGATTTCATTTATTGAATTTTGATGGTTTTATGATAACCTTGAGAATGTGATGTTTAAGGTACTGTTTATTCGCCACCTTGAATAACCGACTCAACTATTTCTGTAACATGAGAAACATGAACATATAATTCATTTATAACTATCTCAAAATATTTAAAAAAAGATACATAAATAATATAATCTAGTTGATAAACATTAAAAACCATCTCAAAAACTTGTTTATTAGATATAGGTTTATATCTCCTTATAGAGTGTAGAACCAAAATAAATATAGAATCATCCTTAGTAAATAGTTCCTAGTATTTTATTGGATGGTTAAGTATCCATATATCATTGGAAGTATTATTCTCTTCACCACATCCATCATTTTTATACTCACAAGAACATTAGCATCACTAATATATAAATTAACTTGGCCAATATACACTTTATGTACACACATTGCCTCTTTAATCCAAAATTATCATATATCTTATGAAATATATCATTATAAACCAACTTATTTAAAAATTTCAGTAACTCCCCTCATGAAAAGAGAATTATGGTTCTTCTTACACAACCCAACATGGATTATGTAATCCACTTGTCCCAATATAAATTATACTATAATTTCTTATATTACTAGTTGAAACCATTTTTTTGATGATATATCTAATCTATATGGTTGTGAAAAATCATTACATACCTATAGATAAAAAATTTATATTAATCATACATAGGAGAAAAAATACATTCTCGGATCTTTCAAATATAAATGGTTTATATTTTTTAACATTTACCAACTACTATTGAGATTTATGGAACTCCACATTATAATTATCATATAAATGTATAGAATGATAATTTTTTCTAATTTAGAAATCCTTGATACTTCTACATTCATAATAAATTTTACTATATCATTCGAAATTGTCTCTAGATCATTTAATAACATAATAATGAAAGGGGGTTTTCCATAATGGAATGAAATTATATCCTCATATTCATTAATGTTGTCCCAAATAGATTTAATATTGAAAGGAAAATTGTATACATGATGAAACATAAACATCTAATACATATATATTGTCATAATATAAAATTATTTATCTTTCCCCATCCAGGAAATGATATCTATGTTATAACATACCTTATTTTTTGTACACATTTAATCAATATTTATCACATAAACATTCACTTAATAAATCCCATAATATTGAGAGGTACAGTATCTTAGGGCCTTAGCAACGACACATAAACTCTTAAAACATGAAGTACACATCGTTATTGAAAACTTCATTTATATAACCATAACATTCCTTCGTACATTTTAATTCATGGTATCACCTGAGGACATACCTAAAAAACAGATATCTGTAAATCCCAATAAGGGAATAAGCATGACATAACATGAGAAATAAAATACATGTTAATCAATAAAAGTATCAATGGAACACAATAGAAACATCAAAATAGTGTCATGATATAGTATGATATTCATAACATGAAAATTTGGCAACAACTTATAACATGAAATTAGCATGATCTAGGACTCATTGCAATTGGATTATCATGAGTAAACCCTCATTTCATGTGAATTAGAATGAGTAAACCCTCATTTCAGATGAATTATCATGAGTAATCCCACATTTCACATGGAGTATCATGATACTACACATTACTCAATGCATTGAAGAGATATGAGGGTGTACCCTTTATAATCAATTCATTTTCCTGTATAAGTGTCCTACATAGATCATGCAACATTTATTCATTAAAAATTATACTTCTTTCAATGAAAAAATAATGAAAAATAGATACATGTAATTCCTAAATAAATAATTACATGATCATAAAGTTGAAAAACCATGATAATAAAATACTTTTAGTATTCCATACATGATGATGATGGGATGGAAAACTTGGGTGCACTTTCGGAATCATAATGATGTCAAATAGAAATTTTTTAAAGTGGGATGATGAAATAGAAATTGGAATCTCATAATTTATAAATTAAGTGGATAGTAATAGGATAATAAAAATAATATCCCAATAGATGAAATGGAATTTATAATCATAATATAAAAAAATTATCAAATGGAATTGAGAAGAGATAAATATCTAACAGAATTTTATATGGTAACAGGTGTACACATCAGTAATTAATGAGATACAAAAGGGTATCTCATCATTCAAAAATAATAACAGATTTATGTTGGGGGTATGGAACAGTACCTCTCAGTTGTAATTGATAATAAATGGATGTAATAATATAAGGAAACATGGGAAAATTGAGAAATGAAGGAAGCCTTACTTGGATGTGTGATCCCAATGGATTGGGGGATGCTTCACGGGAGCTTGGGGGAGACTTGGAAGGAATCTATGGTGTAGGGGTCATAGAGTGGTAGTTCATCAAATAGATTAAGTGAAGAGAAATGGGATCCAAGGTGGGTTTATATAGTAATGGATGAGAATTTCATTATTATTTTGGTTTTTGGACACTACACAATAATATATTAATAACCAAAAACCAACCCATTTTTCCCATAATTTCTGGAAAAGTATAGTGGAATAAATTATTTTATGAGGATAAAATCTGATGATAGAAAAATATTTTCCTTTCTTATGTGGAGGTTAGTCACACTTTCAAATAACTGTTTTTAGAATCAGAAAATATTATATATGTCTTGGAGGATTGACCAAGGATTTATAAAACAAATCAAATAAATATAAAATTACATTATTTTAATGTATATACAAATATTTTGTAGAACATAACTTTTATAGAATTTTATTACCACACTATTGGGAGATTATCATTTCATATAACACATTATATATTTAAACGGTTTTTAATTTATACCAAAAAATAGAACTGCCTAAAAAAAATATGAAAAATTCAATTTGTATGAATTTGATATCATGATTCCAAAAATTAATATTCATTTAATCTAAATAATTTTCTATAAATGTGAATATTCACTTTTACATTAAAAAATGGGATATTTTGAAAATTGACCAGTTGAACAAAAACAGTTTTCAAACCATAATAAAAAATACATATGACTCAAAGAAATTATATGATCATTTATAATTAATAAAAGTAATTTAATGATAATATTTTATGTACTTAATTAAAAAGTCCATTAATTTATCAAAATATATTTCATAATTGAATTTGAATATTATCCAAAAATACTAGTTTTGATTTAAAAATAATTTAAAACATAAAAAAATAGAATGAATTTATATTCATTATTCTATAAAAAATAATTCACATAATCATAATTCTATGGTATGGTTAAATATATCTTTATTACAAAAGCTTTCACCCTAAGTGTAAGGTGTGCGGGGGGGGGGGGAGGATTTCTTGGGCTCGTTCGATGAACATGGTTTGTGTCATGATCTCGATGAACATAATCATCTCTTGTAAATGGTATTCCTCATGCTTAAGTTGTCAGATATAATCTTGGGATTGGTCTACGAAAAAATCCCAAAAATGCTATCTTCCACATAAGCTCTGATAGATTGGATTCATGGGGTACAATCCTACCGGTTGAGGTTGTCACATCCATTGTCTAGGACAAAAGTATTTGTTAAAACCATATAATTATACTGTCATGTTATCATTTTTCAATGGATGCATTATCAAGGGAAAGGATTCACAATTGTTATGTAAATACAATTGGACATAATAAAAAAAGGAGTGAATGTATTTTCTATATCCATAAAAAACTTAATTATAAGAAATGGAATTTTATTCCTAAATGTTTTGGTCATTTCATCCTTCCCCCTCAATAAAATTCTTCCTCATAATTTCCTTTTCCCAGAATAAAATAGATGAGGGTAACTCTACCTCATCACTTCCTCTACATCCCACGTTGCCTCTTCAAACATGTCATTTCTTCATAACACATTGACAAGGGAATTGTTTTATTTTGGAGAAAATTTCCTGTATGATATATGATCATTGCCAGATTATCTCCATAAGATTGGTCATTTTATAATGGTATCACCTATGTATTGAGTAAATGTGATGGTTCTAGTATATACATCCCCAAGAGTGTTACATGGATGCATCATGTACATGAGATAGATTCGATGTGAGTGATAGTCGATTGGAAAATGAACTGATACGATCAAGGATCTCCAAAGGAGCGATGTTCCTTGTACTAATCTTTCCCTTATTCCTAAATCACATAAAACTATTCCATGGAGATACGGGGAGGAATAACATGTCTCCAACATCAAACTCTACCTATAATCAACTATTTTCAATATAGCTCTTTTTTCAACTCGGGGATGCTTTGTTGTGTTGTTGGATGGCATTATCCTTATCCACCTTTTCATCGACAATTTCAAGACCTAGAAGTTATTTTTCTCCATCATCATCCGATCATTTTTGTGTAACTAATCTATACATATAAAGGTATTTAAAAGGATCCCTTAGGATTATTTAGTGGAAATTGATGTTTTTAGAGAATCCGCCAAAAGAATATAATGGTCGCATCCGCCTTTGAAGTCCATTGAGAAATCTCGCAACACGTACTCATGTTTTTTGATAGTCCACCTTGATTGGCCATCTGTTTGAGGTTGACAGGTCGTGTTGATGTTCATCTCAGTGTTGAGAGCATATTGGAGATTCTTCCATAACATAGAGGTTAATCATGGATCCTGATTGGATAGAATCGATTGTGGTACTCAATGCAGCTTTAATACTTCTTTGATGTATACCCATTCTAGTTGATTCAATTATAGATCCTCTAAAATTTCAATGAGATGTTCAGTATTTGAAATATTATCCAAAACTACCCAAATATAATTTTTTCATTTATATGTCTTTAGATGTTCTTTGACAATGTCCATAGAGATGATTTCCCATTTGCATGTTGGTATGTGTAACGATTGTGTCATTGGCATAGACATTTTACTCTTAGAAATCACTTAATGACCAACTAGGCACATTGATGTATATTTAGTGATATATCTATTCTTGTTATCCCACCAACCATTCCTCTAATTTCTCAATACATCGTCATGTTTCCCGGGACAATGGAGAAATTGTAACTGTGTACATCATCCAAAACATGTTTCTTTAATAATGGATTTGATGGAACATATAGTCTTGATCCAAATCTCATAATTCCATCATCATTAAAATTTAACAATGAGGATTTACCTTTTCATATAGTTTACACTTTATTCTCAATTCTTACATCATCTTTCTAGAATCCCTTAACCTTTCCAAAAGTGACGGTTGAGAAATCTTTTTTCAAAAGATTGATGATTTTCCCTTCTTTAATATTACCATGGCTATATTTAACAAATAAAAGTATATCTGATACTTTTCAATTATTAAAAATGGAGGAATTGTTGTGTTCTTTCTACTTAGAGAGTCTTCCACATTGTTCGCTTTCATAGGGTTGTAATGGAATGAGGAGTTTAAATCCATGATGGTCATTGACCATCTTCGGTGGGGAATATTCGTCTCTTTCTATTTGAATATATAATTGATACTTTTAGGATCCATATATATTATAAAATTCTCTCCAATGAGATAATTATACAAGATTGACAACTAAAATATCATAGGTGACAACTCCATATCATGTGTGGGATAGTTTTTATCTTTAATTTTCAAATGTCGTGAGGCATATGCAATGACTTTTTTATTTTTAATCTACACACAACCCATTAATTTTTTCATTTCATCACTGATGATTATGAAAATATCCCACCTTGAGGGTAGTATTAGCATAGGGGCAGTGATTAAACTCTTCATCAACTACATAAATCTTTATTTATATTCATCATTCTAATAAAAGTTCACTCCCTTCTATGTTATCTTGGTAAGAGTGTTTAAAAATCATTAGAAATTTCTCAAAAATTTCCAATAATATCCATTTATCCCCAAGAATATAAATATTCGTCATAGATGTTAGCCTCAATGATCCCTCAATTAATTTTGTTCTAGAAGGATCCACATATATCCCATTTCTTGTGATGATATTCTCCAATAATGACACATCCTTCAATAATAACACACACTTGTTGTACCTTTCATAGATCTTCTCCATTTTTAATGCCTCAAGAAATTTTTTTTGTATTTTACTCATACTACTTATTAATATTGGAGTATATTATAATTTCATCTATATAGACTACAATAAATTTGATTATGTAATATCTAAAGACGTTATTAAAGAAATCCATGACGATTATTAGAGAATTGGTGAGTCCGAATAGAATCATTGTGAACTAATAGTGCCCATACCATGTATAAAAAAAATTGTGGATTATTTAATAATTATTCACCGTATCATGGTAATATTCCGACCACCGATATACCTTGGAGAAGTATTGTTCTCCATGTAGTTTATCAAACAATTCATTAATTTATATGAAAGGATACTTGTTGTTTATCTTGTCTATTTTTGAGCTCACGATAATCAATGCTAGGATGCATTAAAGAATATTTCTTTTTGACTAAGAGGAAGGGTTTTTTAGAGACCCTTCGATTGATATAAATAAACATTACTTTACTTTTGTGGAATACATAATTCATGAGACCAATAGATTCCCAAATACATTATTAATTTAGTGTCTTTGGAAACATGGGACATAATCTTCAAACATGGTGAACGATCTTGAACATCTACCATAATGATCTTTCCCTTTTTAGATAAATCTATTTTTATATCCTAGAGAAAAGGACTCATAAAAATTGTGAGCTCAAATGTTCATTATTGGTAATCATTGAGAACATAAATCAAACCATGAACCTAATGATTAAATAGCAGAATCATGATTCCTAAAATAATTCATGGTTGTTCATAAGACATAAATAAAAAATGAACATGACCATGATATCATAACCATAAAAGAAAACATGTAATTATAGAAAACAAATAAACACATAATATGATTTATATATTATCCGAGGAATTTCTTGCAAGACCATCATAGTGGACAAAGTCATTTTCCAAATCGATTTTACATGACATTTCAACCATGTATTAATGAACCACATTTTCATGTCCTTCCAGCCATGTTTATCTCGTGAGATATAAATATTTACCTAATGAATAGGAGGGAGATATATGTCCCACCCATCTCATAATGAAATCATTATTATATGTGACACAGAAACATAAATCATTCATCATAGTTGAACCCATCAAATAAAATTGGTTTCTTAAGCATCATTTCATTATAAAATAGTTCATAAAAGATAAATGTATTTCATAAAAATAATTCTATCAAAAATTAAATCTACTAAATGTAATAATATTGAGAGAAAAAAATACGATATCATCTTAGATGGTATATAATTCTAAAGAAACAATTGATCTTAATTCCTAAGGAAAATATCATTTCTTCTTCAAAAAAAATTTCTTTTCTCAAAATGCCACACAATTTTAATAGAAAAGAATTTAGTTGAAAATAAATATGAAATAGTGTAGATGAAGACTTAAAAAATGAAGGTGTTATTAAACCATAAAAATCCATTCATTTTGTATAAGTTTAAAAAACATTATTCTCGTACATTTTCAAAAAATAACAAAAAACTACAAAAAATCTAATAATGACAAAAGATTCATTTCATACTGTTTATTAAAAATTCACCAAAGAGGAAAATTAAGATTAAATTATTTTAGGAAAATAGAAATAATATTACATCATTATGATAATAGTATGTGGATGATAAATATAATCCAGTAAATACATACATATAAATAATATCAGATAAGATATAAGATTGTAAAATCATCCCTTACCTTAGGTCTGATATGATTTGTATGTATCCAAACATCCTGTATAAATATTTAAATAATGTTACTAACATATTACAAAATAATAATTCTTTTTATGATAACATTTATGATCATATTTTCATTTTTTTGTTATTAACATTTCATTATTACACGTTATCCGGGTATTAGTTGTTTTATGTTCTCATGCATGTTTTTTAGGATAAGTTCTTATTCCTTTTTTAGGTTATAGTTATATCATTTAAATAATGGTATTACTATAAATATATTATTTTTATTCCTTATATGAATTTATATAATAATTCTTTAATGAAAAATTTGTAGAACGAATCACATCGCAAGGTGGGGACGATAAGTCGTACGTATGTATGAGCTACTAAATCATTCCAATAATTATTAAATGGTATTCGAAGTGGATGGTGTATTTTATCTAAGAATAAATAACATTTTATATTAATCATATATATATATATATTAATTCCATAATTACATGCATCCATGTATGGTGGTGGTGAAAAATATATTACACCATGACGTGGAGAGAGTAAGACGTACATAGGCATGTGTGGTTATTTAATTTTTCATAGCATGAGTAGAAGGTAGACTATTATTGTATCATTAAAATAAGAAGCTTTGATAATATATTTACTAATTGATCTATTAAATTATAATTAATCAACACTTTGGGTTTATATATAAGATGAAATATGTTTGATAGAATCGATAAATGCTATAACCTCTTCTTCAACATGCCTCTTCTAAATCTATTGTTAGAGCACTTTCATTGGTCTTTCAAGAATACCATGACCTCTATACTGTTTCTAGAAAATTTTATAAGGGATATGGGCAAGGTATGGTTGAGGATGAAGTCTCAAATTGATGTGATTATTTGAGGGAGGGAGTTCCCTATTGTAATTGTTGTGAGGGTCACTTTTGGAAACCACAAAAAATTTTAATTACAAAACTTTGAATAATCAATAAAAATACCTCCAAAATGAGATATATTAGAACATAATATATAATAATATTCAAATCTCATAAACCATCAAATTTTAGGCATGTTTTTATGTCTATATAAACATAATCAATTTAATAAAAAATTAGTATTTTTATTTAACTTTAATTAAGATAACAAATGTTTCAATATTTAAAGGGTGTAATATTTACTTATATTATTTAAATAATACCATAAAAAATAATTTAAAACATTCTAGAACAAATAATAACAAATAAATATATTTCTATAAATTTATGATTTGTAAATAATTTTATAAAACATTATTTAAACAAAATAACAATAGTGCCAATTTTAACACGGTAATTTAGAAATATCAAAAAAATGTGTTATCCTATAAAAAAATATTTTATTATATCCATAATGGGAGAAGGGAATCTATAAAAGTTATTTTAAAAATTAATTATCCAATATTAATTTTATTTTAATATTTTTAATAACATTTATTTGATATCTACATTATTAAAATAATCTACACATCAATATTTTTTAATTATTTAATAAACTTTGTTTAGAATAAAAAATAAAAAAATTACTGTGATAAAAATAAATTTACTATATTTCACAATTATATATGTTTTATAATTTTTCTTTTAGAAAATATAACATAAAAAATGTTGTATATAATAATGTATGAATGAGACAACTTTAACATCACTTTATATAAAATAATATAATTTTCATAATCTATTATATATGCCTCAAAATAGCCACTAGCATGACCTTGGGATGATAATGGTCGTTATATACTTGACCAATAAGATTAGTACTTGTGTTTGGACATTTTTTTGGTTATTATTATTTTATTAAAAAGTTATACATTAATTTCTCAATAACTAATTAATTTTTACATCATCAATGAATATGAAATTATGGAAATTATTTATTTCATAAAAATTAAAAATAAATTATAATGATGTAAGTAATTATTTTCTATTTAAATGAACTATTAATTCATAAATATATCACATGGTTATCTCTATATTAAAATTATTAAAATTATAAGAAAAGTGAGTTTGACATTTTGTCACTTTTATTGTCTTTATTAATATCTATGACATTTTCATTGTCATGTGGACCTTAAATAACTTATTTTAGAACATAATATGTTACGTTTAGAATTTTATTCATATAATTGGATTTTGGTAGGTTTTAGGATAATTTTATTGTCTTTATCGTATTATTAGAAACCCTAATTTATCCGATTTACCATTAACTATGGTAAATAAAAATTATCATAGTTACTATACATAAAATCCAAAAAAATGTAAACTACTAAAATAATTTTGAAAAAAAAAAATTAAATATGGAATCCATTTTTCATAATTCAAAAAAATAAAATTGGAAGAAATTTAAATAAAATTAATTCTTGTTGTCAAAATAAAAATGTTGATTTTTAAGAAGTAAAAACTTATGAAAAGTTTGTCAGGTGTTTTTATCAAATTAAAATGAGAAATTACATAAATTAGTAGAAATGGGAATAAATAATAATAAAATAATACAATTACATTTTAAAACCAATTATAAAGATAATCTATCAATATAGAAAATTACATGAAAAGACACGTTTGACTTACAATGTATTGTTTTTCAATATTCATTAAAATTTTAATTTTATCCGAATAATACCAAAATTTCAGAAAAAAAAGTAAATTTTTATATCCTTCTTACAAATTAGAAGATTATTTTATAAATTTTAACTAATAAAAGTTTAAAAATATATTTATAATGGGTGGGCCATCAAAAGGTGGAAAAACATGCTTTTTTAAATACTTCCTTTATCCCCAAAAATTGAACTTTTTCTTATATAATGTTCTAAAAAATATGTAATATTAATTATAAAGATTTATAAAATTCAAATCTGGTTATTAATATTAATAACCACTATTTTATATCCCATTAAATAATAACTTTTTAATAATATATCAATGTGTAGTGAAACTCGGTATTATATACAATGAATGATATCTAGAAACGTCGCTCAAGTATGTCATGCAAGACAACTCAATGTTACATGTAGTTCTAAATTCCTTTGATATAGCGTTTACCATAATCCAATATTTGTTCATTTATACATTTAACAAATACAATACTCAATGTTGGGTGAAATTAATTCTATTGAAAGAACATGAAATTGTGTGTAACACAATCCTAGAAAAGTATTGCATGTACTGAAATATAATTCGATGTTTCATATAGCACAAGACATCAATGAAATTAAAAATAATATATATCATATAATCTCATGGTTTTACATTCTACCCCCTTAAAATTAATTTCTCCATCAAAATTTTTTGGGGTAATAAATGGTTTACTACTTCAATGTTTCTTTCATGGAAACCCACATCTTAAAACAGGTTACTAATATATTATTTTAAAATTTAATGTTAGAAACATACCAGTTACCCAAAGTAACTCATAACTATGTTTCCACATAGAGTAACATAAGTGTGAATTGAAAATATTGATACAGAAGAGAAATATAACCACATTGTTCTGATGGATAGTGATAAAGATTAATGTTTTGAAAAAGATAACTACTAGAAACCCATAAATATATGATGATTTAAGGAACCATCTGACTCATCAGATAATATGGTACTAGAATAAATTTTTTGGTTTAAAGATTCTTTAACTAGGATGATGAATTTTTTCATTAGGATAAATATTTACTTAATTTTAGTACATTATCACAATTGGTCATTCCCTGAACAATTTCCACTTCAACACTTATTTAATGAAAGGAAGTTGAATATTTCATTTAGGAAGAGTTATCATATCAATTGATAGAATGATATATAATTTAATCTTTCTGAAAAGAGGTTAAAAAAATTATCAAATATGTATATATCCACCTATAGTTAGATAATACATTAATTTAATAAGATTCATCCATAATATTGGTTATACTATCCATAAATGGATATCATTACAATCATTCAAAAATTTGAAAATATATATCTTTTGAAAGAGGTGAACTAAATCGAATTAATATTTTCTCCCATATAAAATTTTCAATTCATCGTTGTCACATTCCAAACATTTTAATACCCTAATCATTTATTCTCTAAAAATATTTAATAATATGAATTACCATAGAAACATAGTGAAAAGAAGTATTATATAAAAATTAATTCTTTCAACATATATGAAATACAAAAAATTATATACACACAAACCATGATATCACTTTATCCTTTTATCAGTTAGGAGGTCATTAATACTATCAAATATCTCATTATCTCATCATCCATTCATTTTATGCACTATTTTTTAATCCAATTTCAAAAACACTTAATCATTCTACAACATCATTTTCATACTCAACATCTCCAATAGTGATCACATGTGATTTTCATTTGTCTTTGGCTTTAATATGTTTTTAAAATTTATCATCATCCTTAAACCTTGGATTTGTGTATTGGTTAGCATAATTTCCAAAAAATTTCACTTGTAGAATTGAATAGTTTGTGGTGGTTTATCTGTTGTATTTTCTCTTTTCGCGTCATTAGAAACATCTTTCACATTACATTGTCACTCAAGTACTTGATTATTTTCTTTTCCACTATTGATTCATTTTCTAGTCCTTTTAATACAATATCCACCATAATTTTTTCAACACACTAAGCATAGAGAATCATTCATCATTTTTTTTCACCATAATTGTGGGAGTTTTCCTTAAACTCCAACTTTTATTTCTTGTCAAAACCAAGAGATGGATATGTAAAACCAACATCCAGTTCTACCTTGACAGCATGATGAAAAATCTTTTCATATATACTTATTAATCTTATTTATAATTACCTATGATGTCACGGTTTTAAGCCACCGAAGAATCGATCAATTTTATTTTGACGTTGGATGACAAATCCAGTAGCATATTT
The DNA here is from genome assembly GCA_963277665.1 of Viscum album. Lineage (NCBI taxonomy): Eukaryota > Viridiplantae > Streptophyta > Magnoliopsida > Santalales > Viscaceae > Viscum > Viscum album. The sequence goes on from OY728156.1 coordinate 319,160,125, forward strand.
TTCATGTATTATAAATATCTCCAATTTTATACACAAAAATTAATCATAATTTTTTATAAGACCAAATAACTCATTTTCCATCCTTGTTCTAAGAATTCAATTGATGTTATTATTGAAACACAAGTTCTTGAACATGTCTCATTCCATGGATTCAATTACATCTTACTGCATTGTATTCTGGATTACATTCCACCACTGTTCTACTTCACCTTCTAAATAATAACCATCCAAAATGAATTTTTGAAGTTCCATAAATTTAAGGATTGAAAATATCTTTTCAATTTTTCTGATCAAATTTTCAGCAACAAATGTATCAGAAGACCCACTAATAGAAGGTAGATGTTTCCTCTTGATGGAATCGATAGAATTTTGTTCCCTTATATGATCATTTTGAAGTCCATAATGATTCATAGATTGTGTAATTATAACAATAATATTTTTCATTACATATCCAATAAAAATTGGTTATTCAGGAGGACAATCATTGATTTCTCAGTTCATTGATATTAACACGGTTCCTTCAGGTTCGAGCCTTTACTAAAACCAAAAACGAATAATTTCAGAGTCAAAAATAATACTATGAAAACAACACAATCAAGGGGTTGTACATTAAATCTCTAGAAAATTTTTTTTATCCAAGATAATTCATGATCGTTACCATAATTATATGAAGGTAACCTATAGTTAGAGTTATCCTTAGGGATATCCCTAGGAATACCTTAGAAATATATCTAGGGATTTCACTAAATTTTTTGCATCCAAGATTCTAATAATTGACTAAACCTTTTCTCTGATACCAAATATAGAGACCCATTATTTACATATATTTAAATTACATTACTTTTGCGGAATACATAATACCTCACACAATCAGACACCCAAAGACCATAATAGTTTAATATCTTTGGAAATGAGGATCATAATCTTCTAACATGGTGAATGATATTCTACATCTCCCAAACAGATCTTCAATTTTTTTAGCTAAAAAATTTATTTATATCTATGGTTAAATAACACATCTAATGGGTGAACTCCAATTCCCAATAAGGGTAATCATTGAGAGCATAAAAAAACCATGAAAATATATATTAAATATCAAAATCGTGAGTCATAAAATAAATCTTAGAAGTTTATATGGAAAAATCAGAAATGAACACAACCAAGATAACATGAAATTTCCATAAAACATAGAATTATGGAAAACAAATAAGCTCATACTATGATTTCCATAGTATCCAAGGAATTTCTTCCAAGACCATCACAATGGACAAGGACTTTTACTGAACTTGGTTTACTTGTCATTCTAGCAATGTATTACTGAAAAAGATTTACTTGTCATTCCAGCCAGGAATATCTCATGGGATATAAATATTTACCCAATTCATTGGATGGGGATATAGGTCCCACACATCTCATAATGAAATCTTACTTATATATTCCACAAAAAATATGGCATTCTTAATATCATAACCCATAAAATAAAATGGGGTTATTAAACATCATTTCATCATAAAATAATTTGTAAAATATCAATGGATTTCATAAAAACAATTCCATCATAAATGAAATCAAATAAAAGAAATAATAGTGACAAAAACAAAAACCTATTTCATTATAGATGGAAAATAATTTTGGTAAAACACTTCATCTTAATTCCTGAAAAAAATAACAATTTTTTCAAAAATGTTTTCTTTTCTCAAAATTTTGTGAAATTTTAAAAGAAAATAATTGTATATGAAATAATCATGAAAAAGTGTATCAAGAATCTTTATTGATATAAGGTTTCATGAAACTATAAAAATCCATTCATCCCTTATAATTTTAATAAACATTCTCCTCATACATTGGCCGGAAAAGTAAAAGTTTCCTCAAATAGAATAACGAAAAAAGATTCATTTCGTACCATTTATTAAAAATTCATCAAAGGATAAAATTAACATTAATTTCTTTTTGTAGAATATTAATTATATTACATAATTAGTAAACATGGATGTTGACAATAAATAAAACCTAGAACATACCTATATATAAACAATCATAGATAAAAAATTGTGATTGTAAGGTTATTTCATACCTTAAGCCCGGTTTGATTTTTATGTATCCAAAACGTATGTTTAATGATTTAAATAATGCTATTTATTTATTCTATAATCATATTAATTTATATGATAACATTTATAATCATAATTTCATCCGTTTGTTAATTACATTTAATTATTACTCTTTATTCGGGTATTAACTGCTTTATTTTCTCATGCATGCTTTATCAGATATGTTCTTATTCATCATTTTAGGTTATAGTTATATCATTTAAATCATGAATTATTGTATTATATATAATATTTTTTCATTCAATATATTTATATATTCATCCTTTAATGAATATTATGTAGACCGAGCCACATCCCACTACGGAGATGGTATGTCGTACGTTCGCACGACGACAATATCGTTGCCATAATTATTGAATGGTTTTTAAATAGATGAATTATATCATCATAATATCAATATAATTTTATATTAATCATATAGATTTTATAATTCAATCATTATACTCATCCTTGTAAGGTGGTGGCGAAAACAGATTACACCAGGGCATGAAGATGATAAGTCATATGTAAGCATGCAGGGTGATTTAATTTTTCATAGGATTAGTATATGGTGGGATATGGTTGCTTCAAAACGAAAATAACCTATCAATATATAATTACTACTAGATTTATTACTTTATAAATAATAAACTAATTTGGTTGAAGTATAAGAAGAATGAAGATTGGTAGAATTGTAAAATGATATTTCCTCTTCTTCGATGTGGCTCCTCTAAATATTCTATTAGATCAATATCGCAGGTCATTGAAGAATACGAGGAACTATATACTGTTTCTAGGGAACGTTTTAAGGAAAAGGGTCTGGGTATGGTCAATCATGAAGTCTCAAAATGATGTGAAGAGTTTATGGAGGAATTTACCTTTTATCATTGAGGTGAAGGGCACTTTTGGAAACCTCAAAATATTAATATATAAAAATTGGAAAAATAAAACCAAATACCTCCAAAATGAGATATATTAGACGATAATATATGATAATATTAAAATATCATATACCAATAAAATTTAGACAAGTTTCGATGTCGATTTATTCATTATAATTTTAATTGAAAATTAGTTATTCTATTTATCTTTACTTATGATAACAAATGTTTCAATATTAAAAAGGTATAAAACATACTAAATTGATTAAAAATATACCATAAATAAATAATGTAGAACATTTTGGACCATATAATAATTAATCTGTATTTAAACAATTAATATTTTTAATTAATTTTATAAAAAAAATTTAACAGAATATCAATTTTGTCAATTTTGACACTGTTCATTAGAAATATCATGATAAAGTGTTATCATAGAAACAAATATTTTATTATATTCCTAATGCGACAAGGTCGTCTATAAAATTCATCATAAAAATTAATTATCCAAAATTTTATTAATTTTAATATTATTAATAATATTTTTTTGATATATTCATTATTAAAATTATCAGTACATCAATATTAAGTGATTTATTAAAAAATTAGTTATTTTGAATAAAAAAATGAATTAAAATCCTATGATGAATATTAAATTAATATAATTAAAAAGAATATTTTTAGTGAAATTTATCTTCTAGATAACGCAACATTAAAAATGTTATATTTATTGATGTTTGAATGTGAAAACTTGAACATCACTTTAAATAGAATAATATAAATGTAAAAATATAATCTATAATGCTCCAAATGGTAACAATATTTACCTTTGGATGATTATAGAAGATATACACTAGACCAATATGATTTGGCAATGTGTTTGGATGTTTTTTTGGTTATTTGGATTTTAAGAAAAATTGTTTCATTGATTTCACATGAATAAATTAATTTTTACATCATCAAAGAATAAGACTTTATAGTAATTATATATTTCTTAAAAATTAAAAATAAATTAGCATGATATAGGTAATTATTTTATCTTTTCATGGAATTTTTATTTCTTAGTATATAACCTTATTATCCTTATATTAAATTTGGTATACTTATATAAAATGTGAGGTTGACATTTTTTCACTTTTGTTGGTTTTATTAATATCTATGTCATTTTCATTTTCAAGTGTACCTTAAATGAATATGATTCAATAATAATATGGTAAGAGTATAATATTATTTATCTAATTGTATATTGGAAGATTTTAGGATAATTTTATTGTCCTTATCATATTATTAGTAACACAAATTTACTTGATTTACCATTAACTGAGTTAAATAAAAATTACCATAGTTACTGTTCATAATATTCGAAAATAAATGTAATCTATTATGATAATATTAACCCAATGATTCTAAATATGGAATCTATCTTTTATAAGTAAAAATAAATATCGAAGAAATTAATTGAAAATTAATTCTTGTTGTTAATACCCAAAATGGGTTTTTAAGATGTGAAAACATATCAAAAGATTTTCTGGTGTTCATGTCTAATTAAAAAATAAAATTGATTCCAGTGACCAAAATTGGATTAATTGATAAAAAAATCCAATTAAACATTAAAACCAATGAAAAAGTGAATATAGATATTATGATAAATTATATGAAAAGGCAGTTTTGAAATACAATGCTGTATTTTTCACAATTTAGTAAAATTTAAATTTTATAAGAAAAATCACAAAAATAATAAAAATGTAAATTTTTTGTCCCACTTCCAAAATTGAAGTTCATTTTCTCAAATATAACTTATTAAAGATTCAAAAAAATATATTTAAAATTTTTGTTCCATCAAAAGGTGGTAAAACTGCATTTTAAAAAAAATACTTGTTTTATCTCTAAAAAAATTATATTTGTTCTTATATCATGCTCTAGAAAATACTTAAGATGAATGAAGATGTTATATAAAATTAAAATTTTGGTTAATAAAATTCATAAAGGTACCTTTATAAACCTTTGAATAATAATATATTAATAATATATCACTGTTTAGTGAAACAATGTATTGCATACAATGTAAGCTATCAAGGAAGGTCACTCTTGCGTGTAACACAATCTAAGTCAGTGCTAGGTATAGCTCAATATTCATTTGGTGTTGTGTATATCGTAATCAAAATTTATTTCACTTATACGTTGAAGAAAATATATATACAGTATTTCGTGAAATGAATTCTACCAAAAGAACTTGAAATTGTGTGTAAAATATGCCAAAAATAGTGTTGCCTATATCAAAAGATAATACGGTGTGGTGTATAGCATAATATTTCAATGAAATTTAAAATAATATATCTCATAAAATCTATGAGTGTTACAGGTCTATCACATATTTACAAACATGGTCATAAAAACACTTTTTCCAAGTTTTCTTATAGTTGTTTCATTAACTCCTCAAGCTCCACAATATCCATTCTTATAGAATAATGGATATTAGAAGCACCCCATGAATAAGATAAATGGTGAATTCAAAATATCTTCTAGGAGGAACACCATAAAATTTCTCAAAAAACACAACGGCCAATTCCCTCTGAATAAGAATCTCTTTGGGGATGGTTCATTCCATAGAATCAATCATTCAACAAAGAAATGCATGCTCATAGGGTCGTAATATTCATTATTGATATGATGGAGGTAAATAATATTCATCCTCCTCCTTTCACTTTTATATAATTTGTGTTTGATTCACCAAATAGAGAGTGATTTCCCTATCATGGAAATTTATGTTGGCTCTATATAGGGAAAGCCAATACATTCCTAGAATTGCATAAAATTCCACTTGAGGGAGTATACAGACCCGACCATAAACATTACATAATCCTAAATTAAATGAATAATTCACATTGAGGATCATTTCAGGTTTAGTGGTTTTAATAATTATGTCATAACTATTTCATATGAACTTGAATATTACATGTAGACACTTCTACTAAATATCCTTTTTTGAATAAAATAAAAACTCTTAAAAGGAAACATGTCTAGTTCCATGTTTTAGATAGCATGACTTTTCCTTGATCTCGTCCTTGACCCTTATTCATCTCTATGTCCAGTGGAAAACATTTCAAAAACATGGGATGAGAATAAAAACCTCAGTAATTGTTATAAAATAAAGAAACAAAATATTTTCCTATTAATAAATATAAATCTATGAATCCATACATTTCATGTCACAACCCGTCCTCAAGGCAAGTGTCGTGACTACCCCTAGCCTGCCTTCCATAGGCCAGGGGCTGTAGAATAGCACCAAAGGAAAATCCCTGATAAAAAGGGAAGGAATTTCCTATAAACTAGTAACTCACATAGTCTAAACTCAAGAAGTAGAAGAAACAAGTGCTAAAATAGAAAAGAAAATCGTGCTGAAAGTTAGTGGGCCAGAATACAAACTCAATTGAACAACAAGTACAAGTACAATTAAAAAAGGAAAAAAGATCTAGAATCATCCACCAGGGTATCCTACCTGAAGGGTAGGAAAAGAACTCGAAAAAATCCTCCCTGAGGTACTTCCTGTCTAGTATAGATCTGAGGATCCTCCTGTTTGTCACCCTCAGCCTCGATCATTGCTGACCTTCGTCTGCACAGAACCCAACAAGGTGCAGGCGAAGCCCGTGCAGGGGTGAGTATAACAATACTCAGAAGGGGACCCTGAGACCTTCGAAGGACTCCCAGAATCCACCAATAATATACCACAAAAGAGAGATACAATCATGTAGTATCAACCACCCCTACTTAAGTATATACCAATACTTATACCTAAGTTACCAATCACAGAACGACTCCAAATATCAAGCCCAAGGACACCAATTTCATAAAGGATGTAAAGTCAATCATCTCAATAATAACTACTAAAAGACAATACTCATCTCACACAGGTATACAACACATGAAGAGGGGTAGTAATGATTAGATGTAGCCTCTGAATCATCTCCTTTGTGGAAACCACATAGGATCCTGGAACAATATCAGCGCGGTCGAACCCACAAAGGATCTTGGTACAGAAGTCAACGCTGTCGAATCCATGGAGGATCCCTCTATAGATGTCACTACTGCCAAACCCACGGAGGATCCCAGAGCTGGAGTCATCACTATCGAACCCACAGAGGATCCTGGTACAGTATCGTCACTGTCGAACCCACGAAGGATCATGTCATCTCAGTCACAGCTAGCCATAGGATTCTCGCAGAGAGCATACTGGATTCTGAGAGGGTCCGCTACTCGAGCCAAGTGTCAATACATCAACTACCATGATGTCTCGAGTTGATGTATCATGGGGTTCCATCTCATCATAAAGAAACCCAACGTGATTGACGACGTGTCAATCGGAGGCCCGGTCTGTGAGTTATTGGAATTTCTGTTCTAGGGGCCCGGTTGGTTTTTAGGCTCAAACCATCCCGACCATACCCCAACTGATTCCGAACCTCAAGTGGAGTCTGCTAAAAGAATTGTCTCGCTCCACGAATTCCATCGTTGTAGAAGGTTCGTCGATCAGACACATGTTGCCCAAGATGCGGGTAAAAGGTGTAAATGGCCATAGAGGGTCCGGGTCCATTCGGACTGACCCAGTCCGAACTGAGGTTTGCCCCGGTCTGTGGGTGCGACCCGACCCGAGTGGTCAGCCCGGATCGATAGGGCGGCTCGAACCAAAGGGAGCGGCCCGACCCAAAAGCGTGACCCAGCCCGAAGGCGCGACCCAGCCCTAAGGCGTAGCCCGACCGAAGGGGGGCCCGACCCGTAGCGACCCGGCGAAAGGGCAGCCCGGCTCGTGGTGGCTCCACCCATGGTGGCTTGGAAGGCCATGCGTGAGAGTGGGGTCCCCCCTAGTTTTGTCGAATGGAACCGGCACACTACTCCGGTTCAAGAGTCGTGGGACCCGGGTGGTCCCGCTTGTCCAGCTCCACGGTGGTCGGCCTAGTAGGCTGCCCCCTGTCCTCCACCACAGCGTGATGTCTCCGCACCACCACCACCGTGGCCTGACCCGGTATTGGCCTTTATCTCCACCTCACGTCGTGATGGTGTCCTGCTTCTTCATCTGTCGCAGCCCTCCCGGCAACAGTTCCTCTCCAACGTTGTTTGATGGCAACTCACCCCTTCGGTACCGCCGCGGCCCGCCTGGCTGGGGATCGGTTTCTCGGCACGGCATGGCAATGCTGTGCCCTTACGGCGACCAGGCATTCTTGTGTCACCGACTCCTTTTTGTGGTCCACCTCCATCGTCATCAAACATGAACAAACAAAGGGGAGGGTCAGACTGTGTTCATGCGGTCTGAACCCTCCTTGTTACGGTGCTATCATTTGGCTTCCAAACTATAAATTCAACGACAAATAATGGGTATAAAATACATCACAAATCCCTTACCTTGATTCAAAAATTGTTCGTTGACCATAGTTTCATTTCCTTGACGTCGGGGAGCATCTATGGAAGAAGCGGCATCAACATTATTCTCGGGTGACTCCTTCTCTTTTAGCATGGTCGATGATCGGGGACAATGTTCGTCATTCTTCAAGGATGAGGAGCGTTCTTCGTTGGGAAGAGGAAATTCTCCCAAATATTCTCCAAAGCTCTACCATGGATTATGCCAATCCCAAAATAAAATAATAAGGTCTCTTATTTTAATATTGGCATAATGAATTAAAAAGAATACAAATCACTTCAAAATAATTAATTAGGCCATTAATTAATTTTTGGTTTGGTACACTTATGAAGGAAGGTGAAGAGGCTCGATAATAAATTGGGAATTCCAAGGGTTAAAGGGGGGTTTAGGGGGTTTGATGATCATGTGGGACCAACATTATAATATCCTCCCAAAGGAGGTCATGTGCGTGTGGCCCCACCACTAACCTCTCCATGGAGGTTTTCACTACCCCACATAAAAATAAAGTTAAAATTTTATTTTTATTCAATTTAAATAAAAACCGCAAAAACCATCTTCCACTCACATTAGAACACAACTACGGAAAAGGTCTCCATAAGAAATTATCGGTGCTGTGATTTCAACGGTGCCCTCAGATTTCAATTCTGAGCACCAGTTCAAAAGATATAAAATTTCACTCATAAATTTACTGAATGTACCCGAAAAAAACTTTGGAAGTTCATTTCGGGCACTCCGAGACTCGGAATCTTGCGCCGTCAGAAATAAGGGACTCTTAAGATTCCCTAGAATTTCTGAAAAGAAAATTCCATGTAATTTACTAGACATTAAATTCTTCCCACCTCAAGGATTTACATCCCCGTAAGCTATAACTCACACTATAGAAACAAAAGGGGGTATTGAGCACGCTTGTGAGCCTCCCACTCCCATGTTCTCTCTTGGAGGTTCCCATGCTGCCAGTGAACGTGCACTAGAGTTATCGACCATCCATGCAGTACCCACTCCTATCAATCCTCAATCTCTACTATAACCTCCGTGAAAGTATCCATGTCATCAATGTCCAGCTCCCTGTGGTCGACGATGTGGGACGGTTCGTGCACGTATCTCCTCAGCCGAGATACGTGGAAGATGTTGTGCACCCAGTGTGATTGATGAGGAAGATCCAAGAAGTAAGCCACCTCGCCTACTCTGCTGAGGACCTAGAAAGTACCGATGAATCGTTGAGATAACTTTCTGCCTTGGCCAAATATCTATAGACCTCAATGAGGTGAGAACCGTAGAAACACATGGTTTCAATCCTCGAACTCTAGTGGTCTCCATCTCCAATCAGCATAGGACTTATGCCTACTCTGTGTAGTCTTCATCCGCTCCTTGATGATATGAACCTTCTATGTCATAGCCTGCACCATATCTGCTCCCATAAGTGCTGACTCCCCTTGGTCAGTCTCACACAGAGTCGATCTATAAAGTCGGCCGTAAAGTGTCTCGAAAGGTGACATCCCAATGGTGGAGTTGTATCTATTGTTATACGCAAACTCTATGGAGGGTAAGTGATCCTCACAGCAGAGACCGAAGTCAAGGACTCATGCACAGAACATGTCATAGGGAGTCTGATTGGTCCTCTCAGTCTGACCACCTGTTTGAGAATGGAAGGCGGTGATCAAGCGATGATATGTCCCGAAAGACTCCTGCAACCTCTTCCATAATTGGGAAGTGAATTGATCATCTCGATCAGAGATGATTTTCTATGGAACACCATGAATACATATGATCTCTCATATGTAGAGGCGTCCCAGAATCTCTACTGAACCCTGTTCTCTGATCGGTAGAAAGTTGGCCGACTTGGTGAGTTGGTCAACAATCACCCAGATAAAGTCGTGTCACTTGGATGTATGTGAAATTCCCCTCATTAAATCCATAGATATCCCATCCCACATCCACTCTGGGACCTCTAAGGGTTGAAATAATCCTACTGGAACCTAGTGTTCCACCTTCACTTGGTGACAAGTGAGTCATAATGAGAAAAAATATACTACAACCTTCTTCATACCTGGCCACCAGTGCTGTCGTCAGTGGTCCTGATGTATCTTCCCCACTTATGGATGTACCACTAAAGAAGATGTGTGTAACTCCCTCAACACTTACACTTTAATTGCAACTATTTCCATTGTACTTCCTCTGAAGAGAATGACATGCTCCGCACCTTCAAAAAATCAATTAGGTTCATGCCCTGTGGATATCTGAGCACACCGTGTCTCGTAGTCAATGTCCCCACACTATGCCTCCCTGACTTGCTGAAGAAGTGGAGGAGTGACTGTGAGTGATTTTAGAAAGGTTTCTCCATATCTATCCACAAAGGAGATCTACAATGCAGCCAGGTGCTCTGTAGTCTCTCCATGCAGATGAATTTATGATCTCTATTTGAGAGTATCTGCTACAATGTTCTCCTTCACAGGAGTATAGACAATCTATATGTGATAATCTTGGAGGAACTCAATCCATCGTCGATTTATCAGGTTCAGGTCCTTCTTCCAGAAGATATACATGAAACTCTGGTGGTCAGAGTAAACTATAAAACACTCACCCATCAGTTAGTACCCCCACATCATCAAGGAGAATACCACAACTGCTAAATCTAGGTCATGGGTAGTGTAGTTCTGCCCGTGCTATCTCAACTGTAGAAAACCATATGCGATCATTGCTCTCACCTGCATCAAAACACACCTGAGTTCAGTCCCTAATGGTTCACAGTAAACTACATACCCAATGTCCTCCTCAGGTAGCCAAAAGATGGGCGCACTAGTCAACATCTTCCTCAGCTCCTGAAAGCTCTGATGGCATCTCTCTAACCACATGAAGGGTTTCCCATTCTTCGTCAACGCTGAAAGCGGTGCTACAATACTAGAGAAGTCTGGAACAAATCTCTAATAGTACCCAGCCTGCCCCAAACATCTCTGCACCTCTGTCACACTCTTGGATGGCTCCCAAGCATGCACTGACATAGTATTTTCTAGATCTAATGCAACTCTAGCCTCTTAGATGATGTGTCCCAATAAGTGAACCTCTTGAATCCAAATCTGGAATTTCGAGAGATTTCCATAAAACTTGTGATCATTGAGTGTGTCCAGCACAACCCACAAATGTTAGGCAAACTCCTCCTCAATAGCTGAGTAGATCAGTATGTTTTCAATGAAGACTATGACAAAGAGATCGAGGTAAGGATTTAGAATGATATTCATGAGACTCATGAACACTGCTGGAGCATTGGTTATTCCAATGGGCATAACCAAGAACTCGTAGTGGCCATACCGAAACCTGAAGGCCGTATTCTGCACATCCTCGTCTTGAACACTGAGCTGGTGATTTCTTGACCTAAGGTCTATCTCAGAGAACCATCGTGCTCCCTTGAGATGATCAAAGAGGTCTTCAATCCTCGAAATTGGTTACTTGTTCTTCACGATCACATGGTTCAGGAGATCATAGTCAACACAAAGACGCAAGATCCCATCCACCTTCATGGAAAAAAAAATCAGGGATGCCCAGGCTGAAACACTAGGATGGATAAATCTCATCCCCTACAAGTCCTCCAGCTATAACCGCAGCTCACGAAGCTCGGCGGTAGCCATCCGATATGTTGGAGTTGATATCGGTGTCGTCTCGTGGTACAAGACAATATTGAAGACCACCTCTCTGTGAGGAGGTAGTCCTGGAACATCGTTAGAAAAAACATCCATGTACTGAACCACCACAAAAAGATAACTCAAACTCTACACATCAACCACTCTGGGAATGAGGCTATCCAACCGATGTTTGATCAGCTACCCCCTTCTATAGGTATGTCCATCCTGTGCTACGCAGTCTCACTTCTCAATGGTGAAGGTATAACTCATTTCATACTCATGGAAACACATCACTTTATACCTAATATAGTCAATCTGAGTGTGAACTGTGAATAACCAGTCCATCCCCAAGATGACGTTGTAAGGCCTCGACACTGCTATTGGGAGATCCCAGCTGAATCTATCACCTACTATAGTAAGCTCACAATATCGTCATAGGTGAGTAATCATCACGTCTACTCCCGTAGGAGTCTCTAGGAATAAGGATCGAGCCAATGTCTCCGTCGGAATCTCTGAGCTCCGAACGAGGGAAGTGAAAATAAAAGAATGACCCACACCTATGTCTATAAGTATTGCGGTAAGGGTGGAGTAGACATAGATAGTTACTAGAATCATATCAGGTGCGTCGTGGTCGTATGCCTTGTCTTCCTGGAGCTAAACCTTATCCTGTATACCAGCTCCCTATGGTCGGGGTGGACCTCATGGTGGTGGTGGTGGTAGGGCCTCGAAACCTCATCCACCGCCTGATGCTCAGCCAGCACCTCTGTAATGTCCTCAAGCTTCAAGAAGACCACCACAGTCAAACCTGTGCCTCTTTCTGGGATGTCCCTCTACCATCTGTTGCACATCTGCATGGCGGTTCGGGAAGTCACGAGCCATGTGACCCTGCCCACATCATGCATAGCACTGCATGCTCCTCATATGGCTGGCTCTGTCTCGTGTTCCCCACACAACCAAACCTGTATCTTGGGGCCGCCCACCTGATGGTCAGGTCCACTTGGACCTCTATGACATTTGTCTACTGTCGGCTGTAGAAGACTCTGCTACGTGTCGCCCTATGGTGGGTCTTGCTGCTAGTGACTACTCAGTGAGAAAAATCTCCACTAGATGGGCATGCTCCAGCACCCCTGTCTGTTTCGGGATGTTGAGGGAGATCATCAAAGCCCTGATCTCATTCCTAAGTCCCCGCTCAATGGTTCAAGCCCTAAATAATGGTCTCGCAACATATCTGTGGAGTAGCGCGAGATGTTGGTGAACCTCACTGAGTACTGAGCTACTATCATGCAACCCTACTGCGGATGATGTAACTCCGGAATCATCACCTCACAAAGGGTTGTTAGGACAAACTCTGATCGGAATAGACTCTTGAAGTCTTCCTATATTAGTGATGCCTTGTCATGCACCTAGAGAATCAGGCTCCACCATCTTCCTGCTGCTGCATGTGGGAGACTCATGAAAAGGATCACCATGAGGTCGGATGGTGTCCCTACCAATCTGAAAACCCTCACAACAGCCTCCAGCCAATCCTCAGCTACCTGTGGGTCCATCTCTCCCCTGAACCTGGGCGGCCACTAGCACCGGAACTCATGCAATGCACTCAGATGGCGTGTAATCTTTGCTACTGGATCTGGTGGTATCGGTGGCCCAATGGTCAGTGGTACCGCTAGTAACTCCGCTGTGATGGGGCCCTACCCCGCGGCCTCGTCGCTCGGTGGGCTACCATCTTGTACAAAACTCTGAACCCTAGTTGGATGCCTACGTGGAGCCATATTGAAAAGAAAAAATTGCGCCACAGTCAAACAAATATACCTGGTGAGATGAAACAAAGTATTCACGAAGAAAACTTTTCAAAGTAAACACCCACACAATCAGTGTTTCATGCGCTGAGACGAAAATTAGAAGTCAGAGTCATAGTGTATGGATACATTGACCATCGTACCAACATCGATTTCCCTAAACTGAAAACCACACCCAAAAAACATTACATTATTTCTGTTAAAATAATCAGAGTCCACGTTCTGTGGTAGAACTGACTCCACTGACACCAATTTGTCATGACCCATCCTCGGCACATGTGTCGTGACTACCCCAAGCCTGCCTTGCATTGGTTAGGGGCTGGCGACTAGCACTAAAGGTGAATCCATGATAAAAAGGGAAGGCATTGCCTTTAAAAGTGTAACTCACAAAGTCTGACCACATGCAGTAGAAGCAACAAGTTCTAAAATAGAATAGAAAAGTGTGTTGAAAGTAAGTGGTCCTGAATTCAATCCCAATTTAACAACAGGAAAAAATACAAGTAAAAAGGAAAAACTGCTCTTGGATCGTCCACCGGGGGATCCTACCTGAAGGGTAGGTACAGAACTAGAACAAATCATCCTTGAGGTACTTCCTATCTAGTCCATCTCTGAGAAGCCTATGGTCCATCACCCTCATCCTTGATCACTACTGACCTTTGTCTGCACAAAACACAACAAGGTGCAGGTGAAGCCCATGCAGGGGTGAGTATAACAATACTCAGTAGGGGACCCCAAGACCCATGAAGGCCTCCCAGAATCCACCAAGGGTATACCACAAAATAAATATACAATCACGAAGTGTCAAACAACCCTACTTATGTATATGCCCATACATATACCTATGTTACCAATCACAGACCGACTCCAACTCTTGAGCCCATGAACACTAATAAGACAAAGGACGTAATGTCAATCATCTCAATGATAACAGCTAAAAGACATGACACAGCTCACACGGGTATAAAACACACGAAGATGGGTAGTGATGATTATATGTAGCCTCTGAATCATCTCTTTTGTCGAACCGATGAAGGATCTTGGAACAATATCAGCATTGTCGAACCCACGGAGGATCCTGGAACAGAAGTTAACACTATCAAATCCACGGAGGATCCCAGTATAGAAGTCACCACTATCGATCAAACATAAGATCCCAGTACAAGAGTCATCATTGTCGAACCCATGGAGGATCCTGGTACATTATCATCACTATCTAACCCACAAAGGATCTTTTCATCTCAGCTGCAGCTAGCCATAGGATTCCCGCACACAACACACTCGATTCCGGGAGGGTCCGCTCGTCGATCCATGTGTCGATACATCAACTACCATGAAGTCTTGAGTTGATGTATCCTGGAGTCCCATATCATCATATGGAACCCAACACGATTGACAGAGTGTCAATTGGACGTCCGGTCTGTGAGTTATTGTCTTTTCCGTTAGAGGGGCCCGATTTGTTTTTAGGTACAAACCAACCCGAACATACCCCAAATGTGTCTGAAACTCATGCGGAGTATGTCAAAATAATCTTCTCACTCCATGAATTCCATTGATGTGGATGGTTCGTCGATCGGATACACGTAGCCCATGATGCAGGCTAAAAGGTGTAAATGGCCATAGTAGGTCCGGGTCTGGTCCTACCCAGTAGGACCAACCCAGCTCGACCCTATCTGAACTAGGGTCTGTCCCAGTTCGTGGGTGCGGCCCTACCCGAGTGGTGGGCCTGGATCGAGTGGGAGGCCTGAACCAAAGGGAGCGGACCCACCCAAAGGGGCGGGCCGGCCCAGGGCGCGGCCCGAACCGATGGTGCAGCCCGACCTGAAGACACGACCTAGCCGAAGGGCTGCCCAGCCCATTGAGGCCTGGCCGAAGGGCGGCACATCCCGTGGGGGCCCGACTGGCCATGCGTGAGAGGGGGGTTTCATGCCCCCCTATTTAGTAGAACTGAACCGGTGCACTGCGCCATTTCAAGAGCCACAAGAACCAGGTGGTCCCGCTTTTCTGGCTCCACGGTGGCCGACCCGGCCGACAGCCACCGCTCCTCCACCGCGGTGCGAGGATGTCGCGGTCCTGCTGTCCTTCGTGCAAAGCAACAACACCATGCCCCCACCGCCGTAGCCCGGCCTAGCTTCCTGTCCGTGACTCGGTTTCACTGTGTGGCATGTCGATGACACACCCTTGTGGAGACCTGGGGGACTTGCGCCGCTGGCTCTTTTTTGCGTCCCACCTTTATCTTCATCAAATGGGAAAAAACAATGGATAGGGTCAGACTGTGTTTTTGCGGTCCGAACCCTCCTTGTTATGGTGCTATTATTTGGTTCCCAAACTATAAATTCTACAACAAAGGACAGGTATAAAAAACTTCACAAATCCCCTACACTGATTCAATGATTGTTCGTTGACGACAACATCGTTTCATTAACATCGAGGAGCGTCCAAGGAAGAATCGTCGCCAGCGTTCTTCATGAGAGACTTATTCTCTTTTAGCTTGGTCGATGATCGAGGACATTGTAAGTAGTTCTTCAGAAATGGGGAGCGTTCTTCGTTTGGAGGATGAAATTCTCCCAAAGATTCTCCAAAGCTCCACCAATGATTATGACAAACCACAAAATAAAAGAATATGATCTCTTATTTTAATATTGGCATAATTAATTCAAAATAATTCAAATCACTTCAAATTAATTAATTATTCCATTAATTAATTTGTGGTTTGGCACACTTATGAAGGAAGGGGAAGCGGTTCTGCAATAAACTGGTAGTTCCAAGGGTTAAAGGGGGAATAAGGAGGTTTGATGATCGTGTGGGCCCCACCTTATAACATCCTCCCAAGGGAGGTTATTTGTGGGTGGACCCACCACTAACCACCCCTTAGAGGTTTTAACTACCACACATAAAAATAATGTTAACAATTTATTTTTATTCAATTTAAATAAAAACCTCAAAAACCATCTTCCACTCACGTCCGAACGCAACTCTGGTAAAGGTCTCCTTAAGAAATTACCTATGTTGTGAGGTCAACGGTGCCCTTGGATTTCAATTCTAAGCACTGGTTCAAAAGATACAAAATCTCGCTTGTACGTTTATTTAACGTACCCGAACTAAACTTCAGAAATTTATTCCTGGAACACCGGGCCTCCGAATCAGGCGCCATCAAAAAATGCAGACATGTAAAATTCTTGAGAATTTAAGAAAATAAAACTCCCAAGGAATTTCTAGGTATTTACATTTCAATAATAACATACCTGTTGAAATCGTAATATTTATGAATAACACACAGAAGTTATATATCATAAATGTAACTCGTGGCATCCATAAATACTTACATTGTAGATTTCATAGCTACATAGGGAGTTATGTTTGGAATACCCATCAAAGTATATTCCCTAAATATATTAGGATAAACATTAACATTTACCACCAACATGTTACATAATGCATTGGAGAGCTATTTCGGGCTCACCCTCCCAAGCTATATCATGGAACGACCCATATACATAAACAATGCCCAATAACCATAACATATTAATAGCACATAACACAAGAAGAATGGAAAGATAACATTTCCACATTCCAATTAAAATTTATCAAATCATGATATTTAAATAAACAATGCTTTATCAAGTCATTCTCAAATCCATTTACAAAGTTTATTAAATAGATTTTTCAATCAAAGTGACTCATACAACATAGAATCTTTTAAATGAATTATCATTTAAAAAAATTAATTTCAATATAAATTATTCCTGAAAACCATTTTCAAGACAAAGAAATTAATGAGAAATATTTTGATTAATAAATCCTTAAAACATTTTAAACGAGATTTTAGATATAGAGTTTTTAATCAAATGAGAGACTCTTGAATAAAAATAATTGAGGCATAACATTGAATTAGAACTTTATAATTACATGAGAATAAATAGATTCGTGATGTTATATGTAAAAGGGTAGTATATACACCATATAAGAGTGAATTGGTGCATAACGACAGTAAAGTCTCAATAGAATGTAAATTGAGATGAAATCCCTTATAAAAACCGTATCCTTAGATTAAGGATAAATAAATTAAATAATAATGTGTGAAAAATATAAATAATCTCAATATTATGGATATTTAGTGTAAATCCATCATAGAACATTCACATATGTTCTTTTTATGACAAAACCAATGACTTTGATGTTTATCTCAATGAATGGAAATTGAGTTTAAATTACTCTTATCAAGTTCACATCGATGACATGAGAATTTATGATTGGAGTGATTAAGTGTATAAAAAGTAAATCCAAAAAATAAGAGTGGAAATTAAATCATAAATAAATAAATATTTATTCCACACAAAATCATAGCATGACATAATTAATAATGTGAAGATTATCCCAAAGAATGGAAATTGGGTTAAAGGTTCCCTTACTGATTTGGTAACTTACGAAACATACAACCCATGAAAGAAGGATCATAAAATAGAGATGTAAATACCCATAAATTAAATTATATTACAAACTTAATACAATAATGGGAATTACATACACCCCACATAAAGAAATAGTGGTAAATATTGCATGAATCTCATGGGAATAAAAAGTGTGATGAAAATCCCTTACCACATTATTATCAATCGAGTCGTATGACCAAAAGTTAATAACCACCAAATGATTCATATAATAACATTATTATAAAGGGAATCAAGATAATATATATCAAATGGTAGAGAACAATAAAAAATAGGTAATAAATTATGGGTGAACAATGGAAATCTCACAGAATTAAAAGTTAGATAAGAAACCCCTTACATCGTGGCTGACTTGACTCGTTTGTTCCTTGTTCTTCCTGAATAATAAACTGTAGTTAATTTATACTTTCTTAATATACTTTTTTCAAGTATTTTATTCCTTTTATATCCCATATTAAAATGTTATAAACATTATGTAATCATTTAAGTTAATAATGGTCGTTTTGTCGATATTTGGTACTTGAGTAAAAAATGAACTTCTTATATTTACAAGTTGTCTATGTGGTAAAAAGTCCATTGTCTCTAGAATGATATTAATTATTAAATATCATATATATCTTATATATCCTGTATATATATTTATTTATAACCGTACATAACATTTAGATGTAAGAAATGAAATTCACCGTTCATTGAGATGGTAAGTCGTACGTATGCATGAACGCTACTTTCAATTATATTTCATATTAAATGGAAATAAAATATAATAAAACTTAGATATATTATAATTATAGTATAATATCATATATAATATCATTAACTACATCTTTCATACATCCCACATATGGCATTAATTAGTCATATCACTTTGAGGGGGCAGTAGTATGCACTTTCTAAAATGAAATTATTACATTTACCTATAATGGAAAACATAAAGGTATTCTATAAATAAAAAATACAGAATCATAAAGAAAAAATAAAAAATATATATATCATATATAGATATAGTTCCATCATAATGTCTACAATGAGAGGCAGTAGGAGATAATTTAACAATCATTGTTTCATGAGGCGTGAGTTTTTCATCCACATAAACAGTATGTTCTTTACCTATTAGATGAAGTTGTGTAAAAGTTTAGTTTAAATCCTTATCATAACAAAATACTAGTATATTGAATATACTTGTGTTGTTAATAAATAAAATAAAAAAATTATTTTAGGGGTTGGAGATCTAAAATAAAGAAAAATAACATAAGAGAGGATGTGACCATTAAATTGGGTAACTCACTTTGGTTTGAACCAAAAGAGATTTTTGTTGTGCCTTCGACCTAAGTGAAGGCTTCTAGGTGTAAGATAGAGATATTGAAAACGTATTTGGCTATTGGTTGGATGAGACAAGAGGCTTGAGAGGTGTGAGTAATGGGATAGAGGTGAGGGATTTTTATAAGAGAGAGGAGGGGCTCTTTAGGATAGTGTGACACTATTATTTTATAATATAATTATTTTTAGTTTTTAAAGGTCCAAAACATATTCAGGTCGAATATATGATGACACATAGTGAAAATAAAATTATCCAATAATAATTGGAAAGTTTTTTGACATTATTTTAATCTTTATAATATTATTTATTTAAATATATTATTATTGAGGTAAACACTACATCATTATTGTGTCATAAAAAATTTAATTTATCTAATGTCTAAAAATTATAAAAAAATAAAAATTATGTAAGAAGTTTTTTTCTTTCCAAATAATATTTGTATTCTAAAAGATTACTTATCTTATCCAGCGTAAAAATTAATTTAATAAAAGATATTTGTTTATGTCATTTTTGTCTTTACTTTAAGTTAATTAAAATATAGTGTCAATATCACTCCCTTGTGGCTCCATGGGGTCCCCAAATAAACCCAAATATTCCCATGGGTGGATATTTATCAACCAATAGGATGTTTTCACATGTTAGGGTATTTTATTATTATTATTACAATATCTGTTTACCCTTATTTACCATATTTTACTTTTAACCATGGTAAATAAAATATTTACTGAAGTAAATATTCATAATGACTAAAAATAAAATATAAATATTTGAATAGTTTGGACCACTTTATTCCGAATATGAAATCCATTTTTAAAATTAAAATCCGATAAGTGGTATAAATTAATTTAAAATTAATTTCCACTGTCAAAATGAAAAGCGTCTTTTTAGAAATATTGAATATCAAAATATTGACACTTGTTTATGTCCAATTTTGGGTGAAATTTATTCCAATGAGAAAAATTGGATTAAATGAAAAAATTTAATCTAACTACACTTTAAAAAAAATTAAAAATATAATCTAACCATATAATTATATTATATTAAAAGTTAGTTTTAAATTAAAATACAGAATTTTTAACTATTGATCAAAAAATGAATTTTATGTGAAAAATACAGAAATTTTACCCAAAGTAATTTTTTTCCCAATTCATAAGAAGAATTATATTTTTTAAAAAATTAAATATAAAAGCGACCATACAAGATTTAAATAGGGTTCACCATTAAAAGGCGATAAATCAACCTATTAAATTAAATTAGATTCAATCACATTTTATGCCTATATGTTTTATTGGATAAATGTAAAAATATTCAACAAACATGTATAATCATACTGTAGTTAGTTATATTTCTTCCAAACATTACAATGGTTAGGCGTCCACTACCGTTTAAAATAATAAAAATAATATATTATTTTTCACTACAACACAACATTGTGTGCAACATAATATTTCAAAGAAACACAACGTTGAGTATCAAATCTTCCCTCAAACATAGCATCCCCATTAAATTAAAATTAATAAGTAATTTAAAAATATTAATAAATATGAAAATTTCATATTCTTTATTTAAATTCTATGTTACATCCTTCCCCCTTTTACGAATTGTGTCCTTTCAATTTTAAAAGTGGGATCAAAAAACTTCATAGAAAACCCCACATTAGAAAAAGAGTCAGTAAATATATCACTTTAAAATAAATGAAGAGAAGTAAAAAGGTCACCCAAGACAAAAGATACTAGTAGTCCATGAAAACATGCATATGGAGGAGAAAAAGCCGTCATGCTTTGATGGAGAGTGATAGAAAACATGATTAGAACAAAGTTAACAACTAGAAAATCACAAACCTGTGATGGGATAAACTTTATTTGATTCCCTAGTAAGAAAAAGTAACAAAAAAAATTTTATGTTAATTTTCAAAATGTTATGGAATTTATTTATGTTATTGACTAAAAATATAAGGAAACATACTTACTTGTCATGTAGACTTTAATCCTTTAATAAATTCCTACCACAAACTCAATTTTTCTTCAAATAATGAGTATTCAAGATGACTTATTCCCATTGAAAGCTCTATCATAAACATCTAGAGAATCACATAATCCAAAAAATATGAACTAAATTCTTCCCATGTATTTATACACTAACCAAAACCAAAATGGTTCGTATAAGATCAGACAATCCCCCAAAAAGCACAATCTTTTTCAATGAAACGTCTCTTAATCTCTAAATTTTTTCAATTAATAACAAAATCTCAAAAGGGCCATTAAATAAACAACTATGAATAATATTCATAAATGTAATCAAAACTAATATTGAATCCCAAATCTCATAATGATTTAATCAAATAGTCTTCATGATAAATCTTAACATTTATCACTAAATATCATCAGTTACTCTTAAAGTATCATATTGAAAAGTAATTAACCTAATCACATATTATCAATGATAGGATAATCATTTTCATATATAAAACAAAATCAACTTATTATTGATTCATTAAATCATTTAACTAAAAATAATTAGTCATACTAACCAGTGATTTCACATTGTTCAGTGGTACCCAGTCGAACTTTGGTTGTGGGTTCGATTCCCGCATCTTTGTTCGACGTGTTGTGTTGTCACGTGGTCTGTGTGTTTTCCTTTTTCAAAAAATAAATAATTTTATAACATTGTAGAAAAAGATATAAATTCATCAAAAATAACCATAAAATATTTTAACCAGAATGGTTATCTAATAACTTTCATTTTGCATCCAAAAATGTATTAACATGTAATTTCCTCAAATTCGTGGATCATATAAACCCAAATGGTTTTTTATAACTATATAGAAAAAATAAAAAATAATTATTCCTAGAATAAAATATACATACATCAAACATTAGGGGTACACATACAATAAAAAGTATTCGAATGTAATCCCATCATCAAAAGAGATTTATTATTTTTATGAAATTTGCCATCCTAAAATCTACCATAACACTTGAATCCATTATATGTTGAATTTTTACTCATTAAAAGTAATTCGTGACCCATTAACCATTCCTTTCCATCTTATTGTAAAATAAATCTTTCCTATAATCAAAATCATGAATCATACCCTAACATTTAATAACATCTAAACATCTGTTACGAAATAAACCATACCTTTCATTGCTCTTTCTCAATTTCCCCATTCTCAATTGGAATGGCATTAGATATTGGTAAACATATATTTTAATTATCCTGGTGATCCCATTCCATAGACTTATTCTAAGGGAATCTTTTTGTATAATGACCATGCAAACCAAATTTAAAACTTTCAATTGATCCCATAGGAAGAACATCTTTCCATTTCCTAGAGTCAATTGGATGCTTCCTTTTTCAATGGCATGTACTTGATTTATGACCATCACATCCACATAATTTGTATCGTATCATCCATTTGAATCATTTCCGACGTCTTTCTTTCCACATCCTTGACACATAGATTTTATAATATACATACCTTTACAATTATTACCTGAACATCCAAGGGGATTTGTTTCTCGCATATACGATGCCTTATAAAAACCACCAAAGTTCAGGTGGTAGATCATTACTCTAGATAGTTGGTTGATAATAACCACAAGAGTTCTCATTGTAGCTCCAATTTCATTCAGTTTCTCATTCAAAAAACCATCACAGTTTTCTTCACATATATTGTTACTATGGTGCTTTTCAGATCAAGCCATTTACTGAAACCAAAAAGGTAAGTGTGAATATATCAGTAAAATCATCATATAATATATTATGTGGATGGTGAATACTATTATATACTTGTTCATGTAATCTTAAACTCATTCACTTTATCTAAAATAAATATGACTCTTTCTGAAATACTAACCATTATGTTAATGTCACTTATGATTAAAGAACCCCTACCTCAAAAGTTATCTAAACCGACCTCTGATACCAACTATAAGGACATGAACTTAAACATTACATAATCTTGAATTAAATGAATAATTCACTTTGAGAAACTTTTAAGGTTTAGAGTTTTAGATAATTAGTCCATAACTATATTCTATCAACTTGAATATTACATGTTAACACTACTACTCAGTATCCATTTTTGAATAAAATAAAAACTCTTAAAAAGAAACATGCCTAGTTCCATGTTTTAGTTATCATTACATTTCCCTGATCCCATCCATGACCCTTATTCATCTTTAAGTCCTATGTAAAATATTTCAAAAATGTGGGGTGAGCATAAAAATCTCAATATGGGTTATAAAATAAAGTAACAAAATAGTATCCCATCAATAAATACAAATAAATGAAACCATACTTTTCAATCACAACATACCTCATTAAATCATAAGATTTATGAATAACACACAAAAGTCATAAATCATAAAGGTAACATGGGGAATCCATAGAATTCTTACATTACAGCTTTCACAGCTACAGAGGGAGTTTTGTTTGGAATACCGATCATAGAATATTCCTTAAATCTCTTAAGAGAAACATTATCATTTACCTCTGTCACGTTACCCAATGCATTAGAGAGGTACCCAGGCTCACCCGCCCAAGAATTATCATAGAACCACCCATATACATATACAATTCCCAATAACCATGACATTTTTGTAACATACAACAGAAGCATAAATTAAAGATAACATTTCCACATTCTAATCACAATATATCAAATCATGATATTGAAATAAACAATGCTTTATCAAATCATTTTCAAAGACATCTAAAACAATTAATAAAGAGATTTTTGAATAAAAGTGTCCCAAAACACTTTGAATCATTTAAATGAATTATAATATGAATATTTTAATTTCCATATAAATAAATTCTAAAAATTATTTCGAAAACAAGGTCATTAATGAGAAATACTTAGATGAATAAATCACTAAAACATTTAAAATGATATTTTAGAAAAAAAATTAACAAAATGATATACTATGGAATATAAATAATTTATTAACAACATTGAATTAGAACTATATAATATCTTGAGAATAAATATTTTAATTATTTAATATGTCAAAGGGTAGTATATACACCATATAAGAGTGAATTATTTCATAATGAAAATGAAGTCGCAATTGAATGTAAATTGAGAGAAAATCCGTTATAAAAAACGTATCCATAAATTAAGGATAAATAAATTACATAATAATGTGATAAAAACATAAATACACTAAATATGATTGGATATTTATTGTAAATAAAATACATAACCTTCACACATGTTATTTTTAAGACAAAACCAATGGCATGGATGTTTAACTCAATAAATGGAAATTGAGTTAAAATTACTTTTATCAAGTTCATATCAATGACTTTAGAATTTATACATGGAATTATTATGTGAAACAATAATATATCTACATAAAGGGGAGTGGAAATTGCAACATAATTAAGTAAATAGTGATTCCACACATAATCATAGCATGACATAATTGATAAGTATAAGACCAACCCAAGGAATGTAAATTGGGTTAAAAGGTTCCCTTACCGATTTGGTAAATTATGAATCATAAAACCCATGAATGAAAGATCATAAAATCAAGAATTAAATCCCCATAAATTAAATTATATTAAATAATGAATACAATCATGGGAAGTACAAAAACCACACCAATGTAAATAGTGGTAAATATCGCAATAATCTCACGGGAATAAAAAGGGAGATGAAAATATCTTACCACATTGTAATCAATCGAGTCGTATGGAAAAAAGTTAATAACAAACAAATTATTCCTAAAATAATATGAATATGAATATAATCATTATTATATATATCAAATGGTATTACACAATACACCACATGCAATAAATTAGTGGCGAACAATTGAAATCTCATGGAATTAAAAGTGAGATAAGAAATCCCTTACCTCGTGTCTGAATTGACTCGTTTGTTCATTGTTCTTCCTAAATAATACACATAAGTTAATTTATATTTTCTTAAGATCATTTTTCATGTTTATTATTCCTTTTATATCACATATTAATATGTTATAATCATTATGTAATCCTTTAATTTAATAATGGTCCTTTTGTCGATATTTGGTACTTGAATCCAACTTAAACTTATTATATTTACATGTTGTCTATGTGGTCAAAATTCCATTATATCAAGAATAATATTAATTATTTAGATAACATATATATCTTATATATCTAGTATATATATATATATATTTATAATAGTACATAACATTAGGAGGTATGAAATTAAATGCACTCTTCATGGAGACAGTAACCCGTACGTAAGCACAAATGCTACTTTCACTTATATTTCATATTTAATGATATTAAAACATAATGATACATAGGTATATTATAATTTCTATATAATATGATATATAATATCATTAACTCCATCTTTTATAAGTCCGACATATAGAATTAATGAGTCATGTCACTTTGAGGGGGTGGTAGTCCATACTTCCTAAAATAAAATTACAGCATTTAACCATAATGGAAATCATCAAGGTTTTCCATAATTGAAAAATACAGAATAATTGCGAAAAAATAAACATAATATATATCATATATAAATACAGTGCCATCATAATGTTTACCATGAAAGATAGTAGAAGATAATTTACACTACTGTAAATGGAGGATATACCAACGGAAGATTTCCAATGGTTTTCACAAACAATTGGAATATGGGTGTATAGAATTTTTTACACAAAGGTTTTTCGAAACCGTTGTGATATATGATTTTTTAGATGACATTACCCAATGTTTTGATAAAATCATTTGGATGTGTCAATTTTAGGAAGGCTTTCCCAACGGTTTGTCTAACCTGTTGGGAAACTTTTCCCTTAGATTTCCAGCCATCCTGATCTCCCATCCATGCGATTGAAGTCCCAAAGCTGAGACCTAATAGCTCTCTCGCCCGAAAAATAATTCCACCAAATCCATCTTCAATCACAAAGTTGTTTTATTATGAACTTCAAATCTGTAATTTGTACCATTAGTTTAATGTTTGGCATCTATTTTTTTTATTTTTTTTTTGATTTGGCTTAAACCTGAGGATCGTGCAGTATGTTATACCCATCAATTGCGATTTAATTTGTTTTATGTTTTGGTTCATCATTCAAGTGTGAACCAAATTTATTTGATGTCAGGGGGTGTATATGGTGAGAGGTGAAGTGGGTGGGGTTGCAGTGGGTGGTTGGAGGGGGTGTGCTGGTGGGGGTTTAGTGAGTGAAGGGGGGGTGTACAGGTGGGGGTGTGTAATGGGGGAGTCTATTGGGGTTTAGGGGGGTGGTATAGGTGGGGTGGGGTGGGTTGTCCAGGTGGGGGTGGGGGCTGTTCAAGTGGGGGTGCATGTGGAGGGGGGGATGTTCAAGTGGGTGGGGGAGAGGGGAGTGTGCAGGTTGGGGGGGGGTGCTGGGCAAGTGGGAGTCTACTGGGGGGTGAGGTGGGGTGGTCTACAGGTGGTGGTGGGGGGAGGGGGTTGGGTAGGTGGGGGTGGTGGGAGGGGGGTTTTGCACGTGGGGGGGGGGGGGGTTGCTGCGGAAGTGGGTGGGGTTGGGATGGGCAGCTGAGAGTATATTGGGGGTGAGGTGGGGGTGGGGGAGGGGGGTTGTGAAGGTGGAGGTTGCAGGTGGTGTTGGGGGGGGGGGTTGTGTAGTGGGTGGATGGGAGGAGACTGTGATGGTGGGGGTGGGGGACGGGGGCTGTGCAAGTGGGGGGGGGGGGTGCAGTCGGTGGATGAGAGGGTGTTTGTCCAGAGGGAGTCTGCTGGGGTTGAGGTGGGGAGGGGGCTATGCAGGTGGGAATTAATCACTTCCATAGTTCACCAATAAGCACTAGGAAGTCATATCATCTAGATATTTGGATAGGTTTGAGGCCTCTTTTGTTTTGGTTCTTGTCTAGTCATCTTGATGAGTAAGGTATCACATGATCTAAAAGTGACATCAACTATATAGGATCAATTCCTTCCCCCACAACACAATTTTCTAAAAAAAATATATTCTTGGAAGGTTATGTGAGCCTTTTAGAATCCAATGCCCCATAATTTTCCAAATTGAAAAATTGATACCATCATGTTATCAAGTTACTAATCCTACCAAATTAGATTTTCACTAAAAAATACTATTTTAATCCTTAACACCCATTGTTTCATTTTTATAACATGAATTACAACCCAATTAAATCTCATAGCTCTCAGTAAAACCCCAGTGGACATACCTCCCACCCCCTGGACACCCCCTACCCCCCTTGGACACCCCCCACCACCCTCATGGACAGCCCGCCCAACCCCTTGGACACCCCATATCCCATGGACATCCCTGTCCCCCACATGGATAGCCCGCCTGCCCCTGGACATCCCCTACCCCGTGGACAGCCCGCCCACCCCCTGGACACTACCCGCCACCCCACATACACCCCACCCCTGGACACCTTATACCCCCTGGACAGCCCCCCCCCCCCACCCCGTAGATATCCCGCCCACACCCCTACACACCTCTTCCCCCCCTGGACATCACCACCACCATCGTGGATAGCTGGCCCACCACTTGGACACCCCATACCCCCTGGACAGCCACGCCACCGGTGTGAAAAGCCCACCCCCAATTACACAGAGGCAGATAACTCTTCATTTCCCCCAATTTACAAAAGCCTCCATGCATGTGAACTCTAACCGGAGAGATTCCATCTGATCCCCTGCAACTCCCCCATCCCGGTAAGACTCCTTCAACCTCTTCCCCAATATAGATATAGAATCCCTCACTGAGGTAATTGACATGGTTGGTGTGTGTTCTACCAAACAATGTGACCTAAGATGGTGAGTTGAGGTGTCTTATCCATTTCTAGTGTTATTTATCCCAAATATGAGCTACTTATAAGGATATCCATCTATTCTCAACCTTTATACATTTGTTTCCCTACCATGAAAGATCAGGTCGTTATTCCCTATTTCTAGGGTGTATGGAAAATTTTATGACTCACACTATTTGATATTGAATCAATGAATAATACTTGATTTGTAGATGACTATGAGTATATAGATTATGGATTATAAACTATCCCTTAAAAGTATCATTGTTTTGTGTTCTTTATGATGTGTAATATCATTAACATACTTTATTATTTATCTCAAATTTAAAAATAAATGTTTTTGTCTATACATAATGTAATTAAACCTCTTTACAATCCATAAACAAATTATTATTGTTGAATCCTAAACTTTATCCCCACATGGGGTGCGCTTGACTTGGGGAACTAATTGGGTAAGGAGAGGTATGACCATTGGGGTGCCAGGAAAGAGTTATTTAACATGTGTTAATGATTTGGGATGCCTATAACATATAATGGGACCCATGGCATGTTCCTCTTATATGAGACCTATTGAAAATGAATATAAATGAATTTTATTTTAATTTTTTAGTAATTATTCTTTGATTAATGATTTGGAATTCCATGAAGAAACCAACCAAGGAATCATGTTAAAAACGAAGATTTTAATTCCATTTGGAATCCCTCTTGGCATAACATACCCAATAAGTGTAGTTTGATTTGTTTTATATTTTAGCTTTACAATTGAAGTGTTTGGATTATATGAATGAACTTGATTTTAAGTCTTAATAGACACTCCATTTATGTATTTAGTGAATCATATCTTCTAATGGAGGTGCTGGTGAGATGTATCCCCACTTAAAGATGGTAAATGGTTTGTTAAGTCATATTTTCTCGAGGTGGGTAATGGATATAAGGATGATCCATGTGAAGGGATTGGGGATAGTCAAGGTATTGTGGTAGGTAATATTTTTTTTAGTGGGGATATATGGTACTTTCTCTGGACTTTAGTTTCGGTGGTATGAAATGTACTATCTTTTCACAATATTTCAATTTTTTAGCATCTATTACTTATTTAAAAAACTCTCTTTACACATTCTGCATCTTTCATAAAAAGCCTTAATATTGTAATATCTTGAAAAATGTTCTATCAGGTCTATGGTGTCTTCTTGCATGTGTTAAATGAAAAAAATTACAAAACACATCTCACCTCAAATATAGGCACACATAACTGAATTAGTAAATCATTACATTGTTTAAATATTTCACTACATCAACTTGAAACTCCTTCAATTCTCATTTACATAAATATATTTTTGATTAAACATTAATCTTATTGGATTGCTTATGAAGAAATGACATATAAAAATTATTTTTACCGAATTTATAGAAGTATGATGTATGAAACCGAACGGATCTCAAGTGATTTTCAAAAAAATAGAGATTTTTTTAAAATTTCAATTCACAGTGCTTCAGATAGTGGTCACATCCACTACCCATGTTCCAATTGTGTTTTTAAACCTTGTTTGAGCCATGAAGAAGTTATCTACCGCATAACCAAATATGGTTTTCAAGAAAACTACTATTTGTGGTATCACAATGCGGAGAAAATGAAATCTCAAATTACTGATGATCGAAATGAAAGTACTGGACTGGAGAATTTGTAAGATGATTGGTTTCTGTTTATTATTCATCATAAAAAATGATTTATACTCAAGAAGACTTAGATATGAGGATAGATTATGCATCAAATGAAAATGATGATATTGTCAGGGTGAAAAAATTTAATGATGCGGCAACAACTCCAGTATATCCACAGTGCGATAAAATGAAAAAGATATAATTTTTAATATGATTGTTTCATGTGAAAACTATGTATGGGATTTCTAATATAGAAATAAATGACATTCTTACCTTCATAAAGGATTTACTTCAAAATGATGCATATATTCCCTCAAACCACTATAAGGTATGGATATTAGTTGAGGAACATGGATTTTCTAGAAACATAATTCATGATTTCCTGAAATATTGTAGTTTATTTAGGGAGAAAAATGCTGAACGAAATGATTGTATAAAATGTGGAACATTCTGCTGGAATACAAAATCTAATGGGACACCATCCTGCATGCCACAAAATGTATTGTGGCACATTTAATTGATCCCCAGACTCCATAATATTTGTATGTCTGATGAAATATCAATCAAAATGAGATTGCATGATACCAAGAGAAAGAAGACTAATGATGAGTTGCTTCACCCTGCAGATAGATTTGCATGGCATAGATTTGATGCTCGATATCCTTATTTTGTAGCTGGTCTGTGTAATGTGAGGATGGATCTTTCATGCGACGGTTTTAAACTGTTTGGGAAGATGGTTACTTCACACAACACATGGCCAATTTTTATACACATTTATAATCTTCCCCCATGGTTGTTTATGAAAAAACATTTAAATTTCACGAGTATACTCATATCTGTCCATTCTGAGCCCATAATTGATATTGACGTATACATGAAACCTTTAATAAAAGAGTTTATTCTTCTTTGGGATGTGGGTGTGCACTAAGAAAATGCATATTCTAATGAAATGTTTCATATGCGTGCTGCACTTATGTGTATGATCAATGATTTTCCAAATTGTGCAATGATTACTAGATGGAGCATGAAGGGAAAACTGCAATTTTCTATTTGCATAAAGAATACACGATTTAGAAGACTGAAACATAGCTGTTCTTTCAGTTTTATGGGACATTGATGATTCTTCCCAATGGACAATCCATATAGAAATATTCGCCGAAGAATTGATAATTCCATAGAGACTGATGATATACCTTAGCGTAGGTCTCGAATTGATGTGCTTATTGAATTGAAAGATTTCAGTTTTCCATTCGGGAAGGGTCAAATGAAATATAGAAATGGAAAGAATGCTTCCACAGAAACCTATTACAATTGGTGCAAGAATAGTATCTTTTTTTATTTGCCTTATTGGTCAACCAATTTGTTACATCATTTCATAGACATAATTCACATTGAAATTAATATATGTAAAATTTTCCTTTCGATACTTCTAAATGTTAAGGGAAATACTAAATATGATTTATAGTCTCGACATGACTTAGTGGTTTGGGGAATAATACACGAATTGTATCCTATAAGTATTTGTGAATATAAATGGCATGTTCCATGTGCTTCTTATGTGATGACACCCATGAAAAAAAACATTTCTGGAAGTATTATAGACTATTAGAGTTCCTGATGGCTATTCAAGAAACAAATCTAAACATGTCAATAGAAGAGAGTTGAAACTAAAATCTTTGACGACTTATGATTTTCACATTCTTCTACATGAGTAGATTCCAATAGAAATCTTTCATCTTTTGTCCTATAATGTAAGGGGGACTAATATTCAGGTGTTCCATTTTTTAGAGATTTTTGTGCTAAGTAGTTGTCCATGTATTTCATGAAATTTTTTTTTGATAGATTTCCCATTAATTTTGTGTGAGTTGGAGAAAATTCTTCCTTCAACATTTTTCACATAAATTCTACATATGACTATCCATATTCCCACTGAAATACATCACGAAGGACCTATTTTTTTCGTTGGATGTATCCAACTAAAAGATATATGTACACATAAATTTCTTATGTCCGAAACCGAAATCATCTCGAAGGTTCAATCATGAATAGTTACTTTGCTCATGAATGTATGGATTTTTTCTCAATGTAATTGTCTAATCATACTACAAGAATGAACATAACAATGGGAAATGAAGAAGAACAATATGAGAAAATTGAACCCAATTTTCCATCACTACCTCAAACATGAGGATTTCTAGGATAATATACATTGAAGAAATTAAGACTTGAAGAGGGGGAGATAGCACATCACACAATTTTGTTAAACTGTTATTTTTTCGATGACTACATAAGTTAACTAAATTGAATATATATATCTTTTATATATATATATCTGTTAAAACATTCATATTTTTGATCTTCCTGGAACACAAAACAATGCTAAATAGAAATCATCTTTCTTTATCTCTGATATGGAAGGAGACTTTGCATAGAAAAGATTTTTCTTCTTGGTTAAAGTTGAAGGTAATGATATTACTATTTAAAATAAATAAATAAATATTTAATTAATTTTAATATTATTTTATACTGTAGGTATTGAGTTTTTCTATTGACACTACCTCTGAGGAAATAAGTGCTTTGGATTTTGGTCTGAAAATCGTGGTTCAATACTGTCAATAAATTTTTATCAATGGGTACAAATTTATTATCACTGAATGAGAAAAGAACATGATAACACAACATGATGGGGTTATGGTTACTACCACAACATATTATTATTCCAGTGCATCAGATAATAGACCACGATTTGAATATTTGGGTCACTATGGTGTTGTTTAATGAATAATAATATTGAATTTTTACTATCATGGACGAGTTACGATGATGAAATGAAATTGGATTGATTCAATGATGAGACATGGAACATTTATTCAATATTGTGGATTTCGAGTAATTAATATAACCAGCACTCGTGCTACTGAAGAACCATATGTATTGGCATTAATTGATAAACATGTTTTTTATGTCAAACACCAACTTCAACCTAAATTTTTTTTCATAGTTGAAGTAATTACAAGAAATATTTTTTATGATGATGATGATTGAATTGACGCCATCCTTACTAGATTTGCAATCAATCCATTTATTTATTTTGATGACTCAAATAGCACAATTTTTAGAGTTGACTGTGAACCTAAAGTTGTAGTAAAAATAAATATAAAATCATCCATCCATGTTCATACATCATTTGGTTTACCTAGAGTTTGGTTGTTATGGTTGGTTCTACTAAAATTGATTTAATATTTATTAAAAATATGTTGTATCCAACTTGACCGTTAGGAGAATTTTCAATGTTTATTGTTTGATTTTTTTTTTAATTTCATTTTATAATTTGGAATTGAACTGTATTTAAACCTACAAAACCAGCATTTCTCACATGGTGAACATTTCGATGCTTCAGATATGATTTGTATAAAATTTGTATGACTCTAAGACCATTCTTTAACATTTTATCAGGTAATGAACAATATGGTATGTATTCTTCTGAAAAATACATATTGAATCCTGCATCATCTTCCTAACTTAAAGAAATTTTTTTTCTTATTTTTTAAAATTTCTTTACCACTTATGAATCTTGTGGAATCAATGTTCCAAGATTTTAATATACTGGTGACACATAGTAAATAATCATTCTAATAAAAATTATATTTCATTATTACATATTGTATGATTTATGAACTACATTATATATTTGTTTAAGCTCCACCTAAAAAATGGTTAGTTAAATTATCCACGAATCCCTATATTCCCTCTCATTTTTTTATTTTGTTGGTTACACATTAGTTGTCCATTTTTATTTATATACATATTTGTTTTCAAATGCATTATATGAAACCTATTTAAGATAGGCGATGAAAAAAGACTATGTACAACAATCGTCGCATGACTGAGATGGGCATTCCACCACTAGTGCTTGCAGTGAGTGTTTTTTTTAAAATATATTTATTTAAATAATATTAAATGTCATGTGATTAATTTGTTTAAACATTTCTTCAGGATCCATCTATTAGGAAACAATTATTTAATGAGTTGCCTAGTAGTGGTCCCAGTACTCGGGGTGATCGTAAATGGGGGGTGGGAGTATGGGAGCTAGACGATCGGGCCGACGTACTTGATTAGACCATGCCTCTCCCATTCACAAACCATCAATACCACATTCTGATTCTAGTGTTCCATTAGGGACTCATGGGATATTTAGGCCTCCCAAGTTTTCACCACCCTTTACATCTGACCCTCCTATCCCCTTTGTACCATATCCGATGATGATTCCCACTCCCCATACTGCATTTGGCCAGCCATCCATGTCATCTTCTATTACTTCGGTTTCGTTCTTTCTGGGCTTTATTATTCCATATTCTTCAAATCCTGATCCACCAGAGTCTGTCTCTACGGAGAATACATTGGGACTCACTCCATCTATACTGGGTGTTCCATTAGTTTCTACGTATCTAACAGCACCCATTGATTAGACTAACGCAAGTATACTTATTAAACCCTAACAAATTGATACACCATTATTTATTTTCATTATAACATGTATTGATAAAATATATTTTTTCTTTCGTAACAGATAAGTCTACTGATAGGAGGCTAGGGTGGGGGCGTATATGAATGTGTGCGGTGTGGAACCGCCACACACAGTTGATGGTGGAATACAATGAAGAGAGATAGATGATTGAAAAATCAGGGCAGCAACGTCAGAGTTTTTTGGCGACGATTGCCAAATACTCTGACATCATTCATGTCAGCCCACTTTCATAGAGACAACTGTCAAATTAAGTCAAGGATAATTAATATCCAGAGTTATGGGTACAAAAATATATTTTATTTAATGCAATATATTAATTTTTTTAATTATATGAATTAAAATTTGTGTGTCAGCTGCGGTTTAATTTCCCCGATGGTGAGAGTGCACGGCCAGCACGATTAAAGGATTTAGGCGAGATTTGGAGAGCTTATAAGTGTGAGTTCTACATTGCCTGGAATTCTTGAGTGGGCACAGAGTTAGAGGATGTCCCTTTCAAGGATGAATGACAGTTAGAACAGTACCTACAGAGGATTACTAATCGGACGGCTAGCCAATTTGGGTTATTAATCAAAATAGAGATATTTAAATGAAAATTTTCATGTTTTTCATTAATAATGATTATTGAATTATATTTTTGATGAATTTGGAAGAAATAAAAAATACATTGATTCTATTAAATACGTCCACACATTGGGACATACTACAATTCTAGATCAAGAGAGACAGCGGGTATGATAGTTTATAATCTTTCTTTACGACTTGCACTTTCTATTGCTTCATCTATAATTTATTTGATTACTAAAGTTATTAAATTGTTTTATTTATGAAAATACTATTTATTTGGTATAAAATTTTTAATTATGGTCTCTAAAATTCAATGTCATTGTAGATGCATAAATTGAATATAGAAGGATGTGTGCCTTGAGAAAAATTGTTTTGCTCGAGTAGAAAGAAGAAAGATGGAAGTGTGGTTAATGAACCAACTCAAAAACATATTGTAAGTCTTAAATTGTAGATTTAAAACTATAATCTCTATTTTGTAACTTAATAATATATTTATATTTGTTACATGCTTTTTTAGAGTCCCTTGATTCCCAAGAACCTGACAATTCTAGGCCAAAAGATCACACACATCAGGTGTTTGGAGATGAGCACCATGTTAGAGTATGCTGCTGACCTGGGTAGTGTATAGTTCTGACGAGGTATTGTCCCCCTCAGGTATGAGTTGTAGTGCCACTAAGCTGCAGTAGGTTAAGTCACATACAGAACATGATGAAAAAAGGCCATAGAGATGGAAGAACAGTCTGCTAGGGAAAACACTGCATTTATGAAACTGATGGAAGTTTTACATCGTACACTTCCTCCAGAGACCAGTACTATTGAGATGAATATATGCCAGTGATGCGTTCTATATATGGTGCAGCATGAGGCAGTTCTAGTGGGGGTTGAGATGATGTTGAGGATGAGGCCGAAGTGAAGGATGAGGGCGATGAGGAGGCCGAGGCGGAGGAGGAGGGTGATGAGGAGACCAAGGATGAGTACGAGGGAAATGAGGAGGTGGGGACGATGATAGGGACAACGATTAGGATGAGGGTGAGGGTGAAGATGATGGTGATGATAGTGATGGTGATGAGGGAAAAATGATTAGTTACATTTTCTACTGATATTACTAACCTTTTATTTTTATTGATTCGTGGTGCCTGAATATTTGTGTGATTAGGTAGGTCACATTATCATTATTTTTTTATTTATAAATAATAAAACATGACTTGGTTATTTGATATGAAATACCCCTATTGTAATGAAATTGTATGTTTTTAGTAGAATTTAGAAAATTGGTGGTATTATTAGAAGTTGATATAATGAAATCATTTTTTATCCTTGAAATTATTTACTTAGAAAATTTTTATATATCATCCCTTGATCCCGGGACACCCCCCATAAATCCCCACAAATAGCTCTGTAGACAGCCCCTCACCCAACTCCCTAGACCCTGGACAGCCCCCCGGATAGCCCTCAGGTAGCCTCCCCACCCTCATTACTGGACCCTGGATAGCCCCCCAGATAGCCAACCCACCCTCCTCCCTGGACCCTGGACACCCCCCATGGAAAACCACCTCATTGTCCTTCCGGGACCCCGGACATCCCCCCTCCTCCATGGACCCTAGACACCCCCCACGCCCTCTTCCTGGACCCCGGACTCCCCCCCACCCTCCTCCTTTGACCCCAGACAACCCCCCACACCACCCCCCAGACCACCCCTAGACAGCCCCCCACCTCCCTGGACCCCGGACAGCCCCAACCTCCTCCATGGACCTCAGACAACACACCTCCTTCCTGTGACTTGGAAAGCCCCCCCCCCCCTCCTCCCTAGACCCCAGACAGCCCCCCCTACCATGCCCTTCTCCATGGACCTGGGACAGTCCCCCACCCTCTTATCTAAACCTAGGACGGCCGCTCCCCCATCCTCCATGGACCCCAGACATCCCCCAACCCTCCTCCCTAGACCCCAGATAACCCCCCAACACAACACCCCAACATTGGGTGAGAAAAACATCTAAATATATAAAACATCACGACAATCACAGAAGGCTATGGACCACCTACCTTGATTCCGGTGACAATCACACTATTAATTTGGTGTCTCGGATCCAAATTATAGCTCTCTACAAGATTTTCCCTAAATCCTAATGGGAAAAAAGGGTTTTAGTTCTTCATAAGAAGATGAGAGGAGATTGAGAACCTTAACTGAAAAAGGAAATCAAATATAGGATTAGAATCAACTGGATCATCAATCCTCACTTGACGACACTCAAAACGCCCAATTATCGATGGATACCTTCCCTTAAGAGCTCATGGAAGCTTTTGATTATGTTGATACTTTATTACAATGTTCCATGCGTCATTTATTATGTTTATAAGTCAACAACTCGTCAATCTGAGGCACGATGTGGATGGTACCACTCAAAGTGTCTAACTTTTATTTCAAATGGACATAATTTCATGTGAAAACAACAACTCGCATACGGAAAACCAACCAAATGCTTTCAGATTGTATTGATACATTATGACTACAATTCATGGGTCATTTGTGATGTGTACAAGTCATCCCGCAACAATCTGAGGCACAATGTGGCTAGTATCACTGAAGGTGTCACTCTTTTGTTTAAAATGGACACTATTTTAAAAACAACAGACATGTTGAAAGCCAATCAAACATATTATTATTTTGATTATATTTTATAAAAACGATCCATGGGTCATTTTTTATGTTTACGAGTCAAACCTGCCTCAATATATGGCATGGTGTGGCCGGTACCAGTCAAAGTGTATCACATTTATTTGAAATGGACACCATTTTATGCAAAAATGAAAACTGACATATGGAAAACTGAACTAAAACATTCTGATTGTTTTTATAATTTAGGAAAACTATCCATGGGTCATATGTGTCGTGTATGAGTCAACCCTTTCCTTAATCTGAGGCATAGTGTGGCCGGTATCACTCAAAGTGTCTTTCTTTTGTTTAAAATGGACACCCTTTTATGTAAAAAAAACTGGCATATGGGAAACTGACCAAACACATTCATATTATGTTGATAATTTTGTACAAGGATCCATGGTCTATTTTTTATGTTCAAAAGTCAACCCCGCCTTAATTCGAGGCACAGTGCGGCTGGTACCACTCAAAGTGTCTCTCTTTTATTTGAAATGGGCAACATTTTATGTGAAAGAAAAAATGGCTTATGAAAAACTGACCAGATGCATACAGATTCATTTCATACATTAGGAAAATGATCCGTGGGACATATGTGACGTGTATGAGTCAAACCTACCTCAATTCGAGGCACATTAGGGCTAGTATCACTCAAAGTGTCTTTCTTTCTTTTTTAAATGAACAACATTTTAAGTCAAAACAACAACTGGCATAGGGAAAACCGACCTAAGGCAATCATATTGTGATGATAAATTAGGAAAACGATCCATGGGTCATATGGGATGTGTATGAGTCATCCCTGCCTCAATTCAAGGCACGGTGTGGCCGGTATCTCTCAAAGTGTCATTCTTTTGTTTAAAATGGACACCCTTTTAAGTAAAAACAAAAACTAGCATAAATAAAACTGACCGAACATGTTCATATTGTCTTTATAATTTATAAAAAGGATCCATGGTTCAATTTTTAACGATTAAGAGTCAATCCCACCTCAATATGAGGCACGGTGGGGCTG
Organism: Viscum album; assembly: GCA_963277665.1. NCBI lineage: Eukaryota > Viridiplantae > Streptophyta > Magnoliopsida > Santalales > Viscaceae > Viscum > Viscum album. The sequence goes on from OY728156.1 coordinate 319,198,876, forward strand.
GTACCACTCAAAGTGTCTCACTTTTATTTGAAATGGACAATATTTTATGTGAAAACAACAACTGACATACAAAAAGGCAACCAAAAACATTCTGATTCTGTTGATACTTTATGACAACTATCCATTGGTAATATGTGACGTTTAAGAGTCAATCTCCCCTCAATTAGAGGCACGGTGTTTCCGGTATCACTCATAGTGTCTTTCTTTTGTTTAAAATGGAGAGCCCTTTATGTAAAAACAACTTGCATACAGAAAACTGACCAAACATATTCAGATTGTGTTTATAATTTAGTAAAAGGATCCATGTGTCATTTTTGACATGTACAAGTCTACCCCGACCTCAATCTAACACATGGTGTCACCGGCACCACTCAAAGTGTCTCACTTTTATTTGAAATGGACATCATTTTAAGTGAAAACAACAACTGGCATACGTAAAACCAACCAAACACATTCATATTCTGTTGATACATTAGGACAACAATCCATGGGTCATTATTGACGTGTACGAGTCATCCTCGCCTCAATACATGGCACAGTGTGGCCGGTATCACTCTAAATGTCTTTCTTTTGTTTAAAATGGACACTCTATTAAGTAAAAAGAACTAGCATACGGAAAAATGACCAAAGATATTAATATTGTGATGATACATTAGAACAATGTTCTATGCATCATTTTTGATTTTCATGGTCAACCCTACCTCAATACTATTCACGGTGTGGCCGGTACCACTCAATGTGTCTCACTTTTATTTGAAATGAACGACAGTTTAAGTGAAAACAACAACTAACATACAGAGAACCCAAAAATCGCATTCATATTATCTTGATACTTTATGATAATGACCCATGGATAATTGTTTATGTGTATACGTCAACCCTGCCACAATCCGAGGCATGGTGTGGCGGGTACCACTCAATGGGTCTCACTTTTAGTTGAGATGGACAACATTTTAAGTAAAAAAACTAACATACACAAAAACGAACTGACGGATTCTGATTGTGTTGATACATTAGGAAAAAGATCCATGGGTCATATGTGACGTGTACTAGTCAACATTGATTCAATATGAGGAACAGTGTGGCTTGTATCACTTGATGTGTCATTCTTTTTTTTTAAAATAGACAGCCTTTTAAATAAACAACTGGCATACATAAAAATGTCCAAACATATTCAGATTGTGTTGATAATTTTCACAAGGATCCATGGATTCGTTCTGAAATGTATGAGTAAACCCTACTTCAATCTGTGGCATGGTGTGGCTGGTACCACTCAAAGTGTCTCACTTTTATTATAAATGGAAAACATTATAAGTGAAACAAACAACTGGCATACATAAAATTAACCAAATGCATTCGGATTCTATTAATACATTAGGAAAACGATCCATGGGTCATATGTGATGTGTATGTGTCAACTCCACCTCAATCCGAGGCCTGGTGTGGCCGGTATCACTTGAACTTTCATTCATTTGTTTGAAATGAATATCATTTTAAGTAAAAAACAAAAACTGGCATACAGAAAACTAACCTAACGCATTTAGGTTCTATTGAGACTTTAGAAAAATGATATATGGGTTGTACGTGATGAGTACAAGTTAACCCTTCCTCAATCTAAGGCACTTTGTAGCCGATATCACTCTAAGTGTCTTTATTTGGTTTAAAATGGACACCTTTTTATGTAAAAACAAAAATTGGAATACGGAAAACTGACCAAACATATTTGAGTTGTTTTGATACTTTAGTACAAGGATCCATGGTTCATTTTTGAAGTGTACGAGTAAACCCCATCTCAATCTGAGGCACGGTGTGTCCGGTACCACTCAAATTGTCTCACTTTTATTTGAAATGGACAACATTTTAATTGAAAACAATAACTGACAAATGTATAACTTACCAAACACATTTGGATTATATTTATACTTTTGGAAAACCATCAATGGGTCATTTGTGACGTGTACAAGTCAAACCCAACACTATCCGAGGCATAGTGTGGCCGGTAGCACTCATAGTGTCATTCTCTTGTTTAAAATTGACAACCTTTTATGTAAAAACAACTTGCATACGGAAAAACAACTGAACATATTCAGATTGTGGTGATGCATTAGTATAAGAATCAATGGGTCATTTCTGACATGTATGAGTCAACCCTGCCTTAATCTGAGGCTTGGTGTGGCTGGTACCACTCAATGTTTCTCACTATAATTTGAAATGGAGAACATTTTAAGTGAAAACAACAATTGGAATATAGAAAACTGACGAATAACAGTCAGATTCTTTTGATAAATTAGGAAAACAATACATGAGTAATTTGTGATTTGTATGAGTAAACCTCGACTCAATCGGAGGCACGATTTGGCCGGTATCTCTCGAAGTATCATCATTTTGTTTAAAATGGAAACCCTTTTACGTAAAAAAACTAGCATATGGAAAACCAACCAAATGTATTTGGATTGTGTTGATACCTTAGAACAACAATCCACGGGTCATTTTTAATGTGTATGAGTCAAACCCGTCTCAATCCGAGGCACGATGTTTCCAGTACCACTCAAAGTGTCTCAATTTTATTTTAAATGGACAACATTTTAAGTGAAAAAAACAACGGGCATACAGAAAACCGACCAAACGCATTCATATTGTCTTGATAATTTTGGAAAATGATCCATGGCTCATTTGTGTCGGGTATGATTTAACCCCACCTCAATTAGAGGAACGGTGTGGTCGGTATCAGTCAATGTGTCAATCTTTTGTTTAAAATGTATATTTTTTCAAGTTAAAACAACTGGCATATGGAAAAACTGACCAAATGTATTCGGATTGTGTTGAAACATTAGCACAAGGATCCATGGTCCTGCCTCACACAATCAAATTCTCATGCAAGGAACTCCTACCCCTATTCTAAAACACATGAAATTTAATACCCCAAGGACAAATATATTCTCTAAGTCACACAAGCTCATTGATAAACACCCATTATGTTCATCACTATGTTCAAAGACACCCACCCCAAACCATGGAAAATTATATTTGTGTTTGGTTGAAGTCATTTTTCAATTTCCTTATTTTGGGGTTATTAGTTTCTAATTTTTTAATTCAATCTGTTATCTGTTATATAAAATTCAATTTTGTATGTATTATTAATTCAACATAACACATATAAATATGTATTCAGTTTTTGATGTAATGTATTCATAATTGATAATTAAATTATGTATGTATTCAATTCAATATTCAATTATGAATCAGTTTTTGGATTGTACATGTAATTCTCATCTCAATTCTGAATTGAATTCTAAATCAATTATGTATGTTTATAATTACCTTATGAATTATGTTTTAATTCTATATATTTATAGTTGCAGGGTTCATTATGTGTAAAATCTATATGAATTAATCGTGTATATGTCTGTGTTACTGGTTGTTATTGCAGGTAATTAGAATTGGGAAGCTGGAAATGGGGAAAGGGAAGCCTACAGCAAGCTGCAGCCTGAATTGCACAACAAAGCCTAAGACAATGGTTGTAAAAAGATGGAATAGGGATGTGATTGGGTTTTTACCAACACATCTAAGTGAATTGTTGGTAAAAACACTTTCCCAACAGTTTACAATCCATTGTGATATAGTGAAATGTCTAGATATTGCCAACGGTTTACACAAACCATTGGTAAAAGGCTATAAAAACTGTATTCCAACAGTTTGAAACCATTGGAATAGAATGTTTACCAACAGTTTCAAACCTTTGGTGAAAATTTATACCAAGGGTTTGACATAACCATTAGTATAATTTAGATTTCATAACACATGACAACAGTTTTCCAGAAACCATTGGCATATGTATTTTTCTACAGCTTACTTCCTTACAGGTTGGATAACCATTGGTATATATTATACCAATGGTTATCCATCATTTACCATAAGTTTGGAACCGTTGGTAAAGGTTGTGTTTCCAGTTGTGTGTACAATCACATTTTCATGGGGCGTTAGTTTTCCATCCACATAAAAATTATGTTCTTTACCCATTAGATGGAGTTGTGTGAAAGTGTAGTTCGAAATGTTCTCATAAAAAATACTAGTATATCTATTATACTGGTTTTGTTATAAAAGAAATTAATAAAAATTTTTTGTGGTTGGAGAAGTAAAATAAAACAAAAGAACTTATGAGAAGACGTTACCTTTAAATCACGTAACTCCCTTTGGTTTGAACCTAAAGGTTGTTTTGATGTTCCTCCGTTCTATGTTAAGAATTCTTGGTGAAAGATAGGTATCTTGAGAGCTTATATGGAAGGGGTTGGATGAGCCAAGGGGCGTGAGAAGTGTGAGTAATGGGTTAGAGGTGAGGGTATTTATAAGGGGGTGGAGGGCCTCTTTAGGAAAGTGTGAAACTATTATTTTATTATAAAATTATTTTCGGTTTCTGAAGGTCCAAAACTTATTAAAGTTGAAGATAAGATGACTCATGGTCTAAATAAAATCATCTAATAATAATTGGACTGATTTTGGATATAATTTTAATCTTTATAATCTTATTTATATAAATTTTTTGTTAATGAGTTAAACACAACATAATTATCGTGTCATAAATAATTTAATTTATTTGATTTCTAAAAATTATAAAAAATTACAATGATGTAGGAAATCAATTTAACCTTACATAGAATATTTATAGTTGAAATGATAACTTATATATTCCTATGAAAAAATGAATTTACTAAAAGATAATAGTTTATGTCATTTTTTCTTTACATTAATTTAATTAAAAATATGTGTCATTATCACTCTTATGTAGCTCCATGGAGTCCCAAAATAGACCCAATGATTCCAAGGGGCGGATATGTATCAACCAATCGGATTAGAAAACATTTTAGTGTAATTTTATATTACTATTGTAATATTTTTTTACCCTAATTTACCAGATTTACCCTTTAACCATTGTAAATAAAATTTTTACTAAATTAAATATTCATAATGACTAAAAATATAAGATACCTATTTACACAATTTGGAACTTATAATTCCAAATAATAAACCCTTTTTTCTAATTCAAACCACAGAAGTGGTGGAAATTAATTTTAAATTAAATCTCACTGTCAAAAAGAAAAGCGTGTTTTTTAGAAATATTAACTATCAAAAGATTGACACTTGTTTATGTCTAACATCAATGTGAAATTTATTGAAATAACCAAAATTGTATTAAATGGTAAAAATATAATATAATTACACTTTAAAAACGATAAAAAGATAATATATCCATATAAATAAATTATTTTAAGAGGTAGTTTTGAATTAAAATATAGTATTTTTCACTATTCATCAAAAATGTATTTTATCAGAAAAATAACAAAATTTTCCCTGTAGTGAATTTTGACTTCCCGATTCTAAAGAAGAAATTTATTTTCTCAAAAATAACATATAAAAGTGTCTAAAATATATTTAAAGTTTTTTCTCTATTAATAGGTGATAAATCTTCCTTTTAAAGTAAATTAGATTCATTCGCATTTTAATCCTCTAGCTTTTATTGGATCAATGTAAAAATATTTAACAAACATGTATAATTATTTATGAGTTAGTTATATTTATTCCCCCCATTACAATGGATAGGCATTAACTACCATTTAAAATAATAATATTATTATATTAATTTTCAATACAACTCAACATTGTGTGCTACAGAAAAATTCAAAGAAACATGTTGTTATGTATCGGGGGTGCCATCAAACAGAGAATACCCTTTAAAGTAAAATTAATAATTAATTTACAAATATTAATAAATATAAAATTTTCATATTTTTTTATTTACCTGGGATTTTATTGGGCGTATCTTGAGGTTATCTGAGATGTTCAATCTAAAAATTGTGATCAGTGAGGTGTTATATGCATAGGATTGATTAATTTACCCATTTTCCATTTAGAATGACTTTTTTAATTCCATGATTTTTGGTGGTGTTTGGTTTATCCTACTAAACATTCTAGGTAAAAAAGAATGTGTAAAACTATGGAAGATCCTCCATTTTATTTTGGATTATGGTTCCACTCTATCCTATATTGACATAGAGATGAGTATCATAAAATATTTACACATAATGGGGAATCCAATGATAAAAATGGATAACATAGAAATTAAATTTATCTACTTAACTTTTGAATTTATATGATTTTATCTATGTTATCCACGATCCATTTCCTAAAATATATTATTAGGAGATTTTTTTCCTATAATAATGGCTCACAGTAATCTTATGAATTTCCCAAAGAATATCCCATAGTGATTGTCGAACCAAGAGTGCAGCAAGGCCTATTGTCATGCATCAGTTCCAATTAAATTTTAGATGAATGTGGTGTTTCAGGGTTTTAAACCTAGATACATATTTTCCAGAGTCGCCTCTATATGATCATTTCTATATATGGATAAAATTTCATGATAAACCACTTACTCTATACTCAAAAATATTTAGGGATTATTTTATTATACATAATATTATACCTATATATATTTTAGGGTTTTCTAATAATGATCCAATAAAAAACAAATCCTACCCTATAAAACAAATAATAACCACCCTACTATTTACTACACATTTAAACATTATTTATTACATAAAAATGCAATTAATACAACCCAAAAGATTTAGAGGACTTGTGTATTTGGTGATTAAGAACGTTACATAACAACTTAAAACATCAAGTATACATCTTTTTTGAAAACATATTTTACATGACCACAACATTCATTCACATATAGAATTTCATTGGATAACATGAGGATATACATAAGAAAATGGTGAACTATAAGGCCCGGTAAGGGAATAAAAATGGAATAACTTGAGTAATACAATACATGTTATTCAATTGGAACGTCAATGGAACTCAAAAGAATAATAAACATAAAGGCATTATATAACACGATATTCATAAAATAGAAACGTGGAAACAATATACAACATGATATTTGCATGATCCAAGGCACATTGCACTTATATTATCATGAGTAAACTCACATTTCACCTAAATTAGCATTAGTAAACCCACATTGCACATTAATTATAATGAATAATCCTCATTTAATATGGTGTATCATGATACTAGACATTACCCAAAACATTTGAGCTCTATAATGACGCACCCTTCACGATCATTTCATTTCCATGTATAAATTTTCCACAGAGATCCTGAAATATGCATAAATTAAACATAATAATTTATTCCATGAATATTTAATTTGGAATATATACGTGTAATTCCTCAATAAATAAGTACATGGGCATAAAGTTGAATACCCTTGATATAGAAATGGGTATGGTATTCACTACATGATGTGTTCAGAATGGAAAAGTTTTGTGTAATTTCGGCAGCATAATCATGTCAAATAGAAATTTAAAGACATTCGTTGATGAGAGGGAAATGGTACTATCATCAGTTATACCTAAAATGGAAGGTAAGGGAATTATGTAACATAATATCCCAACATATAAAATGTAATTTATCTGCATAATATAAATGGAATCCTTGAATGTAATTGAGAATAATGAAATCCCTAATGAAATTACAAAATGGTTATGGGTGTACATTGGAGGGATCAATGAGATAGAAAAGGGGTATCTAATTATTGAAACATAATAAGGGAATTATGGGAGAGGACATATAAAATAAACTATCAATTTTAATTTAAAATAAAATGATGTATGAAATTAAGGAAACGTGGGAAAATTGAGAATGGAAGGGACCCTTACTTTGATATGTGATCCCAAAGGCTCGAGGAGGCTTCTTGGGAGCTTGGGGTGAATTGGGGGAGATCTAGGGGGTATGGTAGAAGATAGTGGATGAGATTTATTGATCGTGGGTGATGAGAAATTGTTGAATGGGTTGGTTTATATAGGAAATTATTGGTATTACTTTATTATTTTGGTTTTGGACACTACATAATAAAATTTTCAAAACCACAAACCATCACATGGTTTTTCCAATGGTTTTAGGAATAAGTGGATTGGTATACACTATTTTATAAGTATATGATTCTACATTATTAAAATACATTCCTTGATTATGTGGAGGTGACTCACATATTTAATGAAATGATTTTAGAATCGTAAAATATTTTATATGTCGTGAAAAATTAACTAAATATTTATAAAAATAATCAAATAATCATAAAATTACATTATTTAAAAGGAAAAATATATATATCTCAATGATACTTTTTATGTTATTTTATTACATCACTATTAGGTCATTATGATGTGATAAATCATAATATATATTTATACGATATATAATTTTGACCCAAAAAATTCAACTGTCTCGGAAAATTATGAAAAAAATAACCATTGGATTATTATGACTTATTTATTCCAAAAATAATAATAATTTTATCTGAGTAATTTTCAAAATATTTTAATTTTCACTGTTTAAATAAAAAAAATTATTTATTGAAAATTAATGGGTTTTAATAAAAACAGTTTTCAAAACATAATGAAAAGTACATTAGACTTCATAAAATTTATACGATCATTTATATTTATTAAATGTAATTTAATAATAACATAATAATTATTTATTGAAATAATCCATTAATCCATAAAAAAATATTAATTGTATATCTATATTAACAAAAAATATTATTTGGGTTTTTAAAATCATTTCCAATCTAATAATAATAGAATGAATGTACATTAATTATTCTATACAAAATAATTCACATAATTATAATGCTAGTGTATTGTTTTATATCCATTTATTACACCTGTATATTCTATTAGAGTAAGGTGTAGGATGGTGTGTATTTCATGGGTTAGTTTGGTGAACATGGTTTGGGCCATGATATCGATGAGCATGAACTTCTCCCATAAAAAGTTCCTCCCATGCTTATGTTATTGTATATCGGCTTGGGAAAGCTATAGATAAATTCCCAGAAATGAAATATCCATTAGAAGATATGATAAATGGGCTTTGTAGGGTATGATCTTATTGGTTGATATCATCACATGCTTTGTATGAGCCAAACGGATTTTTTAAAACATTATATTTTTACTAATCCTATGATCACTGTTTAATATCTATATTATCAATTGTAAGGACCAATAACAGTCATTTAAATCCAGTTGGATATAATAAAACAAAATGGGTCAATGTGTTTTACATATCTATAAGAATTTTTTTAAATTAAATGTAATTTTATTCATCAATTTGGGTTTTTAAATTGGTTACCATCAAAACAAAACTAATCATTGTAATAAAATTCTTGTAACTTTATTTCATTGACATAAATGGAATTTCTAACTACATACATGTATTCTAGGACATGAATAAAATAAACTTACCCTCGTAATTGATTATTCATAAATAATAACTCAATGTTCATGAAATTACCTTGAAATAGTTTCATATACGAACTATAGGGCCACAATGTAAGACACCAAAAGTTAATTGTATGTATATTTTAAATTTATCATGTTTTATAGTTTTGATTCATGTAATACCGATATTTAAAAAAATATGTACTATTAAATATTAACAGAACCATCTGAATAATAATATGACTATTAGATATAGTAATCTATGAATTAGAATAATAACCTCATCTATGAAAGTATAAATAAAATTTAGGTATCTAATAAATTAAACATGATATATTTATGTCATGGAATAAATAAATAAATATCGTAAAAATAAAAAATAAGTGTTTCCATTTTTTTAAAACATAAATGAATATAAAAAATTGTATAATTAATAAAATTATATACAAAAATATTTATTTTCATAAAATATATTAATACATTTTTATTTTTTTATTATAATTATAAAATAATTTTATGAGACTATAATTGGTTTTTAAAAGTGTCACAATATCAGTTATAATATTAAAATTCGTATTTTTCAAATAAATGATGTTTTTATTTAAAGATGATATTTTAAAATTTTATAATATTTTATTCATTAAATGGATTAAATTTTTAATATCTACATTTATAAAAATGGGTAGGGTAAATTTTTCCAATTTCTTCTAAAATAGTGGTGTTTTTTGTGAATTGTGTAATACTGTAATTTATTTTATTTAACATTATAAACAAATAATTGAATTATAAAGTCATATCTGATGTATAGATGAATGAAGCACTTATTAGATCCAAAACACATTCTATATTTTTTTAATATAGTGACACTGATCAATACTATTTACTGTCTTCTACCAAAATAATAACCTAATGAATAAAATGATTGAAAAACTCCCCTCAAACCCACTATAAATTCCACCCCTCACCAACCCTTATCCATACACCTTATATGAATTTTATCTCCACTAAATTCTTCCAACATATATCCCCAATCCTCTAATATACTTCCAAGAAATTATTTTCTTAAAAAAAATAAATCTATGTTTCTTAACGAGGTTCTCAAGGAGATGATATCCAAAAAGTAAAATATTCATTCATCTATTTTATTTTTTTACATATCCCCTACTCACCTCCCATATGAAAAGTTGTACGGTGACAAATGTATCATAAGAATAATGTAATTACATTTTTCTAATGTAATATGCATCGTAAAATTTATTATCTACTAATTTTATTTTAAAAAATGAAAACATCATTCGTGATATTTCAATTCATAGCCTTTGAGGACAGAAGGTTTTAATATTTCATTACTACATAAAAGTATTGTAATAAAATTATTAATATGGTTAAATAAGATTTTAATAAAAATATAATATGTTATAAATACTCATTGAACCAATATATATACATAATATTTAATATAATTTATCAAGTTCATCATGATCATAAAAACCACCAAAATAAATTAAGACGTTTTCATCAACATGTTACATAATGAATCATAAACATACCAATCAACCAAATGTTATATGATATCATATAAGTGTATTTAATCCAATTAATATTATAAATATTACATTTGGATAATTTAGGGCCATATTAAAAAAACTCCCATATTTTATACTCAAGGGAACCGACCATATATCCATGAAATGAACCCTCTGAAAAAAAAATAAAGTAATAAATTATAACTCATTGAAGTGACAATAAAATAACTTAATAATGTTATAATAAATAAATAATATGTTTAATAGTTTATGAATTCAGAAATAAATGAATCTAATTTAATTACCAAGTACATTAAGAAAAAGTGAAAAATCCTTTTGGACATACGTTAATTGATTTATCATCTCACATTTATTTTGGATAGACATTCTTTATTCACCACTTATTCTATGTGTGCGGTGTATGTATATGACAATATGATATATAATATAATTAATACCTTAATATATATATATGGTATTTAATGTTTCATTTGATCATTATTACTTTTATGGGTACTATGGTTTGATTGATTATAATTTCGTAGGAGAATTCTTAACCCAATTTTTATTAATTATCTTGAACATCTATTCCATTTGTTATTTCATGATATGATTATGTGTGAAAGGACTATTGATTATATTTAATTTTATTTTAAAAAAATTATGTTGATTTATTGCTGATCAATTCATAATATTAATGGTCATGCCAATAATATTATATTTTAAAAATACATTATTTTAAAAATAAATTATTTTAAAAATATCTATTCAAATGTTTTGTTTTCGAAATTTAAAATGATTTCTTTTTTAATTTAATAAAATGAGTGGATTTTCCCAATTTCATGATGCTATATTTTTTTAATCTTCCTTTACGATATTACAAGGTTATTTTCAAAGAAAATTTTTTCTATTATGACGACAAATATTTTAGTAATTACTGATTTCAATGATAAAAAGCATATTTTCATTAATATGTTTACAGTGATCTTATTAATGTTTTTATGGAACCATAATTGGTGGAGTCCATTTATTTACATAGTTTTATCTATTATGAAACCATATTTCATATTTTATTGAATATTTTATGATCAGTATGACTAGGGGTTACTATTTGGATACAATTCACCATATTTTTTTATCATGTTTTATGGATATATTTATTATATGAGAAAACATATTTACATTTAATATCCTAGTTGAAATATGATTTCTTTTATTTATAATGATTCACCCATTTCATATGAAAAATTAATTTGACATGTTAAGTAATAGGTGGGTTGCTCTATATCTTCTTATGCATTAGTAGGTCTAATGATATAGACTTGTTGAGGTTTTTGTTGAGTACCTACCCATTTATATAGTATTCTTGGTGAAGGCCATGACAGTATGTTTTAGATGTCTGATATTATGAATTCACTCATTATGATATTATGCATTCATATTCTATGTGTTAATTTTAGTCATAGGATATTGATCGTTAAATTTCATTTTAATGTGATGATTTAAATGTGATTATTTTATTATATTTCATTCCTAACATATTATGCTCATGATTTTGTATTAAGGGGATGTTTTTTTAGTTTTTCACCTTCCCTTATTTTTTATGTTCATTAATGATAGCTTCTGTTGTACTATTTCCCTTACTGGGATTCTAAGATCACCCCATTCTTATGTTATATTTTTTCCTATGTTTCCATGAAGTATATTATGATTGATATATAAAGATATGATATGGGGAAAAATTTTATTCACAAATAAAATACATTTTTTTATTTTATGCTTAAAATGTAAACTGACATTCAACTATTTTCCCAATTATCCAACACTACTAATCTATTTCTTCTTTCAGATATGATTCCTTCTTATCTTCCCAATGTAATATAGTAAGGCACCACTCTAGGATATAGGGTCCAGGGTCTTTGAAGTTCGTATTAAAGAGTGCTTAGTAGACACATTAGAAACTATATTTATGAGAAACTATATTAGGCAATAAAATACTTTAATATAAATTTAAAATATTCCCCATGAAACGAGTCTTTTGATTTGAATATGAGTTCAACGTAAATTTTTAATTTTTTTATGGGATTCATTAGATATGAGAGTTTACATGAAATTTCATAATTCAATGATCTAATCAAGTGATTAGTATTTTTTTAGAAATGAAACATAGGAGAAGGAATGGAAAATTTATCAACACATATAGGTATTTTCATCTGAGTCATTATAATGAGGCAAGAGATGGAGATATTTCTAGTGTAAAAAAAATTATAACTACATTGGGATAGTGGACCATTTTTATCAAAAGTAACCATTATCTTGTAGAGAAACCCACTGATCCACAACTCAGTGAAACAATATTATACAATTTTATGTATCAGTAAACATAATCCTTCAATGGGATATAAATACCTTTTTAATTGTGTAATGATTTGTTTCATTGAAAGTAAATTTATTAATTTGGGCTGTAATAAAATTTATAAGGTATTTATGTTAGTTTTTTCTCTCTTGAGTGATTTTTATCAATGGTGTTCATTGATTCAAAACACTTAGAAAAAATAGAGAATGAAAAATGTGGAATTGAAGGAATTTAGGAAAATTTTCATGCAAAAGAGATTTACCTCATGATCATAGAGAAGATATAGATGGAAAATTATTGAGTCTAAGAACTAATGGGAGTGTTAATGTTGTTAAATATGAATCCAACGATACATGATTAAAGAGGCATATTACAGCCTACTGATATAACTCAAGGGGTACTATTGATCATTTATTTGATGGGGTTAATCAAATTATTCAAAGGGGACCAATCTATCAACCATTATCAATGAATGAGGATATAGTATCATATGCTATCAAGATAGAGAACAAATTCTCTATGTATTATTCTATCTAGATGAAAAAATATATGAATCAGATGATATAGGAAAATATGGATAAATAGAAAAAAGGAAAGAATGATTTTTCCAATTTGGTACAATTGTAGAAGGAAACAACACAGTACTTGTATAAGGCGAATCGTTGTTTTCTACAAGTATAGAGAGAAATTTCACTAAGTTTGTGATTGAAAACAAATGAAATAATTTTTCCAATGATTAATCTTAAAGTATACGAGGAACTATGAAAATGAATTTACAATGAATCAGTGGCATATTTCTCAAAATAAGAAATTTTTTTAAGGTAAATATTTTGTTGTTACTACATTTTGTGTAGAATAAATAATGTCTTTTTTTAAACATTATGTTATAATATTCTTATTATAAAATTCATGAGATATATAATGATTATTATGTAGTAATTATTCATTATTTATTTATATGAATTTTATCTTTCATTAGTATTTTTAGGTGATGAAGGTATTTTAATATTTTGTTTGTGATATTAAGGGTTACATTGTTTTGTTTTGGTATTCAAATGAAAAGATAAATTTTCAAATTTATGAACCCTTCATCTAAATCTTTTGTCATTGAATTTGAAAATTGTTGTTTTGGATGAGACTTGAGATTAACTACTTGTATAATTTTTTAATTAAATCATTGGAAATTATTTTTTTTATAAAATGTGTTAACCCAATTGGTTCCCGTGAGCATTTAAACATAAAGATGTTACTCACATACTATATAATTCATAAAAAGTCATCCATGCATAAAAGTTCATCTTTAATATCTATCCCTAGGTTTATGAAATGATGTGAAAATAGATGTAATGAAAACCATAAGATAAGATTATCCATATGATATGTGAATAAATCAAGTTAGTTTATTTTATCAAGTGCTTATCAGGATAGTAAAAATATCACTCAAATTATGGAAAATGATATTTCAACCAATACATTATATGTTTACATTTCTTATTATTAATTCAATGGTCTTTTAAATGATCATAAATTTATTATTTTATGGTGGAAGAATTTATAACACCCTATTATCTATCACTCTCCATTAGAAAATGATAGTTTTATTTATATTCCATGTCCATATTTGGTTTATTTTCTCTTATGATGAAATCGTATTTTTTGGGGACCAATTCATTTCTCTTTACCTAATTTTAATATGTTTTATAACCCCATTTTAAAATATGGGATTACCACAAAAGAATTTTAATTTATCAACCCTTAATATTGGAAGTGCAGTTTAAAATATGGAGAAATAATTTTATTTAATGAGAGGAGAATGTAGAACTATGATATTTAATGGTATATACCTTTTAAATTTTAAATATTTGATTTCATATGTTTCATTTAAAACCTTTTTAAAACATCTATATACTCTTAAATATTAACATGACCATTGGAATTGTAATATGATCATTAAAAATATTAATCTGGACAGTAGAATAATAACCTCACCTATGAAATTATAAATCAAATTTAAAACCTCATAAATAAAAATAGGATATATTTATATCATGGAATAAGTAAATACATTTTCTAAGAATGAAAAATTATTTGTTGGTATTTTTTTTGAAACATAAATTTCTATATACAATTTTATAGTTACTATAAATATTTAAATATAAATTTTATTCATAAAATGGATTAATAAATTAATATTTTTATTTATTATAATTATATTATAACTTTTAGAGAACAATAATTATTTTTCAAAGTGTCACCAAATCCGTTATAATATTATAATTGGTTTTTTTCGAATAAATGGTGATTTTATTTATGAAATAAATTTCCCATATTTATAAATTTAGTTTCATAAAATAGGATCGATTTTTTAAATTTATATTTCAAAAAATGGTAAGGGTGAATTTTTGTGATTTTTCAAAAAAAAATAGTTTATTTTTGGTGAATATTGAATTCTAGTAATTTACGGTATTTGGCAATATAAGTAAAAATGAATTACTGATTCATATCTGATGAATGGATGAGGTAATAACACATTAGTTTAAACTATATTTATATAATTACATTATTAAATCACAAAAATCAATAAAATAGATATTCTAGATTTAAAATAATAAACTACTGAATAAAATAATCAAATAACCATTCTATAGTGCACTATAAATACTACCCATCACAAACCCATATCTTCAGACACTATAAGACATTACACCATTATAAATTCTTCCCAAATCCCTTCCCAAGTGTCTTCCTCATGTCCCAGACCTTTTGGTATTACAAAATTTCTAAATCCATTTATTAAAAGGACGTTCTCAATGAGATGTTACCCAAGGGGTAAAATCATGTTTTTCTTTTATGTAATCTTCTTTTGTTTTCCTCAAATCACATCCCTTATCCAATATATAGTATAAACATATACAATAATTTTATTTTGAAAATTTAAAATCAATCATCAAATCTCTTCTCTTCTAAATTCATTTAAAAATTGAAAACATCATCCATGATGTGTCAATTCACTGTATTCGGGGATGTCTATTTTTTTATTTTCATTACCGCCTTCAAGGATGGTCAAAATGGAATTATTTTTATTAAATAAAATTTAAATATTCATATTATATGTTTTATTTGTTTCTAGAACAAATATTTAAACATAATATTAAATAAATTGACAAAATTTCATGATTGTTGTAGAACCAAAAAAATGAATTATGACATTTTAATCAACATTTTGCCTAATGATTCATCCACATTACATTTAACAAAATGATAAATGAGGTAATATAAAAATATTTATATTCATTAATCATATTAATTTTCACTACTATAGAAGTTATTACAATTTCAAAACAATAAAAATAATTTATAGTTAAGCGAATAAACCATAAAACTGTTCAACAAATGCTCTCAGGACAACAAAGTTGAATATTATAAATCATAAATAAGATCATATATAAACATAAAAAAATTATAATATATAAAATATATGTTTAATATGTTCTTAATTAATTAATTGATTAATATAATTAAATTTAAATGTACATTAAATACATGTTAAAAATTATTTCGTATAAAATGTATGGGTTTTCTAATCAAACTTTTATTTCTATGAGATATTCCTTATTCAGCACTTATTCCATGTGTGTGGTATATATAGAATTCTTATTTATAAAAAGTATCATTAGTCAATTTTTATTTATGGTATTAAATATTTTATATGATAATTATTAATCTAATGGGTAATACAGTTGGAATGATTACAAAGTGGTAATGGAATTCTTAACATAATTTCCATTCTATGGGTTAAAAATCTATTCCATTTATAATTTCAGGTCAAGATTATGTTTTAAAAGACTCCTGGTTATATTATAATGTATTATGAAATTTTATATGTTCATTTTTAGATGATTTATTCATATTATTAACACTCACATAAAAAATAAAATATTTGAAGAATACATTATTTTAATATTACTCTTTTAATAATATTATTTTAAAATTTAGAAAGGACCATTCCTTAAACATGTAACGACATGAGAGTCTTTTCCCTCATTTATGAATGTTTTATTTTTTAATATTACTTTAAAATATTAGAGTTTTATTTTTTAAAACAAAATTCTTTTGTGATTTAATATATTCTAAGAATAAGTTATTTCAAAATTCCAAATAGTATTTTTCTCAAATTATCTTTCAAAAATCATATTAAAATATGATTGTTAACATCCTTTTTTATTCCTTTTCATTGTTGATTTTGATATATTATGATACCATTTACAATATTTTTATGGACAGTTAATGATTAGATTGATTAGTTATGAAATATTTTGAATCAATTCCCCGTATTCCTCTAGATGGTTTATGATTATGTTAAATGTTTGGTAAAATTTATTTACATTTTGTATTCTAGTTTAAATATGGATGTTTATGTTGATTATGTTTCACTAATTTCATTAGAGGAATGCATTGGGCTTAACATGTGATGGGTGGCCCCTGCTATAGGCCATTAATTTATCATTAGCTTATATGAGACAAACTGTATTCGTGTTCAGTTGAGGTGATACCCATTTATATAGAATTTTCTATTGATTAATTTATTATATGTTTTCAAATATTTCATCTTGAATTACCTTATTGCGATCTTAGATATTGATATTCCATGTGATTATTTAACTTGTATAATTTCCATGGTTGAGTTTCATTCTCATGTGACTATTTATATGGAATTATTTTATCTTCATTTATTCCTTCAATATTATGATCAGGATAATGTTTTAATGAAATGTGTTCTAAATTATTCACATTATAGTGTTTTTTATTCTTTTTTTAAGATATATTCCATATTAATATTTCCCTTACATTGAATTTTAGCTAACCACATTAGTGTGTTTTATTTTTCCCTAGGATTCGATAGAGTTTATTTAGATTGATATAGAAGGTAACAAAATCGTAAAAAATGGCGTCCTCAAAGAAAATACATTTTTCATTTTACTTATAAAATGTAATATAAATTTCATATAAATATATATATATCCAAAACTTAATACTATTCATTAATTATATATTTAATTGAACTTATTCATTCCAATGTAATAAAGAAAGGAACTACATCGTTCTTTTTGTGTCGAGGTCTTCACAGTCTATCTCTCCATACCATGTGATCTGAATTCATATATTCTATTCAACTTCCCTATCACTAGATAAATAATTATAAGTTTTTGTAAAATTTAGGTTTTATGTGAATGAGTTATTATGAGATCAAATGGGAAAAAGTTCTATTGTAAAAGTTATATAAGGGTTTAACTATAACTAGTTTAGATAAAAATTTGGATTCTTGATTCAACACTATAATATAGTTATTTAGGTAATTTGAATTTAAAAGGAAAATTTATAGAAATAATATGAAAAATAAATTTTAAATGAAGAATATTTACACTAAATTGAGATATTAACGAAAACTAAAATCATTATATAATATTAAATAAACCTAAATTCCCGGTTAAAGTCAAAACCACCAGTGGATGTGATTGTTTTAAAATACTAACATGTTAATACACATTGTCAAAAAAAATTATATATATGTCAACTTTCTAGACATTATCTGATAGTAGATGATAGATAAGATCAATATTATTAGTCCAGGAATGAATCCCTTGGTTTTCTGAAATGCTAATTATTCTACTATAATCAAATATAAAAAGAATATGATCAGAACTAATTCTATATTCTAGAAGTTTGTGTCTTACCCACAAAAATTGTGAAAACAAAACATAATGTAGATATGAATTATTATTCACCAATTGATAAGTAAATGGAATGTTTATTTTTACATGACCATAAAGCCATATAAGTTCTTAAAATGTGATAGGTTCTTGAGGTTATTGTTTATCTAATATAAACCCTCCATATTCCACACATGACTATGAAGTTAATCAAATATTTATGTTATCCAATAAATAATAAATATAAAATAGTTCCATTGAATTATATATGTCATTTAAAGATCAGTCACATGGGAAAATTTCCGGTTTGATTGAAATCTTAGATAAAGTAAAAAAACAAGATTGATGGTCTTTTTATAGTAACATGTAAAAACCACTAATCATATCTCTAAATAATATGTTTTCTCGTTTTTTACAACTCCATACAAGTTGATTATTACATAAGTATATAAGGATGTTGAATAAGGATTGTTGTTTGGATTCAAAAAAATATTAACACATTAATATATTTACATTGATTTAAAAAAATCCAATAAATGATTTGATAAATTTAATTTATTTGAGTGAAACTAAATATTATGGTCATAGTCATTTAATGTTATTATTCTATATGTTTAAAAAAATAATTACAAGTTTTTGGATTAGGGAAGCCAATAATAATCTCATCTGTATAAATTTTAACTAATAAAATATCCAAATGATGGTTTATATTAAAAATAATAGGACCCCATAACCATAATGAAAACCTATATTTTAAAACAAAAGAACTTAATCTTTTATACCAAGCTCGTAGTTCCTCTTTAAGTCCTTCAAAATATTTAGTTAGTTTATAACTTAAATTTTTTAGATGAATTCTTTGAAAACGTAGTGGGTTTTAAACATAAACACACACCACTAAATAAACATTTAAACACTCATATTATCATCTATATGGTATGATTAATTTTCATATCATATGTATAAACCAAATCTATTCTAATAGAATCAATCTTATAAAGTAGGTAAAATATTATCAAAATCTATTCCTCCCTTCTGGTTGCAAAATATCACATTTGGCGAAGCCTTTTTTATTAATATAAATCCATGATAATCGATATTATTAAAAAGAATACTAGTTTGATTCATACTGCTAGATGGTTTGAGAAGTTATCAACTAATTACAAAACACCATTCCTTATAAAAATGGTTTCAATATTTAGTCATAGATAACATGCAACATTTACCATATTGAGATTCATCAATATATTTTTTTTCAAACTAGGATAGAATGGTATAGAAATATACTATATTTTATATATTAATTAAATTATTTTATCCCTCATTTATATATCAAATAATAGTCTCCATATGATTATCTATTAATTTTCTAGGATTACTTGGTAAAATTCATCCAGATTCCACAGTTTCTTGTTCTCCACAACTAGGCTGATTCTGATCATATTCTAATTTACA
Source organism: Viscum album (assembly GCA_963277665.1). Taxonomy (NCBI): domain Eukaryota; kingdom Viridiplantae; phylum Streptophyta; class Magnoliopsida; order Santalales; family Viscaceae; genus Viscum; species Viscum album. The sequence continues at coordinate 319,219,211 of OY728156.1, forward strand.
CTCAATATGATTTTAAATATTCAATCCTCATGATATTTATGAAATAGTTTCATTAATTTGACTTCTTTTGTAATCAAATGGATTAAATCATCAAACATACAATTCATTAATTCATCAATTATCCTAGATTATTTATAAATCACCATATAAAAATTAAAAATAGGCCAATACCCAAGAAATATTTCTTCATCAACCAATGAAAACAACATACCATGGTTCAACCTGTTTTGAGAAATATAATACTTTTATCCATATATATATTAAATTATCCAACATTATGTTTTTTATTATTCTATAACTCATATCATTTTATTTTATGAAAATTAAATAATAAATAATGAATGAAATTCAAATCTATATTTGTAGTTTATACCCAAACAATAGTTAGGTAAACTATATTAATCCAGTATATGTTCTTTACATTTATAAAATACTATTTTTTAGATTAAATAATTATATTATGTTGAGGTCCTCTTAGAGTATAAAAAGTATGTTTAGTAGACAAGTTTGAGTTAAAATTATTAAACTCATTATTTTCAAACACTCCTCCATGATAAATTATCAAATGTATTATATTAATATATTTAATGTTTTAAAAAAACTAAAAAAATCATACAATAATTGAAGAAATTCAGTTTTCCAAATTAAAAACGAAACCCGTGTAATTATAGATAAATCATTGATGAAGAAAATTAAGAGGATCATAGATCCAAAATTTATACTTTAGATGTTCTAAATAAATATATGTTGACAAGGTATAAAGTTTTATAGGTTGAAAAACTTGTTAATTTAAATTGATGGTGAATTATACGACATTACTATTTAGAATTCATCATAACATATATTTTCATCAAAATTATGACCAGAAGTATCTAAAACTAAATTCTATTTAGATAACATAGATTTTGAAAATTTTTACCAATGAACATGTATGATATTACATATTAATGATTCACTAATTTCAGCACGTAAAAAATATATATTATATTTAAAGAATGATCTATGTTATTAGTGTATAAAAAATTTCATTTCTATGTTGTTTAGACATAAAGATTTGACCATTAATGATAGAAAAACAATTGTTATAGAAATCAACAGAAAATATATAATCATACAGATGATAGATACTTATATAATTATTATTTGACCCAAGAACATATAAAACACTGCTTATAATGATGGGTATTGGACCTATAAGTGAACCAACAACAATTATAATTCCTTTAGAATTATATCTAAATGTTACAAGATGATTATCTATTTTAGATTTTTTATATAAATTTTTAATGTTTTAGTAATATTCCTCAAGTGCACAATATTCACAATTTATATTGAATTTATGTTCCTTTTATATTGAATATAAAAAATCATCAAATCAAATACATTAGTACCTACATTTTCTTTGGATATGTACTGTTAGTGAGAAAATATCTATGCCATGAGATCTGGTTAATATTGTGAGATTAAAATTTGGTTATACAATGGGAAAAAATAACTCATGAAATTACTTATTTGAATGATTTTTTGGAATGAATTATTATTATTATTTCCTCAAATACCACATTATAAATATGTAACAAAAGGCCTTTTTTGATTTTTTATATATGAAGAAATCAATCTATATACATCTTTTTTATCATTTCAGTCCAACACCATATTTTTCTATGTAACCATTCCTTCTAAAAATCATGTATTAATTTTCTTCTACCTTAGTGAAAATTCTAAAAGAAAATTAAAAATACTCTACTTCAGCATATAACTCTATAATTTAATTTTCTTGTACATTGAATCATGTAGAATTTTTGTTGTAAATTTTATTTCGATTATAGGTGTTTTTGATCAAGGGTTTTTAAAAATAATATATAATTTTGAATGTAATTTAATAACTTATAATTTATTGATATATATTCATATTTATCTTCATCAGTGGAATATAATGCATATTTTTAATTTTTTGGTAATATTTTGGAATTAGATGGAAAAGAAGTGTAACATTGTACCAAAAATTTTAATTCCATAAATCACATGTTTACATTCTATTTGGATATATATAATTATGAATTAGAATATGAATACATAATATAGTCCTTAAAAACACTCCATTTAGACATCATGTCTTTATTTTAATTTTGTTACTAATTGACTTTCATTTTAATCTTCATCACCTTTTATATTTTCAACTTATTCTGTGGGAAATTAGGTCTAATATTCCATATGTAATTTCATTCATATAAATTAAACCTCTATCAGTCTTTGACTATTTTTTTGGAAACATCAAATTGTTTCTTAAATACCTTCATCCATTTATATAAATTATTGATTTGTCTAGATATGTGATCCAATTCCTCTTTAGTGTTTGAATAACATCAATTATTTTAGGATTTAACATCATTATTTAAATTAATTTGTCTTTTTGGAATAATATAATTAATATTAGTATTATTTACCTTGATCACTATAAGATATTCATCATTAGTATTAATTTTGCATTTATATATCACTAAACTATTGATTCATTATTTCAATATTAAATCCTTAAATGGTGTGAATATTTGGATTGAAGTAGATATGAAAATCCTCATAGAGAGTAAAACTACAATAAACTATAAATCCTAATTTTATTCTAATTTTTTTTGTATAGAAACATGATTTATGGATTTAGTCAGTATTCTATGAATTTTAAAAATACATTATCTTGTACAAACTATATAATAAAAAAATGATTATTTTTAAATTTTACATCAACTGTATAAAAATATCATCTACTTCATGTTGAACTACAACTATCATAAACATCTTATATTTATTTGGGAACTGAGAGACATGATTGAATTAATTAGGTTCATGTCCAAAAAATTATTAAATTTAATTCTATTAAATTAACATCATACATTGATTCATTGGTAACAACCCACATTTATAGTTCTTGAATAGGGATATTACGTAGTCTAGCAACCATTATATAAAATATGAAACAAACTTTTGTCAAAAACATCATCATATCGAATTATAGAGTCAATAATTCTCTCCATTAAAATATTAATCACATATTATTAGAATACCATATATGAGTTTAGATATTGAAATATTTAAACATTTATACCTTCAGATCAATCATTATACTGCAGAATTGGATTATTCAATGAGAACACCATAGAGAAATATTTTATGGTTAGAATAAATATGGATACATAAGAAGGGGTGAATATATTCCTTTAGAAAAAAATCGATAATTTTAAAAAATCACACTTTTTTATTAGGAAATCAAAGTTGTACTCTTCTCATCAAATAGATTTTGGGGAAGAATAACACATAAATTATCATTGGTATTCTTATGGTTTTTTGGGGAAAAATATCCGCTTGTACAACCCCAACTCTCTCTCTCTCTATGAGATTTGTGATATTCATAAAATATTTCATTTCCATGATAACTCAGAAATTGATAATAGTTATTTGGCCCCTTACAACAAGAATTTTGCAATTCCTCCTTGTTTATTTATAAGAAAACATGAAAAACATAACTTAGTGTGAGAATCCAACACTCCAAAAAACATATATGATTTATAAATTATTGAAAATACGATCATGTCATAGTTTCCTCCACAACTGAAAGATTAATAATTCTTCAGAGGAATATAATAAATACTTCACAACATAGTATTTCTGAAGAGAGTCTTGGTTATTGTATAAAACATTCTTATTATATTGAATCATAAAACACATTTTTAGATCCTAGATATAAATATGGCGCAAATTTATTAATTTTATACCGATGTTTTTTTCTATAAACTCATTAATGATATATATAAGATAATAACATAAAATGCACATCAATATTAGTAGAGAAAATATTCTCAAAAAGTCCCAATTAATTTTGAAAAATGATACAATATTATGAAACATTTGATAAGAACATAACTATCCAAATGATTTTCCTCTATAATAAAGAATAAATCACCCATATAATATTATTGTGAATAAATAAGAAATATTATTTTATTATTATCAATAATATTATAAAATATTTCTAGATTAATCAAAATTTTGAAAAACGATCGCACATTTTAAATTTGAATTTAATCATTCACAAAAAAATTATATCCCTTATACATATAAATCAATTACTCTATTTTTTGAGATACATTGAAAAAATATCTAGGTGGATTTTTATGTGATATTTAATCAAGTTTGTCAATTCGAAATATCTAATATATATCAATAATTCAAATTCTGTAGATGATTGACATAATGTGGGTTCACATGCATGATGATGACTCTAAAATACCCATCATAATTTAGGGTTTATTCCAATAGTAATGTTAATATACCAAATATTTAATCTTTAAAAATAGGGTTGATTATTGAATGTTATGTTCCCTACACAAATGAATAGCCCAAACATAAGGATTCAAAAGTAACTTTTTAAACCAACATTTGATATTCTTTATCAAAATTACGGTTCAAAAAATAATGATTCACATAAATGATGGGGTTTTAACAGTTATTAAAAACTATATTTAAATTTATATAATACATAGAGGAATAAGACATCTTGTAAATAAATAGTAATGCAATTTCATAAATATAGGTATATAAATATAATAATGAATATATTCATGAAATATTAATAAATAAACGTCATTAGTAAGAAATTAACTGTGGTTTTGATGGAAAAAATTAATGGGAAATTAATGAAATTGTTTAGTAAATGGATATAAATGAAACACATCTAAACATGATATATAATTGTTATAGAAATCATATAATTTTTTTGTATATGTATTTTAATATTATTTGTTTCGATTCACACCAGAATCCTTCCTTGACTGCGAGAATCAAAATTGGATTTTCATGAATTTAAAATCTCTTCTAATTATTTATTATTAATTTTTTTTGGGTTTTTTCAATTGAAAATGAAAATATATGAGTTCCTAAAAATTATTTATCTAAAAAATAGAATTTAACGTAATAATGATTTCAAATTTAGTAAAATATTTAGTTGATACTAAATTTTTATTTCTTATTCCATTTAATTATTCAGTTTTTTTCTACCATGATGATTATTTGTTTACAAGGAAATAATTTTTTGAATAATGGTCAAAATTTTTGGCTATATAAGTTGGGAGTTCTAAGAGGATTGGGTAATTTTATTTGTGGGGAATTGATTTATATTGATTTATATTTGAATCAATTTAATTCATTTAGGAATGTACATTGTGAAATTATTTTGATTTAGGTTAATAGTAATATTTTTTATCTAACAACCTACATTAGCAATAACATTTCCTTGATTAATGGTTATAATTAATTAATATTTTTCTTTATATAAAAAGGCATTCTAATTCACCTTTGTTCTAGTGAGAAGATTCATTGGTTCACATCATTAGAAGTAGGGTGGATATTTTATTCAAGTATAATAAAAATATATCTTTCAAACCTAGAATCATATTCCATGATGTATGATTTATTTTTGGAATGTGTTTGTATGTGGGTAATGAATAATAAAATGCTCTAAATTATTTATGAATTGTTTTGATGTTCGTTAATTCGTATTAGATATTGGGCTTTGGACCCCGACTTATTTCCAACCTATAATTTTATAAAATTGTTTCAATTTTATTTCTATTTTTTCAAATTAAGATTTATATATTATTTTTTTAATGAAATATATAGAAAATCCTTTCAAATGAAATTAGGATATTCAATCACCCATTAATACAAAATTTTATGTGTTTTTAAACATGTTTTTATAGGAATTATGGATACAAAAATATATCTTTATTTATATGGTATGGAATAGTTTCTTATATGGTTCTACATTGAGATGTGGGAGGTGACCCTTGTCACATGGTGTGTATTTTTTATGGTTTTGGTAAATTTTGTATCTATTTTCGGTGGGGCCTTGTAATGTGTCTCATCAAAATATTCCTCGTGTATTTTATAATATTATATTTTTGAAATCAATATAAAATTTTGTTCTATATTATTTAAGTTCATAGTTTGGACTTTTATATTTTGTATATGTTTCTTGAAAAATATTTTTTGAAATTAAAGTTATTTGAAATATTTACCCCGCATTCAGTTTTATTTTATTTTGAAGGTAAATCTCATGTCAATCTTGGATACTTAAACATGTGGAAACAGTTTTCCTAATTTCTTATTGATATACGTTGTTTGTTTGGTTTGTTTCAAGGGTCAAATGCTTATAAAAATTTTTCCAGTTAAAACCATTTACATTTACAAAAAATAAAAGATATAGAATGTTGTCTTTTCCTTTTGTTATTCCAATTTTTTAATAGGTATAATATTACCTCTGTCAGATTGTTATAGGTACTTCACCCCATCAAAAAATAAGATAGAATTATGGGATAAAATTTCCCATATTTCATGTAATGTGGGGGACCCATGCATTGTTGATGATAATATATATAAAGAGGATACATATCCCCATTTCTTGTATAGGGTATTCGTGACCCATTAATGATATATTGAATGAAGAGAAACCTGGTCACATACATAAAATATATTCTATACACCAACCGTGGAATATTTCAATTGAGGGTATATCCTTTCCCATTTTAATACTGGATTAAATACCCTTGTCTCCCAATACCCTCATCCCAATGTTATGGTTTCACTATACAAAAAGTTGATAGGTGGTGTCCTTAAAAAAATTTATCAACATAATAACAAGAAATCATCATGAATAATACATTAACCCCTTATTAATATCCTAATTGGGATAAAAAACATACATTTATATAACCAATTATCTATACCCCATGCTATTAAGTAGTTCCCTTACAACATAATCACCTTAATATACAAAACCACTGGTATCATAACATATTTTATACAGGTGTTATGCACATTATCTTATTGTCACATATAGTCTCATGTCGAATCACACTCAATAGGTCAACTTATTTTACTTAATAGTTTATTTAAACATATTCCATATCAATCAAATAAATTCACAAGTAAATTATTGTACAGTTTTCTATAAAGGGACATTACATAACTACAACATAGTAAACATTTCACATAGTATTATAATAAACACCTATATCAAATAAAAAAAGGATATACGAGTATCATATTTCCCAATATCGAATCAAATCACACATTTTTCTACTAATAATCCCACTATAGGATGTTGAAAAACACATATGTCTACAATGATCATTTTATTTACTGAAATATTCAAGGGGATATTATAACATAGTGAACCCATTATAGAGACCTCGTTATTTATCATTATCTTTAATGTTTTCAATACTCCATAGTGAGATAGAATTCAAATTAAAATAGATTATATTAATTATTCTTAATATTCTTTCTCTCACAAAGATATCATTGTATTTCATTGTAATTATAAATATTTCATGAAAATAATGATAACATTTATGATCAAAATTATCTTTTAACAAAATTAATGAATTATGAAAAAAATAAACTAAATAAATAAATTTATTATGATATAAATGTAAATATGAGAAAAATATTCCCCCCCAAATTTTCATTGGATGAGTCACTGAATAATATAATTCCCAAAAATTTAAAATTATTATCATTTTTATTAAAAATATTTCAATGGCCATGAAAACCTCAATATCATTGTTTTCATGAAAAAATTATTAAAATTTAATATTCAATCATCAACAATGTATATTTTGGGAAAATAATAATTTTCATTTAGAATCAAAAGAGAGAGGCCACATAGTATTCCGATAGACTACATAATTACCATTATTACCTACAACTTATGTAACTCTCTGATATTTGGGGATATATTTTCCATAAAATAATACAATGTTTCATTGGTTGTTTCATACATAACAGAAAACACAATTGAGCTAAAAATTATAAAATAAATATTATTAAAAAATTAGTATTAAGAAATAATAATAAAAATTAAAAAAAATTAGACTAATACAAAAGCATTTAAAATCGGATTAAGAGCACTTAGATTTTTAAAGTTATATTTTTAAATATAAATGTTTTCTTTTATATATTTTATTTTCATTTAAATTTAAAATTTTTAAATTTTAGAATTTTAAAAATAGTAAAATAAATTATTTGATGATTAGTAAATTCAATATTATCTTAGGAAGAATGATTGTGTTTTTCGAAAATAATTGATTTTTAGGTGAATAATTAAAAAAAATACATTTTTTCTAATACTCTAATGTTTATTATTATATTTCCATGATATTTTTTGGTATGAAAATAGAATTTTTTTAACTATACTAATGATATATTTATTAAGTTGAATGGATCAATTGAAAATTGTACGATTCATTAATTTTTAAAATTAATTAAAAAATTGATTTTGAAATTTTTATTATAACGATAAAATTATATAATATGGTCACGTTTATTTTTATTCATAAAATTATTATTACTATTATTAATGTGATTGGACATGATAATGGCGACAATTTTATTCTAATAGAATTTATTTATTATTGTTGTGAATTTTAATTCAATAAGATAAATATTAATATTTTACCTAATTATTTTTATATATTTTTAATACATGTGTAAAAATATTTTATCAATATCTTAATAGGTAGTTAATTTAATATATGATTTATACGCTTAATAGTGATAAAAAATATTTCTTACAACCTGATCTTATATATATTGAATATATTATTTAAAATGGTAAATTTTTATTGTTTATAAATAGAATTGTATTACTTGAATTTTAATTTTTAAAAATAATAATTTAAAAGTTGGGGTTACTTTATATATTTAATTAAATATAAATAAATTTTCTAAAAACTAGTTTTCAATGTAAAAATGACTATGAAAATAAGTAAAAATACATATGAAAAAGACGTGGAACATGTTTAAAGAATGTGTAAAATTGATTATTAGGGAGTTTATAAATCATATAACACACCATGGTGCATTTTTTCAAACATTTGGATCCAATGATAATGATAAGTTCAATTCCAATCCTAAAAAATAAAAATGGTTTTTCAAGAAAATTTATTTTTATCACATAACTATTTGTAATATACTCTAATGTTATTATTCTAATAGAGAATCAATTTTATATCCTACCCAAAAACCATTTTAAAAATAATAATGTGTCAATGAATGTGTGTAGATATCCTCCTCCATGATGGTAATGTTCAATTTTTCACAACAACATTACGTAGTTGTTCGAAATGAGTTATGTTTAGAAACAATATAATAGTTATCACATTATTAAAATTTTAAAATTATAATTATTTAATTTTTATTCTACACATAATAATTTGGAAATTTATTGTTTTGGGGATGAGTATGTTTGGTTTTACACCTTAATAATGTGTCATACTTATTTTTTATTACTTCTAAACATTTATGCCAAAAAAAGTTATTTATTTCATAATGATGAATTTTATGAAAATATTTAAATTATTTATTTATAATATTTGACAGTATAAGAGTGATATTTATAATATACAATAATATTAATCTAACTAGACTTAAATGATCTTATTAAGGAACAATTCAAAATTTCAATCTATTTTGGGAAAACCTATAAAATATTAAAACTTTTTTTATAATAGAACACTAAAATAGAAAAAACACTAAAATGTTATATATTATGATGAAAATTTATAACACATTGGTCTAATATCAATATAGAAATAATGTTTTAAATAAATCACCTGAACCACCTCATGTAATTCAGATAATCAAAAACTATATAAAAAAATATTTACACATTATAATAAATAAACCTGATAAAATGAAATATAGATGAAAATAATTATTATTAATGTTATTTTTAAATTTAATATTTTATTTTTAAGAGATATGTGAAATTATATAGTGAATGAAAAACAAAGGCAAGGATTTTTTTTTCATCTCAATTTTTCTTCATTTAGATATGTTATGTATTAACCACTTGTTTCATTTTCATAGTGTATATATTAGACATGTATTTACCTTATCATAATTTTTATAATGTATATTTAATTTAAAAATACATAACTCATTTCGTATTTCTTGTGATTTCAATTCCAATGATATTAAATCTATAAGGTTGATTTACTAAATCAACTACCATAGTTGATTTAAAATGATTCTTCTTACTATTATTTCTTCCAGAAATTATTTATTAATCCCAAAAAAATTATTTCATAGTGCCTTTAATTTATATACTATCTAATATTACATTTTAAATAAATTATTTTACCATAGTGAACCTATTTAGAAAAAATTATATCTTTATTGAAAATAAATCCCATGATCATTAACGATGGGTTTTGCTCCACGTTCAATGATTCATTTCCCACCAATGTTCTACTTTATATAATAAAAAATTATGTGTTCTCTAATGTGACCTTTAAATATCTATTTTCATATATTCAAAATGAATCTTCTTATCCCTGTATATAATGTGGTTTTCAATCTGTATATTTAAAAGATTGAATAGAATTTTCTTCAATACATATTTCATTTATCTTAGTCTTCATAATTCTGTAGTATAACCATTACATATATTTTTCAAATGGACAATATTGTGGATTATTTTTAAATTATATTTTTTCAAAATCATTCAACTCACGTTTTAAGAAATTGGATTTTGACATCTACCATTATCATGTTCTTTTATAGAAATTATAACAATTTTGTATAAATTAGTTTATTTTTTTACTTCAGTTTTTCTATTTATTATAAATAAGGTTTTATATAATTAGAAAAAAATTTGATTATTTACTCCAAAAAATATATCATAATATTTTGGATGAATAAACCAATGGAAATTAATTACATGTTTTATTTTGAGTAATCACTCAGTATGTATAAATTTTATTTTTTACCAATTCATTTCTGTAAGGAATACTCTATATTTACATTCTATTATTGAAGGCTGTTTTCTTCGATACCATACATTTATTGATTCATTAAATTATAAAATTAACTATATACATTATGTCTATATATAGTTCATATACCATATAGATCATCGTTATAATATAAGGGTATTCATTTACTATCTCATTGAATATATTTTAATACACAATTATTTTCCATGGGTTCTTCATGCTATGATTACTGAGGGACTTATGAGTCATTTAATTATGTGATTCCGTTTAAAAATGGTATAAAATCCAAATTCATTCCAAGGGTTCTTTATGACATAATAAAATATTGATTTCAAGTGGCGCGCACGCGTACACACATATAGAAGATTCATGGATGATGTCTAATATCTCCATCTAATGAATTTTTTAGAATTTATTATATAATGGGACATGTATACAATATAAAAAGTTTGTTTCTATCTTATGTGTGTGGAATTGTGCGGCTCACAATGGTTATATTTTCTTATGATTGTGTTTGTTAGACATTTCTAAGGAGTCTTGATGTTTCACTCACACAAACAATGTTTAATGACTAATGTTTCCTCCATCTTTTGATTCATGCCATATGTGGTGACATGATTTATTTCATGACTGGTGGTATGATATCTATTATTTTCTAGGTATGATTTTATTATTTTATTTCTCTTTACATTGATCATTCTCATATTATCTTTTATTTTAATTTAATATATTTAATTTCTAACTTGTTTGTTTACCCTTAGTGATAGTTTTACCTCACCCCTTTATTATGATTCCATCTCTCCATTTTACGATGATCATTTTAATTTATGGGAATTCTAATGGGGATCCTAGTGTGGCTCAATTATATAGGATATTAATGTGAATTTAGAAATAATTTTCTTATAGAGATAGGGCTAAATGAAACAAAAAAATATGTTTTTGTGATTTTTAGATTATTTATGTGATGTCATGTTCATGTAAAGGAAATTATTTGAAATATATTTATGTTTATATTGGGTTATTTAACTTGATATTAAATAATATGTGTAAATATTGTGTTTTTAGCATTGTGCCCTGAGTATTAGGCCACTGGTGCCTCAACTTATAGGTCTTGAATTATTAATATAAATTGGTCAATTTCTTTTCCACATATGTATCTATATTATAAAATCTTATGATAAATATATCCAAATAAAATTGATCGAATACAATTTATAAATAGAATTATTAAAATTTTCGATATATATATATATATATTATAGATTAATTTTATAACACATATAATATATTATATGTCTTGTGGTGGTGAAAAAGGATAAATCCATTTCATTTTCCTCTTCAAATTTTTTTTAACTAACCGAACATAAAACGACTATTTTCATATTATATGTTTTTTAATTTGGTAAGATCCTGACATTTTACAGGTCTAAATAAAATAATATCCAACCTCAATAATTTTCTAATAATATATCTCTCTACCCCATCATGATAATACACCCACCCACTTAAAATTTTTATCCCCACCCCTATATCCATTGATTGTCTACAACGATTGATTAATTGTTTTAAATTTATATTTCTTTTTTATCGTATAAATTATTATTGATAAATTATTATTTTTAATAATAATTTTGTAAATTTTATTCATTGACATATGTAATGATACTATTTTTACATTTTAATCATTTGATTCAGTATTTTTTAGTAATAATAAATAATAATAATATTTTTTATATATTAAACCTATAAATATAAAAATATAAATAATAGATTAAAAATTACTTATTTTTAATATTTATATTAAAATTTTATTTTTTTAAATTTATTATTATTACAATTATTTTAACTCATCCTCCTCCACATAAAACTGCTCATGTGTTTCATCATATAAATATCAATATAATTTATATGAGGTTACAAAAATACTAATAGAAACTAAATTAATATATTTTAATCATTGAGTCATCAATAATAACATTTTATAAATAACGATTTAATTAAAGATGTGATTTTGTATTTTTTGTTAATCCATGTACATAGTTATATAATATGAATCAAATTCATATCTATTAGAAAACTATTCTGGATATATGTATATATTTGGGGACATTTCATGGAAATATGCTATCATAAATTGGTTACCATGTACATTATCTATTGCTAATGTTTTATGATAATGAGGCTTCGGATGACTAAAAAAAGTGTTAATCATGTCATGCTTCTTTGATTACATAAAAATGAAATATCACATCATACCATAAGAAAATTGTAATATTTGAATCCACAATGTCCATCCAATTCTCAGATGGGGTATGATATAATTTTGGGATATATTTATTTTACTCAAATAATGATATCCAAATATAGGGAAATGTTTTATCTGGTGTGTTTATATGTCATATATTAATTCTATCCAAATATGAGTCTATACATTTTCATTAAAATAGACATATGGAGATTTCGGAAAATAAATATTTTCCACTATTTGATACAACAAATACATTAATGACATGTTTATAATAAAAAAGTCATTGATTAATATATGCAAATAGTTATCTTAATTCACATATGAACTATGCCTCACAATTTCCAGGATGAAGTCAAATGAACCTAACACTAAAAAATTTGATGTTATTAAATAACTACATCCTAAGTGATATTGGTTTATTTGGACCAAGGTAAATGATATTATAATTTTTACCCTTTAGTAATGGACCGACAGATGTATTTTTTTGAATAATGGGTTCACTAACCAACCTTTTTCTCAAATAATCCTCAAAACAATCCAAAACAAATTATTATTGAATAGTCGGTTCTTTGTCGGATCTTGTTTAATAATTTCTATTCGACTTAATAATAATGTTAACCACCTTGCACAAATATAACATAAATCAAATAATTTTTTCCTTAAATAAATTAATTTTCTTTGAATGTGTATATAGAATTATTTATAAATAAAAATTTGATAATTATGTCAATAGAAAAGTCACGCTTCATGAAAATAAAATATTAATTAACATGATTTAAATAGAATGGTCTAAATTTAAAGATATAGAATATTTAATCACATTAGATAACTAAAAAAGGTTTTATAGATTAAAATCCTTCTTTACATTACATTAATCTAGACAAATAGATTAGTCATGTTTTTGGGAGATTTTATCAGGAGTATTGGAAATATCATTTTTATAATATTTTTTTAATATAATTGTGTTGTGAAAACAATATTTATAAAAATATATCAAAAACTAATTGTTATAAATCCAAATATAATTTTATCATTCCCTGATGACTCTCAACAATGATATTTATTAAATTTCAAAAGTTAAGATATTGGTTAGCAAACACTGATAAAAATATTTGTGTATACATATTTCACTAGACATTATTCAGGTAAATAAGAACATTTGAGAAACAATAAAATCAAATAATGGATATTGAAGTTGGTATTGGGTGATCCTATAAAAAAAGATAATTAAATATTTTTATACAATTACATGGTGAATTCAAAGAGGATAGATCTTAATATGTTTAATTACATTCATATATAATGAATGTGAAGAAGAATGTAATTAACAAATTGGTATTTCTTCACTTTAAATAAAATAATAATTTTCACTGAAAAGATAATATTATGAAACAAAAATCATTGATTACTAGATCTGTACGTATGTCCAGTGGAGCTAAAGAGATTAGAAGACAATTTCGCAATGTGGTAGGTTTTGTGAAAAAACAATATTGATCAATAAAATCATAGTAATATAAAATATTATGTTTCCATGTTTAGTAAATAACCCATGAAATCCAAAGTTGAGAAGAATCATGAATTTACCAAATTCATTAAGGGTCCCTTGATAGTTTTCTTGGTTATAGATAATTATTTATAATATAAATATGAGGGAACATGAAGGAAGAAGGTAATCCAGGGTCACCCATCAGCTGTGGTAATAGATATTCATCAAAAAACCAAAATCATTTTGGTGTAAAAAGTGATATCCAATGAGGAATTGAATCATCCCTCAACAAGGAATAAATAAAAAAACATCACTCTTACGATGGGAATCATATTACACTCCCTGGTTGATAATGTAGAATAACCATTTTATTATATATTTTTTAGAGATGAATATGAATTCTTACCTGGAAGAATAAAAAAAACCAGAATTTATAATGAATAATAAACACTAATATATAATTAATATAATTCTAAACAATTTGATCATAAGTTTTGTATTTTTAAATTATATTTTTTCTAATTTATATATTTCTAAAATATATCTTTAAATTTCATTAGATTGTTTTTGGTGTATCTTTTAATGGTTTTCAGAAATATTGAATTATAAAGATAAAATAGTGTTTCTATGGTGATAATCATTTCTCCAGATGTAGAAGAATAATATAGACCACTGCTCATTATAAATAATGTTTAAACCTTTGTTTATCTTAATCATTCAGATGTTATTACATCAAATGATCAAATGATTTTTATTTTTAATAGATCTTGATTATTTAATGTTGGTTATGTCAGAGTCATGGTATATGTCATAATATAAAAGATATGCTTTAAACTATTCCCCAATGTCGAATTATGTGATAGTGGGTTTGGATTCATGATATCAATAAAAATAGTATATTTTATATATATATTGAGTAGGTATATTTTTCCATCCCATAGGGGGACTTTTACATAATACTGAGACTATTCTGTCGATGATGTTTTCAATATGAAAAACTTATACATTTTATCTAATTATGTAATAGAGTTTTGATTGCACCAGATGATCTATAGGTCCCATAATGAAAATAAGAATATAAAATTAAATGTGTAAAATAGTATTCAATGTAACAACTAGAAAACAATGGGATTTTCTGTAAAGCATTGTTCTAACCATCAGTTCATGAAAATTGATCTTACCAAATAGAAATTTTGACATTACTTTCTATGGTGAGTTTGGTAGTTTTTTTATCTCTTAATTAAAATTATGAATATTTCTATATTATATTAAATATAGCATGATCTATATGTTGTGATTATAGAAGGATATGTTTGGTAGTTATTATTTTTTTACATTCTATTTGGAAATTCAATCATTTTCTCCATGAGGAGAATTTGTAGTAGAAAAAAGGTTTTTTAACACATAAAAGATAATGGTGATACCAAGAAGAGAAGTAACTAGAGTAGTGTAATCAAAATTAAATATATGTGATGAATGGATTAAAAAAATAATATATAATGAATATCCTTGATGTTCATGAATTTAATTACTAAATAATCATGGAAGAAATTTTTTTTGGTGTTATTTAAATTAATCAAATATATATTATAAGAAATTCTTGTCTGTATAGTATATATATATACTGTATAAAAATATTAATTTGCAAGAGTGCAATATATTTTGGCCCTTTCATGAGTATTTATATTTTCAAAAAATTTCTACTCCAATAAAAGTAAAGTAGGTATTATTTTTCATATCAACATATAATTAATATATTCCCTATGCAAGAGAATTTTATTAGTGAGCTATGATAATTCAATGTGCTCAAAATAATTACCATTTTATAATTGTTTATCATTAATTATTTGAAGCAATTTTTTCTTTTTTAATTTGAATTCAATATCCAATTTTAATTATAGATAGTGTATAAATTTGATCCCCCTAATCCATCCGGCCTCTTAGTATGTATTATGGGACCAAGGTACAATAAGTGAAATTTGAGCCATTTTTTTATTTAATATATTGAATTATTTATATTGATATAATTGATATTGTAAATGTAGGATTAGTTAAATTATTCGAGTAGTATAATTAGAATATCTAGATTAGTAGGATGGGATCTCATTGTTGTAACACCCCTGGAAAATAAAGAATATTTCATTTTTATATTTATCTATATTTGTGAATAAAATATTAATATGACTTTAAAGGGGACGCTATGCTCGATGGCATACCCAACACGCAACAACGAGTTTTTTGGGAATCTTACGTTGCACTCTAATAATAAAATAATATTATTTTAAATGGTAGTAAACATGTAGCCATTGTATTGGCGGGAATGGATAGAAATAACTATAATATTATTATATATTTCTTTAAATGTTTTTACATTTATCCAATAAAAGATAAAGGCTTAAAATACGGAAAGAATTGAATTTTAGGCGTATATGCCCTAGTTTTCACTAAAGGTTCACTTATCGCCTTTTGATGGTGAACCGTCATTAAATATAGTTCCGTTCACTCTTATACATTATATTGGACCAAATAAAACTCTTCTTAATAATTGCGACATCAAAATTTACTTTCTGTATATTTTTGGTATCTTTCTGATAAAGTTCATTTTTTAATGAATAGTTTAAAATGTTGTATTTTAATTCAAAACCTCTTTTTAATCTAATTTATTTATATGATTAGATTATCTTTTTAATTGGTTTTAAAGTGAAATTAGAATATATTTTTACCATTAAATCCAATAGTGGCCGTTGGAATTAATTTCACTTTGAAATCAGACTTAAACTAGTGTCAATCTTTTGATACTTATTGTTTCAAAAAACACGCTATTTGCTCTGACAGCGGGAATTAATTATTATATTAATTAATGTGACTTATATGTTTTGAATTTTTTAAAATAGACTTCATTTTTGAATTCGGAATTTCAAATATATCTTAGGGTGAATTTTTGGAATTTTTCTGAAAAACATCAATTTTTGATGAATAGTGAAACCACTAAGTGGTACTTATAAAAACTGATTTTTTCCGTTTAAATGAAATTTTTCCATCTTTGTGGTTTGAATTTCAAAAATCCTACATACATGGTTATCATTAAGAAGTAAAATGTGGATCAATGGGATAAAAATAATTTTTTTTGGTGATTAGTAACTTATTATGTTTTTAATCGCGATTAGAGGTAATTAGTGTAGTTTAAAGTAAAAATGATGTTTTAATAATATGAAATGAACTTGAAACATGTCCTAACCTCATTTTATGTGTAATGGCCGACCAACAAAACCCATGGGTCAACTTGGGAACCCCATGAAGCCACTTTGGTTGGAAAATGACATGAATATCTTTTTATTTAAAGTTAAAGTAAAAATGAGACAAACATGAAATGTTTTACTAAAACAATTTTTACATGGGGTTATACAAATAGGATTTTTGACTATAAATATTAATTGGAACGATAAAAAAATTTCCTACATCATAGTAATTTTTTTATAATTTTTATACATTAAATAAATTAAATTATTTATGACATCATGATGATGCAGCGATGACCTCATTATTTAATGATTTAAATAAAATGGAAAGATAATGTAATATCTAAGACCTACAGATGTAAAAAACCTATAGGATTATTGGATTTCGAACCCTTATCACATTATCCTAGAAACACATAAATTTTGGACCTCTTTAATCCGAATACCATTTTAAAATAAAGTGACTTTTCTTTACCTTCCAAAACTGCCCCTCCTCTCCTCTTATAAAAGGCCCCCACCTCTACCTCCTTACCCACACTCCCAAAGCCTTTGACTCGTCCAAACTCTTCCCATTTTGTCTCTCCACTTCCCTCTATTACTCCTTGAAGCCTCACATTGGTCATAAGTCTTCCCAAGGAAGCCTTTGAGCTCAAACCAAAGGGAGTTACCCGATTTTATGGTAATGTCTTCACTTGAGTCCTTTTATTTTATTTTGCTTCTCCAACCCCATAAACTCTTTTTATTAATTTCTTTTGTAACAACTCCAGTATCATAAATATACTAGGATGTTGTTATAATATGGATTCGATCTACACTTTCAAACACCTACATCTAATGGTTAAAGAACATACTGTTTCCGTGGATGGCGAATTTCGGCCTCCCGAAACGATGATTGTTCAACATTCTTTTAACACCTTCAAAGTTGGCCATTAAGATGACACTATATTTATATATGATATATAATATTTTTATGTTTTCCTTAAGCTTCTGTATTTATCATTTTGGGCATACCTTTATGGTTTCCATTATGGGTAAACGTGATATCTTCATTTAAGGAAGTGTGCACTACCGCCCCCTCAAAGTGATTTGATTCGTTTATACCATATGTGGTACGTATAAAGGATATATTTAATGATATTATATATGATACCATACTGGAATTAAAATACTATTATGTATCATTATGTTTTAATTCCATTAAATATGAAATATAAATGGAAGAAGCATTCATGCGTACGTACGGCTTACCGTCTCCATGAACGGTACATTTCATTTCTTATCGCAAAATGTTATGTAATATTATAAGTAAATATATATAATTGATATATATATGTAATATATTACATAAAAATTATGGATATAATTCTGGAATTATAACATATATATCTCTCTCTCATTTTTTTTTAATTCCAT
Organism: Viscum album; assembly: GCA_963277665.1. Taxonomy (NCBI): domain Eukaryota; kingdom Viridiplantae; phylum Streptophyta; class Magnoliopsida; order Santalales; family Viscaceae; genus Viscum; species Viscum album. The sequence goes on from OY728156.1 coordinate 319,238,429, forward strand.
TAATATGACAAAAAATAAAAGTAGCGTTCATGCATACGTACGGACTACCATCTCCATGAACGGTGCTTTTCAATTTTTATCTCCAAATGATATGGAATAGTATGAAATGAATATTTACTGGATATATATGATATTTTAATCATTAATACTATTCTGTAAATTATTTACTTATAACTACATGGGCAATCTTTTTTCAAACAAGTTCATTTTTGACTCATGTACCAAACATCGGCAAAAATGTCTGATATGAACTAACATTATTAAACAATTATTATAAAATTATAATATGTTACATGAACTGAATAATAATTTTTAAAGGAGTTACTTAGTCAATTATTAATTGACCAAAGTTTATTATTCAGGAATATAAAGAAACGAACAAGACAAGTTGGACTTGAGGTAAGGGATCCTACTCCTCTCTTTCTTTTTAAGTACACTCTTTTATGACATTCCTTCTAAGATAATATTTCATTTTATTGGGATGTTATTTTATAGTAATATTACTGTAATTTTTATGTTCATATGATGGGAGACCCTATTCTCTCTCATCAATCCATTTTGGATGTTTTGGGTGGCGCTGTTAGGCTGCCGAATTTTCGTAAGAGATCTAACCTCTCTCTTTCTTTTTAAGTACTCTCCTTTATGTCACTTCTTTTAAGCTCCACTTTGTTATGATGTATGATGTTATTTTATATTCCTCTTGCTGTAAATTTTATTTTAATGTGATGAGATACCCTATTTGATCTCATCAATCCATTTTTAGAAGTTTTAAGTGGCACCGTTAGGCTGCCGAGTTTTCGTAAGGGATTTTTCATCTCACTTTTATTCACGTGAGATTTATGCTACATTGGCCACAATTTACTTTGAGTGGTGTAAGTACTGACCATTATTTGACTCATTGTGTGATATTATTTCATTTATGAGTATTTACATCAATGTTGTATTTTCCTTCTTTCACGGGGCGTATGTTTCAAAAGATACCCATGTCGGTAAGGGAACCTTTCACCCTCCTCTTTTTAAAAGACTTATTTTGTTATGTATTTTAATTCACATAATATTATTTTGGATATGTTCTTATATAACGTTATTGATGTAAATTTTATGTCCAAGTGATTATATACCCTTTTTATCTCTCATCAACTCTTTTTCTGAATTTTGAAGTGACGTCGTTAGGCTGTCTAATTATTTCAAGGGAACTTCTTAACCCAGTTTCAATTATTTGGGATAAGCTTGTAATCCTTGAATATGTCGTTCTATGAATATGTGTGAATAACCTCTGATTGTTTTAAACTTAATACCCACTTATATTTTGTGTATTAGTTTGTCACACATAATTATGTAATTGATTTATCCTTAATCCAAGGATACCATCTTTGTATGGGACTTCGTCTCAATCTCCTTTCATTGAGGCATATTTTGTTTTATACACAACCTTCTATTATATGGTGTATAAACCCATTTTACTTTTAAGTCTATTCAAAAGGAATATTTTTTATACGAAGCGTTTACTAAACAACAAAATGGAATGTTTTTGTCGTACGTATGCAGCGACAATGACTTCTCCACCGCCGTGACCATTATTTGATTTTCAGCTTCCTCTACAAGCCATACCGTCTTTTTAAAATAAAAATAAATACCATGTTTTACTTTTCTTATATTTTGGTATTGAAAATGGTTTTCATAATGTTTTTATTATATCATTGTGTTGTATTGATATCTTGTGATTGAAATGTGTAAATGTTATGTTTCCTTTATGCATGTTTTATATGATAAGATTATGTTATGGTTCATGGGAATTATTATGAAGACGGGTGATTCCGTGATAGGCTAAGGGAGGGTGAGCCCGATATAGCTCTCCAATGCATTGGGTAACGCGAAGGAGTGAAATGTTAAGGTTTCTCTGAAGAGATTTAGGGAATATACTGTGATGGGTATTCCAAACGTAACCAAGAGGGTTACTCCCTACGTAAGAATGTTATGAATGCCTCAAGTTACCTTTTATGTCTTATAATTTCTATGATTTATTCATGATTTGATGAGGTATGTTAAAGTGCCTATGTTTTATGGGTAAAGTATGATTTCATTCTTATTTATATATGAACTCATGTTTTCTTTCCATATTTTTATAACCCTTACTGAGCTTTTTATGCTCATCCCACGTTTTTGAAATGTTTTTCACAGGTCAAGGTAAATGTACATGATGTGATGATAGTTTCAAGGATGTGTCCAGAAAGAATCCATGTTTTATTTTAAATGTGTTTCAATTGATGGGAATATTGAATATTGTCTTTTATGTAACCACTTTGTTTATATGTGGAATGTATTGAAAGTTTCATTATATAATTCTCTAAAACTCTAAACCTGAAAAGATACTCATTGTGTAATCTTGTAATAACTCAAGATTAAGTAAGGTTTAAGGCTGGGGCCTTATAGTTGGTATCAAAGGTCGGTTTATATAACTTTAGAGGTTAGGGTATTCTTTAAGCATAAGTGGCATTACCATAATGGTTAGGATTTCAGAAAGATTCCTAGTTTTAGATAAAGTGAATGAGTAAGTATATCTTAGTGTTTATCTTCCTCATTAGTACATGCTGGTTTTTTTGATATACTCACACTGACCTTTTTGGTTTTAGTACATGGCTGGATCTAGAAGACAACAAAGTAACAGTGGATGTGAAGGAAACTGTGACAGTTTTTTGAGCAAGCAACTGAATGATATGGGAGCTGTAATGACAACTCTTGTGATTATCCTCAACCAACTATCTAGAGTCATTATTGACCACCTAAACCTTTGTGATTTCTCTAAGACATCATATATGCGAGAAAAAAATCCCTATGGAAGTACATGTAATAATCATAAAGGTAAGTGTGTTCAAAAACCTATGTGTGAAAGATGTGGAAAGAAACACCTAGGAAAATGTTTCAAAGGGACAGAAATATGCTATAGATGTGTAAATAAAGGACATAAAGCAAGAACCTGCCATGGAAAAAGGAAGCATCCAGTAGACTCGAGGAAAGGGAAAGAAGTTCTTTCTGAGGGATCAATTGAATGTTTTAAATGTGGTGTGCATGGTTATTATGCAAACAGATGTCCTATGAAGAAGTTTCGTGAATGGGATCACCAAGAGCGTACAAATGTTCGTTTACCAATACCTAATTCCATTCCGATTGAGGATGAAGAAACTGAAAATGACCAATCAAAGGTATTTATTATTTCATGACAATTGTTTTCTGATTTTGGAATCATAGGATATGATTCATGATTTTGTTTGTAGGAAAGAGGTATTTCGGAATAAGTTGGAAATGAATGGTTAATGGATCATGAATAATGTTGAACGAGTAAGATGTCAACATATAAGGTCTTTAAGAGTTATGGTGAAATTCTTAAGAGTATTAAGTCTATTTTGATGATGGGGTTACATTAGAGGACTTTTTATATTATGTGTAACCCTGAAGTTTAATTTAGGAAAATTTTATTCAAGGAATAGTTATCTTTTCTTTTGTGGACATAGTTATAAAGAACCATTTGGGTTTATATGATCCTTACTTTTGAGGTAATTATGGGTTACTATATGTTATGATTGAAGTGAAAGTCATGAGATAAAATTGAGGTTAAATTATGTTATAGTTATTTTTGATGATTATATCCATTTTTGGGGAATGATTTGAGAATTATATAGTTTTGGAAAATGGACAACACGCAGACCATGTGACTACCCGTCGCATCGGACAAAGCTGAAGGAATCGAACCCACAACCAAAGTGCGACTGGTATTTATCGCCTACCACTGAACTACGTGAAGTCCCTGGTTAGTTTGACTGACTCTTTTTAGTTATATGATTTTATGAATTAAGAGTATGTTGATTTTGGGTTATTTATGAAAATGATTAACCTATCATGGAGGATATGTGATTAGGTTAATTACTTTTCAATACAAGACTTTAGGAGAAACTGATGTTGTTTGGAGATAAATGTTACGATTTAACTTGGAATACTATGTGACTAAATCCTTCAAATATTTGGGTTTCAATCTTATATTGGTTTACTTTGAAGAATTTTATGGAATATTTGATTATAATATGGTCCTCGTTGAACTTTGGGTTTTGTTGGACAAATTCTAGAGATTAAGCATAGATTTTCTTTTTAAAGGGTTATCCTTTTATGGATTACCTGACCTTGTACTAACCTTTTGGTTTTGGTTTTGGTTAAAGCCTAAAGAAATGGGAAGTATATAGTTCTCTTTGGTGGATTAGGTGATTCTCTAGAAGTTGATTATAGTACTCTTAATGTGAACAAGTCTCCCTAAATACTCGTCTTTTGGAAAAAATATATGAGTTTGATTAAGGAATCTATTAAAAGTTGAAAGTCAACATGATAAGTGATTATGTTTCATTATGAATAAATTCCTCAATAAAAGTAACTTAAAACAAAAATTTTGTCTATTAACTTTTCCTACTGGGGAATCGAATACCATTTAAACCATCACAAGTTTGTGGTTTTCTTATGGTTAACTTTCCCCAAGACTTGTTTATTATCACTCTCCCTCAAGAACATGACCCTTTGCTTTTTCATCCATGTCCATGTTTTTCTACATATGGGTTAACTCGGGTGACCTCTGTACTTATCTTCCTTTATTTTAAAGTGATTGTTTTACCGACTCTTGTTCCGATGTGGGATTTTCAAAGATGTTTCCAAACTCAATTTTAAAAATTGCGAGGATGCAATCCCCAAAAGGGGGGAAGGATGTAACACCCCAGGTAAATAAAAATATGAAATTTTTATATTTATCCATATTTGTGAATAAAATATTAATATGACTTTAAAGGGGATGCTATGCACGATGGCGTACCCAACACGCAACAATGATTTTCTTGGGAATCTTACGTTGCACTCTAGTAATAAAATAATATTATTTTAAATGGTAGATAACATGTAGCCGTTGTATTGGCGGGAATGGATAGAAATAACTAAAATATTATTATATATGTTTTTAAATGTTTTTACATTTATCCAATAAAATATAAAGGCTTAAAATACGGAAAGAATTGAATTTTAGGCGTATATGCCCTAGTTTTCACTAAAGGTTCACTTATCGCCTTTTGATGGCGAACCGTCATTAAATATAGTTTCATTCACTCTTATACATTCTATTGGACCAAATAAAACTCTTCTTAAGAATTGGGACATCAAAATTTAATTTGTGTAAATTTTTGGTATCTTTCTGATAAAGTTCATTTTTTAATGAATAGTTTAAAATGTTGTATTTTAATTCAAAACCTCTTTTTAATCTATTTTATTTATATGATTATATTATATTTTGAATTGGTTTTAAAGTGAAATTAGAATATATTTTTACCATTAAATCCAATAGTGGTCATTGGAATTAATTTGACTTTGAAATCAGACTTAAACTAGTGTCAATCGTTTGATACTTATTGTTTCATAAAAACACGTTATTTCCTCTGACTGCGGGAATTAATTATTAAATTAATTAATGTGACTTATATGTTTTTAATTTTGTAAAATAGACTTCATTTTTGAATTCGGAATATCAAATATAGCTTAGGGTGAATATTTGGGATTTTTCTGAAAAACTTCAATTTTTGATGAATAGTGAAACCACTAAGTGGTACTTATAAAAACTGAGGTTTTCCGTTTAAATGAAAATTTTCCATCTTTGTGTTTTGAATTTCAAAATTCTGACATAAATGGTGGTCATTAAGAAGTAAAATGTGGTTCAATGGGATAAAAATAATTTTTTGGGTGAATAGTAACTTATTAAGTTTTTAATCGCAATTAGAGGTAATTAGTGTAGTTTAAGATAAAAATAAAGTTTTAATAATATTAAATGAACTTGACACATGTCCTAACCTCATTCTATGTGTCATGGCCGACCAAGAAAACCCATGGGTCAACTTGGGGACCCCATGAAGCCACATTGGTTGGAAAATGACATTAATATCTTTTAATTTAAAGTTAAAGTAAAAATGAGTCAAACATGAAATGTTTTACTAAAACAATTTTTACATGGAGTTATACATATCAGATTTTTGACTATAAATATTCATTGGAACGATAAAAATATTTCCTACATCATAGTAATTTTTTATAATTTTTAGATATTACATAAATTAAATTATTTATGACATCATGATGATGCAGCGATGACCTCATTATTTAGCGATTTAAATAAAATGGAAAGATAATTTAATATCCAAGACCTAAACATGTCCAAAACCTATTGCATGAGTGGATTTCGAACTCGTATCACCTTATCATCGATACAAATCAATTTGGGACCTCTTAAATACGAATACCATTTTAAAATAAAGTGACTTTTCTTTACCTTCCAAGAGTGCCCCTCCTATCATCTTGTAAAAGGCCCCCACATATACCTCCTTAACCACACTCCCAAAGCCTTTGGCTCGGCCAAACTCTTCCCATTTTGACTCTCCACTTCCCTCTATTACTCCTTGAATCCTCACTTTGGGAAGAAGTCTTCCCAAGGAATCTTTTGAGATCAATCCAAAGGGAGTTACCCGATTTTAAGGTAATGTCTTCACTTGAGTCCTTTTGTTTTATTTTGCTTCTCCAACCCCCTAAACTCTTTTTATTCATTTCTTTTGTAACAACTCCAGTATCATAAGTATACTAGTATGTTGTTATAATAAGGATTAGAGCTACACATTCACACACCTACATCTAATGGTTAAAGAACATACTGTTTCCGTGGATGGAGATTTTCAGCCTCCCGGAACGATGATTGTTCAACATTCTTTTAACATATTCAAAGGTGGCCGTTAAGATGAAACTATATTTATATATGATATATAATATGTTTATGTTTTCCTTAAGCTTCTGTATTTTTCATTTTGGGCATACCTTTATGGTTTCCATTATGGGTAAACGCGATATCTTCATTTAAGGAAGTGCGGACTACCGCCCCCTCAAAGTGATTTGATTCATTAATACCATATGTGGTACGTATAAAAGATATATTTAATGATATTATATATGATAACATACTGGAATTAAAATACTATTATGTATCATTATGTTTTAATTCCATTAAATATGAAATAGAAATGGAAGTAGCGTTCATGCGTACGTACGGCTTACCGTCTCCATGAACGGTACATTTCATTTCTTATCTCAAAATGATATGTAATATTATAAGTACATATATATAATAGATATGTATTTAATATATTAAATCAAAATTATGGATATCATTCTGGAATTATATCATATATATATCTCTCTCATTTTGTTTTAATTCCATTAATATGACAAAAAATAAAAGTAGTGTTCATGCGTACATACGACCTACCGTCTCCATGAACGGTGATTTTCGTTTTTTACCTCCAAATGCTATGGAATTGTATGAAATGAATATTTACTGGATATATATGATATTTTAATCATTAATACTATTCTGGAAATTATTTACTTATAACTACATGGGCAATCTTTTTTCAAACAAGTTCATTTTTGACTCATGTACCAAACATCGGCAAAAACGTCTGATATGAACTAACATTATTAAACAATTATTATAACATTATAATATGTGATATTAACTGAATAATAATTTCTAAAGGAGGTACTTAGACAATTATTAATTGACCAAAGTTTATTGTTCAGGAATATAAAGAAACGTATAAGACAAGTTGGACTTGAGGTAAGGGATCATACTCCTCTCTTTCTTTTTAAGTACACTCTTTTATGTCATTCCTTCTAAGCTCATATTTCTTGTTATTGGGATGTTATTTTATATTAATCTTACTGTAATTTTTATGTTCATATGATGAGAGACCCTATTCTCTCTCATCAATCCATTTTGGAAGTTTTGAGTGGCGCCGTTAGGCTGCCGAATTTTCATAAGAGATCTAATCTCTCTCTTTCTTTTTAAGTACTCTTCTTTATGTCAAATCTTTTAAGATCATCTTTGTTATGATGTAGGATGTTCTTTTATATTCCTCTTGCTGTAAATTTTATTGTAATGTGATAAGATACCCTATTTTATCTCATCAATCCATTTTTAGAAGTTTTAAGTGGCACCGTTAGGCTGCCGAGTTTTCGTAAGGGATTTTTCATCTCACTTTTATTCCCGTGAGATTTATGCTACATTTTCCACAATTTCCATTGAGTGGTGTATATTGACCATTATTTTACTCATTGTGTGATATTTTTTCATTTATGAGTATTTACATCAATGTTGTATTGTCATTCTTTCACGGGGCGTATGTTTCGAAAGATACCCATGTCGGTAAGGGAACCTTTCACCCTCCACTTTTTAAAAGACTTATTTTGTTATGTCTTTTAATTCACATAATATTATTTTGGGATATGTTCTTATATATCCTTATTGATGTAAATTTTATTCCAAGTGATGAGATACCCTTTTTATCTCTCATCAACTCTTTTTCTGAATTTTGATGTGACCCCATTAGGCTGTCTAATTATTGCAAGGGAACTTCTTAACCCAGTTTCAATTCTTTAGGATAAGCTTATACTCCTTGAATATGTCGTTCTATGAATATGTGTGAATAACCTCTGATTGTTTTACACTTAATATCCAATTATATTTGGTGTATTAGTTTGTCACACATAATTATGTAATTTATTTATCCTTAATCCAAGGATACCATCTTTGTTTGGGACTTCGTCTCAATCTCCTTTAATTGAGGCATGTTTTGTTTTATACACAACCTTCTACTATACGGTGTATAAACCCCTTTGACTTTTTAGTTTATTCAAAAGGATTCTTTTTTAAACGAAGCATTTACTAAACGACAAAAGGGAATGTTTTTGTCGTACGTATGCAGCGACAATGACCTCTCCGCCGCCGTGACCATTATTTGAGTTTCGGCTTCCTCTACAAGCCATACCTTCTTTTTAAAATAAAAATAAATACCATGTTTTACTTTTCGTTTATTTTGGTATTGAAAATGTTTTTCATAATGTTTTTATTATATCATTGTTTTGTATTGATATCTTGTGATTGAAATGTGGAAATGTTATGTTTCCTTTATGCATGTTTTATGTGATACGATTATGTTATGGTTCATTGGAATTATTATGAAGACGGATGATTCAGTGATAGGCTAAGGGCGGGTGAGCCCGATATATCTCTCCAATGCATTGGGTAACGCGAAGGAGTGAAATGTTAAGGTTTATCTAAAGAGATTTAGGGAATATACTGTGATGGGTATTCCAAACGTAACCAAGAGGGTTACTCCCTACGTAAGAATGTTATGAATGCCTCAAGATACCTTTTATGTCTTATGATTTCTATGATTTATTCATGATTTGATGAGGTATGTTAAAGTGCCTATGTTTTATGGGTAATGTATGATTTCATTCTTATGTATATATGAAATCATGTTTTCTTTCAATATTTTTATAACCCTTACTGAGCTTTTTATGCTCATCCCACATTTTTAAAATGTTTTTCACAGGTCAAGGGAAATGTACATGAAGTGATGATAGTTTCAAGGATGTGTCAAGAAAGAATCCATGTTTTATTTTAAATATGTTTCCATTGATGGGAATAATGAATACTGTCTTTTATGTAACCACTTTGTTTATCTGTGGAATGTAATGAAAGTTTCGTGATCTAATTCTCTAAAACTCTAAACCTGAAAAGATACTCATTGTGTAATCTTGTAATAACTCAATATTAAGTAAGGTTTAAGGCTGGGGCCTTATAGTTGGTATCAATGGTCAGTTTAGATAACTTTAGAGGTTAGGGTATTCTTTAAGCATAAGTGGCATTACCATAATGGTTAGGATTTCAGAAAGAGTCCTAGTTTTAGATAAAGTGAATGAGTAAGTATATCTTAGTGTTTATCTTCCTCATTAGTACATGATGGTTTTTTTGATATACTCACACTGACCTTTTTGATTTTAGTAAATGGCTGGATCTAGCAGACAATAAAGTAACAGTGGATGTAAAGGAAACTGTGACAGTTTTTTGAGCATGCAACTGAATGATATGGGAGCTGCAATGAGAACTCTTGTGATTATCCTCAACCAACTATCTAGAGTCATGATTGACCACCTAAACCTTTGTGATTTCTATAACGCATCATATATGCGAGAAAAAAATCCCTACGGATGTACAGGTAATAATCATAAATGTAAGTGTGTTCAAAAACCTATGTGTCAAAGATGTGGAAAGAAACACCTAGGAAAAGGTTCCAAAGGGACAAAAATATTCTATAGATGTGGAAATGATGTTCATAAAGCAAGAACCTGCCATGGAAAAAGGAAGCATCCAGTTGACTCGAGGAAAGGGAAAGAAGTACTTTCTGAGGGATCAATTGAAGGTTTTAAATGTGGTGTGCATGGTCATTATTCAAAAACATGTCCTAGGAAGAAGTTTCGTGAATGGGATCACCAAGAGCGTACAAATGTTCGTTTACCAATACCTAATGCCATTCCGATTGAGGATGAAGAAACTGACAATGACCAATCAAAGGTATGTATTATTTCATGACTATTGTTTTCTGATTTTGGAATCTTAGTATATGATTCATGATTTTGTTTGTAGGAAAGAGGTATTTCGGAATAAGTTGTAAATGAATTGTTAATGGATCATGAAGAATGTTGAATGAGTAAGATGTCAATATATAAGGGCTTCAAGAGTTATGGTGAAATTCTTAAGAGTATTAGGTCTCTTTTGATGATGGGGTTACATTAGAAGACTTTTTATATTATGTGTAACACTGATGTATAATTTAGGCAAATTTTATTCAAGGAATAGTTATCTTTTCTTTTGTGGACATAGTTATAAAGAACCATTTGGGTTTATATGATCCTTACTTTTGAGGTAATTATGGATTACTATATGTTATGATTGAAGTGAAAGGCATGAGATAAAATTGATGTTAAATTATGTTATGGTTATTTTTGATGATTTTATCCATTTTTGGGGAATGATTTGAGAATTATATAGTTTTGGAAAAAGGACAACACGCAGACCATGTGACTACCCGTCGCGTCGGACAAAGCTGCGGGAATCGAACCCACAACCAAAGTGCGACTGGTATTTAGCACCTACCACTGAACTACGTGAAGTCCCTAGTTAGTTTGACTGATTATTTTTAGTTATATGATTTTATGAATTAAGAGTAATTTTATTTTGGGTTATTTATGAAAATGATTAACCTATCATGGAGGATTTGTGATTAGGTTAATTACTTTTCAATACGAGACTTTAGGAGAAACTGATGTTGTTTGGAGATAAATGTTACGATTTAACTTGGAAGACTATGTGACTAAATCCTTCAAATATTTGGGTTTCAATCGTAGATTTGTTTACTTTGAATAATTTTATGGAAAAATTGTTTATCGGATGGTCCTCGTTGAACTTTGGGTTTTGTTGGACAAATTTTGGAGATTAAGCATAGATTTTCTTTTTAAAAGGTTATCCTTTTCTGGATTATCTGACCTTGTACTAACCTTTTGGTTTCGGTTTTGGTTAATGCCTAAAGAAATGGGAAGTATATTGTTCTCTTTGGTGGATTAGGTGATTATCTAGAAGTTAATTATAGTACTCTTAATGTGAACAAGTCTACCTAAATACTCGTCTTTTGGAAAAAAATATGAGTTTGATTAAGGAATCTAGTAAAAGTTGAAAGTCAACATGATAAGTGATTATGTTTCCTTATGAATAAATTCCTCAATAAAAAGTAACTTAAAACAAAAATTTTGTCTATTAACTTTTCCTACTGGGGAATCGAATACCATTTAACCCATCACAGGTTTGTGGTTTTCTTATGGTTAACTTTCTCCTAGACATGTTTATTATCACTCTCCCTCAAGAACATGACCCTTTACTTTTTCTTCCATGTCCATGTTTTCCTACATATGGGTTAACTCGGGTGACCTCTGTACTTATCTTCCTTTATTTTAAAGTGATTGTTTTACCGACTCTTGTTCCGATGTGGGATTTTCAAGGATGTTTCCAAACTCAATTTTAAAAATTACGAGGACGCAATTCCCAAAAGGGGGGAAGGATGTAACACCCCAGGTAAATAAAGAATATGAAATTTTTATATTTATCCATATTTGTGAATAAAATATTAATATGACTTTAAAGGGGACGCTATGCTCGATGGCGTACCCAACACGCAACAATGAGTTTCTTGGGAATCTTACGTTGCACTCTAAGAATAAAATAATATTATTTTAAATGGTAGTTAACATGTAGCCGTTGTATTAGCAGGAATGGATAGAAATAACTAAATTATTATTATATATGTTTTTAAATGTTTTTACATTTATCCAATAAAAGATAAAGGCTTAAAATACGGAAAGAATTGAATTTTAGGCGTATAGGCCCTAGTTTTCACTAAAGGTTCACTTATCACCTTTTGATGGTGAACTGTCATTAAATATAGTTCCGTTCACTCTTATACATTCTATTGGAACAAATAAAACTCTTATTAAGAATTGGGACATCAAAATTTACTTTGTGTAAATTTTTGGTATCTTTCTGATAATGTTCATTTTTTAATGAATAGTTTAAAATGTTGTTTTTTAATTCAAAACCTCTTTCTAATATAATTTAATTATATTATTAGATTATCTTTTGAATTGGTTTTAAAGTGAAATTAGAATATATATTTTCCATTGAATCCAATCGTAGTCATTGGAATTAATTTCACATTGAAATCAGACTTAAACTACTGTCAATCTTTTGATACTTATTGTTTCATAAAAACACGCTATTTGCTCTGACAGCGGGAATTAATTATTAAATTAATTAATGTGACTTATATTTTCTGAATTTTGTAAAATAGACTTCATTTTTGAATTCCGAATATCAAATATAGCTTAGGGTGAATTTTTGGGATTTTTTTGAAAAACTTCAATTTTTGATGAATAGTGAAACCACTAAGTGGTACTTATAAAAACTGATTTTTTCGGATTAAATGAAATTTTTCCATCTTTGTGTTTTGAATTTAAAAAATCCGACATACATGGTTGTCATTAAGAAGTAAAATGTGGTTCAATGGGATAAAAATAATTTTTTTGGTGAATAGTAATTTATTAAGTTTTTAATCGTGATTAGAGGTAATTAGTGTAGTTTAAGGTAAAAATAATGTTTTAATATTATGAAATGAAATTGAAACCTGTCCTAACATCATTGGATGTGTCATGGAAGACCCCGAAAACCCATGGGTCAACTTGGGGACCCCATGAAGCCACTTTGGTTGGAAAATGACATTAATATCTTTTTATTTAAAGTTAAAGTAAAAATGAGACAAACATGAAATGTTTTACTAAAAAACATTTTACATGGGGTTATACAAATCAGATTTTTGAATATAAATATTAATTGGAACGATAAAACTATTTCCTACATCATAGTAATTTTTTTATAATTTTCAAACATTAAATAAATTAAATTATTTATGACATCATGATGATGCAGCGATGACCTCATTATTTAACGATTTAAATAAAATGGAATGATAATGTAATATCTAACAACTAAACATGTCCAAAATGTATTGGATGAGTGTATTTAGAACCCTTATCACCTTATCCTCGAGGAACATCAATTTGGGACCTCTTAAATCCGAATACCATTTTAAAATAAAGTGACTTTTCTTTACCTTCCAAGAGTGCCCCTCCTCTCCTCTTATAAAAGGCCCCCAACTCTACCTCCTTAACCACACACCCAAAGCCTTTGGCTCGGCCAAAATCATCCCATTTAGTCTCTCCACTTCCCTCTCTTACTCCTTGAAGCCTCACTGTGGTCAGAAGTCTTCCCAAGGAAGCCTTTGAGCTCAAACCAAAGGGAGTTACCCGATTTATAGGTAATGTCTTCACTTGAGTCCTTTTGTTTTATTTTGCTTCTCCAAACCCCTAAACTATTTTTATTCATTTATTTTGTAAAACCTACAGTGTCATAAATATAATAGGATGTTTTTATAATAAGGATTCTAGCTACACTTTCACACACCTACATCAAATGGTTAAAGAACATACTGTTTCCGTGGATGGCGAATTTCGGCCTCCCGAAACGATGATTGTTCAACATTCTTTTAACACCTTCAAAGGTGGCCATTATGATGACACTATAATTATATAAGATATATAATATGTTTATGTTTTCCTTAATCTTATGTGTTTTTCATTTTGGGCATACCTTTATGGTTTCCATTATGGGTAAACGCGATATCTTCATTTAAGGAAGTGCGGACTACCGCCCCCTCAAAGTGATTTGATTCGTTAATACCATATGTGGTACGTATAAAGGATATATTTAATGATATTATATATGATACCATACTGGAATTAAAATACTATTATGTATCATTATGTTTTAATTCCATTAAATATGAAATAGAAATTGAAGTAGCGTTCATGCGTAAGTACGACTTACTGTCTCCATGAACGGTACATTTCATTTCTTATCTCAAAATGTTATGCAATATTATAAGTACATATATATAATGGATATATATGTAATATATTAAATCAAAATTATGGATATCATTCTGGAATTAAAACATTTATATCTCTCTCTCAATTTGTTTTAATTCCATTAATATGACAAAAAATAAAAGTAGCGTCCATGCGTACGTACGACCTACCGTCTCCATGAACGGTGCTTTTCGTTTTTTATCTCCAAATGATATGGAATAGTATGAAATGAATATTTACTGGATATATATGATATTTTAATCATTAATACTATTCTGTAAATTATTTACTAATAACTACATGGGCAATCTTTTTTCAAACAAGTTCATTTTTGACTCATGTACCAAACATCGGCAAAAACGTCTGATATGAACTAACATTATTAAACAATTATTATAACATTATAATATGTGATATGAAATGAATAATAATTTCTAAAGTAGGTACTTAGACAATTATTAATTGACAAAAGTTTATTATTCAGGAATATAAAGAAACGAACAAAACAAGATGGACTCGAGGCAAGGGATCATACTCCTCTCTTTCTTTTTAAGTACACTCTTTTATGTCATTCCTTCTAAGATCATATTTATTGTTATTGGGATTTTATTTTATATTACTCATACTGTAATTTTTATGTTAATATGATGAGAGACCCTATTCTCTCTCATCAATCCATTTTGGAAGTTTTGAGTGGCGCCGTTAGGCTGCTGAATTTTCGTAAGAGATCTAACCTCCCTCTTTATTTTTAAGTACTCTCCTTTATGTAACTTATTTTAAGCTCCTATTTGTTATGATGTAGGATGTTCTTTTATATTTCTCTTGATATAAATTTTATTGTAATGTTATTAGATACCCTATTTGATCTCATCAATCCATTTTTAGAAGTTTTAAGTGGCATCGTTAGGCTGCCGAGTTTTCGTAAGGGATTTTTCATCTCACTTTTATTCCCATGAGATATATGCTACATTTGCCACAATTTCCTTTGAGTGGTGTATGTACTGACCATTATTTTACTCATTTTGTGATATTATTTCATTTATGAGTATTTACATCAATGTTTTATTGTCCTTCTTTCACGGGGCATATGTTTCGAAAGTGCCCATGTCGGTAAGGGAACCTTTCACCCTCCTCTTTTTAAAAGACTTATTTTGTTATGTCTTTTAATTCACATAATATTATTTTGGGATATGTTCTTATATATCCTTATTGATGTAAATTTTATGTCCAAGTGATGATATACCCTTTTTATCTATCATCAACTCTTTTTCTGAATTTTGAAGTGACGCCGTTAGGCTGTCTAATTATTGCAAGGGAACTTCTTAACCCAGTTTCGATTCTTTGGGATAAGCTTGTACTCCTTGAATATGTCGTTCTATGAATATGTGTGAATAACCACTGATTGTTTTACTGTTAATATCCACTTATATTTAGTGTATTAGTTTGTCACACATAATTATGTAATTGATTTATCCTTAATCCAAGGATACCATCTTTGTATGGGACTTCATCTCAATCTCCTTTCATTGAGGCGTATTTTGTTTTATACACAAACTTCTATTATACGGTGTATAAACCACTTTGTCTTTTAAGTTTATTCAAAAGTAATCTTTTTTATACAAAGCGTTTACTAAACAACAAAATGGAATGTTTTTGTCGTACGTATGTGGCGATAATGACTTCTCCGCTGCCGTGACCATTATTTGAGTTTTGGCTTCCTCTACAAGTCATAACTTCTTTTTAAAAGAAAAATAAATACAATGTTTTATTTTTCTTTTATTTTGGTATTGAAAATGGTTTTCATAATTTTTTTATTATATCAATGTGTTGTATAGATATCTTGTGATTGAAATGTGGAAATGTTATGTTTCCTTTATGCATGTTTTATGTGATAAGATTATGTATTGGTTATTGGGAATTATTATGAAGACGGGTGATTTCGTGATAGACTAAGGGCGGGTGAGCCCAATATAGCTCTCCAATGCATTGGGTAACACGAAGGAGTGAAATGTTAATGTTTCTCCGAAGAGATTTAGGGAATATACTGTGATGGGTATTCCAAACGTAACCAAGAGGGTTACTCCCTACGTAAGAATGTTATGAATGCCTCATGTTACCTTTTATGTCTTATGATTTCTATGATTTATTCATGATTTGATGAGGTATGTTAAAGTCCCTATGTTTTATGGGTAATGTATGATTTCATTCTTATGTATATATGAACTCATGTTTCCTTTTCATATTTTTATAACCCTTACTGAGCTTTTTATTCTCATCTCATGTTTTTGAAATGTTTTTCACAGGTCAAGGGAAAGGTACATGATGTGATGATAGTGTCAAGGATGTGTCAAGAAAGAATCCATGTTTTATTTTAAATATGTTTCCATTGATGGGAATAATGAATACTGTCTTTTATGTAACCACTTTGTTTATATGTGGAATGTAATGCAAGTTTCATGATCTAATTCTCTAAAACTCTAAACCTGAAAATATCCTCATTGTGTAATCTTGTAATAACTCAAGATTAAGTAAGGTTTAAGGTTGGGGCCTTATAATTGTAGAGAACTGAGACTGGATTTTATCAACACTCATGTTCAAAGAATATAAGTGGTCCTATATGGAATTCAATGATGGAAACTGATAATTGAATTCTGACTGATTATATCAACACACATCTTTTATTTATAATCATATTTATTTGAAGGTGGTCGACTCCCCAATGACCAAGTCTATTTGGGATAAACATTCTAATATCTTTGAATATACAACCAACGTAATGAAGGAAATGATATAGGACAGAAAAACTTTGGTTGCATGATCTAATATGAGTTCTAATGAAATTATAGAGAGTTTCATTAATCATTATACTGCTTTTAATGCTTCCATTCTAGATTATTGTCTAGAAATAAGATATTATCAAATTTTAAATAATATTATCATAATACTAACTTTTAATTATAATCCAAATGTCTTATTCCATAACGAATTCAAAAATGATTAATGATATTATAGAACACATATGTATGGTTTTCCGGATGTGAGACTTATATCTCATGGGAAAATTATGATAAATAAATTGATTTTATAAATCCACTAATTGAAATAGGTTATTATTTTTAATATGTTGTGACATTAGTAATTTTCGGTGATTCATGGTCCATTATAATATGGGAAACAACTGTGGATATCATATCCAATGTGATATGATGGTATCATTAGTTAAACATAACATCTAATATGGTTTCTATTCCTATATTGGTTACAAATTCATAGGGAATTTTTATAAAAAAAAGATTCTAATTAACAGTTTATAGTGTATTTATGATGTTTCCTCACTCATATGATTCATTTATTTTAAATATTTAATCTCTTATATCACGACTCATAATTGTGATCTATGATTTTTTGGGTATAAAATCTAATTTATAATCACTTTTTATCATAAAAGTATACTCATTATATGATTTAATATGACCAATAATTGATTCCCCAATGTATAACCTTTCTAATAATCTGATCTCACCCTTTCTTATGAGTCCCTTCCCATATTTAGAAGAATGGTTTTATGAATGATATGTCTAAAAAGGGGTCTAGATGTGAGTAACTTTGTGGCAGATAGTATACATATTTTATATAAAATCATTATATATATCCAAGATTTCAATGAAACTAATCCTTTACGATTATGTCATGGTTCATAATGTTATGTGAAAAATATTCTTCTAATAAGATATAGTATTTCTGAATTTAATGTATAGGTTGTTGTAATTTTTATCACACTAGAGTATATTAATTTTCAGAAATAGGGATGACAAACATTAAGTGAGATCCATAGAGAGAAGCCAATGTATACAAAAATATCCCGATGATTTGGTAAAGTGTTTAATAGTTGGTTTTAAAAAAATCTGTATTTGTTTGGATACTCTAATGTGAATGCAGTTATAGAATATATGAACCATAGGGTATGAACTTTGAATGGGGTATGTTGGTTATTAGTGTCATCATAACTGATTCAAAATATGTGGATAATCATTGTACACCTAATTGGGGATCTATATGTGTTAATTATTATCTTCTTTATGTTCCATTATTATGTATTATAGTGGATGATAACCATTGATATACAAGGATAAACTGAAGATGTCACCGAGGGAAAAGAAGGATCTGTGATTGAAATAACCTATTAATGATTTTTTATTAGTTCCCACTATGACTATTTTTTCTCACATATGTCTTTTACGATTTAGTAAATGGATGTAACCTTTATGGATCAAGATGAACATGATTGTAACAGAAAATTCAATGATTTCTCTCCTGGAAAACAGAAAAAATGGGAAATGGAAGGTGAATACTTATAATTATTCCTAATATTCTATCCTGATATATGATTAACAATATAAAAATAGGTGATATTCCTAACACGTTAATTAGGAAGAAAAATGGACTTTATTGAGTGCTCTGTTGTAAAAATGCTCATGGTGGAATGAATGTTCAATTTCATTCATCTCAATAATGTGGGAAGAATCAGAATGGTTAATATCACAAATTATGTGGAAGATATTTTCTCATTGGAAATGAAGGGAATAGATAAATAAATTTCCATAAATTTTATCTCCTAAATGAGGGGATCTTTGTCATTATTTGACTCAACTCCACATTTTAATGGATACAACTTAAACTATGGAACATTATATGATCTTTCAATCATTAAAGTTTAAGTTTTTATGTGATTATGTAATTTATTTGAGAATTTTGTTTGAAAAATGTTTTATGAAATATATTTTGGTTATTATATTCATGAAAATCTTTGGATTGATTGAAAATAGTTTTGAGTTATGGGTTTCTAAACATATTTTGAATGGTAATGATAACCTAAAAATTTATTGAATGTTAGGTGATATTTTTATAGAAAAATTATTGAGGGAGAGATAACGCTTATTATTTATTTGATGTTAAAATAATAATTTTTAGTTGAAAAAAATAGAATATTTTAATATATAAAGTAAATTAAATTGTATTTTTTTACTCTGAAATTTGTTAGTGATTTGATGAAAATGGTATTTAAGTCATATTTTGAGATGTTTATTGCGTTTTTAATTTCTGTATTATATTGGATATATATATTTTCTAGAAGATTATATACTTTTGTTGAGGTTTTTTGTTAATTTATGACATTTTGGAAAAGGTGTGAATATCAAAAGAGAATATATGATCATGGTAATCACATGCATTAAAATACGATTTCGGATTGATGTTATGTTGACTTTGTAATATTAGGGACCTTATTTACAAATAATCTAAATTCGGTCATACATTTTATGGAAGGGTTTTAACGCTACCTACTTATATAATATTTTAGGCTATTTTTTTGTGGTTATTGTTATGATATTATGTATTAATGTATTATTTAATCCAATAAATATGCATCCATAATTTATAACTAGTGATAATCATTTTTAAATATATATATATAATAAGAATAACTTTCCATAATTTCATGGATCTCATGATTTATTAAATTTTTATTTTAGGGCATTGAGTATGAAAAAATTATCTTTAGTTTTCATTTCAAGGAGTAAGAGATTAAATGGACATTGATCAAGGCCCAAATAAATCAAGAAATATTTTTTATGAAATTCAAATATATATATCCAATATATATTCATATGTATTTGTAGTAACATAATACCTAAATTTTAGGAAATTTATCTTGAAATAAAATAATTATTCTTTTAACTTAACTTCCAATGAATTGATGGAATTTTATCCCTTGTTGGTTTTTGATTTTTTGGCCA
Source organism: Viscum album (assembly GCA_963277665.1). Classification (NCBI taxonomy): domain Eukaryota; kingdom Viridiplantae; phylum Streptophyta; class Magnoliopsida; order Santalales; family Viscaceae; genus Viscum; species Viscum album. Next base: position 319,258,666 of record OY728156.1, read on the forward strand.
TTATCTTTATCGTGACTGTGCACTATATAATATTACTATTTTAAATGGTAGAAAAATACTAGCCATTTTATTGGAAGGAATGATCAAAACTAACCATATTTTTATTAAACATGTTTTTAAATTTATCAAATAAATGTTGGAGGCTTCAAATGAGAATGAATCTAATTTTACGCATAAATACTATAATATTATAAAAAGAAATTTTTACTTCCTTTTAATAAAGAACCCATTTTAAATATATTTTTTTTCACTATTATTTGTTCCATTTGAAAAAATATACTTCTTCTTTAGTATAGGGGTATATAAATTTACATTCTGTAAATTTGTGGTATTTTTCTGATAAATATCATTTTTAATGGATAGTGAAAAATTCTACATTTTGAGTCAAACAGTCTTTTAATCTGAATTATATATATGGTTAGATTAGTTTTCTAAATAGGAATAAAGTGTAATTAGATTATATTTTTACCATTTAATCTAATTTTTTTCATTGGATGTCATTTAATTTTGAAATTTGACATAAACATGTGTCAATATTTTGGTAGTTTTTACTTCATAAAAACACTCTATCATGTTTTGATAACGAAAATTAATTTTAAATTAATTAATGAAAGTCCTATGTTTTTAATTTGGAGAAATAGTCATGGTTTTTGAATTCATAATAACAAAATTATCTTTAGGTGAATTTTTTATAATTTCCTAAAAATGTTCATTTTTTATGAATAGTGAAAAACACTGCATAATAGTTAAAAAATGACTTTTCTATTTAAATGATATTTCACCACTTCTGTGAATTGAATTTTAAAATCTAAAATACATGGTTTTCATCAGTAAGTAAAATCTGGTTCTGTAAAGACCCGAAAATTTCAATGAAATTTTTTTCTTAATTTCTTTGGGATTTTACAAGAACGCAGTTTCTGAAGGCACCTGATTCCGAGGCCCGGTGTGCCCGGAATCAATTTCCGAAGTTTAGCTCGGGTACGTTAAGTGAACGAATGAGTGGGTTTTTTATTACATTTGAACCGGTGCTCAAAATCAAAATCAAAGGGCACCGATGAAACAGCAGCACCGGTAATTGCTTAAGAGGACCTTTATCGAAGATGTGTTTTCTCGGATGGAGTTGTTAAAAATTGTGGTTTAAATAAAAAGGTGAATAAATTTTTTATGCCATTTTATTTCTAGAAAAGTTGGTTAAAACCTATGTGTGGGAGTTGGGAAGAAAGTCACTAGTTACTAACTACCTAAGTGAGGTTGAATGTGAGTTGGGGCCGACACGAAACCTACCCCGTCACATTCCCCATGAATAGCTAACTGCCTCTTTAATTTGGGTAACTCTTTTCTCCCTCTCTCCCTCATAACTCATGCCAACTCACACATTAATTAAGTTTTTGAACCTCTTAATCAATGAAGTGATTGAATTTTGAACTTTTTATGGTTGGCATGGTTAAAATAAAATAAGTGAGAAACCTTATTTTATTTTTGGTTGGGTTGTGTGGAGATTTTGGGGAAAAGATCTTCAGTTGTGAAGAGCACTTCATCTCCTTCGTTGAAGAACGCTATGTCTACAAAGAAGGACATTGACTCGGTGGTCCCTGAATTCTCCATCCACTTCCTCTTCTGCGATAAGGAAGGAGACGCCGACCGTGGAGACCGACACCAATAACAAAGTTCTAATTCTTCTTCCGACATCGACAGAATAGATACCCTTCTTCCACAACTCGACGACGTGCAACGTCAATTTCGACGTAGGTGTTATTTGTTTTCGTCGTGAATTCATCATTTGTCGTTATTCGTCTTTATCTTTGGGCCGCTTGATATCAACTTATTGGGAGGAGGTTGGACCGCACGAACATGGCTGACTCTTCTTCCCTTTTTTGTTTTTTTGTTGTTGCGGTTCGAACAAAGACGGCAGGGTGCAAGGCACCGCACAGAAACAAGAAAGAACGCGATGAAGAAGTGCAGCGCCATCGCGCCGCGCTGTGGAGGCCGAACGAAACCGCGACCGGAGTCGGGGCCGCGAGGTGGGGGATTAAAAGACTCCGTTGTTTGATCATTGTGCGCGGATTGACGGACGATGACGAAACGGGCCGCATAGGAGATTTGAAACCCTTCACAGTGAAGAGCCGGTTCCGGGAGGACCGCCGGTGAAGACCGCAGGAAAAACAGACCACCGGAGCGCGTCCGGTGGTCCGCAGAAGATCCTGCCATTGCGCCACGCCGGCACGGTGGCGCCGGCGACCGGAGGCGACGGTCCCGCGGCCGCGCGGGACCAGGGGAGATCGGGGGTCATAACCCCCAAAGGTATAAGGGAGCGGCCCCCATGCGTGGGGCCGCAGATTCTATCAGGGTGGCATTGCACCCCCCTGTTCCGCTCAGCTCGGCCAGCCGAGCTGGCCACGCGGGCCGCCCGAGCGCGCCAGGCTGGGCCGCGCCCAGGTCGGGTCGGGCCGCGCCCAGGCCGCGCCCGCCGGGCCGGGCCGCGCCCAAGTGGGCCGCACCCGGACCCGGGTCGGGTCGACCCGATCGGGCCGACCAAGGGGGTCTCGGGCCGGGTCGGTCCGGACCCGAAACCCCCATTTTCGGACCTCTTTCGGTCTTTTCCCATATATTGGGCTACGAACCTCTGATCGTCGCCCTGTCAGTTGCGATGTGATCTTTGGATCGAGACAGTCATTTCGGTATACTACAATCAATGTTCATGAGAAATTTTGGTATGTCCGGGTTGGTTGGAACCTGAAACCAATCGGGCCCTTAGAGCGGAAACACTTATAACTTGAGCTCCGGACGTCCGATTGATGTGTCGTCGACTTTATGGGATTCCTCATGATGAGACGGAAAGTTTTGCATAATTTACCTGAGATTTGGATGTAGTTGGATAGTCACCGGGTTGGATTGTACCTAAAATCCAACCGGGCCCCTGGAACGGAAAAACTGATAACTTTCATATCAAACGTCCGTTTGAAAACCGTTAGTGGCATTGGTGATCACGTCGAGAAAATGTCCCTATATGTATACCCTATGAGAGTTCGGGGTACAGTTGAGATACGGCCGGGTTGGTTCGCACACGAAACCAACCGGGCCCCTGGGACGAAAAGGCTAATAACTCACAGAACTGGTGCCTGATTGATGCACAGTCTATTGCGTTGAGACCCTTAAAACAAGACGAACCTTTGAGATACTTCTTCGTGGGCCTTTGTGATTCTTGGAGTATCGACCTGTAGCTCATGGAGCGGACCCTCCCAGTGACAAGCGTACGGAGTACAGAGACCGTGTAGCCAGCTGAGACCTGACGACTTCTTGATCGATTAGACTTGGAGTGAGTTGATTAGCCCAGTGGACGGAGAACTACTGTGTTTGGGTACATACCCATGTAAGATTGAGAACTACTATGTTTGTGTGCAGACCCATGGTACTCAACATAAGGAGTACCTGTGCAGGCTATTAGGGGGGTGCACTACTGTGTTTGGGTGGCAGACCCCGGCGGGAAGCACTACTGTGTTTGGGTGGGTGGCCCGCGGTACTCGACAGGAGGAGTACCTCAGCAGTCTTAGGTTAGTGAGAAGTACCTCGAAGTCGTGACAAGATCACTATACTCGATAGAGACAAGGATTTTCAGTAGTTACGGTTTCGATAAATGAAAATCCTGGTTTGAGCTGAGACTATAACCTTTGTGTTTACCTCATGTTTGATATGGGTCACATGATAACTTAGGTATAAGTATGGGATTATACCTATGTATGGGTTATCTGTTGAGATCCTTCTTTGTGGTAATTCTTGTTGGATTTAGTGAGACCTTGAGGGTCATGGGGTCCCTAATGAGTAACATATACTCACCCCTGCACATGCTATGCCCACACCTCGTTGTGTTGGTTCCAGACGACGTGGAGCACTGACAGAGGCCGAATGTTTGTGGACTGGATGGAACCCGGGGGTGGAATTCAAGAAGAGACGATACTCGGAGGAGCTTGACAGGCGAGAGCATTGTGGAGGCTATCTGTACGTACCCTTCAGGTAGGATCCGAGGTGGACGACCTAGGATCTACTTCTACTCTTCCAGCTGTTTGTCTTTTTTGTTGTACTTCATTTCAGTTGTATATGTACTTTTCAGTTGGGTTTGTATACTGGCCCTTTTTACCTTTCAGAACATTCTTTTTTACTAAGTGTATTACTTCCGCAAGTACTCTGTGGTGTTTTTTTACTTTTATAAAGGAAATTCCTTCCCAGTTATTGGGATTTACGCCTTGGTGCTAGTCTTCAGCCCCTGGCCTATGGAAGGCGTGCTTGAGGTAGTCATGGCACGGGCCCCGAGGACGGGTCGTGAAAAATTGGTATAAAAGGAGTCGGTTCTACCGTAGAACTTATAACTCTGATATTTTATTCTGTGATGAAATAGTATTAAGGGTATCGAGTGTGGTTTTTAATTTAGAGAGTCCGGTGTTGGTGCGGGCGGCCGGCGTATCCATACACCAGGTTCCTGACAACTGATTTCTGACTTTGTGCATGAAAACACTGATTGCGTGTGTGTATTCATAGGTTTTCCCTTTAAACAGCTCAAACCAGGTCAGCTCACCAGGTATAAATCGTTTGACCGTGTCACGTCTATTTCTTTCAGGATGCCTCCACGCTGACGACTAGCTAGAGCCCCGAGAGTTGTACGTACTGACAGCACGCCGAGTGACGTGGCCTCGGTATAGGGCCCTATCCTAGTTGAGGCACCAGAGGAGGCACCAATGGTACTACCATCCGTTAGGCCACTGATTCCACCAACCCCAGCAGAAAAGGGTGCACGTCGCTTGTGCACACTTCATGAGTTCCAGCACCAGAGGGCACCCAGGTTCGGGGGAGAGACGGACCCGTAGGCGGCAGAGGATTGGCTGGAGGCTATGGTGAGAGTCTTCAGGCTAGTGGGAATTCCCACAGACTTCATGGTGATCCTTGCTGCTAGCCTTCTTCAGACAGCAGCAGACAGATGGTGGAGCCTGATGCTCCAGATGCATGACGAGGCGACACATCTGTGGGCAGACTTCAAGAGCCTGTTTCGAGAAGAGTTTGTACCAGACACCCTTCGAGCGGTGCGTATACCAGAGCTACTACAACTTTAGCAAGGTTTCATGACGGTGGCTCAGTAATCAGCGAGGTTCACATACCTCTCGCGGTACTCCACAGATATGGTACGAGACCTATACTTCCGGGCCTGAACTTTCGAGAAGGGGCTCAGGCGATAGATTAGAGCTTCTGTTGTTTCTCACAGCATCCCGACGCAGACAGGGTGTTGGAGAGATCCCTCTTAGTGGAGAGTTTCCTTGCTGAGTAGTCTCTAGCAGAAGGACCCACCACTAGCCGGCATGCGGCAGAGTCTTCTGCAGCGGGCAGTAGACAGATGATGCATAGATCTAAGAGGACCAGACCTACAGGTGGCCGACCGCATGAGTCAGGTTTGGTAGTGCGAGGAACCCAGGGGAGTGACAGAGCCAGACTTGCCATGCTGTGTTACACGTGCGGCGAACAGGGTCACATGGCTCGTAACTGTCCAACCCACCGCTCGGATGATCAGCAGATAAATGAAAGCCCTCCCAGGAAGAGGTAGTGGTTCGATCAAAGCGGACCTCAAGGACCATAAGACTGAGGGAGGGGAGCTGGTTGTGCAGCTAGAGGTGGACGACGCTTCGAGGTGTTTCCACCACCACCACCAGGAGGTCCACCCCGACCGCAGGGAATATGTGGAAATGGGAGAGCTCAGCTTCATCCAGCAGAAGCATACGACTATGGTGCTCTAGAAGCAGGTGGATAGGAGCAGAACTAGTGGTTTCATTTTTTTTCTTCGTAGTTATAGTTTTAGGTTGTTGTTACATTTTTGTATTTTTACAACGAGCTACAATAATAAAAGACACTTACCTTTGTGACATTTTCTTCCTTCCTTTTTTGTGTACTGAGAGGTTCCAGTTAAAAAAACTGTTGACTTGACCCTCACTTTCGAGATTCCTACTGGAGAAGACCGTGTTACCTCACACTGATGCCGACAGTGTGAATCGACCCCTTAGAGGTGAGAGTGATGGTTGGATCTCTTGGTAGTAATGTCGAGGCCTTACGATGTCATCCATGGCATGAATGCATCACTCATGTCCGGATTGACTGTATTAGGCAAAGAACGTGGTTCATCCAGGGGATGAGACCAGATTTCTCTTATCGGCAAAGAAGAAATCTTAGCAGCTCTTGTGGGACCAGAGATGGTCCAGGCCATGACAGAGAAGTTCCAGGTCATCCAGGAGCATAGAGGACAACTCAGAGCTGAAAGAAGTACTATGTTGATAGGAGACAGGACCACTGAAATTTGAGAATGGCGACCACATTTTCTTATGGGTATCACCTCGATGAGGTCTATGGAGATGTGTCTGAGGTGGAAAGTAATCTCAGAGGTTCAGTGGAACTTTTCAGGTCCTCAATAGGGTAGGCTAGGTGGCTTACCAGTTTAACCATAAACCTTAGTTTCACCAGGTGCACGACGACTTACACGTATCTCAGCTGGGAAGATACGTGCTTGACCCGACGCATATCATCAACAATGGGGAACTGGAAATTAGCGATGGGGTAACTTTTGCGGTGTTCCAGTTGAGGTTGAGGATCGACAGGAGCGAATCCTAAGAGGATGGTCGATTCCTCTTGTGCGCTTTCATTGGCAGCACGAGAACCTCTAAGAGAGGACATGGGGGAGAGGGCTCAGATGCATGCTCAGTACCACTTTTGTATCCCTAGTTTGTGTTAAAGCATTACGGGGAAGTAAAGCCCTGAGGTGGGAGTAATTTAAAGACCCAAAAATTTCAAGGAAATTTTTTTCTTAATTTCTTTGGGATTTTACAAGAACGCATTTTCTGACAGCACCTGATTATGAGGCCCGGTGTGCCCGGAATCAATTTCCAAAGTTTAGCTCGGGTACGTTCAGTGAACGAACGAGTGGGTTTTTTTATAACTTTTGAACCGGTGCTCAGAATTGAAATATGAGGGCACTGATGAAACTGCAGCACCATTAATTTCTTAAGAGGACCTTTACCGAAGATGCATTTTCTTGGATGGAGTTGTTAAAAATTGTGGTTTAAATAAAAAGGTGAATAAAATTTGTGATGCAATTTCATTTCTAGCCCTGTTGGTTAAAACCTATGTGTGGGAGTTGGGATGAAAGTCACTAGTTACTAACTACCTAAGTGAGGTTGAATGTGAGGTGGGGCCCACACGAACCCTACCCCTTCATATTCCCCATAACTCCCTAACTCGCTCTTTAAATTGGGTAACTCTTTCTCTCCCTCTCTCCCTCATAACTCATGCCAACTCACACTTTAATTAAGTATTTGAAACTCTTAATCAATGATGTGTTTTAATGTTGAACTTTTTATGCTTGGTATGGTTAAAAAAAATAAGGGAGATACCTTATTTTACTTTTGGTTGGGTTGTGTGGAGATTTTGGGGGAAAAATATCTTGAGTTGTGAAGATAACTTCATCTCCTTCGTTGATGAACGCTACGTCTCCGAAGAAGGACATTGACTCGGTGTTCCTGGAATTCTCCATCCACTTCCTCTTCCATGACAAGGAAGGAGACGCCGAATGTGGAATTCGATGCCAACAACAACGTTCTTATTATTCTTCCGATGTTGACAGAATCGATACCGTTCTTCCGTGACTCGACGACGTGCGACATCAATTTCGACGTAGGGGTTATTTGTTTTTGTCGTGAATTTATCCGTTGCCGTTCTTCATCTTTATCTTTAGGCCTCTTTATATCAACTTATTAGGAGGAGGCCGAACCGCACGAACATGACCGACTCTTCTTCCATTTTTTTTGTTTTGTTGTTGCGGTTAGAACATAGACGACACAGTTCAATGACACCATGTGGAAACAAGAAATAACGCGACAAAGAAGGGCAGCGCCGCCGCACCGTGCCATGGAGTCCGAATGAAACCGCGGCCGGAGTCGGGGCCGCGAGGGGGGGGGGGCAATTCAAAGACTCTGCTGGTTGATCGTTGTGAGTGGATTGATGGACGATGATGGAATGAGCCGTAGAGGCTATTTGATACCTTCGCATTGAAGACCCGGTCCCGGGAGGACCTCCGGTGAAGGCCGCAGACAAAACGGACCACCGGAGTGCTACGCCGGCACGCCGGCGCTGGTGATCGGAGGCGGAGGCACCCGGCGTGCCTCTAGGAGGGTCCGCCGAGGTGGCAGGCGGTGGCCCCATGGCCGCGCAGGACCAGGGGAGACCAGGGGTCGTAACCCCCGGCGGTCAAAGGGAGCGGCCCCCACGTGGGGGGGCCGCGGATTCAATCAGGGGGCAGCGCACCCCCCCCCGGTTCCGCTCAGCTTGGCCAGTCGAGCTGGCCACGCGGGCCCCCCCGAGCATGCCAAGCTGGGCCGGGCTGGGCCTCGCCTATGTGGGGTGGACCCGGACCTGGGTCGGGTTGACCCGGTTTGGGCCGACCCAGGGGGGTCTCGGGACGGGTCGGTCGGGACCCGAAACCCCATTTTCGGACCTCTTTCGGTCTTTGGCCCATATCTTGGGCTACAGACCTCCAATAGACGAACCTTCAGTTGTGATGTTATCCGTGGATCAAGATGGTCGTTTCGATATACAACATTCAATGTTTTGGAGAACTTTGGGAACGGCCAGTTTGTTTCGAACCTGAAACCAACCGGGCCCTCGGAGCGGAAACGCTTATAACATGAGCTCCGGACGTCCGATTGACGTGTCGTCAACTTTGTTCGATTAAACATGATGAGATGGAACTTTTGGCATTCTTCTCCTGAGATTTGGATGTAGTTGGATAGTGGCCGGGTTGGATTGTACCCAAAATCCAACCGGGGCCCTGGAACGGAAAAGCTGATAACATTCAGACCAAACATCTGTTTGACGTACCGTCAGCGGCGTTGGTGATCACATTGAGAAACAGTCCCTATGAGAATACCCTATGAGATTTCGGGGTACATTTGAGATACGGCCGGGTTGGTTCGCTCATGAAACCAACCGGGCCCCTGGGACGAAAAGGCTAATAACTCACAGATCGGGCGTCCGATTGACGCGTCGTCTGTTGCGTTAAGACCCCTATGACGAAGAGGTCCATTGAGATACTTCTTCGTGGGACATTGTGATAATTGGAGTATCGACATGTAGCTCATGGAACAGACCCTCCCACAGACGAGCGTACGGAGTACGGAGACCGTGTAGCCGGCTGAGACCTGATGACTGCTTGACCGACTCAACTTGGAGTGAGTCAACTAGCCTAATGGACGGAGCACTACTGTGTTTGGGTGTAGACCCATGGCGGATGGAGCACTACTGTGTTTGGGTGCAGACCCGCTGTACTCAACAAAAAGAGTACCTATGCAGGCTATTAGGGGGGTGCACTACTGTGTTTGGGTGGCAGACCCCGGTGGGAAGCACTACTGTGTTTGGGTGGGTGGCTCGCGGTACTCGACAGGAGGAGTACCTCAGCAGTCTTAGGTTAGTGAGCAGTACCTCGGAGTCATGACTGGATCACTGTACTCGATAGAGATGTGGATTTTCAGCAGTTACGGTTTCGATAAATGAAAATCCTGGTTTGAGCTGAGACTACAACCATTGTGATTACCTCATGTTTGAGATGGGTCATTTGATAACTTAGGTATAAGTATGGGCTTATACCTAAGTAAGGGTTACTTGTTGAGATCCTTCTTTGTGGTTATCCTTGTTGCATTTATTGAGACCTTGAGGGTCTCAGGGTCTCTACTGAATATCGTATACTCACCCCTGCACGGGTTATGCCTCCACATCGTTGTGTTGGTTGCAGGCGACAGGCAGCGCTGACGGAGGCCGAGTGTTCGAGGACTGTACGGTACCCGGTGGTGGACTTCACGACGAGACGATACTCAGAGTAGGTTGAGGGGTGAGAGCATTGTGGAGGTTATCCGTACCTACCCTTCAGGTAGGATCTGAGGTGGACGACCCAGGAGCTGCTTCTATTCTTCCAACTGTTTGTCTTTTCTGTTGTACTTCCTTTCAGTTGTAGCTGTACTTTTCAGTTGGGTTTGTATTCTGGCCCTTTTTACCTTTCAGTACTTTCTTTTGTACTTATTGTATTACATCCTCTTGTACTCAATGGTGTTTTGTTTACTTTTATAAAGTCAATGCTTTCCCAGTTATCGGGATTTACGCCATGGTGCTAGTCGGCAGCCCCTGGCCTATGAAAGGAGGGCTTGGGATAGTCACGACATGGGCCTCGAGGATGGGTCGTGACAGGTTCTATATGATGAAAATAATTTTTGGTGATTAATAACTTTAGATTTTTATTTATCGCGGTTAAAAGTAAATAGTGTAATTCAATGTAAATATAATATTATAATAATATAAAATTACGTTAACACTTGTCTTAACCATATAGTTTGAGTCATGGTCCACCAAGAAAAACCTTTGGTGAGACTATAGTTCATTGAAATCCACTGAGGTAAGTTAAAAACATTAATAACTTTTTATTTAAAAGGAAAATAAAAATATCATATACCTGTATTGTTTTGATAATCCTATTTTAATTGTGGGGTTATATAATTGATATCACTGACTATAAATAGTAATTATAAACATAAAAATATCTCTTAAATCATGGTATTTTATTTATAATTTTTATACATCAAATAAATAAATTTATTTATGACACAATGATGTTGTAATGAATACTTCATTAATGAATGTTTTAAATAAATGAGATTATAAATATTAAAATAAATTTATTTTGATTCTTTTTATGCCATCCATGAACTATCTATAAGATTATGATTTTTTCTCTTTTAATCAATGAAGTTTATTTTAATTGATCATGTTTTATGGATTTTTAAAAAGTCAAGATTTGAATAGTATAAAAATTGACATAGATGAGTTTTTAAATAAACTAATATTTTAATAAATGGTAAAATAGTCCTAAAAATATATGATTCAGAAAAATGACATATATGATGTTTCAGATGTCATTAATGGATAATTTTTTGTCTCTTTGAATTTTATAGTAAATATATTAACCATATCATATTAATATACAATAAGACATGGTAAAATTTAAATAATTTAATAAATGTATAAATAAAAAAATGGCAGAAAAAAGATCCAAAACCTTTCCAGTTCGTATTGTATGAATTTATTTCGACATATATTCATCATATTTTCATATTTAATGAGCTCTGGACCTTTTGAAACCTAAAATAATTTTATAATAAAATTATACTTTCAAACATTCTAAAAGAGCCCCTCCTCCCTTTTATAGAAGAACACCATCTCAAACCCATTACTCACACATCTAAATCCCAATGGCTAGTCCAAACTCTGGCCAAATAATCTCCCAATATCATTTTCTTCCTCCTAGAATCCCTACCATAGGAAAAATCCATTTCAAGATACACCATTAACTCAAATCAAATGAAGTTACTATGTTTGCGTGCAGACCCATGGTACTCAACATAAGGAGTACCTGTGCAGGATATTAGGGGGGTGCACTACTGTGTTTGGGTGGCAGACCCCGGCGGGAAGCACTACTGTGTTTGGGTGGCTGGCCCGTGGTACTCGACAGGAGGAGTACCTCAGCAGTCTTAGGTTAGTGAGAAGTACCTCGAAGTCGTGACAGGATCACTATACTCGATAGAGACAAGGATTTTCAGTAGTTTCGGTTTCGATAAATGAAAATCCTGGTTTGAGCTGAGACTATGACCTTTGTGTTTACCTCATGTTTGATATGGGTCACATGATAACTTAGGTATAAGTATGGGATTATACCTATGTATGGGTTATCTGTTGAGTTCCTTCTTTGTGGTAATCCTTGTTGGATTTAGTGAGACCTTGAGGGTCTTGGGGTCCCTACTGAGTAACATATACTCACCCCTGCACAGGCTATGCCCGCACCTCGTTGTGTTGGTTTCAGACGACGTGCAGCACTGACGGAGGCCGAATGTTTGTGGACTGGATGGTACCCGGGGGTGGAATTCAATAAGAGACGATACTCGGAGGAGCTTGACAGGCGAGAGCATTGTGGAGGCTATCTGTACGTACCCTTCAGGTAGGATCCGAGGTGGACGACCTAGGATCTACTTCTACTCTTCTAGCTGTTTGTCTTTTTTGTTGTACTTCATTTCAGTTGTATATGTACTTTTTAGTTGGGTTTGTATACTGGCCCTTTTTACCTTTCAGAACATTCTTTTGTACTAAGTGTATTGCTTCCGCAAGTACTCTGTGGTGTTTTTTTTACTTTTATAAAGGCAATTCCTTCCCAGTTATTGGGATTTACGCCTTTGTGCTAGTCTTCAGCCCCTGGCCTATGGAAGGCGTCCTTGAGGTAGTCATGGCACGGGCCCCGAGGACGGGTCGTGAAAAATTGGTATCAAAGGAGTCGGTTCTACCGTAGAACTTATAACTCTGATATTTTATTCTGTGATGAAATAGTATTAAGGGTATCGAGTGTGGTTTTTACTTTAGAGAGTCCAGTGTTGGTGCGGGCGGCCGGCGTATCAATACACCAGGTTCCTGACAACTGATTTCTGACTTTGTGCATGAAAACATTGATTGCGTGTGTGTATTCATAGGTTTTCCCTTTAAACAGCTCAAACCAGGTCAGATCACCAGGTATAAATCATTTGACCGTGTCACGTCTATTTCTTTCAGGATGCCTCCCCGCGGACGACCAGCTAGAGCCCCGAGAGTTGTACGTACTGACAACACGCCGAGTGACGTGGCCTCAGTACAGGGCCTTATCCTAGTTGAGGCACCAGAGGAGGCACCAATGGTACTACCATCCGTTAGGCCACTGATTCCACCAGCCCCAGCAGCAAAGGGTGCACGTCGCTTGTGCACACTTCATGAGTTCCAGCGCCAGAGGGCACCCAGGTTCGGGGGAGAGACGGACCCGCAGGCGGCAGAGGATTGGCTGGAGGCTATGGTGAGAGTCTTCAGGCTAGTGGGAATTCCAACAGACTTCATGGTGATCCTTGCTGCTAGCCTTCTTCAGACAGCAGCAGACAGATGGTGGAGCCTGATGCTCCAGATGCATGACAAGGCGACACATCTGTGGGAAGACTTCAAGAGCCTGTTTCGGGAAGAGTTTGTACCAGACACCCTTCGAGCGGTGCGTATACCAGAGCTACTACAACTTTATCAAGGTAGCATGACGGTGGCTCAGTAATCAGCGAGGATCACATACCTCTCGCGGTACTCCACAGATATGGTACGAGACCTATTCTTCCGGGCCCGAACTTTCGAGCAGGGGCTCAGGTGAGAGATTAGAGCTTCTGTTGTTTCTCACAGCATCCCGACGCAGACAGGGTGTTGGAGAGATCCCTCTTAGTGGAGAGTTTCCATGCTGAGTAGTCTCCAGCAGCAGGACCCACCACTAGCCGGCATGCAGCAGAGTCTTCTGCAGCGGGCAGTAGACAGATGACGCATAGATCTAAGAGGACCAGACCTACAGGTGGCCGACCGCATGAGTCAGGTTTGGTAGTGCGAGGAACCCAGGGGAGTGACAGAGCCAGACTTGCCATGATGTGTTACACGTGCGGCGAACAGGGTCACATGGCTCATAACTGTCCAACCCACCGCTCGGATGATCAGCAGATAAATGAAAGCCCTCCCAGGCAGACGTAGTGGTTCGATCAAAGCGGACCTCAAGGACCAGAAGGTTGAGGGAGGGGAGGTGGTTGTGAAGCTAGAGGTGGATGACGCTTCGAGGTGTTTCCACCACCACCACCAGGAGGTCCACCCCGACCGCAGGGAATATGTGGAAATGGGAGATCTCAGCTTCATCCAGCAGAAGCATACGAATATGGAGCTCTGGAAGCAGGTGGATAGGAGCAGAACTAGTGGTTTCATTTTTTTTCTTCGTACTTATAGTTTTAGGTTGTTGTTACATTTGTGTATTTTTAAAATGAGCTACAATAATAAAAGACACTTACCTTTGTGACATTTTCTTCCTTCCTTTTTTGTGTACTGAGAGGTTCCACTTAAAAAAACTGTTGACTTGACCCTCACTTTCGAGATTCCTACTGGAGGAGACCGTGTTACCACACACTGATGCCGACTGTGTGAATCGACCCCTTAGAGGTGAGAGTGACGGTTGGATCTCTTGGTAGTAATGTCGAGGCCTTACGATGTCATCCATGGCATGAATGCATCACTCATGTCCGGATTGACTGTATTAGGCAAAGAACATGGTTCATCCAGGGGATGAGACCAGATTTCTCTTATCGGCAAAGAAGAAATCTTAGCAGCTCTTGTGGGACCAGAGATGGTCCAGGCCATGATAGAGAAGTTCCAGGTCATCCAGGAGCAGAGAGGACAACTCAGAGCCGAAAGAAGTACTATGTTGATAGGAGACAGGACCACTGGAATTTGAGAATGACGACCACATTTTCTTATGGGTATCACCTCGATGAGGTCTATGGAGATGTTTCCGAGGTGGAAAGTAATCTCAGAGGTTCAGTGGACCTTTTCAGGTCCTCAATAGGGTAGGCTAGGTGGCTTACCATTTTAACCATCAACCTTAGTTTCACCAGGTGCACGACGACTTACACGTATCTCAGATAGGAAGATACGTGCTTGACCCGACGCATATCATCAACAATGGGGAACTGGAAATTAGTGATGGGGTAACTTTTGCGGTGTTCCAGTTGAGGTTGAGGATCGACAGAAGCGAATCCTAAGAGGATGGTCGATTCCTCTTGTGCGCTTTCATTGGCAGCACGAGAACCTCTAAGAGAGGACATGTGGGAGAGGGCTCAGATGCATGCTCAGTACCACTTTTGTATCCCTAGTTTGTGTTAAAGCATTACGGGGACGTAAAGCCCTGAGGTGGGAGTAATTTAATGACCCAAAAATTTCAAGGAAATTTTTTTCTTAATTTCTTTGGGATTTTACAAGAACGCATTTTCTGACAACACCTGATTATGAGGCCCGGTGTGCCCGGAATCAATTTCCGAAGTTTAGCTCGGGTACGTTCAGTGAACGAACGAGTGGGTTTTTTTTCTAACTTTTGAACCGGTGCTCAGAATTGAAATATGAGGGCACTGATGAAACTGCATCACCATTAATTTCATAAGAGGACCTTTACCGAAGATTCATTTTCTTGGATGGAGTTGTTAAAAATTGTGGTTTAAATAAAAAGGTGAATAAAATTTGTGATGCAATTTCATTTCTAGCCCTGTTGGTTAAAACCTATGTGTGGGATTGGGGATGAAAGTCACTAGTTATTAACTACCTAAGTGAGGTTGAATGTGAGGTGGGGCCCACATGAACCCTACCCCTTCATATTCCCCATAACTCCCTAACTCGCTCTTTAAATTGGGTAACTCTTTCTCTCCCTCTCTCCCTCATAACTCATGCCAACTCACACTTTAATTAAGTATTTGAAACTCTTAATCAATGATGTGTTTTAATGTTGAACTTTTTATGCTTGGCATGGTTAAAAAAAATAAGGGAGATACCTTATTTTACTTTTGGTTGGGTTGTGTGGATATTTTGGGGGAAAAATCTCTTGAGTTGTGAAGATAACTTCATCTCCTTCGTTGATGAACGCTACGTCTCCGAAGAAGGACATTGACTCGGTGTTCCTGGAATTCTCCATCCACTTCCTCTTCCACAACAAGGAAGGAGACGCCGAACGTGGAAACTGATGCCAACAACAACGTTCTTATTATTCTTCCGATGTTGACAGAATCGATACCGTTCTTCCGTGACTCGACGACGTGCGACATCAATTTCGACGTAGGGGTTATTTGTTTTTGTCGTGAATTTATCCGTTGCCGTTCTTCATCTTTATCTTTAGGCCTCTTGATATCAACTTATTAGGAGGAGGCTGAACCACACGAACTTGACCGACTCTTCTTCCATTTTTTTTGTTTTTTTGTTGCGGTTAGAACATAGACGACACAGTGCAATGACACCATGTGGAAACAAGAAATAACGTGACAAAGAAGGGCAGCGCCGCCGCACCATGCCATGGAGGCCGAACGAAACCGTGGCCGGAGTCGGGGCCGCGAGGGGGGGGGGCAATTCAAAGACTCTGCTGGTTGATCGTTGTGAGTGGATTGATGGACGATGACGGAACGAGCCGTAGAGGCTATTTGATACCTTCGCATTGAAGACCCGGTCCCGGGAGGACCTCCGGTGAAGGCCGCAGGGAAAACGGACCACCGGAGTGCTACGCCGGCACGCCGGCGCTGGTGATCGGAGGCGGAGGCACCCGGCGTGCCTCTAGGAGGGTCCGCCGAGGTGGCAGGCGGTGGCCCCATGGCCGCGCAGGACCAGGGGAGACCAGGGGTCGTAACCCCCGGCGGTCAAAGGGAGCGGCCCCCATGTGGGGGGGCCGCGGATTCAATCAGGGGGCAGCGCACCCCCCCCCCGGTTCCGCTCAGCTTGGCCAGTCGAGCTGGCCACGCGGGCCCCCCCCGAGCATGCCATGCTGGGCCGGGCTGGGCCGCGCCTATGTGGGGTGGACCCGGACCTGGGTCGGGTTGACCCGGTTTGGGCCGACCCAGGGGGGTCTCGGGACGGGTCGGTCGGGACCCGAAACCCCCATTTTCGGACTTCTTTCGGTCTTTGGCCCATATCTTGGGCTACAGACCTCCAATCGACGAACCTTCAGTTGTGATGTTATCCGTGGATCAAGATGGTCGTTTCGATATACAACATTAAATGTTTTGGAGAACTTTGGGAACGGCCAGTTTGTTTAGAACCTGAAACCAACCGGGCCCTCGGAGCGGAAACACTTATAACATGAGCTCCGGACGTCCGATTGACGTGTCTTCAACTTTGTTGGATTCCTCATGATGAGATGGAACTTTTGGCATACTTCTCCTGAGATTTGGATGTAGTTGGATAGTGGCCGGGTTGGATTGTACCCGAAATCCAACCGGGGCCCTGGAACGGAAAAGCTGATAACATTCAGAACAAACATTTGTTTGACGAACCGTCAGCGGCGTTGGTGATCACGTTGAGAAACAGT
Organism: Viscum album; assembly: GCA_963277665.1. NCBI lineage: Eukaryota > Viridiplantae > Streptophyta > Magnoliopsida > Santalales > Viscaceae > Viscum > Viscum album. The sequence goes on from OY728156.1 coordinate 319,275,662, forward strand.
CCCTATGAGAATACCCTATGAGATTTCGGGGTACAGTTGAGATACGGCCGGGTTGGTTCGCTCATGAAACCAACCGGGCCCCTGGGATGAAAAGGCTAATAACTCACTGATCGGGCGTCCGATTGACGCGTCGTCTGTTGTGTTAAGACCCCTATGACGAAGCGGTCCATTGAGATACTTCTTCGTGGGACATTGTGATAATTGGAGTATTGAAATGTAGCTCATGGAACAGACCCTCCCAGAGACGAGCGTACGGAGTACGGAGACCGTGTAGCCTGCTGAGACCTGATGACTGCTTGACCGACTCGACTTGGAGTGATTCAACTAGCCTAATGGACGGAGCACTACTGTGTTTGGGTGTAGACCCATGGCGGATGGAGAACTACTGTGTTTGGGTGCAGACCCGTTGTACTCAACAAAAAGAGTACCTATGCAGGCTATTAGGGGGGTGCACTACTGTGTTTGGGTGGCAGACCCCGGTGGGAAGCACTACTGTGTTTGGGTGGGTGGCTCGCGGTACTCGACAGGAGGAGTACCTCAGCAGTCTTAGGTTAGTGAGCAGTACCTCGGAGTCATGACTGGATCAATGTACTCGATAGAGATGTGGGTTTTCAGCAGTTACGGTTTCGATAAATGAAAATCCTGGTCTGAGCTGAGACTACAACCATTGTGATTACCTCATGTTTGAGATGGGTCATTTGATAACTTAGGTATAAGTATGGGCTTATACCTAAGTAAGGGTTACTTGTTGAGATCCTTCTTTGTGGTTATCCTTGTTGCATTTATTGAGACCTTGAGGGTCTCGGGGTCCCTACTGAATATCGTATACTCACCCCTGCACGGGTTATGCCTCCACCTCGTTGTGTTGGTTGCAGGCGACAGGCAGCGCTGACGTAGGCCGAGTGTTCGAGGACTGTACGGTACCCGGTGGTGGACTTCACGACGATACGATACTCGGAGTAGGTTGACGGGTGAGAGCATTGTGGAGGTTATCCGTACCTACCCTTCTGGTAGGATCCGAGGTGGACGACCCAGGAGCTGCTTCTATTCTTCCAACTGTTTTTCTTTTCTGTTGTACTTCCTTTCAGTTGTAGCTGTACTTTTCAGTTGGGTTTGTATTCTGGCCCTTTTTACCTTTCAGTACTTTCTTTTGTACTTATTGTATTACATCCTCTTGTACTCTGTGGTGTTTTGTTTACTTTTATAAAGGCAATGCTTTCCCAGTTATCGGGATTTACGCCATGGTGCTAGTCGGCAGCCCCTGGCCTATGAAAGGAGGGCTTGGGATAGTCACGACATGGGCCTCGAGGATGGGTCGTGACAGGTTCTATATGATGAAAATAATTTTTGGTGATTAATAACGTTAGATTTTTATTTACCGCGGTTAAAAGTAAATAGTGTAATTCAATGTAAATATAATATTATAATAATATAAAATTACGTTAACACTTGTCTTAACCATATTGTTTGAGTCATGGTCCACCAAGAAAAACCTTTGGTGAGACTATAGTTCATTGAAATCCACTGAGGTAAGTTAAAAACATTAATAACTATTTATTTAAAAGGAAAATAAAAACATCATATACCTGTATTGTTTTGATAATCCTATTTTAATTGTGGGGTTATATAATTGATATCATTGACTATAAATAGTAATTATAAAAATAAAAATATCTCTTAAATCAAGGTATTTTATTTATAATTTTTATACATCAAATAAATAAATTTATTTATGACACAATGATGTTGTAATGAATACTTCATTAATGAATGTTTTAAATAAATGAGATTATAAATATTAAAATAAATTTATTTTGATTCTTTTTATGCCATCCAAGAACTATCTATAATATTATGATTTTTTCTCTTTTAATCAATGAAGTTTATTTTAATTGATCATGTTTTATGGATTTTTAAAAAGTCAAGATTTGAATAGTATAAAAATTGACATAGATGAGTTTATAAATAAACTAATATTTTAATAAATGGTAAAATAGTCATAAAAATATATGATTCAGAAAAATGACATATATGATGTTTCAGATGTCATTAATGGATAATTTTTTGTCTCTTTGAATTTTATAGTAAATATATTAACCATATCATATTAATATACAATAATACATGGTAAAATTTAAATAAGTTAATAAATGTATAAATAAAAAATGGCAGAAAAAATATCCAAAACCTTTACAGTTCGTATTGTATGAATTTATTTCGACATATATTCATCATATTTTAATATTTAATGAGCTCTGGACCTTTTGAAACCTAAAATAATTTTATAATAAAATTATACTTTCAAACATTCTAAAAGAGCCCCTCCTCCCTTTTATAGAAGAACACCACCTCAAACCCATTACTCACACATCTAAATCCCAATGGCTAGTCCAAACTCTGACCAAATAATCTCCCAATATCATTTTCTTCCTCCTAGAATCACTCCCATAGGAAAAATCCATTTCAAGATACACCATTGACTCAAATCAAATGAAGTTACCCGATTTGAGGTAGTGTCTTCTCTCAAGTTTCTTTCCATTATTTTTTCATCTCCACACCCTATTATCATCTTCTTATTATTTTATATAACAACTCCATTATTTAAAATATACTATTTTGTTGTTATAAAATGAATTCTAACTACACTTACACACACCTTCGACTAGTGGGTGAAGAAATGATGATTGTTTGATTTTCCCACACCACCTCTCATTTTGGAAATTATGATGGTACAATAATTATATATTATATATATTATATTTATTATATTTATTATATTTCTATACTTATATATTTATTCTTTAGAACATACCTTTATTCTTTTCATGTTGTATAAATATGATAATTTCATTTGGGGGTGTACAGACTACCACCCCGTCCAAGAGATAGGACTCGTTCATACCATACATAGAATATATAAAAGATGGTGTTAATGAAAATATGAAATGTATATAAAATATGATATTATATTGTAATAATAATATACCTATATATTATTTTGTTTTCATTCCATTAAAATGGAAAAAATGAAAGGAATGTAGCGTTCATGCATATGTATGGCTTACCATCTCTATGAACGGTGCATTTAATTTTCAAATAACAAAATGATATAAACTATTATAAATAAATATGTGCTGAATATATATGATATATATGATATCTAAATCATTAATATCATTCTGGAGATAATTACTTTGATCAAATGGATAAATTGTGATTAAAACAAATACATTTTTTACTCAAGTCTGAACATTGACAAAATGTCTGATATAAACTCAAATAATTATCTAATTGTTATAGAAAGTTAAGAAGTGATATAAAATCAATAATAAACTTTAAAATGGTTACTAAGCAAGTATAAATTATCTTAAGTTTATTATCCATGAAATTAAATAATGAACGAGTCAAGTCGACACGGGGTAAGGGAACCGTTCACCATACTCTTTTTGTCAAAGAATTATTTTATGTAATGTCTATTAATTTCAATTTTATTTTGTTGGTATTTGTTATTATATATCCTAATTGTTGAAAATTTTATTTCCAAGTGATTAGATACCATTTTGTCTCCCATCAACCCATTTCATAATTTTTAAGTGACGTTGTTAGGCTGCTGAATTTTCGTAAGGGACTTTGTCTCAATCCCCTTTTATTTTGGCATATATTGATATTGTGAACCTTTATTATTCTCTATGGTTTATGTTATACACTATGACATATTATATCAATAATATGGTTTTAATGATTTATTTAGATGGAATTTAATGATTTGAATTGTTAATTCTGTTAAAGGATTAAATGTTGTATTGGACACTTGGATTCAATATTATCTGTATTTAATGTATTAAATGCTTTTGGAAATGGATTCACTACTTCAGTATCTTGAATTTTTATTTTTTGATTGGATTGTTGATATGTTATCTATACATTATGGTTCATTTCTATGTTATAAATATTTTATGGTACTTGGGAATTTTTCATGTATATGGGTTGTTCCACGATAAACCTGGGATAGGTGAGCCTAATTCTAATCTCTAATGCATTGGGTAAATTGACGGAGGTAAACATAAATGTTTCTCTTAAGAGATTTAGGGAATATACCGTGGTGGGTATTCCACGTGTAAATCCCTATGTAGCAATAAAAGCTACAATGTAAGTATATTATAAATTATACAAGTTACCTTTATGATTAATGAATTATATGTGATGTTCATAAATCTTATGATTTTGTAATCTATGTTAAAGAGATTATGTTTTAATATTGAAAAGTATGATTTGATTGATTTTTATGTATTCATGGAATAATGTTTTCTTTTGTTGTTTTATATCCCCAAATGCGATTTTTATGCTTATCCCATGTTTTTAATTTTTTTTCCAATAGTCATAAAGATAAATAGGGTCAAGTAAGTTATTACGGAAAAATAGTGGTATAAAAAAAGGAATTATACCGGTGTTTTTTAAGAGTTTTTTTATGAAAAATGGATACTGAGATGAAGTGACTATATGTAATATTGATGTTTTTATGTATAAGTAATGACCTAATTAATTAAAGCCATAAAACAGAAAATATATTTAATGTGAATTATTAATGTTATTCAATATTTTTTTATGACATTCCTATTACACAACAATGTGTTTCTTTGAAATGTTATGTTGCACACAATGTTGAGTTGTATTAAAAAATAATATAATAATATAATTATGTTAAATGGTATTTAATAGCTAGCTATTTTAATGGTACGAATAAGTATAACTAACAACAAAATGGGTATAAATTTTAGTTAAATATTTTTACAAATATCCAATTAATGTTAGAGGCTTCAAATGTGGATGAATCCAATTTACTTTAAAATGATGATTTACCGTCTTTTAATGGAAAACCCTTCTTAAATATAATTAGGTAACTTTTATATGTTTTTTTTGACAAAATAAAATTCTTTTATTATAATAAGGACATTAAAATTCACTTTGGGTAAAAAAAATTTATTTTTCTGATAAAATTCATTTTATGATTAATAGTTAAAAATACTGTATTTTAATTCACAACTACATTTAATATAATATTTTTATAGTTAGATTATCGTTTAAATTAGTTTCAATGTGTAATTAGATTAAATTTTTACCATTTAACCCAATTTTGGTCATTGTAATTAATTTCACTTTGAAATTGAACATAAACAAGTGTCAATCTTATGATAGTTAATATTTCTAAAAAACACGCTTTTCGTTTTGACAAAAAGAAATTAATATTAAATTTTTTCCATGACTTCGGAGTTTTGAAATTGAAATAATGGATTTTATATTTGGAATTATGAGGTCCATATTGTGTAAATAGATAACTTGTATTCTTAGACATTATGAATATTTAGTTCAGTAAAATTTTATTTACCATGGTTAATGGGTAATTCTTGAAAATATGGATAATCATATATTGTAATAATAATATAAAATTACTTTAACATGTGTCCTAATCTAATTGTTTGATTAAAACGAGACCATGGGCATATTTTGGTTGATTTTTGGACCCCATGGAGCCACATTGTAGTGATAATGACACTTCATTTTAATTAACATAATGAAAAGAAAAAAATGGCATAAACAAATATCTTCTAGTAAATTAATATTTATGTAGGATTATATATGTTATCTTTTAGAATATAATTATTTTTTGGAAATATAAAATGATTTCCTACATCATTGTTGTTTGTTTATAATTTTTTGACATCATATAAATTAAATTATTTATTACACAATAATGATGCAGTGTTTAACTCATTAATAAAAGATTTAAATAAATTAGATTATAATGAATATAATAATGTCCAAAACCTAAACAATTCTTATTGGATGATTTTATTTCGACTATGTGTCCTTATATATTTTAATTTAATAAGTTTTGGATCTATATAAACCGAAAATCAATATATAATAAAAAAATAGTTTCATACTTTCCAAAAGAGCCCCTCCACCCCCTTATAAAAAGCCCTCAACTCTAACCCATTACTCACACCTCTCAAGCCCATTGGATCATCCAAAACCAGCACAAATAAGCTCTCAAGATCATTATATTCCACCTATAAGCGTTAATTTTGGAAGAATGCACATAAATAAAACTTTTTATTCAAACCAAAGGGAGTTATCAGATTTAAACGTAACGTCTTCTCTTGTGTTCTTATGTCTCATTTTATGACTACAGACCCTAAAATATTTTTATTATTTTCATTGATAACAAAAAAAGTATCCTCAATATAATAAAATGTTGTTATGAAATTTTTTTGAACTAAACCTTCACACACGTCTATCTAATTTGTAAAAAACATATTGTTTCTATGGATGACAAACTAATGCCTCACGAAACGATGATTGTTCAATTATCTCTTACCACCTCTCATGGTAGACATTATGATGGAACTGTATTTATATATGATATATATTATGATCTATTTTTTTATGATTCTATAATTTTCATTTATATCATACCATTAGGGTTTCCATTTTTGGAAAATAGGATAATTTCATTTTAGGAAGTGCGGACTACCGCCCCTCAATGTGATATGACTCGTTAATGACATATGTGGGATGTATAAATGGTGGAGTTAATGATATTATATATGATATTATAATTTAATTATAATATAACTAGGTATCATTATGTTTTAATTACATTAAATATAAAACATAAATGAATGTATCGTTCATGAGAACGTACGACTTACCGTCTCCATGAACGGTGCATTTCATTTCTTACAACCAATTGTTATGTACTGTTATAAATAAATATATATACCGAATATATAGGATATATATGATATATAAATCCATAAAATCATTCAAGAGAAAATGGAATTTTGACCACATATACAACTTGTAAATATACAAAGTTCATTTTTGACTCAAGTACCATATATCGACACAACGACCATTATTACCGTAAATGATCACATAATGTTTATAACATGATAATATGTCATATAAAAGGAATATTAAACATGAAAAAGGTTCTTAAGCATTTATATAATGAATTAATGTTATTATTCAGGAAGAAAAATGAAAAAACGAGTGATGTCAGACCCGAGGTAAGGGGTTCCTTATCTCACTTTTAATTTCATGAGATTTAAATTGTTCACTGCTAATTTATTGCATGTGGTGTATTGTGTTCTGAAATTTGATATATATTTTCATGATTATCTTTCGATGAATGTAATTATGTGAATCATTATGTTGTTATTAAGTTTTGGACATATGACTCGATTGATTACAACGTGGGAAGGGATTTTCATCTCACGTTTTATTCTCATGAGATTCATGCTATAATTGACACTATTTACTTTTGTGTGGTGTAGGTACTGACCATGATTGTATTAATTGTGTAATATGCATCAATTTATGGGTATTTACAGCTTCATTTTATTATCATTATTTCATGGTTTGTATGTTTTTTAAGTTACCAAAGCGGTATGGGAACATTTTAACCTAATTTACATTCCATGTGTTATTCTTTTAATTCTTAATTATGTCATGGTATGATTATGTGTGAAATTACAATTTATATATTTATGTCATAATTTTCACTCCCTTTTTTTATATAAACTTTTTATACACATAATCACACCACTTATAAATTCTCAAGTCATCGATATGAACTTGATAAGAGTAATTTGAACTCAATTTCCATTCATTGAGTTAAACATCCAATTCATGGGTTTTTTCTTAAAAAGAAAATTTGTGGATTTCCTCTGATATATTTAAACATAATATCCAATCAAATTGAGTATATTTATATATGTCGCACATTATTATTTAATTTATTTATCATTAATCTAAGGATACAGTTTTTATAAGGGATTTCATCTCAATTTACATTCCATTGAGACTTCATTGTCGTTATGCTCCAATTCAATCATATATGGTGCATATACTGCCCTTTGACATATTTCATCATTAATATATTTATTCTCATGATATTATAATGTTCTAATTCAATGATATTCCTCAATTATTTTTATTCAAGATCCTCTCATTTTGTAAAAAAATCTTTATCTAAAATATCATATTAAATGATTTAATGATTTAATCTTCTAAATATTTATGATTAATGTACATGTTTTCAAATTGATTTTTAGGATTTATTTATAATGAAATAAATGTTTTTAAATGATAATTCATTTAAAATATTTAAAGTGGTATGGGCCACTTTTATTCAAAAATCACTTTATTAAATGTTTTAAATGGTTTTGAAAATGATTTGATAAAGCATTGTTTGATTCAATATATTTATTTGATATATTGTGATTAGGATGTGGAAATTTTATCTTTCTATTATGCTTGTGTTATGTGTTATGAATATGTAATGGTTATTTGGAATTTCTTTTGTATGTGGGTGTTTTTGTGATAAACCTAGGGCGGGTGAGCCAGAGATAGAACTCAAATGCATTGGGTAACATGACAGAGGTAAATGTTAATGTTTTTGCTAAGATATTTAGGGAATATACTATGATATTTATTCCAGATGTGACTCCCTATGTAGTTGTGAAAGCTAAAATGTTAGTATTTTAGGGATGCCAGAAGTTACCTTTATGAACTATGACTTTTGTTTGTTATTCATAAATCTTATAATTTCATGAGGTATGTTATGTTTGAAACGTAAGGTCTCATTGATTTGTATTTATTTATGGGATAATGTTTTATTTTCATATTTTATAACCCTTACTATGATTTTTATCCTCATACCATGTTTTTGAAATGTTTTCTGCAGGACTAATAGATGAATAAGGGTCAAGGATGGGATAAAGGAAAAGTCGTGCTGTTTAAAACATGAAACTAGACATGTTTCTTTTTTAAGAGTTTTAATTTTATTCAAAAATGGATACAGAGTAGTAGTTTCTACATGTAATATTCATGTTTATATCAAATAGTTATGGCCTAATTCATTTAAAATATAAACCTGAAAAGATCCTCAATGTGAATTCTTCATTTAATTCATGATTATGAAATGTTTAAGGCTAGGTCCTTATAGTTGGTATAAGAGATCAGTTTAGATATCTTTATTGGTTAGGGTTCCCTTAAAGCATAAGTGACATTACCATAATGGTTAGGATTTTAGAAAGATTCATAGTTATTTAAATTTTGGGAATGAATTTATGATAACATGAATAATTAAATCTTAGTATTTACCCTCCTAATAAGATATTATATAATGATTTTACAGATATACTCACACTTACCATTTTTTGATTTAGTAAATGGCTGGATCTAGCTGGCACCAAAGTGACAGTAGATGTGAAGAAAACTGTGATGGTGTTCTAAATGAGAAACTGAATGAAATGGGTGCTGCAATGAGAACTCTTGTGTTTATTCTCAACAACTATCTAGATTCATGATTGAAAACCTGAAATTACGTGATTTTTATAAGGTGTCGTATATACTAGAAACAAATCCCCACAGAAGTTCTGGTAATAATCGTAAATATAAGTTTATTCAAAAATGTATGTGTCAAGGATGTTGAAATAAACACATAGAAAAATGTTTCAAAGGTACTAAAAGATACTATATATGTGGAATTAAAGATCACAATGTATGAACCTACCAAGGAAAAGGGAACCATCCAGTTGACTGTAGGATAGGTAAATATGTTCTTTATGTGGGATCAATTAAATGGTTTAAATGTGGTGTGTATGGTAATTATTCAAACAGATGTCCTACAAAAAATGTTATGTAATGGGATCACTAGGATAATATAAATATATGTTTACAAATACATAATGCCATTCCAATTGATGATGAGGAAACTGATAATGACAAATGAAAGGTATGGATTATTTATTAACTGATGTTTAGAGATTATTGAATATTAGGATATGTTCATGATTTTGTTTGTAGGAAGGAATTATTTCAGAATATGTTGGAAGGAATGTGTTAATGGATCATGAAGAATGTTTAATGAGTAAGAAGTCAACATATAATGCATTTAAGTGTTATGGAAGACTTTAGGATGGTGAAATGCTTAAAAGTGTTAAGGTTCTTTAAATGATGGGATTACATTAGAATACTTTTTATAGTATGTGTAACACTGATGTTTGATATATGAAAATTTTATTCAAGGTATAATTATCTTTTATTTTGTGGATATATTTATAATAAACCATTTGGGTTTATATGATCATTAAATTTGAAGAAATTACAGGTTAATACATTTTAGGATGCTAAAAGAAAGTTATTAGATAACCTTGTGGTTAAAATATATTATGGTTATTTTTGATGGATTTATCCCTTTTTGGGAATGTTATAAAATTATATAGTTTTTGAAAAAGGACAACACACGGAACGTGTGAAACCCCATCATGTCGGACAAAGCTGTGGGAATCGAACCCACAACCAAAGTGTGACTGGGATTTATCACCTACCAATAGACAACGTGAACTCCCAGGTTAGTATGAATTTTTGTTTGTTAGATTATTTTATGAATCAATAATAAATTGATTTTGGGTTATCTATGGAAATGATTAACCTATCATTGAGAATATGTGGTTAGGTTAACTACTTTTCAATATGAGACTTTATGAGTAACTGATGATATTTAGAGATAAATGGTAAGATTTATCTTGGAGACTATGTGATTAAATCCTTCTTAGATTTGGGTTTCATTATTAATTTTTATTACTTATAAGAATTTTATGGTCAGTTATTTATTGAATAGTCATTGTTGAGCCTTGGTTATTGTTTGAAAAAATTTGAAGAGTAAGAGTAGTTTTTGTTTTTGTAAAAGATTATCCTTTTTGGGGATTGTCTGATATTATATTAACCATTTCGGTTTTGGTTTATGTCTAAAGTCATGGGAAAAATATAGTTAATATTTTCTGGATTATGTGATTCTCTAGAAGGTGATTATAACACTTTCAATGTGAACAAGTCATCGTGAATAATCATTGTTTGATGAAAAAAATGAAATTGTCTTAAGAATTTTGTAAGGGATGAAAGTCAACACGACATGTATGTATGTTTCCTTATATTTTTAGTTAAGCTCAAAAATAAATTTATTAATTTTTTGAAAAGTAACTTAAAACAAAAAAATTTTCTATTAACGTTTCCTACTAGGGAATCAAAGACTGTTTAACGGAACACAAGTTTGTGATTTTCTGGTGGTTTACTTTCCCCTAATCATGTTTTCTATCACTCTCCATCAGAACATGATAATATTTTTTCACCTCCAAATCCATGTTTTCATGGAATACTAGTATCTTTTTTCATGGCTTACCTTTGTACTTCTCTTCCTTTATTTTCAATTGATAGATGTATTGAGTCTTTTTTCGATGTGGGACATTCAATAATGTTTCTGAGCCAAATTTTAAAATTTTGATGACACAATTCCCAAAAGTGTGGAAGTATGTAACATCCTAGATAAATAAATAATATGATATTTTTATATTTATTAATATTTTTAAGATAATTTTTAATTTTATTTTAAATGGGATGTTATTTTTTATAGCAAACAAGATACACATCAACATCTTTCCTTGAAATCTTATGTAGCACACAATGACGAGTTATACTGAAAAATAATATAATAATATTATTATATTAAAAGATATTTAACTCCTAGCCATTATAATGGTGGGAATAAATAGAAATAACTACAAAATAATTATACTTGTTTGTTTAATATTTTGACATTTATCCATTAACAGTTAGAGATGTAAAATGTAAATTAATCAAATTTACTTTAAAAGGTTGATTTACCACCTTTTAAGGGAGAACCCTATTTAAATATATTTTGGTCAAATTTATATGTTCTTTTTGACAAAATAAAATTCTTATTTTGAATCACGACATCAAAATTCACTTTGGGTAAAATTTTGGTATTTTTTTGATAAAATTCATTTTTTGTTGAATAGTGAAAAATATTGTATTTTAATTCAAAAAAGCATTTAATATAATTTATTTATATGGCTATGTTATCTTTTTTATTGGTTTTAAAGTGAAAATATATTATTTTTTACCATTTAATCCAATTTTTTTCATTTTTATTAATTTCACTTTGAAATTGGATATAAACAAGTGTTAGTCTTTTGATAGTTAATATTTCTAAAAAACATGTTTTTTATTTTGACAGTGTGAACTAATATTAAATTAATTTCCTACACATTTTTGTTTTGAATTTGGGTGAATATATTTCATATTATTAATTATGAGATCCAAGTTTTGTAATTAGGTAACTTATTTTTTGACATTATGAAAAATTACATCATTAAAATTTTTATTTACCATGGTAAAAGGGTAAATATTGTAAAAACGTGTAAAACAATATTATTATTATAATATAAAATTTCCCTAAGATTTTTAATAATCATAATTTGTGATACATATACAACCATGGACAACTTTGGGTCGATTTCGTGACCCCATGGAGCCACATGGGAGTGATAATGAAACTTTATTTTAATTAACTTAATGTAGAGACAAAAATGTCATAAAAATTATATTTTAGTAACATTATTTTTTCATATTCTTATATAAGTTATACTTTCTAATATAATTATATTTAAGAAATAAATAAAATTCCTACATCATGGTAATTGTTTTATAATTGTTAGACATCATAGAAATTAAATTATTTATGAGACAATAATGATGCAGTGTTTACCTAAATAATACAATATTTAATTAAATAAGATTATAAAGATTAATAAAATGTCCAAAACCTATCAAATTTTTATTGAATTATTTTATTTCAACAATGTGTAATCTTATATTTTCCTTTAATAAGTTTTGGACCTTTATAAACCAAAAATCTTTATATAAAAAAATAATAGTTTCACACTTTTCTAAAGGGACATCCTCCCACTAATAAAAATTCCTCACCTATAACTCATTATTCACACCTCACAAGCCCCTTGTACCATCCATACACTACCGAAATAAGCTCTCAAGATCCCTATATTCTACTTATAAGCCTAAACTTAGGCATAATGAACCTCAAAATACCCTTTTTCATTCAAACCAAAGGGAGTGAGTGAATTTAAAAGTAACGTCTTATCTTAAGTTCTTTTGTATTATTTTATTTCTCCAAACCCTATAATCTTTTTATTGTTTTAATTTATAAAAACAAAAGTATCCTCAATATACTGGGATGTTGTTATGAGATGTTTTCTAAATACACTTTCACACACCTCCATCTAATGGGTATAAAACATATTGTTTCTGTAGATGGAAAAATAACACCTCACAAAAAGATGATTTTTCAATTATCTCCTACCGCCTAACGTGGTCGAAATTATGATGAGAATGTATTTATATAAGATATATACTATGTTTTATGTTTTATTTATGATTCTTTATTTTTAATTTATAGCATGCCTATATGTTTTCTATTATGGGTAAACACAATAATTTCATTTTATGATGTACGGACTACCGCCCCCTCAAAGTGATATGACTCATTAATTCTATATGTGGGATGTATAAAAGAAAGAGTTAATGATATTATATATGAAACTTTATGGGAATTATTATATATCTCTGTATCAGTCTATTTTAATTTAATTAATTAAGAAATAAAAATGAATGTTGTGTTCATGCGTACGTACGGCTTGCCGTCTCGATGAACAATGCGTTCCATTTCTTTCATCAAAATATTATGTAATATTATAAATTAATATATATACAGGATATATAATATATATATTATATCTAAATCATTAATATCATTTTCGATAAAATGGACTTTTGACCACATAGATAACTAGAAAATATAAGAAGTTCATTTTTGACTCAAGTACCAAATATCGACAAAACGATCGTTATTAACATAAGTGATTACATAATGGTCATTACAAGGTAATATGTGATTTAAAAGGAATAAAAAATTGATAAAAGGATCTTCAGAAATTATAAATTAACATAATTTTTTTATTCAGGACGAACAAGAAACAAATGAGTCAAGCTGGACACGAGGTCAGGGGTTTCTTATCTCACTTTTAATTCCGTGAGATTTCGATTGTTTGCCACTAGTTTATTGTGTGTGTTGTATTTTTTACATCCTTTTGATATATTTTATCATGATCATCTTTATATTAAGGTTATTCTGTGAATCATTTGGTGTTTATTAAGTTTTTTTTCATACAACTCGATTGATTACAACGTGGTAAGGGATTTTCTTCTCAGTGTTTATTCTTATGAGATTCATGTTATATTTTACACTATTTCCTTTTATGAGGGGTATGTGCTACCCATGATTGTATTAATTGTGTTATATACTTCAATTTATGGTTATTTAATCATTTTATTATCCTTCTTTCATGGGTTGTATTTTTCATAAGTTACCAAATCGGTATGGGAACCTTTTAACCCAATTTCCATTCCTAGAGTTAATCTTATAGTTCTTAATTATTTCATGATATGATTTTGTGTGTAATCCCTATTTAAATATTTATATTGTAACTTAGACTCCCATTTTTGGATATTATTTTGATACACATAATCATTTCATTTATAAATTCTCAAGTCATCGATATGAACATTATATGAGTAATTTTAACTCAATTTCAATTCATTGACTTAATCATCCAAGTCATTGGTTTTGTCTTAAAAATAACATGTGTGAATTTCCTATGATTTATTTACACTTAATATCTAATTATATTTAATGTATTTATATTTCCCCCATATTATTATGTAATTTATTTATCCTTAATCGATGGATACAGTTTTTAATAAGGGATTTCGTCTACATTTACATTCCACTGAGACTTCATTGTCATAATGGACCAATTCACCCTTATATGGTGTATATACTTCCCTTTGAAATATTATATCATGAATATATTTATTATCAAGTTGTTATAATTTTCTAATTCAATGTTATTCCTCAATTATTTGTATTCAAGAGTCTCTCATTTTGTTAAAAACTCTATAATTAAAATATCATTTTAAATGTTTTAATGATTTATTCGTCTAAATATTTCTCATTAATGTACATGTTTTTAAAATGGTTTTTAGGATTTATTTATATGGACATTAATGTTTTAAAATTATAATTCATTTATAAGATTCAATGTGTTTTGGGACACTTTGATTCCAATATCCCTTTATTAAATGTTTTAAATGAATTTGAAAATGATTTGATAAAGCATTGTTGATTTCAATAGTTTGATTTTATATATTGTGATTTGAATGTGAAAATGTTATATTTCCTTTATGCTTTTGTTATGTGTAAAGAATATTTTATGGTTATTGGGAATTTATTACGTATACAGGTGGTTCCGTGATAAACCTAGGGTGGGTGAGCCTGAGTTAGCTCTCCAATGCATTGGGTAATGTGACAGAGGTAAAAGTTAATGTTTCTCCAAATATATTTAGGGAATATACTCTGATGGGTCTTCCAAACATAACACCCTGCATAGCTGTGAAGGATAAAATGTATGTATTTTATGGATTCAATATGTAACCTTTAGGATTTATGACTTATGTGTGTTTTTCATAAATATTATTATTTCATGAGGTATGTTATGATTGAAAAGTATGGTTTCATTTATTTCTATTTATTGATGGGATAATATTTTATTTAATTTATTTATAACCCTTACTAAGATTTTTATTCTCATTCCATGTTTTTTATAAGTTTTCCATAAGACATAATGATGAATAAGGGTCAAGGATGGGATCAAGGAAAAGAAATTTTGTCTAAAACATTGAACTAGACATGTTTCTTTTTAAGAGTTTTTATTTTATTCAAAAATGGATAATGAGTAGTAGTGTCTATATGTAGTATTCAAGTGGATATGAAATAGTTATGGCATATTTCTCTAAAACTATTATCATAAAAATATCCACAATGTCAATTATTCATTTTATTCCGGATTATGTAATGTTTAAGGCCAGGTCCTTATAGTAATCCTTATTTGATGCCCATATTAAGATCATCTATCATCATCAGCCATAACTATAGTTCTTTGAATCATCATGACCAACACTTATTGAGCATCGATCCAATATATTGAAGGTTAATGTTGATTGTGTTATTGATAACCTCATGTCTTAGTTGTGATCCTAATATTTATATTTTTATTTTTAAACATACATCATATATATATTAAGGAAAAACCTTATGAGTATAATATCTCAGATGTAGACAATGAGGAATATCTTTCATATTGAGTGTGTTCATCTCGGAAACTCTTATATGGATCCATCCATCAAGAATCGTAGGCCAAAATGAGGGTTACAACCTTACCTTTATATTTTATGTCTAATAGGAATATATATGAACAATTTGGTTTTATATGTCATTGAAAAATACTTCTGTTGAGTTGACTATTAATATAGATTCTATATGATTTTTGATTTGTTGTGGTTTTATGTGTATTCTTATACCAATCCCTTTTTGAGATCCTACCACACACGTCATGTCATATGTAGAAGATAGATTGTTCCATAAAGCTCTCACTAGACTAAGAGAATACAGATCTTAGTTTTGGACTAGATAGACCATGGTTTATTAAAGGATTCACATTTGACTATAGTCACCACTTATTATAGGGTTTTAATTATTTATATTTTTTTGGGGGGTTTGTTTTTTCACTTATTTCTTTCTAGTATTTGTTATTCAATGATTGTGGGATTAATATTTTTCATCGATTTGGTATGAGTTTTATTTTACTTTTTAGCATTATATGGTCCTAGAGATATGTGTGTGTACATGTACCTTAATATAAGCAATCATGTTTGATTATTACACCTACCAGGTTCTAGTTTCTAGCAGCAGGACAATTACAGGTGGGAATTGGGTAGTATCACTCAGCTTATCACTAGTCAGGAAAGCTTATGTGGGTCAGGTCATGACAGTTTGATACTTCTCTAAGATAATTGATGTTTATGAGATGTGTGGTTTTTCACAACCTCAATGTGAAATTTTATTAGGAGGATTTCTTAATGGTGTTGGTATATGTAAATTAAATTTTATTATATTGATGAAATAAAAATTCAACTTATAATTTTAATAAATTGGTGAGTATGATGTCTGATATGTAAATTATTAGCGAGTTTGAATTTTTCCTTGTGTTAAAATTTCATCATTCTGAAGGAAAAAACATTAATTTCACAAACTAATTATAAAAATAACTGTTGAATAAATTTAGAATGGATTCATACATGTTATTTCAATTCTCATTATAATTGGGACTAAATTGATTCCCATGATAATATTTTGGTTGCACACTCTGCTCTTAAAGGATAATCATTAGTAGGTTAATTTACCTTGTAGATTATATTCAAGATATATTATATTCAACAAATTTAAAATTAAATTTTGAATGTTCTTATCAGAAGGATAAACTCATAAATTTGAGAAAAATAAAATGATATTCTCAAAAAACTTTTCATTAAAGATTATTTTAAAAATATTGTACGGATGTGGATTTATTAGAATAAATAGATTCTAATTAGGTTGGTGACAATGTGTATAGAAAATATAATAGTGGGGATTTACATTTATACAGGTAATATTTGAGTTGGTTGTTTAGGAAATTAGAATATAATTTGAATATGTGAAATAAAGAATTATTAATAAATACAACAACATAATGTTCATTTGAGTTGTCTAAAAATTATTTCCAACACTCCCACATGGGGAAAATCTATATCCACTGAAATTTCAAAAATAAGAAAGTTGAGATCTATATAGATAAGTTACAGTTCATTATAAATCAGGCTTAATTGGTTAAGTTCATCAGAAAATAATTAGAGACTCGTGTAGTTGAAATTCTAATGTTGAACATGGTATTTCAACAAAATTACATTTAATAAATGTGTTTATTGATATCCCACTGCCTATTAAATATAATTTTATATCTATTGTTCCTATTATATTATAGGAAATTATGTTATTATGTGTTTGAAATGAAGGGGTGATACTATGAAATGGGAGTTTTATATATTGATAAGCTTAAATCAATAATTAATATCCACATTTTATTATTTATCAATTTATATTGTTTCATACAATAAGAATTATCTCCCATAGTTTTAGAGAACATGTTTAATATGAATTTTCATGTTTCTAAAAAAATTGCAGGAGAATTTTAATTATATTTATATTAGGGGTTAAATAGATATATAAGTTGGTTAAATTGTGTATTAGATAGATTAAATTGCTAGGAAAAATCAAATGGGTGGAATGTTGGAACCAAAGTTATGTATTTTCCAATTTGGTTGGTTAAAAATGTTTATATCTATTAATGATGTGTTGAAAATCCTCAATTGTTACTTTATATGTCTTCCAATGGATTGAATAATATTTAATTCTAGATAAATGGTGGTGTATCTATTTGAAAACTCATTTATCAAACCATGTAAGGAGAGATTATACCATTAATTATTCCACCAACAGTTTATTCATTTTTTATCATTGCCAGGGAGATGTGGTTTTAATGTCAAAATTTGATATGATTATTTTTAATAGATTCTAGTTATTTGATTATGTCCACATTGATGTCATGGAATATACCGTATTATTAATGGTATAAAATACACCCAGGAAAAGAGTTGGATAACATCATTGATAGTTTAGATTCAACATGTCGTAGAAAATCCTGGATTTTATTGATTTTTAGTTTTCATGGGTGTCCATACCCAAGAGGATATTTATTCCATAGGGATTATAGTAAGATGAAGATGTTTCCATCATTAAAGACATATATGTTGTAAGAAATTGAGTAATCAAACATTAATGTCCTTGGATAGTCAAGGAGATCAAAACCACAAGTCAAAAGATATTTTAAAATTTATTAGACAGTATTGAAATTAACTAGTGAAACCAAATAGTTTACCCCATAAATCATATTTTCATGTGTCAATACAAGAAAATATTATAGGTCAAATATTATTTCTTACTTGGATTTCCCAAGAGTGTTTGGTATTTATGCTAACATCTCCTAACAAAAATTTTAAAATTTAATAGATGATATTAAATGACATCTAATGATCCTAACCCTAGAAGCCATTACCTAGTGGTTACATTAGTACAAAGTCACTAAATACTGATAATAAAATCTCATGGACCACATGAGTTAGATGTCTTGGAAAATAATATTTACTTTAATGTATCATTTATATTTAAAATTAAAAACAAATATCAGTATTTTATTTGAGAACACTAGTATTTCCTTCGGTATATCCAATTATATCAATCGTAAAAATATTATTGGAATCATTGGAAAAGGAATAATAAAAATTCTTGAGAAGAAATGATCTATAAAATTATTCATACAATAGAAGATATTATAAATATATTTTTTATAACCAATATAGAAAGGTAAAAAAATGAAAATTCATTTCATTTAATAAATCCCTAGATCATGAACAATAATTTGAATGATCTAAATGGTGATCAAATAATTTCATACAAATAAACCCATGAGGATGAAACATATTCATGGATATCATAAAATAACAAATATTCTCATAGACATCATTTATTAATCTCATAATTTGGTAATGAATAAATTTGGAAAACATAAAAATACTATCAAGGAATTGTACCAAAAAATATTTTATAAATGGGTAAGGGATAATTCAAATACCAATGCTAGATTGTCTCAAAAGACATGATGATACATCTAAAGGCTATATCAGGCCCCACTATTCACTAATTTTAATTCATTTCTCATATGAAAGGGTTTGAAGTATAATACCAATAAAAATATGCATTGAAAAACAAGAATAATAATTTTTATAAATCACCCAATAAATATACATAATTATAAACAAAATAGAGAAATATTGTGACTTGTATAAAATACTAAATTACTAGTAAAGCATTATATTCACCAAATAATGTTGATATAGATGAATATAAATTAAAAAATCACTAAAAATTCTTGAATAAACTAAGATTATAAATTTAATATCAATAATTTCTAGTATAAAATAATCCCAAATATTAATTGAAAAATATTCATTGAAGAGAAACAAGTAAAATTTTAAATTAAACATAAATATATTATTAGCCCTGATGTCCTATAATTTTGTACATGTTGTTAATAAAATTATTTCATTCTCATAACTGATAAATGGTAAAAAAGTACCACGTTCAAAAAATGATAAGAATAATAATTTTAATCCATTTTATACAAAATAAAAATTCAATATAATAATTTTTATTTGTCATATGAAAATAGTACAAACCTATTCAAACAAAACTATAGAAAACATGAACATGGAATAGAAGGATTCCTGACTGGACATGGGAAAAGGTTGGTTATCCTTAAAAAGATAATTTTTGAATATTGCGTACACAAAGAGATGAAATTGGAAGGGAAAAATTTAGTTTTAAAAATAAATATATGATAATAAAAGAGACATGGTCTAATATATAAATATAGAATGATTTACCCTCTAGATACATAAACATAAACAGTGATGAATAATGATGAGATTGTGAATCAAACCCTTTCCATAAATCTGATTTACAATTTATTTTTTCAAAACTCGTATAAAAAATGTAAATTTATTATAAATATATTGAAAATACACTATCTTATATATTATAACATGTATGATATACTTACGACATTTTATCAGCAATTTATTAAAATCTATTAATTAAAATCATTATTTTATGTGATAACTGCTTTTCTCATGTATGTCATAGTTTGGTAAATTTTGTATTTATAATTTGATGATGGTTACTTAAACTATATAATGTAAATTATAATATAAATATAATATATATTCATTAAAAGTTATTGTTATTAATTCATAAAAGATAGATAGAAAAATAATAAATTATAATGTTTATAGAGATGGAAGGCCATATCTATGCCAGAATGTTGTTACAATTTTTTAGCAGGTGGAATGAATGAAGGGTAATTAATATTTCAAAATTTAATAATCATTATTATTTGATTAATTTCTATTTAATATATTATTATTACTATCCATGTAATAATAAAATGTAAAACATATCACATCACTTTGTGGTGGAAGTAGTCCACAGTTACATATTAGAGATGACATCATTTTTCAATAGATTGGGAGGTAAGAATATATATGTAATATTATAATTGAAAAAGAATAATTGGTTCCAAAATATAATATATAACCATTAAATCCATTATTATATTATTCACTGGGAGAGAGTTATGGAAAATTAATTACATCGGTTTGCAAGGTGGTAGTCTTTTGTACACATGATCAACAATTTCATTTCCCATTTTATGGATGATGGGATGCATGTAGGTTGTGAAATTAACATGATAAATTATTAGAATATGAAATATTTGTTTTATTTAATAAATTTTTACTATTATTGTATTGGTGTAGAGCTTGTAATAAAATGAATATACATGGCTACAAACTATTCCTCTTATTTAAGGGACATCTTTTAGATTAAGATTTATGATTTCCAGGGATGGTTATAAGATTCAAAAAGTAATATAGGTAATAGGGAGGGATGTAAGGACTTTAATTGGGAATTATATTATAAACCAATGGTTTCATGGATTTTTTATAAGAGAGTAGTGGGGGTGTCCTTTTATAAGTGTGGGAGAGGAATTTCATGGAAATTTCAAAAATTAATTCAAAATGATATAGTTATTCTAATGAAATGTTATTATAAATGTCCATATAATATAATATAGGATAGTATAAGGTATAAATATCAATATAAAATATGTTTTATAAATTTTTAATTGGAAAATAGATACTCAATGTTTTGTCTAACATCCCTGTAAACTCATTTTATGTTTAATCATAGTAAGAAATTTTTACAATTATTACATTTTATTATAAAAAAAATTTCGTAGAACATATTATCTAATATTAAAATTTAAAATTCCAAATATGAAATCAAATTTATAAATTTTAATTCTCTTTATATTTAAAATAAAATATAAAATTAAACGTGCCAACACGTGATAAATATATTTTCCCAAAACAAAACTTTTATAAGCTACCAAAAGTTTTCATATAAAACTCCAACCTAATATTTGAATAAAAACCCAAAAATTTTATTGATTATAATAAAATAGATCTAATTTTAAATTTAATAAAAATTTAAAATAAATATAAATTCTTAATACAATTAAATAAATACAGTTATCAATAAGAATTAGTATTTTTAATAGTTCATCAAAAAAATAATCTTTGAAGAAATGTTTTGAAAAATCACTCTAAGAAAATATTAAAATTATAAATTAAAAAAGAAATTGATTTATTAAAATTAATTTTTATACAATTTCAAAAAGAAATTATAATTTAATTTTGGAAAAACAAACAAAAACAATTTTTATAAAAAAATACATTTTTTAATATAACATTATTAATTCTTATCACATGCTGAGAAAATTGAGAAGTAATTTCTAAAAAATTGATTATGTTAATAGTATATGAATTTAATTAAAATAATTCCAAAATAGATAATAATATAATTTTTTAAATAAATTACATTGTACACATATAATTTTTTATTCATAAATTGATTTATTTTAATTTCAAATGATTTTTATTTTCGTTTCTAATCAATTATTAACCAGTCAATTTATTTTATACATGTGTAAACCATACGAATTTAATAACACTATAATTACTACTCATACCTACCAATGTAACTTCTTGTTTATAATGGTATATTATATTAAGGTTCATATAGACATTGGGTTTAATGAATCACAAGATTTGAGAGATATTGAATTTAAAATAAATATAATATAATGTTTTATGGTTTTCCATTAATTTATATTTCAAAAAATATCATCGTGAAAATTTATAGAAGGTCACCTCATGTGAAGAATCTGGTTGTTCATCATAAAAATTTGTTTAGTTTCTTTGGTCACATATTCTATCTGATTATTTATCTCTAGTATCATTATCGATTGAGTCATATGATTCTTACACCCTTGTTTTTTGGGTTCTGCACTCTAGATAGGGTCTTCATAGTAAGATGAATTAATTTCCAGTTATATTTTATTATAGTTGAGCAGATGATTTGGATTTTGAATGATCTTATGTAATAAATATATATATATATTATATCCTGTAATTCAAAGATATTTGGTTCTATTATCAAATGGTAATCCAAAAATCCAATTATTTATAAGAAATAAAAAAATAAAATATACCTATTTCTCATTTTTC
The DNA here is from genome assembly GCA_963277665.1 of Viscum album. Classification (NCBI taxonomy): domain Eukaryota; kingdom Viridiplantae; phylum Streptophyta; class Magnoliopsida; order Santalales; family Viscaceae; genus Viscum; species Viscum album. Next base: position 319,298,786 of record OY728156.1, read on the forward strand.
CCATTATTATTTAACTTTAAAACCCCATACAATGAGATAAAATAATGAAGATATGATATCCCACTAGAAATTATAAATCATTCCTACAAATATCACTATATGTCATTTTTCATTATTGAGCTTCTTTGAATTGGAGTTGCAAATAATTTTATTTTCCAATTATCTCATATAAAAATGTTTTTCCTATAAAATTAATTCACCTACTTCATCCCAAAATTTTGGAATATAAAATCCCTTAAAATATAATTAATCATATGGCTCCATTTGAATAATTTAATGGAAATTAATCTTGTGAAAAGAATTATATAATTGAATCTATTTCTCCCAAATAAAATGAAAATCAAGAGTGTAAGGCCTCAATATGTCTTATAATTTTTTAGTATCCCATTTAGACAATACATCGGCTTAAGAGTCATAACAAATTCTCAAATGAAGCTCAGTATTAATATCCATTTGATGACTTTTTATAATTTTGTTATAAATCCTAGATCATGAGTAAACATAATTGAAAGAGGTGTTCCATAGAATCTTAAATATTCATTAATATAGACTATATTATCAAGAGGTAAATATTGTTCTCATAATTTGTATATTGGCATTTTTGTGTGGAAATCATTATTAACCTATATTTCTTTATTCTTTCTTGGTGTATCTGGTAATCCAGTAAAAAATACAATAGTAATATCATCCCATTTCCACATAAGAATAGGACATGTTTTCATGAATCCTTAAGGATGTTGTCTCTCAACCTTCACCTATTTATATACCAAACACCTTCATACATATTAATAAATTTCATAATTCATATCATCCCACCAGAAATGTTTTTTAAATAACTATATATCTTGGTTTTATTAATGTGAATATATAAATTCAAGCATTGAGAATCATCCAACAATTTTCATTTCAGCATAGGTATAGATGTTACGCATTGCCTCTTCCAAAATTTTCATACCCGAACTTCATAAATGAAATATGTGGATTTAAAATTTATTGTGTCGTTATTTTTTATTTGAAAATTCTCATAATATATTTGAGAACATATTATCAATTCAAACAAGGATGGTTTGGAAATTATTATAAAAATGGTGGATTCCTACCAATTCGTAATAATTTGCATAACGAACGTTATTATATAACAAATATATGAACTATATAAATAGTCATTTTTGTTTTAAATCAACCATATTACAAACATAATATAGATGCAACTTTACTTTCATTATATATGTGTTATTGTATTGAGAAATATTAATGTTTGAGTAGCATGATCCATAGTCTTGTCCCCATATTGATCTATTTCTTTAAAAATATGTATTTTGAATATTTTACTATTTGTATATATCACATATATCACTATAGAGATAATGTATCCATGTATTTGATGAAAATATTACGACATCCAATGCATGATCATGGGTTTGATATTTTTGGTTTTTGAATATTTTACAGCCTTGCTAAATATGCAATAAATATATAATTTGAAAAAAGAAAGGAACAACATCCCTTATTAAGTGCATCATTATATATAAAAAATCCCTCATTTATAGATTGTAGAGTTCAAATAAGATCATACACCAATATATTATATAATTATCAAAAAAATTCTTCTGATTCCATTTACCATATGAACTTAATACTGTAATAGATATGTTTGGTTAATAGGTTAGCCAATAAAGACAAATTTTTTGAAAAATTCCAATAGTAACATACCGATAAAATGGAAAAACATGCCTAGGTTATGATTTTTGGTGTGGGTCATTCTGGGAAATAATTTATTTTCACAAGATCAAATGAGATTTAATCCTTAGAGAAAATATGGCCATGAAAATAGAAATTACAGTTCCATAAATCACACTTTCTAAATTTTATATATAACAATTTACATAGAAGACTCCCAAGAATGATCCAAAAGTGATACACATGGTCCCCATAACATTTTGAGTACAGTATTATATAATAGATAAATACAACAAAAAAATACTCATCATATTTATTTCATAATCTCTTCATTATATTTATAAAAACAAAGGGAGAGTTAGTCCACCAAAATATAATTACTATAAACTCTTAATAAAAATGCATTATTTGAGCTGTTGAACATGGAATGTATTCCTTTTTTACATACAATTGATGACACCTAGAAATACTGAATTTTTTAAATAAAATATTCAGATAAATTCAGATGGTCAAATAATTCCTTAATGTGAGGTTGATGGTAATATTTATTTATCATAATAAAATTGATTTCAACATAATTAATATAATTCTTCATATATCAATATTTATTATTAATTAAAAATATAGGGGCCCTATAAGAGGAAACACTAGGTAATATAAATCCCTTACTGCAAATATACTCCGGTGGTTTCTTCTATTCAATCAATTACACATGGGCCATTCTATTTGTATTATTTGATATTGGTCGTTCATCGGGGAATAAATAAATAGAAAAATAAACATGATACTCTAATTGTTGTATATGTAATAATACAAGAAATAAATTACTTTATTCCTATAGAAAAGGAATGCCCTCAATTTTATGATTACATTTTCCTTCTATTGATTTTGTTTTTTATTCTTCCCCAAGGAACTCAATGAAAATAAATACAATCGTTATATAAAAACATGGACCATATGATGATGTTACCCATTAAGAGGTAGGGAATTTCACATATTCATTAGTATTCATAATTTCATTATGATTATAATAAAATATTGTAATATATTTTAAGAATTATCCAATAAGATTGATTATACGAGATTAAACCAATATTATAATAATAAATTTAATTAAAAGGGTGTGATTATGTGTCATAATAGGAACTAGCTAACACATCCTGTGGAGACATCTATAATGAGTCATGACTGGTATCTACATACTTAAGGTGGTAGTGAAATATCATAATTCAATGTAAAAAATTGAATAAATAAAATTCTATGAAGATGAAGAAGAAAATAAATAATTTTCTAAATTTGAGGATTTAATTAACATACCTTCCACCATAGCATTTAGAACTTCATCCTAATCTATTGTGATCACATGAGTTTTTCCATCTTACATTGGGGTTTTCTATGTACAATTCCACTAATGTATGGGATAATGAATTTTATAGTTAACCATATCCCTACTATTATTGAATTTCACATTTCAATATTATTTATTTCACATTAAATCATGATCGTGTTTTCATTTATCTCAAAACTTATAGAAACTCCCATTACCCACAAGAATGTCCAATACTGTTTCATTTGATAATTATTACTAGAAATAAATTCCACCACTTCCTTACCCTATTTATCATATTTCCATTTCAATAGGTTTTTTCAAACCTTCTCATATAGTGATAACCATAAATGTTATAATACATGTAGAATTATTTCTTTATCTTGATATCGAATGATACAATATCCATACATGGTGGGAATGTTTTGATGAGTAGTTCCCTTAGATTGATTGGATCAATCCCATCACTGAAATATTCAATCATCTTCATAGGATTATGTATGTCTATAACATGACTGGTTTACTATGTAATGTTATCATTATGCATATAAACATTTTCAACTTTAATTTATCCTATACTGAAGAACTATCTCTCATTATCCACCCATTTTTAGTGAGGAATTTTTTTTAGAATAAGTTAACAATAAAATACTTTTTCTCTATGTTTCAAATTTCTTATTCATTATTAGTGTTTTTAATCAATGATCACAATTATACCACATCCCCTAAGGGATGATAAACTAAAATTAAAACCTTAACCCTTTAATTAATTCTAAATGAACGAAATAGGTTCATTAGTTAACGTATCCATAACATAGATACAAATTGATTTGTTTCTTATTAAATTTTACCATTTTTTGATTAATAAATTGGTCTAACATTGATACACAACAATCTGCATTATTAGTATACAAAATAAGAGTATTCTTATTGTCCGTAACCTGAGTTCTCCAATCGAAAAAAATTTAAAAATTTTCAGCACTAGCTGTAGCTATAGATCCAACACCATTATCTTACCTAGGTAGAAAATCACTAATAGGATTACGTGCATTTATATAGTTATTATTTCACATAAAATGAGATATTTATAAATAATATCATACAATATATTAGATAATGATATTAGGAAATATAATTTTAATTCTAAAACTACTGAATCACATATAATAAATTCAAAATTCTATTAAGAGCTAATGTCAAAATAATCTACATGAGTTCTTTAGAATGGTTTTCAAAAAATAATTTTTTTTCAAATCCACCATAATGGTTTGTAAATAAATATAATTATAAAAATAATATCCCTTCAGAGTTTCAAACCAGGTGTGTAATAAGACATGCAATCTTTTACTGGGAAATCATCATGTCAAATCCCAATCATCCCTTTTTAGAGATACAAACCCTCGATATAACTATGCCAGATCCGCATCGACATGTAGTATATTTAAATGAATTTATTACTAGGAAATCCACATTATCTCTACCATTCATAAAAAATATGACATAATCCTATACATAGACAAGATCTATTGGTCTGTCATAGATTTGTGTTCTCCAATATAGTTTTTCCTAAATATAGTTCCCAAATTTTATACTAAACTTATTTTGAAGATGAATATAATGGTTCAGAACCTAGTATGAAAAAATCAGTTGTTACATTAATTTAATGATTCTTGATAAATGGAATATCATCATAAAATACCAAATTGTTTAGTAGTCATGGAAATATATATATATATTTCAATATCAAAATGAAATTGAAAACATGGAAATGTTACATTTAATTTAAAACACAATTATTCACATTAGCGTATCCCAACATATTAATCATGCTACACCACCTTAAATTTGATCGAAATTAAAATTAATAATATGGTGAACTCATATGATTAGTAAGGGTACATGTATTGTGTAATTTTTGAGGAATAAATAAGGTATAACTAATATGGAAATGTAAATATCTAAAAACACATCCCATTTAATCAATAACATAAATAGGAATAATAAAATTAATTGATTAAATGATGATAAAATTATTCACTACAAATAACCACATAGTCCTAAAACTTATCCATGGATATCAAATATCATCAATTTATCATAGTAATATCAATAAATATTTTAATAATGATGGAATGCATAATGTTGGTCATCATAAACAGAATGTTAATGCCTTCGTCAAATACATCTTAAATTGATGGGAAATTCCTCATCAAAATATCCATAATAGTTTGTCTCATTATACCTACTAATGCATCAAAGATACATAGTGGGCACCTCCAATCACTTATTAAGTCCAAATTAGTCCTCATATGAAAAGGGTGAAACAAAATCATTTTGCAAATTCATATTAAAAAACATTCATATGAAATGTTAATAATTTCTCCAATCAATAAACGTAATACAGTACCATCCCAATTAATATGGTTAAAGGTATCAAATAATACATATATATTAAGTTAAAATAATCACATTTGAAAATTTACATAGATGAATATAAATTTAAAATATAAATTTAAATTATGCTGATGATAATACCATTTTCACATTTAAATCACTTAATTTTAGTCCAAAATAAGTGCTAAATATTATGGAAAACATTTTATATCGAATTATCCTTTTAAAACTATAAATTAAATTTCTTTTAAATCAGTTTTCATAGTGGTGGTCAACTATCTACATTCCATTAAAATCATTCATTCTTTACAATAATAAAAAGGTCAAAACAACCAGTTTTAGAAAATGGAAAAGTGATTTATTTCAAACCCTTTTTTAAAAATAAAAAAATGTTTAAAAATTTATTTTAAAATTTATATCATAATAGAGAAAAATTGAACTTTTTTATAATATATAAACTTACAATAGAATGATTCCCTCCCAAAGGGAATAATAATGTCGGTCTTCTTGAATTTTTTTTATGTATCTTGAGAACATAAAGAGATTAAATTTGATAGAATACATATATTTATTATGAATAAACATTATATAATAAATTAAATTTTTTTGGGATATAAATTTGAATAATCTCCCCTATAGAGGCACAAACATAAAAAAACATAAATAATGATGAGATTGGGAAATAAACACTTACCTCGTGTCTGATTTCAATCTTATGTGTTTGGAATTATAATATAATACATATATACTCATTATATATCCATTTTTATAATAATAACTATATGTATTGTATCACATATAATTTGTTTATAACATTTTATCAACTATTTGTCTATAATTTTTTAATAAAATATCTATTTTGAGTGAAAACTACTTTTTTTTATAATGTATGATACAATTTGGTTGTTTTGGTCCTTGTATATTTAGAAAATTCTAAAAATATCCATAATTATAAAAATGATATAAATATAATCCATATTAATTATATTTGACTATATATTGAACCATAAGAGAAAGATACAAAAATATTGAATCGCACAATTTATGGAGACAATAGGAGGTGCATACGCATGATCGTTGATTCCAATATTTAATAGATGGAACAAATTACAGATAAATAATATTTATCCTTTAAATATTAATTAATATTTCATATATATCCCATTAAATCATTATATCAATATATATTACTATCCAGGTGAAAATATAATTAAAATTGATTCACATCGCTTCTTAGTGGCGGTTGTCCACATGTATGCATTTGGGATGTTATCATTTACCATCAAATTTGAAGCTAACAAGGAATCTCTATTATTATTATTTAATAAGTATAAATTTATTATTAATATTATATATACCTCTTATCTCCATCAATTTATCCCTATTTGAGAGAATATGATGAGAAATTAATTTCATCACTTTTTGATGTACTTCTCTAACATACACACGATCAAAGGCTTCCTTTCGAATTTGATGAATTATTTATGGTTAAAGGATATGACATTAACATAATAACATATATATATATTGAAGATATTTCACTTATGGATTCATATTTTTTGGAGAATAACTCAATGTTTCATAGGTGTAAATAAAATGAATATTTATGGTTGATATGTATACCTCTTCATCGAAGAACCAGTTTACATTAATAACTATGGAATTCATAGATGTTTTTTAAGATAATACAAGATAAATTCAGTCATGTGTATGGATGTATGAAATGTATATGGTTATTTATCGTCTATGTAAAAGGGCTCATGGTGTGTGGAGTGGAGAGGAGGTATATGTCTATTGATATGTGGGGAAGAGGACCTTCATTGAAATGTCCTAAAAGAATATAAAATGTCAAAGTCCTTCTGAATTAAAATACATAAAAATATAACAATATTAGAATTTTTTATAGGATAAGGTATAAATAGGTAAATCCAGTGTTTTTTAGATATGTTTATTCGAAAGACATGCACTTTTCTATTTTTTTAACCCCCAAAATTCATCTTCTAATATTAATTGATGTAATAAACTTATATTAATTTTACTATTAATTATTAAAAAAAATTTTATAAAATATTACCTAATATTAATTATGAGGATTCTAAATATGGAATACATTTAAACAATTTATAAATCATATATGATTCCAAATTTAGTTTAATATGAAATGCATAAACGCTTACAAAAATAGTATTCCAAAGAAAAATTCAATCAATGTATAACACAATTTAGTATAAAATAAAATAAAATGGTTAAAATCATATAATTAGATTAATTTAAATACTTTTGAAACAATTATACTTTAAAAAATTTTACAAAATTTAAAATTTTAGAATCTTTAAACAAAAAATAATTATTCAATAAAAATTTTTAAATTTCAAAATTTATCAATAAATTAATATTTTCATGAAATTATCATAAATTATCTCCATGATATTTTTTAAAATATGTTTTAAAGAATTAAAATAATTTTTTTGAAAAATATATTATAAAAGTGGGAGATATTAATTTCATAATAAGTGTGAAAAACACGATGAATCCGCCTCTCAGACAAATATCGATTTTAATCATAAAACGTGATTTATTTATATCCAATTCCTAAAAAATAATAAATTACTATTTAAAAATATTATTTAATATATAAAATAAAAAATTATTTAAAATAATTTTCCAATAGTTGTTAATTTAAATTATTAAAATAAATACACTTTACATGCATTAAAATTTCATTCAAAAGAAATTATTTTTTACATTCATGTGATTTTTATTTTCTTTTATAATCCATTAATAACAGAAAAATTTATTCTATTCATGTGTAAAAATATGATGTACCTAATTTGTTTTTTCTTATTCATTTCTCCAAATTTAATGGCTTGGTTTTAATGGTATATAATATTACGGTTATTTTAGACTTGAGTTTCCATGTATCACAAGCTATTGAAGATGTTGTGTATAAAAATAAATGTATCAGAAATCTAAAGGGTGTTATATAGATTCTGATAATATGGTTATGATTAAGGTAGAATAAGATAAGAAGTTTTTATTTATTTAATTTAAATGTTGAAGTAAAAAATTTTCTATCCAAAAAGAACATGATATGTATAATTAAGTAATCATATGTTATAAGATATGGGGACCCTTAAAGATAAGTAACTAGAAGAGTAAAATAACTAAAATATTTTTAATAAATATTCTAAAATTATAAAATAATATACATATCCTTATTGAAGAATACTTGAAGAAAAAACTTGTTTTTATTTGTTATTTCTTTTTATCTGAAATAATATATATTATTGAAAATTGTGTTCACACTATATTTATCCCACTCGAAAAGTATTATATTTGATAGAGGATATGGATATGAACTATAGATTATTAGTGATTGTTTTCTATAGTTTTAATCATTTACTAGTGAGACATTAATTATTTATAATATCATAACACTATTTATATATTTTTAATAGAGTGGCCTATAATATGTAGAAAACATAAAATAATCATTCTCATGATCCTTACCTATTTTTATTTTATTGAAATTTATAATCATATTTTATATATTTTGGAAAACATAGAGAAAATATTGAAATTCAATTAAATAAAATGAGGTTGTTTTAACACCCTAATTAACACCCCAGTGTGCATTGTGGGATCAGGGTTCAACATAATCATGGATTAAATGAAAGAAAGTTATTTATAAAAGAGTTTATCCGAAACTATGATCATATGGAATATTATATTGAATATCTCATTCCAAAGAGGGTGGTGTTGATATAATTCCTCATTTTTTAGGTTCTTGAGTTTGTGTTTGTTTCCAACAATTGATTGATGGTTTGAAATTTATTAGAATAAGCCATCGTTAAAAATGTGTTTTTTGGATTCTCAATGACTATAATGATTCCCATTAAACCAATAAATGTTTCACAACTTTAATATTAAAAAATATAATTTATAGAAGTGAAAATAATTTTCACTAACACCTTAATTTTTAGTCAATAATACTTGAACATAAAAATAGTGTTTAATTTTTATTTTCATCATTCTATATTACACTGAATATTACACTTATGTCATAATAGATTAACATGAATCTTTAAACATTATGTATTGTCTTAAATTTTTTAAAATAATTTAATTCATTTCTTCTACAGATTAATCGTACTTATATTGAAAAATTACTAGGAATAAGTGAGAGTATACCACCATTGGCTGGGGTGAATTAGTTGTAAAAAAGATTCTAACTCTCCAGTTTCATTCTAAGCACAAGACAATACAATTGGATGTCAAAAATATTAAATGACAAAATATATGACGAGAGAAAAAAACATGAAATAAGGTTTATAAATGTTCAAAAAATATTATTATTGAGTTGATAATCCTTTATTTATAATAATTTTGATCCCACAATCAACATTATTATCTTATTATCAATAAGATGACATAAAATAATGGTAAGATTATCCTAAACTCATTAGTACAATATTGATATACATAAGTATCAATAAAGAAAAAAATCTATTATAACATCCTTATATACCTCTAGAAATGAGATCATGTGTGAGACATCATTATTATATTCAATAAATTCATTGATTCCTCTTGAAATCCTCCTATAATACGTTATTACAACCATAAGAGTTTCATCTCTCTAATCCTCAAAAATCTATTTGAGCATGACTCCATATATTTATATCCACTTTATATATTAAAACATGACACCAGATCATATTTATGGGGATCAAATATGAATTCCTTGAAAATTATTTCATTATAGATATTTGAAAATACATAAAAAATATTTAATCCCACTTTGGAATGACTTTCATGACTGCTTCATGATTCCATTCATCTACTAGAATAATGATTAAAAAAATTTTAATAGCCAAGAAATTATATAATGATATAATTTTCTATAATCAGGTGTGTAAAATAATGGTGTGAGGTCCTCCTTTGAATATAGAAAGATGCATATTAAGAATTTATATGGACTTTCCACATTCTAAATTTATCTCTACAACTCAAGAATAAGATCCCAACAAAACACTATCTCATTATGGTGATATATCTATGTAAGTTTAAATTATTCCCATGAACTCAATGAATAATGGCACAAAAAATTTGAATACCACATGACCATTTTCGTAAGAATAATAAAATAATATACGGGCTTATGAAATCCGGGAATTGGGATCTCCCTATTATTACGGTTTCCTCAAACATAGAAAATTTTTCATTCCGCAAAATATATAATAGAATATAAGGAGTTTAAAACCTATATCCCTGATCAATTTATCAATAAATTCTATAAAACCCATAAATGGTCATTTATGAAATAATTTAATAAACAAGATATAGGATTCATCTATTGTAATGTTTTTGTAAACACAATAAAATAAGATATAATGTTTACTTTGGGCATTCCTCCATCATCATGTAAATAACTTTGATATATTTATCATGCCTAAATTGATATAAAAACATAATACACATCTCACTATATTTAAATTCAATTAATGTAGTATTATCAATATCTATAATATTGTCAATAATCTTTAAGGGATATTAGATCAACCACTTTTAATTTGATGGAAACATGTCAGAAAATATATGAACCATTATCCATGAGTTATCTACCAGCTCCCTAAGTTTCCTCTAGAATGAAAACACATTTTCCATTCGCCTCTGTAATCCAAAAATATATTAAAAAATAGAATATTTACCCCTTTATATGATGTAATCTTTCTTATGATCTTCATTTGATAAAAAATTCAAACTAATGTAAGAGAAATAAATAAATTAGAAGTTGTCTATGTATTCTAGGAGATAAGTCCCTATAAATAACAATCGCATGTGTTATAAAAAATTATCTAAAATGGACATTTTCAACATATCTATAACATTCACATCTATTAAGACAAATTCCAACTATAATTGTTATGTAGGATTTTTTGATATAATAAATACACACTATATGTATCACCCAATCAGATATAGGTCTGAAGCAAACTCTTTTTAGTGTCTTGTTGTAACATTATCATACATATATGTATCTTATCTTGAAATATCATAAACTACACATCATCCATTGAGTTAGGAGTAACAAAAAAAACTATTCTTTCATTTTCATGTAACACATCTACCTCTTATAAAATGCACATCTCTATAGGGGGATATTTAGTCACCAATGCCTCCTTCTGAATTCATACAAATATAGTCATAAGGATGAAATTTGTTTCTATTTTTATACTTCGACCCAAAATCACGAGTCATATTTATGTAGTAAAAGATCAATTTCATGACTAAAAGTAGTGATTAATATTGATTCTATAATAATCATGCACATATTGTAACAAAAAACTCATTTTTTGAACAAGTTACAAAAAAATTGGTAAAAAAAGACATTAGAACACAATGTCATGAACACTCTTTCCTTATTCATCATCAGAGAGACTAATACCATGTTATATATAAGTATAGGCCACTATAGTATCATTTATAGAAAACATCTTTAATAAATAAGCTCAATAAATCTCTCATGAAAAAAATAACTTCTGGTATTTTTCACATACAATAAAAAGAATATTTAAATCTCCCTGTTCATTGAAATCTAAAAAATGCTTTCCTATATGGAAGAAATTCTGCACATGTTTTTTATTTGTTTCCAAAAAAATAGTTTCACAATAATCCACAATCCTAAAGGATAAATCTATGTTATTAAACATGGAATAAAAAATCACCATTTCATTTCATAAATTACATGATCCTCCAAATTTAAATACCATTATAAAATATTTAGATTAATACATTATAAATCATTATTTATCATGTACACTAAAGTACCATCACAATCAAGGAGAAACCATTCTGGTTGTTCAACATAGATCTCACCTCACGTTCACCATTTAAGAATACTAACATCATATCTATTTGGAAATAATTATAATTTCATTCAACATATATTATTTGAAAAATATGAATTATTTCAAGACTTGTGAATATTAAAAAGGTCTTAGTAAATTCTAGACATACAATTTAGGTGTATCACTTTATAACTTTATGATGATTTTCTATATGACATCTTTTTTTTATTGAATTTATTTCCAAAATAAAACTAACAAAAATAAAATTCAAATATTTTTACAATTTCATAAATTATCATGTATCATTTTTCCCAATTTTCATTTTAATTCTTCTATTACAATAATCCAATAAAAATATTTCCATGTTACCTCAGATATAACATCGAATCTTCATTCATATTACCTAAAAATTAAATTTTAATAATACTATGATTCAATTATAATTTTAATAGTTCATTGAACAAAAGATCTAATTTGGTATGATTAATTTCTTTTTTGAACATAGTAGGTCAAAATAATCCTATAATTGTTTTTTGATGTTATCCCATAGTAATTAAAATTTATGAATAATTGAAAATATAGTATTTGAATATTAAACATTTTATTTCTAACAATCCACTATAGTGTACTTAATTAACTCTATTTCCATATAAATTTGATATAAATAAGGAAATATCATTTTGAAGTAAAAAAACAAATATTTTCTTATAACTATTTTTTAAGGACTAATGTCTTTCAATAGTAATTATATAAATAATAAGTAATTATTGATGTTTTACATTATATATAGATTATATATCATAATATAATAGTTTAAATTCATATGTTGATGATTACTTGTATTGTAGTTAATATAAAATCACCTTATACATGAAAAATGAATATCATATAAATTTTTTTCGAAAACATTTTAGGGGTTAATTTTTAAAATTAAATACTTTCACTGATATTACTTGATTTTGATAGATTTATCCAATATTTTTAATAATAATAATTAATATTAGTGTCTAAATTTATCTATTTTTTCACATGATTAATATTAAAATATGTAAAATAAATAAATTAATGTATTAAAGGTAAAAACATGTTTACCATGGGTTTAAAAAAAATATATGTGTATTATTTTGAATTATAATTTATATATACTATTATATATCTATATATGGAACTTATCTAGTACCAATTTATAATATATGTCCATTTTTTTAAATTCCACTAGGGAACAACTTTATAATTTTGTATTCCTTTAGAATATTTCTAAGATGCTCCACCCTTCATATAAGAGAACTCATCCCATCCTCTCCTCTCCAAACTTAAATATCCCATTGGTTCATAAAATAAATTATCAAATACCTTACATAAAATCATCCCAATTTCTTATAGTTCTAGGTTTGATCATATTTCTATTATAGTCATGTATTTAGTGCAATCCTAAAGAGGTTGTCTAAATAAGAGGCATTTTTTTAATAGAGCATTTTTATCTTATAAATTCAAAAAAATCCTTAAAATTCTATTCTATAATGATTAAATAGAAAAAAACAGTATCGAATGATTTTTTATATACACACTATTTTAGTTATAACCTATATGTATAACCACTTCCATCAAATTGGAAATGAAACTCTTGATCATGTGTTTGGAGGACTACCGCCTTACGAAGTAGTGTAATTTTTTTCCATAACCACCTCAAAAAATGTATATAACTATTGATTAAAAGTATATATATTATATTTATTCAATTATAAAATTTATTTAATTAGAATATCTCATAACCATCTCAACTATCAATATGTTGGACTACGATAAAGTTGCTTGTGCGTATGTGTGGACTATCTCTTATAAGAGATATTGTGATATGGTTTTTCATTAACTTTATATGAATGGAAATAATGTTTGATTAATTGAATATATATTATATATGTAATATAAATTATTTTTTAAATTTTAAAAATTATTTTTCTTTCTTTCTTCAAATATTTCTAAAATTCAAAATAGTTTTCATACTTATGTATGGCCTATAATCTCCTTGAACAGTTTAATGAATATTTATATTTATACTTTTTTGGAAGACTTTAAATATTTATATAATGAATATATATGATATTAATATCATAATTAATTTTCTATATATTATGATACAATGACCAATGTATAAATATAAAAAATACTAAAATGAAACATTCATGAAAAACAAAGCAGTTCTTACCCTAAAATTAATTTTAACAAAAAATATTTAAAAAAATAATAAAGGTTATAATGAAATCGTTTACTTTTTGATATATATTTGTATGGTTATTCGGTATATGTACGAATATTCTATATTATATATAAAAATGTTTTCACTCATACGAATGACGTCATACCAGAGGTATCTGATTTGGTCATCATTTTCAACTCATTGAGACATATTTTTTAAAATACACCTACACAATTATTTGTGGTGTATACAATGTCCTATTTAATTATTTTACATTAATATATATTTTTCATGATAAGATATTATTAAATTCATATTATTCATTCCTCTTTAAAATTTTAAATTAATTATTATCTTATTTATATTATTTATCATTTATATTTTTCTTCTATATCCATATTTATCAATATTCTTTTACGAAAGTGATTTTTTATTTACAAAAATAAATTTTATGGTTTATTTTATGTTATACATGTATTTTCAAATTTTGATAAATTAATAATTCTAATTTTTTATTGAAAGGATATAACTTTAAAATTTCTTTAAAAATTAAACATATGTTTCTAACATATTCAGATCTAAAAGGATTCCCCACCATAGTAACTATTTTATGATATTTTTCATATTATATATGTATTATAATATTTATAGTGATAAAATGTTTTATAATTTTTATTTAAATATATCTCATCCATTTTTAAATTCATCAAAAGGAATTAATTTATTGTCAAAACCTTATTTATGATATATTACATGTTATCTTTTACATCTTTTTTATATTGATGTCATGAAATTTCAACAAAAACATTCAATTTAATGAGATAATTCAAAATTTTATTTTATTTTAAATATCAATTTTATTTATATAATATATATAATTATTTTAATCTCCATATATGATTTCAACCTATGGTGTTTAACATTTAATTTTTTTATCATTAACTAGGATATTGTTGAGAATATATATTCTTTACAAAATATAGATATTTTTTGAAACGTCATATTATTCCTGAATTAAATATGACTATTTGATATTTTATTAATTCATTGGAAATGAAGTGATGGTTGGGGAATAGAATTATACAACAGAATGATGCATCAATTTTTCTCATGACACAAAACAGTTGGCCAAATTAAATGGTTCTTTGGCCATATGTTTAAACTATACTGGAAAAATTACATCATGGTATAGATATCATAATGTCCAATATCATAATGATTAATGTATATTCATTTAATTAATTGGTAATTTAGTTATTAACATGGATAATATTATTACATTGATTTTATACTTGTTTTCAATTTATTAACAAGTTATTGACTAAATGTTATGTGTATCTACTTATTTTCCTTGCCATACTAATTTTTCCTAATTTACACACAACAACATAGACTGTATGTAACCATTTTTTATCATTTGAGGTCACCCATATTATTTCTCATTTTCCATGTTATAAATAATAAATCATTGAATGAGTTTAACTTATATAATTTTTTTTACTTTTGTTATATTTATTTTTTTCCCATTATAATATGTTGGACATGAATATATCTTGTTCTCCAATAATACTAAATTAATTTGTCATTATAAATTAAAAAATATGTTATCTATGTTAATGTATTACTGTTTTCATTGACTTTGGGTTAGTGGATTCACAGATGTTACAGTTACTGCCAAAGGAAAATTTTATTATCCTTATGAACAAAAATTTAATTAAACATGGATAAAAATATAATTATAATAAAAATTAAAATAATTTGAAAAAATTTATAATTAAAGGGATTTTATCTTAATATTCATGTTTATTATAATCTAAATCTCTGTTACAGATGATCTGATCATGTCCATATTATTTTAGTTAACACATAATATTCCAAATAACATTACACATAAAGAGAAACACGATGTCAGACCGAGTAATACATCTATATTTGATTATTTCTTGAGATTCAATCTTTTACTCGATCTACTAATCTAATAATAGATTACCAAGGGATCAAGTCACTTCATATTATATAATTCATCCTAGGATGTAATTAAATGGAAAAGGTGATTCTAGCACTTTATTATCTTAGGGGATATACTGGTAAACAATAACCATTGATCCAAAATACTCTTGAGGAATATGAAATATAACATATGATGTTGTTTATTTTAATATAATATTCAGTGAAAAATATTTCCATAATAAAAAACAGACTAAAATGAAGTGAAAATTCTTCAACATAATGAGTAACTTGTATGAAAGTGTTACAAAGTATGGAGATACCTTTACAAGACTAAACATGTATTGTATGGATTACATACATAATATTTAATGAATGTTTGGCCATATATTTTAAGGCGTTAAGATAATCATACCATTAGAACCAGTTTGATCAACATTTTCATCATACAATGAAATAGTGTTGGGTCCATCAAAACTAAAAAGGAATTTATGAGATAAAACCTCATTAAGGGAAATAAAAAGTAATAAGAGGTTAGAGAATAACCAAAAAGAATGTAAAACGTCAATGAAGAGTATGGGAAATAATAAATTCTCTTATGTGAATATTGTGGAATGAATAGTTGAGTAATATTTTTTTGTTAATTGTATTTTGTTACATGTTTAAAGATAAGGGTCATATAGCTAAGGAATGAATTGGGATGAAAAAAACAAAAAAAATCTCATGCATCAAATTTAGACAAATGGGGTATTATTCCCTCCTAATACTCATGTGCTAAGAGAAAATATCACGGAAGAAGAAAAGAGGATAAGTCCATGCCAATTTGATCACAATAATTGATGTTGAAGTTATAAATTATGTTTTCCATGTATTATAATCATAGTACAAATTTATCTAATTATATAAATGATTCTAGATCAACACACACTATTATATATTCAATTATTTCTATGAAATTATATATTTCCTCAGAAATATAAAAATAGAGTTTTTATTAAATACACATTAAAGAAATATTTGTGAAATTAATGTGTCTCAATCAGTTATCATTATGACATAGAAATGATTCATATATACATACATGATTATTATACATATAGATGAAATTTAAATAATAGTTTCTATGGGATAGGTATTTATAAATCATATAATAATATTTTTATAAATAAATGGGAAATACAATTTGGGGTGAAGATATGAAATTCCATATTTTTATTCGGGAGACATCATCTCAACACTCATGTCTAGAACCACTCCCAACTGATATATGAAATTATATTCTTTTGGAAGAAGAGGATACACAACCAATTTATGAAAAATTTAATCCCCAAATTGAGGGTGTACCTATATTAAATGAATACATTGATGTATTTTTTATGACATTCATAAACATACACTAGATAATGAAGTTGATTTTTCCAATTATTTAACCCCTGATGGAAGAAATATATCAATGGATCCCAACAGAATGACCATTATCAAATTAGTGTATTTAGAGAAATATATAGAGGTGTCATTTAGTAAGGGATTTATATTCCCTAGTGCTTCACCTTGGGGTTCTCCTATTATTTTCCTTGACAATAAATATTGATCGACAAGTAAATGTACTTATAATTGGGAAATCAAAACTTTTATCTTGTAGAGAAAGTGTCATCTTCCTCAAATTACTGAATTATTCGATCTACATCATGACACCCATTTTTTTCAATGTTATATCTTATGATTTTCATTATAGTTTTTTTCAAATATGGAATATATTTAGAGGAAAACAATATGAATTAGATATGGAAATTATGAACATATTTTAATTCAATTTTTATTGATTAATTATCCCTTAGTTTCTTTAAATATAATGAATATAGTATTCAAAGAATGTTTTGATTATTTTTTTACTCATTGATTATATCTTATTGTAATCTAAACACTATGGGGATCATTCAGATCACTTGAATATCATTATTGATACACATAGAATGAAATATGTTTTCGGGAAATTATCCAACTATGAATATTGTCCTCAAAAAATTTGTTTTCATGTTCATATTGTGTCTGAAGAGGGAATCATAGTTGATCCAAAAATGAAAATAGTTATAAAATAATGGCCTATATAAAAAAAATTACTAAGGTTTGTAGTTTGATTGGTCTATAAATTTATTATTGGATAATTGAACAAATAATTTCTTAAATGTATAACATCTTATTAATGTTTATACATAAGGAGATTATAATTATATTGAAAAATGAATCGGAATAGAATTTTTGAGGAATTAAGAATTAGATTGGTCAAATATTTGATTTTGACTCTACCATCAATAAATAATGGATTTTTGATAAACAGTTATGTTTTGAATATGTGAATTATTTCGTTCCTTATATATAATTTTAATATATTACCTACACATAAAGACAGTAAATGACACATGAACAAAATGGTCGAACCCCTGATCTGGAGTGGGAAGGAGTAATATTTTCATTAATGATATATATTGATTATATTTATGGTAAAATATGTGTGATATATACATACCATAAGATCGAAAAAAACATATTTTTATAGAAATGGACCATCATATGGAATAAGTGGTGGCTTTACATACTCAATGATTATAATTATTCAATACATTACTACCTAGTGAATGAAATTGAGGTAGCAGATTCATTAAGTGAGAAATATCATGGAGTATGACCAAAATGTGGATTGTTAGGAACCCTATGTTAAATTTTTTTCGTAATGTAGTATATAGGAATTTTAATGTAAGGTGAAACATCACACATCATTCAAATTATTTCCAAACCATCTTTATTGGAAAAGTTAAAATGTTCTATTCGTGGCCATTAGAACCCTCAATAAAAAATTAAATCCATGAATGATTTTGAATTGGAAGACTTCACATATGAATTTGGGAATATAAATTTTGGGAAAATGATACTTGTTTCATCAATAACATATATGAAAAAGGGGATTATCATATGATTCCTAGTGCTATAATTTTTCAATACACCCTATTAGCACCAAGACATATAGATAATTGAAAGAACATTTTTGGTGGGAAGATTTAGAGTGTGAAATTGGTAATTATGTGTCTATATGTTTTATTTTTCACTATGTGAAGGATGGTAGGCAGTATCCAAGAAGATATTTTCATCCAATTCCTGTTTATATGTGGAAATGGAATGAAATAACTATAAGTATTGTCATTAGATTACCAAAGAATCTCATAAAGAATAATTAAATATGGGTTATTCTTGATAACCTTTCCAAGTCTACACATTTTCTCGCTATAAGAGAATATATTCATTTTTATCTCCTCCCAAAGTTCTATATTAATGAATATTTATGGAATAATGGAGAACCTAGTTAAATTATTTCTAATCGTTATCTATTTTTAACATTGATATTCTAGAAAATTATTTAGAAATTTTTTTATAATGGTTTTCATTTGAGCACATCCCACCATCCTCAAACAGATGGATAAGGTCATTTCAGAGGTGGAGGTGGACTCCTTGATTCTACATGATTCCTAGAAAGGTAATTGTTCAATAGCATGGTCTATATCCTATAGTTTCAGGAAATGCCTTGGGATTCGTTGATACAATATTCAAGTGTCCCATACCTACCGTGTGAGGAACAAGGTTGCAGATGTTTTGGCATCTGTGGCAGATCATAGGTCTACCAATAGTTTTCTTTTACCTCTTAATAGCTTAAATCCCAAAATCATTAACTTGATCAGAGGGGATTATCTTGGTTTTCATTACTATAGACCCTTATAGTTTGTATTGTTGTATTATTTCACTCTTTAATAAACAATTTTGATTTGGATGGATGTAAATAGAAGGATAGTATGAAAGGACTATACAAACATTAGAAAACATATTGATATCATTCACACCAAAAATAAATGTTATAAATCATTATTATTTACCATTAGTAGTGTTTTCTAATAACAAAATCCTCCATTCAAGTAATTAAATTGAACAAAATACTGAATTATATGGAAAGAGATATTATACTCAAACTTGTTAGGATGAATTTCAGAATGGACGATTATAGGCCCAAATCATTTTTAGGAGATAATGAAAATAGTAAATAGAATTACTAATAATATTAAATTATCTTAAATAATGGAAAAGTTTTATGTCGATAAATTATGTAAATATAATTAATTCTATGTGGGCATCTTTTCTTCTTGAATGTATCACTATGAAAACGTGTCATAAAGTCCAATTAAGAAGAAAAAATGATCCTCAGGTACATTTGTCCTTTTAAAAATCATTAAATTATATTAATTTTGGATTACCATTTAGATATTCAACAAATCCTATATAAATTACAAGATGTGTTCCATATATCATTATTAAGGAAGTATATTCTAGACCTAACACATGTTCTTTCCTATGAGGAAATAGAATATAAATGTGATTTTTCATACATTGAAGGGCATATCCATATTCTAGAGATTATAGTGTATATTCTGAGGAATAAGATCACACAATAGGTAATGGTAATTTGGATAATCCTAAAATAGTGGAAGCAACATTGAATAACGAGGATGTTATCAATAAGAACCACCCTCATTTTTCCAAATTGTAATAATCATAAAATTTTGAAAATTTAGTATGAGTGAAGAATGTAAAACTTATGATTAAATTATAATAATAGAGAATTAAATTTTTTTAAATAAAAAATATAGTGATAAATTTAATATTTCCTGAAAATTAAATTGTAATTTTATTGGGTGAAAATCAATTTTGAACTTACTTGGTCTATATAATCCACAAATGAATTTCAAAAAAATTCCCTTGGAAATAAAATTTTATTAATATTTTAAATTTTAGTTATTATATATTACTATATTTATTTATTATAAATTATTTAAAAATATTTAATTAATATTTAATTAATAAATCATTATGATTAAAATGATTATAAGATCTTTTTGGGAAAAATGAAAATTTTCAAAAATAAATCATTGTTCTCAAAATTGGAAAAATGAATTTAAATTTTAATTACATAAAGTAATATTGTATGATTAATGATTTAAATTAGAAATATATTTTATATAAATAAATATATAAATTTTAATCAATGTAATGCATATTACGAGATATATAGTAAAAATAATTTGACCTCATTCCTAGAAACTTCATTTTATGAAAAATCATTTTTTGACATGTATTACGAGTATATATTAAAAGAAATTCTACAAAAATATATGAATTTAATTAGATAAATTTGAATCTATATTTTAAGCATCTTAATTAATATTGGGTAATTATTTCAAATATATTTTTTTCTTCCTTAATAATAAAATCATTATGAAAAAATAATTAATAAGGTTAAGGTTAAAATGGGTTTACCATGGGTTAATCTAAAAGATGGTAGTAATTTTTCAAATTATAATTATAAAAATAATATTAATTGGAAATATTAAAAACTTATACTATCTCATAATATAATATTTGGCCAATTAAAATCTTGCTTCATGGGATTGACCTTATTAATTTTTATTATTTTTGGAAATGTTCAAGAGAGTCCAAAAAATTATTGAAGGGAACATGTCCTCCTCTCCTCTCAAAAAATGAAGATCCATTTTTTAGAAAATATTTATCAGAATATAATAATTAAATACCTCCCAAATTCCTAGAGTCCTTTACTTTATTAGAAATCAAATTTATTAAATAATTTAGGGTAAACTGAAAGAATTTGTATGTAGAAGAGGTTTTGGTCTTAACCAATAATTTTTTCGTTACTCATTATTAAAACACCTTCAAATATTCTTCCAAATTATGAAATACTAACACCAGAATCATAAATATACATATATTTTACTATTTTAATACAATAACCTCTATTTTCCTACTATTCCATCAAATTGAAACAAAATCATTGATTTTCTGTACCATGCCCTACCACCTCGTGAACCGATATAATTCTTTCCCCATTACTGCATATCAGAGAAATTTATAATGATGGATTTAACGAATATATATGTTATTTTTTAAAATATGATACGTTTATAAATAAAATGTCAAAGATATCTTCCTACCATACAATCCATTGGGAGTGGATAATTTTTTTATGTCTCCATTAACGCTTACCTAAAGCAATGTGATTTTTTTTTATTTTATATTTACATGGCTGATAATAATAATATATTTAATGGATATATATTATATATATGATATTAAAATGAATCTATAATAGTGAAGTATTTTTTATCATTCATTTATTCCATCCAGCAAAAATCGATAATAGTGTTCGTGCGTAGGTACAACCTACCGTCTCCATGAACGATGTAATTCATATTTCTATCTATAATCTTATGGATGAAACTATTTATTTATATAATTATGATTAATAATATTTATATTCTAAAGACCCATATTTTCAAAGTAATGTATTTTAAATTATATGGGATTATTACGGGTCTGCAAAAATTGACATTGCTTGATTTTGAGGCTCAGTGTGCCTGGAAGAAATTTATGAACTTTTTGTAAGGTACATTCAGTAAACACACGAGCGTAATTTTTTATCTTTTGAACTAGTGCTCAATTTAAAAATCTGAGGGTATAGTTAAATCTGTAGCACTGTGATTCGATTAAGGTAGACTTCACTTAGACCACAGTGGGTTAGAGAAAAAGTTAGATTTTGGGAATTTTTAAAATAATAAATAAAATAACATTGTTATTTTATTTTTTTTCATTCTTTTACTCTAAAAGACAAGTGGTAACGTTGGACCAAAGATGTTTCAAACGTTTAAATGACTTCACCATTAAATCCTAAGTTACAATGTTGTTATGAATGAGGAAGGTTCTTAATTAAAGAACCATCATAAACCCCATGAGCATTAGACACCCTCCCCCTCTCCTATTTATATGGACCTTGAGGAGAGGTATCAGCACTATTTCACCAAAAAACAAAGTGCTGACAATGTAATGATATTCAAAACCATTGGATGATGGAGCCTTTTCTAGGAGGTGGTGATGAGAGACACTGAACCACGAACTGAAAGACGACATAAGAGGGGGTTTTTTAGGAAGCTAGTTGTGGGAAATAAGAATGCATAAACATCCTCGATCGTGGATGTTCTCTATCATTCTTGAGGTAGGGATATGTTTTTTTTGTTTAAATGATTATTGAATCCTTTATCCCCACCTCATTATTACAAGATAATGCGGAGGGTGTGTTGCTAACAAACTCAACTCGGACCATACAAAACATTTATACCCTAGTGTAATCTATTGAAGACCACACCATGACGTCACCGATCGGCTAAGATGGAGGTGTAAAATCGTCATACGTCGTAAGAGGAGGCCGCAACACCAAGCCATAGTGGGGCGGCTTGAACCTGCGGGCTACGAAGGAGGTGCAGCGCGTCGTCATGTGTTTCTGGTGTTAAGGGGTTGGGTCTGAAGCCGCCTCGATTGTAGGAGGCTGCTGATAGTAGCCGGCTGCGAAATATGAGGGCGGAGTGACTAGTGAGATGCCTGTGAGAAAGGGGACGCAACTGAAGCCACAGTGGAGGTGGAACCCTCACCTCCGGTGGGTTCTGTGTGGACCGTGCGACACCCATAAGTCATTTCTGCTTCACAAGTCAAACGTCCCCCGTTCTTTTCAGAAGGAAGGGGGTCTCACCCCCACCCCCTCTCGCGCTGGCTAGGGTAGACCCAACCGCGGGCTGGACAGGTTGGTCGTGCCCCCTTGCTGGCCGGGGCGCACCCTTGCGGGTCAGGCCACACCACTTTGTGGGCCAGGCCAAACCGCATCCCAGCAGGCGAAGCCTGCCATCGCCAAACCTAGCCAAGTTTGACCCGGACCAAGTCGACCCAGACTGGGTCAGACCAGTCCCGGACCCAACCAGTCCCAGTTCCAATTAAAGGGACATAAGATTATAACATAGTGTTAGTTTCATTAACCATCTACGACATTGAAAACCATGGAGTGAGATGGTCCTTTTGTTATAATGCATTTGATTTTTTTGATATAGTTGGAGTATGGCCAGGTTGGATCGAACCAGAATCCAATCGGGCCCTTGGAACTAAAATGCTTATAACTCACAGACTGAGCATCTTATTGACACACCGTCTATTGCGTTGGAACCCTAACGACATGGTGGTCCTTTTTTTTATTATTTTTTGGTGCTTTTTTGGGGTCTAGGTGAGAAATATATCTCAAGGGGAATATTCTACAGAACATGAGTTCACTGAGTGCGAAGAATCCAATTGCTAGATGTAACATGAAGAAAGAACATTGATCCTAAGTGGGTTAGCATCTATCGATCATGTGTGGGAAAGTATCTATTAGATCTTGTGTGGGTCAGCACTCAGAAATCCTGTATGGGTCAGGGCATACCCATCCTGTGTGGTTCAGTGGGGGTTATTACCTAATGATCTTGTGCGAGTAAGTAGCAGTACATTTTAAATGAATAAGATGATCTAGCATACGACTAATCATCTGTAGTTCTGTACTTAAGATATACCTGATTGTGAGTTGAATATTTTAACATGTGGTGTTATCTTCGTGGTGTTACCTATGTTGTACTTATATCTTCATGGTGTTGTCTATGTTGTACTTATACCATCGTGGTGTTGTCCTCGTGGTGTTACCTTTATAGTACTTCTACCTTTGTGGTGTTGTCTTTGTGGTGTTACCAGTGTGTTACTTCTATATTCGTGGTGAACCTATGTGGTACTTCTACCTTTGAGGTGTTACCTTTGTGGTATTGTTCCCTCATGTATGAGATGAGTATTTCTTGGTAACTTAGGTATATGTATAGGCATATACCTATGTTGAGTTGATGTCTATTTCTTTGTTCTTTGAGATTGAGGACTTGAATTGTGGTATTTCCTTTTTGGAAGTTTGGGAGACCTACATGGGTCTCAAGGTCCCTACTGAGTATCATTATACTAACCCCTGCATGAGCTATTCCCTCTTATTATTGTGTCTTGTGCAGATGACAAATATCATTGATCGACGATGGGAGATCTAGGACTAGATGGTACTCGAAGGTGGACTATTTTTCATGATGTGACGTAGGGACTACTTATTTTGAGTGGTGCCTACCATTTAGGTAGGATCCTTGGTGTATGATCCAAGAGTAGTTTTTCACTCTTCAGTTGTTTTTTTACTTTTCAGATATACATGTACATTTCAGTGGGGCTTCTTTTCTGTCACCTTTACTTTTATCACACTTTTACTACATCAGTTTACATCGTGGTTTCATCTTGTGGAGTTCTCTGAATGTGTGTATGTACAGGTTAAAAGGAAATGTCTTCTTGTATTAGGATAATCCATTCTGGTGTAGGTTAGTAGCCCCTGGAATATGGAATTCGGTCTTGGGGTAGTCACGGCGTGGTCCTCGAGGGACGGGTTGTGACGAAGTGTTATTAGAGGAGTCGGTTCTACCAAAGTTCTAGGACTCTGATATTTTTGATATAGCGATAGTGTTAAGTGTTATGTGTGGGGTTTTTAGTTTGGGGAATCTAGTGTTAGTGTGGAGGCCAACATATTGGTAACCCAGGATCCTGAATTCTGATTTCTGTCTCAGTACACGGAAACATGGATTGCATGTGTTTTTGAAAAGTTTTTATTGTGATCTCTTTAAGTAATCTCACTAGATATAACTTATTAACTATGACACACCTATTTTATTTAAAGATTCCACCACATAGATAGCCATCCAGGATTCCTATGAGAGTACACGATGACATCCCATCGGGTGATGAGCCCTCGGCATAGGGCCCTCTTACGGCATTATCACCTTAAGGTGGTGTACCAGCAACACCACTACCCGTTGGTAAGTCATTTCCTATAGCCCCACCAGAAGAGGGTTCATTCTAACTAAACATGTTTGATGAGTTTTAGTGGAAGATTCCTCCAAGGGTCCAAGGAAAGATGGACCCATAGGTGGTTGAGGACTGGGTGGAGGCTGTAGCCAGAATTCTCTGCCTGTTTGGGACACAATCTGACCATATGGTGATCCAAGAAGCTAGTATATTTCAAGAATCAATAAGGATATGGTGGATCATGATGCTCTAGATACAAAATGAGGTGACCCTCACCTTGGCGGACATCAAGAGCCTTTTCAGGGCATAGTTCGTCCCAGCGACTCAATGCTTAGTGTGTATACAGGTGCTGGTGCACTTATATTATGGCAGCATGATTGTGGCCCAGTACTCGGTGAGGATCACAGATCACTCCCTCTACTCCACCGACAAGGTACGAGACCATTAATTTAGGTCCCATATCTTTAAGAAGGGTCTCTAATAGTAGATCATAGCGTCGATGATGTATCTCAATTGTCCAATGCATGCTGTGTTGCTAGAGAGAGCACTTTTAGTGGAGAGATTCCTAGATGAGAAGACACTGATAGCAGGAACCACCATCGAACATCAGGTAGCAGTGTCATCTGCAGTAGGCAGTAGTCATATGACATAGGGGCCCAAGACAGCCAGACCTTCTAATAGATGACCACAGGATACTAGATCGGTGGTCTGAGGCGCTCAGGACCGACGGGGTAGATTAAGAGCTTACACTGCTACTTGAGTGGCGGGCAGAGTCCCATGGCTCGCGACTTCTTGACCTTCCATACAGACCACTAGATGACGATCGAGAAACCATTGAGTTAGAGGCATAAATTCAATCTGGGAGGTCCGCAGGCAGCAGGTTGACGTGGCAGAGGAGTTTTCCATGCAATAGGGGGTGGGCGTCGATTAGAGGTTTTACCACCACCACCTCTAGGAAGTCTACCTTGATTACAGGGGGTAAGTGAACCGAGATGAGCACACCTCTAGGCAGGTGAGGCCTATGACCACGGTGCACTGAAGATGATTAGAGGTACAATCTATGTCTACTCCACCTTAGATGTAACAAATAGGCACATGTTCCACTCATTGACTTTGTGTTACTATATTCAGTGATGTTACATCATCAGTCATCAGTTCGACAATCAAAAGAATGTTTATATAAATGGAAATATTTAAAATCATTTCTGTTTGAACACTGATACTTATATATCTAATAATGTTCTTAGTTTCATCATTATTTCTATGAAGTGAAACATTCTTTCTCCTTACATGTCTATTTTCTAATCATTGGATATAAATAATAAATCATGAAAGATTTGAAAATATACTAGAAGAATCCTAAAAATATTATGCTGGCCAACAATATCAACAATAGATTCTTTAATATATTCATTCATGAGAAATTATTATTAGATATATTTTTTCTTTTGATAATTATTAGTTTTATGCTCTGGAATACTATTCATATATTAATATTTTAAAACCAGTAACTTCTTCCATCTGATGTGTATCAAGGAAATATACAATGATTGGTCCTCTCGTTGAACATTCTTAAATTTAATCATTTGATAATGAAGTAATAATTGATTCTAAATAATTTAAAACTCTTTAAGATAAAAATATAATGAGAACACACCTCATAAGATGTACATATGGATTTTGGTAATGTTAATAACCAATTATAGACATAGAAACCTATTCTAGTAGCTAGTATATAAAATTTCAATGAGGTATCATTTTTAATGAATCTTATTTCCTTTGGTTTAATTTTTATTAAAAAACAATGAACATTTCAAGACAAGGCACTAAGACGGCTTAAGATTTTAATGCCCAATGTGCCCAGAATGACAAAATGAAAAGTCTTATGTTCATAATAACTAATGTGAGAAGTTTTCCATGAAAATGAGAATAAATTTTAAATGTGTTCCCTAATCAGAAATTTGATTGAACTGTTACATTCTGAGTAGCGAAATTACTTTAGGAAAGGCCTAATAGTGACCAGCATGGGTCGATTATGAAAATTAGAAATTGGATGTAAACGTCTTCAAAATATTTTATTAATTATTTTTCTTGTTGTTTCAATTTCATTTAATTAATTTCTATTTTCAAGAATATAGGGTTATCACCATAATCCTAGAAATTCTACTTGGGCATGGAGATTGAAACCTCTCCAACAAACATCGTTGAATGTCGGCAGATTTAGGATTGATGACAACAAGGGCCATTGTTCCTTTTCAATGACTGATTCAACCTCATGGTAGGGTGTTTCATCTCTTTATTATTTTTATTCCTCGTTCATAGATTCAAATGACGAATATAGACCAACCCATGAACATTTTGATCTGTGGTTCATCTTTTATTGCATGATAGATATATTGTTGTGAGGTTTCAAAATGAAGATAGACCTTTTTGATTATCTATTCTTGTTCATTGTTAAACCTTATACCAAGAAAGGATCATTGTAAAAATAATAATTCCATGATCCGTTCATCTGGAATTATTTTTCGGCTTCTATCTCCAATCAACCTCTCATGTCCTTTACACGTTTTTCACATGTTCTTTGGCTTCTCTAAAATCCATTGAAACCCTATGAAAGAAATATGAATTGATGTTTTATTTTGTGATGGAATTGAAAATGTGTGATGGTTCTACATGGCGATGGTGGTTCAAGGAAGTGGTGGATAAAGGCTGTGGTAGCTGCTTTGAATGGTTTTGGAGGATCACGATATAGAAAGGCCACTGACGGGGTAGCTAGTGGTGGAGGCAGCATCAACCAGACAAGGGTGGCCAGGCCATCTGAAGTGTGGAAGTATAGGATGTAGGTGGAGAGACAGTAGCAGAGTGATGTAGTCTAGGAGGGATCACATATGAAGGGGAGCATGACAATGGATGGCATAGATGGAGACCAAAGGACAGGACATGGTGACGTAGTAGAAGGACAAGGATGTAGCTTAGAGCCGCGTGGAGTGGAGCCGATGAATGTGTGGGTGTCGTGGGCTAGCAGGCTGTGACGTGGCAGCCACATGGTTAGGGTGGACCTCATGGAATAAGGAGGCACGAACATGGTGTGCGGAATCCAGTGGAGAAAACAGGCCCGCATAGCGGGCCTGGTCCATCAAATCCATCAAGCTATCCCAAAAGGATGAGATTGTATGGGCCATACCATACCAGTTTAGACCAGGTCGGTTCAGGACCAATGGGTTGAATCAAAACTGTATAGGACTCAGGTCATACATTCTAATAAAAAAAGATGTAACATTCAACCCATGTTCCTTTTTGATGAGTTGTTTGTGGCATTTTTTGATCATTTTCCCATAAGAACTACATTTCATTTCTAGAGGGATTGACATATGAGGATAATCATCCAGATTGTTGAAGACATTTTGCAGGATTGCATCCTATACAAGGGATGCAGTTTGGAAGAACACATACAACTTGTTGATTTTGCATACTACACATATATCACTCCACCATTAGTATGGAACCATTTGAGGCCTTGTTTTAGTGACCATGTAGGTCACCACTGTGCTATAAAGTCCCAGGGGGTTAGCACTTCTAGTTCCAGACATGGTGTTTCCTACCACTGAGTGGGTGCAGATCATCCAAGATCAGATGAGGACTACACAGTGTTTGATGAAGTATTATTTTGTTAAATGACGGAGGCCTCTACATATCGATAATGGAGAGTAAATCATTATTCATGTCTCTCTTTGATGATGATTGTTGACATTTGGTTAGTGCTGGATGTTCTCTATAATATAAATATTCCCTTTTTAGATTATAGGTAGAGTAAGAGAGGTGGATTACCTCCTAGCTCGACCCCAATAGTGTCACTTGTAGCATGATGTCTTCCACATCTCATAGCTATGGAGTTATGTTCTTGATCCATCAAAAAACATCAACAATGGTGAGTTGGACATTGAAAATGGGGTTCCTTTTACGTATTACCCAGTAGAGATCGAGGATCGACAAGAGAGGATCCATCATCGGTGGTCTATTCCTCTAGTGTACATTCAATGGTGCAACCGAAATCTCTAAGAGATAACATGGGAGTGTTAGGATCATATTTGAGTGTAGTACCCTCATATGTTTTGTGACTAGTCCTTGTTCAGGATTTAGGGGACATAAATCTCAAATGTGAAAGAGAATTCAATAACGCATATTTTATTTGGTTTTATTTTGATAAATTCATTTGGAAAATTATGAGACCTGGTCCTGAAATGGTGTGAGATTACGAGGTTTTGTGTGCCTATGATGACACAATGAAAAATGTTATGTTTTTAATAATTCATGTGAGTGATTTTTCTTTCAAATAAAAAATAACATTTAACTGGATCCATGATAAAAAATATGAGGGAACTGTTGGGCTCAATGAATAAATGTTACATTTGATGGGAAATAACATTGACTGGTTTTGGGCGATTGTGAAAGATAGAAATTGGATGTAACCATCCATAAAACATTTTATTAAAAAAAATTAGTTGAAGATGCATTGGTTTGTTTTAATTAATGAATATTGTTAGGAGTCCATGGTTATCTCTATAACCTTGTAAATTCCTCTAATGCATAGAGATAAAAACCTCTCCAGTGAATAATTAGGAACAACATCATATCGAGGAAAAACGATGACACATACCTCCATTTTTATCAATGACTTATCCACCCTAAGTGTAGGGCCTTTAATCTGTTCATTATATTTCATCAATGTTCATGTATTCAGATGATTTATGTTGAACAACCCATAAAAAAGTTTATTTATGGTTCGTATATTATTGTGGGATGGGTAAATTGTTGCAGATTATAAAAAGGGAGATAAATTTTAGTTATTAATTATTCTTATTCTCTGATAAACCTTCAAACATGAATGGATCAAGGCTTCTAATAACAAGGCTATGATCTATTCTTGAGGAATTCTATGTTCCTTATCTATCCCCTCAACCTCTAACATTTATTACACTTTCATCCCATGTTCTTAGCCTTATCCCCGTGACTTTGAAACCCTACACGTGAAATTTGAATCGAGGACTGATTCCAAGATGCCACCCCAGAGGTACGACGACAATATAAGGTTGTGGCGGAACATGTCATCATCAGATAGAGATGGTGGCTCCAACCAATTGATGGGGAGTGCCATACGGAAAGTCCAACAATGGGTAAGCCAATAGTGGAGGAAACAACATCCCAATAAGGGAGGTCGGGTCAGGAAGAGTGTGGCAGGACTGGCTATCGGTGGGGAGGCCGGTGGGGGCAGCAGTGGGATGTGGTCTTGGTGGGACCGCATTAGAGGTATCCCCTGGAGGTAGAGGCTATGATCGAGAACCAGGGGTTGCGGTATGAGGTCACAATGATGGAAATGATATTTTTCTCATATAATCTTGGAGAAGATGTGGAGAGAACATGGGGGTTGCGGGCCTGCAGGTTGTGGAATGGTAGCCACACGGTTTGGGTGGACCGCATAGACTAGGGGGCATGTGTCACGACCTGTCCCTGGGGGCTGTGACAAGACTACCCCAATCCCACCTCCAATAGCCATGGGGGTGGAGACTAAAATCTAAGGATTATTGATGCTAGTGGGATGCATTTTTCTAGTACAAGTTCCAATGAAAACTCAAATAATTATCCTGAAATTATGATAATGAAAACATGCATGCCACCTAGACAACCACTGAATGTAGAAGTACAAGATGTAAGTAAAATGGGAAAGAATACAAACCCAAAAAAACAAAAGATAAAAACAAGGGAGTACAGGTTCTCTGATAAATTTTCCACAGAAAAACCTCCATGAAAAGTAAATGTAGAGTAGCGGCCACAAGCTCTAGGCATATGCCTTGCCTCTATGATCTCACAAGGAACCACCTCGTCATAGACCACTAAGGTCTATATCAAAGTGTCGATCATCTGAAACAGACATGACACGTTCGAGCGAGGCTTGTGATAGGGTTAGTAACACAATAATCAATAGGGACCATAAACCACAGTGTAATGCCAAAATGGAAAACTAAACACTAAGTACATATCATCTCAAATGGGTATAACCAAAATTATAGAAAGAAATATTACAAGTAGTAATGTTGAACTTCTTGAACTAATGAGGGACTCATCCTTGAGGAGTCACTAAGCTTTGTTGGTCCACTAAAGTCTCTTTGTCTGATGGTCCAGTATGTTCTACTTTCCCACTGGGCCAATGAGGTCCACTCATCTTTCGATCCACTAAGGTATTCTCGGTACTAGGCCAATGAGATCCTATCTTAATTTACTAATCATCACAATCATCCATAGGATTTATACTAATAGCATGCATGATTATGGTAAAATATACTTCTCAGGCGATATGACATAACTAATCATCCTCAGAAACTCACTCAAAGAATGTTGAATGCACCGCCTTGTCACAAGGGTCCCAATACAATAGATAGATCTTCAATCGGACATACGGTTTGGAGTTTATGTTTATTATAATTCAAAACAGATGGTTGTGTCTGGGGCCAGTCTGACCCAACTTGGGTCCACCAACTCGGATGAGACCCCATTCGGATCTCACCCAACCCACTGTCTTAGGGTGACCAACCTCCTCCTGCCCGGCCCACTGTGAGTGGGACGACCTACTCCGGCCAAGATGTGGTGGCTGTGCAACATCTCCCTTCACCCCGTGAGTCAGCGCAGGGTCCACCATTGTAGTCTAGGTGGACTGCGGTCCGATTTCTGTATGACACGATGAGGATTTCCATGTCCTCTCACGCCACCACCATCGATCGTTTCCTACATCCTAATCTATTTTCCATGGTTGATTCCACGTGCGACCTCGCCAACGTGGTGCACCGCCAGTGTTTCACCGGTGCACCACCCACTCGCTCCTCCCACGGACCCATGTCGTGGGCTTTGTCCGCCATGATGCGGTTTCATCGGCGTGTGTTTCCTCCCATACATGGCCATTGTGGCTAGTGCTGGCACACCAAAAGCCTCTTCTTAGGGATACCGAGTCCACTATGGGGGTCTGTAATCTGATCAGTGAGTTTATTTTGGATCCTTAGATCGTCGTTTCCATGGCTACGAGCTGAATTTTTTCTTTCATTCATTCTGGTGTTTCAGTCACAAATAAGACATGAATGACTAAAACAAATGTAACTTGTTCCTTGTTTATGTCTGCCTAATCACTACTCATTATAGTTTAAAACATGTTGGGGGAGGTTTTATGTTTCTATCAAGTATAACCCCAAATCAAAAACCACAGGATCATGTAATTTTTCCATAAAAAAAATGACCAACATATGAACCTGTTAGTGTGTTGACCCATATTCTATGTTTAGAAAGAAAGATCGAGGAAAAAAATTCATCATCCAAAGATCTATACATATGAGTTGGATCATTCACTGGTAATGATTCCATCACTATGTTCATCACTCAATAATTAATTTTTGGCAGCCATTCATTGATCATCCCTCTCCAACACAAAATCTTCAAGAGTTTAGAGTTGTCATGGATTGTGCCAACCATTCATCCTCATCTAAAACAATAAAAGCAGAAAAACTGTATGAACTTTTCTATTATGTAGTGTGCAGCATCATTACATTGTTTCGTTTTTCAAATAAAATTTCAGTTACACTTCGGTTTTAACGTTTTTACATTGCAAAAAAATTATAATTTCAATTTAAATAAACATTATGGTTTATTTATTTCCCTTAAAAAAATTATTTATTATTATTTTTTCATAAAATGGTAAAAAAAATATCTTTTTCCCTCAACCAACATTGGTCGAGGTTATGCCCTTTCATAGGTAAATTTATTTTTTCATAAACAATGGTGCCCTCAAAATTTGAATCCACGAACCCATTTAGAACATGAAAAAAAACCAAACAAATGTCCTATTTAAAATAACCATAAAAAATGCTTAAAAACTTATTTCCAACTCATTTGACCCTGAAATAATGTGTTTCCAAGTGTGTGGCCACAAAATAATACAATATAATAAAAAAATACATGGAACTCAAAAACATTACATTAACCCCATATTTAGGTCTTTACGTCCTTATATGTCAAAAAAGGGATAAACAAACAAACGGGGGTATTGAGCACGGATATAGGACTCCTGCTCCCGTGTGATCCCCTGGATAATCCCTTGCTTCCATCAAATGTGCACTAGAGGAATCTACCATCCACGAAGGATCTGATCCTATCGATCCTCAATATCTATTGAAGACTCCACAAATGTCACACAATTTCAATGTCCTACTCACCAAATTTGATGAAATGGGTTGGATCATGTACGCACCTCTTTAGTTGTGATACATAGATGTCATTATGCATCGGGTGCATTTGTGGTTGAAGGGTTAGGGCGTATGCCACATTTCCGAATCTACTCAGAATCTGGAAAGGGGTAATGAACCTCAGAGACAACATTCCACACATACCAAATCTCTACAATCCCCATCGTTATGAGACCAAGTGGAATGCATGGTCTCCCTCATAGAACTGTAAGGGCTTCAATCTATTTTCAGGATAAGATTTATATATTCTTTGTGTCGTCCACATCCACTCCTGGATGAATTATACCTTATGGTGGTAGCATGTACCATCTCTTGGCCCATGAGTGCTGACTCCACTAGGTCTATCCTGTATAGTAGTGATCTGCATGGTTCCCTATATAGTGCTTCAAACAGTTCGATACAATTGGTGGAGTGGTATATGTTGTGGTGAGAATAATCCACTAGTGGTATGTAATCCTCCCAACTATGAAGGATGTCCAATATTCAAGAAAAAAGTATGTCCCCTAAAATGTAGATAGTCTTATCCATCATAACAACTTTATGAGGGTGGAAAGCTAAGCACAATTGAATCTATGTCCGGAACACCTCCTTTAATCATTTACACAAATAGGATATAAGGCGTGTTTCTCTTTCCGAGACTATCATTGATCAGAACCCATAGAGTCCAACTATCCCTTAAATATAGAGGCATACCAAGCACCCTACTGAATCTTTCTCCCATATGGGTATGATATTGTACAACTAGGTGAGTCAAACAATAATCACATAGATGCCATCATTCCCCCTAGATGCGTGGGGTAAAATCTACATAAATTCCATAGAGATACCATCCCACATCCACTCCATCACCATTAATGGCTGAGTAAAGACTGTTGGAACAAAATGATATGCCTCCAGTTGCTGACAACTGAGGCACTGTGAAACGAACTCTTCTAAATCCTTCTGTATCCTCAGACTCCAGTATTGACGTTGGAGGACCTAGTATATATTTTCCACTCAAGGATGTGCCACCAATTTGGAGGTGTGAAAATCCCTTAGAACCTCCACACATGATTCCATTATCACCATGGTCCACCCTCTGAAATGGATGACGTGCACCTCACATATCGAATAGCTATTAAGAGATTTTCTTGAGGATAACTGAGTTTTTGGGGCTCACAGTCAATATCCACAAGTTGTTCCTCCCCAACACACTATAAGAGTGAATGAGTATCAACCATTGACTAAATATGATCTTCTCCATCCCCATATACATTGGATATCTACATCGCTGAACACTGCTCTGACGCCTCACTCAAGAACTCAAACCATATTTTCTACTGAATTCATCTAAAGCCATGGTCCCATCCCTATGAGTATACACTATCTCGAATTCATATTACTAGATGAACTCTAGCCAATGTTGTTACCTCGAGTTCAATTCCATCTAGAAGAAGATAAAAAAGAGAATTTTGTGGTCAGTGTATATGGTAAAATTCTCACCATAAAGTAGTGCTCCAAAATCATTAAAGAAAATACCACTGTAGGTAGCTCAAAGTCATGGGTCGTATAACTATTCTAATGCTGCCTCAACTATAGTGAACCATAGGTGATCACCACTTTCCCCTAAATCATGACACAACATAGTATACTCCCTGATGCGTCACAGAATACTACATACCCAATTCCTTCCTCTGGTAGTTTCAATATCGGGCCACTCATCATTTTCTCGACCAGATCCTGGAAACTCTTTTGGTACTTCTCTAACCAGACAAAGTGTTTTACCTTCCATTTAAAACATGATAAGGATGCTGCTACCCTAAAAAGTCATGCACAAACCTCATGTAATACCCAACCAAACCCAATAAACTTCATACATCATTCATATTATTATGTGTCTCCAAATAGTTAACTGCCTCTATCACTATTATATTGACTAAAACTCAAGCATCCAAAATGATTTTTTCCAGAATATGGACTTTCAAAATAGCAATATGAAAATTCATGAGCATCACATAAATCTAGTTCTCTCAGAGTGTATCAAGAAATTTTGAGAGTGAGGTGACGGATGAGCCCGTAAGGGGCGAAGCTTCGGGAGGGTTTTCTCCCGTCACCGCCTCCGGGTTTCACCCTGGTCTGGCCCCCCGTTCACCTCCCTTTGCTTGCTGTATGTGGAATAGGCTCTCTTGTCTCGGTCGTCGCTCACGGTGTGCTTGATTCAGCCTTTCATGGTGGTGAATTCGTTCAGAGACCGAGTCCCAGTTTCCGCGGGTTGATGGAGCCATTCGTTATCGTCGGCAAGAAATAGGTGGTCGGGTGCAGTCTTCTCGGGTTGCCTGGTTGGTGGCGATGGGTTCTGGTTCTGGTTGTAGGTTTTTGGTGGGGTTGGGCAGCTGTTTTGGGGATGATTCGGCTGATTTTGTTTCGTCGTTGATGCTACTGTGGAGGCAGGGATGTTTTCCTATTTTTCGTTTCATTTCGTTATTCTGTGTGTTTTGTTGTTTTATCACGATGGTTATGCAATTGATTCGGTTATGCGATATGGGGTGAATGTTTTAGGCCTTTTCTCTATTATCTTGGTGATTCTGGTGTTGAGGTTGGCGATCTGGTGTCGGATGGTGTCTCCGACGGTGAGTTCTTTGACAGTGGCGAAGCTCGCCAGTGAAGACGATGACGGCGGCCGGTGGAGACGTAGACGGTCGCCGGTAAAGTTGATGGCGGTCGGTTCGGAAAGCCCTGCCGGTGACATGATGGATGGCGTGGCTCGAGGCGTCTAAGCGGCGACTAACGCATGATGATGGTTCGCGGATCGAGGCGGGACACGTGGCTCCAGTATCGAGGCGTCTATGTGTGATGTCTCCTGTGTTGTTTGAATTTCGTATTTGATTCAGAGGAACCGCCATGTGAGGTTCCTGGTTTTTCATCAAACCGGGTTAGGGTACCAGATCCCTCTAACCGGCTTATGAAAATGAAAAAAAAGGGATTTGCGGTATCAAGAAATTTTTGTAGGTGTCTATTGTACTCCACCTCAGATGTCAAGTACACCAGGATTTCATCAATGAAGATGGAAATTAACTGGTCAAGATAAGGTGCCGAGATCATATTCATGAGTACCATGTACACTATTAGAGAATTGGTTACACCAAAAAGCATCACTACGAACTAATAGTGTCCATACCAACATCTTAAAGATGTCTTCGGTACATCCTCAT
The DNA here is from genome assembly GCA_963277665.1 of Viscum album. NCBI lineage: Eukaryota > Viridiplantae > Streptophyta > Magnoliopsida > Santalales > Viscaceae > Viscum > Viscum album. The sequence goes on from OY728156.1 coordinate 319,336,444, forward strand.
CCTATACATGAAGCTGATGATATCCTAATCTGAGGTCTATCTTAGTGATCCATTTAGCTCCCTTCAGCTAATTAAAGTGATCACTAATCCATGTTAGTGGATACTTGTTCTTCACGGTCACCTGGTTTAGACAGCATAAGTCCACGCAAAACATAAACCTCTCACCTTCCTTTTGGGAAAACAATACCAGGACAATTCTTAGTGAATCATTAGGCCTTATGAAGCCCTTCCACTTCAAATCCTCCAGCATTACCCTCAACGCACGAAGCTCTATGAGAGATATTTGATATAATGGTGTGGATATTGGTGTTGTATTATGGTATTGATCAATGTAAAAGTTAACCTACCTGCAAGTGTGTAATCTGAAAATATCCTGAAGAAATATTCCATCATACTCGCCCTCCACTATAGAGAAGTGAGGCATCTTCTCATCCACCACACTCAGGTTGAGGCTATCCAACTGGACAGCGATTTCATTCACCCTCCTCCGAGAAAGTCCACATTGTTCTACAAGGGCCCCCATATTTTCTATGACGAAAAACTTGGTCCCATCTTCACAGACACATTGCCCACCTAATACAATCTATATAAGCATGAACTACGGATAACTAGTCCATGCCCAAGATGATGTTGTAAGACCTCACCGCCACTATTATGAGATCCCAGCAGAATCTCTTGTCTTTTAAAGTAATATGACACTACTAGCACAAGTGTTAAATCATCAAACCCCCCCATAAGAGTATCTAATCGTAAGGATGAAGCCATAATTTCCACTAGAAATTCCAAGTTCTGAACAAGGTCCAATGCCAATAAATAGTGACTAACTACGATGATTATTAATACTAGAGATAAGGTGGGGAAGAAATAGATAGTACCTCTAATAATCTCATTAGTTTTGTGTTCAGAAGCCTCCATACCCTATAGCTAGCCTTTCCCCTATCCACCAGTTCCTCATGTCTGGGGTGGACCACCTGGGGTGGTGGAAGTTGAACATCAATCCTCCACCCACCACATTCTACTCTTCTAGATTCCCTGCTATGTATTCTACCCTATTGAACACCCCTCTAAACCCAACACCTTTATATTAGAGATCCCTCGACCTCCTTTTTATCAACTCTGTGGAGAGTAAGGCAATCATGAGCCATGTTCCTCTTCCCTCCGAATGATAATCACAACTTGTCCCCCTAATGACTCCCTTCACCATGGGGTTTGTGTTCCATAGATCCTGCATCATGGGGAATCCTTGAAATTCAAGCCTTGCTTGGGCCCCATGATTATACTTCCTTCTAACCACAACTATAGACTTCACCACCCATGGTCTTCTGGTAGCCCCTGCTATTGGAACATGATCTGCCAGGAATCTCTCCATGAGTAAGGCTATCTCCAGCACCCCTGCCAGTGGAGGGATGCGAAGCGATAACATGGACACCCTGATATCCCAGCATAGTCACCATTAAAAATCTTGAGCCCTGAAGAACATTTCTCGTACCATGTTTATGGATTATTGACAAAGATCAGTGAATCTCATTGAGTACTCCACTACTATCACACCACCCAGCTATAGGTGGAGTAGCTCTTGTATGCGCACGAAGTGCAACGTAGTTAGGAAGAATATCTCTCTGAAGAGTTTATCTATATATATCCTGTTATGGGTAACCTCGTTGTTTGTCTGGATCATTATGATTCACCATCTTCATGTAGATCTTGGAATAAGGCTCACAGCTAAGATCGTCATCTGGTCGAGAGGTGTCCTCACCAGATAAAAGGATCACGTAACAACCTCGAGAAAATCCTATGACACCAGGGGGTCTGTATCACCCTTGAATGTGGGAGGTCTCTACCTCTGGAATGTGTGTAAGTCACTAAGACTATGTATGTCATCTATAAGTAGCGCTGGTAGGAACATATGTCAACGCGTGGTAGAAAAGGTAGTCCACCTCTGGATTGGGCTATCTCTAGTACCGGTCCATGTACAAATGCCTCATCACTGGGTGTATCATCCTCGTGGTCATGCAATAGAATCATTTCTAATTTCTTTTGTGGAGACATCCTAAAACAAATCAAGATGAAGCATTGTCAATATGTTGTACCAGGGGAGCTAACTAAAAAGTATATGACAAAACACTAAAAATATTACTTGAATCATGCAACTAGTGGTTTTATGTAACCAGTAGAAATGATGAATTATGGGTATTGGTGTATTTATATGTCAGCCACCCCCCCAACACTGGACTCCCCATTCTTGAAATTAAAACTCAAAACTTTCGACACTATATTCTCAAAACAAAACAATAGACACTTAGTCTTTACGGTATAAAAAACCAATGTTGATGCTGATTTTTTCCGACCCATCCCCCGAGGTCCGTGTTGTGATTACCCCATGCTTGCCTCCAAACGTCTAAGGGTTGTTGACATCAACCAAATGTTTTATCCTACAAGTGGGAGGTTTTTTCTGAGTACCTATACACACGCACATACCCAACCCCATCCCGAAACACTGAATAGGAAAACATACAAGCCACTATGTCAACCACTAAATGTAGAAGTACAAGATAAAGGTATAATGGGATAGCATACAAACCCAACAAAATAAAAGGGTTTAATCAAATTAGTATAAGGTTACTAATAATCCATCCATAGAAAACCATACCTGATGGGTAAGTGTAGTGTAGCATCCCGATGTCGTAAGAGTACGCCTCACCAGTCTGATCTCATTGGGAATCTCCTAGACCTGGATCACCAAATTCCCTATCAGAGATTTAGTCATCTTTAAAATAAATAACTTGTTGGGGTGATTCCCATGAAAGGTTTAGTAATGTAATACTCATTTGGGACTCCAAACCACAAAAAAATACCACAAAAAAGTATACATTATGTATTTGTCATCTCACACATGTATTACCAATAGTATACAATGAAATATTATCAGTACTAAAGATAAACATCTTATATTGCTGAGGGACTCATCCCCATTTACTCACTAAAGACTATAGGTCCACTGAGTTCTTCTCGTTTTTCATGAAACATTGGCCCGCCCAGCTACTAGACCACACAGGTAAGCTCCCCTGTTGGGCCACTAAGGCATACTCAACTACTAGGAAATTGAGGTTCTCTAATCTAATGAGCCTCAAAAGTCTTCTTGTCTAAACAACCACTAAGGTTTTCTTAGCTGTGAGGCCACTATGGTGCGCTCAGCTACCAGTCCACATAGGTCAACATGTAACTTTCTTCTTGTCAGAGCTGGACATAGGATTTTTGCTTGTCGCATTATTGATTCTGGGAGAATATACTCTTTATGACATAGGTAATAACACAACCTCTACTGAATCTCACATGGGTATGTGAAAATTATGGACTCATCACGAGGGTCCCAACATCGTAAATGACTCGTCAATCAGATGTACTGTTTGGGCGTTATGTTCATTTTAATGAAATAGAGCTCATCGTCTCCAGGCCGAGACCGACCAGACTAGACCTGAAGCCCACCCACCCAACCCGAGTCTTCCGAACCATCCCAGGTCTGACCTGACCTAGTCTGGGTCCGACCCTAATAGCTTGGACCATCTCAGACAAGCATGGTCGTGGGTCCGGCCCGCCTCCACCAACCCCACCCATTGTGAGGGGGTCGACCTTCTCTATCAAAGACAAAGTGGGCACACCACATCTCCATCCACCCCATCGGTCTCTATGGGGTCCACCACCATAGTGTAGGTGGCCATGGACATCCAAATATGTGACATGACATATCTCTTTGAGTTCACTCACACCGTTGTGGCCAGCCATTACAGGAGACCCAATCCACACCCTACGGTTGATTCCATGGACCACCTCGTTGTCGGAGCCCCACCATTCCGCTCCACCACAGCCAATGATATGCCTCCCTTGTGTTCCACATATTTCCCCCCTGTTGCAGGATTTTTCTGCCACCGTGGCATGCTAGTGGTATATGTTTCAGGCCACCGGGTCCACTCTAAGGGTCTATTTTCTGATCTGTGAGAATATTCAGGATCCTCAGATAATTATCATCATTGTTACATGATAAATGTTGTTTTTACATCAATATGAGGGGTTCATTAATTATGAGAAAATGATCTCCCAAAAAAAGGGATCTGAACCTTTTTCATGTTGGATGTATCCCTCCCCATTAGTGCTTAAAACTAGTTTGTTGAGGAAATATGTTTCTGTCAAATATAAGCCCAATAAAAAACCCCCAAAATCAATTCATTCTTCTACATGAAAAAACAACTTGAACTTCAACATGTTAGTGGGTTTATCTACACTCATTATTTTGAAATAAAGAATGGGGAATAAATTTTATCAGGAAAAAATCCCTACATCGGTGTTTGATCTTTCATTGGTGAAGATAAAACTTCTATATTTGTCACTCCACAATCGATCATTGGTGGTCCTTCATCGACTATTTCTCAAAAATTCCAAACATGAAAGGGTTCAGAGTGGTCCTAGATCATGAAAATGATTTGTTCTCATCTAAACCATTAAAAGCATAAAACACATTTCAACGTTTTTATTACATTGTGTTGCAATGTCGTTACACTGTTTCATTTATGAAAAAAAAATTTGATTCTTCTCATGTTGGAACTTTGTTATGTTGAAATGGAATTTGAATTTAATAATAATATACTTTATAGTTAATTTTATTTCCATTAAGAAAAATCATATATTCTTTCTTTTCTTAAAAATTCCAAAAAATTCTAGCTTTTCCCTCAACCCATGTTGGTCATGTTTATGTCCATTCTTAGGTTATGTCTCCATTCTGGATGCAACGGTGCCATCATAGTTTTAATATGAGAACCTCATTATATATTGAAAGACCACACACATGCACTATTTTATATAAACATAAAAAAATCCCAAAAACTTATTCTGGGCTAGCCAGGCCTCAGAATCAACTGTTGTATGAGCTCTTGGCCTTTATATAATCCCATATAATAAAAAATTAAAATTAATGGAATTCTGGGACATTACAGAATAGCCATGCTAGGCTGCATTTGGTGCAGTAAACTAGCCCGTACTGTTGGTTGGACCAGATAAATCAGACTGGTCCATCTCTTTGGCATTCTGCACCCAGTGGGTTGGGTCCAGCCACCCAGCGGGCGACACCCAACATTCCAAGCCTATCAAGACAATCCCATTATGTCTGGGTCATACCTTGTTGGGTATAGTGGTTCAAATCGGACCATGATAGGACCCGGGTTAGTCCTTCTCAGAAAAATATCCATAAAAATCAAATCATGTAAATTTTTGAAAAACTGTTTGTGGTTTTTGGAAAAATTATACAAGACAGTCATTTTGAGGTACTCTATGTGAGTTTGTTTGGATGTTTTATTATGATATAATGACTTGAGTAGTTGGTTCATCTGGGAGAAGAGTGCTACAAGAGGAATCTTTTGGCTGGCTATGACTATGTGATCTTTGTGACTATGTGATTTGGTGTTTGATTGACCCATTAATGCTCTATGCACTATCGATGCTTCATGGACAATCAACGCTCTATGATCCATTGAATCATCAGGCACAATCGATGCCCCTGGTTCCATCACTACTATGGGCACTATCCACGCTCCTTTTTCCATTGATGATATATGTTGCATTGATGCTTTATTCCCCATCCATGATATGTGCACTATCAACACTCCATTCGTCATCAATACTCTGTGCGCCATCGATGAATTTTGTTCCGTAGATACATATAGTGTCATTGATACTAAGAGATCTAGGAAAAAAACATGAAAATCTTCTATTAATTCTTTTTACATTTAACTACATGATTTGACCCCAATGAAAGTACTTCATTTATTTTATTTGATGTGTAATTCGTGTGTTTCCTTTTTGGAGAAATTATTGTGTTTCCATTGTTGTATACTTTTTGTATTTCGTATTGGTATTTTTATTTTGGATTGGGGGATATACTGATTATTGTTTTACTCACCCCCACACATTCATTTCCAAATAATTTCATGCCCTGTATAAAAGATCGATGATTTTATGAAACTCTAGGTGTACTCGGACCTGGTGGGTCATTGAGGGATCAGACATGCATTTTGTGTTCCTACAGCATCAGACAACTACATTACACATACCCTTCACGTAGGTTTTTTTCAGATTAGTTTCATGAACTTTTGTATTCACATGACAATCTCTTTCTTTTTGTGGGATTGTATTTTGTCCATGTTTACCTTAAATTTTTCCAACTATCGTACTCTGTGGTGGGTATCATAGAGTATGCATGCATATTTTAGTTAGTGTATTAATTTTTTTGAATTTTGGGATCAGATATGTGTGTGTGTGTGTGTGTGTGTGTGTGTTCAAGTACATAGGGAAATGCCTCCCATTTGTGGTATATTCCTACTTGTTACTAGTCTCCAGTTCCTGTCCTATCTAAGGTGGGATTGGGGTAGTAACTGCACATGCCCCTCTCAGATTGGTACTAACATCATTCTTCGATAACATGGTGGTAACCATGTTTTCCAAAATCTAGTCATTCCTATTAAATCTTTTATTTCATTGGGGAGTTTATGGAGAAAAAAATTCATTTCTTATTACAGGATTCTCAAGATATTCTTTAATCTATAAATTGTTATATTCAGATCCATTACTATATTAAAATCTATTGATAACATAGCTTTCCTAATTTTCATCACACCTATAGAAGTGTCAAAATATATCAAGAGTTTACTATTTATTAAACATAACATTGACAAAATTAATATGAGTAAAATAACTTGAAAATAAAAACCATAAATTTCTTCACAGGTTGACTTATTTATTATTTTACCATAGACATCTGAATTTACTGACTCAAGTGGTTTCTTTTTTTTACCTTCACCACATTGTGAATCCTGTTTATTATTTTTTCTATGTTTTTTGTATTAAAATTAGTTGATTATTTAAATATTTATATTATATTGTTCTATCAAAAATCATGTTTTAGATTCTTATACATGTTCATCTAACCCAGAAAACTATATTTTATATTCCATATTTATGTAACATGAATAACATAATTAGAAATATTAAAGTGTTTTCACTTATTTTTTTCACATTCTTGATGGTTTTATCATAAATTAAGATAAAATTTTTAAAGTATTTTTTAAAGGATCTCCTAATCTAAATTATCAGAAAGCTAATAGTTAAATATAATATTGTGCCACCACCCGTTGTAAATGAAAACCTAATGTCATTTATTTTAACCAATCATGGTGAATCAAAATTAGTTCACATTTAGTGACCCATCACTATGAAAACTAATGGATCCAACACCATTTATTTTCATTTCATTCAAAAAATTTGTGTTTCTAGCCTTGTGTGTGGAAATGCCTCTATAATTTTCCAAAAATATCTCATTTTCCATTATTGTTGGAATTCTAAAAGATAATATATTAATCATGATTACTTATCCACTCTATTGATTTTAGTTTTACTATAACCTCATCTAGTTTGGTGAAATTATAAGTCAATTTTTTCTTGTTTATTGATTCATAACACCTTTTCGATGAATCATATTTATTAAAAATGGTAAATTCTTGTTTATATGTTTCCTCAGTGAGCCTCTAGAAAATTTATAATGAATCCCCATCAAATTAGATCCACTAACTAATTAAGATTGTTATGAATTATAATGTTACATATAACCCTTTATATCATATACATCACATCACCAGAACCATATATAAATTTAAAATATCCATAGGTAATAAATACGTTCATTTAAATTTATTCAATTAGTTTCATTTTAATTAGATCTCTCATTTATTTACCCAATATTATTATTCGTAGAAGTGTTTTTCATTACCTTTTATTTCTATTGGATCATCCACACATCCCTTCTTCGTTAATTAGGCATTACTGTTGATTGTTTTGAAATCACATTTTTATATAGAATTGGGTGTATTCACCTACATAGGTGAAGAGATAATATATTTTCAATTAACACAACATACACTATTAAAATTGAATTTTTAATTTCAAATAGAATATATTGTATGCAGTGGGATATTATTTATGTTTCTCTCATCATCATATAGTATCACTTTTATTTTGGATCATTTACCAACATTTTTAATATAATTTTTAAACTCCACAACATGGAAATTTCTCTATATGTTTTCAGGATCAACCGGTTATTCTTTATGACCCCTTGCCTTATCATTTGTGGAAATTTATTCTATTTTTTAATCTCATGTACATTATCCATATATTCATGGATTTCACTGATATATACCATAGTTCATTTGAACTCCACTTCAATCATGGTTATGAATTTTTATGAAGATTCATCATGATATTTTATCATCCAACTTCTCTAATTCATTAACCTCTTAATTTATTTTTTCATATTTTATTTTCATTAAGAATTATAAAATATTAAATCCTTATATAGATTTATGTTGTCATATCCTAATAACTACTTATTTATTCACTTATTAATCTATCTTCTTCAATATAGTGATAATTGAGAGATTTAGATTTTGTAATAAAATTGTTATGCCCTTCAACCTTTGAGTTCATATCCCCATTTTCTCATTTCACATTTCAATATTCGGATAAATTTTATAGATAATGTAAATTTTCATTGATTACATTTATTTTTCTGTATACGTTAATAAATATCCATTCATGGGACCACATTCCACATTTTTCCTTAGAAAAAACCATTATGATCGATCATCCTCATTTCCTGTCCATTATTTTTTAGTACATTGCGAGAAAAGTTTCCAATTATTCTATAATTAAAATAAGTAATATTAACATCATTATTAAATTTTATTCATTGCATAAAATTAAATATAAATGATACAATCTCATAAAAATCTATTTGATCATCTTCAAATTCAGGTTCCTTTTGAGATTTCTTATAACAACCATGATCATTATTTATTATTTAGACCGGATTTAGCACATCATCCTACACTTAATAAAACTCAAGAGATCGGAAGGTCTATTGATTTTCAGGCTTTGGAACAATACATAACAAATTAAAACCTGAAGAAAACAATCTTTATTGAAATCTTCTTTCACATCACCACAACATTCCATCACACATAACAATGCATGGGATAACATGAGGATGTACACAAGAATGGGATGAGATATGAAGCCCAATAAGGGAGTAAACAACGTGTAATATGATGAATAAAACACATGTTATGAAATAGACATATCAATTGATCATAAGAGAAATATAAACATATATGCATGGTATAGAATGATAATCATAACATGGAATTGTGCAATCAATATAAAACACTGCATCATTATCATTAAGGTATCAGGTAAACCTCATTCCCAACATGTTGGACAAAGAAAATATAAAGGTATCACATAAACCCATGTCCCAAAATTATGTATCATGATACTGAAAATTACCCAACGCATTGGAATGCTTTGAAGGTGCACCCTTCATAATTATTTCATTTTCCTGTATAAGTGTTCCACATAGATCCTCAAACATAGATTCATTAAACATCATATTTTATTCCATGAAAAATAAATGTGTAATTAATATATTTATATCCTCTATTAATAAGTACATCAATATATAGGTGAAAACCATTGATAGAGAAATTCATATGGTATTCATTACATGATTATTTTTTCATGGAAAATCATGGTTCAATTTCAGTAGCATAATGACATCAAATAAAAATATGCAAAATGGTTTGAAGAAAGGGAAAGGGTTATCTAATAATTTATACATGAAATTTAATGAATGGGGATCATAAAACGTAATATCCCACCATATCAAATAGAATTTATATGCATAACGTAAAGGATATTCTTGAGAAGAGACAAATCCCTTAAATATTTTCAATATGCTAACTGGGGTACGCGGGTAGAATAAATGAGATAAAAATGTTCCTATAATCATTATCAAATAACAATGAAAGTATGGGGAGGAGAAAACATTCCACATTATCATTAATTGAAAATAAAATAATGTAACAACATAAGGAAACATAGACAGAAATTATGAAATGACGAAAACCCTTATGGAATTTTGACATAGTAATGGGTGTACATGGGAGTGATTAATGAAAATGGAAGTGGTATCTCAATTTTATTACATAATATGAGATGTAATGAGGATCTGATAAAAGATTCCCTGTAATTTTTAATTTAAAAAATATGGTGTAAGGATATAAGTAAACATGTATAAAAATGAGAAAGGAAGGAAACCCTAACTTGAGTGTGTGACTTTAAAAGCTTGAACAGGGGATCCATGAGATCTTGGGGTGCCTCTGGGTTATTATTGAGAGGGTTGGACATAGTATATATTTTTTTAGGGATTTTAAGTGAATAGAAGTGGGATATTGGGTGCTATTATATATAAAATGAGAGGGAAATTCTTCAAAATTTCACAAACAAATGTTTTGGAATCTATATAATTAAATATTCAAAACCACAAACCATAACATGATTTTTTTCCCATGGTTTTTTCCAAAGTGGAGTAGAAAAAATTATTTTACATGGAAATGGACTGATGATATTATAATATTATCCTTGATTATGTGGAGGTGAGTCACATTATAAAACAAATGAACTTAAAATAATAAAATATGTTAAACATTTTTATGCATTCACTAAGGAATTATAAAATAATTCAAATAAATATAAAATAAAACTATTTTAATTATAAAACATATATTTGGTCAATTATACCTTTAATGGTATTTATAAAATCACTATTATTCCATTATGATGTCATAAAACACACTATAAACTTACATATTATTTAATTTTTACACAAAAATTCTACAGTATCAAAAAATTATAACAAATTAATCATTGGATAATATCGACCTCCTAATTCAAAAAATTATATACACTATAACAAAATTATTTTATGTATATGTGAAATTTCATATTTAAAATGAGATCCGACATTTATTGAAAATTATCAGATTTCGATAAACATATTTTTAAACAATAATAAAAAATAACAATTTAAATCATAAATAATATGTATTCAATTATTATTAATAAAAGTAATTTGATAATTGTATTTTTTATATGAAATTGTTTAATTAAAATATTCATTAATTTATTAATATAAATCCATTAATAATACCCTTTCTACATTATCACATACAAATATAACTCTTATCAAATAGAATACATAATCATTGAAAGATATCGATCCCATATAATAATCATTTATGAGAACAATTTTTATAATATTATTAATGAAAACATAGTTTAACATAATAATGCCTATATTTTGCAAATAAACAATTTGTACCTGAGAAATCAATTTATCATGTTCAATTTTTTTTAAGAATGACTACTCCCATAATGGATTTGTTGGAATGAGACTTTTATTTATAAAAAGGGAATATATATTAAGTTAATTATACATTGTAACATAATCCTTTATATAACTCCGATAAGACCTAAGGGTAAGTGGTGTAATGGGGACAGACTCTTGGGGTGGCTCAGATAACATCACTCGTGTGCTAATTACTATTTACATGAACTTATCCCATAGGCGAGTTTGTTCATGTTTAACATATTGAAGATTGGCTTGGTATTGGTCATGATAGAAGCCTAGTGATGCTAAATCTATTTTGAGATCTGAAAAATGAGCATCGTACGGTCTGAGTCTACTAGATGAGGCCATCATCTCCATTTTCTATTTCTAAAGGATTTCTTAAAACCTTCTATTTAAAATATTTTTGTTATCACTGTTAAAGGGATATATCATCAATGGTAATGATACATAATATTAATTTAAACACAATAATAATATAAAAAATAGTGAATTCGTTTTCTATATCTATAAGACATTAGAAGAAAGTGACTTTTATTCATAAATTATCAGGTCATTACAACCATCCCCCCTTAGGAGGATTCACCGTTTAAATTACCATTTTGCACACTATAATATATGAAGTTCAATATGCCACACCACTTCTTATGGTTCCAATTTTTCTTCTTCAAACATGTGATTTCTCCACAACACTTTGATGTGGGGAATTATCTTATCCCATATAACTTTTTCCTTACAATTTTTGATCTTCACTAAAATCTCCTCATAAGAAAATTTATTCTTCAATGGTACAACATTTGGATTGAGTACATGCGATGGTTCATGTATGTACTTCCTCAGTAGCGATGAATGGAATATATCAAGTACTTGAGATGGGTTTGGTTATAGTGCCAATAGATATTCCACTTCTCTGATGCGATCATGGATCTCAAAAGGGACGATGTAGCTTGTACTATCCTTTCCCTTATTTCAAAATATCATCACACTTTTACATGGAGATATCCATTGGAAAACCTTATCTCCAAATTCTGACTCTAGGTCTCATCAATGGTTATAATCATATCCCATTTTTTTACTCTCAGTAGCTTTGATGTGTTACTATATAGTCTTAAGTATCTCCATAATTTCTTCAACCATTTCTAGACCTATAAGTTTTCACTCCCCAACATCATTCAAACATGCCATAGTTTTTCACATTGTCCCATAAAGAGCTTCATAAGGAGTCATTTGGATTATTGAGTGGAATATATAGTTGTAGGAGAACTAAAATAGGGGAATATGTTGATCATATACTTCATTAAATTTCATTTATTATGAAATAAAAATGTCCTCAAGTGTTTGTGTATTCCAATTAGATTGGACACCAATTCAATGATGATAAGCCATACTAATTTTTACCTAAGTATTCAGAGTTTATTGGAGAATATTCTAGATTTTATAAGCGGATCTGGGATCTTAATAAGATACAATAGATAGATTTACACCATGTTTCCTTAAAACGTATCTGATTCATATATGTTCAAGCTGATCCATTGATAAATCCTCTTGAATTTAAATGAACGGTGTAGTCAATATATGACAATCCACAACAACATAGATAGAATTGTTTCAATTAGATATCTTCAAAAGTTTGGTGTCAAAGTCCATGGTGATGTTCTCCCATTTCCATGTTGTTATGGGTAATGGTTTCATCTTATCAATAGACTTTTACCACTCACCCTTCACATAAGGACATTCCAGGAACTTTGATGTATATTTGGCGATCTCTTTCTTCATGTTATCCCATCCATAATTCCCACTAATTTCCCGATACTTCAATTTTTTTCCTGGATCAATGGAGAAATTAAAACCAAGTGAATCATCCAAAATTTCATTTTTTACCTTTGGATTTGATGTAATACATACTCATGACCCAAATCATACAATTCCTTCTCAATTAACATTGAACTAAGATCTTCTCCATTTTTTGAAAGCTTCAACATTCTACTGAATTCCCGCATCTACTTTTTGAGCAACATTTATCCTTTAAAAAATAGATGGTTTTTATATAATTTTCCATATTATTGGTGAGGTTGCCTTTATTTATGATTCCCAAGTCAATATTCACTAAATCTAAGAACATTGGATCCATTTTAACTAGCAAAAATGATTGAATCATTGTGTCCTTTTAACATAGAGCATCCACCACCTTGTTGAATTTCCCAATGTGGTAATGGATTATGTAGTCATAATCCTCGATGGGCTCTAACCATATTCATTTATTCATGTTAATTCATTCTATGTGAATATATACTTGAGACTTTTGTGATCTGTAAAAATTTATCACTTTTCACCAAAGAGATAATGCCCCTATATTTTCAATGTAAAGATAACAGATTCCTTCACAAAATCATGATTGGGATATTTCGTTTCTGGAATTTTAAACATCCTTCAGGAATGGAAATGGCATTGTCATTATACATCAAAACATAGCCCAAGCCCTTTTTTGAACCATCACTGAAGATTTAAAAAAAATCCCTTCTTGTGTGTAGTTTGAGAACATCGGAAGTGATAAGACTCTTCTTTAACTTCTTAAATAATTATTCACATCCATCATTCCATTAAAACTTTAGCACCTTCCACGTTATTATGGAAATAGGGTTTGAAAATTGTGATTAATGTTTCTAAAATCCGCAATAATATCCAGCTAACCCTAAGAATCTGGGGATATCTGTCACATATGTCAGCCTGGTCATCCTTCAATCTATTTTTTTAGAATGATCTAGAAATATCCCACTACATATAATGATATTACCCAAGAATGAATCCTCCTTAAAAATATATCACACTTGTTATACTTTTCAAACATCTTTTAATTTTCCAATGTCTCTAGTAGAATACATACATTCTCTTCTATGGTTTTGGATAATATTATAATATCAACTATACATACTACCAAAAATTTGTAATGATAATACATTAAGAGTCTATAAATCATGTACATAAATATTGTTGAAGCATTAGTGAGTCTAAAATGATTCACTATGAAATCATAGTGCATGTACCACGTACGAAAATCAATATTGGGGATATCATCCTTCATCACCCTTACATGGTAATATCTTGACTACAGATACACCCTGGATAAGTATTGTTCTCCACATAACTGATTTAACATGTGATAAATTCATGGAAAGAGATAAATTTTCTTTATAGTGATTTTTTTGACCTCACAATAATCAATGAAAAAGATCATTTATCCATACTTCTTTTTGATTAAGTGGACTGGTGCACACCATGATAGAGCACTTGGACTTATTATCCCTTTATCCAGATTCACCGATAGTGGTTTCTTTATCTCATCTAGATCCAAAATAGCCATTTAATATAGATTCTTGGATATGGGAAATTCCTCATGTAAAATATCAATCGATAACTCATCATCTCTTCTAGGAGGAAGACCATAACATTTCTCACGAAACACATCAACGAATTCCATCCCAAAATGATTTTCTTCGAGGATAGTAACTTTTTTAGACTCAATCATCTGAGAATGATACAAATGCTCAGAGGGAATTAATATCAATGCTTGGGACGATGGTGCTAATGAATATTCATCCTCCTCCATTTAGTTATATAGAATTGGGGGTTGATTCCCCATATGGAGTGTTATTTCTCTATAAGGACAATTTATCTTGCCTCTATATAGGTAAAGAAAATCCATGCCAAGAATAGAATAAAATTACACCAAGTAAAGTATAATGAGGTTCACTTGGAAATTCATTCCACAAATTGTGATAGGGGATGAGTTATATTCATGGGATGAAATAATTTCACCGTTTTCCATTTTCGCAGACATATCTATATCCACTCTTTGTGGAGATGTTTGGATTGTTCTAAAAAACTCTCAGGTTATAAAAGAATCAGTAGAACTATAATAAAAAAGATATTTTTGTATTCATGAATTATAAATTAGAGTAAATGACATCACTTAATTATCATGATTCACTTCTGTGGTAGTAGTGGAAAAATCTCTCACTTTATTCCTTGGAGGTTTTTGGTTTCCCTTGAGAACCCTTGGTTTGGGCATTGGTTCATAGAGTTCTCTAGTTCATTTCATTTTTAGAAATGAAAACTGAATTAAGGATCACAAAGATCATTATTTTCCTCTGTCATAGTAATGGGTTTTTTTGAAAGCAATTGATGGCTGGGTGTCCTTCATTCCAATAGTTAATGCATTTCCTCGTCCCCTTCAGGTAATTTTTGTGGTGCTTATTTATGCACCTTTATCCAATGGGATGATAGAATTTCTTAGAACTGTTGGATTTAGCCATCAAACCATCAAAATTAAAGTCCATTTTTTTTCTTCTTATCCTCATGATACCCGTATGATTTTCTGATCTTCATATCGACATTGAGGGAACATCGAACTATCTCTTCAACATTTTCAAAGCCATGGATCTTCATAGCTTCCCGTTGGATAGGTTTTATCCCATAAAAGAAGAGTTAAACCATGAATTATGGGATACCAACAAAAACTAAAGAGTATTATGCATGTATAGTGAAGTTTTCATCATAAACCACAACAGATTCATCTTCCTTTTTCTCGAGTTCAAGGAAAGGACTTTACATCTTATGATTGAGGGAGCAGGGAAAATATTTATCAATTTTTTTTCATAAATCCGTTCATCCCATTTCCTTGATGTATTCATGAGGAATAATATTTTTTACTAATGTTCGCCACTTATCCTCTACACACTATATATGATAATCATCTTGAATAACCATCACCTATTAGGAACATTGAAGGATGTAGAAGATCTTCACAATGTCGTTGATCCATTGTTTGGCGATTGAGGGATCAGACAATCCATTAAATGTAAGAGGCATTTTTCTCATGATGTTCTTGATTGATAGATGTTAATTCTAAGGGGGGGGGGGGTTGGATGTTCCTATACACCCATATTTCTACACAAAAAATGAGTTCACTGAATGAGTATCTTGAAAATGCTTGTGATTCTTGATCCCATAAGATTGGGAATCTCATTAGACTTTTCATCACATTGATATTTTCATCGGTTGTAATCATGAGTCATCATATTACAATCCATTGGATAAAATAAAAAGAAAATTAGGGGTATGTATTTTATACTATCAAATAGTTAAAGGATAATCCAATGAAAAAAAGAAAACTAATAAATTACATTTGTTTCCTTAACTTATGAATTTATACTCTTGAATATATGTAATCCATGATCTATTACCCAATGTATATTCATATGGGCTTTTTTTATTCTCCATTAACAATGGTTCCTACTATTCTTATGAATATACCAAATCATAACCCCTATGAGTGTCGAACCAAGAGTGTAGAAAGGACCATTGTCATGCACCATTTCTCATTCAATTTTAGGTCATATTAGTGTTTTCTCATTTTACCAATATATATATCTGTGCTAGAGACACATCTACATTTTTTATTTTGATAGGGATTTATTTTCTTGATAAACCACATACTCTATAATCACCAAAATTTAGTGATGTATTCCTTATACTTAGTCTTATCCCGAAGGCTTTCACTAGGGTTTTGTAATCCAAATCTATGAAAAATAACTACAACAATCCTTTGATTAAAAATATAACAACCATGCTCTTTATTTCATATATATAAACTATTTTTTACAAAAAAACATCACATAATACAACATATAATATCGAGTTCTCTAGTGTCTTTGGGGCTTATGAATATTATATAACAACTTAAAACATGAAATACAACATCTTTATTTAATGATTATTTTACAAGACCATAACATTCCATCATACATAACAGTTCATGGGATAACATGAGGATATAAAAAGGGGTGATCTATTAAGTCCAGTATGTGATTAAACAATTTGTAACATGATGAATACAATACATGTTACGAAATAGGAATATGGAGAACAAGATAAAGAATATCATAAAGGCATGATATAGTAAGATAATTATAACATGGAAATGTGGAAACAATATAAACACTACATCATTAAAATAAAATAATTTGGTAAACCCTTGTTCCAATATGATTTATCATGATACTAAACATTACGCAATGCATTGAGCACTATCAAGTCGGACCCTTCATAATAATTTCATTTTCATGTATAGGTGTTCAACGTAGATCATAAAACTTGTATTCATTAAACATCATAATTTATTACATGATCATGGAATGTGGAATAAATACATGTAAATCCCCAAATAATAAGTACATGACCATATAGGTGAACACCCTTTGTAGATAAATGGGTATGTTAATCACTACACGATGATTTTTTCATTGAAAATCGGGGTGAAATTTCGGCTGCATAATGACGTCAAAAAGACATTCCTAAAATGGGTTGATGAGAAGGAAATAGGTATCTAATATTTTATATATGAAATGTATTTTAAGGGTATTATGGAATATAATATCCCAACATATCAAAACTAACTTAGATGCATAATATAGAGGATATGATTGAGAATAGATAAATCCCTTACGAAATTTGTACACGGTAATTGGTGTACATGGGGAGAATTAATAAGATAGAAAGGTGTATATCATATTTCATAAATAATATGGTCAAATTTGGGGAGGTTATAAAACATACACCATAATTTATAGTTGAAAATAAAATAATGTGACAATATAAGGAAACTTAGACCAAAATTGAGAAAGGAAGGAAACCCTTACGAAATTTAGGCACAGTAATGGGTGTACATGGGAGAGATTAATTAGGGGGAAATGGTCTATAATCAATCAAACATAATAAGGTATATATGGGGGAGGTGATAAAACGTATCCCATAATTTTTAATTGAATATAAAATGGTGTAACAATATAAAGAAACATGGATAAAAATGAAAATGGAACGATACCCTTACTTGATTGTGTGATTTAAAAATCATGAAGAGGGGATTTTTGAGATATTGGGGTGACATGGGGGGTTATTTATAGGGAAGGAAAGAGTAGGTACGTGGTCCAATGATTTTTATGGATGATAAGTGAGATATTTGTTTGGTTTATATTGGAAATGAAAGGGACATTCATTAATATTTCACAATGGTTTTGGAATGTATATAATTAAATATTCAAAACCACAAACCTTACCTTGGTTTTTATTAATATTTTTTTCCAAATATGATTGGAAAAAAATATAAGTCTATGGGCGGAAAATATTACCATATTTTCTTTTCTTATATAGAGGTGAGTAATATTTTAAATGAAATGAACTTGAAATCATAAAATATGTTATACATTTTGTAGGATTAAATATAAGTAAAAAAAGAAATTTATTTTAAATTTAAAACATTTACTTGGTATAATAAACCTTTAATGGTATTTATTAAATCACTATTGGGTCATTATGACATCCTAAAACACAATATATAATTCTATTTTATTTAATTTTTACAAAAAAAAATCAAATGTCTTAAAAATTAATGAAAAATTCACCATTGGATAATTTTGACATAATGATTCCAAAAATAATATTAATATTATCTAAATAATTTTTTAAATATTTAAATTTTCACTCAAAAATTTAGAACTGGAAATTATTGATAATTGACGTGTTTTGAAAAAAACTATTTTAAAACCATAATAAAAAATTACATTAAAATTTATCAAAATTATTAACTCAATTATAATAAATAAAATTAATTTCATAGTAATATTTTATTAAAATATTAATTATTATAAAAATTAATTAATTCCATAAAATAAATTCATTGAAAATACACTCTATTTTTTAGCGTACCAAAATACAACTCTTATAAAACTGGATACCGAATCATTTATAGATTATGAAATGATATAATGATAATTTATAAGAAATTTTTTATATTAATATTAATAAAAACATAGTTTAATTTAATAATTCATTTATTTCTCAAAAGTACCATATTTTCCTGAAAAATCCATTTATCAAATTTTTCACTTTTTAAGAAAGACTACTCTAATAAATGAAATTGATGGAATATGACTTTTATTTATAGAATGGGATTAAACAATAAGTATCTAATTTATTGTTACATTACCCTTTATAAGACCATCATGACACCTATGTATATGGTTCACACTGGTAAAAGACTCTTAGGGTGGCTCAGATAACATCGTATGGGTGGTAACCTCTATTAACATGAACTTATCATGTCGGAGATTCTGTTAAATCTTAAAAAATTTATTCTTGTCTTGGTATTGGTTTGGATCAAAGCCGAGTGAGGCTACATGTTTTTTTATCTAAAAAAATGTGCTTCGTATGACCCAATTCTACCATATGATTCCATCATCTTCTTTGTCTATGTCGAAAGTATTTATTAAATCATTATATTTATATTTGTTGTTTGATCACTATTGAACGATAATATTATCTACTGTAATGATATATAATGGTCATTTAAATGAAATAATAATAATAATAAAGTGAGTGTGTGGTCTATATCTGTAATACATTAAAATAATGGGGATTTTATTCATAAATTATATGGTTGTTACACTTCATTGGTTCAATTTGTTTCAACACATTTGAAGCATTGAATGGTATATCTTTCAAATATAAAAAATTTCCCATAATGCCAAACTATATCCTTATATCGTAGTTTTGTAAGAAATTTTTGATCTTACTAATTTTCCACACATATATTTCATGGTCTTTATGTAAATTAATCTATGAATAAAATATATTTTTGTGGGTTACCATAAAACCTTTCACCAGGTTATTATATTTATGAATATATCCATATATTTGAATCATGCAAAGAATTTCTTTTACATCAATGAATAATTCATCCCCGAATTATTGTTCCCTAGTTAAGATATCATTAAATTGATCTTTGAATGATTACAAAAATGACACCATCAAATTAATATATTCCACATTGTATTAATGCAGTTTCTATCATGTTCTATTCACATTAAATCCCTTATGACCCAAATAGAATACTTCTCTAAAATGGATGGAAATAACTAAATGTGTTTTTTCTTATATAATTCAATATTCACCTTGTTATGAAAATCATATGATGTCCAAAATAATTAAATATTTACATCGTTCATGGAAATTTAAATAACTTCATGGCAAAGAGAAGGAATATAGGATACCATCCTATCATTCTAAAAATGAATTCCATTCCAATAAAAAATGGCATCACAATTCTTATTGATAATCGTCATGTTATTTATAGTTCTCTTTGATCAAAATAAATTAGAAATAAATGGAATATAATTACAAATGTATAATAAATAGAAACACTATATAATGATTTACAAGATAATCATGTTGAATATTGACTTTAATAATATTATCATACTATGGCTCCATGGGTAAGACCCTATTCAGAAGGACCACTACAAAGAGAGGGGTGAATTACTGGAAACCATAAATAAAACATTGATCTAATTTTTTGAACAATGGTAATTATGATTGGATATTAAATTGAACTATGTAATGATAAATGGATGTGTAATATATAACATTCTAATGAGATGTATTTTACAATTTTCTCCCACTCAATTTATCAATAGGATATTTTTAGTCTCTAGAATCGAAATATAATTTTCCATGTTCTTATTTTTATATTTATAAAAAAATTAGGATGAATATAATAAAAAAGTTCAATGTAAAATATTTATCAATAACATCATGAATAATTATAATGATCTCATGTTTCCTCATCACGTTATTCTAGAATTTGGATCACGTATTCATCCTTGTTCTTCTATATAGTAATATCCTTGACCACTCTTGAATGCCTTTTAGAATATGTGTTTGAATATTTTAATTATTAATGTCTCACTTAATTGCAAATTAGTTCGCGATTGAGTCTACAAATTTATATCACCCATCTGTAATATGGTGTGATTCCTCTTAATTTTAAATGGTATATAGATATGAAAAATATAGGAAATATCTATTTTTTAAATATTTTAAAACATAACAAGATTTAAATTGCACATTGTTCTATAACTATCATGATTACAGTATAAATATTTTCTTATCATTAACACATGTTGTATAAAATTCTCACAGTCAATATATTATTTCTTGAAATCCTCTTATAAAACATGGTGTACAACAATATAGAATGAATCACTCTTATATCCTTTGGTAGTGTCATAGAATGATTTCACATATTCTATACATGCACTAGATCTATCTCAAAAACACTACATGAATAACTTCATAGTGAAACAATATCAAGCTATAATGTGTTGAATCTACATAAGAGTAATTTATTACATTAATATTAAATTTAATTATTCAAAAAAATATTATTATAAAGAGTTCATTTATAATAAATTACACACATTTACTCATATTCAACTGATCTTGGAACATTGTTCTCCCATGCATTATTGTATCCTTTAACTCGTAGAATCATTTATTCCTTTACATGTCTAGTAAACTCTAATGAGACTAAAAACATTCATGGATATATTGTAAATAAAAAAATTAGAAAACACCTTCAAATATCATGAACGAAATATATTAAGAAATAAAACATATAATTCATCAAATGTGATGGTTGTCTGAACACTATATTATAAGATAAAATGATGATTCCGATTATTTTCAAAACTCTTGGTGTTTTGATCAATACTATAATATTGATGTGTTTATTCACATTATCTAACTACTCACACATCCTATTTTTATAAATTAAATTCAATAGGATTCATCAATATATATTTCGTGGTGGCTTTCAGGGGGCCCAAAAGAAAAAAATTTGAACTCATATTACTATAGTGAAGGAGTGTCTTGTGTGATATATAAATAAGAGGGTATTTTGTTTGTTTTTTTTATTTTGATATTTTATATGATTTTTTTAGAATTATAGAAAATGTGTGTGTGAATTTTATTATAATATAGTGGCCTAGATTTTATAACCCCCAAAATAATTTATTATATCATGATTCAAAAAAAATCTTGAAATCCTTCTCCTCGACTCTCTATTTTGATGAATCCACATCCAATTACCCTTATATATAAATTTAGACTTGAATATAAAAGTTGAATAATTTAATCATTCTTTGTCAATTCTAGTATGAGTGAATTTAAATATACAATCACTATGGAATCAATACACATTCCACTTTCATATGGGAAGTATACATGTTCAATGTGGACCTATTATGAAAACCACTGAAGAAGTGAATATGGATTATAATAAAAATTTTAATGTAATACTCATTTTGAATAATGAATAAAAATGTTATAGAAAATGTCAGTATAAGACCATTAAAACTAAATATATAATTTTATAAAGGGGTAATGGGTCAGACCTCTTTGGATCACTCATTATGGGTCTAGTGTTCCTTTTTTTGAGATATATTGTGGTAATAGAGGATAAATGTAAAGGGTAGTAGTATACCCAAGATAAATCAATCCCCCTAGAAAATAATGAATATATGTCATATTTAAATGTTTAATGGGTTGATCAAAGACCTTGGGAATGATTTTATATCTTTTTATCACCTGTGAATATCATGATCTTCAACTTCTTACTTTAATGATTCTGGTAATTTTTAAATTTTTGGGAGATATTTTTCTTGGATCATATTTTCCTCTGATGACCTCCATGTGGATTAATTGAGAATCCCCATAAAATTCATGTTTCTCCTTATAAAATATTACAGTTTTTTATTCCCTTATACAATATTCTTTTTCATAACATGTGGGATGATCTCCAAGTGGAATAATGTGTGTGGTATTCTCTGATTTGGTCAAAATAGTGAAATAGAAAAACAAAATCCGTAATTGTTTTGAAAATTTTATATTTTGATTACTATGGATTTGAAATCAAAAATACCCCAATGTAATTAAAAAATAAGGGATTTCATTTTATATGAATTTTGGGAATTATTATGGTCTCAAAAGTTGTGATATTCATAATTACAGTTATATAGGTCTTGGATTTCATGTGAATGTCTGCCAGAGTTTTCGTTCAATACATACAAATATGTATGACGTTCATGATATCTATCATTACTAGTGTCTTAAATTAATATCCATATATAGATTTTCATTTCAATATGAAATTTCATATGATATTAATAAATTAATATGACCTTGATGTCCAATTCATCAAAAAATATTATAGTTTTTTTTATATTAAAGTCATATGTGATCTTACATATGTATTACTAATTGAGAAAAATGTCATAGAGGATCATTAATATAAATCTATTTTTATATTTAGATATATGTTTTATAAAAAATCATCAACATAGTGAAGGATTGTTTCATTCTAATTTTAAATTAATTTAAAATAATGAGAATCATATTTAAAAAGACTTTATGAGTTTAAAATATAAATGCACAAATTAATTTATAGTCTTCCGAATTAATTCTAAATTGAATGCAACAACAAAAAACATAGGATTTTTTGAATTATTAATTATAATTAAATAATAAAATTATTAGAAAATTTAAATCATTTATTCTAAATGATATGTAATTAGTGGGGTAAATATTAAATAATTCCTAGACTGAAGTTTTATTGATTGTGGTTTTATAACTCCTTACCATTTAAATTGAAAAATATCTTATGCTTCACAAAGATTACATTTTCTTCTATGAAAAATTTAAAGGTATAGAATTTTGAGTATAATAGAATTTAGTATATTTAAAATCATGAAATGTGGTCCATTCTTAAATCTATCTCACAAAATCTTCCTTTCCAAAAGATAATTTTCAAACCACTTTGATACTAATTAAATGAAAATATACCCCTTTTCAACCATTATTTGAACACTCAATATCTTTCTAACCCATATGATAATTATCTCTTATTGAAACAAATTATATCTATGTTTTTTAAATTAACCTATTGGATTAGTGAATCTAATCCTCAATCTAAACTATCCAAGGACTATGTTTTTCCCTTGAGAATAAATATAATATTAATGGAATAGAACAGAAACATCGGTAGCATTCTCTCAGTTCACTCTAACATTTATTTGATAGCTAACCCCCACAAACAATTTATATTATTACGTAATAATATTTTTACATAATTCCCCATCTTTGTTTTTTCTCCAATTAATTTATTTTATCAATATGATACTTAGTGAGGCTCTATAAAGAGTTAATCGGTCCCAATGGTTAAGGTAGTAATATTTATGTTTAAAATTAATACTTCCTCCTGTATTATATTTTCCCCACTGTATAAGTTTTTTCAAAATACTCCCCTAGTTCTAATTAATAATATCTACATGGTTCCAAATGCATCTTGGTTATTTATTCAGTTCCATATTGGAATTAAATATCACAAATATGTTGTCATTTTAAATCTATTTTTCTTTAAAAAATGAAAATAGAAAAAAACAATATCTCCAAAAAAATTATCCATTATCATTCTCTATTTATCTCTCCCTATAATCTTATTAAATGTAAAGTGGTCACCCATTACATGTGATTTTAGATATAAAATGTATGTTAATTAACCACTGCACTGTCAACCCTTATATTGTAGAGTGATTTGAAATCCCCAATCATAGTCAAATCAACTGACTACCCTTCATAAAATGGGCTATGAAGGGTTTCCATGTTGGATATGTATAAAAATCATTGAATAAGGGAATAATATTTCAAACAAATAATCAATGAGAAACATTTATTTCCAAAAAATAAAACAAATCAAGATTAATTAAGTATAAAAGAATTTAATTTTTTTTTATTATTTGTGGATTACTTTAGATATATGTAGATATAATAATAAGGATCTATTTTTCCCTTCATAAATATGGTTTACATTATGAAAAGAAAAAATTTGCTACATCCCATAGCTCAATCGACGGCCCTATTACAAAATTTTCAATTATTCTCTTTACAAAATTAGCGAATTGATCATGATCCTAACATATGTTTGGGTAAACTATTTTCTCACAAGAGTAGAATTATTTTTATCTTTTTTGTTCTATGATTCCAACACATTAAAATATTTATGTTCTCTATTGATCAACAATAATATTCCTTCAGTTTCATACACATGATTTGGTTGAGGGTCATGATTTACTGTATGTAAGACCCTCTCAAATCTACCAAATTTGAATTGAACATATACCATACTTTTCTTCTTAAAAATATTAGTGTGATATCTATATGAAATATTCATTGAGGAAGTTACCCATTTGGGAGGACCAAAAGTATAAAAATGATTTTTAAGACATTCTCTAATTATTTAAAAAATGAATTTTACATCACAAGGTTCAAAAAATAAAAAAAATAAAAAACTCAATCATATATCTTGAATACCATTTTGTGTGACATTTAATACAAATTTTGTTTATGGTAAAAGATAACATGTTATTACATGTTGATATTTCAATAGGGGGTTTTACTTTTCAATCAAGATTATCACACATTTTTAAACATATCCTTGGAATAGAATTATGAGAGATGGAGTATCACAATTTGTTTTTTTAGGATATGTAGGTTCATTATGTTACCATATTATTCGTAGGGTGTTTGTGGAGTGAAATTTATGAAATTCAGATTTCTATATGGGGAACACATTTAGTGCTAGCTGTAAACCATGACCATGAAGACTATTTTTCTGGGAAGAAAGGATTTCATAATCCATGAAATGGGTTTCAAAATTCAATGATGTTTTCTATAGAATTACAAGGGTATATAAACTATCACTATATATTATGGAATCAATTTGTTGTAACCTTGTGTGGTGGGTTATGTTTCAGATAGTGAATTACATGATTTGTACATAGTTTTTTAAACTGTGTGGTTAAAAAATTCACCTCATTAGAATAGAGAAAATGAAATTTTTTAATCATATGCCTTTTATGATTCTTCCCTAATTTTCCTCCCACATTCATCTATAATCTCTCCTTTATGTTCCATGTCATATTAACCTTCCACAATGGGTGATCTCTCTTGTATGGTTTCAATTTGTAGTATCGTTTTTGGCGATCAAGAGAATATGTAATGTCTATGAGTCTATTCCCTCTCATTAATTTTCTCTAAATTCATTATTCATTAAACTAATGATTTTCATGATGATTCAACAAGTGGTGGGTAAAATCATCTCTTGATGATGGGGATTCTTTATTACATAATGAGAGGAGATCATGAGGCTTTACTAAAATATCTCTAACACTTGTTTAGATTAAGGTATGTGGGTGACAGCATGGTACACACCATAGTTGGTCTGTTGTACACTATTCCACTATTCTGGGACCACACATCGAGGGTTTCTTAATTTATCATTATGTTTTCTCCTTGGATCATTATTTAAAACAACCAATTAATTATGATTCATATGTAATTAATTATCGTTGGCTATTTCAATGTGAGTTAGTATCATGGATTATTCGAGCATTAGCCCTTTCACTCAGTTGAGTTCGAATGGAATAAGATAGGTTCGACTTATTGGAATATCCTTATATATTTTCTAGATCTTCTATTATTTTTATCCTTAATTTCATATTGATTTATAAAAAATATTAGTTTTTTTATCAATCTGGTTTCTTAGAATTAAAATAATATTCAACTGAAAATGTGGTCATATTAATTTAGATCACCTAAATATAGAAACACTTCCTTTGTGTCTTCCATAAATAATCAATCCAGACAAGGAAATTTTTTTTTTGAATGCGGTTTCTAAAACTATGCTTTATAATAAAAAAAAATTTAAATATTTATCCCATTTAGTTTATAATGACATGTATTTAGAGGTTATCAAATTTACATTATTTTTTCCATGGAAAATGTAAGGTCCATGGTAGAGTAATTAATATTAAATAAGTCTCCAATGAGGGGAAAATTATTTACATAATTTTATACTAAATAATTTGTGACCTAAGTATCACTAAGTATTAGATAATTACTAAAATTAACAATGGTGGAATCTTGGGGAATAATTATGTCCATAAACTCAAATTTATTATTGAATGAATACATTAATTATATATTCTATATGTGTGAATAAAAAGTTAGTAAAGATATTACTTTTAGTTTCTTGGCCTATAGTGAACCTAGACTAATTTTGGATACATATCTTCTATCACTAACCCGTAACATTTTGTCCCTTAAGATATATGGCGTACATTGTAATATCCCATAGTGTCTTATGAGGTTTAGATCCTTTAAATTATGTTTTAAAAAATATTTATATATATATAGAAGTTCATAAGAGTATTGATAAGGGTTCATGGGTACCCAAGTTATTTTTAAGGACTAGACCCCCATTTGTATCTAATAACAGGCATGGTTCCTGATTAGCACATGGTTAGTGATGACTATGATCCTCATCCATATGGTAGATGTAGGGTGTCACATAGTTTTTTAAGAATGAAAGAGAGGTTTCATGGCTCTTAAAATAAACCATAGACCAATTTCAGAGCAAAACCTAATGGTTAGAACATAGTTTTGTTAACCATGCACATAACCATTTGAGGGGTGGAGCCTCCTAGATGTTTTTCACACGTGGTTTGACCAAACAAACAATGAAATGTGGGCCCATTTGAAAATTCATAAATGTAACCTTTTACATTAATAATTTATAATTATTGCCCTCTTTTTCTTCTACATTACATTCATAACACCCAACCTTCATTAAGAGATTAATTTTCTTCTTATTCTATGATTTGAAGCCGCTCCCTCTTTCAAACTCTACTTATATGATCATTCATCACATTTTTTAGCCAAAGGTATGCACTTCAATATGTTACCATCATTTTCAATTTTATCTCTCGATATTTGACATTATATCAATGTTGTGTAATATAGGAAATTTGTAAGTATTTTTTATATTTCCCTAATTTCATCCATTCCATCTTGATTCATAATTTGATACTATATGATGTTTCATATACCACAATAATATAGATGGTTTATATAATTCCAACACTTCATTTCAATTATATTTTTCTGAATGTGTCACATGCCAATTTATACCACTAAAATTAATCAATATAAATCAACAAAAAATTAGTTTCCTAATTTGACCCCATATCACACTAAAAATCCCCAATTTATAGACACATTTTTAGTAGTCTTTGTGTATGAAATTATCTTATATTCTTCTACTCAACAGAACCATGAAAATAACTTGAGATTATCCTGAACACACTGAGAAAGCACAATCTATAACACTGTGGCCCTATAAACCAAGAGCTTGTGCAATTTGTTTACAAATGCATGATTTCAAGGAATAAAATCCCAAATTAACAAGTGTTTTAGTAGTATTGGATGACTGTATTACATTCATGATACCCAAAACACATTGTAAAAATAAGATAAATCATGATATAATAGAAAGTTTAATAAACTGAATCCCTAATTGCCTATTCAAAGTTTTCTTCTTCATTACATGGGGAAAGGAAACATAAGAAATAGCTGAGCTCAAATAATTTGTAATGGTATGTAATATAGTGATTGTATAAATAATATGGAATGGGTAGTAACTAAAGAACACATTCCATTAAAATAAAATCTTGAGCATAATATGTGATGAATAAAAACTAAATAAATAATGCAATAATAAAAAAATTCATGGATGTAAAAATAGATGAATAATTACATTGGATATCAATTTCTGGTTTTATAATAAAGGAATTCATTATGCATACATCATAATTGTAATGCCAAGGCCTCATGAAAACACCATACATAAACAGGTAAAAACCAAACTAGATTTTCTTATATGAACTATTGATTCATAGATAGGATATAGTGGGTCACTCCCATCACATAAAAAGTCCAATAAATTTTCAAAAGGAAATTGTAACACATAGACAACATAAACATTTGTATTGAAAACTAGAAAAATAAATGTAAAAATGTTAACTATAACCCATGAATGGTATTAAATTAGCACATCCATAGTCAAACTTATCATACACCCTTAAAAAATATGTGAGATTATATCATAATATATAATTCTCAATGATGTACAAGATTCAATATATATTGTTGTTATTGAAGAATATACTCTAATACGAGACCTTTGAAAATTACTTGATGAAATATTATTTAAACATTCCAAAGTGTCCCTAACACTAGAAAAATTAAAATAATAATCCATTATAATATCATAATAATTAAGAGAATATTTATATGAAATATATAAGTGTAGTAAAAAAACCATATACAATAAAAAATGGTTGATCATGTAATATATCTCACTGAAGTAAAGGTGATATGAGAAAAATTCATTTTTACTTTGAAAGAATTGTTTTTTCAAAAAAAATTTGTAATTCTCATAAAATCATATAGTAAATATGTATATCAATGAAAAAATGTGTATGTATTGAAATTATATTTTGGGAATAAATTATGTACCACTAATGTAAAATCTTGTAACAAAAATGTTTTTAAGAAGCCGGGAAATAAAACTTATTTTTGTTATTTATGGAAAATATTAAAAAGATATTAAAGAAGAAATAAAATTTTATTTTCATAAAACCAATAATAATAAATTATATTTTTTCATGATAAATGATTTTATTATGTAAAAATATTGATTTATTAGATATAATATATAGTTAACTTCAAATGGATAAGAATATGAGAATTTCACTTGAATTGAGATTCTTCATCATGAATAATTTGAGGAGGAAACCATTTTAAAACAAGTATATTCCCATAGAATAATGAGTATATAATCTGGATATATGATTTTGTAACATAGAAATATAATTTAGAATTTATATACAAAAATAATGTATTATTAAATTTGATTAATAGTAAATAAAGAGTAACCCAATAGAAAATACGGGGGTTCAAGTAGAATCACATACCATTTTGTAATTAATCGAATCATATTCCCCAAAATTAATAATCTTAAAATGATACATTTAATAAAATGAAAATAATTATATTCATGATATTATACATAAATGGTATGTATACATACACTAAGCACAAGAAATAGTGGTGAATAAGAAATACCTTACCAAAATGTAAGTGATATGAGAAAACTGTTACCTTATCTACGAACGTGTTCGACACTTGATATTAATGTCCTTGATAATGAAACTAAATCCATTTATTATTTAATATATAACATTATACCAATTTATTTTATTTATAATATTTTTATTTAGTTCATTTTTGTTCATTTTTATGAGTTATAAGATTTGAATTTATTGCTCAGGAGGATACGTTTCCTTGGCTTTCACAGTCAGTATAATGGTATATGAATATGGATGTTCATTTGTAATGGATATAAATAACCATAATTGGATATATATGAAATTAATGAATATAAATAATATTATATGTTTATATAATTCATTTGGTTATACGGTATGATAATTAGTTATTAGATAAAACATTACAGATAATCATTTAAATTATTTTGGAGGTATTCCGATTATTATGATCTACTTGTGTCATATGAATTAATATTATGTATATATACTGGTTATAGAACATTAAATAGGTATTCTTAAATATATAAAAATGATTTTTTACCATATAAATTGTTTCATTACCATACATGATGGAGAAATTAAATAATGAAAATCTGTCATCCACGAAGGTTGTAAATCGGCACCTCCTGGGGAATGGTTTCGTTTTTAAAATAAAAGAGAGAGAGATATAGAGTATGGAAATTTATGATTTATCTTCCATTAACAAGATATAATATGATTATATATATTACATTGGAGTTTTTATGCTTATTTGGACATAAGTGGTGAAGAGAAAATAGTACAGTAATGAACATGAAAAAAAATTAAAGAAAAAGGAAGACGGTTTTTCTTCTTCAATACTCCTCCTTTAGAACCTCCTTACGGGGATTGGTTATGGGATTTTGAAAATACCAAGAGAGAATTAATGTGGGGAAGAGTCTATAAAATATTATTTTTGATGAACTTTTATAGGATTCAAGGATTAGTGGAGTGAGGAGAATTTGGACTAAGAGGTGGTTTTTATAGTGGAGGACAAGGGTGTTTTTTGAATATCATATTCATTATTTTGTTATTATTTTTGAAGGAAACTAGTACTGTTGATTAATGTTTCCAAAAAAACTAATAATTTCAATTGATTTTTAACTAATTGTGCTTAAATCAACCATACGTCACCTATAAATCAATTAATCACATATTTAGCATTTATCGTAAATTATCATATTTTACTAATCACAAAAAATTTAAGTATTTTAGAATATTCCCAAAAATCCACCCTATCCATTTTTCATCATTTAGTATTAATAAATGAACTAAATTTTATAAAAATATTTTTCTATATATGAGAAATTTAATTTTTAGTTAAAATCGTCATTTACTCAAAAAATACACCATTTAAAATTATAACTGATTTTATAACACTATAAAAAATTAACTATTCTCTTATAAATTTATATTAATATTATAAGACTAAAATATTTATTTATTATTAAATTTTAATAAATGAATTTTATTATAAATTATTTTTCAATTAATTTATTAAAATTAAATAAAAAAATCAAAAAAAATCATTTATTTATACAATGATTTAGTCATATCATTTATAAGATGCCGAATTTTTATAAATACATTCCAAAGTTAGTTTACTATTAATTTAGATGATTTTATATTCATAAGGGTAATATTAATAATCAAAATGGTACATTACTATTCCAAATGTTAAAGTTACTGTTCAAAAAAAGGCATGTTAATCCAATCAGATTCTAAATATCTTACTGATTACAACTGTGTATGTCCATTTTTCAAATTTCAAAACACAAAAGTGGAAAAATTTTGTCTAACATCTGGGATACAACAATCACTTATATCATTCTTTTTTTACTAGATAATCCATATTTCTTGCATTACATAATATATTAATTTTTTTCTATATCCTTTGGTTGTTTTATTCTCCCACCGTTCAACAAATTTCTTCCTCGCAATTTGAAATTTCACATCAAAAGTTAATTATAGATAATTGAAAAATACCATGTTGAACCCACATTATAAATATGGTTAATAAAACATCGTATTAATAATAGGGAATGAAAAATTCTAGGTTACCAACAAAACTACTCATTCGAATAGTATATGATTAGTCGAATGTGAAAATATATACATTAGCGAATTATATAACCATCGTGTTCTAATAGAGAGTGAATGAAAACATGGTATTTATAAATACTAGAATAAATTTGTGATCGGTTAAAAGAACATAGATTTATTATAAAGGAAACTACATGGATAAAATTTATGTTACAAAATCAATTCCATATAATTGAGGTATTTCTTTACTATCTAGATAATCATTGAGAAATTAAACCTAGTTGCCTACCTTAAATTTCATAAGAATAATATCACCCTTCGGTTGTGCTTCGATCTATTTTCACATAATTACTTATACATATAAGTTAATGTTCAACCTATTTTTTCCCGCCAAAAGAATTCGAACCGACATATATGGATCACATATTCCAAAAAATTATAATTATCCATTCATATTGCCTTTATAAACTTACCAAATAAAGAATGATTATTATAAGATAGATAATTCCCGTTTATATATAAAAAATCCTTAATACACAAAATTGATATGTAAAACTAAAAGATCAACAAAGATTATTTTAAAAATTACTGTCATTCATCAAAATTATATTCTAGAATATGAACACAGAATCAGACAAATTCATTTATATAGTCTTCAAAATGATATCAATAACATTTAATCATATTTACTAAAAAATTTATTTCTCCTTTCACATAATCTCTATGATATTCAATCCATTTACATAAATAACCTAGATCACCATATGTCCATAATAAAATCATATTTGACCCTAAAATATAATTCCACATTTATTGCTTAATATATTAAATTTTCTGAAGACTTATTGGATTCTCCAAAATATGAATGTCTTCTGAGATAACATTAATCACTTAACCAAAATATAATTTTCCCATAACGATGTTTTTCATTCGATTAAATAATAATTTCCTAAAATAAAAATAACATTTATACATTAGTTGTTTTAACTAACAGGTGATGCTAACTAGGACTTCATGTAATCTAGTGTTAGGCATTTTACCTTCTCAACATTTTATTGTGGGTCCAAACCCCACAACCTTTCCAATATTTATGGATTGTCACCCAACATGTGTGTTCTCCTTTATCTAAAACCATATAACACCTGAAATAAATATATTAGTCATCCTTAAAATAAAGTCAATAACTAAAAAATCTTTTAAATTGGATTTTCAGTAAAACATCAATACATAAATACATTATAAATTTATATCCACATAAGTCCTTCTTTAGTGAAGAGGTTATCATTTAGAATTTTCTATTGACTTGGGTAATTCTTAGGTCCCTTACATTTAGGGAAAAAAATAAAAATGGATTCTTAGGATAAATTTTATTTCCTTCCTTTATACTCTTCATTTTTTTCTCGATAATTCATTTCTTTATGTCCTTATTTCCCATATATAAATGTTTTCTCCATTATGTTGAATCACATTCCATAGTTTCTCCTTCTACATTTCATTCATGATGGAAATAGAGATTTCTTTTCGATGTGGTCTCTACCACTAGAGCTATTAGAAAACCACATTATTCTCTTATTTTGTAGGTTCGAGAGATTTTTATGGTATATGTGGTTAATACTATTTTGGGTATACTCATTAAAAATGATCATGATATCATTAAATCTTATGAATATTCCATTTGGCTTGTCATTACAACCACCATTTCTATCTTGTTCAATGTTAACAAGACTCCTTCGTGTTCCATCCATTGTCTAAAATAAGAAATTATAGTGTGAGAAACAATAGTCATAGTGAGAAAAATATATAATCATTTATATAAAACCATGAGATCTTATTTTCAGGCTAAAACACCTTAGGATTGACCATGATTTTTCATTTACATTTTATATTAAAAACCATAATAATCATTTGTGAGTAAAATGTAAATTATAATAATCATATCCCTTAGTATTTTCAACCCTGATGTGTAGTAAGGCCCGTTGCTTGTACCAACTTACTCCATGTAAGGCCAGACGCACCTTATCAGAGTTTTTACTACTAGGAACATCAGTACCAGAACCACATAAACATAAAGTATACAAAAATAAGATGAATTTTATAGAAGATCCACATATACTCCACCATACCAAAATTGATTTATTTTCATGAATTATTAGCATTATATTCCATCTTAGGGTTTTTTACCTACTATATGTTTTCTAAATATACTTTCCATATTCCCTGATAAAAATTCATTGATACCAACTGTAGCACCCCATCCCAAGAAAGCCAGAGCTGGTGCATTATTTTATTACATTGGAATGATTATAATGAATAAAATATCAAAGGACTGAGTGTTTTAGAATTATTGTTATACCATATAACATTTATGATAACCATATTACATTGAAAAAACAAAATAAACATGATACAATATAAAATAAGATAAACTACATTATTGAAAGATTATTCAATATTTTATTCGACATTACGTGGGGAATGAAAACACTATAAATGGGTGAGCTCATATGCTCAATAAGATTATGTAATACAATTAATGTAAAAGTAATAATTCATGGTTAATAACTAAAGAACACATACCATTAAAACAAAAACAAGGGCATAATATTATAGGAATAACAACTCAATAAATAAATCCATAAAAAATAATTATGGATATACTAATAGTTGAACAATCACATGTGCTATATATTAATAGTTTATTAATGAGGGAATTTATAATGTTGGACATCATAACCTTATTGTAAAGGCCTCATGCCAATACCATAAAGAAACAGGTAAAAACACAAACTAGTTTCTCTCATGAGACCTACTAATTCATCGAGGGGCTATAACCGGCCCTTCCCATCACATACTATGTCAATAAATTTTTATATATATAGGATGATACATGGAAGACGTAGACATTCTTATTGTAAAATGAGCATATTAAATTTCAATACATTGACTATAACTCATGAATTGTATTAAATTAGCACATTCAAAGTCAAACTGATCATCAAACATTCCAAAAAATATTGTACATGATATCATAATATATAAACCCAAATGAAGTACATGATTCCACAAAGGATGTTGACATATATTTAGATACTTTTAATTAAGACCATTAAAAATCCATTGATGAAATATTTTTTAAACATTCCAATGTCTCTCATACAAATTGTAAAGTTCAAATAATAATCAATTGGAATATCATGTGAGAAATGAGAGTCATGATATTATATATCAATTTGATGTAAATAAACCACCCACAAAAAATATGTGGTTATCAATCCATATATCTCCCAAAATTAAGGGTATGATAAGAAAAATAATCTTTTTTTACATTGAAAAGTATTGTTCTTTTGGAAAATAAATTGTAATTAAAAAATAGATTGAAAAATAGTATATCACATAATGAAAATTTAATGGAATTAAAATTATAATTTATTCATAAATGATGTTCAAATTAAGTGAAATATTGATAACAATTTTTTTAAGATGCTTAGAAACAACATATTTTTGTTTGGTTTCCTGAAAATATTAAAAAGATTTTAAAGCTGAAAGGAATGCTGGTTATCGTAAAATAAAAAATGAAACAAAATAATTTTTCATGATAAAATATGTGATTTTATTAAAATAATAATTGATTAAAATAGAATATATATTGAAAATCAAACTGGATAAGAATTCGAGAACTTCCGTTGAATTGAGCTTCATTGTCTGGAATAATTTGATAAGGGAAACATTATAAAACCTGCATATCCCAATAAAATAGGGATGATATAATCTATATATATATGAGTTTTTATCATATACACATAATTTATAAGAAATATAAAAAAATTAATAGGCATTAATTTGGTGTAAATGTAATGAAAAATTATCTCGAAAGAAGAAAATCAAAGTTCAAATAGAATCCCTTACCACATTGTAATCAATCGAATCATATTCCCTAAAATAAAAATTCACAAAATCACACATTAAATACAATAAAAATATGTATATTCATGATATTATTTATAAATGGGATGTATACATACACAATACACAAGAAATATTCTTGAATAAATACAATCATAGTAAAATGGATGTGAGATGAGAAAGCCCTTATCTTATTTCCAAATGTGTTCTCCACATGATATTAGATTCCTAGATAATAAAATAAAATAAATTAATAATTTAATTATAAAATATGTATAATTTTATTTGATTTATTATAATTTTAATAAGTTCATTTATGGTCTTTTTATGAGTTATAAAATAAAAAATTATTCCTCAGGAGCCTTCTTTCCTTGGTTTTCGCGATCATTATATATCTATATGAGTATTGATGTTCATATAGAATTAATATAATTTTTAATATTTTAAATTATATGACTTAAATGAAAATAAATTATACTAAATGTTTATATAATTCATTTGGTTATATTGTTTGATGATCTGTTATTAGATAAAATATTATTGTTAATCATTTAGATTTTTATGCTGGAATTTCGATTATTTTGACCTTGTTCTGTCATATGAATTAATATCATGTGTGTGCACTAGTTATAGATCATAAAATGGGTTTTAGTAAATATATTATAGTATATTTTTACCATCAAATAGTATCACTACTATCATTGAAGGAGAAATTCAAGAACGAAAATCTATCATCCATGAATGTTGTAAATCAGTAGCTCCCAGACAATGATTTAATTTATGAAATAAAATAGAGAGTAAAGAGATTGATGATGGACATTCAATTAACATTATACCATTCTAGTTTATACTTGATAATGTAGTTTTCATGATTAATTGGAAGTAGGGGGTGAGGAGAACATAATAAAAGATATATCTTGAAAAGAAAATAAAAGAAAAAGGAAGAGGATTCTACCTCTTGAATACTCCTCCTTGAAAACACCCGTAAAGGGATTGGTTTTGGTATTTTGGAAGGGGAAAGATCTTCTAAAAGTGGGGGATATTTTATGTTAGAGGATTTGGGATGAAATTTGATAGGCTAAAAGGCTTAGAGGAGTGTGGGGGATAGGGAGTGTGGGGTTTTTATTATAGTAGAGGAGATGGTGATTTTTTAATATCTTATTCTTTATTTTATTACTTCATTCAATATAATAAATAGTGTTGATTAGTACTACCAAAATTTGTAACATGTTTATTTGATTTCAAACCATGTTTTATTAGATCATCCATACATCCCAAATGACTCACTAAATCATGTGTTTAGCATTTATCATAAATTATAATATTTTACTATTCACTAAAATACATGTATTAGAGAAAAATCTTAAATATTTACCCTTACCATTTTTTGACATGTAGAATTTGAAAATTAACTTCATTTTATGAAAATATTTTTTTTAAATATTTGAAATTTAAATTTTAATTAAAATCATAATTTACTCAAAAAATACATATTTTATAATTATAACTAATTTAATAGTACACTAAAAAATTCACTAAGGTCTCATAAAATAATCGTAAAATCATAAGTGAATAAAATATTGATTCATCAATAAATTTATAAAAATGAATTTTATTTTAAATTTTTTATTAAATTATATAATTATATTTAAATACAAATAACCAAAATATTAGTTTACTTATACAATGATTTAAAAATATCATTTATATGATTTCAAATTTTACTATACATTCATGAGTGTGGTTGCTGTTAATTTGGTTGATTAACTATTCAAAATGATCACAATACTATTTATAAGGGCACATTACTATTCAAAAAGGTAAAGTTCATATTCACCAAAAATACAAGTTGATCCTATGAGATCTGAAATATCTTACTGATTGGAACTGAGTATCTCTGTTTTTTGAAATTCAATAGATAGAAGATAAAAAATAATGTTTTACTTCAAGGTTATAATTATCTCTTATATCAAAGTGATTTTTCGCAGAGAATCTATGTCTAACATATAACATTATATATTATAATTACATATAGATCCTTGGGATGTTACACTAGATATATTCTAATATCCCAATGTGACAATTTTGGATTGATGTGGTCAACTTAATGGGTCAAATTATCTCTATGGGAATTATATCTATTGACCTATAGAAGGTGTGTATTACAGTTTCAATGGATCATCAAAAGAACATATTTGATATAGCTAGTTTTTTTAGGATGGATATATGTTAAAATATCATTATGAAGGAATTATAATTCCATGGAACTCATATAATAGACTTGAATAATAAATAAATTAAATTAATATGGTATGAAGCATGTGAGATAGCCTATTCGAGATTTAAAGGAATAGTGACTTTAGCACTGATCCCCATTCATCCCGAGTCAATAAGTTGTTATATAGATTACTATGATACATTGGCTATTGGGATACGAGAATTCCTAAAGTGGGATAATTGAGTCGTAAAACATTGGTACATCAATTGATACCATATGAGTATAATTACTCTACAAATGATCTTGAGATAGTAGAAGTGGTTCTTGTCTTACATTGTTAGAGGTGTGATCTATTTGGAGAGTGGATTTTGATTTATACAGACTATAAAGACATCAAATATATAATCACATGGTGTGAAATAAATCGTATATAATGAATGGGGGTTTAGTACATACATTCCTTAAATATCGAGCTATCCAATATAGTTGGGATGGGGAATGATATTGCAAAGGCACAGAGTTATGGGACTCAAACAGAGGTAATTCAAGCAGCCAGTAGTGAGTGGATGTTGATGGACCTATTTTTTGAGATGTAATTTGATGTATAATATAATCATGGTAATGCTATCTTGTTAAATTTTCCAATGATTAATTCACTATTTCATTGCCTGACAGTGAGTAAATATTTAGATCTCAAAATATTGGTCCAAAGGGATACTGATTCCAACAAGGATCTACCACAACATGAGTTTTTTGACGAGGATGATATATTTTATATTCATGGACACATCTAGGTTCTTATAGATATGTGATAGGGGATTATTCTACCATCTCATACCTCAATTTTGGATGTAAGTACCATTGATATGAAGACTTAATATGATTTATTTAACCAGTAATGGTGGATAGGAATGAAAAAACTGATAGTTGGCTTTGTTACTCTGTGTTCCATCTATCAAAAGGTGATAGTTGAATATCATCAACCTATTGGTATTTTATAGTCATTTCCAATTACATAGTTAAAATGGGATGATGTCACAATGGATTTTTTGAATGTTTTTACCAACATCCCCTCGATGAGGAAATTCATCATTGATAATATTTGATAGGTTAATGATGGTTTATCCCCTTTTACGAATTAAAGAAACCATATTAGTTTATGAGATTGCATGGATGTATGTTTGGGAGAAAATACACCTTAATAGAGTTACCTTTAATATTATGTCATATAAATATACTCATTTTACTTATTAGTTCGTCAAAGGGGCATATAGGGTTTTGGGTTTACAGGTATATCTAATTAAATTATACCACCCTCAGACCGATTGGTAGTACAGGTGCACAATATAGGTTTCAGCTAACAAGATTATAATATTATTCCTTGAAATTAGTGGTAATTGGGGAAATAAAATACCTATGACCTAGTTTTCTAACAAAAAAATATATATGATATTAAACATGGTACATTATGAGGCCTTATATGATAGGACATTTAATTCACTCATGTGATGGTTAGATGCATGAGAAGTAGTGTCACTAGGGCCCCATCTAGTTCAGGAGACATTGGAGATGAACAAACTCATCAAAAAAAGTATGAATTCATTTCATAGTAAGAAAGAGTTATTATATTAATTTTCATTGGGGAACACTAATATTTGAGGTTGTTAATCTTGTATTCCTTTGTGATTATCTTAGGACGGGGCATCAAATGAAATCAGAGTCATGGTAAGATATCACCTAATTTGAGTGGACCATTTTCATTATTATAAATGATTAGACTATGGGATTATTTAAAACCACTACTTGAGACATTCAGATCTCGAAAAAACATGTTCCAAATTTCTTATATACATTGTTATCATCCAGAACCATCACATGTGCTTCTTCCTAATGTGGTTTAGTTATACATTGATGCTTGTTTTGAGGAGAAACTGATTTCTATTTTGAATCGATGAATCGAGGATCTATAAGCTAGGTTGGTTCCTTTATTTTGAGTCCCCTGGATGCATGGATGCAAACAGTACGTGACATAGGAGATATAATTCAACATAAATTGGTTGTGGCCAGAGTTATTCTAATATTATTTTTACCACCAATAGTAGGGAAACTCAATGATGAGTTTTCTTTGGTGGGGATGGTTGTGAGATAATCTTTTATATTTTGACGTATGGATCATTAAATATTTGTTTTAACCATTTATTAAAATTATATTTAAATTCATAACATTTTAAGGAAGGGTTTAAAAAAATTCATGTATCATTATGATCTAAATTTCCCCGATTTCTGGGAAAACTACTAGGGAGAATAGTCAGTTATAATGTATTCCCTCAATTTTGTGGTCCATGTAGGGTGTCCTACAATTTTTTAACAGTGATTTGGAGGCTATATAACTATGAGAAAAATTATATACATGAAGCATAGTGTAAGAAAATAGGTTTCCTAACAATTCACATAACTATTTAAGGGGTTGGATGACTTGGGTAGTGAGAAATCATGATGGGAATAAATTATGTGGTATATAGAATTCCCTAAAACCTCATGGTAAATATTATTAAATTCGGACCCGCACAAGGACTTCATTAGTTCTTTCCCCCAACATTTAATATTCTTATAATTAGTTTCTAATGTAGACACTCTATCTCCCTAGTGGACCACCATTTTTCATTGGATGTTAGTGATCTCAAACTCAACCACCTCTAGTGAGTTCCATGATTATGAAATTCTGGATTAGTTTTTTTTAACCAAAAAACTCTTCAGTGTGTTTGGATCAACGTACTTAAGGGATGAAATTAATCTAAAATTTATGAGTTTTTTTAAAATTAGGTATGAATGTATCAAAAAATAAATATTAATTTTAATGAAATATTTAATGATATGACATCCCCTATAAAATGTTTTCCGTTATTAATGAAAATATAATGTATTGAATGGGAATGATAATTTTTCATGGGTTTAATTAAGATTTGAATCATTTATTTAATGTGAGGTGCCTATTACGACCATGTAAATTTTCCTTTATTAATCCAGTTTCCAAGGTAGATACCCACCTTGGAATTCAGTCATTGTATACTTAGTACATGAATGATTATGCGTAGTACAAAAAAATCAGTCTCTTTATATTTGGACTTCATAATGCAATGATTTACCCCATAGATTCCACATTATATCTTTATACATGGGACACTGTGGATTCACTCATTGGGATCCATACATGATTAGTTTTTTATTTTCTATGGACATGTTTCATGGAATTGGTTAGAAACTCTTCTAGTGGAATGTCTTCATTGTTCCCCATGGATTATTCTTGACACCTATATATTGGCCACAAGGTTTATTGATGTGATCTAACTCGAACTGTTAACATTTGGGATGCCTTGGAATCACAAAGGGTCCTACCATCCTATTATCATTTCTTAAATTCCATGGTTATACACTGGGTCCCACATTATTATTGAATCTACATGGAATCCTTGGTTCTATTCATCATACCCCCACCACTTATAGGTCACCGGTTCAGATACATCGATATGATGTCTATAAATTTATGGTTGGTCGAGATACCCATGAGGATCCAAGGAAAAGATCTATATTATTTAATGAATTTTATTACACGTCTTATTCATATTCCTTCACATCATTAC
Organism: Viscum album; assembly: GCA_963277665.1. Taxonomy (NCBI): domain Eukaryota; kingdom Viridiplantae; phylum Streptophyta; class Magnoliopsida; order Santalales; family Viscaceae; genus Viscum; species Viscum album. Next base: position 319,378,453 of record OY728156.1, read on the forward strand.
ATTTATATACACATAATATATTTTTTATAGAAACCACTGGGGGTTCCCTACTGAGCATATCTTCCACCACATCTGAGCCATTGATTAGTAATTTGAAAGTCATTACGGATGTATGTGGGGAAGTGATCATCCATGGATGCTTGATTTTCTTATAGCATTGGATCTTGGAGGGTGATACCGAGCATAGTCTAATGATAATATTAAGGAATTTCCTTTTCCTTTTTAGACTATTGATATAAATTTAGTTATGAATTATTGCATTCATTTATACATGGTTCATTTTTATATCATTATGATAATGAAATCATCTTAAATATGCGGTTGTTCATTATAATTATTTCTGTTTATCTTAATTAGACGATTATCTATTTCATTGTTTTGGTGTTTTTTGTCATTTATTTCAACTGATAATTAAATTAAAATAATGATTCATTCAATTATAATAATGAGTGTAATTAATCTAATTTTTTCATGTTTATTTGAATATTATATGGATTATTTATGGATCTATGTGTTGACATGGCGTGATATTCCATGTATCGGTTTTGGAATAATTAAAATTTTCAATATATAAAATATATTAAATGAAACTGGATGGCATCCTCAAATAGTTTCATAACATCAAAATGGAAGAAAAAATAGAAATCTTTGTATTTCATAGTGTTCAGAGCAAGTATTTTACCCTACATTCAGTATATCATTTGAACACGATGCATGTTTAGGTTGGGCACGGTCGTTAGTGGACATTAATATAAAATAATTGAAAAAATTAATTTATTTAATTAATTAACATCTCATAATATATTTCCTATTTATTTTTTTATATAGATAATTTAAATTTATAAAATTGAGTGGTGTGATTGGAGAGGTATATAGGAGCCCATGTTTTCAAGCGTAGACTTGGTCATGGATAATCGATCATTGTGTGATTGAACTATACGATCTCACCAATGATAATGATATAGAATTTTTCTTCGTTAGTGTTTGATCCTAATCAATGTAGGAAATATTTATTTTACTGTATTTTATCCTGGTTAATTATTCATATGATGATCACAAATCTATCGACAAATATTTTAATTTGCAGAATGACCATATTGTAGGAATGGGATTATTTGTGAGGGTTGTTGGGATAATTGTTTATTTCTTTTAGATCTTCATTTTTAATTATAATGGAAATGTATGAAGGCCAACTAAACATGTTAAGGGTTCATTTTTATTTTCATGTTTCATGGATTACTCTCACTGCACTTCCATATTCACGATTAATTCCTCTAGCTCGGGGTTTGGAATATACAAGTTAATCAATCTTTATGCAACTGTTTCATAGTGTGATGGGTTTATTTCTCAGTTCTAGATTCGAATAAATGAAGGGATTGTTCTGTGACGATGTAACTTATGGATTGATGATAGATTTGAGCCCTCTGGTTCATGTATGGAATGAAACAGGGATGGGGTCCTTTGATGATGGTTTTCCAAAAGTATTTGGTGGAAAGATTCTAGTGAGTAGTGATGAAAAGGCTCAATCCAGACTATATACTTGGTTATTGGAGAGATTTATGGAGTAATAGAAGGATAAAATGGTGTGGGACTATAAAGAGAAATAACCCATTGATTATTCAAAATATCATAGTACAAGGTGTGTGTTTTGAATATAAACATCATGTGTGATCCCCTAGTGTAGATATAGGGTATTCATGATAATTCAAGCATAAAACAGTTTGTGACCCCTGTATCATGGTGTGTGACCTCTATCACAGGGAATATGACCCTTACCCAGCATCTCAGCATGTACTGGGATTGGTATATGGGCATGGACACAAGCAGGATCATGGATATCCATTAACGAATATTGATATCTACACATGGACATGACTAGGATTATTAGAGCTTAGACATGTCATGAACTCAAGAGTAGACCCAGACAACTACTGTGATACACAATATGAACCCAATACTAAGGTGACACATCGTATAGCAATATCACACTCCTTGTAATCCTTAAAAAATTGATAAGATTCCTTTTCCTATTCGTCTTGGAATAGATTTGTTATGGGGAATTCTAGTGACCCATTCCTTGAATCTTAATATGGAATCACATCCTACACATTGTTTGGTGATCCATTTAGTGAGACTTTAATCATGGAGAGATTTGAAGTAATCCTTTTCGTATTCTGTGAGTGAGATCATCTGTAATCATATTTTCCCTAGGTGTATTTCATCGTATCATCCTGAGTAACAATACATGGGAATAAATCCTATTCTAAGTGGATTATTCTAGATTGATTTGTCGGTATATCCCATGGACTTGGTTTTCATCTTCATGAGTGTATAATTCTCTTTGAATATAAATCATGTAAATATTATGGAGATACCTAATGATTATTATATCATGGAGATATGTCATTAGTTTTTTTTGACTGTTGTAGTGTGTTATTCTAGAACTGGACTCTGTGAAATGTTAAAGCATGAATCTTATTCAGGGAATAAAATTGCGACTTTATGTTGAGATTGTGGGTCTATGTTGGTTATATCTAGAAAATATTTCAATATGTTTTATAAATATATACCTATGATGAGATGATTGTTATTCTTGATGTTATATTCTTAGTGATTTTGGGGTGTCCTACAGGTATAGTTAAACTCACTTATTCATGTGATTTTTCTGCATGTGTTGTGTCTTATGGAGATGATCATCCTTTTCATTGATTTCTATAGGGTTTAGAACTAGTATGATCATAGTGAGATTGAATATTGATGTGGGATCATGTGGTTATTGTGACATCACTACCCTTCTACACATTCAGTTTATACTTGTTCTCAGTTTATTTGTGGTGGGATTTTATTTTTCTATTTTTCATTCAATTACTTTCATTTACTCTAATGTGTGGGTTATGGTTTGGGAAGACATATTTATATGTTATTTTACATTTAATTATTGAATGTGAGTGGAGATATGTGCATCTGTACATGAATATTAGGTTAACGTCTCCAATGTGATTGGTATTCCTACTCATTGCTAGTCTCCATCCCTTAGACTATTGGATTCATGCTTGGGGTAGTTATATTTTTGTCCCTATTGGTCCATGTCATGATAGAGTAGTATTAGAGACTTCATATTTTCATTTGAATGGTGTCTATGATAATGGTTTTGGGAAACAAGGTTATTGATTTGATTTCATCTTCTAGGTCGAAGGCATTAGTGTTACTATTGAGGATGATGTATCCATACAACATGACTATGTTCAACTATCTTTTGATTTGGAATATAGGGAAATTGGTTATAAATTAACATTGGGTCATATTTATTTAAGAATGGGTTTTTGTTTCCATGTCTATCTAGAGTCCCCTCTACAGATATAATAATTGAATTTAGTACATCCCATCTATTTCATGATGCCTCCCAGATGTATTCTAAAAATTATTCTTCATCAATATCATGAGGATGATATCTAAATTGCCGAGGCATTGATACAAGAACTTTTTTAGTAGTTGTTACCACAAGGAGATCCACCAGTCATACCAACACCTCTTCAGTTGCATGTGGTACCCGTATCACTAACAGATGACGTGAATATAATGAGTGAACTTAATGAGTTTCAGCAATATTGACTCCTTTGGATTTGAGGTGATACCGGAACACTAGATGTTGAGGAATAGCTAGAGGTGGTGAGGCATGTCTTCTGTCATTTCAGGACAATGAGAGATGGGATTGGGGTTCTTGAGGTAAAATTCTTGTAATATCAGGGCTCTATTGAGGTATGTACTTATTTAATTATTGGGATATATCAATTTTTTCATAAATTAATCAATCACATGGTTTATTAGGGTGATTAACGGTGTTTCAGGGTTTGTGACAAGGAAAAAATTATATTGATCTAACCTATGAAAGGCACATGGTTTGTGCATGGTTATGTAAATCATGAGGCATTATTAGAAAACTCATACAATTTTAGACAGAGGAATTATTCAATGTTGGCACATTGTTATTCAAAATTTGTGTAGATCCAAGGGTAATAGTGTTAGCTAAATCCCCATGAAAAGTGGTATTCACATGATTTGTGTAAGGTTTTGAAAACTGTGCGAAAAAACAGTTCTCCCCATTAATAGTCAGAAAAATTATGGGTTTTCATCTATAAATTTTTTTAGTTCTGGTCAACTTTTCCTTCCATTATTCACCGCAAATACCTATTGATGAACAGAACCTCCCAAATATTACCATGGTAGTTTTCAATCAATTCATGGATATTTGGGCTGTTGTTTATTGAGGATTGAAGCATTTGTTATGTACAATAAACATCTTGTTTCCCTTTTAATGATTAGGTCTTGTATCGTTGGGTATATTCTTCCAAGTCCCTAAAAGACTCTTTCTCCAATGGAATATATGTTATGGAATCAATGGTTTTTTCATTCCAGGTATATAGAAATGATTAAGTTTGTGTTCACCAACGGAATCGAGTTAGGTTGTTTACAAGACATATCTCATAGTTTTGGACATGATTTGTAATGGTTGTATTCATTCATGGTTATCAATTTTTTTTGAATTTAATGACTTTTGTGATATTTTCTATAATTGTTTTATAAATTATTTATTGAACCCCTCATGAACCATGTAGGATGCGTGATGGATGATTAGGACAATCTTGGTCCACCCATGGGGTGCTCTTATATTCTCAAACCTTGACGTGGGAAGTGTTAAACATGGAATTGACGTATGATAACCTGGATACCATGAATAACTTATTGATATGATAATTTTAGTTAGAAGATGAATATTAATTAGTTTTTATAGACTTGGAAATACCATAAGGGGTTATTTGGATAAATAATAATGGGTTATGTGATATAAGAAATTTAAAATGGTAATTAGTTTATTATATGAGGTTTATGAATTATAAATGGGTTATTTGGGTTAGGAAATGTAAATGGGAAAGGGTGAATGGGTTATGGATCATGATTTAAGGGAAGTGTTAAATGGGTTGATGAATGGAGGTTGTTAAATATTGTAAATGGTTAATTATATGGTAATTATTTAATATTATTAGTGACTTATGAGTAATGATAGGAAATGGGTTAAGTAATGTAATTGGGAAATTTTTTAATCAATTATGGAAGAATATTAATTTTTCATGTTGATTGTTATGGATTATGATGGATATTTTTGTTGGATTTGTTTGATTTTTATCTTTAATGTGTTTATTGAATGGATAAAAAATAATTTCAACATGGCTTTGTTGTTTGGATTATTGACTTGTGGTTATACACCTAGGGGATGAGTTTGAATGAGAAAATAAACTCCACCACAAATTTAATATGTTAGGGAGGTGGATAGAGGATATATTCCCCTAATAGCTAGATTTTGTGAGACAACCCATACAGAGGCTTCGCGGTGAGTGAAATATATTTTTTTGTGATGTGTTTACCCCTACAATGACAAAGACATTATTTGGTTCCCCTATTTATTATGAATGATTTCATTATACCCTTATGTATATAATAAAATATCATATCCCTTAGAAGACATAGTGAATATTTTTAATGAAATGAAGATGGTATAATTAATGAAAATGGAAATGATGATAGAAAGGGGTTAAATTAACTATCGTTAACTAATGTCAACTATGTTGTACTTATCTTACTTTTCTTTTATTAATTATGTTTATGCACTATCTATTTAGTCTAGATGTTTTGTACACACTATTGGTGGATGCCTAAGGAGTTGTACTTCCACCCTGGTCCGGTCACTATTGGGTACCCAAGAATTCTTCATTATTGTAGCATTGGATAAGGGAGAAGGCCTAGTGATATGGAGTTGAGTTGGGCTTGGTATACACATGGATGAGGATCCATATTGGGAGTCAGGATCATTTTGGGGTTTTATTTTTTTTGTATATATTTTTGTTTTTCATTAATATGAGAACTATTAGCATCAAATTACATGGTCATTTTTGATATGTGGTTTGTACCCATTCTTCAAAGATTCTTAGTTGTGCTTGTTTATTATTTATTACGTGTAATTTCTATTTTTTGTATTCTAAAATATTGGTCTTACTCTGATAAAGTGGGTATAGTCACCCCACATGACTCATTAAACCATCAATACTAGTGAGAAAAATATAGTGTATGGGGAGTAATGCTTGAGGAAATGTTGAAACTCATCTCAAAGTAGTGGTTTAGTGGATTATGGGTATAGGATGTTAAAAAGTCATATCAAAGAGGTCCTTTTCGATGGAATTATTATTTGGGAAGGTTGACACGAGAATATTATGTGACGAGTTTTGAAAATGTTCTTGTTCTTGGGAGTATCTGACCCATGTATGTGGGAATAACCATGTATCTAGGGTGTTGATTGTTGTTCATGTTGTGTGCTGTTAATGTTGAATTATATTTCATTATCGATTGTTCCACTTGTTGTGTGATGTGACTATTTGGTGACATTTTTCATGCGTTTAAAAACACATGATGTTATGAATTCATGCATCATTTTAGGAACCTATGAATTTATGTGCCATGGATCATGATTGGCACACATGGGATGTGTGTGTGGTATATGAATGGTGGAATTCATTTTACCTTCATGAGAAATTTATACAAAATGGTGTCTAATAGTTACAATGGAAATGGGTAAAATGGGATGCATGTTAGTAAATGGTTAAATATTTTTCCATAATGAAATTTGTAATTGAGTTAAAATTCAGGATGATAGATGATATGAAATATGAAATGTGCCTTAAAGGAAGGGTTTTTGCAGCGAATGTGGAAGTAGTATTAAAAAGTTTTCTAATGAAAGTTCATGGCTATATAAATTATTTTACCCATATTGAACATGAACCATAGATGATAAGGTTGAGGGTAGTTCTCAATGTGTGTTGATGTATGTTGGGATATTGTATATCAATGGATTGTTATGTCTAGTAAATATCCTTTTGTGTGTAAATTTTGGAATCTTTTTTATATGTGTTCTAAATCTCATGTTTTCCATTGTAGGGAAATGTCACCATGAAGACATGTGTCAGTAGGGTGACAAGAGGATGTTGTTGTGAATTCTCCCATGGTAGTTGAGCAGGAAGACCATGTTATTTATTTTAGTAGAGTATAAACATTTCAAGATAACTTCTCCTACATTATTCCAATGAAGGAATGGGACTGTCGATGGGTTGTGTAGAGTATGTGTGGTCTGACTAGAGAGTTTTAACTGTAGAATCCTATAACCATTACCAGAGAGTTTTCTATATGAAGAAGAGATATGTATAGTGTCTATCCATATGATTATCAATAACTTTGATTCTCCATTGTATAAGCAATTAATGTTGGTGTCCTATATATTTGTAGGCCAGGCAAAGCGTTTGTGGGAGATCATGGTTTAGACTGTGCAATCCGAGGGATTGACATGGAAGGATTTCCATGAGAAGTTTCTAAAGCACTTCTATCAAGAAACCATTAGGATGGAGAAGGATATGGATTATATGAGTTTTACCAATGGGGAATGTGTCATTAATGAATTATGATTCCAATTTAATTGACTTACGATGCTTTGTTCTAGTGTATGGAGGGTTGAGGAAGCTAGGAAAAAATGATTACAGGATGGTTTAAGACACAAGATATAATACCATGTATATATATTCCATTTGACGATGTTCTCAAAGGTGTTAAATCATGACCTGGTCTCAAAAGGGAATATAAATGAGGCTTCAGGTAGTGGACATGTGGTCCTAGTTGTACAGATGGGTGGTGGTGTTTATGAGGGAAGGAAGTGTCGTATTGGGTGTATCCATTATGGTGTAAGTGACAAAATTATTCAGAATAGAGGGTTACTCATTCATGGGAGTGACCAGGTGTTTTGTTGTCAGTTTTGTAGCTCAAGGAATTTGCGGTATCCATGTCCCCAACCACCTATTGAGTTTCAGTCAAGTGGCGGTATTGGGAATGTGTGAGGTTCTATAGGACTTATCGTCATTGGGTGCATATGGGGAGCCAAGGATGATGGATACTGTAGTTAGGGGTCAGTTACCCCATATCAGATAAGTTGTATAGGCATGACTAGTCATATCGGTTGGTGTGGTGGATGTGGTACTCTAGGGAGAAAGCATCCATATCTGCAGAGTACTACAACACCAATTATTTGGTAGGATCTCATGGGAGAGGGGATTTTCAGCTTTATGAAGTACAGTCTATACCTAGATGTGGAAAAGATAGACCATTTACTATTCAATGTAATATCCTTGTAGCATTCATGATTTTTATTGCTTTAATTGACATAGGTGTCACATTTTATTTTTCCCCTGCACATTTTTAGTGGTTTTGGGCCTAGAAGTGGAATGAATATGTGGGGTTATGTCCATTGAAACTCTATTGTGCGTTCTAGGGGAGAATTTCAGGAAATGTAAGGGGTTTTTACTAGAGTTTGGTGGGTACTTAAACATGTGGGACTTATTTGTTCCCGAGATGTCACATTTTTACCTAATTTTGTGCATGGATTGGTCAGAATTGTACTATGACCATATTGTCTATTACCGTCATTGATTAAAATTCATGTTTCTTGAGGAAGACACTTTGGTCCATCGTAGTGAGTGGGATGTTTGAGAAGGTTATGCAAGTTCAGTTTTCCAGTGTTTAGGAGAAATCAAAATCCATGTCGATTTTCTTGTGCTTTATGATAGTTGAATAAAGAAACTAGTATTTCCTCCAATTATGGATCAATTTTAATATAATTTTCATAAGGAATTATTAGGGATAAAACCTAGAATATATTTTGAGATTACGATCACATTAATATGATGGTATGAGACAATTCGTATACCACTATATGTAATGGTTCCAGAAGAGCTCCAAATGTTTAATGGTGAGTTGGAAGAGTGGGAAGGAAATGGCTTCATCTATCCATTTGCATTTCCACGGGGATCTACATTGTGGTTTTCCAAGTGGTTTGATGGATTTTTGAGGCTATGTGTCAATCATAGGTAGTTGGATCCGATTAATGTTCAGAAACAATACCACCATCCTTAAATCGATGAAATTTTTCACAAGTTGAGAGGTGAAAAAATATTCCCCAATATTTATTTGAGATCAGGGTATCATCAGATGAGGTTTAGACCTTCTGATGTACCACGAACTTATTTCTGGAGCATGTACGGGTTGTATGAGTTATGTTGATGTCATTTGGGTTGACCAATGAACTAGTAGAGTTATTTTCACTAATAAATCAAAACATTCACCCTTGCAAGTAACATTCTTTAGTTGTATCTGTTGATGATATCTTGGTGTACTCTAAGACTCATTCCAATCAGGCTATATATGGTGAAATCACCTTTATTACACTAAAAGATATTAATCTATACTCCAAAGTACCAGAATATCATTTATATATCAATATTTTGTATTTATTGAGTCATATCTTCCCTTAGGAAGGAATTTTAGTAGACCTAGAAAACATGAAAGAAGTTATGAATTCAGAGAACCCAAGAATAAATCTGATGTCTGATGTCTTTTAGGTTTAACATGCTACTATCGATGGTTTATCACAGAATTTTCCCAGTTGGTCATTCCACATTCATGTTCGAACATGAAAGGCTTCATGTTTGAATGGTCAAAAGCATGTGAAAATGTTTTCCAAGTGATAATGAAGTTGTTGACTTCCACACAGATCGAGGTCTTACCCGAGCTAGTTAAAATGTATATCATGTTATGTGATGCTTCTGTTTTTAGGATGTGTGTGGTTTCAATGTAGGATGATCAAGTTGTTGCATATGGTTCATAGAGGTTGGGGACTCATGAAATCAATTATCATATGAATGATCTTGAATTGGTTTCTGTGGTTCATGCAATAAAATATTGGTAATATTACTTATTTTAGGTTTTTTTATAGGTTATACAAATCATATATGTATTAGTTATATATTATCTCAATATTATTGGAATATTTTGTAGTGGATATGGGTTAAATACATCATATTATTTGATTTTGAGATGGATTACACTCCAGGATGGAGAAATAGTGTTTCAGATTCATTGAGTTTGTAAACAAAATGCCACGCAGTTCAGGAGTCCAACTCTGAGTGGAAGATGGTGGCCTTGTTTTCTGAAGTGCATTTTGAGGTGAACGATTGTGAAATTAAGATTACCCTTCTGTCATTGGTAGTTGATTTTTCATCTCTTAGTCAGATTGAGGAGGTACAACACAAGGACATAGAATGTGTGTTTATGAGGGAATGTCTTAATGGTGAGGAGTCACATTATGGTTGGCCCATTAATGATGATTGGATGTTTTGGGTTCATGTTTGTGTTGTTGTGAAAATGTGTATGTGATAATATATGATGCATGAGTTTCATGTATCTAAATTTTCAATGAGTCTTGGTTATACCAAGGTGTATCGTAATCTTTTTATGTTGTACTGGTCGATAAGAAAAAAGAAAGAGGTTGTTGGATTTGTGGCACGATTCCTTACCTGTCAATAGGTGAAGGCTGAGAATCAATGCCCTGGTGGTTTTTATAGCCACATCCTATTCTGGAATTGAAATACGATGATGTAACAATGGATTTCAAGGTAGGTCTTCTAGGTAAACCTCCAATAATTTTTTAATATGGGTATTTGTCGATCCATTGACTATGGGGGCCCATTTCTTGTTGATTCAAGAGATTTCCACTTTGGATAAGTTTGGTGAATTGTATATTTTCATGATAGTGTGGTTTCATATATTACTATGTATAGTAGTTTTGAATCATGATATGGGTTTCACATCATATTTTTAGCTATCATTATATAAGTCACTTGTTACTCTAGTGTTCTTGAGTACATCTTTCTACTTGTATATGGATGATCAGTCAGAGAATACCATTCAGGTAATAGTGGAGATATTGAGGGATTATGTCCTAGATTTTGGTGGATCAGTAGAATCATATTTGGACCATATTGAATTTTCATATAAAAATTGTTACTAGGTTAAAATTTATATAGAACCATATAAGGAAATTTATGGAAGATTGTATAGATCATTGTTGTGTTAGTTATAATCTTGAGAATCATAGATGTTGGGATATAGTCTTTTTGGAGAAATCAAGGTAGATTCTATTGGTTTGGAAGTGAACTTTTTGAATCAAAGACGGAATAATTTATATTCAGATAGGCTTCATAGAACTCTTGAGTTTTTGGTGGGTGATCATGTGTTCCTTTGAGTGTCACTGATGTAGATTCACCATTAGATTCAGAAACTCAGTATGTAAGCACCCAAGTCTGTGGGACCGTCTAAGATTTTTGAGTGTATCAAATCGATGATGTACTGATTGGATCTTCTATAGTCATATAGTTGTATGAATTATGTATTTTATGTGTCATAGCATTGATATATTCTCCCTGATCAATCCCATGTGATTGACATATATGATATTGAACATGGGGACGATTCCTCCTAGGAGGAGCATCTGGTTCGTATTAAGGATCATAGAGTGAATTTTTACAGGGCCAGACTATGTCATTAGTTTGATTTTTAAGGAAACATGTTAATGTCTAGTATAAATCATGGTATATTGAGTTGGATGTGTTTTCTCTATGGACAAATAATTTTATCATTGAATCTTATTGATTCTCAAGAAGAGCGGATCGAGGACGAGCTATTATAAGGTGGGTAGGTTGTAAGATCCTATCTCTATAGTGTTATGTCCTAATTTGAATTTTGTGAGAATTTTTTAGTTTTTGTAAATTTAATTTTCAATGGGTGTATGAGGGGACTTATGGGTGTTCTGGGCCTTTGGGACAAGAAAATAAGGAAAATCGGGACAACCTGTGCAAGATGCATAGTCTGTGCATAGTTAATTAAACCATGAAGCATTCTGAGGAAAACTATGCAACCTTGACTAGTTTAATTATGCGCGCTTGGTTCATGGTTAGTCAAAATGTATTGAGATCCCTATGTAACAATGTGACCTCACTCCCATTGGACTGTGGATTCCCATGGTTTGGAAAGCTGTTCGTACAAACCATTAAACCTTTTTAAAGATTAAAAAATTAAAATTAAACCATTTTATGATTTTTATGTTCTACCTGAATTTTCCACCCATAATTCCCCAATCAACTTGTATGAAACACTCATCCACTCAAATCCTCCCAAGGGGGTTCTCCTCCAATTTTTGTCTATTTGGAGTATTTTGGGTTGTGGATCAATGCTCTGGGTAAGTATAATATTCATTTTTCTTCTATTTTCCATATTTAGGATTGAATCATTGGTTATCTTCTTTTGAATCCATAAACCCATATTTCTTTTTCAAATTTGAGGTTAAGGATTCAAGGGGTTTTCAAATATGGTTCTATTGAAATGATTAAGAGTAATTTCATGAATGGATTTAATGTATTTGGTCTATAAGATATAATCTATAGTTATTGAGTTGATTAGTGCATGATTGTTTCCATTCCTGGTTATATGTTGTTGTGAATCTTATTCCTTTAGTTAGATTTTGAAAAATTGATGTCTAACTGGTTAATTGAATCCCTTATGATACTATTTGGATGCATGGAGGATTTTTAGGCTGATATAGGTCCACACATGTGGTCCGCCAATATTCCCAAACCATTACATAAGTATTATTAAAGAAGTAATTGAAGTGTGATGACATAGATTCCATAAAGAACATGTTAATATGTAAATTTGTGTTGAAAGAGGAATATTGATAGATGTTTCTTGACATGGAATTTTTCATAGGGGGTTTTTTGGATTAATTTTAATGGGTTATGTGGTTAATGAAATGTAAAAGGGTTATTGGTTTATTATCTAGGGTTTATAAATGATTAATGTTCTACTTGAGTTAAGACATGTAAATGGGAATGGTTGAATGAGTTATGGATAATGATTTTATAGAGGTGAAAATGGTCTAACGAAAGCAAATTGTTAAATATGATAGATGGTATAAGGTATGGGAATTATTTGATATTCCTAGTGAGTTAGACATAACGATGGTAAATAGGTTTTGTATTGTAATTTGATTCTATGATAATGGGTTATGAAATAATATTAAATCCATTGTTTATTGTTATGGATTATGTTTTCTATTTTTATTGCTTCTATTTGGTAGTGATATATTATGTCTATAGAGAATGGATAAATAATCATGTTCACAAGGCTTGTTAGTGTGTGGTATTAACATGAGGTTCTACACCCACGATTTGAGTTATACTGAGGCTCTAAATTCCACCCAAAAAAGCATGGGTTATTAAAGGGGAATGTAGATCTATTCCCCTAATGATTTTATAAGATGAGACCACCAGGACCGAGTCTTCAATGTGGGTGAAATGTATTTATTTTTACTTTTTTACACCTAGTGATTTAGGGAATTGATTTATTTCTCTTCTGTATACTTGTTGGTTTCCCTAGACCCTTGTGTAGATGATGTAAATTCCTAACCCATGGAACACATGATGAATATGGATTCTGTAATGAAGATGGTATAAGTAATGAAAATTTTAATAATGATATAATGAGTATAAATTTAATACGGTTAACTAATGGAACTCAAGTTGTACATTGTTTAATTGTATTTTATTGCACTCACTATCTGTTTAGATTATGTATATTATAGACATCATCGGTGGTGGACAAATAAGTTGTACTCACATCTTGCTCAAGCTACCGTTTGGTACCCGAGAAGACTTCATTGTGGCATGTTTAGATACAGGAAAAGGCCCCATGCTAGGTATTTGATTTAGACTTAAGATACACATGGATGAGGAAGTATACTAGGAGTCATGAGGATTTTGGGGATTTATTGTTCTTTCTTCATTTTGGGATTCCATCAGTCCTAGAACTATTATCATGACATTACATGGATATTTTTTTGTGGTTTGTGTCTAATTTTGTTTGATTCTTAGTTATTAAGGTTTATTGGTTATTTCATGTTTCTTCCACTATTTATATTCTGAAATTTTGTGGATTACATTGATAATGTGGGTATACTCTCCCCACATGAATAATTTGACACTCACAGCTAGTCTGTAACCTATAAAATAGGGGGAGGTGCATCTGAGTTATTATAGAGACACAACCCAAAGATCTGGTTTACTGGACATCAATTCAGGGAAATTAATCATCTCACTAGATCCATAGGATGATGGTGGGGTTTAGTGACCATTTTTTACTATGAGGCAATTATATCATCATCATAGTTTGTGTACCTTTTTAGATAAATGTTTTCTCTGACTACATTGAGGGTTGTGTGCATCCCGGAGGATTGACAACTTTAGAAATGTACTATGATAGTGGATGAGTATTCATTGTGGTTTACCAAACTCACTCATTACTCAAAGAATATAGTACATGATTAGTTATTTTGTTCTCAAAATATTATAAGTGGACTACAGAAAAACATCTTAGATAAAATTATAGAAGTATACATCCCTACCTATTATAGGGTGTGAGAGCATTCCTTCATGGTCCATACTTTCTTAGATGAGCTTGGACATGATGTTTTAGCTAATAGTGGGCACGTAGGAGTAGAGTCTTTTGTAGGAGGAAAATAAAGTCAGACATAGGGACTGGGATATGAGAAAAGTATGAGGAGAAAATCCTAGGATAAATTATTTGGAGTTAAAAGATCATAAACAAGATCTAATCATCTTAGGTGGAGGGGTTTTGAAAAAATTAATGGCTAGGGACATCTCCCAGGGGATTGTTTGACTCACTATACAGTGTATAGATAGACATTGGATGGGCCACCTAGCCAGAGGCATTGGTAGGAACATGTAGTTCTACAGGGTGGTGAATGTGTCAAATGAGCAGGGAGAGACGTTTTATGTTTCATACATTGTGAATTCTGGCCAGCACACCCCCATGTGGTCTATTCCAAGGTCATGTTGCAGAATGATAGTAGACAGGGTGAATACAGGTTTTCGATGATTATAACCCATACTCTCCAAAGATGACACCTTGTATTATCTATGTCATTGTACCTTATTTTTTGTAATTATAGACACAAGCATAAGATATTCATAAAATTCCACGTATTGGGTTTGAGACATTGATTTTGGTTGATCCATTGGCTCGACCAATGTGCATGAAGAATCTTACGGGAGGTGATTCATTGATCTCACACTCCTTTTAATAGTGTGACCTATCTTGTATTACGAATTGGATTGTTTGGATATCATTTTAGTACTGACATGTCCTAACGATGTCATCTTATGTATGGACAAGACATCCACAGTTTATTCCCTAATAAACTATTTGGGGTATATATTGTTGTGTATTTGTAATGATGGAATGTATTTTTTTGTGAGTTAAAAGGAAACCCATGCTGAATAGGACGGAGTCATGAAAATGAGTATGTATTCAATTACTCATTAGTTTGATATAATAACCCTTAATGTATTTGATTCATTGAGTTTTATGTTCCCTATAGTTTTTGCAAATTATTAGGATGACATTCTAGTGGACATTCTATGATTAGCTACAAACCTAGATATAGACATCAAAATTTAATTACACCTCAAGATGGGCCTGATATATAATCTGGGATATCATATTGGTTTTAAAGAGCTTCATGTGCTGAGGGTGCAGTATTAGGACTTTATGAGGAAGAGTTTTTAGACCTAGTGTTTCACCCTAGGAAGCCATAGCATTGTTCACCAATAAGGAAGAAGTGTCATTGAGGTTTTAGGTAGATTATTTTCCCATAAATATATATATTGTAATGAAAAAGTATACATTTACAAGAATCAATTAAATTTTAATTAGTTGATAGGTTTTTTTGATTCTCAAAGATTAATATTATATTAGGCTATCACCAATTGAGAGTACGGGATGAAGATATACTGAAGGCCTCATTGTGATGTCAAAATATTCACTATGAGTATGTAGTTATACCCTTAGAAATGAATAATTCCTTAGTGATGTTCATGGGACTCATGAAAAATATATTTTACCTTTTCTATGATTGGTTTATGATATTCTGCATCGATGATATCCTAGTGTAATTGGTGTTTGAGGATGATCATGTGAGACACTTGATGAATGTTAGAGACATTCTTCGAGAGAAGGAGATGTATGGGAATCTCTTGATGTTCCAATTCTAGATTCTGTAGTTACAACTTCTTGGATATGTTATCATAGAATATGATGCATTTGTGGACCTGGCCAGAGAAGAATCATTTGTTCACGGGAGCCACCAATGGGTGTGAAAAAGGTGCAGAGCATCAAAGGGTCGGAAGGATACTATAATATATTCATACATGATTTATCTTGGATATCTACTAACTTTATATATTTTAAATAAAAGGTGAATCATTTCATTTGGATAGGGAGTTTCAATCTGGCTTTCCAGGAGTTGAGGCAGAGATTGACGAGCTCTCCCATATTGAGATAATCATAGGAGGGTTTTGATTATGTAGTATTATTAGATGAATTAGGACAAGTATTGGTTGTGTTATAATGTAGATATTGGCGATGATTACATATGATTCATGTTAGTTTTTATAACCTGAGTTATACTACGTCACCCATGATTGTGACCTAGCATTAGTAGTGTTTTCAATGAATATGTGGTGTCACAAAATGGTATGATAACGGTTTATAATATATTATGAAAATGAGAGTATCTAGTATATCTTTTCTGAGAAGGATATTAACATGAGTAAGAGGTGAGGGATATAAATCCTCAATTATAATGACTTTGAGATTTTCTATACTCCATGGAAATGGAATGTGATAGAAGATGGCCTCGGAATGATATTTTGTTCACAGTTTATAAGTGACTAATCATAGTAGTTGGCCTTATTTAAGTTATACAATATGGATGGGGATGGAGGATCTTACATGTAGTCCATTTTTGTTTCCCATAACATATTATGGTGACTCAAGGAGGAACAACTTCGGGGATATTGAATTTGAGACCCTACGGTGTAATATTACTACCGAACATGATCATTATAGATTTTTTGAAGGTGGGGGGCATGTCATTCCATTTATATGATAAGTTATTTCACCATTGATGTTTTGGGAGGAGTTATTTAGATTGTTTCATATATGACCTTTGGTGGTACATCATGGTGTGGAAAAAGATGCATCTGAACCATTGAAGTCAGTTTTGGTGGGCTAGGATGTGGAAAATAATTTCAAAGATTGTCACATGATTATTTACTTTTTAGAAAGTGAATGATGATCACCAGGTTCTAGTATCCTTTGATCAACCCATTGAGATTCCCAAGTCGAAGTGTTATGGGATGTACAAGAACATCATGTTGGTTTTCCCAAATACATTGACTTGAATAAATGTAGTATGGGTGATCATAGACCAACTCACCAAGTCATTCCACTTCAAATATATTCAAGAGTAGATTTTATTAGAGAGATTGTGACACACTTCTGTGTAGAAATTTTTTTGACCCCATGGAGTTCCCTCCATTGTTTTATCTGACCATGATTCATTCTTGACATCTCAGTTATGAATGTTATTGCGAGTGGCCTTTGGGAATCAATTGCATTTGAGAAAATAAATTCACACCCAGATTTATAGCAAGATAGGGAGGGTTTTGGAGGACATGGTATGTGCATTAATGTTTGAAATTAGTCATATTTTGGAGGATCACCTACATTTTTTGGAGACTTTGATGAAAAAAATCTACCATTACACCATCAGTATGAAACTATTCAAGGCTTTTTATAGGTGAACTTGCAGGTTACCACTATATTGGATTGGCATATGAGAGTTAGTAGTTATGTTCCTAGAGTGGCTTTGTGCCACTCTAGAGAATGTCTTTGTCATCTAGGAGTGGATGATGACTTCATAGAGATATCATAAGTCCTATGCAGACCTATGAAATGAGAATATAGAGTCTGAGGAGGGAGAGCATGTGTTATCGATAGTCTCACCTTGATGTAGATTATGAAGATTTGGACAGGGTGGCATGTATCTTAGAGAATAATTTTCCATTTCTATATACTAAATAGATTTATAAAGGTAGAGTAACACTTATTCCAACCAAAATAATTAGACGATGTACACAATGTATTCTTGGTGTCATAGCTGAGGAGGTACATCCATGATCCATTGCTTATTATTGACATTGTTGTTCTAAACATCAATGATGGATCTACATTTTCTAGGTACCTGATTGAGGTCACGGATCCTTGAGAGAGGATCCTTCATTGGTAATAAATTCCAATAATTCAGGTCTGGTGAAATTATTTGAATCTATATAAGAGATCCTTGGAGCGGGGGACCCCTTTTATCTGTCAATACTCACATATATTTGTGTGGCCTTTTATTTTGACATTATGGGACAAAAATCATAATGATGGGAAGAATGTAACGACTCCAATATTCCATGTTTTTTCAGTAATATTATAAATAATTTTTAGGGACCTAGTTTCTATGATGTCATGATAATCTGAGGTACAGTGTGCAAAGAATTAATTTTTGAAAGATATTGTGAATATTTATTCTAGGCATAAATAACATTCCAGAAAAATTGGAACAAAATATAATAGAGGATCAAATTAGTAATTTGATTTTGTTCTTGAGTTTAGAGTGTGTTTTTTCCCTAATAATGATATAACCATGGATCTCTATGGGAAATTACATTGGTCACAGTCCTGGGTGGATGCTTAATTAAATTAGTCAAATTAATTAATTTATTTATTTAATTACCCTGAACTAATAAATATTATATATAAACACTACAATGATTATTTTTTATTTTTTGACACATAAACATTAAAATTTATAGGAGTCATTCGATAAAAATGGTAAATCTTTCATTGGGGAGTGATAATTGGATCATGGATCCTTAATCGGTATGCCACAAAACTCAAGGATCTTTCCATGGATGATGATGAAGAATTATTCTTCCCAAGTAATTGATTCTAATCAATGTTGGAAATTTGTATTCTTTTTCGATTTTCACTGGTAATATATCCGTACAATGAATGAAAATAAATATTCCCAAGTAATGATTTTTGGATTGATCATATTTCTAGAATGGGATTATCTTCAGGGATTTTTGGGAGAACGATTTATTTTATTTGGATCATCCTTCATAAATCTAACATAAAAAAATCAATGAAAACAAATCATGGATGAGTATTATTACTCCATTGCATGTTTCTTGGATTTCAACCTCCATTTTCCATTTAATGCAAGAAATTCCATTGGTCTAGGGTTCAAAAAATAAAAACAAATGAATCTCCCTACACCAATTTCATGGCTTAATAGATTAATGCTATAGATATGGGTGCAGATCAATGATGGGGTACATCTGTGATGATGGAAATAAAGGATTGAGGTTATATTTTTGACACTCGGTTTGACAGGTGTGTGTGATGGAGAAAAGGAACAATAATAATGGGTTTTCCCATCCTTCTGGTGGCCATGTTTCATGGAGGGAAAATGGAAAGGATTGTTCAAGAACAGATCCTTGTTTATTAGTGGGATTGGTGGAATTATTTGTGGTGATAGTAGTATGGACCTTTTTAATATAATAACCCATAGGTTATAGAAATCTCATAGTACCCGACATGTATTTTAATGTTTCATGTCCAATGGGACCCCCTACTGTGTCTCTTGGGTTTCCGCGAGAAGATAAATATCACACATCGTGTGACCCCTATCACATTGTGTGTGAACATTTCCTAGTGTCTTGGAATTTACATGAGATAATACAAGGAAATATACATAGGAACATGCATTGATCTATATAAATAGACACGACCAAACAGACATAGTCATGGTCAGGAGTACATAGTGTGGACACACAGTTAACCCAAGCACATACGCCAAAACATACTCAGGACAATATACAAGGAATCAACATGGTTCAGAAAGGACACACCATGTTCTACTAGAATATCCCATTTATTCTATCGGACATATATTAAATCTATTTCCATTATTTTCCAGAAAAAAATTCATTAGGATTCATTCAAGAGGGTTAGTACAGAATTTTGTTCTACATTGAGGATGGTGATCCCTTCAGTGTGACTTCCATCATGAATAGTTTTGTTGGAATCCTTCTATGCGGGATTGAGTAAGATCTGATCACATCATCATTACCCTAGGTAGATTTCTCAATATCATCGTTACCAAAAAACATGGAATTGATCCTTTACATAGTAGGTTATTAACAATTTTCTCCATATAAACTATGACCCGAGTTGTGAACATCATCTATATATTATTATTTTCATACATCCATCATGTACTTTTTATGAGAGGACCTGATGAGTGATATATATTATATGGATTTCAAAAGTTCCTTTTTACTCATAGAGTATGTTCATTTGAAAAAGTTCAACGTGGAACCTTTGAGCTGGAATCCTATGCTTGCATTATAGTGATGACCTTACCCTAAAATTGTGTGTCTATGTTGAGTATATCTGGATATTCAGGTTTTTTATACTATAGAAATAACACTACGATGACCATGAATTTATTCATTTCATTGTATGCTTTGATATTTTGAGGTCTCATATTGGGTATTGTTATACTCAACACTTCATGGGATTTACCCGCATGTGACATGTCTCATACAGATGCATGACCATTTTATGGAGTCCTAGAGGTACCAAGGAAAAATGCAGCATACTGATATTATATGTCAAGGTATATTTATATGTTTTTCTTTCAAAAAGTCAACATATATATTATTAGGAAATAATTTTATTTTTTTTTCATTGTAGTGGAGTTGTATTTGGACAATTTTATTTCATGCACTCTTTGTGGTACATTGATGGTGGGATTGCAAATTTACGGATTCATAGTTATAATTTTTTAGATTCCATAATTTAATGGGAATGGGGATGTGTTCAGTTGAACTTACACATTAGGATAAGGCCATCCATCACAGTGATATGCCTTCCTCGTGCTGGCCACTATCCCATATCCAATTCGATATGGACATGGGGTAGTCACCATTCAGGAAAAGTTAGGATGGGTCATTGAAATGGTGGTATTTTCACCCCCCACAAAACCAAAATGGAACATCACTACAAGTTTATTTTATTTAGCAAACTAGGAGTCATTATTAGGGCTATCTACCCAAACAGGTTCAGTTACATATGATTGAACCTAGTTTGAGACACCAAATGCTTGTATTCCTATAAGTAATAATGATACTTCCATAAATTCATTATTAATGTAATAAACTCATAAAGGACATGTTTATTCATTGAGAGTCCTTGATATTAATAATATAATGTAATGATTTTAGTGATTTTAGATATCTTTTATTGACTAAGATATGTTGTAAAATGATAATGTAAAATCTAATGGGTTATTGTCTAATGAAAGGCTTCAAGTGTGTTTGAAAGTGAATATCCACCAGCCATTTTTTGGCCTTTATTAATTAAATTCTATTCATTTCTAAGGGTATTGAATACCCTATTCCTTGATTTTGTCATGAAACCAGTTACATGATAGTAATTATTTTGAATTAAATGTGATACATTCTAAGGGTAAAACTTGGATTACATTTTTGAATGAGGCCCATGAACAATATGGATTTCACTCAATTCATGGATGTCGATAAAAAATAGTAATCATTTTTTTGATCTTCCCAATGTCTTATATTATTAAATGCTTCATACTAGATCTGAAAATTCACTTGGAAACACTAAAAAATATAATGATGGGGTTAATATCCTAGATTTCACATGATTTCTTAAGACCCAGAACACCTTGGATTATCTCCTTTGATTTGAATCTGGCCATTCCAAATATTTCGTTATACATTACCCTCGAACTCAACTAATTATCTTTTAAAAATATAAATGAAACAAATTCATCCTTTTAATTCTAATCCATATATAAACACCATACCTTGATGCCATATGCTTTCTCACAATTTCTATATAGATAATTACTAGGATTCATTCATTGATTCTTCCATGGAATCTCCTATTACCTATATGTGTAAATTCATTGACTAATTATATAGATTTACCATTGATTATTATTCTTGGAAATATGGTATTTTATCCATTTGTCTAATTAGTAATATATTGTTGATATGATTAGAGAAATATAACCTAGGATGAAGCAGATGACATCCCCTAGTTGTTGAAATAGTGGGTGCCCTAGACCCAACTATGTAGTATTTTTTATTACCGTATCTTGTGTATAGTTAGATACGCATGATGGTTTCTTACAATTATAGTGCATACTTTTCTGTGTCCACTATAATAATGGTAATTTCCAAAGGTTAATTGTCATGTCGAGAGGTTATAACAGTTCCCAACCTATAATGAGAACCTCGAGATACAATGACATTGATTGTAAATATGTGTTCTATAGTCTAGATACATCTAACGGACTAGAAATAGTAGATGTCTGACTATCAGGTGTGGGATCATAAGAATTGAGACTTCTTCTCATGAAGTTCCCACTTGGTGATCTCCAGTAGTGAGATCATGAGGACAGACCTGTCAATAGGAACACCACATGTTTTGGGTTTCATTGGTTATTTCTATCTACGGACATGTCTATTGGTCTC
This sequence comes from Viscum album, assembly GCA_963277665.1. Lineage (NCBI taxonomy): Eukaryota > Viridiplantae > Streptophyta > Magnoliopsida > Santalales > Viscaceae > Viscum > Viscum album. The sequence continues at coordinate 319,400,919 of OY728156.1, forward strand.
CTAACTTGAGACCATTACCAATGTATATCATTAAATTATGTACTCTGATGCAAGGATAAAACCATGGCGGTAATGTCATGGTGAGGTAGTTTGTGTCGGGTGCGTCATTAGTGGTATGACGTTGGTTGAATGGTCAAGAAAGGATTTTTCGCTTCCATGTATAGGAAGTTGTATATCTTAGGCCAGGTTGATCAGGATGGTGCCGCCTTTATAAGTCTTTGGCCAAAGCAGTAGAAAGGCAAATCTATCCTGATTGATCAACAAATAATAAAGAAATATAAGGACGATGACACAAGAGTGTGTCCTTATTTATGAGATATTTAATGACAAATGGAATACAGTACACAGTCAGTGTTCATAGTATGGTATTCATTGTAATGACAATCCTTATCACTTTAGGGGCCATGACGGATTGCTAGACCCTGCTCTCAGTCTGTGAATTTTATTCACTACTATTGAGATAAGGTCCTAGAGGGTCACACACAATAGCGTATTCAAGAATCCGCACCTATTCAGTGGAATAGGAATACGGACATAGTGGTCCCTACCAAGGGGTCCGAGCGTTGTCCAAGTTGTCGATCACCAAATGAAATAAAAAAATTCATTAAAATTCAAGTAATGAATCTTTGGGATTGAATTTATTTATGTATTTATGAGTTTAGTAAATACAAGAGAAATATTAATCGAATGAATATTATTTAATATTCATGGATCATTTATTATTAAGCTAGACAATGATTCGAGTTAAATGTCTCAATTTTATAATGTAATATATTATATATATATTAAAAGTATGTGACAAAATAATAAATAATATTGGCGCAATTAAGTTCGTAATTTTTTTTATTTAGTCGACGTTGAAATATACAGCGGTCAGGGAACCTGAACGGGTATTTCTCAATGTCTCTATAAATAAGAGAGGAGGCTCTCTCTCTTGAGTGTGCAATTCACTATTCATTAATTTCAATAGAATGAAAGTTGAGAGCCTCTCTCTCCTCATGCTTCTTAGAGAGAGAATCACTAGATCCAAGATGCTCAGATCGTGATCTCTCTTCTGCATCGAAGGATTATCGATGTGATGATCGTCGGGACGTCAAAAGCATCGTCGGATCGACATGCTAGCACCCAGATTTCAACGATGGGAGTTCTAGAGAATTTATGAAGCACACATGGATTATCTATAGGTATCCTGATATGGATTCTTCATGCAACGATTGTCTTTGACATGTAGAGGGAGAAAATGGCTTCGGATATTCAACGGGTATGTTTTCTGTTTGTGTTTGTGCTCTTAATAATCTACGTAAAATCCTTGGACCTCTCTGGGGCTCGGATCATCGGCGAAGCCAAGTACCATCGTTCCGCCGATGAGAATTTTAAAATCCCCGACCCACCGGCTTCTGCTACGGGCCCTGAAAACCTAATAGTGGTATTAGAGTGAGCCTGTAGATTTTATGAGCCTAGGAAATTAAAATTGCATTAAAATTATGTAGAGGGTTTAAAAATGCTCTAAATGGATTGAACCACATTTCAATCCGATTTCGAACGACCAATATATAGTCATTCGAACTTTTTGGAATGGATCATGTTTGTGTTTTTACTCAGGTTTTAAATTTTATTTATTGTTTCCATTTATCGGAAATAATAAATGTTTTTTAAGAAATTATAATTATTATAATTATAATTATTATAAATATATTTATTATAATTAAAATTAAAATTATAATAATTATATATATAATAATAATAATAAAATTAATTATTATTCTTATATGATTACAATAATAATAAAGTATTATTATAATAGAAGGCTATTATATAGCCTTTTGGAAAAAAATTAACAAAGGGAGGAAAAGACTTAGAAATAAGCCTTTAGTTTAAAAAAATGTAAAGGAAGTCCTCAAAGAGGGTCTCCCCGTGTGGAGAATCAAAAAGAAAGACCCTTGGGTCTTGCTGCAATCAATTTTAAAAAACGGGGGGGGGGAGGGGTTTGTTGCATGGAAACAACAAGCACAAAAATAAAGGAAACAAATAGGGGTCTGGGCGGACCCCTTCCTCCTCCTGCATGGTACGTAGTAGACCGCCGAAACCCTACTGGCGCCACCCTCCGCCGCTTGCACTAGCTCTGCGCCGGTCCGCCACCGTCTGGCCGCCTCTGCCAGAGTCACCCCGCTCTCCCTCGGGACGCTGCACACTGCACTAGGGAGCCACACAGCGCCGCGCGGGTTCTCCTTCAGCACAGCAGGCCCTCTGCCGGTAGCACTGCAGTGCATCTCACCTAGCCTCCCTCGGCCGCTGAAACCCTACCCGACCTCCCTTCTGCACGAGGTGTTGCACGCTACCGCCTGCCTCCACTACTCGGGTCGCATCCGTCCAAGGCCACCCCAGCCTTCTCTCTTCCATCACGCCTTCCCGGACGGTGCACCTTCCCCAGTGGCGCACTGTGGCAGCTGCTTCCCGTTATAGTATCTGGCCACCACCTCCCTTCTCAGACGCTGCCTCCAGCAGTGGCAGACCACACAACGGCTCCTCCCAGGGAATACTCTGGCCAATCTTACCTGGCCACCGCCTGGTCCTCCAAGTGGGCAGGTAACCCCTCGGGTTAAGTAAATCAATTAATTTAATTAATTAAATTAATTGATATATTAATTGTAGTGAAATAAATTTTTAATGCCCGAGGTTAAAATTAATTTAATTTTTTTTAATTAAATTAAATAATTAATTAATTTAATTTAAGTATTAATATTAAATTATTTAGATGACCATTAGTTAATTATATAATTAATTTAATTTTATGTATTAAAATTTTATTAATTATATGGCCTATAATTAATTAATTTATTTGAATTTATTAATTCATTTAATTATATTATATTAAAATACCCTCGTACTTGCTTTAATGCATTTTAATTTTAATCTCACATTAGTTACCCATCTACTGGTCTTGAGCACTGACCCTAGAATGTCTGATTTTAATTATGTAATTAAATAAATATTTAAATTGTGTGCGATGTGTGTAATTAATTAAATGATGGTCTGTGCATCGTCTATTTTTTTCGGTTAAAATGTATAAGGACCTGGGTGTCCAATTGATTTGATGTACAATTATACCCCAGTCCCCCTCGCCTGTGCGTGAGTATTCTTGTATTACGGACGAAGATGATGCAAATACATTTGATGTGGACCCTGCCAAGATGAGGCAGTGCACGTTGATCAAGACGATGCAAGACGACATGTGGACCACACCAAGACGAGGCAGTACTCCAAGACGTGATGTGGACCCCGCCAAGACATGGTGATGTTCCAGATGCGAAGCAAACATACATGATAGGGAACACTGTATCAAGAGTGAAGCGTACGACTCGGGTACGACCCGCTTAGGACATTTAGATGCTCAAGACTAGTTGGGTAGTAGTTTTACCATTATTCATTTATTTATTATTTTATGCATTTTAGAACAGCGGGAAAAATACATAAAATAATTGATAATGAAATGCATAAAGAAGAGACATATGTTTTTCTATTAATGTTCAGTTGTGAGCGTGACAACATAGATGAACTAGATTAATAAAAATGGATTACATTCTTCAAGAGAAAAACATAAAACCGTCAAATCAAATATTAGGTCACAAATTGTCTTCCATCATTCAATTTTGAACAAATCCGGGTGTTTGAGGTGTCGGTTCATGCCTCAGCTGAGGGTGCCTCTTAATACCGGGGAGTTCCTATTTGTGTGGTGGGTCAATATAAATAAAATTGTAGAAAAGATACAGCCTTACCTAGTTTTTTTATAATTTTAGAGGTAAGAATTGAGTAAATCAATAAATGATTTCTGAAGCTGGGACTTCATTCATCATATCAAAGAACCGCAAGATAATGTTGTTTGCCAGCCAATAGCCTACCTTGGACCCTACGAGTAGTGGCGTAGATCTAGCTTGTAGACAATGAGGGAGGTTTGGGGACCCTTTCCACTAGAATACTAAAGAGTATTTAGATTTTAGTGGAGAGGGTTCCTAGAATTTGAAAAATTAGTGGGAGACATTTAATGATTAAATAATCAGTAATGTCTGATTAGGTAATCACATAAAAGTATAACCTTCTAAAGTATATTTTTCGATAATGACAAGAAATACCACAATAAAACTGAGATAATTATTAGAAAAAGTTAACGTCCAAACAAGCATGAAATTCCAAGTGTAGTATAGGCACTTGCGCACATTACTAAAATAATGGAAATTCAAGGTTCTTGTGTCCTAACCTGTTAAGACACCTCAAGAAGCAAGGGTGTAAAACTGCTTACAGGAGACTCAGGAATCAAGAATATGATGGTTCAATCATTATGCTATCATCAATGTCTGATGTTATTTGCGGTCACTACATAAAGACATGGATGATGTTACATGTATTATAATCTCCCAGATCCTTTCGAGGAAAAAGAGATGCAAGATTTGAATGTGATGGTTTCACTCAGTTTGTGTAAAGAGAAATATGGTTCACAATATTTTATTCCATCCCATTTATTATAACTTTTACACCAAAATACTCTAGTTTCGTTTAAAGGTACAAACAAATGGTATATAGTAAGCGCTTTACTACCTTTAAGGTAATATTTTCCATGTAATAGGAATATTGGAGATAACACCATCTTTTATTCTTATGGCGAATACATTGAATTCAAATGTGAAAATACTTAGGGCAAGTTACACCAAAGGAACATCTGTCATGTATTTCAATGAAAAGTGGTTGGTTATTTAACAGAAGGTTATTTGCATCATATAATGAAATGAATTCATAGAAGTTTAAAAACTAAAACACATTAAGCAAGTACCCGCTCCTCATTCAGTTAATATTCATCAAATAAGAGTATTGTTTTCTCACATACGTCTTGGGTATTAAAATACAATATGTTTTTCATATATATATGTATTGAAATAAAATAACCAAGTAAGTATAGAAACATTACTAGAAGTAAATTCTCTTCTCCAAGTAGCTGAGAAAGGGTGACTCATAAGTCAACAGTGAGAAATACATAACTTCTAATTTCCAAGTTATTGATTCAAATTGAACAAGTTGTCGAATATAACCAAAAAAATTTATCTCATGTGCCAAATTTGGACATGATGATACATTACTCCATGTTTTGGAATAAATGTTGTTTTTGGTAACATACTCAACAAATAGTTCACTGCTACTTGAATCAATTGAAATACATGATGAATATAAAGTGTAAGACCTACCAAGTTATGGAAATGTGGTTCCTTTTCAAGTAAAACTAAAAGTGGATGTCAATAATATACCCAGTATGGTATTTAGGCTCATCACACCTAAACACCTATGGTATTATTGATATCCTTTGTTTGGAAAAAGAAACCTTTAGAAATAAATGTATGCCACAAAGCTTTCCGAGGATAGTTCAATAAGACATTATGAACTATTCCATAGAATTAAAGAAGTAATGATACATAATAAGATTCCTTTATGTCATTAAGGAAATTTTTTATGAAGTATATGTTTGGTCAAACGATATGCGTTTCTTCGGATCGGCATGCCGAAGACTATCTTGGCCAAGAAATCATCGATCATGATAATGTAGCATGGAGTAATTCCTAAACACATGTTACCTTATCTGCATCACTGTATTGATGTTCATAAGGTGGATTGATGATGATTCTTACGTATTAACATTGGTGAACAAACATGTAGCATGGATCAATTCCTAAATGCATATGTTATAAATCAAAGTTATGATGTATGTTGTTTCAATGTTACAACCTGCAGAAACATCCATTATATTTCATGATGTTCATTGAAAATGAAGCTTAAACCCATAACCAATATGCCAACTAAAATGACTAATGGATATCATATGATTCATAGTATGATGGAAAATCCATTATGTCATATGACGTGTTTAGATGCAAAATGCTTGTTAAGATTTAAACAAACATGCATCAAGTTAAACATGTTGTGCATCTAAGGTAATTATCATAACATTTTCTTAAGATATTACCTAAATCCCTATGATAGAAAAAGTTGTAGTCAAGTATTAGACTACATTTCTATACAAGGGTGAACACCTCTATTAGAGATAGTGGGAGTTGAATTGACTTGGACTTAGTCAATGCTCAAGATGCACAAATGGTTGGCTTATGGAACAAGTTCAACAAGTATGTGTGGAATAGGATTGTTCCAGAGACAGATACTGTGTATGAAGTATGAAACCATGGTGATGGTTTTATAATCACCACGGTTGGTGATATATTATCCATTAAGAATAATAAATCATACAAGTAAGCAGTATATGGCAACAAGTTAATATTGACATGATCAACTAAAATTCAATAATAGATTCCATGTATCAAATTACAAAGGGGTTATAAATTAAATACTGTGGTGGGTATTCAAATGAAAGGATTCATGGATGGTACAAGAATGGTACCAATAATGCTCGATTGGTAATACCAAGTCTCTACGCCTAAATCTATTAGAGTTTTACTTGTCATGGCTAAACTTCTATTATCATTTTATTGTTCATTGGATGTCAAGATCATTTTTCGTGGAAGGTGTCTATACGACACAACCCGAAAGTGAAGATGACATAAAATGATTCTAATAAGGGTTGAGTGTTACAGAAATACAATTCTGGATTAAAATAAGTGACATGATCTTAGAACATTCATTATAAAATAATCTCTGCCTTGTGTCTACCAAAGTTTAGTGGGAGCGCCAATGTTTTCCAAGTGAAATATTCTCAGCAACATATGGAAATGGATTTTGATCTTAGAGTTAGATAATATCAGGTTAAAAACAATTCTCCAATGATTGACTTTAAGTAGAAAGCTATGTTCTAGGGAATAGGATCCACTGAGGTATATCCAAAGGTTGCTTGGTCCTAGTCAATCGTACATAGAGTAACATTTTATTGAAAAATACAAGTTGGAACAATTCAAATTCAGAATTGTTGCCTATGTCACATGGCTTAATCTCTCCAAGTTAACATGTCCAGAGCATGTGTAGAGATTAAAGTTGTGAATTGATACCATATGCTTTATAGATGGATCGATCACATATGCCATGATATGTACAATAATTGATATTGCCATGATATAGTTTTGTATATGCATATATCAATTATTTCTAGGAGCACTACATGTGATGTAGTCAGAACAATCATCTTGTAATTTGGTAAGTACAAATGATATGTACCTGGAAAATGGAGAGGATGGTATACTAGTTTTGGTGGGACATAAACTATTAATACATAGATAAATTTCATCTAGTATCGTAGTTAGGAAAAGGAGATGAGCGAGTCATGCTCATAAAAGCTAGTGGTAGCCATACCTACAAATACCGAGTACATTGCAACTTCTAAGGAAGCTATGAAGTAGTTATAAATCGCAATGATTTGTACCAGTTCTTGGATTAACACCTATTGAGAAAATTATTATCATAATAAGAATTATGATATTCTTACTAGCCAATTTGTCAAGTCATGACAATAGACAAAAGTAATATACACGGGGATAGCCTGTCTTGACAAGTTTTACTCAAGCTTATGAGGTCGAATATAGCAGATATTCCACGTGGAGAAAACGTGGTAGGCCTAGTATTTAAAAGCATTACCTAGTAGAAGCATGGTATTTATCATGTGAGTAGCTAACATGTTTAGTTAGCAAGTTTTCTCTAGTGCAAGTTGGAGTGTTTAAATAGTGGGTGCCCTAGACCGAACTATATAGTACTTTTGATTACTGTATCACGTGTATTGTTAGATACGCATGATGGTATCTTACCATTATAGTGTAGACTATTCTACATCCACTAGAATAATGGTAATGTCCAAAGGTTAATTGTCATGTCAAAAGGTTATAGAAGTTCCCAGGCTATAATGAGAACCTCGAGATACAATGACATTGATCTTAAATATATGTTCTATAGTCTAGATACATCTTACTGACTGGACATAGGAGATTTCTGACTATCATGTGCTGGGGGCTCATAATCATTGAGACTTCTTCTCCTGATGTTTTCACTTGGTGATCTCTATTAGTGAGATAATGAGGAAAGACCCATCAATAAGAACACCACATGTTTTGGGTGTTATTGGTTGTTCCTATCTACAGACATGGGTATTGGTCTCCTGACATGATACCATTACCAATGTATATCATTTAATTATGTACTTTGATGCAAGGAGAAAACCATGGCAGTAATGTCATGATAGGGTTGTTTGTGTCGGGTGTGTCATTAGTGGTATGACGTTGGTTGAATGGTCAGGAAAGGATTTGTCGCTTCCAAGTATAGGAAGTTGTATATCTCAGGGCACGTTTATCAGGATTGTGCCACCTTCATTAATCTCTGTCCAAAGTACTAGAAAAGTAAATCCATTTGGATAGATCAACAAAAAATAATGGAAGATAAGGGCGATGACACAATAGTGCGTCCTGATTTATGAGATATTTAATGACAAAGAGACTGTAGTACACAGTCAGTGTTCGTAGGATGGTAGTCGTTGCAATGACTATCCTTATCACTTTAGGGGACATGATGGATTGCTAGGCCCCGCTCTTGGTCTGTGAATTTTCTTCACTACTATTGAGATAAGGTCCTAGAGGGTCACACACAACTGCATATTCAAGAATCCGCACCTATTCAGTGGAATATGAATATGGACATAGTGGGCCCTGCCACGAGGTCCGAGCGTTGTCCAGGTTGTCGATCACCAAATGAATTAAATAAATTCATTAATATTCAAGTTATGAATATTTGGGATTGAATTTATTTAATGTATTTATGAGTTTCTTAAATACAAAAAAAATTAATCGAACAAAAATTATTTAATATTCAAGGTTATTTTATTATTAAGCGGGACAACAATTCGAGTTAAATGGATCATTTTTATCAGGTAATATATTATATATATATTAAAAGTATGTGATAAAATAATTAATAATATTGGTGTAGTTATGTTTTTCAATAATTATTTATTTAGTCGATGTTGAAATATACGGGGGTCGGGGAACCCAACCGGGTATTTCTCGACGTCTCTATAAATAAGAGAGGAGGCTCTCTCTCTCTTGGGTGTGCAATTAACTATTCATTCATTTCCATAGAATGAAAGTTGAGAGCCTCTCTCTCCTCCCGCTTCATAGAGAGAGAATAACTCGATCCAAGATTCTCATATCATGATCTCTTTTCTGCATCGAAGGCTTCTCGATGCAGTGATCATCAGGACGTCGAAAGAATTGTCGGATCAAAGCGCTAGCACCTAGATTTCGATGATAGGCATTCTAGAGAATTTCTGAAGCACGTGTGGATGATCTAAAGGGATCCTACTATGGATCCTTCGTTCAACGATCACCGTCGACATGTAGCGGTTGACAACGGCTTCGGATATTCAATGGGTATGTTTTCTGTTTGTGTTTGTGCTCTTAAAAATCTACGCGAGATCCTCGGACCTCTCCGGGACACGGATCGTCGGCGATGATAAGTACCGTCATTCTGCCGATGAAAATTTTAAAATCCCTGACCCACCGGCTTCCAATGTGGGCCCCATAAACCTAACACTAGATCAACCCCACCATAGTACATTCCTTATTTATAATCTATACATTTTAATCTTTTATACTAATGGAATGGAATAAATTAGACACCATTAGAAGTAATTTTTTGATCCTCCACCTGGTGTTTCAGTAGAGGACATTCCTATAGGTTATGACTTCAGTTGGAGCCCTATATTATTGTTTATATTGTTATATGACTGCGCATCAGAGCTATAGACTGAGCATATGTTTAGACTCCCTATATGAGTTTTTACATTTTATTATTTTATTTATTAATTTATCCTTTCCTTTTTAAGTGTATTACCTATAGTATTTTTTATTTCCTTACATATGTTTCATCATTACTCTATGCACATGTGAGATTATTTAACACATGATAGGTTATTAGTTTATTATATTTATTATAAATGTTATTATTAGTATTTTTTTCATTTAGAGTATGATATTTTTACTGGTCAGGAGGGTATTCTATCCCTACATAATGCGGAGACTCACCTAAGGCCCTTTGGATGTCTAACTGGATTTCAAATGAGTGAATCGATTTGGGGAAATAACAATGGGTAATCAGAGTAGGGTATTCCATCATTATAACATTTTCAGATGGTAGATAAGAGACTATGAATGTTTTAGAACAAGTAAAATAGCTTGTCTCTTAGAATGACCCACTCATGCCCGGGGGGAAGTCCTTGTTTCTTGATATTTGAGTATTTTTATGTTTTTCTCTATTATAGTTCATTCTTATTTAACCTAGAGAGATTGTTCATATTTTTTTGGTTAATTATTTTTGGGTTTTATCAATTATGACAATATACCAAGACTGGAGGGGTGTCTATGAATTATTGTAGGCACTTAGGGTGAGAATTTCATTATTATGAATTATATTATTATTTATATTTCTTACATGTGTGGTTACTAGAACATTTTAAAACTAGGGTATAAGTTAGGCTATATAATGTGTCTAAATAAACAAAAATGTAGTTTTCCCACTCACTTGAATTATGGAATTATATTTAAACATATTTAAATAAAATTAATAATTGAAATTGACATAAAAAATAATGAATTACACTTTGTGAAATTTTCAACTGTCAAATGAATTTGAGTTTTTTAACTAAATAATATATTTTTAATTCATTTGTGCAGGTTTATCAAAAAAAATATTATTTATAATAAACTCCTTAATGTTTTATGTAATAATATGTTTTCTTTATTTTGATAAATGAAAATCAATTTTGGTTGATTTTAGTTATATGGTGTACTGATTAAAACTAATAAAGGTTCATTCCACTATAACAAGGAAATGACTACTAATATAATTTAATCGTTATGCTAAAGTAGTCCTACATAGGTATGTCTTGGAATGATATTCTGATGGGATAAATCCTCTAAGAGAGTTTTAAAATCATTATTAATGTATCTTTTAATATGTTTCAATTAAATGGGATTCTAATTTTATTTTATAGAGTATTTCCCCCATAAATGTTGAATGGATACCCATAAAACTACACCAAGTTTGGAATGAACTGACCCACATTGGTTTTTTTTATCATTACATTCCTTATTACATAAATGCACTGGTGTTTTATATATTTACCTGATCAATGGATTTAGTTTTTTAATGATCAATCACTATATATATAGTGTTTTATGATATAAATAAATGTGGGAATTTTTCATAGATGGATATTGTAACATTGTTTAATTAATATTGATCTTTGAGGTTTATTCCACTTTAATCAAATAAATAAAATATAATATGATATATTATTGGATTAGTACAAACCATTTTGTCTAAAATGTGTGGTTTAAAATTACACCTGGAATGAAACCATAATATTTTTAACAAATTCAAACATATGAAATGGCAGAAAAACCCATTCTATGTTTAATTTAATAAAAAAACTTACGTAGGGGATGTTATGAATTTTTCTTTATGATAATTACTTAGAAGGGAATAGTGATGTTTGAAAAGAGACATAGTTGTTTTTTTCATTATTTAGACATAGAGGTTGCGTATGAAGGACTAATGAACGTATAGGTGTAGCCACATCTTTTCATTTGAGGCCTTCTTTTAAACTGAGAGTTTTTCCCCGCTGTGGTAGTACACTAGAGAATAGGAAAAAAATTTGAAATACTCTGTTGATTTTTTTGGAATAATATGTTTTGTTCATTTACCATTTTGGAGTAAGTAGGTCACTTAGTTTATAATTTAAACCCAAGGAAGGTTGTTGGTCTTATAATAAGTTAATACTTGGGAATAATTTTTTTATCATGGAATATTTAATTTCATGGAACTATAATTTATAGAGTGTCATTGGCCACTTAGTCATCTGATTTTTTTAATTTTGTATAAAACAAGACATCAACATAAAAGATAAATAGTGATGTAAAATAATGAGACTCTATGTTGAATATTTTGAGTAGGAATGATAATTCTAAGGATTTTTGGTTTCATTGGGCCATGATTAAATTGAAATGGATACAACTATTGAATTTATGTAATATCTTGGAACTTCTTGTTATCATACATGTTTCCACAGAATTAATTATTAGTGATACTATATATTCATGGATTCGAAATAATCATTCATGTGAGGAACATATATGAGTGTTGTTTTTTTTCTTAAATCCATGAGGAGTGTTTGGTCATGAATACATAGAAATGGGTCCGAACTACTTAAAAGCTATGTTCAAGTGTCACATTTAGAGGAGATTATCCAGGTTGTTAATTATTTTTTCATAAGGGTTTTAGCCCTATGATGCTAGTGGAAGAATTTAATTACCTCAATGATATGGATGACCATGTAAAGGATTTGGTTTAATTGCAAGACCAATATGATTTACATTTTGGATTTACTCTCTTGTTATTCTGATGTATGTAATCATGGCATGGATAGGGTTACCATTTTTTAGTGGGTAGTTCCTAGGGATCATTTTTCTTAATGATACTAAAGTTGTGTGGATCATGGTAATCTTTCTTTTGATGAACTAACAGTTGTATGAATCTGAGAAGGGTGTTAAAAATTCTAGATCCTATGTGTGAGCCTACGGTTAATGTTAATCAATGAGATAATAATGAAAATTAAGGATCAGGGACTGATTTATGTTTTGGGTATCCCTCAATTGGATATAGTTTATCTATAGGTCATTTTCAAAGGGATGTATAACCCATTGACACAGATATACATGGTTTACAATATGTGGATCCATGGGTTATAGTAGATGTGTGTTCCTCGAGTGAAGTGGAAGATGTTAATTAGAATGAGATTGTTATGTGATGAAAAGTATACTCCTATGGTGGGTCATGAGATGTCGATCTCTAGTGTGTGACCCTCACAGAAGAACAATCATGGGTGCTTGGTACTAGTCATTGGAGGGAAATATTGGTAGTATTATATTAGGGAATAAAGAAAATGTTTTACTGTTGGATTCTTTGGTTAATGCCATGTTATTTTTAGATATGGATTCAGGTCAGGTTTTGTACATGGTCATCCATATTAGAGTCATTTGATACAATCCAAATAGGTGTCAAATGATGAATATACAGGTTTTTATTGCATGAATGATGCACAATTAGTAAACTAGGGAACTGTAAGTGGAGTTATATCTTTTGTTACCTGTGGACTCTAGTGATCTTCTTGAAATTATCATGATGTATCTCCTGGGATGGGACACTAGGATCAAGTGTTGGTAATCTGTTAGTGGTGGATGTATATAATCTTCATTGAAATTTAGGAATAGGTGGTCTTGCTTACCTCATTCAAACAATGTGATGTGGTCAATCCTTAATTTCATATATCATTTTATTTGTGTATGGAGATAGTGTTTCAAATTTTTTTTGAGGATTTATTTGATTAATATAATGTGATTTGGTTTGAGTTTAGTTTATTATAGTTTTAAAATTTATATTGAAATTGATTCATGAGAGTAGTAAAATCTTATATTAATTTGTTGAGTATTTTGGGAACTATGTTACGCTCATTATGGGAAAATGGAATAAGTGTTTTGAATGATATTTCCAATGGTGGGTAGTTCGATGGATCAGTTTTTACCTCCATATGCTAATAACATTGGTAGGGAGTTTCATATCCTAGATGATAACTCATTCAAGGACATGAATAAACATTCGGATAGATAGTCTTAGGAAAATTTCATCATGGTGTTTGATGGTGGTTACAGACAGTGGAATATGGTTTAGTGGCTTAAGATCCCATGATTTTTTTAGGTGATCAAGATGAACCCTAAAAATTTAGAGGAAGAATTTAGCTATTTGAGAAGTAATTCATGACCAACATAGGTTGTGTGAAGTTTTTTGAAGCTCTTTGGGGATTCATTGGAATGAGATATACTTATGTGGGGTGATTTCAGGATTTCATGACTGTACAGGTTGATAATTCAATAGGGAATTAAATTTTTTAATCTCGTGGATGGGTAATTTTTAAAATAATTCCTCTAAAAGAATTTTGAGAGTTGGAATGATATAAGGTTATATATTTATATTTCTTATAAGACTCAAGTGGTTCCCTTGGTTCTTAGAAAATTCATGTGGTCCATGTTTTGAATTTTTAAAAATGGGGATTTCTATATGAGGAGCATAGTTATTGTTAATAATTCCCCCAACACAAGCATCTTACTTTACAAAAGTGAACAGTTTTTTTAAAGAATGTGTAGGGATTTAGAAAAACAAGTGGATATATATATATTTTATAGCATAAATTTATGGTTCATAAATCACCTTTTATAACCCTGTGATGTGGGATTTGATTCAGTGAGTGTGTGTATTTGGTGGGTGCATGTTTTGTCAATCCAAGTGGTCAAATCATGAGCCCCATTAAAAGACAAAAATAATTATTTTCCCCTATAACATTTTATTAATAAACCCCATATTTTCTCCAATGTTTTTCATGGACCCCTCACTCATATTCTATCTCCTATCTCCTTTCTACTGTGAAAAATATCCACTGTTTGGTGTCCATTTCAAGATTCATTGCTCACGATCAAGAGCTTTTTGCTATGGATATGAGCCTATTGCCTTCCATTTTATCTTTTTAGTTACATCTTGATTTTCCCAACAAGGTATTTGGATGAACATTTTAATATAGGATGACACAATCTTTCCATTAGGATGGAGAATCCTTGGCTCTTATGAATGGGTGTCCAAAAAAATGCACACCCTACATCACCACCCATTTTGATAAATGTATATGGTTGGGTGAGTTTTCAATTATTTTGAAGCTTAACCTAAATATATTCAAATAAGGTCAGGTCTATTTATTATGATATTGGATTGAGGATATTTCAGGGGACTGATAGAGAACATTATTGGGTTGTTATACTCAGCGGTGGTCTTGTGGGAGCACCAAGTGAGTGTCTCATTAATTATTCTAATGTTGTTAACCCTGATTAATTGGTTTTAATTTCAAATTAATTATAATTAATTTTTAATTAATAAGACTTGGTAGATTGAATGTGTATTAGTTTTGTGGATTTTTTGGGAATTGTTCATTATCTTGGTCAATTTTTAATAGAGAATTACAAGATAGACATAGTAAAAAAATATAATATGACTTATATGGTCTATTTTTTATTACATTAATTTTTTTCATTTATAAATTTTATTTTTTCTATGTTGATCCTAATGCCGAGATTCAACATAATCTTGAAAGAAAAATTATTTCATCTTAATTTTTAACCCCAAAATAAATCCATGCTTCATGAGTAGTGTTCATAAACAGTAATTCCATCCAACGGCCAATTATGGTGTATGGGGGTTTTACAGAACAAGATTGATCCTAGAATTGAATTGTTATCTTCATGACCGTTAATTAAAAATTTTATGTCATTGGAGGTTATGTAATTTATTTGATTCATTTTATAGACCTTGAAAGTTACATATTAGAATAATGAACAATTAAATGAGTCTCCCACTAAAAAAATATGTTTTATCATAATTTGATTCTAAATAATTAATGACGCTATTAGTGTTATAGGTTAAAGAATTAAAAAACGAAACCATATAAGAATCAATGTTGATCTCTATGTTTCTGAACTCGCATTTCTTATAGACACATAAACAAAAAAAATTGTGTGTAATGTATTACTAATATTTTAGTAATGATATTTCATTGAGATTATTGATAGATTATCTACCTATGTTAATTAGAGTACCTATTCATAGAGAATAAACCCCCAAACTTTTGTCCCTTAGGATCTATTGTGTTCACACATTCGTGTAAAAAATTATTGTATCTCCTAAAATCCATTTTTTATGAAATAAATTCTTTATAGGCGTGTTGATTTTTTTAGATTCCCTTAGGATTATAATTAAATGTACTTATGTCAATGATATCAATGGACCATAATTTAAAAATAGAAAATTTGAAATAGAATGGGAAATCTAATGTGTTAATTTTTAATGAAATGTTTTAGTTTTGTTTTGTAAATTAATGACCTTGATACATGTTTCCTATGTTTTTAGTTAATCTATTTGGAGTTGGATCTCTACAACAAACTACTTATTACATTATATTACATTAATATTCTACAGATTGAATATTAATATAAATATCTGACCATATATTTCTTTATCTTCAACATAATAATAATGTGATAATGTCAAAGAGTATTTGTCGCATTGATAAGGTCATAGATGTTCCAATATATGATGAGAACCTTGAAATTACATGTTAAAATTCTAAAAATTATTTCTATGGCCAGGTAATTTACTATAATATTTAACATAGTATATAGATATTTAGGATAGATAACACATAAGGAGATGAGCCTTTTTCTCATGATGTTCACAAATGGAAATTTCTAAGACTGGAGATTATGAGAGCAGAGTCAGTAGTAAGAATTTTCTATATTTTGATGAAATAAATTATTATTATCTATGAGTGTGTGTAATATTCTTTATAAATTAAAATTAATATTAATTAATTTCAGGACTCATGAAGTTAAATTTACTAACAAAAACTATCACAACATATGTTAGAGAGAAATATGTTGTGTTTGATGAATCACGAATGACATGTTATTAATATATAATTTAATGTAGGATTTTTTCCTTCTATATATATATATAATTTGATATGATGGAACTTTATTTAAATATAATTTTCACATATATTCCATATACATGGTGTAACAATGATTATTTCCGAGTTTCAAATGAAAAAATATTTATCATATAGTTTTGTTAGGTAAAGATGGAATCTTTTTGACTAGATATTCTGATAATGTGATTATATTATAAACTTATTTTTCTCATGTGGTTTTCAATTGTGAGACATTATATTTTTTTCATTATTATAATAACCTTTTCCAAGATAGTAATATTTTAATTTAGTAATACAAGCCTAATAATGATGAGAAAAATCAAAGAGGGTTAGAGACTATGTGTTTCCATTAATATTGATTGAATACAATTTCATTGAATATTATTCCCATTACTAAGTAATAATATTTTCATGTATTATTTATCTCTAATATTCATAGTGTAATAAATAAATATCTATTCATTAATTAAATAATTTATTTAGTTACAAGAATATTTAATAAATATTTAAATGATGGATTGTGGCTATAATAAGTATTTTATTTTTTGAACATTTAATAACTAATTATTAACTGGGTTGTCAATAAACATTATATTTATGTGAATATAATATTTATTGGTGAATTTAGTAAATGTTGAGGATTTCAATATGGACAAGATCATGTTTAGTGGTAAATATTAAATTATGAGATGTTGAAATTATATTTATTGTTACACAAGTTAGCGGATTCCATAAAATATTATAATTATTGTTATTATTTTATGGAATGGAGTTAATTAAATATTATAATATTTTTTAAGGGTTAGTACATGATAAAATAATATTTCAAACTAAACACTAGACCTATAAATATTTTTTTATGTTTATTGTATATGTTTAATGAAACATTGGGGATTGATAATCATTTCACACAATATATTTTTATCTCTCACTCACCCTCTATCATGAATTACTAATCCCTTCCTCTCAAAAACGAGAAGATCTCCTTCTATCAAAAAGGTTCATGGAGGAATTACGATGAACCATAAAAACTATTGAATCTCTATGCTAGCACCTAGAAAAAAATTTAAGTTTCTCATAGGTCAAAGGAACAAGTGTGGATAATCACTAGAAGGATTCTAAACTTATGTTATTATATTGAAATAATGTAAATCTAAATGGTTTTTTGAAATATCAATAGCATCATCAATGAATTGTTCCTATGAGGATATAATCCTTTCAACCAATTATATATATATTATTTATAAATATAACCTGAAATATCATCTATTTGTATTTTGGGACATTTAATTGAAATGTAATTTAAATATATCATCCACCACTATCACTTTCACTGCTTCTAGAACCTACATATGTTATCAAATTGTCAGGTTTTAAATTTATAATTATTTACTTTATTTTTGAGGAAAATGAAAATTTTTTGTTGAATTATTCATTTAATATTACTAAATTTGTAAATATATTTAAAATAAATTTTTTAAACATATTTATTTCATCATTCATTATTTAAAATTACACAGGTTCAAGAAACGATGAAGAACCAATTTATATTCCACCTGAAAATGCCAAGGAAACTGGTCAGATATATGGTATTAAAGGACATAAAGTTGTACCACACATCATATTCATATGATCAGTAGACCTTGACATGCCACGAGATACATAACTAGTTGAAAAGTAATTAAATGTGCTGAATCTGTTGTAAATTATGTGTAGACAATTAAAACAAGGAATATGGCATGTTGGATTACGTGGTATGTAGATAATGTCTATGTCATGTTGTCTTCTTGGGTTAGTAGTGACATTCGATCAATATGTGTGGTTATTATACATGGCCAATTATCATGAGACTAATATCCTAGATAATTAATGATATAAACGATATGTATGTGGTGTACATGGGATTTATTTTATCATTTCCTAGGTCCAAAAAACATGACAATCCATTCATTGAGTTATGAAGACACACATAATTACAAATACATTGATTCTAGCTAGTCTATACACTCCACGTACTCATGACCGTTGAACTTACTGAGTTATTAGATAGTTTTCGAGGACACATTGCTTGTGTGATCCATGGAATGTATCACTCTTCTACATCTTGAGTTTTTCAGTCGTGGTATAAAATCAAATCCCTAGGCATGTATCTTGGGTACATGGAAACCCAGGTTCACAACTTTTATCTCATAAGTACATGTTGTACTATCACTCAATATGGGATTGAATTCAATTAATTTAAATTTTTTATTTATTTATTGAAACTATGTTTTATTCATTGACATAAATATGGTGTTTTACAATTTAATAACGGATTCAATTAATTTTAAATTATCAATTTATTTATAGTAATTAATCTATAATTATTGGTCATTATATTTTTTTTCAAGAATTCAACTAATGATTGGTATCCGAAAATGAATTAACAAAGTCATTAACATTATTGGAAATCTATGATTTAATTAATTTATTAATTCAATCATCCTGATATTAATAAAAAATAAAAAATATAAATTAATGATAATTTGTTTACATTTTAGTATATGTTGCATGAGTTATCATTCTTTATTATTACCATAAATTGTGTATGTCATTGATGTTTTAATTTAATTTATTTCATGTGTTTTAATTTTTTTAATATTTTAATAAATTTAATGGCCTATATATTATCCCTACCTATATAATTATATAGGACCTATGTTTACATGATTATATGTATTTTCCCCAAAAACCATTCCTTTGATTCCCCTCATCAGAATGTGTGTTATAAATACATGTAATTAATAGAGTATCACATTGTTTGTGGAGGTGATTCGAAAAAGAACCATAATAATGCCAACCCATGTGATAGATGGTGTACAAGTGGAAGGATGTAACCTATTCCATGACCGTCATAAAGAATTTTTCCCTTTTCCAAAATTTTATTTATAGTCTAATAAATAAATCAGTCAATATTTATCCTTATGACTAGGTCATTTATATTTTTCCCTATATGATGTCATATTTTTTTAGGGATTCATGACCCAACCACATAAATAAGGTAATGGAATTAAATCCATATATTATGGGTGAAAATATTCCAACAAGGATAGGTAATTTTAATAAATCGATATAACATTAACCGGGAATAAAAATGGTAAAAAAAGAAAAAATTTATTAATAATAAAAAAATTCATCAATTAATTATTATGTTAGACTATAGCTTCAATTTATTTATTAGGAATGAAACCGGTCTAACTATGTTTTTGACCAACCCTGGTTGGGGAACATACTTGAGTGCTTTGGATGTAATTTGGTTGAATTGATCAATTTACATCAAGATAATTACCCCTTTCTAGATTTTATGTAACAAAGAGGAAAGGGATGAGGAAATCCATGTTGATATTTCTGTATTTTGGAATCCACTTAGTGGATGGAGGATTTGTTAGTCCAGTATTGGAAAAAAATTCAATTTTGAATACTTGGAAATAGTTTGACCAACCATTATTTTGGTTCTGAAAAGTGTAATATGTATCTTTTCTACGAAAACATCAATGAAAAAATACATTTGAGTTAAATGTTGAGGTATCATGAGAAATGATGAAATAATAAGAGACTCAATATATTTAATTTTATTATTTCTCATATAATTTGTTAATCAAGAAAATTAATAATCATAAATTTCAATTACTATAGAAAATGGAATGAAAACCCATGAAACCACTATGATCATCCTTTACCATATGGTAATTAATTACAAATAAATATTTTTGAATATGTTATAATCATTTATGGGATATATAATTATCATAAAAATAAAATTATGTTTTGGAATCACCTATTCCTATTCTGCCATAGTAGTAGGTGAGAAAAAATGAAAAGGATTCCTACGAGGGAATTGGTGAGGCTGCATCATATGTCTGTTGTATTATAAAATCTACTATGTTTGGAGTGTTTATGAAACAAAAAAAGTACATGTATTCTAAAACTATACTACCTCATATTTAATCCCCTATGAAATAAATATAATATCTTGAAATAAAATGAATTTTTATGCACTGTATAATTATAATTTATATTAATGGAATCTACCTACTGATCATGATTCAAAAATGTTGGGTAAAATGTTTAGATGGTGAAATTAGTCATATACTTATATAAGTAATTGTATATTAATCTTACAATATTATTCTTATCACCAAGATTATACTTATTTTTTTCCTGAATAAATTAAATGGATAAATTACTCAGGATACTTGTGTCTAAACTTCAAGGAAAAGATAAATATTGTTTGAAAAATTTTTCTATACACTTTTTACTGAGATGTTTGAACTAATAGGTTAAATATCCCATTGATATTCAATAAAAAGAAGGTAAAAAGTTAACCAAGTGGTTATTTTCTTCTTATGTTGAATGAATGGACACTAGATAATAAACTGAAATGAATTGATGAATCATGATTTTTCATGAACAATAGGTATATTATTTAGTTTTCTATTTGCCTCTGGTTTATTAAATATAATGACGTTACAACATTAATATATTAGAATACGAAAAATGGGCATGAATTGAAAGGTTATAGAGTAAACTCAGAAGGATATAGTATAGGGTTATTAAAATATCACCTAATTGTAGATACCTATTTATCAATGATAGATAGGATTGATTCCTGTTTGTAATAAGTTTGATAAATACATTAATTTTAGTATCATGATTTACATAATGGTACAATATTTTATTTTCAGAATTAATGTTTTTATGGTACCTAAATACTAAAAAAATTGTTCATTGACTCTTTAATCACAAAACAAATTACTATGAATGATGAAAAAAAATTATTACTCATACATGATTTTATGAATGATAATTATCTTCAAAAATTTACCGAATGTAGTTGCCCTATTTATGCTACAAAAAATATTTTATACTAAATTGAGATAAGATAAATGATATTAAAACAAAATACTTATAATGTATTTGATAAAGAAACCATTATAATAAAATTACTCACAAAACATTTAGAGTTTGTTCAACATGTACATGTAAACTATTCTAATGATAATGGTATATTCATATACCACATGAGATGCCTTAATAAAATTTTCTAAACTCTTTGTGAATTAAATAATTATACTTAGAAAATAATAACAAACATATGATATGGATTTTTAATGAAAAAATTATCCAAGCATTCATTGGTCATATATGTAGTGTAATAGTAATCCAAAACTCAAAACTCCTAACACACATTATTTTCATGATGGTAGTAAAAGGAAGAGAATTCTTGAGTCCTACATATATAGAAAATATTCTATTATTTCTTCAAAGATAAGTTTCTTAAAAACATGTTTAGAAACCAAACAATATTACAAATAAATTGGCTAATATATATCATATTATTTAAAATATTATAGTAATCAATTAAGACAATACAAAAAGTGTTTTATGAATATGGAATGTTAAAACCTGACTTTAGCTAAAAATAAACATTTGAGAAATAAGGTGAATTTTTTTATTGACCCTATAACCACAAAAAAATATTAAATGTACTACAGTTATTTATATAAAGTAATCATATCTCTTTGAATATATTATAAGATGTCTTAACCCTTCTAGGTTAATGATATGGATGCATTTGAGATGGTATTGTAATTGTGGACTCCACTGAGCGTAGTGGGAGGAGTAGTAACAATGAAACAAGCTATGTATTTGTATATATAACAAATAAGTAATTTTTCATCACCATGGTTGTTGATACATATATTGATATTTAGGAATAAAAACCCCAAAAAAATTGAAATGTGTAATATTATATTTTTTAAAATTATTTATTAATTCATGTAATGGACTCCATCTATCAAGATTACAAAAATATATTTTGTGGATGTTTGTTTGGAATGTTACTCATGGTTAGTAATTATGAAAACCTTGACATGGATGATAATTTATTGTTCCAATAAGGAATGATTTATTTTTGAAAGGCCCAATATATTCAAAAACCTATACACCGATCATAATGAATAATATATTCATTCAATTATAATAAGTCAATGTAAATTTCTATAAGCATAATTTTGGGATATTGATTTCCAATGCCACCTCACTTATTGTAATCGTTATGTTATATGTCTATATGAAAATACTAAAAGCATATCCCATGATATATGTGTACTCATAATTAATGAAAAGTGTTACTGATATCTCGATATTCTAAAAAGATATAATGTTTACAGAAATTAAATTATGAATAAACCATGTATTATTATATTAAAATATTTGTTTTGAAGAGAATGAGTGAGAATTTCCCCTACATTGATAGTGGGATCATGATAATTTCTCAACATAGTAATATTGATAAAATATGGGAAACTAATGTTTTTTCATACTAGTTTTAAGACTATAAAATGTTTCGTCTTAGTTTGTTAAAACTATGTAATCAAATTTCTCAATGTATGACTTCAATATCAGCATTTTTCTGTGTAAGATGTTATATAAAGTAGATCAATTCTTTTTCTATGTAATTTAATAATAAACATATTAAACTATTATTGAAAAATACAATTTTAAAAATTTTAATATTTAATTTATGTAGGAGTATAATTCCTCCAATATAACATTGATTAGAATAAGGAGAGATTATAGGGATTAAATTAAATTAAAAGTATAAATTCTAATAATTTTTCTCATGTAATGTGATATATAATAAGGTTTGATATTAAAAAATGTTACATAGTATGTCAATATTAATATAATCCAACATAACTAAATCAAAAATTTATTTTAACTATATTAATGTACATTGAAAATTAAAACTGGATGAGTTCGTGGTGTTTGCAGTAGTGGGAATACTAGTGACTAAGTGAATTTAACAAGTATCTTCATTTAGATAAATTTTATCTATTTTCTAAGAAATATATAATGTAATATAAATGAAAAACTTATTACATCTAGTGGTAGATATATTTACGCTATCTGAGTATGTTGTGTCTTCTGATGTAGCTTAAGAAGTAGTTTTATAAATTCTTAGTTCAAATTTTTTGCGACACCAAAATAAATTTCTGTATCATTATTATGATATGAATTTACTATGCAATTAGTAATGACATAAATACTTTTAAAAGTGTAAAAAATATAGACACTCTTTTATATCACTACTTGAGAATGTTTTTCATGAAACCATTGTTGCAGTAAACATATTTTCAACACATACATTTGGCATTACAAAACCAATCCATAGAAATTTAGTTGGCCTAACATATATGTCAAAACTCAAGAGAATAATGTTTTCATGCTAGGAATAACCAGTAATTGGTATTTTACTCTAGAGAATATCAGAGTTTGTTTGATTTGAGTCCCTTGAACCAACTAATTTTTAAATTATATTTCAGGAATATTGAATGGACTGAATATTTAAATAAATATATTATCATATATTTATTGTTCCTTTACACAATATTGATGTGATTATGTACTATAATATCTTTGAAATTAATATGTTCATAAAATATCCTCGTTGTAATGGGAACCATGCAATTATGTGATGATATTCTTAAAAAGAGTTTTATGGTTTCATAACCCACTATGATAAATAAGATGTATATAGATCATCAGGTGAAATCACTGATTAGAAGATGAGGCCTCTTTTTATAATGTTTTCACATGGTAATCATTATGATTGATGATTATGAGAAAAGACTTATCTGGTCAGAATTTGGCATGTTTTGGATTCATCAGGTATTTCTATCATTGACTATGTGTAATGGTCTTTATAAATAAATATTATCATTAATGAATGTCATTACTCACACACTTAGATTTACTGACAATCAACATCACTGTATGTGTTTTGGGAAGTTTTTTATGTTGTGTGCATCATGAATGACATATTATTACTAGATAATTCATGAAGAGATTTGGACCTTCTATACTTTGGATGTCGATATCTCATTCCATTTATTTAAATATGACTATCACATAAATTTTATATCCATTATTTAATTCCATTTACTTTATAAAGTCATTGAAATACATTTGGAGCATATAGGTTAGTGAAAAACATTTTCAACCACCCAGGTGAGATATTATGATAAAGAGATTATATTACACAATGAACATTTATATGTGGTTATTAGGGTCAAAACATTAAGATCATTCTCATGGGTTCCTCCTCCCATTTACATACCGTAATAATGTAATTTATGCACACCTACCTAATTCTAATTGGAAAGAAACTTAAATGATAACACAATAAGTGTTTCTATGGATTTTGATTAAATTATATATGAATCTAATTATTTGTGTGAAATATTATTCTCCTGGTCAAGGAACAAATTTATTCATGTTTTTTTCATAACATATATTTTCAAAGTAATAAATAATTATTTATACATTAAATAAATAATTAAATTATTACATTAATATTTAATAGATATATTTTCACTTGATTTTGGATAATATTTTTATATTATTTTTTTTAATTTTTAATAAATATTTATTCATTTTTTGTGAACAAAATATATATTTGAGTGAATAATATATTTTTTTAGGTATTCATTACATTCTGGGGAGTTAGAGAGGACTATGATTTTTTATGGAGATTATTATAGATTTAAATGCAATATGAATAATATTTATTATAATGCGAATTTGAAAAAATTGTGAAATAATAATAATAATGATTATAATATATTTAATGGGGTATATAAATGATAATAATATTTGTTAAGGTAATGTATGCAATCAAAAAATATTTCAAAACCAAACCCAAGAATTATAAATTGATGGTTTTGTGAATTTTATAGGGTTAATCAAAAATTGAGGAAAAATAATTATTATTAACAATGGACATCTCTCTATCTCTCACAAATTACTCCTATATTGTTATATGAAATTATAATAAATCTTTCATGGATAAATGATCATGAAGATATCAAGACAAACAATGCAAGACAATTAAATCTATGCACCAACATCATAAATTCAATAGGAATTTATTTGAAATCAAATAATCCAATATGGAACACCATTACATGGATTTTATAAATAAATCCTTGCATCCCATAAAAATAAATATGAAATTAATTTTGAATAATCAAAAATGTAATTGAATAAATGATCATAATATGTTGAAATCATTTCATCCGATCCTAAAAATTAAATTATAAATTTAGGATGAATGAATATTTATTATTGTTTCTTGAAATTTTATTCATTGGAAATTTAAAATATATATCCCACCACTAGAGATTCATCTATGACCAAAACCAACAAAACACCATTTTTGACCAAGGGTATTTCTTTTCATTATATCTATTCTTATATCTTCAAACTGGTTATATGAATGAAATTTTTATGGTTTAAAATGAGAAATTCCATGGGTAAGACATGGATTCTAAATTTATATTCCAACTGAAAACCTGCTAGATTTCACATGACTCATTCATGTGAATTACATTGGGTAATCCAACATTTGATCTATTCAATTTTTATATTCTTGAATCCATCAACATGTAAACAATGATTCAATTGGAAACAATGAAAAAATTAGAATTCATTGGATCAACTTGTAAATTCCACTTGATTCTCTCACATATAGAACCCCAGGGATTATCTACATGGAATCCAATACAACATTTCATGATATTAAAATAGTCTCCCTTGTTCGTCTTGGTCAGTGCCCTTTTGGAATTGTGATCACAGAAGTGTTATCCTTTGGATTCGACTATTAACAAAAACATTGTGTCATGACCATCATTTGTTGGATTCACAATTTTACACTAATAATACCTCGGATTATTCTTTGAATTATCATAGTACCAATATATGTGAATACTAAAACAAAATTTATGGATTCAGCATTGATTATTATTCATTGATTCATGATATTATCACTAATCTTATTAGTACCACTTTATTATTCATAAGGTAAGAAAAAACAGAGTATGACAATGTAGTTGGTTTCACATGTCTCGCCTCCATCTTAATAATTTCATTATTTTTATACTACACATTTTTATCTGTTATACCCATAGACTGCAATTCATTATACACCACTAGTACTTCTATAAATAGTTTCAGTCCAACATTATTTGGGTCATTGATTGGTACCAGAGAAACACACACCGATATAGGTTAGGAATTTTTTTTTTCCTCTTGTTGCATCTTTTCTAAGTCTAGGACATGGTATTGTTGTTTTAGACCAACATGAAAGAAAACTACTGTTATCCCAACATATAAAATGTACTTTTGGAATTGATGAGGTACAATTCAAATCATATATTTCTAATGATTTTGTTTTTTTTGTAATCTTCAGGCTTGTCATGATATTAAGCCTTTCATCTTATAAAAATTTTATGTATGTAATAATGGATATTTTGAACGAAATTTCTTTAATTGTGGAAAATTGGATAATTAAAGTATTTTGCTACATGAAAAAATAAATATGTGAGCATTCAGCCATGTAAATCTACTATTTAAAGTATTTACCTACGTAAAATGTATATGTTGTTGGAAATAGCTATGTGAAATCTCCTGTATCGATGAATCACTAGTGTAGATCAAACAATTATGTAGAGTAATTAGTGATTTAGTTTATATACATAGTGAAATCGGCTAGGTTGTTTATAAAGGATATATGATCCACATTGGCTACATTGAATTTGGCTATATGGGATAGAATGATACATGAATCCAATTTTATACATGATGAATCCCTATAAAAAATTAACTACAATGATAATTTTTGTACATTTAGAATGATAAAGTGGATCAATTTGGTTATATGAATTTAAATCTACATAATTTGACTATGAGATGATCTAATATTAGTTATGATGTTATAAAACCTGGTATTTATTTCTATTGGTGTCTTTTATTATGATTTAATGTTATCATGAATTCATTATTTGGTTGAATATGTTTTTTTTTAAAAAATATCATAATAAAAGTAATGTTACAAGAAAGGAAATAAGTACATGGATAATTTAATGAGTAGTATGGTTGCTGGAGAATTTCAAAAAAGGAAATCTATTTTCAAATTATGAGTCTAGATTTTAAAGATATGTTATTCTCAAATTATGGGACAATTGTTATTAAAATATCAGGGGTGGTATGCATGTGAAAAAGGGTAATATTGAGATGAACATAATCACATAATTTATTATCCGGAAACTCTCTCTTGATGTTCCTATGAATTTATTTTTCTTACAATAATAGAAGAAGAAGCTTCAAGCTCTATAGTTGTGTTATCTTGATCATCATTTTAGTTATTTTAGAAGACTATTCTCAAGCATCGAAATTTTATTCATCTATCCTAGATGTTTCTTCGTTCTATTAGTTATATTTTATAACGATGAGATTAATCTATAAACACACTATTTATTAACTATAATTAGGTAAAGGTTCTCAGTAAAACAATATTGAAGGATATTTTTTAAATAATCCTTGTTGGATCCTAGTTAAACGATCATGATTATATTTTACCATATTTTATCTAATTTTACTCAATCATTCAATCTTTAAGAGAAGGACAATAAAAAAAGAAAAAAATTACTGGTCTAGTGAAAATCACTATGCAGTTAGAGTTGATCATTGGTGAAGTAGACTAGGGGAATTTTGTTCTCCAATCCACTATAATAATTTGTGTTTGATATATGTTTTCTATGAATTTATTTCCTCTACATGGTTTTTATAAATAAAATACCAAATTAATCTCATTTTAAAAAATGTTGACTCTAATTGAGGAATATTTAATGAACTCAATTCACCCCCGCCCAATTTAGTCTTTGTATAGTCTATATACAAAGAGAAATGATATCAAAGGGATTGACTCCAATTTTCTCATATATCCTAAATTAAAGTCTACAGGTCTCTTCAAAATTCCTAATATGACTTACAATAAGGAAGTAATGTATATGTACCCATCTTTAAACTCTACATAATATATTTAATTCCTCTAAAATTTGCTTTATTACATTCCCAATGATATATTTTAGGGACGAGTTTTAGAAAATTAGGAAATTATTCTTATAAATCAACCCATAATCATTAAAATTGGGAACTACTGATATATTATCCATTTAATCCATAAATTTTTTTAAGAGAAACATGAAATATTTTCCTGAAAAGTCTCCACAACATTCATCTTGTATTCTATATTTCTCCTA
This sequence comes from Viscum album, assembly GCA_963277665.1. Taxonomy (NCBI): domain Eukaryota; kingdom Viridiplantae; phylum Streptophyta; class Magnoliopsida; order Santalales; family Viscaceae; genus Viscum; species Viscum album. Next base: position 319,429,677 of record OY728156.1, read on the forward strand.
CACTTCCATCAACCTTGTGAAAAACACTATAAAACATGGTACGAGAACAGAAACCTCAGTATGGGACATAATAATAAGGATAGAAAAGGTTATTTCATGAATACATAGTAAAATATGAAGTATTTTTCATAATGAAATACTTATCACCTAATATTTATCATATAGTTTCTTTTTAAAAACAAGACATTTCCATTAAACATAGAAAACATAAATAATACCATAAAGGTAACATGAGGAATTAAAAACATAATAATGTAACCCTCATGGATATCATATGATTTGTAACCCTCAAGAATTATGTATCTCATAGGTTGAATTGAAATATAATTCATATGTAGTTGGACATGAAGTGTGATTTGATTTTATGAAAAATATCTTTATTATATTATGATGAATGAATCCTTGGAACCTGTTACATTACAAGTAATAAACCATATTAAAGACAAATTAGGTGTTGGGAAACAAGCTTAATGAACATGGATAAATCCCAAGAAAAAAGTATTGACTTGTTGGGAAATGTTAGAAATAGTTGAATGTCAATAATTTTATAGAATATTTTTTCCCCATTGTGATAGTGGAGAATATAATAATCTTCATTGTAATTTATTTTCATCTTCAATACAATGTTTGTAAAATGAACATAACATGATATTTATTAAATTGAGATATTTAAGAGGAATATTAATTTACAAAACATTGTGGATTCTTACTTGATACATATGGAACAATTGTGTGAATGTTTAAGAATTTTTTCTATAGTTTGAAATAGGATCCATGATTTTTGTAAACAAAACCTAATTGTTTTTTGAATAAATTTTAAATTTCTAAAGAAATATATTAAAAAAAACTTATATGTAATATACATGAACATGGGTACCATGATTAATTTTTTTTATAATTTTTTAGGGGAATGAGAAAAAATATTGAATATTTTACTAAATAAATAATGATAAAATTGAAATGTCATTGAATAAATAATCAACATTATTTATACAAGTAGATGTCAAAAGGAGCGAAATATAGTCTTTCTATTTAAATAAAATTATTCTAGGGAGTTTTGAAAAATCTATTTCATTATGGATTCAGAATAATTTTACAATGCCCTTATTTTGAATAAATACGAGTAAAGATGAAGCTGGGAAAAGAAGGAATTAGAAGTATTTTTAAAGAATGGTAGTAATGTATCTCTGTATTACATCATCAATGTTAACCATTCATTATGTTGTTACATTATGTGATAGATATTATAGTGAGCTAGAGTAATCACATATTTAAGAAAAAAATTATCAAATATATTAGCGGAACATATTTCCTTGTGTGGTTGTATTAAAGTATTTGTGAAATAACCTTTCATGGATACACTAATTTTATTTGGGATGGAAATTGAATTGATATAAAATTAACATTAGAGGATATTTTTTCTTGGTAGTACGCTCCTTGAGTTGGAATAGTAATAAATAATTTCAATTTAATTTTATTTCAATATAAGAATGATATATTGTCTTCACCCATTCTAATAAATATACTATTTATATGAAAGTTTAGGTGGATGATTTGAGGGTTAATTTTTCAATACCCATGAAGATTATTTACGATAATCAAAGTTCCAACCCTCATTTAAAAAATCTTATAAAAAACTTTATATAAAATAACAAAGATATAAAGTTTCATTTCATAAAATATAATGTTATTGGTGGAGATGTTATGCATGATTAAATTTTAATAAATATTAAATTTCTGATGACCACAGAAAATTTATACCATGGAAAATATTTCATAATATTGAGTCTTAACCAGTATGATAATCATCCAATAATGACTTACTAATGTTTTTAATAAATTAAAACCTCATTAATTTGGATTGTGTTGTCAAACATGGAGAGGATGTACAGAATTGTAAGAAGATATAAAAAACTTTCTTCAATGAATATGATGTTTTAACAATAATAAAAAAGAAAAGAGTGAGAAAATTGAGAGAAAATTTAGACGATAATATCTTTTTGTATTTTATCCAAATATATAAAAAATATCATAGAGGTATGGAATTATTTCAAAACAATTACATTATACAATAGTTTAGTTTCATAAAATTCCCTTTTATACATACAATGATATGATTGATGTTGAAAAAAACCATTAAAAACTTGGTTAAATAATTTGTATTATCAAAATGTTTGAGTTTAAAATTTGTTATTAATGTTGAAAATAAATCCAATGTGATGTTTAATGATCCTTTTTGATTCATTCATAACAATTTTTTTAGTTTTTTTCATATGATATCTTGTTATGTATTTTTTTCTTTGAAGGATTAGAAGGGGATAATAATAGATAAGAATGTTTTATTATGAAGTTGTAGGATGTTAAAATGTTTCGAAAAATTAATAATGAAACATTCTAGAAAAGTGATTTTATGTTAATTTTTTCAATGATTCATCCAAAATCATAAAAAATATTGATCCGAGATTGTTTTAAAAAAGGGAGATCAAGATTTCCAAACACAGAATATCATAAGAATATCACCACATTCAATGTTTTAGAAATATTCCTAAAACCTGACCAGATACATGGTGATCAAATTAAAAATTACATAAATTGGATAGGATTATAACATTGTTACTAAACATTGGTTCCTGGATCTAGATGATCAGACAGTTGAAATCAAAAAGAGTTACAAAGGCATAAAATACATGGGGATAGAGTTGAAAATTGTTCAATGGGAATTGTTTACCAAATAGACCCAATATCCATTAATTAGACCTTATATTCTGAATAAACAAATTTTGATTAATTTTTCAAAATATTGTGAATTCATAATTCAATTTTTTTATTACTAAAAATAAATCAGTATAAAATTCTCAAAATTGATAAATTAAGTAAAATGAGAGATTATAGAAAATAAATAATGTAATTCAAGAAATGGAATTTTCTATTAAAACTCAAAGGCTTATGAATCGTGTTTAACTTTGATATAAAAATATATATGAAATCATAGTATTGAACTGGAAAGTGAAGCCTCCATCAATAAGAGTCTATATAAGTTTTGACAATAAATTCAATCATCTTTATGAATAAATACTACCAGACATTTAATTATTTTGTTTTCTAGATAAAAATTTACTAAACTTTACATGGTGGATATTTTTCAATGATTAATGAACTTTGAGGATGATAATTTACGAGTTGAACTACTGATGAATGTAAGACTGGTCAAAATGATGAAGTGTGACTGGATAGAGTTAACTGGATGAATCAATGTGAATTAGTGATGTTTTATTACTAGATATAATGTTCTTAAAAATGAAACCGGGAAAAAAATTCCTGATAAATGTTTAATAAGCATTACATAATCATTACACAATTGTTTTTTATTAATGACTATTATGTCCTATTTTTTTAATTTTTTACCAAGTTGAGATAATGAAGATAAAAGAATATTTGTAACATAGATGTTAAGGTAGTTTGAAGAAGTTTTAGGTCACTTGAGAATTCTTGAATCATCATTTTTGATCATGAATATTCTATCAGAGTCACAAAGTGCATAAATAATTTTGATAAAATAAGATATTCAGTTTTTTATTTTTTGAGTAGGAAAATGAACATGGTTTCCTTTAATTTCTACATTGGGAGAGCCTATATAATTGGGGTACAAAGTATGAATGTACCTAACATTATTCAACCATATGAAATTCTCAAACCGAAGAGATTTAATTTCAGACTAATTATCCAAGTGAATTAATATTACTGTTGATAAAGAATATCATAGCAATAGGGTTTTAGTGTAGAGGAATTGGATAATGATTCTATTCAGAAAAACAGGACAAATTATATTGGAAAGTGTTTACAAGAAGGGTTTGAGGTGAAATATTTTGGTTCAATAGGCATAACTGAAGTTTTAAAACATGGTCATTTTATTTAAGAAACAATGGAAAGAGGATATTTTATGAATGTATCGTATATTGGATAGACATTATTCGAAGGAGGAAATTTAGAAGATGATTGGGGGAGCCGTTTTATAGAGTTTCACATATTTCTTGTTGTCACTTTTTTTTATAAAAAAACATTGTAATCTAATGGGAGTCTGTATAGTCATTCAAATATGTACAAGGTAATATTATATAGGGAGTTCCCTTGTGTTTTTTTTTCACTTTTTAAAAATTGTGAATATCCATATATAGATTGAAGTCTCCATGGAATGGATATAGGTTTTGAAACTGAGGTCAAACATTAAATATCTTCTTTAGTTTTTTACTTTCTTATGAAATCATAGTTGTGCGGTTTTCATAAAAATTGATAATAATAAACTTCTCTAATTTTATCAAGGTTAATTTCAAATAATTTGAAATTGTAAAAGGTCGCCATTAATTCACCCCCCAATCTTAGTGGATTAATGATCCTAAATAACTAAAGATTAATTTTTTGATGAACTGAATAAGTTTATTAACATATTGGTGATCAAGTAGAATGGGTTTTGTATATGGTACAGTGAGTGAGTATGTAGATGTGGTATTGAGGATTCACATGATACCAAATATTATAGTCAAGATGCATCCCAGTGGGGCCCATGTCACGACTCCCAAAAACCGCCACCAATTGGCCAGGGGGTGGTGACTAGTACTTAGTAGGCATATCACTAACTTTGGAGGAATTGACTAAGTACCTCTACACACACAATAATCCAATCCCACAAATGCTGAATATAAAAAAATCACTAATAAATAAAATTCATGCATACAACTAAACCCAACCAAAAGAATACAACTGATGTAAAGTGCCAAAAGTAAAATTGGGAAAAAATACAATCCCACATAAAAAGATTCTACAAAATAAATTTCTAACTTGTAAGCATAAAGTGGTACTATGAAACCTTCTCATAGCTGTAGGAACACCTCATCCTATAGGGAAATCAGAAAACCAATTCTAGTTCTTTTTAGGCCTAGATTCCTTAAAAATGTTTCTCGTCTTCATAAGACATGACACATGCAGGAAAATATGGGGAAGGGGTGATTATATCAATACTCAGTAGAGGACCCTGAAAACCAAATAGAAATACACAATGTGAAGTAACAATCATATCTACAAATTATATTTCTACAAAACATATAGTAAGAGAAACACAATCTTGATATACTCGGAAATCAGACTCGTATTTTAGAGATAAGTCACATAACTTCATACCGCATCTACGGATTCAGTTCACTGGTTCCACGAAGCACTCATCTCATAGAAATCAACCCATGAGTATAATGGTCTTGATGACATCCATCCGAGAAGAACTGTTGATCGGGAAAAGACAAGAGATATGGATACACTCGTTTTGGGAGAACCAACTATTGAGTGGTAAAATATCACGATAAACATATAAGGATCACTTCTTGGGCCTCGATTGATACCATGACTCATCTGGATTCACCATCTAAGTATAGGATTGGTCCTGTGGGAATAATCACATAGATAACTTTCTCTACCTATGGTCAATAATGGATAGAGGATCTCACTCCAGACCTCTTGTAGGGATAACTGACTCTATCACCGAATATCCTACAGAAGGGATCATACTCCTATGAATGGAAATGATACTTGGCCATTAGATGAATGGGAAAAATGGGCACTAACCAAAACAAATCCTATCAATGAAATTATGGACAAGAAGATCAATCCTTGTACTAATAAGTCAATGGTGTGTTGAATTCTCACAAGTAGTGTAAAGAAAAAATACAGGGCATGTAGGAAGGATCACATATTGTTTCATAGTATCTGGTGTCTACTCGGTGTACACAGTTCATGTGCCCGTACACGGCCTCAACCCATGTATTCCAACCGATGTCATCATAACATGGGGTGACCCATGTTACTAGCCTCGTATGTCCGTGTGGTAGAGTACATGGTGTGTACTCCACCTTGTGTTCGTGTAAGGACCTACATACCATGTGAAAATGGTCACAAATCTTGTTAGTTCTTCTTGTCTCCCAGAACTCTAGATGCCGCTGTGTGGGGACCCCATGCTGTGTTTTTACAGAGGCACGTCATGTTCTTCCTTGCTTGTAGAGCACAAAATGTTGTCACCGCCTCCATCACGTGACATGTTCTTTGGGATTCATGTAGTCTATTCTGGAAATTTTCAAAATCGCAAGTTTATCTTTCGATGCTTGGAGAATTAATATGTCTTTCGATCTGTTCTCCCGATCATCTCAGAACTAAATGGTTGAGGAGCCTCGACACCACGAAGTTGATTACAGTGGTTACAGATCTCAGATCTCCCTCGGAAACAATATTTGATTCATCCTCTCAAAAAATGCTCGACGAACTATTCCTCTATATCCAAGTCAATTCTTTTTCCTCCTCCAGTCATCATGGCATCGACTCACTGCCGTTAAAAGGATTAAATCGAGTGAATCGAAACATTGAATTTAACAACATTGATTAATCCAAAAAACAACCAAATAAAAACCCTCATGTAAGAATCCATGATCCAAAGATCAAACTTTCTGTGGGTTGATCTATGTTTGACATTTAATCATAGAACGGGGAAAAAAAGAATCAAAATAAATATCCCTACATTGATTCAGATTAAGAATTATCACCGCGTTGCATTTTTTGGTGAGGTTCGTCGAATTTGAGATGCGTCGATTGATCGTGTCGTCGTCGTCAGTCAATGGGTTCTCTTACAAAGCTCTAATAATTCTCCAGATTTCCAATTAATTTCTCCCCACATATAAAATTCGATAAAATAATTTAAAGGATGGAATGTGTTTCATCATTTCATCACTTTGTGGCTTTAAGGAGTCAGTGTTTCGGTTTTTTAGTCATTATAGTACGACATTAATTTATGAAACAAGTTCCCCATAATTGCGTTGTGGAAAATGTTTCCAAATAAAATAAAATAAACATTTATTTATTATATTTTATTATATTTTATTTCACTAAAAACATCCAAAAAATACATCTTTCTCTCAACCTGCGTCGGTCGACGTTAGGCCTATTATTATGTAATGTTGTCAACTCAGATGCAACAGTTCCCTCACAGTTTTAATCCGGGTATCCATTTGGAAACGTCCACATCCACAAACACCCTCCAACCTAGTTAACATAAAATAATGATCAAACCACCATTTTGGTCCTACCATGCCCCATAATTTCACAATATCAAAAATACTAATCTCGTAATAATTCCATATAATATTTAAAAATAATACACGGAAAAAAATTGAGACATTACATTCTCCCCACTTTTGGGATTTGTGTCCTCAAAAATCCAAAACAAGATATACTAAAAAAGATGCAGGCAATGGGCACAGATCTAAGCTTCCTTCTCCCACATGATCTCTTGATGATTCTCTTGATACCATCGAAAGTGATCAATGGGAATTTATTATCTTTGAATGATTCTCTCCTACTGATTCTCGATGTCCCTCAAGTACTCAGCAAAGGTCTATCCCTCCTCGATGACCATCTCAACCCAGTCTATGACGCATGATGGGTGATGCACATACCACCACAGTCGTGACATGTAGAAGATATCATGTACCAAGTGCATCTACGGTGGTAGAGATAAGCGGTACGCCACCTCACCCACTCTGCACTATTTCTAGAAAGGTCCGATAAACCTTAGAGATAGCTTTCTACCCTGTCCAAATCTATGTAACCCTCATCAAGGTGAGACCTGATGACAGACATGGTATTCCTCCTAGAACTCTAGAGGTCTTTTTCGCATATCATCACAAAACTTCTACCATCTCTATCCAGTCTTCATCCACTCATGGATGATCTTCACCTTTTTGGTGGTAGCTCTTATCAACTCTGGACCCATTAGTGCTGACTATTTGGGGTTGGTCCAACAAAGCAGTGACTGATAGGGTATACCTTATAAATTCCCAAACAATGCCATACCAATGGTGGAGTGGTAGATATTATTGTATGTGATGTCCACCAGCAATATGTTTTCCTCCAACTATAACTGATGTCCTAGATATTGGCCCATATCATTTTCTCTAGAACCTGAATGGTCTTCTCTATAGGACCATATTTCATGGGATGGAACGATATTCTCAAATATATATGAGTCCCCAAATCCTCTTGAAATCCCTCCCACAACTTGGATTTGAAGAAGGTGTCTCGATCCAAAACTATCATCGAAGGTATGTCATGAATCCGTACTATCTCATGTACATAGAGGCTCCCCAATATCTATAAAGAACTGTGATCTCAAATAGCTAGGAGGTGAGAAGACATGGCAAGTTTTTCAATTATCACCCATATAGAATAATTCCCCTTTGACATATATGGTAAACATGTTACAATGTCCATTGATATTCTATCTCACTTCCACTCAAGAACTTCTAGTGGTTAACTAACCCTGCTGGAACCTGTTGCTTAGCCTTCAACTACTAGTATGTGAGGCACTGAGAAATGAACTCAAGTACTGCCTTCTTTATTCCTAACCACATAAACTATCATAAGAGATCCTGGTACATCTTTTCCATGGTAGGGTGTACCTCCAAGTGGGATATATGAAAATATCGTAGGACATCCTCTCACAATGCCCACTGGTACAACAGTGTTTCTTCTGAAACGAACAACGTGCTCCTCACATTTCTAATATCCATCTAGATCATTTCAAGTGGATAATAGAGCATGATAATTCTCACAGTTGGCATCCCCATGTTGTGCCTCCCAAACTCAATGAAAGAGAGGAGGTCTGAAAACCAATAATTGAAAAGAATCTACATCCACTCTATCCACGAAGGATAACTGTAATGAGGCAAACTATTCTGTCGCCTCATAAAATAATAGTGAGCTCGATACCCTCCCATGAGAATCTTCAACCTTGATCACCTTCCCAAGAGTGTTGATGATCGCAAAATCATAGTCCTGTAGGAACACTAGCCAACACCTTAGTCTCAAATTCAGGTCCTTCTCTGAGGATATGTATTTGAGGCTCTTGTGGTCAGAGTAGATGATAAACCACTCGCCCATAAGATTGTGTCGCCACATATTCAATGCAAAAACTACCGTTTCCAACTTAAGATCATGGGTTGCATAGTTTTCATCATGTTTTTTAGCTGTAATGAACCATGAACAATCACTTAATGTCCCTGCATCAGGATAAATCCATGCTTGGTCTCTTATGCGTCGTAGAAAACAATGCACACAACACCATCCTCATAAAATCTCATGACTGGGGTGATCATAAAACTATGTATCAGCTGCTCAAAAGCCTTATGGCACTTCTCAGACCACATAAAGGGTTTCCCCTTCATGTTCAAGGATGTCATCGGCGCTTATATCTAATAGAAATCATGAATGAATCTCTATTAATATCCTGCAACACCAAAAAAGATCTGCACCTCCGTTACGCTCTGAGGTGGTTCTCATACTAGCGTTGCCTCTTCCTTAGCTGGGTCCACAACTATGCCATTTACTAAGATGAAATGTCCAAGAAATTTGACCTCATGAATCCAGAACTAGTACTTTCAATGATTTCAATAATGTTGGTGCTCTCATAGTACATCTAGAACAATCTGTAGGGGTCTCGCGTGCTCCTCCTCTTACGCTGAGTACACAAGGATGCCATCGATGAAGACCACTGAGAACTAGTCCATGTATGGTTATAAGAGCTGGTTCATAAGTCCCATGATCACTGTAAGGGCATTCTTCACACCAAAAGTCATCACCAAGTACTCATAGTGACTATTGCGGCATATGAAAGCTGCCATCGGTATATCCTCATCCCTTACTCTTAACTAGATATAACCCGACTGAAGGTCAACCTTTGAGAACCACTTTCACCCTCTCATCTAATCAAATAGGTCATCGATCCTCAAAATTAGATATTTTTTCTTCACCGTTTCATGATTTAGGAGTCGGTAATCTACACACAACCTCAAAAAACCCATCTTCCTTCATGGAATACAAAACTCGGGCCTCCCAGGGTGAAAATCTGGGTCACATGAACCCCATAATCTGTAAATCCTCTAGCTAAACCCTCTATTCACACAGCTCTATGGGAGAAATACGATATTCTGGTGAGGATATCATTGTTTTCCTGGGCTGTATGTTGATGCAGAAGTTGATCTCTCGGTGGGGAGGTAGTCCTGGAACATCTTTGGGAAAGACTTCTTCATACTCTTCCACTAATACTGGGAATTGGAAGCTCACAATATCTACTTATCCGGGGGTAATGCTAGAAAAAAAATGAGTGATCCGCCACACACTCTTATGTATGAGCCCATCCTGTGCTGCATGGATATCCTTTTAATCAAAAAAAAAAAGAAAACATCATCCCATTTCAGAGAACACACAACACTCTATTCCTAAAGCATTCAATCATGGAATGGACAAATGATAGCCAATACATACCAAGAATGACATGGTAAGGCATCGATGATGCCACCAAGAGGTTCTAACGAGAACTTTTTCCACCAAGGGTAATATCACACTATCTACAAAGGTGCATGATCATCGAGTCTCCTCCGGTATGTGTCTCCAAGCATAAGGTTCATGTCAATGGTTCCACAAGAAACTTAGTGTTTCACACAGGACATTTGGTGAGGAATGAATTTATGGAAGTTGTGTCAATAAGTATGAAATCTATGGTTGAGAAGACAAAGATCGTACCTCAGATCATCCCTAGAGTCTCAGGTTCATACGCCATAACCACATGTGGTTGTCCTCGCTCTTTTCCCCCAAGTCCCTGAGCCTAGTTTGGACCTCTTGTGGGTGGTGGTGGAATTAGGTCTAAGCATCTTCCACAACCTGTAGCCCTCCTTTCTCGTCTCCCACTTCCACTGCCTAGTGTGTCTGTCTGTTCTACACTCTGCCTCTACCTCGATGGACCATCCACCACATCCCTGTAAGTAGCTGGGAGGGTTGTATAGACTCTAGTGATATGTCCCCTACCATCAAACAATTAACATCACCTCTCTCTAGAATGACTAGATCTAGAATAAGAGCCCTATAGTGTCAATCGCCTTTCATGGGTACTCCTATGACGTGTCGGACTTCCCAATCCCTTTTCCTGACGTCGTCTCCCTACTGCTGAGGTCTATACACTTTTCTACCTTCTTCTGATTATTTTCAGCTCTCTCTACTCTACCAAGAAGCTCCCGATCACCGAGGCTCGCCTGATCAGTCCAGCATAAGTTAAAATTCATAGAAGCAAGAAACTATCTTGGATTTCACATCATAGATCTCACACAAATGATTGAGATTTGATGTACTGATCCTTGACCATATCAATCAAGTACCTAGCAAGGTTGGTGAACCTCAATGAATAGTTAGCAAATATTATAATTCCCTACTAGAGTTGATGAATCTCTTAGATACACACTTTCCTCATTGTAACTTGAGAGAACTACTCCCTAAAAAGCATCTCAAACTTCATCTAGGGAAGAGTCTCCTCGCTATAGGTCGGATTGGTCAGACACCATCATCGTCCCGCTGAACCCGGAAGAAGGATCACTATTAGGATTACCATATAGTTTGCTGGTGTCCACACTAGATGGAAAACTATAGTCACTGGCTCAATGTAGTCCTCACCCACCTGAGGGTTGTGCTCGCCTCGAACATAAGGGTTCTCTATCACTAGAACTCAATGAACGCGCTCATCTGGCGCCCCTCCTCCATCAGTACTACATGTAACACATGCTTCACAACTAGTTGTGGGATAGTAGGTTCACCAAGAGGTGGTAATTCCTTGGGAACTGGTCCCTGTATCGAAGCCTCGTCAATGAGGGGGTCATCCTCGTGAGCGAGCTTCTATATCCTAGAGAGTATGCATTGAGGAGGCATCATGTAGGGATAAAAGACGTACCATAGTCAATGAGTACATATGGATAGCTAACACAAAGGACATGGAAAACACAACCCAGTCTTATATGATCCGTATACAATTATTTTACTTCCTTGAAACTAGTGTTTTCAAGTACCGAGTTGAAAAGTATGTTATCGAAGTCCTAGTGTAGGGATTTGTCATCCACCCACACCAACATTGGAGTATCTTGCCTATAATCTGAGCTTGAAACACTCAACATTGTTTCCCCAAACCAATCTCACAAACTCCTGGTCAAAATATAGAAATTACAACCTTTGATACCGCTCTATCATGACCCATCGTAGTAGATCATGTGTCATGACACCCCAAGCCCGCCTCATGTAATCTAGGGGCTGGTGACTAGTACCGAGTAGGTATATCACTAAAATGGGAAGAATTACCTAATTACATGAGCACATGCACACATATATAATCCCACAACTGCTAAAATATGAAAAAAAAACTAAGGAACAAAATTCATGCATACAACAAAACCCAACACACAGATTAAAATAGAAGTAAAAGTAAAGATGTAAAATTGGCCCAGAATACAAGCCCAAGAAAACAAGAGTCTACAAAATAAAAAGTATAACCTGTATGCACAAATAGGTACTAGGACTACTACTTGAAGTTGAAGGGACACCTCATCATGTAGGGAAATCAGAATGCCTGGTCCGGTCCTAGTCCACCCCAGACTCAGTAAAAAGGCCGATCATCTATAAAAGACATGACACATGCTAGAAAAGACCATTCAGGGGTGAGTATATCAATACACAGTAGAGGACCCTCGAAAACCACAAATCAATACACAATGTAAATATACAATCACCTCTATACATTATATGTCTTCCGAACATATAGAAAGAGAAATAAAATCCATATATACTCAAAACCCATACCTGTAGTCTAGTGACAAGTCACACAACCACATACCAAATCTAGGGATTCAGATTAAAGGATCCATGAAGCATTCATCTAGAAGAACTCACTCCACGAGTCTGATGGTATTGATGACGTTTGTTCAAGAGGTAATGATGACCAGAAAATTTCATGAGAGACAGATACACTCACTTTGAGAAAAAACTCCTGAGTGGGAAAAGAACATGATACACAGATAGGTGTCACTACTAGGGCCTTGGAGGATACTGTGACTCATCAAGATTCACATGCAACGTAGAGGATCAGTATCCATTAGGAATGGTCATGACGATACCTGACTCTACCTAGGGATAAGAGTGGATAAAGGATCTCTCTTTGGGCTTCTCATAGGGAACCTGACTCTATCAAAAAATGTTTTTCTGAAGGGATCATACTCTTGTTAATGGAAATTATACCTGACCATGAGAGGAATGAAAAATGGGCACTAACCCAAATTAAACATGTTCATGAAATGGTGTAAAAAAAATATCATGGCATGTACTATGAAGTACACAGCGTGTAGAAGTGTCACAAGCCATGTCTTATGGATTTAGGTACTACCCATGTTAAATAACCCATATCATAAGACCTGTCATGCAAATAGAATCTACATGGCATGTATAAAGGATCACATGCCATGTCAATGTATCTGGGGTCCGCTCCATCTACATAGGCGATGTGCCCATATGTGGCCTTAACCCATGTATGCCAACCCTTCTAATAGGCACACGGGGTGACCCACATTACTATCCTCATATGGCCGTGTGGTGGAGAACAGTTTTTACTCCACCCGATGTCATTGTATCATCAAAGATACTCACCGAGTCCGTGTAAGGACCTACACACCGTGTGACAATGGTCACACACCATTTCAGTAATTTTCATTGCCTAGAAATCCATTCATCGTTTGGTGGATACCACACGCCACATCTCCATAGAGGCACATCGTGTTCTTCATCACATGAAATTCACAAACCCTAGCCTCCTCCTCTGTAGGAACTACATAGTGTGTCCTTCAGGATACAGGTCGTGTGTTCTGGAAATTTCAAGAATCTCAGGTTCTTTGTTCGGTGCTTGGAAAATTTTTCAACTCGTGGATATGGCATCCCAATAATCACGAAACATGACTGTTGAGGTTGTCTCGGCACCACAATATCAATTCCAATAGTTACAAACCTCCGATCATCCTTGATAATAATATTTGATTCATCTACCAAAAGAACTATCAATTAACGATTCCTCTCGATCCCAGTCGATTCACCATCTACCATTGTCGTGGCACCTCTACTAGGTTATCACGGTGCCCGACATGCAATTTGTGATTGTTTCATTGTAGAATGGATGTGAAAAAAATCCTTTTTTCATCATTTCATGATTAATTACAAGAGCATAGAGGAATAGAAACATGGATATTACCATCATGGATAAATCTACAAAAACAACCCAATAAAAATGGTCCCACAAGAATAGACGATCCGAAGATCAACCTGTTTGTGGGTTGATATGCATTTGACATTTAGTCCATAAATGGTGAAAAGAAGAATCGAAATTACAACCCCTACCTCGATTCGATTGATGAGTTATCTCTGCATTGTTTTAGTTGGTGAGGTTTGTCGAATCTGAGATGCGTCGATCAATCGCGTCGTTGTCGTCCCCCAATGTGTTATCCTCCAAAGCTCTGTGAATTCTCCACAGTTCCTCTCAATTTCTCCCCATGTCTGTCTTCGATTAACCCATTATAAAAAGGAAACATGTATTAACTTTTCATCACACTGTAGAATTTATGAGTCAGTGTTGCCGTTTGTGATTCATTATAGCATGGTATTAATTTTTGAAGTAGTTTTCCCATTGTTTCACTATAGTGAATGTTTTCAAATAAAATAAAAAAAAATCTTCATAATTTTATATTATTATATTATATTTTACTGAAATTTTTTGAAGATTACCGTTTTCCCTCTACCTGTTCCGGTCTACGTTAGACCTATTCATATGTAAAGTAGTCGTCCTAGATGAAACGATGCCCTCTGATTTTTAATCCAATGATCTATTTGGAAAATTCCCCAACCGCACACACCCGCCAACTCACCTAACATAAAATAGATCTTACCACCATTCTGGGCCCACCGGGCCTTGGAATTTCACACCATCAAAATAACTTGTCTCATAATAATTCCATATAATATTTAAAAACAATACACCAAAAATAAAATTAATTACAATTATTATCACTATTTAGGGTCATCATTTTACCTATGGTGACTGTGGTTGTATTAAACATGCTTTTTAACCATTATTACCTTAACAATTCCTTCCATTTTCAAATGAATTACTACTTGAGGTATCAAATTCCTAGATTGGATGATTTATTTAATTCATGGGTTATCAATTTTATTGGATCATGGTTGAGGTATTTACCCTTGGTTGAGTTTTCATATAATATTAGATATCACCCTTCCATTATAATTGATTTTTTCAACTATTTTGGGAGAGGATTTGTAGATATATATTTATAGTGACCAAGGATAGGAATTTAGATGTTTTTAGACTATATTTTGTGTAGATAATGAATGAAATTATTAAAATATTTCGGATTAAATGAAGTTTCTTCATGACCATGATAATTATATTCAGATTGAATGAGGATACTTATCAATTTTAGTGTCAGAGATCATGTATTCTTGAGGGTCTAACATCATCATTGATAGTGAGGATTTTCTTAGGGAGTGAAATGTTTCAAAATTTTATATGTACATTTATGGAATCAGATCATTTTAGTGTGGTGGTATATCTCTTGGAAATTCTCCCCATACTTTGACTGAATCCGTGATCTTTCCAATGTGTTATGGCTTCATTGATATACTCAGAAGGAATCCTATTCCATTGAATAAGACTCTTTTGATGTAAAGGACGATGAAATGTTTGTGGATTGGTTGTCCATGATTTGGGATCTCCATGAGAATTTGATGCACTAATGATTAATTTCATTGGTTCATGGTTTTTAGATTCCTAGTTTCATAGAAGAATTTCTAAAATAATGTCAGTTACATATGCGGGTTTAGTATCCCAAATTATTTTGAACTATTATTTTCATTTATAATTTATATGTTCAATTCTATGACAGACTGTTTGAAAATAATTTTTTTTGATTATTTTGAATGGGGTAGATTATTTCATATACTTTTTTTCAATTTAATGATTATGTTGTTCAGTTTGAGAGGTATCTCCAACTGGATATTTTGGTTGGTGTGTTTTGACAACTTTTAGGACTCATTGTAATTATTATGTACAAAAATCATTCTAGATGTTCATAATGTAACATATCTACCCTTTTGATACTATTTTGTAGTATATATTTGGATTTAGAGGCGTTGGGATAAATTTTGAATAAATGAGGTGGAGTTGGATCAGAGTTTTCAGTTGGGATGAATGTGAATTGATTTTCCTTGGGTGTCACAACATGAAGAGTTTTATAGATGAAAGCGTATTATTGTTTTCTAGTGTAAATAACCAATAATAGTTTTTTAAAACATAGGGTATTTGTTTCATGTTATTATTATAAATTTTACGACATGGGGGTGGATTTCTTGCTAGTTAGGCACTATATTGTATATTTATGGAATTCAGGTTAAAATTCTTTTATAGTTGGTGACAATGTGAAGTATTTGGAATGGATCTTACTCAAAATTTATAACCATGATCTTCTATAGGAAATAAATCCTTCTGATTAAAACAACAACATTTTCCATTTTCCATTTTATATTAAGGGAATAAACAACTATGTCACTACATAAATCATAATCTTATTGTTTAGGGGTTTTACTATGTCGTGGTGGTCAAATGTAATAATGGATTAGTTATGAAAGACTATATATGTGGTATGAACTATTTTTTGATGATTTGAACCTTCCTTGGTAATATTGGATTAATATACTATTTTAATATTTATATGGATGAGGATACAATAAAGCACAATGAGTATTTTAGAAACTCATTTAATAAGTCCATTTCATGCCATGACTAATCACTATCATGCCATTACAACTTAGATTTATAATCTTATTTTATATTTTTAATTCCATTGAAAATTTGAAAATTTTAATTATTTATCCTCATGAATTAGGATATAATATTAGAATATTTAGATATCATTGATATATGATAATTATAATTTGATTATTGGCAATGTCGGATTCGATTTTTTTCATCTTATCTCAATTAGCATTATATTTTTTCTGAGTTATCTTCCTATACATCACACATGGAAGGTTATGGACGTTGTTCTGATTAGGGTTTGTTACCCTTCAGAAATGAATTAATTGAGATAGTTTTGATATAAGTAGTTGATGATTTCAATGATATTTTTTATCTTCTAAACAACCCTCTTAAATTTTCCTATCGCAGCGGTCAATAGAAGTACTAGTTATAGTATATAATTACTTGATTATCACATAAATGTATGTGATATTACTGTGTTTCAACTATTTTTATAATTAAGTGAAATGTAAATTTTAAAAATTTTAAAATCTTAAAAAAATTAATGGAAGATAAAGGGAAAGGGGTTACTCACATATGGTTTATATGATTCTTTGAAATTTCGTGGGATTGATGTATGTTTGCTATTTTTACAGAAAGTGTTATGTTTGGTGATATATTTCATGAATATTTTATTAAAATATTAATGCCACATGTCATCAAAAAATTATTGAATGATAATAATAAAATTATTGATTTGAAATATATAATTTCAGTAAAAAAATTTATTCTAGCCATGTATAAGTCTTATAAAAAGGTTTATTAATAGGTTATTGTTTGTTATGGTTGAATTATGATTTTTATGGTTTATGGTTATTGATTTTTATTTCCCTTGTTTTTATAGGACTATTTTGTGATGGAGATTATTATAAATATTTTTGAGTTGTTGGAAGGCATTATACGTAGATTTTTTGGTTGGTTTCTCATTAGATAACATGTGGAGATATTGTTGTTGATGTGGAAGTTGTGGAATAATAAGCTATATGGGAAGGAATCCAATTTTTGAATATGATGTGGGGATAGTTGTTCGGTGGATAATTTGGTGTTGTACGAATAAGGTACAATTTTCTAGTGGTGTAGAACATTTTTGGTAAACAACAATATTTTAGGGGTGTCAATGGTAATTTCACAGGTCATGGTTGTTGTTAACATTTTGTTAATTGTAATGAATGCGAAATGGCACAGAAGTAGAATTGTTTATGGATAAATAATGGGTTCAAACTCAATATGGAAATAAATATAATAATTAATATAATATGGATTTTAAAAAATAAATTAGGTAAATTAATAATGTTATGTTAAATGAAAAATATTTAATGTCTTATGGTTTTTATGTGGAAGGTGGGGCTATATTATATTATAGTTATAGAAGTGGTGGTTGGTGTGTGGTAGTAGTAAAGATAATATTTATATATGTGATGGAAGTATCAATTTGGTGTGAATCCTTTATGAAAGGCTTACTTTTGACTATTATATTTTTTTCTGATTTCACACACTCCCTGCACAAGTTAGATAACCATACTAAATCACAAGATTTATTTTCAAACACTTTCATCAAAATATATGTTTGTGAGGGAATAATTTTATTAACAATTCATCATCCACTCTCTACCTTACAAATTTAGTAATTATTTTGATGGAATGAATTAGTTCATATTCTATAATGGCCATAGTTTATAGTTTGAATGATGTGACGTGATGATATTTTATCATTAGTTGATGTGTGTATTATAAGATTATGATATGTGATTTTGAAATATATTTCGGTGTATATGCATATTAATAGGTGGGAAAAAGGTTCATAACCATCAGGTTCAGGTTAATATTTTTCAATAGAAATGTAATTGGGGAAAGGAAATGGATGTTTTTTATAAGGTATTATTTTTTATATGTGGTATAGTATGTGGTGGTGGATATAGTATTATAATGTGGTTGTGGATATATGATATTACAGATATAGAAGGGGTTGAAGCACCAATATATTTTTTATTGGTTTTGATAGTGAAAAACAATTTGGGATGTGGTTCTGATTTTCCCTCATGATATACTCTTTTAAAAGTATGTTATAATGGTTGGAAGAATTATTGGGCGGGTGGTCCTTCGATAGGGTGACTAATAGTTGAACTATTGTAGGTGCGAGTTGGTTCTGTAGTTTAGTTACTGAGGAAATAGGATGATTCTACCACATATAAAATAGAGGTTTTGAGGAAAATAATTCTAAGTATACATGTATTCTCAGCCCTATATATATATAAATGTATATAATTTTAACATTTCTTTTGGATATAAGTGGTGATCGAGATTGAAATTTTGAGCATCAGTCATTGAGATGTTGAGGAGTCACTTCCATGGGATATTCTTTTGTTATTTTTAATTTTTAATACATTAATCTAAATAACATTGAAAATCATGGTGGGATGATTATTTTGTGTTATACATGGATTCGACTTGTATTTTTCATTATATGTTACCAGTATTATGATTTTAATTACTTTCATTTATTCCTTATTAAAACATCGGTGCTAGTTTCCACCACCGGACATAATAGAGGTGGTATTTTTTATAACTATAATCTAGGCCTTGGAGGTCTTCTTAATGTGTGTTGGTCGTAATGGTGGGTCAAATCTCTATTCAAAATATTGGGGGATCAACAATGTACTTCACATATAAAGAGAGCACTGACTTATTAGATACTTTAACTAATGAATTATAAATAAAATGGCTATTTATGGGGTTATAAATTATTTTCATTGTCTTAAGATGATAAAGAATATAAAATAAACAAAATTAATAATTTTTTCATCTACCATCCCATTTTTAATGCCACAAACAAAGCTATCAGGTTTGATCCTGATTGTCACATGACCTCATGCATGAAACCATATATATAAGAGGGTAGAGACTAGAAAAAAGGATATGAATATAATTAGGGGTGACTAAACACTTAGAATCACGTTATTTTAGAAATAATATTAAAAAATAGTACAACTCATGATAAAAATTTAGAAGGAAAATAATATAAATGGAACACATGTAATAAAATAAAAAATATCTCATTTTTACAAATAAATGAAGATTATATATTCCCAATGGAAATTAAAGAAAACTATAGTATCCTACTGATTTTATCCCAGTCTCATGCCTGTATCCAGGATCCTTGACTTAGCTATTTTACATGCCTCACATGAAATTTAATGGATCCTTATATGTGTAGTCTATAAGTAAATTGAGATTCATGTATAGTGTGTGAGTAATAAAACATAGTATGACACCACAAAATCCTCCATAACAAAAAATTTCTTGTATAAAAGGTGTATTCTAGGATAATAAAAATGTTAAATAATGTATAATAATCATATATCAAGTGCCTATTTGATGTCCCAAGCACCACAATCCATATTCATACCTGATTTTTACCATGCCAGAATTGTAGTAGAAATGATATAGGAATAAAACAAAACAAGTATCAAGTCTCATGCACATGTTACTCTAAATACTCATAGAATTGATAGGAAATTCTATTCAATATACATAAAGAATCAAGTTTCATGTTGTTGCTCAGATTACTCAGGGCATCGAGTTTTATTCTATGTCACAATACGTCCACACTCCAACATTGTGTAGGTTACAACATTTTGGTCATTGATGAATCTAGAATTTTCACATATTTCATAATGTATTTCAATGTTATAAATCCCACAAAAGAGTTATTTTATTTGTCTTCTGTATTTCGGCTATATTATTTTCCTCACCAAACCAAATTGTGAAATTCTTTTTCTGTAGGATTCCTAACATACCGAGTCTATTTTAATCCTTCTGGTGTCCCAGTTCAATCAATCATTTGGAGGCCCAAAATCATCTCATAATCCAGACCTTGAAAACTATGTGCTGATTTGAAATGTTTTAAAGATGAGCATTTATCTCAAAGATGAAGATCCAATGCAGCTGATATTAAACATGGAGCTGGAGGAATAATAAATGAACATCTTTAATTAAGGAGTCCACGTCTGAATCGGTTGATTACAAGGTCTAAATGGAATTGGAATTTGGAGTTGTGGAATACG
The DNA here is from genome assembly GCA_963277665.1 of Viscum album. Taxonomy (NCBI): domain Eukaryota; kingdom Viridiplantae; phylum Streptophyta; class Magnoliopsida; order Santalales; family Viscaceae; genus Viscum; species Viscum album. The sequence continues at coordinate 319,450,500 of OY728156.1, forward strand.
AAGTGTCACTTTGGATGATTAAATATTCCGAACTAAATCTGCCATAACTCCATCATATGTTGACCAAACGGACTGAAATTTTGTGGATGAACGCGGAAGACTATATGTAACAACTGTCAAGAAGGGACCAAGTACCAATTATGCCATTTAATGGTCCGAAAAGGCGATGCAATCCGGAGGACAGATTTTGAGCGAGTTTTCATCATCCATTTCCCCTATAAATATGTGTCTCCTCTCCCTTTTACAAGGATATCCATTTCTAGGGGAAAGGTTGAGTTTTGTTTCTTTAGATGTTATTTATATTTATAATGTATATTAGTGTATATTTCTTCTTCTTCTTTTCATTTATTCTTTTCTTTCATTTATTTTATTTTATGTGTTTCTCCCGCCGTGCTTCTTTCTAACTCCATGCTTGTGCAGAGCTAACCCTCACTGTTGTTCGAGGGGGGAAGTGGTGGTATTTGAGTTTATTGTGATTTACTGATTTATCATGTTTTTTTCTAAGAATGCATTGGTGGTTAAATGATTGTGGTGATCGGTCTCCCCACTTTCTCTACTATTGACTTCTTCCTCCTCGTTTTATAATTTTCCTTCTCATCGGTATCAAATTCATTCTGACGGTGGAGTTTGGATGGGGCATTGATGTGGAAGAGATTACTCCTACATGCAGAGGTCTCGGTGTAGGGTAATAAATTTCAAATGAGAGGGTGTAGAGTGATAAGTCTAGATCTCTGCATTGAATAACGCATTGATAGATATTTTGAATAACAATGATATTTCAACCACGAAACCCCAAGAACAATTGTTTTCTTATTCTAACATCATTGTGTCTATTATTCCATTTATTTTTATTTTGTGTTTTCAGATATTTATATATTTATAATATATCTTTACTATATGCATTTGAAATTATCCCCCCCATTTATATTAGTATTATCTTTTTAAATTAGTTTACTTATAATAGTGACAATAGAAAGATAGTGTGTGGAAGTGGCCTCCTTGTGATCGACCCATGAGTGTTCCACTATGGTACATTTTTAGGTAAATAAAATTTTAATTTAATTTTGGTTCACAACAAACCATTTTCATCAATTGCCCAATCCAAACTGTCATCATACATCAGGTGAACTCCCCCTTTAATGGGTAACCATAAAATGATGGTCCAATTTATATTATTACAAAATAAGAACCTAAAATGTATTGTTAAAACATATATTAATGTGAAGAATACATGGAAAGAAGATCATATCATCATGAGATAGTAGTATAAATGTAAAAAACATGTGATTATCATCAATAATGGTAACAAGATAATCAATAAATATACTTAGAAACAAGGAACATATATGGGTGCAAAAATAAAATGAACACAACTTTAATGAATAATATCAATTAGGAAAAAGAATACAGTTCAAAACAATAATAATACCAAGGAAACACGTGAATACATGATCCACAAGAGGTGTGTAACTTCCAACCTCAATATTTTTGAGGTTTGTTCAAAAGATCATCATTGAATCAACACTTGAATAAGGTGTTTATATTTATTCATAAACACAACAATATAATGATTCACAGTACCAATTCCAAAAATTAAATTTTGAAAATAAATAGAAACAATTCATATGATATCATTTTCACAATCATAGACTATTTATGATTTAAAGTTTATGACATAGAATGTGGAAACTATTTCATTATTAAAGAATAAATATTAAACCACATGTGATAATATTCTATCTCTATAGAATAATAAAAGATATAAATGTGGTAATATTTTATTACTCTTAAATAATCCCTGGTTATTTCGATTATTGAATTTTCTATCATTTTTCTATAGAAATATTATGAAAGAATATTTTTCATGTGAACAATAATAGAATTATCTTGAAATTACCTATTTTAAAAATATAATTCCTAATGAATATGAGAGAATGTATGTCCCTCTAATCTAATAATCTAAAAAATAGTTTTTATTGATCGATGGTGGCCTCAACGATTGATAGAATTTTATGTCTTCTCAGACTAAAAATAAGCTCCAACAATGAATGGTAGTAAGATTTATGTATTTTTAAGAACAGATGCTGAAAAGTGGTTCATTTTATAAAAAATGAAAAATTAAATTCAACATTAAATTCATACTTTAATAAATTAAAATTTTCATATAATTCAAAAAATTAAAAAAATATGTCTGAAAAAAAACATGTCAAATATAATATTTCACCTGATTTGATGTTTTTAGAAATAGAAAAATTCATTTCATGTTCATGTTAGGAAAGTATAATAGATATAATGGTTTAAAATTTTCTTTTCCACTTAATATTGTGTTGGTAAGGGTAACTAGGTTTTACATATAGGAATAAAATTAAATTTGTGTGAGGATAATAGTTTACCCTTATGCAAATATTATAAATTTCAACATATCATTTTGTAGAACATAGGTTTCCATTTCATACCCTTTATAAACAGAGGGTTATCCGTACACATCCAATCTAAAAAGTGATATACTCTTATGAAACCTTTTAAAACAATGTATTACCAATTAATATTTTATGATTTACCCTTACACATACTTTATGAATTTTTAATTACCCTTAAATGGAACTTAAAATAGAGGATATACCATTACATAGCCAATCTAAAACTTCAATTACCTTTACATATAATATATAAATCACTAGTTACTAAGAAAAACACCTATGTATGGGTAAATATATAAATGGAGATTATTAATTTTTAACATAACTTATTAAAAAATAAAACCAAATGATGTCTTTAATTAGTTAAATAATAATAATTTTACAATTTTACACCTCTAAATACTTCTCATCTCTGAGAAGTGATATCAATGATTCCATCCAAACAATTTTTTCTATTGATTCTGAATGTAGTCATATCACTATTACATCTCCTTTTAGATATGTTAATTAATCAATTGAATCTAGAGAGGGAGAACAATATTCCCATGACATAATTTCTTCTTTTGATCTATTTTACACATGTATTATACCACATATGATGAATCATGATCTAGCATAAAATCATCACATTTGATAACATATGTAAGGAATTTTTTATACCTATTAATATATTAAACATGATACACATCATGCTCTCATCATTAACATAATATAGTATCCATATGGTTCTCCCATATCCAACCCATTTGTTTATCTCAAACGATTTAATAATATATGGATATATATTCGCTTGTTTCTTTAAATGTTGATAGCCTAATCATGGAGTCACACAAAAAAAACAAGGTTTCTGACAACAAACTATAATGATATCTATCTATAATTAGAAAAATAAATCTTCCAAATCTAATATATTAACAACCAATTTTGAGTCAGGTAAACTCTATTGAATATCTTCTATAGCATATTGGACCTTACAATTGCGTCCTCACCAACATCCTTCGACCAAAGTGGTGAACGTATGGGCCTACCATTGAGATCCTCATATAGTTCTATCATAATAAAATACTGGTAAATATTGTTTTCTATGGTCTCAAACAAGGCTAAGTGGTCATTACACACATGACTATGGTCTAAGATGCACATTCAGAGTATATCCTCCAATATATAAATTTCATATGCGAGTATAATTTTGATGGGGATGGTACAATGGCCTCAATCAAACTAATCACATCAATCCTTCTACATTCCTTTGAAAAAAAAATTAAAACATTCAAATCTTGTTAGATATTATTCTCAAAAAAACTCCATGTAAATATAATATCAAACAAATATAAAGCCATTATAATTTTTCTACTAACTGAGTATCAAAAATAACTAAGGAAATATAATCTATAATTATCTAATCTAAATCAATTGGATAGTTTCATAGAATCTCAGGGTACTGGGTAAAACCCTAAAAAATAACATCATTATGTCCTTCCATCTAGGCATGGTCACTAGAAGTGGGTGGAGAAAACCACAAGGACATTGGTGTGTAGCCTTTATCATGTAAGAGTTAAGACATTGGGGAACAATAATTTTAATGTCCCCCGTCATCCCTGGACACCAGAACTGAATACATTGGTCATATTAAATATATTTTTTCACCACAATGTACCACACACATAATGACATCAATATTTTTATTATCTCCCCATTAATTGAAAAAATGGACTACAAATATCCCATGTACAGTGATCACATCATCACTATCCAATGAGTACCTAGGTATGTGGTCACCTCCAACTAGTTCTTCCCAAATTACAGAACACCCCATGACTTTTTCATATCTATACATCACCCAAACTACTAATTAATATTTTTACACCAATGGGGAAGACATAATTTATCCCTAATCCTCTAAAGCATCGATTCTCAAATAGAACAACAAGGTCACTAGGCATCACTATTTCTACGAAGGTCGTTCACCATGATCCATAAATACCTTTTTCTTTTGAATAAGATCATATATAATAATGATTTATATTCCTAGATCATAATCCATGAAAAATAAAATCATCTATAGATACTCCACCTCATATAGTGATCCCTCTGTGTGATGATATATCAGAGGATTTTTTATATTTTTTAGAAAAAAACACTCTCCAATGTTATAATCTCACTAATGTTTTAGGAATAGACAACAATTGTTATCCTTAAGAAATAGATACGTTATTTCCCCTAATTTGGTTCCTACTGAAATGACTCATACAAAACTACCTACGCCCTCTGCATCAATACTACTCCAAAACCAACACAGAACGCATCACAACTTATGGAATATCAAATCTCCTTAATTATTAAATTGTTACCCGGATGTTGTAGCAATCCACCTATTTAATTCATAAAATTCATCATCAGAATATTCCAGACAATTTTATTTCACTCCCATATTCATCAATGTATTCATGGGGGATGATATATGTGATATGTCTTACATAAAACATTTTTAGTATCATGCTAATCCCAAAAAGACCATGTTCATAATCATGTTATAGGGATTTATCCAAGACATAAATGCCAAAACCTTGTCTAGGTTTGTGGATATAATCGTCTGTAACACCACATTCCCCATGAATTTACCTTACTAAATCCAAATTTTTTACTTTGATTTATTTTAAACATTCTAATATGAAAAAATTGAAGTCTAGAGTGTCTCATGATGTTTGGAATTTTGTTCTATGGTTGGTTAATGGATGAGGATACTATCAATGAATAACAAGTTAAAAGAGTGAAGATGTATGTGTAATATCTTGTTTATGAGATCCATAAACATTGTTGACACATTAATAAATCCAACCCAAATCACAATGTAATCATATATAGAATACCTAATTGAAAACACCATATTTGGAATTTCGTTTTATCTATACCACAACTAGTGATAGATCGTTAATAGATCAATCATGGAGAACCACAGGGATCCCCATAACAGATCAATGTGATCATCTTTCCTTGGTATGTTTTGTATGTTCTTCAATGTGTCCTAGTTTAGCTTATGAAAATATTTGTAGAGTCAAAGACAACTATCCACCATCTTAGGGAATAAAATAAGTGAACCACATAGTGATGCACCGAGCCTAATAAACAACTTATGATCCATGACCTCAAACTATGCCTCGACCTCATTCAACATGGTTGGAACCATATGATTAGGGATTATCAAAATATGTTTTGCACCACGCATGAGATATATCAAAAATTCAACTGAACTATTATGGGGATTTTTTGTGAAGTATTTTGGGTAGATTTCATGATAGTGATCTAAAATATGAAGAAAAAAGAATTGTGATACAAATAATACTACTGAATAATCCAAGCCTAAAATCATTTTCATGATTGTACCATGATACCTCAAGTCTTCAAAAACAATACCTATGTCCATTTCACACTCTTTCCATCGCATACTTCTCCCCACTATGTGAGGTAAATGATACACACATATGATTAAGATAATTGTGAGCTCTAAATATCAACAACAAGTATACAATATAAATAACAAAAACGATTTCCATAGTTGGAATTCTAATGTCACATACATTTCCATAACTGAAAATTACTATATGTACCTTTTGGAATCACTAAATATAGTTCCCACTCAAGTTGAACAATGTATCAAGGGAATGTAACATAGAAGAAAACTATGGGTATGTCAATTCTAGTGGAAACATGTGTAGATATTATGTAATTGGAAGAACTAGTATCAAAAATGGAAAAAATTAATGTATAGGTGATAAGAAACATACCTATAATAGTATATAGCCTATCAAAACCATTTTTTGGAGTCCAATGTATTATATAAACATGAAAACCCAAAAATTTATGACCCTTTCCTTGAGACGCATGACTATTATGATACATCCTCGCTTGAGACTACAACTGAATGCCGTTTTTGGATCCCTGATTTGTAATCTCCATCCATCATGAACCTCTATATAAACACATTCTTTAATCATTGGATAAAATCAATTGATGATTCCTTATCCTTCCACATTAATGAGACTTATAGTAAGGTGTTGTGAAGAAATGTGATGATAACCTACCTTACATTAATTTATGCATTTAAAATTTCTACATAAGGGGGATGAATAATATTTAACCTATTTCACCTATATAGTGAAAATATAATCCACGAACCCAATGTTCCACTTCATACAACCAAAGGATTGACTCTCTTCACTAGTAACGAGATTGGCTGCCTTCATACTAAATGATGGATGAAATACAACTACTCGATCTTCTATCAAAAACAACTTGATAGTCAAGGCCTTTCATATAAAATTCAATTATTTGACTATATTGATACTATTAACCAATAATATGATTTTGGGATGATTTCATATATCAATCTTTCAGTCCATTTAGAACTCTTTTTTGGCTAGGAGTGTATAAAATTATGCTACCTCAGGGAAATGAGTGAAGTGCACAGATAACATCCAAGACCCCTATTGTTCACTATAAAATTCTATTCTTAGCTATCCATTAGAGTTTCGAGGATAAATTACCTAATAATAGGTTCTTGAAATTATCTCTACTGAGGATTACATGCCTCTTATACTATCCCAACATGATTGAAAATCCCTTTTAGGGTCTTTGAAGCTTTAAAACTTCTAGCTTCATATAAATATCCTAAGGTGTCTCTATGTGGTCAAATAAATCATTGATTAGGTATATGAATTCCCCTGTATAATGCATTCAAATAGTTCATATATACGATGGAATACGATGGATAATGATTTTTCTAGAAGAGTAGATAATGGTAATTAGGGCCCCTACTCCCTAGGTATGTATAAGCGGAAAGACTCTAGGATGAGTTTCCCATGTTACCTTGGTTATAAGATCATGTGTATAAGTGTGTTATGGAATAAACAACTGCATAATTGGTGTATGATCCCTAGCTGTATAAACATGTCCCGTGATAACTCGTGGTCCCACTAGTATTCATCAAGGAGGAATCATATCTAAATTAAGGAAAATTCATAGAAATCAATGTTGGTATGATAAATCCTAATAAATCTATAGTATCAAAAAAATATACCTGTAGATTATACCCACAAAACATGGTCTTTCCCCTCGTACTGACTACAATACCTCTCCCTTCACATTAGTCATAGTAACATATAAATGTTCCAATAATAACAGTATTCTCAGGTCGAACTAATATATGAAAATGAATATATCATGTAGCATAAAATTAAATTCAACCCAATAAAGATAGCACACATCTAGAAATTAAATTAATGAACTAATATTCAATAAATAACATTTAAGAATTGTCATGTCATCCAACATACCTTGTAAAGACCTGCAAATTTCAAGGAAATTTTATTCTTAATTTTATTTGGAATTTTAAAGGAACGCAGTTTCTGACGACACCTGATTCCGAGGCCCGGTGTGCCCGGAATCATTTTCGGATGTTTGGCTCGGGTATGTTCAGTGAACGAACGAGCGAGTTTTCTAACTTTTGAACCGGTGCTCGGAATAGAATTCTGAGGGCACCGATGGAATCGTAGCTCTGGTATTTACTTAGAAACGCCTCTTCCGGAGTTGCATTTGCTCAGGTGTGGTTTTTAATTTTTGGGCTTAATGTTAAGAAATAAAATAAAGTGGTGCGACAACTATATTTTTATTTCACTTAAAGCCACTTAAAATCCACTTAAAGATGATTAAGTAGTGTTAAAGCAGATATGGTACAATTCAAAATATCCCACCCTCTTGGTAGGATATTTGTGAGGTGGGGCCCGCACGAGCCCCGCCATTTGTTTTCCGCTATGTAACGCACCCGCGGAAACCCCCATTAAATAAAAGTCAACTGGGGTGTTTTCTTAAACAATTAAACGATCCTATTAATTGGGTGGTTTATTCGTTGAATTAATTCTATGAATTAATGGGTCGTTACTTAACTTATCTCTTTTCATTTGTTGGCATGTTAATAAAATAAGACCAACATTTTTCTTCTTGTGTGTTGCTCATTGAGAGGATTTGACGGAACCTTAAGTCCTTCATCCTCCTCCGCGAAGAACATGAAGAACGCGAAGAACGCTAGCCTTCGACGAAAGGTGACGAAGAACGCCAAACCCTCGGAGTTCGACGACGCGACGCCGTGTTCCTTGATGCCGACGATTCTTTTCCCGCGACGTTCTTCTGCGACATTCCTTCATCCGCAACAAATCCTCGATCATCCGTTGAGGTAAGAGATTGCGGACCTTTTCATTCCCTTGTGGATTTTATACATGACATCGGTTTAATTCGTGTAAATTAAATCCCTATGTTTTCTTTACCACTCGAAGATCGTCAACGCGACGCCCTTCCACGACAACGTGATGCCCTTCGGCGACGCGATGATCACCTCCTACAGCGATAGTCAATTCTGCGAAGAACGCACGCTCGACGACAACGGCGAGGTAGGGGTTTTATTTGAGAACAATCTTTATTATCATGGTTGTTTCTTTTAAAAAAAAGAACCTTGATCAAAGTTCAATTTTAATTATATTAAAATTGTGCCTTGCTTGTTATTCATGTGTTGAATATTTATTCCCGATTGTTATCACCTAATGCGGAGGGTGCGTGCAAAACAAACACAGCCCGACAACCCTCCGCAGTTTTCCGTTGATGCGCGGATTGGAGGACGATGAAAAACGGGGCCGCAGTGGCGTTTTGAGGTCCTGGCTGTGAAGAATGGGACCCGGGAGGAACTACGGCGCAGACGGAAGTGGATTCGGACCACCAAAGAAACTCTGGTGGCCCACGGAATCCACCGGCGGTGCCCCGATGCGCCGCCTGATGGAGCGGTCGCGGCTGAAGCCACGGTGGTGGCGGCCAACCAGACCCGCGACCGCATGGGTCCAGTGACACATGGGACGCGGAAAACCCGCGTCCATTGACCAAGCGCGGCCCCATGCGGGGCCGCGACACCTCATCCCCCGGGGGGGCATCGCCCCACGGTTTCTTCCGCTCGGTCGCTCGGCCGAGCCGAGCCGAGCCGACCCGCCGGGCCGGGTCGCGCTCAGGTCCGGCCGGGTCACGCCCAACTGGGTCGGACCCAAGTCGGGCCGACCCATGGGGGGGTTGGGCCAACCCAGGGGGGGTCGGTCCGGGCGCAGACCCCCCCGTTTCTGAACCTTTTTGGTCTTTCGCTCATAACATGAGCTATGGGCCTCTGAACTACGCGCCATTAGCGGCGATGTGATCCTTGCATCGAGACGGTCGTTTTGGTATATCACAATCAAGGTTTCGGATTACTTTGACTTCGGCTGGGTTGGTTCGTACACGAAACCAACCGGGCCCTCGGAGCAGAAACGCTCATCTCTTGAGCTTCGGATGTCCGATTGACGTGCCATCGATTTTTTCATTTTCATCTAAGTTAGATGGATATTTTGGATTACTCTGCCCGAGGTTGGATGTAGGTGGAGTACGGTCGGGTTGGTTTTGCCTTAAAACCTAACCGGGTCCCTGGGACGAAAAGGCCTATAACTCTCAGACCGGGCGTCAGATTGACGCGCCGTCTACGACGTTGAGTTCCTGTTGATGATATGGAACTTTTGGATACATCAACTCTGGACTATGTGTCAGTTGATGTATCAGCCTCTCGGCTCGTGGAGTGGACCATCCCGAACGATCTTTCTGTGTGCGGGAACCCTAGAGCTGGCTACGACTGCTACTGTGATGATGACGACTGTGCAGAGATCCTCAGTGGATTCGACAGTGACTACTACAACACTCAGCGATCCATTGTTGGTCAGTGCTACCGATCCTGTGTGGGTCTGATCCTGTGAGGGTCAGCACTTAGTGGTCCTGTGTGGGCCAGTGCCTACAGGTCCTGTGTGGGCCTTATCCTGTGTGGGTCTTTGCGGGGGTTAGTTACCTATCGATCCTTTGTGGGTCAGATCCACTGTGGGTCATTGCGAGGGTTAGTACCTATCGATCCTTTGTGGGTCCGACGACTTAGATGGACCAGTGATCATCTCTATCGTCATTCGAAGAAGTATACCTGTGTGAGATGAATCCTGTTTACTCTCCTTTGTGGATTGTGTTGTGCTATCCTATGTGGATTTACGTTTTTCTTTCCTGTGTGGAATGGGTTGTACTTGAGCTCGGATATTGGAGCCAAGCGAGAATTGATGACTTAGGTATATGTATGGGAATATACCTAAGCAGTGTCAGATGTTACTTCGTGATTGTATCTTTCCTTTGTGGTTTATCCTTTGTGGATTCTGGGAGATATTCGGGGGTCTCAGTGTCCCTACTGAGTAGCTTATACTCACCCCTGCATGGGATATGCCCACACTACGTTGTGTTGGTTGCAGACGACGGACATCGCTGATCGTGGTGGAGGCTTGCGGAGCAGGACGGTACCTGGAGGTGGACCACTGGGCGGGGTGTACTCGGAGCGGACGGCTGGACCGAGGAGCTGAGGAGGCTATTTGTACCCACCCTTCAGGTGGGAGTCTTAGTGGACGGCTCGACATTGCGGCTTTACTTTTTAGTTGCTTTTTCCCCCTTTTGAGTTGTACTTTACTTTCAGTTTGGGTTTGTATTTTGTCCCACTTACTTTTCCGCACATAATGTTGTACCAGTTTTTACTTAGTGTTTACTTTTTCCACTTTCTTACTCTATGGTGCTTGTTTACTTTACAAATGCAATGCCTTCCCTTTACCGGGATTTACGCCTTGGTGCTAGTCGCCAGTCCTTGGCCTATGGAAGGCGGGCTTGGGGTAGTCACAGCACGGGCCCCAAGGACGGGTCGTGACAAATTGGTATCAGAGGAGTTCAGTTCTACTGCAGACTCTGATCTTTATTATATGTAAAGCAATGGTGTTTAGCATATTGGGTGTGGTTATCAGTCCAGGTAGCCCAGTGTCGGTGCGGCGGCCGACGTATCCGTACACTAGGACCCGGAATTCTAATTTCTGACTTAATGCACGAAAACATTGATTGCATTTGTGTTTCATGTTTCCATTGTGATTACTTGTATCAGCTAACTAGGTATATTGTTCTGACCGTGGAGCACCTATTCCCTTTTCAGGATGGCCCCACGACGGCAGCCATCTTGGGTTCCGAGAGTTGAGCGTGACGATAGCCCACCGAGCGACGAGGCCTCGGTGCATGGCCCTTTGACAGCAGAGGAACTGACGGTACCTCTACCCGCTGAGCCACGGATGCTTCCAGCCCCAGCTGCTGACGATGCACGTCTCCTTAGTGCACTGCATGAGTTCCAGCACCGGTGACCTCCTATGTTCCGTGGGGAGACGGACCCCCAGGCAGCTGAGGACTGGATGGAGGCAGTCGTACGAGCTTTTAGGCTAGTGAAGAAACCAGTAGACCTCATGGCAATTCTCGCAGCGAGCCTACTGCACGCAGCAGTGGGTCGTTGGTGGAGCTTGATGCTCCAGGTGCACAATGAGGCATCTCTTCTATGGACAGACTTTGAGAGCCTCTTCTTCTCGGAGTTCGTCCCAGCCACCCTCCGTGCGGTGCGCATCCAGGAGCTTTTTCAGCTATGGCGGGGCAGCTTGACGGTCGCCCAGTACTCGGCGAGATTTACTGATCTCTCGCACTACTCGACCGATTTGGAATGGGACCCATTCTTCCGGGCCCGAACCTTTGAGCAGGGATTGAGACACGAGATCAGGGCATCACTGATCTCCCTCAGCATTACGACTCAGGAAGGAGTACTGCAGTGAGCCATTTTGATCGAGAGCTTTCTTGCTGAGGATTCTCCAGCGGCGTGACCTACCGCGGGGTGGCACGTAGCAGAGTCTTCCATAGAAGGCAGTCGACGGATGACTCTGGGGTCCAGGCAGACCAAACCCTCACGTAGACGGCCTCAGGACACTGGCTCAGCAGTGCGGGGTACACAGCGTGGAGCCAGTCTTTCGAGAGGGAGGCAGTGCTACACATGCGGCGGGCAGGGCCACATGGCTCGTGACTGCCCGACCCACCGTGCCGAGGAGCATCAGACGGTTGAGGGGCCACCCAGTCATAGGCAGAGGGTCGACCATGGCTGTCCACAGGGAGGAGGCAGATGAGAAAGAGGAGCTGGTCGTGCAGCAGGTGGTGGGCGACGCTTTGAGGCTCTACCACCACCACCACCAGGAGGTCCACCCCGACCACAGGGAGCTGGCGGGAGGAGACAGGCACAGCTCCAGGGAGTGGAGACCTATGACCACGGCGCGCCCGAGATGATTCGAGGTACTATCTGTGTCTATTACACCCTTGCTACAGTTCTTATAGACACAGAAGCGAGTCACTCCTTCATATCCACTGCCCTTGTTCGGAGCTCTGAGATTCCGACAGAGACGTTGGCTCGATCCTTACGGCTAGAGACTCCTATGAAAGTAGAATCGACGATTACACACTGGTGTCAGCAGTGTGAACTTACTCTAGGAGGCGAGATCTTCGGCTGGGATCTTTCTTGTAGTGGCGTCGAGGCCTTAAGACATCATCTTGGGCATGGATTTTTTATCTATAGTCCATGCACAGATTGACTGTATTAGGCGCAAGGTGCGATGTGTACACACCGATGGGAGCACGTTCACCTTCACCGGCAAGAAGGCAGCCTTTGCAGCACAGGATGGACTTCTGGAGAGAATAGGACAGCCCATCACTAATCAGTTGGCTAGCCTCATCCTAGGAGCAGTTGACGTGCGAAGTCCTAGTTTTCCTGCAGTGGTGGATCAGTACACGGACGTCTTTCCCGATGACGTTCCAGGGATACCTCCTCACATAGAGGTAGACTTTCATATCGACTTGTACCCCGGGGCAACCCCGATATCGACTCTAGCATATCGGATGCCCCCCGCTGAGCTTCGAGAGCTACGGGTACATTTGGAGGACTTGCAGGGCATGGGATTCATCCGACCCAGTGTTTCACCCTGGGATTCCCCGATATTGTTCACCAAGAAGGCGGACGGGAGCTTGCGACTTTGTGTCCACTATCGTCGCCTGAACCAAGTGATGTTGAGGAATAATATTCACTACCAAGGATCGATGACCTCTCTGATCAGCTCAAGGGAGCACAGTGGTTCTCGAAGATAGACCTCAGGTCAAGCTATCATCAGCTCAGAGTTCGAGACGAGGACATTCAGAAGACGACCTTCAGGTGTCGGTATGGCCACTATAAGTTCTTGGTTATGCCATTCGGTGTAACCAACGCTCCAGCAGTGTTCATGGGCCTCATGAATAGGATCATTCAGCCATACCTCGATCTATTTGTTGTAGTCTTCATCGACGACATTTTGATTTACTCGACGACTGAGGAGGAGCACGCCTACCACTTGCGCGTTTTACTAGACACACTCCGAGAGCACTAGCTTGATGGAGAGCTCTCTAAGTGTCAGTTATGGGTACATGAGGTCCACTTCTTGGGACACGTCATCTCTGATGTGGGAGTTGTAGGGGATCCTGCGATGATCGAGGCAGTGCTAGCTTGGGAGCCACCTAGGAGCGTGACGGAGGTGCGGAGTTTCTTGGGACTAGCTGGATACTATCGGAGATTTGTGACAGACTTCCCCAGATTTGCAGCACCACTCTCAGCTTTGACGAAGAAGGGGAAACCCTTTGTGTGGTTAGACAGATGTCAGCAGATCTTCTAGGATCTGAGACAGAGATTGACCAGCGCACCTATCTTGAGGTTTCTTGAGGAGGGAGTAGGGTACGTAGTCTACTGCGATGCATCAGGGACCGGACTCGGATGTGTCCTGATGCAGGAGCGGGCAGTGATCGCCTACGGATCACTGCAGTTGAGGCCACATGAGCAGAACTACGCTACCCATGACCTGGAGTTAGCAGCAGTGGTCTTCGCTCTAAAGACATGACGACACTATCTGATGGGAGAGCGCTTTACAGTCTTTTCTGACCATCAGAGTCTCAGGTACATCTTCTCGCAGAAGGACTTGAACCTGATACAATGGCGATGGCTCGAGTTCCTCTAGGACTATGACTTTAACATAGTCTATACTCCTGAGAAAGGGAACGTGGTAGCCGATGCTCTCAGCAGGAGGACGGGCATTCATCTACTTGAGGAGGCGACAGAGCAGCTAGCCGCTTTGCAGATATCCTTCGTGGATAGAGATGAAGCATCCTTCCTTCAGTCTCTCACAATCACTCCTCCACTACTGCAGTGGTTCATAGAGGCATAGCGTGGGGACAATGACTGTGAGACGCGGCGTGCGCAGTTATCCTCAGGACAGGCACCTGATGGATTCTCCTTTGGAGCAGAGGACAACATCCTTTTCAAAGGACGTACCTTGGTTCCAGTCTCTTTACGGGAGGAAGTGCTGAGAGAGTTTCACACTTCTCCTTTGGCGGTACATCCTAGAGTGGCAAAGATGTACCAGGATCTCAGATGACAGCACTGGTGGCCAGACATGAAGAAGGCTATGGCAGTGTTCGTTTCATGATGCCTCACCTGCCAACAGGTGAAGGTAGAGCATCAGGTACCAGCAGGCTTGGTAAAACCATTGGAGGTCCCAGAGTGGAAGTGGGTCGGGATATCTATGGACTTCGTGACTGGACTTTCACGCACTTCCAGAGGTCACGACTCCATCTGGGTGATTGTCGACCGAATCACCAAGTCGGCTCACTTCTTACCCATCAGAGAGTAGGGCTCAGTGGAGAGCTTGTGGCGTCTCTACGTTCAGGAGATTGTACGGCTTCACCGTATGCCATCATCTATCATCTCTGATTGAGATGATCTCTTTACTTCATGGATTTGGAAGGGGTTGCAGGAGGCGTTCGGGACACAGCTACGTCTGAGCACAGACTTTCACCCTCAGACGGATAGTCAGACGGAGAGGACCATTCAGTCTCTCGAGGACATGCTCTGCGCATGTGTCCTCGACATTGGTCGCAGTTGGGAGTACCACCTACCCTTGGTGGAGTTCGCGTACAACATCAGCTACCACTCCACCATCGAGATGGCACCGTACGAGGCATTGTACGACAGACCTTGCAGATCTCCTTTATGCTTGACAGACCTTAGGGAGTCAGTACTTGTGGGACCAGAGATGGTCTGGGCCATGACACAGAATGTCCATGTCATCCAGGAGCAGATGAGGATAGCTCAGAGCCGGCAGAAGTCTTATGCTGACAGGAGGTGGAGGCCACTAGAGTTCGAGGATGGCGACCACGTCTTCTTGCGTGTCTCACCTCAACGTGGATTACGGAGATTTGGACAAGGTGGCAAGTTGTCTCCACGCTTCATCGGACCTTTCCAGGTCCTCAGCAAGATTGGCGAGGTGGCCTATCGCCTGGCTCTACCACCTCAGTTGACCCGGGTGAACGACGTCTTCCACGTATCTCAGTTGAGGAGATACGTGCACGACCCGGCGCCTATCATTGACCATGGGGAGCTAGACGTTGATGATGGGGAGAATTTATGGAGGTCCCAGTGGAGATCGAGGATCGACTGGAGCGGGTCCTACGTGGATGATCGATTCCTCTAGTGCGCATCATATGGCAGCACGAGATCCTCTAGGAGAGCACTTGGGAGCGGGAGGCTCAAATGCGTGCTCAGTACCCTCATTTGTTTCCCTATTTTATGATGTATCTTTACGGGGACGTAAATCCCTGAGGTGGGAGTGATGTAAAGACCCGTAAATTTCAAAGAAATTTTATTCTTAATTTTTTTTGGAATTTTACAAGAACGCAGTTTCTGACGGCACCTGATTCCGAGGCCCGGTGTGCCCTGAATCATTTTCGGAAGTTTGGCTCGGGTAAGTTCAGTTAACGAATGAGCGGGTTCTCTAACTTTGGAACCAATGCTCGGAATGGAATTCGGAGGGCACCGATGGAATAGCAGCACCAGTATTTTCGTAGAAATGCCTCTTCCGGAGTTGCGTATGCCCGGGTGTGGTTTTTAATTTTTGGGCTTAAAGTTAAGAAATAAAATAAAGTGGTGCGGCAAAATTATATTTATTTTACTTAAAGCCACTTAAAATACACTTAAAGCAGCTTAAGCTGAGTTAAAGCAGATAGGGTACAATTCAAAATATCCTACCCTCTTGGTAGGATATTTGTGAGGTGGGGCCTTCATGAGCCCCACCGTTTCTTTTCTGCTAAGTAACACACCCGCGAAAACCCCCATTAAATAAAACTCAACTGGGGCATTTTCTTAAACAATTAAACGCTTCTATTAATTGGGAGGTTTATTTGTTGAATTAATTCTATGAATTAATGGGTCGTTACATAACTTATCTCTTTTCGTTTGTTGGCATGTTAATAAAATAAGAACAACATTTTTCTTCGTGTGTGTTGCTCGTTGAGAGGATTTGACAGAACCTTAAGTCCTTCATCCTCCTCCACGAAGAACACGAGGAACGCGAAGAACGCCGGACTTCGAAGAAAGGCGACGAAGAAAGCCAAACCCTCGGAGTTCGATGACGCGACACCGTGTTCCACGACGCCGACGATTCTTCTCCCGCGACGTTCTTCTACGACGTTCCTTCATCTTCCACAAATCCTCGATCATATGTTGAGGTAATAGATTTCAGACCTTTTAATTACCTTGTGGATTTTATACTTGACATGGGTTTAATTAGTGTAAATTAAATCCGTATGATTTCTTTACCCCTCGGAGATCGTCGACGTGACGCCCTTCCACGACGACGTGACTACCTTCCGCGACGAGTCGATCACCTCTTACCGTGACAATCAATTCCCCGAAGAACACACGCTCGACGACTACGGTGAGGTAGGGGTTTTATTTGAGAACAATATTTATTCTCATAGTTGTTTCTTTTAAAACAAAGAACCCGGATCAAAGTTCAATTTTAATTATTTTAAAATTTTGCCTTGCTTGTTATTCATGTGTTGAATATTTATTCCCGATTGTTATCACCTAACGCGGAGGGTTCGGGCCAAATAAACAGGGCCCGACAAACCTCCGCAGTTTTCCATTGATGCACGGATTGGCGGACGATGAAAAACGGGGCCACAGTGGCGTTTTGAGGGCCTGGCATTGAAGCATGGGACCCGGGAGGAACTACGGCGCAGACGGAAGTGGATTCGGACCATCGGAGCAACTCCGGTGGCCCGCGGAATCCACCGGCGGCGCGGGTCGCCGGCGCAGTGGTGGCCAACCAGACCCGCGACCGCGCGGGTCTGGTGACACACGGGACACGGCAAAGCCACGTCCGTTGACCATGCGCGGCCCCACGCGGGGCCGCGACACCTCATCTCACCGGGCGGGGGGGTCCGCTCGGCCGAGTCGAGTCGGGCCGACCCACCGTGCCGGGTCGTGCCCTGGCCGAGCTGGGCCGGGTCGCACCCAACCGGGTCGGGCCAGGTCGGTCCGGGCCCAGACCCCCCGTTTCCGGACTTTTTCGGTCCTTTCCTCATAACATGAGCTATGGGCCTCCGAACGATGCGCCGTCAGCGGAGATGCGATCCTCGGATCGAGACGGTCGTTTCGATATATAACACTCAAGGTTTTGGATTACTTTTAGTTCAGCCGGGTTGGTTCGTACACGAAACCAACCGGGCCCTCGGAGCGGAAACACTCATATCTTGAGCTTCGGACGTCCGATTGACGTGTCGTCGATTTTGTTGTTTTCCTCTAAGTGAGATGGATCTTTTGGCTTACCCCGACCGAGGTTGGATGCAGGTGGAGTATGGTCGGGTTGGTTTTCCTTTAAAATCCAACCGGGCCCCTGGGACGAAAATGCCTATAACTCTCAGACCGGGCGTCCGATTGCCACGCAGTCTGCGACGTTGAGTTCCTGTTGACGATACAGAACTTTTGGATACATCAACTCTGGACTATGTGTCAGTTGATGTATCCACCTCTCGGCTCATGGAGCGGACCCTCCCGAACGAGCTTGCTGTGTGCGGGAACCCTAGAGCTGGATGCGACTGCTACTCTGACGACAACGACTGTGTAGAGATCCTTAGTGGATTTGACGGCGACGACTACAGCACTCAGTGATCCTTTGTGGGTTAGTGCTACCGATCATGTGTGGGTCTGATCCTGTGTGGGTCAGCGCTCAGCGGTCCTGTGTGGGCCAGCACCTATAGGTCCTGTGTGGGCCCCCGATCCTGTGTGGGTCTTTGCGGGGGTTAATTACCTATCGATCCTTTGTGGGTCAGATCCTTTTTGGGTCATTGCGGGGGTTAGTACCTATCGATCCTATGTAGGTCTGATGACTTAGATGGATCAGTGATCATCTCAATCATCATTTGAAGAAGTATACCTATGTGAGCTGAATCCTGTTTACTCTCCTTTGTGGATAGTGTTTTTCTATCCTATGTGGATTGTGTTGTGCTGTTCTATGTGTATTGTGTTGTGCTATCCTGTGTGGATTTACGTTTTTCTTTCCTATTTTGACTGGGTTTCACTTGAGCTCGGATGTTGGAGCCGAGCGAGAATTGATGACTTAGGTATATGTATGGGAATATACCCAAGCAGTGTTGGATGTTACTTCTTGGTTGTATCTTTCCTTTGTGGTTTATCCTTTGTGAATTCTGGGAGACCTTCTGGGGTCTCGGGGTCCCTACTGAGTAGCTTATACTCACCCATGCACGGGTTATTCCCACACTACGTTGTGTTGGTTGCAGACGACATACATCGCTCATCGTGGTGGAGGCTTGCGGAGGAGGACGGTACCTGGAGGTGGTCCACTGGGCGGGGTGTACTCGGAGCGGACGGCTGGACCGACGAGCTAAGGAGGCTATCTCTACCCACCCTTCAGGTGGGACTACCAGTGGACGGCTCGACGTTGCGGCTTTACTTTTCAGTTTCTATTTTCCTCTTTCGAGTTGTACTTTAATTTTAGTTTGGGTTTGTATTTTGGCTCAATTACTTTTCTGCACTTACTATTGTACCATTTTTTACTTAGTGTTTACTTTTTCCGCTTGCTTACTCTGTGGTGCATGTTTACTTTACAAAGGCAATGCCTTCCCTTTACCAGGATTTACGCCTTGGTGCTAGTCGCTAGCCCCTGGCCTATGGAAGGCGGGCTTGGGGTAGTCACGACATGGGTCCCAAGGACGGGTCATGACATACCTAATGATAATGCAATAACACACCCGCATCCACCAAAAACTATAATAAAAATCCAATCATTGGTAACTCAGAGGTCCATTATAAATGAGCTATCTAGGAACATGTAATCTCCCCTTCTTGATTTCGTGAGGGTCATGTAATTTACAACATCTCATGGGTTGATCCAAAATGAAAAGAAGAAATATAAATCCTAATTTTGATTAAATTTTTTATCCCCTCATCCTGAAAAAATGGGTCAGATCTTGAGAGACTCATGACCTCAGTTGAACCTCACCATATGCAAGAAGCCACCGACTAGTAGCAAGGGTCTAATGATCTTCGGTTTGGAGTCTATAAAATCAGTGTGAAATTCTATAAATAAAATAATTTTAATTAAATATAACAACTCATACGTAACAATTAAGAATAAAATAATATAAAATGGGACACATTTCATATAATAAATAAATTTTCTCCAACTATGTGATGAAAAACTAGAGAAAAATGGAATATTTACAAATATATTAATCTTTTGAATCTTATATAGTCTTTCTAAGTCCATCCATCAGCTCCATAGTTCATCATTCATCTGTCTCCCATGTCACCCTTTCCATTTCTTGGATCACTTCACAAGATTTCTCTATGCCCATAAAGAATCACATGTTTGGTGTGAGTAAAAAACCCCAATAGGATACCGCGTAATGAAACCTAAAAAAACTGATCATGTTGTACAAGTCTATTCCTTGATAATAATAAATTCAATATATTGAATAAAAATGATAAACTATACCCCCATGTGTTGAATAATCCACTAGGGTCTTTTCTCTCATCTATGTAATATCTATCACAGAATGATAACTGAATAGAAGTAAAAATTAAACCAAATAATCCTCAGGTCATCTGAACTTGTTACTTGGTATACTCATGCAAATGTTTTATGTGTTACTCAGCATCCACAAGTCATTGGAATATAGGCCGTAACTCATTAACCACATGACATTTTGTACAGGGTCGAGTCACAGGGCTGACATTCTCTAACCCACGTGCAAGGTATATCATCATGATTATCATATATCATGTAAAGACCACAAAAGTGGAAACATATAATATAAATAATTTTAAACATTTTATTACATTATTTTATACATAATTGTCAATAAAATTTAAACTAATGATCAGAGATTATCTTGTCTATTAGATACTAAGTACATAATTAGAAATAATGAGACTACAATAGAACATTTTTATTAATATCTATATAGATATCCTAACTCCACTTGAGCACCTAAAAATTCATAACATAGCATGTGTATCACATAGACAAAATGGAAAATTTAAACGGCTTGGTATTGGAATAGACATTGGAATGATGCATTGAACGTGAGTTAGAAAGAAAAATTGATAACATAATATCATTGATCATGAATCAACAAATGGAATTTTGAAATATAGAATATGAAATCATTTGACCATAGGAACATTGGCAATTGGGAGGAACATATACCATGATAAAACCATGATTCAAGGATTACCACGAAGGCCATACCACATAGTGGATATAATCCCATAATGGAATAGGTCTACTCTCAAATCTCGTATATAACGTCTCATGGGATTAAAAAATTACCCAATGAATTAGAGCACTATATGGGTGCATCCACAATACCATATAGATTCATATGTGTTCCACATACTGAAATCATTCTTAAGAAATAATCTTAAGTGTTACTCAAGGAATAAAATCAGTTTTGTAATAATTTCAGGAGGAAAATTCCAAAGTGCATATCATAATGTTATACATGAATGAAGGGATTTAAATAATTCCTTGTCATTGATAAAGGATAATATAATACTAAATCCAGAATAATTATGTACACCATAATTTAAAAAATGAATGGTAGTGACTAAGTAACAGTAGAAATATGAGAAAAAGTGTAGTTTTTGGGAATATAATAGATATTGAAGATGATGAATTCATAATGAATTTGATAAAACAAAAAATTGAACAAAAATATATTTTCATGATAAATTGTGTGATATAATAAAAATAATTTAGGCTAAAAATAATTTTATGGAGTGTACTTCAAAATGGGAAAGAAATGAGTATGTTTCCATTAATCGAGTTTTCTTATTGAGAGGAATTGAGAATCGAACCTTTTAAAACATGTAATTACCCGGGGAAGAAAAATGAAATGAGATAAATACCTATGTTTGGTAAATATAATATGGTTATTGGATAATTATATAGGACTAATTAAGGGATATGTTGAGGAAAAGGGTGTCGAATCATAATGTAATATAAATATGGAGGTTCAGAGAGATACCTTAAATTGATCTTTCCTTTAGTTTAACATCATTTAACATTATATATAATGGTTTAAATCATGTTATAAAATTAAAAAATCATATTATTTTTGTATATCATATATAATTATTATATAACATTTTACCACCCTATATTTAATAATATTTCATTATTAACATTGTTTATGGAGTTTAGAGCATCATTTTCTGCATGCATGTTTTTCACGTAAGACTCAGGTGACAAACATTGGAAATATATTTATTATAGACACAATTTTAAAAATTCTATATGTATAATATTTAATTAATTAATACAATTTTATAACCTTTTTTATTGTTGGATACGAAAGATGACTCACATCGCTTTGTGGAGACCGTAGGTCATACGTAAACATGGGCGATGGTATCATTCCATTAACGATGAATGGGTAGATAAATGGATGATATATTATTTTTTTTGAAAATTATAATTATGTCATATTTATTATATATATCAATTATTTTCATCATTTTAACCACCCAAGTAAACTGGTTATTTAAAAAAATTACACCACTACATAGAGATGGTAAGTTGTACCTACACATGCGCGGTGCTTTTGTTTTTTATTGGATGGATAAAAGGTGTAATATAGTTGTATAATAACAATTTAAAATAACATTATATATTATATTGTATTTTTTATCATATTTGGTTTTGAAAAAAATAGGAGGTTGATAATAATGAAATATTAAGGAATTGGTAACGACGATTACCTCTCCTATGAAGGATCTCCTTTATGACTTCTATAAAGAGATATATTGAAGGGATTTTGAATGTTAGAGTTCTGAGAATCCATATATGAGTATGTTTAAGGGATAAAATGGATGATTTTGTATGATGTACATTTCCCAAATTAGGATGAATAAGTGAAGGAAGGAGTTCCCTTTTAAATTGAGGTATGAGGAACTTTTGGAATTTCTACAAATCTTTTAATATAATAAGAGTATTTAACAGAAAAATTATTCTATATTGTATCTAAATTTATATTTGATGAATTTTTAGACCTTATGTTATCCGTTTTTTATTATATAATATTTTTATGTTTTTTGAATAATTTGATAAACTATTATATTCATGAAATATCATTATTGTCAATTCTAACAAAATTTATTACTTTAACATTAAAAATTTCACAATAATAATTCAAATGTGAACGAATGTTTATATTATATTCTAATCATATAAAATTAATCTATAAAATTTGTAGATGAAAATTATTATCTCAATTTGTATTTGTTTTAAAAATCTTAATATCATGTATTTTATTTTTCAATTATTTGATTAATTACTCAAATAGTGTTCTGAAAAAATTTAAGATAATAATTTCTTCACTAAAATTAAAAATACAGTATCATGATTAATATTAATAATTTATCATTCAAGATACTATTTATAGTTGATCATATCTTCTAGTTAAATACATATTAAAAATATTACACTTATTAAAAACAAGAGTGTGACATATTTTATGTTTCATTAAATAAAATATTAACATGGCCATAATGTTATCTATGCGACATCAATTGGTCATAAATTCATCCCTATGATGATTACGATCAGAAATTAGTGATCTTTATAAACTGGGTCATGTTTCAGGGTAATTATATATTTGGTATCATATTATTTTAACTCTTAAGTATTTGATTTATCCTTTTAGTGGTTAAAAAAATACTGAGGGTACAATTCATATTGTCACAAATTAAAAGGTGTCTATTTTATAAATTTGAAACTCCTGATTCCAAATTTGGAATCTGTTTTTCAAAATTTGAATCACAGTAAAATAATTTTTAATTTAATAATAAATTGAAAAAATATAATGAAAAACAAATTTCCCAAAAAATTACCTTTTCAGTTTAAAATTATTTTATTCTAAATATAGTTGTAAAATTTAATTGAAAGTTCAATGTTTTATAATTTATAAAAAACGTATCTAATTATAGTTTAAAACTAATTAAAATATAATTTACCTCTATAAATTATTTAATAAGAAATATTATATACAATGTAAACCAGTATTTTTCACTATTTGTTAAAATTTCAATCATTTTAAAAAAGTCTCAAAATGTCATCATAAAGTATTATTGAAATGATGAATTCCAATATTAATATTATTTTTCCAATTCAATTTAAAAAAATATTCTTAATTACTTGTATTTAATTTCTGATAAAAATAAATTAAATCATTTTCTGAAGAAAACTTAATTTTGAAGAATAAAATAAAATCACTAAAAACAAAACTATTCATTACCTAAGAATTAATATATACAAATATTACATAATAGGGTTATTCTTGTTATTTCCTTTCAATTGAATTCTTATTTTATAATTGTCTTTTTATAATAATAATATTTCAATATTATATCATTGTTCATTTAAACACAGTGTTGTGTGCAACACATGCTACCAATGAAAACTAATTATTCAACAAGAAATATTTCATAAAAATTTCATGGTGTTACATTATTCCACCATTAGGAATTTTTTCCCTGAAAATTGTATTTTATAAACTAATGTAGAAACATGTATGGTTACTTCTCTTACATATCCTTCTCTGGTTCCCATGTCACCTCTTTATATTTTTGTTTCCTCTGTTATACATTTACTAGGTCAGTCATTGTGTAGGAAAGAAAATTATCTACATTGTTAAATATCTATACCATATACTCCTAATAAGGTGGATCATTTTCCAACTATACACTCTAGTAATTCAATACTTGTGAGGGATCTTGTATTTACTTCCTCTTGAAGGATATGTGGAATACATCGTGTACTTAAGACATATTTGATGGATGTGCAAGTCAATATAACACAAGACTAATGTGATCATTAATATGAATGTGTATGATTCATCTAGTACTTATCTTCCCCTTCTTCATACATATAATGACTCTCATCTATATATATATATCAAGGAATATCTTATTTACAACATCATGTTCTATGCCCCATCATCGATTATCAATATAGCTCTTTTTTTAATTTTAGGTAGTTGTGATGTCCAAATAAATGGACTTCACCTTCTCTACCATTTAATCGACCATTTCACATCCTCTTAGATTACATTCTATACCATTATACCAACATGTATGTGTTCTACATCTCTTCCCATTAAGTAAATCATAAGGTTAATTTGGAATACCTATTTGAAAAATATTGTTTCAAGATAACACAGCTCGTCGATGATAATGTTCCCATCCACTGTTGAATACCATTGATAATTATCTAAACATGTCTTCCAGTATCTTAATTTATTATTTAGACTGAACATTTTTTTAGGGAGATAATCCATATCGATGTTCAACATTGTGTGTTGAGAAAGTTGGAAACTCTTTCAGATCATGAAGGTAAATCCCATATCTTGGTTAAATACAATCGATAATGGTACTCCTTATATCCTTCCAATATATTTGATGAATATTTTTGTATTTTTATTGATTGGTAATTCCTCTAGAAATTTCAAAAATATGATTTTTTCTACGGCGATCCACAACAAAACATATTTAATTATATGCTCAGCATTTATTTGAAATTGTAGTGACACAGTCCATAGTGATAACTTGTCATTCCAATATAGGTATAGGTAATGATATTATTTTCAACTTAAACATTTTCCCCTAATCCTTTTTTATGAAATTCCAATCACACTGTCGTATATCCAGCGATCGCCAATATCTTGTTATCCCACAAATAGTGCACTCAGGGATCTTGGTATATATTTGTTCTCTCAAGGTGGTGGGAGATGTTTGAGCTATGTGCGTCATTAAAAATCTCCTTCACTATCTCAGTATTTGACGATAAAGATAGTATTTAACCAATTATTATGAATCCTTCCTCATAAATTTTTAAATATAATGAATTTACATTTCTAATAGATTCCCCATTCTTTAGAATTCCCATATCATTTCTTTGAACATCATATTTGTTCTCCATAAGGGAATTTTTTAAATAATTGTATAATGGAATCATGTTGTTACTTCCCTTATTAAGCACATTTTCATCCTTTGTATGTCCATAAATATTGGATCCTTCTAAACATTATTTATTTATATTATTGGAGGATCCATTATACTTAGAGAATCTTCCGTTTTATTTTCATTTCAATGATGGTTGTGGATTGAGATGACATAATCCTTGATGAGTTCTAACTATCTTCATTGGTTCATATTAAACTATATATATATATATATATATATGATTCTATTCCGAGACATATATATTTCAAACTTCACCACATAGAGATAATTTCTCCATATTTTAAATGAAAATACCATAACCACCAACTGCTAATCATGAATAGGATTTTTGTCTCATTAAGTTTTAGATTCCAACAAGAATATTTTATAATATTTTCATTTTTCATTAGTAAATTACCTAATCCCATCATTAATTCATCGTTATACACCATGAAGAGTTCACCACTTGTGAGTTGTTTTAGTATCGGTGTAGTGAAAATCCTCTTTTTCGACTCATTGAAACCTTCTACATTTTCCCTGGTATAAAAAAATGAGTTTTCATTCTGATTGAGCATGGATAGTTGGTTTGGAAATCATGATAAGTTCCTCACAAATTGTCAGTAATTCCAAGATGAATCAATGAAAATAGATATATATGTTACATATGTTGTCTTGGGACACTCCTCAATTACCTTTGTATTAGAATGGTCCAAATATATCCCTTTTTTTATAACATTCCTCGATGATGATACTTCCTTCATCCAAAATTAACACTTACTGTAATATAGATAACGTTTATACATTTTTAATTTCGTTAGCTTAGTATTAAAATGCACCTCATGGTCCTAGGTGTCCTCAGAGAATATGATTATATCATTGATTAATACAACCAATTTTTTTTCAATTTATTCAATAAATAAATTATTCATTAAATCTCTTCATATTGTTAGAGAATTAGTTATTCCAAAGGGGGTCACTATGAACTCCCAATTTCCATACCTTGTTTGATGGAATTTTTGGGAATATCTTCCTTCTCCACACTTAATCAGCGATATCCATATCGAAGGTCCACCTTTGAGAAATAATTCTCCCCGTGTAGTTAATCAAACAAGTCATTTATACATGAAAGGATGTATTTAGTCTTTATAGTGATTTTTCGGGCTCAAGATAATCAATGCATCGGAGCATTGATCCACCCTTCTTAAGTAAGATGACCGAAAACCCCATGGTAAAAAACTCAGGTGTATTAAACCCTTATCGAGATTATATTATAACTAATTTATCAATTCATCAAAATTATTAGAGTTCATCCTCTATGAATTATTTTATTTAGGTAGATATCAATGTTGAAGTTAACTTAATAAATCAATAAATCAGTTAGGTGGAAGACCGATATATTGTTTCAAGAACACATCTATATAGTCCTTGAAAAGGGAAATATCTTCATGAATATTCAACTCCTTTGCCGAAATACCTTGAGTTATATATACTTCGTCATAATTCAACAATATGCACACTTGATTTGATGATTCTAATGGAGATTAATCATCTTCCATACACTTTTATAGAATTAGAGGATGCATGGGGATGTGAAAGGTTATCTTACTCTCCCAACTGTTCATTTTGGATTAATATAATTACAGACAATCTGTTCCCAACAAAGAATAAAATTATTCTAGATTTATTGTGATGATATTTTCTATGAGTTTCAACTGAAAAACATTGATTGAGGTGGTATTATATACATTAGATGTAATAATTTCCCCATTCACCATCCTTTTATATATTCTAACTTCCATATTCTTATGTAGTGTTTGAATTGTTTTACTAAACATGAATTATATGAATAATTAATAGATAAAGGGTCAAAAATTATTATTTTTATTCCTAAATGGATAACCAGCGTACCAGTCATGATATCATTGTTCAGATCCACCAAAAATGTAGTGGTAAAATATTACCATCACTGATTCCTTAGAGGTTGTTATCAACGATTTTCTCTAAAACCCCTTTTTAGGTATTTATATCACATAATTCCCTTGTTCCTTATCATTTAGTAACTTTATTTAGGGTGAATGTTGATCTTAAACATACTATATTATTCTACATTAGTTGGATTCTTCGTATTCTTTTGTCAAATATTATCCTATGTCCCCTCTTTTCCTCTTTTGAAGCACATCATATTTCACAGAAGAATGTTCCTAGGATTCCTATTCCAACACTTTTGACACATGGGATGTTGGGGTTTTTTCCTTGAGGGGATTTATCTGTTAGACCTCCTATATTATACTTTGTCTTCCTATTTTTACCTTCAATCCCATGAGTCCCCTAAGACACTCCAATATCCATCAAAACCATACTTGGATAATATAAAATATTCTTTTAGATTTCAATTTCCTAAATCACCAAATGTTTTGGAATACGATATATTATTCCAATAAATATGTAATCCACCATTATTTTAATTTTCATAAAAAAATTGATGTGTATCATGAAATCATTGTATTGTTTTCCTCATACGATCCAATAAACTCATCTTCATTTTGTATATGTCCATGGAACTACCTATTCATCTAAAGATGGAGAGTTATGGAAAAATATTTATTGGAAAAACATTCTTGAATACTTCCCAATCCATGAAAAAAATATCTTCTTTATACTTCATGTTCTTGATCAGTTTCGACCACTAATCAACTTCCCTATTAAAATGATAGACTTACATCATGAGCTTCACTTATTCTTATTTATGAGGAATGATAAAATCTTCTCAATGAATATTATACATTCTTATTCAATGAGAGGATCAGAAGATCCACTATTGATTGGAGTCCTTTTCCAAATAAAGGATTCAACAGAAACAGTACCTTATTTCAGAGAATGGAAGTTCCATGTTATTCAAATTATTATTCATCACTTGATCTGGACGATATGGTATGATACTGATGTTTTGATCTCCCATTATAATTATTTTTCACATCTAATTTGGTAAATCATCACATTTACTATCACAATGATTGTAGTAATTTTTTCTCCAATTTCCCACCATTAATTTGAAAAAATATTAGGGGACTTGAATATATAGCAAATGAGGATATACAAAGAAAACAATGAACACATAAGTATTAACATTTAATTTAAAATAATATCCAAAATTTTGATTCAATACAATTCAATTTGGGTTATCCAAGGTGACATATTCATCCTTAGGGTTCTTATAAATTTTATAGGCCTAATACCAAAACATAAATAGAATTTTATTTGATGCCACATATAGAAATTAAATCATATTACACAAATTATTACAAGATTTTAAGAATAATTATACATGAAATACATATTAGGGATCAAAAATTCAAGTATATTTTGGAATACAATGGATATAATTAAAAAACAGGACATTGTAACTAAAAATAATTTTATTAATCTTCAAAAATAACTCTTAATATCCTCTGAGCTCTTAAAAAGTCATAAGGTAACCTATGGAATAAATAGAAAAAAGGGGTGATATAAAAATCCTACTAAGGGATTAAATATATGATTGAAGAATAACACATGCCTTGGAAGGCATAACTTGATATAACAAAATACATGGATCTAGAATAATAATATAGAATATCAACATATAGAAAAAGGAATCAAATCATCATAGAAATATAGTAATTTGGAAAACAACATATGACATGACATATACATGAGTCAATTCTAACTACCATTACTATATCACTTGGTGAACATAGTCCAATAATTTTTGAGTTTTACTCCCAAATCCCATACATAAAAACACACGAGACTAAAAAATTCCCCAATGAATTGGAGTTATATCTATGGGATCCAATAATAAAATGTACATGAATATTCATTCCACATAAATAAATAAAAATTAAGAAGTAATAATCATAGTTTGCCAAGGATTGAAATGGGTTTCATAATCATACCATATGGGAAAACCATATGGACAATCATATAGTTATCCATGAAATAACAAATTTAAATAATTATTTTCTTTTAATAATTTAAAAAATAGTAACATATCAATAAATGTTATGTCCAACTGAATGAAAAAATTCAGTAATGGTTGTTATGTGATTTTTGAAATGCGCCTGTTAAGTGAGGTTTTATGGAAAATAATAAACATTCATTATTGAGGATAAAGGAATATTTTTTTTTCATAAAACCATAAATGAGATAAAATATAATTTCATTTTTCATTAATTTGATTATATATATATTTGAGGCTTAAATCATTTTATGGATATTTCATGTAAATTGGTAGAAACAACGATATATGGAAATCATAATAGAAAAGAAAATATGGAGGTTTAGAGAGATCCCTTACATTGTCATTCCGTTAGTTAAATGTGTTTTAAACTCATATATGACTGCTTAAATTATTTTTTTACATCTACAATCACTGTATTCAGATCTATTATTTATTATATAATCCTTATATGACCTCTTAAAACCCACTTGTTATTAATATTTCATTATTTATATTTATTTATATGTTAACTACTTAATTTTTCCATTAATTTTTTTTCAAGTAAGCTCCAATTCTTTTACATGGGATATGGATTCATTATATAAATAATTTTATTAATGGTATATGTATCATATTTTTTTGAATAAATTTTTATCCATTATTATTATTTGGATTAAAAAATTTAGATTCATTACTTCGTGGAGACGGTAGGTTGTACGTAAAAATGAGCGATGGTATCATTCCCTAAATATAGAATGGGTAGAGACATGGACAATATATTACTTTTAAAAAATAAATATCATGTCATGAGTTTCATAAATTTATATTCCATCTATCATTATAACAATACATGTAAAGAAGTTATGAAAAACGAATCTCACCGCTATGTAGATATGGTAATCCATATGTACTTGTGCTCAATGCTTTCATTTTTCATTGGAAAGATAAAAGGTAGAATGTGGTGGTGTTATAATCATAATAACATATTAATATATTTATTTTAATATATTTGTTATTTTATAATGGAAAAAATATACTAATATGATGTAGAAGAAGTAATAAATTTTATATAATCTGTTAAGACGATTACATATTCTATGAAGGTGCTCCTTTATAATGTTTCATAAAGGAAATATCGTAGGTATTTTGGAAGGGAAAAACCATAAGAACATAATTATGGATTTTGAGAAGATAAATGGGTTGATATTTATTGATTCAGATGGCTCAATGGGGTGTCAGTATGTAAATTATGGTGTCCCCTTTTTCAATTTAGGTTAGGGGAACTTCTGAATGTCTCCAAATATAAAAATATTATAAGAATATTTTGAAATAATTTTTTTTAAAATGTCCTATAAAAAACACGGAATAACATTAAAAAAAATATATTGTTGCATTTATGGTTATATACTATTAATTTGATATATAATCCATATACTAAAATTTTATATTCATCGAATAACATTATTGTCAATTCTAACTCTATTCATTACATTGACATTAAAAACATCTGAAAAATAATTAAAATTTGACTGAACTATTATAGTATATCAAAAAATTTTAATTTTAATATTTAAAATTCATGTAATATTTTAAATTTATAAAATAATATATATTTTTTTATTTTGAATATCATTTATTATATTTTTCTATTAATTGAATAATTAAAACATCTGCGTCATGCTATAATTAAATGTAATTATTTATTTGTTAAAATTTGAAAAATTAGTATCATGAAAAAGATAAATATTTTATACTTAAAAATAGTGTTTATATTTTATTATATCCTCTGTATAACTTCATATTAAAAATACTACACATATTAAAAATATGAGTGTGACATATTTGACATTTAATTAAATAAAATATTATAAAGGTCATAATTTTATCCAATTCAACAAAATCTTGAAAACAATTAGACGTATGGATGATTATGGTAGAAAATTTATATTCCAATAATATTTTGGCTAGTGTTATAGTAATTTTAAAATCCTTGGCATATTATTTTTAATCCTAATTACCTGATATATCATATACTATGTTAACAAAAATTACTAATGTTAGTATTCATATTGACCAATAATAAAATGAGTATATTTATTAAATTTGAATATAATAATTTAAAAAATGTAATTTAATTTATAAAAATTAAAACACCTAGGTTTAAAAAATTAATTTAATATTAAATTGGAAAAATAAAAAAGAACAATTGGTTTAAAAAAATTCCATTTTAAATATAAAATATTATTATAATATATTCATGTATAAAATTTATTTAATGTACCAAAATTAAAACAATTATAATAAAATATCTTATTACAATTTAAAACTAATCAATATTATAATACAAGTTTTTGTATTATTTAAAATTAAATAAAATTTTCAAAGTAAATCAGTATTTTTATCAATAAATTAAATTGTAATCCTTTTATAAAATTTTCAAAAAATAATCCTATGATTAATTTGATATTATTAATTCAAAAATTATGTTTATATTTTCAAGTAAATTTTATAATATTTTCCAAATTAACTATAGATTTTTCTCATAGAATGAAATTCCATCATTTTTTAAAGAAAACATTTTTTAATTATACAATGACATTATAAAAAGTTATGTTTTTAATTCATAAGAATTTATAACTATATATTATTTTGAATATTTTTATTCTTATTTATACGCTCTAATTAAATTACAATGTAACAATGTTCATTTTGTAATATAAATATTTTAATAGAATATCATGGTTTGTTTAAACTCAGTGTTGTGTGCTACATAAGCTACAAAAGAAATCAAATTATTTAAAGGGAAATATTTTATAAAAATATAATGTTGTTAATTTTATCTATGAAGTAGTTCTATACCTATTATCAGTACGAGGTAAAACCCACAAATGGCTTTGTAAAAAACATTGTAAGTTAAATTTTGCATGGAAAATATAATATATCATATTTAAAAATAAGTATCATCATGAAAAACATGTTATGATCTTTAAGGTTGGTAAAAAGATAATGTAAATTTATTCATGAAAACAAAAACATATATGGTTATATCTGTACTGAAAAAAAACCCATAAAAATTATGTTAATCATGAATAAAAATCCATGTTAAAACATGGTTAATACAAAGGATATATATATAAAGGACCCCCAAAATATCAGTAATTTCCAACCTCATGGTTTAATAAATCAATGTCAATTTTAATTAGGGAATCATCACTCAAATGAAGTCCTTATATTAAATAGTTAAAATAAATCAATAAAAGTTTTCCAAAAAAATATTCCAAAAAATTATATTTCCCAAAATAAATATAAACACGACATGCAATAATACATTTTCACTCAAAAATAATTTTCAAATTTTTACTTAAGCCATAGAATGGGGTAAAAATTTACATTTCAAATAAAAATTAAAAAAAACATATAATAATATGTTATCCATTTAGAATATTTCAATATAATCATGTGGTTATTCATTATTTTGCATAGATAACTCAAAGTTATTACCATTTTAAAATTCACAATCATTTTCCTCCAGAAATATTGTCAATTCACAATTTAAAAAGGAAAAAAAATAATACATGGACATCATATCTTTTAAAAAATAGCACCTAAGATGGAGGAGAGGGAATGTAAGTTGCACCAAGACTTGAGACTGGGATAAGTGTTCAGATTTACTGAATTAGTCATCATTAATCTTACATATAGTAATTTGTTGGATCCTCATACTCAAAAGAACCTCTAAAAATGAATGTCCATGTGATTCAGATATTTTTAAAAATAAAACATATGTACTAGTTCACATTATTAAAAACCAAAAATTTCATTATTTATTTAAATTATCATTGAATTTATTCTTAATTTTACATTATGTAAACCCTAAAAAATATTAATTAACTTAAATCAATTAAAAAATAACAAATTATCGTGATACTAGGATTTTAAGAACATAAAATTGTGTTTCACATACTTGTTGGGAACAAAAAACTAAAAAATTGTTTATATTTCACTTTTTTCCAAAATGGGAATTGTGTATGGGTACCATGAGATTACCTTTATGTAGTGCATAGATATCTCAATAGGGTGGGAGTTTACCCTTACCCATAATTTATAAATTCCCATATACCTTTATAAAGCGCATTGGTTACCCTTACATACCCTTTTGAAACATAGGGATACACATATGAAACCCATAGTAAAAGAAATTTACCCTTACATAAATATAAAAATAGGTTATTTCAAAAATGTATCATTTAATGTACAAGTACACATCCTTTAAGAATTTTGATTTTCCCTTATTTAGAGCCTGAATCAAATTAAATGAAATATCAAAAGACATATAAGAATCCTCTTACCTATATAGAGCCTTTGTTAATCGTGATTTAACCTTATAAAAGTCATAGGTCCTATGTAAGGATAAAAATAATATTGAAAAATATTAATTTTTCACTAAAATAGAAAAATTAAATCTAAAAAGTGGTATTTATTTATTTACTAAATGATTATGTTACCCTATTAAATAACATATAAAATTATTTAAAATTATTAGTAAACTAAAAGTTATTAAATTCTTGATTAAAGGTTACATAAAATGTCCACACAAATAATGTGGTTCCCTCATCTGTCAACCAAAATAAAGACACCATATAAATTTTTACCAAAGAATCCAAAATGAATCCTCACAATACAATAGACTATAAAATCAATTTCAAAGACTCAACATGATTTCATACCATATTAATATATCTTATCCCACTAGAAACTCTCAGCTAGTAGTAGGAAGAGTGTGTTACCTCAATCCCACCTTATATTGGAAAGGGTATGAATACAAGTAAAAATAAGTCATGTAACATGTAAGAGAGGCTATATACTATAAACTAAAAAACATTTACACATTATGATGAAAAAATATATAATAATTCCACAAAATTATATAAGAAAAATAAATTTAGTACATTATATATGATTTTGGTTAGAGTTGGAAACTCAAGAGGTGGGTTGATTGAGATCCCATAAAATTTTCTATTAAACCAGTTATTTAAACGTTCCCCATTTTGAAATACCAAACATCCCATTAAACCAAAGTAGCATCTTTATAAATGTTTTGTTCTTCTAAAATACTTCTACATGTCATATTATTTCTCAATTAAAACAATATGAAATATTATGTAAAATTTTGAATTCAATAAACTAATCCAAATTATAAAATAAATACTATCCAAAATTATCTGTCAAATTTTTGAAGAGTTTTATAAATTTGAAATAGAGAAAACTAAACTTAAAAGAACAAAATGGTATTTAAAACAAGAGGCTGAGTCTCAAGTAGAGACTTAATCCTCTCCAATTGGTGATCACCTTCCCCAAAGAATTTTAAATTAATAAAAAATAACGCACACCATGGATTTGGGTAAACAACAACACACACACGCACACACAATATCCAGGTCAACAACACCTCTTCTATAGTTTTTCTTTAGATTCGAAAAACAATCATGCCATACTGGGAAATCTTGCACTATTATCTGTTGGAGTATTAGAAGTAAAATATATGGATTGTGAATATATCTCTGTGTCTTCTAGTTCTTCATAGGAGTTAGTGTGTGTTTATAAAACAATGATACACAAAATTCTCATAATGTAGAAACAATACAAAAAAGAGAAAAATATAGATTAAAGAGATTATAAGGATTTGTGTGATTCAAAAATCACCATGAAAATCTTGGATGATTTCTTGAATATCACCATGAGTTTTCTTTTGGAAAAAATTGAAAAATAGAGTGTCATATGATATTCAGTCTACTATTTCTAGGGTGGTAGAACATTTGTCATGAAGTTATTCCCTTATATTTTGTTTTTTCTTGCAAGATGTTCTTCAGGTTTAGATCCCATTAGATTATTCATTTTATCACAAAACAATAGTCCTCGACTTTTTTCTCATGTTCATGAGATATAGATTTATAAACTCATCACATATCATCTTTTAACAAAATATTTCCATTATACAATGCATCTGACAAGTAGTATGTTCTTTCGTACCTCATACCATATACTGACCGCTGTCATTTCTAGTAATACTCTCTATAGAGAAGAGGAAAGTATATTAAAATAAATAATGACACTAAATTTCACAAATATATCATTTATTATAATATTAAATTAGTGTGACAATGTAACAGTTGATGGTGTTTCAGGAATGGTAAGACATGAACGAGATCTTAGAACCTGTGTCTCAGACATAGAGTATTATGCAATCTAAAATGACGATTAGAGTATTAGTGACATATGTTTGGTTCGTCAATATGATGGTAGGTCAATAGGATATTAGGTCTTCTTGATAGTGAATCATGCCATCGGTAGATCTTATTAGTAAATTATACATTGCGAAAAAAATATGATGGCATCGGTATATCACTATATCAGTAGGTTGATGAAACCGTGACATATTTAGGGATAGATTAATGTTATGATGTCTTACCGATTGTGAAGATTTTTAGTTGAGTAGTCAATTGTATGAAAATTGGAAACTTATTTAATCATTAGATTAAGTGATTATATCTCTACATTTTTTAGAAATCAATATATGTGATGTCGGTGAGATGACTAACTGTCATATTTTTTATCGGTATGTCAATGGAAATAGTATCCCATACATCTCCATTTTTCTACTAATGGTGAGATTTCCAACAGTTAGTTCACTTCAATGCAGAATCAACCGTAATAGGGCCTTATACTTAGTCATATTCTATCAATTTTTCATATGATGTAAAAAACAAGAGAATAGATTATGATGATAAGTTAAAACAATAAATCGTAATGAAACATGATTTAATATAATTATGCAAGATTTGTGAGTGTTAATACTAGAGGTGACCAAATAGCTCCCCCTTTCTAATGATCACAAATCATGGAATTAATAAAACATTCATAATGATCAAAAGTACAATTTTACTTAACATGTCTTACAGATTAGGGAAAATCCTTAAAATTAAATCCCATCCCATATTCTCCCATTTATGCCCCTTTTTGGATTATCAAAAAGAGAAAAAAATTAGAGATAACGAACACAATATAAATGAAAATAGATAATGTATTTCATTACAGAGATATAGTATAGTCCAAGTGAAAAATTCAAAATAACTTCCCTACAATATATAAACCCCAATGTAAATGATTCTCCAATGAAGGGTCCCTGAATTTTTATCCCTTATCAATAGAAAAAGATGGAGGAACAGGAGGTCTAGAAGGAGCAGAAGTATACAACTGATGAATGGGGAATCCATAAGGTATATGAGGTGGAATATTCATAGTATAAGTTGTGGGATCTGTATATTCTCTATAGATCATGGGTATTAGATGACTAGAATCCTATGTTGAAGACAAGGTAAATGGTTAAAGTGTTGTAGGGAGGTGAAAAAGGGTATCTACTCAAAACAACTCTAAACTTCGGATCAATAGACTAGTAGATTGAGCCTGAAAGAAAATTCATATTCACTGGTCGAATAACGAATGCCTCTAGTGCTGCAATAGCAGTACACTAATGATGCAGGTAAGGATTCAATATGTTTATGAAGTCTATGATTATCTTCTAACATTTATCCATATCCTTAATGTAATAATATTTATTTTCCATAAATATATTAAGAGAGGTGTACCCTCTTTGAGTTAATTAACATGTTTCATGAACGATAGTGTGACAGGAGGTAGCCTCAAATTCTAGAGAAAATATTTGAAATTACATTCCAACTGGTGTATAGTATAAATCCTAATAAATAATAAATCTACATTTTTTTTATCTCCTCTTGAGCATTATAGTACCCTTTCAAGTAAAACCTTACCATGGAATATATATAGTCACTGTTCTGTCTACATTTTCTTACACTTTTCTATATTACACCACCCAACATTGTTTTAATCTATTCTATGATTATATATCTTATTATAGAACTATTAAAAGTCTATGAAACAATAGATACTGAGGTTTAAGAGTCATTGAATGCATGTTTGATAATTGATCTCAAAATAGCCAGATCATGAATTGGAGTAGAATGAATATCATCCCCAGAATATATATCCTCAAGAATATTTTAATCTTTTCCCAAGGAATCTACTTACTCATATATCATCCCATTCACAATATGAATTATTACAACCAACTCATCACATTATATTTAATATTACATCCTCAATTCTTGAAGATGGAAACTATGTGAAGTTGAATCTGTGAGAGAAATATCTTTATATGTATAATAGAATCACTTTCACTAATACATTCTTTCAGTTTAGGTTGTGGATAGACAATAAATCTAACCACAAAACAAAAATTATCTTTAAATATATTTTATCCATGATGGGTCACACACACACACACACATATATATATATATATATATTTGAAATAGTAGGACTAGAAATAAGATCAAGAGATACTACTAAGACTATTCCTACTTGAACCTTTTGAGAATGTCCCACTGATTGGAACATATAACCCTTAGGATCAGATGATTCATCAGCTGAATTAAGATAGTCTATGTCAAGAGAGACATACCATTTTATTTTTTCCATTCCTCAGTTGTCACATCATAAGGAATGAGATTAGATACTTTATTTATCTAGGTCTATTTCTCCCATTATATAGATACTTCATTCTCAATAAGTTGTTTCTTGTATAAATAAACATATTTTTTGACATGAAAAAATAGAGATAATTTTTTAGTTACTATTAAATTGGGATCCATTTTAGCTTCCAAAACTAGTTCATTTTCCATTACTATAATTTCAGACAAACAAGTAGGTTTTACACCCTTTTTATGTTCCAAAAACATTTTCCTTCTCCACTAAAGCATTTTTAATAGGATTCTCGGATTCTTAAGTAGATCCTTGATCCCTAAAAGTAAGATTAGCTTCACCACCAACTTCACAATCATTTAAACCAGTCTCTAATTTTTCATTTTCATCATTATTTTCATCACTTCACCATTATTCTTCATACTCTTATTCTTCAACATAATTTCCTTTTTTTCCTTTCTGTTCTGCATCATATAATTCATTATCATTTTCTTCTTGCTCAATATCTTCATCTTCATAACTAAACTCTTTATCATCTTCTCTTTCACTTCTAGAAGCATACTCATTATCTCTAGATTCTTTTATCTCCTCATAAGAAGTATCATCTAAGAGAGTTTATTTTATAGGAAGACATTTTGGAGGGTTATGAGTTCCAAAATAAATTCTTTTAGGTAAATCATTAATATATATATCACTCCTATCATCAATAGAAGTTCCTATATAATTATATATCTTATATAAATCTTATTCCTCATATGAGTATTAAGACCCCTCTTCTATTATAGGACAATGGTCAACAGTATCATTCGGCCTTGAAGGATATTTGATAGGATTGAAATCATCATAAATTTAATCATTATTCTAATCCCATGACCTCTTCCAAGAATTCTAGAAAAAAAATTCACTCTTTCATATTTCTTTGGTAATGAAAAACCATCATAGTGTGTAATAGTTTCTTCTCCATTATTTAAAAATCCATTATCATGCATCATTTTAGAAACCATCCATTAATAAAACCATGAAAATAAATTATGCCGAGGATTTAAAATTTCACTCATATGTACGATGATATATATTTAAAAATTAATATTGTGTCAATACATCATTTGATACAACAAATAAACATCTTGAAATTTTAGGGAAGAAATTTCCCCTTTCTTGGGAAATAATTGGTGTTGAATAAATATAAATAATAACCTATATTAATATTCCAGCTGTGTGTCTATTGATCTTATTGGGATTCTGTTGCAGGTTTTCTCAGTAATGGTTATTTTCTTACTATAAATATCATTATAATATGGAGAATTTCCCGAGTAATCAACTGAAATACCTTCTAGAGGTGCATTTAGACATTCATCCCAATTCTTATAAGAGAATTCAATCCTTTTTTCCTATATTCTAGATTCAATCCAAAATACATCATAGAACTCAATAATAAACTCAGTAAACATGTAAACCCCATTCACTAGTGTGGGATAGAGATGGAAAGTGTTATTGGAGAACCACTCCAACAAACTGTATTCTTTTAGCACTCTAAAAATAAGCGACTTACTTGGTAATAAAAAATCTTCATGTACATGTTTCTCTAGAACACCTATTCTAATAGAAATATCATGCTTAACATGTTTGTCATTAGGAAAAATTTATTCACTATTCTCCTACATTGAAAGATAAGTTTTGTTGGGAGATGACTATGACAGAAGCATTACTCAATCCATTGTGGAAGGATTGAATGGTTAGGTTCGAGGGTGGAATAATATAGAGGGTTGACATAGAGAGATTCAGTTTGGGAGAGTGAGTGAGTATGAACTGATTTTGGATTGGTTTTTTAATTATCATTTTGGTATTTCAAAACAAAAAATTGAAAAAAGGGAAAAAATTAAAAAAAAATTAAAATAGTGAATTAAATTTTTAGTCAGATAAATAATAAAGTAAATATCAATGGTATTTAACAATGGTGTGGTCTAATAGTGAGACATAAATGGTGTGACATCAATGGTGATAAAAAAATGGTGAGACATCAAAATTGATTCATTTAATATTTATTCAGTCAAAATTGATCATACCTAACTCATGTCTAATGTTACTCATTATCTCATGATATAAAGGACTAGTAAAAATATCAGCAAGCAGATCTTTAGTGCTGATGAATTCCAAAATTATATAACTGTTTTCATAATAATCACTTAAAAATTATTTTAACATCAATACGCTTTGTCCTTGAGTGAGAAAAATGTTTCATAGAATGGTTAATATCACTTCTGTTGTCACGGTTTATAGGGACATGCCTAAATTGATATCCAAAGTATATTAAAGTTTGTTTCATCCACAAAATATGATCACAACAACTACCAGCATCTATGTATTTAGATTTGGATGCACATAATTAAAAAAATATAGTTTCATACTACAATAAGAATCTTGAGAATTTTCCAAAAATAGAAATTTAATATATCGACTTTTTTCTTTCAAACATGAAACAACCAATCTCAACATCATAATAGATAACAATGTCAAATTATTTTCTTCTAAAATAGATTATTCCTAAGTTGTTATTATATTTGAGGTGTTTAAAACAAATTTTAATGGTATGTAGATGTGACTCTTTAGTATTTTCCTGAAAATGATCACACTTAAACACAATAAACATAATGTCATGTCATCTATAAGTCAACTAAATAAGACTTCCAATCGTACTTCCATAATTAGTTTGATATATTGATTTTCTATTTTCATCAATATTTAATTTAATTGTGGTACTCACAAGATTATCAAAAAAAATTTGTGCTAACAAAATTAAAAGAAGTTAACATATATTTACTATATTTTATTTGATTTAAAATAGTTTATTCCTTATATTGAAAAACTGGAATCCAATAGAGAATTTTAGTTAACCAATTATTATCATTTAAAACACATTTTTCATCATTTTTTAGAAAACAACATGTTGATATTTTTCTGAATCTCTTAAAATAATACCATTAACCTAAATTTGAAAATCTAAAACATCATTAGAAATTATTTTTATGAATGGATTAGGATCATCTATACCATTAGAAAAAACTTTAGGAAAAAGAATAGTGTTGATCCAATCATAAAAAGGTCTATGATCTAATTTTAAAACATAAAAAAATTTTCTAATTTAATAACATGATTTAAAAAATATGGACTTTTAAAACTAGGGGGTTTTCTAAAAAAACATCATCAACTATATAACCATTCAATAATGAAAATTTTCATCAATTTTATAATGTTTCAAATTAATATGTCCTGCATAATCCAGTTGTATTGTAATAGCTCCATGTCAGTCAACAAGTGAAAATGTTTCTTTATATACTATTCTTTCCTCCTAACAATAACTTTATGAACCTAGACTAGATTTATTTCTTTCTATATTAATATATTTATCCTATTTCTTTCTAAACACCCACTTAGTGCTTACTATCATAGTGGATTTGGATCTATAAACAAGTTTCCATGAATTGTTTCTTTCAAAACTGATTATCTGTTCTTGTATATCCATCATCAAGAATTAATCATTAATTGCATTGTTGATGTTCTTCTGTCCATGGTGTGACAAAATGATGTGATATCTGACATGATTTCATAGAGAATCACTATTATGTGTCTATATGTCCGTGTTAGTAACCAGAACATCTAATGGATGGTTTTAAGGGATCCAACAGATCTAGAGAAAGAATTGTATATTACATTACAGTTATATATAGCTTTGTTATCATTTCTAGAATATTGATAGTTTCCATTGTTGGATTTTTTTTACTTTTTTAATATAAGAATCGTAATATTTAGGATTTATGTCTACAGTAGATAAATTATACTCAATATTTACTAGGGAGTTTTTGGACCCATGTGGATTTAATTTAAAAAATTTGACATGTCCAGATTCTCCTACATACATGGTTCTATTATTATAGAGTATAGTTGAATTAATAGATATTTCATGACCTAAAAAAATTTCTTCATCACTATTAAAGTAATTTTTTTCAATATTATTTGTTGTATTGATAATGAATATATTGCACCTAAACACATTGAAGTGATTATCCATGGTATTGAAATTATTACATAGATAATAGGGGATCTTGTTTAGGATAATTACAATTAAAACTCTATTTATTATGTAACATGTTATATTCAAAGATTCTGCCAAAAAATAATTAGGTATATCAGATTCATTAAGCATTTTTCAAGTTATTTTTTGTGAGATTCTATATCTATATTCTACAAATCGATTATTCAAGGGTGTCCTAGGATGATAGAAGTTATTACTATAAACATTTTTAAAATAAAATATTCAAATTAGTGATTTTCAAACTCAGGGACCTAGGCACTTCTTATGGTTTTGATCCAATTCCGCTTATTTTTTCTATTGACTTATAATATTTGGTGAAGAAGTACAAGAATTATTTTTTTGAGATAAAAATAAGGTCTATTTATACCTAGAAAGTTATCTACTAAAATATATACATTGTGGTTCCCATTACTACATGAAAATATAAAAGGTCTAATAAAATCCATGCTATCAAACTCAAGTGTTTCTAAAGGATAAAATTCTTTCTTTTGTTTGAATGGTATTTTATGATGTTTTCATTTTAGACATGGATTATAGACATCACATTTAGAATCTCTAATTTATGTAGACCCTTGACTAATACCTTTCCGGTCATAAATATTATAGAGTGAATTTTATAGTCGAATAGGCTTTTATACCAGAGCCATGAATCTTAATCAAATGAACTTAAGAAAGAATCATTTTGTGAAACTATGGAATCTATATTAATATCATAGACATTTCCATTTAGGAATGAAGTAATGAATAAATAATTAATAGAATTGAAAACATTATAGGCATCATTTTCAAATTTTACATGAAATACATCATCAAATAAATTTTAATGTCTATGAATATTTTTATTATGTCCATTAACATAAAGAAAATTTGATATTAAAACTATGTTAGTGATACCAATTTAGACAGGGCCAATAATTTCCCTTTTATGTTATCATAAAAGGAGACATGTCCACCGTCAATCATTATAAGGTTATTGAAGCTAAATTAGACTATTGTGATGTGTATTAAATATATAAAATCCATTTACCATAATATTTTATAGAATATCTTCAAATATAATTCCTACAAAATGGTTAAACAAGAACCAACTTTGTTACCCAAATTTTATGGTTTCCTCTAATATTAGTAATTATAGATTTATGTACCCATAATTTTTTATTGGGTTTCTAATAAGATGTTTTTATTGTCATGGAATAAAAAATTCTATTATTTCTAGAATAACTAGAAGAAGTAAATCAATTTTTAGTGATGGAATTGGCAAAACAATTTCTTTGAACTGGGAATAAAACTTGATTTTCTCGATTTGGACACAACGATTGTTTTAAAAAAAATATTCCCTACGTTGATAACCAATACTAGTAATATATTTTAGAGAAACATGATTACCCATCATTTGAACTAATGTATTATAATAGTTTTTTAATCATTCTATAACATTCATTAATTTTTCATTTGAAATTTTTAGATCTATATTCTCATAGATCTGTTGAGCATTCATCTATTTTTTAATAGTGAGTTCGGATTTCATAATATCAGAAAGAGAATTCTATCTTTTGAGAGATCTATATATATGAATCAACTCATTATATGTATCCTCAGGAATTTTATAGTATTCAATAATTTCTTCATTTGTACTATTTTAAGAATTATCATATTCATATTTTTCTCCAGAATATTAAGTGTTATGTGTATGAGATATTATGGTTACCTCAAATGACTTTATCATAAAACACACATTTTATTTTTCCCTCTTTTCATCCTGAGATGATTTCGATTCTTTCAATTTAGGAATATAATAAATCAATATATCCCTCATAGAATTATTGTACTTTGTGTCCTTATCCTTATAATTCTTCTCAAACATTAGTTTAGGAAGTCATCCTTCACATTTCATATTTTTTTGCATTCATTGCAGAATATCTCATTGGTATTATCATTTAATTTCCAATTAATTTTCTAATTAATTTTTTTTGCATATTTCCATCAATATATATGATTTATAATTAATTTATACCTTCTATAAAAGCTATTAAATCTCATGTATAGTTTAGCCATTTCCTCATCATTATAACTTGATGTAACTTTATTGCTGGAACTTTCAACATGAACTTGAAT
This sequence comes from Viscum album, assembly GCA_963277665.1. Classification (NCBI taxonomy): domain Eukaryota; kingdom Viridiplantae; phylum Streptophyta; class Magnoliopsida; order Santalales; family Viscaceae; genus Viscum; species Viscum album. Next base: position 319,494,983 of record OY728156.1, read on the forward strand.
ATTATTCTTTGTTTTGGATGCAGTGGTTTTGAATGACATTGAATTTCTATTATGTTCATCCTCTTATTTCCTATTTACTTTAGGATCTTTCTTATACACCATCAGTTTTCCAATCATATCTCTTATAAGTAGTCCAATAATGCCTCAGGACTCTCGAATTGGTATTGAAGACCCTCTTCACCTTTCTGGAAGACATATCCAAATCCTTAAGATATATTTTTTACAGTGACTGTATTTCCAAGTGAGATCATTGTATTTAAAATCTCATTGAACCCAAGATACATTTTTAGAAATAGTCTCATCATGATTCATTTTAAAATTATCCTATTATATAGTAAATTTGTTAAGCCTCACTTTTTTTATCATTAGTGGTTAATTCATGTGAAATAGCTAATGTATCCCAAATTTCAATGATTGTTTTACATGATGAAATCCTATTGAATTATTCAACACCTAGTGATTAATATAAATCATTCATAGTTTTGAAATTATTATTGTTGTCTACCATAGTGGAATCATCCCAACTGTTTTTAGAAGTAGAAGGAATATTATATTCATCTACACTTGAAGACTAGATTTCAAAACCTATGGCTTCTAAATGCATTTTCTTCTTGATATTCCACTAGGAATAATTTATTCTAATAAAATATGTAGGTCTCTTGGTTGAAAAACCTTCATTCCTATTTTTCATGTTAATAAATGAAATAATGTTTTAAAAACATAAAAATTTGAATGAATACAAATTTTGAGATTGTTAAAATCCCAACTAAAATCACAGTTGAAAAGAATTAAAAAAATTGAAGACATTGAAACTCATAAGGTTTGATTATATTTGATACCAAGTGATTTTCCAAATAGGGCCCTCAAGAGTGAAGTGAATTTAATTCCTATAGATATTTCTCTATAAAAATATATTTAAATGATTATGAATTTGAAATAAAAAACCTAAATGTTAAAAAAATTGAAGATTTATAAAGATTTTGATCTTTTGAAATTATTTTCAAAGAGTAATTTTTTCTCAGTAAAAATAATATTAATTTTTATGTTAACTTATTAAATCAATATACTCAAAAAATTCTAATAAAAACCCTATCAAATAGTAAAAATAAATTTAAAGTAGAGTTATCTAAAAGTAAAAATAAAGAAACTAAACCTAAAAGATCACAATAGAATTTAAAACAGGTGGTTTAGTATCATCGAGAATCATAATCCTCTCCACTTGGTGATCACATTCCACCAAAAAATTTATATAAATATACAAGGATCCACACTCGTGATCGGGGTAAACATCAGTATACACAATGTCCAGGTCAACAAAACATCTTCAATAGATTTTCATTGGAGTGCTAAGTCTACAAGGCACAGTGGGCACCTATTCAATGGTTATCCATGGGAGTTTAAGAAGTAAATCCGATGGTTTTTTATGATGTCTATTTAACTAATTTTTCTACACAAAAGTCTGTGTTTGTTAATAAAATAGAGATACACACAGTACTTGTAAATTTGAAACCATACACAAACATTGAAACATATAAATAAAAGAGTTTAGATGTCTTTTTTTGAATATAATTGAAACTTGGTACTCTTGGATGATGGCATAAAAATAAGTATGATTGAGATTCTAAAAAACGGACATCAAAATACATTGTTGTGTGATATTATATCCACTTTTTATACTGAGGTACACGTTTGATCTATTGTCACTTATCTACAATTTTTTCTATTTCTATAAAATGATCTTCATGCTAATCTCTCAATAGTATCTTTTTGTTTTCACCACTCAATAGATCTCGGGTTTTTCTTAGTCACATGAGATGTACATTTCTAACTACATTAGTCATCATATTTTGATGACATATTTCATTTATATTGTGAAGACATAAATAAGCATGTTCTCTAGTACCTCTTACCTTGTACTAGTCAATGACATAACCATTAACGTTGTCTACAAAATAAAGACAATTTTATTAAAATAAATAATGAAACTAGGTTCAAAAAAATATTAATGTTTTAATAAGTTTTAATTTAAGTGAAATTTTAGAATTTGATAGTGTTTCATGAACTGTAGGACATGAATGTCATATTATAACTGATGTCTAGTACATAGATAATTCTGTAATCATGAATGGTGAGTCAAGTATCAGTGTCTTAGGATTGGTAGTTCTTATTGAGGGTAGGTCCTATTGATTGTGACCAATTCTATCAATATCTCAATCTATAAAATCAAATAGAGAGAAAAAGTCTAGTGTCATCAGTTATTCACTCTATCAGTAGATTGATGGAATGGTGACATAGCTATTGGTATAACTATATGATCGCATCTCATCCTATGTGAAAATTATGAGTTGTGATGTCGGTAGGATGAACAATGGTAAATCCGTGCATCCGTGTCTTGAGTGATGGTGTCTCGTAATTTTTCATAATTCAACATTTGTGCAAATAGTGAAACAACTGACAATGAGATATTCAATCAGTGGGTCCATAGAAATAGTAGATCATACATAGCCATTTTTCTGCCAATGGTGATATTCCAAAGCTTGAGTTCACATGAATAGTGACTCGTACATTACAGTGACTTAGAATTTGTAATATTTTATCAGTCTATCATATGATGTGAAATTGTAACATAATATATTAATAAGATATGTAAAAAAGATTAAACATAAATAAACATAATGAAACCCAATGTAACTTCATTGTGCAGAATTTTTTAGTGCTATAACTATATAAGACTAACATATGTGATACAAAAAAATACCCCAAAATGAGGCATTATAAAATGATATTAACCCAGGACAAGTCTAAAGACCAATTTCCTAAAGTGGAAACCAACCTGTAAATATGTTTCTATTTATACTCCAAATAATACTAAAAAACATGTACATTAACATCAATGAACACAACTAACATTGTTTAATAACTAGATCCATCATTGTTTTATGAATCATCTATACAGAAACAACATCCTAGACTGTATAATCCCATTTAATTGTGGGTATAAACCTATAATCTTGGTATCCTTGAAAACATAAGGGGAAAACAATACTATTTTATAAAAATTAAAATAATTTATTATATTCATATTAAATAATAAGTAACAAGGATCAATAAGGTATTCATTCATCATAACATAGCTCTATGAATATTTATCATCAGCAAATGAAATGGAATGTACTTATAGAAATGATGATAAAAAATCAATCAAACTATCAAGAGTATTTTACTTTCACATCATTCCTCGGTATCAATAGTTTTTTACCTAATCCTCAGTGGAAAATACATCATCTTATAGGGATAGAATCCTCTATAGAGGATATGTTCACTAATATATGTAGTGTGCATCAACTGAGGTGGTTACCAACTCCATGAGTGTAGAAACCATGCATTAGATGATCGGAAAGGTTGCCTACTCCACTAAATGGGTGACTTACAAAAGATATAGATAAATTTTGTTCATTAGGATAATCTATTGGTGAACAAGGTCAAGATATAAATATTATCAGAATTTGACCACATAGAAAGAGTTGAATAATAGCTTCTATTAAGAAATATAAAAGGCTAGTACATTTAAAATAAAATATCATGTTGGAAAACTTTTGAGGTATGAGGAAATTATGGATGATGAAGTTAGAGAGAATATATTTTTTAGGAAGGATAAAGACTTTTTAAAGACTTAAATTCAAAAAATAACATGATATGAAGTGAAACTGAAATAGTTGAGTCATGTGATAAAGATTCCTTAATTAATTCTATATCTGATTTGGAATATCTCAAATTTTTTGAAATTAAAAATGATATATAAAAAGAGATTCAGTTTTAAGAAACTCTCAATATTTTTAAGATTCATGATGGATAAACTAAGTAGGTATAGTCTTATGAATACAATAAGATAGTACATATCAAACTACATTGTCCACGTCAACAAAAAAATTATGATGACAATGGAAAATTACTTCAAGAATGTTTTCAACATGATAAAATCCATGAAGGTCGTGATATCAATATAGTGATCTTCATAAGATTCTATGGATGTCACATCTTCGTAATTATAAGAACAATATTGTGAACATGAATCTGAATATGAAAATGAAACTTTCTCTTATGAGGATTAGATGAATATTATACTGTCATGGAAAATTTGTATGATTCTCTAAAAAACAATAATAATAGTTTATAAAAATAAAATTATAATATTTTCATTGAAATTTGGATTTATATATAGGCACTCATGATTTCAAATCAAATATGAAAAATTATGCTTTTTTTATTGAACATGATAAAAGGAATGAAAATTTTCATAAAGTAGTTTGGGACTTCAAATATATTTCATGTTTTTTCACAACAAGAGTGAATTAGTTAAATGAAATACCATGAATGTATATAGATCATAATAATAGTTTTAGTATTTTCGGTCAAGGTGAGAATCCAAAATTTTATGAAAACTTTTTTTTATTGGATTATAGGAAACAATCCTATCAAAATAAATTTTATTTCACTCTGGAGAATTAGGAAAATATGCCTCTAATATTATTTTTAGAAACAAAAAATTGTGTGTATTTAAACAAGACTTTCTTTTGATATGTTTTCCAAAATTTACTATTATATTCTCTAGATAGCATGATCATATTTGTGTTCCCTAATATTTTGTTTATGACATTTCTAGAGCCAAGAAAATATGGGTACCAAAACAATTTCTTTCTTGACTTGTAATTATAGAGAAAATGATCAAGAATATCAATGAGGAATAGAATATGGATAGTAAATTCTAAAAAATATGATTTATGATTTCTCTAATATTCACTAATTAGAAAATATTTATGCAGGCTATGTCACTTTTGGACACAATGATAATGGAAAGATTATGGGAGTTGGATCAGATGGGTATCCACCATCATTCCTAATCGAAAATGTTTTCTAGGTATAGTGAATAAATAATAATTTGATCTATATTTCTAAAATTCCTTTTGAAGGATATTTTGTTGATTTATCAACTATTTCCAATTTTTCAAAGATACAATTATTAAATTCATAGATCCTTGAATGGTGAATTTCTTTATTCTGAGTATTTATTGTATGGGTAGTAAAAATGATCTATTTAAATGGTGAAACAAATGACAATTGGACTTTTTATTGAGGTAAAGTATATTTTAATTTCTATTCAAATAGAAAATTAACAAAATTTAATTCATTATCTTTTTTTTACTTCAACATAGATTATATAAAAAAACTAAGTGCTTTATGAAAAATGAAAAACATAAGTTATATATTATGCCAATAAAGTCACATGTAAAAATTCAGGAAGATTTGTTTTCTTCATCTAGAATTGTAATCCTAAGGAGAAAATCATTTATTTATATTTTAGTTGGTGATTTTTATTATTTTACAAGGGTTCCATTTTTTTGGTGCTAAAACTGAAGATGGTTATATATTAAATTTTATAATTAATTGGTTTGAAAAAATAATGATATTAATTTATTTCCTTAAGAAGTGACCATTTAGAAAAATTGGGGACAATGAATTCAATTCATATTGTTAAAAACTTATTATCAAACATAATTTTCCGTCCCATATAACTCCTAAATATAATGTTCATATTGATAAGTGAAAGAGGAATTTTATATATGTTTCTAGAATAATTATATGTGAATGTGACTGTCATACTCATTTTTAGGAGGATTTTGTGAATACAACATGTTATGTCACAAATAGACTACTAATAAATACTATTTTATTTAGAAAACATATATGCTATGAAATTAAATATATCCATTTTTTCTATAATGTGTTTGGATTCAATTTTTATATTCTACATCAAAAAGATAATCATCGTAAATTTGATCAAAACTATGATGGAAGAATATTTTTAGAAATTCCTCTACTAACATTATATATAATGTTATGAAAAAAAGGAAAAATATTCTTATAGAATAGACGATTTGATCAAAAAATTAATCATAAACCATTCTAAATAAATATTAATTAACAATTGTTTGATAATAAAAAGATGATGATTTAAAACATGATTTCCATGAACCCTATCAAGACTGGTTGAATACCAGTAAAACAGAAAGTTTGATGCCTATACTGTATAGTTTCCTTATGATACAACCCTTAGAAAAAATTATTTGTTGTTTTTTGGAAGGTATTAACACTAGAATAAGTGTAGTAAATATTTTATAATTTTCGACATCTCTATCTCATATAGAACAATACACTATAGAATAATCCTTAATAGATGAGTGTTGGGTTTTAACAATACAATAGGAAGTAAACTAGTTCATGAATAACAAGTAATGGACATGAGATGATAAAAAAATATTAATATCTTTTTTATGTAAAATGGGGACTTTGGAAAAAACATGATTACTATGGTGTTATCACTATAAATAATGAATTACTAGTTTCTAAAGGATATCATTGTGAATTGGTTATAGATTTTGAAGAGAAATTTTCACCTATAGCAATTCTAGAAGCTAATATGCTTCTTCTAGAATATGTATAAATAATAATTTTAAATTATATAAAATTTATTTAAAGTAATATTATATAAATGGGTTTCTCACATTAGATGTTTAATTTGATCAACCTCTTACTTTTGTAAATAATAAGTTTCCAAATTTACTTTATAAACATTACAAAGCTATTTATGTCCATAAACACAAACCTAGAGTTTGGTAATAATTTTTTTATTCATATCTTTTATCAAAAGGTTTTTAAAAATGATTCATAATCTTACTCTATTTAAGAAGACTTGATAATTATATTTTTCTTTGTTTTATACTTATTTTAACGATGTAATTTTTTCATTTACAAATTAAGAAGTGTCTAATTAACTTTTCAAACTGATGAAAAAATAATTTTAAATAATCGTTATGGGTGAGTTAATTTATTTTATAGTTTTTATCATGTATATAAATGATTTAGGGAATGATATAAATCAATATTTGATATTGTTCAATTCCGTGGAATTGAAAGTATAAAATTACATACAACTCATATGAGTTATGATGAATAGATTGATTTGTAGGATGCAAGGAGACTGGTTGAGAAAAATATATAAAGATGAATAATTGGGATTCTATTTTATTTGACCACTAGAAGACTAGATTTAATTTTTTTCATATTATTGTGTGTTAAATTTAAATAAGATAGTAAGGAATTAAATTTAAATGCTAAAATTATTAATGATACATAAAAGAGAAATTTTAGCTTTACTTTCATTTTCAAAAAAACATTTTAATTAATTTCATATTTCGATACATAATTTGGTGGCAAAAGAATATATAGGTAGAGTAATTCATGGTCCAATAATTTTTTAATAAAATGTATGGAATCCAACTGTAGTATGAAACCACACTCTATTGCATTATCTATACCTAATGCAGAATGTATTTCTACTAGTAGTTGTGGTTCAAAAGTACTGTGGATGAAACACACATTAATGTATTTTGGATTCAATTATAATCAAGTATAAATTAAATGTGATATCTCTAATATTATCAACATTTCAAATAATCTGATATGCGATTATATATTGAATCATAAAAATTTAAGTCATCACTTTATTATAGATTATGATATAAACTGTTATATTACTTTTGATTTTATCTCTACTAAGAATCAATTTGTATATATTTTTACTATTCACATTGTTTGTTATTTTTCTGAATTAATTACAACTTAATTGTGGATACATGAATATTAATTAGTTGTGTATGTTTTTTTATCAAAAAAAATTAATTTAAATTATTTTTTAATTTATTCAATTTATTTAATTAAATTAATCAAATTGGGCTTTTAGAAAATATTATATGTTATTTTAGTTTATATGTTATTTTATTTATTTTTATATATAATAAACACCAATCCAAATCAGTTACGTATGCCAATTAAAAATTATATTTTTTACCTAATTTATATTAGAACCTTGACCCATTCACTTTTCATATATGTTCCTTCCTCAAGATGTAGAAATTTATAATTAATTATCTCAAACATTTTGTGTCTCTTAAATGACCCATATACCATGGTAATGTCAAAGGATAGAGACGTTGGATGATCTGGATCATCCAAAAAAAGAAAATAAAAGTGTTATGACATATAGAGTTCTCACTAGGAAGGTAACTGAAATGATCCGGTTGATGAATATTGAGATTATAATAATGAGTGAACATTAGTTTCCAAGTTTTGAATATATTTTTGGTGAAATGAAATCTGGTATCCTATTTGAAGAAAAAAGTAAAAGTGTTTTTTAGAATTATGTGTTCTAGTTCAATAAAATAGATAATTTCGTTTCTCTAAATGTATATAGAAAATGAATCAGGGTTTCATCAGTTATGTTTGATGATGCTTTTTAATTTCCCATTTAGGTCGAGTTCAAAACAAACCAAAATATTATTTCTATGAGTTCTATAGGAAGAAAATAGGTTTCAACCTTATTTTTTAGAACCCATTCCATTGAGAGTAATCCATTAAAAGACATACAAGTTGAATATAAGGTCATGTGTAATTATATTTAGAATATGATTTTTCATAGAGATTTAAAAAATTAAAAATTGTTATTTTAGGATATGTATGTCTTCTATTTCATAACAAACAAAATTATTCTTATTATAAAAATGAACATGTTGATTTTTATGTATAAATTCTAGAACAGAAAATGGAAATTGAATTATTTCCTAAATATTAGGATAATATATTCACTTTTAAAGTATATTAAAGTGGATATTAATGAGGTCAATTCCAGAAATCACTATAAGAGTAATACCCTTTCAAATGATATATTGAAAAATATTGGCTACAATTTGCTCTCAAATTGAAAAATAATTAAAGCGAGTTAGATAAGAATTTTTGTATTAGGGGGAGTCTTGAAAAACCTCAAGACTATGGATACAACACCTATTTTGATGGTTCCATATAGGGGGTTCATGTGTTTGAAGTGGAAAGAGGAAATTCAAAATATATATAGGTGTGTACTATATTGGAATATACTATTTATATCCAATGAAAAAAAATTTCTAAATATAATAAAATTTATCAACATATAGAACTAGTAGTCAAAGAAACTATTGTCATTCCACTGAAAATGACTATAAAGTCTATGCCTAATGTTTTATGGATAAATCGAGACCAAAGTATAAGGATAGAACTCATATGGTTGATAAATGTTTTCATGGATCACTTGTTTGAGGAGGAAAAGTTTGTGATGTTGTAATTTAATATAATGAACATTCTCATAAAACACCTAAGCCACCACTACATTCTTGCCAGCATAAAAATGCCTTGATTTGTAGTAAGAGAGTATAATGTACTAAACCGAATTATTTTTCTTCTTCTATTATGATTAATTTTGAAAATATCAATAGATATTATGTTTAGTTAAATAAATAGCTAATGTATTATCTGGATGAGACTAAATAGCTCATAGGATATTACTTTTCAAAATTTTAATTTTAATTTTTTTTGGGATCATATCCACTCAAATATATTTGATTAAGAAACCTCAAACATTTTTTCCTATGAAATTAGATTCCAATGAAATAATTTCAAAATATATTTATGATTTGAGAGCCTAAGTGAGTTGGTTTTGGAATGTGTGTGCTACAAAGTCATACTCTAATAAAAATGGTTTTTATGTTTCATCTCATATAGATTTAAAAAAAATCATACCATGGTTGAATCTAACATATCCAAAGTTGTTCTTGGAAAAATCCAATGATTTATCTCTAAAATTAAGTATTTAATGCACACATAATAACGTGTTATTATAATATAATTTTAATTCATCAATACTCATCATCCCTTTAAATTTGTTTACTCATAACCCCCGTTTTTCTTAATTTTCATAATGTAGGTAATTAGATGATTTGTGAGTTGATTTCTTTCTCTTTACAAGTTAAATCTTTCTAATTTAGAATTTTTACACTATGGATGATGCAATATTTAAAAATGAAATTGTGGGTGAGTTCCAAGATACTAGAGAAGAAGTTAGGAATCTTAATTTTTTAAAAATATGTTTCTCTGAATGACTCCATGGGATCTCTTGAAGAATATATTTCTAGAGAGTTAATAGAGATCTTGTATATCACTATAGATATATATTTTATGGTTTTAGATCTCTCAATATAGATTTTAGAAAGGTCCAATTCTTATTAAATTTATTTTGAAAATTTATAATTTTGTTGAAGGACAGAACTATGAATTTTCAAAATAGGAATCTAATTCAGAATATTCTAAACTACATATTATGGTATAGAGTTGGTTGTCTATGATAATAAAATTTTATTCATTAGTGAAACATGTTTAACTAGATCTTGTTTTACATTCTAAAGTTAAATCTATAATTGTTGTTGTTCCTCCTTCTAGTTATCAAGTTCTACGATTTATTTTTAGTAATATTAAGGAAAATATCCCAATATTCAAAAATAAAAGTGGCCAATATTGCTTTAAAGCTAAAATTTATAAATGAGAGATGATTCATTATTCAAGGATATCTAGATCCAATTCTGAAGAAGATTTTAGTATAAATTCCAGTTAGTCCCTTTACTACTCATCTCTCTCCTATGATTAGTGCTCCTCTAAGAATTTTATTTAGTTTAATTAAATATTTTAAGTGAATTTTAATAACTATAATTTCCTCTATTTCTGAATTCCATTTATTGTCATATATTATTACAATTTAGTTATGAACTTTAGATATAATCAAACTAATGGACATGCGAATATTTGTTGTTTGAAACAAGAGATAGAATTAATCTTTGAAATCCTCTTTCAGAAACCAGTACAGGATATAGATAGATAATATATTATTCCTTTTATTCATATAAGATCTATTAGATCGAAAAAAGAGGAAGATATAGCCTTTGATGATGAGTAATCTGGATAAACAACCTCATCCTTTAACCCACTAAATAATATGACATTTTATGTTGCTAGTTTTTATGAATCTAGTATGGAAGAAGGTCATCATCAAAATGTTATATGTGATCATGTTCAAATTCAACAGAAAAAATATTGTATTGGATAAAAAATTCATACAAATATAGAGACAATGAAATAAGTTTTGACCCTATAAATTGATCCTCTATCTTACTCTAGAACCTCTCCGACCTTCATGTTACCTCCACTAAAACCACATTCCCCAATTGACCATATCCATATATTTTTTCATGTTTAATATATGTAATTTTTTACACATAATAACTATTAATGAAATTATTCTTTATAGAATTCTTATGTTTTTTAGTGATTGTTTTCATTTGACATTATCCATTTTTTATCATTTTCCAAACAATTTTTTATTTTATTTTATTAATTTCATAATTTTTATTATAGAGTTCAATTTCTTCTATAGTTCAACATTTATTTTTATCATTATACATAAATGGATAATTACATATTGTGTAACACTGAATTTTTTTTAACATTTTACCCATCATTCATAATGAAACAACGAGGGGCGGGGGATTTTACACAAAGGATCATAAGAAGTTGTAAAATATTCCCCAAGTAATAAAAAGTGGATAAGTGTCTAATTAATAGGAATAAAAAAGGTAAATAATAAAAATACATTTTAAAATTATTTTAAAACTAATATCTATATATTAAAATTCTCTACAAAATATTGTATAATTATTAAAAATAATTTTATTAACATTTTATGTGTTTTTTATAGTGACCAAAGCCTCTTACATATAAAATTTCATGATTTTACGAATAATTATACATTAGAGTAAAAACTAAGGATCGGTAAGTCTAGTATCTTGGAAGACTAGGTACATAAAACATAAAACATGTTTCTAAAACACATTTGTTTATTCAATCTCCATAAAGAGATACTAACTTTATTTTAACCCATATATATGTATAGGGTGCCCTGGTGAACACATGAACAAAGCGATGAGTTGAAAAGCCCAGTAAGGGAATGAAAATAAGGATACGTCTTAAGCAGACTATTTGAGAAGAATTAAATAATGATGTCGAAATCATGGAACATACGAAATCTTATAATATATGCATGGAATAATATAATAATTGAATCATATAAATGTTATATAATCATAAAACAGGTCTTTAGTATGGGTCAAGGCAAACTACCAATCATGTTTCCCCTTTTAGTACGGGGCAAGGTTAACAGCCAATCCTGTTTCACAACAAATCTCATGAGACCAACTTTTACCCAATTCAATGAAGTTCTATTAGGGCGCAAACATCTCAAAATATTCATTAATATTATTACCACATAAATAATCATACAAGATTAACCATACATATACATAAGGATACCCAATGAATTAATTGGGTACCACAATCATGTCATAAAGCATAACCAATGGGTGTATCATGAAATTTTCCATGAACAAAACTCATTAAAACATACATGGAAGTTAATAAGGTAAAATATGAATATAAATTGGTAAGATATGTCAAACATAATTGAAAACATATAAGAAATGTATTTGAGAAACATTACCATTAAAACATTTTTGTGCGGTTTTAAGGAATGTACTATAGTGATTTTAAAATAAAAAAGAAGAAAATCTATTATATAAAACCATAGTTGAACCAATAAGGTTTTAATAATAATAATTATTATTTTATAAGGACTATGGTGTCTTAAAACATTGGATATAGTTCACTTGAAGCAGGGTAAATTTTTTGGAAGTTCCATTAAAACAGGTTTTCTTATGGGAATGTTCTAAGGAGGGATTCCTTTAAAAACATGTATATCCCCAAAAGAGTGTGATGAAAGTGTATTCAAAAGTTATTTTGTTAAACTACACATAATTTAGAATATTTACATAGACAGATAAGATGACTTCATTTTGATATAAAGAAAGACAAAGCAACCAGAAATGACAAAGAAGGGTCTGGTAGAATTCGTTACGGTTTATCAGCATGGTATCATGTATACCTAAGAGGGATTGATGCGAGATAAAAGGGTTGTCTCATCAATTATAAATAATGAGGGAAGTATGTGATAAGTTCTAAATTATACCCCATCATATGGGATTACACATAAAAGGCATATCATAGAGGACAATTTTGATTTAAGAGAGAAAAATAGAGGATCCCCTACCTTAAATATGTTGGCGTTCTCCACTTGTTATTAAATACATGAATTAACAAAATTAGATTTATTTATTAATAATTCTATAACTAATTATATATTTATTTTGTTTAGTATAATCATTTTATGATAATTTATAACCATTTTTATTGGTTAGGATATTCATTTTCATTGTTCGGGCTCGTTTGTTTACTTGGTTTTAACAACTGGTTCTCTTATATTAATGTGTGTATAAACATGTTAAGTGAAATTGGTTTTCCAGAATTGTAGTTATATTATATAAGTAAAAATCTAGGTGATTACGTGGTTTTAAATTTAATTTGGTCATTATAGTGTGGTGAAATTATTATATATATAACCTTAGTGACAACCGTTTTGGTTAATCGGTGGGTTTGATTACAATGAACGTGTTTTGATTTATAACATAATACCATTTGTAAAAAATGATTACTGAACCAAAAATTGGATATATTAAATAAATAGTAATCTGGTTCAACCATAACAAAAATAGTTTCATGAAAATAATAAATGATAATAACAGAAATTTGTAAACTCATTTCCTTGAATGTGATAAATTTGCACATCTCAAACAGTATATTCATTTCATTCAAATAAAAGGTGGTAAAAGGGGATAAGATGATAAAATATCATATTATCATAAAATCATTCTAGTACATGTATGTTACTGGAGTTATCATACTATTTGGGTGAGGGTAGGATAGGAATGAAACAAAAATAAAATATATTAAAAGAATTGAAGGAATTGGAAAAAAGAATTTACCTCTTGAGACTTCTTCCTTAGAGAAATAATTAAGGGGAAAGTTTATGTTATTTTGAAGAGGATAGGGGATTTTGAACATGTGGAAGGATCTTGGGGAGAGATTTGGGTAGAATATTGGCAAGGCACAAGGCTTAAGAGAAGTGAACAGAAGAGGGGGTGAGTTTTATTGTCATGACCCCCTCCAACCAAAGATGCCCCTCCTGAGCTGGCAATGGTGATAGGGGGATAATGACCCCCCAAGTCCCACCTCCAGTAGGCCATGGGGAGGAGACTAGCACCAAGGTCATGAGTTTTCACAAATATGGTAGGCATTACCCTTTTTTGTTATTTAAGATCGGGAAATAGGACATGTTAACCACCAAAAAAGGAAAAGAACAAGTGTATAGAAATATACCCAAACCAATCCCACATGCATGTTTAAAAAGTTCTGAAACGAGGTACAAGTACAAAGAAGATCAAAAGTACAATACCAAAAGAAACAAGTACATCAAACTGCAGTAACTCCAACTGTCCCAACTAGTAGGGTCCCACACGGCCCTGGTAGTCCTCCTGGAAACCTGAAAGTAAACGTAGGGTGAGCATACAAGTATACTTAGTAGAGAAACCTAAAGCTCTCGTGCACAAGTGGGGAGACATCCTAATGTCCCGTGAGAACGACAGAAGAAACCTAGCAAGGAATTCTATCCACCCATCCTCACCAGCCACACTCACCAAAACACAATCACAACAGGTAGTAGTATATAGGAACAAGAGTATTGGGTACCCCGCACCATTTTCCCCCACTAGCTAGATTCTCTTCCTAACAGAGAACGTCCTGATGCTACCACACTCTTCCCGCCCACACACACCTTGGACTCACAACCACGCATCCCGCCCACACACACATGGTCCTCACAACCACGTATCCCGCCCGCACACACCTGGGCCTCACAACCACGTATCCCTCCAGCACACACCTGGGCCTCACAACTACGTATCCCTCCCGCGCACACCTGGGCCTCATCCCGAAGGATCTTGGGAAATATAAAACCAGCCCAAAGATTCTTGGGCTAAACCCCCCCAATCGAAACCTACCTGAAGAGTCTTGGGTGTAAGGTCGCCTCAAGCCATCACCGCCCTGGGATGAAGGAGTAGGAAGGAGCTAGTAACTAAGGGGAAAACACCCTCTCCCATGAAATGGGACTGTTTGGCACTAAGTGCTCAACATGTGTGGGGTGCGATAAAACACAAAGATACATATATATATATATATATAACACTCATCCCAAACTATGGATTCTAATCCAAGAACTGATCACGTGCCTCGGCACTGCTACTACGAAGCATGCATATAACAAACAACCCCAACCCCATTTAGGTTTTAATGTTTCAACAGAATCAGTTTATTAGTTCCTTAACTACTGGGAAACTATCCACAACTATCCACAATGATCATTCATAGAACATATCCCTTCCATCCACAAATCATGTTAGGAAACACAAGCAATACAACCAAGTCCTTCTTATTAACCAACCAACCCCATTAACTATTATTCCCGTTACACAAACATGCCCCACCATTCATTAACTTTTCCACTTTTATTAATCACAACCCATAGTTCGCTTACATTCACACCCATCCCTGCAGCCCCGCTGCCAACAACCATAACCACTACCACACCATACATCATCATCTCTTGATACCGTTCATCACAGCCCTGCTTCCCATCACTAACATAACACTCACACCAACCCACAACCATGCCAACCGCAGCCCCGCTGCTTACTCAATCCACAAAAACCCACAATAACACCCCCCCTTCACATAAATTATCCTCAATAGCACCCACATGTTTATTATTTCATTTTGGTTCAACCGGGGTGATCACAAAATGGTTCCAGATTTTCATTTAATCATCCAACATTACATGATTAAAAAATTTTCACATTCCATGAAGTTTCCATCCATAATGGTCTAGAATGATAGGGCAGCATTTAATTTCACATGCAAAGGTCCCCAAAGACGGTGATTTTTAGTAGGCATAATCCTATTCAATTCACAACATAAAAAATCACCGGATATAAAGATAAACATAAAAACGTCCCCATCACCGTTCTTTGACCAGTTATTATCATCGTTTAAAGGTTCATCCGTTTCCCATGAAAACAAGAGGATAACCACCCCACATGATGCACAATTTAGAGAGACGAAGGTAAGATCCCTACCTCAATAGGTTCTGATCACAACACTCCCCCGTATCAACATTAGAAAACGTCTGTCGACGTCTGTCACTTCTGTCGAATCTCGGAAAACCTTCTCAGGTCGAAAATGGAAAGGAAATCCCAAGGAAAGGACAACGGATCCAAGCTCATAAGTTCCGCCTCGTCGTTACGATCCCGTGTCCCCTGACAGATCGTAAATCGGAGCTCGGACGAAGAAGTTATTGAAGAAAAAGGAGCCTTCGAGTCTCTTGGGAGAGCTCTGCTCAGAGGAAAGGGGAGGAGAGGGGTGTGTTGAAAAGGAGGAGGGGACCCATCCTTTTATAGGTGTGAAAAAAAGTACATGGTGTGTACATTATGGTACACGGCGTGTACTTAGCCATTTCATGTGGCCACCATGCGGCTTCCAACACGGCCTTCAACGCGGCACGCGGCCGTTGACCAGTAAACACATGGTTTGAGGGTAATGCGTACGCGGGGAGGGACTACACGGCATGTAGTATTGGGTATATGGTGTGTACCCATTTATTTCACATGGCAAGGACACAGCTCCAACACAGCACAAGGCCGTTGACTGGTCAACACATGATTTGAGGGTAACACGTGTGCGGGAGGGACTAAACGGCGTGTAGTATTGGGTACACAGCGTGTACCCATTTATTTCACACGGCAAGGACACATCCTTCAACACGGGGTATACCTGGCGATGGGGGGTACACGGCGTGTACTCACACTATACGGCGTGTACTAACAAAATTCTGAAAAGTGTGGGAAAAGTCCATTTTACCCTCCAGAACACTTCAAGACCCTCTTTTTGACAAAGGAATGGGACAGAGAGGTCCGGGACATTATATCAGATACCTCTCAAAACATTCTCATCCCTGAGAATTCAAAATCTAACCCAGAGGAACCAAAAAGATACCTCTTAGGTCCCTCATTATAACTGGAACCCAACCAACAGCCCAAATCATAGGTGTTAGGAATTCCCTCTCCTATATCGAGATATTATCCGCTTTAGGCGGCACTGAATCTCCTGCACGGGTTTAATCACATCTGCATTAATGTGTCTCGATTAAGGATTGGGCCTTCCCACTTCCATATATTAGGATTTTCCAACTTACACAGCCCCCAACACCGTACAACCCACTCATTTCCCGAACAGGTTGTTTGGTGAAATTTCATTCTCTTATGTCGAGATATTATCCGCTTTAGGTGGAACTGACTCTCCCGCACGGGTTCAATCTCATTGGCATTAATGAGTCTCGATTAAGGGTCTGGTTTTTCCCCTTCCCCACACATCCTAACATGTTCCACATTTCCAGTGAACAAGGAAAAAAGCGTCTCACAACCGACAAGCCAATCATTCCATATATCAAATGTACAATGTATAACATCAAAACATTGCTTAGAAGAACAAATAAATCACAAGTCAAAACAACTCTGGGTACTGAGCATGCATCTGGGTCTCCCGCTCCCAAGTGCTCTCCTTGAGGCCGCCATGCCTCCACAACACATGAACCAAGGAATGGTTCATCCACGAAGCACCTTCTCTTTATGATATTCAATTCTGACTGGCCATTCCTCGAAGGTCGCATCATCTCCCATAACTGACTCTCCCCAGTCGATAACGCGAGGGTCGTCGTGTAAGTACCAACGAAGCTGAGAGACGTGGAAGATTTCATGAACCTTCTCCATCTGAGGTGGTAGGGCAAGCTAATATGCCACCTCGCCGACTCGCCTCAGCACCTCAAAAGGTTTGATGAACCTTCGGGGAGCTTACTCCCCTTCCCGAACCTCTGCTGCCCCCGTCGAGGGGAACCCTTCAAAAACACATGATCTCCCACCTCGAACTCCAAGGGACTCCTCTGATGATCAACATAAGACTTCTATCGGTCCTTAGCTGCTTTCATCCTCTCACGTACAAGCTGAACTTTCTCTATGGTGCTCTGCATTACCTCTGGCCTAAGAGCACCTATCTCACCAACCTCTGCCATGAAAATGGGTGAAAGACATGGTCTTCCATACAAAGCCTCAAATGGTGCCATGCCAATAGTAGAGTGGAAGCTGTTGTTGTAGGCAAACTCTACTAAAGGCATGTTTCATACAAATGACCCTAAGAAATCTAGAACACATTCTCGCATAATGTCCTCCAATGTCTGGATAGTCCTCTCTGTCTGCCCATCGGTCTGGGGGTGGAAAGAAGTGCTAAGGCGTAGCTGGGTGCCAAAATCATGTTGTAACCCCCTCCAGACTCGTGAGGTAAACCGAGTATCCTGATCTTAGATGATAGTCTTCGAAGCTCACTGCAAAGACCACACCTCATCTATGTACTTCTGTGCTAAGGTACTCACTGGGCTCGACTCCTTAATTTCTAAGAAGTGACCTGATTTCGTCAGACGATCCACCAAAACCTTGATAGCATCATAACCACCCCGAGCTCTGGGTAGTCCCGTGACGAAGTCCATTGAGATGTCATCCCAATTCCACTCGGGGAAATCTAAAGAATACAAAAAACCATTGGGAACACGGTGTTCAGCCTTCACTTGCTGACACACTAGGCATTTAGCCACAAACTCCACCACTGTCCATTTCACCCCGGGCCACCAAAACTATTCCCTCAGGCCTCGGTACATTTTGAAACTCCTTGATGTACCGCTAAGACTGATCTATGGAACTCACAGAGAACTCCCTCAGGCATCGCCTCTGGAACAAAAAACCTTCCATGGAAAAGCATCTGATTTCGGTTGTCCTCTGACCATCCCTCTAGAGCATTTCCTTTATTGACATGATCTCACATTACTTCTGCCTCGGAGTCCCCCGACTGAGACTCCTCCACCTGCTGCAACAAGGAGGACTTCACCATCATCTGAAACAAACAGCCTCTAACACCTTCTAACCATACATCCAAGTGCAAGGTGGACAACTCTCCCATCACATTCCATGCATCAGTGTATTCCCAAACCATTTCCTTATGAAACTTCCTGCTCAGGTCATTAGCCACAATGTTGCCCTTAACTTCAGTGTAAGATATCTTGAAGTCATAGTCTTGGAGGAACTCAACCCATCTCCACTGCCATAAGTTCAGGTCACGTTGAGAGAAGATATAACGCATGCTCTTGTGATCGAAGAAGACCACAATGTGCTCCCCAAAGAGGTAATGTCACCACAACATCAGTTCAAATACTAATGCTGCAAGCTCCAGGTCATGGGTGGTATAGTTACACTTGTGAGGGCACAACTACCTAGACCCATAACAAATCACTCCCTTCTTCTGTATCAGCACGCACACCAGACCAAGGCCAGAAGCATCACAATACACCTCATACAACAACCCTTCCTCTGGAAACCTGAGTACAAGAGCACTAACCAACTTCTCATTCAGGTATTCGAAAGCCTTCTAGCATTGCTCGCTCCATAGGAAGACCCGATTCTTCCTTGTAAAATCTTTCAATGGAGAAGCAACTCGAGAGAAGTCTAAAACAATCCTCCGATAGTAACCTGATAACTCCATGAAACTACGAACATCTGCCAAGCTATTGGGTGCTTCCCATGAAACAATTGCCTCCACCTTCGATGGGTCCACTGACACTCCATGCTGAGACACCACGTGACCAAGGAAATGTACTTCTTGTGTTAAGAACTTACACTTCGACAATTTCCCATAAAGATAGTGGTGTAGAAGGACTTCCAAGACTGCCCTGAGATGCTCAACGTGCTCCTCCTATGATCTTTATTAGATCAGGATGTCATCGATAAACACAATGATGAACCGGTCCAGAAACTCTTGGAATACAATGTTCATAAGTCCCATGAACAGGGCTGGTGCATTCGTAACTCCAAACGGCATCACTAAAAACTCGAAGTGCGTATACATGCACCTAAAAGCTGTCTTCGAGATGTCATTGTCCTTCACCCTCAGCTGATGATATCCCGATCATAGAACAATATTACAAAACCAACCTGCTCCCCTCAGTTGGTCTATGAAATCATCTATCCTTGGAAGGGGGTAACGGTTCTTGACTGTTACCCGATTCAGCCTTCAGTAGTCAATGCATAACCTGAGACCACCAAATGCCTTCTTCACGAACAAAACTGCAGCACCCCATGGCGACACACTAGGTCGAACAAAACCCTTCTCCATCAGATCATCAATCTGAATCCGAAACTCATGCAACTCTGAAGGTGCCATCCGATAAGGGTCCATCGAAATCGGACGGGCACAAGGATGTATGTCTATCCCGAACTCAACATCACGTTGGGGGGGTAGAGTCACAACCTCCTCGGGAAAAACATAGAGGAACTCCCCAACAACCTCCAGGATATCCATCATTTCTGTATCAGCTAGAACCACTGATAACCCGCCTAACAAGGAAAGTAGAAGCTCCACACGCCGGCCTCCCACCTGATAACTCCTCTCACCAACAATAGATAAAAACTACATGTCCACGTCGGAGAACACGAACCTTCTTCGGAAGCAGTCGATAATGGAACTAACGGAGAACAACCAATCGATGCCTAGGATGACATTGTATGAATGCATCTGCAGCAAAAGAATATCCCCACTAGATCGATGTGGTCCCAAAGTCAGCCCAAATACCCGACAAACATAAGATACACTGATCTGGCCTCAAACTGGTGTACTCAGTACCAGAGGTACAAAATGTATCTCTACATCTTGTCCCAAAGCATGGGCTAGACCAGGTGCAACAAAGGAGTGTGAAGCTCCTAAATCAAACAATGCAGAAAAGAGAGTGTTGAATAGAAAAATCGTACCTCACAACACCTCGGGTCCCGCTGGAGCTGCCAACTATACTGCGTGCAATTGTCTACACCCAGATCCTATGCCTCTTCGATGTCGTCCACCACCCCGACCACGCCCTGGTCGTGGTCCCTGAGGAGCACCCTGAGGTTGGCCTCCTCCTGCAAAGTCTTCCCTCGGGGGAGCATAGTGCTACTTGTTCTGGAAGGGCCTCGCCGGAAACTGGTGCTGCTAAGGTTGGCGCTGAACCTGCCCACCTCCACCGTACTGAGCTCAGGTCGGGCACCGAATATGAAGGTGCCCGAAACCTCCATAAGAAAAACACTTCGGTCCTGGGCTTGTGGAAAAGGGACGAGGACCTGAAGATCTGAACTGGAACTGTTGGGGCCTGCTCCCCACTAGCCTGAACCTGGAAGGTCTTGTCGTAGGAGACCTGCTGCTGACTGCCTTCCCCTTCTACGAACCTTGTAACGACCAAAAGTTTCATTAATGGAAATCCCTATTGATCTAATTAAATGTCTCTTTATGTTTATATAATATTTCAACTTCTTTGGTTTTATGATAAGAATTTATGACCATTTCTAATATTGTCATTGAACAGTGATCACATGATTAGTATAAATATAGGACTTTAACAAATCCGATTTACTCAGACAAAGGAAGTGGTGGCCTCATCCAGTAGAATTGCCCCATACGAAGCCCATTTTTCAGAGCTCGAAAAAGAGATGGCATCTTTGAGCTTCACCCTTGACCAATCCCAAGTTGAGCTTCATCATGTCAAGCTCGAACATGACCTTCTGCGGGAAATGTGGATGCTGATTGAAATTACCACTCCAGCGATGTTATCCGAGCCACCCCAAGAGTCTGTCACCATCGCACACCTTACCCTTAGTTCTTATGCAGATGTTTTAATGGGTTATGTAACAAATAAGTAGTACTATGTTCATGAATATTATTTTTTTATATATTAATGAATATAATTTCTAGTCATTTTTGATACATTGTAAATAGTTTCTAAAGTACAAATGGTGTTTTTAGTTATTATTTAATTAAGAAATCTATATTATTAAATTAATGGATTTTTGAATTAAATAATGTTTTAATAAAATATTATTATTATTAAATTTATTTTTATTACATATAAATGTTCTTATAATTTTATTAATGCAATTATAATTTTTATTAAGGTTTGAAAGCCATTTCTGTCAAAACCCGTGAATTCTCGATAAATGTCGGTTTTTATTTTAAATGTGAAAATTAAAATATTTAAAAAATTATTTAGATAAAATAAATGTTATTTCTAGAATCAGGATGTCGAAATTATCCAACTATAAATTTTTCATAATTTTCTAAGACAATCAAATATTTTGGTAAAAATTAAATACCGTTTAAATATGTAATGTGTTTTATGACATCATAATGACCCAATAGTGATGTAATAAAATATAATAATCTTTATGTTCGGCCAATATATGTTTTAACATTTAAATAATGTGATTTTTTGTTTGTTTTACTTACTTTTCAAAGCATTAATGGACCCCTCAAGACATATTCAACACTTTGCCTTTTTAAATTAATTTCCATGGGAGTGTGACTCACCTCCACATAAGAAACCTTATTATTTTAAGAATTTCGGACTTTAGCCTTATAAAATATTTTTTCCCTTTTCCCTTTTCCAAAAACCATGGGCAAAAACCATGTGATGGTTTGTGGTTTGGATTAATATAATATAAGGGGTCCCAAACCTAAATAATAAAGAATTCTGTGACCTTTCCTATATAAACCCACCCAAGATTACACTTCCTCCTCACTCAAAGCCCTTGCAGTTCTTCAAACCTCTGCCCTACTCTCTCTAGAATCCTCCCAAGGTGCCCCAAGCTCCCAGGAAGCCTCTCACAAGCCACTCTCTAGCCTATGGAAGCACACTTCCAAGTAAGGGTTTTTCCTTCCTTTCTCATTTTTTTCCAATTTTCTTTAAGTTGTTCTGCACATTTAATATCAATTATAAATGTTGGGGTATGGTTTCAAACCTCCCCCATACTGCCCTCTTATATTTTGAATGATGGGAGACCCCTTTCTCTCTCATTAAATTCCTTTCATGTACACCCGTTACTATGCCGAAATTCCGAAAGGAACTTCTCTCTCCTCTTTTACATTCAAGAAATACTTTTGTATCATGAATAAATATTCCATTAAAATTGTTAGGACATGTATCTATATGACCTACTTACTATCCATTACATGTAAATATGATTATGAACCCCTTTCTCTTTCATCAACCATTTTTATGAATTTTTTATGTCACGCCGTTACGCTGCCGAAATCGCACCGATTTTCTAAGCCAATGTCATTGTGTAGTGAATACCATGCCCATTTCTCCATCAAGGGTATTCATATTTATTCACATTTACTTATTGATTGTAAAGATTCATGAAGGAATTCCACTTTCTTTTATCATGGAATAATGATTATTTTTTATGAATCCATGTTTTATGATCCATGTGGCACACTTACGCATGAAATGAAATTTTTAAGAAGGGTGCGCCCTTATAGTGCTCCAATGCATTAGGTAAAGTATAGTATCATGATACATCAAGTGAAATGAGTGTTGACTCATTATAATTCAAGTGCAATGAGGGTTTACTCTTTTGAGTCAATAAGGATTTCCTTATGACCTTTCGATTCCTTCTTGTTTTGAAAATCACAAACACCTTATATTTAAGGAAATTTGCTCTAATAGGAAAGTAACTTTTATAAGGAAGATCGCATTTGTAAGTAAAATAATCCTGATCATATTTTCATCCATATATTTCTTAATTACAAGATTCGAATTCATTTCTATATTCTCGGAATCGTTTTCAACTTTGATATGAAGCATTCTGTTTTAGGTTCCGAATTCTGGATGAGAACTGTAATGAAGCTTCACTCTGAATTCCAAATGAGAACAATAATGAACATTCATTCCGAATTCCGGATATGAACTATGATAATTTTCTACTCCAAATTCTGGCTACGAATTGTCATGAATCTCGACATGGAATTCTCATTACGAATTCTGATGATGAATTCTCAGTACCAATTTTGATGACAAATTCTCATTACGAATTCTGATGACGAATTATCATTTCGAATTCTGATGACGAATTCTCATTCCGAATTCTCGTTCCAAATTCACCTATTAAAAAGAATCTGATCATATTTGCTTTATACACTCCTAATTTAATTAGACACTGAATATTATTTTTTGTTAGACTCCGAACATTCATTTTTCTTACACTTTTATAATTTGTCTACTCTTTGATTTTTTGTTTACACTCCGAACCTTCACTCTGAACTTTTTAGTTAGACATAAAATGATTTCGTACATTCTGTTACACTTGTTTTGTTATAAAATGATGTTTTCTATTCTGTTATAAACTAACCGTGGGTTAAGTTACACGTGTATAGGTCCCTCCCATTTTTAAGGAATATATGTCCGTTGGAAAGGAGGCCGACCGAGCCTATAAATAGGAGCTCATTTGAAAGATCTCATTACAACAACAACATATAAGTTGATCAATTTAGATACCACACGCTGCTAAGGTGATTTCAAGAGAGAGAAATCTTTTCATGCCTTGTGTGTACTGAACCGCTCGTTCAGTTTTTTCTTCGTGCATCTCCGAATGTTGGTGATTACCATCGAGGACTTCCGGGGATAAGAAGACAGAGGTGTCGACTACATTGAAGTTCGAGGGCTTCCTTGATGAGGAAGACAGAGGTTGCCAACTACCATGAAGTTGAGGGCTTGCGGGGATAACAAGACAGAGATTCCGATATTTGTATCGAGGGCTTACCCTGGTGTGGGTAAGACAGACTTGCTTGAAATTATAAATCATGGGACCTTTATCCATGGTTGTTGGATACCCTTCTCTTTGGGTTAAAATACTTATATCTTGTTACTTGTAGTTTTACTACGTGTTTGTTCCCACTGCATATTGTATTGTAAGGAAAGTATAACTTTATTATACTTCCTTGCTTGTACTCAGTTTCATTCATATTCTATACGCTTTAAGGTAAAATCTCTCTTTGAAATATTTGGTTAAGTTTCAACTTCCGGAACCATATTTCCAGAACCTACTTTCGGAATCTCTTTCCAGTTTTAAGCAAGTTCATAGGACTTGAAATTTATAACCTCAATCCTTATTCCATGTTTTCATTTGGTGTTAGAGGTGTTGTGAATTTTCTTAGTTTAACTTTGTTAAACATAGCCCTTTCCTTTTCTTAAGCAAAACATAGTTATTCGTAACTAACTTTAAAGGTTCCAAAGGAATTTTTAAAGTATACAATTCACCCCCCTCTTGTATATTGAGCATCTACATCATTATTTTGATCCTATAATTGGTATCAGAGTTGTTATCTGAAATACTTGTACTCACTTATAAGTTTTTCTTGATCACCTTCTCATTCCGAACTTTTCCATTACGAGTTTTGTTATTCCGAACTTTGTGGTTAAGAAATTTCTTCTACTGACATGTTTGTGTGCCAAAGGTTATTTTAAGTAAGGAAGGGGTTAATGTTGGTTCCATTGATAATCTAAATCCTACAAGACCACCAATGTTTGATGTTAATGACTATGTGTACTGGAGAGATCGAATAAATACTTTTGTTATCAATACTGGAGTGGACAAATTTGTTGTGCTTACTGGAAATTATAAAATTCCTGCTATGGAAGTTATAACTTTTACTAATCATGAAAAGCAAGACTATCAAATCAATTATAAGGTACTCAATACCTTACTTTGTTCAATGACTAGAAATATATATAGCCAAATTTTTTATTGTGAAGCTCCTAATTGTATCTGGAAGAAGTTAGAGGATTCACACTTTGTAACTTCTAAAGTGATTGAGACTAGTAGAGATATGCTTAGAGAATAATACCATGGATTCAATTTTCCTTATGGTGAACCAATACGTAAAGTTCAACAAAGGTTTATGACTATTGTCAACAGCTTACAGTCTATGGGAGAGAAAGGGTTAGATGATGAAGCACTTCTGGATAAGATAATTGATATTATGCCCAATGAGTGGGAATCCAAGAGAACTGCTATAGATGAGAATAGGAAGGTCACTCAAATTTCTCTTGATGAGATATTTGGAACTCTTCTTCAACATGAAACAAGACTGAAGAGAGATGCTGACAACATCAAGAAGGAGAATGGAAATGGTACTATTGCTTTTACGACAACATCAAATCAAATGAAAGCCAAGACTCCAGAGAGAGTAACCAGATCCAAGACCAACAAAGTTATTTTCCAATCTGATGCTAGTGAAAGTGATGTCTTTGAGAATGAGTTAGAAAATCTTACTCGAAGAATGAACAAGATAGTCGGCCAAAGAAATTTCGAATCCAAGTATAAGAAAAAGGAAAGGAAAGATAAGAAAGATGTAGAAGTCACTTGCTATGAATGCAAGAATGCTGGACATATTAGACCAGATTGTCCTTTTCTTAAATAGAAAGAAAGGAAAGAAAGGAATTCAGATAGGAACAGAAAGAAGTATTATAAAGCCAAAGCTAAGAACTTCTTGAAAGGAAATGATACCTGGAATGCCAGTGGTGGTGACTCTTCAGATGAATCTTCTGATTCTGAATCATCAGGATTGAAGATTCTTGGTCTTATAGTCAGAATACCTATTGGTAATCATTGTTTTATGGCTATGGTACGAAATGTTGAATCAATGAGCAATGTTTCCTTAAATTCTAATGATAGAGAGTATTATAACTCTTCTGATGAAGAATCCTCTTCTGATGAAGAAAATACTTCACCTACTTATGAAGAAGTTTCTAGGTTTGCTGAACTTCTTGAGATTGAGAACTACAAACTCAATAAGAATCTTGATAAGGAAAACTCTAGGAATTCTATTCTTACAAAAGAGATGTCAGATCCTTCTAAAGATATCGATAAGAAAAATTCTGATTTTGAAATTATTTCAAAAAATCTTGAGGAAGTAAATTCTGAGAAGAAAAAACTTTCTAACGAGTTAGAAAAAGTAATTTCTAAGAAAAATGTTTTCGAGCCTAGCTTTAGTTATATATCTAATGATTTTGAGGATAAAAACTTGGTTATAAAAATCAAGACTGAAATTTTTTCCTTAAAGAAGTGTTTATCAATCTTTCACCATGGTAAAGAAAATTTTGATAAAATGTATTCCCAAATACGAACTTTAGGAAATAAATCTGGATTTGGTTATACCCATGAAAAACCAATTTTTAGTAACAATTATTTTGTTCCTCAAAGTACTCCATTTTGTACTAAGTGTCAATGTGGTGGTCACTGGGAAAAGAATTGTTCCTTAAACAAAACCCAATCTATAGGATTTCACAAATCTTACTTTTCTAAGAAGATATGGGTACCTAAAATTCTATTATCAAGAAATATCAGATCCAAACAAGTTTAGATTCCGAAAGTCTAATTCTATTCTTGATTTTAGGAAAATAAAAAGAGTACCAGCTGCAACACATGGTACATGGATAGTGGATGTTCCCGGCACATGACTGGCAACAAAAGCTATTTTGAAAAGATTATCAAAACGAATGGAGGAAAGGTAACTTTCAGAGATAATGCTAAGGGAGAGATTGTTGGTATTGGTAATATTTTTTTTCTAGGAAAAACATTGATTTCAAATGTTCTTTTTGTTAAGGTTCTTAAGCACAACCTCATTAGCATAAGTCAGTTATGTGATGAAGGTTACCTTGTGAATTTTAGGAATGATAAGTGGTTACTTCAAAATTACAAGGATGGATTTATTCTCTCAGCCAATATACATGAGAATGTTTACACCTTAAATTTAGAAGACCTCAAAAGCCAAGATTTACCTTGCCTAAGTTCAATGGAAGATCATTCCTGGTTATGGCATAGAAGACTAGGTCACGTTAACCTTAGAAACTTATGTAAAATCTCTAAAAAGAAACTAGTTAAGGATCTACCGAAGCATAGATTTGATTCTTCTAATGTTGGTGATCCTTGTCAATATGGCAAGAAACATAAATCTAGTTTTAAATCAATCGGTGAAGTCTCAACAACTGATGCATTACAGTTAGTGCGCATGGATCTTTTTGGTCCAACACAAACTGGAAGTATTGGAGGCAAATACTATGTATTTCTTCTAGTTGATGATTATAGTAGATTTACTTGGGTCTATTTTCTAGCAAAGAAGTATGAAGATTTTTCTTATTTCAACAGTTTTAGAGCTCAAGTTAAAAATGAGAAAAACCTTCCATTGAAAACTATTCATAGTGATCATGGAGAAGAATTTCAAAATTCTGATTTTGAATCTTTTTGTAGTAGAAAAGGTATTACTCACAATTTTCAGCACCTAGAACTCCTCAGCAGAATGGTATAGTTGAGAGAAGAAATAGAATTCTTCAAGAGATAACTAGAACCATGTTGAGTGAATATTCTATAGCTAGACATTTCTGGGCTGAAGCTGTAAGTACTTCCTGATATACTATAAATCGAGTTTTGATTAGACATTTTCTTAATAAAACTCCTTATGAGTTATGTAATGGTAGAAAACCAAGACTATCCTACTTCATTGTTTTTGGCTGCAAAGTATTCATTTTGAATACTAAAGATAACTAACATAAATTCTCACCAAAATCCGATGAAGGAATTTTCTTAGGTTATTCCACAACTTCTAAGGCTTATAGAGTCTATAATAAAAATACTTGTACTGTTGAAGAAACAGTCAATGTAAAATTTGATGAGTCTGATCCATTTGTTTTTAAACCATCCTAGCCAACATCCTCGGATGTGTTTTCAAAAACTGATTGTCAACCTTTGATTGAAGAACCTTCTGATAAGGAAAATGTTCAAGAAGATACTTCTGAAACATTTACCCCATAAGACTTTCTACCCTATGTTGATGAATAGGTTTTTCAAAACCCAAATAAGTTGTTTCTTAAGAATCATCCCAGTGATAGTATCATTGGTGATTTAAATCAACCAGTAAGGACTAGAAGTTCCTTAATAAATGAAGTAGAACATCTCGAATTTCTTTCCCATTTTGAACCAAAAAGCACTGATGAAGCTTTAGGTGATGATGATTGGATCAAAGCCATGAAAGATGAACTAAATTAATTTGAAAGGAATAAATTCTGGACATTGGTTGAAAGACCTAAATAAACATCTGTTATTGGAGTAAAGTTGGTCTTCAGGAACAAATGTGATGAAAATGGAGTCATTGTAAGAAATAAAGCTAGACTTGTTGCTAAAGGCTATAATCAGTAAGAGGGAATATACTATGAAGAAAACTATTCTCCAGTAGCTAGACTTGAATCTATCCGTAATCTACTTGCCTTTGCAGCATTCTTTAATTTCAAACTTTTTTAAATGGATGTGAATGTGATTTTCTTAACGGTTATGTCCAAGAAGAAGTTTTTGTTGAACAACCTCCTGGCTTTGAAGATAAAAAACATCCTGATCATGTTTTTAGACTTACCAAAGCTCTGTATGGTCTTAAACAAGCCCCACGAGCATGGTATGATAGACTCACGGGATTTTTGCTTCAAAATAACTATGTTAAGGGAAATGAAGATCCAACCCTTTTTAAAAAGAAAGATAAAAAAATGTTTTGATTGTTCAAATTTATGTTGATGACATTATATTTGGTTCAACTCAATAATCTTTAACCGACTCTTTTGCAATTCTAATGAAATCTGACTTTGAAATGAGTATGATAGGTGAGTTAACTTTTTTCCTTGGTTTTCAAATTTTTCAAAAACCAGAAGGAACCTACATATCTCAAAATACGTATATTAAATGTGTTCTCAAAAATTATGGTTATGACAACACTAATAGTATAATTACTCCCATTGGTACCTCAAACTCTTTAGATCTTGATGAAGCTAGGAAACCGGTAGATCAAACATATTTTAGAGGTATGATAGGAAGTTTACTTTACTTGACAGCTAGTCGACCAGACATAATGTTCTCAGTACGGTTATGTGCAAGATATCAATCTAATCCTAAGGAATCTCACTTAAAGGAAGTAAAAAAGAATTTTTCGCTACCTTAAGGGAACCATGGATCTTGGATTATTTTATACTTCTGGAAATTATTTTGTTCTAGAAAGATTTTCTGATGCTGACTTTGGTGGATGTAGGATGGATAGAAAAATTACATCCAAAACTTGTCATTTCATGGGAGATTCTTTAGTTTCTTGGTAATGCAAGAAGAAACATTCTGTAGCACATTCCACTGCTGAAGCCAAATATGTAGCAGCTGGAAGTTGTTTTGCTCAAGTGTTGTGGATGCAACACACACTCACAGACTATGGCTTGAGAATTACTAAACCTCAAATTTTGTGTGATAACACAAGTTCCATTGCCTTAAGTAAGAAACATGCACATCAATCATGTGCAAAACAGATAGATATTAGGCATCACTTTCATAGGGATCACACACTAAAAGGAGATATTATTCATCACTTTATCGGAATGCAAGATCCCCTTGCTGATATATTCACAAAATCTTTATCTTCTGATAGATTTGAATACATTAAACAGAAGTTAGGAATGATAACCGTAATGTAATCTTTCTTAATTAACTTTCTGTTGAAAAAGTCTCCTTACAGTAATAAACTCTTTTTCATAGGGGGAGTACATTTGATTGTTAGAGTAAGATAGTTTTTTCAAAGATTGTTTTCAAACTTTTAGGAATTAAAATTCCAGAATGGGGATTTTCGGAACTAAATTTTCCAGAATGGATATTTTCATATGGAAAACTTCTCTAATAGAAATTTTTGTATTGAAAACTTTTGGAATGGAAACTTTTGTACTGGTGTTTCCATAACGAGATTTTCTTCCCAAGTATTTCATAATGATCTTTTCGTATTCAAACTCTTGTAATGATCATTTTTCCTTTATTTATTTTTTCATAGTGAGGTTTGCGAACTATGAAAAGATTTTTCGTAGTCAATTTTTTTTAAGAAAAATATTACCCATTATGAATAATCCTCCTAAGCCATTCTGAATGGTATTATTTCCTTACTCATGTTTTCGTAATAATACTTTACTTGCTGGTATTTTCTTATATTTTGTTTTCATATTATAGTTTTCTTAAATCATTGTTTTAACAAAAAAACCTCAAAAGATCGGATTCATGTTTTCTTCAGAATTGGTATTCAACCATCAAATCGGATCTCATCTTGTTTCAAGTATTTGATCAACCGAAGAAGATGATCCATCATTTCATTGCCTATATAAATGGTAACCCAAATGGTTTTCCCACATTGGGTTTTCAAGCTCCAGTGTCCCGAAGCTCTGCCTCTCCATTTTAAGGCCATTCCAATCTTCAGTTAACTCCATTCCAAACATTTCAGAAGTCTTCAGATCCGAATGTCTGTGGAAGCAGCTTCTCAAGACATGTCAACAACTAGGTCGATCTCCAAGTGGTTAGTATATAGAGAAAGGTTGGATCATCCTGATTTCTTCAACAAGTATGATTCTCTTATATCCAGGAATATTAAGCTTAACAGATGGGAAGATGTTGTTGTGTCCAAGCCCGGAAATCAAGATGATGTTTATTCAGATTTTCATATAGAATTCTATGAGACAGTTTTGTTCTACAAGGACGATGGTAGGGATAAATTATCATTTAAGTCTTATGGCAAGACTTATAAGCTTTATTATGCCAAGGAAGCCAGCTTGGTAGGGCTGAACAATGAAAGAGAAGATGAGTTCATTTCTCATGTTTTTCCATATTCAAAGGGAAGCTTCGACAAGTAAAATGACTTGGAAACTCTCAGACTAGAAGATGAGAAGGCTCCGAAGATTTCTTCTCTATCTAGGAATTTTCGGATTCTAGAATTCTGGGTACAAGGTCTTATCGCCCAGAGGAAGGGTGAAAAAGATAGTCTAAAGAAGAGTGAGATCTACATACTAGATTTTCTGATGAATCTGAGGATCTTTAATCTGATGAAACACATTCTTATTACCCTTGAGAATGTCAATAAAGGGAATCTAAGAGCTTATATCATAATTTATCCAGCAATCATCTCGAAATTTATAGTTTGGTGACATGAGTCTTTCAAGGAGGATTGCAAGTCTAAGCCAAGAGTTTCCATGATTATGTTGGTGAGTGATGATACTCTCAAAAGGATGGATGTAGCCTTCGTTAAAAAGACTGGTAAGTTTGTTGATTTACCTGCTCAAGAAGAAGCGGTTCCGAATGTTGGTGAACCTAAATCCCCTAAACCAGTGAAAAAGAGAAAGTTGAAGGAAGTTGTAGTTGAAGTAGAGAATCAAAAATCTATGGAAGTTCATTCCGCACCTCCAAAACAGATGAAGAAGTAAGCTTACCGGGATGAGGTAGTTGCTAAGTGGAGGGAGATCAAAGAGAAGAGTGGGCAAGGGGATCCTCAGTTTGGCTTGGATCTTGCGGAGGCTAAGGCCTTGAAGGAAATAACAGCGGATGAACTAGAAAAACAAGTGAAAGAAAAGAAGATTAAGAAAAAGATGTCTGAAGCTGAGGTGGTTCAGACTCTGATAAAGTTTACTAAGATATCCTATAAAAACATTCCCGTTCTGAGAACTTTTTGTCTGGAATCTTAGCTTGAGACTCCAGGAAGAAACCTTGTCGCTCCGGAAGAGGCAGTTGCAATGTATGTTGAGGAAGTTGAGCAGATTGAGAAAGTAGAATAGGTAGAAGCAGTTGCGGAAGGTAATGGTGAGACTGGAGATGTTTTGAAGCAAGTAGATGATTATAAGGGGACACCTTCAGAACATTTGTCGCTCCGAACATCAGAAGCTGAATCATCTCAGCTAGTCACTCCAGGGAAGGATGCGGAGAAAGGAGAAGAAGTAGATTATCATGAAGAGGAAGAACAACTTCTACATAATATTGCTCAAATGGAAAATGTAGAGGATGGTGCTGAAAAAGTTGTTGATGATGAAGACAATGTTGTTCAAGTGTCTGACAGTGAAAAGAGAACTCCGGAATAGGAATCCATTCCGAAAAAAGAACAAGAGAAAACAACTTGTTATTGATACCCCAAGCTCAGTGGTTGTAAAGATAAGGGAAGTTGGTGATTCTTCTAAGAAGAAGGATGAGCAAATTAAAGAAGGAAATTCTCCAAGCAAAGTCTCGGATTCGGAGACATCTTCGTTGGGGCATGACATTGTTGTTTGGTCATTAAAGAAGTTGGTGGGTACTATTCCAACTTTTTCAAATAATGATTCAAGATTCCAGATGCTCCAACATGATTTGAATCTGAAAACAGACTCTGTATCCATGGTTATGGACAAATGTGTTGAGATAGAGGCTCAGTTCAAAGCTTTCTTTGTCGGCTATGAAGCCCACAGAAGATCTTGCAAGAGGATGACTAGTTGGTCGAGAAAGACTGTAGAAGAGATGAGACTCTTTGATGAATTCCAAGATAATGTGAAGGATGCCTTTGAGACAGAAAACAGGAAGATAAATGAACTTACTTCCTCCTTTGAAGAAAAGTTGACAGATGAAAAGAATTTCCGGATTCAAGAAGTCAGAGATTGGAATGGGAATCTAAATTCTGGTTCTCAAAACTGGAAGTATGAAAGGGATCATCGGATTGAGTTTGAAGAGAAGTTGTTAAAGCATGAACAAATCTTGAAGGCTCGGGAAGAAAAGATTCATGCTTAGGAAGAAAAGCTTCAAGCCTAGTAAGGAAAGATTGAAGCTCATAGTGCAAGAATTGTTGTGTTAGAGAAGCAAGCTGAGGAAGATCATAAAGACTTGAAGAAGATAAAGACTATTCTTCATGGTCTCATGGTGAAGGAAAAAAGATCCAAAATAGACAAATACGATATTTTGTTGTACCTTATCTTCAATGTTGTTGAACTTACAAACTTAATGAAAATTGTGCTTTCTTGTCTCTTTTGATGTTGCTACTAATTTTTTAGGACTTTGTTATATTTTCCATTCCCACGAATTCTTTTTGAAAATCACAAAGGGGAAGAAGGAAAAGAACCCTAACAAAGGGGGAAAAGGAAAAAGAACCTTAACAAAGGGTGAGAAAGAAAAATAACTCTAATAGAGTTTATCTAAAGGGGGAGTTTTTCATTAAAGAAGACTTTCTTATTCTTAATGTAATATCATTCTGGAAATCTAGAATACGATCCTTAGAGTTTCAAAGCCTAAGGGGGAGTTAGTTATATTCATCAACATCCATAAGAAAAGGGAGATAAGCCTTAATGTTTTATTTCTTTTTTAGACTTTCTTTTTCGTAAGGATGTTTGTGCTTTCCAAAAAGGGGGAGATTGTTGAGTCAATAAGGTTTTCTTTATGACTTTTCCATTCCTTCTTGTTTTGAAAATCACAAACACCTTATATTTAAGGAAAATTGCTTTTATAAGGAAAGTCGCCTTTATAAGGAAGATAGATTTTGTATGAAAAATTATCCTTATGATATTTTCATCCATATATTTCTTAAGTACAATATTCGGATTCATTTCTATATTCTCAGAATCGTTTGAAACTTTTATATGAAGCATTCTGTTTTAGGTTCTGAATTCTGGATGAGAACTGTAATGAAGTTTCACTCCGAATTCCAAATGAGAACTATAATGACGTTTCATTCCGAATTCCGGATACGAACTCTGATAATGGTCTACTCTGAATTCTGGATACGAATTCTCATGAAGCTCGACATCGAATTCTCATTAAAAATTCTGATGACGAATTCTCAGTATGAATTCTGATGACGAATTCTCATTACGAATTCTGATTACGAATTCTCATTACGAATTCTGAGGACGAATTCTCATTCTGAATTCTCATTCCGAATTCACCTATTAAACAGAATCTGAGCATCTTTTCTTTATACACTCCGAATTTATTTAGACACCGAATATTATTTTTTTTAGACTCCGAACTTTCATTTTTCTTACACTTTTATAATTTGTCTACTCTTTGATTTTTTTGTTTACACTCCGAACCTTCACTCCAAACTTTTTAGTTATACTTAAAACGATGTCGTACTTTCTTTAACACTTGTTTTGTTGTAAAACGATGTCTTATATTCTGTTATAAACTAACCATTGGTTAAGTTACACGTGTACATGTCCATCATATTTTTAAGGAAAATATGACCGTTTGAAAGGAGGCCGACCGAGCCTATAAATAGAGCTCATTTGAAAGAGCTCATGACAACAACAACATAGAAGTTGATCGATCTAGAGACCACAGGCTGCTAAGGTGATATCTAGAGAGATAAATCTTTTCATGCCTTGTGCGTACTGAACCGCTTGTTCCGTTTTTTCTTCGTGTGACTCTGAATGTTGGTGATTACATTCGAGAACTTCCGGGGATAGGAAGACCGAGGTGCCGACTACCTTGAATTTCTAGGGCTTCCTTACTGAGGAAGATAAGAGGTTTCCAACTACCTTGATGTTGAGGGCTTACGGGGATAGAAAGATAGAGTTTTCGATATTTTTATCGAGGGCTTACCCTGGTGTGGGTAAGGCAAACATTCTTGAAAGTATAAATCAAGGGACATTTATCCAAGGTTGTTGGATATCCTTCTCTTTGGGTTAAAATACTTATATCTTGTTACTTGTAGTTTTAATATTTGTTTGTTTCCGTTGCATATTGTATTATAAGGAAGGTATAACTTTCTTATACTTCCTTACTTGTACTCTGTTTCATTCAGATTCTATACGCTTTAAGGTAGAATCTCTCTTTGTAATATTTGGTTTAGTTTCAACATCCAGAACAATATTTCCGGAACCTACTTTGGGAATCTCATTGTAGTTTTATGCAAGTTCATAGCACTTGAAGTTTATAACTTCATTCCTTATTCTAAGTTTTCATTTGGTGTTAGAGGTGTTGTGAATTTTCTTAGTTTAACTTTTTTAAACATATCCCTTTCCTTTTCTTTAGGAAAACATAGTTATTCGTAACTAACTTTAAAGGTTTCAAAGGAATTTTTAAAGTATACAATTCTCCCCCACCTCTTGTATATTGAGTATCTACATCATTATTTCGATCCTACATACTCGTGCTTTATGTGAAATAAGGATTTACTCATGCTCCATGTGCAATGAGCCTTGGCTCATGCTAATTCCATGTTAAGTGTTGTTGCCACATTTCCATGTTATGATTATCATGCTTTATCATGCCTTTAAGTTCATGTTTCTTTTATGCTCTATTGATATGCCTATTGTCTAAC
The DNA here is from genome assembly GCA_963277665.1 of Viscum album. Taxonomy (NCBI): domain Eukaryota; kingdom Viridiplantae; phylum Streptophyta; class Magnoliopsida; order Santalales; family Viscaceae; genus Viscum; species Viscum album. The sequence continues at coordinate 319,530,974 of OY728156.1, forward strand.
ATGTATTGTACTCCTCATTTTATTCCATTTGTATTCCCTTACTAGGATTTATAGCTCACCCTTTTCTTATGCATGTCCTCAAGTTATCCCATGCAATGCTAAGTATGAGAAAATGTATTGCTCATGTAAAGGAATTTTTCAATAAAGATGTTGTATTTCATGTTTCAAGTTTTTATTTAATGATCCTAAGCTTTAAAGACACTAAAACTCTCGATCTTCTTAGTTGTATCAAGTAAAGTTTTATTTAAAAAATCAGGTTTAAGTTGTAATAAAAAGCAGGGTTGTCATAGTTGGTATCCGAGGATAGGTTTAGTTATTTTTGGGATTTGGAAACCCTAGTAAAGCCTTATATACAAGACTAAGTAGAATAAAAACATCCCTACGTATTGGTAAGTACCGAGTAAGTAGTATATAAAACAAATACATCACTATCTCGATACGAGCAGGTAGAGGTGGCTCTGGCACAAATGTATCCTAGGGGTAAAACCCGAAAACACCGCTTTGAGCTAGACTCAAATGGCAACTGGGGCACGACAACGGGCCTTCCTGCACTCTTGGTTATGACACTCCTGGGGGATATTCTTTGGTAAAATCACAATCTTAGTATGAATCCTTATTAAGGGAATAAAAAAAATTCCCCTAAGAATATATGTCATAAAGTAGATCATGAAAATCCTAGATTGAAGCCTATAGACTCTTGAGTAATGAAATAAAAGTTTATTTATAAGTCATCAACTTTTTTCTTTGGATTATCCTTTATGTTTTTCACCTATGTTTCCTTTTATTCTAGCCAATGGCTAGTAATAGGAGAACTCGGGCTAACAACCATTGTGAAGATCAGTATGATGATTGTACTAATGAGATACCCAATCCAATGGGAGTGGGAATCACAAACTTTTTCATGCTTCTCTCTCAGCTAAATCAAGTTTTGAATAGAAACACGGGTCCAGAGTAATGTTCACCCCCCCTAAGAAGGAACAAGTCGCTATTGAGAGATTCATGAGACAATGGCCTCCTACTTTTAGTGGATCATCTTATCCCATGATCGCTGAACAATGGATCAACTACATTGAAAATAAATTCTCCATCCTCCAATGTTCTGAACAATAGAAGGTTCTACTGGCGGCTTATCGTATAGAGGGTGAAGTTGATCAATGGTGGAAGTTGATCAAAAATATGAAGCTTGAAGAGGAGATCAAGGAATTGGAATGGAAGGATTTCCAGAAGATGTTTTTGGATAAATATTTTCCGCACACCCTCCGACTTATGATGGAAAGGGACTTGCTTTCCCTAAAGCAAAAAAGATGAAGAATCTGTTGGAGCGTACGAGGAAAACTTCACAAGTCTTGCACAATACACTTCCAGCTTTGTCGTTACCCCTGAATGCAAGGTTGACTGCTTCTTTGGTGGGCTGAATCATAGCTTGCGGGAATCATTAGCGATCCATGACTTCGAAAACTATGAGGAAATTGTCTGATGTGCCCTCAAGATCGAAATGGAGATCAGCGAATCACAAGGGTATCATGGGAACAAGAAGCGTAAGGTGGAATTCAATACTGGTGGTCCGATGGATAAATCCAACGGTGCTAAGAAGATCCAGCACCCCACATGCCAAAAGTGCGGTAAGAAGCACCCTGGAAATTGCTTTAAGAGGATGAAGAAATGCTTCAGGTGTAGAAGAGATGGGCACCTAGCTGTTAATTATCGGCATGAAAGACCCAACGCTGTGACAAAGGATAAGAACGCTCCATTCGAACCTCAACGAGTTGTTCAATGCTAAAAATGCAAAGAACCGGGTCATTTTTCCAATCAGTGCCCCAATCCAAGGGTTTTTGGAGTCAACCTACAACCTCCAAGATAGCAAGGAAGAGGTCTTTCCATCACTTCTGCCAAAGTGAACCCCGAAAACGAAGTGGTGACAGGTATGCTAGTTATTCATTCAAGAATAGAAAACGTACTATTTGATTCGTGTTCTACGCATTCTTTTATATCTCCAAGTTTAGTAGAACAATCCCAACACCACCACAAATCATGGAAGTAAAGATATCGGTGTGTATAGAAAATGGGGAAATAATTGCATCCCATGAATATAAGTCCTCCCCTGTTATAATCTGTGGATTGAATTTCCTGGCGAACCTCGTCATACTCCCTCTGGTGGAATTTGATACACTTCTTGTCATGGATTGGATTTCCTTATATATAACCAATATAAATTGTCGGGAGATGGAAATCACAATCCATATGGAGAATAGACCCCTGATTCATTACAAGTGTCAGGAGGAAGATGAATCTCTTTTAGCTCCATCATCTCAAGCATGGATATTACTGCCTTATGAGCACGCATATCTGGCTCAGATGATTGATTCCAATGAAAATACCATTCTTGAAGAAATGCCTATTGTGAGGGAATTCACGGAAGTGTTTCATGAGGAACTGCCTGGTCTTCCTCCAAGAAGAGATGTTGAGCTCTCAATTGAACTTATACCTGGGGCGCTACCAATATCCAAGACTCCATATAGAATGGCTGTCGTAGAGATTGAAGAGCTGAAGAAACAACTATAGGAGAATCTGGATGAAGGATTTATATTCCCAAGTGCTTCACAATGGGGTGAACCAGTCCTCTTCGTCAAGAAGAATGATGGGTCAATGTGGATTTGCATCTATTATCATGAACTTAACAAAATCATGATAAAGAACAAGTATCCTCTCCCAAGAATTGATGACTTGTTTGATCAGCTGTGTGGAGCACAATACTTCTCCAAGGTGGATTTGCGGTTGGGATATTATCATGTAAGGGTGAAGAAGGAAGATGTCCCCAAGCCTGCTTTTCGTACATTATACAGGCACTATGAATCCACAGTAATTCCTTTTGTACTCACCAATGCTCCAGAAATATTCATGGAATTAATGAATAGAGTCTTTAGATAATACCTCGACAAATTTGTGGTAGTATTTATAGATGATATTCTAATATACTCCAAAACCAAGGAGGATCATGATGAGCATTTAAGAACTGTACTAGAGACTTTGCGCCAGGAGAAGCACTATGAAACGTACGGAAAGTGTGAGTTCTAGTTGAAGGAGGTCTCATTCTTGGGCCATAGCATCACAAGAAATGGGATATCTCTGGACCCCTCCAAAATAGATGTAATTGAGGGATGGTAGAGGCCAACATTGGTAACGGATATCCGTAGCTTCTTGGGGTTAGCTTGATATTATCGACGATTTGTGAGAAATTTCTCACAATTGTCCAACCCTATTACCAAGCTAACTCGAAAGGGAGTAAAGTTTTCTTGGATTGATGAATGTGAAGAAAGTTTCATGGAGTTGAAAATGAGGCTTATCACTGCGCACGTGCTCACTTTACCCACAAGTGGGGAACTTTTTGTGGTATTCAGTGATGCTTCGAAGAAGGACTTAGGATGTGTGCTGATGCAGAATGATAAAGTGATATCCTATGACTCAAGGTAGTTGAAAATCCATGAGCTAAGCTATCCAACTCATGATCTAGAGTTGGCGGTGGTGTTCTTTGCCTTGAAAATATGGCGGCATTATCTCTATGGAGAGAAATGTGAGATATATAATGACCACAGTAGTCTTAAATATATATTCACACAGAAAGATCTTGATATGTGCCAGAGAAGATGGATAGATCTCATCAAGGATTATGAATGTTCAATCCATTACAACCCTGGGAAAGCAAACAAGGTGGCAGATGCCCTAAGTAGAATGGATCCTGCGATTCTATCAATGATGAGAATTGAGAAGGATCAAATCTTCTTAGACTTGATGAAGATAGATGTGGGAATCATAAAGAAGGGAACATAATCAATCCATTCACAAAATATTGATCAACCATCTCTTTTGGAGAGGTTAAAGGATGATCAAAAGGATGATGTGGGAGTTCAGGAAAAAGTGGAAGCTATCAAAAAAGGGAAATCCTCTGAGATTAATGTTATTGAATAAGGAATTGTGTGGTTTGGGAAATGTCTCTATGTTCCATCATGTCCGGACCTGAAGATGGAACATTTAGATGATGCACATAGTTCAAATTTCTCTATTCACCCAGGGAGCACAAAGATGTATCGAGATCTCCGAGAAAACGTTTGGTGGGATAATATGAAGAAGGAGATCACTGAATATACATCAAAGTGCCTGGTGTGTCAGCAAGAGAAGGCAGAGAGGCAGAAGTTTAAGGGGATGATACAACCATTTCCCATACCATAATGTAAATGGGAGAACATCACCATGGACTTTGTCACCGGACATCCAAGGACATCCAAAGGTAATAATGCAATCTGGGTTGTTGTGGATCGTCATACAAAGACTGCACACTACATTTCTATTTAAGGGGATTTCTCTTTGGATCAACTGGAATGGATATATACCATGGAAGTGGTACGGTTGCATGGAGTACCACTATCTATTGTGTCTGACCGAGATCCAATATTCACCTCTATGTTTTTTAAGAGTCTTCAACATGCTCTGAATACTGAACTGAACTTCAGTACGGCCTATCATCCTCAAACTGATGGCCAATCTGAGTGCACTATCCAAACACTTGAGGACATGTTGAGAGCATGCTCAATGGACTTTAAAGGAGGATGGGATCAACATCTTCCTTTGGTTGAGTTTTCTCACTCAAGCATCCAAATGGCACCATATGAAGCCCTGTATGGGAAAAGGTGCAGAACACCGGCATGTTGGGATGAGGTCGGTGAACTTAAGCTGCTTGTACCAGAAATGGTCGAAGAAATGGTGGAGAAGGTGAAAACCATTCTACATCATATCAAGGTAGCCCAGAGTTGACAAAAGAGTAATGAATATTATCATTGACAAGACCTTGAGTTTAAAGTTGGAGACATGGTGTTTCTACGCATATCTCCTCTGAAGAAGGTCATGAGGTTTGGAAAGAAATGGAAGGTAATTCCAAGGTACATCGGACCCTTCGAGATTCTTGATCGTGATGGGGTTGTGACCTATAGACTAGCACTTCCACCTACCATGGAGAAGGTGCATGATGTCTTTCATGTATCCATCTTAAGGAAGTACATACCAGACCCTTCACATGTACTCTCTTCCGATGTGGTACAATTGGAAGATGATCTTTCTTATGAGGGGAAACCAGTGAAGATCTTAGATCATAGAGAAAAAGTTATACTAAATAAGACAATGCCCCTCGTCAAGGTGTTATGGAGAAACCAAAAGTTTGATGAAGCAACTTGGGAATCAGAGGATCTGATGTAGCTGAGTTACCCACATTTGTTTTAGTGTGGGAAAAGGAAAATTTCGAGGGGGAAATTTCTTAAGGGGGGAATATTGTAACGACCCAAAGTTTCATTAATGGAAATCCATCTTGACCTAATTAAATGTCTCTTTATGTTTATATAAAATTTCAACTTATTTGGTTTTATGTTAAGAATTGTTGACCATTTTGAATATAGTTGTTGAACAGTGATCACACGATTAGCATAAATATAGGACTTTAACAATTCCAATTTACTCAGACAAAGGAATAGATGGCCTCATCCAGTAGAATTTCCCCATACGAAGCCCATTTTTCGGAGCTTGGAAAAGAGGTGGCGTCTTTGGGCTTCGCCCTTGACCAAGCCCAAGTTGAGCTTCATCATGTCAAGCTCGAAGGTGATCGTCTACGAGAAAAGTTGATGTTGATTGAAATTACCACTCAAGCGATGTTATCAGAGCCACCCCAAGAGTCTGTCATCATCGCACACCGTACCCTTAGATCTTATGAAAATGTTTTAAGGGGTTCTGTAACAAATAATCAGTACTATGTTCATGTACATTACATTTTGTATATATTAATGAATACAATTTCTAGTCATTTTTGATACATTGTATATTGTTTCTAAAGTACAAATGGTGTTTTTTGTTATTATTTAATTAAGAAATCTATTTTTTTAAATTAAGGGATTTTTGAATTAAATAATTTTTTAATAAAATATTATTATTATTAAATTTATTTTTATTAAATATAAATGATCTTATATTTTATGAATGCAATAATAATTTTTATTAAGGTTTGAAATCCATTTCTGTCAAAACCCGCGAATTTTCGATAAATGTCAGTTTTTATTTTAAAATTGAAAATTGACATATTTATAAAATTATTTAGATAAAATATATGTTATTTATGGAATCAGGATGTTGAAGTTATCCAACGGTGAATTTTTCATAATTTTCTGAGACAGTCAAATTTGTGTGTTAAAATTAAATACTGTTTAAATATATAATGTGTTTTATGACATCATAATGACCCAATAGTTATGTAATAAAATATAATAATCTTTATGTTCGGCCAATATATGCTTTACCATTTAAATAATGTAATTTTTTTTGTTTGAATTACTTTTCAAAGCATTAATGGACCCCTCAAGATATATTCAACACTTTGCCTTTTTAAATTAATTTCCCTGGGAGTGTGACTCACCTCCACATAAGCAACCTTATTATTTTAAGAAGTTCGGACTTTGGCCTTATAAAATATTGTTTTCCTCTTTCCTTTTCCAAAAACCATTGGTATAAACCATCGGATGGTTTGTGGTTTGGATTAATTTAATATAAGGGGTCCCAAACCTAAATAATAAAGAATTCCCTCACCCTTCCTATATAAACCCACCCAAGATTCCACTTCTTCCTCACTCAAAGCCCTTGGAGTTCGTCCAAACTCTGACCTACTCTCTCTATAATCCTCCCAAGGTTCCCCAAGAACCCAGGAAGCTTCTCACAATCCACTCTCAAGCCTTTGGAAGCACACTTCCAAGTAAGGGTTTTTCCTTTCTTTCTCATTTTTTGTCCTATTTTCATTAGGTTATTTTGCACTTTTAATTTCAATTATAAATGTTGGGGTATGGTTTTTCACCTCGCCCATATTTCCCACTTATTTTTTGAATGATGGGAGACCCCTTTCTCTCTCATTAAATTCCTTCCATGTACACCCGTTACTATGCCGAAATTCCGAAAGGAACTTCTCTCTCCTCTTTTACATTCAAGAAATACTTTTGTATCATTAATATATATTCCATTAAAATTGATGGGACATGTATCTATATGACCTAATTATTGTCCATTACATGTAAATATGATGATGAACCCCTTTCTCTCTCATCAACCATTTTTATGAATTTTTTATGTCACGCCGTTACGCTGCCGAAATCGCACCGATTTTCTAAGCAAATTCCATTGTGTAGTGAATACCATACCCATTTCTCCATCAAGGGTATGCCCCTTTATTCACATTTACTTATTGATTGTAAAGTTCAATGTATGAATTCCACATTCCTTTATCGTGGAATAAATTATTATATTTTATGAATCCATGTTTTATGATCAGTGGAACACTTATGCATGAAATGAAAGGTTTAAGAAGGGTGTGCCCTTATAGCGCTCCAATGCAATGGGTAAATTATATTATCATGTTATGCCATGTGCAGTGAGTGTTGAATCATGCTAATTCAAGTGTAAAAAGGGTTTACTCGTGATTTTTTTGCAATGAGGATTTAGTCATGCTCTATGTGCAATGTTCCTTGGCTCATGCTAATTCCATGTTAAGTGTTGTTGCCACATTTCGATGTTATGATTATCATGCGTTATCATGCCTTCATGTTCATGATTCTTTTATGCTCTATTGATATTCCTATTCTCTAACATGTATTGTACTCCTCATTTTATTCCATGTGTATTCCCTTACTGGGCTTTATAGCTCACCCTTTTCTTATGCATGTCCTCAGGTTATCCCATGCAATGCTAAGTACGAGGAAATGTAGTGGGCATGTAAAGAATGTTTTCAATAAAGATGTTGTATTTCATGATTCAAGTTTTTATGTAATGATCCTAAGCCCCAAAGACACTGAACCTATCGATATTCTTTGTTGTATCAAGTGACGTTTTATGTAATAAATCAGGATTAAGTTGTAATAAAAAGCAGGGTTGTCATAAACTTGGTTGGATCCCCTCTCGTGGTGCACCTCCCAGCGAGTGCATCCTCTCTGCAACCTCTGCCTTCTTATGTACCGCCATGTACGTCGGAAGGGTGATGGGGGTGAAAACATACTGGAGCAAAGGACAAAGTGCCTCCTCCAAACCTCTCGCCCGAGACTCCTCATCTGGAAAGAGATCTGGAGAAAAGCACAATAGATCCTTTAACTTGATCCCCAGCTCTCGTACTGACATAATCCTCTGCTGAAGGGAGAGTAACTCCTATTGCTTCTCCTCCTTGATCATAGAAGAAAGGAATTATTCTCGGAATTCCTTCTCAAAGTCATCCCACATAACCTCTACCTCTATCCTCTCTCTGAGGTAGACCGTTCACCACTGTCCGCCACACCACTTAGTTGACTGACTGATAGGGGAACCCGGTACTCCCTCGGAGCACAGATCAAGGTAAAAGCGATCCATAACTCCTCAACCACCCTCTGTCTCTGTATTCGAAGTACTACCCTCTTCCTTTATGAGGGTATGCCACTGGAAAGAATGGGGAGTATTCTGCCACTGGCTATCTTCCTCCTCTCAGTCAATCCTCAACTGATCGACCACATGAATCTGTTGGGCCTCGGCCGTCTGAGTCACCCGGGGATGACGTCCAGGTGCCATAGCTGTATGGTAAACAAGGATCGCCTAAGCCCAAGTAGTAATGAAATTTTGCAGGGTTTCATTTTATCATTTTATTCAATTTCGTTCCCATAACACCCAAATCATGTAAAACACAATCATAATGATGCATGTACCTTCCCTAGGGTCTCTACCCTGCAATCAATGTAGTCTCACTTGGTCATTCGGTAGGCTCAGAGTCCTTGCATCAGATCACGGGGTCCCTAAAATCCCATTTCCTAGCCGGTCTTCCCTGGCCTATGTCACGCACCAAGATTAACCAACATTGTTTCCCTACCATCCCATGAAATCCTCGTTGTGCCTAACTCCAGACTCCATCCTATCTCTCAAACATCACCTATGATACCATTCTTTCACGTCCCCCTCCCACCAAAGATTCCCCTCTTGAGATGGCAATGGTGAAAGGGAGATAATGCCCCCTGAGTCCCGCCTGTAGTAGGCCCTGGGGTGGCGACTAGCACTAAGGGAATGAGTTTTCACAAATATGGGAGGCATTACCCTTTGTTTTTATTTAAGATTGGGAAATAGGACAAGTCAACCACCAAAAAGGAAAAGAACAAGTGTATAGAAATAAACCCAAACCAATCCCACATGAATGTTTAAATAGTTCTGAAATGAGGTACAAGTACAAGGATGCTCAAAAGTACAACACCAAAAGAAACAAGTACAGCATCTGCAGCAACTCCAATTGTCCTGACTAGTAGGGTCCCACACGGCCCTGATAGTCCTCCTAGAAACCTGAAAGTAAAAGTAGGATGAGCATACAAGTATACTCTGTAGGGAACCCTAAAGCTCTCGTGCACAAGTGGGGAGACATCCTAATGTCCCATGAGAACAACAGAAGAAACCTAGAAAGGAATTCTATCCACCCAACCTCAATAGCCACACTCACCAAAACACAATCACAACAGGTAGTAGTATATATGAACAAGAGTATTGGGTACCCCGCACCATTTTCCCCCACTAGATAGCTTCTCCTCCTAATGGAGAACGTCCTGATGCTACCACACTCTTCCCGCCCTCAAACACCTGGGCCTCACAACCACATATCCTACCCGCACACACCTAGGCCTCACAACCATGTACCCCTCCAGCACACACCTGGGCCTCACAACCACGTATCCCCCCGCACATACTTGGGCTTCAAAACCACGTATCTCGCCCGCACAAACCTAGGACTCACAACTACGTATCCCGCCCGCTCACACCTGGGCCTCATCCTGAAGGTTCTTGGGAAATAGTAAAACCTGTCCGAAGAGTCTTGGGCTAAACCACCGCAATCGAAACATACCCGAAGAGTCTTGGGTGTAAGGTCGCCTCAAGCCATCACATCCTATTGAAGAAAGAGCAGGAAAGATCTATTAACTAGGGGGAAAACACCCTCTCCCATGAAATGAGAGTGTTCAGCACTAAGTGCTAAACATGGGTGGGGTGTGATAAAATACAAAGATACAGATATATATATATATATATACCAAACACTCAGCCCAATCTATGGCTTCTAATCCAAGAACTGAGCACATGCCTCGACACTACTACTACGAAGCATGCATATAACAAACAACCCCAACCCAATTTAGGTTTTCAGGTTTCAACATAATCAGTTTATTAGTTCCTTAACTACTGGGAAACTATCCACAACTAGACACAACATTCATTTGTAGAACATATCCCTGCCATCCACAAATCAAGTTAGGAAAACACAAGCAACACAACCAAGTCCTTATTATTAACCAACCAACCCCATTAACTGTTATTTCCATTACACAAACATTCCCCACCATTCATTAACTTTTCCACTTTTATTAATCACAACCCATAGTTCACTCGCATTCAATCCCATCACTGCAGCCTCGCTGCCAACCACCATAACCACAACCACACCATACATCATCATCTCTTGATACCGTTCACCACAGCCCCACTACCCATCACTAACATAGCATTCACACCAACCCACAACCAAGCCAACCATTTCCCCGCTGCTTACTTGATCCACAACAACCCACAATAACACCCCCCCCTTCAAATTAATTAACCCCAACAACACCCACATGTTTATTATTTCACTTTGGTTCAACCGGGGTGAGCACACAAGGGTTCTAGATTTTCATTTAATCATCCAACATTATGTGATTAACCAATTTCCACATTCCATGAAGTTTCCATCCATAATAGTCTAGAAATATTGTGCAACATTTAATTGTGCATGCAAAGGCACCCAACAACCATGATTTTCAGTAGGCATAAGCCTATTCAATTCACAACATAAAAAATCACAAGATATAAAGATAAACATAACAACTTCCCCATCCCCGTTCTTTAACCAGTTATTATCTTCTTTTAAAGGTTCGTCCTTTTCTCATGAAAACAAGAGGATACCCACCCCGCATGATGCACAATTTAGAGAGACGAAGGTAAGATCCCTACCTCAACAGGTTCTGATCACAATGCTCCCCTGTATCAACTTTAGAAAACATCTATCGGCATCCATCACTTCTGTCGAATCCCGGAAAAACCTTCTCAGGTGGATGTTGGAAAGGAAAGGGCGAAGAAAAGACAACAGATCCAAGCTCAGATGTTCTTCCTCGTCATTACGATCCTGTGGTTGCTAACGGATCGTAAATCGGAGCTCGGACGAAGAAGTTATAGAAGAAAAAGGAGCCTTCGAGTCTCTTGGGAGAGCTCTGCTCAGAGGAAAGGGGGGATAAGGGTGTGATGAAAAGGAGGAGGGGACCCCTCCATTTATAGGTGTAAAAATCAAAAGTACATAGTGTGTACTTTATGGTACACTCAATGTACTTGGCCATTTCACGCAGCCACCACGCGGCTTCCTACACGGCCTTCAACACGGCACATGGCCGTTGACTGGTCAACACACGGTTTGAGGGTAACGTGTACGCACGGAGGGACTACACGGCGTGTAGTATTGGGTACATGGAGTGTAACCATTTATTTCACATGGCAAGGACACGACCCCAACACGGCACACAGTAGTTGACTGGTTAACACACTGTTTGGGATCACCTAAGTTTTCTCACATTTTTAATCTTTTTGAAAGGAATCATAATCCTACCCATGGGTCAATTTGAGTCTAATATTGATATACGTTCTATGTGGGATGCAAGATTATGTAAATGTTATGATGTAATGGGTTCGCAAGAGATAATATATCTCTTAAATTAATTGGGTAATGTGTTGTATCTAATGAGATAATGTGCAATATGGATGAACCAGAAGTTAGATTTTATCATAATTATTATCTTATGGTTATTCACATATTTTATGTGTGAACGAGATTCTAAAACTTTTCACAACTATGTGTGGTATTGAAAACTAAGACATGATGCTTCATTTTTATGAATATCCAAATTTATATTCATTTATCTAATGGTTCCTACCATTTTGTGATAATTATCATATTCTAATGTTATGATGATGATGATTACACTGACCATGTTATATTTATTAATATCCATATTTATCTTCTTATTGTGCCTTTAGCTCACACCATTTTTTTGAAATATATCCTCAGATGATTACTTGAACTAATAATAATGAGAAGAAAAGTAAGAAGTTATAGAATAAGAAATTAAATAATTATTATCTATTATTATTTTAATTTTTTTATAATCATAGTTTCCCTAGACACTAAACCATTTTTTCATGGATTTGTAACATTATTATCTTTTTTCTCTTTAAAATGATCTAATGCTCATGTAAAAAAAAGTTGGTTCACCATAGTTGGTACTGTATCATGGTTTAGTGAATTTGGGAATTAGGAAAAAGGAAAAATATTGAAAATCCTTAGTTCGAGATTACGTATATGTAAGTATCCAAGATTTTTTGTTTTATAAAAAATCTATATAAAGGGATCCCACAAGACGTGCCTTTAAATTTAATTACACAATGTAATATATTATTTATTCATAACATGATGAATTATTTTTTTCAAACCTTTTCTATTATAGAAAATAGTTAGAACAATGATAAACTATGAAAAAACCCATATGTGGAACAATTAAATGATTAGTCGAACAAAAACCCTAATATATTGGCTGGTGGTGTTAAAAAATATCTTGTATATCATTACCCATTTATCTCAAGATATAAAAAATAACATGAATAATGTCTAACATCTTACTTCACCTAAGAGAGAGAAATTAGATATGGAATATTTTATGTGGAAATATCCCCTAAAATTTATTAGATATTCGGATCTAATTTTGATAAAACATTAGGTTAAACCAATAGAAAATATCATTTTTGTACTTCACTATTCTGAGAAGGATAGATTGACTCTAGTTTTCTATCCATTATATGTATAGGCTAATAATTTTTGGGAAATGATTAGGAACATCAATATAAAGGATGAAATTGAATAGATGGAGTGGAAATAAGTTATTAAAATAAATATAGATTAATATTTCCTTCAAACTCTTCATAAAAATATGGAGAGACAATTAATAGAGCTAAATAAAAATTAAGGTGAATTTTTCATGGATTATGAAGAAACTTTGACAAGTATTTCATGGTATGCCTTAGGTTTTGATATCAATAATGATATATAAATAGATATATTTGATATAGTTCATAAACCACATCATCAAAAGGATATATTTATTTGAGACTTTGGTAGTAATAAGGATGTTGAATCTCTTCCCCCTACTAATGAATCATCTTGTGTTGTGGCTACAACCCCAAATGTTTTTCCTCTTGATGAGGATAAGGCATTCAACATGCATGGGAAAATCTATGTCATATATGTTTTGAAATCCATGATAATGAGTATAGGAATTCCCACTGTGATTTGTGTGATTACATGCATGATGATTATGAGAATTATTGTAGGAATAAGGAATCCTATATAAAATTGAGTTCAAGGAAATCTAAAAACCCAATGATTGATTCATATGGATATATCACTATGTGCACCAAAAATACTCTGAGACGTATAAATTACTCTAACCTTGAGAGAAAAAATATCAATAGATCCCTAGAGGCCTCTTCGAAAGAAAAACCTATGATTCTGATACAATTGGTGGTTACAGAACTTCCCCTTACTGTCCCTAATGATTGGTGCATAAATGATATTAAAGATATTGATGATGTTAACCCTGTGGCGATGGATGATTATCAGCATAATGAGGATGTGAGTGATGAATTTGAAGCTTGGATGGAATATAGTGAGGAAATATTTTTTAAAAAATATAGGAATTTCGATATCACTATGGTTAATAACATAATATAATAATGAAAATTTATATGAAGATGGTGGAAGAATTTAAGAAACATCCAGATTTTATTTTCAAGGAAACTATAAGGAAATGAATTTTTTATGTACTATTCGAAGCATGAGGCTAGTGAATTGGTTTGTTAGTCTTTGTATGGGTGTTTTTACCATCATATGTACCTTTTCCTTTTTGGTCTATGGATTAAAATTTTTTATCTTGTTTCTACAAGTTCTAATGATGCATGAATCTCAGGATATTTTCTGGTATTTTTTTTCTAGTGTCATAGTGAGAGCTCTATCACCTCACAAGTGCCTATCATCCTAATATTGCAGCCCTCTGAATCATGTCTTCTATAATATTCTCACCTAAAATTTATTCATCTACTAATTCATTCTACAAAACAAAAATCTCCATGTGTTCCTATATTTTCCATGTGGTGCCCTAATATTGATGTTTGAATCCATAAAGAAACCTTTTTGTCAATCTGTTCGCTATCCTGCTTCTTCCTTACTGAAACTTGCAATTTTTTTCAGTATTTAGGTCTACTATAGAGGGACAACTTCAATTATGGGTTGTGTTATCCTTTGGGAAATATGAGGCAATGGTGATCACTCCTGTTCGACAACAGGCTAATTTTTCATTACGTGATTTTGGTTAGAGCTACTACTGCCCCCTCACAGTGGATATTTTTTATAGTTTGACAACTTGGCTTCTCAGACATGTCCCATGCAATCCAATATTTTGTTTGTTTTTCTTGGAAACCTCATATTGTATTCCCCTCAACCCCTGTTGGTGTAAGCTATTTACACCCTATGTTTTTACTATAACCCTTATATTTATTAAATTCTATTGGTACATGAATTTCATGACCAATTCATGTCACCGCTTTTATAAAAAATGGAAACTGTTTAATGTGATATCAATATTGATATAGAGTTTATGGAATGGTCCCATGGATATCTAGAAATGAAATGAAATATGGAGTCTCAATATAGAGGTGGTAATGATTGAAGTGGAATAAAATCTCAACCACTCACTTGTAAAAATTTGGTAAAAAGAATCATTGTAATTTCCTCAAATGGACTATTAAATTATTCATGTGCAGATGAGAATGCCACAAATCACATGAATGCTAAAGATACATGAGGATTATGGACAATGTGGTGGAGGAATGGAGAGAAACAACTATGGTTCAATGCTTCAACTATAGGGATAAATTGCACTATGCAAGAAAGTGCACTAAGTGTCAACTCCTTGAGGGTCATCACTGTCAGCAATCTCAAAATCTAAATGTAAAAGGGGAAGTT
Source organism: Viscum album (assembly GCA_963277665.1). NCBI lineage: Eukaryota > Viridiplantae > Streptophyta > Magnoliopsida > Santalales > Viscaceae > Viscum > Viscum album. The sequence goes on from OY728156.1 coordinate 319,546,146, forward strand.
ATTCTATCACCACTACTATGGTGGAGACCAAAATGATGTGTTTATTGGTATATTGTTTATTCATTCAACAATATTGAACATGCTATGATGTTATGGTTCTACACATTCTTTCACATCATGAAGAATAGTAGAACTATTCAAAAACCACCTTAAAATATGGAGATTGGGTTATCTACACGAATAAAAAAATAAGGAAATTATTGCGTACAAAGTATATAACTCATCAAAGATAATTTTTATGGACTGAACATCCTTGAAAATATGGTATGAATTCATTCAGTATAGTTTGATTCTATAATTGGCATGGATTGGCTATATTTATTTCAATCGAATATCAACTATTATGAAAATTAGATCACTCTTCACATCCCAAATCATCCTCCAATTCTGTACAAGTGTTAGGGGGAGGAGGAAACTCTTTCAGAATCATTATCTCAATGTTTGATATTATTTTATTATCAACAAGAATATCTAGATCAACATATTAAGACATATGGGGGAATCATGATCGAAGACACACCCATTGTGAGGAACTATAGTCATGTGTTCCCCAATGAATTTCTTGGTCTTCCTCCTGAAAAAGAGGATTAGTTATCAGTTGAACATATACTGGAATCTCTACCTATATTAAAACTCCATATAGAAAATACACTATTCAGTAGGAGGAATCGAATAAGTAGTGACAAAAGAACCAATATAATGGTTACACATGCCTAAGTGATTCAATATATGGTTTTCCTTTTAATTTCATCAAAATTAAAGTTGGAACATTTCAAATCTTCATTTATTATTGTGATATAAACTAAATCATGATAAATAACAAGTATACCCTACCACATATAAATGACATGTTTGATCAGTTACATGTGACCATGTATTTCTCTAAATTGAATCTTCGGTCTAGATATCCCCAATTAATGTTAAGGTTGGAACGCATTCCTAAAACATCATTTCAAAAAAGGTATGGACACTATGTGTTTAGAGTGATTCTTTTCAGACCCATTAATTCTTCAAAAATATTCATGGACATAATTTATAGAGTCATTTGATAATAACATAATGAATTTTGGGTTTTATTTATTGATTATTTTCTGATATACCCCATGAGAAAGGAGAAACATGAGGATCATTTGAATACAATGCTAAACACCCGGCGAAGGGAGAATACATATCCCGAGTAAAATTAATGTGAGTTTTGTATAGATTGTATATAATTCTTGGGGAATTAAATCACCAATAATTTCATATTTGTCGACCCTTCTAGGAAAAGGGAAATTGATGAGTGTCACAGGACAATATCAGAAATGAAGATCCACAGTTTCCTTAGACTAGCTAGGCACTACCAACGATTTTTGAGTAATTGATCAATATTTTCAGTCCCACTAACCATGTTGAATGAGAAGAGAGTAATGTTTTTCTGGACTAGTGAATGTGAAGAGTTATTTAATGTCTTAACAAAGATACTTATCATTGCCCAGGTACTCACACTATTGAAAATTCATGAACTCTTTGCGGTATAAAAGGATACTTCAAATAAGGTTTTTGACTATGTGTTGATGAAAAATGAGAATGTTATAAACTAAACATCATGGAAAATTAAAAATGATGAAAAAACTATCCCCTGCATGAACTAGTGTTGGCGACTTTGTTTTCAAAATGAAAATATGGTGGTATTATCTCTATGGGGATAATTTTGAGATATATACTGATCATAAGAGACTAAAATATATATTCACACTAATAAAGATTAGTATGTGCCATCAATGATGGTTATAGATCATCATGGATTTCAACTTCTCGATTTACTTCCATCATGGTAAGGAAAATAAAGTGGTGGAGTCTCTATTTTCAATAGATTGTAAAAATTTATCATTACTGGAAGTTGAGAAGGAACCTATATTCTTAGGTTTTAAAGGGATGGAAATGGGAATAATGATGGTAATAAATTATCAATCCTTTATTAAATATTTATCAACCATCCTTCGTAGAGAAAATAAAGGATTCCCAACTAAATGGCATGGAAATTCTGGAGAAGGTGGAATCTATCAGAAAAGAGAAATCCTAAGAGTTCAAAATTGATGAGGACAGAGTCATACTATTTGGGTAACCACTATGTGTGCCACCAAATCTAGATATAAAAAAATATCATTTTAAGGAAGTATATAGCTCAAAATTCTCTATTCAGTGAGGAAGAAAAAATATGTATCATGGTCTTTGGGAGAAGAATTGGTGGGACAATATGAAAAATGAGATCACTAAATATATATCAATGATCTTTCTATGTTAAAAAGAAATGGTTGAGTGGAAAAATTATTATGGGATGATGCACAAATTACCCAAAACAACATGGAAATGTAAAAATATCAACATGGAATTTGTCATTGGACATCCTAATACATCCAAAGGAAACAAGGCTATATAGAATGTTGTGAATCATCTCACACTTATATCTCACCTTATAAAATTTATGAAGACTTCTCACTAAATCAACGTTCACAGTTATACATTAGTGAAGTGGAAATGAAGTGTGGAGTAACAATATCGATTGTATCTGATAGATATCTGATGCATACCATCATGTTCTAGAAAAGTCACCAATATACTCAAAACACTAAGATGAACATCAATATAGCGTATCATCCTCAAAATGATATTTTATCTGAGTGGACTATTCAGATACTATAAGGCATGATGATATAATTTTTTATGGACTTCAATAGAGTATTGGAACAAATTATACCTATATTTGGATTCTCTTTCAAAAATAGATTCTATTCGAGCATCCAAATGGGTCCATATGAATCCCTTTGTGTGAAAATATGAGAAATGCTCAAATGTTGGGATGTTGTTTTTGAACATAAGTTTTCAGGACATGAAATTATCATAGAAACGGTAGAGAAGGTGAAAACTATTCAGAAACACATCAAGGAATCTAACATTTTGAAAAATTGTTATGAATACATTTATTGATGATACCACGAGATTAAGGGTGAAGATATGGTATTCCTCTACATGTCTCCATGGAAGAGGATCATGTGATTTGGGAACAATGGAAAGCTATGTCTTATGTGAATCATCCCCTTTTAAATTGGTGATCATGTCAGAGCAGTGGCATATCTACTGAAACATCCACCAATCATGCATCAAGTACATGATGTATACCACATGTACCTCTTGAGATGGTATAAACTAGAACCCTTACATGTACTATATTCAGAGAAGGTATGGTTGTAATAAGATCTCTTTTATGAGGAGCATCCGGTGATGATCATAGACTGTAGTGATAGTGCTATATGCCAAAAAATTCTCCCCTTGTCAAAATTTTTTAGTGGAACCATTTTAACAATGAAGAAACATATGAATAATAGGATGCAATTAAGGATAATTACCATACATTTTCTCATCTTAGTGTGTAAATTTAATTTTTTAAGGGGAAACGTCAAAAGTGGGGTGAAATGTGACAGCCAAAACTGTTATTAATATAAATTTCATCCTATATTTTCACTATTATATATGTTATAAAACATATACATGGAATATGGAGATAAATAAAAAAACAATCTCAAAAATAATGAATGAAATAAGAGATATTTATAGATTTTAAAAAACATATACGATGTAATAATAACTTGAACCATAGAATATTAACCCAACCATTTGGAATAATAATCTCTCTAATATAATAGTAACATCACCTATGAAATTATAAATAAAATTTAAGAATCTTATAAGTGATATTATGATATAATTATTTATGATTATAAATAAATAAATTTTATAAAAATGATAAATTTACTATTGTTATTTTTGTAAAACATAAATGATTTTTTACAATTATATAATTTAAATAATGAATTAAAAGAAAATTTATTTTCATGATATATATTCAAATATTAAAAAAAAATTCTTATTATTATATGATAATATTATGATAACATTAATAATTTTTCATAAATGTCATAAAATTTGTTATTATTTTCAAATCTATATTTTCTGAATAAATGAAAGTGTTAATTAAATATAAAATTCCTCATATTTAGAAAATTATTTTTTAAATATGGATTTCATTTTTCAATTATATGTGTCAATAAATTGTTATGTTAATTTTTTTGGATTTTTCTAAAATAGATGATATTTTGGTGAAATCTGAAATATAGTAATTCACCATATTGGATAAATACACGAATGTTTGAATCATTTTTGATGAATGGATGATTTTATAATCATAATAATAAAAAATAATTATTTATTTAATATATTTAGTGATATGTTTAATTATATTGATAGTCTTGATCCAAAATAATGAAACAATTAATATAATCATCAAAGATACCCCTATTTCCCCTATAAATACCTCCACTCACTATCTGTTCTCCTCAAACCTTACAGACATTGAATCGTGTCCATATTATTGCCAATACTCTTCCCCTGACTATTCACAAAATCCATGAGAATTTTCTCGAATCAAAATAATGAAACAATTTCACTAAGAAGTTTCTCAGGGAAAATAATTCCAGAGGTAATATCCACTTTCATTTCCTTTAATTTCTTCTCAATTCCATTGATATTATTATTCTCTCTAAAATTCTCTATATTAAAGGGTAATTATATCACAATTATCTTATATATAGATAAGTTATATTATTTCAATATAATAATCCATCATCAATCCTCTTCTCCACTCTATTTTATTCTTACAAATGAAAACATTGTTCGAGAGGTGTTGCTTTTTCACCATCATGGACGACAATGTTTCATTTTCCTATACCTCCTTAATGTATGGTATTAAAACCATTAAAATTGTTTTAAAAAAATTTTAAAATTATATTTTAACTTTTTTAATGTTTTGGAAGTAACATATATACATAATATTAAATAATAAAACAAAACAAGATCATGATGACTGAAAAAAACCAAATTAATTTAAACGATTATAATTAACATTTTATATAATTAATCATCCAAATATATGGAAAAAATGTAATATATATGAACATTAATACTTATATGAGTTAATTAATGACATATAACTTCAATTCTATATATTTATTATTTTTTATATGGTTTTTCATATATATATTCAAGTGAACCGATCATGAAGACCAAGAAAACAAACACTCCCAAACCACAACATTGAACTCTATAATTAATATATATGTTCATAAAAAGGTTAACAAAATTATAATGAAATCAAAAATTTTACAAGATGTTTTGGTTTTAGTAGACAACAGATCTTATTTTATTATCCAGGATATTAGATTGATGAATGCATTTGGGCATAAGATAAGGGTATTCTCAAACCCAACTTCATCTCATTGGTATATCACTCTTTTATTCCAATTTTTGTTGTAGATATTTCATTTAGTGTTCCTTAAATATAATTTATTCATTAAAACCTTTTATTTTCTCTAATATTCCTGGTCCATATATAGTTTTATGACAAATAAAATTATCTTCCAAAATAACTCTTATTGGAAAACCTCATTTGGACTCCTCTAGTGACGTTTCTTATTGGTACAAGAATGATGAATCTTATAAAAAATATGTTTCCACTTTCACATTTGGGAACCCCAAAGTTTATTCATGAATTTATTCTATATTAAATGAAACATATTCCTTTACATGTGTTTTTTATTTCAAATATCGATATACGTTATAAGCGGCATTAATGATTTTGTAAATGATATGATGTGATATGTGCACCTGAAATTATTTATCACTTCAATGCACTGGGTATTGTGATGTATATCATGATATATTGTGAAATATGCATGAAAATGATTTTTTCTTTTTCATAATGATGATGATATGGTTATACCATTATGTTATGGATGAACATGATGTAAGAATTGTGGAAAACTATGTGTGGGGATGACTATTAAGACACAAGGTTTCATTTTTATGAATTACCACATTCTATGACTTTATATAATGTTACATCTACTAGTTATTATGATGACCCCATTAATATTTTATGATGACAAGGATTAATTCGAACCATGTTATATCGATTCATCTCATTGTTTATCCTCTTACTCGGATTTTATCTCACCCCTTTCATTGATGAATATCCTCAGGGGAATACTTATAGGAAGGGGAATAAGATGAAAACTAAGAAGCAAATGAAGAGGGAATTGAATAATTTTAATGTATTATTATGTAATATATATATATATATATAAGACAAAGTTTACAAAGAACTTAAATGGTTTGATCCTAGATTTATAACACTATTATGTTTTTTATCTTTAAAATGATGTAATATTCATATATGAAAAAATGGATCTCTATATATTAACATACTATCATGGGAATTATTTTAATAAATAAATTAAATACGAATTATTCTAAACATGAATAATTTTAATTTATTTATTTCATGGTGAGCACATATACTGGAAAATTACCAAACCCCAGTGGTGGGTTCCACCATGTCCTAAACCACTATTAATAAGAATATACAGGACATTTGAATTCACTAACTGTGCCACCCTCTACTCCCATGTCCTTATAGTAGTAAATACTATTCACATACTAAGAGCAGATTCTACCAACCAGTTAAGGTCCCAAAGGAGTTACAAAAAAGTTGTAGTAATGACCAAATTTCCTACAAACACATATGATGTAATATAATCTATTGGTAGCACAATATCCCATGAAGTAGGATGCACACATCGTTTCATAATTCTTACATTATTAATTTTTTATTGACCTAAATTGGACATATTTTATATTTTATACCATTAACATATATTTAGAGAAGGTACAAATATCCGGATCAACTACGCTTGAGAAATTACTTCCTTTCTGAAGTGATGAAATCTATATTGATTATTCAGTCAATGTCCCACTTCTAATGTTTCACCCAATAAAACTTAACTTTCTATGTCATTAAATAAATATCTTACAACATAATGTAATATATTTATTAAAATGGTACATGACAATAAAACCTTCAGTCTATAGACCATTTCAAGTTCTCATATAAAGGAACAACCAATGTCCCATAAAAATGTGGTGTTACTATTGGTGGGTATGTCCTTATTATCTCATCTAATAGAGGTCACCAAGTGAAGACATCATGAGAGGTATCCTCTGTACTTTTGTGCCCCAACATCTGATAGTCAAACATCATTAGTGTTTAGTTAATATGATGTATCTAGTACATAAGACATGTGATTATGATTAATGTCAGAGAATCTCATGGTACTCATTATACACTTGTAACTGTTAAAACATTTGGATCTGACAAATACTCTATGAGAATTTCCATATAAATAGTGGACTTATAAATTAAAAAACAATTAAGGAACAAATATATCATTCATAAATTACTGTATATATGATATGAAAATAAAAAAATGTTTATTTTTGTTTGTAGGATTCCACATTTACAACAATCGGTAATACACTAAATCAAACAACCCAACAATTATTGTTAGCTCTCACATTATTGAATAATTAATCTAATGAGTTATAGATATAGTTATCAGGATAACAGAGAAGACACTTCAAGGTTATTGAGTAATCTACAAATTTATGTATTTAATTAATACATTCCATGATATTACATACTTTAGTATATTTATTTCCTTTAACTATTATCGTAACATCATGTGTTTTTGAAACAGTTGAAAAGTCCATGAGATTTTAAAAATTTTATTTTCTAGATGAGTTAAATCATAAAAAATTATTTTTCCTAAAAAATTGGTATGTGGAACTCCTTAACGGGATGATTTTCATTGATTTGGTACTTCTCATTAGATATAAAATGAGTTTTGTTTAGTTTCTGAGGTTTTTGGCTCCAAATGCTCCGGTTTTTTTAGGGGAAGCATTAGGAAATTTTTTGGAGAATGGGTTGCTCAATAGTGAAATTCCACAATGAGACCACATTATTAATGTGAATTATTCTTCTAAACCATGTGTGAGATCTAGGAGGATTTTAAACTTCTTTGAAGTGTATATTTTGTGACCCGCATAGGTTTGGTACGAATTTTAGAAATCGTGAACCAAGAATTCACCCTTAGTGATACTAAATAAGTAGTTACGGTCTATTAGGGTAATAGTTTGTCAATAAATGAAATTATACCATGTTAAGTTCATGTCCCTTGGATAGTAGCATTGTACAATTGGTGAATGATTTTTTAAACCATGTGCTCAAACCATGCATCTTTTAAAAAGGGATAAATTAAAGATTTTTCATCTCCCTTATAAAATGAATTTCCTTTCATTTTCATTCCTAGTAGTATGGGGCATGCCCCCTCCCCATTTGGGAGCTCTCCCTCCACCTTATATCATGTTATCAATACATATCCTTATTTTAGCGTCATAATTGGATTTCTCTATTCACATTGGATGTGTATAAATAATTCTAAAACTCTCCTTCGTTTCCATTCTTTGTTTATTTCACCCTACAGAATGCTATATTCAGGTGAGTTAATTCACCCTATATTCATGTTGCATGTAAAATATTATGTTATCTATATTTTAAGTTCAAAACATTACCCACAATGGATGGGTGGACCATCATTGGAATGAGGTAGGTGGACTATCTTATTTTCCCTCTGGTTAAATTTTTTATATAATATTTTTATTGTTCCATGTGCAATAATTTTACATATGTTTCCCCTAAAAATTAGAATTCATTTAAATATTTAGTTAGAACATTTAATTGTCTAGAAAATACCAAATAGCATGGTTAAATGTGATGACCTCAACCCAAATCATCCTTCTAGATGATTTCATGTAAATTCTGTTATGAGTCCCTGTCCAACTTACACTAAAGTCACCCTCGAGTGTGTTATTTAACTATGTTTGATCTAAGAGAATATATTACTCAAAATAACAATTTAATGTGTTTTTGTAATGACTTATATAATAATTATATTAATGAAATTTTATTTAATTGTAGGATGATCAATCTTATTAATTCTAATAAAAACACATATGATTTGGATTTCCTTCTAAATAAAAAATTTACTCACTAAATAAAATTTTATTTTATGGTATAAGATAAGGTACTATTTCATCCCTTTAACTATTTTTTTATTATTAAATGATATATCTTAATTTTTAATTGTACTATTAATTACATGGAATGTACTATTTGACATTGTATTATAGTATGTCATGCTTTAGTACATCGACATTTTATCACATAAGTTTAAATGATTAAATGAATTATGTATTCCATGAATGATACTAGGGTCCCTCATTAAAAAATATCATGGTTCATATCATAGGATATTAGATTTTATATGTACCTCAAGAAATAATTCGGTTTTTTTCATGGAATTCCATTAACAATATCATAGGATACATTAATTGTGTAATGCCTCGAGAACTAAATGGGACTCCTAAATATAGCAATGATGGATGCACTCATATACTAGTCTAATTTCTGAACACTATGAGTGATACTTGGGATTACCCTTCATAGAATTCCATGGATGGTATTATAGGGATTTTGGAATATACGAGTGATACATGGTTTCCTCATTACACATTTCCAAGTATGGGATCATTCAATAATTGGAATTATGATACACCTTGGATGATTCTTGGGTTCCTCGTTACGGAACAACATGGATGGGGTCATAATATAATGAATTATAGCACACTTATTATTATTACTTTTGACTAATGGGTCCCTTTTTGAGATTATTAGTACATTAATTTATGAATTCCATGGATTATATACATGGGTGTTATGACATTATTATTATTATTATTATCACTTGTACTACTTTGTGGATACCATGGATCCTCACTGCTTAATTTATATATCATTAGATATCTATTGAAATGTACTCTTATATATACATTTGGGCATGTTCAGAGACATTTCAGCCAATGCCAAAGTAGGTATTATTAGTAAGGTGTCCCATGGGGAACCTATTCCGACACATATTTTAATTTATTTACATTTTTGAACATTCATATTATAATATACATGAACACTACCATATTTTATATTCAACTACAATATTATGCATTATAAATCATTAGCAGTGGCCTACTATGTTTATCTCGCACCATTTCGGGGCTTTAATTGCAATAGGTTACCTAACTTATATCATTATTGAAGGATCAGGTTCATGGATTTTGTTTACTTGATATAATCCTCCTAGGATAGGACGAAGTACGAGTGAAGAGTATAGATATATTTCATTTAATTCTATTAGAGATGTCCTCTACAAATTTTATTTTTTATTTTTCTAGTAATATGTATGTATGGCTATCAGATTGTCTCCCTATATTTATATCATAACATATCCATGAATATTTGTATACATGAAATTTATTACGTTATTATTAAGTTACTTATAGAAGTAATTTATTATCTTATACAATATTCATTAATAATATAGAGGGTATATTCTCCCCAATCTACTTCCTTTTTACCCTCACTACTAGTCGGTATCCTCTAGAATATGGGGAGGTCGGCTTCAGGTCGTATTTCCAATCAGTCCAGGGCAATATTTTTAGTCAATCTCAAGTTTTGATGCTACAAGTGGTATTTGATGTTTATTTTTCTATATTATATTTTTATTTTAAGATAGTTGATATGATACTAGGAATGTGTCTTCACATTCCAAATATATCATGACTTGTTTCAACAAAACAAACATGAGGGGATTGTCATTTTTTCAATGACTCTATTGTTCTTTTAACATTTTAGTTTATTCTTATTTTTTCTATAATAAGTAAAATACAATATTATATTTTGGTAGAGAAAGACCCATTACATAAATAGTAGGACCAAGGCCATGTGGCCCATGAACATGGACAAAAGGCCAGATGTAACATTATGCCAACATCATCCTGCATGTGTCACTAGTACTGCATCATGACTATATCACCAGCTACCCACATATTGTCTCCATCACTACTTACTAACATAATGAATACATAACTTCCTTATGAATTGTTGATTTTCATGTTGTTAGGATTGATTATTATTTTCCGTTTTGTGATTGTTTCATTTTTCCTGATTACAAATTTATTGGTTTTAACCTTTTATCCCAGTATGGAAAGCCCAGTAAATTGTTTTCATGAATCATTCTAGGAACCTATAGATTCATTTTTCATGAATATTCCATTACATATAGATTATATTTCTTGGATATCTGAGATTTGTTTATGTTCCTTGTGTGTTTATCAACATTCCAATTTGTATACCATGTAATTTATTATAGTAACAAGCCTAGTTGTATACCATTTTTTGGAATGTTATTTAGTATGAGTAATAGTGAACCAACCTAGGTGATTAATTATATCTCATAGTCCTACTCCTTGATTCTGTTATTTATTTTAGAATGATTGATTTTGTAGCATGCTTGGGTGTTTCCTTGTTTCCATAGTATCATTCAATAATTATTTCCATGTTTACGAGTATTATTTTTCAATGATAGTATACATTTATTTTATTAATATTTCTAAATTGATATTAAATATTTTGAATCAACCAAAAGGTTTTTTATATAAAACATGATGTTGGAATCTTATATAATCAATTAAAACAATTTTATTCATAGAATATTTGTGGAATAGAAAAAATTTATAATGGTTTCAGTTAAACAAATTTCAATCTTTTAATTTACAAAGTCTACGGGAACATTATAAACTAGTAATGGTATTCTGTAACATTTTACCATCATGAATTATTATTTATAGAGACCTAAATTCAAATTTTAACTTATATAGGAATGTATATTTATAATTTTTCAATGGTGATTCATCTAAATATGACTATATATATCTATACATATCTTTCAAAGTGATGAATTTCAATTTTTGTAGAAAAGTAATTTTTTAAAATAAAAATAGAATTGTGACTTATTACGCCTATACATATATATTCAAAGACTGAATTCTCATTTAACTATATTCAAGAAATAAAAAAATCAGTTCTATGTAAGACGGTTGGTGAGTTTTTCTTATAAGATAAATGGATTCGAACCTAGAAGGTTGGTTCTGATATGATAATATTATGTTCTAACCCTATTAAGTTTGTTTTAAAAATCATAAAAATAAATATGATAACCCTTAAGGTTTACATTTTCCATCATATTACTTGGTGCCTAATAACGTGGGGGTGTTTACAACTAATAGGATTGTTATTTAATGTGTTTTCATCCACTTATATGGTTACATATAAATGTGTGCTGGAATCATTCTTAACTGATCTCCCATAAATGATAAATGGTTGTCATCTTTTTTATTCTATATTGATATAAGACTTATGTCAATTAAAATTACAATTACATCCTAATTGGTGTTTTCTTATACATCATGGAAAATGACACTTTCTTTAACTATCCTACATGTGAGAAATTTTTGTTAAATTCTTAAATCATAAAAAATAATGATGAGATAATTTAAATGTTGTTTCATAGAATCATATAGGTAAGTATATAAGCACATGAACCTAATAAATAATTCATATTAATATTTTATGTGATAATTCTAAAATATCATAACATATGAGCATCATCTAAATGACTTAAAGTGATCCATTTTAGTATCGTTTAAATTAATTATTGTGCAGGGTTCATCTATACTTTTTGTTTGTTAGATTTTGGAAATGGGAATACTGACATTTATCGTGAATTTGATTAACATTTCTTACCTTCCATTGAACTTGTGATCTAGGAAGTATATCATAGTGATATACATTTTGGCAATGACTCTAGTATCTAGAACAATCATTTCTTCCAACAAAGGCTCTGGACTTTATGTAGTGAAAAAGTAAAACATTTATGAATATTCTAAATAAAAAAAAATCGATGAGAGGTATCATTCGGGTGACGTTTTTCCATAGTTATTACTCATAATAATAAAGCGACACCCCCAAATAAATTGGTTATCATTATGAAAGTTAATAATTTTTAAAGGAATGATAATCCTGTAATGCTACAGTTTAATGATATAAAAATGACTCAGACGTGATTGGACACTTCATAGTTCATGTGATATTCTAAATTTTCTATGGTATATCACTTTAAAGGAATTTCTATTGTAGGATGTGATATTCTAGTATCACTTAGCATGCATCATTACAAATGGTTCCTATTTATTTAAAAGTGATATGTTAAATAATATGATGTTTGAGGGACAAGGATTTGTAATACCTTAATCTGTATGGTAACCCGACCACTTGGATGAAGGGTCATGATTTCATGAAGGCAAAACTAATGTCTCATATCCATAGTAGAGTGACCTAGGAATTCTGAGCTCACTATGATAATTGTTTCTTTGAGTTGGAAATAAATATTTTAGTTGTCCGTGTGTATTGGGGTGATGTTATAATAATGGATCAGGTACCATGGAACAACCCACCCATTTTAAGTTGTGTATTTTATGTCTCATTATGATGAAACATGTAGACATGACATAATAAGAGAATCAAGGATTTTTATAAGGGTAAATTTTCGTAAGTGCACTTATGAGTGTAATGTGTTCCCCACTTATTACATTTCACTTACTATAAGTGTTCGGGAAAGATCTAAGAACCCCATTTTGTGCTGATGTATTTTGTTTCGTCATATTTTTCTTTTTTATTCTACATAATTTGATGACTAGGACAACCCTAAGGTTGGGGTGATTCACCATTCATGAAAATAAAGTCCTTCTATGTAGAAGCAATGTAATTGAAACGATGACTTATAAATAGTAAAAAAGGGTTTAAAAATCCAAAAAAACGTGTTAAATGTTCACAATCCTAAAATGACATCATATGGAAGGTGGTCATTTGGTACCTAATGGAACATCTGAATGCCTATTTTAAAGTTTGATTTAAGGGCACTCATACATTAATGAGAATGAATTGCCATGCAGTATAATTTTCTTGGCCTAGATGATGCTGAATTGTAAGAGTGTGTGTCTGGTATGGAACCGGGTGGTATGATATTGTACACCTGTTGTTTAATGCTTTTTTGGAACATTATATTTTGGTGGGGAACAATTTAAATAACTATCCCATGAGTGGATCTATGTTTGGGTGAAATGGTCGATGGTTTCAATTATAATGTACTCAATCCTAGTGAAATAGATCAAGAGTAAATTAAAGGTTTCTCTTGAAATGAGGGTGATCCTTAAAAAAAATTGGGAACCATGAGGTGGTTGTCCCATTATTCAAACATCAGCAGTCATTGTTGGGAGATGTTCATTCTAGATTATTAAGGCTATTATATTTTATTTTTGATATGATCAGAAAATAAAAGGAGCATCAAATGACTACGGATAAAATCATGGTGTCCTCCTTTTTATAGTTGACCTGGGCCACTATCTTGACCTCAACTTGAGTATGCTGAGAGAGAATTATATATATTCCAAGATTAAAAAAATAAAATGACAATTCTATCTTGATGTAATGACTCTTCATAAGTGAGATAAATGATTAGTTTAAATAATTCTTTATGGTGTGGATAACACTAAAGAAGTTGGTGATGTCCCTCATCATAGAAGGGTCATGGATGTTTGGGACCGGTCGTTGGAGGGTCATTAGATTGTAATTTTGAAATGTATTTTATTTTTATAAAAACTACCTGGAATAGTTCTATTATAAGGCATCTGTATAGGTTTGTTATATGATTTAGGGAACATTCCTGATGCAATATATAGATTCATCCCATTAAAGGAATTGGGATCTATCTTTTGAATTATTCCAGATGTCCAGTCCAAGAATTTTTATAATATTCATCCATAGCATGTTCCACTAGAGATCTCTCGAAAGAAGGTATATCATCATTGTGGATCATTTTCATGTATACCATGGTACAGGTTGGTGACATGGAAATGTTATTCTGGTATATTAAATAGAATGAATAGTGACTAATTTTTAACTATGTTAATCGGAGTATTCTGTTAAGATTAGAATGACAACCATGAATAGATTAAACACCTATAATTGGGTATAATTTTTTGAGAATCAATTTGGGAACATATGTATATGGATACATATGGGCATCTATTTTGACAATTTTGGTTTCATGACATAGAATTGGACGTTCAATATTTATGACCTAAGGTGGGGAGTTATGTAGGACACTTTTTAAGAAATATAATGGTGTTATTTTTTGTCATATGATATGTAATCAATTAAAATCTATCATGATGTTTCAGCTTTATTAATGACACTTACTTGGGTTTTTTTCATATTAAGTACCATATGCTTAAATGGAATCTTAAAGGGCATAGGAAGTGCTAATATGAAATGTGGCCATTTGAGAAAATCTTGATGACTGAATTAGGCCATGTGATGTTTTCATCATTTAAAAAATATTATTGAGGATGATGTTTTATAAAGTGAGAGATTGGAATGTCTCATTCTTTTGACCTGGTTGACAAGTCTAAGAAAACATGAAATTTTTGTGTTGGTGGATGGGTTGAATAAAAAATAGAGCCACAAAATATAATTCTGAACAGAAAAAATCCTTAATGAGATGTTTTTATGTGAGGATAATGTCTTGGGACGTTTTCAGAAATTTATATTGAATTTGGAGGCATAAATATCTAAAATATTTTATTGTATAGGTAGCATGAGGTTCATGGTTGGTTTATAATTAGTTTAATAATAAGGGTTAACTGTGTAGTCCCATTTCGTTTTTATAATTGTTTTTCTAAGTTATGTGAAGGGCCTATGAGGCTATGAAGCTTCATGTAATTGTGCATGAGATGACATGATCGAGTTTCACATAGTATTCCAAAACGTTGTGCCTAACCTACACACATAGTTCCACTGAACTAATAGTTATTAATGATTATGATCTTGGATTTTAAAACCATACGGCCAGATCATGTGACATCTTATCCCAGGGATAGTACTTCTAGACTATTGTGGAATGGCTTCCAATACTATGTGTCCAAATCAGTTGGCATATACAAAGTTTAAAAATGATTGTTTTTTCATAAAATTTCATAAAGGTATTACTTTTTATTTTCATTCTCTCCCATGGGAACCCCCCGCCCCCTCAAAGCATGGGATATATCCCTCATCCTATCATCTTGGAATGGATGTATCTCTCTCTTTTGGTGTCAGAATCTGATGTCTTTAATCACATTTTCAGAATATAAATATGTTTATTACTCCACTTATATACTTTATTTATTTATTTCTCCATATGTAATGATAATTCCTTGAAATCTAATTAACCCTATTTTTAGGGAATTTGTCACATCTTTTGTATTCTCGCATTCTATATAAAAAAAGAATAAAATTAGAAGAATTTAACATTATTGACATGTGGTTGGTGGCTTAAATTATTTTCCCATTAACATATGTTGTTTATATAATATTTTCAATTTTTAACATGATATATTTTTCCGTGTATTTCTTATTAACTGTGAAATTCCATTTTACAAATTTTCAAAACATGTATTTTCCAAACATAGAACCTATATTATGGTTTAGGGTGATTTCTTAAATCTAAACTAGACTTCAGGGTTATGTAAAGTAAATAAACTTATTATTCCATGTTTTTTATTCTAAATCCATACCCATAGGTGTGTTATTTTAATGTTTATGATCAGATAACATTTCTTACTCCAAGTCCTTTTTTGAGGAGACTTTCTTCCACTATAAGGAAGAATTAAATTCATTAATGTTGATGTATTTTTATGATCATCAAACAAATTATTTTCAATAAAACCATGCCTTTGGAGATTTACCTTATATACCAAAAAAAGGAACTTGTTAATGAAAATTTGATTGGGTGGATTGGGATAAGGTATGTGTGATTCCCATGACTTGTTTATTATTAAAATGAGATGTCCTAATTTGTAATAAAATTATTAATCACATAGAATATATTCTTTCATCTTATATTATTGTATAGAATTCCTATGTGTGAGGATATATTAGTCACTAAAATAAGAGATTCAAATAATTATGTATGCCTTGAGCAATACATGGCTTCCCCATTACATAATTTCCTACATTTGGTTATAAGTTGTTTTATATTATATATATCATGAGTGATACTAGGGGTTCCTTTATAACTAAACACCAAGGGTGAGCTCACAGATTAATGGAATTATGTTACCCCAAGAGTAATACTTTGGTTTCACTGGTAAAAAATACCATTGATCGTATCAGAGGATAAATGTATTTCCTCAAGATCTAGGTGATTCATGGGGTTTCTCTTCATGAAACAACATGGATAGGATCATAGGAAAATTTGGAGTTGCATGTAATAGTGGGGTTTTCGCATTACATAATGCATTTGATGGGATCATTCAATAAATGGAAATATGTTACTATTTGGGTTATACATGGGTTTATCATTATGGTATTCCTTAAATATGCTAATTGGAAAATGAAATATAGAATGAGTGTAATTATTACTAATGAATAATGGTGTCCCATTTAGAGATGATTTGTATACTCTTTGACCGATTCATGGTCATATTTCCATGGGTCCTATGAAATTATCATTATTTTTATTATTATCATGTGTATAACTATGTGGATTCCTTGATCCTCACTGGTGCATGTATATCTCTTCATATATTTGTTTACATATACACTTATATATACATGTTGGAATTATCAGAGACATCCCACCCCATACTAAAGCATGTATTGTTAGTAGGGTCAGTAATGGGAAACCTGTGAAGACACATATTTTATTTTTTAAAATTATTTCACTACTATCTTTTGATATACCTACAGACTACCATATTCTATTTTCAACGACTGGATTGGGAATTAGACACAATTTGTTTTGGCCTAGTGAGGTTATCTCACACACTTTTTAGGCCACCAATGCATCGGGGTACCCAAACATTTCTCATGATTGTATGATGTAGATCGTGTATTCTTCTTTTTTTTGTATTTCTTACATGATATTATAGAGTATGGGGTAGATTACTGAGTTATTTATTTTAATGGAATTATAGATTGGTTTGAATTCTTTTAAATATTTTTTTTATTTTTTATGTATGTATGTCGTATTGTCTGCCTATATTTATATCACAACATTTCCATGTATATTTTTTTACTTGTAATTGAACAGTGTATTAGTTTTTTTAAGAGTCACTTATTTTATTCCACTATATTTATTACTGATCCAGGGGGTATTGCGTCCCCAATATACCACCTTCAGACCCTAGCTTATAGCAAGTAGTCACTGGTTTATGAGGATGCAAGTCCCAAGCCAAGGGGCCAAGTTTCTTAGGGAAACGTTTTGAGTGGCTCTCGGGTCAATATGTCATAGTTATCGCATGAAATATTTTCTAGTACTAGTATTAAGATAATAATAATTTATATTCAGATAAAAAATAACAAACATGGTTTGATTCTAATAATTGGAAGAAATTATTATGTAATTTATATTCCTTCTTTAGCTGCATCAAAATCCACAATGCACTATGTATTTGTAGATATAGATACAACTAGATTTAATGAGGTTCCATTTATCATTAACAAAGCCTAAATATGATATTTAGTTACATTGAAAAAAATTAATACTATTTTGTGTCCTCTTATAACTAGTGTCATTGTCTCTCTAAACAATAAGAATTAATCATTTGCACTCTCTCAACTACAATTGGAAAGTTCAGACGACTTCTTGTGCACTTATCCTTGATATAATTATTATTTTACTATCTTAAAGTACATTTTTAAAATATAAAATCTTGTTCAAAAGTGAATGATCCATTTTTTAAAAGTATATACTTCAACATACCACATTACTCAACTCTTATGTCTCATAAATTTTACCATGGGGAGGTTTATGTCACGTGACAATGTAAAAAAATATCACTCAATTTGTTTAAAATTGTTCTTTTCAATACCTTTTAAGTAAATATACTTTTTACTTGGTATAAGAAAATAAATAGATCTACCACAGTAGATATTGTTCCTTAAAACATAAATTCCAACAATAAGTCAATATTTCGAGAGTTTCTTTTATTATTCTATTAAATGACTATAATACCAATGGTTTTTTCCATATTTTATAAAATATTCCCCTCATTGGAAAACATTTAATCTCCCAATAAACTCTTGTAGTCATATTGGAAAAATTCATTCCAAATTAATATTATAGGATCTTGTTGCTTACTTGAATCCAATACTGTATTATAATAATGTAACCTGCTTAATAACATTATTTAGTGTCAAAAAATTATTCTTGTTATATCATATATACTATTTCTACAAATTTGGGTTTGAATTTCAATGTGAAATATTAACTTATAATAGAATTTAGAAATGAATATTAGATTTATTTCATATTATGGCATGATTACTTTGTATAAATAGTCGATCCCTGTTGGTACCACTCTTGTACCACTAATGAAATGTTTCTATTCAGTACCATGTAATTATCAAGATTTTAAACATTCAAAATACTAAGATCCTATACATTGATACATGGAGTCCATTATAAAATTTTGAAAAACATGTCAATCATAATTATTGTTCATTTGATTCTTTCTCTTAAGATTACATATTCTGAATGAATAATTTATCATCATACATTGTGAATATAAAGTCTTCTATGTGGTTTTAGCCTTCCTAAATCGTATATGTCTCTAAAAAATCCTTTTCTAAAATCTCTATTCAAACTTGTCTGTATCAAAATTAGTTGTTAATTTTTAGGGTTGACTTACCCCAAGTCAATATTTCTCTCACTATCTCAAATAGAGATGTGTTACCTATAAAATAAATATATAATATCACTTGACTATAGGTTATATATATATAGGATTTTAATATTTTATATATGAACATTAGGGTAGTAAATTAGATTCAAAATGTGTTTTTTTTGGATGAATGTCTGTTCATGTATCTAAAAAACCCTTGGAACACAAACACATGTAATTATTACCTTCTGGATTTATATCCTACTAAAAAATATATGATATCCATTATTTACCATATTTGGAATATTTTTATTATATAATAATACTATTATCAATGAATTTCTAAAAACAATGGTGGTATCTAAAATGCATATAAATGTCAATATTAAAGCTCCATTAACTTACATCAGGACTCTGATGTGTGTAATGAATTTTTTTCCTAGGGATTACTCTACACTACATTATAATTAGAAAATTTTACATGTTGGAATCATCATCGATCATCCTTACTAACATCATATCTTCAATGTGTATAAGGAAATTATTGTACAGTAATAAATAAATGGTACATTTTATGAATGATAAATACTTGGTTAATATATTTTTAGCAAACAAAAAGGAAGAAACTGATATTTTTTTACCATCTTTCTTTCATAAATTAGATTTAGATTCCTTAAAAAATATTATGGAATATTTTTTTGTATATTAATCATAATATTAAACTTTTAAAAGTACAAATTTTCAAGTTGAACTAATTTGGAAGGACTTGTAAACTACCTTTATTTCAAAAGGTTTCTTTGACAAAAGAAAATTATATATATGTGTCGATGATTCAAAAGGTATTTAGCACTAAATAATGTTAAACCATACAAGGTATATCTTATAACACTACATACATTTAATATATAACGAATTATCAATCCTTGATAAGATATAAATGAGCCTTAAATATTACATTCATAAGTTATTTGTAATGATTCATGAATTAATGAACAATTAGTTTTGTACTAAGCACAAAAAAACAAGCATTACTAAAAGGAATAATGTATATTTTTGTATAAAGGACATGTGAAAACAATGTTTTATTCATACATAAAAAATATTCAACCGATAAGACATGGTATAAGACAGTCTATACATATCACTACAAAATTAGAAATCACCCTTTCAATACTACTTAGGGAATTCACCATACTTCATGTAATGTTTTTTTCCTACTTGGTTACTATATTTTAATAAATATATTTGGGAATATTCTATTTAATACCCATGAATCATGAACGAAACATCACTTATAATTTATTATTATTCCTGATGAAGAAGCTACAACATTATTTTTTAATTTGGTTTATATAATTCATATATTTGAACTCTTATCTCGTGAAATATGATGAAAACGGCCTTTTAGAGGAGGATGTACCTCTGTTATTTGAATGAATATGTGAATATTCCATTATAATTAAACTTTATACTGATTTTTTCAATTCCAATAAATGTTTTAACAATAATAAAATAAGATTAATCATTTATTAAGTTCATATCTACTTGGATAATCAGACCCAAAATGTAATGAAGTGTTTTCTCTAAATAGTTCATTTTTTAATCTTAAAAGAAACTATAGTTAGAGGGTGAAAAATGATATAACAATTTGATGTATTAAATGATCCAAATCTATCATTCAATTTACACTTATTCAATATAATCATATCATCATTCGTATTTATCTTCAATTTCTCTATGCAAGCTTCATAGTGATGAGACACCACATGAAATCATTTATGTCCAAATATTGTTGCCAAAAAATCATACATTAATGATAGAAATATAGTGTAATATATAATGAATCATAAATGGGCCTCATATAAGAAATATTCACACCGTTTATTCTAGAATCGGTTCAATAGTTATTGAGGACACCAACATCTAGAATTTCACATAGAGTATTTTTTTCAGATTCATCTATTATATACATGGAAATTAATTCAAGTTTGGATATATTATTATTCAATAAATAACCACAATGAACCTATGTTATTAGTTTCAATTTTCTATAATAATAAACAAAAGATTATTAATAATATTTTCTGGATTACTGACTTGAAATTATTCATTAATTAATTTATTAGATATATTCATCCCATTTATTAAAAACCAGTTTCACACATTACTAGATTAAAAATTAATTTTAATTTGTGAATTCCAAGAGAAATGATCCTTGTAAACCCTCCTCATACACCGATATTTGTCTTTTCCACTACTCAAAGATTTCCAATGTTGGTGTTTGACATTCCAAATGAATTAGCATAGGTCTTGTACCCTAGTAAAATATATCTTGTTCAGTATGTAACTTCTCAATTTCTCATCATTGTCCATGTCTTTTTTCATTTTCATCATAATATATAAATACTAACAAGCATGAAAGGTGGTATCATGAATGATTAGTACACACTGAATATAGATATCATTAAAATGAATACACTTATATATATAATGAGGAACATAGACGATGCGTAGGCCATCGATTTAATTAATTAAAAAATTAAAATATAAATTACATGAAATAATTAATGAAGAAAATAATTAAGAGAAATATTTTATTTTTAACACTCAAAAAAAATCATCATGGAAAATAAAGGTGTAATAAAAATTAAACATCTGATAAATTGATGTTAAGGGAAATTAAATGAATTAAAATAATATATATTTATTTTAATTTTAACACAACTAATTTTTATTATTCAATATCTAATTATTTTAAAAAATATATCTTAGTTTTTAATTGTTTATAAATATTTCAATGAACCTCGGGTGGCTTTTTTGGGGCTAGGTGCATCATGCAAGGCCATACCCTACTAGATTAAAGTCATGTTAAACCAACTAGACCACTATTACCCAACACATCCATTGTGGATTTGGATAACATATAAGTCCATCAATAAGAGCCCAATTATAGAGGTAGTTCATTATACTGATCTTCTAATAAGATTTCATTTTAATTGGCATTTCAAGTAGGTCAATTGATGTGATGTGGGGGGTCATGACATTCTGGCATATGTAGGGGTTGTAGAGATGGCAGGACCAGCCATCTAGGTTTGTGTGGTGGAGCACAGTGGGATCCAAGGGTCAACAAATTATATTCAGCCTGGTTGTGAATATGTGTTCTTTCCATCATGCATGAAGTCTACAGGGTAGGAATTTCCTAGTGCACAAGGGGGGGGGGGGGGGGTTGGGGCATCAGTTTTGGCATTGTCCAAAGGGGGTGGAGGTCATGCGACTAGGGTTTATAGCAGGCTACATAGTGGTAGTCAGGGGTTTGATGATGAGAATGAATAACACATCGGGGATGTCCAACCACAAGACTCATTGGATATAGGGTGGACGTTGAGGCTTCCAAAATGTTATTCTAGTAGTGATAGGTAGTGGATGGGGTCATGACTCTTTTTCACTAAAGAAAAATTATTTTATTATTATTTTTCGAACCATAGAATCGTAATTTTATTCTCCTTAAATTTTTCTTTGTATTTTTTCATGTTAGAAAAAACCTAAGATCCCCCTCTCCCCCTTTTCTACATTTTGTATTAATATTTTTTTTATTATAGATAGTTTTCCCCTCCCTATTTTTTACTTTATTTGATTTATTTATTTTTTCAATTCATATGCCTCATTTTTTGATTTTTTATAAAAATGTGTGTTTTATATTTTATATTTTAATTACCAAAATTATTGGAATAAGATATTGTTGGATGAAAAAAGATTTCTCGATAAAGAACTATTCTGTCCACCAGAATTTGGATGAAATGATGGGGTTCACCGGAAAACATATATGCGAATAGATTCAGTGAAATATAGAATATATATAGATAAATATATATATCATCTATAAATATATCTACTTAAATTTTAAACTAAAAAACCAATTGAAATTTTATTTAAATCTTATGTTGGATTTAAAATGGTCTTACAATGATGGATTGAATTATCTTCAGAGAAAATGGGATGGTAACAACCCACACATTCTGTATTTTTGTAAAACATATTTTTTCTTTCCTTAAAAAGGTAACATGAACCCTTTGATGCCAATTAAATGTATCAGGGCATGCCATAGAGGTAGATGAACAATGGAAATAAAATGTTCATCCTCAATTTTTTCATATAAATAGAATCTAGTGATGTGAAACTTGGTAAAAAGTTCAATGTTCCATCATTAACAATTTGAATCTGGAAGAATAAATTAAAGACTAACTCATTCAATTTGTTGTTTTTGGGACAGATTTTATTCACCAGTGATAGTTTCTTGAAAGAAAAAATATGAATCCCTTAAAATCATCTAAAAGTTATATCAAAGAATACAAGATCATTGATCATTGAAATTCATGAACTATTTAGGTGATCTGATGGTGCCTTCGGAATCCGAACAAAGACCACTACATCGATACATCCATCCATAAAGGACAAATCAGAGAAGATACATAGATTAAAATATTATCTATATAGGATTTAGGTGATAGGATAGATAGGATCTCATGTTTTTTTAAATGAATAGTAGTATGAATGAGACCCTTATACCGGATATATATTAAGGACCAAAATCTGTGAAAATAACTCCTTAACCCCCCCTACATTTTCTTCAACTAAATAAGACCTAAAATACATCTTATATACAAATAACTAGGTAATAAACATAATTTATAATTTTTATAAATTTTCCTATAATACAATAAAAATATTGTGTGAAAAATGATATTCATTAACTCAACTCAAGCCTCCTAAAAAGTTTTACTAATCCTTAAATATTAAAATAATATTCAATCTTAAAATATTTTCTTATTTATTCATAAAATGAATTTTGAAGACTTTAAATATGTAAATTCAATTCCAAATATTTAAAACATAAATAGAATGATTTTTTTACTTATTATTAATCATATATTCTCATTTATACATTAACCCCATTGGTTGGTCCAACCATATCATAAACTCATATACATCATAATAATGCATCCAATTGAATATCTATGTTTGTGAACCTTAAGGAACTTACCTCAATAGTAGTTTATACTACTCACATACTAGTAGTGTAGCCTGGTAAACCATTAAGGCCACTAATGATATAAGTATATGTCTTAGAAATTACAAATTTTCCAACGAACAAAAGCCGGGTAATATATTCTTCTTGTTTTCAAATATCTAATAAGGTCAGATGCATACTTCAAGTCATCATCCTTTCTCAATATGTGGTTCATTGACCATAAGACATAAAATTACCTTATTCTTCCACATACATTGAATTAATGAATGTACTACTATCTTAATCAACTAGGATTGATATATAACTTACATGCAGATATGAAAACTTCAATCTTGAAAATTCGAAAATTTTCATACCACCAATGAGGCACTGAATTTATGCTACATAACATTGAAATCCTTTTTATCGTTTCAATCATGTATCAAATTACTTTATCAAATGGCACAAAACAATAATAACCTCAATCGATGATTCCACTAGACAAATTTTTTTATAGGACCAACCAATAACACATGAAACATGTGTTTTTATTATTAGCAGGAATGTTTTAATGATGTCCACTACTCGATATCACTATTTTTACACTTCATGAGTGGAAATATAAATTTATATGATCCACCAACACCTGATAGTGAGGAAACATATTTTCCTATCCATAATGATGTATCTAGACTGTATGACATGCATTTAAAATTAATTTATTGGTATCTAAAGGCTTCCAATATAACATTGTCACTACTATGACACTATTATATAACCAATAATATATTTAAATTTACCTATAACCAGTGGTTATGTAAATTTAAACATAAGTATAGCATGTATATATCATTTTTCACATGCTATGTTCTTGATATAGAAATCAAAATATACTGTTTATGTTTGGTCTAAGGTGCCTACAAATAAATTAGATAGTTCACAAGATCCCTTGTAAGAGACTCATAAACTGTGGTGAAGTCATATTAAACTCACTAATATACCTTATTAATATAAACAAGGTAGGGATTATCACAGTTTGGTGACAGGCCCCCGAAGCAGTTGGCATTGGTGATCTAAATTGTCTTCTTTTTTAAGATTTAACTCAGTTGAGGTGGGCGGGTATGTTTCAGTGCCTAGTGAATCATGCACAAAACCTCTAGGGTTGATATGATACTGATTTTGAGAACTTACTTGACTATTGGGTTAACATACTAAAGTCATATAAATTGAGTGGTTGATATCTTCTTTCATTTTGTGGAGGCAACAAATCTATTAGCCATTGTAGTGTCCGAACACTTAACTGATGATAATGTCATTTCCTCTAAATTAAAGGGTGTTTTTAACAAGTACAACTACAACCACAACAAAATTAAAGAGGTAATATCGAACAAAATTTTATGAGAAGTACGAATATTCATAATTATTTGTGTGTGGGAAACATAGGAATTTTAGTTATTATTATCAAAAATAGTCATGCTAGGTTCACCATATTTTTCTATAGGATATGAAAATAAAACCCCCTAAAATTTGGTAATCCTATTTTCTTTTTTAATTATTATAATATTCACATAATATTCACCATTGTTTTGAATATGGTGTGATAAAATTACAACATATGGTATCGTAATTAAATTTTTTATTGCAATATTCTTGTATGTTTAATTATTTTTTTAAAATCAAAACATTTTCTGATACCTGATAATGGGAGTCTTTATATCATTTCAAAATCCATTATTTTATGTTAATTATTTTCATTCTGAAAAAAACATCTCTCAGTTCATAATTGGTGGAGTCTTATTATGGTATTAAAATAGTTTACATCGGGTTCAACATTTTTGTATCAACATTGGACAGGGTGTCCCAGAGTTTTGTTCACTACTCCAATCATAGATTAAATCTAATCGGGTTCATATTTGGGAAGTGAAACATTTTTTGGTTCCCACATACTTAATGTGTTATGATCCTACATTTTAATTCAATATGGTCATTGGGATTCTTTTACAATGATATTTAGGAACTCACATTGGTCAAGAAGGAAAAAGTACTAGCTTATAAAATCATTATTAGGGGAATTATTGTTAGGTTTTGTACTCTATTATAGAATAATGTGATGTTCATAAATCATTCCCAGACCACGAAAAGTGAATAATTCCAAAAAAAATGCATAAAATTTTGTTATAATTAATATGATTATCTGTATTTATTAGTTGTATCTCATTGAAGCAAATATTTGTGTCTATCAGTGGTTCTTTATCTTGTTACTTGTTATTACATTGTGATTTTACTTGTTGGGATTCAATATTTCACAAACATAAAATGTGTTCCCTTTGGTTTATTTTCAACTAGGATGGTGGTTGTTGTTTACGATGTCATTTTAGATCATATAATGATGATTTTTATATATCCTTGTTAAAGTAATTTTAACCCAATAAGTTTGAATCCACTTAATGAGAAATATTTCCATAATTGTTCATGTGATTTGGACTAATCCATATAATTCAACATCTTTAGGTAAGAAAGACTAAGACAAGATACATAGAAATAACATGTGTGTGGATTATGAGTTACTAGACCTTTATGGTTACCATTACAGTGAATGTGGTCCATTGAGGCTGGATTTATGTCAAAAGAGTACCACTGTAAGATGTCATCCCCCATCAGGAGTATATGTGGATGAGGATGGTGTGATGGGACCCAGATGTAATATTTCTTCTAAATTGGGGCATTGTGTCAACTCAAATATGTCCTGATAAAATATCATTTGTAGGTTTCAAGTCTTGGAAAGAAGGGATGGAATGAACCTAGAGATTATAGTCAGAAGATGTATAGATATCAACAATATAATAAGGGATATATCAAGATAATATTATTTATGAAAAGTGAATGTTGTGATGTATGATCCTCATGAAATATTATTATACATCTCATTAAAAGCAGAATGAATTCCCACATATTTCAAAGTACACAAAAAAAAGTTTTTATTATGATAAAATACGATACTGTTGAGCGCGTTGTCGAGAGGGTCCAATTAGATGTTTATTTTTAACTATAATTTATGTTGTATAGCTATAAACTGAGGTCATCTCCCAACGGAGCCTTAGATCATAAATATAAAAAAGATTTTATGATTATGAATGTAAAAAAGAGTAATGGGGATTTATAAAACATGGGTTTTTATTATTAAAAATATAAATTTGAACTATATTACTAAGTGACAAAAACTGGTTGGAGAAATCACGAGAAACCTATATAAGTGTCTCATGATGCCCTATCCATCATCGCTCTCAAGGTAATGGGAAGGATAATTGATTCATTGATTTAATAACACTGTAAATTTGATGATTTTTATGTTTGTATAAGGTTACCGGTTAGGATTTGACAGATCAATGATACTAATTACTAGCTACCACTCAGAATCAGTAGAATATCGTTGATGTAAGAACCGAACTCAATCAAGTCATCACATCGACAACGTGACGAGATGTCCAAATTTTGGTCTATATCTAAAACATTTATCAACACAAGCATGAATAAAAATGGGTTATACATTCTGGATTTAATCAATAAATATTGTCCATAAGCACACCCACAAAAGAGTAGAAGTGAGGGAAGAGGAAACCACACTAAATCCATCACAATATTAGATTTATTCATGGAAGCATGAAGATTATTTTTTTTTACATGTATTATATGATACAAAAATAAACACAAAATCGATGGAAAAAATTAATCATAATAGTCTACTACCCTAAAATTCAATTACCTCCTAATTGTTAAAATAATGGGGCTTTATATTATAACATAGAACACCCCCAATATTGATCACTAAGAGACATAGAAGTACATGAGGGGGAATATGAAGCTAATGGATGAATAAACCTATCTAATTCAATTCACCATTACCCATAGTATTTCCACATTAGTCAATGAGTGGGATAAATTATTTTTGGACAAAAATATCACACTCTCTACAAAAGAAGTCCAGTGCCTAATGGACTAGTTCACTCTTTATGGAAGACTTTTAAATCCTTCTTAACTGTGCTATCAGACTGACCAAAATGAGTTTAATTATCCATGAAATTAGGTGGAGAGGTGAATCACAGTGTTTTGTATCCACGATTGAAATAATAATTCCAATTTTATTTTTCAGACCTGGGTTATGGCCCAAATATAGAATTGTGGTCCAATCTGGCCCCCCCCATAATTTCATCACATTATAGGCCTATTTTGTGCCTCCAAATAGATCAATTATACTCTATGATCAGATATGAAAATATATCCCATAATTTATTTGAATTAATAAGACCATTTTTATCCAAATTAGATTCATGTATTAACCAGAGCACATATTAATGTACACATGCTTGCATGGGCTCTCATGCAGTTTGGACCGTTTTGCTGGAATTCCATCACAGGCTCTCTAAATAACCTTTTCCTAGAATGTGAACACAAAAACAAGTGAAATTTACCAATTAAATAGAGATAAAAATTATTTAATTGAGGCAAACATGAAGTGGAATTTATTATTATATATGGAATTATCATTACAAAACTAGGTTGAAACAGCGGCGTAAGTGTAGAATTAAATAGTGATTCGCTATGTGATCACACCCCCAAACCTAAACATTTTCACTCCTAGGAAAAGTCACATATACAAAAAATGATGTATGCATATATTACCGACATCATGAATATTTATCATTTGATGAAATTTTAATTTCCTAAATTATTGTTATCTCGTTAAAAACCACACCAAGGAGTCCATCCTAGTGACAACGGAAAATGATGTCACATAAATAATATCACAATTAAATTCAAAGTTATTCATGATACCAAATTGAGAATGGAATTCATAATTCAACCATGCCACTAACTATCCATCTATGTATGTGAAAACCATTCCATGATATTCATTACACATTATGTCTTATTAATATAGGTTATTTTAACATTTTTCATCTTAAATGATTTTGTCCACCGAACCAGCCCTACATCCTTTAAAATCATATTTCAGGGCCCACTCACTTAATAATTATAGGATTTCAAACCATAATCTCTTAACCTATATGTCCCCATATGTTTCACATTTCTCCACTCCCCTCATTTATTTTTTTTATAAAGTTTCATTTGGATCAAATTTCAAACTCATCTATCATCCCTTATTTGATCTCCCCATGAAACTAATTGTAATAGTTATAAAAAGAATAATTTTTGAGGAGGAGTGGTTTTTTACCATACCAAGACACATCCCAAATTTCTTTGAGGGCATTCAATAGTTGGATATCAGGTACACATACATAGGTCATTCACCTACAGTAATGAAACAAATAAGATAAGGAAAATCTTATGGAATTATAATTTTATTCTGAAAAATAATAACCTAACATATATTTACCTTCTATTAAGTAATAAATATTCTCAGTTTGTGGTTTTGTGAAAATATGTGTGGTTATATTGGTGTCATTGTTTTCTCAAAAACTTGTCACACAAGGGGAATTAATCATCTCAAAGGATTCATATTGATACATCCATTTATATCATTAATAGAAAACCAATTCACTAAAAATAACTCCATGATGTTAAATTAATACAAATATTAATTACATTACAAAGATAGGTTTTTGGTCAAATTTTAAAACAACATGGAATAAAAATATTAAAAATTAATATTCTGCACGCTCCATCATTTGGTGAACATAAGAGGGGGATGTAAAAATACCATAAAGAAGGAGAAAATTGATGAATGAAGAATGACGATGAAAATCCAAATGAACCCAAGAATATGGGGAAAATTTAAAATACCATAGGGAAGGTGAAAAAATAGAATAAAGAAGAAAGAAGATGAGAATCATAATGAACCAAAGAAGAAGTGGAAAAGTGTAAATACCATAAAGAATGAAAAAATAAAAGAATGAAGAAATATAATTAATATATTAATGAACACCAAAATATATCCCCCAAACCTAGAATGTGAGGTTTCTGCACTATAATAATTGAGAATGTGAGAATTCAGGATAAAACCTAGTGTGTTTCATTAGTGTGTTGATTTTAGAAGGTGGATTTACACCATCATATTATTTGTAAAATCCTCATACAAGTTTTTAAGTACCTTCCCATTAACAGTAAGAAATTTTCCACACTTTTTATGCAAAATATATATTGCACCAAAAGGTTAAACATTAGAAACATTATAAGGACCATTCCATCAGGAACGAAGCTTACCTGGGTGAAGCTTTTTCATTTAATTGTATATGAGGAGCTTCTCACCGATATGAAACATACACTGATGTATAATGATATCATGGATAGTCTTTGTCTTCTCCTTAAAGATCTGAGAGTTATCATATGAATCACGTCAAATTTCATCTAACTCTAGAATATGTAGCTTCCTATACTCTCTTATATCTAACAGATTTGTATTAAATTTTTTAAAATCCTAATATAAATGATTTTCTACCTCCAATGATAGGTGAGAAGCCTTCTTAAACACAATTATTTATGGTGACATTATTATTGGGGTTTTAAAATCTATACATTTTTTCCAAAGTGCACCAACTAAGCACAAACTCCAGTCATTTTTATTGAGTTGTACAATTTTTTCCAAGATTCACATAACATCCCGATTTGATATTTTTTCATCTTCTTTGTTTTAGGTGTGATATGTATTAGAGACTTTATTATCATCCATGTACATATGAATCCTAATAACCACGTTCCAATTGAAAAAAAATATGAACCATGATCACTAATGATGAATCTCAACAATCAAAACCTACTAAAAATATGGGACCTTACAAAATCTACAAAAAAAGAAGATTCATTGGTCCATGTGGCCTTTTCATCCACCCATTTATACACTTACTCCACATATAATAATATATAGTCAAAGGAAAATGAATTTGGGAATGTCCACATCAAGTCAATTCCCCATGCATAAAAAATTTAACAGAATAAGATGGGTTGTTGGAGAATTTCATTACTCTTGGATATTTTCCCTATGAATTGACAATAACTAGATGAATTTACAAATATATGGGAATATCTATAAATTCTTTCCAATAATATATAATTCATGGTATTTTCAAGTTGTATGTTGAGAGACAAAGTGGCCCCCCACAGTCCAATGTGTGGTGGAAGGTCAAAACAGAGGTGAACATAGGGTCAGGGACACACCAATGAATAACTTGGTCACAAAAAATTATTCACAAATGTGGGAAATCCCAAATGCCTCACTAAGATTCATTATTAGGACTTTTGGATTGTGAAGTTCAAAAATCAGTGGGGACACTAGATGTTACTAGAAAATTCACAGTATCTTCCTATTAGGGGTAAGTTCCACAACATCACAAAGGTTCTCATGGGGAAGAATTATTCAATTGGAAGGGATGATTAAACATGGTGGAATAATGGAGGAAAAATCCTACTAATGTGGTCAGATACATCATTATACAATCCCCTCTTATCTCTAATATAAAGGTCATACTCTTAGAGGAGGAGCATCCACCATATGAGTTGGGGCTTTGCATTGACATTCATTAGGAGAAAACTAAGGGAAAAATAATCAAAAAAGGCAATGAATTTTGACCCAATAATATAAGAACGAAATATTTTCAATTCAAACACAATATAAATGTGTTCTTTTTTAGTGGATGTTTTGTTTACCATGGAAAGTTCAAGGGTACGCGAGGAATACACATTGACATAAGGATCCTTCTCAACCCTCTATGATAAGACTACCCCAACATCAATGATAGTGGCATCCGACATACATTCTAATGGGATATCTCAACTTGGTGGTTGGATAATGGAAGGTGATGTGAGGATACATTTTCCATTCATTTAGTTCATCCACAAAATTTTTATAAAAAAAAACACAATATATTATTGTAATAATCAAGACAATGGAAGTGTGATCGTACTGAAGTCTTTAATGAATTAGTGGTAAAAACCATCATGGACAGATAAACATCACACCTCACGAACTCATTTTGAATGTGGAAGGGAATAAATTAATTAATTTTTAGATTTATCAACTTGAATTCCCATATCTATACAGACATGCTGAAGAACGATCCCCCGCTCAAAAATGAAATGAAATTTCTCATAATTTAAAACAATATAATTTTGAATGGAGAAACAAATTTCATAACCTAGGTTTTCCAAACAACCATTAAAAGAAGAACCATATTCCATGAAATAATCCATATATACATCCATAAAACTCTTACAGCACTCATAAATAATACTCAACATACATAACTGAAAAGTAATGGGAGCATTACATAGACCAAAACTAGTTATTATTTATGAATATGTGCTGAATGGACAGGTAAATGTTGTCTTGTCTTGATCATTAGGGGATATATGAATTTGTAAATTACTCGAAAAGTCCTCAATAAAACAATAATGGGACATATCATCTAACAGTTATAACATTGTTAAATGAAAGGTAGAAGAAATTAGTCCTTTCATGTGGCTTGATTTAGTTGTTGGTAGTCAATAAAGACTCACTAACTATGTTTCACATGTGTTGGAACCAATTCATTCAATTTATTTGACATATATGTCCTATTTTTTAGTCATAATTTTCACAAGGCTAACCAATTTTCTATCAGATATAGGATAAATGATCCTAGAAGTAAGTAGTTTACTAAAATACAATTTTACCACTTCAAAGAGAGTGGGATCCAACTAGTTTTTAGATTTTATTATGGGAATAACCTCATAATCCTAAAGTCTATGTTTCATAAAAATAAATTGATAATCATAGGAATATCATTCAATTTCCTTCTTTTCAATTTTTTACACTTGCTAAAAAGGTTGAGCATCTTTGATTCATGATATGGAGAAAGGTTATTGGAAATAATGATATAAAATTTTTCAATACCATTAATATATATATATATATTTTATGTTAGAAATAAGTTGTTTATGTTCCGACAGTAGTGGTTTTTGGATTGAGCGAGGGGGTTTAGGGGATGTGAGGTCTATGAAACTGTCTATCTCCTCATGTTTATTCTTTATGGAAATAAATTCTATGGAAATGAGATTTGAAGAATCATCGACTTTCATGGATACCACATAATGAACACACTTTTCAATTAAGGCACAAAATTTTAATTATTCCAAACTCACACAACAATCAAAAGATGAATCAGAACTCGAATCATCTAAGGGAGATGAATAGAAGAATGTGTCAGAGTATGGGTTGGGGAGAGAGTTTTTCTATGTGTGTGTTTCAATTGAGGTAACTTCCATTGAATATATAGCAAGACTAATGTTCTCTTCAATTGGGTGTTTCATTTCATAAAGGATGTTGAGGTTTTTCTTTTTCTCAAGCGAACTCCATAGACAGTGTACCATTGTAGACATTAATGATCATCATTTATGTTTTAACGAATGGAATCCAATTTATTATAGGATCATGTCCTTGGGTTTGGGTATGTTCCATCACTGGAATTTAGAATTTATCTGGGAATATGAGATTCTTAAATATTTCACGGACATCCTCAATCACTCATGTTGGATGGGTAGTAATCCGGGTGTCAAGTTGCATGAAAATTCCTTTTGTTTGAACCTCTCCAACATGCATTGAAATATACAAGGAGTTATGAATTAAATTAATGGAGGTACCTAAATCTTGAATAGCATTAGAAAATAAGGTCCCACATATGGTTCACAGTATTGTGAATATGCCCATATCCTCTCATTTGGTTGGCATTGATGGTTGAATCAAGGCTAAGACATTTGTTCCAAATTTGACTCTCTCATTTCCCTATATCCTCATTCTATGGTTGGAAATCTATTTATAAAATTTGGCATATTGAGGGATATGTTTAAATGATTTCAATAAAGGAATTTTAACATGCACCTTTTCTAATGTATCCATTATTTCTTTATCAATATCACTGTCAAAATTCAACTAAAATTTAGAGAGTCATTAGAAGAATTGAAAATGAATGGATTCTTCATTTAAATCATCAATTATAATTTGATTATGGTTATATATATTTTATTTATTGGAATATTTTTTGGGTTTAAAAGAATGGTTTCGATAGGGGGACATACCTATTTTCTAGGATCAATTGATGTTGAAACATCCGTACCACTAGGAACATTTATTGAACAAGAATTGCATTTATCTATTGGATCAGAAATGGGTTGGGACGGTAATTGTTCCGAACAATGAATCATTATCTCACTGATGGTGTTCACCAATTGTCCCAATTGTGTTCGTAGGGATTGAATTGCTGATTTTGTGGTTTGTTTGAAATGGAGGTTCTGAGATGCCATTTTCATCATTATATCCTTAATGCATGGTTCATATTTAGAAGGATGAGTAGGATTGTTTTTAGAAGGTGAAGGGCAAGAAGGTTTCATACATTGGCCTTGTTAATACCAATTCTTCTTGAGGTAGCTTGAGATTCCCGCATGATGGGTCAGGGGTTTTTTTCCACACAGGGTTTGGATTTGTCCTGAAATTTTCTTTCTTGGAGGGAGGTTCTTTTTTGAAAGGATTCCCTGGCTAGAAATATGAGTATTCTCAGAAAAAATACCACAATATACTAGAATTGAAGAAGAGTGTCAGTTACATTTTTCATTAGCTAATTCCCATAGATGGGTAGAAATCTAATCATGTATTGTATCTACCATTTGTTTAAGGGTTGATTGACATACCTCATGAACTCCCTGAGTTGGTGTAAGAGCCCTTGTATCAAATTGTTGTGCATTTTGAGCCATATTGGGTATTAAGTCATGAGTAAAAGAAGGAGTTTTATCAACAACGGAACCACCAACTGCAACATCAATCATTCCATGATCCATTGGGATAAGTCAATAATAGAAGTATTAGAATAATAGTTTTTCAGTAATCTGATGGGGGGATAAATCTTGAGAAATGTCTTTTGAATATCTCCATGTATTCATGAAGGGTCTCACCTTGTGATTGTGTGATGCCTCAAATTTCATTCCTAATTGATGAACTTTGGGAGGTAGGGATAAAAATCTCTCAATAGAATATTTTTAGTTCATTAATTCCCCCAATTGTGGTAGGTACATTTTATAGTCAGTCTTTAGATACACCATCAAAGGAGAAAGGTAAGTACCTAAACATAATTAGGTCCTCAGACAAATTTTGGGGTTTATGGTGGATAAGAATATGTGAAATTACATGATATGTTTATGAGGGTCCTCACTAGTAAAACCATTAAATTTGGGAAGTAGGTGGATGATTCCATCTCTCAACTCAAATATTGTAGCTTCTATAGGATATTTGATGTACGCAGGTTGGTACTCCGCATCTAGGGTGGTTAGTTTTTTTAAAGATTGGTTATTTGCAGACATAATTTCTAGGGTTTTATTTGGTTTAATTTTTGATTGGTTTAAGACCACTTAAGGTTCCAAAAGAGTTCCTTAGTTTTACTTGATTGTCCTACTCCAAATGAAATGATTTTTTACAGATGTAACTTTTCAATTTCAGGGTAAAATTTGAATAGTGTTTCATTGCAAGATCTTATCATGCAACAATAATGTCATATTTGATTGATTGATTGACTTTTATTTTCTTATTTTCAAATTTTTTGTGGAATATTAATTAAATAAAAAAAGGTAAGACATGAAAGGATGAAATAAAATCGATTTTTTTACAGTAGAATAAGATATACATAGGCAAAGAAAAATAATAAAATATAGACGAGGGAAAGAGAGTGAAAGAACACACAAAAATAAATAAAAACTGAAACAATAACAAAAATAATAATATGAGGGGTGGGATTTTGAAAGAAGTACTAATTAGGAATTAAAATAAATAAATGAAATGAATAAAATGATCTTTGATCCCTAACAATGGTGGGAAATTTTGGTGAAATTGTCAAGCACATCAAAATTGTGGTTTATTTTTAAATAGAATTGTTTCCGTATATCAGCAACCCAAGGTGGACTCTAGACTGATCCATATATAATTTATTCCAAAATGAGGTTATTATTATGAATGTAAAAATGTGTAATGGGGTTTTATAAAAAATGTATTTTGATTATTAAAAATTTAAATTGAAACTATATTACTATGTGAGAGAAACTGGTTGGAGAAACCGTGATCAACCTGAGTAAGTGTCTTTTGATGCTCAATCTATCATTCCACTCATGGGAATGGGAAGGATACTTTATTCCTTGATTTATAAACATTGTAACTAGTATTATATGTGTGTTATTACAGTGTTACCGCCGAGGATTTAATCGATCAATAACACTTAATACAGGTGACCTCTTAGAATCAGTAAAATATCATCGATGTAAGAAACGAACTCAATCGAGGAATCACATCAACAACGTGATGAGATGTAAAAATTTTACCCTATATAAAAAATATTTCTCAACAAAAACATGCATAATAATGGGTTATACATTCTGGAATTAATTAAATGATACCATCCATAACCACACCCAAGAAATAGAAGAGGTGAGGGAAGAGGAAACCATAGTCAAATCATCACAAGATCTGTTTTATGCATGGAAGAATGAGGATAATCAACCCATTTATTTGTGTTATATCATACCATAATAAAAACAAGATCAAAGGAAAAAATGATGAATAATTGACTACAAAACTATAAATTAAGTTACATTTTAATTTTTACAAGCACGGAGCTCGGGATTACAACAATGAACACCCCTCCCCCAAATTGATCACTAAGAGACTTAGATGTACAGGAGAGGGAAGAGGGAGAAAATGGATGAATAAAGCTTTATAATTTGACTCACCCATACCTGTGGTCGTGTCACATGATATCATGAGGGGGAGAAGTGATTTTATGAAAAAAAACATCATACATTCTTCAAAAAAGGCAAGTCCCTATGGGACTGGTGCACTATTCATTGCAGAGTTTTTATTATTTCTTTATCCTGATGTTTGACTGGCCAAAATGCGTTCAATAGTCCAAAAAATTGGTGAATTGGTTAGACATCGAGTTAGATGTCCCTGAGAGGTGAAAATATCCCTATTGGTTTTCTGGAAATCGAGTTATGGTCCAAATACATAATGGTGGTCCAATATTGCCTAGAAATTCTTCACATTGTAGGCCTATTTTGGTCCTCCAAATGGACGAATTGAGCTCTATAATCTTCTAGATTACTATAGCCCACATTTTTTTCATTTATAAAACCATTTATAAATCAATTTGATTCACGGATTATCCAATTTACATAATAATGCCACATGAATTCTTGGGTTCTCGAGTTGTTCGGCCCGTTTCGCTTTAATTCCATCACGGGCTCTCCAAATCCCCTCCTACTATAATGTAAAAACTATTAAAAATCCCTATTAAATAGTGATAACCATTAATTCATTTAATAAAAAATTATATTCAGTTTACTATTATATTTGTAAAATTCATTATAAAACCTATTTAAAACAGTAGTGTGAGAGTGGAATTGAATAGTGAATAGATATGTGATCAACAGTTCAATGTAATTCAGTAATGATTATATCATATAATGTAACATTGTGTGACTAAGATGCATGTGGGGAAAATTTAATATTAGATATGGTTTCTGAAAACATGGATGGGTTCCCTATGTATCCCTTGAAAAGTGGAATTAGGGTCTTTATAGTTGGGATTTTATGGGATTATGTGTCATAAATATGTGAAAACATAGGCTGAATATGGGATTATTCATATTAAGAATTCATAAAATTATTCATCAAGAGTATGGCCTTTTGAAATAAATAAATATTTAGTTTGGGCTCACTAATAATAAGGACTCCCATAATGGATTCATTTTCATCATATTAGTGTCATGATCATAGAAGATCTCTACAACCATGTGATTTATTCTAAGAGTGAGAAGAAATATATAATAGAAGATCATACAAATTTCAATGGAGTGTACGATTCAATCAGTTTTGGAATTTTGCAATAAATCTACAACTAAATAAATATAATCATTTGTTTCAGAGATAATATGGACCCAGAAAGAATACATGTTGTTTCATAAGGAATATTTTAATGTGAGAGTAATATGGGGGCGTTATTGTCTTTATGAAGAATATGAACACATAGAAATACTAATAGAAATATAAATATTTTGATATATGTCCTTAATGATGAATTCATTATATCATGAATATAATTTAAATTAGATCTGTCATAGTTCACAACTTCTTTACTTTTCAATGAACAAGGAAAAATTATTAATCCCTTGGGGATTATTTCCATAGATATTTTAAAAAACTATAGAATTCAGGACTTCAACCATGGTGGATAACCATAATGGATAATGACACTGCATGAACAATGAGTTTCAAAAGGAACAATATGGAGTTGGGTGATCACATGATGATCATAGGGTCATCCGAATATGTAATGGAGAAGGGGTAAAGTGATCGAATGATAGAAAGAATGGTAATGTGATCAAGTAACCAATATTTGGATATGACATCATAGATGGAGATGTTGGAAATGCGATCATGTAACCAGTAATGGGTCAGGTGATCTTTTATATTGGTTTCATAAACCAAAGACCATAACATGATCATGTGATTGATAGGTCATCATTTGATAATGTCACTAAGGGTTTATAATCAAAATTTCTCTAGTGAATATAGCCATGGGGACGAGCCATTTCAGGAATAGTCCATATGCTTTGATGAAGGTAACCATTTCTTTTAGATTCCACAGATGTTACTCAGTAAAGTTTCCATGTGGGACGCATGGAAGACATGTGATTTTTGTAAGATCTCATTTCATTGACCTTTTCACTATATATAAAACTTTTATTTTCTTTTCCACTTTCAAGGGGGGGTTTTAGGCATCCTCACAATATCTATAAAAAATTAAAATATAAGAGATCCACATACATGGGTATAAGTTAATGAAAGTTTTCTACATATATCAGTATGAGGTTGTGTCTTGTGTGTGACCACGCCATATGTCATCAATGATTTCTCCCAAGTTCTTTCCTGACAAATAAAAATACAAGGAGTTCTATGCCATGGAAATAGTTACTTAATGAAATATATGTGAATTTTTTAATGTGATGAGACCATATTCCACTAAGGGAATTATGTAAAAAAACATTAAATCCCATTATCACAAAAATCCACAAAAAAATAATCCACCTGGTTTTAGGCACGCACACATGACCAAGAGGTGAAGAATAATAAAAGTATACGAGAAGAGAATCCCACCATGGTCTACCGCAGTCTCATGAAACATTACTTGATATGTGATAATGTATCTCATGGACGTTTCATAAAGAATAACCACAATGTAAATGTCCCATAATCGACAACATTTCAAAACTTTTATGTTGACTATATACGTATGATGATGGTTATATGATAGTATTCTTTGAATCCTTATGGGGT
Source organism: Viscum album (assembly GCA_963277665.1). Taxonomy (NCBI): domain Eukaryota; kingdom Viridiplantae; phylum Streptophyta; class Magnoliopsida; order Santalales; family Viscaceae; genus Viscum; species Viscum album. Next base: position 319,586,108 of record OY728156.1, read on the forward strand.
ACACGATCACGTAACACATTCTCATGTACTCCAACTGGTCATGTGCTATAGGAAAAGAGTGGATATAATAAATTATTTATACCAAAATGATACTTTTTATTTATGTATTTTCTCTACTTTATCTTTCCAAGGTTTATATAGAGGATGTCAAAAATAGTATTCAAATAAATAGGATAATATAATTCCTTGATTTATTCACTAAAAATTACCTATATATAAAATAGCCACATTATGAGGAATAAAATTATGTTCTTCACACATTTATTATGGCCTTCATCCTCAAAATTCATGGTTTTTTCTGTTTTTCTTGACATTCTACATCCTCCTTTGGAAAAAACACTCCAAATTTTATATTTACATTTTCGTTGATTTAAAAAATCACACGTTAACATAACAGTTCGCACATTCATCCTCTATAATTTCTACAACACTACTGATTACATTCAATGGCAAAAAAATCATCCTTAGTGAGCAGGCTTTATCCCATTATCAATTTCTCTATATAGTGAATTCTTTAAACATCAATGTTGATTCTTTAGTTGAAAACATATATTGATTTCATTATTTGATTCGTTACTCTATCTAAAAATGAAATTTTTCTACAAATATATATTTCAACTAACCACCCCTAATTTAGCATTAGTGATAATGTGGTTTGTCAAATGATTGATATATAAGACTTCTTTTTTGAATTTATGCTTCCATCAATTAATGTTTGTGAACTACAAGATCCCTATATTCTCAGTTTCCTTTTCCTTCTTTTGTTTATATTGATTATCACTAGGTTCAGCTATGGTTGGTGAATGTATCTCATATGCTCATTAATTTGGATAGTTTTATTATTATTTTCCACATCAATTTTCAATTTTTCTTCTTTTTTATTACTAAAATAATAAAATTTATATAATAAAAACAATTTTTATATTTTGTATATCAAATGGCCAGATTTAGTATTTTTTGTCAAAGTCATGTATTTTATTATTTAATTTGGACATTTTAAATAAATATTAAATTTATTAATTCATTCAGTTTTAACATAAATAATTATTCTTTTTTTATTTAAATTTAATTTTCTCATTCTTTTTATTATTGTAATATTTCATTTATTTTGTTTTTCTGAATACCTTGTTAATTAATTATTCTAAAAATAAATAAATTTTCACATTATTCGTGGATACATTAAATAGTTGAATTAATCCTAAAAGTCTTGATAATTTAATAAAATATTTTATTACAACGTGGTAATAAATTTTAATTTAATCATTTAATTTTATTATTTAATTTAATTAATTAATTAATTAATTAATTTATTCAAACATATTTAATTAAATTCCTTATTAATTTTTTTTTTTCATTTTCAACTTTTTAAAATGTGTATTTTAATATTTTAATTTTTATTTCTATTTTTGTTCATGTAATTTCTTATTTTTAGTATAGTAAATAAATTGTTTTTTAGTAATTTTTAATTTCGTGTTAATTTGATTTTTCTTATAGGACTCTCCCCAAGCCATTATTCCCTACAATCACTAATGGAAGTGCAAGGTGACTTATCCTTTTCCAAATTTTTCATCCACCAGTAGCTCCAATCTTCTCACACCATTAAACCAACAACCACTAAATTGAGTCACCTTTGAATTCATTTTCCATTAACATTTATTCCTTCCCATTTTATAATCACCACATCTATTTTTATGACCCACTAACCAATATCCACCCACCTCAAGGAACCTAGCAGTGTCACATTTATCATGGTTTCACAACTCTACAAGTGTCTCCTTTTACACAAACATGTTCTTCATTCCATACACACAACTCCATTCCCCTTGGTGTTGTCTCCCACACACCACTTTCACTACCACCCCTTTCAACATAAAATCATTACTACCATCACATATTATCACCACTCTCCACTAGCACTGTGTCCCTCTTCTTCTACGTACATGTGTCACCGTCACTACGATAGTGGTAAGAAAATATAATCATGGAGAGAGTAAAACCAATTCCAACAGTGGAATAAAAAATTAAACGACATTGAATGAAAAATTAAATCCAACACATAGAAATAACAGCATTTCAAATCCAGATATTGGAATCCTAAAACCGGTTTCCTAATAGATCAAATATAGATATCAAACATGTTTGGAAGGTTGACCCCACCTGAAGAACACTCAGGCACAGATCCAGTATCGGCCGAACTACCACCTCTCTTTCCCAATACCACGATGTATCCATCTAATTGAACTCTAGAACCGTTTCTCTTCCTTCCCATTGTTGTTCTCTATCTTGTCTAATGCTCGTTGCGGTAAACCCCATGTATCTTCCCATTATCTAGAGAACCCCCCCATATCAATTTAATTTGATTTTTCTTTTTTATTATATATAATATTAAATATATATCATATTATATATTATTATTATTATTAGATATTAATAGTTTTATTATAATTATTTCTACTATTATTTATTAAAAAAAAGATATATTTGTTTTTGTTCATAAATAATTATTATTCATCTATAATTTTTTTATTAAGTTATTAATTTTTTGATTTATTGATTTTTTATATACTATTAATATTAATAGGTATTTAAATTTATATATTAATTTCTTATTTATATTAAATGGTCTATATTTATTAAATAAGTAGTGATGTTTTTATTATTTATATTTATATTTCATATTTATTTTCAGATATATTTATTAAATTATTTTACTAAATTAATTTTTATGAGTTAGTGTACATGTGTTGTTGGATGCGAACGATGGAAGTTTATGGAGAATAACTAGGACCAGTATGTTGAGAGGTAGTCTAGATGAGCGAGAAAATATTGGAGAGAGATCGACACCTTACACCTCACCACAAGAGGATACAATCCAAAACCATATACAACATTACATCACGAGAATATGGAGTAGTCATAGCCAATCATTCACAATAGAGAAACTGATCATTCCACAACACAACCATTCCATTGATCAGGACTCTATTGTTCCACTAATCCGTCATTCCATACATTTCCCAACCATAATACATTCTACATCCTCGATATTCCATTTCGTCCTTCCATTTCTAGAATAATCGTCTTCAATTTCATCTCTATTCATCAAATTAGAGAGATATCAAAAACCCGAGTAGAAGCAGAGCATCAGAGGAGGATCTTGAGGAAGTAATTAAACTCAGAACAAATTTTTTTCCATTGACTTTCACCATGTATTAATCATGGTTTTAATTTCTATTTTCTCAAACATGGGTAGTGAAAATCATTAGGGGAATCACGCATTAATGAACTGATCATATTTTTATCCATTATTCTCTTTTAATTTAATTTAATTAGTGAAGTCAATAAATTTAATGTAATTTTTATTATTTATGGTAATAATTTAACACTACCAACAACCGATAGGTGATGGTAGTAAATAATTTCACCTTGGATCACTGAATGATGTAATTATAATTTGGATAGTCCAATGATTCTCGTCTCCATAGTGACAGGATTAATTTAATGTCAAGATCAAAATATTGAGATACAAGAAGGTCCATCGAGTTGTAGAAATTCAATCTGGTAATAGACCAATTAGTCTCTAGAATTTTACAAAAAATAAAGGATTTAATTGACTAGAATATAGTAAGAGAATATATTTAATTTATTATCAGAATCCCGAGGACTATAATTCATCCATTGATTTTATCAATTTTTTTTTATTTTTCCCCTAGACCATTCAACACAGTCTACCTAAAGTTTTATCAATTTCAACTATTTTGACATTAGTTTTTATTGCTTTTTATTTTTATAGTTTATTTGTTATAGACAATAATGGACCTTACCTATTATTAGATATGTATCACTGTATAGTACTACTATAATTAGGTTTTATAAATATTAAATTGTTGATGCTAAATGATTTCCTCGTCAAACATCATCCATAAAGCTCACTTAATCATTGTTAGAGTCCTTGGTCAGTCATAGATTTAAATTTATTCAATATAAGCATTAGATTTTATTGATTTTTCGTCATTCAACTAAAATTAGTGAGTGAAAATCTATACGTTTATGTTCTCTGTTCACATTAATTTGAGCTTGTGGTGGATTGAAAAAATGTGTATGGTTTTTTGACTATATGTGACATCCTTACCGTTTATTGATCTCTTGAGAATAGACCCATATATTTTATTATTATGATTAGTTATAAAATTTCATGTTGAAAGTTTTATTTTTTTCCCCATCAAAAAATTATTTGGTAGGAATGGTTTGATTAGGAATTTCATCGGTTTGACTAAGTTTAATTCATTTTTAACTACATCATAGGTAGGCATGTTAGGTTTAATTTATTATTGATTATCAGTTAGTAGTGTTTTAATGATAGGTAGGATATTGTCTTTTAATTAAGTGAAAATTGTCCTTGTGGTTAGTTGATCAATTTTAAAAAAAATTACACATAGAGTCAATTGTCCTATGCCAAATTTACCAGATGTTTTACTTTCATTCAATATCATGGAATTTCACCCAATTTTTTTCCATAAAAAACACAAAAAATTGTTTTTAGTGAAAATTATCTAGATAAAATACTAATAAAAAATCCAAAAAATATTAAATAATTCATCAATATGTAATAAGAATTTAAATAGTAGAATTATGAAAAAATTAAATCAACCTATTCTATAAACAAATAAAATATATTTCAAAAGAATAATTTCATGAGAAATTCAACAAAAAAAGATATTCTTCAAAAAATACATAAATTTAAAATGAAAAACATTTAAATATTAATTCTCCAAAACACCAATTTCACATTATATTTTAAATGAATTACTGATTCAATGTTTAATTTATCCAAATTCAATATTTTTCTCATTGAAAGTGCATTTTCAGTCATAATATCCCAATAAATATAAAAAGATAGGTTCCAAATAGTACTAAAAATAATAAAAATAAATTATGATGATCCAATATATTATTCCATTGTCAAAAACAACTGTACAATAACATTATGTAATATCTATATAAAAATTTATCTATTTTATTTCTTTCGCACGCCAATACCTTCCACTAGAACATCTATGCTAAATTCACAACGTCCATTTTCAATTCGTCGCATCGTCTTATATAATAAGACTTTCTACAAGTGAATGTGTATTGATGTACCTCTTCTGCATTCCCACACATAGAGAAAATTTTTATACTTCTTCATCAGAATTACTTCTCAACTACTTTCCTTGAGTTTCATCAACTTACCTGAATCTGGATGTTCATAGTGATTTGAGCCTATCACTTTCTACTTCCTAAAACTATAAATTCTTGGATAATAACTTATGGAAATCCCAAAATATAACTAGAAAATATATTAATCACTAAAACCCAATAATATCCCACTTGATTATTATTTTCATAGGTTCATTATAATAATCACTCACATGAGATTTATACTCAATGCTTTCACTATGGTCCATCGACCATCTTTTTATCACACTACATCATTTCCCACCAAGTCCCCCACTATGATTCTAATTATCTATCCCACCACTTATTAAATAACTCTCTATATTTTCTGATCTATGATCAAAAAAATTTCTAGATCCATATCTAAATTTATTTTAGTCCAATAAACAATTTATGTTGTGAACCATGTCATTGACCCTAATCTCTCAAGAATCCTAAATTTCCCGCATTATTCTATTTCATATATATAATTAGAATGTTTATAGTTCATTACATCATGATATATCTATGGAACAAAACTTCATCCAAAGATTATAAATTATTAAAAATTATTATATCAATAGACAAAATAACTCCCAACAAATCTTCGCTCATTATAATTATGACATTCCCAAACCAACGATAGTAATGAATTTGACACTATTTCTTGTCAATTAATGATTCTCCTCCCATACTGAGAACCTTTTGGATCTTTTAAAACCACATGATATAAATTTCCATTGAAAAATAAATTACCAAATTATTTATCACCACTATTTTTCAAGAATAATGCATGAGATTTTTGGTTGTTCGTCAATTGGAATTGAAGTGGACATCGTATGTCTTTGAAATACTTTATAGATGAGATAAATACAAAATTAATACTTTTTTGATCATAGAAAAGTGAAAATAATCTATCAAAAATGATGTTATTAAATACTTGGTGACACATTTTTGTGTTCCAGGTTTAGTCTCCCAATATTATAGAAAAACACTAAAAATAGATCTTATGAAACACTGACTACTTCCAGGAAATATCATCCATCAAAAAAATTATCTTGAACTATTAATTCCATCAAGGTTTTTCATGATGAAGGTTTTTAAATATCTCATTTTTTTGTTATGGAAATAACACCCACTCTTTTATATGTATTCACTGATGATAGTAATTGTAAAATTTCCCCGACATGATAATCAGAACATACCTAGTTTCTAATTCACTGGTTCCTAGTTCATTCAGAAGAGGAAAACCTCTTGATTTCTCCAATGACCATAGGACCTATATGTTCTGAATTCCATTTTATTTAATATCAGGTATTTAATTAATATAGGATATTCATTTTACATTTTTACATTTATATATGATTGAGAGTCCCATTAAACAACAACCATATTCCAGAACATACGTCTCATGTGTTAAATTCTTCTTTGATAAAATTTCATCCATAAATACAAATCTATTATTTATAATTTTACATAACAATGAGGACCCTTCAAGTGAATCCCATAATTTAAAAAATAAAAAGATCAACATCTCAAAATATTCTTCAATTATACTATACTCATTGAAATTATTCTATCTTATCATAGAACCGTCAAATTTTTAATAGTCATGAGTTCTCCTCTAACTGAATCCTCCAAAAAAAACAACCATCTACATTTTATAGAAATTGGATGATGAAACATGAGATAAAAATAAACTAAATTAAATTGTCAAGTGAATACATGGTATAAAAAAACACAACATCATAATTATAGGATTTTCAAAACATATGGATGTTAACCGTTTGAAAATATCATCCAGTCCGAGCCAAAAAATCTTTGACTCAAAATATTTATCACATGAATCAGATCAATGTGATTACCATTAGCTATTCCACTAAAATATAAATTTGGGATGTGAACCAAATCACAAGGCTACACCTTCTAAAAATTTCTATTATCTTCCTATCATGGCTATATTATTCTTCTAAAACAGTTCACGTTTCTTGACGTAGCCTCAATACTAAATCCCAACTCTATAGTGGTATCATGAACTGTATAATCCATTTTAAAAAAATTCAACCATCAAAAAATAAATATCGACCATACCCATTTAAAAATTATCCATTGATGAAAATCACCTTCAACCAAGTTCAAATGTTTTAAGGGATAATGACAATATTTATGAAGGATTCCATAATATTCCAACCAAATTATGAATGATAACAAAATAACAGAAATGGTCGGTAGACACAAAAGTAATTTAAGTATTCTGAAAAATATAGAAAAACTAATGCTACAATTAATATACTAATAAATTTATTCTAAAACATAGTAATCCTTCATCATGGAGAACCCAAAATTATTCCAACATATCTCAAAACCAATTGACTATTCCCTTTCATAACATGATAAACTACTCCCCAAATTCAATATGGACATGATATACTATAATGTGTTGGTTAAAAATAATTTCCCCATCTAGATCCTGATACTAGATTCAAAAAAAAATTATTTCAAATCATTGAAATCTTCTAAATAAATGATTCATAAAAACCAAAAGTATGGATCATGGTCACCAAAATGTTCAACACCCCATGGAACCTCCACAAAATCATTTCCAAAACTGTGATGTCTCTACACTGTTACCACTTCACATATCTGTCACCTTAAATTTATAATTCCATGGATTTCAATTTAGTAAGATTTTCCAAAAAAAATAATTCTCATGAAATAATAATTACAAAAAATAGAAACAAGCACCACATAAATATTATTTTGTAATTCGTACTGTAGTCCTATATTCACATTAAAATTATATTTTTATTGAAAAATATATCAACATTATAAGGGAACATTGATATAAAATCATAATGAGAAAACAAGTATCATACCAACAATATCCATGAAAAGTCATGTGTCTAGTTCTCACACCACGGAGAATCATGATGAATGAAATTTGATGCCACAAGTATCCCTATCTTTATATTCTTCTCATTTTGATATATTGTTACATTAGATTATACCCAATTTCCTTTGATATTAATGAAATTATAATTTTTCATGTAGATCAATGCTAACACATACTTTCATGCATTTAATTTATTACATAAGGAAAAATGCTTTTAATTATACTAGGGATCATATGGTCATCTGATCCCACCATCCACCGTTGACTGAAGAAATTATTGATTTACCATAGTTAGTCTAACCATTACATAAGACATTGGATGAATCAATAATTCACACATATTTATCATTTTTTTTAGAACATTCACTACTTATTTTATTGGGAGAATATAAATAATTCTTACATAATATTACCATAAGACCATCTGTGCTTTATAATTATTCTTTCCATCATATTCCTCTAAACATTAATATAGTGCATGGAACATCCCTTCTAGATATTTAATTTCAGTCATCATAAAAGGAAGACATCCTAGTGGGTTTCTCAGTACATTTCACCCTATTGATTATCACACCTCCCCACCATTGTGTGGATACTATTTTTAAAAAAAATTCATTTAAATTATTCAACTTAAATGTCTCTATTGAGGTGTTTGGAAAATGTAAATCTAGACAATCATATTGAATGTGATCATTTCTAAATTTGGATTAACCAAGTGTAAATTTTAGGAACATAATTTATAAAACCCAATAGTTAACATGAAAATATTTCTCTCATGGAAACCCAACACCCTACCAGTCTAACCTATAAATATTATTATCATATCTAAAAAAATATTAATCATAAAATCGAAAAACCTTTAATTAGTTCTATATAATTCATGATCACATTATCTCTAATTAAAAACACACACTAAGTACATAGTTAAGTATAAATAAGAATCAATATCAATAATATTTCATTCAATGAATTATTGAAAAAATAATTTATTAAGACTACATGAAATTGAGTTCAATTATACACTCTTTTAGATCAATCGAATCCAACCCTCATATTTTATAAACTCCTAAATAAAACATAGTAATCTAATAAAGATATGAATAATTTCAGTACACTAGTAAGAATGCTATAATATCCCACCACAACTCATTTAGGGGTAAAAAATCATCAATAAATTCCATACACGGGCCGATGGGATGAATTACCTCTAAATATTAACTGTCACCAAGTATCATGAATCATCATGAACCAAGACATATATGGAATATGAATAAATAAATTTTATGTATGCCAATGAATGAAATTATACGAGATACAATTTTATGTGATATAAATTGGTCATATAATATAATAAAACATCAAGAAATATGTTTCAAAAAACAACGATGACATGAGGTTGGTTGTTATACTTAGATCTATACTAAATTATTTGTTCATCATCATTCCATATATCAGTTTCATGTTTTTCCATCATCACTATTTTTGATATTCTTATAAATAAAGTTATGAACTTGTTCACATGCTCGGTGAGTATAATAATACATAGTATACTCATCCCATGTGGTGATCCAACCCCAAGAACATCAATTGTCTATGTTAATCACATATAAGGGATGTCTAGATAATGAAACATAACCGGAAGACATCATTAATAATAAAAATAATCATAATCAATGCTCATCAATAAAACCATTGTCTACTTTCACAACACTCAAAAAATAATTATATCGCACAAGAAAATATAGGAATCTTATCTCGCATTAATTCATATATTTTAGGCTTGAAAATTTATCCTAGTGAAACTAATCATGAGATGCTTAAGGAAATACACATCTCATCCTATATATAATATATATGATAATGTACATGTGTCCAATAATAGAGACTTTATACATGTTAGTATACTAAAAAATTGGCATATCTAGGGATATAGCAATGTATTAGGGTATTAGAGAAATTAACATTATTCTAGGTTTCTATTTGGATATCTAGTCCTCAAAAATCATAGGGATGTGGGTGGTAAAAAGGTATTATCTAGTTGATTATCACCCATCCCAATCATAGAGTCATTTGAGAGAAAGAAAATATAATCAGGTGAATTATCATCCATCGCATTATCATATTGGGGGTACTATAGTAACTACTATTATGTGTATATCTCATTATAAATATCCTTTATGTGCAAGTGATATTTGATTATCTCCTAATAAAAATACATTTTTTCTTATTCCAAATATGCAGGAGAGTATGAACATGTATAGGTAAGAATCATTTCCAATATCTACCATGATTAGTGGGTGAGAATGGTATGGTTAAAACCGCTTTACTCTATTCATATTAATGGGGAGATTTTAAGGGAGAATTTCATTATACCACATCGCCACTAATATCCATCGATCACAAGATACATTACATCTTATCATGAGTAAAAATACAAAATAATCCCCCCCATTACAATTAGGGGTCCATTTAATTACCAGAAAAGAATACTCATAGAGATATTTAAAGCTATTACACCATCCTCTATGGATTTATACAATCAATGTTCCTATAATGATGATGTTAATTAAATAAATGATTATTGTTAGTCATTTAATTAATTGCTTATGCACATGATAACATGATTGTTATCAATCCCAATTTATATTCTATATTCATGATAACATAGGTAACATTATTGACATCTAATATATAATATAATCATACTTATGGATGACCATAATAATTATTATAAATATACATCCACCTTAGTTCCTAATTATCAAGTGCAATTAGTTAATATTCACTTAATAATTACACCAAAAATATTAGGTTCATCAAATTCATTCATAATTATGTCCCAATAATTATGGAAAAAATCTTTCCATAGTGTTATATCTATATTTTAGTTGTATTAATAAATTATAACATTAATGGATGATACATTCCATAATATTTTAACCTCCCTATCCATATTTCATTTTTTCAACAAATTCTATATAGATAATCTCATTAATATCATCTAATCAACTATAATGAGAAAATTATTTACAATACTATAAAAACAATCATTTTTTAAATTCTTCACTACTTGATCACTTGGGTAGGTATATTAAAATAGTTTTAATTTTATTAATTCGTGTTTTTATCCATTAATAACAATAATTTTAACATAATAATCATATTTTTACTTCATTGTTTTCATCACCCATTTTGAAAAAAATGTATCCTAAATTTTATTTATTTAAAATAAATTTTAAAACATTTTTAGTGTTATAATTATAAAACTGGTATAATTTATTTATTTATAATAGTTTTCCCATTTCGTTCATAGTTAATAATATTCAAATGTTATCACAATTTAAGATTCAAAATATTAGAGCGAATGCCACCTCTCATTCTTTAGTAACCCATCCAAGTGTAATATTGAAGCTTCTAATTTTTTTTCTTTTCAAAATTACCAATAAATAGTGTTCTTTTCATGTTGTAATAATTTTTTTGATGATCACTATAAGAAATTTTAGTATTATTATAAATAAATTCAAGTAACATATAGTTCTTCTTTCTCATTTAGTAAATACTTAATGAATATGAGTGAGAAAATGTGAATCCTATTTATTTAAACAATGTTCAATTTTTTTATATTCATAATAATATTTTCTAAAAAATCATAATTATGTTAATTATTTCACTAAAAAACTCCAAACATTTCAAAAAAGAGTTAAATTAGGTAAAAAATACAAAGAGGGTTCTGATTCAATTTTCATTTCCAAATATGATTTTTTAACACACCCCCACATTCTCTAACACCATTCTCCCAATTAGGGTTTATACATGAAAACCCCAGGCATAGGACACATGCACCAAAGAAATCTCACCCAACAATATTATTTATATCAATATAATCTATTTCACTCTAATATCAGATGGTCCTATGTCATTCTATATTTAACACTCTTGTGGCTATCTGACTAGTTTAATTAAACTACCCATATTGCGCCACATCATAGGAGTATTACATAAAACCAACCTACTCTTATACCCATTTGATTATATGAACATATTAACATGACTTATCATTGAAAAATGATGTTTTATCACTTATTAGTAATGGTAAATTACACTATTCTGAATTAAATCATTTGATTAGATGGATAAGAATGATTCAGTTGTTCTATTTGAACATACATTCATTCCCACTATAAAGTCTTATGTGGAACAAATTTCTCTTTTTTATCAAGGATCAGGAAACCCTCCCTAATTCATCATACTCCATCTATTTTGATTCCCATAGAGTGTAGACAAGGATTAGCTTTTTATTATGTGACCCAATTTTATCTGAGGATAGATATTAACCCCCCGATTCTGGATCGGGCGTTCATTTATGAAATTCAAAATCTATATAAAAAATATTAATAGGAACAGTGAAAACCTAGAAAATATATTTTTGTGATTTTTAAAGTAATGTATCTCTAATTAATGTGAATTTATATGGATGAATTTCATCTATTTGAAGTATTTCTAGTGATTCATGGTAGACTTAGTGAATAATTCGTTTGAAGAATTTATCAATATATTATCAAAACTAGACATAATATTTCTTACTATGTTTTATTGGTATGTTCTAGTAATAATTTTTTGAGTTAAATATAATTATATGTTTTTTCATTGGATACACAATAGATCAAAAATGAATATTATAATTCCTAAAAAATATACCATCTAAAGAAAATAAATATATTTTTCGCTAAAAAAATTATCTATATTATTATTTTAAATGTATTAATAAAAATTTTAGGATTCTTATACCATTAGAATTATAATTTTTATTATACTAACTTATGTAAATTTCATTGTTATAATAAAATATTATTTCGTTGAATAAGAGGATAAACAAATATGTACAAAGATGTTGTGTTGGACCAATGAATAATAATGTGCCCACATAATCTGGTGATCTCCAGTGATGAATGTGTTCCTATAGTAGTAGCCCCCTTGGGGATCCAATCCTTCTAAACACTAGAATACCTTTATAATGATTCTAATATATTAATATGTATATGTTATTTAATGTAACATATAATTTAATGAATTATTTTTTATTTATAATAAATAATTAATAATTCCTATCATTTTCGACCAAATGTATTAACCCCACAATGAAATTATCAAAATATCATCCCTAGGGAAAGAACTCATTCAAGAAATAGTGACCATCTTTATTTATTAATCTATAACTTTGATAATGGTGAGCATAAAGTTTTACCTTATCACATAAAATCAATATTGTTTTTCTTAAAACATCCTAGGGTTCTTAACTAAACCACTAAATCACATCATCTTATTAAAATTAGTGATAATGATCCTACAGAAGCAGAATTAGGTATCAAATTATATCATAAGAAAAAATCATTCATTGGTGAGAACCCATATGGTTCAACCTTCCCCATAATAAATATCTTCTTCCTTGGAAATAAAATATACCATAAATAGGTTGATCAACAGATTTATCAACCAACCTTCATTCATAAAATGAGAAAACCACTATGAAATCATTATACAATAACAAGAAAAAATTATTCATAAGGAATTCATAAAAAAAATAATTTAAAACAGTTTATATATTATTGATATAATAATAAAAATAGTTATCTCTTTTTGAGATATACATCTTACAAATTTCATTTATGAAAAAATTGGTTGTCTAAGTGAACATTAGATGATCATCACATTTTTAAAATTTGTAACAAAAATTTATAATAATAATCAAAATGATTGACTTCATTGATAACATAAACAAAATATCTAAAAAATCTATATACATAGTAACTCCATGGTAAATATTTATGTTATATAACTCACCACTATTTGAAAGCATGAGGATTTATAAATACATTCAACCATTTAACAAAAAAAATTACCACAAACTCCAAGAGTGGATATATGTGACCCCACAATTAATGAATGGATAATGGTTTATTCCTAAATATATTTATTCATTACCAATATTTTCATTCTAGACTGGAATTGTGAAATTAATGAATTGGGGGTGGAATGGAGTTTTTAAAAAAAATCACTGAAAAATCCTCTTTAAAAAATGATTCAAAATGTCCCACTCTTCATTATAGTATATGTTTCCAAAAATATGTAAATTAAAAATACGTACTGAAGTTATTTATATATGTTCAATGAAAAATGATCCCTTATAGACCTTCAACAACTTTACTTTGTAGGCCCTTTTCCTATAGTCCTTGATAACAGAGTCAAGTAATCCAAAACATGTTAAAAAATAATCCCAAATTCATTAAGTTCGGGTACATATTTCTAAAATAACACTCCTCACCCTTTTCATATTAAAAACAATGATTATAGAATTTTCAGAGACATATGAGTATAATGATTTTTTGTTTACCACATAATTGCAATCTACAATTGACTATTGATGAAGTATTATTCTCAAGAAGGAATTGAATACGTTTGTGTGTATATGAAATAACTTCATTTATTTTAATGGTTTTTAGAAATCACATAGAATTAATAGATATATTTTCATAGATACAAATAATTAATATCAAGAAAAAAAGTATATGTGTTCTTTCTATCATGGGTATTCAACAAAAAAAGATACTTAGGATATGAAAACCATTTACACATTTTTAATCCAATATTATTTATTTATTTAAAATTGTTTGGTGTAATGAATATAATAGTAAAAAATTAATGTTATTTCTATTCTAATGTGAACTCTTATAGAAATTGCATAAATAGAGTGTTGTTCTAGTGACACATGAAACATCTTTGAAAAATTAATTCTATTGAAAAAAAAGCTTCAATTACACCATACATTATTAATTTAGAAATCAATATGTTTGATTATAATAATAAATTAGTAGGATTCTATTGATATACTATAAAAGTAAAGAAACACTTAAAAATATTATATTATAATTTATAACATAGTTAATGGAATCCAGTATCATCATTCTTTGGCATTGTATAGATTTTGATTATTAATATTTATATGATTATATGACTTTTTTGGACATCATAAAACATTACATGAGTCATGTATTTTATCGAACTCTAAAACTATCCTATGAACATATAAATGTAGAGTTTTATCATAAGTGATTTTCAACTTCCATTTTTATCTTATTACTTTTCATGATTGTATGTATTCCTTTTGACCAAAATCCTATACATTGAACATAATTCATTGGTGGGATTGTATATTTGTCGAATATAAATTCATCATGATACCTCGTTCGAGATGCAAATTTTAGACAAGTAATATTTCATGAATATTTTAAATTAAATTATTGTGACAATTTAATTTAATACTTGACCAAATCATAAGGCTTCCAAAATTTGAAATCACTATGAAAACATGAATTTATTGTAAACATTATTCTGAATTTAATACACAAGTTTAAAGAAGAAGGTCTTTCTATAACCGGAATACAGGGCTTCAACACTTATAAAAAACATTAACTCTAATGTTAATATCATTGGAAGAACATATTTATATCATAAAAATTATTTTTTAGTAAACATTAAGCTAAATAATTCCAAAAAAATTTGAGATTTTTCTCATGATAAAAAATAACTTGGAAAAATGGAATATTTTGGTACTACATTAGTGTGCCATAAAATTTCACCTTTTTGTGATCAGAAAACACATAAAAGGTAATACATAAAAATTTGTAGATTAATATAATGGATATTATAAAAATATGATTATTGAAAAAATTTAGTGATAATAATCGTCATAATATCAAGTGTGAGATAATATTTGTCCTTATTCTATTTTCATCTCTACATTTTTGAGATAAAAAATTATAACAAAATAACAGATATAACCAATTCAATATAGAACACTATGTTTCATAAATTTAAGAATGGGTTTCTAAAATGAATTATAATTCACCATTGAGTGGAAACATAAAAGATAAAATATAGATAGAAGTTAGAGACCGTCATTAAACTATTATAGGTGAAATAAAAATATTACTCCATTCCAATATTAATCCAATAATTGATTCAAAAAGAGAAAACATATACAGAATGTAGATAACAAAGGCGGATGACTCCTTTCTCTCATGATGGGGTGGGGATGAATGTTTATACTAAAAGGATGAATTTTCTTGGTTCTCAAGATCATGTGGATATTTCATGAATACTCTACAACATGGAGTTGTAAGGCTCCTTTGGTGTCAAGTAGCTCCATGTCCACTAGTATATTTGTGATAAAACTCTTATGAAATAAAATTTTATCTAATTTTTTTAATATTATAATCAGAAACATCATAAACATTTGATTACACAATCCTAGGAATATATGGTGTTCAGCCGAATATATTATCTATTTATATCTATATTAAATTAGTAGCATGAGATTCTAGATTGGGGTAATAAAAGAGGAATAAAACATTATTTTGATGTTTTTAGTGGAAGGATATATGTTGGGAGGAATATCAATCAAAGATCATCAAATTCCCATTTAAAATTAGGATTTCCATACCAAATCTATATTTTTATGATATCATATTTAGAGTAATCAATAATAAATATATATACCCTCTTCAATAATGAGATATTTTTTTATAAATTTCAGGGAGATTGGTTTCATAGGTTAAAAAGTAGATTTTTATGGGTTCCTCCAAGAAATTGACCTTTCTAATTATTTAAATAGTTATATAAGTACATTTCTTAAATATATAAAGTGGTTATTTTGGGAATAAATTTTGACCAATAGAAGATTCAACTAAAAATTGGATAGGAGTAGCATGTTAGGGATGAGAAGGATTGCCTCTGGAGAATTCACAGTCGAAGATTTATCCTCTCAACTAAAATATTAGTTCAATAAAATCTATTTGGACATTGAGTATTTCTCCAGAATCTATGTTCTAATGGGTTTATCGTCCCTATTCTCAAATATACCTTTTTTATGACCAATAGACTATACACTATTTCCATGATTTAGTAGTATCTCAGAATCATAATTTAGTTTCTCATGGAATCCAGAGTCACCACGTCATGTAGAGACAAACCCATGTCAAATTTCATATTCACATATTACATCTGGGAGCCTAATAAAATAGGTAAATAGTAGTGAATTTCTCTTTAGAACTAGCCAACATATATCCATTAGAGGAATATATTTATATATTTGATCTCTCAAGAAGGGTTTCATCAAAAATATATCAAGATATAAGAATCCCTAGTGTGTTATGATTCTTTATGATCTCTTATATATTTGAGTGTAAAAATATTATTTTTTTGTCAATGTTGTTCTTCTTACTTTCAACATTTTGGATTAATTTTTTTTCTCAGTGGAATTTTTTTTCATAAATAATATTTCATTAAATCTATTTTTCGGAATATAGATAGATAAAACTACCTTGGAGATATGGAAAATATTCATTTATGATACTACCATTAAATGAGACTATCATTTACCAAGTCTTTTCATTTTGGGTTTCATACAAAACTAAAATTTAATTTTATAATTGAACAGATATTATAAATATTTATTGTAAATAAAAAACATTCACCAATATTTTTAACTCAGATAGATCGATCTTTGAAATATTATTTTGTGGATAAGATTAAATCCATTTGAATTATTCAAATTGAGAGATCATGATATTATTTTGTGAATGAAAATCTAATTTGAAAACATAGATCACATTAATACCACTCAAATATTATAACAATTCATCTGAAAATGACTTCAAAATGATAAATTACTATAACATAGACAATTACTATTTTATTGATCTCTGTTCATTAAAAACATCTATCGAGTCACCAATTTAAAGAGGATGATGTTTCCTATGAAAAAAAGACTTGGTATTCTGTATATCCATAATGTTAGAGAAATCATCATTGATATATAGTGCTCATTTAGGCTCTTTATTTAATCTTTAGATACTTCAATATCAGCCTTAAGCTTGTTTACATCCACCGTTGCGAATCTAATCTCATTGAAAACATCAATGTAAATATTTTGACATGATATTCAAACTGAGGATGATTTTCATTCAAATATAGTGATATAGATGCTTCTTCAACTTTATATTCTTTCTAATTGATAAAGGATAGATGGATCACAATGAAATAGACTATTGAAAACATGTCACATCGTTTTCTGAGAGGTGAAGGAAGGTTCTCATTTAAAACATTGTTATTTATTATTACTATAGATACAATATCTCAGACGGAGGAACCGACCCCAGTATGATCTACTTCTCCCAGTGATGAAGGTGGCCCCCGCATCGGCCCCTCCTCCCTCGGTGGGGGAGGGAGCTTCATTGCCCTTTTGGATAGCAGGGTCAGCTTTTCACCCATTTTCTATCCCTGATTTTCTCCCCCCATTTCTAAAAGCGACTATAACCCCTAAAGTTACAGATATCTTCGATTGCCTCCCTAATCTTCAACTTTTGACATCAGAATTCTCAAAAACCTCTTCCATCTTAAACCTCACATTGGTTTGTCTCTTCAGGTCAAGAAGATCTTCGGTTGATGTGTTCGATAGGTTTATCTTCACCTCATGGTATCTCCAGGAAAGGGCGATTGTCGGCTTTCTTGACAGTCGACACATCATGATTCGATTTGAATCATAAGTATACCTCATCAAGGCATGGTCGAGAGCTCCGCGTATCGTCAATGGGTCCCAGTTCTTTCTCTTATGATGGTCATTTGAATTCCATATGAATCGATATTTCCCATCTACTGCAGTTTGGATTAGTTTTCCTAATCTCTTGTTGCCGTTTCAGAATCCTTCTGTGATTCGCATGATAGGTAACCTTGTAGGTAGATTTTTGTGCTCGGATAGCCTCACTGAAGCTGTTTGTCACCCGGTATGTCCAAGGGTATGTGTGGAAGTAGATTCATCATGAAAACCTTTTGATTTTGTCTGGATTACTATTTGTGAGGATTATAGGTGCAAGAAAAAGGTCATATACCAGAGATGGACATACTTCTGCTCCTCATGCGGTTGTTTGGGTCATGCTTCGGAGGTCTGTCATAAGGGTCTTTCATTTCAGGAAGTTAGTCATCAGGGAATCCAGTCTACAGCTAAGAAGGATGCCAGTGTGAAAAGTAAGGCCCATGTAAAGTGTGGTGAATTTGGTATGTCGCAGTTGAAAAACGGTGGAGGTAGTGGTAGCGAATTCCACTCTCAGCAGCTGGTAGAGATGGCACAAATGAAAGGAGATTGTAGTAGTTCATTTGAGGTTACACATGGGTTGGAATTGAGGGGGAATGCTATGGAGATCCCGGATGAATTGGGAGAATCATCTGAACCCGTGGGTGGTTCAATGCAGTAGACTGAGGTGCCTGTTTTTTCCCAGGTGGTGGGGAAAAAGGACTCGGTGGAGAAGGAGGCAGGCGGTGTGGTGGACAGTAATGCTGAAACTTCTGGTTCGGATAGCAGTGGCACTCATATGGGTGTGGGAGGTGAAACGGATGTCATTCAGCCAAGTGAGAGGGAATTCTCCCATGATAAGGCTGATTGTAGTGATGTCAGGAAAACAGAGGGTGAGACCCAAGTAGCAGATGCTGAGGAGGACCCTAATTGAGTAGTTTGTGGGGATATGTTCAGAGGCAGTGACGACCTTCAATTGGAAAAGTTGTGGAATTCACTGGATATGGAGGTCTGTAATCTAGCTTGTAATGAAGGGAGCTGGTTCTCAGAGATACAATATGCTATCCAGGTGAAGAATAGATTTGATGGCCTTAGTACTTTTGGGGACTGTATGAAGGGGTCCTTTGAAGGCAGTAGGAGTTATTTCGTAGGGGAAATCAGCCTGAGGAGTAGTAGATGTATCAGTGGGAGGAATGGGAAGAGGGACTACTCCTCCTTGCCACCCCCCTTGCAGACTCAGTCAGCCAAAAAGAGAATGGAAGAGAAGGTGCAAAGTGAGGCCATGTGCCAGGACTCTCTTGAACAACCTGAACTTTCCTTGGATTTGATTCTGTGTTCAGAGGATGAGGTGCTAGAACTGTTGTTGTATCTCAATGGCTTGGAGGAGGATGCATACAAGATGATGGGCCGTGACATTGGAATGATGTGAACTGAAGACCAATTTTCCTGGGTTGAAAAACAGGACACGGTATTGTTTGGGGGCTTCAATAAAGGGTTGATCGGACTTAAAGAGTATACAGAGGTTTGAGATAAACTGACCTCTTCTTTGTAGCCTCTTTTAAGTGACAAGCCACTCACTCAGGTAACAACTATTTCCTGGAAGTTATTCAGGGATATAGATTCTAGAAAAATATTATTTTCCTTCAATGATGATGCTTTAACACTATATATTTAATACTTTTTTTTCCACTCTCACCTTTATTGTTCCTATGTTGAGGTTTACTCTCCGCTTGTGCTATGGAGATGTTTTGGTGTTTTGTTTATTTCTAGTTACATGGATCTACTTCAGATGAGGTTCAGAGCGCAAGGCCGCCACTACTGCATGGTACATGGAGTGGAAGACTGAGAGGGTATGGCCTGGCCATCAATTCCGTGCTCGTGCATCCTTGCACGGGACTGGTTGCTGAGTACTTATGCTTGGCGGTGGACTAATATCGAAGTACCTACTAGGGTGAGGTTGGACATGTGTTTTTCAGGTTCTTTTTTTGTTTTTCTGTTTGATTTGTTGGACTTGGTGGTTCTCACTTTCCTGTTAAAAGTGATACAATAATCAAATAAAAAATAATTTTCAATCAGTACTATAGAGACATTATCATATCCATTCACAAAAATTCCCCAAATCCCCTCTATTAATATCATCCTCATCATGTTCAACTCCAATATTAGTTACATGGATATATGGACCAATAGATGGGTGCTTTATAATATCAACCTCATTTACTAACCTCTTCCCACCACATGCTTGTTCTCTAGATTGAGCTTTAATAATCTCTTTATGAGGACATGTTGAATCACCATCAATCATAATACTTGTAGAAACTCTGACTATAAAATCCCTTAAAAATATACCATCAAAAGTAGGCTTGTCATGAGGATTTTATTAGCTAACATACTCCTATTTATAATTATCTAGGTTATCTTGTTGATCATATATTTCATATTCTTTTTTAATTTGTATTTGAAAAACAATTAATTATTTTTATAATAAACAAAAATTTTCATTTTCATTAGCATTCCCTCATACAAGAGTTTATTTCATATACATTTATAAATATAAGAGTAATCTAGGTAATAATTTTTTTTAAATCAATGTAAAATTATTCTAAAATGGTATAACGGTTAACTCCTCTTTAATTCAAATTAGTGATGAATGTGGTGAATTGTGATCCTATAAAGGTTCACATTCATATCAATGAGTAACAAATACAAAATTTTGATTTCATAGAAAGGAACTTCTTTATTTTTTAGCTCTATATTCTATGCTAGTCTAAATAAACCAAAAGAGAACACTATTGTCAAGATCTATGTCATTTTGAGACTTATTCTTGATATTTGGACTTTAGAATAAAGTATAAATTATAACTAATGGTATGACTTCATCATAAGATATCATGAATTGGCAATAAATGTATTAACCATCATGAGGGAAATGGAAAACATCAGGTATCATCACAGATAAACTTATGATGTCTTCTCTAAATACATTTAACTATAAAATATCTTTATTCTAGGGAAAGTGAAGTTTTGTTCTTTAATAAACCTCTCTAACTTATTTTTTAAACAAATCTATATTGTTATTATTGTCATGAAAAATAGTCCCATATTTGAAAAAATAATAATATTTGAGCATTGGATTTAACAAATGTATCCACCCATAGTATGTAGATCAATCAGGAAAAACTCTTCAATATTTCTCATGTGGTTTATCTCTATTTGGACTTCATGTAGGTTTGTCAGTATTCAAAAATAATTTCACAATTCTAATGATAGATTTAGGGGTTAGAGAGGGAATAAACATAGGGTTTCGATTGGAGTGATAGAGATAGAAATATATTAGGTGCATGGAGGAAAACGTTTTAGTCAATAGATCATTTTAATTATATTGTCTTAAAAGGAGATATAACTCTCTTCTAAAATTAATTTATATGAAACTTTATGTCCTTAAATTAATATAATTAAACAACATTTATATGAGGATCAATAAATAAAATAAAATTAAAATAGAACGAAATAAATTGAATAAATTACTTATCTAAATCAAAATAAGATCAATTAAACACAAAAATAACTAATTCACATTGGATAGAATTTAATATACCATAAATTAATGGATTTTATTAATATATATGAATGTTTACTTTCAGTCAAAAGAATTCTAAATAAACAACTCATTTTTGTGAGTTATTCATTATGATATGAAACCATAGGTCATGTTTTGGGGCATGAATGTCTTATTATATTTTTTGCAATGTTGATATAAGATGTGTTGTAATATTTGATTGGAATATGGTAGAAATTAAATTCAAACCCCAAAGTGGTAACTTTAATCCACAACATGTTTTCAAATTAACTACCTGATACAATGTACTCGACTTCACCAGTTGACAATATAATAGAGTTTTTTTATTCGATATCATTAAACTATTTCTATCTTAGAAAATGATAGGTTTCATATTTATAATTTATATATATCGAATACCATTTTAGTTGAACATCAGGATATGAAACTAAATCAACATTAGATGTTTTTTAGAAATTGTCAGGATAAAGAAACTATTCATTTTATGTGCCTTAAAACTATTTTGGTAGATTTCATGTCCAACTTTTGAATGTTTAATTGAAATTTAGCACAAATACATACTAGAAACATAATTTTTTTCCAATTCAATTTAGATAACGAAATCTACCAATTTTTCATATATATATATATATAAATTCACATGATTTGAAATAATATTACGAATTTTATGTATAAATATTTTTTGTGTGATACGTATATATTTACTTTGATTTACATTATTCCAAAATTATATTTGGTAAATCTAAAAACAATTATTTTTTTAACTCAACCATTAGAGTCCTTTTAAATTATATTTTCATTAGTTTTTGTAAATAAGTACATATTTTTTGGATTTTTGAATAGAAAAAACATCATTAACACAAATTTATACATGAAAAGTATCTTTTGATATGGTTTTCTTAATAACATTTAGGACCTTCAAACCCACTATATAACCATTTGAAAAAATAAATAAACTCAAATTTTCAAACTATGATCAATGTGCATGTTTATGTTCATGAATATATTTGGTACATTTTGAAACATAATTTTGAAAAGGAGGCTCTAAAACCTCCCTATAATGTTCAATATAAATATCCAATGTTAAAAATAAATTACAAATATCAGATTTTAAATCAATCTAAAATAATTTTAATCCATATATGATAAATATTATAAGAGGATTATAGTGGATTTTAACATAGATTAAGGGGAAAAGGTTTCATCATTATATATTCCTTTCTCTTAGTTATCATCTTTGGTTACTAGGATAACCTTATTTCTTGTGATTACACCTTGATTGTAACAAACCCTCCCTCTAAAGATGCATCTCCTTAGCAGTAAATGATTAAATATAGATACTAACTCCTAAATGCCACATCCACTGGGCACTGAGGTGGCATACCAAACTAACGGTATATAAATCTCATAAATATCTGAGGAATTACCCTTTTTGAAACAAAATATTTGGAGATAAGATGTATCGACCTCAAAGAAACTCCAAGACATAAACAAAATAAATCCATAATCCATACCATATTTATTTTTAAATGAAACAATTAAAAATGTAATAAAACTTCAAAAGTATGTATCAAAAGATAGGCTATGCGGTAACACAACAATTGTCCCAAATTTTGAGCTAGTAACGCTCAACACGGTACACCTAGTCAACTGGGAAACCCGAATATAGTTTTATATATATAGGGTGAGCATAAATATATGCTCAATAAAAAACCTATGTATTTCATAGAGAATAGGAAAGAAGCTTACTAAATCCCCTATGATAAAATAGTAAAATCAAACTGCACCTATCAAGGTATATTAGCCATCCCAACCTCAGCAAGTCTGCTCACGACGTAATGAAAGTCATGTAAATAATATAATAATCACACCAATGATTTGGGTACACCACACAACTCCCACTATTTTATCCACTCATACCTAATTAAAAAATGTCGTCATAAACACACAACTCTTGAAAGAACCACATTACAAACTTTCCTCACACATCTTGTCCACAAACCACATCACATCCCACTCCACACACCTAGGACACAAAGCACATTACATCCCCCCACAGACATGAGGTCCACAAAGAATATCACATGCCTACCTGCACACACATGGGTGGAAAACCAAATCACATTCCGCACAAACACACCTGGGATAAAACACACATAACTTTGCATCATGAACACAAATGGGAAATCAAAAAAAAACTCATCCCAAAATCACATGCGAAATCACAACACATCCCATCCTGAAAACACATTCTAAAGAACAACATGACCATCCACACCTGGGTCTCACAAAAATATCAATCTAAAAGAATATTGGGTTATCTCCATCTAGAAGAGGGAGTAGGGGATGGAGGGTGGCTAGTTATCCATCCACCCACTTGGACATTTGGGAAATACACCCTCTCTCGTGATGATGGGGGTGTTCGCACATAGTTCTCTACTAGAGTGTGATGTGTATAGAAATCACAAGGAACCATATAAGTATGTACATATATGATCCTAAAAACATAATCCCAACCTATGGTTCTGAAACCTAAAAACCATCACACAACTATCACTTTTTTGCTGATAACTCTAAAAGCATCACAACCGAAAATTTTTCACAAATCCATTCAAATTTCTATCAAATTCCATTTAACCGCTTCCATTCATTATTAAAAAATATAATTAACAATTACCTCACTATCAAGTAAACTATTATGAACAACCTACTACAATAAACACAACACAATTCATCTCAAATGTAGTAAATCTATGTGGAATAAGGTAGCTTCACATTCCTCTACATTTAACACATATTCACAATATATTGATATATAGAACCATAGGATACTTTCATTATGATACTAATAGAGAAGCTCTTAGTGAACCACTGGTAACAACAGCCAATATAATTCATCAAAATCGTCCAACTCAAATCAAATTCCAACTAAACAAATACCAAACTGAAAACCCCATCTAGAAACATATTTCTACTCAACAAGTCATGCAACCTCACTAAACCACACATCCCATCCATTCCACTATCTATCAATCTCTCAACCTGAGATTCCATTACATGTTATGGTTTATGCATCTTATACATGTTCATTTATAACACCACCCAAACAAAAAAACAACATGCAAATATTATTCAAAAACATACCATAGTAAAAACCAGATCATACACCCACATCATAACATAACCACTTCATGTCTCGTATTTCCAATGCACACAACCAAAAATATTCCAAAATACAAGTCACTAAACATTAAAAAACATAAAAATACTATATTTAACAATTCATTACGTATTTATATTCACATGTTAATTCATGGGTATTCACATAAACTGGTAATCCTAGGGAATCCACTTGTAATCCATGTGTATGTGATTTAAAAATTCCCATATACAAGTGTTCTATAAGAATTAACTAATGTGAATATTTTTTAGTCTGAATACATGGACCACCATTGACCACGATTTTCTCTGGGGAGTTCATCCTATACAATTCAAAACATCACAACAAAAATCAAGTCTATAAAAATATTGTAAACAAACACCTCCACCCCTTTTCAATTTTGTTTAGTAAATTCTTAACATTAGTTATTTTAGAACAACCATAATCTACTGTTAGAAAAGGAAAACCCCTCCTTTATATTTAAAAATTAATGATATATGATGTATTCCTTCATTAAATAACCATATCATCTCTTCCATGAACTTTAGGGTGAAGAAGAATGAAAGCATGTGATACCTACAATACTTGAAATGCAGATAATCCTATAATTCACCATAACATTACCAAAATACAGCCCAAAAATATAATTCAAACCCACCCATACCACAACAAGTAATCCTCGGGGAAGAACAAGATGATATAAATGGTAAAGAGAAGAAAACTCACAATGGATCGACCACATATCTCCAATAAAAACTATTATGATCAATAGATCGAAGTGGGGGGATGAGGGCTCAAATAACTCCTCGAGGTACCTAGAGTTTGTTTAGAATGAGAGGAAAAGAGAAAAAAAACCGAATTAGTTTTAAAAATAATAATTTTAAATCGAAATTGGATTGGGGTATAACATTACATGTAATACAATTTCATGGCTAGTAGAACCCAGGGTAAGGTTTCTATTGAAAAACTCATCACCTCGTGATTTTTTTTATTTTTAAAACCTTAAAATAATACATGATAGGAAAACTTCTTGAAAAGATGTGAAATAGAATTTCACATAATGTAACAAATTATACGACATTTAATCCCCCATCTTCCAACCTTTTGCAACTAATCCTCTCCAAAATCCATTCGAGCCTCCCTTGAACATCTCCAACCACCAAAAACTGCATAGTAATGGACCATGAATGCAATGACTCATACATAAGATCACTATCAAATTATTCTGATCCTTTATAATCCAAAACCTATCCCAACAGAAAGAGGGGTCTAAATAACCACCCTACGTGATACCACTAAAAAATCTTTCTATACATGAAAAACTACTAACAACCAAATATATCAACATTCAACGAAAAACTATCCAATGTTTCTTGAATGATTGAGTGGATACCTCCACATCCAAGTACACCTCCTTCTGCATCTGCTAACCCAAAAAACCACGAAACACACCACACGAGAACAACAACCACACGATCTCAAACACACAAATTAGAGAATCATTTTCTCCATGTCACGATACTACTTATTTTGGGTGGCACAAAATCGCCGACCCGAGTTTAATTGCATCAAAATTAATGCATCTTGATTAGAAATTTGGTCTCCATATTTTCACATGTCATGACCCTATCACCCATTTCACCACACACATGTACACCCAATGAAAAATAACTCATTTTATAAAACATTTTTCAAGAATTATATCACATGTGAAAATAGAAAGATGAAATACTCTTAAAAACTGTGGGTACTGGGCACGTATCTTCATTTATCAATATCAACTACTCTCTTCTAAGACATCGTGCCTCCATAACATGTGAAATAAAAAATGGTTCTTCCATGTTGAAATTTCCCTCGATAATCATGTACCTCTATTAGATGTTCCATGTATGTCATGTCGTCTTAGATATACAACTTTCCCTTATCAAGGACACAGAATCATCATAATGATAAAAAAGATATTTAGAGAAGTGGAAGATGTCATTGACCCTCTAAAATTGTGGTGGAAACATTAACTAGTATGCCACTAGGATAACTCATCCCAACATCTAAAATGGTCAAATGAACATGAGAGAAATCATACTCCCTCTACCTAACCTCTACTTCCCACATTAAGGGGAGTCCTTCAAGAACACAAGGTCCCTAACCTTTAACTCTGAGGGCCTCCTCCTAAGATCGATAGAAGACATATTCCAACCCTACACTAGTTTTATCCTCCCTCGAACAAGCTAAACAGTCTATGTCACACTATGCCCAACATCTAGACCAAAAAAACATTTCCCCCCAACCACTGTCCAGCACAATGGAGAACGACTCTGTCTTTAGTACAATGACTACAATAGATCCATGCCAATGGAATAATGATAACTATGATTATATGTGAACTTCTTCATGGTAAGGTGTTATACCCATGATCCACCAAATTCCAATATGCATGCCCACAACATATCCTCTAATGTATGAATTTTCTTGCTCTATCTTCCCATCTATATGAGGGTTGAATTCAGTGTTAAATGTAACTAGGTTCATAAAGCTTGTAGTAATCCCATATAGAATCATGAGGTAAATCATGTATCATAATCTAAGAAAATGGTCCTCATAACTCCATGCATCCGCATCACCAAATCCATATAACACTGGGCCAAAAAAAATTTATATTCTTAACTCCTTATTTACTATGAAGTGGGCTGATTTCATCAACTAATCCACTATCATTCATAGATAATAGAAGCATCCATGATCCCTAGGTAACCCTATGAAAAAATCCATTGAAATATCATCCCACATCTACTCAGGGACATCAAAGGGATGAAAAAACAACTATGAACGTGGTGTTAAACCATGACATGGTGGAAAACTAAGCACTTTACCAAAAATTCTACCACTACATTTTTCATCCTCAGCCACCAAAACTAGATCATCATGACACTTCAAACCCTATAAAATCATGGATATACCTATAAATGTGATCTAGGAAACAAACTAAGGGCTCCCCCACACATCACCATTAAAATGAACCCATTTTCAAGGAATAACATCGGGTTTTCAATATCCTCTGACCATACCTATGTTGTATCACCGTGGACAACATGATCAAGAAACACCACCAACTCTGAGTCACCCCGCTAAGACTCCTCCACTTTTTGTATCATAAGTGATTGTGCTATTATCTAAAACAGGCATCCTCTAACACCATCCACCCTTTCATATATATGATAGGATTCCAACTCCTCTATCATTCTACAAGTGTCTATAAATTACAAAACAACCTCCTTCTATGAATTTCATCTCAATGAATTACTAAAAAATCCCTTTTTAATGTGTAAGAGATCATGAAATCATAATCCTGAAGAAAATCCATCCACCATACATTTTAAGAGAAGATATACCTCACACTCTTTTCATATACAAAGACCAAAAAGTACTCCACAGTGAGGTAGTGTGGCCATAATGTCAGAAAAACAATACTGTGACCAACTCCAAATTGTGGGAGGCATAGACACACTCATGGGGACTAAACATCCTGGACTGATAAGAGAACACTTCTCACGTCTACATAATGATGCATCCCAAGACAATATTAGAGGCATCACATAACACCTCAAACATAACCCCTTCATCTATAAACTGGAGTACTAGAGTAATAATAATATTCTACATCAGGTAAATAAACATTTCCTTCCACTTCTCAGTCAAACAAATGATGGACATTTTTAGTTAGAGCTATCAATGAAGCTAAAAATTTGGAAAAGTTAAGAAAAAACATCTAATAATAGACTTTACGATAATGAAAATTTTGAAATTAATCTGTATTATTGGGTGACATTCATGATTTGGTGACTTCAACCTATGACGAGTCAACTTCCACACCCAACTAAGTCACATCATTCCGAAAAAAATACTCCTCTCCTGGCCAAAACATACACTTGGAAAACATTCCATAGTGTTGGTAGCATTGAAGAAACTTCAGGAAAATTCTGAGATGCTCACATGCTCATCATATAACATAGATTATAACATGATATCATTGATGCACATGCTGAAAAACGTTTCCAATAACTCACAAATGAAATAGTTCATAAACATCATGTACACATCTAGTGTATTCATAACACAGAATGAGATGAATTCAAACTCTATGTGACCATACCTGCAACTGAATGTAGTCTTCATGATATTGTCCTCCTTCTACCTCAAATGTTGGTATCCATGCCCTAGATAAATATTAGAAATCCAAATTTCCCCAATAAAATGGTTCAAAATAGAAACCTTCTTTGGAATAGGGTAGCAGTTCTTTCACATCACCTGATTCATCCTCCTGTAGTCTATGTACAACCGCATACCACCATCTTCCTTCTTTTCAAAAAACACTAAGGCAACCCCTAATGACATATTAGGCTAGATGAATCCATTCTTCATCATATAATTTATCTATATCATGTACAACCACAACTCATAAGATTCTCTTCAATAAGGAGACATCGGAATCGGAGAAGCACCATACTATAAGTCTATCTAGAACATAACATTAGATTGAGAAGGAAGCATCAAAAATAGATTAGGGAAAACATCCAAGAACTCTCAAATTACTATGGTAAAATTTACCATTTCATTTTCCACTGATACTACTGATATCTCTTCCAAAAATTAATGAAGGGGCTCCACATGCCGACTTTTGATCTAAAAACCCGACTAACCATTGGAAACCACATGTTGTCCATCCACATATGTAAACACCACTCTCCACCGGATGAAATTGATAACATAATTCATAGAATACAATTATTTAATGCCATTAATGACGTCATATGGATGAATTTGTAGTAATAATAAGATTCCATGGGACTAATATAGCCCCATCAATAGTCTACACCCCCATCACACATCAAACTAGCTAATCTAGCATGTGACTAATGCAATCAACTACAGGGGAATAGGAAGCCTCTATATGTCTAGTCCTAGATCATGGGCTAGAGAAGGTGCAAAAAAGGTGTTTGAATCTTCTGAATCAAACCAAGAACATAAAAGGTTATTATAAAATCCTATCATACCTCTGAAGATATCAGTCCCTACTAGAACTGCTGCCTCCACTACGTGAAACTGACCATGTCTAGATTATCTTCCCCTATACTGAAGACCACCTCCAAAACCACGTATGGGTCTAGGTACTCAAGAAACATCCTACGTTTGGCCCATAACTCCTCTGTTTCATATTAGTGGAGCATGAGCCTGCAACCCCTCCAGCTAAAATGACCTAGCTTTATCTTACTACTGAGGCTGGCGCAGAACCTGTCAGCCTCCACCACACTGAGCTTGAATATCAATTTGTGACAAACTATAAAGATGACCGTGAACCCCAATTAAGAAACAATTATGTCCCGGGTTCATAGGAAATTAACAAGGACCCGATTGTTGAATAGTAAGATGTTGATGTCAACTCCCTACCAATAAAAACAACAATGTTCTTGTCACCTCTAACCAACCACTTCTTGCCCTACCTCTCAAAGAACCCTACTAGCTCCTCTCTTGCGGTAATACTCCTTATGAGTGCATCCTCTAAATTTCATATTCCTTCTTACAAACCTCCATGTAGATCAGAAATGTAAAGGGAGTAACCACATAATAGATTAAAGTATGAAGTGGATCTTATAGACCTCTAACACAATAGTCCCCATCCAGAAAGAAATCTGGGGTGAAATGAAAGAGATCCACAAAATTGATTCACATTTCCCATATCGACATACTCCCATGTTGAAGAGAGAATAGTTACTGCCTCTTCTCTGAATTAATGGTTGATGATATGAATTCTGCTAAGAACTCCTTCTCAAATTAAACCAATGAAATAAACTATTCCATCCTCTACCCAAGATGAAGCATCCACCACAGAAATATAGATTCATTCAATATCTCACTACCCAATGAAGCTGGTAATTCATTGGGGATAGGTTCAAACTGATGGTGATATCATGATCCTAGATCCATATCTCTGTTACCGTGTCTGAAACACTACCTTTGAAATTTCAAAAATCATTTATGTAGAAAGCTTAGAACATCCACTACCACAAGTCATCCTCTCCAACTAGATCAACCCTCCATCGATCAACCAGATCTGTAACGACCCAATATTTTTTGGGAAATTCCTTTCTTATAAATATGTCATAATCACATGAAATCAAAACATAACTAACTACTAAGTGTTATGTGACCATTAAAACATAATTTGTCACTTCTGTGATGTGAATTTAAAAAATCTGACATACATAGTTTCTATCAGTAAGTTATTTGGAGTCCAATATGAAAAACACAATTTTTTTGTGAATAGTAACCTACACTTATGAATAGTAACATAACCTTATGAATATTGGTATACAATAATGAATAGTAACATTACCTATAATAGTATATAAATTATATTCATGTGTAAGTACGATATACGTATGCTTTAAAATACATAAACAAATGTTTTAAAACTGTTGTTTTTAGAATAAATTATGTTTTTAATTAAATATTCAATTAATAATATTTAAAAAATTATTTTTCAAAAATGGACATCATTTTTGGATTCTACACGTCAAAAAATGTCTGGGGTTAAGATTTGGGATTTTTTTAAATACTTAAATTTTTTATGAATTGTGAAATACCATAATTTAAAAAATAAGCTAAATAAGATAATTATAATGTCATGCATGATGTTATGCTGATGTAAACCTAATTTGGATTGGGTTCACATGAAAAAATTACTATTATTGGTCATTAAATACTCACTATTCCTTGTCTTGTGGGGAAATAATAAATTAATGAATTTTATATTAAGAAATCCCCTCTCTCCTCCACTATAAAAACCCCCTCTCACTCTCCCATCCATTCACTTTTCTCTATCCTTGTCGCTTCTCCATATTCTGTCCAAAAACCTTCCCATCCTCCTCGCCCACTTCTAGAAAGCCTTGGTCTCATAAAAAACCAAAAACACTCCTTAATGTGGTTCTCAAGGAAGTTTGGTTCAAGAGGTAAATTCCTCTTTTCAATTCTTTGTCTTTCCTTTCATGTTCATTTGGTTTATTTCTCTATTACCTCTACATATCAAAATTTTGTGATGAATCCAATACCATATATGTACTGGAATTGTTTCATGATTTTTGGATAAGTTACCATCATCTCCTCCTTTTTACCTTCTTTTATACTTGTAGCAAGAACACCATCTAAGATGTGTCAATTTTCCACATTCAAGACCAATGGACTTTTGATTTCAATTATCATTCTCAATTATGGTCACGAAACCATTCTTGTTCTGGTTGAGCTATATTATTATATATAATATATCCTATTAAATATTTTGTACTCCCATTGAACAAATGATATTAAGTTACAAAGACAAATGATTATGTTGTAATCAAAACCCAAAAATTAACAGAAACAATTATCATTAAAGATTTATATAATAATTCATTCTATTTTCATTTAAAAAAGTTATAGAAAGGACCAATAAAAATTATTTATGTTCATAAATAATATCTAATTTCAATTCTAGAGACTTACATATATTCCACATAGTTAAAAAAAGTGAACCGAAGCTGAAAATAAAGAAAATGAACACTCCAGAGTGACGAAATTCAATACAATAACTTACCAATAAGAACATAAATGAACTAAAAATTATTATGATAAACTATATACATGTATATTAAGATCTTAAATAAGTTATTAATAAGTATGAATTCATATTTTTGGAGCATAAGTTTGATAGTGGAACACGTTCAGTGATAAGGTAATGGTTTTTCCACCCGAACATCCATTTTCATTCGGGTTACATTCATTGTCTAATTACCTCAATGAAATTATTACATATTCTTATTTTCTTCCAATAAATTATATTTGAGTATTATATATATGTACACCAAATAGAATCATTCCTTATCTTATGGATAGTTACAAGGTTTAAAAGGATCTTTCAAAATTGATTTCAAAATACAAACCCGATTCAAGGAAATATCACAACTTCTTACATATTTTCAAAGGTTATATCTAATATGTTTTTTTGGTAACCATTATATTTATAAAATCACTAATTTTATTATAAATATAATATCTTACTTCACTTCTATTTTTATAGAAATATTTTTCTAAAATAACTCTTCTATTCAAATAAATGAGTATTTATCTCAAGATTGGTAAATGATTTTATAAGAGTATTTTCATTTGGTTCACCACTCTTGTTGTTTATTTTGTATTAATAGGTTTAATCAATTATGAAGTCATATAATAGATTTTATTTAATGGATAATGAAAAACTCTATTGTGGATGAGCTATCCTAAAAACATTCTCTTTATTACTCGGAATGGTTAGTGTTTTATGTTTAATGATGGGGGTATGTTAGTTACATTTCATATGATAGTTTCAATATGAATGTTTATGTTGTTTATGTTTATCCCTACTCATATGAGAAATACATTAGACTTATTATGTGATGGGTGGGGCCCGATATAGCCTCTTGATGCATCGGTATGTCTAATGAAGCAAACTACGGTCTTGGAACAAGGCCTTGAAAAATTGATTATTTATAGTCCAAGCACAAGGCCTGGATGGTATGGTTATGATGTTCAGCATATGAACTTCCCTCATTATGATGCGAGTAATTGGATTTGATGTGGTTATTCGACTAGTAGAATACCCATGATCATGTTTTATTATTTCATTATTTACTTAGATCATATTAATGCCAGAATGTGTACAAGTTTATTATTAAAGGCATGTGTTTTCAATTACTTACCCATGTCTTATGCTTATGATATATTCCTCTATTTTTTTACCCTTATTTCTCTTTGGAGATCACCCCTTCCCTATGTTTTATTTTTTAGAGTATGAAGAAGTAAATTATGAGTCATATGCAAGCATAATCTAGGAGGCCT
The DNA here is from genome assembly GCA_963277665.1 of Viscum album. NCBI lineage: Eukaryota > Viridiplantae > Streptophyta > Magnoliopsida > Santalales > Viscaceae > Viscum > Viscum album. The sequence continues at coordinate 319,620,471 of OY728156.1, forward strand.
GTATGTTTTGAATATAATAATTAGTATTGTTTTTCCTTTCAATATGTGATGTGGAACTTATGTATGTATCTTGTTTCCAATTATACTAAACAAATTGACCCGTTAGGATTATTATTTATTTTTTAAATACCAATGAAATAAAATAAGGCACTGACTCTGGGAAACTGGTGTCAGGTCATTAAAATTGTTATCAGATGATGTTTAGTAGAAAACTAAGAAACTAGATTTGAAAAATGTAGATTAGGGAAGAGTCCCTAAGATAGTATTTGAGGATAAAAATACAAGAGCGTCTTGGTATTTTTGTATGGAATAGATTATGGGGATAATTCAAAAAATACATTCCTATCGGGATACGAGTATGTAGTGGTGGCTCTGGAACAGATATACCTAGGAGTAAAAGCACCATCAAGGAGTTTTGAGCTTGACCCAGGGTATCCTGTTATACAATAATGGTCCTTGATGCACTCTTGGTTACAAAAATCCCGGGGGATATGCTTAGGATAATTCACGCTTTCTTTACAATCCATTGTGAAAAAATTAAATGTAAATTTTTCCTCAAAGATACCATGTTTATGATTAAGAGGCTAGCTATGCGTAGAATTTAAATTTATTCTTAGTATTTATCTACATTGAGATTATAAATTATGATTCATACCCTATTAAAGTGTATTCCATTATTTAGAAATGGCACATAGTTGAAGTAATGGAAGCCACACGAATGCACGTGTCCCCTGTAAGGATTTTTTTCGATGCAAAATAATGATGTTCGATCTGGTGCTATGAATGGTGGTGAGAAAATCATAACTATACTAGGAATACTTACTCAGGTTATGAATAATAACCTTACCCATATGAAGCATCCAGATCCACCCCATGGAAGAGCTATGCTAGAACGCTTTTTGCGACAATAGCCTCTACCATTCAACGGGAGTACAACCCCATTTGTAGAAGAGCATTGGATATGTTACCTTGAAAAGATATTTCTCGATTTGGGATTTAAGGAAATAGAGAAGGTTGGCATGACAGCATATCGTCTATCTGGAGATGTGGATCAGTAGTGGTCATTAATTCAAAACACAAAGGAAGAGAAATATATAGAAGAGATTGAATGGAGGGATTTTAAATAAATATTCTTTGAAAAATATTTCCCTCATGATCAGCGAGAATATATGGAGAGAAAATACTTGAATCTCAATCAAAAAGACGATGAAAATGCTTCCAAGTATGAATCCAACATCACAAGGATAGAAAGACATGATGTGGACTATATAAGAAATCCAAGGAGGAAATTTTATTGATTATTTGATGGCATAAATCCATTCCTCCGGAGGTCCCTGGTAAACCAATGTTTTTCATCATTTGAGGATATATTTTTATAGACCATAGAGACAAAAAAAGAATACTCTAAGTCTTATGACATTAAGGGAAAGAAATATAAGAAGAGGGATACTAAAAACTCTGAAAAAGGAAACAAGAAAACAAGGAAGAATGAAAGAGTTGAATTTCCACCATGTGATAATTGTGGAAAGAAACACCTTGGTGCCTGCTTAAAGGGAAATGGGGTATGCATAAAATATGGATAGAAATGAAATTTTGCTGGTGATTTTAAGGGAAATAAGTAGGATAATGATGTTCAATGGTATAACTTTCATGAGGTGGGACAATATACTAATGACTGTCCAAAGCATCAAGGAAGCATGTCACAGAAAAGGACAAGGGACAAGAGACAAGCTTATGCGATCAGAACTGCTAATATTGAAGTATCTAATGATGTGGTGGCAGGTACATTAATAATTTACACAAATTTATCCAATACTTTATTTGATTATTGATCTTCTCATTCATTTATATCTACCAACTTTTCCAAGAAAATTAGATATGTCCACTTTAGTTTAATAAATTAGTTATCAGTCAAAACACATAGTGGATGTATTATTGAAACAAAGGCATGTCAATTAGTCCCCTTCGTAACACATAAATGTTATTTATTTTAAAACCTTATCATAATAACAATGGTTGAATATGATATAATTCTCGGTATGAATTGGATATCAATTTATGATACGAAGATCTATTTCAAGAGGAAGGATGTTATAGTATTTTAGAATGGCGTAGAATCCCTTATCTTTAGAGAAGAAACCTCTCCATTTGATTCTCATCTAGATCCACCCACAGCAGCTAAACTAAATTTAATTATTGGGGGGGGAGATAATTAAATAACAATGTGTGAGGAAAAGAATGTTCAAAAAGAAGATGTACCTGTTGTGAAAAAATATATTGATGTATTTCAAGAGGATTTACCTAGACATCCTCTAGAGAGGGAAATTGAGTTTTCCATTGACTTAATTACTGGCTCAAGGCCCATATTAAAGACCCCTTATAGAATGTCCATTGTGGATTTAGTGGAACAAAATTATCAACTAGATGAATTTAGTGATAATAGATTTATTGAAACTTCTGTTTCTCCATGGGGAGCCCCCATCCTCTTTATCAAGAAAAAATATGGATCCATGAGGCTATGTATTGATTATAGGGAAATCAATGCTATTACAATAATTAATAAGTATCTTTTCCCATGAATTGATGATTTATTTGATCAACTTCATGGAGCTCAATATTTTTCAAAGATTGATCTACGATCTGGATATCATCAGTTTCTTGTGAGGAAAGAAATTCCAAAAATAGAATTTCGAACTAGGTAGGAGAATTATAATTTTACAGTAATGCCTTTTGGACTAACTACTGCAACAACTATTTTCTTTGATCTGATGTATAGATTCATCAAGGAATATCATGATGGATTTTTAGTGGTGTTTATTGATGATATCCCAGTATACTCTAAAATCCATGAAGATCATGGAAATAACTTGTGCACTATTCTAAAGAGCCTTAGAAGAAATAAATTATATGGGAAGTTTATCAAGTGTGATTTCTGGCTCCAATCAGTTTCATTTTTAGGCCACATTATCTCTACGGATGTTATATCTATAGATCCTATGAAGAAAATCATTGTGAAATAATGTCCTACTCCAACAAACGTAACTAAGGTACGTAGTTTTATTAGTCTAGATGGTTATTATTGTCATTTCATTCAGAAATACGCCAGATTAGCCAACCCAATGACCAAGCTCTCATGAAAAAGAGTTAAGTCCGTATGGACAAAGGAATGTGAAGAATTTTTTGAAGAATTGAAGAGAATGTTAGTGAAGGCTCTGATCCTAACCATACCATCGTGGAATTATTTCTTTTGTGATATATAGCGATGCATCAAAGAAATGACTTGGGTGTGTCTATATGCAGAATGATAGAGTGATTTCCTATGCATCTATGTAGTTAAAAATTCATGAAAAAAAACTATCCAACTCATGATCTTGAGTTAGAAGTAGTAATATTTTCTATGAAGATTTGGAGACATTACCTCTATGGATAAAATTTGAGATATATAAAGATCATAAGAGTTTGAAATATATATTTTCACAGAAAGAAATCAACATGAGACAAATGAGGTGGACTGAGCCACTCAAAAATTATGATTGCACAATACACTACCACCCGGGGAAATAAAATAAGGTAGCAGATTCTTTGAGTAGAAAGGACCATGGAATTATGAACAAGATGACAGTTGAAAGGGATCCTATGTTAATTTACCTATTAAATATGGATATGGGAATTATCATAGAAGGGGGAACATCAATAATTTTTCAAATGGCTGAACAACCTTATTTACTATAGAGGATAAAAAGTTCTTAGGCTGATGATGATGAGTTTAAAAAGAAAATTACAGCTATAAATGATGGGAAGTTGACAGAATTTTCATATGAAGGTTGTATTTTGAAATTCAGGAAAAGGTTTTGTGTTCTCGCTATTATTGAGCTAAAGAGAGCACTGTTGGATAATGCTCACAGCTCTAATTTCATTATATATCCTGGTAGCACAAAGATGTATCGAGATCTCTGAGAAATATTTTGGTGGGACAATTTGAAAATGGATATTGCTGAATGTACATTAATGTTCATGGTATTTCAACAAGTTAAGGCTGAGAGGCAAATGTCTAAGGGGATGATGCAACCACTACCCATACCATCATGGAAGTGGGAGAACATTACCTTGGACTTTTTCACTGGACATCCAATGGAATATAGAGTAAACAATGTTGTATGGGTCATTGTGGATCATTTTACAAAGACAACTAACTTTATCGCAATTTAATAGGACTTCTCATTGGAACAACTTCCACAGATTTACATCAAAGAAGTGGTAAGGAAGCATGGAGTACCACTATCTATTGTATCTAACGGTGATCCTAGATTCAACTCGAAGATCTAGAAAAGTCTCCAACATGATTTAAGCAATGAATTGTACTATAGTATGGCATATCATCCACAAAATGATGGCCAATCTGAGCGGACTATTCAAACACTGAATGATATGTTGAGAGCGTGTTCTATGAAATTTAGAGGAGGATGGGATGAACATCTTCCACTGGTTCAATTCTCCTATAACAATAGTTTCTTCTCGAGCATCCAAATGGCACTATATGAATTTGTTTAGGGGAAAAGGTGTATAACATCGGTGTTTTTGGATGATGTCGATGAGCGAAAGCTACTAAAACCTGAATTGGTTGAATAAATGTCATAGAAGGTGAAAAAAATTCAGCAGCATACCAAGGCAACCCAATGTCAACAAAATATTTATGCGGATAACCGTAAAAGAGACCTTGAGTTCAAAGTTGGAGACCTGTTATTTCTACGCATATCTCCATGGAAGAAGGTTATGCAGTTCAGGATGAAAGGAAAGTTATTTACCAAGTATATCAGTCCCTTTGAGATCCTCGATCAAGTCAGAGTTATGGCCTATCGATTGGCACTTCCACCTACCTTGTCAAAATTACATTATGTCTTCCACGTATCCCTCTTAGAGAAGTACATACTAGACCCTTCACATGTACTCTCTTCAGAAGTGGTATAGTTGGAGGGTGATCATTCCTATTAGGAGTAGTCAGTGAAAATCGTGGATCATAGATAGAAACTTCTATGCAACAAGACTACTCATTTGGTTAAGGTACTATGAAAAAACTATACCTACGAAGAGGCAACTTGGGAACTGGAGGAGGCAATGAAGGAAAAGTACCCCACCTGTTCTTGTCCTAGATTTTAAAATGAAATTTTGAGGGCGAAATTTTGGTATGGATGGGAGAATGTAACGACAAAATATATTTTTTGAAATTACATTCTTATAAATATGTCATAATCACATGAAATTACAACATAATTAACTAGTAAGTTCTTTTCTACCCTTAAAACACATGTTGTCACTTCTGTGATGTGAATTTCAAAAATATGACATACACAATTGCGATCAGTAAGTTATTTATAGTCTAATAAGAAAAACATGATTTTTGGAGAATAGAAACCTACCCTTATGAATAGTAACATACCCTTATAAATAGTGATATACCCTAATGAATAGTGACATTACCTATAATATTATATAAATAATAATCAAGTGTAAGTATGATATACCTATGCTTTGAAATATGTAAAAAATGTTTTCTAACTATTGTTTTTAGAAAAAATTATGATTTTAAATAAATATCAAATTAATAATATTTAGAAAATTATTTTTGAAATATTGAATTAACCTTATAATTATACACATCAAATAATTGATGGGGTAAATTTTTGGGATTGTTTTTGAAAAACATGAATTTTTGGGGAATAGTTAAATACCATAATTTACAAAATAAGCTAAATAAGAAAATTATATAGTCATGCATGATGTTCTACTGATGGTAGCCCAATTGGTTCGGGTTGACATGATAAAATTACTATTATTGGTCATGTAATACTCACTATTCCCTATCTTGTGGGGAAATAATAAATAAATGAATTTTATATTAAGAAATCTCCTCTCTCCTCCACTATAAAACCCCCTCTCACTCCCCCTTCCATTCACTCATCTCAAGCCTTGTTACTTATCCAAATTCAATCCAAATACCTTCCTAACCTCCTCCCACATGTCTAGAAATCCTTGGTCTCATTAAAATACCAAAAACTCTCTTTATGGAGGATATCAAGGAAGTTCGGATCGAGAGGTAAATTCCTCTTTTCAATTCATTGTCTTTCCATGCAAGTTCAATTGTTTTCTTTTTCTATTACCACTCCATATCCAAATTTTGAGATTACACCAGTACCTTATATGTAAAGTTATTTTTTCATGATAGTGTAATAATTTATCATCATATCCTCCTTTTACCTTCTTTTATACTAGTAGTAAGAACACCATCCGAGATGTGTCAATTTTCCACATTCAAGGACGGTGGGCTTCCGATTTCTATTATCATTCTCAATTAAGGACATGAAACCATTATTATTATTGTTAAACTAGATTATTATATATAATATATCCTATTTAATAATATGTAATACATTTTTACAAATTTAATTAATTTATAAAGAAAAATTAGTTTGTTGTAATCAAAACCCACAAATTAACCGAAACAATTATCATTAATGTTCTATATAATAATTCATCCAATTCCCATGTAACCAAGATATATAAACGACCAATAAAATATTTTTATGTTCATAAATAATATATTATCTCAATTCTGGAGATTTACATCAATTCCACATACTTAACAACAAGTGAACCGAAGATAAAAATAAAGAAAATGAACACTCCAGAGAGACAAAATTAAATACAATAACTTATCAATAAGAAAATAAATAAACTAACCAGAATTATGATAAACAAAATACATGTCTAATAGGTTCTTAAATAAGTTACTAATAAGTATAATTTCATCTTCCATGAGCTTGTGTTCGAGAGATGAACACGTTCTGAGTTAAGGTAATGGTTTTTCCACCCGAACATCCATTTTCATCCGGGTTACTTTCATTGTCTAATTATGTCAATGAAATTATTATGTATTCTTATATACTGCCAATAAATTCTTTTTGGGTATTATATATATGTACACCAACTAGAATATTTCCTTATTTTATGGATACTCACATGTTTTAAAAGGAACATTCAAAATTGATTTCAAAATACCAACCCAATTCAAGGGAATATCTCAACTTCTTACCTATTTTCATGGGTATTCTCTAATCTATTTTTTCGGAAAACATTATATTTATAAAATCAATCATTTAATTATGAAAATAATAACATACTTTAATTCGGGATTAATTCAATTAATTTTCCAAAAGAACACTTCTTTTCAAATAAAATAGTATTTCTCTCAAGATTCCTAAATGATTTTATATGTGTATTTTCGTTTGATTCAACACTCTTGTTATTTCTTATGTATTATTGGGATTAATAATTTATGACGTAATATATAATATTTTATTTAATTTTTTATGACCAACTCCATTGGGTATGAACTATCCTAAAACCATTCTCTATATTACTCGGAATAGTTAGTGTTTTATGTTTAATGATTGGGGTAAGTTAGTTACATTTCATGTGATAGTTTCAATATGAATGTACATGTTGTTTATGTTTATCCCTGCTCATATGAGGAATGAATTAGACTTATAATGTGACGGTTGGGGACCTCTATAGCCCCTCTATGAATCGGTAAATCTCATGAGACAAACTATGGTATTGGGATAAGGCCTTGGAAAATTGATTATTTACTGTCCTAGCATGTGGCCTGGATTGTATGGTTATGATTTCTGGCATATGAACTTCCCTCATTATGATGTGAGTATTTGAAGTTCATGTGGTTATTAGACTAGTATAAAACCCATGATTATGTTTTATTATGGAGTTATTTACTTATCTCATATTCATGCCATAATATGTACAAGTTTATTATTAAAGGCATGTGTGTTCAATTACATACCATGTCTTATGATTGAGGTTTCTTCTGCTGTTTTATTTAGCCTTAGTGAGCATTTTATCTCACCCCTTTCTTATGTTTCATTTTCTCAGGGATTGAAGAAGTAAATTATGAGTGACTTTCAAGCATAATCTAGGAGGCCTCGATGTTTTTAATAGAATAATTTAGTGTTGTTTATCCTTTCAATATGTAATGTTGTACTTATGTACGTATCTTGTTTCCAATAATAATAAACTAATCGAACCATCAGGATGCTTATACCTTTTTTATATACCAATGAAATCAAATAAGACACCAACTTTAGGCTACTATGATCAGGTCTTTACAAGATCAGCCTTTTGTTCCTCTACTATCTGATCCACATTTGGATGATGACCAAAAGATATAACTGAAAAGGGAAACAATGATTTATTAATCCTAAGCAGTATAGAATTTAAGATTCATTTAAAAAAATTTAATTCATTTTTAAACATTTTAACCATTTTAACCTTAGAAATTCAACACAAATTAAATGAAAATATAAGCCATTAAGATGCATGTAACATCCTATGATCTCTTCCGTACAAACGTTGTAGCATCATTTGGTCATTCAGTATACTGAGAGTCCTATCATCAGATCATGGGAGAGCCAAAAATCCCAAGTCCTAGCCAGTCTTCCCTAGCCTATGTCACACACCAAGATCCCATGACATTGCTTCCCTACCATCCCATACACTCCTCACTATTATTTACTTCAAAATACTTCTTATCTCTCATCAATCACCTATCAAACTATTTTTTAATGACCCCTCTGTCCAAAGATGCACCTCCTAAGTTGACAATGATGAAATAGAGATAATGACCCCCAACTCCCACATCCAAAAGGACATGGGGTTGCGACATACACTATGCGTATACAAATCACAAAAAAATGGGAGTCATTTTCCTTTTTTTGAACAAACTTATCGGGAGATAAGAAGTATCAACCTCAAAAAACACTAATACATATATAAATGAATAAAATAAAAATCCCCCATGCAAGTTAAAATAATCTTTTACAATTGAAATAAAACTCTAAAGTATGTACCGTAAGTAAGGATTAGGAGTGAAACATCCATTGTCTCAATGTCCATGATAGTAACACCTAGCACGATCCATGTTTTCCTCTTGGAAATCTGAAGGATGTTTTATATATGCAGGGTTACCATAAAAGTATAATTAGTAGGAAAAACATGTGTTTCTTATCCACAATGGGATGGAAGCATACTAGAGATCATATGAAAAACAGTGGAACTAAATATCACTTATCAATGTATAATAGCCATCTCGACATCACCATGTCACGCTGAACACGTAACATAAGTCAATTAATGTAATATAGTAAGAACATCGATAATTTGGGGACCCCACGCAACTTCCCACTGGTTTATCCCCTCCTTCATAATAGAAAATTTCCACATGATCCCACATCTTCTGAAGAAACCACATCACTACTCGTTCTCACACATCTGGTCTAAAAAACATCACATCCGACCAGCCCATACTTGTTCCACAAACCACATCACATACTATCCAAACACACTGAGGCGAAAACCCACTTCACAACCTACCTGAACACACATAGTCTACAAACCACATAACATCTCATCCAGAAGACACCATGTAAAGATCTACACATCTCATCCTGAAAACACCTAGGAAAGCACAAAAAATCACATCCAAAAAACAACTAGGAAATCCCAACTCGCCCACCAACACCTGGGCCTCAAAAAACACAGCATTCCTAGAGAATCATGGGATATCACATCCCGGAAGAGGGATAATGGAATAGAAGGCATCCATCCATCCATCCCCCCATTGGGATGTTTCGAAAAGACACCCACACCTATGATAATGGGGGTTTTCCCCACATAGTGCTCAACTAGGGTGGGTGTGTATACAAATCACAATGAAAAATAAAAGTATGTACATATATGATACCCAATATTCAAGCCCAACCTTTGGTTCCAAAAATGAATACCATCCCACAAGTATTACCTTTTTATTGATACCACTAGAAGAATCAAAACAAACAACATGAAAAAACCCATATATATTTCCATCCAATTCCATTTAATTGCATCGATTATTTATTAAAATATATATTTTACCATTCCATCACAATCCGGGAAACTATATATTTAATACATATTCATGATATATTGGTCTCTGGAAACAAGGTAATATTTATTGATGCTACTCATATAGAATATACGGTTTAATCACATATACCAACCACCAATATATTACTTTATTCTCATCCCGCTCAAATCACATTACAACCAAACCACACCCCCACTCACAAATCCATCTGGAAATACATTTCTACCAAACCTTTCCTGCAACCAGTACACTTCCAATCCATTCCACAATCAATCAATCTCTCAACCTAATATTAAATAATATGTTAAGGTTGATCAATTATCTACAAGTTCATCATAAATATTTCCTAAACCAACCCAAAACAGACATGTAATCTTAATAGACATACCACATCCCAAAATATAGTGTACCCACACATCAACAAAAAGACAATTAATATATCATCTATCCCACACACACAAAAATACCTATCACACACAAAATATCACCCCAAATACGAAAGCATAACAAAAAAAATGGATTGAACATTATATTCTTTACATAGTTTCTCTTTTCAATTCATGGGTTATCATAGAAACTGGGTAATCCTAAGGAATCTATTTATCTTCCAACTGTACAAGATTTTAAAATTTTCATATACAGGTGTTCAAGAGGAATTGAACAACAAGAAACATTATTAGTGCGCATCCAATGGCCACCAACATCCACAATTTTAATCGCGGTGTATATCCTGTACAATTCACTATATCAATATCAATCTCAGGGCTGCAAAAAAATGTTAACAATCCACGCTACCCCTTTTCAATTTATATATGACAATTATTATATTTGGATAATTTGGTACAACAATAATCTCTTTGTAGATATGAAAAAATAGTACCCTAAGTTGAAAAATTAATGAGGGGTGATGGAATCCTAACTTAAAGAATATTTTCAACTAATCTTTGAACCATAGGGAATAGAATAGTTATTTCAAGATACAAACGCACTGATTGAAATTTGTATTTACTTATTCTACCTGAGAAGACTATCAAAACACTACCCAAAAATCCTACTCATGTAAAACCATACCACGTTAGGGAATCTCGGGGGAAGAATAAGAAGATAATAATGAGAAAAAGAGGAAAATGCACCACATATTGTCCATAGAAAACCAAAGAAAAACCACTGATATCAATAGATCAAATAGGAATGAAGAAGGATCAATGAACCCCACAAGGATCGTAGTGTGCTTCTAGAATTAGAGGAAAAGGGAAACTACCAAATCAATGAATGATTGGCTGGAATGAATTTTAAAAAAAACCAGAACGGGGTATCACATAATGTGTAATAAACTTTCACACTATGTAGTATCAGGGTTTTGCTTTCTCCCAAAAAATGTTTCACCTCTAGATTTAATTTATTTTTCAAACCCCAAAATATTACACACTGTAAAACCTTTTATACATGCTGTGAAATTGAGTTTAATATTTTGTATCCACATTTCATGACTTGAAATCCCCCTACTTCTTTCCATTAGAATCCAAACCTCTCATAACTCCATCTGTGCCTCCCTCGAACTTCAACTACAACCAAAAAGCACAATGTAACAGAATGAGATGACACACACCATTACATTGAACATATTTTTTTATTTCTAAATACCCATTTAGTTCCTATAATATGACAATCAGACGAAAAAATAACAAAATACCCTACAATATTTCCCTTGAACAACTTGATTTCATTTTTTTTAAATTATCCATCTCTCGAGAGTTTGAACCGCTTCTATTTGTGATAGAAAAGAATAAAAATTTACATTTATTTTTCATATTATAGTAATAAAAACCACATTTATGCTTCTGATAATTCTTTCTATGTGATGGATTTTAAGTGTTCTAATCTATCATGGTATCACAATTTTAGGCTCTTCAAATTCAGTTTTTTAATTGATTTTTTCATGGCCATGTTTTCTATTATATTCATTTTTGTAATCAAGTAATATTTAAAGTATCACGTTATCAAAATGATCACATAAGTCATCTACTTCTCTTTTTTGGATCATAAGAATTAATTTTATCAAATGTCATAGAAGTACATTCTTAAACAATTCATAAATTATTATTGAATACTTAGTAGGATTTAAAGGTTATAGAATAACCATGGAACATTCAATTATTAGAAATTATATCGAACATATAAATATTTCACATTTTTTTCAATAAGTACTCCTTTCATCCAAAAATATTAATATATAATAAATTTGGAATTCTTTTTTTCCATAGCTCATAAGGCAATTTCTTCATGATATACCCTATTATAACTCTATTAATTACATAGAATGTTCTATTAATATCTTGGTCCCAAAAGTGAGTATCCATTAACTATTCAAACAACATTGTTTTAAAAATATCATACAAGTTCCTATCCCATTGTTAAACAAAACTTCTAATGGAGGTGTCCTTTAAGAAGAAAATTTTTATAAACTTCCATGTTATAAGGAAAATAATTGAATTAATGATTCTCAAAAACTTCCCCTAAGGTGACATTTTCAAGATATATTTTCAAAAAACATTCCAATTTTCATTAACTTATTGAATCATATGAAAAAAACCCAAGATTCACTCTTAATAGTAAATATATAAATGCAAGAAATATCAAAATATCATAAACCAAAATCTAAATAAAATATTTAACACCATGAATACATGTTATAGATGTCCCAAATAAATCCTTGTGAATAAATTCTATGGGTAAATATATATAGTAACCACCTTAATTTTTTAGGAGATGACATTTTTTTCTTGACCATTTTGCATGTGTCGCATGGTTTAATAAAATTAAATTAATATTTATAAACAAATTGAAATTACATTTTTTTAAGATAATATACATAATGAAATTTTTTTAAAATTTGAAATATTTATATTCCAAATCCAAGATTCATCGAATTCATCTTTCAAACATTTCACGTTTAAATAATATAATGAATAAAGATATATAATATAACAATTTTTAGGTTTTTTCATTAAACATAATCATTTCATATATGAAACTTGAATAAAAATTATTTTGAAAACAAAAATAAAACATTCCGTCAAAATGTTTAGAAACACTTATCACGTAGTTCTTTATGAATTCCATATAATATACTATGTTTATGAGGACTAATTATGGATATCTAAAAATTCCAAATCAAATATTATTCCCTTTGTAATAAATACCAAATCATTCATAGCCACAATATATTTAAGAAAGTGATTATAATTAAAAAAATATACTCATATGTCTTAAACGTTCAATATCCTTAAGCCAATTTTCATTTATATTGTTTGGTATTTTTTCATATAAAAGATAATTGAACAAGAAGAGATTTTGGTTCCCAAATTCTATTGGCTTCATATGTGTAATATATTTATTTTCTGAAAACAAAAATATGCCCACAATTTATGAATTATCAGAAATCATGGAAAATTTAGAATTAAATATTTATATGTTTCTATAAATACAATATTATTAAAACTGATAATTGAGTATTTGTTAAAAATTCATTAGGATAATAACCATTTTGTACAAATATAAAAACAGGTATTGTTTGACATGTTTTTTTATAATTGTGCATAAAATGATATTTAGACAACATGAATTTATTCCATTTTGTTTCTATACCATATTTTCTATTCTGTGATATTTTATTATTAAGGACTATTTTAAAATTCCCCTTATTATATAATATAGAAAAAACTTATGAAACTTGGATATTCCTAAAAAATTATTCTATTTTTCGTCATGTGTAGTAAAACTATATATATATTTCTATATATTATAATTTAATTATGAAATTTTTTGGGTCATAAAACAATTTTGTTCTAATACAATATCATAATATATTCAAAGACACATGTTATTCTTCTTTAATTATTCATATTTATCATCTAACATAAAAAAATATTCAATTAACTCATTAAATCAATTGACATCATATTTGGAGTTATAGGAAGAGTAATAATTGGGTTATACATATTCTAACTCATCCATGATGAAATTATTACCTTTTTAATTTTCATGTGTAGCCTATGAATTAGAATAAGAATCACAATACATGCCTTTAAAAGAACTCCAAGTACCATTTTAATCCTTCCTCCACATTTTCATATAATAATTATTTCTATTGAACATATTTTATGAGTATTTATTCTTATTAAAAAAATTTAAAATCATGCTTAATATTCTCAATCTTCTAACATTTACATAATATTACATCCTTATTATTTCGAACACATTTTTTATAAATGTTTAAATAATTCATGAACCAAATTCACTTATTATAAATGTTTTTGAATATTTTTTAAATCTTAAAATGTTCTCTTTCTGATATGGGGCCTCAAAAATCTACTTTATATTATGGGTTAGATAAAACATTGTTTTGAGTTTCCTCGCATCCTGTTATGTGGACTCTTTAATTGCAACATTCATGTTTTAAAACATCTAGTGATCATCCTCTTATAATTTTATATCATCCTCATAAATAATACATTTTCTAAGGTTGGATTAATCCAATTGACCATTAACATGTATATCGTTTCTATTCAAAAATTAAATGTTGCTGAACATTTCTTGAAATACTCTTATAATGTTAAGTTCATGGTCTAGTTTAATAACATGAGTTTCTATGGTTACTAAAATGTTTATAATTTATATAAACATGTTATATATCTATGTAATTATCTCAAAATAAATCATTAGGATTGTCTAGAACTATGTTTTTTTCTTGTTTAGATTATCTATATAACATTTTCCTTTCCATAAAAAGAAATAGATATATTCATCCACAATTAATGGGTAGAAGGAAATTGATACAAAAAATTAAATTCATCTAGTCCCAATGCATATATGATAGCATTCATAGACACAAAATTCCAATTATATTTATCTTATTAATCTCTAATCCAGATTTCAGGATCACCATTAAATTCATTAAAAACTATTCCTCAAAATAGACTCTAGAAAAAACATGAGTTAAATTTTCACACACATATTTTAAAGATATGTAGTTAAAATAAATAAAATATTAGAAGAAGGAAATCAAGAATTTACTATGTTTTGGATTGAAATGGTAACCTAATCCACTCATAAATAATCTCTTCTCAAGATTATTGATTTCACTATGAAAATAATTTTCTATGGTACCTTGATATTTTAGTGCAAGTAATTACAACATGTTACAAAATGTTCCGAAAGATTTAAACTGTGATATAAATTTCTAAAATAAATATTTTTTTACTTTTTAATCCTGGAAAAACTATTTAATATTTATAGGAACATATGAGTATAATTATTTTGGTTTAAAATATCTCTGCAATTAGCAACTGACAGTTGATACATAAATCTTTAAGAGAATGAATTAAATAAGTTGTAGTAGCTCTTAAATATCATAATTTGATGTAAATGTAAATATAAATCACTCAAAAGTTGTATATTATTATAATTATATATGAGGAAATAATATCAGGAATGAAAAAATATACAAGTTCTTATTATCTTGATAATTTACTAAAAAATTACCTTATTAAGGAATAATATTTCATACTTTTTAAATCTGAACAACCCATTATAAGTAAAATGGTCAATATAATAGAATATAATATAATTAAAAAAAATTAATACAATCACCCTTTTTCATATGAACTCCCCTAGAAAAATAAAAAAGGTATAATTCTTTTTAGTCTTGTTACATCCTAAAAATAGTATTATTATTCAAAAAATAACTTTAACGACTCTGATATTTTCTTACTTATACATACTTAAATTTGATAGAACAATATAATAAGAAGGATTCTCCCAAAAATACTTAAATGTTAATAAAATATATAATAATATTAGTGAAATAACATGAAAATTATATACTGGTATCTAGTTTCAAACAAATTCATCATCATAAGATTTATGATCATAAGGATTCACTTTATCTTAAGAATTATCTAGTCAAAATCAGTCCTTACCAAAATCTCATAACATCATTGAGAAGAAATACATCCTTCAATACTAAGACATTATGGTCATATCATATCTCTTTGTCATCTACAATTCCAATATTATGACTTTTTTTTATCATACAACTTGATTTAGACCACAAATCATGACTATGAATATAAGTAATTTGATCAAACATAAGGCATTCATGTGAACGTAATTCTAGGTTTTAGAAATTCATATCGAGACTACACTCCAGACATTAGTCTTTAGGTAATCATTTTATGGCCCAAATATTTATAATTCAAATTCCACACTTTATTCAATTGGATTTCTTATTATATGATATGGTTATAGAATACACAATAACTTATTTTTCTAATTATATAAAATTTTTATTTAATTACTACTATTCATTTTTGTAGTTCGTAATATAACCATTGAATAGTGATCACAAGAATAGTATAAATATAGGGTTTTAAAAAATCTGTTTATAATAGATAATGGAAGTGATAGCCCCAACTAGTAAGATCGTACCCTATAATTCCCATTAATTAGAGCATCCAAGGGAGATAAAATTTCTAGGAATTATCATAGGCCATGAACACGTTGAAATACATCTACAAAATAATGAGATAAACTGATTATAGATGTAGTTCATGATTATTGATATCATGGCCCAAACCATGGTTACCAAATATCCACATGAAATCTCCACCATCGTGTACCTTACCCTTAGGGTGCATGGTGGATTATTAAAAGAATATGCATCAATACCCAAAATATATGAATATGTTGATTGTTTTTTGTAAAAAAAATGAATATATTTTTATTATATTAGTATTAATTAATTAATTTTTTTTATTTTTGATTCAATAAGTCGGAAACTATATTTTTGGTTAATATTATAATTCAATTAATCATTAATAAATTTTTTAAATAAATAAAATTTTAGTAAAATATCATCTTTAAATAAGTTTTTTTAACATAAATTATCATATAGTTTCTACGATGTGAATTGTAATTTTAATAAGGGTTCAATGAAATTTTATTGTAAAAAACATATCATTTTCAATAAATGTTAGATTTTATTTAAACGTAAAAATTAAAATAAATATAAAATTATTTAGATAAAATAGATATTATTTTAGGAATCATGAATTTATAATTAGCGTACTTTCATTTTTTATACCTTTCTCATACAATCGATTTTTTTTGGTAAATATTAAATGTTTTATAAATATAATGTGTGTTTTATGACATCATAATGGCCCAATAATGATTTAAAAATACTACAAAAGGTATCCTAAACCAAATATATGTTTCCAATTTAATATAATGTAATTTTATTTTTGTTTTATTTATTTTATAAATACATAATGAAACCTCCAAGACATATAATATATTTTACGATTTTAAAATCATTTCATTGTGAGTGTGACCCACCTAATCATATATAAGTGGATTATTTAATTATATATTAAATTTTCCTTCTAAATAATTTAAACCAATACCCTTAGGTGGAAACCATATAAAAAACCCTGGAATTATTTTTGGTTTTGTAACAAAAATAATAAATATATCCTCTACATTCCCTATATAAACCCACCCATTCTCCCATTTTCTTCACTCAAAATCCTTTCAGAACAACTGCACTCTTCCCACTACTCCATATAATGCTACCAAGGTGAACCAAATCATTTAAGAATCCCCTACCAAGCGTATGGTCTCACGCACTCAGGTAATGGATTCTCTCTCTCTTTTTTATCAAGAATTTTATTTATGATAATACATTTAATTTCAATTCTCATTAATTTGTTATACAAGTTTAACTATTTCAGATACTATTAATTTAATGATTAAATTAGTGGGAGCTCATTTCAATCTAATTTATCTCCCTTATGAACCATTATGCAACCTGTTACTATGCCAGAATTCTGTAAGAGATATTCCACTCTCCTCTTTTTTCAAGCCCTCCTTTTATATTAGGTCTTTTAATTTCTATTATTCCATTGTTGGGATATATTCCTAAATATCTCCTTTACTAAGAATTTGATTTATAAATTATTATAGTCCCTTTCATTATAATATAAATCTCATAATAACTTTTATATAATCATGTAACCATGTTGCAATTGTGTAAGGGTTATTTCCTTTCTACTCTTTCTTCAAGTTTCAATAATATCTTACACCTTTTATTTATAATTCCTTATATTAGGGAATGTATTTACATGCCCCACATTGTATCAATTTCATGTCTATATTATGATATACCCTATCATCCCTCGTCAAAAAACATTATTCAATTCTATAAAACATTGTTATGCTACCAAAATTTCTCCACAATTTTCCATACCAAAATAATTATGTTATGAATACCATACCTATTTATCTATTAATGGTATTCAATATTATGCACATATAATTATTTATTAGGGACATATAATTAAAAAATCCACAGTTATTGATCATGGAATAAGTTAGGATGTCGAATTAATTTATGTTATATTATCAATGTGTCACACTTAATCATGGGAATGAAATGATTATGATGGGTGCTCCCAGATAGCACTCCAATGCATTGGTTGATGTTTAGTGTCATGATAATTATGGTTTGGATAGGGTTTTACATGATTATATTTTGGGAAATTTTAACCATGAGGTCTTGGTAGGTTTATCCTTGACCTTTGTTTAGGATGTAGTGTTTTATGTTCTTGTTACATTTCCCAAGATATAATTATAATAATATATCATCCCTTATTATTCATGGTCCTATTAAGATCCATTTATATTTCTATTGTCTAACATGTGTGGTCTTTCTCATTTTATTCCTTGTTTAATCCCTTACTATAGTTTCTTGCTTAGACATTTATTATATATGTTATCAGTTTATCCCATGCAGGGTTAATTACGAAGGAACATTTTAGTCATGTTAAATATTTTTTTCAATAAAGACGTTGTTCTTTCATGTTTTAAATCGTTATGTGATGTACCTAATTTCCAAAAGACACCATACCACCCAATCATCATAGTTTTATTATGGGGTTTTTATGTAATAAATCTTGTTTAAATGTTAAATAAAGAGTATGGTTGTTATAAATCATAAGTCTTCAATATAATACTTTAAGATATCATATGAATTTAATGTAAAGCATGGTCTAATAGTAAGGCACCGAAACAGAAATTTTTTCCTGAAATATAAATTTTCTCTCATATTTTATTTTTACTATAATAATTGTGTGTAAATATTGAAAGATTTATATGACTTGAAATTATAGCTTCATAAATAATAAAAAAATCATTACTCTAAACATAATATCTAACGAATAACAAAATTGGAAATTTAAAATTATTAATCATCAAACTTCTAAAAAATTAACTAGAAACAAAATTAATTAATTTTTTGATCATTAAAACTCAGAATAAATTGTGACTAGTTGGAAAAAAATTTATTGTGTCTAATAGTATTATCATTAGCCTCTTCCTATACGTTTGAAATAGTTCTAAAATATCATCAATACTCAATGAATAAAAGCCTTATGTGGTTATATAATCTATATACCTGAAGTCTCAAAATAAAACCAAAAAACAAAATATGAAAATCTATATATTCTTATTTATGTCATCCACCAGTAATAATTCTTCAAGATCTCAATAATAGTTTAATACTATCTTGGTTTTATTCTAATCAGTAATTAAACATTTCATTCACCATTTAATATAAATTCAAACTATATCAGGGGGATAATAATGCTGTTGTACTAGAAATGTAACGCCCCGACCCCAGTTACCCAGAGTCGGTGCATTATTACATAACATTGGTATGATCACATGAAAGATCAAATCTCGAAAGACCGATTGGTTTAGTAGTATTGGAAGCACTAGATATATTCATAAGTCTTACATTACATCATAAAATGAAAAACTACTACAACAACATATTGTCTCCAAAATCCACACTCATATCCCCACATAATATCCCTGCAGGTCATTCATAATTTACTTCTTCACTTCCTGGGAAAAATAAAACATAGAAAAGGGGTGAGCTCAAATGCACAGTAAGGATTACAATATAGCGGATTCTTTCATAAATAAGAATAAACATTTAAGGCAATGTATAACTAAAACAAAAGCCTTTTAAACTTGAACTTTTAACATAGTATGGCATAAATAAAATGAGATAATGCCATTTACTTATTCACATGGTTATTCTACTAATCGAATAATCACATTAAAAATAAATAACCACTTTCATAATGTTGGAATGCATATTGCTGAACTTTAATTTCTTTGACAAGGCCTTGTCCCAAGACCTTGGGGCTAACTGTAACCGGAACCCAACCCGGAGTGCCTCTAATAACAGGACACCAACCCGGAGTGCCTCTAATAACCGGAGACCAAACCGGAGGGCTTACTTTTACCAGTCCCTAACCTGGAGGGCTTACTTTTACCAGTCCCCAACCTGGAGGACTTACTTTAACCAGTCCCCAACCTGGAACATACTTGTCCAACACATTCTTATGAAGTAAAGGTTGAAATATAACATAAACATTCTTATTGGAACTAGCATACGAAATGTCAATACTTTACTCATAAACCATGAATGCTATATAAATATCACATCCATAGTCAAACATATCACAAAACTTCATTACAATATGGAAGTTTTGTATCATAATAAATCAACTTCAAATAATCTTAAAATCCATCAAAGGATGTTGACATAGATGAAATCAAAATTCTTTTTAAAGAAATATCTCCTTTTATTTTGAAATCATTTAAGATCCATATAAAATAAAACATTTTCTTTGAAAATATTCTTATAATCTTGTAAGGGAAGCTTTGAAGATTTTATAACGGTGGAAAATAGCCGCACCCGCCGTATAAGTTAAAAAAAAACATTCTTACCATAATTCTGTCGAAAAGGTTAAAAAGGGCCTTGTTTTGAAAACGATGGAAAGATTCCTTTATAAACCTCTTATAAAAAGTAAAAAAAGGGTATAAATGAATTTAACCCATATTCTTGTAAATAATAAATATGTTTTGAAATACATTTCGAAGAAACATGGATGTGGATGATAAAGAAATCCCAGTAGATTATTACGTATAAACAACCTCGGATAATGAAGAGATTGTGAAATAACCCTTACCTTGTACTTTTACTTGGTTGGGGTAGGTTAACCTCCTGTATAATGGTGAAATAATTGTTACTAAATTATACAAGAATCATATACATTAATATGATATCATATATGATCTTTTAATATCGATTTATAATAATATCTTAGTATTATCGTTGTTTCGGGTATTAACTTACTTGTTTTCTTTTATATGTTCTGTTACATAAGACATTTTTGTAAAGGATAGGTTGTATATTATTCATATCCAGAATGATATCAAGTCCTTAAACATCATTTTTAAATCATAAAATGATAATTATACTTTAATGGATACGATGGAGAATGAATCTCATCGCGTTCGTGGAGACGGTAGTCCGTACGTACGCACGAGCGACAATATCATTCTTTTGATATTAAAATAATATATAAATGGATGGTATATCATATATACAGAATCATTAACATGTTATATTTATTATTTACATGAGTTACACATCATTATTATACCCATCCAAATAATAATATATTGAATAACAATTACACCACGACGTGGAGACGGTAAGTCGTACGTACGCACGTATGGTGACATGTTATTCAAAGGGTGGATAGAATACTAAATATGGTTGTAAAATATTTATAATAACATCATAGTATATATAAGATACTTTAGTTATTAATTTATAATGGTAATAACAAAGAATGAAGAAGTGGAAGAAGAATGGAACTTGAAAAGGGTGGTGAAATCATTACCTCTTCTTCGGGTTCTTCCTTTTGATTTGATAAAAATGGCTCCTTTGGTTGGCTTTATGATCACACTAAGGCCCCTAGGTTGTAGTGAGGGATGTTGGGAGAGTATTTGGGCAGAGTTTGGCCGAACAAAAAGGCTTTGAAGGTGTGAAGAAATGAGAAGGAGGAGTGCCCTTTTATAAGAGGGGTGAGGGGCACCTTTGGAAAAGCTAGAAATATTAATTTATAATAAATTCATATTCGGTTTCTAATGGCTCCAAAGTTGATTATTAAAAGGTTAAGGTGGGGATAGGTCGAAAACCACTCAACCAATAGAATTTAGACAGGTTTTGGTACTTATATTAACCTTATCATTAATTATTAACTCTAAGTTAATTAGTTTCACTTTTACAATGTCTCTTTGTATTTTTATATAAAATGGTTAATAAACTTACTATATACATCCAAGAGACCCCCAAGTGGTCCATTAATGATGAAACTATCATGATATAAGTCTCTTTTCCGAACCTTAGATTTTTAAGAATTTAATATCAATTAATAATATAATATTTTTTTAAGAACTCTTTTATGTCAATTTTGACACTATTCAATAGTTGATTTGTGTGAAACTCATAACCGATTGATTACATCAAAAAAAGTCAATTAAATCAATCCTAATATATCATATTATCCTAGAAAATTAGTTTAATTCATTAAAAGTTTCATATTATATTTATTTGGGTATTTATAATATCAATTATTTTATTTTTTCACAATTATAGTAATTATTGCATCATCGTTGTGTCATAAATAAAATATATTATTTAATGTCTAAAAATTATAAATAAAATATAATTATGTATTAAATCTTTTTATATTTCTAATGAATATTTATAATATAAAATCCAACATATATAACCCAATGTAAAAAATTTTTTCCTAAAAGATATATGCTTGTGTCATTTTTGTATTCATTTTAACTTAATTAAAATAAAGTGTCATTATCACTTACAAGTGGATCCATGGGGTCCCAAAATCGACCCAAAGATGCCCATGGTCGACCATGTATCAACAAATAGGTTTAAGACACGTTTTAAGGTAATTTAATATTATTATAATATTATTTGTTAACCCTTATTTACCGGATTTACCCTTAACCATGGTAAATAAAATATTTACCGCAGTAATTATTCAAAATGTCTAAAAATAAAAGTTACCTATTTACACAATTTGAACATCCTGATTCCAAATATGGAATACATTTTCCTAAATTCAAAACACAGAAGTGGCAGAAATTAATTTAAAATTAATTCCCACTGTCAAAACAAAAAGCGTGTTTTTAAGAGGTAATAACTATCAAAAGATTGACACTTGTTTATGTTCGGTTTAATTGTAAAATTATGTCCAATGACCAACATTATATTAAATGGTAAAAATATATTATAAATATACTTTAAAACTACTAAAATTCATAATTTATCACTATTAATTATTTTGATTAAAAAAGTTGTTTTTAATTAAAATTTAGTAATTTTCACTATTCATCAAAATATGAAAGTTATCCGAAAAGTACCAAAATTTCACCTTAGGCTAAATTAGATATGCCGAATCCAAAAATGAAGTCCATTTTGAGATATAAAATATATATAATTTTAAAAATTAGGTATTACTATTCATAACGGTTAGTTTGATCGGTTGTGGTGTGTGTTAAAACTCGAAGTTGCGTACAACACACGCTACTGTATTATTCAAAGGAAAGCGTACCATGGAAGCTTGGGATGTTTCATTTTAAATTTTTTGATGTCCCCATTTAGTTAAAAATTTTAAAATATTGTATTTAAAAAGTGTTCACTATTAAAAGTTGATAAAAGTGCAATACTGAAAATGAATTTGTTCTTGCATTATATTCTAGAAACTCATAATATGGATTCTAAAATTATAAGGATTATATAAAGTTTAAAATTTAGATAATACTATTCATAACCTCTTTTGAATGGCTTTTTTTTGTAAGTCATGGTGTGATTGAACTCGGTGTTGCGTGTAGTGCAAGTTATTGAATTATTTTGAAGAAATAACACACTATGAAATCTTGGGGTGTTACAAGAAATAAGTTACTATATTTCATGAATTTTTAATTAAATCGATGATTAAAATAAGCAGCAATATAATTTAACTAAATACGGCTGATTAATAATATAACCATGGGAAATGAATTTAATTATCCCTTATAAATCTAATTACCTAATGTAGTGAAATATTTTTGGCTTGTATTATTACTAATGTCAATGTATATATCAATAAAATTTTATTCTTATCAATGGGGAAATGTTCAACTAAAAAATAAATCCATCATAGAAGGATTATTATTCCCTTATAAATATCGATCCTATTATAATAGTTACATAAGTTATAGTATATATGAATTTATCATCATAAATAAAACACCATATAAGAAACTCACAAAAAAATCCCTAATAGAAAATATGATAGTAATGCATCTCCAAATTTTCATTATGAAGAAAATTACAAAAACCAGTCTTCTATTTCATAACCACTATAATAGGAGACATATAAAATTCAATACTACTTCACCCATTATGTTTCATTGTTGAATATATTTACTACCAAAATTAAACTACCATGGTTCCCTCAAAAATCCCGAGAAATATCGATTCATAAATAATATACTATAGATTCTCCCTACAAAGGTGCATCATAATTGATGTTAGCTTCCCCAAAAAAAGTATATACAAGTTAATAGTATATTGGTATCCATATTAAAACATCTAAAGAAGACAGTCATGTATATATACAAATGATCGTAAACATTTTTTCTAAACTCGGGTATGAAACCAAACCAAAGAAGAGTGAAAAGGGATATGATATAAAAATATTCAATATTAATTTTATTATATCACATACACTAATTATCATAGTGAATTATAAATAACAATATATAACTAAAACTAGTATATAATCTTTGAAACAATGAGAAGCGTCAGACCATATAAGTATGTGGCTCCCTCTTATCTAGAAACTGATAATAATTTCAATGTTTACATCACCTCAATGATGTTCATATGGTTTTTGTCCTTGGAATAATATACTATATAATTTATTATCTTGATTGTAGAAATAACAACTAAGAAATCCTATATCGAACTATATTATCATTTTTCCCCTCGAATAATAAATAACCAACACATTAAAAATTTCCATTAATGGAAATCTAATTTATGAAAACTCAATGGCATCAATCATGACTTCTTGTAGATGTCCATAAGGACACAATAATCATAAAATAAGGATTTTAATGTTACATTCTACTTATATCACAAATTTTTAAATTTAAATTATTTTAATGAATCCACATGTAATTATATAAGTAATTAGTTCCTCTATGTAGCAAGGAAACTATCTACCTCTTATTAAGAACTATGAAATTATTTGTCTACTATTATGACATAAAATATCATTTATAATCCCCTATATTATCTTATATTTAGTTAATAAATTAAATATGAAACATGAAATCCTCATAATTCTCTATGACTATTTTCTCTAAACAACTATCCTTCATATCAATGATAATTTTGAGGATACCAATATGTGTCCTACTAGCTTGGACTAAAAAACAATCAATGGATTTAATGAAATAAATCTAAAAAAAATAAAGAACATATTATATATCATTAATTATTCAATTTTTTAAATTCCTATTACTCATGAAGAGGTCTCTATCAATTGTCATCAATAAGATTCAATCTCAAGATTACATCTGTTCATGAAACCTTTGTAATGATTAAATTAAATATACCCTACTGTATAAGTATCACATGATATAATATTATCTCATTGAATTTAATGATAAAAATAATTCTATTATTATATATGACATCATACTACCTTGTAAAATATTAAATTTCACATTGGATTCTAATTTTTTATAGAATCATTATATCATAGGTAAATTAATTTTAATATGGTTTTATGAATAGTTTAAGATTTCAATGATTAACTGAATGATTATGTTTTTATGTAACTGAAAAATAAATGTTATAATATATAATTTAAATAGATAATTATAATCTGAGAATTTTGTGAAACATATTAACTCTTGGTGAATCCTTCATTTAATTAGGGATTACTATAGGGATAAGACTCAATGAAAACATAATCATTTTCATAAAAATATCACCAAGAATAAGATTTAATTCTATTTTTTTATTATAGTGGTCTCATAGATTCCTTAAAATTGTTAATGACTCTATAATAGGGTATAATTATCCCATTCCTGGTGGACAATATATAGAGGTAATATTCCCAGGGTTTTTATAAATGGATAATTCTAAAACTAATTTTTGGGGGTGAAAGCCTTGATAATTATCATATGTTCTTCATATTTTCATATGATTTAGTTTTATCATAAACTTATTCTTGATGATGTGGTGATTATAGTTTTATAAAAAATTTGAGTCTTGTTATGTGTTTGTATAATCAATTTTAATGATTCAATAATTGTTGTGTATTTCAGAAATATTATTAAAAAAACTCAAAATCAATATCAATTTTCCAAAATTTAACTTCCTATTAATTTGATTTTCTATCCATTTTGTTGAATTTTTAATGTATATAATGTCTTCAAATTTATTATTAATAATAAAATACCATAATTTTTTAGTATATATATTTATTTATATTAATAAATAATAGCTTCTACAATGATAAGTTTTCATGGAAACACCCCACAAGTCTAAATGGATATATTCAAGGGTTGGGTTCTTATATGATTTAATCTATTTTAACATGGGAACTTATAATTTATATAGAAATTTTCCCAATAAAATATACTAAAAATATACTTTATAACATTTAATATATTAATATTATCAAATTCATTATTTTCCATAAAACTCATATTTCAAAATTATATATATCAAAGATTTGAAAAAATCATCAAAAATAAAATATGTTTTCCTATATGAATGGAATTTATTATATGATACAAGACACAAAACCCATTAAATAAATACCAATTCATAACATTAAAACCCATAAAAGTGTTCTTAATCAAACACACTACATACGTAAGAATGTAATCAAACAGACCTCATAAACATAAAGATACAACATTCACCTACAATTCAAGATATCACCTCAATTATTTATGGTTATTAAAAGTCATATTAGGAAACTCTAATTAAAATGAATATATACCAATTAATTTATGAAATATTATAAACTAATATATTACTACAATAGTTATTATCTATAAAATTAATGAATAACAATTTAATATGGCTTAAATATAAATACTTAACTAATTTTTGGACCCACACCATTTATATATTATCAATAGAATAAATTAAAACAAAATCAAATACATAATCATTCTCCACCATTAAATAACGAACACACTTACTCTTATTAGTCTCAAAATTATATTTATTACAATAACAATTTTATAGTGGGAATGGTTTGTATAAAAAATTGTTTTTGTTAATTTTTATTTGAAATATATCCTTCTGCTACTACTATTTTACTTCCATATTCTCCATTAAAATATTTCCACTAACTTTAATACTCTCAACCATATTCATAGAACCATTATTAAATTGATGTTTTAAATAGAAAAAAACGTTTATAGAATTATATAGATTTAAAGAGTCCATATATTATATTTTTTAAATACTACAACATAAACAATTTATAGACAATTATAAAATAATTATTTAATATTTATCTGCTAAAAAATATTAATAATGTAATATGTAATATAATATTATTTAAATCAAATAAATAATCATGTAAAAATGTTCAAAGAATAATTATAAAATAAATTATATAAAAGTTTTTATAAAATATTTTAACTAATGATTATTTTGGATATAGTTTTTCTTGCATAATCCAAATGAATATATTTTAGGTCATGGAATATACTTCTCAATATACTTTATCATCAAATGACGCAAATGGAAATTATGAATCATATAAGAAATTTCCATGAAATATTATATATAATATATAAAAGTATCTTGACTATCATAGGACAAAAGGTAATTTTCTATTAGTTTCAAAAACAAATATTTTCTAAATGATTCTATTTGGAATCATGAATTTACAGGTCAAAAAGGTAATTATTACAATCGTTAACTAAGTAAAATCATTAAACTTAAATTTATTATATGTCAATGTGAAAAAAATTAATAATGATTTAATAATTATAGTTTCCTAAAGTGAAAAAAATTAAAAATCTATAATACTTGGAAAGAACAATCATTAATCATGCAAAATTATATTCATTGATTAATAAATATTGACATAGAAAAATTGATAAAAATCAACACGGATCACTATAAATGAAATATAAATGCATGAAACTTGACATAAAGGATTTATGTGTTTTACTATAATCTAGATCTATGTTCCTGGAAATAAAACCATAAAGAAAAAATTTACTAATGAAAAATAAATAATATAAGAAAATGGATCGAGTTAATCTAACTAATTATAAACTATCATTGAATTTGGAATATAGATAAACTAATATAAATGGATTAAATTTTATTCTATAACCATATAAACTGTATAAAAACATGGAATTTATATGGGGATTAAAATAATACCATGAATATATAAAAATAAAATCAAAATATTATAAATAAAATTACAAGGATAAATATATGGTATCATAAGACTGTAAATCCTCTATTCTTCGTCAAACCAATGTTTTTCTAGGATGATATTTTATTTATTCAATAATTTGAATAAAAATCCCATAGAATTCTAAAATAAACTACGATACAATGATCAAAAACAAAATTTAATAAAAAAAAATTTGACGAAAACTATCTAAAACCTTTTAATTGAATAATCGTCTTGATTCACCAAAATGAGAAAAACAATCTAATATTAATGATAGCGAGTGATGATGTTTGAATAATAGGGATATATTATTGACCATGATGATATAGATAGTTCATTTAGCTTTTTATCTAACTAATGTGACTCTTTTGGAATTCCCTATATGATCATTGAATTGACTTGTATATCAAATAATGTGCCCAAAAGGCGTGTAATGTTTCTTCATAAATTGATCTGAAATGAGACTATAAGGGTTAACAATACATTTTTCAAGTGTTTTTTATATAAATTACATCACTAATAAAAAATTTCAGATCATTATGAAATATATTTACACAAAATGATAAGGGTAGATAATTTTAATTCAATGTCAACTTACATACCAATGATATAACATATGCCTATATAATGAATAGTTAGATCACAGAACCATTATTAGAAAAAAATAGAAATTACACATGTTTAAATTTGTAATTGAACTCTAATATGGATATTGAAATTATAAAAACATTTATGGATACTTCATAAATGGAAGTGTTGATGTAATTTTACATTGAATGTGGTTGAAAATATTATATAGTAACTCCTTTAAAATAGATCCTCAAGGTGAGATATATTTTTAATAAAATGTATATTCGATAAAATAAATTTTAATATGTATTTAAATATATATTTTTTTGAAATTATATATATATATATGATACAAACTGAAATACAATATATAATGTAATTTTTAAAATAATTCAGAATAAATAGTCATATTTGTTTGGTTTTTTTTCAGAAATAAATAGTTTCTCAATTTTAAAAAATTATTTAGAAATAATAATCCGTGGAAATGATTTAATGAGTTTATAGGGTAAATTTAATGATTCTTTGTATTCTAATTATATTTTTATTCTTTTAATATGTTCTTTTATAATCCGCTTGAAACATGGAAAATTCTCTTCCTTTAATGGAAACAAATATCACAATTTCTTGGAAATTCCAATCATAGAATCACATATAGGTGGGTTTTTGAATTTTGTGTTAATTATATCCTATAATTTTTTATATCATTAGGTAAAATAATATTAAATATATATAATAATTATGGATGTTAGACAAAACTATTTTCAAGAATGAATATTTTCATATAAATGTGTGAATTTTTTAAATTAATCATCATGGGTTTTATATATTCTCAACAATGAAAAGTGATTATTAATATTAAACTATAAGTGTGGTTTTTTTACACATTAGAGTCATGTATGACAATCACTCAACCAAAATTATTTAATTTATTATGAAATAATACTACCCCTTTGAACCTTATGAGGGTATGTAATAAATTATTCCAGGGTGTACCCTATTAAAATAACAAAACATTTAGATTGTAAATACATTGTACAAGAGTAAATACTTATAGTGTCATCTTGAATTCCTTTTGTTTCAAGAATATCATCATCCCAATTCCACTAAATTAATGATTCAAGAACCTCCATCTATCATACATGTCTATTCATTGAATCTACTACCAAAAATAAACTCGATCATAATATTTTGTGATGAATATACTTTATTAAAAACTGTTAATTATCTTGTTGGTAGTGTTGTCTTGTATTCATGATCATACTCCATGTCTACCCTCCATTCCATTAACATAGTCTTCATTCTACTTTTTATTGAGGATAATACTCAAAGAGTAGTGATTGTTACACAATTTTATGGATAAAAAGTCTCATTTTTATGATATGCAAATCCACTAACATTAATATATATTTCTGTTTAATTTATAGAGAGGAATTTTTTCCATTTTCATATTTCACCATAGATTTTCCTAATTAAGCACACATGTGATTGAAAATTGAGTTCAATATGGATCTAGAAATATATTCACTTGGAGTTTATTTAGAGACTCTTTTATTATGTGAAAAAAGTGGATCCATTTATCCCTTATTGATCTTGACATCCATATTAGACAACACTAACAAATTAATATGGGGGAATACATTTCCAATGAGGCACCACTCCTCAAAATAAGGAGATATCTATTTAGAAACCTTTAAAACCCCAAAATCAAACAAACCTTTCCATGATTATATAACCCTGGTTAAATTTTTCGAACATTACTTCTCCTCCTAGATGAGGTCCCTAGACCCTACTGCCTTTACCCTAATTGAGACATTGTCAGGAAATACTATATAGCCAACCAAAATAGAATCAAATGAAATATAGAAATCTATGAATTTAGAAACTAAAATTGGAAATTTATATCCATCTCTCGAACCCTCTCAAACTTCCATTGTATGAATCAAATCATTACGCATAACCTTATCATCCTAAACAGTATCTATTTCTATACAATTTTTTATAGAGGTTTTTTCAGCCTCTTCCTCGGATAAAAATATCCATATATAGACATCCTCACATAATAAAAGAGAAAATAAACAATTCTGGCACGACCCCCTCCCCACAAAGTGTACCCTCCTGGGCCGGCAATGTGAGAAGGGAGATAATGACCCCTGAGTCCCGCCTCGAGTAGGCCCCTGGTTAGCGACCAGCACCAAGGGTATAGTAAACCCATAAATGGGAGGCATTACCCTCTAAGAGAACACATTCTGAAGAGATAGATATGATAAACACCAACCTACTCCAACTCAAATGTAAATTATAAAAATAACTAGGTGCACATATGTAATTTCATGCAAAAGTACTACAATTGGATGGGGAAAACTGCAATTTCCTAAAAGAAAGTAAAAAAACATTAGCAACCACAATCCCGAACAGATCCTACAACTCCAAGATAGTGAAAACCAGCTTGATCTCCAACATGCTCAAAGTGGACGGAAAGAAAGTTTTATATATACATAGGGTTGATATAACAGTATACTCAGTAGGATCCTCCCCAAAGCCTCTTGTGAAAAAGTAATGAAATCATGCTAAATCACAATGAAAAATAAGTGAATATAACTCATCACCTAAACATGTATACTATGTTCCCAAACTCACCATGGATACTCTCACTATGTAATGCATACAAGATTATATAATATAATAAATAATTTCATGGGTACCCCTCTACTACTTCCCCATTAGTTTGCTTCTTTTCCCCAATGTCGTATGTCATATGCATCTCTCTCCAAAAATGATTTCCCGCAGACATCTGGGCGAAGCACCACAATATGCACCTCATGCAGAAAAACCTCCACGTCCATGAAAGAAAGTAACCAGGTAGTTTCAGGAGCCACCACAGCTCACATAACGTGTATCATATGTCAGTTACTATACATCAAGGCATTATAGCCCACACACCGAGTAAGGACCCTCAATCCATCACAGCCTATACAGGTTACACCTATAGTAGTCCATAAGATATTATATCTAGAATATATGTGTGTGAATAACCACAAGCTAGTACAGTCCTCTACACACATATATAGGGAAAACTAATCACTATTCCTACTAGAAAAAGTAACTACCAAGAGAAGAGAGTGGGGCCAAAATGGGTAGTCAGCCATCCATCCTCACACAGGAATGTTGGGGAAAACACCCCCCTGATGCTCAAAATCCTCGGTGTGTCAATTGCCCTAAATATTGAGGTAGAGTAGTGTATAAAAACAAGAAAAGTAAAGAATATACTATAGCTCGCATCCACACTCTAGGCATAACCAAGTGTTATACTCAACTGCAGATAACGTCTCTCGAACTCTCAGCTGCCACTTCTAAGACTAGGTATCCTATAAGCATTCAACCATTTAAAAACATTTATAGCCTTACTTCATTCCATTTTTATCAATTTCACTTTATGTTAATTAATTGTTTAAACATTAATTATCCATTGACAATTCCACATTAAATTTCATTAGCATCACACCCAATGTCTAATGCCCCTTTAAATTTACAACCTCATCATTATGTTCCAAAAAACTCTAACCCCATGGGTTAATACCATTTATTCAATTATTCGTTATATAATTACTTTCCCACATTCCCAGGCATTCTAGAAAAACATTATATGCTACTAAACACAAGGGGGATCAACACGGTGAGTAGATTTACTACACGTTGAGTCGTTGCCGCCTATAGCAGGAGTGTAGACCCATACCCCCTTGAGAAGATCAACATTGAAAGGATGCGGCATAGCCCATGCATCTTCATCTCTATCAAAAGAAGGGTAAGCAAGACCAGATGGCTAAAACTGTGTGGAAAATTAAAATAGATAATCAACCAAAATGAAACAGCAAGCATCCAACAATCTCATCCATCCTGTTCCATCATCCCGGGAGTCCTCCCCGACACCGACATGCATAAACTAATTCATCTCACCACCCTAGGTTTTATTTTCTTCCACAACCAAAAGTCCTTTATGCCCCCACATATCACAATAGCCCTATAGGCTCACATCACAACACAAGAAGCCGGACAACAAATATCTTATCAATTTGGATCTTGGCCCATTAACAATCAAGTGGATAACTCAGAACCCTACAAAGAATTATATTTTATCCAACAACCAGTTCTTTAATCTATCTTGTATTAACTGATTATTATTCACCAGTTCTAAATTCTTGAAACCTAATCAGTATATTATTACAAATAATTAAAAATACTTATTGTTCCAATTTGATTGACATAAAATTAAAATTAAAACAAGAGGTGTGTACATGCTTCTTTATCTTTAGGCAAACAATTATCAATTAATCCGAGTTTACATTCTTTACTGATTTAAATCAATAATGAAGAGATAATAAAATAAAGCATATATATCACAATATCTATAAAAACAAGAGGCAAAAACATATGATCCATATCAATTTATTTATCTTGTTCAAATATTTACAATATAAATTCCATTTTCATCCAGTGGGATAAAACATGCTAACGATACAGTTGCACGTAAAAGAAGAGAGAAGCAAAAAATCCTCTACCTCAAATAGTTCATGACGTTTTTTATATGAGAATATTCCACACAATGGATCACGATCGCCTCATCTCGCGGCAACTGCATCAACCTAAGGATACCACTATACGAACACACCAAACAAAAACCATGAAAACACCATTAGAACCATGGAGAACACATGCTATAATATAGAAAGGAGAAAAAGCTAAATATAAATCCAAAATGAATGACGATAAAAAATACCTTATTTCGAAGATTCATGGATTCTTTTTGGTTGCACTGAAATAGGGGGTGCACTTGTAGAAAGAAGGACGTCGAGGAAACCAATCCATGGGGAAAAGTATGATCTCATGATTCCTATGGGAAGGAAGGAAACGTTCGAGCGTCTCACACCAAAGAACAAGGTGGAAGAAAAAGGGGGGGGGGGGAAGATATAATGTCCCTTTTGAATATTTAACGGAGAAACGGTTTAAGATACTCCTGATTTACCATTAAAAACTGATCACATTAAGAAATATGGTTTGACCATGTAAAAACATCCCGAGCCTTAGGAATAATTATTATAGGATTTATGGCCTTTGAATCGGCCTTAGAGACCTTCAAATGACGCTTTAAAGGTATTTTACATCAAATACAACATTTTAGGGGCAAAACTATAGGATGCTGGAATCACTGTAAACCCTATCATTCTGGAAACACTGTACACCTACCGTTCTAGAAACAATGTACACCTACCATTCTAGAAACACATTACACCAACTGTTCAAGAAACACCGTATACCTACCATTTTGAAACACTATTCACAAATCTCAAAATATGGAAGAGGCAAGAAAAGGACACCGTTGGAACCTCACTATTCTGGAAACACTATTCAAAGAACTCCAAATTTCGTAAAGGAAGTAAAAGGTCACTATTGGAACCTCACCTTTGGATTGTTTACTTAAAGTAACCGATGGAACTGTTCGTATAAGGTTACAATTGTACTGATCACAAAAGGTCATCGATGACACTGTTCACATAAGGTCACCGATGTCACTGTTCACACAAGGTCACTATTGCACTATTTACATAAGGTTACTGATGATACTATTCACATAAGGTCATTGATGACACAATTCATAGAAGGCCACCGATACACTGTTCAAATTAGGTTACCGATGAAACTATTCACAGAAGGTCACTGATGAAATTGTTCACATAAGGTCGCTGATGTCACTATTCAACAAGGTCACTGTTGCACTGTTCATATAAGTTTAGCGATTACACTATTCACACAAGGTCACAGATAACACTGTTCACAGAAGGTCACCGATGAACTGTTCACACAAAGTCACTGTTTCATTGTTCACATAAAGTCACCGATGACACTGTTCACAAAAGGACACCGATGACACTATTCACAGAATGTTATCGATGCGCTGTTCACAATGGTCTACCATTGGAACTGTTCATCAAAATGGAAAATTGGGCAATGTGTTAGTGATATGTTACCTTGACCTCGTGAAAAACTTCATACACCTGATTTTTGCAAAAGAATAGACCAGAGAGGTCTGGACCATTACATCAAATACATCTCAAAACATTCTCGTCCTCAATAATTCCAAACCTACCTGAAGGGAAATATAAAACGGGGTCTGAACAACCACACATTTAGATACCTCTCAAAAGAGAGCAAGCCACAAGAGTAATAAAAAGAAATATAAATTATAAAAATGAAAGATATAACCATGAGGGGAATCAATACATGGAAAGAGACAAATATTTAAAAAAAACTCTATATACTGAGCACATATATGTGACTCACATTCCCATGTACTCACCTCGATTCCACAGTGTCACCACAAGACACGAACCAAGGAGATAATAATCCCACACAACACCTTCTTCTTGCGGTCTTTGATCTATGTGGGTCGTTCCACAAAGGTTTCATCATCATCAACATTGATCTCTCTCTAATCGATGACGGGAGAGTCATCATGAAGATAATGATGGTGTTGTGATACATGGAAAACATCATGTATCTGACACATCTGCGGGGGAAGTGCTACTCGATACGCCATAGCTCTGACACCAGCTTACACCTCAAAAGGCCAAACAAACCAGGGAGAAAGCTTACTCCCATTACCAAACCTTCACTGCCCATGACATGGAGTCACCTTTAGAAACACTTGATCCCCAACATTAAACTCTAATGGTCTTCTTCTTTGATCAACAACTTATTTTTGACGATCATGTGTTGTCTTCATCCTCTCACGAATAACCTGAACCATCTCTATTGTATTATGCACTAGTTCCTGTCCAAAATTTGCTGACTCTCTGACCCTAGTCTTGCACAACAGAAAACAGCAAGGTCGACCATAGAAGGCTTCAAATGTCACCATACCGATGGTGGAGTAAAAACAATAATTGTAAGTAAACTCCACCAAGGGTAAGTGCCTCATCCACTAATCTCCAAAATCAAGTACACAAGCGTGTACCATGTTTTCAAGAGTTTGGATGGTTCTCCTTGTATGACAATCCATTTGAGGATGAAAAGTAGTGTTAAGTCATAGCTGAGAACCAAAAGCATGGTGAAGACCTCTCTACTTCCTATAAGTAAAATGAGGATCTCAATTAGAAATGATCATCCTTGGGACTCCATGAAGTCTTACCACCTCTTCTAGATACTGCCTTGACAAAACTTCCACTGAGCTCGACTCCTCGATTTCTATAAAGTGGGCCGATTTTGATAAGTGATCCACTACCACCAAAATATCATTATATCTTCCTGGAGCTCGAGTTAAACTACTAACAATGTTAATTGAGATGTCCGCCCACTTCTATTGAGGAATCTATAATGGCTGGAGTAGACCACCAGCAACACGATGTTCGACCTTCATCTTCTGGCAGACCAAACATTGAGACATGAACTTCGCAACCACACACTTCATCCCAGGCTACCAAATTTAGCTCCTCAAAGATCATTACATCTTTTTCATTCCATGATGCATCATTAAGTTGAACTATGAAACTATCTGAGAACCATCTTGCGCATGGTAAAAGTAACATAAAACATTTCATGATACGACACTCGATGTTGTTCATTCTCTGACCAACCATTAGGGGCCTCACCACAAACCACCCTGTCTCTATACCCCTCCACCATAAGATCACCCAACTAGTAATTTTCCAATTTATTCACGAGATATGATTTCACCATCATCTGAAAAAGAAATCCTCTACCCCCAACTTCTCCCATATAATGAAGTAATGCTAAAAATTATTCTATTACACTCTAGGAGTCACTAGATTCACACACAACATCACTATGTGACTTCTGACTCAGCGCATCAGCTACAAAATTCCCCTTTCAAGGTGTATATGATATTTCTAAGTCGTATTCCTTTAAGAACTCTATCCATCGAGGTTGTCATATGTTCAAGTCACGCTGGGAGAAAACATACCTCAAACTCTTATGATTGGTGAAAACCACAAAACAATCACTAATGAAGTAATGTCTCCACAACATCAGAGAAAACAGCACGGATGCCAAATCAAGATCGTGATTGTCATAGTTACATTAATGGGTATGTAACTTCCGAGACCCATACGAAAAAAATGATCTTTTCTACATCAAAACGCAGCCCAACCCCAGATGTGAAGCATCGTAGAAAACATCAGACTGAACTCCCTCAGATGGAAGACAAAGAACTAGGAAACTTACTAACTTTTCCTTTATATTCTCTAAATCATTCTTGACACTGATCAGTCCATATGAAAAACTAATCCTTCTTGGGAAAAGTAGTCAGAGGAGTTGCAAAACGCGAGAAATCGGCTACGAACCTCATGTAGTAGCCTACAAGACCAAGAAAACATTGGACCTCTGACACTTTATCGGGGGCTTCCCAAGACACAAATGCTTCTATCTTCGATGGATCTATAGCTACTCTCTATTGTGACACCACACGCCCCATGAAACCGACTTCTTGAACCCACAATTCACACTTCGACAACTTCCCAAACAACTGATGTTGACGAAGAACTCCCAATACAACATGAAGATGCTCTACATGCTCCTCCTCAGACGTTGGAGTAGATAGGGATTTCGTTGATGAAAACTACCACTAACTTTTCCAGGTGCTCAGGAACACAACATTCATTAATCCCATGAACATATCTGAAGCATTCATCACACCGAACGACATTACATTGAACTCATAATGCACATGACGGCAATGGAAAGTAATCTTCGTGATATCCTCATCCTTCACATGCATCTGATTATATCCTGACCGCAAGTCAATCTTTGAGAACAAACGTTCACCCTTTATATTATTGAATAAATAATCAATATGTGGAAGAGGATAACGATTCATTATTGTCACTTTTCTTAAGAGATGATAATCGACACACAACCACAAACCGCCATTAGCTTTCTTCACAAACAAAACCGGTGCACCCCATAGTGAAACACTTGGCCAAACAAAACCGCACTGTAATAGACCATTAAGATGTATATTTAGCTCTTGTAACTCATAAGGGGACATCCTATATGTAGACATAGATATATGAGATGCTCCGGGTGGTAGCTCGATCCCATACTTGATCTCTAATCGAGGGGTAATGCTATAACCTCTTATGGAAAGACATCATGGTAATCTTATACAACCATAGGAAACCCCAACTAATAAACCTCTGAAGAAATCAACATCATATCATTCATCATGTATGATAAGGATGGAACTTATCATTAACCCATCTGAAGATCTTGCTCGCCAACAAACACCATCGGCTATCCATCAACACCAAAGAAAATTTCCTTCTTCCTGATGCAATCCATGATATCCTGCACTGAATACACCTAATCCATGCCGAGGATGACCTCATATGGTTGTATTCATAAACATATAAAAACTCCCCAAGAGCGGTGCAACCCCCACACTATCTCACAGTTTCTACATACATTAAACAAGTCAGCTCGTCCTCCAACTGGCATAGTCAACACCACGGGCACTGGAAGCCTCTCTACCTCAAGTCCCAAATAATGGACAAGGGTAGGTGGTATGAAGGATTGTGTAACTTTTTAATCAAACAAGGCATACATCAAGTTTGAAAATAATCATAGGGTACCTTGAATGACATCTGGCTCGCCTGGAGCTGGAAACGCTATAGCATGAAGCTGATCACGACCTTCTCAATGGCCTCTATGACCCTGATGATGACTACCTCAAAGGCCGCACTCTTCTCTCTAAGGATGAGGAGCATCACGAGGTTATCCTCTCCCTACCCCATCTACCCTCTACTGATCTAATGTTGGTGCAACCAGCTGCTGCAGCCTCGGCAGGAACTACCTCAATGGAGGAACCTGGACCGGAGCACCTGGTGTATGATGACTACTCGGAAAGGTTGGGAACTCCCGCTCTAGATGACCTCAACCACCACAAGTAAAACATGTTCATGATCCCATGGCATAGGCCTAAGAGTTTTCACCTCTAGATAAATGAGATGCAATGGGCTAAGACTTACCCCCAGCTGAACGAAAACTCTTCTACCTTGAAAATCAGGAATCCCAGACCACAGCTCTGCTTCGTGAGGAATCATGATGACTCCCCTCTCATGATTATCTGGTTCTGGACAAAACCTCTCAACAACCTCTTCCCATAATAAAACCTCAGGATATGTCTTCAGCATAAATGGTGTGACCTGGCGCTGGATCTCTGGACACAAAGCCTGCTCAAAATGCCTCGACCTGGCCTCCTCATCTAGCAATAGGTCAAAAGCATATCGTAAAATGTTCTTGAAATGGATTCCAATCACTCGCACACTGGATCACCCCTGTAGAAGGGTAAGAAGCTCTTGGCTACTAGACTCCTTCATGGTCGAAGAAATAAACTCAACTCTAAACTTGTCTCAGACCTCCTCCCATGAGATTACTGACTCCTCGCGATCCCTGAGGAACAATAACCACCACTTCCTCACTGCTCCAAGAAACATCATCACAACCAAGTATAACCAGTGATCCTTTAAATCATAGAGCTAACTGATGCTGTTCTGGACCTCCTCGAACCAGCCATCAGTGACTACATCTGAAACAGAGCCCTCATACTTCTGCAGAATCTGGTGTTGAAACTCTAGGAGTGCCTTCCACTAAGTTTCATCATTGTCAACCTCTACCCTCTGTCAATTTTCTAGAACATCCTACTAGAAATATTCTATGCGATCCTGATGAGGACGTCGACCTAGAGCCATACCAATAAAATAAAAAATATTGAGGGCTCCTAAACCTATAATATGGAAGACTCGAAATTAATTAATTAATTGTCTTATTTTATTCATTTTATATTAACATACACCAAGGTATACCCATTCAAACATTGGAATAAAGAAGAATGATGTGTGATCATTTCCTAGGTCTCTACCCTACAACTAGTATCACCACGTTTAGTATCCATTATGAACAAAAGGTTCATACGTCATATCATAGGGGGCCTAAATGCCTTTGTCTCAACTGGTCTCTAGTGTTTACATCACTTTCTAAACATGAATGACACTCTTGCCTTACCAACCAATGATATCATACATGTTCCTAACTCCATACTCTATCTTATCCCTCAACTAGTCCTTTGATACCACTTTGTCACAAACCCCTCTGAAAAAAGTGTACCAGACCTGGGCCAGCATTGTGAGAAGAAAGATAATGTCCCCCGACTCCTGAATCTAGTAGGCCCCGGGACAGCGACTAGCACCGAGGGTATGATAAACACACAAATGGGAGACATTACCCTCGGATAGAACACACGCAGAAGAGAGAGAAAATATAGACACCATCCAACTCCAAATCATAATTGCAATATAAAAGAAAACCCAAGTACACATATGTAATGTCATGCAATAGTACTACAACTAGAAGGGGAAAATCGAAAGCACCCAAAAGAAAGTAAAAACAGTTGCAACCACAAGCCAAAACAGCTCCAGCAACCCCAAGCTACTAGAAACTAGCTTGATCTCCAACCTTCTCTAACTGTCCTGAAAAATATATTTTATATATACATAAGGTGATTATAATAGTTTACTCAATAGAATCCTCCTTGAAGCCTCTCATCCAAATTTAAAGAAAGCATGCTAGAGAAAAGTGAACAACTAGTGAAAGTAACTCATCACCTAAAAAGGTATACTATCTCACATACTCAACATGGATAATCTCACCAAATATAGGATACAATAGTATATAATATATAAAATAATATCAAGGGTACCCAGATACTACTTCCCCACTGGTTTTATGCCTTTCCCCATCATCGTACATCCTAAGCATCTCTATTCAAAAAGTCTTGACCGCAAACACCTTGGTGAAGCACCACAATATGCACCTCTTGCAACAAAACCACCATGTCCACGAAATAAAGACACCATGTAGTTTCTGGGAGACACCATAGCTCACATAACATGTATCATATGTCGAGTATTATACCTCAATCCATTACAGCCCATACACCGAGTAAGGATCCTTAAGCCATCACATCCTATACATGTTACACCTATAGTAGTTCGTAGGATACTATATCTAGAATATATGTGTGTGAAGAACCACAATCCATTACAGACCTCTACACTCATATATGGGGAAAACTAACCATTGTTCCTACCAGCACAATTAACTACCAAGAGAAGAGAGTGGGGCCAAAGTGTGTAGTCTGCAATCCATCCTCCCACCGGAATGTTGGAGTAAACACCCCCTAGGGTTAAGAATCCTAGGGGTGTCAGTTTCCCTTACTAATAGGGTGGTTTTGTGTATAGAAACACAAAAAAATATTGAATATACTATAGCTCACAACCAAACTATGGGTATAACCTAGACTTACACTCAACTACAGCTAACGCCTCTCGGACTCCCGGCAGCCACTTCTATGACTAGGTATCCTATAATCACACATACATTTTAAAAGATTTATTTCTTTACATGATTCCCTTTTTATCGGTTCCACTTTAGGTTAATTAATTCCTTAAATATTAATTAACCATTTAGTATTCCACATTATATTTCATTAGAATCACACCCAAAGTCCAGTGCCTCTTTAAAATTACAACCTCATCATTATATTCCAGCAAACTCCAAACAAATGGGTTAACACCATTTATTCAATTATTCATTATAGAATTACTTTCCCACATTCCCAGGCATTATGAAAAAGCTTCGATCCAACTAAACACAAGGGGGATCAACACGGTGAGTAGATGTATTACCTGTCGAGTCTTTGCCGCCTATAGCAAGAGCGTAGTCCCATCCTACCTATTGAAGATAAACACATAAAGCACATGGCATACACTGCATGTCTTCACCTCTTTCAGATGAAGTTTAAGTAAGACCAGCCCCTTAGGCCATAGAGAAAGGTAAAACATATAATCAACCAAAAAAACCAACAAGCCTCCAACAATCACATCCATCCCGTTCCATCATCCCGGGTGTCCTCCCCGACACCCACATGCATAAACCAATTCATCTCACCACGCTACATATCATTTTATGACACAAATAAAAGACCTCCTTGCCCCCCCATATCACAATATCCATCCAGGATCACATTAAAACAAATGCAGTAGGAAAACAAACATCATAACAATTTTTCTCTTGGCACTTTTACAATCAATAGGGTATCTCAGAACCCTACATGGAATTATATTTTACCAAATAGCCTGTTCTTTAATCCATCTTGGATTAACCGATTATAATTTCAATGTTCCAAATTTAGGAAACCAAATCGTTAAGTTATCAAAAATAATTAAACATGTTTACTATGCTAATTTGATTAACATCAAATTATAATAAGAACCTGATTCGTTTACATGCCTATTTATCTTTAGCCAAAAAATTATCAATTAATCCCGGGTTACATTCTTTACTGGTTTACATAAATAATAAACTACTAAGAAAATAAATAATAGATATCACACTATCTAGAAAAACACGTAGAAAAAACATAAGATCCATATCAATTTATTTATCCCGTTCAAATATTTATTATGTCAATTCCATTGTCATCCAGTGGGATAAA
The DNA here is from genome assembly GCA_963277665.1 of Viscum album. Lineage (NCBI taxonomy): Eukaryota > Viridiplantae > Streptophyta > Magnoliopsida > Santalales > Viscaceae > Viscum > Viscum album. Next base: position 319,663,021 of record OY728156.1, read on the forward strand.
ACATGCTAATGATACAGTTGCATGTAACAGAAAAGAGAAGAAATGAATCCACTACCTCAAACAGTTCTTCACATTATTTATATTAGAACAGTCCACACAACAGATCATGATCACCTCCTGTCGTGACAACTACATCCACGTGAGGATGCCACGGTACGACCACAACAACCAAAAAACAAGAAAACTCCATTAGAATCATGGAGATCAAATGCTATAATTTGTAAAGGAGAAACCGAAGTAGATGAAACCTTAAAGAACGATGATAAAACATACCTTATGTCGAAGATTGAGGGATACTTCTTGGTTGCACCGAAACAGGAGGTGCACTTACCGCAAGAAGGACGTCAAGGAAACCAATCCACGGGGAAAATGTTGATCTCAGGATTCCTATGGGAATAAAGGAAAGGTTCCAGTGTCTCGCACCGGAGAACTAGGTGGAAGAACTAGGGAGGATGATATATTGTCGCTTTTAAAGATTTAATGGAGCGATGGTTTAATGAAGCTGGAAACCCTGTACACCCTACCATTCTGGAAACTCTATACACATACCATTAGAAAAACACTGTAAACCTACTGTTCTGGAAACATTGAACTCCTAACATTTTGGAAACATCGTACACCTACTATTTGGGAAACACTGTACACCTACCGTTTTGGAAGCACTATTCACAGAACTCAAAATTTTGCAAAGGAAAGAAAAGGTCACTGTAGGAACCTCACCGTTCTAGAATCACTGTTTAAAGAACTCATAATTTGGAAAATTAACGAAAAGGTCGTTGTTGGAACCTCACCTTTGGATCATTTACTTATGGTTACCGATTACACTGTTCATATAACGTTACTATTTTTTGTCTATAGAAGGTCACCGATGACACTGTTCACTTAAGGTCACAGATGTCACGGTTCACACAAGGTAACTGTTACACTATTCACGTAAGGTTACTGATGATACAGTTCACATAAGGTCACCGATGACACTGTTCATAGAAGGTCACCAATGAACTTTTCACATAAGGTTACTGATGACATTGTTCAAATAAGTTCACCAATGACACTGTTCACATAAGGTCAACGATGTCACTGTTTACACAGGGTAACCATTGCACTGTTCACGTAAGGTTAACGATGACATTGTTCACATAAGGTCACCGATGAAACTTTTTAATGAAGGTTATCGATGCACTTTTCACACAAGGTCCCAATTGCACTATTAATATAAGGTCACCGATGACATTATTCACAGAAGGTCACCGATGACACTATTCATAAAAGGTTACCGATTCACTTTTCACAACGGTCTATCGTTGGAACTGTTTAGTGAAATGGAAAACATGGAAAAGTGTTGGGGATATGTCACTTTGACCTCCCAAGACACCTCATACACCTGATTTCACAATTTAATGGACTAGAGAGGTCTGAACCATTAAAAATTCTATATGGCCCCTTAACTATTTGGGACCACATCCAGTTTAGAAAAAGGATATAATGAGAGTACATCTAAGCTAATGAATGATCCCATCTCAAAGATACATATTGGTCCTTATGAGTATCCTTTATAGAAGTTGAGACCTCAAAATCAAAAAACCACTTTCTATAGTTAGGAATGGAATTTCTATGAAGATGAAAATCACTATAGAATGATGTCTTCAAAATGAAAAAAGCTTTCTTCACCCATTGGAAGGAATCACACATTTAATGAATTTTTTTAAGGTAAATCCAATGATATTTATATATCTACCCATGACTAGGTCTTCATCATGTAAATCAGGTGAAACATCCATCATATTCATAAAGAGTGTATAAAATATAATCTCTTATACCATTCAGTAAGATGCTAAAAAGAAACGGTAATGGTAGACCATGAATTTAAATATATATGGATGATGAAGAAGAATATCATCCTGAATGAGAGTCCATTTTCTACTTAAAATGGAGAAAATGTGATGTCCTAAAGGACTAGGATTCTCTCACACAAACCATAGAAAAATAATACTAAGATAAAAAAATAAATGTATCCTAATAGTTAAGTACTGACACATCATCTTTGAAAAACAATCCTGTGATTTGCAATGTAATCCAAGAAAAAAGGAGAATTCAATAAATAAAATTATTTATATCAAGGAATAATTGTGATAAGAAACCTCTTACTCCAAACCAGTTGATGAAATAATAATGGAAATACTATTATCTGTGGTCACTAAGTATTGTTTCATTAATTATAACTACTAGAATCATTAAAATAAGGATCACATATTGAGATGGCTTTGATTTGGCTATTGTCTACTTTAAAGGAATAGGGTGGTACATAGAATAAGAATCTCATAAAAAATAAACCTGAAGATCCAACATTGATGAATATAAACTAGATGCATGAGAATACATAACAGGAACCTAAATTCCTTATCCACATACTATATATTTTAAAAGAGAGACCCCAACTCCACCACGTGGAAAAGTTCCTCTATTTTGAGAAAAGGTGGGGAGAATAATGTGACCCCAACATTCGAATTTAATAATTCTAGTAGTGGAATGTGGGGAACATTCTCTAAATCCCTTGTTATATCCCGCTAGAAATATATTATCACTTTTAAAACTTCTGGTTTATATAATTTATTTTATACTAGTGAAACAAATTCATGTCCTAGGGGAAGTCATGAAATAAAAAATTCATGTTTCACATTTATATCCAGAAAAAATTTAACATATACAAGTACGACTACATTAGAAAATGATTACCACATAAGAGATGTAAAATTACCTATAATATTTATACAAATTGAAGAATGATAATACAAATAATTGTTTTTGAAAATAATATATATTTAAAAATGATGGAGGATAATATTTTGTTTTAAATGTTTCATAACTTAAAAATCATATAAAAATATATTTCTTTATATATTGTAACATAAAAATGTTCAAAATTAGTGAAGTTATTGTGATATTTCTAAAAGTAGAAAAATAATTTTGTAATTATATAATAAATAATGGTAAATATATATCATTGGATGTAATGTAAACTGTTCATTAGTTCGAAGAAGAATACATGTTAAGAGATTTAAGAATTAGGTCTCAATTTTATTTCAAGGATAATTTTTTCATATTTATGGAATTGTAAAAAAATCCACTACATTACAAGATTAAAATTCAAAATTACATTAAAGAAAAATATAATTTAAAACAATAATATATTATATTTCATATTATATGAAAAACATGGATATTTTATAATGTATTAAAACTATCATAAAAATTTGAACAATCTTTTTTTGGGTATATTTATTAAATAAAATAGTGATTCAATGATTGGAAATGATAAAATGACATCACAAAATAATGTAAAATTAATTAATTATATAGTATGATGATTTTTTTTATAAATAGTGAGAGTAATATCGAAAATAATGTATTTTTAGGTAATAATTCATATATGAATTCCATTAATTTTACATCTAAGAAAAAGATGACTCTTCAAAATACATTACATATACCTGAGATTTAAAAGAATATGATTTACATTTAAAAATATTTAAAACTATAGTACGGGTTACATTGGAATTTAATAATGTTTTCCAAATTCAATGAAGGGATGTATCTGAGGAAAATATATTCAAGTGATGACATATATCAAATAAAAATTAATAAAATTGTTGAATCTTCTTATTATTTTTCAACGAATTATAATTTATGACATTATCCTGTAACACATGTCAGTTCAAAGTCATTAAATGTAATCAAGAAATTTAATTTAGTTAACTTGGGAGATCAAAAAAATGAATATCAAACATGTATATAAAAAAATTTATTTATGAAAAACAATTTAATAGTGATAAAAGTAATTATTATATTTCATAATTGTATCATGCTAATTTTTGTGAATTAGATGGATTCAATTATTGAGTTGAGATATATTTTGCTAATTTTGTTAATAATTATAAAGGATATTTACACTTTATTCTTCTTAGATCTAAATATAAAAAATTTATTAAGATTTAAAAATACGATTCAAACACAAAAAACAAATTAAACAAATATTAACTAATTACTCTCAAATAGAGTAGTTGGATAATTTATTAATAATTTTATAAATTTTTATGAGTAAAAGGTTATAATTTATCAATTAATTACACCCTATATATTTTTATAGAAGGAATTGTCTATAAAATTATGCTTTAGTAAAAATAGTGAATTTTATGTTTAACACATGATAGTTACCATGAAATTTATAGGGAGACGATTTATTATCCACTTATATTGTTGATAATATATTTTTATATATAAAACGAAAATGTTTCATTATAAAAATTTAAATGGTATGATACATAACATTTTGTATCATTATTTTTGTGGGTGTTTAACAATTTTATAGGTTTATGATCTTCTTATTACTAATTTTGGACCAAAAGACATTAATGTTATATTCATTGATTATATATAATATATTTAAGCATGTAAATTTATTAACTTTTAAACCAGTGTTTTTGTTGAGTAAATATATGTCAATTTTTTTAAAAAAATAATATAATGATAATTTTTGAATGTTTTTTCACATATATGTAGCTCTAGATGTAATATCCATCAACAGAATAATCATCCCACAATGAAGAAATTTTGTAATCTCTTAATAGAATCTTGGATCAGTAGAGGATGTCATATAAGATCGTGGATATATATATATTTCATTAACGTGTGATTTATACTTTGATATTATAATGATAATAAATAATGGAAATCATAATCATAATTATGTAATTAGAAAAGAATTTATAATGAAAAGAATCACATTAAGAAAATATTAATTTCATGTTATATAAAAATACAAGATAAATCCATGTCCCATAATATAATTCCAAATAAAAAACAAAAAAAAATACATAATAAATCAAAATCAAGACACATGATCTACTAAAATGAGTCTCAAACTCTCTCGAATGTCTCGTTTTCATATCCATATATGTAATTATCACAGATTGATATGTCATGTGTCCTTTTAACCAACTTCTACTATAATACATAAAGTCATCATACACATGGTATGTTTATGTAAAATGTTTTCATATAACTATGAATCATGACATAAATCATACTAAAAAATAACCCAGGAAATAATGAGTATACATGTATAATTATGAAATAAGAAATTTTCTTGATATATTTCAAAAAATTAATAAAATTAAAAATAATGGTCCATCATACGAACAACGATCCACTACAATGCTATGTATTTCATGATTTGGCCTTAGATAGAAAATTAGATGAGTTGTTAATAACATATAATTATCTATTATCCATTGATTAACATAGATTATGGAATATCCCATCAATAATATAATATTACATGAGAAAGAAATCTAATTTTTTAAATAACCTATCTAATTGAAACACTACTCTAATGTCCATAGATTAACATAACTCACATAAATCTCTCATTCATCCATTACCTAACTTAACTTATCGATAAACCCCATGTTTATTATCAAATAATCATAAAAAATAATTGATAACCACATATCTCTATAAATAAATAAATTTAATCAAAATATAATTAATTCATAATCATTACACATCATAGGGAATAACATACATATCCATAATAATCAATAAATTATCTCAATTTCAATAACGTGGGAAATATGTTATAAACCCCTTTCTTCTATCATGAAAATAATTTATGCATCACTTATTAGTAATTTATGAATTGACTATGGAGTCTTATTATTTAATTCAATGTAAACCAAAATTTATAATTACAATATTTAATGTCAAATAATTAATTTATATATAGCATCATATAAGTAAAATTTTACATAAATTAAAACACAATATACAATAATATAGTATTCATATTTAAAATTTAACGTAAACGCGCCTAAAATTATAAATTAAGTAATAACTAGATCATTGGATCAGTTCATGGTTTTATATATTGAGAAAAATAAATTCCTATCATGTAGAATAGATATATTCCTCTTGAAAAATCATTCAATATATATAAAATAACAAAACTAGAAGAAAATAGGGCTTTTATAGATAAACACTATGTATAATAATATAATTTAATGTGGGTAATTAGGTCATATCATAAAATTTATCAAGGTAATCAAAAGAAACTATCAATTATTAATTAACTACAAGGTAAAATGTTTATATATTTTTAAAGAGAGGATGAAAGAATTAAAATTTATAGTCTTTCAATTTTCATCTCTTGAAAATGAGCACAAAAATGGATGGTTTTACAAAAATAATAACAGGATTGTAAGAGAAATACCATTTGTAAAAAAATCACAAGAAAAAAAATAATACCTGATGTAATTACACCAACTAGATATTTTTATAGGTAATGAAATCCCTTCCCTCTATATATGTCAATGGATTCCAAGGCATTTTATTTCAACTACCTATTGGTCTTGGTGTTAGAATAACAGTACCACCACCCAGTAAACCTCTTCCAAAACTTCTCTTTATCATTTAGAACTCCATTAACTTCTAAAAAAACATATATAATGAAAATTTTAAACAATAAATCATAAATAAAAAAATAATGATCCATTACAATCAATTCACACTAATTATTTTTCTTCCTCAGATATATTATTAAATATCTCAAAAAAATATAAGGATAATGATGTTGTCTGGGTTATATAATATGAAAAGACTCAAGTGGGGATGAAAATTATGTTCCTGAATTTAAACTATTAAATCTCTAACTTCCCCATTTCATTGGTAATTTTAATTTTTTTCGTCCATAAATAAATCTTACAATGAAAAATGATGAAATTTATAATACATGACATGCAATGATTTTTACAGTGGTTCTGAGTTCTATGAAAATATTATACTCTACTAAACAAACACCCAATATTTTCATAGTGATTTTATTCAAATCGTATGTCAAGTAATTTTACCAGTTAAATTTATGTAGATTACATTTTATTTTTACAAAAATAGAATTATATTTCACTGTGATTTTTTTCAATAAGAATAATATATCTCCTTACATCCCCACATAGTGTAATAATGTTTATCTCAAGAAATATTTAAATGAATTAAAAATAAATAGATGATGGTTGAACATAATAAGGTAAAAACATCACCGGTAAAAAATTAATATTCCCTCATTTAGGGTAATTCTAAAGCGATTATTAACAATTAAAATATTTTTTTCAATAGAACTATTTATTGGATCAGAATTCTCCATCAATCTATTCATCTTTATCCGTCAAACAGTATATAGAATAATATTAATAATACTCTAAAAAATTATAGTATACGTAAACTTTAATATCATCTCTTCAATATTTGATGTACTCATATATTTTTTAAATTAGTTATAGATTTATTCAATAATTTTACTTCACTTCCATGAAGTCATATTTTAATACTATTTTCATTATAGAAAAATAAATGGTATCCCTTATCATCTAATTTAATATATGAAACCTTATATTTATTAAAATGAATATTGTGTTCTTGAAATAAAATTCAATATATACTTGGCCAAAATTTCTCAAAAAATATTTCATTATTTAAAAAAACATTTCAATAACTTGGAAAACATAAACAATTAATTCATCAACAAAAATTTCCATGAAATTATTATCTAAATAAAACTTTTATTAGTAACTATGATTTAATCCATCACATTATATATATCTAAAAATTTATATGTTTTTCAAGAACAACATCAAAATTTTAAAGTCTACATAATAATAAATAATTGTCTAATCATTCATAAGAATATCTTATTTAACACCTAAGAAAAAATATATGAATATAATGGAATAGATAATAAACTATAAATAGATTGTTTTCTAAAATATAAATACTGGTGACCAAAAATGAGGCATGAACCATTCAATAAATATTAACATCCTTAGAAAAACATCATAAATAGGATGGTTACCTCACTTAATAATGTGAACTAAAACAGGGTAAATATGTTTCAGACTATAACTCACACACTGAGGCAGGATGATTATTCTAAGACATATTATAATCATGTGATGTGGTGGTGAGATCCTTCTACCATTGGTAGGCCATATATTAAATCCTCTTTTTAAAAAATAATGATCAAAACATTGACACACATTTCTAGATCCCATGAAGACCTATTTTGAACTCCAAAAATACCAAACATGTGTAAACCTTATATTTTTATATGTATCTACTTTTTTATGTTATGATTTGACAACTTCTTGAAGACAAATTCATGAGATAACTGGTGTGTGAGAATGTGTTGTGAAAGAGATTCCATGGTTGGTTCAAGATTATATTTACGTTTTGAGCCTATTAATGAGCTCTTTTAAAGATATTTTGAGATATTTACGTTATGTTTATTGGTGAAAACTGGGAGCTGTAGAGGTGGTTCATGATTAAAACATATAATCACTACTAAATATGTTGATAAACCATGCATAGAAGTGAATTCTTGAAATGTTTTATGTTTTTAGTCATTTTTTATTTGGAGTTTCTTTTTATGCTTATGTTTCTTATTGATACCTATGATGTGAATTTATTTTAGTTTCTAAATCGGCTGTGACTCCCTCACCATGCACAGTGTATGCAACCTCTACCCTTATTTAATCATTCTGTTCACACAACCTATGCAACCTCTACCCTCATTTAATCAGTGAACTCAATTCATTAATTCAAGCCTTCATTCTCACTAGATTGTATGAAATTGAATGATGCAACCCATCCTCACATGATTTCTTACCTTATATAGTGTCTGACATATGGAATATGAGCTTTTTAATTAATTAGTTAACCAAGATCATATATTCCATTTCCCCCAAGATGACTATACTAATATAACTTTAGGGTCAATTAAATATGGTTCTCATTGTATGTTGTATATTATGTGTCCTTGGACAATACTCACTTTTATGAGGGTCGGGTGATTTTCACTACCCATGCTGGCATGTGTAGACATCCATAAAAATGTTAGATAAGTCACAAGTTTAATTTAGTAATGTTGTTATCATTAACATACTTTATTATTAATCTCAAATTTAAAAATAAATGTTTTTGTCTATACTTAATGAAATTAAATCTTTTTTACTATACATGAACAACCTATTAGTGTAGAATCCTAAAATTTATTCACCAATGGGGTGCGCTTGAATTGGGGAAGTAATTGGGTAATGAAAGGTATGACCATAGAGGTGCCAATAATGAGTTATTGAGCAAGAGTTAATGATTTGGGATGCATATAACCCATAATAGGACCTGTGGCATGTGCCTCTTATAGACCTAATGAAAATTAATATAAATTAATTTTAATTTAATTTATGAGTAATTCTTCTTTACATTATTTTAATAGTTCACTAAATCGACTAGAAACTTCTTCCTTTATCATTTACCTAAATGTATTTTATATTAAAGATCAATCCTATTGAATTTTTTATAACAAAATGACTTATATAAATTCTTTTTACTGAATGGACATAATTTGGATGTATGTAACCGATCGGATCTCAAGCGATTTTCAAAAAAAAAATTGGTGAGATTTATAGATTTTTCATTTCACAATGCTTCAGATAGTGGTCACATACACTGCCCATGTTCCAATTGTATTGGTAGACCTTGGTTGAGCCGTGAAGAAGTCGGCTACCACATAAGAAAAAATGGTTTTCAATAAAACTACTTTGTGTGGTATCACAAAGGGGAGAAAATGAAATCTCAAATTGGTGATGATCGAAATGAAAGTACTGGAATGAAGAATTTGGTAGATGATCAGTTTCCGTTTATTCTTCATCATGAAAAAGAAAGGATTTAAACTCATGAAGACTTCGATATGAGAACATCTGATGCGTCTAGTGAAAATGATGATATTGATTGGGTGGAAAAAATTGAATGTTACTTCCACAACTCCAGTATATCGAAAATGCGATAAAATGAAAAAGCTAGAATTTTTAATCTGATTGATTCATGGGAAACTATGTATGGGATTTCTAATTTAGCAATAGATTTAATTCTAACCCTCTTGAATGATTTACTTCTATATGATGTAGATATTCCCTCAATCCATTATATGGCATGAAAGTTAGTTTCGGAACTTGGATAATCCAGAAATAATATTCATGCTTTCCCGAAACATTTACATTAATTCTGGGAGGAAACCACTGAATGAAATGATTGTATAAAATGTGGCACATCCCGCTAGAAGTCAAAATCTGATGGAACACCATCCCGCATTCTACAGAAAGTAATATGGAACATTCTATTGATCTGCAGACTCCAGAATCTTTTTATGTATGATGACATAATAATAAAGATGAGACGGAATGATACTGAGAGAATGAAGTCTAATGATGAGTTGGTTCCTCCTATAGATGGATTTGCATGGCAGAGATTTGATGCTTGACATCCTGATTTTGCAACTGACATACGTAATGTGAGGATGGGTCTTTCATGCGATGGTTTTAATCTGTTTGGGAAGATGCTTACTTCACACAGCACATGGATATATTTTATTCACGTTTATTATCTTCCCCCATGGTTTTGTATGAAAAAACCTTTCAATTTCATGAGTATACTCATATCTGGTCCTTTTGATCCCAGCATTGATATTGATGTATACCTGAATCCTTTAATAAAAGAGTTGAAACTTCTTTGGGATGTGGGTGTTCTCACATACGATTCATGTCTGAAAGACATATTTCAGATGCATGCTGCGCTTATGTGGATGATCAATGATTTTCTGACTTATGCAATGATGTATGGATGGAGCACGAACGGAAAACAGTCATGCCTAGTTTTTATGAAGAATACACGATCCAGATGAATGAAACATCGATGTAGTTTCAGTTTTATGGGACATCAATGATTCTTTCCAAATGATCATCCATATAGAATGAATCATCGAAGATTTGATAATACCACAGAGACCAATGATCCACCTCAGCATATGTCTGGAACTGATGTGCTTAATGAATTGAAAGTTTTCAGTTTTTCATTCAGGAAGGGTCAAATGAAATCTGGAAAGAGAAATAATTTTTCCACTAAAACCTCTTACAATTGGAGGAAGAAGAGTATCTTATATGACTTTCCTTATTGGAAAACCAATTTGTTACATCGTTGCATAGACATAATGCATATTGAAAAGAATATATGTAAAATGTAGATTTTGGGTCTGCTAAATGTCAAGGAGAAGACAAAATATGATTTATGATCTTGGAATGACTTGGGGGATTGGGGCATCAGACTATAATTGCATCCTATGCGTATTAGTGAAAATAAATGGAAACTTCCATGAGCTTCTTATGTGATGAAACCTACTAAAAAACAATTTCTTGAAGTATTAGATACTATTAGAGTTCCTGATGGATATTCAAGCAACATATCTAAACGGGTCAACAGAAGAGAGTTGAAGCTAAAATATTTGAATACACATGATTATAATGTTATAATACATGAGTTGCTTCCAATAGCAATCCATCATCTTTTTTCCAATAATGTAAGGGGGAATGTTATTTAGTTGTTCCATTTGTTTAGAGATCTTTGTGCTAGGACGTTGTCCATGTATTTCTTGCAAAAAATGTTGACAGATGCCCCATTAATTTTGTGTGAGTTGGAGAAAATATTTCCTCCATCATTTTTCACATGCATGCTACATCTGACTATCCATATTCCCACTGAAATACTTCTCAGAGGACCAGATTCTTTTGGTTTGTTGTATCCAACTGAAAGAAATATGTACACATTAAATCTTATTTCCGAAACAAGAATCATCTTGAAGGTTCTATCATGAACGGTTACATGGCACAAGAATGTATGGATTTCTACTCAATGTATTTGTCTGATCTTACTACAACAATGAACAAACCAATGAGAAATGAAGAAGAAATGTATTATAAAATCGAACCCAGTTTTCCATCACTTCCTCAAACATGAGGAATTCATGGATAAAATACATTAAAGACATTAAGCCATGAAGAGCAGGAGATGGAACATCGCACATTTTTGTTCAACTGTGATTTTTTCGATGACTATATCAGGTAACTAAATTGAATATGTATATATTTCATATAGATATGTTAAACTATGCATATTTTTTATCTATAGGGAACATAAAACAATGATAAATAGGAAGCATCGTTCTTTATCTTTGATAAGGACAGAGTCTTTACATAGAAAAGAGTTTTATGCTTGGTTAAAATTGAAGATAAAAATATTACTATTTAAAATAATTATTCTAATATTTAATTAAGATTAATAGTCATTTATATTGCAGGTATTGAGTTTGTCTACTGAATCTGTCTGTGAGAAAATAAGAGCTTTGGCTTTTGGTCCTAATACCGTGGTTCATGACTGTAAATAAATTTTTATCAATGGGTACAAATTTATTGTCACTGAACGTGAAAATAACAAGAGAACACAACATGATAGTGTTATGGTTACTTCCACAACAGATTGTTATGCTAGTGCATCAGATAGTAGACCGCGATTTAAAAATGTTGGTTATTATGGATTCATTGAGAAAATAATAATATTGTATTATTACACTCATGGACGAGTCACAATGATGAAATACCATTGGTTTGATTCGATGACGAGATAGGGAAAATTTATTGATGATTGTGGATTTTGAGTAATTAATATGACTCCCACTCTTGCAACCAAAGAACCATATGTTTTGGCATAAATGGCTAAAGATGTTTTTTTATGTCAAAGACGAACTTCGACCTGAATTTTGTGTCATAGTTGAAGTAATTCCATGACATATTTTTTATGATGGTAATGGTGGAGTCGAAACTATCCCTTGTGCCATTGGAACCAATCCATTTATTTATTTTGATGACTCCAATATCTCAATTGTCAGAGTTGATTATGAACCGGAAGTTGTGGTTGAAAATATATAGAATCATTCATCCACGTTCTCAATTCTTTTTGTTTACCTCGATTAGGGTTGTTAAGGTAGGTAATATTCAAATTGATTTAGTATTGATCACAAATATGTTTTAGTTGACTTGACCATTATGTTAATTTTCAATGTTTACTGGTTGCATTTTTATTTGAATTGCATTTTCAAATTTGGAATTGAACTGTATTCAAACCTGGTAAAATAATAATTCTAACATGGTGAAAATTACAACTTGTATGATTTATTAAATCAATTCTATCTCTTCTAAAATAATTGATAGCTAAATTACCAATGATTCCCCCTATTAGATCATATATTTAGTTTTTTGGGTTACACATTAGTTTCCTTTCTCTAATTAATTACATATTTGTTTTCAAAGCAGGAAATGCAGCCAATTGAAGAGAGATGAAGGAAACAAATGATGGGGAACAATATTCGAATGGCGGAGTTGGTAATTCCACCATTAGTGCCATTAGTTAGTATTTTATTTCAAATATATATATATATATAAAGAATATATAATGTCATGTGATTAATTTTTTTGTAAAAATTTTTGTAGGATCCAACTATACATCGAAAGTTATTCAACGAGAGGCCTAGTACTGGTCCTAGTACTCAGGCCGGTGGTATAAGGAGGGATCGTACCAAAGGTGGCCGAGCAGCTTTGCCTACCCGACTAGACCCAACCCCTCCCACTAGCATGTAATCCTTCCCAAATTCTGATCCTGACATGTCATTAGGGACACACAGGATATTTTGGCCTCCCTTGTTTTCGCCACCTTTTGCATCTTTTGGCCCATATTTTTTATATCCTAGGATGATTCCCACTCCCCAGTCAGAAACTTGTCATACAGATTTCACAGATTCTTTTCCATATACTTATGTCTCTTCAAGCTTATATATTCCATCGTCTTCGACTCCTGTTCCAACACAGGGTGTTCCATCAGTTCTTGTAGATCTAGCAGCGCTCAGCGATCAGACTAGAACATGTATATTTATAGAACCCTAAAAAAAATTTATAGCAATATTTATTTTCATTATAAAATGTTTTGATAAAATATTTGTTTTTCTTTCATGATAGATACATCTACTGACAGGAGGTTGGGGGAGGGGAGTACACACATGTGTGCGGTGTGGAACCGCTGCACCGAGGTTATGGTGGATTACAATGAATAAAACTAAATGGTTTAGAAAATAGGGAATCAATGTCATCGTTTTTTTGGTGAAGCTTTCCAAATACTCTGACATCATTTCCGTCAGCCCACTATAGTGAAGAAATTTTCTAAATGAGGTCAAGGATTGAGCTTGGGCAGAAATATGGGTAAAAAAATCTGTTGTATTTAATGCCAATAATTATTTTTGTATTTAAATGAATTAATATTTTGATGTCAGCTTCGATTTAATTTTCCCGATAGTGAGGGTGCACAACCAGAACATCTAAAGGATTTAGGCGATCTTTTGGGGGCCTACAATCATGAGTTTTATAATAGCTGGCATGCTAGAGTTGGCACTGAGTTAGAGGTGGTACCAGTGGTGGATGATTGTCCTATAGAGAAGAATCCTCAGATGATTACTCATTGGACAACTAACCAGTTTATGGTATTAATTACATTTGAGGTATTTAAATAATAACTTTCATGTTTTGAATTAATACTATCCTTTGCATTATCAAATTTTATTAAGTAATAATCTGGAAAATATAAAAAAACATTGATGCAAAAAAATACCTCCCCACACTTGGACGTACTATGATGCCTGATCATGAGAGGAAGTAGGTATGAAAAATGTTTATAAGTTTTCTTTACGACTTAAACATTATTTTGTTTCCTCAATTATTTAATCTTTTTATAAATTTTTCATATAACTTTAGTTTTCAATGTCATTGTAGAGGCAAATACAGAATATTGAAGGATGTGTGCCTTAAGCAAAACCGTATTGCTCGATTAGACGGAAAAAGGATGGATGTGCTGTTAACGAAGTGACTCAGCATCATATCATAAGTTTTAATCTGTTGATTTTATATTTTAATATCTATTTTTTAACTTATTAGTATATTTATATTTGTAACAAGATTCTTTTTAGGCCCTCGATGCCCAAGAACAAGACAATTTTGGGCCAACTGATCACTTACATCAGGTGTCAGGAGAGGAACATCCTGGCAGAGTACGCTGCCGACCTAGGATAGCCCCGAAGAGGTATTGGCCCTCCTCAAGTACGATTTTTAGTGCCACCGAGCTGTACCAACTAAGGGCACAGTTAGAATAGGTTGAAAAAAGTGCCACAAAGATGGAAGAACAGTCTGCTAGGGAAAACAGTGCATTTAAGAAATTTATTGATGTTCTACGTCTAACCCTTCCACCAGATGCCAGCCCAACTTTTGATGAATATATGTCATCGATACATTAAATATTCGGTGAACCAGGTGGCATTTCTAGTGGTGTTCAAGATGATTTCTATCATAAAGATGATGATGGCGAGGAGTCTGATGCGAAAGTGGAGAGAGTGGAGGAGGGTGAGGCGGTTGGCGAGGGAGATGCGGAGGGCGAGGGCGAGGATGAGGGCGAGGAGGGTGAGGACGATGATGTGGATGAGGATGGGGGTGATGGTGATGGTGATGATGGTGATGGTGATGTGGGACAAGTTGATCCGTTACATTTTGACTAATATTACTGAGATTTCATGTTTAATCTATTCTAGTTGTTGGTTTTATCCAGACTCGTAGTATAGTATTGGAGTTGAGTAATTTTTATATATTGTCTATTTTCATGGATGTGCATGTCTTTTAGTGGATTTGGTGTATCTTGAGCATGTTTATAGAGTTTTGTGTGTTTGGAAACTCCCTAGAAAGCCCCCCTCCTTCCTGGACCATGGACAACCCCCCACCATCCTCCTTGGACCCCAGACAGCCCCCAGGAAAGCCCCCCGGACAGCCCCCCCACCATCCTCCTTGGTTCATGGACAACCCCCTGGACACCCCCCCTAATAGCCCCTAGAAATCCCCCTGGACAACCCCCTAGACAACCCTCCACCCTCCTCCCTGGACCTCATACAGCCCCCCAGACAGCCCCTCGGATTGCCCCCCCGGATAGCCCCCCACCCCACCCTCCTCCTTGGACCTCGGGCAACCCACTGAACACCCCCCCCCAATATCCCCCCACACAGCCCCCCACCCTCTTCCTTGGTCTTCGGACAGCCTCGGTACAACCCCCAGACAGCCCCTAAGACAGCCCCCCGGACAGCCCCTCCACCCTCCTCCCTGTACCCCCACACAGCCCACCCACCCTCCTTGATTTCAGATGATTTTTTTATTTCTCTGATAATTAAATGTTATTTGGGTCAATTGTGATGTGTACGAGTCAACCCCGCCTCAATCTGAGGCCCTGTTTGGCCGACACCACTCAAAGTGTCTCAGGTTTATTTGAAATGGACAACATTTTAAGTGAAAACAACAACTGATATACAGAAAACCGACCAAACACATTCGGATTCTGTTGAAACTTTAGGAAAACGATCCATTGGTGTATTTGAAAAGTTTACGTGTCAACCCCGTCTAAATCTGAGGTGCGGTGTGGCCAGTACCACTCTAACTCTGTCTCTTTTGTTTAAAGTGGACAGAATTATAAGTTAAAAGAAAAACTGGCATTCGGAAAACTGACCAAACGCATTCTGATTCTATTGATAATTTATCACAATGATCCATGGGTCATATGTGACGTTTAGGAGCCAACCTGGGCTCAATACGAGTCGTGGTGTGGCAGATATCACTCTATGTGTCTCTCTTTTGTTTAAAATGGACTACATTTTAAGTACGTACAGAAAACCTACCAAACGTATTCAGTTTCTGTTGAAACATTAGGAGAAATATCCATGGGTCATATGTCACGTTTAAGATTCAACCTCCCCCCAATCTGATGTGTGGTGGGGCTGACACCACTCAAAGTGTCTCTCCTTTGTTTAAAATGGACTTCATTTTAAGTGAAAACAACAACTAGCATACAGAAAGCTGACCAAATGTATTCTGATTGTGTTTATACATTAGTACAATGATCCATGGGTGATATTTGACGTGTACGAGTCAACCCCACCTCAATCTGAAGTGCGGTGTGGCCAGTACTATTCATAGTGTATCTCTTTTGTTTAAAATGGACATCATTTTAAGTGAAAAGAACAAGTGACATACGAAAAACTGACCAAATGCATTAAAAATGTGTTGATTCTTTAGGAAAACGATCCATGGGTCATATGTGATGTGTATGAGTCAACCCCATCTCTATCTGAGGTGTAGTGTGGTCGGCACCACTCTAAGTGTCTCTCTTTTGTTTCAAAAGGATATCATTTTAAATGAAAACATCAACTGGCGTATGGAAAACCTACCAAACACTTTCGGATTGTGTTGATACTTTATGAAAACGATCCATGGGACATTTGATACGTGTATGAGTCAACCCCGTCTAAATCTGAGGCGTGGTGTGGTCGGTACCACTCTAACTGTGTCTCTTTTGTTTAAAATGGACATGATTATATGTGAAAAGAACAACTGGCATACGAAAAATTGACCAAATGCATTAGGATTCTATTGTGATTTATCACAACGATCCATGGGTCATATGTGACGTGTACGAGCAAACCCGAGCTCAATCTGAGTCGCGGTGTGGTTGGGATCACTCTAATTTTTTCTCTTTTGTTTAAAATGGACAACATTTTATGTACATATGGAAAACCGACCAAACACATTCGGTTTCCATTGAAACTTTTGGAGAATGATCCATGGGTCATATGTGACGTGTATGAGTCATCCTCGCCTCAATCTGTGGTGCGGTGTGGCCAACACCACTCAAAGTGTCTCTCTTTATTTTAAATGAACTTCATTTTAAGTGAAAACAACAACTAGCATACGGAAAACCGACAAAACGGATTCTGATTGTGTCGATACTTTAGCTAAATGAACCATGGGTCATATGTGACGTGTAAGTGTCAACCCCGCCTCATGCTGAGGTGTGGTGTGGATGAAATCATTCATTGTGTCTATCTTTTATTTAAAATGGACATCATTTTATGTCAAAACAACAACTGACATACGAAAAACTTACCAAATGCATTTGAAATATGTTTATAATTTAGGAGAATGATCTATGGGTCATATCTAACATGTACGAGTCAACCCTGCCTCAATCTGTGGTGCAGTGTGGCCGTAACCACTATAAGGGTCTCTCTTTTGTTTCAAAAGGATATCATTTTAAGTGAAAACATCAACTGGCATACAGAAAACTGATCAAATGCATTCAGATTGTGTTGATACTTTAGGAAAACGATCCATGGGTCATTTGAGATATGTACGAGTCAACCCCGTCTAAACCCAAGGTGCGGTGTGGCCAGTACCACTCTAACTCTATATCTTTTGTTTAAAATGGACAGGATTATAAGTGAAAAGAACAACTGTCAAACGGAAATCCAACCAAATGCCTTCAGATTCTGTTGATAATTTAACACAATGATCCATGGGTCATATGTGACGTGTACGAGTCATTTCGTGCACAATCCGAGTCGCGGTGTGGCCGGGGTCACTCTAACTGTCTCTATTTTGTTTAAAATGGACAACATTTTATGTATACACGTAAAACCTACCAAACGCATTCGGTTTCTGTCGAAACATTAGGAGAACGATCCATGGTTCATATTTGACATTTATGAGTAAACCTCGCCTCAATCTGAGGTGCGGTGTGGCCGACACCACTCAATGTTTCTCTCTTTTGTTTAAATTGAAATTTATTTTAAGTGAAAACAACAATTAGCATACAGAAAACTGACCAAACAGATTCTGATTGTGTCGATACATAAGCACAACAATCCATGGGTCAGATGTGATGTGTACAAGTCAACCCCGTCTCAATCCGAGGTGTGGTGTGGCCGACACCATTCATAGTGTCTCTCTATTATTTAAAATGGACATAATTTTAAATGAAAGCCACAACTAACATACGAAAAACTGAAAAACGCATTTTAAATGTGTTGATGCTTTAGGAAAAGCATCCATGGGTCATATGTGATGTGTATGAGTCAACCCCGCCGCAATCCGAGGAGCAGTGTGTCCAACACCACTCTAAGTGTTTCTCTTTTGTTTAAAATGGAAAACATTTTAAGTACATACAGAAAAATGACCAAACATATTCTAATTGTGTTGATACATTAGAACTAAGATCTCTTGGTCATATGTGACGTGTACAAATCAATATCGTCTCAATCTGAGACGTGGTGTGGCCGGCATCACTCAAAGTGTCTCTATTTGTTTCAAAAGGAAATCATTTTAAGTGAAAACATCAACTGATATACAGAAAACTGACCAAACACATTCATATTGTGTTGATAATTTATGAAAAAGATCCATGGGTCATTTGCGATGTATACGAGTCAACCCTATCTAAATCTGAGATGC
Source organism: Viscum album (assembly GCA_963277665.1). NCBI lineage: Eukaryota > Viridiplantae > Streptophyta > Magnoliopsida > Santalales > Viscaceae > Viscum > Viscum album. Next base: position 319,682,319 of record OY728156.1, read on the forward strand.
GGTGTGGTCGGTACGACTCTAACAGTGTCTCTTTTGTTTAAAATGGACAGGATTATAAGTGAAAAGAACAACTGGCATACGAAAAACAAAACCAAACACATTCAGAATTTGTTGAAACTTTAGGAAAACCATCCATGGGTCATATGTTACGTGTAAGAGTCAACGGTGCCTCAATAAATGTCACGGTGTGTCAAAGACCACCCAATGTGTCTCTCTTATGTTTAAAATGGAGAAAATTTTAAGTACATACAGAAAAACAACCAAATGGATTCTAATTGTGGTGATATTTTAGCACAAAAATCCATGGGTCAATAGTGATGTGTATGAGTCAACCCCACCTCAATCTGAGGCATGGTGTGTCCGGAACCAATCAAAGTGTCTCTCTTTTATTTAAAAAGCACTTCATTTTATGTGAAAAAAACAACTAACATACGGAAAACTAACCAATCGCTTTTGAAATATGTTGATATATTAGGACAACAAACCATGGGTAATATGTGACATGTACAAGTTAACCTCTCCTCAATCTGAGGCATGGTCTGGCTGGTATCACTCCAGGTGTATGCATTTTTTTAAAAATGGTTATCATTTCTAGTAAAAACATACGATATGTGAAAAACTGATCAAATTATGAATTGAATTCCAGATTTCACATATAATTGTCATCTAAATTTTAAATTGAATTCTAAATGAATTAGGTATGTTTATAATTACATTATGAATTCTGATTTAATTCTGGATGTGTATAGTTCCTGGATGCATTATATGTTAAATGTGTATGAATTTTTCTCTATATGTATGTGTTAGTTGGTTATTACAGGTACAATAATTGTATACGTATGTGTTAGTTTATTGCAGGTAAAATAATTGGAAGTGATTGAAAATGAGAGGGAATGCTGCTGTGCAAGTTGCAAAAAACGTGAGAGGGTAGCAGTTGTGAGAATTGCAGGCTGCTGTGCAATTTGCACAGCATAAGCTATGACAACGGTTTGAAACCTTTGGCATAACCTCTATGATTATTATTTTTACCAACAGTTCTGTGAACTTTTGGGAAAGAATCCCTCTTCTTGGTTTTCCCAACGGTTGGGATAAGTTAATTTTTTCTAACCTATCCCAATGGTTCACTATAAACCATTGGTAAAATGTTTCCCAACGGATTAATTCCCTATGGTTTGTAGAACCTTTGGTATAATATATACCAATGGTTCTGCAGCCTTTCCCAATGGTTCAGAACTGTTGGGAAATCCTGCATTTCCAGTAGTGGGCGATTCGGTTTATTTCAGAATAAAAAAATACCCTTTTTTGGTCTTGAATCCTAGTTGAACAAAAAACATTTCAATGTTATTTTCATTGAAATATAATAATAGAAATGAATGAATAAAAGAGAGAAATGTATTTTATTTGGATCACACTAACTATTCTAATCCATGTATTATATAATTAATATGTACTAATGTACCAGAATCACTAAATTCCACAACTATACATCGAAAGTTATTCAACGAGAGGCCTAGTACTGGTCCTAGTACTCAGGCCGGTGGTATAAGGAGGGATCGTACCAAAGGTGGCCGAGCAGCTTTGCCTACCCGACTAGACCCAACCCCTCCCACTAGCATGTAATCCTTCCCAAATTCTGATCCTGACGTGTCATTAGGGACACACAGGATATTTTGGCCTCCCTTGTTTTCGCCACCTTTTGCATCTTTTGGCCCATATTTTTTATATCCTAGGATGATTCCCACTCCCCAGTCAGAAACTTGTCATACAGATTTCACAGATTCTTTTCCATATACTTATGTCTCTTCAAGCTTATATATTCCATCGTCTTCGACTCCTGTTCCAACACAGGGTGTTCCATCAGTTCTTGTAGATCTAGCAGCGCTCAGCGATCAGACTAGAACATGTATATTTAGAGAACCCTAAAAAAAATTTATAGCAATATTTATTTTCATTATAAAATGTTTTGATAAAATATTTGTTTTTCTTTCATGATAGATACATCTACTGACAGGAGGTTGGGGGAGGGGAGTACACACATGTGTGCGGTGTGGAACCGCTGCACCGAGGTTATGGTGGATTACAATGAATAAAACTAAATGGTTTAGAAAATAGGGAATCAATGTCATCGTTTTTTTGGTGAAGCTTTCCAAATACTCTGACATCATTTCCGTCAGCCCACTATAGTGAAGAAATTTTCTAAATGAGGTCAAGGATTGAGCTTGGGCAGAAATATGGGTAAAAAAATCTGTTGTATTTAATGCCAATAATTATTTTTGTATTTAAATGAATTAATATTTTGATGTCAGCTTCGATTTAATTTTCCCGATAGTGAGGGTGCACAACCAGAACATCTAAAGGATTTAGGCGATCTTTTGGGGGCCTACAATCATGAGTTTTATAATAGCTGGCATGCTAGAGTTGGCACTGAGTTAGAGGTGGTACCGGTGGTGGATGATTGTCCTATAGAGAAGAATCCTCAGATGATTACTCATTGGACAACTAACCAGTTTATGGTATTAATTACATTTGAGGTATTTAAATAATAACTTTCATGTTTTGAATTAATACTATCCTTTGCATTATCAAATTTTATTAAGTAATAATCTGGAAAATATAAAAAAACATTGATGCAAAAAAATACCTCCCCACACTTGGACGTACTATGATGCCTGATCATGAGAGGAAGTAGGTATGAAAAATGTTTATAAGTTTTCTTTACGACTTAAACATTATTTTTTTTCCTCAATTATTTAATCTTTTTATAAATTTTTCATATAACTTTAGTTTTCAATGTCATTGTAGAGGCAAATACAGAATATTGAAGGATGTGTGCCTTAAGCAAAACCGTATTGCTCGATTAGACGGAAAAAGGATGGATGTGCTGTTAACGAAGTGACTCAGCATCATATCATAAGTTTTAATCTGTTGATTTTATATTTTAATATCTATTTTTTAACTTATTAGTATATTTATATTTGTAACAAGATTCTTTTTAGGCCCTCGATGCCCAAGAACAAGACAATTTTGGGCCAACTGATCACTTACATCAGGTGTCAGGAGAGGAACATCCTGGCAGAGTACGCTGCCGACCTAGGATAGCCCCGAAGAGGTATTGGCCCTCCTCAAGTACGATTTTTAGTGCCACCGAGCTGTACCAACTAAGGGCACAGTTAGAATAGGTTGAAAAAAGTGCCACAAAGATGGAAGAACAGTCTGCTAGGGAAAACAGTGCATTTAAGAAATTTATTGATGTTCTACGTCTAACCCTTCCACCAGATGCCAGCCCAACTTTTGATGAATATATGTCATCGATACCTTAAATATTCGGTGAACCAGGTGGCATTTCTAGTGGTGTTCAAGATGATTTCTATCATAAAGATGATGATGGCGAGGAGTCTGATGCGAAAGTGGAGAGAGTGGAGGAGGGTGAGGCGGTTGGCGAGGGAGATGCGGAGGGCGAGGGCGAGGATGAGGGCGAGGAGGGTGAGGACGATGATGTGGATGAGGATGGGGGTGATGGTGATGGTGATGATGGTGATGGTGATGTGGGACAAGTTGATCCGTTACATTTTGACTAATATTACTGAGATTTCATGTTTAATCTATTCTAGTTGTTGGTTTTATCCAGACTCGTAGTATAGTATTGGAGTTGAGTAATTTTTATATATTGTCTATTTTCATGGATGTGCATGTCTTTTAGTGGATTTGGTGTATCTTGAGCATGTTTATAGAGTTTTGTGTGTTTGGAAACTCCCTAGAAAGCCCCCCTCCTTCCTGGACCATGGACAACCCCCCACCATCCTCCTTGGACCCCAGACAGCCCCCAGGAAAGCCCCCCGGACAGCCCCCCCACCATCCTCCTTGGTTCATGGACAACCCCCTGGACACCCCCCCTAATAGCCCCTAGAAATCCCCCTGGACAACCCCCTAGACAACCCTCCACCCTCCTCCCTGGACCTCATACAGCCCCCCAGACAGCCCCTCGGATTGCCCCCCCGGATAGCCCCCCACCCCACCCTCCTCCTTGGACCTCGGGCAACCCCCTGAACACCCCCCCCCCCCCCAATATCCCCCCACACAGCCCCCCACCCTCTTCCTTGGTCTTCGGACAGCCTCGGTACAACCCCCAGACAGCCCCTAAGACAGCCCCCCGGACAGCCCCTCCACCCTCCTCCCTGTACCCCCACACAGCCCACCCACCCTCCTTGATTTCAGATGATTTTTTTATTTCTCTGATAATTAAATGTTATTTGGGTCAATTGTGATGTGTACGAGTCAACCCCGCCTCAATCTGAGGCCCTGTTTGGCCGACACCACTCAAAGTGTCTCAGGTTTATTTGAAATGGACAACATTTTAAGTGAAAACAACAACTGATATACAGAAAACCGACCAAACACATTCGGATTCTGTTGAAACTTTAGGAAAACGATCCATTGGTGTATTTGAAAAGTTTACGTGTCAACCCCGTCTAAATCTGAGGTGCGGTGTGGCCAGTACCACTCTAACTCTGTCTCTTTTGGTTAAAATGGACAGAATTATAAGTTAAAAGAAAAACTGGCATTCGGAAAACTGACCAAACGCATTCTGATTCTATTGATAATTTATCACAATGATCCATGGGTCATATGTGACGTTTAGGAGCCAACCTGGGCTCAATACGAGTCGTGGTGTGGCAGATATCACTCTATGTGTCTCTCTTTTGTTTAAAATGGACTACATTTTAAGTACGTACAGAAAACCTACCAAACGTATTCAGTTTCTGTTGAAACATTAGGAGAAATATCCATGGGTCATATGTCACGTTTAAGATTCAACCTCCCCCCAATCTGATGTGTGGTGGGGCTGACACCACTCAAAGTGTCTCTCTTTTGTTTAAAATGGACTTCATTTTAAGTGAAAACAACAACTAGCATACAGAAAGCTGACCAAATGTATTCTGATTGTGTTTATACATTAGTACAATGATCCATGGGTGATATTTGACGTGTACGAGTCAACCCCACCTCAATCTGAAGTGCGGTGTGGCCAGCACTATTCATAGTGTCTCTCTTTTGTTTAAAATGGACATCATTTTAAGTGAAAAGAACAAGTGACATACGAAAAACTGACCAAATGCATTAAAAATGTGTTGATTCTTTAGGAAAACGATCCATGGGTCATATTTGATGTGTATGAGTCAACCCCATCTCTATCTGAGGTGTAGTGTGGTCGGCACCACTCTAAGTGTCTCTCTTTTGTTTCAAAAGGATATCATTTTAAATGAAAACATCAACTGGCGTATGGAAAACCTACCAAACACTTTCGGATTGTGTTGATACTTTATGAAAACGATCCATGGGACATTTGATACGTGTATGAGTCAACCCCGTCTAAATCTGAGGCGTGGTGTGGTCGGTACCACTCTAACTGTGTCTCTTTTGTTTAAAATGGACATGATTATATGTGAAAAGAACAACTGGCATACGAAAAATTGACCAAATGCATTAGGATTCTATTTTGATTTATCACAACGATCCATGGGTCATATGTGACGTGTACGAGCAAACCCGAGCTCAATCTGAGTCGCGGTGTGGTTGGGATCACTCTAATTTTTTCTCTTTTGTTTAAAATGGACAACATTTTATGTACATATGGAAAACCGACCAAACACATTCGGTTTCCATTGAAACTTTTGGAGAATGATCCATGGGTCATATGTGACGTGTATGAGTCATCCTCGCCTCAATCTGTGGTGCGGTGTGGCCAACACCACTCAAAGTGTCTCTCTTTATTTTAAATGAACTTCATTTTAAGTGAAAACAACAACTAACATACGGAAAACCGACAAAACGGATTCTGATTGTGTCGATACTTTAGCTAAATGAACCATGGGTCATATGTGACGTGTAAGTGTCAACCCCGCCTCATGCTGAGGTGTGGTGTGGATGAAATCATTCATTTTGTCTATCTTTTATTTAAAATGGACATCATTTTATGTCAAAACAACAACTGACATACGAAAAACTTACCAAATGCATTTGAAATATGTTTATAATTTAGGAGAATGATCTATGGGTCATATCTAACATGTACGAGTCAACCCTGCCTCAATCTGTGGTGCAGTGTGGCCGTAACCACTATAAGGGTCTCTCTTTTGTTTCAAAAGGATATCATTTTAAGTGAAAACATCAACTGGCATACAGAAAACTGATCAAATGCATTCAGATTGTGTTGATACTTTAGGAAAACGATCCATGGGTCATTTGAGATATGTACGAGTCAACCCCGTCTAAACCCAAGGTGCGGTGTGGCCAGTACCACTCTAACTCTATATCTTTTGTTTAAAATGGACAGGATTATAAGTGAAAAGAACAACTGTCAAACGGAAATCCAACCAAATGCCTTCAGATTCTGTTGATAATTTAACACAATGATCCATGGGTCATATGTGACGTGTACGAGTCATTTCGTGCACAATCCGAGTCGCGGTGTGGCCGGGGTCACTCTAACTGTCTCTATTTTGTTTAAAATGGACAACATTTTAAGTATACACGTAAAACCTACCAAACGCATTCGGTTTCTGTCGAAACATTAGGAGAACGATCCATGGTTCATATTTGAAATTTATGAGTAAACCTCGCCTCAATCTGAGGTGCGGTGTGGCCGACACCACTCAATGTTTCTCTCTTTTGTTTAAATTGAAATTTATTTTAAGTGAAAACAACAATTAGCATACGGAAAACTGACCAAACAGATTCTGATTGTGTCGATACATAAGCACAACAATCCATGGGTCAGATGTGATGTGTACAAGTCAACCCCGTCTCAATCCGAGGTGTGGTGTGGCCGACACCATTCATAGTGTCTCTCTATTATTTAAAATGGACATAATTTTAAATGAAAGCCACAACTAACATACGAAAAACTGAAAAACGCATTTTAAATGTGTTGATGCTTTAGGAAAAGCATCCATGGGTCATATGTGATGTGTATGAGTCAACCCCGCCGCAATCCGAGGAGCAGTGTGTCCAACACCACTCTAAGTGTTTCTCTTTTGTTTAAAATGGAAAACATTTTAAGTACATACAGAAAAATGACCAAACATATTCTAATTGTGTTGATACATTAGAACCAAGATCTCTTGGTCATATGTGACGTGTACAAATCAATATCGTCTCAATCTGAGACGTGGTGTGGCCGGCATCACTCAAAGTGTCTCTATTTGTTTCAAAAGGAAATCATTTTAAGTGAAAACATCAACTGACATACAGAAAACTGACCAAACACATTCATATTGTGTTGATAATTTATGAAAAAGATCCATGGGTCATTTGCGATGTATACGAGTCAACCCTATCTAAATCTGAGATGCGGTGTGGTCGGTACGACTCTAACAGTGTCTCTTTTGTTTAAAATGGACAGGATTATAAGTGAAAAGAACAACTGGCATACGAAAAACAAAACCAAACACATTCAGAATTTGTTGAAACTTTAGGAAAACCATCCATGGGTCATATGTTACGTGTAAGAGTCAACGGTGCCTCAATAAATGTCACGGTGTGTCAAAGACCACCCAATGTGTCTCTCTTATGTTTAAAATGGAGAAAATTTTAAGTACATACAGAAAAACAACCAAATGGATTCTGATTGTGGTGATATTTTAGCACAAAAATCCATGGGTCAATAGTGATGTGTATGAGTCAACCCCACCTCAATCTGAGGCATGGTGTGTCCGGAACCAATCAAAGTGTCTCTCTTTTATTTAAAAAGCACTTCATTTTATGTGAAAAAAACAACTAACATACGGAAAACTAACCAATCGCTTTTGAAATATGTTGATACATTAGGACAACAAACCATGGGTAATATGTGACATGTACAAGTTAACCTCTCCTCAATCTGAGGCATGGTCTGGCTGGTATCACTCCAGGTGTATGCATTTTTTTAAAAATGGTTATCATTTCTAGTAAAAACATACGATATGTGAAAAACTGATCAAATTATGAATTGAATTCCAGATTTCACATATAATTGTCATCTAAATTTTAAATTGAATTCTAAATGAATTAGGTATGTTTATAATTACATTATGAATTCTGATTTAATTCTGGATGTGTATAGTTCCTGGATGCATTATATGTTAAATGTGTATGAATTTTTCTCTATATGTATGTGTTAGTTGGTTATTACAGGTACAATAATTGTATACGTATGTGTTAGTTTATTGCAGGTAAAATAATTGGAAGTGATTGAAAATGAGAGGGAATGCTGCTGTGCAAGTTGCAAAAAACGTGAGAGGGTAACAGTTGTGAGAATTGCAGGCTGCTGTGCAATTTGCACAGCATAAGCTATGACAACGGTTTGAAACCTTTGGCATAACCTCTATGATTATTATTTTTACCAACAGTTCTGTGAACTTTTGGGAAAGAATCCCTCTTCTTGGTTTTCCCAACGGTTGGGATAAGTTAATTTTTTCTAACCTATCCCAATGGTTCACTATAAACCATTGGTAAAATGTTTCCCAACGGATTAATTCCCTATGGTTTGTAGAACCTTTGGTATAATATATACCAATGGTTCTGCAGCCTTTCCCAATGGTTCAGAACTGTTGGGAAATCCTGCATTTCCAGTAGTGGGCGATTCGGTTTATTTCAGAATAAAAAAATACCCTTTTTTGGTCTTGAATCCTAGTTGAACAAAAAACATTTCAATGTTATTTTCATTGAAATATAATAATAGAAATGAATGAATAAAATAGAGAAATGTATTTTATTTGGATCACACTAACTATTCTAATCCATGTATTATATAATTAATATGTACTAATGTACCAGAATCACTAAATTCCACAACTATTAAAATATTCATAGAAAACTCACTACCTTTTCTTGTTTATAACCACTCAGTCATAAAAATCTCACATGTGTCTATTGAAGTATAGGTGTTATTCCATTTCTGGAAATTCTATAATGAACAAAATCACATTTTATTACACAAAAATTATTATGTCAAAAATCTATTTCGTTATATAAATACTGAAAATCTTTTAACTAAAGAGATTTTTTAAAAATTCTCTTGAGTTTCCAACAACATCTTCATTCAGGATACATTTGTTCACCCTTCACATAACTTCCAAAATTTTAGATAATAACCAATATTTCACATAAAAATCAATATTTCATGATAATCACGTGTTCATGTACAGATAGCCTTCTTTCTTCAAGAAACTAGTGTTCTTGTAATATTCATCCTGAAATAATATTTGTTTGATAATGTTTTTTCCAAAAATAGATCCATACAATTCTCTATGTCATACACCTCGACAATTATAGGGGAAGAGTCTTATTTATAGGTATTTTTGGTCCATTCATTCATCTATTAAAACCTAAAAAAAATTAATTACTAAGTTTTAATTTTTTAGGTATAACTCACTATCTTCATAAAACATTTCATCATACAATATTACTTTTGTATAAAAAATGTTTATGAAAATATCTTCCCTATTTGTTTTCCATTATTACGAAAACCCATTTCCTTGCAAAATTTTGAATGAAGAATCTTAAAAATAGTATTCTTGGAAAAAATTCACTATGATTTTGATAATTATAACATGGGAAAAAATCATTCCATTTCACTATTTTTTAGAAAAAATCACAAATACCTAATAATTATTTAAGACTACTTGTTAATAAACGTTTTAATTTCACCATGATATTCAAAATATTCTGTATAATTTTTCAAAAATTAAACTGGAACATTATCAATCTTCTTTTCTAGTAGACATAATAACCCAGATACATTTAAATTTAATTTAGAATTAATTTAACCAATATTATCCCACATTGGGTGTGTTGAAAAGTTATGAACCAAACCAAGAAACCACATCAATCATTTGTCTGACAAGCACTAGAATACATACAAATTTAATAACTATTTGAAAATTTTCAACCAACTAAACCCGAATTCTAACAGAGATAAAGAATTTATTTCAACACATATTATAGGCCCAAATAAATTATGATTGGTATGATATATAATATTTGAATGAAAATATAATCCAACAACCAAATTATTATTGATTCCAATTTTTTAAAACATGAAGAATTATTCAACCTTTTCAATCAAGGTACACTCTCAAGATCACATCATAAACCACACACATTATGATCTATTAAAATTATTTTTTTACCAATTATGAGTCATGTTCATCCCAAATAGATGTTTATTACTTTCTTCCTAGAGTAAATTGTCATGCTTATAGGGTTTGTCATCAATGATAGAATATCTTTTAGCATTATCAGATTTAATATCTCCCCTTTTATCTTTTCTCCCATAGATTCATCATAAAAATTTCATCCCCTTTCAACACATTACTCTCACATATTCCATATTTATGTAAAATTATATCTCTCTATTTATTTTATTTTTTCCACTTAATCAATGAACCTAGTGGTCCATCTTTAATTTTGTAAATAGGAAATGATCTTTTCCCCATGACTAGGGAATTTTCCAATAGTCTATAAGTATTAGGGTTTCCATAAAGACACTATTTATGTGGGGGGTTTATATAACTCTGGTAAATATCTGATGAAATTGAAATGTTTTTTGAAAATTCATTTTTCTAGAAGTCAATTATTTATTGTTCTATATTAAAAAAATATAACATCACTAACCCATGGTCCTCTTTCTATTTTATGAACATATTATTTATTTAATTCTTCATTGTCCTTTAATGATGGAATAGATTTTTATAAGATTAATAGGACCTAAATTACTAAAATTGATTCATATTGAAGACTTCCCATCACCACCCATGAATCAATATTTTTTTCGTCTACAATAATTGAATAAAAGGATTGATTACCCACAATATATTAAGATTATACAGTGCTAAGGGAAATACAGTCATGTTCAATGATAATATAAGAAATTAAAAACATACAATGGTAAAATTCCCCACCTAATAAAAACATATTTTTATTCATTGAACCAATCTATTCTGCATCATTATATACCAATAAATGATTCAATGAGGTTTTTCTAATACATGAAACTAGTTTCGATTATATAATTGATATATCATAGTATTACGTGCACTATAATAATGTGGAATTGACTTGAATTTCATTGATAGAGTGCCACCATACACATTGTAAAAAATATATTAGATCATGTCATTATTAATGACAATATGCTCCAACTTATAAAATAGAATTCTATAAAATTTACTAGTATTCCATCATCTTCTATTTATAACATCATTTGGGTAGAAACTATCATTTTAATCACCTTGGTATCATCTATTCCAAATATTCTTAGAAAATCCTTAGTAAATTTATATAGAGGGATTACTTTACGGGCACTCCCTTTCATAAGGACCATTTATACAATAACCAAATAAATCAATTTTTGATGTATTTCTATTTTTAGATATGCACATCAAATAATTTTTGTACACCTTTGATTTTTTTTCATTTATGTTTAATGCCATATTTTTCATTATGTTCATTATTCTTACTTTGGATTTTTTAAACATGAATCACTCTTAGTAAATATAGTATAAATTTTTTTTCAATCGTTGACATTATTCATTTATTTATTTATTTGTGGAGATGGATAGTTTAACATGAAATAATGTTTTCTACATTGGATATCAATTCTAAAATATATTGTGTCGGTTCAAATTCCTATTTGACCCAATAGCATATAAATTTCTAGTACACTAAATAAATTTCGTTTATTATTCATATTATTCTTCTAATATAGAAAATAATTCATTAAACATTTCTAACAAATTTTGTTTGATTAGGATATAGAGGATGAATAATAATTAGGATTAACTCATTATAATAATGAAACAAATCCCATATTAGCCACATAACTTGCATGGTAATCATTTTAAATTAATATAAAATTCACCACATGAGTCTTAAAAAGAAATACAAGTATACTTTAAATCCATTTTACCAATGTTATTATAGTCAATCATTCTATTAAACTACATTTGTGATGTTTTAATATTTTTTGAACTTTTGATAATCTTAATTAATATTATCAATATTCTCACATTCAATAAATCATACATTTTTAGTATTTATATGTAATTTCCTATAAAAATGGGAATAAATATTGAACCCACTTATCCTATTAAAATATTTTTTTGAATATTTATGAAAACTAATAAAACTAACTGTCAATTTCAAAACAACTAGAATCTTATTTTAGGATGAGTTACTCCATTCAATGTCCCGTAGGCATTCAAATTTGTTTTATTTTTATTTAATGAAAGACCCCCACCATTTAAGGGAAGAATATGGGAAACCAAAGTAAACATCCTTGACTTAGGACAAATCAAAACCTGATGGTTTAATGATACAACCTAAATTTACAACATGGTGCTACCCCTCCCCAGCAACTGATCATGAAAAGGCTCTATACTAGTATAGAGCGGAACAGATCAAAGGATTCATGTGTCAAATCATAGGCCCAAAACAATGGAAAAATCCATAACCTTGCAACATCCAAATCTAGAAATCTCTAAAATGATGAACAGGATGCTCTGGAACATCTTTTGGGGACTGATTCGTGTGGACTAGTCTAAGTGCATCATCGTAGCAAAAGACCTCATAAAACCCATTTACCATTCCAAGAAAACTATAATTAGAAATACGTCCACAAAAAATCATCCTGGACCAACCTCATCGACCTCCACCCCAACATTGTAGCCACAAAATCTCGAAATACAATCTTGAGAACACAAGTTCAAGCCAATGTCACCTAGGACAGGATCACCCAACCCCGCACCGAAGTACCACCACCATTGAGGGAAACTGGGTATTATTGAAATAGAAATTCCTCTTTTGGCATGGATCCACTCCCATCAGAATATCAGTTACACCATCATCAGGTTCCAACACAAGACTCAGGATGATATGAATGGAAAGACCAGCGACGTCAGACTAGGAAAATGAAAACCAGATCTAAGAACAAAATCACAATTGTCTCCTAATTAAATGCTAGTAAAAACTCACAGAATCCAAGATCAAATGCCTTACCCTCTGAAGAAAAAAGATTAATCCCTAAGCAGTGCCAAAGATAGATGGAAGAAAGCCAGGATCCATGTGTGAAACCATCCCACTATGTAACATGTCCTGCCAGAAAAGCTGAGAAACCCAAACTAAGAACAGGTCCCCCCCAAACCTTGATGTCGTTATATAGAGAAAGGTTGGTTCGGCCACCAGAACTTAGACCAATGGCACAAAGTCATGTTACTTACTGAGAAGGCCATGGGACTTCTACAAGGAAGAGGCGTCACCGCACAAGCAACACCGCCAATGCGCAGACGACATCGTCAGAAAACATACTACCCTAAGCCAACCAGTAGACGTCCACTACACGAGCAGTGACACCAATGCCGAGATAAACCCTCAGCCACCATGATCAGAACATGGACCGAAGTTGGAAGTAGAATAGAAAACAAAAAAATCATACATTATGCGAGGTAGAGGGAACAATGCCACTATTATTTTAGGACGAGTTAGAAAATAGTTTTTCTTTAATTTCCATCTCGTCATGTGATGTGGATGATTTCATGGAAACAATATATTTTTAATAATATTTTGATCATATGCCTCATCATTATTATTATCCTCATAAAATATACACATCATAATGAGTAAATTCATATATATATTCTTTTCATGTATATATTTCCTAACAGAATCACAAATTTCATTACAAATTCACATAAGACTCTGTGAATAATAAAAAAATGAAATGTTCTGATAATATGAGTTCACATTTTAGTTACATTTTGTATAATTTATATCAACGTTACATTAATCTATTTGATACTCTTAAAAAACATTTATGGCAGTGTATATCGTTATTTTGGTAGTGGTGTGCCTTAATTATATTATATTTATATTCCTTTATATGAAATTGATATAGTGTCACACATTTCATGGGTAGTGGGACATTGAGATACTAGATAAAATTTATTTAAACCAAAACCAAACATAATGAATTCATAGCATCAAAATTGAAATCATTATTGGATTATTGATTGAAAATCCAGTGTTATGGATCACCAATAGGATGTATATATCGATTGAACACATTCAAATAGACTAATGTCTATGATTCATAAAATAAGATGGAATTAATTCCTTCAAATGGATAATGTTTTTCCAATGAAATAGATAACTCATTATATAGAAATCACATTTTAATATTGGTCATAATATAATATTATGAATATATATCTTTATGCATTAACAATTATAGGATGAGAACTTAAAATTCACTTACTTTGACACAAATTTTTTAACATGAAAGGAATTTCACATTGACTCAAGAGGGGGTGAACATAATTCATTTAAAAGTATAACCAACACACCCTCTAAATATTAAATTTAGTAAATTTATCCCCCTATTATTTAAAATATACATTGTGGAAATTAAATAAAATATTAAAATAATGTCACTAAAAGTGGTTTGGTGAAAAATGAAGACTCGATACACTCTGTAATACTCTCTTTGGAGATTGGTTATTTTTATAATGCAAACAATTGTTTAGGGTCCTCGATAGTTTTTTTATAGAAATAAAAGCTTGTTACTAAGTGAAGAAATATATTTCAACTAGGATATATATTTTTATAATACCTCTATTGTAGGGCCCCGGGACACCTTGAGAGCGGAGGGGTGAATTAGGGTGAGAAAGTTTTTTTAAAGTAGTTGATCTTGTTACCACATTGGTAGGAACTTATTAAACCTCTATGATGAATATGATCAAAAAGAAAAAATTCACATGCAGAGAGATGACACAACAATTTTTACTTGGTTCATCACTAAGCGCTACGTCCAAGGAGAATACACCGATAGGTTTTTGGTCATACCAAATTATTAATATTCCAAACTCATTGTGGATTAAAAAGGTTTGGGAATAGTCACTCTGTCCAGGTGTCACTGCCTTTACAACTGTTCAGGGATAGCCTAATGCGTCCCTCGGGTCACACCCATTGACTCCCCCTGGCACACTACAGTTGGTGAAGTACCACTCAGTTTATAGACGTGAAGTTATCTTCATCATCACTAATGAATACATCCTCTGTTGTATATAGATGCTATATTGAAGTCCAACTTCCACCCGTAGACTAATCCCACATTGTACCGAAGGTATCGGGAAATCTTCCAGATTTTGCGTAGCTCCAAAAAGATGGGTGTGCTTCAACTACACATAGTGTGCTTCTCCAAGCCGCCACGCAAGTTTCAAAGCCTGCGTGGAAGTCCACCTCAACAACTTGCGTGACTCTCACTTCTTCAACACCAAACTTGCGCGACTCACACTCTTTTACGCCCAAACTAATTTTGGCGCGCAACTATGAATTGTGGCGCTTCTTCAAATCCTGGTGCGCATGTGTCAACAAACCACCTACATGAAACCTTCTTCACCAACACCAAACTTGCGTGACTCACCCTCTTTCTCAACCAAACCACCTTGGACACGCAGCAAACAACTATGGCACAACTTGTACTTGCACGATCCACAACCACTTGTGCGACCACTACACCAGCGCGATGGGAGCTCTGATTTTATCTCTGTCTAAAAATCGTGTATAATGAGGAGGGTTAGAATTCTATTTATTTTCATTTGGATACCCGATGCGACAAGAGGCATGTCCTCCCTCGACACGCATGTTTCGGAACGCAAGTCTTTTCCACGCTAGTCACTTGCGCGACCAACCCCAATACTTGGGCTCCCCTTCTCCCATTGCCGTATTTTGATGATCTGATCGTGAAAAACATATGGCGCGCAAGTTTCCATTCCTCCAAGCCTTCGGTGAGAAAGTCCCTTTAACAAAAAAAAAACTTTTCTTCATTTTTC
The DNA here is from genome assembly GCA_963277665.1 of Viscum album. Lineage (NCBI taxonomy): Eukaryota > Viridiplantae > Streptophyta > Magnoliopsida > Santalales > Viscaceae > Viscum > Viscum album. The sequence continues at coordinate 319,698,185 of OY728156.1, forward strand.
AATTTTGATGTCGTGAAATTTCGAAAACACTGGGAAACGATGCCACCTTCAATATTTTTATCTGCTTGTTTTGTATGATCAATTTACTGGCACACATTTTGAATGTCCACTGAGGGGTGAATAAAAATAAAAACCATTCAAAAATTCAAGCATAGAGTGACCATTGTTCCAACAATCTCCTCCTTCGGGTTTATTGGAACCAGAAAATAAATTCAATAGAGCACCATCCATAGGCAAACCAAAAACACAAGAATTAACTCAGCCAACACTCTAAGTCTACGTGAGCCATTATTGGTGTAGAAAACAATAGAGGAATCTTAAATTGGGTTCCTGTCCAATTTATTACTTACCATCCTATCACCGACAATAAATTATCAATGTGTCTCAAAAGCATTACATTCCTGAAATTATTCCCTTCTCCCCCATTGACAATAAACCCAAAGATTGGAAATTGTTCATTTTTCAGCTCAAACCACACCCCCTGGATAGTATCTCCCCATGAAACCTGTATCGCATCCATAAACACATTAAAAACAATTAACCTAACTGGGGAGAGGGGTATTGCGTAACCTCCTTATGCACTGGGAGGTGGCTGAACACCAAGGTTCAACCGATGCTTCTCAAACATAGTCGTTAACAGTGGCTTGGTCAAGATATCAGCCACTTCCTAATATATTCCCACATGATCCATTCTAATCACACCTTTCTCAAATTTTTATTTGATAAAGTGATACCTGATTTGAATATGATTTAAACAAGAATTATGAACATGATTCTTCATAAGATCAATTGCGCTCTGGTTATCACAGTAAATTATCATTGATTGCTTCACCTCATCACAAATATTTGTTGTTTGTTTCTTCATCCATAGCAGTTATTTGCATGCCATTGTGGAAGAGATATACTCAGCTTCAGCAGTACTAAGAAAAGTACTTTCTTGTTTCTTTCTGAACTAGCCAACACATTTATTCCCTATATAGAATGCACCACCACTGGTGGACTTTCTATCCACTACATCTCCATCCCAGTCAACATTAGAAAATGCTGATAATTCACTGTCTCTTCCTCCAGCAAAGTATAAGCCACAACTGTGAGTACCTTGAATATACCTCATGATTCGTTTTTACTTTTTTCATATGTTCCTCCTTTGTATTACTCTGAAAGCGGGCCACTAGACTGGTTGCAAAGACAATATCTGGACATGTCGCTGTCAGGTACAGTAGGCTCCCAATTATCCTCTTGTACATAGTTGGGTCTACAGATGCCCCATCCTCATTCTTTACAAGTTTGGTTCCAACTGTAATCGGAGTTGATATTGTTTTGCATTCATTCATAATAAACATCTTCAGCTACTATCTTAGATAATTTTCTTGAGAAATGAAAGTGTAATATTTCCTTTGAATCACCTGTAGCCCCAAGAAATATGTGAGCTCCCCAATCATAGACATTACAAATTCTGAATTCATGTGATTGGAAAATTCATCCACTAATTTCTGCATGTTGCCACTAAATATAATGTCATCAACGTAGACTAGAACCATGAAAAGATATTTTGGAGAATGTTTCACATATAGATTGTGGCCTACTCCTCTTTTGAATTCCAGCTTCTTGAGATATGAGTCCAGCCAAAAATACCATTCTTTTGGTGCCTTATTCAAACCATATAGAGTTCTGTTTAGTTTGTAGGCCTTTGTTTCATCAGTACCAAGAACAAAACCCACTGGTTGTTCAATTTAGACTTCTTCTTTGAGTACACCATTCAATAATTTTGTCTTGACATCCATTTGATATAATTTATATCTACTTTAAAGTTCAATGGAAAGGAAAATCCCGATTGATTATATTCTAGCCACTAGAGCAAAGGTTTCTTCAACATCAACGCCTTCAATTTGGGAGTATCCTTTACATACCAATCGTGACTTGATTCTAATAACACTTCCATTCTCATCAAAAATGTTCTTGGAGATCCATTTTGTACCAATCACATGGTGACCTTCGGGTCTCGTGACAAGATCACATGTCTAATTCTTGTCAATCTGATCTATCTCTTCATTCATGACTTTCACTCATGATTCATCCTTCGCAGCTTCTTCAAATGAGGATGGCTCCACAACTGAGAGAAATTCATATTTCATGTTATTTCTCATCCTCCATTTTGTGTGGGTGCACTCATGTCTACAATTATGTTAGATGGATCAGTCTCAGCTCTTCAATTTCTCATGTGAGGTTTAGTTGCATCCTCTTCAGCCATAGTTTCATATTTAGATTATTCTTCTGAGTCAACATCCTGATGCGACTTCTTAGTTTTTTGTATAGCTTCCTTTATTTATGTATTTGTATTTTCTCCAAGTTGACTTTCTATCACATCACCATATGATGAATTTGAATCATTTGTGGTTTTCTCTTCAATTATCTTAACATCACTGCTTTCCACAATCCTTCCTAGTCAGTTGTTGAAACACTTATAGGATTTGTTGTTCATTGAGTATCCGAGGAAAATTCCTTCATCTGCATTGTCACCATACTTCCCTTTATTTCCTTCTTTTTTTATGATGAAGCATTTACTTCCAAAAACATTAAAGTATTTCAAAGAGGGCTTCCATCTATGCCGCAATTCATATGGTGTCTTCGTCTCACCCATATAAAGTCCCATTAGATTTTGAATATACACTACAGCTTGAACAGGTTATTTCCAGTAATGTCATAGAATACAAGTCTCAATCATCATAGTTCGTCCCATGTTGTTCGCCTATCTATTCCAATGTTCAACAACTCCATTTTTTTGTGAAGTTATCACTGAAGCTACCTCATGCTGTATCCCATGCTTCTCCAGGTAATTTTCCCATTCGATGGACGTGTATTCCACTCCATTGTCAGATCGCAACACTTTGATTGTTTGTCTGGTATCATTCTCAGCGATTCGCTTATATGTTTTCATGCATTCAAGAACTTGTCGTTTCTTGTGAGTGACAATTACACATCCCAGTATAATGTAATCATCTATAAAGAGGACAAAGTACCTTTATCCCTGAGTTCCGGCAACATTTATCATCCCACATACATCTGTACGAATTAGATCAAGAAGATGGGATTCCCTTTTCTTCTTTTGCCGATATGAACTACAGACTAGCTTAACACGAATGCAAGCATCACAAGAAATTTCATGATCACACTTTAGTTTGGGAATGTCCATGAAAGTCCTAAATTTTTATATTTTCTCCATGTCTTGTTTATTGATGTGTCCCAGTCTCCAATGCCAAATTTTTTTTTCTTCTTCTATATTCATGTAACAAAAATTTTATTTACTATCAACTTGATACAAAGTGCTTTCTGTTTTGCATCCCATCATAAGTGAATTGCATATCTTTCCCTTGATAGTGCTGCCTTTCTGATTAGAAATAACTATATGTCCCGAGTCACAGTGTTGACTCACGCTGAGTAGATTATGATGTAGTCCATCTTCATAACGGACTTCAATCTTCTTTAGCTCTCCACTAGCTAATTCAGCACTTCCACTAAATTTTATTTTCAGAGCTCCATCATTACCAAATCTTACTATGCCATCAACCATCCATTAGAGATCCGTTAACATGCCAGCATTACCTGTCATATGAGATGAACAACTGCTATCTAGAATCTATATACTGTTGCTTTTTGTAGCATTGAGGGCCACCTCTATAAGGTTGTATTTCTCAATTTTATTCCTTTCTTTCAATGATAAATTGGATTGAGTATAGACCACTGATGGCCTTTCAATTATTTCATTTTTGTACCTAGGTTCTTCATAGTCGAAATCTTCTTTACGTGGAGAAAACCTGTTTGAAAGAGCAACATTTTCTTGCTGACAAGACTTGACTTGTCTCGAACTTTGGTATGAGGTGTCCATGTCCCTTCTATGCCTGAAATTAACATCCTTATGACCAAGGTTATAACAACTAAACTAGTATCCATAGAAATTGTTTCTTGTATAAGAATTTTCATATTAATATTTCATCCTCTGTTGAACTCCTATATCTTCTCCATTCAGATAGCTTCTTGTCACTTCGCAATAAGACATGGTGTGGCACAAATATCCACAGAATTGACACTTCATGAGAGGAAATGTCTTCTGACTTCTATTTATTCTCATTTCTTCTTTTGTAGGATAATACTACGAGGTCTCCTTTTTCCACGTGGATCAAGGATAATCTTCTTTTCTTCTTTCAGATTGAATTGGGGGTTTCTGTTTCATCACATCAGATGACTTTCCCACATCACCCACTTTCAGCTTGCCTTTATTTTGGTCACCTTTATTTGCAGCATTTAACTATTCTGCCTCACAACGAATTCCACTATATCCCATGCAGGTAAGTCTTTGATCATTTAAAATATTTTCAACTCAATTGGAACCATGTTTTTCTCTCTCGAACAGCTTAGCATCTGAGACCCTTCTAAACTATATTTTCTACCACGATTCTTTTGAAATTGATATAGTATCAAGTTTACGCTTAAGGGTAACAACATCCTCCTTAAGACCCTCACTAGCCATGTTCTTTTCTTCTAGTCAGGATGTGTGGTCATTGATGACCTTTCCCTGATCTTCAATTCTCATCTTCAGATCCACTACATCATCATTGCTTTCAAGGATTTTAGACTATAATTTAAAAACTTCTTCCAGTCGTTCAATTTCAGCTTCAAGCTGATCAACATATTCAGCTAATTCCCCTACAATTTATTTCCACTTATTACAACTCTTACATTTCATATTAAGATTGGTAACAATATTCTTAAGTTGTAACTTGGGATTTCCACTAGTTTTAACTGATTGTTTCCACCATTATCTTCTGATTTTTCAACAGTGGAAATAAGAGAAAGAATTTATTTTTCCTCATCATCTTCACCACTACTAAATTTTGGAAGTTTCAGTTTCTCCATGGATTTGAACACCATTTCCTTGCTTACTCGTGTAGTTGCATCTTTTGGTTTGACTCTCATTTCATATGCCACTAGGCTTCTCAACAGATCATCCAAAGAATGTTTGTAAAGATCTCATTCTTCAAGGGATAACACCATTGAATTTTACAACGATATAAGTCTTCTTAATATTTCATTACAATTTAGAAGTCTTTGATTTCTTCACCTAGACCCCGAATTTCTCCACCCACTTCAGTTATTCGATTTAAGAAGGATTCTGCATTCTCATGAGGATGCATATTCAAATCATCAAACCTATTGTGTAGGACTTGTAGTTTTTTCTCCTTCACTTTGCTATATCCTTCATAAATATTTTCTAGTTTATTCCACATGGACTTTGCTGAGGTGAAACTCATTACCTTTAGATAGATCTGATCAAAAAGGGCTGTAGTGAAAGAATTCTTTGCTTTAGCATCAACATCAAGAATATTCCTATCAGCATTCGTCATAGCCAGTCCTATTGGATCAGTATCATGAATTCCTTGGACAGTGGAAAAAAATACTTCCATTCCAAGGTATCATAGATGAGATCTCAATCTATTCTTCCATATCTTGAAATTACGTCAATCTAAGAGAGGGACTCCCCTAAAATTGACTGCATTATCCATGATGACAAAGTACAGATTCAACACCATCATCCTTTACCCCGTGATACCACTTATAGGACCCCAGGACACCCTGAGAGGCGATGGGTGAATCCGGGTGAAAACTTTTTCTTTTAAAGTGATTGATCTTGTTCCCACGTTGGTAAGAACTTGTTCAACCTATATGATGAATATGATCAGAAAGCAAACATTCACATACAGAGAGATGACACAACACTTTTTACTTGGTTCACCACTAATGGCTACATCCAAGGATCATACACAGAAATGTTGTCGGTCATACCCAATTCAACTATTCTTCACTCATTGTGGATTACAAAGGTTTGGGAACAATCACTCTATCTCAGGCTCATTGCTTATACAACTATTCAGATATATCCTACTGTGTCCCTCGGGTCACTCTCGTTGACTCCCCTAGCTCACTGCCTTTGGTGAAGTCCCACTCAGTTTATAGACGTGAAGGTCTCCTCATCATCGCTGATGAATACATCCTCTGTTGTTTGCATATGCTCTGTTGAAGTCCAACTTCCACCCGTATACTAATCTCACTTTGCAATGAGGGTATCGGGCAATATTCGAGCTTTTGTGCAGCTCCAGAAAGACCGGCGTGCTTCAACTACATCTGTTGCTCTTCTCTAAGTCTTAGGTGCGCAATTACCTTTTCCCAAAACACTTTTATTCATTTGTCAATTTTGAGGTCCAGAAATTTGGAAAACAATGGAAAACGATGTCACCTTAAATACTGTTATTTGCTTGTTTTTTATGATCACTTTGCTGGCACACATTCTAAACTTCCACTGAGGATTGACAAAAAACACCCACAATACTCTAATTCATACATAGAGAGACCATGGTTCCAACATCTGTTTGGTAGTTATACACATAAAAAATGAGTGTAAAAATTATAGAAACATATAAGTATAATTATTTAGGTTTAAAACATAGTTGTAATCAGCTACTAATAGTTTATAAATAACTAATATAGATAATTAAATGAATGAGTTGGAGTATCCCTAAAATATCATTATTTATTGTATATTTTAATGCAATTGGAAGAAAATTATTTGATTATTTTCCATATAAAAATAAGAAATAATAGATCGAAAAAATAGAATGCAAATTCTTTTTATCAAGACTATTCACTAAAAATACGTATAATTTAAATGCACAATATTTATTAAATTTTTAATATGAACATCTCTATATAATAAAAATGGTTTTGACTAAATAATAGAATAATAAAAAAAAAAAATTATAACATCCATTTTAATTTAATATTCATCCATAAATAGAAAAAATACATTATCTTGTTAGTTGACCATGAGTCTTCCTTGAAAGATTCCTATTTCTGAAAAAAAAACCTTTAATTAATCTAGTATTTTCCCATTTAGACTAATCTACTTTTGATAGAAGTATTGAATGATCAGTATTCTCTCAATATAAATCTATGACAAAAAATAACTAATAATAGTAATAAAATACCATAAATCATACTTAAAGGTATCCATTTTCACATGTGTTTTCCATCGTAATACTTCTAGTCATATGGATTTATTTGATCTTATTGATCTTATGGTAATAATAGGAAATTATCAAAATGTCATAACATCATTTTTCACATGAATTCCCTTGAATTTAATGTCTTTAAAGACCAATCATAATTCTTTTTCATCTTCCATTCTGATTATAGGTATTTACTTTATCGTATTACCTTCTTCTGACAAAAAATCTTTACTAAAAACATTAGGAATTAGATCAAACTTATGCCATTAGAGTGATCATAAGTGTTAGGAATAGATCTTCATCATGATTTATCATTATAAACATAAGTCTTTAATTGATCATAATTATTAAAAATAAGATGTTAAGTGATCATAATACTTTAATATAATGAATGTTTTCATCATAATACATCCAAACATAGAAAAATATCAATCATATGAAATAAACATCAAAATTTCATTAGATTGTAAGACTTGATTATAATTTTTTAGATTTTTATTTGAGATAAACTAAAAAATTCAACACTATTAAAATAACATTAACTCAAAAGTTACATATTATGAAGAAGATATTTTTAACTTTGGAATATTGATACACACAATTCATGTTAAATCATTAGAAACAATATTGAAGTAATTTTATGATAATTAAAAGACAGGAAAAAATGGGACATGTTATAACAATATAGAGATTCCAATAATATTATCATCAACCTCATCCTATAAGTTTATATTATAACTCACGATCATCAATAATCGATGAATATTATCTTAATTCGGATACATAATCTGATATTCCCATATTCCCACATTTCAACTTAATAATCCAACATAACAATCCATCCATAGACATTTATGCCGAAAACCAATTATAATTCTTCAACATCTCAATAAAATTCTAATACTATCTTTGATTTCCTCCAGTCATTAATTAAATCTTTATTCAACCTTTTAACCACCACTCTAATGGTATCTGGGGGTTCTTTTATAGTTTTTCCTAGAAATAATTTTCTATATTTCATGAATTTCCAATGAATACGATGTCCAAAGGAAAAAATAGTAAAATTTAAACTGAAAAATTTTGATTAATAATATTACCACGGTCAGTCACTACAGCTATCCAATATAAATACATTTTCCTAATGTAAGAAAATATTTATAGCATGGATTATTACTTAATTCAATGGATAAATAATAACAAATTTTATTCATAACCATGGGACAATATTCAAATCTAAAAAACTCCACAACACTTTTATTTTTATCCTCTTTATTATATCTAGAAGATTATAATAGTTATATAGGTTATTGTCTATATTCATCACTCTTCATGATGAAATCAACCTATAATAAACTCATAAAAATGATCCTTATAGAAAAGATGATCATAATAAATCTCCAAAATTCCATTAAGAAGAAAACTATGACCACCACTATTCTATATCATCAATGTATTATTCAGATACATCTCAAATTGACTATAATATAACCCATTATAGAACACTATTGGATTTATTATCTATATTACATAGACAACCAAATTGCCTTAATACCTTATAAATATATTATCTCATCATCAATATACAATAGAATCTACCCAAAAGGGGAATCATATCTTCATATTGAGTCCCTCCCAACTGTATATACTATTTAATAGTCTATTGGGACCCATGTTAACAAATATGTATTAGATGTCCTTACCTATATACAAATGAACATAAATATTTTCTTGACTCTGATATGAAACATGAATGATGAAAAGTGATATTGGATATGTTATCAATGTATTTACTATTAATTTTCTTTGAATCCATACACTAATAATAATATTGAATTCCTATTATTCTTATATACCTCAAAACAATATATCATAATTGAATGAATGATTAGAATCAAAGTACATAGTAATGTGGTTCCCCTCATCTATAAACAGAGAATAAATTTGTTGTATACTTCTCTTCCAATAAGATCATAAGTCTTATAACCTTATAAAATCCTACTAATGAAATATTTCACATTTTTTCCCATATAACTTATAGACAACTCCCGGATCCATCTATATTTCAATTGTTCTCCTTTAATAAAAAACAACTAACTAATTCAAAACACTCACCACTGGCACTCTAATTTGGTAAAACATAATAGATGAACTCTTGACTTCATACATAAGTCCTTGGAAACTCAACCATCAATAATTAATTACATTAATTCGTCATTTAAAACATATCACAAAAATTTATAAATTCAAAACTCGTTAATAATTCGGGTAGTATTATTATTTTTAATAGATTCCACCATGAAGCAAGGCCACTATCATCATCATCATCATAGGAACTGTGAAAATATTTTTATACTATTATGAAAAAACATATCATTAAAAAATTTCAATCATGTTCTTCTGCCACATTAATTAACGAAAATTTAATAATACAACCTCAATATTCACAACCACTATTTTCTACATAATGTATTTATCTCAAGCACAAAGAAAATGTGGAGGATATCAAAAAGTCTTTTACAAGTTTGGGCAACATAGACTATAAGTGGATTTAATCCAATCATTCATAAAATAAAAAAATCATGGACATGATCCATATGATGAATTTTTTATTTCTATAATGTATTATTTCACATTATAATGTCTCATTCACTTTTCCTAGATATGATTGAATCTCAATAATATAGCTGTGATCATAGACTTTTAAACTATTAAATTATATATACCCCAGTCTATAAATATCACATTGTGTAATATTAATTAGTAGTATTGCATGATTAACTTTCTTTGTATTATGATAAATGATATCATAAAACATCAAGTAATTTACCATTCTTAATTGGATACTATTTTTTATGAATCATAATATTATATATAGACTAATTTTAAATAAATTGAATGACTATTTGACGTGTTCAATTATTAGTTGATTGAATTGATTTTTTTGTATATACAATTTAAATGTTCTATTGTATTTTTTAAATTCATGACTATCAACATAGATATTTTTTAAAAAATGAAATCTACGATAACCCTTTAATTAATTAAGGAGTTCTATAAGAAACATAGGGATCAATTAAACTTAATTAATTTAGTCAAATTTTCATCATGACTATGATTTGTTTATATATTATTTTTTACTATAAAGAGGAGCATGCCGCCATAAAATTTATAAAGATTCTATGATAGAGTATCATTTTCCCATTCCTGATTGATATCCTGTAGAGGTAATTATCCTTTGGTTATCGTAAAGGGATCTATGTCAATCTTATTTTTAGGGGATAAAGTCTTGACAGTATTGTCATGTTGTTTATATTATAAAAATATTTTTTTTATACTATTATTAGTTGTGATCTAGATATCCGAATTTATTTATCACAATTAAGGCATGTTATATTTATATAAATTCAACCATAAGGATTTAATAATTTTTAAATGTTTCAGAAAACTTATTAAACAAAAACTTTGATCCATTATCAATTTGAAAAAAAAAATCATATTAAGTTTACTCTCTACCATTTTTCTATTGAAATTAAAATGAATATAAAGTTTTAGAATTTATTCATTAGAATTTAGAACCAAAATTTTGAAAAATATTCATTTATGAGACATAAATTATAATATACCACATCATGATAATTTTTTATGAAAACACCCCTCAACATGAAATGGACACATTCAAGGGTTGGGTACTCCTATGATTAGAACTCTTCAAAACTGAGAATTTATAATTTATATAGACATATATCATATTAAATGGATTTAAAATTTAATTTTAACACTTATTAACCCTAATTTAACATGTTATTGAATGTCTACAGAAATCATATTACGTAATATTCTATGTCAAAGGAGTGTAAAATCATAAAAATATAATGTTTGTATCCATGTGACACGAATTTGTTGTATGATTCAAGACATAAAACTCCTTAAATAATTCATCATTCATTACATTAAAATAAATTATTTTTCCCTAAATAATACCTAATAAATATCTAAAATTGTAATCTAACTTGCCTAATATACATAAATATAGCATAATCACATTTAATTCAAGAGATCATCGAAAAAATTTCCAGATATAAATAGTCATATCATAGAACTCTAATTCAAATGAATCTATATTGATCACCTTATAAAAAATTATATATTACATTTTTCTACAATGATTATTATAAATTGAATTAAATAATACACATTTAAGATATCATAAATATAAAAAGTCAACTGATTATAATAACTAATCGATTTATATATTTGGGATAGAAAAAAATAAAACCATGACATAACCATAATAAATCCTAACCACTATTGAATACCACACATATTCATAGATGTTTTCGGATAATATTTGTTATAATATCTTTTTTTGGAATAGTTTAATATAAAAAATTTAATTTTATTCATTTTTAAACAAAATAAATCCATTTGTTATTGTAATTTTACTTTCCTTCACCCATTTAAAAACTTAATACTAACATTAATACTCTCACCCTTATTCATATAACCAGTCATAAATTTATGTTCTCTATAAGAAAATAATTTTATAACATTAACCAGATTTTAAGGCACGAGATATTGTTTTTTTATACTATGGTATAAGTAATCTGTGGGTTTTTATAAAATAATAGTTTAATAATCATCCTCAATATTAATATTACTAATGTTTAGATATAATATAATTTTATGGAATTTATATATATAATAATTCATAAAGGATCTAGTAATATTTTTAATATAATTATACTAACATTTTAATCAAATATTAAACCTAATTATTATTTCATATAGAGGTTTTCATGATTAATCCGAATGAAATTAGTTGAAGACATATTATATAATTCATGAAGTACATTATAGCTGGATGATAAAAAGGATATTATTATTGTAATTAATAATTTTAGAGATAATATATATATATATATAATATAGAAATATCTTGACTATCATTAGTAATAAAAAATTTGTTTCCTTTGTCCCAAAAAGTGATTCTAAATTATTGTTTTGGGAAGGAAGAGTTTTTATTTTACGCATATAATGATTAAAATAAGTAACAAAATAAAATATTTGTTTTTGAATATTTGTATATGTCAATGTGAAAAAAACATGAATAATATGATAATAATTATAGATTTATATAGTGATATAAAGAAAGGTAAAAAATACTATGAGTGAAAAATCATAAATATCTAGAAATTATCTACATTAAATGATATTGATTGATACATAAAATATAAATGATAAAAATAACCATTGATCACTATAAAATAAATAAAAACAGTGAAATATAACAGAATGGATTACTGTGATTTTTTATAATCTAGAGCAGTTTTTATGGAAAGAAAACCACAATGATTTTATTTACTAATGAAAGAGAAAAAAAATACAAATAAATAGTTCTAGTGAATATTATAACCTAACCAAATAAGATTTCTCACTAAATATGAAATACAGATTAACCACTATCAGTGTATTTAATGTTCATCCTCAACTAAACAAACTAAATTTTAAACATAGATTTTACTAGTTGATTGAAATTATAATAATAATATTGAAAAATAAACCAAAATTCTAATTAATTAAATCTCAATGATACCAATAAATTATCACAAGACCCTAAATCTTCTATTATTCATCTAAAAAAATTCTATGAGAAAATTTAAATTCACTATGATTTTTGCAACAGAAAACTAAATAATTATATAATAAAATGAAACAAAATGATCAAAAATATCCACTAAATAAAAATATTTTGATGAAACTTCACTAAAACCCTTTAACTAAATATTGTTCTAAATTCACCACCAAGAGAAAAACAATCCCTAAGTTATTATAGTGAGTGATGATGTATAAATTATTGGGATCCATGAATGACATAGATTAAAAAATTGTGTCATTTAACTTCTTATCTAAACAATGTGAGACAATTGGATCTCCACATAGGAGCATTGGATTGATTGAAAGATTAAATCATGGGCACACAAGATGAGTAAAAATGAGTAATAAATTATACATGAAATGAGACTGTAAGAGTGAACGATAAATTTTCAATATGTTACTATAAGAAATTAAAAACTAGTATAAAATTTCCCAGCACTATAAAAATGATATAAAAAATATAGATTGGATAAAAAATTTCCCTCATTGTTAAAAAACTTATTAGTGGCATAACATATGCCAATTTAATATTTAGTATGATCACAAAACATATTTTAGACATAAAATATATTTTTTTGGGTAAGATATGTTTTAGGAGAGTCCCATATTGATATTAAAATTATGAAATAATTATATGATTCTTCATAAATAGAAGTGTCGATTTAATTTAACATTAAAAGTAGTGGAAAACATTACATCACTATTTATTAATAAATAAAAACCCTGAGGTCTGTTATTTTTATGCAATATAATATATTTTATAAAATTAATTTCATATATTATATAAATATTTATTGTATTTTAATTAAATATATATGTAAATATATATTATAATGTAAATTAAAATGTATTTTAACATAATAATTCTTAATAAATAATCAGACTGGTTGGATTTTTTAACATCAATTGTTTTCTAATTTAGAAACATTATCATAAAAGGTTAATATGTGGAATTCATTCAAATAATTTATAGGTAAAATTTAATGATTATATGAAGTATATATATATTTTTATTCTTTAAACATGATCTTTATCGAATCAACTCATAACACAAAAAATTTTCTCCTTCGATCAAAATAAACCTCATTAGTATTCAAAATATCAATTTTTCTATCACATATAGGCAGGTTTTGGATATTTTTAAAGTTATCCATTCTAATTATTCATATAATATAGTCAATCAAATACTAAGAATATAATAATTATAGAGGGTATAATAAACACTTTTGGTAAATAAATACATTTATATTGGAGATTTATTTCCATACTTCATTCTTAAAGTGTTCTATATATTCCCAATAATGAAGCGTGTTTATTAATTATAACCTAAAAATGTATTATATGTTACTCAAAACGTTTAAATAAAATTTCCTTAAAATTTATTCTATTTTGTATTTATAATTTGTCACAATATAAAGCCAATGTGAAATTCCTCATATCTATTTTAAAAATTTTCTAAACATTACAGTCGAGGGTGACATTCACTCACACCAGGTTAAATATCTTATTATGGACTAATCATATTAGATTGAACCTTAATGAGGTATTAAATTAATTATTCCGAGGTAATCCTCTATTACAATAACAAAATAGTAATAGTGTAAATACTATTTACAAGTGTTAGTATTTATAGTGTGAATTAGAATTCCTTTTGATGTTAGACCATAATCATCCACCTTTGTCTCCCTCATAGTGTCACAAAACTCCATCATTTAGTCATGGAATTATTTCAATATATAATACTATAAGTTATAAACTACTAATGTTTTTGTGAGATAATATAATATTGTTTACCATGTCTATTAAGTTATAATGAGAAGAAAATTATTTTTAATCCCGCATCTCCTTCTCCATGTTCATAACTCCTCCCTTATTCTTAGAAAATTTCATAATGGTGATGTGATAACCCCCAATAAACCCAAAGATGCCTCTAGGGGTAAATGTGTATATGATTAAAAAATGGTATACCCTCTGTGAGACAATTCATTTTACATAAATGATCGATATGTATGAGGAATAATTTTAATAAATAAACATTATCAAAGTATGATTAGATGAATATACTAAAATATTCAATATTTTTGAAGAATTTTACTATATATATATGGTATTATTGGTATTTTTTTCATTTATTCATGCTCTTTCTCCCAATCTAGTGAGGAACTGTGAATCTGGAATGCCTTTTTCTTCATCTTCATGATGACATCAATCATCGAGGAGTGATTCTTACACAATTTGTTGGATGAGAATTGTCACTTATCACGAGGACCTAATAGAATAGTTTTTAATATATGATAGGGTAATTCAGATAGTGAATTTATTTTAATTTAGGTATGCACTCTCATATTTCCCAAAATAACCATTCATTTGGCTGGAAACTGATGTGATTATGTATCTAGTAATTTCTCCACTAGTAAATTCTCAAAATACATTTATCTTATGTGAAAAAAAGGATATATTTACCCATTATGGATCTCAACATCCAAATTGGACAATAATAAGTAATAATTTTGGGAAAAAACATTTCTTTTGGGGTACTCCACCACAAACAGAGGGGGATATACATAGAGAACTCTATACCCTCATCATCATCACAACATTACTAGATTTTATAACTCCACATCCATTTTTTGAATGTCTTTTCTCCTCTCAAACAAGGTCCCTAAAACCTACTACCTCATCCCTAATAAATGTTATGCCAATAAGGTCAATATGGTCCAATATAAGTGACTTAGATGAATATAATCCTTCTATGAAACTAGAAATTAAAACTCAAACATTATATCTATCACTAGAACCCTATCAAACATTCTCCATATGAATTTTAAAATCATATATCAGCTAATCTCCCTAAAGATAGGCTTCTACCATCACAACTACTACATACTTGGTTCTCCCACTAACTGAACATTAATATATCCAAATACTAAAATCCTCACAAAATAATGGATATAATAAACCATGTTATAAGGCCCGTTAACTATTTGAAACCACATATGGATCAGAATAAGGATAAGAGGAGACTATTTTATAAGCTAACATCTAATATCCTCTCATAGAGATAGATTTGACCTTCTGAGGATCCGTGACAGGATGTGATACCTCAAAGTCAATAAGCCACTCTCACCAGTTAGTGAAGGAATTCCTATGGATGTGAAAATCCTTATAGAATTATTTCCTCAAAACGAAGAAATAATTATTCCACCATTTCAAGGAATCATCCATATTATGTAAAATTTCTGAATGTTACAGATTTAATAGATATATCACTACACACAAATAGTTCTTTATATTGTACATTTGGGAAAAAATCCATCATCTATATAGAGAGACTGGTTGATATAATCATTTATTACTTTCATAATGATTCCACTGAGAAATGGTAAAGGAAAATAATCATTTTAATACAAATGGAATCTAAATAACCATCTCAAACATAATTAATGGACATTATCCCCCATAAAATTAGAGAATGTTACATATTTTAGGGCATAGATTCTGCCACCAAATCCCTATAAAAACCTTCCTAAGAAAAAATATGGAATAAAAATTCCATATGATTTTATAGTAACAATTATTCTAGTGATTATATGACCTAATAGATACATAGAACAATAAGAAAAAATTATGACTTCCAATCCATACCAAACATATATATAATGAAACACATGTGATAAAAATCCAAATGATCCAAAAAAAATCTAATGAAATACTAAAGTGAGGACTATATTTTATTTTCACTGATTCATTCTTTAAAATTTGAAACAACTGGAATCATTAGATGTATGATCATGGGTAAAGTCATCTAAAATATTTCATGTCTCTCCTTAAATAAAATGGAGAGGGACCCCATGTAAAAATATGAATGAAAATATACCTAAATCTCAAAAGTGGAGAATATGGCCCTGGTACGTGTGAAGAGATAATGAGTTAATAACCACCATCACTTTCGACTATATTATCAAAAATACGAGACACCACCCCAACCATATGACACAAATGCCTCTATCTCGAGTAAGCATGAGGAGAACACCCTTATCACATAATTAGAATTTATTAAATCTCATTATGGAATGTGGTGCGCATTCTCTAAATGCATCAACTTATCCCTCTATAAATATCATATCATTTTTAACTTTTATAGCCGCTCTTATTTATTTTGTGGTTGTGAATGGAATTTATGTTAGGGTGGATTCATGAAATAATTGTGTTTTGTGCCAAATTTATATCCTCAACACTTTATCAATTACCCGTACAAATACTTCTTAAAAAGAAATCCAAGCGAGGCATATAAAAATTCCTATATTTCATGTAAAAATATTAGTATGAAAATATTATATAATTTATTATTAAAAATAAAATATTATGTCAAATGATAGATATTATGATAATGTTGTAAAATATAATAACCTCAATATAAAATAAAACATCTTATTTTACTACAAATTTTAATTTCTAAAACATCTAAAATTTTGCAAATTACAAAGAAATTTCTACCTGTATATAAATATTTAATAATTATTTAGTAAATAAGAATAAAGATATACCATTTGATATATTATAATATCTTCTTTGGATCAAAGAAGAATTCATTTTATGGGGTGTAAAATAACATCCCAATTTTATTTAATGGTAAATATTTTCTTTTGTAAGGAAATGAAAAAAAATATTTTGTGTTCCGTGAAAAAAATTAAATTTTAAAAAATCTTTTATAATCCATTATTTACTAAAATATATTTCATATTTTATTAAAAACATGGATATATGATAACTAGATAAAACCGTATTAATAATATGAAAACTAATTCATAAAATATATTTATTGAATAAAATATAGTTTCAAGATTTAGAAATGTAAATATGTCTTCATGTAAGATGGTATAATGCATTGATTATAGGGTATGATGCATGTTTTCATAGATGATGTGAGTATAATCACAAATGACGTATATATAGGTAAATAGTCATATATCAATGTAATTGATTGTTTTCTAGGAACAATTTATCTCTTCAAATTGCATTATATATACAAAAAATTAAATATTATATAGTTTATATTAAAATTATATGTATAATATATATTATGGTTTTCTATTTAATTTAATAATCTTCTTTATATTTAATGAAGGCATGTTTGAGATGAAACGATATTCAAATTATGATATGTATCAAATGACGATTAATAAAATGATTGAATATTTTAATAATTCATCTGGGACTAAAAATATATGACGTTATTATGTACCACAATTTATTATTAATTCCTTAAAAATAATGACGAAAAGAATTAATTAATTTCATATTTAAAATAAATAAATTTAAATAATTTACAGAATAAATCATATTTAAAAAAATATTTAACATCTCTAAAATAAATTATGATTATATTAAATTTATTCATTATAAAATTCAAAAATTAATTTTATTAACATATTGAGTTAATATATATTTTATTAAATTTATTAATGATTGTAAAATATATTTATATTTTAATGTTCATTGATATAATGATGAAAATTTTATTATGCTTTAAAATTATAATATAAAAAAATTAAAGTAAATTAAATAAAAAATTTGAGGCATTACTCTAAATGTAATGGCGCAGACAACCCCTGGTACCTTACATTCTCAAAATCTTGTGTTTGGGTTATTTTGGGAGGCAATGGTAGCTCATTTTAAGAGTTTTCCAAAATTATAGATTTTCTATTGATAGGTCTGGCATCAGTTGGTCAGGCATCGATGAATCGTGTTGATGAATTTCTATTAGTGGGTCATGTCACTGACTCTTTTTGTTGAGTCTCATTTGTGACTCATTGTTGGTAGGTGTTTTTGGTGGGTCTGGATTCAGGGACACACTATCAGTGACTTTTGTCGGTGACTCTCTGTTCCATGAGTCACATCCAGTTTTCCCAGTTTTTTCATATTTTCCCACATTAAGTGTTATTTGAGGTTAATTAAGACTTGTGTCGGTGACTCTCTATTCGATGAGTCACATCCAGTTTTTCCCAGTTTTTCATATTTTCCCACATTACGTGTCACTTGATGATAATTGATATACTTATCATGTGTAATAGTTTCAAAAGGAATTTAAAATTATATTAATTCTAAATTTAACACCAAATTCCCATGAGACTAAAAAATAGTTAGACTACATAATATTGACCATGTTCTGTCTTTAACATCCCTTGAAACCATTTCCTTCCATTGATATAGGATCTGAATTTTTTGTTTCTAATGTAGATATCACCTCTTCCTCAATACCTTCTGTTTCCTCTTGGTGTACTAGACCCCTGATTCACTATTGACTTGTGTGTTGTGATGTGGCATTCAAATCTTGTTTTCCCTTGGTGTCTGTCCTGCTGCACATGCACCCCCTTTTTTGGAGCAAGGAGGAGTTGTTGATCGACTTTTTTTAAAGGTATGAATTCTTTTATGTCACATTTAATTTTGTCTCATGCAAGGTGGGTATACTCAAGTCATTCTGAGAATATGGTCAAATCCAAATCATAGTTAAGGGTTTTATAAAGATGAGTAAACCTTTTATGGTGAATGTTTTGGATACTATATTAATAAATTAGGGTTATTGAAGAAGAGGATTAGGTTTTTTTGTTTTATCTGTTATCTTTGATCCATGATATAAATTGTGTTGGTTCTATGATTTCTTAAAATCATGGTCATTGGTTGTCTCCATTTGCGCACATGACTCATGAATACTTTTTGTTGATCCGACATTGAATGATTGAAAATATGTGAATAATTTTAATCACATACCCCTGGATAAATATATAGATGCCCCAGGATTAAACATATTTTGTGATTACCCTTGAATTAAGAAAGTGGAATTACCAAACTATGTTGGTCAAATATTAATATATGGTGTTTTATAGACATGGATGTTTGTTTTTTATGGTAATGTTTAGTTTTTGTTCCTTGTGTCGATTGTGTAGTGTTGCGGTTGAAAGAACAGTTGTGGGTACATGAGTGGACAAGGGGGTTGGATCTGTGCGTATGGTGTGGTATGTTTTTTAAGTAGGGATACTTATTTTTTGATGGTTGTTTCGTGTTTAGTGTATGGGTGGTTTGGGTGGTTTGGGTGTAGTAATGGAATATCATGTTGAGAGGTTTTTTTTGTGGAATGGTTGAACATGTCACCCAATTGGACTACAATCTGGATGTTTTTTTCTAAATATGGTCCTTTTGTGTAGTGGGGCTGCCAATGATGGGTTGGGAGGGATAATTTAGAAGAAGGATTGCGTCAACTTGTGTGGGAGTTTCACATAGAGTTTCTAGAGACTGATCTGTTAAGAATGTGTATTAGAGTGGATTCTTCTACCATAGACATTCCCACTCTTTGTCTTTTTTTATGGTTGTTATAGTTTCTTAACCCATTTAATGTGTGTTTTGTCTAGTAGTTTCTTGAGATATAATAAAATAATTAATTTTTTCTTGTTAAATAAACAACAGAAATTTGTTAAAAAAATTATATGGGGTTATGTATTATATATGTGGTTGGTTGTGTTGTTTTGCATTAGAGGTTTCCACAAGCGAAGTTTAGGTGATTAATGGTTGTTTGTTTTGAAAACCAAATGGTTGGACTGAGTATTGGTACCGATATATACATTTAGTTCCCTATAAATTATATATTCACCCCACCTATGTTGAGCCCTGCTTAGCGAACTCCCCGACTGTTATGGGGTAGGGTGTACATTTCAATCGTCTCGGTGGGAGTATGAATGGATGGTTATTGTCTCTTCTTTACTCCCTCTTCTAGGAATTGGTATCCCATGACTCTTTGAGCAGGTTGTGGTGTGGTTTTGAGGCCCAGGTGTCTTTGGGTGAGGTGTGTTTTCCAATGTGTCTTCAAGATGAGATGGTTTGTGCTTTCCCAGGTATCTTCTGGAGGAGGTTTCATTCTTGTGGTCTAGGTTTCTATGGGGAGGATGTGATTTTTTATGTGATCATGGTTTGTGTGATAAGTTTGTGACAAATGGGTTTGTGGAAGAGTGTGTTAGAATCAAGAAATTTTTCAATAGGGATGATAAGATAACTACTTGGAAGTGGTGTAGGGAACCCTATCATTGATGTTCTTACTACTATACTTTACATAACTTCTATTATGTGGTGATAATTCCTTTGTGAGGTTGCGGTAGGTAGTATAAATAGTTAGGTGCTTTTATGCTTATGTTTTTTTTTCTCACATGGGAATTAGTATGGTTCTCCTAATTTTTCAGGAGAGGCTTTGGATATTCATACTTAATATACATATATTAAAACCCTATGTATATAAAATAGTTTTCATGATTCAAGGGAGATTACGTGGACCGTTTTGTACTATAGTAGCTTGGTCATTTGGATAGTTGTTATGTCTCTACTTATAGACGTTATTTTGAAATTTACTTTTGTGCTTTTCATTGTATTTCTATAATTTGTACATTAAACATTCATATGGAATGGATTTTTGATTCATTTATAAATATTTATTGAATTTTGTTGAAGTTGATATATCTTATCTTCTGAACTAGGTTACCATAAAAAGGTTAATTTCTCCATTTTTGTGAGATGTGTATACCCTTTGTACTCTTCACCACCCCAGTGGTCTACTGGAGGTGGAACTCTGGGGTCATTATCTCTTTTTAATCTTGAAGAAGGATGGTCAAAAATATTTTTTAACCATTCCCTCATCATGATGAAGGAGGTTCATGAAAGAATTATATCAAAGGAGATGATTGAAATACAAGATAGTGTATGGATTTCGGCACTGTGATGATTTCATGGGTTTGGAGGTTAATTTTTTCTGGTGGTCTTGGTGTGTGACATCGGTCAGGGAAGTTCACTAGGAAAAATTATTTTAGGACCCACATGGTTCAATGCATGGACTCTATGAAAACCAAATAACCCTGTAAGGCTACATTGTTTGCAGGGTAGAGATCCTTGTAAAGGTACATGCATCATGATGACTTGTGTTTTTTTGCGCATGTGTGGTAAATTAAAATAAAATTGAGATTAAAAATATTAAACTAAATTCCATAATACTCGGGCATATAATTTCGTTGTTTTCGATTAACCTATTCCACCCGGTTTTCATCCATGAGCAGCTCAGGAAGTGAAGTCATATCAGGCCAATCTGGCTGATCAGCGGAGGGATGATCTAGAGAAGGAGGACAACCAATCGTAGAGAACATTCCATGTTTTCCATCGACAGACTCTGGGGATATATGGGGAAGTGTCTCCTTGATGGACACATTGATCTAGCTCTAGGATCTTAAGATCACCTTCATCTAGATATAGGATCTGACAGAATACTGGGTTCTATTGGTGATCAGTTAGATGAGGGGAGTTGCACATCAGTGGTGGATGTTTTACTTAGGACAATAATGGAGGTTGATAGCTTGTGGTTCGATTTCGAGGAGTTACAAGTAGAATTACATCCATTTGACAATGAAAAGTCAGAATAAATATGATATATTCTCCCCTTATCATTGGATTATTATGGTATGAGAACTCAGGATCATGTTTAAGGATTTCATTTTCATTTCTCCAGATCTCTTTTTGGATGAGGATTCTTAGGTGAGACACTTAGAGGAGGCACTTCTTCCATATATGTAGTACAAAATTACTCATTTCACCTTGCCAAAAAAATGTAGAGGTGTATAACGAGGTGGAAGTGGTTAATATGATTCACTATCGAGTAGGTATATCAAAAGAGGAGAGGAAATATGGTTCTATAAAGGGAAAATATTCCAAAAGACGGTATCAGGCACTAGGTCCTTTGAGGTTTCGACCATTAGGGAGTCAAACTCATCAGTTTTAGCTTCTACATTCTTGCCCTCATACTACTCCCATTGGATTGGGACATATGTGTTTCTCCATTCATTCCTATGGGACCCTTCTAAATTAGTTCCAATTTTGAGCTCATTATGATGGTGGTGTGAAGGTTTTGTGGCCTACTTAGCAATAGTTTCCAGCTAGTCTATTTCATCAAATGGGAAATTATACTCCTTCTCCTCTAACGGGAGATGGAGTTGGTGGAGGTCGACCTCAGAGACCTCGACCTAAACATGGACAATGAGGTTTTCAATATCTGAGGGAAAGAGGAATTGGTCATGGTCAGTTTCATATGATAGACACATCAGTTCTGGCGGGGGAACAAGATGATTTGATGTATGATCAATGTGTTAAGTATTCTTGATTGTGATTTCTTGGAATCTGTAGTTCTTCACTCATTTGTTTCACTTTCTCTATCCAATGTTTTGGGACAAGACATAGAGATAATATTTGATCCCTTCTTGTTGAACACACCAGTTAGAGGTTAGACCATCATGTTTTATGTTTTTGAGGTATGTGGACTAAGGTTGGGGCCACATCTGTGTTGTGGGGATCTATTATTGCTACAGATATATCCATACGATGTCATCCATGGCATCGAATGTTTGACTTCAGTTCATGTATTCATAGACCGCATCAGGCGGATGGTATTTTTTTAGACATATATGGCCAACGTGTGGCTTTCATTGGGGATTTGAGTTGTTTGATAGACCTTCGGCATGAAGAGTATCTTCATTCCTTTTTGGCTAACCTATAAGTGGAATCAATAAATGCCGAGACGATAGAGGTTCCCAGAATTGTAGGTGAATACATCTATGTCTTTCCTGAGTAGGTTGTGGCTCTACACCCATGAAATTATGTTGATTTTGGGATAGAGTTTTTTCCTAATGAATCATTGATTTTGATGGAACCTTATTTGATGGAACCGTATGAGTTGTGGTAGATAATGATTTATATCTAAAAATTGATGAAGAAGGTATTTGTTGAGTCTATTGTAACTGCATGAGGCACTCCGATCATGTTTATAAAAATGAATATGGTTGTCTGAGACTTTGTATAGACTTCTAAAGGATGAATCAGGTGCCCATCATGAACTGTTACCCCCTTTCTAGGATAGGAAATATTTTTGACATGTTGATGGTAGAAAGTTGGTTCTATATGACTTATCTATGGTATGGATATCATAAGTTGAAGATGATGGACAATGAAATCATAAATATTGCATTCATGGGAAAGTATGGGAACATTGATTTTGTGGTCGTTCAATTTGGTGTTTCAAAAATAGTAGCCATGTTCATGTGGATAATGAACATTGACTTACATCAGTTCCTTAGCTGGTTTGTCATAGTGATCCTTGATGACAACATGGTATACAAGATGTCAATGTAGTTGCATACTGAGCATCTCAGAACTGTCTTGGAGGTTCTTAATGCCACCAGATATATCGGAAGTTTTCCTTGTTAATGTTTGAGAAATGAGAGGTACAATTCCTTAGGAATCTGGTGTCTATGTAGGTGATTGTCATAGGCCTTTAGAAGTTCGAGGATGTGATTTATATGGTAGAACCCAAAAATGTGGTGGAGTTTCGCAGTTTTCTCATCTTAGAGTTCTATTACTAGATATTTGTTCCTAATTTCTCTCAATTCTCACCTCTGTAGAAATATTTGACTAGAAAATGAAAATATTTAGGATGGATTGAGTAGTTCCATGTATCGTTTGACTATATGAAGGAGATTTTGTTCAGTTCTCCTGTTTCTAGAGGACGGGGTGATGTTCTAGGTGTTTTTTGATGCTTCCTATCTAGGATTGGGGTCTGTTTTGATGTAGAAATAGGGAGTGATATATTATGAATATATGTTGTTTTATACCCATGAACATAACTATTCCACCCATGATCTAGATCTAGAATAATTCATGTTTGTGCTGGGGATTTGGTAGCAACACCTCAGTAGGTAGAGCTTTGTAGTCCTTACAAATCACAAGATCTTGATGTATATCTTTTTCCAGCGATACCCGAACTTGCGGATGTAGAGGTGCATGGAGTTTCTATAGGATTAAGACATCAATATCTCTTACACCTCAGGAAATTGGAATATGGTGATCGATTTCAGGATCTGGAATTCATAGAAATATGTAGTTCGAGAATTTTTAGACACATAAAGAGAAATGTAGGAGTTGGATACCATGAACTTAGATACATGAATGGATGTAAATAAATGATATCTGTTTCATATTATGGTGCAATCATCTCTGTGTCATCAGGTTGAGGAGTCTTAATGGGGAGACTCTAAGGCGTAGGTGATTCGTGATCACATTAACTGGGGTGATTTTTTATGGGTATGGACATAGGATGGTCATAATAATATTGTTGCTTAGTGATAAGTTTTTTTGAGTGTAGATATGTGAGGTAGTTCATCATGAGTTTCATGGGTCACCCTTAGTGGTACAGAAGAGATATTAAATGATATACAATGGCCTGAGAGAATTTTTTTGGTGGACTAGGATGATGTGGGAAGTTGTAGTGATTATAGAATGATGCCTACTATACAAATAGGTGTAGGTTGAGAACTATGTCCCTAGTGGTTGGTTGGATCCCATAGTTTACCCTAATTTTAAATATTATATAATGTCAATGGATTTATCCACATGATTTTCTTGGACATATGGAGTATATGATGTGATCTGGGTAGTAGTAGATCAGCTGAAAAAATCATCTAACTTATTAGAAATTAAATAGTCGGGTGTAGTGGTTTCCGTAATTTAGAGGTGTGTGGATGGAGTGGTGTGGCCACATGGAGTTTTGAGATCCATTCTCTTATATCAGGATATCTATTTTACCTCACATATCTGGAGGGGATTGTATCATTATTTTGGAACTCTTTTACTCCTCACAACTACATCCCAGCCACAGATTGATGGGAAGATAGTACAAACAAACCAGACATTAGAGGACTTGTTGCCAACATGCATCTTTGGTTTTTGTGGGTCATGGCAGTGAAATTTTACCTTTTTATAGTTTTCATACAACAATTTATATCACTATAATATTTTCATGCCTCTATTTTACGGTTCATATGGAAGGTCATTTCATTCACCTTTGTGTGTGGTAGAAATTGGGGAGGCCGCTTCTCTTGGCCCGAACATGGTATGAAGTAAGATTGAGAAGGTGTAGCTTGTTTTTGAGAGGATGAAGGCATCCAAAGACATGAATAAGTCATATGATAATCAAAATAGAGTTCCCTTGGAGTTGGATTTTTGGTACCACGTGTTCTTCATGGTTTCCCCTCGACACGAGATGTGGTGGTTTGGATGAGGGAGGAATATTTTCCACATCTTCATCAGACCCTTTGAGGTGTTGGTGCAAGTTGGCTAGGTGGAATACCAGTTTCATGTTACAGTGTAGTTAGAGAGGATCTAGTAAATCTAAAATGTCTCACAGCTTCTCTGGTATCTACACATTGACTCCAATATCATTTATTAGAAGAGTTGCACATTGAGGATGACGCCACATTCATAGAGCGACCAGTGGAGGTCCAGGATCATCTAGAGATGGTGATTCACAGATGGACTATTCTTTTGGATAGTGTTTTTTGGAGTTATTTTTTTCTGGAGGAGAGTATATGGGAAATGGATATTCAAATGGTTTACCAGAACCAAGAGTTGTTTGGAGTTTTTCTTTCGTGTTTTTCTTTGTGATGTAGTTTTTGAACCCTATTTTCTATGAGATGTGTTGTTTACTTGTTACATTATGTGTGATGAATTATCAATATGTAGAAATGGGAGGAACTAATTCTTAACTGAGATAAATTAATTTTCATGTGATTAATCCCATGAGGGAAAGTCAGGGATTCCCAGGGTCGATAGTATCTGAACATGGGGAAGATATTCCCTAATTTTTGTATTCATATAGTTGTTTCTTGTGTGGGGAATCGTGTGGATGTCTACGTTATAAGAAGTGGGATGAGATGTTCTTGGATGTTGAGGTTTTAAACCATTTTTAGAACAACACATGGTGGGTTTTCTTAGAGTGGTATCTTGTTGGGTGGTTGTTTGGATCCCTCTTTATTTTGGGTTTGGTTTTGAATTCTTGAGGGAGATAATAGTTTGAGAAAAATAATATTTAATTGCAAAACCTCCCCGATCAATTAAATTTTCAAAATATAGTTGTTGGGGTGTTATGTGAGGCAATGCTTTCTCATTTCAAGAGTTTTCCGAAATTCATGTTTTTTCCACTGGTATGCTAGGCATTGGTTGGTCGGGTGTCGGTGAGTCGCGTTGGTGATGTGCTATCGGTGGGTCATTTAGTTTACTCATGTTAGTGACTACCATTGGTGACTTAGTTTTGGTTGGTAATGTCAGTGAGTTTGGCATCAGTGAATCACAATCAGTGACTCACATTAGGGGCTCATGTTGGTCACTACCATTAGTGACACACCCATCGATGAGTAACTTCTATTTTTTTCTTGTTTTTCTATTTTCTCTACTTTTAATTTTATTTGAAATAAATTTAGTTACATGTCATGTTGAAGCATTTAAAAATTTATTTCTAAGGATATTAATTATATCATTAATATCCTAAATCTTCTGGGACTATTAAATATTCAGACCACATAATCATGAGGAGAATCCAGCATTAATGGCCCTAGAAACCGTTTCATTCCATTGAAATGGAATCTGTATTGTTTATTCTAAATTCGAGATCATATCTTACTTGACACTTTCATATTATCATTTTGAACCTAGAGCCTTTCATCTCGGTGGATTCATGTGTTGTTATGTGGCATTCAGATCTGGATTTCCCTTGGAGTCATTCCTTCTCCTTGCGCAAACCCTTAGTTTTTGAGTAAGGAGGAGTTGATGATTGTCTATTTTTTGAGGTACGAATTCCAAAATTTGATTTTTAATTTTATATCATGTGGGGTGGGTAAAACATTTTCCCATTGAGAATACGTTAAAATCCAAATCGTAATTAAAGGTGATAAAAAGATGATTGGTTCTATTACAATGATAGGTTTGGATACCTTCATAATATAAGAGTTGTGGGTAAGATGATGATGATATTTGTGTTATGTTATCTATTATCTTTGATCCTTGATGTGAATTTTATTTTAAGTATGCCTTCTAAAAATCATGGACATTGGTGGACTCTATTTGTGCACCCAAATCATGAATACCTTTTGTCGATCTTCTGTTGAATGGGTTCAAATATGAGAATATAGTTAATCACATACACTCAGTTCAACTAATGGATACCGTAGGATTAAACAAGTGATGTGATAACCCATGAATTATTATATTGGATTTAAATAAAAGTGTTTGTAAATTCTTAATACACCCTATTTTATAGGTGTGGTTGTGTGATGTGTATGGTTCTATTCAGTTTTAGTGCTTTTTGTGGGTTGTATGGTGTTGTGGTTAGAATGACAGTTGTGGGTTTAGGGGTAGACAACAGGGATGGCCCTATGGGTATGGAGAGATATGTTTTTTCATTAGGGCTATAGTTTTCATAATCGTTGCTATGGGTTTCATGTATGGAGTGGTGTAGGTGGTGTAACCAAATATAAGGTTCAGAGGTTGTTGTTTATGTAGAGGATGGAATTTATTTCTTGGGGGAATGCAATATGGTGGAGTTATATTGTTTTTTTTTCGTTTGTGTTTATTGAAGTGGGATTTCCAAATATTGTTTGAGAGTGATAATATAGAAGATATATGATATTTAATTGCACTAGGGTTTTGCGCAGAGGTTCCAGAGAGTGGTATATTAGTACTGGGTGTGGGAGTGGATTCATCTACCCCATTTCTTATCAATATTTGGATTATGTAGTGGTTGGTATGGATTATTTTCCCTTATAACATGTGATGGGTCATGTATTTTCTTAGGTATTAATGAATTTTTTTAATTATTTTGGTTAAATAATGAATGAGAATCGGCTAAATGAATTGCTTGTGGTTATGAATTAAGTCTGTGGATAGATTCTTGGTTATGCATCAGAGGTGGCAGAAATGGTAGATTTGGTGTGGGTGATTTATAGATTAAAAAACCCATTGGATCAGCTGAGAGTTTGGTACCTATATATAAACATGTTGTTCATTATAATATATTCACACACCCACCCATGTTGAGAACTACGAGTTGAACACCCCCATTATTTTGGGGGATGGTGTACTTTCCCAACATCTCAATGGGAGGATGGATGAATGTTTATTGGATTTTCTTTTCTCTCTCTTCTATGAATTGGTATTTCATGACTCTTCGGTAATATTGTGGTATATTTTTTAGTCCCTGGTGTCTTCGGGCAAGTGGTGTTTTCCCAGGTGTCTTTGAGATGAGATGTGTTGTGATTTACCAGGTGTCGTTGAGATGAGTTTAGAGTCTTGTGGCCTAGGTTATTATATGAAGGATTTGATGTGGTATGTGGATCAGGTGTTTGAAGGTAGGTTGTGATAGTGGGTCTTGTGCGGAAGAGCATAGTAGCATCAAGACATTCATCGTTAGTGGAGAATTGTTAACTGGTGGGATGCGAGGAGGTGTAACCTATCATCGACGTGCTTACTAGTTTACTTGACTTGAGTTGCATTATTTTTTGATCATGCCTTGGTGAGGTTGGGGTGGATAGTATACCTTCTAAGGTACTTTTGATTTACGTTTAATTTTATGATAGGGGAATTAGTATAATTATACCACTTGTGCAAGAGAGAGATTGGTTTTTCCTGCTGTATATACTTTCATGCTCACCATACATATATAAAACTATTTTAATATTTCCAGGGAGATTAAGAAGACCATACAAGACCATACAAGCTTAGGCTTTGGGGTTGTTTAGGTGTCCTATCTTATCCTCATTCTTTTGGTATTTAATTTGGAATTTTTCGTTGTATTTCTAGAAATTTTACATTAAACGTGCATGTGGGATATATTTTGGATTCTTTTATATATATGTATTGGATTTTTTATAGATTGATGCATATTATCTCCTAATATTGTTTACTATAAAAAGGATAATACCTCCCATTTTCAAAGACTTTTATATGCATAGTACTATTCATAACCTCGGGGCCTACTAGTGGCAGGACTCGGGGGTCATTATCTTTTTTATCTTGGAGAATAAATGTCATGAAACTTTGTCATATCTTATCTTATCTTGACGAAGGAGGTCCATGACACTAAAATACATGAGTTTAATATTTTATTAATGAATTAAATTTTTTTTCTAATTAAAATGTTAATATTTATCAATCCTCTGCACCATATAAACCACAATAGAATGGTTTAGTTGTTGAAAAAAATTATGCTTAAAAAAATGGTAAATTTTATTATTAAAAAAATGAAATTTTATATAAATTTTTTAGGTAGAAGCTTTACTAGCCACATATAATATTTATAACACAATTTCATATCTGGAAAATGAGATTTTCCTTTATAAAAATTTGAATGTTAGGAATCTTAACATTTTATATCAATAAATTCAAAGAGTATTAACATTTTTATATGTATATGATCCTAAGAGTACTAAAATTATAAAATCAGACATTAATTATATATTCATTAACTATATGTAAGATATTAAAAATGTAGAATTATTAATTATTAATTAAAATTTTTTGTTACATATATAGATGTAGAATTATCTAAAAATTTATTCTATAATAATATTTTATATATGTTTTATCGTATATGTGTACCTGTAGTTTCAATATCCCTACATGGAACAATCATCCCACATAGTTGAAATTATATAAGGCCTCAAGAGAATTATAGATCACTAAATAATTGTATGTAGAATGATGGATATATAGAGATCATTCAAGGATGATTTTACCTTTTGTATATTTTTTAAAAATAAACAATAAAATGTATATTCAACCTGATAGAATTTTCTAAAAAAATTATAATGAAAAAATTCACATTCTAAAAAAATTATTGTCATGTTTTATAACCATACAAGATAAATCCATGATACATAATATAATTAAAAATGATTTATAAAATAAAAAATTTAAAAATCAATATAATGATATTAGAACACCTAAACTGATCCTCAAACACTCTCTATTACCTATAATTCAAATCCGTATGTGTTATTATCACACAACCATATGCCATAGGGACTTTGTCCCGTAATTTTACTAAGAGGCATAAATCCTACACATACATTATATATTCATGTAATGTATTCATGTATATATTCATCAATAGTATTACATTACTTTATAAAGTACTCTAATATTTGAGATAACATATCCAATAGAAACACCCCCCCCCCATTTCCAAAGATTATATTAACCCATGGAAATCCCCCTTTCATAAATGAAAAAACATAACATATCAATAAAACCCCATTTATTTTCAAATATAAAAATAATAGATAACAATGTGACTCTATAAATAAATAAATTTTAATGAAAACCTTCTTCTTTCATAAATTGTAAACATCACATGAAATGAATCACATGACCTGAAAATTCAATAAGACATATCGATTTGAATAAAATGTGGAATATATTATAAACACCTATCTAACATCATAAAATTTATCTACACATTACTAATTACTTATTTATCAATTATGAGTTAATTGATGTTGATTAAATCAATGTAAAACAAATTATATATTCATATTAGTTAGTGCCCAAAAAATTATTTTAGAGATAGAAGTATATTTGTAAAATTTAACCAAAATTAAAACAATATAAACATTAATTTAATATTATTATATCAAATTCAAAATAATAACATATAAATTTATAGAAAATAGCAAGATCATTTTATTGGGTTAAGGTAACCTATATAGAAGAAAATGAATTCCTATAATATAGAATAGATTTCTTCCTCTTAAAAAAAGTTAAAAATACAAAAAATACCTAAAATCGAATGATTATATAGATATTATATATAAGAACTATCGAAAAAATATATTTTCATGTGAATAATTTGCTCATATCTAAACATCGATACAAGGTAATAAAAATATTATTTGAATTATTAATATTATACGAGTTAAAATTATATGATAGTTTTAAATTGGGGATAAAGAGACATGAAAATGAGACTCTATAAATTTTCATCTACTGAAGTCGATGGTAAAAATAATAGGAATAATAAAACTCACAACTTGATTATTAACAAAACAACTATTAATAAAAAATTCACAAGCTATAGAATACATGTTGTAATTACACTTACAACACATTGGTTGAGATAAAAGAACATATTCCATGTGTATAATTTGTCATATAATAAGGGGATCTATATCAAGTACACAGTTTTCTTGATGGAATAATAATGGTACCACCACCACCTTCTCCTCTTATACAAAATTTCCATATCATTCATATGTCCAATAATTTTTCAAAAACAAATATATATAAAATATTAAATAATAAATAATAAATAATGAATTACGATTTCTAATAAACCCACCACAATAATTCTTATTGTACTTGAGAAGTATTATTGACTATCTCTAATGAAAACATCATGAAAATGATGTTTTCCAAGTTCCACTGATTGTAATAAATCATGAAGGGGTGTCGATTTTTTTCATGAATTTCACCCCTAAAATCATTAATTTCCATATTCAACTGAACTTTTTAATTTTATCTATACCTAAACCATATTCAAAATAGAAAACAAAGATATGAAAATATCAAAAAACACTATGATTTTTATAATAGTTATGGATTAAATGATAATACTATACTCAACAACACTAACAACCAATAACATTAGAGTGATTTTATTAAAATATTATTGTTATGGGTTTTCATAGTTGAGTGTATATATCGTTCACATGGAATTTTCAAAAACAACAATATATTTTAATAGTATTTTTTACTAGGTGACCTATGTTATGTCGTACTTCCACACATAGTTTAATAAATATGATGATAATAAAAATAAAAATGATTTAAAATTGTTATGATTGTAATGGCACATGATTATGTAGATCCCAATCTTGTAGAAAATGAATTTTCTAAAAAATATAGATTCAAATTAAAGTAATTCTGAGTAGATTCTTAACCCGTAATAAAATTTTCAAGAGAAAAATGTAGAAGAAATTTTTTCTAATTCTTTATCTTCCACTTTATTAGTCAGAAAATATATATAATAATATCAATAATACTCTCAAAATGTCAAAGTAGAAGAAAAAATCAATAAAAAATCATGAATGTTAGAACTAATCATATATTTTAATAAATAGTAGAATAAATATTCTTAAATTTATCTCCAATTCCATAAAGATATATTTGAATTGAAATTTTAAATCAATCAATTAAATGATATATTTTATCATCTAATTGAAAATATGTACACTTATATTCAGTAATATTAATATTTTCTTCTTTGAATAAATTTTAATATAAACTAGGTAAACCATCTATAAATATATTAAATATACTAATAAACCATATCAGTGCTTAGTAAATCATAAAGAGTTAATTAATAAAATAAAATGTCTATGAAAATATCATTTAATTATTCATTTAGGTTAATAAATATAATTTCATCCATAAAATATGATAAATCTCAAAACAAAATTGTATTTATAATTAACAAAACAATTTTTTTATCTAATTGTGACTAAATAAGTTCTTGGTATTGCTTATTAATAACACATTAATAACAAAAATAATAATTTTTAATATAAATAAATCCATAAGTAATTATAATTTTAATAATTTCCAATATATTATTATTAGTTCACATAAATGTAGAATGTTCCTTTCAAAAAAATATATGATCCTTCCACAATCATCATAAAACATATGGGTACCTCATTTAATGAGGAAAAGAATATTTTATTGATATTTTCCATAATACCACTCACTTAATGATGAATGGATATTCTAAAATGAAATCATCTTTTCAAATGATGTCGTTGTGGGAAGAATCTATATTGACTAAGACATATATTTAACATTATATTTAAAAGGATGATCAATACCATAAAACACATTTTTATATCACCTTTAGACCTCTTTTAGGCATGGAAATTTCCAAATATGGGTAAAAAATGTATTATTATGTGTATATAATTTCTTGAGAATTGATTTGGTAGCTTGTGGAGCCAAAATTATCTTTTAAATCAATATTTTTAGTCATTTTAATTTTGTATTTTTTTAGAATAAGTGAATATTAATTACCACATAAAAAATACATGACCACTTAAAAATTTCATTGATTCACATCACTTGTGATAAAATTTGATGTTTTCATTGTCATTACCTGTTTGATACATAAGATTAAATAACCTCATATCGGGAGAATCGCTGAATGGTAGAATAAAACAATCAACCATTTGATCATGTTTTATTTCTAAACAATAATGATTTCCATCTTATTCTCATATGAATATATAAACTAAAATTAAATCATTCTAGAAAAAAAAACAATTTTACTTGCATCACACAAACTGAACTTCTCAATGGACCGTGTAAAGGATATGTACCATTATACAAGAATCACTAAAGATAAATAATACAAAATACTTTAGAGAAAACTCACTACCC
This sequence comes from Viscum album, assembly GCA_963277665.1. Lineage (NCBI taxonomy): Eukaryota > Viridiplantae > Streptophyta > Magnoliopsida > Santalales > Viscaceae > Viscum > Viscum album. Next base: position 319,732,237 of record OY728156.1, read on the forward strand.
CTCATGGTTTTAAACCACACACTTTTTGAATTCTCACCACACTCTCTATTGAAGTGTATACACAATTTCTTTAGTAGAAACTATCTGATGATCTAATTCAGCTTTTATTATGCAAATATTATCATTCATAAAACCAAATATTTTTTCTAAAAAATGAAAACCTTTTAACCATATATATTTTATGGATTTTTTTATGTTTCATAGAACAAACAAAATCATCCAAAATTTTCTCAATATTACAGTGACTCATTTCACGTACATATCACTATCCTCAAACAAATTCACTCCTATATTAACCATGTTCATGTAACTCCATATCTTGTGTGCCTTCTATGGTCTAGAAAGTCTAATTCCATGCAAGAATTTTTATTTAGGATGATTTAAAAATCTCATTTTGAGAAATATTCATTATTTTCAATGAACATATCACTTTCGTGAAAAATATTTCCATTTCTATAATTTTTTAAGAAACATATCAAATAAACTTCAAATCATCTAGAATAATTCTTAATATATATTTTATGGTCTCTTTGATCTTGAATCCTTTTTAGTACTCATTATCAACAACTGTACTCAATCCTTATCAACCAGAATTTTCAAAAAACATAATTACCAAAAACATTGGAATCTATTTGAGGTGTATTTTCCCAAAAAATCTTCCAATTTAGGTTTTTTAATAAATTAATCGTCCCATAAAACAACCTTAACCATTATGTTTACAATCATTGGAATACCTACTTCATGAATCACCATATTTTTTAGACTAATAGAAAAAAATATAATGGGATCAACGATTTTCTCAGCATATAATCTGAGAGCACATTAGTCATGATCTGTATGAAAAATAATATTTTAATGAAATATCATCTTTGAAACACATTAATCATGATACAAATTTTTGACCAAATTATGAATGATAAAATTTGATAAAACATCATCTCCTTTCAAGATTAATTTATAAACCACAATCAATACTAACTATTGAGATTATGGGATGTTTATTGAAATTATTAGACCAATAATTCCCACACACCCAGTTTTTTCATTGATCATGAATCCAATGATCATCCTTCTTTAGATTTTCATTATTTATAGAACATATTCTTGAATCATTATATTTACTAACCCATCATTCATATTTTATCCCATAGATTTATCATGAAAATGATCTCCCCTTTAATAACATTATTATCTTATGTAACAGGGTTAATAAAACTTATCTCTCACACTTAATATTATTTTCCCCCTTTATCAACAATCTTAAAGTTGTCTATTTAATAGTATGAAATGGGAAATGAAAAATTATCCACACAATAAAAAATTTTCTACTATTACATGAGGAATGGGGGACCTATATAAATACTTTTAAAGTCTGGGGGGTTACAGTACTCTAAGAACATGTTGATTCATTTCAAATACTTCATTGTGTAAATCCATTCTCTAGATGTCTATGATTTTATGTTTTCAAGGTAAAAAATCTTCCTTAACAAACCCATGATGATGTTTCTATTTTATAAAGATATAATTTATTACATTATTCATTTTCCTTGAGTTATGGACTTGATATTATCTATCATTTATAGAACCTAAATTATAAATATTAATTCTCATCATTGACTTCAATTCAACCAACATGTTTCCAATTTTTTACACCATCCATATTAATTTCATAAAATCTTGAGTATCTACAATATGATGAGATTATATAGTGTTTAGTGAAGTAAAACAGTTCTCAATCCAAATCTAATAAATAAAAAACAATCCAATTTAAAATTCATCACATGATATAGGATTTTTATTAGTCATAACATAATATGAATCATTATATCCTAGAAACTCATGCTACAGTTTTTTTCAATAGTGAAAACTAAAATAATTTTTTTCATTGATATACCATAATATTACTTCCACTATAAGAAAGTGAATTTCATTGAGATTACATCGATTGTATTTTACTCAACCTATACGGATGCGACCTTAACCAAGAAATATCTCTGATGTATGTCATGATATTTTCAGTAGTTCACATTTAGGATCTTTTTAGGATTATATTATTAGATAGTAATTCTATAAATCGTACATAACAAATCCATAATAATACAAAGTGTAAACTTCCAAGAAGTATCAATGTTTTCACAAAAATATTTTTAAAAACAAAACATGATTTATTATTAAGAAACATATTCAATACATTCATCACAAAATCTTCTTTTTACTTAAAAATATTAATAACAATGAAAGTAATTTAATACATGGGATTGGAACAAAAATCATTTTAAGGGGAATAAAAGAAATAAGGAAACCATTAGTCCTTGAATATTTTAAACTCATAATTTTTTTCACAAAACCATACTCTTCACCCATAAAACATAAACCCTTTAGCTTACCTAATTAAATAATACTTTCCTTTAAAATTAATAGAAATAATAAATCATAAATGAAACTTGTGGAATCCATATCATACTGTTATGGTAGCATTCCCAACTACATAGGGTGTAACCTCCATTGTTACATTTGGAATACCGATCACGGTATGTTCACTAAATCAATTAGGAGAAGACCAACTAATTAACCCAATCACATTACCCAATGCATTGGAGATCTATCTCAAGGTCACCCACCCTCTTTTTAGTATACATAATCAATTCCCAAGAACCAAAACAGAATCCCAAAACATAAATCATTCATAATATAAGAATAATATTACCACATTTCTTTCCCAATATATCATCTCAACATATTTATATAATATATTCATTCTCAAAACCATTTCCAATACCAAAAATAATTTCAAATGGAATATGGTATTTATTTTTCTTTTAAAAAACATTGTGTCTTGTAAAGTAAATAAAATATCAAATAATGGTCCAGGTTGATGAAAATCCGTTGTCAATGTATATGTTAAAAACCCACCATTTTAATTTAATAAAATTACTTGTATAAGATGATTCCTTTTAAATAACCAAAAATGAAAATAAAATCCAAATGGGTTAATTATACACATTATAAAAGATGGTGTTGTATAACATTAAAATATGCCTCAATGCAAGGATATTGAGACGACATCCCTTACCTTGAGTTTGACTCATCAAATTCAATCATTATATTCATGAATAATATACTGTGGATAATTTATACTTGATTGAAAAAGTATTTCCTTTTTATTATTCCTTTTATATTGCTTATTTTCATTTTATAATAATTAAATAATTATTTAAGATCATATTGAATGTTTTTTCAATATTCAGTACATGAGTCAAAAATGAAATTTGTATGATGTTAATAGTCCATATAGTCATATGTAAATCATCTCTAAAATATTATTCATGACATTATTATCATTTTTATACATAAATTATTCTTTTAAATAAAACCATTATGTATTTTTATGAAAAATTAACAATGTTGTAATCATGGAGATGGTAGGTTGTATGTACGAATGTGTAACCTTTTTAATTAGTCATTGATCGTTATAGAATGAAAGTAAGTATTATTTAACATTTCTAGAATTATCATAACATAATAGATGTCCCATTAAAAATTTATATATTTTTATATATAACATTTAAGTTATATAGGGAATAAAAATTGATTACATTGCTTCATGAAGGTGATAGTTTATATGTACGCATGAATGACACTATCATTTTTATGTGTATTGATTATAAAAACATAATTGATATATTATTATATTATAATGATAAATATGTTATTAATATGACATATGATCAATAATTATATCATTATAACTGGTCTTGAGTGATCGTTATGGAAACTGAACTATATTGGCTCGGCAGGCGATAGTCGACCCTACACATGAAGGAAATGATCATTTATCGTTTAATGAAATGGGAAATAGATTTAGGGGAATTTATTAACATAATATTACTTAATTATATTGATGATATTATATTTATTATTTTATCATGGTGAAATAATATTTTAAGGATGATGAAGAATAAACAAAATAGAAATACTTAATTCAAAACACTTCCTTTAGTTTGGATGATCACCTTTCATAACACCTTAACACATATAATGAGGGGGTTTTCCTAAAATAATTATTAAAGAATGAATTTAGGTTTTCTAGGATGGTTTTTTCAATGTATTTTATGAATAGAAATTATTCTCAATTGTTATTAATAGAGAATAGTGTGTTCTTTTTTATAGGAGAGGGGAGTGGCACCCTTGGAAACCGTCAAAATATTAAATTAATATTAATTTGTTTTTAACTATAAGTGATTAAAAATTATATTAGTTCAATGATAGGGTGAGTATTGTTCAAAATCCTCCCAAAAAATAATTTTTAGACATGCATTCCTTTTATTTTAATCTTTATCTTTTTATTTTTACCACATTTTACTCTTACCATTTTATCAAGTAATTTACACATTAATAGTTCATTTAATTACCATAACATTCCAGATGTCCATTCAGTGAGTAGTTAATTAATGTTTTACAATTATACTAATAATTATCCCTAATATCATATTTCAATTAATTACATAGCATTTAATAAAATATTTTATATTTTAAAATACCAATAGTGTCAATGTTGACACTATTCATTATTTTACCTTTTAAAAACATCCTGAAAACAAAATCAGTTTGAAAAAACACCGTTAAATCATCACCATCATGTCAAATTCGTCCATAAAATTAGTAGATGGCATAAAATATATCATTATATTTTTATTTTAATACTTATAACATCATTTTTTATCCATTCATTAATTAAAGAATTATATTGTCATCATAGTGTAACCATTTATTTTTATTTTTATTCTAAAAATTCTAAATAAATTACAATTTTTTTAGTAATGATTTTAACATTATAAATTATATTTATAATCTAAGATATCACTAATATAACCATGTTTTAAAATTGTTTTATTAGTAAGATACTTGATGAATACATCTTTTTCTATACTTTAAATAAAATTTTGTAAGTGTCATAATCAAACTCATGTGTCTTTAGAATGCAAAAATTTCTGCCAAAGGATTTTTTTGGTGGAAAGTAATTTTATAATCTTTTCATATTAAATTTCAATAAAAAATTGATTCAAACAACCTAAATTGTATTAAATGGATTAAAAATCCAATTATAATTTAAAACAAATTAAAATTACAATCTATCTATATAAATATGTTAGATGAAACATATGTTTAACATTAAAATTCATTATTTATAACAATTCATTAAAAAATTAATATTATCAAAAAATACCAAAAACATCACCAATGTAAAATTTTAATCCGCCTTACAAATAAAAATTATTTTCTATCAAATATAATATATAAAATTGAAAAAAACTAGATTTAAATATTTTTATCCATGAAAATGCATTAAAAATGCTCTTTTAAAAAAATACTCCATTTAAGCGTAAAATGTAATTTGTTCTTCTATTAGGAATATAAAATACATAAGATAAATTTTAAACATTATATTTAATTTATATTTCTTTAATAAAATCCTACATAATTGATTTTATTATTTTATAAACACAATTATTAAGATTTAAATAGTTTTTCATAAAAATGTACCCTTTATATTAAATTTGTTTTTATTTGATTTCATAATTTTCATTGGTAACAAATGATTATTTATATAAAAAAATTAAAAACAATTTTATTAATATTCAGTTAATCCGTATCAATTTTTCCATTTTAACAACTATGTGATAACTATTCTTTTGTTTTTTTTTGTTTTTGTGATAACTATAACCTTAAATAATATTATTAAGTTTTTCATTTATGAAAAATATAGTTTATCAAGTATGCTATCGAATGATGTGTTTACTTTTAAAAACATGGGATGCTACATTCCACCACCTTGTAGAAATTTAGATCTCTCAATTTGAAATTGGGGTTGTTAATTGTGGTGTGAATTTTTAAAATAAATTTATTGTAATCCCACACCAGAAAAAGGATTGACAAAAAATCCACTTTAAAAGAGAGAAAGGAAAATATGAAGGTCAACCAAGACAAAACATACTAGATTTCCATATAGAAAAACATAGATATGGAAGATAAAAATAATGATCACATTATGATTGATTATAATTGAAATAATTGTTAAGAGAAAGTAAACAATCACATACCCATAAAAATATGTGATGAGTTAAATGGTCATTGATTTCATAGTGTGATAAGTAAGAATAAAACATATTTGTTTTATGATCATTTTTATAGAGTTGTGGAATTCATTTACTACCAAGAAATATATCATAAGGAAATATAAATACTTGAAAAGTATAGTTTCATCATTTAATCCAATTCCTCCACAGAAAAGTAATTTTCTCCAAATGATTAGTATTCAGGGGGAATTTTTTTAAACATTTAAACACCAAATTCAACTTCTATTGAACCATATAATCCAAAAAAATATTAACAATATATTCATGTTTCACCTAGAGTGCTATTACTAGAGATTTTCTCCTAATTTCTCTCAAGTTTCACCTCTGTAGATAGATTTTACAAGAAAAGAGAAATGTTTTGTATGGAGTGATTACTTCTATGTAATGTTTGACTATCTGAAGGAGATTTTGTTCAGATCTCTTTTTTCCATAGGAAGGGGTGATGTTCTAGGTGTTTTTTATGCTTCCTATGTTGGATTGGGGCGTGTTTTTATGTAGAAATGGGGAGTGATATATTATGAATATAGGTAGTTACATACCCATGAACATAACTATGCCACCCATGATCTAGAGCTTGAAACATTCATGTTTCTGCTGAGGATGTGGAAGTAATACCTCAGTAGGGAAGGATTTGTAATCCTCACCAATCACAAGATCTTGAGGTATATCTTTTACCAGCGATACCTCAACTTATGGCAGCTGAGGTGTATGGAGTTTCTCTTGAATTAAGTCATCAATATCTCTCACACCTTAGGAAATTGGAATAAGGTGATCGATTTCAGGATCTGGAATTCATAGAAGGAGGTAGTTCAAGAATTTTTTGACGCTTGGAGTGAAATGTAATGGTTGGATACCATGCACTTAGATATAGGAATGGATGGAAATAAATGATATCAATTTCATATTATATTACATTTATCTCTATGGCATCAGGTTGAGGAGTCTTAGTGGGGAGACTCTAAGGCATAGGTGATTCATGATCACATTAATTAGGGTGATTTTTTATGGGTATGGATATAGGATGGTCATAATCATATGTTTCATAGTGATATGTTTTTTTTGATTAGAGATATGTGAGGTAGTTCATCATGAGTTTCATGGGTCAATACTAGTGGAATATAAGAGGGATTTAATAATGTATAATGGCCCGAGAGAATAGTTTTAGTGGACTGTGATGATGTGGGTAGTTGTAGTGCTTATAGAATGATACCTAATGTGCAAATAGGTACAGGATGAGCACTATGTTCCCAGTGGTTTGTTGGATCCCATAGTTTACCCTATGTTTAAATTGGATATAATTTCAATGGATTTATTCACATGATTTTATTGGATATAGTGAGTATATGATGTGATCTGGGTAGTAGTGGATTAGCTGACAAAATCATCTAACTTATTAGCAATTAAAGAGTCGGGTGTAGTGGTTTCATTAATGTAAAGGTGTGTGGATGGGGTGGTGTGGCCACATGGAGTTCTGATATCTATTCTCTTAGATCAGGATATATAATTTACCTCGCATATCTGGAGGGGTTGTATCTTTCATTTGGAACTCAATTACTCCTCACAACTACTTCCTAGCGACAGACTGATGGGAAGATAGTATCGACAAACCAGACATTACAGGACTTATTGCCAACATGCATCTTGGGTTTTGGTTGTCCATGGAAGTGAAATTTTACCTTGGTATAGTTTTCATAAAACAATTTATATCACTATAATATTTTTATGCCTCCATTTGGGGGTTCATATGGAAGGTCATTTCATTCACCTTTGTGTGTGGTAGAAATTGGGGAGGCAGCTGATCTTGGCACGAACATGGTACGAAGTAAGATTGGAAGGTGTAGCTTGTTCATGACAGGATGAAGGCAGAAAAGGACAAGAATAAGTCATATGATAATCAAAATAGAGTGCCCTTGGAGTTGGATATTTGGGACCACATGTTCTTCATGGTTTTCCCTCGATGCGGAAGATGGTGGTTTGGATGAGGGAGTAAGAATTTCCCAATGTTCATCAGACCCTTTGAGGTGTTGGTGCATGTTGGCGAGGTGGAATACCAGTTACAAGGTACATTGTAGTTTTAGAGGATCTAGGACATCTCTCATGTCTCCCAGATTCTCCGGTATCTACACATTGACTCCAATATAATTTATGGGAACAATTGGATATCGAGGATGACGCCACATTCATAGAGCGGCCATTGGAGGTCCAAGATCATCTGGAGATGGTGATGCACAGATGGACTATGTTTTTGGATTGTGTTTGGTGGATTCATTGTGACTTAGAGGAGAGTATATGGGAAATGGATATTCGAATGTTTTCCTAGAACCATGAGTTGTTTGGAGTTTTTCTTTTTGATTTAGTTTTTGAACCATATTTTCTATGAGATGCATTGTTTCCTTGTTACATTATGTGTGATTAATTATCAACATGTAGAAAGGTTAGGACCAAATTCATAACTGAGGGAAATTAATTGTCATGTGATTAATCCCATGAGGGAAAGTCAGTGATTCCCAAGGCTGATAGTATCTTAACATGGAGGAAGTTTTTCCCTAATTTCTGTATCCGGACAGTTTGTGCTTGTGTAGGGAATTGTGTGGATTTCTTTGTTATAAGAAGTGGGATGAGATGTTCTTGTATATTGAAGTTTCACACTATATTAAGAACAATACATGGTGGTATTTCTTGGAGAGGTATCTGACTGGGTGGTTGTTTGGATATCTCTTTTTTTGGGTTTGGTTTTGAATTTGTGAGGGAGATAATAGTTTGAGAAAAATAATTTTTAATGGCATGAACCTCCCCGGTCAACTAATTTTTCAAAATCTAGTTTTTTGGGTTTTACGGGAGGAAATGATTTCTCATTTCAAAAGTTTTCCGAAATTCTGGTTTTTTCCACTGGTAGGTTGGGCATTGGTTGGTCAGGTGTCGGTGAGTCACATCGGTTATGTGCTATCGGTGAGTAATTTAATTTACTCCTGTCAGTGAATATCATTGATGACTTAGTGTCGGTAGGTCATTTCAGTGATTTTGGAATCAGTGAATCACTATCAGTGACTCACATTGGGGGTTCATGTTGGTGACTCCTGTTAGTGACACACCCATCAGTGAGTAATTTCTATTTTTTCATTGTTTTTCTATTTTCTCCACTATACATATTATTTGAAATAAATTGAGTTTCATGTCATGTTTAAGAATTTAAAATTTTTTTTCGAAGGATTTTAATTATATCATTAATATGAAAACTCTTCTGGGACTATTAAATATTCAGACCGTATAATCTTGAGAAAAATCCTGCATTAATGGACCTTAAAACCATTTCATTCCATTGAAATAGAATCTGGAATTTTTTCCCTAAACTCGAGATCCAATATTACTTGACCCTTTTATATTATCTTGGTAAACCTAGAGCCTTTCATCCCGGTGGATTCATGTGTTGTTATGTGGCATTCAGATCTGGTTTTCCATTGGAGTCCTTGCTACTGCTTGTGCAAACCCCTAGTTTTGAATAAAGAGGAGTTGATGATTGCCTATTTTTCTAGGTATGAAATCCAAAATTTCATTTTTTATTTTATATCATGTGGGGTGGGTAAAACATTGTCTCATTGAGAATACGATCAAATAAAAATCTTAATTAAAGGTGATAAAAAGATGATTGGTTGCATTATAATGTTAGGTTTGGCTACCTTCTTAATAAATGAGTGGTGGGTATAATGATGATGATATTTTATTATTTTATCTATTATCTTTGATCCTTGTTGTGAATTGTATTTTAAGTATTCTTTCTAAAAATCATGGACATTTTTGGACTTTATTTGCACACCCAAATCATGAATACATGTAGTCAATCCTCTGTTGAATGGGTTCAAATATGAGAATATAGTTAATCACGTACACTCTATTAAACAAATGGATAAAATAGAATTAAAAATTTGATGTGATCACCCATTAATTATTATATTGGAATTAAATAAAACTATTTGTCAAATCTGAATACACACTATTTGATTAGCGTGGTTGTGTGATGTGTGTTTTTATGTTTAGTTTTAGTGCCATATGTGGGTTGTATGTTGTTGTGGTTAGAATGATGGTTGTGGGTTTAGGGGCAGACAACAGGGATGGGCCTATGGGTATGGGGAGATATCTTTTTTCATTGGGGCTATAGTTTTTTTAATTGTTGCTATAGGTTTCGTGTATGGGGTGGCGTAGGTGCTGTAACAGAAAATAAGGTTTCGAGGTTATTTTTTATATAGTGGATAGACTTGATTTCTTGGGGGACTGTAATATGGTTGAGTTATTTTGTTTTTTTGTATGTTTCTGTTGAAGTGGGGTTGCCAAATATTGTTTGAGAGTTATAATATAGAAGATAGATGGTGTTTCTCCCAGAGGTTCTAGAGAGTGGTATGTTAGTATTGGGTGAGGGAGTATGTTCTTCTACCCCATTCCTTATCTATATATGGATTTTTTAGTGGTTGGTATGGATTCTATTCCCTTATAGCATGTGATGTGTCATGTATTTTCTTAGGTATTAATGAATTTTTTTAATTAGGATGGTTAAATAATTAATAGGAATCAGTTAAATGAATTTCTTGTGGTTTTGAATTGAGTCTGCGGGTAGATGCTTGGATATGCATCAGAGGTGAGAGAAAAGGTAGTTTTGGTGTGGGTGATTTATAGATTCAAAAACCCATTGGATCGGATGATAGTTTGGTACCTATATATAAACATGTAGTTCCTTGTAATATTTATACACACCCACCCATTTTGAGCACTATGTGTTGAACACCCCCATTATCTTGGGGGGCAGTGTTCTTTCCCAACATCTCAATGGGGGGATGAATGAATGTTTATTGGATTTTATTTTCTCTCTCTTATATGAATTGGTATCTCATGACTCTTTTGTAATATTGGGGTAAATTTTTTAGTCCCTGGTGTCTACGGGTGAGGGGTGTTTTCCCAGGTGTCTTTGAGATGAGATGTGTTGTGATTTACCAGGTGTCTTCGAGATGAGTTTGGGGTCTTGTGGCCTAGGTTATTATATGAAGGATGTGATGTGGTATGTGGAATAGGTGTTTGAAGGTATTTTGTGATAGTGGGACTTGTGTGGAAGATCATAGTAGCATCAAGAATTTCATTGTTAGTGAGGAATTGTTAACCAGTGGGATGTGAGGAGGTGTAACCTATCATCGATGTGCTTACTAGTTTACTTGACATGACTGGAATTATTTATTGATCATGGCTTGGTGAGGTTGGGGTAGATAGTATACCTTCTATGGTACTTTTGATTTACATTTATTGTTATGACAGGGGAATTAGTATTATAATACCACTTGTGCATGAGAGACATTGGCTTTTCCTACTGTATATACTTTTATGCTCACCATACATATATAAAACTATTTTAATATTTCTAGGGAGATAAAGCAGATCGTGCTAGACTATATAAGCTCAGGCGTTGGGGTTGTTTTGGTGTCATATCTTATCTTTGTTATTTTGGTATTTAATTTGGAATTTTTTAAAGTATTTCTAGAAATTTTACTTTAAACATGCATGTGGGATACTTTTTGGATTATTATACATATGTTTCCTGGATTTTTTTAGATTGATACATCTTATCTCTTAATATTTGTTACTATAAAAAGGATAATACCTACCATTTACAGAGACTTTTATATGCTTAAAACTATTCATAACCTCGGGGCCTACTAGAGGCAGGACTCGGGGGGGTCATTATCTCTTTTTATCTTGAAGAATTAAGGTCATGAAACTTTTTCATACCTTATCATATCTTGACAAAAGAGGGCCATGATACTATAATAAATGATTTTAGAAATTTATTAATGAATTTAATTTTTTCTTTTATTAACATGTTGATATTTATCAATCCTCTTCACCATATAGAACACAATTGAATGGTTTAGTTGATGAAAATAAATACACTTTAGAAAAATTGGCAATCTCATTATTAAAAAATGAATGTTTCTTAAAAAAATTTCAGGAGAAGCTTTACCAGCCACATATCATATTCATAACACAATTGAATCTCGGGAAAATGAGATTTTCCTTTATAAAATTATGAATGGTAGGAATCGTAACATTTTATATCATTAAATTCAATGATTGTTAACATTTTTCTATGTATATGATCCTAATAGTACTAAAATTATAAAATCAGATATTAATTGAATATTGAATGACTATATGTATGATATTGAAAATGTAGAATTATTAATTTTTAATTAAATTTGTTTGTTACGTATATAGATGTATAATTATCAATAAATTTATTCTATAATGATATTTTATAGATGTTTTATCATATATGTGTAGCTGTAGTTTCAATATCCCTACATGAAACAATAGTCCCACCTAGTTGAAATTCCATATAGCCTCAAGATAATTATATATCACTAAAGAATTGTATGTAGAATGATGGATATATAGAGATCATTCAAGGATGATTTTAACATTCGTATATTTTTTAAAAATAAACAATAAAAAGTATATTAAACCTGATAGAATTTTCCAAAAAAATTATAATGAAAAAATTCAAATTCTAAAAATATTAATGTCAAGCATTATAACCATTAGAGATAAATCCATGGTACGTAATACAATACCAAATGATGTATAAAATAACAAATTTAGAAATCAAAATAATTATATGAGAACACCTAAACTGATCCTCAAACACTCTCTAATTCCTTTAATTGAAATCCATATATGTTATTATCACACAACCATATTTCATAGGGACTTTTCCCATAATTTTACTAAGAGACATAAAGCATCCACATACATTATATATTCATGTAATGTATTCATGTATAAAATTGTAGCATAACACCAATGAGAATAGAAAAATAATCATTGAAATAATTAGTATAAATGTATCTATTAAAAAGAATATATTTTCATTATATAAGTAATTGAATTATGAAAACAAAATATATTGATATATAATGTGCTAACTGCTCCACTGTAATTCCAAGTCTTACATTATTTGGACATAGCTAGAGTACTTGAATAATATTTACAAACATATAAGTATCTTTTGTCCACATATTAACATATATTATGGAAAAAATGCATCCATAGTATTACATTACTTGAGAAATCAATCTAATATTTGAGATAACATATCCAAGGGAAACACCCCCCCCCCCCCATGTCCAGAGATTATCTTAACCCATGGAAATCCCCCTTTCATAAATAAAAAAACAAAACATATTGACAAACCCCAATTTATTATCAAATAAAAAAATAACAGATAAAAATATCACTCTATAAATAAATAAATTTTAAAAAAACCCTCTTCTTTATTAATTAGTAAACATCACATGAAATGAATCACATGACCAGAATATTTACTAAGACATATCGATTTCAATAAAATGTGGTATATATTATAAACCCCTATCTAAACTCATAAAATTCATCTACACATTACTAATTACTTTTTTATCAATTATGAGTCAATTCATATTGATGAACACAATGTAAATCAAATCATATATTCGTATTAGTTAGTTCCCAAATAATTATTTTAGAGATAGAAGCATACAAGTAAAATTTTACTAAAATTTAAACAATATAAACATTAATTTAATCTTATTATATTAATTTCAAAATAAACACATATAAATTTATAAAAAAATATCAAGATCATTTTATTGGGATATGTTTACCTATAGAGAAGAAAATCAATTCCTATAATATAGAATAGATTTCATCCTCTTAAAAATAGTTGAAAATATAGAAAGTACCTAAAATAGAATGATTATATGGATATTATATATAAGAACAATCGAAAAAAATATAACTTCATGTGAATAATTTTCTCATATCTGAACATCGATCCAAGGTAATAAAAATATTATTTGAATTATTAATATTATTCAAGTTAAATTTTTTTGATTGTTTTAAATTGGGGATAAAGAGACATAAAAATGAGATCCTATCAATTTTCATTTACTGAAGTCGAGGTAAAAAATAAGAGGAATAATCAAACTCACAACGAGATTATTAAAAAAATACCTCTTAATAAAAAATTCACAAGCTCTCGAATACCTGGTGGAATTCCACTTACTACCCATTAGTTCAGATAAATGAAATTATTCCATGTGTATAATTTATCATATAATAAGGGAAATTATATCAACTACCCAATTTTCTTGAGGGATTAATTATGGTACCACCACCACCTTCTCCTCTTCTATAAAGTTTCCATATCATTCATATTTCCATTAATTTTTCAATATATATATATATATATATAAGATTAAATAATAAATAATAAACAATGAATCACGGATCTTAAGAATCCCACCACCATAATTATAATTATTCTTGATAAGTATTATTGAGTTTCTAAAATGAAAACATCATGAAAATGATGTTTTCCGAGTTCCATTTATTATCATAAATCATGAAGGGGTGTCAATTTTTTTCATGAATTTCACACCTAAAATCATTAATTTCCATATTCAACCGAACTTTTTAATCTTATCTATACATAAACCTTATTCACAATAGAAAATAATGAAATTAATATGTCATAAAAACTATGACTTTTATAGTGGTTATGGATTCAATGATAAAACTATACTCAACAACACAAATAACTAATAACATCATAGTGATTTTATTTAAAAATTCATGTTATGGTTTTTCATATATGAGTTTATATATTATTCACGTTGAATTTTCAGAAACAACAAGATATTTTACAAATATTTCTTACTAGGTGACCTATCCTATGTTGTACATCCACACATAGTTTAATAAATATGACGATAATAAATATAAAAATGATTTAAAATTTTTAAAATTGTAATAGCATATGATGGTGTAAATCCCAAGCATGTAGAAAATGAATTTTCTCAAATAATATGTCTTCAAAGTCAAGTAATTCTGAAGATATTATTAACCCTTAATAAAATATTCAAGAGAACAAAGTATAAGAAATTTTTTCTACTTTTATATCCTCCACTTTATTAATAAAAAATTATATATAATACGATTAATAATACTCCCAAAAAGTCAAAGTAGAAGAAAGATTGAATAAAAAATTCATGAATATTATAACTAATCATATATATTAATAAATAGTTGAATAAATATTCATACATTTCTAACCACTTCAATGAAGATATATTTGAATAAAAATATTAATTCAATCAATTAAATGATATATTTTATCATCTAAATGAAAATATGTACCCTTATATTCAGTCATACGAATATTTTCTTCTTTGAATAAAGTTCAATATAAACTTGGTCAAACAATCTATAGATATATTGTATATATTAATAAACCATATCAGTGATTAGTAAATCATACAAACATAATTAATAAACTAAAATATCCATGAAAATATCATTTAATTATACATTTAGGTTAATAAATATAATTTACTCCATAAAATATGATAAATATCAAAACATAATTGTTTTTATAATTAACTCAACAATTTTAATGTCTAATTGTGATTAAATAGGTTCTTGGTATTGCTTAGTAATAACAAATTAATAAGAGAAAAATAATATTGAATATAATTAAGTCCATAAGTAATTATAATTTTAATATTTTCCAATATATAAGTATTAGTTCACATAAATGTGGCATGTTCCTTTCAAAAAAAGTATATGATCCTTCCACAATCATCATAAAACTTATGGTTACCTCATTTAACGAGGAAAAGAAAATTATATCAATAATTTCCATAATACCACTCACATAATGATGAATGGAGATTCTAAAATGATATCATCTTTTCCAATGATGTGGTTGTGGGAAGAATATATATGGACTATAACATAGATTTAACCTTATATTGAAAAGGATGATCAAAACCATAAAACAAATTTTTATATCCCCTTTAGACCTCTTTTAGGAATGGAAATTTCCAAATATGTTTAAAACATGTATTATTATGTGTATCTAATTTCTTGAGATTTGATTTGGTAGCTTGTGGAGCCAAAATTATCTTATAAATCAATAGTTTTGGTCAATTTCATTCTTTATTATTTTTGAATAAGTGAATATTTCTTACCATAAAAAAATACAAGACCACATAAAAATTGAATTGATTCAGATCACTTATGATGAAATTTGATGTCTTCATTGTCATTACTTGTTTGATACATAAGATTAAATAACCTGGTATTCGGTGAATCTATGAATGTCAGAATAAAACAATAAACCATTTGATCAAGTTTTATTGTTAAAAACAATGATTTCCATCTTATTTTCATATGAATATATAAACTAAAATGAAATCTTTCTAAAAAAACAATTTTACTTGGTTAAAAAAAACTAAACTACTCAATGGATCATTTAAAGGATATGTACCATTATACAATAATCACAAAAAAGAACTAATACTAAATACCTTAGGGAAAACTCATAACCCCTCATGTCTCAAAACAAAACTGTTTTTGAAAGCTCACCACACTCTATATTGAAGTGTCTACACTATATCCTTAGTAGAAACTCTATGATGATCTAATTCACCTTTTATTATGAAAAGATTATCATTCCTAAAACCAAATATTTTTTTCTAAACAACGAAAACCTTTTAACCATATATATTTTATTGATTTTTTTGTGTTTCATAGAACATACGCATTCATGAAACATTTTCTCAATATTACAGTGACTCATTTCACATACATCTCACTATCCTCAAAAAAATTCACTCCTATATGAACCATGAACATGTAACTCCATATTCTGTGTGTTTTACATGGTTAAGAAAATATAATTCCATGGAAGAATTTTAATTCAAGAATATTTAAAAATCTTCTTTTGAGAAACATTTATTATGTTCAAATAACATATCACTTTCGTGAAAAATCCTTCCTTTTCTCTAGTTTTTTAGGAATCATATCAAATACACTTAAAATCATCTAGAATACTTCTTAATAAATATTTTATGGTCTCTTTGATATTGAATCATTTTTATTACTCATTATCAACAATTGTACTCAGACCTTATCCACCAGAATTTTCAACAAACATAATTATAAAAAACATTGGAATTTAATTGAGACTTATTTTCCCCAAAAATAATTCAATTTAGGTTTTTTTTTAAACTCATCATCCCATAAAGCAACCTTAACCATTATGTTTATAATCATTAGAATACGTTATTCTTGAATCACCATATTTTTTTAGACAAATAGAAAAAAATATAATGGTGATCAGTGATTTTCTCAACATATAATCTGAGACATCATTAGTCATGAGATGCATGAAAAATAATATTTAAATGAAATATCATCCTTGAAACACATTAATATTGACACAAATTTTAGACCAAATGATGAATGATATCATTTGATAAAACATAGTTGCCTTTCAAGATTAATTAATAAACCATAATCAATTATAACTATTGAGATGATGGGATGTTTATTGAAATTATTAGACCAATAATTCAAACACATCCAGTTTTTTCATTCATCTTGAATCCAATGATAACCCTTCTTTATATTTTCATTATTTAAAGAACATATTCTAGAATCATTATATTTACTAACTAATCGTTCATATTTTATCCCATAGATTCATCCTGAAAATGATCTCCCCTTTAATAAAATTATTATCTTACGTAACAGGGTTAATAAAACTTATCTCTCACACTTAACTTTATTTTCCCCCTTTATCAACAATCCAAAAGTTTTCTATATAATAGTATTCAATGGGAAATGAAAATTTATCCACACATTGAGAAAATTTCTACTATTACATGATGAATGGGAATCCTATATAAATACTTTTAAAGTGTGGGGTGTTACAGGACTCTATGAACATGCTGATTCATTTAAAACACTTCATTATGTAAGGCCTTTCTCTAGATGTCTATTATTTGATGTTATCAAGGTAAAAACTCTTCCTTAACAAACCCATGATGAAGTTTCTATTTTATAAAGATATAATATATTATATTATTCATTTTCCTTGAGTTATGTACTTGATTCTATCTATCATTTATAGAACCTAAATTATAAATATTGATTCTCGTCATTGACTTCACTTCAACCCCTTGTATCCAATTTTTGACACCATCCATATTAATTGCACATAATCTTGAGTATCCACAATATGATGAGATTCTATAGTGTTTAGTGAAGTATAATAGTGCTCAATGCAAAGATAATAAATGAAAAAACTTCCAATTTAAAATGCATCACATGATATAGGATTTTTAATATTCATAACATAATATGAATCATTATATCCTAGAAACTCATGCTACAATTGTTTTCAATAGTTAATACTAAAATCCATGTTTTCATTGATATACCATAATATTTATTTCACTATAAGCAAGTAAATTTCATTGAGATTACATCGAATGTTTTTTACTCAACCTATAAGGATGCGACCTTAACCAAGAAATATCTCTGAGGCAAGTCATAATATTTTCAATAGTTCACATTAAGATTATATTATCAGATAATTATACCATAAATCGTACATAAAAAATCCATAATAATAGAAAGAGTAAACTTCCAGGAAGTATCAATGTTTTTACAAAAATCCGTCTTAAAATAAATCATGAATTCTTATTAAGAAATATATTCAATACATTCATCACAAAATCATCCTTGTCCTTAAAAATATTAATAACAATGAAAGTAATTTAAATCATGGGAGTGGAACAAAAATCATTTTAAGGGGAATAATAGAAGGAAGGAAACCATTTGTCCTTGATTATTTTAAACTCATGATTTTTTTTCACAAAACCATACTCTTCACCCATATAACAAAAACCCTTTAGCTTACCTAATTAAATAATACATTCCTGTAAAATTAATAGATACAATAAATCATAAATGAAACTTGTGGAATCTATATCATACTATTATGGTAGCTTTCCCAACTACATAGGGTGTAACCACCATTGTAACATTTGGAAAACCCATCACGGTATGTTCACTAAATCTATTAGGAGAAGCCCAACTGTTTAACCCAATCACATTACCCAATGCATTGGAGATCTCTCTCAGGCTCCCCCACCCTCTATTTAGTACACATAATCAATTCCCAAGAACTAAAACATAATCCCAAAACATAAATCAGGCATAAAAGAAGAATAATATTGCCACATTTCCTTCCCAATATATCATCTCAACATTTTTTTATAAAAAATTCATTCTCAAAACCATTTCCAATACCAAAAATACATGCAAATGGAATATGGTATTTCTTTTTCTTTTAAAAAACATTAAGTCTTGTAAAGGAATGAAAATATCAAATAATGGTCTCGGTGGCTGAAAATATGTTGTCAATGTATATGTTAAAAACCCGCCATTTTAATTTAGTAAAATTACTTATATAAAAATATTACTTCTGAATAACCTATAATGTAAATAAATTCCAAAGGGGTTAATTATACACATTATAAAAGATGTCGGTGTATAACATCAAAATATTCTAAAGTGAAAGGATATTGAGACGATGTCCCTTACCTTGAGTCTGACTCATCATATTCAATCATTATATTCCTGAATAATAAACTGTGGTAAATTTATACTTGATTGAAAATGTATTTCATTTTTATTATTCCTTTTATATCATTTATTTTCATTTTATAATAATTAAATAATTATTTAATATCATATTGAATGTTTTTTCTATATTCGGTACATAAGTCAAAAATGAAATTTTTATGATGTCAATAGTCCATATGGTCATAAGTAAATCATCTTTAAAATAATATTCATGACATTATTATCATTTTTATAAGTAAATTATTTTTTAAATAAAACCATTATGTATTTTTATGAAAATTTAACAACTTTATAATCATGGAGACGGTAGTTTGTACGTACGCATGTGTAACCTTTTCAATTTTTCATTGATCGTTATGGAATGAACGTAAGTATTATTTAAAATTTCTAGAATTATCATAACATAATAGATATCATATTTACAATTTATATATTCTTATATATATCATTTAAGATATGTAGGGAATAAAAATTGATTACATTGCTTCATAAAGATTATAGTTTATATGTACGCATGAACGACACTATCATTTTTATGTGTATTGATTATAAAAACATAATTGATATATTATTATATTATAATGATAAATATGTTATTAATATTACATATGATCATTAATTATATCATTATAACTGGACATGAGAGACCGTTATTGAAACTAAACAATATCTGCTCGGCAGGCGATAGTCTGCCCTACACATGAAGGAAATTATCATTTATCATTTAATTAAATGGGAGATGGATTTAGGGGATGATATTAACATAATATCATTTAATTATATTTATGTTACTATATTTATTATTTTATCATGGTGAAATAATATTTTATGGATCATTAATAATAAACAATATAGAAATACTTAATTTAAAACATTTCTTTTTTCCTTTCGATGATCACCTTTTAAAACATCTTAACACATATAACGAGGGTGTTTTCCTAAAATACTGATAAAAGAATATTTTTAGGTTTTCTAGGATGGTTTTTCAATGTATTTTATTAATATAAATTATTTTCATGTTTGATTAATAGAGAATAATGGGTGATTTTTTATAAAAGAGGGGAGGGGCATCATTGGAAACCCTCAAAATAATAAATTAATATTAATTTTTTTTTAACTATAAGTGATTAAAAATTATATTAGTTCAAATATAGGGTGAGTATTGTTCAAAATACTATCAAAAAATAATTTCTATACATGCATTGCTTTTATTTTAAACATTATCTTTATATTTTAACAACATTTTACTCTTACCATTTTATCAAGTAATTTACACATTAATAATTCATTAAATTACCATAACATGCCAGATGTCCATTCAGTGAGTAGTTAATTAAAGTTTTATAATTATACTAATAATTATCCCTAATATCATATTTCAATTAATTATATAATATTTTATACAATATTTTATATTTTAAAATACCAATAGTGTCAATTTTGACACTATTAATTATTTTACTTTTTATAAACATCATGAAAACAAATTTAGTTTGAAAAAACACAGTTAAATCATCACCATCATGTCAAATTCGTCCATAATATTAGAAGACAGCATAAAATATATCAAAATATTTTTATTTTAATATTTATAGCATCATTTTTTTATCCTTTCTTTAATTAATGAATTATTGTGTCATCATAGTGTAACCATTTAATTTAATTTATATTCAAAAAATTATAAATAAATTACAATGTTTTTAGTAATGATTTTTACATTATAAATTCTATTTATAGTCAAAGATATCACTAATATAACCATGTATTGAAATTGTTTTAGTAGTAAGATACATGATGAACACATATTTCTCTTCACATTAAATAAAATGTTTTAAGTTTCCTAATCAAACTCAACTGTCTTTAGAAGGCCAAAATTTCAGCCAAAGGATTTTTTTGGTCGAAAATAATTTCACATTGTTTTCATATTTAATTTCAATATCAAATTGAATCAAATAGCCTATATTGGATAAATGAATTAAAAATCCAATTGTACTTTAAACCCAATTAAAATTACAATCTATCTATATTAATATGTTAGATGAAAAATAAGTTTAAAATTAAAATTCATTATTTTTAACAATTCATTAAAAAATTAATCTTATCCAAAAAACTAGAAACATCTCCAAATTAAAATTCTTATCCCCCTTACAAATATAAAGTTTTTTCTATCAAATATAATATATAAAATTTAAAAAAAATAGATTTAAAATTTTTTGTCCATGAAAATGCGGTAAAAATGTTCTTTGGAAAAAATACTCCATTTATGCGTAAAATTTAATATGTTCTTATATTAGGTATAGGAAATATATAAGATAAATTTCAAACATTATATTTAATTGATATTTCTTTAATAGAATTCTACACGATTGATTTTATTATTTTATAAAAACAATTATTCACATTTAAATTGTTTTTCATAAAAACACACCATTTATATTAAATTGGTTTTTATTTGATTTAATAATTAATTTATTAACCAATGAATGATTATATAAAAAAATTTAAACCATTTTTTTAAGATTCGGTTAATCCATATCATTTTTTCCATTTTAACAATTATGTGATAACTATTTTTTATTTTTTATTTTTTTTATGTGATAACAATAATATTAAAGAATATTATTAAGTTGTTCATTTATGAAAAATGTAGTTTTTCAAGTATGCTATGAAATGATGTGTTTACTTTTAAAAACCCAGGATGATATATTCAACCAACTTGTAGAAATTTAGATCTCTCAATTTGAAATTGGGCCTGTTAATTGTGGTGTGAATTTTGATAATAAATTTATTGTAATCCCACACCGGAAATATGATTGACAAAAAATACACTTTAAAAGAATTAAAGGAATGCATGAAGGTCAATCAAGACAACACATACTCGATTTCTATATAGAAAAACATATATATGGAAGAGAAAAATAACGAACACATTATGATGGATTGGAATAGAAAAAATTGTCAAGAGAAAGTAAAAAATCACATACCCATAAAAATATATGATCAGTTAAACGGTCATTGATTTCATAGTAGGATAATTGAAAATAAAACATATTTTTTTATGATCCATTTCATAGAGTTGTGGAAATTATTTACTACCATGACATATATCATAAAGAAATATAAATACATAAAAAGTATAGTTTTATCCTTTAATCCAATTCCTCCCTAAACAAATCAATTTATTCAAATTATTAGTATTTATGTGGAATTTTTTAAAAAATTTAAACATCAAAATCAACTTATATAGAATCATATAATCCCAAAAATATTTACAATATATTCATGCTATATCTAAACATTAACCAAGACCAAAAAGTATAGGATAAAATATGTTAATTACACAAATATAATAAACATTAAGAGATTAATAACTGCTTTCAATTTCCAAAATCAAAATTTAATAACCAATGTACAACATAGAACATTGGTAAAATAACATTCCTTATAATTCCCCAAAATATTCCAAAATAAATTTGAAACCCAAAAACCTAGAAAAATTTGATTACATTGTCTTACAATATTAATTTTAACATTTTTCTCGAAATAACATCAATTACTCTTACTGTCTAATACCAAAACGTAATTACCCTAATAACATATTCTCTATGTTTGGATAATCATTTCCATAATTTATCTAATTTCCCAAACATCAAAAATTAAAATCATAGATTATTCCAAATTATACTTCAACTATTACACCTCAATTAAAATCTAATATAATTGTGTTTTCTTTAATATTATACTAAAACCAAAATAGTAAATATCTTCCATAAAAATATTTATAAATAAACTCACAAATCATCTTCCAATACTAATTAAATTCATATTATTTAACATAAGTTCCCAAAAATCAACTTATTCTTATTCCATCAGCTTTTTTAAATAAAGAAATCGTAATGAACTGGGGACTTCACGTAGGCCACTAGTAGGAAATAAATCATAATCGCCCTTTGGTTATGGGTTTGATACTAGTAAACATATTCAACATGATGGTTTTGTCATACTTCTTATGGGTTGTCCTTTTTCTAAAACTATACAATTCTTATAAAAGTCCAAAATTGAGATAAAATATTCATAAATAACTGTGACATATTTTATCATCAATTATTTTCTCATGCCTTTTATTTTTCATCCAAAAATGTATTATCCCTTAATTACAAAAAAAAAGATCATATAAATACTAAAGGTATTTATTCCAATATATTTAAATCCATACAAGATTATATAGTTATTTATAGAATAAAATTTTCACGTAACAAATTTAAGGGTAAATCATACTGGAAAAAAATCATCCAAAGTAATCTCATCATCAATAAAGAATTAATACTTCTAAAAATTTCATCATCCTATAATACATCATTACTCTAGAATCCCTTAAATTTAGACTTGTTAATAATTATACATTAATAATGATTTTTTATCCATTAATTTTTATGTTATTACTTTATAATTATTTCATACCAAGAAAAAACCTTAATCATGTCTTAAGAATAAAAAATTTCCAAACCTGAGACAAGAAATAATCCATGCCTTTCATAGTTCATTTTCAGTTTCCATATCATCAATTGGAATAGAATTAGTTATATATAAATATATATTTTTATGTTCCCCCTAATCCCATTCAAAATACTCATTTGTAGGACATTAATTTTCATAATTACCATACTCTCCACATATAAAATATTCAATTGATTACTCAGAAAGAACAATTTTCCTTTTCCCGGAGTCAACTGAACACATCACATTTATTTGGCAGGTAATTTCTTTATGACCTTAATTACCACATATATAACATCATCCCATCCATTTTAAAAAAACTCCTTGATGTCCCATTCAACATCCTTGACACTTATTTCATTGAAAGTACATTCTTTAAGGATGATTACTTGAACGTCCATATGGATTGTGTTTCAATCATACAGGATTGATAGAAAAATATACAATGTTCAAGCGGTTAATCGTGACTCCAAATAGTTGGTTTAGAATAGTCAAAAGAGGTCTCATCACAGACCCCATTTCATTCAGATTCTTATTCTAGTAACCACCCCATTTTCCTTCACATCTATTGTTTCTTTGGTGCATGCTGGATCCAACCATTTACTAAAATGATAAAATTTAGTGCGAGTAAATAATGAAACTATCGTATAACATTTTATATGTAAGCTAAAGACTAAGATATCATAAATAATTTTATCTAGCACTCATTGAATTTAAAAAAATATAACTCTCAATATTCATTTCCTAGTGTCCATAATTGTTTAACACATCCTATAACATTATATAAAATAACACCCTAACCTATAAAGTTATTTAGGTTTTCCCTATGATACCAATTATAATGACGCAACATTAATCAGTATATAATTTAGAGCTATGTCTAGAAAATTTATTTCCATAAAATAGAAGATCATTTCATTTTTATAGTCATGGATAATTAAGCAATAACTCATACATATCAATATAATAAGAATAAAAAGAGGACACTTCCAAAAAGTATACATTTTTTCACCAAAAGAAAACCCTTTTAAAAATAAAGCATTATTTATTTTTCAAAAATATATTCGATAATTTCAGCACAAAATATTATTTTTCTTTAACAATCTTAAAGCCTATGAAAATAAATTACAACTTGGGATGAGCACAAAAATCTTAGTAAGGGGATTAAAAGTAGAAAAGATACTATTAGTCCATGAATATTTTGAAGTCATGAATTAAATTTCAATAAATCATTAATTCCATCCATAAAACATAAACCCTTCAGATTAACTATTGAAACAATAATATTCTTATAAAACTAATAGAAATAATAAATCAAAAAGGTAACTTGTGGAATCCATATCATACTGACATTATTGATTTTACAACTACATAGGGATTAACATTCATTGTTATGTTTGGAATACCAATAATATTATATTTTGTAAATAAATTAGGAGGAACCCAAATGGTTAACTTTATATCATTAACCAATTTATTGGAGAGTTATCTTCGGATCTGCTGTCCACTATTTATAACAAAACCACCCATATACAAAAATAATGCAAAAAACCCAAGACACAAGGAAAAACACATAAATCCTGATTAAAATAAGATTAAACTTTCTAAATGTCAATCAAAAATATCATATTTATATATTGACATAATACATCCATTATAAAAACCATTTTCCATATGAAATACAAGAAAAGTTAATATGGAATTTATTATTCTTTTAAAAATATTAGGGCTTGTAAAGGAAGTTAATATCAAAAAAAATTTACAGCATCGGAAAATTCGTTATCGTCGTACATATTAGAGACATTACTGTTTCCATTTATTAAAAAAAATAATATAAAATTATTCCATTTTAAAACTATTGAGTTACATTAGTAGACAAATGGGTTGATTATACACCATATAAAAGAAGGTGGTTTAAAACCTCAAAAAAAGCCTCAATGAAATGATATTGATATGATGTCCCTTACCTCGAGTTCGACTCATCATATAAAATTTTTACATTACTAAATTATAAACATAAGTTATTTTATAATTTATTGACAATAATTTTCAAAATTATTATTCTTTTTGTATCACATATTTCAATGTCATAATATTTAAATAATTATTTAAGATAATATTAGATATTTTTTCGATATTTGGTACTTGAGTCAAAAATGGACATGGTATGATGTCAATAGTATATGTGGTCATAACTACATCATCTCAAGAATAATATTCAATACATTATTATCCGTTTTCTACATCAATTAAACATTTAATTCAAACCATTGAGTATTTCTATTAAAATTTAACAATGTTTTAATCCTAGAATTGGTAGGACATATGTACAAATTAGTAACATTTTCCATTTTCTATTGATCATTATATGCATATGTTTAGTATTATTTTACCATTATAGAATGATAATAAAATAATTAATATAATATTAATCATTTAAATGAATTAATACATATCAGATAATTGATTTAGTGAATAAAACTGAATCACATTGCATCATGGAGGTAATAGTTCACACATACGTAAGAAGGAGATTATTTTTTTATGTGTATAGAAGGTACTAATATAATTAATAAATTTTTTCCTATAGTAATTATTAGGTAAGTAATATCACATATGAAAACTAATTCCATAATTATAGTCAGTAATGAGAGTTGGTTATGGAAAGTGTACTATATCGGTTCGCGAGGCGGTAGGCCACCGTACACATGAATAAAATGTTCATTGCCCATTTGATGAAATTGGAGATTTATTTAGGTGATTAAATTAACATAATAACATCTTATTATATTTAGGATAATTTAGTTGTTATTTTATCATGGTAAAAGAGTATTTGATGGAATATGAAGAAGCAAAAAAATATAATTACATAATTAAAACATCATATTTCATTATACTGGTCACCTTGATTAGCACCTTAACAAATCTAAGGAGGGTCTTCTACCTAAAATAAGGTTTTCTGAATGTTTGTAGATACTGTAGGAAGGTTATTGGGAAGTGATCATCCAATCCAAAAGGCTTTTGAAATATGATTAATATAGAAGAATGGATTCTTTTTTATAAGAGATGGGTGGGGAACCCTTCGAAACTATTAAAATATTAATGTTATATAAATTAATTTTTACTCTAAATGACTCAAAGTTATTTTATATAGACATTAAGGTGAGTATAGTTCTATATCATCTCAACCAATAATTTTTTCATGTTACTTTATTTCCCTTTAATCCTTATCTTTTCATTTTATCCCCTTTAAACTCTTACGGTTTTATCATGTAATTTACACTTTGAGGGTTAAATTAATTATCATAACATGCTAAAGAACCAATGAAAGATACATCAAATTAAATTTTTATACATATAATATCCACTTTTATAAATATTACATGTTTAGTTTTTTTTATTAAATTTAATAAAATATTTTATATTTTAAAATACCAATAGTGTCCATTTTGACACCAATCATTAGTTGTATTTTTAAAAATATAATAATTGTATGATAAATTCAAAAAGATTGTGTTAAATCATCAAAGACAATTCAAATTCTTCTATAAAATTATTTTATGTTATTAATTACCTTAAATTATATTTATTTTTGTATTTATAATTTTATTTTTGGGATCTTTTAATTAATTAATCAATTACTCCATCATCATTATGTAGGCTTTTAATTTAATTATTTACTTTCTACAAAATAAAAATAAATTACTAAGATTTCAATAATAATTTTATATTTCTAAATATAATTTATAGTCTAATATATCACTTATATATCCCCATATTAGAATTATTTTAGTAATAAGAGACATGACTAGGACATCTTTCTCTTTACTATAAAAAAAATGTTATAAATATCATAATCATACTCAAGTAGATTATAAAGGAAATATTTTTGGCCCAAAGAATTTGATCTTTGAAAATAATTTTTCCAGTAAGATTATTACATGTTTAAAGATAGTTTCATAATATTTATAATATTATTTTAACCTTTAATTAACTGATTTTCCCTAAATAGTGGGAATAAAAAAATTACTTACATTATTATTCAAAATTTCAAAAAATTACCTAATTAAATAAATTGAATCATATGATTCCAAATATAGAATTAATTTTTCCAAATTCAAAACACATAATTGGTAAAAAAATAATAAAAAATTATTCTGATTGATGGAATGAGAAAATAGATATTTAAAGTAAAAAATTAAAAAGATCAGAAGATCTTTATTTTTGATTTCACTTTGAAATTGATTTAAATAACATAAATTGTATTAAATGATAATATCACAATCCAATTATACCATAAAACAATTAAAATAACTATCTAACTATATAAATTAATTAGAAGAAAAGGTAGTTTTGAATTATTATGCAATATTTTTCAAATTTCATTAAAAAATAAATATCATATAAAAAATACCAGAAATTTATAAATGTAAATTTTTATAATCCACATCCAGTTAATATGTTTATTTTTTCAAATATAATTTATAAAAATGAAAAATTATATTTAAAATTGATTCTCTATCAAAAGGTTATAAAAATTCATTTATGAAAAAATACTCATTTTATGCATAAACTTGATTTTTGATTTTTATATTAGGTCTAGGAAATACATATGATGAATTTTAAACAATTTATTGAAATTTATTTTCATTAATATAAACCATAAATAGTGATTTTATTATTTTATAAACATAATTATCCTCATTTAAATTGGTTTTCATAAGACTACATTATTTATATTCAACTGGTTTTTAATTAAAATCCTAATTAATTTTGTAACCAATGAATTATTATATAAACACGTAAAAACCAAATATTTATATTTTAGTTATTAGATTTCATTCATGTCATTATAAAGACTATGTGATAACTGTCATATTAAATAATAATATAATGTTATTTATTTAAGCTAAATGTGGAGTATCATGTATTCCATCGAACATATTATTTCTTTTTAAAAACTATGGATGTTACATTATCCCCCACAATTTCGAAACATTTATCATAGAAATCCGAATTTGGGTTTTGTTACAAAGATATGTCTTTTCAATATAACTTTATTTTTATCCGACACCAGGAAAAAGGATTGACACAACTTCAAATCTGAAAGAAAGAAAGGAAAGTACAATGGTCACTCGATATTACACATACTAGGGTTTTATATAGGAAATCATAAACATGAAATATAAATCTAATGATCAACATCTAATAGATTGTAATATATAAATTTTTAATATAAATTTACCAATCACAAAAAAAATTATGATGTGTTAAACGGTCTTCGATTTCATTGTAAGAAAAGTAAAAAAGAATGTGTTTTTATTTTGAGATCCTTTTCTTAGAGTTTCTGAATTAATTTAATATCAATAATAATAATATAATTAAATATATTTACTTGACTTGTAGAGTTTTATCCTTTAATAAAATTCCACCACAAACTCATATTTTTCCCTAAATGAGGTGTATTTAAGAGGAATTTGTTTTTACTCTTGAAACACTGGATTCAACTTGTAGAGAATCACATAATTCATAAAAGTGTAACTATTTTTTCATCATTTATTGAAACATTAATCAAATCCAAAAATTATGTGATAAAATAAGATAATTCCCTAAATATAATAAACATTAAAATATGAATGACTACTTTTGATCTCTAAAATTCAAAAGTAATGCAAAAATTACAACATTGACCATTTCATAAATAATTGTCCATAAAATTCCCCAAGATAATCAAAACCAATTTAGAAACACAAAACATAGATGAATATTTTTACAAAGTCTTCCAAGATAAATTTTAACATTTATCTCCAAATAAAATCAATAAATCTTAATGTCTCATACAAAAAATTAATTATCCTAATCACATATTCTCCTAGATAGGTTAATAAAATCAATAAATAACTTAATTCCTCACATGTCAACAACTAAAATTACATATTATTCAAATATATAGTTCAACCATTACACCTCAATTAAAATATAACAGTATTCCATTTACCTGAATCATATAATGTTCCCAAAATAGTGATCGTATACCAAAATAACATTTATCACATAATCCACCAACCATTCTCTAATACTATGCGCATCAATTTGATATAACATATGTTCAAAAAATCAATTTATTATTATTTCATTACCATTTTTAACCACATAGAAAAATTTATTCTAACTAAAGACTTCACAGAGGCCAATGATTTGTGATAAAGAATTTATCCCAACATTTTTGAGATTGATTCTGGTAGTTTTTTTCCGATACGATGATTTTTTCACACATCCTATGGGTTGTAATTTTTATAAAAAGATATAATTATTATAACATTCCAAAAATGCTATAATATCCTAAAAAATAACTATAACATATTTTATCCACAATGTCTATCACATACCTTTCATTTTTCATCCCAAAATGTAATATCCCATTACTACCTCAAAATCCAAGATCATATAAAACCTAAATGTTATTCATACCAGTATAATTATGTACACATGATAAAATATAATTATTTTTATAATAATAGTTTAACATAAAAAACTTCTCTATGACACATGGTTGAAAAATGTCTTCCAATGTAATCCTATCTTTAAAAGAGAATTAATACTTATAAACATTTCATCTTCTACAGACTATTATAACTCTTTAATCCATTATATGTAGACTTCATAATCATTTATAATTATTTTTGATCCTTCAACCATGATTTTTCCTATTATTACTTTATACTTATTTACTAAAATGAAAATCCTGAATCATGTCCTATAATTAAATAATATCAAAACTTGATACAATAAATAATCCAACCCTTTTATATGTCATTTTCATTTTCCTCATCTTAAATTGCAATAGAATTATGTATTTATAAACATATATTTTTATGGTCCTCCTAATCCCATTCAAAAACCATCATCATAGGGCATTTATTTTCATAATTTCTAAACTCCCATAATTTAAAATATTCAGTTGATAACTCTGAAAGAAATTATTTCTCTATCAAGAAGTCAACTAAACATTTCCGTTTTCATTTGAAGGTTATTGATTTATGACCTTCATTACCACATCTAAATGTTCTTTTAAAACATGTTCCTAGTTGTTTCCTTTCACATCCATGACACATATGTCATTTAATATACCCACCTTTATGATTATTACTTGTACATCCATATAGATTTGTTACTCTCATTTATGATGCCTTATAAAAATTACCAAGTTTATAGTGGTTAATAATGACTTATAATAGTTTTATTAGAATTACCAAAAAGGTTCTCATTGAATATTTCATTTAATACAGTTTCATATTAATAGATTCACCCCATTTTACATCACATTCAATGTTAATATAGTTCTTGTTAGATCCATCCATTTACTAAAACCAAGAGAGATAGTGTGAGTAAATTAAAAAATTATCTGATAAAATTTTACGAGGAAGGTAAACACTAATATATACCCATTAATGTTATTTAAAACTCATTAAATTAATCTAAAAAAATTATGAAACTTCCCATCGTAGTATCCATTATGTTTATATAATATTTGTAACATTTTATTAAATAGCTTCCTAACCTCTAAAGATATCTAAATCATTCCTCAAATACCAACTATAAGGACCTGACATTAAACATTAAATATTTTGTAGGTATGTCAATAAATTTTATTTATTTAACATTAAGAATTATTTTAGGTTAATAGTCTTAGATAATTATTCCATAACACATAAATATAAAAAACATAAAAATATAGAGTGTACTCTTACAAATAGTATCCATTTTCTCAACAAAATAATC
Organism: Viscum album; assembly: GCA_963277665.1. Classification (NCBI taxonomy): domain Eukaryota; kingdom Viridiplantae; phylum Streptophyta; class Magnoliopsida; order Santalales; family Viscaceae; genus Viscum; species Viscum album. Next base: position 319,764,165 of record OY728156.1, read on the forward strand.
CCTTTTAAAAAAACAGGATTTCTTATTAAGACAGAACATCAACACTTTCATCACAAAATATTATTTTTCCTTAACAATATTAAGACCAGTGGAATACATTTTAAAATTTGGGATGAGAAAAAAATTCTCTATAAGTGGCATAAAAGCATGAAGGAACCTTTTAGTCCACGAATATTTTAAACTCCTCCAATGTTTTTTATAAAATAAAACTTTTCACAGATAAAACAAAATAACATCATCATACCTCATGAAATCATAATATTCCTATAAAACTCATTGAAATCATAAATCATATAGGTAACTTGTGGTATCTATATCATATTTACATTTTTTCTTTCATGGTTACATTTGGAGTTAAATTCATGGTCACATTTTGAATACTCAGCAAAGTACATTACCTAAATATCTATGGAGAAACCCAACCGATTAACCCAATTTACATACCCAACTCAATGGAGAGCTATATTAGGCTCACTGACCCTTGATTTATCACAGAACCACCTGTATACATAAACAATGTACAAGAACCAAAACATAATTACAACACTTAAATAATGCATAAAGAAATAATAATATTTCCACATTTCATTCACAAGATATTATTTCAAGATATTGATAAAATAAATAAATTTTCAAAACAACATTCAATACCTAAATACATAAATACCTATAAAGTGAATATGTATTTTATTTGTCCTTTTCAAAAACCTTATGGAGTTTAAAGGAATCCAAATGAAAAATAATGATCATAGTGGTTGAAAAGTTGTTGTCACCATATACGATAACAAAATATTTATTTTTTTATTTATTAAAATGATTAATATAAAATATTACAACTAGAAACATTTTATTTAAATTATAAATCAAAGGGGATTATAATGCACTATATAAATAATGGTGGTGTATAACAAAAAATTATGCCTCAATGAATATAGATTGAGACGAAGTCCTTTATCTTGAGTATGAATCATCATGTACAATATTTATATTCCTGAATAATAAATATTTTTTAATGTATACATTCATGATAAGATTTTTAATGTTTATTATTCCTTTTATATCACTTATTTCCATGTTATAATAATTACATAATCATTTCTGTTCATATCGAACGGTTTGTCGATATATGGTATATGAGTCGAAAGTGAACATAGTATGATGTCAGTAGTCCATGTGGTCATAATTCATCATCTATAAAAAATATTAATGAAATTGTTATCATTTTTATTCATCAATAAAACTTTTTAAACGAACCATTAATTATTTTTATGAAAAATGAAGAACATTCTAATCATGGATACAGTAGGTCGTACGAATGCATAAGTAGAATTTTCCATTTTTTATTATTTGCTATGGAATAAAGGTAAGTTTTAATTTTAAATATATATAATGATAATGAAAAAATTAATATTATATGAATCATATAAATATACTTATATATATATCATAGAAGTGAGAAAGTGAATAAAAACAAATCACATCGCTTCATGGAGGTGATAGCTCACACATACACATGAACGACGTTATCATTGTTATGTGTATGAATCTATGAATAAAATTTATATATTATTATCCTATAATAATTAATATTTTATGAAAATAATATTTTTAAATTAATTCATTAATTATAACCAGTCATGATATGCGATAACGGAAAACAAACAATATCGGTTCCTGAGGTGGTAGTCTGCCTTACACAAGAACGAAATGTTCTTTTATATTTAATGAAATTGTAGATGGATTTAGATGATGATACTAACATAATAAAATATATGAATATTTTGGACACTTTTATTTCTATTTCATCTTAGTGGTGTATGATTTTAAGGATGATGAAGAAGAAAAAATATTGTAATACTTAATTAAACAAGTTACCATTCCTTCGAATGATCACTTTTATTTTCACATTAACACATATAATGGGGGTATTATGCATAAAATATCGATTAAAAAATGTGAGGAGATGTTCTTTGATGTTTTTAGTTAGGTATTGGACGAACCAAAAGTATTTTTATGTGCGAGTAATAGATAGGAATGTGTTCCAATTTATAGGAGGGGCGATGGGTACGCTTGGAACCCCCTAAAATATTAAATTAATATACATTATTTTTAACTCCAAATAAATCCAAACCATGTTATTTAAAATATAGGGTAATGATTTTAAAAAATAATCTCAACCAATAATTCTCATACATTCATGTATTTTATATAAAATCATTTATTTTTTAGCTAATTTTAACTCATACCATTTTATCAAGTAATTTACAATTTTAGAGACAATTTAATTATCGTAAAATTCCAAAAGACCAATGAATGAGTAATTAGAAAACTTTTTAGACGTATCCTAACCATTTTTATTGAATATTAGTTTTTTTGTAATTTTACAACATTTCAAAAAATATTTTATATTTTAAAGTACCAATATTGATAATTTTGAACTATTCATTGGTTGTCTTTTAAAAAATACATAATAGCAAGATAAGATTGAAACAATCATCTAAATCATTTAAAAAATCTAAAACTCATCAATAAAATTATTCTATGGAATAAATTCTCTAAACATATATTATTTTAGTACTTATGATATCAATTATTTGATATTTTCATTAATTAAGGAATTATAACATCATCAATATGTAGCCATTTAATATAATAATTTTTTTAAAAAAACTAAATAAATAACCAAGATTTCAGAAACAATTTATATTTATAAATTTTATTTATAGTATATGATATCACCTATATAACCAAATATTAAAATTAATTTAGTAATATGATACATGATTTTGACATCTTTCACATTGCTTTAAATAAAATGATATATGTGTCATTATAAAAGTCATGTGACTTATAATGGCCACTTGTTTTGACCAAAGAATGTTGTGGTTGAAAATAATTTTTCCAATATGGTTAGGAAAAGTGTTATGGTAGTTTTATAATATTTATAATATTATTTTAACCATTAATTACCCAATTTACCAGAAACTGTGGTAATAAAAATAATTACTAATGTTACTATTCATAATGTCCAAAAATAAAAGGGGCCCATTTAAATAATTTTAAGATTATGATTCCAACTATTGATTCAATTTTAATGAATAAAAAACAAAAATTTTTATGAAATTGATATAAATTTAATCCCATTGACAAAATGAAAAAATTGGATTTTAAAGTAAAACATTCAAAAGTACACATAGTTTTCAAATCTATTTCCAATATGAAATTGATTGCAAATTCCTAAATTTGATTACAAGATAAAAATATAATGTTTTTATACCTCAAAACCATGTAAATTGATAACCTAAATATAAGACTAAATTATAATAAAATTTAGTTTTCCACTAAAATGCATTTTTTCACTATTCATTAAAAATGATTATTATTCAAAAAATATAAAAAATTTATTCCAAATTAAAATTTTATGTCCCTATTCCAAAAAAAAGTTTATTTATTCAAATATAAATTATATAATTGAAAAACCATAGATTTAAAATTGGTTCACTATCAAAATGTGGCAAAATTGTCAATTTTGAAAAAATAACCCTTTTATTCATAAAATTGATTTTTTCATATATTCAGTATAGGAAATACATAATATGAATTTTAAATATTATATTTAGTTTATATTTAATTAATATATTTTAGAAATATTGATTTCATTGTATTATAAACATAAATATTTGTATTTAACATTGTTTTTATAAAAGCACGACCTTTTTATTTAATTTGTTTTTATTTAATTTCATAATTAATATGGTAACCATTGAATCATTATATAAACAAGTGTAAAACATATTTTTATAATTCAGATAATAGTTTTCATTCCTTATAATCTAATGGATATGTGATAACTGGCATATTATATAATAATATTATGTTGTTCATTTAAGCTACATGTGGTGTACCATGTATGTTATCAAACATAGAGTTTCATCATAAAAACACAAGATATTACATTAAAAATAGTAACAAATAATATCAAGTCATGTCGCTCTTATGAAAAATATGAAATAAATAATATTTCTAGATTATATAACATTGATCACTTTTCCATCATCTTCAATAGACATCTTCATTCGAGTAAAAACTAGAGATTTCCACTCCTTGGAATCCTCTATTCCAAATATTCATAGAACATTTTTAGTTTGTTTATATTGAGTGATAAATTTACCATGAGTTCATTGCATAATATAAAGAATGAAAGAACAACTATTCAACAATCCTCAATATTTTAGACTCACACATCATGAATTCATGAATCTGTTTTCATTACGCTTCATTAAAATTTCCAAATATTATATTTTTTACAAATAATAGAACTGTCATCCTTCAATCAATATCATTTATAAAATTTATATTTTAGTCAACTACACCGTACTAAAAAATAATCTTTCTAATGAATTGATCATATCTTGGATATGACAGTCATGGATCCTAATTTATCATATAATGACTTTTATTCAGTGACATAATAATTTCACATCCTCATGGCCATGAAACAATATGATCATTCATAGTATAATTTTCCTTCCATAAAAAATTTTAGAAAACAATTTTCATGTCATTTTTCGATAGAACCTTGAATTTAATTTTCTTTCTGAGGTGTAATAGTTGTCTAATTGTCTCCATTCTTAACACATGTCCAAAGGTTTCATATAAATAAATTAAATATAAAAAAAGAACCCATTTCACAATAATTTTTCTTTTCTCGATCAGGTTTACATAATAATTTAGTTTGTTGTGCAAAACACTTTTGGTCTTTGTAACATTCCTTTATTCGAGCCTCGAAATGATCCCATAAGTATAATCATTGTGGATTTTAACAAGATATCTATTAACTGTATGAACCCAATTCATAAACATATATGGTTCTCCAAGACACTCCGGCGCTACCTAAGATAAAAAAGATTCATTCTATTGAGAATTTATTTAAATCATCTATAAAAGTTCTATTTGATTGATGATTATATTTTTCTTATCAATTTTTTCTTTTCCTTTGGGTTTTATATAGATAAAACTTCATCTTTCACATCATCTGTATCTTCTTTTGAATTTAACACAACCCCTTTTGGTACCCATGATCTATTCACTTTATATTCACTTTCATATAGAGTCCTCTCATTGGATTGACGAATATAATTAATATTTTTCACTGTAGTGGAATTTTTATATCATTATCCCTTATTTAATACTTTTTAATTGAATTATATTTTATTTTATTTCAATTTTTTTAAAATATTTTATCATCCTTAAGAGACACAAACCTCATGTGTTTCACCATGTTGAAAATGAAAATATTCATTTTTAAAATTGGAAATTATTTATTTGGTTTACTCATTTTAACCCATATCTCATAGAAATAATTTCCTTATATTAGAAATAGAAAATCACTATTAGTCGTGTAGACAAATATTAGTAGATATTCTCTCCAAAAATTCACCAGTATCACTTTCTAAATTAGCATCATTATGACCATATTGTTTATGAATTGGTTTCTCATCTCAAACCGACTATTTTATTGAAGATTTATCACTATTATGAAATGTTTCCTTATACAATGATTCCCATGATAATCCTCTACATGTATACTTATAAATTCTATGCCATTATTAGTCTAAAATATCATAATTATTTACACCTAAATCATTTCAGCCCGCTCTGATATGATATAATGCAACTAAATATCTCATAATTGTGAGTGATGATCATAATCATGTATATCCTATAGAAATAATCAATAAAAATGATGTAATATCTCTTCCCATATATACATCATTATATTTAGGTCCACACACGTCAACATCCACCTATTCAAGCAATATTTTTGACTTATATTCATTTTCCTCATATGTATTTTACATTATCATCCATTTAATAAAAAATATCATGAGTGTGTATGCTGATGTGATAGTTTAAGTATATCTCTAGTTCCTCTAGTTTTTACAACAACGCTAATGGATTTATGAATATAATGAAAATGTAATTTATAACGTAGTATATTTTATTTTTTATTTTGATAGAAAGAACATGTCTTTTTATTCACTTATAATGTATATATTTTCCTTCATACAATTCCCCTTCATAGAAACTACACCATATTTTTCTATTATGATACATTCCTTCTATTAAAAGTTTACTACATGATCCAAATAACACCTTTGAATAAGGATTTGAAAATGTTTATTGAATCCTTCAAAAACCGAGGCATAGTAATTTACCATTTCACCCAAACATGGCATCCCTAGAGACAATAATCTCTAGGCCATTAACATTTTCAAATATAATAACACATTTCCTTGTAATACTTGATTCCTATGATATGATCCACATTTCAAGTCATTTAGGGTTTGTATCCTATATCAAGCATCAGTACACCATCAAGATGTAATGATTTTATTCAAATATTTGGATCCATTGTCAGGTAAACTAATTTTTGTTTCCATATATCAATATTCAAAGTTGGTGTTCATTAATATGAATGATATTTTTCTAAATATGATGGACCACTACTATCTTTAAATGCTTCAAATATATTTTTTATTTTGGGAGGGATTTTTTATTCTTTTAGCTATTATGTATGGACATTTCAGGTCTGTATAGGCACAGTCATTTTCATTGTTTATTAGAAATACCTAACCATGTATTCAAATCATCCATAGTGTAAATAGTTACAATCAAACATGTTCTTTTAATATTGATCACTTCCCATCTAAATTTCATTCATTTATTCCCCTCTATACCTTATTCTTAGGAAATATGAATTTGGGGAATATCCCATAAATCCACTGCAAAAACACTAGAGATGTGATGCATTCTTGTTTATCATTTCTATATAATAAATTTGAACTTGGGTTCTCTAAATATAATTATTATTATTAAAACCTATATCAATATTTATCAACAAAGTGGTTCTTTGATTCATGTGATCAACCATCACTACTTTATATTTATTGTCAAGTATAATTTCATCCTTTTTCCCTCATGTATCATTTTCTTATCTAAAAAATAAATTATCTTTTATTATCTTCATTCAGTAATTTTAGAAGAATGAATCTGAAAATTCATTCATGTTTTGACCCAAGTATTTATGAATCCAATTTCCCCCATGATTATATAAACATGTAATATTAGTAATTAAACATCATATAACTAACATGAACCATACAATGAAACCAACAACACTGTTTTATTTCAGTTAAAATTATCATTTAGATTATAATTATATTGAATATAATATGATAATAATAATGGGAAAAATATAAAAAATATATGAATATAATATGATGATTTGGATCTTCTTGGTTCCATTGATTTGTCTTACTAAAGAACAACACTATAGAAATATAATAGAATATTACTAATAGACTATGAATTTTCAAAATCATAATAAATATTACATTCTAGGATAATATAAGTGAACAAATATTGAATTAAATATGCTGAATTAATAGAACATGGAGAACCCATACAACTGTTATAAATATTATCATTGTCATATTAATCTGACATTTCAAAAAGAAATATGACTATTAGGATAGTAACTAACTTATAGAAATTTAAAATAATATTTAAATTTTTTATAAACATAACATATAGGAAATTAATATCATCACACTAATAAAATAGTGTATTTTAAATGAAAATATAATTTTTTTTGAAAACTAAGTATGTTTTATTTTATTTTATTTCTGTTAAATATACTAATTTCAAAGAAATTTTATTTTTAGAAAATGTGTTTATAAATAATATTATGTTCATTAGATTAATAATATATTTTTATGATCCCATAAGTAATTTTTGATATGGTCAACAAATGATCATTATAATAAAATAGGAATGATTATTTTAAATTAGTATTTTATTTAATAAAATTAAAATTCTTATATTAAAAAATTGAAAAATAATTTTATTTTATTCACCAAGGTAAAAATGGTAAAGTAATTTGTTTAATATATTTTTTAAATAGTTTATTTTTTTAATAATAGATAAATGTGAAAAAATAGGTAATTTTCATTATAAGAAATATACCTGAATAGAATTTTCATAGCTGATGTAGGTGACCATTGACTTATTCTAACATGCATATCTTACTATATTTTGTTGTAATAATCAATATTATAAATTTCATTGAGCTAAAATTAAAAATGAATGATTATTATATTCAAAAACAACCTTCTCCTCCTCATATAAATACCACATCTCAACTCCCCTTCTACTAACACATATAACTTCCTTACATTACCATGGATATTCAAATTTCACTCTGTAAATTCTTATATGTCCCTAAAAGTCATTGTATCATAAAAAGAACAATCTTATGTGCCATAATGGGAAGTGTATGAGAGGAAATATAATGATGTAATATTATTAACCAAAATATATTTCCATTATTTATTACTTTACCTTATCATGACTATTTATTCCATGATAGTATGATAACATTATTAATTTCAATATATTAAATTCTTATTTAAATTCATTAATGTAACCCCCAAAAAATCTAATATATGAACCTTATATTCATTAGTGGGCATGACATGTGACACTAAGAACATAAGGAAAAATAATACCCAAATACATAAATTATATTTACTTTTATAAATATGTTTGATATATTATATATTTGTTAATGCACTTAACACCATGTTACCCTGAATTACATTCAAGCGTGAATTTCTAAGAAATCATACATTACAGGAAAAATCATGTCTTATCGAATAATGATATATTATTGAATATCATAAGATATAACCTAGACTTTTAAATTAGGATAATGGAAAAGGGGTACATAATTTATGAAAATATATAGTTTACAAAAATATCAAATGAATTCATTTGTTATAAATTAATTATAAAAGATTGTTAAATTTGATTGAAAATAAAAGAATATATTATTATTTTCACAAAGATGATTTACCCTAATATATTTAATTAAAAATAATTGCTGGGTGATATTAACGTAATATAAATTTCATATATTTAATTTAAAATTTTGTTTTGTTTATCCAATATTTTCTTGAAGAATAAGATAAGAAAAACCCAATATTACACTTAAAACCCATTATTTTTATTAATGGAAATTTTACCTCTTTTAAATTGATAACCCATTTTAAATATGAATTTTGACGCAATAGTGGATTAAATATGTAAAAATAAAAATTCATCTTCTATAATTAAACATAAATATTAGTCTAGGATTATTTTTTGACATTTTTTTGGAAACAAATGGTTTTTTAATTAACAGTTTAAAATAAAAAATGTTAACTCAAAACAGCTTTTCCATCTTCTTTATTTATAAAGATAAAATATATTTTTATTGGTTTTAAATGGAACCGAGAAATAATAATGGTGAAAATGGGGGTGCACCAAACCTCTTTTCAAAAATTCTATGGGAGTAATTTTCCTCACATATAATAGGCCACCACCACTCTCTATTCCTCACACCTCTTAGACCACTTAGGATTGGCCATGATATGCACATATAGCTTCCCATCATCCCTCCCAATGATCCTAGAAGCCTCTAAATTGTAATAAATTCATCCACGGAATCCATTAGGTACAAACAACAATAAGTTACCTGATTAAGAGGTGTTTAAATACCACACAACAGAAGGAAGGTTAAGGTAATGTAATTTCATCTCAGATATATTTCATTGATAATTATTTGATATTATGTGACAGTTCACTTTTATTTAGTTTATATACTACCTTTTTTATGTTATATAATGAATCCTTTAATTATCATGATATCCTATTTTTTATTTAATGTCAATTATTCTATGGATTATAATTCAAATGTTTCAAATTTTTATGTAAAACTATGGAATGTCTAAGGATTATTCTAATCAATAATGATAATAATGTTAATAATTGAAATATCACATCCTTTTGTAATAATTTTTAATAATAAAATTCATTTAATATCAATATTTTTATATGATTGATATTATTATTACCTAAACAATGTATCATTTCATATTCGATATTTACTTTGATACTTATTTGATTAATTGGAGAATTATTGACAATTTTTATATTTTCTTCAATAAGAAAACTTGATAAAGAATTTTTTCTGTTTATAAAATTGACTATTCTATGTGGGGAATGATTTGGAAATGCAATTACAGTTGGATCTTGGACATTATATAGTTCCTCAATGCATTGACTGGTTCTCATTTGGAAATTAAGTTGGCCAAATTAAATAGGCTTCCACCTGTTGTTTTAAACAGTCCAGAGGACAGATCTTGGCAGCATAGGTCCTCATGTTCCAAAGACATTAATTCCAATAAATCCTCATTTCCATCATATATATTTTAGTTATTATTTATCCTTTCGGTTTTGTGTCAATATATCTATGGATAAATATCATTTCTATTCATTAATTAAATTTGATCTGTATCAATTTCTTACATTGTGATATTGAATTTTCCTTATCTATTTATTTTAATGGAAGGTGATATCGGTAATTTCCATTCCATGTTAATTTATAATTAGTCATTCATTATTTCTTCATTTTTACATACCCTTACTGATAATTTTTGCTCACCGTTATTATGTTTTCCCTAGCTTATGATTAATAAATCATTCAATAATAGTTAATGTAAGCATTTTTTCATGTTTATTGTGTAACAAGATTTTTTTTAATATTATATTATTGGTATAATGTATGTAATCTGTCCTTCTAATATTTTTAAATTGATCTGTTCGTTGAGATTTTATTCCTTGTAATATTTAAAATTTATCAAAACAATGCACTAGTTACTGGATTCTGGGGTCGGAGAGTTACATATGGTATCAAAAGATGTTTTGAAACTACCTAGGAAACTAAATTTATAAATAATTGCTAATGGATAAAAAATTTATTATATAATTTTAATTTGAGTATATAAGAACCTACTAGAATTCTGGTAAATTATATATTATGTGGATGTTCCTATAAATTCATCCTTGCATGGATACTATAAGTGGACGTGGTTGTAGAACAGATATAAATAGGAGTAATAACTGTGACAAGGTGTTCTAGGCCTAACTCAAGGTAACCTGGTATTCGAAAATTGGCCTCAATACACCCCTAGTTTGAAAATCCGACGGGATAATCTTAAGATCTTTCACATATTATTTACCTAATATTATGAAGTATTTTAATGTAAAGATGTCCCCAAAGTAAAAAAAAATTTGTTTATTGAGGATTTATGATTCATCAATTTTTTCTTGGCATTATACCATATTTGAAATTTTACATTTGGGATTTATAAAATAAAACAGTATATACCATTCTTAATAAATGGAACCTAGAAATAATAATGATGACAATACATGTGGCAAATTTAGTGGTTTCCCTATTGAGAAAGATAACAAAGATGGTATTAGAACTTTGCATGTAATAGATTGTTTTGTGCATCTTAGTCGTGTTAATACAAATAACCCTACCCTAATAGAGAAACCCATTACAATGAGATAATTTTCAATGTTGGATCACATTATATGGTATAATCTACCTTAATTTAGTGGGATTACATATAAAATTATTCCTAAGCAATGTATTAAATCTATGAAGAAGATATTCACATCCATGGAATGAAGGAAAAATATTACAGTTACACTTGAGGTCTATTTTCTATTAGTTGACGTTGATAAGTGGTAGTCTCTGATCCAAAATACTATGAAGGAAGATTAAATATAACTCTTGTCATGGTGTACATTTATGGATACATTCATCAATACATACTTCCGTCGTGATAAAAAAATTGAGATAAAAATTATTTTTCTTAGCTTAATGAAAAAGTCAGAGAAAAGTGTTTCTCATTATGAAGCTACCACACAAGGTTATCCATGTATGATACAGATTATATACACAACACATATTGCAAGATCGACTGTTTAGTTTGATTTCTTAATCCAAATCATTAACTTGCGATAGTTTTTATGAATATCAAATCGTACAAAAAGATAGTTTTATATTCCATATAAATAGAGATTGAATTATAGAGATCCAATATATTCAAGGGAAAAATATAAGTTAACATGTATTCTACACACCCCAAAAAGGGAATGTTTCAAAGAACATTAAGGGAGAGAAGGATTTTCCAACTTCTTATAACTCTAAAAGGAATCACCATGGTAAATACTTGAAAGGATATGTAGTTTGTTATAAGTGAGGGAAAAAGGGTCACTGGGAAAATTAAAGATAAGGTAATAATCAAAATTATTGTATTAAATGTTTTTACTTCAAGGAGATATCTCACTACACAAAAAAATTATCCAAAATTTAATAGAATATACCTTCGAAGAAGTTAAGGGATCACAGTCAAGTATATGTTATTGACACAACGAAAGTTGAATGATAAATGTCAAAATGTATTTGGGTCCCTGATTAATGTTGTCAATTATTTTATCAATGATGTAATGGTTATATGAATAATGAAATATGTATGTATTTTACTCTATTAACTTTTCATCAAGGATTTAAAATGTTGTTTTGATCTCTACCGATAAACATGAAAAGTGATTCATTAGAAAGTTGAACTTGTTTCAAAATATAAGCATGGGGGAAATACCATCCTTAATAAGTCGCTAATATTGACTTAATTTTGGAAAAAGAGAATACTAATATGGTTAATTTAAACTGAAAACTATTAACTACCATATAAATGATTCTAAAATGATGGATTATAATCGATTGGAAAGCATAAGCATTTATGAAATGGTTTAAGTTAATCTTTGAACAGGGTTCTATAGAATTTGGCATTCCCTATCTATATAAGAAGAAAAATAAAAATAGTTCATGGCACAACCAAAGGATAATATTATATATATTGAAACATATATTTAATATACTATTATAAATTGAACAAATTATATATTTATTGAAAAAAATATTCTTGAGACAAAAATATTGCCTTATTCTCTTCAATATTTATGATATCGATGACCTTTATTTATACCTATTATATATGGGTTTCTGGTCAACAACATCATTCTAATCATGTTCTCTAGAACACTATATTATAACATTATTGTTGGATTTATCTTTTTTATCCTGGATTCCTTTTCCCACCTATGTTCTTCTAATAGGGATCCTAGTTACATGATAGTTGTACATTCATTAATCTCTTATTAATAATATGTGATGTTTAATATTTTAATATGTTGGTCATTCAACAATAGTGTAGTTTCAATCCCTCAATAATCAAGATAAATCTTAAATTGCATGTATTCAATTTATTTAAGGTGTGGAGAATGTTAGAACCTGAAATTTTAAAGTAAGAAGCTTATATTTGATAGTGAGCATGAAATGAGACACCAAGCCTGTAATAGAAAATAATACCCTAATTATTTAAAATATATTTAGTATTTAAAATAAATTTTTCACACATTATATTTGGTTATGATATCAACACCAATTTATCTTTTTTTACATGCTAGAGTGACTTTCTTCAAAACTTATATTACACGCTACATCGAATTTTACCAAATAAAGATATATTTTTAAATATAATAAGATATAACCTAGGGTAAAATTATTTACCATGAAATAGAAAAACTAGTATATTAAAATATTTTGTATAAAAAAATTTAAATTAATTCATTAGTTAAAAAGTAATAATTATTTATGTTTTCTGAAAGGTGGTTGAATTTAAAACAAAATAATTGTATTTTCAAAAAGTTGGTATACCCTAATAGAATTAATTAATAACAATTATGGGGTGATATTAATTTATTATAATTATAATATATTCAATGTAATATTTTTTGAGTTCATCCAATATATTTGAAAATAATAAGATAAGAAAAAACCAAATATTAAAGTTAAAAATCTAAATTTCATAAAGGATGTTTAAACACCTTTTAATAGAAAACCCATTTAAAATCATTATTTTGAAACTATAATTGATTTAATATGTCACAATTAAAATAATCATTGAAATATAAACATAATAATATTTTGTGGGGAATTTTTTATATTTTTCGGAAACCTATCATTTTTTATTAATAGTTACAAATTGTTAATTTTAGTTAAAAATAGATTTTTCCTAACATATATTTATATGTTTAAATTATATTATATATGGTAATAAATATTTATTTTATAAAATTATTAATAAAGAATAAACATTATTTCATTAAAATCAATTACAATTTAAAATTGACTATAAAAACATCGCAAACTTCTGGACTTGTTTACCTTAAATCCTCATATTTTTGACTCATTTGCAGGATGAATTTTAAAGTAATTTCATCAAATTATGTTCTTATAAGTGAAAAAATAGATTTTATTTTTTTTATAATCATAATTTATTATTTTAAATAAGTCCAATTTATTTTTGACGTAAAATATTCGTGAAAGTAATTAAAATTAATAACAAATATTAAGGTAAATTTATACTTAATAGTGGATTAAAACTTTAAATTAAGGGACCAAATAACACAACCACTTATCTGTCACCCATTTCCTAGACCTAATATGGTAAGTAAACTTCTATTATTGAATTTTGTTTTTTTAATTTCTTTTTTTTTGTAATGAATTGGGTACACATTACATATTTTCCAAAATACCATGTGAGTAGTTTTCCTCCCTTAAAAAGTTCATTACCTCTCCCCATTCCTCAAACCTATAAAACCCCTTAGGTTCAATTATATTCTACCAATATAGATTCCCAAAATCCCTCATCTAGATCCATTTAGACTCCCCTTGGGATTAAATCCAACCCAGAAAGTCATTCGATACAAACGAAAAGAATTTACCTAATTAAGATGATGATAAATACCACACACCAAAAGGAAGGTCAATGTAAGGGAATTTAATCTCCAATTACATTCCATAGAGACTTATTTCTTATTATGAACAAATAAAATTTTATTTGGAGTATATACTACATTTTTTATTATATATAATGAATCCCCTTATTTTCAAGACATTCTTTGTTTCATTTTATCTCATACATTCGGGAGATTATGATTCAGTTGTTTCAATGTGGTATGGGAAACATTGGAATGTTTAAATATTTTTCTCATCATGAATTTTTTAATGACACCATTTTCAATCTCACTTCCTTTTGTAGACACTTTTCATTGTAAAATTGCATTAATATGAATATATTTATATTATAGATATTATTATTCCATAAACCATATATCATTTAAAATATGGTGTTTACTTTGATAGTAATTTGATTAAATGGGAAATTATTTAAAAATCTATATATTTTATTCAATATGGATATTTGATAAGACATAAGGTATATAGATAAAATTTATTATTCAATATTAAGAATAATTTGGGCTTGAAGGGTGGAGCCTGGATATTATATAGTTTCTCGATGCATAAATAGGTTTCCATTAGATGATTAAGTTGGCTATATTAAATAGGTTTCTACATGAAATTTTATATTGTGAGGATGATGGATCTTAACAGAATAGGGCCTCATGTCCCTAAGACATTATGTCGAATAATAAAGTATTACCTTCATATATATTTCAGTTATTATTCATCAATGATATTTTATGTCGACATATCTATGGATACATTTCATTAATGTTCATTGATTAAATGTCTTGTGTATTAGTTTCTTTCTTTTACATATTAAATTTTCCTTATTTACTTATTTTAATGGAATATATTTTTAGTTATTACCCTTTTGATGTTAATTTAATCCTATTTATTCATTATTTATTCTGCCTTACATACCCTTATTGAGCATTTGAGCTCACCCTTATTATATTTCTTTCCCCAAGTTATGAAGACTAAATATTTGAATAGGAGTTAATAGATGCGGTTTATTATAGTCTATTTTGTACTATGTGACATATTGTTTTCACAATATATTATGGGTATTATGAATGTAATTTGGTTTTCCAAGACTACAGAACTGATATGTCATTCAATATTTTATTCCTTTTAATATTGAAAATGTAATACAATAATGCACCCCCTATGGATTTCTAGGGTCGGGATATTACATTTAATATCCCCTGGCTGACACCCTGTCTTTTATTATTTTAAAAAATTAAAACACCACCTCTATTGT
This sequence comes from Viscum album, assembly GCA_963277665.1. Classification (NCBI taxonomy): domain Eukaryota; kingdom Viridiplantae; phylum Streptophyta; class Magnoliopsida; order Santalales; family Viscaceae; genus Viscum; species Viscum album. The sequence goes on from OY728156.1 coordinate 319,780,193, forward strand.
GTTCAGTTCGATGCATCTATGAATGAAGTGTTCCTATTCCATTATTTCCATCATGGTTGGTGGAAATAAACATATAGTTGTTAAAATGACCTAAATATGGATATTACATATTCTTTCACATTTTTCACTGAGTAAATATCCATATTATGAAAATAAACACAAAATGTATTTCATGTATGAAAAAAACATAAATGATCTATGAGTTTAACAATTCTATAGTATAAATATTTTTTATATATACATATTATTGTATACAATATAACGCCATGAGATTTTTTGAAATATATATTTTTATTTAATTTAATATTGTGGATATTTTATATTTTACACAACACTGAATATAGATTATGTTATATGGAAGGATTAACTTATTATTTATTTTCATGCAACGCCATGTTGAGTTTGCTATACACATTACTCTTATATTATATTTTGGTACACGCAATAGTGCCTTTTATTTGTTTATTCATAATGCCATGTTCTTCTGATAGATTGTTTTTCACACAGGACTGAATTTTACCAAATTACAATATACTATTAATATTTTTATTAAAATATGATTATAGTTACCACAAATCAGTTTGAAGGGAAATTAAATATATTATTAAATAAATTATTAAAATATTATTTAGACATATATATAAATTTAATCTGTAGTTCATCAATTTTCAAGAAATGAAATCAAGAACTACTTGAAAATAACGAAATCCCTTCTCTAATGAAAACAATATTATATATACAAAAAAATTATAACAATAAATTAAACAAACCACTATTAGTTAATGTTTTGTTTAAAATTTATATATTATATATTCAATCAAATTTTTTTACACTCATGCAATAGATTCTATAGAAATGAGAAAAGAATAAGCATGATTTTATGAATAAAATAATTTATTTTTTCAAGAAGGTAATTTTACCGCATTTTAATGATAATTCTATTTTTCATATAATATTTGAAACTTATATAAATTTTATATGATAAAATAAACTTCTTTATTGAAATTGGAAGAAAAATTATATTGGCTATTTTTTTTATTTTTCTTATAATTTTATTGTTTTGATGAATAGTGAATGAATATTAAATTTTAATTGAAAAATATTTTTTCATTTAATTTATTAATAAAGTTAAAAAAAATTTGAATCTATTTTCTTATATAATTAGTAAAATTTATGATCAATTATTCCAATTCTGCTCATTGGAACCTACTTCACATTGAAATTGGATATACAACCATTTCAACATTTTGGTCATTTTCACATCAAAAACTCCTTTTCTCATTCCAGCTCAAAGATTGATTTTAAATTAATTATAAATAATTATTTTTTTTTATTAATAAAAATATATTACATATTTGGAATAATAAGGTCCAAAATTATTAATTACTTCAATATTATTTCTAAGAAAAATTAAAAGTAACATTGGTAATTTTATTTGCCATGGTAAAGTGTAGAATTATGTAATTTACATTAAATATATAGTTATAAGAATTATAAAATTACCCTAAATCATTAAAAATTATAATTGGATGATTTTAATTCAACACTTATCACATAATATTCTTAATGGAATAATTTAAGCAATACATTCCCATGATAATTACATGAGTGTATTTAAAATCGAAGAGGGTGATATAATGTCACACTCTTACTTTTATTAAGTATAATATTATTTATGGGGTTAAATAAAAGATATTCTTGACTATAAATATTATTATAAACATTAGAATTTATTTCTATATCATGGGAAATTATTTTTAATTTTTAGTATAAAAATAAATATCATAAATATTTAAAAATTGATAATGTAATAATTATTCAATTAAAGTGATTTTGGAAATATTAAAAATTAAATAATTTGAATTAAATAAAGAGAGGTGAAACTTTTCTATGTGAATATGCAATATTAAGAGTGTATTAACTTTTATTTTTCAATTTTATCTTCCTCTATTAAGTTGTTAATTTCAATATTTGAATTGTGTCAAAATTGACACTAATGAAATCTAATGAAAATAATTTTTTATCAAATTATAAAAAAATCACAACAATACTAAATAAGTATAAATGGTAAAAATTATGTTCCAAAATATCATAAAATTCCATTTATTATTTAATTTAAACATTCTATGTTATAATGTAAGCCTTTTAATATTGAAAATGTTGTTTCCGTAGTTAAAATTAAAATTGGTTAATTACGTGCTAATAAAAATGATAAGGGTTAAAATAAAAAAACATGAAAAATATATTTTTTTATATTAGCACCATAACCCACATTTTATTCCAAAAAATTTCAATTTTGAGGTATTTTTATTGAGATTGAATCTATTATTAACTAATATTTTGTGAAATTCAAAAGTTATCCTCGCCTTCATTATAAAAGGATACCACCTTCTAGACCTCATTTCAGAATTTTCAATTTCATAGATCAACCAAATTCTTAAAAATTATCTTTTAAAATTTGTTATCCACATTCTAGAGGTTATTGTGTACCCATAGGACAAAATCTATAGTCTTTTATAAGGTATCTAAAAGGGTCTTTTTGAAGAAGAGGTAACGGTCTCACTGATGAACCTCTTCTTTATACTTTTATAAACCTCATATAAATATATGATATATAAAATAAAATAATAATGTTATAATCCTAAATATTTCAAAATTTTATTATGTTTGTTAACCCACAATAATACATCTTCATTACCATTGAACAGTAAATTAAAGTATCGCTTGTGTGTACGTACACCTTATTATCTCCACGTAGTAATACAAATCATTTTCCATCACAATATTTTATTAGTAAAAATTAATATGGTTTTAATATTCATATATTATATTTATGACATAATTATATCTATATAGTGATAATATCACATTTATACTTTTACCATCTAATATTTCAGAAATTGATAATGTCTCCCATGTATACTTATGGCTTCCCATCTATATGATGCAATGTGATTGATTTTTCATATATATTTCACATAGAAGGCTATATAGAGGAATATTATTAATTTATATGATATATATAAAATCATAATAATTCTTCAACGATAATATATCATGTACATTTCTTTTTTTTCAACAAGAAAATGAAATCGGAAGTCATGAATATGTACGACACACCATCTCCATGAGTAGGGTATTTTATTTTCTATTTCTAACATTTATGAATAACCATAAATATATACATTTATATATTCAATATATATATATATATATATATATTATTATTCATATCATGGTCATACATATGAATATTATTAAATCATTATATTAGTAATAGGACCAGGAATACGACGTCAAAACATGTATAAAAGTCAAAGAGGTTTTTACCCTAAACATAATCATAACATTGAATTATTAATAAATGATAAAACAATTCAAAAGAAAAAAATATATGAAATTATATAAATTAGAATATGGTTATTTTTATTGTGTATAATAAACATATTTTTTATAATGGTAGTTTTAATGTGTACGAATGTAGTTAAACTTAAGGTATGGGATTTTTTCCCCACTATTATGTATATGGGACACATGCCTTTTACAATACATGTTTATTTTTTGATCTATATATACAATCCATGAGAATATTTTATGATTATTACTGAAGAACCATTTTAGTAATGTGTTTTAAAATTATTTTTCTATTTGTTGGAAACTAACCATTATGAATAAGAATGATTTTTTGTCAGGATCTAATAAAGTCCATCGAAATGTGTTTCTATAGGAAATATAAATGTTTTTTAATGATCGAAACAAAACATAAACGGAGAGATAAAATTTTACCTTTGAGAATTACTTTTTTTAAGACTAGGAATTTTTAACACAGAAGCCCCAATATCAAAATATTTGAATTAGTGGCACTAGTCAGAGAAGTTTCCAAAAAATGAAGCAGTTGATTAGAAGAAGAATCAGCCTCAAATCTGTTGGAAGGAAGTTTAGAATCAACTGAATCCATTTTTTTAGAAATTATGATGTTTCGTAATATGTAATTTAGAGTGACTCTTAAGGGGTAAGTTGAGTAAAGTGTAGTAATGTGTTTAAAATTTCTATATCCTTCAAATATTAAAATTGGAATATGTTTTTGTGGACTTGATGTTCTCAATAATTATGAATAATATCATAATAAAATAGTTTTAGGAAATAGAGTAATTGTAACGATCAAATTAGTTTCATAAACCTGGACATAGTAGATTTTATCATGAAGTACCATACATAGAAGTTGTCAAACCTCATAATGTTTCAATCTGTTAAAGGCTAAAGAAATTTAATATTATTAAGTGGAGTCGTCATCAGATGATGAACATTGTAATGATAATTATATCATAATGATAATTCCTTCATTATGAGTATTTTAACTAGTATAACTCCGTGGAGCATGATCAATTTGATGATAAATAGTCCTTGATTCATTAAATGAATGCCTCACACCAATAACACATTGAATACAGAATAATAATGTAATCAGATTTTGTTATGTTGATATAGAAAAGGGTGATCTGTTATGAAAATAAATGAAGAGTAAAAAAAAAGAAATGTGTTTTATTGATAAAAAACATTGTGGGAGTACATGTTTTCAATTAAATAATATTATGGCATTAATAATTCATCTTCTAAGGAGGTTCTATGTAATTTGATGAGTGGATAGTCAAATCATAATGATTGATGCATGATTTTTAGATCTTAATGATTTGATAAGGAAAGGAAGATTATAAGGAGTAGATGAAGATGAAGATGAGGTAGTTATATCATAATAAAAAAAATATTTATTCAAGAAGACTAATCCTAGGGTATTATTTATTATTCTTGAAGAAGTCCAATCTATAGTTTAAATTCGGTTGATTTTATGAGTTTTGAAATTTGAGAAGTTGGAAAACGTTTTTTAGTTTCCCAATTTTAATTTTATATGTGTCTTATACATATAATCACACTTCCTTCAAATTTTTTTACTTTTCCATCAGTGTGGAAATGGAAGAGTGTTGAGGAATTTGATAAATAGTTCCTTCCAAACAGATATCTGATTAGATGATCGGACATATGTTTTATTGTTAACAAAATTTACAAACAACATATTGAGTCGATTTAATGGGGTGAGATCAGACTATGTTTTTAAGTATCTTTTCTGTATTATAGATTGAGAAATTGACAATTTCTTTGAGTGGATTGTATTGAGTTAATCAAATTGGGTTCATTATAAAAAAGGCCATCATATTTCAGTCATCATACCTAGGATCTTTTGTGGATAAAATTCAATAATGTATTTCTATTTTTGTTTTCGATAAAATTTTTAAAATAAAACCTTGTAAACTAATAGGATTTTGTATAATATTTCCAATTAATAGATAGAATTTATCTAATAGGTGTTGGAAATAGTTGTATTCGCTTCTTCATAATAGTTATTTTTAATTTACTCATGAGATTTCCTATGGAAAGTATGTAGGTTCTCACAATGAGGCCAAACCTTGTAAATCTTATCTTCTTTACTTGATTTCTGACATTTTCAATAATGATAATTTTTTAAAATATTATAAGTAAATGACTCTTAATATGTTTTAGGGGTTAGGTTTTAAGAAAAATTGAAACACATAAAAAGTGAACAACTGATTCGACCCCCTTCCCCATGTCAATTGTTTTTCAATCCTTTGGAACTTCAATTATTATGATGATTATGGTATTTCCAAACCCATATATTATAACATCCCAGGTAAATAAAGAATATGAAATTTTTATATTTATTAATATTTTTAAATTAATTATTAATTTTAATTTAATGGGGATGCTTTTTTGATGGCATACCTGATACACAACAACGTGTTTCTTTGAAATCTTACATTGTACAGAAGGTTGAGTTGTAGTAAAAATGAATATAATATTATTATTATTTTAAATGGTAGTTAATACCTAGCCATTTTAATGGTGGTAATAAATATAACTATCTAAAATATTATTACACATATTTTTTAAATATTTTTACATTTATCAAATAAAATTTAGAGGCTTAAAATGTGAATGAATCTAATTTACTTTAAAAGGCTGATTTATGGCCTTTTAATGGTGAACCCTCTTTAAATCTATTTTTGTAACTTTTATATTTTACTTTTTACAAAATAAAATTCTTTTTTATAAAAGGGACATCAAAATTCACATTGGGTAAAATTTTGGTATTTTTTGGATAAAATTCATTTTTTGATGAATAGTGAAAAATACTGTATTTTAATTCAAAACTGCCTTTTAATCTAATTTATTTATATGGTTAGGTTATATTTTAATTTATTTGAAATAATAATTAGATTATATTTTTAACGTTTAATTAAATTATTGTCATTTTAATTAATTTCACTTTGAAATTGGACATACACAGGTGTCAATATTTTGACAGTTACTGTTTCTAAAAAACACACATTGTTTTGACATTTGGAATTAATTTTAAATTAATTTCCACCACTTCAGTGTTTTGAATTTGGAAAATTTAATATCATATTTTCAATAAGGAGGTCCAATTTGTGTAAAAAGGTAACTTTTACTTTTTGATATTATGAATACTTACTTTAGTAAAAATTTAATTTACCATGGTTAATGGGTAAATATGTTAATAATAAGGGTAAAAAAATATTATAATAATAATATAAAATTACCCTAAGATGTGTCCTAATACTATTGGTTTATGCATATCCGACCATGGGCATCATTAGGTCGATTTCGGGACCCCATAGAGCCACACAGGAGTGATAATGACACATTATTTAAATTAACTTAATGTAAAGACAAAAATCACATAAAAAAATACCTTTTAGTAAATTATTATTTTCATAGGCTTATATAAGGTATATTTTAGACCATAAATATTATTTAAAAATATAAAAATATTACCTACATCATGGTAATTGTTTTAAAATTTATAGACATAAAATAAACAAAATTAATTATGACACAATAATGATGCGATGTTTACCTCTTCAATAAAATATATAAATAAATAAGATTATAATGATTAAAATAATTTCCAAAACCTATCCAATTCCTATTGGATGATTTTATTTTGACCATGAATTTTCTTATCTTCAAGTGTAATAAGTTTTGGACCTTTAGAAACCGAATATCATTATATAATAAAATAATAGTTTCACACTTTCCTAAAGAGCCCCTCCCCCCTTATAAAAAGGCCTCACCTATTACCCATTACTCACAACTCATAAGCCCCTTGGCTTGTCCAAACCCTACACAACATAGCTCTAAAAATATATCTACTCCACCTAGAAACCTTAACTTAGGCATAAGGCACATCAAGAAATCCTTTAGGTTCAAACCAAATGGAGTTACCCGATTTAAAGATAACATCTTCTCTTAAGTTTATTTTATTTATTTTACTTCTCCAAACTCTAATTTTTTTTATTATTTTATTTTATAAAAATCCTATATAATCAATATACTAGGATGTTTTTATGAGAATTTTTTGAACTACACATTCACACACCACCATTTAATAGGTAATGAACAAACTGTTTCTGTGGATGGAAAACTAACGGCTCATGAAACGATGATTGTTCAATTATCTCCTACCGCCTCTCATGGTGGACATAATGTAAAATCCCAGGTAAATAAAGAATAATCCATATTTCATATTTATTCATATTTTGTAATTAAATATTAATTTTACTTTAATGGGGTTGAAATGTTTGATAGCGTTCCCAATACGCAACAACTTGATTCTTTGAAATCTTACATTGCAACCTAATAATATAATATTATTATTTTAAATGGATGTTAACTCCTTCCCATTGTATATTTAGGAATGAAAAAACCAAATTAAAAGATGATTATAAGTCTTTTTTAAATATATTTACATTTATCAAATAAAAGATGAAGGCTTAAAATATGAATGAATCCAATTTTAAGCATAATTTTCATTAAAAGGTCTATTTACCATATTTTAATGCATAACCCATTATAAATTTCATTTTGGTCACTTTTATATGTTCTATTTGACAAATAAAATTATTATTTAGAATCGGGACACCAATATTTACTTTGGATAATTTTTTTATTATTTTCTGATAAAATTCAATTTTTAATGAATAGTGGAAGTACTCTATTTTAATTCAAAACTGTGTTTTAATATAATTTATTTTAATGGATATATTATATTTTTAATTTTTTTAAAGTGTAATTAGAATATATTTTTACCATTTAATCCAATTTTGGTCATTGAAATTAATTTTACTTTGAAATTGGACAAAAACAAGTGTCAGTCTTTTAATAGTTATTGTATCTTAAAAACATGCTATTGGTTTTGATAATGGGGATTAATTTTAACTAAATTATTTAAAAATATATGTTTATAATTCAGTAAAATAGACCTAATTTTTTAATTTTTATTATAAAATATATCTTAGTCTGAATTTTTGGTAGTTTTCTAAAAAACTTTAATTTTTTATGAATAGTGAAACCACTTAGTAGTAGTTAAAAACACAGACTTTTTCATTTAAATGAAATTTTACCACTTCTGTGAATTTAATTTCTAAAATAAAACATACATTTTTGTTATTAGTATGTAAAATTTGGTTCAATTAGATTAAAATAATTTGTTGTTAATAGTCACTTTTGACTTTTATTTACCACGGTTAAAGGTAAATAGAGTAATTTAAGATAAAAAAATATTATAATAATTAAAAATTACCTTTAAACTTGTTCTAACATAATAGGATGTTTAATAAAAGACCATGATAATCCTTGGGCCGATTTTGGGACACCATGGTGCCACTTATGAATGATAATGAAACTTTATTTTAATTAACTTAAAGTAAAAGAAAAAATGACATAAACAAATATCTCTTTGTAAATTAATTCGTATATGGTGTTATATAAGTTATCATTTAAACTATAAATAGTAATTATGAATCTAAAAATCTTTCCTACATCATGGTATTTTTTTAATAATTTTTATACATCGAATAAATTAATTTATTTATGACATAATAATGATGCAGTGTATACCTCATTAATAAATGATTTAAATAAATAAGATTATAAATTTTAAAATAACATCCAAAAACTATCAAATTCTTATTGGATTAATTTATTTAGACCATGAGTCATCTTATCTTCTACATTAATTAGTTTTGAACCTTTAGAAACCAATGATCATTATATAGTAAAATAATATTATCATACTTTCCTAAAGAGCCCCACCCCCCCCCCCCTTATAAAAAGATTTCACTTATATCCAATTACTCACACCTATCAATCCATTTTTCTCATCCAAACTCTTCCCAATTAATCTCCCAAAATCCATATCCTCCTCCTAGAAGCCTTAACTTAAGCAAAAGGCACATTAAGAAACCGTTTTGGTTCATACCTATCGGTGTTACCCAAATAAAAGGTAACGATTTCTCTTAACTTCTTTTCTATTATTTTACATCTCCAACCCATAAACATGTTTTCATCCTTTATTTTTAACCACAATAGTATCATTATTATACTAGGATGTTTTTATAAGACGTATTTGAACTAAACTTACACACACCTCCATCTAATGGGTGAAGAACATATTGTTTCTATGGATGGAAAACTAGTGCCTCACGAAACGATGACGGTTCGATTATCTCCTACTACCTATCATGGTGGCCATTATGATAGAATATGTATTCATATAAAATATATATTATTTTTATGTTTGCATTATGATTCTATATTTTTAATTTATTTCATTTATTTATGGTTTCCATTATGAGTAAATGTGATAATTTTATTTGAGTAAGTGCAGACTACTACCCCGTCAAAGTTATATGACTCTTTAATGCCATATGTGGGATGTATAAAGGATAGATTTAATAATATTATATATGATATTATAATTTAATTACAATATACCTATGTATCGTTATTTTTTAATTCTATTAAAATAATAAATAAAAATGAAAGTAGTGTTCATGTGTACGTACGGATTAACGTCTCCATGAATGGTGTATTTTATTTCATACCTCCAAAAGATATGTACTGTTATAAATATATATATATATATATATATGATATATATGATATCTAAATAATGATTATCATTCTGGATATAATGGACTATTGACTACGTGGACAACTTGTAAATATAAGGTGTTCATTTTTGACTCTAGTACCAAATATCGACAAAACGAACGTTGTTAAATTAAATGATTACATAATGTTTATAACATGGTAATAAGTGATATAAAAGGAGAAATAAACTTGAAAATGGCTATTAATAAAGTATAAATTAACTTTAGTTTTTTATGTTTTGGATTAAATAACGATTGACTCAAGTCTAACACGAGGTAAGGCACTTGGTCTCAATCTCCTTTCATGGAGGAATATTTTTTTATAATACTCAAATTTTTTAATACACTGTATAAACACCTTTGAATTTTAATTTCATTCATTGGAAATCTTTTTTTACGAATAGTTTTGCTAAATACCAAAAAATGTATCTTTTTAACATAAGTACTGACAACGACCTTTCTGCCGCTGCGAGGGTTATTTGATCTTTATATTCCTTAACAAACCGTGATGTTTTTAAATGAAAAATAAATTCCATATACAATTTTATGTATTTTTGGAATTGAAAATAGTTTTAATAAATGTTTTGATACATTAATATATTGAAATGTTATATTGTTATTTCAATGTGGAAATTTTATCTTTCCGTAATGCTTATTTTATCTGTTAGGATCATGTTATGGTTTTGGGCAATTATTTACATATACGGGTGGTTCTGTGATAACCCTAGGGTGGGTGAGCCCGACATATATCTCCAATTCATTGGGTAACATGATGGAGGTAAACATGAATGTTTCTCCTAAGAGATTTAGGAAATATACTATGATGGGTATTCCTAAGTAACTCCCTATGTAGTTGTGATAGCTACAATGTAAGTTTGTTATATAGGCCACAAGTTACCTTTATTATTTATGATTTCTATGTGTCATTCAAAAATATTATGATTTCATGAGGTAAGTAGAAGATTTTATGTTTTTTATTTATTTATGAACTAATTTTTACTTTCATTGTTTTATAATCCATAATGGTCTTTTTATGCTCATCCCACGTTTTGAAATATTTTCACAGGACATAAAGATGAATAGGGTCAAGGATGGGATCAAGAAAAATTCATTCTGTCTAAAACCCAGAACTAGACATGACTCTTTTTTTCAAAATTTTTTATTTTACAAAAAAAATTGAAACTGGGTAGAAGTTGCTAATTTTTAATCTTTTGAGATGTAATAGTTATTTCCTAATTCACTATAACTTTATACCTAAAAAGATCCACAAAGTTAATTATTCATTAAATTCAATATCATGTAAGGTTTAATGTCGGGTCCTTATAGTTTGGTATCAGAGGTGGTTCCCAGCCATAAGTGTAGCGTAATGCATGGGTTGAGTTGTAGGACCCAAAATGAGGACGTTGTGCTATAAGGGGGGGGGGGTGATTATAACACTCTCAAATGATAAAAGGTTAAATGAAAAAATGATATGACTCATGTCAACAAGGTCCACCTTCTTTTTCAGGAGCCTACCTTATTAGAAATCCACAGTTAAGGATGCTTGGCCTGTAGTAGGGATCATGACGGGTGAACTTTTGGGAATTTTTTCAGGGTGTGTGTGAGTGAGGACAAATCACACTGGAAAGGACATGTGTCGGCCTGTGGGGACTTTCATTTGTTAGATGACTCAATCAGGCATGTCAGTGGACCCATGGGTGGGGACCATGTGTCGGCGGGGCAACTGGTGGTACCTGGTGGGCTAGGACCCAACAACCATGTTAGGGAGGGGTGTTTGTGTTGTCACCGGGACCATGTTGTTATAGTTGGTATCAGATTTCGTTTTAGATAACTTTAAGAGTTAGGGTATTTTTAAATTAATATCCATAAATTAATTTATGTTAATATTGAAATGATATAGAATTTACAGATTACCATGTTGCTTCGCATAAGATATTTCTGTGTCCGGAATGGTTTTCCAAAGAGGAAACATGGAAGCTATGTTGGGACGACATCAGGAGGAAGACAACCTTCCAAATCAACAACCATATTTTCTTGGAATCATAACTAAATAGTTTGTTATTGTGATGGAACAATTGGATCATGCTATAAATGGTGGTGGTATCCATGATTGAGGTCATCCAGATCAACCACATAGGAATATGTTAGTAGTAGAGCATTTCATGTGGCAATATCCCCCATCATTCAGAGGATCATCTGACCCTTTGCAAGTAGAAGGTTGGATTAAAGCACTAGAGAAAACTTTTTATGTCATGGGGTTTTCAGAACATCAAAAGGATAGACTTGTTGTCTACCGTTTTGAAGGTTAAGCGGATCAGTGGTGGTCTATGGTGAAAAATATACGGTTTAGTGAGGAGATTTATGCTCATGACATTGATGAGTTCAAAGTTATGTTTCTTGAGAAATATTTTCCTAAGGTGGTTCGTCTTAGGAAGGAAAAACAATTCCAAGAATTATGTTAGGAGGATGACTTAGTGGATGATTATGAAAAAAATTTACTCGACTAACAAGGTATACTCCAAATTTCATACGAGATCTTGATAGTAAAATAATTTTTTTTTACTCATGATTAAAACCAAAGTATCAAAGGGATTTAGATTCTCATGAGTTAAAAAGTTATGAAAAAACTTGTTTGTTGTGCGGTGAAGGTGGAAATGGATATTGTTGATGATCAGGTGTTATTTGACAAACAGCAAAATAAGAGGACAAGGTGCCAGGCGAAAGGGAAGAACTCTTCAAAAAAGTCTGGTGGTAAGAAACATAAGTTTACAGTTTGTGTTAATTGTGGTAAAAAGCATGATGGGGAATGACTTTTGAATTCTAGTAAGTGCTACCGATGTGGTAAAATTGGATATAAGGCTTGTAATTGCACTAAAAAAGATCAAGCTAATGGAAAGACAAAATTTGATTTACAATCATAAAAATGATTTAAGTGCAATTAAATTGGTCATTATGAAAATGAGTTTCCAACAATGAACTCAACATAGAGAAAGAAGACATACTATAAGAAGAAAGGGGTGGTGAAATCCTTTTCAACTACTTCAGCAGATGTTGGGCCATCAAATGAAGTAGTATGAGGTATACTGTTTATTCATTCAGATTATTCTAATGTGTTATTTGATTCAAGGTCTACACACTCTTTAATTTTTGAGAAGTTTTCTAGTAAATTGGGAATTCCGTCCTAAGATATTAATACGGATCTTATGGAAAAAAACACCTAGATGAAATTTTTAGACAAAAAGAAAACATAAGAACCTTACTTTCCTTGTTTGCGGAAATAATATACCTTCAAAACTTTTGGTTTTTCCTCTAGTAGATATTTATGTTATTTTGGGAATGGATTGGCTTTATGTTTATCATGATATGATTGACTACAGAGCTAAAGAGGTTTCTTTTCAGAATGATTTTCAGTTTGTGTATAAGAATGAACAATTTCATTTTATAACCAATCATAAAGATGAAAAACTAGTAAAAGATGGAAATTAATTTTACCTTGCACATATTGTCAAAAATAAAGGAACTGTATAGATTAATGATGTGCAAGTGGTAAATGAGTTCCTAGATGTTTTTTATAATGTGTTTCTGGGTATTTTACTTGATCGAGAAGTTGAATTTCACGTTGAATTAGTTCCTAATTCTAAACCAATTTCAAAACCCCATTATCGAATGCCTCAAATTAAACTTTTAGAGTTAAAGAAGTAATTGCAGGAGTTACTAGATAAAGGTTTCATTTGACCTACCATAACACCATGTGGTGCTCTTGTCTTGTTTGTTAAAAATAAAGATGGTTCAATGAGACATTACATTGATTATAGAGCATTTAATAACATCACTATTAATAAAAAGTATCCTTTGTCTCAAATTGATGATTTTTTTGATCAGCTCAAGGGAGTTCAGTATTTTTCAATGATTGAATTGGTATCGAGGTACCCTCAGTTGAAAGTGAAAGAATAAGACATTTTGAAGACCGTTTTTTCTACTAGATATGAACATTATTAATTTGTAGTTATTCCTTTTGTTTTAACCAATGCACCTACTGTATTCATATATCTTATGAATAGAATTTTTTTTTGAGATATTGGATAATATTGTTGTTGTGTTCATTGATGATACATTGGTTTATTATAAAAGTAAAGAGTAACATGAAAGTCATTTAAGGGTTTTCTTGAAAACCATAAATTAAAAGAAACTATTTGGGAAATTCTGAAACTGTGAGTTTTGGTTGCAACAAATTTCATTCCTTGGTCACATTATTTCAAAAAAATGGCATAACTGTTGATCCTGGTAAAACAAAAGTTGTTGATAAATGGCCACGACCCACTAATATATCCGAGATCCATAGTTTTCTCATTTCGGTAGGTAATTACTGCAGGGTTGTTGAAAATTGTGCACTGTTATCTAGTCCAATGACTATGTTAACTTGAAAAGGTGTTAAGTTCATCTGAACAAAAGAATGTGATGATTGTTTTCATTAATTGAAACTGAAGATCAGTGAATTCTTCAGTTTTGTCATTGCCATCCAGAAATGGTCAGTTTGTTATCTACAGTGATGCTTCGTTGTAAGGACTTTGTTCTGTGCTTATGCAGAATGATCAGGTAATTCGTTATGCTTTACGTCAGTTGAAACACCATGAGTTAAATTACGCTACATGTGATTTGTAATTAGATTCTGTAGTTTTTACTTTAAAAATTTGGAGGCATTATTTGTAATGAGTAAAATTTGAAATATATACTAATCAAAAAAAATTTATGTATATATTCACTCAGATAGAATTGAATATGAGATAGAGGACATGGGGGGGAATTAATCAAGGATTATGATTGCACAATTCATTACCATCTGGGAAAACAAGATAAAGTGGCTGATGATTTGATTCAAATAAGTAATGATTCATTAATCATGCTATGTCTGGAATGAGATCCTTTGGTTTTTGATTTGATGAAATTTGGCATAGAAGTTGTTGGTGCAGAAAATTCTTTTCTTTTGTTTCAATTGTCAGTGAGATCATTTCTATCAGACAGAATTAACAAAACCAAAAAAAAATCCATTGAGTTACAGAGAAAGGTATATTTGGTTCAGAATAGTATGTTTCCAGAATTTTACATTGATAATTATTGTGTTTTGAGGTGTGGAAAGAGATTATGTGTGCCTTCTGATTCACAGTTGAAGAATGAGTTTTTATGTAAAGCTTATAATTCTTCGTTTTTTGTTCATCCTGGTAGTACTAAGATATATTGAGATCTTCAAGTGTATTACTGGAGGGATGGAATGAAAGAGATATTGTTTAATTTAATATGAAGTGTTTGAATTTTCAATAGGTTAAAGCAGAGAGAAAGTTACCGAAAAAGAGGCTTCAGTATTTAATGGTTCCATAGTGGAAATAGGAAAATATATCCATAGACTTTGATGTGGGATTACCGAAGACATATCGAGGTAAGAAGGCAATTTGTCTTATAGTTGGTCGATTGACTAAATCTTCTCATTTTTTTCCTTTTAGAGATGCATTGTCTCTAGATCAAAATTAACGGTTTATGTTAAATAGATAATCAGGTTGAATGGATTTCCTCTCTCCATTGTATCTGATCGTGATCCCAGGTTTACATCTAACTTTTGAAAAGGCCTTCAAAACTTTTTGGGTATTGAATATAATTTTAGTACAGCTTTTCATCCTCAATCATATTGGCAATCATAACGAACACTTCAGACCCTAGAAGTCATGTTACGTTCTTGTTCACTGGATTACTAGGGAATTTGGGACCAACATCTTTCTTTGGTTTAATTTTCATATACTAACATTTTTTATTCTAGTATACATTTGGCTCCATTTTATGAATTATATAGAAAGAATTTTCGAACTCCTGATTTTTGGGATGAAGTAGGCGAAAGGAAGCTGATGGGGCCAGAATTGGTATAAGAGATGGCGGAAAAGGTTTTGTTGATTCATAATCACATGATAACAGTTCAGAGTAGGAAGAAAAGTTATGCAGATAACTGGAGGAAGGATATTTCTTTTGAGGTCGGCGATCATGTCTTTCTCAATGTTTCTCCATGGAAAAGTGTGACACGTTTTGGTAAGAAGGGAATGTTTAGTCTGAGGTTCATTAAGCCATATGAAATCCTGGAGAAAATCGGATCAGTTGTGTGCAGAGTGGCTTTACCTCCATGTTTATCCCATGTACACATTGTTTTTCATGTTTCGATGCTGAGAAAGTATATACAGATCCATATCATGTTTTCAGCCCAGAGGTAGTTCAGTTGGAAGAGAATCTCTCTTTTGAGGATCCACCAGTTCAGATTCTTGACCGAAGAGGGAAAGTGCTAAGAAATAAGGTAATTCACCAGTTAATGGTTTTGTGGAAAACCATATGGTTGAATAGGCAACATGGGAATCTAAAAATGCTATGAGGGATAAATACCCCCACTTATTTTGATAACTAAAATTGCAAGGATGAAATTCCCAAAAGGGGGGAAGGATGTATCATCCCAGGTAAATAAAGAATAAGAAATTTTTCATATTTATTTATATTTGGGAATTAATTATTAATTTTACTTTAAAGAGGTTTCTATGTTTGATAGCGTACCTGATACGCAACAATAGGTTTCT
The DNA here is from genome assembly GCA_963277665.1 of Viscum album. Classification (NCBI taxonomy): domain Eukaryota; kingdom Viridiplantae; phylum Streptophyta; class Magnoliopsida; order Santalales; family Viscaceae; genus Viscum; species Viscum album. Next base: position 319,796,826 of record OY728156.1, read on the forward strand.
TTGAAATCTTACATTACACACTAATAATATAATATTATTTTAAATGGTTGTTAACTCCTATTCGGTGTACTATAATGAATGAACAAAACTAACTACAATATGATTATACATTCTTGTTAAATTTATTTACATTTATCCAATAAATGTTAGAGGCTTCAAATGTGAATGAATCTAATTTTAAGCGTAATTTACATTAAAAGGTTAATTTACTACCTTTCAATGTTGAACCCTCTTTAATTATAGTTTTGTTCACTTTTATATGTTCTATTTGACCATATAAAATTCTTCTTTAGAGTCAGGATACCAATATTTTAGATGGGTAAATTGTTGGTATTTTTCTGATAAAATTAAATTTTAATGAATAGTCAAAATACTATATTTTAATTCAAAACTGAATATTAGTCTAGATTATTTATGTGGTTATATTATATTTTTAATTGGTTTTAAAGTGTAATTATAATTAATTTTTACCATTTAGTCCAATGTTTTTCATTGAAATTAATTTCACATTGAAACTGGACATAAACATGTGATAATATTTTGATAGTTATTGTTTCATAAAAACACGCTAATTGTTTTGATAATGGAAATTAATTTTAAATTAATTAATGAAACTTATATGTTTATAATTTGGTGAAATAGACATCATTTTTGAGTTTGGAATATCAAATATATATTGGTCTGAATATTTGGTACTAATCTAAAAAACATCAATTTTTGACTAATAGTGAAACCACTTAGTAGTAGTTAAAAGAACTGACTTTTTTATTTAAATGAATTTTTACCTTTTCTATGAATTGAATTTCAATAATCCGACCTACATAGTTGTGATTATTAAGTAAAATGGTTTTCAATAAGACGAAAATAATTTTTGGTGAATAGTATGTTTTGACTAATTTGTCGTGGTTAAAGGTAAAAAGGACAATTCAAGGTAAAAAGAATATTATAATAATTCAAAATTACCGTAACAGTTATCCTAGCCCTTTTGGATGTGTAATGGCCGACCATGGGAAGCCTTGGGTCGATTTTGGGACCCCATGTATCCACTTATTAATGATTATGACACTTTATTTTAATTAACATAATGTAACGGAAAAAATGACATAAACAAATATATCTTTGTAAATTAATTTTTACATGGTGTTATATAAGTTATCATTTTTACAATAAAAATTAAATGTAAATCTATAGAAGATTTAATACATCAGGGTATTTATTTTATAATTTTTTGATATCGAATGAATGAAAATATTAATGACACAATAATGATGCAGTGGATACCTCATTAATAAATGATTTAAATAAATAAGACTATAGGGACTAAAATAAATCAAAAACCCGTCCAATTTATATTGGATAAATTTATTTCAACCATGATTCATAATATTTTTATCCTTAATAAGTTTTGGACCTTTAGAAATCGAATATCATTATATAATAAAATAATATTATCACACTTTCCTAAAGAGCCCCTCCTCCCCCATATAAAAAGAAATCTCTTCTAACCAATTCCTCACACATATAAATTATTTTGGCTCATCCAAACTCTACCCAATTAATATCTCGACATCCCTTTCCTCATTATAGAAGCCTTACCTTAGGCAGAAGAAACTTTCAGAAACCCTTTTGGTTCATACCAAATGGAGTTACCCAAATTAAAGGTAATAGTTTCTCTTATCTTAATTTCTATTATATAACATATCCAACCCCTAAACTCTTTTTTTAACTTTAATTTATAACAAAAAAAGTATGATCAATATACTAGGATGTTTTTATGAGAAATATTTTAACTTTACTTACAAACACCTCAATCTAATGGGTGAAAAACATAATGTTTGAGGATGGCCAACTAATGCCTCACGAAACAATGATTGTACGATTATCTCCTACTGCCTATCATGGTGGCCATTATGATGACACTGTATTTATATATGATATAAATTATGTTTATTTTTTCTTTATCCTTCTTTAATTTTAATTTATATCATACCATTATGGTTTCCATTATGAGTAAAGGCGATAATTTCATTTGAGGAAGTGCGGACTACCTCCCCCTCAAAGTGATATGACTCGTTAATGCCATATGTTGGACATATAGAGGATGTATTTAATGATAATAGATATTTTCATATACTATAATTATAATATACATATGTATCAATATTTTTTAATTCCAGTTAAATAAGAAATAGAAATGAAAGTATTGTTCATGCGTACATATGTCTTACCGTCTCCATGAACGGTGCATTTCATTTCTTACCACCAAATGATATGTACTGTCATAAATATAAATATATATATTGGATATATATGATATATATGATATCTAAATAATTAATATCATTCTGGATATAATGGATTATTGACCACAAAGACAACTTGTAAATATATGGTGTTCATTTTTTACTCAAGTACTAAATATCGACAAAACGAACATTATTAACTTAAATGATTGCATAATGTTTATAACATGGTAATATATGATATAAAAGGAATAATAAACTTGAAAATGTTCTTAAGAAAGTATAAATTAACTTTAGTTTATTATTCAGGTTATTAAAGAACGATCGAGTCAAGTCGGACAAGAGGTAATGGACATCTTCTCAATCCCCTTTCATTGAGGCATATTTTGTTCTAGAACATGACTTTATTTTATACGATGTATACACACCTTTGAATTTTCATTTCATTCAAAGGGAATATTTTTCTATGACTCTTTTTACTAAATTACAAAAAAAATAATGTTTCTTTTTAGCATTAGCGGTGACAACAACCTTTCTGCCGCCATGAGTATTATTTGATCTCTAGCTTCCTCAACAAGCCATAAAGTTTTTAAACGGAAAATAAATACCATATAATATTTTATGTATTTTTGGTTTTGATAATGGTTTTCATAATGGTTTTTCTACATTTATATATTGAAATTTTATATTGTTATTGTAATGTGTAAATGTTATCTTTCCTTTATGTGTATGTTATGTGTTATGATCATGTTTTGGTTCTCAGACATTATTTATGTATACGGGTGGTTCTATGATAAACCTAGGGTTGGTGAGCCCGAGATAGCTCTCTAATTCATTGTGTATCGTGATAGAGGTAAATGTGAATGTTTCTCCTAATAGATTTAGCAAATATACTGTGATGGGTATACCAAAGTAACTCCCTATGTAACTGTGATATCTACAATGTAAGTATGTTATGGATTCTAAATGTTGCATTTATGATTTATGACTTCTATGTGTTATTCATAAATCTTATGATCTCATGAGGGAAGTAAAAAAATTTATGTTTTGTATCTATTCTTGAACTAATGTTTTCTTTCATTGTTTTATAACTCTTACTGAACTTTTAATGCTCATCCCAAGTTTTGAATTGTTTTCACAGGACTTAAAGATGAATAGGGTCAAGGATGGGAGCAAGGAAAAGTCATGTTGTCTAAATCATGGAACTAGAAATGACACTTTTTTCAAGAGTTTTTATTTTAGGAAAAAAATGGAAACTGAGTTGAAGTGTTTACATTGTAATATTTTGATATGTAATAGTTATGTGATAATTCTCTAAAACTCTAAACCTAAAAAGATCATCAATGTGAATTGTTCATTTAATTCAATATTATATAATGTTTATGGCCAAGTTTTATAAATTATGATGGAACTGTATTTATATATTATATATATTATGTTTATGTTTTCATTATGATTCGTTACTTTTCTTTTATAGCATTCATTTATGGTTTCCATTATGTGTAAACCTGAAATTTTCATTTTAGGATGTACAAACAACTTCCCCCTCAAAGTGATATGACTCATTAATGCCATATGTGAGACCTATAAAGGTTGTACTTAATGATATTTTATATTATATTACACTGGAATTATAATATACATATGTATCATTATGTTTTAATTCTATTAAATATGAAATAGAAAATAAAGTAGCATTTATTCGTACGTACGACTTACCGTTTCCATGTACGGTGCATTTCATTTCATTCCTCAAAATGTTATTTACTTTTATAAATACATATATATACCAGAAATATAACATATATATGATATCTAAATCATTAATATCATTTGGGAGACAATAGACATTTGACCACATAGAAAACTTGTAAATATTAGAAGTTCATTTGTTGACTCAAGTACCAACTATCGACAAAATGATCGTTACTAACATAAATGATTATAAAATGTTTATAAAATGGTAATATATGATATAAAAATAATAATAACCTTGAAAAAAGTTCTTAAGAATTTAAAAATAAACTTATGTTTATTATTTACGAAGAACAAGGAACAAATGAGTCATGTCGGACACGAGTTAAGGGGTTTCTTATCTCACTTTTAATTTTGCGAGATTTCCATTGTTCTCCACTAATTTATTGAATGTGGTGTATTTTTTACGTCCATTTGATATATATTATCGTGATTTTATTTATATTCAAGTTATTCTATTAATAAATTGGTGGATATTAACTTTTGGTCAAACGACACAATCGATTATAATGTAGTAAGGGATTTTTATCTCACTTGTTATTCCTGTGAGATTCATACTATATTTTCCACTATATTCATTTTTGTGGTGTATTTACAACCCATGATTGTATTAATTGTGTAATATAATACAATTTATGGGTATTTAAATCTTCATTTTGTGATCCTTCTTTCATGGGTTTTATGTTTTGTATGTTACCAAATCAGTAAGGGAACCTTTTAACCCAATTTCCATTCCTTTGGTTAATCTTTTAATTCCTAATTAAGTCATACTATGATTATGTGTGGAATCACTATTTATTTATTTATGTTGTAATTTAAACTCCCCTTTTTGTGGATATAATTTCTATAGACATAATCACTCTAGTGATAAATTCTCAAGTCATTGATATGAATGTGATAAGAGTAATTTTAACTCAATTTCCATTCATTGAGTTAAATATCCTAGTCATTGGTTATTTCATAAAAAGAACCTGTGTGAATTTCCTATGATTGATATACTCTGAATATACAATAATATTGACTGTATTTATATTTTTCACACATTATTATATAATTTATTAATCCTTAATCTAAGGATACAATTTTTATAAGGGATTTTTTCTCAATTTACATTCCATTGAGACTTCATTGTTGTTATGCACCAATTCACTCTTATATGTTGTATATAATTCCATTTGACATATTACATCATGAATTTATTTATTCATATGATATTATAAAGTTCTAATTTAATGTTATTCTTCAATTATTTGTATTCAAGTGTCTCTCATTTTGTTAAAAACACTTCAACTAAAATATTGTTTTAAATGTTTAAAAATTTATTATTGTAAATATTTCACAGTAATTTCAATGTTTTCAAAATGGTTTTTAGGATTTATTTATTGGATTTTAATGTTTTCATGTGATAATTTATTTAATTTAATCAATTTTGTATGGGGAAATTTGATTAAAAAATCTATTTATTAATTATTTTTAAATGGTTTTGAAAATGATTTGATAAAGCATTGTTTATTTCAATATATTGATTTGATATATTGTGATTGGAAGGTGGAAATGTAATCTTTACTTTATGCTTGTGTTATGTGTTAGTAATATGTTATGGTTACTACGTATTGTTTATGTATATGGGTGGTTCAATGATAAACATAGGGCGGGTGATCCTGATATAGCTCTCCAATGCATTGGGTAACGTGATTGAGGTAAACGTTAATGTTTCTCCTAAGATATTTTGGGAATATAGTGTGATGGGTATTCTAAACGTAACTCCCTATGTACCCGTGAATTCTAAAATGTATGTATTTTATGTATTCCACAAGTTACCTTTACGATTTATGACTTCTATGTGTTATTCATAAATATTATAATTTCATGAGGTATTTTATGATTGAAAAGTACGGTTTCATTGATTTGTATTTATTGACGGAATAAGGTTTTCTTCAATATTTTATAACCCTTACTGAGATTTTTATGCTTATCCAAAGATTTTGAAATGTTTTCCTCGTGAATTAAAGATGAATAAGGGTCAAGGATGGTATGAAGGAAAGGTAAATTTTTCTAAAACATGGAACTAGACACATATATTTTTTATATTTTTTATATTATTCAAAAATGGATACTGAGTATAGTGTCTAAATATAATATTCATGTTGATATGAAATAGTTATGGCCTAATTCTCTAAAACTCTAATCCTAAAAAGTTCCTCAATGTGAATTATTCATTTAATTCTAGATAATGTAATGATTAAGGCCGAGTCCTTATAGATGGTATCAAAGGTTGGTTTAGATAACATTATAGGCTAGGTTTCTCTTTAAGAATAGGTGACATTACCATAATGGTCAGGATTTTAGAAAGAGTCATAGTTATTTTAGATAAAATTAATGAGTTTAAGATAACATGAATAATTATATCTTAGTGTTTACCCTCCTCATATGATAATATATGATGATTTTATTGATATATGCACACTTACCATTTTGGATTTATTAAATGGCTGGATCTAGTAGCCACCAAAGTAACAGTGATTGTGAGGAAAACTGTGATGGTTTTCTGAATAAGAAACTATATGAAATGGGAGATGCAATGATAACTCTTGTGGTTATTTTCAACCAACTATCTAGAGTCATTAATGACCAACTGAAACTTGGTGAGTTTTATATGGTATCGTATTTGGGAGAATCAAATCCCCATGGAAGTTCAGGTAATAATTGTAAAGGTATGCATATTAAAAAAACTATGTTTCAAGGATGTGGAAGGAAACACATAAGAAAATGTTTCAAAGGGAAGAAAATATGATATATATGTGAAAGTGATGGTCATAAATCAAGAACCTTCCATGGAAAAGGTAGCATTCAGTTGACTCTAGGAAAGGGAAAGAAGTTCTTTATGAGGGATCAATTGAATGTTTTAAATGTGGTGTGCATGGCCATTATACAAAAAGATGTCATACGATGAAGGTTAGGGAATGGGATCATCAGGATCATAAAAATATATTTTTACCAATACCTAATGTCATTCCAATTGAGGGTGAAGAAACTGACAATGACCAATGAAAGATATGGATTATTTTTAACTGATGTTTCGACATTATTGAATCTTTGGATATGATTCATGATTTTTTTTTGAAATAAGTTCTTCAGAATAAGTTGAAAATTAATGGTTAATGGATAATAAAGAACATTGAATGAGTAAGAAGTCAACATATATGGGATTCAAGTGTTAGGGTAGATTTTAGGATGGGGAAATGCTTAAATGTATTGAGGATCTTTTGATGACGAGATTACATTAGTATAATTTATATAGTATGTGTAACCCTGAAGATTGATATATGAAAATTTTATTCAATGAATAATTATCTATTATTTTGTGGATATAGTTATAAATAACCATTTGTGTTTATATGATCCTTGGATTTGAGGCAATTATAGGTTAATACATTTTGTGATGCCAAATGAATATTATTTGATAACCATTGTCGTAAAAATATCTTATGGTTATTTTTGATGAATTTACCTATTTTTTGTGGATGATATATAATTATATAGTTTTTGAAAAAGGAGAACATGCAGACTGCATGACAACCCACTGCATCAGAAAAAACTGTGGGAATCGACCCCACAACCAATGTGTGACTGATATTTATCGCATACCACTGGACTACATGAAGTCCTTTGTTAGTATGGCTCATTATTTTTAGTTAGATGATTTTATGAATCTAAAATAAGTTTATTTAGGGTTATCTATGGAAAGTATTAACCTGTCATGGAGAATATGTGATATGGTTAATTACTTTTCAATATGATACTTTAAAAGTAACTGATGATATTTAGAGATAAATGATAAGATTTATCTTGAAGAATATGGGATTACATGATTCTAAGATTTGGGTTTCAATATTAGTTTTGATTAATTTTATGAATTATATGGACAATTCTTTTTTGAATGTTATTTGTTGAGATTTGGGCATTGTTTGAAAAAATTTGGAGATTAAGAGTATTTTCTTTTATGTAAAATATTATCCCTTTTATAGATTGTCTAATCTTATACAAACCATTTTGGTTTTCATTAATGTATAAAGACATGGAAAAATATATTTCATCTTTTTTGGATTATGTGATTCTCTATAAGTTGATTATAGTGCTCTCAATGTGAACAAGTCATATTGAATACTAATCATTGGAAGAAAAAATGAATTTGTGGTTGGAACTTAAAGAAGGATGAAAGTCTACATGACAAGTAAGAATGTTTCCTTATATTATGTGATAAGATCATAAATAAATTACTTTCCTTTATGAAATGTAACATAAAACAAAAATGTTGTCTGTTAAGTATTTCCAACTAGGGCATCAATGACCGTATAACCCATCATAAGATTGTGATTTACTGGTGGTTAACTTTCTTCTAATCATGTTCTCTATCACACTCTATAAGAACATAATGATTTGTTTTCTCCTTTATATCCATGCTTTCATGGAATCCTGGTATATTTTGTCTATGGTGACCATTTTACTTATCTTCCATTATTTTAAGTGATATATTTATTTACTCGTTTTCTAATGTGGTACTTTCAATGATGTTTCGGAGCCCAATTTTAAAATTATGAGGACAAAATTCCCAAAAGGGGGGAAGAATGAAACATCCCAGATAAATAATGAATATAAAATTTCATATTTATTAATATTTTTAATTTAATTATTATTTTTACTTTAAAGGGTATGTTATGTTTGATGGCATACCTGATTCACAAAAACATGTTTCTTTGAAATATTACGTTGCACACAATGTTGAGTTGTACTGAAAAGTAATATATTATTATTATTATTTTAAATGGTAGTTAATTCCTAGCCATTGTAATGGTAGGAATAAATAGAACTAACTAGAAATTATTATACATGTTTGTTAAATATTTTTTCATTTATCCAACAAAAGTTAGTGGCTTAACTTGTGAATCAATCAAATTTACTTTACAAGGATGACTTACCGCCTTTTAATGGAGAACCCTCATTAAATATAGTTTGGTCACTTTTATATGTTCTTTTTTACAAAATAAAATTATTCTTTATAATCTAGACATCACAATTCAATTTTGGTAAATTATCGGTATTTTTCTGATAAAATTAATTTTTTGATGAATATTGAAAAATACTGTATTTTAATTCCAAACTGCCATTTAATCTAAAATATTTATATGGTTATATTATCTTTTTAATTGGTTTAAAAGGTAATTAGATTATATTTTTACCATTTAATCCAATTTTGGTAATTGTAATTAATTTCACTTTGAAATTGGATATAAACAAGTGTTAATCTTTTGATAGTTAATATTTCTAAAAAACACAGTTTTCGTTTTGACAGTGGGAATAAATTTTATATTAATTTCCACCACTTATGTATTTTGAATTTGGAAAAATGTATTTCATATTTGGAATCAGGATGTCCAAATTTAATAAATAGGTAACTTTTATTTTTAGACATTATTAATATTTACTTCAGTAAAAATTTTATTTACCATGGTTAGAGGGTAAATCTATTAATTAAGGGTAAATTTTTTTTATTATTATAATTTAAAATTACCCTAAAATGTGTCCAAATATTATTTTTTTAATACATATCCGACCATGGGAATATTTGGTTTGATTTTGGAAACCTATGGAGCCATATGGGAGTGATAATGACACTTTATTTTAATTAACATAATGTAAAGACAAAAATGAAATAATCAAATCTGTGTTAGTAAATTAATATATACATAGAATTATATCAGTTATCATTCCACTATAAATATATTTTTAAAATATAGAGATACATTCTACCTCATGGTAATTTTTTTTATAATTTTTAGACATCAAATAAATTAAACTATTTATGACACAATAATGATGCAGTGTTTACCTAATTTATAAATGATTTAAATAAATAAGATTATTAAGATTAAAATAATGTCTAAAACCAGTCCAATTATTATTGGATGATCTTATTTAGATCATTATTTGTCTTATATTCAACTTTAAAATGTTTCGGACCTTTAGAAACCGAATATCATTATATAATAAAATAATAATTTCACACATCCCTAAAGAGCCCCTCCCCACCTTATAAAAAGCCCTCTCGTCTAACCCATAACTCACACCTCTAAAGCCCCTTGGATAGTCCAAAATCTTCCCTAATAATCTCTCAATATTTATCTCCTTCACCAATAATCCTTAACTTAGGATGAAGGCACATCAAGAAACCTGTTTGGTTCAAACCAAAGCGAGTTACCGGATTTAAAGGTAACGTCTTCTCTTAAGTTATTTTTTTTAATTTTACTTCTCAAACAACTAATTTTTTTTATTATCTTATTTTATATATATTCTAGTATAATTAATATACTAGGATGTATTTATGAGAATTTTTCTAACTACACATTCACACACCTCCATCTAATAGGTAATGAACAAACTGTTTCTGTGGATGGAAAACTATCGCCTCACAAAATGATGACTGTTCAATTATCTCCAACCACCTCTCATGGTGGACATTATGATGGAATAATATTTACATATGAAATATATTATGTTTTTTTTTATTCTGTATTTTACATTTATGGCATACCTTTTTGGATTACATTATGGGTAAAAGCCAAAATTCCATTTTAGGATATATGGACTACCGCCCCGTCAAAGTGGTATCACTCGTTAATGCCATTTGTGGGATGTAAACAGGATGGATTTAAGGATATTATATATGATATTATACTAGAATTATAATATACCTATGTATGATTATTTTTTATTTTCCTAAAATATTAAATGTAAATGAAATTAGCATTCATTCGTACGTATGGCTTACCGTCTCCATGAACGGTGCATTACATCTCTTACCTCTAAATGGTATGTACTTTTATAAATACATATATATACTGGATAAATAACATATATATGCTATCTAAATCCTTAATATAATTCAGGAGACAATGGAATTTTGACCACATAGGCAACTTGTAAATATAAGAAGTTCATTTTTAACTCAAGTACCAAATATTGACAAAATGACAGTTATTAACATAGATGATTATACATTGTTTATAACAGGGTAATATGTGATATTAAAGGAATAATAAAATTAAGAAAGGTTTGTAAGAATGTATAGATTAACTAAAGTTTATTATTCAGGAAGAATAAGGAACAAATGAGTCAAGTCGGACATGAGGCAAGGGATTTCTTATCTAACTTTTAAATCTGTGAGATTTCCATTGTTCGCCACTAATTTTCTGAATGTGGTGTGTTGTGTACATCCATTTGATATATATTTTCATGATTATATTTATATTCATGTTATTATTTTGATAAATTAATGGTTACTAACTTTTGTTCATACGACTCGATTGATTACAACGTGGTAAGGGATTTTCATCTCACTTTTTATTTTTCGTGAGATTCATGCTATATTTTCCACTATTTCCATTAGTGTGGGGTATGTACTTCCCATGATTTTATTAATTTTGTAATATTAATCAATTTATGTTTATTTAAATCTTCATTTTATGATCCTTATTTCATGGGTTGTTTTTTTCATAAGTTACCAAATTGGTAAGTGACCCTTTTAACCTAATTTCCATTCCTGGGGTTAATCTCTTAATTCATAATTATGTCATGATATGATTATGTGTGGAATCACTATTTATTTATTTATGTTGTAATTTTCACTCCCATGATTGTGGATATAATTTTTATACCCATAATCATTCCATTTATAAATTCTAAAGTCATCGATATGAATGTGATAATAGTAATTTTAACTCAATTTCCATTCATTGAGTTAAACTCCCAAGTCATTGGTTTTTACATAAAAATAACATGTGTAAATGTCCTGTGATTGATTAAAACTGAATATCATATAATATTGAGTTTATATATATTTTTCACACATTATTATGTAATTTATTTATCCTTAATCTAAGGATACAGTTTTTATAAGGGATTTGATCTCAATTTATATTCCATTGAGACTTCATTGTTGTTATGCACCAATTCACTCTTATAGGGTTTATATACTGCCCTTTAACATTTTACATCATGAATATCTTTATTATCATGATATTATAATGTTATAATTCAATGTTATCACCCAGCTATTTTTATTCAACGATCTCGGATTTTGTTAAAAACTCTTTGACTATAATATCATTTTAAATGTTTTAAAGATTTATTATTCTAAATATTTCTCATCAATGTCCATGTTTTCAAAATGGTTTTAGGATTTATTTTTTTATAAATTAATTTTTTCAAATGATAATTCATTTAAAATAATCAATGTGGTATGGGACACTTTGATTCAAAAATCCCTTTATGAAATGTTTTAAATGGTTTTGAAAATGATTTGATAAATCATTGTTTATTTCTATATCTTGAATTAATATATTGTGTCTCGAATACAGGAATTGTATCTTTTATTTATTCTAGTGTTATGTGTTATTAATATGTTATGGTTATTGATAATTGCTTACGTATATAGGTGGTTCCGTGATAATCCTAGTGTAGGTGACCCCGAGATATCACTCCAATGCATTGGGTAATGTGACATAGGAAAACGTTAATATTTATCCTAAGAGATTTAGAGAATATATTATGATGGGTATTCCAAACGTAACACCCAACGTAACTATGAAAGCTACAATTTAAGTATTTTATGGATTCCACATGTTACCTTTATGATTTATGACCTCAGTGTGTTATTCAAAAATCTTATCATTTGATGAGGTATGTTATGATTGAAATGTATGGTTTCATTGATTTGTGTTTATTGATGGGATAATGTTTTTCTTTACAAATTTTAAAACACTTATTGATCTTTTTATTCTAATTCCATGTTTTTGAAGTGTTTTCCACTGTACTAAAAGATGAATAAGAGTCAAGGATGGGATCAAGGAAAATTCTTGTTGTGTAAAACATGGAAGTAGACATGTTTCTTTTTAAGAGTTTTTATTTTATTCAAAAATGGATTCTGAGTAGTAGTGTATATATGTAATATTCAAGCTGATATGAAATAGTTATGGCCTAATTCTCTAAATCTCTAAACCAAAAAAGATTCTCAATTTGAATTAATCTTTTAATTCAGGATTACGTAATGTTTATGGTCGGGTCATTATATATATTTATCATTCATTCAGGGGGATTATGATTCAACTGATTAGAAATTGATAAGTATTTATTCCACAGTCTCATCAATAATTGATATTATTTAGTTTTTAATCAAAAAAATGGAATATTTACCGTCCACTTCTGTCTTTTATAAAAAAAATGTACTATTCACTTATGAACATGAAGTTTTATTTTTCCCATGTTTCAATTTTTACAAATGAGTTTGAAAATAATATTTTTTTTTCTAAACAAGGAACTTTGTGACTTTATAGACAAAAATTTATATAAGGAATGTTTTTTCTCAGATACAGCATGAATAGAATCTTCCACTATCATGAAACCATAATTATTTAAATCTAAATTTACAATCATTCAAGTTTGTTTCAAAGAAAATATTTGACTATAAATTTAGCAGCATTCTATGAAAAATTAAATCATATAATAAAGTATATTTTCCTCACTAATTATTTTGATGTGATCTCTCAAAAAAATGTTCCATCAATGATTACATTATTTGATGTTACATAAATTATTATGAAAATATTTTTCAAGGAAATTATCCCTATTATACTAGTGGATGGATTATGATTATTATGGAATGATATTTATTAAATCTATTTTTTCAATATGTTATGTTATGGTTGAATGATTTTTAAGAAACCCATTTATTTTCATGGGTTTTGATAAAATGAATATTTTATGTTCTTGTGTCATACATTTGTTTGTTTTTCATTAAGTTATGGGTGGGACATAAATCTTCGTCCAATGAATTGGGTAGTAATTTATATCTCATTAGATAATTATGGGAAATAAGTCGATATGCTTGATCCTATATGGAATATTGGGAAACCCAGTCTACTATGGAAGATGGGTAAACCCAACCCACTATGGGAAGTTGGGTAATCTTATTCCACTATGGGAATATTGGGAAACCCACTACGATACAAGTAATGGATTATGAATTGGTATGGTGATGTGTCCCACCCAATATTTTCAGTTCCTATGAAGTTTCATGATAATTTTTTTAAAATTTAATTGACTTATTGGTAATTATAGCACATGATTATATGTCTTCCAAAATTCAATGACATATATTTATGAAATTATTTCGTGACTTATTCTCATGATTCCCTTATGATTAGGTCCTTATGAAATCTTAATATATATCCCATTTCTATTTTATATTATCTTTAATATATTGGTTTTGATCATGAAGCGTGATTTTTATGTTCTCGTACCCTTATTTTCATGTTATGTTTGTGTATCTTCATTGTTTAACCAAACTAAGAATCTGATCTCAACATTTCTTATTTCTTATTTCCCTATCTTTTAAAGAAATAATTTATGTAAGAGCACTATAGTAAGAAAAATTTATTAGAAAAGTTGATGACATTTGACATAATTATGAGAATGTGCACCAACATTCCAAATACACTAAACAATAACATTCCTGAATCATGTGTTTTTTTATTTAATATTAATCTAAAAATATGTAATATCCATTTTATAAAATTATAGAACATTATAGTTGGATTAAAATAAATGTTTATTCATCCTTTGGGAAATAGGATAAGAATAATTTTGTGAAATTCTTATCTATATTTGTAAGGATAAGTGTAGGGATGAGTTTAATGATATGTATTAGAATAGGTTACAATACTTGATCATTCTTAATGATTATGAATAACCTATGATTAAACATAAGGTGTCATAAATTTAAATATTAGAATTATTTTCCATTGATTAGGTGGTTATAACATTATTATTTATGTTGGTCACACTATTATTTTATTTTTAGTCAATGGATTGAAGCAAAAGGAACCATGTTAAAAATGAATGTGATATTAAATGCAATGATTTCCCTCATGTTGAACTAAATGTTGGGGTGGAAGGAATAAAAAATCATGTTTCCCTGATCACCCACATTTTTCATGATATGAGTTATGTTGGATATCCAAATTACTAATAAATGTAAAAAAATTGTGTTGAGTCCATCATGACGCAACGACCGCCTTATTTTAGTGGGTCTTTTGATCATCTTGTGGATGAGAAATGGATCAGTACCACTGAAATGATATTTTCAGTTCACCAATGTTCATAACAAGAGAATTTCATTTAGGATATCTATTGGTAGGAAGATGAATCAAACCAATGGTGAAATCTTATAATGAATATAAGTAAACATGATGAAATTGACTCCATGTAATGGGATGAGTTCACGAACTTATTTTTTTAATAATTATTTTCCTCACATTCTTCATAAAATATGAAAAGTAATTCCTTGAGTTAAAAAAAGTACAACGAATCTATTGGATCTTATGAAGACAATTTTACAAGATTTTCATTGTATGATTTTAGAATTATCATCTAGAATAAATTAATAATTGTTCTATTTTTTAATATAATGAAACCATGTATGAAATGGGTGTTAATATTAAAGAACATAAGTAGTTATGCATAAATCATTAGAGTTTCTATCAAGGTGGAAATGGATGTTGGAGTTACATATTAATCTACTGATTTTGAAAAAAAGAATGAATGAATTTATATAAAAATATAAAAACCATGGAGAAATGAAGATGATTATTCCTTTATATTGAAATTATGGAAAAAAAATGGTGTAGATATTCATAAGGTTATTGGAAAATGATTTATGTGTAGAGAGTCACACTACCAAAAAAATTACTTATACTCATGGTTCAAAACCATGGGTATAGCTTCAAAAACCATGGGTATATTCTATACCCACAGTTTTGGTAACTGTGTGCATCTAAGGCTTTGGGATACACCCTCAACCTATACCCATGGTTTTCTAAACCTTGGTCTACGATATTTTTCCACCATGTCAAAGGCTTGTATCAAATTTCCACGCTAGGAAAACCTTATACCCACGGTTATAAAACCGTGGGTATATAATTTTTTACAAAAATCATGCCACAGATGTTGAACCCGCAACCTCATATACACAATTTTGTCTCATTACCAAACACCCTTTGTCACTTATTGATATATATATAAATATTTTTCATTGTACATTAATATGTGTCTGAAAAATATATGCACGTCTGAATTAGAAAAAAACATGCTCGCCAGTTTTGAACCCACGTCACTATGTCCGGGATTACATCCTCTTACTAACTTAGAAAGCCCTATATTGTTTAAATATACCTTCATTTCATCTAATATAACAATTTATTCCATGTAATAGAAAAAAAATAGCCTGAAGAATTTTGATCATGTGACCGTTGAAAAAAATTATTCATTGCCCCCCCAACGCATATATGAAAATTATATATTTATTTTTTTATATACCTAGATATATTAATCAGAACCATGCGAAGAAGAGGTAAAACTGTGGGGATATGTTTTCCCGCTAAATTTTTTTGTGTCTGGAGAATTTTTCTTACCCGTTATAACGCAGGAAATCTATACCCAATGTTTTATAAAACTGTGGGTATTGGTCTTCGAAAAATTTATTATAACAAAATTTTTGGGAAAACAATGGGTATAGGTCTTAAAGAAATAATATACCCATGATTTTTTCAAAACCATGGGAATAGTTCTTGAAAAAAATTTATATACCCATGGTTTTGACCAAAACCATGGGTATAGATGTCTTTTTTCCCATGGTTTACCAAAACCGTGGGAATAGGTCTTCAATGATATGCATATACCCATGGTTTGTCCGACAACTATGGGTATAGGTGACCTATACCCGCGGCTTTTTCCAAAACGTGCGTATAGGGCTATTTTACTATAGTGTTATGTCATATGAAAAATGAATGTCTATGTAATCGGAATAATTTAGCTATTGATATGAACAGAGAGAAGGCTACACATAATGAACCCCACACACTTTAATGATTCATGTGTATAAAAAATGGGCATTATGATAATAAATTCCCAAATACAAGGGTAAATTATGACAATTGATGTCAACAACCTATTAATCCAAATACAAATGGAAATCTCCTGTGATCACTATGGATAATGTAGAGTTAGACCATGAAGTAGTGAAATGATTGAGTTTATATGTAATTTAATTCCAAAATAATGTTCTATAATTACATTTTTGGTATTATGAAGTTTGAAAAAATTCTATGTATTTGTCCACTATAGTTTTTTCAAAAGGATGTATAAGTATATAATGAATGGTACTTATGTCCCTTAAATGTTATTTGGGTGGTAAGGTGATATTTAATGAAAACAGGTGATTATGTGAAGGATAACCATTAATATGTGCATGATGTTGGGATAATTAAATACATAGATGTTTTTTAGTGATAAAATAAATGTTATAATATTGATGACCATGTGGATGATAAGATGACTATGTGGTTTATTATATAATTCATTGAGTTTATTGAATTTTGGATTTGTGGTATGAGGATTGATTTAATATTTGATAGAATTAATCTTTTCACTATGGTTTAAAGGTAATTCAATCTATTACCAAGTTTAAAGAGAATACATGATAATAGCCATCAAATGTTTGGTGTGAGACAATGGAGATCTACATCATGTTTTTTGGATGATTAATGATTATTTTATTTTTGAAAGTTATAACCCTATTTTTAAATTTTTTATTTTAATCTCTTCGAAGGATTAATAGGGTGACTATTTATGATGTTGTTTAAGTTAATAATTGGATTAGGTTTTAGATATCAATTTTTTTTTATGTTCATTGGATAGCATATTCTACCTATTTTTTCTATAATAAATATAATCCTAATATTCTATTTACTGGTCTCTTGGTCAGCTAATAATTCACGAATGAAAAATTGACCTTCATTTCATGGAATAAGAGATTAAGTTGAAATTTATCAAGGAAAAACAAAGGTGATATTGTGCTAAAATCAATTCAGTATATCTTCTCATGATAATTGATCAACATTAATGAAAGGGTATTTAAATTAATTTTTTTCCGTTATCATCATTTTTGATGATATTAATAACCTATTTCAAGACTCTTTCTATTGTGGATTTGTGGTTGTTAACTTTGTCGTAACCATGTTCCCTATCACTATCTATAAGAATATGATAGTTATATTTATTTTCCATGTACTTGTTTTCACATTCCACTAATTTTATCCTATATGTAACCCTAGTTATGAGTTACCCTTCATAACCGTTTTGTTTCCAACCTTCCTATTTTAATGGATTTTTCATATTTGGTTTTATGATGTGGGAACATTCAAGTATTAAACCCTTGAAAACTTAGAAAAATTTTGGGTGTTAAACCCATTTTAAGGGGAGTAAAATGTATCACCATGATATTTTGTGAAATATTTGTTCATAATTAATTTAATCTTTTTGATATATTTCATTTCCCACAACATTGAACATATTGGGTGTTATATGAAAGAATGAAGTTATTATTATTTTAAAAATAACACCATGTCAAGGTTTCTCTACAAAAAACAATTACATTAGCATTTGGTATATGCACCACTATGTTTGGATTGTGTTACACACAATTCCATGTTGTTTCAATAGGTTGTGTTACACACAAGGCCATCTTTTACAAAAATACAATATAACATTAATATTGTTATTAAAATCTTCATATAGTTTCCAACTACCCCTTATAATGGAGATTATAACTAATATTTACTAAATTATGAAAATATTATTTAAAAATATATATAATATGAAACCTCTAGTGAGCAATTATCTATAAATGAATGTAAATACTATTTGAAAATAAAGAAAATAATTTTCTAGAGAAAACTATTTTCTACATAGTAACACCATTTTAAATGGATAATTTAAATAAACCAATACTAGTAAATGATTTTAGTAAAAAAATGGTACCACGTATTCAATAATCTTTTTGGACAACTGTCCAATATATTTTATAGGGATTAGATAAGAATAAATATAATTTTACGAAATTGATTTTAATGTCCTGGTTCCGGAAGCTAACTAGAGGCACCCCATACCTGGTTGGTCACATGGCCTCATGCTCATTTCCCCAAACGCCAGAGGCTACTGACTAGAAATGAGGGTATTAGGTGTGATTGTGGGGAAACTATTCCCTCCTTGGTAGAGTAACACAACGCAAGTAAAACACAAAAGAAAAGCAGCATCAGTTATATTCCATACAAAAAGAAACTGTAGAATACTAGAGAAATAAATACGTGGAGAAAATGTATAAATTATGAATGATACATATATCTAGTAAAGTATCCAAACAAGTCACAATTCTGTAATACATTACCAAACCAAAGTACTACAAAAACAAAAAACATCTCCACAGCTTTGAAATACAAATCATGGTCCCATGCTCTCCAGCTCCAAGCAGTCAAGTACTTCAACTAGAAGGGTTCTTTCCCATATCTATACCTACAACAATATAATTTTTTTGGCGCAAAATAATGGCCCAAAAAGTGTGTGAGACTAAATCCAAGTAGGAAACCACCAAGAGATCTGTTCTTAATAGTCAATGAATAAATATGGTAGGAAATAAGTAAAATGAAGCAGTGGACAAGGAAGTACACTGCCATAAACATTCCTATAGTTCGAAGCATTCAATTCCACATATCAAGCAAGAAGATAATCACAAACATGTAACCCTTTGGGAAGTACTCACAGCCTAACCCCCTCTGGTCCTACCTTGAAAACACAAGAAACCCTATGGAAAGTTCACATAGTCTAAGCCCTCTGGTTCAGCTTTAGTATAGACTCTCTGAGTAAGAACTCTTCATGAATTCTCCCTATTGTCTCATATAGGTAACTAAAAGGTGCTCTAGGGAGGCATGTACATCACATTCCCCATGTGGCCCACATCAAGGAACTACAGAAACTCTGAGGATGCACTTATGTCAATTCTCCCTATGGTCTCTCATCATTAATGTTAAAAACAGACACTTTGAAGAATCCCTTACATCCATTCTCGCTATGGTCTACAACACCAGGTTATCATGTCCCTTTGTATGTCAAATGAGTACAACAATGTAATATGACAAAAGTAAACCTCAAGAACTACTATTCTAATAGTCTGCAACCTAGCATCATGTCGGATAATCAAACACTCCATCTTACAACACTAGGCATGGTGAAAAACAAGACAGACTAACAGGCTAAGAAGGATGAATCGTTCCTAAAAACATGCATGGGAAAACATTTACAAACATACCAATTTAACCTATTCCCATTCAATTAGCATTTATTACAGCATACAAGCATAACATTCATAAAACATGGCTAAAACAGTAAACATGCAATACCCTGTTAAAGGGTATTGGGAAATTTTGCACATATAACTCAATGACTATCTACAGAAAGGCACAAACCACCTACCTCGGTGTTGTAGGATCTCTATATGTGAACCTCAAGCCTTGAATCACCCAAGAACACCGTAGATGTACAAAAATGACAAAAATACTAAACCAATGATAACTCTTGAAATAAGAGGAATCAGGAAATGAAGTTATAGGAGAAGGAAGATCATACTGTGGAGATCCCAACCCAATCGATGGTGGTTGATTCGGAGAACAGATGCTCGATCGGGTGCTTTGGGAAGAATCATGGTTGTACAGATGCTCTTGGATGAACTAGGTCAAGAGTGAGGTATTCATGTCGGTCAAACATGACCCCGGTACGTTTAGGGCGTGTACATTCCCTTATAGGGCCCCAATTTAGGCGGACTCCAGGTCAACAAACACGGCCTTCTGTATAGCCATTACACGTCCTTCACACTTCTATATGCGGTAATCGAGTACACGGTGTGTACTCATAAAGTAAAAGTCATGGACAATAAATTTTTTTGAAAACTTTTCTTTTCCCCCAATACACTAGAAAAATGAAAGAATACTTGAAAAGAACATCCAGGTTCTTATGAACATTCCCCCCTTAATGAAATTTTTCTCCAATTTTCCTTAGCAAGACGGTGTATAAAAAGAATCTCCGAACAGCTCTGGCCACTACGATCATACATCGACCTCCCTCTCCCAAGTCTCGTCATGTACTCGCTCTTTCTACCATATCACTCATACAAGAGGAAGATACCGACCATGAAGAACATTCATACTTCGATCAAAAATTTGGATTGGATGCTCTTAAAAAGATTCATCCACCTCTAGCTCATCTTCCTCTGGTTGAAATGCAAGATATGGGTCTGATATGTAACATCAAGGATGAGAAACATTAAATACGACGTGCATTTCCCAGTACCTATGAGATAACTGCAACCTATATGCAATCATCCCAACTCTCTTCAACACATCAAACGGCCCCATGTACCTTGGTAAAACCTTACCCTAACTCTTAATCATTCTATGTCCCAACCTCGACGTGACACACATGAATACCCGATACCTGACCTCGAAATCTAGAGTTCGTCTCTGTTGATTAGCATAAGACTTCTGTTGAGACTATGCATTATCCATTTTCTTCTGAATCAACTCAATCTATTGTGTGGTCTCCTAGACAAGTCAAGGTCCCAACATAGCTGCCTCTCCTTCCTCCAGCCTGTATAAGGGCGATCGGTTTGGCCTACTGTACAAAGGCTCATAAGGTTTCATATGAATAGTTTCTGGTAAAGTATTAGTTTAGTAAAACTCCATAAGAGGTATTTTATTCTCCCAATAACCTCCAAAATACAAGATGCATGCTCGAAGCATGTCCTCAAGCACCTGAATCGTATGCTTAGACTGTCCATCTGTCTGATGGTGGTAGGTTGTACTCAAATGTACCTGTGTACCCAGACTTCTGTAGCCCCTGCCAGAACCAAGATGTATAACATGCATCTCTATCTGAAACAATACAGTGTGGAACTACATGCGGAGATACAATCTCACGGATGTACAGTTTTCCCAGATCATCAACACTGAAGGTCTCCTTGATCAGGAAGAAGTGAGAAACCTTCGTGAGTCTGTCAATGACAACCCAAAATGCATAATTCCATCGAGGTGGATTTTCTAAAATCGTCATGAATTCCATTTCCACATCATTCCATTTCCACTCGGGAATGGGTAACTGCTGCAAAAGCTCTACTGGTCGCTGATGCTCCACCTTTACCTGCTGACTGGGGAAACACCTCATGAAGTACCCGGCAACATATCTCATCATACCTGGCCACCAAAATTGACGTTGTAGATCCTAATACATCATGGTTACACCAGGATGAACTGCCCAAACTGAGGAATGATAGTCTTGCATCAGATCCTCGTGTATGTCTTCTTCCATCCATATGCACCCATGAAAATGAAAGATCTCATCCTTGCCCACTATCATTCCAGGAATAGGGTCCTCTCTTGACGCACTCTCCCATAAGACTAGGCCTTTAGAATTTGATAGCTTCCTTGTTCGTACATGATCAATATGAGTAGATGTAACAGCTACAGAAGAATGAAATATCTGCCCCAGTCCGTCGTGCACCTCCAAATGCATCTTGGAGAACAGACCCATAATATGCCACTCACTACTGGCCTCTTGAACTGACTGTATCTGAGTTCTTCTACTCAGCTCCTCAGCCACTGCATTGCCCTTCCCAGGAGTATAGTCATGCTCAAAGTCAAATGACATAAGGTACTGAACACACCCATGTTGTCTCAAATTCAGGTCATACTGAGTGAAGATGTACATGAGACTTTTGTGTTCGGTGAAAACCATGAAATGATATCCCAGAAGAAAATGTCTGCAACAAACAAAATCATGAACAAACACATCCAAATCGAGATCGTGCGTTATGTAATTTCTCTCATGTGGCCTCAACTTTTGAGACACATATGAAATGATTCCTTCTCCCTGCAGAATCACAGCTCCCAGACCGATACCTGAAGCATCACATTAAAGAGTATAGCTCTTTCCCAGCTTGTAAAATATTAGTATCAGTGCTGAAGTCAATCTCACATTCATCTTCTGAAATGTTGACTCAGAAGAGTCTTACCATAATAACATTTCACCATTCTTAATCAGGCCCGTCAATGGCTTTCCTAAGCATGAAAATCCATTTATAAAAAGTCTGTGGCATGCATCCATCCCTAGAAAATTTCAAACCTCAATGACATTCTTTGGCTACTCCTAGGAAACAACTGATCTCACTATCTTTGGGTCTACTGATACTTCTGTCTCTGAGATAACATGACCCATGAATTAAATTTTATCCGTCCAAAAGCTTCATTTTGAGAGCTTAGAATATAAATGATGCTCTATTAGTGTACTCAAAACGATCTCAAGATGGGTAGCATGGTCTTGTTGACTGTGAGATTACACCGAGATATCATCCACAAAGACTACCATGAAATAATCGTATTATGCATGGAAAACATGGTTCATCAGTGCCATTAAAACTATAGGTGTGTTCATGATACCGAACAACATAACCTTATACTTGTATAGACCATACCTTCTATGAAAGGCTATAAGAGGTATATTGGATGGTCTAAAGTGCAACTGATGGTAACTAGACCTCAATTCAATCTTCGAGAACACACGGGAACCTCGATGTTGATCAAATAGATCATCAATCCTTGGAATGGGATATCAGTTCTTTACTGTCAACTTTTTCAACATCTGATATTCCACACAAAGTATGAGGGTATTGTCCGGCTTCTTTACAAACAAGACTAGTGAACCAAAAGGAGAAGTGTTGGGTCGGAT
This sequence comes from Viscum album, assembly GCA_963277665.1. Taxonomy (NCBI): domain Eukaryota; kingdom Viridiplantae; phylum Streptophyta; class Magnoliopsida; order Santalales; family Viscaceae; genus Viscum; species Viscum album. Next base: position 319,820,549 of record OY728156.1, read on the forward strand.
GAAACCCTTTGTCTGAAACTACTGCAACTTCTTCTTGTGCTCATGTATCTAAGGTGTATCCATACTATAAGGAGGAATGGACACAGATGCTGCTCCTGGTACGAGCTGAATAGAAAAGTATACCTCACACTCTGGGGAAAAAATGAAAAGTCCTATGGAGGGACATCCCTGAAACGATCCACCACAGGAGGAATATCCCTTTGTGAAGTCCCCTTGTTATCTAGATATAAACTAGAAAACTGGGTTGTAACTCCTCCTGATCCATGATTCACGGGTCCTAATCTAATCGCCTGTACATTCCACTCACCCTTATAAAAAAACGATCCATCATCTAGTGATGTAAAACTAACTCTACAATGATAGAACATGGAGACATCCTGGAAGAGAACTAACTAGTCCATTCTGAGAATGACATCATTGCCTGTCATCTCTATGATGAAGAGGTCCCACAAGAAGTGACACCCATCATCCTCTAGAGGGAACTCCTTGCACTACCATATAATAGAAGTTCTTTTCCCCAAAAATGTGTCTAGTGTCATGTTATCAGCAGAAGAAAATATACATAGACCAAGGATATCCACAATAGCAACATATATAACGCTATTGGAAGCCCCCATATCAAAAAGAGAATAAGATAAAATCAAGGCAACTAGGACTGTACCTCGAACTGTAGAGGGTTCGAGATCCTACTGTTGATGGGTCTACTCCACTGTAAAATTCAGGCCTGTACCGAAGCCATGGGACCATGCATGACCACTCTGAGCGGATCCACCATGTTGTTGATGAATGCCTAGAAACCAAATACCATGGACATGGCCTCCACCTCATCCTTAATAGATATAAGAACTCTAGTTCCCAAACTGGTGAGAAACTGGTGGAGCTTCTCTTGAACGTGGAGTCATAGAAGAACCTATGTCACCTGCTGCCGGTGAGAGGAACTGACAGAAATGCTGAAGATGACCCGTCTTGCCGAAATATTGGCACTCCACTAGGTCTCTTGGGCAATGTGGCCTCATATGCCTACTCTTCACGCACTATTAGCACACCATCGGGCTACCAAAAGAAGTGTCTCACCTCCTTGGATCAATATTCAAAGACCACCTGCGGTGATTCCTACTATCTATTGGAGGTATGATAACTCTAGATGTCAAGCCGCCCAGGATCACAACTCCAGAATCCCTCAGATTGTGCTCCGTGATCAGTGTTTGGTTTACTATAGAAGTGATGGAAGTCAACCTGAGGATGTTCATCTGCAATTAGATGTCATGCCTGAGACCATTCTCAAACATCTTTGTCAGGAATAACTCATCACCTCTTGAAATAGGCGTGAAGCACTGCATCACTGTGACGGAAAAAAGAATACTCTATAACCAAAATAGTACCCTGTTCCGAACTCATGAAATCTCAGGCTCAATCAGCCCTCAATGTCTTTGGGTATAGGTAGTCATAGAGGGCTCTCTAGAACTCATCCCAAGCCATAACCATCTGGCGTTATTCCTATGAGATCGCATCCCACCATCTCTTGGAAGAATCCCAAAGCATATACATAGTGAGATTCACCCTCCACTACAATAAAAACTGGGTTTAGTGGCGGTTTTGTGGCGGCGGTTCACAAAACAGCTGCTAAACCTTTTCACCGAAAGGTTTCGCGGCGGTTTTTAATAAACCGCTGCGAAACCTGAAATTTTTTAAAACAGTCGCGACCCTTCCCTACTCCCACCCCGATCTTTCCCCCAAACCCTGCGCCCTCCCTTCTTCCCCTAACCCCCCCGGTGACCCGCGACCTCCGGATCTTTCCCCAAACCCCAGCGCCCTCCTAATCTTTCCCCTAACCCCAGTCCGGTGACCCGTGACCTCCGGCGACCCCGCGACCTCCATCTCTGGCAACCCGTCTTTTCTAGGTATGTATCCATTTAACTAGGTTTGAAATATAGAAAATTTTGATAGAGATTATGTTTATGGTAGGTCTTGTGTTATATTTGAATATTTTGATTAATTTTTAGTATTATTTTTTTCTTTGATATTCAGTTTGTGGATGTGCTTTTAAAATCAATTTATGTGCATCTAAAAATAGATTTCCCTAGAAAACATTCATTTGGTTATAAATCAATGCCATATAAATTGTTTGTAAAATGTGCTTGGTTTGATGAAATATTTTGAAACCATTGATTTTATTAGGAATTTAGAAAATAATTGATGTGATTGTTGTGTGAAATGTGTGTTTTTTAAATGATTGTTTTATGGAAAATAATTCTAATTTGATAGGAATCCTTTGGGATTTGTTTGCTAATTTTTTGTTTTTTGGAAAATTAATGGGATTTTTTTCTTATTTTAAATCATTCGAATTGGTTTCCTATAATAATTTTTTTTAAAAACCAATTCAGTTTTAAAGGAATTTGGAACCCCATGGGGGGTTTGAAAAACAGACTATTTTCATTTAATGAAATTGATATAGTAAATGTTTTTTACATTAATTAAATATTGACATTTGAGAATCTTAGGTGGTATCAAGAAATGGTTGATAATGTTTTAGGATTTACGTATGCAATTTGGTTCTTTAATAAGAACCTGTTTTATTTGAAAAATTTATTTTTGGAAAATGCATTTTTTGAGAATGGGTTTTTTATTCAATTGTGAATTTTGTTGTTTTAAAAGAATTTATAGGAGAATGTGATGTTCCATTTAGGATGTTTTGGGATATCTTGGTGTGATTTTGGGGAAACAAATACTTAAGGGTTTATGCTTTAGTTTATTTGATGTGACCCCCCCCCCCTCCAAAAAATATCTATTATGAAATTAGAGTGTTCATATTATGGGTTATTCCATCTTTTTTTTACCCTGCCTATGATCCAATTGGAGTGCTTGCTGTGGTTTCATTTTTGGGGTGATGTGATTTAGTTTACTTAAGGAATCACATCATTAGTGGCTCTAATAGGGAATTTCTAGTCTAGTAGTTTAGAAACTAGAACCTTGGAATAACTATTAGATTGATGAGGATATGTTTTTCTTGGAGTCTACTGGGTGATAACATGGAATGAAAATCAGTAATGAAATTTAATAGAAAACATGGGTATACATTTCCATTTTTCCTAGTTCTAAACAAAAGTAGGTACATAATGTATATCAATTATAACTCATAAATCCAATCAGTACAAAATAAAATAAGCATTAGAGGCATAAGTACCAAGGAACACTATAGTTTAGACTGGAAGAATACTTATACCATAATAAATCTTGTGCACAATCCAATACATATAACACATGCCTAGGAATAAGAGGAATACCCCATGAGTAACCCCCCCCCCCCCCAAAATTCTATGTTGTCCCCTAGAACAATGGGACTAGGAAACCAAGGAAATACCCATGAGAAAACCTCCTAATAATCACAAAACATGGACGATGGACTCAAGATAAACCTTCCACCTAAGTACCCAAGGTAACCTAAGTGCTCATTTTCACAAATCAATTTCAATATTTTAAAAGTACCCATCTCATTTTCATTTATCAAAAATCATGGAAAAACATTTCTCTCAAAAACCCCTTCTTAAACAAATGAAAATAGTCATTCCAATTTGATAAATCAACTTATAAATTAAGAGAAGTTAAGCTAATTATCATAGGATAGAGATGGAACCACCTACCTCAAAACTCAAGTCACACATTCCCGTAATGGGATCTACCAACAATGAAAACCCAATGATGAAAAAGAAGGCCCTAGAATATAATAAAAAAATTAATATTGATATAAATTAGAAAATAAGGGGTTGGTGGAAAGAGAAAACACCAAATACCTCAAGAACAGACATCTGCCGCACCAAAACTAACCAAGGAATGGCCTCCATAATGAGATCTCCCAAAGGATCTAGAAGAATAGACAAAGATTCAAAAACTTAGGCCACCAGATCTGATAATGTTACCCTAGGGTGCCACCATTATCAAGAGAAATGAAGAATCATAAATATTTCTTACCCAGAGAGATGCGCCACGACTATAATAAAAGATCCAATGTTGAATGGATCAATCTAGATGGAGCATAGTCTCCCAAAATAACAGAGAAGATCTCTAGGTAGGGATCTAAGGGAATGGAGAAAAGAACTGAAACCAAAATAGCCACTCGCCTATTTTAAAAACTACACGAGGTCCATTTGATGTTGTGTAATACTATTACCTGCTGTGAAATCCATGGTGTTCTAGTACGTTGAAAAATCCTTCACCTCAGATTAAAAATCCATTATTTTAAAATTTACGATGTGAAACCACTCTTCCCGAGGTGTAAACTTTCACAGCATGAATACCCTTTCATGACTTGTATCTAGTAATAGTTACACGGCGTGTAACCTAGTTATAGAGTGTGAAAGACTTTTGAATCATGTAGAAAATGATGGTTAAAGATGAAAGTACAACAAATATCTGACTTCACCATTTTAGGTATCTTACCAATTCCTTCCAAGTCCTTTACAGACAATGGAAAAAAGGAAAACCATGAAGAGGATAAAAAATACCTAATATATCAGTAATAGGATCTTACAAACTCCCCACTATAAATAATTTTTGTGCTCAATAAGTCATGTAAAAGATGTAATCCATGGAAAAATATGAGTTCACTGCTCCTTCATCAATGACTCGTGTTCTCTGTCTCCAACACAACGACACCCTCATGAGGAACTCATGGAAGGTACAACCATGTAATATATATGGATAATAGATATATGAATATTTTTCTTTGGTTTATGAGGATAAATGCGATAGAACCATTTATTTCCTTTAAAAAAAGGATCATCACTCAAAATAAAAGATCACTTGAACCATATGCTTATTATATAAATAAAAGGTACTTGATTATATGTAATGAAAATATAATAATTTATAGTAATGTTGATAAAGACAAAAAACACTCATCTTTTTAATGAATTAAATAATCATTGTCCATCTTTGAAGAATAGGTAATCATGACTAAATAAATGGTTAATAGATGAAAAAACAATGAAATTAAGTGGGTGAATTATCATAATGTCTTATCACTATGTTGGATCTAGTGAGAAGAATATTCATTTGATTATAAACAAGTATCAACAACATTGTTCAAATTATGAAACTAAATATGGTAAAAAAATATTCCATATTATTTTTATTGATCTATAATATTGATAACTGAAGGTAATGATTATTAAACATAATACAATGAGGGGAAACTCTAGAAATGGGAACCCATGCATTGGTATTCTATATTAGTGATTTTGGATGGATGTTATAAATACCGACTGGTATCCCATTTCTAGATATGGAAAATAAAATAAAACATTTAATTGAGATGACCAAGCACGTGAGTATATGAGATGTTCATGAAAGTTGTAGTATTTTTTGTGAGGGTGTGGATGTAATATGAGTTGACCAATGTGTCTCATTAATGTAGTGGGGATAGAAATTGTTTGAGGCAACATAAATGTGTGATTGACAGTGTTATGATAATTGTGTAACCCGATATTCTTACTGCTCCTCAATGAGGTGATCACGCTGTCTCCTAGGGACCAGACTTGTTTGGTTTGTCTGGCCATGCTAAGTAAGTGGTAAATGTGATCAATGAATCATCATTATTATATTATGCATACTTTATGATCAATGGGTCATCTTTATTATATTATGATTCTGAAATCTTACACTATCGTATCTTTTGTGTAGGCACATTGTGATATACATGGATAAAAGTTGGATCACATTACCGAGGAACACACCTCAGTATGTTAAGGGTTTGAATGAGTTTTTAGATTTTGCGATTTCTAATAGATCCGTTGAAGGGAGAATAAAATTTCCATGTCCTAAATGTAAATTTAGAACATGGTTGAAGAGAGATGAGGTTTATGAACATTTAATACTGAAACAATTCCCTGATCAATATTTGTGTTGGATTTGGCATGGAGAATCGAACGTTACAGAAATATTGAGCACTGATGTTAATCCGCAGAATGAGTTCCCAAGTTCGTCGACAATGGAAAACGAAATGCAAAACCTAATAAATGATGCATTCGGCACTGCAAGGCACTACTATCAGTATCAAAACATATCAGAACAACCAGAAAAGGGTGCTACAAATTGCAACGTGACAAGTGATGTTATTGAGACTGTAACCCGGGTAGATAAAGATTGTCACATATCATTGGATCTTCCTCTTGATTCTGTGGAGCCAAATGTAAGAGAAAACTTCACTGAGGAAAATGTGTTTCATGATTTAGTTGATGATGGAAATCAAGAGTTGTATTGTGGGTGTTTGATGTATTCAAAACTTTCATTTCTGCTGAAGTTTTATCACATCAAATGTCTATGTGGAATTACAAATAAGGCAATGTCTATGATATTGGAATTGATACGTGATGTATTTCCTTAAGCAAAAATCCCAGAATATTTTTATGATATGAAAAAAGTTGTTAACAAGCTTGGTCTGAATTATACAAACATACATGCGTGTCCCAATGATTGTATACATTATTGGGGAGAGGATTCAAGTAGAAAGAATTGCAAGAAATGTTCTTCTTCTAGATGGCAGGGACAGGGTGATTTGGGAAGTCTGAATGAACATAATTTCATGGAGAAGAAGTAGAAAAGGAGCACACTTGCAAAGGTTTTGCGTTACATTCCTTTGAAGCCTCGATTGCAAAGATTATTCATGTCATCGAAAATCGTTGAACACGTGAAGTGGAATTCTGTAGATAATAACAATGATGGGTTAATGAGACATCCACGAGATTCCCAATCATGGAAGACATTTGATTCATTATACCCAGATTTCTCAGCTGATCCTAGGAATGTTCGATTGGGATTGGCTGCCGATTGATTCAACCCATTTGGGACTTTGAGTGCAAGTTATAGCATTTGGACAGTTGTTTTGATCCCTTATAATATGCCTCCATTGAAGTTTATGCAACAATCATCTTTTATCAGTACAATTATTATTATTGGAAAACAAATGCATGGAAATGATATTGATGTATACTTGCAGCCTTTGATTGAAGAATTGCAGGAGTTATGGAGTAACGGTGTTGAGACATTTGATGTTTCTTCTAAAACAATGTTCAAAATTCATGCTGCTTTACTGTGGACCATTAGTGACTTTACTGGGGTTGGGAATTTATCTGGTTGGAACAATTATACGTGTTTGGATTTTCCCATTTGTAACATTGATTTTGAGCCCAAACAGCTACCTCACAGTAGACAATGGTGATTCTTATGCCATCGAAGATTTCTCGATGCATCTCATAGATTTCGGCGGAACAAATCAAAATTTAATGGTTTCATTGATCGTAGACCACCTCCAATTTTGTTAACTGGTTCTGAAATATTAACACAGCTTGAAAATGTTGAAACAGAATTTGGGAAGGTTTATCATTTGAATGATAGCGGAAAACGGGTCTGAAGTGCATCGTCAAGTGAAATCAGAACACAACAATGGAAGAAAAAAAGTATATTCTTCAAACTTTCGTATTGGGAATTTAATTTGTTGCGCTACAATCTTGATGTGATGCATATTGAGAAGAATATCTATGATAATTTGATTTTCACATTACTTAATGATCATGGATTGTCGACGGATCATCTTAATGCTCGCAAGGACTTACAAGTAATGAACATAAAATGAGATCTCTGGCCAAATGAGAATGAAAAGTATGCTCCGGGCATTTTCGCAATGAAAAATAGGGATAAAGATACGTTCCTTCGAATTTTAAAGAATGTGAAGGTATCTGATGGGTATTCGAGTAACATCTCAAGGTGTGTTGACTTGATGAATCATAAGTTACATGGATTGTAAAGTCACGATTCACATATTTTGTTACAGCAGTTACTACCATTGGCATTGCATACATTATTACCTGAAAAAGTTACTGCTGTTGTACTCTAATTCTGCACATTTTTCAGGCAATTATGTGAGAAGGTTGTACATCCATTTCATCTTGACAACCTCCAGGAGGGGTTTCTATTGAATCTTTGTGCAATAGAGATGATCTTTCCTCCATCTTTTTTTAATATCATGGTGCATTTAACTATGCATTTGGTTGAAGAAGCTAAATTAGGAGGCCTCGTTCATTATAGATGGATGTATCCAATTGAGAGGTATTTTATTTATATGTTTTCCAGTTAATTAAATTTTTTTGACCTTTACATAAATGCATAATATTATTATTTTATTTCACAGATATCTTGGGCATTCGAAATCATACGTGAGAAATAAAGCTCAACCAGAAGGCTCTATTGTTGAAGGCTATTTGGTTTAGGAATGTCTTGCCTTTTGTTCCTGGTATTTAGATGATATTGAGACAAGATTTAACCGAGTTGGACGTGTTGATGACACATCAACTCAATCTCAAATTCATCCAAAATCAAAAATATTTCCTGCTATTGGCCGATCAGTTGGGAGGACCTCAAATGTGACACTGACAGAATTTGAATTATTATAGGCACATAGATATGTGCTGCTGAATAGTGAAATTACAAATCCATTTATTGAAGAGTTGAGTAAAAAAACAAAGAGACGAATGAGAGGCCAAACACGAAATGAGAAAGATATAACGAAAGCTGTGAATAAAGAGCTTGTTAAATGGTTTGCACGACATGTAAGTTCATAAATATTGTAATAAATATGAATATTAGTTTGACACATACAATTTGTAAATCTATTAAATTATATTTCTTTTTCCAGATCATGAATACTGATACTCGATCAGACTTGTCAGAAGATTTGAAGTTTCTTGCGAGAGGTCCTATAAAGAAAGTTATAGAGTTCGACACTTATAATGTGAATGGCTTTATATTTCGTATAGTCGATCGAGAAGTGGGTTTGAAAACACAGAATAGTGGTATATTTACATTTTCTGAAGTGGGATACTATAGAATGCTGCATGATATTATTTAATTAAACTACCATGGACATTTTTTTGTTGTTTTATTCAAATGCAAATGGGTCGATATTATCAGAGGTGTAAAAAGATATTCATTGCAATTTACTTCTGTGAACTTCTCTCACTTGATGGATGTTGGTGATCGTGAAATGCATTATCCATATATCTTTGCATCACAAGAAAAAATGGTATATTATTTTAATGATGTTTTGGATGAAGGGTGGAGTGTAGTTACTCACGTAATACAAAGAGATTTGTATGATATGGGTGATGAAGTGGAAGATTTGACCTCTGAAATTGAATGTCATCAACAATAGGAAGCAGAATTATTTGTCCATCATGATATTGAAAATATTATTCTTGCAAGGATGAATGAAGTGGATGAAGAAATGGAGTAGGAAACCGACATGATTGAAGGGGAAAATGATTGTATGTACAATTATTCATTCATGCAGAAACCACTTGTTTCATTTCTGCAGTCATTCATTATCATTGTTATATATATTTTGTTTGTTAGTACTGGGCATCTATTATCATTTTTAATTTTTTTTCTGCATAATTTTTTTGAAATATAAATTCTGAACTTAATTTGATTTTATTAAATGACAGGAATGTTAAGGAGGAAGTGGTATACCATTTCTTCTAGTTCTGCGATGGATGCTGATCCATCTGGGTCACTCCCCACGACATCTGAGGCACCAGCTGCCTACACCCCCACACCATCACCCCCTGCACCATCTCTCACACCATCAGAGGGCCTCCCATTAGAAGATGAGTCGTCGACTCCCCCTATAGGTGCCTCATCAGTTGGGTGGCGACAGACCCCTTCTAGTTCATCCCAGACATACTGGAGCTTCACAGTCATAGGTATATATTTTAATTAAATAAATTTATTTCATTTTGTTTATAATAATTGTTTTCTCATTGAAGATGAAAAAAATGAAACCATGGAGAAACACTTAAAAAGCTCAGATGTTTGGAACTTGAATGGAGAAAATATAGTCATGCCATTTGATTCTTATGGAGTCCCTACGGATGATTTCGTGGGGTTCCTTGGCCAGATTATAGGCCAGTTGGCAGCGGAGCCCATTTACCTTCCCATTTAATATGATGATTGGAGACATTTGCCTCCAAACTGGAAAAATGAAGTTTTCGATTCTCAAATAAAGGTAATTTTATTACATTATGGTTTAATTGAATGTCATGTTACTAATATGTTCAAAATGAATTTTTGTATACAGATGTTCTTCCACTTCACAGTTATTGATGTGATAGCACGGAAGTGGACTTTGAAAACTCTTGGTAAAAAATGGAAAGATTTCAAATGGAGATTTTGGTGTGATGTCAACGATACTTCGTTGACCTTGGAACAAAGGTATGACAAGCTACCCAGTGGGGTACCGAAAGAGCAGTGGAAAGTTTTTGTTGACAGGCATCGTGATGAGAAGCAGATGGTATTGAAATATATATTATTATATTATCCTCATTTTACATTAATACTTGTTTATGAACAGGAAATTACATTGGATACATTAATGTTAAATTTCATTTTATTTATTTCAAGATCTCCCACGACAGAATGCATCAAACAGGGCGAAGCAAGTCATCCCTCACACGGCGGGCTCAAAAATCTTTTCTAGAAGCCGAATGTCATTGGTAATATTTTAAATAGTTTAAATATTTATAATACAATATTATCTATTCAATATATTTAATTTTTTATTTAGCTTTTCTTAATGCAGTTACAGAGTTTAGGGCACGAAGCCTCACAGACTAAACTGTGGTTGGAAGTTCACAGAAAATCAGATGGCTCTTTTGTTAATGAGCCTACCAAAGAAGTTGGGGTATGAAGTCAAATTTTTATTATAATAACTTATTATCAGTTTTTACTGTGTTAATATGTATTGATATTTGATTTATAGGTAAAAATTAAAGAACTATGGGATTCCAATCCTGGGAAGTCCTACTCAGTCTCCCAGGATGACCCGGTTGCTCAAGTCCTTGGGAAGGAGCATCCTGGTAGAGTGCGCGGGATGGGTTTGGGACCCGTACTATCTGAGGTCTTTAGCAGGCCATCAGGTATTCCATCTGCATCTACTCCTGGTTATAGTCAGCCCATACCTGAAGAAGCTTAGAGGGATATTTCTACACTACAAGCCACAGTTGAAGACCAAGGGGCTCAGATATCCACTATGCAGAAAGCGTTGACTGATTTACATCAGCAGATGAGCACATATACCCCCAATGGTAGTGCACCGAGTGGTGGTAAGCAGGTAAATCACAAAAAATAAAAATCATTTAGTTTGAAAACTTTTATTGGTTTTAAGTTTAATTATAAACAAGCAACAATATTTAATTTTCAATATAATGTTTATATAGGTGGCAGCAGGAGATGGAGGTGGAGAGAGTGACGATGCATCATCGGACCATGAGTAGTATTGTTGATGTGTTCAACAAATATGGGAAAGGTCGATTTGTATATATAACATGTGTGGTGTATGGAACCTTTAAAACCCCATTGGTCTTGGAGGAGCTTCAGTGGATAACCTTGAATGATCACAATAACCTCAGGTGGTAAAAGGAATGATGTGTTTGTTTCATTGGTTAGATGATCTATGGTAATAGGCTCTTTGATGTTTCTGTTGTAAATTCATCATTGGGAATTGAACTCATTAGGGTGTTTCATGTCCAAACAGCCATGTTGAATGGATATCACTAGATCAAGATGGTTTTCTGAGGTGATTTGCATGATCATTAATAGTTTTTATGAGGCACATAACCACATCACATGATAGCCAATGCAACTCTCTTCCCATGAAGCTTCCCTCTTTTCAAACTATTATTTTATGAACATATTGGGAGATTGTTAGATGTCATGTCATTTGATAAAAAAGAATAATCAGAGGGGTTTTACATGATTAATTGGGCTATTTTATGGGGCTTCACATGACCAGGAACAGATCACATGAATTGCATAACCCCTTTGAATGATGTTCCTAGGGTCATGTGATCATGAGCCTCATTGAAGTTCACATTTTCCTTATGACCTAGGTGATTAATCTATATGTATACATGCTATAATTTTCTTTCCTTTGGGTATATATTAATACCTATTCTTTGGGTATTTCTTTGTTCCTAAAATATACAATGCTCATTTGGATAGCGTCAAAAAATGCCCCCCCCCACAAAAGTGATGTTCGAAGGAACAAGGACCCAGTTATGAGGTAGGAAATGACTTCATGAGTTTCTTATGCTTTCTCTGGTTGGAATTCAAAACATCTTTTGGTCTTCTATATGTCCATTAATATTCCTTGAGGTTCCCTATAAATAGGGGGTGAAAGGCTGGTCAATTGACCGGTGACATGAAGCTCCATAGCTATCAAAACCTCCTCTCTCGTGCGATTGTTTTGCACGACAACTTTGCATGACCTCATCATAAGAACCATACAAGAGACCTAATCATGTGATATTGTCACTTGAACTCTTTGTGTGATCACCTTGTCTAAATATCTCACTTAATCAATCCATGAACTAATCAATGGTAATTTATTTGAACTTTGATGTACACCCTTGGCCATTAGTCTATATTATGTGATTCGGTTGTCTCTTGATGATTTTTTCATGATCTACTAATATTTATGTGTTTCATGTGACCTTCACATGGTAACATGATTATATGTATTAAGAAAAATCATGTGATCAAAAGATATTTTATGGGTTATGTGATTTTCATGACCTAGAAGGGATCATGTGGTCCACATAATGTTTTTCATGTTATGCACTTATTTTGTTTGATTAGCACAATTGATTCTCTCTTAATGGATACATATCTTCTAATATATTCTGTATTCTTTTTAAATATGTCCTCTATTTCTCAAATGTCTTCTTATGTGGTAGACTGGAGAGACCTTATTTCCTGGAACAATAATGTCAATCATCGATACAAAGTATTTTATAACAATGATGTTTTAATGGTTCTTATTCTAACTAAACATCAACCCATTTAATCCTCGTTCCTCCTCCTTATAGGACAAATGACTAGTAGTGATCCCTCCCCTCTCTTCTTTGGCACATTTTGATCCATACACTTTAATCCTTTATGGAATCAAATATTTTCAATTTTGATCATCTCTAAACTATAAGTATAAATCCATGTGACCCCCAATCTCTTGTTTCAATTGATGTTATCTTGTTTTTCATTCTAAATCCATAATTTTAGGTATTTTTTATGCTTTAGGTATTCTTATTGAATTGGATCAACTTTTTCATCAACATCAAATGAAAGGGTGTTTATGAATATTGCGTAGGTGGTGCATAGATTTTCTCCTCATTATATATATGTTTTATGTGCTGTTTGATGCACAAATGTAGAAGGGAAGGTAACGATGGAGCAGGATGGAACAAAATTAGATTTCCTCATAGATGAGATTCAAGAAAGGTTTGTTAGGGCTATGTAAGGTCCTCTGGTTTATAATTATTAATCATGTACATCCATGAATTAAATTGAAATTGGTGGTGGAACATGGAATGATAAGCAAGAGGGGTATGTATTAATGTGAAATGATAATATCTTAAAAGTTATTTAAAGAAATTCCTCAATGATGTTGAATTATATACAACATAATTGATAGTGGAGATCTTATCCAAGTAAGAGTGGCTTGAGTAAAATGATGTATATTTTTGGTTGGGTGTAACTAAATTCTTTTTATTACTTGGTCCTTTAGTTGGGTTTCATTCCAATGATGTTTCTATATTGTTAATTAGGTTTGGAATAATTCTAACCATTTCTTTGGCATGCTATATAGGTTGGCTATTTTTTAACCATTTTGAACACTTTATAATAAGTTGTATAAGATGCCAACTATCATTCTTATTGGTATATGGGATGGGTGTGATTCCAACCAAATTTTTGTGGTTATGTAGGTTATACATGATTCTGAAAATTTATCTTGGTTTTTACATAGATTGGGTATAATTCCAAACATTCCTATGACTTATTATATGGGTTGGGAGAAATTAAAACTAGTGTTCTTGTTAGTTACATGGGTTGAATGTAATTCCAATTATTGTTATTATTTATTATATGGGTTGGGTGTAATGTTAACCATTGTTATCATCATGTATATATGTTGGGTGTAACACCAAACCTACTCTTCTTTGATAGTTGTGTTGGGTGTGATTAAAACCATGAATTTTTTTAGTACTTTTGTTGGGTGTGATTAAAACCATGAATGTTTTATTATTTATAAATGGTTTCTTGTTTGGCTTGTTTTCCAAGGCAGTGGTGCAGTATAAGAAGAAATGCTATTTTTTTCGGGTAAGTATTTCGCAGAGGTTTTAACCGCCGCTAATGTTTTACCACTCATACATTTAGCAGCGGTTTAAACCGATGCTAAATGTATTCGTCAATATACTTAGAGGCGGTTAAAACCGCCGCGAAATCACTCCGTAATTAGCGGCGGTTTTAACCGCCGCTAAGCAGGCGCATGACACGCCTGAATTTCGCGGCGATTATAGCTGCCGCTAATTAAATATCCCGTAAAACCGCCGCTAAATTTACCAAAAACCCCCACGAAATGAGGTACTAAAACACTTTTCTTTGACCACCGCGAAATGCATAAAACTGCAGCTAATAAATTGTCGACGCCCTGTTTAGCGTTGGTTTCTGTAAACCTCCGCCAAACCATATAGCGGCGGTTTATACCGCCGCTATATTAAAAAAATCGCCGATAAGAGGCGGTTCTCTTGTAGTGATCCCCTCTGGAGGTGTCTTCAGATCCTCTAAGATAGAAAGAATGGGTTCTATCCATGAATATGTAGCCAGAGGTTCTAGTTTCCCCTTGAAGGTGGGAGGATATTGCTACTGAAAGACCCACGTCAACTCTGCCATAGACGGGGCATGATGCAGTACTCCTTGGAAGGTCTGCATGAACATCATGAAGCCCTCATAGAAATGTGTGTCAGCACCTGTGTCTGGAATGACATTTTCTGCCAAGAATCACATGACTGGCAGATTTTCTGTTAGTCTATGATTATCCATATCTAGTGTCTGATCACTACCCTATAACTAGTGGACAACCAAAGGATGTCTTGGTGGCATGACTCTGCAAGGTCAAGCGTACACCTTAGATCAAGATTAATAGGGATTGTAACATAGAAGTGTAAGAAGGGAACAAGGGAAATAATGAATTCATGTTTTTAAAAACAAGGATACATGGTGTGTATAATGCCTACACAGCGTGTACCCTTATTACTTCACATGGAAGTTTACTTCATCCAACCCAGGTCATGAAACACCCCGTACACATGGAGTGTTGTCTGAACAAATGACATTTTCTTTATTATTTTCCCCTTATCGAGTTCTCTTACGCGGCTAAGCCACGCGTCTCTCCTACAACAAGACTACATGGTGTGTTAGTGTCGAACACGGCCTATACTAGATGAACATCACTAACCCATGTTGTTAGTCACACGTCCAGTTACAGAACTCACCCTACACAGCGTGTTCTAGATGGAAACGGTGTGCACTGCTTAGGTTTCAACTAACCGTGTAGTTATTTACACTGGTGAACAAACTTCTGACTATACACTGTGTGTTTATGCCAAACACAGTGTGTACAAGAAGATTTAACGGACTCATTTTGCTCGTTACATGGATGGATACTCAGGTTACACTACATGGTGTGTACATCTGGAACACAACGTGTTCTACTAAGATTTCCCAACCAGGTTGTTGGCGCAAAAAATATGGCCCGAAAGAAAGGAACGAAAAAGAAGGCTCACGCGCTACCTCGCGAAGCACCCACGCGAAGCCCCGCCGCGAAGCGCCCCGACCATGGCGGCCCCGCGAAGCTCCTGAGGTGGTAATCCTTCACGAATGCATTTGACATTTGTGAGCCGCTGCGAAGCTCCTAAGGCGGTAATACTCCGCGAACACATTTGACGTTCGCGAGCCGCCGCAATGCTCCAGAGGCGGTAATCCTCCGCGAATGCATTTGACATTCGCAAGCCGCCGCGAAGCTCCAGAGGCGGTAATGCTCCACGGACGACGTTGACGTTCGCGAGCGCGCCGTGAAGCACCGAAGGCGGCACGCGAGTTCTGCTTCGTAGCGCCCTTCCCTATAAATACTGGACTCCCCCTAAGTCCTGGGGACGGACAATCCGACCTTTTGGCTTCTCCTCTCCCGAATCGCGAAGCACTCTTTGCCCTGAGAATCATGAGCTCCACGAGGTACTTCTACTTCGCAAGACGTCTCTCCTTTGTCTCGTTTTGATCCCCTCTTCTGAGAGGGATGCCCTTCGCGAATCTCAAGGGCGTTCGCAAAGGAAGGGGATTCCCAAGGGAACCCGGGCAGCCGCAGAGCATTTATGCTTCGCGAAACACCCAACCCATGTTAGTGATCCCTATGCTAAGGCAGGATCGCTACACATCGCGAAGCACACTGCTTCGCATGACCCTGCTTCGTGAGGCACCCCTTCTTCGCGAGGCAGTTCTCCACGAACACTGTTCCACTTCGCGAAGCACCTTCCACTCACACCTATGACCCATGCTAAGTCCGAGGCACTCCACTTCGCGAAGCACACTCCTTTGCTTAGAGATTCCCCTTCCCGTGCGACCCTCCAGGTTTGCACGATGTGATTTCAAAGTCCCATGGACAATACCACCCGTAGCGTTTCTTCGCCTAATTCTTCTTCGCATAGGCACGCTAACGGCTATTGCTTCTTCGCATAGCCACACTAACATGGACCCCTCGATGGTTCGTTCCACAACCCCCCTTAACCATGTCCTTACTGGTACCTTCCATTCCCCAAGGACTAGAGGGTACCGGTTATATAAGACCTAGGGGTGTGGAGTGAACCCACATCATCTGAGCTGCAGGACGTTAAACTACCAAGCACCACGTCCTCAACACATGACGTTAAACTGTGACCCAACCTCGTCTCCCTCACGAAGGGTCCCCCCAGGTCGAACATTTTTTACACCACTCATCTCCACGGGAATGGAATCACCCATCCACAAGGGATGATATCCTCCTTATTGGAGTGGCGTATGTTCGTAGGTGAAGGGTGACCCTAGTCCTCCAACGGATGGCTGCACCTCTGCATCATTGTACTTCCCCACCACCAAGGTCGGTGGAGGGCGTGATAGGGAACGAGGCACCTCCCATCATTGGACCAAGGTCCATCTTTCCCGTGCTTTGTCGCACCATGGGCCTCCATCCTGGAGTAAGTCCCAGCACTATGGGCCGCCTAACGTGTAAGCCCCTCTTCGCTTCTCACGGACGCATCCTTCGCGACGTGATCGTCAGTTCCTTGCAACCTCTTGTTTCTCACACCGAGCATGACTCACGTGGGCTTAGAGTGAGCACCGACCCTGACCCCCATCCCACAGCGAACTACGAGGACATTGATCCATGTCAATGCATGGTACGTAGGAAGCCTCCACGAGGTTCAAGCCCACCCATCATCTATTCACGTCAGGTCCCATTCACGTCTAGCATGATGTTAAACTGCATTCCGGTCCAATGGCAAGCCGTTGCGACTCATCCCATTTGAACTACGAGTACTTTGATCCATGTCAAGGCATGGTATGTAGGAAGCCACCATGAGGTTCAAGCCACATTGCTCGGTCGTTCATTCACGTCGAGTTTAGCCCCCCGTCCAGCATGACATTAAACTGCACGCCTCGTCCCGCATGATGTTAAACTGCATGCCCCTCTTGTCCCGCATGACGTTAAACTGCACACCCACCTGAACTACGAGGTCTTTGATCCATGTCATGGCATGGTACGTAGGAAGCCTTCCAGAGGTTCTAGCCCACCACTCATTGGACCAAGGTCCACTTTCACGTCGGTTCGCCGATGAAGCACCACCTGAACTATGAGGTCTTTGAGCCATGTCAAGGCATGGTACGTAGGGAGCCTCTACGAGATTCAAAACCACCATCCGGTTGTTCCGACCTCATTCACGTTGGTTCACCCCCGTCCCGCATGACGTTAAACTGCATTCCCCAATCCTAACTACGAGGACTTTAATCCGTGTCAAGGCATAGTACCTAGGAAGCCTCCCTGAGGTTCAATCCCAACAATCATTGGCCCAAACCTTCTCCTAGTCGGTGTGCCAAGCCCACATTTTCATCCGAACTACGAGGACATTGATTCATGTCAAGCCATGGTATGTAGGAAGCCTCCCCGAGGTTCAAGACCAACTCCCATCGGACCAAGGTCCCTCACTTACGTCGGTTCGCCGACACCCACCGCCCGTCGTTTATTCACATCAGGGTTCACTATCGTCCCGCATGACGTTAAACTGTATTCCATCAATCCCCTGAACTATGAGGACTTTGATCCATGTCAAGCCATGGTACGTAGGAAACCTTCCCAAGGTTCAAGCCCACCACTAGTGGACCCACGGGTCTACTTTCACGTCGGTACGCTAACGATGCTCATCGGGCTAAGGTCCACCTTCACGTCGGTTTATTGGCACCATCCCGAACTACGCGGACTTTGATTCCCTGCCATAGGGATACGTAGGAAGCCTCTTCAAGGTTCAAGCCCAACTTCACCATCGCCCCTGCGATGGTCCCATTTCATTCCCCCTCCACTTCATTCATCAACCTATCACCCATCCCGATTCTCGCCCGGACTGTCTCATCCCGGTGAGACCATGTCAGTACGCTCTTCTTCACAGCCATCCATGGGCTGGCCCCGGTATCGACATCCCTTCAAGGAGAATCCCTCAATCCGATCTACCCTAGCTAATGCTCTGGTTGGGTCGATCCATCTCCGTTGGACGTTAAACTTACGGCATAACCGGTGTTAAACATGGGAAGCTGAGGAAAACCTCAGATATGCGTCTATGGCATATAATTCCCGCGTTCGATGTGGGATGCCTCGGGCATCCACACCCTCGAGAAGCCTTGTGACCAAGGATAACAGACAGACATGACAGGTACCCCAGCATCCACACACGCTACTGATTCCTCAACGTGACTACTTGTAACGCCCCGACCCTAGTTACCCAGAGTCGGTGCATTATTACATAACATTGGCATGATCACAAGAAAGATCAAATCTTGAAAGACCGATTGGTTTAGTAGCCTTGGAAACACTAGATATATTCATAAGTTTTACATTACATAATAAAGTGAAAAAGTACTACGACAACATAATGTCTCCATAGTCCACACTATTATCCCCTCATAATATCCCAGCAGGTCATTCATAACTTACTTCTTCACAACCTGGGAAAAATAAAACATAGAAAAGGGGTGAGCTCAAATGGCCAGTAAGGATAACAATATATCGGATACTTTCAAAAATAAGGATAAACATTTAAGGCAATGTATAACTAAAACAAAAGCCTTTTAAACTTGATCTTCAACACAGTATGGCAAAAGAAAAATTAAATAATTCCATTTACTTATTCACATGGATATTCTACTAATAGAATAATCACATGCAATATCAATAACCACTTTCATAGTGATGGAATGCATAATGTTGAACTTCAATTTCTTTGTCAAGGCCTCATCCCAAGACCTTGGAGCTAACTGTAACCGGAACCCAACCCGGAGTGCCTCTAATAACCGGACACCATCTCGGAGTGGCTCTAATAACTGGACATCAACCCGGAGTTCCTCTAATAACCGGAGACCAAACCGGAGTTCCTATAATAACCAAAGACCAAACCGAAGGGCTTACTTTTACCGGTCCCCAACCCGGAGGGCATACATTTACCAGTCCCCAACCCGGAACATACTTGTCTAACACATTCATCTGAATGAAAGGTTGAAATATAACATAAAAATTAGGATTAAAAATAACTTATGAAATGTCAATACTTTAAACAAAAACCATGAGTGACATACGAATAACTTATCCACAGTCAAAAATATCACAAAACCTTCAATAAAATAAGGATGTTTTGTATCATAATAAATCAAATTCAAATAAGATTAAGATCCATCAAAGGATGTTGACATAGAAGAAATCAAGACTATTTTAGAGAAATATCCCTTTTTTTAAATCATTTTAAAAGTAACATAATTGTAAAATAATAAATTCAATTTGAAAATATTCGTATATGCTTGTAAGGGAAGCTTCGATGATTTTATAACGGCGGAAAATAACTGCACCCGCCGTACAAGTTTAAAAAAACATTCTTACCTTAATTCTGTCGAAAAGCTTAAAATGCAACTTGTTTGGAAAACGATGGAAATATTCCTTTATAAACCACTTATAAAAAGTAAAACATGATTATAAATGACTTTAACCCATATTCTTGTAAATAGTATAAATGTTTTGAAATACATTTTGAAGAAACATGGATGTGGATGATAAAGAGATCCCAGTAGATTATTACGTATAAACAACCTCGGATAATGAAGAGATTGTGAAATAACCCTTACCAATTTGGTAACTTAATAAACATACAACCCATAAAAGAGGTATCATACAATGAATATGTAAATACACATAAATTAGAGTGTATTACACAAAGAATATAATTATGGGCAGTACATACACCACACAAAAGGTGATGGTGGCAATATGGCATGAATCTCACGGGAATAAGGAGTGAGATGAAAACCCCTTACCTTGTATTTTTCCTTGGTTGGGGTAGGTTAACCTCGTGTATAATGGTGAAATAATTGTTATTAAATTATACTAGAATAATATACATTAATATGATATCATATATGATCTTTTAATATTAATTTGATAATAATATCTTAGTATTATCGTTGTTTCGGGTGTTAACTTACTTGTTTTCTTTTCTATGTTTTGTTTCGTAAGCCATGTTTTTAATGGATAGGTTGTATATTATTCATATCCAGAATCATATAAAGTCCTTAAACATCATTTTTAAATCATCAAATGATAATTATACTTGAATGGATACGATGGAGAATGAATCTCATCGCGTTCGTGGAGACGGTAGTCCGTACGTACGCACGAGCGACAATATCATTCTTTTGAAATAATATATAAATGGTTGTTATATCATATATACAGAATCATTAACATGTTATATTTATTATTTACATGAGTTACATATCATTATTATACCCAACCAAATAATAATATATTGAATAATAATTACACCACGACGTGGAGACGGTAAGCCGTACGTACGCATGTATGGTGACATGTTATTCAAAGGGTGGATAGAATACTGAATATGGTTGTACCATATTTATAATAACATCACAGTATATATATGATACTATAGTTATTATTTTATAATGGTAATAAAAAAGGAAGAAGAAGTGGAAGAAGAAAGGAACTTGTAAAAGGGTGGTGAAATCATTACCTCTTCTTCGGGTTCTTCCTTTTGATTTGATCAAAAGGGATCCATAGATTGGCTTTCTGATCAAACTAAGGCCTCTAGGTTGTAGTCAAGGATGTTGGGAAAGTATTTGGTCAGAGTTTTGCCGAACCAAAAGGTTGTGAAGGTGTGATGAAATGAGAAGGAGGAGTGCCCTTTTATAAGATGGGTGAGGGGCACCTTTGGAAAAGCTAGAAATATTAGTTTATAATAAATTAATATTCGGTTTCTAATGGCTCCAAAGTTTATTATTTAAATGTTAAGGTGGGGATGGGTCGAAAACAACTCAACCAATATAATTTAGACAGGTTTGGGGACTTATATTAACCTTATCTTTAAGTATTAACTCTAAGTTAATTAGTTTCACTTTTACAATGTCTCTTTGTATTTTTATATAATATGGTCAATAAACTTACTATATACATCCAAGAGACCCCCAAGTGGTCCATTAATGATTATCCTATCATGATATAAGTCTTTTGGCCGAACCTTAGATTTTTAGGAATTTAATATCAATTAATAATATAATATTTGTTTTAAAAACTCTTTTATGTCAATTTTGACACTATTCAATAGTTGATTTTTGTGAAACTCATAACAGATTTATCACTTCAAAAAAAGTCAATAAACTCAATCCTAATATATCATATTATCTTGGAAAATTATTTTAATTCATTAAAAGTTTCATATTATATTTATTTGGGTATTTATAATATCAATTATTTTGATTTTTCACTATTATAGTAATTACTACATCATAATTGTGTCATAAATAAATTAACTTATTTAATGTCTAAAAATTATAAATAAAATATAATTATGTAGGAAATATATTTATCTTTCTAATTAATATTTATAATCCAAAATCCAACATATATAACGCTATGTAAAAATTGTTTTTCTAAAAGATATATGCTTGTGTCATTTTTGTATTCATTTTAACTTAATTAAAATAAAGTGTCCCTATCACCTACAAGTGGCACCATGGGGTCCCAAAATCGACCCAAATATGCCTATGTCCTAACATGTATCAACCAATAAGGCTAGAACACGTTTTAGGGTAATTTAGTATTATTATAATATTATTTTTTAACCCTTATTTTCCGGATTTACCCTTAACCATGGTAAATAAAATTTTTACCGCAGTAATTATTCAAAATGTCTAAAAATAAAAGTTAACTATTTACACAATTTGAAAATAATGATTACAAATATGGAATCCATTTTTCTAAATTCAAAACACAGAAGTGGCAGAAATTAATTTAAAATTAATTCCCACTGTCAAAACAAAAAGCGTGTTTTTAAGAGATAATAACTATCAAAAGATTGACACTTGTTTATGTTCGGTTTAATTGTAAAATTAGGTCCAATGACCAACATTATATTAAATGGTAAAAATATATTCTAAATATATTTTAAAACCACTAAAATTCATAATTTATCACTATTAATTATTTGATTAAAAAAGTTGTTTTTAATTAAAATTTAGTAATTTTCACTATTCATCAAAATATGAAAGTTATTCGAAAAGTACCAAAATTTCACCTTAGGCTAAATTTGATATTCCGAATCCAAAAATGAAGTCCATTTTGAAATATAAAATATATATAATTTCAAAAGGTAGGTATTACTATTCATAACGGCTAGTTTGATTGGTTGTGGTGTGTGTTAAAACTCAAAGTTGTATACAACACACGCTACTGTATTATTCAAAGAAAGCATACCGTGGAAGATTGGGATGTTTCATTTTAAATTTTTTTATGTTCCCATTTAGTCAAAAAGTTTAAAATATTGTATTTAATAAGGGTACACTATTAAAATTTGATAAAAGTGCAATACTGAAAATGAGTTTGTTCTTGCATTATGTCTAAGATACTCATAATATGGATTCTAAAATTATAAGGATTATATAAAGTTTAAAATTTAGTTAATACTATTCATAACCTCTTTTGAATGGCTTTTTGGTAAGTCATGGTGCAATTGAACTCGGTGTTGCGTGTAGTGCAAGTTATTGAATTATTTTGAAGAAATAACACACTATGAATTCTTGGGGTGTTACATTATCCCCTCCTTTAATAAATTACGTCCTCGCAATTTGAAATTGTTCTTCGAAAATAAAAGGTTGAAAATAGAAAATATATTTGTTGGAAAACCCACATCGAAAATTGGGTTACTAAAATTTAGTCTTAATATGAGGAAAAGAGAAATCAAAGGGCCACCACCAAATTATGATCTCAATTAGGTGAACATTGGTGGCAATTAAAGACATATAATTGGAGGAAAACGTAAATATTTATAGTTAGTGATTGAGGTCATCAATCACAAACAAGTGTAAAATTGAGGTCCTTAAATTCATCAATCTATGATGATTTGAAATCCATCAGTTCAACAAAACATAGGGTATTAGGATAACACATTTTTGACGTTTCAAAATATCTTAGTTGAAATCCCACATCAAAAAATGAATTAATGAGGCCTCTATTTAAAATAAAGAGTGGAAAGTATGAAGATTACCGAAAATAACACATACTAGGGTTCCATGTAGGAAAATATGGATATGGAAGAAAAATATGACCATCAATTATCAAATGGAGAGTGGTAGAGAACATGGCTATGAAAAGGCCAACAATCCCAAAGCCATAAATTAGTGATGATTTTAGGTACCATCTAGGACAACATTTTTGTTTTAAGTTCCTTTTCTTAATGTTGAGGAATTTATTTATGAGATTGGTTAAGATCATAAGGAGATATACTTACTCTATAATTAGAGTTTTATCCATTAATAAATTTCTACCACAAACTCTTATTTCACTCTAAAAGATAATAGAACGTAAAAAATTCTATTTACACTGTTCGTATAGGGTTCCAAAATAACCGAATTTATAATTCATCTACAAGATCTTTTAATAAAAACTACATTATTTAATCCAGGACATCTCGTGGGCCAGTGGTAGGTGATACACCCTTGTCGCCCTTCAGTTGTGGGTTCAAGTCTCGCAGACTTTCCGGACGCGACGGGTTGCCGCCCGACCTCCGGGATGTCCTTTTATGGCAATCCAAAATAATCCAAACTAAACTATCCAAAATACATCAGTCCAAAATTTATAAGGAAGGTAAACATAATAAAGATCCTTTTCCATGTAATAACATGTGAACACCTTTATGATGTATTCTTTTAAAACACTACAACATCCTAAATTACCATAAAACCTTATTGATTACATTCATGATCCCTTATTCCTTAATGAATAATAGATATACTCCTTAAATCCAAAAATGTTTTAAACCCCATCAATGATGGAATATACAAATCATTAATCAGTTTCAAGGTATTCAAGAATATCCAATATAATTTATCCAAATCAATCATGTATTATTCCAAAATCACTACCTCGGTATCAGAACTAAATTATGGTTTATCATTCTCTCAACCATATATTTTCCAAAAATTTATCCTGCTATTGAGTCACATTTCTTTTTTCCACACAATCTCAAGTCCTTAATGAAATAGTACTGCAGTACAATCCTTATATAGTCCATAATTATTATAACAAGTACATTGTTGATACAACACTCAATTGACATAATCAACATAAGAACTCTAATCATTCCTCTTCATCTGTGGTAGTATCATAACTTGATTATTATCCAATAGCATCATTTTCGGCATAGTCTGATGACTGGGACATAGGTTCACGTAGTGTCCAAACTCCTTGCAAATGAAGCATTGTACATTTGAAACCATTTTCTTACCCTTGCAGTCACGTACTTTGTGCCCTTTTCCTCCACACTTATAACAAACTCCCATTCCTTTCAGGAAAGTTCCAGGGTGTTTCTTTCCACATTTATCACATATGGGAAAATTCTTCTTTTCCCTCTTCCCATTATCCATCATCATCTCTTCCATCCTTTTCTTCTCTTTCTTCCCTTCAAATCCATAGGACTCAGTAAACTCTTTACTTATCTTATCAACACATGATATTATTTTCTCATATGATGATAATACATGCGAGACTATTTCTCTTGTAAATTCTGGATTAAGACCATAAAATATATGATCCTTCTTTCTCTTTGTATCATGTGCATTACTAGAGTTCTCATTCCTTCTACCGGGCGCCATTTCTAAACAATGGAATACATTAGATTAGTTTATGAATAACAATACCTAATCCCAAACATGTAAAACACATAACATAAATTAAATAGTTTATGGATATAATCCATAATCACAAAAATGTCTCCTTTGAGGAAGTATATACTCATAAACCCTTCATAATGATTTGTAAAGAAAATGAGAGTTATCCTAAGAATATCCCACGGGAGTGTCGTAACCAAGAGTGCAGCAAGGCCCATTGGCGTGCACCAGTTCCCATTCGAGTCTAGCTCAAAGCGGTGTTTTTGGGTTTTACCCCTAGGTACATCTGTGCCAGAGCCGCCTCTACCTACTCATATCTATACAGGGATGTATTGCTCGGAAAGCTCACAAAATCTCTACAATACCAAAATTCTAGGAAGTTCTTCTCTACTAATCCCCAAAATTCATCTTAAATCTATGTGCTCTAATCAGAGTTTATCAAAATCTAGCTTCCAAGGTTTGTACTAAACTCCCTCTGATGCCAACTGTAACGCCCCGAACCTAGTTACCCAGAGTCGGTGCATTATTACATAAGATTGGCATGATCACAAGAAAGATCATATCTCGAAAGACCGATTGGTTTAGTAGACTTGGAAACACTAGATATATTCATAAGTTTTACATTACATCATAAAGTGAAAAACTACTACGATAACATAATGTATCCATAGTCCACACTATTATCCCCTCATAATATCCCTGCAGGTCATTCATAACATACTTCTTCACATCTGGGAAAAATAAAACATAGAAAAGAGGTGAGATCAAATGCCCAGTAAGGATAAAAATATAGCGGAAACTTTCAAAAATAAGGATAAACATTTAAGGCAATGTATAACTAAAACAAAAGCCTTTTAAACTTGAACTTCAACATATTATGGAAAAAGAAAAATTAAATAATTCCATTTACTTATTCACATGGATATTATACTAATAGAATAATCACATGAAATATCAATAACCACGTTCATAATGATGGAATGCATAATGCTGAACTTCAATTTCTTTGTCAAGGCCTCATCCCAAGACCTTGGGGCTAACTGTAACCGGAACTGAACCCGGAGTGCCTCTAATAACTGGACACCAACCCGGAGTGCCTCTAATAACCGGACACCAACCCGGAGTTCCTCTAATAACCGGAGACCAAACCGGAGTTCCTCTAATAACCGGAGACCAAACTGGAGGGCTTACTTTTACCGGTCCCCAACCCGGAGGGCTTACATTTACCGGTCCCCAACTCGTAACATACTTGTCTAACACATTCATCTGAATGAAAGGTTGAAATATAACATAAACATTCGGATTAAAAATAACTTATGAAATGTCAATACTTTAAACAAAAACCATGATTTACATAAGAATAACTTATCCACAGTCAAAAATATCACAAAACCTTCAATAAAATATGGATATTTTGTATCATAATAAATCAAATTCAAATAAGCTTAAAATCCATCAAAGGATGTTGACATAGAAGAAATCAAGACTATTTTAGAGAAATATCTCTTTTTTTTAAATCATTTTAAAAGTATCATAATTGTAAAATAATACATTCAATTTGAAAATATTCTTATATGATTGTAAGGGAAGCTTAAACGATTTTATAACGGCGGAAAATAACTACACCCGCCGTATAAGTTAAAAAAAACCTTCTTACCTTAATTCTGTCGAAAAATTTAAAATGCAACTTGTTTGGAAAACGACGGAAAGATTCCTTTATAAACCACTTATAAAAAGTAAAACATGGGTATAAATGACTATAACCCATATTCTTGTAAATAGTAAAAATGTTTTGAAATACATTTTGAAGAAACATGTATGTGGATGATAAAGTGATCCCAGTAGATTATTACTTATAAACAACCTCAGATAATGAAGAGATTGTGAAATAACCCTTACCAATTTGGTAACTTAAAAAACACACAACCCATAAAAGAGGTATCATACAATGAATATGTAAATACACATAAATTAGAGTGTATTACACAAAGAATATAATTATGGGCAGTACATACACCACACAAAAGGTGATGGTGGCAATATGGCATGAATCTCACGGGAATATAAATTAGAGTGTATTACACAAAGAATATAATTATGGGCAGTACATACACCACACAAAAGGTGATAGTGGCAATATGGCATGAATCTCACGGGAATAAGGAGTGAGATGAAAACCCCTTACCTTTTACTTTTCCTTGGTTGGGGTGAGTTAACCTCCTGTATAATGGTGAAATAATTGTTATTAAATTATACTAGAATCTTATACATCAATATGATATCATATATGATCTTTTAATATTGATTTGATAATAATATCTTAGTATTATCATTGTTTCGGGTGTTAACTTACTTGTTTTCTTTTATATGTTTTGTTATGTAAGCCATGTTTTTAATGGATAGGGTGTATATTATTCATATACATAATGATATAAAGTCATTAAACATCATTTTTAAATCATCAAATGATAATTATACTTGAATGGATACGATGGAAAATGAATCTCATCGCGTTCGTGGAGACGGTAGTCCGTACGTACGCACGAGCGACAATATCATTCTTCTGAAATAATATATAAATGGTTTTTATATCATATATACATAATAATTAACATGTTATATTTATTATTTACATGAGTTACATATCATTATTTTACCCATCCAAATAATAATATATTGAATAACAATTACACCACGACGTGGAGACGGTAAGCCGTACGTACACACGTATGGTGACATGTTATTCAAAGGGTGGATAGAATACTGAATATGGTTGTACCATATTTATAATAACATCACAGTATATATATGATACTGCAGTTATTATTTTATAATGGTAATAACAAAGTAAGAATAAGTGGAAGAAGAAATGAACTTGGAAAAGGGTGGGGAAATCATTACCACTTCTTCGGGTACTTCCTTTTCATTTGATCAAAAGGGCTCCTTAGGTTGTCTTTCTGATCAAAATAAGGCCTCTAAATTGTATTCAAGGAAGTTGGTAGAGTATTTGGGCAGAGTTTTTCCGAACCAAAAGGTTTTGAAGGTGTGAAGAAATGAGAAGGAGGAGTGCCCTTTTATAAGAGGGGTGAGGGGCACCTTTGGAAAAGCTAGAAATATTAGTTTATAATAAATTCATATTCGGTTTATAATGGCTCCAAAGTTTATTATTTAAATTTTAAGGTGGGGATGGGTCGAAAAAAAACTCAACCAATAGAATTTAGACAGGTTTGGGTACTTATATTAACCTTATCTTTAAGTATTAACTCTACGATAATTAGTTTCACTTTTACAATGTCTCTTTGTATTTTTATATAATATGGTTAATAAACCTACTATATACATCCAAGAGACCCCCAAGTGGTCCATTAATGATGAAAATATCATGATATAAGTCTCTTGGCCGAACCTTAGATTTTTAGTAATTTAATATCAATTAATAATATAATATTTGTTTTAAGAACTCTTTTATGTCAATTTTGACACTATTCAATAGTTGATTTTTGTGAAACTCATAACAGATTGATTACTTCGAAAAAAGTCAATTACATCGATCCTAATATATCATATTATCCTATAAAATTAGTTTAATACATTAAAAGTTTCATATTATATTTATTTGGGTATTTATAATATCAATTATTTTGATTTTTCACTATTATAGTAATTATTGCATCATCATTGTGTCATAAATAAATTAAATTATTTAATGTCTAAAAATTATAAATAAAATATCATTATGTAGGAAATATTTTTATATTTCTAATTAATATTTATAATCTAAAATCCAACATATATAACCCTATGTAAAAATTGTTTTTCTAAAAGATATATGCTTGTGTCATTTTTGTATTCATTTTAACTTAATTAAAATAAAGTGTCCCTATCACCTACAAGTGGAACCATGGGGTCCCAAAATCGACCCAAATATGCCTATGTCCAAACATGTATCAACCAATAAGTCTAGGACACGTTTTAGGGTAATTTATTATCATTATAATATTATTTTTTAACCCTTATTTACCGGATTTACCCTTAACCATGGTAAATAAAATTTTTACCGCAATAATTATTCAAAATGTCTAAAAATAAATGTTACCTATTTACACAATTTGAACATCCTGATTACAAATATGGAATCCATTTTTCTAAATTCAAAACAAAGAAGTGGCAGAAATTAATTTAAAATTAATTCCCGCTGTCAAAACAAAAAGCGTGTTTTTAAGAGATAATAACTATCAAAAGATTGACACTTGTTTATGTTCTGTTTAATTGTAAAATTATGTCCAACGACCAACATTATATTAAATGGTAAAAATATATTCTAAATATACTTTAAAACCACTCAAATTCATAATTTATCACTATTAATTATTTGATTAGAAAAGTTGTTTTTAATTAAAATTTAGTAATTTTCACTATTCATCAAAATATGAAAGTTATTCGAAAAGTACCAAAATTTCACCTCAGGCTAAATTTGATATTCTGAATCCAAAAATGAAGTCCATTTTGAAATATAAAATATATATAATTTCAAAAAGTAGGTATTACTATTCATAACGGCTAGTTTGATTGGTTGTGGTGTGTGTTAAAATTCAAAGTTACATACAACACACGCTACTGTATTATTCAAAGAAAGCGTACCGTGGAAGCTTGGGATGTACCATTTTAAATTTTTTTATGTCCCCATTTAGTCAAAAATTTTAAAATATTGTATTTAAAAAGGGTTCACTATTAAAAGTTGATAAAAGTGCAATACTGAAAATGAATTTGTTCTTGCATTATGTCTAAGATACTCATAATATCGATTCTAAAATTATAAGGATTATATAAAGTTTAAAATTTAGTTTATACTATTCATAACCTCTTTTGAATGGCTTTTTGGTAAGGCATGGTGCAATTGAACTCGGTGTTGCGTGTAGTGCAAGTTATTGAATTATTTTGAAGAAATAACACACTATGAATTCTTGGGGTGTTACACTACTCCCCTAAATAAAGGTTGCTGCCCTGACTAGACCCTTTGGAATATCCCGACAGAAGCAGTGTAATTAACCGGAGTCCATGGAAACATGGCACTGGGAAGAGTTTCACGAACTACGTATTAAATCTATGAGGGAGACCCGGACTAGGTGACGAGTTCTGAGGAGGAATCTGCAGGAGGAAGAACCGACATCCCATCATCCCGTTTCGATCAAGGAGCAGACGTCCCTGAATAAAGAGTGAATGTCACCCGCCTTAGGAAAGCGGGAATGCGGGGCAACAAGAGCGCCGCGCGTCCTCCTCCGCAGACGAAACGGAATGCGCGTGCGCCCCGGCGGAAAGCGTCGGAAACAGAAATGGTGAACCCGACGTGAAATTCTTCTCCTCAATATGGAGATTAGTATCATTCGAGACACCAGTAGATTGACATGTCACCGGATCCAGATATCTGATGCCTGGTCCCGCCAAGCAAATAGCGAGCCTGTCGTGAAACTCACTGGAAGTCGGGGCAGTAGAACGTGGGGCACTCCGTTCTGCAGCGTGTTTGCGTGGATCCTTCTTACAGACGTGGAGAATGGAAGGACGTTGGGGCACTGGCTGTCAATCCTTTTCCTCTCAGTACTGATGAGTTGATACCTTCATTTCTCAGGAACCAGGATTCTGTTACAGAAACGCGGTCATCGTCCGCTCCTCGCCCACGCAGGGGCAGGGGAAACACCACCACGGCCACCCCACGTAGCTTCGCTACCGCCACGACGGCCGCCACATCGCGGAATACGGGGCGCCCACGTCCCCTTTCCCCATCAGAGGTTATCCAGCGAAGGGTGATCAACAACCTCGTGCGCAGGTACGAGGAAGAAGGGGTCATCCCAACTCGGGATATGGCCCGCCTGGACCTGGAGGCCTCCAGGCCCCGCCGTCAACGCCGCCCTAACAGGCCACGCAGGGAGCCCCTGCTCCCCACACTAACGTTCAACCGTTTCGAGAGCCTGTCTCCGGAACGCCTTGACGACTCCTCGCCTTACGCTGAAGAGGCGGGCGCCGTCCGGCTCAGCCCGCTTAGGGTCCCCACCCAAGGGCTCCAGGCGAGAGCTCCCCGCCCGGCCGCGTCAGCGCTGCCGTCCGGCCCCGCAGGAAGAGCAGGCAGGCTACGTCCCTACACCACCTGCACCAGCTCGCCTGACCCGACGTCCGCGCCGGGCCCGGGCTGAGGACGCTCGCCCAAGCGCGTCGACGTCGATAGCTACAGTGGCCTGAGCCACCACCGACGTGCATCGTGAAGCCCCTGAATACACTGAGCAGGGGCACTCCTTCACCCCACTAGGATCGAGACCCCAACCACCCCACGGGCAGGCTGGGTTTACTCTCCGGGTGGCAGGCCCAAGTGGTGATCGCCGTGAACTAACCCGTGGTAATGTCACCCTGTACGGAGGTCCCCCCCCCCCGTACCACTACTCCACAGAGCGCGGGGCTTCCCCGCTCCGAAGTTCATCATGGAGGCATGCTTCGTGCTACACCCATCCCGAAGGAAGACCTGCCCCGCGGCAGTGACGCTCAGCGCGGAAACCTTTCCCGCGCCCATTATATAGGGTATGGAGTCCATCCTCCTGCCCCCGACCGCCAACCTGAAGGCACCGTCCATCCGGTCCTTCTCCAACGTGGGGGCCCTACCTACGTCCTCTCTGCAACCGGCGAAGGTCCTTCTCGCCCCGGCAACTCGAGGAGGGAAGGTCAGCCTCGCTCCACTCGCATCGACCATCGAGGTCCTCCCCATGCTCCTGCCGGTTCCAACAGCGGCTCCGCCTATATGGGTGTTGTTCATGGAGGTCCTCCCCATGTACCCTTCGACATTTTCCCCGGTGCCCCTCGCACCCCGGCTATCTCGAGTGGGGGCCCTCTCCACCACGGCGCCAGCGCCGCCCCGAGGCTGCCTGATAGGGATCAACCCTATCCCGAAGAGCCGCCCCGGGGCAGGAGAGCGGGCCGTCGCCGCCACAAGAAGAATCCTGGGAAGGCCCAGGTGGATATTAGACCTGCCCGCTTCTCCGACTCGGAAGAGGAATGCGATTCAGCGATGGAACCTTCTCCTCGCTCCTCCGTATCAATGACTAGGGCAGGAACCCGACACGTTAGCCTCATTCTCCCGGAATTTTAGGTCCACCAGATTATCGTCTCTCTCCGCAGGTACATCCAGGAGGAAGAAATCCTGGGAATTCCGCAGATCTCGACTACGCAATCACTGCCTCTGTCACCATAAGAGCCCTCTACCTCTACCAGAGATCACGTAGAGTTATTTTGGGGGCCAACGACGGTAGAGTAATGACACGACCTGTCACCAGTAGCCGCGGCTCCTGTTCCGGAAGCTGTGGTTATCAGCCCGTCGTATCGTGACATCGTGGCCAGGTCACCTCGCTCTTCGGAGGATGGCCCAGAATTCAGCGGCCAGTCAGCTCGTTTTCTGTATTCCCCACCGCCGAGCTTACTATCCCTGAGGTCTGCCTCGGTACCGCTACCGATCCCTCAGCCACCCCCGGTTGACGAGTGGTGAAACACAGGGCCAGACCTTGAGTCCGAGCCCAGGAGCTTCTGGAGTATTTTAGCAGCGGATTACTTCCCGGAGAAGTTCTGGCCGACGGCGGCGCTAAATTTCTTCATACCAGAGTCTCTTACCCCTGAAGAAGTTGGGTGCTTTTGTCGAACCCTATGGGATACACACTTCCGCCTCCGTTAGGAACAGGTGGTGTACCCCAGAAGTCGAGAGCACTTCGAAGAAATCGGCGAGCAGTGCCGCCTGATCGATGCGGCCGCACTTCTTGTGGCCCAACACCCTGAGTCGCAAGACCACCAGAGCACCCTCCAATAGAAATGCGTTCAGAGCTTTAAAGAACACCACATAATCGTCAGGGAAGCCATCCCCCATGTGCAAGTCCATGGTTGGGGACACTATGCCACTCTCCTCTTCGACCCTATCCGACCACAGCCCGATTCGCTATGCGACATCGAGGACATTCCCTCAAGAGGGATTGTAGTCCACATGGCCGACGTTGTGGATAAGGAAGACGAGCTTGAATTCCTTGATGGAGACTTACCACCAGAAGGCGTACCTCCACTGCTGGACCCATCAGGGAGAGTTACCTGTCAGCAGAGGAACCTGCTAGGCCGCCCCGTGCCCACTGAGTCGCTGGTACTCGGTCGAAACACCGGCAAGGGTAAGGAGCACGTCAGAACAGTCAAGCACTCCGACCCATCCGCCTTTGTGTAGAAAACGGATGAAGATCCCGAGAAGGCCATGTTACGCCAGCTGCTTGCTGAGCAGAAGAGGCTGGTTGACGAACTCTTGGCTGAGAGCGCCGCAGAGCGGCGACCCGACTATGGTAATCCCAGGCTGGGGCAGCAGGGGCAGGAACAATTTCCAAACAGTGAGATACCTTCGGGCAACCCTGATCATGCTACTTCCGCAGACAGGGCAGAATTCGGAACGTATGGCAAGAGGGCGCGATACGTCTCGCCAAATCCCACCGAGCGACGTGGCAATCTGAAGAATCCAATCCGGGTTCCCCTAGTCGCCCTGCGGGTCGTCCAGCCAGTTGACCCACGAGCGGCTGAAGCCGTCTACCGTGTTGAAGAACCTGGAAATGCACTTGTGTTTAGGGATCCATGTCAAGACAGGGACCCCCACCCGGATGATCTTATTGCGGCGCTCACAGCCCGTCTCGAAGCGTTGGAAATGCGGTAGGTGGCGTTCCCATAGGATGGCAAGCCTTATCCCGCATGGCTGGATGATATGCCCACACCTCCAGGTTTTGGGAACACCACTTTCTCGCCTTTTAACGGGACAGGGGACCCGCCGCAGCACTTGGCTCATTTTTCTTCCAGGTGTGGCCCCATGCTGGGGACCCCAGCTCAGCAAGAAGCCGCATAGCTCCGATGTTTCGTACAAACATTGGAAGGTCCAGCATTCGTCTGGTACAACCAGCTCCCTATCGGATCGGTGACCGGTTGGGAGGATCTTCGCTAGAAGTTCTTATACCAGTTCAGCTCCACCACGCGGAAGACCAGCATTGCAGACCTCTTCAAGTGAAAGCAAAGGCCTGATGAGCGGGTTGCAGATTTCATCACCCGGTGGAAGGGACTTACGTATTCCCTCGATATGCCACTGACTCAGGAGAAACTACTGACGATGTGTGTGGGGAACGTCAAGAAAGAGCTGGTACCCTCCCTGATCACCCAGAACTACCCTGGAGGGTTTGGAGATTTCTCAGATAAGGCTCAGCACCTCGAGGAAGCCCTACAATAGGCCAGTCAGGCACGTTTGTTGCCCCCTATGATCCCAGCCTGGAGGACCGCCAGGGCTGAACCCGCCGCGGTGGCCCAAATAGAAGCCCCGAGGAAGCTGTAGTTACTTCCGGCGACACCACCCCCGCAACCCCGCAAAGGTCCTCCACCTCAAGCACAGGCTCCTGCCTAGCAGCGGCCGCCTCAGAACCGACAGGTTACCCTGCGCAACGGGCCACTGCCACATAGGTGAGACAATCAGGCGTCGCTTCCTTGGCAGGACCCTCCGGCCCCTCTTCAGGGCCAGGCCCCCAGGCCCCCCCCCTATCCGGAAAGAAGGTACCAGACTTATTCATTCAAGGAAAATCATGTCCTTGGCTACTTCCGGAGTGCTCTAGAGCAAGGTATTGTGCGTTTGCCTGAGTGCAGAAGGTCGGCAGAGGCGAATCTCACCGATCACCCCAACTACTTCCCTTATCATTGTATCTTGGGGCACACCCTCAAGCAATGCTATGTGTTCAAATACTGGATTCAAGACCAGGTCAACAACAACATAGTCAAGTTGGGCCCAGCACCAGCGCAAGTGGCAGGTGTCTTTGCAGGATCAGAGATCGGCAGCGACAGTGAAGGTGAGTGGAAGCAGGTCCCCAGCCGTGGATCCCGGAAATACGATGACTGGATGGCTCGAAAAACCGTCGTTCGTGCCCATGGAATCATTCGGGCGCACCTGAAGCAGCCAGAACCTTCAGAAAAAGTAGCTGGTGCCTCTGCAACATCTTCACAGTCGACCTCTTCCCGAAAGGGCAAGCAACGGTTACGCAAGGAGAAGGAATGTGCACCGCCGTTGCCGTCGTCATCCCGCACTCTCGGCGATTTTATGCCCCTTGAAATGGGGATTCCTCCCAGAATCCGCCCAGCGGTGGATGACTCCTCGAGCGAAATCCAGGGGGACGCTTCAGTTAACACCGTGGAGCTGGTAAAGCCCTATATGACCCCCGACGAGGGGGAACGCCATGCAGACCTCCCCAACGTTTCCAGCTGACGTCAACGTCAGCGGAATCGCAACCATGCCGGTCATCGAGGTACGTCGGCTGGCACTTTTAGCCAATCCATGCACACTACTGAGACCAGGCAGCAGGCTCAGCGCAGATCTCAGCACGCGCAAACCCATATAACACCCTCGGCTCTACTTCCACCGCCGTTTGTACTACTGGATCGGGGAGAGCTGCCTCATTCGTATCACAGTCAGTCTTGCCCGGCTACAGGCCAGCCTCCACTATCCAATCCTAGTCCGGCGACCACTCTCCAGGCTTCTACTAGAAGGCAGCAAGATGTGCCCAGTACTAGCCGATCGCCGGTTCAACCAGCAGGACCCGCTATGCCTCCAAATGTCGAACCACCTCCTGTAAGAAGAGGTTCGCGTTTGTCATGAAAGTATGATTTCCTGAAGCACCTATCCAGCATTGTGGCGAGGCTCTCCATCCTTGAGGCCCTTCGCCTATAATCTGTAATGCGCGAGGCACTTGCCGAGGCCCTAAGGAGCCCCCTCCAGTTCGAGACGGAGGTAGCAGCTGCAGAAGCCTTCCATACCGAGACGATGGAAAACGCCGAATGTCAGGCGGTTATCTCGTTCTCCGGTGAAGATGAGGACTCTCCTATACAGGGGCACATTTGCCCACTGTAAATCACTGGCCACTTCAATGGTGTGGAAGTCCGCCGCTGCCTCATTGACACAGGTTCCAGAATCAATCTAATTCCGACTCGGACGTTGCGAAAGCTGGGTCTATCTGAAGGTGATTTAACTCCCTCTAACCTCAGAATCCAGGGGTACGACATGACATAGCAGACCCCAGTCGGAAAGATCTGCCTGAAGACTCAGTTCGGTGGCTTAATTGCCATCACCGAGTTCATGGTTGTCTCCCAGGACACCGCCTACAACACATTGATGGGTAGGCCATGGCTCCATCTTCATGCAGCGGTCCCTTCGTCGTATCACCAGTGCCTCAAGTACTCGCTCAACGGTCGAGTAGGCGTGCTCCAAGGAGACACGTCCCCTTTCGCTTCTTGTGAGGCCCGCTATCTAGATGCGGGTTATTACAAATGTAAGGATAAGCAAATCCTAATAAGCGAGGATGAACCCGCCCTGGTCACAAGTGATACCTGGGCAAGCATGGATGATGCCTACATCCTCCCGATCCACCTGTTGGAGGCCACGACCCCCGACATGGGGCAATGTTTTGTTGTTTCGGGTACGCAAGGAAGGCATGTCCCCGTGTCCAAGAAACGACGGAAAATCATCTCGTACTCCTACATCAACCAGGCTCAAGTCATCCCGGAACCTCCTACCCCTGTACGGTACCAGGACGTCAAGCTTATGACGACGGTGGTGTTCCATACGTGTCTCTTCCGTCGGGCTGGAATTAACCGACTTAGGCCGACACGTCACCACTACTTTGATATCATCAAACGTGGCCCTTTAGGCCGAAGGCCAGATGGGATAGGGTCGACTGCCTTCATTGCTATGGTCTCCATGGCAAGCGAGTCTCCCGATGTGATGACCGCTGCTGCCCAAGCCGGCACCAGCTGCCCCTCGGATTTTGACAGCCCAGAAGTATCCCCCGTCGTGGGAAGTACCCCCATGGGTGGGGAGGAAGACCTGGAGGATGCTCCCCCCGCCTTTGAAGAAGGCGTCTCTACCACGGTTGATGAACTGGTGCAGGTGAACCTTGGTAGCAAGGCTGATCTAAAACCCACATTGATCAGTGCAGCCATGTCCCCCGAGGAGCGGCAACAGTACGTAGACTTCCTCAAACAGCATTGTGATGTGTTTTCTTGGAGTTACAACGAGATGCCAGAGCTAGATCCCCAGGTAGCCGTTCATCGTCTGGGCCTCCCAGCAAAACATCGTGGGTTTAAGCAGCCTCCCAGGAAGATGCACCCTTCTCATGGTGCTATGGTTGAGGCCGAAGTTGACAAGCTAATCAAATCCAACTTCGTCAAGGAGGTCCAGTACCCCAAGTGGCTTGCCAACATTGTGCTAGTCAGGAAGAAGAATGGGCAGATCAGAGTCTACATCGACTTCCATGATCTTAATCGCCACTGCCCAAAGGATGACTTCCCACTCCCGGTGACGGAGCTGTTGATTGACGCCACGGCCGGGTTCCAAGCCCTCTCTTTCATGGATGGGTATTCCGGGTATAACTAGATCCGGATGGCCCCCGAAGATGAGGAGTCCACTGCCTTCAGGGCTCCCCAAGGTACCTTTTTCTACCAGTTTATGCCATTCGGTTTGAAAAATGCAGGTGCCACTTATCAGAGGGCCATGCATCGCACATTCAAGCCGATTATAGGGACATTGGTAGAATGCTACGTGGATGACCTTGTAGTCAAATCATGTCAGCGCCAGGACCATCTCAAAGACCTTGAGAAAGTGTTCGGTTTCCTCCATTCCCATCATCTGAAGATGAACCTGCTGAAGTGTGCCTTCAGGGTCACCTCCGGGAAGTTCCTGGGCTTTGTTGTCTGATACCGAGGTATCGAGATCGACCCAGAGAAGATCAACGACATCAGCCAGATGCCTCCCCCGAGCAACATTCGGGAGCATCGAGGCCTTCAAGGCCACTTAGCCTATATACGCCGATTCATTGCGAATCTGGCCGGCAAGTGTAATCCCTTTTCCCGGCTCATGAAGAAGGGCGCCGCCTATGAATGGGAAGAGGAATGTCGGACCGACTTCGAGGAAATCAAGTAGTATCTGCTCCAACCTACGGTCTTGATGCCACCCGTCTCTGGAAATCCACTTGTCCTTTACGTGACCGCCCTGGAGAGACCCCTCGGTGCGCTGCTTGCCTAGAAGAATAACGAGGGTACTGAGAATAGTCTCTACTATCTCAACCGCATGCTTCGCGATACGGAGATCAGATACTCCTCTATCGAAAAGAGATGCCTTGCGCTCGTCTTCGCCGTGCAGATGTTGCAACATTACCTGCAACACCACGAGGTGCAATTGGTCTCTCGGTAGACCCACTGAAGTACATCCTGAACCGTCCCATGCCGACTGGCCGACTAGCACGGTGGGCAGTGATTCTCCAGCAGTTTGATATCAGGTTTGTACCTCAGAAAGACATTAAGGGACAGGCGTTGGCATACTTTTTAGCTACCTATCCATCCTCTGCGGATCAGTCCCTGGACCTTGATTTCCCTGATGAGATGATCCTCTCAGACGATCATGATGTCCCGTGTTGGAAAATGCATTTTGACGGTGCCTCCTGGAGCCCCACCGGTAGGAGGTTCAACGATCCCAAGCTCAACAGAGTGGGCCTGGGTATTGTCTTCATCACCCCGGCGCAGGCCATCCTGCCATACTCGTTCCTATTGTCAAAAGGATGTACGAACAACGAGGCATAATACCAAGCTCTCATCACCGGCCTCGAGTTGGCCCTTGAGATCCATGTGCCCCATCTACATGTGAAGGGGGATTCCGAGCTGGTAATCAAACAAGTTAATGGAGACTACGTCGTCAAGAAGCCGGAGCTCGCACCGTTGCTGGAGTACACCCTCCACCTAATGGCCCAGTTCTCCTCTCGAGCATAGGTTACCCATGCCCCACGGTCGCAGAACGGCCAAGCAGACGCCCTGGCTGGCTTAGCCGCGTCGCTCGCGAAACCCGAGCAAGATGATTTGATCATACATGTGGCCCACCGGAGAGTCATTGCCCCCGCCACCCAAGAGGACAATGATGGCATGCGGGTAAGTCATCTCATCGTCGGACCCTCCACGTCAGGGGTCCCGGGTTCGTCAGACGCAGTGGTTGAAACCACCCCCGACTGGAGAGCACCTTTTGTCGAGTATCTCCAGAATGGTCGCATCCCGGACGACCGGGCCGAGCACGAGCGAATTCGACGCCGCGCACTGCCTTTTACCCTCCAGAGCGGCCCCAGTCTTGAACAGATCCTTTATAAGCGGAGTTTCGATGGTGTCCTCCTCCGTTGCATCCAAGGAGGGGAGATACATCAAGTTATGCAAGAGGTTCACGCCGGTTCCTGTGGCGCCCTTCAAGCTGGGCCGAAGCTGTCCCATCAAATTCAAAGGTTAGGGTACTTTTGGACCTCTTTGATCCACGATTGTATTGGATATGCCAAGAGATGCCACGCGTGCCAAGTACACCCCAACTTCTTGCATCGGCCGCCGGAGCCCCTCCACCCCACCAAGTACTCTTGGCTGTTTGCGGTATGGGGGCTCGATGTAGTGGGACCGTATCCACCGGCAATAGTCCGCCATTGTAGGTTCATCCTGACTGTTACAGATTTCTTCTCCAAGTGGGTAGAAGTAGTTCCTCTCAAAGTGGTCAAGGCCCGTTCCATCGTTGACTTTGTGCGCTCCAATATTATCCACCAGTTTGGATTCCCTCACACCATCCTCACCGATAATGGCACCAACTTCTGAGGAGCTGAATTGAAGAAATTGTATGCCAAGTACGACATTCGGTCGAACCATACCTCCCGCTACCACGCGCAGGTGAATGGAAAGATCGAGGTGTTCAACAAGACCCTCTCTAACATTCTGCAGAATATGGTCGGTCAGAACAAGAAAATTTGGCCAGACAAGCTCCCCAGCGCCCTGTGGGCTTACCGGACGACGACTCGCAACTCTACCCAGGTGACCCCATATTCCTTGGTGTATGGAGCCGAGGTCGTCCTACCCATTGAGATTCAGCTGCCGTCGCTACGCACTGCAGTTTATGATCACCAGACATCAGATGAGGTGCCGAGATCCGTCTAGCTGAACTAGAAGCACTGGACGAGAACCGGCTCCGTGCCCTGCACAATCTGGAAAGGCATCAGGACAAGATAGCGAGGGCCTTTGACAAGAAGGTTCTTCTCCGCTCTTTTCTACAGGGCGACCTGGTACTGGCCCTTCAAGCGCCAATGATTCCCGGTAGGAAACCACCCAAATTAGAACCCAAATGGGAAGGGACTTATATCATCCATAAGGTTTACCCCAATGGAGCATACTCCTTGGTGACCACGGATGGAGAGCGTATAACCCCTCCCACCAATTCCAAGTTCCTCAAGCGATACATTGCCTAGGGAAAGAAGGTCATGCACGACCTTAAACTACATCTTCATCCTGCTAGATGATAAACTATGAAACGGTCCCGCATGACCTTAAACCGCACATTATGGTCCAACATGACTCTAAACTGCAAGGTCCAGTACGACCCTAAACTACGAGATGGTACCGCACGACCCTAAACTGCATCCCCGTCCTTACTGCAAGACGTTAAACTGCAAGCCAGTCAGGCCTTCCTGACCGAGGCTCAGCCTCAGGCCCCTTGGCTTCCTCGGGCCCCCGGCCCTATCTTCACCGCGAGACGTGAAACTACAAGCCAGCCATATCTTCCTGACCGTGGGCCGACTCGAGGACCTTGTTTTTTCCCCGACTTACCCTCTTACAGGATCGTACGGTGTGGTGTACGACTACGTCCTCATTCGCGCAGGATTACTTGCCGCATCATACACATCCCCAAATGAGATCCTTCTCGTCCTGCATGACGTTACACTGCATCTTAAGAACTACGTGTGGCTTGATTCCCATCTTCATGGGATACGTAGGAACGCTCGGACGCCTCGTCTTGAGCCCAGCCCCAAGCTTTTCTCTTCCACTATTCCCCCTAGGAATAGTTTACTTGGAGGATCTTTGTGTAGCAGGGAGTAGGCTTTCTTGGCCCTGCTCGCACAAGGATTGTAAGGGTTGCACCAAGTGCCCACTCCCGTTCTTCTATCCTCCCACGTCCTCACCACATGACGCTAAACTGCATGGCCTTCAAGAACTACGTATGTCTTGATTCTCATCCTCATGAGATACGTAGGAACGCCCGGACATTTCATTCGTTGGCCCAGCCCAAAATCCAAAATCTTCCCCTTGGGTCAAGACAAGGAATGGTGCACACTTTTGCCCCAACTCACATCGAGCAAGCCTCGACACGGCTGCACACCCCCCCTGGAGGTGTTTGCCCCATTCGTGGATGGATACAGCTATGCTTCACCCACTCCTTGACTGGTATTCCATCATTTTTCACACCCAGAGGGACCCCCAAGAACGTCCTGGATACAATGCCCAAGGGCTCTCCTACCGATACGGGCCAATGCCCCCGAGGGTTTTCAAGAAACAAGCCGATACAATTCCCGCGTTGCAAATTTGGTCAGCGGTCGACGCTCATTTGTTGCTCCCATACGGGTCACCATAGGAACGCTGTGTTTCGAACATGGTCAACAGTGTCCTGGATCTTCGGGTCCACCCCGAGATGTCCCAGACATCGAGTGCAGTGATTCATTCTGCCCCACCCCGAGGTGACAAACTTCCCCCAGGTGGTGCTAGCGATCGGGCCCACGACCCCGATTCCTCATAGGGGTGTATGGTGTGATGTGGGAATATGTCCTCATTCACGTCGGGATCACTTACCATGTCATACGCCCTCCCTTTACGAGGCCCAGCCTCAGGCCCCTTGGCCTTCTCGGGTCCCCGACCCTCGTCCTCATGTAAGACGTTAAACTGCAAACCAGTCAGGCCTTCCTGACTAATGCCTGACCTTAGGCCCCTTGGCCTTTCTGGGCCACGGCCCAGGTCCCATCTTACCCAGGGTGTACGGTGTGATGTGGGACTATGTTCTCATTCACGTTGGGATCATGTACCATGCTATATGCCTCCCCTTATGAGGCCCAGCCTCAGGCCCCTTGTCCTTCTCGGGTCCCCGACCCTAGTCCTCATGTAAGACGTTAAACTGCAAACCAGTCAGGCCTTCCTGATTGATGCCTGACCTTAGGCCCCTTGGCCTTTCCGGGCCACGGCCCAGGTCCCCTCTTACCCAGGGTGTACGGTGTGATGTGGGACTATGTCCTCATTCACGTCGGGATCATGTACCATGCTGTATGCCTCCCCTTACGAGGGCCAGCCTCAGGCCCCTTGGCCTTCTCGGGTCCCCAACCCTCGTCCTCATGTAAGACGTTAAACTGCAAACCAGTCAGGCCTTCCTGACTGATGCCTGACCTTAGGCCCCTTGGCCTTTCCGGGCCACGGCCCAGGTCCCCTCTTACCCAGGGTGTACGGTGTGATGTGGGACTATGTCCTCATTCACGTCGGGATCATGTACCATGTCGTACGCCTCCCCTTACGAGGCCCAGCCTCAGGCCCCTTGGCCTTCTCGGGTCCCCGACCCTCATCCTCATGTAAGACGTTAAACTGCAAACCAGTCAGGCCTTCTTGACTGATGCCTGACCTTAGGCCCCTTGGTATTTCCGGGCCACGGCCCAGGTCCCCTCTTACCCAGGGTGTACGGTGTGATGTGGGACTATGTCCTCATTCATGCTGGGATCATGTACCATGCCGTACGCCTCCCCTTACGAGGGCCAGCCTTAGGCCCCTTGGCCTCCTCGGGTCCCCGACCCTCGTCCTCATTGCAAGATGTTAAACTGTAAGTAGGTCAGGCCTTCCTGACCAATGCCTAACCATCAGGCCCCTTGGCCTTTTCGGGCCACGACCCAGGTCCTCTCTTATAGGAGTGTACGGTGTGGTGTGGGACTACGTCCTTATTCACGTCGGCTTCTTCACCATACCACACACCTCCCTAGTTTATGGGTATATTGCTCCCCTTCTCGTCCAGTATGACATTAAACTACATCTAGAGAACTACGTGTAGCTTGATTCCCATCCTCATGGGATACATAGGACCACCTGAATTTCCAAGATTCGGGTCCAGCCCCATCTCTCGGGAATCCTCATCCCATCCTGGCCCCTTGGCCTATCCTTCATCCATGAGAGGATTATATAGTGTGGTGTGGGATTATGTCCTCATTCACGATGGTCTCGTAATGACCACGCCATGTCCCCCCCCCCTACTGAGCTGTTTTGTCGATCCCTTTTTCGGCGGTTCATCAATGTGCTTAAGAGTACTCTAGTTTATTACCTGGAATGCCAAGCTTTACTCGGACACGTCTGCACCCGCTTTATAGGATTTTCATATCCCTACATCAGGGATTTCATCATCTTTCACACCCGGAGGGACCCCCCCCCCCCCCAAGAACGTCCTGGATACTATGCCCAAGGGCTCTCCTACCGTTACGGGCCAATGCCCCGAGGGTTTCAGACAACAGATCGATAAAATCCCACATTAAAAATATGGTCAGCGGTCGATGCTCGTTTGTTGTTCCCACCTCAAGCTAACGCAATATGAACGCTGTGTTTCCACCATGGTTAATAGTTTTCCTCTATCGCCACGCCAACCCATTAAGCCCAAATGCCGGGTACACGATTCACACCCTTCATCACTTCATCATGTCCAAGTAGAGTCTCAGAACTCTTGGCACTAGTACAAAAACCATTTTTTACGTCGGTTTTTTTTGCTTTTTAACGTCGGTTTTTAGGCGACGTTATTGCGAGCGACGTTAAAAATATGATTTTTTACGTCTGTTATTTAATAACCGACGTAAAAAATGGGCTAATATAGTTTTTAACGTCGGTTTTTAAAAAAACCGACGTGAAATACATTCTGGAAATGGCGATAAGAAGCCATTTTTTACGTCGGTTTTTGAAAAAACCGACGTTATAAGTCATTTTTTACGTCGGTTATTTAATAACCGACGTAAAAAATGTTTACAGTATTGTAGAAAATTTGATAAGCTTTCATTTGACAGGTCATAGAGCTCAAACGGATTTACAGATCAAAAGTTATGACCATCAGAAGTTTGATATTTTTTTCGAGGAAAGATTGAATGAGCCAACCGTAGCTTCATATTAGAAAGAATTTTTGAATCCGTAGGAGGATTTGTAGTTTTATCATGATATAAAGAATCATCCATCATTATAATAAATTAACAATCGTTAAATGGTGTATCAATTAAGAAAACTACTCATAGAAAATATAAATCATGGTAAAATAATTACAAATACCTTGATGAGGTCGCAGAAATAAGAAATTGTTGATTCACGTTGAAGATAAAACAAGTTGATTCG
The DNA here is from genome assembly GCA_963277665.1 of Viscum album. Taxonomy (NCBI): domain Eukaryota; kingdom Viridiplantae; phylum Streptophyta; class Magnoliopsida; order Santalales; family Viscaceae; genus Viscum; species Viscum album. Next base: position 319,865,165 of record OY728156.1, read on the forward strand.
GTGGAACGATGATGGTTGAATGAAATAATCGTAAAATGGTATGTCATTTAAGAAAACAAATCATAAAAACCATAAACCATGGATGTATGATTAAATATACCTTGACGAGATTGCGGAAAGAAGAAAGAATTGATTCGCGTTTGAGAGAAAAAGAGTCGATTTGGGGGAACGATAATGGTTGAAATAAATGATCGTAAAATTAAGATGGGTGTATAATGGAAACATATAATTGATATTCTATGAGAAAACGCGGTATTAAAAATTTTAGTCGGCAATTCAAAATTTCGATGCCGCGCTGTAAAAAAATTGAAATTTCGCGTTCGCGGGATATTAAAATTTTCATTCACGTCGGTTTTATGATAACCGACGTGAAAAGATATTAAAATTTTCACTTATTTTTCACGTCGGTTATTATAAAACCGACGTAAAAAATCAATCTTCATCACTCTTTCATGTCGGTTATTTAATAACTGACGTGAAAAATAAGTGAAAATTTGAATATATTATCCTGGAAAAGGATTTTTCACGTCGGTTATTTAATAACCGACGTGGAAAAGTGATGTACATTTATTTTTAACGTCGGTTATATAATAACCGACGTGAAAAATAAAATAAAATGGATTTTTGACACCGGTTCTTATATAACCGACGTGAAAAATCGGAGAAAATGTATTTTTACGTCGGTTATATAATAACCGACGTGAAAAATCTATTTTTAGATATTTTCACGTCGGTTCTAAAAAACCGACGTGAAAAATGGTGACGTAAAAAAATGTTTTTGTACTAGTGTGGTACTTTTCCTCCATGAACGACTGTGCATTGGGAGAACAAGCTGCATCAACGGTGTCCTTCGAAACTCTCCGCCGACTCCCCTTTGATGGACGCCCCAAGTATTGCAATAAGGATCTCCCCCCCTTGTTTCCCACAGCGAGTTTATCTCACGTGGGCTTAGGAATCGGGTTGACATCTGTGCTTACTCGGGAGTTGTCACCATCCATGGTCCAAGCTCTAAGACCATAAACTAAGATTCTCATATGGAACTACGTATAGCTTGATTCCTATCTTGATAGGATACGTAGGAATGCCCAGACCCCTTGTCTTTGGGTCCAGCTTGAGTTCAGCTAATTCGCCTCTCGGGTCCTGCCATCGGGACCCCGACCATGGGACCGAGTGGCGTAGTGTAGGACTACGTCTCTATTCACGTCGGGTTTGCAATAGCTGCACCACGCACACCCCGTTCTGAGAGTTAGCCCTCCTATTCCTTGTCCCGCGTGACATTAAAAGGCACCCTTCAGAACTACGTGTGGCTTGATTCCCATCCTCATGGGATACGTAGAACCACCTGAATGTCTAATATTCGGGTCCAGCCCCACCACTTAGTGATCTCCTGATCTCCCGGTCACCTAGGGCACATGGTGTATCCCTCTCCAGTAGGGGGATATGTAGTTATGATACAAGGTTTTGGGCACTATGCCCCCTTCCCCCGGGAATCTTCCATCTCTCGATCACCCTCAAAGTTGAGTCCCTTGACTCCTTGCAGTGGTTCACCCATGTATTAAGAGTACTCTGGTCTAGGACCAAGAGTGTCAGATTCAACTTGATCAAGTTCCTTCCACTTGTCAAGCTTCGTGTTCCCCTCCATTCAGGCTTCCATCAGCTTTCACACCCAGAGGGACCCCCAAGAATGGCCTGGGCACAATTCCCAAGGGCTCTCCTACCGTTACTGGCCAACGCCCCCGTGGGTTTTGGACAACAAATCGATAAAATCCCGCGTTGCGAATATAGTCAGCGGTCGATGCTCATTTGTTTGTCCCCATTTCAGGCTAACGTGACAGGATGCTTTGTTGCGAACATGGTCAACAGTAATCCTCTGTTGTCACGCTAGCCCCTTCAGTCCTTGAATGTTGGTTGCATGATTCACATCATTTTCCACCCCATCATGTCCAGGTGGAATCTCGACACTTTTGGCGCTATCCCTCAGTGCACCTTTTCATGTCAGGGGGACAAAGCTGCAATATGGCGTCCTTTGGGGCTCCCATGGTCCGAGCTCTAAGACCATAAACTAAGATCCATTCGGGACTACATTCAACTTGATTCCCAACCTCATGGGATACGTAAGACCGCCCAGACGCCCTGTCTTCGGGTACAACCCATTCAGGAAGCCAGTCTCTACCCCTATTTCACCTCTGTATAGGCCCCTCGGCCTAAGGTTTCCCTCTCCGAATGGCATACAATTTGATGTGGGATCATGTCTCTGTCAAATGTGTTTTATAACACTGCGCACATTTCCCGCCTAGCATCGTCTCTGCTACGTCTGCGCTGCATGACGATAAAATGAATGCATGGTCCTATCATACGACTCTAAACTGTGACATTATCGTCCTGGCCGCACGATGAAAAACGGAACTGCATTGTGGTGACCTCGTTGTATAAGACATCACGTTGGGTATTGGTCATATTACATGCCATTTGTCAATGCCCATCATGGCTTGATCCTTGTGGTGACATCACGGCCTACTACTCTAGGCCTGTCGCTTCACAAAAAAAACCATTCACCTTAAAGAACAAACAAGATACATCAAATTACACTTCTTTTAGTGCAAGGGCCATGACCGCACTCCCCTTTTCCCCTGGCACTGGTATCTTACCATGTCACCCTCCAGAACTACGTATGGCTTGATTCTCTTCCATATGAGATACGTAGGAGTGCCCGAGCACTTCCCCGCGGGCCCAGCCTAACCTTTGTGTTCGGTCCCTCGACTCGAACATTTCCCCAGAGAACGCATGGTAAGTAGGGCATAGGTCCTCCTTCACGTCGGGTCTTGACGCCATGCGTCCCCTGCTCCCTTTACCCATTTATGGTCTAAGGTCCATTCAGAACTACGTATGGCTTAATTCTCATCCTCATGAGATACGTAGGAGCGCCCGGGCACTTCCCCGCGGGCCCAGCCTAACTTTCGCTTTCGGTCCCTTGACTAAAAACCTCTCCCAAGGAGGTTGCGCGGTGTGATATGGGGTTGTGCCCTCATTCACGTCGGGTTGTTCACCGCTCCGTACACACCTCCTATTCCCATTCACGCTAGGTGTTTGAGTTACTCCACCATGTGCCTCTTATGTTTCCTCTCACCCATGGTCCGAATTCTACGACCCTAAACTAAGATCCCCCCAAGGGAAAGGAATCTGCTCCCTCTCTCTAATACGTTTCATTGCCGTATTCAGATGTGTTTTGACAAAGAGCCCAAAGTGTGGGATTTTCACAGGGACATTCCCATCGTCCCATGACCAAGCTTCGTGAGCTCGCTATTTGGATCCTCATCCTCTTCCACATCCAAAAGGACCCTCATACGACATGGATACTAGGCTTAAGGGATCTCCATGAATGCTGGACCTAAGGGCCCCTCAATTGTTTCAGGCCAACGTCCCTACGGATATCTGACAACAAATCGATAAAATCCCGCATTGCGAATACGGTCAGCGGTCGATGCTCATTTGTCTGTCCCCATTCTAGGCTAACGCGACAAGATACTTTGTTGTGAATACGGTCAGCAGTTATCCTCCGTCGTCACGCCGCCATCGTCGTGATCTGAATCTCGAGCTCCCTGATTCACACATTTCCACTTCCTCATGTTCAAGTGGAATTCCATCATACTCGGCTCTTTCTCTTCACGCATCTAGGTGCGCTAAATGATCATGTCAGTGTCACTGGGCCGGTATTCACCGAGCGTCCCTTTGACCTAACCTGCCCCTTTCTATGTCGGGAAGTTCCCACCACTACTGCTTGTTTCCCACACCGAGCACGACTCACGTGGGCTTAGTAGTTTTGGCAGTACGTGTACTAGCACGGTCAGGCTACTCCTCGTCCGGTATAACGCTAAACTGCGCTTCCAGAACTACATATGGATTGATTCCCATCCTCATGGGGTACGTAGGAACGTCCGGCCACTTTGCTTCGGGCCCAGCCCAATCCTCACTCTTGGTCCCTCGACCTGAAGAGTTTCCTCCGGGGGTATGTGGGGTGATTTGGACTCCAAGTCCACATTCACGTCGGTTTTATATCTACCGCGCCACACGCTTCCTTCCATTTTATTCCACGTGATATCGTATGACGTTAAACTACATGAGTCTATGTGTCCTCAATGCATGACATTAAACTGCGGTTCTACCCTAAACAAGTTCAGGATGCCCCAAGATCCCACTGGGAAGTGACAGTTCCCCTTGCCAGAGAGGCCATGTCCCAAAGAAGGAATGATCCATGATCAAACCAATGCACCCATATGGCGTACTACCACCGCGGTGGTGTAACTACCTAAGCGTTGGATTCTGTTCAGACAAACCATCACTCCGTATTCCACGCTTTGCGTGCCCCTTATTCGGACCCTCGTCCCCTTTCATGTCTCACGGGACCCCTTAACGGCCTGGTCTCATGCCGCATCGGCTCACCTACCATCCTGGGCCAACGTTCTGGAAGACGGGTCATATTTGGAAGGACCCCCTAACAGTATGGATTTTTGACCTCTGGTCCGCCAACTGTCCTAGGCCAACATCTCAAAGGATTGATCAACAACATTTGTGACATGGTCCTGTGTTTCGAACATGGTCAACGGTCGAACCTCATTTGTTGTCCCCATTACAGGCTAACGCAGTAAGGGTACCGCTTCTCCTCCATGGTTAACGGTTGTCCCTTATTGTCATGCCATCCCCACAGTGTTCCGAATCTTGGGTATCGTAATTCACACTTCCCATTTTCATCTGTCTGGACCGATTTCAGCACCCCTGGCGTTGCCCCATTCGTTCATAAGAGCACGCTGAGGGAACGGTAATTCGGTCATCCTGAAAGTTCCTTCCCCCATCAAGCCTCTCCCGCCTTTCAGAAATCCGGACTGGTAATCCAAATCCCGGACATCGGGCTCGACCCACGTGGGCTTGAGGAATTGTCTCCGAACGTCCCGCAAACATTGTAGGAATGTAACAAGGCAATTCAACAGTGGAAATCGTGTGCGCTACGTCATTCAAAACAAAGAAAAAAATTTTAAGCACGAAAGTACCAATGAAAGGTTTATGGTTTGTTACAATACTCTGAGGTTAACTTCCCCCATGGACGGGTTGACCCCGTCAAAAGAGCGTTGCAGCTCCGCCACCCATTGACTTGTGGCATCCAAGGCTTGCTGCTGCTGAATCATCTCCCGCTCCTCCTCAGCAGCGGCGGGGTGCAGTTCGTCAGTCCTGGCTTTGGCCCTCTCCACGCCATCTTGAACGACAGTCATCTCCCTAGAGGTCTGCCTCATATGCTCTTCTGCCTATGCCAGCTGGGCCTTCAACCGTGAGACCAGCTCATTTTGTGCATCAAGAGAGGCTGAAAGCTCGTCTGCCCGAGTCTGCATCTATTGAACCTCACCTTCAGCCTCCTGGAGCTTCTTGATACTAGTCGCTTTCCTCCGCTTCCAGCTCACGTTGAGCCCGCGATCATGCTCCCGGATCTTCTCAGCCATAAGATCTCGGATGAGTGCGTGAGGAAGTTGGGAATCCACTCCCCCGGCACATAGTTCGCACAACCGCGAGCGAAGTCTATCCATTTCGGCCAGGCATTGCACTTGGGGAGTGTCCTTGATAAATCGCGTGATCAGCTTCCACGACCGGCGGCGGACTATGATCTTGTCTTCCTTGTCGGAGGCCGTTTCGTCCCAGTTTGCGCGATTGGCAGGATCGTACGCAGGATACGCCCGCAGGAAATCCTCAGCAGGATCAACATCCGGTGATGAATCTAGTGTGACACCTGGCGCTGAAGCAGGCACGACAGAATTGGGACCGACCGGTTGATCCTCTTCATTGGAGTCCACCTCAATGATTTTGGGTACGGGCCTGCTGGTGGTCCCTCCAGTGATGATGTGCGTCGCAGCTTGAGAAGATGGTGGAACTATCGCCACCATTACCGGCATGCCCCTAGGAGGGACGCCACCAGACATCCCGACCAGTCTGGCCGTAGCAGCCCACGCCAGTCGAAGAACTGTATGAAAAAGAGGGACATAAACGTTAGTTGGCATGGTCTACATGTGACAACGAGGAGACCAGTGGAGGAGACTTACGGAGATCGACCTCCGAGCGCTGCTCTTGGGCCAGTACTGACGGGACCCCGAGATGAGGCCCCCCGTATACTGTTGGAAGGTCTGGAGATTCTGGAGGAGCCACCTTGGGCGCTCTGGTTCCACCAGACGCGGAACTGGACGCAACCATAGGCGCATGTTCTGATGGTCCCGCATCATCACCCACCAAGGAGAAAGAATGAGGACTACGAACAAGTTCCTCCTGCATGGCTCAAACATTGGTGAGAAGTCGATAGGGACCCAAGAACAGATCGTAAGGAGAGAAGTTCGGAATGATACATCGAGAGCCTCCATGAAATCGTCGGATTCTGAGCCTCGGTCTCCGACCTCTCCCTCCTCCAGCGGGGTCCCTCCTCCAGCCTCATCCTCCCGAGAGGAGTCCTCTGATTCCTCCGGCAAGGGGAAGTGCTCCCTCAGATCGGCAGCCGATAACTGTGGGGGGACTGTCTGATTCAACAGTACCCTCACCCGGTCTATCATTGGGCGAGGGACACCACTGGAGTGGACGTAATCATCCATCTCTTCCAGGTACTATTCTGCCTCCGCCAGAGACACCGTGAATCCAGCCCGAACTGGGCCTATTCCCGGTAATTCCATCCCGAGGCGATTCAGGTGGGCCCATATCTCGGATGGGCTGAGGAATTGCCGGTTGACATCCCAAATGTCCCAATCTTCCGGGAAGATTGCATTCTCTTCCATGTCAATGTGATGTAGGCGCTTCCCCGGAGCCTGAGTGGATATCCTACGAAATCCCCTCGGTGGACTCCCCTCCAGATGACCCTGCTCTTCCGGAATCACCGGATCCACCGCTACTGCCATACCCTCGGGCGGTGCGGGTCTCGCCGCCATGGCAGCCCTGCTACCACGAGCGGCCCTAGCTGCCCTCCGACCCTGACCTCGAGATAGAGGAGTCCCACCGTCACCGACCTGGATAGTTGGTTGGTTCAGCAACTCCCCTGGGTAGGCAGCCTCCCAACTGATGGGGTACTCCTTCACCAATGCGAAGGTGGCGGTGGATGGAGGCAATGCAATCCGCATCTTTCCATCTTCCTGTGTGAACATGAGCCACAACTGCCTCATTACACATGGGTGCTCCTCGTGACGCACCTCCCAGTAGACCTGCGGGGTCAACTGCTGGAGGCACTGGAACTGCCTCGCAAACAGATGCGGGGTGTACGGTTCACAGAGTGGCTCACGATCTATTTGTGCCACCAAAACTCCACCTCAGAAGGCCATGAGGTAAGGCCGATGTTCTTCCGTTCCCTGTCCGTCATCATTAAGCATCTCCATCGGCAATGGGAAGGGGTGGAAGTTAAACTCATCCTCCCTCCACACCCTATTCAGCACCATCGGAACGTCCAGCTTGAACGGGAAGCTCCCGACCGCGTTCAGGATGGAGGGGAGGAAGTTAAATCCCAGCAGCGAAATTGGGTTTGGATACTCGTAAATCCACCTGATATGCGCTGCGATCCACCCATACAGGAGGTGGAAGGGCCCGCATATCCTTGGCGGCTTCTTGCCCTCGCTAATATGCCGCAGCATTCTGTAAAGTTTGGTGAGCATCGGGATCCCCAGGTTGATCTGCTTCCCCATGGCCAACATCGAAGTCGTGATAAACGAGCTGGGCCATACCCCCATGATTGTATCCTTCACCGGTAGGATGCAACCACAGATGAGAGCCGTGATGAACGCCGCCAGCCTGACTATCGGCTGTTGTTCAGTGCTGACACTGAAACCCCAAGTCTTCCATTGGATGTCCTCCAAGACCCGCCAATACGAGTGCCCCTTGCCCCATTGGGCTGCCCTTGGACAAGTTCGAGGCCTCGGAGGGAACTCTCGATTCTCTGGGAAATTTAGGAAGCATTTGAACCACCTCCTGAAGTGGACGTCCCTCACTGCCTCCTTGTCCTCTCCAGGGACAAGTGCCATCAGTGCCGACGCCAGTCGCGACATTTGCTCCGTATCCCCCCACGCGCTGACGACGGGGAGGAATTCATCAAACATAGCCCACGGGATCGGGACCCCAGAAATCTGGTGGACATCCCACAGGCTAATGCCCACCTCCCCTTGATGCAGGTGAAAAGTGTTGGTCCTAGACGACCATCTGCTCAGCAGCTCCAGTATCAGTTGCTTTGGTTGGTAAATGTGGAATTGGGAGGCCCATGCCGTCTCATACAACCCCACTCTCCTCAGCTCGGCCCCAAAATCCTCGCATGAGGCACCTACCTAGTAGGCCCAGGCCCAGTCATCAGTAAAGATGCCGCCCTGGCGCAGGTCCCACTCATCGGACCATCCCTTCTTCGAATCCTACAAAGCCGCCTTCAGCATGGTACGGTAGAGGGGAGGGGAAGTCTCCGGCTGCAGTGGCTTCCCGTCAATTTCGTTCACATGGTTGTAGATACAGTCAGCGGTAATAGGTGTGAAGTCCTACCGCCCATGAACATCGGCCGCCCTGAACCATTAGTGCTGGCACGGTGTGCTCCTGAACCAGCAAGCTGGTTCATCCCTATTCGCCTCAGGGATAAAGACATCATCCCTCAGCCTGAAGCCATACAATGGCAGTTTATTGCACTGCAGATAATATTTCTGACCCTCCGAGAGCAGATCTGTCAAAGAAGTGTGGTCCGAGTGGCTCCGGATCATCTCCCCCAAGCCTGGATAGTTGGCCATCTCATCTCGATGACCAGCATCTGCAAGCACCCCCAATACAGCCTCTTGATGGGCCATTTTAAATCTGGCCCTCAGAAAAGAATTGTTTCGGCTGGATCGCAAAGCCCGACCGCGAAGCTGAATCGCGAAGCCGGATCGCGGAGATCAGTCGCGAGACCAAGCCGCGAAGTCTGGCCAAGGCCGACAAGCAGAGGTTCGCTTGGCGCGGACTCGGAGTCGGAGACTCGCGGTTCGCCGCGAAGCTCGATTCACGGAGTGCTGTCGCAGAGTATGCGGAGCTTCGCGAAGTCGAGAGCACAAAAAGACAAGGAAGGCACATGAAGACAAAACAGGTCGACCCCCTATTTATAGGCGGCAACCCCGGAGCATCGCGGTGCGCCTCACCCGCGCGGAGCATCGCGGCGCGCCCGGATCTGTCACCCCGGTGAGCACCGCGGGGCCCCTTCGCATAGCGGCATCACGAACCACCGACAATTTTGGTGATTTTCCCTCATATTTCGACCCTTCGCCCTCCGCGGCTCTAAGTCTGAGGGGGGCATTTTTTGGCGCCAAAAATATGGCCCGAAAGAAAGGAACGAAAAAGAAGGCCCGCGCGCTGCCTCACGAAGCACCTACGCGAAGCCCCGCCGCGAAGCGCCCTGACCATGGTGGCCCCGCGAAGCTCCTGAGGCGATAATCCTCCGTGAACGCATTTGACATTCGCGAGCCGCCACGAATATCCTGAGGCGGTAATACTCCGTGAACACATTTGACGTTCGCGAGCCGTCGCGAAGCTCCTGAGGCGGTAATCCTCCGCGAACGCATTTGACATTCGCGAGCCGCCGTGAAGCTCGAGAGGCGGTAATCCTCCGCAAACGCATTTGACGTTCGCGAGCCGCCGCGAAGCTCCAGAGGCGGTAATGCTCCACAGACGATGTTGACGTTCGCGAGTGCGCCGCGAAGCACCGAAGGCGGCGCACTAGTTCTGCTTCGTGGCGCCCCTTCCCTGTAAATACTGGACTCCCCCTGAGTCCCGGGGACGGAAAATCCGACCTTTCGGCTTCTCCTCTCCCGAATCGCGAAGCACTCTTTTCCCCGGGAATCATGAGCTCCGTGAGGTACTTCTACTTCGCAAGATGTCTCTGCTTTGTCTCGTTTTGAGCCCATCTTCCGAGAGGGATTCCCTTCACGAAGATCAAGGGCGTTCGCGAAGGAAGGGGATTTCCAAGGGAACCCGGGCAGCCACATAGCGTTTATGCTTCGTGAAACACCCAACCCATGTTAGTGATCCCTATGCTAAGGCAGGATCGCTACACATCGCGAAGCACACTGCTTCGCAGGACCCTACTTCGCGAGGCACCCCTTCTTCGCGAGGCAGTGCTCTATGAACACTGTTCCACTTCGCGAAGCACCTTCCACTCACACCTATGCCCCATGCTAAGGCCAAGGCACTCCACTTCGCGAAGCACACTCCTTTGCTTAGCCATTCCTCTTCCCGTGCGGCCCTCCAGGTTTGCACGATGTGATTTCAAAATCCCATGGACAATACCACCCGTAGCGTTGCTTCACCTAATGCTTCTTCGCATAGGCACGCTAATGGCTATTGCTTCATCGCATGGCCACGCTAACGTGGACCCCTCGATGGTTCGTTCCACAACCCCCCTTAACCATGGCCTTACTGGTACCTTCCCTTCCCCAAGGACCAGAGGGTACCAGTTATGTAAGTCCTAGGGGTGTGGAGTGAACCCACCTCGTATGAGCTGTAGGACGTTAAACTTCCAAGCACCACGTCTTCAACACATGACGTTAAACTGTTACCCAACCTCGTCTCCCTCATGAAGGGTCCCCCCAGGTCGAACAATTTTTACACCACTCGTCTCCACGGGAATGGAATCACCCATCCACAAGGGATGATATCCTCCTTTTTGGAGTGGCGTATGTTCGTAGGAGAAGGGCGACCCTAGTCCCCCAACGGATGGATGCACCTCTGCATCTTCGTACTTCCCCACCACCAAGGTCAGTGGAGGGCGTGATAGGGAATGAGGCACCTCCCATCATTGGACCAAGGTCCATCTTTCCCACGCTTTGTCGCACCATGGGCCTCCATCCTGGAGTAAGTCCCAGCACTATGGGCCGCCTAACTCGTAAGCCCCTCTTCGCTTCTCATGGACGAATCCTTCGTGACGTGATCGACAGGTCCTTGCAACCTCTTGTTTCTCACACCGAGCATGACTCACGTGAGCTTAGAGTGAGCACCGACCCTGACCCCCATCCCACAGCGAACTACGAGGTCATTGATCCATGTCAAGGCATGGTACGTAGGAAGCCGCCACGAGGTTCAAGCCCACCCGTCATCTATTCACGTCGGGTCCCATTCGCGTCTAGCATGGCGTTAAACTGCATTCCGGTCCAATGGCAAGCTGTTGCGACTCATCCCATTTGAACTACGAGGACTTTGAACCCTGTCAAGGCATGGTACGTAGGAAGCCTCCATTAGGTTCAGGCCACATTGCTCGGTCATTCATTCACGTCGAGTTTCGCCCCAGTCCAGCATGACGTTAAACTGCAAACCTCGTCCCGCATGACGTTAAACGGCATGCCCCTCTTGTCCCGCACGACGTTAAACTGCACACCCACCTGAACTACGAGGTCTTTGATCCATGTCAAGGCATGGTACATAGGAATCCTTCTAGAGGATCAATCCCACCACTCATTGGACCACGGTCCACTTTCAGGTCGGTTCACCGACGAAGCACCACCTGAACTACGAGGTCTTTGATCCATGTCAAGGCATGGTACGTATGAAGCCTTTACGAGGTTCAAACCCACCATCCAGTCGTTCCGAACTCATTCACGTTGGTTCACCCCCGTTCCGCATGACGTTAAACTGCATTCCCCAATCCAAACTACGAGGGCTTTGATCCATGTCAAGGCATGGTACGTAGGAAGCCTCCACGAGGTTCAATCCCAACAATCCTTGGCCCAAACCGTCTCCTAGTCGGTGTACCAAGCCCACATTTTCATCCGAACTGTGAGGAATTTGATTCATGTCAAGGCATGGTACGTAGGAAGCCACCCCGAGGTTCGAGCCCAACTCCCATCCGACCAAGGTCCTTCACTTACGTCAGTTCGCCAACACGCACCGCCCGTCGTTTATTCACGTCAGGGTTCACTATCGTCCCACATGACGTTAAACCGTATTCCATCAATCCCCTGAACTATGAGGACTTTGATCCATGTCAAGGCAAGGTACGTAGGAAACCTTCCCAAGGTTCAAGCCCACCACTAGTGGATCCACGGGTCTACTTTCACGTCGGTACGCTGACGATGCTCATCGGGCCAAGGTCCACCTTCACGTCGGTTTATCGGCACCATCCCGAACTACGCGGACTTTGATTCCCTACCACAGGGATACGTAGGAAGCCTCTTCAAGGTTCAAGCCCAACTTCACCATCACCCCTGCGATGGTCCCATTTCATTCCCCCTCCACTTCATTCATCAACCTATCACCCATCCCGATTCTCACCCCGACTGTCTCATCCTAGTGAGACCATGTCGGTACGCTCTTCTTCACAGCCATCCATGGGCTGGCCTCGGTATCGACATCCCTTCAAGGAGAATCCCTCAATCCGATATACCCTAACTAATGCTCTGGTTGGGTCGATCCGTCTCCGCTGGACGTTAAACTTGCGGCATACCCTGTGTTAAACACGGGAAGCTGAGGAAAACCTCAGATATGCGTCTATGGCATATAATTCCCCACGTTCGATGTGGGATGCCTCGGGCTTCCACGCCCTTGAGAAGCCTTGTGACCAAGGATAACAGACAGACATGCCAGGTAACCCAGCATCCAGACACGCTACTGATGCCTCAACGTGACTACTCCCCTGAATGAAGGTTTCTGCCCTGACTGGACCCTTTGGAATGTCCTGACAGAAGCAGTGTAATTAACCGGCGTCCATGGAAACATGGCACTGGGAAGAGTTTCACGAACTACGTATTAAATATATGAGGGAGACCTGGACTAGGTGACGAGTTCTGAGGAGGAATCCGCAGGAGGAAGAACCGACATCACATCATCCCATTTCGATCAAGGAGCAGACATCCCTGAATAAGGAGCGAATGCCGCCCGCCTTTAGAAAGCGGGAATGAGGGGCAAAAAGAGTGCCGCACGTCCTCCTCCGTGGACGGAATGGAATGCGCGCGCGCGCCCCGGTGGAAAGCGTCAGAAACAGAAATGGTGAACCTGACGTGAAATTATTCTCCTCAATATGGAGATTAGTAGCGTTCGAGACACTAGTAGATTGACGTGTCACCGGATCCAGATATCTGGTGCCTGGTCCCGCCAAGAAAATAGCGGGCCTATTGTGAAACTCACCGGAAGTCGGGGCAGTAGAATGTGGGGCACTCCGTTCTGCAACGTGTTGGTGTGGATCCTTCTTACAGCCATGTTGAATGGATATCACTAGATCAAGATGGTTTTCTAAGGTGATTTTCATGATCATTAATAGTTTTTATGAGGCACATAACCACATCACATGAAAACCAATGCAACTCTCGTCCCATGAAGCTTCCCTCTTTTGTAACATTTATTTTATGAACATATTGGGAGATTGTTAGATGACATGTCATATGATAAAAAAGAATAATCATAGGGGTTTTACATGATTAATTGGGCTATTTTATGGGGATTCACATGATCAGGAATAGATCACATGAATTGCATAACCCCTTTGCATGATGTTTCTAGGGTCATGTGATCATGAGCCTCATTGATGTTCACATTTTCCTGATGACCTAGGTGATTAATCTATATGTATACATACTATAATTTTCCTTCCTTTGGGTATATATTAATACATATTCTTTGGGTATTTTTTTGTTCCTAAAATATACAATGCTCATTTGGCTAGCGTCAAAAAATGCTCCCCCCCCCCCACAAAAGTGATGTTCGAAGGAACAAGGACTCAGTTATATGGTAGGAAATGACTTCATGAGTCTCTTATGATTTCTCTGGTTGGAATTCAAAACATCGTTTGGTCTTCTATATGTCCATTAATATTCCTTGAGGTTCCCTATAAATAGGGGTGAGAGGCTGGTCAATTGACCGGTGACATGAAGCTCCATAGCTCTCAAAACCTCCTCTCTCGTGTGATTGGTTTTCACGACAACTTTGCATGACCTCATCACAAGAACCATACAAGAGACCTAATCATGTGATCATGTCACTTGAACTCTTTGTGTGATCACCTTGTCTAAATATCTCACTTAATCAATCCATGAACTAATCAATGGTAATTTATTTGAACTTTGATGCACACCCTTGGCCATTAGTCTATCTTATGTGATTCGGTTGTCTCTTGAAGATTTTTTCATGATCTACTAATCTTTATGTGATTCATGTGACCTTCACATGGTAACATGATTATATGTATTAAGAAAAATCATGTGATCAAAAGATATTTTATGGGTTATGTGATTTTCGTGACCTAGAAGGGATCATGTGGCCCACGTAATGTTTTTCATGTTATGCACTTATTTTGTTTGATTAGCACAACTGATTCTCTCTTAATGGTTACATATCTTCTAATATATTCTCTATTCTTTTTAAATATTTCCTCTATTTCTCAAATGTCTTCTTATGTGGTAGACTAGAGAGACCTTATTTCCTGGAACCATAATGTCAATCATCGATACAAAGTATTTTATGACAATGATGTTTTAAAGGTTCTTATTCTAACTGAACATCAACCCATTTAATCCTCGTTCCTCCTCCTTATAGGAAAAATGACTTGTAGTGATCCCTCCCCTCTCTTCTTTGGCACATTTTGATCCATACACTTTAATCCTTTATGGAATCAAATATTTTCAATTTTGATCATCTCTAAACTATAAGTATAAATCCATGTGACCCCCAATCTCTTGTTTCATTTGATGTTATCTTGTGTTTCATTCTAAATCCATAATTTTAGGTATTTTTTATGCTTTAGGTATTCTTATTGAATTGAATCAACTTTTTCAGCAACATTAAATGAAAGGGTGTTTATGAATATTTCGTAGGTGGAGCATAAATTTTCTCCTCATTATATATATGTTGTATGTGTTGTTTGATGCACAAATGTAGAAGGGAAGTTAAAAATGGAGCAGGATGGAACAAAATTAGATTTAATCATAGATGAGATTCAGGAAAGGTTTGTTAGGGCTGTGTAAGGTCCTCTGGTTTATAAGTATTAATCATGTACATCAATGAATTAAATTGAAATTGGTGGTGGAACTTGGAATGATAACCAAGAGGGGTATGTATTATTGTGAAATGATAATATCTTAAAAGTTATTTAAATAAATTCCTCAATGATGGTGAATTATATACAACATAATTGATAGTGGAGATATTATCCAAGTAAGAGTGACTTGAGTAAAATGATTTATATTTTTGGTTGGGTGTAATTAAATTCTTGTCATTACTTGGTCCTTTAGTTGGGTTTCATTCCAATGATGTTTCTATATTGTTAATTAGGTTTGGCATAATGCTAACCATTTCTTTGGAATGCTATATGGGTTGGCTATTTTTTAACAATGTTGAACACTTTATAATAAGTTGTATAAGATGCCAACTATCATTCTTATTGGTATATGGGTTGGGTGTGATTCCAACCAAATTTTTGTGGTTATGTAGGTTATACATGATTCTGACAATTTATCTTGGTTTTTACATAGATTGGGTATAATTCCAAATATTCCTATGACTTCTTATATGGGTTGGGTGTAATTAAAACTAGTGTTCTTGTTAGTTACATGGGTTGAATGTAATTCCAATTATTGTTATTATTTATTATATGGGTTGGGTGTAATGTTAACCATTGTTATATTCATGTATATATGTTGGGTGTAACACCAAACCTTCTCTTCTTTGATAGTTGTGTTTGGTGTGATTAAACCCATGAATGTTTTTAGTACTTTTGTTGGGTGTTATTAAAACCATGAATGTTTTATTATTTATAAATGGTTTCTTGTTTGGTTTGTTTTCCAGGGCAGTGGTGCAGTATAAGCAGAAATGCTATTTTTTTCAGGTAAGTATTTCGCGGAGGTTTTAACCGCCGCTAATGTTTTACCACTTATACATTTAGCAGCGGTTTAAACCGCTGCTAAATGTATTCGGCAATATACTTATCGGTGGTTAAAACCGTCGCGAAATCACTCCGGAATTAGCGGCGGTTTTAACCGCCGCTAAGCAGGCGCATGACACGCCTGAATTTCGCAGCGATTATAGCCGCCGCTAATTAAATATCCTGTGAAACCGCCGCTAAATTTACCAAAAACCGCCGCGAAATGAAGTACTACAACACTTTTCATTGACCGCCGCAAAATGCATAAAACTGAGGCTAATAGATTGTCGACGCCCTGTTTAGCGGCAGTTTCTGTAAACCTCCGCCAAACCATATAACGGCGATTTAAACCGCCGCTAGATTAAAAAAACACGCCGGTAAGAGGCGGTTTTCTTGTAGTGCTCCCCTCTGGAGGTGTCTTCAGATGCTCTAAGATAGAAAGAATGGGTTCTATCCATGAATATGTAGCCAGAGGTCCTAGTTCCCACTTGAATGTGGGAGGATATTGCTGCTGAAAGACCCACGTCAACTCTGCCATAGACGGGGCATGATGCAGTACTCCTTGGAAGGTCTGCATGAAAATCATGAAGCCCTCATAGAAATGTGTGTCAGCACTTGTGTCTGGAATGACATTTGGTGCCAAGACTCACATGACTGGTGGATTTTTTGTTAGTCTATGATTATCCATATCTAGTGTCTGATCTCTACCCTATAAATGGTGGACAACCAAAGGATGTCTTGGTGGCATGACTCTGCAAGGTCAAGCGTACACCTTAGATCAATATTAATAGGTATTGTAACATAGAAGTATAAGAATGGAACAAGGGAAACAATGCATTCATGTTTTTAAAAACAAGGATACATGGTGGGTATAATGCATACACAGCGTGTACCCTTATTCCTTCACATGGAAGTTTACTTCATCCAACCCAGGTCATGTAACACCCCGTACACATGGCGTGTTGTCTGAACAAATGACATTTACTTTATTCTTTTCCCCTTCTCGAGTTCTCTTACGCGGCTAACACACACGACTCTCCTAGAACAAGACTACATGGTGTGTTATTGTCGAACACGGCCTATACTAGATGAACATCACTGACCCATGTTGTTAGTCACATGGCCAGTTACACGACTCACCCTACACAGCGTGTTCTAAATGGAAACGGTGTGCACTGCTTAGGTTTCAACTAACCGTGTAGTTATTTACACTGGTGAAAAAACTTCTGACTATACACTGTGTGTTTATGCCGAACACAGTGTGTACAAGAAGATTTAACGGACTCGTTTTTCTCGTTACATGGATGGATACTCAGGTTACACTACATGGCGTGTACATCTAGAACACAACGTGTTCTACCAAGATTTCCCAACCCGGTGTTTATGAACACATAGTTAGGAACACGATTAGAGACTACACGGCGTGCACGTACAGTACACGATGTGTACTTAAGAAAAGAACAGTTTCTTCCTTAATAAAGGAACAAATGCCATGTAGTCACCATTACATGTCGTTTATTCTATGTTATTCAGGTTACTAGGCCATATAAACTTCTTTGTAATCTTAAATAACACTGAAACGATCTTTGGATGTTCCGAATTCCGATTCGTGAGGGGCCATATTCCCCACGAATCAAATCTTGGCATCTTATACATGTCACATACAAGGAAAATAAGGCAATGATCCACCAAATTCTTGTCCCTGAGGGCCCATAACACCTCAAGGAATCCTTATGCAAATCAAGAAGCTATCACAAGAATGTATTCTATCAATGCATTTATCACAAAATCATTATTATCATGCAAAACAACTATCACAAAAACATGCAATTGCTAATGCTCCCTAAATGGCTTGGAAAGAATACATGACATGTGATTACTAGAAAGATACTATATGATGCAAGAGATGGAATACCCCCATCTAATCAGGTCGCAATAGAAATAGAACCTCAATAACATCAAAAATAACAACACAAAACATGTGAATCACCCAATGGTGAAATCAAATAAACTGTAAAATTGCAAAATAATAAAATTGCAATGAACGAGGTTAATTGTATTTTCCCTGTACATGAGTTAGCTAATCCTGGGAATATATTATTACCAAGTACCTATTTCCATCATATCCCTGACTATACACTCCAAACAATAAGTCAATAAAAAAATAATTCTCTATGGTACCACTTTGTATGTCTCGGTTCTAGAAGACGCCTAGAGGTTCCCCGTACCCAGTTGTTCACATGGTCTCAAGAGCATTTCCCCAAACACCAGAGGATAAGGACTCACAGTGAGGGCCTCAGTTGTGATTGTGGGGAAACTATTCCCTCATTGGCAGAGCAACACAGAAGAAGTAAACCACAAAGCAATAGCGGAAGAAGTAATATTCCATACAAAAAGAAACACTAGAAGACTAATGAAATAAAGGCCTCATGCCAAGACTAGAAATAATATTTTTTCAAGATCTTGTGCCAATACACTAGTTTTTCTCATGAGACCTATCAATGAATCGATGACTTATAGTAGGATCCACCCATTACTTACTATGTCAAATGCATTCCTCATATGAAAAGGATGAAACATAAAATAAACATTTGTATTAAAACTAGCATAAAAAATGTTAATACTTTAACTATAAACCCTGAAAGGTATAAAAATAACACATCCACAGTCAAACATATCACAAAACCATCAATAAAATCTGAAATATTTTATCATAATAAATGAATTTCAAACAACTATAAAATCATTCAAATGATGTTGACATAGATGAAATCAAAAATGTTTGATAGAAAAATCTCCTTATACTTTGAAATCATTTAAAGTTCAATTAATTATAGAAAAATTTATTTCGAAAATACTCTTATAAGATTTTAAGGGATGATTCGAAGTTGTTATAATGAAATAAAATATCCACACCCTCCATATTAGTCAAAAAACATTCTTACCTCAATTTGTTGAAAAGTTCATAAAGTGCGTAGTTTTGAAAGAGAAGGAAAGATTAATTTCAAAAAAAATTCAAAGAGTCAAAAATGGGAATAAATGAATTTAACCCATAATCTAGAAAATAGTAATAATGTTTTGGAATAAATTTTTTTAGAAACATGGATGTGGACGATAAAGAGGTCCTAGTAGATAGTCATGTATAAATAACCTCAGATAATAATGAGATTGTAATATTAACCCCTAAATTTTACTTTTCCTTATTCAAGGGTATGCTAAACTCCTGTATATTAGATAAATAATAATTATTAAATTATAAAATAACCACATTCATAAATGATATTTCATATATGATCTTTTAATATTTCTTTGATAATAATAATTTAGTAGTATCATTTTTTCAGGTGCTAACTAATTTGTTTTCCGTTATATTTTTTTACGTATGACATGTTAGTTATGGATAGGATGTATTTAATTCATATCTAGAATGAAATAATGTTCTTAAACTATATTTTTAATGATAAAATTAAAATTATTCTTGAATGGTTATGATGGGTAATGAATCTCATCGCGTTCATGGAGACGGTAATTCGTACCCTACGCACAAGCGACAATTCCATTCTATTTATGGGGAAATATTATGTAATTGGATGGTATATCATATATAAAGAATCATTTACTTGTTATATGTATTATTTACATCAATTATTCTCATTATTATACCCATCAATATAATGATGTGTTGAATAACAAACTACATCTTGAGGTGGATACGGTAAGCCGTACGTATGCATGTTTGGTGACATTTTAATTAATAAGATGGATAGAAAAATGGATATGGTTGTACCATATTTATAAGAAAATAATAGTATTTATAAGTTACTCAATTTATTATTTTGGTATGGAAACAACAAAGAAATAGGAAGTGGATGAAGAAAAGAACTTTGAAAGAGGTGATGAAATTATTACCCCTTCTTCAGGTGTTTCCTTTTGATTTGACCAAAAGGGATCCTTAGGTTGGATTATGATCACTGTTATGCCTCTAGGATAAAGGTAGGGTAGTTGGGAGGATATTTTAGCTGGGGATGGCTGAGCCAAATGGCATTGGAGGTGTAACTTTTAGATAAGGGTATGTATCTTTTATAAGAGAGGTGAGGGTCACTTTAGCAAAAGATTGAAATATTATTTTATTATACAATCATATTCAGTTTATAATGTATCCAAAAGCATTTATTTCAAGGTTTAGGTGGGGATGGGTTTCATACATCTCAAATAGTATGTTTTAGACTGGTTTAGGTCACCATAATAACCTTTTCATTTATATTTATCACTTAGTTAAATAGTATAACTTTTACCATGTATTCTTGTATTATTATAATAAATGGACAATAAACATACTATAAGAATCCAAGAGAACCCCAAGGGGTTAATTATTGATATATCTAACATTTTCTAATTATTTTGGCCAATCCTTATATTTTGAAGAATAATATATCAATTAATAATATAGTATTTGTTTTTAAAAGCCAATTATGTCAATTAAGTCACTATTGGGTATTTTGTTCTTGTGAAAGTCAGAAAAACATTATCACATTGAAAAAAAAAAATTTAATCAATTTCAAAATTTCATATTAACCTATAAAATTAGTGTAATTCATCAAAATTCACAATTTACATCTATTTGAATATTTATAATAACAATTTTTTAATATTTCAATAAGAAGGTAAATACTACATCATCATTGTGTCATAAATAAATCTAATTAATTAATTTCTAAAAATTATAAATAAAATTACATTATGCAGGAAATAATTTTATATATCTAATTAATAATTATATTCTAATTTATCTTACAGATAACTCTATATTAAAAATGGTTTAGTTATTAAACATTGAATTTAACACTTTTAACTCTTCTTTAAATAAAATAATAATAAATGTCCTAATCTAATTAAATTGGACCAAAAGGATAATATTTTTGGCCTAAGGTTGATTTAGGTTGAAATACATTTATACAATTGAATAAGGACATGTGTTAGGGTAATTATAATATCATTTTTACCTTTAATTACCCTTTTTACTTTTAACCATGGTAAATAAAATTCATAAGTTACTATTCCCAAATAATTATCTTCAACCTATTGAACCAAAGTTTACATACTGATTTAAATGGTGTCTCTCAGATATTTGAAATTCAATTCACAGAAGTGGTAAAATTACGTTTTATGCAAATTTTAAAATGTGTCTAGAAGGTGGGTAAAAGACGATAAAAAAGTTCAATAACATTTTATACATCTAAAATTATTATTAAAATAACTCCAATAAGTTACATTGAACATATATATCTATTATTTTTTTTTTAAATAAAATTTACTTGAATAATTTAAATAATTATTTAAATAAATT
This sequence comes from Viscum album, assembly GCA_963277665.1. Taxonomy (NCBI): domain Eukaryota; kingdom Viridiplantae; phylum Streptophyta; class Magnoliopsida; order Santalales; family Viscaceae; genus Viscum; species Viscum album. The sequence goes on from OY728156.1 coordinate 319,886,368, forward strand.
GTTGGTTTTAAACAATAACGCGGTGTTTTTCACTATTTATCTAAAATTGAACGTTGACATAAAAATACTAGAAATTCACACAAAGATAATTTAGATATTCAGAATCTAAAAATGAATTCCATTTCTAGAAATAAAATTTACAAAATTTAAAAAATTTGTTAGTACTATTCATAACGGCTAGATTAATTGGTCATGGTGTGCTAAAACGTCATATTGCTTACAGCGCAAGCTATTGCATTATTCAAAGTCAAAAGTATTGTAGAAGCTTGGGGTGTCACACCTTCTACCTAGTCCAATAGGTGAGCAAAAAATCCAATGGTAGGAAAACTATCTCAGAGGAAAACGAAGCTGCACTCATGATGTGGATAGTCTTGTCTCTACCAGAGGAGAGGAGTAAGAAATATCTGCGCCTTGAGTCATTGAGTAGACATCATAACTCCCACTACCAGAAACACCATGGTTCTGATACTTATGTTATCGGTCATACCTAGACCACCACTAAGCTCCATTAATCAGTAGGCCAATTATCTGTCTTGTCATAAGGGTTCCAACGCAACCGATGACGAGTCAATCGGATACCTGATCTGAAATTTAAAGTCATTTTAGGACCGAGGGCTCGGTTGGATTCGGGTACGATCCACCCTGGACAAATTCCAACATTCTACGAAGGTCAAATGGAGTATCTCAAAAGCACTGTCTCAACCTAAGGGTTATGGTGTCATAGACAGTTCATCAAACGAACGTCATGTCTATGAGATACACTCGTTTAAGTGAAGAGGGTCGTAAGGGGGTTTGAGTTCGGCCAAAAGGGGTTGGGATCTTCCTGGTTCGGTTGGGCCTGGTCTGGCATGCTGGGCCTTGGTCTCAGCCCAGTGCACCTGGTTTGGCATGGACTGTTGAGCTACGGAATAGCTCGGCCTGCTGGCTTTGCACAGGGGACCGCTCCCCCCCCCCAAACGGAAGAAGTTGTTTGGGAGTTCAATGATGTGATGCCAGGTGGCACCACATCTCTTGGAAGATTTTCATGGACCGGACCACTATGGAACTGTGGGTGCAAGTACTCTCTCCAATCTGGCTCGATGTCACGGCCTTCCTCCATGGTGCACCTCCCCAACATGCTGCCCGGCACAACAGCGGCGCCAGATGGTGCTGAACCACCATGTCGGTCTGTGTGGACCGGCCTGCTACGAACCCACAGGCGCGGGTCTACCCACTATTGTATCTCCATTCCATGGCCTTCCCCGGTAGCGCACTGCCCGGTTTCAATGCAGTCGGTGTTCGCCAGCCACCACATGTCCGTCATAGCGCCCTTGTGCGCCGCAGTTCCTTTGCGGTCGTCGGGTGCCGGTCGCTGCCTCCCTCAGTCACTAGTCCCACTGCATTATTCTGTCATGCCCTCGCTGCTTCTTCTGGTCACCCGCATAGAATGAAACCATTACGAGTTAAGTGGAGGTTCAAAGCCTTTTTCATTCGTCCCACGCCCTCGGCATTAGCATTATAACATGAGAAGTATTATTAGATTATAAAAACTCCAATAATAAAACCCCAAAGTATCCTCTCACATTAAAGATTGAAATGCGGGTCAACCCATTGGATGGTTGACCCGTATTCTTCATAATATTCAAGAATGGGAAAAAAGTGGAGGAATCAAACATATAAGACCCTACCTTGTAATTGTTGGAAGGCACTGCATATGAGGAAGGAGTGTCCACGTCTGAAGGTTTTCATCGGTGCTTTCCGTCACCCGTCGATTTCTCGAATGTCCATTTCTCAAAGTTTCATTCGAGGTTGGTGGAAGTCATCTCTAAACGTCGTTATAGGTTCCCCTCTTGCATGTATAAACCCATTCTTGATCTTGGTTTAAATAGAAGGGAGATAAAGATCAATGCACCACAAAATTAATGAGGTTCATTAATGAGTATAATTAATGAACCTATTTAATTATCTCAATGGTGTGTTTACACGTTCATTTAAATTTTCCGATGGTGTTGTCGTAGAAATCATGAGTCAAGCCATTAAATTGTTTAATGTGGAACTGCGGTCCCACAACTATTTGACCCACGGTTGCACAAAAAAAATAACCAAAAGTTATTTCATTGTTTTAGTAAAATCCAAAAATTAACTTCTCCATCCAACCATTTCTAGTCTATGTTAATATTCTCTTAAGAAAATCCTAGCACTATGGATTCAATGGAACCCTCGTTTTATCAATTTGTGCACCAGTTCAAAAGATAGAATTTGTTACACACATGTTTACTGAACACACCTTAAAAAAGGTTCAAAAATTTATTAACAGTCACCCTCGACCCATGTCGGTCGATGATACTATCCATCTAAAAGGAACACGACCTCATGAGCTCAACGGTACTCTCATATTTTCAAACCGAGTTTTCGTTTAGAAGTTAATGATTTTACAATAAAATAATTTTTACTTAATTACTCTATTTATGTCCAAAAACCACCTTCCACTGGAGGCCCACGACACCCATTGTTAGTATATGCCTAAGGAAAGCATACACTAATGAGTTCAGCGGTGGTCTTAGATTTTTAATCTGACTCTCCATTTGTGTGTTATAAGCATTTGAAAAATAAAATAATTTTATTTAATTATTTTATTTACAGTTATTCCATTTTTGGGTTTTCTCACTTGGGGCATGTTCCGATTAAATTGTAGTCATGCCTTGCGTAAACTCGTCATCCAAAACATAATAGTTTTCTCATATTTCTGATCTGGGTAACCGATAAACGGTTATTCAACTTTTTCACGAAAATTGATCATGCACACTATTTAAAGATTAACATTATTTTTGATGGATCATTCCGGGCACTCCTATAATTGGAATCACGTGCCGTCAGATTTTGAGGTCTCGAAATAATTATCTAAAAATATAAAAAAAATACATGGAAATTCTGAGATGTTACATTCTCCCCACATTAATATTTTTCTTCCCCGAAAAGCCAAGGCCAAAACCTTCGGGAAGGAAGTGGGTCCAACAATTCTACCTGCACTACTTCCAAGAACGCACCATGAGGGAATACCGAGATCAACCACCCTTATGTCTAGATCTTGCTAGGTCAACATTCTGCTGCAACAGGAACACATTTATTTAGCTGCAAAAAGTGGAGAAATTACTAAGCATCGCGACACATCTGCAATTATGGGGTCTATCAGCCCACTACCTAGAACCTTCAATAGACTCACCAAAATCTGAAACAAGACCCGAACACTCCCACTTATGGCATCTCCACTGAGTATGAATGGCTAGAAACTACTTCAAACTGTGAAAAAATCTTTTGGTCTAACTCTTACACCATAGAACGACTCAAGAGGGACTCTTTACAAGATTCCAGACCGTGCCGCTAGGGCTCCCCCCCTTTTGCAAAGGAAAGCCCTTACCCACCATGCAGATATACGACATTGCCTACCAAAAAACAACTTTCCGGGCATGGACGATACTAGTCCATACCCAGATTGAAATCGTAAGGTCTCGATTCCATGACTAAGAGATCCCAACTGTAGCTCTCTCCTCCAATAGCCATTTCACATTATCAATGGGTCTCCTCCATTAAGAGTCTCTAAGTGTGAGGGAAAAGTCCATGGTCCAACTAGAACCTCAATGTCTTAAACACTACTCGCTGAAAAAATGTCTAGCATCTATTTTTATTTAGGAAGGCATCAAAAGAAACGACATAGGTCATACCTCAAACTTCTCCTCATGTTTCTTGGTCATGAGTCATGACTACATGTAGCGATCCTTTCTCACGACCTGTTGCTCTGTGAGCCTGGCAGGGACAACCCCCTGATGCCCGTCTAGCTCCTCTACTCCAACTGCCAACTTGTGGAACTCCATGATCCAAGCACTGTCTCTACCGAGGAGGATCATCTAACAGCTCCCTCTTAGTAGTAAAATGGGTTGGGAAAACTCTAGTGAGATTCCCAAAGTTATTAAAAGCCTAACACTTCCTCTCTTGTGGCTGATCTTCTCCATGGCACTGTTGTTGTTCCATAGACCCACATATCTATGTTCGTGCATGGGTATGCCTCCTAAGCCGCGATCCCATCACCAGTCACCTGTTATCTCCATTAGACACCTCTACATAGTGACCTCTTCTGTAGGTCTCTTCCACCTACTAATTCTCCAAGAAGCTCTCAACCATTAGGGCTTGTTCCAGTACCCCAACATGCATCAGAATGCTGAGAGGTATCACTGATTCCTTGATTTTCGGGTGAAGTTCCTTCTTTAAGGTCCGAGCCCTGAAGTAAGGCTCCCACACCATATCTGCGGAGTAGTGAGAAAGATATTTGAATTTTGTTGAGTACTCTACCATTGTAATTCTAACCTGCCGTAGGTGTAGCAGCTCCTATATGCGTACAGAGCATAAAGTCACCAGAAATAACACCTCAATGAAGAGGCGCTCAATGTATGTCCAAGTGAGGGTCCCCTCATCATGAGTCTAAATTGTTAGACTCCACCATCTTCCTGCTGAGCCCTGAAGAAGGATTTCCCCCATCACTGCCATCTAGTCAGACGGTGTCCTCACTAGGAGGAAAACACACATTACAACCTCAAGCCAATACTCAACTACCAGAGAAACTATATCACCATGGAACCTAGGATGTATCTAACTCTGGAACTCATGTAGGGAACTGATACAACAAACATCCTCTTCCGGGACTGTCGGTAGTAGATGATGACCATCTGGTGGTGGTAGCATGGGTGCACCACTTGGTGGGGCCATATCAATCACTGGTCCCTAAATGGACGCCTCGTCGCTAGTTGTTCTGTCCCCACGATCTCATATTTGGATCTTGGTCGATCTTTTACATAAGGGCATCCTAATATAAATTATGACATATATGGTTAGAAGGTTATATCTGGAGGGCTGAATGGACAAGGAATATGTATATCACAACAATAAAAACAAGATGAATATTCCCTTATGTTCCCTGCAACCAGTGTTTCCATGTACCGAGTACTGTAATAGGTGTCTAGTGTCTGGGTGTACGGGTATGTCGACTACTGCATCAACACTGGAGTCTCAGGCCTAAAATCTGAACTTGAAACACATAACATATTTTCTAACAACAGTAAAATCATACCCCCGGTAATTGAGGTATAACCGACCACCTCTGATACCACTTTGTCATGACCCGTCCCCTGGGGCCCATGCCGTGACATACCCCAAGCCCTCCTTCTGAAGTCAAGGGTTTGGATTCTAGCGCCGAAGGCATCAACCTGCAAGTGGGAAGTATTTTCCTAGATACAAGTACACACATACACTCACAAACAAAATCCGAAAAGCTGAAAGGTGAACACTATGTAAACGGACACTATAGTAAAATATCATGTAACGCTCTGAGTGGTGAAACTCGGAAAGTATACAAGCCCACCAAATGAACAGAAAACAACAAGGCACCAAGGGAGAACTAAAGACCATCTACGTAAGATCCCACCTAATCTCTGGAGTAGTGAAGCTACTCGAAGCCAAATTAGTTTGTCATGGATGTTCTGTCCTACTGGAACACTAGTAGTCCAAGGCCACCAAGTCCATCGTCATAACGGTTCTCAGTCCCGTCTTCTTAAGCGCCCTAATTGTAACTTCAAATGTTTGCACCAGACAAAACACGTGTGGGTGAAGCCTGTGAAGGGGTGAGTAACTCAGTACTTAGTAGGGCCCCAGAGACCATTGTCGGTCTCTAAGAAATCCAAAATGGAAAAATAACACAAAAAAGCACAAATTAGAACAAAAATATTATGTATACTTAGCTCTACTTAGGTATATGCCATTTCATATACCTATGACATCTAGATATACCTGTCTCAGTCACCAAGAAACAGAAGGACCCAACATCAACCCATTTCCAAAATTTCCAAATATAGATCATAGCATAACAAAAGGATCATGAGTACACGCTCCATGAAATGGCCATCCCAGATGGGACCCGTCTGAGAGATGTAATTCATCAGTTACATCTCAACAAATACTAATGGAACATCCCAAATAACGTGCTCCATTGGTAACTTTCATCTAGAACTACCTCTCGTGCTCGACACTAGAGGACTCACAGTCACAGTATTGTGCCCATGGCATGACCAATAGAAACCAACTGAAGAGGCTCACTCCTCAACACTACATTCAGTTGTGGGAACACTACTCATGTCTACCTGGTCCTAATGGAACCCTCCTGGTGCTAGACCACCCATTACACCATTACAATGTCTATCAGCCCTGTCTTCTTGAGCGACCCTATCGAATCGTTGAACATCTGAACCAGAAACAACACGTGTTGGTGAATCCCGTACAGGGGTGAGTAACTCATTACTCAGTTGGGGAACCCGAGACCCTTGATGGTTCCTTAGAAATCCCTAATGAAAAATTACAGAAAAACAACCATGATGTAAAACACAAAGATTATGTATAGTCATCTCTACTCATGTATATGCCACTGGATATACCTATATAATCTTGATATACTCATCTCAAGCCCAAAGAAACATAAGGCCTAGACCTCAAACCATTTCTAGTATTTCCAAAGATGGATCAAAGAATTAGTCAAGGATCATGAGTACACATTCCATGAATTGGTCATCCCTGATGGCACCCCTCTGAGAGATGTACTCCATCAGGTACAACTCAACCATTCTTAATGGAACATCCAAAAGGCCGTACACTATTGAGAACTTTCTATAAGAACTACCTCTAGTGCCCAGCACTAGAGGTCTCGAAGTCACAGTCTTGCTCTTTAGGAAAGATCAAGGGAAACCAATTGAAGATTTACACTCTTCTACACTACGTTCAGTTGTGGGAGAACTACTCTAGTCTATCCTATGATATCATAGTCTCTCCATCAAGAAGTTTCATGCACCTCAGTCCATCAAGGGAGTAATAACTTCTACCATTGGTATCGATTACATCAAGTGGAAGGCCCAATCCTCATAATGGTGTCTTGGAGTTGAGGGAGCTAAAAATCCCTTGAAGGACCTAATCCCTCTCTCCACTCATATATGGGGGTGTACTTCTCCATATAAGAGGATACACACCCTACCGGGAAGGGGAGTACAACTCTGGTAGTTTGTTCACTGTGAGGGAACCACGCCCTAGTACATGAGGGGAGTATCATCCCCAAGATAGGGTAACCACACTCTGGTATGGTATGTGATTACCAACTCTACTATATGACTACATAAGGGGGACCTACACCTTGGGTTGATAGTGGAGTTACTACTCCTAACATATAAGACTCACACCCTACCCGGTAGCGGAGTACCTTAATCTATGTGAGTTAACTATAGAGGAACCATGCCCTATTCCAATAGGTGAGTACCGACTCCAAATATAAGAAAAATATATCATAGGAATACAAACCCATGATCATGACGTAGAGAGTCTCATTTCTACCAGAGCAGGGAAGTAAAGAATACTCACGCCTTAATTCATCATGGGAGTAGCCAATCAAACTCTCACTACAAGAAACACACTGGTTCTACCCATCATGTTATCAGTCATACCTCAACAACCACGAAGTTCCACTAGTAAGTAATCTGATGATCATTCAAGTCATAAGGGTTCCATCACATTAGACGAAATGTCAACTGGGCACCTGGTCTGAATGTTATAAACTTTTTAGTGCTGAGGGCCTGCTTGTTTTAGGGTACGATGAAACCTGACCAAATTCCAACATTCCTTGAATGTAAATTTGAGTATCTCAAAAAGTACCGCCTCATCCTATGTGTTCTAGTTCCGTAGAAGGTTCATCAAAGAGTTGTATGGTTTATGAGATATTATTGTTTCAGAGAACTGGTTTGTAAGTGGGTCAGGGTCCAGTCAGACATAGTCAGACTGACCGAAGGGATTGGGCTCATCCCAGTTCAGCTGGGCCAAGTCTGGCATGTTATGTTGTGGGCTCGGTCCGCTGGGCCATGGGTTCGGCCATATCCACCCACCTAGGCATGGCCTACCGGGCTGTAGAATCGCTCCGCCCGCTGGCTGAGCATGGGGGAATATTCCCCTCCCAAACAGGCGAATCCATTTGGGTCTTCAATGCTTCAGAACCTCGTGGTGCCACAACTCTGGGTCGGTTAACATGGACAGGCCCACCATGGCCCACGTGCACGTGTCTGCTCTCCACCGCGGCTCGATACCACAGCCTTCCACGAAGGTGTGCCGCTGCAGCATGCCACTCGGCTCCACAACGGCACCAGATTGTGCTGCACCTCATGGCCAGTCTGCATCGACCAACCCGCTATGGAACTGTGGGCGTGGGTCCACCCTCCACCTCGGCTAAAATCCATGACCTTCCACCTAGGTGTACCGCTATAGTGAGCCACCCTACATAAACGGGCTGACGTTGGTCGGCCGCCGCTTGTCCGCTGAGGAGCCCTTGGGCGGCACCGTTCCTCTTTGGGCGACATGTGCCGGTCACTGCCTACCTCGGTCACCAGTCCCACCGCGTGCTGCCATCACGCCGCCTCCACTTCTTCTAGTCTCCCATGTAGAATGCACCATAATGAGTTCAAAAGAGGGACTCGGCCTTGAGAGTTTGGCTCATGCCCTTTGCATTGGCATTATAACATGGTAATGATTATTAGATTATAAAAACTCCAATAATTAAACCTCACATTATACTACCTATTTAAAGAGCGATATGTGGGCCAAACAAATGGACGAATGACCCGTGATCTTTATAATATTCAAAAACGGAGTAAAATTTGGATGAATCAAACATATAACCCACATCCTTGTAATTTTTGGAAGGCACTGCACATGAGGAAGAAGTGTCTACGTCCAAAGGTGTTCATCAATGCTTTCTGTCGCCCATCAATTTCTCCAATGTCCATCACTCGAATATTTGTTCTGGGTAGGTGGAATTTATCGCTGAACTTCTTCTGAGGTTCCCCTCCTGCGTGCCTAAAACTCATTTTTGAGGATCATTTAAATAGAGGGGAGGAGAGGATCAACTCAGAACAAAATTAATGTGGTTCATTAATGAGTATAAATAATGAAACTATATAATTATATCAATGTTGAGGTTACACATTCATTTAAATATCTAAATGGCCTGGTTACAAAAATCATGTGTCAAGCCATTAAATGGTTTGATGTTTTTATACGGTCCTACCACAATTTGTTCAATAGTTGCATAAATGAAAAATAAAATAACGAAAATTTATCTTATAACTATTTGTAATGTAAATAAATTATCTTTTTTGTCTGATTTCTACTGGTCGAAGTTAAGCTTCCCTTAAGAGAATCCTGGCACTGAAGATTCAATAGTTCCGTCAGATTTTTAATCTAATCACCAGTTTAAAAGATAGAATTCGTCGCTGGCACATTTACTAAATGTACCTTAAAAAAAAAATTAAAAGTCACCCTCGACCCACGATGGTTGAGGTTACACTCCGCCTAGGGGGGACACGACCTCTTGAGGTCAACGATACTCTCGTATTTTCAATCCGAGTTTCCATTCAGAAGTTAAGGATTTTACAATAAAATAATTTTCACTTAATTATTTTATTTAAAGCCAAAAATTAAATTCCAATGGTAGATCGTGTTGAACAATGTTAGTATATGCCTAAGGTAATAATACACTCGCGAGTTCAATGATGGTATAATATTTTTAATCTGAGTCACCGTTTGTGATTTATAAGCATTTGAAAAATAAAATAATTTTATTTAATTATTTATTTATGGTTATGCCATTTTGGGTTTTTATCACTAAGGGAATGCACAGACTAAATTGAGGTTGCGCATAGAGTAAATCCATCCTCATGAATGTAATGGTGCCTTCATATTTCTGTTCTTGGCACTCTTTTAAGAGTTATTCCACTTTTTTAAGAAACTGCTCATGTACACTATTTAAAGCTTAACATTTATTTCGACAAATCCTTTTGGGCACTCCGGTATTCGGAATCACAGGCGGTCGGATTTCACAGTCTTGAAATAATTATATATAAACAAAAAAAAAATACACAGAAATTATGAGATATTATAGGACCAATGAATTTAGATAAATATTAAATGAATTGAAAAATAGTCTTATTAGGACACTCATACTTACACTACTAAAAAGTTAAAAACTTTCATGGTTGATAGCGATGCTTCAATGATGGTATTGGGATTTGAAATTATTCCAAATGATATTGTGAGAGACTATGACTCTAGGTAGTTCAAATTTTATGAGTAGAAAAACACAACGAATGATCTAGAGTTATTTTCAGTGATATTATTGTGAAATATTTAACAGCACCATATCTATGGGTATATAAATAAAATATTTACACATCATAAGAGCCTCAAATTTAAATTCACATATAATATCCTTAATAAGCACAAATGAAAATTATAATTACTATTCAATAACTATGAATTCTAAGCCAATTACTATTCCATGAATGAAAATAATGAGTTCAATTCTCTACGTATAAAGGATTATGAAATCTTATCAATGAAGGGAATCAAGAAGGATGCAATCTTTTATAACATGCAAAGGATAGAGGTCCTAGTTATAAAGGAATAAATGAAATTATATATAGTTCAAATTGTTTTGAAAAAAATCCTTTTTGGAGAAGATAAATGATTTTCAACGTGATGATGAAAAATTATAGGAGATGTGTAATGATAAATGAAATTGGAAATCCCCAATATTAAAAACTGATAGAGGGATAATTATATTTCTAGGCTCATATCTAACTATACCATAAATGTATAAGATAAAGAAGGATATTTTGACTCATACACAAAACTTGAACCTCTCTATACACTTTTGGGGCATAAAAATGTATTATGATATTCATGTTAAAATTAGTGGGGAATATCAATAAAGAGCTCATGACATAAAAATAAACATTTTTAGTACATCAAACTGTGAAGGGAGAGACAAAAAGTCCAAAGGAATGATGAAACCATTACCCATTCACATGTAGAATTAATAAAACATCACTATAGACATTTTTATAGGCATTACAAATACTTACTATGGAAGCAAATACTTGTGGGTTGAATTGGATCATTAATCAAAGACTACATTCTTCATTATAATTTTAGATGACTTATAACATGAACAACTCAAATGGATATATATCAGTTACATATTATTCTTGCAAGGAATTCTATTATGAATTATATCTGATCAACATCCAAGGTTTACCTCCAATATCTAGAAATTATCCACCATGCTTTGAACAAAATGTTCAGCATCATTATGGCCTACCACCCAAATACTAATGGTCAATCTTAGTGGACTATCCAAACAATTAAGGACATGTTGAGAGATTTATCTATGAACCTTAAGGGAGGATAAAATCAAAAAAATACTATATTAATGTTCTTATAAAATAATATTTTCATGTCAAGAAAAAAATATCTATTTGATCTAATTATTAGAAGTTATAAATAACAACTATGTGTTAGGATGAGGTAGGTGAATGCAAGATATTAGGACATGGAATTGATAATTAAATGTTAAAAATTGTAATGACCATTTAGCAACAAATTAAAAAATCTCAATGATGACAGAAGAGTTGTGATGATAACTAGTAGAGAGACCAATAGATTGTGTTTAGGAATAAATTGGTCCCCAATATATATGAATAGAATATAGTCAAGAGATTTGATAAGAAGTTACAGAGAATACCTATATATATTGGACCTATTGAGAATATTGATCTCATCGGAGTTGTTTCCTATTGAATAACACTCCCAAAAACCATATCTCAAGTGTATAATGTGGTCCACATACCCCTCTATGTACATACAAGATCCATCACATTTTCTAAATTTAGAGGTGGGATAGCTGGGTAATTCTCTCTATTTTGGGGAAGTACTAGTGATGATCATGAGCGATATAGGCGAATCTCATGAAAATAAGACTACTCACAAAATATAACTATTTTGGAATAAACATATGTATTGGAAGCAATATGGGAAAAGGGGACGAAATGAAACTGAAGTACCCTTATCTGTTTTCATATTTCTAGCTGAAATGAAATTACAAGGGTCATATTTCTTAAAGGGTAATATTGGAACCACCAAAACATTTATGAATGGAATTTCCCATCATTTAAATTAAATGTTTCATATTTATTGATTTAATATTATATAATATACATGCACTACCTGATATAACCAATATTATTTTATAATTCTAAATTCTGGATAATATTTAGAGTATAAATATAAACAATAAAATGTTTAAAATTAAAAAGGGACATAAAATATAATATTAGATTACAATAATATGAAAATTAAGATCTGTATGATCCCTTAGAATAGTAGAACTCAAGATAAACACTATAGAAAATAAACTAAATATTAGTAATGAAATATTTATTTTGAATATTAAAATACATATATCCATGGGATAAATTAGAATATAACAATGAATGAATGAAATATTATGTATTTATATATGTACATAACCCATTTGAACATGAAAAATATGACAATTAGAATAATAATCTAATTGTGTCAATAATAATCAGACTTTTGGTGGAGAAATTAGAATATTATAATAGTATCATCACCTAGGTTGTGTAAACAAATAATTAGTTATCTTAAAAACTAAAACATAGTAAATTTATATCATGATACACAAAAATACGTGTTTTACAAATGATAAAATAAATGTTTGTATTTTTAAAAAAAAATCTATTTTACTTAAATTTTTATGAATAATTTAATATTTTAAAATAAAATATAATTTTTTTATTTCAAAAAAATTGAGTTTAATTATAATTTTGAATAAAATTTTGTTAAACCATATCTAATTCATCAATGGGTTAAAAAAATTATCCTAATTTTAAAATTGTTATTTTTCATATAAATATTGATTTTCATTGTGAAATTGAATATCATATATTTAAAAAATTATTCTCCAAAAAATGGGATTCATTTTTCAGGTTTTATGTGTTGAAATATGATTAGGGTTAATTTTTAGTATTTTTCAACAATTGTTTAATTTTGGGTGAATCATAAAATATGATAAATTATGGTAATATTAAATATAATATAAGTAATTGAACAAATTTAGTCGTTGCTAAAGTATGTGACCATTTGATTAACCATGAATGTATATATTACTAAATTTTGGTTCATGAATCATTACTATGAAAATTATTGAGATAAACTAATATTAAAAATGATTATCATGCCCAAAACACCCATCTCCTACCCTTATAAGTATCACCAATCACCTCCCCTTATCATCACACATTCTAAATTCATTTCCCTACCAAAGATCATTTAAATTTAACCCCATACCTCCTATCTCCCTTGAATCCATAGCTTCATCAAAATACCAATCCAAGGTGTCTTAAAAAGATGTTTAAGAAGTGGCATCTAAATAGGTAATATTCATAACCAAACTCTCTTTAGATTCTTTCTTATAAAAACTTCTCATATATATTTATTCCATAAAAGGAAAATAATAGTGTTTTTTCAAATACAATGAAATGTTATTTTGTTTATGGAATAAATCATTCCTAAATTGCTATATTGTTTTATTTAATGAATTGAAAACATTTCCCATATTGTGGTCTATTCACCACATCCATTGAATATGTGTTTCATCTTCCCTTACCACCTTCATAGATGGTTTAAATATATATATATTAGTAAAAAACTGACCAAAATATGAATGTTTTATATTTTTCATATTCTAGAATGAATATATATCCATTATATTAATGAAAATTAAGTAATTCATGGTAGGAAGTATTTCCTAATTTAACTAAGCATATAACGATTATACTAAATAAATTTTTATTCTTTATAAATAAAATTAGACACAAAAAAACATTTTTAATTTTGGAAACAAATTAAATCTATAATATTATTCATTCATAGAAATTAAACCATTTCATAGAGAACTCCCATAATAATCCTCAACTAGTGGGACCTCCGATGCATGTCACGAACAAAATTATGATTTTAAAAACCATAACTGTATCACAATTAAGTTAGTATAAACTAAACATAAATGTTCATAATAAATGAAATATATCTTATGGTTCTTAATCAAGCTGTTAATAAATCTAATCTTAATTTTAAAGTGGATATGTTAAAGAGAAGATTCAATGTAGGTCTCAGGTAAAGGGTATCTAGAAAATATACTATTTTATAGGGGGTAATATTTCTCTTAGTTTACCAAACATTAACTCTTTATTATTATTATTTATATTTTATATTTTTTGTATTTATTCGACTCATAGATATAAAGATTAATTATTCTTTCGGTGATTTCTATATGCAATTTTTAATGGATTGCTTTTCAAATTATTCCCTTAAGTAGAGATGACTAAAATGAATTTCTCAACTTTATTAACTAATCTCACGTAACACTCAATGAAATGTTTTTACACATCCATGTATTTTGAAAAAAAATCATTTTTTATATAGAAACTATTTTGCTACATTTATAGCTCTATGTTTGTTATTATACTTTTATCATCTTTAAAGAATCACTATGTTTTATAAGGAACGACTTTAGTAGTCCATTATAAAACCCATTCATGAATTATTTTTATGTCATCATTTAACTATAAAATATTTTTAAAACATATACTTTAAAAATACCTCATGAATTTCTATAAAAAAATTATTTAATCCCATCAATCATGTGAATCCTTACAATATTCCTCATTTTTATGATCTATGACAATGTCATTTAACCCATTTACTTTTTCATGGGTACTTCATTATTCTTTATAACACCCTAATATTTAATTAATATTTTTTTGAAAAACATTTTCTCTTGAATAAGTAGCATTACATGCAACACTGAGTTTAAATGAATAACGATATACTATAAAATTAATATTATTTAATATGATAGTTATAACCAATAAAATTAATTAGTCTGTATGAATAGGACTAACTAAATTGTGGAAATGAGATATTTTACACAATAATAAGATAAATTCATTGGTTATGAATTGAAAAAATTATAATGAAAATAATTTGAATGTAAAATAAATGTTCTTTTGAAAAACTATTGTTCTGAATAAATTGTGATGTTATCTTAATAAATTAATTCAATCACTATTTTTAAGTCATTTTAAAAAAAATTAAATATAATATAGTTAATAAAATGTCCATATAAATTTTTTTATAGACATAAGATGAGAATAAATCCAGTTTTATGCTTAAAACTGTATTTTTATAAAAAATTGTTTCACTGCAGACTTATTTCTAAATAATTTTTTTCACATTTTAAAATTTTAATTCAAAAAATAATTTTTTTTAAATCCTAATTTAAAAACTATCTTAGTGTAATTTTTTGATAATTTTCTGAAATGATTAATTTTTTTATGAATAGTAAAAATTACTTTTTATTGAAATCTATTTTATTCTTAAAAAATATAAAATTTTGTATTTTTAAATGATTAAAACTTAAAATTTGTTAAATTATATAATTATTTATATAATTTATTTCACCATAATCAATATTATATTGAAATTTGATATTTAAACTTTTTATACTTATGAAAACATTTTCTTTGAAAACACACATTTTCAACATGCTTATGAATTAATTTTTATACTATATACATCAGATAATATAAATTGAACATTGTAAAATTTAATTCATATTTTAAATGAGAATGTTTAATATATGATAATAAGGTTAATAGAATTTTTTTTCCTAAACATTTTTTAAAAATTCAAAATTTTAATTATTCTGGTTGAGGATAAAGAATTGTTTTTCTGGTTACATGCACATGTGTTATAATTAATTATCCACATGAAAAATAATTTTTGTATAATATTTATTTACAAATAATAATTTCATATAAATTATATAATAAGGAACATTTTTAATTATTAATGATAAGTTACCTAGGTAACTAAATAAAGAACTACTTACTTAGGTGAAAACTAAAACGGTAAAAGTATGTAAACATAGAGGTTAAATAATAAAATGTCTCAAACATGTGTTTTTTAGAGGTTTTTATGGAAATAATATTCCAATAATTTAATTATTTATATTTTTTTTCATATTTGTTGATACAGACAACCCATTATTGAATAGTATTGGGTATGTAGAAAAATACTACTTATCAAAAATTAATAAAGGGTGTCACCCCCAACACTTATTCACACCTCATTAATTATTTTCCAGAAACCCCCTAAAAATATTATTCCCATAAACCTTATACTTTTTATTTAGTTTCATTTCATCTCAATATAATAACTATATGGTCTTTAATAAGAGTTGAAAGGGTTGTTTTTTTTAAAGAAAGTAATTGTCTTCACTAAGATATTTTTTCCCACTTCTTCTATTACAGACGTTGATAAATTATTTTATAATTAAAATAAAATTAAAAAGGTATATACAATATATAAATATGTTTTCATATTTATTTAATAACCTATATCCATCCCCTCTTCCTTCAAATGGAGAATTAAACCTTCGATCAAGTGTACAATGGACTACCACCTCATGAACCGATGTAATTCATTTTCCATCACCACCTTTCATGAATGGAAATAAAGAAGGATTTAAAATATTTATATGATATTTATTACATAATTATAATTATATAATTACAATATTACATCTATATTCTTACCTTCCAATCTGTTAGAATAAAATAACATCGTGAATGTGTACGCGTGTACTACCGCTTCCATGATGTGATATTACACTTTTTCATTTTTTTTTGTCATGGATGATAGTATTGATAGATTTTATGAATATATATGATATATACAGTATAAAAATAATTCTATATAGTGGTATTATCATTTCATTTTCGTTTGTTCAAATTTTCAATGAAATGGAAATTGTGTTCCTGTGTATGTACGACCTACCATCAACAAGAATAGTGTAATTCATTTTTATATCTATAACTTTTATGGATGACTCTAAGAAAGTAAATATAAAATAAAAATGATATATATATATATATAATTGATAATATTGTTAATATAATGGAACCATAATCAATCTATAAGTACCAAAACTAATGAATCAAATAATGCATGAAAAGTAAAGAAGTTATCAATAGAAACAATGAATTTTAGAAAGAACTTTTGATAAATGGGTGATAAATGGTTATTGGTAGATAATATATGTTATGAAAAAAATTATTATGGACCTATAAAATATGTATAATAAAACTATATTTATTATAAAATGGTTCAAATGTGTATATAAAAATTCAAGACTTGAGGTGAGGGAATTTCATCACACTTTTATTTTAGTGGGACACATTCCATATTCACTACTTGTTTCATTTGTGTGGTGTATATAATAGACATTAATATCATTTATTATTATTATTATTAAAATTATAGGATATAAATATACATTTAAAATTAATTCTTCCATGGGGATTTCAATAAGAATATTTTTAAATTTGTAAGGGATATTCATTACAATTTCATTGTTTATCAGTATTGTTTATGATTATTTTTTGGTTGATGAAGACTTATGACCTATCTCACAAGAATGTCATTAATTGATTTATTCTATTTTTATTTCAAGATGACACATTATTATTTTTTATTTTACTCTCTTTGAGTACATAAGAGATCAAAATAATGTATTTGTTAAAATCGACTTCATTCCACTATTTAGCCCAAAATTATTTCTCTTACATGTGCTTGTTTTTAAAAAAAAATTAAAAAATAAAATCACATATGATTGTAAAAATTCTATTTTAACTATTTATTCATTTTTACAAATTCAATGGAATCTTCTTATCGTTTTCCAAACATGTCACTTTTTTCATTTTACTAAAAATATGAAATGAATCTCTTACTTAACATGTATGAAATAAATGCCATTTCCTACCATCAGGACTGCTCAATGATTTAAGGATTAATTTATAATTTTCCATTTCCATTTAAAATTAACAAAGTTTCTTTAATATTTTGGTACTTTTTATATTTTAAATATTTTATTTCAAATTGGAAAGGACACTTCTCATTAGAAAAATTTTATGTAGTCTTTAAAATAAATTTCTATCAAAAATTAAATCTTTGGTGTTACTTAGGTGTTACGATGGATATGGCCCATTGATTCCAACATTTTTATTTAAATGGATGCCTTGTGATTATTATGACAATATATTTAGTAATTTCATCACTTTTACATCGATTATGCTATTATAAATTAATGAAATGTTTATGAAATTTTTTTATTCTTCACATGTTATCATATGATAATTTTTTTAGGATATTGTGGAATGTATATGTATGATCATCATTATGAGATGAGTGATATTTATATATCCTCCCAATGCATTTGGTAATGACAGATAACTCCTGAAGTAAATGTGTTTTGCGTGAACCTAATTTCAGGTTCATAATTTCATAGAAGTAGTTTTCTATGAGGTCCAAAATATTTAGAATTAGACTGGTTTTCATATCCATATGTTTATGCATGGACCCGGATTTCATGTCCATAAGAATACAAATGAACCTGGTTTTAATTTCCATCTGTTTATGTATGGTTCTGATTTCATTTCTATAACTTATAGGTTGAATCGTTTTCTATTATACATATTCAATTAGTCATAAGCTTATGTTTCGACACATTCATATGTCTTTGTTATGCTCTAGTGGTTCATTTTCATTGATTTATTTTATGATTCATCTCTTATGAACTACCGAGATTTTAGTCATGACTCTTTATAATGACACATCTAATAGAGGGTATGGTTTTTAAATGTAATGATCTTGTTTTCATACCATTATTCTCACATTATGATTAAATGGTCATTGATATCACCCTTATTTACCATTATTATCCATCTAGTATCACAATTTCTAATGTCTCTTTCCCCATGTAATGATAAATGGTTTTAAGTATGATATGCCTAAGAAGACTACTATGTGTGATGGTCATTATGTGAGATTTTTATGATCTTTCTTGAAATAATGTGATTGTGTATCTAGTCTCTAGAGACACTAAACATTTATCATCATGAGTCGTGTATTTTTGAGACATATTGAATATTCATATATTAAGATTTAAAATCTATGTATGAAAAAATCAGGTCATTGTAGTTTGTATCAGAAAAAATGTTATTTTGAACTATGAATCTAATATGATAAAATAATAGTGAGAAATATGTCATCATGTCCCTCTTCATTGTCTTGAGTTGTGAAAGAATTGTTATTAAGACTTTTTCCACATCTTCCTAGAGGCCAAAGGATGGAAATAAATTATAAGGGCTTTAATAAAATTAGGGTATCATTTTCCCTTTGAAATAATAACATAAGAACCAAGATAAACATAAATGAAAACCACTACACAATTCATGATAATTCTATGATACTACAAAAAGTAATACCAAAACACAACAGTAGATCATACTATAGTATAAAGCAGAAATCGAAACAAATATCAGAGTATCAAAGTGGATGAGTAAACCAAAAACTCAATGAATCCATATAAATAAGCCCACAGTTCCCAACATGCTCGATGCTCCAACTCCACCATTTTTCCCTAGTATCACAATTCATCACTACTAAAATGAGATACATTTCATTTAATAGTGTTTTAATAAACCATATTCATAAAAGCACCAAAGTTTCAAAGGAGGTGCGAGTAATGAAACTAATTTGGCTTTCCCCAAATGAATTATATACTCATTCCACTAGGAAAGAACATGTGAGATCATTTATATAAAAGAATTAATATAAAATAAATTATAACAATTTATATCATAATATAAAACAATTTCCATATCAAAACTATTTTCCAGGGAATGAAACAAAACA
Source organism: Viscum album (assembly GCA_963277665.1). NCBI lineage: Eukaryota > Viridiplantae > Streptophyta > Magnoliopsida > Santalales > Viscaceae > Viscum > Viscum album. The sequence continues at coordinate 319,906,099 of OY728156.1, forward strand.
TCTCTTTAACCCATTTAACATTCCTTTTTAGAATACCCATTACACAATTCACACACACACATGCATGCTTCAATGACAGTTCTATACTAATGAGAGGTTTCTGTTATATCCATCAAGTCATCATTATGTGGCCAATATCCATGAGCCCCAATGATACACATCCCTTATCTAGGGTCACATCACTTATATTGTAGTGGTACACACCCATTATTCAGGTTCATGCCATGAGCATGAACTCAAACCAACCCTGGTATTCAAAACCATGTCAAACTAACCATTTCAGTCCATTTCAATAAAACATTTAATTTATTGAAGACACCACCAAATAACAATTTACATGAATAAAAAAATAGAAATTTTAAAACTATGATTTTAAAATCTGTAAAAAACCACTTTCCGCAACAACTAGTATCCATAAATACAAAACCATCACTAAATAAGGTATTTACCAAGATTTTCACATCAAATTCACAATAAATTTCATGATATTCAACCAGTTTGAACTAAGAATTCAAATTATAATTATAGGATTTGATATTTAATCCACATAACTCATAAACTATACCGAAAATAAATGATCTTATGAATTATTTAACAAAACTAAGTTGAATTTTCAAAATACCACCATCATTCTTATAAACTAATGTCCATACTAGAAAATACCATCCTGTTTGGAATAAAAAATCATAGATCAATCTCCAATGCATCAGATCTATGAATACATGGGAGTGAAAAATATTATATCTTTGAAAAACCACCATTAATGGAGAATTAACAAGAAATATGGCCTTCAACACACCAATATTTCCCAACAGAACAGTACTTGGTTGAAGGAGGAGGTCTCCATATCCATTAGGAGGGTTAATACTCGAGTTAGGTTCAAAATAATTAAAAAATAGATATTATAGGAGTAATACCAAGTGAGATAAATTTTTTTAGGATCTTACTTTTAACTGTACATGTTTGGATCATACATTCATGAAAACCATATATAAACTATTCCTCAACCACTTCCTCCAAACACCCTTCGCATGGTTGGATCCAACGGTTAGAAAAACAATTCTCTAACCATGATTCACACTATATTCCACCTTCCATAGTTACTACTAGATGGATTCTTGGTTTGGAAATACCATCCTCCTACCTATAGTCCATTTTGATCCTTCGCACAGTTTCCTAATGTTTTTTCATGGTTTCAAATAACTGTGCTCAAACCATAATCCGCTAGAAAATCCAACAAATTTTTTGAAAAGTCCACAATACTCCCCAAAACATTACACAAACACATTACATAATTGATATAAATAAATAAATGGATACATACATAAAATATATGGTGGTGTATTATCCAAAAAATTAGCCATTCCATCCTAAACAATTAGAAACCCATATATCCATAATAGATTTTGGGTCATTTCATAAAAATTTCATTCCCTAGTTCCTATGTTTCATCTTGAAATTTGTCCATGTTGCCACAAAACCAAGTTTACATTGAGGAATTTTTAATGAAAAAATTTCTTTTTCAAATCCCCATTCCATACTGGAATATGAAATGATGAATTATCCAGCATTAATCAAATTGATACCATCTAATAACTTGGCTAGGATCAGGCTAATACCCTTTCAATTGAGATACATGAAAAATATTGTGCACTATACTGAACCGTGGTGGTAAAACCAACCATTATTCCACCTCACAACCCCATTCAGGTATCTCAAAAATTCCTATGTATCATGGATATTACATTCCCTACTTATGAAAATAGTGATTCCCATCCTTGGAGATATTTTCAAGAACACATGATCACCTAGCTCAAATGACAACGACCATCAACAATAATCCACAAATTATTTCTGATGACTTTGATCCATATCCATCATTTTCCAAATCAACTAAATCATCTTTATTCTCTATTATAAAAGGATTATTCCATCTAGTGGTGGATCACCTGTTTCCAACCAAAAAAGTAGATAAAAATAAGAATTCCCATACAATGCATTCTAAGGAGCCTTATGTATTGAGGCTATATAAATTTTTTTATATGACAACTCCAATAATGATATGTTCTCATCCCATTATCTGCCAAAATACATTTCAAAATCCTGAAGAATTTCTTCCATCATTTTTATGATCCTTTAGGATTGTCAATAAATATGGGGATGATACACTGTAATCATAATAATCTAAGCCCCAAGGGCGAGCAGTAATGATTTACAAAAATGATATATAGACTAAAGATCTATGAATGATAAAATAATGATTACTACGCCATTAATATTTTCCATGTCTTGGATGTATATTTTAGAAAATTACTCCACCATATGAGATTCATGAATATGGATGAAATGAGCGGACATTGTGTGTGGATCCATTATCACCAATATGTCATCATGTTATAGATATTATCTTGGGCGTCATATCATAAAATCCATGGATATATTCCCCTATTTCAAAACATGAATAGGTAAAGACAACATCATACCTTCTTGATGCTGACACTCTAACTTAACAAACTAAGAGGTTTGTTATCATGTAACAAACTAATCCACATTTCTATCATTACTGACCCACCAAAAATGAGATTTCAACACCTTATATATCATATCTATTTACAAATAAAATGACCATCTTGAATGTTGATATATATGAAGTAGTTGTTCTTTTCCATCTATAGGTATGACTATCCAATTTTGAAATAAGCAAATTGAACTCACATCCATTTCACATTACTCAATGTTCTCCCCACCATTGAGTTTTAACCTTATTGGGACTCATTCTGAATTGGTTGTCTGTGCCTTTTTACCATCCCATCCAAATCTGGAACCAATGAACCCATTAAGAAATCTCATGAACTACCTATAACTTTACAATCCAAGTGAATTTCAGTTATGACTGACATCATCTGCCAATGATCTAATGCCACCCTTTCCAACAAACCATATGACTTTCTACTTAATTCATATGCAACTAATTTTCCTTTACTCAATATATACATCAATAAATTTTTTAACATTTTTATATACTCTATCAATATTTTTTTTTCTATGATTCAAATACATTTGTGGGAAAATGTGTTTAATTTTATAATAATTAATAATCATTGTAAATTTCACACTAAAGAGTTAATGATGCCAATCCATCAAATCATGGACCACAATAAATAAATCTAAATCATTTGTTTCATAGTTCATCTCATAAAAGGATAAGTACTATGGGACATAAGAAACAACATGATCTCCCTCCATCAGAATGCATCCCACCCCAAATCTTGAAGCATCAAAATACACAATTTACCTTTTTCTTAATTCTGTAAAAATCAATTTTGGTTCTAATGCAAGGAAAACATTAATCACTTCAAATGGATTTTTACATTCCTCATTACTTTTATATGGAACATTTTTCTTATAAAATATGTCATTAGTAAACCTAGTCATGATAAATAATAAAAAACATATGTAATTACCTACTATACAAAGGAAACTATATATCTCAAACTCTTTATTAGGTGGTTTCTAAGAGATAATAGCTTATATCATTTCATGATCCATATAAAAAACCCCTCTCTGGGATATCATGGTCAAGGAAACATACCACTTGTTAAAAAAATGAAACTTTGATTATTTTTCATTCAAATGATGATCCCTCCAAATTCCCAAAACTATCACCAATTTTTTCTCATAATCATTCATTTTCATTTAATACACCAATATGTCATCCACAAACCTGACCACAAATGAATCTAGATATATTTGAAATATCCAATTCATCAATTATATAATGTCTAATGGTTCATTCATATGAAGAAATGGAATAATCACATATACATAATTTTATATCTAGTTCTGAAAAGTGTTTTTGTAATATAAAATTTTCCAATACTGAAATTAGTGATATCATGATCGCACATCAACATTAGAGAACCACTAGGCTCCCATCAATTGATTGAACAAATAAATTGTGCATGAAAGTGGGTTTAAATTATTTTCCATAACATGGTATAATTCAGAATAATCCACACACAACTGAAGAGTTTCATACACCTTTTGGAAAAACAAGTTAGGTACTGACCATAGAGTCAAGATAGGCTAAATGAATCATTTTCCTTCTAGATCCTCCAAATGCACATTAAACTCCTTTAATTCTATGGTCCCATATGATAATACCGAAAAGAAATAGGATTTGTCCCTAGGAGGAGATCAATCGTAGACACCACTTTTATTTTGGGTGAGAACCTTGGCAAATAATCCACAAAAACATCTATAAATTGACATGAATAAAATACACATCTATAACAGCTCTATAATTGGACTTAATCAGCACCAGAAAAACACTGATAACCTTAGCACGGTTAAATGTACATTGCTTTCATCTATGATAAAAAGTACTAATAAATGGTATATTTATCTCACAAAATAAAAGAATTGAAAAATAATACTTTTATCCACGATTTTAAAATCCAAGATAAAATATATCACTTATCAGTGAATTTATTTATCGCTGATAAATAGTGCCTTTATCAGCACTTTTAAAAACTCTGATAAATAGTTTCTTTTATAAACATTTTTTTCTCTGATAAAAGTATGTTTTGTCAGTAGTTATTAATGTGATAATATATATTGACATTATCAGCACCTTTATAAGCATTGATAAAGGAATGATTTATCAATGCATTTACTAGCACTGATATTGGTGAAAACTATAGCGTGATACTACAGGACATTGCTTCACTATAAATAGGAGCAGTGTGCTACAACAAGTCATTTTATTAGTAGAAACAAAAACCAAAATTACCATAATAAGATATAAATATTGGTTTTAAATGAAATAAATTTTCTAACACAAATAAAAAATAACACAATTATAGCATATGATAGTTATTTTTAGATTAAAATTAACATTAGTTTTGAATAAAAAATAGGCCCTTGGAGTTATATCGATCAAACCATGTGTCTGATTGAGGTGCCTCTGAATGGTACACATCTCAAATTATTCATGATTAATTTTCCTAAATTATCTAAACAATATATATGTGTTTGATCATATTGGAGTATGTCAGTTGTTTTTTCATTGAAATTATTTTCACTTTTGAATAAAAAGATTCACTTATAATCATATGGGTCACACCATGCATAAAATTGACATCAGGTCAATCCCTAATCATCAAAAATAACGTATGGATCATTTTCCTAAAGTAAGTCAACAATTGGAATGTTTTTTCCTGGTCTTGATTAAATGAGTTTTTTTACAAAAAATAAAGTCAATTTTGAATACAAAAGACACACATGGAGTTATACTGGTCACATCATGAATTGGATTGAGGCAAAATTGAATGAAAGATGTCCCAAATTACTCATGGAATATTAACCTAATGCATCAACATAATTGGAAAATGTTTTCTCAATTTTGTGTATGTATGTTTTTTATTGACATTAATGTTACTTTTGAATAAAAAAGATGAAATTTGGGACAAACCATTCACATCATGTGTTGGATAGGGGTTTGGCTGATCCCAACACATCAAATATGTCAAATTTTTCATTTTCGTAAACAACCAAAACAATATAATTTCGTTTTCTATGTTTTGATTATGTCAGTTGTTATTTTACTAAAATTAATGTCAATTTTTAATTAATAAAATACATACATGGAGTCAAACTATGTGTTATATTGATCCGTGAATGAATGATACACATCCTAGATGACTGGGGGATTGTTTTACTAAATTATCAAAACAATCAGAAAGTGGTTTTTCAATTTTGAGTATGTTATTTGTTTTTTAATTAATATTAATGTCACTGTTTGAATTAAAATGACATTTTTGGAGTCATACAAGTCACACCATTCATTAGATAGAGGTGAGGCTGATCCCTATACATCTCCAATGATATTTGGCATATTGTAATATTATAAAAAAACAATCTGAATGTTTTTTCTTAATTGTGAGTATGTAAGAATTATTTTTACACAAAATACTGTCAATTTTCAATAGAAAAGATGCACTTGGAGTCATATTATGCATAAGATTGAGGAAAATATGGATATTACTTGTCCCAAATGACTCGTGGATCATTTTAGTATTGTATCAAAACAATCAGAATGTGTATTCTTGGTTTTGAGTTTGTCAATTTTTTTATTAACATTAATGTCACTTTTGAAAAAAAAAAAGACACAGTTGGAGTCATAACGGTCATGTTGTTCATTAGAGAGAGTTTCAGATGATCCCTACATGTTATCAAGGACATATGGATCCTTTTCCTAAAATATAAAAACAGTACTAAATCATTTGATCTTTTTTGAGAAATTTAATTTTTTTTCAAGATTTAATGAAGCTTTTTAACAAAAAATACTTACTTTGATTAATACAGATCACATGGTGCATCATATTCAGGTTTTACTAATCCATAAAAGTTTCAAATGGAATATGTATCACTTTCTTAAAGTACCAAAATAATATGAATGTGTTTTATTTGTTTTGAGTTGCCCACATTATTTTTTTCTAAAATGTCAATTGAAACTAGAAAGACTCAAAATGGATTTTATCTTACATGACAAGAGTTCTGTTCATTTATAAAAAATCACTCTCAAACACAATCATGATATTATACACACTCTACTATTTTCCCAAAAAATTTACTATTTGTAATTCTCCCTTTCTTATCTTCCTCTGCCTCGGTCTCCATCACAGTCTTCAACTCTGCCTCCTCCTCCACATAGGCCTCCTACTCCGACTCTACCTCCACCTTCACATATGCCTCTACCTCCTCCTCTGCCTTTTCCTCCTCATCCACCTATGCCTCCACCTCTACCTACACATATGCCTCAATGTTTTCCAAACAATTTTATTGTTTACAGTTTATCACTTCTACACAAATTGACTTCTTCCATTAATCTCTTGATTCAGAAAGAGAAAAAATAATAATATATAAGCATTTTGATAGTAATTATTAAAAGAACAAATATCATTCTAATGTCATAACTCATACTAGGTCACAATCATTGCATGTAATCACCTAAATTTGGTTTCAGTATACATTCTGAAAAAAAATTATAATGTCCCCTAGTCTATAAATGAATTGATTTCTTTTTTTGAGTAACTATTTTGTCAAAAATCATTATTTAAATATGAAAATTTAAAAAAAATGATTATAAAATATATTTATTGAAATTTAAATTACCATTATAATTTTCCTATTTGGGGATCCTGGTGTTTTCATGTTGTACGATTTCAATAAAAAATTGGAAAACATAATTTCCATAATCGATTGTATTATCTTCTTTCAGACACTACAGAAGGATTGACTGAAAAAAGTAATTTTCTTTAAATGTTTTGATAGTTAAATATTTCTATATGTAAATTAATGGGTTTTTATTTTTATTAGTCCACGGTATTTTTCTTTTCAAATTCCATCCTTTTCCCCGGATTTATCTTATATTTAGCGACCACATCGTCATAACAAAATTCTCATTAAAACACAAAATAAACATATAATTCTATATTTATCTATAAAATATTGATTTTAGTTTATTAATGATTCATAATATGCATCATGTCTGTTCGGTCGGTTGGAAATCCATGCATTTATTCGAAAAAATAAATATTCGAGGAGTCTTTGTTGACTGCTACCAACATCCAGTGCTTTCTAAACAAACAATAAAAGTAAGAAATAAAAAAATTAAAAATATATTTTATGTGATTATTTGGTAGAGTTTTACCTTTTAATTTTAAGAATAAAAAATTATATCTTATCTTATGCTTTTTTATAAAACTCTTTCAGTAACTCATCTTTTTTCTGCTCAATTTCTTCCTCATTCCATGTAATTTAAGGCGTAGAAATTATAGAAAGAATAATGAATCAAAATCATTCTTCACACGATGTTCCCATTATATAGATTTAAAATAAATGCCTATAAAAAAACTTGAATATTAATTAAATTAAAGAAAAATATATAGCTAACTATTTGGAGAGAAGTGTCATAAAAATTTACATTATGTATGTATTCACAATTGATACACCAAGCCATTCATTCTTAAGAAACTCATTTAGGGACTTTATACGAATTAAAACTATAATGGAAGATCCAAATATTTTTTATTAATAGATATTGTAAGACAAAGAATTATTTTTAAATATGGTCTCTACATGAATTTTTAATTTTAATAAATGCTATGCTAGAACTGGAGGAGAGAAGGATAACTTGGAAGTCCGTTTTGTTTTCTCTGTCAACTAAATAGATTTTCTTGATTCGACCTTTTTTCCACCACATTATCAATTTGTAATATCATACAAGACTTAATACATTCAATAATAAACTATTAAATATTTTTAATGTTAAATAATTTTTGAAGATGTACCTCATCTATCTTTATAAGATATATGGCCATCTAGTGAAAGCACAAATAATAGATTTCACCGTTGTAATATTTGGTCATCATGTGGAACAGGAAACTTAGCAGTCAGCTCATAAGCTACCTCAATCCCCACTCTCATATGATATTTTAGGGAGGGGTGATTGTGTAGCTGGGCTCTTGAGATATTATACATTGTACCCATCATACACAGTGATACATGGGTTTTTATAGAAAAATATAACATAAAATTAAACAATGTAGAATTTTAGAATATAATGTTATTAAAAGTTGTATGATAAACATTTAGGAGAAAGAGTAATGAAAGAATGTAATACCCCATGTATGGTTTTCAGTAAATGACTATCCTTAAATATATTGGTACCATTGGGTCATGTGTGGATCATTGATGCACCCCCGGTTCTCTTTGATCTCTTCTTATACATTGTTCTGCAAAACTTGACCCCAAAATAATACTTTACAGTGAGTCTATTTGTGTCTTCATTCATATCATCATATTATATATATCTTTATGTGTTTTTTTCTTCTCAAAATATGTTCATGAAGACACTCTAAAACCATATCTTTTAACACGACCATATTGTTTTGGTCGCTTCAAATCTATTGAAAGTCTCTTTTCTTCTTGTATGACCACTACAGATTCTTGTGTCTAAATCATATAAAAATATAAACATATTTATTTTTTGTAATAATTTTATAAATTATAATGAGTTTCAATTATTTCATACTTACACATTCTTCCCATACTGATTTTATGTTTTGATCAACTAATATTCCAAATTTATTTACAAGGGCCTCCTTAAATAGCACATGATGTGGGATGGATAAAGATTCATATTTTGATTCATCAATATGCATATAGACAATGGAACATATTTTTTTCATTCCACATAATTAAAATTTTATTGTTGAATTAAAATAAATACCAATTTATTCTGTAATGAGGTGTACCTCATCCCTCCTTTGTGAGAGGGGTATGCTCGATTTGATGCATGTAATTTATTTTCATCACACATTTTCTGTTTCAGAAATTAAAATTTCTAAATCAATTTGGATAAAATAAAGGTCAGATAATATATAATCAATAAAAATGAATCTAATATGATTTATCATTGTGACATTTGTTGAAATCATTCCATGTTTCCTTATTTATAATGTGTGCATAACAATGTGATGGTTGTGGAATTAATTTCCACTCAACATCTCTAATATGTAACATCGTCTGAAGATTCCAGAAGCCTCTATATGATTTTCCAGCAGCCATTACAAAACATTTCATACATAAATAATCCAAAATAAATGAATACTATAGGAAATAATGAAAACTAAATCAACATATAATTATATAATTTTTCAGTAAAATAGAGAAAGTATATTAAAATATTACCATTATATCATTCAAAGGATTTCCTCTGTTTCTGGTTAGATACAATGCCATGAGTCAATATAAATCATCACATCCAACGTCAATATAACCTCAAGATTACTAATGAACAATTACTTTTGGGGTCAATAGGTTGGCTGCATTGATTCCAACTAACCTCAAATTTTATACCCTGACTTCATGCCTTGATAATTTTAATCATAACAGTGATGTTGCATCATTATTGTTTTTTATCAAAAAAAATTTGATACACTACTTATTAAAAAATTTCATCATCATAATTCTATTATTTATCGATAGTGGAAACATCTTCATCTTCAGAATCCATTTTTTTCCATGATTAGTCCAACATTTAATTTGCCTTGAATTACAACAATGCAATACACTCTATGCAAAAGAGTCCAAAATTGCACAAAACGTTCATGAATTCTCAAAAAGCTATATAATACATCAATAATATAGTAAATCTATCATTCACTACCTTTATTTAATCATCCATCAAAAACTTCACTGCCTTCCATATCTTGATGATGGGAGGAAATATAGATTCAATGGGAGACTATAATCCTCTATCAAGCAATAGAAGGTAACCAAGAATTTAAGTATTAAAGTGTCCTATGAACCAACACTAATAAAATCACTCAAAAAGTATCATCAATTGATATATAATATCCATATGATATGGCAGAACAATGAAATCTTTGTTATCATAATATAGGATATTGACATAATACAATGTGAAATTTATTTATTTGAAAAAATAATTGATTAATACATTGTTTCCTTGAAGAGCATGTATCTAATACCACTTATGGGTTTCAGAGTATCATACTTTGTTCATTAGGGGATAAAAACCCGAAAACGTTCTGACTTATCTCATGGATAAATGTCCATGAAAAAAAATAAAACAACAACTATGTCATACTTGTAATATAGTATCGGTGGAATCCAAATTTAGGCTTCAATGAAATATGTTTTATTTATTACACAGATATAGGGAACAAGGTATTCAAGATATTGAGGAGATTACACAATCCATAAATCGCATAAAAATTCTTGAGGTCCCTTGATCACTAATAGAGTGATAACACCTTAACCTAGTGATAAACAATGATCAAAGAAGAAGAGAGGTTTGGCTATAGAATGAAAAAGAGGGTTAATGACAATATGGGGATCATATCTCTATTTTGTTCATTTTGGACATGGATAATAAATTAATATGTCTTATAAGACATAATTATCTAAACCATAAGAATAATATTTTAATGAATTGGTTTATCTATCTATGGTTATTCACCATGTTAGATGGATTTTCAAATTATTATTTTATCATATAAATTAATTATCTCTATAATCTGATTATTAAATCTATTATTAAATCATATCTCCTATTTTATTCATCAACTATCCAACCATGTATAACACACATACTTTTGGGAAATACACTCATTATATATTTTTCAGTATTTCTATATCCATTTACCCAATGATTTCTCAGCTCTATCAATTCTTTGATGGTTTTAAGAAAACATTAAGTGTACTTTTCTAGACAAAGAAATTCTCCATCACATCATGTATCCCATGGTTACTTCTTAATAATAATTATGAAATATTTAAAAAAACATAACACTACCATCATGCATCACTATAATAATGTTTGGAACATTAAAAATTTATTCAATATTTTTTTGAATTAAATAAAAAATCATTCATGAAAATCATAAATATAAATAAACAATTTCTTGGTTTAATAGTTTACATGAATAACCAAAATCCATAAAACATGTTTTAACTTTTTTTACACTTATCATGGCCCCTATATGTTCACCACCTATAAATTAGTGCCACAACATGGTATCCCACAATCATTCAAAACTCTCATAATTAATTTTTTAGAATCCATAATCTAGTTTATAATATGTGTTATATTTGAGAAAATACATAGATTTTGGAACCCTGTATTATTTAAAAGAAGAGAAAATTGTGGGGGGGTTGTGGTCTTTGTATTAATTTTGATAGGAGAGTAATCCATTTATGTATGTCTTTAGGAAAAAATGGACTGGAATCTAAAATACATATGAATGGTAAAAATGATGAACAAGAACCAGACTCATTGTATTTCAATTCTAATGAGAAGATATTTAGGGTTTGTCATGTTTCATAAAAGATAAAGATGCAAAAATTAGAAACCAAAATATCAGACAATGATAGAGGAAGAGTAGAAAAAATAGACATTGGATTTTAGCCATTATTAAATTGAGGGAACCTAGAGGAGAGGTGCTGAAAGTAGAGGAGAACTACGAGAGTAGGAGAATCATGGGTGACTGAGTCATGATTCTGTTTTTGTAATAGATTGGTGTCACTTTTAATAGTAATTTCAAAAAAAACTGATAAGGATCCATTTTATTATTACTAAATTTATAAGTACTGATAAAAGAAATATTTATTAGTTATATTTTATTTCCACTTAATCTCAGTCTATACCAGTTCTAAAAAAGTTCCGATAAAATATATATTAATCAACATTAACATTTAAGTACTGAAAAATATACCTTTTAACACTTCATAATTAATACTGATAAAGATTGATCTCTATCCTCACTACAAAATCGATGTTAAGTTTTTTTTATAATTATTTGAATAATATTATTTTAAATAAATACATATTTAAAAATATTTTATTTTTTATTTATAATTGTATAAATAGTAATCCAAAAAAGATATTTATTTATAATATTTTCTAATATAGTAAATGAGAATTTATTATTTATTTCTAGATAATTATTTACAAATACATTTTTACCTTTTTAATTGAGTTATAATGATAAATAAATGCATTTTAAAAATTATCAAAATATAATATTTCAAAATGAGTACACTATAAAAATATTGAAAATATGGATATGTTTTATTAATAAAATATGGTTCCATAAAAAATATATATATATATATTTTGAAGATGATGAATACATAGTGAAAATATTAAAACCTAATATATATATATATATATAATAAAAATTATCAAATTAAAAAAAACATTAAAAACAAATACCCTAAATATAGTATTAAAAACTAATAAGTAAAACTGATTGATTAAAAAAATATAAATTATTTGGGTCATGTTATAATAATATTCTAAAATATACTAAAATATTAACAAATTACATTAATATTAGGTGTATATGTTTCTATATATTGTGAATATATATTTGTGTTTGCATTATTTCTAAAAATTCATTAATATATATAAATGAAATAATTGAAACACAAGATGTTTCATATAGGTTAAATTGAAAAATGAAATAAAATTAAAATTGAATAAGAAATTAATATGTTCTTAATTAACATTTTATTTATATTATACTTACTCATTTTATATATTTATATTTAATATACAATCTTTATGAATATTCATATTCTATATATATGAATATTAAATTTAGTAATATTCGTCAATTAATATTTAATTAATAAAATGTTTTATATATTTAATAATTCACTCATTTTATTTTTTTTGTTAAATTTTTCATTTTTTTGGATCTTAATCAGTGTTAAAAAAATCACTGATGAAGGGAAATTTTATCAGCTCTATAAATGAAGCACTAACATAGGGTGCCTTTATCAACACTAAAATAAAGTACTGCTAATGGTTAACTTTTATCAGCATTAATCATAAAGCACCGATCAAGGGTTAAAATTATGAACACTTTTTTAGCACTGATAAAGATGAAGATTATTAGAAAATTTTTCAAGTGCAGATTTATTTCAAGATTTTTATTAGAAAATTTTATAGTTGTGTGATAAGTAAGTTCTATAAAAATAATATTCTATATCTCGTCAAGTGATGTTATGGTTAACATTATCAACTGGTATGATATCGATCAAACGGATGGTGTAGAGAAGCCTATTGCACCAGCCTTTACATTCCTTTCTCCTCTAAGTAGATACTCGACGCCATCCTCAGTCATATAACTAACAGTTCAGGTATAACAGACAATGTGATCCTCAGAAAATGTTAACTAATCCATACCTAATATTATGTCATAATAATCTAGATCTATCATAGATAAGTCCCTTATCATATCTTCTCTATAAACACTTACAAAACAAGATTTACGCATAAAGGATCATCATTTTATATGAACAAGAGGAGTTTCAAAATTCAAAATAGATGTAATCATCTCATATTTCAAACCAATAAGGTCAATAGAAAAAGATGAATTAGAGAAATGGGATGCACTCGTATGAAAAAAATCATGTATAAGGGTAGAATTCCATTGAATCAAAACTCTCACAATTGATTCTCTAGATTGGTAACACACAATCACATGCCCAATGCCACATAACTACTTACAGACTGCACTTTATTCATTATTTCCTTGTCCATACTTCTCTTGATGTGGATTCATGGTATTACTGGAATCACGATGCTTACCTCAATTTTATTGATGAGAGATATTCTTCTTCCCTTGTCCCATTGATAATAATACATCTGTAATGCATGATATGTGTCCCAAACAGCAGACCATGGATCACTATAACAATATCATTGATGATTCATCATCTTGTTACCATTGTGCAATTCTCTAGGTGGTGTTATATTTTATCGTTGATGACATTAGAATATCCACTTTGAAAATATCCACCTTTTCTCTTGGTTAATCAATGAAGATTCACTGATCCAACTATCTGATTTTGAGTCACCCCCCTACCTTGAAAAAAGGCTAACTACCACCAATTATTACCAACAATACATTTCCAACCATTTCAAAGAAGTATCATCATGAATCCCCCACCCGTAGCTCCTGATATGTCCCTTTCTACCACTATAATTATATTGAAATTATCCATATCATCTGTTATATAATGAATTGAAATATTTGAATGAATCTTTTACCTCTTCCCCAGTTCAAAAATATGTACCTTTAAAGATGAATTTGTAGCAACTTCGGGTGAAAATTAGACTATATTCATTAATTTATCCGCACACTCTATCATCGTGATATTCTCAAGCTTCAACATAAAAAAACATTTTGTTCTTATAATCAAGAATTTACATGGATAGAATTGTACGTTGAAAATGTATTCAATATACTCACATGAAATTAAATAGTTTTATTTACACTAAACATCAAAATCATACCAATAAAGTTCCATATCCATCATCATATATGTTTCTAACTTGAATTTTGGCTCTTCTTGTTATCCAAGGAAATAGATGATTCCATTCATCCTGTTAAGACAAACCAATGCCTTCTCTTGTTCTAAATCACCCCATAAGTTGATCAGATTCTCTTTATGGAACTGAATGGAATGATCAAATTACCTTTGTTTATCCATTCTGTTATATCAATACACAACCGTAAAAGGCTTGACAATACTCTGAACTAGATGTTGGTTCACATGTGGGTCAGGTACAACCACATTCTCAGTAACCTCTTCTGATTGGTGTCTGTTATATAAGTCTTACTCTCTATAAATTTGAGGATAAACAATTTCAAATTTACCATATCACAACTATCATAACTAGGATTTCCAAAAAAAAATATACATTTCTCAAATTCAACCATTATTTAAAATTATATCATAATTTTGATAATAATTTTTTTTAAATACAATAGATATTTCCCTTTCAAAATCTCATATTTGAAAACATTTTCAAAAAGTTTCAAAAATTAACACATTTTCACAAAATCATAAACCATTACTCAAAATTAAATATGCACTTCTAGTGGGAATTCATTACTAAAATACATGTCATGTTTTTATCATTGGATAAGTCCATTAAAATGATATTACAAATTTTATAAGTATATCCAGTACATTTTTGTACCAAACTCCCTGACAACATGAAGTTTAACATAAATAGAATATATATGACTTTTATTACTCTACATTTTGTGTTTTGACAATCTGACTCCTTTATACCATCACAACTCGAGGACTAATCATGGATTATTTCCCAACTACAAGACCAAAAAATTTATACCATTTGTCCTAAAATTATATTCAGACTGACCAATACTAGTACCACATATATGTCAAGGAATGAACAATCTGATACCATTCGTAGCATCCCACCCATCATCATTGACTTTATTTGAGGTACAATATTTACTATTTATTAGAAGACATCCCCATGATTCCCCAAGATGGAAATAAATTCCATGGGATTCAATAAAACTAGGGTAATATATTCAATTTTACATAAAAACATGGAAACCAAGAAAACCAAAACCAACAACCACAACATGATTCCAGATAACAATGTAATACAACATAACAGAGTACCAAAAAGACATAAACTAACCATACCAGAGTAAAATGTAAAAACCAAAACCAATAATAGAGTAGCAAAGTGGAATACTAGACTACAAAGCTCAATGACGCCAAATACATAACGAAAAAACTCCCAACATGATCCATGATCCAACTCTACAATCCAACCCATGTATCTTGTCGCATTACTAAATATATTATATTATTTTTCATTACATGTCTCAGGATAAAAAATATATACAAAAAGAACTATTCTTCCAAATATAGAGGTGAGTATGGAAACTAATTAGGATTTCACCAAATTTTTTTCCAACTCCCACTGCTATGATTGAACAGAAAATAACTTTTATATAAAAAAATTATATAGAAATTTTAAAACAATTTATATAGAGTATAAAATAATTTCCATACCAAAACTGTTATACAAGGAAAGAAGGAAAACATCACTTTAAACCTTTTGACATTCCTTCTTCGCGTACTGAATCCATGATTAAATAAATATCCACACATGCCTACATCAGCAACAGTGCCATACTCATTAGTGGTTTCTCATCAATCCACCAAGTCACCCGTAATTGGTTAATCTCCTAGTGACCCAATGGAACATTCCCCTTATCGAGGGTCACATCCCTTGTACTCCAATGGTACAATCCCCATATTCATTATCACATTGAAAGAAGGCACTCACACAAATCCATGTATGAAAAATTCATGTCAACCCAAAAATTTCACGCCACATAAATAAAAAATTTATTTTAAAGAAAACATCACCATAAAACCATTTCCGTGGATAAAAACACAGTTTAAAATTATCATTTTAAAACCATAAATGAATAACATTGAACAATAACCAATTCCCATAAATCCACAAAACCTTCACGAAAGAAGCTTTCTAAAAATAATTACATATCAAAATCACAACAAATTACAAGGACATAAATAAATTTAAACTATGAATTCAGGATATAATAAGAGGAATCTAGAGTGAAATCACCTACCTCAGATACTATGGTGAAAATGAAATATGAATTGATTTCTTCCAAAAACTATGATGAATATCAAAAAAAAACCCTAAAAGCATGTTCCTTAACGTCCACACAACCAAATATCATCATTGTTGGCATCCAATATCATATATATATATCCCCATAGGATCAAATTTAACAATCCATGAGAGTAAAAAAAGTAGATCTATGAAATCCAACCAATAACATTGAGTTACCAAAAAATTCTGCCTTCAACACACCAAGAATTTCCAACAAACTTCTCATGGATTATAAAAGATGGATTACATAGAAATTAGTAAAAGTAACATATGAGTTATTATAAATAAAAGAAAAATAAGAGTTTTAGTAGTAAACTTGAGTGAGATCCGCTTTTTATTATCTAACATTTAAACTTTCATTGTTCACTTGCATGGTTCAAAAAACTGTACATAAATTGTCTGTCATCCACTATGTCCAAACACCCATCACACTGTTGGATCAAAAAGGTAGGGAAACTGTGATCTAGTTATTTTTTCCCCTATTAAAATTTTCAAGGTTAATATTTGGTGGTCACAATATTCACAAAAATCATGCACCTAACTTAGAGCTTACCAAGAGCTCATTTTCTACATTTTCATAGTTTCTAGAATGTGTTTCATGTTTTCTACAAACCATTCTCAAACAGTGAACCTCAATAAAATACCCAAAGACATTCCAAAATTCTAGAATCCAACCCAAACATCACCCAAGAACTTTTCAAAGTACAAAAATAAATGATTACATACATGAAACTAGGGGTTCTACAAGAACCTTTAGGATAACTCTATGACGAATATAAGATACTAATATTGTTTTAACAAATATATTATGTGATTGTCTCTGAAATACATCCATGTATTCACACTACAAGTGGATGTGGATGTTGAATAGTCGTGCTATGGTCTGGAAACTTAAAAAATTGTGTAATGGGATTTTTATAGATCATAAGCTGGTGAAAGACAACAGGAATTTCTGCACACCTAGTTTGACACTCTTAATGGATATGTTTTAAAACAATAAAAAACTCTTTAAAACCATCATAAAGGACTTTAATAGATTATAATAACTAGTAAACTAATCTAAAACTACTATATCATCGATTTAAATGTATCTATCATGATTTAGATATCCAATAATCAATTTCTCATTATTGTGTGGTTTCCAACTATGTTTTTTATTTCTCACACTATGCTGTATTGTTTTTCTCAATGACTTAAACCTAAAGAAATCATGTGGTAAATGAATGTGAAAGCCAATTGAAAGACCATCCTAATGAGAAACCAAATTTCCTATAATATGGGTTGAAATATTTTGTGACTATTATCAGAAATATCTATCAATCTATAAGATGTAATACAATTCACATTTAACATCCTAATTTACAATGGATAGAGAAACATTCCATTAAATATTTTTTTCAAAAAATTCTAAAATAATTCTATTAGACACCTGATCAACTGGTTTCTAGGAAATGGACCAATGTGATAGAAATGATATTTTTTGTTCTTTAGTTATCAAACCATGAAAACATTTCCTTATTCCCTTATCATTGTTAATGTGAAGTAGATTAGTGGTGGATTATTATTAATAATAAAATGAAAGAGGATGAAATTGACCGCATAGAATGGACTTATTTTAAGAGGATATTTTTATATATGTAATTACCATGTATTTTTTATAGAAATATGGATAATGAATTCCTTAATTTTAAGATGATGATTTAAGAATTAATTGGTACACATATGTCAAATTTCACAAGACTTGAAAGGTATGAATATGCTTCAATAATCATCCCTAAAATAAAATTTAATTTATTTATTAGTGGTTTGAACAAAATTCATTATAATGGATTAGGAATGAGGGACATTATAATCTATAAATTTATTGTTCAATGTGTACTCAAAGTGCAAATGGAAGTTGGAAACCCTCCTAGTTCTAGTGATGAGAAAATGAAGATGGAGCTTCATGGAATAATTAAGAGTTTATCACATACTGAGAATATAATGTTTCAACCTCCTACTTACAAAAACATTATTAAGGCACACATTGTGGTTTTCTATAAATTGATGAGAATGTGTTCATTGTGTGGGAAACATATCCATCAAGAAAATTACTATCAATGTAATGTGAATAATCCAGTCCCTGAAATAAGTAAAGATGAGGTTCACCATAAAACACCATCCATGAATCAATGTTATAGATGCAATGAGTATGTGAATTGTGTGAAGCAGTTCTTTTATCAACGGTACAATGAGGATAATAATAATAAATAATCCTATAAAGATAAATGAAAATGGATATTTATTTAAATCATAACATATCATGTGGAGCATAGTAATTAGAGAACACATACGCTCTACTCTAGAGTGAGGAATTTTATGATATAGTTTTTACAAATAATACATATAAAATTATTATTATTCATCCTATTTTGAAATTTGATTTTATTTTAAGAATAGATTATCTCTCTATATATATTTTACAATGTTGAAATCATGTTTTTATATTATGAATCAACCAATGATTTTCTATCGGTTAAAGGATAAAACTGATAATTCATTGTAAAATTTTACCTCTAATATAAATGATAATTTATAAAAATTGAGGCATGTCTAATTTTATTTTGACATTATATTTAAAAGTAATTATTCTATATACATTTTGGTTTGATATTTATGTGTGATTAAAATTATTTAAATATAATTGTTGTGTTTATCATGGTTGTATGTGGTTTCAAATTATTCCATTCTTTGATATTCAATTTTATTCATATATATTTCAGGGGATCCATATGGTTTGTTATTTATGGAATGGGTTAATATGAACTTTGGTTGTTATAATTGATGTTTTATAAATTGATGTTTTAAATTTATCCATGTTGGGTATCTTGTTCTAACCATTTTGGAATTAGTAAATATCTAAAGATATAAATAATAACTTTTCAACATTTTTTAGATAAAATGAATTATTAAAAGTTAATGTTAGTGATTTAGGAACGAAAAATTCATAATTGAATATTCAATTTTTTGAGTGTGAGATGAATTGGAAATTGATTGAAGCACAACCAATAATGAGGTTCTACTTATGAAATGGAATGACATCAAGTAGTTATAGTTTCTTAAAAAAATTACCCAACTATAGAAAAATGATCAGAAACAAAATTGTTTTCCAATTACATTAATTGATGGATGTTTTCTCACCACATGAGTTAAGGGTTTTATTGGTCATTAACATTCTCACAATCATTAACATTTTTATGAATAATTATCTAATGACATTAACTTTATTTCATTTATATATTTTCTTTTCCCAAGAAATATTACCATATTTAGAAACTAAGTTATTTTCCATTCTAAATGACCTCCATATTTTTCATTACCACTTTTTATGATGGTTTTTAACCATTTTTTATGATGTGGATTATCCACAATGATTTTTTAGATTTTAAACAGTTGCTTTCCTAGAACATGTGAAAATTAAGGAAACACAATTTATTAAATGGGGGACTATAACACCCATTTATTTGATGAATTATTTTTCCTATAAATTTAATTTATCTAATATATCATGTTACAGGCAACACTATGTTTAAAAGAATCATGATATACACTTTAAGTATAATTATTTAAGGTAAATGTTATATCTTATCTGTCAAATTGGCATGTATAAATATTACTAACAAAATTATGAAAATTATATAGTTTGAAAACAAATAAAATATATTCATTGGATCCCAATTTATTAGAAATTATAATTAATTCCATTTGAAAGTAAAAAAATAATTTATTTTAAGAAAAAAATATTTCTCTCCAAAGTACTGATTTTTTGTCCTAATAAATTAAATTCAGCTCTCTCATTGATTTATTTTAATGAAATTAATATTTCATATATTTAATAAAATTTTCATATAAAATTTTTTCTAGATATTACATATGAATAAATCCATTTTTACTCTTCAAAAATTGTATTGTTCTAAAAAGTTTCTTTATCACATACTAATTATTAAATTTGCCTTTTTATTTTATAAAATGTATTCAGAAAATTAAAAATAATTTTTTAAATAAAAATTTACAATTTATCATATATTTATTTTGTGATAATTGTTTAAAAAATTGAATTTTTTATGAATAGTGGAAAAAAATGTTATTAAAAATTGTCTATAATTTTAATTAATTTAAAAAGATACATTTAAAATTGTGTACATGTAATATTAGTAAGATTTTACTATTATTAATCAAATTTAATTCATTGTAATCAATTCCATATTGAACATTTATATTAAAACATTTTATACTTATAAAAAATGTTTATTGGGAAAACAACATTTTCGCCATTCTATGGGTTTAATCTAATTATTTTACTGCAGATATATGAATTTAATTTTGTAAAATGTATTTTAAATTTCAAATAGTCCTAATTAATATTCTTAAACAAGGTAAAATGAATTTTTTTCATGATTTATAGTGAAATATATAAAAAATCATTACTAGAGTGAATGTTACAATAACAGTTTTCTCGTTACATGAACCTATCATATAACAAATTTTTTTTTTGAAAATATGGATATTATATTCTGAAAAAGTTTGTAAAAATTATATAATAAATCTAATTTTTTCTTAAAGGATAAATTAACTAGGTAAATAAATAAATAAACAAATTGATACCCTTGTGAAAACTAAAATGGAAAAAATAAAAAAACATAGATTTTATTGAATAAAAAGTTTAAAACATGTGTTTTTTTGAGTTGGAGGACTTTCATGACCACATAATCCATATAATACATTATTTATCAATTCTGGGGGAAATTGGGTTGAAAGTGACTTCCCATTATTGACTTTTTTGGTTATTTAATAAAATGAAACTCCTTTTAAATTACAAAAGGGAACTGACCCCCTGCCCCTCACTTATTTACACATCATAAGACAATTATATCAACCATTCAACTCCAAAATATATCAAAAAAACATAAACCATTTATAGAGCTTCTGGTATTCCCAAAATACCAACACTATTGTCCTTAATTAGATATCTAAAGGATATTTTTCAAAGATATGGTAATTGTGTTTTTAAAGATATTTATTTTCTCTTCGCCTATTACCACCTTAAAATATGATTTATTTATTAAAATATAGTATCAAAAATATATGAAATATATTAATTTTTTATATAACGAAAAAATAACTTATATCCATCTCATCTTCTTCCTAATGGGAAACAAAACTATCGATCATATGTACGTCAGGCTAACGCCTTGTGAAAAAATGTAAATCTTTTTCCGTCACCACCTCTCATGGTGTGAGATAATGATGTATTTAACAAATTTATATGATATTTATGACATAATTATAATTTTATAATTATAATATAACATATACTATCTTACCTTCCAATCATTTGGGAAACGATAACATAGTTCATGAAGACTTGTGGACAATAACCTCCACAAAGTGATGTAAAAAGTTTTTCAATTTTATTTTAAATTTATTGTCATAAGAATAGATTTAATGATTATATAATAAATATATATATATTAAATAAAAAAGGCTTTATATATGTTAATTAACATTTATTTCTTTCATTCCATCTATCTAGTAAATGGAAACAATTCTTATTCATACATATGGCTTACCATCCCAATGAATGTTGTAATTCATTTTCATATACATAATTGTTATGGAAAACTCTAAATATATACAATGAATATATATGATATTTATACCAGGAATAAAATTTATTAGATGATGGAATCATGATCAATGTAAAAGCACTAAAACTACCAAACAAAAACATATATGAAAAAAAAGTAGTTATCACCTGAAAGAGTGATTTGAACAAAAAAAATTAATAAACAGGTGATCAAAGGTTATAAGTAAGTCATACGTGGTATGATAAAAATTATTTGTGGGTGTTAATATATTTAAAATAAAAATATTTTAATTTTAATCGTGTTTATACCTTTTATAAATAAATTCAAGTCATGACGCAAAAATAAAAATATCAATTAGAGATGTTTTTTGCAATAGAGACAATTTAAAAATATGAAAATTAATTTACCAATGTTTCTAAAATAAAAATCTATATTTGAAATTGCAAATTTTGTGATGTTTATTAATTTCTATAATTTTTATATGCTTATAAACATCTCTAATTAATTTTTTATAAACATTGCTAAATAATTATGGCTTATAAACAACGATATTTAAAGACACCCCACATACTAACAATTCAGAGAAACATCCATAAATAAATGTTGCTAATATAGAGACATTTGCAAATGTTCTTATTTAGTGACACCCTATTTACAAGTGTTTTTATGGAAATATTGGAAAATGACATCTCATTTATGGTTGTTTCAAAAAATTGTCGGTATTTTTTTGAATATCTATTGTTCAAATTTACAATATTTATTTACCGATGTTTTTGAAAAACGCAGGTTTTTTTTATATATTTCAAATTGAGGATTCAAATTTTTTATATTTTATTTTTGAAATAAACCCCCACACCTACTCAACCCACCCCATGACCTACTCCCCCACCCTCTAGAGCACCTTATGTGACCTTACAACATCCCAAAGACCCACCCCAGTCCCCTCTAGTGCACCTCACACTCATCCTATGTGCATGATCATCCCACCTCTCCTACACATCCTACCCTCCCCATGTCCTGAAGACCTATCCCCCTCGAGTTCTCTAGTTAGCCTCAACCCTTTCTAGTACGCATGTTCATACCACCCCTGCCTACATGTACCACCCTTTTCATGACCTAAAGACCTTTCCCCATCAATGTTCTCAATAAAACAACTCTAGTAGAAATTGATCCTTAAACATCAAACATCTGACCGAAGAATTGGACCAACACACCAATTATGATTTTAATTAAATAAATGTATTATGATATATATATGGATTTCATTTTTTAAAAGAGTTTTATTATATACATATTGTATATATATATATTATACAAATATATATATATATATATATATATATATGTTTATGTTAATTTATATATACATTTATATTCTATTATATATTTGTTTATATTATAACTATTTTATGTTGCAGGGTCATTGTATGAAATCTGCCTCCCAAAGTGGTGTAATCTCTACACACCATGGACACAATTTGGCCTCCACATACACATCATTCTAAAAATTCCCTCCCACCATACACACTCCACATCCTAGGTAGAATGAAATATTCCTCCATAAGAACTTGAATAAAAAACTTATATGGTTATATTCAAAGACCATAAAAACACACCATTTCCAATTATGAATATAAAATTTTATTATGATATATATACAAATAAAGATTTCATAATTTTAAAAATTAATAAAATATATATATACATATATTGAATTATATATATATACTTATATTAATATATATATATATATATTATTTTCTTTTTATATTTATACATAAATCTATATTATATATTATATATTTATATGTTTATATTTTACATACATGTTTACATTTTATATTATATATATATATATGTTTTATATATCTATATATTTTCATATTTTATATTATATATATGTGAATTTATTTTATGAATATATATATGTTTATATTTAATATTATATATATGTTTATATTTTATTCTTATATTTTTGTTCTATAATTTTTGTTTATATTATATTAAGTAATTTATTTATTTATTTTATATATATATATGTATGTATGTATATATATGTGTGTGTGTGTGTGTGGTTATATATTTTTGTGTCTATGTGTGTATAAATATATAAGTTTATGAATATATAAATAATAACCCTTGTTTTAAAACACCGGTGCCGCCGTCAAGGGGATCTCATATCACCAAGACTATTTTTTTTGCCCTGGATGTGCTCAGGAATCTTATTCACCATAGCCCTGACAGTGGTCATATGTTTCCTTACCGTCGCAGATCGAATCTTCACTCGGTGTCTCACATTATTTTTGTGGGTGACACCATTATTTTTATGAATGCATCAAACAAAACCATGGGATATCTGAACATGTTGTTGGAGTAGTGTTTCCTTTGGAACGGCCGGAGCATTAACTAGGGTAAGAGTAACTTTTTCTTACCCTAAAAATATCTCCCTAGCTGGGTTTCGATGGTGGGTCTCTTTCTTGGGATGTAGAGGGGGGCATTTCCCATGATCTACCTTGGGGCTCCACTGCCGGCTGGTCATACTCGCATCTGCGACTTCAGCTCCCTCATCAATAGGATCACAGATTGGATTATCAACTAGAAAAACAACCTTATGTCCATTGGATATAGAATTACCCTCGTTAAGAGCATCTTGCTTTCTACCCCGGTTCACACCCTCTCAGCACTAAAGGTATTAAAGGGAGTTATCAATTCCATCGACAGGATTTCGGCCAAGTTTATTTAGGACCTGAGGGGCGAGGAGAAATGTAATTGGTCCTCATGGAGTAGGATGGCGTGTATGACTAATGAGGGGGGGTCAATGTTCATAGCCTCGAGATTACCCTTCGTGGCTTGCACGCAAAGCTTGTATGGGAGGTTTTGGAAGAATGTAAATTGTGGTGGTGCACCATTCACAAGAGCTCTTCAAGGGATTTGTTTTCCAATGATGGCCATGATTCTCCCATCTAGACTGAGATTGGTCCCATCGTGAATGATCTGAGGAGGCATGAAAAATGGATTTTTGGACGTGGTGACATCATGTTTTGGCATCACAATTGGAGCGGCTCGACCATTGGTTTCCCAGGATGCCCTATCATGAACATCTCCTTTCGTGAAGCCAGTCAATACCTAGAGTTCTCCAAGTCCGTTCTAAATAGGAATTAGCATGATATCTTATCTCTCATCGAGTCGTCGTCCGACCCGGATCAGTGAGTCTTTACCCCCTCATCCTCCGTAGTTTTCACTATTAACGATTATCATTGCAATACAATCAATCAGGGGAAAACCAACACATGAAATGTGGTCCTTTGGACCAATTGTATTCCCACCAAATACAAATTCCCAACCTGGAGGATTAGTAATAGGGCTCTTCCAACAAATGATAACATCATGAGATTCTGTGTTCAGTTAGTTACCACATGCGTGTGCTACCAGAGACATTCAGAGGATATTTTTGGCCATCTCTTTATTGAAAGTAAATGGGTGCGTGGGGTGTGAGGACAATTCGGTGAATTCAAAGCAATAAATGTTTCATCAGTGGCAGATCTACAATTCTTGGAGCGCTGATATCAGGGATCAAGGAACGAAGGCACAAAGAGGGGGGCTCACTCAGTGATATTGCATGTAGGATGTTGAATTATGTGTCAGGCGAGGAACAAGTAGATCATTGAATGTGAGACATCCTCCAGTCAGGAGATCATTGAGAGAACCACTAGCCTGATTATAGGATTGATCATGGTGCTAGGAAGCTGAAGAGATGCCCTGTCCCTCAAGAGGTTTTTCACAGGGACCTTCCTACCTCCGGCGGGAGGTGGAACATCATCGGGCAGAAGGATTCGCCAGCACAGTTCGTCGAGGATAATGAAACTCAACACCGATAGATCGTGTTTATCCATGGTTTTGCAGCTAGGAGGGGTTTTCGTGATGGTGCAGGGTTTTTTTACATGGATTTCTCTATTCGGATGGGGCTGGGGACTGCCCTTCAAGCAGAAACCTTGTCCATGCATACATGTCTCAGTTTTTGTGGCCAGAGGGGCTTTCATATCTCTGAGGTTGAAACATACTCAATGGTGTTGTATTACACTCTTTGTGGCATAGGGAGAACCCGTGGTCAATTGCGTCTGTGTTCATGGATTGTTGTGGCATCTTAGGAGCCCATACAAGGATTCTTCATACTTGGTAGGAAGGCAACAAGGTCGCAGATTACATGGATTCAATTAGCTTCCCTGTTTTGGACCGGTTTTTTTTCATAGCCTGGATAGTCTAACACTGGCAGGGGTTAATATTATTTGAGGGGATTCCCTCAGGCTCTATTTATTTCCTCCCCCATAGCTGATGTTCCTGCTATCCCCAGTCTACCCTCTAGGCCTTGTGGTTTTTCTTTATGCTTCTTCGAATAAAAAATATTCACTTCAAAGTCAAGTTCAGTAAAATTCCCATGTTTTCATAAAAACTTGGCTAAATTGAAAATATATATCTGGGATTGTATATATAAATATATGTCTATGTGTGTGTCTGTGTGTATATATATTTGAATAAATATATATTTTTCATATACATGTTTATATATATATATATATTTCTGTTTATATATATTAATATATATGTATATATATATATGACCATGTGTTTGTATGTGTTTTTATTTGATTGTATATGTTTATATATATATGACAGTATTTAAAATTTTAATATTATATATATAATTATATATATTAATATACACATATTAATACATTTATTTATTTTTTATTTTTTATTTTCTATTTTATAATTTATGTTTATATATATATAATTTTATATTATATGTCATTTATATATGAATATATTTTTCATATATATTATTATTATATATAAATATTCATTTTTCTTATATAAATATATGTATATTTATATATTTATATGTTAATATTTTATATTATTAATATATATATTTATACTTTATTTGTATATTTTATATTATATCTTATATATGTTTTTATTTTTTAAATATGTTCATTTTTAATATTATAAATATGTTTATGTATTATATATATTTGTTTATATATATATTATACATATATATTTGTATTTTATATTATATTTAAATGCCTATAATTTATATTATATATATATATGTTTGTTTTTTATTTTTTTCATATATATATATATATATATATTATGTTAATATCTTATATTATATCTTATATATGTTTATATTTTTCATATATGTTCATATTTAATATTATAAATATGTTTATATTTTATATATATTTGTTTATAAATATATATTACATATATATTTGTTTTTTAAAGTACATATAAATGCCTATATTTTATATTATATATATATAGGTTTTTTTGAAAGATCCGGGATATTTTATAAGGTGTACCTTTGTATATGTATCATTTTGGGTCCTTTATTTTAGTCAAATAAGTGTTTTTTGATGTTTATGGGAATGCTCGGGGGTTTTCCGGGGGTTCAGGGTATGAAACTGTTAGAAAAAGGAGTTTGGGGGAATGTTGCATGGTTGGTGCATGGTTTGGGAAAACTGTGTGGAGAAACATAGGTTATTGTGCCTCCTCGGGAAGTGGTTTGCGTACTATTACCTCATGGTTAAGATAACCATGTGGAATTTCCAAGAAACCATGTGAAGGGGCGATTTTGGGACAATAGATTTCTCATGGTTTGGGCATGATTTGGAAAACCATACGGCTAAACCATGCAGTTTAACCATGTAGTTAAACCGTGCGACCTAGTAGAATTGAGAAACATTAAAAAAACTCCATTACATGATTTTAAACCTAACTTGGGATTTCCTATTTTCGTACTTCTTTGAAACCAAGTGACTAATCAAAGCTCCCAATAGATCTCAAGGGTGTTTCTCCTTCATCCTTAGGTTGATTGGAGTGTCATCGGATGCAGATTGAAGATCTGGGAAGGGAATTTTATCTCATACTTTTATTTTTGATTTAGGGTTTCCACTATTCTATTATCTCCATCTGAATCTCTAAAACCATTCATTTCTATTGGGATCTAGGTTGAAGCTTTGATGGGGGTTTATATCAGGATCTAAGGCCTTGATTAATGGTCCATTCACTAATGAATATGACGTAGGTATTCCAAAAAGTGTATCCCATAATTTGTATTAATATTTGTGTATGTAGGGTTTTATTCATGGTCATGTTTTGAAGACTTCTTCATCAAATTGGAAAGATGTTGTATTTTGGGTGTCTAAATAACAAAATTAACCCTCATGATCCCCTTGGGATGCATGGATGATGACATGAATAAATTTACGACCACCCATGTGGTCTTTCGATCATCAGGAATGGATTGAACAAAATGTTAATGGCTAAGGGATTGTTTGGATTGCATGTAAATGGGATTAATGGAAATATTATATAGAAGTATGTTTACACATGAATATTCTTAGTTGGATATGCATGGGAAAATGGTCATTGGGTTAAAATGTATATGTGATATAAATTATGAATGTGTTAATGAATTGTATAATAACGTTACTTTCAAATTTATTTATATTATTGGTTGTAATGTGGTTATATTTGGCGATTTATAAAAAATAATGTGCACATGGCTTGGTAGAGTGGGTTATAGACATGAGTTTCTATGCCCTAGGGTCAAGTTATACTAAGGCTCTAAGCTCCACCCTCTATATGCGCAGGTTAGGTATGGGTATATATTTATATTACCCTAACGTTTTCATTCCACTTGGAATGAGCCTATTAGGAGGGTATAATTAGATTTTTGTGATGTGATACCATATTCATATAAGAATTGATATATTCCCATATTCATTGTGTACATTGATCATGCAAAATCCATTTAACATTAAAAAATGTTTAATTAAATAATGGGATGCTTATGTAGTAATCATGGGTTAATGGTAGTATAACATAGAGGAATATAATTTAGAACAGCTTCTTGAACATTCTTTTATTTACATGGAATTATAAATCACTTTTTTCACTACCTATTTGACTAGATATTTTTTTGACACCGTTGGTGGTGGCCTACTGAGTTTTACTCACGCCCCACAAAGGTCGTCATTGGGTACCTGAGGAGATTTTATTCTTGCAGGTCAAGACAAGGTAAATGACCCAAATCTATAGAGTTTAGGTGGACATAAGACATGTAATAATGTGGTTCTAGACTTTTATTTGAGATTATTTTTTATATTCTTCTATTTATCTAGAATTTTTTCTTGTTAACTTGGAATTGTAGAAAAAAATTCGCTCTTTACTATTTCTTGTTATTTGTACCCAATTAGGGAGATGTTGGGATGTGCATCTTAATGGTTATTTACTATCGTTTCCACTATTTAAATTGTGTTCTATTGTGGCTTACTTTGGTAAAGTGAATATAGTTTCCACACGTGACCTATGAGACACTTTATTCTAGTTGGAAACCTTTGGTTCATGGGGAGGAGCGCTTGAGGTAATGTGATGACTGAACTTGGGGCACTGATTCAGTGGAACCCGGTTCAGGGATGTTACACAACTGTATCAGTGGTGTTTTTTTCTCTTTATTACTATTTTGGGATGGTAGACCAAAGATTAAGAATGTGGCAGGCCTTGGTAATGAACTCGTACATGGGAGTAGCTAACCCATGAATTGTTGAAACCCCAAGTCACCCATGATTGGAAATATTGTTCTTATTTTTTATTGTTACATTTTATGATATTTGAACATGCATGATGCACATGTGGTGTGAGGTGATAGTTTTATGATATTGTTATCATGGAAAAAATATGATAATGTTGTGCATTAATGAATCATTATAGGAACCAAATATATATTAGTGACATGAATCATAGTGGACACAAACACATGGGAAGAGTGTTTGGGACATAGAGGGTAGAATTCATTTGATCTTATTAAGAGTGGTAAAAATTGTGTCCTATAAAACAATAAAAATTGTTATAAAGGGGAAGAAACTATTAAATAATAAATAGGGAATTAAATTTTATAGTTTTGTATGTGATATAAAATTTTAATAGAGTAAGTTTTGATGTGATAATTGTTTTCAAATGGATTAAAAGGTAAGGCTTGTAGCCGTGTGAGTGAGATACCTCATATTGGCCATGACCCTAGTTGGAATGGTCGAGGGTAGTGTGTTTTGTATGATCATACCAGTTTGGGTAGTGTAAATGAACTTGTCTGTTGGTGGCTTTTGAGGAGTTCACCTTAATATTTGTATTAGATTATTACTCTGTGTTATTATGCTCATGTTTGGAATTACAGAGAAATGCCTCCATGAAGACTTATTTTGGTTGGGAAAAAAGAATAATTTGCTGAGAATGAATCACTGATAGTGGATCAAGAGGATCTTGTAGTCAATGATAACAATGATGATAATTTCTTTGACAAAATATATCATTTTATATAGATGATAGAATGGGTCATCAGGTGGCTTGTGCTGAGTATGTTCGAGATAACCAGGTAGTTTCAACTACAACACCCATCCATCCACCACTGGAGAGGGTGGTCTAGAGAAATATTTGTTTTGGATAGATACTATCAAGACTATTCATGACCATCTAGAGACTCATATTGAGATTTGATTCAATTTGGGGGATTATATGATGAAAGGTCATGACAAGAGTTGGTGTCACATCATTGTCTAAACGGAGTAGGCTAAAGGGATGATGTGGAAGGATTTTCAAAAAACAATTCTCCTGAACATTTAACCCAAAATAATGATTCTTGAGGAGGTGTTATATTTTCAATGGTTTACCCAATGGGAAATGTAAATAATAGACTATTATAGTCAATTCATAGATTTACGATGTTTCCTTCCGACATTGGTCGGAGACGATGTATCTATGGAAAAGCATTTACAGGGCATGAAGATTCATGAGATAATATATCAGGTGAATATTTTATATCTATAAAGATTTATTGAATTTATGGACCAATCCCTTATTATATAAGGAAAACAGAATGGAGCTTCAGGTAGTAAATTTGTGGTTCCAGCTAGGTGAGAAAGTGGTGTGACTTCTATGAGTAGGAAGTTCCCTTTTGTAAACTTCCTTCTGGGTGGAAGTTGTTTGATTGATACTCTGATAGGAATGATACTGATTGTAGTATCAAACTATGGTGTAGATACTAAATGTACAAGAGGGGTGAATTTTATACTTACAAATCCATAAGTAAATTGTTTATAAACCAAAGTCACAACACCTCTAAGTTCTACTATTTTTCTTGATTCTGGAAAAGTGATTACGAAAATGAAACATAACAAAAGTTTACAACAAGAAAGATTCTTCCTTAAAGCGTATAAAATCCTATTTAATCAGAGTACTTGTCTAAGGAAGTATTAGATAGTTATACTTTACTCAAAAACCAAAATTACAATAGAAACCAAAATTGAAACACTACAAGTAACAAGTAGTAAATCTTTTTACCCAAAGAGAAGGGTATCCAACAACCTTGGATAAAGAACCCTGGATTTATACATTCAAGAAAGTATTTCTTACCCAAACCTAGGTAAGCCCTAAATCCAAAGATTGGTATCAGTCTTGATATCCATGCAATACCTCGATTTGTAATGAAATTGGAACCTCTGACTTCATAACCCGAAGTCTCTAATTTTAAATAAATCGCACCTCAGCACAAAGCAATTCTGGAATAAGAAAATTTAGAACAAGCCATTCAAACATTCTTCACGAAGATTGAGAGTTAATAAGAGCCTCTCTCTCTAGAAATAACATCAAAAACATATAAGCTCTAGATTGATCAATTTGTCCAAAAAAGTTATGATCTCTTTGAAATGAGATCATATTTATAGGCTCAGATCCAACGGTCGACTCCCTCCTCCAATGGTCATATTTTTCCTTGAATTCTTGAGGGACCTATACTTATGACACTCAAACAACGATTAGCTAATAAATGAATGTACGACATCATTTTATAACCAAAACATGAGTAAACAATAATATGGTTAATTAATAAAATTCATTTTTTCGGTGTGTAAGAAAAAATAAAAGTTCTGAGTCTATCAAAAAACAATTCGAAGTCTATAATACATGAATATTCAGATTCTATTTATCAGAATAATTCAGAGTTGGAATTTTATAGAATTCCGGAGGAAATTTGGAGTCATGAATTCAGTAGAATTTGGAGTCTGAAATCATAAGAGTTCATAGTCTGAAATTACAAGAGTTTGGTGTCTTAATTAATAATATTTAAGAGTCTAAACTTAAAAATGTTCGAAGGATGAATTCATAAGTGTTTGGAGTCTGAACTTACAAAGTTCAGAGTTTGAATTTAGAGAACATGGAGTCAGATCTCAGAAGAGTTCAGAGTCTGAATTCGGAGAACTCAGAACCTGAATTTGGATCCTGAAAACAGAATTCTCTTAATCTAAGTATTATATGATTCCAAGGTTTTGGAAAGGAAACAGAATTTTAAACTTAGACAAAAAAAGAACAATGAAAAACATGGTAAGGATAAATTTCGTTAGGGAAGGAAAATTTTCCTTATGAAAGTAGAACATAGGGTAGAATGAAATTATCCATATGATAAGGCATTTGTGATTTTCAAAACAAGAAGTATTGGTAAAGTCATAAAGAATCCTTATTTACTCAACAATATCCCTAATCATGAAGGAATGGAAAAGTCATAAGGAAACATTATTGAATCAACAATCTCCCCATTTTTGGAAAGCACAATCATCCTTATGAAAAAGAATATAAAAACATAGAAAATATTCTTCTAGACTTTGAAAATAAAACTTATCTCCCTTAATGCATGATCCAGGATGAACATGACTAACTCCCCCTTAGGATTTGGAAAATTGAGGATCATATTCTAGATTTCTGGGATAATATTTTTTAATATCTTAAATATAGAAATCATTGTAATGAAAAGTCCCACTTAGATAAACTCCCCCTTACTTAGGGATATTTATTATTTACATAGAATTATTTTTTCTTTCTCCCCCTTTGTGATTTTCAAAAAATAATTTTAGGGAACAGAAAAGAAATTATGGTACCTAAAATATGAGTACAATAGATCCGAAAAATAAGCAACCAAATATTTCATTGTAATAGGAAAAATTTATAAAAGTAAGGAATACAACAAAAGATCAGATTTAACCAGGATCATCCTTCCTTTTCCTTGGGCTTCAACTTCTTCACTATTGTCTTCAGCTTCTTGAGCTCCTTATGATCTTTCTCTGCTCATTTGAGAATCTATTTCGGATCCTCAACTTTCTTCTCTAAGGATTTGATTCTATCTTCCTGTGCATCAAGAGTCTCTTCCTGAGCCTTCTGGAATTATTCTTGCTTGACAACCTTTTCTTCGATCTCAATCCAATGATACCATTCTATCTTCCAACATTGGGAAACTGAGTATAGCTTTCCATTCACATCATTTACTTCTCCTATCTGAGTATTCTGCTCAAGAGTTAGATTTTTCTCAAAGCTACTCGTGAGATCCTTGATCATATCAATTTCAATGTCAAAAGACTTCTTGACACCATCCTGGAACTCATCAAGTTCCCTCAAATCATCAAATGTCTTCTTTGACCAGCCAACCATTTGATTTCCGGACCTTTTATGGGCATCGTAGTTAATGAAAAAATTCATCAAATATACCTCAAGATTTACACACTTATCTATCACCATGGATACTGAATCCGATTTCTGATTTAGTGTGTGTTGAAGCATCTAGAATCTAGATTCTATGCTTGGAAAAATAGGAATAGTCCCAAAAGGCTTCTTCAATGACTGAACAAAGAAATAATATACAAGGGATGATGATTCTGAATCTGAAACTTTACTTTGTGAGGGATCTTTCTCTAGCTCAGCAAATTTCCTCTTTAAAGATCCACCATCTTCCTTCTTCATTATCACAATATTTTTATGTGTATAAACAACCACCTGTTTACCCTTATCAGCTTTTGGAATGGCTTCTTCATCTGTAGATTTATGTTCACTATCAGACAGCTGAAAAATGTTATCTTCATCTATGTCTTCATTCTCATCACTTGCCTCAACATCCTCAGGATGAATGAAGTCATGATTAGAACTTTCTTCCTCAGAGATCTTATTCACTTCATCTTTCCCTTCTTATCCTCTCCTTTCTCATCTTTCCCAGGTGTAGCCAGCTTTGAGTATTTTTCTTCATAGTTTCTGATTGAAAACATCTGGATGGACTTTCCCTCTCATGGAAATATTACACTTGCTTAATCAAATATTTGGTATCACCACTACATTTAGCTTCTTCAACTACTTACAATTCTTTAACTTCTTTGACTTTTTCTGGAGTAAAAAAAGTATTCCCCAGAGTTTCGGGTAAATCTTCTACCAGCAAGGATCCTGGTACCGAAATGATCTCTGATGCTTTCTCAGTATCCCTCAGAAGGGATTGCACTATCTCGACATCAGTCATCTTATTCTTTATCTTATTTTCTTAAGCTTTCTTTTCAAGATCTTCATTAGTATTCTCTCTTAAGGATTTTTCTTCAGCAGGATCCCATCCAAAACTATGGTCCCCTGCTTTGATTTTTTCCTTCTCTTCCCTCCACTTAGCCACTACCTCATCTAGATATGCCTTTTTACTTCTTAGGTTTTCGAGGCCTGGATTGGGCTTCCTTAGCTTTTGGGACATTTTCTTCCTCTTATACTTCCTTCAATTTCCTCTTCTTTCGAACTTTTTTTGATGGTTCAGAAACTTCTTGTTTCTTCAGAACATCTTCAGCTTCTTCTTCAGGTAGGTCATCAAATTCTCTTAAATCTGTAGAAAATCTAATGTTCATCTTCTTCAAATTATTATCGCTGAGTAGCATGACTTTTCAATTCCTTGGCTTTGAACTGTAAGGAATTTTAAAGGATTCTAAGAACCGAACAATTAACATGGAAGGAATGGCTAGATACATGATAATTTGAGCCTTCATGTTTCCATTCCTAATATTTTCAATCATAATGAGAATATGCTTAACCAGATTTATCTTCCTCAGGTTCACCAGAAAATCCAAAATATACATATCACATTTCATCAAGGAGTCCTTTTCACCTTTTCTCGGAATTATAAAACCTTGAACCCATAATTCAAGAATCTGATAATTTGTAGTGAGATGAGCAATCTACAGAGTCTTGAAATCTGTAAGACCAAGACACTCCATATCTTTAACCTTAACAAAGGTTCCATTGACATCTGGATACTTATGAGAATAGAACTCAGCTTCCCCATCCTATATAATACCAACCAAACTTGCTGCCTTTGTATATGAAAGCGAATAAGTATTTCCATATCTCTTGAACGAAAACTTCTCTCTACCTTCTTCCTTAAAGAAACTTACTGATTCCTAAAACTCAACTATCATATATGGATACACCAAATCTTGATCCCCTGAATTTGATATGCAAACACTCTCCCATCCATTTAGGTTAATGTTTTTTGAGATAATTGAATCATACTTGTTGAATATGTTAGGATGCACCAACCTTTCCTTATATACCTTCCACTCCGATATTGGCTTGATAGTAGAAATATCTTTCTGAGAGGATTATTCTACAGACATTTGGAATTGAGAAACCCTTGAAAATCCAGAATGAGATTATTGAAAAGGGTAGAAGTTCAGCACGAGAGAGCTTGAGAATCGATGTGGGATAACAATTGTGGGGTCTTTATATAGGCATTTGATGCGACAGTTTATATTCCAAACTCAATAAAATGGCTAAAAATCTATCGGATCAGATCTATTGGTCGATATGATAGTCGCAAGAAAAACATGGTAGAATCCGATCTTCTATGGTTTTTAATAAAAAATTTCGGATTTAAGGAAAAGGGAATCCAAAAAAATATAAAAACAAAAAGAAACTACCAAAAAATAAAGGATGATTATAAAAACATAGGAAAGTAAACATACCTTTCGGATTTCCAGGAATATTATTCATATTGAGGAAATACTTTTATTGAATAACATTAGATTCTAAAAATCATTGATTACGAAAAAAATGAAAACTAAAATATTCTCTACGAAAATTTTGAGTATGAAAATCCCCATTAAGAAAATTTTGAGTACAAAAATCTTCATTACGAAAATTTTGAATATGAAAATCTTCATTACGAATCTTTTGAGTATGAAAATCTTCATTATGAAAATTTTGAGCACAAAAAACATCATTATGAAAATTTTGAGAATGAAAATCATAATTATGAAAATTTTGAGACTACAAACAAAATTTAGACTATGAAAAATTTCATCTACGAAAAAATTTTAGACTACAAATATATTTCCATTATGAAAAAATTTCAGACAACGAAAAAATTTCCATTACGAAAAAATTATAGTCTATGAAAAATTTCCATTACGAAAAAATTTTAGACAGTGAAATTTTTAATTTAACTAAAAAAATGTACTCCCCCTATGAAAATGAGTTTATTACTGTGAGGAGATTGGTTTCAACAGAAATTTGTAAATAAATATTACCTTATGGTTATCATTCCTAACATTTTTTTAATGTATTCAAATCTATCATAGGGTAAATATTTTGTAAAAATATCAGCAAGTTGATCATGAGTTCCGATAAATTGAAGAATTATTTCTCCTTTTTGTGACGGATTTCTAATAAAGTGATGCCTAATATCTATGTTCTTTTCATGAGAGAGATGTGCAGGGTTTTTTAGGGAAATGGAACTAGTATTATCACAGAAAATTTGTGTTTTGATAAATCTCATACCATAGTCTGTGAGTGTGTGTTGCATCCACAACACTTGGGCACAAAAACATCCAACTGCTACATATTCATATTCAGTAGTGGAAAGTTCTACTGAGTGTTTCTTCTTGCATGAACAAGAAACTAATTAATCTCCTAAGAAATAACAAGTTCTGGTTGTACTCTTTCTATCCATTCTATATCCACAAAAGTCAGCATCTGAAACAATCATTAAAATAAAGGATGTTTGATCTACTGGTTTCCCATCTCCATCAAGATCAAGTGTGTTTGTGGTACCATTGGATGTACTAATAATTTTAGAATTGTAATATCCATTCTTTATAATGATATCTTTAATATACTTATGTTGGGATATATAGATTCTTTCTGGTTACTGGGAAATTTGAAAACCAAGGAAAAATGTTAACTCACCCATCATACTCATTTCAAACTCAGATTTCATTAGATTCACAAAGGAATCTGTTGTAGATTTCTAAGTTGAATCAAATATAATGTCATCAACATAAATTTTAACAATCAAAACATTTTTATTATCTTTCTTTATAAAAAGGGTTGGATCTGCATTTACCTTAACATAATTATTTTGAAGAAAAAAACGTGTAAGCCTATCATACCAAGCTTGAGGGGTTTGCTTAAGTCCATACAAAGCTTTTGTATGTTTATAAACATGTTCAGGATGTTTTTTATCTTCAAAACCAGGAGGTAGTTCAACAAAAACGTCCTCTTGTACGAAACCATTAAGGAAAGCACATTTCACATCCATTTGAAAAAGATTGAAGTTGAAGAATGCTGCAAAGGCATGTAAAATATGAATTGACTCATGTCTATCTACTAGAGCATAGGTTTTGTCATAGTCTATTCCTTCTTGTTAATTATAGTCTTTAGCAACCAATATATATTTATTTCTTACTATGATTCTATTTTCATCCCAATTATTTTTGAAGACCCTTTTTACTCCAATAACAGGATTTTCCTTAGTAATTTCTACTAAGGTCCATACATTATTCCTTTTCAATTCATTTAGTTC
Source organism: Viscum album (assembly GCA_963277665.1). NCBI lineage: Eukaryota > Viridiplantae > Streptophyta > Magnoliopsida > Santalales > Viscaceae > Viscum > Viscum album. The sequence continues at coordinate 319,944,515 of OY728156.1, forward strand.
ATCTTTCATAGATTTTATCCAGTCATCATCACCAAAAGCTTCATCAGTGCTTTTTGGTTCTAATTGGGGAAAAAATGCTAGATGTTATACTTCATTTCTTAATGAACATATAGTATTTATGGGTTGACATACATCACCAATGATACTATCACTGGGATGATTTATTAGAAACAACTGATTTTGGTTTTGTAAAACATGTTCATCAACATAAGTTAGAAATTATTCTGGGGTAAATGCTTTAGAAACTACTTGGACATTTTCCTTATCAGAAATATATTCTAACAATGGTTGAAAATAAGTTTTTGAAAACACATCTGAAGATGTAGGCTGGGGTTGTTTAAAAACAAAGGGATTCATATCATCAAATTTGACATGTACTGTCTATTTAACATTGCAAGTGTTTTTATTGAAAACTATATAAGCCATAAAATTTGTGGAGTAGCCTAAGAAAATTCATTCATCAGATTTTGGTGTGAATTTCTGTAAGTTATCATTAGTATGAAAAATGAATACCTTGCAACCAAAAACCTTGATGTTAGAATGTCTAGGATTTCTACCATTCCATAACTCATTAAGATTTTTATTAATAAAAGGTCGATCCAAAAAATGATTTATAGTATAACAAGCAGTACTTACAGCTTCAGCCCAAAAATGTTTGGCTATAGAATATTCATTCAACATGGTTCTTGTTATCTCTTGAAGAATTATTTTTCTTCTTTCAACAATAACATTTTGTTGAGGTGTTCTTGGTGCAGATATGTAATGACTAATGACTTTTCTACTACAAAAAGTTTCCAAATCAGAATTTTGAAATTCTTCTCCATGATCATAATTAATAGTTATCAAAGGAAGGTTTTTATCATTTTTAACTTGGGATATAAAACTTTTGAAATATGAAAAAGCTTCAGATTTGTTTTCTATAAAATAGACCCACGTAAATCTAGTGTAATCATCAACTAAGAAAAATACGTAATATTTGCCTCTAATGCTTCCAGTTTGTATTGTTCCATTAAGATCTATATGCACTAATAGTAACGCATTATTGGTTGAGACTTCACAAACTGATTTTAAACTTGATTTATGTTGCTTTCCATATTGACAAGGATCACAAACTTTTGAAGAATCAAATCTATGCTCTGGTAGATCCTTATCTAGTATTTTCATAGAGAGTTTTCATAGGATCCTAAGGTCAAAATGTCATATCCTTCTATTCCACAAACAAAAATGATCTTCCATTTCACTATGATTAGTTAAGTCTTGGTTCCTAAGGTCTTATATATTTATTTTGTAAACATTATCTTGCCTATTTTGCAGAATGAATAAAATCTTCCTTGGAATTGTGTACTAAGAACTTGACATTCATAAAATTCACAAGGTAACCTTCATCACACAATTGAATTATGCTAATGAGTTTATCCTTAAGACCTTTTACAAATAGAACATTTGAAATCAATGTTTTTCCAAGAAGAATGATATTAACTATACCAAAAATTTCTCCCATTACATTATCTCTGAAAGTAACTTTTCCTCATTTCATCTTGATAATCTTTTAAAAGTTGTTTTTATTACCAGTCATATGTCGGGAATATCCACTATCCATGTACAAAGTATTGTTTTATGTAGTTTCACTATTTTTTTGAAAATAAGAACGTTAGACTTTCAAAATCCAAACATTATTAGATTCAAAATTGATAGATAGTAAAATTTTGGGTATCCACATTTCTATAGATAAATAAGATTTATGAAACCCAAGAGATTGAACATTATTCAAAGAACAATTATTCATCCAGTTCCCACCACTTTGATATTTAGTAAAAAAGGGGCTCTGGATGGAATAAAATAGTTGTTTTTGAAAACAATTATTCTATGAGTATAACCTACTCAAGTAGTATTTCCTTGACGTTTGATTTGAGAATACATCTTGTCAACATTTTTATTAACAGAAGTAATGTTTTCAAGAAGTTTCTTAGGGGAATATATTTCTGCTTTAATCTTATGACAAAATTCCTATCCTCATGAATTATTTCCTTAGAGTTAGATTTTATCTAAAAAACATTTATTTTTAAAATAGAATTCTTAAGATCATTAGAATGTTTTTCCATTTCAGAATTTACTTCCTTATGGTCTTTAGAAATTTATTGTAGAAGCTCATCCTTATCTTCTAGATCTCTAGATTGGTCTGAAATATATTTTGTGAAAACTTCTTCTCTAGTATTTTCCTTTTCTAATTTCATAGAAATTTTACAATTTTTTGCTTTTAATAGATTGGAAAATCTTGATACTTCTTCATAAGAAGGAATTTCTTCATTATCTTAAGATGATGCATCTTCATTTGAAGTAAAATCATCATAATAGTAATTCTTATCAAGAGAGAAATTTGATAAAGCCTTAGAAGATCGTTCCATGTCCATAAGATATGAATTTGGGAAAGACATAGAAGCAATGAATCGAATATTTTAATGTGCTGATGACTCTTATTCAGAAGATTCACTTCTTAAAGAGTCTCTATAACTAGCACTCCAAGTATCATTTGGTTTAATATTTTTCTTATGCTTCGAATGATAGAACTTATTCTTGTTTCTTAATGAATTATTTTCCTTCTTTTACTTCATTTTCATTAGAGGGAAATCAGGTCTGATATGACATGTTCTTCTACATTCATAACAAGTAACTTCCACATCCTTCTTCTCTTTGTAGTCTCTCTTCTTGAACTTATTTTGATAATTCTCTTGAGCTACTATCTTTTTCATTCTCCATGAAATATTATCTAATTCATTCTCAGACTTTTCTATATCACTAGATTCTGACTAAATAGTATCTTTCTTTGAATTTGATCTAGTTACTCTTTTTAGAGTCATTGCTTTCATGTGTTTTGAATTAGTTTTAAAAAAACTCTTCCATTCACATTTTTCTTCTTAACATTATCAGCATCTCTATTCATTCTAGTCTCATGCTGAAGAGGAGTTCCAAATAACTCATCTAAGGAAATATGAGTGAATTTATTATTTTCATCAATTCTTGTCCTCTTGGACTCCCACCCGTTTTGCATGATCCCTATGATCTTATCTACTAGGGATTAATTATCCAAACCATTTTCTCACATAGGCTATAATATATTCATGTTAGTCATAAACATTTTCTGAACATTGCTTATAGGTTCTCCAAAAATAAATTTAATGCCATGGTATTCAACTCTCAACATAGCTCTTCTTGTCTCTATAACTATAGAAGTACGAAAACATGTAACTTCAAGTTTCATCCAGATGTTTTTTGCAGCTACACATGAAAATATTTGCCTATAGATATTCCAAGTCATGGAACATAGCAACATATTTCTGACTCAGAAATTTTCTTGATATTCTGATTTCTCTTGATTAATAAAACATCTCAAATCCTTATCAGGAATCCTATAGTCTCTTATTAGCATCAGGTATTTATCAACTCTAGTGTTAATAACAAAAGTATTCATCATATCTCTCTAGTACTCATAATCTTATCCATCAAAAATTGGAGGTCTGGTAGGATTTAGATTGTCTATAGAACCAACATTTATACCTTCCATCTTAAGGAAAATCCTTCCACACAAACTTGTTAGTAATATATGTTTGTATACCAAAGAAAATATACTAAGAAAGGAAAATCGAACTAGATTATCTCTAAGAAAAATATGAATCCAAACTTTATGTGTCTGAAAATATGATTCTAAAAAAGTGACCGGCACGCGTGTCGCGACATGTGCAAATTTTCAATATTTATTTACATACCAACTACTGTAGATGTGGCGACTAGGGTCAAACCACAGAGAGAATGTGAGTAGACACTATAAATTTCCTATTGGAGAAATGTTCTGGTAGATGGGATTTAATTGTGTGATTAACAAATATGTTCTAAAAACTAAATGATTATTTTAAAAAAATAACTATTTAAATTAGCTAAAACTATCTAAGTGAACTATGATATGAAATAAACTAGCGTAGATGGATGTGTCAGAGTCATGACTTTTGTTCAAGTGAATGTGATTTCAATTATTTAATTCCCACATTTGAATATTTTTTTATTCAATTATCAATGATTCCAAATGTAATCAAAATAATATCTGGTCTCGTTCTATGATGTTAGACAATATTCTAATCTTTACACAAATTATCTGTCATTTCGTTCTATGTACTGACGAATAATTTGTGCGTCATTATAGCACTGAATCACTTGGTGAAATACGATGACCCGTTTCTCAAAAAGTCAAAGTATCTACCTACATCGGGTTCGCTCACATGAGATCACTTATTCAGTATCACTCACACATGTTTGAAGAAGCATGCACACAAAATATTAATTTTTTCAATTAATATATTTATTTATTCATAATTCGCTCATGCGCTTGATTGAATTCCGGATAAAAATATTCTCTGATGAACTCTAGTTTTTATTACTTATTAGGTATCACCCGAACGGGCACCAAAGCATGTGTGCAGATCCGAAATAACAATTAATTTATAGGAAGATACAATTAATTAAATAAACATCCAAATGAAATTAATTTAAAAGGCAATCAAAATGAGGATAAATTAAAGACATGAAATTACCGTCACTTTTGTCACAAATCCGACACAAAAAGATTTACCCAACAATTGCGACGACACGACACATAAAATAATAAATAAAAGTTATCATTGTGGTCATGTCGTTTTTGTGGTCACCACGAGATGCCGTCAATGATCGCAAAATAATAATCATCACTCCGCTCTATGCAGTTACTGGCGTAGCACCCGAATCAAACCACCATGCCACTAAAAATATGCTTTGATTTGCGCTCACTATCATCGTGCGACATCAACCTCCAGAAGCCATGAAAATGTCGAATACATTTCTGAACCACTGCTGCGTCGATGATGCTGTATGTTGAAGTCAAGGGTGGATTTCTGCTGCTTCGGATCGAGGAGAGCCCACAGTTGTGACTGGTGTACCTACAGTACCCTGAAGTGGCTGAGAAGGGAAGTTTTTGATGGCATGAGGTGAGGAGGCCACTAGCTATCTGAGGAAAATGGGGTGGCAGAGTCCAAAGATATTAGGGTGGTTGGATGATCAGAGTTGGGGTGCAGGGGAATAGGATGGGCGGCCGAGGGGTTTGAAGGGGAGGCAGTGGGTGAGAGTTAGAGCGAAGTGGTGTGCTCGAATGGAGGGGTGACCGAGTCATGGGAAGATGAGGGATGACCAATGAATGTTGATGGGGTCGTGGGATTTGGAGAGTACGAGTTAAGGGTGGTCGAGCAGGTAGGGTAGAGGGGATGGGGGCGGCGGGTCCAGTAAGTAAGGGAGCGAGGGTATGTGGCACTGGGAATTAAGAGGGCATCGTGTAGTTCGAGTAGGGGAGAGGGGATTGGAGAGAGGTAGTGGGTGGCATGGAGAAAAAATAGTGGAGTGGGATTGGAGAGGGAAAAAATGGAAAAACTGAAAAAGGGGTTGGGAAGGGGTCAGACCTGGGAATATGGGGAGGTTGAGGAAAAAGTGGGAGAAAATGAAAAAGGGGAGATGAGGTAGGAATGGGTAGTTAGGGGATAATTTCAACAAAAATAAAAATAAAAGAAAGATACATTCAAATATAAATACTAATTGTCTAATTCAGTTAAAAATAATAATAATAGAAAATTGTAATAAAAATTAAATATTAATGCATATGTGGTTAAATATAGTACTACTATTAAATATAATAATAACTAATAAAAAAAATACTATTTTATTAATACTATAAAAATAATGAACTAAAATAACATATAAATACAAAATTAAAATACATACTAGTAGAAATTAATAAAATAAAATATTATAATTAGTGAAACAAATAATAATATACAATTAAATATAATATATAAAATTAACATAACTAATAAAAATAGTAAATTACTAATATAAGTATATAAATTAACTAAAAATTATCAAAATATCTAAACTACAACATAACTAAAAAAATAAACTAAAAATATAAAAAATGGTTAAACTAATTAATTAAAACTAAGTTAGAAAATTATACAAATACTTGCGAAATCCATGTACATCAGTGAAGAAGAATATTTATCTTCTGAATCTAATCATGATATTAATTCATATTTAACCAAAACACTAAATCAAATTGTTGAATTGGTTCAGGGTATAAGTTCACCAGCTCTGATACCAATTGTTGCATCGATAGTATGATATGAATGATACTTATTATAGTATCAAACTATGGTGTAGATACTCAATAAAAAAGTGGGGGTGAATTGTATACTTAAAATTCCTTAAGTAAATATTGTATAAACAAAATTCACAACACCTCTAATTACAACGAATTTTCTTGATTCTGGAAAAGTGATTCTAGAAATGAAACTAAACAAAAGTTTACAACAACAAAGATTCTACCTTAAAGTGTATAGAATCCTATTTAATCAGAGTACATGTGTAAGTAACTATAAGATAGTTAAACATTCCTCAATAACTAAAATTACAATGGAACAAAAAATTGAAACAATACAAGTAACAAGTAGTAAATCTTTTAACCCAAAGAGAAGGGTATCCAACAACCTTGGATAAAGTCCCTTGATTTATACTTTCAAGAAAGTCTGTATAAGGCCCCGGCCATAAACCATACTTAATATTGAATTAAATGAATAATTCACATTTAGGATCTTTTCAGGATTAGAGTTTTAGAGAATTAGGACATAACTACAACATATCAAAAGATTACAAAGTAGACACTTCTACTAAATTTCTATAAAATAAAATCTCTTAAAAAGAAACATGTCTAGTTCCATGTTTTAGATAACATGACGTTCCCTTGATCTCATCCTTGACCCTATTCCACATTATGTCCGGTGAAAATTATTTCAAAAAAAACTTGGGGTGAGCATAAAAAGCTCAGTAAGTGATACACAAAGAATAAAAAATGTATGTTTTTCAAAATAACAAGTAAACCATGTATACATTATCAAAGTAATACCTTTCACCTTTAGGAAGTAGTAGAAACTCTTCACTGAATAAAATATCATTACTTACCCTTTTGTAACCAAAATATTACCATAAAACCCATATAAAGAACACATAACATATAAAGGTAACTTGGGACATAAACATGCTTAAATGGAATAAACATACGGTTGACTCCCATACATATAACTTAATGGAATAACCATACAGCGGACTTCCATACCCAATGCATTGGAGGTTATAACATAACCACCCGTCCTGGTATTCACGGCACCACCTGTCACATGGTTTATCACGTAACCACCCGTCAAATTTCTAAGTACCATTATCAAATCATAAGACATAAAACAAATATAATGGAAAGAAAACTTTTCCACACTTTGATCACAATATATCACTTAAATATATTGACATAACAAATCCATTATAAAAACCATTTTCAATACCAAAATACATAAAATAGTATATGGTATTTATTTCATTTAAAAAACATTACAGCTTGTTGAGGAAGCCAAAGACCAAATAATACTCATGGCGGTGGAAAAGGTCGTTGTCACTGCGTACGTTGAAAGAAACATTCCTTTTTGTCGTTTAGTAAAACGCTTCATAGAAAAAGATTCCTTTTGTGTAAAAGTAAAAGCCAAAGGGGTTTATACTCTGTATAAAATAAAGTGGTGTATAAAACAAAATATGCCTCAATGAAAGGAGATTGAGACGAAGTCCCTTACCTCGGGTCCAACTTGACTCGATCGTTCTTTAATGTCCTTAATAATAAACTTGAGTCAATTTCCAATTTCTTAAAAACATTTTTCAAGATTATTATTACTTTTATATCACTTATTTCCATGTTATAAACATTATGTAAGCATTTAAGTTAATAATGTTTGTTTTGTCGATATTTGGTTCTTAAGTTGAAAGTGGACTTCTTACAATTACATTTTGTTTGTGTTGTCAAAGGTTCATTATATCCAGAATGATATTCATGATTTTGATATCATATATATCATATATATCAAGCATATACATGTATTTATAATAGTATATAACATTTAGAGGTATGAAATGAAATGAACCGTTCATGGAGACGGTAAGCCGTACGTACGCATGAACGCTATTTCCATTTATATTTCATATTTAATGGAATTAAAACATAATTATACATAATAGTATTATAATTATAGTATGGAAACATATATAATATCATTAAATATCTCCTTTATACGTACCACATATGGTATTAACGAATCAAATCACTTTGATGGGGCGGTAGTCCGTACCTCCTAAAATGAAGATATCATGTTTACCCATAATGGAAACCATAAAGGTATGCCACAAATGAAAATTAAAGAATCATAATGAAAACGTAAACATAATATATATCATATATAAATATAGTTTCATCTTAATGGCCACCATTAAAGGTGTTAAAAGAAGATTGAACAATCATCCTTTCGTGAGGCCGAAATTTTCCAACCACAGAAACAGTATATTCTTTAACCATTAGATGAAGGTGTGTGTAGGTGTAGCTCTAATACTTCTTATAAAAACATCCTAGTATATGGAAGATACTGGTGTTGTTACAAAAGGAATGAATAAAATAAGTTTAGGGGTTTGGAGAAGGAAAAAAAAAACAAAAGAGCACAAGTGAAGACGTTACCTTAAAATCGGGTAACTCCCTTTGGTTTGAACCAAAAGGGTTTCTTGAAGAGATTCCTGCCTAAGTTAAGGATTCTAGGATGAGTAGAGGGATGTGGAGAGACAAAATGGTCAGATCATGGCCGAACCAAAGGCTTGAGAGGGGTGGGTAAGGATGTAGAGGTGGGGGCCTTTTATAAGAAGAGAGGAGGGGCACTTTTGGAAAAGTATAAAATGTTACTTTATTTTCAAATGATTTTCGGATTTTAATGGTCTGAAATTGATGTGTTTCTAGGATAAGGTGATAATGGTTTGAAATCCACCCATCCAATAGGTTTTTGACATGTGTAGTGCTTATATTTTGCATTATCTTTCCATTTTATTTAAATCGTAAAATAATGAGGTAAACACTGCATCATCATGATTTAATAAATAATTTAATTTATTTAATGTATAAAAATTATAAAAAAATACTATGATGTAAGAAATCTTCTTATATTTCTAATGACTATTTATAGTCAAAAATAGGACTTTTATAACCCCATGTAAAAATTGTTTTAGTACAACAATACATGTTTGTGTCATTTTTACTTTTACTTTAAATAAAAGGCATAAATGTCATTATCTTACCCAAGTGGCTTCATGAGATACCAAAAATAGACCCATGGGTTGTATTGGTCGTCCATAACTCATCCAATAGGGTTAGGAAAAGTGTCAAGATATTTTAATTTTATTATAATATCATTGTTACCTTAAATCACACTAATTACCTTTAATCGCGATTTATAAAACTTAAAAGTTACATTTCATCAAAAATTATTTTCATCCCATTGAACCACATTTTAATTAATAATGAAAATAATTTAAATTGAATTTTTTACATTCAAATCACAAAAGTGGTAAAGTCCCATTTAAACAAAAAATTAATTTTTCTAACCACCACTTTATGGTTTCACTATTCATAAAAAATTATCGTTTTTCAGAAAAATACCAAAAATTCACCCTAAGCTATATTTGATATTCCGAATTCAAAAATGATATCTATTTTACCAAATTCATAACATAGAAGTTGCATTAATTAATTTTATAATAAAATCCCGCTGTTAAAACAAATAGCATGTTTTTAAGAAACAATATCAATCAAAAGATTGACACTTGCTTTTGTCCAATATCAAAGTGATATTAATTAAAATGACCACCATTGTATTAAATTGTAAAAATATATTTTATTTACACTTTAAAACCAATTAAAAAGATAATCTAACCATATAATTAAATTCGATGAAAAAGAAGTTTTGTTGTAAAATGCATTATTTTTCACTATACATTAAAAAATGAACATTATCAGAAAAATACCAAAAAATTATACAATGTAATTTTCAATGTCCCAATCATAAAGAATAAGTTTAATTTGAAAAATATATCTTATAAAATTGTCAAAATATAGATTAAAAAATGGTTCTCCATCAAAAGACGGTAAAACAATCATTTAAAAATATTAGAGTACTCCATGCTTAAGATTGGATTTATTCTCATTTTAAGCCTCTAAAACAACATATAATTCATAAATAGACATAGATAAGAATATCTATTATTCATTACTTACCTGGGATGTTGCAGTCTATCTTACCCAAACTCAGGTAAGCCCTCAATCTGAATATTGGTATCTATCTTGCTATCCCTGCAAGCCCTCGATTTGTAAGGAAATCGGCACCTCTGACTTCACAACCTGAAGTCTCTGATTTTAAAGAAAATATACCCTCTTCAAAAAGGAATTCATCACGAAGAAAAGTTTGGACAAGCCGTTCAAACTTTCTGAATGATGCTTGAGTGTTTATAAGCGCATCTCCCTCTATAGATCACATCAACAGCATGAAAGCTCTAGATTTATCAACTTGTCCAAAAAAGTTATGATCTCTTTCAAATGAGTTCCTATATATAGACACAACTCCAACAGTATGCTCCCACCTCCAATGATCATATTTTTACTTGAATTTTGGAGGGACCTATACATGTGTCCCTCATACTACAGTTAGATAATAACTGAATGTACAACATTTTTTTATAACCAAAACATGAGTAAACAAAAGTATGGTTACTTAAAAAATTCATTTTTCGGAGTGTAAGCAATAATGAAATTTCAGAGTCTATCCAAAAACTATTCGGAGTCTATAATACATGAATATTCATGTTCTGTTTATCAGAAGAATTCAGTGTTGGAATTTTATAGAATTCCGGAGGAAAATCAGAGTCTTGAATTCAGTAGAATTCGGAGTCTGAATACATAAGAGTTTAAAGTCTGAACTTACAAATGTTTGGAGTCTGAATTTATAAGAATTCGGAGTCTAAACATAGAAAATTTTGGAATCTAAATTCATAAGAGTTTTGAGTTTGAACATACAATTTTCGGAGTCTGAATTCAGAGAACTCAGAGTCAGAACATAGAATAGTTTGGAGTCTGAATTCCGAGAACTCAGAACCTGAATTCGGATCCTAAAAACAGAGTGCTCTATATCTATGTATTATATGATTCCAAGGTTTTGGATAGGAAACCAAATTTTTTACTTAGAAAAAAAATTAACAATGAAAAACAAGGTAAGGATAAATTTCTTTAGGGAAGGAATATTTTCCTAATGAAAATAAAACATCGGGTAGAATGAAATTTTCCTTAAGATAAGGTGTTTGGGATTATAAAAACAAGAAGGAATGCTAAAGTAATTAGGAAACCTTATTAGCTCAACAATATCCTTACATATGAAGTCATGGAAAAGTCATAAGGAAACCTTATTGACTCTACAGAAGTGCACATAGAAAATAAAATATGGGACCGAACTCCCATAGTGGGGATCATATATTCTATTATGAGTGTTGATGGGTGAGGTACATGAATGGATAGTATCCCCTACCACCTGTTGATTACCAAGCATGCTGTTGACTAGGCCATTTACATAGGTTCTATAGGAACCAACAAAAGTTGGGAAATGATGGGATTTAGAGGAAGATGTTATGTGAAATCAGATGGTCAGTTACCCCATACAAGGAAGATATTTGGAGCTCCACTGCTCAGACCGGTAAAGGTGGTGGACATGGAACTCCAGGGTGATATCACTCATACCAACAAGGTAGTGTAGTGCAGAGTACCAAATTCAGATTCCTAGGTATAGGGGTAGGTATTCTCTATTAATTTAGGACTACATCTACTGGGCAGTGAGGTAGGACCATCTACCATTCGAGGTACCATTCTTGTAGCTTCCACACATGTTAGAGATTTATTTGATACATGTACTACACATTACTTTATTTATTCTTAGTTCGTACTTGTATTGGAAGTAATTATGGAGAGTTTCAATGGAGTAATATCATTTGATACACCATTGGGGTTAGGGGTTGAGAACATCATGTAGTGTAACAGTTGTGATTTGGAAGTCGGTGGATATCTCTTTTTGTGGGATTAGTTTGTTCTAGATATGACTGGTTTTTACCACATCCTACGTATAGATTTGTTAGTGTTATATCATGCCCATATGAACTGTTACCGATGTCGGATAATGTTCACATCCCTCAATGGAGAAACTTATGTCATTTGTGGTGAGTGGGATATTCATGCATGCCACACATGATCTCTATTTCAATATTTAGGGGAACACATAGCTCCAAGTACTTGTATTGCCAAAGATGAAGTAGTCTATGGTGAAAACACTCCCTTTGATAAGTTTAAATATTGATACACTAATGTACAATAATATATAAGGGTGAGGAAGAATCCATTCATGAATATTATAACACAAATAAATTTCACTAATGTATATAAAGTGGGAATTCATAATCCATGGGATTGTCTAGATAGTTAATTTTCACTCCCTTCTAATCACATCAATGGAAAAATACTATATTTCTTAGGCCGCGATATTATATTAGATATTGGATATGATCCTCAATTAACATTAAATTTTATAATGAACAATAATATACTTCAATTGTTATCTAAACAAGTATAGAATAAGTTATTATTATGAAATATATGCCTATTAATCTCAACATTAATCATCAAAACATGAATATAGTCTTAATAAGTACTCATTCTATTTAAAATATGATATTTGACTTGTTATAAATGTTTGTGATCCAAAACATGTGTTTACACACATTTTTTTGAAAGTAATGTACTTAATCTATTATTTCTAAATTGGGGGATTTAAACCAAAAAATTATTATTGAGGGTTTTTTGGGCACATTATCTTTTAGAAAATATTCCTATAAGGAAACCATGTAGTTATTAGAAGAGATCAATCCATAGGATTTTATATGACATGTTATTGATTAAATAAAATATTAACTGTAAATGGTTATGAATATTCAAGGATAGACAACCAAAAATCCCTATTTGGGATAATTCTACTGAAAATTCTAGAATCTCATGCAACTATGATTTTTGGAAACCAAACTAGGAGCATCGTTAAACTCTCGAATTGTGAGAACATGTGTGAATTTTTTTGTGTATTTTTTACCCATGAAACTATGGACTATAAATATCGCATCACCCCAATCCCCACTATTTTTTGGTATAGAAATCTAAAATTAAAAGGTTCAAACTCACAAATCTTATAACTCCTTCATTAATGAATTACCCTAACTAGAGAAACCCACATATTCCCATATGAATGAAAAATAGATGAATTACTTCACATAAAACCAGCAATGTATCGTACTGTGTTTGAGAAATCTTTTAAAAACTCCATTACTTGTACAATTTATTGCACACTAGAAGCCCAAGTCCTAGAAAAATTGATGTTTAATGAAGCATCCATGTGTGAAACCCATCCCATGGGTATCCATGTAACCCTTCTATGATTTGGGACCAAGCCTCACATAATTCTCACTCCCATGAAGCAGTCAACTTGTATGAACCTCATACAAAAGATGTAGTGACCTTATCTTTTTCACATAACATTGTACGATTTTATGAATAATGATACATCAGAGTACATGCCAAGGATTGTGAAATTTAGTATCTTTTAAGACTAGGTACACAAAACTGAACACATGGTACTGAAATATGCTACTTTATTTAATCATCAATTTGAGCTCCTAATGTTCATAGTGCTCAAACATCTGCAAAGGGTACCCTAGGGAACACATGAAATAATAGATGAGATAAATAGCTGAGTAAGGGAATAACCATAAGAAAAATGCATTAGCATGAGGAATAGAAGACATGATATGATTATATAAAAATTAATGTAACATATGGAACCATAACATATAAACATGTAATCATATAAACATGGAGTCATAGAAATTTCAGAGCAAAATAAAACATAACTTTATTACATGCCATGGCTAATTTCCAAGACCGTTTCACATAATAGCACAAGGTAAGGCTAACCACAATGATTGTCACACATAACATCTCATAAGACATACCTTTTCCCAATTCATTAAAGTGATATCTAAGATAACCCAACATAAAATTTCATGAATATTCTTTCAACATATAGAATCATACATAACCAATATTAAATAATCAAAAGGGATTCCAATGGATAGAAATGGGTATCACAATCATGTAATAGAGCATAAAAAATGGTCGTATCATAAAAGTGTCTAAAAAAGAAATGAACTAAAACATACATGTTCATTAAAAAGGAAAAATAAGCATGAATCATGTTATGTTATTTCAATTATAAGTGACCACAAGTAAGAAATGTATTCCTGAATTTTTTACATAAAAAAATTTATGTCCAGTTTTAAGGAAAATACTATAGAGCCTTTAAAATAGAAAAGGGAACAATATAATATATAAAAACCAGAAGTGAACTAGGAAGGATTTAAAAATAAAAGACATGTTTTGTAAAGACAATGGTGTCTTAGAAAAAAAAATAGTGCACTTTATATTGGGAAGGAATTCAGGAATTTCCTTCAAAACAGGTTTCCTTAACAGGAAGTACTGAGGAGGGAATCACATACAAACCTATATATCCTTGAAAAATAAATATTAATGGAACATGATAAATGAGTTTGGAATAATAAAATATATTTTATGTTATTAAAATAATAATAATAGGGAACTTTATTCAGGTAAAAATAATCATAAATAACCTTGAAAGAATAAAAGAGGTTTGTGTTGAATCTCTTACGAAATATCGGCATGGTATCATGTGTCCTTAAGAGTTATTAAGGATAGATATAGGGGTTTATAATCATTTAAAAATCATGAGAACAGTATGGGTAGGTGTTTAATCATACCACATTACTATGAATTACACATAAAATGGTACAACTAAAAGAAAATATTGAATAAAAGTGAAATATAGAGGTTTCCTTACCTTATGTCTGATGGTGTTCTCCACATGATATTAATGACCTGAATAGTCAAATTATGTTCATTAATTAAAAAATTATAGAACCTATTATATATTTAAAATATTTATTATAACCTTTTAAAGTTCATTTATAACCAATTTCATTTGTTATGAGGTTTAATTTCATTGTTTGGGTTTCTTTTCTTACATGGTTTTAATGGTCGGTTTACTTATTTTCATGAACTGATAAGCATGAAAGATACAATTTTCCATCCAAAATTGAAGTTATATGAATTTAGTGGAAATCCAATAGATTTAATGGTTATAAAATTCATTTGGTTGTTTTCAGTGAAGGTTAATCATTATATAAAACATTAATGATAAATTAAATGGTTAATTTGAATATTTTTCTCATAATTAACTTCTTTTGAATTATTATTTTACATCATGTGTAAATTTGAATTTTAAAACATCAAATAATATAAAATTCATATTTAATAGTTTGTTTCATCCATCAATTATTTTAATGATCTGAATTGATGATTTTAATTGATATTGAAAACCCATCGTCCTTGAATGTGGTAAATTAACCCATCTCAGAAAGTGTATTTACAACTAATATAAAATAAAAATAAAGGAGAGATGATAATGAATTATCCCATTCGAATAACAACATTCCAAAACATGTATGTTTCTGGTTTTTTCATACCACTTGTATGAGTACAAGTTAAGAAATAAAAGAGAACAAAAGAACTTATAAAATGAAAGAAAAGAAAAGAGAAATTTTACCTCTTGAATCAACCTTCATTTAGTGCATCATAAGGGGAGATAATTTGGTCTTTTTTGTAGACTAGGGGTTTTTGGATGTTGTTATGGATATAGGGGAGATATTTGGGTATAATTTAGGAAGGCATGAGTCGTTAGAGGAGTATAGAGAATAGGTAAGGAGCTGTGGTATTTATATTGGTGGAGAGTAGGGTTTCCATAATATTTAATTCCATAGTTCCTTAATTTCCCTGAAGACTAGAAGTTGTGATGATTCCAAGACAAAAAATAGTAATATGTGCATGTGAGTTCAATATTTGGGTTATTAAATAACTTATGTTGTAGGGAATTTTTTATTTAAATTATAATGTATTTATACGATAATTTATTGTATTTTTCTATTCATAAAAAATTCATGTCTTTTTGTAAAAAAAATCACACTATCTATTTTTTGAACTGTAAAATAAAAAAATTAAATACATATTTCAAAAAAAATTCTAAATATTAATAATTTAATATATAATTAAAACATTAATTTATTCTAAAAAAACAATTTTAAAACATTTATTTACATATTACAAAATATAGGTACATCATAATTTCACATAAATATTATTTATATACATTTATAGGTAAGGTAACTAATTATTAGGATATATCATTATTATTAAGGGTAACATTAATATTCATAAGGGTATATTACTATTCAACAAAAATTAAGTTTGTCTTATCGAACTCCAAAAATCCTACAGATCACAACTGTGAATGTTAGATTTTCAAAATTCAAAACATAGAAGTGTCAAAATTATTTTCAAAGGTGACATAGTATATAGTACTACATTGTGTTTTGATTTTATGTGATTATAATAATAATAAATAAATTTCAGTTTATAAACATTTGGTCGTTACATTATTCACTCAAGAAATTGGGTCCTTAAAATTTCATTTTACATTATAGGCCATAAACAGGTACGGGTACTTTTCCTTCATCGCTTCCTCCACTTCCCATGTTTCCTCTTCGTACATATAGTTCTGCCAAATTACTTTGACTAGGTTAGTAGACTTGTCACATAGAACATTATATATTTGATATAAGTTCTTCACTAGCTATTCCTCGTAAGAAAGGTCATCCTCCAACTGAACCACCTTTTAAGAGAGTACATGTAATGGATATTCTATTTACTTACTTAAGAGGTGTACTTGGAATAAAAAATGTACTTTAGACGTGGTAGGTGAAATTTTTAGTTGCTAGGCCAGAACCCTGATATGATCATGAATCTCGAAGGGGTTGATGTACCTGGGACATAAATTTCCTTTCTTCCAAAACCTCGTTAACTTCTTCCATGGAGACATGAATAGAAATACCATGTCTCCAATGTTAATCTCAATGTCTCTGCGATTATTGTCTACATAACTCTTATACCGGCTTCGGGCTACCTTGATGTGTTTCTGAATGGTTTTCACCTTCTCAACCATTTCATTCACCATTTCATGTCATAGAATCTTATGCTCACTTACTTCATTTGAACACACTAGTATTCTACAACATTTCCAAAAAATGGATTTATAGATTTTCATTCAGAAGCTCGAGTGGAAATTGTTGTTGTATAAGCATTCAAAAAGTGGAAGATTTTGGTCCCATCCTCATTTGAAGTCCATAGAACATGCTATAAACATATCTAATAGTCTCTAAATAGTCCACTAAGATTGGCCATCTGTTTTACGATGATAGGCTGTACTGATGTTCAGTTCAGTGATTAGGGTATGTTGGATAATTTATCAAATCATTGAGGTGAATCTAGGATCTCGATTGGATAAAATAGACATTGGTACTCCAAATATACTTACCACCTCTTTGATACATATCTGTTCAAGATGATCCAATGTGAATTCCTCTCAAATCATGATAAATTGAACTCTATTTTATAAACGATCCATAATAACCCATACAACAGTGTTTATTTTGGATTTCAATGGATATCCAGTGTCAAAGTCCATATCAATGTTCTCCCACTTGCATGTTTTTATAGGTATTGGTTTCATAATCCCCTTAGACTTCTTTCCTTCATCCTTCACTTGTTGACATACCTGATACTTTTATGTATCCTCAACAATCTATTTCTTCATATTGTCCCACCAAAAGTTCTATTGGAGATCTCAATACATCTTTGTGCTCCCTAGGTGAATATAGAAGGTTCAACTTTTTTTCATTATTCAAAATCGTATTCCTTATCTTTGGATCTGATGGCACACATAATCTTGACCCAAACCATATGAATCCATCATTTTTAATTTTTAATTTGGAGGATTTCCCATTTTTGATAGATTCCACCCTTTTTTGAATCTCTACATCTTTTCATTGATCATCATTTTGTTTCTCCCTGAGGGATGGTATGAAAATAATTTTAGGAAGGATTGACTATTTTTCTCCCTTAATGATTATCATTCCATTATTCTACAAAACGAATAAGATTGGATCCTTATCAATTCTTATAATAGATAATAATATAGGATCCTTTAAACTTAGAGAATCTTCCAGCTTATTTGCCTTTTCGGGATGGTATTTGATTGAGCTACCATAATCCATGGTGAGTTTTATTCATCTTCACTGGCGTATATTGATGTATTTTTGTGTTAATACGTATTTGAGACATTGGTTGTCAGTATATATCTCACACTTCTCCTCATAAAGATAATGTCTCCATAAATTTAATGCAAATACCACTACCACCAACTCCAGATCATGCGCAGGAAAGTTTTTCTTATAGATTTTCAGATCCCTTAAGGAATAGACTATCACTTTATCATTTTTCATTAGCACACAACCTAATCCCATATTTGATGCATCACTGTACACCATAAAGAGTTCTCCACTATTTGGATGTGTGATTATTGGCATAGTGATAAGCCACTTTTTCAACTCCTTGAAATAGTCTTCATAGGCTGGAGACCATTCAATCATTACTCCCTTCCATGTTAGATTGGTCATTGGGTTTTAAAATTATGAGAATTTTATCACAAATCATCGATAATAACCATATATACCCAAAAATTTGTGGATCTCCATTTTAGATGTTGGCATAGGCCACTCTTCAAATGCCTTTATCTTGGAAGGGCCCACATATATCCCTTATCCGGTGATAACATTCCCCATGAATGATACTTCCTCCATCTAGATCTCACATTTAGTATGCATTTATACAGCTTCTCCGTTTTCAAAGACTTTACCACTGTATTCAAATTCTCTTCATGTTCCTCTTTTCCCAAGGAGTATATTAGAATATCATCAATAAAGACTACCACAAATATGTTGAGGTAATGTCTAAAGAAACTATTAATTAAATCCATGAAAATTTTGGGAGCGTTAGTGAGTCTTAAGGGAATCACTATGAACTCATAGTTTTCATACCTCGTTCTAATGGATGTCTTATGAATATCTTCCTTCCTCACCATTAATTAGTTATATCCCGATAGAAGGTCCAACTTAGTGAAAAAACTGGCCCCACAATGCTAATCAAACAATTCATCTATCTGAGGTAGGGGATATTTGTTCTTTATGATAATTTTATTGAGCTCATGCTCATCAAAACAGAGGTGCATTGATCCATTCTTCTTTTTGAAAAATTAGACTTGTGCACCCCATGGGGAAGAACACATATGTATAAAACTCTTGTCCAGATTATCTAGTAACTACTTCTTCAGTTCTTCCAGCTATACGATGGCCATTCTATATGGTGTCATTGATATAGGAATAGATGTAGGTATATGTTTAGTTGAGAACTAAACATCTCAATCATGAGTGAGGCCAGGAAACTCTTCAGGGAATAGATCAGTGAAATCCCCCAATAGGGGTATGTCCTCAAGCCTAATTATCTCATTTATCCTATCCATTTGACCTAGAAATGATTGCTCATAATAAATTAATAACCACACTTGTGAAACTGGTTCTAATGTAGATTCATCTTATTCCTTACACTTTCAATGAATTGGATGATGCTTTGGGATGCGGAGATTGATCTCCCTTTCATGATATTTGATGTTATCATTGGATAATGATAGCCAATATATGACCAAGATTACATCAAACTCTACTAAAGGAATTATGAAAAAATTTGCTGGGAGGTTCATCCCACAAACATTTTCCAGGGAGGTGTTATAAACTTTGGATGCTATAATTTACCCATTCACTGTTCCCATAGATAACTTATCCTCTAAATTTTGAGGTGGTGTTTCAATAGTTCTACTAATATTT
Organism: Viscum album; assembly: GCA_963277665.1. Taxonomy (NCBI): domain Eukaryota; kingdom Viridiplantae; phylum Streptophyta; class Magnoliopsida; order Santalales; family Viscaceae; genus Viscum; species Viscum album. The sequence goes on from OY728156.1 coordinate 319,964,429, forward strand.
CAGCATATGGAAGAATGTGTAGAACCAGATTCAAATAGTACATTTTATGTTCTTGAATGAATAAATAGATAATCTATCTCCACATCATAGTCTGGCTCCACTACTGCAGTAGTGATAGCATAAGGCCATCCTTGATTTCTTTGAGGTTGATGTTGATTTCCTCTGACAACCCTTGGATTTGGGTAATTATTCGCATAACACCTATGCTTCTTGTAGTTTTAGAACTGCACCAAAAAATTATTATAGATCTGAACCTTCATTTATTCATCCAAATTTGTAGGATTTTTCATATTCAGTCAGCGATACATGGCCAGATGATCCATTCATCAAAATTTGAAGAACTTTTTTGTTCCATTTAGTTAGATCCAATGATTTTTATTACCATAAATTTTATAACTGGGATAGTCATGCCTCATTTCATCATGTGATTGGTTTCTTGAACCACCCTTGTTGTTTTCAATTTTCTGCTCCTTTTCACTTGGCCTAGGAGACCACAGAAATTGTCCAATAACCATTTCATCCTTGAGGTAACAATGGAAAATATTTTCATGACTATCAATATCTCAAATCAGATACATTTTTTGAGAGTCAACATTAGTCTGCTAAAGAATTTATTCACCTTGATTTTGGTGTTCAAGATAATTCCAAAGTTGTACCTTGAAGTCCTTGTGATTTTTTCTTTATACGCCCAAATGGACTCATCTCCATTCTATATGAGTATGAGGAACACTCTTTCCATCTTGAGGTAGAGGGTTTGGGAAATTTTTTTATTGAAAATCATTCTGTTTAATTAATCTTATTCCCTGGAATCAATTTCTATTTGGGACTTTATATTATTAATTAGTATCCACCATTGATCAGTTACCCCATCGAAACGATTGATATCCATTACAACATTCTATTCTTTCGTGCATTGGTTGATGGATAATATCATTACAATGGAGTTAATCCACTATTCTGTGAATAGGGGATCAGAAGATCCGCTAAACATGGGAGTCCTTTTCCGCATGAAGGATTATATGGAAAATTGTTATTTACTTGGAGGAGGAGGGTGCTCCACATGATTGAAGTCATTATTTGTATCTTGAACCAGCAGGTCAAGTTACTTCATGAATTTTTGAGCACCCATTTCCATCATATTAGGCATATCATTTGGGAAATATTCAAATTCCCTATCACATTGAATGTTAGAACATGTACTTCTATTCCATACATTAACTATGAAAAGGAACGTACAATTAGAGGGTTTGAATACATAGCTATTTATCATAAAAAGGAAACATTGACCATAAGAGAAAAATATTGTAAAGGATAATTATATCCAAACTTTTTATTCCCTTTGATTCAATCAAGGTTATCCTTGATCTATTTCATAACATATATTCTTAAGTATTTTTTTATTCCCTTAATAATGGTTTGTACTATGCTCTTTAATTTACCAAAGCTTATCCCTCTGTATTTTCAAACCAAGGGTGCAACGATGCATGTTGTCGTGTACCAGGATACCCCGAGTCATGCCTAAAAATCATTTTTGGAGTTTTCAATCCTATGTACAACTTTTCTAGAGGAACCTAAACCTATTTGTATCCAAATAGCAATGTATTTTCATGATAAACCACTTAACTTATACTTACCCAAATTTAGGGATGTTTTCATATACTTTGTCTCATCGTTAATGTTATTAAAAAAGTGTTCTATTCCTAATATCCAAAAAAAACAAGACCATCATGTGATACCAACTATAGAAACCATAGCCTTTTAACATAACAATACACGATTCTAAGCATAGTTATATGTCAAAGTACAATATATGGATCATGTAGTCTAGTGTCATTTGGTACATAAAAATAAAAAAATGGGACTAAAAATCACTTCTTTATTTAGTCATCAAATTCATCTCTTAACTACAATTTTGATCAAACATATTCATAGGGTACCCTGGGGAATGCTTGAACAAAGGGATGAGCTAAATAGCCCAGTAATAGAATAAACATAAAAACAAAGCATTAGAACAAGTTATTAAAGGCATGGCATGATGCTATAAAAAGGAATTTATCATATAAAAACATAACATATAAACACGGAATCGTATAAGCATGGATTCATAGAAATGTGGAAAAAACATAAATCATTACATTAGAATGAGTCAATGCTAATCGATAAGATCGTTTCACAAAGAATTGCATGCCAAGGAAACCCGCCAACATCTTTGCAGAAAACATCTCATGAAACAAAACAATACCCAATGAATTGGAGCACTATCTGGGAATACCCATCATAACTTTTCATGAATATTTTTTCCCACATAAATAATTATACATAATAAATCTTACATAAACATATGTTTAACCATGGAATGAATTAGGTATCAAAATCATGTCATAAAGCATAAAAAATTGTCGTATCATAAAAGTGTCCAAGAATGAATGGAACTAAAATATACATGGTCATACATAATATAAAATATGAATGTATCATGGTATGTGATTTAATTTAGAAGAGACCAATTATAAGAAAATTATTCATGAAAGCTTAGCATAAAAACATTTTTGATTGGTTTTAAGGAAAATACTATTGAGACATTAAAACTGAAAAGGGAATAATACATTATACAAAACCATAAGTGAAACTAGAAGGATTTCACAAATAAATTATTATTTTATAAAGAAAATGGGGGCTAAAAATAGATGATATAGTGAACATGAAATTGGGTAAGAATTGGGGATGTTCCCTCAAAATATATTTTCTTATCTGAAAGTATTAAAGATGAAATCACTAAATAAATGTATATCCTTGAAAAATAATGATGTAATAAACTTCATAAATGAGTATAGAACATTAACATAGAATTTAGAATAATATATAACCCCATTTAGATAAAAACAAAGCTAAATAAATTCAAAGGAATAAAGGAGGTTTGGGTTAAATCCCTTATAGAATATCAGCATGGTATCTTGTGTAGTTAAGAGGGATTAATGATAGAGAAATGAGTATATCATCATTTAATCATCATGAGGGAAGTTTGGGGGAATTTTTTAATTGTACCACATCAGTAGGAATTATACATAAAAGGGTACAACATAGAGGACAATATTGAATAAAAGTGTAATAGAGAGGATCTCATACCTTAAGTCTAATGGTGTTCTCCACATAATATTAATGATCTGAATAGTCAAATTATTTTGTTTAATTAACAATTCAAAAACCTGTTATATATATAAAATATGTATTATAACCTTTTAAATTTTATTTATAACCATTTTGATTGGTTATGAGGTTGAATTTCATTGTTCGGGTCCATTTTCTTACTTGGTTTTAATGATCGGTTTACGTATTTTCATGAATGGATAAACATGTAATATGAATGTAGTTGATTATTATTGTAGTTTTAAAAAATTAAAAGTCATATAAAATATTACATGGTCATAAAATTCATTCGGATATTTGGTGTGAAGGTGAATAATTATATAAAACATTTATGATAAGCGCTTGGATTAAGGTGCTGATTTTTCTCATAATTAAATTGTTTTGTGTTATTATTTTACATCATTTGTGCTCGATGATTCCAAAATATCACATAAGACAAAGTACATATTTAATAGTCTCGTTCAACCATTAACATTGTTTCATGACTAGAATTGATGAACGGAATAGAAATTGAAAACCCATCGTCCTTGAATCTGGTAAATTACTCATATCAGACGGTGTCTTTACTACTAAAATAAAAGAATAATAAAAGAGATATGATAATGAATTATCCGATTTTCATAATAATATTCTAATAAATTTATGTTACTATAGTTTTTATACAATTTCTATGAGTAAAGTTTAGGAAATAAAAGAGAGAGAAAGCATAAAAATGAATGAAATGAAAAGTGTAATTTTACCTCTTGAATCAATCTTCTTTGAGAGCCTCTCTAGGGGAGAGGATTTGGAAATATTAGGAGACCATGGGCTATCAGACATGGAGAGGGAGCTTAAGGAGATATTTTTTCAGAATTTATGGAATGAACATGACTTGAGAAGATTAAAGAGAAGAGGTATGGAGGGGTGGTATTTATAGTTGAAGAGATGAGGGTTTTCATAATATTTAATTCTATAGTTTATTAATTTCCTTCAAGACCAACAATAGTGATGATTTTAAGACCTAAAATACTAATATGTGAATGTGAGTTTGAGATTTGGGTTTTGAAATATCTTATGATGTCAAGAATAGTGAATTTAAATTATAATGTATTTATACGGTAAATTAATGTATTTTACTATTTATAAAAAATTCATGTATTTCAAAAAATCCATAAAATTAACCCTAACATTTTTCGACGTGTAGATTCCAAAAATGAAATCCATTTTTCAAAAATTATTTTCTATATATGGTTAATTTAATATTTAATTATAATTATAATTTATTCTAAAAAACCTGTTTTAAAACATTTATTTATTATTCCAAAATATAGGTACATCATACATTTTCTTAAATATACTTTATATAATAGCATATGTAATGTTACTATTCATTAGGTTATATCACTATTCATAAGGTTAAAATTTATATTCATAAGTGTGTTTTTCTATTCGAAAAAAATTATGTTTGTCTTATTGGAATCCAAAAATCTCACTAATCATAACCGTGAATGTAAGATTTTTGATGTTCTAAACAAAAAAATGTAAAATATTTTTAAAAGTCACAAAGTACTTGGTAGTTAATTTTGTTGTGATTTCGTGTCATTATAAACATAAGAAGAAAATTTCCATTGAAAAACATTGGTTCATTATATAGGGCCCCCATTTCATTCCACCATTTACCAAGAACAGTTTCATTAAAGTATAGTACACTTAGGATCTTCAGCCTCATGATTCTGGATTTCCCATGAAACTCTAGATGTTTAACTAGATTGATAGAATTTCATTATCAATCAATTTAAACCAAAAATGAATAGGGAAATAACATTTCGATTTTATCCTAATCATATTTAAACTCACTTCTAGACCCTTTAAACTAAGTAGAGTCTATGAAGTATCCATTAAAGTTTTTCAGGAGTACTAGACAAGAAAAAAACATTTTTAAAAGACCAACTCATAATTTACCATCTCCAAAGTCGGACCATGGAACTCTTATGAGGTGTATCCCAAAATTATGTCCACACGAAGGGAATCCAAATTTTATAAACATAGACCTTTCATACAAAGGCATCACATCTTATTATATGAATATTAATTATAATTCATAAATACATGCATAATAACATTAATGGTTTAGTGACCTTGTATTCTTCTATACATAAACAATGGGTTCATAAAAGATATACATCGTCTCCCAATTCAACCTCCACAATAATGATCCTTCTTAGGCATGTTTAATTAAATCACTTATTCATAACCTATGAAACATGAAACATAATAAAAAGTGATATCATGTGCTCATTACGGCTAAACAAGGGAGATATCAATTCTCTGTTTACCATAACATGAGAATAAGAGTATGAGAAAATGAGAAAAACTATAGAAAATCATACCATGCATATCATATATCATAACCTTGATTTTTGAAATAATTATTGGTAGCTCCTATGATATGAATCACAAAGGGATTAATGAAAATGAGAAATAAGAACATAACATTAGCATAAGACATATTCATTTGAAAAATAGATAAACATCGAAATTAATTTCCATAGTATTTTAGAATCAGTACCAATACTATCATATTAGATTTTATTCACTTCCCAAACCATCATAGTAGTTATGTATCACTCACAAGACTATTAAAGTGGACATATCCCTATACTAATATGGATCCACTCCCCATTAATGCCTTTTTTATCTCATGAGATATCAATCATTACCCAATGCATAGTATTGAGATATAGGATGCACCCATCACATAAACAAATTAACGCATTTGTGTGACATGAGATCATAAAACATACATTATATTATAACCTATTAAAATAAATAAGGTTTATAAAAATTTCATCATATCATAACCCATGGAAATGTAACATATTTCATCAACATTTCATCATTTCATCATAGCATACCCCTTGGAAAAGGAATGAGTTTTGAATACATAATTTCATCATAAATATAAACCATAATAAAAAATAATAATTTCAGAATTCCTAGATCATATCTTCAGTAAATCATAAGTAACATTGAAGGATTTGATTTTAAATGAAAATTCATTTTAAATATAATTTAGAACATTTATCTGTGAATCTTTCCTTTTCACTTTGACATATCATTTTATAATCATAAATATTTCTCAAATGTTAAGGTAAAAATTTAATCGAAAATATTTTCTGAAACTTTTAATTCGAGCCTAAAATAATTGAGTGGTCATGATGACATGAAATTCAGTTAATAATTTTTGAAATAAAATAAAACATTACTTTCACATTTTTTTAAAAATATTCAATAAGTTATTCATTTAGAAAACGACCAATAGATTCAATTTAAAACATTTTAAAAAAAATTCCATGAGTAAAATGTCTTTACAAATCAAACGAAAATAGTAAAAGCCATCCATAAATTAATTTTTTAAAACATGGATATGGATGTAAAAGACATTTCTACTAAGAGAGTAATAATGTTTATTTTTCATAAAAACATATTTTTGGGGTCTTTAGTACATAAGGTGTGAAAATTGAAATGAAAACATTTATTATCAATAAATAAATAGTTGATGAGAATTCTCATGATTTTCTTTATAGGTATATCCAAATTTTTCATCACTATAAACTTATTCAATAGCCATTTCCATAAACAATGAGTCTGTAACAAAAATAACTCACAAAATTTGTAACATTTGAATCATAATCCCCATAAAATAAATAGACTTATATAGATACGTAGACCATTTTAAATTTATAAATATAATCATAAAATTTATTCGTGGTTAGAATTTATACCTCATAAAAGAAGAATGTTTTGAATCTGTCAAGTGTATCACACAAGTAAAAGTGAGATGAGAATCCATTAACATAGGTCTGAATTCCTTTGTATGTATTGGAAATTCATATATAATAAATATGAATTTTAATAAATATTTTTTAAATCCATACTAATAATATAGTAACATATATGATTTAATTATAACATTTTTCCATTTGATTGTTAACAGTTATTTCCCAAAATCGTTGTTCCAAGTGATATCTTCTATGTTTTTCAGGTATGTTTTGGTTTTGTAGTTTGGGTCATTTTACTTTTATTAATTGTAAAATTATATTCATAATGTTAATAGCGATATGAATATCATATATATACAATATATATATGATTGTAAACATTCATAACTGTAAATATTGACAAATAAATTACACCATTAATGGAGGCACTATGTCATACACACGCCTAAGAATTGTTTTCAATTTTAAATGGATGGAATTTAAGAAAGTAAAATAATTTTTTTAATTAATCTTTATTAATATATCCTTTATATCATAAATATTCATTAAATCCATAATCATTACCACCCATAAAAAATGAAAATAAAATTGAATCGCGTCACTTCATGGAGGTGGTAGTCCAGACGTACTCATGAGCGATGATATCTATTTCTAATTATTTGAATTATTGAATGTTTGATAAAAAATTAACATTAAATAAGTATAATTTTATCATAATTACCAAATATAAAAATTAAAACCATTAAGACATCAGTTCATAAATGGTGGTGATGAGAAAGTAATTGTATGGCTATGAAGTGACGCTAAGCAATACGTTTTCAAAAAAAATATTTGACTTCACATTAGAAAAAAATAGGGTGAATTAAGGTGGTTTAATAATCATAATAACATTTTATTACATTTAGGGTAATTAATTAAATATTTTATGAATAATATAATAGATTTATTGAATGTTAAATAAAGATTAAAAACAAAGTGATTGGTTAAGGCGATTAAATATCCCTTGAAAGAACTCTTTTACAGATCCTTTTAAGGATCCCATGGGTGGTCTTTTGGGAAGAACATTACCAATAGAATTTGGATATGTAGTTTGGGAATGGATTTTTGTATGTTATTTTATAGTTATAAGGAATAATATCCATGATAAAGTATAGGGATGATGTTCTGTTTTATAATTCATGTGAGGGGCACTTTCCGAATTTACTAAAATATTAAAAAATAATAAATTAATTTTATAAAAAATTACTAAAAATGATAGATATATGAATCTAATATTTAATGGGATCTATATTACATCAAACAATAAAATTTTAATAGGTTTAAGTTGTGTTCTAAACCAAATCTTTTGGTTTAACCCTTTAGTTAACTCATTTATCATTTACCACGGTAACTTAATTTTCATTGTTAAAGTGTTATTATTTTACATATAAGTTATAAATTGGCTCATTAATGTCTAAGTGAAGAAATATCTGACCATATATTGTCTTAATATTTCTCTAACCATAGTTTTATCATTTTTAAATATCTTAATAGAATATTATTTTGATTAACTATTATTATCATCAATTTTGATACTATATAAATAATTTGACTTAAAATAAATATATAAAATATTATAACTCAAATATAATAAATAAAAATAAAAATAATATGTCACATTAATCTATAAAATTCATGGAATTATCTAACTAAATGTAATTAAATTACTTCTAATATTTTTAATCTTTTTTTATAATATTTATTAATTAACAAGATATTACATCATTGTGAATTTTTAAAAAACATTTGCCGATAAATGTTTTCTAATTTATTTAAAAATAAACAGTTATATTAATTAACAACATTATTTCATATTTCTTTAGAATAAAAATAGACATATAAAAATAAGAGTGTTTCATTTCGTAACTTTCTTTCATTTAAATATTATATAGATAATATTTATTGAAATCTATCTCTTAAAAAAAAATTTGAGTACAAGGTAATAATTTTAGAATTACCTTCATCGAATAAGAATTGTGTTGAAAAACAATGGCCTTATCAGTAAGTTTTAACCTAGATTAACATGTTTTACCCTATTCCATGATGATAAATTTTACCATGGTTACTATAAATATTGACAAAAAAAATTAAAAAACACAACCATTTACTAAATTTCGACCTCCTGATTCCAATCATTGAATCAATTTTTCAAGAAAATTTTTTTATTAGTATAACAGAATTAATATATATTAAAATTAAAAATTAAATGAAAACCAATTTTTCAAAAAAAAATCTCTTTATGTATAAAAACGTTTTTATACCAAATTCATGTTTAAATTTCATTAAAAAGACTATAATAAGATTTAATCAAATAAAAAGGACCTAATGAAATTATAAAACGAATATAATGAAGAATTTTATTTTGAACATAAATTGAAATAAAATATATTTTAAAATAAAAATGTGTATTTTCACTATTCTGGAAAATTAAAACATTTCAATAAAATATAAAAAATTCACCGTAACAAAATTTTGATATAATGTTTTTCAAAATGGAGTAATTTTTTAAAAATAAAATTTCTTCATGTTCCAAAAATTAATTTTTGTATCTTATAAAAAATTAATAAAAAAATATTTTTGAAAAAAAAACATATTCTTCAAGAATCAAATGAATTTACCAAAAATGAAGTGATTAATTTCTATGAATTTATCAGTTAATTGATATTGGGTAGGAAATTTACATATATATAAAAATATTACATAAATTTGAAAACTCTATTCATACCCACAAGTATGACTAATATGTTATAATAAAAATATAATACATTTTTTTAGTTCATGTATTCTCAATGTTTTGTGTTACATAAGAAATAAAATAAATTTAATTTAATTGATAAAAATATTTCATAAATTCTCAGGGCGTTACCTTCTCCCACCCCACCTTTTAAATTGTGCCCTCATAATTTGAACTATTTTTCAGTAATCAATGGTTTAATATTTTAAATTTCCTTAGTGATAATACCATAACATAAAATGGAAAATAAAAAATCCTCTTGAAAAGATGGAAATGAAAATTATAAGGTTGTTCGGAATAACACATCAGTAGGTTTATAAATTGATACAAATTTATGGAATGTGAAAATATGGATAAGATGAAAAGTAATTTCAAAATAGAATTTATTACAAGAAAGTGAATGATCATGAAAATGTTATCAATCATAAAAAAATTGAACCAAATATGTCATAAAAATACCATCAATTCATGAGAAATGAAGGTAACGATATACAATTATTGTCTCAATATTACATTGAGAATGGTTTGGTATTTTCAAATGAGATAAATATATATAATTGATTCTATTATATATCATAAAAATAATATTATCTATTCTTGTTCATTGATAAATTTCGACTTCATCTCTTACACCATGAAATGAAAATTTAAGATAATCTTTTTCTTGCTTGATGTGCTATAATTAATTTCAAATGATTCATAATATATTAAAGTCATTAATTATACCTCTAAATATTTACTAAAACCAAAATATTTAGAACATGTAATGCAATAACATCCCATTTTCAATATTATTAATTCTTGAAATAGTTCAAATTAAAGATCCTATATAAAATGTCTAACCAAAATTGAATCCAAAAGATTAGAATTATTTGATATCATATCACTTCAGGATCAACTTAATGATTACATTTAAATAATTTTAATCACTCATAAATATTCAAACCCAAATATATATACCATAATCAATTATTAATATTTAGTCCCAATAAATTCTTATTTTCTACAAAAAGATAACTCACCGTTATTCTTTAAATAATATCATATCATAACCAACAAACAACTCTATTGGAAGTTAATGTTCATTATATAACCAATATATGTTTTTTTATTGATTTATAATATTAAATTTGATTTCCTTATTCCATAATCTATGTAGATGGTGCTAATAAATTCTCAAAATGGAATAATTTTTACATAAATGATGGAGAATATTATTTTCAGAGGGAAAATTCATCAAATCATCAATTTGAAATCACAAACCCTATAATAAGGGATATGTTTCCCCTAATTATTATGATTCACATCAAATATTATGATCATGAATGATTTCCATTTTCCTTTTGAATTTAATTTTTATTATGGCTTGTTATCCTAATTATCCCTTAGATTAGGGAATTGATTCTCATAATTCCCAAACACCTCTCATTTATAGCACTAAAGTGTGAGTGGGTTTTTCTATAAATATTTCTCTATATTCATATCATTAGATAATTTATTCCCATAAATTGGGAATTTAATTACCTTGTGACCTTTATTTCAATGCTAAAACATTAATCCTACCCATAAAAAAGATTTCACCACATTTACATCCGGAATTCAAGCATAAAGAAAATTTCATTTTTTTGTATCCATGATTTTTATGATTTAAATTGAATTAAATATATATTTTATTATCAAAACCATGATATTTATGGGTGCCTTCAGCATAAATGTTCACCTTTATAGATCAACAAATTATTTCTTCATTGTCACTATGGTCTCCTGTATAAAACACCCTTCAGAGTCTTGGTTTAAATCCCTTGAATAACCGATCAACCTTACTTATATATTAAATGATAAAATGTGAGATGTACCTAACATGTCTTGGATATAATCATCACAAGTACGAAAAAATTACACATATTTATAATTTTAATCAAGAAATTCCTTCTCTATTTTCCTACAAATAATACAAGGACATTACTTATTGAGAAATAATCTATTAAACTCATCCCACTCCATTAATTTGACTTTGTTCTATTTTTTCTTGTTCATGATTCATTTATAAAATTTATATTCTTCAATTAACAAATGATAAAAATCCAAAATAACATTCTCATAATTGGAAAACTAGATAATGGAAAATATAATTTTAGTGGTACTAATTCATTGCTCGGTAACTAGTGGATTGGAAGTAATACTAAAAGAAGGTGGATTTTCCCCCATAAAGGTATCAAAAAACTATCTTTATTAAATTTCTTTTTTTTATTTTCATCATTAATATTATTATGAGAATGTATTGGTATCACTGTAATAAGATTTTGTAAACCAAATCCCATGAAAATTTGTTTCTCAATTGTATAATTATTTCATTCTCCCTTGAATTCAACAGTAACACAATTAATTCATGTTCCAACCAACAATTAAAACAAAAAAACATTGTATGAGAAATAATAATCATACCATATGACCAAAAAATCATGAAAAAACCATTTTCGGATGTCAAAATAAAGAAACCATTTAAATCTATGGAAACTTAATTATAACATGTGTCGTCTATGACCACTACCAAAACATTAAGATGTCATCATATACACAGACATATCCCTAAGGTTCTAAATAATATTTCTTAGCCTTGTTTCAATATGATAAATAATTATATCCTTTGATTCCAACTATTATTACCTATACCTTTAATAAATAGATATTAAATATTATTATATGAATATTCAATAAATTTTACAAATAATGTCCTAATAACCATACAGGTTTATTGCCTTTGGAAACATTGATTCATAATGAAGTTGTTCATAAATGATATTCATCATATCGCACATAGTTCTTTATAAAAATAACCCTTCATAGACACATCATACTTATGAATGATACTAATAACATGGGTAAATGGAAACATAATAAATGGTGAGATCAAATACAATGTAGGGTTTAAGAAGATAGATATCATGAATCACAACAGAATAGCTTGAGAATAAGAGTATAAAAACATGAGTATAATAATTTAAAATCATATCCCAAACTTCATAGAACATATCCTTGGGTTATGGTATAAATAATGGATATTCATAAGACATGAATCATGAGATAATTATATAACCCAATATACAAGAGCATAATCTAGAAAGAAAACATATTTTTGTGGAAAACACATAATTAATTAAAATAATTTATTTAGTATTCAAGGCTCCTAGAAACTACTATAATTTTGGATTTTTTTACTGCCAAACCATTATAGTAGTGAAGGATCACTCCCAAAAATATTATAGTAGAAAAATACAATTATTTAATTGGGTTTAATCTAAATAGATATTTTATTTATCTCAAGAGATACCAATCCACTCCTAATTAATTGTAGGGATATATATATTCACCACATATCAAATAATTAAAATCAAACATATGTGTTCCAAGAGGTCATACAATTTATTTATATCATATCCCATGAAAATGGAATAGTATCATAAAAATTTCATTATGTCATAACCCATGGAAAATAAATGGGTTTTATAATTATTTCATATTTTATCCTATCATAAACTGTGGAAAATAATGATTTTCATAAATATATTTTCTCCACAAAAATAAATCATCTAGATAAATAATTAGTATTTTATACTTGGATAATATCCTCATAAAATAATTAAAAACAAAAAATATGTTATTAAAGATGAATTTTTTTTGAAAAAAATCACTTGGAATAATAGCTGAAGAAAATAGACTTTTCACCATTAAATAGCCCTTTTAAAACATAAAAATTTCCAAAATAATGAGGAAAATTTTTTATTTTAAAATAATATTTGAATAATTAATTTAATATTAATATATCAGTTATGATGGAATTTTTTTATATTCATTCAATATAACTTAATATAAAACATTCCTTTCACACTAGTGTAGAAAAATCTGAAAATTACCTCGTTAAAAAATAGAAATAAATTTTCCAATTATATAATATTTTAAAAATATTTAAATGGGTGTAAATAACTTTAAAAAATCATATAATATTATTTAAAACATTTTTTAATTATTTTCCGAATATGGGGATATGGAAAGAAAATTCATTTTGACTAAAAAGAGAAATAAATTTCAATATCATTAAAATATATGTCCTGTCACAGAAGTACTTAATGTGAAATATTTAAAGGAAGATTGTATTATGAAAAAGTAAATAGATGAGGAATTTTTGTTTGAGTTTATTTATATGTATATCATATATTTTCATTATCTAAAACTTAATCAAATACAAACCCATAAATATGATATTATAACATAAATCTATTACTACATTGGTAACTTACACATCATAATACCCATGAATAAAATAACAAAATATGGATATATAAATCACTAAAAATTTCATAATAATAATCATAATGTACCTTCATTGATAGTATATACACCGCATAAAATAAAAAAGTGATGAATATGGAATGTGTCTCACAAACGTAGAAGTGAGGAAAATATCACTAACCTAAGGTATTACTTTTTTCATATGGATCAGAACATAAGTTATAATAAATATAGATTTATTATATTTGTATTATAAAACCATACTCATATTTATCATATCATATATGATTTAATTATAACCATTTATCACTTGATTGTTAACAAATATTTATTAAAAACAATGTTTTGGGTGACATCTTCATTTCTTTTCATGTATGTTTTGATTTGGTAGTTTTAATCCTTGTACTTTGATCATGGATTAAAATTCACTAGAATTACAATAAAGGTATTAATATCAAACATTTTAATTTTATATATTTTAATATTAATTCATAAAATTAGAAATAAAAAATGAATTACATAGGTCATGAAGAGGGTAGGTCGTACATACACATGATCGTTGTTTTAATATTTTAACAGATGTAAATAAAGAAAGGTAATTAATAAATAACCTTCACAGTTTCATTTTATATCATATATATCATGGATATCTATTAATTACATCCTTATTACCATCCATATAAAATGGAAATGAAAACTTTATGACATCGCATAGTGGACATGGAAGTCCACAAGTACACACTAGTGAGGTTGTCTTTCCAAATGTATAATTAGGTCATAGTTGTAAAATATAATCACTAAACCCATAAATATACCCATCTGAAATAATAGTGTTGTGAAAAGAAATATATCGCAATTTGTAAATAGTAAGTCATACATATGAACAAGGTATGCTTTTACTTTCCATTTGTAGGAATTAGGGCGAATAAATTAGTTTTAATAACCCTAAAATAATTTACTATATTAAAGATATTGAATTTATTATTTTATAAATAATATAATATATTTAGAGTATGTTAAATAATAACTAAAAATAACAAAATCAGTTATGGTGATTACAAATTCTTTGAAAGAACTCTTTAAATATCCTCTTAAGGATATAAGGATTGGGTTTTTTTATGAAAAAGACCTCTATAATGTGGATAATAAAGTTGATAGTTTATTTTTCAATGGAATGGGTGAGATAAAAGTATCATAACATGTGAATAAGTGTGGGGAGGAGGTTTCCTTTTGTAATGAGTTGAGGGACACTTTTGGAATTTCATTATATATTAAAATAGAATAAATTAATTATATAGACCAAATTTCTAAAAAAGGCTAGTATTCGATGTTATGATTGGATTAGGTTGAAATCCCATAAAAATAAAGAATTGACAAGTTAGATTGTTTTTTAACTTATATTTTTGTTTAACCCATTGGTTAGCTCATTATAAATTTACTGTTGTAACTTATTTTTCCAATAAGGGTTTTAATTTTACTTATTGGTTGAAAACTAGCTCATAAGTGTTCATTTTATGGAATTTTTTACTTATAATATATTTTTTATTTTAAATTATTTAATAAAATATTATTTTTATAATGTATTTTTTTCATTTTTATCTTATATACATAATATGAATTAAAATTCATAGAAATAAAGTTGGATTTAAAATCTATCCATTTTAACAAACTGAAATATTTCATATTCATCTATAAAAAGTTTAAAATTCTATAAATAATTCAAATTATGTTAATTTTGATATTTCTTAAATGATTTGTTATATTTTTTATTAATTCAAAAAATATATGTTCAACATTTTATAAGCATTTAATTTAATTATATTATTACTAATGTCTAGAAATAAATATTTATATTGAATATATTTCAATTATTCTTATTATATTTATTTATATTCCTTCCTAGTGTTATTTTATTCACTATGTGGACGCGTATAAGATATTTAAAACTAAGAGAGTGACGTTTTTTTGAATTCTTTGTTACAAATATTATATAATATGTTTTATAAGAAATTATTCCATTTAACAAATAAATTTAGAGAAAAACATAATATGTTTAAAATTTCTTTCATAAAATAAGAATTTAGATGACAAATTATTTCCTTATCTCTTATTTTTAATCTAGATTAACACACATTACCCTTTACTATGATGATAAATTTTATAATGGTTACAATTTATATTGACCAAGAATAAAAGTGACATATTTTAAAACATTGGGCCACCTAATTAAAATTACATAATACATTTTTCAATATTAAATCTCTATAGGTGGATGAAATTTACTTCAGATTCCAATGAAAAATGCAACAAATAAGAGTTTTTTAGAAAAATGCATTTTATGTAGAAATATGTTTTTATACCAATTCAAGAATAAATTTCACACAATATACAATAATTATATTATGTTTAACAATAATAATTTATGAACATATTAAACTAATGAAAAATAATTTTAAAAAATTTAATTGTAAATAAAATATATTTTTCAATAAATCATTATTTTTTTCACTATCTAGTGGAAATCATTATTTTCAGAAAAATAAAAATTATTTAATCGAAAATAATTATTATATACTAATTTGAAAAATGGTTTCATTTTATAATATAATTATAAAAAAATATCTATAAACTAAATATAATATTTTCTCACAAAAAACAAAAAATCCATTTTTTTATTAATATGTATGTTGAAAGAATAAGTGGATTTAATAAAAATTGAGAGATTAATTTCTATTAATTTATCCAAAAATATATATCAAGGTGGACCATTACATATAAATATTTCATAACATATTAAATCATATTCATAATAAAAAATTTAACATCTAGGTTATAAAAGTCATATAATAATATTTAATGGTTTATTTAGGCTTCGTGTTATATATAACACAAAAAATTGAATATATTAAATGTAATTAAAAAATCATAAAATCTCATGTTGTTAATTCCTCATCCCCCACCATAAAAATTGTGACTTAAAAATTTAATCTCATACTAACTAATCTACTATTTTATATTTGAATATTCCATTATAGAAATATCACAAAATTTTATGGATTAATAAACTGTCATGATGAAAAAAGGAAAAAGAAAATATAATGGTCATTTGGAATAACACATAACTAATTTTCCTATGAAGAAAAAAATAATGTGATGTTAAAATATTGATACGGAAGAAAAATAATTTTCATTGATCATTGATCATTAGAATGTGAATGATAATGATGAATTTAGTGATCATAGAACCTTAAACCAAAGAGGTGAGAAAAATACCATCAATTCATCAGAAATGAAGTTAATAAGGAAACAAATTGTCTTATGACCTGTTTCTAAAAGATAAGGGGATTTTATAAGGAAAAAATATACTTACATAATTTCATTCAATTTAATAATTGTAATCTCATCCTTTGGTCATTCATTGATCAATTTTTAATTCATCTCTTTTTAAAAGAAATGAATATTAAATATTAATTTTTTCTAACCTAATGTGTTAAAATTAACTTTTAACAACTCATGAATCCTTAAGATATTCCTTCTCCCACAAAATATTTTCTAATAATAAAATGGTTAGAACAATTTATCTAATAACATCAAATGTTCAAAATAATCTATTACATAAATAGCCATCCTTAAGTTACTTTCAAAATAGTGTTGACCAAAATTGAATTCCACATATTGGAATCATTTAATCTCATATAATTCAATGAAAAACCTAATGATGGTTTTGAAATAATATTAATTAATCATATAGTCTCATAGAAAAATGTATATAAACAAATAATTTACCCAAATGAAGTCACAATCAAAAAAAATATTCTTCCAACCGATAATTCAACTTTTCTTCCAAAAATTAGTTCATATTTTTCAAAATATTATTCCATTAGAAGTCTGTTTCTTTATTGCACGAATAGATTAACATAAGATTATTCATACTATATAACATGATTCCGTAGTTCTAAAATCCATATATATATAACTAATTTTTATAATCACAAATATTTTTATTAAAAGATGAATAATAATATTCTCTTAGGGTGTTTTCATACAAAATTAAATAATTAATTCCCAAACCTAGAGTGAATGATAAGTGTGACATAATTATTATGATTCATTTAAAATTTTGTGATCATATACTCTATCTATTTATCCTTTTAATATATAGTGTTTTTTGGATTATTATCTTCCTTATCCTTTGGATTTGGTAATTGATTCGCACTATGGCCAACCTCTTAGAATTTATAGCACTAAATTATGTGTTGTGGATTCTATGGAGATTTCACTCTATTCACGTTAATAACTAAAATCCTTCCACCTCATATATATTTAATTGTTTGATGAAATTTATTTCCACTCATTAAATGATTACTATTCCCATTAAGATGATTTCCACCATGTTTCTTCGACACTCTGATCATAAAGGAAAGCATGTCTTCTTCTATCCATGATATTTAGTACTGACATTGATTTCAATATTTATTTTATTTTCAAAACCATTTATTAAAGGGTAACTCCAAAATCTATTCCCACTTAGATATATCAATGAATGATTTATTCATATCCGCTGAGTAATATTATGGTTAACACCCTCTGAAAACATAAATTTAATCAATTAATCAATTGAAGAAACTAAAATTTTGGTTGGATTATAATACCCAAAGAGAACCGTGGAAGGCATGTAAAATTTTCCCCATAGTTACCAATAAATTGATCATATTTTAAATTATATAATGGATTTACTTCTTTATTTTCTTGTGACTAAAAAGAGGAAATTAATTTTAGAGTAATAATCTCTTAAACCCATCCCCCACTATATAGTCAATTTTCCCAAATTTCTCTATATTCTTGACAAGATCCCACTATTGACAAACTTTCCCTCCAAAATGATAAATATCTAGAATAACCTTATCATGTTCCAAATAATGGATAAATTAAAATATCTTTTCATTGGTATTATTACAATTCTTAGAAACTATTTGATCAAATTATGTAACGTTCCGGGCCCAGGTGCAACTCAATGGGTGACCCGAACCCGGTTCACAACATGACCTCAAGAGCATTTCCCCAAACTCCAGAGGTTGCCGACTAGCAGCAGGGGCCAAGGTCTGATAGTGTGGAAACTATGCCCTCATGTTTCAAAGTGTAGAAAAGAAGAATAAAATAAAAATCATACAACAACAGCGGAAGCAATAAACTATATATATTTAAAATAGGCAACTGCAGTAAAAGCTAACCAATAGTTATATAGATAATGATGAAACATGTCTCAAGTTCTGAGAAAACAGCCAGAACATGTTAGACAATAGTACAATACAGTGCAATGCAGAGTACAACAAAACAAAACAAAACAGCTGGTAGCATCGGGAGCCTAATCCCAGTCCCATGCTCCCCAACTCCTCAGCAGCAATCAAGTACCTGTATAGGGACTCTGGCCCCTATCCAAGCCTCGAGGAACAAAATATGTTTGGGGCCGAAGACATGACCCCAAACAGGGTGTGAAAAATGAATCCCAATCGGCACCCACCAAAGGCCCGTGTCCAACTGTGAGATAATATGCAATAACAGTGTGAAAAAGAAATGCAGTAAACCAATAAGTACTCAAAAGTAACTATCACTACGAGTTAATTTCCAGTTTCATTTTAACCATTTAATTTAATAATATTATTTTCTAATCATAACCAAGCCCTCAGGCCAATCAGAATCTTACCCTCAGGCTAATATAGTAAAACCACTCCCTCAAGTTTTCCCCCAGGCTATCGAGTATTTTTCTCAGACGAACATAGTGTCGACCTCAAGCACATAATCTACTGCCCTCAGGCAAGGAAGAAGTTTCCCTCAGGTGAAATATAACACTGCCCCCGGGCTAATATATCACTACCCTCAGGCTAAACAAGTAACCATGCCCTTAGGAAATAAAGTAACCAGGCCATGCCCAACATTTAAACATGCAATTTTTTACAGTTCCTCTCAACGCAAAGGTAATTAATAATGAATACATGGAATACCCTCGGGTATCATGGCCAAACGGCTAAACGGAGGAACACACCACCGGGGTGGTCCTGGATCCAATCAGCGATCCCAAACAATATTTTATTATCACATTTAATTACCTATACAATTCTATATATTTAATGAAACAAGGCCTCAGCAATACGTCACCCCATTCATGGGCGCGTATCACAACGGTACACACAATCGCACAAAAGTTGGAATTTAAACACCAAGCCACCTACATTAAACGCCCCTGAATGTTATACACAAATGATGATCCTCAAATAGTCTAAGAAAGATGTAGATTAGAGGTGAAAGGAAACCTTGTTCAAACTCAAATAACATCCCTTAGAGGAAGAATTGGCAAGAACGACTTAAGGTGAGTGGAGGGCTTACCCGTTCGGTTCCAACGAGATCATCAGAGGCAAAAATGGATTCCTGACACTCGATCTGGAGATCCTCGATGGTCCGACCTCATCTCCAGACTCCTTACTCTGGTTCTAAGACTTCCCTGTGAATAGGGAATCCTAATTCCCATTTAAACGAAAAACAGACTACACAGCATGTACTATTAACTACATGGTGTATACTTTTCTCATTTAATTGTGCCTCTTATGGCCCTTCTGCACTGTTCATTCGTCAACATGAGTACACGGCGTGTATTTGTTATTACACGGCATGTACTGTGGCTCGGCTAGCGGCTTCTTCCACCGCCTTACTATTTTTCTACCGACTGACTACATGGAGTGTAAACATCCACCACATGGCGTGTCGTCTGTTTTTACAACCTTCGCCACCGACATGGCTACACACCCTGTGTACTCATCCCACATGGACAAAGTACACGGCGTGTCGAATAGTACACGGCGTGTAGTCCCAAAATTTAGGATTTTTTCTAATTTTCCTTATTTTCTCAAAAACACTTATGGGAAAGTGAAAAGAGGAAACTCATAACTCAAAAATAAGAACAGGGTTCTTATAAACTTCCCCCCTTAAAGAAATTCATCTGAGAATTTCCATTCTAAGGATGGCGAAGATAAAACTCAGAACAACTCTGGCCACTGAGCATGTATGTCACTCTTCCGCTCCCATGTTTCATCCTACACTCGGCCATGCTTCCATAGCACCCGTACGAGAGGAACTGATCGGCCTCGGAGAACCATCGTGCTTCTATCAACGATACAAATCGAATGCTCCTCAAAGGATGAATCTATCTCAAGATCAACCTCATCAGGCTGAAAGACATGAGATGGGTCTGAATGATAGCGACGCAATAGAGATAAATGGAAGACGTCATGCATGGATCGGTACCACTGTGGTAACTGTAACCGATAGGCAACCAGCGCAACTCTCCCTAGAATCTCAAATGGCCCCACATACCTCGGTGAATGTTTACCCTGTCTCCTAATTCGTCTATGTACCAACCTCGACAAAACATTCAAGAAGACCTGATCCCCGACCACGAACTCCAAGGGTCATCTGTAGTGATCAGCATAAGATTTCTGACGAGACTGCGTGGTAACCATCAACTTTTGAATCAACTGGACCTTCTCACAAGTCTCATGTATGAGTTGTGGTCCTAGTAAAGCTGCCTCACCTTCCTGAAACCAGCATAAGGGTGATCAGCATGGTTTACCATATAGAGCCTCGTATGGTTCCATCTCTATAGTTTCCTGAAAACTGTTATTGTAGGCAAACTCGCCTATGGGTATATATTTCTCCCAAGATCCCCCAAAGTCTAGGACGAATGCACGCATCTTGTCCTCTAGATCCAGTATCATACGCTCTGACTGACCATCGGTTTGAGGGTGGTAAGCTGTGTTCAAAAGAACCTATATACCCAGTGCCCTCTGAAAACTCTTCCAGAAACAAGATGTAAAACGGGCGTCCCTATCTGAAACGATAGAATGAGGAACCCCATGAAGACATAAGACCTCTTGGATAAACAAATTTCTGATCTCTTCAACACCGAAGGTCTCCTTGATCGAAAAAAATTGAGCTACATTTGTGAGTCTGTCCACAAAAACCAATATGGAAACATTTCCACGAGGTGACCTCGGCAACCTAGTCACGAAGTCCATCACGACATCATCCCATTTCCACTCTGGAATGGGAAACTCATGTAATAGTCTGGCTGGCCTCTGATGCTCTACCTTCACCTGCTGACAGGTGGAACATCTCATAACAAAACCAGCTACATCTCACTTCATACCTGGCCACCAATAATGACATCTCAAGTAATGGTACATATTGGTATCTCCGGGATGAACTGGCCAAGAAGAATCATGAAACTCCCGCATCAGCTCCTCGTGTATATCCCCTGGAACCCACACTCATCCATGGAAACGAAGTACGTCATCATTGCCTTTCATCCATCTATGAGGAGTGTCCTCACATGCCACCTACTCCCGTATAACTAGGCCCTCTGAATCAGATAGTTGTCTCATCCTCACTCTATCCAGAAGTGTAGAGGTCACAGCTAAAGAAGAAAAGATAGATTTTCCCTTTACTGTTGTGCACCTCCAAATGCATCTCAGAGAAAAAATCCATAAGCTACCACTCACCTCTGTCCTCCTGCACCGCCTATATTTGAGTCCTCCTTCTCAGTGCATCAACTACTGCATTGCCTTTACCAGGTGTATAGGCAAGCTCAAAATCGAAGGACTAAAGGTATTCAACCCACCTCTGGTATCTCAGATTCAAGTCACACTAAGTAAAGGTATACATGATACTTTTGTGGTCGGTGAAAACCAAAAAATTCCCTCCCAAGAGATAATGTCTCCAATAGAATAACACATTTACAACTACAACCAACTCGATATCATGCGTCAGGTAATTCTTATCATGTGGACTCAAATGCCGAGAACCGTACGCAACAACTCGATCGCCCTGCATCAAAATTCTTTTCATTCCAATACCTGATGCGTCATAGTAAACTGTATATCTCTTCCCTTGCTCTGGAATTATCAGGACGGGTTCTGATATAAACATTACCTTCAGCTCTTGGAAGGCTTTCTCGAAAGATTTTGACCAAATGAACTTCGCACCCCTCTTATTCATACCCATCAACTGTAATGCTAAGGTAGAGAAGTCCTGTATAAAAATCCTATAGTAGCTAGACAGCCCTGAGAAACTTTGTATCTTAAACATGTTCTTAGGATTCTCCCAGAAAACTAATGCTCTCACCTTCTCTAGGTCTACTGCAACTCCTGCCTCTGAGATGATATGACCCAGGAAGGGAATCTGGTCCATCCAAAAGTGGCACTTTGAGAGCTTAGCATATATTTGATGCTCTCTCAGTGTAATCAATAAGATCTCAAGATGGGTGGCATGGTCGTGTTGAGTGTTAGAGTAAACCAAGATGTCATCCAAGAATACTACCACAATAGAATCCAAATAAGGACGGAACACACGATTCATCAGAGCCCTGAAAACTGATGGCGTGTTCGTGAGTCCGAACGGCATAAACAAGTACTCATATAGAACATACATGCTCATGAAGGTTGTGAGAGGTATATCAGAGGGTCTAACACGCAACTGATGATATCCTGATCTCAAGTCAACCTTCAAGAACACTCATGCTCCACGAAGTTGATCATAAAGATCATCAATTCTCGGAAAGTGATATCGGTTCTTGACCATCAACTGGTTTAACTTATGATAATCTACACAGAGTCTAAGGGTATCGTCTGGCTTCTTTGCAAAGTGGATCGGCGAACCCCAAGGAGAAGTACTGGGTCGGATGAAACTCGTTGCCTGTAACTCCTCTAACTGCCTCATGAGCTCCTGCAACTCTGCTATAGCCATCCTATAAGGAGGATTGGACACTGGTGCTGCTCCTCGCACAAGCTCAATATATAAATCCACCTCTCACTCTGAAGGTAGACATGAAAAGTCGTTCGGGAAGATATACCTGAAATGATCAACCACTGTAGGGAAATACGTCTGAAAAGTCCCCTAATCATCCAGATATTAACTCGCAATCTGGGCGGTGACTCTACCTCACCCACAATGCTCTGGTCCAGCTCAACTCTCCTGAACATCCCACTCACCCATGTATAGATACTCTCCACCCTTTGGTGACGTGAAACGCACCCTGCGACAATAGGAATCTACAAAGGATCGAAATGGAATCAACCAGTCCATCCTGAGAATTACATCATATCCTGTCATCTCCAAGTCATAGAGGTCCCATAGGAAGTGGCACCCACCAACCTCGAGGGGGAACTCCTTTCACTGACGCACACCACCTGTTCTAGCTCCCAAAAGTTGTCTAGCATCATAAAAATAGAAGAAGAATAAACACAGATCCCAAGGCTCTCTATAGTGGGTACATATATAAATATATGTGCAGCACCTGTATCAAAAAGTAGTGAAGATAAGACAGAAGCTACTAGAATAGTACCTCTGACAATAGAAGGTTCGGGATCCTACTTCTGTTGGGTCTGTTGCACTGCATATGCATGCCTAGTGTCGCGGCCCTGCGACATAGCCTAGATACCCTTAGCTTTCCTGCCCTGCTGCCTCAGAGATCCTGGTGTCTGGCTACCACGGCCACGACCACCATCCCTTCCTGTATGCCCTGACGTATTCTAGTTTCCCGATTGGTAAGAAGCTGCTGGTCATGCTCCCACATGCGGAGTCTATTCAGAACCCCTCTCACTAGCCACTGATAGAAACGCCCTGAAAAAGCGCGGCAGATAACCCATCTTGCCAAAATCTCGGCAGTCCACTGGGTCTCATGGACACTGATGCCTCTTATGCCCATCCTTACCATACTGGTAGCACCTGATCGGGCCACATGAAGAAATATCTTAGCTAGTACTGCCACCGTGAGAGAAACTCATCTGTCGCTTCCTTTTACGGCCAGAAATAGTTCCAGAAATCGATGCTGAACTGCCCTGGCCTGTACTACTAGCCTCCCAAATGGTTCTCTCTGTAATCATCACCTGGTTCACAAAATCATGTACTGTAGGCCACCTAAAGAAATTCTCTAGTTTTTGGATGTCGTATCGAATACCATCCTCAAAGCGCCTAGCCCTCAACGTCACATCACCCACTAGAACGGGTGCAAAACATTGATGCTCTGTAAAACGAGCAGATAAATCCATCACCGACATAGCTCCCTACTGCAGATTCATGAACTCTCAAGCCCTATCTTCCCTAAGAGTTTCTGGAAAGAATAATTCATAGAATACTGCCTGAAAACCATCCCACGCCATGTCTCTGTGATGCTCTGACTAAGTGGTAACATCCCACCACCTATTGGTGGAATCACGCAGCATATAAGTCGCGAGATTGACCCTCCTCCCTGGAGGCGTCTCGAGATGCTTGAAGGTAGTCTGCATAGACCCTAACCAAGACTCTGTAGCCTATGGTCTTCCATACCCTAAAAACATAGGTGGATGCTGCTGCTGAAAGATACGAGTCAGCTCAGTCATAGATGTGGCTGCCGGCGGTGCTCCATGGAGGGTCTGCATGAACCGCATAAAGACTTCACGGAACTGCGCCTCTGCGTTGGTGTCTTATATAACAGCTGGCGCAACATCTGGCGCTACTATATGATCCACTGGTAGCCCATGTCTTACCATCTCTAGTGTATAATCGTTTCCTCTCTCTTGGCGAACAACGCGTGGTCGTCTCGGTGGCATGACTCTACAAGGTCAAAGTCACACCCTGGACCAAGATTATCACAGTCTGAGAACGAAGGAACCAAAATGAGAACAGGAGGAATAAGGCCATAAAGATTGCACAACAAGACTACATGGCGTGTATACTGACTACACGGCATGTACCTGACTTCTCTTTCCCTACCCGAGTCCTTCTACATGGCTAAGCCACACGGTTCCCGTTATACAAAACTACACGGTGTTTATGCTGACTACACATCGTGTATGGTGTAATTTTCCAACTTCCAGTGTCGTTTGAGACACGACCGACTACTCAGCTAACACTAAAGGGAGTTTTACACCCACACACAGTATGTACACTGCCCCGTTATCTAGCCACACGGCTAAGTTCCGATGTTCTGTCCTCAGACATGACTGCACGGTGTTTCCCTCAGGCAAACGGCGTGTACTAAACCAGCTCCGCTGACCCGTGGTGTCAGTTACACGGCTTGATACACTGATCACACTACATGGTGTGTTCTATATACACAAAACATGTACACGAAAGGATTACACCAACCAGTGTTGTTTGTTACACGGTCGGATCCTAGGTCAGACTACATGGAGTGTTCCATAGTAGACACGGTGTGTATGTCTTAAGGTCTCCTCTGTCTGTGTTTGTTAGTTACATAGGAGGACTCTGGGTCAACACTACATGGCATGTACATCCGGTACATGACATATTTTCCCCAAGAATTTCCCTTCCCCGTGTCCCCGCCCACCCGTTTTATGACACGGAAAGAGACTACATGGCGTGTACTGAGGGTACATGGTGTGTACTTAAAAAGATTTCATTTATTCCTGAATAGAAGATCACACGGAGTGTGTCCAAGGAACTACATAGCGTGTATCATTGGTTTTCT
Source organism: Viscum album (assembly GCA_963277665.1). Classification (NCBI taxonomy): domain Eukaryota; kingdom Viridiplantae; phylum Streptophyta; class Magnoliopsida; order Santalales; family Viscaceae; genus Viscum; species Viscum album. The sequence goes on from OY728156.1 coordinate 319,990,920, forward strand.
AGATAGTAAGGCTCAGATACTACTCTGGGACCCAGAAAATACTAAAAAACAACACCTAAGTGCCAAATTCAAATCTGTGATAGCCCATACTCCCCACGAATAAAAGTTTGGCATCATATATGTGTTATAACAAAATAAACAATAAATGGTCTTCCATGTTCTGGTCAATTGGGGCACATACTCCCTAGAAACCAAAGTTTCGTGTCCATTCTATCAACAATATCACATGAAAATTCCCTATCACATAGCAGGTATTTATCATGCAGCTATGGCAACAACAAGATTCTCTAGCACAACTATCACAACAGCATGCAATTTCTAATGCACCTACATGGCGTTGAACTATGCATGGCATGGGATTTCTAACGGGTGCCTAAATGATTCATGAGATGGCATACCCTCATCTCATTGGGTTGAAACTAAATAGAACCCATGGATAATATATAATAGCACAATCACAAGTTCATCACCCAACGGTGAAATCAAATCAACTGTAAATTGAAAAATTAGTAAAATTGCAACACGAGGTAAATTGGATTTTCCCTGTACACGAGTTAGCTACTCACAGGCATAGCTTATTACCAACAATCATTCCCATTATATCCCTTACTAAGGTTCCAAATAGTAATTCAAATAAAAGAACCTCCTTTGATACCACTTTGTAACATCTTGGCCCTGAGTGCCACTCAACGGGTTCCCCGAACCTGGTTCTCCACATGACCTAAAGCGCATTTCCCAAAACGCCAGAGGCTACCGACTAGCAGCGAGGGCCCAGGTCTGATAGTGAGGAAACAATGCCCTCATTTTTTAATTTGTAGTGAATCAGAATAAAATAAAAAGCATAAAACAACAGCGGAAGTAAGAAAACAAACATATTTAAAATAGGGAACTGCAGAAAAAGATAACCTAGATTTATATATATAATGATGCAACATGTCTCATGTTCTAAGAAAAAATCCAGAACATGTTACACAACAGTATAATACAGTACAATACATAGTACAAAAAATCAAAACAAAACATTCAGTAGCATCGCGAGCCTACGCCCGGTCCCATGCTCCCCTACTCCTCAGCAACAATCAAGTACATGTATAGGGACTCTTGCCCCTATCCACAACCACAGGAACAAAATTTGTTTGGGGCCAAAGACATGACCCCAAATAGGGTGTGAGAAAATAATCCCATTAGGAACCCACCAAAGGCTCGTGTCCAACTGTGAAAAAATATGCAACTACAGTGTGAAAAGGAAATGCAGTAAACCAGTAAGTACTCAAAAGTAACTATCACTACCAGTTTCTTTTCCATTTTAATTCTAACCATTTTATTTAAAAATATTTTGTTCTCATCAGAACCAAGCCCTCAGGCCAATAAGAATCTTTCCCTTAGGCTAATATAGTAAAACCACACCCTCAATCTTACCCTCATGCTATCGAGTATTGCCCTCAGGCGTACGAAGTGTCTCCCTTAGGCATAGAATCTACTGCCCTCTGGGACGGAAGAAGTTTCCCTCAGGAAAAATATTACACTTCCGTGAGGCTAATATATCACTACCATCAAGATAAACAAGTAACCACAACCTCATGCTTTAAAGTAACCAGGATATTCCCAACATTTAAACATGAAATTACTTACAGTTCCTCTCAAGTAAAATGTAATCCATAAAGTAAACATGGCATACCCTCGAGTATCCTGGACAAATGGCTAAACAGAGGAATGCACCCCCGGGGCGGTCCTGGATCCAAGAAGTGATCAGAAAAAACAATTTATTATCACATTTAATTAACTATACAATTCTAGGTATTTAATTCAACAAGTTCTCAGCCATACGTCACCCCATTCATGGGCGTGTATCACAACGGTACAAAAAAATGCACATCTGTTGGAATTTAAACACCAAGACACCTACCTTAAAATCCCATGAATGGTATATGCGAACGACGATCCCTGAATCTTCTAAGAATGACATAGATATGAGTATAATGGAATCCTCGTTCAAACTCAAATAACATCCCTTAGAAGAAGAATTGGCATGAATGGGTTAAGGAGAGTGGAGGGCTTTCCCGTGCGGTTCCAACGAGAATGTCAGAGGCGAAAACATATTCCTGACACTCGATCTGGAGATCCTCGAAGTTCTGAACTCCTCTCCCGACTCCTTCCTCTGGATCTATGCCTTCCCTGTGATCATGGGAGGCTATTACCCATTTAAGAAACAACAAAAAACAGACGACACAATGTGTACAATTGACTACACGGTGTGTACTTTTCCTATTTAACTGTTCCTATGGTGGCACCGCCGCACTGTTCATCTATCGATTTGAGTACACGACATGTATTTCTAATTACACGGTACGTACTACAGCTCAACTGGCGGCTAGTTGCACCGCCTTACTATGGCTATGTTATGCGGTTTTAAAAAATATCAAAAAGAGAGGGGACATGGTTCACCCACTCATAAATGATCTATAAAATAGTATAGGGACAGAATATAAAGGATATAAGAACATGGTAATGAAATTTGAAAGACATACCGTATGAAATGAAAAATATGGGAGGAAGACAAAAATAATATTTCTCTTATGAAAATTCAGGAGACTAACGACATCACATAAAATATCAAAAAATGAATTGACGAGATCAAATAGGGTCTCTCATCATATGAACATAAAATATATGTATGATAGAGATCATACCCCAACATAATAAAAAGGAACTTAAAATACTTGACATGAAAATAGAACTTGAAAATGAGAAGGGTGGAAGAATCTCTTAAAAATTCGGCAGCCTAACGACGCCACTTAAACATTATTAAAACAAATTGATGAGTGCAAGAGGGGTTCTCTTATCACATGAACATGAAAAGGATAGTAGGATGAATAAAAAATAACATCCCCAACATAAGAAAATGGAGCATAAAATAAATGACATAAAAGAGAGTACTTGGAATGAAAGAGAGAGGTAGGATCCCTTACCATGAAGAGTAACTTCGAAATCATGAATTTTGGGACCTTGGGAGGCTTGAGGGAAACTTGGGAGGACTCCTTGGGAGGTAAAGATATCAAAACTTCATTGAGTAGGATTTTGTAATGAAAAGGATGAGATAATGGCTTGGTATTTATAGGGGAAGTGAGAGGACAAGGCATTAATGGACAAGGGACACCTCAATGGTGGTATTGGAAAAACAAGTGGTATTTCCCCATGGTTTTGGCCACTTGAGACACCTCATAACTTATATTACTATTCAAAAGTCTTCCATCCCTTAAAATATTTCATGAACTCATCATGATGCAGTTATGATGTCATTAAACATACTGAAACCCTAAAACTGTATTTTTACTATTCACTGAAACATCAGCTTTTTTAGAAAACTCCCAAAAATTTACCTTAACATAATATCAATGCTCTGTATTCAAAAATAAACTCCATTTTTTAAAAATAATTGTTTAAATATTTTTAATTTAATTTTTAAATAAAAACACTATTCACCGAAATTTCATTTTCTCAAAAAATCCCCAAAAATCACCTTAACTTAATATCGATGTTCTGAATTAAAATTTAAAGCCCATTTTATACAAATAAAATTCTGAGTATTTTTAATTTAATTTTTATTTAAAAAAAAATTATTATTCTACCGAAAAAACTAATACTTGACTAATAATTTCTGAAACAGATATTTACCTATTTTATTGAATCCCATTACTTAATCAAGGTGCCTATATTAAATTAATACATTCTTTAACCGAGATTACTAATCAATTTGGTCACATTACTAATCCTAAGAATAAAATCACTATTCATAAATTATTATTCAACAAAAATTAAGTTGATCTTATTAGAATACAAATTTCTTACTGAACACAATTGCAGAAGACCAAATTTTAAAAATCATTACACATCACTAATTATTTTAGTATTATAAAAATATTTTATATTATCATTTTTTTCAAATTCATCAATAATATACATCCTATATTTATCTAAACATTTGAAAATTTACAAACTTCACTATAACAAGAAAACATGATTTTATTTGTCTCAAAGGATTACACAAAGCAGTTACGGTCTCCTTACATAGGCCCTTGTAACCCCAGCATCGGACCTAAGTTTATGGTGTGCTAAGGTGAGAGAATCCGAGGGTGGCCTAGCCAACATTGCAGGAGTTTGAATTTCTATCAGTTTGAACTTCTCACGAAGGTGATTCTGTTCTAGCTTCACACAATGATTTTTGGCTTGGGTTTGGTCCAGAGCAAAGTCCAGTGGTGCTACATCATTCCCATGTTCTGTTAGATGGGCTTCGATTGGACCGAGACTACTGGATGAGGTAATCGAATATTCCTTCTACATTAATTAACAAAGAAAACTTGTATTTAGAGAAAATAATCACAACATTTAGTTTCCAATGGTCATATTGACTAATGGTCATATAATAGTTGAAACCCAATGGTCTCATTTTAATTATACTCATGTTATCAAATGAAACAGTTTTGTTGAGTATAAAATAAAATAACACACAAAATTAGGAAACAAGATTTATTCAAAATTTCAGGTCATTACAATGACCATGTTAGTATCATTTTCTATTATTATTTATAAAAAATATTTCACCTTCATTCCCAAATATCAACTCCCTGTGAATCTTCTCTATATCGGTGTTCTCAATTATGAGTTACTTTCAGTAACCTTTATGATTTCCAATTCATATTTTCAAAGGTATCTTTACAGTCCAATTATAAAATGCGGGATTTCAACATACGTATTCTAAAATATTGAAATTTTTATTATAGATATAAAAATTTTGAGGATGAAACTAATTTATGTAGTATAATGCAATGACCTGATAATTTAAATTATATTTTTCACATAAAATATTAGTGATTGGTAGCATGTTTTATATAAAAAGCAATTTTTATTTGATGCTCGATATAGTAAAACCATATAATCATGTTTTTAAATTGGAGGGTATGAATAGTAATAACAGAATATATGAAAACATATGTCTCAATTTTTTTAATTATAAAAATATCTTGATTAAATCATAAAAAATAATTACTCAATTTTCATTAAAAATATTATTTTCTTCAAAAATGTGTTTTTTTTCAAAAATAGTTTTTATTGAATTTTATATATTAGAACATTAAATTTATTTTATACACTTTTTTTTAAATTTTGTTATAGGATTTTAATATAATTTTTTAATTCAGTGGGTAAATACACTCCTTGGCTGAATTGTTAGTATTTTACTAAAAAGATCTATTTTCATGTGAATTGTGAAAAAATACTGATTTTTTCAAAAACTATCATTTCCATTCAACTTAATGTAACATTATGTTTTTAAAATTTTCACAAAATAATATAAGTTTAATTTAATTATATATAATATAATTAATTTCATCGAAATAAATGTCATACATGATTTTGGAATATGTTGATTTTTGGGTATAAAAACATGTTTTTTAATCTGTTTTAATGCACACAGTGTGTTATTATCCTAATAAATTAACATAATATATATTTATTAATTATATTGATAAAATTTATAGATTATATATTAAATTGAAATATTTAGAATTATTTTTATTGTCTTTTCCCTAAAAAAATGTAAGTAAATTATCTTTTATGCTTAATGATTCATTTTTCTAGAACGATTTTTCATTAAAGAATTCAGATATATTTAAAATTAAATTATGACAATTAAAGAAAATCAATATGATATAATGAATTAAATATTACTAAATTGAATAATTAATATAAAATAATAGTTCCAACTTAATTTTTTCATAGTGAATAGTAAAAATAGTAAAATGTTTTTACCAGGATTAAGGTGTTAACATGTTTACTAAGAGAAGGGGGTTAAAATGAGAGAATATGGTAGGATAGCATCCAAAACCTTTTTAATTCGTATTTTCTTATTATATTTAGACTGTATATTATCTAACCTTCAAACCCATTTCCATATTGATCCACTTACCTAGGAAATTGAAAAAATATAATTGAAATATTTGAATAAATTTTATGTGCATCCCTCCCATCACTTATAAAAGGGAATATATATTCTTACATAATTCACACCATTTGAGATTTTTAGTTTATTTGATGCATGATAAAATACCTCCTATTATCCTTACCTTTATCATAGATCTTTTGTTCTTCTCTTAAGAGTAATCCATTAAGGCTTGACATCATACCCAAAGAGGGTCTCCCAATGAAGAGGTATAAATCCTTACCAATCAATTTTAATTTTATTTCTTCCTATACAATAAATAAAAAATTATTACTTTAAAACATGATTAATCTATTATAATAAATATAATGAGATTTTTTTATTATTATGGAACATCCATTTCCCTCTCCTCCTTTTTCAAATGGGAATAAAAGTACCACTCACGCTTATATGTGGACTACCACCTCCAAGTTGCGATATGATTCATTTTCCATCACCATGATTCATTTATTATTATAATTATGTATTTAATGCTTATATATAATATTTAAAAAAATATACTTTTATAACTATAATCATCCATCTACATTATAAACTTCAAATCCATTGGTAAACAATAATGTTGGTCATGCATATGTGTGGACTACCACATCCACGAAGAGATGTGATTTTATTATAATTTACCCATTACTTAAATGGTTAAAAGGAAACTATTTTTTTGGTAATATATTATATTTATTGAATAAAAATGAATATATCATGGTGAATTACTAATTACCGATCATTTATTCCATCCAACAAAAAGTTGAAATATCACTTCTGTGTACGTACAGATTAACATCCCCACTAAGTTATGAGATTAATTTTCATCACCACATAATTTGAATAATTATAGATATAAATATATTGATTATATATGATATTTATATCATTAATGACATTTTGGACATATATTAACAATTATCAATGTTTAAGGGCCATATAGGTCGAACTAAAATATACATGAAAAATGAAAAAATTAACACATGAATTGGAGACGTTAATAAAGAAGTGTTAATAAATGGGTGTCGAAATGATATAACTGGAAAATATATGACATTTTATATTTTAATATTATTATTTTATATAATTATAAAAAATATTAATTCATTATATTGGAATTTAGAGAACTTACGAATCATGTTAGATATAAAGTATGGTTTTCATATCAATTTAACTTAATTGAGACATGTTTTAAGGTTATACACAAATTTATTATTTCTATAGTGTATATACATCCAGAGAATTTATTTTTCAATAATATATGATTTTATTTTAATTTTTTTCATGACCATATTATTTTTATGATTCTAATCACTTTTGATTCAAAAATTACAAATGGTGTAAGGGATCTACACCTTAAATTAGTTTCACACCAATTAATTTTTATGAGGAACATATACTGATCCATTGAATTGTTATATCATGGTTACTTCATGAATCGTGGTATTTAAAAGTAACAATTAAAAATATTTCATCAAACGATATTTAATTCAAATGTTACCAACGTTATAATTATTTATTGAAAAAAATTATCTTTTTTGGGACATATGTTAGGTTATACAGGTATCTTTTTTTATGAGGTGTTTCCATTACCCATTTTATATATTGTTACATGAATTTTATTATCTTCATGATATTTAATATTTCTTTTGAGGTTATATTTTTCATTGGGTTCATGAATCAAATGTTACCAAAGTAGTATTTTTTATGTTATAATATAATTTTTATGAGGATTGTTTATGATCAAATTTTCGATGATGAAATTTTATAATATATCCAACCAAAATTTTATTAATTACATTAATTTCGATTTATTTTGGTATATTTCATATTTCCATTTCATTTTTCACTCTTTATGTACTTAGGATACTGAAATAATGTTTTTAAGGGGAACCAACCAGGTTTTTCTGCTCGGTTGTGAATCTTTTTTACCACATCCAAATTTTCTATAAGATGTCTTCATATTTTTTTACAATTCACATAAATTTAAAAAGGGAATTTTTACCCATGTTTTTAATTTAATAAAATAGTTTTTAAGGAATATTCTTGTTGTCTTCTGATCATGTAACTTCATAATGTCTTATAATAATGAGAAAGTAATTTTTCTTTTAAAGTACACCGCATGAACAACTTTCTTTACCAACATGAATACTAATTTATTTGATGATTGCTTTCTGAATATACATTTTTCTTTTCAATTAATTTAATTATTTTATTTTTTTGGAAATTATTATAATTTGAATACATGTTTTCATAATTAAAACTTATTTTCCTCACGAAATATTATAATGATATTATATATATATATACATCTATAAAAAATTCATTTATGTTTCATATAATTTATTGGGGATATGACCCAATATTATCATATTTATTAATTATCTAGAATGTTTTTTATTATGGTGATGAATGTTTTTTGAAACCCGTATTTTTTTAGGGGTTATGATTTGGTTATATGATAAATGTATTATGATGTTATCGTTTATGTATATTTTGTTTTAAATAAGTTATGGGTGGACCAATAATCATATATTTCTACAATGCATTTGGTAAATAAGGATATATCATATGATAATAAAGATAGTAATGGGGGGTGAATCTAGTTTAGTGATGGAGTCTATCCAATAAGTTAGTCTTGGGAGAGAACCTAGACTAAGGAAATGATGAAATAAAGAGTTATCACAATCCACTATGATAGTCATGGCAATGATCCTTGACCAAAAAAATCATTTTATCTTATTATATATATATATATATTCTAAAGACATAGGATTTATTATTATGATATGTTTTCATTGATTAATATGTATTATTACGGATTCTTCACCCTTATGTATTATGTAATTTATTGGAAAAAACCTACAACATGTTTCATAATTAAATATATTTTATGATTTGTAATGATTATTTTTAGTCTTTATCATGTTCTCATACCCATAATATTAGCTTATTCTCACTTATGTTCAATGATATTTATCTCTTATTTTTAACCTTACTGAGAATCTGAGATCACCCTTCCTTATGTTTCCCATTTCTTGATCATGAAAAAATGTTTTAAGTATGATATATTTAAATGGGGTGATAGTTGTGAAGAAATTAATCATATATAATTGATATATTTTTTGTATTAGTTGTTTATGTATCCATGTTTTCAACGAAACTAAAGCACAGTGTTTGTCACACATATATTACTGTGAAATGAATTTAATATTCATTTTAAATGATCTAATGTTTATGAATGAGAAGTCTATGTCACTATAGTAGATTTGGGTCTTCTCATATTACTTTAAGACCTTCTATAATTTTTTTTCAACATTTCAGCTTTCCGAGGTTGGGTATCCTCTTGAAGATATTATATGTACCAAAAAAACACACCTTTGAGAAATCCTTTTCCAAGAAAGGGCACTATAATTAAGTGATATTATCCTATACCCAACCTGATGACACCATATATTGGAAATACATAAGAAACATTAAGAAATTAATGAAATTTACAGAGAACCAAACATGTTATTATGTAAATTAAAATTTATAACAACATTATATCATATAAATAAAATCAAAAAACATTTAGAATGTAACAACATATGTACCCAACTATAAATAAACTCAAAAATAAAATATAAGAAATGAATAATGGGATGGGATGATAAAGAGTAGAGATAAAACTTATATATAATATATATGACCAAAATAATGTTTTTTGGATGCTACCCATCACAATGTGATGTGAGGGTTGAATCCCATTATGTCACCTCTTAGAAACCACGATCCAAGCTAGTATAAAACATCAACCTTCCAGTGGGTCTGTAACACCTCGATATTTTATGAAGAATATTCTTTTAATTTCATTGATATCTTGTGTTTTATGCTACACCAAATGGAGATTTTACTACACACAACCCTGACTTGGCTTGCATTACACGCAATCACGACTTTCCTCGATAGCGTGTGTTGTACGCAATATCAGGTTTCACTAAACAATGATATATGGTTATAATATTATTATGAACTAGATTTTGTGAATATTATTAACTAAATTTTGAATTTTATAACATTATTATTTCATCTTAGACATTTTCTAGAACATGGTATGTGAACAAAATAAAATTTTTAGGTAAAATAAGTATTTTTCAAAAAATGCAGTTTTGCTGCCTTTTAATGGCGCACCCCCATTAAATCTAGTTTTTTACATGTTTATAAGTTAAGTTTTAGAAAATAAACTTCTTATTTTGAATCAGGATATAAAAATTTACATTGTATAATGTTTTTATATTTTTCTGATAACTTTCATATTTTAATGAATAGTAAAAACACGCTATATTTTAATTAAAAACAACGTTTTTCATCGTAATAATTTATATGGTTAAATTATAATATTTAATTGTTTTAAAGTATAAATAGAATATATTTTTACCATTTAATATAACGTATGTCATTAGCATTGATTTTACCTTGAATTCGTAGATTAAATCAATTCAATCTTTTACAATGTTTTAAACAAAAACCCGTTTTCTTTCGACAATGGGATTAATTTTAATTTAATTTCTGAAACTTTTGTGAATTGAATTTGGAAAAATTGATACCATATTTGGAATCAGTGGGTCCAAAATATATTAATAAGCTACTTTGTATTTTTGGGCATTATGAATAGTAACTACGGTAAGTTTTATTTACCATAGTTAAAGATAAATCGGGTAATTAAGGGTAAAAATAAGATTATAAAATTACCATAACACTTGAAAAAATCCTATTGGATGAATAAAATTATACCCATATCACCTAAGGGTTGGACTAGATTCATTTCATGGAATTGTTACCATGAAATAATATAATTATTATTAAAACCAAAGAAAGTGACAACATGTCACTCTCTTAAATCTTATAAGTATATTAATTTTAATTTAGTGATAAAATTAATGAAAATTCAAAAATGAAGAGTCTACAGAAATCTAATAAGTTTATCTACATCATATGAATTTATTTTTAATTTTTATGGATTAAATAAGCATCATTAATGGGGACATAATAGTGATGTTGAAATTATTTTATTAAGAGAAATATCAAATAAATGTTTTTAAAAATATAAAAATAAATATTATATGAACTATTTAATATGCTCCACTAATTTTATAGATAAATATTACATGTTATTAATCTATTAAACATTTTAGTTCGAACATATTGTTGGTATATTTTTTATTTAAATTCAAATAAATGAATAGTTTCAAAATTTACACTATTGTTATTTTATAAAAATAACATATTATAAAATTGTTTAAAAATCACAAAAATCATTAAAAATTATAAATTTAAATTTATATGGTCTAAAATGTTATAATGTATCCAATTATGGAAAATTAAAAACAAAAATGTAATTATTTATAATAATGTAAAATTTATAATGTTATTAGCACAAATAAAATAAAATTGATAAATAAGGATAAATCAAGTTGATAATGTTTAAAATAAATTTCTAACATGTCTAAATTTTATTTTTTGATGCTATTACAACCCTATATCATCTAATCTTCAGATATGAGTCATTTTGGAAGTTTTTATGTGGGTTTGGGATTTAATATAAACTAATATTTCTTATTTTTCCAAAGGTGCCCCTCTCATCCCATATAAAAGGGCACCTCCTCCCTCTCCTCCTCGCACCATTTTGAGCAATGAAGCTCAGCCAAAATCTGCCCATATCACTTCCACAATTCCCTAGAAATATCCTAGAGGTCCCGGTCTTCTTCAAAGTCCAATGTTAGTGCCATAAGAGGAGTTCTCAAAGAGGCACTTCAAAGAAGAGGTAATGTCTGTTACCGATTCCTTCAAATTTATTTCTTCTTCTACTTCTTCTTATTTATTTGTTTCATTATGAAGTAAGAAAATCAGTATCACTCATATAATTATAGGTTATTATAAGTATTAAACAACTCTATTTCACCATCTATCCATCCTATGGAAAACGAAATCACAGCGCGTGCATACGTACGGAATACCGTCTCCACACCGTTGTGTAATCTATTTTCCACCACCACCGTACTTGGATGGGTATAATGGTTTAAATAATGACTATATATGATTATTTTAAAGTGATGTTGATTCTGAAATATTATACATACACTCCAATACAATTCCACGATCATGGGAATGATATCATCGCTCGTGTGTACGTACGGACTACCGTCTCCACGAACGTGATGAGATTCATTTTCCATGATTAACCATTCAACAATGATTATAAACTATATATAATGAATAATAATGAAATATATGACATAATAATTCTATTGGATTTATGTATATATATGTATGTCATCTATTTAATTTCATTAAATTCAATAAGGAAATGAAAACAACGTTCATGCGTACGTACGACCTACCGTCTCCATGAACGGTGTATTTCATTCCTTTTATCGATCGATAATATATATGTATATGATGAATATATATTATATATAAATCATTTTTTCAATTCTTGAATTATGTAAATCAGGATATAAGTAATAATATAAAGAACGACAAGTCGAAACACATACGATAAATAAAATGAATTTACCCAAAACACTGCTTTTACATGGAATTTACAAAAGAACGGGTAATATAAAGTCATAACTGAAACATATATGATATTATAACAATGAATATGATTGTGTAATAATTCAATGACATTATTTAAATCATTATACAGGAGGTTCGGATCCATACGAAGCATATCGGACCTAAGGTAAGGGATAACTTTTCCAATCTAATTTTTATATGAGATTGTTTATTCATTAGTATTTACTGTGGTTATATTTATCATCCATGTACTTGATTTCAAAATATGTTTGCATGTATGTTTAATGTCCTTTTTACACATTTTTTTACTTTTACTACATGGTATGTATGGAATCATTCTTTTACGAGGTACTTTTTGACTTTTCCGGCAAAAGTCTGAGAAGAATGTTTTTTTAACTTATACGGCACAAACGTATTTTTACGGTTTTATAAAGACTTATTTTCATGAAGCTTCCTCCAAAAGATTTCATGAATATTTACAAAAAAATCTCTTTCTTTTAAATTTTCATGGAATTTTGTGAAAAGAAAATGATTTTCGAGAATAAAGAATATTTTCCCCAATAATTCATTTCAAGTGCTTTATCAAAACCATTTTCCATCGAAGATGCCATTATTTCATATGTGTATATTTCAAGTATAATGTCTCTATTATTTACATGGTTTCACTTTTCTTATGATGAAATGATATCCATTTTTTTATATGGATTGTATTATGATGGGATGATGCTTATGAAACCCATTTTTATTCATTGGGTTATGATGAATGATTTATGTTTATGTTGTGGCACAAGTACGCATTATTTCATTATGAGATGGGTGAGACCTATATATCCCTCCAATACATTAGTTAATGATTTATATCTCATGAGATAGACATGGCTGGAATGGTAAGTTAATCTGGTTTAGTGTTTCAGGACTGAAACGAGGAGTGAACTCGATTCAGAAAGGGACTTTATCCACTAAGATGGTCTTGGCAGTAATGTCTTGGATACTATGGAAATCATAACATGTTCTGAATGGTTTCCATAATTATGTAATTTATTCCCATTATATTTTATCATGGTTGATGTTCCATTATGATATATGCCTTACGTACTTCCACGATTTATGTCTTTGTTCATGATTTTGATGTTTAAATTTCATGTTCAAGTTTTTGCTTTCAAATGTTTATGGATTGTTTTATTTTCTCTATGTTTTCCCTTACTGAGCAATTGAGCTCACCATTTTTATGTTTTATTTTCCCTAGGAAATAAATAAAGGTTTTAGGTAAGGGAAAAAAGGGGAAGATCGTTATGGGAGTTGTTGAATATCTTTCAATAGAATTAGAAGATCATATTCCGAGTTTCCAAAGACACTAAACTATTACGATCCTTATGTGTCTGTTTTTGTTATGTATTAAGTATTCCTGATAAGTAATGTATTTTCCATGTATTTCAAGCTTCGGTTCTCTATAGTTGGTATCAGAGGAAAGGTTTAGTTAACCTTTGGAAACTTGGATGTGAAAACTTTAATTAAATCCCTAGAGATATTTCTAAGGTATGTCTAGGGATGTCCCTATGGTTAAGTATACGTGTAGGTTATAGTCCTAGAATTGCGCTAACAATCATAGAATTAAACCTACGATGTCAGATATTGAAGGTACCCCCCCTTTATTATGTTTTTCCCTAGCATGGTATTTGCCTTTCACACTATTATTTTTTTTGGGTTTTAGACGATGGCTGGAACCCGAAGGAACCGTGTTGATCAATGTAATGGGATATGTAATGATTGTACTCCTAACCAATCCAATGTCATGGGAGATGGAGTGCCCAATATTATTTCTATACTTACACAAGCTATGAATCTTTCTGTACTTCAAAATGAGCCGAGAAAGGAGAAACATTCTGTTGAATCCTTCATGAGGCAGCATCCACCTTCATTCAGCGGGTCTTCTGATCCCTTAGTCGCTGAACAATGGATCAGTACCACTGAAAATATTTTTTCAGTTCTACAATGTTCTGAGCATGATAAAGTCATCTTAGTAGTATATCGTTTGGAAGGTGATGCTGATCAATGGTGGAATCTTATCAAGAATATGAGGCAAAGAGATGAAATCGAGTCCATAGAATGGAACGAGTTCAAGAACTTATATTTAAGTAAGTACTTCCCTTATATTCTTCGAACAAAGATGGAAAAAGGAGTTTCTTGAGCTTAAGTAGAAGGATGATGATTCTGTTGGTATATACGAAGCGAATTTTACAAGACATGTAAGGTATTCATCTGGCTTCATCATCCAACCTGAAAGTAAAGTTGATTGATTTTTCATTGGCTTAAAACCAAGTCTTCGAAGGGCATTAGATATAAGAGACTTCAGTAGCTATGAAGAAATTGTGAATTGTGCTATCAAGGTAGAACTCGAAGTTGGTGTAACATATCCATCTCATGGTTTTGACAAGAAACGAAAGATGATGTTAAAGGAGAAATCTCAGAACAATGGTGAATAGAAGATGAATGGTTTTTTATGCTCAAAGTGTGGAAAGAAGCATGGTGGAGATTTCCTAAAAGGTACTAGAAAATGCTTTAAGTGTGGAAAAGAAAGTCATAGAGTAGTTTATTGTCGAAGTAAAGGGAAAAAGGTTGCTAATGATGTGAATAGAGAAAATACTACAGAGAATTCTCCACCAACACTTCAATGCTTCAAGTGCAAGTAAATGGGGAATTATGCTAACAAATTCCCAAATCCACGGGTTAATGATGATCAACTTGAGCAACCTCTTAATGAAAAGGATAAAGGGAAGTCTCATGCGATTACTATTTGTGATGTTGAGTATGAAAATGATGTTGTGTAATGATTAATTTTTTATGTAATGGGATTTCAAAATAGTATCATGGAATCTCATTTATGGTATTGTAGAATTTTGGAATATCTATGTATGGGTTTTTAATTATTATATGGTGCTGGTAACCACGAAAAAGTGATTGAAATATTTTTGTAAAGATTATGAAATGTGAATATGGAAGGGATAAGGAGAAAATAATATGATAGTAATCTTGATCTCATGACTAAAATAAGGACAAAGTGATATCATGGTTTGAATATATAGTAATTTTGGGATTTTGGTATGTGGAAAGAGTTAACGTTTGATAGCATTCATGTTTTCACTAAGGTTAAGTGGGTATTCATCTTTCAAGAGAATACATGATTAAGGTATTCACATGATTGGAATGTGATCAACAAGATATATCGGGGATAAATGATGGTATTCACATGCTCGGTAGAAGACATTTCTAGTAATTGTTTTCTTTATACTATAAGCTTGGACATAAGTTTTTTGGATAAGCCAAAAGATTTGAAATGGATTATGTTGAACATAAGTTAGTTTAAGGCTAGAACTGTTTTTGATATTATCTATGGAATGTCATAATGATGTAATTTTAGAAAAAGGACAACAGGCAGGACGGGCGACAACCCGTCGCATCGGACAAGGCTGTGGGAATCGAACCCGCAACCAAAGTGTGACTGGCCTTTTATCTCATACCACTATCCTACAAGAAGTCCCTAATGAGTATAAACTAGTTTTATTTTATTAAGTGTTATGATATATGAAGTATAAGTTCATTTTTGGAATCGTATACGATTAACCTCACCATAGATGGACTTACGTATATTTGATAACTTTTTCTAACATTTTTTTTGAAAAAGATGGAATTCCCCATCATTCTATCACATGATCTGTTAACAATTCACGAATAACAAATTCAACTTCATTTCATTATGATATAAAGTGGAAATTGTTCAAATCACGAACAATAGTGAGATTGTACCAAAATCAAGCAAGTATTTCTTTTAATTCAAAATTTTCAACTGTAGGGAAATGATAATGAAAACCAAAAAAGTTTTCCTAGTTCTCTTATATCCGATGAATTAGATGGTACCTTAGATCATTACAAATCTATTTTTTTGTGATTTTTGGCTTTTTTATAGCCATGTTCTCTACCACTCTCCATCAGAACTTGATGGCCATATTTTTCTTCCATATACATATTTTCACCTATGATCTCTTATATGGAAACCTAGTGAAGAGTTACTTTGGGTAATCGTTACATTTTATACTTTAGTTTTTAAAATTACGTTTTAGTATACTTTTTTACGATGTGGGTTTCTATGAATAGTAAACGATTTATAACCTCGACGAATTTTGAGGGTGAAATTCATTTTAAGGGTGGTAGAATGTAACACCCTGAGGTTTTATGAAGAATATTTTTTTAATTTTTCTAATGTCTTGTGTTTTACGCTACACCCAAGGGAGATTTCACTACATGCAACCCTGAATTGGCTTTCATTACACGCAATCGTGACTTTCCTCGATAGCGTGTGTTGTACAGAATATCAGGTTTCACTAAACAATTATATATAGTAATAATATTGTTATGAACTAGCCGTTATGATTAGTATTAACTAAATTTTTAATTTTATAACATAATTATTTCATCTTTCACATTTTCTAGAACATGGTATGTGAACAAAATAAATTTTTTGGGCAAAATAAGTATTTTTCAAAAAATGCAGTTTTGTCGTCTTTTAATAGGGCACCCACATTAAATCTAGTTTTTGAAATGTTTATAAGTTCAATTTTACAAAATAAACTTCTTCTTTGGAATTAGGATATAAAAATTTACATTGGATAAAGTTTTGATATTTTTCTAATAACTTTCATATTTTAATGAATAGTAAAAACACGCTATATTTTAATTAAAAACAACTTTTTTCATCATAATATTTTATATGGTTAAATTATAATATTGAATGTTTTTAAATTATAAATAGAATATATTTTTACCATTAAATATAATGTATGTCATTAGCATTGATTTTACCTTGAAATCGTAGGTTAAATCAATTCAATCTTTTGCAATGTTTTAAACAAAAAATCGTTTTCTTTCGACAACGGGATTAATTTTAATTTAATTTCTGAAACTTTTGAGTGTTGAATTTGAAAAAATGGATTCCATATTTGGAATCAGTGGGTCCAGATTATGTTAATATGCTACTTTTTATTTATAGGCATTATGAATAGTAACTACGGTAAATTTTATTCACCATAGTTAAAGGTAAACCAGGTAATTAAGGGTAAAAATAAGATTATAAAATTACCATAACACTTTCCAAAATACTATTAGATGAATAAAATTCGTCCCATATCACCTAAGGGTCAGACTAGACTCATTTCATGGAATTTTTACTATGAAATAATATAATTATTATTAAAAACAAAGAAAGTGACAACATGTCACTCTCTTAAATCTTATAAGTATATTAATTTTAATTTAGTGATAAAATTCATGAAACTTAGAACATAAATAGTCTCCAAAAATATAATAAAATTATCTACATAATATGAATTTATTTATAATTTTTATGGATTAAATAATTATCATTAAAGGTGTCATAATAGTGATGTTGAAATTATTTTATTAAGAGAAATATCAAATAAATGGTTTTAAAAATATTCAAATAAATATTATATGAACTATTTAATGTTCTCCACTAATTTTATATATAAATATGACATGTTATTAATCTATTAAATTTTTTATTTTGATCATATCTTCTGTATATTGTTTATTTAAATTCAAATAAATGAATAGTGGCAAAATTGACACTATTGTTATTTTATAAAAATAACATATTATAAAATTGTTTAAAAACCACAAAAATAATTATAAATTATAAATTTAAATTTATATGGTCTATAATTTTATAAATTATCCAATTATGTAAAATTCACTACAAATAAGTTATTATTTTTAATAATTTAAATTTTAAATTTTATTACCACAAATAAAATTAAATTGATAAATAAGGATAAATCAAGTTGATAATGTTTAAAATAAATTCATAACATGTCTAAATTTTATTGTTTGATGATATTAAAACCCTATATCATATAATATTCAGATATGAGTCATTTTTTATGTTTTTATGTGGGGTTGGGATTGAATATAAACTAATATTTCTTATATTTCCAAAGGAACCCCTCTCCTCCCATATAAAAGGACACATCCTCCCTCTCTTCCTCACAAAATTTTGAGCCTTTAAGATCAGCCAAACTCTGCCCATTTTACTTCCCCACTTCCCTAAAAACATCCCAGAGGTCTTGGTCTTCTTTAAAGACCAATTTTAGTTCCCTAAGAGGAGGTCTCAAAGAGGCGCTTCAAAGAAGAGGTAATGTCCGTTACCAATTCTTTCAACATTATTTCTTCGTCTACTTCTTCTTCTTTTGTTGTTTCATTATGAAGTAATAAAATAAGTATCACTAATATAATTATATGTTATTATAAGTATTAAACAAACCTATTTCACCGTCTATTTATCCTACGGAAAACAAAATCACCGCGCGTGCGTATGTATGGAATACCGTCTCCACGCCGTGGTGTAATCTATTTTCCACCACCACCTTACTTTTATATGTATAATGGTGTCAATAATGACTATATATGATTATTTTAAATTGATATTGATTATGAAATAGTATACATACACTCCAATACAATTTCACAATCATGGGAATGATATCATCGCTCGTGCGTACGTACGGACTACCATCTCCACGAACTCAATGAGATTAATTTTCCATGATTAACCATTCAAAAATGATTATAAAGTATATATAATGAATAATAATGAAATATATGACATAATAATTATACTGGATTTATGTATATATATATTTATCTCATCTATTTAATTTCATTCAATTCAATAAGGAAACGAAAACAGTGTTCATGCGTACGTACGGCCTACCGTCTCCATGAACGGTGTATTTCATTCCTTTTATAGATCTATAATATATATGTATATGATGAATTTATATTATATATAAATCATGTTTTACATTATGGAATTATGTAAATCAGGATATAAGTAATAATATCAAGAATTACAAGTCAAAACACATACGATAAATAAAATGATTTTACCCAAAACGCTGATTTTACATGGAATTTACAAATGAATGGGTAATATAAAGTCATAAGTGAAACATATATGATATCACAACAATGAATATGATTATGTAATAAGTCAATAAAATTATTTAAATCATTATACAGGATGTTCAGATCCATATGAAACATATCAGACCTAAGGTAAGGGATAACATTTCTAATCTCGTTTTTATCCGAGATTGTTTATTCGTAAGTATTTACTGGGGTAATATTTATCATCCATGTCCTTGTTGTATTAAAATGTTTCCATGTATGTTTAATGTTCTTTTTACCCATTTTTTCTTTTACTACATGGTATGTATGGAATCTTTCTTTTACGAGGTACCTTTTGACTATTCCTGCAAAAGTACGAGAAGAATGTTTTTTTAACTTATATGGAATGAACGGATTTTTAAGGTTCTATAAAGCATTATTTTCATGAAGATTCCTCCAAAAGATTTAATGACTATTTACAAAAAAAATCTATTTCTTTTAAAATTGCAAGGTATTTTGTGAAAAGAAAATGATTTTCAAGAAGAAAGGATATTTTCTTCAAGAATTCATTTCAAGTGCTTTATCAAAACCATTTTCCATCTAAGATGACATTATTTAATATGTGTATGTTTCAAGTATAATGTCTCTATGATTTAAATGGTTTTACTTTTCTTATGATGAAATTATATCCATTTGTTTTATATGGATTATGTTATGATGGGATGATGTTTATGAAACCCATTTTTCTTCTTTGGGTTATGATGAATGATTTATGTTTATGTTGTGGCACAAGTAAGAATGATTTCATTATGAGATGGGTGGGACCTATATCTCCCTCTAATGAATTGGTTAAAGATTTATATCTCATGAGATAGACATGGCTGGAACGGTAAGTTAATCTGGTTCAGTGTTTCAAGACTGAAATGAGGAGTGAACTCGATTTAGAATGGGACTTTGTCCACTAAGATGGTCTTGGCAGTAATGCATTGGCTGCTATGTAAATCATAACATGTGTTGAATGGTTGCCACAATTACATGTTTTATTCTCATTATATTTTCTCATGGTTTATGTTCCATTATGATATATTTCTTACATACTTCCATGATTTATGTCTTTGTTCAAGATTTTGATGTTTAAATATAATGTTCATGTTTTTTCTTTCAAATGTTTATGGATTGTTTTATATTCTCTATGTTTTCCCTTACTGAGCATTTGAGCTCACCCTTTTTATGTTTTATTTTCCCCAGGAAATACATAAATGTTTTAGGTAAGGAAACCAAAATGAGAAGATCTTTATGGGAGTTGTCGAAGATCTTTCAATAGGATTAGAAGATTATATTCCGAGTTTCCAAAGACACTAAACTGTTATGATCCGTGTGTGTCTATTTTTGTTATGTATTATGTATTCTGTAAAAGTAATGCATTGTCCATGTACGTCAAGCTTCGGGTCTCTACAGGGTCCTTTAGACTACCTATATTAGAAATCATAAGGTTTAAATACACCCATTGGGTGTATATAGTGTCTTATTATAACAAATACAATATAATTACTCAAATGACCATATGAAGTAACTTTAAAAAATAATAAAATTCATGCTATTTTGCGAATACACATTAATAAGCAGAACATTTACGCTTTATGGAAAACACAAAACTCAATATGAATTTTAAAAATAGAGGTTACCTAAGTGAAACCACATAAAAAATTAATTTTTATGAATAAAATACAATAATAATGAATAAGAATAATTATTAAATTAACCATGGGGATGTTTTAAGGGATCAATTTTATGGTTTCTATGGTCTTTAAGCCATCATCATATAATAAATGTTTGGGGGAAGTGATGTGTCACCCCGGTGAATGAGTTGGGGTAGTTTCATATCTGACATAGATATCTAATTAAGGTTGAATCACATATCATATATAGGTGTCTAAAGTATCCCCATGTCATAGTAATAATTATTCCATTACAAAAAATTATCCCATATAGGATCTCTCAAAATCACCCAAATTACTTACCCATGAGGTTTTGAAAATAATTTATGCTACACATGAATCAACCCAAGTTACAAAAAACATCACAAAAATTGTGAAGTTATATATTAGTAATTATTTATTAATTCACAAAGAATCATTTCCATCTTCAAATAAAAGAAGTTCCATAAAAAATAATGAATATATTGTTTAATCATTTCACTAAACACGTTAAAGCCATCAATCGAAATTAATCTTTTAAAAAACATTTTAACTTATAGATTATAAAAAATTTAATGCAAACAAGTGGGGAATGATTATAATAACCAAATATTATTATTAAAATATGAAAATACTAGAAAACATCAAAGATCAATAATTATTGGTTCAAAATGTGAAGTAGTTTACTTGGTCCCCCATACAATAAATTAATTAAAACCTATAAAAGTGGTATTTTCCTTCCAAATAGATATATTATATACCACTTAATCAATCAATGAATCTATAGGAATGGAAACCCCCAATTAGAATCTATGAAAATCATAGTCTTAGTCCATCCAGATTATTAGGTCAGAAGAATGAGGGAGTATACAGAAGAATATGAATATGTGATAAGAGAGGAGGAACATAATTTAATTAACCTTGAATAGTGATTCAAAAATTCAACATAAGTTACATATGTGTGGAAATGAAGTGTAATTTGATGAATATAAGTTCTTATGGATGCTCCTAGATTAATAAGGAACGTGAAGGAAGCTTACTCCTGGAATTAAAATCTAAAAAATTTAGAAATTTAAAAATATTAATAGGTTGCATGGTTAACATGAACAGTTAACCTAAACCAAAATATATCCATGATGAATCCACATTCTATGAATTATACATTCTTAATGATCATGATACATGGTCTTAAGGATAGTGATGTGAATTTTTAAACTCCATTGTCCCACCTTTCCCTCTGTATGGCCACAACACATTCCCCAGGACTGTGTTTCCAAGGAATTTCTCACAATTTTTCCTAAATTAAACCCCAAATACTAAAATAGAATCCAAAATGAAGAAACTAAAAAAATATACCTGATAAATTCATTAGTTTTTTAAATTTCTCCCCATTATATTACCTTTTTCCCATATAAAGCCAAGAGAAATTTGGTTTATCCAAAAAGTGATCAGTTCATTTCTCCTTCATTTTATATTCATGCTCCCATTTCTCTTGTTAATCCTTCTCATACTAATAAAACACTCAAAATACTAAAAAATAACTCTCTCACAACACATTATTCTAAGAATCAACAATTCAGATCATTTGTTATACCATAGAAACAATAGGTTATATCATTTTCTCATTCCAATTCAACTTATTGGAAAATATCATGATGATATTTGTTTAATTTAGAAACATGGAATACATTATTAATTGATGATATTAATGTAATTAAATATAAATTATATTTTACTATCCAGATCCTTTCCAAAATCATAATGGATTGCACACACTGTGGTTGGATATTTCCCATCCTTATAAAACATTGGTGGCCTAAAAGAGGTGGGAACATTAAAAAACACATTGTCAACAATTGAAAACTCAAATAGACAGTGATGAAGATCATTATAGAAAATTTATAGTCTTTGATTAAACAATAGTTATTTTTAAATAAGCTATATCTTTTCGATCATTTCCAAGATAATAAAAGGACCTACTAGAAAATCCTCATCGACCACAGTCCAATACATTGGAGACCGACATGAAAAATAATAAAAAACCTAATAAGGATCCATTTTCATGGAATATTGATAGTTATTATTGTAAAAAAATTAAACCAAATCTATATATAATTCTAATGATCCCCGAAAATCTAACATGCAGGACTGAAGTATGTCTTCTAGAATTAAATTTCTCATTATGTCGGTCCATCCATTTTTTTATAGTATTCCATGGCTAACATTCATTTAGATCCCATGCACTCTTAAAGGAATTTAGAAAATTATAGAATAAAATAAGTATCCATATAAAATTAATATAGCTAAATTGACCCTATTTGATTCAAAATATCCTAAATATATTACTTCTAATTGATATACTCTTTTTCCATGTCTAATTTGAAACAAAATTGGCTCATTTTATTAGAAGATAAATGAAAACCAAAATGATATTCTTCCTATGACATATATGAAATAGTCTAATAATAAAATAAATGGAACCAATATCACACATCCATGTAGTAACATATAGGTTTTGATGCATACCCACTTGATTTTAGTGTGATTCATTCACCTGTATAATAGTGTAGAATCTCAACATAAAATATAAGATATACCTCATCATACAAGGACAATATTACTAATACGTCATACCATATTACATATTAGTGGTTCTTGGTTGAAATTAACACTAATAATTAGAAAAATACATCATCACTAGTCGATTCATATAGTGAAGGACAACATAGATTCTTTTGAAAGAAATAACACCATGGGGATAAATGTTCTACTCACTAGTATTCTCCCCCACCACATATAATTCTTCCAATATGTTGTAATTATTATTCCTTTGTATTCTAATGTTGAATAAGATATAGAATAGATTGTTGATATAGATCTTATGAAATTATATTATCTCCTTATATTCCTTAACCTACAAGTGAATCATGAAAAAAACACATCTAGTACTTTTCATATATAGATTCCCTTAAATATCATAAAATTAGTATCTAACGAATAGTTTTAGTGAAATTATTCCCATTTTATGGTATATAATATATGTTGAAATAGAATCATTGTTGGCACTCCATCCATCACATATTCATAATATTAATATTATTTTAAAAAAATTACTTAAAAATGATTTTAAAATAGGTATACAATGTCAACTTATTATTGAAGTCTTAATGACACTAACACTCGATAGCATGCATGACCTCTTCCAAATAAAGATTATTTATTGGGAAATTATTCTCGTGTGGGATAAGTTGATGATATTCATACAACACCATATGATAATCCTTTTTTATTGCACAAACCAATCCCTTACCTGAGGAATCATTTTTTACCACATAGCCATTACCTAATTAATATTAGATCGACATAATAGTTGATGTTAAATGGTGATTTAGAATATTAAAGGAAGCGTTTAATTCAAGGATATATAAAAATTTGAATATCCCATGAGTGAGAGTGTCTAATATATAATCGAATCTCTCTTATACATATTATTAATTTTTATCATAGATATCCAATAAACACAACCCCAAAATCAAAAGTTCAGGAACATTTGGGAGACACGATTCATAATAAATCATCATGAAAACAAAATTATAATATATTTTTTCACCTACCATAATGTGATCCTAGATACCTTTAAGAATCTAAAATTTTATATAATAAAAAGGGTAATCATACAAAAAAATAGGTGACAAGTAAATCCTGGTATGGAAATAAACATAATAAAGAAACATACCAGTTGAATCAAATGAAATATCATGATATCATAAGACGTGGAGTATATGAAAGATCACATTTAAGAATGAAATATTTATGTAGTAAACATAAGATCAATGCATCATAGTATTTTTTTGGAAACAAAAAATATGACATAATAATTAGTGAATGCTCACTTCCATGATAACATCACATGGTCGAAAAAGTATAATCATTGATTAGGTATACGCTACAATCCCATACATATCATCTTTCAAGACACAAACATTATCCAATTCATTAGATCTATACCTAGGAACACCCATTATAACATGTACATTGATATTTGTGCCACATAATGGAATCAAATATAGGGAATAGCATTAAAAAATCAATGGATAATAAATGAGTTGTATAAACAAGATGGATTATTTTGAATTACTAGCATAATTGGGAAACCCATGATGATATAATCTTGAACTAAAAATTTATCTACACCTTAAAACACATGAATTTGGGTAGATATGGAAATTTATCAACATCTATTATCCTATTCATTGATTCAAAATGGATACTCTATATTTTTATAAGATGTTTTCTTAAAAAATATAGATTACTATAGTAAATATTTTAATGTTATTCATTCCAAAAAAGGAAGTGGAAACCAATTTGTTACATATTTAACCCAACATGAAATAATTTAGTTTGGGATAAAAAATGGGTGTACAAGGG
Organism: Viscum album; assembly: GCA_963277665.1. Classification (NCBI taxonomy): domain Eukaryota; kingdom Viridiplantae; phylum Streptophyta; class Magnoliopsida; order Santalales; family Viscaceae; genus Viscum; species Viscum album. The sequence continues at coordinate 320,016,546 of OY728156.1, forward strand.
GATGCCATCTACTTCTTATAGACATATTGGAGATATTGTTGAAAATGATGTTAAAAAAAATCAGCTGGACCTTCTAAGACTAGGATCTACCTTAAATCATTATACAAATTTGTGGTTGTTTTACATCATTCCCAACATATCAAACAGGATAAGGAGCATTTTAAAAATCTTATACTATCTAACCATGAGAATCTTGGAGTTCTACAATCCATGAAATAGGAGAAACAAGGTGTACACATTTATTTTGGTGAATCGTTAAATTATGATTATGGCCAACCTTGTCATATTGAATACGATTCCATGATGTTGAGTGCGAGGAAAGGTAAAAATACAATGGTTGACTCAGATGTATTTATTACTTTAAACACTAGGAATAATAAAAAATGATGAGATTATTCTAATAATGATAGAACAATTATTACTCAATATATAGAGGCCTCAAAGAATCAAAAAATGGATATTCCCCCAACATACTATAGTTTCTTAGCATATGATTACACCCTTTGATGAAGTTAATATGGACTACATTAATGTTGATGAAAATTTTGGACTCATGGTGACGAATGCATATCAAGCCTATGTTGATTTGATTGATGATCTGATCTCTTTGATTATTGACCAAGATTCAATCATATTCAAAAAATAAATGGAATTATTGATCACTAGGGTGGATTACCTTAAAATAAGAAAGATAATGATCACTAGGATGGAGGAGGAATTTCAAAGAAATAATTGATTTGACTTTAGGAATATTCTGTGTGAATAGTTAACATTTTTCCCATGTTTTAAATGTTTTTTGTTGGAATTGTGGTTTTTTAGTTAATGTTTTTTAATCAATTTAGTAATTTTCTACCTTGGTTATGGTGGTATTTATTTTTTCTCCACTTGATATTTCCTCTAATGCTTCTCTATGGAGAATTTTACCTTTTTGTACATGTTTGGATCATGAAAGAGCATGAATCATCCTGCATAAGCTTTCTTAAATGACAATATGATGCTATATTGCATGAGGACATATGATATGAAGTTAGATTCTCGACACTCAGTATAATGGTGTTCATGATGGGGTGAAGGGAAATATATTTCACTTGGATATTGTTTTTTTAGTTGACACACATCTCTATAGATAGTTATATACCCCATGGTGCATTATATCACACTGGATGGATGATTTTGATTGTTAATTTTTATGGATTTATATATTTAGTTTTCTATCACATTATATTGATGTACTCTTATGATTTTTGGATCCCCTAATGTTTTTGGGATCTAGATTCTATAATTCTTGCTGCATTGTTTTTGGGATGAGATTAAATTTGTCTCCCAATCTCATTTTTCTGAAAGATTTCAATGAAACCATTAGTGGGTGTCAGTGGCTATTTTGTATTTTGGATATTTGGAGGTTGAGACCATTGGATTGATAGGTTTAACATATTAAGCTTCATTTTTTTTGACATCTCTAGATAATGACTCTATAACTCGATGTATTTTGTAAACAATATGTGAAGGAATACCTTTAATGATATTGTTTTCATTTGATGTTATTTTAGTTATGGAATGGAAGTGATGTGGTGTCTTGGAAATTGAATTTTTCATGGTCTAGTAAACAACATAATGATATGGTTATTACACATTTCATGTTTCATGTAGACCTCTTTGTGTGTTTTATTGGAAATAAATGGAAATAAATTTTATGATTGATAAGTTTGAAATAATTTTGAAACTTTAACAGATGTTGCAGATATCAGAATAGAATAAAATTCAAATGAATAACTTTTTGAGATTTAAACAACTAAATTGTGCAGTCTGCTGAAATGTTGAATTGGGTTCAATAGCTTCTAGTTGGATTATGGATAGAATATCAATTAATGGATATATAATTACTATAGGATGGATTATTTTTTTGATGAGTTACTCCATTTTCATTCAATTCTTTATGTATGACTATTATCCTTTTTATAAAAATGCCCAATTTCTTATTCATGTATTTTCATTACACCTCATAAATTCGATGTAACTATTTTTCCTTAATAAATAATCACATGTATGAGTTTGGTGACCAAATCATGTCTTATTTCATTCAAAATAATTCCATAAAAGAATGGTATTATAATAGGGTTATATATTTTATAGAATTATTTAAATAATTCAGAATGTTTAAATAAAGTTATTTTGAGAGGGAAATGTCATAACCCAATGAAAAGAGGGTGTTTTGAATAATTCCTTTATGTTAGGTTTAGAATTATTCAAAACAATCACTTCACATCCTGAATAATCATATTAGATTTAATAATTAATATATTCATAACCTTTCTAATCAACATTTTATTTATTATAATTATATCATGTTCGCTTTCAACCATTTCAATGAGATATAAAGTTAAATTGTTTTTTTGAGAGGGTTTGTTTCAATGTTCTAAGGTTATATCACTTTTGTATAATTATAGATGTTGTTTAAAAATGGACCTACAACACCCAATATGAAATGAAATGGAATTCATGTCATTAATAAAATATAACTTCTCTTGAATATCCATATGTGTATAATATAGGAATTATTCATTATTATAAATGTTATCATTATATAGTTAGTTCATTTGAGAAGTTTTACCGACAGTCATGAAATGGTTTCATTTTATTTAATTAATAAATTCCAAAACATGAATTAAATTACAATGTACATATTATGATTATATTTAACTATAATAATAATTTTAAAACTATCCTCGATGGCGGTGGATATAGAATGAATTGTTTTGTTCATGGAGGCAGTGAAACCACTATGACATTAAAAAAAATTAATTTTCAAAGTGAGTGTATAATAAAAGAGAATAGATGATAAATATAAAATAAAAAAATAAAACTACAGTATAATTGTTATACTAAAGTCATAATTTCATACTGGATGCAATTGTTTTAGAGGATGAAGAGGATGAGAAATTTAAAGGCATAGTTGAGGGTATTAACTACTACTTTATATGTATTCTCTTAGGATTCCCTAAATGGAACCTCAAATTGTAATTTTGATGATAGAAATAATTCTAGGGAATTGTGGTAGAGTTAGGGAGAAATTTTGGTAGAGATTTGGTAAATCAAGGATATAAGAATGTGTGAGGAGAAGATGTGTTATTTATAAGGTGTAGAGAGGGCTGTTTTGGAATATAATATTGATTAATTTATTTATTTGTCTCATAACTATACATAGTGATTAATATTGTGACTATAAATAGTAATTAGTTCATTTCATATCAATACAATGGTCGCTTACTTCATCCATGACTCATTTCTATATGCATTTTGTGTATTTTTCAAATTACCGTAGTTTGTTGTATTTTATCATTCACCAAAAATCATCTATTTTAGAAATATACCAAAAATACAACATAATAATTTATCGACTGTAGATTCAACAAAAGAAATCTATATTGTGAAAATAATTTCCTAAATCAGAGAATTTTTTTTATAGAATCCTTATTTATTTAAAAAATATTAATTTTAATATTATGATTCATTTTTTGAACATTTTTGAAATTACATTTGGTTTCATAAAATTATAATATCATTATAATGAAACTAAATATTAATTTATAAACCCATTTTATTAAAATAAACATCATTTCAAATTGTGGTCTCTATCATAACAATGTAAATAAAAAAAGTGTGTTTTAAAAATATTAAAACAATTATTTTATCTTCTTTAAAATAATTCGTTATTAGTATCATGAACTAAATATGTCAATTTTCATTTTTATAGATACCTAAATAAAATTTTACACTTCCATAGGTGATGATACTATTATAATAGTCAGGATACTATTCCTAATGTTCAAATTACTATTTCAATAGGTAGATTACTATTCGGATTATCAAATTTTAAATGGTCATACAATATCCATATATTCTATAAGTACCTCATATTTTATTATTTTATAACTCAATTATCCTTTCACAAATTTTTATATATTTTTTCATTTTTAAAATTAATATTTCTTTACTAATATTTTGTTTCATTTGTATAGTGTTCTTCATGACTGTGATCATTCTGTTGGATCGACCATATCCATATTTTTAGATTATTGTTGTATTATTTTCTATTTTTTATCTAATTATAACACTTTCAATTATTATTCCTATTTTTATTCTCTAAATGTAATTTTCAAATTAATATAATAAAATTTTCCTGGATCTATCATGTAGTGCATGTGTTTTAAAAAATGATGAATTAATAAATAAAACACAACTATATAATCAAAAGGGGAATTCCATTGATAAAATTCTAGGTTGTTAAATTCTCCTTCCATCATTAAATTTCTTCTTTGAAATTTCATTTTACATAATAAGGTGAAAACGTGAAAGGGTAATTCTACTTCATTTCTTCCTCTCGTTCACATATCACCTCATCGTACATATCATTCTACCATAGTGCATTGACAATATGTGTTGTCTTGTGGAATAGAAATCCATCTATATGGTCCAAAATCCACACGGGATGCTCATCATAAGAGAGATCATGGTCCAACTATTGAAAATTTAGATTGAGTAAATGTGAGGGGTAAGGTTTGTATATTCTAGAGATATTTACATCAAACACATCATGTACTTGAAACAAGGTTGATTGGATTTCTAGTCACTAGACTGTATATCTTATGTAATCAAGAGAATCAAAGATGTTGATGTGCCTAGTATTTAGGTTTGCATTAATCCCAAATCTCATGACTCAATTCCAATTAGATATGTTAAGGAACACTATATATCTAACAAAAAACTAAATATCTCTATAATGGTTATCATTATAGATCTATTGTAAACTGTGATTTTTCTTGATGTACTATTCAATAGTCTTAGCCTTTTCCTCTATTCCTACAACACTTTTAGGTCCCAATATATTGATTTCACAAACATCTTAACATGTAGGTGTTCTACATCACTTACAAATATAAAATTCATACAGATCCATTTTGATGCCTCAGTGGAACCAATTATTATATTATAACTCAATAAGAGGAATCTATTTAATCAAATCTCCCAATAAGTATATCAAGAACACTCCCAACATGTCATCAATTTTTTATATAATTCACTCATATTGTCCATTTTTTAGTTCGTGATATTTTTTAATAATGTTCAAATATATTCATGGATAAGGGTGTATTATTATCCCAAACATGGGTGTAATTCTCAGACCTCGTCAAATTCAATTGATAGTGGTGTTCCATGAATTCTCCTTACATATCTAATGCAAATCCTTATAAGTATATCATGTGAAAATTACTCTCAAATAACATTAAATTTACTGTTCTGTAAAAGAAGATTCACCATAAATCATATAACATTAATTCCTTTTGATATCTTTTGATGTATAGTGAAAAACTCGGTGGAGATGTTTTCCCATTTCAGTGTAATCATGGGTAATGGTTGCATCATCACATTGATCATTTATCCGTTCAGCATTATATTTTTTACATACCATGAACTTTAATGTATATTTTTGTTACCTACGTCATATTATCCCAGAAATAGTTCTCTTAGATATCTCAATATATCATTGTGATCCCTGGGTGGTTGGAGAATGATTATCTATGGGCATATTTGAACTCCTCCTCATTAGTCTCAATATTTAATGGTACACAATGTAAAAACAATATTCTAAATCCTCATTTACAAATTTTTTACTCTGAGGATTCAATATTTATTATAGCTTCTACATTATTCTATATTTCTACATCAACCCTTTGAGCATCCTTTATATTCTTTAATGACGATGTTTGAAAATTCATTTGATAATGTAATGATGGTGTAATTTCCTTTATGACCACTTACACATACACTCCATGTATAATATTTTTGGATCTCTCAAAAATATCATAATTTATATTCTTTTAGTACACTTTCTACCTAGAGCATCATCCACTTTATTCAACTTCCCTGGATGGTAGTGGATTAGAAATTCATAATATATGATTATCTCTTACTATCTTTACTAGTCTATATATAGCTAAAATTATATGAATATATAATTGAGACTCTTATAAACTATATATATTTGACACATGTGCTCATGGAGAAATTGCTCTAATATTTTAAATGGAAATATGATAGTATCCCACTATAAACCATGCGTTGGAAAATTTTTCTCAATAATTAAAAAAATTGTATTTAGGCATAAGATATCACTTTATCATTTTTTTATTTGTACAAAACCAGAGCCCTTTTTTTAAGCATCACTCTATACCTTGTATAGCTCCACACATGAGCGCAGTTTGAAGTCTGTTGTAGTGATATTACTCCGTTTTAACTCTTTCAATCCTTCTTCACATTCATTAGTTCTTAAAAAACTACTCCCTTATGATTCATCATGGTTAGTTGTTTTAACAATCATTATAAGTTTCTCAAAAATTATTGGTAATACCAATCTACTCCATAGAAACTAAAAATCGATGTTAAATAAGCTCGTTTGGCCCATTCCTAAATCGGGGTTTTCATAAAATGGACTATAGATATCCCATTACTGGTGATAACATGCCCCGATAATGATACTTCCTCCATCTATAACGCACATTTACTACGTGTTTCCTATAACTTTTCCCTTTTCAATTTCTTTAGCATGTTTTTTAAATGATCCCCTTGTTCCTCCTTTCTTTTTGGAGTATATCAGAATATAACCCATTAAAATTATGAAAAATTTATCATGGTAAATTATAAATACTCTGTTAATCAAGTCTATGAATATTTCTTGATAATTAGTGATTCCAAAGGGAAACACAATGAATTCATTGTCTTCAAACCATGTCCAAAATGTACTCTTGGTAATATATTCCTTTAGAACCATTAATTAGTGATATCATGTCTAAACATCCACCTTATAGAAGTTCTCATATCTATGTAGCTATTTAAATAAGTCATCAATCTATGGTAGTGGATAATTTTTCTTTTTCCTGATTTTAGTAAGTGAGTTATAATTAATGTCTATGTACATTGACCCATCATTCTTCTTGAATAAGAGGACCATCACACACCTCAGTGATTAATTTGTATTGTCTTGGATATAGGCAGGGCACCCGATACAAGTTCAATTTCGAAATCAAACTCTCATGTCAAATGAATACAAAAAACACTTCTTGTGATAAATTTTTATAGTCTATCAAAATGTAAAAATCTATAGGATAGATTACGTATTTTGTCTTAATCATTTATGCTATATTTTCTTTCTCAAAAATGTAATAATATACAATATTGACTAGATAATTATGAATAATATTCATGATTCTATTTACACTTGTATAGATAAATTAGATGTCTAGGGATACAGAGGATGATTTAGCACTCCCATCAGTAGTTTTTGGATTTATATTAGGATAACCAGCCCATTCCCAATATAGCATCAAATTACATTAAATAAGAATAAGATTATTTATATGAATTAAATTCCCACAAAAACAAACTTATGATACAACATCTATAGAATTTTTTACAAATGATATCAAATAATTTGGTGTGTGAATCAATGAACATAGAAAATATCCTAAATATACTAGTGTGACATGAATTGAAATACAAAAAGACATGCACAAATCTGGAGTACTAGCTAAGTGTTCTTTTATTATCACAATTCATATCTATAATCTTCGTAGTGTGCCTCCATCATGGTTCCCTTGGTATAGATATTACATATACTTATCATCCTTAATAACCCCTATATTAGGTAATTTACATGGATAACTACTAAGTTCCCCACATATATAACATTGAACAGTTACTGGTTCCAAATGTTTAAATTTCATTTCCATATATCATCTTAATTTTTATTCTCATTTTATTCAGTAATTTTTTGATTTGTTACCTACTTTTCCACATATAAAACCCTTAATGGTTCCCCTTAGACAGTTCCATTGGTGACTCTTCCCACATTCTTGACCTGTAAAAAATTTAATATTCTATTCTTTATCATCTTTATCACCTAAATTTCAATGAAACGCCATCCTTCTATTATTTTTCTTGTTTTGAAATTAAAATATCTTCAATTGGATAATTACTATTCATGATAACTATTTTGGATTAACTATAAGATATCTCACTTTGGATCACATCAGGTTAGGCATCCCGTTGGGGAAATCATAATAATTCCCATCACATTGTTTTTTGGAACATTTCCTCATATTTACCTCCATTATATTATATAAATGAAAATTAAGGATTAGATACCGAAACTAAAAAACATATAAATGGGAATATAAGAACATATAAGGAAAAAACCTATAAATGGATTGTATATACTAACATATGGGTCTCTAGGTTCCAATCTCGGTAATCCATGTTAATTTTCTTATTATGTTTTCTAACCTACCAATATATTCAAGTCCTTCATAGTGGATCATATAGAGTTTGGGAATTTGACAAATCATATCTCATAGGAGTGTCAAACATCATGTGAAACAGGGCATTTGTTGTACACCAGATACAAGTCGATCCAATAACCAATAATCTCATTTGGGGATATTACACCTAGGTATATCGATTCCTGATCCACATCCACATGATGATTCCTGGTAGAGATGTCATTTCGTGGAAACCACATGCTCTATACTACACCAAAATTTTAGGACATTTTCCTATAAATAAACCTATCCCTAAGGTTATTTATAATCTATTCATGTCCTAATTTAAATAAATAACTTAACATTTATTTAATATCTACTATAGTGACTCATGTATCTTATACATATTTTTATAGGATATTTATAATAAAATTCCTACAAACACACCCACAGAATCTAGGGGCCTAGTGTTTTTGGATGTTTGGGATAATAACACCTCAATATGAAACTAAATGTGAAATATAATTTTTATGGTTTCCAAAATGTGTTCCTAGATACATTTTATTTTCTAATACTATGTAGGATAACCTAGAAATGCATAAAACAATGGGGTGGTCTAGAAATCCCATAAAGGGAATTAATATGAAAAAAAAGCATAACATAAGTATAAAATGTAATATCATGATTTTATAAGAGGAAAAGAACATGAAAGATAACATAGAATCATGGAATCAATATATAGAAATAATAATATCAATTCATAATTAGAATGTGTTGGGAATATAAAAAATGACATAAGCATAAGTCAAGTGTAACTATGAATACAACATCACTTGGTGAACAGAGTTCTCATTGACAACCATAGTTAAAATACTTTTGATGAAAGATAAAATACTGAGTTCTCATTGACAACCATATTTAAACAAAAATGGTGATCATAAAAATATACTATTATTTAATTAAATAATTAATGGAAATAAATATTTTAAGAGAGTGTAAAGTAAAATAAATATGGGATGGAAAAGTTCCTTTCAATCATTTTTGAATTTTCACAAGGCATTGAGAGATGAACCTAAGGCATGTATAACCCCATCAAAGAAATAGATAATATGATATGTATATATGTTACATACATATATAAAGTATTTATAATCATTACATAACATCAAATATATATAAGGCTAGTTAATGAACGAATGATCATAACCTAAAGAAAAGTGGGCGTTTTAAAGAGTTCCCTTACCATGGGTCTAGAGTCATTCTACACATTCACTTAACATCCTGATAAATAAAATTAGATAAATCAATTAACTAATTCATACCCATTTCTATCTATATTGTATTTTCAATATTTATATTACATTATTTTTCAACAATTTCAATGACATGTAATGTTTGATTTCATTTTTCGGAGGGCATTCGTCGCATGGATTCAATGGCATAACACTTTCTGTAATAATTGATGTTCTTATAAATTGGGAATAAAAATACATAATTAAAATTACATGGTTTCAAATATAAATATGTGTACTTACATAAGGATGATAATTTTAGTATAAATGTTATCATTATTCATTTAGTTCATTTTGTTGGTTTTATAGAACATCTTGAATTAAGACCATTTTATTTAATCAATACATTACAAAATAGGAAATAAGTTATAATATAATTATTATCATAATATTTACCCACAACAATATTTTTATAATCGTACATGAAGGTGGTAGATAAAAAATAAATATGTTTGTCATGGAGGTGGTGAACCCTCCATAATGTGGGAAACATCTTCGTTTTTAAAATGAGAGGAGAAGAAAAGAGTATAGATGATAATTATTTCATTATGTGAAACCCCTTCTGTTATAGTGTTGGCATTTTTGTGTTATTTTTAGAAGTGGAGGTCTGGGTTGATATTCCATGTAGTTTCGACATAGAAATTGGAATTGTTTTTGGTTATATTACTATTCACGGTTTGAGGAAACTATCTAACCTCCTTTCATGATGAGGTTTTTTAGTTCATTTTGATCTATATACCATTTAATAGTGCATGCATCACACAATTAAGTCTAAATGGTTATCCACTATGAGAAACTATATAGGGTCTTAGGTAAGTCTCATGACTTTCTCATGGTTTATTAAACCATGTAGAAAGAATACAGTTGTCACGAAAATGTTTAGGAGATCCATTCTCATGGATCTCATATAGTGTTTCAAAAAATAAAAAATCCATAAGAGGATTTGTGGGGATTATAGTTATTATGTAGTGACGCACTATGTATTCTGAATCCATGTAACACCAAAGGGTAAACATGCGATTTGATTCCTTACCCAGGTAGTTTATGGTGCATGATTAGTGCACAATTTTGAAAATCATTCGTCCAAACCTTGTGACATGTCCATGTGTTCAAATATTGGGGATTTTCCATTTTAGCCCTCTAGATTTTATGGTATTTCTCACCATTTTTCCCCTACATCATATGGCCCTAGTAAGCTTGATAAGTGAACCATTTCATTACTTCATTTTATTCTTTCCCTCCTATTGATATTTTCCATGAGGATTTAGCTGATTTTTACTATATTTCTATTTTTTTCCCCCTCCTTCGTATCTTGTATTTGATATCACCAATGATCTATAAATTCATGTGGATCTGTTTTCGGAAGTTGTATGGACCAAGTGATTATAATTTTAGCATCTAAGTTTGGTAGACACCATTTATACTCGAGTTGGTATGGTCTCCATGGATTTTGACATGTTCCAAATTGTTTCGAGTGGGATTTTATCTCTTTTCTATATTTGTAACTATGAAATTGTTTGATTTTGGAATTCTACTATTCTTTTAATTTCTAAATTCCATTTTTAAGAATGTATGAGTTTATGTGTTATCCTTGTAGTGATTCAAAACTATTTTATTGTTATTTTCTCTTATCATAAATAGGTTTTCATGTGAAATACTTATTAGTGTGTTTTAAATGTGATGTTTAAATATGATAAGTTTTTTTGAAGTGTTCGTATGGAATTTTGAAGTGGTTTTAATGTTTTTCAATAGGGTTTTACCCAATTTAAATTTGGAATGATTTAAAATAATGTTTAAAAAGAAACTTTTGTTTTGAATGAGTTATTGACTGCAACGAACATTACAAAATGGTTATTTGGTGTATTTAAAATTCTACATTGAAATGTGTTAGTGGTTTTACATTCTGAAAAATTCCATTAAGTGTTGTTATAAAATTTTTTGATGGAAATAGATGGCCTTCAAAATTGTTTTTCTTTTCAAAGAGGATAAACCTTGTCTTTAGGGTATCATTGAATTTTTTTTTAATTATTTGTAATTTTACATAATTTTTTTAATAATTATGGAATATTTCAATGAAATGTGAAAGGTCATGGAATTTTGATATTTTTGTGGGTGTCAATGGCCTGATTGGAACTTTTATTTTTTAAAATTTCTGTTGTGTGGGATACCCTAGTTTTTCGTTGGTTTTATACCCCTTCTATGGATTTTTAATCACTTCGTAAAGTGTGTTTCTACCCTTCTATGGGAATGTGGTAGTTTAGGGAATCGTTACATTTTTTATATGTGGTGATTTTCCTTTTTTTTGTTAGGGGTGATGGTAGTTATGGTTACGCCTTGTGTATTAGGCATGAATTTATTTCACAATTCCTCACAAGCACATTTTTTCATGGGAGACTGTTTAAAAAGATGAAGATCTAGCATGTTCCTCTAGTTGGTACACATGCTCCTAGTTTCTAACTATTGATGATTGGAATAATAAATGGGTGGGGATTTTTTATCTCAATGATACTTGTGTGGGAAAATTTTGTAGAGTTTTGGACATTAGCACACATTAATAGACAGTTCGAGTAGTTATTCCCACACACGGATAGATGCATGGAATGTTGGTGACATTAGGTAAAGACTAAGAAACAATTGATTGCATAGTTCTTTTTTGGGAATTTTTATGTATTGTTTAGTTGTATCATTTACCCTTCTTTTATTATCATGAAACTATTTATTCTTTTTCTAATATATTACTTGTGATAAATGTAGTTCCTACTTTTTTATGTCTGATACATGTGTTTTGGATCATATTAGTTTGAAAATTAGTTCCCAAACATGTTTTTGAAAAACTCTTTTTGATTTTAAATGATCTTTTTCATGAGTTATATAAATAATATCTCCAAATTGGAGTTCATATTTATAAAATGGTTGTGTACAATCGAATGTTTTAAATATGGTATCCCAATCATTTGAATAAAAGGAATGGTCTCCATTGCGTGAACTGTAAATGAGTATGAGTGGTTGTGAAATGCCATTGTCTGGGGTATCTATTTTCAAAACACATGAGTTCAGGTTTGGAAGACAAACATAAAAGTTTCATGCTGTGATTGTGGACATGTTTGATTTGTCTTCTATGTTATATTTGAAAATCTTAATTTTTTATTTATTTTCAAACATTCAATTTTGAATTGTATATTGAAATTAATTTCATAGTTTTGGTGGGTTGTGGTGGCCTATTAGAAATTTAATCTCATGCCTATAAAATTTTAGGTTTTAGGTTTTAGTTATAATCCCTCATTCAGTTTGTTTGTAGTGGATTGCGTAAGGTGATTTTGGAAGTGATGCACAATCAGTGGTTTCATGGTGATGGTTTCTGCTAAAATTGTGTTTTTTTAATTTATTTTATTTTATGGTTTGTTTTATATGTTTTTAATACTTATATATCATTTTTATGTATTTTATTTATGTATAAGAAAATGGGTTGGATCATAGTATATGGTTATGAAATGTCGTAATGTGTTATTTACTTTGTCTCTTGCATTTATTTATTGAAAAGTTGAATCTATGATTTGTGAAAAAATGTACTCAATGGATATTCTATGATTCCTGGATGATTAATTCTATCCTATGTGGATCGGGTATGACCTTCAATCCTCTTGATGGGTTGGGTCTGGTGTCGGTTTGGATTTTATCCCATGACTATTCGTGACAAAATGCTATTGATGCGTGGGTTTTTACTATTGTAGGAACCTAATATTTTTGTATAGACATTTATATTCGGTAATTTACTACTATAAACGATATTAATGTTTTATTTTCTAGAGATTTAAGGATGGGGAGAGTTAAGCTGTCTCATGTTTATCTTGTACATCAAGCTTCAAGTGGTTGTTGGGTTTTGAATTTGGAATTCAAGGTTTTTTAGCCATTTATTTGAATTTTAATGTGATAGAAATTATTTAGATCCACCATGATTGTTTATATGATATTTTGGATTACCCTTTTGGTTTTGGGATGTAGTGGAAGGGAATTTGAGTTTCACAAATATATCGTACTACCCATAAAACATTGTGTTAAACGTGTTTTTGATTCTTCCTTATTTATAGGGTCTGTTGCATAATTTAATTTTGATCACCCAAATCATGGTGATCAGGGAATGAATAATATTTGTTTCTTAGTTATCCGTTTTATACTCCTTCTCATTATGTATTCATCTAGAGTAATTTTTCACTTAATAAGGGAGGAAAGAGGAGTGTTTTTTTTTACCCTTTTGGGATGTTGTTTTTGGTGATACTTATATGGATTATTGTGTAATTATAAGGTGTGATTTTATATTTAAAACTTTTTTTTGGGAAAATGAATGTTGTTAGTAAAATTACTATTTTAAAAAATTATTTTAAAGGAACTTTTTGTAGAAAAATTTATTTCTTTATGAATGGTTTCTTTAAAATGAAAATGTGTTTTTAATGAGAATCATTTTCATTCATGGTATTTTAAATGAAATATAATTTTAAAATTGTATTTTCATGGTTTTTATGGTTCTAATAGTGTTTGATTCCAACGAGGTGGTTTGTTTTATGGGCTTTTCTATATTGGATTTTAGGTATCATCCTTGGTGGAGGTTGATTTCAAATTTCATTAGCAAAAATGGAAGTTTAAAAAGAAAATTTCTTTTCATGTGAATTAATTATGCATTTTTTGAGGGATTTATTTTTTATTTTTATTTATGGATGTGAAGGAATCTTTTTGGTGACTTGAAATGAGTATTACGATGTCTATGTTATTTTTGTCCCACAAATGGTGGAAAATTGTTTCTTCAGTTCTAGTGTCGACCCAGACTTCTAGTACAGTGGTGGATGTCAAACTTCCTTCGTGCTTGAATACTATCTTAGACTTCTTAAATTATTATACACCTTTTATCAATAGTGATCAATGGTCAATGGATGAAAAAATGTGGAAGAAATTTTTTTAGGTGATCCTAAATTTTAATATGACTCTTGAAGCTATAGGTGAGAGATCTGTTGAGAGTTGAATTATCAGTTTTATCTAAGTTGGTGGGATCCAATCATCCCTCCTTGGATATGAGAGGGATTTTTTTGGGGATATATTCAATATGTAATTCATTCATTATTTCTCTACCGAGTTTGTGGAAGTGGATAAAGATCTAGATCTTGAGATCCTCTATCAGGGTGACCTATCATTGAAATAATTTATTGATCACTATTTAATGTGGATTGTATTTTCCAAAATGCAGGTGGCTAGAGAATATTAAATATATTGTTTCCTTCAATTAATTCTTCACCCAGATATTGTTTATAAAATATTTATTTCTAAAATAATACATTTATATAGGGATACAATCAAATCCATGGTAAAAGAAGTTGACCAGTCTAGGAGACCTATGGTGGTTAATTCCTTGGTCTCATCGAACACAAAGGTGTAGTGAGTATAAGGATAACCTGGTGAGATATGGGACTGACCCGAAAGAGACATATCTTGGAGAAAAGGGTATTTCTCAAGGGGTAATGGATATCACTAGTACACTTCCTTAGTGAGGATCCAAGGAATTCTAAGCCCTCTGGTATTAATTATAATAGTTTTCCACCATTGTGTACATTTGAGTCATCTTCAGATGTTTTTTAAGATCATTCATCATGAAAAGGTACCATTTTTTTCCATTAGGGCTAGTTTGGTTATTTGGGGACATTTCCTTCTAAGGTTGTAACCTTTTATTGTGAGATTTAAATGATGAAATTGGATTTTGTAGATGTTTACTGTTTTTTTGGGATGTTCCTTTAGGAAAATTTCTTTTTGGGATGTTTTTATGGATGGTTTGAATAATTTGGTCTTGAAATGCCTCGTTTTTTCTTAAGGAATTATTCTCCCAATTCTTGTGGTTGGATATTCTGTTTTTTTGTTGGAATTGTTCTTTGTAGTTTCCCATGAGTTTTATATTTTAATAATCATTATTTAGATGAACCTCCTTTTATATTTTTTGTTTCAATATAACTTTTATTGTGCATTTTTTTGTGTCTATTTTTTAACATCCTTAGGGCCTTTGGGGGCATGATTGGAAAACTAGGGTGTCTGATACACTATTCGAGTTTGGTATACTATCTAGTGTTTGGGATATGGTCCTTTTTAGGTTACACCATTAATGGGTGATACAGTGTTAATTCATGGTTATCCATGATTATTGGGTACCAATTTGAGTTACCTTACCATTATTATGGTGCATCTTATAGTTTCTCTTCCTCCCATTTGGTTCTAAATCACTTTTATATTGAGAGTTTATTCCTCTCATGGTAAACCAGTTGTTTAGGGACTCATTCTTGGTAGTGGAAATTTTGATCCATTATTTTATATGAACTGTAATTGATGTGGTGACTTTGTTTGAGGTATTTTATATAGTGGGGAGACAATGTAATGTCTCTCATGCATCATAGGATATTTTTTAGGGTTCTCGTTGAGGGTTTTCCCTGATAAATTTTATGCCTTATGGTGATATGTAAGAATCCACTTTTTCTCTAGGGTATGGTTCCTTTAATTTCTAGTTTAAATCATTGTTTTCTTCCTAATATGGATTCCCAATGCGTTTATAAAGTTAAATGTGATTTTCTGGGCTTTTTTGGATCCCTAAACCTCCACGGATGGAAGGGAACATTGGGTTGCACGGTTTTTAGAAACCATGCATTCCAGCCCTTATAATTTAACCGAACTGTGAAGGGGCATTTTGAGTTAATAATAGTGAACATAGTTTTCCTTAAATATGTTCCCATGCATGCATCCCTATTCTTAACATTTGTAACTTTTAGTAGAGGAATAAATCTCAGTTTCCACATGGGTTTTAAAATCATGTGCATGAACCATGTGAGGTGGGTATTGAAGAGTTGGATTCACACTATTGCTTTGGCCAACCAAAAATCCAAACCATGTAACCCATTAATTTCGAGGAAATCACTCTTTTGAATTTAAATTATTTTTACTCTAGCCCCTCCTTTGTATTTTTCTATTTCTTGTAGTAGATGCTTATTTCCCCTCAATTTTGAGTTTAGGCCTCATGTCACCAAGGTTCATAGATAAAAATCCCCAATAAACTCAGATAAGATATCTAATCATATCATTAGATGTGCACCAGTATGATATCCATTCATTATTCACCTTTCTTCATTTTTCTTCCTCTCGACGGAGATATTTTATTATATGCTCATATGCCATATTTCTAGGTTTTCATCTATTCTATAAATTTCTTAAACTATGGACTAAACTGAAGTTCGACACTAGATGAGGGCTCCTACAGAAGAATAAGGTAGGTGGTTTAGTATTTAACTCTCACTCTTGATATTATTTATAATATGATCTGTTATTTTATACACTGGGCTCACCGAATGTTTCCCCTAAATTTAATCCACCTTTAAATGGTTCCATTATTTAAGAATATTATGACCTTTTTAGATCCTCATCAATTATTTAAACCCCTTTAGGTGTTCCAATAAATTTTACATTTATTCATATAAATTTATAAAGGTACAATCCTTTATCTATATGTTTTTTGAGTGACATATAATTTTGATGTTGTAAATGCTAATGGAAATTATTTTGGTGTTGCTTAGCTAAAAGAGTTATCAGTTTATTATGAAATGAATTGAAATGGGCGTTACAACCATATCGACTAATTAAATATAATAAAGGTTCTTCATATATTATTTTTGAGTGTTAATGTTTTATAAATCAACTATTTGATTTGATTAAAACAGTGAATTTTTATAATTGATATAATCGAGCCTTGATACACATCCAATATAATTTGGAAATGGAAACCCCTATGTAAAATGATTTGGGCTAGTGTCCCTATATAACAAAACATGGGCATGGAATCCCTTTTTTTAATTTTGATATGGGATTGGTGTCCCTATATTATCATACGAGCATGGTGTCCCTATATAATGACACATCGGCATGGAGTCCCCTTTTCTAGAGATGTGATATGGGCCTAGAAACCATATATTATTATATAGTCATGGAGTCCCGATATAATGACACATGGGAATAGAGATGCTTATGAATAATGATGGATGGGCATGGAGACCCTTATTAATAATAATGAATGGGCTTAAAGACTATTATAAATAATAATGAATGGAACTGGAGACCCCATTATAGTTACATCTGGGCATGGAAACCCTCATTAATTATGATACATTGTCAGGGTGACCCTTGTAATATGATATGAGCATAGAGTCCTTGTTAGTATGATTTGGGAATGGAGATCCCATTACTATTTTATAAAACCGTGGTAAACCTTCTTGATATGATATAGGGTATGATTACCCTACTGTTATGATTCGGGTATTGTGACCCTACAGATATGATACTAGGCATGGTGTCCCCTATTATTGAGATACTAGGCATTATATCCCTTGATAGTCTTGAAAAACATGTTACAGCTTATAGATACCTAAGTCATGACTTGGTACAAAACTATTAGTAGTATCTACAAATATTGATATAAACCTCACTATGTATATAATCCATATATGTGTATACACCTGGTTACATATTCAGAGCATAACTGGCTTAAGAAAAATTTGGCAGTGTCATCCGAGTGTCCTTACAGAACAGTGTTGACACATTACAACTTAATTATTGTTTACTATTATTATATGCAAACATCCATATTATATGCATTGACTGTATATTTATAGAATTCATTGGTGGTGGCCTACTAAGTTTATCTCACAAACTATCTGGTCCACTGACGGTACCTGAACATATTATGTGGATATAAGTAGGGATATGGTAAAGTGACCAGTGGTTGATACTTTATTTTCATATAGATTTAGAGTGGGGGAGTATATGACCAATCTATGGCTCAAGATGTTGCTGAATATAGAATTTTGGGGATATTTTCATTTTTATTCAATTATTGTATATCAAGTTTGCATGTTCCTTTTGTTGGACATTTGACATATCCAAATGTTTCCTATGATACATGTTATGGTTGTTGTTGGTTATTTATTACTTTTGGATATTTACATTTCAATATCATTTATTTATTAGGTTTTTACTTTTTATATATCTATTTCACCATTGTGATACTATGATCATGAAGGTATAGTATCCCCACTATACCACATTAGACCATCACTTCCAGTCAGCAACCTCTGGCATATGGGGAGGCATGCATGTTTCCATGTGACCCACAAGCTTGGTGCACTGTTTAAGTGACATCCAAATCTGGACATCAAATTATTATTATGATATTTTGAGGATATAAAATGTTGTCCATGAGGTTAATAAATATTGGGTGTTATTTTAGTTATGTTATCATGGAATATTCTATTTTTACATTAATTTCATTTTTACTACAGACTTTAGGGGGGTATAAAGTTTAGTGGTGGGGTGATTGTGACACAATCGTGTCCCGATGTGGTTATTTTTGTATTTTTTTAGAATTGGAAGTCCAGAATCTATTTCCATGGATTTTTTACCCAGAACATGGAAATTTTTGGAGGTTTTTTTACAGTGAACAGTAAGGCCTCTTAGTTATAGGAAAACCATGTGGCCTCCATTTATGAGGAGTCTTTTCTTTTCAATTTGAATTTCTCATGATTTTTCCAAATGGGTTATGCATGATTATGTCCAAACCATGTAGCCACTATGAGAAATTTTGTGGGGTATTGGGTATGTCTATTGTGAAATGAATAACTTGTTCACTATTTTCTAAACTCTGTGGAAATATTGATATTGCTTTATTAATTTTTTTAGATCCATTCATGGTTTTTTAAAACTGATTGGAGCACGCTAGGATGTCTTGTAGGGCTTGGATCGGTTTAAGAGTGAGGCTCATAGTTTTCCAAACCGTACATCACCCATGAGTTACCATTCAAGGTAGTTCATGGCCTAGAAAGTGTCCAATTCATGATTGAAACATGGATTAGAAATTAATGTGTCCAAACCAAGTGACCTATATTGGTTTTAAATTTTTGGTTTCCCCATTATACTCATCTGGAGTTTTAATGGGTTTCACCCTTTTTCTTTCCCCCTACATCAGACAAACCTTGGAAGCTTGGTAGGAGCTCTATTTCCTTAATCCATTGGATTATTTACCATCAATTAATGTTTTCTTATATTTTTGAGGTCATTTATTCCTCTCTTTCTCATTTGAACATCCCACCATCCCTACCCGATTTTTTTGGAAATAATTATGACCCTATTTTATCATATGGATCGATTTTTTGGACAAAATGGACTTAATGGTGGATATATTAGTGTCTAGGGTTGGTAGACACTACCTCAACCCCCATGTGTGTGGTAACTATTGAAGGAGGCATGGTCTAATGAATTCCTGCTTGGATTTCATCTCTTAGAAGTTTGTGTTACAATGAAATATTTTCATTTGGAAATTATAATATACTTGTTCTTTCTAAATTATTTTTCTTATGAAATTATGATTGTATTTATTAGCCTTCATGTGATTTGAAACAATTTGTATGTTAGTTGACCTCTCCATAAATGGGTTTCAATATGAAGTCCATGTTTGGGTGTTTCAAATGGAATGCATAAATATTCTAATATTTTATAACATCCGGGTATATATTATTAAATTTTTTCATGTTGTGAACTGTATTTTTACCATTTTTTGTTTTCAATTAGAGAAATAAATGTTTAGAAAGTAATTTGGTGTTATAATGTGGTTATCACCTCAGTATTATTTAATAATGTGTTTTTTGGAAAATTGAAAATGTTGTTTTGAAATGTGTGATTGGTTTCCCCTTGTGGACAATTCTTTGAAGGAATTTTTATAATGATTTGTTGGAAATTGATGGCCTTTGGATTTTTCTATTCTAAAATAGGAATATACAATATTTAATGGGTATATTTGAAAAGTTGTGAATTTTTGGGTGTTTTCCATAACATTACAAATAGTGATGGAAAGGTTTTATAAAATTTTAATTGGCATGGAATTATGAGACGTTTGGAGGGTGTTAAAGGTACAATTGGAACTTTGGTGTTTTTTAATGGTGGTCTTGTATGAAACCCTTTCCTTCCCCTTGCTTGTACAACCCTTGTGTGGGTTTATAATCACTTTTTGTTTTATTTTCCCTCTTTTGTGAGAATGATCTAGTTTATGATGTTGGAAAATTTTATATATAAGTATTTTCATTAATGGGTGATTGGGGTGAGGGTAGTTATGGTGATGCATTGTGTGTAAGACATGGATTGTTTTCACTACACCTCAAATTTTTATTTGGTCATGGGATACCAGGTATTAGGTAGAAGATATAGATTGTTCTTTTATTTGGTTCACACACCACTAATTTCTCGACCAGTCATGCTATGAACAAGGTTTCAGTGGGGTTTTCATCATAATGATTTGTCTCTAGGATAATTAGAAAACAGATCAAACTTTAGTACATATCGGTAGCTGGTTTGGGTGGTTTTGACCATATATAGAAAGATTCATGGTATGTTAGTGATTTTTGGTACAGCCTATGACATACATGATTTTATGGGGAGTTTCATTTGAGGGTAGTTGGATCATATCATTCCCCTTGCTTTCATTTTTTTGGAATAGTTTTGTATTATTTTTGATATATGCTTTGTGATATATGTGGTGCCTTATATTTTATGTGGGATCCATGTGTGTTGGATCATTTTTCTTTGAAAATGAGTTTTCAAAGATGTTTGTGAAACCCAATTTCGGATTTAAAAGGTTCTTGTGCGTGAGTGCATTAAAAAGGATTTCAAAATTGATGTTTGGATTCATAAACGTTTTTCAGCTGGTGATATTCTCTAAAAATTATACTCATCTCATTTGAATAATAAATTGTTTGTTTTTAATGAAATTTAATTGCATATGCATGTTTGTGAAACAGATTTGGCTTGAATATTTGTTTTTAAAATGTGTGAGCTCGCTTTTGTAAAATACGAAAAAAAAAATGTTTTATGAATTTATCAGGGAGATGTTCAGTTTTTGTTATATGTTATAATTTAAAAGAATATTTTGTTGTATATTTTAAAAAAAAATTATGAATTGTATAATGAAATGAATTTCATTTTTTTCATGTTTTGGTTACCTACTTTGATTTCTAGATCACACCTAAAATTTCAACTTTCAATGTTTTTAGTTGAAATCTATCATTCTTTCTGTTGGTCATATATGATGTGTTGTGATCCGGGTGGTGATTCGTAACTGAAAGTTTCTTGGAGTTGGATCATGCATGGTTCAATTTATTTTGTTATTTTTTAGTATTGGGGTAGTTTTTATCTATTCTTGCTACATGTTTTACTTTTTTATAGATTTTGATGATGTATATATAAACGGTTTGGATCATGGATGTTGGTTATGAATTTTTGGAATATTTTATTTAATTTGTATATTTCATTTATTTATTCTAATTTTGTACCTTTTATTTTTTTCAAAACCACTCTTGAAGGAGTTTCTATAATGCCCCAACACATTTATTCACCTTGTGAGGATTGAAAATGCACTTCAGACCTTGTGACATATCGACCCATTACAAGGAAAAAAAGTTATAATATGTGAGGAGAGGAGGTTCTGAGGGGTAATATTTATAAGGGGTGGGGAGTGGTGTTTTTTATTATAATATTGACTAGTTTATTAATTTATCTCAAAACAACAAATTGTTATGAATCTTTTGACTATTTATAATAATTTGTACATGTGTGGTAGAGCCAATTGTGGATTTCCACATCCATGACTCATTTTTTTATATATTTTTTATTTTTAAAATTACCATATTTTTTGGTATTATACTTTACAAAAAAAGCCAACTATTTGATAAAAATAATAAACAATCACCCCAACATTTTTTGGAAGTGTATATTCCAAAATATTGAATTAATTTTCTAAAATTAGTTTCCTTTATATGAATATTTTAATTTTTAAATAATTTAATTTTAAATTTAGAAAATACCAATTTTAATATTATAATATATTTTATAACCCTTTTAAAAAGTAAATATGGTTTTATAAAATTATATTATAATTATAATGTAGCATAATATTTGTTTATAAAACCATTTTATAAAAGTAAATTTTCATTTAAATTTTTGTATCTGTCAAAGAATTTTAAATAAAACATATCTATTTTATAAAATACACATACACTTATTTTATCATTTTTAAAATTTTTATTTATTTGGGTTATGATATAAATATTCTATATTTTCATTTTATAAGATAACTAAATATTATTTTACACTTCCATAGGTGAGAATATTATTATAATGGTTAGGATATAATTCTTAAATATTATATTAGTATTAAAATATTGGGAGGACAATTCCATCTATTAAATTTGTAACAGTAATATGGGATCCCTACATTCATTAAATTCATTATATTTCATTTATTCTTCATTAAATTTTTTTTAATGTTACATATATTTTCTTTTAAAAAATGAAAATTTCATTACTAATATTATGTTTCATTCTATAGTATTGTTTGTGATTATGATCATTCAAGGTGGTTGGGAGGAGCCAGATTTTCATATTATAGTTATTTTATTTTCTATTTGTTTCTCATTGAAACACATTAAATTACTATGGATGTTTTTATTCTCAAAATTAATTTTTCAAACAAAAATAATAAAATATTGTTGGTTCTATAATGTGGTGCTTGTAATTTATATAAAACTACATTGCTAAATATTACACAAATATATAATTAAAAGTTAAATTTTATTGATAAAATTATCAATTTTTATTGTTAAAGTTGATGAAAGCATAAAAAATCCTTTTTGAATTTTCAATATTAACCAACCGGGCATAAGAAGTTATGTTCCTCGAACACATTCTTTGGTCACCCCTTGAAATAAATACCTTAACATTCTCATGACCAACCAAAATTCTATATTAAAACACCACATGACCCAAGAACATGACCTATAAAATTCAAAAGATAAACTTTATAGATTTTTCATAAATTTTATAATCTTAAAGTGTTCCCAGAATGACCCTCAAATGTTTCTCTTATTCTAATTGAATATTGGAATAATCCAATATATCATCAATGAGCACTATAAAAACATTCATGTTATTAATGAAATATGAGATTCATAAGGGATATTAATACCACTCGATTATTGGTAAAGGAAAATAGAATATCAAAATAGTCAAAATGAACATATCCTCTTCCAAAATTATTCGTGGAAATATTTGATTTCATTTCCCTAAGCTGACGGTATCCTGATCGAAGATAAATATTTTAAAACAACCATACCCATTAAAATTTTTCAATGGGATCATTGATACTTTGAAATGGGTATTTATTATTAATGGAAATATATTAAAATTTTATAATGTATACACATGAATAGAGATTCATATTTCTTCTTAAAAAGATTTTTGGGGAAAACTACAGTGAAATGATAGGATAATTAAATTCTTTAGGTTCATGGTTGTCTACTTGATTTTTTTAGTTCCATTAATTTAACTAGTTTCATATGATATGTTGGTGGTAATATCATATATCTTTCTATAACCAAATTAATTGAAAACATGACCTACTATTTAAGAGAAAACCTTAATAAGTCATATTGAAACACTTTTTTAATGTATTTAAAAACAAAGATAAGTTTTCATCATGAGACTATTCTTAATATTCCATCAAAATAAAGGATAGGAGGCACAATAACACAAAAAAATCAAGGAGAGTATATCTCACCTAGATTTATCTCTTGACTCATTCACAGTAAAAAAACATGAATGCTCCCATTATCGAAATGAAAGAAATCCTTTGGTGATATTAATCGTTATATTCATTGACTAAGTTTATGAAATCAATTTTGAGAACATGATATAGATCTATATCAAGAATGAGTAAGTCCCAAAACGAACTCCAATTTATATGTAGAGAGTGGTTATGAATGGAATCAAAAACTATGCTTATTCTTCATCTTAATATGGGTTTTCATTTCAATTATATAAGGCAAGGGTTCATATAAAATATTACACAAATACACAATAAAAATAGATATAAATGAGTGAGAGGAACCTGTATAACAAAATTAATAGAAATATATGAGGTAAAAAGTATGATATATTTCATAGATTTATTCCCCACATCATATTTCAGATGAAGTTTCTCCATGACATTCAACTATATAGCTTCATAGTGAACATTAGTCCTTTTATTAGTCTAAGGTTCAATTCTCTACATAATCTTCCGAAAAAATGATATGACTATACCCTAAACCATTTAAGTTGAGACACCATCCTTTTACGAAAATTATATAGAGATTATGATCCTTGGGGTGTGGAAGAAATCATTCCACTTCAAATATAATGGTTAGATCTATTGAATATATGGAGTGGGACACATTCTCAAAAGCATGGAATGTATTTGGTTCCCTTCAATTCACAAGCTTATCAATTTATTAATATCTACACAGATGATATTTTAGATGTATACATCACATGGATATATATTTTTATTATTAATTTATATTGCATGGGCCACTACCACTCCCATTTCTGAAATCATCCCACTTCATTTTCTTCTTAAATATGACTCATTCTCTTCCACTAAGAAAGGTGGCAGTATCAACTATTCTCACCATCATAGATTGACAACCTACACCATAATTTTTCAATACACCACCTTATAATAGGTGTGTTTTTATTTAAAATAATCAATTGAGATCAAATAATATTATAAATTCAAATTTTAAACCAATTCACCTTCATCCTATAATTCGAGAGAAATTCTATTAAAAAGTGAAAAATCTTATAAAAGAGATTCACATAACCCGACAATCGTTTCATTAAAATATTAGAGTAAAATGAAGTCCCATGATGATTATAGTTAAATTATATCTAGGTGGTATTGTTTAGTAAATATAACGTGGAAATACATTGAGGAAAATTTATCATACAGTTAGGCCTGAATGATAGAATCAAACCAGTTTTGTCTAGGTTCCTTGAGCATAAACATGACACGGGTCACTTAGATAGATTCTAGAGTTTAAAAAATGAAAGAATACATTCAATTATCTTAAATAATCCCCCAACCCCTTTAGTATCATTACATACTATAAATTATAATGGGATATTTTAGATAAAATCCAATGATTGATCATTATATGTTGTTATAATCAGACACACTTGCCTATACAAAACCAAATAATGATTAGATTATTGGTCCATGAACCCGATGGAACACACCAGGGTTTTGATTAATTTCAGATCAATAGTACTATTCAACATGGTAATGTTACCCCTATATCAATTTGAGGGTTTAATTGGGGCACTTATTTGAACATGATAATGCATAAAATCAAATAATAAAAAACCCAATAAAACATATTGAAAATAAAATAAAATATTGCAACAACATCAACTCAACACATAATCATTTTATAAAAAGTAAACTGTGAAATCTAAAATAATATGAAGACAGCTTTTAACAAAACACATCATTTCTATCTTACAAAACCTAGGTACATAGTTTACATGCTATGAACCATGCCTATCAAACTTACTACCTTGTCCTCCAACATCATTTTAAGGTAGAATTTAACATGTATTTTCTCATATTTTAGATCCAAATAAAAAAATTACATCTTCAATAACCCCCAATAAAATAACATTTATCAAGGGAATCATTTGATACACACTAATCCATGAAAATCCTCTGGAATTATGAGAATTAAATCCCTTGAATATCGAGGAATTATAAAAATAACATTAATAAAACTAGGAGATGATATTATTTTTCAGGGACCAACCTATTCCACCCTCTCTTGATGCTCAATATTGTATGTAATAAGGTATGATGGCTATTAACATTCCCTAATTAGTAGAAAATAGTCGTTGGGAATCAAGAACACACCTTTAGTTATAGTTTTCCCCCAATAATAACACTAAAATCAAGGGGTCCTATCAGGGAGCCTAGAATGATGTAATCATATATTGGTGAGAAATGTGACCGATTTAACTATTAATAAAGTGTAACGATAACTAAAAAATGGTTTATGTATATAAAAAATAACAATAACATCATATCTTTAAAATATAACTAAAACAACATTTAGAATATAACCATATTAGTAACTAAACTATACGAAAACCCAATGATCCAAAATAAGAAAATAATAGTAAGTAAGAAAAAAGACGAGTTTAATACATAGTATAAGTGTTATATAAAACTAAAATATGTAAACAATATCTGCTTCCCCTAACCATGTGACATGAAGGATGATTCCTTTCATGTCAGCACCTCAAAACCCTTTTCCAGGATAGTATGCCCCCACCACCATGTGGACCCTTAGATTAAATGTATACGAAAAAATGTGGTCAACATACACCAATAAAGTGTTTTTTGTGTTTTAGAAAACAACACTTTTAAGATTCCACAAATTACCATATGTACTACATTTAAAAAATAATCTATGTCATATTTGTTTTAAAATACACAAATAAAATTATCATATTTACTCTTTACAAAAAAAACAACAATGTACAAATTTTAGAAACATAGGTAACATGAGTGAAACCACACCATGAAATAACATTTTTTTAGGGAAACAAAAAATGATGAACAATAATCATAATGTAAATAATCACAGGGACGTTCCAAGGGACTAAGGTTTTGGTTCTTATGGTCTCTAAGACATTATCATTTAATAAAATTAAGTTCCTTGGGGTACACCATATAAACATACGGAATGATTTTATAAGAGAAAGTTATCCAACCTTACTATCTAAATAAGGTAGCATCATTTACCATGTATTGGAATTTAATGGAGATCCCTTTCACATTAATATTCCTATAAATATATATCATCACCCCACCTAAGATCCCTCCCAATCAACAAAAGTACTTACCCATGAGGTTTCAAAAGGAATTTAGGTTCCACATTAATCAGTTGATGCATCACTAAATATTACTTAAATGGTGAGTTTTTTTTAATTATTTCTTAAATAATACACAATAATTCATTTCCATATTCTAGTGAAATAAATTACCTAAAAATAATGAAAATCTAGTTTTCTCGTCAGACTGAACACTTTATGGGAAACCATGAAAACTAATATTTTATTAACCGTTTGATTATATATATTTTATCATTTTAATATAAAACAAGTGTGAAAAGATTATAATTACCAAATAAAATTAATATGAAATAAAACTACTTTGAATCCTTTGAATGTAAATCAAGAATTATAGGTTCAAATCATAAAGGACTATACATGGGTCACCCATCAGAAATCGATTGTATATGCTAGAAATAGTTTTATTCCATTAAATAAAAGGAATATATATACCTTAATCATTCTTGGAATACCAATTAATGTAAAAACCCCTATGAAAAATCATGAAATCCATATCCCTGGTCCATCATGGTCGTTAGGTGAGAAGAAAAAGGGAGAAAGGGGAAGATGGTGAATAAGGGAGAGGTGAGACAGAACATACTAAAAGAACTTTGAATATTGATGGAGAAATTAAAATAAACTCAAGTATAATAGGGGGAGAAGAGGGATAAAATTAGATAAAGGATGGATGGAATATCCTGAAAAAATGAGGAGAATGAAGGAAGCATCCTCCATTAATTAAAATCTAAAAACGTTTAAAATATAAAATTTTAATGGGTTTTATGGTCGACCTGCACAATATATTCATATCGTGATCTGACTGCTAAAATATTACTTTCCCCTCAATATTATTCATATTCCTATGTTCCATGATTTGACAATTCATACACTATTATCCCCCCATTTATCTCTAAATAGTTAAAATATGGTCCCTATATCTATGATTCCTGACTCTGTTGCTTGGAAGATTTTGAAAATTTTATTAAATAAGACACCAAAATCCAAAATATAAACCAGAATAAATAAATAACACAATACATAACTTAATCTGATGATGGGATGTTACAGAATAAATATAAAAAATAAAAAATATTTCAACTCTATCATGGTTACAAACAAAAAACGACACATTTTTATTGTTTCTCTTTCACCAAATAGATTACTAAGTTAAAAAATACTATACTTTTAAATATGACTAGATAATATTTATTAATTTTTCTCACATTTTTATCATAAAAATTTAGTAACAAAGTTAGGGATAAGTGTAACACCCTGAGATTGTCTAAAATATTTCTCTTTATTAATCTTTATGTGTTTGAAAACTAATAATGAAAGAAACACAAAACTAAATAAGATAATGAATTTTATTATAAAATGTGAGATATATTATTTTAAAATTAACTAAAACATTATTATTAAAAATCAGTTAAAATAAGTAATACTTTATTATTCATATCACAGTAGTAAAAAAATTATTTTTATTATATATTATATATATTATATTTCAAATATATAACTATAAATTTTAGAGTTTGAGTTGGGTATAACAAAAATTAATTTCTTAATTTTTCTTTTGATATCCATATTACTCTGATTTTTTTATTTTTTTGAAAAGGTTTATTTTTTGTTGAATAGTATAATAACTATTTTTATGAATACCAAAACTTTGATGATATCACTATCATATAAACATCACATAAAAATATGTGAATTCATTGGATTGAACAAAGATATGTTTAAAAGGTAAGATAAAGAATTTTAACATATTATATTGTATTCCAAAACTCATTATTGACTATTTTGAATCCAAATTATTTTTTATTCTAATAAATATCAATTTTTGACTCTTGGATCTTAATGGAGTTCTTCAATGATCCCATTTTGTTTGGGAATGGATATAATGTAAATTAAGATTAATTAATTTAATAATAATAAATTTAATTTCAGAAAATCACCACTACTCAATAATATTTGTCCTAAATATGTATAAATTCATTTTTGCACAGAAAAATATTTTTTCCAAAAATGGTATTTATGCCTTTTATGGACAGATATTAGAATTAATTTTTCCACTCCCATAAATAAATTCATACAAAATAAATTCCATCTTTTGTATACTGATAATATTAGTTAATAAGTTCAACTTAATTTTTGGCCGTAATTAATAGTCAATGACATAAAAATCATTATACCACTCTAGGGGATGAAACGATTAAATGGGAGGTTAACTTAAGAAATGATTTTTACAATAACACAAAAAACATTCTTACATCTCTTTTTTTGGAATATTTTGACCTAACCCTCATTATATTATAAAATATGATTTTTTAGCCACTAGAACTTGAGAAATCACATTATAATTTAAAATTCGTAATATTTAAAAGGATTTCACTCCCCTCACTTATAAAAGGGAACTGACTCTTCTCACTAATCCACACAACATGAGAACCTTCAATCGAACAAGATAACTAATAATACAATCCCAACATTCATTCACACTTCCTAGTGGTTCTTTTCTCACCCAAATGACCACCCAAAAGGTCATAATGTGTAATCTAAAGGATGATACCTAAAGAAGAGGTAACTGTCTTAATCGATATCCTTCAAGTATATTTATTCTTCCACATCCTAAAAATATTTTATAACCATATTAAAATAAATAAATATAAATATTTAATATACTAAAAATTTATTATTTTTAATGTATTGACTATTTTTACAACATTTCCATCAATGGGGAATCAAAACATCACTCAGGCATATTCGAAGAATACCACCTTGACGAAGTAACATGTTTTATTTTTTATCAAAAAATGACACCAATAGTTATAAATATAGATTTAAAGAATAGATTTTTCTATAAAATAATTCATATTACTTTAAGATAATTTATAATCAACCTTATTAACCTCCCATATTTTAAAAATTGATAATGTCGCTCATGCTTACGCGTGGACTATGGCCTTCACAAAGCGATGCGATTTTTTTTCATTTCTAATTGATAAGGATGGTAAGGAGGATTGATTTAACCAATATATTTTATATTTCTTTGATTTTGGAAATATTTTTTATCATTCATTTTTTTCAATATATTCATTGGGAAATGAAAATGTCACTTTTGTGTATGTATATGCTATCATCTCCACAATGTTATGCAATTAGTTTTTCATCATTGAAATTTATGAACGGTAATAAAATTTTTTGTAATAAATAAATATGATACTTATGAAATTATTAAGACTATAAAGATGTTGAAACCATGACCAATATGTATGTTATATAATTTTTAAACTGAAATATGAATGGGGAACATAATAAATAACACCTAAAATGTTAATTTTAATGAACAATCATTAAAAAATGATTAACTAAAAAATAATGGAATGATAAATGGTATGATATGTATGAATATCGTAGTGGTTTACATTTATAATAAATATAAATTTATTATAAGAGTGTTTAAAAATTCATATAGGGAAATTTGAGACTTGAGGAAAGGGTTTATTATACAATCAAATTTCTTTTCCAGATTTTCTGTGTTTAGTTTCCAATGAGGTAAAATATTTTCTAGATATCTTTTAAAACACATATATTTCATTCTCAAATGTTTATTTATAGATTTTTTTATCTTAATTTCATTATATTCTTTTTGGCACATAATATGATCAAGAAATTGGTTTTCAAAAAATCCAACCTTATTTATTCTTTTCGGTCGTGAATCCCTTCAATATCCATGTTGGTAAAATTATTTTATAAACTTTTTACCTATAATTAAATATTTTCAAATTTTTATTTTAAATAACCTTTAACTTTTTTAAAATTGATTAAAATAAATATTTTCCAATGTTTTTCATATGACTCACTGTTGAGTTTTTAAAAAATTTTGAAAATATTGTTCACTTAACAAATATAGAATGAATGCATTTTTCTACCATCATATTTCACCTTCATAAAATATTTTCCAAATAATAAAGCTTAATTTATATTTTTTAATGGATTTCAAAATAAAATATTATTCCAATTTTTTTAATAATTATATTTTATAAAATTTTCTAAAATAAAATGGAAATTTTCACGTGATTTTTAAAGCATATTTTAAATTGTTTTATAAAAGAGATTTTTTATATTTGTAAATATACATTAAGGATTTTTTTGTTTACTTGTAATATGATATTATGATTTTATAAACATTATTTCTCTATATATATTATGGTGATTAATTTTTATGGATAATTTCATGAAACCCATTTCTCTCCCATGACTTAATTCTACTATGGTGAAATGATGAATATTTTTATGATCTTGTGGAACACTTATTTAAGGTATTAATTATGTGATATGAGGTACTGGAATTATGGAGTCTTTATAGGAATTTTATATCAATTTATTTCTCATGAGATAATATTAACTATAATAATGAGTGGACCTAGTCCAATAAAGGACTCTGTCAACTATGATAGTCGTGATAATGAGCATCGAATAAGGAAATGATGGGAATGGGGAGTAAACCCATTACACTATGTGACCATTTCAACTATGGTAGTTTTTCTATTGAGTTGAGACTATGTAAATATTTATGATTCATCCCTCTGGTGAATCATGTCTTTCATTATGACATGAAATATTTCATGAATCACGATTTATGGTCTATGAAATCAAGGGTATGTTTTCATATGTTATTATCATATTTTCATTCCCCATTTTTCTAATATTATGATCACTTATGGTTATTGACTGATATATCCCTTGTATACCCTTACTAAGAATTTGATATCAACCTTAATTAGGTTTCATTTTTCCCAGGTTATGAATAAGGTATTAATTATGGTATGTCTAAAAATAGTTTATTATGGGAAGAAATTTCTAGGATATGTTCAAGATCATTAATGAAATAAGATAATTATGAATCTCGTTTCCAATGAAACTAAACCTTTATAGTTCCATGAAATGATTTATTATTGGATGTATTGAATATTAATTGAAAAAGAAGTAATATTTATGAATGTAATTATGGGGATTAACTAGTTGTTATAAAAGAAGGGTTTAATTATTTTTTAAGAGTAGTTTATAAGAAAAATGAGGATAGAACTGAAGACAATGTTTGAGAAATTGAATAATATATAAGATAAATTGAAAGTGTCATAAGTTGATAATAAATAGATATAATTTTGGATATATTAGGAATGATTTTAATGCTTATATGATTCCACACACATATTAATGATGCTTTCTACTAA
The DNA here is from genome assembly GCA_963277665.1 of Viscum album. Lineage (NCBI taxonomy): Eukaryota > Viridiplantae > Streptophyta > Magnoliopsida > Santalales > Viscaceae > Viscum > Viscum album. The sequence goes on from OY728156.1 coordinate 320,049,213, forward strand.
TGTTAATCATTTTGGTTTTAGTAAAGGATTGAAGATAGAATTATGAAGTTGAGGTGGTGATAGGTATGATTAAGGATTGAAATATATTATTTTAGCTTGGTCATATGAATTCTTTTATAACATGAAATGACTCTTTGAATGTTAATTTGTATAATCTATGGTTTTATATTGAATTATTAGTGATAACTCATAATGGTTCGACGAATTCATATCTTTCCTATAACTCTTCTCCTATTAAAGTTTATGTGAATGTGCTTCCTCTAAATATTCTTATTTACATGTAGTAAATTTTTATGTGATATTGGGAATGTATTTTATCTATCTCTCTATATATCCCATATCAATTTCGAAGGAAGGTAAGCCATATCAGATCTTCTGAATTGACCTATTATTTTTAATCAGTGTGAGGGTAAACAACAAATTGTAATGGAATTTACCTCCATTGTATGGGTCATACTACCTAAGAATGTGGGGTATTTGTCACTAATTGGTGGGGATAAAATCTAAATTAAAGATATTCCTATTATGTGGGAATATGATAATGTATTTTCTAATTAATTACCAAGAATTACCCTGAATTGTGAAGTTCGGTTTTCAATAAAACTCAGACCTAGTACTACACGTATTTTAAGGACTCCTCCAAGAATGATACTAATTGAGTTACAAAAATTAAATAAGTAAATGAAAGATAATACAAAAAATGTATTCATATTACCTAGTGCATCAATATAGGGTGAACCTGTTCATTTTAATAAGAAAAAATGGTTTCATGAATATTTTAATTTATTATTAAGAACATAACACTATCATTATCAAGAAAAACTAGCATCTAACTCATATTGAATGGTTTTTTGATCAATTAAATTTAGATTAATAATTTTACAAGTTTAATATTCAATCATGATACTATTATTTATGTGTCAAAAGGAAGGGTATACCCAAGAAACCCTTCCATAATAGGAATGGAAATTACTAATTTATTGTTATTCCATTTGGGATTACCAATTACCACACTATATTTAATGAATAGAGGATTTAAATATTAAATTGATCAGTTAATGGCAGTCTTTATAGATGATATTCTAATATCTTCCAAAATTAAGATAGATAATGAATATCATTTGAGGATTGTTTTTATGACCTTGAAAATGGATAATTTTTTTAAAAAGTTTAGGATGTGTGAATTAGGGATATAAATTATCAATCATGGGTCATTTAATTAAATGTGAGGTCATATCGGTGGATAATTTATTTTTTAAAGTTACTGAAAAATGGGAAAGACCATCTAGGGTGATCAAGATTCATATTTTTCATGGGTTAGATAGTCACAAATGATAATTTGTGAAACCTTTCTCTAAATTATTAATTATAATATCTAGTTTAACCTGGAAATCATTATATTTACATTGGGTAGATAAATGTGAGGAAAATTTCAATGATATGAAGAGATGTTATGTCATTTTACCTATGAAAAAACTACCATTTTGGGTAAAATGTTTTCTGATTTACCTGGATCATGATTTACGGATAAAAGTGGTAATGTTTTCTTTGAAAATATTAAGGAATTATATTTATTATGAAGGTATGAAAAATATACCAATCATAAAATCAAGAGTAATATATTCACAAAGACTGATTTAAAAATTTTCCAAAGCATATTTTTAAATATGATTATTGATTTTAACTGATTAATATATTACCACTCTTGGAAGGTGAACAAGGTGGATAATTCCTTGTGTCAAAAGAACCAACCTACTTCTTCCAAGATGTAGATTGAATGAGATCGAATATCTATATATTTTTAGACAATTGAACCATAAATTATAAGGAAAAGGGAAAGATATTTTTTTTCATAGATGACTGTTCTATTATTCATTCTTGTGATGAATAAATTTACAAAAAAGGAAGACATGGAACTGAAAAATATTGAAAATATTATACTGGAGTTAAACCTTGATAATGATGGATTGATAATATTTTATTACTCAATATAAGTCCATTTAATATAATAATATATGGAGGTATTGGATGAAGCACATAGTTTATAATTCCTTATCTATCATATAATAACAAAAAATGAATATATTTATCAAATGGGATCCTATGGGACAACAAGGATAGGTATATTACATAGTAAGTATCTTGATGCCTAGTGTTTTACCAAGTAAATGCTAAATATCATAATTTTAAGTGGGTTAATCAACCATTACCTGTACCTTTATGGAAATTAGAAAATATCATTATGGATTTCATTCGTGGACTCCCCAAAAATACATAAGGGTCATAATTCTACTATGGGTTTATTCAATAACCAATTAAATTTAGAACATTCCATTTTTGTCAAGGAATATTATAAAAATTATACAATTTTCAGGATATATATTAAGGAATTGATAAGGCTACAAAGAGTACCAATTTCAATTTTATATTATCAGGATTATAGGTCTAACAAAACGTTCAACAGAAATATTTAGTAGGCATTGAATATGAAGTTGATCGTCAGCAATGTATATCATCCTTAGAAATATGGCCAATTTTAGATATCAATTCAAACACTATATGATATTTTTATAACTTTTTATATGAATTTTAATGATGGTTTGGATCAATACCTTCCCCAATTTGAATTTTCTTACAATAATAGCCTTCACTCGATTATTCATATGTATCTTTATAAATCTCTATATGGAAAGAAGTGAAGGACCCCAGAATGACTGGATGAAAATATATAATGTTACAACCCAAAAAATTATATATATAATTTTTCTTATATAAGTCTGTGTGATATATTTACTAATTTAGTATACTAAGAAAGACAATGATAACATTTTATTTCATTAATTGATAAAATTACATTTAATCTATAAAAACCCATGTAAAATTCATAGTGTTACAGTGTGAAAATAAAAATAAAAGAAATAGAATAACTAGGATTGGAAAATATGGGTCATCTCAATCTCGTAGGATTATCACACTCATGAGAAACACAAGAAAAAATGAAACTAAATATTATTAATGTATTGTTAATTTTTAAAATAATGATTATTAAACCTGTATATAAATTGAATTAATAGATGAATGAATAAAATATGGGGTTGTTATAGGAATTAAAAAAATTGAGCATTGGGAATTATGAACATTTATAATTATAACCATTTTCATTATGATCATTGGTGATTTAAAAGATACAATGTGAATGTTAGAATCAATGTTTATTAAGTGTAATTAAGAGAAATAAATTTTGAAAATATGGATAAAAAGGAACTCAATCATTTGAAACATTCCTTATGAATATCATTTATCAAATATTAATAGGGAGTTATAATCATTAGGATTTTCACATGATTAAACCCAAGAAGAGCTGTAACAGCTGAGGCTCGAGTGGAACCACATATGGTTAAAGTTTAATTTATATAAGATCACCACCAAATCGATGTTAGCTAATACACCCCATTAAGTAACACCATCACACACCATACCCATAGGTCATATTCTAGTGTAATTGATGTTATTCATATAAAAATTAATATTATTAAGGTAAAATTTTCTTTTATAGAAATTAAATAGTGGTTTCTTCAACCCCATTTTCCATACAATATTATTTAATAAAGTTATCCTAGACATAATATTAATATGATAAGAATATTTTTGGGTGTAAGGAATGAATTGTTATATATTTTTTTAAAATATAAAATCAATTAAAATATATTTTTATAATAAATTTATTAATTTTAGTTTTTTTTAAAAAATTACAATATAGAACCCTATTTATTTAAATATAAATGATAATATGATTTCATAACATCCCAAGTAAATTTAATATAGTTTAAAAAGGTCATTATGTCATAAAAGATTTTATTTTTCAAAAAAACGAATTTTTATTTGAAAGATAATATTTTTATATTAATAAAATTATTTTTATAAAGTAAATAACATTTCTGAAATCACACATAAAAAATTTCCAATTGTTATTTTTTTCTTAATTTTTAGAGATAATCAAGTTTTTACGTAAACATTAAATATATTATGAATATACAATATGTCTTATGTCATTTTAATAACCTAAACTGATTTAATATATTATATATATAGTTTTATTGACTTAAAAATAAAATTTAATTAAAATAATTAATTTAAAATGATATTTGTTTTTTCAAAACCTATAAAGAGCCTTCCAAAACCTAAAAGAAATTTTCAAATATTAAAAATATTTATTTACGAGCATGGATAACATAAACAACATGAATGGAATTACTTTAATAAATTCAGTTTTAAAATTAATAAAATATTAATACACACTCCTTCGAAATTACCAATGGCAAAAACAAGGTATTCCTAGTGGTATTGTATTTTTTTATTAACTAGGTGTCCAACAACGTTGATTGAAAACTAAAAAATGATCATCTATCTTTTTCTATAAATACCTACACATTATACCATTAATCATCACTAAGAATCCTTAAAGTATGAATATATTATCATTTTCCCTCTCTATATCCCTCACAAAGAGTATTTAGGGTTATAAAAATATTTTTCCAATAATTAAAATGAAACCTATCAGGGTAGGGGTTCTCTCCCTTATCATTTAAATTAAAGAACTTCTTGTATTACAAGACTTATTATTTCTAAGTGGTTATATTATAATTTTTTAATAATCATGCCTTACCATTAAAATTATTCCATATTAATGAGATACTACCCATACCTATCAATAATCCCATAGATGAAATTTTATGTACACATGTTATAATGATAAAATTATGCATTGATTTTCTATGAAATTCCCTTCAATATGGAATACCTGCCCCTATTTTCATTCAAGGGAATTCATTTAGATATATGTATCCTTAATTAATTAATTCATTACATTTATGAAGTACACTTTTCTTACGCTTGGTATTGAAATTATGAAATACAATCCCAAGTTATAATATCGATATAACCCATTTATATTTAGACATAAGAAGGGTGCATCATGATTGACCTCAAATTGATTGGGTATTGTTTAAATGTCATGTTATTCTATGTATAGTGAAAGTGTGTTTTTTCTAGGCACAGAATGTTCTGATGTATTTTTGTTTACCCTTGAATTATGCTTACGATGTCATGCTTTATGTGGTTTTCACATTCCATTGATACCCTAATTTTAAAATTCTTCTTTCTCATTCCATGCATCAATGTGTGTCAATATGATTCTTACAATTTAATATTATCATGATATGTCTATTGAATCACAGATATTATATATCATCATATTATTCTTTGATTACTCCCTATCCAGGATATATATTTAACCCCTTTATTTTTTATTTCCCAAGTTTATCTTGTGAAATAAAAAGAGTTCAATGGAAACAAAAAGAATATTATAGAGTTTAAAATAATTATCTTGTATATTGTGTTAATTTAATGGTTTATGTATCAAACTTACCAAATACATTACACATATTGTTTTTTTGGGATTGTATTATAATGATCACTAAGTTAAAAATCATGTAATAAAATTTATTATTAATATGAGTTTTTGGAGTTCATATTAGAGAAATGTTTAGTTATTTTTAGGGCTTAATATTTAGAAAACATTGGTTAAAACCCTTTTAATAAGTCTAAATATTTTAAATACTCCCTAGGTTTTGGTAAAGTATATAATATATAGTTTATTCTAAATTAAATGTCTCGCTTAAAAATTATAAGTGTATAAAATTATTGTGCATATACACCTAGACATATTCACCATAAAAATGATAGTTTATCATTAACTCAATCTTCACTTAGTGCATAATGGGAGCAATCACCTAGCTAGCCATTCCAGATAGATTTTATTTTGGTATTTTATATAGTGTTTATAAACCATTATAAAGGATTTGAATATAATTATAAGTTAGAGGAAAAAATTCTATATCAACTGAAGATAACATAGATTGAAACTTATATATTCATAAGTTAGGTTATATAATTCATTCCTTGAGTATATTTACTTTTTATATTTATATTGAATTACATATCATTATCCCAGTCATTATTTTATAAAATGGTACAAAATTATATAAATCATGTCAACAACATATTTGATGCGAATTGTGATGAATTACTTATATAAAATCCCAATATAATGGGAGTGGGATTCAAGAACTTCATGGAAGTATAATAAAAACTGACTCATATTATCAATAATAACATTAATCTTACCAGATTCCCTCATTGTATTAAGAAACAGAAGGTTTTAGTTGATTCCTTTATGTGAAAAAGGCCTCTAACATTTTGTAGATTTTCTAATCCCTTGATTGTTTAGAAATAGATTAAATATATTGAGAAGATTATCAATATCCTAAAATTATTTAAGGAATAGAAATTAATAATGGAATCATATCATCTAGAAAAATATTCCAATAATTGGTGGAAACTGGTCAATAATATAAATCCTAATGAATCGATTGAATCTATTTAATGGGATAGATTGCAGAAAAAAAATTTAATTAATATTACCCATGAACTCACCATCATAAAATGGATACAGAATTCATCATACATAAGAAAATTGAGGAAAATCGATTCAATTGTACAAATAAAAATTCATAACACTTTCATGATACAACTTCTATTTTTTAATCGACCACAAAATTAAAGTTGATAGACTCTTTTTTAGGATAAAGTAGTTTCTATATAAAAATTGGAAATTTGAGACTTTTATAGGAATAAAAAAATTGTTTATTATGACCAGAAATCCAGAATAGTGATTTTTTATTCGTAGTGGTCTCATGGGACAACAGAAAAAAATATTAGAATAGATATTCACTTTAGAATAATTTCAGATTATTGTAATGGTGAAAATAAAATCTAACTCCCTCAAGTGGAAAAAGATATTTATCAAATATGGAAGGTAATTACATCAAGCTAATGATTGTTGATGGTTGATGAAAAATTCTACTTATTTGAATAAGGAAAACAAGATTCTAATCAATTTTAATACCACGATATATTGTTTCAATTATAAGGAACATGGAAACTATGAAAAAAAATTCTTTAAGACAGGATTTTTCTTAAGATACCTATGAAAACAACCACTATGTTCATAAGAAAAAGGATGGGATTTTTAATAACAAATGTTAAGGTGGATTCTAAAAATTAATTGGTTACAAGAATTCTGGTTATTCATTCAAGCATACTGAATTTATAATTTGATTGTGGTTCTATGAATTCTTTCATATGATGAATTATTACTAAAACTATTCAAACACCACTATAATCATGAATATTGAGTTATCAGGGAGAATAAAAAATGTGGGAATTATTTCATTTCAATAATATAACTCATTCCTAGTCAATACTTGTGAGATAAATCTCCTTTTCATACCCACTTTAGTAGAATTTTATATCATTCCAGACATGGATTGTACATTTTTATATAGATATAAAATCATTTGTGTTGAGATGAAATCACCTTTTTCTTCTCAAAATATCCTCCAATTATAAAAAAGTTAATTGAGGAAGGTGAATAGACATTTTAAAATTATTCTAAATAATATTAATTCTTTCCTTATGAGAATATATATTAGGTATAATGATTGAGATAAAGGATATGATCACCCTTGAAGGAAATGCCATTATAAGTGAATATGGTTTTCTATTCCAATGAATACATTTTTGGTGTTATTCTTAATCAATAGGTTTTGTTTTTAATTGAACATATATTTAGAGATCTTATAATATTTAAGACTCAATATATAATGAAATATATTAAAATGGAAGAACTGAAAAATAAGCTACATTGAGAATATAAATTTGGGATTTATATGCCCTTATTCATTACTATTGTGGGAACCATTACTCTATGTTATGAAGGAGGATGGTTTAATGTGTCTCTGTAATAATTATCATGAACTAAAAAAGATTGTGATTACGAAAAACTATCACCTACCATGAACTGATGATATATTTGATTGGCTATATAAATACCAGTACTCAAGTAAGGTGGATCTTCAGTCAGGATATTACCAAGTAAAGGTAAAGAATGTGGATATTCCCAAGACTTATTTTTGAACATGAAATAGGCACAACAAGTGCATAGTTATGTCATTCGGACTCCCCAATGATCTAAGAATATTCAGGTACATGAGGAGTGGAGTCTTTGCATACTACCTTAAAAAAAATTGGTTGGCTTTATAGGTGATATTCCACTATACTTCAAAATCAAGGATGAACTAAATGGTCATTTCAATATTATGACAATGACATTATGAGTTGATAAATTGTACTCCAAGTTCCACATGTTTAAATTTTGGATATAGAGAGTTTCCCTCTTAGGTCATGTAATAAAAACTAGGTGTATATCTATAGATCCTTTAAAAAGAGTGGTGGTTGAATAATGGACCAGGAAAAAAACTATAACATGTATCCCTAGTTTACTCAAATTAACTAGGTATTATCAGTGATTTGTGATAAAGTTTTCATGATTTTAAAACCCACTTACAATGAAAATATAAACGGTGTAAATATTTTAGGGATTTATGAATGTGAAGAGAGCCATAAAGAGTTTAATAAAATTATAATCAATGCACCTGTACTCACACTACCCACTAATGGAAGAGTATTTTTCTATCTTCAGTAATTATTATAGGAAATTATTTGGATGATAAAATATGAATAATGATAACGTGATATTAGATTCCTCTCAATTATTATGTATCCATGAAAAAAACTATTACAAACATGATCTGGAGTTGGATTTAGTGATCTTCACATTAAAAAAATTTGTGACATTACCTATATAGGGAGGATTATGACATAAATATGCAACATAATATCCTAAAGTATATGTTAACCCAAAAAGGACTCAACAAGAACCAATGAATATTCATAGAACTAATTGGGGATTGTTAATTTTTAATCAGTTACTATCCTGGGAAGTTGAATAAGTTAGATGATTTTGTGGGTAGAAATAATCTTGTAACATTTTCCAAGATGAGGATTAAGAGGGATCAAATATTATTGGAAAAATAATGGATAGACATGGGAATTGTAAAGGAAGAAATATCATCCTAAATTTGTAAAATAAGTACTCACACATCCTTCCATGTGAATATCAATAAGTCTTAGAGTGATGATGTGAATCTACAAAGAAACATAGTATATATTTTAGAATTCAACATTAATAAAGATGAACTAAATAGGTTTCAAACAAGGACACGTGTCCTATTCAATCTATAACTATGGATAGATATTTTGGATTATGCAAAAATATATAGGGTTTTTACTCATTTTAAACCAAAATTGAAAATTTTACCTCCAAAATACTATTCAAATGTTGCACACATTATTATATATTATAATATTAACTATATGGAGTTCCAATTTCATGATTTTTATAATTATTTAATGTTTTTAAAAGGGAATTTTTTTTAAACAAAATAACCCTGGAATATCTATTTCAAAAAAATTTAAAAGAATAGAGTTAAAAAATAGACTGTGTTCAGTGAAAAGGTATAAAAATAGGAAGCATTGTGGGAGGAGAGGGAAGAGAAATCATAAATGAAATAGTTTCTTTATATGGTGATTATTCTAGTACATAATTTCATCATCATTGTTAAATATTTTCACTCAAAAAAATACCTCATCACATAGACCAGAATCAATAACCATTCACCTCATTATGTTTGAAAAATTCAAGGATATAAAATTAAATCATAGTTATCGAACTTCTTTTTATAATACCGGGTCAAATAAATCACTGATCATCGAGCACCAAGACACAGTCAATATTCTTTTATGTTCATGATTTTTTATCAATAATTGAGAAGTTTAAACAAAGTGAGTTAACCTCAAACTATTAAATAAAATGAGTTAAAAATCTGTACTAGATGAACATAACACTCTTATAGGTAATGTTTCAATAACATGATAAAATATATTGGAACAAAAAAAATTATTGAAAATGTGACCATAGAACATCAATCGATTATTTAAGGATCACAAATTTGGATAGAATTTTTAGTTTGAAGTAAGAAAATTATGTTTACAAATTAATCACTGTTTTAAATCTCTAAATTCATCCATTAAAATTATTATCAATCATATATAGGAATGTGAAAAGAATCAATTAAACATCTCTGAAAAAATAGGCTCTTGATTCATTTCTCTCGATGTCAAGTTTTCAGAATATTTATCATTCCAATTTTTTTCAACAAGTGGTCAAAAACATTCTCTTGAGTAAATCACGATGAAACCCATTCCTACCCCAATCTCTATCATAAGAAAAAACAAGTAGTATTAAATAAATAAGTTTGTGTGATGTAACTTCATCATCTTCATTACTAATTCATCGTTGCTAAATTAACAAGTTTTGGATCATCATTAGTTTAATTTAATCTGTATGTGTCATGCTTACTAATTGAAATAAAACCAACTTATTAAATATCCCAACTACTACGTTGTAATTTCACACCAATTCCATCTTCACATATTGTTGGTACATGATCCAAAAATACAAGATCTCAATGTGAAGCACCATGTTAAGAAAAATAGAACTTCACTAAGAAAAAATGTTGAGCATATGAAATGCACTACATTCCAATTGTGAAGCCACCAAATCAGAGAAATAAAAAATCCAATTGTAACCGACATTTAACACCTTATAAATGACCAAAATAATAGCCAGTGAAAAATAATACATTGATCAATATTATTTCTTTGATTCTCCCAGTTTCACTCATAGAAACATTCACTTAATTGAAAAAATTAAGTGGATCTTCTTTTATATTAAGTTTCAATTCAGTCTTCATAACATCAACCTAAAATCTCATCTTCCACTTCCTATTGAAAAGAAATATTTGAACATAGATGAAACTTTAGGCTTTAACAACTTTATCTTCTCTGGTCATCCTCATTCATTGGTTCGTATTCAATTTTGAAATTGTACAATATATTTTTTTCACACACATGACAAAATCTATGGTTGAGAAATCGTAGCATCAAGTATGTGGATTTCAATTCTAATCTTGGATCAATCATCAATATTTTAATGCTTCAACATCAAACCATGACTTGATCAGTAATGTATGACACATGATTCATCGATAAATCTTTTATATTTGTAATCATCCAACCTCAACTTCATTTCAGTTCTATACCAACTCAACACTTCGACTTTAGAATCACTTGATGGAATAGAAAATAAACCACAATCCCAACACAATCTTATTTATTTACAATGGTGTCATTAGAGATAATCGATCACTTTTCATTAGACTCATACCTTTATTCTTCTTCAAAATCTCAACTATTCCTAGCATAAGTTCGAATTTGGATAGATTCAGATACATCAATTCCAGGTTTTACATTTCACTATCATCGATGTGGCAAGATTAACAATTGTCTATGTGGTGGAAAAAATTAGATATGTTTCCCTGGTTATAAAAATGGATATGTGGATAGAATTTTAAATAAATGGATACATGTATGTGAATTTTCTATAGAATTTTGATATTTGAAAATTTTGGATGAAAATAAATATATAGAGGCTACTCAAATCTGTTTAAATGGGTGTTTCCAAAATACCTATGTGGATCTTCTTCCAATTCCCAAATATGAATATTCCAAAAATCAGACATGTGATTATATATTATAAAATTTCATATGTGGCTGATTATCATTATTAAATTCCATACAAGGGATTGTAGTATTTAAAATTCAATTAAGTGGACCTGTAATAAATTTTAGAAAACTATAAAAATAATTCAAATGAAAAACTACCATCATATTCAATGATAAATATTAATTAATAAAAATCTTCCAAAAAAATTAAATAAAATTAAAATCATGGAATTAACAATTGAATTTCAAATCATGATTTTATTAAATATATTCTCAAAATAAAATTTCAAAAAAACCAAATGATTCAAAATATGTATTCTAAAAATAAAATATATCAAAATAAAGACTAAATTTATTTCTATGTACAAAAAAAATTCAATTGAAAAATAATATCCAAATAATAAGTGTTTCAACTATAGATTAACAAATATTTAGAATATCATTAAATCAATAACATTTATTATCAAAAATATAATAAATTCTTTCAATAAATGTTGAAAAATAGTTTCAAAACATATCCACATAAAATTCCAAAAAAAAGATCATTATGCTCCTCTAATACCCTTTGGGAATCATTATTTCTTGCAGGGTTACCAAATTTATAAATTTAAAACATAAAACAAACAAACCACTATGTTAAATATAATATTTAGATTTCAAGCCCAAGGTAAAATCAATAGTTAAAGGGTAGGGGAAATATTAATTTAATAATATAGACCCAAACTAATTTATATTTGTAGAAAATTTAATCTAGGCTTTTGAGTATATGATTGGTGGAGAAAGTGGGTGAAGAAAATATAAAAAAGGTGTCAGGAAGCATTGAATCTAGGTTCATGGGATAACAATTTATGAAATAATTAATTAAAAATTATGATTTCATCAGAATCAGGTAATAGTGAGTCTAATGGTCATAGTAAAATCTATCCATTCCAAAAATTTCATTTTCTCATAGCCCGGTACATCAGAATGCAAATGATCGGTAACCCAAAACCATATTTAAGCATAGGGTAGAGATGAGACCAATGGTCATTGAAGAATTATATACATGATATCTCACTTCCAAAAAATAATATATTCATCTTATATAATGATCATTCTCAAAAAAAATAATTAAATTAATCAAACTTCTTAACCCTACTCACAGCTGCCATAAAAAAAGAAATCAGGGAAGGTACATAATTGAAGAATCAATATGAAACCCCAATCATGAATTGAAATAAAAAATAAAATACCTTATATAATCATTCCCTATTCATCATAAATGCTACAACATAAAGAAACAAACCCCTCATGTTGTCCATGATAGGGTGAAAAATAATTTAGGGAAAATCCTACTAAAATGTGGGGAAGAAGGGATCCATTGATGGTGTGTATCTCCAAATGTAATCCCTCATCAATGCTCCCTTCAACATCATCAAAATGGAAGTTATGTGGGTGACTAAATATAACTATGAATCAACCCCTCATCTTTTGGCACTTTTAATTTCTTGTTCTCTAAAACATACACGATGTGTAAAGCTTACACGTTATGCAATATTTTAATTTTCACTGCATGAGAAGGCATCATGAATTTATTTTTATCTATTCCAGAATATATTTTCCTCGAAAACATTCACCAGGTAATGTTTACATGACATCTAAATGTCATTATCTAGATCCGTAGCTCCACTATATCCTCAAAAATATGGTGTCATGTCGTGATATTTAGCTTATATACTCATCTATTTTTTCCTCCTTTTCAAAGTATCGACTATATCCTACCATAAAACATAAAAAATATTTTTTTTATTAGAAATATTATTCATTTAAATACAGAAATTAAATTATTTAAATACGATAGAATACATGCCTGAAATACACATATCATCATCAAGTAAATAATAAATCAAATTTAGTGGTAGAAAATAAATCATAAGACTGAAAATTTGAAATTCCACTATGAATTTATTTTCATAAATACTTTACCTCATGGATTCTCTAATGTATATAAATATGAATTCTATACCAAAATTAAAACTCTTAAAACAAAATTGGATAATATATTACAAGTAATATTATAAATTTAATAATTTAATGAGAATTTAATAAACATAAATTTTCATCCAACTACAAGTCCAGTATTCATTTTTCCCCTTTGAGAAAAGTATCACTACATTTAAGAAGACATCATAAATAAATACACCATTGAAAAGGGTTAGGTAAAAATTTATTGATGGAATAAATAATCCATCCAACAGCTAAGTAATTAAGAATTGTTAGATAAATAATAAGGACCACAACGTGTATTAGTATTTTCATTTCCTAATATATTTATATGTATATCTTTTTAATATAAATGAAAAATAGGAAAATTCAAATAAAATAATTATTTTATAAACCATTTCCAAAATTTTACAAAATGATATATTTTTAAGAGGAAAATATAAATTATTTTCCAAATTAAATCTATATTTTAATAAAAAATAGTCTCATAAATGTTTCATCACATGCTCAAATTATAATAAAAATTATCACCAAATGAAAATATCTAAAATATTTCTGAAAACTCACAATTCTGAAAATTTTAAATGGGTTCTTGAGGGGTTCATTTTTAAGCACAACTAGGCACATTAAAGACCCCTCACCCAAATTTAATGATAAACATTTTCATCAATTTTACATTTAAAAAAGAATAAACACTTAAAAAAAATTATTTTCACACAAATTGTCAACTTATTATTTTAAATGAGTTATCAAGGGTCACATGAAATTTAAAAATCATTTTTCCATAAAAATAGTGATATCAAATAAATATCATAATGATGTGTTTTTATTCTCGATGAAAATTTTAAAAAAAATTAGAATAAGATCATGTTAGTATGTTAATTATTGAAATGTTATCAAACATATGTTAGATTTTAGTGGAACTAAATAGGGTTAGGAAACAAATATAATTAATTAATTTTTTTTAAATATTAGAATCAAAACTAATTACTCCCTAAATTTCATTTAAATGTACTCAATTATACCCCATATTGATTTGGATGTAAGTCAATATAGTCGATTAGCTTCAATATCCTAAAGATAAAAATATATTAAAAATATATTCAATAAATATCAATTCGTGTATAATATAACCATAGTTTATAAAATTAGGGGGGTTAACTGAGAAATATTTGCAAATAGCTTCACTAGATCCTATCAGTTGTCTATTTTTGTGATTCTTCATTGTGAACAATAAAAAAAGTAACTTCATGTATGATAATTTTAATTATCTAAAAATAAAAAAAGGAACATATATAAAAAACTAACACTATAAGAGGATATTACCACCCCTGCACATATTGTAATAAAAAATAGGAAGGTAAGATACAACTTGGATTATTCATGAGTATTAAACTTATAAAAAAAGTAAATCCACCCATGATGGTTCCATTATACCTTCCCCAATTAGATTAATCATATGATAATTTATAGTGAATGGAACATCCTTTACAGGATATCTATTTTGAATAGAACTAAGTGGAAAACACAAGATACAATGAAAGGAATAACCCATTTCGATTAAAATTCACTTATAAAGAGATTAATTTTAGATTTGAATGAAACACTTTATTTCCAATTTGAAATTATTTATTTAAAATAATATTTTCATGAAAAACATTTTTTTATTTAAAAATAATTACATATTTGTAGGGATTGTTTCTCATTTCTTGTAACTCTTGAAACCACAACTTTCTCTATCCTCCAGCTTGAGACTAATTCAAATTCCATGACCAAATAGACAAAAAAATATTTATATTCTATTTATATAGTTAGATGATTGGATCTTAAAAAACTATCCTATATGTTGATATACCTATTATAGTCTTATAATATTTTATATACACCCACAAGCCATCCTTAAACCAAATTATCCAAACATTCCCATTTGGGTTAATTTATTTCTCAAGAATATGCATGATCATTCTCATAGACACTTCGTATATCCAATTTATTTTTGGATGGTAGAGTGTAAACACAATATGTCAAACCCCATATATTTTCAACAAATCTTCTAATGACCTAATATAGAAAGTTGTTCCCTTATTTGTGAGAATGAACCTTGGCATCTTGAATCCACATAATATATTACTCATGAAAATCTAGGATGCCACTCTTGAATCATTAGTCTTAGTTGGTAAAGCTTCAATACATTTTGACTCATATTTTATTAATAAGTATGTAGGATTATCCAAAAGAATTTTGATAATTGACAATAATATATATTCCCTAAACATCGAAGTCATCACAAAACTATAATGATTATTGTGTCATCACATGTCATTAAATTTTCTTCCTTTTAAATGAAAAATTATATAGGCCCTGGAAAACTCATGAGAATATCTAAATTTAATGGGAAAAATAATCATGAACCCATCACCTTCTTAGCAGTACTGTGTGGACCAAGGCGATGTCTACATATAAAAATATAGTAGAACATAGTAGGTATCCTACTCAAATGACTATTCATAGTTCTCTCAATTCATTTAAAATCATCGATATCAACATCAATGTTTTTATGCAATAAGATATACCAAACCAACTTTGGGTTTGACCCTTTAATCTTCATTATATAACTTAAAAATAATTATCAACAAACACAATATTAAATCACAATATATGACTCCTAAAATTATAAAAGGAAAAAATGGATAATAATTCATTATCTGTTGGGTTTCTATTTTATTGGGTAACATCTAATGTCCTAGAAGCATAAGAAATGACATGTTATTCGATTTCTATAATCTACACAAGAAAAAACCAATAAAAAATTCTGAAACATAAATCATCAAGTCAAAAGTAATGTCCCAGTTAGGTAGTGGAACTATTGGTGTGGAAACAATTTTTTTTTGAGTTTATTTAAGGATTCCTCGCACTTCCCAACAATGTAAAAATAAATATATTCCATATATTTCATGTCAAAGGAAAATAAATCTTGCTAAAATCTTTTATGTGCCACTTATAGAACCCATCATGGCTAAAAAAATATTAAATATATTTCATTGTATTTAGAAAATTTAGTGAAGATATGATGACAAAATCAAAAAATTCAACATGAATTACATTACTAGACACTTCATGACCATGATTAATTCTACTCTCAACCAAAAAATGGCGTTTATAAATGATCAAAAAAATTTCTTTAAACTCTAAACTCTTAGAAAACCCTGCATTTGGAGATATCTTTCAAAATATGTACTATATACTACAAAATAATCCATAAAAACATCAGTATATTCCCCAATAAACATAAACAAAATTCCAATCACACATATTTGGAAGGTTGTATGACAATTATATAGTCCAAAAGGAATTTTCCTACAATCAAATGTACTAAATAGACATGTAAAAGTTATTTTATCCTATTTTTTTAGGGAAATGTGTATTTGAAAGTATCCTAAAAAACTATATGAAAAGAAATAATGGGATTCAACAACTAAAATTTCAAAGTTACTATCAATAAAAGGCAAGGGAGATTTTTTCTTAATAGTTATTAATTTCAGCCTCCTATAATCAATTCTTATCCTCCACCTATTGGGAAACCTAGAAGGCACTAATTCTATAAACTCATTATTGGAAACTATGAACCCTATCATTTTAGAACAAATCTGTGTTAATATTAGATATTACCTATGAGAAATGGGAAAAATTATACCACCATCCAACAAGGTAGTCACCTCCTTTTTAAAAACCTCATAAAGGGTGTGATTAAATATCTTATGGATTTTTTTAACATGTTTGGAACCTTTCTCTAAAAAATCCTACACATTCACATTGATAGAAAAAATCAGGGAAAATCAACCAAATGATGGCATATGTCTTTCCCCTTACCGTTAAGGAAACATTGAATCTGCTTATATTCTTTACTAGCAAACCCACTATCAATTACGAAATGTAATTTTTATTTTTCTTCCAAGTTTGGATATTTAAAAATTTTAGGTAATTTCTCATGTTTAATTATGGATGGTGTATCCCCTTCATCAAAACATATTTTATGGGTTCATTGACTTCAATTTCAGGTGGTAAATCATTCTTCTATATATTAGCTTCACAACAATATAAATCTACCACATAATTATTATCAATTAGTTAATATGATTCATCCTCAATAAAAATAAAATTGGACTTAAATAGAATGAGGTGTCTCTTTGAAAATATTAGGAACCACATTCATGTTAGACATAGTGGAATTACATCTATATTGATCTGAGAAAAAAATATATATGTTGAATTTCGATGTACATTAGATTTAAATTTAGTTTTAGTTATTTCTGGTTTATTTCCATAAAATTTATCATATTTTACAATAGTGAATGTTTTTTCAATGAATTTGGAGAACTCCTAATTTATTCCAATATCATTTGCATTAATAAGTTCATCATCATCAAAAATAAAAATTCCAAAAAAAATAATCTTTTTATAAAAACAAATTGACCTTTTCATTCATTATATCCTTTTTAGAAAAATTCACTTCCAACATCTACATTAATAGAAAAAAGTTCGTTTCTCAATGAAATTAGTATTTTTTTATTTTCAATAAATCCAACAAACAAATCTATAGAAAAATAATCTAAAATATTAATGTTTTGAAGAAAATGGCCATCCATATATTGGTTCAATGTTTCAACGATGTGAATAATAACCATTTGACCTAAAAAATCTATGGAAAAAGTCCCTTTATGGAAATTTATTATATCCATATAATTTATAGAAATTTTCTCCTTTAGTGCACATATGAAAATAGTGGGTTAAAGCACCAGTGAACAAACAAAGGTACCAACAAGAATTTATATAGGTCATATATCCCAACACATCTTTACCATGGTTTTATCACCAAATCGCAAGTCCAATATAAAAATACAACATCAAGATCATAATAAATTAAGGCAACCCACTACCTCTACCCCGATAATTATTTTCTCTCAGGCCCCAATGTCGAATGTCCTGTTATCAAATCCCTTACACACATACCACATCATGTCACATCCCACCCATAGAATCATGGGCCACAGATCACATTACATCCCACCCATAGGCATTGAGGCCACACATCACATCACATTATATCCCCCCTTGTAGACACCTGGGACACAAATCACATCACATCACATCATGCACACAAACACCTGGTCCACACATCACATCACAACACATCCCTCCCATAGACACCCGAGACACACATCACTACTAGGGTAATCTACAACACTAACCCATATCACTACTTTTGAGGGAAAATTGGGGGCGAGGGGTAGACATCCATCCATATTAATACCATCCTGGATATTGGGGAAAACACCTAGAACTAAGAACCTCTTATAATTGATTTTTTATCAATATTTGTGGGTGTAACTATAAAATAACACAAACATACATGATATATATACATAGAATACAATACTGAACCTATTGGTTCACATAAACATCACTATATCACCCACATCACAAACATTATAAAATGCACCATCCATCAAAACTGCTTCCTCCACAATATGCACTGACACCCAACCAACACACATGAAACAAAACATCTCACTCTTCCAGTTACAAGTTTTGCACATTTTTTCATTATCCATTTCATTTCACATTACACAACGCATTTATTTATTCGATTAAGTTATCCGATTAAGACACATCTTTTCCAGTCCATCTAATTTATCTACCAGCATATTATTTTTGTTTATCATCACATTTCATCCCATGGATCATTGGGAAACTATCTAAACCACACCACAATATAACCCACCCAACTCACAAAACCACAACCATAGTACCACTCATCCACCATCATCATTGTATCACATCACCCAATGCATCTCACCATCAAAACATAACATTCAGAAACTAAAACTACCATGCACCAGAACCACTGTTCCAACATCACGTCGCATAAAACAACTACATCATGTAAAAACCACATGTCACCACCAGACAACATCACCACCACACATCACACTACTACACACTATAACAACGTCTGAACTCTATGCACTACATCACACAACATCCAAATTCAAATCCATGGAAATAATCCTTTTCAACATAGCCACACACTTTAAACCACCCAGCTACTATCCTCCATCACCATAAAACATCCCAAATTACATAGCGAAACACAAGAAGCATAAGCGTACACAACTTTATCCCAAAACAATTTCCAAAATTATTTAGAGGCTTTCATCGCATTACTTCTCTAATTTTCATGGGTATTATCCCACAATAAAAAATCCAGAGGAAACCAATTTATTAGTGAAATATAATTTACTAATACTTTTATTTAGGGATAAATCACACAATGACACAAAAAGTTTCATTATGACATAAGAACTAAAACATAAATAATCCCCCCTATCAGTTGTTTTTTTAAGAATTGGAAACAATCATGCATAATATAATCAAAAAATATATCAATGCAGTAAAACATGTATCAAATCCCCATTACCAACAATTTTTTACAATAAAATTAATTATCATTATTATATAAATCCTTAATATCTAACCAAATAGAAAAAATCCTGAAATCCACAAACTTGTCATGTAAAATAATTGAGAATGAGGATCCCCTACATTAGAAAAAATATCAAAATATCACAACATTCCACAAGATGAAGAAGATTCTAACCCTACACCACCATAGCATAAGGAACATTTTGATCAAACAACACCACACCAAATGGTTGTCAAAACACAACACATACACACCCCAAAACAAAACTACACAACCATATAAAATATCTGAATAATAACGGATGGAAAACCATAGGGATGTGAGGAGGACTGACCATGAAGCACCAACTGTCTTCTATCGAAACCCAAGGATCAAAGAAGTTTAAGAATGGATGGAATATCCTTAAATATACCCTAGGAATTTGAAAAAAAATGAGAGGAAATAAGGGAATTCATATGAATAAAAATAATTAGAACAAAAGGATTTAAAAACCCAGGAAATACCCCTTCCATGTTGTGTAACCCTTTATTGATGTGTAATTCATGTGTTTTCAAAGATTGTAACTACCATAAATATTAAATTTACCTAGATCATTAAATAATTAAACATCATGTAATACTTTCATGATAATAATATGTTTCACATTTTCCCCTTATCCCACATAAAATTCAATAAACTAGACAGTTACAGGTGACATGAATCACCAATTAATAACTAGAATCTGATTCACATTGTGAACCATCGCCTATAGTAATCCTATATATCGAGCTCCACCAATCCCTCTAGTCCTCCTTTTAAAGCCTCCAACTACCCAAATAGAAAAGTAATGGGCCATAAAGGCATACACTCTTATATTAGATAACTTAACAATGATTCTCATCCTAAATAATCAAAACTAGTCTCGGAAAAAGGAAGGGGTTGAAACAACCATCCCATTCGATAACTCTCAAGGATCTCATCAAACCTCAAATGATACCATAATCCAAACTCCCATGACTAGAATGAGCCATAAAACACCCTACAAAAACACATCACCACACAACCACATCATCCTCCACACAGACCAAACCACAATTTGCAAAACCAAGACACAGTGCTCTACCGAGCATATTAATTAAGTAATTCTGTATTCCATATCAAAAAACTATCCCCTATGTGTGTCACTGACATTCCCACATTGTTTTTATCACATCTTAGTATAACACATATCGATTAGGAATCAATTCGTCTATTTTTCATGAGTTCAAAACATTATCCCATATCACTCCTTAAGGAAAACAACAATTACATAACATGAAAAGATATAAACATCACATCATCCAAAATAAAATATAAAAAAAGAAAAAAAAAACTTAGGGTACTGGGTACACATTTGTGTCTTTCACTCCCATGTATTCTACTATAGGCCACCATGCCTCCACAAAACATGAAAAAAGGTAATGGTTAATAAATTTAGAAACTTCTCTCAATGATCCCAGATATCTATTGGTTGCTCAAGAAACATATCAGCATCCTTGATATCGACACACCCTAGTAAATAATGTGGGAGTAATCATTATGATAACAAAATAGCTAAGAAACCTGAATGATGTCATGGATCCTCTCCAATGGCTGTGGAAATTCCAACTGATATGCCACCATTCTAAAACACCTCAACACATGAAAGGGCCTAAAAACCTAGGATAATTCTTAGTCCCCATGCATAACCTTTGATACCCTCAGTGAGGGGAGACACTCAATAAAGCATGGTCTCTAACATCATCCTTTAGGGACCTCCACCTATGATTAGAATAGGCCTTATGATGGTCATGCACCACTCTTATCCCCTTATGAATCTATTTGATCTTCGCAGTCATGATTTTCACCACATCAAGACCAAGAACTCCCATATCCGCAAAAACCATCCAGCACAATAGGGAATGACACAGTCACCCATAAAATGACTAAAATGGATCTATACTGATGCATGAGTTATAACTGTTGTTGTATAAAAACATTACCAAATTTAGATGGCATACCCAAGATCCAAAAAATTCCAAGATTCATTCCCTCAATATATCATCTTGTGTCTGAATGATCCACTCTGTCTACTCATCTATCTAAGGGTGGAAAACTGTGCTAATAAGAAACTAGGATCCAAAAGAATACTAAATTACCCTCTAAAATCATGAGGTAAAATAAAGATCTTGTTCAAAGATGATTATCCATAATACCTCAGGATGCCTAACTAAATCATCCACACACTTCATTTCCAAAACATCCATGAAACTCTACTCACTATCACTAGTAAGTGATCTGATTTCAATAGTCGGTCCACTATAACCTAAAGTACATCAAATCCTCTCTTATAACAAGGAAAACCAATATTAAAATCAAATAATTTGTCCTCTAATTTATAATATATGATATTTATGGATTTCAATAAACATCCTAGAACATAGTGCCCTATATTCACCTACTAATAAACTAGACATTTTTATACAAAATTGGCAATTAACCATTTCATCATTTGCAAAAAATTCTATCTACTCAAGCCAGGACATATCTATTTCACATTAGGATGCACTAGTAAAGGTGATCTTGAAAACTCCTATATAACACCCACATGCATCACGAGTGCGATAAAGAACCTCCCCTAAGACAACACACAGTTCTAATCCTCCTTTGACAATCCATCCGGATGGTTATAATGGACAACACATTCTCACATCACATATACCTCCAGGTCTCCCAACAATGACTTCTCCACCAACTGCGTCAAAGGTCAATCCATGGTCATTTGATGAATCCAACCCTAACCACTACTGTCAACAATTTTAATTTTAATTTCTATAAGTTCCTCTATTCTTGTATAAACATCCACAGACCATCGAGAAACATCCTCTTGCGACATCCAACTCAACACATTGAAAACTACATTAAACTTTTCTATTGTGTTAGAGATCTAAAAATCATAATCGTTAAGAAACCCAATCCAACTACAATGTAATAGATTCATCTCCTATTGATAGAAAACATAACCCATGATATTTTGGTCTGTGAGAGCCACTAAATGCTCACCAATGAGGAAATGCTACCACAATATTGGAACAAAACCGTTCCATATATAGGCCATGGGTGGGATAGTTATTCTTGTGGGGACATAAAATTCTATATCCATAATAGAACACTTTTCTATTGTGAAACAACATGGATCACAAGCTTAGATGGGACAAGCCAAATAAAACCATAAACAACAAACCCCCGTCATAAATTTAAATAACTGGACCACTAACAAACTTTTTATTCAGGTAAGAGAAGTGTGTATAGCATTGGTTAGTCGACACAAAATCATCGTCTATCCTAGTCAACACAATTTTTAGGGACGAAAATAAATAGAAATCAGGCACAAACCTGTGATAATACCCACAAGACCAAAGATAATATTAAAATTTTCCACATTATTGGTTGTATCACAAGAAAAAACTACCTACACTTTCGATGGGTCTACATCCACACCCTACTGTGAAACAACATTTCCATGTAAATGCACCTCTCACATCTAAAAATGACACTTGGAAAACATCCAAAAAAGCTAGCAGTGTTGAATAACATAAAAACTATACTGATATGCTCAGAATTATCCTCTTATGTCTTTGAGTAAAACAACATATCATCAATAAACATGATAAAAATGGTCCATGAAATCATGAAACACATAGTTCATAATCCTTATTACAACATATATTGGGTTCAAAACATAGAATGAAATGACTAGAAACTCAGTGTGCCCATCAGTGCATTTGAAGGTAGTCTTAAGAAAATCCTCTTAATTCACCCTCAATTGGTTATATCCAGACTACATATCGATCTTAAAGAACCAGATAGCTCTTCTTGACTTATTGAATATATCTATTTTCCTAAGAATAGGGTAAAAATTGTTGGACAACACCTAATTAAACCTTTATAAGTCTATAAAAAACCATAAACTATTATCCACATTTTTGGAGAACAACACTATAGCTTTCCATGGTGACATATTCAGTTGGATGAAACACCCTTACATCAGATCATCCACCTACAACATCAATTCATGATATTGTGTAGGTGAAATTTGATATGGATAAATTGAAATCCAAGATGTACTCAAATTCCAATTTTCATGGACTTTACCTCACGTTGAGGAGGTTGTGTCGTAACATCCTCTGAAAAATCATCTATTAAATCCTCTAAAATTTAGGGAACAACCCAAACCTATTGTTCTACTGATATCTTTTCAAAATAAAACAAAATGGGCTCTACATGCCTACAACCCTACCCATATCCTCACTCGAAAATGAACACCACTTGATATCCCTAATCATTAGAATATGAAACTCTTATTCAAATGTAGTCTATGAATTTATGCACCGAATAATTCATATCCTTACAATTCATAACATCATATGGATTTATCCAGAAAAAGAGTAGATCCCCCATTAATTGGTGCGTCCCCATCATTAGTCTATATTCCCGGGACACCCCAAATAATGAATCCTTACCGTCAACTAATATAGAAAACACATGGGGCATTGGAAACCTATCCATGTATAGTATAAACATATAGAACAAATAAAAACAAAGTAATGTGACTATTCTAAATCAAATAAATCACACACACAAGGGTTTATGATAAGATAATCACACCTCAAATAGCTCTGGCTCTGATGGTGCTCCTGTATATGATGCATGCATATGACAACACCTAGATCCTAAAACTCTATTATCCTTGCCTTAATAACCATGATATATCCTAGGTCCATATAGATAGGGACCATAATGAGGATACCCTCTTCCCAAGACACATACTCTCAGATATTTGACAAAAACCTGTGGTACATGGCACTGAAACTACCTTAGAGAAAAATACTTATCCCAAAATTGAACATAACCAATCATCTAAAACTAACCTCCCTAAGAAGTAGGACACCCAGCCTAAGGGTTCCCATATCTCCGATATATTTGAGATGTAAACTAAACAACCCACATAAGGATATGGTAAACCACATATCCTAGAATATCAGAAAAGAAAATTCCCAAGATGATTCCTCACTGATCGAAATGTTGACCACCAGAACACCTAAAACTAACTCTTGAAGTTATACTCACCAAAATTACCTACTATATACCATAATGAGGTTAATATATAATGGAATGAATAAAATTGGTAACCCAATTCATTGTTTTCACCTCCAAATATGTGGGAGTATAATCGAAATGACTGAATACCTGATCACCAGGTGAAAAACGTCCCCCAAACACCATGCTCTGGACTCCTCATTTGGAAAAACATCTAGAGAAAAGTGTTGGAGGTTCTTGAACCTGATCCCATGATTCTACACACACATAACCCCCTCCAAAATGTATAACATATCCTTCCTCTTTGATGTCCTCCTCATAAATGATAGAAACTCGGCTCAGAACTCCCTCTAAATGTTTGTCCCAACACATCTTCCTGATTATGATCAATAAGAAACGCTATCGACCACTAACATATCGCTCCCCACATCTGCCTAATAGAAAATGTCACCCAAAACACATCTATTTTACATATTAAACCAAAACTGATCTCAAGATCCATCGTCTTGTCCTCCATCTCTATATCTAGGACACACCCTTTATAATTTTACAAACATTATGGCAACAAATCTCACAAATAACACTGACATGACTCATCCTCCTTTATTGGTCCAAGCCTACAAAAATAAACCAGATCAACATGTTTAACCTCAACTTCCTATGAAACTCATCGATGATGAATATCATACATTATTAAAAATGAGGAGAACATCCTTAGTTGGGTATCATGGAATTTTATCAAGTATTATTTATTTATTTGATTGTATTTTTCCAGAACCCAAAATTCAAACATGAACACAAGTCATCATGATTCTTGTACCTCCCCTATGTATCTACCATGCATATAGGAGAACTGAATTTGGTCATTCAACTAGCTCAAACTTCAGGCACTAAATCATGGGGGTCCTAAAATTCCATGTCCATTAAAATCATCCATTTCCAAGCCATACTCTAAGATCATTTCACATTATTAACCTAATAACCCATGCATTCCACACAAAATATGACTACAAAATTAATCATATATATCAACCATGAGCTTTGAAACCACTATTTAATGATCCCCTCCGGCCAAATATACTACTTGGAAGAGAGAGAGAGAGAGATGATGACCCTGGAGTCCCTCCTCCAATTGGCCTCAGGATGGATTTTATCACTGATGGTAAAAAAATCTCACAGTTTGGGAGTCATTATCCTCTATATATTAAAATTTATTGGTTCAAAAAAGACTGGTAAAAAATATAATGGTAAACCAAAAACTATCCCAGAATGCATAAATAAATCAAAAATGAAACACATAAAAGTATCCAACAATATACCAAAAGACAAATCAACAGAAGTGACCCAATAGTAACTATAACCCAGCTAGTAATGTCCAAATTGGTAGATAATGTCCTCCAAGAAACCATAAAAATAGTTTATATATGTAAGGTGAATATAATTGGTATACTCAGTGGGGAAATATCTGGGGCCTTGTGTTCACATTTGAAAATAGAAATCTGAAGCACGAGTAAAAAAATAAAACAACCAACAAGAACCCATACAAGTCATCTAAACAAACATATCATTTACATGTCTCTCTCACCAAATCACACATCCAATATAACAATACCGCATCGATATCATGATAAATAAAGGAACCATGCTTCCCCTTCTATATAAATTTTTTACTCTCATGCCATAATGTCAAAAATCTTATGATCACAACCCTTCAACACATACCACAACACATCACAAAACACCTTTAGGTGCCTAGTCCAGACATCAAACCACATCCCACCCATAGACACATGATCCACATATCACATCCTGCCTAAATACACTTGTGCTACACATCACATCACATCAACCCCACCCACATACACCTTCCCGACACAAAAATATAGGAAAATCTGGAACACTATCATATATCACCACTATTCAATGTAGAGAAGGGGATAAAGGATATCCATTCATTCATATCACTACCATCCTAGATATGGGAAAACCCCTAGAATTCATCACCTTAGAGAATTGTTATAGTTATCCAACTCAGGTGGGGTTTTTATAAAATAACATAAACATACATTATATATAAATAGCAAAAAATACCAATCCTATGGGATAAAATTTATCTCACTAGTTCACACCACATCACCACCACTTTACAGAAAACCAACTATTACAAAAAAAATTCCACCATTATATGAAACACCACACAACCATCAAACAAACCACACAACATTTCCCACTTGTAATTACATGTTTCACCACATTTTATTTTTATCTATTTCATTTCACACTGCACTACAAATTCATTTATTCAATTCTATTATCTAGGTACCACACATCCATTTCCAATCTATCTAATTTATGTTCTAGGCCATATTTTTTTCATTTATCATTGCAGTTAATCCAATGAATTACTAAGAAACTATCTCAAGCACACCACCCTACAACTATGTCAACTCACACAACCACCACCACTACACCACACAACCACCATCATCATGATGTCACATCACACACCCCTTCTCGCCATGATTACCACACATCACAGAACCATAACTTCTATGAACCACAACCATTTCACAATAACCATGTCTCATAACACAATCACCACATGAAAAAACCACTTGTCACCACCACACATCACCACCACCACACATCACACCACAATGTACCAAAACTGCATCACAACTCTATGCACCATATAACATCTATGTCAACCAACCTCCATATAATTTTCCCACAGATCACACAACCTTATCATTATCCTCAATTATTTTACCACAGCCCAAACCATATAGGAAAACACAAAAAGAAAAAGAATACCCCAAAACATGAAAACCTACTACCAAAATTATTCAAGGTCATTTCTCAAAAATCATCATTAATTAACATGGGTATTATGATACAAACTAATATCCATGGGAAAATTGTTTATTATAAAATATAAATTCCTTATCTTTTTATTAAGGTTGTGATCACACAACAACACAAAAATTATCATTATACTATACCAACTATAATGGAAACAATGATCCCAAAAATAATTACTTTCAGAATATGAATCATGCATGAATAATATCATCAAAAACACATGTCAAATATGTAAATTAAGCAAAAACTGCCCCTTCCAAACAGTTATAGACATTTTATTTAACTATATTTATTATAACAACACTTATTATCCATGAAAAGGAAAAGAGCATGAAATAATTACACATAGCATATAAAAGGAGTTAGAATGAGGATCCCCTTACTCAAGAATGATTTCTAATCCTGATATGAACTATAAGGCCAAGAATAAACTGCCCATAAACCACCATCATACAATGAAGTCACATATCAACCTACATAGCACCAAACTGGTGTCAAAAAACCCATACACATCCAAAACCAAAATTACACCACCTCAAGAGATCTCTAAATAATAGTGGAAGGAAAACACATGGGTAAGAGAGGATAACTCTCCATGAATCAACAACATGCATCCATCAGAACCCAATAATCAATTTAAGAGAAAAGGATCCAGATGATACCTCAAAATTAGATATGGATCATCCAAAAATTAAAGGATAAAAGAGAGGATGAATAAAGAATTCCAAAAAGGAATATGAAATTAGGAACTTTCCCATTTCATATCATGTAACCCTTTTATGACAGGTAATTCAATAGTTTTCCAAAATTCTACCTTTGAAAAAAAAACACATTTCCCTAGCCTTTATGTAATCAAACATCATGTAATAATTGCACAATGTGAATGTGATTCACTATTTCTTATTATCCCACATACAATCTATGAAAATATCCATCTACACAAATAGTAAATTACAAATTCAACATGTGAATTTGGTTCACGTCGTGAAACACCACATAATGTACTCCTGTATCTCCAGCACCATCGAGCCCATTGTAAGAGCCCATTGAATTCTTAAATATGTACTCTTTGTTTCAATATTTATTTCCTCTTTTCCATTTTGTTTTTAATGTTCTATTGGATTGCAAATAGAAAGTTCAAATTCATATTCAACAGCTTTAAAAACCACTTCAATTGGGGGTTTGTGACTTCTTCATGTTGGTTTCCTATTGTCTAAAAAGTAAAACTATTCTATTTTAGGTTAATTTACATTGAGTTTAGTTTGTGGGTTTTCACATTCAATTTAATTACTCATAATTGTGGAATTTAAATTCAATTCCCCCCTTGGATTTACATTATCTTGTGGTAAATAATTATCAGATCTTTGATTTTTTGAAAATCTAATCTCAGTTACCTTTGATCCCATTTGAGTTACCTTATTTTGTATCATCACTTATTATAGTCTGGAAATATATTTTTTCTTTTTAACCATTTATTCATGATGGGAGTCATTTTTATGATTTTTTTTGTTATCTTTATTATAAAAGTTCATGAAATTACCAAAATCATGGTTTCTAAATTTATTTTCATTGTAGATATGAAATTGATTGATATTTGAAGCCAGATATACGTTTTTTATTGTTCAGGATGACTAATCCTAAATTTTTTTTTGTTAATTACAATAAATGTTGAAATTTATAATGGATTGAAAAGGCTTATATTGACCCTTCTATTTGGGAAATTGGTTTTTTGGGTTATTCTAAAAATTATTTCCATGGAATATCCCATTATATTATTTAGATGATTCATGAAATTGTGACATTAATCACTGAAATGATGTAAATATTAGAAAATTATAGAGTTCAACTTGATGGAAAAAATATAGTTCCCGAAGAAATCTTGATGTGACAGAGTTGGATAAAATATCCCTCATGATGTAGGAGAGATCATTCTACATACATTCAATTAGACATCTTTAAGAATTGAAAAAAAAATATTCCATGGTAGGGTAGACATGAATTAATCCCCTAGTACCTAACTATTATGAATTTCGATCCATATTATAGATAAGATTTCTATTATCTATGTGACTCTTATCCACGAAATCTTCCATAGAATAAACATCTATCATACTCATATCCATCAAGACTTATCCATCATAAAAATATTAGATTAAGAGTTGATTAGAAATCCGGTGATGAGGGTATCTAGAACACTACTTCTTAAGAATCTTCTAATATTCATGTATAGTTTATCCTTTAAACTTCCTAATCTTATATATTTATTTATAATGGATGAATCCCTAGAGTTTGGAAAAAATGTTTCTAATAAAATTATATTATGTTGATGAAAAATCCATATAATGGTAGATTAGGAGTAGTAAAACCACTCCTCATCTACCCCATCAAGAGAAAAGTGGATGGACCTAATCTTTATTTTATTTTCACTTACCCTAGGAGTTTTCTTAGTTATAAAAGCCTTATCAAAATCTTATAATTCATTCTGTGGACCCTCTCTCAGTTATGAATGTGTTCTCTAATATTAAATTTTTATTTTGTTATTCTTTTGGGGATGTTTTTATTTTTTTTCTTGAAATTCAAAATCATTTTTTTGTTATTTTTATATTTTTCGATTGTTCATGAAATAATAATTAAAAGACTTTCTGTATCAAAAACATTATTGGTTGTTGGAAGATATTAAATTAAAATTATGAAACTTTTTTAAGAAATATAATTATTTTTTTTAGTTTTTAAATATTATTTTGCATACCCCTCAGTACTGAAATAAATTGAAGAGATAAGAATTTTTTCATTCTTAACCTTAATTCAATTTTTTATCTCTTAAATACTATATTAAATCACCACAAAAGGTTTCTGAATATGAGAATACACCAATAGAGTCCCACCATAACAAATTTTACAATTATTTCAAATGTTTTATGGAAAATTTAATATTGAAATCAAATTACACTAAATTTTCTAAACAAATAAGAACTGAAACCAAAGAATTCAAATAATAGATTTAGTTTTTTGAAAATAAAATCAAAAAAAATAATTATTGTGAGGGAAGAGTGAAGAAAAAATAGAAACGAAATAGTTCCCATCACTAGTGGCTCTTCTTCTTTATCCAATATTAATCACCAAAAAATATCATTAACACACATATCAAAATATCTTACTAATAATCTCATTATACTTAAAAAACATGGTAAACAACTAAGATATCATTTATCAAAATCCTTTTAGTAAGAAATGTTTGAGGAAATAAATCATCATCGAGCACCAAGACATAATTGATTACCCATTATGCAACCAATTCTTGATTAAGAATTGAGAATTTTAAAAATTGAGAGTCAAATTCAAGCTCTTAACCAGATTGAGTTAATAATCTATACTATATGAACAACACACTCTAATTAGTAAATTTTCATTCATAAAATGGAATACAGAGTATGAAAACTAAATTATATAAAATGTGATCAACTAAAATCAATCTATTATTAAATGATCATTAATTTTGAGATTGTTTATGGTATAAAAATAAAAAATATTTTAAAATTGTCAAAAGTTGATATAAACTGGTATAAACACTAAAATTTTCATCCAATATTGTTCATGGAATGAGAAAACTATTAAATATTCATATAATTTTCAAAAATTCTACTCATATTTCCCTATTCATAAAATTTGACTTTCTGAATATGTCTCCTTATAATTTTTCCTTGACATGTGGCCAGAATTCATTTCATGAGGAATCCTTCATGAAACCTGGTGTTACCCATATCTCTATCAACAACATAAAAAATATCCTTCAGTGAATATGTTTTTATGATATAATTTCATCATCTTCAGAATGGATTCATCATTGTTTTACATGACTAGTTCTGGATCAATATCATTCTAACTCAATTTTTCTATATCGTCTTTAATCATTGCAATATATCTAATTTTTTATTCAACATATTAGTTCAATGGAAAATCAAACCTCCATAGTCTTCACAAAGAATATATTAATTATCTAAAAATACAGGACCACGATGCACAAAACCATCTTTATCGGACTGCAATGTCAATAAGGAAAGAAGTTTCACATCTAACATGAACTAAAGTACATTTTTTATGAATAAATATTAGAGAACTCAAACTGTGCATTATCATTTCCATTTAAGATCCTACAAATTAAATTAGTATCAGCAAATGAACAAGATTCCTTTGATATTATTATTTTATCTACGATCTCTATATCACTCGATGATGTTTTTTCTTCATTATAAAAGTTAGGTCAATATTATTCGATCATAGATATCAATTATGTTTTCATAAGTTCAACCAGATAGCTCATCATCCAGTTCCCATCAAGAGAATACTTTTAAAATAAATGAATATGAGGGACCTATCATGTCCATATCCTTTAGTAATTCCTTTTCCCGAGATCATCTATATCTTTCAACTTGGTAAATATCTTGTTTTCTATCACTCAAAAAGAACATTCATTAAGATATCAAAAATTTAACTATATCATGATTAGTTCCATTCTAGGATCTATCATCTATCATGGAATGTCTCAAAATTTTACATTATCCTCAAATTTAGACTACAACCCTAGGTTCATCGATGGATCTTTTATATTCTTAACATCCATCCTCAATGTGAGATCAGATTTGTGTCAAATCAAAAGTTCTGCTTCGACTCACTCGATGGCACAAAAAATTGACCATGGTCCTAAAATCATATTTTTCAATTACAATAGTTTCATAGGAGATAATTAAGCTCAGTTCATCAAGCTCATCCCTCTATTCTTCTATAGTTGATTGATGATTCCCAATCTAAATTTTACCTTGGATAGATTCAGATATATAAAGCTCATGTTTTATATTTTTATTACATCGATCTAGCTAGATCAAGAATAATTTATATGGTTAGAGAAATTATATTTTTCTTAATGGATATAAATATAGATAAATAAATCAGATTTTGAAAAAATGGATACATGAATACGAATATACTATAGAATTAAGATACGTGAAATTTCTAGTAGAAAACAGATATGTGGCGGCTTCTCAAAATTTGTTACATAGGTAATTCTAAAACCTTGACATGGATATTATTAATAAAATCATATGATAATGTATACATGAATTAACTATGTGATTCTCTATTATAAAATCCCAGACATATTAGAGAAACATAATAAAATCCCTTATGTGGAACTACAGTATTAATTATTCAATTATGTAGACCTGGAATAAATTTTTAAAATAATTTTAAAATAAATTAAATCGAAAAAATCCCATCAAATTTAGTGATAAAAATAATAGATTCAAAATTTAAAAAAAAATTAATGAAAATTAAAATCGTGGGATTAATGATTAACTGGAAAAGAATGATTTCAATAAATATATTCTTAAATAATTTTAATGCACAAATAAATTGTTCAATTTTTTGTATATAAATAAAATTAATTAGAACAAAAATAAAATTAGTAATTTATGTACCAAAAAATAGGATTTTATAGGAATATTCATAGAATAAATTTTCCAACATCAGATTGACCAATATTCATAATAACATCAATTCTAGAACATTTATCATAAAAATGTAAAAACATACATCAATTGTTGTGAAAAATCAGTATCTAAACCTAGAAAAATAAATTTAAATAGTTCATACTTCTCTTTTCATTCAGGGGGGACTAAGATGTATAAATACCCAGAGAAAAGCATATAATGATACAAAATGGAAACGAAGAATGAGGATTTTTAATCTTTATACATGATATTCTAACAAGTTAAGGCTTAATGATAGAAGTATACAGTTATATGGAAACCATTACCCATACATGTATATAAATGGTAAAATGTTACCATGTTTTTTTCATAGGAATCCTTAGGACATCATAACTCTATAACACTATTTGGGTAGTAGTCGATCACCTTAAAAATTCAGTGAATTTTATTTCCATTAAGGATGATTTATCTCTTGACCAACTGACCATGATATATGAAATTAAAGTGATAAGGTTTTATGTTGTAAAACTATACTTTATATCTGATTAAGATTAGAGGTTTACATCAAGGTTCTAGTGATATTTTCATCTATAATTAGATATAGAGATGAATTTCATTACTAACTATCACCCTAAAATATATGGTCATTCATAGAAAACCATTAAAACACTAGAGGATAAGTTCAGATAATGTTTATTGGAAATTAAAGGATATTGGGGTTATTAACATTGACTGGTAGATTTATGATATAATAATCGTTTTCTTTATAGCATTAAAATAGTACATTATGAAGATCTATATAGGAAAAGATGTGGGACTCCAACATGCTCAAATGAAGTTAGAGAAAGAAATCAGATTGTTTTGATCTTATCTAAGAGTTGAGATAAAAAGTTCAAACCATTGAGCGTAATATGTAATAAATAAAAATGTTGACAAAAAAGAATCAACGAAAATAATTGATGAGATGGATAGTATTTGTTCAGAGATAATGTGTTACTTTATATATCACCATGGAATCATTTCATGATGTTTAGGAAGAAGGGAAAGATGATTCCTAGATACATCATCCCTTTTGATATTCTTGATCGTATTGAAGTATTGGCCCATCCACTATCATTCCCATCAACATATTCTCACGTACATGATATCATTCACATATCTACCATGAGGATATACATACCATATCCATCATATATAAAAAATCTAGAGGTAGTAAAATTAGATAATTATCTTTCATACGGGGAGTGGTCAGTGAAGGTATTGGATCATAGAGACAACATTATAACAAACAATATAAATCACCAAGTCAATATAAGTTGGAAGAAACATATGTTTGAAGAGGAGACATGGGAACCTAATGAATCAATGAAAAATAAGTAAGCTTATATATGTTAATGTATGAATTGAAATTTTGAGTCTGAACTTTTTGAAGGTGGAATAATGTAATGTTATGGAAGTTTATATAAAAAATTCCCTTATAAATATGTGTTTGTGACTTATTAAGTAATATTGTATAGTATAGAACATAATGATAACAGTTTATTTAATTCATATATAACATTTATTTTAGTCCATACATAAACCTATAAAACTGTATAATATCATAATAGAAAAAAATAGAAAAATTAAAATAACTAGAATAAATTTTTTTTGGATCATATCGATCTCCAAGGACTATTGCGCTAACAAAAACACTATAAAATGAAATAGAATGTTATTATTGTAATATTTACATTGAAAATGATGAATATTGAACCTTAATATAAAATTAATAAATTGATGAATGAATAAAATATGAGGTATTTATAGTAAGTAGAATGCCATTAAATCTATTTGGAATTAGAACAACTTGGAATTATGACTATAGAGAATTATGAAAGTTGGAAACATAGGTGATATAATGTGACCATTAGAACCGGTGTATATTAATGATAATTAATAGAACTAACTCACAACGAATGGAGAAATGTTGTTCCCAAATTGAAAATTGTTTTCTTATATGAAACATTTACCAGAAACTGGGAGGGAGGTAGCATTGATACGGTTTATACTTGACCATACCCAAGTAGAGCATCAACAAGTGAGGCTCGAGTAAAATTGTCTATGAAAAAATTTCAATCTAGTAGATATCACCACTAGATTTATGTTAGCTAAGATACCACGTGAAAATGGAACTTTATTACACAATACCCATAGGGTGTATGTTGGCATAAAAGGGGGTTATGTTTCAGGACCTTAGTATTATAGAGGCATAATTTTCTTCTTTATAAATGAAATATTGTTTCATTCAATCTAATTTGTATAATTATTTTATTTTCTAATATTCACTTAAATATACGATGGATATGATAGAAAAAAAATTTAGGTATAAAAAAATTATATTTATATTTTTTTTAAACATATAATTTCAATTAGAATTCACTTTTATAATAAATGAATAAAAAATAAGCTTTATGTTTATGAAATTTTTTTATAATATACCATTTCTTCAAGTATAAATGATAATATAATTTTGTAATGTCCCATGTAATTTTTATAAGGTCCATAACCTTGATTATATAACAAAAGCTATTATTTTTCAATAAAAAGTATTTTTATTTAATAGTTAAAATTATCATATTTATAAAATTATTGGAATAATATATTTATCATTACTAAAATAAGTATTTTGAAATTATCAAATAGTAAATTTTTCATAATTTTATGAGACAAGTATATTTTTGTGTAAAAACTAAATAGAGTATAAATAAATTGTATGTATTATGAGATCATAATTACTTAAAAGTGATTTCATAAATTTTATATAGTTTTTCCTTGTCCAAAAATAGTGTTTTTCTATAAAATAAGTTATTTTAATGTTATAATATTTTTTCAAACCTACAATGATCCGTGAAGACATAAATCAAATTTTAGGTTTCTAAAAATTATTCTTTATGGATATGATTCACATCCACATCATAAATTATATTATTTTAAGGATTTAAGTTCTTAATCTTATATAAAGTTTAAAAAATCCATCTTTGGAAAAAATCATTTGAAAAACTCATGTGTTCTAGGCTGAATGGGTCACTAAGCTTGTGGGGGGATTACTGGCCTTATTTTACCATTTATTCTTCGTATAAATTCATCCTCTTGAACAAGTTATAGTTCATGATCCACTCAGGATTATTTCTAATAGACTCACCTTATTTGTAGTAATAAATAATGAAAAATTATCACATAGTATTTATAGGGTTTCATATAAATTCCAACATCTTGTTGCAACCTATTATTCTACCTTGTTAGGAATTATTCAATATTAAACATGTGAATACAACCATATACTATCCCATCATAACCATCACAGAGTCCCTGTCACAGCCCATCCCCCAGGGACCGTGCTGTTACTACCCCATACTCGCCTTCCATAGTCCAGGGGCTGAATACAAGCACCAGAATGGTGTATCCCTAAAACGGGAAAGCATTAGCTTTAAACCTATACACACCATGGTGCGGGTAAACCCATGTAGGGGTGAGTCTAGCAATACCCAGTAGGAACTTCGAGAACCTAGAAGGTCTCTCAAAATTCCACAAAGAAAAACCACAATTCCTGATATCAATCATAAAGCACAAGGAAATGTCTCAGCTTAAACCAGGCATAACTTAAGTGCAGAAGTACATATGATTAATCTTAAAGCTATATCATCTCATTATGTCAAGGGTTCTGTTGCTAATCCACATAGGATCGCTCGGTGCTGATCTACACAATATTTTTAGGTACAGATCCACATAGGATCGCTAGGTGATGATCCATACTGAATCTCTAGCTACTGATCCACACATGATCACTATTCATTCTTCGCGTCTTAGTCAGCCACTAGATTCCCATATATAGTATGCTTGATTCTAAGTGGATCTTCTGCTCAAGCCATCGGTAGTACTTCATCCAGAATGAAGTTCCAGGAAGATTTAAACCAATGGTCAGTAATTTCATGAGGGTTCCAACGCAACAGACGGTGCATCAATTGGATGCTGGGTCTAAGAGTTATTAGAATTTTAGTAGAGAGGGCCATGTTGGATTCGAAGACAATCGAACCCAGCCATACTCCAACTTTACAAAAAAAATCAGGTGGAGTATCTCTAAATTACCACCTCATCCAAGGGATTCCAACACTGTATACGTCTTATCAAACCGACCTGACCCAGACTGTCTTGGGCCAACCGGACCCTATTTGGGTCCACCTGACTTGGTCCGGGTCTGAACCAGGTCTTACCCATCCCATTCCGAACTGGCTGACTCTGTGGCCCAACTTGGTCCAAACCGGTTGTGCTAGGCGGTGAAGGGCTCAGCCTGCTGGGCATCAGATAGTCCTGTCCCACCGGTTAGGTGGGACCCACGATAACAGTCGTTCGGCCCTCCTTCTTGAACATCTAAAAGATCCATTCATCTCTTCCACTAGCGGCACCACATGGTGCCTTCAGGTTGTCTACAGGACCCACCGGGTGTCGGTCCCCCTCCATCGCAGATTCTAACTTAGGAGCACGATAACGCATCGTCGATCTGTCAACGAGGCTGACTGAGAGTCGGCCACCCCTTCGGTCCACCATGGTGCCGTGTAGTTCCACCTCCCTCAACGACCAACGAGTTCCATCCATGCCCTCTCCTACCGACACCGGTCGTCGACACCTGTGCTTCTTCTGCAGATCTCTACTGATGCCACGATGCTCTATTTTCACTCGTGTGTGCACCTCCAGGACTCTTGGAATGACGTCATCACATCATGACCCACTCAATCTTGTTTCCATCAAATTCAAAATTTTCCTGTGAAGAATATGAAAAAAATGAATGGTAGGAAGGTCCAGGCCTTATTCGTTTAGCTCATGCCCTCCACATTAGCATCATATCAAAGGGGGAGTGGTAAAAAATTATCAAAGGAAAATAAAACCCCATTCAAAAACCCCATAACATCCCACAATTCCATACGAATTCTGAATCAACTCATTTTGGTTGATCTGTGTTGATCACATTTTCTAGATTGAGGAAAGGAAAAATAATAAACTTGAATTATTGGACAAAATACCCAACCTCGAGGATCGTTTAAGGTGTCGTAGTTGTGGGAGGAGAATCCTCATTCGTTGAAACCACCGACATTCATCGATCTCGGATTGATTCCTCCTACATTTTCATCCAAGCATCCATTCTTCATTAGAGTGTAGTTTTTTAGTGCTTCATCAGAGTTCTTCCACCAAATCACCACACAATATTCTATTATCAGCGATATAATAAAAAGTAATAAATAAAGTGATTAAATCTCCATTCAATTAATGGTTCATTAATTGGAATAATTAATAAAAATATTAATTAAATGAGGGGTGGTTACACATACTTTGTGTAATATGAAATTTAATATCCATTATTAGATGCTTGACCACCTATGTGGTCCCATACACCACCACTCAAGAAGAGGTAAGAAAATGAAATATCATTTTTATGTTATTTTATAAATCTTTTAAAATTTAAAAAAACTATATTTTTCTCCAAACCTACTGCGGTCAAAGATAAGACTCCCTTAAGGAATCCTCACACTTCAAGTTCAATAGTTCCCTCATATTTTTAATCTAATAATTGGTTCAAAAGATAGAAAATTACTCTCATATATTTATTGAACGTAACTTAAAAGAAGATAATAATTCTATTTTGGGAACACTAGGCATCAGAATCAAGCACTGTCAATTTTCATAGACTTGTAATAATCAAAAATAATTTAAAAAAATTATATGGAATTTCTAGGACTTTATAGTACCACTATATTCCTCCACTTCCATTACTAACTCGAATATGAAATCTCATATTTAAAGAATATATAATACATAATAATCTTCTTCTATACTTTGCTTATTCAGTACCACTTAGGAATAAAATCATCCTCTATGAGATGATGGATCAATAGGTATGCATGTGTACCCCTTAAATAAATCAATTAATACTGGTCTTGATGATTCATCCAATTCTAGTGTGATCTTGAGTCTCTTGAGTTTAATGAAATACTTAGGCCTATCACCTTGAGGAACTCTTTGCTTTAATTATTCTTTTACATTGGCAATAGATATTATCAGGAACACAAAATTATTGGAATTATCTCAAGTATCGAGCATTCATCTTTAAAACATGTACCTCATTATTAATAAACCTTCAATATATTTATATATAAATCAAAATATTGGTAATACCAATAGAATCGGTTTCTACATCACATAATCTTTTATATATTCCTCCAAT
The DNA here is from genome assembly GCA_963277665.1 of Viscum album. Lineage (NCBI taxonomy): Eukaryota > Viridiplantae > Streptophyta > Magnoliopsida > Santalales > Viscaceae > Viscum > Viscum album. The sequence continues at coordinate 320,088,970 of OY728156.1, forward strand.
ATTTCATCTTCTTAACTACGTATAACATTAGAAAATTTAGGACATTTAATTCTATCATGAGAAAATATAAATTATATTATCATTAATTCCAAAATTGTACAATATACTAGAATTAATCCTCATTAAATATCATAATGAATCAGACTTCATTCATACATGATATATAAACATATGCATCCCCAAATATCACTTATAATATTTTCATGACATCATCTAATCAGCTACGTTGTAGTGACCATCTTTTTTACAATAAGAAATGTAGAAATCAAATACATGATTCTCAATTAGATATGTGTACATTATCAATGTAGCAATCAAATACATGATTCTAAATCATCTATATTAATGAATTTTCTACATGAATTGACTATGTTGTGGAAATAGCTACATTAATTAACTACATCGCTTTATAAACTATGTGAATTGCCTATGTGTCTAGATCAAATATGTTAAATGGCTACATCACTGAATCATCTATGTGAATCACCAATGCTGATGAATCGGCTATATAAAATGAATATTTTACTAAATCAATTATGTGAATCAGAAACATTTTTGAATTAGCTACATGAAATTTCTATGCAGAGATTCACCTATTTGAATCGATTCTGTGGATCTGACTTCAATCAAATAAATGATAAACATCTTCATTTGACATCCATCAATTCTTGATTTCATAAACACTTCTTAAAGTTGTTTTATATTATTCTCTTTCTTCCACCATCACATGTTTTTACTTCCATTGAATATTTTCTCATTATTCATCACACGTTATTTTCCACATTATCTAAATCTTCCACATCTGATTTCTTCAAGTTGTATCCTCCCAATTCCTTTACTGTAGAACATAGTTGTAGCTCAATCATCTCATGGACTTCAATGGATGTATTATCAGGCATGGAATCATATTTCATCATCAGTTCCTAATAATCATTTAATAATCATAATGAATAACATATTTAACTATTGAAATAAATGAAATACTTACACAGGCCCACACATTTCCCCAAAAAAAATTTAAATACTAATCCTTAATATCAATAATTGGGCTTGGATGGATTCATTGTTTATCCTATTTATCACCAATAAAATGAAATGGTTAATGTGAGGGTCTTCTCCTCGCTTCTTTTACCTTTAAAGTAACACTCATACATTTCCTCCATTATTTTAGAGACGGGTGATATGACATGGTACACTTAGAAAAGATCATTGACTTTTTATTCTCTAAGTCTAAATGGAAAAATCTATTATATAAAATCGGTGAATTACAACCAAGGATGTCTATATGGCCCATACACAACCATTCATGTGATACCATGCTCATAATTTCTTATTTCTCAAATTAGGGTTGTATAAACATTCATTCATTTAAAAACATGTAACATGTACAAATCTCAACAAACGATCAAAATTGATAAAGTATAATCAATATAACTCAACCTTTTTCTATGTTTTGATTACAAAAATACCCTCCTCAATAAGTTACTAGAGTAGAATCATTAGAAATTGTTATAAATATGAAATTCATACATGACACTCTAATTTTGAGTTTTGTAAATAATTTCAAGATTCACTGGAATTTGTTATGATGATAGATTCTTATCAATGTTTCAACCCCATAATGGATGAACTCTTTTCTTCTATTTCATGGAATCAAAGAGACTCCATTAAGGACAGTCACTTCATTCTATCTAGTAGTTACATCCGAAAAATTTCTCCTTCAATTTGCTAACTATTAACTCCAAACCTAGAAAATAATAGTGAATAAATAAGCACATTTTATTTCTTTTGAAGAAACATTATAGGCGATGATATCCTAGAATACATTCATTATCTATCTCTCCATCCATTTTATGGTATGTGAATTCATTTTTTTAATAATATTTATGGATTTTTAACATATTTTCCTCCTAAGAATTGACTACTCATATTGATTTTTTTGTCCATATTAGTATTTAATTCGAAACATTTATTTGAAACATTAACCACCTACTTTACTTCATTCTTGGAATATATTCTTGAAGCCTCAATTTATTTCTCTATCCAATTAGTTATGGAAAACCAAAAAATTATTCCTTGTTTTCCAAGATTATTTGAAATTCTCATATTATGTTTTGATATTCCCAACTTTTCAAGACTATTCACTAATTTTCAAAACTTTTTTACCTTTGAAAACATAAATGAAATTTTTTGGAGGGTATTAATGAAATCTTAATCTTTGTTTCCTTTATGAGATTTTGTGAAAATAATTTCATTCATTTTAGATCTGGTTACTGATATTTTTATATATGTTTTTTATTAGTTTTTCACCAAAACCTCACTTGGTTCTTTCATATTTTCTAGAAATGACATATTAAACCAGTGGGAATATGTTTTATAACCATTCTTACCATAACACAAAAAAAACATTACACTCAAATCTTATTTATTGATTCCGTATCTATTTTGGTTTGTGTTGTTGTTATACTTTTGTATATCGAACCTCACATTAAAGGGGGATTACATCCTCCTAGGAATATTCATCCCTTAATTTTATGTGAAATATTTCCTCTCATATTTCATGGACCAAATAAATTCAAATTTAATTGTAAAACATATATTTTTAGAAACAAATGATTTACCTTATTCCCATAGACCTTTTTCTCACTACCTTAGAGGAATAATCTTTTACCTTTTCCAAATTATTGAAGTCATCTCTAGTATTTTTAACTCAATATTGAAGTAAAATACAATTTGAATTCAGCTCATAAATTACTTATTCAATTGATTCCATATTCTTCTTGAGATTATTCACCATCTTCTTATACATTATCACCTCCAATCTATTCTTCTTATTCTCATATAGTATTACCAATTCTTTATTTGAATCATTCTTCTTATTTCATTTATAATTAAAGTAAATAATTTTGATTACGTTTCTAAATAGTATTCAAGAAAAGGATGATTCAACATTATCCATTCTACTAATCATATTTATATTGATGTAATCTATGGTAATGTGTCTATTGTAATTAAAATATCTTTGATTTGGAAATGGTTTCACCTCCTAATCATTATTTCTTTAAAAAATTATTAAAATATGGTATATGATATCATTGAATTCATTATTAGATTATGTATCCAAAATGTTTTATATATTTAATGGGACCTAATATTTGAAACCACTTAAAGTGCCCCAAGCCAGATAGACCATTGGGTGTAGGGTGGGGGTGAATCAGTGGTATAATATAATGAATTCAACTCCATTAAGATTAAAAATATCGAACTATTTAAATCTCTATATCCATTTCTAAATATTAATCACAACCTCTCCTCAAGTGTTGTAATAAACATTATTAAATCAACACATAGTATAAATACTGATTGTCTTAAAATAATAATCCTCTCTGTAACTAGTTATTCATCCTAGTTACACTCAATTTAATATAAAAAGGTTACTACAACTATATATTATCCTATCCTGATCAATAAATGGTCCCACTATGTTCCTCCAATTCCACTGCTCACTGGATGATACAGTTGGCAACTTTAGTGAAGATCCACCATGTAATGATATTATTCTCCACTTGGTCGATTCATATTCAGTAAGGAATGAAATATTCCTCTACAAGAAGATGGGTCAAAAAATCTACTTGTATACCCCTTCCAGAACAGAAACAATACTGGTCTTAAAAAATCTTCTAGATATGGTGTAATTTGGAGTCTCCTGGATTTCTTTAAATATATTGTCATGTCACATTTAGGGACTCCTTTTTGGTATAATTATATTGAACTAAAAAGTTAATTATTTTCACATTGATCTTGAAATTCACAAACACCATCATTCTTTACTAATGAATCTGATTTATGTGAAATAAGGATTATATTTACAAGAATATACATTTTATTTCCTAGAAAATATAAAATTTATTTACTCTTTATTCAGCTGATGTTTTATTCTTCTATGTATTATGTATGTTTTGATTTATTTTGGAATCAATTTTAAAAACTGTAATTTTAAAGTGAAAATTAAATTTGGGAACCTATCTTTTTATTGGTAAAAAAACATTTGAGTTTATAATGTTAATTTTGGTATATTACATTTTGACTAAATTTTAGGTACATAAAACTAACTTCTGTGTATAAACCCAATGTTTGACTGTTTAATTTTTATTATATTACTCTGAAGTTTAGAATCAACCATCTGTTATCAACTATACATTTCATGTTTCTTGTATGTATAGAATCCCTACATTGAATCTATCATCCGCGGGATTTGAATTTTGGATATTTTCTATATTTTTGAAACATTTTCATTACAGCACAAATCTCATTAAAATATATTAAAATAACATTTCAGTGGAATTTATAAAATAGATTAAATTATTCTTATTTCTATGGTAACTTATGATATTTAAATTGGTGATTAAATTCAAATTTTAAATATACTGGGTATTTTAAATTTTTCATTCAATCAGAAAATATTTTTGGATATGCTTCACCATAATAAAACTGGATTTCTTATTTATTTTCAATAGATTTATCTAGATGATAAAGAATAGAACTGATATGATCAAGTTGAATATTTTTGAAAAAAAATCTATTTCTTAAAAGTTTTAAGATATGAATCTATATTCAAATTTAACTAAGACATTCTAAGAATGTTAATGTTGTTTTTATTACTTCACTTTCTTGTAATAATGTCCCATGGTTTTCCAAAGCTATTTTTTAAGACTAAAATTAGTTTATACAAGTTATAATATGGTACTGTGTATCTTTCCTGCTACTGAGAAGTTAGTTTTGATACTGTTTTCTTTTCTATTTATTTTCTATAGAAGCCTATAGTTATATAAAAAAATTATTCTATGAATTATTTCATGTATAAATTCAAAGAACTCCCCTTCTTTTAATTGTAGAGGAATCCTTAAGTGGAAATGTATTCAATAATCTATATCTCATTTATTCTCTATTAGCGTATTATATTATCATTCTAATTTCTGTTATTGAGGTTCCTTCTAAAAGGACATGAGTGCCCTATAAAAGAACTATAATCCTCTATAAATACTTTTTTTATTGGTTCTAAATGTCTACACTTATCTATTTAGGTCCTTGGATAAAAGGGTAAATTTATTAAAAATCAACATGATCATGAAGAGAACATTGGTGGAGTGGAATAGGGGACCTTTTTCTCAACCAATATAAAAAGTATTCTATTATTTTCTTTATTATTCTCCATAATTATATGTGTGAATAAAAGAGTACTGCATCAATTTCCATATCAAAAAGAGTGATTGGTTTTAAATTATCTGGTGTGTTTTAAAAAGGTACAATTCACCACACTAATATATATCAATGTTGCTTCAGGCATAAAAAATAGTATCAAGGAATTTCTCTTCAATGAATCAAGGTATGCACTAGAAAGATTGAGATAAATGTATATATAAATAATGATGTGTATGTATTATCTCAAATATAGCAGGACAGTGATAAGAGATCCATATTTTAAGGAATAAAATTATGTATGTTATAAATCATGCATGGTCATCTATTTGGATAACTTCAATTTCAATGTTTATATGAAGGTTGTTAAACCATATGGAATCCCTAAATAAGTTCTCAAAAATGAGATTCTAACAAGGCATTTGAGAATAATATAAAATTAATATCTATGAATGTAATCATGTATGGACTTTGACATAATGAATTAAATCATGTATATCATTTTACTACTATTTATGATAAGTTGAAGAAAATTATAGTTTCCTATGAAGGAACATATAATGTTAGAAAATTAAGGTTCCATACTGTAAAATAAAAATTTCATTCTATCAAGATGTATGAAGTAGAAATTATTACATAAATGAATATAACATTGACTGAAGTATTTAGTGGTATTTCCATCCTATGATAACTAATTATAGAACCATATTAGTTAATAAGAGTTATTTCAGTTTTACCCCCAAAATGGAATGAAATCTATATTGTTATCAGACAATAAAATCCCATTAAAAATATGAAGAATAAGTAATTTATCAGTACTCTATGGATATATTAGGATAAAATGAATTTTAATGATTGAGAACATATAATGATCAAAAAAGGAGAATTGTCATCATAAAATTACAATTCTAAAATGATAAATGAAGTTAAATGATGTCATTATGTCCTCAAATGATTCAATTTTTTCAATCTCTAGGGACAGATTTTATCACCTAGATAGAAGATTAAATAAGATATATAAAACTTTGAAATGCTTCATGAATTATTTTGATGATTCTAAGAAGATTTTTCATACAATGAATGAGGTAATATTCTATGAATTCATGTATATAAGCCATATCAAACCTGATTTACCACATACAAAGTAGACAAAAAATTAGGTGATAAAGCTCGAGATAAAGGTGGAGTATTAACACAAAGAAAAAATGTTTATAAAGGCAATATAGAGTGTTTATGAATTCTCTAACAGATCATCATGATTGGATTCATAATAGGAACTATAAAATCAGAAAAATAAAATATGATTTATGTAAATTGAATATTGGATACAATCTTATTATTATGATTATTCTGATTATGAAAGCCACTCAGATGGTAAATTATATGAATATTTTTCTATTCTGGAGGTAAAATATTACTCCACATGAAAAATAAAAAATATGATAGAATATTCATCATTACCTATTAAGTGAAAAAGGTACCATGTTAATACAACTCCTTCAACTTAATGAAAAATTATGAAAATATACTTGAATCTTTACTATGCATGAAAATTAAATTGAGGAATTATATACTGAATTAGAATCATTTACATGTTCCTTTAGAGTTTTTACTATGGGATAATAATCTTTAAACAAGATTCATAGAAATAATTTTTATAGAATAGAAGGTATAAGTTATTGGAATTAGTGGTGAAAAACTCAACTTGATTTGAAACTATTTTGTTTTTAGCTTAAAGAATCCCAACATAACTAGAGTTACCTATTTTTACTGGAACATTTGATGATATTTTTCTAATAAATTTTCTTTTAAATATCCCGAGATTAATAATATTAAAAAGTTTTATTTTTCTAAATATTTAACTAATTTTATATCTCAAAGTATTAAAAATATTTTTGTTTCCCATATCTATTCTCACAAACACTAGATGACTTACGAGAAATTTGGAACCAATAAAAAGTTTAATTTTGTAATTTTGTTAGTGGAAATACATATTGAATGTGGTTAAATATGATATATGGACATTGGAAATTTGAGTAACATGAGTGGATACATTTAAAATTTACATGAACATTCAAATAATGATAGAGTCTTGGATTCCATGGGTGATAATTATAAAGGCAAGAACATCAGAGTTGGATTAGTTTAATATTCGAATTCAATATTGATCAGAAAAATTATATACATTTAGGGGTTAAAGAAGAATATGATACGTATGTCTCAAATTTATGATTTAGTCATTCATATTGATTTTTTTAACAATGATTGTTTTTTATTTAAATATAAACTACATAAGTTAGAGAACATTGAATAAAAAATGATTATACATTAGACCTTAGTTCCTTGTGTGGATAGAAATTTAATTATTTATGTATTAAAATAAGTTAATCTTGGATATATAGTAGGAGACATCATCAATATAACATATTTTCCCTATTTATGATATCTAAGAAGGATTTGGTTCCAGATATTGCCATTCTTATGTTTGATAAGAATAGACATTGGGATGTATGCTAAATAGGCAAGAAGCATGATTCATCATTGAAATAAACTAACATGGTTTTTAAATAGAAACCTTTATAACATATCTACATGTATTTTTTAGACCATATATAGTGTAATGATTGGATGAAATATCTTTGTTCTTTATTTTAGCTAATATTTTTTCTAGATTCACCTAGAATTTTTTCCTAAAATTTTAAAAATTTACCATTTAAGTTTTTTTTGAGATTTTGTATGTTATTTAAAGTTTAAAATATTTTAAAATTGTTTCATTTAGAAGTGATCATTGAATGAGTGTTTGATAATTGGGAATTTAATTCTTTCTCCTAAAATCTGGTTATTAATAATTATTTTTCATCTCCCAGAACACCTTAATAGAATGGAATTGTAGAAAAACTAAATTTTAATTTTAAAGAAATGAAAATAAATATATTAAATGAATATAGTTTACATACCTGTTTTTGGAAGAATCAATTAGTAATAATTTTCATATCACGAATATAGTGTTAATAATAAATTCTCTAAAAAATACACCTTATGATTTATATAACAAAAGAAAACCTAAATATGTATACTTTGAATTTTTTGATGAAAAGTTTATATGTTGAAAAGGAATGAAAAAACATGGTATGTTTGATCTAATGGATAATTATGTAACAAGTCTTAGGTATTCTATTTCTTCTATAGAATATCTAGTGTTTAGAAAAATTCACAGATAGTTGACTAATTAGTTCTTATTAATTTTTATTAATGTGATCCTTTTGATCAAAAGAGAATTCAGATAGATCAAGTTACTAATTCTTTGAATAGTTTGAGACTTTATGCTTCTAAAGTAAGGAGGAAATGTAAATTACAATATGAAAAAAACTGATCCAATTCTTACAAACATGAATATGTTGAACTGGAAAGTGTCATACCTTGGACTCCTATAGAACTAAAGGTCCACCCTTTATAGTTTTTTATAGGTGATGTAGATGAAGGATTTATAAATAGAAGAAATATTGGAAACCTATATAAATTCAATGTATTTCTATCCCATTTTGAATGTAGATCTATATAATAAGAATTAGATGATTATAGTTTGATGTTAGATATATAGGTAAAACTAAACTATTTTAAAAGTGGTGATGTTTTGGGAATTAGATGATATCCCCTAAAACCATCCAATATAAATAACTAAATGTTTATTTATAAATAATAAATATGATCATGATATAATTAATAAGAATATGTCTAGTATAGTTTCTAACGATTACAGTCATGTGGATATATATACTATAAATAAACCATTAACTTGATTGCTAGGCTTGAATATATAATGATCCTTTTATCCCAAGTGAATTATATGAACATTAAATTATATCAGATGGATGTCATATCTACATATGCAAATGGTTATTTAGTTAAAGAAATTTATCCTGAATAAACTCGAGTATTTGAAGTCAATCATCTACTAAATTATATTTTATACTAACTAAATCTCTTTATAACTGTAAAAAAGAACTGCATGATTTCTATGAAACCTTTGGTTTATCCTTTTAAAATATGGGTTTATAAAAGTTTTATATGATTTTATTCATTTTAATTATAAATCATGATCTGATATTTAATATTTTTAAATCATTTTATGGGATATTACTTTTTGATTCATAAATAAAATTCTTTGTAATGTTTTTTCAATGCTTTTGGAAATAGAATTTTAAATGAGTATGATCAGGAGAGAAATTATTTCCTAGATATTAAAATTAACTAAAGGATTTTGGAAATGTTTTGAACCAGTGTACATTCATTTTTGAATTATTGAAAATGTTTGGTATTCAAAGTTATAAGTCATATATAACTCCCATGTGTACTAATGAAAAATATGATTTTGATAGAGTTTGAAAATTAGTTGACAACAAGAAATATAGAGGTCTCATATGTACTAGTCTATATCTTACTGCAAGTAGACCAGATATAATGTTTTATATTTTTACTTTCGTAAAGATTTCAATAAAACTCGAAAGAGTCCCATCCAAATGATGATAAAATAATATTCAGATATGTAAAATGAACTGTTTTTATATCTATTATTTACCTAAATATTTATGGTTTTGATTTAATTTTATACTCATGTACCTCTTTTAGAGGGTGTATCACATGATCCTCATCCAGGTTAGTAAGGACACCATTAGTTCATCAAAGAGACCCAAGATCAAATACATTAAGAGTAATTTTTCTGGGTTACTATAGCAGTGTTGTAGCATTACTATAGTAGGAACTATAGTAGATATTGTTTGGTACTATGGCAGCTCAAACTTTTCACCTATTTGGGACTTCAGGCCATCCGTTTTGTCCTTGGGGCCTTCAAGACCTTTGGGACTCCCAAGGCCAGCATGCTAGAAAGGATTTTGGGGAACCTCGAGGCCATCTAGTAACCTCAACACCTTAGGGCCGCCTCAATTCATTCAGGACACATGAATTGTAGATGTACCACTAACATACAGGGAACAAGACCATAAATGAGGATTCAGAGTAGGATTGTTCAATAGTGTACAGATAATTAGACATGAATGAATTGGAGGGTATGGCTTTTCCATCAGTACTAGGACCATCCATCCCTATATAGGATAGCTTTCTTACCAGTCATGCGAAGGTGGAGTGTTGATCATGATGTAGATTCTAGGGAAGGACGTTCTCATGTAGTCATTATATAGGATTAATTCCTTTACGACCATACGGTCTTATAATGTAATAAAGAATATAGTCCATGTATAGGTTCCTCATAAAAAAATTAAAAGGTGATTCTCTCAAATGAATAAATAATGAGGGCCTTTGGGCTATTTAGACATTTAGAGGGTGTGTATTATATTGAAAAAACACCCCATTAAACTATAACTTTTAATGAATTGCTCTAGTTTAATTGTCTAATAAAATTCCAAATTTTATGTATTTTCAACCACTAAAGAAGAAAATCTATCTACTTGTGGTTTCTGTCCATATGTGTATTGAATGAAGCACACACGTTTTCACATTGGACATAATTATAATCATATTCCTATTTTATTTGATAATACTAGTTCTATTAAAATTTGAAAACAACCATGAGTTATGAAAGGACTAAGAATATTGATATAAGGAATCATTTTCTAGGATATCATATACTGAAAGAGGATATATATCTATAATTTGTTAATAATGAGTGTTATTTTATTGGTATTTTCATGAAACCGCTCCCAAATTCTAGTATAGATTTTATTGAGCTGGATTTCGGTTTATTTAATTGTAAGTGAAATTTTATTTTTATTTTTAATCTATTTGTTAACAACTTTTTCTATTTATGTTTTCGTATTTTGGGTTTCATCTATTATTTTTTTATTTGGTTACTGAATTTAATTCATTTAAATTTTCATTTGTGTACTTTATTTATGAGGTGATATATTTTAATCTTGAATAACCCGAATTATTACTCGATAAATTTCGATCTATAATTTGATCCATCGCACAAAACCATCAGATTTATACCTTCTCCCTCTCTTTGTTACCTTCAAACCAATTCTCTTTCAATCTCCCAATCTCTCAAAATATTAAACCATAGGTTTTCCAAACCCTGAACCTTTTGAATAATGGGATGGAAATGATGAAGAAAATTGATGAGGGTATTTCAAGTTGAATGAAGAGGAAAAGTACCTTCTGATGAAGTAATAATGTACTACAAGGAAAGGTTGTCAATTTTTAATGGATATTTTGGTCAAATTTAATGTTGAAGTATGTTCTAGATTTTCCTATATTTTAATAAATCTTTTATAGTGGTAATTTAGTGTATGTCTATGAAATATAGGTAAAATAATTTTATAACAATTCTTAGTAAAATATTGGTGATAGTAAAAATATTTATTCCTCAATGGTGAATGAAAAAAAGAATCTTATTTTGACTATAGATATTACTAAGATCAATACGTTCCCTCATAAAGTCATTTTTCATTTTAAATTGTTATAGTTTTGGGAAAGTGTTCACAAATCTATGAACATTAGGTAGTAGTTTTTTCGAACATCCAAGATCATGAAAATAAAGGTGAATGATATTGGGGTAGATTGACATGTTTTGGTCAAATTTATTTATACATTAGTTTTTCCAAGTGTTGAAAAAATTGAGATTTTTTTTCCAAACATGTACATCATTTGTTTTAATTTGAGTTACATCAAACTAAATATTTACCGGTTCATATTGAGATATATGCACTATTTCTTTCAGAATGATTATAGAATTCCTCTATGCTCCTATAGAATATTGGTTTTTCTATATCATTGCAATAGAGGAATGATTGGTCACATCCAGAGGAGCTCTAGATGTCATCAATGAATAATGATTTCTATTAGAACTATATATAATTTTCTAGAGTGTCATAATAAGAAATATAATGCCTATTTGAGCTAAATAGAAAGAACAATAATGTGTTTTTGATGAGATGGGCAACATGTTATTGAAATTTTATGGTTTTGAATGACCTCATGAAAAGGAATTTGGAGATTAATTGATTAAAGGAGATGATGGTGTACCTCTAGTGGATTCATTCCTAGATGAATTATCTATTGGTGGAGTCAAAATTTATAAAATAACAAAAATAAGGTAATTCTTGGATGATAAGAATATGTCTAGGATAGTGGGATTTACTCAGATTTTTTGACCATTTCAAGAACGATATACTAAACTTGTGAGTTTAGTTGTTCTTGTTCAAAGGCCACAAAAGAGAGATGGTCCTACAACTATTGAATAAGATATTGAGTGAGTTAGTGAAATTTAATAACCAATTTATGTTGATGAAAAAAGGATTGATTATTTTGTTGAACAACTAGATTATAATGTTGTCAATATTGAAGAAATAGTTGATCAAGATTTTCCAGGTAGCGAACAACTAGTATAATAAAATTATCATTATCGTGGTTTTTAATGAACCATAGAAACTCATGACGTGGAATATCATTCTTGTGAACATGTAAATACCACATTAGTTTCCACAACTAAATAGATCAAGGATCATTTAGATTATTTTTTAGAAACATCATAACAACGGATATTTGAAGAGGGTGATAAATCTATAATAGTATTGGTAGATTTATCTTCTCATTCTGCTATAGATTTTTATATTTAATCAGTTCAACTAGTTGATGTTGAATAATCTTTTTGGAAACCTTAGAATAATTTTTTTAATTTCTAATAATAATTTTTTTGGGGAATATACTCATTATTTATCCTTGTACATGGTTTTTAAATTTCATCAGTATAAGGTTGGAGCATAAGAGTTTAAGTAAAAACTCGATAGTTCTCACAAATATATTGAGAAGTTAAAAATTTAATGTATTTCCAAATATCAGTTTGAGTCTCTCAAAACCTAATAATGAAATATAAAATATATATCAATATCAAGAAGATATTTTGAAACATTTAACCATGATGAGGCTGACCAAGTTTGAAGGCTCAAAGGTTAACTTGTTTCTATGTCTAAATTTAGTTATATGAAAAGTTATTTTAAACTAAATTTGAGTCTATAAGATCTAGTTCAAGTCAGGGAAGATGTTGTAATTTTTCTAAAGAATGGTATTTTGTTTTTTTAGATGAATGGAGTTTCAATTGTACAATATATCTTCCATGGATGACAAAATTCAAATATTTTAGTGTGATATAATTTTGTTAGACACTTTTATGTTGAATCAGAATGAGTTAGTTTAAAATTTAACTTCTACATAGACTATATATAGGTTTTAGGACAACTATTTGGGTTATATAATGGATAAATAGTTTTATACTACTAAGATTTTTCATAATTTTATGAAGGTGAATCTTGTTGATTTATTGAAAATGTGTCAGGAATCAAATATTTTGATGAAAGAAAGGGTTGGTTGGATGAATCCAAATTTCATGGAGTTTATAGAAGAGATGAAGGATATGAATAAGACTATCAAATATTTACTAACCACAAAATCCTCTTCCTATGATTATACTGAACATGAAAATTCCTCCTACCCTATAAAATAACTTATTAAACCATAATTCAATACTCATTGTTATAAATGTGAATTTATAAAAAAAATATTTTATTATTATCTATTGCATTTATTTTATGTTTATTGTTTCTTAATGATTCTAAACCTATTAATTGTCAAGCTCCATCTATATTTGGCTTACTTAATATTCACATGTAATTTTTTTCTAAAATAAATGCATTTTAATATAATTTTATACTTTTTTATTTCATTAGGGGGAGAAATATAGAGAAGCAAAACATACTGATAGTTTATTTGATAAATATCTATTTTTTTATTAACTAAAACCAATAATTACTTTTATGTTTATATTTATATATATATATTTTTATCATTAAAAGGGAATATATTGATTGGGATACAAATTTGGATAGAACAATTAAATTATTTTCAAATATAATTTTATTCTCAAAACACCCTCATTTGTTTTACTAATGAAGCTAATTTTCCAAAATTTCAATACTATATTTATTAGAATTAATATTTTATTTCCTTGGAATTGTGGAAGTTCTTTACTCGTTAATTAGTTTAAATTCAATTATTCTATGTATTATTTTTTTTAAGTATTATATAGTAACCACTCAAAACACTAAATGTATGGTTAATTCTAGGTTTTAGAACCTATATTTTGATATGGAATGTCATGTTTGAGTTCCTAACATTATTGTTTGGAACCTTATATTTGGGATGATCATTTGGTTTGGGTGACTATATTTTTTAAATTAGACCTATTTTTTATTATTTAATGTTTTTTATATTATCCTAATTTTTAGAATCAACCACATATTTTGGACTATAGTTTTTAGGTTATCAGTATACAGAGTTACCCTACATTGAATCGTCCATATGAATGATTTTAATTATTAATACTTCAAATCATTATAGAATGATTTCACTAGAGATAATATCTCATTAAAATCCCTTCAATGTCTATTTCTAAGGAACATCATCAAAGAATTAAATCGTTCCCATTCTTATGGGAGGTTTCAAATTTTTCAATGGATGATTAGATTATAATTTCAAATACACTAAGTGTTTTGTAATTCGTAATTTATCTGATGATATTTTTTTAAATTCTGAACCATAATCAAGTGATATATCTTATTTATTCTCAATGTAATTAGTGAGTCGATAGTGAATATAGATGATATCATCATGTGGAATATTTTTTAACATGTTTATACTTATCTTAGTTTTTAAAAGATGATTCTATTTTCAATTTTAATTGCGACTCTTTGAAAATTGTATTTCTATTACTGTTTTTGTACCATATTTTTATTATCATCTACAGTTTTTTTAAGTTATTTCCCATGTCTATACTTGGTTCATACAAGTTTTAATATGATATTGTATATCAATCCTTCTAATATGATTTTTGAATTTCTATTGTTGTTGTATCATGACATTTTTAATAGAAACCAATAGATTCTTTAGAAGGATTATGCTATGAATTCATTTTTATATTCCTATAAAGATCCCTTATTCTATCAGTTATTGAGGTAACTGTGAGTAGAACTAGGGTTCAACATTCAGAAACTTATATATGTTTTTTGGGAGTGTCATCATCTCAAACTATCATGTTTTTTAAGGTTCCCTATAAAATAACTTATAGGTACTGTAAAATACCTGTTTTAAGGTTTTAACATCCTGCTCTTAGTTTTCATGGACCTACGATAAAAGGACATATACAGTTAAAATCACCGCACATAGAGTGATAGAGAGAGAGTTGGTTGAGTGGACCCAAGGAACATTGTGCCCTAAACAACTATAAAAATTATTGTGTTCATTTCTTTAATATTTTTTTCATATATTTTTGAATAAAAGAGTAATACATCACCTTCCAAATCACATTGTGGGATTCATTTTAAATTGACCATTTTTTTAAAAGGACACATTTCACCCCCTCTCATGTCTTAAACTGGATTCGAAACTAACACTCTAATATTCATATCTTCTATTACTTTGATAATTTAAATTATCAAACTCTTATAATTGTCAAAAGTTTCTCAAGAATTGATCATTGATCTTATACACATGTACCTCATTCGAGGACAACTTGCAAAATAGATTTTTTTTAAGGATGGGGCTGAAACCTCATTTTTATTAATAATGAAAAACCTAAATTTATGATTGGGAGGAGGAGACCCATTACATTTCCCGTACGCTTGAGGGCCTAAAATCTCAAATACAAGGCTCGAAAACCCATTCTTGGCCTCAAGGTCCCGTCCTTGAATAGTACTGCTATAGTACCTGGGATTCAATAGTTCTTGCTACAATATCATTGCTGCTATAACTCCTAATACATTTCCACTTATACTACTATGTCATCGCTCTTATATTCTTCCACTACTACAATACTACTATAGTGCGCTACTACAGTACTTCAATAGTAACAAGGAAATTTGGCCATGTCTGGATTCAATCCTGGGTCATTTGGATGCCAAACAAGAGTCATTACCACTTGGGTCTTATGAATTAACATCTCATTAATTATAAAGCTATGTAATATCCCATAATTAATCACAATTTTAATCTCTTGAATACTTGGGCTTCAGGATTCCATTTGATATTTAAATATTAGCATCCTCAAATCATACTTATAATATTTTAATGTCTTTATGTAATCCTCTATATCATACTAATCAACCAAATCATAATTGACTACATAGAAATCAAATACATGTTTCTCAATAAACTATGTAGAAAATAGCAACTTAACAATACATTAGATGATTCTCAATCGACAAAGTCATTGAAACAACTAGGTGCATCAATAACTTAGCAGAATCATGACTTTTAATTGACTATGTTGCTGAATCAGCTATGTAAATTTTTTATATAGATTAATCAACTATTTAAAATGGATGCATCACTAAATAGGCTATGTGAAAGAACAACGTCGTCAGATATGTTATGCCAAATAGATATGTCACTAAACTAGATTCTTCAATCATCTTTGTGGCTCAATCGGCTATATGGAATGAATACACCTTGATTCTCCTACATTAATTGGCTATATGGGTTCGATATTACCAAAATAAATGATGAACTTCTTCAGCTGACTTCCATCCCTACCCAATTACTTGAACAATTATACTAGTTATTTTAGACAAGGCTCATTTATCCACTAACACATGTATTTACTTCCTTTTAAAAACATCTCATTAATCATCAAACTACATTTCCCATATATTCTTGAAATTCTATATTTGAGTTTTTTAATGTATAGCCACATGATTATTTTTTCCAAGAACACGGTAGTAGCTCAAAATTCTTATTTACATACATGGATATAATATCAAGAATGACATCCAATATTTTCATTAATCCACAACAATACTCTAATAATTTTTAATAGTCGTATATTAAAACATTGATAAAAAATATATCACATACATGGTCAATCAAAAAATGGTAATTCTAGTAGTTTTGTATTTTTTTCTTAAGTATGTGTCCAATTCTTTTGTTAGGAAATTAATAAAAAATATTGTATCACTTGTTATAAATTCTTAGACATTCTTCCATTACTCTTCACTCAAAATCATTAAATATTAATTTACTCTCATTTGCCCTCTCTGTACCATTCCTAAGGAGTTTAAAAGGTTCTAAAGACCTCTTATCATGCTTTAAGAATCAGCCTCTCAAGGTAAGAGTTCTCTCCATACTCATTTCAATTCGAGAGATTATTTTTTTATTAGCCTTTTTATATCCAAGTTGTTATGTTCTAAAATATTCATAACCAACCCATAATATCAAATTGATTCCCCATTAATGATATAATAACCTAACCTATAAAAACTCCATTCCAAAAACTTTTATGTACACACATTATGTGGATGTCATCCCTTGATTTTTCATGTTGTACCCTTGTGTAGATAATACCCAACCCTATTTTCATTCAAGGTTACTCCTATAGATATAAATAACCTTAATTAATTTTTTAATTCCATGTTTGAAACCCACATTCCTTTTTTGTGGGATTGAAATGATGAAATATGTTCCCATGTTATATGATCGATATGGAAAAAGTTATCCATATGAAGGGATTTCCCAGATAGTGCTCCACTACATTGGGTAACATTTACATCATATAAAATACTACTTATAGAGCTTGTGTGGTTAGCCTAATCATGTGATTTTATGATGGATTAGTGGTTACCCTAAACATATGATTATTAATTCATGTTTTATGTTGTATCCACATTCCTATGATACCATGATTTAATGATTTCATTTTCTCATGTCATGACTCTATGTGAGTATATGTGATTCTTACCTCATTATGTTATCATGATATTCCTCTTCAATATCATTTATTATTTATCATCATGCTATGATTTTATTCTTTCTTTATTTAGATTTATAGCACTCCCCTTCCTTTCATATGTCCTCAGTTATCGTAGGCGGTATTAATAGTTCAAGAGAAACTACAAGCACATTATGGAGTTTTAAATAATGATTTTAGATTTTATTTTAAGTTATTGATTTATGTATCTAATTTCCCAAAGAGACTAGGAATCTTTAGTTTTTGCGAATTTATTCTCTAAATATTTATGTTAAAAATATTGATATTAAATGTATAAATAATGTGGGTTGTTATAGAGAATTTATGTTACTATGACATGAGATACCTTTGGAAACAGTAGAAAAGGATAGAGCCATTCAATATCGCAAACGGTAGATCAGGTCCGATAAAAAATATATACAAACCATCATAAAAAATATCTAGAGTTAAAAATATTATTTTAAGGTATAATTTAAAATATCTCACTAGAAGAGGTAGTGAGATTTAAAAATAATAGAAAGTTATCATCGATATAAATATATATATATATATCCCGTTGAGGTTATTTATAATATTGGGATGTTATATCATCACATGGTGTTTCCATTGAACCTCTACCAAGTTTATCATATATTCTATGTATACCTTTTTAGTAAGTAAATGCCTAGTTCTTCGCATGTACTAAACTCAAAAGTCATACTATTGGAGCATGAAATTTCATGTTAGGAACAACCGGTACAAATCTTGGATCATTGAGGTAAATTGAAAGAGAACATGACTACTCACCTACTTGTTGTTCTTTGGATGAGTCATAGATTTGAGTAAGCCACATGGGAACATTATGTGGTAATTAGGTATAATAATCCTTATTATTTTCATCAAATTAATTAAATTTCTTAGTTTAAAATATTATAAGGTGGTATAACATAACACCCTAATATTTTAGAATATATTTCTCTTTAATAATTTTGATGAGATTGATATCTTCTAATGCACGCAACACCAAACTGAGGATAATAATAAACTTTATAATAAAAATTTAAATATATTCTGATAAAATTAGATAAAATATAAATACTAAAAATAGATTACCATAAGAATTAGAATAATTATTTGTACTCAATAGAAATGTTTTATTTAAAAAAAATTAGTTGAATTTTTGGAACCTATTTTTTATTTTATTCAGGTAAAAAACAATTTTTTGATATTTACCTATAATGATTTGGTTCAATGATTCCTTTTAATTTAGAGTGAGTTTGATGTAAACAATATAATTTATTTAACAATAATTTAATAAATTCATGGGAATCACCACTACAAATTAAAATATATTCCATATTTGGAATTAGTATAATTAATATTAGTTAAAAAGTTCAACATACTTTTTGGCTTTAATTAATAGTTACCATGGTTAAAATCTTGTTACCAGCGTAAGGGTTAAAAGTTTCAAATCGATTTAACTTAAGAGTTAAGTTTTATAATAACATAAAACACTTTCTAATATATCAGTATATTAGTTTATTTTTACCTCCAGCACCTTATAATTGAGTAATTTATTTTTTGGCCCTCTTTACCATTAGTGTGACTTTATTATATTTAAAAGTTATTAATATTCACAATGGGGCCACTCCCCTATATTATAAGAGGACACACCCTCTTATCATTTATACACACCACTTGATCCACTTATATAAAAGAAGAAATTTACAAATCACATACTAAATAACCTCCCAATGTCTGAAAAGTTATGGTAATATTATAATACCCCCCCCCCCCTAAGAAGGATTAAAATTTCAGAAAAAGCATTATATTAGAGGAATGCATATTCATTTTAATGGAGATTTTTAATGTTTATTTCATTTTCCACATCCTCAAAATATTATATAACCATATTAACAGAATTAAATAACTATATTAAACATAATAAAGTATTTTTTATTTCAATGGTAAAACCATTTATATTTCACTTCTATCTTATAGAGAAATGAAATCATCGCTCGTGCAAATGTGCAGAGTACCACCTCCATGAAGCGATGTGTTTCCTTTTTTATTAATAATTCACACCATTGGTTATAAATATGTATTTAATGGAGATATATTAGTTTTCAAACATTATTATGATTATATAAATATAAATAATATCCACATTATTTCCTTTCCATCTATTTAAAAATTGTAACGTCGCTCATGCGTTTGTGTGGACTACCACCTCAATGAAGCGATGCTATTCCTTTTACATTTAAAATTTGGATAACTGATAAAAATATTATATTTAATTAATATATATGATTTTTATGATATTTTGAAAGATTCTAAATAAATATATAATTATCATCCTTTTTTACATTTGCTGGAAAATGAAAACATCCCTTATGCGTATGTATAGACAACTGTCTCCACTAAGTGATGTAATTAATTTTTCATCACCATATAATATTATTGGTTATAAAATATTATATTGTTAAAATATATGATACTTATGAAAATATTAATATTATTGAGATGATGAAACCATGACCAATGTCGATGTGAAGGAAACATGAAACTAAAACATGCATGGGAAAGAGAATAATTAACACCCAAGATGTTAATGATAATGAATAATTATTAAAAAATGGGAAATTAAAAGTTATAATTTAAATATATATTGCACGATATATATTAATATGGTTATTTAACATATTTGTATTGTGACACCCCTAAATTCTAAAATAACAACATTTTATGTGATATGATGTTTGATAGGAAACACCAAGCGTAGAAGATAATATAACACCCTGAGACTTTACAATATATTTATTTTTTAATTAATTAAATCTATTAAAAATATATAACTATACAGAAAACTAAGTTAAAATTTCATTACATGGAACAGTGGGTTAATTTTAAAGCATTCATCACACAGAAAACTAAGTTTTACTAAACAACAATATACAATTAATATTAGGGTTTAATATGGAAATTATCTCTTATAAATTGTAATAAAGGGTTGTAATAAGAGTAAATAAATTATGAAAATATAGGTTTCAAAAGATTCATTTTTTGATGAAAAGTGAAACACATCGCTTTGAACTTTTGGTATTTTTAATAAAAGCTTCATTTTTTGATGAAAAGTGAAATATTCAGAATTTTAATTTAAAACACCCTTTTAGTTTAAATAATTTATAATGGTAAATTATATTTTGAATTATATTTAAATTAAAATTAGTTTTATTTTACATAAATTAATCCAATTTTAGTTCATTTGAATAATGATTATATTAATTTTTTGAAGAAAATATTCAAAAACATTTAAAAAATTTCCTTTAAATAACCGCTTTCCTGTCTCATCATCGAGATTAATATGATTTTAAAATGTACTACTTATAAGTGTTTAATTTTAAAAAAATGATACCATAATTGCAGAAACCATAATTTATAATGTATAATAAGGCCGTCTAATTTTTTTACCAAACAAATAAGTGAATCTAACAAAAGTTAATCAGAATAGTTATGGTAAAATAGGTTAATAGTGGGTTAAACTAAAAAGATAGGCATAAAGTCAACCTATGAAGTCATTAGTTTTATCTTAATGTGGAAACCCAGAGAATTGGTAATGTTTCTCCATATGTTTCGTTATTTTAAATTTTCACAACCTCGATCAATTTTTATTATACCAAGATAGTATTATTACCTCAATATCATAAATATATTGGGATTTTTTAATAATAATTTCATGATGTACAATCATCTCTAATTCCATCAAATGAATTAGGAAATAATCATTTATATGTATGGTGTAAAACCACCTCATGAGCCTATTTTAGTTTTTCCTTCCATTTCTAACAATAATTTATGGGTATGATAATTGATATAATGTGTTTATATGATATTTAAAACATATTTACACATTGGAATTCATTATATCAAATATATCATTATACTTTCTATTTAGTATGGGATGCGATGATGTCTCTCAAGTCTATAGTGGAATGTTATTATTTTACTTTTATGGAATGTATAGAAATAATCTCGATCATGACCTTTATTTATTTTAACCCTCTTTTTCATGTTTATGTAGATATATTTTGATGAAAAAAACATTAAATGTGATTTTCAAAGAAAAATATGCTCAAATTTTATTTCAAAATGAAATGGAATATTTACTGAAGAATGTTTTTAAAGATATATCTGTTGGATATAATTTCATCAATGAAAAATAACCTTTATTATAACTCCATTGGGTAAAAAATGTTTTTATACTATCCTTAATCTTTCTATCAATATTTTCTGAGAATTTTTAACAAGTAAAGTATTGACATTCACTTTCTTAATTCATTTTTGTAGTAATTAACCTTCCACGAATCACTAAAATTAATATTGAAACTAAATTTCCTTTAAATTTATATTTTTTTATCATGGATATTTTTATTACATAAACTATATAAAATTATTATATATGATGTTTAATTTGATAGTTATTTTATTAACTGGGTAAATATTGATAAATCTGTATCCTTTACTCAATATGGATATTTAATGAAAATGATCATTGTTCATAAATTAAATTTATTATTAAATGTATGGGGACTGAATCAAAAATACAAGACACGGGATGGGGACTAGTTAATTAAAGCCCATGGATTCATTGGTAGTCCCATAAGACAAAATCTGTTGGCCAATCCTAATTCATTTGTAAATAGTAGTTTTGAACTATTATTCCAAAGGTATTCATAGTGGAGATATAATTGGTTAAACTGAATTAGTTTTTACCCAGTATGTTTTTAGATAAATTTTTAATGGTCTTGATGGTAGATTTATTGTGTTCTTGGGTATCATAACATCAAATAAATAAGAATTTCTTACATTCAAATTTTAGTTATTATTATTAATGCGGATTTCACTATTATATTATCTATGGATTTATTTTATAATTAGATTATTGGTTAAATGGATTGTGGTATTTGTTATTTAATATACTATATTGATTCTTCCTTATCTTGTCAAGATAGTCATGTAATTTAAATGGGATTTGTTCTGTGTTACTTACCTTTATATATTGATTATGGTTATTGGTTCATGATAGCTTCTATTATACATAACCCTTACTGAACATTTTAGCTCACCATTATTCTGTTTCAACCCTCAAGAATCTTTGAAGCTTATTATGTTTGATAGAAAAGTCTATTATAGAGGAACTGATTTGATACATGAAAAAATATGTTTTAATTTGCGTATTGAAATGTAATGTAAGACTCTAGTATGTATCTAGTTTTCCAAGATAGAAAAAATACTGAGTGCATCAGGATGAGATTACTTTTATCTTATTCCAATGTAATAAATACTTTAATGGATCTAGTATACTATGGTTAGGGTTATTAAAAATATTAAATCTAAATTTATTATATTGGAGGTTAATAGGAATTATAAATAAATCAAGGACCTAAGGTTAAGATTTATGAAACCATCACATTAATTTTCATGATTTCCAATATTAAATTAACATTTGGGAGAAATATATGATCCAAATAATTTAAGTTCCTTATATTTTATTATCCTATAGTTTCTTTTAGATTTTCTATTTTGTTTATTTCTTTAAATTCTCATTGGTAGTTAAAATGATCGAGGAAATTATTTTTAAAAATTAAAACATTATTTAATATTTGAGATTGTGAATATTTTTCATCTATATACATTTTCATTAAATGTTTTTAAATATTTTTTATAAAATACTCAAATATTTTAAAATATAATTATCACTAACATTTGTGCTATTTAAAATTATTAAAAGGACTATTTTTAATAGAATTTCATATAAATAATATTTTCCTTTTTAAAAAACTGAGAAATAATTGTTCTCTTTTAATATATAAGGAATGAAAGAATTTTTATGTTTTCATTTATATCCTTTATCATGAAGATTCCATTTAATGATTTAAATTTTGATAATTAAAATAATATTACCACATTTCATAGATTTGTTTAAAATGTTACTAAAAGAAAAATGATAATTTCTCTTGATTTTCAATGAATATTATAAAATGATTTTATAAATGAATTTTCATCTATATAATCATCGTTTAAGGAGTTTTATAATTCACTAGGGATATTCTCTTTTTATTCCATCCAGTATCATTCTATGGATAACTTATGATGATTATTTTTTTAAGGATGGTTTCATGGAACTCATTTCATTCCCATTAGTAAATTATTTTATGGTTAAGTGATGATTGTTTTTATGATTTTGTGTCACACTTTATTATAGTTTTCATTATATGATGGTTGAGACTAAAATTATATTTCACTCTAATTAATTGGGTAAATATTTATGTATCGATATATTATATGAAGTATAATGTGGAGTAAACCTAGTCTAATAGGGGACTCTGTCAGCTATGATAGTCTTGTAAATGAAACCTTACATAGGAAATAGTGGGAATGGAGATTGAAAACAATACCCAATGGGAATTTCTCTACTGTTATATTATTACCCATGACTAAAGAAATAATTTTATATAAATTTTTTTTTGAAAAAAAAACATATGTCTTAGGATAATGAGATGCACTCATGGGTCATGATTAATAATAGATAATTCGACACTCTTATGATAGATCACCTTCGCTATGAAAGTGACTTATTCCCAAAATCATAATCCACGGTATATGATATATTGGGAATTTTATAATAATTCATGATCATGTTCTCATACCCTTATATTTATATTGTGCTAAATTTTGATTATCAGTTGATATCTCCCTAGTGTACTGTTACTGAAAATTTATCACACCCTTTCATATGTTTCTTTTTTTTCTAGGTTTTGAACAATGATATTAATTATGGTATGTCTAAGAAGGGTACTATATGGGATGAAATTTTCAGATTATGTTGAAGATATTTTATGAAATTATTTTATTATATATATAGTTTCTGAATAAACTAATCCTTTATTGTTTTTGGAAAGTTTAATTATGAGATGTATTGAATATTATTCTAAAATGATATAATATTTATGTATGTTTTGTATTGCTTAACACTGTAGGTTATATTGATTTGTTTATTCATTTCCCATTTAGTTATAATGATATATATAAAAAAATAAAAATAAACTCATTTTAGAATTCATTATTAATCCATAAATATTTTAAATTTGTGTTGATTGATTTATAGAATTTATGTTTGAGGTGAATTTTGAGACTTGTAGAACTTCAATCATTCCTATTGATATAATGATTTATTATTATTTATGGCCTATATAAGGGAGATAGTTTTTTTCCATTTAGAGGCATCAAAGGACAAGGAACCCAACTTTTTTCCCAAACCTGGTGGACATCACCTATGTAACATGACAATTATGAATTTTACTCAAGTTCAAACCATGTTAAAATATCTTGAAATACCCTAATTAAGAGGAAATAATTATTTCATAAATATATCACCAATATAAAGGGTTACTAAGTTTAATTAATAATAAGTTTACTTTATTATAGTATTAAATGGTGACCAAAAACAATATTCATTCTTGTTCATAAAGGAATTAAATAAAATATTCAACACATTCCCTCTAAAGAGATATGAATAAGAAGAGTTGTTTTTGTGATTCTTCCTAAATTACATGAAGGTGGAGGAAAGAAGAAAGTTCATACTATAATATGAGGATGATTTTTTTAATAGGAAAGATTTACGAATAGAATTCATGAGGAAGTACTTTCGAAAAGATTAACACGAGAGAATGAGTAGGGAAATTATTAACTTTTCACAAGTAAAACACGAGTAGTTCCATGATTTTTGGGAGAGTTTTTCAAGGTGTTACTATCTTTTAACCACCCATAAACTCCCTCAATAAATTCTAGAAAAAAAATTATATAATTTAATTACCATTAATTGAAAAAAACTAGTGTAAATGTTTGATGGAATTTTTAAGGAAAAAAATGTTTCATGGAGATGTAGGGAATTTTCAAAATGTTTGATACGAAATAAATAGATAATATGATGAGAGTAATTAGTGTTTGTATTCTTAAAGAATCCTCCACCAAGAATTTTAGTTAACTAATTACAAATATATAAAATATTATTAGTGTTTATTTAAAAAAACAATTGGAGATGGAAAAACGTCTTACATGTTGAATGTTAAGTCATGGTGAAATACACTATTTATAATTAAGAATTATGGTAGCCAATTCACCAATTAAAATGGAAGAAATATTCATCAAAAAATTGGGAACTCAGTGATAGATGGGAAGAACACTATAAAATACTTATGATCAATTCCAGATTCAAGATTATGGTTTTTTTTAGATAAAATACAATTCAAAAATGGTGTAATTTTTTGAAAAAAAATTATTTTCAAGCAATAAAAAATTAATAGTCCTTCAAAACTTAGAGAAATCATGACTCCCTCAACAAATATGGAAAACATGAAAAGAATGAAATTTCTATGATGGATAATAAAAAACATAATTTTTTTAAAATGATTCCAAATCAGAAGTATCCAAAATGGATTAATAATAGTGATACCATTTCCTAAAACATTGATAACTTAATTAATGATGAAAATATAGGATCTATTGAATAGTTTTAGATCTCTTAGCATGGGTATTTGAAACCGAATTTTAGGGATAATGTTAACACCTTTTTTTGATCCTAAAAATAATAAAAAAACTAAAAATTATTCATTAAATATAGAGGAATATCCCCCATCAATTCTAAACATAAAAGTTGATCTAAGAAAATTAGATCTTGATACTCATATTTTAGAAGGATGAAGAAGGTCATTATATGCATTTAAACTCCCTTCCATTTTCCACTTGAAATAGATACAATCACCTTTTCTTTAATCCATTATTTGATTTAACTTATAGATTTTTATAATTTAATTATATATTTATTAATATGATTTATCATATATAATACATTTTACATTTTATTCCTCTGCCTCTCTTATAACTTTATATTTTTTTTTAGGTTAACTTTCAAACTCTCAAAAATGTGGAGATGATAATTCTAGTATAACTCCATAGATGAAATGAAATGATTCCATACTATATTCACAGAATTGTTTCATTTATTTTCTTAATTATGGGAATTGAAATGTGTTTTTGGTAGGGGTGAGTGATAATACCTCCCATCTCAGTTTATTCTTATTTTATCTCATGTTGTTAAAATAATTTCCACATCCTTTTCCTTGAGTACATGTGGGGCTCCTGTGATTGGTTAAGAAACTAGATCACAGTGGATAACCATTTAATGTTTGGTTAAGGTTATTCACTTGATAGAGGAGTTTCCCTCTCTTAAACCATGAAGTTGGTGGAATTAACTATGAGAGAGGTTTCTATGTATTGTGTGAATTAATAAATTATATTAAAAGGGATGATAATTCATAAGTTGGAGCATTATCACAGAGTTATACATAGATATACTTTGAAATATATAATGAAGGAAAGTTGAGGAAGATTCTAGGGGTGCTTTGTTTATCCTCACCTACCTTTGTGTGAATATATATTAAATGTTTCAATTTCAATAATACTTTACAAGTTATAAAACAAAAAAACAAATTTATGTAATTATAATAGTGACTATATATATCAAATTCTCAATACTGTTAACCCTAGTCAATCCCATTTGACCAAATATTAAGAGATAAAAATGGTTGTTACTTGTGAGACCCATAACAACCTTGGAATCATCTTCATCAAAAAAACCAAAGATAACATCAAGGATACAAATTTTAATTTATCAAGGATGGATATGAGGCGAGATAAATTCTCAAAAAACACCAATTATTTTCTATAAGTTTATAAATCTCAAGAAGAGAAGATCATCGAACCAAATATTGAAAAATTACATTGAATGGTACCAACCAATGAAGAGTCTATTCTAATTTAATCTGATATTCATTAAATTGATGATATAGAAATAGTAAGAAATATGGGATTATAATTGAAGTTTATTATAACCCATTAATGGAGGAAGAACCAATTTTATTTGTACACCAAGAGAAATATTCCCTGAAAAAATTGGGGCAAACATGGTTAATTTATTGACCAGAAATAAGATTCAAAAATTGAAATTATATAGGTTGTATAGCTCAAAAACAAAGTACAATTGGGAACAAATAAAATAAATGTCATAAAAAGTGATCTTTAAAAATTTTGACTTATTATTCCAACCTACAAAGGTTTTTAGGTATTGACTAAAGAGGTGAATTTCAATATTGGAAGTAAAATTTCATATTCAAATAAAGTTGGATATAGGTCAAGTTTGGTAAATTCATATCCCAAAAATAATAAGGCAATGTAAATTAAAATAATTTTCCACAAATAAAAAACCAATTGTAAAAAATACTATATCATGGATGAAATCACCAACTATAATTAGTAATATCATGAAAAAATATTAAATAATGAGTTCTTTAATAAAATATTTAACAATAAATGTTTTGAGGTAGAAAAGAATGTGTATATTTTTAAGATATATATAAATGAAGTCATATTCAATTAAGAAACATCAATTCTTGAAACACAGAATGGAAAGGTTAAAATATTTATGAAGGAGCCACAAGGGTTCCCTCTTGTGAAGAACCATTTTACATGGGATCATGATTGAATATTGGAGATAAAGTCTATCTAGGATTATAAGACCAGATGTTCTTAGGAGCCAAGTCACTGATAGAATTACTATTTTTTCATATTTTTCATTCTTTTTTATTTTATTTTTTAAGATAAAATCTACTTTAATTTGTTATTTTTAGTATTTTTAAACAGATTTATTGGAAACCAATGTATAAAATTTTCGATTAAAAGTGTCACATAAACTTTCCTAGAAAATATGTAATGTATGGGAGAAATCCTACCCTAATTTACTTATATGTCATGTATGACTAAATTCAGCTGTTAAAATCATAATTATATCACCATAATTTTTCATTTATTGATTATAGACTCCAAATAAAGTCTATGGGAGGAGATAGAAACACTTAGTGTGTTATGTGATTAAACATTAACATGATTTATAAACATTTTTAAACTTTACACTCAGAGAAAAAAACACCCTGAAAAAATATATTCTTTTGTTATAGAAATTAAGCCTTTAGGATGAAGAGGATAGTTCTTAATTGAATCAAAAATTTTAATTTTCTTATTGGATTAACTAACAAAATTTTGATTTATTTATTTATTTATAAAAATATGTAGCAATTATGGTTCTCCCTAAATGAAAAATTGAAAAAATATTTAAATTCATGTATTTATAATAAAACATATCTTAACTAAATTTATATTAAATGAATTAGAAAAAGGGTGTGGGAGTGAAAAAAATCAAATAAGAGTAAATTGTTACTTGATATATGAATACTCATACTGATAGTCCAAGTGAATTACCCAAGAAGAGTGAATTGATTATTCAAAAGATTATATTAACAATTATTTTAAAAATTAAAATCTATAACACCCCTAAATAGTAAATCACAATTAATTAAAAATATAGTCATAAAAACATTAATTATTTTAAAAAAACTCTTAAAATCATGATAAAAAACAATTATATTATCTAAAACCAATTTGAAATTTAAAATTATTTTAATCACCCAAAAAAATCATTATATCACCCCTAAAAGAAGACTATCGGTGTAATTTTCTAAAAAGAATTTTGTTATTAAAAATAGAAAAATGAAAAAAAACTAAATATAAAAATAGATTTTAAAATAATGTTTTAGTCTCAAGATGAGACTTAATCCTCTCTACTTGATAAA
The DNA here is from genome assembly GCA_963277665.1 of Viscum album. Classification (NCBI taxonomy): domain Eukaryota; kingdom Viridiplantae; phylum Streptophyta; class Magnoliopsida; order Santalales; family Viscaceae; genus Viscum; species Viscum album. Next base: position 320,118,706 of record OY728156.1, read on the forward strand.
ATTCCCCTGTCAAGTAGATTTTTTAAAATAAACACAGCAATCTACAACCACTATTGGGTAGTACAAAAACAACTACATTCCAGAAAGTCCAGGATACAAAAATTATCATCCACTATTATCCATGGGATTAATTATATAAATTAACTGATAAGATAGTTTCATATTACTCTCATATATAGTACATGACATTATTCTTGATGTATAAGTGTGTAACAAAATCATAACTCAAAAGTGAATACAAACATAGAAGAAGAGAGATAAGAATTTGAATATATTGTGAATTTATCTTTATCTAATCAATCTTGATATGATTAAAAATGATTTACTTCATCTATTATATTTTCTATAAATCTATCCTTGATGTAACATTGATTTATCTCAACAGGGATTTGAAAAGAGTTTAGTTTTTTCATTAAAAACAGTGTTTCAAGAAAATCTCTAAATTTTGCGCTTATGTTATCCACTATCCATGTGAGACATTTCCTATAAATATTACTCTAGAACTTGTGAGGTTCCATAGATAACCAAATTTTAAAAACTATAATGATATATTATAGGATATTAATAAATTAAATTCTTAAATTCTGTAAAGTTTCCATTTAAGAATAATAATTCTTAAACCCTCATCATGAATAACTCTATGACTTGAATTAAATTTCACAAATTATCCTTTTTAATTTAATTAAATTGTAATCTGAAATAGACATGGATCAAATTATCCATAGAAGATGATATCTATATAGAGGCATAAGTTAAGAATGATAGGAGAAACCTTCCAACAATTTCATATATCAATTCACAGTAGGAGATCATAATTCACAATAGTACATCATGAATCATGGTGGAAAGACTTACACCATGGTAATAGATTAGACATAATAGTATTATATAATTATCATGTTAATAAAACTCACTTAAAATTAGAAATATAATTATAAAAGTAGTAGAATTCTTCTGATGGAAACATGAGTAAACTGATTGTCATAGACTTTTCCTTCATGGTTTTAAGCACATAAGAGGAATACTTCATCACGGTAGTATAGTCTACTGAATGATCAAACTACTTAATAAAAAATGGTAGAACTCTCAATTAAGTAGGCACATCTCACATTATAAGTTTTAAAATATAGAAGTTTTTTAAAAATATAAAATTATGTTGTTTCATCATACAACATATAATTTTTTTAAAAAAAATTAGCATGCTTTTTTAGCATTAAAATTAGGAATTTATGTACCAATCCAAAAATATCCCTCTTTTTATGATCACAAATAATATTTCAAAATAAATTTGAAATATTTTTTTCAGTGATTCATTATATCCTAATAAGAGCATAAACAAAAATAAGAAAAAAGTCAAAATTAGCCTCCCCTATATAAACGAATTAAAATACCCCTTATTTTTCAATATGTTCCTATAAAACCATAAAACAACAAGCGACATATTCTTCCCCATTTTGAAATATCAAAAGGGAATAAAGCCAATGAGGAACGTATAATAAAATAAAAAATTTCATTAGACCAGATTAAAAAGTATTAAATGACACAGTAATTACATTAATATCAAAGTCAAAAGAGTATATAATAATAAAAATCATCCCTATCAGATCCAAATCAAAGAGATGGTCATGACATTTTTTCAATAGGATCTTTTTCTTTATAGGAGGTTGGAGCATGAACAGAATTGGAATGAGGTGTAGGAGGCCTGAAGACATTTCCTGATGTCACCGGTCTAAGGAGTCTCACTAACTCAACTAGACAGAGACCAAAGGTAATGATTACTATGGAGGTAGTGGAACTAGAACTAGAATATATGATAAATATTATACAACCAATGAAAAAGTAGATAGAAAAATTATAGTGGCCCTAATAGTATAATGATAAGGATTCCCCAACTCAATAAACATATTGATAACTCTATAAACATACTCCATAACCTAAAAGAACTGATTCTTTTATTTCATAAAAAACATCAATGAAGGATCAACAACAACTTACTGGCTTACTTTTTCCTTAATGTCTCTAGTTATATGAGGCATTCTAATATTTTTATCCAAGAACAAAAAATGGGTTGATATATCTTCTTTTCAAAATAAGAGTCAAATAATTCTTGATATATTTGGTTATCAAATACATATCATCCATCGACTCGTGAAGGAAATAATAAAAAAATTATAAATATTATCTAAATGTGATTTTATTTTCTGTAGCTCTATATCATGGGAATTGGAGGACTCCCCTAATATATTTGTTAACACTTATAAAAAAATTCTCTCAAACATGTTAGTATCAAAGATAGATAGAACTGAAAGATGATGTGCACTAGAAGAGGATGAACCATCTTTAGTATAAAGTGACTCAATATTCCCAACAATTTTCTGATATATTTATGTTAGGTCCAGCTTCATAAACATGAAAACTGTGAGAATAACTCCAATATATGGAATAAGATTCATATTTTTATCCACAAAATCCATAATCTATATAAATAACATAGTATATACAAGTTATAAAATAAGATATATATGAATTATATGTCATATGAGTTAATAGTATTGCCCTGAGAGGTAAAATTATTTGGTAAATAAATAATTCTAGATAGATTATCATCCATAAAATAATCCTTGTTTACTTAGGAAAGTACACAATAGTGATGAGGAGATAAATACCTTTACGTTCTTGGTGAAGGTTAAAAATTTATTGGAGTATATACTTAAATATAATCACCAATTATATCACCATCAACATATAGGGAAACTACCACTTCTTCAAAATATCTCATTATCTCATCTGAATAAAAATGATGAATTATCTCAACTTGATCAATACTTTAACCACTCGTACATTATGATTCATATAAATAAAATATAAAGTTGGTGCACCATGCTCATGTAGAGATCCTCTTTCATCTCCACCATTATCATATTTTTGATCTAAAAATATTAATCCAAGAACAACTGATCCTAGGGACTTCTCCCATTATATAACAATACCCTATTTTTCTATAGTAACAGGGCTTCCAAAAATTGGTCCCAAATAGTGACCATCAAATTCTCCTTTACCACCACCACTCACTATCAAACCAAAAGTAGAGATAGATAAAAAGGATTGGTCTTATCATATTCATCTTTTTCATTATCATATTAAACTGGATCATCTGAAATCACAATCGCATCCCCAAGAATCATTGATTTTGATAACTCATTATTATTAACTATAAAAACCTATATGTCCAAAAAATCATAATCATCTAAAATACTTTCCCCTAAATATACCGTTTTTCAATTTAGGGACAAGTACAATATATTCCAGTATCCCAGAGATCAGCTTGATATAAGCTAAGAAGTATGATTTAGAGACAGGTTTACCCATTTACCTTATATAAACTATAATATATCTTCACATACTCACCATGGATATTTTTTTAAGGCCCCACAAAAAAACATCATAGCACCTCATGAAATTAAAATCTCCGTTCGTATGGCATAGTATGTTCTGTATAAACATGAAATTTAGACTACACATACTACATCTTCACAATAATATGACTTCTTTACATTAGCATCTTCAGAGATGTCTACTATATTTTCATTAATAACAAATCTTGAATGTAAAATATGATAAAAAGCCAAAAAATATTCATTTACTCCTTAATGAGTAACCTTCAAGTATTTGAACCATTAAATAGATGAGAATAAAAACTACTACTCATCAATTATAGTGTTTATAAAGTCATTATTCTCTCTAAAAATCAATTCTGAATGAAAACAAAAAACAAAATCAATCTATGTTAGGAATTTCAATCATTTTTTGGAACCAATCTAACCATACTTTTTCTTGGATGACTCTCCATACAAGAGATATATTAAATTTAAACTAATATGTATCCCTTTAATTTTTAGAAATAATTTAATGAGAAAAAGGGAGGGGATTCCGCATATCAAAAATTTGACTTGATCCTCTAATGGGTGTATTACGTCGTTAACATGTCGTGGGAGAACCAGAAATGAGGTCTTCTTTTATCTTCCCCAAAATATACAAGATTCATACTTATGAAGAATTAAGGTTTCGGTGATAGATAAAGAGAGTGTTGTTTTGAAAGTCACATGGGGTAATGGATGGGATTCAGACTCTAAATAGAAAATTTGACCATTTAGGAAACAATATTATTATTTTATATAAAAATAATTTAAATTTGAATAAAATTATGAAATAATGAGTAAAAATAATAAAATTAGTGATGGTAAAAAGCTTAATTTGAAGCACATCCAGGATACAAATCCTACACAACAGTACTCACAAGGTAATAGACACATAGTAGTTATTTAATGATAAAACTAACATTATAGAACACCCCACACACTATCTTTTACCATAATAGCAAGGACCACAGTAGAAAATACCATAGTTGAAAATACCACGGTAGGAAGATCATGGTTACATATGACACCTGAAATTATTCTACCATATTCAAAATTAATTGAGGAAATATAAGATTAATAATAATTTATCATTGTAAGAAAATGTATATAGAACTCAATCTATCAATACTTAATGGATTTGGTAAATGATAGAAAGATTATATTCAAGGAAAATTAATTCAACAGTGATTTCACCCTTTTTAAAATAATCCATCAAAAGGTGACATCTTATATCAATGTGATTTTTCCATGAGTGGGATATAAAGTTCATAGAAATATAAGTAGAACTTGTATTGGAACTGTTTGTAGGGATATGTCAAAAAAAATTCCATAGTTTGGTAGTGGGTGCTTTATCCATATAATTTGTGCACAACATCTTCTGATAAATATATACTCAGCTTAAGTAGTGGATAATTTCATAGTATTTTAAATTTTTACTACACCCTGATACTAGCGACATTCATAAAAATTTAGACAATTTCGAGGTGATTTTTCCATCTAACATAAAACAACTATAATTTATCTCTAAATAACTAATAAATTTAGAGGCTTTTCATTTATAGAAAAATAGTCCTAATCTAGTTGGATTCTTGATGTGTTTAAAGATTGTTTTGACAACATTAAAATGAGATTTCTAGAGGTATGGTGGAAAATGAATACATACACAAACATTTTATATAATATCAGGTCATCTATTAGTAAATTAAGGTAAAAATATAATCATAATATTGTAAGAAGGTTTGATCAATTGGTTTCCTACTTTTTTTCAAGTCCAACTTATAGGTTTTACTTGTGGAATAATCATATTATTTCGTCTAATCCAAACCAAAATGTAACAAAATATATTTTTTTTCATTAGTTTGATTTAAAAAAACATTCCATATGTGAGAAATATGAAAATCTAGGAAGAACATTACATTTCCCATTAAACTCATTTCAAATTCATTTTTGTTCATTTTTTGTAATTATATTCACAAATAGTTTTTAGATGAACCTAAAATAATATGATCAATATATATTTTAAATACAAACACATATTTAGAAATAATTATTATAAATAATGTTGGACCATATATCCCTTTTTGCGTACCTTGATAAATAAATAAAGAGTTGAGCCTATCATACCTAGATTTAGGAGATTGTTTTAAATTATACAGATATTTATTATTTTTGAAATAATATTTGTAAAATTATGTTCTAAAATTTAGGGGATGTTCAACCAAAAATATATTAAACAATATAACGAATTTTAAATTTACTATTGACATACATTTGATATAGATTAAAATTTACATGATCCTCATAATAAGGTAGTATTCTAATGTACTTATGTATTGATACTAGTGAAAATATTTTTGTATAGTCAATCCATTCTTTTTGAAAATGACCACATTCAACTGTTCTATATTTATTTCTAAATATAGAATTAGTTTTATCAATCTTGTTTATAATCCATCATATAGTAACAATATTCAGATAGTTTTTTGGTCATTCCACTATCCCCCAGAATTTTTTTGTTCAAATTTATTCAATACATAATTCATATCATTACCAAAAAATTAATCAATGATAGTTTGGGTAAAATATTATTTAGGTTCAAGGTGTGATAAGAAATATTGATATTCAACTAGGTTACTAATAAAATATCTAGTATTAGTAAATCTACTCAAATATACAATAAATGTATTTAAATAATAGTCTTTGTGAGTTATAATTGATCTAGGGATATAATTAATGGGTACTTTGATTTCATCCTTAGGTTCATGTTTAGTTACTTCCTCAGTGCTGGTCAATTATTCTAGGATAGTACAACATATCAGAAAATAAATTCATGATACATAGATGAGTCATTGATATTCATGTGAGAAATGCATCATAAACATCTTCTAAAAGTGTTTTTTAATCATGAGTATGCATTTGTAAAAGATAACATGAAAATATTATTCCAAAAAATTGATTATTTTATTAAAAAACATGTATGATTTACTGGAGGAAGAATATGAAAGGAAATTTTCATCGTCTTATTTAGATTTAATTTTATCTAAACTCTCTTTTGTGTTGAGAATAAATAACCCATAAACAAAAACTCTAATGTAAATATCCTTTAGTTTTCTTCCATTCTATAATTCATATGGTGAATTCTTTAAAAAAGACTCATAAGAAGCCTATTGGTAATGCAATAATTTGTATTAAAAAAACTTTTCCAAAATTAAATAGGTAAGTCTTAATAATTGATCATGGTCAGAGAAATATCTTATGTTGTCTTATTCCTTCTTTCAACTAATCCATTTTGATGGAGAGTTTATGAAGGAGATAAGTCATTATTATAGCCATGTTTTGAGTATAATATTTCAAAGTCTTCATTTTCAAACTCATGAACATGATCTCTCTATAAGGTTTTAAAGGTAAGCCCATTGTGTTATTATATAGTTTTTAAAAAAAAATCAATATAGAAGAATGATCCACGTTTTTTAGATAAAAATAATAACCATGTAAATCCACAAAATCATTATATAGGGACATAGGAATTATGAACTCCCTAGGATGGAAAATATAAAATCTCCATATAAATACACTATAAATAACTCTAGGGATAATTTAACTTAAACTTAATTATTTGGATTGAAGTAATATCATTTTTTTCATTTTTGACATGGATATCATACTTTATCTTATATAGATTGTAGTTTAGGAAGACCCACTACCACATCATTCCTTTTTAGATATCTAAGTGAGTATAATTTATACTGGTCTAGTCTTCAATACTATAGGAATGGTTCATTATGAAAGAAACTTATCCCAGAACAATTTTGAGAAAATAAGGAATATATATCAACTAGATAAACATTATCATTATGCAGAGTAGTAAAAATAAATAATTCTTAGAATCATAGATCTTCCAAGAATTATTCTCAAAACTAACATGGTAACCATCATTAAATAATTGTGAGACAATAAAAAATTATATTTTCTTTCATGAAAATTTAAAAAATATAGAAAAAATAGAATTATAATTTTAAAGATGGTGAGGAAAAACTACTTTCTCGTGTAATTGTATCTAAATGTTACGTCTATGACATGAATCTTTATGAGATTCTTGTATCTTGAGTAGTATAAAATCGTATTTATAGAACATCTACTATCATGAAACTATACATACTTACTATTACTCTTTAATCATGTTTCCCATAACCAGTTTAATCAAGATATTATTTTGGAACCCATATTTTTGTGGGTCTACAAATTTAAGAAAAAAAATGAGATCATGGGTTAAAATTTCTATTAACTGTTCTAAAAATAACTAAATTATGATCATTATAAATAAAAACCACCTTTAGTCCATAATAATATGAACTATTATACATGTAGAAGAAGTTAATCAAAGAAAAAACCTATTTTTATAAATTCTCATTTTATAGGGCTGTTATCGAATCATAATTATTTAATTTGGTTTTGTAATCTTAAAAAAATAATTATCAAGTTTTCTCTTCAATTTTTATAAAATTTAATTCTTTTATTATTTTTATCAATTTGTATTTTCATATCATTAATTTCTGTTAACTAATAACCATTTTTTCTCTTTTTGTAAACTAGAAATGATTATCCCTAGAACATGAAATATGAGCATGTTCCATATTTTAAATTTATCATTAAATTAATTAATATAATGTTCATGTATATTAGAGTATTAATAAAACTCATCATTACTCATTTAAGATTCATTAGGATGATTTATAAGTAAATTAGAAACAATTCCCTTATATGTGTTTTCCATAAAACACATAGTATCCCTTTCATTATTGTCTTCCCTGCTTGAATTAGATTGAATGGAATTATACTCAAAGGAACTTCAGGTTGAGATCATAGATTTATTTATTCTTTTTCACTCTATCAACATTTATATTTTTTAACTTCAATTTTAGACATTCATCTTTCATATTCCCATTTATCTTGCACTCATAACAACTCACATCTCCAGATTAGTTTTATTTCTTCTAACTTCCCTTTTTTAATACCATAATTCATTGTATTATTTCATGAATAATACCTCCTTCCAATTTAATATACTAAATCTTTTGGCCAGATGAGCAATTAATTCATCATTATAAAAATCCTACCCATCCTCACATGAGAAATTTTCTTTCATTTTCCATTTCATCATTCACTCTAATGTTTTTAAAGAAAATAAATTCATTTTTAATTTTTCAAACTCATTAATAATATTCAAATATTCCCCACACATCATAAATGTTTCAATCACATACTTTACTAATATGTTTCTTAATTCACATCACTCTCAAATAGAGATAATAATTCCTCTCCATTTATTAGGTAATTATTATAGGATTCACACCACATGATCCTTATATTATATTTTCTTTCATTGTGAATGAATCATTTGGATTATTTAATTAATATTTGGAAAAATTTCAGAATTTTACTCATCACGATTCATTCTATATGTATCATATTTAATCATATTTTAATTTTGATGTGCTTCTTAGCGTACGATTTTCTTTCATGAGATATAGAAAAAGTATCCCATGTTTTTACAAGTAAAACTTATATTAAGATCATATTCACCCAAATAACAATATAAGTCATTAACATATGTCCAGTTACTCTCATAACATGTTTTTTAGCACTACTTCATTTATTCCTAGAGGATTTTGGTTTCTCATATTTATCTTCTATAACTATCTATATATCAAAAATCATAATCTCAAGATGAATTTTCAGTATTCTTTTCTACTGATTATATTTTTAATAATTAATTTAAGGAAGTATATTTATAGTACAACCTTCATCCTTAGAGGAGTACATGATATCAAATATACTAATTTAAAATAAAAAATAATTTTGTCAAGTGACTTGATAAAATTTAAGAAATAAAAATCAGAAATATGAAAAACAAAAAATTATGCTCTAATACCAAATGATTGTTTAAGTGAATTTCTCAAGAGGGGGGAATGGAGTATTTAAATTTTTATATTAAAAAAATATACATAAATTAAAATTTAAAAACCCATAAAAATAAAAGAATAAAGTTAACAAATAAATTAGGTATGAAAACATTAAATCATTGAAAAAACTTCTTAAATTTATAATAAAAATTTAAATAAATAGCTTGAAAATAATTTAAATTTTGAAAATACATACCCACAAAAAATTAAATTACATTTCAATTAAAATAAAAATACCAGATTATTTTTCTAAATACTATTTTGTAATTAAAAATAAGTAAATAAAACTAAACTAACCACTCACTATAGATTTAAAAAATAGTAGGTCCAGTCTCAAGCCATGACATATTTCTATCTACTTGATAGAAGAAAAATATCAACTTGGATTATTAAAATAATCATAGTGATCCACAACTTGTATTGGGTAATACAAAAACAATTACACACAAGGAATTGTAGGATTTATGTAACCTCTTCTATTATTATCAATGAGATGAAAGATATAAAATAAATGAGATGTGAGTATTAGGGTACTGTCCAATACAGTGCATGGATTTTTTCTTGAAGGAACAGAAAATAAATAAATAACAACTTTAAAGTAAATAACAATAAAGAGTAAGAGAGAAAAGAATATGTATAGTTTATAATGATCTAAATCTATTATCATGATTGAGATGATCCGAAATGACCTTCTTCTTCAATTGGATTGTGTTTAAATCTATCAGCAATTTCACTTTAATCGATCATGGTATGGATTTTACAAAAATATCAATTTTTTCATAAAATAGAGTGTCATGGAATTTAATAAAGTTGGTGATTTTGTTATCAACTATATACCACAGTAATTTTTCAAACTACTCATGCGAGTGTATGTGATATTCCATAGATTTATAATTTCTAAAAATGTTCACTATGCGTTTTCTTATATTAATAAATTAAATCCTTGTCCAAGATGGTAATCTAGGAATATAATACTTTGTGTTGAATTCTCCAGAGTATGATTTTTAAGAATAATTACATTTAATTTGTCATACCTTCCAAATCATTAACATGAAATTAATTCCATAAAATAATCATCTAAATTTAAGTAAAATTTATCATCAAATAGGTATATATCCAAAAATATATAAAATCTGATATCTTCATGGGTGAAAAAGGTAGGCGCGGTGGGAGAAAACTTCTCATGACTACACATATCTCTTCATGGAAGTACATCATTCCTCATTGTATCTATTCAGGTTTTATGGTATTATATCTTTTATCCTAGTATCATATCTCACTTGAAAATTTAATATAATTATCATGGTTACAAAAAAAAATTATGTTAGCATAATTCTTCTAACTATAGAATAACTCTTTTAATGGTAGCATGATTAAATTCATGGTTGATGATTTTCCCTTCATGGTTTCATGCACAGACGGATACCACATCTTTATATTAGTAGATTTTAGTGAACAATCATATTGTTTAATGCACAGTGTTAAAACTATCATGTTAAAAGTTTTTTCTCATGATAGTTGTTCATACATAATTATTCTTATATAATACAACACATAAATACTTTTAAAAAATAACTTTGTTTTTTAGCATTAAAATAGGAATTTTTTGGATTCATCCAACACTTACCGTACATCCATTACAAGATATTTTGAATTATTCGTGGGGGATTCATGGTATGAGGGATGTTTTAGGTAAAATGGATTATACTCAATTTTTTAATAAGTGCATTGCACATCTCATGGATTGAAAAAAATATTAAAAAAAGTACTATGTTTTTAAGAGAGATAATTGGGAAGATGAATTTTAAACTCAAGTGCACAAGGGGTAAATGGAGTTTTCTTATTTGTGTATATATATTAATCATTAAGTCTGGGTAATTATGATTTCAAATAATGATCTAGAGGGATAGAGGGTTTAAATGTATATTCATGTTCACATTTTGATATAAATAAGTTTTTTTCTCTTATAATTCAAGGATTTTAGGATTTAACAAGATAGACGATGAATTCTAGAGGATATTATTTTTACGATAACTTACTTGATGATAATAAATCTCATGTACAGGGTATGTGGTTATCAAATTTATTCAAAAAAAATTAATTAAATTTTTAATAGCTTTCATACTTTTAAGAAAAATAATGTTAGTTTTATAGTTATTATTAATTTCTATAAAAGAATTTAATTTTAATAGATCATATTACTTAAAATAATTAAAATTATATCATTATTGTTGGAATTTTATTTATAAAGATGAATTCTACACTAGGATAATAAATTTTTGTTGAGGATGGTATAGAAAATATTCTCATGCAGGCGGGATAGAAATCATAAATAGGTGGTGTGTAGTAAGGGGAAACACTGCACAATAGAAAACATCAAGGTTTTTATTTCATGATTAGACACATTAATAGAAATAAAACCGTGCAAAAATATGATCAAGGAACTTCAAATGCTACTGCATAGTCCCAGGAACTGTGCCTCACACTTGAGATCTCACCCCCCCCCCTCCAATCATGATCCAACACACATTCTTCCATTCACCCAACATCTCATATTACTCAATAATTAGGGATTCGTATCCATGGTTAATATAGAACTCAATATACTTAATAAACAAATCTAAGCTTTATCCACTCTCACCATCAATAGAGAGAAATCCATTGATAATTTAATGTTATTTTTCCTCGACTTTGATAAAGTGGAAGCAACATTACATTAATTTTCTCCCATTCTTCAATAGATGCTTAATACTTCCCAATGTATCCTCAAGTGATAATGAAATATCAATGCCTACCAACTGAATATTTATATCTATAAGATGATCAATCGTTTATTTATCTTTAAAATGATCCAATGGATGCTCAGGATTCAACAAAGCCTCAACCCACTCCAAATATAGCTTAATTCAAATTCCTTCTTATAATCCCTCTATATAAGGTATATCTCAACAATTCACTCAGTGTCTCAAAACCTTTTCAAATTATGTATCATTACTATAATAGATTAAAATAAATTTTAATAAAGGTAATTCATAGATTGAATTTGTCCTTTTATATAATCTATAGAGAATATGGGAAACATAATGTAGAAGGGAATCATCATACACTTATTTTCTTTATCAAATCGACAATGTAGTTGGGGGAGAAATCCATATAGAAATATATCATTCAAGGGGGAATTGAAGCTGACTCTAGTTTTCCCCATCTCAAAATGTTGTATGATTTGGATCCCCGTATAAATTGATCACGTGAACTATATATTCATCGCATTGGTATCATTCATTCAGACCATCCATTTTAAAATTTCATTCCAATTTTTTATATTAGCTAAACCCATGCACCATTGTCCATATATATCACTACAACTATTTACTTTATCCCCTCACTACTAAAATTTTCACTTCATTCGTTCATTGTTGGGAGTATGGATTCTACACGCACCTATACATATTATCCTTATATCCTTTTTCTATTATCTCCAATACTTAAATTATTAATACATACATGAACCACCTACTTTTCATTCCAGTCTCTTTCACCTCATCTATCCACAACTTCATTTAAATAAGAGTATTTTATGGACATCCAGGATAGAAAATTTCCAAGTATCACTTTATGAGGGTGATCACATCTACATATATTGTTATTATTTTTATATAATTATAGTCTAGAAAAATTATAATACCCATGGATGCATAGCTTGAATGATGCATCTTGGATGAATCTTCCATAAGACCTTAATCACTTTCCCCAATCTCCAAAGGATTCAAGCTAATGCTAATATATATCCATTATCACATGTGATGGATTTAGCCACAAAATAAATCATAACTATATGATAAAAATTTTAAGATTCTTGTTTAAAAAGAAACTTCAACATCAAGGTACCATTTAAAAGAAAAAAAATAAATAGGTTTCATTGAATAAACACTAGCTCAAGTGTTTGGTCTGAACCTGAAACGATAAAAACTATAGATTCATGTCCAAAGAGAATGAACCAACTCCTATGACATGTGCTCGAACCATACCAGGTCCTATACAAACCTATATCTAAATATCCAACACAGATGAATATCATATCTTTCCCCTTACCTACTTCGTTATATATATAACACCTATAGACACCCCAATTTGGGTAGTCAAGGGAATGTATGAATTCCAAATAAAATTTCCACAAATCACACTCATAAAAACCCATGAAAATAAACTCCCAACCTTGCAACCAATTTCAATGGAAACATATTATCATAATTTAAATGAATTCATGTATAACACATAACCATATAAAAATAGGGAAATAGATGAAAATAATGTAACCATTTATTTTTTCCAAACCATTTAAACCTTCCTGGTTCCCTATAAGAATTCAGTATATAAAAAATAATATATAGAGGCTACATTAAAAATAAATAAAAAATAAAAAATTATCCATTCATATAACTATATCATACACGCACTATTGATTGTCGCCTATTTGCGTGTTTCTTGAATATCATACCCCACATAATTCATATCAACTGAGTGATCGAGCTTCCCAACCATATTAAATACTTATCCCTTATCTTCGTATTCAATTTTTTTTATCATCTATCATACCCAACACATTAAATTTTATACATAACATGAATTTATTAAAATAGTTTACCTGATCTACCCATTATTAATGTCTAAAAATACAAATACTTCCAGATTCACAAACAATACATTAAATTCAATTTAAAATCCTACCTAATATTAGATTATGTATGATGAATCCACTTTTCATAAAAATAATCATTCCTAAAATGAAATTACATGTTTTATCCTACAGTGAAATATCAATAGATTAAACCAAATATATAATAAAAAAGGTTATACCAAAACCCCCAATAATCTAATTACATTAAATATGAAAATAACCAATTCATAAAATCAAAATAAACTATGATTTGATAAATAAGAAATGTTGTAATTTTTCTAAAAAACAAATCAGTTTAAGAATAATGAATCCTAATCCCAAAGAATGAATTAGATCCACCTAATATATAAAAAATAACCTTAATCCCAAAACCCATGGTCCTATTATAATGGGGTTGATATGATCTTACAAAAACTTGAAACAATTATAGGATATCATGATTCTTACATTCAAGATCTAAATCGACAATCCTAAAACCAAAGATCTTATTGAAAAGGTTAGATCAATCTCAAGGAGGTAAAATGGATAGGGAGAGAGTAGATTGATCAAAGAAAACATGAAATAACCCACTTCAGGGATTAAATCTAGTATTGATCAAATCAATTCCATAATAAATACATTTTTATTGGTGTGTAATCAAGAATATTGCCTTGAAGGATCCTTAGAGTCATTACAAGTTAAATTAGTGTGTTTATTTAGGATTATAATTGTTTAATTGGGTATCAAATAGAGGAATCACATAACATAACACCATATATATGATCATAATTTATGGTCTCCTTGGGATCATACTAGGAATATGCAGATCATTCTTCTCAGATATCACACAATGAACGATCTCCCGTTACCTTTTAAGGACCATACATCCAAGTAAAATGCCTCCCAAATTCAATATCTATCTTATATTCTCATGAAACATAGTACCTATGGTAACAGATATATTCAAGATATTACAATGTAGTCAAAACACAGTTTTGAGATCATATTAGAATCCAATTTTAATTAATAATAAAAAACAAAACATATAATAATCCTAATTTTCAATACTACATTCCATGACAATAATAGTGAAATACACAAAAAACACTTTATAATTTCCCCACCATTTAACTTTTTTAAATAAAAAGTAATAGCATACCATTCCTCCTGAAACACTAGGGATTTATGTCATATTAAATTCAATATATCCTAGGTCTCCTCCTAAATTGGACCACGTTTCCAAAACCATCTCACTCATGGAGTACTCCGTGATGTCAGGATTTTATCATGCCATTCATAAATCCACACCAACAATTACACAAATGTTTCATATGATTCCAAATCCACCACATCATATTATACAAGGTCTTATGTGTTTGGTTGTTATATTAAAAATTGTGAAACCTGGTACATGGTGTGCACTAAATAACATTTTATGGGAACTCTATATGATAATCCATATCTCAAACTCACTTGACCATCATGAATGGAACCATAAATTAGGGTGGAAGAATCCCTATATTTCTCTATAATCAATTCCCCATATATAGTGAAACTCACAAGAAGGCTTGGTCACTATCCATGAAATCCATTGTTTTTAAATAGTAGTCAACCTAATACCTTTAATGATTCTAAGATGTCACGAATTTCTTCCATATTACAATATCTTGATATGTTGTGTCCTTTAACAATATTGGCACCAAAATAAATACCCATCCTATTTTTATAATGTAATATAAATAAATATATTCTTCCATAAAATTTCTCAAATGAATCTATTGAAATTGTTTCTTGATAGAAATTATTGTAGAAAGAAATCAACTAAGGCCACAAAAAATTTCCACATAATCATTTAAAAAATAGGACATGATCCTAAAGAATATACTATAAATTCTTAGTCATATAATATTAATACACGTCTTTTTGAGGGAGGTATGATGTACACATCTTCAATTGAGTACTCATCACCCTCTATAAAACTCCCCTAAGAAGTGAAGTGAATTTTTTTATTTCTACAAGACATTCTAGATGAAAGAAATTCATGAATACTCGCCACATTATCCATATAAAACTCACTCAGATCTTCAAAAATTAATATTTATTGAATATGAAAGATGTTGTATGACTTCATCAATATTTCTATAATCAACAATATCAAATCCAAATTTTATGTTGATTTTGGAATACTAGATAAAAATACATCATGATGTCTTCCCGTTTCCACATTGGTAAAGGAAAAGGATACAAAATAAATGTAGGTAATTAATGACATACCGTCATCATTTAGTTGGTCAACTAGTTAGAAATATAATTAGTCGCATATATATTTCTCCCTACCCATAAAAACATCCATTTTAGGTTATGATGGATCATTAATAATCTAGGATGAACATACCCATTTGAGTGATGGAATTCACCCATATCATCCTTCATTCAACAAAAGATGGCCACCACTCTGCCTCATAATCAGATTGTTTATTCTTCTAATAGCGACCACCTTCCCATGTTCTCCCTATTATTTATGGAATTTTTAATCATGTGTAATTTAGTATAATTATATCGTACCTCGTTTACTTGGTCCATAAGTGTATAATTGATTTTGGTCTATGGTAACATAATATTCTTTCCCTCTTTTGGATTTTCCTAATGAAATTTTTCAATCAATACCCCCATATTACATTTCTCTTCAGAATCCATCTCTAATTAATATTTTCAACTAAATTTTTCCACCATTACATTATTGTTCCCTATGTAATAGGATAAGTCAAAATCAAAATACAAAAGGAAACAAATGTAACAAAACATTCCTTTTCTCCCAATATTTCAATAATTTTGGTTTTTGGAGAGTCTATGGAGGATGCCATAAAGGGTTTGGTGGATGTTAGAGCCACTAAAGAACTGCAGCAAGAATTATACACCATAAAATAGGGGTTTAAGGTGTAATAGTGAGTTTCTTATCTTATGTTTCTAGCTGGTTTCAGGCTTGCAAGTGACAAAGGGTTTGTCATGAAAAATGGTTTTATGATGTAAGATAAGAATTTATGGGATAAGTTTAATATATCCTTGGGACATATTTTGATAATAATTTTTCTGTGTTTTGAGGGTTTTATGGTGTATGTTTTGAGTCTCGTGTTAGTTGTAGTGTAAAAATGTTGTTTACACTATAAATGGGATTAGTTATAGGGTTTTTATAAGTATTTTTTGGAAAAATGATTTTTCATTCATATACCCATATTCCCATAATTTTTTGTGATCCCTATGTGTTTTTAAAGGATCTTCCGACCATTCCTATACTGATTGGATCTATGGGGTATGATGGTCCAGTTTTGGTGATCGAGGTATCCTTTCTACTCTTCCATGTTATTTCCTTTTTGATCCTCTTCTGGGGGAATCCATTGGGAGAATAGAATTTTTGACTGGGTGTGTTTGGTATATATTTTTCAGATCTGTGGGAGCAGTGTAGGATGATCTTTTATTTATTTTGTGCAGTTTTTTTTGCTGGTGTTTCCTATTCACCCTGTGGTTCACAACATGTTGGAAGGGAATCTTTGAGGAAGGGTTTCCTTAATTTATAATCTTCTGTATTATATGGGTGTTTTTTTCACCTTTTTATCAATGTGGGGTGTTATTTCCTAAGAAATATAAATTAATCATTTTAATTTATGTTTAAGGGTAAATGGATATTCTTCACAAGTTTTTATTGTTTTGATATTATCTAGATATTATGAATAATATTGGCTAAAAACTCATGGGAAATGGTGGATATTATGAGATTTTTTTCATTATAAATAATAACTTGCAGAAATGTTTCTTTTTTTTTATCAATATCCCTAAAATGGAAATTTTCTGACCACTTATATTTGGTTAATACGATGGTGTCTTTGGGATTTGTAGATTGTGTGAAAATTACCATAAAATAAAGAAGTATAATTGATAAAAATATCCTTTATAAATATCAAAATTGGTTTGTAATGTGTGTGGATGTGTGACCATGTTTTGGGGTTGTTAAATGATAGGGTTAGGAAGTTATGTTGTAGGGATGAAATTTGTTATTACAATTTAGTATAGGGTGTTGTGTGTTCAGTATGAAGTCATATTGTGGGGAGGTGATGTGATAGGTTTGTGAGGTTATATTTTTGGGAAATTATGTGTGGTTTGTATGAGGCCATTTTGTGGGGATGTGTTGTGTGATTATGTGATGTGTAGATTTCATGTGGTGGATGAGATGAAAATGGTCAAGTTATGTTAGATGTCGATGTAGTGATAGAATTACTACTTAAAAGTGTTTTAAATGGCCTGTCCTAGTTTGGTTAATGGGATGGAAATGTTTAATAAATTAATCAAGAATGTGATGTGTGGTTAAATGTGGTTGTTAATAAATAACATAAAGAATTATGTTTTTAAATTAAATGGCCATGTATTGTAATTAAAAGTGTGAAGTAGCATGTGTCTTGTGTTTTTCAAGTGGTTTTCTACATTCAGTGTTGGCATCGAAAGTGGTGATGTTGTGAGTTATTTTTTACCGTGTAATTAACCTATAGTATTGTATAGTGTTTGAATTATATATATATATATATATATATATATATATATAATTTTTTCCCCTATGATTTACATATGAACCCATCTGCATTGATCACTATGTGATATAACGCATATATATATGTGACGGTGTTTTCACACAATCCAAGTGATGAGGATAGATGTCTAGATACTCCCATTTCATTCTCTCTCTTATAGAAGAATAGATATTCCTAGTATGTGATGGTCAGAGGTCATGTAATGTACTAGGTACTGGATCAGGTGACTTTGAGCAAGGTGATATGTGATCATACTCTGGTGTAGCGAAATATGTGTCTGCTTGTGATATGTAGTGTGATCTTGATGTGGGGAAATATTCCTGGTGTTTGTAGGTGAGATGTGGTATAATCACGGTGTGCAGTATCATATTATTTGGGCTGTGCAGGTAGGAGGTGGGAATAAGGTTAATTTCAATCATGTTCATGATACCCTATTACTATGGTTATTTTTGTGATGTTATGTCTCATGTGTCTTCAGGGGAGATGATATTTGACCACATTGGGGGGTAGTGGGCCAAGTGTTTATAGGAATTGTGTGATATGATAATTATTTGGGGTGGTTTTATATGTTATACATATGATAACCAAACACCTATATGTACGATGTTGGGGCGTGGGAGTAGAATGTTAGTGGGAATGTGATACAGGGTTCCCTGTATTAATATGCTTCATATTATGGTATTATACATGGCTTTTGTTACTTACTGATAATGACTTGGTGGGGTTTGGATTAGTTTTTTGACCATTTTAGGTGTTGTTTGTTCTAATTTTTTCTAATAGGTGCATTAGTATTCTTACACGACATGTCCATTAGTGATTTTGGTTTTCCAACTGCATGTACCTAAATTCTCACCCTATATATATAAGACTATTATAATGTATAAAGGAGGATTGAATAGAAAATTATGTAAATTACAATATCATACCCTAAAACTATTGTCATGTCATTGTTTATGCTTTTTCTTTCAGGTATTTACTTTGGAGACTTTTATCTATATCAATTTTATGTATACATTCGTTTTTGGGTGGTTTTATAATTGATTTTATTGTATTCAATGGAGTTTATTTCAATTAATTCATCCTATATCTTATTCATAAATTTTTAATATAGGGTAATTCCCTTAGTTTTACAATATTTTGATACCCTCATCAATAGTTGAAAACTTGGGGCCTATTAAAGGAGGAACTAGGGGGTCATTATCTATTTATCCTCATTACAATATCTTTGGTAGGAGGGGTTCATGAAATAGTTGTATGAGACCTTATGGTTAAGAGAGAGGATAGAGTTTGGAGTTAGAAAAAATATTTAATTCCTGGGATGGTAAGGAAATAATTCTAGTTGACATTGGAACATGACATAGTCCAAGGGGATTGGAAGGGAGATGGGATTTGTGGTGCCCTCATGATCCAATGAATGGGCTATGAGCTTACTAAAAGACTAAGTAAGGAAGAAATAATTATAGGGTAGAGACTTAGGATAGGTAAATGCATCATTATTAACTTTATTTCTTGTTTAAATTGGGTTTTTATGGTTCTAGTATGCTTAAAAATAATTAAAATGAACAAAATGTATCTTGATGGAAATCCATACTACATGGGATTAATAAATATTTGTCTTCCCTTCAGCTATAGATCCTGGTTGTTTTTTTTTTGTGTCGGTATGGAAGAGGAGTTTGAATGAGCTATCTTGGTTTACTTCCATAGTGTTGATGCTGTTGGGGGATGATTTTTGATAGAGAAATTTATACTCTTTTCAACAGTAAAATTTGGGGACTAATGAGGTTAGCGTTTCTGATGTAGTTACACTGATATGGTTGGAGGATAATCAGACCCCTTTAATTTGATCTAGGTCCCGGTGGAATATTAGGTCCCTTAAGAAGTTAATTAGAAACAAGGAGTTATGCGTTAGTGGTGCATGTTATATCTGGCTGAGCATAAGGAGGAAAATGATTTGTTGGTAAAATTTTAGAAAGAGTTTCATAATGAGTTATTTACCTTGACCATGAAAACGTGAAGGGAAATATATTAATTCTCTTCAGTAGGGGAGTTTGTTATTTTGGGAATTGGGAATCGTGTTTATGAACCATATACATTTTAACCTAGATCTATTTTCATATGAAGAGTCTTGTATAATTTATATTGAGGAGGAAATCCATCCTTCGATCCAAAAAATAGATATTCCTTTTACATTGATGATGTATTTGGAGGTTTATTATAAGGTGTAGTGATTGATTTTGGGAAATCAAAAGGAAGTGTATTGTAATAGGGGATCATGTAGGGTTCCACGAGGAGTAAAGTTTTTAGTATTAGGTCTCAGTATCTAGGACATTTGAGGTTTCAACCAGAAGGGTGTTAGCCTCAACAACTTCTTTTTCATCCTTCTAGGAAAATTGTTTTTTGATCACTTATTGGGGACTCTTTTCATGTTTTTAATTTATTTGGGGTTTATTTACATTGTCAGAATCAATTCCCAGTGGTTCTTCCTTCTCATTTTGGTGCAGGTAGATTGGTTGAGCGCCTGCATCAGCAGGAACTACCAATGAGACCGTTTCAGCCGCAAGAAAAGTAGTCTTATTCTCCACTACGTGGGGATAGAGAAGGTAGAGTCAAACCATAGGATGATACTCATGTTTAGATACCTCTATCTTTGTGTGTCCATGAAGGTGTAAATTAGTGGAGTGGTAGATTACTTTGAAGTGATCATTTGAATACAATAGAGGATTTAGTTCCAGTGGGGCCAAATATTATTTGAGTTACAATGATATTTTTTCAACACTTTTTTTGAATTATTGGATTTGGGATATTTTCATTCAATTTTTGAACCCTCTTCAGTCGATTATATAGGATAGAAATAGAAATTATTCTTTTTCTCTTATTGTTAAACATTCTAGTCGAAGGCCAGACCATCATATGTGATATATTTTAAGGGTATAGACTGATGATCAGTAAACATCAGACTGATGGAGATCTTTTTATGCTTTATATGCTATCATATGATAACATATTTTTCATACACTAGTTGTATTCTATTCATGTTTTTAATATCTTCTTCCAGATGAGTGTCATGTTATCATTCATTTATGGGTTGATTCATGTTTCAGTTGGCGAGTGGAGTTGTTAAGTGGATAGTCAATGTGTGGAGTCACTTCATTATTTTTTGGATGATTTGTCTTTGTAATTATTTTATTCTATAATGGTGGATGATACTATGTTCATTTGGGGTTTTTTTAATGTTTCTTCTACAGAGTTTATAACACTACCCCCTCGACTTTATGTTGAGTTCAGGATAGACTTGTAGTACAATGTTTCTCTAATTTCAATTGTACCTTATCAGATAACACTATCTGAGTTGAGAGCGATTAGGATTCAAGTAGATGATATAATTTATAGTGGATTGATCTGGCCCATTGTATCATAATGGGGTGATCTAGTGTTATTCTTAAAGAAGTAATATGATAGTATGAGGTTGTTAATATACTAATGGAGTGTGAATTCAGTATCTATCGAGAACTATTACC
The DNA here is from genome assembly GCA_963277665.1 of Viscum album. Classification (NCBI taxonomy): domain Eukaryota; kingdom Viridiplantae; phylum Streptophyta; class Magnoliopsida; order Santalales; family Viscaceae; genus Viscum; species Viscum album. The sequence continues at coordinate 320,140,843 of OY728156.1, forward strand.
CTGTTCTAAGGATATATGATCTTTTTAACCAACTGAGTGGGTAAAGATGGTTTTATAAGATCTATATATAGTCTTGGTATCACCAATTGAGAGTGAAGGAGGGATATATTCTGATGACTTCATTCAAATATATGTATGGGAACTTTGAGTTCAAAGTCATGTTGGTCAATGTCATGAATTCACCAGTTATTCTCATTGGACACATGAACTACTTATTCTGGGAATTCATAGAAATGTTTATGGTTATTTACATTGAGGACGTATTGATATTATCTAATTCGGAGGAGGGGAATTCTAATTATATCATAGTTATCTTGAAGGTTCTTCGATGGCACCAAATTTATGGAACATTGTGAAAGTTTCATTTTGGGATAGAAGAGGTTCATATCCTTGGGATTGTGCTATTTCAGTAGGTTTTGGTAGTAGACCTGTCAATGATCAAGATGGTTTTTTAATTGGAATCACCCAATAAAATGGTATAGGTTTATATTTTTCTTAATCTTGTAGGGAATTATCTCAGGTTTATCCGCAATTTTTCTCAATTTGTATCCTCATTTACAGTGTCAACTAAGAATAACTAGGATTTTTTATGGACTGAATAGTGTCAAGAAGTGTTTATTTATCTAAATGGTATGTTGTTCAATGCACCATTTATTTAGTTTATAGAGGAGGGGTGATATTTGAGCTGTTTTATGATCCTTCTCATTTTGGATTGGGATTTGTGTTGATACAACAGTGAAAAGTCATCTCTTATAGTTCTAGGCAGTTATATCACAACAAAAAAACAATGCCTCCCATAATTTCAATCTAGAATTGGTTGTGTTTGTACTGAATTTGGGGCAGCATTACCTCATTAGGGAGAACTTTGGGTTATTCAGGGATCATAATATCATTAGGTATGTATTTTCTAATCTTAATCTAAAAATTTGGTTGTGTATGTTGAACGAGTTTTTTTGGGTAATCTTTTTTATATTATTTACACCTTAGGAAAAGAGAATTTTTTGGCTGAATTTTTTAAAATAAATTTGTGGAACTACATTGTTTAGGAGTCTGGGGAAGTTTGTAGAGGAATGTAGTAGTTAGAAGCCTTGCACTTTGATGCAAGAGTGGTTGAAAGTATATGTTTTTTGTTCCATATGAATATTTAATATTCACTGATGAAATATCTACAAGTTTCTCAATGGGGAGGCTTATAGGTATAGTTGATATTTGATCTTGTATACCATGTTGATTCTCTTAAGGGATAGTTAGAGGATGGTCTTAAAATGATGTTTTTTCATTGAAGGTTTTTTATTCTTATAGTGATGCATGAAAGATTATGTCTTGATTTTATATGTCCAATTTTATAGTATAATCAGTGGTATAGAAGATATACAATGGATTAAAGAATCATTTTTTATTTCCTAGGATAAAATGTGTAGTGGAAGAGTTTGAGGCTCGATGTTTGGTTTTTCATCATGTAAAGGTTGAGCACTATATTCTCGATGGTTTTTTGCAACCATTAAATTTCCCATAGTGGAAAATGGATGGAATATAAATAGATTTTTTCATAGGGTTACCTTGATGTTAGGGATGTTTTCATGTTATCTTGGTAATAATGGATTAGTTAATGAAGTTAGATAACTTCCTTATAATCACGAATTTGGGTGTCCTAGTTGTTTTAGTGAGGAGGTAAATCGATGAGGTAGTGTGTTTTTACAGAGTTACAAGTTTCATTATCTTGGTCAGGACAAATATTTTACCTCTAAATTCATGAGGTGATTATTGAATAATATTTACACTTAGATATTTCTCAACAAACAATTACATTCTCATATGAATGGGAAAGTAGAGTGGACTATGTAGAAACTAAATGATATGTTATGGGAATTTATCGTAGGCTTAGAAGAATCCTGGGAATGTAAATTTAATTTTGATGATAATTCTTATTAGAATATAAATCAATGATCAATTGACATAGACCCATTTTAGGAATTTTAATTGAGACCATGTCATTAACCATTATGTTAGACAAACGTTGGGGAAGTAGAAATTCATGGCTCTGACATGGTATAGAGAATGCTAGAGAAAGTTAAATTAATTCATGAGATGATTAATGTAGCACTGGACTGCTATAATTCCAATTTTCTTCACATGAGGTGGCCCTTGTATTTCAAGGTTGGAGACCATGTTTCTTGAGATTCTCTCATCGACATAGAAGTAAAGATTTGTAAGGGGGGAAAGCTTTCTTCTAGGTTTTTTTGGGACCTTTGAGGTATTATAGTGAGTTTTTGTTGCGAAATACTGATTTTCATTTCCATGATGTCTTGAGAGAATCTATTATAACTTCCTTTTCTCTTAAATCCATTAGTATCTACACAATTATTGACATGTCATTGAATTTTGAGAATTAGATATCTAGGACAATGTGGCATTCATGGAGCAGCCAGTAGATATTTTATATCATCAAGAGAGGGTGTTGAGTGGAAGATAAATTCCCTTCATTCATGTGTTGTGGAGGCATAGGGTCGTGGAGGAAACTACTTGGATGCATGAGATATAGATATGTTCCCAGTATGATAAGTGTTTTTAGTTTTTTATATGTTTTCCTTATAATGTTTCTATCTCATAGTTCTATATGATGTGATGTTTTTTTGATGTATGATGTGTGATAATGTTTTTTCATATGAGATGGGTAGGTATTGAATCCTAATAAGATACATTATACTTTGACAAAATTAAATCCATCCAAGAAATTTAATGCTTCCCAAAGTGAAGAATATATTAACAAGAAAGCTGGTATTCATTGATTTATGTTCTTGAGAACATGGATTTTGTTTTTTGTTTTGGTTATTTTCATGGGATGTGTGGAGGTTTATATTGTTTAGTATATGGTTTTTTTAATAGTAAAGTGATGTGGTGATTATGTATGTCTTGAGTTGGTTGTGTGGTGTTTGATTGGATGTTTGGATATTCACGGCTTGAATCATATGATGTAGTGTTGTTCCTAGTGAGAGGTGGTGTTGTGGTTGTGTGGTAATTCATTTTGTTGAGATGTTTGAGGCTATTTTATTTCATAATTCTTGTTTTTGGCATCATTTTTTTGTAACATGGACCTTGAGAACTATACAGAGGGTGGTTGTTTGTGTCCATTTTCTTTTCTCGAGATTGGATTAGATTCTCAAGTATGAGAATCATTTGAGAGGTATATTATGTAACAAAGTATACCTTCTGGGCCTATTACTTTTCTAGTTTTGTTAGTTAGATAGTGTTTTGAGAAAGACTTGGATGGTTTGGTGGAGATTGGAGCTGTAACAGAACTACAGAAGGCTTTTTATTCTATAAAAGTGGTTTTTATGGTATAAAGGTGTGGTTTGCGACCTGTGTGGCAAGCTGGTTTATGGCTTGTACATGGTAGAGATGTGGGAATGAGAATGGTTGTTATTCCATAAGATGGGGATTTATTGTGTAAGTCAATTATTTCTCCAGGTTCCATGTTTTTTAGATTTTTTTTGTGTTTTGATTTTTTATGGTATAAATGTTGGTTTTACGGTTTTTATTCATAGTATTATAGAATTTTTGGGGTAAAATTTATTTTTACTTCTTAAAATTAGTGATTTGAAGGTTGTTTATATGTCTTATTTTTTCAAATTTCCTTTCATTCATCTTTTCTTCTCCCTATCATTTGGTGGTGAGACCGTGGTAATTTACAAAGATATTCTAGCCCATCCCCTCATACTACGATCAATAGGTTCTGGGGTGTGGGTTTTGGCGAATGAGGTATGTTCACCTCTATTCATTGTGGTTTTATTTCTATTCCACTCCTAGGGGAAACAATTGAATCATTAGGTTTTTTTTCTGTGTGGGAATAATTTTGATGATCGAAGGGCGTGGTGTTGGTTGATCCATGGTTTCTCGTGTGTGGTTGTTGTTTGATGACATGTCATCTTTTCCCAATGGGGATAAATGAGTTGAAAATGCATCCATAAGGTACTTTTTCCTACCTTTTTCATCATGTTCATCATGCAAGAGGTGTTTTATCTTATTTATCTATGGGGGATGGTTCTTACTAGCCTAATGAAGAAAAATTAATTGGTTTAATTGAAATTGAAATGGAAAGGGATTTTTTATCATTATTTTTTAAATTTGATATTATCTCGATATTTGACACTATACGGGGTAAATTCCCTAATTGTTGGGGGAATTTTATCAATACTGATGATGAATTGTGGAACCCTTACTTGTTTTAATTTCTTGGAATCACCCTAAAATGGGAATTGGATATAGGGTTATATTTGTTTAATAAAATGGTTACCCCGGGATTTCTAGACTATGTGATAATAACGCAAAAAATAATGAAGTAAAATTGAAAAAAAAATTACATGTTAAATCTCTAAAATGTAATGTGATATGTTTTGATGTGTGGTCATCCTATGGGGTGGTGATTTTATGGTTTTTTGAGGTCGTGCTTTGGGGGGGATTCATGGTTTTTATGTGCTATGGTTGATGTGTGGTTGGTTTGATGTCATGTTTTAGGGTGTAAATGTGATGTGTTTCTATTGATATAATATGAGGTGATGATGTGTGGTTATGTAATGCTTGATAGCGTTAGGTGGTAGATGAAAAGAGAATGGTTGAGTTGTGCTAGATGCCTAGGTAGTGATGGAATAACTGGTTAATAATGTTTTAAATAGATTGTGACAGTTAAGATATTGTTATGTAAATTTTTAATGAATGAATTAAGAATGATATGTACAGTTAAATGTGGTTTTTAATATATAATGGAAGGAATGACGTGTTTAAATTAAATTGTCTTGGATTTAAATAAAAAGTGAAAAGTGCCTTGTGGCTTTGGTTTGTTATGTGGGTTTCTATATTAATTGGTGGTAGTGAATGTGGTGATGCTTTGACTGTGTTAGTTCCTTATTATGAACCCTTAGGATGGTCTTGTGTGTGGCTTGTGTGTGTTTATATATATATATATATATATTCTTTGTATATGTCTTGTTATCCCTATATGAACCCTACCCACATTGAGCATCATATGACGACACCCATATATATATATATATGGGGGTGTTTTCCCAAATATCCTAGTGGAGCGGATGGATAGCTGACTACCTGCTCTTTCATTCTCTCTCCTCTCGGTGAGTTTATTTGTACATGCTGTGATGGTCAGAGGTCTAATATTTCACTAGGTGATGGCCTGACTGTCTTTAGGTGAGATGAAATGTGGCCATGACGTGGGATGGTGGAAAAGGTGTTTGCATGAGAGATAGGACATGACCATGTTGTTTGGATGTGTCTCAGGTGTCTATAAAAGAGATATAATGTTACCATGTTATGGGATGACTTGTTCTGGGGAACATTAAAGGTATGATGTTTATATGAGGTCGATTTCCTTATTGTTCAAGATACCCTAATACTCTGGTTATGGTTTTGATTAGTGTCCCATGTGTCTTCGGGAAAGATGTGATGTGGCCATGAAGTGGGGGTAGACCTGGTGTCTGCGAGTGTGATGTAATGTGACCATGTTGTGGGGTAGTGGTATATGTTTTATATAGTAGAAAGAATCCCCATGACATATGATGTTGGGATGTAATAAAATAAAATAAGTGAAAAACTGATGAGGGGTTCCATTTGTTGAAATGTTTCATATTATGTAACTATACTTGGATTTATTTATTTGGTGAGCATTCATTGGTGAGACTTGGATTGGATAGTTGACATGTTTAGGTGTTATTGGTTCTGCTATTTGGAAAAGGATGAATCAGTATGATTCTTCCATATGTGCATGAGAGGCTTTGGTTTTCTTACTAAGCATGCCTATATACTCCCCATACATATATAAAACTATTTTCGGGTTTCCTTGGGGATATCACAGACCATGTCGGATATTAATAGCTCAAACCCCTAGACTATTGTTATTTTACTACTTTGAATTTTATTTTTGGTATTTAATTTAGATACTTTTATCTATACCTAATTTATTTATACGTACATTTTTTGATTCTTTTTTCCTTCTTTTATATTATTTCATGGAGTTTCTTATTATTGATTCATCATATTTAGTGATAAAAAATTATTATATATAGAAATCCCTCCCATTTTATGAGATTTTTATACTTTTGGTGCCAGTCTCCAACTCATGGCCTTCTATAGGTGGGAATAGAGGGGTTATTTTTTCACTCCCTTCATTGATGTATCATTGGTGGGAGGGGATCATGACAATCAAACCATCTATGTTGCCTCATGTTCATATCCTGTTAAAAAAAGAAGTATCTTAGACACTTTTGATCCAACTGAACTAGGAACCCATTATTGAATAGGTAATTTATTTTACTCTTTAATGATAGAACATCTGCCACCAACCCCATATCAAATGTGGGATAGTTTTTCGCTTGTCGGCATAATATCTTTGACCCAAATGAATCCAAATTTTTTCCACGAATGACCACATTGTTGAGTGGATATTTGTTTCATTTCAATTTATTTAATGTTTTCATAAGAACATATTCTTCTCATCTTATTCTATCTCTAATTTCATTATTCTTATTTTTTATATTTTATTTCATGCAATTTAAATCTAATAGTATATATTTTCTATTATTAAAAAATTATTCACTATTTTATTCATTATTAACCATTATATAAGGATTCATTATTTAATTCCTTATCCATGGTTTTTATTCATATTCTAATATTTTATTATTTGATTATAGAAGGAACAGAGGGTTATATGTTAACTATTTAATGCTTATATATTTATTATTATTATTATTCTTAATAGTATTTATCATTTATCATTCTTCATTAATGTATGTTATAATGTTTTGATTTTTCCCAATCTATGTTGTATGATTTTTTCTATGTGTAGAATATTATTCATCCAAATAAGTTTTTCTTATAATATCTTACATATAATAAAATTTAAAATATTAAAAAGTTAATGATGTTATGTACCATAATAAAATATTATATATTTGGCTGAAAAAAAATATTTTATGAAGTTTTGGTAATAAAAACCTTATATTCTAAGTTATTTTTACAATTTACCATATCTTACATATCCAAATAAGTAATATAAATATATTACATATGTTAAAGAATTGATGAATTTTACTAGGTAAAAAATCATCTCAATTAATTCAAAGTAAATATATTTTGCATCATTTGATGATTCAAGAACTGAGAGATTCATTGAGTAGAAAAACATATGCACTATAATGTAAAAGTTTAAAATATCTTATTCCTAGAGAATTTTTTAAAAGGAATTAATGGTATGTATCATTATAAGATATAAATCATCATAAGTTATAAATCATCATATATATATGTAGTGAATATTGAAAATACTATGTATGCATAGGACTATATTAGTTGTTCGACAACAATTGGACCATCAGAATTGAAACTATTAGAATAAATAATTTTATAAAACTGGTTCTATATTTTAAAATAAAAATCCATATCCAACATTGAAATAGATTAGAAGAATGTTTTAATTATAAGGAGGGACTATAATTAGTGAAGAATGGAAGAATATTGGGAATAATACAAATGCTCAGGATTCTCTCTACAAGGAAACACTGAATTTGAGGAGGTTAAGAAGATTGATATTTTTCATTTAGGCTCATTAAATTAAGATAAATGTAACCATCATAGGGACTATAATATCTACAAAAAAAGAAAATAAAATAATGTAATGTCTATTCTAATCTACCTAAGGTCATCAGAATGAGATCAGTGGGAAGAGATCTAAATTACATGAATTTGGAGATGGAGAAGAAAGATATTATAAGATATATGGAGATAGTATGCATTATTTGTGATATCGTTGGACCAAAATATCATAATAAATACCCTCATAAAGGAATTATCAAGGGGGGAAAAATACTAAATTTTTCTTGAATCTGAGCTTCGTAAGGTGGAGGAAGGGAATGTGAAGTGATATAGGTTGGCCTAGTCACTTTCAGATCAAATTCCATCTAAGATATGATCCAATGAGATATAGAATAATCAGATGGAGGATGGTATGTTTAAGGTTGTTACCAAAGAGGTTCTTACCATTTCCAACGAATCTTCCATCATGTGGAGTGAAGTTGGAGCTAGAAAAGAACTTTATCAAACCCTTGTCCATATTTCTAAACAACACAATGTAAGGAATACTTATGATCCTATTAAAGGACAAAAATATATGGATATGAATAATTAAGTTGGGGGATTAAATCCATCAATGTAAGAACCATCCTACAATATTAAACATTCTCAAGTTGATTTAAGTTATTTTCCTACCCTTTATTTATTATAGAAAAAATAAAAGAAATCTATGAAAAGTTTTGTAAATCCTATTTACATAAAATACTTAATATTATGAACGATTATATTATTCTATAACCTGGGAATGGAGCGAAAAATTACATGGAGAGATATCCCTAAGGTCTCCAAAATCTTTAATAAAATGGGTTTTTTTAAATGACTTTAACTTTTTATGAATTTTAAAAAAAAATTATTTCATGATGATTATCAAGTGGTTCTGGAGCTTATCACCTCTACACATGAAGAGAAAATTTATGGACCATCTCGAGATTTACATTGGTAACTTAACATCAAAATTATTTGGAGTTCCTCCAGGTACGAGACGTTAAGAACCTTTACTTTTATTTACTCTTCCATTTTCAATTTTATTCCTTGAAATGAGCTATAAATGGTAGCCACTTTTCCTAAGTGACCATTATAAAATAAATAAATATGCAATTTAAAATTACATATAGAGATTAAAATGTAATTATGTGTTGAAACTATTGATAATTTTTTTATTCATATTTCTTATATTATTAATGATAGAAAATTATTTAATAAACTCTAGTAAATTATACTACATCATAGTGACTTCATAATGAATTCAATGGTTCTATTAATTTAGAGATACTTGTTTTACAGAGATATTGACATGCAATTATTGTCTAAATATAAATGTTCAAAATTAAATTATTTATATTCTGCATGGATGTTGTTTTGTTATATTCTAGGGATTATAAAATGTTCAAATATTTATTATTATGGAAATTATTTCGAGTCTATTCAATGATATTAAAGATATTTATGAAACATTGGTAAAATATTATGTTTTTCTGTATTCAAGAATTTTATGTTGAAGTGTTGACTCTGTAATTAATACTAATTAAGATAAATTTTCAATTGTGGATAGAGTCATGGGTAAATTTATTATTATTTTATTATTGAATTATTTTAATGGTTATATTTTGGTTAATGTTTGCAGATTCTTATATAGAGGAAGATGAAGTGACAGGATAGTATGAGAGTGGATTTTATAGGTGAAAGTAAAAAGTATTGAATAATATATTAGAAAGAACTCATGTACTTTTTTGATCACAACTAAATTATTTCTACACTACTTGAAGGAGATTCACCATAATGATTCAATGATAAAAGATTATTCAAGCTTCCAAAACTGTCAAATATCATATATCCTTTAGTTTTTTCAGCTATATTTTCCCATTTATTCAATAGATATTTAATTGAATATTCATTTATTTTTTCCCTCAAAACATTATGATCTGTTTGGTTATACCTATATAAAAGGTATATGTTGTAATTAGGTCATGATTCCTATTTAAATGTAAGGTTGTATTTGGGATCTACTTCACATAGAAAAGGTTGGTTGTAATAGGTTTATGACCTTCATTTAAATGTAAATTCACTTACAGAATACCATACCTCTCAGGGATTATATGTGTGTAAATAGTAGAAGTAATATGCATTGTTTAATCTAAACTACAATAAAAATCTCATATATTCTTATTTACTTTCATCTTTTTCCATTACGTTCTTAATTCTTTAAATTAAAATCCCCTAATTTGACCTTTCAATAATCATGCATTTGGGACTAACAATCCTTATCAGAGCATGCGATCTATTTGATATATTTTTTACCAATAAAACTTTACTAGACTAAACAGTTTAGTGGAAATATCTTCTTGATGGTAGGTAATACCATATAAAATACCTAAGAGATAATAAAATGATTTAACTAGTAATAATAATAAAAGTATGATTTTAATGATAAATTAGGAATATTATTTTGTGTTCTATTGGAATAATTTTTTTTTCATTTCTCTTCTTGTAAAACCACTCATGATATTTGGATAATTTTTAAGGTACTCAAAATAGTATAGCATATTTAATAGAACCGTGCTTTGTGACACATCCCTATCATGGGTTGAAAAATATCTCTTATTTCCTTTGTTAAAAAACATATTTTAATAGACATCCTTGGTTTTCTCAATAGATGAGTGCATAGAAAATAAATTTTTCACCTTTAATTAGAGGGAAAGGGGGATGTTTTTTCTAAATTGTTTTATTTTAAAAATAAAACAAGGAAACTAAAAAATAGAAGCAAAAATTAATAAAGAGATTGAAAAATAAGATATGAGAAGGGTGACTAGGTCTAGTATGGTTTTCATAATTAAATCATATCATTTTTCCAATTTATTCAATCCTATTATGCTAAGATGATTAAATTGAGATTCCATAATTTATTCCTGTCACTCTGATGGCTAAATGATGACGGTGTTAATAAACCATTCCAAAATATCATCTTTCTATACCATCCTTCAAATATTTGTTAGAGTTTTATTTAATACACTCAATTGAGATGGGAAATTCCCAATCAAGGCTTATTTATCCCAAAAAATCAAGATTGTCTACTAAAAATCCAACATGTACTAACTATAATCAATTAATTCACCACTAAGACATATTTTATTCAATCATATATTAACCAGACCCTAGTGGAGGGATAAAATGATCATAAAAATGGAAATAAAAAAATTATAATAAAATACCAAATATGATCATACTTGAAAATAAAAAACTAATAGAAGAATGTTGAAATCATGTTCACATAAGAAAGAAAACATTTTCTACCATTATGATCAAGAACTCAAAAATAAAAAAAGACCCCCTCCCCCTCATCCATAATCACTCAGATTATAATCAATCCATGTAATGAGTAACCAAGAATAAGGGATAAGAGTATGATAATAAAAAATTAACAGTAACAAAACATATAATAGGAAAAGAAAAAAATACTCCTACAAAATATGTACTTCCAAAGATTTATCAATTTCTTCACCCTAGAAGTCATAAATTTTCCATGGTTCATTATGAAAGGTTGTTCAAACTTTAGTTTAATATTAATCATCAAGATTTAAATTCCTTTGGAATCATGTAAAAATAATTATTCACAAATTAATCAGGATTACTTTTTCTACCAAAAGAGACCCTTTACTATCTTATTATATCATTCATTTAATGAGGAGGAATCCATTCTAATAGTTAGAAATTTTTTTCATCTTGATTGATTTTTTTTGGGCTATTAATGTTCTAACAAGCATCATGTATAGAATACAGAGTTTAGTCCCATGAATAGAGTAACCATACAAAAAAATTACTCCATTTTTTCAATATAAAAACCCTTACAATTAAAATACTAAATTCCAAATAACTATTAAAATTATGGAATTTATAAAATTTTAAATTCTAGACAAAGATTCATCAAAAAATTGAATAAAATCATATCAATTTATTAAAATGTAAGGGATTAAATTATTTAAGTACACATGAAAAATAATGTAAATATAAGCTTTATCAATTCCCCCACAATTATTACTTGGACTCGTAGAAAAATATGCATCAAAATCTTATCAAATATCATTAAAATCACATACCCAAGAGATCCAAAAATTTAAAAACAAGAAACCAAATATTACATGAGTTCTAAAAACCATTTTTTTACATTCTCTAGTCATATTACTTAATAAATTCCCACTTAATTTCTCCACTCAGTCACACAAGACCCCTACGTAACAAAACTTTTATATCATCTAACATATGTTGATTTTCAATAAGGATTTCATAATTGAAACCCATGAAATATTCACTATAGGCTTGATAAATTCTAATATATTCCCCTGATATTAGTCAATGTTATGATTTTATTACTGTGACTTTTCAGGTTTTTTTAGTGTATATTGATTGGAAGGATTTATAGGACGAAATTTCTATTGTAAAATAAGTAAGGCTTGGATATTTTTGAATAAAACATTTCATGATTCTAATTTGCAATAAAATATTTAATATTCCTCAACCACATTAGAAGGAAATAATATCCAAAATAATAAGAAATTTTAATTGATGTACAACCCATACATTCTCCATTTCTTCATATTTATCCCTTCATCTATTTCACAAAATTTCAGATTTTTTCTTTTGAAATATCCATAAAGGAATTGATTTTTTTATCATGAAAGATCAGGAAGTAGAATATTTGATAGAATGAATTTTTCAGAATCATAAACATCTATTAATAACTTTATTTTCCAACCTAAGTGTCTCAAAATGATTTATCAAAACGCAATACATATTTAGTTCAAATTGATCAAAAAATCTCACATTAAGAGGAGTATTTATAGGGAAAATTAGATTTTAATGTGGGTAAAAAGAAAGTGGATTTTCATGGATTATATTGAAGACATGGATTAAATGTAAAATCAATAAAATAATAAAAATTATTGAAAATGAGATTTTAAACCAATGGAACTCGTCAATCATTTAAAACCCAAGCACCTCAATACCTCATGTTTTGAAAAGAATAAATCAAATTGTAGTTAAATAAATAATTTCTTGATTCTCTCAATAAGTGAGGTGAATGTAAATAATATTTCAAAAAGTGTTAATAATACTCAAGGTAAATTGGTTTTAATGATAGTGAGATGTGTCATGGAATTGAAAAATTAGATTTATTTTCATGACATTCCCAAAATTTTAAACTTGAAACATAGAAAGTTTTAGCACTAATTTTAAATCAGTTTTATGGAATAAATTTGATAAATAATTACAATGGGATTAAAAAAAGAATATATATTTATCTGATATCAAAAGTTTCAAAAACTGAAAATAATTGAAAAAAAAACATAAAATATGTAACATATATTTTTTTAAAATAGAAAAATACAAAAATAAAAATCATAATCAAAAAATATTCCCTCCCTACACAAAAATGATATAGTGCCATTAATTATTTCACATATATTGAAAATATAATTATATTTTTAATTGTATCATTATAAGAAATTTAGTGTTATAGAGAGGTACAACCTAGCCTAATTATAGTGAGATATAGGGTTAATATCTTATATACATCCGCTATAAATTTTTTAAAAAATATAGATAATATAACATAAAAAATTTATTTAAAGATAACAAATTATCAATATAGTGAGAATGGAAAATATAATAAAGACATAACTTGATTTATCCCAATAATTGGTACTTGGGTATTGGCTACCTCTATATGGGAAGTTCTATTGGTTTATCCCTAATATGATGGTGGGGGATTTTCTTTTAGATGAACCACTAGAACTTCTTCTTTCCATCTTATATGTCTTCAATTTTTGGAGAACTCAATTGATATATTACCCAAAATCCAACCCATGATAATGAGATAAAACGTTTATTATGGGGTTCAAACAATGAATGAGTATAATCAATATCAAATTTTTCATCATCAATGTATGATTCATGTGACTTGGTTTCCCTATGGAATTCCAATTATATCGTGGCATGCACTCCCTCGAATAAGTGTTCATCGTGTTTGGGGAGTTCTATATTTTCTCAATAGGAATATGTTCATTTTATTACTCATACACAAGGATGAATTTGAAATTTAAAATAATAATTATTGATACTCAATTCAGTTTCAATAAAATTAGAAGATAATGTGTTCAAGAAAATACAATATCCTTGGGTTTATTTGGTTTTAACTACTTATTTAGTGGGAATTTACTTTTAGAGTTGAATTTCTATAAATTTATATAGGTAGTTAGGGTCCTCCATGTTCTTTTCAATTTTACCAAATGGGTGTTTCCATCTTCTCCAAAAGATAATATAGGTATATTGGTTTTGATTCTTCTTCCTTATAAGGGATGAGAGATAATATTTCACATCATATTCATTCCAAAATTCAGCCAAATCTCATTAGTATTCCATATGTACTTCATATGGAAAATCATATTCATCAATACCCTCTATTAATGGTTGTGTAGGGATGAATGGATCATCTTTGAATTCCATAGATGACATCTCAGGTTCTTCAACATCATTGATGAGCGGGAAATCCAATTCCACCATTGGCCCATGTTTAGATTATGGGTTGTCCTTCTAAACCATGTGATGTTTTTTCAAATTATGTCGTCAAATTTTTTAACTTTTCTTGAATCCACTGAAACTAGTATTTTATACCACATTCAACAAATTTTCATTGATGATACACCATTTCTTGATAAAATTATGGTAATAACATTGGGATTATAGTTAAATTTTTATCCAATACCTCCAACAATGGATATTTGGGATAATATATAAGATTCTGGATCTGGTCCTTGAATTCCTAGTATATGAAAGTTTTTATCCAAGATCCATTGATCCATTTACAAAAGAAACATTATCCTCTGTATACTGTGTAGTGTAAAACATTTATCAATTTTTTTAAAAAAATTTGAAAACAATCAAATAATTACAAATATATTATTGGAACTGCCTCCCCAACTAAGATACCATGTTTTGACATGTTTCTATCACAGGAAGTATAAAAAACAATTATTACCTCATTTAAGTTTTTTTGGTAGTGTTTATTCTAGGTTTTATCTATATATAAGCACAAAACAATCATTTATCACCATTAAATATAGGAAAATGAGTTTTTTTTAAATTCTTTCATTTTGGAAAGAAAATAAAGAAACTAATAAATAGAAATACAGAAATAATTAGATTGAGAAACATGATATGAGAAGGGTGATTAGGTTAGTTTTAGTCATTTAAATTCAATTATATTCTAGCTCTAATTTATCCAATTTTATTCTTCTATATAGATTAAATTGAGATTTCACAGTCACTTCCTCTTACTACCTTAGTAAAATGATGATAGTGAGAACAAAGCTTTCCAAAATCACAGATTGTTATACCCCCTTTCCTATTTATCAGTGAGATTGAATTAATACCCTCAATTAACTTTGGAAACACCCCACTAGGTCTCTCTTATCCCAAAAAAGTCAAGAATGTCAATTACCCCTCCAACACAAACAGGCGATCTCTTAGTAATTTACTTCTAATACACGGTCTATTCGATCGTATATAAATTAATACTTTTTGGAGGAATAAAATTATCACCATCCATGAAAAATACAACTTTATAATCCAAATCCAAATGCAATCGTACTTATAAATATAAACTACTATTAGAATATTGAAATAAACTTCCTAAAAGAGAGAAAATATTTTATACCATGATTTTTTAGAACAAAATAATTAAAAAAATTCCCCTTCCCCAATAAATCATATTTTTACCCCTCCACATGATGTGTAACCAAGAAGAAGGGTGAATATTAAGGAATTACAAAAATGAAAATAAAAAAATGGTGAAACGGATAAGTAGAAAATTTCTCCCCTATAATCTATCCCCTAGAAAGTTAACCCATTTTCCCACCATACTGGAAGACAACACCAAGGTTCCTTCTTTAATTTTGTTCATGATTAAGATTTATATTGAACCTAAAATTTTAGTTCTTATAAAAACTTTTAAAAAAATTGCATGAGTTACTTATTCACCCTTTTCTCAAAAAATAACCATCAATTTTCTCCACTTTTATTCATGAAATGGCCACCTTAATGAAAAAAATTTGTCCTTGAAATCTCATGTGCACATGAAACATTGAGTCCACATTTATTTATTAATATAATCACCTCAATTAAATATTTTAGCCTGATATATTACTCGTTTAATTATGAGGGTTCAATTCTGTTAGAAAAAAATATTTTTCAACTTGAATGTTTTGTTTAGGATTGTTGAAGTTCGAATGTACTCTAAGTACAGAAGAATAAGTTGAATCCCATGATAAAATTTATAAAAATAAATTAATCCATTTAAATAAATATTTTAAAAGTTATGATCAAAATATATTCGTGGTAAAAAACTTTTAGAATTCCAAAAATAAAATTTTTTCACATTTTAGCCCAAAATTCATCGAAAATCCAAACAATGAATGAAAAAATATAAATTTTTAAGTTGGAATGGGTTAAATATTTGAAATAAACATGAATAATAATGGAAATTTAAACTCTATCACTAGTAATATTTTAGGCTAAGTACCAAGACTTCAAGATGGGAAAAAAAATAAAAAAAATAATCCACCAATTTAAAAGCATTGTGAATGAGATGAGTTATCTTTGAAAGTAATTAAACAATAAAACTATATTTGAAATATTTATGGATCTAAACACATTCTTTTCATATATAAACATTGCATCACTTTTTTTAATATTCAATACATAACATTATAGTCCATTCCAAAACTATAGATATTTGGAATGTTTCGATACTATATACATAAACATATTATTTATGTACAGTGTTCATAATCTCTTGTAATATTATTCTCACTTTTTATCATTGATGGAATTACCTACCAAAAATATTTCTTCATAATCGTGGAAAAGGAAACATAATAAAGGATGAAATTATAAACTCATTAAGGTTAAATAGGGGATATATTGATTTATTATCATAAGAAATCATAATATAAGAACAAGGTTATGATGTTATGATCATATCATAAAAATTTTATACATAATTTTTAATTCTCCACTGTAGATCCCTAGAGCTGATGAATTATTTTTTTAATATTCATGATTAAAAAGAATCAAATCCCATAGTAATGATCAATATAGCAGTCTTGGAAGACCATATTACATATATGATTCCAATAATACATTAGGAAAAGAAAATTGAATATGATCCATTGTAAAAAGAAATAAACTGAATCCTTTAAATCTTATTCAATTTTTTCCTTATCCTAACCTATGGAAGGGAAACATAAGAAGAGTTCGATCAAATGATCAGAAAGGTTTATTAGAAACCCATATATGAGAAGTAAATTCAATAAGTCATAGATGTTTTGTAAATGTAAATAATCTGAAAACAGATTCAATAAATAAACTGAGAATGAAAATGTATTCATATATTTTTAAATAATAAAAATAATATAGATATTTATGATTGAATACTGAATGAATATGTTTCTTATTTAGTGTAAGTCGTGTATTTGGGACATGAACCATTGTTTCATCAAGATAGTTTGATTTTGTGAGTAGAAACTGGTTTGATTCTATTTGGAAACAAACAATAAGTTTTTTTTTTTGCCAACCATTTTCATTCATGAGACCTGTTGATGCGTCGAGGGGATATAGCAGTCCCCGAAAATAATAAAAAATCCAAATTATTCTTCTTAAATAGATTTATTTCCATAAAAAAATTACATATTAATAACTATATTGTGTATAAGAAACAAATTCATCAATATTTAACCATTTAAAACAACATTCAAAAGAAACACCATCTGTAAAATGATATACAAATAAGACAATAATCATATCCATGATAAAAGAATATGGATATTTAATATAAATATAAGTTAAAATAAAAAACGACCAGAATGGGGAAGTAGATACACCATATAAGAATGATTAGGTGACCAGTACCAAGTAAGTCTCAATGAAATAGAAATTGGGAAAATGTCTCATCCACACTGTAATCAATCAAATCATATGACCAAAAAATAATAATCATCAAACTAATAATTTAATACCCTGAATATAAATATTTTTTTGATATTATATATTCAAAGCCAATATACATACACCACATACAAAAATAACATGTGAATAATGGGAATCTCATATTAATAAAAGTGAGATGAGAAACCCCTTACCCCAGGTTCAACTTCCTTCAAATTTGTTCAAAACTCTTACATAATGTTCTGAATAGTGTTATTAACTTTTTATAGATCTAAAATCAGGTTTATAATTTTTTACATAATCTACTTATTACATTTTCCACCCATTTACTATCAATATTTTTTTCCATTATTTTGAGTGCATTGTTTTCATGGTTTCGAATGTCGGTTTGTTTTGGTCTTCATTTCCAAAAATAATAATAACCTAGAGTTGATAAATTTTATATATTTAGGTCATTTTAAAAAATTAAATATGGATTATAACATTCTATTATTGTGTTAAAGTGAATGGTAACTCATCGTCCACAAAGGTGGTGAATTGACACAAGAGCGACACTGATTTCATTATGGTAGAATAAAAGAATAAAATAAGAGATTTTATGACGCATATACCATAAAAAAGACTAAATTATATATATATATATAAATATATATGATACTAAAATTTTAATGAATCATTAGATAAGTGTTGAGGATATGTTATATGTGAAAAAAAAATTAAATGATTAGAGAAATGAATCTTATCTCTTGAATTGTTTATCCTTGATTTCTAATTACTCTCTTGGAAGTGGTCTTTTTATGAGACAAGAAGCACTAGAATATAAAATTTAATGAGGATAAAAAAAATTGTCCCAATATATGCATTAAAAAGTAGTTAATATAAATATATTTTGGGAAGGGAAGGACCTCCTTTTGTAATTGATGTGAGGGAAAATTTATAACATCATAAAATATTAAGATATATTATATATTTAATAAGGTTAATGATTTTAAAAAGATTTATTAGTCATAGGGAACCACAATGTCGACATATTATTATCATTTTTCCCTTTTCCAATAATTTTTTTATTTTTAATGGATTTAATAAAATATACTAATCATGAAAATTAATTTATGCCAAAGTAAACACTATTAAAAACCATGACATTAAACTCAAAAAAGTCTAAAATTAGAAAGAAAAAATTTAATATATCTCATAAATATCATATCAATATAGAGAAATTTTTAATTGACTAAAAAATCAAAGATTTTATTATTTTTATTATTTTTTATACCATTAATTTGATTTATTAATTAATTAAATAATTTTTACATCATTATTACGTAATCTATTAGGGTAGTTATTTGTTCCCTAAATATTACAAATAAACTTTCATAATAAATATAATTTTATTATACTTCAAAAAACTATTTATTTTTGAAAAAGACTTCTGGAAAACCATAAATTACACTATTATATATTTTAATATTTATAGTGTGAACACCATGACTTACTTTTAAATAAAAAATTCTAATGGTCTTAATATGAATCTTGTGGGACAAAAACGTCTCAAATTAAAATAAAAAAGAAAAAATGGTGGAAATTTTTTCTTGGAGAAATATTTATTCAATTTTGGATTCATTTAATGCAACTTATAATTTTCATTAAAACCATTTTAATATATTTTTAACTTTGCCAACACAAGTACTACATCGGCATTCCATAAGAATTAAAGACAATTGTTTCATTTTTAAAAAATAAAAATAAATTTATATCATAGAAATAAATCACTTAGGCTCAAAATAATCATTTATATTCTTCCATTAATTTTAATTACACATATCTGTATCAAAATAACTTCCTCCATTTGTTAATTGGTATTTTCTTCCCTTGCATGGGCATTTCACAAGAATTTAGATAAAGATCATGTTCTATGACAATAAAATTTTAAATTAACAACAAAAAACATAAATAATATAATATAATTAATGAATATGTCAGGAAAATAATTTTTAGAACTAAATTCTTATATATATATATATATATATATATATATGAGTCCCCAATTGGGACATTGCAACGCTGCGCTGACACTCCGTCGACAATAACAATGAATTTTATATCAATGAAATTATAATTTTAATGTTCAAAATTATTTATGTACAATATTCCACCTATAATACCAATATTTATTTCTTCCATAAATTTAATAAATTTTATAACATAATTATATATTGACACTATCAAGGAAAATACTATATTCTCTTAAAAACCATATATTTTACTATTCACTAAAAATTAATCTATTCCATAAAAATAAAAATTATTCATTCTAATACTATTTAAATTTGTTGAATTTAAAAGTGAAATATATTTTATGAAAATAATTTCATAAAAATGATAAATTTTATTTTTAATTAATATTATCATTTACTCAAAAATAAAAAATTTTAAATTATAACAGATTTTATGACCCTTTGAAAAATTATCTAAGGTATCCAAAAATTATATTATAATTATAAAATATAGAAATAGAAATATATAGTACTATTTTTTATTTTATTTTGAATCATCATATTAATTATAAAATTTAAAATAAACATTTCTGTTTTATATAAATTCTAATACTTAATTGATAATTCTAAAAAAATTAAATAATAATATATAATTATATCATACATTCATTTATATGATGACAAAATTTTATTTATATATTTATGGGTATGTTTAATATTAATTTGACTTATTTACTATTTATAAGGTTCAAATTACTTTTTATAAGAGTAACATTACAATTCCTAAGGGTCGTGTTACTATTCACCAAAAAAATTAAGTTGATCCTTTTAGACCCTAAATAACTTAATGATTATAGTCGTGTATATCCATTTTTTCAAAATTCAATTCCAAGAAGATGAAAATTTAAATTTTATACCAATACCACAGTTGTTGCGAGATGGTGGGTTAAAAGAATTGTCAAATGATTAATAAGTCTTTATATCTAATTTCAATATAACAAAACGATTCCAATGATTTACATTGGATTAATATTTTATTATTTATGTGGAACCAGTATAAATATAATTTAATACTAGTGATTAATATTCATATTATTATGTTTAACGACTATGTTATAACTCTCTCATTTAAATAATTATAATAACAAATTGTTGTCTCACAGAGAGTTAGTGTTGTGTTCATTATAGTCTATATTAAATTTATTTCTAAATCCATGGGGTGTTACACTCTCCCCAACATGAATAAATTGCATCCTTACAATTTTAAATTTTACTTCAAATAAGAAAAATTTTAATAATAGTAAATCACTTTACATAAACTGAGTTTTTTGTATAATCAATTTCAATGTCCTAATCATGGGTTTTTAGGGGTATATTTACATTAAAATTATTTATATTGGTTTGAGGGGAAAATGTGAATTATCCTTATAATATACCCCATGAGTTTCAAACTAGGTTCTTATTAAGGCTCGTTGTCATGAACCATGTTACCCTAAGTCAGGCCTAGGACACTTAGTCAGAGATGTTACACCTATGCAGATCTATTCCACAACCACATCAACTTGTAGCATTTAGATAAGGATGTATTACTTGGAATATCCACATAAACTATTCCGTTGAAAAATTATTGGATGTTATTCTATACTTATCTTTAAATTATATCTTAGGGTAAGGATATCTAATCTATGTTTTCTAAATCTAGACTCCACATTTGTTGTTAAACTTCCTCTGAAACTAATTGTATCGTCCCAACCCAAGAATCTTGGTGCCATTTCATTATTTTTTTAAATTGGAATTATTATAAAGAACAATGTTGAAAATGTATTATTAGTTTATATTTCTTGGAAGACCATATTACATATATGATATCCGTAATACATTGTGAAAAGAATATAGAACTTGATAAATAAAGAAATGAACTAAACTGCATCCCTGAAAGCTTATTCAATTTTTTATTCTTCATAACCGAGGTAAATGAATCATAATAATGTTGAGATAAAATTATTAGTAAGGGTTATAAGAAACTAACATAAGTGTGGTAAATTCAATAAGGAATCAACATTATGGAAACATAAATAATCTAACAAAGAGTTGCCACCAATAAACTGAGAATGAAGATGTATCTATAGATTTTTTCACAGTGAAAATCCAATAGATATATATAATGGAGTAATGAATAAAAATAATATTATTTAGTGGGAATAATGTATGTATTACATGAACCATTGTACCATCAACATGGTTTAAGTCTTTAAGTAGACACCCAATAGATTCTATTTGGAAACAAACCGAAAGGGTTGGTTGCCAACTGTTTTCTCTCACGAGATGTGTCAATGAATAAAGGAGATATAGTGGGGCCCTCCTTCCATTTAAATTCCAATTAAACCTTCATAAATATATTTAATTCATGAAAAAAATATTCACTATCAAAAACATTATTTAATAGAGGGTACATATTACTCAATATTTCTTAGGTTAAAAAAACATTAAAAATAAACAATATATGTAAATGGTATATGGAAATGAAAATAATCATAACCATTATATAATAATATGGTTTTCTAATTTAAAAATAATTTAAAATGAAAAATGATCTCATAGAGGTATTAGATACACCACATAATAATGATAAGGTGCACAATACTGAGTAAGTCTCAATGAAATGGAAATTGGGAAAAAGTCCCTTACCACATTGTAATAAATCAAATCGTATGACCAAAAATAAATAATCATAAAATTACTCATTTAGTTACATGAATATAAATATATTAATGGTATTATATATCAAATGTCATTATACATACACCACATTCTTGAAATAAAAGGTGAATAACAGAAATCTCATGGAATTAAAATGGTGATGAGAAACCCCTTAACTCGTGTTCGACATCCTTATAATTTGATCAACCATCCTATATAATGGTTTAAATAGTGTTATTAATTTATTAATGAACTAAAATAATTTTTATAATACATTACATAACCTTATTATTAAATGTTCCACCAATTTATTTACAATATTTTATTATTTCCATTGTTTCGGGTGTGCTCTATTCAAGGTTTCCATGGTTGTTTTTTTATAGTATTACTTATCCAAAATAATAATAACCCATAATTGATTATATATATATAGTTAATTTTAAAAAATTACATGTTAATTAAAAATTCTCACGATTTTGGTAAAGTGAAACAAAAACCCAACATCCACAAAGGTGGTGATTTGACACACTAGAGACAACTATTTCGTTATTTAAGAATAAAATAAGAACATTTGAGATTTTATTAGGAATATGTCATCAAAACAGTACCATTCTAGTATATATTTGATACAATAATTTTCATAAATCATTTTATATGACAAGAGTACAAGGTTGAAGTAAAAAATAATTTAAAAGAAAGGAAAAAAGTAATCTTACCACTTGAATCTCTTGTCCTTCAGTACCCATTTAATCTCTTATAAGTGGTCTATTTGTGAGACCAAAAGCACTAGAATGTAATAAGGTATGAGGATAAGGTAAATTAAATGCATATATGTGGGAAATAATGGTTGTGGTGGTGAAATTGTTTTAAGGGAGGGGCCTTCCTTTATAATTTAGGTGTGGGAAATTAGGAATTTATTAAAAAATAAAGAAATATTAATTATGAAATTGGGATATATATTTTAAAAAGATCCATAAATAACATAGTATCATAATGTAGAAATAATAATTTCTTATTTCTTCATTTTCAATAATTTTGTGATTTTTAAATAATTTAATAAAATATATTAATCATGAAAAATAATCTATGTCGAATTAAACATTACTAATAATTATTATTTTAAAAACAATAACCTAATATCTATAATTCAAATAAATTTTTTTATCATATCCTATAAATATCATATTAATCTAGGGAAATATTAATTAAACATAAAAATATCGAAAAATTATTATTTTTTTTACTATCATTATTTGATTTATTCATTAATTAAAAATTTATTTCATCATTATTATGTAATCCATTAGGGTAGTTATTTATTCCCTAAAAAATAAATATATAAATCCATGAAATGGATAATTTTATTATTTTTCCAAAAACTATTTATTTCTTAAAAACTTCTATAAAACCCTAAATTAAAATGTTATACAAAATAATTTTTATAGTGTCAACTCCTTGACTTACTTTTAAATAAAATATTTTAAAGGTCGTAATATGATTCTTGGGGGAAAATGTCTGAAAATAGAATAAAAATAATATAACTATTAAAAATTTCTATATTAATTTTTTTTATGTTTTTATCCATTTAAATGTACTTGTAATTTTAATTCAAAAACCCTTATTTATTTTTCTTTTTCTTGCATAAGTACTGCATCATCATTACATAAGAATTAAAGGCAGATATTTCAATTATAAAAAACAAAAATGAATTAATATCATTGAAATAAATCACTTAGTTTAAAAATAATCTTTTACATTCATTCATTATATTTAATTAAACATATCTATATCAAAACAACATCCTCAATTTGTTATTTTTCTGTTCTTGTTGTGCACGAGCATTGCATATACATTTAAATAAAGATCATGTTATATAACACTGAAATTATAAATTAACAACCAAAAAAATAAATAATATTTTATATTTTATAATTATATCCTGAAAATAATTTTTAACACTCAATTATTATATATATTAGTTAAAATTTTTGACTTTGTCAATGTTGCGCAGGAATTATGTCGACACTATCAATGATTTGTTTGCCTATGAAAATATAAGTTTAATAAATTCTATATCCAAATTACCTCGTGAATCTGTCAAAGAAAGTATTGTATTCTCTAAAAAACTGTATTTTTTACTATTCACTTAAAATTAAACTATTTTAGAAAAATAGAAAATATCCATCCTAACCATTTTTAAATGTGAATAATAAAATAACTAACTCTATTTTATTAATTTAATTTTCTAAATAAGGGAAATTAAATTATTAATTAAAATCTTCATTTACTAAAAAAATACATACTTTAAAATTATAAAAAATGTTATGAGACTTGGAAATGTTACAAATGGCCACCTAAAATTATATTATAATCATAATAAATAAAAATATAAAATAATGATATTATTTTACATTTTATTTTAAACCATTATATTAATAATAAATTTTTAAATAAAAATTTCTGTTTTATAAAAATACTTATACATAATTGACAATTTATAAGAAATTTTTTTACTACTAAATAATTATATCATACTTTAATTTATAAGATGCCTAAATTTTATTCATAAATTCACAGGTTAAGTTACTATTCATTTTTTAGATTTACTATTCATAATTTTTATATTAATATTTATAAGGGTAACTTTACTATTCCAAATGGTCAAGTTACTATTCACAAAACAAATTATGATTAACCTATTAGACTCAAAATATCTTAATGGTGGAAATTGTGTATATTATTTTTTTAATTCAATTCACAAAATCATAAAAATTATATTTAATGATATTCTCATAGGCGTGGCAAGATGACAGGTAAAAAGACCGGTCAAATGTTCAATAAGTCCTTATATCTGATTTCATTGTAAAAAATGATTTCAATAATCCCAATTAGATTAATATATGTTTTATTTATGTGAAAATATTATAATTAATATATAATATTAGTTATTTATATTTAAATTATTATGTTTAACGGCTTGGTTATAACCGTCTCTGTTAAATAATTATAATAACAACATTTTTTACACAGAGAAAAAGTATTTTCTGAATTGCAAGCTGTATTAAATTTATTTGTAAATATATGGGGTGTTACACAATTTATAGTAGATCATAGTCATAAAATATCACATAAATATTTATCATATAAAATACCCGACTCATAAGAGTGATAAATCGTCACTAATCAATCATAAACCATGAGTTCAAATCATAAGCATAAATATAGGTCATAAAAGTGTGGAACTATCATAGGCATAGAAAAAATTTCATATGTTAAGGTTAACTAACGAGACCATAAAATCAGATCATATTAGTCATTAACACATAATTCCTATATCTTAATGAACTAAGCATCACCACGTAATCCCGATAGAATACTAGACATCTATAATTGTTTACCATAGTGTATCGATTCGTTTCCCATAATTTTCTCATGAGAAATTATTATTTACCCAATTTATTAGAGAGATATATAATTTAAATACCTCCCATCGCATAATTAATAATGATACATATATGTTCCACAAGGTCATAAATCATTCTTCATATCCTCATAACATAACCCATCTAATTGAATTGGGTTTAACAAAAATTTAATCATTTCATCATAACAAGACCCACAGAAAATAAATGGGTTTCATAAATATTTAATCATTGTAATAAAAAACAATTTTGAGAAAGATTAATTATATTTATTTTATCATATCCCCAATAAATCATAATTATTATAAAATGATGTTATCATATATGAAAACTCGATTCAATTATCAATCGAATATTTCTGGATTAAAATAACCTTTTATTTTTAAGTCAAATATCTAAAATAAAATAAATTCAAAAATATTATAGAAATATTTTTATTTTAAAATTAATATGGAATATTTTAAAGGAGCACAAAAAAATTTATGTGTTCATGATGAAAGAAAATTATGTTTATGCTATGTACATTAAAACAAAGATTCATTTCACAATTTTGTTAAAAAAACAAAAGTACCATGTTTGTCAAATGAAAAGAATATACAACTAAAAAAAATTATAAAAATTAAAATGTGGATAAAAATGAATTGAATCATTCATAGGATAATGATATTAAATTGTGAAAAACATTTTACCGAAAACATTGATATAGAACCAAATGATTCACGGCCAAAGTGGAAATAATGTATACTTTTATCCAAAATATTTTCCCAATCAATTTATGTACCAAAGAGAGAACCTGATACTATAACATGAAAATTAAATGAATTAAAATTGGATAATAAAATTAATTTGTATTATTACAAAGGGATCAAAGGTTTTCCTCAATGGAAATTCAAGCATAAATAATACTAATTAAAATTCGATTGAAACATAAAACCATTCCCTCATGTATCTTATTTCTTCAAATGAGTTCAAACCACCAATAAAATTAATATAAACTTATTATAAATATACTATAGAAATATAATCATATATATCATATCATATATTATTTACATATAACACTTTATCACCTGTTTATTGACTATTCTTTACTAACATCTCTGTTTTGGGTGATAACAACTTTGTTTTCATCCACATTCTAGTTTGGCTATCCTAATATTTATAATT
Organism: Viscum album; assembly: GCA_963277665.1. NCBI lineage: Eukaryota > Viridiplantae > Streptophyta > Magnoliopsida > Santalales > Viscaceae > Viscum > Viscum album. Next base: position 320,167,760 of record OY728156.1, read on the forward strand.
TAATCAATATTTTATAATATATCGAATTTAAATCATTTCATTAGTATTAAATTTAATAATTATATACACTTTTATAACTATTAATATATAATAGTGATAAAAAATGAATTACATCACTTAGTGAAGATGGTACTCCATACATAAGCACGAGTGATATATCCATTTTTTGATAGATGGAATGAAATAAAGGTAAATAATAATTAATATTTATAGAAACATAATTACATAATAGATATAATATATATTTTTTAGTTCCATCATTGTTACCATCAATGTTAAGGGGTGATGAAAAACCAAACACATTGCTTCGTGGAGGTGGTAATTCATACGTACACATGAGTGATGTTTTCATTTACAATATCATGAAAAAAAGTGTATAATAATTATTAAATAATCTTAATAACAATTTCTTATATTAGATGTATTGAATTAATAAGTTTATAATAGATACCATATATTTATAATTGGTAAATGAGGAAATAAAATTAAATGTACTCCGTTAAGAGTTATACCACTTCATTGAGAAAATATTTTACATTACACAATAAGACTTGAAAGGGTGGTATTTTTTGAAATAAATTAAGATCTATGATGTGTGGAATTAATCTATGCAGGTATTATTTTAGGTATTTTCTAATATGGACATCCTGAGAGGTGTTAGTAATAGAGTATAATACATCTTCTTTTATATGTGAGGAGAGGGGAACTCTTGGAATTACTTATCGTATTAAGTTAATATAGATTAATTTTTATAATAAATTAAATAAAAATTGATATATTTCAAATATATTATGATGATAATTCTAAATTAATTCATCTAATAATATTTATACATCTTTAGGTGATCATTTAACACCTATCTCCTAGTTTTAACCACATGGTAACCCTTTTGACCGCTACCATAATATCAATGTTTTCTACAATTTATGGGTCAATAATTTCGTCATAAAAGAATATTTGACCCATAAATTTACAATAAATGATATTTTAACCCATATATAATTCACTTGGTCAATTATTTGAATTTTATTTATTTTAAATCACTTAATAAAATTTTATTTAGTGTAAAATATCATTAATGTTATTTTTGGAACTATTACATTACATTGAATTTAAATTCATTAATGTAGTTATAGAATTTGGATATAAACCTTTAATAAGTACAAAATATATTATATTTTTCCATTAAATTCTTGAAAAAAGTAATTTACTAAAATATCATTACATGTAAAAATTTTAAGGATATTCATTCAGTTTTTCTATTTATTGAATAAATACTATGTTAGAGTTGCGTAGGTATTTAAGGTAATTATTCGGTCACTAAATTTTATTATCATATTCATAAGATAAAAAAATCATATTTCACCTAAACATTTATAACAAAACATGACAACTTTTTATCTTTATTATAAATTATTAGATATATTAAAGACAAGAGTTTGAAAATTTGTATTTATCATTTTATTAAAATAATATAAAGGTAATAATCAAAGAAAAACGTCCCCAAGTTTATATATATTTTATAGTTTTATTTAAATGGATGATATGGTCTCATCCAATAGGTTAAATACATGTTTTAGTGAAATTTTAAAGGCATATATTCTAGTTTTAAGAATGTTTAACCAGTTTTACCCTTAGTGAGATGAAAAATATTTATGGAGGATTCTATCCTTGATGAAAAAAATAAATGGAAACTATTTACCAAATTATAGCCCCATGATTTCAAATATGGGATGAATTTTTTATCATATTTCAATAAGTGGGAAATTTTAAATTTAAAATAAGTGTGAAAAATGTGACAAAACAATTATGTTAGAAAAATATATTTTTTGCATAAAACAAGATTTATTATTATTCATTTACTATTAAATATAATATATGAAAATTAAAACATTTATTGAATGTATTATATTTACATTGAATTAAATTTATTCATCAATAGTGATTAATTTAAATTATTATGATAAAAATACATTGCACGCATAAAAATATTTTTTCATAAATACATCACTTATACTTTCAAATGATTTTATTTTTATTTCTAATCAGTTCATAAAAAAAGAATTAATTTGATACATGTTTAATGAATATTTTTTCATAATTTATTTTTTCATGTTCATAAAAACCACTTCAATGGTAAACCAATAACTATCACATTAAATAATAACATTTTAACAGTAAATCGTCATTCATTCAAACCCAACATTACATTTAAGAAATATATCAAAAAAATTTATTTATAATACAATATATAATAAAATATCTTAAGAGATTTTTTCTAGTTTTTCTTCAAAGGAAAGTTAAATTTTCAATGGTAAAACCATTTGTTCAGAACATGTAAAGGATCAGGTATATGCATCCTTAGGAGATATAAATGGAATATATCCTGAACATGAGAGAGATTTGGAAGAAGTTTAAAATGATAATCTATCATCCGGGGAAATTTAATAATCTATACAGAATGATTTTTTAGGACTTATATTTAATTTCATTCCAAATTTCATAACATTTCTTCAAGTAGATATTCCTAGGAATACATTCTTACCAACATTACACTTTAGATCTTGCTAATTATTGTCAGCATTACTTTTCTGATGAATCTACACCACGTGTATGTGTTTTTAAATAGCTCTAACCTTCTATGAAATCCCCTCATAAAGCTCACCCAATAATGTTTTATTCTCCATATTCCCCTAAAAAGGTTATTTTTTTACCTATTTCTATATTGGGATTTATAAGGAGCTATATGGATTCATGAGTGAAATATATTGTTTAAGAAATTACAACCATATAAAAGTGTTGACCTCATATATATTTAAAATAAATAGAACATTCTCTAAAAATATCTTAATGGGTTTTAATTGCCCTTAAATATTGACCATTTTTCTATGGATTACATACAATACTCAACCTCAACTCTAAATCCAAATCCCACTAAAGACTTCTCTACAACATCAAGGTAAACCACACATCCTGAAAAAATATAATTGAGATCAGTAATCCATGTAATATCACCTCACTGTAGAAAATATAACTGATACCAAGAGTTTCAAACCGTTGGGAAAGTCTTGAAAATAGTTGGTATATACTATACAAATGGTTGATCCAATCATTGGATAGTTAGTAATGCGGATAGATATATACCAATGGTTATTGTATAACTATTGGTATATGGATCTAGAATGTAAATTATACCTACAGTTCCAGCTAACTATTGGAATATTTTTATACCAATGGTTTATACCCATTCCAAATTAATGAATTTCATATCTATTCCAAATGTTTCATAACTGTTGGAATAACCCTTTACTATTGGTTTACATAAAACCTATGTTAAAGGATGATTACATGTTCTATACCAATGGTTTAATAACCATTGGTATATAATTTTTTCAATGGTTTTATGTAAACCATTGGTATAAAGTTACTTTTCACACATATGCCAACAGTTTCCCAACATTGGAATATCCTTACTGTAATTACCGTAGCAGGTCGGCATGCCTCCCCATCTACAATCCCCTATGCACCTGCAAATTCAGAATTCAATTCAGAACCCAATTACCCTATGTAAAAAAAAATTCAGAATTGAATTCTCAATTGATTACATAAAGAATGAATTATGTACTGAATTATGAATTATGAATGAATAACACATACAAAATGAATTATCAATTACAGATAGAATTTTCCATTATGTATAGTGTATTCAATTCATGATTCATTACATAAAAAATTTAATTAAGTATAACACATATAGCATATGGCATAAAAAAATTGGATTTTGAATATGGGGGTCTAAGAGGTTGGGGATGTCCAGGGGTGAGGGTTGTCCAAAGGGGTAGGGGTGTCAAGGGGGTGGGGGTGTCCAGGGGGTGGTGGTGTCCAGGGGTGGGGGTTTCATGGGAGTGGGAGCCTTTCCAGGGGTGGGGTAGTACAAGGGGGTGGGGGTGTCTTGGGGGTGGGGTGGTGTCCAGGGAGGGGTGGTGTCTACGGGGGCTGTCCATGGGGGTGGAGGAAATGTCAAAGAAGGTGGGGGTGTCCAGGGGTGGGGGTATCGTGGGGGTAGGGTGGTGTCTGGGGGGCTGTTCAAGGGGTCAGGGGTGTTTGTAGGGGCTTTCCCATGGGTGGGAGATGTCCAAGGGGTGGAGGAGGAGGTAGGATGTCTAGGGGGTGTGGGTTCTCCAAGGGGGTGGGGTGTCCTAGGGTGGGGGTGTTATCCCAGGGGGTGGGGTGTCCAGTGGGGGGGATATTCAGAGGGGGTGGTTGTCCAAGGGGGTGGGGGTGTCCATGGGGTGGTGTGGGTTTCTAGAGGTGGTGGTGTCTAGTGGGTCTTTCCAGGGGGATTTCTAGGGGTGGGGGATATCCAGGGGTGGGTGTCTTGGTGGTGGTCTAGGGGGGTGGGGGTTGTCCATAGGGCGGGATTGTCAAGGGGGTGGGAGTGTCCAAGGTGGCTGTCTAAGGGGGAGGGGGTGGTGGATTGTCCACGTGGGTGGGGGTGTCCAGGGGGGTGGGGGTGTCTAGGGGGTGGGGGCTATCCAAGGGGGTGGGGTGTCCCGGTGGTGGGTTTTCCGGGGGGTGGGGGTGTCAAAGGGGGTGGGGGTGTCCATGTGGGTATGGGGTTTTCCAAGGGGGTGGGGGTTTCCAGGGGGTGTCTAGGGGGAGTGGGGGAAGTCTTAGGGGGTGGGGTGTCCAGGGGTGGGGATTTCTTGGTGTGGGGGTGTCTAAGGGTGGGGGTGTCCAGTGGGGTGGGGGTAGTCCAAGGGGGTGGGGTGTCCAGGGGTGGGGTGTTGTCTAGGGGGTGGGTGTTGTCTAAGGGGGTGGGTCTGTCTAGGCGGTGGGGTGGTGTCCAGGGTGTGGGGGGCTATCCAAGGGTGTGGGGTTGTCCCGGGGGTGGGGGTCCAAGGGGTGGGGGGATTTTCAAGGGGGTGGGGGTGTCTATGGGGTATCCAAGAGGTGTCCAGGGTGTGTGGGGGTGTCCAAGGGGGTGGGTGTGTCCAGGGGGTGGGGTGTCCAGGTTTGGGGGGATGTCCATTGGGTGGGTTGTCCAGGGGTGGGGGTTGTCTAGGGGGTGGGGCTGTCGAAGGAGTTGGTGGTGTCTAGGGGGTGGGGTGGTGTGCAGGGGGTGTTCTGAGGGGGGTTCATAGGGGGTGTGGGTGTCCTAGGAGTGGGGTGGGCGGGTTTTAGGTGGGGTGGGGGAAATCTAGGGGTATTTCCAAGGGGTTTCCAAGGGGTTGTGATGTCCAAGTTGGGTGGGGTGATGTCTAGGGGTGGTGGTGTTCAGGGGGTGGGGTGTCCTTGCGGGTGGGGGAGGGGATGTCCAAGGGGGTGGTATCACGGGGGGTGGGCGTTGTCCAGGGGTGGGGGTTGTCCAAGGGGTGGAGCTGTCCCGGGGAGGGGTGAATCAGTCACACATATATTAAGTCACAATAAATCATTAACTGAAGTTTTATTATTTATAGATAATGAAATAAAGATAATGTGACCTACCTTGTGACACATATATTTTGGCACAAAAAATCATCAAACATCAAATGTCTGTAATATCATTCAAAAATATAACAGATCAATCTGTTACTCATCACTATCACTATCATCACTATTATCATCAGCCTCTTCCTCATCATCATCATCATCCCCATCAATATCCCCCCTTCCCTCCTCAACACCCTCCTTCATCTCCCTCGTACTCATCCTCAGCCTCCTCCTCACAGTCCTCCTCACCCTCCCCCTCCACCTCGGACCTCTCCCTCCTCCACTTACTTAGCTTCCTCCTTTCCCTCATCCTCCAACTCAGCCTCCTACTCGCTGTCATCATCACCAGGAATGACATAATCATGACCAACACTAGAACATCTACTTGGTGCACATTATAGAATACATCAACGACATATATTCATCAGAAGCTGTACTATCCCCTGGTAGATTTTTTGGATGTAAAACATCTGTTAGTTTCATAAATGCAGTATTTTCTCTTTTAGACTGTTCTTCCATTTCTATAGCCCTTTTCACAAACTGTTCTACATGTTCTATAACCTAATAGATTTCAGTTGGACTAGAACTTTTACCTAAGGATGGATAATACCTCGTCGGTACTATACTCTTCCTAGGTCGGCAACATACTCTTTTATGGTGGGCATCTCCCAACACCTGATGTAAGTGATCATTAGGCCCAAAATTGTCAGGTTCAGGGGAATCAAGGGCCTCCAAAGCAGCCTTTTAAAAATATAAGTATATTATTAAGCTAAAAAATAGATATTAAAATTTTAAATCAACAAGGTAAATTTTAAAATATACTACTGAGTTGGTTCTTTAACCTCACTTCCATCTTTCTTCCTTCTACTCGAGCAAAACAGTTTTGCTCGAGGCACACATCCATCAATATTCAATGTTAGCCGATAAAAGGACATTAAATTTAGGAAAACATAACTATAAATAAGTTACCCATAATTATTTTTTAACTAAAATTATATGAAAAATTTATCAATCAAATAAATTATGGATGAAATAACATAAAGTTCCAGTCGTAATAAAAAATTGTAAACAAAGATCATACCTTCTTATTCTCAAGATCTGACATCGTTGTATAACCCAATGTGTGGAGGTATTTTTCACATCAATGTTTTTTTATTTATTTTAGAATATTCATAAATAAAATTAAATAATACCAATGATAGTATTAATTAAAATAAAATATATTCATTTAAATACCTCAAATGTGATTAATACCTTAAACTAGATAGTCATCCAATGTGTAGTCAACTGCAAATATTGTTCTATCAAAGAGTCATTCACAACAGGTATCACATCTAACTCTGTTCCAACTCTATCACGCTAGCCAATATATAACTAGTGCTTATAGGCTCTCTAATTCTCAGCAAAATCCTTTCGACGTGCTGGTCGTGCACCCTCACCATCAGGGAAATCTAAATGAAGCTGAAACCAAAATATTAATTCAAATAAATACAAAAATAATATATATCATTAAATGAAAATGATTTTTTCACCCATATATCATCACAAGAATTATACTTGCCTTCATTTGGTAACTTTCTCCATGAGAGAGGGCCGGCATGAATGATGTTGGAGTATTTTGAAAGCATCGCCTAAAAACTCTGACATTACTACCCTATTTTTTCAATTATTTTATTGTCGTTATTGTAATCCACCGTCAATTGCATGTGGAAGTTATACACCACATGCATGTATGTACACCCCCTCCGCATCCTCATATAAGTACATGTATTTCTTATGAATAAAAAATAAAAAATTTGTCAATACAAATTATAATGAAAATAAATAATGGTATAGAATTTTGTTAAGGTTCAATAAATATAACTATGGAAGTCGGATCAATGGGCATCACTAGATCCGTTTAAACTAAAGGAACACCCTATACGGGTGGACTGGGTCTTAGTTTATGCTTCATAGGGATAGACAGTGATGGAGTAGCATTCAAATAATATGGAATATAGATTCTCAGAGAGAAGGAAGTAGAAGTAAAAGAAGATGGCATGGATGGCTGGTTGAATGATTGATGGTGAGTGGGAATCATCATCGAATATGATAAAGATGGTTGAGGAGACTCAGATGTAAAGTGTGGGGAAGACATTGGGGCCTAAATATCATGTTTTTTCCTAAAAACAAACTAGGATCAGAATGTGGTATAGAAGGTATTTCAGTGGGAGGGGAAGGGTCTAATCAGGTATGCCGACCAGATCACCTAGCTCTCATACCCCCCATCCCCTCATACCATATGTCTGTGTACTGGGACAACTACTAGGCTTCTCATAAAATAATTTTCACCGTAGAGGTGGATCATGAAAAACTATTTAAAACAAAATTAATCACCTGACATTATATTTTATTCAAAAACATATATTTGAAATAAAATACTCACTACGGGCACTAGTAGTGGAACTCCTATCTCAGTCATGCAATGATTGACACCCATCATCTCTTTTCATTGCCTCTCATAAATTGGTTTCATTTCCTACATTTGAAAATAAATATGGAAGTAATTAGAAAAGGATAACTATTATGTAACCCAAAAAACAAAATATATAAGGGGGAATAGTGGGATTCATGGATAATTTAACAGTCCATTGTTTTAGGTGATCTTGAATTGATATATAATGAATTCAATAAATCGTAAAAGATATAATAAATAAATTTAATTTTGAGTAGGGTGGTTATTTACTAAGTGTCACTAGTTTATTAAAATCATTGAACATTGATTCTGAGGCTTTATTACACTCAACAACCAAGAGAGAGAGAAAACTCAATTATGCCTATATAAAATTCAGAAATGTATATATTATGAATGATTAAACACATATAATTGTTGAAAATGAAGATATGAACATATGAACAAGGATATGATATCTACCAAATTCATAAATGGTAAATAACTTTTCATAATTATGTAAAAATTTAATTTCTTTAGCCTAGGTAGTTAATGGAAGTTTCTACACATGTTTTGCTAAAGAAGACAAACTATCATGTTCATTATCTAATGAAATGATAAATGGTGTTCGTAGAGTTATACTAATCTTATACGTGGTCAATAAATCATTGAAATTTTCACTAAGTTAGAAATGTTGGTTTCATAGGTTTGAATACATTTCAATTATAAATTATAAAATTAAATTAAAATAAAATTTCAACCAATAAATAATGAAAATTCACATAATAATCAAGTAGGATACAACATATTTGTAATCAATATTAAATAAATTTGAATAGTACCAACCTTAAGAACCCAAGTCGAGATAAACCAAAAGAATTAATAACATGGATGGATGATTCTATATATTTCCCACCACAACTTCATGATCCCAGTCAACTCTAAAAATTGAGCTATCGGTGTCATCAAATGTAATAAATGCGTTGTTTCCAATGGAAGTATGGATTTTGTCAATTCCATCATCGCCATCATCAAAAATGTTTTATGGAATTACTTAAATAATGACATGGAATTCAGGTAGAATATGGTATTTGACATGAAAAAATTGATTCTCCATTGATTCCAATACATGTGGTTCATCGATAGCATGATTATGAGTCATAACAGTTACATTAAATCCATAATCTTTAATAAATGTTTCATGAATCAGCATCGAATCAAACCACAAGAATTTCATCATCATGACTCGTCTATGAGAGTAATAATCCAATATTATTATTATTTCATTGAATCCATAATAACATACATTTACAAATCTTGGTCTACTATCCGATGCACTGGGATAACAGTATATTTTAGTAGTAAACATAACACCATAATTTTGTGTTCTCGTCTTCTTTTCTTGTTTAGTGATGATAAATATGTACACATTTATAACAATTGATTTATGGTTATAAAATGCTATATTAGGACCAAAAGCCAAAGATAGTATTTCCTTAGAGGCAGATTCAGTTGAAAAACTCAATACATGAAATATATATGAATATTAAACATATTTAAATATTGATTTAATTATTTTATAAAGTAATATTTTTAACTTCAATTTTAACAAAGCAGAAAAATATTTGTTATGGAAAGTCTCACAAATTCTCAATGATTAAGAACAGTGATTTTAATTTATAACTGCTTTATTTTCCTTGTAGATAAAAATATGAATAGTTTAATAGATATATATATGTAAGATATACATATTCAATTTACTTACCTGATGTAGTCTTTGAACAAATCACAATTGAACAAAATTGTGTGATGTGCCATCTCCCACTCTTCATGGATAAATGTCCTCAATGTATATGATCCAGGAATTTCTCCAATTTGAGGATGTGATGGAAAACTAGGTTAAATTTTCTCATACTATTCTTCTTCATTTTTCATTGTTCTATTCATTCAAGAATTAGATAAAACAAATAGATAGTACATAAATCCATACATTCTTGATCTATGTAACCGTTCATGGTAGAACCTTCTGGATGATTCATGTTTCTGATATAATACTTTAATATGTAAATATTTCTTATAGTTGGATACATTAAACAAAAAAAAAGAGGTCCTTCAAAAATTATTTATGTTGGAATATGTACAGTTAGATGCAACATGCATGTGAAAAATATAAGAAATGTTTTATTTAACTCATCCAAAATTAATGGGGCACCTGTCAATGTGTTTTGAAGGAAATATTTGGTCAACTTCTTAGCACAAAGATCTATAAACAAATGGCTCAACCAAATAACATTCACCCTTACATTGTTTTAAATAAGATGAGGCATTTCTATTGGAATAAACTCATGAAGATAGACATGATAATCATGCATCTTCAAATATTTCAACTTCAACTCTCTTGTATTGACCGGTTTACATATGTTCCTTGAATAGACATCAAGAAAATTAATGGTCTCTTTTACATACTGATTTATTTTTAATATAGGGGTCATCACATAAGAAGCACATGGAACATTCTATTTATTTTCACTGATACACACAAGATGTAATTCTGGTCTGATTCCCCAATCCACCAAGTCATTCAAAGACTGTAAAAAATCTTTTATCATTACCATAGATTTTAGAAGAATTCAAAGAAATGTTTACCTATATTATTTTAGATGTGCCTTATATATAAGCAATGAAGTATCAAATAGTTTGACCAATAAAGAAAATAAAATATGATAATACTCTTCTTCTAATTGTAACTGGTTTCAGTGGAAACATTGTTTCTCTTTCTAAATTTCAGTTGAAACTTCTTGAATAAAAAAATAAAATATTTCAATTCATTAATCACATCAGTTATAGACATATGATTAGGTGGATCATCAGTCTCCAAGGTATTGAAAAATATTTGATGAATATTTTTTTATGGATGGTCCATTGGAAAGAATCTTTGATGTCTGATAAAAATGAAACTAGAGCGATGCTTCAGTATTTTGGATTGTGTATTCTTCATACAAATAGGACATGATAGTTTTCCCTTCTTACTACATCCAGACATCATTTCATAAGAAGGAAAATCATTGATCGTCCACATAAGTGCAGAACAAATCTGAAATATGTCTTTTGAACATGCATCGTATGTGTGCACACCCACATCCCAAAGAATATTCATCTCTTTCATTAAAGGTTTAATGAATATGTCTATATCATTTCCAAGATCAGAAGGGATGAATATGAGAATACTCAAGAAATTGAATTGTTTTATTATTCAAAAACATGGTAGAATGATATAAATGTGTATAAAAACCGGCCATGTGATGTGCAAAGTAAGCATCTTCCCAAACAGATTAATAATGTAACATGAAAGACCCACCCTCACATTATGCACATCAGCTGCAAAATCCAGATATCAAGAATCAAATCACTTCCATGAAAGTCCAACTACAGGGTGAACCAACTAATCCTTAGTCTTATTTTGCTCAATATAATTCCATAAAATTATAATTTATTTTTCACCATACATAAAACAATTCTGAAGTCCAAGGTTCAATAGAAAGTGGCATATTTCTTTTTGTGGCACAAGAGATGGTTTTCCACCAGCTTTTGGCTTCCAGATGGATGTGCCACATTTTATACCATCATTTTATTTAGTAGTTTCCTCCTAGACTAAACTGAAAACTTTCAGGCAATCATGAATTTTGTTTCGTTAAAATCCATGTTCCTCGACTAACTTCCTTGTTATATAGTGGTTTGAGGGAATATCTGCATCATCTAGATGTAAGTCATTCAAGAAGGTAAGAATATAATTGATTACATTATTAGAAATCCCATGTATATTTTTCCCTTTGAAATAATCTTATTAAAAATTCCATCTTATATATTTTACCACATTGCCGATATATTGGATTAGAGGCAACATCATTCAATTTTTTCACCCAAACAACATCATCATTTCCATTAGACTCATCATGTGTGCTCATATCGAAGTCTTCTAGGATTTCAATAAATTCTTATTCTTGATGATGAATAAACATAAACCGGTCATATAACAAATTATCCAATCCAATCCTCTCATTTTGATCATCAGCAATTTGATATTTCATTTTCTCCCCATTGTGATTCCACACAAAGTAGTTTGCTTGAAAAACATATTTGATTATGTGGGAGATGAATTATTTATGTATCAAGAAAGGTCTTACATTATAATTATAACATGATATGTTTATGTAACCACTAGATCATGCATTTTGAAATGAAAAGTCTAAAAAACTCTCCAAATTGTTTTGAAATTTTCTTAATATTTGATCAGTTTCATAAATTCAACTTCTATACATCCTGTAAACAAATTATTATAATTCATTTCATCAAACTAAAATTATTCAGATTAAAGTTTAATCGAAAATATATTTAAGTAAACGAGAATTTTTCACTTTATATGAAACCATAAGTGACACGAAACTCTTTAGGATAATCAAAACATAAAAGACAAAAAAAATACTATATTTATAAAAAAAATACAATAAATTAATATAAATCAATGATATTGACTTCATTTATAAATATAATACCATGAAAGTTGTTCACACTGAGAGAACATATATTATCTATGTGATAATTTTGAGAGTCCTAAAAATCTTGTGTCAAAGAGAAGAAGCAATTTTGGATCTATGAATATTTGGAGGAGAAGAATCCCATTATTCTCGAGTATTCAATGAACTAAAAAAACATGAAAACGTGTGATCTAAGAATTTTTTTGAGACCAAATAAAAATTTCAAGGAAGGTTTTTAATATCTTTGAAGAATTATACATGAGTTTAAAAGATAATGTACACTAGTATTAGAGAGTTATTAAAGAGTTGTGTAAATATTGGATCGAATTTTTTTTCTATTTTAGTAGATTATTTGAGTGAGATTCATAATATCTATTCTGAATAAATTAGAAATATAATTTTAAAATTATGGTAAAATTTTCCTCAGTTATTGAAACATTATGGCCATACATGTATATCCTGATCCAAGAAAGATTAAATAGAACTAATAGGAGTTTGATGTTATAAGATAAAGGTTCTACGGCGGAAAGAAGCATGACTCCATGTACATGGAGATTTTGAATGATGAGATTGAAATTTATTTTCCAAATGGGATAATCTATCCCCATTATAGATATCTAGGGGGTTGTCCAAGGGGATGGGGGTGTCCATGGGGTGGGGGTGTCTATGGGTGGGGGTTTCTATGGGGTGGGGGTGTCCAGGAGGTTGGGGGAGGGGTGTCTAGGGGGTGGGGGTGTCCAGGGAGGTTGACCATGGGGTGGGGGCTATCTAGTGGGTGGGGGTGTCCAATGGGTGGGTGGTGTCATGGGGGTGGGAGTCTCTAGGGGGTGGCTAGTTTATGGGGGGGTTGTCTAGGGGGGCATCTCGAGGGGGTCTGTCCAGGGAGTGGGGGTTGTCTAGGGGGGTGAGTGTCAAGGGGGTGGGGGTGTCTTGGGGGTGTGGGTGTCCAGGGGTGCGGGTGTCCAGGGGTGGGGGTGTCCAGGGGGTGGGGGTGTCTAAGGGTGGGGGTTTCAAGGGGGTGGGGTTGTCCAGGGTGGGGGTTGTCTACGGGGTGGGGGTGTCCACGAGGGGGTGGGGATGACCATGGGGTGTGAGAGGTGTCCAGCGGTGGGGGTTGTCCAAGGTGGTGGGTGTACAGGGGTTGGTGTGTCCAGGGGTGGGGGTATTTAGGGGGTGTGGGGTGTGCAAGGGGTGGGGGTGGTGTTCTATCCAATGGGAGTGTTTATTGGGTGGAGGTGTTCATGGGTGTGGTGGGGGATATCCTATGGGGGGTGCCCAAGGCGGGGGGGTCTGTCTTGGGGGTGGGGGAGTCTAGGGATGGGGGAGTCTATGTGGTGGGGGTGGGGGTGTTCAGGGTAAGAAATACCAATATAATACATTTAAAATCACTTATACCCAATCCAACCAACATCCCAATTCCAATCCATCACCCAACCAATATCCAATTCATCCTCAATATCACTACCTTTCCCATTATTCCATGAACAAAAACTATAAATATAAAATCCAATTCCAATTTTTAACTAAACTAAAGTTCGTAGAAACTACCATATCACCACCACTAAAAAATGGAAAACCACCTACACCACTACCTCAACCGTCCCCAATCTCTTCATTGGTTCTTATGGTTCACTAACTCTACAGAAAATAAGTGTCTATGAAGACTTCAAATAAAATTGATTCCCACAATTATGACACTTTATATTTAAAAAAACATAAATCAAATCAAAGTTTACTTATTGGGTATACCATGCCATAGACCATATAGACCTACAGTTTAGGCCAAATAAAAGACAAAAAAAAATTAGATGCATAAAAATAAAAATAAGGTATCACTTACAGAAATAAAGTGTATTACTAAAAAATTTCTTGATTGAAGATGGATCTATCGGATTGAAGGAGTTTCACAGCCTAGGGTAAAGAAAGAACATCAGGGAAGCTTTGTTTTAGGGATGTAATTACATGGACATGGGAATTGAATATAATGTGTATTTTGAGGAAAACGTTCTCAACAGTTTTAAAAATACATCAGGAAATATAATATTTACTAATGGTTTTAAAAAAAGTTGGTATACATCAGAAAAAAGAAATATTTCCCAACGGTTTACACAAACTATTGGGAAAGGTCAATTATAAAAATAGTATACCAACGGTTTGCTCAAACCATTGTGAAAGGTTGATATAAACACAGTGTACAAATGGTTTGTTCAAACCATTGGAATAAAAATGTTGGGAAATCCTCTATTTACCTTGGTGCCTCTTAATGTATATCCTGGAAGGCCAATCAAGAATGAATTATTCTTTGATGAAAATCGGTTTTGATAACATTATAAGGCATTCAACTACAACCTAAATAGAATTATTCCCTCTAACTCTTCTTGGGATTTTCTATGATGAAATCTATGGTAATGTTTTTCCATTTCCCTTAAGGTATGGGTAATGGTTATAACATAACCTTAGACTTCTATCTCTCATCCTTAACATACTATCATAATAGTTATGAAGATACATAAAATAGAATACCCCTTTTCATGTTCTCTTTATAATATATATATAAACATTTTTAATTCCATTATAAATAGATAATAGTGAACTATGAGCTTTATCAAACACCGCTTTCCTAAAATTTGGTATTGATGGGACACATACCCAATTCTTAAACTTATCATTCCCTCGCAATCATGATTGAACATGGGAAAAATTATAACCTCATTTTATAGTTATATACCATCCAAAATCCCCACTTCAATCCTAAATTAGAGATATGGTTCAAAATTTATTTGAGAAAGATAAAATATTTCCCATTTCCTTAAGATTTTAGGTTTTTTCTTTGAAGAAATCATAAGTATTAGATATTTTTGTCCCTCATCATGGAAAAAATATCATGGTCCTTCTCAATCCACTACATGGATATTGACTACGTAGAAATTAGTTATGTGATTCCCAACTAGATACATTGCTGTCATGGATACATGAATCAGATATATGGTTGAATCAACTATATGAAGCAAATACAGGGATGAATTTTCAATTTTAATTGGATACATGAATAAATTAGCTACATCACTTAATTGGATACTTGGATAAATCTTCTATCAAAATCAACTACATCTCGGAGTCAGCTATATGAATCGACTATTTTGATGAATCAAAAATCTGAATCAACTACATGGAGATTTCCTATGTGAATCAGCTATGTGGATATGAAAAATTCCAAACATCACTCAAATAAATGCGAAACATATTCAACTGACATTAAACCTTTCTCAGTCACTTAAAAACTTCTCAAATATGTTGTATCCATTGTTCTTTCATCCATCAATACTTTTATTTACTTCCGTTGAATATTATCTTATCAATTTTCACACTACTCCACCGAAAATAATATGAATATTGAATGGCCTTCTTGAAAACTCTTTTTAATATAATTAAAGGATGGATTCAATTTTCTTAAACATCAGGAAATTATTCAAATTTCATTTTCCCATGTGTTAGGAAATAAGATCAATTGAACAATCATCAATATTTATATAGAGAATTTTCAATATACATTCTTCCTCCCTAACACCACATCTTATCTTCTTATAATCTATAATTCATATTCACACTTTTTGAAAAAAAATCATTTCTAATCAGTTGGGTTCAATATTCATCTAGAGAAATTATTTATAAATAATTTTTAGATTTGATGACCTATGAGTTTTGCAAGAGTTATATCATAGAAATTGAGTTATTTTTATGATTTTCAAATTTTCAAATACATGATTGAATTTTTCTAAATCAAATTAAGTTTGATAAATTAAGAGTGAAGATATGTAGACTTCATTCATGTAAAACATTATATACTCATTCAATCATAGATAGTAGAATAGATAAAGAATCGATTAATAAAAAAAATTCATAAAATGTATAAAGGTATGATTTCATGTCTACTTTACCTAACTACTCAACGAATTAATTTGATATTCAGTGTATGAAAGTCTGTAATATTTTTGGATGACCCAAAAGAAATTCATTTGACTACTGTTAAAAGAATTAATAATTTTATAAATGTATTTGTAAACATTGGGTTACTCTTTCCAGTTATTCCATATTTGTAATTGTTAAGTTATTCTAATTCTAATTTGGGATAATTTAATATAGATTAAAATATAGTGGTATGTGTCATTTTGGGAAAAAATTTAGTTTCATGTAGTTAAAGGAGGCATATTTCTATAGTTTTATTTTTATAAAAAGATAAATATATCATAGTAAGATTCAATTCCCAAACCCGTTGGAGACATTATTAAATTTAAATATTAATTTTGAAAGTATGAGGATTTTTTTTTATAATTGATCATCCATATTAATTTCAAAGAAACATTAAATATATTCCTGACCTAGGAATACGGAATTGAGATTTTATTTAAATGAAATCATAAAAAAAGTGATATGATTTTTCTTTTTATTCAAAAATAAGATAAAATAGATAATATATTTACAAAGCCTCTATATTATTCATTATTTGAAAACATTATGTATGATCATATCATAATAAAAACATGGAGAAATTTTCTCAAATTTGTTAGTTATTTTCCAATCGATTTAATATTCTATTTTATACTTTATAATTTTATTAACCTTTTCTACCTTTTATGAGAACAAGTTTATACAAGAGATATCATCAGCATAATGATATCACTATCATGTTTTTTAAAATAATTAGTTGATTAATTAAGGTAGATTATATATTACAATTTCCCTTCAATCATTTTATTTTTTTAGTATGACTATTTTACTACACTATGTTTTTGTAATGTATATTTGTTTTGTTTAAGAATGTTATTTAAATTATATAAATCTCTACATAAACTAACCTCAATATTATTGTCTTTTTATCTTTAAAAAGGGAAAGTTGTTGATGTTTCTTTATTATCAAAAAGGGGAGATTTATGAGTGGATATTTGTTTCCTCTCTATATCTTTAATGCTTTTATAATTAATTATTTCCATTCTTTATCACTTAACTTATTATTATTTGTCTTTTATTTACTACTGTTGACCTCTAATTGAATATGGTGTTCAATATTATATTCTGAATCACTATTTTATACATTATTCATGTTTTATAATCTTATTATATTATTTTTATATTCAATGATAGAAGGAATAAATTATTATGTAGTCATAATTTGATGCTTATTTAACCATTATTGTTATTCTTACTCATTTATTTATAAATAAATATTATTCATTATTATTTATTATTATTCTATGATTTCTCAAATTTTGTGTTGTGGGAATTTTTCAAAGTATAGAATATTATGAAACCAAATAATGTTTTTAAAATATCTTACATGATATTACAAATTAATCAATTAGTTGTGATTTAAACAACCACTAACCATTTTTCGGTGGTTTTGAAAAACTGTAGCTAAATCGTGAGTTGCTAATCATTTGAAGATTAGTTTCAAAACTGTTGCCAAATGATTTTATATCGGTCTAGTAAAAACCAGAAAAATCATTTAGCAGTAATTTAACCTACTACTACACATTTTCAATATATTTTTATTAATTTATTTATTATTTCCATAATTAAATAAATACATATTAATTTTCTAATTATTAGTTATAGTTACTATGAACTAATCATGCATACATAATCCATATATGTGATGAAAAAATTCCGCATAAATATATATATGTATATATATATATATATATATATATTTGTGTGTCTTTGTGTTTGGAGAAATTTAAACATGTTTCCTCTTTATTATTCTACAAAGATTTTACCACACTTGTAATCTCATCATGTGATGAGTAAATGAAATTCAATATACTTATATATAAATATATATAACCAACAAATAATAATTTTAATGAACAATAATAGGTGATAAGAAATGAAAAATAAATAATACGTAACAAATAAATATGAACAAAATATTTTATAAATAACATTTAATTATTAATAATTAATAAAAAATGATTTATAAATAATAAAAATTTATTTATAAATAATAAAAATTGACTAATAAAGAAATGATTAATAAATAAATAAAATTCTATCACATAATAATCAATAAGAAATAAATTATAAATTATAAATAATGATAAATAAATAACTAATAAATTAATAAGGAATAAATAATAAATCAATAAATAAGAATAAATTCATATATGATAAATAAATAATAAGTAAATAAATCATATAAAATTAATAATAAACATATAATTGATATATAACAAATAATAAATAATAAAATAATAAAAAAATATATTAAAAATAAAATAATAAAAAACGAGAATAAATAAATAATAAATTTACAATAAATAAATAAATAATCATACCTTAATAAATAATAAAATTCTGATGAAAAATAAAAAAAAATATAATATGAATAATAATAAAATAAGAAATAACTAATAATAATTAATAAATAATAAACAATAATTAAATAATAAATACATAATAAAGAAAAACTATAAATTATAAATAGTATGTCAATTATAAATTAATAGTAAAGAAAAATTAAGTAATAAATAAATAATAAATAATAAATTAAGAATAAATTAAAATTAATATGTAAAAATATATAATATATAATAAATAATAATTAAATAATAAATAATAATTTAACAATAATTCAATAAAAATAATGAATCAATATATAATAAAAAGTAATAAATAAAAAATAAAATAAAAAATGACAGATAATAATAAATAAATAGTAAATATTAAATATTAAATAGATATAAATACCTATAAATATAAATTCATAAAACAAAATTTTCATAAATATATAAAAACACACATTTAAGTAATATAAATATATATTTAAACACACACGTACATATAATTTCAAATAATATAAATATATATATATAAACACAAGTAAATATATATATATATACACCCATATTGGATATAAAATAATATAAACATAAATATGAATAGTTATTTAAAAATATATAAATATAAAAAAATATTCATAGATCATATAAATATCCATGCATAGATAAAATTATATATAATTTGTAATAGATATTGATATATATTTATATATTATAAATAAATATACACAAATGTATAGAAATACAGACACATATATATATAATAGATATTATATCAAAAAAGTTGGAAAACTGTAATAATGGAAACACCATCAAATCAGTAGGAATGTAAATCCATGGAATAAAATTATAGATGACTCAACAATCATATAAAGAATCTCTTAAATAAAGATGAAATATCGGTGACTATTAAAACATTGTGGTATTGGAACCAAAACCTCATTTTTTAAGGACTTTCAGGCCTATTTTGACCTCAAAAAAATAGCAACCCCCATTGAACTTGGTGTAGATAACACTATAAGATGTGATTTGATATGAGAAAGAGCCCCAACGAACATCATTTAATGTTCTTGTTGAAATCTCATCATCAATTAAATTTAAAATAATTTTTTTCTATTTATTATTACCAAATAATTTTCTTATGTCGTTGTAACACATTTCGTAAGCTTCAATTTGACCATCTATGGAGTTAGAAAAGACACTAGAATCAACGATATGGTTATTTGATGTTGATTTCTCATTATCATAAAATCCAATAATAAAATTATTTTTCAAATAATTAGTAACTAATAATTATAAATAATTAATAATTTTCACATTATAAATAATTAAATTGTAAAAAATAAACAATAAATAATAATAAATATAAAATAATAATTAAATATGTAATATTTTAAATTTTTCCCATTAATTTACTATCCATTTTTATAAATCAGAGCTAAAAATAACACATTTAGCTACGGTTTTAAAAATCGTAGCTAAAAACCCATTGTAATTTTTATCAAACAATATTTAGCAACTATTTTGTAAACGTCTGCAAAAATCATTTCTTCCTATAGTGACATAACCCAAAATTATTGAATTCACCTATGGAAAAGAAATTATATAATAGAAAAAATGTTACATATTGGGTTAAAAAATATACATATGATGTTTTAGAAAGAGAAATATTATGTTCGTGGTTTTTTAAAAATCATATTATCTTACATATCATTAAAAGTTATAGAAATATATTATGTTTATGGTAGAGGTTTAGAACTAGGAAAACTAAAAAATTTACAAATCTCAATGAATTCATAGTAAGTATATTACATGTCATCAGATGATACAAGAACATAGAGTTTTGAAATAGAGAAAAACTTATGATCCAAAGAGGATTAGTTGAAAATAACTTATATAAGGATAATTCCAATAAAAGAAAGAATGTTATGTATCATAAAATGTTTTTAATTATCATAAATATAATGTGGAGATTGAAAATAATATGTAGAGAGGTAAAAAAATTCTAATCACTTAGCCCACTGATGATTATTTGTATGTGTGTTTCCTTTATTATTTAAGAAGAAGAATTATTCAGTCAATAATAATAAAGTATTACCTGTAAAAATGAGTCTAAGATGAATTTGGAGGTTCTTTTAATTTATATAAACATTCTCCATGAATAAATTATTACATCAATATTATATGAAGCGTCATGTTAAAATTTATAATATTTAAATTTTGTAACGAAACATTGTTGTGATTCTTGAAGGATTATTCAAAGTGTAAAAGATATTGGTATGGATATAGTTTAAATTTTTTTCAATGATTTTAATTTTATTTTTGAAATATTTTTTCAACTATACTGTTTTTCACTATTTAATGACGTTACTTTGGAAAGATGACTGAGTAATTATGATAGATTAGTAGGAATCTATAATTGTAGATTAAACCATGAGTAATGTTATTTTAATTTTATCATTAATTATTCTCAATATTATAGTATATATAGATATTATATATACTTATATAAATGAATATGAATCTACATGTGAGTAAGAGTGTGGATTTAATATGAAAAAAATAGATAATAATTGAATTTCATAAAATTGGGAACATAAATACATTCACGATCACTACTACCTTGCTACTATAATATATGATTATAATTTCTTTTATAGGACAGGGAAAGTTTCACCAAATTTTAAATTTCAAATGGGTAACAACCGAAGATTTTCTGATTAATTTCTCTTTAAATAAATTTAATATCTTTAATAGATTATGATACATGCAACATAGATTCTAAATGAACCATACTATAGTATAACATTAAAACCTAGAAACTAAATCTATGGTATGAATAATAATAAACAGATTTTAAAAATATGAATAATTTTTTTATATAAATTAAATTTATTGATAGATTAGTAGTCAATTTTTATTAAAGTATTATTATGCTTCAAAAGTATATTTTTCTAAAAAATGGTATTTATTTATTTTTGTAAGAAAATAAAAAATAATAATTATAAACACTATTAAAAAAAATTATATGATAAAATAAACCTCATTGTTGAAATTAATAATTTCAAAATTAAATAAGAGATAATTTTTGAAAGTTTTCTGAGAACGTTGACTTTTCAATGAATATGTAAAAAATAGTGATTTTAATTTAAAACTATTTTTTCATCAAAACAATTAACAATGTTTTATTTTATTAAAATAGTTTTAAAAGTAAAATTAGTTCAATTATATTATGAATACTCTAATTTATTTTATTTTAATTAATTTTTTTTTGGATTTTGGTATCACATTTTTTTACTTTAGCAATCATTTTTTTCAATAAATTTTCCATTCATCACATTTTACAATATTAATTTTAAATTATATTTTTCCACTTTTATGAGTTTAATTTCATAAAATGAATACTATATTTTGAATCATCATTACAAAACTTGGTAATGAAGCAATGTTTATTTTTTACATAATGAATAGTAAAAACAGTAAAAATGTATTACCATGGTATATGTGAAAATAGTTTTACCAGGGAGATTGAATAAGAGATAAGGGTATATATGATGATTAACCTTATTTAAATCATACTAGTTGGATATATTTATACCTTATTATATCTCATATTTTAACCTCTATCCATTTTGAATCATTTTTCTTGAGAATGAAATTTATATATATTAATCATCTAATAAATCTTTAGGGTGTCATCTCCCCCACTTCGAAAAAGGACACCCATACTTTCTCTTCTTTAAACCACATTGAGAAATAAACTATAACCAAAACCTACAAAATTACCTTAAAATATTACAAGAAAAAAATTATAGGTTCTGGTCTTCTTAAAATACCATTCAAAGTGTCCTTAAGAAATGATATAAAAGAAGAATATCGAAGGAGAGGAAACTGTCTTACCCAACCTCTTTCAATATATTTTTTCTTATACCCCATCTAAATCAATTTCATTAATTATACAATAGTAAATTAGTTATCCTAAATATAATGAACTTTTATTATGATTATGTATCCACAAATATCCACCCTTTATTCCATCAAATTGGATGTGAGAGTATCGCTCATGTGAACATGCAGTCTGTCACCTCCACATAGAGATATAATTCATTTTACATCACCAACATTAATGAATTGTAATTATGATGGGTTAAATATTGATATATTATATTTATTTTATAATTATGCTTCTATAATGATAATATCATTTCAATATTCAAACATTATAATCTATTGGAAAATGATAACATTACCTGTGTGTATGTGTGGAATACCACCTCTGTGAAGCAACATGATCCATTTGTATATTTATATTTAAATGGATGATAATCTGGATATATTTAACAAATATATATGATATGTGAATTATTATTCAGTATCGAACTGCCAAACTAAAATTTTCATGAACACACAAAAACATGATTTTAGTAAACAATTATTTATATATGGGTGTTGAAATTAAATAATGTGATCCTTTATGATATTATAAGTATGATAACTATTCTGGAATTTAAATATAATAAATATAAATTTATTATATAATATATTAGAGTACTTACAATGAAATTCAAACGTCTAGTTGGGTATTTATGTTACAATATCATTATATATTGAAATTATTTATGATTATGTTTTGGAAGATGAAATATCATGATATGCCTCTAAATTATCTCATGAATTTTTTTATCCTATAGAAATTTATTTATAATTCATGTTTTCTGTTCATTTTAAAAATTTTAAGTAGATAGTATTCTGAAAGAATGATTTTAAGGAAACCAAATTTATTTTTATATTTAGAAAAAAAATACTTTTTCTTTCTTCTATGTGTTTTCTAAAAAAAATTATTATTTTTTTACTATTTTCATATGATTTTTTAAATTCATTTTTACGCATGTTTTACTTTTTACAAAATGGTTTAGAATAAATCTTGATTTCATTTTTCTAGTGAAGTACTTTTGAATATTTGTTAGAAATATGAATAGAATTTATTTTTTATGATACACGACATGAATTGAATTTATCGTCTTCATGATGAATAAATGATTTGAATATTCCTTTTAATTCTTACATAGTTATTTACATAGAAACGTTTTTCATTAATATTTTTTAAATGTTTGGTTTTTAAATAAGGGTTTTCAAAATAAAAAGGTTATTTTCCCCAAGAAATGTTCCTAGTAAATTTTTAAAAAAAAATTCATCTAATATTAAATATTTGGATGTAACATAATCTTCAAAAGGGATATATTCCAAAGATACCATACCTATTATTTTTATTAATGGTTAATGATTATGATAACAATATGTTTATAAAACCCATTTATTTTCCATGTGTTATGCAATGAAAAATATTTAAATGCTTATAAAACCCATTTATTGTCTGCAAGTTATGATAGGCTTAATGTTTTATAATCCTATGGAACACATATGTGTGTTCTTTATTATGTAATGGAAAAATATGAAATTATATTGTCCTCTAATTTATTGGTCAAATATAGATATCTAATGTGATAACAAGTACTAGAACGGGGAGTGAACCAAGTTAAATAAAGAACTATGTCTACTATGATAGTCTTGAGAATGAACATGGAATAAGGATATGATCAAATGGGGGTGAACCAAATCCACTATGATATTCTTATCAGTTAATCAATAATTATGGTAATGATTTTCTATTATTAGGTGTAAGTTAATAACATATGTCTTGTGCCAATGTTATTCTCTCATTACTAGTTTTATTTTATTATTTTAGGATTCATGTATTTTTAACTACAAAAATTTATTCCATGACTCAAGAATATGATATATGATATATAGGGTACGGTTTTCAAGCATTAATATTATATTATCATAAACTTATTCTTATATTATGTTTAATTGATCATTGATATCTCCCTGGTTTACCCTTAATAAGAATTTGATGTCCCCCATTCTCCTTTACTATCCAAAGGTTATAAAGAATAGTTTAAAGAATGATATGTTTAATAAGGGTTCTTTTTCTTAAGAAATTAGTGGGAGATGATTTAGATAACTTATGAACTAGTGGTTTATGTATCCATATTTTTGTAGACACTAATCTTATATAATTATTGCATAAATCGTAATGTTATCATGTAAATATTCAAATATTAAATATAACAAATATATATGTGTATGAAATGAATGGTTCATTATAATCTATCCCTAACTAGTTTTTTTATTTTTAGTTATTTGTATATCTATTTAATTGAGTGTTAATTTTACATTGGCTATTTAATTTTCTTAACAAGAACAAATTCAATTTTGTTATACATTTATACAAGTTATATGTTGTTATTGTTTTTTGATATCCATTAAAATTTATGTTGTTTAGTTTTTGTTCCCCACTAGAAATGTTATTTTTCAATAAGTTCGTGACTCCATATAAAAAGATAGGTTAATTATTTAATAGAATTACTCTCAAGGGGAATTGGTTTTTGAAAAGTTGAAATATGAATCTTTTTTATCCAAAATATTACGAGGACCTCTTTCATACCAATTTACCTTTATATTTTCCCCCAAAGTATTAAATTTTGATAATTTACTCTAAAAAAGTTTTTCCTTTTAGAAATATTATATACAAGACTGACACAAACAATCTACTGCAGCTCCAGATTTAGCACTGTACACTATAACCCTTCACTGAACAATTGAGAAATCAACACTGGTAAAAATTTCATCCACCTATTTAACTCATTTAAACCTACTTGGAACTTATCTTCTCATTCAAAATTGAAACTTATCTGAGTCAACATGGTTATTTTAGATGATAAATTAAAGAATTATTGGATGCATCATTTATAATATCATCAGAACCTTTGGAAAATATAAATATAAATTATGATCTTGAGATTCTCACATGTCATCACTACCACTAATTTCTCCAGGTCCACTAAGAAACCATTTTGGAAATAACCTTGCCTAAGAACTCAAAATCTCATATCCAAAAATAACATTCAGATATCTTTACATAAATAATTTTCTCACCAAAAACATTTTAATGTTACATAGATTCATTTTATGATCTTCATCCAGTCTATAATAAATAAAGATGTTTTCTAGAAACACCATAATAAACGAGTTCATTTATTTTTTTAATATTTGATTCATCAGGTAAATAAAAATAATGGACAATTATTAACAAAAAATTTATAACCAAGATCTTATAAATGAATGTACCTAATAATGAACATGGCCTTTTGAATGACCACCTCATTCACCCTCAATTATTGTTTTCATAATCACAAATCATTCTTTGAAAACCATGTATCTTCATTTAATTAGAAAAAAATATGATAGTTAAGGGGTATATATTCAAAAATATCATTTGACTCAACTCACTATATTTAATTCATGACCCTTAGAAACATTTCACTTTTTGTAAAATAGAACTGTAACTATCAATGTTGAATCACTTATCTAAATATACTCGTTTACCTCTTAATATTCCAACTTCAATTTAAACTCTTACATCTCTATGTGTATTGTATATTATCAAGAAAAACATATTGTAATAAATAATTTTTGTTGTTTTATAGATAACTCTATGTACCACAATATTGATAGACTATAGAATTCCTCCAGAAACACAATCAAGAAATCCTCCACCATCATTTTCAATTGATGTAAATCCCCAAATTCTACTATTCCAAGAAAAAAATGGATTAATAGTAAGTTAAAACCCTAATGTATTTAACAAAGTATCATCCATAACTTGGAAAATGTTTCTTTCCCATTGAAAATCTCTACGACTTCTATTTGGTGAAAAAAGGAAATATTTCACATCTACTAGATGATATGGGCCTCGAACTCCACAATCCAATCCATCCCAATAATGAAATAGAAAATGTACATCTCTAGAGAAAATGGATTCAAAAATATTGCAACAAAGTTGATTATTATAGAATATTATGGAAAAATAAACCCACATTCTACCATTTATCTAAGACTTTTCTCAACATTCAAGGAATAATACATTAAGTACACATGAAAATTCAACTAGTCTACTGCTTATAAATATATGAATGAATGAGATACACCATTATAAAAAATTATAAACCATTTTACATGTGATAAGTTGAATACTTATCATTTGGGAATTCCTTGTCTTAGACTCCTTTATCTCGTACACTATAGTGAATAGTTTTCCCTAAACATTTTAGGTATGAACCTGATCAGGATTACCCGAATTCATTATTTGTGACCCCTGTCTAGTATTCATTGGAATCTTCATTGATATCTATAATCCTTGAGTCTGGTTGAAACCTCAAACATTTATTCCTAAAGAGAGAATATTAAAAAACATATTCACATTCCTAAGAATGCCACCCTAATTCCAAATCATATAATGATTATGGAGTTCATTATTCAAATGTGTCAGGATACCACACTGGAAACACATGATATTTCCCCTCCATTGAGAGTAACTCAAACATACCCACTTCTTTTGGTGGCCTCCCTGTTGAGGATTATCTATCTTTATTTTCCTCAAACCAAAAATATTATTCCCTCCTTCAGATGGAAAAATAAAATATTTTTCAACCTACAAATTTATCATTTATTCCTCAGACATATTCTCCATGTTTTCTACTCGCACATAGGTTGGAAAATAATGTATGACCTCCCTTGATCAGTTATCTAATCAATGAATTATCCCAAAACATTGTTCCTTGAGAATTTCATTGGTGATCTATTAAAATGAAAAATAAATTAATTCTACCATTAAATCTGCATACTTAAGAATGTTCATGTTCCCCTATTGTAGCTCTATAAACTTGTGATTTATCCATATATTTATTGTCTCTGAATAAAACTTCTTAGATAACTACTTCTGTAAGCTAACCCATGTTAGATTCTCACAATGTATTCCCTCAAAATATTCCTCCCACTACTTGTGAGCTTCTCCCTTGAGCATCTAAGTGCAAAACAAAGTGATAGATATATGACGGTTTGAAGGAACTATAAGATTAATTAGATCCTATCTAGAAAATCCTTCACATTTTTCACTACACCATCACCCCTAGAGGTTGGTGGTTCCACTTATGTGTTGTGAATCATGATATTATTCCTTAGATCATATTGATTATTCAAAATTTTGAATGCTTGCATTGATTAAAATAGCATATTCTATAGTTTGGTAACATGCTCCATGTATTCTTTCTTACAAATAGTCTCACTACTAATATTATTATCCTCATCCTCACAAACCATATCTCTATATATGGAAATATTTATAACATAAAAAGGAAATAAAACAAGGAACTACATATGAATTCCTTTAGTTGGAACTAATAAAACCAAAGTATATGATCATTATTATATATCTATATGTCTGAATTCATCATATATTTAATTCTTCATAGTAATTTTTGAAATAATGATGGAAAAATTATTTCAAAAAAATTATTTTAAAATGATAAAATTTGAAAAAACCTAATGAAATTTTAATTTAAACACATTAAATATTTTAGAAATCTAGTTCTCATATATGTTAGCCTACACATGATGACCACGATGCATGAACTCATTTCTCTTCCTAACCCATTGGGTTTGTGGAAACCTACATGAAAATATAAAAATATCCAAAGAAGGATCCTTTTGATCACTTGTCATACCCGAACTTCCCCCAACTTAAGTCTCTCTTTAAAAATGTTTGATACTAATTTTTATGAGAACATATTGACTTTTTTACCATCATATTCTCCACACCTAATAACTTCTATAGATAAAAATAATTAAAATATGTTTTGATAACATTTTGTAATGAACCCTCATCGTATTTAGAATCCTGAGGCTACGATGGGATGAGTATAAGTCCACATGCATATTCCCTGATTTTTATAGACTATAAAATACTAATGAGTGATAACCATGGTCATTGGGGAATGATTTTCCATCAAATATACCATATTTATATAGGAAATAATTCATTTTTTTAATTAGAAACAAATATAAAAATAAATATATCATTTAATGGAAAAAGAACAAAAAATTACAGTGGAAAATAAAAAAGAATAAACTCATATGTATGAAAATGGAATGATGAAAAAGTTATGATGCTTGACTGAATATAGTGGCTCAAATAATCTAACACATGGTTGAACATATTAGTGTCCAACATAAACCTAAATCCCTGGATCCATCAACCAAAAATATTAGATTTATTCCTTGACATATATACATGTCCATCAAGATGGGTGGGTTTGGGTGAGTTTGAGTAACCAAACAGATTCCCCCATATATTTCTCATGGAAACTCATAAAGACCAATTCATAACCATTTGACCAATTCCATTTAACCTAGGTAAAAAAATTCAATAAATTCTACTTTGACACAAAACTAAAAAAAATGAAATAAAAATATTAAAATAATATGACCAATTGTATTTACAGACTAGGCTACCCTTATTGGTTACCTCTAATAGTTAATATACTAGTAATATAATATAGAGGGAACATGAGAGATTAATAAAAAATATAAAATAATTATTTCCTATGACCATAGCATGCAACCACTATAGATCATCATCCACTAGGGGGTTTCTTGAAAATCATATTTCCCCATGTCTATATCGATTGAGAGATAGAGATTCCAATTAATATTAAATAGTCAGTCCTACCATTCATACTCATAGATTCTTAGTCATTTCTCATACCCAAGACATTTAATTTTCCAAATTGGTTGACTTAAAAGGAATATATTACATAATAATTTCATTATTAATGTATTTAATCCATCCAATTCATGATTCCAAATGAAACCAATAAATTCAATCAAAAATATTAACTAATTTTATATAATTTATGAAAAATATATTTTTTTTAGAAACAATCATTCCCAAAATCAAATTACATAGTCTTACCTAAAGTACAATTTCTGTTATTTATCCAAAATCCCAAAAAACCAAAGTTATTCCAAAAACCATATTTTTACAATTATGATAAATCCAAAAATGGAACCCAATTTATCAAATAAATTTAAAAAATATTAATAAATAATCACTATTAGAAAATAACATGAAATTGCATCTATTACAAAATAAGGAAACAAATCCTATAAGTAATTATTTCAAGTTATCCATCATATATGTAGACACACTATAATTTTAAAACCCTAGGCCTGATGAAAATGATCATTATCTGATCCTTTTAAACCAAGTAATAAGAAAAATAAATGACAATTCCTATTTTAATTATTTTATTCCATGATTCCAAAACAAAATATATAATTAAAAGTCATAGATCTATCTGAATGAGGAGAAATAAGAAAATAAAGAATAAATTGATTAATGAAAACAAAGAAGTACTGAGATAAAACCCTATATTCGGTTTTGATATGATTTATCCACATAATAAATCTTTTGTTCATAGGTGGAGAAACCTCAAAATCACCACCATAGAGCCATGGAGCTTTCATAAGTTAAATTAGGGTGTCTGCTGATGCGTATGAGATGTTAATTGGGTATTAAATAAAAAAATTATTAACTTAATCCCATACACATGGTCCCCAAGGAACATTGTTGGGAACATGAACATAATTCTACCATAATTGTTGACTATGCGTAGTAAACTATTCCCACGAAGGGATCATGTGCATTGGTAAAATGTCTCCAACCTTTTATATACAACTCATATTCACATGAAACTTACTCCCCATCACAAAATCCTCATTCCATATCCCATAATGTATTCAAAAATAAATTTTGAGATAATATAAGAATAAATTCTAGAATATTAATCAAGAAAAAATCATTGAATCGTTTTATGCATCAACATCTCATTTTGTGACAAACAACTGAAATAATCAAAACCCATGAATTATAAAAATTATAGGGGATTAAGGAGATTTATTTTTTGTGTTTTTACAATTTTAAACTCATATTTTTCATAATTTATGAATTTTTTTATTCATGATCTTAACAATTTTGACCTTCTGTTAAGTGGATTGAAGGAGAGGTTGAGAAAATGAGAACTTAATCCAGAACCGTGAACTAATATAATGATCCTTACATACTAAGGAATTATATTTCAAGGTGGATTTTAGTATCATGATGATCAAATATATAATTCAATCATTTCTTATGAAGTATGAGAGAAACCTTATGGGGACACTAATCTTTTATGAGTAGGTCTGTTAGATACCATATTAATTTAATCCAAGTAATTGTTTATGTTAATCATTTATTTAAAATTGATAATTAAATTTTGATACAACATTAGAATGATTGTAAACATAAATCTCACACACATCTAAAATTAAATCAAAATACCTTGTACTTTATTAAATGTTGTCTCCCACTAGCTATACCTATCAAACACGCACATAAACATTAATTATAAAAACAAAAAAAATCATATCTGCCATGGTTACACACACAACCCATCTCACTTCATTATTATTTCCCAATAAATACTAAAAAATAAATTAGAGAGTCAATAAACCAATCCATATGGAGATGAATCGATGAAAACAGATATATACATTCATATTTTTTGAAACCACTCTTATAAATAATGAATACTAAAGGAAATATCCAATTTTATGGTTGGGTAATATTTTTCTCAATGATAATTAAAAAATAAATTTCTTAAAATAAGGGGGGATAATGATATATGAATGAAGACCCATCCTAGTCACACAAATCCTAAAGGAAAATTCCACATATATTTCATAAGATAGGATGAAAATATTTTTCATAGGGTAACATTAACAACTACATGGATAGAGTGGAGTATTATTATTAATTCATAATCTTTTATAGAGATGAATCTTTTCTATCACATTTTCATTGAATAGATGGGGCTTAAAGATGTATTCTCCCGCAAAGACACTGCGTTTATAACCCACCTTAAATAGGTTAAAAACTATGATGAGGAAGTAGATAAACAGATTAAAACTCATGAAAATAGTTTAATTTATATTGATTAGGTTTTAATTCCAATCTAAATGGATATAAATGTAATTTAAGGAGTTAAAGAATACAGGTGTGGTGATAGGGAAAAGATCCCAAGTATTAAGAATAAATTCAAAACTATATAGAATACAAATAAAATGTGGGAAATAATAAGGGAGAGGTGACTAGTAAATAAATTGGCTAAAGAGGGATTAGAGAATACCCATAATAAGTTAACGTGTCAATTAGTTTCATCATAAAATTTTAATCACAAATAACTTTCTAATCTATTTTTATTTGATACAGATTACATAACTCTTATTTCATACTATCTAAAGTACACTCTTGTAAATAGAGATAGGAGGCTGGTATGTTGGTCACAGGTGTGAAAATGTTTTTCAAGGATAATTTCACATACCATCTCTAATTTGTCTTTATATTTTACCTAACATGAGTTGTGTTAACCATAAATACTAGGTAGAAAGTTTGATCACATATTTGAGATATGATTTATGATGTCACTTAAATTTATATCCTACATTTTGGATCCCTTATCCAATTTCTTTTTAGTAACTCTTGGAAAGTATAATCTGTAAGAGCTAGTGGTGATTCCTATACACCTAGTATAATAAACCCTCCATGTACTCTATCAAAGCCATAATTTTCTAAGAATATGGTTTCATAGAAGAGATTCAATCATGGAAAGTAACTGTAAATTCTATTAAATTGTACAAGCATTTAAGTATTTATAACATATTAATGAGTCTTCCATTATATCATAGATTTTGACAGGTGGTGGAACATTTTCTATATTGTGAACTATGTTTCTGAGTGCTCAAAATTATTATTCTTTCATTAAGGTGGGATTTAAAATAGAGATATTTTAGGTGTGTTCTAAAAAGCTGATACCATGGGTCTCACCACCATTTACTAACACAACTATGATTATGTTTTTCTATTCGTCCATGCATACACTTGCTAAGATGGTTAATAAAATATAATATGATGATCAAATGATAGTTGTTGAAGGCATGAACTTGTTGAAACTTTTGTTGAAATATATTGATAAAATTGTGGATATGAATCATCACACTCTTATTATTTAAATATTTTTTTACCATTATTATAACAACCTAATATTTTAGTTTATAAGTACAATGCATGATATATTTTATCCAAACAACACTAATCTAAAATGAACTATGATATACTATGGAAATATTATTATTTAAATATAACCATTATAACCTCTCAATTTTATGGTAAAGTATGAATAAGTGTAATCACATTATAAAATATACATAAAATGTTTATCCAAATAAATTGATTAATTTTTAAAAATTTAATATTTATTTTTTAATTATACTAATTAAATAATACAAGGTTAATTACTGTTAATGATTAAAAAAATTTCTATAAAATTTAACTTTATTTATATTATATACGATAAATTTAAATGTTAAATTTATATTATTTTGTGTAATAAATTTATATAATACGTATTTTTATACATTTAAACTGATGAATAAAAATTCATACACTATTTATCAATTTGTTAAAAATGAAGATAAAATTATTTCATTATAAAAAATAATTTGTAATATACTAATTAAATTTAAATAAAAACCATATAATTCTTATTACTTTGAAATAAATGAGAATAAATTCTTTTTATGCCCTTAAAATATATTAGTTCTCAAATGATTTTTTATGCATTTCTATGAGGATATTAGTATTGTTTTATACCAAATATAGAAATTTTATTTAATAAAATAAAATTAATTTTACCTTTTTAACTTCAAAATTATATTCGGTATAATTTTTTGGGTTTTTCAGATTCGTTTATTTTGGTGTGAATATTGAAAAAAATTACAAATAATGGGACTTTTATGAAATTATAATGATATAATATTATATTAAAATTTTATGAAACATTGTATATAGAACAAATCTATATTTATGAACTAATACTATGAATATAAAAATATAACTTTTAACATTAAAAACTATTCTTCACATTATGGAAACCTAAGTAATTTTTTTATTAAAATAAAAACCAGGTTTGGTTCTTCATTCGTAATCAAGTATTCACAATATTTCTTCAGGTTTTTGTTTTTTTAATAAAAATATGTATCATTTTATTAAAAATAATTCAATTAATTTCTTTTGAATCAACATTATTCTATATTTTTTCATAAAATATTTATTATGCTTAAAATAAGCATTTTTCTTAAAATGGTTTTCATTAACTTTTAGAAATGCATATTAAAAGTATTTTTTACCAATTATAGAAAAAAAATTGTAAAATATATTCCATGTTTTAAATCTCTATATTTAATATTTTTTATGTTTAAATTATATTTTTTTCATAATAAATAATTACCATGGTAAATATTTATCAATTCACATAAGAGTAAAATGAGTTAAAATGGTCAAAAAAAGAGAGATAGTGCTTCAAGGTGAAATAAAAGACATTATTAAATCTCATTAGTTGGGTGTATTTTTATCTCACCCTTATCATCTTAGAATATATGATAATTTGGAGTTGTATGACTTGATTAATACACATATTATATAATAAGATTTCATGTTTTTAAAACATTTCCTCCACACCACTTATAAAACGTAATCGCATTTATCATCCACACTACACGAGATAACTATATTAAAAATGAATAGACTAGTTCCCTTTTAACATCTATAAAATTTTTCTAGAGTTCTTGGTATTTCCAATATGCCACTTCAATAAGGCTTATAATGTAATAGAAAGAAGGTTACCTAAATAAAAGGTATATGTTTTTATGATCTTTGTCAAGTTCATTTCTTCTTAATCCCTATAAAAGTATTAAATAAACATATTAAAATTAATAAATAAGAATATTCATAATTCTATTATGTTTTAATTAAAATTTTATTTATATTTTCTATCTCTTTTCCATCATATGTAAAATGACAACATCATTCAGTCGTATGTACAACCTTCTGTCTCCATGGGGTTGTGTAATTCTCTTTCCACTACCACATTATTTATATAGTTATAACGATTTAATTAACAAAACATATATGATATTTATTACATAATTTTTAAATTTTAAATATTATATAACATCATCATTTTTTCCACTCCATCCGTTGGAGGATGATAACATTGTTCATGCGTACGTGTCAAATACCACCTTAATGTAACGATGTCATTTATTTTTCTATTACCACCATTAATGGATGATTATAAAATTATATATAGTGAAAATTATAATATTAATTAAATTATTAATATTATAAAGACTATGGATCCCTTTTACAACACCTTTAACTATGTTAAATATACAAAAGTAATTTTGGAGTTATTAATCGAACAACTTTATAACGTCTACATAAAAAGGATCTTTTCTCTGGATCGAGGCTAAATGATTCTAAATGGGCCATAAAAATAAAATATAGATTAAATTTTTTTTATAAATTATTTAATGTATTCTCATTTATTATTTTGTAGTATATAACATTTTTAATGAAGAAAGAATCCAAGGTAAGGTTTTTTTCTCAATTCCACTCCATTCATCCATATTTTATATTATAAAACTAATATATTATATATTGTTCACATAAATACATAATGAAATATTATATAATTAATTCATATTTATTCATCTTATATAATGTTTCTATATTGTTTATATATTTTATAGGTTTTGGATTCATAAATTATTAAACACATAAAGGGTTATTTTACAATCTAACATTTATCAACGATTATTCATGTTTAAATTTATATTCTAAGTATTATATTCTATTTATATCCATGGAATCCATTTATTTTATTATTATTTATTTATATATAATGATTCCATGTTTTTATTGAACTTTTCCTCTCTTGGGTACTCAAAGATCGACATAATTTTCTCTAATAAAAACTACTCTTATTTTCAATGTTAGGTCAGAAATATGTCCCTATATATATATTATCTTATTGTTTCATGGATGTTTTTATATAATTCTAAATGATTGGTAATGTGTTTTTATACTACCTTTTACATTATTTACAAATTTTTAAAATGGGAATTTTTAATGTTTTCTGATGAATTTGTGTTTGACTTTTTTATAATGGTGTAGCTGGAATGTTCTTCTTAACACATATAAAATGAATGGATTTTCTAGCCTCCATGAACATTATTCAATAATTATTGTCCTCTATAAGTTTCTATTTTTTTTAAAAACTAAAATTCAGTGTCATTAGACTATGAACATTAACATTTATATTGCTGTAAAGAATTATTTTCTTCTTAAAGGATGAAAATAATTTTCAAAATGATATATATTACCATTTTAACAAAAAAAAATATATAAATTCTTAACAATGATGATTTATAAAATTTCACTTCCAGTTTTCTTTTAAGTTATAAA
This sequence comes from Viscum album, assembly GCA_963277665.1. Lineage (NCBI taxonomy): Eukaryota > Viridiplantae > Streptophyta > Magnoliopsida > Santalales > Viscaceae > Viscum > Viscum album. The sequence goes on from OY728156.1 coordinate 320,203,838, forward strand.
AATTCTCCCCATAATTTTAATCCTTTATTTATGATGGATTAATTTTCTTTTATAATCCTTCAGTATTATAGATATATTTAGTATTGTATTAATTATATACCATTTTAATATATATTGTTAATTGATGGTAGCTTATTTATTTCATTTGCCATGGAAATATTAATTTTCCATATTCTTTATTCAAATGTATGGGGAATGAATTAAACTTATGTAATTAATGGTTTGAGCCTAGTTATAGATAGACCATTGATTCAATTATAAGTCTCATTAGACAAAATTGGTGTTACCATTAGTTTGGAAATTATGGTATTCCTTACCAAATAATCAATGTGTATTGGAAAAGTCCTTGACTATAATGTTCACGATTTTTATGTCGAGGCCTTTAGGGTAATATCCTATAGTATTGACGTTATTACATTTCTTCTAGTGACAATTTAGATACTAATATCCATTTGTTTAAATTCATCCATGGATGTATTTTATTCTCTTGTTTTTAATTGAATGGAATATTAATTTATTATTCACTTTTACATATTCTTATTTTTTATCTACCTTGGATAGATTCTATCTCATGCTTTCCATTAAAGATAATTTGAGCTCACCCTTTCAAATGCTTTCTTTTCTTCAGAACATGAAGAAGTTATCTTTTAGTGATTTTCAAGGTGGTATTAAATTATTTCATTCTATGTTTTATTTTTATATATTCATATGTATATCATATATGTATCTATTCTACTATTAATACTAAAATTATTGATCCTTCAAGGTGTGATCCCATATATCTTTCACCATTGTAAAAACATAGACATCAGATCTGTGTTACTGGATTCAGAGTTCTTATAGTTTGCATCAAAGGATGTTTAGTAGGACCAATATTAATAATATTTTTTAAAGAATGTTGTAATGAAGAGAATTTATATAAAACCCTATAATGGATAACAACAATTAGGTATTTCCATTTTATATCTTAATATTCAGGATGTTATGAACTAATTATATGTGTTATATTATTTAGATATAGAACCTAGTGAATGAAATGGAATTAATTTCAACACTTGTAATTAATTTAGATATTTCCACTATGAGTAAGTTAGTAAAAAAATTAGTACCTATGAAATTCTTGTCCATATTTTGGAAAATGACTGCATTCATGTCAAATAACTTTACCGATATTGAGAAACCTATTGTTTCATAGTGCGATGAACCTATTTTAGATCACCTTATGTGAAAAAGGCCTCCATAATTTAATGGGAATAGTAATATATTGGTACATGGGAAATGGATCAAATCCCTTGCGAAGTTGTTTTTTGAAATATCCAAATATTTTAAAAGAAACAACTATGTACAACAGCATACATGATATACGACATTGAGTTTAAACAAACAAAAATTATATTATTATTAAAATGTGACTTTTATACCATAACCATTAAATTTGTGGGAATAAATATTATTAAACTAATTATAAAATATATAATGGTTATAAATATTGTAAATATATTTATTAAATATTTTTCAAATATGAACTCTATTTTTTGTAATTCTAACTTATTCTTTAAATTATGTTTTTATCAAAAATGATTTTTGATTTCATTTTTTGGTTGAATATTATAATTAATTTCAATAAATTTTATACTATTTTTATCAAAAAAATATTTTTTAAAATCAATATTTCAAAAATAACTCTAGTTTATTTTTTGATAATGTTTAGAAAAGATTAACTTTTCAATGAATAGTGAAAAATATCGATGATTATAAGAATGTAAATTTATTTATAATACAAATACCTCTTTTGATTTTAATTGGACAAAAAACTTAAATTATGTAATATTTTTTAGATATAATATAATTAATTACATTTTCACCATCCTTATTTCTTATTTTAATATAAGTACATTTTTTTATTAAAAACCCATTTTTCATGAAAATAGTTTTTCATTTCGTTTTATAGGATTATTTTTAAATTAATTTATTTAAATTATGAGTTGTGAATTTTTTAAAAAGTATTCAATATTTGGAATCATTGGATACAATTTTATTAAATATGTCACATTTATTTTTGGTAAATATTACTAGTGACCCCTTTTAATTTCATTCTACCTTGCTAAAGGGTAAATCAAAAAAATAAAATTAAAAAAATGATAAGGATTATAAAATGAACCTAACACTTTAATAAATCTTACTTAATGAGTTAATTGTTTCCATAGTCATAAAATAATTAATTATATATATTTTTTTGGAAATTTGGATGAGTTTACAACCTTTTTAATATTTCATTTCAAGAAAAGTAAAACGTGTCACACTCTCAATTCTAATAACTATAATATTTTTAATATAGTGTTATTTGGGGTATATGTTTGACTATAAATATTATTTTTAAATATAAAATATTAATATTCATTATGGTAATTTATTTTTAATTATTAGTTATTAAATAATTACCACAAATAACTACAAAACACTGATGTAGTAATTTTTCAATTTAAAGGAAAATGATATTAATGGTATTAAAAATACTAAATTTAATATAAATTCATAAAATTAGTTTAATAAAAAAAATTCATAGGTTAAATATAAATTTTATGTATCTATTAAAGTAATTTACTCAAATTATATTTATTATCATTATGTATTATTATACTCAATGTAATGAATATTTCAAAAAATTGAAATTAGTTATATTTTAAAATTAAAAATATTTTATTAAAAGATTTAAAAATATTTAAAAAATATGAATTCGACCAATTTATTTTAATGTGGTTTATAATATTAACCATGATACTTTTATTTGTATTTTTACATTTATAGGAACTATATTGAACCTCAAAGAGTAAAAATTCTTTTTTTCATTGTAAGTTTTAAAAGGGTTAATGAGGGGATAAACCAAATGATAACTATAAAAATGTGTCCTAAAATTGTTAAAAATTTATTTAATGAGATAAATCATGCTCATATTCATCATATGTTATAAATAAATGATTTTTGATCCATTTTTTTGAATACTAAATTATACTGATTTAATATTTGTAGACATTCCACGAGTTCCCCTCCCCTATATTATAAAATGAAACCAATTCTTCTCAACCATTCACTCTTAAAAAACTATTTGGATCAACCTATACTGAACCAAATACATTTCTATAATCCATACACTTATTATTTTGGTCTTCTCTCAGAAATAATTAGATTCCTAAAGGACTTATAATGTTCACTAAAATGGGGTTTTCTAAAGAAGATGTATAGTTTTCAACTACATGTTTTAGTTTTATTTCTGATTCATCCTCCTTAAAATAATATTGAATAATATTTATAAATAAAAATATTACCATAAATAAAATTAAGGGTTTTTATTTTTATATAAAAAACTATACCCAATTGCTATTTCATCAGATAAGATATGAAACCACTATTTGTATGTACGTAGGTCAATCATCTCACAAACTTATATCATTCTATTTTATCACCATATCTCCTAGAAAAATTATAATGATAGAAATAATATTTATATATTATATTCGTGACATATTTATCATTATAAAATATAATATATAATTTAACTTCTGACCCTTCCACACACTGAAAAATGATACCATTGCTCATGATTACATGTGGACTACCACATCCATGAAGTAGTGTGATTAATTATTCAATAAACACAACACATTGATGATATATATAAGAATATATAGATAATTTATATGATATTTATGATCTTATTATTATTCTGGAAAGGTTATGTAATACTTAACTTATTTCTCTAATGATCATTAAAAAATGGAAACGTTACTTGTGTGTATATATGACCTACCATCTTTATGATTGTAATATAGTTTATTTCTAATAAACCTATTTTTTGATTGGTTTTTAATAAAATAATATTTGTATAAAATTTATAATTATTTCATAATTATTATTTTGAAGACGTTGGAGGGATAATCTCTTTTACCATCGTCAACCTACCAAAGTCATTTCTGACATTTGACCTGAATATCTTCAAAATGATCAATGTGTATTTAATTGAGAAAAGTAATTGTATATCACATGGTAATAAATTATATAAAAGAAATAACTATCCTGAAAAGGTTTTCAAATAAGTATAAAATTAACATTATTTTTTTATTCAAGATGATAATGAATATACATGATGAGTCAGACTCATTGTAAGAGAATTTATTTTAGAAATTATACTTTAAAGATTATCTCAAAACTATATTTTTCATACATATCTAAATTTTGTAAAATTTTATTAAATAAGGAGTTAAATATGTTAATATGAATTTTTTTATTAATTTTTACCCATGTATGACTTTTAACAAAATCGTTTGAAAGGAATATTTTTTTTGGTTTTCCAAACGAGGTATTTTGGGACTCTATCCAAAAAAGTATGAAATGATTTTTTTAGCATATGATTCATGGGTGTATTTTACCACCTTAATAAATGATATTTTATTTTAATATTCCATTATAATATTACATGGAAATTACCAAGAATTGTTTTTCTTTTTATTTGTGTAGTTTTTATTTTAAATTGATAGATTTTCTTAAGGAATATTTTTATGATGCAATAATTCATATTTTATGATTATGTTTCTATTATAGGGAACTTTTATCATGATTTGTGGTTCTGTTATAAACAAATTATGTATGGTTATGTTATTAACCAATTAAATGTGGTTTTATGGTAATTCCAGGATCGGTTGTTATGTTTTAATCATCAATGGATCAGGTAAGGAAGGCGATTGTACGATTATTCTATTTATAAGAGTGATTGTTATAGTGATATGGAAATAATTTTCAATGTAACCTAGATGTTTTATCTATTAAATATATGGGAATTTATGGTAATATTATGATTTATCAAGGTAATATAATAATATTATTTTTAAAAAAAGTATATTATACTTTTCAAGGGTGAAAAGTATAACCTTTTGAAAAGTTATAATGATTTTTTCTTGTTAAAAAAAATTATGTATTTTATTTTTTCCACTAAAATTTATTATGAAATAGTTAATAGAAATATTGTGGTATAGATCATGATTTATTAGATAAAATTTTTTTATATTGATCACAATGTTTGTTTTGAAAAAGTAAATGTTTTATATCTATTAATGGTCTACTGGTTCATTTATTTATTTTTATTTCCCTTAATGAGATTTTTCTCACATACCTCATTTTGGAAAAAAATTCCTAGATTTTAGGGATATATAAGAAAATAAATTAAGTAAATTTGAAATCCATGAAGCGTTTTCATGAGAATTAATAATGTTTTATTTTTAATATTTTTTTATGGGAAAATGGATATTCAGTAGAAGTTTCCACTTGTAATGTATGGATTTACTATGCAGGAGTTTTTCAAAATTCTCTAAAAATCAAAACCTAAATGATATTTAGGAATGAAAGATAGAGAATTATCATCTAAAGTTACAATAATATTTAATTATTATGTTTATGTGCTTATAGTTGGTAAAAAATAATTGTTTAGACAACTTTAGAGATTAGGACGTTTTCATCTGAGGTTTTCTTAATAGTTATGAATATAATTATTGGTTTAAATGTTTTAAGTTTGAGTATAAATTCAAATTATTAAAAATCCATTTTTTGATTAAAATTATGGATCATTAATAGATCAAGTATATTTTTTGAGATAGTTTTTAAAAGGGTGATCTACTTGGGTATTAAGGATTTCAATCTTAAAGTATTATTGAGATTATATGGGTTTTGTATTTAAGACTACAACATTCATTTTAACATTAAAAAATACATTTCATGATTTAATTATGTTATTAGATATATATTGATATAAATTTTTAAATATTTAATGAAATTGATCATTTAAAACGTTATGATCCCTTCTGAATGATTTTATTATCAATATTATTACCCAATCTTATTCAAATAATTTTCATAGCTTTCTGAGTATAAAAAACCTCCAAGAAACAATTCTACTTGTCTAAAACATTTTCTTTACTCGAAAAAAATTTATAAGAAATTGTTTATTTTTCAATTGATTTAAAAATCTTAAATATATCAACTCTCTAGAAATGGTAAATTCCACAAAAGACATATCCATTTACCATATACAATTTAGGCACCATGTTAGAAAATTTAGGGGATATAAAAGAAATCATAATGTGTGGATTTAGGTTATAAATTATTTTCTTATGTTCTAGGTATGAAACAATTTTAGGTTGATATTATTGAATCATAAATATATATTTATATATTTTATTATAGAAATTATGTAATAATAAATAATATGAAGAACCATGGTAAATGGTTTAGGAAGTAAGATTAAGGAAGGATGTGTTAAGATATCACATTTTCAAAATTATGATATAGTGGGTTTTTATCAATTTTATGGGAATCAGGAAAAACCTAAGGATTTTTTATAGTATATTTTTAAACAAAATTGGAAATATATGTTAAATGGAATTTATTCCTTTCAAAATTGTATTAGTGAAAAGGTGATAAATATTGGGAGACATTCATTGACATTTGATAAATATTTGAGGAATATATGACAATAAAGTTTAAGATGTGAAAAATGGTTTTTTTGGGATGAATGAAATTAATTTTGGTATAAATATGTTTAAAGGTTTTGGTAAACTACAGGGTTTATATGATCATTTATTTTGAGATATTATAGGTTATTACATTTTTATTGGGATGAAAAATGAAAGGTTTGAGAAAACCGTTGAGGTTAAAACATTTCCTTAATATTTAATGTATTAAGTTTATTTTTTAAAATTTTTCTCACAATTATAAGAATGATTTAGGGATTATAATCTTATAAAAAGGATAACCCATAGTTATGGTAAAAACTCTTCACTTCTAGAAACGCCATGATGTTTGAACCCGCGAACGAAGGGAGATAAGGGTGCATCACTGGCCTCTGGCCTATGCAATGGTATGATTAATATGAAATTATTATTTTTATTTAAATGATATTATAGATATTATGTGAAATAATTTTTAGGAAAATATATTTTATCATATAGATACACATGGATTGAAAATTGATTTCGTGGTTAAGTGATTAATGTTATCTTAGTAGAAGATTACTATTACATTTGGTAGATTTATAGGAAAAAGGTAAAAAAATATTATGGTATTTTATATGAGTAATTAAGGTTGAATTATATTTAGTCTTCACATATGATTTTAATGTTTCATTATAGTTATTTAGTTTATTTATATAAACAATTAGCCTATCTTGAGAGTATGTGATTGGCAAAATCATATTTTTTTTGTGTGAAAGATCAAGAGTAACTAATTTTATTTCGATACAAATGTTTAAAAAAATCATGCAAGATTATGTGATAAAATTATAATTATTTTTTAAGATTTTTTATGATTTTCAGTTTCTTGAATGGTCTTTGTTGAACATGGGGTATCACTGGTGAATTTTGGAGATTAAAAGTATTTTTTCTTCATTTGACGGTTTATTCATTTTGGGAGTCATCTTATAAAATGATAAACATTTTGGTTTTGGTTAATTTATAAATATAATAGGACTATTTTATTTTGGGATTATGTGATCAATTATATTTTAAGTCTAGTCTTTTACCCAGGAAAAAAATTCATCTTGAATACTCATCGTTTAGAAAAAAAGATGATATTATGGTGGAAATTGATAAATGGATGAAACATAACTTGTTGATTAAGCATATTACCTATGTTCTTATTATAGAAAGAAATGTAATTCAACAAATTTATAAAAAATATTTTGAAACTAAAAATTTTATCCATTTATTTTTCTTACTAAGAAATTAATGCTCTTTTAACCCATCATAGATTTATGGTTTTATGTTGGTTAAATTTCTCATGAAAATGTTTTCTACCACTCTCAATTATTCATTGGAAGTAAGTGTTCCCTTTTATATCTATGTATTAACTTCCCAAAAAAAAATTCATACATGAAAACCTAATATGTGTAATCCCAAATGACCTTCATACCTACCTTTCACTCTTCTAAATATGATATTTTATTAACCATATTTACGGTCTGGGATTTCAACAAAGGTATATTGAAAATTCAAACCCCCAATTTCTGATACCAAGTTCAAATAGGGATGGATTTTTTAAAATATGGATAGAATATAATAACCCCAGATTTTAAAATAAAGGACTATGTTTAATATAGTAAAAGATACTCAACACTGAGATTAAATGAACAACATAAATATATTTTTAAAATGTGACTGTTATACCATAATTGTTAAATTAGTGAGAATGTATAGTATTAACCACATTATGAAACATATAATTGTACCACTCATTTCAATTTTTTACTAAATATTTTAAAATAAGCACCTATTTTTTTAGTAATGTAATTTTATTGTTCAAAAATATGTTTTCGTCAAAAATGGTTTTGATTTCTTTCTGTAATTGAATAATACAGTTATTTTATTGAAATTTTAAAAACAATTCTTTTATTAAATTGATTTTACTTTAGAATTAATAATGTCAAAATTATCTTAATAATATTTGTTTAGATTTTTCTAAAAATATTAATTTTTCAATAAATAAGGAAAAATATGGATTTTTTTAAATGTGTCGTTTTATATATATTAAAAGGCCTGATTATGATTTTAATTTGATATAAAAGTAAATTAATTATTAGTTTTATATTTATATATAATATAATGTTATGATTTTAATTTGATATAAATGTAAATTAATTATTATTTTTATATTTATATAAAATATAATTAATTACATTATAATTATCTTTATACCTTATTTTTTTATAAATAAACTTTTTGTGATTAAAAACACATTTTCTTCATGAAAATCGTTTTTCCTTAAATTTTACTGGATTTATTTTAAGTTAGATTCTATAAATTATATTATTTTAATTTCTAAAAATTAATTTCATATTTTAAATCATTTTTTATAACTTTATTAAATTTCTCACTTTTATTTTGGGTAAATAAAAATAGTAAACTTTCTGATTTTTATTTACCTTGGGATATGGTAAATCTAGAAATTTTACATTCAAATAAAATGATATGGACTATAAAATGAACCTATAAATTTTCATTATTCTTATTGGACGATTTAATTTCATCCATAGTCATCCAAGATTATGTTATATATAATTTTTTGTCTCTTTAGATGAGATTATGACCCTTATAATATTTTTTCAATAAAATTCAAACATGTCACAATCTTTATTCTAACAAATATGATATTTTTATTGTCGGTTTTTCTAGAGGATATTTTATAATAAAAATATTATTTTGAAAAATAAACGATTTATATTAATCTTGGTAATTTAATTTTTTTTATTTAGTGAAGAAATAGTTACCTTAAATGATTACACAATGTTGTTGTGGTAATTACTCAATTAATTGAAAAATCGCACATATGATAATAAAGATTTTAAAATTTATATAATTTTATATAATTAATGTAATGCATAAATTTTATAGATGAAAATGAAATTTGATATATGTAATAAAATAAATGGTTCCAATCTTAAGTGTTATCTTGATATTATTATAGATAAAGTAGAAAATTGTTCTAAAATTTTACATTAGTGATATTTTAAAATAAAAAATATTATACTAAATGATATAAAAATGTTAAAAAGAATTATATTAATCCAAGTAATTAGGATTTTTTTTAATATAAAAACTATTACCTTTATTTTTTTTCTGTTAATAGTAACTATATTAACAATCATAGAGTAAAAACTATATTGACAAGGAATGTTTTAAAATGGTTAATGAGGGGTTCAAACGAAATGATAAGTGTGCTAATATGACCTAATCCAATAATGAATTTATTTTATGTGATTATTTGGACATAAAATATTCATATATTCAAAATAAATGAGCTTGAATCCATTTTTAATGGAATATTATATTATATTAATATAATATTTTGGGAAATTTAAAGTGTGCCCCATCCCTCCCAAATAAAAGGGAACCCCTTATCTCTGTCCTTCAAACATAAAAACTACTTGTTTTAGAAAATTGTGTTCTTAAATATATTAATATAATCCCTAAACACATTATATAATAGTTTTTTAAAAATAATACCAATATAAGAGGATATAAGTTTTTTTTGAGTGTGGTTTTAGAAAGAAGTGCAATAGTTTTCAACTTCATGTTTTAGTTTTATTTCTTATTCAACATCCTTAAATTATTTTTTAACCATTATTATAAAAAGGACCAGTATCTTGCATAAGATGAGGTGTTTTTATGTTAATATTATAACCTATATTCATCTACTATTATATTAAATAGGAAACAAAACCTTCATTTGTGTGTATGACAAACTACCACCTCACGAACTGATGTAATTCTTTTTCTATCACCATATCTCAGGGATGTAATATAATGATACAACTATTGTTTATATATGATATTAATGAAATATGCATCATTATAAAAACATAATATATAATTTTTTTTGCTACCATTATAGGAACTAAAACATGATAAAAATGTTTTCACATACATTTCTGACCATTTTCAACCCCCCAAATTCATTTCTAACATATGAGCCAAATATTTTCTATACACTCAACCTTAATTGTTTTGACTGAGTAATTGTATATAACATGGTATTAAATGATATAATTGTAATAATAACTTGAAAAATATAATTATTCAATTATAAAATCATTACAGGTTCATTATTCAGAAATATAAATACTATACAGGACAAGCCATACTCATAGTAAGAGACTTTCATTTAAAAATTATTTTTAAATATTCCCTTAAAAATATATTTTCCTTCAATGAACAAGTTTTCTTTAAAAAATATCATGAAGGATCCAAATATAAAAATATTATTTTTTAAATTCATTTTTACCCATGTTTTACTTTTTAAAAAATAGTTTAAAAGGAATATTTTTATTGTTTTCCAAATGATGTATTTTGTAACTTTTATGGAAAATGTATGGAAGGAAGGTTTTTCTAACATAAAAAAAATGATCCTATTTCCAAAAATTCATAAATAATATTTTCTTTTAATAATCCTTTACTTGTTTACATGGTTATTTTCAAATAATTTTATTCCATTTTTATGTGTGCACTTATCTTTTTAAATAAATGATTTTCCTCAAGGAATGTTTTTATGATGCAAGCATTCATGTTTTATGATTACAAAATGTTTATTTTGAATTTTTATGATGAAGGATGGTTTTTTAATAAACCAATGAATGGTGGTAACATTACTAACCAATTATTGGTGGTTTTTTTATAATCCAAAGATCTATGGTTACATTTAACCTACAATAAATTTGATATATATGTTGACCATATTGTTATTCCATTTTTAAAATGATTTACATAGTGACATGGAAATTATTTCCATATTAACCTATAAATTTAATCTATTTTTTTATGTTTATTAGTGTAATTTTAAGATTTATCAAGTTAATATAACAATCTATTATTTAGAAGAGAGTATATGGTCCTTTTTAATGGTTGAAAGAATAAAATTTTTAAAATTTTATTATTATTTTTCTTTTTTTAAAATAAATCATTTTCTATTATATTTTTACTTTAATATTCCTATGATTTTTTTAAAAAACATATTGTGGTAGATTAGGTGATTTATTGTGTAATAATGATTTATTTTTTTTCCCTTATTAATAAAAGGGATGAACTAAAATCCCTATAAGGGAATAAACATTAAAATAAACCATAACATATAGGTTATAATGCATAACATTTTGATACAGAATGAAATGTAACATCATTAAACATAAGGAAAAATAACATGATATAATACAATCATGGAATCATAGTAATTTTCTAGCAACATAAAACATGACTTTTACATGATTCAAGGCTCATTGCACAAAGTGGAGCACGAGTCAAGGATCATTGCACATAGAGGATCACATGTCAAGGATAACCACTAAGATCATTATAGATAGAGAACGAGTCAATTCTAACCACCATGACTATTGCACAAAACATCTCGGTATACTAAACATTACCCAATTCATTGGAGCACTATCTAGACGCACCAATCACAAAATGTTCATGAATATGTTTTCCAAATAAAGAATCATACATATGAAATCAAACATAAGGGTTACCCATGAAAATAATTTCTTAACATAATCATATCAAAAGGAATATCAAAAGGTAATATATAAAAAATCCATGATTGGATGGATTTAAATAATTCATGAACTTTCATAGATTATGACACGTGATTTCAAACTGAAATGAAAAATGTTTTCAAGAAACATGAGAAGTAAAACATTTTATTAATGTCAAAGGGAAAACCATCATGATTCTTTAAAATAGAAAAGGAATAATTAGACGTATAAAACCAGAATTAAAACATGGTTATTTCTCATGATAAAAATGATTTATTTTATAAATATAATAGTTTCTTAAAACAGACTATGGAGTGCATTGGAAAATGCGTAGTAAATCAGAAATTTCAATTAATTTCGCCTTTCTTATCAAGAAAAATTGAGTTAGGAAACATTAAAAATAATATATGTCCCCAAAAATAAGGACGAATGGATATTGATAAATGTTTTTAGAACATAAAAATATAATTTTTTTGAAGTATATAATAATAAATGATATTTTCATTTAGGTAAAAAGATAAAAATAGTCACCTAAATGAATAATGGAAGTTCTTGTAGAATCCCATACCTTAAGTCTAAAGGTGTTCTTCAATTGATATTAATGTCATAGATAAGAAAATTATATTTATTAATTAATAATTCCAATACACTTTATATATGTATTTTATTTGTTATAACTTTATTATTATTATTATGTTCTTTTTAATGGGTTAATATATTCAATTCCATCATTCTGAAGCATTAGTTTCTTTGGTTTTTATGATTGGTTTACTTGAATATGTATATTGAAATTCATGTAGAATGAGGTTATTTTTCCAAAAATGAAATTTTATACTATTAATTAACATATCAAATATTAAAATACCATTTTTCTAGAATTTAAATTAGTTCATTAGATAAATCTTTAAAGATAATTATTTATATTATCTTACTGTTTCTTGTTTACAAAAAAAATCATATTCCTTTATACATTAATATCATGTGTAAAAAACTATTCTAAAATATTACAGAAAGTTTAATAAAAAAATTATTATCTGTTTCAACTATAAAAATGGTTTCTTGAATTGTCGTAAAGAAAAAATTGAAATATGAAAGGACGCCATCCATGAAGTTGGTAAATTGGAACCTCATTAGCGATGTTTTTTTGATTAATTTAAAAGACACAAAATAATAGATTTGATGTATAAATTTTTCATAAACTGGAAAAAATTATATTATAGGTAAAATATTGTAGTATTAATTCCATTTGGATGAGTGGAGATGAGGATAGAAAAAGGAAAGAAAGGATCATGAAAAAAAATTGAAAGAAAACAGAAGAGGGTTTTACCTGTTGATTCCTTCATCTTTAAATCCTCCATAAGGGATTGGTTTTGGTATTTTGATAGGAAAAAAATGTCTTATATGTGGGGGAGATGTTTGGAAAGATAATTGGGTAGAATTCAGCAAGTCACAAGGATTGAAAGGTGTGAAGAGGACAGGTGTTGTGGGGTGGTATTTATTTTGGTGGAGAGGAGTGATTCTCATTATATTAGAAAATATTTTATTATTTTTCTAAAGAAAAGAAATATTTATGATTTTTGAGACCAGAAAAACTAATGTCTGGATTTGAGTTCATGATAATGGGTTTAAATCATCACTACATCACATATCACTCGGTAATTTATTTATTTAACATTTATCATAAATTATCGTAGTTTTCTATTCACCAAAACCTCATGTACTTTAGAAAAATACAAACAATTCACCCAAATACTTTTTTTAAATATATAATTAAACAATGAAATCCATTTTATTAAAATAATTTTCTTGATATGATAAATTTTAGTTTAAATTCAAATCATCGTTTACATGAAAAATACAGATTTTAAAATTATAAGTTATTTTATATCAATTAAATAAATTTACTAATGTCTCATAAAATTAACTTATAATTATATGATATAAAAATAAAAAATTTTAAATACATTTTATGAAAATGTATTTTCTTTTAAATTCTTAAATTAATCATCAAAATTAAAATTAAAAATTTATTACTTACAAAAATACCAACACTTAAATATTGATTTTTAAAATATTTATTTATTATACAATGATAAAATTATATGATATTTCCATTTTTAATATGATTAAATTTTATTTATAATTCTGTAGGTGATGTTACAATTTCATTGTATGGTTAACATTTCATAAGGGTCACATTAATATTCAAAAGGTCAAATTACTATTTCATCGGTATAGGTTCCTAAACTTCTAGAAATACTACTTGTTTCATTCCATCATTATTTATAAAGCTTTTAATGTGTTCTCTATATGTTTATATCATGTGAAATTTTTATAAGAGAGTAATTTTCATTGAGAAAATATTGCGTCAATACATTCATCCCCCATATGAAATTCCACCATCCAAATTTAATTTTACATTCTATGTTGAAAACATGTGTGGGTACTTTTCCTTTATGGATTCCTCTGGTTCCCAGGTTTCCTCTTCATACTTATAGTATTTATAATTTACATTACTAGGTGAGTGGTCATGTTGTGTAGAACTTTATCTCTATGAACCAAGGTCTTTACTCATTCCTCTTCATAAGATATATAATTCTCCAATTGTACCGCATGTGAACTCCGTACCTGTGAAAGATCTCTTATATAATTTCTAAAGATGGATATGTAAAATACATCATATACATGAGACAAAGTTTTTCAAAGTGTTACTTGATAGGTCATAGATCCAACACGATCTATAATCTAGAAGGGGGAATGTACCTAGGACTTAGCTTTCATTTCATCCCAAATCTTATGATCTTATTCCCCAAAGATATGCAGAGGAATACCATGTCTCCATCCTTATACTCTATGTCTCATCAATGATTTTCTACATAGCTCTTTTGTCTTTTTTGGGATTCCATGATGGGATTATGAATGATTTTCACCTTATCTACCTTTTCTTCGACCATTTCAGGTCCTATTAGCTTATATTCGCCAAATTGAAACCAGCATAATGATGTGCTTCACCATTTCCCATAAAGAGCTTCATATAGATCCATTTAGATGCTTGAATAGAGACATTTATTGTAGGATTATTCAACCAGTGGTAGATGTTGGTCCTATCATCCTTTGAAGTCCTTATAACACTCTCTCATCATTTCATCTAGCATTTGAATAGTCCTCTTAGATTAGCCATCAGTTTCTTGGTGATAGACCATACTGATGTTTGGCTCAATAATTGGAGAATGTTGGGGACTCACCCAAAACATGGAGGTGAATCTTGGATTTCGGCCAAAAACAATATATAGTGGTACTCCATGCATCCATACCACTTATTTGATATATATCTATGTGAGTCTATCCATAGATAACTCCTCTCGAATTGTGATAAATTGAGTTGTCTTTGTATGAAGATCCAAAATAACCCATATAGAATTGATTCATCTGAATGTCTTTGGAAGTTCTGTGAAAAAGGTCCATTGTGATGTTTTCCATTTTCCATGTCGGTATGGGTAATGGTTTCATCATCCCTAATTAACTTTTTCCACTCAACCTTCACTTGCTGACATACCAGTCATTTTTATGTATATTCCTCAATCTTCTTTTTCATATTGTCCTACTAGAAGTTCTCACGAAGATATCAATATATCATTATGCTCACTCGGTGAATACAGAAGGTTGAGCTATGTACGTCATTCAGAATCTATTTCTTTATCTCTATATTTGATGATTCAAATAGTCATGACCCAAATATTATGACTCTATCATTATAAATATTGAACTCAGTGGATTTATCATTTCTGATATCTTCCACCCTTTTCTAAGTTTCTATATTAATTCTTTGAGAAACCTATATTTTCTTCACAAGGGATGGTTGAGAAATCATTTGAGAAAGAATTTATGATTTTCCTCCCTTAATAATTTTCATGTGCATCCTTTTTAAATAAAAGAATATTGGATCAATCTCAATTCCCATCATTGATAAAGACGCATGATCTTTTAAACATAGAGCATCCACCACATTATTCACCTTACTATGATGGTAGTTTATTGAGATGTCTTATTTATTGACAATTTATAACCATCCTAGTTGGAACATATTAAGATCCTTTTGTGCGAATATATATTCGAGACTCTTGTGATTTTTAAATATATCACACTTCTACCTATAGAGATAATGCCTCAATATTTTCAATGCAAAGGTCAAAGCTGCCAACTCTCTATCATGTGTGGTATATTTTTGCTCATGGATTTTACATTTTCATGAGGAATATGATATTAATTTAATATTTATCCTCTGTATATAGTGTAATCCATCCTTTGAAGAGACGTTTTACACTACAAAGAGTTCTCCACTTTTCAGGATTGTGAGTACAGGAACAGTGATAACACTTTTTTTGATCTCCTTAATTCTTTCCTCGCATTCTTGAGTCTAGAAAAATTTTACTACCTTCCATGTCAGCTTGATTATTGGGATAGAAAATAATGATAAGTTCTTAAAAAATCATCATTAATACACAAATAGTCCTGTGAAATTAGAAATCTCTATTACAAAATCTTGCCTCAATCACTATTCAATTTCCTTTATCTTGATAGGGTCCATATATATTTCTTTTCTAGTGATAACACTCCCCAAGAATGATTCATCCTCTATACAGAACTCACATTTACTATACATTGAATATTGTTTCTCCCTTCACAAATTGTTTAGTACAATATTCAAATACTCCTCATGTTCTTCCTTTCTGTTGATTTAAATCAAAATATCATTAATAAAAACTAAATTTTTTGAGGTAATATCTAAATAAAATATTAATTAAACACAATAAAATATATGTTTCACTAGTGAGTCCAAAGGGTATCACTATGAAATCATAGTAAACTTGCATTGTTTGAAATGCAGTCTTTAGAATATCTTCCTTCTTCTCCTTTAATTGATTAAATCCGGACTGAAGGTCCACATTAGAAAAATAACTGGTCCCACATAGTTGATCAAAGAATTCATTTATATTTGGTCAAGGATACTTATTCTTTATCGTGATTTTATTGAGCTCGTGATAATCGATTCACATAAACATTGGTACATCCTCTTTCATGAAAAATAGGAATGGTCCACCCACTGGGGATGCACTTGGGTAGATAAAACCCTTGTTTAGATTCTCCAGTAACTACTTCTTCAATTATTATAGCTCTATAGTGACCATTCTATAAGTACTATTTGATATAGGTAGATATCAAGTAATACATTCAATTAAGAACTCAAATTCTCAGTTCAGGGGAAGACCATGACATTCATTAAGGAATACCTCAATATAATACCTTAGGATGGGCTTTTCTTCAAACACTATCATATAATTGTATCAATATTTTGAGTGAGATATTCTTTCTTAGAAGGAAATAATATCCACACATAAGATAATTATTTGGAAGAAGATTAATCTTCCTCCTTACAGATTTATTGAATTAGAGGATGCATTGGGATGTGAAGAGTGATCTCCCTTTACTGATAGTTGATATTTTTTTTGTATATAGATAGCAAATACTTTCCCCATATAGCATCAAACTCTACCAAAGGGAGTGTGACAATATTTTAACGGAGCTCCATTCCAAAAAAATTAATCGGGGAGGAGTAGTGATAGCATAATACCTTCCTTGATTCATAGATAACTTAAAATCTAAATTTAGAGGCGGTGTTTGAATAGTTATACTAGACTTAAAAGATATGAAATAATGTGTAGAAATAGCATAAAATAGTATGTTCTATATTCTTGAATGAATAGAAAGAATACATTTCATGACATCATTGTCCATATCCTACTTAGTAGTAGTGATATCATAATAACTACCTGGTTTCATTGGAGTTTTTGTTGATTGCCTCCAATAACCCTCATCTTAGGGAATTAGATTCAAAAATGACCATGTTTCTTGTAGTCGAAACATTGTACTGCTGGTTAACTATTGATATGATCCTTCTTTTCGTCTTCCACATTAGTGGGATTATTCGTATCCCATTGGAAGTTCTTATCCAGATTATTCGTTCTTCTATATTCAAAGAATTTACTATTTCCCTTTAGATGGTTCCTAGGATTATTTTTCCTGCAGTATTGACACATTGGGTATTCGGTCTTCTTTCTATCAGGAGATTATTCTCTGATCTAACCATATTATACTCCATTTTCATTATTTTACCGCAAGGTCCACTAGAACATTTGGAGTCTCTAATTTTCATTTCAACCTTGAGGGCATAACAGAAGATCTCCTCTTAACTGAAAAATTGTTTAATCACCAAAAAATTTTGTTTACATGCCTTTATTCCACTAAAAAATTGATCCACCTTAATTTCAGTGCTCATGAAAAATATTGAGGAATATCTTGAAAGAGTTGTAAGTTTTTTTTCATGTCCCTGATAGAATCATCAGCCTTCTTCTTAATTCCAAGGAACTCTATTTCTATAATGAGATTGATGGTTCGGGGAAAATATTTATTAATAAACATTTTCATGAATTCCTTTTAATCCATAGAATCATTTAACTCGAGGGAAATTGAGTATTTTGATATGTGTCCAATACTGATCAGCTTCCCCATAAAATAAATATTCTCATGACAACTTTCTCTTCTTTTGAGCACTTAAGGATAAATAATACATTTACAATGAAGTTAATCCACTGTTCCATGATGTGGGTACAAGAAGATCCAAAAAACATGGGAGGACATTTCCACATGAAGGATCTAACGACAAAATTCTTTTTACATAGAAAAAGAGTTCACTCCACACAATTCATGTTGTTATTCATAACTTTATCTAGCCAATAAAGTATTATCATATTGTTTTGATCACCCATTCCCATCAAATTTGGGATTTCATTAGGAAAATCATCAAATTCCTTATTATATTGATTGTTGGTATGGGTTCTTCTATTTCCCTCCATTAACTATGAAAAAGAAATAAAATTTAAGGGTCTGGAATACATAGATAATAACCATAAAAAGGAACTTTAAACATAAAACGATAATATCTAAAATTAAAGGTATATCCTAACTTGTGATATCTTAAGATTAATTCTATGTTATCCATGATATGTTTTCCACTATTGAAAATAGAGCCCGAGTCTAGGATTACTACCTAGACCATTGCACAAAACATCTCAGAAGACTAAACATTAACCAATGAATTGGAGAACTATCTATTTGCACTCATCATAACAAGTTCATGAATATGTTTGATGCATAAATAATCATCCATACACAATCCAACAAAAAGTATACCCATTAAAAAATTATGTATCCTAATAATATCAAAATATTTATTAAAAGGGAATATCATAATTTTAGTCATGATTAGAAGTAATTAAATCATACATAGAAATTAATAGAACATGATATGTGATGTGAAATGGAAGTGAAAATAAATTTCAAGAATCTTCATAAATAAAACATTTTAGTACGAATTAAGGGAAAACGTTCAAGATTCTTTAAAATGGAAAAGGAATAACTGTTGGCATATAAACAGAACAGTACCAAGGTTGTTCTTAATGATAAAAATTACTGATTTCAGATAAATATGACTTTCTTAAAATAGATTGTGGTTTGAATTATAAAATGGGAAATAAATCGGGAAGTTCTCTTGATTTCAGCCTGCTTATCAGGACGAATTGAGTAGGAAAACATTAAAAAAACATATGTGTACCATAAAAGAAGAATTAATGGATCTTGATACATGAGTTTGGAAAATATACTTATAATTTAGAATATTATAATATAAATAAAATAGAATTTCATTTGGGTAAAAAGAGTGAAAGAGTAACCCGAAAGAATAATGGCAGTTTGGATAGGATCCCTTACCTTGAGTCCAAAGGTGTTCTTTACCTGAACATAATGTCATAGATAATCAAATTAAATTCACTAAATAATAAATTCCAAATTTAAATGATTTATTGAAACATTATTATGTTCATTTATGTCTTTTTTAATGGGTTAAGTGATTCAATTTCATCGTTTGAGAGCGTTAGTTTCCTTCGTTTTCAAGATCAGTTAACTTGTATATGTGTATGTAAAATCATTTATATTGATGTTAGTTGTACAAAATTAAACTTATATGTTATTAATGAATATATATAATATTAAAATAAATTTTCTAAAGAACATATTATTATTAATTAGGAAAATCATTAATGAAAATCGTTTAGATTAATTTTGTGTTTTTTATCACAATGAACTCATGTTTATTATAAATTAATATAATGTGTAAAAAATGATTCCATAACATTACATAAGATATATTAAATATATTATAATCTTTTCTTGAGAGCCTCCGTAGGGGGATGATTTTTGTATTTTGGTAATAACAAAATCTCTGGGATTTTGGGGGAGGTTTGGGAATAGTTTTTGATTAATTTTCACAAGGCCCAAGGCAAGAGTTGTGTGATGAGGATAGGTGGTAAGGGGTGGTATTTATAATAGATAAAAGGGGTGTTTTCTCATTATTTTACAAAATATTTTATAAATTTATGAAATTGAGAATTTGAGTTCAAGATTATGGGTTTATATCATCACTTCATCACCTATGAATCCATTATTCAATTATTTAGAATTTATTGTAAATTTTCATATTTTACTATTCATCAAATATTCAATTATTTTATAAAAATCAAAAAAATTAACCATAACTATTTTTATACCTATATAATTAAAAAATATAATCCATTTTATAAAAATAATTATCTAAATATGATAAATATTACTTTAAATTAAAATGATCATTAACTTGGTAAATAATGATTTTAAAATTATAACTGCTTTTATATCACATTGAAAAAATAAATAAGCTTTAATAATATTTTCTTATAATCATGAAACATAAAAATATTAATTTATAAATTCATTTTATGAAAACACATTTTGTTTTAAATTCTAAATTTAATCAAAAAAATTTAATTAAATATTTTTTATTTACAAAAATACCAACACTTAATTAATAATGTTTAAAATATTTATTTAATTATAAAAAGAAATAATTATACTATATTACTATTTTTAAAATGATTGAAATTATTTATAATTTCATAGGTGAGTTTAAAATTCCATTTTTTAGTTTACTATTTATAGGTGTCAAATTACTATTCTAAAGGATGAGTTACTATTTTATCGTAATAGGTTCCTTAACTTCTAGAAATATATCTTATTTAATTCATTCATCATTTATAAAGATTTTATTGTGCTCTATATGTTTTTATTCCTTATCAAATAATTATAATAATATAATATATATTGATAAAACTATGGGTCATTTCATTTTAATGATGTTTAAGAAAAAAAATCAAGTTGTAATTCGTTATGTTTTTTTAAGAAAAGAAATCATGTTTTATTTTAAAGAGTGTTATTGTGTGAGAAAAATGGATAGTTAATAAAAGTGTCCACTGGTAATATATGTCTTTACTATGTAAGATATTGTCATAATTCTATAAAACTCTATACTAAAACAACATGGGAATTTATATAAATTGAATTATTTCTAAAGTCACTATAATATGTAATATTTAAGGTTAGGTCCTTATATTTTTTGGATCTTGGTTTTGATGGAAAGGAAATAGATATTATATTAGTATATTGTTAAAGTGGATTAAAGTATGATTATCATTGCTTTAGAATACTAAATAGGTAGAGGAGATAGAGGTAATTAAATAGAAAACACTAAGGTGGTTTTATTTGAGAAATACATTCATTGAAAAGAAAAGGTTAATATACAAAGATAATTCATTAATATAAAACATAATTAAGTGTAAAGTGTTACTAAGTAAGATGAATGTTTTACAATATTAATAAGGCATATTATGAAAAAAATATATAATCCAAAATATAATATCATTAATTTCTTTGAAATAATTAATTTGATCCTCTAAAGGGAACTAAGAACTCAAACCCTTTTATCATATGATGATATGGTATCATGTTCCATATAGAAAGATAAATAACTCTATAATTTATATATCTTCAATGGAAATCAATAGACAAAAAGTAAAATTGAGCACCATTAAATATAATTTAGGGAATTAGAATAAGGGGAGGAAATAACTTCAAAAATGTGAATATTATATGAATAAAAATTCTAGTAAATTCTTAAAGGAAATGAGATTTTTTTAAAAGTGTAGAGATAAGGCCCATCAAGCTCATGAACGTAAGGGAAAAAATAAATCACTTATATTTGACATGTTAACTATAATAACATGGGTCACTATTTAATCAAATTCACCAAGAGTAAAGTATTACCTTGATAATTTCATTATATTATTTATTGAAGATCAATTGGTATAACATAAAAGAGATAAACAACAAAAGGATCACATGCGAATCATTCATGGGAATATTTGAGGAAATATGTTATTTCATAATTTTACCATGGTTGGATCTTAGATTCTGAATGACTTTATTCTTGGAAATATTTTCTCTATTGAAGGAATATTTATTACATTTTTTATGAAAATAGAAACCCCCACCACTTTATTTGAACTTTAGGGATATTATGTGTTTTGATATAAGGGTAGTTAAATTAAATAGGGGTAAACATAATATTATGGTTTATTCAAATCTGGGATATAATATTTTTAAGATTTTAACAGTTTAAAAATTAATTTGTAACTAGGATGTTATTATTTAGGTTTTAGAGATTACTCATTCATTTCATTGTTTACATTATTGTAAATTATTTTAATCTATGATTACATTTTTTTACTAAATGGATATAAATGGGATGAATCACCGATCAAAAAATATTTTATATAACGAAGGACACTATACCTTAATGGATCTCACAATCTCATAAAAATTATTTTAGTGGTTTAATAATGAAAAATTTATCTTATTCATAAAAAATATTGAAAATTAATGTAATTACATATAGAAAATTTATCGAAACACAACCATGGAAATAAATAGAGTAAGTATATTTGTTATAGTTACTCATGAATGAAATGATAAGCCATACAATTTTATGATAAAAGTATCTCTTAAATATCAAGGTTTTCTTATAGAAAAAAATTCACAAGTCTTATAAAGAAAGAAATATTGTAAAATAAATATTTATTTATGAAATAATATGTTTTAATATTCGATCCTTGATGTTAATATTCATGAAAAAAATGTCTTATTATGTCATGGTTTGCTCAAAATGAATAAAAAATATGAGTATGTAGTTTTTATAATGGGGGGAGAGTGTAACTATATATGATATATATTATGAAAAGAATGTATGATAGCTTTTAACACATGCATCAACAATCTTAAACGATCTGAGATATACTATAGAAATATTATTATATAAATGTAATCATTATAACCTAATAGTTGGGTTGGTGAGTATAAATAATAGTAATAAAATTATAAAATATATGTATAATTTCTTTACATAATTTATCAATTAATTCATAGTAAATAATTATTGAATATTAAATGAAAAAAATTATATCATATAATTTTAACAACTATTAAAGTTTAAATGAATCATTTTTCTATAAAAGTTGAGTTTATTTATATAAAGTCTATTTCATTTAAGAGAGATATTTATCTTATTTTTAGTAGTAAATATTTAGAAAATATATTTTATACATGTAAACAAATTAATAATCATTCATAATATAACGTACCGAATAGAGAACCACTAAAACGGTTTTCCTAATCGGTAGGTCACATGGCCTCAAGCGTGCCTCCTATAGATGAATGAAAAATAAAATAGAATCAAAACTATAAATACAGAAGTGGAAGATAAATGATAATGAATAATGAACTGTAAATGAACATACTGAGTCATAAATACTGGAAAGTACAACCTACATCTAATAATACGAGGAACATGGATATATCAATAATTGAATAAATAAATGAAATAATGCATCTCTTAAAGGTAGATCAAGTACATGAACAACCACTAATTCCAATACATTGTGTCTAATTATATTTGATAAAATAAAAATAGCATAGAGCATAGTCCAGTTCCTAAGCCAATTATAAGATGATATCTCTTCGGGTACCAAACGATAGCCTGAACATAGTGTGAAATATACTCAATATACATCCAAAAATGGATTATAATGTAATATATTATGTGCATATAAAATAAATTAGTAATCAATTATATAAAAAATAAGGTAGTTTAGTATATATAAATGTAATCAAGTTAGGATTAGGTTCTTCAAGGACACCTACCTCATGATGTTTGCTTCGAACTAAGTCGTAATTGCACTGAATATATGTTACCATGTTTACATGTATAATTATTTATATATATATATATTTAAAATATATGTATAAACATATATGTATAAACATATATGTGGTACTAGCCAAGACCCAAGGAATAAGATCAAGGTATCCCCAAAATCACAGTATAAATATGTTCTAAAAACCAATAGCATAATCATGCTAGTGAAGTATGATAATCATATGGGATCTAATGTGAAACCAAGGGATCCATAACCAAAACTGGATAAGCCAACTCATAACATAATCATGTAGTCTTTCTAGAGGTATTAGTGTAATCGAAGGAATAAATACTTTGAATTACACCACAAAAGTATTAACCGAGTCTAGCAATCATGACCCAAGTAATCATGGGATAAACCTAAATAAGATCCTAAGTAGGCAATCCTGGTAATCCCATGTATGAGGAAATCTAGATGAATATAAGGAGATAATACAATCCATTCTGATTTCATGATATAATTAAATGAATCATTAGTACCACACTAAGATATTCCCATATATATAAGACATTGATCGAGCCCTAGTGTGGTATCTCACTTAGCAGTCAAACCCATGAATCGAGGTGGCATCCTAAGAGTCCTCAAGGAATTCCTTTGGGAATCCAGGGCTAGATGAAGTTTGAAAAATCCATTAATATGAAAAATTCCACAAGAATAAGGTGCATTGAATTTAATGAGTAAAAATATTCTATGATAAATAACAATTCCATTTCATGATTTGAATCCAGTAATTCAATTTAACATATAATTTAATAAAATACACTTAGATCTAGTGGTGGTATTCAACTATTAAATAATTTTTTATAGATTTTTGAATGGGGTTGAGTGACATGTTTAATCCATTCATGTATAATATAATCTATTTCCACATTTCAATTCATTTATGTCCTTATCACCTATTAACTATATAAAATAGTGCTCCTAAAATGTGTTTTTATTATAAAATAAAAACATTGTGGTCATAAAATTTTTTTAATTCAATGTAATCGTCTCCATCATGAGGTATGATTCAATACAACTCAATGGCGAGTTAAGTCATAATGAAATCATTAAGGTATTACTTATATTAAGAGGCACACCCCAATGGTGGATCTTGTTGGGGGTATAAAGCCCCAAATGATGGAAAAGGGGATCAAGAACAACCAACATAAGGGGATAAGCAGTTATTTAAATTAATTTAACATTTAAGAGGATATGTATGGGTAATCTAGAATTTGGAACAATGGGACATTTTATAAATGATTCAACTTAAGGGGAAAAAATATTGACCACATTCCTCTGGCTTATGATGGTCCATTCATCCAATATTGTGATTTAATTCTTGTTCGAACAAGATATATGGGAAGAATCATCAAAATGCTTTAAAATAGGGAAAATAGATCACATAATTATCACATCAGAAGAGAGAAGATATACTAATAAAATAGTCATGTGGAGTCATCGAATAGTTAAGGGCTAACTAATGCAATTGATGTCAATTGATTCTAAGCTCAAATGTGGAAACAATAACCATGGGAAGAGGAGGAGGTGATGTATACTTGTGTCAGAGCCTCATAGAAAAATGAGGGTGCAAAAGGGGTGAGAACCCATTAAGTGTTAGAGGGTAAAAAAAGAAATATTCTCCCTTTTAAAGAGGCACGCAGTTAGGCCACATGGATTGGCTAACTGTTGGATAGCTATGCAGCTCACACTACCCAAGAGTAATACCCCACTTGGTTTAGCTACATAGTTTTCCTAACTCTGTGATAAATGTGTGATGATACATGTTATGTGGAACTAAACTTTTTGGATAAAAACATGGTTTTAAAAACTAAGAAAATCTTGTCCATATCCCCTCTATAATTTTCTAATGAAATTTTGGATAGTTGTACATTCTTGGGTGAATTGATTAAAAAACTATGTGACACCCCTACAAGGCTATACAGTTGTGGTGAAGAGTTAGCTTTGACCATGATCCTACCATATCTTTCCCAAAAACAAGAATTAAGGATCCCAACACTCTCTGAACCTATACAAACTCCCAAGAAACATCTCATTCCTTATAACACATCTAAAAACAGAACAAAAATTATGTGTGCACACTCTCTTAATTTCATTTGGAATCTTATTTTATGATTTGTTTAATCTACTAAATGAAAATTTCAAACTCTTTTGAAAATTTTCAACCTGGTCTAAAACAAGATATCTGAACATATCCCCACCTTTGAAATTCTTGTCCCCAACAATCCCTATTGAACAACTAAACCATAACCCAATCTATGCTAGGTGTGAAGTTCCATCAAAATTTCCACATTTTGTTTCCAAACCCTTAAGGCACCTTCAAATGATACATTATGTGTATAATTCATTAGACACTAAAAATAAATCCATTTCTTATAAAAACTATAGAAATGTTAAGATGATGCTTACTTAATCCTATTTAACCTAATATATGATCCTATCGACATCTATTTCATCTTCTTACCTATGGGGCTTCCCACTATATGTTCTAACTTTTAAGCAACCAATTACAAACCATGTCACTCCCATTATCATAATTTCCCATTTAGGATTGACCCTAGTGTCCTAGATACACTCATAGTATATTTATCAACTTAAAAAAATATGACACTACCCCAACCCTTGATTTCATTGAAACAGTCAAACTATGATCAACCATTCTCAATACGGGTGTATCAAAAAAAATTCAAAATCCATGACCAACCATTAAAATGAACCCACTAAATCCCAATGGTGTTCTCTATGCAGTTTCTCACCGACCATATCAATCCATTTGATAAGACTCAAGTGAAACCCCCTCTGACCATCTAATTTTAAAAAATTATCTACTTTAAAGATCAAATCGTCATTTGAAATAGAATTATGAAGCCTTATCATAAGGTGTACCAAGTTTTTTTCAAGAATGCTTGCTGAATCCAATACCTAACATTTCGTGATGTTTCCAAGCTAAACCATCACCGAAAAAACATCTTCATGTTATAACACCAACACCAACACTCCCCTGATCTAGTATCCATGAGTAATTACTAGATACCCTGGTCTTAATGCCCATGTCTGGATTTCACCCAAATCTATATTTGAAACCGAACTGAAAATTTACTATGTATTCCAACTATACATTATTTTATTTAATCAATAGGATATGAGATTCAAATGACCATCTAATGACTAGGCTCAAGATCTTGACACACTTTTCATATGACGGTCACCCACTTGTGGGCACCGTCTCGCTTCTAACCATATGAGAATAATTGTCATTGTTCTAATTGAAATTGGAACTGAATAACCACAACCAATTACCAAACCCTTTGCAAAAATAAGAACTGACATAAATTAAGGTTCTTCTCATCATGATTGTTATCATAAATGTCATCCATCCCCCATTACATCTTCCAAAGAATAGTTTCACTGTAAATCAACCAAATTGAAAATAAAATAATGATCACCATCCCCATTGGCCAATGAAATACCAAGCACTATATATATTACTTTTAATCCACTCCTTGAGTATAAATTCAAAGGAGTCGATTCTTGAAACAACAATATATATTTGGATAGGTATCTTGGCATCAGCTGATGATCTCTCGATATACTCAGGGTGATTTCAAGGTGTTGGGAATGATTGAATCTAGACTTATAGTACACTAATATTTAATTTATAGTCATGTATAGATCTCCTGATAAACACTCAAATCAAACATTTTACCTTTTCTTAATTAAACCCTAGAACCTTATCTCCAAACTCTTCCTATCATGGTTCTATCATGGGTCAACTATCTCATGTCACCAAGTCTATAACCATTTTTACCATCATCCCAGGCATTTTATTCATATTTTTTCCAAATCTCAAGGTCACCCTACAACAAGCATCATATGTGAAACCATCAATCCTCAAACCATACCTAGACTCTCATCGATGATCAATTTAAAATATTTCTCACACTCAACCAGTGTGAAATAAATCTACTAGATGATGTTGGTTTATATCACATACCACGCAATTCAAAACCTTTATCACGTTCCCACAAATCATTAATTAAGAATGAAAAAATGACCATGCTACATGGAATGTCATATTTGAACACATCAAGAGTTCCCTTTGAACTAGTATTCAAATTAGTGCATCAACCTGTGCCACAATTTATCGAATTAATACTCTCCTCATGATATTGTTTCAGAAACTAAAGCATTAATCACACAAGCCCTAGTCATTTAGGCTAGGAACCCATGAATTCATGTATCCAAAGATTTTATCAATGACCAAGAACCCTAGGTGATTTTCAAAAAACAAAAGGCATTACCATGAATAATTTTAAAACTCAAGTATCTCCCATGCCCTGGTCGAGTAATGATCATAAAACAAGGCTCATTGCCTTTAAAAAAATAAGCATGGTCTAACCACTTCCATAAGTTTCAATAGAAAAAACCAAAATATGTCCTATAAGGGACTGAGATACAACTAATGGTCTCTACGTCTTCCAACTATCCCAACTAATCATGTTTAAAAATAGTACCACTATGTGATGCACATATCCCTGTGGTATCTCACACAATTACACTTCCCATGTAAGGTATTTTATCAGAGGACACGTAACATGTTTGCAACTCTCTCTATAAGAAATAAAACAAATTTAGTAGAAATTATTTTACCTATAAGGCACACAATGAAAACAGTATAGGATAAAGAGTAGACACTAATAGAGTATCCATAAACGATAATACCCATTTGACGTTTGACATACCATACAACCATCTTCCTATTCTGAGGGTGCCATTTTATCTACTATGAATCATTCTTAGGATAATATGTACTTGAATGGAAGCGAACTTCTAAAAATGGAAGAAATAATATACCAAACCTAATTTTCCACATAAGGAGTTCGAATAACCCCTTTATAGAAAATGGAATTTATATTTAAAACTAGAGATACACCTAAAAAAACACTCTGATCTATGATATAGCCTTTAGGTCCAACATAACATGAGAAAAAGTCAATAGGGATATATGAGCAACATCATTGTTCCCATATAATGTAAATAGTGTTACTAACCCTTACACAAGAGTTATAGTTACAACACATCCAAAAGGATTGATTTCATGTCACTCATATGATTCTTATTTATTACAAAATTTTAAAAATATTATAATTAAGGGATATCATGTACAAATTTTAAAAGAAACTTTACTATACACTTTATTTTTCTGACACCATGCATAATAGTTTGAAACCTTTTTTAAAAAAATTTTATCTTTAACCATTTGAAATCATTCATAATTCATCACAATTGACTTAGTTAATAATAATTTCAATTACCAATATATAGATGAAAACACCCTTTAGGTTGTAATTTGAATTTTAATTATATAAATACATATAATAATAAATATCAAAAATAGATAATGAGGAATTAATTATTTAAAGGGTGTGGTCAAGTAAGATTCCACCATATGATTACATGTGACACCATATAACGGGTTGTGGTCACATTAAATGGTCTTCCAATTAGCATAACTATACTCCAATTGGGTCAGGTACTATGTCATAAGAAATGTATAGGCAACCTATATGGGTTCCGTCAAGATAATGTGGGTTCATATATATGGGAAACCAATCCTAATTTATGGAGTCAAAAATCTATAAATTTCAAAAATCATCCCAGTTAAATGAAACCCATTTACAATTTAAATTTGAAAACATTCTTAATGGTTATATCTCATAATCAACATAGTCCAACAGACCTACTTGGTTCCAGTTGTGCATTTGAATTTAGTCAAATGGGTTTCCATACCCAAGTTATATAGGTATTAACCTTCATAAAGGTACCAATTTTCTATAATAATTCCAATTACACATTTATACATATATCATGGTTGAATTAGATGAATTATCATTCCAAAGTTATAACGGTAATTTCTTTCATAAGTTACAATTGGCATTCATGTAACTGCATCTTGGTTTTTATATTTGGTTCCAAATATTACATGTTCATACATGACGGTTCAATTATATTGGTCACCATTTCCAATTTATAGACTTTCCATACAACATAAAAGTTGAATAATTAGAACCCATTTAATTGTAACCATTAATGTTTTATCCATTGAAACCAAAGGTCTATGGATTAAACATTCCATAATTTATTAATTAATGTTACAACAACAATCTATATAGGAAGACACCACTTAGGTTGATTTAAACACTTTAATAAATAATTATATATATCATAAATATATAATTCCATGTTATCACTGATAAATAAATACATTCATGGAGGAAGAAACTTTCAGAAGCATTGTATATGTGTAAGTATACAGAATAATCACACAATAGACAAAAAACATTTATCCGGAAGTCGGGAAATGAAACCATCATGAAATGGAATATGCATGGAATGTGAATCTCTATGTGCATACCATGATGAATGAATTGTTCAGTCAATACGGTTTCCTTGTGACTTTTCCATTCCTTCTTGTTTTGAAAATCACAAACACGTTATCTTAAGGAAAATTTTATTTTCCCTAACTTTAATCTCGATGAGGAAAATTTTCATTCCCCAAGGAAATATATCCTTACCGCATTTTTCATTGTTCATATCTTAATCTAGTTCATTTTAAGTCTGAGTATAAAATTAGGTTTCATATCTAAACCCTCGTAATCTTATATATATATACTTAGATACAAATAATTTTATTTTCAGGATCGAAATTCAGGTTTTGATTTTTCTGAATTCAGACTCCGAACTTTTTGAATTCAGGTTCCTAATTCTCTGAATTCAGACTCTGAACATTCTGAATTTAGGTTCTGAATTCTCAGAATTCAGACTCCAAACATTCTATATTCAGGTCCCAAATTCTCTAAATTTGGACTCTGAACATTCTCAGTTTAGGCTCCGAATTTTTATGAATTCAGATTTCAAATTTCCATGAAATTATGACTCTGAATTCTTATGAATTCAAACTCCAAATTCTACTGAATTCAGACTCCGAACTCTACTGAATTCAGACCCTGAATTTCCTTGAAATTCAGTCTCTTGAATTCTATAGAATTGCGGTTCCGAATTATTATGAAGAAAAAATCTGAATATCCATGTTTATAGACACTGAATGGTTTTTGGTTAGACTCTGAACTTTTATTTCCTTATACTCCAGAAAATAGATTTGGTTGAGGAACCATATTTTTTCTTACGCTTGTTATAGTTGTAAAACCATGTCGTTCTTTCTGTTTCTACCCAACCATTGGTTGAGTGACACGTGTACAGCACCCTCCCAAATTCTAGGAAAAATTTGACCGTTGGAGGAGGGAGCTGACCATTGAAGATGTGCCTATAAATAGGATCTCATTTGAAAGAGCTTGCAACATTGATAACAAGTTGATCAATCTAGGGATTACATGATGATGAAGTAATTTCTAAAGAGAGAGACTTTATTGCTTTCTATGTACTGAACATCTTATTCAGAATTACTTCGTGGGACTCTGAATGTTGCTGAGTACATTCGAGGGCTTCCAAGGATTGGAAGATAGAGGGGCTGACTACCTTGAAGTTTGAGGGATTTTGCGGATATCAAGACAGATTTCGATATTCGTATGGATATGAAAATACTAAGAGTATAAGTACTCCCTTTGGTACCTCAAATTCACTTGATCTTGATGAAGCTGGGAAACCAGTAGATCACACATCTTTTAGAGGTATGATAGGAAGTCTACATTACTTCATAGCTAGTCATCGAGAATTAATGTATTTAGTATTCTTATGTGCAATATATCATTCCAATCCTAAGGAATCTCATTTAAAGGCAGTGAAATGAATTTTTTTCTACTTAAAAGGAATCATGGATCTAGGACTATTTTATACTTCTAGAAATTATTTTGTTTTGAAATGTTTTTCGGATGCTGACTTTGGTGGATGTAGAATCGATAGAAAAAGTATGTCCTTAATATGTGATTTTTTAAGAGATTCATTAGTTTATTGGTCATTTAAAAAGAAACACTTAGTAGTACTTTCCACTGTTGAAGCTGAATATTTAGCAGCTTGAAGTTGTTGTGCTCAAGTGTTGTGGATGCAACACACACTCACAGACTATGGTATGAGTTTTACCAAAACACAGATTTTGTGTGATAATACTAGTGCCATTTCCCTTAGTAATAACACTACAAATCACTCTCCTGCAAAACACATAGATATTAGGCATCTCATTCTTAGGGATCACACACAAAAAGTAGATATCATTCTTCAATTTATCAGAACGCAAGATCAACTTGCTGATATTTTCACAAAATCTTTACCATCCGATAGATTTGAATACATTAAACAGAAGTTAGGTATCATAACCATAAGGTAATCCTAAATGTTACCTTCCTGTTGAAACCAATCTCCATACAGTAAAAAACTTATTTTCATATGGGGAGTACATCTGTTTATTTTTTAAATTTTCTTAAAGAATATTTTTTGAATTTTCATAATGAAAATTTTCTAAATTTTTGTAATGATATTTTCTAAATTTTTTTAATGAAGAATTTTTAAATTTTCGTAATGAAGATTTTCTAAATTTTTGTAATGAAGATTTTCAAAATTTTCAGTCTATAAATTTTTCAATTTCAAAATTTTTGTAATTTGTCTATAAAATCTTTGTAGTCTAAAATTTTTCATAGTCTAGTTTTTTCATTGTTAGATTTTTCGTAATAAAATTTTCGTAGTTTAATTTTTTATAAATCAAATTTTTTGGAATCTGATGTTCTTCAAGAAGAATTTTCCTCAATACGAATAATCTTCCAAGTAATCTGAAAGGTATGTTTTATTTATTAAATTTTCATAATCTTTATTTACTTGTTGGTATTTCCATTTGTTTTTAAATTTTCCTATTCACTTTTTCTTAAATCCGAAAGTTTTTCATAAAAAACCACATAAGATCAGATTCTATCAAAATTTCCTTCTGAATTTTATCTCAACTATCAGATCTGATTAGAAGGTTTTTCAACCGTTTTATTGAGTATGGAAGTTGAACCATCGCCACAATTTCCTATATAAAGGACCCACCAATGGTTGTCCCACATCGAGATCCAAGCTTTCGCGGGCTGAAGCCCTGCCCTCCTACACAAGCCCATTCTGAATTTTCAAGGTGTCCTTAACTCCGAATGTCTGTCGAAGTATCTTCTTAGAAAGACATGTCAGTTGTCAAGCTAATTTCTAAATGGAATATTTACATAGAAAGGTTGGTACATCTAAATTCCATTGCTAAGTATGATTCTATCAACTCAAAGAACATCAGGCTGAATGGATGGGAGAGTGTTTTCATATCAAAACCAGGAGCACAAGATTTGGTATATCTGAACTTGTTGGTTGAATTCTATGAGTCATCAAATTTTTTCAAGTAAGAAGGAAAAGATAAATTCCCTTTCAAGAGCTATGAGAAGACTTTTTCTATTTCTTACACCAAGGCAGCCAGTTTGATTGGAGTTCCTTATTAGTGTGAGGCAGAATTCTTCTCACATATGATGCCTAATGTTAAAGGATGTTTTGATAAGGTGAAGGCAATGGCCTTCCTCAATCTTTCATATGTAAAGACTCTGATGATTGTTTACCTATCTTCAAATTTTCAAATTATTGAATTGTGGGTTCAAGGATTCATAATTCTGAGAAAATGAGACAAGGATACTTTGATGAAAAGTGACATACATATCTTGGATTTCTTAGTGAATCTAAGAAAGATTAACCTATTTATGCATATTCTAATTACAATTGAGAATATAAAGAATGGAAATCTGAAGGCTTAGATTGTCATGTATCTGGCCATTCTCTCTAAGTAGATTTTTTGGTGTTTAGAATAGTCCAAGATCCCTTGCTAATAAAAGTCACGAAATTGTAAGGTTTTGTTGTTGAGTGATGACACTCTCAGTAGAATGAATTTGTTTTTCCCATAGAGTCTGAAGTAGTCTATGACTTTTCAGAAGAAGAGCTTGAAGGCGTATTGAAGGAACAGGAGGTGGTTGAACCATCTAAAAAGGTTGGAAGAAAGAGGAAGGTGAATGAAGTCAAAGAAAAGTAAAAAATCACTGGGGCTAAGGAAGTTCAGTTAGCACCCCTATATCCAAAGAAGAAAAAAAGCCTATCTTGATGAGTTTGTGGCTAAATGGATGGAAGATAAACTAAATCAGAAAGAAGGGGAGCCTAAGTTTGTCCTGGACCCTACTGAAGCAAAATATCTGAAGGAGAAGACAGCTGAATATCTAGAAAGGGAAGAGAAAGAGAATAAGAAAAAGAAGAAGTTGTCTGAAGTTGAGATAGTGAAATCCCTTTTCAAGGCTACTGATAAAGCCTCTGAGAGTATTCTGGTACAAAATTTCTTCCTAATACAACCATTACCAGAGACACTAGGAATGAAATTTTTGATTCCAAAAAAATTTTAAGAAAAAGTTGTATAACAATTAGAAGAAGTAGAAGAAGTAGAAGATGAAGATGAAGAAGAAGGCAGTGGTGATACCGAAGATCTGATCAAACAATTTGAGGATTTTCATGAGAAGGAATGTCCTTCAGAAAAAGTATCAATCCAAACCTCTAAAGGTGAGTCTTCAAAGAAAGCTACTCCTGGAAAGAATGAGGAGAGGTCTGAAGATGAAGTAGATAAACCATCTGGAGAAGAAATCATCAACAAAGATTTCATACACCTGGAGGTTGTTGAGGCACGAGTTGAGAAGGAAAAATTTGATGAATACAAAATTATTCACCTCTCTGATTGTGAATATAAATCTCCTAATCAAGAGGAATCCATTCCAAGGTTTGATAATGGAAAACAAGTGGTAGTTGGTACCCCATGAAAAGATGTTATAAAGAATAAATATGTGGATTTTTCTTCAGAGAGGAAAGATTCTGAGTTAGAAAAAGAAAAATCACCAAGATAAATATCTGATTTGAAATTATCCTCCCTTGGACATGATTTTGTTTTCTAGTCTTTAAAGAAGCTTTCTGGAACTGTACCAATTTTTCCCAGTATAGACTCCAAATTTCAGATGCTTCATCACTCATTAAATCATAAATTATATTTAGTATCCAGGGTGATGGATAAGTGTTTCATTCATGAGGTAGATTTCAAAACCTTTTTCATAAACTATGAATCCCAAAAAACATCTTGCAAGAAAATGACCAGCTGGTCAATGAAATCTATATAATACGTGAAATTTCTTGAAAAATTCCAAGAAAGTATCAAGGATTTATTTGACATAGAAGATGTGAAGATCAAGGATCTCACAAATAGTTTTGAGGATAAGCTATCTTTGGAAAGGAATTCCCGGATGAAAGAAGTAAAATATTCGAATGGGAATCTGTATTCAGTTCCTCGGAGTTGGAAAAGAGAAAGTGATCTCAGGATTGAGATAGAAGATCAAAGCCTTATAGAAGAAAATCGAAGACCATGATCAGATTCTTAAATGAGAAGAGTAAAATCACAAAGAACTCAAGAAGCTCAAAACCACAGTAAAAAAGTTGATTCCAAAGAAAAAGGAAAGATAATCTTGTTCAATTTTGACATTTTGTTGTATTCCTTCCTTGTATAAATTTTTCCAATCCTTTTGAAATTTTTGGTTGCTCTTCATATATTTTTTTTTTCTTGTACTAATATTTTAGGTACCATATTTATTTTTCAATTCCCTATATTCCTTCTTGAAAATCATAAAAGGGGAGAAAGAAAAATACAATACTAAGTAAAGAATAAATTTCCCTAAGAAAGGGGTAGTTCATCTAATGGGGAGTTATTATCCAAGAATATTTTCATATGAAATAAAATGTTAAGTATCATTTAGAAAATCAAGAATATGATTCTTATTTTTTTCAAATCCTAAGGGGGGATTTAGTTGTGTTTGCCTTTTCCAATGTGTTATGGGAGATAATTTATACTTTCAAAGTCCAGAAAAATATTTTCTAAGTTATTATATTCTTTTTCATAAGGATATTTGTGCTTTCCAAAAAGGGGGACATTGTTGAGTCAATAAGGTTTACTTATGAAATTTCCATTCCTTATTATTTTGAAAATCACAAACACCTAATCTGAAGGCAAATTTTATTTTCCATAAGTTTCATATTGTTGAAGAAAATTTTCCTTCCCCAAGGAAATATATCAATACCATGTTTTTCATTGTTCATATCTTAATCTAGTTCATTTTATGTATAAGTATAAAATTTTGTTTCATATATAAAACCTAGTAATATTATACATACTTAGATATAAATCATTATATGTTCTGGATCTGAATTCAGGTTCCAAATTCTCTAAATTTAGACTCCGATCTTTTTGAATTCAGGTTCCAAATTCTCTGAATTCAGACTCCAAACTTTCTGAATTCAGCTTCTGAATACTCTGAATCCAAACCCTGAACCTTATAACCTTAGGTTCTGAATTCTATGAATTCAGACTCTGAACTTTCTGAGTTACAGCTTTGAACTTTTAAGAATTCAGACTCTGAATTTCCTTTAAATTTCAACTCCAAATTCCCTTGAAATTCAGACTCTTAATTCTACTAAATTCAGACTCCGAACTCTACTAAATTGAGACCTCTAATTTTCTTGAAATTCAGACTCCATAATTCTATAGAATTCAGGTTCCGAATTCTTTAGAAGAGAGAATCCGAATTTCCATGTTTTATAGACACCGTATTATTTTTTGTTAGACTCTAAACTTTTATTTCCTTAGACTCTGAAAACTAGGTTTGGTTGAGCAACCATATTTTTGCTTACTCTTGTTATAGTTTTAAAACGATGTCGTACTTTCTATTTCTAACCAACTGTTGGTTGACTGACACGTGTACAGGTCCTTACAAAATTCATGGAAAAATATGACCGTTGGAGGAGGGAGCCAACCGTGGAAGAAATTCCAATAAATAGGATCTCATTTGAAAGATCTCAAAACTTTTATAACAAGTTGATAAATCTTGAGATTACATGTTTATGAATTTATTTCTAGAGAGATACTTTATTTCATTGTGCATACAGAACATGTTGTTCATAATTTATTCTTGCGACTCTGAATATTGTTGAGTACATTCAACGGCTTCCGGGGATAGGAAGATAGAGGTTCCAACTACCTTGAAATTCTAGGGCTTCCGGGGATAGCAAGACAGATTCCGATATTCGTATCGAGGGCTTTCCTTGGTGTCGGTAAGATAGAAATTATTGAAATTATAAATCAAGGGACCTTTATCCAAGGATTTTAGATACCCTTCTCTTTGATTTAAAAGATTTAAAACTTGTTACTTATTTTGTCTCCAGATTTCCAACGCATTTCGGTTTTTGAAGAAAGTATAATTATCTTATACTTTCTTATACTTGTACTCTGTTTTTTGAAATTCTATACACTTTAAGGTAGAATATTTATCTTTTTAAACTTTTCTTATGTTTCATTTCTAGAACCATATATCTGGAATCAAGAAAGTTTGTAGAACTAAAAGGTCTTGTGAATTTAATTTGTCTAACCTTGTTAAACATTACCATCCTTAAAAGTTCCAAAGGAATTCGTAAATTGTACAATTCACCCCCTCCCTCTTCCCTCTTGTACATTGAGAATCTACATTATTATTTTGATACTATAATCTGTATCATTTTGATCCTAAAAGAATGCATCATGTCACTTTCCATACTAGGAGGTAAACCTCATAAATCAATAACCATTAGAAGTACATTAATAACTCAAGGTGATATAATAATCATCTGAAATATATAATATCATGAACACTATTAAAATCCCTAGAAACATGACCTTTCCCATGAGTATTGGTTAGATAGAACCAAATATATGTTATTTAGAAAGTTTTAACACATTCCTATTCATTTTCATACCATAAAAAATATAATATGAAAGGAAAATAAGGTTTTTATTCCACCTTGTAACATCCCAACCCTAGGGTCACTAAAACAGTGCCCTGATCCAGTTAGTCATAAGGCCTCAAGGGATCCTCCCCATACACCATAGGATGCTAAATCACGAAGAGGGTATCATTTAAGTTTTTTGGGTAGACTATATCACCTATATTAGTGATAAATAAAAAATAATAAAAATTATATAAAAGGGTAGTGGAAGATAAATGATAATTGAATATCAATAATAAATGAATAATGAATCTGTATGAACATGCATAGTAATAAATAAAAGCATGAAAATCATTTATAATATAATTAAATAAACACTGTTACACTGGTAATGGGATAAATAAATGAAATACTATATATCTATATGGAATCTCTTTTAAATTCTAAGTCTCTATTCTCAATCCCCAGTGTCCAGTCCTAGTCCATAAAAGAAAAATATCACAGAGTGTAGTCCTATTACTAAGTTTGCAACAAGATGATATCTGTTTGGATAAAAAAATACATACTATACAAGTTCTGAGATATAATTTGTAATAAACCACCAAGGATGTATAATACAATCTAGTTCGTGAATATAAAATAATGTAGTGTGTAGAAATAAAAAAAATTGTAGTGAATAAGATGTAAAATTAATAAAGTTAGGATTAGGTTCCACAATGACACCTAGCCGATGATATCTAATTTAGCCTAGTCCATAATGTCTATGAATTTAAGTCACCATGTATATATGTATAAGTTTAAGTATGTATATATATATATAAATATGATATAAATATAACCATATATATGTGTGTGTGTTAATAATCAATACAGAAGGTTTAAGACCATGGAATCTCCAAAATGATAGTATAATGAGTTCTTAATAACTAAGAGCATAATCATGGTAGTCAATTATGGTAGTCATATGGTATCAAAGGTGAAATCAAGGAATCATTAACCTCGCACATTCAATCAAAATAATATCATAATTATGCAGTCTTGATAGGGGTCTAAGAGTAATCTAAAGGATAAATCACTGTCATTCCATAGTAGAAGTATGTAACAAAGTACAAGAATCATATCACAAGTAATAATGGCATAAACCACATTCAAATCCCAAGGATGAAATCCTTGGAATCCCATTTCTAATAAAAAAGATGAATCAAAGGTGATAATCTAAGGAATTGTAATTTTTGGATATAAGGCGGTTAATATTCATTACTACGCAAAGGTATTCACATATAGATAAGTCATATATTGACACCTAGTATAACAAACCATACTTTACATACATTGTTATTACTACATAATTGAAGCACACTTATTACAACATAAAACAAAACCAGGAAAGGACCGTATAGGTATAGAGTCTTTAGAAACTGGGAAACATAAAC
The DNA here is from genome assembly GCA_963277665.1 of Viscum album. Classification (NCBI taxonomy): domain Eukaryota; kingdom Viridiplantae; phylum Streptophyta; class Magnoliopsida; order Santalales; family Viscaceae; genus Viscum; species Viscum album. The sequence goes on from OY728156.1 coordinate 320,243,371, forward strand.
AACTGGTTCATAAAGCATCTACTTTGTCTCCCATTTATTTCATCATATCTAGAGTCACTTTTTTGCATATCCTGATTAATAACCTTATTCCTGACCTGGGGAAATAAAACATACAAAAGGGTGAGCTCAAATGCTCCGTAAGGGTAAAAAAAATAAATATCAATCACATCATATACATAAAAACATAACTTTTGGAAATCTTAACCTGTAAAAGAGATCATAATTTCATAACATGGGATAAATCATAGAAGTGAAATGTAATCCCAATAATCATAACATGAAACCTGAAACTTTGTGTCCTATGCACATAATCATAGAGAATAATTTCTTATTAGTCAAGACTCATCGCCAAGACTATCTTAGCGGAAAAAGTCCATTTCTGAACCGAGTTCACTCCTCGTTTCAGTCCTGTTTCACTGAACCGGTTTAACCTATCGTTCCAGCCATGTCTATATCATGAGATATAAAATCTTTACTCAATGCATTGGAGGGAGATATAGGTCCCACCCATCTCATAATGATACCATTCTTATCTGTGCCACAAAATCATAAACCATACATCATAGCATAACTCATGTAATAAAAATGTGATTCTTAAACATCATGACAATAAGATAAAGGAATTAATAAAAATAATTCCATCACAACATAATCAAATAAATGTAATAATAGGGATAGAAACAGAACCCTTTATTATCTTAGATGGAAAATAATTTTGATAAAACACTTGAACTTCATTCTTGAGAAAAATATCATTTCTACTTCAAAAACACTTTTCCTTTCTTAACATGTCATACCATTCTAAACTAAAAGAAGTTTATTAAAAATTAACATGAAAACTTGTAAAGGAATCTTCTTGGAAATAATTTTTTAAAAATCCATTCATACCTTATAAGTTAAAAAAAACATTCTTCTCGTACTTTTTTCAGAAAAGTAAAAAAGTACCTCGTACGAAAAACGAAAAAAGATTACTTTCATATATTTTAGTAAAAACTCACCGAAGGGTAAAATTGGATTTAAAAAATTGTAGGTGGATGGAAATAATATTACATATTGAGGAAACACGGATGTGGATGATAAAATACAACCCAGAAAATTCCAAAGTATAAACAATCTCGGATAAAAATGAGATTGTGATATTTCCCATACTTGAGGTCCGATTTGCTTCGTAAGTGTCTGAACCTCCGGTATAATGATTTAAATAATGTTATTGACTTATTCCAGAATCATAAGTATTTATGATATCATATATGGTCATATTCTTAGCTTCTTATTAGTATTATTTCATTACTACTTGTTATTCAGGTGTTTATTACTTTTTGTTCTTATGCATGTTTTGTCGAATAAATTCTTATTTTTATTTTTAGGTTATAGATACCACATATCCAGAATGGTATTAGTGTAATATATATCATATTCATTCATTCAATTCATTTATATAATCATTATTCAATTAATATCATGTAGAACGAGTCACATCACATCGCGGAAACGGTATTCCGTACGTACGCACGAGTGATGATATTGTTCCCATGATTGTGGAATTGTATTGATGTAACGACCCAATGTTTTTCAATGGAAAATTACCTTCTTATATCTATGTCATAAAAACACAAAATAATGAACTACTAAGTGATAAGTGACCTTTAAACATAATTTTGTCACCCCTATGTTTGGAATTTTAAAAATCCGACATTCACGGTTGTGTTCAAGATAGTTTTTGGAGTCCAATGAAACAAAAATATTTTTTTGTGAATAGTAACCTACCCTTATGAATAGTAACCTACCCTTATGAATAGTAATATGACCCTTATAAATAGTAAATAAGAGTAACATTACCTATGAATAATAAAATAAAATTTAGACATCTTAGAAAGTGACAATTTGACCTTAGTAAACATTTTTGGTATTTTATAAGTCATAAATAATTAATTATAATTAATTAATTAATTTAAAAGAATACTTATTTTCCTGAAATATATTCATAAATTATTTAATCAATGTCTAATAGTTTTTAGATAATTTTATAAGACCCTAAGTAATTTTTGAAAGAATTGCAAAATCAGTTTTAATTTTAAAAGCTGTTTTTTAAGTAAATTATGATTTTAATTAAAAATTAAATTAATAATATTTAGAAAATTATTTTTGAAAAATGGACTTCATTTCTGGGTTCTACACGTCGAAAAATGGTTGGGTTTAATCTTTGGTAATTTTCTGAGATACGTGAATTTTTGATGAATAGTGGAATCCGATAATTCACAATAAAAGCTAAATAATGTATTAATTGATTCATTGCTGATGTTCTGCTGATGTAATCCCACTTGGTTCGGGATTATATTATAAAATTACTATTCTTAGTCATCCAAGACTCACTATTCCTTGTCATTGGTGGAATTAATAAACTAATCCATTTTATATTAAGGAAACCACTCTCCCCTCCACTATAAAAGCCACCCTTCACCCCCTCTTTTCCTCACACCTCTCAAGCTCCAAGATTTCTCTAAATTCTGCCCAAACACCTTCCCTAGCTCATCGCCCACATCCAAAAGCTTCTGGTCTCATCAAAATACCAATCCTAGCTTCCTTAAAGAGGATCTCAAGAGGAGGATTCTAAAGGTAATTTCTCTCTCTCTTCTCTTTTAATTTCCTTTCAAGCTCAAGTTCCTTTCTTGATCTATCTCTATATATCTTCATACAAATTGTTCTGTAAATCCAGTATTTTATATATACTCTAATATTATGATTATAATGTTATATTATGTCACCCCACACCCTTTCCCCCTTCCTTTTATTTTATTAAAGAGAACGCTGTTCATGTGGTGATAATTTATCACCTTCAAAAACAACATGCTCTCTTCTTCCATTTATACCTTCAACCTGGTCATGAAACCATTTTTATGGTTGAACCAGAATTTATTATATGTATTATGTCTTATTTTAAGTTCGGGAAATAACCTATGGCCATACTACTAAGTGAAAAGTTAAAATGAGTTGGTTGTGATCCAAAAACCGCTCAAATTAACCCAAATAATCTTCATTTAATTCTTATCTAATGATTCGTTCACAAGGATCTAATATAACTCATTATAAAATCATTAAAGATTCTGTAATATCATTAATTACTTGTAATATCAGTTCTGTATTTTTACCCATGATCTACCCAAACATCAATTTAAGAATACAAGTGGACCGTTCAAGAAAACCATGAAAACGAACATCCCCGAACAATGTTTTTAAACTCTATAAGTCATCCAAAGGAACATAATATGAAATAATGAAACTAGAATGAACCCTATTAATGTATAAAAGGTTCTGGAATTTCTAATTAATGAATATAATGTCATTATACAGGACATTAAATAGAAAGAGTCATTCGAGTACAGGTAAGGGGAAATCTCGAACCCAATTTTCTTCCTTCGGGTTCTCCCTCTTTCACTCCATTTTTGATATGGTTACTCCTCAACGGTCTTTTGTTCATATTTTCCTTTACTTTTATGGGATATACATATTTTTCACTGGTTTTTATGTCCATCAAAATGTTTTCCAAAAGAACTCTTCTTTCAAGATCTCACCTTTTACCTCTCATTCAAGGTTGATGGTTCTTATATCAAGTATGTTGTTCCCTCTTTCTTTTGGGAACCCAAAGATTATGAATGTGTTATTATGAGATGAAACCCATTCCTTTACATGGGTTATTTATGTACATGTTTGATATGTGTTCAATGTGGCAAGAATGATAATGATAATGTTATGATGTGATGTGACGGGTGCGCCCGGAATTATATAGCGCAATATGAATGTTTAAATGTGACGGGTGAGCCCGAAATTATATAGCGCTCTAATGCATTGGGTAAAGTGATGAATCTCATGAGTAAATGTGAAATGATGCGTGAACATGATGCTAGCTTTGTTCACAAGTATGTGTGGTAGTTAACCACTAAGACATGATGTTTCATTTTTATGCATTTCCACATTTCAAGTTTATTGTTTATGCTCCTCTCATATTCAAGATCTTCTTCCTATGTCATGATTTTTCTCACCCCATGCTATATTGTTCTTATCTATCCTCTTACTGGGCTTTTAGATCACCCCTTTTGATGTATATCCTCAGGTGGCTACAAGTACTAAGGAGAGGACAAGTGCTACTAAGAAGCTAGAGATGAAGAGATTAAATGAATTTTTATGCTTGATGTTGTACTTGTTATGTGTAGTCCTAGTTTTCCCAAGACACTAAACCTATGGATCCTCCATGTGTAATACTATTATGTTGTTTATCTTTGAAATGATGTAATAGTAATGAAAGAAACGTCCGGGTCGTTATATTTAAGTGTATGTATACTATTTCAGAATCAAAATCACTTTAAAATAATCATATATAGTCATTATTTACACCATTATACCTATCCAAGTAAGGTGGTGGTGGAAAATAGATTACACCACGGCGTGGAGACGGTATTCCGTACGTACGCACGCACAGTGATTTCATTTTCCATAGGATGGATAGATGGTGAAATAGGGTTGTTTCATAATTATAATTACATATCATTATATGAGTGATACTGATGTTATTACTTCGTAATTATAAAACTAAAGAAGAAGAAGTGGAAGAATAAATAAAGTTGAACGAATCAGTAACGGACATTACCTCTTCTTTGAAGCGCTTCTTTGAGACCTCCTTTTAGGGCACTGAAATTGGCCTTTGAAGAAGACCAGGACCTCTAGGATGTCTCTAGGTAAGTGGAGAGGGGAAATCTTCAGGGGTTGGACGAGATTGAAGGCTCAAAGTGGTGTGAGGAAGAGGGGGAGGAGGTGCCCTTTTATAAGGGAGGAGAGGGGCTCCTTTGTAAAAACTAAAAATATTATTTTATTATAAAGCCAAATTCGGTTCTAAATAGCTCAAAATTAATTTATTTAGAATCTAAGGTGGGGATGGGTCGAAATAATCTCATATAATAGAATTTAGATATGTTTAGGTTCCTATTTTAACCTTATCATTTATATTTAACTTTAAGTTAGATAATTTTAATTTTACCGTGTCTTTTTATGTTCTTACACTATATGGTTAATAAACTTACTATAACAAGCCAAACGAACCCCAAGTTGTTTATTATTAATATATATAACCTTATATAAGTCATTTGGACGAATATTAGATTTTTAGAAATAAAATATCAATTAATAATATAATATTTTTTTAAAAAACTATTTTATGTCAATTTTGACACTATTTGGTAATTGATTTTTGTGAAACTCATAACAGAATGATTAGTTCTAAAAAAGTTAATTAAATTAATAATAAAATGTCATATTAACCTATAAAATTAGTTGAATTCATAAAAAGTCTCAAATTACATTTATTTGGGTATTTATAACATCAATTATGTCAATATTTCAATAATATGATAATTACTGCATCATCATTGTGTCATAAATAAATTAAATTATTTAAAGTCTAAAAATTAAAAATAAAATACCATTATGTAGGAAATCGTTTTATATTTCTAAGGAATATTTATAGTCGAATTTATCTTATGTATAACCCTATATTAAAAAAATTTTACTTATTAAACTTTGATTTTAACTATTTTAACCCTTCTTTAAATAAATTAATAATAAATGTCCTAATCTAATCCAAGTGGGTCTAAATGGTCATATTTTATTTATAAGGTTGTTTTTGGTCGAATTACACTTATCCAATAGAATTAGGACATGTTTTAGGGTAATAATAATATCATTTTTACCCTTAATTACCCTATTTACTTTTAACCGTGGTAAAAAAAGTAAAAAGTTACTATTCACCAAAAATTATTTTCATCTCATTAAACCACATTTTACTTACTGAAATCAACTATTTCTCTCAGATTTTTGAAATTCCACTCACAGAAGCGGTAAAATTAGGTTTTATGTGAATTTGGAAATTCTCTTAGGAGGTGGGTTAAAGACTGTGAAAAGTTCAATAAAATTTTTATATATCTAAAATTATTATAAAATGACTCCAATGAAATACATTGAACTTATATAGGTATTATGTATCAATTTTGACCTAAAATAAATTTAAATAAAATAAATAATTATTTAAATAAAAAATTGGTTTTTAAATAGTAACCCAGTGTTTTCACTATTCATCAAAAATTGAATGTTTCCATAAAAAATAACAAAATTTCACCCTAGGCTAATTTCGATATTCCAAATCCAAAAATGAAGTCCATTTTGAAAAATAAAATTCATTAAATTTCAAAAAGTGGTTATTACTATTCATAACGGCTAGTTTTACTAATATTTTAATAGCATATCGTTGTTTAGTGAAACTCGGTATTGCGTACGACGCAAGCTATCAAGGAAGGTTGCGATTGTGTGTAAAGAAATCCAACAAAGTGTTGTGTGTAGTAAAAGATTCCTTTGATGATTTATATAACATAAAAACAAAATATTTCTCATAAAAGTCTCGGGTGTTACATTCTACCCCCTTAAAATGAATTTCGCCCTCGAAATTCATCACATTGTAACAAACAAATGAGGATACCTCTCCCTCATCATATCCTCAAGCTCCAATGTAGCTTCTTCTAATTGGTGGTTCCTCCATAAAACTTTCACCAAGCGAGTGGTCTTGTTTCGTAGGACTTTTTCACTACGATCCAGAATCTCTATCAGTTGTTCTTCATAAGAAAGATCTTGCTCCAGTGGTACAACTTCTGAGCTGAGTACATGTGAAGGATCAGGTATGTACTTTATCAGGAGAGATACATGGAACACATCGTGAACTTGAGAGAGATTTGGTGGAAGTTCCAATCGGTGAGCTACCTTCCCAACACGATCCAGTATTTCGAAAGGACTGATATATCTAGGGATCAACTTCCCCTTCTTTCCAAATCTCATGACCCACTTCTTGGGAGATATTCGTAAGAACACTTTATCACCCACTTCAAACTCTAGGTTTTATCTACAGTTATCGGCATAACTTTTTTGTCGACTCTGAGCTGCTCTTATGTGTTGTTGAATAGATCGGACCTTTTCTGTCATCTCATCAGCAAGATCAGGTCCTAATAGCTTTCTTTCCCAAGCTTCATCGCAGCAAGTTGGAGTCCTGTATTTCCATCCATATAGAGCTTCATAAGGATCCATCTGAATACTGGAGTGAAAGCTATTATTATAAGAAAATTCCACCAAATGCAGCTGTTGATCCCAAACACCTTTGAAATCCATAGAGCAAGCTCTCAACATATCTTCTAGAGTTTGAATTGTCCTCTCAGACTGACCGTCTGTCTGAGGATGATAAGTAGTGCTGAAACTCAACTCTGTTTCCAGAGTACGCTGAAGACTTCACCAAAACTTTGAGGTAAACCTTGGATCTCGATCAGATATAATAGAAAGTGGTACTCCATGCAATCTTACCAATTCCATTACATATATCCTGGAAAGCTGATCTAGAGAGAGATCCTCTCTAATATCAATGAAGTGTGAAGACTTTGTAAGACGATCAACTATGACCCAGATAGCATTATTGCCTTTGGATTTTTTAGGAAGTCCAGTGACAAAGTCCATAGTGATGTTTTCCCATTTCCATTCTGGTATGGGTAATGGTTGTAAAATCCCCTTAGACTTCTGTCTCTTAGATTTAACTTGCTGACAAACCAAGCATCGAGAGACATATTCAGCAACATCTCTTTTCATGCCATCCAACCAGAAGTACTCTTTCAGGTCCCTATACATCTTCGTGCTTCCCGGATGAATAGAGAATAAAGAACTATGAGCCTCATCCAGCAGCTCCTTTAATTCGGGGATGGGAGGAACACAAACCTGATTCCTGAACTTTATTATCCCATCACAATCAAGGTTGAATTCAGGAACATTTCTCACCTTCTTTTGTAACTCTACATCTTCTTTCTGTGCCTCTTTAATTGTCACATGTATAGATGGTTGAACATTCATTTGAGAAAGATAAGATTTTTCCCCTTCCACTATAATTCCAAGATCCATCCTTTGTAAATCCATAAATATTGGATCTTTTGTGATCCTCATCATGGATAATCTAGCATGGTCTTGTCGACTTAATGCATTTGCCACCTTGTTTGCTTTCCCAGGGTGGTAATGAATTGAGCAGTCATAATCCTTAATCATCTCCAACCATCTTCTTTGGCGCATATTCAGCTCCTTTTGTGTGAAAATATACTTTAAACTTTTATGATCAGTATAAATGTCACACCTTTCTCCATAAAGATAATGCCTCCAAATCTTTAATGCAAAGATTACCGCAGCTAACTCCAAATCATGAGTTGGGTAATTTTTCTCATGTATTTTCAACTGTCGTGAGGCATAAGCTATCACTATATCATTTTGCATAAGAACACACCCCAATCCCTTCTTGGATGCATCACTGTAGATCACAAACTTTTCACCACTACAAGGCAGTGTGAGAACAGGTTCACTGGATAACCTTCTTTTCAACTCCTTGAAATTCTCTTCACATTCCTCCGTCCAAACAAACTTAACTCCTTTCCAAGTCAACCTGGTTAGTGGATTAGATAATCGTGAAAAATCTTACACAAAACATCGATAATATCCAGACAAACCAAGAAAACTTCAAATATCAGTTACTGTTTTTGGTCTCAGACATCTTTAGATAACATCTGTTTTTGCTGGATCCACAGATATCCCCTCTTTTTTGAGATTATGTGACCCAAAAATGAAACTTTTTGAATCCAAAATTCACACTTGGTAAATTTGACATAAAGCTTCTCCTTTCTCAGGGTCTTCAATATAATTCTCAAGCGATCTTCATGTTCTTCCTTTCTCTTTGAATATACAAGAATATCGTCTATCAAGACTACCACAAACTGATCAAGATAGTCTCTAAAGACTCTATTCATCAGATCCATGAAGATAGCAGATTCATTAGTAAGACCAAATGGCATCACTATAAATTCATAGTGTTCATACCTTGTACGGAAAGCCGTCTTTGGAATATCCTCCCTTTTGAACCTTAATTAATGATACCCTAAACGAAGATCAATCTTGGAAAAGTATTGAGCTCTGCATAGTTGGTCAAATAAGTCATAAATGCACGGGAGAGGATATTTGTTCTTGCTAGTGATCTTGTTATGTTCTCGATAATCAATGCAGAGTCTCATTGATCCATCTTTATTCTTAAGAAATAGAACAGGTGCTCCCCAAGGTGATGTACTAGGGCGTATGAACCCCTTATCAATATTCTCTTGGAGTTGCTTCTTTAATTCCTACAACTCAATTGGGTCCATTCTATAAGGTATGTTTGAAATATTCAAATCACCTGGTACGAGTTCTATTGAAAACTCAACTTCAGGATTTGGTGGAAGACCCAGCAATTCCTCTGGAAAGACATCATCAAACTCCCGTATAATGGGAATATTCTTAATCGTGGGTTTCTCACCAACCATTTGAGATAAATAATGTTCATTTAGTGGAATCAAGACCCATAAGATGGAAGAAATTTCCACTAGAAGGTTATATTCATCCTTGCATCGGTAGACGATAAACGATTGATCTGGAATATGAAATGTGACTTCCCTTCATTGGAAATTGATATGAGCTCCATATAGAGAAAGCCAATCCATGCCAAGAATCAGATCAAATTCCACTATAGGGAGGATTACAATATTTACAGGAAGCACTTTCCCACAAACTTCAATCGGAGAAGAATTATAAACTTTTGATGCACTGTTTTGCCATTAGGAGTTGTCACAGCTAACTCAACATCTAATTGTTGAGGTAATACGGTGATACCCTTAGAAAATTCTTCAGAAATAAAAGAGTGGGTGGATCCAGAATCAAATAAAACATTTGCTACTTTAGAGTGGATGGTATGTGTACCTTTCACCACATCGTTATCGTACTCTACATTGCTGATAGAAATTGCATGTGACTTTCCTTTGTCTTTAGCCTTAAGATTTTGTTGACATTGATCATCTTCTACAACCCTTGGATTAGGGAATTGATTGACATAATGCCCCATTTCCTTGCACTTATAACATTGAAGTGTTTGAGGTGCACTCTGTGTAACCTTTTCATTGTTTGCATCACTAGACATCTTCTTCCCATCATTCTGGCATTCAAATGCCTGATGACCTTCCTTTCCACATTTGATACATTTACTTGTCCCTTTATGACAACTCCCTCCATGTTTCTTTCCGCACTTTGAGCATAAGGGAAAACTCATCTTCCGTTCAGTGTGCTCTTTAGATTTTCCTTTGAATTCCATATTCCTCTTCTTATCAAACCCATATGACTGATGGGTTACTCCAATCTCCATCTCAACTTTGAGAGCATATCGAATGATTTCCTCGTAGCTATTGAAGTCTCTTGTGGCTAACGCCCTTCGAAGACTTGGTTTTAAGCCACTAATGAATCGATTGATCTTACTCTCAGGTTGGATAATAATACATGAAGCGTACCTTGCATGTCTTGTAAAATTTACTTCATAGGTACCAACAGATTCATCATCCTTTTGCTTTAGTTCAAGAAACTCCTTCTCCATCTTTGTTCGGAGAATACGAGGAAAGTACTTATTGAAAAATAAGTTCTTGAACTTGTCCCATTCCATGGACTCAATTTCATCTCTTTTCCTCGTATTCTTAATAAGATTCCACCATTGATCAGCATCACCTTCCAAACGATACACTGCTAAGATGACTTTATCATGTTCAGAACATTAAAGAACTGAAAATATCTTTTCAGTAGTATTGATCCATTTTTCAACAACTAATGGATCATTAGACCCGCTGAATGAAGGTGGACGCTGCCTCATGAAGGATTCAACAGAATATTGCTCATTCCTTTGCTCGTTTGGAAGTCCTGCATGATTCATAGCTTGAGAAAGTTGTGTGAGCATGGCTACAAGATTTTCCATTCTAGCTCCCATAAGATTTGGTTGCTCAGGGGGACAATCATTGCATTGCCCGTCGCATTCCGAATTAACACAGTTCCTTCGGGTTCCCGCCATTGACTAAAACGAAGAAGAATAGTGTGAGAAACACTAATTATAATAGGAAAACCACATAATCAAGAATAAAATTTCACACTTAAGGTCTTATCCTAGTTTATTCATGTCCATTTATAAAACACTAAGATTGTTTTCTATGCTTAGACTTATCCTTAGGATTCTTACTAAGGCTTTCACATCCTAGTTTCCAAAGGTTGACTATACCTTTCCTTTGATACCAATTATAACGACGCATAATTTACATACATTGTTATTACTTTACAATTGAATCACACCTATTACAACATATAACAAAACCCGGAAAGTACCGTATATGTATAGAGTCTTTAGAAACTTGGAAACATAAACAACTGGTTCATAAAGCATCTACTTTGCCTCCCATTTATTTCATTATATCTAGAGTCCCTTTTGGAATATCCTACTTAATAACATTCTTCTTGACCTGGGGAAATAAAACCTACAAAAGGGTGAGCTCAAATGCTCAGTAAGGGTAAACAAAAGAAATATCAATCACATCATATACTTAAGAACATAACTTTTGGAAATCTTAACCTGCAAAAGAGATCATAATTTCATAACATGGGATAAATAATAGTACTGAAATGTAATCCCAATAATCATAAATTGAAACAAGAAACTTTGTGGCATACACACATAATCATAGAGAATCATTTCTTATTAGTCAAGACTCATTTCCAATACTATCTTAGTAGACAAAATTCATTTCTGAACTGAGTTCACTCCTCGTTTCAGTCCTGTTTCACAGAACCGGTTTAACCTGTCGTTCCAGCCATGTCTATCTAATGAGATATAAAATCTTTACCCAATGCATTGGAGGGAGATATAGGTCCCACCCATCTCATAATGATACCATTCTTATGTGTTCCACAAAATCATAAACCATGCATCATAGCATAACCCATGTAATAAAAATGGGACTCTTAAACATTGTGACAATAAGATAAAGGAATTCATAAAAATAATTCCATCACAACATAATCCAATCAATATAATAATAGATATAGAAACAGAACCCTTTATTATCTTAGATGGAAAATAATTTTGATAAAACACTTGAACTTCATTCTTGAAGAAAATATCCTTTCTACTTCAAAAACATGTTTCCTTTCTTAACATGTCATACCATTATAAACTAAAAGTAGTTGATTAAAAATAAACTTGAAAACTTGTAAAGGAAGCTTCTTGGAAATAATTTTTTAAAAATCCATTCATGTCGTATAAGTTAAAAAACAGCCTTCTCGTACTTTTGTCGGAAAAGTCAAAAAGTACCTCGTACGAAAAACGACAAAATATTCCTTTCATATATTTTACTAAAAACTCACCGAAGGGTAAAAATGAATTTAAACAATTGTAGGTGGATGGAAATAATATTACATATTGAGGAAACATAGATGTGGATGATAAAATACACCCCAGTAAATTCCAAATTATAAACAATATCGGATAAAAATGAGATTGTGATATTTCCCTTACCTTAGGTCTGATTTGCTTCGTAAGTGTCTGAACCTCCTGCATAATGATTTAAATAATGTTATTGACTTATTCCAGAATCATACGTATTTATTATATCATATATGGTCATATTCTTAGCTTCTTATTAGTATTATTTCATTACTACTTGTTATTCAGGTGTTCATTACTTTTTGTTCTTATGCGTGTTTTATCGAATAAATTATTATTTTTCTTTTTAGGTTATAGATACCTCATTTACAGAATGGTATTAGTGTAATATATATCATATTCATTCATTCAATTCATTTATATATTCATTATTCAATGAAGATCATGTAGAACGAGTCGCATCACATCGTGGAGACGGTATTCCGTACGTACGCACACGCGATGATATCGTTCCCATGATCGTGGAATTGTATTAGAGTGTATTTATATTATTTCATAATCAATATCACTTTACAATAATAATATATAGTCATTATTTACACCATTATAACAATCCAAGAAATGTGGTGGTGGAAAATAGATTACACCACGGCGTGGAGATGGAATTCTGTACGTACGCACGTGCGGTGATTTCATTTTCCATAGGATGGATAGATAGTTAAATAGGGTTGTTTCATACTTATAATAACATCTCATTATATGAGTGATACTAATGTTATTACTTCATAATGATACAACTAAAGAAGAAGATGTGGAAGAATAAATGAAGTTGAAAGAATTGGTAACGGACATTACCTCTTCTTTGAAGCTCTTCTTTGAGACCTCCTTTTACGGCACTAAAATTGGTCTTTGAAGAATACAAGGACCTCTAGGATGTCTCTAGGGAAGTATAGAAGAGAATTTGGCATGGGTTGTCCGAGATTGATGGCTCAAAGTGGTGTGAGGAAGAGGGGGAGGAGGTGCCCTTTTATAAGGGAGGAGAGGGGCTCCTTTGGAAAAACTAAAAATATTATTTTATTATAAAGCCAAATTCGGTTTTAAATAGCTCCAAATTTATTTATTTAGAAGAAAAGGTGGGGATGGGTCAAAATACTCTCATCCAATAGAATTTAGACTAGTTTAGGTTCCTATTTTAACCTTGTCATTTATATTTAACTTTAAGTTAGATAATTTTACTTTTACCGTGTCTTTTTGTGTTCTTACACTATAAGGTTAATAAACTTACTATAAAAAGCCAAGAGAACACCAAGTTTTTTATTATTAATATATATAACCATATATGAGTCATTTGGACGAATCTTATAATTTTATGAATAAAATAGCAATTAATAATATAATATTTGTTTTAAAAACTATTTTATGTCAATTTTGACACTATTTGGAAATTGATTTTTGTGAAAATCATAAAAGAATTATTAGTTCTAACAAAGTTAATTAAACTAATAATAACATGTCATATTAACCTATAAAATTATTGGACTTCATAAAAAGTCTCAAATTACATTTATTTGGGTATTTATAACATCAATTATGTCAATATTTCATTAATAAGATAATTATTGCATCATCATTGTGTCATAAATAAATTAGAATATGTAAAGTATAAAAATTAAAAATAAAATCCCATTATGTAGGAAATCTTTTTATCTTTCTAATGAATATTTATAATCGAATTTATCATATGCATAACCCTATATTAAAAAAATTTTACCTATTAAACTTTGATTTTAATTATTTTAACCCTTCTTTAAATAAATTAATAATGAATGTCCTAATCTAATCCAAGTGGGCCTAAATGGTCATATTTTATTCCTAAGGTTGTTTTTTGTCGAATTAAACTTATCCAATAGAATTATTACATGTGTCAGGGTAATAATAATATCATTTTTACCCTTAATTACCCTATTTACTTTTAACCGTGGTAAAAAAAGTAAAAAGTTTCTATTCACCAAAAATTATTTTCATCTCATTGAACAACATTTTATTTACTGAAATCAACTGTGTTTCTCAGATTTTTGAAATTACACTCAAAGAAGTGGTAAAATTAGGTTTTATGTGAATTTGGAAATTCTCCTAGGAGGTGGGTTAAAAACAATGAAAAGTTCAATAAAATTTTTATATATCTAAAATTATTATAAAATGACTCCACTGAATTACATTGAACATATATAAGTATTATGTATAAATTTTGACCTAAAATAAAATTAAATAAAATAAATAATTATTTAAATAAAAAGTCTGTTTTTAAATAGTAACCTAGTGTTTTCACTATTCATCAAAAATTGAAAGTTTCCAGAAAAAATACCCAAATTTCACCCTAGGGTAATTTCGATATTCCGAAACCAAAAATGAATTCCATTTTGAAAAATAAAATTCATAAAATTTCAAAAAGTGGTTATTACTATTCATTACGGCTAGTTTTACTAATATTTTAATAGCATATCGTTGTTTAGTGAAACTCGGTATTGTGTACGACGCAAGCTATCGAGGAAGGTCGTGATTGCATGTAAAGAAAGCCAAGAAAGTGTTGTGTGTAGTAAAAGATTCCTTTGATTATTTATATAACATAAAAACAATATTTCTTATAAAAGTCTCGGGTGTTACACCTAGTGTGGTATGTCAGTCTGTGGTAAAACAAATGAATCTTAGTGGCATCATTTGAGTGATCTAGGAATTCCATTGGGAATCTAATTCTGACTCTAGTCTAACCACACCTTCAAAAATAAAAAGTATAAAGAAACATTCATTTAATGAGTAAAATATTACATGAGAAATACCCATTCCAATTCTAAATTGAAATTCATTAATTCTGACATATTATTTAATAAAAGAGACTAAGACCCAGTAGTGGTATTCAACCATTCAATAATTTGTTTATTGATTATAGAAGGGGGTTAAAGTGACATCAGAATTCCATTAACATATAGATTAACTTATTTTCACATTTTAATCCATTTATTTAATTATACCATTTTCCATAGATAAAATTATTCACCTTAATTGATTTGTAAAATTGAAACCTATTTGTCATACCATTTCATTTAATTCATATTAATCATCTCCTTCGTGATGGGAAATTAAAATCACCTCAAAGGTGAGTTAAATCATAAGAAAAGAATTAATTCCTTTTGAATATTTAGTATCAAACCCCAATGGTGGTTCACATTGGGGTAGAAAACCCTTAATGATGGAAGTGGGATCAATAGAATCTAATGTAAGGGGATAACCATATATTTAAATTCAATTTAAATTTAGAAGTTCAGGCTTGGAGAATCCAACATGCAACATAATGATGCATTTTATAAATGAAGAAAATTTATGAAAAAATATATAATCCAACTTCATCATTTTTGGGAAGTTCCACTTCTAAAATATCTGGATTTCATTTGAAATGGAATTACATCATTTGGAAGAATCATAAATCACACATAAAATATGTATAAATATCTATCACAATAATTCCATCAAAAGTGAAAATTAAAACTGATAAAAGAGGTATGAGGAGTTATATACTTACCAAGGGAACACCAATGCGATGA
This sequence comes from Viscum album, assembly GCA_963277665.1. Taxonomy (NCBI): domain Eukaryota; kingdom Viridiplantae; phylum Streptophyta; class Magnoliopsida; order Santalales; family Viscaceae; genus Viscum; species Viscum album. Next base: position 320,259,307 of record OY728156.1, read on the forward strand.
ATGTAAATCTATTCTGAGCTCAAGTGATAAAGAACCAACCATGGGAAGCAGAGGATGATGGGTTTTCGCATGAGAGTGCCTTCTGAAAAAATGGGGGTGAAAATGGGGTTAAAGAAAATTAAGGGCTTTATGGGAAAATAGTGTTTTTCTACATTTTAATGAGGTGCAGGATTAGGTTGCACATTTTGGTTAACTGTGCACCGACGATGTTGCTGAAATTACCCAAGAGCCTCTCCCCACATGGTTTGGTCACCCTATTTGGCTAATAGTGTTCCAACCTTGTACTGATACTGGTTAATTTTGATAACCATATAGTCTATATTCATTTTTTTTAAAACCATTTTTAGCACATGTGAATCCCCTTTGTGTTTTCTATAGACATTTCACATGGTTGTGAGGCCTTGAGAGCACTATTAAAAATACCATCTGACACCCCTACAGAGCCACAAGGTTGAGGTTCATAGTTATAAATAACCATGCACTAATCATTTTCCTCTCTATGTCTCTTCCAAAAACTGGGATTCCATATCCCAATGCTCCTGGTACACATCTAAACTCTCAAGCTTCCTCTCGGGCCTTAGACCACATCCAAAAAACAACACTTTTAAGTGATCTCACACTCATAATATCATTCCAAATCATAGCATAAGATTGAATCTATCCACCAAATGAAAATTTTAAACTCTCTTGATATTTTTTAACCCTATCAAAAACATGGGATCTAACACAAACATAAGATATAAATTTTTTTACAAAAGAATATAAATTCATTTGATTATAAAATGTGAAATTATTTCAGAAAATTGATTTTAAGTGAGTAATTTGCGACTTAATAAGTATTTATTATTTATTTTAATGAAGTATATTCATAATATTTTCAATAAAATAAATTAATATTGTATAAATTTATTACTAGGAAAAGGATGTGAATAAATTCTTTTTGTGCTATGAAAATAATTTTTTTTAAAATTGGTCTCTGCATTTGTTAATGAATATTAGAATTATTTTATTTCACATTTATCAATTTTACCAAATAAAATGAACATAAATTTTTAATTCATATCCTAAAAATTGTCTTTTGGTGAATTTTTAGGATATTTATTAAATTGTTTATTTTCAAATGAATATTAAAAATCACCTGATTTTACAAGTAATTTCAATTTTATGACCTTATAATGATATAATAATCAAATGAAATATTGTGAACCCTTTTTTATTGATAAAAATATTTAATAATTAATATTGTGTATATAAAAATATAAATAATATCATTGAAAACCGTGATTAATATTTTTTAAATTGGTGTAATTTTTATATTCAAATAAAAACTATTTTTAGTTCTCCTTTATTAATAATTTTGGCACAACATTCGATTAATATTTTTTCTAAATAGAAAAATAAATAACTTTATTTATAATAATCCTACTAATTCCATTAGAATCGGTATTATATTTTATTTTTTTGTAAAATATTTTTAATTCTTCATACAAAATTTTTCTAAAACGGTTATGGTTGCATTTTATGAAGATATTTTAAAATTAATTTCTACCAATTATAGAAATTGAATATTTTTAAATTTATTCCATATTTTTAATTATCATAATTTATATTAGGTAATAAGTTCAACTTAATTTTTTGTCATGATGAAGAGTAACCGTGGAAATTTTGTATCACTTCGATTAAGGGTAAAATGAAGTAAATGGTTAAAAATAATAGAAAAAAGAATCAAGAAAACCTAAAACACTTTCTTAAATATAATTGGTTGTAGTTATATATACTTTAAAAAAAATTTCTTTGAATATATGATAATTTAGAGCCACTTTAATTGAGTAAGTCATATATTATATAATAAAGTTTGGTGTATTTATTATTTTACCTCCCACCTCACTGATAAAAGAGATACCCATCTCCTATCTTCTCCATACAAGTTTAGTCACTTATCTCAACTAATAATAACCAAAATACCATTACAACATCCCTACCCATGTCCCATAGATCCTTTTCTCACCAATATACCACTTCAAAATGGCATAAGGTGTAAGCCAAAGGAGGTTTCCAAAGGATTAGGTTTATGTTCTTACAAATCTTTTTCAAGATCCATTTTTCTTAAAACTCATTAAGATATTCAAAAACCATATTAACTTAAAAAATCAATATAGTTTACATATTAAGATGTTATTATGTTAATTTTTCCACTAATTTTTATCTCATTTTCTTCCTTATAGAATATGAAAACGTCGCTCATGCATATATACAACCTACCATATCAACCACAAATGGAAACAAAGAATATAAATAAAGTTATAAACCATGGGTATATCTCATAAAATAATGGGTATAAGTTATACCCACGGTTATATTAACTTTGAATAATGTATTCTCTAGTATATAGTAATATCCATGGATATTATTGAAAACAAGGGTATCAACATGGGTATTTGCATCATAACCACTGATTTAGTTAATCTGTGTTTATATATCTATACCTATGGTTTGGAAAACCATTGGAATATAATTTACCACTAGACACCATATACCCATTGTTAATTAAATTGTGGGTATATCTGTCTATCCCAAACTAGTATCACTAGCCCTTTCAGCCCATCCTAAACGAGTAAATAAAATGCAAACCTCAATACACAATCAATTTAATACATATATTATAAATTTATAATTAAAATAACAACTTGAAATAATTTTCAAACCATTTAAAATACTATAACATATATATATGTACATAGAACCATTAGTATTAAAATATCATTTAACATTGGTTGTTTTACCATTAACATTGATTTTCTTTCTGATGTTAATAAATCTGACAATGTAAATTCTATTTTTAATGTCTTTCTATGTAATCGATATAAAAAAATTCATGTCTTTTAGTGTCATTTATTTTTACAGCCAACATTAAAATGTAAAAAAACTAAACATTGGATGTCATTTTTTGGGATAACCTACATCAAAAAGTGAAAATGAAAACTTTTGATGTCAGTTTTCTAGAAAAAAACATAAAAAGTTCTTTCCACATCAGTTATTTAGATTACCGATGTCGAATGTGTAATTTTTTAATAAAATTAGGATAAAGCCTACATTCCTTGAAAAAATATGAGAAATTTAAAATAAAAATTTAAGAAACCAAATGAAAAAAACAATAAACTCAAAGCATCGACCTAATTTCATTTTTTGTTGTAGAATCCATTGAATAAATATGTTTTGTTATATACCTCTTCTTTTTTGAGAAGAACTCATATGGAAACCACAATTAAGGTTGGTCAGAAATTTTAATCTTCAGCTAGAGAATCTTTTGAGAAAGATTTATCTACTTAAATCAGTTAGAAAAAATCTACATCATTATAAAAAATAAATCATCAAAATGTTTATCAATGAATAAATCCAATAATAATGAAAATATATGATGAAAATAATACCATAATGAAATCATCGAACAAATTATCGATGAACTTTTTTGGTGAATTTAAGAGAAATAGATCAAAAATATTAAAATAGAGAGTGTGAGAAGATATATAATGGATAATAAAAAAATTTCATGGTGATTTAAAAATTTCAAACTGCATTTTTAAAAAGTTGGAAAAAAAATTGTACTTCAAAAATTTGGGATTTAATGTTATTTTTTATAACAATGATGTTAAAAAGATTAAAGTTTCTATATTTCTCACCTGATGTCGAAACATTCCCTGTGGATATTTTTTCGTTGGTTTTATAAAAAACGATGTGAAAAACAAACCTCAAAGATGGAGTGGATCAATATTTTTAAAGGTAGTTTTAAAACAACAAAAACTAAAACCCAGATAATAAAGACTATTTTTCCCTAGTTAACTAATCATTTAAATTAATTAAACAAAATTCACATGTTTCTCTACCTATAACTCAAAAAATTAACGGGATAAATATCTCCCCCATCATTAAAATTTTCATCATCATCACCAAAAGCAACATCATCATCACCACCATCTCCTACAGTATCATTTGGGCCACCACCGCCACCATCATCATCACCACCACCACCTCCACCAACAGCAGCACAACCAACATCTCGACTGAGACTAGGACCCTCATTGACACAACTAGTTGAATCGTATAAAGATCTCATTGATTCCACACATGAATAAAAAATTTAATAATCCCCAACTTAATGTTTTTGAAATATAACATATATAACTTTCAGGAAGTGTTCGGTGACCAATTTTCCCTTTTCACGCTTCTATATAGTTTTCTTTCCTCGACTACTTCTGTTTGAGTGGGTTACATATTGGTTGTGTGAGAGGCTTAATAGGCACCCTATGATATAAAATACCGAGTGGGGAGATGTTTTTCAATGTTTTATAATGGAGTCTCTTATATTTACCCTCATCGGATACCTAATTCAAATAATTATTTCTCTTGGAGTTATCTTCTTATTTCTCATTGAGGGATGCCAAAAAACACTATTGAAAACATAAATAAGATATTTAATTATTAATTAAGTTTCCAAATTTTAAATATCAATTAAAAAACATAAAATATTTTCTTGTGTATGTTCATTTACATCACTTATATCGTTTTCCTCCTACTCGTGAAAAATAATATTGATAGAGGCACACAACCTTCAATGCCCAATGATGCATATTAAAAATGAAATTGATTAGTATAAAATACATTATTCAATAATATGAAAATGATGAACCTAGAATGAATTAAAATTATATCTATTTATGATATCCATAAAATGAAGAAGCATCTAAATATAAATTTAATTTGAAATTTATAACTTATGGAATGACATAAACAATACATACTAATTATCATTATTAATATGGTAATGATATGGATTCCCCTTGTGTGATCATTTTTATACCATCCTATATGTGTTATGTTATTTTTTTATTCAGTCAATTGGTATTTTTGATACTTTGGTCATTAGGTTCAGTTTTTGGTCATTTTTTCATTTGATGATTTGGCCATTTGTCCATTTAGACATTTACCCATTTAGCCTTTTTTTCATTTTACCATTTTTCCATTTTTTTATTAGGTTCATTATTTGGTTAGATTTTTTGGTGATTTTTTCAATTGCCTATTTTCCCTTTTGGTTATTTGTTCACTTAGTAATTTTGAACATTTTTTTATTTGGCCAATTGGCCAGTTTTATATTTGGCCATTTGAATATTTTGAAAAGTTTCTAATTGGAAAATTGGACATTGCACTATTTTTCCTTTTGGCCATTTGGTTTACCTATCACTTATTAATTTTGATCATTTATACCATTGACTCTTTGACCATTTGGTTTCTTGTCCATTTTGACAATTTAAAAAAATTTCTTTTAGACCTACGGTTAATTGGAAAATTGGCCCTTGGGCACTTTGTACTTCTTTTTATTTTGCATTTTGTTCAGTTATCCATTTTTCCATTTCGTTATTTAGTTCAATTTTTTTAGGTTTTCTGGTAGTTTTATTATTTTTCCATTTTTCCATTTTTTCATTTGGACATTTGGTTGTTTGGAAATTTGGATATTCATTCACATGTTAATTTTGATCATTTTTCTACTTTTCCATTTTCAATTTGACCATTTTTTTTTTCATTTTTCCATTTGGTTATTAGGTTCCTTTTTTGGTAAGGTTGTTTTATAATTTGTTCATTTGTCCATTTGAAAAATTTTCCAATAGGCCCTTTGTCCAATTATCCTTTAATAACTTTTTACATTTGGAAATTTGGCCTTTTCGACCTTTTACCTTTTGGCCGTTTTTCCCTTTGTCCCTTTGGACCTTTGGCCATTTGTCCAATTTTCCAATTTTCCCTTTGGATGATTTTTTGTGTAGCCATTTGGTAGTTTGGCCATTTTCCCATTAGTCCATTAGGCTTAATTACTTAATATTATAAATTCCCAATGGCCAAATGTCTGTACAGAAAAATGGATAAACAGCGAATTTGGATTGAGGTCCAAAAGGCCAAATGGCCTAAGATCCTAAATTCCTTATCACCAAACAGACTAACATCCATTAGGCCATTTAGTCATTCAACAATTTACTTTTTCTTCCATTTTCCCATTTAGACATTAGGTCAATAGTTCATTTGACCATTTTGCCATTTACAAAAGTCTGAAGTGGATTTTATAGACGTACATTAAAGAAATTATTGACAAGAAAACTTATATTTAAATAACAAAATATAACTATGTAACAAAATAAATATAGATATTGTTTCCAATAATATTAAAGTACCTAATGCCTCTAATAGTCGAGCATTGTAGTGCTCCCCAAAGTGTTAAAATATGTTACTGAATATTTGTTCTTTTTATCCTAATGCTACCGAAAAAAAAATTCAACATAATTAATAAGAATTAAATTTTCTAAGTAAACCGTTAAAGATAATAAAAACCATAAAGTCTTTAATATTCCAAAATGATACCATTTATTGATATTTTGTTATTGAACAGTTTCACGAACCATCTCGGGTCGACCCGGAACCGGTCACCTCCGTCAGTTCGCAACATGGCCCGAGAGTCGTTCCTGATACTCTCGGGCTGGCGACAAGTACCAGGGCATCAATAGAGGTTGTGGGAACGATTTCTCCCAATATAAATATATAATGTAGTAGAAATTATACAGAGCAACACAGAATAAATAAACTGAACAAAATGAACAAAGTGGAACAAAGAAAAAAAACTAACCAAATATGACGTCCAAACTAACTCCATGCGACCTCGCGGGTCACTCTCTGACTCAATGATCATGAATCGCCCAAGACGAGCGCACTCAAGCTATAGCCTTCACAAACACTAAAAATAGAAAAGAAATATAGGAATGAGTATTAAAACTCAATAGGATAGCCCGAAATCAATTCCCAATGCACTACCTTTAAAATAAAATAAACATCATTCCAAGTTTGAAAAACAATATATAAAAGTATGTTTTTCTAACTATTTAACTAAAAAGAAAAGTACAAACCATTGACCTTAAACATTTCTAAATTTGGGTTCATTTCATTAGTGTCAATAGACTTTTAGAAATGGAAAGTGATGTATGTATTTTCAAATTTGTACAAAGAAGATTAAACACTTTCATTTGAAAACCATTTATAGAAAACAAGTCAAAACCAATTTATCACTTTACAAGGAAAACAATGTACAAAAATGCACAAAAGTATGTACACTATAAGGGAAATGTAAAAATACATACAAGTACCAAATCATCATTCCAAGTAACTGAAAAGTCACAGACATGGGTGAACCTAGGAGATCTAAAATAAACCAGAAGACACCAATACATGAGAAATCATCCTTGTTGACATTTCATAGATTATGAAATCAAAACGCCCAATACGCTTGACCATCCATTCTCAGCCAGGCTGAGGGAAAATCCCACAGTAATAAACCCAATATATCTGCCTATTATGGGTCACTGGTCAGTACCATAACCTACTAGTGCAGCAATCATTTTTAGAATATTCTCTCAATATGCCAGATTCTCATGTCTCAAGTATTTAAAAAAAGGGGGTGAGCCAACCGATGCCAACTGAGCATCCAATAACACACACACACACAGACACACACATACACACACACACACACACATATATATATATAATGTACAATAGGCATCACCCTGGTCCACTCCATGGGACAAACTCTTTCTTTTCTACTACTCAAGCACCTGGAAGCCTCTACGCACGGCCTTCCATCAATCAGTCGAAACCAAGGTAGGGGAGTTATCCTTGGAGGGTTTTCATCAAAACATTTTCATCATTTTCCATAACGTGTCAAACGAGCATTGAACGCATTTTACAGTAACAACTTTAAAAAGAACTAGAACCCTTGTTTACGCTTCCGATGAAATCATTTATCATTAAAACGAGAACTCTACTTGAAATTTCGTTAATTATGTTTAAAATCCAAAAGGGAATTCTTTCATTATTGCGCATCTTCTCATCAAGAAAATATTTCAAGCATCATGTATAAAATAAACAACCTTTTTTACATCAATTAATTATTTAAAAATTAATTATCTAACACAATTAAATATTTATTAAAATTAATAAAAATTTTAATTGTACAATTGGAGAGCGCAAACACAACAAACTGACACCACTTTTACACCACAAGAATTGAATTGTACATTTGCATAATAAATGAATTAATCTTAAGTTGCACAATAATATTTAGCATACATATATATATATATATATTGGGTGTAAACAGCATGAAATAATATAACATAAATTTTTAAAAGCAGTGCAATGGGAACATACCTCGAGATCGGTGTGCGACGACAGTGCAACCTCAGAACCAAGGCGCGACGACAAGAAAACTTCAGAAACAAGGAGCGACAACGACACTCACTCGAAAATGCAATGCACGGGTCCTAAAAATCCTAAGCCGGCCAATAAAACCCACCACAAACTAAATCCCATAATCCAACAAGAATAATATTATAATAATAATAATGAAAATAAGAGTATGAATAAGAATAAGAATAATGATAATAATAATAATAATAATAATAACCATAACAATAATAATAATAATACTAGTAAAAATAAAAATAAAAGAAACGTTTCAAGGGGGTCTGTGCTGCTCGGTGTGTGAGGCCGACGGGATGTCTACCTGCTCGCATGACGCAAAGGATAATGGGGATCAGTGGCAGCTGAGTCTATTTGGCGTTGCTGAATAGGGGCAGTAGGTGGTGTAGTACGGGGGCCTTCAACTGGGAAGCAGCAGCAACCGAGAGAGGGGTGTTGGGGCATGTCGAATGAGTGCAAGGCAGGGAGGGCGCTGTTTCTATGGAGGTGGTGGCTATGCTGCAGCTTACTAAGAGGGAGGTTCAAGGAAGCTGGGTGCAACAAAAAGGCCAAGGCTGTGCTATGGGGAGGATAGCTTGGAGGTGAGGGAGAGCAGGAAGCTGGGGGTGTCGCATAGGGTAGCAGGGCTGCATCGGCCTGGTCACGAGCAGAAAGGGGGGCATTGGGTCGCCGGAAAAAGTGGGACCAAGCCCTCGCTACATGGAGAGGGAAGGGCCGATGGGGAGGGGGATAGAAATGAGGGAGGTGGCTGGGTCTTCTTGTGTTCTACACAGGAAAGAAAAAGTGGGGGCTTAATTGGAGAGAGGGTGCGCAAAAACCCTACAAAAAAACCAAGTAAATAAAAATAGAAAAAAGATAATAATAATAATAATAATAATTAAAATAATAGTGACAATAAGATTTAAGATAATACTACAAACAATAATAATTATTAATGTTCTTAATGGTAATAATAATTAATAATTTTTACAAAAATAATAATTATAATAATAAGAAGAAGACTCATAATAATAATGAAATAACAAAAGTATTCATATTATCTCAATATTAATAAAATCATTAACATAATTAAAACCTTAAATGACACAACAATTAATATGCGACTAAAATATAAAAACATTTCATTTCAATTTTTTGAAAACAACTGGGACGCGCAGTTACACGGGCAGAGCCACGCGGGGTTTCCAAATCGCGCTCTTCTCACGATCCCAACGACGTTGCATCAAAAAGTGCACTTTTTAACAAAGACTCAAAGAAAATAATTGTCTGGGACTCACCCAAACCCCAAAAATGATATTAAATGGTAGAAAAAAAATTAAAATAAAATAATATCATAGGTCGGGGTGTGAAAATTCTCCCCACCATAACGCTTTCCTCCCCCAGAATTTCACCACACTATCCAGTCAATCGATCAACACCTAAGGATTCCACATAAACACGATCCAACCTCTTATCTCAAGGATATTCCATCGACCACCAACAGGACTAAACCTCATTGCCTGAAACAGATCACTAGTGGAGGGGAGGTCAGATCGGACTTCATACCATAAGAACTCAACTAGCATTCAATAATGACCTAATAGAAAACCCAAAGAGATGGTGGGTCTCCCCACCATAAAGAACCAACCTACTAGCCCCCAACTAGAAAACCATATTAGACCTGCACCAGGCCTTACTCAAGATAGAAAGTGTATAACAAAAACATTTAAACCACTCACTCCCATCTGAAAGGTACATGAGTTAGTCCGAAAAGACTGTGAAAACCAAAAACCTTTACCCCATGGGTGGGGAGGGAGGGCCCAAGGATTGGATAACTGAAACCATGATAAACGACTACTCACGACCCATCACTTTGGGATAAACACAATCCAAAGTCGTAACTGATTCAGCTGGGTTGCCCACACAGGGTCACTAATCAACAACTTTCATAAAAAATGCACAATTGCTGACATTACGTGAGGGATAAGTCCATCACGCACTTTGCGACAAGATTAAAATTGAAATGATATAGAAACCAAAGAAGCAACACCAAACTATGTCACCACAAAGTAGAGGAACAACATTAACCAGATTTTTAAAATTCCCTGGGGTTCCTGACTACGCGTCTGCTTTCACTCTAAGGCCTTTTGGCTGGAGCTCTGATTGATGAAGTGTCTCCTTCCCCATAGTCAGGTTCTGATAATCCTAATAAGAAATTTACATCTTTTGATCTAATAGATGAAAGGATAAAATTTTAAAATTTGACCATGCTGGCATCGAAAAAAGGAGTTCATCAAAATACCCACGACATCCCTTACATGTCAAAACCCAAAACACCATTAGTACAACTGCAACGATAAAATATCATTTACACTGAAAGGAAACATACACCAGAAACTTTGAACAAAAATCCTACAACACATCACTTCTAAAAACTTCCTCTGTGATGCTTTTTAGCAATGCCCCGAGAATTGTCGCAAGCGACCCATGCATCCACATACCTGGTAGGGCTTCAGAGAACTTGGTCACAACGTCTTCTTGTGAACCAGCTTTCCACACCAAAAACATACGAGGATCTCTCACTCCAAAGGTTGATGATAGATCTCGTGGCCTTTTGATTTCATGACCTGCTCCATCCACTTTCATTTGCTTACTCATCTCTTTTCCAGAATCTTCAGCACTCCCCATAGGGATCGAAGAAGCGAGAACTACTTCGAGCACTCCTTCCATCACGGCTTAGACATGAAAATCTTGTCTCGCCACATCGACAAAAGAAGTTAGGTTAGAGTCTGACACCTACGACTATATATCAGGGTAGAGACCCACCTCGAAGTGTAGAGCCTTCATGGGGTCATTCGTGGAATACCCTGAATCATAAGGGGATAGCTACACAAAGTGTTGGAAATATTCCAACATGGATCGGTCGGGCTGCAACAGACAACACAACTTCAACCCCTTTCCCTACCTTTCTTCTTTTGAGAAATACTGACAAATGAAAAAAGGCCATCAAAATATCCCAATAATCTCTTGACGGGGCTTGTTCTGAGACACTGACTTCCACCACATCCATGATGAACCTTCAATCATGAAGGTCGCAAACTTGAAATTCAATGACTCCAGCAACTCAACGATGTTAAATTCCCATTCAATATTCCACATCCACTCCTCTGCTACGGATGTTTCTGCATGACCATAAAAGAGAGGTGGATCTAGATTCCAAAACTCAAGCATGAAATCCTTAGGTTGATCAACCAAACGATGATCGCCCATCGAAACTTTGAGGGAATAGCCGCTGGACAAGAAGAGTCATGAACCCAATCAGGATAAACTCAATAAATAAAAATCCTCAAAAATAAACAATGCATATATGACAAGCTCTAAACACAAGAGATTGATTCATCATAGAATTAAAACATTTCTTTTCAAAACATCTTTAATTTAAAACAATCTTGGGGGGTTAAACCCCCGCTATTGGTATTCTTTAGAGTCTCCCTCGCATGCATGTATCTGTGCCACACTGGGAATCCATCCAACATACCAGAAATCCGTCTGCATTTCCAACATACCACTATGCATGTGAGCACCCATAGGAACACCAAGGCTAAAACAAAGCAACTTCATTTTCCAAAAACAAATCATTCATACCACTTATTTTAAAACTATCCACAAATTAAACATGTCATTTCAAACAACCATTTTTTTTCAAAACGCATTTCTTTTTCAAATTAGAACCACTATAAGGAGTCACAGGAGATCCAAAACATTTTAAACAGGGAACTATTGTTGGTGGGTGACATGACCATATGGTTGGTGACCATATGTCAATCATGTCACCGACACAGAGAGTCTTTTTAGACCATGACCCTAGCTCCACATGTCTTGCCAGGCCATGCGACTTAGGAGGTCTATTATCCCAACTCCATTTTTCGTATCCCAATAACATAATGTTCCATAAAAACCCAAAAAAACAAATTAAACCGGACATCCCATGGAATCCCGAGGATCATAATGAACAAGATTTCGCGACGCTCTTCCCGCTCCTACCCCTCGAGTCCTGACAATCCTACACCATCATCCTTGAAATCCCAAATAACAAAGGGTGCTCTGAAAAGTGAGGTCCACTGAGAGCTGACCATCCTCTGATACCATTTTTTCAGGAACCAACCCGGGTCGACCCTGAACAAGTCACCTGATCCGGTCGGCGACAAGGACCGAGAGGTGTTCCTGATCATCCCGGGCTGGATACAAGTGCTAGGGAATCAACAGAGGTGGTGGGAACAATTTCTCCCAATATAAATAAATAACGAAGTAGAAATAATACAGAGAAACACAGAATAATTAAACCGAACAAAATTACCAAATAGGAACAATAAAAAATAAAACTAACCAAACACGACATCCGAACTAACTCTGTGCGACCTCACGGGTCACTCTCTGACTCAATGATCAAGCATCGCCCAAGGCGAGCGCACTCAAGTTGTAGCCTGCACAAACACTAAAAAAAGAAAATAACTATAGGCATGAGTATTAAAACTTAGCAAGATAGCCCGATATCTATTCCCAATGCACTACCTTTGAAATAAAAGAAACATCATTTCATGTTTGAACTACAATCTATATATGTATGTTTTTATAAATATTTTACTTAAATGAAATGTGAGAACCATTTCCCTTAACCATTTTTAACTTTAGGTTCATTTCATTAGTGTCAATGGCTTTTTAGAAAGGGAAAGTGATGTTAACATTTTCAAAATTTTACAAAGAATATTAAACACTTTCCTTTTAAATCCATTACTTGAAAACAAGTCAAAACTAATTTATCACGTTACAAGGAAAATAATGTAAAAAAATTCACAAAATTATGTACATAACATGGGTAATGTAGAAATATATACAATTACCAAATCATCACTGTAAGTAACTGAAAATTCACAGACTGGGTGAACCTAGGAGATCGAGAATAAACCCGAAGACACCAATACCTGAGATATAATCCTCATTTACATGTCACACATGATGAAATCAACACTCCCAATACGCTCGAAAATCCTTTCTCAGGCAGGCCGAGGGAAAATCCCATTGTAATAAACCCAATATATCCACATACTATGGGCCACTGGTCTGTACCATAACCTTCCAGTGCAGAAATAATTTTTAGAATATTCTCTCAATATGTCAGATTCCCATGTCTCAAGTATTTAAAAAAAGGGGGTGAGCCAACTGATGCCAACCGATCATCCAATCACACACACATATATATACACACACACACACACAGATATATATATATATATAAAGTATAATAGGTGTCACCCCGAACCACTCCATGGGACAAACCCTTTCCTTTAAAATAATCGAGAACCCGTAAGCCTCTACGCACGGCCTCCCATCAATCAGTCGCAACCAAGGCAGGAGAGTTATCCTAGTAGCGTTTTGATCAAAACATTTTCATCATTTTCTACAAAGTTCCAAACGGTCATTGAACAAATTTCACAATCACCACTTTAAAAAGACCTAAAATGCTGGTTCACGCTTCCGAAGAAATCATTTATCATTAAAACCAGAATCCTACTTGAAATTTTGTGAATTATGTTTAAAATCCAAATGGTCATTCTTTCATTATTATGTGTCCACTCATCAAAAAAATATTTTAAGTGTTGGGTATAAAATAAACATCCTTCTTTACATCAAGTAATTATTTAAAAATTAATTATCTAATAATATTAAATATTTATTAAAATTAATAAAATATTTAATTGGACAATTGGTGTATGCAAACAAAACAAAACGACACCACCTTTACACCAAAAGAATTGAATTATGCATTATCATAATAAATGAATTAATCTTATGTTGCAAAATATATTAGCGCATATATATATACAAATATTGGGCTGAAATAACATGAAATAATAAAACATAAATTTTTAAAAGCAGTGCAATGCGAACCTACCTCGAGATCGGTGTGCGACGATAGTGAAACCTTATAACCAAGGCACGACGACAAGGAAACTTCAGAAACAAGGCGTCATAACGATGCTCGCTCAAAAACGCCATGCACGGGTCCTAAAATCAACTAAATCCCATAATCCAACAACAGTAAGATGATAATAACTATAATGATAATGAGAGTAAGAATAAGAATAAGAATAATTATAATAACAACAAAAACAATAATAATAATAATAATAACAACAATAACAATAGTAACAACAATAATAATAATAATAAATGTAAAAATAAAAATAAAATAAATGTTCCAAGGGGGGTTTGTGCTGCTCGATGTGGGAAGGTGACGGGATGTTTACCTGCTCACACGCCACAAAAGAGAACGGGGATCGGTGGTAGCCAAGGCTAGTCGGCATCGGTGAATAAGGGCAGTAGGAGACGGGGTACGGGGGCCTTCGACTGGGAAGCGGGAGAAACCGATAGATGGGTGTAGGGACACGCTGAATGAGGGTAGGGCAGGGAGGGTGCTACTGCTATGGAGGAGGCGGCTGGGCTACCGCTTGCTCAGAGGGAGGCGCGAGGCAGCTGGGTGCAAGAAAGAGGCCAAGCCTACGCTACGGGGAGGACAGGTCGGAGGTGATGGAGAGCAGGAAGTAGGGGGGTGGTGTCGCACCGGGTAGTAGGGTCGTGTCGGCCTGCCCACGCGTAGCAAGGGGGGCACACCGGGTCACTGGAAAATTTGGGACCAAGTCCTCGCTGCATGGAGAGGGAAGGGCCGACGAGGAGGGGGGAAGAAATGAGGGAGGCGCCAGGGTCTTCTTGTGCCACACACAGGAAAGAAAATGTGGGGATTAATTGGAGAAAGGGTGTCCCGAAACACTACAAAAACCCAAGAAAATAAAAATAAAAAAATGATAATAATAATAATAGTAGTGAAAATAATAATGAAAATAATATTAAAGATAATAATAATAAAAATAATTATTATTAAACTTCTTAACGGTAATAATAATTAAAAAAATTCACAAAAATACTAATTATAATAATAAGAAGAATAATCATAATAATAATAATATAATAAAAGTATTCATATTATCTCAATATGAATAAAATCATTAACATAATAAAAACCTTAAATGACAGAACAATTAGTATGCAATTAAAAATATAAAAACTTTTCATTTCAATTTTACGAAAATGACCGGGATGCACTGTTACATGGGCAGAGCCGTGCGGGGTTTCCAAATTGCGCTCTGCTCGTGTGCCAAATGACATCGCGTCAAAAACTGAAATTTTTAACAAAGAATCAAATAATTAAATAGTCCAGGACTCACCCGACCCCATAAAAAATTTAAAGGTAGAGAAAGAATTAAAATAAAATAACATCATAGGTCGGGGTGTGACAGACAGTTGAGAAATTTTGTTACACCCTCTAAATTAGAACTATCCTTACTCTTCCAACCAATATATTACTCATTCTTATATGATCACCAGAACATCCTAATAACTATCAATTGTGAAACCTTATCAGCTTCACTATCAAAAATTTAAACTGATGATGTAATAACAATTTTAATTAATATAAATAAAACAAATAAAGAGATATAAATTTTTTTTAAAAAATATTACCAATATTTCCTCCCATTATTTCTCCTTGATTTAATTATTGATATGACTCTATAAGACTTGTTGCACCAGAATGATATCATTGTACATGGATAGAATTCACATAAAACTTCTATACCACATGGATTTTTACCTATCACCTGATTATCTTCATCTGAATCCACCATTATTTTTTGTTTCAGGATTCCATGTTTCTGGCATATATATGTGCCCATATTGGCTATTATAATATCCCACTAAATACGATCAAAGGAAAAATGAATTTATTCACACACAAAAAGTGATGTGATATAATTGGACACATTTATAATAACAACATAATGTAGGGTACTCACTATTCTATGATGGTTTTGTGGTCTATACTCAATTAGGAGCATCATATTGATGTTCCATTTCATTTGTATCACTAAGTTATCTACATGAACTGGATTGGAAGATAAAGAGAAAAAATATTCAGAGCATAGATGGATGGTAGGAAATAGTGGTGACATAGACATAGTAAGGTAATGATATAAGGGATGGGGATATATTATATAATACGGATATAGTAAATATGGGAACATCCTTGGAGGAAGCATAGAGATGGTATGTGAATAAGAGGCTAAATTACATGATGATGGAGGTATGGGTGGGAATATTCCTAGAAGCTTAAGTAGAGGATGGAAAGGTGTGGTAAATGGGGAGTCCACTAGAAAATTAGGGAATGAATGGATATGACTTGTCGTATATATGACTCCAGGGGCACCCCCACTTGGATCCATACTAGAAGTCCAACGACAAGTCGACTTTGGTAGAGATGTATGTATCTGATGTTTTTTTTATAAATAATAAAAACAAAAAATTGAATATAATACATAAGAAAAATATTAAATTTATTATACTCTATAATGTAACTAGAAGAGGAAACTTGAGCTCGTGCATCAATTGACCATTATCAAATAAACACTTCTTACGAAATTATTCAATATCATTCATAATCTACTTAAGAATAAAATGTACATTTTTTAGAAAATTATTTTTAAAAATTATTCAAACAACATATAAGTCAAATAAGTCATAAACAATTTCATAACATGATTTATAGACTATAATTTGAAAAAAAAAAGATATAAATATTTTTTTTAAAGTTTTTTTCAATCTGGTTTTATGAATTGAAAATAAAGCATATTAAATGAACCAAAAATAATAACAAAATAAATATACCATTCCAAAATAAAACAAAATTGAATAATTATACTAGTACCAACTTGAGAAATCCACATAAAGGTAAACTAAAGGAACTATGATCATATATAGTTTCTTCTATATATTACCCTCCACTAGCTAAGTTTCAACATCAATTCTCACAATGGGACAATTTGTGTCATAAAATATAATATTTTTTCAACACTAATGAGGTAATCAATAGATCAAATTTCATCCCCATTATCAGGAACAATATGTCATGGGAATAATTCAATTAGGACAAAATAATCCATTGATCAAATATCATTCACATAAAACACATTATTTCCCATTGATTCCAAAATATATGGTTCTTCAGTATCTAGTAATCAAGTCATTTAAATAAATATGAATCCACACTCTTCAATAAATGTACCATGTCATGTCACTCAATCAAACCACTTACATTTCATCATAGTTACTCTAACATGAGAGTTGTAATCCAATAATAAGATTTTATCAACAAGCCCATAATAAGACAGAATTTTATATCAGGGCATGCGATCTAATACTCTAGAATAACAGTTTGTTTTTCATTTAATGTAACACCTTCGTGTTCTATTATCAATTTTAATTCATGATCAATTGTAAAAAATTTATAACAATTGATAATTAAAGATTTTCATTCATGAACCAATAAATTGGGACCATAATCTAACAAACTTAATTAATGAGAGACAGAGTCAACTTGTAAACTTAAAACTAGAAATATATATTAATCATACAATTAAATTAATATCTTTATTTTAAGTTAATTAAATTAATCATCATACCATTAATTTGAATCTTGTTGGAAACAATTTTCTATGCAAATCCTATCTACTTCTTAAAGGAAAATATTGATGAAATCTACTTATAATTTATTCATGTTCCCTATATAAAATAATAATAACATTTTAAGGTATAATTGAAACAAAAATGTATTACATATCATATAAATAGTTAAATTACTTACTTGATATTGTCATCAAACAAACCGCACAAAAAAATGATAGTGTGATTGGCCATATCATGCACTTCAAGGATCAATGTAGCCAATGTATATGAATCATTAATTACTCATATTTAGGGAAGAGAATAAAATTAAAGAAAGATTTCCGCATACTTCTCATCTTTATTTCTCATTATCTGGTTATTTCTTATTTTGACATTAGAATAATACGTTGAAGAAAAACTCTTATATTCATGAGACAAATAACCTTAATAATGGAACCTTTTGGATGATAATTATTTCGGACATAACATGTCATTATGAACGTATTTCCTTTAGTTGGATATATCCACTGAAAAAACAGTCCCCCTAAGAAGAGTTTCAGTTTCAATATGAACTGTTAAATGCAACATTAAAATGAAAAATGATGAAGGAATTTTTTTTCCAACTCACACAAATTTATGGGTTCCTATTATCAAGAAAGAATTGGGTAAACGTTTATCACAATGGTATCAAGAAAAATGGTATAATAAATACACCACTACCCTTAAATTATTGTCTAGAAAATTCTAGATTACTAATGGAATCAATTTATGAAGAAGGATGTGACAATCATGAGTTTTTATGGATTTTAGTTTTTGTATTTATATTTTTTGTCAAAATAACAACTAAGAACATTGATTATATGACATGATCCTGAGAAATTAATTAATCTTGAGTTTTAATAATGAATTCATATTGTGGGTCTTTTTAGGTTTAGAGTTTTAAAGAATTAAGCCATAACTATTACATAACATCTCAAATATTACAAAGTAGACACGTCTATATGATATACATTTTTTTATTATCTAAAACATGTTGAAAAAAACATGAATTATTTTTCATGATAAAATTTTCATAACATTCATCTTGATTTATTCCTTCCAGTTACCCAACATTATACCATATAGAAAACATTTCAAAAACATTAGATCAGCATAGAAATATTAGTAAGGGATATAAAATAAGGAAATAAAATGTTGTTACATGAATATTAATAAACCCATGAAATCATAATAATACTGTTAAACCTCATCGAAATCATAAATCATAAAGTTAGTTTGTGGTATCCATAACATAAATATATCGTATAATTTACCGCTACATAGGGAGTAATATTCATTGTAACATTTTGAATACCCATCACTGTATATTCGTTAAATATCTTAAGATAAAAATTATTATTTAACTATGTCTCATTACTTAATGCATTGTAGATATTTCATGGGATCAAATTTCCCAGGTTTATCATTGAACCACCCATATACATAATAAATTCCCAATAAGAATAAAATAATCATAACACATAAACAATTCATAAAGGAAAAAAACATTTAAACATTTTAATAATAATATGTAATTTTAAGATATAATATTTTCAATTTCAAAACTATTTTCAATACCAAAATACCTAAAAATGTAATATAGTATTTAAATTTCTCTTAAAAACATTATGTCTTATAGTGGAATCCAAATACGAAATAATTTTCATGTCGACGGAAAAGTTGTTATCACCGCATAAGATAAATAACATTCCTTTTTTCATTTGGTGAAACACTTTGTATAAAACATATTTTTTTATGAAAACAATTTAATGAAATTAAAGGTAAAATGATTTTATTATGAACAGTAAAAAAAGAAGGTTTTGTATAAAAACAACATATGCCTCAGTGAAAGAAGATTGAGTCAAAGTACCTTAAAGAGATTATATCATTAGATTAAGGAGAAATTAATGACATAATTATGGGTGAAAAATATAAATAAACTCAATCTATGTGGATATTCAATGTAAAATAATCAGATTTCATTTTCACTTATTCTTTGAAAAACAAAACTAATGGCATGGATATTTAACTCAATGAATGGAAGTTGGGTTAGGATTTCCCATTCCTGGAATCCAACTCACCACGTACAATCATTATAATCCCAAATATTAGAATTATGATAATTTATAATTTCTTGAGAACCATTTTCAAATTTATTATTCATTTTATATAACTTATTACCATGTTATATAATATTACATAATTATTAAAGTAAATATTAGACGTTTTTTCGATATTCTGCACATGAGTCCAAAATGAACATGGTTTTGATGTACCTAGTCCACGAGGTCAAAAGTACATAATCTTTAAAATAGTATACATTAAATAATAATCACTTTTATACATTAACAGTAATTTTTAAATAAACCAATTAATTATGGTTATGAAAAATTAACAACATTATATTGATAGAGAGGGTAGGTGGAATGTATGCATGAGTAACATTTTCAATTTTCATCAATCATTATGGAAAAAAGGTAATTATTATTTTTTCATTCCAAAATGATCATAATGTTTTTAAAATCATAATATTCATTTTATTTTACTTATATATACCATAAAAGTTATTTGGTGAATAAAAATGATTCATGTCGCTTTGTGAAGGTGATAGTTCACAGGTACGCATGAACGACGTTATTGTTTTTATGTGCATAGAAGGTAAGAAAATAATTTAAATATTAATATTTTAAAATGTTAAATATTTCATGAATATCACATATGAATATTAATTCCATTATTATAACCAATCTTTATAGTTGTCAATGGAAGAAAACTAAATCGGTTTGTGGAGGTGATAATTCACATGTACACACAAATGATTAATTCCATTCCCATTCAATTGAAGTAGAGTTGGATTTAGGAGATGATAATTACATAATAAAATATAAGTATATTGAGGATACTAGATTTTGGATTTCATGTTGTAAGAATAATATAGAAAGGATGTGGAACAAGGAATATAATATAAACTCTTGAAAATTCATACCTCTTCTTCGGTTAATAACCTTTGATGAACCCATTAACACCTCTAATAAGTGTGTTATGTATAAAATAATGCATCAATAATGTGGGGAGTTATTATTGTTAGAGGTATGAGAAAACATTGTCTTAACCAAAATACTTTATAAGTGTTAGTATTAGATAAGATAGGGAACCTTTTTATATGATATGGGAGGGGCACCCTTGAAAATTCTTAAGTTATTTAATTAATATAAATTAATTTTTTATTTTAAATTATTCCAAAAATAAATATTTAGAAGATAACATAAATATAGATATAAATCCTATCATCCATTAATTTTTAGGCATGTATTTATTTTATTTTAAACAATATCTTTTCGTTTTACCCTTAATTATTCAATATTAATTTTAATTGTGGTAACAACATTTTAATGATTAACAGGATTTTAATTTTACTTATATTGGGTAAATTTCACATAGTTAGACACTTAATTAACTTATACACATTATCATAGTCACTTTTTGATTTTAATATATTTTTATTACATTTAATGAATTTAATAAACTACTATTTCTATAAAACATCAATTATGTCAATTTTTACACTATTCATTTTTTTGAATTTAAATAAAGTCTATTAAGAGAGGTAACATCAAACCAAAACATTGAATAGTATTAAAAAATGTCATTTTCACCATGAAAATTTTTTATGAAATAAATTATTTCAAATAATATTTCTTTTAAAATTTATTACATCATTTATTTGATTCGTTAATTAAAAAAGAAATAATTACATCATCATTGTGTCATAATTAATTTCATTTATTTAATGTATAAAAATTATAAATAAAATTCCATGATATAGGAAATAGTGTTATAGTTTTTTATTAAAATTTATAGTTAAATATATCACTTATATAAAACCCTATTAAAATTATTTTAGTAAGAATATATAATTTTATAACATATTTTTTAACTTTAAATTAATTGTTATAAGTGTCATAATCACTACCAAGTGGATTCTAAAGGCCAAATTTTCATCCAAATTATTTTTTTGGTCAGAAATATCTCATAATATAAGATTGTGTAATGTTTTAGGGTAGTTTTAGATATTTATAATATTATTTCAAACCTTATTTACCTGATTTACCCTATAACTGTGGTAAATACAAAAAAATACTAATGATTCTATTCATCATGTCAATAAAAAGGGACCTATAAAAATAATTTGGACTTTATGATTCCAAATATGGAATAATTTTTTCCAAATTCAAAATATATAATTTGAAATAATTAATTTAAATTAATTCATGTTGTGAAAAAGAAAAAATGGGTTTCTTAAAAGTAAAACCCATCAAAATATTTTCATGTGTTTATATCAAATTTCAATTTAATTTACTTAAAATTAATAACATCAGATTAAATGGTAAAAACATAATCCAATTACACGTTAAAACAAATTCAAAAGACAATATTACTATATAAAAAATTAGATAAAAAGGATTTTTTGATTTAAAATGCAGTATTTTTTACTAATCATTAATAATAAATTTTATTAGAAATATACAAATATTTAACCAAAGTAAATTGTGATAAATCAATTCTAAAGAAGAATTTTATTTTTTCAAATATAACTTATGAAAGTTTCAAAAACTATATTTAAAAAGGTTTCTTCATCAAAAGGCGGTAAAAATACCTTTTTTAGAAAACAATTTTTATGCTAAAATTGATTTTATTCTTATATATTGTATAGAAAACATATAATATGAATTTAAGACATCATATTAACTTTATATTTCATTAATATAATACAAAATTATTAATGTGATTTTATAAACATAATTATTCTCATTTAAAAAGGTTTTCATAAAAACACATCCTTTATATTCAATTGGTTTTCATTTCCATTTATAATAAATTTAGTAACCAATGATACATTATATAAAAATGTGTAAACCATATTTTTATAATTAAGTTAATACTATTCATTCCTTAAATTCCAAGGGTTAGGTTATAATAATAATATTTAAAAAATAATATTTAATTGTTCGTGTAAGCTTGATGTAGTGTATCATGAATGCTACTGAACATAGTGTTTATTTCTTAAAACTCGGTATGTTACAATGATATTGTACAATACATCCAAAAAAATAAATTTTCTCAAAAAATTTCATCACTTATTAATCACAACTAATTTTTTTTGTTTTCACCAATGCACATAAGATGTAGTTTTGGTTTATTATGACAATCCAATAAGTCCCGGTGAGGTTGTAAGTCATCTTTTCTCTTGCCTTTGATATTTAGAAGAATTGAAACAAAAATTTCACATATATTTTTCACAATTTTCATTTTTTATAAACAATGACATAAAAAATTTGTATACTAATATAGAAACTCAAAAAAATATGCTTTTATTTTTTCCAATTGTAATTGGATTTAGTGTCTACATTTATTCTATTTTGTGATTTCATCAATCCATTCCCCAATAAAAAACTGAAATATTTCAATTAATTAACAACATAAGTTTTAGATATATATTCAGGTGGCTGTTCAGTTTCAACATTATTATCAGACCTCATAAAATTATTTCTATATTGATGATCCATTGGAATGAATCACTGATGCCCCATGAAACTGAAACGATGATGATATTTAAGCTTTCTTCCTCGTTTATTCTTAATAAAAATATTATATAATATTTTTCACATCATTATCCAACTATACATTATTGTATAAGTAGGAAAATCATTTATAGTCCATTAAAGGGTTGTATTCATATGAACTATTTTTTTTGGAGAAGCATCAAATATGTCCACACCCATATCCCCAAGATTCTACAACACTCTTATTAAAGGATGCAAGTATACCCAACCAAACATTACACACCTTAGATGAAAAATTGGGATGGTGTGCATAAAATTACATCCACTTCAATCCATATATAGTATGAACCAGATTATCATTAACTTTATTTACCATAGAATAATTCAATTTTATATTGGTTGATATTTTTATAGACATTAATGGATTTTGAAGCTTCAGAATCCATGGAGAGTGCTACATGACTTTTTATGGAACATGAGTTAGTGTTCAATATAAGTTTTCCTTTCATCTATATGTATTACATTCTTTAAAATCATTTCACATTCTGTTTCTTCTGAAAACTATAATCATTCAGACGAGATTTTATTTTATTAGTAGAAAATTGGATATTCTTAATTAACATTCATACCTTATAATGATTTGAGGGAATACTTTCACCATCATAAATAATTTCATTAAAAATGTTATAATATAATAATTGGAGGTATTATCATTTCTATACATGGTTTTTACATGATATAACCAAATTAGAATTTCCAACATTGTTATTTGAGTACATTCTTGATATATAGGAGTTCTAAATTCATCCATTATTTTTTTCACTCTCTCAACATCATCTTCTTAATTCCTTTCCATGTGTTTTTTGATATCATTTCCTTCTTAAAATAATGTAATATCTCACTCATGATGATTCAAAAAATGGAAATTAATCAAATATAAAATTCTCCATACCACTTCTTTCTTTCAATTTATGAATATTATAAGATTATCTTGTCTCTCCATTGTAATACGAAACATAATAGTTTATTTGAAATCCAACTTTTATTTTATGGTGGATAAATTCTTCCCATATTAACTATTGTCTTAGTAAACAATTATAATATTGAAATTGTATTCGACCTCCATCGAAAGAATTAATAAATTAAAAATCTTAAAAAATAGAAAACAAATATTTTGAAACTCGGCTGAAATCTGATCTGTATGATACATCCATCTTCAATCCATTCCATTACAGGGGAAAAGATTATGTTTAAATCAACAATGTAAACCAGAGTTACCAAATTCATAAAAAAAATTTTAATATAAAATTTATCAAAGCATGACAATAGTTAACAAAATACAGAATTAGAGAAATAACATATTCTATAAGCAATACCTACATAAAATAAACCATAATTTTTTCCAAATTAAAATAAATATTATAATTATAGTTAATATTTAATTAAATAACACTAATAGTAAACCAAATTAAAGAAGATGAAACATGAAAGTGACTATTATTGAATAATACTATACATCTAAATAAATAACAATTCATATGAAAAGAAAACACCAAGTCATATGCATAGAAATCAAAACAAGGCGAATGTATTGAAATAAATAATAAATAAGAAACAGTAGCAAAAATTGGGTATTTATAATCCATATAGGACTTCACATTTGAAAAGATAATTTAGAATAAAATTTTAAGCTGAAAGGATTTTAATTAATGTTTATGTTATATATATTTTTCAAACATGTTGAAAATATATTTTATTTTATTTTCAACTTCAATTTAATAATTATTTAAATTGAGGAAGATCTATCAAGACTAAATAATTAATACATTCAATCCCACTTTTTGAAATGCATCCAATACTTCACCACTGATTAGAACTACTAACTGATGTAAAGTGTGTTTAGATGGTTTTTGATTCAGTTAATGTGTAGTGGGAATAAATGGCTAACTACTGAGTAGATGATTATGGAAATAAATAATCATTCTTAAAATTAACTAATTTATACACAATAGTTAATAAAAATTGGTGAAATAAAGGTTTATACCATTGATGTTCTCTTAAAGAACTAGATTCTTATGTAAAACTTTATACAAAAAAACAATGTTTCATAAATTGAATATGATCCAACATGACTTCTATTTTAAGTTATATGATTATTTAATGACACATACCAAAGGATACTGTAAATTTTTCTATGTAATGATATTTTTGAAATTATTAAACATTTTAAATCTAAATATTTATTTATTTGAAATAATATTTTTTTTCATTCAATCTTGTATAAATCATAATAATGAATTCTAAGAAACATGATAGACAAGTACTATAAATTCAATAGTTAAGTCATAAAAAATACATTCAATATAATACAATATTCTATATTTACTTAAAATAGTATAATCATGTACATCATCATACAATTATATCTTTTTGGGTCAAAAATCCAATAAATAGTTTAACCATGTTTTATTATTTAAAAAATTAAATTTCAATAATTAAATCACAAAAATAAAGAATAATAAAAACCTACATTTACCACTGAAGTTAACTAAAATATGATTCCAAACACTAAAAATATATATATCCCGAAAATATTCCACCAAAAGAATCTAATTTTTTAAAAAAATTCATAAGAATACCTAGGATAGTTTTCAAAATGATGAAATTACAATTAAAATAGTATTTATTGTTTTTAAATAGACTATGTTTTATATTTATTCAACTACAAATTTAAAAACATTATGTTATAAATGATTCCAACATTCTCTAGTATAATCACATGCATAAAAAATGCTAGAAATGGATGAAGAATTACAATAATTAAACCATAATTAAAACCAATGAGGAAATCCAAAACCCAGAATCATAACTTACCATAACATAACCACCAACTATACCCATATATACAACAATAGAATACTAATGGATCATCCAAATTAAAATCCTTAGACCAAAATACCAAAAATAAAACATAACCCACAAACAACCAAAATTTAAATAATCCATAAAAATCATGACCTAATAATATCTTGGTTAGGTTTTCATACAGAAACTTAAATGAAAAAAAAATAATCAAAAGAATAGAATAATGATTTATAACTCATTAATCGGATTTCTAAGAATATCATAGTAAAGAAATCTTCACTAGGGGGGAACATCAGATTAGGAGAGCCTTGTGGTCACTTTGGTGAGGGGAACTTTATTGAAGGAGGTGATAGGGATCGAGTGAGGGGGGTGTCAAGAAACATATGTTGGAACCTATCCCAATGGATTTCTAAAAATTATTGAGATAGTCTACATATACCCACATTTTACACCAACTATGGCTATATAAAAAGTCCAACCAATCAATACCCACTATTTCTGTAAACTGTGGGTATAGATCTATGGGGAAATCCCTATTGTACAGAATTTCACATTGTTGTGTAATTTTTTCCATCACTAATTTACTGGGATAGTTGTAAATATTTAATTAAAGAAACAATCATGGAAAATCTCATATTTTTATGGTTTTTGTGTACTTCGGTGTAGTAGAATGGATGACCAAGGTCATCTCTAAAAGGAGGAATTACTTAAAATGATATATTAACGTTATTTTAAAAATAAAATAAATTAAATCAAATACAATGCATAAAAGTATGGGTTGGTGGTTAACATTTACAAAACTATAATAGTTATGTTTGAAGATTATTTTATATATATTTATTTATTTAAATTTGATTGATAGAATGCAAAGAGAATTTTTTTATAGAAGTAATCTAAATATAACTATTTAATTAATTTTTACTCATTTTCATTTAAATTAACATCCACTTAATTATTATCCCATAATTATTTACCCCAAAAAAATATGATAATTTACCTTAAAAATAAAGATAAAATGAAATGAACCCTAAGCTTTCTTCAGAACATGAAATTATAGAACACTGATTTTATATTTATTCCATGGAAAAAAATTCAATGTTAAATTAGGGATCAAAAGCATTATATAAATTACAATTAATTTGGTCTAGGTAATATATCTTAACTCTACAAATTGATCCCATTTTTTTATCGATTATGATCATTCTCTCACAATTCACAGTTTACTCAGCCTCCAATGTTTTGTGTTAATTGTTCCATAGATTGCATAGTTTCATTTAAGATAAAATATAAATTAATACATCATGTTATGAGAATTAAATCATTTAATTGAATGAAAAAAAATTAAGAGTGTGGAAATTTGATCGATTAATAAGAAAATATACTCTTTCAGGGGTAGTGTAGTCATCATAAACACGTTTTTCATGTGAAACTGTTTTGAAAGGGTATAACCCAATCACTTTTCTACTTTTAATTAACACAATAAAGTAATAAAATAATGAATAAGTAAAATTGTGATAAAATATTAATTTTAAGAGAGATATTTAGTTTCTTTCATGCATAAGAAATTTACCAAAAGGAAAAGGAAATGAAGAACATTTTTTAGAAGATACTTTATTGAGATATTCATTCAGCCAATGTTGTATATAAATTTAAATGATCAAATTATAATAAAACAAAATTCCTATAATAAATGGAAAAATCTATCCCAATGATAAAAACACACATTTATAGAGTGTAAGGACCAATGAGGTTTCAATAATTTACAAGTGTGAATGAAAAATTAGGCCAAATATTTTAATTAAACAGTTACCAACTTTTTAACCTTCAAAAATCCTAAAATATCTATCCTTAAATTAGGATATTTTTTGTTTTATTGGTTAATATATATAATTTCTATATTTTAGCCCAATCCAAAGTTGAACATTGAATATATGTCCTAAATAGTGAAGTGGTGTCCAATATGATGAGATCAGTCCAACTTGGACATATGGTAGATTTACACGAATGAAATAAAATACCCAAATAAGATGATCTAAATAAAAGTTTTATCCCATTAATTGAAAAATTAATTCATTAAATTTTATACTTAAATAGGGCACTTAAATATATTAATGCCTGAAATAATACAAGGAACATTTAGGTGTAAAAACATAAATTTTCATCAAATTTTCAGATGAATGATCTAATCTCAAACATTGAATGAATAAACATATTTAACATCATTTGAGTAAATTAACAAAATTATTATAAACAAAATATTTCATAAAAAAATTATAACTCCCCCATAATTATTAATTGTACTCATTTACTAGCAATAATATAAATAAAATATAAGAAAAATTCAATTATATACCCATGAGATCTGGAAATTTACAACCAAGAAAAAAAGATATCATTCCTCCTAAAAATCCATTATTTATTTTCTCCATCAACCTCATTTAATATATATTCCCTTTATCTCTCCTCTTATTCACACAAAACGCATACCTCAATTTAATTTTCTCTCATCACATAAATATTTATTTTTCAACAAGGATTTGGTCATCCAAACACTCGCAAGAGTCACCATATGCATGATAAACTCACAAAAATATTCCCAATGTGATTTTGGGAAATTTTTTTATGATGAAAACCATTTAGGGTTGTTCACTGGATTTTAGCTGAAAGGATTTATAATTCAACAATTCAGATACAAAAGTAGTACGGTTTGGTTATTTTTGAAGAAAAATAGCATGATTCTAATTATAACTCAAGTATGGTATCTTCCTCACCCCCTTAAAATAAAATAAGATCTAACAGTCATAAAAAATTTATGGAAAGTAAAAAACATCAAGTATTTCAGTGTTTGTAATTATATCCACCCAACACTATTCAATAAAAATGAGTTTTTTAAGATCTTTTTAAATTCTATATAGCTTTATTTTTAAAGGAAATGAGGGTTTTTTGAATTTTAAGAATCAATTGTGACTTTATATCATTTTTCATGAATGAGAATAAATATTTTCATCTTGAAAAAACGATTTTTACTAGAATTTTATAGAAGCGTTAACTCTTTAATTTTTATAATTCTACTCAAAAATCACTAGAAAGGAATAAATTTTAGCAGAATAACTATTTCAACAGAAAACATATATCATCAGCAATTTATTATACACCCAAATTAGATTCAACTAATATAATTCATCACAAGATAACTACAAAACATAATTTATTTTACCTAAATCATACATTTTCTATTTTGTAGAATGTTGGATAGGGAAAAATCAGCTTGTAATTTGGGTAACCTAATAGGTTATTCATGGATACTATGGAATACAAAGATTAAATGTATTGGGAATATATGAATAAAAGTATTATCTTTAAAATATGGATTTTAAATAAAAATAATTTACTAAATCATTTAAAACACAAGTACCTGAAACGCTAATGTTTTGAAATAAATAAATCAAATTTTGGTTAAAGAAATCATGGATTGGTTTTTTCAAGAAATGAGGTGAATGTGAAGAATATGTCCAAAATCCTTTAGAAATCTTCTAGGAAGGTAATTTCTAAGAAAAAGATATTGAGATGTGGCATGGGATTCAAAAATCATAAGTATTTACATGAAATTAATAATGTTTTGAACTTGAAATATATTCATTTTTAGTATTCATTTATATTCAATTTCACAGGATAAATTAGTCCACTCATTGATATGGGTTTTAAAAAATATAAAAGATAGTCATCTGAGCTCACAAGTTTAAAGAAAATAAAAAACAAAAGTCAAAAATAGACAATTCCTTATGTTTTTTTTGGTATTTTACATTTTTTTAAGAAAAAACAATTAGAATAAAAAACACATAAAAGGGAAAAACCCTAAATAATCAACCCAAAATGTAATCCATTACCCCAAATATAAAAATATACATTGTACCCAATATGACTCTATGAGATTAAAATACTCACATGAATCACAAAATTAGAATTATGAAAAATAACATAAATGAGAGAGATAAATGGATAACTAGATGTTTTCAAGTGATGGTGGGTTTATGTAGTGTAATGACATCAACTGAATGTGTAGGGAATACATAAAATTACTACTTCAACCAATGCCTATTGAATTTAAATGTTATTCTAATACCCACTTGTGTGATATTCACTACACCATAATGAAAAAAATAGACATAATATATGGTTCTAACGATCTGAAACACAATTTATTAAGCATAAACATCAAACATGAACTATAAAGAAAAATGAT
Organism: Viscum album; assembly: GCA_963277665.1. NCBI lineage: Eukaryota > Viridiplantae > Streptophyta > Magnoliopsida > Santalales > Viscaceae > Viscum > Viscum album. The sequence goes on from OY728156.1 coordinate 320,289,847, forward strand.
TTCTCTCTTATGAAATTCACATTGCTTGATCTTATTGTCATGGGTTATTTTTTCAAACTATTTATTGTTCCTTGAGTTCATATATGATGATTATTGTATCTCCTTGGTCTCTTGATGTTTTAGCTTCCTTTTTTCTCTTACATTCGAAAAATACATATTGCACTTCATTATCGTACAAAATTACAAATATTCGAATTACATGTGGAGATGAAAGGATTTCCAAAAAATAATATAAAATGGGTATATACCAAATGGAATATTTTATTCAGTCCTATAATTTCATAGATCATCATCTAACAACATTCAATAATCTTTTCTATTCAGATGTATGGTTTTCTCAAAAATTTGTTTCAACTCATGTTTTGAAACATGGGATCAGAAATTTTCTTTGCGGTAGTACATAGTAGATTTTTAATGTCTCACCTCATATTGATGAATTAGGGAATCCAATATTTGATTAAAAAAGTGTGAACTGTGTTCCCTAATGTTATATTTCATTATTCCATACTAAAAAATTTTTGTTCCCAGCACAAATCAACCACAACATGAGAATCATCTATATAGGTGGCCTTATCCTCCACCTATTTTCTAAAATAATAAAAAATAATAGGGTTATAAATTAAAATGAATGATATACACAATTGACATAATAAATCAATGCCCTATACATCAAAAATATGACAGAATAATATGGGATGTTGAGGTATCTGAGTCTCCTAAAAATATTTCCAGTGTGTTGGCAACGTGAGAATTACTTATATAATACATGATCATCATGGAACAAGCTAGGAAAATATAATACAAATTTAAAGAACATATCAGATATTATTTTTCTTCAAAGGTGTCTACCACATGAAAGTGTATTACATAAATGTTGAACAAACTCTAACTCATGGTCAGGAATAGAGCTCCTCGTAACATGGTCACTACACATACGTTAGGGTTAAGGATTATTCTACACATAAAACCTATAACCACTCTTCATTTTTTAGACTTGATAGTTCTTTAAAATTATAGTAATTTTAGATAAAAAAAAGTAGTTAACAAAATAAAAATACCATTTAGGTGTACCTGAGAGTGAAAATATATACCCATCAGGAATTGTGACCTAAATTGGTACCTAGCCTAATGTTTCATCCTCAAGTGTGTGAGTTATATTACTCATCTGTTCTTCCACAAAGTTACATAAACCATTATTATACATTATCCTAATATTAAACTCTTTAAAAGGAGTATTAAACTGTTAATTTTGAAATTTTATCGAGCTTCATCAAGGGGTACCTCAAAGTTATATAGATAAGAAAAACAAATACATTAGTTCACAATAAATAAGAATATATTTTATCAAAAGAAAATATTAAACCAATAAACTCATTTTACAAGGTTATTAGTTATATTGGGATTGATCCAATGTCGTTGAAGCATAGGAAACACTACTATAAATTTAGGCTATATCCATGGACTTATAGCCAAGGTTTTATAGGTCCGGGGATATAGCTATTTTATAGCCATGGTTCAATTTTGATCCGTGGATACGAATTTTCTTCCCCCTTTTTTTGATTCCCATTGGGCTCCTCCTCCTTCCCTGATGTTTTACCCTCTCGTCGTGGTGCCCTCCTCCCCCATCAACCTCCCCTCCTCCCTAACGACCTCTCTCACCGCACCCTCCTCTCTTCACTCACAGTTTTACTCTCTCTCCCTCGATGTTGTCCTCTCTCATTCATCCTAGCCATCTTTGGTTCCTCCAACCATCATCGTGGTTCCTTCATTCATGATGCAGAGTCTTCAATCACAGCTCAGCTTCTCCATTTGGGGTTTCTCCATCCCTCGCTCGGTACTCCCCAACTCTATACCCTTATATGGGCTTTCATCCTCCTTTTGGTGTGTTAGACTAAGGGTTCCTCCCCTCCTCCATACCCTTATTCGGGCATTCCCCCACCCATCAGTGCATTGTCCCAACTAATTTACTTAATATCGTTGTGTGGATGTTATTTGTAGTTTTGTTAACCTATATTTTTTCTCCCTTATGTTTATAGGAGGAGTTCGTAGTATTCATTGTGTTTGCATCTGTAGGAGGACTTTTTGTTTTGTGGATCCTAGTTTGCAGTATTAATTATATTCATACTTAAGTGAATTTTTCTATTTTCCAGCTCCTGTTTTGTGGCTTCATTGAATACTGTTTGCAGTATATATTCTATTTTGGGAGTTTTCAGTTTTTAGGACAAGTTCAAGGAGGGTTATATTTTTATTTTCTACTATTTTTTGGCTCCTGTGTATTGACTGGTATTTTTTCAATTGTTATTCACTAGTATTTCATGGTTCATAGTTCATTATAATTCTTATAATTAATCTGGTATTCTTGTATTCATGGTTTAATATATTTTTTTTATTCTATCATCTATTTACTATTATAGAATTATTATATTTCTATATACTATTATATAATTAATAATCTTTTTCATATTTTTTTTATAATAGACTTTATATTTTTGAAATTTACAGAATTGAGAAGTCGGATATTTTATTCAAAAATTTCAAAAGATTGGATTTTCACTATGTCAAGAACCATACTTATACAATTATTACATTTTTATATCAAACATATTCATATAAGAACCTTTGATATGATTATGATTATGGTATAAAGGGTATGTTTATATTTTTTATTTTTATTATATATTATTAAGCATGTTTTCTATCCATTTACGTACATTTAAATTACATGGGACATGTTTTCGAGTTATAAATGAGGATACCCCTTTAATTATAATTGTATGGGATGCGGCATCCACTTTGTATAATGATTCCCCATTCCACGGGATGGGCTTTGAACCTTACTCTAGAAGTGCACCTAGGTGGGATGGTCTATAATATTTCCCTACCCCTAACCTAGACAAGATTTCTTATAGTATTTCTATATCTATAAATTGACATCGATAATAATTCCCATTGATGAGGAAATACTTAGGTAACTTCCTATAATAATTTTCCTAGTATAAAGAGTTACTTGATATAACTTGTATTTGTCTTTCAACTACCTATTTGCAATTATATTAATATTATTTTGGTGATTTTCCCAAGAAAAAATTATTTAGACATGCTAATTAATATACATGTTCACACATACACATGGTTATTCACTTGTGATTTGAGGTATGTCATTGGTTCCCTATTTATTATATAAATTCTTATACCAAACATTAACACCTTAATGAACATGAAACATTATGCCACGTACTTTAAGTGCCTCTTTAAAAATGAATGTTTTGGGCATTGACTAATCTTGGGTGGATTGAAAGTTATACCCTCATAGAGATTATATATTTGGAGGATTATTTTTGTAAGTACCAACACAAACACAAAAATATGATTTCACATCCTCATTTAGATGATATTTAGTTTATAATTGACATCAAAAAAATTAATGATGGTTATTTAGATAACCAATGTTAAATTCAGTTTACCAATGGGTTTTAATGCTTCTTATCTACTCCTTGATCTTGTAGGAATGCCCATGAAAATTTGTTCTATATCTACTGTGTGATGGTCCAAATCTGGTAAATCTACACATGTAATAAACACCAACAAATTTGACTGGTTTAATTATTCTATATTCATTATGATGAATTTACTTTGTGGTGTAATGTTTTATTAAGTTATAATCACTCAACTCACAGATGGTTGTGCCTCCATTAAAAGAAATTGTATTGGTTATGCTAACCTTGGAAAAACTTAGTTCATAGGTTCTACATTATCCCTAAAAAATGTAAGTGGTTTGGTTATGTCTCCAAGTGTTAAAAAGGATGGTTGGTTTGTTTTGGTTGTTGGGTATGATAAATAAATATCATAAAGAGTTTTAAATCTCCTTTACCATGATGTGGTGTCATAATCCGTGATTAAAAAACAACAATAGAATGAGGTCGCTTCCTTACACTATGGTATATGATACGGTTAATATTTTCAAAATGTCTCTAAATATCAATTAATCTTATTATAATTAATACAAAACAACACAACTCATTGTGAATACATCTAAACACTTTTGGGAATTGATTATAATTTTCTATTATATTTCATATAAATTATTTTTACTATATTCACTACTATAAAAATGACCTATAGCCATAGTTCAATAGCTACAGTTTAGTTGGTCTGTGGCTATATGTATAATAAATCCAAAATTTAATTGTCCCTCATTCTTACATCTATCTTTAATTTAATTCGCGCTCAGGATTTCCACTCCAACGCTTGAGATTAGGCTTTCCCCTCCAATCTTCCTGCTCGAGATTTCCTCTCCTAAAACTAACATCATTATCTGATCCTCACCTGACTGAATCTCCCTCATCTGATCCTCACCGACTTCTCCTTTGTTTTTCATCTTTCCATCATTGGAAACTTCATTCGGAGTTCCTCCATCCCTCGTGCATTCTTTTTCTCCTCCATACCCTTCTTCATGAGTTCCTCCTCCATTCAGTGTGTCGGTCGGTGCTTCCCATCTTCATGATCGAGTTCCCCTCCAAGACTCAATTCATTATTTCACTTGAGGTATGTTTCCTAACATATTTGTTTAGCATTTCTAGAAATTGTGGGTGAAATTAGTTATCGATTTGTGTGTTTAATTTGGGTATTTTATGTGGATTAATTTTGGGTGTGTCATGTGAGTGGACAACACCCAATTCCTCTATGATTAGGCACCGTGAGGCTATCTAGTGTGTTTGAAATTTATTATGATTTGAGATTTTTTGGTTTTAATTTTTTGGTTTATTAATTTAGTGGTTTTTATCACTAACCTCATTTTTTCAACCCTATAAAAATCCTCCCTTTCGTGATTTCTTATTTTGAGTTTTTTTTTCTAGGTCTCCCTATGTGTTGTGCCTTTAAAATTAAAAATTATCACACCTTTTTTTGATGATAGTTAGTGGTATCTAATGTCTAGAATAATTATTTTAAATGGAATCAAATAATTTTTCCTTTGAATTAAACTTTTTTAAATTATTCTATTTGGATTTTCACACTAATTACCTATCAAAATACCTGGTTGTCCTTGTAATTAATTTTTGGTATAATAAAAATTGATTTATGTTTTTAAAAGAGAATCTAAATAGAATTAAAAGTTGTTTTTACTGTTTACTTGGGTTCTTTATTGGGTGTTATGAATTATTTTTCATGGAAAATAAATCAACCAGAATGATTGTGATGCAAGAAATTATCCTCCTCTATGTTTTTCATGTTTATTAAGTTGTGGTCTTGGATTTTACCCAGTGAAAAATATTTTATGTGTGTTTTGAAATTTTAAATACCCTAAATACATGTGCTATCTTCCAAATATATTTATTTAAAGAAATTGTAAATTTTATTAATGTGTTTTCCTTTTGGTCGGTATTTTTAAAATGGTTTAATGACTTGTTCGATTTTCTAAAGATATTTAAATTAGTTTTCAAATTTTCAATTGCTTATTTTTAAATAATGAGTCCTAGTAAGTTCATTTGGGGGTTTCTTGAAAAAGTAGGCACATCTATAAATACTATCCATTTTTGGGGAATTCATATGGATGGTGTTAGGAGGTGGTATTAGCATAGATGATGGATCTTATGATTTAGATGTAATATATACATTTTTTACACACCTACAACATTTCTTATAGCCATGGGATTATAGGTTTTATAGTGAGAGTGGAGTGATTTAGTGTGAATGTAGTGGTTGATCAATTAAGTGAAGATTTTTATTGGCCTAAAAATCCTAATGGTTTTGTTTTTAACCTAATGTATTGGACTTTTATTATTAAAATTGTTTTCATAATGTTTAAAGTGAGTGAATTTTTAATTAAAATTCATGTTTTGTAATTGAATCTATTTGAAAACTTTTTCCTAGTAAAACCTCTTTATGGTACCTCAAATGGTATCTAGAGGATTTTGTTATAGATTAGTCCTCCCTCTGAAATATAATAGAGCATCTACACACATGTAAATTCTCTTGATAATATCTTACTTGCAGAACTCAAGGATATCAAAATATTCATTTCTATACAATGAAGAAACTGATGGGAGACCATTGTTCAGGATTCCATTAAAAGATTCAATCAAACCAAAAGTGAAAATTTAAGGAGAACTAAACAAGGGTATATGATGAGTAAAACATGAATCAGCTGGAAGGTCAAGATACATTATCTTTAGAATCTGGTTAATTGGTCCTCAGATGCGGACCAATCTTCCAATAATTGATTTTACTTTACATTCCATTTTAGCAATAAACTCTACCAGTAATTGTGATACCTCATGAAGAGCATTTTAAGATTTTTGAGACATTGTATATGTAACAGAGCCAATAAAATACTTAGATATAATTGGATAATGTATAGTAACTAGTTTCATTGAAGGGACCAATAGACCAAGATATCATTCTTAGAATATTTCGAGACACTTCTAATATATCTTTAAACTTTTAACCAAAATATTCTTCAAGATAACCCATATTGACATTCAAGGATATGTATGTTACAAATTCAAGATTTATAATAGTTTCAGTGGTGTTTTAGAACTCATCCAAAAGATATTTATTGAAATATTTTAGAATCACATGTGTGAATATGTAAAACTAAATAGATTTAGTTTGATAAGTCAAAGAATTCAAATTAGAAATCATATAATCAACCCCATTATGAAAATTAGGAATCACTAAAGTTTAAAATAAAGAAGATATGTTTGGTTAAAAATCTTCTATTACTCTTACATATCAATCTGAATATTCTTTGATAATTGTTGTTTATGGATTCATATATCAATTTTCATTTACAATTGAAACACTGATCACATATATATAAAAAGTTGTTATATCTCAATTATTTTCAGATTATTTACTTACAGGTGGTTTCTTATGATGTGGTTGGTTCTATACATTGACATCGAAGGTAGTGATTTTGACATCAGATTCAGGTAATGTTTCTTTCATTTTTTAATGATGTTGCATGTTGATACTTCTATAATCATCACCTGTCCTATTATTTCCTTCCTCACTAATCATGTTTCTCCCAATATTATTTCTAGGGTCCATTAATGATGATTTATCGGATCACTGGAATTTTGTTAAAGTCTCCCGGGACCTGTTCATGTGTGTTGCAAAAACCAAAGTCAAAGGAGACTCGATTTATATGAGTACGTAAGCATATATAAAATTACTTCTCCTATTATATGTATATCCTCCCATGGAAGCGTGATAACATATAAAGGGCTAGGTGTGCTTATATATATATATATGGAAAATGAATACGTGTGTGGGTGACAATGACCTTATGCATGTGATCATATATATAAGGATCCTCTTGTGCAGGTTCAAGGCCATGCAGATACATACATAGGGTCTAGGTAGGGTCCCTCTCTTAGACTCTTTAAATCAAGAATGTTTTAAATTTCATTTAGGTGCCTTCTTAATTATTCTTGTTTATCCACCACCATAGACAAAAAGGAGTTTCTGATGTAGATCCTAAATTACCCCATGCTATATTATTATTCATGTTGGAAATAATATATATAATACCCATTTATGAATCATATAATGATGTGAGTTCAACAACATTTGTGATGGTGACATTATTGGAGGTATTAAAAACAATCTATCTAAGTGTGTTAATACATCCCATGATATATTGTTATCTAAATCACATATACTAGGAAAATTCCACTTCCATATCTTCGATTGATTCTTGGTGTTGTAGGGATGAGTATCCATGAATTTTAATGCATAAATATTCTTAAAATACATTCATGATTCCTCGATGTCAGCTTATATTGTAAATTTAATTTCTTTTTCTGGGATCTGAGATCGTCTTAAGAAATAACTTCAAACGATCAAGGATATAGAGATATTTTTATTGTTTAATTTTTTCCCATATGAATAGGTCTTAAATATAATGAATAACAATGAATACTCTATATATTACAAGGTTATTTCATTTATTATTTATTTAGGGTATTCCATCCTCTACGAGAAAAATATTCATGTGGTTTTATAGACCATGGGACCTATATCTACCTAATTTTAGACTACTCATGGAAAATCTATACACTTGACAAGAATTATTGTATTCCACATTTTATTCCTTTATATTAAATAAGGGAAAGAGAACTCAACTTACATTCCCCACATGTATCCTTACAGTTTCCATGAACATAGGCCATAAAGGGACCAAATAAAACTAAATCTTTTATTATTATTATTTGTATTGTTTATTTATTTTTAATCAATTGATACTAATAATTATTGAAGGAATTTATTTGTTATATTAAATGGTGTGTACCTAGGGTACACATAATGTGTTTTTCGAACCACATAACTCAGCATGTATGGGTGTGCATACCTAGATTTCACACTCGAACACACATGATGTTTGTTCTAGAGTATATTCCATGTATGATATCGATAAAATAACATAGGTATCAGAAGATGACACACCTATTAACCCTAATTATTCACACACCGTGTGTAGAAGAGAAACATGTGATTTATGTTAGGTTAGATTGGTTCGATGTGTACTGGTGGTAGATGCCTAAGTAACTCATCAGTCTCATATGTAGTGTAGCCTATTGGGATAGACTATATAGTTAACCCCACATGGATATATGAAATCATTACAAGCCCTACCTATTCATAGGACTCCCAAACCATGTTATGAAAAGTACATTAAGTATACTATTTGACTTCCTATGTTTCTCATTTCTTCTCACCTATGTGTCAGCATCTGAAAATTAAATATTATATTCAGAGTAATTTTATATGTATAGAATGATGTTTTGATCATAATATACACAATATATGGTTTATGATGAATCTTAAAGTGTTTGATATTATTATTCCTACAAAATATACTACTAGGTTTGGAAAAATTAATCCGAGATGGAACATGGTTAAGTACTCCATAAGAGATATGATAGTGACATGGAATAGTTCCTAATAATTCTACGTAGAGTTTTATAATAACTTAGGAACATATTTATTACACAATTTACTTCCACTATATTCTTTTTAAGAGTTTAACACTACCCCACATACTCAAAGTGGGGGTCCTTCTTATTAGGGTCTAGTTTTTTGGAACCAATTGGAGGGGGGAGGGGAGGGGGAGGGTAGAGGGGGAAGGGGGTAGGGAAAGGGTTGAGGTCTACAAGGAAGAGGAAGTGGGAGGTATGTAGGGCAAGGGGGAGGTGGATGGTGATGGGGGTGGGTGGAGGGGGTAGGGGGAAGGGGGAGTTCTGTAGGCTAGAGGCAGGGGAGGTCTGTAGGGTAGAGGAGGGGTGGTTGGAGTGGGTAGGGGGAGGGGGAAGGGGAGGGAGAGGTCTGCCAGCTAGGGGAAGGGGGAGCTCTACAGGGAAGGGGTAGGGGAGTGGTGGGATGGGGTGGGGGTGGGTAGAGGGGGAAGAGGGCATGAGGAGGTCTATAGGTAAGGGTGAGAGGGGTGGGTGGAGGGGGAAGGGGGGGCATGGGGAGGTCTGCAGGGCAGGGGCAGGGGGTCGTCTGAAGGGGGGAGGGGATAGGGGGAGGGGAGGTCTACAGAAAGGGGGTAGGGGGGAGGTCTATAGGGTTGGGGCAGGGGCAGGGGGATGGGGGTGGTTGAAGGGGGTAGGGGTAGGGGGAGGTCTGCATGCTAGGGTCAGACCTCATGATTGATTTTTAGTGATTCTCATTAATTATATGTGTTCTTATTTGTATGGAATATGTTTATTAGAGTATTTCATTGGAAACATAATTATATTATATGAATCACCATATAAACATTGAATGTTTTCATTAAATAAATGTGTTATCATTTGTATACATTATGTTTATCAAGATTATTCGCTCCTTCCATAGATTTAGGTGCATAAACCAATGAATATTTAAATGATCATGATTGTGGTTGTGGTTTTAGTGGTCTGAGCGGAGGTGATAATGAATTAGGTGTTTCTATAGGTGTTGATGAGTGTCATGATGGTTTTGGTGATGCTGATATTAAATTAAATTTCATATGTAAAGTTTATTCTTCGTATATGCATTTAATTTTATCAAATAATTCTTTTTATTATGATGATATTAATATTTAAATTTTATCTTGTATATATTGGAGATAGTTTGAATTATTATGATATATTTTTTTTCAGGTTTGAGTTCAGTTTTATTTGGAAGGTGGTGTTTTTTTCATGTATCTAGAGGATATGAGTACTGCTGTAAGGTGAAGCTATTATGGAACCATTTAGTGATTAATTATATCTGGGTAGGAATAAATTTACAGGGTTCTTAACTACAGTTGTAGGGTATATTTTTCATGGTTTTTAAAGTGTTATTAGGGACCAAGATCCAAAGTTTAAGCATGGGTGTAGTTAAAAATTACCATTGTTGAGATCATGGATTTATCCTATAATTTCCATGGAATTAACTTTGGTATTATAATCTAATTTCCAAGGTTAAACCATTGTCATACATGCACTAATTCCATAGTTCAAACCATTTCTATAAATGGAATAATTCCATATATTAAAACATAGATGTTGAAAATACCTATTACATCTGATTTAGTGAATATTTGGTCATGGAGGGCTGGTAGGGGGTTGGATGGGGGGCTGGAAGGGGGTAGGGGGTATGGAAGAGGGGACTGGCAGGGGGGAATGGGTAGGGTGGGGGAGGGGTAGGAGTTGTCTGGGGTTTGGGGGTGTCTAGGGTGGGGGTGGGGGTCTGTCCAGGGTTAGTCTTGGGGGGGTATGTCTAGGGTCTAGGGGGTGGGGCGTCCAAAGTCTTGGGTGGATGTCCAAGGTCTGGGGGCTTTCTAAGAAGGAGTGGAGGGGTGATTACCATGGGGGAAGGGACTTGCAGGAGGTGGGAGGGGGGTCTGTCCAGGGGGTGGGGGTTTGAAGGGAGGGGTTGTCTAGGGTGGGGGAGGTGTCTAGGGTCTAAGGGGTGTCTCTGTTCTGGGGGTCTAGGGTTTGTCCTGGGGTGGGGGTATATTAGGGGTCTGGGAGGCTCTATCCAAGGTTTTTCTAGGGGGTGTATGGGGTCTGGGAGGCTGTACAAGGAGTGGATGGGGGGCTGGGCTAGTGGGGTTGTCCAGGTAGGAGAGAAGGGGGGGATTTGTTGGGGTCTATCTAGGGGGTGGGGTGTAGGGGGATGTCCAAGGTGGTGGGGTGCCCAGGTTCTGGGGGTGTCCAGGGTCTGTCCTAGGGGGGTCTATTCAGGATCAGTATGGGGGTGTCCAGTGGTTTGGGGAGGGGCTGTCTAGGGGGAGTGGAGGGGGCCTTTGCAGGGGGGGTCACTTCTAGGTTGGGGGAGGCCAAGGTCTGGGGGTGTCCAGGGTCTGACTTGGGGGCGGGGGTCTTTTCTGGGAGGTGTCCATGGTTTGGGGGTTTGTCTGGTGGGTGTCCAGGGGTGAGGAGAGGGAGGATTTATATTGGATAAGGGGTGATACAAGGTTTGGGGGGCTTTAAAGTTTGTGGGGTCTTGCCAGAGGTGGGGGGATTTGCAGGGGGTTGTCTAGGGTGGGGGTATGTGCAAGGGGGTGGGGTCTGTCCAGGGTCTGTCTTGGGGGTATGCAGGGGGTTCTGTCCAAAGTGGGTGGGGGTCATCTAGGGGGGACTGTGCAAGGGGGAGGGGGTTTGTCCAGGGGGACTATGCAGCGGGGGGTGTCCAAGGGTGTGGGGTGGGGGGTTACAGGGGGTAGGGGTGTTATAGGGGGGCTTTCAAGGGGGAGGGGTGCTACCCTATATTCCTTAAGTTGCTACCACGGCTTCAGACCATGGATTTTGTTCTTCAATCCATTGAGCGGTCATAATGGTGGTAAATTTTATTCATGTCCTATATGTTAAAAAAATATTACTTTCACACATTTGGTAAAAAGTAAAAAGTTCCTCATTTGAAAAACCAAAAAAAGAATCGTTTTAAATTTTTTCCTAAAAATTCATTAATGGGTATCATTTAAAACACATTTATAGAATGTATAAGGAGAAATAAATTGAAAGAGGTCTGGTAATATGATTACCACTTCTTCAGTTGGCCTCCTTTAGAAACCTTCTTAAGAAATCTTGGAATTGTCTTTTAAAAAGACAAAAACCACTAATTTATGTATAGGGGGTCTTAAATATAATTTTAAATGATTGGTTAAGATAGATGTCTCAAATAGTGTAAATAAAAGATATAATGGGTGTTCTTTTATACACGAGGGAAATGAAACACATATAATTACCAAAAATATTAACATATAATTAATTAATTCAGAATAAAATTATTCAAAATGGCAAAATAATCCAATAAAAAAGATGATAAAGTCAAAATATTGTCAAAAAATTAAATTTAAATATTTTTTTGTGTCATTTTAAACATTTCCTTTTGAATTAACCCCTTCGGTAACTAATATTATCCTTAATTGTGGTAATGATTTTCAATTTTAATGGGTTATAATTTTACATCTAAGTTAAATATTAGCTTATAAATGTAAAATGGATGAAGTTTTTGTCCATTTATCATGCTATTTTTCATCATTTATGTTTTTTATGATTTTTAAATAAATTTTTTTTTAAAACATTGGGGTCGAAGCCCCAATTTATTATTTGAAAGAAAAGACTTCTTTAGACTGGGTAAAGGGAGACCCATTACATATCCCGAAGGCCCAAGGCCAAGTGGCCTGAATACAAGGCTTGAAAGCCCATTATAGTGGACCAAATTACCCCTCGGTGAACAGTACTGCTACAGTACCCACACTGCTACAGTACCTCCACCGCTACAGTATCTACTACAGTCCCTCCACCACTACAGTGGTGTCGCTGCTACAGTGTCACCGCTGCAACAGTACCTGCTACAATATTTCTAAGTACCTGGTAAATTCTCCCCTGCCCGGATTCGATCCTGGGTCTTTTGGATACCAAGCAAAATCCTATACCACTAGGGTACAGGCTCGTTGGCAATGATTTTTTAAATAATTTAATAAAATATTATTTTCCTAAAATATCGTTAATTTAATTTCTTACACTATTCATTCAATTTGAATTAAAATACATCAATATAATTGTGGGATTTGAATATAAATATTTCAAAAATACCTAAAATATTATATTTACCTAAAAAATTCATGGAATGTTATAATTTCCAAAAATTTTATATCTTTTAATATTTCAAAAATTATTTATTTTATCTTCTATTAATTTAATAAATACTATGTTGGCGGTGTGTAAGCATTTATGAATATTTTTCAATAACTAGAAATTATAAATAAATTACCCTAATGAAAAAATTAAAAATAATTTTAAAAATATTTAAAACATAAATTACCCTGTTTTTAGCTTTATGAAAAAAAATATAGATAATAAATTTAAGAGAGTGACATTCGGAAATTAAATTTATTTAAAATAATATAAATTTTATTTCCAAGGGAAAATGGAATTAGAATTTTATATACTCAAATATAGGATATCTGTGGTCAAATTTAATAAATCTAATTAAATAAGGTAAAGTTTTGGGTTGATTTTGCGGCCTTATCGTAGGTTTGTAACCATGTTTTACACATTTTACCCTTTTGATGATGATAAATATTAATCAATGCTACAATTCATAATGACCAAAACTGAAAAGGGTCATATTTATCAAATTTGGACTTCTAGATTTCAAATATGATATCCACTTTTTATATTTCAATCTAAATAAGTACTATAAGTCAATTTTAATAAAATTTCATAAATTAAAAGAATTTTTTTTTATAAAAATGTGATTTCAAATATAAAATTTAACTTGTATAACAATCATGAATATTGGAGAATAAAATGGAACGAATTAGACTATTCTAAATAAAATGGATCTTATGTCACTTTATTTCCAAATTAAAAATATATATATACTATTTAGTTAGTTTATTTAAATAAATGATAGTATTTGAACCACTAATATTTTTCACTATTCATAAAAACTCAATTACTTCATAAAAATCTCAAAATTTCACCCTAAGTGAATTCTGATATATATATTTAAAAAGTTATTTTGTTTTTCAAAAATAAAACTTATAAAATAAAAGTAAATTAATTATAATTACCCTAAAAAAATCCCAAAAAAACATTTTGGAATTAAATACTTTTTTCAACAATAAAATTACTGTTAAAAATTGAGTGCATATTTACTAAAATTAATCAATAAATTGATATTGAGTAGAACCATTATACATATATTTCATAATGAGGTTACTCATATTCATACCTCTAATAAAAATTAATTTTTCTAACATTCATATTTAAAAAAATTATAATATATCTCAATTATTTTAAAGCACAGTGTTGTATATTAAGAAAACTATTAAAAAAATTGTTTCAAAATAAATTTTTTAGCTTCAAATTTCTGCCACATGCATTAAATATATTCCTCTCTAATAGTTTTATCTTGGTCATCAAATTATTAATAACCTAAATACTTTTATTGGAAACTCACACCGTGAAAAGGGATGGAATGTGGGAAACATAAAGGTTACCTTTAATGTCATATTATATTGTTCCCATATAATGATAATATTAGTAGGGAGTTAAATTAAAGATATGGAATATAAATCAATCATACAAGGCCTAATGGAGAGTTTTGGAGATCATGGTCATGAGATAGATAATGAACAAAAAACCATATATACGTGACAGGTGAAAAGTCCATCGATTAAAAAAATGAATGTAACATTATAACATTTTTATTTCAAGTAATTTTTTTTTAAATTTGAGGTATTATTTTAATATATAGATATAAAAAATTATAAATTTAACATAATTTATTTATAAACATTTCCTCATCATAATTTCCACCTTTTTTGTGCTTCGATGAATTTATGCTTCTCCTACTCAAAGAAATGAATATTCGAGAAAGATTTTTGATGCTTAAATCACTAAAATGAAATTTTAAGAGAAGATAATATTTCGTAAATAATAATAATTAATTACTTATATCCCTATTTGACATCAAAACCAAAAAATTTAGAACGAGTTAAGAAATATGGATAGATTTAGTACTCTAAATTCCAAAACCTCAATAATAACACCTAGAGATCAACTTAACCAATTCGATAAATAGTATACATTAATGATCCTCCAAAATATATATGACCAAATTAAAAACATTTAAATCTTAATTATTTGATCACATATAATTTTTTCAAGATAAATATTAACATTTATCACTATAAAACATGAATTAGATCATAATGTCACATTACAAACATGTAAATACCTTGATTCTATTAAAACATTTTAATAACATGAATCACCATAAAAACTCATTGAAAAAAAATCTTAGAAAAATGAACACTATACTTATCTATTAAATATAATCACATAGTATTCAAAACATTCCATAAATCCAAAAATGCAATATACATCATCAATGATGACTTAAATCCCTTTCTCATCAAATCACTAACCAATTTTATGGTTACCAATACTTTCCTATTTACTACATCAATTTCAATAATTTATTTATCATAAATAAACATTATTAACTCATCATTAAGAATATATTAAGGATTATCTTTCCCTTACTCATGTATTCTCAAAAAATATCATCTTACCACGAAATTAATTTTATGGTTTATTAGTAACATTACATATATGTTTTCAAATACATAAAGAAAAACTATTTTGGAATAATTATTATATTTATAATAATTTATGTAACCAATTATATCACTAATATAAAAATTCTAAAATATAATTCATGAATACAAACATACATAAACACCATTACTTTCAATTCAATGATCGGCATAACATAGGTCCTTCTATTGTCTAGAAGTTAACACATGGATTGGGGAATTGACTCAGTCTTTTCAAAAGTTCCCCATAAAAAATGAATTACATTTTTCTTTAATATTTTACACAATGAACTTCATTTCAATAAAAAATATCTCCCATTTATTTTGAGACATTTCCCTTAGTGATCCTTCCCACATTATTGACATGAATAAAATTTAACTTTATTTCATCTATTTTCATTTCTGCATTAACTTTCCTAAAATTATATATTCCTCTTATTTATTGTGTTATTAAACTCATCAAAGATTAAATTTTTAATTAAATATCATGATATATATTTATGCATAATCACAATGTTTCTCATTCTATTACATATTTATTTCATTTTATCATGAGTAAATTCATTCCATAGTTTTTCACATTCACCAATAACATGAATTATCTTGATTCCATCCATTGTCTAAACAAAAAAAATCTTAGTGTGTGAGAATTTAATCATTGTGATAGATCATGAAAAAGATTTTATATAATTTATAAGTCATAAAATATTATTTATGATCTATAACAACATAGTTTTAACATATTTAATACTTGGTTATCATCTATTTAAATCTCACATAATGGTTGGTAATGAAAATGTGAATTATTCCAATAATATCTCCCGGATAGTGTCAAACCAGGCGTGTAGTAAGGGAACAATCACTATACACCTCAATTATGGTCTAAATATACACCATAAACTATTTTTATAGGCATTATACATATATGAGTTTATTCCAAAACTAC
The DNA here is from genome assembly GCA_963277665.1 of Viscum album. NCBI lineage: Eukaryota > Viridiplantae > Streptophyta > Magnoliopsida > Santalales > Viscaceae > Viscum > Viscum album. The sequence continues at coordinate 320,306,358 of OY728156.1, forward strand.
ATCCACTTTTAGTATTTAGACAGGGTTGTTTTTTCTGGAAAACCACACTCATTTATTTACCATAACTTACGACATTCTGTTAGATCCACTAGTTCAAATACCTTGAGAGGGGTGTGAATAAGGGTATAAAGATTAGAAATCCAACCCCTCCGAATCATGTTTCATCTTTAATCAAAACATGCTTCTCTCTTTCTATCATAGCAATATATGAATAGATATGAAATCATGCATAGGAATCAGCAATTTTACTTGGTTCACCCTCATTGGGCTATCTCCAAGGAGTATACAACAACTATGTTCCAGTATACCAAATCCACTAAATCTCTATTATAATAAAAAAATTTGGGATAGATCTTTTATTCTCAATCTCAATACCTTTATAATATTTAGGGTCTTCTCACTGCATTCCAATGGGACAATCCCTATGTCTCTTCCTCTGGCTCACTGCCTGTGGGGAGGATCGTCGTCTTCCTCTTCCTTCACTCACTGATCTCAAAAGGCATCCCCTCACAATTTATGGACATTTAGGTACCTTCATTTTCATTAAATCACGCATCCTCAACTATAGTTATATGCACTATTAAAGTCCCTTTTTCACTCATAGATAAATTACACTTTTCAATGTACTGTTAGGTTTTCCGAAATTTCTTTCGCAAACTGTTTTGAGATTTTACATACTTCCTTGAGTCCTCCATGTACCACCTTGTATATACTGTGTACTTTTTAGCTAGTATTCCACATGGATCACCTTTCTATGAACTTCTTCTTCTTCCACAAACCTTCCTCCTTTGTAGAGCACTTCTCATTTGCTTATATGTACCATCCCAACTTCCTCTGACATCCCAACTTTACAGTACCGTATGTGGAGTTCCTTCATCAAAATAAAATCTTTTCATTCATGTACAAGGTCTTCCTCTTTCATATATCATGTCTTCCTTCTCCATGTACTACTTCCTTTGTGGGCTATAGTTCCTTGCAAAATATTTCGGCATAATTTCTTCCATGTGGACCACGTTGCGCAATTATCCCTCACAAACCACATTCGAACATAGCTGAATTGCCAAGGTGATTATTTTCACTAATAGAATTTTATCTACTTAATATTTGTATTAGTGATCCTTATATAGTAAAATATATACCCAAAATTTTCTAATGTGAAATTTAAAAATTATTCAATGTGGTATATCCTTCTCCGCGTACGGCTTCAGTTGTAAACTATTTTGCACTACGCGGTCTGCACAATGCATGTCCTACTTCACTGTGGCCCAAATCACAATTATGATTTCTCAAATGATGCCCTCCATGGATTCTCAAATCACATCCAAGTTTCGGTGAATGAAAATACATCCCAAATACCATAATCCTTATGTGTATCGCATGACTTCTTCGCAAACTATTTTCTCGCCATGAACCATTCTCGTAGGTGGTCCCCCTATCGCACTTTGTGGTTCCATTCCTTCATTGATTCAATTCAACATTCTGTGTACCACCACATTAATTCCATGAAACGTGATTCATGGTCCATGTATTTTTTTTCCCTGTGCATAAATCCTCTTTTTTTTAAACCAAACTTTTGATTTTGGGACCCAAAAAAATGTAAAAACTGGGAAACTACACCACCTTAAACACCTTCTTAGGTAAACATCATTCAAACACATTTTTTTTCATATTCATTTTTTCAAAAAACACAATAACATCCAAAACATACTGGGAGGACAAATTTATGGGTTTTTTTCCAACACATTCTCTTATACATGATTTATTCTAAGGGTTCTTTATAATGTTTTCTCATCCTATTTTCCAAAGTTAAATAACCCTCTCCATGATAATACCTACAAGATCTCATATTTTTAAAACATTAATATGAAATTTTATTATATGAATATTAAATATATAACAATACACACAATATACATAAAGTTTTAGTGTCATTAAAAACCTAGATTCAAAAACAACATCATCTCCCAACTTCACAACTAAAAACATTGTTAGACACATCTTACATAAAACTTTTCTTCATATACAATGGAAAAGAAAACATAACAATTGCTAATATCAGGATCTCATTAAGGGTAAAAATCGAAGATATCAATTATTAGCTAAACCAAACTTGATAAAAAAAATATAATAACATGTAATTATCATCTAAAATTCATAACTAGAATATAACAGATCATAATATTAATTCCTGACATGAAGCTTGGTAGTTCATAAGAAATGAATAATAAAGGAATCAAATAACATGGGACATGAGAGCATAAAATTTTCATTACACACAAGTTTTTGGTATACACATAAGCATATAAAATAATCTCATTAGTGAATGATCACTTCCAATAATATCATAGTAGATTGGGTGCACTTCCAATTCCATTATATCCTTAGTCAAGGTTCATTCTAAAGACAATATTATTAGAAAAAATCCATAGATTAACTAGGTTCACTCTATATTCTAATACTTTTTTTCTCCTGAGATATCCATATTTACCAAATAAATTGGATGGATATATAATTTTTGGCCACCAAAAAAATAATAAGAATCATACATATGTGTGACAGGTGGTCATAAAAAATTATTCACATCATAATCAATAGAATGAAAATCAGTTTGATAGAATCATCCTTAATTTATCATAATTATAAATCCAAAGAATAATAGTGGATGATATCATTAGATCATATCCCTAGTAAATCATAAGTAATATCAAATGATGTAATTATGAAAAATTAACTTAATAGATCACGGGAATAATTTATGAGGAACATGCACTTTTCATTTTGCACTATTGGAAAACTGTCATATACCCATGGCTTAGAACCATGGGTATAGCCTCTAAAACATTAGGTATAGGATAACCCACAATTTAGGAACTGTTGAATTTGGACCCATAGGTATAGATCTATACCCATGCTTTCTATAAAAATTGTGCATATAGACTTCAATAATTTTAGCATACCCATGGTTTGTAGAACTGTGGGTAAAGCTTTTTTAAGAAAAAAACATATACTTAGAGTTCTTTAAACCTTGGGTATAAGTAGCTACCCCTATTTCACTACAAAAGATACTGTTCAATCCCATTAACTTGTAAAAAAAATAAAATACACAATGCACATTGAATGAAATAAAAATATTATATATTTAGCATTCAACAAAACCATTAAAAATATTGTGGCATGCATATACATCCTTAAAAATAATAAATTAAATTAATTAAATAGAATCCACATTTATATTCAATAATAAAGTAGAAATGTAGGGGAATAATATCTCCCACATTTCTTACATCCTCATCCTCATCATCATTAGCAACATCCTCATCACTAGCATCAACCTCGAGAGCATCATCATCATCGTTATCATAATCATTACCACCAAGATCAGCTTGACCGCCACTAGGACCCTCATTGGTAATAATCAAGACATAATTTAAAGAGAACATTGATTCCATATATTAATCAATAGTAGTAGAATCAGCATATTTAATTGATTGACTTATAACTAACATAACTTTTGGAAAGAAACTGGTCATCAGTTTACTTCTTTTAACCTTCTATAAAGCTATTTTTAGCCTCATCTGGTACTACCCAAAAACATTTCACCATGAAGTTATTAGAGATTTGATATGAGGTTTATAGAGACAAATACCAAGTGGGGAAGATGTTTTTTCCAGTTCTACATCAAACTCTCCCCTAGTGAAACTCACCTAATACTTGACTAAAATGATCATTTGGCCCAAATTTTTCATCTTCATTATCATAAAAGGACTCAAGGTAATAGTATTGTATATATAAAAATGATATTTAATTTTTAATTTAGTATAAATATTTGAAATATAAATAAAAACAAAAAATATTTTCTTTAGTTTGTGTATTTACTGCACTTCCATCATTTTTCTTGGTACTCGAGTAAAATAATGTTTCTCAAGTAACACATCCTTAGATTCCCAATAAAGATTAATAAAAATGAAATCGATTAGTATACACATTTTTACAATATAGTTATATTATAATTATTAATAATAATTAAAGGGAATAAATTTTAAATGAATGAACAATTCATAAATTTAAACCGGTGATAAACATTGATGTAAATTTCACAAATAAAATCTAATCTTACACACTTCATGATTATAGATACTAATTATTAAGCTTCCATAGTCATTTAATATGAATTATTTATATTCATTTCATAATAACAACTCAATATTATTAATTATATAGAATTTATTTTATATAAATGAAATTTTCATTAAATATATATATTTTATATTTCAATTTATTATACAAATTATGTAGATAATTTAAATTTAACATCAATAATAATATTTAACCATTTATAAAATAAATCATAAAAAATAATATTATGTGGTTTCGATAATGTCAATATAAGGCCTCTAATTTGAATATTTCAAATTATTTATTTATGAAAAAATCATAATCTCTAAGTATAAAAATTTTATTTCTAATTTATAAGATATTTTAATTGGATAATAGAATAATTATCATTAGGCCAATTGTCTATTAGGTCTTTATTCCAGTTTTCTATAAGGCCAATAGGTTAGCTGGTTATTAGGCCATTAGGAAAATTTTCCATTAGGACATTTATAACATTGGAAGTTTGTCCATTTTTTTAATTGGTTGTTTATCCATTATGAAAATTGGTTGTTAAGATATTAGGCAATTATTACAATTAGTTGTTAGTCTGCAAGGCCATTAGACCATTAGGAAAATTATCCATTAGGACTTCATTCCAGTCGGCCATTAGGCCTTTAGGACAATTGGACACTAGGCCATTAGACCAATTTTCCATTAAGCCAATTGGACAATCGACATTTTGGAAATTTGTCAAATTAATCATTATTCCATTAGGCTAATTGTTCATTAGGTCGTCAGGATAATTAGTCACTAGGTCATTATGTCAATTAGAAAATTATTCAATTTTCTCTTATTCCTTTAAGACTTTATTCCCTTAGGTCATTATGCCTATTGAAAAATTGGTATTTGGTACATTTGACCAATTGGACATTAATCCTTAGGCCTTTTAGCCAATTGTTTGTTTATCCATTTGTTCAATTGGCTATTAAGCCAATAGGCCAATTGGCCAATTGTCCATTACGTTATTAGGCTAATTGTCTAATTGTTAGTTAGGCCTCTTAGGCAGTTGGATAATTTTTCTATTGGTATTTAGTTCATTATTACAACTGGCCATTAGGTTGTTAGACCAATTGTCCAATTGGCCATTAAGCCATTAGGCTGATTTCCCCATTATCCATTAGGTTTTTTTCCAATTTTAAAATTGTCCATTATGTCATTAGAATAATTTTCCAATTGGGTTTTATTTCTTTAGGAAAATTGGTTGTTAGGAATTTAGTCTAATTTTCCATTAGATAATTATTCCATTAGTTCAATTATTCGTTCATCCATTAGGAAATTTGTCCAATTGACTGTTAGGCCTTTAGGCTAACTGGACTACTGGACATTAGGCCATTAGACCAATTGGAATTTACGCTGTTAGACCATTATTCCATTTATAAAATTGTTCATTAGTCCATTAGTCCAACTGACCATTAGAAATTTCGGATAATTTTCCATGATCCCTTTAGTCCATTAGGCCATTAGTTTGTTAATACAATTGGCCATTCGGTCGTTATTCTAATTGGTAATTAAGATAATTTTCAAATTGGACATTAGTATATTGTAAAAATTATCCATTATAATATTATTCTAATTATTAATTATATAATTAGGTAATTATTACAATTGGACATTATTACAACATGCTTTTAGGCCAATTGGAAAATAATCTGTTAGGCTAGTTAGCCATTAATCCAATTGGAAAATTGGCCAATATTCCATTATATAATTAGGACAATAATCCAATTGATAATTTTTCCATTTGGACAATTGTCTGTTTTATATTTATTCATTAGGCTAATTTTTCATTAGGTCAATTGTCCATTTGACCATTTCAAATGGGTATTTTCAACTTTACATTTGAGGGAGTAATGACAATAAAAGATAAATTTCAGAATGTAAATATTAAAAAGTAATGATGAAAATTTAAATATTATTTTTATTAATATTAATGTACTTGGTTATTCTTATGCTCATTGATTGTATTCTGCACCAATGTGTTCATATACATCATTAAATCTTTGTTATTTCTGTTTTTTCTTGGGGAAACCTCAAAACAAATTGTTATTGCACGTAATAAGAATTAAATTTTATATGAAAACCATTAATGATTTCGAAAAGATCAAAAACATCTCTCTTCTAAAAGGTGACCATTCATTGATATTGTGTTATTGGAAAGTCTAGGAATTTGGATACACCCTCTAAATTAAAACTGACTCTACTCCTCTAACCAACTTATAAATCTTGATTATAGGATCTCTAGAACTTTCTAAGATCCATAAACCTTGAAACCTTTACTGCTTCACCATCGATAAAGCTAAACTGACACTATAGTAAACATGTTAATTCATATAAATAAAACAATAATATACATATAAATTTAGAAAATTTTCTCAACAGTATCTCTACTCATGATTTGACATTCATTTCATTACTAATATTTCTCCATGAGACTGGTTCCACTGGTATTATATCTTAGTACTTGGATAAAGTAGACATAAAACTCTTAAACTACCTAGAATTTTTACCTATCATGTGATTTTCATCATTGCAATCCACCAGTATTTGTGTTTGGTGATTCTAGGATTCCCTATTACTAGTGCTCCCAGGTCGCCAACTAGAATATCCCACTAAATAAGATAAATAGAGAAAAAATAATAATTAAGTCACCCTACAAAACAAGGAAAATTATGTGATAGAATTTGACACAATTATAAAAAAATACCTGACATGGGAAACTTAATAGGCTTGGATGGATCTCTAGAATATCCTGGATCAGTAGACTTTGAATGATGTGTCTATTTCAATGCATGCTCTGGGTGATCTTCATACACTGGATAGGAAGTTTAAGGGAAAAGTTAGATCCTTGATGGGTAGTATGTAATGTATTTTTGCGTAGATATAGAAGGATATGGGTGGTAGTGTTGGGGATAAATCTAAGGATATAAAAAGGGTAAAGGTGAAATCATCCTCAAAGGTGGTGTAGACATAGTATGGGAAGAAGATACTGAATTATATGATGATGTGGGTATGGGTGGGAACATCCAAAGAAGCTCAAGTGGAAGACGAAAAGGTGTGACAGATTGGGTGTCATGTGGTGGTTCAAGGTGGGATCATGTATAAAGGGTGCTCCAACTAAGTCTAGAAGAATCCATGAACAGTACTATGCTTGTAAAATGAGTAGTCAATTCTGGTGTTGTAAGATCTTATCTTTTTTCAAGTATGATAGTTTTTAAAGATTTTCTTCAAGATGGGTTCCCTTTCATTTAAACCTGGTTTGTTGTCCTAATGTTCAGGTGGGTTAAAGTGTTTTAGGAGTGCAACAATAATAATTAAATTGTTTTTTATATACCATGTGACTTTAATTCATGGATTGAATTAATTGAAAACCTCAAAATTTACACCCCATGTAAATGTTTTTTACCACATGTCGACATGTCATGAAATTTGTTTTCACCATGTGCCTACATGTTATAGAGGTTGATTGCAGTATGTCTAAATTTTTTTCATTTTTTCTTCAAGGGTGGGATATGATTTCTCTCATGAAATGGGAATTATGTTTTGTATTTTTACATGACATGAAATAAAATTCATGTCCTGTAATTTTTACACCCATCACATTAAAATGAAATCTCATACGTCGTGTCACCCTCTAAAACCCACTATTATCCACTGTATAGATTTGGAATCCTCTATTATCTTCAAAAAATGATCCACACACCTCCACCTTCAACCGATTCTCCTCCACACACCACAGTCATTGACCAAAGACCCTCCACACACCTCCCTCTTTGTTGTGGGTTTTTTGTCATTGATTTATAGGAGTCCTCTTCAATCCAACTATGATCTCATATCGGATAATGAATATCTAGACCTAGATTTCCTAATAATTCCTTCCAGTTATTCATCTACTTCTTGATCCATTACTAACATATTATCTATTTACTATTTAAAGGAATCCAGAAGCCAATTAATCTCATAGACATAGTAATTTAGTCACTACTTCCTCTAATTTCAAGTAATGTGGTCTAATATTCAATTCTCATAGTCATAATTTTGATTATGTATATGTGGTTGTAGAATTTCTAGAATTAGTTTGAAATTTGAAATCTAAAATTGAATTAATTAGTTGGGAAAATTGTTGATTTGATAGAATAATGAATTGTAGGATTTGGGGGTCATTAGTTGTGTAATTAAAAATGTGATAATGATACAGTTTGATTGATTATTAATTCTATAATTAATTATAATATATTGACACCATGATTTTGTATAATTATTTAGTGTAATTTAATTCTAGGATATTGACGCCATGAATTAGTAAATTAATTATAGAACTAATTATGGGATATTGGTATCATGATTTCAGATGACTAATTAGGGGAAATTAATTATAGGATACTGATGTTATAAATTGGATAATTAATTAGGGAATTAATTAAGAGATATTGATGTCATGATTTGAGATAATTGATTGGGTAAATTAATTATAGGATTTTGATTATATGAATAGGATAATTTATTGGGGAATTAATTATAAGATAATTATTTGTGTGTTTGAATAATTGATTAGTGCATTATTTATTGGACATTGATTATTGTGAGAAGATTATTTAATTATTAAATAAATTTATGGATATGGATTAATTAATTTATGAATTATTTAAATAAAGTTGTTATGTTGTGATAAGTAATCATATATATGCATGGTTGATAAAGGGGTCATAGACATGATGATCTGCGTTAATGATGATATATATGCATATTTGTTAATTGGGGTGCTAGACATGATGATCTATTCCAATGATATATATGGATGGTTAATGAAGTGGGTGTTAGACGTGATGATCTATGCCAAAGATATATATTAATGGTTGATAAATGGGGTTCTAGACATGGTGATCTAGGATAATAACATATATTCATTTTTGAGAATAAGGGTGGTAAATCTGACATTCTACAACCATGACATACATTCATGATTGATAAATGGGGTACTAGCCATGAGGTTCTACACCCAAAATAGTGGAATTCGAATATGGTTCCAAGTGGCCACAATAATGAAAACTTTAATTGAATATGTGACGTGGTTCTGACCCGGTGTGTGTCAAAGCATGTATTGATGTACGAGCATCATTGGGAACCTGGTGGTCTATATGATTTAATAAATATTAATTGATAATATTATATCAATTCACTTATGAATTGTAATTATTTGTTTATTCAACATCATACACATGTCATTGACAATATTTTTTTAGACATTGTTGGTGGTGGCCTACTGAGTTTTACTCACACCCTCCATGGAATTCTTAATCGGTACCCAAATAGTATTTGTGTTTTCTATATAGGTTAAGGAAAAAAATCCCTGAGTTATATGGTTGAGTTGGGATGGAGCTTGGAGGAGGCAACTAGACAAGGTTTGAGACCCGCTTTGGAGTCATCGGTGTGTTTACTTCTGAGTTTCATTTTATAAAATTGACATGTACTTTAGCATGACATGTCTACTTTAGTTGGATATTGTATTTCCTTCTATGATTATCATGAGTTTCTGGTATTGGTTACGGTTATATATTATTCCACTATTGTTTATTTATTTATATTTGTGTATTACTCTAATAAAAGATGGTATAATCTCCCCCTGATTGACTTATCAGACCCTCACAAGTAGTCAAAAGCCTCTCTCCTAAAGGGAGGTGTACGTGATGTTATGTGATCAACCGGCTCAGGGCACCGACATATGGCACCCTCTTTGGGATGTTACAAAGTTGTATCGTATGGGTTTTCTATTCTTTTCCATTATCATACTATTTTTGAAATGTATAAAGAATACTAACAAAATTTGGGTCTTGGTTAGGAGATTTTTCCTTCTAGTTGAAAACCAATTTATGGGGAGGACATCCAAGTATTCATGATTTAATTATTATTTTTAGTTAAAATTGAATATTATTTTACCTTAGGTGAAAAAAATTGTGGTGTGATATGAAAATTGTATTCGAAATTTTCATAGAATTGATTCATGGCTCGGTAGGGCATGATAGTGGAGTCTTCATAAATCATTCTAAGAACATATGAATATTTTGTGACATGCATCTTTTTAGCCACGCAAGGAAAAACAGGTTACTGATTAATTTTTTGAACTTTAAATATTTTTCTTTTATTGTGGAATTTATTTGAAAATAGTGCCTAATACAAAATTGAGAATTGAAAAATGAAGCAATATTGAGTTTAATGGGTGTCTAAATGATAAATTTGATTAATTAGATTGTTTTTACCCTAGTTAACTAGGAAGAAGGTGTAGTATAGATAAGGTTAGTTTTATCACCTTAGTTGTGACTGTATGGAGTGGTTTTGGGAAAATACTTGTTATATATTGTTGTGTTTCCATCTTTTGTAAACACACAAGCTTTGTGAATTGTGATTCCAAAAATGTGTGTTTGGAATTGTAGATTTATTCCACCAGGATGACGCTTTTTGAGAGTAAGACCGGAGGAAATGGAGGTGTATGATACTCTAGTGGTGGAACCTAAGGCACTGATAGTTTTGGGTTAGGAAGAATGGGGGAAGTCCTGAGAGAACTTCACATTATTCATAAAATTTATGGAAATAGTCCTAGGGTGGGTTGTGAAGATCAAGTCTAACTTGGAAGGAGAGTTCTAGTTACAACACCCTCTAAATTTTACTAGAGAGGGTAGACCTGAGGAAGTCGAGTTCTGGGTTGAGTCCATTGAGATGATACTTGACCATCTAGAGACTCCAATTGAGATAATGGTCAAGTTGGATACTTATATGTAAAGGGGGGTTAGTGAAGCACTGGTGGGACATTCATGAATTGACTATACATACTGATGTTATTCTATGAATGTAGTTTGTGGAGAATTTCTCATAGAAATTTTATCCAGAGACACTATGGTAAAAAAAGAAGTTGAGTTCATGCAGAAAACTCATGGGAGAAAATTTTTGATGGACTATGAGTCACAATATAAGAATCTGCAGCACTTTTCTCTAATGATGTAAAGATATGATATAGGTATAGAGAGGCATTTCTGATATGGAATTAAGTGAGAGATTAATTACCACATTAACATATTCCAATTAAAGAAGTTTTCTAATGTTGTGGATCAGGATATCATAGCTTAAGGGAACCCAAGAGTGGCTTCAAGTGCAAGACAGGCAGTTCCTGCTGGAAGATCAGGGTGTATATCATTTGAGAGCATGAAGAATATCTATAATAACTTTATCCATATTGGTGGGAAGTGGAGTTTCTACCCAGTGGGACAAGTTACTCAGGATCTTACCCCAGTTCTTTTCCACAAGTACGTTAAGCTATGAAACTTTCGCTAAAAATTCCCTAGACCACGATTGGAGTGATGATCTTGAAGTAATAAGGAGAATCTACAGATGTTCGGCAGGAACCCTCTACAGAAGGTTATTGATAGAAGAGATAGAGATAACTAGTGTGTGGGGAGGGGATCGTCTACATCATGTCATTATATTACATACAATTCTACTAGATGACACGGTAGAGGCCTTGTATGTGGTACTTCAGGGAAAGAGAACCCACATCAGAAGAGTGGTGAAACTCGGGTTAATTAGATGAATCATAGAGAAGAGGTGCATGATAGTTACTTGAAATGCATCCAAAATTTTTGGATAGAGAATCTAGACCAGCAATAGTGAGAGGTACTATTATTTTAGCTTTTACATTATCTAGTGACTTATTCGATACCAGTGTATCTTGTTCATTTATATATTCAAAAAAATTTAATGGTTTAAGACTGGAAGTGGAGTTTGTGATTGGGGTAATGACTACAGATACAAAAATGTGACTGCGGTTTAGATCCAACTACTTGTGCAAGAGGTGTTCTCTCGAGATTGGGTAGTATCCTTTTTTTTCTCTATATTCTTGATATGTCCTTATTTTACCTAATTATGGGTATAGAATGGTTAGTGGCATACCAATCCCACATTGAGTGTTACCATAGGAGAGTAATGTTTATGTCTCCTAAGGGTTACAAGTACATTCACCGTGGATAGTAGGATATCTAGGCAAGAAGAAGCATTTCCAATCACTCACCAATTGGGAGAGCACGTTGTCTAGGATTCGAGTCTTTTATAGATGAAAAAAGTTACAAAACATGATATCATTACACTATTAGTGGAATAGTATCAGGATGTGTTTCTTGAATATTTATCCAGGCTGCCACCATATAGAGATGTTGAGTTCACTATTTATCTCATAATGGGTGTTAATCCATTATCTATTCCACTATACAGAAGGGCATCGATAGAGATTCTGAGTTCAAGGATCATTATGATGTTTTGGAGGATAAAGGATTTATCCATCCAAGTACATATCCATGGGGATCACTAGTGTTTTTTGAAAATAATATGGATAGTATTTTGAAAAAATAATAAGATGACTATAAAGAACTGGTATCCTATTCTATGTATCGATGATCTGTTTGACATGTTGAGAAGGGATTGTGTGTTCTATAATATTGACTTAAGATTGGGGTATCATCAGCTAAGAGTTAGTACATCTAATATACCAAGGACTACTTTTGGAAGAAGGTATGGCCTATATGAGACTGTCTTAATTACTTTTGGGTGGATAAGTGCCCCAACATTGTTTGTGGCCTTGATGAACAGATTCTATTATCTGTACCTAGATTAGATTGTGATGGTGTTTTTGGAAGAAATATTAGTGTTCTCAAATACTCATGAAGATCATGCCGAACATGTTGACTTTGTCTTGGGTACACTAAGAGGTCATTAGATATATGCAAATTTATCTAATTATCAGTTTTGGATTGACCAGGTACACTTCTTAGGAAACATAATCTTGAAGGAAGGTATGTCTGTGGAACAACAAGACTATGGATCTTTTAGTGGATCATACAAATATTTCTATGATGAAAGAAGTTATCTGGGTTATTTTTGATTGACTGAATAAGGTAGCTTATTTATTTCATATACAAGAAACCATATAAATAGAGTATCTAAGAGTTTTTTATGTTTAGAATATAGTCCATCTGCATGGGGTGCCATAGATAATTGATTTAGGCCCTGATTCCTAATTTACATCATGCTTCTAGAAGGGATTCCAGAATTCACTATGTGCACAAGTATTATTGAGTATGATCTACCACCCACAAACAGATGTGTTATTGTAGTGTAATATAGAAGTGGTTAAGGATATGTTGTCGGCATGTGTTCTTAACTTTAGTGGTTCTTGTGAGAAGCACTTAGCTTTGGTATAATTATACTATAAAAACGGTTATTAGGAAACTATACATATGACACCATACTATGACCTTTATGGTAGGACATTTAGATCACAACTATGCTAGATGGATGTTGGTGAGTCATACTTGTTGGGACCGAGCCTTTTTTAGGATACATCGGAGCCGGTGTAGTTGATTTAGAATCATATGTCTATGGATCAAAGTAGTAATAAGTCTTATGATGATATATAGAGAACACCCCTAGGGTTTACATAGAATGATCATGTATTCTGTAAGGTGTTTCCAAGGTTTGGTCACCGTAGTATACAGAGATGGGGTAAGTTGGAACCTAAGTATGTTCAATCGTTTGAGGTTGTGGAGATAATTGGGTCGGTGGCATACTGATTGTCTCTTCCATAGAAATACTACTGAATGAATGATGTTTTCTATGTATCGCAATATTCAAAGTATCACCCCGACCATGATCATATGATTGATATAGATCATGTTGATCTTTAGGTAGATGCACCCTTTGAGGATCATCAGATATGTGTGTTAGATCGTAGTAATAAATTGTTGTGGCGGAAATACTATGTCGATTTTTTATGTATTATGACAACATGGGCATGTACAGAAGAAGTCATAGGAAAGGGAAGAAGATATGTGGGGCCAAACACCTGATCTTTTTCACTCAGAATCTTAGAGATTTCTGGCACTGAAACTCGAGTATGAGCTATTATAATACGGGATTGTATGAACCTATTTTTTCGGGTACGATATTTTTAATGTTTTTGGACAATATGGGTTGTCTATATTTTAAACCTATTTTTTTAAAATTTGGTTTAGGTTGTGTAAAGTGTTGTAGGGGAACAACTATAATAAATGAATTTTTTTGATATACCATGTGAATTTCATTTGTGGGTTGAATTAATTCACAATTTCAAAATTTTACACCCCCTGTAAATGTTTTTCCCCACATGTCAACATGTTAGGAAGGTAGTTTTCACCACATATTGACATTTCATGAAAAGTAGATAACACCAAGTATAATTTTTATTTGTTGTCTTTTTAAAGGGCTTGATGGGATTTCTTTAAGGAAATAGAAAATAATTTAGGAATTTTTATACGATTTGAAATGAAATTTACATCGTGTAATTTTGATCCCCATAACATTAAAATGAAGTATCCAAAATCATGTGACCCACCAGACTCCCATATTCTCCACTTGAGAGCTTGGGAATACTCTATTCATTGTTGTGGATGATACAATCACCTTATCCTTTGATCAAACGATCTTCACACACCACCACCTTCAACCAAAGACCCTCTACACACCTCCCTCTTCGGTTTGGGTTTTTTACAATTGATTTATGGAAGTACTCTTCAAAACAAAAGTGATCTCATTTCAAATCTTGGATATAAGAACCAAGATTTTTAAACAATGCATTTTTTTTATTCATCTACCTCTTGATCTATTGAAAACAGATTATATAGTTCATATTAAAATGGATATAAAGACGGATTTATATCACTGACATATGTTTTTAGTCACCTCTTCTTCTACTTTCAAGGTAGGTGGTCTAATCTTCAATTCACATAGTCATAATTTTGATTAAGTGTATGATATTGTATAATTTCTACCATTATTTAGATATTGGAAATCCAAAATCAAATTAATTAATGTGGTCATTTAATTAATTGGGAAATTTTGGGATCATATTAAATAATGAAATTTTGGATTTTAGGGTTAATTTATTGTGTAATTAACTAAGTGAAAATAATGTTTTCATATTGATACTTAATTTTATAATTAATTATGAGATATTTATACCATGATTTTAGAAAATTAATTGGGGTAAATTAATTATAATATATTAAAGATATGAATTGGAAAATTAATTGTAGAATTAATTATGAGATATTGATATCATGATTTGTGATAATTAACAATGGAAAATTAATTATTGGATATTGATGCTTTGAATTGGGTAATTAATAGGGAATTAATTATGAGATATTTAATTATGAGTTTGAATGATCTATTGGTTAATTAATTATTGGATGTTAATTATTAGAAAAAGATTAATTAATTTTCGCATTAACCAATGGACTTGAGTTTATTAATTTAAGAATTAATTAATGGATGTTTTGATGTTGTGATAAGTTATTATATGTTTGTGTCATTGATAAATGAGGTTATGTACATGATGATATGTGCCAACAATGATGGATATTTGTAGTTGTTGAATAGGTTGATATACATGATGATATATTCCAGTAATATATATACATGGTTGGTGAAAGAGGTACTAGACATAAAGGTCTATGCCAGTGATATATATTCTTGTTTGATGAATGTGGTTCTAGACATAGTGATCTATGCCAATGATAGGAATAAATAATTGAGAATTGGGGTTCTATACATGGAGTTCTATTCCCATGAAATAGATGCATGTTTGATTAATGGGGTAGTAGACATCAAGATCTACACCCAATAAAGGATAAGGGAAGAGGCACTGAGTTAGATGGTTGAGTTGGTATAGATCTTTGATGAGTGATCCAATAATTTTTCATGACCCACTTTGAAGTCATCGGTGCCTTTACTTTTGAGTTTCATTTTAGAAAATTCCCACATACTTTAGCATGGCATGTTTTCTATTTTCGATGGATATCGAATTTCCTTCTATGATTATCATGAGTTTCTTTTATTGTTTATGGTTATATATTATTCCACTATTGTTTATTTATTTCTGATGGTGTATTACGATTATAAAATAGGGTATAGTCTCCCATGATCGACTTATCAGACACTCTCTGCTGGTCGGCAGCCTTTGGCATATGGGGAGTCACACTTGCGGTCATGTTCCTAATTACCTTGATGCACTGGTATGTGGAACCCAGGTTGAGATGTTATATGTGTATCTATATATCCCTAAAAATGGGATAAGGAATATGAACATGACATAATATGTAATTAACAATAAATACATTAAAATTGTTATATTTACTAAGGGAAGCATAGGAGGAAACCCACACTCGTGCATTTGTTGATTAGCATCAAACAAACGATTCCTTTGTACTTATACTATACTTTTCATAATCTTCATATGAATGGAATATACATTTTTTAGAAATATTTTTTAAAATTCATGCATACAACATAGAATTAATAGAAGTCATAAAAAATGACATAACGTGTTTTAGTAATGATAATTTGAAATAAAGTTATACATTTTTTAAAAACCCAATTCAAACAAACTATTATAATTTAAAATAAATTTAATTAAAAGAAACAAAACTAAAAAATATAGAAACATACATATCATTCAAAACTAAAACTAAATTAATCTAATTACAATAACACCTACCTAATAAACCCATGTCATGGTAAACTGAATGAAGTGTGAGCATATATGGTTGCTTCTAAATATTTCCCACCACTACTTCATGTTCAACATAAAATCTCATAATGGGGCATTTTGATTCATAAAATGTAACAATTTGGTCAACACCAATGGGGGCTCAAATGGTGTTAATTGTTTTGCATCATTATGAAAAATATGTCTGGGGATTATGCCATTAATGACAACATAATCAGGTCTTAGATGATCTATCATAAAAAATAATTTTTTCAATGATTCCAAAATTTATGGTTCATAAGTGTCCAAGAATTGGCTCATGTCAATAACTTGAAATCCACAATCATCAATAATTTTAATATGTCGGGTCATTGTATCAATCCATTTAAATTTCATCATAGTGACTCGACCTTGAGACTAGTAATACAATAACAGAATTTTCTCAACAAGTCCATAATAATACACATTTTAATATCCAGATCGACTATTAAATTCACTATCATAATATTATATTATAGTAGTTAACAAAACTCCAGCATAGTGTGTTCTAATATTCACTTCTATATGAGTTGTAACAAATTTACACCCATTTATTGTTAAGGATTTTCATTCATAACCCAAAGAATTGGGGCCAAAATCCAATGCTCTTAATTCCTGAGAAATAGATTCAATATTAAACTCAATACCTAAAATATATATGAATAATAAAATTACGTTAATATCTACATTTTACGGTCATTAATGTAATGGTTATACCATTGATTTCATCCAATCAGGAAACTTGTGGCAATGAAAATCCTCTCTTCATTAAATGGAAAACATCGATTAACTCTACTTATAATTTATTTTTGTTCCCTAAATAAAATGATAATAAAATTTTAAGGTGTTTGTGAAATTACATAGTATGAAATAGAATATAAAAATTCAAATTACTTACTTCATATAGTCATAGAACTAACCACAGTTAAAGAAGACTCTGTGATGTGCCATATCCCACTCTTAAAGGCTAAATTTATCCTATTTATATGACCTAGAAATTCATCCTATTTAGGTAAGAGATAAAATTATGGGAGAATTTACCCATACTTATCATATTCGTTTCTCAATGGCTAATTATGTCATGTTCTCTCATCAGTAAAATTTATAGAACAAAAATTCATACATTCTTGACCCATATAACCTCTCACATTGGAAACTTTAGGGTGATTAATGTTTTAGGTATAATATTTCATTGTGAACACATTTATTTAAGTAGGACACTTCCACTGAAAATAAAAAGGTCCCCCAAGAAGTTTTTCAGTTGGACAATGAACTTTTAAATGAATCATGAGGGAGAAAATTAGGGAGGAATAATATTTTCCATCTCACAAAAAAATAATAGCACCTCTTTTGACATTTTTATCTAGAAATACATTCATTAAACATTATCACAAAGGTCTCTAATAAAATGGAAGAATCAAATAACAATCACCATTACATTATTAGATAGAAAATAGTGGATTTATAATAGAATCAATTCATGAATAAGGATATGATAATCATGATTTTTTGGGTTTTTTAGTTTTGAAACCCTTCTATTTACTCATTTAGATATGTCTCTAGAATTGTCGTCAGGAACATATATATAATAAAATAATTATAAAAATTTATTTCTCTACAAAATTATCATCTCATAAGAAGAAAAAATGGAACTTTCCCTTTATTTTCACCAATACATACAGGATGCACTTCTAGATGAATACCCCAATCCAATAAGTCCTCGAGAGATTAGAAGTCCTATTTGGTCTTCCCATAGATATTAAGAATAATTAAAAGAAACATTTAACATATATTTTTCTCAATGTTTATAAGATATAAAGAATGATGAAACAAATTGGTATACCAATATGGAAACTATAAAAATATACTTCTCTTTTTAAAATTGTATGTGGCTTCCGTGTCAACATTTTTCTTATTTTTACATTTCATCTAACATTTTCCTATTGATAAAATTAAATCATTCAATTAAATAAACACCTCAGTTCCTTACATACATTATGGTGGTTGTTCAGTGTCAACAGTATTTTCAAACCTTTGATGATTCATACTATATTGATGATCCATTAGAAAGAATCTTTGATGACCCATGAAACTAAAACTATGATTATAATTAATCCTCATCGATTTTTTATTTTTTATAGTAGTGGAACAAAGTATTTTTGCATTAATGCACCAACCAGACATCATTGAATAAGTATTGAATTCATTTATAGTCTATATAAGGTCAACACACATCTGAAATGTTTTTTTTGAAGAGGATCAAATGTTTTCACACCCATATACCAAAGTTGCTTCAAGTTAATTATTAAGGGTTTCAAGTATATCTATATATAATTACATGGATCATAGGTCCAAATATTATTATACACAAGAAATTTAATGGTTTTTCATACATATCCACATTATATGATTATAAATGTGAATAAAAACTTTCCATATGATATGAGTATTAAGCATCTGGACAAATGGATTAAAACCATCAAAGGATAGACCCAACCTAACATTATGCACCTCATATGAAAAATTGGGATGTTTTTCATAAAATTATCTCTATTATAATACATTATTAGGGTGAACCAAATCATCATTACTTTTAATTCTATCATCAACATTCCATTATATATTAGTTTAGATTTCTTCACTCATGATAAACTTTTGAAGATTGGGAATCAATGAAAAATGAAACCTGGATTTTTGTGGCACACTAGATGGTGTTCCATCTGCATCTTCCTTCCATCGAGATGTATAGAATTATTTATAGTAATTTAGGTTTGATGGTTCCTCCCAAAATAAAATTCAACCTTTCTTACAATCATGGATTTTATTAGTAGAAAATTAGAGATGCTTAATTATCTTTCATTACTTATAATGATTTGACAGAATATCGTCACCATCTAGAAGAAATTACTTCAAAAATGTAATAATATAATAAATGGAGGTATTATAAATTCAATACATATTTTATACATGATATAACCACATTAAACCCCATCTTTTTCATTTTGGTACATTCCATATAGACAAGAGTGATGGAATCATCAATTAAATTTTTCACTCTCTCAAAATCATTATCCATAGTCTTTTCCGCATGCTTATTGAAATCATTACCTTCTTTCATTAGCATAATATCTCTCTTGTGATGATGAAAAAATAGAGAATGATCAAATATAAAATTGTCTATAACACTTCTTTATTTATGTTCATGAATAGTAGAATTCATTCTCATCTCTCCATTATGATACCAAACATAATAGTTTGCTTTAAATCTATATTTCATTTTATAGAATATAACTTCTTATCAAATTAACCATGGTATTCCAACACAACTATAATATGGACACTGTATACGACGTCTATATGAATCATTCCTAGATGAAAAATCAAGAAAATTTTCCAAATTCACTTGAAACTCGATTGAAATCTGATCAGTATGATACATCGATAATATATTCATTATATTACAAGGAAAAAAACTTATCTTTTGATAAACAATGTAAACCATAACTATAATGATGTCCAAATTCAAATAATTATTGAAATTATAGTGAATATGAAATTAAATAATACTAATAATGAACTAAATGTAATATAATGCATGATGTAAGTGACCATTATAAAATAATCTACTATCCTCCCTGAAAAGAATAATGATTATCATAAGAAAAAAACAAGGCATACTCATAGTAGTGATTCCAAAATACTAGAACAAATTTAAATATATATGAAACCCAGCCCATGCTAATCCAACTATTAAGAATATGATGACTGTTTAAGAAACTTGAACTATATGGTCTACATATATTCTCACTAGATATCACCTCTATAAAAATATCCATGATAATAGAAAAAGATGATAAAATAGCACATGGAACTATATTTAGAGATAGGGAATTTTTAAAACTAGAAGTTAGAATGACCCCCAAAGATAAGTACATCGTCTTCAAAGTAGAACATTCTGGGAGCCCTATGTTAATTCTAAAAGATAAATCAACCAAATATGGTCATTCCCCATAAAACAAACCACTCTCCAAAATAATTGAAATGAATCAAAAAATTCACATATTAAAAACTATGGACCCCCTTATTAAATGAGTCTCGAAACAAATAAGTTATAAATTCCATGTATTAAACCAGAAAATAATAAAATCCTCTGAAATAAATTTCAAAAAAAATCCACATTTTTTAATTGAAAAAAATTCATATTTGGAGAAAATTTTAAAACCACCCACTAATGAGATAATTCTCCATAATCCTCAGAAATATACTTTTGGAAATCACTTATTTTTTTAAAATTATTAAAGCTAAAATATGTTTTTTCAAAATACAATTTTATAATGTTTATTAAACAAATTCTCATTAAAAATATATATTATAATAATATATTAATATGTCTTAATGATTCAAATTGGAGTAGTTTAATAAAAAAACACCCCCTAAACTTCACATGTTAAAAAACATGTATTGAAATACCCTTTAAGTGGGTACAATTTCATTTTCAAGAAAATGCCATATATTATTAAAAATACATATCAATTCAAAAATAGACCCTAAATCATCACATCAAATAAAATTAATTTATGTCATCAAATCCACATTTCACACAAAAAAATATATTTTTTTCAAAAATGGAGTTACCATAACATGCCAGGAAACTACATGAGGCATTACGAGATAAATAACACCTGACCGCTGGAGAAGACAAGAGAAGAAATAAAAATATGGGAAATAAATCTAACCCCTTATTATGGGATTAATGTGACCTGAGGAGGAGAGGGGGATTCCAAAGTCACTGAGGAGGGTAGGGGATTCCAAATCGAGGAGGGGAGGGGTTCCAAGATAAGGAGCTGACGGATGGACACCAAGATGAGGAGGGGAGGTTGGGATTCAAAGCCGAGGAGGGAAGAAGAACAAGGGATAAGATAAGGAGGGGGAGCTTGAGCGGGGAAAAGTATTTTAGTGTATATACCCATATATTTTAAAAAACTATGGTTATAGGTCTGGTAATATGGTTTATACCTACAATATCTCTAACGTTTTGGTACATATTTGTCGATATAGATCTATTTTCTAGTAGTGTTGAAATCACTTATTTAAAATCAAAAAAAAATCAAAATATTAATGAAACATTTTTCTTAGAACAGAAAATTTTTAAATTTTTAACGGAAGATTCAGATCATTGATCATTAAATATTGTAATAAATTACATTCATGATGTGAATATTAAAACAAATATTAGATTAAAATTATCAGTAAAAAAGTCAAAATTACCTCATTTGGAAAAATAGAAAGAATATTCCATTAATTTTTTTATCAAACATATAATCAGTAAAAAATAATTAAAATGATTATCAAAGAATATTAGAAACATTATTGAAATATTTTTTAGAAAAAATGGCCATGGAATCATAGGTATTGTTGAGCCAAGAGAGAAATAATGTCAGCTTTCCTTATATAAAATCATTCATTATCTTAAAAAAATAAAGAGAGGAAAATAAAAAAAAATTATTTAATATCTATATATAACTATAGGATAATAAAATTAATGATTTTTTTTAGATTTTGATCATAAAATATTATCATCAAAAACTTGATCACAAACAATCTCGATAAACAATAAGATTGTAACATAAATTCCTTGACAATTTGGAAACTTTTGAATCATTTGATCCATGAAAGAATAACATAAAATGAAACATTAAACATAATGAAAATTATTATAATAATTATATAACATGTAAAATTGGTATTATACACATGTCATATACATAAATTGGTTTATAACATCAAACATGTTAAAATGAAACAATATTGATATGAAGTGCACTAACTAATTTTGTAATCTCTGAATAAAATCATAATTAATTCGGGAAACATGTATGGATATATAAATACCCATGATCTTAATGTTTATAATAATAAAATACATTTATGTGTAATATTTACACAACATAAAAGAAAGTAAGTGTTGAATATCTCATGTGTCTAAGAGAACTAAAACTGAGATGAAAATCTATTACCATGAGTTTGAATTCCTTCAAAATCAATTGAACCTAATATATAATAAATTTAAATGTTTTATAACTCTATAACATATTCATTTACATAATTATAATTTTTATAAATATAACATTTTAACACCCATTTATTGACAACTCCTAATAAAAATAATCGTTTATAGGTGTTCACCGTTTCATTTATCTGGAGAATTTTCATTCAGTAGTTTTAATAATTATACTTATATCATGGTTAAATAATATAAATAATATTAAAAATTATATAAACATTTTATATATTCATTAAATATATATTTAGAGTCATCCCTAAAATGTAATGATTTGAATATTAATTACATTATTCAAGGAGACAGTAGGTCGTGCGTACGCATGAATATTGTTTTCACGTTTTGACAGATGGAACAAAAGACCTAATCATAATAATTCACCATTATAAAAATGTTATTAAATAATATATATCGTATATATCAATTAAATATATACTTATTACTATCTATGTAAAGAGGAATCAAAAAATTAATCACATTGCTTTGTGGAAGTGGTAGTCCACACATACTCACGAGTGATATTATCATTTTCTAAAAAATCAAAACGTAGTAATTAGATATTATAATACAGTTATAGAATAATAATAATATCAAAATTAGAATTTATACACATTAAACCAATAATAGTAACCATTCATAAAATATGGTGATAGAAATTTATTGTATCGCAACATAGAGGCAACAGTCCACATATACGCATGAGTGATACTTCTACATCCTACTTGATGCAATCGAGGGTGGATATTGGTGGATAAATAATCATAATAATATTTTATTATATTTAATATACTTAATTAGTTATTTTATTATTAATAACATGAATATATAGAAGGTATATGAAGATATAAATTGAAATAGGTTGAGTAAGATGATTCCATATTCTTCAGTAGGCCTCATATAGTTCCCTTCTTAACAAAAATTGGAATTATCTTCAAATAAAACAATATATATAATTTGGGTATATAAAATTTTATAATATAATTGTGTATGTTTATATCAATATTTATCGCTCAAAGTTTTTTAAATAAAATCGATAAGGAATATCCTTTTATTAGAGATGGAAAATACACATTTGGAATTACGAAAATTATT
The DNA here is from genome assembly GCA_963277665.1 of Viscum album. Classification (NCBI taxonomy): domain Eukaryota; kingdom Viridiplantae; phylum Streptophyta; class Magnoliopsida; order Santalales; family Viscaceae; genus Viscum; species Viscum album. The sequence continues at coordinate 320,330,270 of OY728156.1, forward strand.
AAAATATAATGAAGTCATTATGAAATAAAATTATTCAAAAAGTTCATATATTTTTTGAAAAATAAGATATAGTATAAATATATTCATTAAATGAAATTTAGATAGTTTCTAATGTCATTTTAAACCTTATATTTTACTATATCCTTCTCTTAACTGATTTTAACCATAACTATGGTAACGAGATTTTCCATCGTAAAGGGAAAAAATATTATCTTATTAATGGCCAATGGGTGATATTTTTTTTCTCACCCTAATTTTCCCCTAGAAACATGTTTTATATTTTAAAATTATTTAATAAAATTTTATTCAACATAAAATATTAGTAATGTCATTGTTTACACTATTGATTTAATATGACATAAAAATATCAAGATAATTATGGAATTAAAAAATAAACCTTTAACATATCCCTAAAATATTATATTTATCAAAAAAATATTTTAACACAATAATTCACACAAATTTTATTACTTTTAATATAAATAAATCATTTAATTTATTTTTCTATTGATAGAATAAATATCATGGCAGCGTTGTGTTAAAATTTAAAGTAAACATTCAGTCACTAAAAGTTATAAATAAATTAACAAGATAAAAAATTAATTCTTATTTAAAATAAACATTTATTACATAAATTATCCTCTTTTTGTCCTCATTATAATATTATAGAGGCATTAATGTCAAGAGAGTGACATTTGGGAATTTTATTTACACACATTTATATAAATGTCATTATCAAGGGAAAATGGAACCAAAATAGTTGATATTCTAATTTGGGATATATATGGTAAAAATTAAATATGATAATTTTTTGGGTTTATTTTGAGAAATAATCATATGGTTTTAACCCAACTTTACACATTTTACCCTCATTGAGGTGAAAAAATGTTATCACTTTTAAAATTCACACTAACCAGAAATAAAAGGTAACTTTTTTACAAATTAAAACCTCATGATTCTAAATATGGTATAAATTTTTCATCAATAATTCTCTAAAATTTTAAGAAATAAATTTCAAAAAAATATATATAAAATGAAAGAAAACAAGTTTTAAAAAATTTCTTTCTAAGCATTAAAATTGGAATATATCAAAATCCTAAATATTGATGATTTATATTGAAATAATTTGATTATTCTGAATATAATGGATAATATGTCACTTTAATTTCATATAAAAAATTAACGGGACTTTTAAATTAATCGATTGAAATGAAAGTATTTTAATAATCAGTTTTTTCACTATTAAGTTAAAATCAGTCAATTCAAAAAACCCAAAAATTCACCATAAGTGAATTCTGATATGGTTATTTAAAAACATATAATTATTTTAAAAAATCTAATTTCTAAAATTGGTTTTAATTAATTTTAGTTTCCAAATAGGAAATTAAATAAAAATATTTTTTGAATAAAATTCTTTTTTGAATCATAAAATGACTTTACTGAAAATTTAGTAATTATTTATTAAAAATTTATCAATTCATATGTATTTTGGATGATCATTATATATATATCATAATGTGTTTACTCATATTTATACCCACAAATTAAATGGCTATGTTATAATAAGAACATTTGAATAGTAATATTTTTATAATATATCCCAATTTCCTAAATGATCGGAGTTGTGTGTTAAATAAGCTATTGAGCTTGTTATTCTTTTAAACAAAATATATAGGGTGTTATAGGTTATTCACCCCAATCATAGATTCTAATCTACAATCTACAACATATTTCAATTGGTTTGGTGCTTCCCACATCGATAATGCCAACAACTCCATGGAATGAATTTTCTTACTTCCCAAATGGATTACATAACATCCTGCCACTAGATTGATGGAATTACACCACATTTTCCTCACATACCCAGAATCACACAGGTTCTATAACTTCTCATCATGTATATTTAAGTGATGAATTTAATCTCCTCCATTGAAAGTCAAACAAAAAGTCCACACATGATACTTCTATATCATTAAGCCATATTTCCTTCTTCTAAACAAAATCTCTTTGAATTCCAGAAGTCTTTTTTAAAAATTTATACAATTCAGTTGTAACATCTTGAGAATTGATATCTTATGTTGAACACAACACAGAGCTTAAACGAACTGTGACATACTAGTCTTTAAATTGGTGGTTCTGAATGAGAAAACCTATATTATGAAATATATATGAATTTAATATTCAATATAATATTATTTATTAATAGTTTTGGGAATAAAAATGCAATTTTTTGTAGTCATTTTATTCTTAAAATATATGTTTCAACCATAAAAAACCTTTATTAACTTCTACGGAAAAATATTTCTAATTAGATTTTTAAAATTTTAGAAAATTTATTTCAAAAAATTAAATTGATATTTTAAATAATCATACCAAAATTATTCTATAGTTGAATTTTAATAATTTTATGAAAAAATTATAATTTTTATGAATAGTAAAAAAAATATTGTGGTTTAAAAATATGTCATTTTTGTGATATATTAAAAACATAAATTTGATATAAGAATTTATTAAACTTATATAAGGAATCCTATATAATAATATAATTAAAATATCATACAAAAATAATTCATAATATATGAAATAAATTTTTTCATGGTAAAGATGAAAAACATTTTCAGTGTCGACGCAGTACCTACACAACATAGAAAAGTAAAATTTGGTTTCTTATGAATATTAATTTATATTTAAAAATTATTTAAATGAATTTATTTCCAAATATAATTCATAAATTATTATTATAACTAATATTTTTTAATTTTTTGACTTATATAACATAAATCTTGTCCCAATGCTTGTTCAATGCTTGCAGAAGGTTAGAAAATTCAAATTAATTAACTAAATAATTTTTCTTCACATTGATATGAGAAAATATATATATAATGAAATAACATAAACTAATATATTAATCCTAATTTATTTATTTATTTTTATTAATTTATTTTTATTTTTTATATATGAAATAATAATGTTTAATGCGAATGAAACACTAATGTATTACTTATGCAAGCAGAAGAAAAAATCATTAAAGTGATTTTAAGTAAAATTATAATAACACATAAATGACCCAAAAATTTCACTAAATCATATTGGGTGGGTAATGTTTGACAATAATATTTCATGGGATGAATTTAATACCTTTTGGTGCTGTGTAGAAGTCATTGTGTCCCTTGTAGTATCTTATTAAAATGAAAGTAAAACATGTCCAACTATTATTTTTAGTATGTATAGTTTTTTTAATATACGGTTTTATAGAAGATATGTTCTAAAATAAATATTATTTTGAAAGATAACTAATTTTTGTTCTTAATAGAAAATTTATTTTTAATTTTTACTTAATAAATAAATACCTTAAATTCTTACATAACTACAATGGAGTAATTATTACACTAAGGGGAAAATAAAATAAATGATAATGAAAATATTAAAATAAATATAATTTAAGATAATTAAGTATATATATGAATTTTATAAATAATTATGACATATATAAGATATAATAAAATAATAGGTTCTAATTTAGCTGTTTTTTTATGTTTTTTAATCCATTTTAATGAATAGTATTAAATTTGATAATAATGATATTTCATTAATATAATATATAATTAAATGGATGTTGGAGAAAAGGGGTCTTCTCTATGAGGAAGGATATTGTGCACATGGTGAGGATGCATCCTGTATCAAAGTAGATTCAGTATTGAAAAGCACTGACATTCCTAGGAATAAGGAATTTTTTTCACTTTGTGTGTCATGCAAAAATATTACAATAGATCTACACCCATCAGAATATTTTATCTTGAGAAAAAATATTGATGGTGTTCTGAAATCTGCATCAAATATCGATTTTCCTGAATTTGGGGATCCCTCTCCTAGAAGATACATTAGGAATTTTAGAAAGGCCCATGTTTCAGCCAGTGAGGAGGCTGTTGAAGAAAGGTTAAGGATCTAGAAATTCTCAATCATTGTGCATGTTTTCACCCCAAGGGGTTAGAAAATGTTGCATTTTAATAAATAGGTTGACTGAATTTCCATGGTTTGGGGTTTTGGAAACTATAAGATGACTTCAATGGGGAAAGGTTATTTTCATAACTTGTTTCCCTCTAATAAGCACAATTGGAGGGCATAGTGTTTTCGATCTATATCATTGAATCCTAGAATCATAATAATTCAAGAATGGGATCAGCACTTTGACCCATTCAGCATGAGGAAGACACACACTCATGTGTGGATTCGAATATTTCAACACAATTGGATATAATGGAGTCATCGTAATTCTTTGGATATTTCATCTTCACTTGGAAACCTGATAATAATTGATAAACAAAATGAAAACCCAATGTATTGTCACTTTGTAAGGGTTCTTGTTGAAGTTGATATGGCCAATACCCTTGTAGAGGAGGTGGTTCTTAACACAATATATGATCGGTTTAATATGGATGTTTTTTGTTAAATAAAGCTAAAATTATGTAGTGGTTTCTTGGTATTTGGTTATCTCATCCTTGAATGTAAAAAATTCATAGTATGTGAAAAATGTAATTTGAAAGGACATGATGACTCATCAGGTTGAAGAAGTTTGGACAGTGGTAATGGGAAAGATCCCCCCATATTAAGCTTTAATTTAAGTCCAATATCTATTTCAGGTGATTCTCAACCTGATAAGCATCCCTCCCAATACCCACAGTCCTTTGGGAGACATAGTGAGGAGGCTGGTGGACTAGATCCTGGTCTAGCTGCATTGATTGACATTGTTGAGCTGGAATTAGATAATAAGGATATTTTCCTTCACCATTATTTTAATCCTTTTCTTATGTTTGACATGCATATTATATTAAAAGACACAATAATTTTGGATCAGAGACTGAATGGTGATGGTTTATCCCAAGGGGTTGACATCAAGGCTGGCCTAGATGATTGTGGAATCGTGAAATCTCCACAAAATGTATGGAAAAATGTGTGGGTATGTCATGCCCCTATTGTGAAAGACTGTTCTGCATCTAGTGTTGTTGATATGTAACTTTCTCTTGAACCACAGATGATGTCCTCTATCCCAGACTCTTAGTTGGATGGTACTGATTCTGGGTTGGTGAATATGTTGTAGGGTGGTCATTAACCTTTAGTCTCTTTGCAGGTGATTCCTGGCTCTAATCCTGAGTAAATGGCTGCTGCTATTCTAGATGATCCCTTCATTCAATCCCCCTTTAGAAATTTATCTTGTATAAGAAGTCCTAAAGATCCAAGCAAGGGTCTTGGGGCCTCTCCCAATAAGTTTATACCTCTCATAGGAAAGTTATGGTCTGATGTTACTTCTAAAGATACCTATCTTCCCTCTGAGAAGATTGATGAGTCTCCTCGTGATGATCCTACTTAGGGATAAGTCAAGGGGAAGGGTAAGGGAACTAAGAAGAAATCTATGAATAAAGGAGGGCCTCATAGTAGAGGCAAATATACTCTTAATAAATGAAGATACTCGTTTGGAATTTCCATGGGATTGGGAACCCCCCCATGGTCAAATCCCTTAGATATTTTATTACGACCAACAAACATTTAGTTATTGGAATTGATGAACCAAGGATATAGATATCAAACTGTAAATCTCTTAAATGGACCTCGATTAGATACACTCCTATCTCACAGCATGTGAATGAAAATGGTGCTGAAGATCTCTGGGTTTTAAAGCATGAGAGCATGCTTATTCAATCCTACACCTCTCATCACCAAGTTGTTATGGTTGAGGTGTTCATGAAAGGGGTCATCATTTATTTGTCCTCTTTTTATTCCTTGAACTAATATCTCAAAATAAGCGAGTTATGGTAGGACATGGTTGATTTTTTTGAGAAAATATATCAGAGTTGAATGGAATTGTGTGATTTGGATGTGGTTCATAGACCAGAGAAGAAAACTTGTTAGATCTTTAATTGGCTGGCTGCATCTGACTTCTCTTCCTACATTGACCATTGCATGTAGGTTGAAGGGCCATTTGTGGGTTATGACTATACAAGGAGTATATACATCATCAATGGGAGGAAAGATAGTAAACTTGATAAATTTTTGGTATGTATTGATAGAGGTTATGATCCTTTGAGAATATCTAGCCTCATTTTACCAAAATATCATTCAGATCATAACCATATTCTGATTGACATATGTGCTTGAAATTTGAGATCCTCTCCCTTAGTGTTCATATTTAACAATGCATGGCTGGTTGTGCCTGGATACAGAGAGGTGATTTTATATGCTTGGAAGGATGATCTCTTTGGAAACCCATTATTTTATCTATCTAGTAAGCTCATGATTGTCAAAAAATGGTTAGGTAATGGGTTAAGTCTAATTTATCTATTATAGAAAATGATATTAAAGAGGCTGAGCAAGTTTTATTACAATGTCAGAATGATTTCAAGCATTCGGTTGTACCCTCTAAGGATGAGATACAGGCCGATTATAAGCATGATGACCTACTGAACCTTCCGGAAAGTATTTCTAGAAGTCTTTATAGAGTGATATGGTTTCAAGAGGAGGTAGGGATTACAAGCTCTTTCAATTCTTGCATATAGAAAGAAGGATCCTTAAAGCTATAACCTCACTTGAAATTGAATGAACTCTTTACAATTCTGAGCTTAAAATATCAAATGTCATGGTTGATTACTTTGAAGGATTATATTTAGTTGATAATGAGGATATCACTCAAAAATTACTTGGTAATATTAACCAAACTGTTTATGATCAGTAGAATAAGATATTGATTGAGGCTCCCCTAGAGGGTGAAATCATGGTTTATCTCTTCTCTCATAACATTGAAAGTTTTTTAGGCCTGTATGGTTTCACTAATAAATTTTTTATGTTAAATTCGGATATTGTTTGACAGTATTTCATTGATGGTGTTAGATATTTCTTCTTTCATGCCTCAATTCCTCATGGTGTGAATGCTTCTTTTATTGCCTTAATACCAAATAAATATAATGCTCTGAATATCATGTACATTAGACCAGTTTCCATAGGGACCGTCATTACCAAAATCATAAACAAAATAATTGCATCTATATTGAAGATTATTTTATGAAATTTTATTACCCCCAACGAGTTTGGTTTTTTCCTATGAATAAGTATTCAAAATTGTCTTTTTACTGCTTTTGAATTTGTGAAAAACGTGAGGAATAAGGTCAGGGATAGATTTTTTTCTCTAAATATGAATATTATGAAATCCTTAGATACTATCAAATGGGACTTCATTTTTTTATCTTAAGGATGCATGGAATATCAATCTCTCTCATCAGTCATGTTGATGAAATTTTCACGAGTGCTCGCCTTTATTTTCTTATCAAGGATCCCCAAGGTGGTATTTTCTATGCTCCAAAGGTGTCAAGCAAGGTGATCTATTCTCTGGTTTTATCATTTATATGGATGAAGACTGTTTGAGTGTTTGTATTAATGAATTGGTTCAGGATGGTCTTTATAAGAAATTGAATGTTGGAAGGACTCTCTTATCTCTATCGCACCTTCTTTATGCTGATGATATCCTCTTGTTTGGATAGGTTTATAAAGGAACTATTTCTTCTATCTAAAAGATCTTTCTTAATTATGAAGAGGTATCAGGTTAAGTTATAAGATAGAATAATTCCTCTATTTTTTTGGAATGGTATGAATATTCATAAGAAAAAAATGACGGAATTATAGGAGTCAAAAAAGGAACCTTTCCTTTCACATATTTGGGGGTCCTGTTATTTTGGGGAAGGGGGAAATAATTCACTATGAAAACATATTTTCTAAGATTATTTCTCAGCTTGACACAAGGAAAGGGAAAAACATTTCTCATACTGGGATAGTTTTTCTTGTTAATTCAGTGATCACATCAATATTTTTCTAGGCCTACTTCATTTATAGATGGATTATAAGTCTAATAAAGGATTTACAAGTACTAATCACAAACTTTATAGGGACAATATCTATCTATGAATGGAAGCTGATAATTTTTGCTTGGAAGGATTATGCAAAACCCATTGATATTGGAGGCTTAGGAATTAAAGATCTTAAGGATTTTAATGATTCCCTATTATGTAAATTCACCTAGAATATTTTGATCTCTGATGACACTTCTCTGGAATTTTTTCCCATAGACTTCTTCACAAGTTGCAAAGTAAGTAGTCACCTCATGTCCTCTCATCCACTTGGCCGGCTCTAAAACACTCATATCATGTGGTTATGAATTGCTCATATTGGCTAGTTTGTAGGCAGTCAGAATTGAGTGTTTGGTCCACCCCAAGGCTTGGGGGACCCCAAAATGATGTGATGGATGTTCCCCTTTCTATGCATCATTTTTTTAATTGCTAATGCAGTAGCATCGGAAGAGTGTCATGATTGTCTTCATATGGACATCAACCTGAAACTGTAGCATTATGTTTTCACTGATGATGAAACTCTAGTTTGGACCCCCCCCCCCCAACTCTAATGTTTGTTTCTCTTCCCAGTAGTTATATGGGAATTTGTGTGATGATACTTCCATTGTTCCTTCTTGGATTATAATTTTCAGTAATTCTTATATTCCCCCTTCCTGTTACACACCGCTATGGAGGTTGTGGAAGGGAATATTTTTAATGAAATGGCTGCTTCAGAAATCAAGATTTCATCTTTCATTGGCTATATACTTATGCATATGAAAGGAGGAATCTATTCCTCACACATTTATATCCTATAACATTTCCTACAGGTTTTGGTTACCTATGCAGGATTTTTTTGGCATTCATATGGAAATTACCAGCATTTAGAATCTTCTAAAATATATCCAATGTGCTCATATTAGAGAGCAATTTGTCTCCATGCTTCTCCCTACCTCTTTTAATGTTATCACTATTATATGGTAGACACAAAATGGTGCTTCCATTGAAGGTCATCGGCCCTCTTTTCTGGTTGGAATGTGCACTATGTATAAGTCTGCTCTGATAGCATCAAATCTGCTCACCGGTACAGTGAAAAATGATCTATTATATTTGATTATTATGAAAACCTTTGGTGTAACAGGGAGATCCTGGAAATCTCTTGTCTTGAATTCAATTTGGTGGATTCCACTGATTCCAAGCTGGCTGAAGGTGAATGTTGAAAGGGCGGCATTGGGTGCACCTGGTCCCTCTAGAAGTGGTGGTGTCTTTCTCACTTATCAGGGATTCATTAAGGGCTTTTTCTACCATTAAATAATGTACAACAATTAAGGCTGGGTTATGTTCTATGATTAAAGCAATCAAGTATGCCACTCATCATGTTTGGATAGATCTTTTGATGGAATCCGACTCCACCACTACAGTGCACATTATGAAGACTCGTTCTAGATCTATTCCATGTAAAATTCTTCCTTCCAGAATTGAATTACTTCATATGATATAGCACATTCACCTCGATGTCAATCATGTGTATAAAGAGGCCAATCAGGTTGCAGATGATCTCTCAATCAGGGAAATTTTGGAGGCTTCCCCAAGATGGTATTTTTTTGCTACAAAGTTTTGTTCTCATCTTGTTGAGTTGTATGTGCATGGTTCTATTTACTACAATCTTTTTGAACCCCTTCTCTATAACTCTCTCTATTTTTCAATAGTCTTTTTTAAGAACAAGGTCGCCCGGATTCTGAACTTCTCTGTATTATATTATTAAAATATTTAAAAATACTAAAACTATTAAATAAGGCCACATGGGGTACAATAAAGTATATGATATCACCCCCTTTACATTTTTATTCCATTTGGAATAATTTCCCTCTAAAATAGTCTTATTAAATTTTAATATTTTACGGAATTCCAAAAGTGCCCCTCACCTCAATTATAAAAGGGTACCCCTTAATTCACTTCATTTCTCCAAAATAATAATTTTATATTGTAAAAACTCTTAAAATTTATCTTATCCTCATACCTAGACACATTCTAGAGGTTTTTATCTAACCATAATACAAATTACATGTTCATTATATAACCCTTAAAGGATGAGATATTCAAGAGGGAACTTTCTTAATCCCCCTATTAATTTCATTTATTCATATACCATATCCTTACCTCATTATTCCATTAAAGCATAAAAAATCTAGTATATTTATATAATGGAATTTTGTTTTACTACTAGTATATTTTACATCTATCCCTTTTTCATATCTCATCTTATTTAAATAAAGGAAACCATTGCCTAAATTATATGGATTAGCTATATATGTGGACAATGTGTTTTTGTTTTATATTACATCCATCATGGTAGTAATTAAAATATTGTTATGGAAAAATAAGATTATAATAAGTATATTATGTCGTATTATAGGTTATGTGACTAATATATAAATATGATATTAATTAAAACAAAACTATAACATTATAGAAAGAAAAAACCACCAAACTAAACTAAACATTTATTATTAATGTTTTGTCAAATTAATTATCCCAATGTATGAATAAAAATGATATATAAGGTCATTTAAAATTATATTAGTTAATGAATATCCTTTCATTTCACTTATAAAATTTTTTCCATTCATAAAGAACTTCTGTAATTATAATGAACTGAATCAACAATAAAACCATGAAACAAAGTCTCCCAAGATGAAAAAATTGATCATTATAAGTCATCAAAATTATCATAAATGATCTTATTAAAATTATAATAAATCACTTACATATGGAATAGGATATTAATTTATTAATTAATTGATCGAATTTTTTCATCTAGTATATTAAGTACAAGTTCATAATACTTTGAGACATAAGGTAAGAGATCTATTTGAACCTCTATATTTCATTTGGGTAATGCTTAATCTCTATTTTACTCAAGTTATATATTAATTATTATAATATAAATCTTTTATATTATTTATATTTGTTACAAAAATATATATCTATCTCAATTAATCTTTATTTTATGTAGAATTACATATATTATAAGGTTCCCGTGTCAATTCCTCTCAATACGAAAACCCGGTTAAAGGGAACTTCTCTATTTTATTTACCAATTTTCAAGTACAATCAATAAATTTTTCTAAGACTCCAATATTTTTATAAAATATTCCATTTTATCATGAAAAACTAATTTTCAATTTCTGGTTTTATGTAAATAATTATTCATATATCCTCTTTAACGACTCTTTATTCTTTTCCCTAAAACCACACTTAAGTGGAACATTTCTAATGTTAACTAACCACTATTTTTCAGGGTTTAACATCGGTCTTACTTCAATATTCATGATCTATTCTTATTTTTCCATTATTAATGTTCAAGAATGATTTAAATCCCTTCTTTCTGGAATACCATTATCGTATTGACCCTTGGTTGTGCCTTGTGATTTGATTATGATACCCATTTCTTTCCATGGGTAACCCTTATGTTTATTCCTGATGTTTGATTATTTATGTGGAACACATATGAATGAACATGTAATCATGGGTGTACCCAAATAGTGCCCTGATACATTTGGTAATGTTTAGTCTCTTGAGGCATCATGTAAGGGATTAGGGATTAAACCTAATCCATCATGGGACTTTGTCCACCATGTGATATATTCTTGGTAGTAAGCATTGAATCATGTATATGTCAAGTTATATGTTGATTTCACATTACTATATTTTCTTTCTCATATGATTCCATGTTATGTATGATATTCCTCTACATTTTTATTCATGTTTCATTCATATTATGCAATCATGTTACCCATTTAACTTTTTTACAATTCTTTAGTTCCATACTTATTCTCTTACTGTGATTTTTAGCTCATCGCTTTTGTTTATGTATATCCCAGGTTAACTTGTATAGTTATAAAAGCAAAAAATTATTTGGGATCTCATTATGGAGATTAATAAAATGATGTTTTATTCTAGTTTCATGGTTTCTACTTATATACCTAGTCTTCCAAAGACACTAGACTTTTCAATCATTAGTTTTTATTTTATGGATAATTATGGTTAAAATCATGTAATAATATGTTTCAAACGATTTGGAATCCATAGTAGGTATCATAAAATTGTCTAGTTGTTTTTGGGGATTAGAACGAGAAAATTTTACCAAGAAATCTAAGGATAATTCTCTCTGTAGGGATAATATGGAGTGAAACATAGGGAATCGAAAGTTAGGATATAATTTTCATTTATAAGTTTATCCATCCATGATCATATTTTACTTTTTATATACTTATTATACATGTACAAAATCCCTGATAGGTATTCACCGTAGTATTTAAAATAAAATTTAAAAGGTAAACTTTCATAAGGGGGTAAGAATGTAACATCCCAAGAGTTGATAGCTTGCAGTTAACACAACATCGAGCTTAAACAAACCATGATATACTAGATGTTAAATTAGTGGTGGTGAATAGTAAAAACTATATTATGAAATATATATTATTTTCATATACAATAAAAATATATTTATAAATTACTATGAAATAAATGCACAATTTTTAGTAATGTACTTTTATTCGTCATATATAATTTTTAATAAAAAATGGAATTTTATTACTTTCTATGGGAAAATAAGTATAATTAATTTTTAAAATTTTAGAAACATTATATTATAAAAAAAATTAATTTTTTAAATTATCATACCAAAATTATTCTATGGTTAAATTTTTAGATTTTTCTCAAAAAGTTAAATTTTTTATTAATAATAAAAAAAATAATGTTTTGAAAATACAGTATCTTTTGTGGTAACATCTAAAGATAACTATGATATATAAAGACTCATTTATGATAATATAATGAAAATATAATAAAATTATAATTCATAACATATGACTTATAAATTAGTTAATGATAACTATAAAAAAATTTAGTGTCAATTCAGTACCTTCATAGTAATGAAAAAGTAAAATTTGGTGTCTTATATATATATATATTAATTTAGATGTAAAAAGTCATTGTAAGAATTTATTTTTAAATATAATTCATAAATTATTATTTTTAATGATATTTTATAATTTTTTATTTATACAAAAGGAATATTGTTAAAATCATTGTGCAACGCTTGTATAAGGCTACAAAAGTCAAATTAACACATAAAATAAGGTTTCTTGGAAAGGATATTAGTATTTATATATAATCAAAGAATATAAAGGAATATCATGAGCCTTATTAATTTATTTTTATGGAATTAATTTATTTTTTATTTTTATAAATAAAATAATTACCATTAAGGATTATAAAACATTGACTTAGTGCTTGTGTAAGCAGAAGAAAAATCAATAAAATGATTTTTATTAAAATTTTAAAAACATTTAAATGACCCAAAATTTTAACTAAATCATATCGAATGATTAATTTTAGACCATAATCACCCATGGGTCTAATTTAAGACCTTTTGGAGCCACATAGTTAACCTTAAGACCCTTATAGTATTTTATTCAAAATAAAGTCAAACTTGTCACACTATTATTTTTAATAAGTTTATCATCTTTTATATATGGTTTTCTAAAAGATATGTTCAACCATAAATATAATTATGAATAATAAAATATATTTTTTCTTAATTTAAATTTATTTTTAATTTTTAGGGAATAAATAAATAAACTAAATTATTTCACAACTATGATGTAATAATTATTAAATAAATGTAAAACATTGAATAAAGGATATTAAAAATATTAAAATAAATATAATTTGAGATAATTAAGTTGATCCAAAACTTATATAGAGCATAATAAAATTTATAGGTTATAATTAAATTTTTTTTTTTTAATTTTTTTTTTTGTTTTTAATATCATAATAATGAATAGTATCACAATTGAAAATTATGATATTTCCGAAATATGATATTTTATTTAATTTTTTATAAATCTTGAAAATGTTAAATAATAAAAATGGAGATAATATATGGTTTAAAATATCATCCCCAATACATTAAGTGTCAATTAGGAATCATTTTCTTCTATAATAGTCTTATTATATTTTATTATTTTGAAGAATTCTAAGAGCACCGCTCACCTCAATTTTAAAAGTGCACACCTTCCTTCGTTTCATATCACCTCCTTGAGCCATTTAGCTTGAAAATACTCTAACAATTTCTTCTATAATCATCCCTATCCACGTTCTAGAGGTTATGTTGTCACCAAAATACCAATTCCACGTTTTTTTACAGATCCTTCAAAGAGGTGATATTCAAGAGGAAACTTTCTTGAACTAGCTCTCTTAATTTCATTTATTCTTTTACTATGTACTATATTAATTAATACATAAAATCATAACAAATCTAGTATAATTTATATATTGGAATTTTATAATTATAATGTAATATTTTCCATCCATCTTTTTTCTTCATCTCGTCATATTTAAAGAAAGGAAACCACTTTCCAAATTATAGAGATTAATTATCTCCGTGGATAATGAGTTTTGGTTTTCTATTACCATCTTCATTGATGTACATAAACCAATTATTATGGTTAAATAAAATTTTAATAATTTTATTATAACTTATTCCATTTTCTGGATAAAATATAAAAACATTATATTAATGAAAACTACACATTTTTATGATGGAAAGAAAAACATCCAAAATAAACAAAACATTTATAAATAATTTTTATCAAATAAATCATCCACATGTAAGAATAAAAAATGATATATAGGATAATTTAAAATATTGAGTGCATAAATACCATTTTATTTCACATCTTTTGTTTTATTTTCAATTGGTAAGAACTTCCATTCTTAAAGGCGTGTGAACTAACCATAAATCCATGAAAGGAACACTCTCAGAATGGAAAAATTGATCTTTATAACCCTTATAAATGGTCATAAATAAACGTATTAAAATTATAATAAATCACATACATGTTTAATATATTATGAATAAGGAAATTAATTAATCTAATTTTATTATCCATGGAATTAAGTACATTACATAACGCTTTCAGAATAATGTAAGGGATCTATCCAAACCTTTATATTTCATTTGGGTGAAATTTTATCTCTATTTTCCTTTAGTTATCTCTAAATTAATATTATATAATAATTATATATTCTATATATATGTTTCAAACATATATATCTATCTCAATTAATCTGATTTTTATTATGAAATACACATTTCAAAAGGTTCCATTATCAATTCCTCTAGATAAGCAAACCCGATTAGTGGGGACTTATGTGTCTTTTACCCATTTTCAAGTATAATCCATAAATTTTTTTACAAAACCAATATTTTTACAGAATCATTAGATTTATGAATAAAAACTATTTCAATTCATTTCTTATTTTGTGGAAATTGGTATTCCTTTATCATCATTAAAGGAACTTTATTCATTTCCATAAAACCACACTTAAGTGGCACATTTCTAATGTTATCGAACACAAATTTTCCATGTTTTCACATCATTTTCACTAAAATATTACTGATATATTCTTATTTTTTATTTATGAATGTCTAATAATAAATTAAATAACTTATTTGATGAATTCAATTATTATACTCTCCCTTGGTTATGTCGTATGACCTGATTATGATTCCCCTTTCCTTCCCTGGGTAACACGTATGTTTGATTTCTTATGTGGAACACATATGAAGGAACTTTTCATTATGGATATTTCTACGTATCACCCCAATTAATTGGGTAATTTTTAGTCTCATGAGATGTTTTTTATGGGATTACGGTGTATGCCAACTCCATTATGGGACTTTATCCACCATGTGATATAACCTTGGGAGTTTTCCTTGACTCATATCATTGTCATCTTATATGTTATTACCACATTCATATATTTACATGATCATATTATTCCATGCTCTATATGATATGAATCTACATGTTTATTCATATTCCAGGCCTATTATGTTTTCATGTTATTCCTTTGACTCATGGGGTATTCTTTTTCTCCAAGATTATTCCCTTACTGTGATTTTTATCCCATCTATTTTTTTATGTATTCCATAGAATTTCTTTTGGAGTTATAGGAGCTCAAAAGGAATTTGGGTCTCATTATGGAAGTAAAGAACCCAACCATAGTTTCTTGGATCTGGTTCCTTAATTTATTACATTAACATAAATATAAGACACAAATCCCAAAAGAACGATCATTTTAGTAGTTTTGGACACTAGATTACATAAATTAACATTAAATTACAAAACTAAATGAAATACATCATATAAAATCATTTGGTAACACACATAAACTGCAAGACTATCTTAATAAGTCATTCTTAATATACATCTTCGTATCCTGGGTAAAAAATAAAACATAAGAAGGGGTGATCTCATATGCTCAATAAGGGTAAGTAATATCGTGTAAGATAATAAAAACAATAAGGCATGGTGAATGACTAAAAACATATTCCATTGGAAAATAATCTTTAGAATAATATGGAAGAAATAAAATCTGAATAAATAATTTTATAATTAATCATGTAAGAAAGAAACATAAGCATGGATATTCAACTACTAAAATAATTATATGATTTATCAATTACTAATTTCGTAATGAGGTAATTTATAATCCATACAACATAAACATACCATTGGGGCCTACATCAAGACTTCTGAAAATAAATGGTTAAGTCCTTGGTAAAAATCTATTTCTTTTTTGTCTCATGAGACCTACTGATGCATCGAGGGGTTATATTGGTCTATTTCCATCACTTACTATATCCAATGCATTACTCATATGTCTAATAATAAGATATCTTTAATTAAAATTTTCACATTACACATTGAAATATTTTAATAATAATCATAGATGTAAATAGTTAGATAATATAACTGAGAATTTCTTGAGTAAAATTATCATTAAACATTCCAGAGTGTCTCATACCACTTTGAAACATTTAAATCCTAATCCATGTGACGGAATAAAATTAAATGAATATAATAAAAATAATAAGACTCATTATTTGATATATTAAATGTTATTACATGATATAAATTCATGAAATAAGTGGTGAACAAGGAATCAATCTCAGAGAAGTAAAAGTGAGATGATAAACCCCCTTTTTACTTTGGAAATAAGAGTTCTTCTAGAAAATCATTTGTATTTGTCCTAAAATAAAATTTTAAACATTTATATCACATAAAATAATATGTAAGAACAATGAAATTATAATTTAGGAATAAATTATTCCCAAAATATGTGAAAACATGTAAAAAGATTTTTTAAGAATCTTTAGAAATGAGCAATTTTTATGCGGTTTAAGGAAAATATTAAAGAGTCATTAAAAAGGAAACGCCATAATTGTCTATATAAAAATTAAAATGTACAGTAATTTTTTTATGATAAATTGAGTGATTTTAGAAAACTAATAGTGGATTAGAAATTATTATGCATAGAACATGAGAATGCATAAGAAATCAGGAAATTCCCTTTAATCGAGCATTCTTATCAGAACGTTTTGAGAATGGAAACTTTTTAAAACATGTATTTCCCCATAAAAGAAGGATGATATGATATGGATATATTATTTTAAAACATATAAATATAATTTATAATAATTATATAAAAATAATTAATAATTACATTGGCATATAGAGGGAGAAATCATAACCAGAATGAAAATGATGATTCAGGAAGAAACCCATACCGTAAGTCTGAAAGTGTTCCTCAACTTAACTTAATGTCCTGAATAATGAAATTATATTAATTAATAATTTAATTTACAACATAATAAAGATTTATTTTATTTATTATAGTTTTATTTAGTTAATTTATTGTCTTTTGATGAGTTATAAGATTAAATATCATCATATGGGGGTGTTCTTTTCCTTGGTTTTTGTTACCTGTTTACTTGTATATGAGTATGGAACTTCATGTCAAATGGGAATAGATATCCTGAATTGAAGTTATATATTAATAATGAACATAATTAATATTAAATGTTTATATATTTAATTTGGTTATTTGGGTTGAGGATGAATCATTATATAAGAAATTGTGATAATCATTTAGATTATTTTGGCGGTTTTTCGATCCTCACAATGCGTTTTATTTTATTAATCAAAATCATGTATATATAATGGTTATCGAACATTAAATAGGATATAATACATATATTATAATTTTTTAACCATAAAAATAGTTTTATGATAATCCTTGAAGGCGTTAATGTAAATTCAAAAACTCTTCATCCTTGAATACGATAAATCAACAAATCACATATGATGTTTTCATTTTTAGAAAAAAAAGAGGGAAGAGAATTTATGATGGATTATTACCTTATCATAATAAAATTAAAGTATATATTAGATAATGGAGATATAATGTTTCTTTTAAATGGGTAAGTTTGGATAAATTAAGAAATTAAAATAACCTGAAAGGAAATTAAAAGAAAAGAGAATGGTTTTTCTCTATTGATTTTATCCTTCTTGAGAACCTTTTTATGGGGATTGGTTTTGGTATTTTTTAGCAGCCAAAGGATATTGTACATGGAGGATATTATTTGTATATATATTGGGTATAAGTTTTATAAGCTTAAAGGCTTAAGAAGATGGGGGAGAAGAGGTTGTGAGGGGTGGTATTTATAGAGGAGGAGGGGGTGTTTTTTGACTGTTTTAATCATTTGTTTAATATTTTGGATCCAGACTAAAAGTTGTTTAAGAATTTTCATACTATATATTAATATAATTAATTTTATTTCTATTTTATGGTTCTTACATCATTCATGACTCAAGGAATTGTTTATTTACCTTATAATTTTGTATTTCGTAAATTATCGTATTTCACTATTCACAAAAAAAAATCAACTATTTTAGAAAATTCCAAATAAATCAACATAACCATTTTTCAATGTGTATAATTGAAAAATGAAGAAAAATTCTTTAAAATAATTTTCTAAATTTCTTAAATTTAATTTTTAATTACAATCATAATTTATTCAAAAAAATACAGTTTTTAAAATTTTAATTGATTTTATAACCATTTGAAAACTTAATTAAGGTCTCATAAAAATATCATTTAATCATAACACAAATACATTTCATTTTTTGTATTCATTTCATGAAAATAATTTTTCTTTTAAATCAATATGTTAATTATAAAATTGAAATAAATATTTATGCTTTACAAAAATATTGACACTTATTAATAGTTTCTAAAACATTTTTTTACTTAAACTATGACATAATTAAATCATTTTACCGTTTATAAGATTCATAAATTTTATTTTTACACTCATAGGTTAATTTATTTTTCTAATGGACACATTATTATTCCTAACATTCATACTATTATTCCAAAGGTCACATTACTCTTCCTTAAAAATGAAACTTAACCGAAAAATACCAAAAATTTAACCAAAGTAAATTTTGATATTACTCTTTCAAAAATTGTATTTATTTTTTAAAATAAAATTATATAAGTGTCAAAATTTATGTTTGAAACTTTTTCTTCATTAAATGGTGGTAAACATTTTTTCAGAAAAAATATGGCCTTTTTATGTATAAAATTTTATTTATTCTTATCGTGTGCTTATAAAATCATTTCGATGAACCTAAAAAATATTTTATTAAATAATATATATATATATATATCATTAATACTATTCATCCCTTCTAATTTAATATTTATGTAATAAAAGTAATTTTAAAATAATGATATTTAATTTTATGTCATTATTCTTTTAATCTTGATACCATGTGAATCATATTCTATCGAAGAAAACAAAGTAAACAAATACAAATAATAAAATCCTGGGGTGTAACATTCTCCCCACAATCAATAAATTGTGTCTTTTCCATTTTAAATTGTACTTTGAAAAAATCAAATATTGATATTTTAAAATTTCTTAATGGGAAAACCACATTGGTAGTAGAGTTAATAAAATATCATTATAATAAGAGGGAAAGGGAAAATTCATAGGTTACCACAAAACTATGTATTTCATTAAGATAAAATTACTGTGAAGTGAAAATATGGACATTTAAGAATAATCTATAATAAAGTGTTGATGGGGAGTGATGTAGAACATGGTCATTAGAATATTAAACACCACAAAGGCATAAATTCATGATCGGTTAAAAAACATTTTATTTCTCAAGAAAAAGTAAAGAGACAATGCATTTGTTCCAAAGTAGTTTTTCTAGAGTTAAGGGATTATTTTAATATTCTTATAAAAACCTACAAAAAACAAACATACATGATTAATTTTATGTCATAACCACAATATCATCATTTTTTTGTGCTTTGATTTATTTTCACTTTATCCCTTACACCTAGAAATGTATGTTCCTAGTGAATTTTATACACCTAAATCACAT
Source organism: Viscum album (assembly GCA_963277665.1). Classification (NCBI taxonomy): domain Eukaryota; kingdom Viridiplantae; phylum Streptophyta; class Magnoliopsida; order Santalales; family Viscaceae; genus Viscum; species Viscum album. Next base: position 320,350,455 of record OY728156.1, read on the forward strand.
TTAATGAATCATATTATCCTTAAGTCATTCCTTCAACAATTTAATTTCTACTGAAACTAAAATGGTTAGCACAGGTTATCTAATATGATATATCATACTTTAATCTTTATCAATAATATATTTAATCCATTATATACGTAGTTAAACTTAAGACTCATCAAAAATATGTCTATACAAATTCGAAGACTAATGATTTAGAAATAAGGTCACTAAATTTAAAAAACCAACTTGATATAAAATTTTCCAAATAATGTATCTCTAATTGTCACAAACCAAATATATGAATACACTAATCTCCTTTAAACCTTTATGAAACATGTATGCTTCCTTGACTAAAGTCCTTAAATCCAAACATCAAATAATTCCATTCTAATATAGACTATCATATCACTAACAACCTTTATGGTCCACAATGCTTTCCCATAAACAAAAATTTATAATTATCTGAACATAAATCATGTATTTAGTATTATCTTTACCAAGTCATGTGTTTTTTTATAATATTAACTTTCCACAGAATCACATTTTGTTTCCACTATTCAATAGATGCTTTCAGAACCTTAATGAAAAAGTACTTCGGTATAAATATTATATATCTCATGATTCATATAAAAAAATAATTATTGATAAAATACTAAAATAAAATAATTATTGAATCCAAACACAATCATATTAATCACTCTTTTTCATATGAGGAAGTATTATAAGCTTGAACATGATCTATTTTCTTCTTCTAAGTTATATTCCTTTGTTGTTTGGGAAATTAATTTGTTTAGTGATCCATCACCTTTCTATTGAAGAATTAAAAATTTGAAACAAATTCATACCCCTACAATAACTATCATGGTTTAAATTCTTTACAAACTTGTAGAAAACTCACATTCCTCTTAAGAAAGTATCGGGGTGTTTCGTCCCAAAATTATCACATGTGGGAAAATACTTCTTTCTTTCTTTATCTAGATTTTTCCTAGTTGTACAAATGTTCTCGTGTGTCCCTATAAATATATAATATAAAGTAAACATATTCTCTTTATTGTTATACCATGATATTATCTCCTCATATGATGAGAATTTTTCAAATACTAGTTCCCATTGATTGATTGACTTAAACCCATTGAAGAAATAATCAATCTTACTCTTTGGATTATGTGAATTTATGTGGTTCACATTCTTTGCACTAGGCACCATTTCTAGAAAAAGATATACAATAGATCAGATCATAACAGTATGAAACATAATTAATAATACAAAAAGAAATTAAATATCGAGTCAGACCTGGGAATCCTTTTTTGGAGTTGTTACCCCTATGTATATATATTCAATATCCAAGTCCACTAGTAGTATCCACATTGGGATTTATTTCTAGGAAGTCCCACAGAATACCTACCTTATCAAAATTCGAGTATGGTCTTCTATGATTATCCTTATACTCTATATTAGGGTTATATTACCTTATCTATGTTATCTGAATCTAGTTTCTAATGATTCTAATAAAATTCTTCTAATACCAACTTAAAAGACCTCAACCCCAGTTGTTTGGAGTTAGTACCTTTCTTTATTACATTGGAATAGATACAAGACATGAATCATAAAGGACCGATCAATTTAAAATTTTTCAAAACTAGATTACACACACGAACAGTAAATTATCACATTAAATGAAATGCAACATATAAAATCCATTGGTAAAAACCATAAACTCCTAGATTATGCCTAAAAGTCATTCGTAATATAAATATATTCATCTTCGGGAAAAATAAAATATAAGAAAGGTGTGATCATAGATTCTGACTAAGGTTAAGTAATATAGAGGAAGATAATATAACCAATAATTCATGGTGAAGGACTAAAAAAACATTCCATTATAACATAATCTTGAGCATAATATGGAAATAATAAATGTTGAATAAATAATTCCCTAAACATTCACATGTGAAAAAACTTATCCATGGATTTATACTAGTCAAATAATCACCTGATTTATTAATTAATAATTCCATAATGAGAGAGTGAATATTCTATATATAATAGACTTACTGTCAATGTCTCAACCAAGAATTATGAAAATAAATGGTTAAGGTGTTGGCTAAAATCCATTTCTGTTTGGCCTCATGAGACCTATTGATTCATCAAGGGTCTATAGTAGGCCCCACCCATCAATTACTATGTCCAATGCATTACACATATGTATAATAAAAATTTATAATTAAATATAACTATCCCAGACCACTTTGAAATATTTTAGTCATAATCATTGATGAATGTAATCTTAAAAAATCATTGATAAATTCTGGAGGAAAATATTCTTTAATAATTCCCAAGTGCCCATACCACTTTGAAATAATTAAATCATAATCCCTATTAAGTAATAACATTAAATGAATATCATAAGAATAATAAGACTCGTGATTTGATATATTAATGTTAATTTCATACACTACAAGCATAGAATTAGTGGTGAACATGGAATAAATCTCACAGAAGTAAAAGTTAGATGAGAAAAACACTTTTTACTTTGGAAAGAAGAGTTACTTTGGAAAATCATTTGTATTTTTCATAAAATCATATTTTAGACATTTAAATCCCATATAAAAAAATTAAAGGAAAATTTAATTATATTTTAGGAATAAATGATGTCCAACGGAAGTGAAAACATGTAAAAATAGTGTTTAAGAATCCTTAGAAATGAGCCTTTTTAATGTAGTTTTAGGAAAATATTAAAGATCTATTAAAATGGAATGTGGTATAATTGTTTATATAAAACCAAAAATAAACCATTATAGTTTTTAACATTAAATTGAATTATTTTATAAAAAAATGTGACTTAAAAATTATTATGAATAGCACAAGATAATGGGTAAGAAATCTGGATTTGTTTTTAAATCAGGCATGCTTGTCGGGAAGATTTGTGAAGTAAACCATTTTAAAACATGTAGTTCCCCATAAAATAAATATGATATGATATGGAAATATGAGTTTGAAAATTTTAAATATAATTTAGAAGAATTATTTAAAAATAATTAGGAATCACATTGGTATATAGAGGGAGAAAACATAACCAGAATGAAAATGGAGATTCTGGAAGAAATCCTTATCTTATATTCCAATGTGTTATGTAATTAACCTTAATGTCTTGGATAATGAAATTATATTCATTAATAATTTAATTTATAACTTAATAAAAAATTATTTTATTATTATATTTTTGTTAGAATCATTTACATACTTTTTTATGAGTAATAAGATTAAATTTCATTATTCAGGAGTGTTCTTTTATGATGTTTTCATGGCCGATTTACTTGTATATGAGTACAGAAATTCATGTAAAATTGGAATATATATATATATATATAATTGAATTTATATGTTATTAATTAAAATAAATAAGACTAAATTTTTATATATTTCAATTGGTTATTTTGGTGAGGATGAATCATTGGATAAGATGTTTGTGATAATCGTTTAGATTATTTTTGCGGCTTTTTGATCATTACAACTAGTTTTGTGTTATTAATTAAAATATTGTATATATAATGGTTAAATAATATTAAATAGGTTATAATACATGGATTATAATTTTTTAACCACATAAATGGTTTTATGAAAATACTGAAAGGTGTTAATAGAAATTTAAAACACTTTGCCCGTGAATGTGATAAATCAACACATCAGAGGTGATGTTTTCATTTTTACATCAAAAGGAGAAGGAAGAGAATAGATGGTGGATTATTTCATCAAAAAATAAAATAAAATAATAGTGAAGATTATATATGTCATGTTACTTTAGGAAAGGGAGGTTATGAGTAAATAAGAAAAGAAAATAATTTTAAAGGAAATTAAAAGAAAAGAGATAGATTTTTACTTCTTTATTTTCTCCTCTTTGAGAACCTCTTTAAGGGGTTTGGATTTGGTCTTCTATTGAGAAAAAAAGATCATGTAGATGGGGAAGATTATAGGGAAAGTTTTTCGGAATTAATTGGACAACATTCAAGGCTTATGAGTTATGAAGAGAAGAGGTGGTGAGGGGTGGTATTTATTGTGGAGGAGAGGGGTGTTTTTGAATATTTTAATCATGTGTTGATTATTTCGGACCAAAACTATGAATAGTTTGATAATTATCATAAAATATGTTACAATAATGAATCAAATTTTTTGATTATGGTACTTACATAATTCATGACTTAAATAATATTTTATTTATCTTATAATCTATATATACAGTAAATTACTATATTTTACTATTCACAAAAAATTCAAGTATTTTAGAAAATTCCAAAAAAATCACCATAACCATTTTTTGATGTGTATAATTAAAATATTAAATCTATTTATTAAAAATAATTTTTTAAATATAATAAATTTAATTTTTATTTAAAATCATAATTTATTCTATAAATACTCATTTTTAAAATTATAATTGATTTCATAGCACTATAAAAAATTAATTAAGGTCACATAAAATTATATTATAATCATAAGACAAGAGAATATTAATATGTTATACATTTCTTGAAAATAAATTTTCTTTTGAATCATCATATTAATTTTAAAATTGAAAATGAACATTTAGGTTTTATAAAAATATTTACACTTAATTAATAATTTCTAAAACATTTATTTACTCATACTATGATATAATTACATAATATTACCATTTATAAGATGCATAAATTTTATTAATAATCACATAGGTGATGTTATTGTTCTAATGGACACATTAGTATTCCTAACATTCACATTATTATGCCAATGGTAACATTTCTTTTCATCAAAAATGAAACTTATCAGAAAAATACCCAAAATGTAACCAATGTAAATTTTTATATTACCCTTTAAAAAATAATATTTATTTTTCCAAATATAATTTATATAAGTGTGAAAATTAATATTTAAAACATTTTTTCCATTAAAATATGGTAAAACCATGTTTAGAAAAATATAGCAGTTTTATATGTAAAATTTGATTTATTCTTATCTTATTCCTATTAAATCATTTCTATGAATGTAAAAAAACTGATTAAGTATATAATATATAGATTTCATTTATACTATTCATTACCAGAAATTTAGCATATAGATTATGACTATTATTCTAAAATAATGATATTTAATTTTATATCATTATTTGTTTAAGATTTGTGTTGTGTGAAGAATATTATATTGAAGAAATTAAACTCAAAAAAATACATATCCTAAAATCTTGGGGTGTTAAAATGGAGATTAATAAAATAAATTTTTATTCTAGTTTCATATTTTCTAATTATATAATTATTATTCCAAACACACTTGGATTTTTAATCCTAGGTTTGAATTTCATGGATAATTATGCTTAAAATCATGTAATAATATTTTTAAAGGGCTTGGGATGTTATATCAGTACAAGTTAAGCTTTGGTTTGTAGACCATAAAAATATTTTCTCAGCAAGATTTCTCACTCAAATATTCTCTCAAACTTTTCAATGTAATCTTAAGAGAAAACAAATTCAACTGAATAGAACCATGACAAAAGGAACTTAGTCTTATACTTTTTTCTCCCACTAGACTATATTTATCTAGAAATACCAGTCAGATAACTTATCAACAACTTATTATTTTATTTATATTTTTCTAAACACATAATCTTGAGAGACTCATCCTGGGCTTAGATTCGTTTTCCTTATTTTCTATTGGTTGAATTAGATCCTTGTTATTCTTAACTTCAAGAGTACATCTTCACTCAACTATAGAGTTCAACACACATAGCAGCAATAAATTCTTTATTATTATATATATTTCCTCTAAATTTTTCTCATACATATGTTGTATTATTTAAAAAAATTATATTGATCCTATCATAATTAGTAGCCTCAAATTTAATATCCTCAGTACTTCTACATAGCCAACTATAATATGTGATTATTCAATTTAAACATTGAAAACCCCCACTTTATTGCACACCTTTTTTCAACTCAAAATGTATTCTAATTTTCCATTATTTAACGCTCCTAAATTATCTTGTAATTGATTCTTTTTGATCTATAAAAGGCCCATCTTATTTTCTTTCTTCATCTAAAAATATCTTCAATGAAATATATATTTCATTTTCCATAGTTTTATAAAAATATAACTCCCATTTTAAATGTGACATAGATTCTCTCTTATGGTGTGAGACCAACTCAAGAAATTATGTACAGAGCTTAGGAAGCGTTTATAAAAAATAACAAAAAATTATCACATTATTTACCTCTTGTAAAATCTATTTCACTATAAATGACTTTAAATGTTCATAAATGGACAATCCTTGACACAACAATATAAATATTTTTTATGAAAATATAATAAATTAATTTTCTTCATCAAGAAATAAATCCAGTGAATACTCCCATTTGATATTTATAAAATCAAGTTTGGATCATGTATTTATAAAGCTTCATATTTTTTAGATCATGAATGGAGAACTTCAACATCACTTGTTACTATTTCCTCTTAAAATTTATAATTCAAAAACACTCATTTTTTGATACATTGAACATATATTTTATAAATACATTCCTTTTATGTGTTTTAAATTATCATAAATTTTGTTCCTCATAATATAATTAACTTATATTATTAAAGAATATTTTATTGTATGACTCATGTATATGATTTTAATTTTACATTTATCAAAAGTGTTATACACAACTTTAAATCATCATACTGGTTGGCTTGCATAAATTGATTCCCTTTGTTGATTATCATCTGTGTCGTTGAATCTTCTTCTAGGGGTATCAATTCACATATCTATAAATTAATTCCCTTAATCATTATTCATCTTGTTGAGATACCATATTACATGTGATAATTAGTATATGTTGACTCAATTCTCTTACACATATAGATAAATTCTCTAATAAACTGTAAAATGTCATCTCATTTTAGGATCTCTAGAAAGATAAAAAAATCTAATTATTTTATTCAAATGAATTCTAAACTTATTTAAACCAAATACAGCCTAATTAAAATATCTAAAATATATTTATAATAGTTATAAATAATTAACGGAATTATTAGAATAATAAAAAACCCATTAAGTTGTTCCAAAAAAATTAAATCATAATATAAACGATCATGATATATTATTTCCTAGAAAATATCTTCTATTAAAAATTTATCTCTAATTTGGCCTTGAGAAACCTTCATCCATAAGATATAAGATATAAAAATTAGTATACTTTATAATCAATCACACAAGGATGATTTCTCCAAACATCGGTTAGATTTTTTCCACAAGTAATGACACATCAATATCCCCACAAGATGATTCTAATTCACTAATCAAATGTTTTAGATATTACTCAACTTCTTTGGTACTTTTCATGAAAATTTGGATTATATCGCCAGTCATTAGCTTTCTATGGGATTTCCATTGAATATTTCTGGTTAGGTATTGAAGGGTAGTTAAACATTCATTCATTTACATTTATGATAAAAACACCATAAACCTTCTATACTGAGTGGATGCTCAATACAACACACATAATCTCCAAACATTGAATTTTTCATAGAAAACAAATACAAAAAAACAAAAATATCACTTCAATACACCCTGTATTTTTTTCAATAACAACATTATATCCCAATAAAATGTCTTTTTTCGATCCTTTTTAAAAATAAATGAAATGTGAAAATGATTGTTATCCCCAATTTATTCATACTAATGGTGAAGGGAGGGGATTCTCATCATCCAAAAACTCTTATAGTTTCTTATAAATACATTTTTCCACAATATGATTTGAACCTATTTCAAAATTTGATAATAAATCCTTGAGAGAAAGGTTGTATCATATATTCCGTAGAATGGTTCCATCAATCCATCAACTCTAAGTCTACATGGTCAGATCAATTGTAGAAAAAAAAATAGGGAAGAGATTATATAGCATGCCTACCTGTAAACAAACAACAATGTAATGAAACTTCTGGTTTTCAATATATATAGTGTACATTATTGGATTTACAACTTCATTTAAGAACTTACACAACACTTGAATACACAGCTCAGAAATTTCAATTTTAAGGTTATTCCTTCCCATTTGTTAGATAATCAGCCCTAGTCAAATTGACTAAGAGAACATTAAATTTTATTTAGGAAGGTATAAATAATACCTCATTCTTCATCCCTTTCTGTGCTTACCTAGATTTCTATATTATTGAAAAGTGATGATTCTTTAGTAGGATAATCTCTTTTAAAAGATCCCCTTCAAGGGTTTCTCTCCATACTTATTCACCTTTACTTTCAATAATTTAAAACAGACATAGATTAGACTTGGGAATAAGTTGGAATTAATCATATCTTTACTTCATGTTTATCTTTCTATAATTAAACTTCACATAGGAAAAAGTATTTACCATCTCTTTAGGAATTATTCTTGGATGGATTTGACATCTATACCTAAGAAAATGGATCACATCTCTCTTTATATATTATTATAATTTCATAACCAACTCTATTTAATCTTGACATATGGTTAGAGAAGATTTAGTCATATTCTCTTCATTTTCTGTTTGTGTTTAATCATTATTGTATTTCGTACTCCTGATGGTATGAGTAATTGGTGATTTTTATTTAGTCATCCTAGGATTATGTTGCTGAAGCAACCATGTCATGTATTTAGTAACTATATATCCTATCTTTTTTAACCTTTTACACCCAACTTCATCATCTTTTACTGTACTCTTTTTTTGAAGTCTCTCAATTATTTCACAAAGAGTACCAATCCGAAATACAATCTAGTTATCTCCCTCTTAGATGGATTCTTTTATATATTCCATCATACTCACACCTTATTTAACATTCATGAATATCTAGAAATATACCATTATGTGTCCTCTCATTCCACTTTGGAAGCATATTCACCCTGTTATATTAACCTCCTATTTCTATTTCTTTATTTTACTTTTGAATTTAGATGCCGCAATAGTTTTCTTCATCAATTTACATTTAAAGGAATAATGCTTTCTTTTTTTACCTATATATTAGTCTATGGTATCTCCTTCTTCTCTTCAATATATGAATGATACTAAAAAGGGTTATATAAGAATTTATTATATCAATGACAATTGATATTGTACACTTTATAGAAATTATAAATATATCTTTTCTTTGTGGATAGATTTTTCATCATCTATGATATATGAAGGTGTGTAGAATGTTGTCTCTATAATAGAGCAATTATTCCCAATATTTCTTGGACAACTAAAAATTGTATAAGTTGACATGTTTATCTAATATTATATTGGCATATTATCATCTCTTTGATATTAATCAGTTCATATTTATATATAATCTTTTTTTTGGTTGATACACCCATCTTCTATACACAATTTGGGGTACTGCTTCTTGTACACCTTATTCCATTAACCCTTGTTGATATGGTGGATTAATATATATTTTTCATCCAGTAAATTTTTTTATATTTTTATATTTGTACAGCATTGTAATTCAAAATATATTCAATGAAAATAACTTTATCTAAATAGTGGGATACTTTTTTGTAAGTACTATAGGTGGATACAGATCCTTACGATCTTCATCTATTTGATTCTCTATTTTGATACTTTTTATGTAAGAATAACTTTTGTTTTTTGTTTTCACTATTAAAAAACTAGCATTTAACAGTTCTGGTATTTAAAAAAAACTATAGAGAAGCCCTGATAAATGGAATATTTATTAGTACTAAAAAGAGCGCTGATAAATTTAACCTTTTATCATTACTTTTTTTAATGTTGAAAAATGGAAGCTTTATCAATGGTTTATTTTTAGCAGTGATAAAGGGTACCCTTTATCAGCTCCTTATATTTTTGTTGATAAATATATCAATAATTAAAATTAATTAATTAAATAAAAACAATAGAAAATGAGTTTATTAAAAATAATATTACACATTTTATACATTAAATAATTATTGATAAAAAAGAATAAATTCATTATAATATATATATATTTTAAAGAATTATAAATACTATTTATTAAATATATAGATATATGCTAAATTAAAATTAAACAAATTAAAATTAGAAATAAGTAAATTGAGAAAATATTAAACATTTTATTAATTATATGATTATTGATAATGTTTAAAAATAGCATGTATTAAATATATAGATATATATTAATGTGAATAAATATGATTTATATAATAAAAACTATTATGTATTCTTTATAATAAATAATAATGAATTTCGTGAATAATGGTTTATAATTAAAAATTAATATGAATTAAAAATACTGACTAATTGCATCGAGTAATGGACATAATTGAATGTCGTTTGATTTTTCAATTTATAACGTAGATAAAATGTATTATATTGGTTTCCCATGTACTTAATTAATACGTTTTTATATTCATACGTGCACACAAAAATAAATTTTTTTGAAGTCAATCAATTTAAATTATTTATTTGATATAAATTTATTTAAGATGTTTACATATTTTCAATATATATTCATTTTTATTTCAATATATATACATTTTTTAATGAGTTATATTAATAAAACCTATCCAAATTTTCAATATATTATACTCATTTTTAATTTATCAATTTTACACATTTTTAACATGCATGAACTTAATATAAAATATTCATTGATAATGTTAAAAATATATTTCGTAAAAAAATCATAAATAAATATATATTTACTATTTTTATACATTTATAATTATAAATAAATAAATAAATTTTTTTAAAAAGTATTTTTATAGTTATAAATAAATAGTTATAAATTTATAATAAATTCATTTAAATAATGAATTTATTTACTATGTTTATATATATATAATTATATAAATATATATAATGATATAAAAATTATTTTTTAAAAGTATATTTATATAATTATGAATAAATGATTATATATTCAAAGAATTATGATATTATTATTTAAAAAATAATTATTATAAGTATTATAATTATATATAATAATTACGCTTTTTAAGTATTTTTTAAAAGTATCAATTATTTATCAGTAATTTTTTAGAGTTGTTAAAAATAGAGATTTATTAACTTTTTTTAACACTGATAATGATTAATTTTATCATATCATAGTAACTTAGCATTGGTAAATGTTAACTTTATAAGTGATTTTCCTAAATAACTAATAAAAGTGTCATGATCAATTTTAAGAACCCAGACCATCACGAAACTATTCGCGATATTCTAAGATCTCTGCATAATCTACCTACTGTCGATTCTTTTTATTGTAAAATCAAATCCCCAATATTGACTAGAATCAAGTCTCCAACTATTCCAAATCGTGAATCCATGTCTCAGGCAATTCAAGGGTTGAATGCAACCATGGCTTGAACAAAAACCAGAGTTTTCAATATATCTAATCAATTATCCGCTAAACCTTCTCATCCAACATCCGGGTATTCCAAAAAGCCTAGTTCAACTATCCTATAATAAAATAACCAAGAATTCATTATTGTCTACATATATTGAAGTGTTGTGTTCACCAAAAATCATGTGGGTCTCCTTAAAAGGACATTGGTATTGTGCGACTTGAAAGATATCAAACTCAATGTTTGGTTATGTTGTTGTGAGGTATAATAGGCTCCCAATACCTATATTCCATGAAATGTTCCACTTTCCAATCATCAAATTTTGAAAAATTCATCCATATAGCAGTCAGTGTTTTCATTAGTTCGGAATATTACAGTGAAAATCACTTGGATGGTGAAATATCTAACATCAATGGGGTCTCATATTATGTTGTGAAATAATTTTATTTGATAGGGTTGAGTGAGGAGGAACTAAAATATAAGATTATACCCTTCTTTTTGAATGGTAATTCTAGAATTTATTTCCAAAAAATTGATGATGAAATATCTGACACATGGGAAAAACCATATAATTATTTTTACATGAAAGTTTTCACTTGGATAATGAGCATTGAAATATGGTGTAAAATTTATGGATTTATTTAATATGACTATGAACTATTTCATGAGGTTTTATAGATTTAGGGTTCACTTATGAAATTTTACAATCAAGTGATTCTAATGAATTTGTAAAATCATACATGGAAAAACATTATATATGTTTGATTTGTTGTCTTATTTATTTAAATACTTCTTGAAAAATATAATGTTTCCATATTTATTTTTGAAATGATTGAATTTGAATAAAAATAATATTACTTAAATTATATAAGAAGAAAAATCAATGAGTTTTAAGGTTCTATAATCCTTGGACTATATTATAAAGTAAAAACTGATTTTGAGAAAAATGTAATAGATATTTGGATTTTGGATGTCGATATATAGTCTGAAAATAAATAGTTATAATGATTCATTTTCTTGAAAAAACCCCATCCTCGTAGTGTGTTAAGAAACCAAATATTGTTTCACTATATGATGTAAAATAATAGTGCATTATTGATATAATTTATGGTTCTCAATCCTATAGGGTTGGTCAAAATTTTTCTAAATTTGATTTTTTTTTTTTTAAATCAACTTTTTTAACAAGAAAATTTTTCTATTATTTAAATTTTAAATAATATTTTGAATCATTCCAGAAATAATCTCATACCACTAGAGTAAACTAATTTTGATAAAATAAAATACTAACATTTATTGATATAAATTTAATAAATAAGTTTTATGATAATCTAGTTTTTTTTTAAATATTTTTCATAGATAAAATCGTTACACCTTTGTAATCCCACTTGAAGTCAACTTTATTTGTTTGGATTTAATAAATTAATGACATGATATGTTCACTTGGGGTTATTAATTCTATTGTATTTTATGGTTTATTAACTTAAACATAAATCCATTTTTTATGTCCGTCAAATAGTAATATGATTCCCCATATATGTGACCATCTCAATTACATGACATAAAAATGTTTCATTGCAATAAAATACCATGACCATTTATATTAAAAGTTTTAAAGAATTAGGGAAAAAATTAACATACAAAACTCATGTATTTTTAATCAAATTGATATTTTTTGGAACATCATATGAAACATCTTGATCCATAAGAAGCCTTCATTATTCTCATTCGGATCAAGCTCCTCATGTCACATTGTTCTTATTCATATCAAGCTTCTCAAGTATACATTTTTTGCAATTATCATCCTTATCGACCTCTCCAAATGATTTAGGATCTTCTTGGGAAAAAACATGAGGTTTTTGGTAGAGCATTACTTCATTGAGTTTCCACAGAAACTTTCCAATCACTAATGACATTTTATTCATTTATTTCAAATTTTCTTATATTTCTTGTAGTTCATAGAAATATAAACATCTTTGAAATTATAACCAAATAATTAATACATCTTAAAAATCAATTCATTTATTTTATCACACATCTAATAAACAATATATATGGGTTCCTTTAACCTATCTAAACAAATATCATTATTTACCATTTCCTTTCGGTTATACCCTTAGGAACCTCTAATTACCATTCACGTAATTCTCACAAATTAGAGGCATTCAGCTTGGATAATGAATATCTTATGTGTATTTTTTTTATTTTTTTTAAAAATAAATATTTTATGAACCCAATAGGATATAGTTACCTTCTATAAAACTATTAAAAGCCTTAATCCATTGTATCTTAATTTATATGCATCCTGCTAACTCATTTATTGATTGTTTGGGGAGATCTATTTTCATTTTTTTATCATCATTATTGATTTATCGTCGGTACATCCCTATTGTCAACAATGTATTCATAGTTAAATAATTATCCATAAAATTAATGTAGTATTACATATTTTTGTTTAATTAATTTATTTTCATTATTAATCAAATAATAATTGTTTTCTTGTACACGTTGATTATTTTGTTCGAGTTGAGGTAGTTTGTTTGAAGCTGCTCATACTCGTGAGGGATTAGACTTCGAGCATAAAACTAAGATAATGAAAATAAAAAAAATGCATCAAGAATTCAAATAACTATCTGGAAAAGGTCAATTACTACAAGTTAATTAAAGAATTATTACATCATTTTATCTATTATTTGTAAGTTAATTTCCTTATCATTTTTATAAAATACTAATTTAGTTTCTTTTTCACAGATCTTTTGGGAAGTCATATTTTTATTTTAGTTATATGCAAAAAAACCACAAAAGAGATAAAATGACTCCCTCTACCAATGTTACCATGATTTAAATTTTCATTTCCTTTATTTTTTATCCTTTCAATACTTCATATTTATTCGATTTTGTTATCTAAAAACACTTCTCATTCTTGAGAGTCTTATATCTTCTGAATTTCAACAATGAGAAAGGTTATTCAGGTAAGAACATAATGTCAATATGCAGTATTAGAAGTTCAATAATGAAATACAATGGAATCATGGTAAGATTTTTCGTTAGGATTGTTTTGAGAATTTGGGATACGTAGAAAATAGCCACACCTCAATCTGAAAAATGTTGTGACCGGTATGACTCCAAGTGTTTCTTTTTATTTAAAATTGACATTAATTTTTGTTAGAAGGAAAACATACATACTCAAACTTATAAAAAAATAATCAGATTGATTTTATAATTTATGTAAATGATTCATAACTCATCATAGATGCTTAGAAATCACTTGGATCTCAATTCGATTTATAGTGTAACCGTTATGACTCAATGTATGCATTATCACTTTAAAATCAATAGTTTTGTTCAATACATATCACTCACTAAAAATATTTAAATGTGCTCATATTTTCTTGGTAATATTGGATATAGATTTATATGTATGTTTTGACATTTAGTAATTTTTCTCACACCAAATCGATACACGATCTTAACAATATTGTTCAAAGTGCATGTTTCCAGTTTACAATGACATTTTATTAAAAAAACTAGTGACGTACAAAAACCTAGAAAACACATTATGAATGTAATGATACTATAGGAAAATGATCCATATGTATATTTATATTTGTATGAATCAACCATACCTCAATCTGACGCGCAGTGTGATCGGTATGACTCCAATTGCGTATTTTTATTTAAAAAAGACATAAACTTTAATAAAAAAGGAAAACTGGCCTAATAAAAACTAACCAAACACATTTGGGTTATTTTGATACTTTAGGAATAATATATATAAATCATTTGATATATGTAGGAATCATTCGTACTGGTGTATCTGGTATGACTCCAAGTGTGCCTTTTTATTTAAAAATGACATCAATTTTAATAAAAAGGAAAAATGGCCTACTCAAAACTAAGAAAAAACATTTAAATAATTTCGATACATTAGTAAAATGATATAAGAGTCATTTGAAATGTGCAGTAACTAGTCGTACCTCAGTCATATGCATGGTGTGACTAGTATAACTCTAAGTGCATATTTTTATTTAAAAATAACATCAATTTTAACAAAAATGACAACTGACCTACTCAAAACTGATCAAATGCATTTGTATTATTTTGATACATTATTCAAAGGATCCATAAGTCATTTTAGATATATAAGAATCATTCATACCACAATTTGTCTCATGTGGTGACCATTATGACTCCAAGAGCATCTTTTTGTTTCAAAATAACATAAATTTTAATAAAAATGACAACTAACCAACTCAAAACTGAGAAAAATCATTTATATTGTTTTCATAATTTAGGAAAACAATCTATAAGTAATTTTGGACATGTATAAATTATTCTCACCTCAATCTGATACACGATGTGCCCGGTATGACTCAATGTGTCCATTATCAATTTAAATTTGACAGTTTAGTTCGAAATATGTCACTTACAAAAAACTAAGAAAAAACACTTATATTTTCTTGGTAATTTAGAATATTTATCCATATGTCATTTTAGACATGTATGAATTAGTATCAGGTCAAACTAATAGACGATGTGATCGATATGAGTCAAAGTGTGAGTTTCCAATTTAAATGACATTTTAGTAAAAAAAAGTGACGTACTCAAAATTAGGAAAACACATTAGGATTGTTTTTATACTTTATTAAAATAATACATAAGACATTTAGAATATATAATAATTATACACACCTCAATATGAAGTAGGGTGTGACCAATATGACTCCAACTGAATCTTACCATTAAAATTAAACATCAATTTTAGTAAAACAAATACTCACCTACTCAAAACCAATAAAACACATTTGGATTGTTTTTATACTTTGTTAAAATGATCCATAATTCATTTTTGATGTGGAGATATCAGTTTCACATCAATATGATTCATGATGTCTCTGGCCTAACTCAATGTGTCTGTTATTATTTTAAAATCAACATTTTAGTTCAAAAATTGTTACGCATTAAAAATTGATAAAACATGATTGGATTCTCTTTATAATTTAAAAAATGATTCAAAAGTATTTTGTGAGGTTTTGGATTTAGTATCACGCCAACCAGAAAATGATGTGATGGGTATGAGTCATAGTTCATGTTTCTATTTGAAAATTACATTTAGTAAAAAAGATAAGTGACGTACTCAAAATAGAGAAAACACATTCAGATTATCTTGATGCTTTAGGAAGGTGATCCATAATTCATTTGATACGTGTAACAATTATCAGCACCTTAATCTTTCATATGGTGTGACAAGTATGACCCAATGTATTTTTTTCCAATATATGAGTATCGTTTAATTTTAAAACGTGCATCACATAGCCGAAACTGAGAAAAGTATCAGAGACTATTTTCTTTTATTTTAAATTTTGTATTAATACTTTATTTTTCTGATTATATTATGTCTTCAGAGTTGTGGTGTGCAGTTACAGCACACTACACTGGTGCTTCAGTGTGCTGTAACAACCCACTCCAGTATGCCTCTTTATCAATTATTTTAGAATTACTGATAAATCTCCCATTATCAGTGTGTTTTAAAGGGCTTGTAAAGGTTTTCTTTATGAGCACTTCTAAAAGTAATGATAAAATACCCCTTTATCATCACTTTTATAAGTTATGATAAAAGGCATGGGATGTTAATCTCTCTCTAGTATTCATCACTTTTCTTGCACTAATAAAGTCCATTTTCAGCGTTGTCAAAGGCCGATTTTGTAGTGGTGTTGGTAACACTTGTCATATAAAAAATTTTACAAGACTCAGATTATGAGAAATATATATTTTATAGCTTGATTTATAGTACAATGAGAATCATATTAAGATAATTCTTTTCAACCTTCGAATATCTCAGCATAGCCTCCCAATACTTTCCCGACATATAAATTGGTACCATATGTATTTGAATTTATTCAAATAGATAACTATTTTACAAAAATAATATTTTTTATTTTTCTTTTACTTGGTCAATTTTGAATTATATATAGAATTTTTGAATTATTTCTAATGAACGTATTACTTTCTTGATAACCTTTTTAGAAAATAATTTCTCACAAAGTGACATTTTCAAATCATTATCAACCATTGAATTTCTTTTCTTGTAAATTGTGGTAGTTTTTTCTTCATATTTTACAAGACTTATTAAAAAATTAAAATACCCCATATCCCTTCATAAAGTTTCTTATATATAATTGTATTCTTTATCCACCTATAAATTTTCATCATGAATACCCTTAATGTTTACAAATATATACAGGACCACCTCAATGGGAAATTAAATCAGATATTCCTTTATTTAATAATAAAATTCACTAAGTGACTCATTGAAATATGTTTAATCATAGCTTTAAATACTCTAAATGGAGGAAAAATACTCATTAATGCTAACTAAAAATACTCACCTTTCTGGTTACCTTTAGATAATGGTTCCTCATCCTTTTTCTTTGTGATTTTTTCAGTTTCCTCGCCTCTTTTTTCTTTTGGTTTTTTTGAATCATGGATGAAACTTATAAATATTCTCTTATATATATGGGAGTAGCTTATCCAATATCATATTCTTTAAAAAATATGTATTCAAATCAGTAATTTATTAGATCAAATAAAAATACTTGTGAAAGCAAAGTTATATCCAACCAGATGGATCCTTACATTGATACCACTCATAGTTCGCTTGAGGATAGTTTTATACACATGAGAGGGGGTATGAATCATATGTTGACTTATATTTTACCAATTACAAAATAATATTTGATTCCATAACCCCATTTGGTTATGAAAATCTATTCACAATTAGTGTAATTAGACCTATTTAAGTTTAACCTAATAAACATACCACATGTATTGAAAGTAAGGTAAAACATATATGTGGTATTTTAATAAGATTCATATCAAATTACTACTCTATGCAGTGATCAATTATTAACCTCAATAATTTTCTATTTATTATAATCATTCACACATTAAAATAGGTTTGATGATTCCAACACCAACAATGTCAGAATCCCCCTGAACTTATATTTCCTACATCTCAGGGGGGTTCCATAATAATTTTCCAATATATTAACATATTTTCACCGCCTTTTCCTCACATAACCTTTGACACTCTAGTTCCATAACTTCCCACCACGTATACGAATTTGGTGACTTTAAAATAATCATTTTTTTGTTGATTATAACGTTTTTATATGATTACTAAACATCATCAAGAATTGTATCATTCAACCCAACACAAGGTCTTTGAATGCCAATTGGTATTTAATAGAAATGCATGCAACTAGATCCTTATTCATCTTAACTTCATATAAATTTTCAAGAACTATTCACCTTGGTTTATTACTAAAATATTCTCTCAAACTCAGTAATGTAATCTTGACAAAACAAATAATTAGTTGAACACAAACACAGTTTCATGCACTCAGTCTTTCCTTTTTTCTTTTCCCTCAAATATATATACCTAATAGTACTATTCGTCCCTCCAAGATCTTCTTTTCCTTCTATTTATCTTATTTCAAACCAAGTAGATATAGTTTTTTTCATAGTTTCATATTCTCTCTATCATCTCTATTGGTTAAAGTGATTCTTTATTCTTCCCTTTGGGAGATTAACTTCTCTCGGACACATATCTCATCACACACAGTATCGAATACTTCATTATTTTTTTTATATATTCCTTATCAATTATATCATCCACATATGGATTTATCTAATATAATTAAATTTATCCCATAAAAATCTATATCCTTAAATGAAATACCAAGAGAAATTATTCACTACCATCCATAAAGTGTGATTATTAAATAACCACTTTGGGAAACCCCACTTCATTTCATTCTTATTTTAAACACAAAAGGTATTCTGGAATTACCCTTATTTAATACACCTCACATGGCCAGAAATATATTCAATTTGATCTCCCGTACGGTCAGATTATTTTCCTTCTTTATCTAATAATATCATTATGGAAATCTACACTTCATTTACAATGCTTGTATAAAAATATATAGCACACATATCAGGTGATCTAAAGAATCTCTACTTGTATAAGAGAAACACATTATGTTTTATAAAGAAATTAGGTTATGTCTATATACATTATAAAAAAACTCATAACCTTATTATCTATTTATAGATATATTTATTCCTAAATAATTTAGAAACTAATAATTAGAAAATATTTAAATCAATAATATATACATTATCCTTAAAATTTTGATAAATTCATCTTATTCATCAAGAAATTCATTTAGGGAATCCTATCATTTAATCTTACCAAAAACCCTATTAGATAATAGATTTAAGAAATTTCTGGGTTTTTTATCTTGAATGAATAGCTTCACCATCATTCCATATTAATTCCACTTCAGAATTATAATTTTGAACATATCATTTTTTAATCTCTAGAACATTAATTTTTCTTGAAGGAAAAAATATTATGTGGTAAAAATTATTATAAACAGTGGTCATCATGAGAAAATGTCCTTAAACAGTTCAAAAATATCTTACAGGATAAATCACATAGCTAGATCTTATTTTTCCATTTCTCAAAATAATCTTTCACGGCTAAAAAAATCATTTAGACTGGCTCGCATTACTCAATTTCCAATATTTTTTTCATTTTCATATCAGAATATTCTTACACAGGGATCAATTCACATATATATATATGTGTGTGTGTGTGTGTGTGTGAATTCTATTTTTTAGTCTTGTAATTTTTGTTATATCATATGTTGTCTAAGAATTCTCTCATTCTGCCTCAATTTTATTACACATGCATATAAATTCTCTTTTTCTCTATAAAATATATTTTAATTTTAGGCTCTTTATCTCAAGCTAATAACATCCATATTTTATTCAAATGAATATTTAACTTCTTAAAATAAAATTGGGGCCACTTAAATCACCTCAAATTCCTTTATAAAATCACTAAATAAGTCTTGAAAGTATTATAATAATTCCAAACACCTTTTACATTGTTTCAAAAAATTGAAGTATAATAAAAATAATCATGTTATAGTAATTAATAGAACACAAATTACATTTCAAATTATTCTCAACTTTTACAGTAAAAACCTTCACCCATGAGATATAAGATTGTCTAATAAGTATCATTTTCTCCTCAAATAAATAATCTACAATGTCCCCATTAGATAGATGATTGTAACTCACTAATCAATGTTTATGGATAGTACTCAACAACTTTGGTTCTTTCCATAAATATTAATATCAACATTACAATCATTATATTAATATGAGCATCCCTAGGAATCTGTCTTTCTATATATTCAAAGCCATTTTACTTTCATCCTTTTCCATTTATTATAGAAGCACGTTCAACATTATTTATTGGGTGGATGCTCAATCCATCACCCATATTTTCTACAAATTTAATGTTTCATGTAAAATAAATACAACTAGAACATAAATATAACTTTAGGTGAGAGAACTATCAAAAAGTGATAGATTTAATAAGATCCTTTAAATGAGGTTACATGATATGATCAGGTAGTGAAAAATATCCTATAGAATATTTATATATAAAACAGCCTAATTCACCCCCTAAGGGTCCACATTTTCAACTTAGCCCCATAATAATTGATTTTATCAATAAGGGGTAGACCAATACTGTAGTTTTTGACTTTATCATGTAGAGAATCTTAGTGTTGGTTGGTTTCCCCATTATGAGGATGACATTTATGTGAGTGGATATTTTCAACTTAGGGAGGAACTCTATCGTGGAAAATTACTTCATTGAGAATATATCTAAGGTGGTTGATTATTGTAAACCTAATAGAATAACTCCACGGTTTACCTTTCCTTAAGTTTCATGGATAGGACCATCATGGTGGTTTAGGAATTCATCATGTAAGGGACATATATAATGGTAAACATATTTTTCATGGGGGGGGGGGGAATGATCAATTTCACTTGAAAGAGATGAGTACTATGGAAAAACCTTAAATTCCTTTATAAGGGAAAATCATGGTCATCAACACAAAATATATTAATATTCTCCCTCAACCACCATTTGGAGGTGGATAAATATTTCAATGGTATTGATAATAGCAAGAGAGTTTTCTTTCTATTGTATAGTGGTGTTTTTCTTTAGTGGGACATCATTCTTGGAACTTAGGTAGGGATGGTTTTTCTAGTAGTATCTTGAGAGGCTTAGGCCATGCGATGGTAGTTATGGGTTGAGTCAGAAAGATACATTCTAGGATACTACTGTATATTAGTTTTGATGTAGTATTTTTCCTCACTATCATTTAATAGGTAAGTTAATAAGGTAGTGCATTTCTTGGTGGAAAGACAATGAAAATGATTTTATAAGGTGATATGGGATGAATAACCCTTCCCTCGTTTATTTCTTGGAACTGACCAACATGGATTCATTTTTTTTAAATTTTCCCATATTTATATTAATTTATTAACATGAAATTTGATACATAATCTCACACTAGTGAGATCACTATTTAGTGGTGAAGATCCAATGTTGGGTAAATAAGTGAATGGGGGTTTTATCTATGTTAATTATATTAGTAGAGATAGTAGTAGTATCCATCTATGGTATCATCAATTATAGGTTTTGAGATGTATAGGAATGATTTACTATTTGATTTTACCCCCATAGTGTTTTAGGGACAAAACACTTCATTATCAATCAATGGAAGAAATGATTCCAATATTTAAGGTTAATATAAACAAACAACATATCCTTGTAGTATCAAAAGTAAGGATACATGATCGATCAATTTATTTTAAATGTGAAGGATTCATAATCAGTTCAACATTTTTATGTCTAACATTTCCATCACACACCTTCTTATTCCCCTCATGGGAGGGAGATTGTTTCATATTTGGATGTATATGAAAAAATAAAGATGGGAGGTTGATTCATCTCCCAATGGAAAATGTTTTCTATTGTGATATTATCTTATAGATTTTTGGAATATTATTAAAATCACTCTCAATATTAATATTAGTTAATTAAATCACATTTTTCATTAGTCGGGTGAATATATTTGATGAAAGAGGAAGATTGAATTTGATAGTTCTAAAATATAACTATATACATTTAATTTATATTACACTCAAGTAATGGGAAATCTCATGCACATTACATAAGAATTAGGTTTTTATATTATAGTTTAAATCTATATAAAAGATCACTCTAGAATTTAACACTATATTGGATTGCATGAATTGATATTCCAATTTTTAAATTCAGACAAAGACTAATGAGGCTTACATAATGGTATAAAGCTAGATTGAAAGTTATGTTGGTAAAATCAAAGATTAAATCAAAAAAAATGTGTAAAGGTTATATTATAGTTTTTTGATGTCTAGAAAAGTTATAGTTTTGTTCGTTAGTTTTTCTCTATTCACAAAGGTGAAATGGGTATGATGTATTTTTTACTATCTTCGAAGGTGAAAGGTTATACTTGAGTTTTTTCATCATCCAATAAGATTAAAGGTTTATGATAGAGTTTTTTCATACATGAAGGTGACATGATTTATAGGTGTTTGGTGACATTTCAGAAGATGGTTGGTTTATTTTATTTTTTATTGTCATCCTCAAAAATGGATGGGTTATATTTATTTTTTTATTTCATCCATGAAGATAAAAGGGTTGTTCCAAGGTTATGTTCCATCGAATAATGTGAAAGGATTGCGCTAGACTTTGTGTAATCTTGGATGTTGAATGGTTATGAAAGAGATTATGGTCTTATATGAGTATATAAGGTTTATGTTGGATTTTATGCTTATTTTGTAAGATAAAAGTATTTCAGTAGACTTTTTTCATATTTGAGATGGTAAAAATGGTTGGGAGTTACAACTGTGTTGCGTTTGAACCTCTAAAGTCTTACTATATATCTAATTTATGGGAATCGTAACCCATGAAGTTTGGGTTCATAGATTAAAAACATATGATAAAGGTGTGACAACCATCCTTAATAAATGAGGTTTATAATTTTTGAAAATAAAGTTATAAATCATAAAATTTAAAGATTTTCAAGAAATGAATTCACCCTTGAAAATGATTCTTTGAGTTTTAAGCTTTATAAGAGGGACTATATTATAGTTGTAAATTATATGGGAAAGGTGATATATCATAAATTTTAAGGTAAGAGGACTAGTACCATGTAAATTTTAGGTTCTATTCTACAGAACTCCACTGATGTGAAGTTCATACAGGATGAACCTCGTGTTTTATAGTTTAAGAACATACAATAGTGATCAATATGCATTTATGTAACTAAGAAAAAAATAACATAATGTTATGACTAGGTCTTATGAAAATATATCCTAAAACTCAAATAATCTGACAGAATATAGATACAGAATGGAAACTTATCAGAAGATTTCATAGGACTATGACATACATAAATTATTCCAAGAGTGCATTCAAACTAATATTATATGATTCAATCGTTTTTGGAATATATAAGAAATAAACATAAATTAGTGGGGCTATTAATAAAAATCCAAGGGTTTTAGTGATTTTCAATGAGCTATTAAATGGTAGATAACCTTCAAAAATGAAACCAAAAATCCACCTTAATAAATTGTATATCAATAAGTCTGTGGAATGAAAAACCATAGAGGAATACCCATGTTAGGTGAGAAATCCATGTGATAAAGGAATTCTCCAAATCCTTAAAAAGTGGGACTAATAAAAAAATATCACATGGTTACTAATACATACATGACTAATTATCAATATAATAACTAATGTGTTATTAAATAGATGAAAAATTTATCCAATATTTTTGGGATTAAGTGACTCATTATCATTTAAGTATGCATATAATCTAAAATTAGGTATCAAAATCTTAAATGAAATCTTGTTAGTATAGGTATAGATTGATTCTCATTTATGAAATTATAAAAATAACAACTTAATAAATGAGGCCTTGAGTGAAAGTTGTAAGTTTGGGACATATGTGAGAGCATCTTCAAATAAATAAATTCTAATTTTCATTAAGTTATTCACCTATGAGAGTTTGTATACTTCTAAAGATACACACAGATAATGTGCATGTGATTCAGTGAATTTTATTAAAGAGTTCCAATTTGAGTTCAATATCCTTATTCTATTTATGTCTCCCTATCTTATTAACCACTTTATAAGATGATTTCTATGCCATACAAAAATATGGACATACATAGTGATTCAGAAATAATAACCATGGAATCATTCATGGGGTAAAAATAATTCCAAAAGTTTTACATATATCATTTCAAAAGAACTTATGTTTATATTTGTAAACATTGAACATTGGATTTTTTTTTATATGGGCCTTGAAATATAGGGGATCTATATACAGTTCATAAATCTATAGTAACAAAATGACTCTATGATTATGACCATCGAATGTTGTTCTAATAATGTAAATGTGTTTGAGTTACACATTATTCATAATGGGAAACTTGTGTGCATAGATTCATTTTCCTATAAACTTAAATAAGCTTATTATTAGTCTTTATGTTGGGGTATTATAAACTTTTTTGTCAACAAATTTGGAATATATTTTAAATTATTAATTAACGTTACACTCAAGATGATGTTATTAAATTCATAATATCTTTATTGTTTATAAAAATTAGAGCACCAATATAAAATATTAGGCACTTAATATTCTCATATAAGATTCACCAATATTCATCTTTAGTCAACAATAAATATTGGATAAAGAAAAATCTTGAAGAGGACTATCTACATTCTAGTTTTTTATTTTGAGAGCCCTCTTTCAGTTATGGATTTTAATTTTTTTGTTTTCTTCATTAATTTAACATTTTTGTCAATTTTAAAGAAACAAACCATTATTATATAAACAATTAATTATTTTTTGGTTATTTTAATTGAAAATTTCGTTTCATAATAATTGGTTATAAAATTGAGAAATTCTTATACTCAGTGTGAGGATGTATAGATCTACGATCACATTCATTTACTATAAGACCTAAAATTATACTATAGTAAATACACATTTCATTAAAATATCAATTTCACAATAGGTGTTAGATTATTTTATCATGATATTATAATAAAAAAAACTAGAATATTACATCGAATATAATAGATAAAACCACTACAACATAACAATTAAAAATATAGGGTACTTCTATAATCATGAGATCTGGATGATTATACCACACAAGAAATCAAAATAATAAAATATACATTGATATTATAAATAAAAATATAATTGATGGAATATACATGATTTAGAAACTAATAAAATGAAATAAAATTCATTATATTTTCAAATAATGTGATTCTATAAAGGTTAATATGACCATTAGAAGGTTAAGATGACCGTTGGAATATTAACATGAAAATATGAATGTTGTAAGAGTTACATGACCACTATGTGAAACATATAAGTGTTTAATAAAAAAATAACATAATTTTGTAATAGTATTATAAATAACTAGAATAAAAACCAATGAATAATAATTTAATTACTAACATGTTAATTTTACTTCATATTAAAATTTTTTTAAAAGCAATTTTAAATGTTTATCATTAAATTAATGATTTTAATATACATTAAGAGATTAATTTAACAATTAAATATCTCATATATAGAAAAACATTAATAAAAAAGGATTTAAATTTTGAATTAGCACATGTCAATGGAGGATATTTTATAATATTATAAAAGTAATTATTTTTAGTTAAATAATAAAATTTGATATATAAAAAGTTATATGAATATATTTATTTTTATAAAAATGTTATTTGATAAATATTATTAATGAATCAATGACCTAAAAATGTTAATTTTTAAAATAATTTATTTTAAAGTATTAAAATCAATTTTCAAACAAAAAATGGATTTTCAAAAATTATAAATGGAAGAAATATTTTTAAAATAATTCTATGTGTAAAAATGACATATCACAGGACAAAGTAATGATAAAAAACATTGGTTCTCAAAGGATTAAATTTCAAAAACCATTTTATAAATGTAAAATAAATTGTTTTAAAACCATGGGCTATATCATATAATTGAGTTTTCTACAACTGATATTTCCAAAGCCTAACTCCCGAAATTAGTAAACAGTTTACCCTCATTATCTATAAATATATATCAATCCTCTCATTCCTCTACACTGTAAAATAATTTATTGTGGTGCCCCTATAAATTTCACTCTCTTGATTAGTTCCAAGGATTCCTTCAGGATCACAAGGGTTTTTTCTCAAGTTTAAGGAATGTACTTTGGGAGGTAAGGTTTCTTAATCACCTAATTTTAAATCTCTATTGCAATACTTTTGAATTATTTACATTTATGTGAAATTTTTTTCGTCAATTACTATAAATCTCATCATATAAATTAATGAGATATTACTATTCAGTCACATTATACAACTTCTGTATGTCATTATAATGAAAAAATATTTCCATAGACAGTATCCAAATACATAAGTATTTCTTTTATTTGCGACCTTATAGCTGTATTAGTTCTAATAAGGGGACTTTGTCAAATTAATTATGAAGAAAATATAGTTTTTAGAGACTATAAAATATCTATAGTCAATCAATATTTATTCATTCCAAATTTTCAATTTTTCCATAAAAACATGTTGACCTTAATGATTTTCCCTAAAGAAATTTTTTATCCCTTATAAAAATAAAATATGTGTGTTACATGCTTCATCTTTTGTAGAGAGAATTTTTCGATCATTGTTTTAATCACCAACCATTTAAAACATTATTAATAATTAATTTATTCATATTTATAACTTTACACCATGAAATTATCTTATATTATTACTCCATTATCATTTCTTTGATAAGGTTACATTCTATTATATTGTGAATATCATATAGTTTCTCAGTTCAAAAATGAATATTCACCAGGATAAACTGTGAAATCCTAAATATTACTATAAATAAATCAATATAATTATTTATAACTATGAATTTTATGGAATTATAATTATCATAATTTTTGAAATAATTTTAAAAAAGTAGTCAATAGAAAAATGAATAGCTTTATTTAACTAAATTATTTTTTCATGAATTACATGCTTTTTCTAAAAGATAAATCCTATGATTTTAAAAAGTTATTTTGAAAAAAAAATAATTTTTGGAATAAAATATCAAATTTATAAAGGATAAGTATATTTTATTTTATAAAAAGATAATTTTTTGTGATTACTAAAAATACTAATTTTAGAAAAACTATTTTTTCATTAAATAAAGTTATTTAAATTTCCCATTATCTTTTGGATTTTTTTTAAAATTAAAAAAAATTACATTTGATTAAAAAAATATAAATGATTCAATAGAAATCAAAACTACACTATATTCTGGTATAAGTTCATTTCTTATGATTAAAAATGAAATTTTCAAAAAAAATTCTTTTTGTTGCAGTCTACGTATTTATATTAAAAATTAATTTCTTTCACTCACACAAATTGAATGTTATAAAATTTATTTCATATTTTAAATTTTTTGGTTCAAATTTATTAATCATTTAAATTTAATTTTTCATAATTATGAATAGTATCCATAGTAAATATATGTTAACATAGCAAAGGGAAAATGAGGATAACCATGATAAAAACATTGTGATAAGACCACAAAATATCATCTTAATTCTTATTATATTGTTATATTTAGACCCTAACCACCATATATTAAACAATTTATACTTTTATATCTAGTATACCATCATAATGACATTATAATATTTAAAATATTATAAAATTTAGAAGTGTAGCAGTCCAAACACTTATTAAAATATCAATACTATAAGAATTAAGTTTTAAAACCATTAGATTTTAAAAATAAAACTATTCTCAATAGTGTATAGGACACGCAACATTGAGCCTAAATGAACCAAGAAATATTATTATTTAAATATGATCGTTATAACATAACCATTAAATATTATGGTATGTATAGGATTATATACATTATTAAATATATATAAAGTTACTAATAAATACAAATATGTTGATTAATTTTTAATAAATATGCACTCTATTTTTAGAAAATATGTTCTATTATTCAAAATACATTTTCTTCAAAATACATTTTCTTCAAAATTGGGGTCTATTTCATTCTTTTTTAGCTAAAATTATAATTATTTTTTTAAAATTTAGAACTTATATTTAATAAAAGGGTTATCATTTTTTAAATAATCATATCAAAATTATTTTATGGTAAAATGTGGATATTTTTCTTAAAATTTTGAAAATACCATTTTTTATTGAAATTGGTATTTTAATTTACAATATTTACATATTAACATTTTATTTAGGATTATTTTTAATGTTTAATTAGTTTAATTTGATAAAAAAATAATACAATTATATTATTTTTAAGTAATTTAATACTTCAATTTGGTATCAAATTATTTTTATATTGAAAAGGCAATTTTCTGAAGAAAAAAACGATTTTTGTCACGTTTTTCCTGTTTAATTTTAAATTAAATTATGATTCTTCGATAATTTGAAAATTTGATAAATGATTCAATATTTTTAACAAATAGTTATAAATTTGGTAAACTCGTCCCATTCATTTCTGGTCATTGTGAAAAGTAATCCTATTAATTGTTTTTACTATGGTCAAGGGTAAATCAGGCAATTAAGGTTATAATTAAAAAGCTAACGACAAAAAAATGACACCAAAACGTTCCTTATTTTTATTATATGAGTATATATAATCCATAATAATCCAAAAGTACAATATATTTCCTTTTTCCCATTTGTACATTATTTTTACCTTTATAGTATTTAGCTAAATAAAATGCCAAAAATGTCATACTCTTGTTTTTAATAACATTAATATTATTAATATTGTTATAAAAAACAATAAATGTTTATATATAAATAGTTATTTTATATTTTAATGATTTTTTCCCATGTTAATTTATTTATAATTTTTTGTGAATAAATAATTACCTCAAAATCTTATGCAACACTGACATGGTAATTATTAAATTAATAGATAAATAAATCATGTGATTTTGAAAATATTAAAATAAATATAATTTTAATAAATTATTGTCTTACACGAATTATTTAGATAACTATGACATGTTAAAGAGATTTTAATTCATCATACTCAAATTTGATTATTTTTTTAAAGTTATAAAAGTCAAATTAAATGAACAGTTCTTAAAATGACATTGGTATTATTATATAATAAATAATATTTCATTAAATGATTTAAAACTCAAAAAATTCATATTTATGGGATGGTTCTTGGTATGAGGTTAAACATATCAACCATGGTCAATTTATGGTGAAATTGTTCTTATAGAGTAACTATATTGACCATGAATATTAATAAATTTATTATCGTTATAATTATCATAAATGGTTAAAGTGGGTTGAAACAAAAAAAAGGTTAAAACACTTATCTAAAATTGTCCAAAAAAATTTGGGTGATATTATTTAAATTAATACTAAAATATTACTCTAATAAATTCCATTTTTATCCATTTTTATGTAAAAAATATTTTATATTAATTTATTATTTTAAGAAATTCAAAGAGTGTCCCTTCCCACTCATATAAAAGGGAACATCCTATCTTCTTTTATTCAAAATTCTAAAATATTTTTCCCATTAAATAACCACTTTATTCCCATTTTAAAATCAATAAATATTTTCTAAATGACTTATTTTTGTTATAATACAAACCTTATAGGTCTTAAGTTGTAAAGAAAAGTAGGTTTTTCGAAGAGGTAGTATTATTCAAAACCGATCATTTTGTTTTATTTCTTCATACACATCCTTAAAATCATACTTAACCATGAATATATAATAGTATTAGTATCTATAAAATACTAAAATTTCATTATGTTAATGGTATAACCTATATCCTTCTCAAACCTCAATTAAATGGGGAAGGATTCCATCATTCATTCGTAGGTCGGACTACCACCTCATAGACCAATGTAATTCATTTTCTATGAACAATTCTCATATATGGTTATAATTATGGATTTAATATATATATATATATTACTAAAATATTAATAATTCTATAAATATAATATAACACCTATTTTTTTACTTTTTCACTAACTAAAAAATGATAATGTCGTTTGTGTGCACTTGTGAATTACCACCTCCATGAAGCAATGAGATTTTTTCCATCAACAACAAAAACGGATTATATATAAATATATTTAAAGAATCAATATATTATTTATGATATTATTATCATTCTGTAAAGTTGAAATTACACTTAACTCTTTTTTATAATTATCATTGAAAAATGTAAATGTTACATAAGTGCACCTACGACCTACCATCTCCATGATTATAAAAAAAATCCTTTTTAGAAACATATTACATGGTTGGTTTTAAATTTATAATTATATCATCATTATTATTCTGGATATTGTGTAATAATAACCTCTATTAACAATGTCAACCTTCTGAAGTTATTTTTGACATTTGAGCTGAATATCATCAAAATGTCCGACGTAAAATTAACGAATAATGTAATCGTTTATAACATGGTAATAAGTGAAATAAAATTAATAATAAATTTAAAAAAAACTCATGTATGTAAATAATTAACATTATTTTATTATTCAGGAATATAATGAATGTATGTTATGATTTGGGCTTAAGATATTGAATACTTTAACTAAAAACCTCATTTTAAATGTTTTAATGATTTATTTTCTAAATATTTCTCTTCAAAGTCTATAATCTACTAAATGTTCCAGAAAAATTATTATTTATTCCTAAATGTTTTATAAATTTAAATTTTCTCCATAATTAACTTTATTAAAAAAAATTAAAAGTAACCTTTTTATGTCCTTTCCTAAGGAACTTTATTTTAAAATCCTTTTAAAAATTTTCCCTTCCAATTATTTTTTATCCATTTCTATATTTCCTAAAATTATATTATGGATGTATTTATATGGAAAAAATTAATTATAATGGAAATTTTATCTCTTATTTGACATTATTTTATACGTTTTCAAAAGGAATCTTTTTATGGAATGATTAGACTTTCTATTCAAAAAAATAGCATGTAATGTTGTATTCTAACATATATAGTAGGAATGAATCTTCCCACCAAAAAAACATTTTTTGAAGTTTTCCTTCCGATACAAGATTTCATGTTTTATTCAAATAAAAAACTCATTTCAATATTTTTTTGTATTTTAGTAGTTAAATGGGTTTTTAAATGATAAGATCATTTTAAAATCTAAATGTGTTTTGCAAACAGATTTAAATTTTTTTTTCAAAATTCCATATATGAAAAGGTGCAATAATAAAATGATTTATTCATGATATGGTACTTGGGCATTATTTCTGAGAAATGGGTGATATCAATACATCTTATAAAATGATTTTATGTCCATTAAATATCATGAAAAATGGGTGATATGGATACAAATTATATGGAGATTGAGCCACATTATTTCCCTCCAATGCATTAGGTAATGATCATTGTCCTTGAGGAAATAAATAGGGAGTTACTGGAGGGTTTCTCATATGGATTTTACTTGGATCGAATTATTTTTTACATGGGTTTAGAAGAATTTATTAATACAGAGATCTATGTATCCAAAAATTATTTTTATTCAATTGTTATGGGTTTTAAAGGGTTTATTTGAGAAAAAAGTGCATTTTATTCATTGTAGTGTAATTTATTTTAATCAATAAAATATATTTAAGATAAATATTAACATTTAATGGGTTTCAAGTTTTTTATTGGTCCAATATATTTCTTCTTTTTATTCTCCTAACTGATTTTTTGGTTCTAATCCCATGTTTTTAAATATTTTTCACATGGTTTAAAGTTGAGTACGAATAAAGTAGAATTCAAGTTGAGAGTCATAAAGATTTACTATGACAAGAAAACATGGCACACTAAAATAGTTTTATATTATTATAAAAATGGATACTAATGATAATATTCCTACATGTATTGTATGTATTTTTCCTGTAATATTTATAACCTAGTTATTGAAAACCTTGAACTAGAATATATCCTTTGAATGCAATGAATGTGAGTTATAAACATAAAATATAGGATTATGTAATGTTTAAGTATTATTCCTTACATTTGTTATCATATGTTGTTTTAGATAACTTTAGAAGTTAGGATTTTATTATATCTTTTGTTAAAAATCATATATAATCATAATATTTTGTATGTTAGGAAATATTATAGTTATTTTGAGTAAATAAAAAGAGTTTAAGATAACATGTTTAAGGATATATTAGTTTTCATCCTCTTCATAAGATTGTTTGTTATGATTTTACTGATATAATAACACTTTCCTTTTTGGTTTTAGTTAATGGAAAGATCCAATATGAACCAAATAAACAATGTATTTGAAGGAAATTGTAGTTGTTTTCTAAATGAGAAACCGAATCGAATGCGCGCTATAGTGAAAATTGTTGTGCTTATTCCTAACCAGCTATCATGTGTTACAGTTAACAACTTGATCCTAGGTGAGTTTATAACATATTAACTAATAGGTAAATGATTATCCATGTACGTTTAGGTGGTATAGATAATAAAGGAAAAAATATACAATAACCTATGTGTCATAAATGCAGGAAAATGAACCTAGGAATATTTCTTAATATAATGGGAAAAAATTATTTATATAGAAAAGGAGGGAATAAAGCAATACTATTCCAAGGAAAAAAACAACCAGTTAACACCATGAAGGGTAATAAAATCCTTCCCAAGGTATCTATTTATTTTTTTATATGTGTGGAGTATGTCCACTATGAAATTATATGTCTTATGGGTAAAGATCAATAATGTGATCAACAAGACTGTACAGATTAAATTTCAAGCATTGTTTAATTCTATTATAGTCTTAGATGAGAAAACTACAAATGGAATATGAAAGTAGTGGATTATGTCATATATTGTCTTTTTAAATTGGTTATTCTTATGAAATTATTCATATTTTTATTTATTGGAAGGAAGTACTAAGGAATTAGATATAAATTCCTAGTAAATAGATTATTAATAACATTGAATGATTAAGGCATCCAAAAATATGTATTAAAGAGTTATGATTCAGTGATTGATATAAATATGATCAAAATTTTAAAATCAATAATTATATTCTGATTTTTTATCTGTGTATGTGATTTGGGAGACATTTATTGATTTTTTATAGATGTTTGAGACACTTGAGTTTAAAATGAAAAAAATATGTTTAAGTAATAATGTTCTTTACATTTTGTAAAAATAAGTTTAAAGGTATTGATAACCCTTATGTTTTATATTATCTTTGATGTTTAAGGTTTTTTTGAGTAATTATATAATATTATGGGAATATTATAAAAATTATATTAATATATTTTTAGTAAAAAAAGAAAAAATATAACATATGTAAAGGCCATGGGGCTTGAAACCACAATAGAAAGGTGACAAGGGTGAATAACCTACAATTATTCTTTGTGATGTCCTGGTTAGTATTACTTAATTATTTAACCTGAATGGTTCGATAGATAATAATTTATTTGAATTTGTAAAAAACTCCTTTATCATATAGATAATAATGGTATTGAAAATTGATTGTGTTATTCATTCATTAATGATTTTTTAGAATAAGTTCACTATTTTTTGGACCCTCTATGATTAAGGTAAAAATAACCTCATGAGATTTTATTTTAGGAATAAATGAGGAATCATATTTTAAATCATATATGTTATTAATGTGGATTTATTGAAATTCAGTTTATTTATGGAAATTATTAGTTTTATGTATATATTATATAATTAGGGAATTTATATTTTTTGTATAAGTCATTAAGAATGATAGATGTTATTTGGAGAAAAAATTTAATGTTATCTTGGAAGAATATGTGATCAATTCACTGTGATCTTTTGGTTTCAATATTAGTCCATAATACATTGAATAATTTTATATATAGATATTTATGGAATGATTTAGTTTTAAACTGTGGGTATTACTATTGAATTTTTTATATTTATGTATGAATGATTATTCATTTTGGTAATTATATTACCTTGTGATATAATTTTGGGTTTTGGTTGGAGTATAAAGATATGAAGATATATTTTTCCCCTTTTTTAGTATATTTGATCTCTTATAAGTATATATTACTACTTTAGGTATGGAAAATTCATCTTGAGTACTCATCGTTTGGAGAAAAATATGAGACTGTGGTGGGAATTGATTAAAGGATAAAATTATACTTCTATAGTAATGATATTTCCTTATGTAACAAGTTTAATATGGTAAATAAATTCTAAAAATATAATAAAATAATATTCAAATAAAGACATAATCCACTTAAATTCAATTTCAATGAGTCGATTGTATTTTTACACCTCTTTGGATTATGGATTTTTTGTCGTTAACATTATCATGATCATTCGCTTTATTTTAATCAATAATCTCTATTACACACCATTATTATTTGGGAAACAAAATTTACTCTGATGTATATGTTTTCACTTCCAAACAATTTTTTCCAACATTCAAATCTAGTTATGTATAATTCCATATGACCTTTGTATTTCCCTTTCATAATTTTCAAGAGGATGTTTTGTTATGCCTTTTTATGATGTGTAATTTCAAAAAATGGAATTTTTAAATTTCTATGCATTAATTACTGAGGTAAAGTTCAAATTTTGAGAATCCAATTTGTTAAATTTGGGAGAATTTAACTCCCTATGATTTCAAAAATAAAACTATGTTTGATAGCTTGTATGACAAACAACATTGAGCCAAAACAAACCATGAAATATTATTATTCAAATAGCATTATTATAAAAATGTCGTTAAATTGGAAGGTATGAAGAGAA
Organism: Viscum album; assembly: GCA_963277665.1. NCBI lineage: Eukaryota > Viridiplantae > Streptophyta > Magnoliopsida > Santalales > Viscaceae > Viscum > Viscum album. Next base: position 320,385,527 of record OY728156.1, read on the forward strand.
TTAACAAATTTATGAAATATATATATATATTTCCTAATCAATATAAATATATTTATTAATTATTAGGAAATAATCACTCAATTTTTATAAAATACTTCTTATAAAATATGTTTTCTTTAAAAATAGTATTTATTACTATTTTTTAGATAATATTATAATTAATTTCTGAAAATTATAGAAATTTTATTTGATAAAAATGATATCATTTGTAAAATAATTATTTCCAATTTATCTTATGGTGAAATGTTGAGATTTTTTTTAATGTTTTATTTTACAATGAATAGTTAAAATGATTATTTTTAATAAAAACTATATTTTATTTTAATGTACTTAAAAAGTAAAATTATATTTTTTACTTTTAAAAAATTATAATTATTTTAATTTTATAAACATAATACAATTATTCTATTTTTAATAAATTTTATACTTTTATTTTTTATAAAAAAATTATACTTAAAAAAGTAATTTTATCAAAAACTGATTTTTGGTCGCATTTTTTCGGTTTAATTTTTAATTAAATTCAGACAGTTATGTATTTTTAATATTGAAAAATTGATTCCATATTTCGAATCATTAGGTAAAAAAATTTTAAATATTCCCCTTTTATTTTTTTCATTATGAAATGAAACATTAGTAATTTTTGTTACCACGATCAAGGTTAAATATGTTAATTAAGATTAAAAATAAAAACAACAAGGAAAAAATAATGATTGTAACACTTCTCTAAATTTTATTTTATGAGTATAAAATGTCTCTGATAATTTAGAATTTTAATATATTTCTTTTTATTTTTATTAGTACATGGTTTTCACCTTTATAACATTAAAGTAAATAGGATTCCAAAAATGTCACACTCTTGTTTTAAATAAATATAATATTAAAAATATTGGGATAAATAGAATATATGTTAATTAAAAATAGTTATTTTTGAAATTAAAATTTTTATTTTTATTTTAAACTTTTTATAAATTTTAGTAAAGAAATTATTACCTTAAAAGATTATGCAATGCTAACGCAATAATTATTCAATTAATAGAAATATAGAATAAATGATTTTAAAAATATAAAAATTAATATAATATTGAGGAATTATTGTCTTGCATAAATTTTTTGATGAAAAAAACATGCTATATTGGTTTTAATTCATTATATCCTATTTCTATTTTCGTCGTGTAGTTTTAAAAGTAATATTAAATGGATAGTTCTAAAATTCACATTAATGTTGTTTTATAGTAAATAATATTTTATTAAATGATTTAGAACACCAATAAACCTATTTTTTGGTAAAATATTTGGTATATGCTTAAAAATAACATCCATGATACATTTATGTGTTGATTTTCCTTTCATAGTAACTATATTGACCTCTAAAGAGTAAAAACTTCATTATCATCGTAATTTCCAAAAGCAGTTAATGTGGGTTAAAATAAAAATATAGGGTTAAAAATATTATCTATACTAATTAAAATTTAATTGTATGTTAAAACAAAGTCTCACAATCAAATTAAATTCTAATATTACCAATTTATATCCATTTTAATATAAAAATTAATTTATATGGATAAAATATTTTATAAAATTTCAAGAGTGCCCCTTTCTTCTCTTATAAATGGGCACCTCCTATCCTCTTTTCATCACACTCAAAAAAACATTTTATTTTACCTAATACAATACGAAATACCTTACTACCATCACTACCCACATTATAGATGCTTTATTTTTAACAGAATACCATTCTTATAGGTCTTAAAGTGTCAAAAAAAGAAGTTTGTCCGTAGAAGAGGTGTAGTTCTTAAACTGTTGTTTTTGTTTTATTTATTCGTTAACCTCCTAAAAATATTATATAACCATGAGGATATAATAAAATAATTATATTTAATTTATTGGTATTTTATTATATTAATTTCATAACCTATATCTATCAACATCCTTCATTAAATGGAAAAGTAATTCATCAAACGTGTGTGTGGTGGACTGCCGCCTTGTGGACCGCTATAATTCATTTTCCATGACCACCTCTCATGGATGGTCACAATGGAAGATTATATATATATATATATGTGATATTAATAACATAATTATCATTCTATAAAGATAATATGCCCCCAATTTTCTTACCTTTTCTTTCACAAAAAAATGTTGACGTCATTCACGCGTACCTGTGGACTGCCCACTCTAGGAAGTGACATGATTTGTTTTTCATCACCAAATCCAGTGGAATATATAAATGAGTTATCAGGGCCACATAATCAAAATATTTCTATGGAAAGTTTTTCAAGAATGTATTCAGGTTGTGTTAAAATCAATATTGAGTGAACCTGTGAAATAAATTAGAGTTGTAAAGATACATCAAATCAATGGAGTTCAATGAACTAGGAAAGTTACGTGCAAGGTCGATAGTGTGAACTGAATTTCCTAGAAGGGTAAGTTGTTTCTATAAATAGGTAGGTACCTCCATTCTATACTCTCTCTCTCTCTCTCAAAAAATATCTGGAGCCACCCCTTCGGGGAAGAGTAGTAATAATTAGAGTTGCACAAACTGGAGTTACACAAAGTAGAGTTACGAGAAAAAAATAACTTATGTATATAAAAACCATGTCAGATTCAAGAAATATTTAGTTCATGTGAAATTTAGAGTTTCCTAGAAAACATATGTTATTCGAAAATGGAAGTGTTTTTTAAGATTGTAAAAGTTGTGAAAAAAACTGACAAATTTCATGAAAGTGTAAGAGTTGTGTGAAGTGATGGTTTTTAACATCTCTTTTGATTGAATAGTGCAATAAATGGAATCAATTTTTTAATTTGGAGTAGGCATAGTCTCATGATAATAAGGGGAAAATACTTATATGTCCCAACTACTGGTGAAATATCCAAGTTTATAAAATAAGAAAGACTTCACCCAAAGTATTGATAAAGGGGGAGTTGAAAGAAGTGATCTAAAGGAGGAAGTGTGTTATCCCAAAAATTCATATAAAGGAATTTCTCCAGGACAGTAGTGATTGTTTCTGATAAATTGTATACCAAATTATCTATTGAATAATATTTGATTCTTGTATGAGCGAAACACTATCGGTATATGCTCCGTGGAATAACCCCTAATGGTCAACCAAGTAAAACTGTTGTTTGATAATTGTATGATTCCCTTAGAAAATTTTAATAATTTCCTAAACACAAGGGGACAAGATCTATATCATTCAAATAAAAAGTTGACACTCAGATTCACTCCTCCCCTATTAGGGTATTTCAATGTATTACACGAAATAACAAGGAATTTATGATATTATGGTCATTTTGATAATATGAAATGATACTTACATTCTTTTCATTATTATCATTGAAAAAATAAATGTTACACATGCATACATATGACCAACCATTTCCATGATTTTAACGTACTTTATTTTTCATAACCATATCATATATTTTGTTTTAAAATTATAATTTATTTATAAAAATGATAATTATTTTTGTGATTATTATTATATAGATAATGGAATAATAACCTCTTTGACCATAGTAATCCTACCGATTTTATTTTTTACATATCATATGCATATCACTATAACATCTGAGTTAAAATTAATTAATTAAGAAATTGTATATAACATAGTAATAAGTTAAATAAAAGGAATATTAAACTTGAAAAATGTTATCAAGTTGGAAATTAATTAACATAGGTTTATTATTAATGATGATAAAGAACATATGTGATGATTCAGGCTCAAGGTAAGTTATAGTTTAATTAAAATCCTCGATTTAAATGTTATAGTGATTTATTTTCTAAATCTAAAACTTCATGTCCATTTTCAACAAAATGTTTCAACAAAATTAGTGTTTAAGCCACAGTGGTTGAAAAAGTTCATTTTTTTAAATAATTAATTTTATTTAAATTGTTTTAAAAAAGAATATTTTTATATTTCTTTATAAGAAAATTTATTTTAAAAATTATTTCCATGATGTTTCCATTTCAACTATTTTTCTTCCTTGTCTATATTTTATAAAATTATTTTATGTATGTATTTATATTGAATTAAAATAATTATAAAATATATTTTATGTATCTTTTTACTTTCTTTCAAAGATTTTGAAAATGAATATTTTTATATACTGTTTTGAGTTTCTTTTCGAAAAATACAAAAATGAATGTTCTATTTTAATGTATATGGTGACAATGAATTTTTTATCCTATGTAAAAAAAATTCAAATTTTGGATTCCTTTACAATATTTCATTTTTTTATTAAATTATAACCCACCATCCATTTTCATGGGTATCTTAGTAGTGAAAATTATTTTTGAAAATAAATGGGTATTTTGATATCCTAAAGTGTTTTACATATGGTTTTAAAGAAGAATTTCAAATTTATATGATAAAAAGTTTCAAGACAAAAAATGTTTTATAATTGATATTATACTTGATCACTATATATGAGAGACAAATGATCCCAATACGTCTTATATTAAGGGTTGAGACCCATTTAGCCAAGGAGAAATCAGTGATTCCATCATAGAATATACGAAGTATGATCCCCATTATATCTCTCCATTGCATCGGGTAATATCCATTATCTATAAGGAAGGAATGATGGAGTTAATGGAGGGTTTATCTTATGTATTTTACTAGATTTAGTTATTTTTAAAATGGGTTTAAAAAGTTTTATGAATATGATTCTCTAAGTTACCAAAAATGGTTTTTATTTCCTTTCCATGGGTTTTAATTGATTTATTTTATCAAGAAGTATGTGTGTTTCACATATTTAAATGATTTATTTTATTCAATCAAATAATATTTAGATAAAGGTAATAATTTCATGGGTTTTTTTATTTTTCACTAGACTAATGATTTTTTCTATGTCCCTTACAATGATTTTTGTTCTCATACCACATCATTCAATATTTTCCATATGGTCTAAAGATTTTTATGAATAAATAAACAGTATCATTATGAGACGTGAACAATTTATATGAAAAAAATATAGTTCTTTTAAAATATATATATATATTATTAGAAAAATGGATAATAAGAGGAAGTGTCCATCAGGTATATTGGTTTCCATGTAAGAGTTATGACCTAATTTTGAAAAACTATAAACTTGAAAAAATTCATCTAAATGAAACAAAAGTGAGCTATGGACTAAAAATTCTAGATTAAGTAATGTTTAAGGTCATTTCTTTACATAAGGTGCAAGTCAATTGGAGATATCTTAGGATAAGGTATAAGTCCAAACTGACCTATTTCAAGTTTATTTTTTCTTATACCACCTTCAATTATTCTTCATCCATTATTAAATAATAACATAATTATCTTTAATATATTAAAATTTAATTATAATAATAGTAAAAACCTTTTTCATCTCTCATTCCATGTAATGGTTAATAAATTCATCACTCATGCATACGTGTGAATTACCACCACCATCAAGAGATGTGTTTCATTTTTAATCAACATAACATATGGATGGTTTAAATAGAGTAAAAATGAATATTCATATATATATAATATTTATTAAATAATTATGGTTTTAGAAAATTAATATATAACGTACCTTCATTCTTTTTCCATTCATTAGAAATTGATAATGTCTCTCATGTGTACAAATGGAATGATGTGGTTAATTTTTTATGATCATATTACATGGTTAGTTTTAAAATTGTATATAATTTATTAATTTGATAAATATTACATGCCTAAGATTTAATGTATAATGGAACCACAACCCCTTTGACCACTATTAATGCACCGATATGGTTTTGAGGTTATCAACCAAATAACCCCAAAATGTCCAATTTAAACTTAAAGATTTTAGTAAATAAATAAAACATTATAACAAATGATATTAAAAGTATTATAATAAATAAATGAGCATAAAAATGTTTATTAATCAAAAATATAACTAAAATAGTTTAATTATTTAGGAGTTAAATAATATTGGAATCTAGACGAGTCATAAGTTAATCGATTTTTCCATAAAATCTTAATTTAAATAATTCCTTTAAAATATCTCTCCTACATATCCATGTTCTTTAATTTTTCACAATAATTTTCTTATAAATTCTCTCAAAATCATTAAAGTCCATTTCAAAAAACTTTTAACATTAGTTCCAATGGTTCAAAATGGAATCCTTTAAACATTAATTTTACGATTCATGTTGAGGTTTTTTACAAAAGTGAAAAATAGTTATTTTTTAATAGATATATTGACCACTTCTTACTGTCATCATGGACATTATTTACTATTAAAAATTCCATAAATTTTACTTATTTATTTTCAAATAATTTTTTTCTCAGAATATTTTGGAAATTTTTAGTTTAAAAAAAATTATAAGTAAATAGAAACTTGTTCTTATCTTTATTAGATAACTAAAAGTGTTATTTCTTATGGTATTGAAGGCCTATTAAAATTGTTTTTATAATCAAACTAAAATATATATGTTTTTTATTCATGATATAGTTATTAGAAATTTTATATTAATGACGGGTGATATCGATATAGCTATAATGAAAGGTGATCCCAATATTCCTCTCCAATGTATTATGTGAAGTGATGAAGTTTTCCAGTGATAGGTTACTCCTAAGATATTTTAGAATTATCCTATTATGGAATTTTTTTACAAGTGTTCTTATTTAGGTGAATGAATGTATAATGTCCCAATATACATAAACGATATGATTATAATTTTTTATAAGGAAAAAATTTTTATTCCAAAAGGTAAGAAAATAAGATTTTCTTTTAATTAAACAATATGAACGTTTTTAAAAAATGAATGTGGATGTATTGATTTTCATGGAAAGTTATTAACGAATTTTCATGATTTCCAAGAAACAATTATGATTGTAATTTTTCCTTTATGATTTTTTATGAAATATTTTATGTGTTATATTAACCAATTAAGTTGTTTTTTGAGAAATATAATTTTATTTTAGATAAAAAATTAATTTTGAAAAAACTAAACATTCTTATGTTTTTTTAAGTTTAAAATGAACTAACTAGTTTCATTTCATTTATAACCCCTTTTAATCTTTTCTTCTCATCTCACATTTTCAAATGATTTTTCACAGGTCTTAAGGATTACTAGAAATGTTAATAAATTCAAAGTTTTAGATATGGGAGTAAACATGAATAAAGTAATATTGTCTTTATAAATAATATTTTTTCTAGATAAATGGATTCTTCAGTGAATTTTACACATTATTATGTAAGGGTTTACCTAATTATACAAAACTCTAAACCAAAATGTTCCTTAAAATATAAGAAAGTTCACCCCTAATAATAAATCATGTATATATGGGTTTAATAAGGAATGGGATTCCTATATATATATTATTTCATCAAATGGGTAAACCTTGAAAAATTTTATATCCATTGTTTCTAGATAGATGGCTATTGATTACATATCTAATATTATGTAAGTGATTCCTTTGGGTGTATTGTTTGTTTTATTGATTGTATATTCTCTAAATATGATGGATGCATTGGACATATAATGTGATGGGTGGGACCTCTAATTTTATATCATCTCATTGCATGTATAGGCCTTATGAGAATAACTATCTTTCATATTTGATTTATGACTACCATTTATGTGTGATGTTATGGAATAAGGACTTGAATGTATGGTTTTGATGTTTGGAATTGTTCATTTAATCACTATGAGATCAATTATTATTATCCATGTGACTATTTATTTATATTTTCATTATATACATGTATATATTTTGATTGTGTTATCAATCATATAGAATCATTTGATTATTTTTTTACTTACAGATAATTCATGTCATGTTTATTATTTGTTATCTTCCTTTATAAAATACCCTTACTGAGAATATGATATCACGCCATTATATATTTTCCCCTTTTTAAATAATAAATGAAGAATAATACATGTTACATAAGGATACATCATTGAGAAATAACAAAATCACAATTTTATTATGTAACACTTTAAGTTTACAATGTAATGAAATGCCCACGTATATTTGTTATCATTTAAGACTATTAAATTGTTGGATCATGTGTATTTTGATCTTATGTATTATATATCATTATAATAAATAACCATTGGATATGGTTCACTAGAATAATGGTTGTTATAATTCGTATTATTGTAAGTATTGTAGTAACATTATGAATAAGATTTTTAAGAACATGGTTAGAGAAAAGTACCATGTATCAAAGCCTTATTAAACTATAGAAATTAATCCAAAATAGATAAAATTACTTGATAAAATTTTTTAAAATTCATATGTATTATTCATAATAAATATTATTATTTTTTAAATAATTAAGTATATGTAATTGTTAAGAAGGAGATATGGTGGAAGGAATAAAAACAAGGTCGACACCCATAATTAGTATAGGAATTTTCCATTTAACAAACCAATTAATATTGTGTTTTAACTGATATAACTATCAAATATTTGTATAATTGACTTAGGTTATGATAAATAAACATGATCATATAAAACAAACTACTTCCCCATAACAAGGTGTAATAATGGTGGATAGTTTTAGGAGGCAAAAACACCTAACTTTTAATGGAATTATTGCTCCAATGGTGGAAGATAAATATATCAATTAATTAGTGATGATACTCATATATATAAGATATAGTGAAATGGAAAAGTTTCTCATGGTTAAATATCATCTAATGTGATATGTTGATGAATGGTGCTCATTGATTTAACACACTAAAAAGGATAAAAATATGGAAATCGTGGAATGAAATAATTTTAAGGCCTTATTATGAGAAAAGAATTATCCTTGATATAAAATATATAGAATGTAATGGAAATTACTAAATTCAATATAGGGGGAATAAAAAATGGTTATTGATTATGGGGTTAAATATAATATTTTATTGGAATATTTTATGGGTAATGTATAAAATACATAAAGAAATATTGATCACTTAATTTATGGACAAATCTTAAGGCCATGAAGGGTAATGGTCTATTATATATTTTAATCTTATGAGGAGATAGTTTCAGGTGTCATCAAGGTAAATATTAAATTTTATATTTAAAATATATATAAAGAAAAATAAGAGAAGAGAAGAATGGATAAGTGGCATATAGAAAGAAATTTGAAAAGTGATAAGAAGATAATTATAAAATACTTTACATGAAATTATTATAGAAAGAAACATATTGATATTGTTTAAATAGTTCAAAAGGTATTTTAAGTTGTGTACATAAACTCCATCATGATTATAAGTGAATATAAAATAGAAAATTAACTAATGTATAATTATTGGCATCATATTTAAGGAATATCACACTATAGTGAGCACATATATTAGAGGTCAAGTTTTATCAAGGGAAAGGATGATGGGTCTGATAAAGTCCCCTAGAAATGGAATGAAAATCGACACTAAGATTTTATGTGATTAGATCAACATGAGAGGAGATGGTCCTATTTGTTACAAGTCTGAAATTGTTATATTGACTTTTAGTATGAATTATGCAATTCGAAACTTAATTACTCTTTAATAAAGGGATGATTCTGAACAAAATTCTCTTATATTGGTTCTATAATATATGGTTTCATGATGTGGAAATAGATCCAAACTTTGTACACAGTTTTCTAAAGGGTACCACCTAGGATGAGTGGTCTATTTTCTACCTGATCAGGTCATGCAGTAATGAGCTCAAATGATGGGTTTAGATCTACCACACATGGAGGGTGGGAAATGGTGTAGTGGATGCTCTATAATACATAAGAAGTCAGGAGTACATCCTAATTATTTAATTCAATATTCTGTCACTACCCTCTAATTGTATAACTATTATTAGAGAAGAATAATTTTTGATTCATCACATTAGACCGCATTGACGTACTTTCACTGATTTTTCACGTGTAATAAAATATTTATTTTTTAGTCAATCTGATTCATCAATTTCCAAGATATGGGAAAATATTTTAACCCATACACTAAGCATTACAAGAAACTACCTCATAAGAGTTCAATGGAGAAAGATTGGGCTTATGCAATTACAATAGAATATGTTGATATTCTAGATGTTGTGATACTAGGTACTGTTATCATAATCATAAAGTTATCTAATACATTATTCGATTCAAAATGGATAAACTATTCTAAATCATACACATTTGAAAAAATAATTGAATAATTCCTAAATACAATATGTGGTTTTTATTAAAAATAACTAGTGTAAATTTTAAATAAATAAATAAAATATTGGATCTTTTATTAGAATGCATGTATTTTGGTTATTTGAAAACATTTTTTTTATAAAAATGGTCTAATTTTACATAATTCTTGAGTTTTATTAGCTCTTAAATTTTAATTCAATATTTTATTAAGGAGAGAAAGACATTAATGTTTATAAAAGTAAAATATAATCTATCATTTTTATAGGAGATACTTCTTTTCATGAGTCTCATAAAGAACCACATCTAGTGGAAAATCAATATGAAATTATTAGTGATTAAGAAGATCTAATATAACCAATGAATTAAAATGATTCTGTAAAAACATAGGATGTATCTATTTTTCAATATTATGTTTATTTATTTCATAAGTAATTATCAAGATAACCACATGATCATGAATTTAGAATCTCTATTTACTTTATATATAATTTAAATCCTATATCAAAGCCTTTTTATAAGATGGATCTAGTGTAATTAGTGGAATTAATGAATAAAATGAAGGTTTTATGTGATAATGGATACATACTGCCAAATCTCTTATCTTAGAGAGTACCCATACTATTTTTAAAGAATAAAAATGGTTCTTTAAGGTTGAGATTATATTATATAAAAACCAATTACATTTCTATTAAGAATAAGTAATCATTACCATGAAATAATGATTTTTTTTATCAACATCTAGAGGATCTATTGGTCATTTGATGAAAATATTTCTTAATTGGGAAACATGTAAACCATGTTTATATAAAAATCGGTAAAATTCACATAGTAAAAGTAATTTAAAGATAGTTTTAAATAAATACTAAATAAATTGATCAGAACACCAATATTAACCTTATAATTGGGTAAGGAATTATTTTTCATATATAATTATATATCAAAGAAATGTGTCATGTGTATAATTATAAAAAATAAAGAAGTTGTTGTTTATGAATTATGATAATTAGAAACCAATGAAAATAATTACTTAACTCGTGATATTAAATTAGTGGCTCCAAAATTATCCTTGGATATATTGAGACCTAATTTTTATAATGAAAGATGTGACATATATATAGATCAGAAGAGTTTAAGTATATATTCACACAAAAAGTGCTCAACATGAGACAAAGGATATGGATATAACTACTCAATAACTATGACACTACAATAAACTAAAGTCATAGGAATAAAATAAGGTGGATTATTCATGGAGTTAGAAATATCTTATATTTCTATCCATAATGAGATTCAATACTCATTGTTTTAGTACATATGGGAATGAAAATTATTAGTGAAGGGGAACCATTATTAATTTTCCATGTAATTTCACCACAATATTCATTTGAGAAGATAAATATGTCTCGATAAGATGATAAGGATATATAAAATAATGTTAACTCTTTGAAATATGGTAGATTGATCAGATTCATCTTTTAAAATAGAATATTAAATTTTGGAAGTAAACTATTGAAACCAGATTAGAAGAGGTAATTTATAAACCAATCTCATAACTCAAATTTATGTATACACTATGGTAGTACCAAGATGAATAGGTATTTAAGATAATGATACTAGTGGGACTACATGAAGATATAAATTACTGACTATGGTTCAAGGTGGCCAATATACCTACATTTAGAAGATATTATATAACTAAAAAATTATTTCCTAAAATATCCTCCTATAACATTGTGAAAATGGGACAATATTAAAATTGACTTTGTTAATGGAATCGTAAAAACATCTAAGAGGAATTATGAAACATTTTTTATTATATATAACCTTATAAAGTACATTTCACAAAAAAAAGAGTATTTACCCCTTGAAAATAATGAAGATATATATTTTAATGAAGTTTCAAGTATTTGTGGTGAAACTATAAAGATTTTATCTAATATTAAACCTCATTTCACAATAAAAATTTATAGGATTCTTAATAAGGTATGAACACTAAGATAAATTTTATCACCACAAATCATCCTTAAATGGAAGTGAAGTTTGAAAGGAGTATCCAAAAATTAGGGGACAATATAAGGTCATGCTCACTTAGTTTCCAAGTAATTTGGTCAAGTATCTATATTTTGTGGAATATTATAACAATATTATATTTCATTCAATGATAAAAATGGAACCATGTGAATCTTTTTGTGGGAAACTATATAATACTCCAACGTTTTCTGATGAATTTGGGGAATATATAATTGTTTTTCTAAAACTCCTTGAGGTTATGAATTATTTTTTTAATATTTAGAAAAATATTAGAATATCCTAAAGAATATAAAAAAAATGTATGTGGATAATTGGTGTAAGGACTTTGATTTTTATGTAGGAGATCATGGGGCCTTGATGATATTGATAAAAAAGGGACTTATTAGGTTTGTTAATAAGGGGAATATAATTTCTATATATAATATGACTTTCAAGATTTTACAAAGAATTTTAGTTATATATTATCATTTTTATGGTCCACCAAAAATCTTAAAATTAAATAACTTCTTAAATGTTTTTTTGTTTAGTATATACATACCCAAAAAAACACATATACACACTAATAAAGAAATAAATATAGATTCTTAATTTTCCAATAATGAAGAGTCAATCAAGATTCCTGATACTATAGAGTAATTATTATAGAACTGGACAACTTGATTGGTAAAATATTTTGGACAAAACCAAAGTTGGATGAAGAAACATAGGATAATAAGGATGAAATGATAAACAATTACCCAAGTTTTTTTATATAATATTGTTTATACCTAGTTTCAAGGCTGAAATTAAATAAGGGAGGAGAATGTTAGACCTGAGATTAAACTATAGTAAATAAAAAATTTCATTAATTTATCTATTTCATAATATATTTTCTTTAATTTCATCATAATAGTACCAAAAATATCTAGAATGTTATACTCACTATAATGGTATTAACTATTTATACAAAGTAAATAATAATATATGGAAATGAAATAGAAACTAAGATAATGGTTAAAAATATTTTAGAAGTTAAAATGAAGTGTTTTTATAAGGTGTAAAATGATTAGTGGAATGGAAAGGTGATCATTGGAATAATAACATAATAATGTGAGAATTATAATATTAATGTAACCAATACATAAGGAACCCTAAATCCAGAATCCAAAATATGGTGCTAAAACACTTTCTTTGGGCATTATCTTTTATAAAACATTATGTTAATTTATCTTTATTTTACATAATTTCTACAATTTAAACACTAAACATCACAAATAATAACATAACCCTAAGAATAGAAGGTTTACTATCTTTGATTGTTAGCTACGTGAGTAAATTATTTTAAAAAACTTTTAAATATGTACCCTTAATTGTGCCACACTAGACCCCCTTATTTAATTCTTATAAGTTAAACTCTTCTTAATAACCTATATAATCAAAAAATAAGAGTCTTGAGGTCAAATACATATTAATGGGAAATTAATCAACATATCAATGAGGGTAATATCATGATAATAGGAAAAAACGTGAGTGGTAGAGATAACATTTATATAATTTAGTTAATAATTTACCCAATAAATTTACATATGGGAATCTAAGTAAACACCCTTAAAATAATGAAATGCAATCTAGGGTATTCGCATAGGGAAGGAATCGAAAGAAAAACGTGCTTACAAACATTGGATGATTAGGTAAAAAATTAATTGATAGAATTTTATTCAAATGAAAAAACACTTCATAACTTATCCTAAGAAATAATGGGAATATAATGATCATTAAAAGGTATTTTATTGAGAATAAAATATGTTAAAAAATGAAGACATTGATAAATAACTATTTTTATAATAATTTAGAAAATTTATTTGGAAATATGAAATAAACATGACCTTTTGAAAACATTAATTAAAATCTAAATATATTATAAATCTAGGTTAATAATATTCTATTATATAAACCATTAAAAAACATATAGAATAAGATTCATAGAAAAAGACAAAATTATGAAAATATGTTTTCACTTGTTAATGTTTAAAAGAGATTCTTTTCACACATTGTTGAAAATGACCCATAATAAAGTGTTAAAATTTTTAATAAATTTTATTTAAATATAATAAACATATTTAAATATGACCTTAATCAATAATTTAGGCCTAAATAATGACATATATAAAATAATCTAATGGATATGGACATGGAATAGAATATACCTACTTAAAAATAAGAGGTGGGATCGATTTCTCTTACAATGGGTAAATTCTAATCCAAGGGGAATATAAAACAGTGGGAATAAATATAAAAACCCAATAATTTAAAGAGGAGAAAAATATTAAGGGGGTTCTTATAGATAAATTTGTAAAAAAATTCCACATGTATTATCTTTTAAAAGAAATATTGATTTTAAAACGAGATTTGTGGAAAAATAATTACAATTTGAGTAAAATATTATTCAAAAACCCTTTTAAGTGCAAGAATAAAATTTATATTAAAAATAAATGATGAAATATAATTCATGATATTAAATATTTAATTTTTATTATATCCATTATATAAAAAAAATAGCTGCATAAAATAAAACGTGTCTCAAAGAAGGAAATTTGAGATAAAACACCCTTACAATATTGGTAAAATAAGAATCAAAATAACATGAGAGGGTGATAATGAAATTTATATTAGAATCACATGAAATGGAATATATTTATTATTCATGAAATTAATAGGGTAGTTAATACATCATATAAAAAACAATGTGTGCAATATCTTACATGTCATATGGATTAGAAAAATTAAACAAAGAAACTGTTACATTATTGTTATCTTTTGATGTGAAGAACGATGAAACGTAGAACATGAGATATATTTTTAAAAAAATTATATCATTAAATTAGATGATAAAATACATCGATTTAAAATATATAGACACACACAAAAATAGAAATAATTGGTGAATACAAACCATATCTCAACAAATCAAAATTGAGATGAAAAAACTCTGGTCTCGTATTCCCAGTAAGTCAAAACATGCTATATCATTTTATTTAAAAAAAACTATCATAATTCCGTATTTTAGAACCTTATTCTTATATATTTTGTTATAATCTTAATTTATAATTTTTGATTAAAATATATTAGTTAGTTATATTTTGCTATTATCATCGGATGTTATTAGTTTTGATTATTTTGTTTAATGCTATTTCCATAATGGTGGTGTCGGTTCTTATTTATAGATTTAAATATAATAATTCTAAGATAATTACCAAAAATTTAATATATTATTTATAATTATTTGTGATCTTTTTATTTCAATTAGTATTTATTCCAATTATTAATCATGAAAATGAAGTTGGTACAGTGTTGTTTTGGTAATTTTCACAAATGAGGGTGTGGTATCTTAATAAAAGGTTAGATATTACAATTACCATTATAGAAACAAAATTAATAATTATATCCTTATTATTTTCCAATTTAACCAGAATTTATGTTTCCATATTTACTCATGGTATAAATTTTTTTCATTGTTCATGTAGGTGGTTAAACTGATCCAAACAAGAATAAGTTGTAATCTATGAGTGAGTATGGTTAAGAAAATGACTAATTTAGAATATTATCACTTATAAAAAATCATAGGGATATTATTTATATGTTTTTAAAGTGTTTTATCATTTTAAAATTAATATATATAAATAATAAAGATCTAGAGTATATAATGTAATACGTTATTTTTATGGAGGTGATAGTCTGCATGTACGCACACGCAACAAGTTCATTTTCTATATAATTGAAGATAGATAATTGATTATGATTTTATAATTTTAATTGTTTTATAAATATAATATTAAAAAATTATATATATTTTTATAACCATCCATTTATGTTGGGGATAAAAATCAATCACACCGTTAATGGAGGCGTTTGTCTCTGCGTGTGGATGAAAACATCTTAATTTTTCAAATGGTTATGAACAAAGGTAAAAAATGGATATTTAATTTGTAAAATAACATTCCTAAATATTATTAAAACTTAATTTATCATAAATTCATGGACAAAATAGGTTTTATGGGCTTTAAGACGAAATGAGTTAAGATATCTCAACTCAGAACATTACATCTCTCCTTGGATGTTCTCACCTGGGTAACACATTAATGAACCATAGCTTTATATTTTGGAAATAACAAGGCTTCTAAATCATTGAAATATGTCTATGAATATACTATGTTGTATTTTTTTAGTATAAGTTTTTATAATGAGGGGATAAATAGGGTGGAGGTGAGCTCCTTTTATAGGTGAAAGTAATGGATTTTTTTAAATATAACTTTTTAATATATAGAGAGCACACATTTCACATGGAATGTGAAGAGAAATTTGAAAATAATCGATTTTTGTGTAAGATAAAATTATGAATCACTCTAACATTCATTTTCACAACTATTTGGAACATTTTCTTATGTCTTTAACTCATATATTTTTACTTTTTCTAATTTCGGTTTTTAACATAGTTATATATTTTAAAACAGATAATTTAATTTTAACGCATAAAATTAAAATGGTTATAATTAAATAATTTATACATATAGATTATATATATAAAATAAACATTTAAAAATAAAATTAATGTTTTATATGAAAATTAATTTTAACTTTAGCACATGAAACACATAAACCCCATTTTTAGAAAAAGTTTATTTTTATGTATAAATGTTTGGTTTAGAAAAAAAATATAATTTTTTTATTTTAATATAAATATTTGGTTTATTATTAAAAAATATATTTATTTAAATTTAAAATAAATCCAAAAACTCATTTCAATAACTGAAAACGTAATTAAAAGGGAAAGGATAAAAAAGTTTTTATTAGAAAAATATTTTTTAATTTTCAAAATGTTAAACCTGGTTTTCTAAATTAAACATAGAATATTCTAAATTCATAATTTCACTTCATAAATAAATTAATTTTCATGAAAGTTGTTTGATATGTATTTAAGTTATACTTACCGCTCGATAAGGTCATAAACATTGCGATTTTATTATAAATTTTATATTTTCATGAAAATTGCTTATTTTAGAAAAATCCCAAAAAAATCATCATAAGATAATTTTTACATAATAACTTAAAAAAATAATTTAACTTTATAAAAATAACATTTATAAATTTATATTTTTAATGAAAATTCAAAAATATAAACAAAAAACTGATTTCATTGAAAAATATCGTTTTAAGCATTATGTAATATCAATATTATTTCATACTATTTTCTAATTTAAATAATATTTATATATTAGTAAATACATTGAAATATTATATAATATTATAATACTCATTTAAAATAGGTTTATTAAATTTATCGATACTTTCTACAGTTAATTTAGAACGAACTACCCTTTTAAATAACAAATCATATTAATGATTCATCCTATAAATGTTATAATATTTTATTACTGAGTATATTTTTATTTTATAAAAGTATAATTATGATACTAATTTTTTTATTAAAATTCATTAAACATGTTATGACTTGTTTTAGTTCGATGTAAATTTTGAAATAATTTTTCGAATATATTATTAATTTAATAAAAAAATATATTCCAAAATAATGTGGTGTTACATCCCCCCCCCCTCAAAAAAAGAAATTACCTCCCAATTTTAATTGTCTATAATTAATAAGAATAAATAATAGTATCAAAAATATTTACCTGAATGTAGATAATGTTCCAAATGAGATTCATATCTTACTATCTCATTTAAGACTAAAAAACTCATTTTTACCTCTTATTAAAAAGATATTTAGATTTTCATCTGTCCCATACATTTTCTCCAAATAATCTTCTTTAAGTGGATTGCAATATATAGGGTTTTATAAAGACATATCTTTCAGATATTCATTTTTATCATTAAAATTTCAAACAAATACAAAAACAAAATAGTTAGGATATTATCTAATAAAAAGAAAATTAAATAATTGTATGGTTGTGAAAACTGAATCATAAGATGTCTTCTCAAAAGAAACATTCATTTCAACCTATGAATATTTCATTTCAACTATAAGATAATTTGATCAACATATATCTCCTTATATTTATCATAGGTTTTCCATGATCATATTCATATTAGGTTATAAAATCTAACTACTTATATATTTCATGCTAAAATTTTATTTAAATATTTAATATTCTTTCACAAATAGTATGTGAATTGAAAAATTATATCCCTCTATAGTGTCTTGATTGGTGTACAGTGCTTGTCCCACTCATCATTAACCAATTAAAGATCTATTTTATACTCAATCGTCCATTTCTAGGTGATTATCCCTTGGTGAATCGGTGCTACCACATCATCCACTTTCCATTATCCAAATAGGTACGAAATTGATAGGAAACAAATACTCAACACATTACTAACATTTAAGGTTTTTACGAAATACTTAAACTCATCCCTGGGGTTTTTAGTATTTTTATCGCATCATAAATATAAAAAATAACTAAAATAAAACCCAAAATTAACTTAACCTTTCCATAATAGTAACTGAGGCACCCCATACCCACTCTCCTAGATCTAATTCCAAAAACACTTTCATTAAACCATATATTTGATACATTGTGAGATAAACATATATTTATTTTACATCACTTCCATAAGTTAAACATCATAGGTAAAAAATAATCAAAAAACCCCAATAATGGAAGGTTTAGTGTCTTTGGGAACCAGCTATATAAGTAACTTATTTTACAACAAATGTGAGAATTTATCCATAACTGAGACACACTATAATCCAATGTACACTTTTCATAATTTATACTCATCTTCATTTCCTAGGGAATTGAAATATAAGAGAGGGGTGAGCTCAAACACTCAATAACAGAACAATTATCATCATTTAATCAAGTTTTACCTCATATTCATATGATAAATCATGAGAATGTGGGAAATATCTTATTAAAAACATGGAATAATAATAGATGTACATAATTCTTGATAGAATAATATGTAATCTCAAATGAAAAAAAATACAAAAGTCAAAGTGTGTGGAATCATGAGACAATAAATAATAGCTATAGAGTATAATCATATCTATATGACATGTAAATGTATAATTCCATTATAATATAAAAGAATAACTTTGGTATAAACATAATCATAATTATTGAATTTGTGAGGAACTACTCACTCCCATGACTTCATGTGTCACTACTCACAATCACACCTTTATGGAAGCTTAAATTCACTAATTTATATATGTCTCATGAGATATAAACTTCTAAAAAATTCATTTTGGGTGATATAGAACCCTTCCCATCGATCATCTTTATATATTCATGAAACTATAAATAAATTATTTATTATAACATAAATAACCCATTGAAATAAAATGGGTTTGGTATGCTTTTAAAAATTCTTCCCATAAATAAATTGTTAATTAATCAATTAATAATCAAAAAATGGTAAAACCTTTGAAAATAAATAGGTATACAAATATATTGAGTAACATTCTAGGTAAATAACCATCTACTAAGATAATTTGGTATATGGTTTTTACATTGTATAGTAAAATGTTATATAGTTTAGTAAATAATTTACCCAATACATATATATATGTTTGAGTATATAAATGAACACCCTTAAAATTAGAAAATTTAATATTTAGAATTCATAAATGGATTTCATTAGAAAAAAAATTATTTATAAACATTGCATGATTATGAAAGACGAAATTAGTGAGGGTTTAGTCTTATAATAGAAATGAACATTTAATAAGACATCGTGAGAAATAATTTTGAACATATTATCTTAATAATATACTTGATTAATCATAAAATATTTAAAAAGATGTAGATATAGATTAAAAAAACTTTTTAAAGAATTAGAAAAATTTATTTGTAAATAATAAATAACTTTAACCTTTGGGAAACATTTATTAAAATAAAAATATTTTATAAATCCCATGTAATAAAATTCTATTTCAAAAACCAAGTAAATTTATAGAGAAAGATTCATAGAAAATTAAAAAAAAAATATAGAATTTTTTTATATAGAAACATTTAAAAGATATTCTCTTTACACCTCAAAAATGGAACATATATAAAGAGTTAAAAAATTAAACCTTGATAAAAAATAATAAATAATAAAAGTGGACACCAATTAGGACATAAATAAGGATATATAAAACATCAACCAATGGATATGGACTTGGTTGAGAAAGATATCCTGCCAAAAATAAGAGGAGGGATCATTTCTCTTACCATGGGAAAAATATGAGCCAATGGGGAAATTAAATATAAATAAGAAAAATAAACTCCCAAGAATGACTAGAGTATAATAAAATTATAGGGATTCTAGTGATAAAAATGTACAATTTCTATAGATGTATTATCTTTCAAAATAAAACTCAATTTGAAATTGATATTGGTAATGAAAGCCTTACGATTTGGGTAACATTTTAATAAAAATACCTTTTTCAGGAGATCATGAAATTTAAATTAAAATAAAATGACTAAAATTTAATTCATGATATTAAACATCTAATAGGTAGTTTATGCACCATATAAATTAAATTATGTGCATAAAAAACATATCTCAAAGAATGAAATTTGAGATGAAAACCCCTTATGAAATCTATAAATTAAGGATCAAAATAACATTAGAGGGAGATCATGAAATGGGAGATATTTATCATTGTGAAGTTAATAGGTTATTGAATTCACCATATAACATAAAACATGGTTTTCCATGTCTAAATTCTTTCTTGGATTTGAAAATTGAGACAAACAAACCCCTACATTGTCGTTATCATTCAAATTGAAAACACATGAAAGGTAGAACATGATATGGATTTTTAAATCTACTATATTTAAGGAAAAATTATTGTCAAATATATATATATATATCCAATATACACAACACATAAAGATAATAAGTGGAGAATGTGCCTCATATCTCAATTAACAAAAATTAAGATACAAAAACAATTACCTTGTATTCCTGTTTAGTAAAAACACACTCTAACCACTAGTATAGAAAATATATTTTAATTACGTATTTTAGAACCTTATTCTTATATATATATATAATTCATTTAAAATCATTTATTATAAATATATTGGTTTGTAATATTTTATTTTTATCATTGGATGTTATTAGTATCATTTGTTTTATTTAGTACCAGTTTCATAAATGCAGTATCAATTCTTGTTTATAGATCCAAATTTCTTAATTTTGAGATAATTATAGGTACTTTAATAGATTATATGTAATTATGTACAATGTTATAACTTAATATTATAAGTATTTTAGTTTTGATTCATGGTGACAAAGTTGGTGATAAGCATATTTCATAAATATGAACGAACAAGGGGAGGTATCTTAATAATGGGTAAGATATTACCATTTCCATTAAATAAAAAAAATATTTATCTTTTATTATTAAATATCACCAATATTTATGTTTCCTTAGTTACCCATGATTACATTTATAGCATTATTCATGTAGGTGGCTAAAGTGACCAAAACTAGAATAATCAACAATCTATAGGTGAGTGTGGTTATGAAAGTGATTACATTTCAAAAATATCATTATTAGATAAAAATAATTATGTTATTTACATATTTTTAATGTGTTTAATTGGGTTATATTATATTTAGATAAATAATAATATACTATAATGAAAAATGAAAATTTTCACTTCCATGGAGGCGGTACTCCACATGTACACATGGGAAACACGTTCATTTTCCATAAAATGGAAGGAATATAGGGAATGGTTTATAATTTATCAATCTTAATAATTATAAATAAATTATATCAATCCATTAAATAAACTTTTCTAACCATCTATTTAAGGAGGTGATGAAAAATCATGCATATTGTTCAAGGAGGTGGGACTCTACTTGTATGCATGACGATGTCTGCATTTTTAAAATAGTCTTGTAGTAATTTATAAAATGGATATTACATTAGTATAATAAAATTTCATAATATTTTTAATACTAATTTTATCACTCCTTGTGGATAAAATTGGTTTTTGGGGTATAAAAAAGAAAAGAATTTAGAGGGCCTATTTGAGAGCATTGCCTCTCCCTTTAGATGTTCTCCATTGGGTAACACCTTATGGATCCTTATATTGGCCTTTCAGAAATATCAAGGCTTGTAGTAAATATGGAGAGAGTTTGTGAGATGATAAACATGATTTTTTTGAGATAATTATTTTTAATAAGTGGAGAAATGGGGTGGAGATGATCTCACTTTATAGGAAAAGGGAATTAAATTTCTGTAAATATTACTTTTTAATAAAAAAAGAGCTTGTTTTTACCATAGAAATTTAATTTAAAGAATAAAATAATGAATAGGGAACGATTTGAGGTTTATCATACGTCAAGAATTCATTTTATGACATGTTTTAAACCTTTTTTAAGTCTTACTTTTGTATTGTTCACTTTTACAATTTTTAGTTTTTACAGTAGAAATAAATATTTACCGAAGTAATTTAATATTTATTTATAAAAATAAAATTTATCTTATTAAATAATTTTTATAGAATAATTCCACATATTAAATTATTTAACCAGAAAAAAAAATTATATTTTCAATAAAAACTAATTTTAACGTCAGAACATGTAACGCATAAAAATACTTTTTAGAAAAAGTGTATTTTTAGTCATAAATGTTATGTTTATGAAATAATTAACAATATTGTTGATTTTAATGAAATTAATTGGTTTAATATTAACCAAATTATATTCATGTCACTTGAATATAAATACAATAAAAAATTTTACCTAATGAAAACTTAATTATAACAGAACTACTAAAAAATTATTAAAAAAGTATTTCTTAATTTTAAAAATGATAATAATATGTTTTCTAAATGAAACATAGTATTTTTAAATGATTCACTTTACTATGAAAATAAATTTTTTATCATTGAATATGTTTTATATGTTTTTAAGATATACTTACTCATTTATATTTTCAGAAATAAAAGAATTTTAGTGGAAATTTTATTTTTTATTAAATATCAATTATTTAATAAAATTTAAAAAACTTCACCCAAATGTAATTTTGAAATTATGTAATAAAAAATTTAATTTAAATTTTTAAAATTAAAATTTATAAATTTATATATTTACCCTTTAAATGAAAATTCAATACATAAAGAAAAAGTTTTTCTTTTAAAAAGTGACTTTGAAAAATTTATGTGCTCTAATTATTATTTACTAATAATTTCAAATTTAAAGAATGTTAATATATTAATTAATATTTTTCAATATTTTATACTATAATACTAATCATGTAAAATTGTTTGATTTAATGTTTTAATACTTTAAATTATTGATTCGTAATAAACAATCCTTTCAAATATTAAACAGTTTTAATTCCATATTTGCAAAATGTTTGAGTTTTTTATTGGATAATATCTTTTTATTTTGTTGAGGTTTTATTATTATTATATTTTTTTAATAGTTTTCAAAAATATGTGAGAAAAAATCTATCAAACATAGTATTAATTTTAAGAAATATATTCCAAAATCTCCGAGTATTAAAGTATGTGTAACATAAAAGAGTTTAATAAAATAAATAACATAATTTGGTAATATTATAATAAATAACTAAGAATAATTGATGAAAAATAATTTAATTACATAAATATGTATTTTAATAAAAATAAAAATTATTTTAAAATTATTTTTTAAATTTTTGGCTCAAAATACAAGATTTTAAATTACTCTAAGTAAAACACCCTGACCATAATCAACAGGTCTAAGATGCAGTGCCATGTGACCTCATGCATGCCTCCCAATATTCAAGAGGATACCAACTAGTAGGGAGGTTCCTTTCTCCATTGGTTGGGAGAATATACCTTCAGAATCAATAAATAAAAATATAAATAATAACACATTTTAGTAAATTGACAATGAAAAAACATATGAAAAGGATATTATATCATCCATAGAGTATAAGAAACCCAAAAAAATATCAACTCCTTGAGAGCTGACAAATCATCATTGAACCTGGGCTCTACCTTATTCGGTAAAATGCCAATAAAATTTTCAATGTTTTAACTACATACCATAATACATTCAACAAGTTCTAGTATCAGCTGAAACCATATACTTTTCAGTCCTATTTCAAAGTTTCTACTTCTTGGAACACCACACACCATACCCTGATGGTGGTTGTTAGTAGGAATAAAGCATTCCCCACCATGAGGGTGGTCATCGTCATCATAAGATGGTAAGTTCCCCTAGCATGTCTAACATGTCTGGATGAGTACATCACACAGTTATGAAAATATGCCTTATCAATTTGTAGTAGATAGATACTAAAGTCCCAGACATAGTCAACTCCCACATTGGATGGCACATCCATCATCTGACTCATACCATCAAAAGAGACATTGTCCACATCAATTTTCAAATTCAACACTCCTTTTAAGAAGATATATAATAAACATGTGTGTTCCATGAATATAAGAATCCTATATTTAAAAAGACAGTGTCACTAACACTAAAAATCATAGACCACAACTACAGGCACTTGGTACAACTTGTGGAGACATAGATGGGGAGTCTTAAAAGCTACTACCCAATTTTAATGCATTAGAAAAAACTACCAATCCAACCCTTAAAGAATAAAAAAATTGCAAATTCCATCTCAAGTTCTAGAAAATTCATCACTAAAGCTATCGTCAATCTCCTCTTCATCTTAATAAATGCTTCCTCACACTGATCTAACCACCCAAAATTCACCCCATTCGTGGTTAGAGATATAATGGGGGTTATCAATCATGAAAATCTTAGATGAAATGTTATTAGTACCCTGATAATCCTATGAAGCTCTTGAACCTGAATACATTTTGAAGGAGATAACAATAAATCATGACCTCTACCTTCTCAAGTTCTCTAGAAATTCTAGCCTCATATACCACATGCCCAAGGAAACAAACATCCTAAATAAAAAATTACACTTCAACAAATTTTCATAAATGTATTGTTCTTGAAGTGTACTCAATACTATCTCTAGATGTCAGACCTACAAATCCATGGTTTATAAATAGATAAGTATGTCATCAATGAATAATAAGATGAATGATTCTATCTATGGGTGAAAGATCTTATTAACGAAGTCTGTGAACACTACTCGAGAATTTTGGAGTAAAAGAAATCAATAAGAACTCATATATCACATATATTCTCTTAGATGTGGTATTTTATTTTTATTCCTTCTTGACTCGATGCTGATGATAGCATGAATATAGGTTGATCTTGGAAAACCAATATGCCCCTCCAAACTGGTCAAATAGATCATAGATCCTAAGAGGAGGTTAATTTTTTTTCATAGTCACCTTGATAAAAAAAATTAATACATAAAGAGTTGAATTTTACCATCCTTATTTTTTTAATAATGCTAGATCATCTAAGTTAGACATGCTCAGTCTAATAAATCCCTTTGAATCCAAGTCATCAAGGTTAACTTTAAGTTCCTTCAACTTTTTCAGTGCCATATGATTTGGAGGAATCGACATAAGATATTCACTAGGAATGATTTCTATTTTAAACAAAATTCTCTTATGGGGAGGCATAAATGAAAATTTATCCCAAAATACATCCTGGTAATGTTCCGCCACTAGATAAAAAGGATGATGTGGATAACACGGATCCTATAAAAATATTTTGTCCCAAAACCTTCACCGTAATATCTATAATATAACTAAAATTAATTTCCACTCTACTAGATTCCAACTCCCACTCACCAGTAATTAAAAAACATCCCCCTTAGTTGAGGAAAATGTAACACCAAAATTTTTTTAAAGAACAATTTTTTCGATGGCATATACAACATGAAATGCTAACCATAAATAAACCATAAAGTATTATTATGTTATAGTTATAACCTAGAAGTTAAATTTGAGGGTATGAATATGATTAACCACATTATGAAAAATATATAAAGGTCATACTCAATAAAAATGTATTGATTAATTATTAGGAAATAATCACTCAATTTTTCAGTGAATCAATATTATTCTTCATAAATATGTTTTCTTCAAAAATGGTTTTTATTGATTTTTGTTAGAGAATAATATAATTAATTTCTAGAAATTTTTGAATTTTTTTCTGATAAAATTGATAACATTTTGAAAATTATAATATCAAAATTATCATACAATGAAAAATTTTATATTTTTATAAAATAATTCTTTTTCTAGTGAATAGTGAAAAATAATTTTTTTTAAAATATCATTTATCTTCATTACAAGTTCCTATTCTGATTTTAATATTTCATAAATTAGAAAAATAGTAATTTATTTAGAAATAATCTAATAATTTATAAAGTAATTATCATTATACATGATTTTGATATAAGTTCATTTCTAGGTTTAAAAACACATTTTTTAAAAGACTTTCATTTTTCATTTTTATCTTAAATTAATTTATTCCAATGATATGGATTTAATCTTGAAAATTATTATAATATTTAAAATCAGGGGGTTCAAATTAAGTAAATATTTCCCTTTTATTTTGTATCATTGTGAATAGTAAATGTTGTAAATATTTGTCACATCGGTAAGGGTAAAATAGGAAATAAACATAAAACTATGAGATGAGGATTCAAAATGAACCCAACACTTAAATGTATTACATTTTATGGGATAAATTAGACCATATAAATCTCAAATTATAATATATGGCATTTAGGTCCCATTTTCTTCTAAAAATGACATTTATATTATTTAACGTAAAGTAAAATAAAAAATTCCACTCTCTTACTCTTAAATTTATTTTATATCATCACATTAGGATAATAATATGGTATAAACAAATATAAAATTATATTTTGAACATTATGAATTTATTTTTCTGCTAGTATTTTATTTTTAATTTTTATTAATGATATGATTTCCTTAAATTCATACACAATGCTGACACAATACTTGTGTAAAAATTGAAAAATCAAAGTAAATGATTTTAAGAAACATCAAAAGTAATATTTTTGGGAGACATATGATTAAAAATGAATTTTATGTTTACTAATATAATTTAATTATATTTAAATAAATTATATTCTAATTTCTTTATTATCTTGATGTCATTAAAGTTAAATTAAATGAATAGTGAAAAATGAAATTAAAGATATTTTATGAAAAATAAAATATTATTAAATTATTTAAAAATGATAAAAAAATATCAATAGTAAAATTATGATTATGTGTTGTCTATTATTTCATAATTTTATCATTTATTATCATATTTTTAAATTATACTTAAAATTATAACCCTTTAAGATTGAAAAATTCATTACCAAGATTATGGTTTAAAATTGTTAATGAATGGGTTATTCAAAATGATAATGGTTAAAATAAAAAATACACTTAATTGAACCACATTTATTGGTTTTATTTAGACATTAAGCTTATAAAATTTTAATATGAGTCATTTTGGATCTATTTTTCAAGAAACTGACTTAACAATAATTTAAAATAATGAAAAATCACAAGTGTTCCACCCACTTCAATTATAAAAGGGAACCTCCTCCCCTCAATTATTCACACAACTTTGCGCCATATATATAAAAAAACCTAAACAATTCACTTATAAAATTCCCTATAAACTATAGGTTCTAATAGTCTTAAAATACCATTATAATTTTCCTAAATAATTAATATAAAGGAAGTATACCAGAAAAATGGTAATCGTCTTGACCTGCTCTTTCAAATTTCATTCCTCTTCTACATCCTATAAATTTTTAAAACCACCTTAAATTAATAACTCTAATTTTAAAAATATACTTTGTTTTTATTTTTATTATGGTAAAAAAAATCACATCTCTTTTTTATCCTGCAAAAAGAAAGAAACATCGCTCAAGCATACGTACGACTTTCCATCTCCACATAATCGTGTAGTTAGTTTTTCATCAACATCTTACTTATATTGTTATAAACATAGATAAAATTAGTATATAATATATTTATAACATAATTATGCTTCTTAAAATATAATATATTATTTAACTTCTTATCTTTCCATTTGATGGAAGATGATAATGACACACGTGTGTACATGTGGACTATGACCTCCACAAAGCCATTTGAATTTTTTTTACTTTTTCTTTTCATGGATGGTAATAAAGAGTAATTTAATGAATGTATGTGATATATATGTAAAATAATAAATCATTAATGGTAAATTTTTATTTAATTTTCTATTTTTTTAATCCCTAAAAAAGGGAAAACATCTTTCATGTGTACATATGGTTAACCATATCCATGAATGGTGTAATTCATTTTTCTACCTCTACCTTTCATCGATGATTTTATATTTGTATATAATTAATATATATTTTATTTATATCTTTATTAAATTATTTTATAGTTGATAAATTATGATAAAATTTTTAGGAGAAAAACTATTGAACAAAAAAATACATGAAAAATGAAGCCTTTATCCCTCGGAAAAATAATTTTAATAGATAACTGTTAATATACAGATGAAAAAAATATGACATAAATCATATATTGTATGATATATATGATTTTGGTTATGTAATTGGTTAATAAAAAATCTATATTTATTATAAATTAGGTTAGAGTTATTCTTAAGTTAGTTAGACATGAGGTAAGGGGTTTCATCTCAATTTCCCTACATTTAAGCATGTTTTAATATTATAAACATAATTTATTTTTGGTGTATATTGTGACCGTTTATATGTTGTATCATTAATAATTTCAATTTCATTGTATTTTATGTTTCAATTAAAATTATTCCACCTAAGTTTATATGACGAGGTAGTTACCAAGTGGTAAGGGATTTCTTAACTCAATTTCAAATCATTAGGTTATAATTCTACTTAATTGACTAGGTTATTACATGATTATGTGTGAATTAACTCGGATTTTATTATTCTATATTTCCACATTTTATTGATTTATAATTTTCACATATAATTACATCATTTATTAATTCTAACTTTAATGATATAGACTTTATAAGGGATTTTTTAATAATCTCACCCTTACTTGGGATTCTTTATATTTATGTTTCTATTAAAGGAATTTACATATTATTTATATCTTTAACCCCATATATTTCCTCCTAATATTTTTATTTCTAGGGATTAAAAGTTTTCCTTTCATTTCTCTCATTTCAAGTTCTCAAGTGACTTAAATAATGTTTTAAGGAAACCCCACTTTTTTTCTATTCAATCAAGAATATTTATCTTCCACATCTATATTTTTAAAAATTGTCTTAAAAAAGTCATTTTTATTTGAAAATTTTATTTTGAAAATTTTATGTTATCATTGACTCTTTACAAGGTTTGAAAAGAATACTTCAAATATTTTCTAAATTTGTAATTTTCAAATTTTTTTAAAAAAATGAAAAAACTAATATAGTGAACCATACATTTTTTCACATATTATTACATGATTATTAACATAAATAGCCATTAAATACAAAACAAAAATAAAAAAATCCTAGTAAATTTTGAGGACTAGGTACATAAAACATTAACAAGAAAATAAACTTCATTTATTTTAATCACTATAATGAGACATTTAATCCCTTTGAGATCCTAAAACTACAAGAGATAACATGGTTAATACATAAAAAAAGGTGGGATATAAATATATCAGTATGAGAATAAATATGATAAGAAATCATAATGTGTGAGTCAAAGGTATAAGATGATATCATAAAAGAGAAGACTCATGGGTAATCACATGGGAGAAAAACATAAATAAAATGATATTATAATAATATATAAATATATGAAATTTAGAAGAATCACAAAACATGATGAAATAATAAGTCACGGCTTACATATAAAACAACAAAACATGTGGGATAGAGTACAATTTTAGATTAGGTTTACTCCCTAATACCAAACATAACATATCATGAGGTAAAAACATTACCTAATACATTATAGCACTATATGGGTTCACCCATTATAATATATTCAGTATTATGTATACCAAAAAATTAAATCAATCATAAATCATAATCATAATTTTTATCCATGTAAAGAAATGGGTTGTAAAATATTTCTTCATATCACAATAGGATGAGATTTCAAAAAGAAGAAATTTGATAAATAGGAAAAATAAATGTATTACCCCATCATGGAAGGGATAATGATCTAGTTATATATGTAAGAGACAAACATAAAGAATTTATAATCATTCCATAGCATCTAAGGAAGATATAAAGTGATTTGGAGAGATTAAGTTCACAACCCAAAGAAAAGGGTAGTTCATTAAAATCTCTTACTTTATGTCTTTTCTTTCTTCATAAGAGTTAGAGACACTTGTATATTAAATATTAATTTATCATAAATGAATTATAGAATCATATTCATTAATAAAATTCTATGTATTATTTTATTATAACCTATTACCACCGATTTATTAACAATTCATTGTTAATATCACTTTTCTAAGTGACAATTTCAATGTTTTTCATGCTTGTATTGGTTTGGAAATATCAGCTTTTATAAATTAATCATGGTTCCATAACCTGAAGAAATATATCCATGATATTAATATCATATTTTTTTAATTATATTCATATATATATTTATCTAATTTCATCCAAATTATTTTGGGAGAGAGAAAATGAATTACACTATTCATGGAGACGGTAGGCCATACATACGCATGAACGTTATTTCTATTTTTTAAAGATGGAATAAAAAAATTTAAATAATAATTCACCATTATAGAATCATAATAATATATTGAATATAAAATATATTTATTAAATAAATAATTATAACTAGTCATGAAGGGCGGTGATAGAAAAAAAATTAGATTGGTTCGCTAGGTGGTAGTATGTCATACACATGAATGACGATTTAGTTTCATATTTAATAGAAAAGGAGGCGGATGTAAGTGATTAAATTAATATAATAATATTTAATTATATTTTAGATACGGGATTCATTATTTTATCATTTTAGATATATATTTTAAGTTGGTAAAAGAATAAATAAATCTAAAACATTCAGTTAAATACTATACCTATTCATTGGAAAACATCTTTTTCAATAAAAAATAAACACTAAAAGTTTAATATTATGCCCAAATAGCACATCTAAAATGTGGATATAGATTTTAGGAAGTTATTTGGGTAGGTATTGGAGAAAATAAAATCATTTTTAAGTTTTAATAGTAGATTAGATGAGGTTCCCTTTTATAAGTTGTGGAAGGGGCACTCTTAGAATTACATAAAATACTAAATTAATACAAATTAATTTACATCTAAAAATGACTCCAAAAAGATACTATTCTATATTAGTATTAATATGGTTCAAAACCATATCATAAAATAAAATTTGGAAAAGTTTAGATTTGGTTTTTTAGCTTATATCTTTGTTTTAACCCGCATTAACTCTTTAACAATTACCATGATATCATAGTTTTTACACTTTGGGGGTCAATATAGTTATTATAAAATAAACCATGGTCCATAAATGGACCCTGTTTGATATTTTAAAATACATACCAATATATTATCCCAATATATTTTTTTAGTAATTTTAAATCATTTAATAAAATATTATTTATTATCAAATAACATTAATGTCATTTTTAAAACTGTTAACTTAATTTGATTTTGAAAAAAAACCTAAAAATAATGGAATTTGAATCTAATCCATAATCACCTATATAATATTTATTTATATCCAAAATATTCATGAAACCAGATTATTTAGTAAAATTATATTACTTTTAAATTTTTTGAAATTTTTTATTTTATTTTTCTATTAATTGAATAAATATTGTATTGTCATTGTGTAAGAATTTAAGGTATTTATTTCATCACTAAAAATTAAAAATAAATTACAATAACAAAAATAATAAATTCTTTTTTAAATTATCATTTTAGAACATAACATAACCTTTTCTTATCACTATGTCCAAAAACATGACATAATAAAACAAATACGACGATATTTTTTACTTTTAATTACATAAAATAATATAAAATGAAAAATCAAAGAAATATGGCCCCAGTTTCCCATATTTTCTAAAATTTTATGGAAATGTACCAACTACACCAATAAAATAGAATAAATTTAAGTGTTATGGTCATTTTTTAGTCCTTACCATATTTTTTTAATCTTAATTACTCAATTTACCCTTATCATGATGATAATTATTTACTCTGGTCACTATACCTAATAACCAAAAAATCCAGTGTTTAAAAGCACGGATATTTATCAGCGCTAGAAAAAAGTTTTAATAAATAGCATCACTATCATCGCTAAAGAAATCACTGATAAATTTAACACTTTATCAACACTTTATTTTTAGCACTCATAAAGGAGTATGTTATCAGGGCTTTTTATCACATACAAAGGTTTGAATAAATAAAATAAAAAAATAAAAAAATAAAAAATGAGTTTATAAAAAAAATATTACAAATTTTATGAATTAAATAATTATTGATAAAAATGAATAAATTTGTTACACTATATATAAATTATAAATACTAATAAATAGTATGTATTAAATATAAAAATATGAAAAATGAAAATTAAACAAATTAAAATAAAAAATAAGTAAACAGAGAAAAATATTAAACAATTTATTAATTAGATGGTTATTGATATTGTTAACAAATAGTATATATGAAATATAAAGATATATATTAATGTATTTAAATATGATTTATATATTACAAAATATTTATAAATTTTACATTAAATTATCATATATTTATTAAATAAATGTATAAATTTAAAAATTGATATGAATTAAAAATAATAACAAATTGAATATACTAATGAACATATAATTGAATGTCATTTGATTTTTAAGTTTAATGAAGAACAAATGTGTGTTATATTGATTTCACATATTCATAATTAATGCATTTTTATATACAATGCACACACACAAAACTTATCCATTTTTTCAATATTATTAAAGTGAACTTATTTTAAATTTATTCAATTTCACACATTTTTTAATTGCATTAACTTAAAATTAGATATTCATTAATGATGCTAAAAATATTGTAAAAAATATATTTATAAATAATTATACTTATGAATAAATATATTTAAAAATGTACAAACTATATTTATAAAATTATATATTTATTATTATAAATAAATAAATATTTTTTAAAAATTATTTATATAATTATATCTATTAAGATAACTATTATACTTATAATAAATTTACATAAATAATAAATATATTTACTATATTTGTATTTATATATATTTATCATATATATATAATGATATAAACATTATTTTTTAAAAATAATTCAATAAACATAAATAAAGTATTATATATTCAAATAATTATAAAATTATAAAAAAATAAATTTAAATAAGGAATATATTTACTATATTTAAATTTATACATATTAATTTACTATATAAATATACAAATTTTTATTTATAATTATAATTATAAATCCTTTATCACTGTTTTAAGTAATAAGCGTTGATAAAAGAAATATTTATCAATGATTTTTTTAGTGCTGATAAAAGCCATATTTATCAGTACTAAAACTTTAGAACTAATAAAAATACATTTTATCAACGTTTTTTTCACTGATAAAGATATATCTTTATCAGTTCTAAAAAGTGTTGATAAATTTTCCTTTTATCAGTGCTTAAATAATAATCTATGATAAAAGGACTCTTTATTAGATCTTTTTAAAAGCTCTGATAAAACTACCCCGATCTAATTAAAAAACCCTAACACATTGTGAACCCATCATGATATCTGAAGATTTGTGCAAAAGCCACCCATTTCCATCGCTTCCCCTTGGTGAATCAAAGCTTGAATCACACAAACTCACTTGAATCACACAAAGCCACTACCTCTAGTTTCTCATACATCATTTGACATCTGGTGTTCAGTTGTCGTTAGGGTTTCCAAAGAAAACCTTGAGATCAGGATCTAAGTGTCTCGGATTTTCTTCAACCTAGAGATATAGGCTTGGGTTTTCATTTGTAGGTTCTGATTTTCTTTATTTATTTTTTTGTTTCAAGATCTAGATCTGAGGTTTTCTAATTTTCCATTATAGGTTCTCATTTTCATTCTATATTTATGCTCCAGTATTTGTATATTTTTTTATTTTGTTTATGATCTTTTGTTTTCTTGGATACTATTTTTTATATCCTCTTTTGATATTTTTAAATTATTGTTTTGAATGAATTTTTGTTGTTCTCTACATCTATACCCCATATTTTTCCACAATCATAATTTTGTCATTGTTTTTAAATTTCACTAAATCACATCTGGTCCGTAGATAATCAAATTAATTAAATATTTATTCCACTGTATAAATAACAGAGATTCTGGATATAATAACCTTAAATGAATGGGAAATTTGATTTAGAAAACAAATTCTAAGTATGATGAGAAACAGAAGCTGATTTTATGCAATTCATGCAAGGGAATTTATATTTTAAAATTAAGTTTTAATATTTTTGTGTAAGTGTTTTTCTTTAAAAAATTATTTTCTTCAAATTGTGTTGTTTTATTTTAAGAGAAATCTTAGTAAGTGTGATGCCATATTTAATTATTTTCAATGGATCTCTATTTTCAAAATTAGTATGGGGTTGTATTTATTTTCCTATGTAGTGATATTCTATTGTAGGGATTACAAATATTACTCAGAATTTTGTTGTTTTAATACTTTATGTGGAGACTATAGGAGCCTCTAAGAAGCGGTGTCTCTTTCCTGTCACTTGATAGGGTATTTTTCTTCGGTTTTGTTTCCTCTCCTCCTATGGTGTGGTATGGCATGGGTCAGTGACGATGTCCTCGTCTTAGCATGAGTAGGCTACGGTAAAGGCTGGTGTGCCTCCATTTGACTGCATCGGGTCAGCGAGAGTTAAGGTGATGCTTCATCTTTCCGGAAGCATTGCCTTAGCGGAGGGTCAGGCATGGATTTGTCTGTTCTTTCAGAGGATTTGGAAGCGTGGATCTGGATTCTTCTGCCCTGCTCAGTGAGTTTAAGGTGCTCATTTTTCATTTTATTTAAAATTGGCATCAGCAGGCAATGGGTGGGGCTAAGCTGGATTCCTTTCGGGCATGGCTTCGTGCTGGCCATGGTGTGCCATGAACAGGTAGGGGCTCTATATGCTGGCTTCCAGCGTCCTGTAACTTCCTTGTTGGTCTGATTCGATTTATTTCTCATTTGGTGTTGATTGTGTTGTAATGGTGGTAGAATTTGTGTCTTACTTGGGTGTTTTTACCCCTTGTTGGGAATGTTGTTTTATTATGGCCTACTTTTCAAGTGTTCTTGATTCTAGATTATCTTAAAAAAGTGCTCAATATGAGTTTTAGAGCTGCATGTTTTCACCCTACTGAAGCAATTTGGTTTTGAATGTTTGGGAGGGTATGGCCTTAGCCATCGGTATCGGCCCATCTTTGTACATGATATCTTGTCATTGAGGTTTGGAGTGGTGGAAATATGACTTTATGTTTTTTATGCTGGGGTGGGAATTTCTCTGTTGTTTGATCTAGTTTTTTGAATTTTAGACCACTCAGGAAAGGTTGGATGTCTTAAGTCATTGAATTCATGTATCTTGGTTTTTCACTTTTTCCTTAAAAGTGTTACCTTAATAAAAAATTAATTTTCATTCAGTTATGGACCTTCCTAAAATCATAACAATGGTTCAATGGGTATTAGATGGACTCCTTTAAATCCTGAGGTTTCTACATCATTTGTTCCAAAAAATCCAATGGAAGTTATCAAAATCTATGTATTAGAAATTATTTTCAGGTATTCATCATTTTAGGTATACATATACTTTTTTGGACTATATATACATTTAATTATCAGTAAATTAATTTATACTTAAATAACTAATAAAATATTGTAAACTCATGTTACTTTCAAAATAATAAAATTAGGTAACTATATATACATTTTTTTGAAATAATTAAACTTTCCAAATTTTTGATAATTATATTTTATACAAAATTAACAAGAATAATAATTATTTATAATTAATATGATTTAAAAAATATTATTAGTAGTATTTTTTTAATTTCTTTATAAAATATAGTGTTTTATTTGTACATGTATATATATATCAAATAATATATTGTATATTTAAATAAATTTAAATATGACAAATAATATACTCATATATATATATATAATTATATTCAAAAGGAGTTATGAATATAATACATATAAATATATAACATATATATATATACATAATATTTAAGAAGATTTACATTATTTATCTATTTATTGAATGAGGACTGAACTCTATTTTAAAATTTTTGATGGTGGAAGACATGGACCCATTCAAGTTTATTTCATATTCAGGTAAGCGTTAATGAAGTACACGCCTCCACCGACCTCTTTTTCCAATCATATAAAACCCAATAATTTTTTAACAAAATAAAACCTATTAAAAACAAAGTTTTATTGAAAAAACTTTATAAAAAATCATCAACCAATTATTTTATTAAAGTTTTATTCGAATCATTGTGGACAAATTAGAGGATAAAAAAAGAAGTTAATTCATCATTAACTCTGCCTTCATGTCAAATTAAATAAATTAATTTTAGTAAAATAAAATTTTTAGCTAAAATTACACTGTAAAAACCCAAGACACCCGAACTGTGTATCAGTACAATTTTTTATTCTTATTCTTCTGCCTCTACCCAGTCCATTTCTTTCCCACCCTTCACTCTATCATTTCTATGGTTGTGTGGAGATTTGATCTAGAAGGAGTTGGTTTAAATGGAGGTTTCGGGTTAATAACTTGTTCCAATGGTGTAATTCTCACAAATGGGAGTCATTTCCCTATATAGAGAACACGATGAAGTACAATTGTCATCCTCATCAGCTTCATCTTCAAAATATTTGTTATCTTATTTTTTCCTTGACACTCATCCCCCATCTCTTTTATATTTCTTGTACTACTTTGAGTATTAGGCGTCCCATTGATGATTAATTCTTAGAGTATTTCAAGAAACATAGTTTCATGTTCACAAGAGATGTAGGATGTGTGTGAAACAACAAAATGAAATGATAAATGTTTGTTATATGAGATGATGATGATGAATTTTGTCTATAACTTTTACCTTTTAATGAATTCAGAGGATAATAATAACTATAGTGGAGAAATTCTCCTCATCCTCCAAACTCATTGATTGATTTTTTGGTAATATCTATTTCCATTTTTCATCATCAATCTTGCTTTACCATTATCATATCATTATGGTCCATAATGTTTGCATAGTGAAATCATTATCCATAGAATCAATGTATTATTTAATATTTGTGTTTAATTTATTTATTATTCATATTACTCATATAATAATCGTTTTGTTGTACAAGTGGATTATTTTTTTGAGCCTACAACTGAGATAATGACAATAAATAAATGCCTCAAGAATGCATAAAACCTCCATAAAAAGGTTAATTTCTAAAAATTATTTAATTAATTTTTTCATTAATTTATCTACTATTTATAAGTTAATTTCTTTATCATTTCTATATAATTATTTTTTTAATTTTTTTCATATATCTTTTGGGAATTCATATTTTTCATTCAACTATATGAAACAAGCCACAAAAGAGATAAAATAACTCTTTCTTATAATGTTTCCAGGTTTTCTATTTTCATTTACTTTTTTTTCTACAAATACTAAATATTTATTTGTTATTATTACTCGAGAAACATTTCTCATTGTTTAAATCCTCTGATCTTTTTACTTTCAATAATGATAAAGGTTTTTCAGTTAAGAACATCGAGTCAATATACAGTGTTGGTAGATCGACATAAAAAAGATAATAGAGCCATCGTAACATTGTAATTCATGCTTTTTTGGAGACTTTGGGATAGGTAATAAAAATCAACATCCCAATATGACATACGATGCCATAGGTATGACTCTGAGTGCTTCTTTTTTTCTAAAATCGACATTAATTTTTGTAACAATTAAAACTAACATACTCAAAACCGAGCAAAAATATTATGATTTTTTTGATACTTTGGGTAAATGATCCATCATTCATTTGAGACATATAGGAATAATACTTACATTAATTTCATGCATGGTATGACCATTGTGACTCAATGTGTCCATTATCTATTTAAAATCGATTATTCAGTTCAAAAAATGTCACTCACTGAAAATAAAGAAAACGTGATATGATTTTATTGATAATTTAGTACACAAATTCCTCAGTCCATTGTGAGGTGTAGATATTTTTCTCACATCAAATTGTACACTATGTGATCGGTATACGTTAAAGTGCACGTTTCCAGTTTAAAATGACGTTTTAGTAAATAAAATAAGTGGCGTATATAAAACTAATAAAATGAGTTTGGATTGTTTTTATACTTTAGGAAAATGAACCATAAGTCATTTGAGATGTGTAGGACTCAACTTTACCAAAATCAGACCCATGGTGTGAACGGTATGACTTTAAGTGCTACTTTGTAATTAAAAATGACATCAATTTTAATAAGAAGGACAACTGACCTACCCAAAACAAATTAAATGCATTCATATTGTTTTGATACTTTAGAGAAGTCATCTATAAGTCATTTTTTATGTGTAGGAATAATTCGTACCTTAATCTACCTTATGGTGTGCCTGGTATGACTTAATGTGTCCGTTATTAGTTTAAAATCAACAATTTAGTTCAAAAAATGCCACTCACTGAAAACCAAGCAAGCACACTCTAATTTTCTTGATAATTTATGAAATTGATTCATGTGTAATTTTTAATGTGTATGAATCAGTCTCACATTAAATTGATATACGCTGTCATCGGCATGAGTCATAGTGCCTCTTTCCAATTTAAAATGTCATTTTTGTATAAATGAAAAGTGACGTACTAAAAACTGAGTAAACACATTTGGATTATTTTGATACTTTATGGAAATGATAAATAAGAAATTTGGGATGTGAAAGAATTGTAGGTACCTCAATATGATGCTCGTTGTGATCGATATGAATCAAAGTTCATCTTTTAATTTAATATTGACATCAATTTTAGTAAAAATTACAACTCACCTACTCAAAACCAATAAAACGCATTCAGATTGTTTTGATGCTTTAGGAAAATGATCCATAAGTCATTTTTTATGTGTATAAATCAGCCAAACCTCAATATGATACATCATGATTCCATTATGAATCAATGTTTCTGTTATCAACTTAGAATCAAAATTTTAGTTCAAAAAGTATCACTCACTGAAAACTGAGAAACGTGCTCATATTTTCTTTACAATTTAGGAAAACAATTCATAAGTAATTTGTGACATGTATGAATTAGTATCATATCATAATGACACATGATATGATTGGTATGAGTCAAAGTGTGTGTTTCCAGTTTAAAATGTCATTTTAGTAAAAAAGACAAGTGACTTACTCAAAACTGAGTAAACACATTCGGATTGTTTTGATATTATTGGAAAATGATACATATGTCATTTGATATGTGTAATAATAAGACATACCAAAATATTATTCATGGTGTGACTGGTAAGACTCCATGTTTGTTTTTTCAATATATAAGTATCGTTTTTGTTTAAAATGTACATCACATCGCCAAAACCAAAAAAATGAGTCTAGATTGTTTTATCTTTATTTAAATTTTTTATCCATACATTATTTTTCTATTTTCATGGTGTTTTTGTTTCTATAGTGTGTTGTTTCAACACACTGTACTGGTGGGGCAGTGTGTTATAGCATCACACTGTAGTATGCCCCTTTATCAGTTCTTATAGAAGCACTGATAAATTTTCATTTTTTAGTGCTTCTATAACCGTTGATATATGGTCCTTTATCAGCACTTGAGAAAGTGATAATAAAGGATTATTTTATCGGTGCTTATAGAAGTGTTGATAAAGGATACCTTTATCAGTGCTTCTATTATTGCTGATAAAGGATCCCTTTATGTGCATTTTTTATTAATGATAAAATACTAGGGCTTTTAATCTCACTCTAGTAGTCAATGCTTCTCTAGTGCAGATAAATGCCATTTTTAGCACTGTTAAAGACCTATTTTGTAATAGTGAGAAGAGACATATTTTCCAAACATGGACCTCCAGATTCCAATTATGGATTCCATTTTTCTATATTGAATTTATATAAGTGGAAGAAATTAATTTTCAATAAAACACAAAACAAAATGAAATATTGTTTTTTTAGAAAATGTATTTTAAGTATAATAATGTTTTTATATGAAATTAAAGAATGAAAATCCATAAAAATAAAATAATTGGATTATTTTTAATCAAAATGAACTAATTGAAATTTAAAACTAATCTAGAACATAATTTTACTATATAAATACTTGAAAAGAGAATATTGTTTCCAATAAAAATAGAATTTTCACTATTCATTGAAAATAAAATCTTTTGAAAAATCATAGAAACTCACCCTAAGATAATATAAATATTCTGATTCCAAAACTAAAATTCATTCTATCAAATTATTTCTCTGAAATTTCCTAAAATTAATTATAACATTCTCTCATAAAAATAAATAAATAACATTTTTGAAGAAAATAAATTTTTTGAAGAATAAAATGTCTTTACTAAAAATTTATTACTTATTTGGGAATAATTAATCGATAATTTTTTATTAATTAGAAACTTTATATATTTATATAAATTTCATAAAATATTTAATCCTAATTATACCCTCCAATTTAACAGCTTGGTTATAACTAGAATAGTATATCGTGGATTGAGTATGCTCAGTATTTTGTGAGGTATATGAAAAAGAATATTGTGATCCTATAAAATATAAAGGTGTTACATTCTTCTCCCATAAAAAAATTTCACACTCAAAAATTCATATTACAACTAAGGTGATAAAGTTTGAGGGTACTTCTACTTTATGGTTTCCTTTAGTTCCCATATTACCTCTTCGTATTTATGGTTTTTTATAGTACTTTGACTAAGTGGGTTTTCATATTTCATAGAACATTATCTCTATAGTACAAGATCTTCAAGGATGGTTCCTCATAAGATAGATTATTTTATAATTTTTAAACCTAAAAATTTATTTCATGTAAGGGATCTTGTATGTACTTCCTTGAAAGGGATATGTGGAATACATCATGTACTTGAGATAGGATTGGTAGAAGTGTTGGTCGATAAGCTATGGCTCTAATGAAATCAAGAATCTCAAAGGGGTAAATTTACCTTGGATATAGCCTACCTTTTTTCCAAAATCTAATTCCACTCTTCTATATAGATATATAGAAGAAATATTTATATTAGACATCAAAATATAGGTATCTTCGTTGATTGTCATCATAGCACTTATGTTGACTCTAAGTATCCAAAATGTGTTGTTAAATGTTCTTAACCTTTTATACCATTTACTAAACCATTTTAGGTCCTAATAAATTTCATTCTCTAACTACATCCCATCATGTAGGTTCTTTATATCTCTTCTCATAATGAGATTCAAAAAGAGGCATTAGGATTCTTGAGTGAAAGATATTATTATACGAGAACCCAATCATTGGAATATGTTGATATCATCCTCTGATGAAGTCCATCAAGTATTCTCTCAACATGTATTCCATTTTATGGATATTTTGTTATGATTGGACATCAGTTTGGGGTGATAATCATACTTTAATTTCAACTTAGTATTTAGATCATGTCGGAGACTCTTCTATAATATAGAGGTAAATCTCATATCTTATTTTGATATAATTGATAGTGGTGTTCCATACAGCCTCACTACCTATCAAATGTATAAACTTTCAAGTTGATTGAGTGATAAGTCCTCTTGAAATTCAATTAAGTGAGAAATAGTTGATGGTACACATAGTCATAACCTAAATCTTACAACTCTTTTATAAATTTTCAACTTTGAGGATTTCCCTTTTCATATATCTTACACCTTATTTTGAATTTCCACATCATCTCTTTGAGAAGTCATTCTCATCTGTATAAGAGGGGGTTAAGAAACCATTTGTGAAAAGAATTATAATATTCCTTCCTTCCATCCCAAGTTAGAAAATATTTATTAAAGGAAGGGGGAAATCCCTAAAACAAATTATAGAGGTCTAAAGAAATTAAGACCAATGGCATCATCCTAAACCCTATTCACACACTCTGGGGGAAGGGGCCCAATACAATTAAAGATGGTTCAAGGTTTGTTTTAATTAGCACGAGAATCCAAAAAGTATGCTACCATGTTTCCCTCTCTCTAAGTGTGGGTGAGATTAATGATATCAGAGGAAAACTTTCTACATTGATGAACAATATATGTGATAGACCATGGGGTAGAGGTCACACCTTTGATGTAGTTGAGGATTATCAAAGAGTAAGATTCCACATGATTGAGGATAATACCATGAGAATGACATAATGGTATCCCATTAACAAATGTAGTTTCCTCTTTCAATTTAGGGCCACGCTCGGGAGGTAACCATATAACCGTGGTGGATTGGGTAGTTGAAAAGGGAGGTGTGATTCTCTCATTCCAAGTTTCAATGATCTTATGCAATGAAGCAGAGTAATCATAGTGATTTACTGTTGGAGTCAACTCCATAGTGAGAGACTATGATTTAACCTTCACCGCCAGCCGAGAAAGAAGGAAAACCGTATGTCATGATTTATTACGAGAAGACCAAAGAATCATGTTTCCTATAAAAAATAGCATCGACTGAGCATTTATTTCATGGATATTTTCATTCATGATTTGAAACCAAGACTAGAGGAATGGATCACCTAAACAACCCTGGATGTCATTCCCATAAAAAGTGATAAGGCTTTTTCAGATCGCAAAATCCCAATCATCTTCATAGATAATATGGGTGGTCATATCTTACTTGGGGGAACAACAACAAGAACACTTGGGGATCATATTAATACCCTTGAGTGGGAATCCCCTGTCAATTGAAAGAGTATGATTTAGAATTCACTATCTAAGAAAATTTAATTTGGAAGTAACTTTATTACTCCATAGAAAACAACCCAAAGTATCATTGACAGCATCCATGTGTAACAAAAAGTGGTAAACTTTATGGGAGAAAAATCCTGATGAAGCAGCGGTGAAATCAAGACTATAAAGTTCAGTAGATATAGATATACTATGATAAACCTCCTATTTTTGGTTATTGAGAACATATTTCATTAAGGCATAAAATTTGCAGGCTTAGGTGAAGGTGATATCAGGCACAGAGAAACTGGGGAATCCCAAAATGTTTCCCACCCAATTGAATTTCCCGAGGTTAATTGATCCTTTCCCCATAATCCATTTCAAATGTTTCTTTATCCTGAGAATATGTCCCCAAGTGATATACCCTATCTTAAAAATCTTGTCTCCTATGATATCAAAAGTTGGATCACACATTGTAGATGTGAACGTTTCCTAAAGAGATTTCCCAGCCATCACATCTCGTGCCAGCCTCGCCTAAAGGAGATCTACAGGCCTAAGATACTTCTTAGATTGATGCCACCATCCTTAGCATCATGGGAAAATCAATTCCATTATGACTAGTGGTATCTCCCTTTCATATGGGCATCCCAAATGAAGCTAACTAGAATATTCTCAATGAAACAAATGACCATCTTGGGGATATTGGTGGCCACCAAAAGATGCATAGGAATTGATATTATGATTCGGTTAAATAGAGATATGTGGCCTCCAAAGGAAAGAAAATGATTATTCTATTTGAGTATTAGAGAGGAAATCTTATCAATAATACCATCAAATTGGTGGACTCGGATCATACCTGGTGAAATTGGATCAGATAAGTACTCTATACAAAAATCCCTTTTAGAGACCCCAATATTTTCTTTGATTTTCTTTCTACTTCCATCCAATCATAATCATGATATATAAACACTTATTTTTCTCTATTAATGATCCTCCCACTCCATTTACCATAAGTATTGAGGATTTGATTTAGTTCTTGTATAGAACTACTATTACCGTTGGTGAAAAAGAGGAGGTCATCAGTGAAGTATGGGTGAGAAATACAACTAATGTTGACCCTACACCTAAGGGGATGAACATGGCCATCATGGAAACATTAATTCAAATATTATCTAAAAGATTCTTGGATCAGAATGAACACACTTGGGGATATGTTATAACTTTACCTTTTCCCCTGAGAAGATTTTAAAAAACTGTAGATTTTCCCTATGTAAGCCACTAAAATCCATGGAGACCAAATGCATCTGAATAAAAAGTCAACCACCCACTCAGAGAAACCCATGCATCTCATGAATCTAATCATAAATCTCTATTTAACCCTATCACAGGCCCTGTCCATATCATGTTTGAAGGAAATATTGGATCCTCATACCTTCCTGTTAATGTCACCAACCATCTTCGGTGCCAAAGCAATAGCAGTTCGAGTGGATTTCCAATGGATAAAGCCTTGTTTCTCCTCTGAAACCCATCTTTGAATGTGCACTGATAATCTTTAGTTCATAATAGAATCAAGAATTTTTTATAGGAAGTTTCACATGCGGATAGGTGTGAATTTATTTAAAGTTTAAGGGTCATTAACTTTCAGAATAAGGCTTAATGTGGTGGCACATTCCACTCTAGGAAAATTCCCTCCAAATAAGTAAACCTATATGATTTCCA
Source organism: Viscum album (assembly GCA_963277665.1). Classification (NCBI taxonomy): domain Eukaryota; kingdom Viridiplantae; phylum Streptophyta; class Magnoliopsida; order Santalales; family Viscaceae; genus Viscum; species Viscum album. Next base: position 320,430,217 of record OY728156.1, read on the forward strand.
CTGAATATTTCTTGATGATATTCCAAGAAATTATATAAAATTGTCAAGGGAAACTGTCTAGGCCCGGGGCACTAGCAGAGTTGAGGGAGGAAGCTGCTGCCCAAATTTCTTGTCCATCCAGAATATTCTCAACAAAACCCTTTGTGTTATGGGAAATAACATGAGGAATAACATCAAAAAATTTATCACGTCCACTAGGATATCCCTCCTTCATGTGAGACATAAAATTATTTGGTTAGTTATACCCATGAAATTTCAAATAATTTTATTTTTAGGCTATCACATTATCATTTTCATTAAAAGACATCCCAACCCCTTTTTTAAAGAATCATTGTATAGCATGAAAAGTACCCCACTTAAGGGTAGCATGAGGACTGGTGTAGGGATAAGCCTTTTTAAATTACATAAATATCACTACATATACATAGATCTAGAACTCATTTTTACTATACTTTTCATATATCCTCTCTTTTCACAATGTCTTTAGCATATTAGTCATATTTTCCCCATTATACTCCATGATTTTGGATTATATTATAATAAATTCTATAATTAATATAATTAATTTGTCGAGGTAATCTATACAGACTCTATTTATTAAGTTTATAATTATTTTTAGAGAATTAGTGAGTCTAAAAGGAATCTCTATGAACTCATAGTTCACATACCTTATTTTAAAGGTAGTTATAGGAATACCTTCCTTATTCTCCTTTAATTGGTGATATCACAACTTAAGGTCCACCTTAGAGAAGAACCAAGCCCCATGTAGTTTATTGAACAATTTATCTATAAATTGGAGGGTGTACTTTCTATTTATAAGTATTTTTTGAGTTCATGATAATCAATACAGAGGTGTATTGACCCATCCTTTATCTTGATGAAGAGGATTGGTTCACCCCATGGTAAATCACTCATGTGTTAAAACTATTTTCTATATTATATTATAACTAATTTTATAGTTATTCCAACTTAAATGTGTTAATTTTTTAAGGATTCATTGATATTGGAACAGATCCAGGTATAATTTCAATTCAGAACTCAACCTCTCAGTTAGGAAGTATACCAATAAACTCTTCAAGGAGTACATCATTATAATCCCTCTCAATGGGAATGCATTCAAGAATGATTCTATCATTTTTTAAATAATTTTATCTAGATATTATTTCTAATAAAGAAATAATATTCACAATTGAATAGAATATTTAAAGGTATATTCATCCTCCTCATTACACTTTTACTGAATATGAGGATGATTTGTGATGGGAAGAGTGATCTCCCTCTCCTAACAGTTTATGTTGTATTTATATAAGTACAACCAATCCATTCCCAATATATCATAAAACTACACTAAATGAAGTAAGATGATATTTTATAGAATATTAAATCCCAGAACATTTACATGGGATGAGTAATATACTTGGGATGAGTAATATACTTGGGATATTACAATTTATCAATTTTCTGCTCTCACAGAAAGCTCATCCCCCGTGTTTTGAGGAGGTATTTGAATATTAATACTTAATTTTTACATTATGAAAGAATTCATAGATATAAAATCAAAAAGTATGTTCACTATTACTGAATGAATAACTAGGATACCTATCAAAACAACATTTTTTGGATCCAACCTAGCAGTAGTTTTGTCATATTCATTTCCATTCTCTCTAGACCATGGATGTTGTTTTCATTGATTATCTTTAATAACCCTTTCATTAGGGAATTGGATTCAATGATTATTATGTTCCTTGTAGTTATAACATTATACAATAGGTTGATTTTTTATCTAAACCTTATTTTCCTCCATTACATAAGTGTATTTATTTATCACTATTTAGCATTGATTAGACTAATTTCCTTATTTTCTACACTTGAAGCATCTCTCATTTCCCTATAGATAGTTTTCTATATTATTCATTCTACACATTTAAAACAGGGGATGTTGAGTTCTCTTTCCTCAATGAGATCTGTCTTCTGATCCTTCTGAAGAAAATTATATTTAATTTCTTTTTATCTCTAGGCCCGAGAGACTATTGAGAGTCCTCAATATTTATATCGACCTTGAGGGCATAAAAAATATCTTCGTATATTCAAAAGTATCAAATTGAAAAATACTTTCATATAATTGAATTTAATAAAATAAATAAATGGTCCATCTTACTTTATATGTTGATGATGAAGCTTGAGGCATACCATGCATTCTCTGTGATGTTTTCCTTATACGCCTTGATAGACTCATATTTCTTTTTCTTTAGTCTAAGGAACTCCCACTACATTTTAAGATGGTTAGGGAAAATAATTGTTGAAAAATATTTTCATGAATTCTTCCCAATCCATAAAATAAAAATCTTCTTTGGAATCTGTCTTCTTGATTAGTATTAAAAATTGATTAGCTTCCCCCTCTATATGATAATGGTCAACACAACTTTCACCTAGTTTGATAATTGTGGGATAGAAAATATCTTCTTAATAGATTTAATCCATTTTTATTTAATGAGTGCATCATAACATCAACTAAAGGAGGGATTATTTTTTACATAAAATAATTTACCAAAACTAGATATTTCTTAGAAGGGGGGTAATTTTACATGAATCAAGTTACTATTCATAGCAAGATTCAGTTGAGCTAGTACTTCTATGAAATTATCTTCTCAAGGTCCCATAAGGTTAGGAATATCATAGTCTAATCATCACATTTTCTATGACATTGGTTGTTGGCATATTGTCTATTATTTCTCACCATTAAATGAAAAAATAAAATCAATGTGAGAATACATCAACTAAAAAATATATAAAAGATAAATCTATAAATTAAAAAGGAATAAATTAAAAATGATAATTATATCCAAACTTAATATTCTCTAGGTTTCACTCTTTATCATACATGGTAATTTTACTTTTAATCTATCTAACTTAACAATCTATTCAAGTCCTTTATAATGGTTTATAAGGAGTTAGAGAATTTTTCAAGCCATTCCCCAAAGGAGTTTCAAACCATGTGTCAATAAAGGACACTTAATTATATATATATATATATATATTAGGTTCTTGGGGGTATAATTACATTAAACACACACAAACCACACACAAAGGCTGGAAAGGCATGCCATTGCCCCCCCAAGGGATATCCCTCCCATCAAGCCTTATTTATTTAATACATGGCCAGTAGGCCCGATGGAAATGAAATACCATTACATGGTCCTAAAGGAACAAATTCTACACTCATGAATTCAAGATCAAGTGAATATACAATGAAATCCTTTTAGAGTAATTACCCCTGGGAACAAATTTTCAAGATCCATATCTATAAATTGTATTCAAATAGGGATGTAATTTATTAGAAACAACTCACTCTATACTTCACCAAAATTGTTGGTTATTTACCTATACATAAACATATCCTTCAGTATATCTCTAAATTATTCTTATCCTAATCTCCCAAAATAACTAGACCTTGATTCTGATTCCAATATTAGAGACCCAATACTTACTATACATATTATTACATTATTTTTAACAAAAATATCCATTAAATGAAAAATAAGAATCAAAATTTCAAGTGTATTTGGAATACTAGGTACATAAAACAAAAATATTAAAATAAAACATCTTAATTTTAATCTCCATAATTACCTCATTAATCCCTTTGACCACCTAAAATTGCATGTGATAACATAGAAAATACATAGAAAAAATAGTTGAGATAAAAATCTCTCTAGGGGAATGAACATTATAAGGAATCCTAATATTTTATTCAAATTTATATATTTATATCATGAAAGATATGGAACATGAGTAATCATGTGGGAGAATAATATAAAGAAAATGGTATCATAAGAACCTTTAAAATATAGAAAATATGGAAAAAAATAAAAAAAAATGAAATATATATAACTCAAGATGAGTTCCAAGAAAACATCACATGGTGGACAGAGTCCCATCATGGATTAGGTTTACTCCCCAATCCCATATATAACCTCTCATGATAAAGAAACTTTACCCATTACATTGGAGTGCTATCTAGGGTCACCCATCCTAATAATAATATAAATTATAATTCACCTTCATAGAATCATAATAATATCATAAATAATTTATATATTTATTAAATCCATAATTATAACCATCCATGAGAGATAATGATATAAAATTAATACATCAGTTCGCAAGCCGGTAGTATGTCGTAAAAATCACCCATAATTTAATTTCACATTTAATTGAAGAAGATGTGGATTAATTTGACACCATTAACAAAATTACATCTTATTATATGGAAAATATTGGTGTTATTTTTCCATAATTTTTTAGAATTTTTTAATTAACTATAGGAATAAATAAAACTAAAACATTCGGTTAAAGACTAGACTACTTCTTTAGACAAATTCTGTCACTTTATACCTTAAACCCGATAAGGATATTATTATATCCAAACCAAAAACACTAGAAAGGGGTAGGGATGTTAGGAATGGTTTTGTATATGTATTTTTTTAACTAAAACGTTTTTATGTGTGAATATAATATGAGAGAAGTTTCTATTTTATAAACATAGGGAGGGGTAAAGTTTGAATTACATAAAATATAAAATAAATATAAATTTATTTTATTTTATTTTCTAAAATTCTCCAAACTGATATAATTCAGATATATGATGATTATGGGACTAAATAATTTCATCTAATTAAATTTTTAAAAGTTTAGATAATGTTTTTACACTTATATTTTTTTTAACATTTGTTAACTTCTTTTGACAGTTATCGCGAAAATGAAGTTTTTACTCTTTAAGGGTCAGGCTATTTTTATAATCATAATACAATTATTATTATCAATATTTAAAATTTATAATTTTCAAATCATTTAAAAAATAATATTTATTATAAAATAACATTAATATAATATTTGAAAATATTCATTTAATCTGACTTTGAAAATGACATGAAAATAATGGAGTTCTAATATAATCTGTTTACACCTATAAAAAGTTTATTTTTATATAAAAAAACTTGAAAAAAATAATTCATTCAAATTATATTAATTTTAACATTTTTAAATTTATTTATTATATTTTTCTATTAATTAAAAAAATATTGTTTCGACGTTGCGTAAATATTTAAGGTAACTATTTCATCCCTAAAATTTAAAAATAAATTATCACTATAAAAAATAATTTATATTTCAAATAAAACATTTATAACTGATCATTGTCTTTATTTATCCTTATTTCAAAAATTAAGAGATAATAAAACAAAGAGAATGACATTTTCAACTTTTCATTACATAAAATAATATAAATAAAAAAATCAAAGATACATGGAAAAAATTTACCTTATTTTTGAAAATTGGTTGTAAATGAATAAATAAAAATCATCCAATATATTTCAATAAAAAATTATTTTTATTTTTAAGTCCTTAGGATATTATTTCTAATCTTAATTACATGATTTACCCTTACTGTCGTGACAATTATTTATTATGGTTATTATTCAAAATGAATAAAAAAAGGTTAGTATTTAAAAAAAAAATTGGAACTCTTGATTCCAAATATGGAATAAATTTTTCAATATTTAATTTACATAAGTGAAATAGTTTAATTTAATTTAAAAATGAAAAATACAACAAAAAATATTTTTTCAAGAAAATATTATATAATTATAATAGTGTTTTTATAAAAAAATCAAGTATAAAATTAATTTAAAAGACCATAATTGTATTATGATTAATAAAAATGAACTAATTACATTTTAAAACTAATCCAAAATAAAATATTTCTTTAAATACTTGGAAATAAAATTGAGTTTTCAATAAAAATCAATATTTTTCATTATTCATTGAAAAAGCAATATTTTATGTAAAATACAAAAAAATACCACAAGATAATTTTAAAATTATTATTTTAAAAAAATTAATTAATTTTAAAAAATATATTCTCTAAAAGTTCTATAAATTAATTATAATATTTTCTTGTAAAAAAGTAAAAAAATCATTTTTGAAGGAAATGTATTTTTCACAAAACAAAACGACTTTAATAAAAATCTAGTTCTTCTTTATTAAGAATTAATCAATAAATTTTTATTAAGTATGAACATTGTATATATATATGTGTATAATAATGTGGTTAATCCAATTCATACCCTCCATTTCTATAACTACTTCATAACTATAATAATAGTCTATGGTTTATTAAAGGTTGGTGTTGCATATTGTTTATGCTATCAAACATAGTGTTATTTTAAAATCTAGTTTTATTACAATGAATTTTTCTTATCAACATATAAAATGTTAACATACTTTCCTTCTTCAAAAACCATTTTATGATATTTATCTCCTTCAATAAGTTTTCAATGGGTTTTCAAAAAAACTCTTTAATGAAAATTTATTTTAATGATTCACTTCCATTTTGTTTTATTCTCCAAAATATATGAATTAATTAAAAAACCAATATTTATGATTAATTGATAGTCATATTTTATCTTTTTTAATTTTTGTTCATTAATTTTCTCTTTAAAATTTAACTTTTTTATGATCATCTTTTAGTGGACATTACATTCTCATAAATATTAATATTTTTTGTATCATAGATATGCTTATTTCCTAAACCATATATCATTTCTATATATTATTTTATAATATAATAATTATTTTATATAATGGGGCTTAATATTTTGATACCATCCACTATATTTTTCTGGATGACTTATGATCACGTTATATTTATTGATTGGGGGAAATATTAAAACAATTTAATATAGTTTTTTATTATGAATATTTATCTTGTTTATGTATTGAATTATCATTCACCCATTTAATATGATGAATTAATTATACTCAGTAAGTTATGAGAAGATACCGTTATAACCCCTTGATACATTCATAGATCTCATGAATAAAAATAGGTAGGGTATTTTTCTGGGAACTTACCGATTTATATAGATTTAATGGGATGAGTCCTCGGTAGTAAGTTTAAGATGTCTAGAAATATTCATTCCACATTTTTAAAACAATTTACTAATTTCTATTTGATTATTGGAATATTTATTATATTTATAGATAAGTGTCAAGATCATGAAATTATTTATATGAAATTATTTTATCGTCATATATTCTTTCCATACTACTTAGGTCTTATTTATTATATGATGGATTATATTGTACACATTCCCTTATTAGGAATTTAAGCTTACCCATTTCTTAAGTTTCCCTTCCAAGGGATTCTAGGAAATTTATTATAATTTATATGGAATTATATACCTGAGGGTAAAATAATATTATTAAAGAAAATAATATATTTTATTTTATGTTTTCAAATGTAATGTTAGATTCAAGTACGTATATATTTTTAAAACACTACTAAAATATTCATTCCTTTGAGATGTGATCACTTGTATCGTGTTACAATGTAATAAATTAACTTCCGACTGTATCCTACTAGGGTTTGGGTATTTACATTTGGAATCATAGTAATATTATTAGAAACATTGGGAACTATATTTAGTAAAACCTATATTATGGAACATTGCCCTATAAAAAATTTGAGGATATGTCTAATTGTAAGATAATATCATAATGTTTTTGGTAGTTTAGATATTATCTCATTTTCTAAAAAAACAGATATGTTTGGATACAACATTTTGATTTGGTTTTGGGACAAATTCATATATGGGTAATACCCAAAAAAAATTGTTTCTCGAATATATATTGTGAATCATTCAGGTTCATGGTAAGTGGGACTTTACAACACACCCGGCTTGAAACTCCCCTGGGATATTCCTGGGTTAATTAACATTATCTTTATAAACAATTTTGATGAATGAGGGAATATAACCTATGGAAACCATTGATATTCAATAGTGATGCAGGATAAACCTAAATTTTCTTAGGAAAATAATTCTAAGGATGATCATAATTTTTAAGGCATATATACCACTTTTAGGTTTTAAGTTATAGGAGTTTAAAATGATTGATGATATTTTGGGAGACATTTATGGGAATATATACCTTTAGTTTTTTATATGTTTTAATGAGAATGTTATTTTAGGAATAATGATTTTATATATTATGATCATAGTTTTAATGGTATTGATAAAATTTAGGGTTAATATTATCAATAATGTTAAGGTAATAATAGTCAACTAAGATTGTTTGATTTTGTGGATGAAATAAGGTCTATAGAAAACCTTAGTGGTTAAAATTGATTTTATGATAAATTTTATTATTTATGATGTTCTTCATATTTTTTTGAATTTTATAACAATTTTACTCATATATTTTTACAAAAATGAAAACCCATAGACTTGGTGACAACCCATCACATCCTGAAATCCCATAGTACTTGAACCCACAAATAAAGGGAGAAAAGGGTGCAGTGCCAACCATTGGCCTAGGTGATATCCTAATTTTTATAAAGTTTTGTTACATAAATTATTTAATCAATAAATATAAATTTGATTTTGGTAAGAATATTATAGGATCAAATAATATTAATTTTTTTGGATTTTGATTTGATTTGTGATATTTGAGGAGAAATTTTATTAGTTTGAGGTATATATAACCTTTAGGTTTAATAAAAAGTATTATTTGGGAAGAATAATATCATGTATTTTGAGATATAATATGAATGGTATGAGATAGCATATTATGTTAAAAACTTCTTTAATATTGAGTTTATTAAAGTTATTTAGGACATGGAGTTATTTATTTATGGAATTATCTTTGCTAAACCACAAGTTTTATGGTTGAGTTTTTGAGATTAATGTATGGTTTCTTCATAAAAAGGTTTATTTATTTTTTATTATCTTAAGTTTTGCTAAAAATATCAGTTTTATAAAATATGTTATAAATATACTGTTATTATATTGTGTATTAATTGATCCGTTAGAATTTGATTTTAGTTATTTAGATATGAAAATTTTATATTCAATATTAATTTCAAGGAGTAGTAGAAAATGTTGAAATTCATCAAAGCACAACCAAAGAATGAAATCGTACTATAAAATGAAAATAAATAAAGTTTTTATATTTTCTCATGTCCTCTATATAAAAAATAAATTAATACCTCAAATTTAGGAAAAGGATCTGGAAATAAAAATGATATCCTTTGACCTTCATTTTTAATGAATTGATGGTCTTTTCCACCCTCATTGATTTATGGTTTTTTTGTCATTAACTTTTTCATGACCATGTTCTCTATCACTTCATATTATTCATTGGACTTTATTTTTTTCCTCCATTTCTATAATTTAACTTCCCACTAGTTTTCTCCTAATTTGGGAACTTGAATATGTGATATTTTAAGGAACCTATAAGTTTCTCACCTCCCATTTTCAAAGGAAGTGATATTATCCCTATGTATGATGGAAGTTTGAAATAGTGCTATTTTAAAATGTTTAACCTTTGATGAGGAAGACGAAATTATTAGGGATAAATTTCATTAATGGGGATATACTATAAAACCCTAATATTTTTTAAAGAACACCTTCTCAATAGCATATACAACATGAAACACCGAGCTTAAATGAACAATGAAATATTATTATATTATAGTTATAACCTAGCCATTAAATTGAAAGGCACGTATTGAATTAATCACATTATGAAAAACTATATAAAGGTCCCACTCAATAAAATTTTATTTATTAATTCTTATGAAATAAGAACCCAATTTTTTAGTAAAGTCTTTTTATGCTTCAAAAATATGTTTTCTTCAAAAGAAGTTTTCATTTATTTTTTTTGAGAGTAAATATTATATTTATTTTTTGGAAGTTTAAGAAAAATTTTTTATAAAAATTATATAGTTTTTGAAATCATTATTTCATAATAACATTAAAGTACAATTTTGGGATTTTTCAACAATGATTGATTTTTCAATGAATAGTTAACAATACCATTAATTGTAAAAATATCAATTATTTTCATTAAAAGTTCCCATTATGATTTTAAATTTATCTTACATTAAAATAATTTTAATTTAATAATAAATAATATAATTAATTAAATAGTAATAATATTCGTACTTTATTTTAGTACTAGTTTATTTTTTGGATTTTAAATCATGTTTTTTAAACAGGGTTTCTATGTGTTTTTCATTATTAGTTTAAATTAATTTTTTAAAAATATAGGGTTTAAATACCAAAAAAAAGATACCAAATTTGTAATTAGTAGGTTTAAATTTGGTAAATTGTACCGTTTTATTTTTCCCATTATAAATAGTAACCATAGTAAACATGTGTCACCTTAATAAGGGTAAAATGGGAAAAACAGGGTTTAAACATTGAGATAAGGTCTCAAAATCAACCAAACACTTAAAATTATTTAATTTTATGGGATATATTCAACCATATACATCCCAAATTTGAATATATGGAATTTTAGGTCCATTTTTCCATGATAAGGACATTAATATTATTTTTTGAAAAGAAAAATACAAAATGTAACTTTCTTACGTTTAAATTTATTTTATATGATCACATAGGGATAATAATATGAAATAAATGAATTGAAAATTTTATTTTTACCATTATTAATTTGTTTCTATACTATTAATTTCTAAAAAAATTAATTGTATAATTATCTTAAATTCCTTCATAATGCTGACACGGTGTTAGTGCCACCAATAGAAAAATAAAATTATATGATTTTAAAAAACAAAAAGAAGTAATATTTTTGGAATGATTATGGTCTCAATCTAATTTTATGTTTAAGAATAATTTATAATTTTTCCTTAAATATTTTAGATTCAAAATGATTTAATATAATAACATCATTTGAAATCAAATTAATAGTTCCAAAAATGACAATAATGATAATTTATGAAATATAATATAATATTAATATATTTAAAAATAATAAAAATATGGAAAGAAAGAACTTAGGATGTTATATGGCCGAAAAAATTCAAAACATGGATATTTATGATCCAATTCATACCTTATAAATAAAATTAAAACCATTTAAGATTGAAATATTTATTACAAAGTTTAAGGTTAAAATGGTAAACGAAGGGGTAATTCAAAATGATAAGGGTTAAATTAACCTAAACATATTCTTAAACATCATTGGAGGATTTTAATTTGTCCTTACCCTTATCACCTTATAATATGAGTCACTTTTTATCCATTTGTCTAATAAATTGACTTAATAATATTTTAAAACTTTAAAAAATTACAATTGTGTGACTCTTCTCAATTATAAAAGGAAACCTCCACTCCTCAATTCTTCAAACTACTTTGATCCATCTAGCTTCATAGACCCCTACCCATTTTTCTTCTTAATTTCCCTATCCACTATAGAAAGGTGATGGTATTATTAAAATATCATTCCAATGTTCATTAAGAAAGAATCTAAAGAATTTTAATAAAGTAGTGGTGATTGTCATTATCGACTCTAGCAAATTTATTTCTTTGTATACTTCCTATAAATCTATTATACCTTCTCACATCCAAGATTCATTCACTCTATGAATAGTAACCAAACAAATTAGTTTCAAGGCCTCATGTGTGCCTCCCCATACACCAGAGGCTACAAACTAGTAGCCAGGGACTAGAGCATGTCATTAGGGAGTCTATTACCTCATATCAAAGTGAACGAAACAATGAAAAAACCTAAAAATCAACCAAATTATAAAATAATTAGATTATGGAAGAAATTAACATAAACAATCCTAAATAAAATGCAATAAAATAAGGACATAAATATTTGTGTCATACATAGAACAACTAATCACCCATTAAATTGATCATAAATGTAAAATAAATAACTGAAAAAGAAATATGAATAGATCCCCTACTACTATTAGTTTAACTACATGTATGGTATCCATGACCTTCAATATACACCATCCTATTCATAAAACATCACATAATAATCTATAATTCATCATGAATCCTTGGACCTCTCCCTATCCATCATGAACTTGTTCTCAACCTGAAAGAATACTTAAGGTCTATAAGCACATGAAGATGCATGTCCAGGGGTGATAAATAAATATCAGTAGGCCACACCCAATTATGAACCTATAATATTCTATCAAAAGTGAATTCTCATTCAATATTCCTATTCTAGGGAATTCCATCATGTTGTGTCCACTAGACCCTTGATTGTATCCTAGGAATCGATTGAATAGATCATTATAAATCATTTGGGATGTCACAAGAATCAATTGATCAAGAGAAGTGTGGCCACCTGAAAACCAATTCCATCACATGCATCCTAGAATTCTAGGCATCCTTGGTGATATTCTAACTAATAGGGCTTTATGAGATTCACTCAAAAAAATTATATGTTTTTCAATTCATGGAGAAATTCTAAATAAACTAAGAATTCATGTAATAGTGGGGCTAAAAATTACATATTGATCTCATCAGGAATCCAATATTCTATTAGGATGAATCATATAGATACTAGTAATTCTTGTAATGGTAAAATAAAATCATATATGGATAATAATAGGGATCCCCATAAGTACTTCTGAGAATCCCTACCATATTGTATCATCAAATCACGCCCATAGGCCCAGTACCAGGAAGCATGTCAGGAAATAGTATCTATATCAATAGTAACAGAGTTAAACAACGAATAAAAGAGCGAGGTTGGAAGAATTCCTAACACATCACTTCTGATACAACCCTGTGGGATCACATGTTCAGTATGGGTTATGAGGTGACACCTGCTACAATATTTATCCATGACCCCAACAAGTATTCTTTGGGTTTGAAAATCATTGGGTCACCTACTAGGGTCCGCTAGGCCAAAACCTATAAGAGGTATCCCATGTCGGATCCTTTATGTTTACACATTTGAAGAGGTATTCCTCTTGGGATCCTCTAAGTCATCATGTAAGGAAATGAATACCTCTTGGGGTCCTTATAATGTTATATAAGGTAAGGAATCCTATAAGGGATCCCCTTTATTATTTCGTAGGAGGAGGAATCCCACAAGGGATCCTCCATCACATATGAGGTCCTCAGGTCAAGATTGCCTCTCTGGGTGAAACATCCCACAACCCAGTTCTAATATCTCATTACCTCCATTAAAAATGAAAGACCTCATAAGGGAGATGGCCTCAACATAGAATCCACTTAAACATTGGTATATAGAGATAGCTCATGGACCATCTCAGTTACAATGTTCCATTATAGGTTGGCTTGAACACCCAATATATCTATCAACGGAAGTTGCGCCTTAATCCCACTGATTGTGGACTATCCCTAGAAAACTCAAAATGAATAATTTAGTGATCCCTTTCCATTCCCACCAACTATTCTCATGACCCTAATTTATCTCACATCCCAAGTATCACCCTACAAAGAAAATATAATCGATTTACTATAAGAATAACATATCCATTATCTCTCTCACAATAAAAAACCTATTAGAAGTTCTAAAATAACACCAACGGTTCCACCATTGTCATCTATATAGAAAAATACTAAAAATGGACAATTATTTGTTCTAATTCTGACTCCAGGGTTTAAAATCACACAAAACCCTATAACGGAGAAAGAAAGGGGTTCTACATTGCATGTACTTCAAAACCTCCTTCATGGCCATGTACATATACACAACCCTCGTCAATATCACATCCCAAGCCTCACCTTACGAAGATAACATAATCCATTTACTAGAGGAAGAACCTCCCCATTATATCTCTTAGCCTACAATAACTCTTATAAGTCCTCAAATAACCCCAAGGGTTGCACCATTATGATCTATACATAAAAATACTCAAAACTGGGTCTTATGTTTTTCTAATTATGACTCGAGGTGGTAAAATCACCCAAAACCCAATAAAGGAACAACAAAGGTAAAGTAGACCGCATGTACTCAAAAACATCCTACATATCCATGTACACCTACATGGCATAGAAGACATGGGGTCTGTCTATGTACTAATACCCATCCATGGCATAAATGGGGTCTAGTTGTGTACTACTAAATGGTAAGGACACACCTAGGGTCTCATTGTGCACTACTACATGTGCATTTCCCCCTTACATAGGGTGTCTTCCCAAGTACCCTTCCACATGTCATATACAACTAAATGGATAGTATTTAAGGTAAATTGAATATAAATCCAAAAATTCATCTTCCCTAAATATAAATAACACACTATGTGTCTTTATTGAATTACATTCCATGTAATTGGGATTTCCGATCGAGAAACCTCTATGAATGGCTAGAAACCCATGATTTCCCACAATTAAGTACAGATCAATCCCCATTGTATCCATAGAAACCATTAATGGGATTTAAAACTATAAAGTGGAAAATATATAGGAATTTATAGTAAAAATTTAAAAAAAAATGGGGTGAATCCTTTAAAGCTCCACCTATATTCGTATTTTTCAGCTTGCACACGATGAACCTACTCCTCCTAAGCTCCATGATGGAACCTCCCTTATTCTCTATATCTCTTTATATCAACCTCTCCACTTTCTCTATCAGTCACAACAAGGATATTACTTAAGGGGGAATACATGAGAATATTAGGTAGGGGAAAGAAAAGGGGAAACAAAACGAAGAAAATGAAAAAAAAATTGTAAATGTGGCCCTCCCACGATGCCCAATGTGATTTTGTGCCTCGACTAGGGAAAACCCCCTATTCTAAAATCAACTATGATGACATAATATCAATCTAATACACCATTAAATATATATATCTGAATTAATGTTTGAGAATAAATTAATATTTAATTAATAAAATATTTATTATTAATTATTCTCTGAAATCTGAATGTCTTTCAATTCCCCCAAACTCATGTATTATGGTAAACATTCTATTTTGAAACCTACATATTGGTCAAAAAAATTATTTCAGATCATATTCTAAGGGAAATAGAATTTTTTACACCTCTTGGATATTTGAAATTATAACTCAGATTTCTTATCAAATTCACAGTCTACAAAATGCATACCTTTATAACCTACCCACCACAACCTGTCTCATCCCTGAGAAGTCTGGGTGGTCAAAAAAACCATACTATCACCCCTGGAATCTCAAAAACGATACTATTTTGATCATATAATGGCTGATCTCACAACACTCACAACTCTCTCAACATGGGAGATGTTCAACCGCAACTGATCTAGTACTCCCCAAATAGTAATAAACGTATCATAATCATTAAACCAAACTCAAAGTTCCATCACCCGTGATCCATCAATCATTAAACGTAATAACTGGCACGTATAAAACTACTTGTTCTCAAGAACCAACATGTAACATCAAATCATCACCCGTTTCCACTTAACAAGAATAGTTACGACTAGAAATATTTAATTTTAACTCACAAAGAAGGTCACCACCCTCAAATGGACAAAGGTTCACTCCACACCATACATATTATCTTATACCACTCCTCGAGCGAAAACTCAACAGGTTCCACCAAGAAACATGTGTTGTTACTCTTGAGACACACTCATTGTCCTATCAAAACTGAACCACGATTGCACCAAATTGGTCATTCCACCACATCCAATCCATTATTGATGTCTCATCTACCATAGTGGTACATTCCTCATTTTATCACCTCACCTGATCAACCACCCTCGTCAATCTTTTTAAAACCATTGGTTCTCATCTTGCACAAGGTCGCTCATCAATAAATTATTTAAATAGTTACCATGTGCAATTGACATGTACTATTCTTGTCTCATACAGCATAGTGGTTATACAAACCCATACCAACCGTTCATCACAAGAATCATGATTCCAAAATCCACACATCACTAAGAATATGATAACCATGCTACAAGACCCATAATCATCTTTAATCCAAAATCTCCCTAGTAAAGCCTCTTCAAAATCAAGAACCATACTTGTGCTATAATTTATTCCATGATCTCCCATTACACAATTTCTTCCTCACACCAAATCTATAAACACTTTTTCTGAAACATTCCAACCATGTCCACATGTCTAGCTGCCACCTAGTGTCATTCTAGTTACAAGCATTTACCCATGTTATAACCTTGTTGCTAACCGCAAAACTATTGGGCAATAGGGCTAAGTACCCAAATAGTCCTTCCCATCAAAGATAATATTAATACCAAATCACCCTATGTTATTTCTCAAAAATAAAAGGAATCATCATACTTGTATCATAAAACCCAAGAACCTCCCTTGCATTAGTGTCAACATGAGTATATAACCAAGATATCTACCTATACAGGCATCTATAAACCTGATTTATCCCTTCTGACAGGTTTCTATCGATCAAATTGAATAATAAATCACAAGGGTCTAAGTTAGAACTATGTAACTCTAGGTCTCATTTTTGGACCTACTAATCAAGTCTCATAACAAGTTCACTAGGTCCAACCACCAATCCCATAAGTCTACCACACAAGAACCAGGAAATATAACATGCCAATCAACTCTATCTAAAATAAGTAAAAAATGAATCCATGTAAGTATATAATCAAACTCTGAAGGTTAAATCGCGTCTGCATGGGTTCAATTATATAAGCTTTCAATTCCAAGTTCTAGAGGGACACACCCTATAAGTTGTAATTGAAAACCACTTAAAGTGTAACCCATTGGCCACTCATACTCAGGTAGAATTCAAGGTTTTTAAATATTAAAGGCATCACCATCCATGAACCATCCTACAAGGACCTATTACTATCTAAGCATCCTCGTATGGGACTTCTCACTAAAGGTTTATGATATGAACATAGAAAATATTATGAACTCGCCCTCACTATAAATCCATATACGGTAATTCACCATTGAGGTTCAAGTTCACCATAAACATTTCAATACCTATTGGCATCGCACTTAATGATCTGAATAGATAACCATAACAAAGGTAAGTTAAGTAAAATATTATAGTAAGGTAGATAGAAAAACTCCATGTATGTTTTAATGAATGATTATTTAACCACACATGAAATGGATACACCAATAAAAGATCTACTAAAATGGAATTGGCTGATGGTATTGACCTATAGGGGTGAATAGTACACACGACATTGTCTCTAACGATTTGCATCATACAACACTCTTATGGTTCGGTTAATTAGAATTTCATTCCCATATATGTTTTAATACTTTGTTTAGGTTATTACAATAACTTTAAACAAACAAAAATAACAAAATATTCCCCATGAGGGGTCCAACACTTGGGAACCAATGCTCCATCAACAAATTAGGGTCACTACACTTCTAATAACTCACCATAGATGCACATGTCCTTTCATAAAAAAAGTAACTTTGGTGGTTTAATAGTGTATAATTCCACCAAGAACCTATTTCTAAAAACACCATTTAGGTTTTAATTAACACATTAAATAGTTAGTGTCATCATCATTAGTAAAATCACACACTATCGGTACTACAATATATAGATCCTATGATCCAAATATGATTCATGAAGAAATTACTCATGCCTCTACCAACCAAGAGTCTTGAATCAATCCCCAGCCTCCCACCAATGGTCCATGTTCCATAAATCCATAATAAATACTAAACTTCACACAACATGTGTGTCGGTCAAAAAAACATATACAACTATAACAACACAAACCAAGAACATCAATCTCATATCCTTGGTAACATGGAATTCTCACCGAAGTAATTTTTATTAAGGCATGTGTCAAATATCCATCATAGCATCTGACATATTACTAATTCTTATATCTACGATAACTGAAATAGTATTTAAATAGGAAAGGAACTCATATGATACAACTTTTCACATACCATTCCAGTTCACTCTATGAATAGTAACTAAATTGGTTGTAGACAAGGCCTTAAGAATTCCTCCCCATATGTCAAAGAATGTTGAATAGGGTGTGTCTATGTGGATAATATCCCCTTGTAACATAGTAATTGAAACATAAGAAAAAAATATAAAATCATACAAAGAATAAAATACTCAGATGTCAAGAGAAATAAATATAAAAAATTACAAAAAATGGAAGGCTGTAAAGGACCAAACATCCATGTCATACATAAAACAACTTATCACCCACTAGGCCAATCATAAATAAAAAATAAATAGCTAAAAATAAAATATGCAAAAATTATCAACAAATCCTACCTGAACAATTTACCTGGTCTCCATAAGTCGTGAGTTTCACCAACCCAATCATAAAACTCCACGTAAGCATCTCTACTCCATGATGTAACCCTATGATTTACCCTATTCACCATACACCTATGATCAACCTAAAAGTATACATAATGTCTACACACACTGAGTTGCATGTATAGGGGTGAGAAATAGATCTTAGTAGGCTAACCCCAATGGTTAACCTATAATATATTTTCATAATTTCAAGATCATGTAATATTCCCAGCCTTTTTGAGGCACAGATGGAATAAAATACATAAAATAAAATAACAATCAATCCTTAGGTTTGTGATTCCAATCAACCAAAACTAATTTGTAAACATCCATAAATGTCTCTAAGAGAGGTGCATAACCAAAAAGTGATACAATTTCTACCCATGGGATCACCCATACTCTCTACTAATATATAAATATAAGTATTGTTTCTTGTATCAATAGGAAATCCTATAAATAATTCTTATATATAGTTTCTAGGAACTCTACTCATACCACTCAAGTCATGTGTAACAGATAGAACCCAGTTGTCATCTCAGTATTCCCTAATCTAATCTCATGTCAGGTTCCTAGGTCTAGGTGCTTATAAACCAAGACATTAGAACTAATATAATCTTCAAGGGGGGATGAACCTTATGATATATGTAATCATCATATTCAGGATCTAATCCAATAACTAAGAATCATTAATTAACTGAATCAATAACCTATTCCAAGAAATATCTTGGAAATGGAATCATAGAGTATCTACCTAATCCTAGGGATCATCCTAGGAACCAATTGAGGAGATCACCATCAATACATGAGGATGTCACAAGCATAAAGTGCTTAGGAGAAATGTGTCTTCCCATAAACCTCTCGTGTCACATGTATCCTATAATGCTAGGAATCCTAGATGATACACTATAAAATAGGGGTTTTCAAGATGCACTCAGTAACCTCCTCTATTTTCTGGTTCTAGGAGGAATCCCATAGACTCTATGAATTATTGTAATTGTGGGATTGGATATTGGATTCTGATCTCACTAGGAATCCAAGGTTCTATGAGAAAGAATCATATACTTACTAGGAGTTCTTGTTATAGTAAAATAAATTCATATAAGGCTCATAAGTTAGATCCTGGGAAGTACCTAGGGAAATACCTACCATGTCATCTCATCACAATAATACCATATGTCTAGTACCTAGAATAACATTTGATAATAATAGTTTCATCAATAATAACAGGGTGGAATAATGAATAAAAGAGTGAAGTTGGTCAAACACATGACCCATCACTGCTGACACATCCCCTTCAGCTCGCATATTTAATAAGGGTTATAAGGTGACACATGAAACCATCTATACCCATGACCATAATGAACATTATCCAGACCGTTCAGTCATTTTGGTGAGTACTAATGTCCCCTAGGCTAAAACATATAAAAGTTATCCCTTTTAGGATAATCAAGATCCACACATAAGAATAGGAATCCCTCTTACCGTCCTTTAAGTTATCATGTAACGAAAGTTATCCATCTTCGGATCCTAAGAAACATTTTCTATATAGTGGGATCCCATAAGGGATTCCCCAAGTTGGTTTATAAGAAAAGTCATCCCCTAGGGGGTCCTCAGTCATAGATGAGACCCTCGGGCCTAGCCCATCTCTTGGGTTCACACACCCCACAACCTAATTCTAATATCTCAATACATCTCAAGCTGAAAGAGTAATGAATCATAATCTTTATCAAATCAAGGTAAAACACACATAAACATTAGTCTAGAGAGATGGATCATAACCCATATTCATTTCAATTTTTCATCCATGGTTTTCTTGAACACCCAACTTATCTGTCTCCTCAAGTTACGTCTCAATCCCAGTAACCAGATACAGCCCCAAGAAAAAACCAAAATTCCATGTCCAAAAAATATAACCACAACCCTCATTCATGTATCATCACAAGTCTCATTCTATGGAGATAAATGAATATATTTACTGGAGGGATAACCTCTCCATTAGCTTTCTCACCCCAAAAAGCCTCTTAGGAGTCCTCAAATCACCTCAAGGGTTCCACCATTGTTATATATGTATAAAAATACTCATAATGGACTTATATTTCCTCTAATTTTGACCCAAGGGTGTAAAATCATCTAAAAGTCCAAAAAGGGGTAACAAAGGGGTAGTACACTACATGTAATCAATGTGCATGTTGTGTACTCCAAAACCACCATCTCAGTCATGTACATCTCCAAATACATCCACACATTGAGATTAGTCATGTTCTATTGCATGTATATATCATACAAGGGATATTTCCTTGTACTACTACACAACCTAGACACACCTGGGGTTAGGTTCTGTAATACTACACAGCCATGCCCCCCATATATGGGGTGTATTTATAAGTACCTATCCATGTGGACATGTAAAACTCTATGGTGTGTACTTAAATTATACAGTGTATAATTCCAAAAATGATCCTACCAAAATAGTAAGAACACATAGTGTGTATGTTAATGGAACCAAACACTATGTGATCGGGATTTTTGATCAAGAAACCCCTACATATGGCCTAAAACCACCTTTTTACCAGATTAAGAATAGATTGAAACCTAGGGTTTCCTTAGCAACCACAAATGGGATTTAAAATTAGAAAATAGTGAATATAGTGGTAATTTTTTCAAAATCGTAAAAATATATCTCATTTGAGTGGAATATGCTAAAGCTTCACCCATATCTGTATTCTTTAGTTGCTACAGGACAATATGGCTCCTCCCATGCTCTGTGGAGGAACCTAACATCCCCTATCTCTCTCTCTATCTCACTCAATATCCATCCCTCTCTATTATATCTCTTATTCATGGAAATTAAAACACCAAATGGGTTGTATGTAAGAATCCATGGGAGGAGGATAAAGAAAAGGGGAAAATAAATGGAATAAAATGAATAGAAAAAGAAAATGGGGCCCGGCCCAAATGCCCAATGTGAGTTTATTCCTCGATTTGGAAACATATCCCATTCCATACTCAACCGTGAATAATGAATCTCAATCTGATTCTCTATTTAAAATATATCTTTGAACATATGTTTACAAATGAATTAATGTTTAATTAATTGTATATTAAATATTAATTATTTTTTGAAAATTCAATAAACTTGGAATTCAAACAAAATCATGTACTAGGGTAAAAAAACTATTCTATTCCTAACAAAGTTTTCAAAAAAAATTCCTTGACCATATAATAATGGAAAGATTCATTTTACCCCTCATGAGTTCCTAAAAGAAAAAAATAAAATTTATGATCAATTTCACAATCTGTAAAACACTGGTCTTTAAATACCCATCCTAAAATAATAAAAATATTATCATCAGTGTACTTAGTTGTTATTATTATTATGGTATAACCATTTCCCATCTCTTCTCCATCCTATGAAAAGAGAAAATATGTCTTGTGTGTACGTACGACTTACCATCTCCATGTAGCGGTGTAATTCATTTTCCATCACCATTTTATTTATATAGTTATAAATATGAAATTAATGAGTATATATATTATTTTTATGACATAATTATGTTTTTTTAAATAAAATATATAATTTAACTTCTTTTTATTCCATCTGTTTTAGAACAATAATTTCGCTCATGCATACGTGGGATTACCACCTCCAAGAAGAGATGTGATTCTTCTTCAGTTATGCTTTACATGGATGGTAATAAAGATATATTTTATAAATATATATTATATATATTATACAATAAAGATTCTATAAAGGTGATTTACTATTTACCTTTTTTTCATCTCATCCATCAAAAACTAAATATAGTGTTTACTTGTACGTATGACCTATCATCTCCATTAACGGTGTAATTCATTTTTATACCTTTACATTTAATTTTTTATTATATATAAATATATAATAAATATATATGATATTTATATAATTATTATAATATCATATATATGATTTAATCCTTATAAATGTATAAGTAATGATACTACAAAACCAAAACATATATAAAAATGAAGCATTTATCACCCATAATAGTGATTTAAATTAATAATTATTAATTAATAGGTGATCAAAGGTTATAATTAAATCATATATGGTATGGTATATATGAATATAGTCCTTGAATATATATATATATAATAGATCTATATCTATTATATGGTAGGTTATAGAGCCTACGAAGCTATTTAGACCTGCGGTAAAATATTTCATCTAAATTTCCCTTAATTGAGGCATGTTTTAATATTATACACTTAATTTATTTCATATGGTGTATAAAAATTCATTTTACATTTAATTTATTGAATCCTCCTTAATTCATGGTATTTTTAGTTTCAATTCAAATTATTTCAACCAAGGGGATTTTAATTGAAAGTTACTAAGTAGTTAGGGATTTCTTCACTCAATTTCTAATCATTAGGTTATACCACTACTTTACTAACTATTTTCTTCCATGATTATGTGTCAAATGAAATCCAATTGTATTATATTGTATTTAAAATTGTTTTTTGTTTATTTTTTTCAAACATAATCACTTCATTTATTAATTATCATTTCAATGATATGATATTTGTGTGGGATTATTCCATAATCTTATTCATATTCAGGATTGTTTAGGTTTAAGTTTAAATTGAGGGAATTTATAAGATATTTCTATCTTTATACCCATATATTTATTTAAACTCTAGTTAGTTTTAGGGATTACAATTTTTCATTCCATTTTATTCTATTTAATTACTCAAGTGATTGAAGTAATTTTTTTAAGGAAAACTAATTTTTTTTTATTCGGTAGTGAATAATTCTCTTCTATGTCCATATTTTTTAAAATAACTTTAAAAATGTCATAATTATTTAATCTAAAAAATAAATAATCGAAATTTTAAGATATTAATTGATTTTAAAAACATTAAAAGGAATCTTCCATATATTTTCCAAAAAGTTCATTCTCTACTTTATTTACAATAATTTAAATGGAAATTTTCTTTTTACAATATACAATATTAACAGACTTTCTTTCCACCAGAACCATTTAACAATATTTACCTAATTCTACAAGTTTTTAATGGGTTTCCAAATATATATCTTTAATGAAAACTTATTTTAATTATTCACTACAATTTTATTTTATTATAAAAAAAATAAATTATTTTATGAAAATATCAATATTTTAAATGTATGGTTATATTTTATCTCTTATTAAATTCTTGTTCATTGACTTTATTATGAAACAATAACTTTCTTATGATCATCTATCAGTGGAAATTACATTTTTACTAAATAACCAAACTCTTTGTATCGTAGATATGCTTACATACTAAACTATATTTCATTTCTATATATATAGTCTTTTACTATTAAATTTATTGGCTTTACTAGGAACATTTTCTTTTGATATCATCCGTCATATTACTCTGTATGATTTTTGATCATGTTATATTAATTGATTTTGGAAAATATTAACATTTACTATGTTATTTTTTTAACGATAATTTTTAGGTTGATTATATTAAATTTTTATTCACCCCTTTAAAATGATGAATTTTTTGGACTTAGTAAGTGATGGGTGGGGCATGTTATAGACCCTAGATTCATTAGTAGATCTCATGAGACAAAATAAGTTGCGTATTTGGTCGATGGGTTTCCCATTTATTTAGATGTCTAGGAAATATTTGCTTATGGTAATTTTAAGATGACTAGCATTATGAATTCCATTTTTATGATAGTAATTATTTATTTCCATGTGATTATTTGAATAGTTATAATATCTATTTATATATTTAAAAAATATGGGATTGAACATTCTTCCGCACTCGCCCAGATCTTGGCTCTCGGCGCTCCCGATGCTCTCCTAGGGTTTCGTGGGTATGATCGATGGTGACGACACTCCTCGCATCTCCTAATGTTTTCTTCACTTCCTTCTCTTGATTTCTCTTTCCCTCCTTCTCAACTGATTCAGCTTGCTGGAAGGATATTGCATGTTGTTCACCGCCCCTCTTTCAGTCTAACCTGGAACATCATACCTCCACTCTGGGTCTACGTGCTAGCGTTTAAGATGGTTTGGGTCGGTTCCGGTGGCCGCCTCTGGTGTCTCTCTTCTCCACTAACCTTACTGGCCAACCCATCTTGTTTCGACTCCATTTGGTCAAGCTCGATGTGGGATTTGGGCCTACTTGGGATTGTGCTGGAGGGTGGACACAACGCTTTTTGTTCATGTTCTTTGTCGGTCTTTTGACCTTTTTTGGTTTGTTTGTTCTGAGTTGTGGTATGATTTTGGATTGGATTTTTGATGCTCTCATTCTTTCTCTTGGAGCATATTTTATGGTGTTATATTTTCTTGATAGTATGATTTTGGTTCGATGGTTGATGGTGGTATACTGTTGTTTCTCCCTTGTTGATGACGATGTGATCTCTGGCGTGGTCCCCGATGAAGGCCTCCTCCACTCAACTCTGCTCTGGCGTCCCGGTCCAGCGCTCCCTTCCCAGTCGGTCGGGTGCGATGGTCTTGATAGAGGTTTTGGGAGGTGTTTTTCGAGTTCACTTTGGTCTCTAGGGTGTTCAAACAGTGGAGATGTTGGTGTTTTTTGGCGAGGACAATGGTGTTTTTCAGCGTGTTGTTGGTTGATTTTTCATTTGGTGTTGATGAAGATGTTGAATCATTTTTCTTGATGTTTCAATGCCGACTGGCATTTACTATAACTGATGACAGTGCTAGAGACGACGACGCCTCTTGGAGTGGAGGACGATGGTGAGTATATGATGGTGACGAAATGGTGGCGATGGCGATGGGATTCAATGATGGATTCAAGATGTGATGATGGCACCGTGATGTTGACACTCTATGACTCGACATGTCAGGCCTCATTCAACGCAGTGGAGTGGCCTGATTTAGTGTTACCGGAATCGAGGAGTCCTCAAAGCATGGTTTGAATTTCAAACTTTCTCTCTGGTGAGCAAATACCAGGATCCTCAGGTCGTTCACGTTATTCGCGGTAATCTTGTTGAATTGACTTTCCGATGACTTCCATTTTGAATTTTTGGTTGGATTTGAAATTTTGAATTTCCCCGCTGTGTTAGGTTTAATTCTGTGTGATGATGAGCATGTTCCCACATTCCCTAAAGTGTCTTTATGAAAATTTAAAAAAATTATTTGGAGGTATAAGTTTCAAGCTTAAGAGATTATTTACATAAAATTATCTTATTATCATTTATTCCTACCATATTTTTCATTCCTTATTTATCCTATGATAGTTTGTACTATATGCATTCTCTTAATGAGAATATGAGCTCACCCCTTTCTTATGTTTCCATTCAAAAGGTTTCTAGGAAGTGTATTATGAGTGATTTGAAAGCATATTCTATAGGAAATAATGATGTTCTCAAAAAAATATTATTTTTTTTAGTTGTCAAATGTAATGTGATATTTAAGGACATGTTTAATTTTCTAACACCAATAAACAATTTTGTAATTTGGGAGGTGATCACTTGTATCTAGTGATAATTTAATAATATAACCATTAACTCTAAGCTACGAGGACCAGGGTATTTATAATAAAGGATACCCATCCTTGATAGTAGTCAATATATTCAGGATAACTTGTATGCCTTTAAACCCCAAATATCACATCGAATCTGATAATCTCAAGGATCATGAAATCCTAGAAATTCCTATATCTAGAAATCACTATACGACATTATGGACACCTATGATGATGGTCTACTGGGTTTTTAAGGGCGTGTCTACAGAACGTATATTCGACAATATTATAACTGGAATGTTTAGTTCAAATACAACATGAAAATAGATAATGTAATAGGAATTACCAGTAACAAAAAACTATTATAAAACATTGATGTGATTAAGATCATACCTCAAACTGTATATTTTACTTCACCACTATCATCTAGAGCTTGTTCTATTGAAAAAAATAGACTGAAATAGCTCCATTCCCTTTCCCCTAAGGCATCAAATTCTTGGGAGTCACATCCTCTATTATGGTACTCCTCCCCTAGATTCTCCTAACATCCTATAACTCTTCAGATAATCCTTTGAGAAAAATTAAAAACATTATATTTCTTACCAAATCCGGGGCACGCCAAAGGCTGATTCCTACAAGCATTACTAATATTCCATCTTTTCTCAAATTTGAATCACTTGGTATAATCACCTCCCATAGAGGACACTAGGGAAGTCAAGATTTGCCCATCATCCTATTTTATTGATACACCTAATTAGCATTCCTCTTTTTATTGTGGGAATACGATCCCATAGTAGTGAGAAGAATCTCAGCCATCGACCCTCTATGGACTTGAAGTAAGCCTACTACCAAGTCCTCCTCTACTCTCTTCTCGATTACTAGGTCATTGAGGAACACCTCCGAGTATGGTGTTAGATAAAAGATCCTAACTTTCCATTTGATCTCAATATGGAAAAATATCTATAACTTCTAGGACTTTTGAGCCTAATTCCTAGACAGATGAGGGGTAAAGTGTGTCAGCTCTGTGAAATGAGATTAATATGAAGAGAAAGACATAGATCTCTACTAAAACTATAGTAAATCATATACACTGTCTATATTAATCAGGTTGGTAAAATTTTATTGTGTGAAAATCTCATTGATGGTCATCCAAGTATGACCCTCTCATTTTCCATCCTAGTTCATAGTGGTCCATCATCTGCTTTCAGGTACCTCAAAAATAAAGCACTCAAGAATTAATCATCCATCTATATGAGTCTTTATAAGAACAAAAATTATTTCATTGATGACTATCTAGTCCTTTGAATCTTGTGGGACTCCCATACCCTGAAAGGCCAGTAGATGCTGGATTAGAAAGATCCATGCATGATCAGACATAGTCTTAGGAAGGATTCCTCATTGAATGGGAATAATATGAAAAAATCATGGTAGAACTGCCTCTAGAGACTAATCAATGAATCCCATAAAAGATCATTATGGGGGTACATACATTGTCTCGGATGGTGGTAGTACAAGAACTTCCTTTCTAATGGGAGCATTTTAGGCTACCTCTTCTAGAGGTCCCATCAAACTTTTTCATGACATAATTTCTAAAATTAAAAAATAATATTTAATATTAATAAATCCATTAATTTTAGATAGATCCATATTATTCTATGGGATCAAACAATGTTTCTCCTATGAGGATACCCATAAACCAAGGTATAATCCTCTAAGTTATGCCCATAATTAAATCTAGGTACTTCGTACCTACACTTTAGTCACAGTCAAATGCATATACAAAAAAAACCATGATAATTTAAATTAATCTAATTCCTATACAATTTTATCATATAAAGGTGGATATATCACACAATAAAAGAATAAAATCATATAATTAATTAATTTTTCAATTTGAAAAATCAATAGGATCATATGTGACTTGTGATCTTACATGCCAATTCATGGTGCATAATCTTACACAGTCCCATAAATTGTAACTGCACAATAGATCCTAGAATCAGAATGAAACTATAATAGTTAAAAAGATAAAAAATCTCATGAATGGAAACATGAAGGTCCACTATACATGTGTTGTCTCTGAAAACATATAACCCCATACCTGAGTCCCACGTAGCATAAGATCATTTCTACCATATGTAAAAAAATATAAGTAATGAAAAAGAAAAAATCCTGAATTAATTTATACCAATTTGTAACACCACGGCCCAATTCACCAGTTCTGAGCTAGAGTAACACATGGACGCATGAGCTCCTCCCCCTATTCAATTGGTTTTCAACTATCTATGAGGGTCTCTATATCATCAGTAAAGAGAATATACCTTTAGTATTAGCAGGGAAAAGTATAAATAATAATAAAGTGGAGTAAATGAACAATTTTATAACATATGAAAGGGAAATTATTTCAATACATACAGTATAAGAAACCAAGGACACCCAATGTAGAGGGTCAAACCAAATTACATGTACAATCGGTAAGTCGCACCCAAAACATTTCATGCCCCACCCTAAGGGTATTTGTAATCCTCAAATGGCGGGAATTCTCACATGATGAGTTTGAAATATTTATATGTGTACATCATGCCTCTAAGGAAATATCCCATATTGGCCAATAGACAAAGGTTATTTAACTCCCCTACATGTTCTACTCCCATGATTCTTTATATGTCTGTGATGTAACTCATAACAAAAAATGAGCCTTAGTCCATAGTCATTTTCAAATCATCATGCTCCCCCCAAGAGGTCATCAAAAAATTATTGAGCAACCTATTCATCCTGACACATAAATAATGGTTCGTAATTATATGTAATACCATAAGAAATATATATCATACCATGTAATAATAAGCTATATCAAGAACATTCCTTAATTGGTTGCGCATACACGCCTGCATACAAACAAAACTAATCATAGATTACACATATTACACACAAATCATAAGAACACATATCAAGGATGGGTCTCATGGGCCACTCACACACCTACATGAAATATTTATCAAGAATATTTTTCAATAATAATGATCAAATCATGGAATAATAATATACAAGGCCAAATATAGTAATGAACTTCCTACCTCAACATCACAAATGTCAATGTTAAGATTCACCAAGAAGGTTTTCACCCAATTAAAGATCACATATAAACACCCTAAGAACTATCTCTGATGTTAGATAAGAGTTCAAGAAATGTGATTTTAAGAGAGGAACATCAAGGCTAGAAGGGAATAGGATCACTAGAGAAGAGACACCAAGAGAATCACCCCCAAGACATCATAGAATTACAATTATCCTCAAAAAGGGTCTTTTAAACCAATGTTTGGGATTAACTCACTTGATTACACAAAATAATATTGTCTGTGAAATAATATACTCATTACATGATAATTAAAGGAGAAGAAATTGGATGAAAGAAGTATTACTCACATAAAGTATCCCACAAAAACAACTCAAACTAGAAGCACCAGAAATGGTGGTTGAATCGATGCCTTAGATTGATCAAAGTAATTGAGAGATCAATCCAAATAAGTAAGAAATTAGGGCCCAAATGAAATCCACAAAAACAATAATCCATTTAACATGAAAACTCCAAAAAAATCTACAAGAGGGGAGGAGAATATATTGATTAATAGAAGGTTGGAAAGAATTACAACTACATCCAAGACCCCTAAAAAATATTACAAGTGTTACCCCTTTTAATATGTAATGATATATGGAAGAAAGAGATAGTCTAAGCAGTTTCATGGACTACATGAACACCTCCATGACCTCCTCCTTGGCCTCAACATGGTTGTGGTATTCTAGAACCCCCCAACCCCAAATGACTTGCACATATGGCATGATTCATTATAATAGAGTATTTTTCCTCACCACAGCCTTCAAAAAGCCCATGGTGAGGTCGAACAAGTCATGGACAATTTTTTTATCCCCAAGAGCCATTCCTTGTCCAGTCTCATTTTTTCATTCTCTTAGTTTACACTAAATCACACTAAGACAACCTTATCTTTCACCATAGCCTTAGTATAAATTATTATTTACTAAAAACATATAAAACCCATTTTTAAGCATCCAACAACTTCAAACACATCCCACACCCAAAATACCAACCATAACAAGGCTCAAAAACTTTTTTAAGGAATTTCATAACATACATTAATATAACCACTAAAAACAAGGGTTTTACAAAAGAAGATTTATTTAATAATTTAATTTCTCATAAATATATAATTATTTTCATAAAAAGGAAATTAAATTTAAAATAATCACTTTCAAATTTTCTAATTGGGAATCATTGATAGTGTCTTAAATCATATGATTCATTGGGTGAATAGTAAAATATAGTCTATATATAAGACGTGTATTATGAATTGATTTTGAAGAAAAAATGATTTAATAAATAATACAAATGAATCTGTGACATAAAAATGTTATTTTATTGAAAGTATAATAAAATAATATAATTAAATTACAACCAGATAATGGACATTCCAAAGACTAAAATTATAAATAAGGTTTTGAAAAAAAAAACTTGATTTTGGTAAAATTTTACATTTTCGATCATAGCATACTGACTTACAATGTATCCTCAAAGAAATTTTTCTTCCCTAAGGAAAATCAAATATGTGTGTTTCATAATCAATTTTTTAGAGGTGATTTTTGTAATATCCTAACACTCACTTTCAAGTACTTACATTTCTTTATTTTGAATTTTTTTCCTAGCTCTTTTCATGGGTCACTTTTTTTTACTCTTGAATGTTTATTTAAGTCACTAGGCCAGTACATGGTTCGTTAATGGTTATAGGAAACCATGTGGGTCTTCTTGGGAAATTGTTCCTCTTGAGTTTGATTTCTAGAGGAGTTTCATAGTTAAGAACATGGTTAATAAAAACAATGAAGACTTCCCTTCAAACTAGAAAAATCATGATATAGGGTTTTCTAAATGGATAGAACACACATTGTAAAATTGTGTTCCCAAATTCTGTGGCACTTCTAGGGGAATAGAAAGGGGTGTATGGTTTGAAAAAATGTGTATCCAAACCATGAGAGACAATTTTTTAATCTTAATTTTTTTTATACCGGAAAAATCCTCCATTATTTATCATTATTATACCATTAGAGTTAGATATCATCCAAGGAGGCTCCTCTTGTAGATTTTAGAGATTGAATACCTCCTTGTGGTCTATTTCATTGGATATTTGAGTATTTGATCATGATTTTCAAAGGTATGTGTATGATTCTTATCATTCTCCATGGATATTCTATATCTAGTCACCCATGCTCAAATATAACCATTCATAAAATATTTTGATGCTTGATCTAAGGATTTTATTTGGGGATTTGTTTCTTGGATCTTCATTGGTCATTTTGTGTTCTTTAAGAATCATCAAGGTATGTATTTTCTATCTTACTTATTTCTCTATAATTAATGAATTGGATATTATTATTATAGAATTTTTTTTCTTGGAACCATTATTAATTTATTACATCACTTCATATCTCTTTGATTGAGGATCTTTTGTTGGGTGTTGATTATATTGTGATTGAGGTAGGTGGTTTTTTAAGATGATTCCTATTAATTGAAACTATTATTTCATACTTCATTAGAAATGGATTTATAATTTATTTTTAAATAATGATTTGAGATTCTTGAAAAATGTTTTAAAATTTTATGGTTTTTTTGGACCTCTTTGATTATGTATTTTAAAATAATCTATTATTTCCAATAAAATTTATTTTAATTGAATGGAATGATTTGAAGAATGGTTTTGATGGTGATACTTAAGAAATTAAGGCATGAAATGTTTTATAAATTTGAAATGAAAATATTTTTTCTAAAAGTACTGATTTTAATTAAAACCGTTGATGCTGGTTTTTAAAATTAAATGGAATGTTTGAAAACATTATCTGGGGCTTCTTTAATGATGATTAATGAAAATGATTTTAGATGATTGATTTTCCCCTTAGTTGAATACTATATTTCCTTGATGTTCATGGAAGATTGGGTTGTTAGGTGGGTGGACATAAATATACATTCTTGGAATGTATATTCTATACATAGAAATGTATTGATGATTAAAATGGTCACTAAAAATATTGATGTAAGGGGATAATTATTTTGGATAGATTCATATTCCCCTTGGTCTTTAGATGTAGGGATGTTTTCACACTTTGATCCATATTTCACTAAGAATGTGAGAAACAATGAGCCAAGAAATAACCAACCTATAGACTCTTTACCATGGTGATATAATTTTTCATGTTTGAAATTTATTTATACATTATTTTTTTTTTGAAATAATTAATCCATGCCTGTTTTTTAAAAATTATCATTCGTTCCTATTTTATTTCAACCATTGATATGATTTGAAGAGCAAGATTTACTAAGAATTTTGAAAATATTTCAATGACGCATTTTATTTAAAATTAGAAATATTTGGTTTATTTAATATATAATTCTTATGAAATTCTTGGTGAGGTCATTCTGAAATAGTGTTTCACACATCCAACTTTTTCCTTTGGTAATTTGTAGACATCCATTTTCTAGGTCTAAGAAAAGGAAAACCACCACATAGAGGTGGAGGATGTTCTTGATTAGTGATACCTTGGGAGTTGGTGGTGACAAGAATAGTATGTGATAAACCTATTACAAGGAGATATTGTTGATGTTGTCTTTTCTATTTTATGTGATCACTTGGGGTGTTGTGATTCTTGTATTGTGCCTTTATATCTTATAGTACTTTCCACTAGTTTTTTGTTTAGAAATTCCATCTATTTTATGGTTTATTATACATTAATTTTTATTATTTGGTTATCCTTGTGGAGAAATCATTCCATTTGGTTCTTTCTGGATCCCCCCCCCCCCACACACACACTAGTCTCCAGCTTGTGGGGATTGGGAACACCCTTTGGACTATCTCGAGATTGATTCATGTAACTATTTAGTGGGTTATATTGGTTGGATTGAAAAAAAATAGTATCAAATATGCTCATATCCTACATTGGATATTGGAGTACATTTTTGTATGTCTTTTTATATAGGATATATTATTTTCATTACTTAAGGGATGGAGTACGAGCTATTTACTATCCATATCTAGTCGTAGAGATCCCTAAGTTACCATGGGTGTTTTGTAAAATCATCATGGAGTAATTTTTTAATCTAATTATATATTTTTTCTAAAAAATTTATCTGAGAATACTATTCCCAATTTTAATTTTGATTGATAGAGTTGATTCTCATGTGCCTCTTAACTGATGTTTCCATTTTATCTATTCATGTTGTATAGTACCATGACCCTTACAAGATGTCTGGTTAGGCTTCGGGAGGGTGTTTTTGAAGAACCAAAACAATTGAACCCACCATTTGACTAAAACCTCATGTAGTTAGTACCACATATGGTCCAAGATCTAGGCTAAGAAGTCTCACCTATCCTCATTCAAGCACCAGTGGTGGTGCCTTGAACAAATAATAACAAAGATCATTCATTAGAGATTCGTTGCCATAAACCACCATATTTTTAAGGATTGAATGGTCCTCAAGAGGTGAATAATTTTCTAGTATTGAATGACAAAATTTTAAAGTTCTTGGACATTTTAGTTACCATTGAGGTGAAATATACCATCTTTTAAGGGGAACATCAGGAGGTGGTACAATGCTATAGTTGTGGAAAAGAAGAATAAGTTATTAGAGTGGAAAGTATTTAAGACTATTTTTACATATAAATTCTATCTAGAGTGGATAGTATTAACTAAGTCCGTGGAGATACTCGACCTTCACTAGGTTTATCGTTCAGTGACTTTATATTCCAATCATTTTTCTAAACATTCTTAGTCTCACCTAAGGTAGTATTGAATGAGAAGTTGAAGGCCCAAAGGTTTCATATGGGTATTTAATCAGATATCTACTCTTAGGTATTTAGGATAAATCTCACCACATTTGTTTATGTTCTGGATAGAGATTTGATGGTAGATTTTGACATGAATGGTATGTTAGGTCTAAATAAAGTTCCACCCACTCTTAGGGGTTTTTTTAGTGGTTTATTTAAAGGAAAGAGGAAGAATAATGATTCTATTGGTGGATATAATGGTGTTGGTAGTTGAAATTATTCTTCTCCAAATCTTGGAAGTATCCAATAAAGGACCAATCACTCATTTCCTATGTGGAAATATTGAGCACTCAAAGCATGATATCATTGAGGCAATTAAGATTCATATCTTATGCGGATGATCAGATCACTTGAATAGTTTTTTTATATATATTTATCACTTCATGTGGTGGTACAAGATCATTAATATTGATAGGATATATATCACAACTATATGCTTTAAGAATAGTGTGGTTATGTACATAGGCATCAGGAGAAAATAAAATTCATGTAGTATGTGAGTATCCAGTGGGAACTCATGTTGGACATCTGATAGAGAGAGGTAACATTACTATTACTTCATCATTAGTATCTAATTTATTTAATACTAATGTATCTAAATATTTCATATCAATATACACTATGGTATTGTTTAATATAACTACGAAGCTCATGTTTTTATGATGGAAATTTTCATGCCTTTTGGGGTAAAGATAGATTAGGAACTATGATTCCCCTCTTGTACATTCTCTTTATCTATGATCGATCTTGTATGGGACTTTTTAGTTCTTTATATTAATTATCTAGATGAAAATCTCAAAATGGACTAGTTGGTGGATCATAAAGCTTGAATTAATAGTTATCATTGGTGGGTTTCCTTTTCACCCCTAATAGGAGGATGTGATTATTTTAGGGTAAATGGTACCCACGGTCTGGCCAAGCCATACCTCCTCTTTCAAAGCGATTGGGATGATATCTTTTTTTATTAAAAAACTA
Source organism: Viscum album (assembly GCA_963277665.1). Classification (NCBI taxonomy): domain Eukaryota; kingdom Viridiplantae; phylum Streptophyta; class Magnoliopsida; order Santalales; family Viscaceae; genus Viscum; species Viscum album. The sequence goes on from OY728156.1 coordinate 320,464,604, forward strand.
AATAATAAATCATATTGCAATAAACATCCTCCAATATCTGTGGACTTTCTAGAAGTGTTTCTATAAAACTTTTATGGTCTCCTTCTATAGATTGATATAGATTTCTCTATTGAATTTTTGTTAGGAACACAGCCTGCATCCATTTCCCTTTTCTAGTATGGAACTATTTGAATTAATGGAGCTAAATAATTAGCCTGATAAATTTATTTCCAAAGGATTCCTTACTGTGTTTACATGAACATCACAAGCACTTTTTCAAAATAATGTTGATAGAAACCTTTTCTTTTGTGTTTATTTCAAGAAAAAAAATCAGTTTATAGCCCCGAACATGTATCCATTTCCCTATATTTAAATTTTTATTGTTTATCTAAATGGGGATAAGTGGTTATCTAAGATTGTTCTTCAGTCTAGTCATCTCTATCTTAGGATCAAGGAGTATGATATCATAAATACCACCTTTAGTAGTAGGTATGTTCACTATGAGCATATTATTAGACCTTTGATCAAACTGAAGCTCCTTTTGTGTTTATGGAATTGATGAAAATGATTTTCAACCCGTATCACAAATCATTTTTAGTCAAATACATGGATTAAATATTAATCTATTCTAAAAAAAGGTGGATCACGGGACTTAAATAATATTATTTAAATATATCTTGATGAATCACTTACTTTATTACAATCTATTCAAGTGCCAATTCTTTATTCAAGAAGAAAAGTTCTTGGGGAACAGGGTCTCAGAACATGGTATCTTGATTGATCCTGAAAATGTAAAAGTTATAATATCATGGGAAAAATCAAGAAATGTCTTTAAGATTCATATATTTTTTATTTTGTTATGGTATTATCACTGGATCATGAAATATTTCTCCAGTTTGTCTTTTATGTTGATTATTCTCACTCTGAAGTTAGTGAAGTTAGTTTGAAAAATGAAATGTTACGATTCCTTCAATGAGATGAATTTTTGTTTAACTTTTACCCCTTTTTTGACTCATCCATAGGATGGGAAGGGCTATTTTATATTTTCTAATGCTTCAGCTATGTGTTTGGGGTGTGTTCTCATGGAATTTGATAATGTGTTATCTTATTATTCTCATTATCTTTGGAATCATGAGAAAAATAATCCCACACATGATCTAGAACTCACAGTGGTGGTGCGAACTCTTAATAGTTAGAAGCACTACCTATTGGATAAAGGATTACCATTTACTCTAATAAAAAATTTCGATTTCTATCTTCTCAAAAAAAATATTTGAATATTTATCATAGGTGATTGGTTGATTACTTGTAATAATTTGACATTGACATTTCCTACACTGTGGAAATGGGAAAATACTAAATCTCTTAGTAGGAAACTACCATCCTAGACCATGAAATAATCATTAGAGGATTGGAATCTCGTGTATGTTAATGAACACGGGAATTTGAGAGTCCAATAGGATTAGTCCAATGTTTCTTTGGAATGTTTTTATTTGATGTCATGTATTCTTGATATTATCCTCCAAAAGAAAAATCTTAATGATGATTTGTAAGGTAATATGGATTCTTTATATAGTGGGGTGACCATTGGTGAATGGTCTCTATGATTAGAGGTTATCCATTGTTTCCAGACCCATTATATAATTATTTTTACTATTAGAACGGTTTTTATGGGGGATTATCATCACTATTAGTGGGTGTTTTACCCAAGAATAATTAAAATCTTCTATGATATAGGGCATTGGTTCTGGTTTCAAGGTATGAAATGAGATATTGTTGTGTTTTCTCTCATCGTTATACCTATCAACAAATCAAGGTTGATCATTGAAATACTTCTAGGTTTCCTTAACCACATCATGTAATGACTTGGAAGTGGGATGAGATATCAATGGAAATCATTGTTTTTTTACCATGTAATTATCATGGAAAGAATTCAATTTTTGAGGTGATGGACTAGTTATCCAAATTTTCTCTCTTTATTCCCATTCATGATACTATAAAATTTTAGAATTTGTGAAATCTATATGTGTAAGAGATCATCATATTGCACATAATTCTATATCCCATTGTTATATATAGGGATCTATAATTCATATCCCATTTTTAGAGAGGCCTTCATGAGTTAATGGGATCCTAGGTATATTTGAGTACAACTTACAATCCTCAGACATATGGCCATATGGAACGGGATATAAGGATTCAGAAGGAAATGCTTCGTGCTTGAATACATGACTTTATAAGAGAATAGGATTATAATTTTGTGCTAGTTTAGTTTACCTATAATAATAGCTATCAGATATCCATTAATATGGAACCCTCTGACTCCTTGTCTGGTCAACCTAGTAAATATCTACTCTGTTGGTCAGATATTGGTAAATCATCCCTTATGGGACGTAGTTTGTTCTAGGAGATGAAATATAAGATTCAGATGATTCTATAGAGGTTGGTGATGGAGTAGAGTTAGTATAAATATTTTTTGGATTTTCATCGACATTTATTGGAATTCTTGGTTTGGGGCCATGTGATTTTGAGAGTTTGATCAGGGTTTGGTCATCGATAGCTTGAAAAATTGAGGAAATTGTAACTAAAATATGTGGGATCATTTGATGTGGTTAGCGTATTGGGAAGGTGGATTACTATTTGGAATTACCACCTCTGATGACATCAATCTATGACAAGTATCAAGTGTTATAAATCAAGAAATATCTTTCAAAACCATATCATGTTTTTAATTAGGAGGACATTGATGTAAAACCTAATATGATCTTGATATAGTAGCCTATTTGGATTATTGATTATCAGATGTAGGTTATTCATGGGAAGTCTATCTCTTTTGTTTGGGTTCAAAGACAACATGGTTCGGATTCTCATGAAACCTATGAGTATGAGGAATTGTTTACATAATAGTGGCACAGTCTCTTTTTGAACTATTATTCTTTATGAGGCTTTATGGGGGAAGAAAGCACTTGTGTTGGGAAGAATTGTAATATCACAACGACCGTGTTCAATTACATACATTACTTTATTTTAAATTTTTTCAAGATCTTTTTTCAGGTCACTTTGGCTTACTTTTGAATGTTTTATTTGGATGTTTCTAGGCCCCTTTATGGTTGGCTCATGGTTAGAGTAAACCATGCGGGTCTACCCAAGAAACTGTGCATCATGACTTGTAGTTTTAAAGGAGGATCATGGTTAGTCCAAACCGTTCTATGTGGGATAAAGGTAATTTTCATGGTTTGTGCATGGTTTGTCAAACTGTGTATCCAAATTATGTTTATATTCTAATAATGAAGAAAGGGGTGCATGATTGGTGCATGGTTTGAAAAACTATTTGATTTGATTTTAATTAATCTAAATTTTCTTTTAAGGCCCAAAACACCCCTTTTTTTACTCGTTATTATTCTAGTGGATTAATATCTCGACTAAGGAGACTCCTCTTAGATATTTTGGATATTCCTTGAGTCCTAATGATTGATTTTTTTAGAACATTGAATATTAGATCTAGATTTTCAATGGTATGTACAAGTTTCTTTTCATTCTTCATTGATCACTAGATCCGCTTTTCCTTCCTTGACTCAAACATTATATCATGTATTTTTATGCAAAATCTAGGGTTTGTGTCATAATATAATTGGTTTTATTATAGATCAATTATTGAATTGGGGATTTTATTCCTCAATATTCATTGATCATTCTGAGTATAGGATCTAATGAGAGATATGACTGACACTGAGTAGGGAGTGAATCTATGTTAGTCCCTTTTCTGAAAAAGTCTAATACTTTATCCTTTTATCCTTTTTATTTTATCCCTTTCACTAATTAAGGTGAATTGATTATCTATTTATCTCACCCCACATTCCAAATTTCTTAGAGCACAACCAAACACACATAACAAGAGAAATAATGATTTACAAGGTTAAATTAAAAGTATGAGAAGTATAACCATTAGTGTGATCCAGTAAAACTCAAGGAAACACAAAAAACTATAAAAGTCATGTGACTGTTTAACTGTTGTATCCCAATAGTGAAAGATTATATCCCACACACTTGTTTGGTACATCAGAAACTTAGGTACATATCATACCTTTATAAATAAATATAGTTTAATAAAAAGATACTTGGTTAGAAATATAGAATGTCATCTTATTTTTTATGTGATGCTCTTTATTATTCTTACCTTTCACAGTGGAAAGTCTCTTCATCTTGTTATTATACACAACATTACACACAACCTCTTATTCTTTCCTTTATAGTGGAAAAATGATGTGATACTAATTATTCTTAAAGTTCAATTTTCTTCTTTTCTTCTTCCTCTTTTAGGAAAAATGGAGAGTGAAAATATCATCTTCTCTCTATGAACTTCACTCCCAACTCAAACAGTTCATCTCCTACTAGTTCTTACTATTTAAATAGATATTCACTAGCCTATTCTTCTCTTATATCTTGTTCTATATTTCTTCTTCAGTGCATAATAGGCTTCACTGCATCTTATTTTCTTTCTTTGACTCATTAGAATGTATCTAGATAACAAATGTTGAGATCTCCTAATTCTTCTTCGATACTAGTAGATAATTCATTCATATTCAGTATTGGATTAGCAACAATAGATCACACTAAAAATTATTCAATAACCTTCTATATATATTTATATGAAAATAATAATAATAACTTTAGCATCAGTTTATCCTCCACATGATATTATCTCCCATATTTTCCTTAATGATTTTATTTTTAAAACTACATCTAACCAAAAGCAATTATTCTTCATTTTAATTTCATTAGAATGAAATCCAAATTAAATTCAAATAAATTCTAGATATTATTTTCTATATAATATTCTATAATTATTCGTTATAACTATTTCATGAATAATAATAAATATATCATGATTATATACCTTGGATTATTATCTTAATTGCATCACCGTGATAATTTTTTCCATAACTTCCTCATTTAAATTCCTTAAGGACTCGTGTATTCTTCATCATTTATCTTTACAAGGTTTATAATAAGCACAGTATTTCAATCCTAATTAACATTCCAAGAAAAAAATTTATCACACATTATCATGTATACATTCATTGAATATTTAGATACATTAAATTTATCAGGTTTCAAGAATCACCAAAGTCTGCCATTTATCTATGAATGCAAGTAACACCTCAAGCATGGGCGATCATTTCACATAGGTTTCATCATGATATGTTTTTCTACACCAGATACTTTTACTCTTACCCTTACCAAATACATGCACCTCACATGGGTTACCCTTATTTAGGTTTCTTTACCCATGCATAGGTTTCCCAAATACCCTTATTCACACAAAGAACCTCACATTTTTGTTGTTCTCACACATATGTAGGTTGCCAGATAACCTTAAGCAATCTCATAGATGTGTTTTCTACCCTTATATGAGATTCAATAAATGTTGTGTACCCTTACATATCTTAACTTTTACCCTTAAGTAAGTAATTGGTTACCTTTAGGTTGTACCTTGTTACCCTTAAGTAGGTCCTCTGTTACCTTTATACTCATGATATATCCTTACAAAGGTCTCACAACTTCAGTAACTTTTAAAAATTAGGCATGATACCCTTACACAAGATGGTTTTACCCATAATTGATCTTTCATACCCTTATGAAAGCTTATATATGCTTTCAAAATAATCTTCTAAGATATGTGACATGTAATCATCAAGCAACCAATAATGTTATACAATACAAAGTGTCATTTTCTACTCCAGGATTGGGTTATTTAATATTCAACATTCAATATGATTGGGTTATCAAAAAAACTATAAGAATTTTAAAAACCTCTTTAACATATTTAAAACACCTTGAAAAAAATAAAACTTCCACAAAGTGGACTCAACAATATTCCCCTTTTATTTTTTTGTCAATACCCACATAGAAAGGATATGTCAGTATGTGTCATAATCTCCCCCTTTCTTATCAAAATTTCATTTCACATTCTCTCCCCATTATTGATAAGATATAAATTTTTATTGAGAAAAGTTTTACCAATTCATACTGAGTAATGTGCCATCAACCATTCCTCTCTATGTCTTCTTGAGTCATTCTGAGTAAATAAAATGAGATAATTTGATCAAGACAACAAAGTTATCCCATATAAAATTGAAAAATAAAAAATCCAATAATAACTAAAAATATTATATTCAAGGGTGTATAATTATATTATATGTTTAGAATAATGATAGATACCAATTTAAATATAAAAATATCAACCTGAAACCCATGCACCCACTTCAGACACATATTAAAAACATTCAAGTATAAACAGTAGGATTTGACAATAACAATGACACTTCTTCATCCATCATTTTTTCATTTCATTAACAAAAATAATTTTCTACCCCTTTATTTTTTAACTTATTTTTTTATTAAGGGTGATATAGTTAAGAAAATATACCTTGTCAATGATATTATATATCACTTTCTAGAATGATCATATTTTCGTGAGGAAATATTTTATGGTTGCTTTATCATCTTTCTTTATTTGTATCTCCTTCCAGGTAAACATTACATAACATATTCATAATGAATAATATATTAAATAATATATTAAAATATGCTTAAATGTTTAGAATACACAAAAATTCATTCCTTTATGTGGTTTTCTAAAGTAGACAACTTCCACATTTTTTCAATGAAACTCTTATTCGATACTTGATCTTTAGGATACCAAATATAAGATCAAACCAAGATATTATCTTCTTCATCCTTTATATCCTAGATATAAAAACTCACATTTAAACTTCATCAAAGATAATTCACAATCATATTTATATATCAATTCTAATAGAGAAATCAATCAAGGATAGCACTCACTACTTCTTAGGTTTTTCCCCTGATAACATTATTCACCTTCAATTCCAAGTATTATAATAAAGAATAAAATAAAAAAGAATAAGGTAATAAGGTAGGTCTTTTTATTCCTCAATGTGAATAGTAATTTTAAGACGTTCTTAACAAACATTCTCTATTTCCTTCAATATTCATGATTAGATATCTTTTTTCAAATCTGGTTTCGACTTTGGTAACAAGGATCTTATCACACCTTCCATTTCTTTATGTGATCTGGTTCTTATTTCTGTATCCATAAAATCATATTCATCACTGGACATAGTCTTCATTATTTTCAGGGCTTCTTCTTATACTAGTAATGTTCCCAAACTTACTTTTTCATTGTGTCTCTCTTTATTTCATCTCTCACACAGAACATCTCAAAAAAAAGTGTTGTCATTTTTTGAAAACCACTCTTGAAATTTGTATTGTTCCTATGGAATATTCTTTTTTCATTTTTCAATATCACTTTCTCATGCTTCTTCCAAATTTATTTCTCCCTTAAAATATAATAGAAAAACTAAAATAATGTGTTTGGGTAAATGAAAATATTTAATAAATTTAACAAATGGTTTCTCATAAGTGACTATATTTGTATCCTTCTTCTGAGATATAGAAATCCTCTTGATAATCTTCTTTGACATATTTTGAATCTTCTCTTTTATGTGTTCCTAATGATGACTTTTCTAAAAATTATTAGTTGAAATATATTTTTAAAATTTATTTAGTTTTATACCAAATTTTTATTCTTCAATATTATATGATCTTATCTTATCATTATCTTCTGATAAACATTGAGATGTATGTGAATCACTTTTCAAACTACCACCTCTATCAACATCACAAATATCTTTAGCTGTATTAAATATGTTTGATATAAATTGATTCTTCATTATCTATGACTGTTTAATCTTTGAATGTGGGTTTCTCCCCCTTAACATGATATTTCATTATTATTTAACATTTAAAGGATTTTACCAATAATACAATTTTAAATGCCTAAATCTATAGCAGCACCAACATTAACCCATAAACTGTGATCTTTTTTATCTTCTTCATGCTATCCAAAATTTCTGGCATAACAAAAATACATTTTTGGGTCTATTTTCTTCCAGTTAGGCTCTTTTTATATAACCATGTTTCACACTTATTTTTATATCCACCATGTACATGGGGGTAGGTTTCACACCATTTTTATTTATACATTGTGTGTTGTTTTAATTTAAACCTACAATTATTATATAAATAGATTTTGAAAATTCAATACATTAAGATATGGATGGAACCTCTTTCTTCACATCTACTTGAGAGAAATCATAAGGTGATGAAATAATATTCCTTGTATGTGATAGAGGTATTTTTTCATTTGAATCATCCAAAGAACACTATATAGTATAATATTTATACTTCTTTGATTGTGGCATCCCAACATGAGTCTTTCTAAGATTGAAAATTATTATTTCTAATACAAGACTTCACATACTAAAGGAATTCTTTTGATCTTAAGTGAATTTCATTATATCTTCATAGTGCTTCCTCATCTTCTCAAAATACAATGAATGCAATGAAACCTTTTCTTATAACAGTTACCCAAGATCTTTAATCTACTTTGATTTATAATCCAATTGAATATTATTGACATCAATTTTATTTTTCAAATTCTCTTCCAATGAATGGGTGTTATTATAAAAATCATTAGGGGAGTCATCCTTATCTTGGATTATGTTGAGCCTCTCTTTATCAAATTTGGATCATCTCATCATAAGCACCTCATAATTATCTTATATAATAGCAAGTTGTTTTTTAGAGCTTAATCCATGTAATGGATCTTTCTCTTAAAGCCTTATCTAAGTTATCTATCTCACTATTAAGTTTAATGATATCTTCCTACTGGATTTTCAAAATACCACAAATAAAAAAACTATTTCTTTGGGAAAACATGTTGTTTATATTTTAATTCTTTAATAGATGAATATATTGATATATGATCACACTCACTTGATTCTTCATATTTTGGATAGTTTAAAATAAATTTTTCACAAACCATAGGGTTATATGAATCCCTTGATCCCTTTGAGGTAGAGATGTTGACCAAATATTTTATGGTACATAAAACCACAAGTTATTATCCTTCCAAGCTATATCTAAATTTCTTAATTAGATCATATGAAACATCTTTCTATTTTGGTAAAAGGGAAATACTATTAATAATCTTCTTCTATTTCTTTTTCATGTTCATTAAAGTATTTATATAAAATAAACTCTGATTTGAAATAGAAATAACATAAAAAAAACTACAATTCATTATAATTATTGGAGAAAAACACAAATCATTAAAATAGAACAACATCAATGTAATGTATTCAAAATAGGTGAACCAAGATCTGATACCACTTGTATAATCTTAGTTGGTATATGATAGACACTAAGAGGGGGTTAAATTAGTGTTGTTCCCTTTTCTAAAACCAATTTATAATGTTATCCTTTTATCCATTTCATTTTACATCTTTCATTAGTTATGGTTAATTGATTATTTAGTTTTCTCTTTCCATTTTCCTTATTTCTTGTATAATAACTATACACACACACACACACACATGCATAAAAGGCACAATGATTTACAAGGTTCACCTCTCAGTATGAGATGTCTATAACATGGTGTGATCTGGTAAAACCCATCGTCACACAACTCACTAGTAAAACCCTATGATTGTTAAATAATTGTCTCATGACAGTGTAAAGTATACATCCCACACACTTTTTCAAGTGAAGATCACACTCAGGTACAACCCATTCCTTTACAATAAAATGTATAGAAATAATAAGATATTCTATCATAAAAATAGAATATTTCCTTATTATTAATGTGTTGTTCATTATTCTTCTTCTTTTCACAGTGGAATGGATATTATTATTTTTTGTATGCATTGCATTGTACACAAGCACTTCTTCTTTTATAGATGGTAGAAAATTGATATACTACTACTTCTTATTCAACTTCTATTTTTTTATTTTCTTCTTATTTTTTGAAAATAGAAAATAAAAATTGTCTACTTCATTTTATGAAATTCATATCTAAATCATCCAATTCATCCCCTTATTCTTCTTCTTATTGTGCAAACAGATATGGATAGATCAATTATTCTCTTCTTTTTTCTTCTATATTTATTATTTAATATATAAAAAAATACACTATATCTTATTTCCATTCTTTGAAACTATATAAGATATTTTAATAATCAAACTTTGGATATCTCTATTCTAATTCAATTCCAATAGATATTTCCTTCAAATACAGTATTAGAGTAGCAACAATAGCTCACGCCACAAATTCTTTGATAACCTTAAATATTTATGTATATGATAAAAATAATATTAATTACAGCATCAGTTTCTCATTCAAATGATCTTCATACACAAAATTCTCTCCATGATTTATTCTTCATAACTACACATAACTAAAATAAGTTATTCTTCCTTTTATTTCTATGATAATGAAAACTAAATTATCTTCTCGTTTATTATTGATATTATTAGTTATATAATATCCCTAAATAATTATTTATAGACACATAATGCATCACGATCAAGATATCATGATTATATTCATTGGAGGCATATCGTAGTTGCATTACCATGATTATTTATTCCATAACTTCCTCATTTAAACAACCTAAGGACTCATGTATTCTTCCTCATATTTCTTCATAAAGCCTTTAATAACCATAAAATTTCCATAATTATTAACTTTCTATGAATAAACTATATCCTAGGTTGTCATTTATAAATTAATCAAATATTCGGATACATAGAATCTCCTATGTTTCAAGAATAACTTACGTGGAACATTTGGCAATGTAGATCTCCAATATAACCATTCATCTACATTGATAATCTACATGAACATTCAGATATCTAAATCTTCAGCAAGACCATTCAGCTATGTAATTCAATTTCTTGACCATTTGCATCAATCATACTTCCCCAAAACATTGGACGTCACATATCCTTCTTCATTATTATTCAAGACCATATTCATGAGTATTACATGCATGTATTGCATAGTATGTTCCTTTGAGGAGAATCAACTACATGTCGTTGCCTTTGTTCATCTCATTTTCATTTTATGCCTGTAAGAACCACTATAAGTATGATATATCATTTCACAATAGTTTCACCATGATATGTTCTTCTATACTAGAGGCTTTTATTCTTACCCATATGCGAGTTGTGATCTTCACATGGTTCACTCTTACACAGGCCTATTTAACCTTACAAAGGCCATTTAGATACCCTTTTGTAGTCTCATAGGCTCACCTTTAAACTATGATTTCCCTTAAGAAAGTATCTAGATACCATTACATAGGCTTCAAGATGTTTTGGATACCCTTACATGAGCTTCATATGTGTCAGAACCCTTTACATATCTTGATGTGTACCCTTACCTATACATCATTCCCAGTTACCCTTATATAGGTCATCAGTTACCTTAACACTCATGGGATACCCTTACATAGGTTACCCAGTTTCAGTTAACTTTACAAATTAGGTATGATACCCCCATGCAAGATTATTGTACCCTTACATGAGCTTCCATTCCCTTACAAAAGATTCCATATTCTTTCAAATTAAATTTTTGAGACATGTGTCATGTAATCATCAAGCACCCAATAAAGTGGCACAGTACTTAGGATCATTTTCTACTCCAAACTCGGGTTCTTCAAAATTAAACATTCAATCATATTCTTTAATATGCTTGGGTTATCCAAAAACGTTAAAGCATTGAAACAAATTATTCATTAGAATTAAATCACTTTGAAAACAAATACAACATCCACAAACTAGAATAAATGTTGAGTTCTTCCAGAATCATTTAGGTATGTGTTTTCTCTCTTTCTCACTACTCTAAAATTGATTAATTGGATCTTCTTATTTATAAATTGTATTTTTAGTGTCCCGCATTCATTGATTATATCCCTTTATCTACCTTCTATTAAGGACCCCTTATTGGGTTTTGATGATACCGTGACTGAGGTATGTGTTTTCATAAGGAAAATCCTATCAATTGAAATTGTTATTGCTTACTTAATTTGAAATAGATTTCTAATTGATCTCCAATGCCTGATTTGATTTTTTTGAAAAACATGAAATTGAATGGTGTATTTTGAACCTCTTTGATTATGTATTTTCAAATAATTTTTTTCCCTGGAAAATTACTTTGAATTTAAACTAATTACTTGAAGAATGGTTTTGATGAAGATTATTGAGAAACAAAGGTATGGAATTTTTTATAAATTTTAAATTAAATGAGTTTTTTTGAAAGTAATGATTTTTGATGAAAACAATTGATGTAGGATTTTAAAATAAAATTTAGTTTTTGGAAACTTGAATTGGATTTTTTTAAATGATTAGTAATGAAATTTAGTTGAGCTTAATTATTTTCCCCTTAATTAATTAAGTGTTTTACTTGAAACTCATTAAAGACTTATTATTTAGGTTTCTAGCCTTAGATATAAATGCTAGGTATGTATCATGTCTACCTATAAATGTATTGATAATTAAAATTATGAATAATCATATTTAGCAAAGGGGGTTCATTCTTTGGGATAGAATCATATTCTCCTTGGCTTGAGATATATGTAAGTGTGCAACCGGGAGATATATTTCACCAAGATTGTGGGGAACCATGAGCCATAAACTAAAAAACCATAGGAATATTAACCATGGTTATATGAATAGAATTTTTTTAAATTGATTTATATATTCCATAGTTTATGAAATAATTTAATCGTTCCATTTTTTTTGAAATTATTATTCATTCATGTTTTATTCCTTCTATTTAAATGATTTAAAAATATGATTTACCATCAATTTAGAAAAGATTATCATTCCACGTTTTATTTAGAATTAACAATATTTGGTTATTTTATATGGAATAATTATGTAATTGTGGGTGAGATCCTACTGGGCTAGTGTTTCTACACTATACTTTTTCCTTTAGGATTTTGTAAATTTCCATTTTCCAGGATTAGGAAATGGGATAGCTCCTCTTGGTGGTGGTGTATTTTTTTATTAGTGGGAACTTTGGAGTTAGTATTTATAGTAATTTTTTGTGATCCCACTATTATGAGGAGATCTATTTGATGTCTCCTTTTCTAGTTTATGTGATGACTTGGGTTGTGGTTCTAATTTGGGTTTTTTACTTTTCTTTCATGTGGAACTTTCCCTATATTGTTTTTTTGGTATACTGACTATTTTATGGATTCATATATACTAATTTTTATATGTTGTTATTCTTGGGGTGATATTGTACCTTTTTGGTGTTTCATAATTCTCAACCACTAGTTTCCAACCCATGGGGTTCTAGAACACCCTTAGAGACTTGTCAGGATTGACTTGGGTACCAGTTTAGTGGGTTATCTCAGTTAGCTCATAAAAAAAAGTTTATCATTTCATTCATATCCTATTATTTAAAACTAATTTAATCGTTGATAAATCTTTATTTAAATCCTTATACCGTGAAAATACCCAATACTATTACTCACTTATCATTCCTTTGATAAGGGAACTTTTAATTTCATTATGAATACCATATAGTATTTTATGTTTATATATGGGTGTTAACTTAGATATCCATTTTATTCTATCAATTGGGGAAACCTTTATGATTTTTATATCTATTATTTTTATATATATAACTATTGACTACATGGCTAGGAATATACTGTAAGATCCTTAAGGAATATTGTGTATGATATTGTTTAGTTATTCTCTTCATATGATGGATGTATTAGACATATTATTTGATGGGTGGGACCTAAAATTATATATCCCCTTCAGCATTTTATATATCTCATTAGATAAACTATCTTGGGTATTTTCTATAAATCTACCATTTTTTGTATGATTTCTTGATATAAGGCCTTGACGGTAGGGTTATGATATTTGGAAAGATGCACTCAATCACTCTGAGATCAGTTATTGTAATCTATGTGATTATTTATTTATATTTTAATTTCATCCCGAGATATTTTATGCTCCTGTTATCATTTATATGGAACTGTTTTATTATTTATTCCTAACATATTATATATATTATGTTTATTCCATGTCAACATATATTGTATGATAACCCTTAATAAGAATTTGAACTCACCCAATTATATTTCCCCCCTTTTCAATGATATAATGAATAATCATATGTGTTATATAGAGATAAGGTAAGTATAAATTATAAATTTTAATGTATTACTATGATGTTCATTGAAATACCCACAGGGTTATTGGATTACTGAGAGAGGGAGGGGTGAATCAGAGGCCACTTAAAATTTGTATAAATATTCTTATAATTATACCACCTAGATTTGTTCACCCCCAATTTACTCACTTAGTTTTACTCACAACCACACCAAAATAGTGCATTAAATAATATCTTGACACAAATATTTATAAGGTTCAGTACTTATCCCTTCTCCTTTACATGACTAGTTATGCACCACAACCATGGATTCTCCACTATAATCAACGTGAAAAAAATGGGTACTGCTTCCTACACCAACACTACTAGGGTCTCACAATACATAAAAATTTCAACTTCTCATAGGTTTTCTTCTAACAACATTTCATTGTACTCACAAAGTCTCACTATGCTATCCTTGAATACCATGAGCCACACAGGTTCTAAGAAGTCCCAACATGTATGTGAAAGTGATCCATTTACGTTATATGTTGAATTTGATTTCAATTTAGCAGAGGTATTTCACACCATCTTCTAGATTAGATCTCCTTCCACTCAACATAATCTTCTTCAAGTTCTATAATATTTTCATCAAAAATACCTATGACTCAATCACTAATTCATATCATTTTCATATATATTTATATTAACCAATTAAACTATATGTATCACTAAATTTTTGAAACATTTAAATTATTGACAATAAATATCTAAACATGTATAGGAGATTAGACTTTCATCAGTTACTTCTTCTTATCACTACTTTGACTCGCCTGAATTAAACTTAAAATGATTGCTAGCTACTTCTTCTTCCTTCCTTGAAACTGAAAAAAAAATATTATTCTTCAGTATTGGTTTGGTATTTCCTTTTCTCCTTGGATCCAACATGTAATGGATCTTTCTTATTCTTCTTGTTTGAGAGTCTTTTTTTTTCTTTCATACACACTTAGATACACCTTAAAATATATACTTATTTCATTTTCTATACATTCAATCTATGTCTTCTAAACCACATGTAGATTTATTTAATTTCATTACATTTATTTCATCATAATAAGTATCTTCAATTATAATATATATATATGACCATATCACAATGATCCAAAAACAACAATAAAAATATCCCCACTTTTTAGTTCCATGATATTCCATGCACCTATTTTAACACAAGTTATATTCCTAAAATATCCTTATTAAATGCTTTTCATTTTTGAAATTAGGCTGAATAAACATTTATTCTATTCTATAGAGGGATCTAATTTCTATTCCGTAAAAAAATCTCCACTGAATCAACATATCAAATTTTACCAGCATTATGAAAGTTTCACATGGCACTTCATATATGTGGCATATACACTTCCTCATGCTTTCTGACAACTTGACATGAAACAAATATATAACTCAACTTGTGTTTGATAATTCCTGATGGAATATTTAATTCGTTCAGGGATATTGAATTTTAAATTTAAAAAAAAACAAGAAACTTCAATAGCTAAATATAAAATTAATTAGTATAGGATATGCAAGTCTCAAGGTCGATCCCATGAGGATGAGGATCAGTAAAATAAATATTTAATATTTAAGATATAAACTAATCATGATTACATAAATAAAATCTAAAATTACATGGAATGTGTATTTGAGAGATATTGAGAGAAAAAATAAATAAATAAATAACCAAACATATAATTTCTATGTTTATGTTCTAATGATATTAAGGATAATTAATTATTTTTATTTTTTTCAAAATTTTGTACAATAAATCCCCTTGGTATGGGGGATTTAAACCCCTCCCAATAAAACCATTTTTTTAATGTTCATGTACTTTGGTTAGTTTGGAAGAGAGATAAAACAAACCCATTTTTTGAACATAGAATCAATTCCTTCCCAATGGTCATGGTGAATATTTAATTATTGTGTCATATTATAGAATACTACTTTAATTATCATGTGGTGTCCATGAATGAATTATAATAGAGAGAGAAGATAAAAATATAATTGAAATATGAAAACCCAACTTGAAATAATCAAAAACAAAAAATTACATTAGCACAATATCCCTTAGATTACATGTTGGGTGCAAAATTAATCACCCTCTCAAGCTAGCCATGTGAGGGTGAAAAAAATAAAGAGAAATAAAAAACTAAATATATTATGGAAAATTCCTGGTAAAGGACTCTACAATAGTAGAACACCTCACCTTAGGCTCTCGTATATGTCTCTATCAACCCTTATAGTGGCACACAAACTCTTTCATTATAATAATAAATACATACCTAATTACACCATTTGAGTATAAAATAATTCATTTAATTCTCCCCATTCAATCCAAAAATTTCATACTCAATCACTTTAAAATCCCTTGAAGTCAATGAAAAATCAAACCTTTTATTTTTCTATTGAATCTAGGTTCGTGAAATGAATTTATATTTCATGGAATAAATGGTGTCACTACATATTTGAAACATATTTTTACTAAAAATTCACAATGTAAAAAAAGAAACTTCAAGGAATGAACATGCATTGTATATCCTATATTATTCATTTATTTTATATTTAACATCATGAATGGGGAATTTACAATGTGAATCTTGTTGTGAATTAAACATAGACAGTGATGGGTTACCTTGAATTTTAGTGAATGTATGTCTTGATCCTTCCACGTCGTGATTAGATATTTTCATCATAAATCATGAAACTCCCAGATTTATTATTTAATTTTAGTTTCAACCCCCCGGTGTCATGTTTCACAATAAAGTGGCCCAACATTGAGTTTTTTCAGCTTCTAAATTTCATCATTTTTTTTATTTTCCTATGAATTGAATTCCAATGTATCCTTCAAAAATATGAATAAAATAATAAATAAATTGGAAAGATTTATAAATTTTATTCAGAAAATAATTATTTTTATATTAAAAAATGTGCACAATAAATGTAGTAATCAACTTTAAAAACATAAGTAAAAACTCATCTTCATAATCATCTCCACAAGCTTGAATCTCAAATCATTTATGTAATATTTAATTCACAAAAAACACAACACACACATCTATTGATTTTTTTCATTTCCAAATTTAATAAAATATATAAGTCTTATCACTTTTTAGGCTTGGAAAAATTCTCAGCCTTCCATCTCATTTTCTCTTCATTTTCAGTCAGTTAGGCTCAGTTCACTATAATATATAATTTGGTGGACAGGTTAAGCATAAAATGTAACTCCATCTGGATTATTATTGAAAATCCATTGAATTTTTTTTATACACCAAAAAAGTAGATGCATCGAATCCACTCATTTGATATTATACATATCGGGATTGAATTATGATTTATCTAATTTTCATGATATTCTGAACTTGAATGCACAATGCAAGCATCCTCATATTTCAGTTTCATAAAAAATAAAAAAATTATAAAAGCTCTATTTATGATCATGGTTTGATAATACCTTTCCATTGATAAAGATAATCCCATTTGATATTTATTATTATTTGATTGCACAACTTTATTGGTTTATAATGTTTATATCATGACAGAATAGCTCTTACATCATCCAAAATATAATTTTTCATAATCAAAAAATTCTATAAACCTCAATTTTTAATTTTATGATATATTAAAAATATTATAATTCATTTATCTAACAAGATCATAATTTATCCGAATGTGGATTAAACATTTTACTTATAGGAAGCTCAATTATCATTTTACGTAACAAAATTTACATATGTATTTTTTTCATATAATATAATTTACTAACACACAACCAGCATAACTTGATTCCATTTTTCATTTTCATCCACGTGGATGAATCTACTTATGTGGGTCTTTATTATCTTATATGGGAAGAAATATCTTATGTCATAATATAAGTTCTCTGGTCATTTCACTACTATGTAGATGAATTTTATTATGTGTTATATAATTTTACTACTGTGTATATGAATTATCTTATGTGTGACCCAAATACTTCATGTGTGCATCCATTTTTCTTATTAAAAGGATAATTACTTTATCATATCATAGATCCTATATAATATATTATTTTAAAATTTAATTTCCTAAGCACCTTTCTAGTATGATAAAAAAATTATTATTATTCGCACTTAAATACAGGAATTATAAAATTCCTCAAATAGGATCATGGTGACTTTAAATATACATAGGCCTTCCCAAACCTCTATAAATCATCTCAGAATAGCTCCAAATAGTTATTAGAATTACTAAAATAATTATGAACACATGAAATAAAATTTATAAAGTGCTAAAACATATAAAATAATCAAATTACAGTATTTCAATGAACACTTTTATCTTCTCAAGTTCATACATCCTCAAATCAATCCAGAGACAAATTAATGTAATGTCTTTATAATAAAAGAGTTATTTACACTTATTTTATTAACTAATATTAATGGTAACTCAATGATAGAATATCCAAAATTATAGAAATATTTTGTTCAAAATCATTGAAGATATGTTAAAATTATTATGTACAGTTGTACAATATGTCCAGTCTAAGGTTCAGTAGCCAGTTAATTCTTTCTCAGTAACTTTATTCACTATACTGATTACAAGGCTTC
Organism: Viscum album; assembly: GCA_963277665.1. Classification (NCBI taxonomy): domain Eukaryota; kingdom Viridiplantae; phylum Streptophyta; class Magnoliopsida; order Santalales; family Viscaceae; genus Viscum; species Viscum album. The sequence continues at coordinate 320,483,264 of OY728156.1, forward strand.
TTCATTTTTAGAACTTGTTAAAGATAAACAAACCATCTCAAGAATCATCTCATGTAATAAGCTTCCACCTAAATATTTCCATCCAAATCCTTAAGCATCAACAATTTAAAACCCATTACCCAAAAAGTATGGGAAGTTTCTTCACTTCCTTTTGGTGGATACTAAAGTCCTTCACATTGAATTTATTATAAATTTAAAACTAACACTAAGTTACAATTTAATTCTTCTCCCTCTAATATTAAATGAATGAAAAAATATGGGGATATTTTTCTCAACATTAATGACATAGTAGGTTAGGGTCATCTTATCTAGATATGAATTCTTCAGATTTTAAGAAATATCTTCTCCACATTATACTTACACTTTCCAAATTATATAATAATTCCAGAAATAAGGTAAGTGCCACAAATTTTCATTGAAAATATCCATCAACCAACAAAATCTAAGTCTACTTGAGCTAGCCCAGCATAGAAAATAAGAGTGGTTAATTTAGATAACCAAGTTTTCCATTATCTATCCTCGATGTGATACCAATATGACCTTTCAAAATGTTGGGGTTGATCAAACAGTTTTGAAATAATTTTCGTAACATTTACTTCACTTAATAACACACGATAAAACTTTTCTAGTATAGGGTATTTCTTCCCCATTTCTTTATATAACATCTCCCCCTTGATAAACAATATTTATGTGACATAAAATAGAAATAGGGGAACGAAAATCATACATAATCCTTCATTGATGATGGTGAAGTATAGATTTTCATATTTAAAATTACTTTTAAATATATAGTAGAATTATCTATTTTGAGAGCTCCCCCTCAAGGGATTCTCTTCACAATTTATCACCTTCAATTCCTAATATTTTAAATACAGCTCGTATTATATGGGAAAGGGAGTACATTCAATTCTTTTAGTTATAGCACTAAATATGAGACTAACTTATAATCCCAGTATCACATTTCTTTGAAGTTGTAAAATATCTATACATCATTGTGTTTGTGATAGATTTGAATTTCTAGGTCTGTACATAACTGGGTAGCATTGACTTCTTTTCATTCTAATATTTCTTTTTAGCTGTAATTTTTTTCTTTTCTTGAGAAATAATAAAAGTTTTGTATTTTTATTCTTGCACTAATTTTCTAAAAAAATGAGTTGTTCAGTAAATATGATCAATATATCATTAGCCTCATAAACTTCCTTTCATTCCTATGTGGACTTATTCTTTGTAGTAATAGCTAGTGAATAGGATCATAGGCTCTTTTACTGTGTCTCTTGATAGCTTATTTTGACCTAGCAGCCAATTCATTCATATGATAACCCAATGTACTATCTGTTTACACCCTACACAAACTTCCTTTTCAACTTTTAACGTTCCTTTCTTGGGTATCTTCTTAAATTATTCACAATGGGTGTCAAACACAAATCTCATCCTAGAATCTATCTATTGGATGGATTCTTTTATGGACTCTATTTTGCTGCCATTTTCATTTTAATTCATGAAAAACATGCAGTGGTATAATATGTGAACATTATTTACACATTAAAATCATATCTTCCCTATTTTTTAATAGCCTAGCTAGCTTTATTCATTGTTTTCATGGAAGGATGTTTTTTGGTAGAATTTTTTATGGATTAATCTCCTAAGATAAACACACGTTTGTGATTTATGTGCTTATTAACTTATAGTAGCCCATTCTTATATTCAATCAGTGGATAATTCTTGGAAGTATTATACTAAAATTCTTCATAGGAAATATCACAAATATTATATAGCTTTACAAATTTTCCAAGTGATTAACATCTTTTCTTCTATGATATATTTTTATTTTTCTATTAATTTTTTTCTCACATGTGTGTTTCAGATATTAGCTTTTCTTTCCCTTGTATTAGGCCTTGTAATAATTCAACTAGTTTGCATATTATTCTAATAATCATAGATTTGTGTCCAAGTATCCTATAGAACCAACATCTCTTATTTAACCATGTTCTTTTTCTTATGCATATAGTCTATCCAGATCTTCATAATAACTACTTTTGGGTTGAAACCATAATTTTTTAGGCTCCATTTAGGAGAACGTTTTCTTAGACGTACTCACCTCTATCCTTGATATATTTCAGAGTGTACCAATATTTTTAATCTTCCTATTTTTTGCAAATTTTTTCCACTAAACCTGCAAAAAAGAGATTCGGTTTTAACTAGTGTAATTAGATAATAGGTTTCATTCTTTAATGAGCTTGAGGTGGAGATTATCTACATAAAATAAATATTTTTTACACCATTAGGAGTATTATTTAATGAAATACTTATTTTAGAGGTTTATGTGGAATAAAATATTCTCATTTATTTGGGAAGGTTCTAATTAGGACGATTCTATATATTTCTACTTGATATCCTACTCTAAACACTTCATGTTAAGGGAATGTTCCTCAACAACAACTAACTCGAATATATCTTCTGATTCACTTCTTAGTTTATGATTCTATTCTTCATGATTATTTATTACATCCAAAATTGAATTATCAAGTTATTATTTAAAATTTTCTTTCGCATTAAATTGTGCACCTTTGACATCAAATGTAACTTTATATAGATTCTCTAATATATGGAATGATTTAGTAATAGTAACCTCAACTAATTAATTGTTTTTCCTCTTTCTTTAGCTTCTTTTTTACTATATTGGAAGAAATTCACATTTATAAATAGGTATGAACAGAAGAGTAATTCATAATATGGTAATGTTATTAAATCTTCATAACAAATTAACACATCATCTGGATGTTTTTGGAGAGAACCTAACTCGAATAAAATTTAAAATTCGTATAGGGTTGTTGGACCACTGAGAGGGGAGGGTTGAATCAGGGGTCACATATTTTTTTTTGAATCTCCTTTTAAATTATTAACCAATAATTGTTTAGCCTCAATCCACTAACTTGGTGTTACTCACAGCCTCACCCAAATAGTGTTGTAAATAATGGATCAATACAAATATTTACAAGGTTTTTCACTAAGTTTAACTCCATTCTATGAATGGTTATGTGCCTCATCCATGGATTCTCCACTATAATCAATGTGACTATAATGGGTGGTATTTCTCACATCTAAAAATCTAGAGTCTCACTAGACTTATAAATATATGCTTCTCACAAGACTTATTTCAACAAATTCTCACTATACTCACAACATTTCACGCTATTATCCTTATATACCCTGAGTCAAATAGGTTTCATAGACTTCTGCAGTGTACATGAAAGTGCTCCCCTTAAGTTTTTTCTTAAACTCAATCTCTATTCAACACAATCATATGAAGGAATCCACAAAATCATAGCTCCTTCCACCCAATAGAATCTTCTTTGAAATTCAATAGGTGTTTAAGAGCAATACCTGCAACTGGTTCATTTATACAGCTCATCTTAACATATATTTTTCTCACCCTATTCACCTGTCTCTCTAACTCAATTTATGAAACACATAAAGGCTCAATTCCAAATATCTTAATGTGAATATCATATCAAACTCTTCTTAGTTTATTTTTATCCTCACTACTTCAACTCCCCAAAACTGAACTCTGAATGGTGGAAAGATTATTATTCTCCAAAACCCAAATAATATTATAATTTAACACTAGTTTGTTTTTTCCGCTTCTCATTCGCTACCTCATATAGTGGATCATACTTTGAGAGATAGAGTCTTCTATTCTCTAAGATACAAACTTCGATACCTAGAGAAGTGACTAATTATTTATTTTTTACAACTTACTTCTTTATATTCTAATCTATATGTGGATATATTTAATAGGATTAAATTTCTTCTACTATAAACAATAACCAAAAATGTAATATATAGACGACCCTCTCACTGCCAACAGAAAAGTATAATAACAAAATACACACTTTTAGGATCTTGTATATTTCATGAAACTTTTTAAAATCAAAATATATTCTTATAATGACCATATTAAATGAATCTCATTTTTGAAACTCATCCAAATAAACATTTCTTTTATTCTACAATTGGATCAGCTTCTGGTTCTTCAAAAATATCTCCATTGTTTCAGCTCATCAACTCTTTCAAACTGTATGAAACAATAACACGGGAATTCATATCTATAGCATATACACTTCCCCTTGCAGAATGATATCTTTACATGAAACCATTATATAACTCAACTTCAGTCTACCGATGGTTGAAGAATATTGGATTTATACTCATCTCCCTAATCTCAATCACTAAACATTGATGTGATATTTAATCCACTAAAATAAAAGTACGTACATCTTATGATATTTGAATTTTCATAAATAATTAAATATAGAAATTTTATCTATTTTAAATATTGAAAACAAATCTTATCATATAATATTAGTTCCTCTTTATTTTTACTCAATCGGTCTCATATCTCTATAATATTGGATTTTATGGATAGCCTGAGCTGAGATATAACTTCATTGTATTATTATTGAAAATATATTTTTATTTTATTAATAAAAAAATACATGTGGTGGATCCTATCATTTAATCTTACTCAAAACAGACTTGAATCATGGCTTTTCAAAGTTTCCTGATATTCTAAATTTGAATGCATAACATAATAATCACCATAATTTACTTTCATGAAAATTAAAAAATTTGAAATCTCCATTTATCATTATGCTCTGATCTTCCCATTAATTGGACGAAGACCAGCTCCTTAGATAATTATTTTCTTGGATTAAACACCTTTCATGGTGTTTGTTATGTTTATATTATGGTAAAAAACATAAATCAGCCCAAATATTAATCTTCATAATCAAAAATTCCTGAAACCTCAATTTTTTATTCTGTTGGGATCTTGAAAGTACTCCAATTTGTTTGTCTAACAAGCTCAAATTTTATCAGAATGTAGAAAACTTATTTTACTTACGGTCAACTCAGTTTTTATTCTTCTAAACTATATTTACTCATGAGGTGTTCCCCATAAGATAATTTACTTATAAAATACTCACGTAACTCGTTCCTTTTTCTATTTTTATCCACGTAGTTATATTTACTTATGTGGGCCTTAATTTTCTTCACCATAGATGAATATAATTACATGGGTCCCAATTCTCTTACACTAGCATAAATATATTCTTCTATAATAGAAATTTCTTGGTCATTTCCCTCCTATATAGATGAATTCTCTTACGTGATGCACAATTTTACTTCTATATAGATGAATTATCTTATGAAAGACACAAATCTTATACACATGAATTTATCCTCTTACAGTAGGATAATTACATTAATATCTCTCAAAACCTCTATACTATATTATTTTCAAACCAAATTTCCAACACACACGGTTAGTAGCATAACTTCCTTTATCATTCTTCACACTCCAACACAAAAATTCTAGACATATTCAAATAATCTAAGGGCGACTTCAAATATTCTCAATCCATTTCAAACCTCTTAAAATCATCTAATAATAGCTATAACAGTTATGAGAATTTTTAAAATAATTCTAAAGACCTTCAAGAACATTTCTAACGTGTTACATCATATAAAATACTTAAATTAGATTATTTCAATAACTCTTCTACTAACTCAAGTTTATACTTCCTCAAATCAATCCAAATACCTCTTTATTCTATGAAACCTTCATCCACTGGTGTTTCAAACTTATTTCAACAGCTAAAATACAAGGTAATTCAATGATTGAATCTTAAAACTCTAACCAACATTTGTTCTAAAACATTGAACCTATTTTATAATTATTAATTTAAAATGTATGATATGTAAATTCTAGGGTTTGGTAGCTATATTTTTCTTTCTCAATTCCACCAACCACACTATTGAAGACCAGTCTAATTCAATTTCAAAACGTTTCTCTAAAAAATAAACCATCTCTTCAATCATCTGATGTAATAGGATTCTCCCAAAAGTTATTTAACTAGATATTTAAGGAGAACAAATTCCAAAACCATTTCCCAATGAGTATGGGAAGAATACTCACTTAATTTTGGTGCAGACTCAATCCCATCACTCCAGCCACCATTACATGATGAAATATTCACAAACAAAAAGTCGCATTGACAGTAAACACAACTTAAACCCAAGGGCACTTCAGACATTCTGTTTTCAATGTAATGTAATGTTTATATATGTATCTAGTCTTTCAAGACTACTAATGTATTGAAATTTTTAAATTTTGACCTTATGTATTCTATATTATTTTAATAAATTAAAAATAGTTATGGTTTACTAGATGCAAGGTTATTACACCTTCCACTTTTAATCAAAAAACTTTCCAAGTGTTGGGAACTTATTTATCCAACTAGTTATGAAATTGGGGATAAGAGATTTTAAATCCCAAGCCTCTTTAAGATATTGTATTCTTATATACTATTATTTATTTATTTTAATTTATAATAATTCAATTACTTTCCATTTTACTTAACATTCCATATTATAACCTGGCTGATATGACATTCTATCTTATCCTATTATTTTCTACTGCTCTTTGTTGTTTGGTCTACCGAGACTTTAATATATTGATTACGGTACTTATTTACATTTTAAGTGGTTCTTAATTCAAAGTATATACTTTTTCAAATGCACGCACCACTTTATGTTGTATACTAGGATAACATTTAGTTTCCAAGCTTATCTATTAGTCCTCCTTATACTAATGTATAATAGAGAAATTTTCTTATAGCGGCTAATCTTTCTATATGATCACTTGAAAGGTTAAATCAGAATCAACCTACTATGTTTGACTTCTATAACAAAAAAAATATCAAGGACGGGAGTCATATTAAGTTAAATGATAAATATTTATCCCAACTAGGAAAATCTATGGGAAAATGTATCCAAGTAAAATACCGTGGAAGAATAATAATAAAAGAGAAATAAGTGACTAGTAACAGACGTGAAAATGGGGTTTCAAATAAAGTGATATGATAAGAATATAAGAAACCTCGAGAGATTTGACGATAATTTCCCTTGATTAAGAAAAGTGAAAATTAACTGAAAATATAGAAGAAGAAGAAAAAAGGTAAAAAGATTCTAAAGGCACTAACACATAGAGTATGAGTGAAGAGTCTTCATCAGAAAATAGCTTAGACGGTTGAAATAACTAGAGGGTATTCAGATATCTAGAAATAACTTCTCAAAAAGATAAAATGTCATTTATGGAAAATTTAAGTCAATCCATAACAATTAAATCTTTAAAATCCATAGTTTTCGATTATGATAAGGGGGATCCTCAAATTATGGATGAGTTAATTGATTATTTTGATCAGCTAGAGGATTTTTATAAGTCAACAAAGAAATGTCGTTCAATGAAAAATTTACCATAATTATAGTAGCAAAATTAAAATCATTCCACTAAATTAGAAGATAGATAGTCTACTTTTTCCACCAACAATCAAGACAAGTGATAAAACTCATATTAGAAATAGTGATTCGAAAACAAGTTATTTTTTTCCTAAATGGTATGAAGATAAAATTTATAAATCTTTTCTACTTTGAAAGATTCATTGACTTCCAAATATATAATAGAATATACTTTATCTCATGGATAAATTTCTTATAAGAACTATTTTGTTCTCGAAAACATAACTTTTTCTCTTAAGGTAATACCGTAGGGAGTTGGAATAACCAATTTTATTTAAAAAGATGTCAATCATGTGGTATGGAAAGATCATATATTTCAAGGGACCTCACCTCAATCTGACATCGTAAAGTATTTCTAGAATCACTGTTGAATGTTCTGTCTAATAATATTTTTGGAACAAATAAAATTTAGATTCCAAAATCTTGAACTAAATGATTTTTAGGATAATGTGTCGAGTTTTAACGACAAGAATACTTGGTATATGGATAACAGTTACCCTTGATATATAACAATTGAGAAATCTGACTTCTTGAACATAAAAAATTTAAAGATGGAAATTTTATTTTCAAAGACTCTGAAGGGATGGATAGTTGGATTTGGTGATATATCCCTCTATGGTGCGCCATTCATTTAAAATTTTCTTTATGTTTTAGGTTTAAATCATAGTCTCATAAGCCTAATTTAATTATGAGATAAATGATACTTCATGAAATTTTGGAACGGTAAATGTATTATAATGTGTTCAAAATGAGATCTAACATTTTTTACATATAAGTTGGATAATGTCTATACCTTAGATTTAAAAGACTTATCTTACCAGAATATTCCTTACCTATGTGAAATAGAAGGTAATTCAAAACATTTACATAAAATATTAGAAAACTAAAATAATCAGACCTTAAATGATATTTCCTAGTAAGATCATGTGAAGTATCTTCCCGAGATCAGGTATAATTCTTCAAAATTCTCTAATATGGTAAGTAATATATATTCTCTTTTAAACTAGAAAGTGACGCCTAAACATTGGACCAGGGTGGATGAATTTTTTAAATGATGAGAACACACGGCACGCGACTGAAAAGGGACCCTCTCTCCCAGATTGGATCCCCATCGATCCGAGAGATGGTCCTCTGTGCTCCAAGATTGGATCTCATTAGGAGCATGTTATCACGATCTCTCCCTAGAAAAGGGACCCTCTCTCCCAGTCTCTGTGTTCAGTTGGTTCCAGAGGTCAGGTCTTCAGCTCTCCTGTTGGACCGGCTTCGAGGGAGACTTGGCATATAGTTGGGCCGGATCACCACTCTGATGATCAACCTTTATCGGCTGAGATTTTTCTTCTAGGAAGAGGTGGTCACTGTTTTGATAGGAACAACTCACGAGATAGTTTTTTTAAAGGTGATTATTTTACTCCCCTATTTCCACTGAGCTCTCCAAATCATTTTGCGGTTCTGTCGTCTCACATAAGAGAAGAGGGCAATCCGTCCCCTAGATTTACAGGAGTCAATGATCAGTTTCAGTATACTCCTATCACTACTGGATAGGTGACTCTAGAAATATAGAGAAGCAGTTAGCTTGGCCAATGCAGCATCTCTCTCTTTTAAGTTGAGGGGCCAGAGGGCCAAGTCTCATCTTTTTTAATGATCTGCCTCATATTATGTAATTCTAGAGGCTTAAGGGGTCGGGTAAAGCATGTCTTCATCTATTCTGAAGTTAGGAAACATTTGGTGTCTCTTCTTTTTGTCTTTCAGCACAAGTAAAAAGAGGATCAGATTAGGTGTTTCACGAGAAAACTCAGTTTTATGCACTCAATTCATTGGGAATACCAATAATTGTCATGTCTGGATATTTTAGAAACCAAATGTTTATGTTGAAATGAAAGAGTTCTCGGTTCATCAAATTACTACTAACGTGGATTCTGGAGTGGTTTGTTTTATGTTATCATTTGTGTATGGAAAGTGTGATGTGAAGGAGAGGTCTACGTTGTGGCATCAACGGTCAAAATCCATCTTGGGAATCTACCTTGGTTTGTTGGCAGAGACTTTAATGCCATATAAGATACCTCATAAAATAAGGGGGGAGCAGAATGCTAATCCAACTGGACTTATGATTTCGAATAGTTTCTGTCACGAACCAAATCTAGTCACCACCGAAACCAGTGCCAAACCAGGCCCGTGACGAGGCCCAAAGGGTGTTCCCAATCCCCACGGGCTGGCACAAGTGCCCGGGTATCATAAAATGAGAATTGGGAACGATTTACCCGAGTTTATAAACTTAAAACAACAAAAACAAATCCAGTAAAACGAATCTGGATTTTTCAAACCAAACAATCTTTTACAAAAATTCAGAACTGAATTACATAGTTTAAAACAACTAAAAAAGACTATACCAAAGGTACAAAACCAAAATGAAATAGCCCAAGAACCCTCATTGCATGGGGCACCGCCCTCAAGCCATCTCCGCAAGACTTCACCACCAAGGACCTTCTAGAAACCCGAACCACTGGAACAAAAAAAATTGTACCCAACCTGCGACCACAAAAATAACCAAGTCTACTTACACCCAAAGGTGTAAGTAGGGTGTGAGCCAATGCCCAGTAGGATACAACCACTAAGAGATTCCATGCAATAAACATTCAAAGATGAAAATCATGCAAGTTTTCAAAAACATGTAATTTCTAGTTAAAATTTCTAAAAGATGCAACTTAAAAAAATCAGTTTTCAAGTGGGCTAATTTAAAGAATAAACACTATTAAAATAAATACCATGGCTACTAAATTTTCAAGCCACTCATACCGTATGCCGACGATAAGCACAAAATATCTAGTGAGCACAAGCAATGGGAAATAACCCACAGGCACTAGCTAGTTGTGGGTCTCAGGTACCTCGTATCTCGGTGAGAGTAACCATCACAAATATCTATTCTCGTGCACGAGACACTAGTAGGGTACATACCCATAACCTAGTGGTCCCCAATCATCATCATTATAATTTATTTAGAGTTGTAAGTGTCAATATTGCTAAGTGAAACTGAGGCCAAACCCCACGGATTCACTAGCATACTAGTACACGTCCATCCACCTAGATACCCGGGTTTTCCCTTTGTGCTAAAACAAGTTCAACAAGTCAATGAATATAATATTAACAAGAAAATAATATTTCCATATCATAAATTCACCAAACAGCCCACATGTATACAACACAAGTCACAAAAGTCAACTTTTCATTCAAATTGATTTTGAAATCCGACACACACCAAAAATAGCCCACAACACTTTTCACATTTATTTAACACTTCCACAAATTCATTAAACAATTATATAAAACCAATCCAATATATTAAAACTCTCATAACAGCCCGCTCACTTGTTACATAACACCCCTTTTACCTTCAAAATCATTTTATCATTAAACTTACAAGAAAGAGCTCACAAACAAGTTTCGCTCCAACATCACAATTTACTAAAACATTACAGAAATTTACAAAACATTCTAAAAATATTTCAAATCTTAAAACATCACTTCACCTTTCAAAACCCCATAATACATGAACACATATACCAAACAGTACATATGCACCCTTTTCCCACTTTGTTTAACCAACTAAAACATTTACAATTTTCATAAAAAGAACCCAAGTGGTGCAAATATGTCTTGCACAAAAAACTCATTTCAAAAACCTATTTTTAAGCCAAAATGACACCAATATCTTACCAAAATAGAATTTTCATCCCAATAAACATGTAATAATCCACTTTCAAATGTTATATAATCACCTTGAACAATACCGCAAAAGATACACATGAGAACACACAAACCCATAAAACACTTTCAAAGAGTATAACAAGGTTACACACATAAAACCCATTAAAAGACCCTCATTTTTAGGCCCACATGACACTATATTATTACCCAACCAAAATTGGCAGCCCTGTTCAACAACTAATAAATCAATTCCATGTTTTACAAAACTACTACAAGAGATAACACAAGAAATACATTTGAAAAATACATACTTCAAACAAATATGTATCTTTAATACCAAATGCTTTACTATTGCTACCAAAACTGATTTTCGCATAATAAACAGCATATAAGGAACATGAAAAATTATTTAATCAAGCAAACTAAATCGTCATTAAATGGTTACCCACGGAACCACCTACCGAATGTGTCGAAACCCCCAAATATTGGGGTGAAACATCAACCGCACGACCTCTGCACCTCAAGGAAGTTAAAAGAAACCAAAAACCTCAATATTTCACCCAAAATACAGTAATTTATAACCTAGGCATGAACCCTAACTTCTGGAATTTTTATAATTCAAGAATTAGGGAAGAAACCCTAAGCAATTTGAAAGAGGAAAGAAATAGACAGACCTACTTGAAGTATCCTGAATTAATCACTCCAAAAACAATAGTTTTTGAAATTTAAAACATCCAAAATTCATGGATTGTTCGAACAAGATTTCGGAGGTAATTTAGGAATTGGAATGGAGGGAAAAGATTAATAATTGAGAGAGTTAAGAAGGGATAAAGTTACCTCTTCAATTCTTGACGATTTGAGACACCCTATGAAGATCAGCCCTAATTCATGATTTCAAAGAGCTCCAAGGAGGGGGGAAAGCCAATGGGAGAGCGCCTGGGTTTCTTAGGGTCGAGAGAGAGGTAGAATCACCGAAAAATCTATTATATTTAATAAGATATTAAAAAATTAAAGAAACATTATAAAACTGAAAAATGGGCTTTCGGGTTGGCCCAATTCTTAAATAATAACCCAAATCCTCCATGATTATGGATTTATAAAGGCTCTAAATTTATATTTTGGTGTTAATAGGTCAGAGGAGACCATTTAGGAATTGGAATGGGTGAAAAATATTAAAAAATGAAAAATTTATAAAAGAAAAAAAATTATTTTTAAATCTGGAATTGGGCTCACGGTTTGGCCCAATTCATAAAAACTCATCTATTCCTCCGTAAAACCTTTGGAAACCCTTCAAAACAAAGAATGAATGGAAAATAAATGAAATTTAACTTAAAAATAAGTCATGTATGTGACAATTATCGCCACCATGAAAACTTTCCGTCCCCAGAAAGCTACAGAAAGGCTAGATATGAAAGCCAAACCCAACTGATAAACCAAGATGTACTCCCTTTCCAGGTTTCACCCCCAAAGGCCAAAACACCTCCAGTGATCAATTAAAGGAGGAATACTTCACAAAAAATCATACAACACTTTCCTGAAACAATCAATCACATTCAGGCTTTATCCCAAAGGAAAACTCCTCAAACACTATCCGAACAAGACTCAAGCAATTCACTCAAACGAACAACAACATCGAACAAGGTTACACATACCTTGCTATAACTAAACCATTGGGCACTCTCCAATCTCAATAGTTACCCAAGGAAGATTTAGGTAGCTTGATAGATCCGAACGAGACTACCTACTACCAATCCTTGACCATGGATAAGTCTTTGTTATTGGTACGGGGAAAAAAATATGCCCCCCACCATAAGAACCAACCATCTTTATCGACCAGCATGGGCCAGTACAGAAAGACCCCAAAATATAAAGTGTTGGGACGACCACATGGTTAGTCTGCATGGTTTGGGAAACCATGAAATAATAGTGGAGATTCTTCTATCTACATGGTTTTTTTTGGGGCATGGTCACTACTAACCAAGTGCAAACTGTGTGGTCAACCTGTCTAGCCAAACTTCATACCTTTCTCTAAAGACTCAATGGAAACCAAAGGGGGAGGGACTAACATTGGGCGATGACATGGGTACAATTCCCTCCACCTATTTCCACCGAACATGAATAGTAGAAGAAATATGATGACACCATAGGTTTAAACTCTTCTTATCTTTCATATTGAGGATAGGACTTTGTACAAGGGTTTAAATGACCCTGTGATTTCCCCTGACTACGAGCCATCTTCTCTCCAAGACCTATGGCTGGAGCTCAAATGATTGAAGCATCTTCGACCTCGCAGTTAAGCTTTGGAAACCCCCTGAATGATAATTCTTCTTTTGTTGCAAACAACAACTACACTACAATCCCCGATAAGTTTTTCCAAGACATAACACATTCCAAACTCACTTTACCCTAACTCGATATTTCACTGAAACAAGGGATTAGAAGATGTACACACATCACACCTTGTTTGTTCGGGTGAGAAACAATAGAAATAAAGAACACTTATACTCACCTTCCTCTAAAATGGAATATTTTTGTATGTTTTTTTTCAAGGGAGACATTCTCCCAACATAATAGTGACTCTCAGATGATTTCCCAACCTTCACCTTTATGGTCAATCGAGCACATAACATCACAAGGAATCACCGAACATAACCATTACGACTGATATAAACAATGAATAGAGAGGGAACTTGTACAACATCCCCAAACAACACACAATTCTAGAAAGTTTCCATAATATCCTCTCATGACCAGATTTCCCACACTGGTAGTTTAACATGAACTCCTTCTTCGAAGAGACTATGAAGGACCGAGAGTTCCTCTTAGACGCCATCCAAATACTCATCCATTCTAATAACCCCAGAACACTTCCACCATCGAAAAATTAGGAAACTTAAGAGGCTAAGGTCACTTTCAACCATCCATAATCAATCTACAACTACAAGAGGATACACAAAACCAATAAAGTAAAGGGTGTATACTCAATCTAAAAATCTCAAGAAATAGATTCCTTATATTGACCAACTTGAGGATTTTCTAATGGAGAAACAATCTGGGTTGTGCTTCAGTTATGCATTAACCTTTAATGGGGGCGTACCTTATCCAATGAGAGAACCCAAGTACCCAACCAATCTGGTCCACTGGTCAAAAAAAGCCATAAACCAGCTCCAAACACATGAAGTGAACCACCGTAAAGGCATCCCAAAACATTTTTCAAAAGATACCACTAACCATCCCTACAACACAGCTTACTGACCAAACACAAACCAAAAACACAGTTCAAACAGAAGGGGTTCTTTGACTCAAAACATCCCACAACATCAACATTTTCAAAAAACCCATAATACAAACCATACAAAAATATTCATCAAGACATCATGTTTTTCTTTAAAAGTAATTCTTTGAGAACAAACAGTTTAGCAGTAAGTGTATCCACCAATGGTACCCCATGGGCCTCACACATGCATGTTTTTCTGCCACACCGGGCACCCTCCTCATATCCGTCCCAGAACTCATCCAGTCATGCCATCAACCATCCATCATCCCATATAACCCCATGCATGTGGTCACTCAAGGAAATACCAAAGGTTAAAACAATGATTCTTTCCACTTTTCAAAACCAAAACGGCCAACCAACACATCCTTTTTCTCAAAACTGCAAACCAAGGGATCCAAATCCCAATTCAAATATTACTAAAATTTTCATAAATAAACAACCATTTATACAAGAACTCAATTTCATGTTATTCACATCAGTTTCATAACATATCATCCCAACAAAACACCCTATGATATATTAGAAAACTCTATTGGAAACACTTTTTCAAAACCAACTTCAGTATAGTTTCTACTTTCAAAAGAGGTGTAAGCACACCATTTTCCATTTCAAAATAATTCTGAATATTTAGTTCCAATATTTCATAAATCAAACCATTCCATATTTATTTGAAAATCATTTCACTAAAACTTTACACTTCTTAAAACCAAGTCACTTTGAAACCAAAGTTCCATGATTTCAAAACTAATGAACACAAGACAATGCGAGAGGAAACTAGTTTCAGTGGTTGACTTGGACATATGGTTGGAAGCCATATTCCAATCACTTCACTGTCACAGAGAGTGTTCTTGGGAATATCATCAGCTCCACATGGCTTTCCAGGACCTGTGAGCTTACTGAGACCATTAACCCAACTCTCTTTCCATTTCCCCTAATCATCATTAAACCAAGAAAACCAAAGGACTCCGAAAGGTCTCGACTTCCCCTGGAGACGTGAATCCCTTCATGAGGTGTGGCGATCAGCCACACTACTCATAACTGAAATTCAAAGTCCCAAAAATCCTAACTCCATATTATCCTGATTTTTTCCCAAATAACATGACCCAAAGATAGCGAACCACCCTCTGATACCATTTTGTCACGAACCAAATCTGGTCACCACCGAAACCAGTGCCAAACCTGGCCCGTGACAAGGCCCAAAGGGCGTTCCTGATCCCCATGGGCTGGCACAAGTGCCCGGGTATCATAAAATGAGAATTGGGAACGATTTACCGGAGTTTATACACTTAAAACAACAAAAGAATCCAATAAAACGAATCTGGATTTTTCAAACCAAACAATCTTTTACAAAAATTCAGAACTGAATTACATAGTTTAAAACAACTAAAAAAGACTACACCAAAGGTACAAAACCAAAATGAAATAGCCCAAGAACCCTCATGGCATGGGGCACCGCCCTCAAGCCATCTCCGCAAGACTTCACCACCAAGGACCTTCTAGAAACCCGAACCACTGGAACAAAAAAATTGTACCCAACCTGCGACAACAAAAATAACCAAGTCTACTTACACCCAAAGGTGTAAGTAGGGTGTGATCCAATTCCCAGTAGGATACCACCACTAAGAGATTCCATGCAATAAACATTCAAAGATGAAAATCATGCAAGTTTTCAAAAACATGTAATTTCTAGTTACAATTTCTAAAAGATGCAACTTAAAAAAAATCAGTTTTCAAGTGGGATAATTTAAAGAATAAACACTTTTAAAATAAATACCAAGGATACTGAATTTTCCATCCACTCATACCGTATGCCGACGATAAGCCCAAAATATCTAGTGAGCACAAGCAATGGGAAATAACCCCTAGGCACTAGCTAGTTGTGGGTCCCAGGTACCTCGTATCTCGGTGAGAGTAACCATCACAAATATCCATTCTCGTGCACGAGCCACTAGTAGGGTACATACCCATAACCTAGTGGTCCCCAATCATCATCATCATAATTTATTAAGAGTTGTAAGTGTCAATCTTTCTAAGTGAAACTGAGGCCAAACCCCACGGATTCACTAGCATACTAGTACACGTCCACCCACCTAGATACCCGGGTTTTCACTTTTTGCTCAAACAAGTTCAACAAGTCAATGAATATAATATTGAAAAGAAAATAATATTTCCCTATCATTAATTCACCAAACAACCCACATGTATACAACACAAGTCACAAAATTCCACTTTTCATTCAAATTGATTTTGAAATCCGACTCACACCAAAATAGCCCACAACACTTTTCACATTTCCTTAACACATCCACAAATTCATTAAAAAAATTTATAAAACCAATCCAATATATTACAACTCTCATAACATCCCACTCACTTGTTACATAACACACCTTTTACCTTCAAAATCATTTTATCATTAAACTTACACGAAAGAGCCCACAAACAAGTTTCGCTCCAACATCACAATTTACTAAAACATTACAGAAATTTACAAAACATTCTAAAAATATTTGAAATCTTAAAACATCACTTCACCTTTCAAAACCCCATAATACATGAACACATATACCAAAAAGTACATATTCTCCCTTTTCCCACTTTGTTTAACCAGCTAAAAAATTTATAATTTTCATAAAAAGAACCCAAGTGGTGCAAATACGTCTTGCACAAAAAACCCATTTCAAAAACCTATTTTTAAGCCAAAATCACACCAATATCTTACCGAAACAGAATTTTCATCCCAATCAAAATGTAATAATCCACTTTCAAATGTTATATAATCACCTTGAACAATACCGCAAAAGATACACATGAGAACACACAAACCCATAAAACACTTTCAAAGAGTATAACAAGGTTACACACATAAAACCCATTAAAAGACCCTCATTTTTAGTCCCACATGACACTATATTATTACCCAACCAAAATTGGTAGCCCTGTTCAACAACTAATAAATCACTTCCACGTTTTACAAAACTACTACAAGAGATAACACAAGAAATACATTTGAAAAATACATACTTCAAACAAAAATGTATCTTTAATACCAAATGACTTACTATTTCTACCAAAAATGTTTTTCGCATAATAAACAGCATATAAGGAACATGAAAAATTATTTAATCAATCAAACTAACTCATCATTAAATGGTTACCCACGGAACCACCTACCGAATGTGTCGAAACCCCCAAATATTGGGGTGAAACATCAACCGCACGACCGCCGCACCTCAAGGAAGTTAAAAGAAACCTATCACCTCAATATTTCACCCAAAATACATTAATTTAGAACCTAGGCATGAACCCTAAATTCTGGAATTTTTATAATTCAAGAATTAGGGAAGAAACCCTAAGCAATTTGAAAGATGAAAGAAATAGACTCACCTACTTGAAGTATCCTGAATTAATCACTCCAAAAACAATAGTTTCTTAAATTTAAAACATCCAAAATTAAGGGATTTTTCGAACAAGATTTCGGAGGTAATTTAGGAACTGTAATGGAGGGAAAAGATTAAGAATTGAGAGAGTTAAGAAGGGATAAATTTACCACTTCAATTCTGGCCGATTTGAGACACCCTATGAAGATCAGCCCTAGTTCGCGATTTCAAAGAGCTCCAAGGAGGGGGGAAATGCAATGGGAGCGCGGCTGGTTTTCTTATGGTCGAGAGGGAGGTAGAATCACTGAAAAATCCATTATATTTAATAAGATATTAAAAAATTAAAGAAACATTTTAAAACTGAAAAATGGGCTTTCGGGTTGGCCCAATTCTTAAATAATAACCCAAATCCTCCATGATTATGGGTTTATAAAGGTTCTAAATTTATATTTTGGTGTTAATCAGTCAGAGGAGACCATTTAAAAATTGGAATGGGTGAAAAATATTAAAAAATGAAAATGTTATAAAAGAAACAAAATTTATTTTTAAATCTGGAATTGGGCTCACGGTTTGGCCCAATTCATAAAAACTCATATATTCCTCCATAAAACCTTTGGAAACCCTTCAAAACAAAGAATGAATGGAAAATAAATGAAATTTAACTTCAAAATATTTCATTTATGTGACATTTTCTATCTAATAATTGATTAATGGACACGGGGTTCTTGGGAGAACCATTCACCTCGTGCAATAATAAGAAAGGAAGCAATCGTATTTGGTGCAATAATAAGAAAGGAAGCGATCGTATTTGAAGATACGGCATCTATGGCCGGTGCGTACTCACCTGCGATATCTTATGAAGGAGATGAAGGTGACAATGAGGTGGTTCGATGTCAGGGGCACAGGTTGAGGAGGCTCGCAGATCGAGGATCCAAGTCCCGAGGCATCGCATCATGGCTGTTTGAATTTTGAATCAAATGGGTATTTCGTTTAAGTGGTTATTAGAATTTGGGGTTTCGGTAATATCGTGTTGGTCCGGTTCCCACTCACCCAAAAATAGGCTTTCGAAAATCAAATAAAAAATTATTTTCCAGTTCGGGAGTTGTCTTCGATCGGAGGGATTTTTATACATGGTGAAACGTTTGTGGGAGCAACCGACCAGGGGTAATGGTTGGTCTAGCCTCACAGATAGACTAAAGAGATTAAGGTATTTCTTAGAGAGTGGACTAAAAATAGACCCAATGGTGAAGATTTACCACAATAACTAAAAAATGACCTCAACATGCCTTAAGTGAGGCTGCAGAAAAGATGAGATGATGATGTTTTTTCAGTTATGGTGGATAAGAAAAATAATCTGACAAAGAAGACGATAGAGATCGAAAAAATGGAAAGGGATAAATCAAGGGTGCTTTGGCTCAAGGAGGGGAACAGAAAGTGCAAGTAAATTATGATTAATTAATTAGAGGTCACACACAACCTCAAGGAAGGAAACTTCTCAAAGGAAAAATTGGCCAGCAAAGCAATACCTTAGGATAATTTTATTATTTATCATAATATAGATTCCTTTCCCTATGATTGTAATCTTATTGTCACTGGTGATGCTCTAGGGATTCACCATTATAGACCGTCCAAACTCTTTGTTGACCTTCTTTTTTTTGAATAAATAGTGATTTTTGAGTGATGCCCAAACATCCAGAGCATGGAAATTATCTACATGAATAATTTTTGAATGGATCAAACTAAAAATATCAGAGTAAAACACTATTTGTATAATAATTTTCTGGAATGAAATCACTATAATTGAATATTTCTCATCTTTCAGAAATTGGAACCACATAAGTTTTTCAAAAAAAATATTCACTTATTAAAAATGAAAAGAACTTTCAAAAAATCACTATTTAAATTGATCTTGGAAGAGAATTTGTAAACACTGAAATTAAAACATTTTATGGAGAGAGAGTTTAAAAAAAGTATTTTCCACTAAAAAACACATAACCAAATGGTGGGTTGAAATAAAAAATAGAACTCTTTAAGTAATAGCATAGTCTATATTAAGTGGGAAACAAGTCACTTAGTACTTGTTGAATGGGGATGTCAATACTATTTTTACACTATAAATCATATTCAAGTATATCTTGTTTTTAATAAAATTCCATAGGATTTATGGAATGGGGACAATAAAATGGTACGATACTTTTAGGTTTTTTTATGAAAATTTTTCATCTTTAATGCAAAGTTGAATTTCAGAAATTTTGATCCAAATTTGGATGAAGGGTTTGTTATTTGTTACTACACCACAAGAAATAATTATTTGGTTATTCAACAAAAAGATCTCATATCATAGAAGAAAAGATGCATGTAAATTTTGATGGAACCGATCCTTTTGAAAAATAGTTTTTAAAAAATTTAAATGATGCAAATAATCCAATTTATGTTTTCAAAACTTCCAAAAAAATTAAATGATTTTTTATTGAATCACTGACTTTGAATGTGAATGAAACAAAAGGTGAGAATATGGTAAAGAGATAAGAATCATATTATTTTCCTAGAAACAAAATTTTTTAATGTATCATCCTACTGAAAATTTTATTGGGGATGTTGATAGACCTATCAAAACCCAAATCACCTTATGGGGTGAAAGTTAAAATCATACATTATTATCTCAATTTGAAACTAAAATGGAAGTTGATTCCTTGTATGATGAGAATTATATTATGGTTATGCAAGAAAAGATCATTCAGTTATAATGGAATATGGTATGGTTATTCATAAAACATCCCAAAGAATTTGTAGTCATAAGAACAAAAAGGGTATTCCCAAATAAATGAAATAAGAATAAAACTGTGATCTAGAATAAAGATAGACTAGTTTATAAATATTATTGTTAAAAAAGTAAATATATTATGAAGAGATTTTTTCTTTTTTGGATCAACATGAATCTATATAGATTCTACTTCCCTTTACAACACATTGAATTTTTTTTTTCACATGAATGTTAAAATTTCTTTTTTACAATGGTTATGTTTTGGAGGATGTTTTTTTAATTAATTGGCCCAATATTCCATCTGATCCAGCCCCTGGCCCATCTTGGTACAAGCTAAAAGATCAATCTTGATCCTCATGGGTTGGAAACTAGTTCCTAGGATTCACAGGAACGTAATTGGGAATGATTTTTCCAAAAAATCAGAGTTAAAGAATAATGGATTTCCTCCTAAAAATCCATCATTCCCTATTTATAATTTATATGTTCATGAAAAACTAAAATAGGTAGAAGTAATAAAAGATTTGAAAATAAATTACTAAAGGAAATTAAACAAAAAAACTCACCGCTCACCCCCACTCTCATTCCCTAACATATGAAAAGATGCAAAGGTGCATCCAGATTCCTTTACTTTGACCACCAAAAAATATCACTACCATTTTTACATAAAATGTTCTAAAATCCTAATTTATGATAGATAAAAAAGGAATCAAAAATAAAATTTAGACACCTTAATCAATGAATACTCTCATGGGTGGCTAAAAAATGAACAAAGAACCTACAAATGAGATAATATAGAAATAATCATAAACATGACCAGTATTTCACCACCCACCAAGACTATGGAAATACTTTAGTAAAATAATGTATAAATTGATATTTTGAACATAAGGAACAAAGTAGGTTTTCACGTGATTTATAAAAAAACCAAACAACATTTCACATGCACATTTTCACATAACCATCACCTTCTATAAAATAAAAACATGAATTATTATATATTTTAAATTATAATTTCAAACCAAAGGAAGGGTCTTATAAACCATGGAAAATAAACCAAGTTAATATTTTTACCTCTTTCTAAGAACCTCAAGAAACATCCTTTTCTGTAAAAAATCTCAAGGAAAATATTTTCTTAAATTCATGATACCCCTTCTTATCTAACCAACTCAAAGTTTCCAAGAAACACTTCATAGTCAACCCAATATGTCCACTAGGGTTTTTCCACACAAGTAATCTACTATATTCCAATTAATTACATGAAAATTCAAAATAGGATGTGAGAAATCAAAAACCACATAGATAAAATATAAATCATTATAAAAAAAACTCACACCCCACCGCCTGCAACCTCACAAGAAGCATCTCGAATAAAAAATTCAACCACAAGCATTTCCATATTCATATCAATAAAACAAATTCACTTAATGGGTCAAAGACATAATAGGAAAAATAAACACACATATCTTAGGAGGTCTTCTCAGATTTACAAAACCATTTATCAAAATATGTCTACAAGGCTTTAACAAAAGTGTTCGGAAAGTCGGTCCATCTTCACACCATTTCAAAAACCACATTGAAAAGATCCCATTAAAAACCAAATTATTAAACCACACATTAAATGAATTTAGGAATTCAAACTATTTGCAAAATTTTAATTTTTAAATAATAAACTACTTAAAATAAAATGAATGGACCCAACAACCACTTTTTCACGAAATCCCAATTATCTTTGTAAAGGTTGTTTTCAAATCACCATCAGACCCCACGGTCTCAAAAACAATTCCAAATAGGGGAAACTCACTTATTTAATAAATCATTCCATTAAAAAATTACACACCCGTTTAAAAAATAGAACTGATATCAAATATATTTAAAAAAAATAAAACCTTTTAGAAAATCCAAAATAAATTTAAACCAACACTTAGTATTCGACGTAGGTCAATGCCAAGTATTTAAACTGCTTAAAACCTAATTAAAGAAAAATCATTCATACAGGTGACATGTAAAACCCTTGTAAAAATTTTAAAACACAAAAATCATTTTACAATATCCACTTAGGTTGTTTTACAATCATGTGGCATGTGTCCTAAGCCTATCTCAAGCACATGATCCATTAAAATGCCGAAAAAAGATTACTATAGGATATAAATAGTTTAAAATTCATAAAAATGGATTTCAAAACCCATAATAAATATACAAATTGAATTAAAATGGAGTTATAAAGGACATTTAACTCAAAGCGTTGTCAAATGGTCCATGACGTTTTTCCTTTGATGGTAAACATCGAATCGAGCATAAAATAACCCATGTAAACCCTATTGATAAGAACCGAAGCCAAAATCGAGCAGCCTGAATCCTTTAGGGTTCAACCAATCTAAGATTCCATAATGAAGAGAATAAAAAAAGGGTAAAGAAAGTTATAGAGTGGAATAAATCCATACATAGGTAGATCACACCTAGAATTGGGAGAAACGATGAATGAACAAAGAGGAGGGGGAGGGGGTGATATCATTCAAAGGGTGATATTCCTAAGGGAGTTTCGTATGACTCAGCCAAGAAGAGGGAGGGAATAATTAAGGGAGAAAATAAAAATGGGAGAAAAAAGAAAAAATATAAAAATGAAATTAAAATTAAAATTTTAAATTTTGATCTTGGTGCATGGTTTACTAGTATATTTGAACAAACTATGTGAAAACATGATGCCTCTTCATAAAAAGTAATAAGGGTTGGGGAAAACTTAATGATCCAAATACCATGGAAACCTCAAACATGATCCATCCTTAATATACACACTAAAAGTAATAAAAAAATGATAAAAACCATATATATGAATCAATCATGATCATACCATGAGAGGATCTAAATGTAGGGATACTAAATTGGGGTCTCCCCACCATTTAAAATTAATCTAAATGGTGAATCAACAAATTAAAGATTCTATAATAGGAGAATTACCATGATAAGTGCTCCACAAAAACATATGATAGTGAACAAAATTCCACTAACCAAAAGAATCTATAATGATATGAACTAAAAAAAGGAAAAATATTCTATGAAAAACTGAAAGGACCCTAAAACCAAGGAATATATTAGATCCTTATATTGGTTTCCCAAAATGAATCACAACCAAAACCCCAAAAACAACTATTTGTTGAAAGAGAAGGATACTAAAACCACTAAATATAAAAATTCCCAAAGAAATAATTCTTTAAATACATTCCTCAATAAATTAATTTGAATAGGCTCTAACCCTAGATAATAACCAAGAGAATATATGGGGAAATATGACATCATACCTAGGTATGCTCTCAGAGTGAAACTAACTAGATCTAAACTAACACCAGTTGGTGTATAATCTCAACTAGTTCCATTCCTATCCTATCCTCCCAAATAACTCTCCCAAGATCATACCATTTCTAAAAAATGAATCAAAACTCAATGGAAGGACCTTACAGCAAGGTGAGCCTCACTAAAGGCCACCACATAGTGTATGAAAAGCATGATGCATCAACAAACCTAAACTATCATTACTTAAATAGATAAGCACATTTATGAGAAGCCTCAAGGCTACAAGGATATAAACTCATTGAGCACAAATACTAAAATAAACCCATAATCCTAAGAATAAACTTTCTTCTAAAAAATAAAACTTAAAAATCCTAATCAATTCATTCAACTGACTAGCCAAGGATCACCTAGCCTAGTCTACCAAAAAATAAATTAGATAACAATTACTAAAATTGGAAAAAAAAACTTTCCACTCTACTTGGATTCTAAGAAAGACTAAATAGTGAAGGAATAAATAAGCCAAAAGGAATACACATAACCTTTATCAAGAACTTTCCAAGAGGCATATCTATATATGAACAAAATATAGACCCAACTCAATATTTTTTCCTAAATCATATTAAATAGTCCCAAATTATATTAAGGGAAAAGGTATAAAAACACCAAGTAAACAAGGAAAACCACATGCCAAAATTCAATTTCTTTAAAAAAACTACATTCCAAAATAAATAAAAACTTGTTTTCCAAAAACATTTTACTTGGCAATGGAAACCACCAACTCCTTTGTAAAATAAGGCACTCACTTGAGCTTCCCAAAGAACATTATTTAAAAAAATTCCAAAACATTTCTCACTTCATTTTCATTCAATTAAAAAATAACTTTTTCAAAATCACCCCATGAGTTCCAAATTCATTTGTAATTAAATAACCAAAAAAATTTAAAACTGAAGTATTTTTTGAAATACTAATTCCATTTAGAGAAAACACAATAGCTTAATTTCTAAACCAAAATGATTTCTAAAGAATAAAATCCATTTTATAAATATCTCAAAGGATTTTGTTTATATCAAAATTATTTACTTTAAAATTACTCTTTTTCATAAAATCCCATTTTATTCTAAAATAGAATAAAAAATGAGGTGCACTGCAAGACCATCAAAAAAAATCCACATCATCAATATATCAAAATTATCGGCTTAACTCATTCCTCATTATTAGGTATATTTTAAGAGTGGTTGAAGAAACATCAAAAATATGATATGGAACTATGAATGACTCAACCATATGGATTGTTGGACCATTATACAATCATTAAACAATTATGATTACATTTCAAGAGTGATCATTTGATCATTATATGGTTTATCTGGTCATGTCGAAAGACCTTACACCACTAATATATTCTTGTTTTTTATCAAAATACCCAACCCAATCCCCAAAGAAACTCAAGTCATGCCAATGAGGATTAATTCACAATCACCACTAAATTTAACAAAATTTATAATTTAAAATTGAAATCTCACTTCCCATGGGGTCTTAGGCTTTATCATAAAGGCTGGTGATCAAGGAACCTCTCAAAAACAACCTCCTAAGTCCTAACAATAAATTTAACTCCATCATACCTAGACACCCCAAATAAGAGAGGGATACTAGAAAATGAGCCTCAATTCCTAGTGAGAAAAGAACTTCCTTTAATACCATTTTTAATGAATTGACCAAGGCCTCTATATGACCTCAGACGTGACCCAACTCAATACATGCCTGAAGGGAATTCTAAATCCCCATGGGCTGGAAACTACTACATGTGATTCAAATAAACAAACTTGGGAATGATTTCCCAGAAAAATATAAGTTAAATAACAATGAATTTCCTCCTGAAAATCCATCATGACCCATCCATAAGTCGAACACCCACACCAAATTCAAATAGACCTTAGTAAAAAAACATCAAATAACAAATCATTAAAGGATGTTAAACAAACAAACTCTCTTCTCACCCCCATTTTCCCTCCCCTATATATAAAAAGATCCAAATCCACAAGTAGATAACTTTTCTTTCACCACCAACAGATATCACTACCCTCTATCTATAGAAATATGTAAAAACATAATTGGCCAAATAGAAAAATGAAAACAAAAATAAAATATCCATATACCAATCAATCTACTCACTCAAAAGTAGTTATAAATTAAACCATAAAATTGAAACTGAGATAATATAGGTGTAAGAATAATTGTTCCTCGTAGGTCACCACCCACCAAAACTATATAAATACTTTAGTAAAATTGTTTATCAAATGCTAGTTCAACATTAGGTAAAATTAAGTTTTTCAATGATTTAGAAAAAAACAATAAATATTTCTAATGTATATTTTCACACAACCATACCTTTTAATAAAATAAAAAAAGGAAGATTAATTATTTTAAATTAAACTTTTAAACCATTGGAAGGGGACTTTAAAACATGGAAAATAAACCAATTAAGTATTTTAATCTCTTTTAGATGACTTCATTAAAACCCTTTTTTCAAAAATGATCACAAGTAAAACCATTTCGTAAAAAATTAAGAAAACATCAAACCATTTTACATTATATACTACACTTTCCAACCTAATAAAAATAAATAGTTTGAATGTAAAACAAAACACCCATGCACAAGGTGTAAACAAATCCCCCATGGCAACCAAAACATTAAGGAAATGTAGCCAAAAATGGTTATAATACAATTAGTATATCTAGGATAATACAATTGAATCTAAAAAAATCCCCAAAGTGTCCTAAAAAGGACTTAGAATCATCGGCATCATCTATATGCTCTAGTTTTAAAAGACTGGAACTGGTGATAAGGAACCAAGGCCAAAACTACTGAACCAATCATATCCCCGGTAGTCCTATTGAACTAACTATAAATAAATATCCCTGGATCCAATTATCCACCATGGGATCAAAATAATATCATTAAGATAAAGGCTAACTACTGCTTATGGTCTAACCATCTCGAAGTAACCAGAAAACACTCCCTAGTCAACCCACTATCTCCACTAGGTTTTTCCTTTACATTTTTCATCAACTATATACATAGTAATTATAGGAACAATAAAAATAGGATATGAAAAATTGATAACCACATAAATAAAATACAAATCATTCAAAAACAACTCACACCCCACCTCTCACACCCACACAAGCAGCATCCCCAATCACATATTCAAAAAAACATCTATATACTCCTATAAATACAACGAATTCCCCCATGGGGGTCACAAAACACAATAGGAAATGTGAACACATGGTTATTAAGATCTTTTGATAAATTTATAAAACCATTTCTCATAAAATCTCAACCTATCCATTAAAAAATTACTCGAAAAGGTAATCCATTTTCACACCATTTGAAAACCCACATTACAAATGTCCCTTGAAAAACCAAATTATCAAATCACACATTGAAATCCAAACCCTTTCCATGTGGTCAGATTTTAAATAATAAACCACTTAAAACAAAACAAATAGCATTAGGCACCCCTTTCTCATAATACCACAATTCCATTTTTAAAGTATTTTTTCAAATCACCATGAGGCCTTATGATCTCAAAACCATCTATAAAGGGGGAAAACACCCTTATTTTTTTAAAAAAATACTTTAAAACAATGCACACCCATTTAAAAATGCAACCTGCATCAATTTTTATTTATAATATTTGAATCTCTTTATAAAATCCAATAAGTGAATTTAAAACAATACTTAGCATGCGACGTTGGTCCATTCCAAGTCTTTAAACAACTTCAAACCGAATTAAATCAAATTTAGGAATATTGGTTACACATAACAGCATAATATAAATTTTAAAACACCCAAATCATTTAAAAATCACCACTTGGGCAATTTTACATGCAAATGGCAAGTGGCCTAATCTGATGCCTACCACAAAATCCTTTCAAATAATAAAACAAGCCTACTGTGGGAAAATAATAAAATTTAAAATTCATAAAAAAGAAAATTAAAACCCATAAGAAATTTATAACTTCAAATACAAGGAATTTATAATGAAAAAATACCTAAAAACAGCATTTTATAGTCCAACACATGTCCCCTATGATGGTGGATTCCTAATTGAGTACAAAGGGACCCATTTGAACTCGAGAGACAGGAACATAATTCAAAATCGGGTTTCCTGAAACCTCTAGGGTTCAGAAAATCTAAAGATCATCAATAAGAAGAATAAAAACGAGGGAAAATAAGGCTAAGGAGGGGAATATATTTATATCTATAAATATCACATCTATAATTGAGAGTAACAATTTCCGAATGAAGAGTAGTGGAGGAGGGGTGGTGTCATGTGAAGGGGGATTTTCCCAGGGGGTTTCACATGAATCAGATGATTAGAGGGATGGGATAAGTGTGGGAGGTAATTAAAAAATATGTAATAAATAAGAAAGCATAGAAATAAATAAAAATAAAATATTGAATTCTAATATTGGTTCATAGTATACCCACTTGGCCTAACAAATCATGTGGCAATCATACTTCCTATATTGGACATGGAATACCCCATACATGGTTATCAAATTGTTACTCATGACTATATACAACCCATGTTCTATAAAAATGACAAAAAATTTAAAATATAAGGCTCGGGTATTCTAAAATTTCAATTATCCCAAAATTTAAAAAAAATGTAAATAAAAAAATACAATAATAGGCAGTTTTCATTTTTATATCCTTTGATTTATAAAAAACCTAATCTTTTATACCATGTTATTTAAAATTTCAAGTTACTAAATGAACTAAAACAAGATCTAATATTTTGATATGAGTTTTTATATGATTATTTTTCTAAAAATGGTCTAATAAAGGAATATAATATCCTAATATTTTTATAAAAAAAAGTTAGAAAAAATTATTATAAGTGTTTTTAGTTGGGGTTTATTGAAAATAACTAATTAAAATCCACTAAATGGTATTTTTATCTTCTAAAATTCATCATAAGAAGTGTTGGGATGTTTCTATAAATATTAATGTACTTTCAATTGAATATTGGATAAAAACAAAACCATGCCTTGTTGGATGAAATTACAACATGGTTTCAACCATGTTTTCTAAAAATGGAAAGAGTGTAGGTCATATTTCTTGACAATATATTCCAAATATGAATTTATCCAACATGAAAAGAAAATTATATGATACATACCCCATGGTTTTTTTGATAATTGAATAATAAAGATATGGTTTATAACATCCAATTTTAATTATTATGGTTATAGTTCATATTTTGAAGAATCCATAACCAAAATGGGGAATATAATAAAAAACTATAGAATAGGATATTTTAATGATAATGAGAATGTTAATCATGAACGAAGGCATTTTGGTGATTGTAGTTTAGAGTTAAATTTAGAGAAATACATGTACGCCAAGAGGAATCCATGAATGGTCCTGGTTTTCACCATGAAGTAAGGAAAAATAGTGAAGTAGACAATGCTATAGATGTGATATTGAGAATTTTATCTATAGAAGTGAATATGACAAAATTATACCATGTTTTTTGAAAAATATTCCATTATGAGTTGTAGAAATAGTTTCTCATATACTATAAAGGATAAATTTTGTATATATAGAATATTTGATTAAAATAGTTTGTGGAATCAACTTATTGACCTAGAAAAATATTCCATGGTAACTAATTTTAGAATTCTCATTGTACTCATAAAATTATATTTTTTAAAATACTAAGAATTCAGCATAGGCGTGACGTTAGGGTTGTCTCACAAGGATGTTGTATATCACATTCAGATCCTTTATTTTTACTTATTATATTTTTTGTGTTTTTATTTATAAAAAATTTGTAGAAAATAGAAAGTTTATATTTGAATGAAATAAAAGAAAAATACATGAAATTAAAATATAGATGAATATTAGGAAGAAACTTTGGCTCAGTCTTAAGTTAATTACCATTTCATTCCTTTATAATTCTCAATGACTATTGCAATTTCACTACTTCTCAATGGAAACATGTCACAATACCTTCTCCATTATTATAATTTTAATATCAATGTATTTATATAATAAATTAAATAATATTATATTTATATGTTTACTAGTCTACACACTCCATAAGTTCATAGTAGTACCCTAGGCTTAGATACACAAAACACCCTCCCCCAAGGCATGTAACCTTCAGGTAACAAATATTAGGTAGCATAACCCAGCTCACATATCCACTATCATGAAATAATCCCACCATAACCACCTAGTTCCAAATTTATATCTTAAATTATCATATAAATTCAATCTTGAATGAGAAAATAGTATAGATAAGTAACACTGTGGAGTGAAATTGTCAGTAACTTTCATCGACCACCATCACACCTCACTGTGAAAACCTAAAGTAAAAAAATATAATAACCAACTATAGGAATATTATTCACATGAAATATGAAATTAAATTTTTATTCATGCTCATACTAACCATATGTGGTTATCTATACATAGTAATTTAGTATAAATAGGGGATAATAACACAAAGATCTAGAAAATGAAATGAAATGTATAAAGCAAGAAAATCATAAGCTATGTCTGGGGACTTTCCTCCAAGAATTAGTTTCCCACAAGTCTCTATATTCCATTTATATACATGTACATCATAATTAGGTGTTGATATCACCTTTATTTGAACATGGTATATTCAATTTGATTCCTCCATATGGAACAAGAAGCGTTGAAGTTCTCCTCCTCTAACTTTAGGTTTAAGAAAATCAGGGGATTCAGTTCCCATGATCATTTTCCTTATACTCTTATGGATTATGATCCATTTGTTTAGGTTGTTATTTCATTTCCTTATTTAATTAGGTAGGAACATATTAATATCTATTAATAATCCCCTAAGTCTTATATTTCCTTCATGTGGGCCTTCATCTTTATCAACGACCATAGCTTCTCACCCTCTCTTGGTTCTTTCTGAGTCTTCTACAAAGATAATAAAATTCATATGGGGTTATGAATCATAAGTTTTAAATGTTAATGAAGAGTTAGTGATGTTATGATGGAAATTTATACTTAAAAATAAATAATATTAACAATATTTATCAATTATATTTTACTATTATAATCACCCTATATGATTAAGTCTAATCATAGGCTAAAATTCACTCTAATGCCACCAATTTTGATTTTCCTTAGATACAATATACTCTTCTTTATTTATTTATAGAACCATGTCCAGAATGATGTATTATTGATATATAGTCATATCCTCAATATTCACTGAACCATCCATCAATAGCAGTGATATATCCATATCATATTAAAAGATTCTCTGCATAGATACTATTCATCGCACCATAAAATAAAGTGTCATTGTTAAGATGAAATATCCATATATAATAGTGGTTGATTCAACCATCGATGTTGACATAGGAATATTATAAAATATGAATATCATCCCTAATATATTTCCTCTACCTCGAGATACTCATGTACTAATATCATATGGGATGACCATTATCATAACTA
Source organism: Viscum album (assembly GCA_963277665.1). Classification (NCBI taxonomy): domain Eukaryota; kingdom Viridiplantae; phylum Streptophyta; class Magnoliopsida; order Santalales; family Viscaceae; genus Viscum; species Viscum album. The sequence goes on from OY728156.1 coordinate 320,514,547, forward strand.
CCAGTATTATGGATTCTTATTATGTGATAATGATGTGGGTGGAAAAAACAATAGGGAATTGCCCCACATATTCCTTTTCATTATAGAATGTGATTAGTCATTGGTTATGAATTCATCAAGTCATAAAATATATTTTACCAAATTCTCCAACATATTTTTATTTTTAAACATTCTATGGTCTTAACTTCTCTCTGTTCCACCTATTCAATGATAAAAATAGAAAAAACCCATTGTAATTAAATCACAAATAATGATATAATAAATTATTTCAATTTTTTTCCAAATTTACCATTATGTAAAAGATTTAAAGTATTATTAAAATTGAATAATTTTTCCCAATAATTAAAGAATGATGGAATTAAAATTTATATTAAAAAAATTGTTTCTTTTTAACTTAATCTATCCCATACACTTAAGTTATTACACTTTTGGATAATACTAAATGAATTCAAGTAAAAAATTAATATCCATATTTTCATTCAAATAACCAAACTACAGTTAGGGATTCTATCTAATTTTTCAACTCAAAAAATATTATGCCTCTTCTATGAATCGAGTCCCTAACTTATTTTGTCTCTTATCTCCACTTTTCTTAACCTTTAAAATCCATTAATGTTCCCTTTAAACCTACCTTCTTAGAGAAATTTCTCTATTTATATCTTAAGAGTAATTTATTTATAACGTTTTCCCCAGTTTTTATGTATTCATGATTCCATAAAAAAATTCATCATTTTGATACAAAAATAGTCAGAAGTATAATCATTCATGGGGATTTTCATGGTTGATTATGAAGATTAATACGGGAAAGTTATTAAGTGATAAAAAAAGTCTCATTACGTAAGTGTCTATTTTAGCATAATACAAAATTTATATTTTAATCTTAGTTTCAAATTCCTTTACTCTTACCCATCCAAATATATCACCCATCACATCTCTACCTCCTCTTTTTTCTTGAAGTCGCCAATCTAAGAAATGGGTGCAATGAAAAATTAATCCTCTTTGTTCTCCAAATATAATTTTTCTTAACTTTTCCCTTTTTATAGGCATAAATATTTTCAAGAAAAAAATTATAGATAATAATTTGGATATAATATAATAATGAAATATGACATGTTACATATCATTCCTAGTACCGAATTAAACTATAAACATCACACTTTCTAGAACAATGAGATTCCATCCAAAATATTTCATAACCAAACTTCCCCCCATACTTTTAATGAATGATATTTATGTAAAATTACCTAAGATTTTGGTTGGAAAGGAATTATTGAATTTTTATATTGATTACCAATAAATAAATTCATGTCCACTGAGGGTTATATAAGTATATTTGTAAAAGGTAGTTTGAATTTCATACAAGGGATTGAAATTTTTTGCCTCATTAATTTTAATACAAATAATAAACTTCCATATATCTTTTAAAGTGTATAACAACAAGTTCTATAACAGAAAATACAACCCAAGATTCCACTCAATAAGAAATATTATTGGAATTTGTTTTCAAATTGGTTTAGATACCTAGTCAGTTGGTGAAATAATTAACATTTTATATGCTAAGGGAAATGATTTTAATGATCTGTAAAAATTATTGATTTCTTTTAATAATTAAAAATATAATGAAAACCATATCATAAATACCTTAATGATGAGTTTATAAATCAAAATATCCCCTTAACTCATCATCCAATGACCAAAATATAAAATGAATATTATGTTAAGGTTTATTTTTTTCTTTTAAAATTTTTAAAAAACACAAAAATAATAAAAACAAAAACAAAATACACATAACCATATAAAACTTTTATACCCCTCTCCAACACTAAGATGTTACCCACCCACATTAAAGTCAAAATATTTTAATGTAAATTATACATAAAATTATGGCAACACAATAAACAAAAAATGTATAAGATAGATATAAAATGAATACTCTTCCATGAAAAGTATGAAAAATATTCAACACAATGGTTTATTTAAACCAAAAAGGGAAAAAATAACTTGAGTAAATTATTGAAAATGGAATAAATGAAATGAAAGAAAAAGGGAAATAATACTTGGATCAATCCCCCCCCCACCAAATAGGTGTTACATTTTCACAGTTTATAGTTATACGGTGGAAGAGTTTTTCCCTAATCTTATAGTGGATGTGGATTATGTTATTTGAGCAACCATATCCTAGTAGATTTAGCATCCTTTATACCCATCATCTTATTAATGTTAAATTTTCTAGTACACACTTTATCTAATGAGAAACAATGAATATATTGAGGGTTGATACATGATTTAGGTGGCCTCTTCCCCCATAGATTAATAATTTCTATATTTCATAAAATATTCCTTGTCAATCTCAGAAAGTGTATTATATTCAGCTTTAGTTTGTGTTGATTTTCCCTTAAATAGTTTTACATATTTTTAATCCTCCTAATAATACCTAATAGAATATACTAGAGTATTATTAATATATTCTTTATAATTGGATGCTTCATTCTCATAATTATCTTCAAAACCATCTAGTGAATGCACCATTAGAATAAATAAATAATATTACTGCACGGATGATCAGTAGGAATTTTAGTTTCAAAAAAATAATTATAAAAATAATTCAAACTATAATTATCTCCCTTGTATGATTTAGCATGAAGCTATTTATATTTGTGTAATTCCCTTGGAAATGTATCTATGATGTATTTAGGTAGTGGAAATCTATCCTCTTTCACTTTCATTATCTCAATAACTTTATTATTAAAGTATGTATAGATATATTCAAACAATGTAAGATCGTGAATGGTGGGTTTTCTTGTGGAATACAATATATACCTTCCTATATTATTCAATATCATGTCTTATATTTTTTTAATATCTTAAAACTTCTTTAGGATTAGATTATTTCCATTATTTATCAACGAAATATCTTCTCCCTCTCTATACTATGTGGTATTATATTTATTATTATTCACACAGTCTCATGGGTGATGTCCATACTCAATACATTAAATAAAAAACTTTGGGAAAATTTATAATTATTTGGTTTCACCTATTAAAAGGTGTGATAGAGATAAATTAACAAAATGGAAAATTAAAAAAAGAAAATGTAATTATAAACACTTTTTCATTTGTTTGAATTCATTGAAAATGTTTCCAAATTTGATTATAGAATTTACATAGTCTATATCAAATAATATTTATGATACTCTAAAGAATATAACATAAGGATAACCTTAGGTTCATCTCTTAAGGAATATATATAAGTAAAACCGTGATCCAAAATTTTCACTAATTATATTCTTGGTTTTTTGGTTTATATGAAAATGTAAGAAATTGTGCATTATTCTTTATGATATTACCAATAAATTCCATAAAGGTTATCAATGACTATTCTAATTCAACTCCATCTCAATTACATCCTATAAAAATAATATTATCATGTAAATATTATCATATATCATATAAAAACACAACAATCGCAAATTTTATTATATAAAATCTATGCATTCTAGGAGTTATTAGTAGTACTATAGGCCTAGGTACCCAAAAAATCATCTCTCAAGTAACGTATCCTTTAGGTAACTTGTCCCTAGTAGTGTACCATCACTCACATAGCCATTTTCATGGACTACACCCTCCACAAACACTTACTTCCACAAATATATACTAACTAAAAATTAAAAAGGAATATTGAATGAGTAAAAGTTAAAGAGAAGAAACATTATAGGATCTAATAGTGGGAAACTATTAGCGATCCCCATCACCCCACATTGTGAAAACTTAGAGAAATAAATTTGAATAAAAAATAATAGAAATGTTTTTCACATGAACTCAAAAACTAAATTAGTATTCCACCATAGATTAACCAATTAAAATTAATACATCATAAGAATGAATATTAATTATCTAGAAGAAAAAAAATAACTAAAAAATTAAGAGAAATGTAGAATGAAAGAAAATACTAACTTATGACTTGGGAGTCAACCTATAGGAATATTTCTTCACCCAACCACCCTCATTATTTTATATGCATTGAAATCATCAGTGTGTGTTAGTAACACCTTCATATGAACATTATTTATTCAATGTTATTCCTTCACATGGAATATGAGGCATAGATGTACTCTTCCTTTACCTATTATTTTTTGGGAAATCATGGGATTCAGTGCCCATAATTATTCTCTGAATCCCCTCCTATATCAGGCTCCTCCTAGATAAGTTAAATCTCTATTGAAAGATTTAGTTAGGTATTTGTTTGAAACTAAAAAAATATGTTGTGAACTTTTCTATAAAATCAATGATAATGTCCTTAATTATATAACACCTGTCAAGTGTGTGTATAAAAGTATATTTGTGAAAAATAAGAGGAAAATGGGATATATGCATGTTTCATGATTACTTAGGAATCAAGGTATAGATATTCATAAGAACATTTCTTTTTCTTTCAATGTGTTGGTGAGAGCCTCCCACTGGGAGTATGACATGTACATTATCGATTTCTTATGAAAAGGTTTGTTGAAACTATAAGATACATTTTAAAGGATTTTATAGTCACTTTTTGGATTCATAAAACAATTGTTATGAGGGAAACGTATAACTCATACATAGTTTATTTCACAATATTCAAATTGTTACCTCATAGAGCCAAAAGGAACACTTGGAAAGAAGGTAATGTTTTTTATGGTGGAAGGAGTTTTGTTAAATTATGGTATCATGCCAAGTTGAACTCCACATACAATTAAATATCCAATCCTACCCAACCATTATCATCCACATTCATATAAAGAGACAATATCATGCTCGTACATACCTATGGTAAGAGACATAATTGGTTTCCCAAAGAGGTTATCAAAAATATTAAAGATCCTAGGCCAAGTATATCATATAAAATGACCCCCACCTCCCAACCGCCCATCAAGAAATGAAAGATATACTGAGAGCATATGTGAAGACAAATTTTCCCTCAAAGAACCTAAATAGTCAATAAACTCTAAAAGGTAATTTTCAAATCAAAACATAAGGGGATGATATAGAAGTCAAGGTTAAAATACTTGGGTTCCTAGGATCTTCTCAAGTAGTGATGTGTAAAACCCTCCAATTACCTAAAAAGGGAGAAATATAGAAACCCTGGATCCTTCTAGATAGATTTTTTCCTAGGACCTCTTATTTGGAGTCACTACCATGGAACTGACTAATTGGGCATCACATTACTGAGATCCAAAAACCTGGGAAAACAATACCTAGGTTACCACTTCCTTGTTTTAAATTACCTGAGCACAAACTCACCTAGACACCACATTTGGATCTACAACCATCCACCAATGTTATACTAAGGTTTCTATTCATCCATCCCACCTACTTAGGCACTATTTACCTAAGACACTATCTAAGGCACTAAACTTCCTCAATCCACCAACCTCATCTCCCAATTTCCTAGGTCACCTACCTGAGTACCCATTCACCCAGGTCGCCTACCTAGGTTTCCATTCACCCAAGTCACCTATATGGGCTCTCATTCACTCAAATCACTAATTGGGGAACTTATTCAACTAAGTATCCTATATAGACAACAAATTCAATCAATCTACCTATCTAGGATCTATTTGCCTAGGTAAATAACCTAGGAAACCAATTTTACCAATTCACCTACCTAGATGAACCATTTTTCTAGGCCGCATACTTGGGTGGACCTTTCACCCAGGTCTCCTACCTAGGCACCCCACTAACACATGTCACCTAATGGGGTTCCCACCTCACATGGGTCACCAACCATAGAATCTATTGGTCCATACTCACATTATGTAATGAGAATAAACGACTCATTCCTTATGTGAAGATCATTAGATACCATATGTGACAAGAATAGGATAACCAATCATTCCTTATGTGACGATCATAAGATGCCCTCATGGATTGATATGAGGAAGAAACAAAATAATCTCTTCATATGTGATGAGTATAAGAGGATCATTTTTTTATTTTATAATCATGAGATATACCTTGTTATGAGAATAGGATGAACCATAATTCCTTATATGTTATGAGAAAAAGATGGAATATGTGATGAGAATAGGATAGTCCATAATTTATTATATGATGTGTATAATTTTCCCAATGTGATAAGAATAGGATGAACCATAATTCCTTTTATAATGAGCATAATATGATCTATGTGCATAGTATGGGGTTACCTGACATTACTTATGTGACAAGAATAATATTCCATATGTGATTTGTATAGTTTGACTCATAATTCATTATATAATGAGAATAAGATTCCATATGTAATGATAATAAAATGAACCATTATTCCTTATGTGATGATGAAAATATTTCCTATGTGGTGAGCATATAATGACCAAAAATTCATTATGTGTTGAGAATAATATTCCCTATGTTATGATCATTGGACAACTGATCATTCTTTATGTGAAGGGTACAATATTGCCTATGTTAAAATCATAAGATAGAACATCATTTCTTTTGTGATGAGTATAATATTCTCTCATGCATTTTCATGAGGGTGACATGGAATCATCCCTTCTTATGAGATGCACAAAATATTTTCTTCCTTTTATGTTGAGAAAAATATTCCATCATGGCCTAACATGAAGAATATACAGGAACATCTCTTCTTATATAACATGCATAAGATGCCCCATAATTTCTTACATGATGAGAATAATATTTCCTCTTGTCCTGACATGAGGAAGATAAAACAACCTTCCCATATATCTTTATACCTTATGACCTATATCCAATTTACTTATTTGATAGGAAGAAAATTCTTATGCAACCTAACATGAGGGAGATACAGCAATTACAACATACCTAACACACTCATCATTTCCAACCATATGGTCTTCACACTAATATGGAAAAAGGTGAAATAATTAACTTGATTCCAAAAAGATAACATTGATATGGGATTCATGAGAATATGAATAAAGTCTATATACTTCTCCTAGTTTCCTTATATACCTTGTGTTGAGATTATCCTATTAGTATATTCAAATTCCATATGTTGATATATTCCGCTTTTTTCCTTTAAACACCTTGAGTCAGTATACACCTCTTAGTTCTCACAATTCATTCACCTAACTCATATTTTAGGTTAACCCAAAAGTTACACTTCAGTATAAGTCACTCCCTAACCATTTCTAGGTACCTTTCACCTAGTAGTCTAGAATTAATAACTTTAAACTGATTAGAAATGATCATGGATACATGAACATAAAAGTAACCAATATAGTCCTTATTACTTGACATTAAAATGTACAATGGGACCCATTAAGTGGCACTAGACTACATGGGTTTTGAATCCCTTTCTAGGGTTACATAAGAAGCCCCTTTCATGGTATCAGACCTAACTCCTAAACACCTCCTACCTCATTTTGTGTGATTCCAACACCTCCCTAGATGGTGATAAATTATAGAGTTCCCTCTTATATATATTTGAATTGTATAGTAACTAGAAATCTGGATCAAATGATAGATAGTATAATTACCATGTGTAGTTTCCTCTTAGAATTATATCATCAGTCAATCAATTTCACTTAACGGTAGCTAGTATTATCATTAGGCAGGATTCATATACATGTATTAAATCTATAAGGGAGTCTTCAAATAGTAACTAAGATACCTAAATATATTAGTTGACCTCACTCCCTTTCCTCTAAAAATGTTCCATCATCACCCCTAGGTGATCGAGAGGTAAGCCACATTTTGAAATTGAGAGAGCTATGTGAGACCTAAAACAACCAAAATGGGATCATGATAACATAAGCCTTCATAAATAGTAGGTATGTATGGATAACCATTTATGGTCCCCTTGGTCTTTTATTTCTTCCACATGGATCATAATTTTTGTCAATGGTCTTGGATTTAACCCATTATTTGGTTCCTTGTAAGTCTCTTAGAATGATCATCAAAATATGTTGAGGTTCATTCATATTTATTTTTCTTTGTTGATGATGATATGGTGATGTTATGATGGAACCCTAGATCTTAAGATACATGGATATTTTATTAATGATATGAAATAATTATAGTTCACTAAACTAATCATCTTGTAAAATTAATCCTAATCATTGGCTATGATTCATGACTCCTTCAGTAATACTAACTATCATTGGATACAATAGGTGATTCTTCATTGGTTTCCAAAATAATATTCATAATTCCTCAATACTGATATGAATTCATATCCTTTATATTCAATGAACCTTTTATATCTCAGGTCGATACATCTGTATCATATAAAATGATTTAATGCATTGTGATAATTTATCACACCCTAAAATAGGGTGTTGTGATCAGGTCACAATATCTCAATATCATATATGTGACACCACCAAAGTCATTTCATATATATATTTATAATTTCAAATTATTCTTTAAGTTTGGAGTGTTTGGGGTGAAATTTTGAAAAAATTCATGCTTTTTAGGACTGTACTATTTTCCACATGGTTTAATAAAACATGAAGAGAAAATTTTGCATCCTATATATTTATTTATAGTGGTGACAACATGGTTACTACATAGCTTCTTAAAATTTGTCGGTAAAATGAATATACTAATCTAATTTGGGTAATTTTATCAGTTCAAGTCCTTTTAAATTTGATTCTCCCCGTTTAGACTCCATATTCTGAACCTGATTCTCTAGGGAATTATACTAGATAATTGTTTTCTCATATATTCCATTAATGGTGGAATTTTTATGATTTATTTGTGATTACTACACTAAAAATAGATGTAAGGGACTCTTCCTCCTTCTCATTCCTCTTTCTTATGGTTTTTTTCATGTTTCCCTCTCCCTCTCTAACCCTAGAATCCAAGGGAGAATATATTCTAATTAGGGTTGTTTTAATTTTAGGGGAGGTTTCTTTATAGGGAATGTGCAGTCCCTATGTGACCCATTATAGTGGTGTTCATCAAATATGACATAGATACACTAGTTAACATAGTTTTTTATGTCTTGTTATTATTTGAGATAATATTCAATGCTTCGTATTCTAAACTTCCTTTTGAACTAGAAAAAATTGGTATATGTAATCTAGGTTTTTTTTCAAATGTTTTCCATGTTTTCTTTTAGATTTCATTTGACATAATGGGAGAATTTTATATTTCAGTTAAATTATTAATCAAAAGGTTGTTTTATTAATTACATGTGTTTGATAAAATTACAATGATGGTTTCCATGAATAGAAATATTTTATTTTTGGTGTTTGGGTCAAATTTGATTAATAAGTGTGGTATTTCATGGTTTAAAGGCTTTACATGTTTTTAAAAGAGGGTGTGTGTTTGGTTTATTGAATTTCATGGTGATGCACTTTATTATTTGATCATGATCGTAACTTGATATATTTTATCTGATTCTTGGAAAGTAATTTGTTTTAAAATAATGTTTTAAGAAGGTATTTTTAGAGGTATGGTAATTAGTTTTAAAGAAAAAGGCATGTTCCAAATCATATTTAATGTAATACAATTATTTAATGGTTGTGCCCATTTTAAGACCCATTCTTTATGTTTATATATATGAATGTTGATGAATTGATGAACTATGTTTTATAATCTTATTTGTGAGAAGGGGGATAATTATTAAAGGGGTGTCACAGGTAGGAAGTATATTGTTATTGGATTATACTTCCTTAAGCTATGTGGTTGTCATGTAAATAATGTACTCTTGGATAGTGGCCACTTCCTTTAGCTATTCCATGATGATCGTTTGGATAATAAGTGGGAAAATAGAGGTACATATGTTTTTCCAATTGAGTGTTTGTGTTGGATAATGTCCCATTGTTAAGTTTTGTTTGGATAAGGAGTACATCGTTGATGAAACTAGTGAGAGTGATTTAGGTGAAGATTTTTAGGACTATAAAACATTGAGATAGTTGGTTCAACCTATGCACATAGAGTATTTTCATATTATTCACTATGGTGTCACCTCATGATATGAACCATATGTTACAATATATTTATTTCAAATCTGGGATGTGAGTTTCTCATTTAATGGTTTGAGCCTAACTTTGATGGATTAACAATTCATGTTTGATCTTTATGTTATTTATATATGATTTTATTTATTATTTTCTCTTTTTTAATGTTTCTCTTGTGTGGTTGTTCCTATACTAAATTTTGTGTTGAATATTGTGTAAATATATCAGAAACATTTCTTCTAAATAGGGAATTTATAAAATTAAACTTTGAATATGGTTTGGTTTTTGTTGAAAGGAAAAGTATTTTAAAACAGAACTTGGGATATTTTATTTATTTCCAAATTTTTAAAATATTAAATAAAATTAATGGTTAACCCTTTTTTAAAAATAGTGTACATGGTTTCTCTTACAAAAGGAATGGTAGGGAACCTTTGCAGAAACATATTTGGTATTGGCTCACACCATATATACTCACATTATTAGGTATGTATTCTTCATGTTTATAATGGTTTTTAGTTCTTGTATTTTATATTGGATTCGAACCACTTTTATATGGCAATTGAGTTGATATTGATTCATGGTGGTGACATAAGATATATATGTTACTGGTTATCCTCTCGGGTTTATTGGACAGGCTGGGCCATCTTGATTATTGGCCTCATCAACCTTCTTTTTTGTCTTTATTTCAATATGTGGTTTCAAAATATTTATTATAAATAATTTTTTTGTTGGTAATGTTTCTATTAGAATTTTATGTTATTATTATACTTATAACTAATTTTATTGGATTCCTACTATTTTATATATTTACTAATTTGGAATTATTTTCAAATTCCCCAACAAACTATTTTGTTTTATTGGTTTGTAGAGGCTGAAATCATTTATATCAGTTGTATTTTGATACAATCAGTGATTTTTGAGATCCCTTGGTGATCAAGGATATTCTTTGAACCAGGTGATGAATTAACCTTGAGTTATGTGTCAGTTTTAACCAATATGGTTTATTACAAAAATGTATGTAGACCCCTCTTGTTATTTGGGGTTTAGTTATAGATAGGTAAAAATATCATCAGAGCTTGAGAAGAGTGTGTGTGGGAGTGTCAATATACATATCTTTTATGATAAACTTTGAGTTACCAAGGGTGGTGGAGAGTTGTTTTTTGAATTTAGGTTTTACAATTAGTTTTTATTGAGACATTTTTATATGGTTTTCTACTACTTTGAGTTTTAGGGAGACCACAGGAGTTATTAAGGGAGATTATGAGTTTTAGGGTTAAATAGGAGGAAATTCAAGAGGCCCAAGGTTAAGGTAATTTTTTTAAAACTGTGTATTAGTCGTGTGACATAATTTTAGGTAGCTTCTGGTGACACTTACACAGTTTCCATGCGTTCTGACAAACTATGTGGCCAATCCATGAATTGTGGTAAAACCTTTAATATTTCTTTTCCACCCAATTGGTACTTTTAAAATTTTATAGGATTTGGGATTCTATTCTATGATTAATTAAGTTAAATATTATGGATTATGGAAGTTCATTGATCAAGTTTTAAAGAATTTTTTTATAATTTGGTATTTGAGAATGTTTTAAAACCCATGTTTTGGGTGCTTTGAAATTATTTTATAAAAGTTTTTTAAAAATTATCTTAAAGAAATTGGGGAAAAGGGTATTGGATGGTGTTAATTTTGGAAAAATGCTTCATATTGTTTCAAGTAAATGTAATGATATTTGGGAATTTTTAAAAATCATTATGAATGGTTCAAGTATAATAAATTATTTCAGGTCACATCAGTTTTCAAAGAATCAATTTTATTTGTTTCAAAGTAACCAGAAATGATTTTAAAGTGTGATGAGGGATATTTAAATGTTAATCCATATTGTTTTAGAAACCATTTATTCTTTAAATGGATTTTAATGTCTTGTGTGGTTCTATAAAAATTAAAGGGTGGTTTTAAAATCTTTAATTCATTTATTTATTATTTTTATGTTGGGATTTGGGATATTTTCATTAAATATGTGTTTTGGTGATATTTTAGAATATGGACCGTGGAAATAAATCAACCAGTCAACAAGTGAATGCTTCAAGTAGTCAATATAATAACTCAGGTGTCATCTTACCAATATCTAACTCTACCTAGGATCTCGATGGAGAGATAGGGTCATGTTTATCTCATATTTTACATCATGTGTAACACTCGAGATTTTTATGAGAAATATTTTGTTTTTATGTTATATACATCATCAAAGGAATCTTTCACTACACACAACACTATCTTGGCTTACTTTACATGCAATCGTGACCTTCCTCAATATCTTGCATTGTACGCAATACCGAGTTTCACTAAACAACGATATGCTATTAAAATATTATTAAAACTAGCTGTTATGAATAGTAATACCCACTTTTTGAGATTTTAAAAATTTTATCTTTCAAAATGGACTTCATTTTTTGGATTCAGAATATCGAAATTCGCCTAGGGTGAAATTTTGGTATTTTTCTGAAAACTTTCAATTTTTGATGAATCGAGAAAACACTGGGTTACTATTTAAAAACTGACTTTTTATTTAAATAATTATTTATTTTATTTAAATTTATTTTATGTCAAAATTGATACATAATACCTATATAAGTTCAATATAATTCATTAGAGTCATTTTATAATAATTTTAGATATATAAAAATTTTATTGAACTTTTCACTGTCTTTCACCCACCTCCTAGGAGAATTTGGAAATTCACATAAAACATAATTTTACCGCTTCTGTGAGTGGAGTTTCGAAAATCTGAGAGACACAGTTAATATCAAGGACTAAAATGTGGTTCAAATAGATGAAAATAATTTTTGGTGAATAGTCACCTTTTACTTTTATTTACCACGGCTAAAAGTAAATAGGGTAATTAAGGGTAAAAATGATATTTTTATTACCCTAACACATGTCCTAATTATATTGGATAAGGGTAATTCTACCAAAAACAACCTTAGGAATAAAATATGACCATTTAGGTCTACTTGGATTAGATTAGGACATTTATTATTAATTTATTTAAAGAAGGGTTAAAATAGTTAAAATCAAAATTTAATAACTAATTAATTTTTAATATAGGGTAATACATAAGATAAATTCTACTATAAATATTCATTAGAAACCTAAACATATTTCCTACCTAATGATATTTTATTTATAATTTTTAGACATTAAATAATTTAAGTTATATATGACACAATAGTGATGCAGTAATTACATAAATAATAAAATATTAAAATAATTGATATTATAAATACCCAAATAAATGTAATTTGAGACTTCTTATGAATTAAACTTATTTTATAAGTTAATATGACATGTTAGTAGTGATTTAATTAACTTTTTTCTAACTAATCATGCTGTTATGAGTTTCACAAAAATCAATTACGAAATAGTGCCAAAATTGAGATAAAATAGTTTTTAAAACAAATATTATATTATTAATTGTTATTTTATTCCTAAAAACCTAATGTTTAGAAAAATGACATAGATAAGGATATATATATTAATAATGATGCATTGGGGGTTCTTTTATCTTGTGTTTGTAAGTTTATTATCCTTATAGTATAAGAAAACAAGAAGACACGGTAAAAGTAAAATTATTTAACTTAAAGTTAAATCTAAATGATAAGTTTAAATATAAACCTAAACATGTCTAAATTCTATTAGATGAGATTATTTATACCCATACCCACCTTAGCTTCTAAATAAATTAATTTTGAGCTATTAAAAACAGAATATGACTTTATAATAAAATAAAATATTTAGTTTTTCCAAAGGTGCCCCTCTCCTCCCTTATAAAAGGGCACCTCCTCCCTCTCCTGCTCACACCACTTTGAGCCTTCAATATCGGCCAAACCCTACCAATTTATCTTCTTCACTTCCCTAGAAACATCCTAGAAGTCCTGGTATTCTTCAAAGACCATCTTTAGTTCCCTAAGAGGAGGTTAAGAAGAGGCGCTTCAAAGAAGAGGTAATGTCTGTTATCGATTATTTCAACTTTATTTCTTCTTCTATTTCTTCTTCTTTAGTTGTTTCATTATGAAGTAATAACATCAGTATCACTCATATACTTATATTTTATTATAAATATGAAACAACCCTATTTCACCTTCTATCCATCCTACGGAAAATGAAAATCACCACGCGTGCGTATGTACGGAATACCGTCTCCACGCCATGGTGTAATCTGTTTTCCACCACCACCTTACTTGTATGGGTATAATGGTGTAAATAATGACTATATATGATTATTTTAAAGTGATATTTATTCTGAAATAGTATACATACACTTCAATACAATTCCACAATCATGGGAATGATATCATCGCTCGTGCGTACGTACGACCTACCGTCTCCACGATGTGATGTGACTCATTCTACATGATCTTCATTGCATAATGACTATATAAATGAATTGAATGAATAAATTTGATATATATTACACTAATACCATTCTTTAAATGAGGTATCTATAACCTAAAAAGAAAAATAAGAATTTATTCGACAAAACACTTATAAGAACAAAAAGCAATAAATACCCGAATAACAAGTAGCAATGAAATATTACTAATAAGAAGCTAAGAATCTAAGAATATGACCATATATGATATCAAAAAAATGGTTATGATTCTTGAATAAGTCAATAATATTATTTAAATCATTATACAGGAGGTTCGGACACGTACGAAGAAAATCAGACCTAAGGTAAGGGAAAATATCACAATCTCATTTTTATTCGAGATTGTTTATACTTCCAAATTTACTGGGGCATATTTATCATCCACATAAATTTTTCCTCAATATTTAATATTATTTCCATCCATCTAAAATTTTTTAAATCCAATTTTACCCATTGTTGAGTTTTTATTAAAAGATATGAAAGGAATCTTTTGTCATTTTTAGTACGAGGTACTTTTTGAGTTTTCCAGCCAAAGTATGAGAAGAATGTTTTTTAATTTATACGGCCTGAATGGAATTTTAGAACATAATTTCCCTGAAGCTTCATTTACAATTTTTCAATTTTATTTTTTTATCAACTTATTTTAGTTTAAAATTGTATGACATGTTAAGAATGGAAAAAATGTTTTTTTTAAGTAGAAAGGATATTTTCCTCAAGAAGGGAGTTCAAGTGTTTCATCAAAATTATTTTCCATCTAAGATAATATAGGGTTATGTTTCTATCTCTATTATTACATTTATTTGATTACATTGTGATAGAATTATTTTTATGAAGTCCTTTATCTTATACGATTTGTTTTACGATGTCATGATGTTTAAGAATCCCATTTTTATTACATGGGTTATGCTATGATGTATGATTTATGATTTTGTGGCACACATAATAATGGTTTCATTATGAGAAGGGTGGGACCTATATCTCCCTCCAATTCATTGGGTAAATATTTATATCTCATGAGATAGACATGGCTGGAACAGAAGGTTAATCTGGTTCAGTGAAACAGGACTGAAATGAGGAGTGAACTCAGTTCAGAAATGGACTTTGTCCGCTAAGATAGTATTGAAAATGAGTCTTGACTAATAAGAAATGATTCTCTATGAATATGTGTGTATGCCACAAAGTTTCATATTTTAATTTATGATTATTTGGATTACATTTCACTATTATGATTGATCCCATGTCATGATATTATGATCTCTTTTGCAGGACAAGATTTTCAAAATGGTATGTTCTTAAGAATATGATATGATAGATATTTCTTTTGATGACCCTTACTGAGCATTTGAGCTCACCCTTTTGTATGTTTTATTTTCCCCAGGTCTGTAAGAAGGTTATTAAGTACAATATGCCAAAAGGGACTCTAGATATGATGAAATAAATGGGAGACAACGTAGATGATTTATGAACCAGTTGTTTATGTTTCCCAGTTTCTAAGAAAACTAAACCTATACGGTCCTTTCATGGTTTTGTTATATGTTGTAATAAGTATGCTTCAATTCTGAAGTAATAACAATGTATGTAAATTATGGGTTGTTATAGTTGGTATTAGAGGAATGGTTATAGTCAACCTTTGGAAACTTGGATGTGAAAGCCTTAGTAAGAATCCTAAGGATATATCTAAGCATAGAATACAATCTTAGTGTTTTAGAAATGGCCATTAATAACCTATGATAAGACCTAAAGCTTGAAATTTTATTCTTGATTATGTGGTTTTCCTATTATAATTAGTATTGATCACACTATTCTTCTTGGTTTTTAGTCAATGGATGGAACCTGAAGGAACCGTGTTAATTCCGAATGCGATAGGTAATGCAATGATTGTCCCCCTGAGCAACCAAACATTATGGGACCTGGAATGTAAAATCTTATAGCCATGCTCACACAACTTTCTCAAGCTATGAATCATGTAGGACTTCCAAACGAGCAAAGTAAGAAGAAACATTTTGTTGAATCCTTCATGAGGCAGCGTCCACTCTCATTCAGCGGGTCTACTGGTCCATTAGCTGCTGAACAATGGATCAGTACTACTGAAAAGATATTTTTTGTTCTTCAATGTTCTGAACATGATAAAGTCATCTTAGCATTGTATCATTTGGAAGGTGATTCTGATAAATGGTGGAATCTTATCAAGAATACGAGGCAAAGAGATGAAATTGAGTCCATGGAATGGGAAGAGTTCAAGAACTTATTTTTCAATAAGTACTTACCTCGTATTCTTCAAACAAAGATAGAGAAGGAGTTTCTTGAATTAAAGAAAAAGGATAATGAATATGTTGGTACCTACGAAGCAAATTTTACAAGACTTTCAAGGTACGCTTCTGGGATTGTTATCCAACCTGAGAGTAAGATCGATCGATTCTTTAGTGGATAAAAACCAAGTCTTCGAAGGGCGTTAGCCATAAGAGACTTCAATAGCTACGAGGAAATTGTTCTATGTGCTCTCAAGATTGAGATGGAGATTTGAGTAACCCATCATTCATATGCATTTGATAAGAAGAGGAAAATGGAATTCAAAGGAAAGTATAAAGACCATACTGAAAAGAAGATGATTTTCCCTTATGCTCAAAGTGTGGAAAGAAACATAGAGGGAGTTGTCTTAAAAGGACAAGTAAATGTTTCAATGTGTAAAATAATGTCATCGGGAATTTGAATGCCACAATGATGGGAATAAGATGTCTAGTGATTTGAACAAAGAAAAGGATACACAGGGTGCACCTCCTACACTTCAATGTTACAAGCGCAAGGAAATGGGGCATTGTTCTAATCAATGCCCTAATCCAAGGGTTGTTGATGATGATCGACATCAACAAACTCTTAAGGCTAAAGAAAAAGGAAAGTCACATGCAATTTCAATTTGCGATGTGGAGTATGATAACGAAGTGGTGAAAGGTACACTTACCATCCAATCTAAAGTAGCATATGTTTTATTTGATTCTGGATCCACCCACTCTTTTATTTCTGAATAATTTTATAAGGGTATCACCGTATTACCTCAACAATTAGATGTTGAGTTAGTTGTGACAACCCCTAATGGCACAACAGTCACATCAAAAGTTTATAATTATTCTCCGATTGAAGATTGTGGGAAGGTTCTTCCTGCAAATCTTGTGATCCTTCCTATAGTGTAATTTTATGTGATTCTTGGCATGGATTGGATTTCTTTATATGGAGATCATATCAATTTCCATATAAGGGAAGTCACATTTCATATTCTAGATCAATCTATGATCGTCTATCGATGCAAGGATGAACATAACCTTCCATTGGAAATTTATTCCATCCTATGGGTCTTGATTCCACTAAATGAAGGTTATTTATCTCAAATGGTTAGTGAGAAACTCACGATTAAGAATATTCCCATTGTACAAGAGTTTGATGTTGTCTTTCCGGAAAAATTTCCAGGTCTTCCACTAAATCGTGAAGTTGATTTTTCAATAGAACTCATACTGGGTGATATGCCCATTTCAAGTACACCTTATAGAATGGCCCCAATTGAGTTGCAGGAATTGAAGAAGAAACTCCAAGAGAATCTTGATAAGGGATTCATACGCCCTAGTGTGTCGCCTTGGGGAGAACCTGTTCTATTTGTTAAGAAGAAAGATGGATCAATGAGACTCTGCATCGATTATCGAGAACGTAACAAAATTACTATCAAGAACAAATATCCTCTCCCACGCATTGATGACATATTTAACCAACTACGCAGAGCTCAATACTATTCCAAGATTGATCTTCATTCAGGGTATCATCAATTAAGGGTAAAAAGGGATGATATAACAAAGACGGCTTTCCAAACAAGGTATGGACACTATGAATTTATAGTGATTCCATTTGGTCTTACTAATGCCCCTTCTATCTTCATGGATCTAATGAATAGTGTCTTTAAGGACTATCTTGATCAGTTTGTGGTAGTCTTTATAGATGATATTCTTGTCTATTCAAAGAGCAAGGAAGAACATGAAGATCACTTGTGAATTGTATTGAAGACCCCGAGAAAGGAGAATCTTTATGCCAAATTTACCAAGTGTGAATTTTGGCTTCAAAAAGTTTCATTTTTGGGTCACATAATCTCAAAAGAGGGGATATCTGTGGATCCAGCAAAAACAGAGGTTATCGAAAGATGGTCGAGACCAAAAACAGTAACTAAGATCCAAAGTTTTCTTGGTTTGGCTGGATATTATCGAAATTTTGTGAAATATTTTTCACGATTATCTAATACACTAACCAGGTTGACTCGAAAAGGAGTTAAGTTCGTTTGGACGGAGGAGTGTGAATAGAATTTCAAGGAGTTAAAAAGAAGGTTATCCAGTGCACCTGTGCTCACACTACCTTATAGTGGAGAAAGGTTTGTGATCTACAGTGATGCATCCAAGAATGGACTGGGGTGTGTTATCATGAAAAACGATATGGTTAGAGCTTATGCCTCATGACAGTTGAAAATCCATGAGCAAAATTAACCAACTAATGATTTGGAGTTAGCTGCGGTAATCTTTTCATTAAAGATTTGGAGGCATTATCTTTATGGAGAAAGGTGTGATATTTATACTGATCATAAAAGTTTAAAATATATTTTCACACAAAAGGAGCTGAATATGTGCCAAAGAAGATGGTTTAAGTTGATTAAGGATTACGACTGCTCAATTCATTACCACCCTGGGAAAGCAAACAAGGTGGCAAATGCATTAAGTCGACAAGACCATGAAAGGTTATCCATGATGGGGATCACAAAAGAACCAATATTTATGGATTTAAAAAGGATGGATCTTGGAATTATAATGGAAGGGGAAAATCTTATCTTTCTCAAATGAATGTTCAACCATCTATACATGTGAAGATTAATGAGGCACAAAAAGAAAATGTAGAGTTACAAAAGAAGGTGAGAAATGTTTCTGAATTCAACCTTGATTGTGATGGGATAATAAAGTTCAGAAATCGTGTTTGTGTTCCTCCCATCCCAGAATTAAAGAAGGAGATGCTGGATGAGGCTCATAGCTCTTCATTCTCTATTCATCCTGGAATAACGAAGATGTATAGGGATATGAAAGAGTACTTCTTGTGTGATGGAATGAAAAGAGATGTTGCTGAATATGTCTCTCGATGCTTGGTTTGTCAGAAAGTTAAAGCTGAGAGACAGAAGTCTAAGGGGATGTTACAACCATTACCCATACCCGAATAGAAATGGGAAAACGTCACTATGGACTTTGTCATCGGACATCCTAAAACATCCAAAGGAAATAATGCTATCTGGGTCATAGTTGATCATCTTACAAAGTCGGCACACTTTATTGATATTAGAGAAGATTTCTCTCTGGATTAGCTTGCCAGGATATATGTAAAGGAAGTGGTAAGATTGCATGGAGTACCACTTTCCATTATATCTGATCGGAATCTGAGATTTACCTCAACATTTTGGTGAAGTCTTCAGCATACTCTAGATACAGAGTTGAGTTTCAGCACTGCTTATCATCCTCAGAAAGACGGTCAGTCTGAGAGGACAATTCAGACTCTAGAAGATATGTTGAGAGCTTGCTCTATGGATTTCAAAGGAGGTTGGGATCAACACCTACCTTTGGTGGAATTTTCTTATAATAATATATTTCACTCCAGTATTCATATGGCTCCTTATGAAGCTCTCTATGGAAAGAAATGCCGAACTCCAACTTGCTGGGATGAAGTTGGAGAAAGAAAGCTATTAGGACCTGATCTTGTTGATGAGATGGCAGAAAAGGTCCGATCTATTCAACAACACATAAGAGTAGCTCAGAGTCGACAAAAAAGTTATGCTTATAACCGAAGAAAAGACCTAGAGTTTTAAGTGGGTGATAAAGTGTTCTTATGAATATCTGCATGGAAGAGAATAATGAGATTTGGAAAGAAGGGAAAGCTGAGCCCTAGGTATATCGGTCCTTTCGAAATACTGGATTGTGTTGGGAAGGTAGCTTACCGATTGGAGCTTCCATAGAATCTCTCTAAAGTTCATGATGTGTTCCATGTATCTCTCCTGAGAAAGTACATACTCGATCCTTCACATGTACTCAACTCAGAAGTTGTACTGCTGGAGAAAGATCTTTCTTATGAAGAACAACTGATAGAGATTCTGGATCGTAGTGAAACAATCCTACAGAAAAAGACCACTCGCTTGGTGAAAGTTTTATGGAGGAACCACCAATTAGAAGAACCTACATGGGAGCTTGAGGATATGATAAGGGAGAGGTATCCTCATCTGTTTGTTACAAAGTGATGAATTTCGAGGGTGAAATTCATTTTAAGGGGGGTAGAATGTAACAACTGAGATTTTTATGAGAAATATTTTGTTTTTATGTTATATACATCATCAAAAGAATCTTTCACTACACACAACACTATCTTGGCTTTCTTTACACGCAATCATGACCTTCCTCGATAGCTTGCGTTGTACGCAATACCGAGTTTCACTAAACAGTGATATGCTATTAAAATATTATTAAAACTAGCCGTTATGAATAGTAATACCCACTTTTTGAAATTTTATAAATTGTATCCTTCAAAATGGAATTCATTTTTGGATTCTGAATATCAAAATTAGCCTAGGGTGAAATTTTGGTATTTTTCTGAAAACATTCAATTTTTGAGGAATAGTGAAAACACTAGGTTACTATTTAAAAACTGACGTTTTATTTAAATAATTATTTATTTTATTTAAATTTATTTTAGGTTAAAATTGATACAGAATACCTATATAAGTTCAATAGAATTCATTGGAGTCATTTTATAATAATTTTAGATATATAAAAATTTTATTGAACTTTTCACCGTCTTTTACCCACCTCCTAGGAGAATTTGGAAATTCACATAAAACTTAATTTTACTACTTCTGTGAGTGGAATTTTGAAAATATGAGAGACATAGTTAATATTAAGGACTAAAATGTGGTTCAATGAGATGAAAATAATTTTTGGTGAATAGTAACTTTTTACTTTTATTTACCACGGTTAAAAGTAAATTGGGTTATTAAGGGTAAAAATGATATTTTTATTACCCTAACACATGTCCTAAATCTATTTTATAAGAGTAATTCGACCAAAAACAACCTTAGGAATAAAATATGACCATTTAGGTCCACTTGGATTAGATTAGGACATTTATTATTAATTTATTTAAAGAAGCGTTAAAATAGTTAAAATCAAAGTTTAATAACTAATTCATTTTTAATATAGGGTAATACATAAGATAAATTCGACTATAAATATTCATTAAAAAGATAAAAAAAATTCCTACCTAATTATAGTTTATTTATAATTTTTAGACATTAAATAATTTAAGTTATATGTGACACAATGGTGATTCAGTAATTACCTAAATAATGAAATATTAAAATAATTGATATTATAAATACCCAAATAAATGTAATTTGAGACGTTTTATGAATTACACTAATTTTATAGGTTAATATGACATGTTAGTATTGATTTAATTAACTTTTTTGGAACTAATCATGCCGTTATGATTTTCACAAAAATCAATTACCAAATAGTTTCAAAATTGACATAAAATAGTTTTTAAAACAAATATTATATTATTAATTGTAATTTTATTCCTAAAAACCTAAGGTTCGGAAAAATGACTTAGATAAGGATATATATATTAATAATGAAGCACTTGGGGTTCTTTTGGCTTGTTATAGTAAGTTTATTAACCTTATAGTGTAAGAAAACACGAAGACATAGTAAAAGTAAAATTATTTAACTTAAAGTTAAATATAAATGATAAGGTTAAAATAGAAACCTAAACTTGTCTAAATTCTATTGTATGAGAGGATTTCGACCCATACCCACCTTAGATTTGAAATAAATCAATTTTGAGCTATTAAAAACCAAATATGACTTTATAATAAAATAATATTTTTAGTTTTTCCAAAGGTGCCCCTCTCCTCCCTTATAAAACGGCACCTCCTCCCTCTCCTCCTCACACCACTTTGTGCCTTCAAGCTCGTCCAACCCCTGCCAATTTCTCTTCTCCACTTCCCTAGAAACATCATATAGGTCTAGGTCTTTTTCAAAGACCATATTTGTTTCCATAAGAGGAGGTTAAGAAGAGGCGCTTTAAAGAAGAGGTAATGTCTGTTACCGATTCTTTCAACTTTATTTCTTCTTCTACTTCTTCTTATTTAGTTGTTTCATTATGAAGTAATAACATCAGTATAACTCATATAATGATATTTTATTATAAATATTAAACAACCCTATTTCACCTTCTATCCATCCTGCGGAAAATCAAAATCACCGCGCGTACGTACGTACGGAATACCGTCTCCACGTCGTGGTGTAATCTGTTTTCCACCACCTCCTTACTTGGATGGGTATAATGGTGTAAATAATAACTATATATGATTATTTTAAAGTTATATTGATTCTAAAATAGTATACATACACTTAAATAAAATTCCACGATCATGGGAACGATATCATCGCTCGTGCGTACGTACGACCTACCGTCTCCACAATGTGATGTGACTCGTTCTACATGATCTTCATTACATAATGATTATATAAATGAATTGAATGAATAAATATGATATATATTACACTAATACCATTATTTAAATGAGTTATCTATAAACTAAAAATAATAATAAGAATTTATTCGACAAAACACGCATAAGAACAAAAAGCAATAAACACCTCAATAACATGTAACAATGAAATATTACTAATAAGAAGATAAGAATCTAAGAATATGACCATATATGATATCATAAAAATTGGTATTATTCTAGAATAAGTCAATTACATTATTTAAATCATTATACAGGAGGTTCAGAAATGTACGAATAAAATCGGACCTAAGGTAAGAGAAAATATCACAATCTCATTTTTATCCGAGATTGTTTATACTTCCGAATTTACAAGGGCATATTTATCATCCACATCCATGTTTCCTCAATATTTAATATTATTTCCATCCACCTACAATTTTTTAAATCCAATTTTACCCATTGTTGAGTTTTTAGTAAAAGATATGAAAGGAACCTTTTGTCGTTTTTAGTACGAGGTACTTTTTGACTTTTTTTGCCAAAGTACGAGAATAATGTTTTTTTTAACTTATACGACCTGAATGGACTTTTAGAACATCATTTCCATGAATTTTCTTTACAAGTTTTCAAGTTTATTTTTTTATCAACTTCTTTTAGTTTAAAATTGTATGACATGTTAATAATGGAAAAAATGTTTTTTTTAAGTAGAAAGGATATTTTTCTCAAAAAGGGAGTTCAAGTGTTTTATCAAATTTATTTTCCATATAAGATAATATAGGGTTATGTTACTATCCATATTATTACATTGATTTGATTATGTTGTGATGGAATTATTTTTGTGAAGTCCTTTATCTTATACGAATTGTTTTATGATGTCACGATGTTTAAGAATCCCATTTTTATTACAAGGGTTATGCTATGTTGTATGATTTATGATTTTGTGGCACACATAAGAATGGTTTCATTATGAGATGTGTGGGACCTATATCTCCCTCCAATGCATTTGGTAAATATTTATATCTCATGAGATAGACATGGATGGAACGTCAGGTTAATCCGGTTCAGTGAAACAGGACTGAAACTAGGAGTGAACTCGGTTCAGAAATGGACTTTGTCTGCTAAGATAGTATTGAAAATGAGTCTTGACTAATAAGAAATGATTCTCAATGATTATATGTGTATGACACAAAGTTTCATGTTTTAAGTTATGATTATTTGGATTACATTTCACTGTTATGATTGATCCCATGTCATGATATTATGATCTCTTTTGCAAGACAAGATTTTCAAAATATTATGTTCTTAAGAATATGATATGATTGATATTTCTTTTGATTACCCTTACTGAGCATTTTATCTCACCCTTTTGTATGTTTTCTTTTCCCCAGGTCTGGAAGAGGGGTATTAAGTAGAATATTCTAAAAGGGACTCTAGATATGATGAAATAAATGGGAGACAACAGAGATGATTTATGAACCAGTTGTTTATGTTTCCCAGTTTCTAAAGACATTATACCTATACGGTCCTTACATGGTTTTGTTATATGTTGTAATAAGTATGCTTAAATTCTGAAGTAATAACAATGTATGTAAATTATGGGTCGTTATATCATGTGATACAGTTTTTGAATTAGAATAAACTATTATTTTATGGTGATCGAGGCCCTTTAGGGGGGTTAAAGTAGATAGTAAGGTTTAAGAGATCTTTAATTCCTTGGAGACTCCCTAGTATTTGAGGGTCAAGACTGCTGATTTTTAATTTGAGGGATCATGTTAGGAATAGTGGGAGACCATCATTATTTCCTAGGTGCTTAAATGGATATATTGGAATTATATTGAGATCATTTTCAACTAGTTTAATTACTCAGAAGATGTAAAGGTGTTGTCTATGTTATAGTTCTTGAAAATTCATTAAGCTGATCTGTTAGTGAACGATTATACCAAACACATTTCCAAATAGGCTCCCTTATCTCTAGAGTTAATTGTTGATGATTCAAAGAAGGTTTGGTTATTTTAAATAATCCTTCGTCCTTATATCATTTTTGTGGTGATTTTTTTTATTCCTACTACATATGTGAAAGTGGTTAGTAAATATATCAACAATATATCAATTTTTTAGGAGAAAACTGTAGAGATCAGTTCTTCAACCCTATTGAGTTCCATTTAGGATGGTTTAGTTAGTGAGGATTGGAGGATATAAGGGTAGAACTATAGAGGGAGATACCATATGGTATTTCATTATTGACATAGTGTTTTTGTTTCAGTGAATATAAAATTGACGTTATGTTATCTAGTGTGAAGTTAGGGCACTCTAATCCCTGTTACTCCATATCCATAAAGGCCTATCACCCATGTGGTTTCCTTAGTCATCTTTAGTGTTTATTTAAGATAAATTATCATCAAAAGAATAAGTAAAAATATTATATTAAACCTTAGAAGTAGTCCATGTTATTTATTCTATTAAAGACTGGGAAGTTGAATAGTGGTTTTGGAAGTCTCTTATTTTCTATTTTTATTTTTGTTGTAACTATTCCACATAATTTATATTTCCCATTATCTCTTATAATAAATGAAAAAGTTTTTGTACTTGTATTATCATATTTTTGGATTCTTCTCTTATAGTATTGTTTTTTAGAATTCATTTTTGGGACATAGATTTGATAACATCTTACATAGTTCCTCATTCCTTGTCTCTAAATGGTGTGGGTGATTTATGTAGAAGATTTATTTACACCTAGTGGTGTAAATAATATCTATTTAATTCTAATTAGGATATTTATAAATGGTTTCGATACCTATGGATAATCTCTATGTGATTTCCACATTATTGTTGAGTTGTCTTCCATAGTAATTTTAGTGAGGGATGGTCATTAATTTTAGCTCTTTTGACCTCAGATGTTCTAGAGGTGTTCGTTATATATTTTCATTTATTATATTTTGGGATTTGAAAAGTTACTTTTAGTTTTGATATTTATGTTAATATTATCAATTTCAAAGTAGATCCAAGTAATTATCATCCCAATGGAACATGTTTTTTATCTCCTTAATTTTAATCTTTTAAGGAGTGTGCCTATTTTGAATCTTAGTTCTCTATTGGGTTGGTGAGATTCAAATCAAAATAGGATGTATCCCCTAAGGAAGAAACTACACATATTTTGAGTTGACGGTTTAAGAAGTTGGATTGATGATCTAGTCTTTATTGAAGGTGAGGTGATATCGGAATTCCCACTATCCTAAGTTGTTGATGACTTTCTTGGTGAAGAAAGTGGAATGTTGGGAAAAAATTGTGGCACCCCCAATGTTAATTTCATGTATATATTTATAATTTTATCATCTTCTTTGAGTTCATGGGGTTTCGGGGTGATTTTTTTAAATTTTTTTAAAAAATTAGGGTCTCATGGTTTCACACACTATTATGACCTATATAGTTTTTGACAGTAGTGATCATACAGTTACCACGTGTTTTGGTAAACCATGTGGGTAAAACTTATAAACTAATTAGTTTTATAAAATTTGGTTATTTAAATTCCATTTCAGTTTCCCCCTTTCTTCCCCATTTAAAACCTGAGGCCATGTAGGATTCTCCCATCTGATTCCTTTATCCTCCATGACCTCCATTGTCACTACCTCACGATAATAATATACATATGTAATAGAGGTTAACATTCATCACATATACTAATATCGTGCATTCATATTAATTGATGATGGTGTGGGTAATGATAATGTTATATTAATACCCCAAGATATCATTTTTTATGGCATGGGATCAATATCTAGCAACAAGTTCCTCGATTCGTAAAATATGATTTTCCCAATTCTTCAAAATATTTTGATTTTTGAACATTCCATTGGCTCAACTTGGATCTATTAATTTTTTTTAATAAAAAATACACAAAATAAATTTCATCCCTTGAAATTAAATCACAAGGGCTGAAATAATCAATTAATTCCACAAATTTGGATAAATTTAAAATTATACATAAGATTCACAATATTATAAAAAATAAAAAATATTTAAAATTGATTAAATATTAACAGGGATATTTTAAGTGAAAATTAGTATGAAAAATGTGTTTATTTTTCACTGAATTAGTGACATTAATAATATCATGGTTTAGTATAACATCCCAACCTTAATATCCCATTCTAAACTAGGGTTCCACATAACCACATGTGTGACTCCCCATACGCAATAGGATGCCAACTAGTGGAGAGGGTCCAAACTAATGTGGGAAGATTATACTCTTGGTAATCATAACCATCAAAGGATAATATAAAAGAAAATAAGTCAACCAAAAAAGAAGATAACTGGTGGAACATTGGTCTTACATATAAATAAAACAAGGACAAGCAATGTGGTAGGTAAACCAAAGTATCATGAAATGTAAAAGTAAATAAATGTAGAATTAACAGTCTGAAGTATGCCCTGGAATCGCCTCCAACACCAAGTCTCTATATTCTCACATCTTTTTCATAAGTCCATTTCCCTTCATTGGATCACTGGTCATGAAATATTTACATGCATTGATATTCCCATGTTAGGTGTGAGTATAACCCAGTAGGATACAACCATTGAATCATTAACATAATTGAATGTGTATATAGAATAATGTCCCATGTTAATAAAATAAATTCATACCTAATAAACCAATACCATACTATGGGTTTGTTCCATAATCATGCCTCCATGAATCCTAATTATACCCGATTTGGATCCATGATAAAAAGATATCTGAATGATCATGGAAATTTCATGGGTATAGAAGATATTTACAAGTCTTATTAGTAGTATTACATGCCCTAGGTATCCAATTAAAACCACATAGGGCCATCATACCTCATTCTTATCTCCTAGGTCAGATCGCATAAGGCCATCATGACCCCACTAAATCCTCTTATGTTAAAACACCTACGACTATCATTCTTATAGGTCAGTCCACACAAGACCATCATGACCCATTATCAAACTTTTTCTTATAATCTTGTCACTTGTAGTATCTAAACACACTCCCCCTCTGGGGACACCAAGCCACAATGGGTCCACCTGTCACTTAGGTACCATGAATAGAAAAAAAACTATACAAAATACACTAAATACATCTCATGGAAATATTTTCATCACATCATTAACATACATCCAGAGTCATATCCCAACAAACATGGTTCTCACATGCTATACACACATTCATAGCATATCACAAAATGGTTCTCTATGCTTTTTTAACACACAGTCCAACATTTTTTATCACATAGGGAACCAATGGAAACACATGAAGATAGAATATAACATGGAAAAAAACCCAATAACAAGGCCCTATATGGTATGGACTTATTAATTTAATCATGTCAATGTTAATTTTATGGTACACCAAGAGTTTCATCACCTAAACCACATTTTCACACAAACTAGAGATTTCACACCATGAGTTCCTATAAATAATTCAATAAGGAATGAAAAAGTTCGTAGAATGAGATTTATAAAAAAAGAAAAATTAAAAGGGGTAGAACAATCACATACCCAACATCAATTACTTTCAATTTAATTCTCCAAGTCTAGTTGAAGAGAGGATAAATCCATCACTCATGGAACAATGAAAAAACAAGAGAAACAAGGCTCTTATATGTCTTGTTAAACAATGATAGCCTCTATATTCCAGGGTTTAATTCTTCCAAAAAGTTCTATAAAGGAGGGTTGAGAGGTTAGAAGTTCTTCATGGTAGGAACCTCAACATAAGGAGTTCTACCAAACTTGCACCAGTTTCATCCAAAGAGAATCTAGATAAAAGTGATGATTAAAAGGAGAGTCATGGATCTATTAATAGAGGTAATAATTAAATTAAAACTACAATCAAGAACCCCCATTAAAGCTACATACATTTACCCTATGAAACACTTAAGACCCATAAATAATTATAGCCATTTTGACTGCTTGATTACCGTTGTGACCATCACTACAGCCTCCAACACATTCATGGTGGCTTTGATAATGACAAACCAATATGGCACTCACTATGGTGCATTTAAATTTTCTTATCAATCTTCCCTCACCATGGTTGGATCTCATTGGTGATTCCCCAACACTCCATGCCTATGACCATGACCATACCCGGTTTTCTTCCTTTCCCCTTTAATATAGGGCTCACTAGAGACCATCAAGGCTTTCACCATAATTCTGGTGTATCCCATGTTGAACCAAAGAGACTCCAAACGCACAAAAGTGCCTCTCTAAATTTCCTAAGGCTTCACCCAGGCTTGGATCAACCCATAACGTAATGTAAAATATTGAAACAAGTATTAACACATTAGAAACAAAATTCCAAGTCTTTACAATCTCTCCCTATAAGGACTTATCATCCTCAAGAAGCATCACTAGTGGCACTACTCAAAAAACTTAGGCCATTTCACTTGAACATCAGACTCTAACTCCCACATTTCCTCTTAGATCCACCTATGTTTCCACAAGACTCAAACAAGTGGCACCATCTTCCCCCTCAACACCTTATTTCTCTGTTATATGTTCTACACCATTCAATCTAAAAAATATGAATTAGTTTTAACTAAGTGTCCTGATATTTAATCACATGAACAAGATCAGGATTATACCTCTAAAAATGAGAAATATAGAACACATCATTAATTCCTTGATAAAATTGATAAATTTACTATTAGTAATCTACTACTTTTATAATTTTGGTGATCTAAAATGGTCCTAAAAACCAAAGAGATAGCTTCCTCAGATTTTGTAAATCTAAATTACCCATATGAGGTGACACCCATAGAAAAAATTGGTCTCTAAAAGTGAAATATAAAGGGTTTATCCATTGGAAGACATGTTATTGTTATATGTTATTAGTATTAAACAACCACTTCCTAATCAACTGCACTATCTCAGGGGTCTCATGTACTATACTCATCCCAGTAATTGTTGTATCACCTACCTTGAACCGACATAGTGGTGAGTAGCATGGTAGACCATAGAGAACCTAAAAAGGTTCCATCTAAATAGAATACTAGAAATTGTTATTTTATGAAAAATATAAAAATTCTAAGTTATCATCCAATGTACTATCAAATTCAAAGCCACATGCTTGAATCATATCCACAAGGATCTTAATTGTCCTCTCCAAATGTCCATCGGTATGCAGATGACATGTTGTACTTAGCTATAACTAAGTTCCAAAAGCCTTCTACCAGCATTTCTAAAATAGGAAAAAAAATTATTTATCTATATGAAATGATGGTAGAAGGAAATCCATGATTTCATACAATCTTTGGTTCATAAAGCTTTAACATATCATCTGCATAGTGTGTCTCTCGGATTGGTAATAAGTGTGTCATTTCATCTTCCGATTAAATATCACATAAACAGAGTCAATAATGCACTACGTCCTATGTACACCCATCATGAATTATATTTTAACATAATCCCAATTCCACGTAGGCACTTGAAGTGTCTCAATCAAACCAACAAGACACTGATGTCCGGCCTTTACCCTCTAGTAGGAAAGGCATCATGAAAAAAAAACCTATGACGTCCCTCTTCATACTAGGACACAAAAACTAATTCTAAATATCAAGGAACATCGCCATCAACCCTAGATGTTGTCCCCATTTTGAATCATGAGAGTCTCTCAATCCTCTCTAAAGGAAGCTGTCATAACCATTATTCCATGGTGTGATGTCTTTACCCAAATTCTACTAAAGGGTTCCCAGAAGCTGACTAGAAGTACGGTCTTTGGGTATGTATTTGGGGAGAATATTCCATCATGTAAAAGTGTAACACAATGGTAGATCTCATAAATAATAATAGTGGAAGTAGACATATAACTAGTCAAAAGATAAATATCTAACACAATAGATAACAATCATTAGGCCACCACCAATAGTGTCTATAAAAAACACAGGATGTATAAACAAGTTAAATCAATGTATAATGTATATCATAGGTATAAAAGAAATGAAATAACTTCCCATGTGATCTACTTTAAATGTAAAGAAGAGGTATTTATCTAGACAAGGATCTAAGAAAAAAAGGGTTCAAACTCCTATAACAATGTAGCTATAAATCAAAATAGAAATAACCACCATGACCACTCTGAACAAATGAGTGTTTCAATCAACCATCGATACACCATAAAATAAAGAATATCATAACAACCACATCCACCCCATATTTTTTAAATCATCCATCATGGCCACTCTGTATAATCTAAAGTGTTAGACCTCATGGGGACAAATACAAGGTATAGAAGACCAAGGTATCCTCATCAAGTCCTGGAAGAATCCTAATAGAAACTGGATTAGATTTGGATTAGGGTCCAAGGAGCATATCAACAGACCATTTCCACTACAAGCCCAAGAAATATCGATACGAGGGGTAGCAAGCCCCAAGGCATCCCACATAATTAATACCCAATGAGAAAAATCATCCAAGGAATCCACTACCACTATCAAGATTCATTTAGACTTTTCCGTGGTATCTAATAGAATCTGGATCCAATGTATACCAACCAAAAAATCCACTACTATTAAATTTATCACATTCAGTCATCAATTCATGATTTATTAGAATTTGTGATTTTACCCACCCATTTTCAAAATTTCTCTAAAAACCATTTAAACAATTTAAATCAATAAACATCATGTTATAACATGGATATGGGAGGAAAACCATCTTCAATGTCTCAATAAAATTCAATTAAATTTATAAAGGAATTTTTATAGATAGGAAGCCCACACACACCTAAAGGGGTGGTATAAAAAATGAAGACACAAGGGAAAATACAATGGGTGGCCTAGGTTGGGGAAAAAACCTTCAAAAAACTCAAATGACCTAGTCAGCACACTTAACTGGGTCCAAAACATAAAAATAAATTATTAATTTAATTAAATGGGTGGTACAAGAAAGTATGGGGAGTGAAACAAATGTAACTATTCTCATAAAACACCAAAACCCATGGGAATGGTATAGACGACCTGCTGTTAGTCCTTAGTAGACTGTTCATCTAGTATGAGCTTCTGATTTGGTCCAAATCAGAAGAAAGACAAAGAATGGATTAAGAACCTAAAAATAGAGTACATTAACTTGCACCTAAACAACTTCATTGACACCAATATAAATTAATAATGGAACATGATTATTGATGAACATATCGGTGAGGATCCAATGAGATGATTAGTACTTGAATTGGAGTTCAGATAGAGAAATAAGATCAAAATATATAGAATTGACTTCCAAGGATATCTCCCAATGTGAGGGATGATGTTCAGAGGAATAAATGGAAAATATGTTTCAGGTTTGAAACATTTTTATGGTGAAAATGTAAATTTCCCGAATAATTACTGGTCCATATGGTTAAATCACATGGTTAGCCAAACTGTACACCAGCCATGCTCCCATCACTCCATGGATGGGAACCTTTCACGGTTAGTGTTCACAGCATTCCTAACCATAGGAAAATTATGTCTTGACCCCCTATCAAGGGTCTTCAACAAATACCACAGGTGTTCCCCCCCCCCCCCATCTTCATGGTTTCCATAAACTGTGCAGGCTCTTTGACCTACTATCTAGGACTCACACAGTTAGACAAATCATACAGCCTTCCCTGCATGGTTTCTACTAACCGTGCGGCCTGCCCTATTTTTCCAAAAAAGTCACTCATCGAGCTCTGAAAAAGCACCGGAAACTCTCAAAACTCCCATTATCTCAACGAGCATTCATGTTAGGCCATCAAAAATCATTTAAACCTAAAAAATATTTTAAACTCAATAGAAAATCCTATGATTACACATGGGTATAGATCACAATGACATCTTCTAAAGACCAAACAAAAATAGAATCAACCCCTAAAAAGCATTCCCACATCACTAAAAACTCAGGTTCTAGATTTTGTATTACTTTCACATGGTCTACCAAAGAATACTTGACCACTAAAGGTGAACATTATAGTACTCCATGATCATATGATCCATCCACTAAACACTTCACTATCAAACTCAGCAGACACCATTTCTCTTATGATGGCCTCTCTCCAAGTACATACATCTCTAACATTTTATTATTAAGAGAATATACAATGATGTTACATTAACATAAGAATAATCAATCTCAAATTCAAATTTCTATGGATACTCCACCTAATGTATCTTTCAAATATTGATATCTCACTAAGAGAATATATATCAAAAGCTCATGTGGTCTTTGTAGATGAAAAAACCTCTCATCAAAGTGATAGTTTCATAAACAAATTATATTGTAGACCACCGCTTCCAAATTTATGGCATGTGTTGGGTAGTCCCACTCATGGGGTCATAGTTTATGTGACCCAAAATAAAATATGTAATCTTTATGCATCAACAAAGCTCCTAATCGAACACCTAAAGCATCACAGTACACTGAGTATATGATCTCAGGAGCTAGAAGGGTAAAAATGGGGTTTTCATCAATCTTAAGTTTAGATATAAGAATCTAATTTCACACTGATTGGATCACTAAAACTTCACCCCCATTTTTTTCAACCTTTTCGTTAGTGTTTCTTAAATTACACACTGATAGTACCCTGTATGTCCCAAGAAGCTACAGACCTTGAATATATTCCAAGTTCATCACTAAGTCATCATAAAATCTACCTTTTCTTGGTATACTAAAATCTCAGTCTTAGAAATAAAATTCCCAAGGAACCGTACCTCCAGAATACAAAAGTGAACCTTTGAAATTGTGGAATATTATTGATGCACTCAATTTATACTCAATACAATCTCAATATTCCAAGAATTAATATCTAATTTCCAAGGGTATATCAAGATATTATCCATGAACAAAATGATGAAAGAGTCTATATATGAAGATAAAATCCAATTCATGAGATACATAAACAAAATTTTAGATTTTTTTTTAACCCAAAATGTAAGAAAATATACTCGTATAGTCTATACCTACTCATAAACACTATCTTGAGAATATCATCTTCTCTGGCCCAAAGATAATGGTATCCGGAATGAATATAAATATTAGATAACCCTCATGATAAGTAAAAATGAAAAAATATATCATAAATCCTAGGTAAAGTGTACAAGTTCTTCAATATTAACTGATTCAACTTCTTATAGTCAACATAGATTCATAGATTACTAAATTCCTTCTTAGAAAAAAGAACATTAGAGATCACCAAGGAGATTTTCTTTGTTTGATCAAAACTTTTGCCTCCAAATAACCTATCTACATCTTTAAATATCATAGATCAGTTGGTTACATAATATAAGGAGTAATCTCTATCAGTTACACCCTATAAATAAGATAAATATCAAACTCAATTACTGTATCTTGAAGAAGACCTGATAATTCATCTAGAAAAAAATCCTGATAATGATCCACCACAAGCAGAAAAGTAGAGGTATCTATGAATAACTCTTATTCAAGATTAAATCCTACAACATACATAGTGACAACTTCAATCTAACTCAGGTTTTCTCCCACTATACTAGCTTTGTCATTTCACTCATCATTCATCACAAACTTCACTCAAATATGTGAAATAAAGGATACCCACCTCTGATAGTAATCGACGTGAGCATGAAATACTTTCATCTATTCCCTTACATGGATCACATAAAATCAATTAATCTTTGAGATTACGAAATCCCATATATTTCTACATCTTTTAAAATTATTAGAAACTCTATAAATATCTATTTATGGTAAACTTTCTTTCCCAAGGGTGTGTCGAGAGATATCAACTCATAAGAAAAATTAAATGGAAATTTGATGTTAGAAACAACTTGAGCAGATATAAAATAATAATAATAAACAATATTAAAAAAGATAATTAGAAACTGTAAAGGAGATCTTGATCATACCTAGAATGGTATTTTTCCTATCTAAAATCAGCTAGAACCTGGTCTAATGTATACACACATCCCGCCTCAGCTCCTTGATCATGTCCCTGATATACATTACTCACCTAATACACTATCATCTAAAGGGAATTAACCTACTACTAAGGACCCCATCCAGTCCCATAACTCATTGTTTTTCCTATCTCAAACCCATAAGAGTCCTTATCTTCACTTACTTTGATAGAAAATGGTATAGATTCCTTGTTTTTCCACATCGATGGAACTTAATCTATGTATTTGTTCAATCCTTGGGAAAATGTATACTACGTCCATAATTATAACATTGGACAAAACTACCTCCCCTAGAGGAAAATTAATAAGTCCTACCACATTCCACTCATCTATCACTATCTTGTTGCATCTCTATGGAACGATTTTTCTTACAACATGAAGAAGTATTCATAATAGCACTGGGTAGTTCACCCATCGATCCAATTAGAAATTGAATAATAGTTATTTTAGATTTATCCTATATCCCCTTCTTGATAAAGAGATCCTTTCACAAAACCTTAGGATAAGACATCAGGTTTAAGTTCCTAACCTTCTATCCAAGTTCTGAATGAAGATCTATCTCATACTTCCTTGACTTATGCACTTTGTTCCTATTTAAGATAATAGATAAATAAAGTAGCTCTATGGAATGGGATGAGTAGACAGATACCTACATAATACCATGATAAAGATCTTTGAACTCATGCACTTATTCAATATTCACTGAGTCAATAAATAACTCCTCATAGAATAATTCTTTAAATGAATCCATGTTATACTCTCACATATGTTTATTTGGTTCATGATACTCCACCATATCCTATCAGGTCCCTAAAACATAAAGGAAATAAACTTAACACAATGATCATTAGGAGTCCCAACCAAATTGAATATTCCCTCAATAATGAAAATCACATCCTCATTATCCTAAGGTACTCCAGTTCCCTATAAGTATGGAGAATATTGGAGCTAAAATTCGGAAGCATATTCAACCATAATCTTGGAAACTCTATTGGCTTGAATAAGAACTATGTGGAATACTTCTGGATGAATCATCCCTTCTACCTAAACAATTGGAGTGTGTCAGGGGGCATAATCAATGACATTATTCTATATGCCTATTAGTAGAACAATAAAATCCCCCCTTTAGGAAGAATCATAGATCCCATCTCTAGGTGGTTCTATAAGAAAAATGTTGAGGTGGTATTGTCTAAAATCTCAACATATTCTTAGAACACCTATAAAAACTTACTTGGATGAAAACCTAAGTAATTAATATGGAAAGAATTCATATCGGAAACCTATACTAAGAGATTACTTTTAGAAATAATGTATAACCCTCCTAGCACTACCCAAGTATCATGCCTAGTTCTTTGTACATACAAGTTTGTAACAATCATATATATATATATAATAACAACATTATCAAGTTTAACTAACTAATTCTAGATAAGATATACCACTCAACAGTTAGCATAAATCAAGGTATTTAATAAAATAAATACCATGAATCACTCAAAAATCATATATATATATATATATATAATGTTATTCCACATTAATACTCATGATGCAAGAATGAACCCAAATCCCATAAAACTTTAACAATAATCTCACCATTGGTAACTCATAGTTCTGTTACACTTGAGTTGTCCCGAAACATGTAAAATCTCCTAACTAAGTTCCACATAGCCTGTCTTCCTTTAACCATAATACTAAATGAAAAGAGGAAAAGGAACCTCAGGCCTTTGATATAATTTTATGACTCACTAACCTGATTAACCGAATATAGGTCAGGGTTCTACATAACCTCATATGCACCTCCCTCAACTCAAAAGGCTACTGACTAGTAGTGAGGGTCTAAAGTAATTTGGGAGACTATACCCTTAGTAATAATATAATTCATTGGGTAATATAACTAAAAAATAATCAAAATAAACACATCATAAGATAATATGAATAGATGTGATAAACGATATCACTTTAGTCTTACATAAATATAAAACAAGGACCCCTAATGTCAAAAGTCAAATAGAGTATCCAGATATAGAAGATTAAATAAATGTAGTAGTAATATTCTAGAGTACATCTCGATATCACCTCTAACTCTAAGTATCCATATCTTCAGCACCTTGTCACATGACCCTTTCCATTCACTTGGTTGTTCGTCATGAAATCAACTTGCACATTGAGATTCCCATAAAGGGTGTGAGTATAAACCAATAGGACACCATAAATGCATCATTAAAATAAGTGAACTTATATATGGAGGTATATTCCATACTAATAAAATAAACTCACATAAAAGAAAACAACACCATACTAATTGTCTATATGCTAACCAAATAGCCATGAACCACAACTGTACCTGCTTTGGATCTGTGCTAGAAAAATATCTGAATGGTCATGGAAATTTTACAAGTACATGATCCATTAACATTAATAGTCAGTATAAATACAGGTGCTCAGCTTCCAGGTCAGACTACATTAGCCCATCATTCCTCGTTGATATCTCCCATGTTAGATCACATAAGAACATCAATCCTTATTGTATCCTATTGGGTCTGATCACATATGTCCATCATACCCCCAATGTTAGACCATATAATGACATCATTCCCCATCATCTAACCCAATATTGTCATCATGTAACATACAGAATTTGAACACACGCCCCCTTAGGGCCAACGAGCAAAGACGGGTCCACCTATCACTTTGGTACTATGTATAGAATAAAAATATATATAATATACCAAATACATTACATGGAAATAGTTTTATCATGTCATTCACATATATCCAAAATAATATCACAAAAAAACATGGTTTTCATAGGCTACACATGTACACACGGGCATACCTTATGACACAACAATTCTCTATTCTATGTCTACAAATGGTCCAATGTGTCATGTAACATAAGGAACCTATTGAAATTAATGAAAATATAATAAAACATGGAAAGAAACCTAATAATAATGTACTATATGGTAAGTTATTCCTAACACAAGTGTATAGATGTCGATATCAAGGTTTTCTAAGAGTGTCATCACTATAACCACATTCTCACACCAATAAAAACAAGATTGAACACCAAGAGTTCCTATAATAGACTCCAAAAATTAATAAAAATGGTTATTGGATGAGTTCAAGAAAGAACAAAAGTCTTAGGGGGGAGAATAATCACATACCAAATTTCAATTACTATTAATGAAATCCATCAAGTCCGGTTAAATAAAGGATGAACTCATCAATCTAGGAATAATGAACAAAGAAGAGAGAATAATATCCTATACAAATTGTTCAATAATTATAGACTCCATCTACCATGATTAAATTCTTCTAGAAATACCAAATAAGGAGGGCTAAGAGGATCGATTTTCTATAAGGTAAGAATCTAAATACAAGTTGGGTTTTCCAAGAATTCCCAAGGTTCACTCAAAGAACATTTGGATCAAACTAACGATCAAAATCAAGGGCATTGTTCAATTAATAAAGGGAATAATTGAATTGAAATGACATTCAATAACCCTCATAAAATTTACACATATTTCATCTTTAAAATGATTAATATCCATGAATAATGGAGGTTATTTTAGCCACCAGTTTCCAACCTAACAATCACCATGACCTCCACTATGTTCGTGGTGACTTCAACCACCACAACCTAACACGGAAATCCCCAGGGCATGTTACCAAGTTCATGTCCCTTTTCCCTCACCAAATCCTCTACAATAGGCTTAGTGAGGTTTCTATGGTTGTGTAACATGGGTTTCCCCTAGTAATCCACACCTATAGACATGTCAGCAACCAATTGTTTCCCTTTACTATTTTAAAAAGTGCACACCAAGGACCACCACAATCACGGAG
Source organism: Viscum album (assembly GCA_963277665.1). Lineage (NCBI taxonomy): Eukaryota > Viridiplantae > Streptophyta > Magnoliopsida > Santalales > Viscaceae > Viscum > Viscum album. The sequence continues at coordinate 320,553,230 of OY728156.1, forward strand.
TTGCACGTGTTAAACCAAAGAGGCTATAAAAATCACCAAATAACCTCTCAAAATCTCATAAGGCTTCACCTAAGGATGGATCAACCCAAAACATAAAGGATATTATGTAAATAGAACTTAACATATTAGAAAAAATTTAAGGTTTTATATTTAGTCAAAATTTTCATAGATTTTATATTCAAATATATATTTAAAAGGAAAAGTTTTTAGAGATTTATCAGTAGATATTGACCTATATTTTAAAGAAAAAAAGAAGGTTTTTTGTGATTAATGTAGTTTTTAGAGGAAAGGCACAAGGGGAAGATTAATAATTATTATAGAATCAAGTAAAAAATAATGAATATAATGAATAAGGAAAAGATATAGTGATAAGTGAATTTTATAGATAGATTGATAGAATATTAAAGGAGGGTTTTTTTATAATTTATATATCAATAAAATACAGAAGAATATTAGTATAAGATGATCATTCTTGATAATCATGGACCACATTTCTACAATGAAATATATTTTACCATTTACTTTTGATTTTGGGGGTTATCACATACACATTTTAGGAAAAATAAGATCTTACTGAGTGAAGGATAATTTATTTCTAATATTTTGAGTGGTAATGAATGAATAGGTATTTTTAAAATGATATAAACATTATATTTTTTTTTCTCAATAGATATTAGTATATTAAAACATCATCAATATATACTCCTTAGTCATATCCCATTTTGGGTTAAACAATAAAAATCACTTGAATCCTTATGCCTTATATATTTCAAATTTTATGAAAAAGAGAGTTGATTTTTAGTTAATTATAAAGTAGTGTCATTTTAAGGGGATAATTTAAATTGATATACCCTAATTCAACTCTATTACCATAGTGTATTTTCACTTAGTGAGAATGATAAGTGGCATCAGAGTGAAATATTTGAGTATGGAAATTATTTTATATCTTATATTTTATTACCTATGTGTTTTTCTATATTAAATATATATGAATAAATTATTAATCATAATGTTATTTTAATATTTTATAGGGAAAATTTATAAATATGGAAGAATTATATAAAGCGTTACTTATAATCTCTTATCATAGATTTGTACATAGATATTATTCATCATATTTCTATAAACATGGAAACTAGATAACTCGTGGAAAGGTAACACATGAAATTGGATGAAAACTCCAAAGGAATTAATATAGGAAGTATTTTTTCTAATGAAATATATATAAAGGTTATGTTTTCTGAATCCTAAAATTATATATAGGAAATTATTCTAAATATATTTTAAAGGCAACTTAAAAGTAATAGAAATAAAATTACAATTTTAATAAAAATAAGTTGAAAGTATTTATGATACACCAAAATGAATTCATTGATGCCTTATTTCATTATGTTAATGTGATTTTAAAATATATTCATAGACTTAGAAAAACTATCAAATATGTAAACATTATTAATATGATCTTGAGAGAATTTCCACCGCACTTAAATATAAATGTTTTATTGATTGATTAAATGAATAAAAGACCATTTTTAAAGTTGATATACATGGAATTATTTTTTACCTATGAGATGATAACTAATGAATATAATCCAATATAAAAGGATAAATCAAGATTATTTTCCTTTAAATAAATAAAAATGACCATCTTTTGAGTAAATTGATAGGAAAAAAGGTTTAGTAGATGATGTAATTCTTTTCCTCATATATGAAAATGAGAAAATAAAGTTTCAAATGGAATATTACAATTACTTACTTTCAATATAGAATGGTTTTTAACCTTATTATATGTGTCCAAAGTAGTTATGAGATGATGAGGAGGATGATCCATCCATAAAAAAAATCATTTGGAGATGTGAAAGTTAAGAAAACAACTAAGAAAAATTTACTCAAAAATAAGAACTCTATTCCCCAAGAAAATATTATCTCAAGAGAATTTTAATTTAAGGAAATTGAGTGTTACAAATAAAAAAAAATTGATTTTGGATATTATAAAAATCCACCATATGAGGAGAAAAGTGATGGTGAATTAGATAATATTGAGGGTTTCATTAACATTTAAGTTGAACTAGATTCTACACTTGAAGTGATAGCTATTTTTATGGATATGATAATAAAGTCCAATGTTTTGGTATGTAACTCTAAACTTTATATATGACACCATGAAGAGGATAATGGTTAGTTGAAGGTTGAGATTTAAAATCTTAAATCTTAGAAGATGAAAAAATCAGATAAGGTAGTTGATCTCAACCAAAATGTTGTGTATCCGGATTTATTGTTTAGTGGTGTGATCAAAATTGTGAAAGGAAGGGATAATAAGATTGATTATATTAAAGTATAAGTCATTTAAATTAGATAAAAATTAAAAGACCAATAAATTTCTAAGAGTAACAAATTAATATTAGGAATTTATATCACCCAAGTAGTGGAAAATGTATAGGAGGTCATGGAGTTCCCTCAATTAAACTTGAGAACTTCCTACAATAATAATGATTCCATCAAAGAGTAAAGTTAGGTGTCGGGATTAATTTAAAACCAAAGTACATCTCAGTTAATGTATTAAAAAAAATAATACTTTAAAAAAGAATATTAACTTGGGAAATACCCAAAATACCATCGAATATCTAATGATAACATATAAGAATACATCTCAAATTAGTTGTTATTATTTTTGAAAGATAAAGAATTCAAAAAAACATATATTCCATAGAAAATAGGTACTATAAGGAATAAGAAATCTGAATAAATATGAGAATAATTCAACGAACATGATAATTTTTTTAATAATATTATTTTAGGTAGAAAATTTTTGGAAAATAATCCATTGATTTCTCATTAACGATGTAGATAAATGTACAAAGGGATACTTAAAGTACAATATAGTGGCTTAATGAGTCCTAAATCAATCTAGAAACTAAAAATATGCTTATATAATTATAAGATGAATATTTTCCATAATATTCTAAAGGGGAATATTAATTTCAACTATCAATGTATCTGAATAAAAAATCTTGGATCCTGAAGAAATAGGTAGGGAAGGATATAATAGTAGAGATTTCTTTAAAGGAAACTGATCAAGTCATGGGCATAGATTCATAAAAGTGGATGGAATTCATATTTAATTAGAAATATAAATAGTTTTATGGGAATAAATATGATGATAAAGTTTCCAAAAGTTTTGTAAATGATGGATTTTTTATGATCACTTTATCTAAGAAGGCTAAAATAAGAGGAAAATATATGAGAAAAATATATGTTATAGTATTTTAGAATCTAGGTCACAATTTTCTTTGTGTAAGATAAGTATGTGACTTGGGACATGAAATATGATTTACCAAGAATACATGTATTATTAAATTCAAGGATGCTGAAACAATGATGTAAGGGATATGCCAAAAGGTAGATATATACCTTATAAATTGAGAAGAAAGAATGCATTTTCTATCTAATGAAGATGAAAATAAATTATTGCACAAAAATATTGACCACTTAAAGAAACAATAATTGGAATATCTAGTGAAAATTTAATATTTATGTGCCATCCCTAAGGTTAATAATTATCATACTCAAACAAGTTATTTTTTTATAAAATTGAATGATTAATTTGAAGACATACAAGTTATAGGATAAGAAATCGACTAGATTGTTGTAATTGGTACATGCCGACATTTGTTTGTCAATATAACCAAGTGATATTTATTAAAATAGGTCAATACGATCCTTGTTTATGAAAATATAAGTATGAAATGGTATGTAGTGACAACTTATAAATTTGAGGTGTTTCATTTCATTAAATTTTATCAAATGTTAGAAAATAATACGCTTGGACAGAAAATATTGAAATTATGAACCAAAAATGTAATAAATCTTAAAAATTTCCAAGTAAATAATTATATTGAGAAACAAGGGATAAGCCATCATGTTTTAATAATGAGATATCTTTAAAAATGGAGTTATGGGGATGATAATTTTGATAATTAATTACATATATAGAATAATTCTTATTAAAAAAGAAATACTAGACATATTTTGGAATGAATTAGTAAATGTATAAATATGCATTTCCAATTGGGATTTATTATTTATGGGTGAAGAGAAGACCCCATACAATTTATGAAATGGGAATAAACTAACATTAAAATACTTTAATATATTTTATAACAAATTTTTTATTCTCAATAAGGAGATAAGCCATAAGAAGTTTAAATCTTAAGGGGGTGAGGAAAATTTTCTTCAAAACTATTCATAGATAAAGTTAAAAAAATGCTTCAAGAAAAGGATAAATAATATTATTTAAAGATAAGATATCACTATGTAAAATAATAATTATATTTTTAAATGAATAAGTAAACAAATTATGAAGGATATAATTTTGAGTTTCATAGCTCAATATGAGTATAAAAGGATGATATTGATTAAGAAAAGATCATGAATGATAATATAGTTATAGTATCAGTATGACTACAATGGTGTAGTTTTTGGGGAGGTGCAGTTACTTATAGTCTTGATCTGGGTATTTTCATGTATCAGGTTTCCCAATTTTTCCTCAAAAGTTATTTTGAAATAAAAAATTAATTTTCTGTCGACAAAATAGTTCTAGTGAAAATGAAGATAATGAAGACTCTACTACAAACAATGATCTTATCTCTAGTAGATCTTTTAATTTTCCTTGAGGGTTCCAATGATAAAAGCTGGATAAAGTATATGAATGAGGAACATGAACAAATTTAGAATAATCAAACATGGAAGATTATTTTGTGGCTAAAAGATATAAATTTTATTAAAACCAAGTGGGGTTTCTTGAGTAAGTTAAATATATAAGGCATGGTTATTCAAAATAAATTATGACAGATGCGCAAAGGATACTCTCAAATTGAAGGTATTAATTTGGATGAGACATTTTATCCCATGTAAATATTGGGAAAATGAGATTATTCTTAGTCATAACCATGTAAAATAAATTCAAGGTATTCCAAAAATATATAAATTCATCTTCTCTCAATAGAGTCCAGGAAGAAGATGTGAATATTGAATAGAAAAATGTATTATTGTTCATAAATATGTGTAAAATTTGTGTTGAGTGAGGAAAACACTATATGGGATATATAAATTATCATGATATTGTTATTTTATCCTCGATGAATGCTTAAAAAATATTATATTACAACATTTAAGATTAGATCATAATCACTATATTAAAAAAAAGGATGGTAAAAGGATGATGGTGAAGATCTATGTTGATGGAGTAATTCTGAGACGATAAAATGAATATCAATGAAAGTATTTTATAAATTCGTGAGGATTGAGTATAAAATGTATAATATTAGTGAATTTAAATTATTCCTTGGATTAAAATATATACAAGTCTTTTGGATTTTATTTCACAATAAAAATATTTTATACAGGTGTTTAAATGGTTTGGTATGAAGGATAAAAAGTGTATGAAAACACTAGTTTCTTCCTAGATGAAGCTATTAAAAGATGATAGAGGGAATGAGGTTGATATTTTTTAATACGGTCAAATCATAGGAATGCTATCGCACATCACAACATCAGGACTTGAAATTTTGTATACTACATGTTAATCGATGAGGTATCAAAGTTAGACCAAGTAAATTCACATGCCTTTGATAAAAATAAAACTTCAATATATAAAATATTTGGTGGATTTTGAAGTTATTTAAAAATAAACATTATAGAATAAGTTATTGGGATATATGGATATTGATGGGTTTAGTTTAGTGGTTGATAAAATGTCTATATCGAATGGTGTATTTTGTTAGAAATATGCACTAAGGAATAAAGCATGGGATGGTTCTATAAACCACATTATGGAATGAGCTTGTCTAAAACACAATGTAGTGTGGTTCAATGTATCATGTTTTAGTACATGCAAATGCATGTGATACGAGATAAAATTTGAATTTTCTGACTCTCTCATCTAAGATAACTTGATCAGTATGAATCATCACTTGATAATAACATGAGTTTGAATTTCCCTATAAATTTCATAAATTTTAAATAATTAATCACAATAATGAGTTGAGGATTACACAACATTGTCACTTATGAAATCTTTTTAAAACATTTCATTTAATGGGATGAAAATTTGAGAAGAATTTGAAATCCTTATTATTCTATATAAATATGATCATGGTTTTTTAATTGGTATATGTGATACTATTATTTCATTATTGTGAGTATTCCCTGAACAGAAGAACACTGATTATCCCCCTTTTTTATTTCTATTTAAAAAAATGTTATATTAAATTGTGAGGAAGAGGGGGTCTTTCCTAAGAATCTAGAGAGTCACACAACTCATGGATTATAAACACCAAAACCTATAATAGTTTTTAATCATACTTAATTTTAGTATTTTAGTTCTATTTTGAGGTATTTTTTTGTTAAAAATAATTTGGAGGAGTTTTTATGGTGGAGGAAATGAGGAAGTTATGGTACCATAGTTGTAAGAAAACACTTAGTACCTGTTAGGATCAAGATGAAGGAAGAGATGGTTTGCATTGATTGTCTTTTTTTGATCTTGAAGAATATTTCATAAAGAAAAGACACCTTTAATTTCTAAGATTTTGGAATATGGAAGTTAGAACTTCGGAACTGAGTACATTGAACATTCAGAACTTAGTGTTCGAAGATTTCAGAGTCTGGAATTCGGAGTCTGGAAATTGAGAAGTTTGGAATCGGGAAATTGCACATTCTTGAAGGCTAGCTGATAAGAGATGTGAAGGCATTAATTGTGAGGATGCTTTGTTGTTTTGTAACTCTAATTTGTGAGTACATAAAGGTACTCACGATGCAAAAAAAAATGGTTCAAGAAGTCATATCAAGAATCTGCTGAAGTCGTTACGAGGACCAGAAGTGAGGAGTTGACTTCCAGAGTTAGAAGTGCCGAGTCGACTTCCTGAACAGATTTACAGAGTCTACTTCCTCAACAGAATTTGTGGAGTCTACTTCATGAACAGAATTTGCGGAGTCTACTTCCTGAACAAAAGTGCAGAGTCGACTTGATGAGTCAGAGGTTCGTAGTGAGAAGTTCGGAGTCGACTTCCTGAGTCAGAAGTTCGTAGCGAGAAGTTCGGAGTTGACTTCCTGAACCAGAAGTTTGTAGCGAGAAGTTTGGATCCGACTTCCTAAACCGGAAGTTCGTAGTCAGAAGTGCGGAGTCATGCTGAGAATTGGTGAAGTTGTACCGAGAAGTGATGAAGAGTGTTTAAGTTTCAAGAAGGGTGAATTTGGGAAAGCGACGACGAGAAGACAGATGGGTGAATCCGAGAATATGATGCCGAGAAGTCAGAAGAGTGGATCTGAGAAAGTGATACCGAGAATCTTGTGTAACAAAGTCGGATCCAGAAAAGGCCAAAGTTCTAAATTGAGAGAAGTGTAAGAAGATTCTATAAGATTCTAAAAGCGTTGACAAATTCTTAATTACTCTGAGATTTTAGAAGAAATTAAGATTTGGGTGAATTTAAGTGAGTGGGAAAACATTTTGGTTTCCCTCCTAAGCATACATTGGAGTGATTGTTTCATAGTTCTTCATGAGTGTAAGGGTATATCCTACTTGTTGTATTCCAAGGATTGTTTTATTAGTGGATGTTATGGTGTTGGATTGTTTCCAACCATAACAATGACATAGCTATTCTTATTGAATAGTTAACCTTGTAAATCGTTGTGTTCCTTTGGATGTGTGCTTGTTTGTTTCTCATTAGGGAATTATATCTTTAACAGAACACAAAGGTTGTTCTCAATATTAAGGGAACTTAAAAGAAGAAAAAGGGGTACCACTGATTCCCCCCCCCCCCCTCTCAGTGGTTCGTTACTCCAACTGGGTCCTTTCAAGTGGTATCAGAGGGAGGTTGCCTTTGTTTTCCTTACTGATGGAGAATCTGAATTGTGTGAACAGTAAAGGCATTCTGGTATTCGATGGAAAGAACTATCACGTTTGGAAGGATAGAATGATACCGTTTCTCATGTCTATTAGTTATGAATTTCTTGAAGCTGCAACAGTTGGGTTTCCCCCCATTTAAGATAATGTTCCACTCACACCTGTTGACAAGAAGTTTCTTGAGAATGATGGAAGAGCCAAGAATGCTATATTGTCTTCACTTTCTGAAAGTGAATTCTTGAGAGTAAAATGGGTGGACATAGCCAAAGGTATATGGGAAAAACTGAAAAACATATACGAAGGCAACACAAAAGTCAAGAAGGAAAAACATCAAATCTGGATATTGAAGTATGAAGATCTGAAGATGGGAGAGCATGAATCTGTTGGGGATTTCTTCACCAGGGTAAACAATATTGTTATTACCATCAGATGTCTTAGAGAAGAGCTGAAGGACTCTACTGTGGTGGAAAATATCTTGAGTATTCTTCCTGATAAATTCAATGTGAAGTTATATTCATTAGAATATAGAGATTCAGAGACTCTACCTCTTGATAATTTTCATAGCACTCTCATTACTTATGAGATGAGAAGGGAAAAGTCTATGAAGACCAAGACAAAGGTTGACAGAGAATTATCTTTAAAATACATGAAGAAGAAAAAGTCTAAGAAGATCTTGATTGAAGAAGATGGTGGTGACTCTGACTCTGAAAGAGAGGTATGTAAAAATCTTATCAATATCTTATCCTTGTTTTCAAAAATGTTAATAGAGGAACAGGTAAATACAAGGGAAAACATCCCTTGAAGTTTTTTGAATGTGGAGGTATTGGGAACTTTTCGGCTAACTTCCCTCGAAGGGAGAATGAAGAAGATAGTGATGAAGAAGAATGAAAGCCAAGAAAGTTATGGAATAACCAGGCTGGTAAAGGAAAGTCAGGGAAAGAAAAAAAGTTCTTGAAATACAAGAGAAAAAGTTTTCTATTCGTAAATGAAGAAGATGAAGAAAGTGATGTAGAATCTGAAAAATTATATGAGCATGGTGTGGAAAATACTTTCATTGCAACAGTGAATAATGAAGATTTCGGAAGCAGCAGCTCGGAAGAATAAGAAACTCATCTTGAGATACATCTGAAAGAAGAATTGAAGGAATGTTTAAGGAAGATCAGAAGGCTGGAGAAGCTTAACAAAAAGTTCGAAGATGAATGTTTCCCAACATCCAATCAATCCAATGATAAAGAAGAACTTGAGAAAGAGCTTGAATACTTGAAGAAGTCTTTTGAAGATGAGAAAAATCAAAATGAGCACATGAAAGTAGATCTGAAGGCAAAAGAGTAAGAATTGGAGCTTTTTCAAAAGAAGCTCTCAGAAGTTGAATAAAAAAACATTTGTTTTCAAAACTCAACTAATGATGTTGGTGAAAGCTATCAACAAGAACATTATGAGAAAATTCAATAGAAGAATGAAGTGGTTTCTGTGAAGAAGAAAGCTGAGAAAGATGCTTATGTGGTCAAGACCAGCGTTACTGGGAACTCTAAAGTTTCAAGGAAACCTAAGTCTAACACTGGTGAAAAACAACCAAAATCAGAGATGGCAGAATTCCAGCAGCGTAATCTTTCTAACAAAAGAATGGTTGGTGGGGCTGAAGAAAGAGCTACAAAGAAGTATCAGAACAAAATCTTTAGAGGAAGATACTCCTTCTATGGGTATTGTTAGTATTGTGGTGGATTTGGGCATACAACTAATATGTGTTGGTTAAATCAAAATTATTACCACCACCCCACAAGTTATGAAATCCAGAGATTGAGGGGGAGTTAATCTCTTCAAAGGAAGAAGAATGAAAAGGTTTTGTTGAAGAAATTTGAGAAGAATGAAGTCAAGACAGAAAATAGTTTCTAGCCTCTGGAGACTATTTTAGAAAGGTGTGAACAACTTGGAAATCTTGCAAAAGGATGTCTTGTGCTATTACGATCTCAACAAAAAGTTCTTAATTCTCAGAAGCTGAAGGAAAAGAAAGAATTTAAAGAAGAAAAATCTCTTGTTGTTGAAACTGCTCTAAAATTTACAAAGGAAGAACGAACTTGGATACTTGATAGTGGGTGTTCTTCACATATGACAGGAGACTTGAAGTTTCTAAAGAATGTGAAAAATTTTAAAGAAGGCACTATGACATTTGGCAATGATGAATCTTTAAAAATCAAAGGTGTTGGATCAGCCATCATAGCGAAGGAAAAATTGAAGTCCAAGAAAACTCTGTATGTTGATGGGCTGAAGTAAAACTTGCTGAGTGTATCACAATTGTGTGATGAGGGTAACAAAGTTATCTTCAAGAAAGATGGATTTGTTGTGAAAAGTGAATAAGATGGGGAGATTTTTATAAGAGGAAAACGAACTAAAGGAAATCTGTTTCAGGTTGTAAATTCACAAAACTCTTGTTACATGAGCATAGTGGAAGAAAATCATTTGTGGCACAGAAGACTTGGGCACATGTGTCAGAGAAATATGAGAAAGTTCTCTCAAAGGGACAGTGTTTGAGATATTCCAGATTTTCCAAGAAGAAGAGATTGGTGTTGCACTACCTATCAAAAAGGAAAGATTACAAGTGTTGTGCATAAGAAGGTTGACATTTGTTCTAAACAACCCCTTGAACTAATACATTCTATATATGTGGGCCGATGAGCAAACAATAAACAAATGGATACAAGTACTTCATCACTTTAATTGATGATTTTACTCGCATTACATGTGTTATGTTTATGAAGCACAAGTCAGACGCCCTGAAAATGTTTAAAAGCTTCAGAAGGAAAGCTGAGAAATAATGTGAGTACTATGTGAAGAAGTTTAGAACAGACAATGGTGGTGAGTATAGAAGTGAATAATTTGAAGACTATCTTGATAAGCATGGGATTCAGCATGAATATGGTGATCCATATACACCTCAACAAAATGGGGTTGCAGAAAGGAAGAACAGAAGCTTGGTGGAAATGGGAATAACCATGTTGCTTGAACATGGCCTTACTCATTACTTTTGGAGGCAAGATACAAGTACAACTGTTTAAATTCAAAATTTATGTTTCTACAGGCCTCAATCAAACAAAACTCCATATGAACTTTTCTATGGCATTACTCCAAGTATGAAACATGCTAATGTTTTTGGGATCCCATGCATTATAAAGAAGAAAGGTGGAGGCAATGGAAAATTTGAGCAGAGAGGAGTGGATGGAATTTTTCTTGGATATGCACCAGAAGGAAGAGGTTATAGATTCATTAAAAAAGAAAAAATAAGAATTGTGGATACAGTTTATGTAAAAGTCATTGAAACTCTAGGAAAAGATAATCATGTCTAGACAGACAAGGAAGATGAAGTTAATGATTCTGATAAGGATGCAATGAAGTGTAATCCTAATCAAGACGAAGAATCAGATTCATCCATATCAAGTGATGAGGAAGGAACATGAAAAACATATCCAAGGCTGATGAAACAAGTGTAAACTCAGAATATTATTGGTGATCAACGTCACACTATTCATACAAGAAGAACAATTAATTCTATATCACATACTTCCTTGTATTCCAAAGTGGAACCAAATGATGTTAAATAAGCCTTTGAGCATCCGAAATGGGTTCAATCCATGAATAAAGAATTAGATCAGATTTAAAAGAATGAAACACGGGAACTTGTACCCAATCCTGAAAGTAAGAACATTATTGGTACCAAATGAGTCTTCCGAAACAAGTTGAATGAAGAAGGTGAAGTTATCAGAAATAAAGTAAGATTGGTTTGCAAAGGCTACTCTCAGATTGAAGGAATTGACTTTGAAGAAACTTTTGTTCCGATGGCCAGATTAGAAACTATCAGAATCTTTCTTACTATTGCTGCACAACGAGGCTACAAAATCTTTCAAATGGATGTTAAATATGAATTTCTTAATGGTGACCTCAAAGAAGAATTTTATATTGAGAAACCATGTGGATTTGTTGTTGGGAAGAATAAAAGTTATGTGTGCAGGTTGAAGAAAGCCTTGTATGGGCTAAAGAAAGCTCCAAGAGCATGGTATTCCAAACTAGATACTTTCTTAATGGAGATGAACTTCAAGAAAGGGAGAGTTGACAGCAATCTGTACATCAAGGAAAGCCAACATCTTTCTCTCATTGTGATTGTCGATGTTGACGACATTATTTTTGCTGGAAATGATGCAAGAAGCTGTGAAAGGTTTTCTGAAGAAATGAAAAATGTCTTTGAGATGTCCATGTTGGGTGAGATGAGATACTTTCTTGGGTTACAAATTTTTTAACAAAAAGAATTCATTTTTCTCTCCCAAGAAAAGTATACTAAGGAACTTCTTAAGAAGTTTGGAATGGAAAACTCAAAACTTGTATCAACTCCTATCTTAGTGGGAATGAAGCTAAGCAAAGATGATGAAGGAAAATAAGTTGATCATAAAGAATATCAAAAGCTGATTGGAAGTCTATTATACTTGACTGCATCAAGGCTAGATATTATTTTGGTTGTTACCTTAGGTGCAAGATTCTAGAGTGATCCTAAAGAATCACATCTTGTTGCTGGAAAAAGAATTATTAGATACATAAAAGGCACAATAGAATTCGGGATCAAGTATAGTGGTTCAAATAATATTGATTTGTTTGGATATTCGGATGCAGATTGGGTAGGAAATTTTGATGATATAAGATCCACATCTGGTGGAGTGTTCTTTATCGGAAAAATTTGTGTTGGATGGCACTCGAAGAATCAAAATTCTGTGACACTTAGTACTACTGAAGATGAATATGTTGTGGCCACCATGTCTGCTACTCAACTTATCTGGATGAAGACACAGTTGAAAGATTTGTTAGTTGAAGTGAAGTTGCCCTTGCTCTTGGGCTGTGATAATCAAAGCACAATTAACCTTACCAAGAATCCAATCCATCATTCTCGTTCGAATCATATTGACATCAAATATCATTTCATCACAGAGCATATGGAAAATAATAAACTTAAACTTGAATATGTTTCATCTGCTGAACAAGTTGCTGATATTTTCACGAAACCCTTTCCAAAGGAATTATTCTCAAGATTGAGGTTGAACATGGGTGTCCAGCCTCTTTATCTTCAAGGCTAAGGTATTTTGTACCTTACCCTCTCTCTTCTTACCTTTGGATTGTTTTTTCAAGGGGGAGAAGTTTTCAGTATCATAAATCTATTGCTTAAAGAGAGAGTTGTGGGTAAGCTGTGAACTCAGCGTTGTTTGTGTATGTGAACTATTCTAACTGTCTGTTGGAGTGGTTGAAGAACTTGAAGTTGTTTATAGGATTTATGAAGCTGAAGATGCATGAAGTTGAAGATGTCATTTTTCACTATCTATGGACAACATAGTTTTTCTGTCAATGATTCATGTTTCCTATAATGAGTTAGCTCACATAGGCTTAGAATTTTTTATAAATAATCCATTGCTTGAGGTTACAAAGTTTGGTGATTTATGAAAACTTGGTTGACAACAAAATCCAAAGGGGGATATTGTTAGGACCAGGATGAAGGAAGATATGGTTTGCATGGATCATCTTTTATTGATCTTGAGGAAGTTTTCATAAAGTAAATACACCTTGAATTTCTAATATTTTGGAAGCTGGAAGTTAGAAGTTCGAAACTGAGTACATTGAACATTCGGAACCTGGTGTTCGAAGATTTCGGAGTCTGGAATTCGGAGTCTGGAAATCGAGAATTTAGGAACTAGGAAATTGCACATTCTTGAAGGCTGGCTGATAGGATATGTGAAGGAATTAATTGTGACGATGCTTTGCTTTTTTGTAACTCTAATTTTTGAGTACATGCATGTACTCATGATGCAAGAAAAAGTTGGTTCAAGAAGTCATATCGAGAATCTGGTGAAGCCGTTATGAGAACCAGAAGTGTGGAGTTGACTTCTAGAGTCAGAAGTACGGAGTCGACTTCCTGAAAAGATTTATGGAGTCCACTTCCTGAACAGAATTTGCGGAGTCTACTTCCTGAACAGAATTTGCGGAGTCTACTTCTTGAACAAAAGTGTGGAGTCGACTTGCTGAGTCAGATGTTCGTAGTGAGAATTTCATAGTCGACTTCCTGAGTCAGAAGTTCATAGCGAGAAGTTCGGAGTCGACTTCCTGATCCAGAAGTTCGTAGCGAGAAGTTCGGAGTCGACTTTCTGAACCGGAAGTTCGTAGCCAGAAGTGTGGAGTCATGCTGAGAATTGGTGAAGTTGTACCAAGAAGTGATGAAGAGTGACAAAGTTTCAAGAAGGGTGAATCTGATAAAGTGATGACGAGAAGACACATGGGTGAATCCAAGAATATGATGCCGAGAAGTCTGAAGAGTGGATCCGAGAAAGTGATACTGAGAATCTTGTGTAACGAAGTCAGATCCATAAAAGGTCAAAGTTATAAATCGATAGAAGTGGAAGAAGATTCGGGAAGATTCTAGAAGCGTTGACAAAGTCTTAATTACTCCGAGGTTTAAGGAGAAATTAATATTTGGGTGAATTTAAGTGGGATGGAAAATATTTTGGTTTCCCGCCTAAGAATACATTGGATCACCTATAAAAGGAGATCCAGGTGCTAAGTAAGAGTGTGATGAAAAATTAGAGAGAGAAACTCTGATAATATAGAGAGAGGAAGAAGTGTTGGTCCAATAGAGTTTCATTTCAGTTTCAATCGTAACGGGAATTTGATACTGGTTGACACCATATTAAGTTTCTTGGATTGAAGAATTCGGACTGAAGAAGAAGATTCAGATTGAAGAATTCAGAGTGAAGAAGAAGTTCGGAGTGAAGAAGAATTCAGAGTGGAGATTCGGAATGGGTAATTAGTACTGGCTGACACCGTATTGATTTTCTCAGACCGAGGAAGATTCGGGTTGAAAAATTCGGAGTGAAGAAGTTCATAGTGAAGAATTTAGAGTGGATATTCAGAATGGGAAGTTCGGACTGTAATTGATCTATATCAAGTCCAAGGAATCCTTGCCTTTATTCTAGGTATGGAAGTGACGATTTGTGTTAAACTTTATTATACTTTTGTATTTGAAAGGAAGTGCAGGTAACATAAGTTGTTACAAGAAAAGAGACTTTTCCCTATTGTTCTAAGAGGGTGCACACGCACTGGAGTGATTGTTTCACAGTGCTTCACGAGTGTAAGGGTATATCCTACTCGTTTTAATCCAAGGATTGTTTTCTTAGTGGATTGTATGGTGCTGTATTATTTCCAATCATACCAAGGACGTAGCTATTCTTATTTAATAGTTAACCTTGTAAATTTTTGTGTACCTTTGGATGTGTTATTGTTTGTTTCTCAACAGAAAATTATATATTTAACAGGAGACAAAGGTTGTTATCAATCTTAAGGGAACTTAAAAGAAGAAAAAGGGGTACCACTGATTCACCCCCCACCCCCCCTCTCAGTGGTTCATTGCTCCAACTGGGTCCTTTCAGTACCATGGTCAAATGGAATCAGGGTACTGAATTTCACCCCAATGTATATAGAACCACTTTCAATTCCATTGGGTACCCGATGGACCTGGACTTTCTACCTGGTGGAAATACAAATGGATTTTTTAGAGTGGAGGAAAATTTTTCTTCCACCTTTAAAATAATAAACCTAAATCTAAGGGGGATTGGGATAACATCCTAATTTTCATCTATGGAGATATCATATAATCTCCCTATCTCTTATCCCCCATCCTAAGTAGTTCCAACTTCTACATTATCCCAAGTGTCTCTTATTGGTTATGGAAGCTGTCCTTCGAGAAGGCAAGGGTGTGGAAATCCCCAATCCTCTTTCCTTATTTTTTCCCTCAAATGAGTGAATGAAATATATTACTTTCCTAAAATAGGGAATGTGAAACATATATAATCCTTTATTTTTATCCTTGAATAACTTTTTAAATATTTTATCTTAAGTGAAACTAATGTATTTCCGTGGTTTTTATCTTTAAAATACTACTCATATATTGGAAAAAAATTATCGCTTCTTTACTTATTATTCTAACTGGATCAAATTATTCTATTAGTGGAATATTATCTTCCCATGGGCCTCAAAAGAGCATTCTAAAATTAATTTTCTAGGTGAAACCCTTATCCGTATCATTATTTTAAATTTATGGGATATAAATAGTTTGGTCTAAGTGAAATAAATTTAAATTTAATAGTTTTTAACAAATAGAATATTTTAAAATTATTTTACAAATCTTACAGGTTATTTCACTTAATATTTTTTTCTCTTATCTTGTTGGTAAAACAATATTATAAACCTATTGAATTTATTTTTTTGGTTGTTTTACTTTCATATTAAAAGAGTAATTTATTTTTTTCAATAAATTAAATTTATGTATTCTCTATGTAATACTATCCCCCTCAATGATTTGGCATAATTTTCAGGTTGCGGCATGTATTACACCCTTTCTCTCTTACTTACCTATAATGTCTAAATTGTTATACATGTTAAAATTTTTATTACATTTGATAATTTTAACATTTGAATCAAAATAGAAATGGGTATTATATGAATGCATATAAATGTTTCCATGCAAGAGGCCCAGTCCAGTTGGTGAGGACTCGAAAAGTGAATCCAAGAGACTCAAGTTCAAAACTGGGCGAGGACATATTTTTTAGGTTACTATAGTGGTACTGTAGAAAATAATGTTTGGTATAGTAGCATCTGAAACTATTCATACTTTTGGGATTTTGGGCCACTGGTTTGGGACTCAGGTCCTTTAACGCCTTCAGGACACCCAATTCCTTTGTGACAGTACAGATTTTGGGCCACTTCAAGGCCTTCGAGCCACCTCAAGGCATTCGGGCCACCTCAAGGCATTCGAACCACCTCAAGGCCTTCAAGCCACCTGAAATTGTAATTAAAAGATCAGATAGACTATACAAGGATCTGAATCCATATGGGAATTTAGAGCAGGTGCATTCACCAGAGTAGAATCTAAGAGGTTTTTTCAGAAAGAGAGGGTATGGAATTGCTATGAGGACTAGCATGTTCTTGCATGGGAAGCTTAGTCAAACAGCCATGTGAAGGTGGAGAGCTGATATCATGATGAAGAAGCTGGGAGGAGGAGTTCCAAACAATAGTCTGTATATTTTCTAAAGACCTATGGGTCATTTAATCTCTAAACCTATGGGCCTTGTAAGGGTTTCCCCTCATCCCTTGAAAGGGGGGTTATCAAAAATCAATAAAAAATAAGGCCTTTGGGATATTTAGGTATATAAAGGTTTCTGAGGTACACCCATTGTCTATTTATGGGTTACTAGTTTAGATGAGATTAAAACACCTGGAGTCATTATACCATTTTTCCTTCCCCTATGATGAGCTATAAAATTAACCTAAATATTTAAACATGATTCTGTTTACTCTAAATTATTACATTCATTCATCTTAGAACCCAAGTTGAGTCTCAATGGTGGTAAACTGGTATGGACGCTCCTTATATTAGGGGTTTCATATTATTTTGATATACTTGTGTGGAATGTATTGAATTAAAAAAATATTTATTTATACTTTTTGTATTTCTCTATATACTTAAGTTTACAAAATTTTGTTAAGGTTTCAGGTATAAACTACCAAATTGGTATTTTCATACTCTCACCTTGTACATGGCCCATCATGACAGATATAGATCCTTTTTTATATAACCCAAATAAAGGTAAATTACTAGAGCATGGTTATTTCTAGTACATAGAGTCTAGAGTATGGATGGAATCTTTTAATTATTTTTTATGGAATGATAAGGAGATAACAATAAGTTTTACATAATCTTCTTTATTGGATACCTCACCTTGGTTGTTTCCATTTTGATCCCTTATAGGGGTTTTGGTTTTCTTTAGACATGTATATATTGTTTTTTTAGTTTGTAAAACTTTATAGATTGTCTAGATGTTTTTGGAAAATGGATATATGATATAAAATACTTATTTCATTTCTTTAATTTGGTATTTTTCCTCTACTTTCCTAATTCTTTTGGTTAACCAATTATGTACCGAGTATTATTGGATTTTAAGGTGGGTCATACTATAAATGTGGATGAAACAGACTTTGTTTTTACCATATATAGGGGGAATCCATCTCCCACAAAATTTATTCAACCCTAAGAATTTACATTATCCTCTAGTAATTGGGAGGGGCACCTAAGGTGTTATGAAAGTGTGATATTTTATTATTTGGGTATTTGGGTCATGGTCATTACATGGATACCCTAGGGGGAACGTGTCTATTGACTATTTCCTAGATATCCCTATCAAGATCATGTTAAGTATCATGAATAGAATAAATTGATAGAAATAATGTATACATTCTTTATTTATTTATTAGGTCCAAAATGAATGGAAAAATATGGTAGCATAAACTAGTTTTTTATTTATGTTTGCAGCAATTGCATGATCATAATCCCCAAAAAAAATTAATGGAATCAAAACTAATTCCATGACACTTGTATTGATTTATTGAATATGTGAAGAAATTGTGTAGATGGATTTTTGAATAAATATGATGTGTCTTATAAAAAAATATTTTGATTCATAAATTTTTTCAAACCATGATGAGACTTTGAGTATAAATAAGCAAGATTTTATAAATTTTATAAAACCACATCATGGATTGATAAAAATGGGCATGGAAAAGTTTCACAAAAAAGGGAAGCATAAATAAAATTTTATCAATCCTTGGTTTTCCATAAAAATTCTTATAACTTTTATTGAAATTTGATTTCCATGAGAAAATCATGATTATCTAGGTGAAACCATATCATGGTTTTAGAAGTATGAATTTTTAAGGTTTGAATTGAAAAAGGATTCACTCAGAAAAATAATCATGATTTACTCAAGATAAGTGTTTTTATTGTGATAAACCATGTTTTTCATTAAATTAATAACACTCATGATTTTTATAATATTGAAGAAATTTTTGTTTCCTAAAATTCAAAAAAACCTTCACAAGTATGAGCCTTGACCATACAAAAAAATTATTTGGAGGATGTGATATAGTTTTAAAGTTAGTTTTACATATCAAAGTTATAAAGTGTTTATAAATTATAAAATTCGATGAAAATTGGAGTCGTTTATATAGATTTATGAATTGTTCACAGATAATAAATATGAAAGTTTCATATTAAAAATCTAATTTCAAAATTTTATATTCACCATACCAAATGGGGTTTTAGTTGATTTGATCAAAGGTTAAAATAAAATGAAATATTTAGTACATATTTTATGTAAAGTGATTTCATTAAATGTGAAGTATTTATGTCACTATAAATGTTTTAAAAAAATACCACATATTTCATAAATATAAAAGAGTTCATATTAAATTTCATGTAAAATGCTGATATAAATGATTTAATATTGAAGTAAATATAAAACATTTATGTTTATTTTATTTTGTGAAATATCCACATGAGCATGTCTAAATTATAAAGTGTTTTTCAATGTTTATATTCATGAAATATTAAAAAATGTTTATCTCATTCCTAAATATTTGAATTACTCTTTTTTTATTCTACGTTTTATTCATGAATATAAGTTTTATATTAGAATATATGTATGATTTAGTCTAAAGTGTTAAATTACTTCTTATAAATGTTATACCATGCTTATAATAATTTATATTATAAGTATGACATAATATTTAGTTATATTTAACAATGAATATTATTTTTTGAGGTTTGTGAGCTTGAAATTAAAGCTCGGTTGTTATTTTTTTCATTTTAGGTGTTAGTGTTGAAGTAAAATTGAGGTCTCTCTTGAGTATTGATCCATATATAGTGTGAATTTTGGTCAAACAACTCACTATCCTATTGGACTATGCTCTATCAATAAAATTCATGGTTCTATACCTATCACATCATTCTTTCTCATATGGTTATTTTGGTTTTACATGATCCTAAACCATTACATGACGGGGTTTTAATACCTTATGCATGGGATTTTTTTGACATGTGTGAAAATAATTAGATTTTATTTTTTGGTAACACAAATAATTAGTTCTATAAAGTGGTATATGTTAATATTCTTTAAACATATTAATTTTGTTATTGGTATATGTTAGGTTCCTTGAAAAGTAAACTTTTTTCAATGCCTCGATCATCCAAATGGGTTGTTTAGGTTAAATATAGGTGCTCTTGGATTATCTTATATGATAAAATAATGTAGTGGTAAACCCTAATAGAATTAAGTGCTTGTATTTGGAATGATATTTAGGTTATACTTAGCCGATGAACTCTAAAAGTTAAGATACCATAGAAAAACATTTTTGGTAATCCATATAATGGATTTGTCAAGAAGTTTTCCACACAAATATACAATAGTATTATATGAAATAATTGGCATTATGTCTTAACTAAATAAATAAATAATAGAATAAATGAAAAAATTGAACCAAAAACTAGTAAAATATGGATCTCATACTACTAATGGATATGAAGTAATTAAAATGGGTTATCATTTTAGAGGGATCAGGTTTTTATAAATGTATTTATTAAATCATTATCTAAAATGATACTTATATGATAAGAAACTATTTGTATAGATATAATTATAATCAAACATGGATTTTAGATAAATACTTGGGAAAGAAAAAGATTTATAGAAAAAATTCAATGTTTGGTATAAAAACATAATGATTGTTCTTAAGTAAGAAGGAAACCTCTATGTGATAGATAAAATCCTTCTTGAAAATCCTAATGTTAAATTTTCTTAATAAATAGAGTAATATGCTTATGATAATCATATCATAGATTTTCAATATGATTTCAAATGTATTTTTTGATATAATATAATTAAATTAAATTCATTGTTTGTTTATCTCCTCAATATGATTGGGTACGTCAATAATAAAGAGAGACTAGAGGCCTGTTTTAAAGTGTGATTAGGATATGGAAATATTTTTACAATCATTGATTGAAAAGTTATTACACTTTATTATGAACTATACAATGAATGAGTTTAATAAAAATTTTCTTGATCTCCATGGTATGTTGTGGATAACTAAGAAATACATGGGAGATTCAATATTTAGTATAGTGATGATAGTACAAAGGGTAGAGGTTTAACCCAAAATAAGAATATTTCAGGGTTTAATTTACATCATTAATCATTAAAACCCAAGGGAGGGTTCAGGGAGGAGGGGTAGTGATTACATTGTGGACAATCTAGTCACAAGATGAGGAACCACTCAAAATGCCTGAAGTGTTTCAAGAATCGCCTTGGAAAGTCCATCTTATGTATTATTGTTTTATAAATCAGTTATTATATTTTAATGGTTATATGATAAAAATTGTATATCATAAAAATATTATAAATTTTTATAGAAATTCAAAATATGAATAAGGGTTGA
This sequence comes from Viscum album, assembly GCA_963277665.1. NCBI lineage: Eukaryota > Viridiplantae > Streptophyta > Magnoliopsida > Santalales > Viscaceae > Viscum > Viscum album. Next base: position 320,574,480 of record OY728156.1, read on the forward strand.
TGGTTAGAGATTCAAGTATGTAGCCATGTGATGTATCAAGGGTTTGTTATATCAACAAATTGTATATGGTGCGTTATTTTAAAATCTTTAAGTTGATTAGAATTAAGATTGTGTATTTTAAACTTTTTTATTTTATGTGATATGATATATTTTTTATAAATAATGGTGATTATGAATAATGCTAGATTATTTTTTTAATACACATTGTTATGATTGATCCATTTTATTACATTTTTTAAGGGGATATGATGATTAAAATGTATTATCCAAAACATAAGATTTATCCAAGATATTTTTTAAAATATGTCCACCCTTTAGTGTAATATTTTAAAGAATAAATCTTCTTTTAAAAATATTTCTCCAAATACATAATATGTAATATAAGATATGGGTGATAATAATTTTTTTGTTAGACACTCCCATAAATGAAACAAGTGTTATTTCCTAACACAAAGAATTTTGTGTCTTTGAAGTAAATTTTAAAGAAAATATAGTTTCTAAGTAGAGAGTGGGAGTAAGTTTGAACTTAGATAAGTTCAAAGTATAATATATAAATGATTATATCAGTATGATTCAAGGTAAAATCCAATTAATATCCTAAAATAGTTTAGGGAACATTGGTAAAAAATTATTTAAATATATATAGTTATGTTTAAAAGTTCTTACAAAACTATATCAGAGAAAAATTTAGATATAAATTTTCCAAAGTTTATAATAATGATCGTATAAAGAGTTCTATGTTAAAAAAAAGTTATTTGCATCATCACATTATATATTGTGTTGTAAATGAGTTTGAATATTATGACCAAAGAGTTTAATAGGAGGATTATAAATCCTAATCTCACTATGATTCAAAAAAATATTCATAAATGTTTTACATTAAATGAGTTTAGTGGGAGGATTTATCTAATGGTAACATATAGATGTGGAAAAAAGTTACATAGAGATGTACTGATTTCAAAAAAACCTTAAAAGTATTAAAAATACCAGGATTTTGTATGTGTCTATGATATAGGATATTATCAGAATGGTTTTTATGTATGTTTTTGTTAGTATTCATAAATAAAGTTTAGGATATAAAATGTATCATGTTATAAAAAATAGTCTTCAAATTATCTTTCATCAAAATTAGATTCATATTTTTATGAAATGAACTGATAATTTACCAAACAAAAAAATGAAACTGAGTTATCCCTAATCGATGGTCGTCATGGAGTATTATAGATTGTGATAAAATTTTAATATTACAGTGGGTTATATCTTTTATAGAGATATATAATTCACTATTGAGTCATAAAAAATAGTTTTTTGTATTGTATGACCAACTACATATATTACATTAAGTGTTATAAATTATGTATTTGTTATACTAGGGAAGAATATTTCATATTGAATCCATATACTGAAGGTTGAAAAGATACCTAGCATGAGAATTTATATATTTTGATACCTTTATAAATCCAAGTTGAAGCTTGATCTAATCAAGGGTGGTTGGGTATGTCATTGATCATGTCATTGGTTAAGTTTTAACAAATATGGGATTTATCCTTTCGTATGATGGGTATAAAATTTTGGATCTCAATCTAGATAGATGTAGGAAGTTTTTTTCCATACCTATAATAGGTAAATGTGATTCGACTATCTATTTGGATGGGGTATGTGACTTATTCGTCCATCTAGGTAAATTAAAGGTGATAGGTTCATTAATCTTCTTAGTATATACATATATAAATGATAATATATGAGTATGATATATGGGAATGACATAATTTATGTCTCATGGTCAATAAATTACTTTGAAAAAAGTATTTTATGGCTATGAATACATGTATATTATACAATTTGTGGACATGGGTAGGGAGATACACAATTTTATTAACAATAATTATAGATCCCATTGTACCTTGATTAGTTTTAATACTTTTTTAGAAGACACTCTTTTCAAAAAATTGTGTATTAGGGAATTTAAAATTTTTTTCTATGATAGGAATTCATGTAGGGTCATACTTTGTGGTTGTATAAAGGATAATTATGTTTTATTATAATTTGTTTGTATAAAACTCTAAAAGATAACCTCAAAGAGTTATAGAGGATATCCAAAAGTAGTTTTGGATAAATTTTTATAATTTCTTATATATGATGTAACATATGAGAAAAATTAATGAATATTTATTCAAAATAAGTTTTGGATATAGTTTCATAAGTTTTAACATGTGATGTCACTTTGGGTGAAAGTACATTGAGTCTATGAAGCATTAGTGAAAGTGTGAGATTATTAAAAATATGCACAAAACACCATACAAATATTCCATGTAATAAACCACCTCAGGGTTTGAATTGGTGTAAATAATTATGTAGTTAGGGTCACTACAACATGGTTTAGTGCATATAAATTCATGTTTTGTTATATAACAATTCAATTTTTTAGTACACAAATATAAGTTATCATGATCAGTTTAAATCATCACATATGATAATCTAAAGAGTTTTAATTTACTTGTTAATTTATTAACTTTTAAAAAATTAATCACAATGATTATTTGATGGTTAAAAAGTGTTATAAATTATAAAATGTTTTTGAAAGGTTGCATTAAATAATCAAAAACAATTTATATCAATTTGAGTTATTTAGAGTCCTATATAAAGAGGATGAAGGTTTTTGAATTGGTATGTGTGATTCTATTATTTGATCATTGTGAAAGTCCCTTAAACTGAATAAAAAAAGTCACACTCTCCCTCTCTATTTGTATTTCTCTTTAAACAATGGTTCTAAAGAACCACGAGGAAGAGTGGATCCTTCCCAAGCATTGGGAGATTCATAAAACCTATGTATATCTTTGGATAAGGGTCTTCCTTAGCTAATTCTCATTAATACCTATCAATATCATGTTTAGGATATTTGATAGATGATATTAATAGAGAAAAAATTCATATTTTATCTTTTTTTAATCAAGATATATAGAAAGATCTTATAGAATAAACTAGTTTTGGTAATTTATTTTTGTTTCATTTGGACAAGAGTCATCCACTCCAAAACCCTCCACATTATACCATGTATATTTTTTTATTTATTAGCCAATAAATAATAAATATATTTATTTAATTTAGAACTATAGAAGCTGAATATATTACTAGTACTCAAGCACACACTGAACTCTAATAGATGAAGCAACGACTTCAAGATATATGTGGTGAATTACATTATCTTTTTGAAATAAAGTGGGATAAATTAGGTGCCATAAATCCTAGAAAATATATATAGTATTATTTTAGTAATAATTTCATCAAAATAAAGTATCACTTTATCAAGGATAAAGTTAAGCAATAATTGGTGAAATTGGAATATTTTTCTAATCAAATTCATGTATTGAAGATCATGATAAAGGTTCTATATAAAAAAGTTTTATAAGACTTAGTTGGATTATGTAGATTAAATATTTTCAAATAATTAAATGTATTAGATAAGGAACCCCACTCCCCAAAATATGACTTTCATTCCATGTCTTTCAATGAGTGGTTTCACAAACAGAAAATTTTAGCAAGTGATATTACTATCAATAATTGGCTCATGAAATGGTATGTTTTTACTCATTAGTTAATTAATTTAGTTATTGATTCACTATTGTAACCTTGAAAAAGTGGTCTTTTTTCTCATTGATAAATGGGGAAAATACTAAAGATAATATTAAAAGATATTCATAAAAATGTTATCTCGAGAACATGAAAGTGAGAAAAATGATAAAGTGTCTATTATAAGTGATATTTAGGTTACTAAAGTGATTTATTTACTAATTATTTCTCATAATGGGGAGATAAATATCCAAGAAAAAATAGGTTAAATTACTTAAATGTTTTTTCTGGAGGTGAAGGATGGAAATTATGAAGATGTGATGTTTAAAGATCTCAAATGTGTTTTATGAGTTAATATAATAAGTGGCAGAGAAGTAAGAGGTTTATAGAAGCCATTCAATTAATAAAGTTTTCATTTAACTGTAATTTATCATAAAAATATGACTAATGTGGGGTTAGAAATAATTATTAATTATTTATGGAATTCACTATGAATTAAATTCTACAAAGGTTATTTTTAGGAGTGAGCCTTCAATATTTTGTTTCATAAAATTTCGATAAGTGTATTACCAATAAACTCAAATAGGGAGATTGATATCAAAACTCCTTATAAGTAATTTTATGTTTTACTTACTTCTAAAAACTGATGGAAATCCTCTAAAATTATTTGTTCATAATATAAAATGCATCATACAAAGTGTTGATGTTTTTGAATGAAATAGTGTTTTTACCATGTTTTTTAAAAATGGTTGGGGTATAGGTTATGGTTCTTAATGATATTTTTCACACATATATTTATCCAATATAACCTTAAACCATGTCATAGTGTACCATAATGTTTATGAATATCTTTATCTTCATGGTATTATACGTTTCATATTACTATTATTAACATTTTGAAAAATAATTCGATTGATTACAAAGTGGTAAGGGATGCTCCGCAAACATCCATTTTTCCTTCAGGTTATCTTTCTCTCTCTTTTCTCTAATATAATTCTTAATTATTCTTATGTAATCCTGCTAATTTTTTTGTTTATGTACCAAAAATATTTTCCAAGCTCAATTATACTTTCTTTTTTAGGGAAATACATGTTTTATAAGGTTCTCTTTTCAATTCCCCTCTATAAGTACGCCATATTTAAGGTAACTTTCCATTTTTCTTACCCATTTTCAATTACACTACTTAATATGTTTAAAGAAACAAACATATTTATAATATCACTATTTATGTCATGATATGATATATTAGTTCATTTATAGTTTTATTTAAACAATAATTCCTTTTATTTTCATTTATATTTACTTTTAACCTCCAGGAAAGTGGACAATTTCTAAAGTTTCCTAAAAAAATTTTTACAAGTTTCCACTCTAGTGGGAAAACATATATGCCTCAAACATAATTTAATTTTCATTACCTTTTCCTTCCGGATATTTACTTGTTTAAAATCTAATTTTATAAAAAATGCAATTGATTTTCCAAAATAACTCTTATGTCAAATGTAAAGTAATATTTCTATCAAAAATTTGTTAATGATTTTAATAGAGTATTTTCATCTATGATTATGATCCAAATATTTCAAAGTGGTATGGGGAACTTTATTTGAATATTCCTTTTTAAATTTTTTGTTTAATATATGAGGAAATTATTAGATTAGAATGACATGGGTTGGGGACCAGTTAATCCAAGCCTCGCACGTGGGTCCCAATTATAGATAGCCCATCAATGCATCGATAGTCTCTAGAGATGAAATCAATTAGATAAAAACCCTCCTTGTCTTTTTATAAATAGAATCATATGGAATTTTACCCATAGACTTAAATATTCTTGATGGTATAATGGTTCATGATCCAGATATATGATTTCCAAATAAGTATTTTCTTCATTCAGTATTCAGTTATTACTTTCCATGAGATTTGCACTCTGAAAAAATCTATGGATGCAGTTTTTTTATTAGATTATTTGAAAGAATGTGTTTTTTATGTTATTTACCTTTCCTTAATTTCTATACCTTTTTACTTTACTTCAATTTTTATTGTTTCATATAACCCTTAATGATCATTTCATCTCACACTTTTATTTATTTTCATTCCCCAGGTTGTGAAGATGAAATCTTTGAATAAGTGATAAGAAGACGTTTATTTTATTTTGTTATATAAAATGTTTAATTATCAATGTAATAAGGTAACCATGTTTGTATCTAGTTTCTTCAAGACTAATAAATTGATCAAACCTTGGTTATGTGATCTCTTTACCAGTTCCATTAAAATAAAACAACCACCGACTCTAGGCTACTAGCATCAGGTTTTTTACGAGTATACACTACCAAGGATCAATGACCTCTTTGATTAGTTGAATGTGTCATGATTGTTCTAGAAGGTTAAACTCGGGTCAGGATATCAACAGTTGCAAGTACAAGATATGAATATAATGAAGACAACATTCATATTCTACTACTTTCATATTGAGTACTTGGTGATTCCCTTTTGTGTGAAAAATTCCCCAACAGTGTTCATGGGACTCATAAACCAAATCTCCCAGCATTTCTTAGACCGGTTCATGGTGGTCTTCATTAACAATATCCTTATGTACTCGGTGTCAGAGGAGGAACACATGAGAAACTTGAGGATGGTTCTAGATGTACTCCAAGATAACCAACTTTAAGGGAACATATCTAAGTATCAGTTCTATATTTATGAGGTCCTATTTTTAGAACATTATATCTCAGAAAATGGAATGTTAGTGGACTTGTACAAGGTTGAAGTTGTTATAGCTTGGGATCTTCCCATGAGAATGAAGGAGGAGCAGAGCTTCCATGGGTTGATAGGATATTGTTGGAGATTCATACCTGACTTCTCCATGATATCATCACCCATGAAATCATTGACCTGAAACGGGTAGCCTTTCATGTGGATAGATAGGTTCAAGTAGTTTTTTCAAGAGTTAAGGTAGAGATTGATCTTCACACCTATATTGATATTTCCAGATGAGGGTGTCATGAACGTAGTGTTTTAATGATAAATCAGGAACTGAGATTGGTTGTGTTCTGATGTAGAGGAAATAATTGATTGCCTATGGTTTATGTTAGTTGAGAACACATGAGCATAACTACATGATCCATGATCTTAAGTTAGCAGCGGTAGTCTTTTCACTAAATATGTAGAGACACTACATTATGGTAAAGAGATTTATCACCTATTTTTATCACAATAATATCAAGTATATCTTATATTAGAATGATACTAACTTGATATAGGGAAAATAGCTATAGTGCCTCTAGGATTATGATTTATAGATTGGGTATACTACTGGGAAGGAAAATGTGCTGGTAAAAACTCTCAATAAGAGATCTTGTATGCAATTTCTAAATGAAGCATCGAAGTAGTTGGCATCATTGAAATTATCATTTTTGGAAATATATGGGGCATCTTAGCTCCAGTAGATGGTAATTACCCCTCTTCTTTTGCAGTGGGTCATAGAGAGATAGCTTAGGGATACCAACTGTGAGGCCATAGGTACTCAAATATCCACTGGACATGCTCCTGATGGATTTTCTGAAGGTAGGGAGTATGTCATTCTTTTAAGAGGATGCACGATGGTACCAGCTACATTTCATGATGAGATTATACAAGAATTTCATACATGTACTTTGGAAGTACATATAGGTGAGGAAAAGATGTACCAGGACATCCAATATCAGTTTTTGTGGCCTGGGATGAAAACGGGAGTTGCAAATTTTGTATCTCTATGTCTTAATTTTCTTTAAGTAAAGGTTGGGCACCAAGTTACAATGGGTTTATCTCAACTATAGAGACCCAAACCCTAGTTTATTTTTGTAGGTTACTTTCATTATTACATTGGTATAATAATAAAAAATTTGTATCTCGAAGGAATTAATAGTTTATTATTTTTGGAAAACCAGGTTCAAACATAAATTTTACATTACAACTTAAAATTAAATACAATATAGAAAATCCATTTTAAACACCCATGAACTCCTAGATTATTCCCATAATTCATTAATAATACACATCTTTGCATATTGGAGAAAAATAAAACATAAGAAAGGGGTTAGTTTGAATACTAGATAAGGGTAATAAATACAATAGAAGTTATCATAAACATAAATAACAGGTATGGTTACTAACTAAAAACACTTTCCATTAAAATATATTCTTGAGTATAAAATGATAGGAATAACAGATCATTAAATAAGGCCCCAATAAAAAATAACAATGGATATTCTATAAGTCAAATAATAACATGAACTATCAATTACTAGTTTCATCATGAGAGAATGAATAATGTTAGACATCATAAACATACCTTTAAGGCATCATCCAAGAAACCAAACATAAGTGGGTAAAAACTCTGTCTAGTTTGTCTCACGAGACCTACCGATGCATTGAGGGGCTATAGCGGACCCCACCCATCACTTACTAAGTCCAATGAATTTCTCATATGTAAAATAAAATATTTCATTAAATTAATGTGTCCTATACCACATTTAATTTTAATAGATGAAATTACTCTAATAGAATCATTGAGAAATTATAGAGAAAAATAATCTTTAGACATTCTAAAATGCCTCATACTACTTTGAAAATTTTAAATCATAATCCCTTTTAACATTAAATAAAACTTAAAATATCAAGAGAATAAAATATTTCATGATATAATATATCAAAAGAAAGTATATACACCACACACAAGGAAATATTGTTGAACAATGAATATATCTCATAGAAGTAAAAGTGAGATTAGAAACCCCGTTTTTACTTTGGATAGAAGTGTTATTTTGGAAAATAATTTGTGTTTGTAATAAAATTCGTTTTTAAACATGTATATCCTAGAAAATAAAAATGGAGGACAACGAAATTATATTTTTGGCATAAATTATTTCCAAATTAATTGAAAACATGTAAAAATATAATTTAAGTAACTTTATAAATAAGCCGCTTTTGTGAGATTTAAGGGGAAAATAATAAAGCGACTTTAAAAAAAGACAAGGGAGAAATTTTTTTATAAAACCATAAATTAAAAAAAATTATTCATGATAAAATGTATTTTTTTGAAAAAAAATAATGGTTTTTTTAAAACAAATTATGGAATGCACTTGAAAACGTGTAAGAAATCAAGAATTTCTTATTAATCGGACTTGCTTATCGAAAGGAATTGAGAAATGAACCTTATAAAACATGTAATTACCCATAAGGAAAGAATATTTGAGATAGGTACATAATTTTGGAATATAAATGTAGAATTTAGTAAGAGTAAATAAGAATAATAAATAATTACATTGGGTTAAGGAGAGGGGAAGCATAATCCAAAGGTAAAATGGATGTTCGGTGAGAATCTCTTACCACTTTTCTAACAGTCAAACCATATGCCTCATAAAATTAATGATCATAAAATAATATGTATAATTACATTAAAATAAATATATTAATGGTATTATAAATAAATGTTCAATATAAATACACCATAGACAATAAATAATGGTGAATAAGGAAAATCTCGTGGAATGAAAGTGAGTTGTCAAAACTCTTACCTTATGTATGAAATTGTTCTGCACCTGTAATTAATGTCCTAAAATATGAAACTAGAATCATTAATAAATTAAGTCATAACATATTAAAATTGTATTTTATTTATTATAATATTATTAAGTTCATTTATGACCTTTTTAATGAGTTATAAGATACAATTTTATCAATTAGAATCATTCGTTTCTTTGGTTTTCACGACCGGTATATCAGTATATGAGTATGGAAGTTCATGCGAAGTGGGTATAATTTCCCAGAATTAAATTTATATGTTATTAATTAACATAAATAATATTAAATGGTTATATAATTAATTTGTTTATATGATATTAGGATGATTCATCAAATAAAACATTAGTAATAATCATTTATATTATTTTGGCAGTTTTTTGATCATCATGAACTAGTTTTGTCATATTTTGTATATATGATAGTTATAGAAAAATAAATAATTTTTAATACATATATTATATTATTTTTAACCCTAAAAATGTTTTCATGACCAGACTTGGAGAATAAATTGATGAAATAAAATTCATCATCCATTAAGGTTGTAAATCAGAACCTCATAGATGATGATTTCGTCTTTATAATAAAAGGAAGAGGAGAAAAGAAATGATGGTTGATTTTCCACTGAAAAAATAAAATTATAGTATATATATGATATTATAATTATCATGAATCTTTGGATAGAGGATGTGAGTATATTACAGGTAACAAAAATAATGATAATAAAAACTAAAGAAAGCGAAAGATGATTTTACCTCTTCATTTCCTCTCCTTAAGAACCTTCTTAAGGGACTTGGAAGTGTCATATTTTTAGACCAAGAGCTCATGGAAATGGGGGAGAGTATTGGGAATATTATTTTGTATAATTTTGACAAGGATAAATAATTTGAAGTTGTGAGGAGAAAGGGTGGTTAGGGGTGGTATTTTAAGTGGAGGAGAGTGGTGTTTTTTGAATATGTTTATCATTAGTTATTTATTTTGGCTCAAAACTATGAATATTTTTTATTCATGTAAATTAAAACATTAAATAGTTAATTTTAATTTTAAATAAGGGTTTTTAAATCATTCATGACCCAATGAATGGTCTATTTTACTTATAATGTATATATACTGTAAATTATTGTATTTCATTATTCACTAAAAATTCAACGATTTTAGAAAAAAACCCAAAAACATAACCCTACTTGTTTTTCCATGTTTAGAATTAAAAAATGAACTCAATTTTCTGACAAATATTTTCTAAATATGATAAATTTAATTTTTAAATAAAATCATCATTTACTAGGAAAATATCAATTTTAAAATTATAACTGATTTTATAACATTTTGAAAAATTAAGTAACGTATCATAAAATTATCTTATAATCATAAGAAAATAAAATTTTATTTATGAATCTTCTTTATGAAAATAAATTTTCTTTTAAATCATTATATTAATTATAAAATTGTAATTAAATATTTATGACTTTCAAAAATACTGACAGTAAATAAATAATTTTTTTAAAATTTACTTACTTATATTATGGTGTAATTATATCATATAAATACTCATAATATTCCTAAATTTTATCCATATATTCATAGATAAGGTTACTATTCTATTGTTTATATTACTATTCATAAGGGTAACATTACTATTTCAAAGGGTCAAGAAATTATTCACCAAAAATTAAGTCGATCCTAACAAACTCTAAATATCTTACTCATCGCAATGGTGTATGTTAATTCTTTAAATTAAATTTAGTGATTCAAAAAAATTATGATTAATTCTAATATTGTGGGTATGCCAATAATGCGGTTAAAAATAATGTTCAAAAGTTCAATAATTATTTATATAAAATTTCAATATAAAAATGATTCCAATGATCTAAATTGGACTACTATATGTATAATTTTTCAATTGTGACTTTAAAAATCAATTTAAATTATAATAATAATTTATAAAAAACATAGTTTTTAACTAAAATACTATATTTTTACTATTCATCAAAAAAAATAAAACTTCTCAAAAAAATAAAAAAAATTCACCCTAAGTTAATTTTGACATTCTGAATTCAGAAATGTTTTTTACTTTTCTAAAAATTATATTTTTTATTATAAATATGTTTTATTTATGTGAAACCATTATATTAACATTTAATAGTAGTTATTATTATTCATATTATTATGTTTAAAAAATAAGTAATAATTGTCTCCTTTAATTAATTATTATAAAAAAGTGTTATTTCACAGAGAATCAGTATTTCCTACATTACAAGCTATATAAAATTTATTTTTAAATCCTTGGGTGTTACATTCTCTCCCTCCTTTAATAAATTTCATCCTCACAGTTTGAAATTTCACTATGAAAAAAAATTGATATAAGAAAATACCCTTATGGGAAATGCACATTGAAAATAGGGTTAATAAATTATACTCTTAATTATATGGAAAAATAAATTTGAAGGTAACAACCAAATTAGGATTTTTAATATGAGAACATTGTTGGAAAGTTAAAACATGGACATAGAATAGAAATATAATGATGAAGTTCTGATGGATATTAATATAGAACATAGTGAGGAGAAAGTTAAAATTATCCAATACATAAATCCGCAATGATCTAAGGGAACATTTGAGTCATCAAAAAAGAAGGTACTATGATAACATTAATTTTTTATCAATATCATTTTCATGAAGTTGAGAAATTATTTCACTCTATAATAATTTAGGCATATATAATTACTTGATATGTTTCTATAAATACAATATTATCCTTCAGTTATGCTTTTAATTCATCATACTTCATTTCATGGCATAAGTTGTATCAAAGGGTGATATGATCAAATAAACTCTAAAGCCTTGTACAAAGATCAAATTCAACCATTTCATAAATCATTAACTTTTCCAAAATATCATAATCAAACACTTTTTTAAGAAAGTCATTGAATTTCCATAATGAACTTATTAAACAATATAAATTGGTTCTTAATCGACACATACCAACATGTGAGTAAATTCTCCTTGTATTCTGTTGAAGCACAATAATAACTTGAATTACCATAAAACCTTATTGAATACATTAATTCTTCCTTATTCCTTATGTAAAACATGGTAAATTGGATATATTCCTTAAATCCAAAATGTTGTAGACTCTACCAATGATAGCATGAACAACGTTGTCAACATCCCATTATTTAGAACCTAGATAGTGAGTTCTATCCAATTTATGTTATCCAAAACTATCATCTCTTTAATTTGAAATTCATATCTCATTATTGGGAATAAATTAAGGGTGGTCTTTACCTCAACTATATATTTTCCCAAAATTTTAAATTTCTACTAATCCACTTTTCCTTGGTATCATTCATTATATGACCTCAAATCCTTAATGAAATTGTACTTTTGTATAATATTTATATATTCCATAATTCTTATAAATAGTACATCATTGATAAAATACTCATAATATGTAATTCCTGAATCCAAACATAAACACATTAATCTTTCTTCTCTTTCCATGGTAGTATCATAATCTTTACCATGATCCATTATCTTATTTTTTGGTATATTCCTTTGACACTTGGGGAATTTATTTTTGTAGTGTCCCATATCCTTCCATTTGAAACATTATATATTAGAAAAAAATTTCTTATCCCTGAAATAATTAGTATGGTGACCTTTTTCTCCACACATGAATGATACACCTTTTCCTCTTAATGATATACCATGGTATTTCCTTACACAATTATCGCATGTGGGAAAATACTTCTTTCCCTTCTTCCCTTTCTCCATATATTTCCCTCTTTTCCACTTATTCTCATGATTCTGTCTGTAGCCATAATATATAGAAAACTCTTACTCCTTTTTTCTATAACATGATATTATCTTCTCATATGACGATAATTTTTGAAAGACAAGTTCCATTAAAAATACTAGCTTAAACCCATTATAGAAATGATCATTCTTTATATTTTAAATATTTGAATTGATGTGGTTCCCATTCATTCCACTATATTACATTTATAAAAAACGGAATATATTAAATTAGGATTTGAATCGTAATTAATAAGTTAAAACTACTAAAACACTTAACATAAATAAAAAATTTTTGTATAACTAATCTCAAAGTCATAAACTTGGTTTATTTGAGGACATATTTACTTTTAAATCCTTCATAATGGTTGGTAATGAAAATATGGCTTATCCTAAGAATATCCCCTAGGAGTGTCAAACCAGGTACACAGTAAGGCCCATTTTTATGTATCAGGTTACCCCGAGTCAGGCTCAGGACACCTTGTCAGAGTTGTCACCCCTAGGTATATTTTTCCCAAAACCACATCCACTTATAGAATCTAGGCAGGGATGTATTGCTAGGAAGATCCACATAATCTCTACCATACCATAATTCTAGTATTTTATACTATTTTTATCCTAAAATTCTATATTAGGGTTATTTTTCCTAGTCTATTTTTTCTAAATCTATTTTCCAAGGTTTCTACTAAACTTCTTCTTATACCAACTGTAAAGACCCCCACCCTAGTTAATTGATCCAGTGCCTTACTTTATTACATTGGTATAATAAACAAGGAACTCACATCTTGAAGGATTGAATAGGTTAGTAGTTTTGGAAAACCAAATAGAAATTTAAGTTTTTCATTGCAACTTTAAATGAAATTCAATACAGAAAATCCATTGGAAACACTCATGAACTCCTATATTATCCCTATAATTCATTCATAATACACATCTTCACATCATGGGGAAAAATAAAACATAAGAAAGGGGCGAGTTCAGAATATTATAAAGGGTAATAAATATAGAAAAATTTATCATAAACACAAATAATATGCATGGTTAATAACTAGAAACACATTCCATTAAAATATTATCATGAGTATAAAATGGGTGGAAAAATGTGATTAAATAATTACATTATAAAACATAACTATAGATATTATATTAATCCTATAATCATATGGACTATCAATTACTAGTTTCATAATGAGTTAATTCATAATTTCAGACATCATAAACATATTTTCCAGGTTTCATAAAAGATATCATACAAAAGTTGCTAAAAACTCCGTCTATATTATCTTATGAGACCTACCGATGCATCGAGGGGATATAGCGAGCCCCACTCATTACATACTAATTCCAATGAATTCCTCATATTTTGAATAAAATATATCATTAAATGAATGTTTCTCATAACACTTTGAAGTATCATAGATTAAATTTCTTGAATAAATCTTTTATAAATTCTTGAGGAAAATAATCTTTAAACATTCCAAAGTGTCCCAAAGCACGTTGAAACATTTAAAAAATAACCCATTTTAAAATTAAATGAAACTTATAATATGATGAGAATAATATAATTCATGATATAACATATAAAAGGGAAGTATATACACAACACTCAAGGAAATAGTGGCAAATAAGGCATATATCTCAAAGAAGTAAAAGCGAGATAAGAAAACCCATTTTACTTTAGAAAGAAGAGTTCTTTTGGAAAATAATTTGTATTGGTAAAAAAATCATATTGTAAAAAAATTTATCCTATAAAATAAAATGGGAGTAAAATTAAATTTTATTTGAGGCATAAATTATTTCCAAATGAATTTAAAACACAAAAATATAGAATTTAAGAAACTTTAAAAATGAGCGACTTTAGTGTGGTTTAAGGAAAAAATAATAAAGATTATTTAAAAAATAAAAGGTAAAAATTGTTTTATAAAATAAGAAAATGAAAAAATATAGTTTTCAGGATAAAATTTTTTTTAGAAAAATAATCGTGGATTAAAATATATTATGGAGTGCACTTGAAAACATGTAAGAAATCGAGAAGTTCCCTTTAATCAGGCTTTCTTATCAGAAGGAATAGAGAAAGGAACCTTATAAAACATGTAGTTACCCAAAAAGAAATAATATTTGAGATAGGTACATAATTTTTTAACATATTCATAGAATTCAGGAAGATTACATAAGAATAATTAAGAACTAAATTTGGTTAAGGAGAGAGTAAGCATAACACAAAGGTAAAATGGAAGTTCGGTGAGAGTCCCTTACCAATTTACTAACAATCAAACCATATGCCCCATAAAATTAATGATCAAAAAATAATATGTTGAATACCATGAAATTAAATATATTAATTATATGATACATTAATGGTCAATATATATACACCACACACAATAAACAGTGGTCAATAAGGCATATCTCACATAATTAAAGTGAGTTGAGAAAACCCTTATCTTATGTCTAAAAGTGTTCTTAACTTGTACTTAGTTTCATGAAATATAAAATTAGTCTCATTAATAATGTAATTATAAACCTATTAAACTTTTATTTTATTTATTATAGTTTTATTAATTTCATTGATGGCCTTTTTGATGAGTTATAAGATACAATTTTATCACTCGGGAGCATTTGTTTCCTTGGTTTTCACGATCGGTATACTTGTATAACAGTATAGAAGTTCGTGTGAAATGTGTATAATTATTCAGAATTAAATTTATATGATATTAATGAAGATAATTAATAATAAATGGTTATATAATTCATTTGGTTGTTTGTTATGAGTATGATTCATTAGATAAAACATTAGTGATAATCATTTAGATTATTTTGGATGCTTTTTGATCATCACAAACTAGTTTTGTCATATTATGTACATATATTGGTTCTAGAGCAATAAATATGTTGTAATAAATATATTATACTTATTTTTAACCATAAAAATGGTTTCATGTACATAACAGAATAAAAAGTTGATAAACAAAAATTCATCGTTCACAAAGGTTGTAAAACGGCACCTCAAGGATGATGATTTTGTTTTTTAAATAAATGGAAGAGGAGAAAAGACATGATGGTGGATTTTCCATTAACATAATAAAATTATTCTATATATATATATATAAGATACTGTATTTATAATTCATTTTTACACATATCAGGTTAGGAGATTAGAAGAAATGAAAATAAAAATAATAAAAACTAAAGAAAGTGAAAGAGGATTTTACCTCTTGATTTTATCTCCATGAGAACCTCCTAAAGGGACTTGGAACTGGTCTTTTGTTGAGTAAAAAAGTTCATAGAAGTGAGGTATGGGCTTTTGAAGAGTATTTTGAATAATTTAGACAAAGATAAATTCTTGGGAGTTGTGAGGAGAAAGGGTGGTGAGGGGTGGAATTTATAGTAGATGAGATGGGTGTTTTTTTTAATATTTTAATCATTTGTTTATTATTTTGGCTCAAGACTATGAATATTTTTTATTATTGTGACCAAAAATAGTAAATAATTCTTTTTATTTCTTACCAATTGTGAATATATCATTAATTTCTCAATTAATAGTCTAATTAACTTATAATGTATATATACCATAAGTAACCGTATTTCACTATTCACCAAAAATTTAACTATTTTTGAAAAATCTAAAAAAAATACCCAAACCATTTTTAGAAGTTTAGAATTCAAAAATAGACTCCATTTTATGAAAATAATATTCCAAATATGATAAGTTGAATTTTTAATTAAAATAATCATTTACTTGGAAAATACCGATTTTCAAATTATAACTGATTTTATAAAATTTTTACAAATTAAGTAAGGTCTCATGATATTATATTATAATCATATAAAAAAATTAACTTATGAGTCTAATTTATCAAAACAAATTTTCTTTTAAAACATTATATTAATTATAAAATTTTAATTAAGTATTAATCACTTGAAAAAATACAAACACTTAATTAATATTTTTTAAAACATTTATTTACTTATATTATAGTATAATTATATCTTATAATTACTGATAAGACTCATAACCTTTATCCATACTTCCATAGATTAATTTACTATTATATTGGTCAAATTACTATTCATAAGGGTAACATTACTATTCCAAAGGGTCAAGTTACAATTCAAAAAAAATTAAGTTGATCTTATCTAACTCTAAATATCTTACTGATCGCAATGGTGTATGTCCATTTTTTTAAATTCAATTCATAGAAGTGATAAAATTATGTTTATTGCTAATCTCGCAAGTATGGTGAGAAGGTGGGTAAAAAGAACGTTCAAAAGCTCAATAAGTATTTATAGTTAATTTCAATATAAAAATTATTCCAATGATCTAGATTTGATTAATATTTTCATAATTGATATATTTGGACTTTAAAAAAATATAAGTATAATAATAATTTTAAAAAAACACAATTTTTAACTAAACTATAGTATTTTTCACTATTCATCAAGAAAAATTCAACATCTTAGAAAAATACAAAAAATTCACCCTAAGTTAACTTTGACATTACAAATTCAAAAATGATTTTAAATTTATCAAAATTAAATATTTCATTATAAATATGTTTTATTTATGTGAAACCATTATAATAAAATTTAAAATTAGTTATTACTATTCCTATAATTATATTTTTTGGCTAGTTTATATCTATCTCATTTAAATAATTATAATAAAAAAGTACTGTTTTGTAGAGGCTAAGTGTTGTATACACTATAGCCTATATCAAATTTATTTATAACTCCATGGGGTTTAAATCAAACCCATGAGGTGCTAGAGTGTAAGTGGTGTGTTATATTAATGTACTTCATGATGGGCTTACCACATACATTTAATGGACATGATTCCATCTGGGTTATCATAGACCGACTCACCAAGTCAGACCACTTCTTAGCTATTTGGGATTAGAGTTCAGTAGAGAAATTGGAATGCCTATACATGAAAGAGGTCATCTAAATCCATAGAGTTACCTCAACAATCACTTTTTACTATGATTCTAACTTAACATCTCGGTTATGGAAGGGGTTATAGGAGGCTTGGGGGACTCAGTTGTTCTTGAGCATAGTGTTTCTACCCCATACTGAGTAGAACATTTAGGTTCTGGAGGACATGATGTGAGCTTGCATGTTTGGATTTGGCCATAGCTATGTGGAACATCTACCCTTGGAGTAATTTTCATAAAACAAGAGTTACTATTTCACCATTGGTGTGGAACCATTCAAGGATTCGTATAAGATACTCTGCAGGTCACCACTTTTCTAGAGTAACGTAGGAGAATCATCACTTATAGGCCCAGAGTTGGTGTATTTTACCACTGAAAAGGTGCAGATCATCCTAGAAAGGATGAGGACTTCATGGAGCTATCATAAGTTTTATACGGATAGACAATGGGGGACTTTGGAGTTTTATAGGGGAGAACATGTGTTCCTAATTATTTAACCATGATGTGGATTATGGTGTTTTTTTGGGGTAGAAAGATATCTCCAAGATTCATTGGCTATTTCTAGATCTTTCATAAAGTTGGTGAGGTGGTGTACCTCCAATCTCTACCATTGTAGTTAGACTAAGTAAAAAATATCTTCTATGTGTTGTAGCTAAGGAGTTCTATGCATAAGCCATCACACGTTATTGACATGGGTGAGCTAGACATCGAGGATGGAGCTACCTTTGGTGAGTACCCAGTAGATATTGAGGATCAGTGGGAGAGGATCCTTCATGGGTGAGCTATTCCATTAGTGTGTGTCTAGTGGTAGCATGAGAATCTTTAGGAGATCAACTAGGAGCGGGAGGCTCAAATACATGTTCAGTACCCACATCTCTTTGAGTATCCCATGTTTTGGAATTTTTCGAACATAAATCCCTGAGTTCAGGACAATGTAATGAATAGAGTTTTAAATGTATTATTCTTGGATATTCAATGAATTATTTTTGAAACCAGGAGCTAATATGAAATGTGATTTTGAGTCCTGGTGTTCCCAGAATAAATATTTGAAATATATTAAATATATTAAATAGCATGTGCACACATTTTTCCTAAAAAAGTAAAATAACAATTAAGTTAAGGATCAAATTAGAAATATGAGGGAACTGTTGAGTTTAGAAAGTGGGTTTTACCTTAGGAATGGAATAACATTTGTCAGTGTAGGGAGTTTGTGAGAAATTCATCACAGAAGTAAAATAAATAAAATTATTAATTAAAATTATTTTATTAATCTATTGATGCACCAACATAAATTATTCTATAAGAATAAAGTAATGATGGAATTCTATGGTTATCCGCATAACCCTAGAGACGTTCGAGAACCATTAGAGTGAGCATTGGAGGATCTCTTTTAGGAGAACATAAACCAATTCCATGATGGGTGATCGGTGTGCAATAGGATTCTGATATCTCACAAATCAAAACTATGTAGGATCATTCTTCATTAATAATTGATTCATATCAATGTTGTATATTTCTTTTGGTATGATTCTTTCCCCATTTTCTATTTCTTTGAAAAATGTGAATCAATCAACCAATGGATTGATTCTTGGATCATGTAAATTGTAGAATGGGTTGGTTTTATTTGGTAATTGGGAGAATTTATTTGTGATTAATTATTATCTCTTCATTTATCATTCTAATGAGAACAAATC
Source organism: Viscum album (assembly GCA_963277665.1). Lineage (NCBI taxonomy): Eukaryota > Viridiplantae > Streptophyta > Magnoliopsida > Santalales > Viscaceae > Viscum > Viscum album. The sequence goes on from OY728156.1 coordinate 320,594,023, forward strand.
AAGGCCAACATGAAAATTGAATGAGTTTCATTCCTCATGATTTTTCCTTGTGATTTTCTTTCCCCAATTCTACATTCATTAATAGAAGTCATCTATCTGGTAGTTTGATGAGGTATTAATAAATCAACCTTTTCACACCCATTTCTTCATGTAACAGATTGATATCACAAATATAGGCTTGAATCTATGATGATATCAATCCATGATGACTTTAGATCAATTAGAGAAAAATTGTCAGATATTATTCTTTGTGTTTTTGGTGTGTGATAATAGAGAATGTGTGCAGACAATTTGATAATGAAATCAAAGGCTAATACTTGTTGTTTTATGATTGTATATCTCATTAGGGTGTGACTCTCATGTTTCTGGTGGGAAGTGAGGGAATAACGATGACTAAAGGAGCATCCAGAAACGTGTGAACCAGATCTGGAAATTTGGAAATTTCTACAATACACAATGTCTAAAATGGAGCTACACGCCATGTGGGGAACTCCTAGAAGTGTCTAGGGTTATGGGATGGAGTTAAGGATCACATGTAATGTTACCATGTCACACTATGTGTGACCCCTCCCATGTGGCTCAATGTGTACCTCATAGGGTCCATAGACATTGGATGGAGTACATGGGCATGGGCATGCCATGTACTCCCACATAGGCATGGCTAACCAAGATGTACATGGGATAAGACGTGTACTGGTAAATAGTCATAAGTACATGGGAATCCACACACCATGTATTGTAACATAGAAATAGACAAGGGTCGTTTACAAAGGTAGGACCCAAGGTTGAAGAGACACAGCGAGTAACCCTGCTACACACTGTGTACTCCCATGATCTTGGTTAGAGACCTTTTCATTTGTATCTTGGATAAGTTTCTTTAAGGCGCATTACTAATTTTTTTTTATTTTAGGGTTAGTATAAAATTTCCTCCTACACATTGGACTATGATCCCTTTAGCAGGAATTCTTGGATAGAGTTGTTGGAGCCTTCTGTGAGGCTGAGAGTGAGATCCTCTACCATCTTCTTTCCCTATGTGGAGTTCTTGGTATCTCTGTGACAAAAACTATGAACTCTTTAATCCACTATTTAGCGTTTCAATCTAGATTGAGTTGTTGGTATACCCCATGGACTTGGGATTTGTCCTTGTCTATGTATTGTATCTCTTCCAACATACAACATATACTTCCTATAAAAAGACTCAATGAGCACTTCCCCTCAGATGAATGCCATTAGTGTTATTCAACTTGTGGTGTGTCCCCCCAGAAATGTATTATACTGAATATTCAAGATGGAATCATAGGTTGGCATGACATTTGTGACTTTACCTTGAGATTTTTTGTCTTTGTTGAGTATATCTATATTTTCTTGTTATACACATTGTAGACATATACCTTTGTAGATCTGACTGTTATTCATTTTTTTCATTTTTTTTTCTTTCAATGTGTTCTACTGGATAGTTTTATGCTCATGCTAGCATTGGTTTTTCCTGCACATGTCGTGACTTATGAAGATAATTTACCTCTTAAAGGAATCCTTGAAAGACTATGACCTAGTTGTGCTTAGTCATACCAGACATACGAAGGTGTGTTCTTTTGGTATTTTAATAGAAATCCCTATCTTTACTTCCAGGTTGGAATTATTTTCAGAATCTATGTGGTGGGATTTATTTGGACCTATTTACTTTTATTTACTTCCAATCATACTCTAGTTATGGGATTTAGATGTATGCATGCATCATTTTTTAGTTGTTTTTACATTTCACCATTTTCTGGTCTTGGATATGTGTGTGTGTAGGTACTTAGGTGAAGGCCTCTGGTATTAGTGATATTCCTACTTAGTGCTAGTCGCCAACCCCTATCCTATTAGAGGTGGGCTTGGGGAGTCACAACATGGGACTCTTTTTGATGGATCATGAAAATGTTTATTCAATATAGAATGGCCATTTTTTATGTTTTTAGGTAGATATGATGGTTATAAAAACCATGAGAATCACTATTATTCACTATTGGAGATTATGGTTATATAGGTCTTGGCCATATTTTCCATAATTCTTATAGATGGGTTTAGGGCCTCTTCAAATCATCTACAGGCTTCTCAAAATCTCATCCAGGTGTGAATAAACATTATTTTTAGCATCCAAAATTATATATACTCCTTGGATAGTTTCTATACTCTTCAAGCTAGCTTTCTATAACTATTGAACCTATTTAAACCACATTCCCTAAAGGCTATAAAAGTTTTCCATCATACAGATGTTTATTATCTAGTTTCTCCATTCCTTTAAAAATATTGTAAAACTGATTCTTATACTTTTATTTCACTTTCATATCCATGAAAAACAAATCAAAAATAATCGGATGATAGGGTAGTCACCCATGTTAGTCAACTCTTCCAACTTCATGGCCCATATTACCAAGGAAACCACTTCATTTGATTTTGTGAACATAATCTAGACGATATTTTATATTTTCAATGTTGTCTTCCAACATATATTTAATCTAACTAATTAAAAATAAATACATCATTGGATTATCATGTCAAATGGAATTTTATATTGTAATACCACTTATTTTTTGGGAATGAGTTGAAAATTAATTTTTTTAAGAAAAAAATACTTATTGTAACTATCATAGGAAATATTCATCTTGGAAAAAGAATATTTATTTATTATATTATCTAACACCCTATAAGGTTTTCAATGAGAAATATTTCTACATTTTTTAAACATATTCAGGAAAAAAAATATTTATAACACTATAGTAAGAAAACATATTGATTTTCATGGATCTGGAACGTACAACCTCTAGACAATCCCATATAAAGTGTAATATATTGAATTAGTAAATATAAATAAAAAATAATGAATATAAGTTTTTTGAACTTCAGAATTATTTATATCTCCTTTCCATGGTAAAATAAAATTTTTAATCCATTAATAGACAATTATATGCTCTATAAGTAATGTTTTTATTTTTTAAAGTTTATCAGTATTTAAGAAAAAAATTATAAGTGAATAATATTTTCAAAAAAGGATCATGTTGTTCCAAAATATCATATGTTTCTAGAATTATTTCTTTTACCAAAAAAATTACTATTATTTACATTCACTAAAAATATATGACCCTCTATTGTGAACATTTCTCTCTTTACACATTTAATAGTATTTTCATGACTCGACCTCCTGAAGCCATAAATCTGGTCATCTGATGTCATTATTCTCATGTAACACCGTTATTTTCTTCCTAGAACACCATAGTATGTTATCCATTAGGGTATCTTATTAGACAAGATAATTTTCACCATATTCCAATGCATGTTCTTTCAGAGTGATTTTTCCTCACTCACAAACACCTAGGGAAACTTTACAGGATTTCACCCATACTAAAACTACTCCATGACAAGCCTCACTTAATTATGAAATTCTAATCAGGTATAATCCCAAAAACAAAGTTTTGACTAGCTAAAATGGATAGTAACGTTTAGAAATTTAAATATCACTTTTATAAGGGTGTTATACTCTCCACCACTTTAAATCACAACACTCTCGTTGTGGATCTAATGCCTCAAACCTAGGTAGTGCCTCTGCACTTCTGAATGGGTTTTCGATTTCATTCCATTTTTAGATACCCAACCACCTTGGGTAATGAACCTGATCATCTGACCCATTGATCACCTGTAAAATTTAGTTTCCTTTTCAACACACCATATTCTATTACCCATTGGGTCTCTTAATAGACTGATGACTATCCCAACAAGACAACATATGTTCTTTGAGTGTTCTTTGTCCTCAATCAAACACATCCTAGGAAACTCTCTAGGAGGTTACCCATACTAACACTACTCCAGGAAAATCCTACCTTAATTTTGGAGCTCTGATCTTGTAGGATACTAAAAGTAAAGGTTCACCTTGTTGACATGGGTAGTAACATTTAGTCTTTTAAGAAAAAAATTAGGGGTGTTACAAGGGTGTTCACCTAGATACCCATAATTATATTGAATGGGAAAAATATTGGATAAACTATATAACATTTTATCTATACAATGTAAATACCTTATACATTATTATCTTAATTGAAGTGTATTTACCTAGAGAGTTACTTAATTTGATTTTATAACCATTTAATTTCCATGAATTTAACATGTTTTTATTATTGATGGATTTATGTATGTTTTACATGTGTGGTGCACTTATGCATGAACATATTATGATGTGATGGGGGGCCAAAACTATATATCCCTCAGATACATTAGTTAATGTTTTATATCTCCTAAAAGGATAGGTTAAGGAACTGGGGAGTAAACCCAATCCACTATGGAACTTTTCCACTATATTATGTTTCGTTAACAACGAGCCTTATCTAATGCCTATGATTACATGTTTTATGTTGTTTCCACATTCTTGTGATTCTATGAGGATATGATATCTACTTCATCATTCCAAAATCCTTATATTATTATTCTTGATTTATAATATACATTTATTTGGGTATTTTTCTATTACATCATGGCATTACACATTGAATATGTTCTAGTACCCATATTTTTATTTTATTATCACTTAAGATCTTCAATTGTTAATGAATATGTCTTCCCATATTAAGTGTTTGATCTCATCCATTTTATGTTTACATTTCCCAAGTTTATGAAGAATATTATTACATATAGTATGTATATATGGGTATCATGTGTGGAGAATTTTGTGGGATATGTTGAAGACATATAATTTAATAAGGAAATCATTGGTTTAGTGGGAATAATTCCCATTGGATGGGAAAGATACGGTTTTATTTACTGAAATGTTTATCCTAATTCTATATAACTCTATCCCTAAAAGGACTTAGGTATTTATGTGAACAAATACTGGTTATTGATACTATAATTATTGATGTTATGTTTGGGTCGCTTTATTCACCAATAAAGGAGTATTAAAAGAATATTTTTCTAGAATTGGATCCAATAGTGTGCATGTAGGGTGTCTCTATTGGTATCAAATATGGTTTTAGATGACTTTGGAGATTATGATGTTATCGGTTGAGGATAATTTTAGAGTTATAAATCCAATTTTGAGTTTTTATATGATTTTATTTTAAAGTAATAATTTATTGGGTTATAATAATAATACATGAAAATGGTATAGATATACCTTAAGTTTGGTATGTAATTTGATATCAACAAAATTCAGGATATTTGGGAAAACATTAATATCATATTAGGGAGAAATTAAAATTGTGAGACACAATTTATTTAACAAGAGTATAATGTAACACCATGATATTGTAGTATCTCTTTTATTCATAAGTAATATGTTAAATATATTGTAACATACTCAACATTGAATCATGATATATTTTATAATTAAATATAAACATTCATACAATATGAGAACAAAATGTGAAGTTTCAATAAGAAAATTACACGAGTAAACCCTCAAGTAAATATAAAATATAGTCAAAATGCATTATTTTAATTCCTTATATATAATTATTATTATTTTAAAGGATAATTTTGTGTTTTCTGATACCAATTAATTAAATAAAGTTAATGGATAGTTGTGGCTAAAATCATTTTGTATTAAAAAGACCAATTTTTTGAAGAATTATATTTTTTGTGTATTATATATCTTTAACTTAATAAATTAAATTAAACAATTTTAAATGATAATTATAACTAAATATTTTAATGTATAAACTATTATATTAACACTAACTTAATTAGTAAATGATATAAAATATGATTAAGAACATTTAAAGTTAAAAAAGTCTTTTTCTTAAATAAAAAAATCATTATATCATATGTTATTATTTAAAACTTAAATTACTAAATTTTAGATTTTTATTTTGATAAAAAAACAAGAATTAATTTTTATAACTATCACATCAAAATTATATTTGGGTAAATTTTTGGGTTTTTCTAAAGAAGTTGATTATTTATTGAATGGTAAAAAAGTACCTTTTTATGAATATCGTAACTTTTATGAAATCATCAAGAAATAATTATAGATTAAAATTTTACAAAACCTTTTGTTGATACAAATATATATTTAATAATTAAAATAGTTTATTTTAAAATATTAATTTTAAAATATGAACTTATATTTTAAATTTTAGAACCTGAATTACATTTTACCTGCATAAAAAATATTATTGGTTCTTTTAAGTTAATGGTGTGGTTGGAAAGTTCCATTATGTTTTTGATTGATTTAAATTTAAAATAACCCTATTATTTTAATAATAATCCAATTAATTCCACAGGAATCAATTCCACACAAAATTAGTTATCTTAAATAACAAAATAATCAATATTTTAACCCAAAAATACCCCCTCCTCAAGTATAAATACCCAACCATTTTACCATTCCTATTCACTTCAATTACATTTAGTAAAAATTACCTCTCATTTTACATCTCAAGAGTCTCTATAAGGAGTTTATAAGGTTCTAGTCTGTTCCTATCATGATTTATGAAGCTAATTTTCAAGGTAATCATTCATAACCTCTTCTCTACCTTTATTTTTACAATATTTCTATTTCCTTTTCCTCTCAATGAGAAATGTTATTATAATTAATTATTATAAATTACTATTATATTATCAATAGTTTCATATACTCTCATTGTAATACCTTTATAATTTGTTTTAATTCTCAAACACACTTGTATACATCAAACATCTTAAATTTTGTTAATGTAAAGAGTGTATGGTTTATTAATAATGAAATGACTTTTTTGATACACACAAATGGATATAGTCTCTAAATCCAATTTACATAAGAATAATATCCCTAAAAAAATTTGGCTGGCTGTTAACTCTTCCTTTTCTCAGTGAATACCTAATGGGCATAATGACACACCTAGTTTGACACTCTCAGGAGATTTTCTTTAGATGATTCATGACCTCCTTATAAAGCATAGGGAAGGGTTATTTTATATTGATACCAGCTACATATATTTTTAGTGTAGGGTATATAATAAAATTTATATTAATTTATTATAAGCTTTTAGAAATAATTTTATAAAATTAAAAATTAAAAATAATAAAAATCATAAATTCAAAACAAAAATGGATAATTTAAAAAGAAAATGCGTCTCCAAGACATTATCTCATCAAATAAAATTGTAATAAATAAATTTTAATGACTCTAACTGGCCAATAATAAAAAAAAATTAATCTAAATCACTTTTTTATTCATATTTTAATAAAAATAAGTTTATTATATAGGGGGTGAAAATGTGATGTAATAAAATGCAACCTAAGATAAGGGTTATTTATCTCAATTCCCATTTCTTGAGACATATTTAAAATTATGCACCTATTCTTCTTTACCGTGATATACTTAATATCCATTGAATTTTTTATCATAATTTCCATTTTTTAATGTGTTTTTAAAGTCTATTTTATCTTCTCATTCCATGTTCTTTGGATTCATTACAAAACCTATAGGGGGGTTATTAACTCAATTTACTTTCATTGAGTTATTTTTTCCTTCATTGATTATGTTATTCTATGATTATGTGAACTATAATGGATTTTTTTGTATTTTTACTTATTTTATGTGGAAATAAATTTATTTCACATAATCTATTCATTGATAAATATTCCTACTTTAGTTGTTAGGCTCTTCGTAAGGGTTTAATTTTCAAATTTACAATCATAACAATTATTGTCCTCTAATTATATATTTTATATTTTACGACTTAAATCAAGCTCCTGAATGTTTACCTTACTATTTTAATTCCATGTATGATAAATTTATGGCCCCATTTTCCTCCTTATGGATTTATATTCATTCCAAACTTTCAACATAAATGTTATTTATCCTTATTTATGGATGAGAAATCGTCTCCCACATGTATATATTCTATATGAATTTTCAAGAATAGTATTATATAAACATTAATGATTATTTAAGTAAATTATAAATAATGATTGAATTTATTTAAAAAGGTTTTAAAAAATCTTTTTATTATTTTCAACATGAATCATTTTCTATTTTCTTAATAGAAGTTTGAAAAGGATCTTCTTTTTTAACATTTTATGCATGGTCTCCTTTTTCCACTTTTATGACCACTATTTATTATCAAGGTTACTTTAAAACTATCAATACTTTTACAAATTAAATTATATTCCGATTCTTCTATAAATTTTCCATTTTTTAAAGTTATCAAAAGGGGTATTTCTTCTTATATTTTGATGTTGCTTTTAATGTAATTCTAAAGGTGTTTTTAATCTACGTAATGATAATCCTATGATTATTTATACGTGTTCTTATATATGTGTGTTTTGATGGAAATAAAATCTCTATATGATAATTGATCCATCACATCCTTTTTCTTGCATAATCATCCACTACGCATAAACATAACTTTTCTTCCAATGTCTTTCTTCTATGAATACCTTATCTTTAATTACTTTGATTTAAGGTTATTAAACTAGATACCCATAAATTGACTAACTGGTAAAATTATTAACTAAAATGTATACACTTTTAATTATATAGTGTAAATACGTTATACATCATTATTTCAAATTAATTGTATTTAACTAGATAGTTACTTAATTTCATTGGATACCCACTTAATTTACATGGATTTATCAGGATATGATTATTTATAGATTTATGTATATTTTTATTTTGTGGAATTCATAGCTGTGTATATATTATTATGTGTTGGGTGGACCCAGAGTTATATCACCCTCCAAATCATTAGGTAATGATTTTAATATTATGAGATGATCTGTTAAGGGATTGGGCAGTAAAACCAATCCACTATAAAAAAAATTTACACTATGTTATGTTATCTTAGTATTGATCCTTTACTTATTCCTTTGATTCCATGTTTTATGTTCTTTCCATAATATTATAATTCCATGATCATATAATATTTTCTTCTTTATAACAAAAGACTTATGTTGTGATTCATGACTTGTGATCTATGTTGAACTGTATATGATTCTTCTACATTATTTCATTTCAACATGATTATGTTCTTATACCCAAATTTTTATATCATCCACACATATGATCTTTGATTGTTTTCAATTACATTTACCCTTACTAAGCATTTGATCTCACCATCCTTATATTTCTTTTTTTCCAAGTTAAAAAGAAAAATATTTAATATGATATTTTGAGTTGGGTATCATGTGTGGAGAATTTTATGGGGGTATTGAATAATTAGGGTAAAATAAGAAAATCCTTAGTTTGGTGGGAAAAATTTCCATTATAAGGGAAATATATGGGTGTTTTTAGTTTAAGTTTTATCCAGATTAACTAGAACACTCGACCTAAAAGTTATTGGGTATGTAAGTGAATCAATATTGGTTATTGATATTGTAATTATAGATGTTATGTTTGGGTTTCTTAATTATCTATCAAATCTTGTATGTAAATAGTATTTCTTTTGTACTGGATTAGAGGGTATAGGCCTAGGGAGTCTCAATCAAAGACTTTGACATAAAAAATCTATATATTATTTGGATGTAGTAGATTCTTAAGAATTAGTACTTATTTACTTCATTATGAAGGATATTATGGAATAACTAATGGTATTCTACTATTAAAGATTCATGGGATATAAGACTTTATTTTCATGGGTAATATTGTGAACTTCCCAGTGTAATATGGTAAATCTAGTTTTAGGATAATACCTGGAAACCCATTTTAATTAATAAAAATATTATAATGGAGAACATGTGTCTCAATTGGAGTTAAATAGGGTAAGGATTAAGTCTCATAGACTTGGGTCAAACCTTATAAAAATTCCATGTGGTGATTTCTTATTTACATTTTTATATTCATGTGGTTGTTAATTATTGGGAAAAGGATTACAATATCCATTTGTGTTCTAACAGACCAAACAGGTGAAGAAGACTAAAGGGGTGGTAAAATTAAAATTATTTATTTATTTTAGTAAAATTTGGTCACAACTAATAAACCGCCTCTCAGGTGTGTCTTCACGATCCTACTAGGACTTTACATTTGTATCAGATCATTGGTTCCCTATAATTTGGAACAATTTTTATGACCTGGTTATTTTTACAAGATTATGTGAAGTAAAAAAATTTGAGTTTGAAGACCCTCAGATTAAATAATCTACCACTATTACTTTTTAACTGAAATAGAGGTTTTGGAAAACACTTTAACAAATTGGAAAATAAAAGATTCCATGAAGATGAAGGTGAAAGAAAACATTAAATGGGAAACAAAACTAGGTTAGGTTGTTTAGAGTGGTAATTGTATTGGTAAATTTTTTCAAAAAATTTCATCTAGTTATACAATCTCAAGTTATGAATAGTATGGTTTTGATGATTCACTTAGTGAATTTTATTCAAAAATTAAATTATACTTAAAGAAATTTCCCATTGATTTATTCACATATATATTTTTTTATATCAAGGTAATTCATTATGAGAAGAAAAAACGTGAAAGAGAAATTTATTCCATGGAAAAAGTATTTGCTAAAAAGGTATGAAGATGCAACAACCTCAAAATATTATGAAATTATATAAATAAATTTCCACACTTTATAATGAAATATTTTATTTAGTTCATGAATAATTGAAAAGAGTTCTTTGTGATAAGGAGTTGTTTGATATAATTTTCAAGAAGGTGGTCCATGAATTGGTGAAACTATATAAAGTCTCCATGGATGTAAAGAATATCTAGATAGAATCCAAATAAAAGTGAATAAAAGAACTAGATAGTTCACCATTGAAGACAAGATGTATGCATGAGAATTAGGTAGGTATTAAGGGAAACCTTCATGGGTATGTCTCTATTTAACTCTTATGATCATGCATATAGAATAAGCTTCCATCATGTAGTGAGTTTGAGAAATAAGGAAGAACAAGTAATGAATATTAAACAACCAAGATGAATAAATAAAGTAAGTAAGTAAGAAAAGAAAACTAAGATTTAACATGGTTTAGACCACATTGGTCTGACTCCATGGAAAGAACACCACCCTATTCCTACCTTTTATTAATACTCAAAAAATTCATACAATTAAAATGAGAAAAAAAAAATAACCAAACAAATAATAGAATAAATATGCAACAGAAGAAATTTGAAAGAATGGAAATAAATATATTCTCACTCACAACCAGATTAACCAACATGCTATCACCTAAAGGTTCTTCAAGCATCTCCAATGGTGTAGATGGAAATGAAATCTCATGATTAGTAACTTTGAGATATTCACCAGAACACAATTTTAAGGTAGGATCAAATCATCAACGATGAGGGAAGCAGTGCATCTAGAAGTTAATAGTGCCTCAAGATATAATATACTTCCTAAAGATGAAGTTATTTATTTCTATGGAACAATAGTGATAATCTCTCTTAGGAACTTGAAATTGAATTTTCCTTCAATCTGAATGTGACTCAGAAAAAATATCCATGATTGATGAGGTATGTTGTAATGGATCAAAAAATGATGAAATAAATGGATGTAAATACAATATCTCTAATAACCTAAAATCCTAAAAACAATAATCTATGTAAAAACTAATTAAAATTAATATGTGAAGTTCATTTGACCACTATATAAAAGTACCATGAAAAACATGATGTAAAGGTCATGAAAACTTTTTGTATAAACGCCATCATGCCTCACAAAAGGTTCAATAAGACTCAATAGAAGGGTAACTAGACCTCTATAACAAGGTAAAATAAACATTATATAAAGTTGAGTGCCTTAACATATGGGTTGTATAAGGGTATACCACTGGATACAAAGTGCCTCATGTGAGGGTAAATTAGATCCACATAAAGTTGACCATAAAAAACATAAACTTACATAAAGGTAGTTAGAAGCTCACAAAAAGCTAAAACTAGCACCATGTAAGGGTAAATTAGAATGATAATAATAAAATAAAAGTATAAAATATAAAATATGAATATAAAATGAAGATTTAGTATTATAAATTCAAACAATAAACATATTATAAATTATTTTCATTTTTAAATCAATTATCATGATAAAATTAAAAAAAACTCCACCATTATAAAAATAAACTAAAATATAAGTATGTATAATTTTCTTACAACCAATTTTTATTCAAGTTTAACCATGTTCATAATATCTAAATAATTCTTGAATTTGGAAAAATTCACAACCTTAGTCAAACTATCGTCTGGGTTTTCACCTATATGTATGTTATTAACACACACCAATACACGTTAAATAACATATCTAACAAAATAAAACATTATATCTATATTATTTTAACTAACATTGGATAATTGGTTCTCATAGATATACAAGGAAGGTTTTGAATCATAATGACCAATAATAAAAGAATTACATAAATTGAGTTCATAAATCAAACCCTTAAGATAAATGGATTCTTTAATGGCATCTGTTAGTGATATGTACTCATCCTAAGTGGTTGAATTTTCTACCACCAATTACATATATAATTTCCAAGATATATTTCACAAACATGAAATGAAAATAAAACTAGATAGTGATTTCCTTTTATTAAAATTTCTAGAAGAGTCAGAATAGTCATAATCAGTCACTAAGTATCCAAAATTAAAATTATTACCATAAAAATTAAAAGAGATAAAGTATAAGTGATGTGACTTAACAACCACTTAATGGACTTCTAGTGTGAATTATCTAAATTTTACATAAACCTGGTCAAAGAACAAATAGAAAATACTGCATCTGACTAGGTACAAATTCTAGTATACATCAAGCAACCTACAACATTAGCATGTGGTATTATACTCATGTATTCATTATTAGTGGTAGTTATAGGATAATGAGATAATGATAGTTTAAAATGAGAAGTAATAGTAACACTATAAAGTTTCAATTCATCAAACATGTATCTCTTAATCACTTTAATCACATAAGAACATTTAGATAGATAATATTTCGCATGCCATTTATCCTAGATAATTTTGATACCTAAGATATGTATAGAATATCAAAAGTATTTCATTTCAAAATATAAATTCAATTTCATTTTTATATTATTGATTAATTTCATATTATTATATATGAGAAACACATCATCAACATACAAAATAAGGTTTAGCATATCATTTTAAATATATTAATAATAAATAAATGCATTAAATTTACTCCTATTAAAATTTTAACATGAATGAATCAAAAATTTGTTCCATTATCTAGGATTTTGTTTTAATCCATATAGTTATTTATTTAGCTAACAAACTTGGTTAGATTTAAAATAATTTTCAAAGTTATAATGAGGCTTCATGTAAAAATGTTTAACTACGTCACTATTTATGAAAGCATCTTTGACATCAAATTGTTCAGCATCATGATCAAGATAAGAATTGTAAAATTATTTTAGAATAATTTCTAACTGCTGGAAAAAATACTTTAGAATAATCAATTCCCACACTTTGAAGGAAACCTTTAGCCATTAATATGTCATGATATTTTATTTTATTCCCTATATTAATATCTTATTTTCTTTTATAGATCCATTTATAGTCAATCACCACGGAATTAGGTGGTTTATTTACTAAATACTAGGTATTGGTCTTTCTAAGGGATTAAATCTCATCTTCTAGGGAATAAATATGATGCTTAGAGTAGTTTTCATTTATATCCTACTTATAGCTTTGGGGATCCTCTCCATCAAGATCCAAGAATACATGAAGAGAAAAGAGAACTATATCAGCATGATTGTATCTAGAAGAAGGTATAATGACTCTTATTTATATGTCCCTAGTGATTTGAAATTTTCTAATTCCACTATGAGGTTCAACATTCAGAACATCATTTGAATCGAATCTATATTCTAGATCAGGTGGAGGAACAGGTGGATAATTGTCAATAAGAGACTCCCCATAAGTGGGACGATCAACCTCAAGATCCATCCTCTGATAAGGAACACCACTTTCATCGGTGGAAGGATATAGACTGGGAGGAAAATACACTTAAAACACCACTTCTCATCTAAAAATACACTTCTGAAATTGGAGTTTTTTAACCCAAAATTTATACCCTTTCACCCCCTCAAGATAACTTATAAAGATACATTTGAAAACCCTAGGCTCAAGCTTTTCATTCTTAACATAATAATAGGCACTACAGCCATGAAATATAAGATTTCCCTAAGATAGGGGTTGGATAATTCAAATATCCTATGGATTCTTAAAACCATTAGAATATAAGGGATGCATATTTATCAAATAAACTTTTTTAGTGGAAACCTAAAACCAAAAGGACTTAGGAAAGCACCGGCAAGAAAGCATGATACAAACCCACTCAATAATGGTATGGTTCATTTTTTGAGATGAAACATTTTCCTTATGAGTATAATTCACTATTCTATTCCTAAAAATTCCCTCATCTTAGAAAAATTTAACAATCTTAGTAGATATGTATTCAAGGCCATTATTAACTCTAAAGGATTTTTATTTTTTCCTGGATTTATTTTCAACTAAGTATTTCTTGGTTTGAAACAAATCAATGATATTAAATGTATTCAAAAATATATAAATAGATAATTATCTTGAAAATTAACCTTTTAAGGTGAAAAAGTAAGAGAATCCACTATGGTTGGTAAACCTAGCTGGTCCCCATAAGTCAAAGATAATATACTCAAGTGGGTGACTTTCTTTAAAGTTTTATTTTTGAAAACTAACTCTTTTGGGATTATCAAGGACATAGTCCTCACAAAAGGGAAGGTTTATTAGGGTAAATTTGGTAATAATCCCATGCTTAATTAATTCTTATAATCCTTTAACACTCACATGACACAACCTTCAATTCTAGATCATAGTAATAATACTATAGTTACATAGGTGTTTCCTTAATACTTTAAATTTTTCTTCCCATTTAACACATACAAGTCAATAACTAAGGATAGATTTAGAATAATATGAGCACCCATAAAAATTTTAAGGCAACTGGAATCTGGTTTAAAAGTAAATCCATTTTTTTCTAAGGAACCTAGTGAAATAAGATTCCTATAAAAATATGGAACCCATATCACATCCAATATGTTGACAAGATAATGGTTTGAGATTTATATCATCAATAAATCTCAAACCATGACATGATATCACTTTTTTTCTTAAAAAAATACTCCCCTTTATCTCCATTGATCAATTAAAAAAAGGTACTAGTATTTGGGAACATGTGTAAAGAACAACATGAGTCTAAAACCCACTCAACATGTAGCATTTCATGATACATTTTTCAACAATTTATCACTCTCATAGCCTTTATCAATAAAGAAAAAATAATCATTAAATTCTTTAGAAGGCACTCTAGAATTAAACTTAGGAAAATTGTGCCTAACACACACAGGTTTTCTATAATGATTGTTGATAACATCTCCAATTTTAGATTTATATTGAGTATCCCTAGAATGGATTCGGTTCTTTCCATCATTCTTATCCTTACATTTTTTATTCTCATGAAACTCATAATGACCTATAACACTCAAACCCACAACTTCATATTTAACCTTATCCTTTCCACCCATATCATATGAAAGTGAGGTAGATTTAACTTCCTCCAATGTCAAGGTTTCTCTTCCATACATTATAAGAATCTATAATATGTACAAGTTAATTTTCAAAAGAGATTAAAATAATAATGTATTAGTCCTTATCTATTGAAATAGTGGGTGACCTAAACCCAACTATATAGTGCTTTTGATTACCATATCATGTATACAAGTTAGATATACATTTTTTAATTTTCACCATTATAGTTTATATATTTCTACATCCACTATTTAAAGGTAATGTCTATAGAGTAATTGTCGTATCAAAAAAGGTTATTGCAGATCCCAAGATACAATGAGAATCGTGAGATACCATGACATTAATCTTAAATAAATGTCATACGGTCTAGATACATCTTACTTACTAGACACAGTTAAATCTGGAATATCAGGTTATGGGTCTCATAATCATTGATACATCTTCTCATGAAGTTCACATTTGGTGATCTCTAATAGTGATATCATGAGGACAGGCCTTCCAATAAGAACACTACATGTTTGGGTGTCATTGGATGTTCCTATCTACGATGTTGTGTAATGGTCTCCTAACTTGAGATCATTACCAATGTATTCCGTTTTATTGCATAATTTGATGCAAGACGAAAACCTTGATATTGAAATTATGGTGAGGTAGTTTGTGTTGGGTGAGTCCTTGGTGGCATGACATTGGTAGATGGTTAAGAAAGGTTTTTTCTCTTCTAGGTTATGGAAATAATATATCTCGGGCCATGTTGATGAGAATGGTAGTAACTTTATAAGACCATGGTCAGGGAAGTCGAGGGTAAATCTATCCAGTTGCATCAACAAACAATAAAAAAGAAAAGGATGATGACACAAGATTTCATCCTTCTTTATGAGATATTTGAAGACAAAGAGATTATATTACACAGTACATGTTCATAGGTTGGTTTTCGTTCTTCAGACAATCCTTATCTCCTTACAGGGCATGATGGGTTGCTAGATCCCACTTTTGGTTAATGAATACTATTCACAACTATTGAGATAAGGTCCTAGAGGATCACACATAATAGCTTATTTGAGAATCTTCCATATTCATTTGAATTAGAGTTTTTGAAATTGTGGACCCCACCACTAGGGTTCAGAATTTTTCCAAGGAGATACGATCACCAATGCAATAAATAAATTCTTATTATTTATGTTAAGAATAATGATCATTGAATTTATTTATTAAATGTATTTATAAGATTTAAATTAAATACATGAAAAATATTATTTGAATGGATATTAAAATATTCAAGGTTTAGTTAATATTTATGTGAATGATGATTCAAGTTAATGATTAATTTATTATCACGTATTATATTTAAAATATTATAGGAAAGTGCTAATAATATTTATGACAGAAATTAGAAGTCATAACAAGATGTTAATAGTTATTAAAGTATTCGTGGTGGCGGGTGTCAATACTGGATATTTTCTTCACACTCCATAAATAGAGGTGGAGAAGAGTTTTCCATGTACTATTCCCAGGATATCTTTATCCTCTAATCTATACCACATCCTTGAGAGAGAGGCTATGGATCCAAGGATCTCAAATCAATCTCTTGCTCAGGCATCGTGAGTAGGGTGATGTGGTGATTGTTAGAGAGTTGAAAGAGTCGTCAGATCTCTGTGCTAACACCCAGATTTCGACGATCGGTACTTCCATAGTTTCTTGAAGCATGTGTGGATGATCTTCATGAATTCATCTTTAGATTATTAAAGAAGAGATTTCAAATTATGAGAAGATGTTGTTCACGGATTTGGATCTAAACTTGGTATTTTATGGTTTTAATTTTGTGCTTAAAACTCTTCCCACATGATACTCGGCTTTAATTGAGTAGTGATTCACCGTTGATGTCGAGTTCATTATGTTCATCAGTGCAAAAAAAATTAAAATACCATTTTTGGGGATTCCTCTATGTGTAAAGTTCCTTTAAGTGGTATCAGAGAGAGCACATGAAATTTTAAGTCAAATAAACAATTAAATTTGCAATAATCTATGAAGAGGATGTCGTTACAGTCTCATCACCGTAGACGGATCTTAATTCCGACATCAGATAGCCAAGAAACGGTCATCTAATATTCTAATATGGATTGAAAATCTCACTTATGGGTTAAAATAATGAACATATATTTATTTCTAGGATCTAACACCATAAACCATCTACAAAATTACAATTCGGTCATTGGAATAGTTTTTTTCTGGTACCGATGGTTTTATTATAATAATATAATAATAATAATAATAATATTTATTTTCCCAAGACTAAATAGGCTTTATAAAATTTCAAATAGGTTTCTCTTGGTGGGTGGGTCATTGGAAAATTACACTCTTAATCTTATTGGGTGAAATTAAGGTGGCTGTATTAGCCAATAAAAAGGGGGTGGAGGTTTTTGTAGAATAAAAAAGCAAATGGGAGGCTACCTTTTATAAAATAAAGATAAAAAAATTAGACAAATTATTGGGGGGTAGAGCCCCCCCCCCCACCCTCGGTCTCCCTTTTTCCTTGTCGCATGGACGCCCTAGTAGGTGGAACCCAAGCCGACTACATTGGAAAACCACCACCTTCCCAGCTTCACATCCCTACGGCGATGCCTACCCACTCCAGCTAGCCCTGCTCTGGCGCCCCTCCTATCCAGAAGCAACTTCCTCGGACGGCTCATCCACTGCCTCGCCCTGGCCTCAGTGCGCTAGAAAATAGACTAGTACCCCCGCCCTGGAAAGCTCCTTTCACACAGCTAAGCTACACCAAGTGTATCCCAGAGCTTACTTCCTGAGCAGATCTGGTCGACCCCCCTCCCTTGTCTGGAGACTCATGTTGGCCCGTGGCCCGTCGCCACTTTTTTCCCAGTGCCTGCATCCGTCGTACCCTACCTAGGTCAAGCCACCACTTCCGGCCACCACCGCCTCTCTCTAGAAAACACAGAACTACCTTTGGCTGCGGCCGACACTCCCTTGAGCTTCACTTCCTCTCCCTAGTTACCAAAACCCTATCGCACCTCTGACTGGCTAGTTCTGGTAACACTAGCTCCATAGATAGGCTCCTCAGGTGGCCAGATCAGGTCTTCATTGTGTGGTGATCCCTATTTCGGGTCTGACTGGACCCGATCGCTTTGATATAGGTCCGGACAGGTCAGCCCGACCTGGAATGGGCTTGGGTGGACCTGCCTAGTCCACAACTCCCTGCACGGGATTAGGATAGCCTAAAATCGGTCTTCATGGGTTTAGCCCAACCCGCACAGGCCCTTCCCACTGTTTATGGGGCTCAAGTAATTTAAATTTAATCAAAAATTAAGTAATTTAATTAATTTAATTTCAGTTGATAATTAAATAAATTAAATATTAATTTTTGGATTACTTATCATGTGTGGCATAATTTAATTTAATTTGGTGTTTAATTAATTCGAAAATAATGACGTATATATATTGAATTAAAAATAAGAGTAAAATTATTAATTAAATCTAATGCTCTCAAATTTATTTAATGAAAGTTTAATTTATTTCTGCATTTATTTAATATACTCAAGTTTAATGTATATATGACCGATCATGATCCTGAGACAGCCCAATGTATGTTTTGTGAAAAATTAATTTATTTTTTATAATTATTTTATTATTTCCTGGTGTTGTAATAATTAGTTTAATTAATAAATGACTATATGTGTATCATCTCTTAGTCATTATATGTATTAGGGCATGCACGTCCACTTTTGAGTTGTATATTTACTCCCCAATTCCCCTCACCTTTGAGTGAGTATTTTATATAATGATGAGATGACCACTAGCTCACTTCACGCTGAGTTATGGCAATGCACTAGACAAAACCTTGATTCAATGGAAGAGAAAGTTCTACAATTCATGTCTCCAGTGATGCAACTCAAGGTATATCCCCTAGGGTCTAGGTTGATCTATTATTCACTCAATGGATAAACTATTATTATTGACTCATGATCAGGTCTTCCATTTATTTTTTTCATCATTTTTTTTATTTTTGTATGTATAGTTGACGTACAAACACATCTAATAACAACAAACAAGCATGTAAGATAAAATGAACATGTGATGCCTTGGATTTTTCTATTTCTTACATTATCATTTGTAAGTGAAATCACATAGTATTTTCTTAGTAAATAAAAAACTTTTTCCTTCATCACATTAATACCACAAAAACCCTCAAAGAAATATTAAGTCAAAATCCCCTTCCATCATTCAAGTTTGGACAAAATCAGTTAATTGGGGTGTTGTTCATGCCAAAGATAAGGGTGTCACTTACTACTGGGGAATTTTTTTGAA
This sequence comes from Viscum album, assembly GCA_963277665.1. Lineage (NCBI taxonomy): Eukaryota > Viridiplantae > Streptophyta > Magnoliopsida > Santalales > Viscaceae > Viscum > Viscum album. The sequence goes on from OY728156.1 coordinate 320,613,818, forward strand.
AGTGGTGGGTTGAGATAACTAAAATTGTAGAAACGAAATAGCCAAGGCTGGCTTGTTGTAATTTTATAGGCAAGTGTTTATTAAATCAAGTTATGATTTAAGAAGTTGGGACTTCACCAAATAGAACAAGGAACTACGAGTTTATGCGGTCAGTCAGTCGAAATTCTACCTTGAACCCTCTAAGTAGTGGCATAGCCAAAGCTTGTAGACTGTGAGGGGTGGTTCTGGGATCCTTTCCACTAGAATACTCAAGCGATAGATTATTCCAATTCTAGCACAGAGGGTTCCTAGAATCTAATAAAATAGTTGGAAACATTTAATTAACTAATAAAAATTCCTAAACTAGTAATTGTGAAAAAAGTACTAATCTGCTAAAATTTATTTTTTTAGAAAAATGGAAAGTTATACCATAAGTTTAAAACTATAATAAATTTTGGACAAAGTAAATGTCCTCATTGGCATGAGTATCCAAGAATAGTACAAGCGCTTGCACGCAATACTATTGGAAACTCAAGGTGCCAGTGTCCTCAACAAAAATTACATTTCCTCAAGAAGTGAGTTTTAGATTTATTACAGGAGTAAAATGTTCAAAGCATGTGATGGATATGTCATTATGATTTCATCAACATCCAAAGTTAGTTGTAATCGTTATATCCAGACACATATGATATAACATGAAGTCTCATCTTTGAGTGGTCTGAAAGAAGAAAGAAAATCAATGATATGAATTGGTATTGGTTAAAATAGGTATGTGTAAATTGAGATGCGAGTTATGATATTTCAAAAAATCCTATTCTAATATCATATTCACCCAATTACTCAAGTCTAATTTTAAGTTTAAAAATGAAAAAGTATTGAGTATACACTTTATTACCTATTTGGGTAGAGGTTCGGCAAGTGAGTAAGAATATAAAAGACGGATTCATCTATAATTATTATGGAAAAAAATTGAAAGATAAGGAAAAAAGGCTAAAGGCATGTAATTCAAATGGAACATTTTCCCCATCCATCAATGAAAGAGGTATTAAAAGTGGTTATTTTCTTTTCATATCATAAAATAAAACAATGGAAGTTTAAATACAATTAACAAAATAAACAAGAAAGTTACCTTCTTCTTCTTCTTCAAAAATATTCATCAGTGTATTGTTTTGGTTCTAAGACTTGGTTATTAAATACCATATACCAATTAGATATTTTTATTCTAGTATGGTAACCAAGAAAGTATAGAGATTTTTCAAGAAGTGAGGTGTATTTTCTAATTGGCTGAGAAAGGGTGATACCTAAGCCAGTGGTGAGATGTACACAACTTTTTTTCCAAGTGAAAGATTCATGAAGAATTATTATTGAGTATAAACAAAAAATTAATAATTTTTTCCCTTGGAAACAAGGATACATTATTCTAGATTTTGGAATTAATGTTGTTCATGGTGTTCAATACTCAAGAAATGGTTCAATTGATACATGAAGAATAGGCAATGAGTGATGAGTATAAAAAAATGTAAGACTAATACCCTGTTGTGGAAAGACAATTATTTATCAAGAAAAAATAAAAAGTGGATGTCAATTTTATACCCTGTATGGTATTTAGGATCAGTACAACTAAACACCTATGGTATTATTGACATTTTTAGTTTCTATAAAAAAAACCTTTAGAAATAAAGGTATGCCACAAAGCTTTCAAAATATGTTTAGTAAGAGAGCGTGAACAATGCCTAGTATAATCTAGAGGTATATATACTTCATAAGATTCTTTTAAGTGATTAAGGAATAGTAAATTGAAGTATGATATATGCATGATCAGGAGATATAAGTTCCTTCATGTCAGCATACTGAAGAGTATCTTGACTAAGCATTCATTGATCATGATAATGTATCATGGAGTGATTCCTAAATGCGCATTACCTTATCTATATCATGACATTGATGTTAATAAGGATTATTGATGATGTAGTCTTACATGTTAGCATTGATCTACAAAATTTAGTGTGGACCAATTCCTAAACATGCATTTTAAACATCAGAGTCATGATGTAATTAGTATCGATGTTACAATTTGCAGAAACAACCATCATATTTCATGATGTGGTTTTTAAATAATGGAAATATCCAATAATCATATTAAAAATAAAATGAATAATGGATATCATACGAGTCATAATATGATGAAAATCCATTATGTCATATGGACACGTATTTGGATGAAAATAGTTTGTTAGGACATAAACAAAATTGCATTAGGAACAAACACATTGTGAATCAATTGTAATTATCCTAACAGTTGGTTAGAATATTACATAAATCTCCAAGATAGAAAAATGGTAGTCAAGTGACATACTACACATCTATATAACTATATACATCTCTATTAGAGATAGTGGGAGCAATATTGAATTGGGTTTAGTCAATTCTCGAGATACATATATAGTTTTCATAGGAACTTTTTTTCACAATCACATGTGGAATACAGTATATTCCAGAGACACATATTCCATAAGAAGGATAAAACCATGGTGATGGTTTTTTTATTCACCACGGGTGGTGATACATTATTCATTGTGAATAATAAATCCTACAAGTAAACAACATAGGGAAATTATTTAAGACTAACAAGATAAATTAAAATTCAATAATGAACTAATAAATGGATGGTATAATTGTAGTACTAATAAATCTAGATTGGTTTTACCAAGTCATAATTCCTAAATCCATTATAATTTTACTTATCATAGATAATTTCTATGATCATATTATTAAGAATTGTATGTCATAACCATCAATCATGGATGGTTTCTATACAATAAAACCAAAAAGGAATGATCAAGGCACAAAACATAAATAATGGTTTCAAGCTACTAAAATATGGTTTTAGATTAAAGTAAGAAATGATATCATAGAATATACATTTTCAATAAATTTTTTCCATGAGTCTACCAAAGTTTAGTGGGAGAGACAATGTTTTTATGTAAAATATGTTCGACAACATATGGAAAACATATTGGTCTTAAAATTAGTTAAGACTAGGATGAAATTTATTCTACATTGATTGGATTAAAGTAGAAACCTAAGATATAGGGAACAAGATATAGTGAGGTAGATCTAAAGTTTTCTTAGACCTAGTCAATTGTACATATTGTGACATTGTATTGAAAAATACAAGTTGGAACAATTCAAGAGATGAATTGTTTCCAATGTCACGTGACATTATTTCTCTAGGATCACATGTCTCTAACATGGGAGGGGATAAACCTAATGAGTTGAAATCCATACACTTTTTCAATGAGTATATCATGTATGCCCTAATATGTACAAAACTGATATTGAAAGGATATGAGATTGGATTGAAATAATGAGAGGGTATGGCACCTACCATCGAGACAAGCATGTGCATGCACGGGAATGCCTAGCTGAACATCCATGCGAAGGTGGAGAGATGATTTCACGATGAAGATTCTAGGGATGAGCGGTTCCAAGTAGTTATTCTGGGTTGTATGTAATGTTTTAAATCTTATAGGAAATGAATTCATCTAAGGCCTATGGTCCTTGTAATACTTACACCTATGGACCTTGTAAGAGTTCCACCTCACCCCTTGAAAGGTGGATTATCAAAAATAAAAAAAATGAAGGCCTTCGGGCCATTGTATGGATGATATGTAGTAGTTACATATAAATTTTATCTAGGATCACTCTAAGTGAGGCAGACTGAACTATCTAACTGTACTTCAACAAGTATAATTGATATGAACCTAGAAGTTGGAGATGAAAGGATACTATTTTTTAATGGATGCAAACTAGTATTCCTTAGATCCATGTGATCTAGTATTGGATTTAGGCTAAGGTGATGAGCGAGAAAACCTCATACAATTAAGTGGTGGACTTACTTACAGATTTTGAGTACATTGTAGCTTCTAATGAACCTAAAAACCATTTAAATCCAAGGATTTTTTCTAGTTCTTGGAATTACACCAAGTAAGAAAAGTATTATCATAATGTAAATTATGGTATTATTACTTGACATGATTTCAAGTTTTTATGTTTAAAAAATATATATACTTGGGTATACCATCACTTGAGAAGTTTTACTCAAGGAGATGAGGTTGAAAAAAGTAGATATGCCACACGGCAGAATTGTGGCAGGCCTAGCAGCAAAATCTATAACTCAGCAAAAACATTATCTTTATTATGTAATTAGATAAAAATTATGGTTAGAAAGTCTGATCTAGTGAAAGTGGGAGTGTTGAAATCATGGGTGCCCTAGACCCAACTATGCAGTGCTTTTGATTACCATATCTTGTATACAATTTAGATATACATGATATACTTGTTAACATTATAGTGTAGATATTTCTACATCCACTATTTAATGGTAATGTCCATATAGTAATTTTCATATCAAGAAAAGTTATAGAAGATATTAGGCTTATTGAGAACCTCAAGATACCATGACATTAACTTAAATAAATTTCATATGGTATAGATACATTTTACTTATTGTACATAGTAGATGTTTGAAAATCTTGTGTTGGGGGATCATAATCATTGAGACTTATTCTCATGAAGTTCTCACTTGGTGATCTCTATTAGTGAGATCATGAGGACGAGCCTGCCAATAGGAACACCACATGTTCGGGTTTCATTGCATGTTTCTATCTATAATCATGTGTAATGGTATCCTAACTTTAGATCATTACCAATGTATTCTATTTGATTGTTTACTTTGATGTAAGACAAAAACCATGATATTGAAATCATGGAGAGGTGGTTTTTGTTGGGTTAGTCATTGGTGGCATGACATTGGTTAAATGCTCAAGAAAGGATTTGTCTCTTCCAGGTTATTGAAGTAATATATTTCAGGCCATGTTGATTAGGATGGTAGTACCTTCATAAGACCATGGCCATGGTAGTCGAGGGTAAATCTCTCTAGTTGGATCAACAAACAATAAAGTAAGAAAATGATGATGATACAGGAGTTCATCTTGCTTTATAAGATATTTAAACCCAAAGATATTATATTACACGGTACATGTTCATAGGTTGGTTGTCGTTGTTGTGACAATCCTTATCTCTTTAGGGGTCATGATGGGTTGCTAGATCCCACTCTTGGTCTATGAATACTATTCAATGATATTGAGATAAGGTACTAGAGGGCCACACACAATAGCTTATTTGAGAATCTTCCCTAATCGATTGAATAGGAGTTTTGGACACAGTGGACCCCACCACTGGTGTCCAGGATTTGTATGAGGTGATATGATCACCAATGTAATAAAAAAATTCAAATTATTCAAGTTAAGAATAATGATCATTGAATTTATTTATTAAATGTATTTACAAGCTTTAAAGTAAATACATGAAAAATATTATTTTAATGGATATTAAAATATTCAAGGTTTATTCAATATTTGTGGGAATGATTAGTTGATTTAATAACTCATTTATTATCATGTAATATATTTAAAATATTATAGAAAAGTTATAATAATATTTATGACTCATATTAGTAGTCATAACATGTCCTTTATAGTGCGTTAAGTATTTGGGGGGGGGGGGGTCGAGTGGCAATATCGGATATTTACTAAACACTCTATAAATAGATGAGGAGAGGAGTTTTCCATGTACTATTCACAACCTCTCTTTCTCCTATTCTCTATTCCATATACTAGAGATAGAGAGGCTATGGATACAAGGATCTTGTATCAATCTATCTCTTAGGAATTTCAAGTAGGGCGATGCGGTGATCATCAGAGCGTCGAAGGAGTCATCAGATCTCCTTGCTAGCACACAAATATCAATGGTCGGTGACCCATTAGTTTCATGAAGACAGTTTGGATGATATAAGTAAATTAAGATTTATATTCTTCAAGTAGTGATCGTTAATAATGATAATATGTCATGCACGGCTTTGGATAAGTCAGACAATATTTTATTAAACACACCAAGATAGTTGTGAATCAATGTTCCAGGGTGCATCTTGATGGTGTACACTTTTTGTTTCTTATACAGAAATCCCATAAATGAAGTTTTCATATATATTTTCTAACTTAGACCAAACTATGTCTATGGAAGTTTCATAGGAAAACTCCCATGAGACTTTATAATCTAATTATAATGCTAAAGAGCTATGAGATTTCATTAATATTTCCAGAGGGGTATATGAGAAAGTGGTCATGATTTAACCATTAGTGAATTGGATTATATGCATTTTTTGTGACCTTGTGCTGCATTTTTCAACCCTTATTGGACTAAAATCACTCTCATCTTAAGTATCCATAAATTAAAGTTATTTTTACCATCATATTTATCAATTTCATACTTACTGGAAGTGGTTATAGTATACATGAAGCTTTGATACCAACTATTTATGGGAACCCGCGTGGGTATACCTATATTTTACTCCTATTATTATGCATAGATAGAAAGATTAAAGTTTATATAGAATATGGGAAATGAGGAAGAACAATTGATGAAAATTAGATAACCAAGATAAGTAAAGAAATAAATAAAGAACAAGAAGAATATAGGGATTTAATGTGGTTAATACCACTTTGGTTTTACTCCATGGAAATAAAATCACCTTATTCATACCTTTTATAAATGATAAAAAATCATATAAATAAAATGGGAAAAAATATAATCAAGCAAATATGATAGTAAAGTCATGACAGAAGACACGTGAAAGAATGCTGAAAAAGAAATTCTCACTCATAATCGTATTTAATAGTTATTTGTCACTTAAAGGTTATTTGAGTATCTATAGAGGTGTCAACAACAATGGTACCCCATAGTCCATAGCTTTAAGATCTCCACTAAAACACTACATCGAAGAAAACTCTAATCATCAATAGGTAGGAAAGCGGTGTATCTAAAAGGTAATAACACTGTAAGCTATAATCAACCTCCTCTGGGTGAAGCACTAACTATCTATAGAACAAAAAAATTGTCTCTCAAGGCATTTGAATTGAATATGTCATTAATATGGAGATGTTTGGGAAGAAGTATCCAAGATAGATAAGGGTTTTTTCAATGGGTCAATATAAATCATGAAATGGATGGGTAAAAATACACAAGTCTTAATAACTAGAAATAAATAATAGAATAAGTTTCATACATTTTAATTAAAATAGAGTTGTAAAGGTAATCTGTATGGTACATAAAGGTATCATGAAAATCACTATTTAAAGGTCATCAAGCCTCAAGGAAGGGTTAAGAAAACTCTATATAAAGGTAATTCAGACACAATTTTAGTTTAAAAAACAATATGTAAAGGTCATAACCTTCATATATGGGTTGTGTAAGGGTACACCACTTGATACAAACCATGACCCTCATGTAATGGTAAATAAGAGATGCACAAGAATATCTATATGTGCATCAAGGTAAAGTCCTCATCACTTATATTATGTAATAATATCAAGCACATCATATATGGGTAAACTTTATCCATGTAAAAGTATCCAAAAAACAAATACTTGCATAATGGTAGTCGTAAAATCATGTAAAGGTAAAAGCAACACCAAATAAAAATGATCATAATGAAATAAAGGTAGGAAAAACACTATAGAAATAAAAAATGTATATTTAAAATGATAAAATAAAATAATAAACTAACAAGAAATTTGTTTTATTTTTAAATTAGTTAATATTCTAAAATAAATAGTTGTAAAGTTCAAGAAATAGTGGGAATATAGGTTTAAATAAGTTCATAAAGATAAGTATACTCCCAAAATGATGTTCTTAGAGTTCAATATAAATGTAAAAAAAATCTAGAAGATAAAAATTCTGTAACTTTATAATTAGTTGATAAAAAATAATTTTTCCAAAAAAAAATCAAAGGATGGTATTGCATCAAAGAAGACTCCAAATTGTGTAAAACTAGATTGATATCATCTAGAGAAGCATCAAACTTAATATCATATAGATAGTAAACCCATTATATATAAATGTATGATAAAAACAATATAAATATGGAAGTGAAAAAATTTTGAAGTACCCACCACATCATAAAGGGTGTATGCGAGCAGGTCCAAGAAAATATTCCCCTTAAAAGGATCCCAAAATTTTGGGGGTTTATCCCAAAAACAATAAGGGTGTCAATCTAACTAGAAAGAACCAATATAAAAAATTTCAGGGCTAATAGAAAGGTGTTGGTTCTTCTTGAAGTTTGGGAATAGGACCATGGAATTTTAGACTAATATTTTAGAATCTAAAATTAAAATAAGGTTATAAGATAGGGGTTCAAAGATAAAGTTATAGGATAACTTATTGTTCAAAATAATATATCACATATTAGAAATAATCTTTCTTTGAATAATATAACTAAATCTTGAAAAGGTTACGTGATTTTTTCAAAATATATCACCAATATTTTGAGTATTGTTGGTATCTACCAAATCAAAACAACCCTCATACCGATATGAAAATAATTCCACAAAAAAAGAATAAAGTGGGAGAACAAAGAAATCAAGTCTTACTATGGAAACTACCAAAATAAATTCGTAAAGAAGTATTCTCCCAAGAAGAAAGTGAAGAAAGGTAAAAAGTATATTCAACCTGCATGTAAAAAATTCTTTTAAAGCAGAAAGAGAGGGAAAATCATATACTATTGTAATGTGAACATGAATTACAAATTGAATATGATAAATTTGGAATAGAAAAAGGATTACATTCAAAAGAGAGATATCTGGATTGTATTAGTGGTTAATACTCCTTATGAATAGGTTGTGAGGCTACCTAAAAAGGGTAGTTCAAAGGTTGTTGAGATTTTGTGTGGAAGGAGTGAAAATATTGACCAAATTTCTAAAAAATAAATGATTTAAATTCCTATACAAGAATAAAGTATGATAAATAAATTAAAATCAATAATAACTCCTGCTATTAAGAAACTTTTAGGAAAGAAGGAGATCCTACACTTGAATAAAGTTGACTGTGATCCCATATTTTTTATCATATGGCTTGATCAGTTGTAAGTGGATAAAATATTAGATAAAATTGAAAATAATTTATGTAATCACTAGTACAAAAACATTTTTCTACGTCAGTTTTTTTTTCTTTTTAACGTCGGTTTTTAGGCGACGTTATTGCGAGCGACGTTAAAAATATGATTTTTTACGTCGGTTATTTAATAACCGACGTAAAAAATGGGGTAATATAGTTTTTAACGTTGGTTTTTAAAAAACCGACGTGAAATACATTCTGGAAAATGGTGATAAGAAGCCATTTTTTACGTCGGTTTTTGAAAAAAACGACGTTATAAGTCATTTTTTACGTCGGTTATTTAATAACCGACGTTAAAAGTTACTTTTAATGTCGTTTATTAAATAACCGACGTAAAAAATGTTTATTATATTGTAGAAAATTTTCTAAGCTTTCATTTGATAGGTCATAGAGCTCAAACGGATTTACGGATCAAAAGCTATGACCATCAGAAGTTTGATATTTTTTCCCGAGGAAAGATTCAATGAGCCAACCGTAGCTTCATATTAGAAGGAATTTTTGAATCCGTAGGGGGATTTGTAGTTTTATCATGATATAAAGAATCATCCATCATTATAATAAATTAACAATTGTTAAATGGTATATCAATTAAGAAAACTACTCATAGAAAATATAAATCATGGGAAAAATAATTACAAATACCTTGACGAGGTCGCAGAAATAAGAAATCATTGATTCACATTGATGATAAAACAAGTTGATTCGGTGTAATGATGATGGTTGAATGAAATTATCATAAAATGGTATATCAATTAAAAAAAATCATAAAAACCATAAACCATGGATGTATGATTAAATATACCTTGACGAGATCACGGAAAGAATAAATAATTGATTCACATTCGAGAGAAAAAGAGTCGATTTGGGGGAACGATAATGGTTGAAATAAATGATCGTCAAATTAGGATGGGTGTATAATGGAAACATATAATTGAGATTCTATGAGAAAATGCGATATTAAAAATTTTAGGCGGCAATTCAAAATTTCGATGTTGCGTTGTAAATAAATTGAAATTTCGCGTTAGCGGAATATTAAAAATATCATTCACGTCGGTTTTATGATAACCGACGTGAAAAGATATTAAAATTTTAACTTATTTTTCACGTCGGTTATTATAAAACAGACATGAAAAATCAATCTTCATCACTCTTTCACGTCGGTTATTAAATAACCGACGTGAAAAATCGATTTTCATGACTTTTTCACGTCGGTTATTTAATAACCGACGTTAAAAGTTATTTTCACGTCGGTTATTAAATAACCGACATGAAAAAAGTTTACAAAAATTTAGTTCATTTTCCAATCTTTAATTTTACAGGTCACAGAGCTCAAACGGAGTTACGGATTAAAAGTTATGGCCTTCAGAAGTTGGGCATCCTTAAGACATCGTTTAGAGATAATCAACTTCTAAAGGCCATAACTTTTAATCCGTAACTCCGTTTGAGCTCCGCGGCCTCTCAAATTAAAGATTGAGAAATGAACTACATTTTGGTAAACATTTTTCACGTCGGTTATTAAATAACCGACGTGAAAAATCTATTTTCATGACTTTTTCAGGTCGGTTATTTAATAACCGACGTTAAAAGTTATTGTTCACATCGGTTATTTAATAACCGCCGTGAAAAAAGTTTACAAAAATGTAATTAATTTTCCAAACTTTAATTTGACAGGTCACAAAGCTCAAACGGAGTTACGGATTAAAAGTTATGGCCTTCAGAAGTTGGACATCCTTAAGACAGCGTTTAGAGATGATCAACTTCTGAAGGCCATAACTTTTAATTCGTAACTCCGTTTTTGCTCCGTGACCTGTCAAATTAAATATTGAGAAATAAAATACATTTTGGTAAACATTTTTCACGTCGTTTATTAAATAACCTACGTGAAAAAGTCACAAAAATCAATTTTTCACGTCGGTTATTTAATAACCGACGTGAAAAATAAGCGAAAATTTTAATATATTTTCCTGGAAAACAATTTTTCACGTCGGTTATTTAATAACCGACGTGGAAAAGTGATTTACGTTGATTTTTCACGTCGTTTATATAATAACCGACGTGAAAAATCAGATAAAATGGATTTTTAACATCGGTTCTTATATAACCGACGTGAAAAATCAGCAAAAATGTATTTTCACGTCGGTTATATAATAACCGACGTGAAAAATCAATTTTTAGATATTTTCACGTCGGTTCTAAAAAACCGACGTGAAAAATGGTGACGTAAAAAAAAGGTTTTTGTACTAGTGACTCCATTTTCAAAAGTGAATAATTACATTCTAGCTAAGAATAAAGTTGAAATGCAATAGAATCTCATGTTCTCCAAAGGTGAATAGACTGGGAAGATCGAGAAGTATGAAAGTATGAAGAGGTTTAGACACTTTATACCATTAATGAATTAATCCTTTGGGTTAAGAAATTTTTCTCAGTATTGTGGCTCACATTGAAGTGTGGATAGAAGATCCACATTATTCTGAAATTGTTTTGGCCATGAATCTTGTAAGAGGGAATTGAAAGTGAAACTTGAAAAAGAGGAGGAATTATAAAAGCTATAATTTCATGAAAACATGGAAAGGATATCCACCATGGACTATCTCTATTGGAATTCATCTCAAACTTGGTATTATATATCCAAAATAATATCATACATGCTTGGAAAATATCCATGGTAAAGAATTATTGAAGATAATCCCTTGAGGGAGATATTGTAAGACCAATATTCTATAAATTAATAATTTTTCTTGAATCTATAATTATGGAAAGATTTGAGGAAGTATAAGTTTGATGTATTATTTTCATTATCCTACCAAAATTTGGAATTATATTTTTTTTTACCAAGGGGTTGATTATCCTACCAAATGGATGAAGACAAACCTTTCACTAGAAATGTTTTAATATGTGTATTCAAGTAAGTGTAGGATATTTAAATCATTTAAAAAACTATTGAAATAGCCCCTAAAAATAGAAATTAAGTGTTGGTATCATATATAGGTTTATTTATTGATATATTTCATCATAAAACTTTCAAATCTTGTTTTTTATGGAAGTTTATCTCATATAAACAAGGATTTTATGGGTTGAGAGAAACTTGTTAAGGAAAGTGTAATATTTCCCCTCTCTTATATAACTAATGTAGAACTTGGATAATTTATTAAATCAAAAGGGTAGTAGAGTATTTTCTAAAAATTATAAGAGTTAGTTTGAGATGGGAAGACCCTTCCTTATAGTTATAATAAAGGGGGTAAAAAATTACCATCTTTGCATTCATTTTTCAAGTAGGTGGAGAAGGATTTCATTTAATCTTGATAAAATTTGAAATTTAAAACAAATATAGGGGGATTTATGTGAATTTGGATGTGAGAATATAAAGTTATACTTTTTTCAATTAGTGATACTCAATGTATGTTTTAAATATTTTTTGAAAGAATCCATTTTATAGGAAAATGGGTGTCTAGATTATTTGGGAAAAATAAAGTGAATGGGTTTATCATGAAATGTGGGTAATAAAGAGGGAAGGCATAGTTTCCAGGTGTGTATCCCATAACATCTTATGATTGTTGAGCTAGTTTTCTTGACTATGATAAGTGAAACAACAATTAAAGAATCCCTATCCACAATAATTATAAAGGAATAGAGAAGTCGTCCACTGAACCTGTGTATAATGGATAACTTGTATAGGCTTTAAGTAAAGACGTTTAAATAGGTTCAATATTTTGAGGAACCAATGTTGAAGAGTGGAGAAATCATACTTGGAGTACCTAGAATTTTGGAAGCTAAATATAATGTTAATGCACACTTTGATGAAGTTTTGGGAAGGTTGGAGATGATCTGAAGATGCTCTAAACCAATTTTCAAGAAGTATCATAAATATGGATAAGTCTTACTTAACCATCATCACGAATGGTGGGTAAGGATGATTCCCAAGGTTTTTATAAGAGTAATATCACCCAAGAAATAATGAAAAATGAAAATTTATTTCCCACATAAACATTATCTAGGGTTACATATGCATGAATTCAGTTATATGTAAACATCATCCCTCAGAGTAAAATTTATTTAGGCATATGCATAAGGATGAGTTTTTCCTACATAAACATAAATCCAATCCCGTGTAAACATCATTCTTTATCAATATAAGAAACATTTAAGAATCATCATATAAATGATTTAGAGTTTTATAAACATTATTTTTGGATATTTATAAATCACCATCTCTACTTAGGGATGATCTAGGTCTATGTAAACATCAACACAGATAATTTTTTGGAATTATGAAAACTAAAAATATGAGGTTTTTATATTTAATATCTGAATAATAAATTCAAATGTGATGATTCAAAAAAATTTCTTAAGTGAAACTAACATCATAAACAACTCAAAGGGTTCGTGATTCAATCCTGAAAAATATGATAGTTAATCTTCACAAATTATAGAATAAGATATATGCAATAATAACATGAGATACTTTCTAAAGTCTAAAAAATTTGGTTCCATAATTTTGAATCCTGATGAAAATGATATTTAAAGATAATATAGCAGAAATTTATGTTCAAATATCATGATGATATTTATATCCATGATTCAAGTTTAATATTACAGGATCACGTGGTTGAGATACCTAATAATTGATATAAAACTTCATGAGTTTTTAAGAATAATGTAGATGAAGTTGAGTCAAAGTTGGTTGTTCATTATAGTCAAAATCATTGAGAACTTGGATGATTAGGTGCGTTTCTGATATTAATGACTAAGATAAAGATCATATAAGAAGTGATGGAAGGATAGTAATTTACCCAATCCTAAAATGAGGAGCTTATATATTTAAATAAATCTGGAAATTAAAGAACAATATATGTGGATTTAAGTTTGGTGTATTCAAAGAATTAAATATCATAAATGATTTGGGATTAAAACATGAGAAGAAGGTTAATTTGTAATGAATAGAGTTTGTATATATTTAAATATAATTTATATAGGTTTTTATGAGATTCAATCAAACCAATAAGAATATACCACATACACTAGTTATTGTTATATTTTATACAACCAAAGTAGAATGTTTTTAAATGTGTTACTTGTAGCTCCTATAAAGAGTTCATTTGAGAATAATTAGCTAGGTCCACTATAGAATAAAAGAACAAATATATTAATCCATGTGAGTTGTAATAATTCAGGATATTTTTTTAATATACTTTAAGTTGAAAAATCAATTCCTAGGAACCCAAATATAGTTATTTCATAACCATGATTTTTGGATGGAAACAAAAAGTCTTATAACAATTCCATTTTTTATTTTATAAAATATGGGAGTCATTTAATGTAATCTCATGAGTTTTAGAATATCAATGAATAATAAAATAGAGAAATAAGAAATATCCACCACTAAGTGTTATATCTATGTTGGTTGAGATAACTATACAAATATCACCAAGGAAAAAGAGGAATAACTAAATCCGATAGAAACTTGAAGATCTACCATGGTATATGAGAAAATTTTGAAACTGTAAAAGATAGAAAATTAGTTGGGTTTCAAAGAATAAGAAGAATAGAAAATTGAGTGAGTCCATTTTTTTCTACTTAACATATTTAGTCGATGAATGAGAAAGAAAAAGGAATAGCGATTGAATCCAAGGTTTTATGATCAATCATAAATTTTTATACCCAATCTTTCAGTTTTGATAAGTTTGAGTTGAGAGAATCTGGCAATCAGTTTTATGGGAAACTAGTAAGTTATGTATAGAGTACTATAGGGCAAGTTAAAAGAATTTTCCTTAAATATTTATAGTCATTCAAAGACTCTGAGGTGAGTAATTTGGTCTATTATTTGGATATAGTGGAATCTTATTCATTAGTATTGAATAAAATCCAAAATAAAGGAGATTTTGGAAGGTTGGATGAAGGGAAATCCTATTCATTAGTGTTAAACAACGTCAAAAGGAATGAGACTATGGAATAAATAGAGTTATGCTGGAATAACTGATCTATGGGATGCATCCATTGGTTTTAATGTGTAATATCATGATCCTTATTCTGTAATATGAAAATTCTATTTAACCAACCATTGTAATTGATAAAAATATTATAGTGAAGAGTATTCATATTAATAAAAGTTGTACATGATAAGGTTTAGGTTTACAACATTGGGTATAATCCTTGTAAAAATATCATATAATGGTTTCTTGTTTACCTTTTTATTTAAATTTTATTATGGTTTATTGGGTAAAATATTACAAGATCCATTTTTATCCTAACAAACCACAAATGTTGATAAGTCTAAAGGTGTAACACCCTAAGATTTTATGAAATATTTTTTAAAAATTAATTTAATATTTTGATAATTTTATTTACATGAAACACTAATTTTATCTTTCATTACATTAAATTCTAATTTTGTATTTCATTACATTCAACACTGATCAAGCTTGTGTTACACACGACACTAAGTTAAACGAAACATAATAAACCATTAAAATATTATTTTAGTCACTACCTAGATCTTGGAATGGAATGTGTGAATATGATTAACTAAATTATGAAAATATATGGTCTACATATTTATATAAAATGAATTAATTGGTGACCAATTACATATAAATGTAAATAAAAACTATTTGGAAATAAAGGAAATCTTTTTTTGAAAAACTATTTTTATGCACAAAAATAGGTTTTATCACAAAAGATTAAAAAAAATCCATTTGGGTGAATTATTTTATTGAAATTTATATATTATATATTAAATAAAACATTTTACATTTACCTTATATTTATTCTAGACAAATGATAAAAATAAATCCAATTTTAGGCTTAAAAACTGTATTTTTCTAAATAACGGTTTAGGTGCCTTTTTTAAAACTTAATTTAAAAATATTTTTTGACATTTTTAGAAAATTAATTAGAAAAAATAAACATAATTTTTAAAATATTCATATAAAAATTATCTTAGGGTGAATTTTTGAGAATATTTGTAGCATATTAATTTTTTGATAAATAGTGAAAAATACTGAATTTTAATTCAAAAATGAATTCTCATTTAAATTATTTATAAAGTTAAATTATATTTTCAATTGGTTTTAATGTAAAATTAGTTCAATTATATATGTGTATATATATATATATTAATTGAATTTACTTCATTGGAATCAATTTCACATTTAAATTGGATATAAAAACATTGTAAACTTTTGAACATTTTCTCTTTGAAAACATGTCTTCTCATCGCGTCTATAGGATTAATTTTAAATCAAATTTTGAAAATTATATTAATTGAGTTGGGGAAAATGGATTAAATATTTGGAATCATAATAATTTATATTATATAATAAATTAACCTTAATTTTCTAACAAAATGAATAATAAAAATAGAAAAAGATTAATTACATCGATTAAGGTAAAAATGGGTTTACCGGGCATTAAACTAAAAATATAAGGATTAAAATGACCTAAAACTTGTATAAAATATATTTTATGACCATATTTAGACTTTATAATGTATAAGTATCCATAATAATCCATTTTTTACCCTTTTTCATTTAAAAAAAGTGGTTACACCTTTTTCTTTTCAAAAATTACAAGTGTGCCACCCACCTCACTTATAAAAGGCCACCTGGTCTCCTCTCCTCCTCATATATTCAAAAACTTTTGGATAGATAAATCCCTACCAAAATAACTTTAAAACATTCCTCATGTTATCTTAGAATTCTTATTTTTTGAATAAATCTAACCTAAGAAGGCTTTTGGTGAAAGCCTAAGGAGGTTACCCAAAGAAGAGGCAATGTTCTTCAACAAGCGTTTAAATTTTATTCATTCCACCACCACATTCATTTTTTGTTAAACCATGATGATATAACAACCTTAGTATATTTCATATAATTACATTCTCTTATGTTAATTTAATGACCTAATATTATCAATACTTCCATCAAATGGGTTATAAAATCATCATTTACTAGAATGGAGGACTACCGCCTCATGAACCACTGTCATTCGTTTTCCCATTACCAACTCTCATGAATGGTTATTATGGATATAAAGTGTATATATATAATTTATAACATTATTATAAATATATAGTCATTTTGTCATATATACCTTTTTACTTTTAATTCCGTAGGGGATACGATAATTTCGCTCATGTGTGAGGTAGACTACCACCTCATAAAGTGATGTGATTCATTTTTCACTACCACTTTATAAGGGAGATAATAAGGATAAAGTTAATAAATATATATGATATAAATGAAATAATTATGATATAAATTTCATATATATCATTTTATTTCTTACCTTTTCTCTCATGGAAACATGATAACATCATTTTAGTATGGGTAGACTACCACCATCATGATGCAATGATACATTATATTTTAATTACCACATCACATGTATGAAAAGTGGAAATGTTACTCATGCGTACGCATGGTCTATTGTCTCCTTGATCATAATGTACTTCATTTATCAAAATAATCTTTCATGATTGGTCTTAAAAGTATAATTGACATATAAATATGATAAGTATGAAATGATTGTTATTATAAAAATAATGGAACCATGGTAAAAGTAAGAGGATCTAAAATAAAAAATCAAAACTTATACAGAAAAAGCGTTTATTAATCAAAATATGATTTTAACAAGGAATTGTTAGTAAACTTTTAATAGAAGGTCATAATAAAAAAATATATGGTATGATATATACAAGTATGGTTCTGTAATATATTTATAATCAAATTATATTTATTATTCATGAGATTCAATCTTGTATGAAGAAAGCTGAGACTTAAGGTAATAGATTTCTAGTCTCTCTTTTATTTCTGGGAGACATATGAAAATTCACCACACATTTATTTTGTGTGGTGTATATATTTTCCCATTGACATGTTATAAAATTAATATCCTCATATTCATGATATATAATGTTTCATATGATGATATGTTTCATTTGGAATTATAATTCAAAATATTACTAAAGTGGTAAGGGATTTCCATCCCACTTTGATTTTTTATGAGACACAGGTCATATTCACCACGTATTCCATTTATGTGGTGTATATATGTCCCATGAATGTATTTTATAATGATTATACTTAAACTTACATTAATTTAAATGACCATTATAGTATCTCTTTTTTACGAGGTTTATGTTTCAAGAGTTAACAAATCAGTAACGGATATTTGTCACAACTTTCCTTCTTTGGGTCATAAGTTATTTTATACACCTATATTCTTCTATGAGTTGTGTATACTACCCCGTTGACATGTTATATCTTCAATATCATTATTTTAATGATATAAAAATATTTATTTAATGTTATTATTTCATGTGGATTGTGATTCAAGGTTACAAAATTGGGAAGAGTTTCACATTACAATCTCATCGTTTATCGGGATTATTTATGATTATGATTCCAATGATGAAATACTGTGATATATATCTCAAGAAACACCAAAATTTTGTTATGATATTTTTATTTCTTTAGAATACATTTTCTCCATTCATTTTTCTCTCTTAAACAAATTATAAAAACAATTTTATTTATTTATTGGGAGCAAGGAAAGGGGACAAAGCCTTCAAGGGGTCTGAAAAAATGAATCCTATGGAAATATCCTACAATAATGTAAGAACTACCCAAGGGGAGGGACCCAAGGGTAAAGAAATCCATGAGGGGAGGGTTCTGGGAAGCCTTCGAGGCTAGGAAGTTATCTAAAATATTTCCTTTATGCCATGTATAAAAAAGATTCTTCTCATTGAATATGAGAGCCTTGAATTTACAAATGAGGTAGATAATCTGCTATGGGGTAACCATGAGATATTTAAGATATATCCAAATGATTTTAGATTCTTTATCCATAGTAGAAAAAAGTATTTTTAATGAGTGGTACAAATCAAGTCCACTAAGCATGTCCTTGGCTTCCACTTGCAAATAATTACTCGTCCCATAAAAAGCACTAAAGGCATACAACATCGAGCCCATGGAGTCACAAACCACTCCCCCCCCCCCCCCAAAACTATACATGGAATCCTGCCTACATACACAATTAGTATTTAACTTCAGTCCTTGGGGGGAGGCTAACACACCTAGTTCCCCCGCTGCACAGACCAGGGTGCCTCGGAGGAGGTTCTTCTCATTATTTATAATCTCAGAGATGGAACTTCCTCCTAGTGATCCATAAGGATTACAAGGTAATACACAAGGAATATATACTTTACAAATAGGGCTATAAGATATAGAGGAGGTAATTTGTGGTGATCATTGTTATGTGCATGCCAAATGGACCAACATTCGGCTATAAGGAGGACCGTCCAAGCCTTCTCCTCATGGATATTCCTACCCAACTCACTAAACCATCCCAAAAAGAACTCCCCACATAGACTCCACTTCACTAGAAAGGGATTTAAATTCAACCATCTTATCACAACCGTCCCTCGGGGTCTGTGCCATGACTACCCCAATCCCGTCTTCCATAGACCAGGGGTTGGTGACTTGCACCATAAAGACATAACCCAAAAAGGGAAGGCATTACCTTTAAACATGTACAGACACACGCCCAACCACATCCCAATAAAATGAAAGGGGGAAACAAGTATACCACTAAAACCAAGATGAGTGCAAGTACAAGTGAAAGTAAGTGGTCTATAATACAAACCCATATGGAACTGAAAAGAGAAAAGTGCAAAAGGAAACTCTAATGGCCATCTGCGGAAAAACCCACCTACCAGTAAGATTATTTAAGCTACTAGAATTCTAAGTAGTATTTCATGTCCCCCCATTCCAACTGGGCCCCACCTGGTCATGGGACACTAATTCAATGGTCGTAGAATCTGACAGTCCCATCCCACTGAGTACCTCTGTCGAAACATCGATCGTCTTCACTAGACACAACACGTGTGAGTGAAACCCATGCAGGGGTGAGTATAAAAAAACTCATTAGGGACCCTAAGACCCCTGAAGGTATCTTAGTAATCCACAAATAAAAACACCACAAATAAAATACCACAGAGGTAATACCATCAATCATGGTCTCAAACACATAGCATAAAGTTAAAGATGTTTCTCACACCAGGTATAACTTAAGTAAAGAAGTAAAGATGATTAGTCGTAAAGCTAGATCATATTATTCTGTCGAGAGGCTCTATTACTAACCCACACAAGGTCGTTATGTGCTAACCCCCAGAAGATCGCTAAGTGCTGACCCAATGAGGATTGCTAGGTGTTAACCCATAGAGGATCGTTGGGTGCTGACCCACAGAGGATCACTTAGTGCTGACCCACATAGGATCACTAGTTTATGACCCATATAGTATCTCTAGGTGATGACACATAGAGGATTATTATTCTTTCTTCATGTCACAGCTAGACACTAGATTCCAACACTTAGCATGCTTGATTTCGGGAGTATTATTTCCTCAATCCATTTTCCATACCTAAACCACCATTAATTCACACATATAGTAACCCCAAAGTACTGTATCATCATAAGGGTCCCAATTCAACAGACGGTGCATCGATTGGATGCACGGTTTGTATGTTATGTGATTTTTAGTAAAAAGGGACTCGTTGGATTCGAGTCTGATCCAAACCGGACATACTCCAAATTCTTATGAAACTCAAGAAGAGTATATCATAAAGAACACCATATCGCAAGGGTCCCAACTCCACTAACAACGCATCAATCGGATGTGTGGTCTGAGAGATATAGTTGTTTTAGGAAACAAAGGGTCGATTGTGTCTGGGCCTGGTTCGATATGGTCAGACCAACCCAAACAACCATGCCCTGGGGTTCCAGATACCCTAGTTCAATTAGACGATTTCGACCTGACCCGTTTTGGGTCTGGGTCGGTCTGGTCTAGCTTGGCCAGTGGGCTAGTCCCAATGGGCCTCTCTGGACGCGACCCGATTTGGATGAGGGTCTAGCCCGTCGGGTCACCCAGCGACCCGGTCTCGTCCGGCCCAGCCCAAAGGACGTGGGTTTGGCCCTCTGGGAGAGGGTTCGACCCATTGGGCATAGTTCTAGATCACTTCACTAATTGTGTCATGGCTCGCCCACTGAATACTACCCACATGGTGCAACCAGTGTGGTGTCGTCCAGTCCAGATGCGAGGCCTTCTCTAGCTGTGGTCAATGGACCGTGGCTCGCCAGTTGCCTAGACGGCCTGGACAAGGGTTGTCCCTCCGTGCGATGCCTGCCTGGGGATTCAACTCCCACCGCCGCGGCCAGTTGGTCATGGGCTCCAGTCGTGGCGACATGCTGACACCCTTGGCCCAAGGCTGCAACCCACCACCCGCAGCTACAGCCATAGGCCGCCACCCCTGGTGTCGGCACACCGTCCGATTTATCAACAGACCATCGGATGTGCTCCGGTAGTCCATTCTTTGTGTCGTCTACACCAACAACCTACAAGAAAATCCTCTTTACCATAAAGGTCCCAAAATCATCTTTCTTCCATTTCAGACAATCTGTTCTCAAAGTGTGCACCTGTAGAGGGGTCTGGGGCTTTTTTTATGTCGGCCCGTTCCCTCAGCATTAGAAGTTTTAAATCCGGGGAGGCTTGGGGGAGATGTTCAATAATTTCAAGTAATACTTAAACCCATATATATAAATCCCCAAATAAATTTACCCTCCTGCATAAATGCATTAATCGCAAATCAACCTATTCGTGGGTAGAACCACGTTCATCGTTTCTAGAAAAGAACGAGGAAGAACATCAAATTTAAACATCCCCTACCTCACTGACATTCGATGTCGAAGTGTTCATCCTCAAGGTTTGATGATTTTAACATCCCTTTCAGATCCGTTCTTATAGGAACATCAAAGATGATTAAGTCTTTCCGATGTTCTTCATTCTTCATTGGAGAGGAAAACTGATGGCGGTTCGTTAAAGAATCCTTGTAGTTTAATTCCCCATTCTCCGGCGTGTTGGTTTAATAAAAGTAATCATGTCTTAATATTTCTGTTATGTTATGATGTTGCGTCACTACAAATATTTTATTACATCATTATGTTGCATGATAAGGGTCATTAATGAGCTTCATTAATGTGCCTCGTCATTGCTTGGTCGTTGCACCGCAGCTTCGTCGTCGGCCACACAATAGTGAGAAAATAAATAAAATAATTATTTTAAATTATTTTATTATTTTTTATGAAAAGTCCGAAAAATAAATTTTCCTCTATGCCCTTTCTGGTCGAGGTTAAGTCATATCTAGGCGAATCTTAGCGCTTCGAGTTCAACGGTGTCCTCGGATTCTTGATCCAAGGACCAATTCAAAACATAGAAAAACATGCTCACACGTTTACTGAACATACCTTAAAAAAAGTTCAAAATTATGTTCCGGGCTCACCGGGCCTTAGAATCACATGTCGTCAGAGAATGTGGTCTCATAATAATTCCATATAATTAAAAAATTATACTGAATTTATAAGACATTAAATTCCACCCACCTTACGGATTTACATCCCTAAAACCCAAAACAAAACTAATCAAACAGATGGGTGTACTGAGCAGGAATCTGATCCTCCTGCTCCCATGTGCTCTGCTAGAGATTCATGTGCTACCACCAAACTTGCACCAGAGGAATTGACCGCCCACATAGGACCCGCTCTTATCGATCCTCTATCTCCATCGAGAACTCTGTAAAGGTCTCCCCATATTCAATGTCCAACTCGCCCTAGTCAATGATGTTCGATGGATCATGCACCTATATCCTCAACTGCGACATGTGCAAAACATTTTGCACCTAGTGCATATGTGGGGGATAATCTAGGAGGTATGCCAACTTTCAAACTCTGCTCAGAATCTGAAAGGTCTGATGAACCTCGGAGATAGCCTTTCGCCCTAGCCAAATCTCTCTAATCCTCGTCGGGGTGAGACCCGAAGGAATACATGATCATCCTTCTCAAAATCCAAGTGTCTCCATATCCTATCGGTATAATACTTATACCTTCTAAATGAAGTCCTCATCTGCTCCTGGATGATCTTCACCTTCTCAGTTTTATCCCTTACCAACTCCAAAACCATGAGTGCTAACTCCCCTGGGTCTATCCAGCATAGGGGTGATCTGAAATTCCACCCATAAAAGGCCTCAAATGGTGTCATGCCAACGGTGGAGTGATAGTTTTTGTTGTATGAAAACTCCACCAGTGATAGGTGGTCCTCCCAACTATGACCAAAATCTATGACACAAGCACAAAACATGTCCTCTATGGTCTGTATGGTTTACTCTGTCTGACCATCTGTGTGGGGATGAAAAGTTTTTCTCAAACGCGGCTGAGTCCCGAACACCTCCTTTAACCCCTTCCACATCAGAGATGTAAAGAATGTGTCACGGTCTGAAAAGATTGTTTAATGAACCCCATGGATCTGCACTATATCCTGTATGTAGAGGCATCCTAATCCCTCTACTGGTCCCTTCTCCCAGATTGGTAGAAATTAATCCGAATTGGTGAGTTGGTCAATGATCACCCAAATGGAATCATGGCCCCTGGATGTATGTTTTAACCCCATCATAAATTTCATCGAGATACCATCCCATATCCACTTTGGCACCTCAAGTGTATGGGACAAGCTTTCTGGAACCTGATGCTCGACCTTCACTTTCTGAAAAGTGCAGCATTGTGAAACAAACTTGGGCACCGCTTTCTTCATCCCTAGCCACCAGTACTGACGTCGGAGGTCCTATTACATCTTCTCTGCTCGAGGATGTACTGTAAAAGGAAATGTATGGAACTCTCTCAATACCTCATCCCGCAACATCACGGGTACTAAGGTGCGCCCTCGGAAAAGGATTAAGTGTTCCCCACTAATCGAAAATCCATCGGGAACATGTCCTGAGGATATCTGAGAACATCAGTCCTCACTGTCAACATCCACAAGTTGTACTTCCCTAAATCACCGTAAGAGTGGGGAGTGATATTCATAGACTAGAGGTAAGATTCTCCATCACTATCCAAAAAATATATATGCATCATGGATAGCTACTTTTTCACCTCACTCAATAGCTGTAAACCAGACCTCCTGCTGAGTGTGTTTGCTACCATGTTCTCCTCCCCATATGTATAGACAATCTCAAAGTCATAGTCTTAGAGGAACTCTAGCAATCACCATTGTCTCAAGTTCAGGTCCTTTTGTGAGAAGATATAACTAAGACTCTTGTGATCAGAGTAGATGGTAAATCATTCACCCATAAAGTAGTGTTGCCACATCTTAAAGGAAAAACCCACTATTGCTAACTCTAGGTCATAGGTTGCGTAGTTCCACTCATGTTTCATCAACTGTCATGAGCTGTAGGTGATCACTACTCGCTCCTGCATCAAGACACAATCAATTCCGGACCCTGTTGCATCAGATTAGACTACATAACTGACACCCTCTTCTGGTAGTCTCAAGATGGGGGCACTCATCAGTATCCACCTCAGCTCCTAGAAATTATATTGGAACCTCTTCATCCACACAATGGGTTTTACCTTCTTTCTCAAAGATTAAAAGGGTGATGATACTCTAGAAAAGTTGGGTATGAATCTCCGGTAGTACCCAACCAACCCCAGGAAACTCCGCACCTCGGTCACGCTCTGGGGTGGATTCCAATCAAGCACTGCCACTATCTTCACCAGATCCATTACAAATCTAGTCTTTGAGATAATGTGTCCCAGAAAGTGGACCTCCGGAATCCAAAACTGGAACTTCTAGAGATTCCCATAAAGCTGGTGCCCTTGAAGTGTGTCTAGGACTATCCACAGGTGTCCAACATTCTCCTCCTCTAAAGATGAGTACACCAAGATGTCATCAATGAAGACCAAAAAAAACTAGTCAAGGTAAGGTTGGAAGATCCGGTTCATGAGTCCCATGAACACTACTGGGGTGTTGGTCATGCCGAAAGGCATCACCAGGAACTCATAGTGGCCATAACGGCATCTGAAGGCTATCTTAGGTACATCCTCATCCCGTACCTGAAGCTGGTGATATCCCAATCTAAGTTCTATCTTGGAGAACCACCTCGCTACCTTCAGTTGGTCAAAGAGGTCATCAATCCTCAGTATTGGATACTTGTTCTTCATGGTCACCTGGTTCAGGTGCTGGAAGTCCATGCATAGCCTCAAGCTTCCGTCTTCCTTCTTGGAAAACAACACTAGGGCTTCCCATGGAGAAAAACTAGGCCATACAAACCCCTTTCTCTACAAGTCCTCCAGATGTACCCTCAACTCAAAACGCTCTGCGGGAGCCATCTAATATGCAGATGTAGATATTAGTCTCATCCCTAGGTACAATTCAATTCATAATTATACCTCTCTGTGAGGAGGTAGTCTAGGTATATCTTTTAGAAAGACATCCTCATATTCGTCCACCACTACAGGAAAACTCGGACTCCCCTTGTCTACCGCACTGTGGGTGAGGATATCCAACTTATGAGTGATCGATTTCACCCTCCACTGATAAAGTCCATCTCATGCTGCAAAGGTTCCCTTCTCACCGATGAAGGAAAACCAGGTCCCATTCTTGCGGACACACAACACTTTGTACCTAAAACAGTTGATCTGAGCATGGAATATGGATAACCAATCCATATCCAAGATGATATCGTAAGGCCTCAACACTGATACTAGGATATCCCAACTGAATCTCTCACCTCCTAGCATAAGCTTGCACTACTACCACAAGTGTGTAATCATCTAATTCCCTCCCGTAGGAGTCTCTAATCAAAAGGATTGATCCAATAGCTCCACTGGAATCCTCGAGCCTCAAATGAGGTCCATGGAAAGGAAAGAGTGACTGGCACCTTTTTTTATAAGAACTGTTGTTAAGGCAGAGTAGAGCTAGATCATACCTCTAATCATCTCTGAAGCATTCTGGTTGAAGGCCTCCATCGCCTGAAGTTGGCCCCACCCATGTCCACCTACTCCCAGAGCTCATGATGGACCTCCTAGGGGTGGCGGTGGTAGTACCACGAACCATCGTCCACCACATCCCGCTCATCCTTATCCTTTTACACATCTTACACCCAACAGATCTTTTTGCTTGAACCTCTTTCACTATCTTGGAGGTACATCAACCACCTTCTTTTCATCTGTGTGGGGATTTAGATAGTCACGAGCCATGTGCCCCTGTCTGTCGCAAGAGTAAAAAACTCTAGCCCTCAGATGAACTCCTATTCCTCGCAAGCTCCATACCTCCGACTCTACATCCTAGGGTCATCCTACGGAAGGTCTGGCCCATTTGGGAATCTACGTTATTTGTCTACTTCCTGCTTTCAATGACTCGGCCACATGTTGGCTAGTGTTGGCCCTCACCGTTAGTGTCAGCTCAGCTAAGAATCTCTCTACCAATAGGGCTATCTATAGCCCTCCAACCTACATTGGGATGCTGATAGAAATCGGCGATGCTCTAATATCCCATAGGAGTCCCTGCTCAAAGGTTCGGGCCCTGAAGAAAGGGTCTCCTACCATTTTGGTGGAGTAGTGGGAGAGGTCGGTAAACCTCGATGAGTACTGGGCGACAGTCAGGTTAACTTGATGCAGGTACAGTAACTCATGAATATGCACTGAGTGTAGTGTCTCTAGTACAAACTCCACCCTAAAGAGGCTCTACAAGGCCATCCAGACAAGGGTCTCCTCCTCGTGCGTTTGGATCATCAATCTCCACCACCTCCCTATTGTTCTCTGAAAAAGGTTAGTGGCTAGGAACACCATTTGGTCTGTTGGTGTCTCTACTAAGTGAAAAACTCAAGTAACTGCCTCCTACCAATCCTCAGCTTCCTGAGGATCTATCTCGCCTCGAAACCTTAGAGGCCTCCATCTCTAAAACTCTTTCGTCACACTCAGTCGATGTGCACTATTCGCTGGTGCTACTGGTACACAACCCAAAGGTGTTATCACTATAAGAGGTCCCTTAATCAATGCCTCATTGCTCGATGGACCATCGTCATGGTATCTCATGGGAACCCTGGATAGCTATCTTTGTGGATGTATCCTGTATAGAAACAGATGTGCCACATTTAATTAGTTATACCTAGTGATCTGACTCAAAATAGATTAAGAGAAAAACATTTCCAAAAAACATGCAACTAGTTTTTTTGTGTACGGAGTCAGAAAATAGAATACAGGGTCCTGGTGAATGGATACATTGGTCGTCGCACCAACACTAGACTTCCTGGACTGAAATCCGAACTCAAGACACTTAGCACTATTACTTCCATCGAAAATAAAAACTCTTAGTTATTATGGTAGAACTGACCGCCTATAATACCACTTTGTCACAACCCGTCCGTCGGGCCCCATGTCGTGACTACCCAAGATCGTCTTCCATCGGCCAGGGGCTGGTGACAAGCACTGGAAAGGCATAACCCAAAAAAGGGAAGGCATTTCCTTTAAACCTCCACACACACACACCCAACCACATCCCAACACACTAAAAGGAGAAATAAGTATACCACTAAAACCAAGCTGACTGTGAGCACAAGTGAAAGTAAGTGGGCCAGAATACATACCCAACCACATCTCTTTTCTTTTCTTCACATCACAGCCATCCAATGTCTTCCCTTACTTATCTTTATTGATTTTTATAGGATCTTCTCCCCAATCCATCGGTCATACCTCTTTTAGTAAAAAGGGCTCGGTTGGATTCGAGTCTGATCCAACCGGGTCATACTCCAACTTCTATAAAAACTCAATAGGATTATATCAAAAGGACCGTCTGGTCGCAAGGTTTTCAATGCCACTAATAGTCTATCAATTGGATACGTGGTCTGAGAGATACATGGGTTTTAGTAAATAGGGGTCCAGTTGTGTATGGGCCCCATCTGACCCAATTGGACTGACCCAACCAACCTGGAGTGGGGGTTCTAGATTACCCGGTTTCAATTAGACAGACTCGACCCGACCCAGTTTGGGTCGAGGTCAGTCTGGTCCTGTAGGACAGTGGGCCAGGCCCAATGGGCCTCGCTGGACCCAGCCAGGTTTGATCGAGGGTCCAGCTAGCCGGGTCGCCCAGTGACCCAATCTTGACCGGATTGGCCCTCTGAACGTGGGTCCGGCCCGCTCTGCTGGATGGGGTGCGACCCACACGGCAAAGATCAGTCGTACGGTACGGCCGGTGTGGCACCGTCCAGGACAAATGTGGCAGTCGCACCGCATCCGGGGCCCCGCTAGCCCAGCGGACACGGGGCCTCCTCCAACCGCGGTCGACGGACCGCAGCTCGCCAACAGCCCAGACGGGGGGTCGTCTCTCTATGAGACACCCTCCTGGCGTTGCAACTCCCGTCGTCATGGCCGGTTGGCCACGGCCACCAGCCCCCACGGTGCGCCGCCACCCTCCGCCTGCGGTCGCTACCGGCCACCACCGACACACTAGAAGATTTCTCAATGGATCACTAAATGCGCTCTGGTGGTCTTTTCTTTGAGTCACTCATGCCAACATCCTCCAAAAAATTTCATATTCACCGTGAAGGTCTCAAAATCATCTTCCACCACTTCAAACAATATGTTCACAAAGAGCGCACTTGTAGAGGGGTTCGAGCCTTCATTCATATCGACTTGTTCCCTCCGCATTAGAAGTTTTAAATCCAAGAAGGCTCGGTGAAGATGTTCAATCATATCAAGTAATGTTGAAACACTAATAGAGAAATCCTCAAATACAGTTACCCTCTCATATAAACACACAAATTGTGGATCAACCACTTTGTGTGTAGACCTGCATTCGTCATTTCTAGAAAATAATGGGGAAGAACATAAAATTTAAACAATACCTACCTCATTTATGTTCGATGTCAAAGCGTTCATCCTTAAGGTTTCATGATGTTGATGTCACTTCCAAATTCATTCTTCAAGGCACATCGAAGATGATGAAATCTCACCGACGTTCGTCGTTCTTCATTGGAGAGGAACACTATTGGTGGTTCATCAAAGAATCCATGTAGTTTAATTCCCCATTAACCTATGAGTTGGTTTAACAAAAAGAATCATGTCGTAGAATTTATGTTACATTGTAATGTTGGATCATTATGTTGTTTCATTTATGAAATGTTTTCGATGTTACGCTTACTTTATCGCATCATTACACTGCATGATACAGGCAAATAATGAGCTTCATTAATGTGCCTCATCGCTACCTGGTCATTGCACCGAAGCATCGTTATCTGCCACCCAACGGTGAGAAAAGAAATAAAATAATTATTTTAAATTATTTTATTATTTTTCTCAAAATGTATAAAAAATAACTTTAACTCTCATCCCATGTCGACTGAAGTTAATTTATTTCTAGGAGAATCTTGGCATTCTGAGCTCAACGATTCCCTCAGATTCTCGATCTGAGCATCGGTTCAAAATGTATAAAAAAACTCTCTTGTATGTTTACTAAACATACCTTAAAAAAAGTTCAAAATTTTGTTTTAGGCTCACCGGGCCTCAGAATCACGTGTCGTTAGATCATGTGGTCTCAGAATAATTCTATATAATTAATAATATTTACATGGAATTTCCAAGACATTACAAAGCTCGATCCATAGCCTAATTTTTGACTCTCCTTGAAGAAAACATGAATTAATTGTGGTCTCCTCCTTGGGAACCAAGTAGTAGGAATACTTAGAGACTAAGTGGGACCCTTTTCCCTTCAGATCCATATACATGGGAATGGAATGGTAACTGACTCCCCTAATTAATAAATTAAAATTTTTGGAATGGACTTACAATAGTGACTTTTCCCCAAAGGGTTTCTTTTGGGATCCATGTGAAAAATCTCTTTGTATGCTCTGGATATGAATTTTCATAAAGAGGAGACTGTGAAAATACATTTTTCAAGATTATTCTCCAACCTGATACTATCAAAAACATTTTTCTAAGTGTAGCTGAGAATCTATTGTATGAATGTAGAGTGTACAATGGCCTTCTTGAGCGTTAGGTTAGGCATGGTACATCCTATAAATCCTAATACCTATCCCCATTTTCCTCTCTTTATGTACTCAAGAGTTCAAAATAATGTTTTTAAGAAAAATAATCTTTATTTATCTCTTCGGTTGAAAACCCTTTTTCTTCTAAGATCATTTTTTATATAAAAGAATATAAATTTTTTTTTAATTATTCAAATGATTTATTAAATACATTTTTACCCATGTTTTAATTTTAATAAAAACTTTTAAAAGGAATCTTCATTTTGTTTTCCAAAAAATGATCATTTTGGATTTTACTGAAATGTGAAAGGAATATTTATTTTATTTTGAATGGAATGAACGTAATTTTTTGTTTTCATGAAAATTATTTAATTTTAAGATTTCATTATAAGTTTTATGGGTTATTATCAAAGGAAATTATTTTAAAAAAATGTTTTATGTTTTAAAAAGTGCTTTCAAAGTGGAAATGGTATTTTCCTCAAAAAAAATTAATTAGTTTTTAAACCCTTATTTATAAGTTTTAAATTTTATTATCAATGAAAAGTATTTAAAAAAAAATTTGTACCAATTTTTACCTTTAAAAGGTGATTTTTAAAGAAAAGTTATTTTCTTGAAGAAATTTCTCATGTGATCTTTCAAAATAATTATCCATCTAAGATGACATCCTTTGACGTAACTTATTATTTTTTGGGGATGTGAACAAATGTTTTTATTCTTATTATTTCTATAAATATTTTATGTTTATGATGATAAGATATTTATGAAACCCATATATTTTCCGTGTTTTATTTTACGATGAAATTATGAGATGATTATGAAACCCATTTCTTTTCCATGGTTTTCCTATAAAGAAAGGATTTATGAAAATAATTTTATTTCATGGGTTCTGATATGTTGAATATTTTAAAATATTATCTTACTAAAATTAATCAATTATATGATTGGTGGAACCTATATCTCCCTCCAATTCATTGGGTAATGATAAATTTTATATGAGCTAAAACGGTACAATAGAGGTCATCCCAAGCCCAGAACAAAAGGGTACACAAAAATATATCCCATGCCTAAAATAAGAGGGTACACAAGAGGTTGTCCCAATCCCAAAACAAGAGTAAATACATAAGGTTATCCCATTCCCAAAACAATAGCGTACAAAGGAGGTTATCCAAATCCCGAAACAAAATGGTATAAGAGAAATTATCCCAAGCTCAAAATAAGAGGGTGCATGGGAGCTCATCCCAAGCCCGAAGTGGGTATATTGGTGATTAGATAAATCCTAACATGTTATGAATCTATTGTTATATATCCTTGAAATAGTATTTTCTATGATTAGGTTTATGTCATAATATTATGTATTATCCCAATGTTATACTCTCATGGATCATGTTTTTTATTCCCTTGTGATTCATGTCTTATGAACTCCCAACCTTCATGCCAAGAGTCAAGATTATATTCTTTGATATGTAGGGTATGTTTTTAAAATTTAATTACCATTTTCTCATATCCTTATACTCATGTTATTCTTATTTATCTCCCTTATCTACCCTTACTGAGCATTTTAGCACACATTTTATTATGTTTCATTTCCCTAGGTTTTGAAGAAAGGTTTTAAAGTTGGAATACTGAGGGGGAATACCTTTATGGGAAAAATTTAATATGTTTCATGAATTAATATGATTGAGTTCCAAGTTTCTAAAGGCACTAAAGTATTATGGCCCTCAAATGTGTGTTTGTTTAATGTAATGAATATTTATCTAAAAAGATGTAATAACCGTGTATGATAACCGTGGGTCGCTATAGTTGGTATCAAAGGAAAGGTTTAGATAGAATTTAGAAACTAGGATAAGAAAAAATTAGTGAGATACCTAGGTATATTTATAAGAATATGTTTTGGGTTTTCCTTAAGGATAAGTCTAAGGATGAATTACAATAAAGAAAAATGTCATATAATTTTGGTAAATGATAGAGAAACTAGTTTCCAAGAAATTACATCCATGTATGGATATTAAATATGGATAGAGATATAGAATAGAAGTACCTTGGGGTAATAACTCTAAAAAGTTTGTATTGAGATGTAATTAATCATCACCTGGTTCATGAAAATGGACCTTGTTGAACACCTAGTTTGAAACTCCTAGGGGAGATGCTTTGTAAATTAAAAAACCATTTAAAAATCATTATGAAGAATTTAAATAGATGATTAATATGAATTTCCTAGTATAAACCTAATGTTTCATAGAATAAAAATAAGTTTTCTATATTTATACATCCTATAAGTGATTTTTCAAGATTATGTGTTTTTCCACTATGATTAGTTTTGTTTACACTATGATAGAAAATGTTTGGAACCAAAAGGGACTAGGTTAACATTGAATGTGATGAATAATTTTCTGATGAGAAGCTAAATTGGATGATGATTATAATGAAGGATATTGTGATTATACTTAATCGATTATCACAAAAAATGATTAACAATGTGCACCTAAAAAAAATCTCAAACTCCCTAAATAAAAGAAGGATGGAGTTTGATGATATTTCGAGTAATGGAGATCATGGAGTAAAGAAGATTCATTTTCTTATATGTCAAGAATGTGGGAAGAAGCACCCAAGTTAATGTCTCATATGAACAAAAAAAATTGTGTGTGTAAAATAAGGACACAAGGTAAGTAATTGTCGAGTAAAAAGGAAAATTTTAGTTAAAATAATGGATATAAATATTGTTATCCCTTAGAAATCATCAATGGTTGAATGTTTCAAATGTGGAAAGTTTTTGAATTATGAAAATAGATTTCCTAAGGAGAAATATTGTGAATAGAATCATCAAGGTTGAATGAGTAATGATTTTTTTATTAATGATGGAGAGACTAAAAATGACATATAAAAGAAAATATGTATTAAGGAATAAGATGATAAATCATGGTTAATGGTTTGATAAGGAAGTGGGATGATTGATGAATTTATGTATTGGAATTCAATAATTATGAAATATAAATTTATTTTTTTAGTATGATTTTTTCATTAAGGATTTGAAATGTATTTAATGATGTCTATGACCTAGAAAAGTGATTTAATAGCAAGTTTATATTTTATAGAAACACATGATTAAGGTAAATATACCCCTTAATATGATCCTAATGTTGAGATAATGATGTTAGGATAAAGAGACGATTGATATGGGTAATGTAAATTGGATAATAATAATAATTACCTTAGAATAGGTTAATGTTTTGTTGACAAGGTAGTTTATTATATCATTGATGGAGTTTACATCATTTTTGGATTTAATGAATATATCCAATAATTTGGGTTTTATGTTAGTAATAAAGAAGAATTTATTTTTTAAACATTTTTTTGGTAATTCGAGGTATTATTATGTTTCAATAGAATACATGATAAAGGTATTCACTTGTTTTATATGTGATAATTAAGATCAACTTAATGTTTTTGGGGTGATTAATGGTAAGCTAATTTTGGAAATTTAGTGACCTTCTTTCTAAAGTCTTCGATTTTAATCTTTTCGAATGGTCATAAGGTTAACCATTCTTAGAATGGTTTAAGTTGAATATTGAAAAGGATTTATAAATTAATTTATTACTTCACCATATAAATATTTACTCATATTGGATAACCTATGCTAACCATATTGTTGTGATGATAACTAAAGATAGATGGAATGACTAATCATTCTATCTACGGATATTATGATCATTTAGTGCTTAAGGAATGAAAAATTTGCCTTAACTTCTAATAGTATGAGAAAAATTAGAAATTGATCAAGTTGCAACCAAAGAGTGATATTGTGCTTATGGAATATAATTAAATTAAATAAGCATATATCTCATGAAAACAATTCAAAATTGGGAAAAGGATCTTGAAATAGAATGTTGTCTTTTTATCACTATTTTTTATAATACCAATGACCTTTTTCACACCAATTTGGTCTATGTTTTTTGTATTGTTAAACTTTCTTGGATCACCCACTTTCTTATTATCAATAATATCTATCACTTTCTATAATTATTTATGTTTTCTTCTATGTCCAAATCTCAACTTCTCACTAATGTTCTCCTATGTGGAAACCTAGTTAAGAATTAATTTAGTAACCATTATGTTCGCAACATTCCATTTTTAAGGAAATTTTTATTATTCATTCATATGTTGTGGCTTTAAATGAATAAATTTTTAAATTTCAAAACTTTGATGATCGTGATGAATTTTGAGGGCGAAATTCATTTTAAGGGGGGTAAAATGTAACACCCTAAGATTTTATGTAATATTTTTTCAAATTTATTTAATATTTTCGAAATTTTTCATTACTTACAACAATAAGTTTATCTTATATTGCACACAACACTGAGTTTCGATTTAATTACACATAACATTGAGTTTATCTTGTTTTACATGCAACATAGAATTAAACAAAACATAAAATAATCTTAAAATATTATCATAGTTATCACTAAAACATTAAAATGGAAGGTGTGAATATGATTAACTAAATTATAAAAATATACAGTTTTTAAATTTATATAAAATCAATTCTTTGGTGATTAATTTATTATAAATTAAAATAAAAACTATTTTAAATAAAGGAAATCCTTTTATGAAAAACTATTTTTATGACCACAAATGAGTTTTACCTCAATGAATTAAAAAATCACTTTGAGTGAATGATTTTAATGAAATTTATATAGTATATATTAAATAAACTGATTAACATTCATCTTATATGTTTATAAACAAGACATAATAAATCCAATTTTATGCTTAAACCTATATTTTTCTAAAAAGAATTTTTATCACCTTTTTGCGCACTTATTTTAAATATATTTTTTGAAACTTTTTCAAAGATTATTTGAAAAATAAACTTAATTTTTGAAATCATCATATACAAATTATATTAGGGTTAATTTTTGACAATTTTATGAGAATGTTAAATTTTTGAGGAATAATGAAAATACTAAATTTTAATTAAAAAATTCCTTTTCATTTAATTATTTTATAAAGTTAAATTATATTTTAAATTGGTTTTAAAGTTAAATTATTCCAATTATACATATATATATATATATATATCCAATTTAGTTCATTGTAATAAACTCCATATTGAAATTGGATATAAAAACATTGTAAACTTTTGAACA
The DNA here is from genome assembly GCA_963277665.1 of Viscum album. Lineage (NCBI taxonomy): Eukaryota > Viridiplantae > Streptophyta > Magnoliopsida > Santalales > Viscaceae > Viscum > Viscum album. The sequence continues at coordinate 320,648,820 of OY728156.1, forward strand.
TTTTCTCTTTGAAAACTCGTTATCTCATTGCGTCTATAGGACTAGGTTTAAATAAAATTATTTCACTTATGTGAATTTAATTTGGAAAAATGGATTCAATATTTGGAATAAGAATAAATAGGATTATATTAAAATTAAAAGTTAATTTTTTTACCAAAATAAATAGTAAAAATAATAAAAAATTAATTACGGTAGTTAAGGTAAAAATGAGTTTACTGGGGGTTAAACTAAAATGATAAGGATTAAAATGACCTAAAAACTTTACTAAAATATATTTTATGTAAATATTTTTACTATATAATTTCTAAGGCTCTATAATACCAAATTCTAAATCCTTTTTTATGTGAAAAACATGGGTACACATTTTTCTTTTCAAAAATTACATGTGTTTCACTCACCTCACTTATATAAGGCCACCCCCTCTCCTCTCTTACTCACACCTTAAAAACCTTTTGTTTTGGAAAATAAATGCACAAATACCTTCCCAAATTATTTAATATAATATTATAATTATTATTTTTAGAATAAAGCTAACCTACTAAGGATTTTGGTGCAAACCTAAGGAGGTTACCTGCAGAAGAGGTAACATTCTTCAACGAGTCTTTTTAAACTTTTTATTCCTCCAAAATATTAAATTAGTATTAAACATTTATGATATAAAAACCTAAGTGTATTAAATATACTTATAAGTTTTTATGTTATGTTAATGATCTAAAAACATATCTACTTCCATCAAATAGGTTACAAAATCATTGTTCATGTGTATGGAGGACTATCACCTCGCGAGTCGATGTTATTCATTTTTTCATTACTACCTATCACAATTCGATATGATAATGTATAAAAATTATATATATATATAATTTTTATACCTATGTATTCATTATATCATATATTCTATTTTAATTTCCATTCCTTAGGGTTTATGATAGCATCGGTTGTATGTATATCGAACTACCGTCTCACAAAGTGATATGATTCATTTTTCACTAATTCTTTACATGAAAGATAATAAGGACAAAGTTAATTAATATAGTTGATATAAATAAAATAATTATGATATTGATGAAATATTTTTCATTATTAAAACATAATATATCATTTAATTTTTTGAATTTTCACTCATTGAAAGATGAAAACATTGTTCATGTACGTGTGGATTGTCGCTTTCACGATGCGATGTGACTCTCTCTTTTCATCACCACACCACATGTAAAACATTTACATGTATATTTAAATAAATATTATGTTATTTATGATATTATTATCATTATGTAAATATAAAATTTTAATTACCTCATTTCCATAATGATCGTTGAAAAATAGAGACGTTAGTCATGCATACAGGCGACCTACCATCTCTATGATTGTAACAAACTAAATTTATCAAAACCAACTTTCATGATTGGAATTAAAAGTATAATTGATGTATAAATATGATAATTATGACATTATTATTATTATTTAGATAATTTAATTATTATAAAATAATATTATCGAAAATAACAAGTCAAAACTTATATAAAAAAGAAAGTGGTTATTTCACGAAACGTGATTTTAACAAATAATTATTAGTAAACAGGTAATAAAAGCTCATTAGAAAAAAATATAGTATGATATATATAATTATTTTTATTTAATATATTTATAAAAAAACTATTATTTATTATACATGAGTTTAGAATGGGTGTGAAGGAATTAGAGACTTGAGGTAAGGGATTTCTAGTCTCTCTTTTTTTTCTGGGAAACCTATGCAAATTCAACACTATTTTCCTTTGTGTGGTGTATATATTTACCATTTGACATGTTATATCATTAACATAATAATTTTAAAGATATTAAAAGTTTCACTTCATGTTATTTTATATTGGTTCTTAAGATTCAAAATATTACTAAAGCAGTAATGGATTTCCATCCCACTTTGATTTTCAGTGAGACATATGCCATATTCACCACATGTTTCTTTTATCTGGTGTATATAATGACCATGAATGTATTTTATTATTATTATCCTTAAAATTATGGTGATTTACATATTCATTTTCAGATCTCTCTTTCATGGGGTTTATGGTTCAAGAGTTAACAAATCGGTAAGGTATTTTTATCTCAATTTTGCCTCTTTGAGACATAAGTTATGTTATAAGCCTATATTCATGTATGATATGTGTATAATAAAAATTTTCCTTGTTATATAATTAATATAATTATTTTCATGATATCCTATTATTAATTTAATGATATTATTTCATGGGTATTATTATTCATGGTTTCCAAAGTGGGAAGAGTTTTACATTACAATATCATCATTTATCGGGATTGTTTATGATTATACTTCCAATAATGAAATATTATAATATATATCTCAATAAATCATTAATTTTATTATTCTTTGGTTATTTATGTATAATAAAAATTTTCCCTTCATTTTCCTCTCTTTATGTACTTAATAGTTTAAAATACTATTTTTCAGAAAAAATCGTCTTTATTTCTCTCTTTGGTTGAAAACCCTTTTATTCCAAAACCATTTTTTCTAAAATGTTATCAAAAATGTTTTAAACATTATTCAAATGATTTATTAAAGAAATTTTTACCCATTTTTACCTTTTTGAAAAATTTAGAAGGAATATTTTTGTCATTTTCCAAACAAAACTCATTTTTTCACCAGAAATATGAAAGGAATATCTTTTTAACATATACAAAATGAATATAATTTCATATCATCATGACCATAATTTTATTCCAATAATAATTTATAAGTGTTTAGGGATATTTTAAAATGAAATTATTTTAAAAAAATAATTTTTTTTTCAAATTGGAAAGGATATTTTCCTTAAGAAATGTCTTAAATGATTTTTTAAAGATTCTTTTATAAGTTACAAATTTTATGTTAAAAGAAAAGGATTTCCAAATGTTGTATGAATATTTAGTTTTAAAAAATGATTTTCAAAGAAAATATATTTTTCTAAATAAATGTCTCTATTGATGTTTCAAAATCATTCTCCATCTAAGATAGCATCCTTTGATATAACATATGATTTTCTAGGGATATAAACTAAGGATACTATTATTATTCTTTCCATAAATGGTTTATGTATATGATTAAAATATTTTTATGAAACCCATATCCTTTCCATGGGTTATTTTATGATGAAATTATGAAATTATTATGAAACCCATTTCTTTTCCATGTGTTATGCTATTATAAAAGATTTAATAAACCCCATTTCCTTTAATTTATTCTGATGTGATGAATGTTCTATGATCTTTTGGCACATAAATTATGGATTATTTAATGGGTGGGACATACATCACCAATATAATGCATTGGGTAATTATTAATGTTATATGTTCTTAAAGGGTGCATGGGAGGTTATCCCAAGCCCAAAATAAGACAGTACATGGGAGGTTTTCCCAAACCCTAAAAAAGAGGTTACACAAGAGTTTGTCCCAAGCCTCACACAAGAGGGTATAAGGTAGGTTATCCCAAACCTGAAAAAATAGGTTATAGTGGAGGTTGTCCCAATACTGAAACAAGAGGGTATATGGGAGGTTATCCAAATCCCAAAACAAGATGGTACATGAGAGGTCATCTTAATCCTGAAGAAGGTATGAGGGTGATTATCTCAATCCTAACATGTTTTAAATTTCTAGGTAGATGGATTTGACATAATATTTTCTACATTCATGTGTATTCCAAAATAGTATGTATTATGAAAATGTTATCCTCTCATGGCTCAGGTACTTTTATTACCTTATGATTTATGTCTTATCAACTACCAATATTTAAACCATGATGCAAGATTATGATATTTGATATGTATGGTATGCCTTTAAAATGTTTTGTTTGGTTTTCATATTCTTATGCTCATGTTATACATACATATCTCCCTTGTTTACCCTCACTGAGGATCAGTGATCACCCTTTCTTATATTTCCTTTCCCCAGGTTATGAAAAAGTTTTTTAGGTAGAATTACTAAATAGGAATGATCATTATGGGAGACATTGAAGATCTTTCATGAATTAATAATATTTTATCCCAGGCTTCCAAAGGCACTAAACTATTATAGTCCTCAGGTGAGTTTTTGTTTAAAATAATGAATATTCATATAAAAGGATGTAATTTCCATCTATGAGAAGAATTTTTCTCTATAAAAGGGGTTGAAATAAAATAAAATAAGTAATTTGTTTTTGTAAAATTTTGTAACATCATATTTTCCCCCTCTACCTATTTTTTGTGTATTCGTGACCAAGTTGGGAATTTCACCTATGATTTTTATTAGAAGTGTTTTGTTTATTTAAAAATGTAATTTTCATCTCATTACCAACAAATAAAATACTCTACATAATCAAATAGTGAATTTCAAAAATCTTTATAGGAGGAGGTATATGTTAGGATATATGATGAAGATAAAGAAGAAATAGATGAGGATACTTTAAAGTAAATGGTGAAATGAATAATTATGAAAATTCATAGAATTTTGAAATTTTTGTGGTCAAACATGATCCTAGTAAATTTAGTATATAAAGTAAGGAAATAATTTAAATTATGGGTAAAACTTCCTCATAAAAAAATTAAAAAGTCGATAAATAAGTTTAAGGTGAGTTTTTAAATCCAAAAATGAAATGTTATATATTTATCATAAAGTTTATAAAAAATGATCATATAGAGAAGATATTGGAAAAAAGAAATAATAAGAGAAATATATTAAGAAGAATAAATCTAGATTAATTTTTCCTGAATCTCGATTTATAGGACCATAAAATTAATATCATAAATTTAATTATTTTCTAAAGAAAAAATTTAAAGTTTACACATTATCCTATTGAGAAAATAAAAAAAGATAAATTATTGAGGTGGTTCAAAGTTATTCATCCATATCATCCCTAAAATTATCACCATTAATAATAAAGTAATTTTTATTTATTTAAGACATGTCAAATAATATTGAGGATGTGTCTATAAAGTAAATGGTATAGTTGTATTCTATACATTAATCAAATAGAAAGAAATAAACTTTTTCTAAGAATTTGTTACTTCAAAAAATTATGAAATTATTCACTCTAAATTAAGCAATAACAGGAAAGACTAGAACCATTCTAAAGATTTTTGGGGTATTTTTTTATAGGTTTTTGTCAAGATAAATTTATCAATATGTGTGAATAATTAAGGGGATGTGGTGCCCTTTTGTAATTGAGGTGAGTGGCACACTTGTAATTTTACGAAGTTATAAAAAATTATTAAGTCACCTTCTTAGAAAATGGATAAAAAATGACTCATATTATAATTTCAAAATGGAAAGTTAAAACTCCATCCAACCAATTAGTTTTAAGAAACTTTTTAGGTTATTTTAACCCTTATATTTTATATTAACCCCCGGTAAACCTGTTTTGACATTAACTGTGGTAATCATTTTTTATTTTTTTTAGTATTAATCATGACCAAAAATTAAGTTGAACTTATTTAATAATACTAGTTATTATAATTCAAAATATATAACAAGTTTTATCAAATTCCAATCATGTAAGTGAAATAATTTAATTTAAAAATAAACCTGCAAATCGTGATGAAAAATAGTTTTTCATGAAACGCATTTTTCAGGCATAAAATTATCTTACATTAACTATAAGACTAGTAATCATATTTATATGGATTTAAATTCATATATTTAGGTATTTAATCTATAAATTTCATTTAAATAATTCATTATGAAATATTATCTTAATTAATTAAAAAGGAAAGACATTGTGCTTTTAAAAATAATTTTATGAAAATATCAATTTTACCTCTAAATGATATTATCATTAATTCAATAAAATTGATAATAAATGAATGGTTAATTATATATATTATAAATAAAATGTGAAATATTAAAATACTACATTTTTAATTATTAATAAAAACTTATTTTTAAGGAAATTTGTAAACACTCGTTCTAGGGTTATTTTGATCTAGTGAGTTCAAAATTGATATTCATCCTATCAAATAAGAATTTTTGTTTCGCGAAATATTAAAATATGTAATATATTATAGTTTTATTAAAATATATTATTATCTTATTATAATTTAGTCTAGTTTGTCACATCCATTCCAACAATTTAGCTAGAATCATTCATATATTTACAAATATCATCAGGAATAAAATTAGATATGAAAGAAATATGAGCACAAAAATTTATCCAAAAGTTTATAGTTTTAATACTAGATTAAAAGTATCCAAATAATATATATTTAAGATTATATTGTTTTTATTTTACATGTTTTTTTAAGAGGGAGATACTCATTTTCAAAAGGTGCATTCAATAATAAATTTTCTTCTTCTCTAAAGATCAAATATCTTAAATTTTCCTCAATCTCATTTCAATCATCATTATTTTCTCTTAAAGTATTCTCATTAAATTTAACGTGTATTTAATTTTTAACAACTATGTTTATTTTATTATATACTATATAAACTTTACTAATATTTTAATATCATAAAAATATTCCTTCGTCAGATTTTGAAAGAAATTTTTATGAAGATTATTTAGTATTAAGAATGAAAACATTACAAACCAAAACTCATAAATAAACAATATTGGGTTTCTTACCTTTCTATAATTCATATGAAGTTTTCTTTATAAAAGTTCTTCAAATAATAATATTATAAACATAAAAACTTTTATTCATATCTTCAACCAAAAATTATTTTGGAATTTTAAATTAATTTAACATGGTTTCTTCTAATTCATGAAATGTCCTATTTTACTTTAAACTACACCATTTTTTAGGTGTTCTAGGGGATGAAAAGTTATGAAACCAACCTTTTTTTTTCAAAAAAACAAATTATAGATTTAATAACTCACCTAATATATAAATTTTAATTGAAAAAAATTAGATATACTTTCCCATTTTGAACCAATTTACAATAAGACACAATCTTTGATAAAGTTTCATTTTTATGGCTAAGAATATAAATCCATGTAAATCTACTAAAATCATCCACAATAAAAAAAATATTTCTTAGCACCCATAATTTATATTTTTATAGGTCCAAATAAGTAAATATGAATTATTTTCCGGTATCATATAGTATTAACTTCTTTAAAAAGTCTAAAACTTTCTTTATGTCGTTTACACACCATGAAAGAATCACAAACGTGATTGTTGTCCGGTTTAAAATTAGGATGATGTAGAACTTATCCATGTTTTAATTGATAGTGTAGAGACTTAAATTTTTCATGTACGATACTCATATTCCATAGAATATTTTATGATTTTATAGTATTCAATTCTCAATATTTTGATCCATTAGTTGTAAAAAAATTATTGAATAAATTTTATCATTTCTGTTATCATAAAACAAAATATATTTTTCTTAATAAATAATGCACTTGTCATTTTTAAATATTATAAGAAAAAAAATCATAATATAAATAAGAAATATTAATCATATTATATTTCAAAACTTTAGTATATAATAATTTAAAAATAATAATAGATTTACAAATACCAACTTCTCAAAATCCTTTTTTGTTACCTTTTGAGTTATCATCAAAAGTCACATTACCTACTTCACATTTATTGAATAATAAAAAGTTTTATTCATCTATTTTCATGTTTCTAGAGAATCCAATATATATGTACCAAGTCTCCTTTATAATTATAAGATATATTTTCTACAGTTTCAGTTTTAAGACGCTTTTAGTAAAACCATGTGAATTTGGGTTCAATTAGGTTATAAAAAATTCTATTACGAAATAAGGTTTATAAAACCATTCATATTTAATAATGGTGATAAATATTTAGAAAATAAATAATTCATATGTCTAAGATATTTTTTCAATCTAAATGAACATTAAATTTCATAATAACCATTCATTCCACATCTAAAACAAGTAATCTTAGAAACACTTCCTCCAAAACTTTTAGAAAAGAAAGTATTGTAAATTTAGGTAACTGATTATCATTTCTAATCCTTGTTTTATTTTTATTAATTTTTTCATAGAAATAATTTTATCATAAAATTATCTACCTTGAGAAAAAATGGATATATTATATTTCATATTTTCAATTTTAGTTTTAATCATTTCATTTTCCCTTTTAGAATCACTAATTCCATTATATAAGTTCTTGAACTTATTTTCTTAAACTTGATTATTTTTAGAAACAAAATAAATATTTTTTTATTTTTATTTTTTAAGTTTTTTTATCTTGAGAAATAAACTTATTTTCTTGAAAAAAAATACTTTTTCCCTTAAATTATTTTTATATTTTAGAAATTTTAATAAAAATATTTTTAAATATTTCAATTTCATCATATAAATCATAAATATTAGTCTTTTAAAAATCAAAATCAATGGAAACAAAATAAAAATCACTAAATTGATTTATTGAAGCACTGAGGAAAAAAATATGATACTTTTTCTATTCCAGATTCATCAGTGGAATTTAAACCTTTTATAAAAATCTAAATAGTCCTAAGAGTTATCTTTTATTTCTTAATTATCCTTTTGTTATTTCATTTTATATTTATTAATTTGAGTTTTATATGTATTGTTCTTCTTCATTCAAAATAGATTACTTCAGTAGAATCATTTGAAACAATATTACCATTTTTTATTCTATAATCATATCTAGGATGATCACTTATATTCCTTCTAGAATATAATTTCTTTCTTTTGTACAATCCCTTTTCTACATGAGTAGATTAAAATCTTTCACTTACCTATAACTCAAAATCAGATCATTAAGTAGTAACATTAATTTTTTATTTAAAATTAATCCTTTTTTTTTGTAACTTATTTATCATTAATATTATTAAGTTTCAATTCATATTATAGAAGTGAACCAATAAGTTCATCATGTATGTATTCATTAAATTTCTTACTATCATTAATATAAAACTTTTTATAATATCATTTATTTTGTAAGTATCTAATTACGCTTTCAATAAGAAATATATTATCTAAGGCTTCTCATGAATCAGTCATTCTATTAACAATATTAATAAACTTGTAGAGTATCTGATTTAAAATTTATTCTTCACCCAATTTGGAATCTTGATACTCGTCAATAAGAATTCAATGTTAAGTTATTTTTAATTTTTTTCCGCCATGGTGAGTGAATTGAAATATTCTATAAATATCATGATCAGTTTTACTTTTGGAGATATTACTAAATATATTTCTTCCAATTAAATAATATAAAATATTCATCACCTTATAATTTAAAACATATAAAACATAATATTTTCCATTCAATGTATCTTTATTAGTCATAGTAATGTGTAAGACTTTACCATAATACTCCAATGATTAATTCTTATATATTTGAGGAAATATTTCATTATATATTTCCAATAGTTATAGTAATTTCCATAATAGAAGGTGTCTTTTGAGGAATCCAACTATAAAACCCTATCCCTTTTCTGTTTTGAAATTTCAAGGTAATTTTAATTTTTTTTATTTCTGGAGAAATTTTTGGTTAAGAATCGGGGTTCAAATTAAGATTTATAGGTTTGGAATATCTAAAAGAGATGTTTTTTAAGTAGAATGGGGACTAAAAAGTGTTTTTAGGGCTCAAGTGAGAGTTATAGAAAGATAGAGTGCACCTACATCCATTTTGGGGTCATAAATGATCCACCATGGTATTGAGATCACTATGGTGGAGCAGTTCCATGCCTGGGTGAGTGTAGTGTTAGGTTGTTTTTTCCTAGGTGATCATGAGGTGCCAAGGGATTATACCTATGTGAAATAGGATTATAAATTCCCATTTAAGAGGGTGTGGCATCTAGAAAATGGTGAGGGGGGGCATACACTATGGTCCTGGGTGTTTTTCTCTCAGTTGAGTGTGAGGCCTAGGAGATTCCCTGATGGGAAATAGGGAAGACAAAATGCTATGAAGGTCATTTTAGGTGCTCTTAGTGGTGGTGTGGGTAACCTAATCACCTTGGAATTTTCCCTATGTGAAATTGGAAGTTCAAAACACCTATTTTGGTGGTCATGGAATGGTTGAAAATTGTTAGTATAGATGGGATATGGTGTGTTGATGGTTGTTTAATCCATATAGAGGGTTTTGAGTGGTATGTATATCTAAAATAGAGATAAAGGTATAGGACTTATTTATTTTTTTAGGCATGTCAAGTTTTATAATGGGATCCTTGGTCATGAACCATGGTAGTGTCCAGTTTGTAGTGCAATCTATTTTTCTTCCCCTCTGCAGTTTTTACTTATGTAGTAAAAATTCATTTTCCCCACATTTTTTTTGAACCCCTTCATCCTCTTTTCTTATCCCTTATTCGTAGATGATACAAGGGGGAATCTCCTCCTTCTTTTTTCCACCTAATTTTGGGGTATATTTTTATTTATTCTATCAAAAATTCAAGGTTTTTGTTGATGATTCCACCAAAGAATGGTGGAATCATCTTCGTATGATGTATCTTTTTCTTAGTGTAGCTATTGGATTTCCCATTAGTAAAAAAACATTCACTTTTCTTCCATTTAAATTAAGGTATTTTTCTCATGAAGGTGTTAGGGGTATTCTATAAACATTCTTTGGGTGGTTGGTAATCATTTAGATGAAATAAGGTTGCTTATTTCTTGGGAGTTTATACATTTCTTGGACAAGCCTAGGTGGTGACATCTATGCTTGGTTTCAGGGGAAGATTATTTTTACTTAATATTGGCGGTCCTAATTAATTTACCTTTGGTTTATAATTTTGATATGTAGCATGTCGTATATTTTCTCTCCATTTTAGGCGATTAACCTTTAAAATAAATGAATTGATTTATTTAAATGAAATGTTTGGAATGAACAAAGTGCCAAGGGAATTGATGGAACCTTATGCACTAGATAGAAGACTTGGTCAATTACGATCAAATCCTTGATTTTGATTGTATATATTGTGACTCTTAGACCTAAAGGGGTGATGTTTGAATTAACTTAGTGAAAATAGTAGACCTGGATGGGTTCCTTAGAACCCTTTAGTATATATGTGTGATTAATTGACAAAAATTGGACTGAGTATGCCATGTGAGAACCCTTAGATGGATTAAAGCCATTAGGATGGGTTAATATGATCATTGGTGTTTTTTCCTCCCTCATTGAGATGTTATTGCCTAGGTGGATAGACTCTATAGATATCTATGGATAGTTTGGGGGTAAGGATTGGCCTCAGGTGACTTCTGAAGAGAACAAGCTTTAGGCCATCTCCCTTATGTGTCATATCCTATGAGGCTAGTGATTTTTTAAGATTATTAGGATGAACCCAAGGGATGTGATTCCCTCTGAGTAATGGGTGATGACCTAAGATTAAATATTGATATCAATGATACCATGTGAGTTCCTCATTCTTTAAGTGACCTAGGGGATCCTAGTGGGTGCCTCAATGATATAACGACCCCTAAGAGGGAGCGTGAAGGTTATGGGTAGTGATGATTTTTTATGTCACTTTAGAAGCTAAATTAATTTTGTGAACCTGGTATAGAAATAGTGTTGAGGTTACGTTTTTCACTTGATTGGTTGACCCCAGTTATGTGATATGGGATCATGTGGATGGAAAACCATTATGAGACATTCCATATGAGATGTTATAGTAGGGATTCACTTCTCTTGAGACTTTAAGTGTAATTACCAAGTGGTAAGCTAAGATTCATATATTTTGTCAAATAGAATTATTATGGATGGTCACCTAGGATTCATCCATTAATCCTAATAATATTTAATGTTTGGGATATGCTCATTGGATCTAGTTATTGATCCTGATACTATTAGATATCTAATAAGTGCTCTTGAGATTTGTCCATTGATCTTAATATTGAATGAATTCCTTGACAATTACCCTTGGATTCAGCCTTTGGGTATTTATAGAATGCCCAAAACATTGAGATTTAGCCTTTAGGTCTATATGATTACCATAGGGTTTCCCATAGGAATCAGTTGTATTCTTAACACTATATTTTCTAGGAAGTTATGTTAAGAATCTATCATGGGCCTGATACTAATGGATTACCTAGAACCTTATCCTAGGAATCATCCTTGGGACTGATACTAGTTGGCATTGTCATGTGATAAGTTTAGTGACACTTTAACACTAGCTAAAGAAGGTTTTTTTGATCTTTGGTTTTGTAATAGAACTCAAGGATTGGTAGTGGTTATTTATTTACACTTCAAAGTTGAATTTATTTATTTATCTGAAAATATCACATATTTAAACTACTTTACTAGTTATATATGGGACTAAATTAGTGGTTCCCTATTGATTTGTACTAACACCCTGCTCAGGCGTCCATGACACTTGGATACCCAAGAAGATATTCACTGCTCATATGTTTAGTTTGGGAAAAGGCTTGGGATTTGATTGTCTAACTAAATAGAATAGATGAAGTTAGTATATGGATAAGGTAGGGCATGGATATAGTATTATATCCTCATAATTTGATTTCTTTTATTTTTTTATTTATGACCAAATAAGTGGGCAATAAACTTTTATGTTCTGGAATGATCGTGAACCCATATAACTTCCTACTTCTATGTTAAATTTTTTTTATAGCATGTTATTTTTTATTTATTCCATATATTTTGATTATTTCTTATGGATGATGCTTGGTTATTTGATGTTATTTTTCAATCTGATAAGGGGTTATATTCTCCCCATGATGACACCCTAAACCCTCACTGCTAGTCAACATCATCTCGAATATAGGAAGGCATTGAGGGAAAGAAGTGACTTCTCTGGTATGGGCACCACTCTGTGGCCAAATAATGGGAAGGACATTACAAATTGGCATCAGGGATTTTTTCATACTAATTTGAGAGATGTTATATAGGTGATATAGGAATGTGTCATGTATTTTCATGGACCTCAGTCTGGTTCATCGTAAATACATTTCTTAAGGGTAATTTCACGTTACTAGGGTATGGGATTATTGTTATTAGATTTTTCTATTACAGTTGAGTTGGTTATTGATAAAAATTATGATCAATTTATTTATTAAAGATTTATGATATGTTTATTTCGGAAATTTACCTAAAGGTAAGATTTTGGTGTTCATACATTATATTTGGCATGTAAGATCCATATGTCATAAATATACTTTTGTGTGATTTATATCACTGATGTAGAGGTTTTACTGGTTTAAATTTTCAATAGAAACTTATATAAAATTTTCCCATATAACTTCTTGGTGGAATTATACTCATCAAACCATAGTATATTTTCTTCTGATGATAGGTAATATGAATTCTATGGAGGTATTCCTTTTGATGATGACTATGTTTTCCCTCATATAAGGGATGTATAGTGTGATTTAGTGATTAGGTATAGGAATTTTATTCCTAGGAACTAGTTTTAATAAAAATGAATTTGGTTCTTTCAAATGTCAATAACTACATATATAGTGTTTTCCCATATATATTCTTTGTGGAATTATACTTAATAGAACCATGTGATTATGGAATAATCAACACAGATTGTAATAGGGAAATTTTTTTATATATGTGGTTGAGATCATGGTTCTTAAGGGGAAGTTGTGTATGGAGATTTACAATGAGGATCAGTGCCCTGTTTGTTTGATGGATTGTCACATAAAGCTTGAGACATATGCGTTCACCATAGAGTAGGTGTTTGGAATGTGAACTTCCCAGTGATATTATATATGGGTACAAAGTGGTGTTTCCTATGAGTTATGGCCTTCATTATATATGACCTATGGACTAGGTGGGATAGCCTATTTCCTTTGAGATATATATTGGGATATTGGTAGTCAATTGGTATATGAAAGGGTAACCTGAGAGAGGTGTTAGCCCAAACTTGTGAGTACCTTAGAAACAGAAATCATAGGTAGATTTTTGGGTTATGAGACTAGTGAAAAAGAGGTGATAACAAGTATATAGTGTTGGCATGTATATACTTTTATATTTTTCAATTTATAGAAACTTGAGGTTCTTTAAGCATTCATGATGTCAATCATTTATGATTATTTTGGTATCAAGGTGCGTTTTAAATGGTGGGATTAGTCAAATGTCTATCCCTCATTATTTCAAGTGTGAATAATTATGTAGTTGTAAATTATGATCCTATATGGTCAGATCTAGGTTCAATGTAGCATGAGTATACTCTTTTGGTTTTGGGAATCATTCTCAGATTGGTGACTGATCATGTGGTAGAGCTTGGAATGTGTGAAATTACTCAATTTTGAAGTGAATGCCAATGATAATTTGGTTATATGGTACTATATTACATGATTATCATGGTCAATGGGTTAGGTATGTGAGCCTAGGTTTATGGATGTGCGGATCATAGGGGTGTGAGTCGGATTATATGATTGGGTGGTACAGATTTGTACACCCATTGGGTTTAGATGAAATTGAGATGAATCATTGAGTAGTTGCATATAGTCCATGGACCAATGGAATGATGAAATTATTAAAATCATGGTTGTAAATTGTTTAAAGTGTAAATCTCTCTCTATGGTGACAATGAAATCAAGAAAGATGTGGTTTTATGAGGTAATATAACAGATGATAAATTCATAGGAGGAGTGACATGTGTGTGATGGTGGGTATCGATAATGACATTTTGGTGAGCCAAGGGTAGGAAACATTTAATTTTTTGTATTGATTCTTGGATATGAGTTTGATGGTCACATCCATTCATTTGGTTTGGTAATATATAGATTGTGCGTTGTGGGTATATGACCCTATTTTGGCAGGGTCATTGGTGGGATGATACCAATCATTGGATTGTCGAGGTGGAATTTAGATTCTTTTGTATGATAAGTTCTACTAATATCAGGTTCTTTAGGTAATATCATATTCAAAATGAAAAAATGGTATTGGATAGACTCCATACTTTAGTACTAAGCTTGAGATGATTTCAATGTGAGTTGGAGTGGTGATGCGTCAATGCTCAGGTGAGAGCACGACAACTGGGTTGGTTGATTGAGGATATTACCATCAAATTACACTAAAATTTATGTTTCAACTTTAGTGTGAATGTATAGATGATATTATCATGCCTTTAGAAGTAAATTTATTCGGATTGGAAGATATAATTGTGATTTGAAAGGTGCTGCTAAAAAATTTTATGAATGGTCTTCCAAAGGAGGATCGGGTAGTGTTTTTTAGTTAGATTGGTGTTGTGAGATATAATTTAAACCAAATAGGTCAATATAATTCTAAGAATATATTTCTTTATGTGATTATGTTGGTGAGGAGAATCATGGATCATAATTTTCCCTTGTATGCTAATATATATTTTTGGGAGGATTATAACTATGTGGATGAGTATAATCATTTAAATAAACTATGGTGTATCAAGATAGACGAGCACAATTTAGTTTCATCTCAGTTTGGGATATTATGATGTGTAGGTATCATGAATTTTGAAGAACAATGCACCTCATTTTTTGAGTTGCGTAGTGGAATCTCGATTGTCATTTTAGAGTAGAATACGATGGGTTGTTATGAATTAACAACTCGAAAATATTGAGAATTGTGGTTATGATCCATTAGGAATTATTATGTATGAGAAAATATATATTGGGTAGGTTGTAAAAAACCATCCCTTTTTTATTTGTTGAATTCCAATGGAATTTAATTTTTTCATTTTTAAAACAATGTTTGGTTGAGAAATGAAACTTTATCAATATTTTAAGGTTTGGAACATCTCAATGAGATGTTTTTAGATATATAATTGTGATTAAAATTTTTTTGAGGGCTCAAGTGATATCCAAAGTAATATTGGGTGGACCTATATAAATTTTGGGTAATAAGTTCTCCCTCGCAAGGAGAACCATGGTGTAGAGCTCACCATGGTAGAGGGGTGCCATGTTGGGGTGAGCATAGTACCCAGTAATTTTTTCTTGGGAGAGAACAAGGTGCATGGGGTATTTCCTTGTAATAAATGGGATGTAAAATTCAATTTTCAGTGGTTAGGTCCCTAGAAAATGGTGAGGGGGAAGTCCCTATATCGTACTCCTCAATGTTTTATGCTTGGATGAGTGCAAAACCTTAGAGGCCCCTTTGTGGGAAATGGGGGAACCAAAATGCCATGAAGGGAATTTTGGGTACCCGTGGTGGTGACCTAGGTGATCAAGGTGCCTAGTCATTGTATCATTGTGAAATGAATAGATCAAAATTCTCATTTTGGAGGGTATGGTGTGGTGGAAAATGGTGAGCAGTGAGGGGATACGGTGTGGTTTTGGGTGCTTAAGCCACATGGGGGCATGGGGTGGTGTGCCTATCCGAAAAAGAGAGTGCAGAGGGATTCCTTTACCATTTTTCTAGGTTTTTTAGGGATTCTCAGAGAATACCCAGGAATGCACCATGATTTCATCCAAGTCATGGTAAAATCCATTTTTCTACCCATCTAAAGTTTTTATTTTTGTGGTAAAAACCTATTTTCCCTCATTTTTCTTAAAACCCATCCTCCTCTTTCCTTATCCCTCACTTAAAACTGATCCAAAATGAACCCTGATCCTTCTTCCTTTAATACTTCTTGATATGGGGTGGATTTTTATTAATTTAAATAATTATTCAAGGTTTTCTATGACAATTCCACCATAACATAGTGGAATCATCCTTATATGATGTGGATTTTCCTCTATGTAGCTAGATAAAATCTTGGTAACCTGAACACATGATGATTATCATAGTTTCAATTAAGTTATTTTTCTTAGGAAGGGGTTGGAAGTGTTAAAATAATATTATATGGGTGGTTGGTCTCCATTCTTGTGTGAAGAGGTTTCTCAGTGCTCAAGAGACTATATGATTCTTAAAAAATCCTAGGTAGTTACAACCTGGCTTGGTTTGGAGGGAACTTGCTACATATTTGAGGAAGGTGGTATTTATGAATCTCCCTTGGGTTTATGACTTTGATATATGACAATATATATATGTTATTTCCATTTTAGGTGATCAAAATATCTATTAAATGAATTTATTTATTTGAATTAAATGCATAGACCAAACAAATTTTCAAGGGCCATGAGGGGCCCTTGTGCACTATATTGAAGCCACAATAGCTGATTATCAAGGCCTTTATTAGGTTCAAATGAACTTAGTGACATATTTGGACTAGAAGGGTTCCTTAATCCCATTTGAGTATATATATGTGAGAAATTATGAATGATTGACCCAAGTTGGCCATGTGAGAACCTTAAGATGCCTTAGAGCCTTTAGGATGGATTAAGATGAGAATGGGATGAGTGTTCTACCTCTAATGAAATTTTATTAACTAGGTGGGTAGACTCTATAAATATTTATGGATATTTTGTATGTGAGTATTAACCTTGGGTGACTTGGGAAGGGAACGGGCTTGAGTCCATATCCCATGTGTGACTTATCCTGTAACAAACCACCCCTGGAAAAACCAATATGTCACCCGACCTAGCTCACCACTAGGCCCAAAAGGAGTCATCAATACCCACGGGATAGAAAATAGTGTTAGGGAAACATGTAATAATCTAATTGGAATGATTTCTCCCTCAAATAATAAAAAATCATTCATTTGAAACTAAGCGATAATCCAGCATGGTACATCCATGCATTGTAAAACCATGAAATGAAATAAAAATAATAAAGAAAAAAATGATTCCTAGCCAACATGTATGATTCAACTCATTTATATAATCTTACAATGTCATCCAAAGACAAACATAAACAAACTTATCTCATAAATATTATTGAAGAAGAGTGTGAAAAAAAAACATATAAAAAAATAATCTAATGGAAATAAATATAACAAGTTTAGATGGTTGATACACAACATCCCAAAAATATCCCATAATCAAGGTAAACTATCAAAACCAACTCCAAGTGGGCCATGGTAACTAACTACCTCTAGATATGACCTCCCATGGAACAACTGGCCAGAAAAAAAACCATAGGCAAGTAATGGGATCCTAAAGGTAAATATAAGAGTTGCATACACCCAAGGGTGCAAGCAGGGTGTGATCTAAACATTCCTAGTAGGATCTCACCAAGGATTCTATGTAACTAATTATAGTTTACATTTAAATAATACTAGTTTGAACTATATTTATAAAATAATCCTTCACGTGAAAGTTTATAAGAGAAAACAGGCAATAATTCTTTTCTTTTAAAATTCATCTTTCAAATAAAATTATATTTTAAATTTAAAACAAAATTTCATCTTAAATGAAACATTGTTGAACCATAAAAAGGAAACCAAGGTTTTCATCAAACGCACATTTCCATCAAACCCCTTTTTTTCTTTGAAAAAACCTTTCTCAAAAAAACTCATTTCAAATAATCACTTTTAAACATAGACCACACAAAAGTAAAAGAATGTATAAATTAAAATAAAAAACAAGAATTCACCAAAAGTTAATAAATTAAAAAAAAGGTATACAACAAGAGTATAATGGATCCATATAATCCAACCGAATCTGGTGATGAAAACAATCATAAAGAGGAAATCATCTAGATTTAATAATCAATAAAAAACCTGGGGTATGGGAAAATCATTAGGTGACAAATGGGACATAATACTACAAATTACCATAACATGGGTCTAATTATCATCCTACATTGTATCCTAAATAAGTACACAATTTACATAACTATCCCACACTAGCATCACTAGGGTCACTCTCTACCCAAACCTCTCTCTCACTAGAGGTAGCATTAGCCCATGTATTATTTAAATTATTGTAGAAAATGTCTAGACCACTCATTTAGTGACTAGGGTTACCATGAATTAAATCAAGGGGAGGTGATTCAATGATCAACCATATAATATTACATGCATTAATAAATAAAAAGTAATAAACCTCTTCTCACCTCAAAAATACTCATACAAAATATCACATTTCATTTCCATGAATAAGCACTAATATTTTCTTAATAAACACCCCCCTTAAAAGGAAAAAGAACAAAATAATATATATTATATAGGGGGATAAAATTAGAGGGGATCTCAAAACATCAATTCAAATTCCTTTTAAAAATCACCAAACATGACTTAGAAAATATTCTTGGGATTCTATAGTATTTAATTTATCTTTAAAAGTCTAATTTTATAAAAAAAATAGAAGACCATTTGGATAAACATTCAAAACAAGATCCACTTTTGGAAACCAATTTTAAACAATATAAATTCTTTAAAAACTCACACCACTGTCAAATTCCCCATTAAAATTCTAATTCCACTGGAAAATGGCCACAAGGGAATTTATATACTAACTTGGAATTCAAAAAAAAATTTAAAACATAAAACCATAGGGATCCATTTATTCTAAGTGATAAATTTCATGAAAAACATTTCAACACCCATCAAGGGAATAATATATATGTATGAATTAATAATAAATGGTTTTTAAGAAACTCAAGCATCAAATTTATATAAAAAAAAGAAATCATATAGAAACACCTACCTTAAAACCAAGTAAAACATTTCACCTATGATAGTGGACGATCAAACAATGATGAAGATGGTCTCTAAAATCCCTATTCATCAAAATACCTAACATTATGCCTACTCTAAACCCTAAAATCAACCTATATGGCATCTAGGGTTCGTAGGAGAAGTTTGAACCATGAGAAAATAATGAAAGAATGAAGCGGAATAGAGGAGGAGAGACCTAAATAAGATTACCTAAAATATTCATAAACAAATGAGGAATAAAATTGAAGGAATTATATGGAGGAGTATAGGAAGAGTGGGGGTGATTTAATGGGGGTTGGTCAAGCTAAGTGGGGAGAAAAAACATCCTTGAGGCTGTAAAATTGGAAAGGCCATGTTTGTAATTTCATATTTTTTTTAGAAAAAATGGGAAGACCGCACTATTTGGTAAACTGTGTTCCAACCATGTGTATGGAACTCTAAAAGACTTGGGAACTCACACAAGTTTTCTACTATATTTACTTAGTTGTGTTTCAATCATACAAAACCCTTAGAAATTAAATATTGATCCTTTCACATTATTAATGCATATTTTACACTAAAAAAGTGAAATATGTGTTCCAACACCCTTATGCATAAAGGTATCACAAGTTTTTTACTGAATTTCACATGGTTTGGATCCAACTATGTGATACCAGTGATAATAAACCATGCACAAACAAAAATGAACTAAAAATGACTCTATATAAGGATAACGACATGATTTCTCCAAAACAGTGTACATTAACCATGTTATAGAAAAAAATGCCCAAAACTCAAAATTTGAACACAAAACCCCCTGAAAATCAACTAAAATAACAAAAACATATAAAAATAACATAATTAGGAAATTGAAAAAATGAGTTCTAGAAATTCTCCCCATTATAACACTTTCTTCCCCTATCTATCAGTAAAATATGGAAGACATCAGAATGGTAAAACCTCAACACCCCAATGAAGCGGTGGAAGGATTGGGAAAACTAATAAGACCACAAGAGAAGGAAAATCACAACCAAAAATTACAACTCAAGTCTAATGGAACGTATCCTCATACATCATCAAACATCTCTGAGATGAATGTAACTCACTAATAAAAGACACACAACTTAGAGAACATGAGGACCTATTGATGTCTCTGCATCATTTATATTTCATCTAAAATGGTGGATCATCAGGAAAAAGTAATTTAAATAAAATATACTTCCACAAAACACCCAAGGTAAAACAAAATTAATTTATTTATCACACCAAACATCCAAGAAACTAGATCAAAATTATATAAGGAAAGCACCAACCAAGAAAGGATACTCAAAAGGACTCTAAGACAAGAATAAACCGTAGTATCATCATCCCATAACAAAGGATATGAAGCTCTAAGACCAAAAATACCAACCTAAATAGAACAACATGACACTAACCTTTGGTCTAGGAACTATAAAGGAGAGTAACCTCGAACCAAACTTATGGAATGAATCTAACCTCACTTATGAAATGATAACCATGGTGCATCCAATGTAATCCAAATTGCTCTTACTATAGTTTAATTGAACCACATCAGTTTGGACCCCAAATCACCTAACCAAGTATTTCTAGGTACAATCCCTAAAAACTGAGACCCCAAAACATTGGATGTAAATAAAAACCACAAGAAGAAGCATCAACAATGAGAGATAAGTACCAAAAGATTAACCAACATCTTTCATCATCAAGACAGAATATTCTCAGTGCACAACTAAATATGAGTTACCTAAAAATATCTAATATAATCAAAATCCATAAAAAATGAAACCACCAATAACAAAGAACTAACTCGAGGATAATAAATAAATAGGCTTTGAAATACACTTGAGACTCCTTGTACCTAGGAGAGGCAGCATGACCCTAAGAAGTATGACCCTCACCCACAAGACTTAGTTTGGATTCAATTTCCTTATGGATTAGTTCCATCATCAAAAGGAAGAGGATAATGATTCAAGTAATCTTGGATAATATCCAAATTAAGAAATATTTCTATATCAACCACTCTATTCTTATTTTGGGTAAAGTTGCCAACTAATGGAAATTCACCTGAGAGACATGGAGAATCACCATAGGATTCATCTTTAGAGATAGATTTTCCATCCTTTTTCAAGACCCCTCTAGGAGAAGTGCTATAAATGAAATGAAAAATTAGTCTAAACTGGTCATGTTTCTCGATTAAAATGAACTGACCCAATATACATGACTGAGATCCAAATCAATACTCAAAAAGAAAAAAAATTAAAAAAACTTTAAAATTTTGTTTTTAAAACATATCCCCCTTAACAGTGGATTAAATATCACTTTATAAAACAAAAAAAATGTTTTATTAGAACATTCATCAACTATGTTCCATGATCTATTAATTCCATAGAAACCTTATACATAGATCTTTATGGTTTACCAAACCATACGGTCTAACTATGTAGGCATGGTTTTTTATCCATCTTCATCCCAAAACTCCATAAATCTTCAAAATAACTTATAAAATCTTTCATGGGTAAAAAAACATTTTTCATAAATCATAACTCAAAGTAATAATAAAAAGTGATTATGGATTCAAATTCAATATCCTAAATACTCATGGAAACTCAAGAATCTTCATCAGAGGTGGTGATCAAATGCCTACTCATGATTTACCTCTTGAGTGTTGACCTTCCTAGTAACTTTTATACCAAAATTCACCCACAAATAACAATATTCCTTATCAAAAACCAATACCCTTATCAAGAGCCTATAATATAATACCATTTGTAACTAACTACCCTAGGATGACCCAAATCGGCTCTTCATTAGGCCTGAAGGGTGTTCTGAATCCCCATAGGCTGGAAACTAGTGTCTAAGAATCATGGAACAATACAATGGGAAAATTTTCACCCTCTAATAGAAAATAAATAATCATTGGAAACTTTCCAAGAATCTAGTATGGTACGTCAATGTATTGGAAAACCATGTTACGCACACTGGTTGTGGGGTGTGGAAAAAGAAATTATTTTTCCTAGGTTAAATGTAGTATTAGTGCTAACGTAAGGCTTTACTCTAGGGAGGAGTTATCAAAATATATTGTCACCATTAATTAGAGAAAAATGGAGCTTTTGTTTTAGATTTTTCAAAAAAAAGTAAAACAATGTAACAAGAGTTTGAAAACTATTGATGAAGAAAGTGATGGGATAAATGTTGGATTTACATTAATAATGTTATCATAGTATTTAAAATGGTTTTACTTCTCTTATTATTTATTGATAAATAAAATACTCCTTGATTGATTTTTCAATCACCCTAGGTTGAAGATGATGATGGGTACCACCCTAATAGATTTATCGATTAGTTATTCCCCCTTCTTATGTGACTTAAAAGTTAATAAATCACTCCCAACCTACAATGGAAATACCCAATTGGGTATTGGTGTTCCTAGGAAAATTATGAGTAACTCAAATCTTTCACACACATTATATAAATTTCAAGACACTCACCACCTAACACATCTTATTACTTTGAGATTGGATACACTAGGTTTCACAATATTATAGATCCTTAACCTCAATAGTAAATAATGAGCGCATTCAAATCCTAAAATACAATTGTATTATAAGTATTGAACACCCAAAGGAAACTAAAACCATACAATAGAGGAGTGTTTTATTTAATAAAAGCTATCATCAATAATTATAAAGGATATCATTCACTTCCCAAATAAATTTATATTTACTTTTCCATTCAAAGTATAACATAGAATAATGGGGAATAATAATTCATTGAAAATATAAGAAAATATAAAATAAAACAATAGTAGTGAAAAAACTCCAAAAATTAAAAAAAATCACCCTAAAAAATACAACATACCATATAACTTGATCCTATTACTTATTTTATATATGTGCAGTTTCCCCCACTTTTACTCTACTCTAACCTCTGAGATGTTTTTTCCTTTCTATTTTAAAAATATTCCTTCTTTCGTAGGGCTTCAAATCTACTTGAGATACATAGCTATTATTTTTAGTTTCAATGATTCATAATATGTGATTTTTTAAAAAATAATCCATGTTCATTCCTTTAATTGATTGCATAAATGAAAACGTGTAAGCCCAAAACCTCATATTTATGTCCCAGTGAATCCATTTAGGTTTTCTTGTTTTTTATCCTTTAGAATTTTTTTTGAAAAGGTATGAATAAAACCTATGTTGGTAGATTCAAACCTATGTAGAGAAAAAATTAAACCTATTTCTAGTAGCTTCACATATACACTCAAAAAATAACACCTATTCTCATGAAATTGAAACATATGTAGCGGAATATCACACCTATACAAGGTTGATTCATATGTATTCTCATATTTCTTTTCCATTTATCCCATCTAAAAGAACTGATAATTACCCAAATTCTCATTTTATTTTTACATTTTTTCATTATCTATGTTCTAATAATGAAACCTAAGTTAAATTCTCTTTATTGTATTTTATCCATCAAACCTAAAAAATCCATATTTCATTATAGAATTATTTTGATTATTTTATATTCCTTCCGATATACAAAAATAATAAAAAAAAACCAAAGTTTAAATATAGGTATTACTCTAATAATTCCAAATATAGACAAAACAATTAAATTTTATGAATTAATTAATTTTTATAATTAAACTCAAACTGCTCTTATAATCTAAATATGTGACAATTGCTTATAAAATCATGAAATTGTGTAATTAAATTCAATAAAATATAGAGATAAAATGTATGAAAATATTTTATTTTCACCATAAATTTAAATAAAATTAATAGTATAAATAAAGAAAAATAATTCATAACCAACATCTATGATTAAATTCATTTATATAACCATTCAATATCACCCAAAAATAAACATCCACAAAATGAACTCATAAAAATAAAGGATGTAGATTTCACAAAAAAATAGATACAAAATAAGCTAATGGAAATAAAAAAAATAGGTTGATATAGTCAATAAAAAACATCCCAAAAATAAACTAAATGAAATTAGAACTAAAAAAACCAACTCCATATAGACTATGGTTACTCACCAACTCCCGATACCACCTACCATGGAACAACTCACCAGAAAGAATTAAGAGACAATGATTAGGCTCCTCAAAGAAAACATAAGAGTTTTATACACCCAGGGGTAAATATTGGGTGTGATCTAAATATTCCCAACAGGATGTCATCAATGAGTCTATATAATTCCTTAAAAATTACATTTCAATAATTCTAGTTTGAATTATATTTAGAAATTAATATTTCACATGAAAGTGAATAAGAGAAAATAATAAAAAAATCTTTCCATTTAAATATTCTCTTTTAAATCAACTTCCACTTGAAATTTAAAAGAAAACTTCATTTTATATGAAATTAATTTGAACCATAAAAATGATGCCATGATTTTCAAAAAAAACACATTTCTATAAAAACTTCCTTTTTTATTTGTCAAAACCTTTCTAAAAAATTTCCATTTCATATAATCACTTTTAAAAATAAACCACACCAAAGTAAAATAATGTATAAAATAGAGTAATAATAAAAAATACACTATAAGTGAATAAATCTGAAAGTAGACAAAAAAAATAAGTATAAGGGTGTCAAAAAATCCAAATAAACTAGGGGATACAAATAAGAACAAGGATGAAATACCCTATATTAGATCATAGATAAAATACAAGGGATGTGAGAAACATACTAAGTACTAAAGGGAGATGTACCTAGATATTACTATAACATGGGACCAACTATCGGCAAATGTTTCTTCCCAAACAAATAAACAAGCCACCCGAATAACCCATTTTGACATCACTGGGGGTGATCCCCACCTGGCCCTTTATCATGCTAGAGGGGAAACTATCTAATGTGTTCTTTGAACTAGAGTATCATACATATTGACCACTATCTTAGTGTCTAGGGTTCCCATGTAGTCAATCAAATGGACGCATGCCAATGATAAATCAAATATAATAATATACATCAATAAATCATAAGAAATAGACCTAATCTAAAGAGGCCTTATAAAAACACCTTGGGATTCTAAGTTATTTTATCTCTCTTTTAAAGTCAAATTCTAAAAACAAAACTTTTGAAGAAAATTTGTAAAAACATTCAAAACAAAGAACCTCCTTTGAAAACCCATTTCAAACACTAAAACCTCTTTGAAAACTCATACTGATGTCAAAAACCACCTTCAAATTCCAATTACACAAGAAAACATCCACTATGGAATTTTCATATCAATTAGTATTCAAGAATAAGCAATTTTATGTTTTCAAACATAAAACCATAGGTTACCATTTATAAAAAGTGATAAATGTAAGAACCTGAGTTTTTAGAAACGGGTCAAATTCCGACCCTGTTTAAACTTTTTGATTGGTTTTTGAGAAGTCTGGAGAATCTGGGCAGTTTCTGAAAATTTCCAGACTACACGCCATGTACCATAAGTACACGCCATGTATGAGTTACCCGAGTGACTGGTCGTGTGCTCGCCGAGTACATAACGTTTGAATACCATGTAGAAGTTTCTTACTACACAGCGTTTATTTTTCAACAAGTCGTGTATCCCTTACCCGTGCGAGGCCAAGTACATGTCGTATGGTGCCCAAGTGTATATTTCCATCTACACAGCGTGTAGGCTTCCTTGACACGCCGTGTAGCGGCCGGCTCCCTGGCCATTTTTTGACCGTGTACATGGTCCAAGCCTTGTGCGGGACTCTGCTTAAGTCGGACTGTAGAAACACATCTACACGGTGTGTACTTTGGAAATACACATCGTGTACTTTTTTTTATTTGAGCGATCGAGGAGTCGTCGCGCCTCATTCCCAGAAACCTTTTCTTCTTCCCCTTTGGACGAACAGTTCATCCGAAAACCGCCAAAAAACACAAATCCTTCCAGAATTGTCATACGACCTCCGTTCTTCGATCCGTCGGTGGCAGTGGGACTGCATCGGAAAGGCTAATCCCGTGAACCCTTCTTAGTCTTTGATTCCTCACATGTTCCTCCATATATTCCATCTGAATGGAATTCCCAGATTTGAAGGAAACACAGATCTACTGTGATTCAGTCCGATTCAGGGGATGAAATCAGAGGAGTGTCATCGTATGAGTACGAGGTAGGTGGTGCATACATTCTATCATGTTTTCGTAGACAATTGGGGGTTGTGACCTTTGAGCGCAACGTTTGGTATTGATTGAAACCCTTGTTTATTTATCTTAATAGATTATCTGCATTGTGGGATGCCTCTGGGTATTCCTTGACCCTTTTTGTGTTTGAGCGAGGCCAGGTTAGGGGTTGTTGCTCGTTTGGGGCAATTCGGCTGGGGGTTCTGAATTGCGTATGAACTGGACCATTGTGTTAACTGCTGAGTTTAGAATGCTTTTGATGTTTTTGGATTAAACTGCTAAGTTCTATTTGTTAAAGCATGTTATTAATTTGTTCAAGGTGTTTAAGACCTTAGGTGCTGGTTTGGGATAGCATAAGTTAGTGCAATTTGACTGTTTAGTGATTGCTTGTTTAATGTAATGTTTTCAAGTATGAATATGAAATGTGTGATATTTCTTGTGTTGAACTGCTTGTTCTGTTGGGAGTGGCCTGGATATATTGTTGTGTGATGGGGATCACAGGTTGGGGATTTTTCTCAGTTTTCTTTGGGTTGTTTCTACCACGGGATTGGGCGTCATGGATGTCGGTTGAGGCAGTTGGACTGTCGAGTTGGGATTTGGGCCGGGTTACTTGGATGGAAAGGACATCAGACTTGAGTGACAGGTTCGCAGGGGCATGAGGTGTCAGAAGAGTTGTGGTTCGAGAACTTATTGAGGTGATTACCGCTCACCGGGTACTTTTGAGTAGTGTACACGCAGACTCCAAGATGAGGTGGTACGGCCACTCGCTAGGTAGAGGCCCCTGGTAGATGCAGTTAGGTGTTTTGGTTTGGGGTGCTTTCCATAGGAAGCCACGTGGAAGGTGATGAGCCTTCGGGAGACAGCTTTGAGGCGGTCAGGTTAGGGGAAGAGGCTCACCATGATTTGAGGGCCGACATCGCTATCCCTCCGGTTACCTTTTGAGGATAGGTATCGTTGTTCCTTCGGATGTTGGGCCATGGGAAGGTTGAGCTTTCGAGCTGGGTTACGATGGTTGGGAGTGCCTTCAGGAGGTCTATACTTGAGACACATGGTGTCAGGTGGCATGAGGTGTCGGGCTACGGATCAAGGATTCCGGTGTTGGCCGAAGCAGGTGACACTTCCTTGTGGCCACTGAGCACCAGTGAACTCTTTGTTTACTTTTGGAATTGTACTGTTTACTTTATTTCTTATATAATCATGTCTTCCTAAACACTTATATTAGGTACGCACCCGTGGGTGGTATCCTACCGAGACTTGTCTCACACCCTACACGGGCCCTTCGGGACGCGTGTAGACTTTATGAAATTGCGTGCAGGTAAAAGGTCAGCCTTAGGAGCTGTACTTTAGCATTGTTGACATGGAGACTGGCATGGACCTTGAGGTCGTGCCGTACTAGAGATACTTTTTTAGTATTCTTTTCCTTGCATCAACATGTTTACTTCATATTGTAGCTACTGCTGGTTAGCCATTGGCGTCGTCATATGCATATTGGTTTGTATGACTTTCTTGGTTGTTTTAGCAGTTATTGCAGTTGATTGTTGGAATGATGTTCTGTTTACTTTCTGCTGCTGTTGTTCTATATTTCTTCTGCTTTTTATTGATATTGAATGTGCTTCCACTCTACGGGTCTGGTTCAAGTCTGCTGAGTCATTTATTTCCGCTGCATATTTTATTTTAACACTTGGACCAGTACCTTTAATTCCTCCTAGAGGGTATAGCCTCTCCACTATACCTATTCAGACCCTCGCTGCTAGTCGGCAGCCTTTGGAATTTAGGGGAGGTTCACCTAAGGTAGTAACATCCGACCCGTTCGGCACTGTTTGGGTGGCTGGCCGGGTCCAGTTTGTTACAATAAATTCCATGAAAAACATTTAAACACCCATCAAGGGTGCAATATATTGGTATGATTTGACAAAAAATATTTTAAAAAATCACAATCATCAAATTTGTGTTAAGATAATGAATCATATAAAAACACAAACCTTAAAACCAAGTGAATTGTGTCACTTATGATGACAGAAGCTCAAATTATGATGTAAATGATGTCTATAATCATTGTACATTAAAATACCCAATGTTAGGTCCACCAAAAATACTAAAATAAATCAACATGGCATCAATGGGTTCATATAAAAAGTTTGAATTAAGGGAAAAGTGAGTAGGAAGGAAGATGAAAATAGTAGAGACATAAAGAATATTGCCTTGGAGATTTGAGCTAAAATGAGTGTTAAACCCAAAGGAACACCATGGTGGAGGGGAATAATATATGGTGGTGTGTGCATAGGTCTCATGAACTAAGATGGAGTGTCATCTGACCTAGTCCATGGCATGGCCCGAAAGGTATTCTCGATCCCCACGGGCTGGAAAATAGTGCGTGGGTATCAAAAATATACTTTGGGAATGATTTCACCCATGAGTATAAAAATAGACAAGCAACAAAAATAAACAAAATATAATAGAATAATTATACCCAAATGAGATACAAAAACTTTCACACTCAATCCACCACCACCAACAGCTACAACAAGTGGAATACTAGAAACCAGATCCACCACACCACGACACATCTTGCCTTTACATGGGTCATACATAACAAAGTCTAAATATACCCAAAGTTGTATGCAAGGTGTGAGCCAAATACTATTAGGATTCCACCCAAAATAAAGATTCCATTCTATAACATTTGAATAGAAATTTACATGCACATTTATACAAAGCCTTTGAAATATCTTCTATAAAACATTTCAAGAAAAACCATAAAAAAGGAAACACTTTCAAGGAAAACCAATTCTCAATAAACATGATTCAAATTAAGTATACACAAGGTCCACCATATACCAACATATGGAACCAAATCACATAAGAATCATGTCACAATAGAGCACCATGGGTAAATCCCTAAGGGTAACTAGCCCAAGTGGAACTCTAGAAAACTCATACCTCAATCAAATAATGGTATAGAAAGCATAGCTCATAGATTTATCATGAATCAGAGATAAGAAGGGAACATCACAAGGTCCTAGTTGTCTCCGGTCATATCATATGTTTATTTTGTGTTGTAAAATTCAGTCTAGCTAAGTGAATCTAGGATTTTCTACTTCTGAGTCAACTAGCGTCAATCCACTAAAAGAATCTGGGCTTTCCACTTCCGAATCACTAGCGTATTTGTTCCAGCTGTCCCACCTAGGTATCTAGGATTCCTTTTGTGCTCAATTTCACATTTCAAATGTCACATAACTCATCAATTTTACATACACATACCAAGAATTATAAACACACAAGTAAATCACCTATTTCACAAACCATCACATAGAAACCACCATTTTCCATGAACAAAGCACTTTCCATTTTACAAACACCAAAACTATTTAAAAACACATTTTGCACTAATTTCACAATACATTAAACCCATTTAACAAAATTAAAAGAAAATCACATGATTAATTTAACCATTTACATGTGAAAATCACCTTTAAAATCCACAAATAAACCAATTTTAATTCAAAATATACATCCCAACATTTACACAATTCACAATTCAAATTAAAAGTGCACAAGCAAGAAGCCATCATGCCATAAAAATTAATTTATTTTAAAAAAATCACTTTCAAATACAATAATACCTCAATTTATTTTGAAAAAATATTTCACACCTTTCAAACAACCCATGAAACACTTCCCTGAAGCACCACAATAGAGCACACCAAAAAGCATAGCCATTTTCCTTTATAAAATCAATTTCCATCACATAATAAAGTCAA
Source organism: Viscum album (assembly GCA_963277665.1). Lineage (NCBI taxonomy): Eukaryota > Viridiplantae > Streptophyta > Magnoliopsida > Santalales > Viscaceae > Viscum > Viscum album. The sequence continues at coordinate 320,679,100 of OY728156.1, forward strand.
AACTTTCCCAAAAAAATTTCTCACCACACAAATAAATCATGTAGAACCTATAATTAACCAAGAAAGAATATCAAAACGTATAAAAATGTTAGATCATAGAACCGCCTACCTCACTCTTGAAAACTTTTGGAAAATTGGTGTGAAACTGCAACTCCACCACAAAAATATTCTATAAAGGAAATATTAAAAACTAATAATCAATATTGAACCCTAAAAATCCATATTTAACCCAAAATAGGTCACCCAACCCACTAGAAAACAAAACCCCAAAGAAGAAGTAAAAGAATCCCTAGAAAAGAGGAGAAACCAAGGAAGAAACTCACTTAATTGATGTATCTTTGAAGAATCCGCACCAAAACCACCCCAAGAAGGGAGATCATGGCATCCAAGAGGAATAGAGGGATAAACCTAGGGTAGTAGAGGTTGAATGGGTGGGGAAGGAGTTATTTTTTGGTTAAATCTTAAGAGGAAAAAAAAGGAGTTTTCATATTTTTAATGACTTGGAAAAGTTGCATGGTTTTCCCGCATGGTTTACAAAACTGACCGAAAACCATGCACCCCTCACTATCCCAGAAGGAAATATCATATGGTTTTCCCACATGATCTTCAAACTATGTAAAAACCATTTTTTTTTCCTGTATACCAAAAATTACACTTAATCGTATGGTTTTCTAGGCAACGTGCATGGTTTCCCCTAACCATGCGCCACCTACTACCAAGTTGAAATTTTTTATTTTTCATCAAAAATACTTGGGGAAACTGATAATTAACCAAGGGAAAGAAATTAAACAAAGGAATGCCTAAAACTAAATTCATGTATTTAAAAATTCTCCCCACTATGAAAACTTTCCGACCACATAAATTCATTCTAAGGTTTGTTCCGAAAACAAAAAATGATACTCCTACACAACTCAAGAAAATTCCTTAAAAACATCAAAATGAGGAGAAATAAAGAAAACCCCAAATGGAAATAGATATTTAAAATATTTAACTTGAGAATCCATAATTGACTCTGAACTATATGCCTTATACCCCCAGAATTCGCAGCACATCCAGTTGATCGATCAAAAGAAAAGGAATTCTCACAACTATATAATCCAACCTCTTAATACAAGAACACCTCAGACAATACTCAATGAGACTCATACCTCCTACCTGAAACAATCAAATGAACCCAAACCACTTCTCAAAGATCTTTGGAAAACTCAAACCACATCTTTTGAAATTCTTGATTCAAATAAAACTATTGGGTGCACTTAAAAAGCCCCAATGTTTACTCGAATGGGAAACTTAGAGACAATAACTTCAAATGAAACCTCTTAGTGTCAAGATACACTAGAAACTGAACCATATTATTAAAATGGAAGTCCTGAATGGACTCCCCACCATGAAAATCCAACTAACACCAACCAATGTTAGAGGAAACCTAGAACAAACCAAACTTCCACTATAAGAGGACCGATGAAAGAAACTCCAAACTAGGTGGAAATAACTTCACAATTTACCATCCCCATGGTAGGAGACCATCCTATGATGAGAAAAAACCAAAACTGAAACCAATTCACAAGGCTAACCACACAAGGACATCCAAATGGAGATTCACATCCAAAAAAGACACAACTAAAATAATTTCAATGATGTGATACCACCCTGACTCCTCTCATCCAAAGAGGATATTTCAACACACGTTATTGCAATGAATAAAAAATGCCTCTATGTCTTTTTCAACAAAATGGGACCATTCAAGATAAAACAGATACCTAAGAAGATTAAACTATCTCCATTTCTCGCACTGAATACAAAACCTAGACTAAGGTCTCTCACACCCCTTGGATTCATGAATATGCACAAGATTCACTCTAGGACCTATGGCTGCCCCAAGGTTTGAATCATATCCTACCTTACATCTAGAAGTTGGAAATCCCAAACTGGAACTCTTTCTTTGGTTTCATGAGCAACCACGTAGCATTGCAGGAAGAACCAAAATAACACAACACACCATGGAATTCACTTCAACTTGTCAAGTCACTTCACCGAGATGAGTATTCATGGGAAACATACACATAATAATCATTAATACTAATGATAAATAGCAATAAAAAAATAACACATGAAAGACACCTTCATTTTGAACATAGAAATTTGGGGTTTCCAAAAGAAAAACATGCTCCCATTAAAATGAAAGTTCCAAAAAGATTCCACAACATGTAATTTTTCATTTTAAAGAAAATAAGACACCATAAAACATCACCAAACACAAAAAATACATCCAAATAAACCTTAAAAATAAAGGTTCTTTAAACTAAGCCCCAAATAGCACACTACTCTTACAAACAGGTAGGGGTGTCTCTTTCGAAGAGGTGGACCTGACTCCACAACGCTTCTTGGAAACATCCTGATGGAACCGTTGAAAGTGAATAGGGAATCCATAGGCATGGAAGGTATTTGTATAATTAGGACATGACGGCTCCTAATGATCATACTTTCTACACTAATGGTACAACCCAATCATATGCCCGAAAGAAGATGATGAAAGAACCATAGGACTTTTAATATTGTGGCCAGCACCAACAACTTTAGGACGCTTTCAATTACTATAATTCCCTTCACCACTTCAAAACCGTAAATTCAAGCAAAAATTTTACAAACATCACCATTAATAACTCATGAAACTCAAGAGAACTAAATTTTCTTTCAATTTTCTGAATCCACTCACCTACTTCGAAAGGATCCTCTTAACCAAAAAAAGGTTGATTCAATTTCAGAAACTCAAGAATGAGGTCCCTACATTGATCAATTGGGGGGTTTTCCAATGGTAATCTACCTGTGGCCACACCATGAATATGCATAAAATTTTATGGGGGAGTAAAATTATCCAACTAGGAAACTGAGAGCCCAGTAAAACCAATCCCTCATAAAAAACTTACCACAAACAAACTCTAAACACATAAAGGAAACCAAATCAAAGGCTTCCTAAGAAAAATTTCCAAAGAACCCACTAATCATTATCTCAAATATAGCTCATCGATAAAATCTTGTACTTGAAACATCATTCAAACCCAAATATTTATCAAACTTAGAAAACCTCTCAATCAACATTCCAAAATCACAAGGAGACACATCGCGTGACTATTAGTTATCAAAACACCACATTTTCTCATAAAAGAACTTTTGAAAAGAAAACCGGCTTGGTGGGTTTCACACTCACCAATGGTATTCCATGGAGACACACACATGAATATTCTCATGCCAAAATGGGAACTCATCCACTTTTCTACAGATATCCATTCATGTGGTCACTCATTGAAATACCAAATGTCAAAATAAAACATTTCCACTTTCCAAAACAAAACATTCAACCCACATCGTAAAATTCTAAATCCACTTCCAATTTCAAAAATTCATAAAACTTTTCAAATAATCACTAACCACTAAACAAAAAACCATTTTCAAACTCTATACATCAATCCATTCTATCTTCCTTAAAATAAAATCCCATGGATTTCATCCAAAAATTCCAATTCATCCCATTTAAAATATTTTTAACAGCTTAACAAATCCCATTTAAAACATATTAACATACCCTCCTTGAAATGGTTCATGTTTTTTCATATAATAAATTTCAATAAACCATAAGTTTCATCTACAAAAACATAATTTTCAATAAATTCATTCCCACTTTTCCCAAAAATCATTTTACAAAAATACACTTTTCTAAAGTTCCCTTAAAAATGATTCTAAAAATTCATTTGTCACTTTCCCAAAATTAAATAATTACAATTTTAAAATCCATTTTTTTATAATTCTAAAATAGTGGTTTTCAAAATAACTTCAAAACCCAATATTACACAAAACAATTCAAAAGTAGGAACTAGTTTCAATGGGAGAATTGTCCATATGGTTGGCATCCATACGCCAATCGCACCACCATCACTAAGAGTGTTTGAGGAAAATGTTTCTAGATCCACATGGATTGGAAGGCCATACGAGCTCCCTAAGATCATTTACCAAACTTTATTTTAATTTCCCAATCACAAAACAACCCAAAATGACCAAAGAAACCATAATTCCCATGGCTACTCAAGGCTTGGTCTAGAAAGTGTTAGTTAGATGCTCCCAGAAAGAACTTGAGTTTTTTATGAGGTATGAATACCTTTTTTCAATTTTAATGCTTAAATATGGCCTTATATGAGTTCCCAACTTGATCATGGGTGTTTTGGAGGTGTGTGGGGATTATTCGGAGCTCATAAATAGTTTTTGGAGTCTTTTTTAGCCTAGTGCATGGTTAGTACAAACCGTATGGTCTAGGTTTCATGGTTTTACAAACCATGCAAGGGGTGGAAAATGAGAATACGTAATCCACATGGTTAATCCAAAATGTGTGGAATGAGACACACGGTTGTGCATCTAGGTCTATAGTTTTTTTAGATTTGGACAAATGGTTTGCACATGGTTTCCACATAGTTAGTGAAACCATTAGAGGAAATCGTATAGGTACCCCTCCTCTTACAAGAAACCATGTGGTTTGGAACACAGTTTGTCAAAATTTTCACCTAAACCATGTGGTCCCTATATTTTGGGTTTTTTAATAATTTAATGTTTAATTAAAATCTATTTTAAAACCTAAGTTTCTATTTATACAACACACAGCAAAGGAAGTTTTGGAGATCCTCCTTGAGACTAAAGTTGGATTTGAGGAATATTCTCTATCCAATATCAGATTCAAGCATGGTTTGTCTCATCATATCCATGATGGTAAGATATATATTCTTTTTTAAACTTTATCAATTATTATGGCTATCATTTACTCTATTTGAATTTAGGATCATACTCTCCAATTTATCATTCTTTTCTCGTTCTTCAAATTTATCCTAAACCAAGTCGAATCAGGACTTGATACTGGATGATCACTCCACTACCAAGCTAAGGTAGGTGTTCTATACTTTACTTTCAACTCTTGGTACTTTATAGAGCTATCATACATTATACCACTCTCCAAACTTTCAGATGAAGCCTTAGAATTGAAATTTTAATTTGAAATATATGAAATAGGACCTATTAGGGATTCTCATAGTTTCTCTGAGATGTGTTGGTGGTTGTTTCCCCAAACCAAGTCCACCCATGGGGTGCCCATTATTTTTATTTGGTTTTTAGCTTTGATGAACCACCCAAGGGGTGTGTTATTGAGTTTTCCTAGTTAAATGAAACTCAATTTTAATTAAATGTAATTTTACTACATGCTTAGGATATGTATTGAATCCTTTCCTTATGTCATTATGTTATGATAAGCTTAATTGGATTAATACATTGAATGCAATTAGTAGAATAGGTGGGTATACATATGTGACTTGACTAAGTGGGAATGGAATACATAAGTGGGTATACTCATGTGATTTTATTGGTTTGAAATGTATTAAATGAGTGGGTAGACTCATATGGAATTGAAGTGGTTATTTATTGAATTGATCAAATGGTTAACTTTTCACTTGGCATAACTTAATAGGTTTGTTTGGTAATTGATTAATGATTGTGTATACACACTGAATTCCTTGTAGTGAATTGTGATGAATGGGTGGGTATGCCCATGTTAAATGTTTAATTATGAACGGTGATAAATTGGTGGGTATACCCATGTTATATGATGTAATTTTAATGGATTAAATAAGTGGGTAGACTCATGTATTTTGAATGAAAATGGAATGAATGGGTGAATGATAGTATAGATTCCATGGATGGATCTACATGGATATTTAGTGTGGTAGTGGACACCTTGGGTTGATTATTCCACTTGGGTCTTGATCCTGTGGGATGACCCGGGCCTTGATACCCCTTGGATCTGGCTTTCTTGGACACACATAAGACTTTTCTGGTATGACATGCTTCTAGGAATCCAACCAGTGCCTATACTGAGCTTCCATTAGGACACTCCAAATTCTCGATGAGGATGGCATGGTCTTTGACACCTTGGATCTAGTCCTTTGTGCTATGATACTTTGAATATTACAGTGTGGCTGTGGTATTATGATTCACTCTGGATATACGGCAAGGCCATGGTGGTTTGAGACATATGGATGTATGGTAAGTTTGTGTTGTTTATATTTTTTCATTATAGTTTCTTGGATATAGAAGTTGACACTTGATTTACAGGGAGCCTTGAGAGGATGGATTGTACCATTTTCTTAGTAATGGTCATGTTCTTGGAACTTTACTTGATTTATTGTTTACCTTATTTTATTTTTATATTACACACTATGGAAATGTATAGATCTTGGGTGGTTTCATAATGGTATGTTTATCTCACACCAAGTTTGGGCCACCTTGGGGACCCAAATATATTATATGGTTGGAGGTGTAGATAAGGAAAAGTTCCCTAACATAGGTTATTGATTATTCCTTTGGAGAAGGGGAGCATAGGACCAAGATTAGGCCTACGATGCTACTAGGATAATTTTGGTATTTTGTATTTTTGGATAATTTTATTTTACTTTACTTCCATGTACCTATTTTGGCTATTTTCTAGATACATGCATTATCTACATCATTGTATATGATACACTTATGTATTTTTTTTTATATTCATATCTTTTTTAGTTTCCAATTGTCTTCTTGTTAATCTGATTTCACTATTTCTATGTTGATAATTTTCCATTGTGTACACTCTGGTGATGGGGGAATAGTCTCCCTACTAACACACTTAGAACCTCACTGATGGTCGGAATCCTCTGTCATTTGGGGAGATGCGCTTGAGGTCATGTAGCCAACTAGGATCGTGGAACTATTGAGTAGAATATGAGTTTGAGATGTTACAAAGTGGTATCATAGGTAGGTTTTTTTGGTTTTCCTTATTATTTGGTGACAATATACTGGGATATGAATGAAATGGAGATTGTTAATAAGTTGTGGTTGGGAGTACCCACCCCGCATATAGGGAAAATATAAATTACCTCAAAGGAAATTGTTATTTTCTAGATTTTGACTATTATAGTTGATTTTATTTCATTGTGGGGTGATACACTTGCTATGTGATGTTACGATTAATGAAATTGTGGTTTCTATTTCTGTTGAAACCTGATAAGATGAGGGTATTCCATCTCATGCATCATATTGGAACTTGTTATAAATCATATTCCATGAATTATTTCATGCCATTTAGGATGTATTACTCATTTCATGATGTTGTGATAGGTGATGTGATATTTATATTTTCTATTGTGATAGATTTTGTGCAGTGGATAGAGAAGTGATTCTATCTTTCAGTTCATAAGGTGTATGGGGCCTTATAGACTGGGACATGACACGCCTTTTAAATTAAATTGTTAAATTGAATTTAGTATGTATATATTAAATGGGAATCATAATTTGGTTCATGAGTTATTATTGGACCTCATGGATTAGAGCATGGTGAACCAGTGGTAAAACCCATTGAATAACTGAATTATGGGAATGACATATAAAATGAATGTGAATTAAAATGAGAATAAAATGAAAACTTGAGGTGATAAATATAATTCCGTACTAGATTTGTCTTCTGAGTGGGTAGGAGGCAGTGTTTATAATTGCGTTGTGACTATTATTCTTACAGTCCTAGATTTAGGAGCAGGTTTTGGCGTATGACTTATTTTATGAGGGTTTTGACCTGTCTTATTCTTTTGAGCTATAATCTTTGATCTTGTTCTTTTTTGAGGAATGTGTTTGGAATTATAGAGGATTACCACCATGACAACCTCTAGTCATACACTGGGAGGGAGGTGATAACCACACTCTATAGGCAGTGGGACATGGGGTACTGGTTTATTATCATTTAGTTCTAGCTACGACACTAGAGTTTGTTCCAAAAATAGGTTCTGAGGAACAGTTTCATGAGGGTTAATTTTAATACATGCAGAATTTTCATGGATCATCGCATCCTGCCTTGTCTATGGCAGTGCTGATACAGGTTTCCCCAGAGTACCATCCTCCCACATTTTCAAGAGTTAGTGATCCAAAGGATAATGAGCTATGGATTGATACCATGCTAGATATTTTTTAGAATCTTGAGATGCCTCCTGAGAGTGGGGTCAAGATCTCCACATATATTCTATGCGGAGGAGTAAATAACTAGTGGGATGTTCTAAACAAGGTTTATAGGATACAAGATATGGGTTGGGATGATTTCCAGATCCTCTTATATGAGTATTTATACCATGAGACTCTATGGAAAGAGTGGGATAGTGATTTCATGCATCTGGAGCAGGGCACGATGAAAGTTACGGATTACTCAGAATGATTAACAAAGTTTTATTATTTTGCACCAACGTACATTACTGATGAGATGTCTAGAGAAATATGCTTCAAGGAATTTCCTTTAAATGCTATTAGATCTCTGGTCAATATGTGCAAGATGAACTTTATCACTGAGATTGTGAAGTAGGTGATTATTACATAGAAAAACCTAATGTAATCTGGGGGTGTAGATCAAGGAATTTTCATTTCCCGACCCAGTAGTTTAGCATCTTTAGGCAGGAACTTTTATTTTGAGGCTTCCCATGAGATGAGTTCCAGTCATTCTGTGATTACCGGTATCTCAGTGTTTTTTCATCAGTGCGTAAAGTGAGGAAACATGAATAATTAGTGTGACTGTAACCCAATTGAGTGTCGAGCTTACGGAAAGATGGTCCATGTGCAATATTTATATAGGACCTTCCCTCCAGCTATGAGTGGTAGGGGTCGGCTCCGACACCAGTTTTAGGAGAAGGTTCCTCATCTTCGCATCATGTATGAAGCTAGAGTAGTGTTGGCCAATCCGGTCGAGTCAGTGGTGGTCGTGGAAGAGGTAGCCAGACACCAGGTACACTGAGACATCAGAGTGGGCCTACTCCATGAAGTGAGGTTGTAAAATAGGGTCGTGGTGCTGGGTAGTTCTATTATGTACAGCCTACCCCTGAGGAAAAGGGTGTTAGATCATCTATGGTGATTGGTATGATCCTATTATCCTCTACTATTTCATCTTCTCTTTTTGATATAGGTTCATCACATAGTTTTATATCTTCACCATTGGTGAAAATCCATGGGCTTTTTTTCTATCTTATGAGGGTGTTTCAATGCTGGAAACTCCATTGGAAATCAGAATGGAGAATTTTCTCCAGTTCAGAGAGTTCCCCCTTAAGGTTGGTGGGTGTCGCTTTCTCTATTATTTTATGTCCTTAAAATTATGGGGTTTGACGTCATACTCGGTATGGATTGTCTTATAGCCTATTGAGCTTATGTTGAATGATATCACCAGAGTGTGACCTCTACATCACCATAGGGTGAAGTGTATACTCACAATGGTGAATGGGATGTCTAGGTGAGCTAATCTAGACTAGAGCATCGTGGGATGTGTGGGATAACAGCCCAAAGTTTCAGTTTGTATCTAGTTGATTAGGGAGTGAGTCATGCATACTTTCCTCCAGTGGTTGAGAACTTCAGGGATGTCCTATTGAATGAATTTTCTAGTTTACCTCCTGAAAGAGAGTTGGAATTCTCCATCAAGATAGTTCCAAGAGATGCACTGGTATCCATTCCTCCTTACAGGATAGCTACGATGGAGTTGTAGGAGCTTAATATATAGCTAGAGGATTTGAAGGCGAAGGGGTTTATTCAACCCAGTATGTCTCCAAGGGGTTATCTGGTCTTTTTGAGAAAAAATGTGGATGCTACCCTTAGTCTATGGATGGATTATTAGAAGTTGAACTAATTGATGGTTAAAAACTGATATCCCCTTCCACGGATAGATGAACTATCTGATATTCTTTGAAGATCCCGATTGTTCTCAAAAATTGATTTGAATTCAGGATATCACCAGGTATATTTTTGACCAATATATATACCTCATACAACTATTCATAGTAGGTATGGTCTATATGAGTATCTGGTTATGTCATTTAATCTTATGAACACACCAACAGTTTTCATGGTGCTGATGAACTGAGTGTTCCATCCTTATCTGGATTCATTTGCAGTGGTTTTCATGGATGATATCTTGGTGTATTATCACAATCTACATGACCATGAAAAACATCATAAGATCATTTTGGATACACTGAGATAGCATTAGTTATATGTTAATCTCACAAAGTTCCACTTATGGATGCATCAGATTCACTTCCTAGGTCATATCATCTTAGAGACAGGAGTATCAATGGACCTAGAGAAAGTTAGAGCTATGGTATCCAGGGAACATCCCAAGAACTTTTTTGACATACAGAGTTTCTTAGGGATATTTGGTTACTACATGGATTCCATATAGGACTTTTCATGATTAGAAGTGCCATTTAAAGGCTTGACTTATAAGGGTGTGAAGTTTTTGTGTTCGGATTCTTGTGAGATAGCCTTTAAAGAGATGAAAGGTATATTGACATCAGCACCAGTCCTAATACTTCTAGAGAAGAGAAAGAGCTATATTTTGTATTGTGATTCATCATGTATTGGGTTGGGGTAGTGTTAATGTAGGGGGTAGAGTTATGGTATATAGGTCTTGACAGCTAAATCCACATGAGAGGAATTAAAATACACATGATATCGATTTAGTTGTGTTTATTCAGGCATTGTGTTGTTGGATACATTACCTACTAGTAGAGTATTTTTTGGGGGTACATGGGCCAAAAAATCCTCATGTACATGTTTACATAGTGTGATATGAATTTCAGGAAATTAAGGAGGGTGGAGTACCTTGATTCTTTAAACTTCAAGCTTTCCTACATGCCTAGTAAAGGAAATTTAATGGTCGATGCATTGAGTAGGAGGAATTAGACACAGATAGTGCAATAGGCCAGTATCAAGTGGAAGATTATGGCTCTATTCTCTGAGATGCACTTAGAGGTGCATGATAGTTAGGGGAAGTCTTATCTATCATCTTTAGTTGTGAAATATAACCTTATAGATAGATTTAGGATGAGGTAGCTATTAGATTCAGAGGCCCTAGTCCTAAGGGAGAGTGTGAATGGTGAGGATCCACCTCCTGGTTAGACTGTGGGTGAGGATGATATTTTTCATATCCCTAGATGTGTTTGGGTTCCAGAGGATATTAATGAGCAGTTTCATGCCTCATCATGGGAAATGCATCCTAGAGTCACCAAGATGTACCATTACTTATGTCATTAGTATTAGTGTCCAGGTATGAAGCATGAGATGGCTATTTTTGTTTCGATATATTCCACATATTAGCAGGTGAAGGTGGATTATCATTTATTAGATGAACTATTATAGAATTTACCTATTCAAGAGTGGGAATGGGATGATTTCACAATGGATTTTGTGACCAGTTTACCAAGTTATCCTCGATTTAATGACGTTTTCTAGGTTTTTTTTGATAGGCTCATGAAGTTTAATAATTTATTACCAATCTAGGATACCTTCAATGTTGATGAGCTTGGGAGATTGTATATCTATGAGATAGTATGAATTCTTGAGGTCCCATGAACTATAATTTTGGATAGGGATGACCATTTCATGTATCATTTATAGAAGATTTTGCAGAGGGTGCTGGGTATATAGGTGCTTCTGAGCACAACATACCACCCTCAAACTGATGGCCAGTTAGAGAATATGATATAGGTGCTATAAGACATGTTGCAAGCACACATCCTGAATTTTGGGGGCTCTTGGGAGAGGCATATACTCCTTTTTGAGTTCACATATAATAACAGTTATCAGAATACAATACATATGGAACCTTAAGAGGCTTTTTATGATGGGCCATATCAATCTCCCCTGTGCCGGTTAGAGGTAGGTGTGACAAATTTATTGGGACCGCATCTCACACTAGAGACTTTTGAGCAGGTCTTGTTGACTCAAAAATGGATGGATACTGAAAAGTCCTAATAGAAGTCATATATAGATCACCATATATTACCTATATAGTTTAAAGTTAGGGATTAGGTCTTTTTACATGTTTCACTGAGGCTAGGAAATAGGATAATCAAGAGATAGGGTAAGTTTTCACCATGATATATTGGGATGTTTTAGATCCTAGAGAGAGTCGAGTCGGTATCCTATAGGTTGCAGTTACCTTAGAGGTACTGATCCATTCACGAAGTCTTAAATGTATCTTAGATATGCCACTATCATTCTAACCTATATCACACTTTTCAACCTAAGGAGGTTGAGTTACAAACATATGAGTCCTTCAATGAGAATTTGATATGTATTGTTGAAAAGAGCATGAAGGTTCTTCGAGGTCAATCTATTCTTCTTGTATGGGTTCTATGGAATCATTTTCATTTATAGGAAGAGAATTGGGATCTAGAGGTTGATGTACATGTTCAGTGGTCAGAGTTTTTCTAAGATGAATCTTGACCACCCTTTAGAGAGAAATTTGGAGATAGATATCGATAAGGGGAGAAGATTGTAATAACTCAGGTTTTTATATAAGGCATTGATCCTTTATTTTTCAATTTGAATGCTTAAATATGGCCTTATGTGAGTGACCAACTTGATCATGTGTGTTTAGGAGGTGTATGGTGCTTGTTTGGATATCAAAACCAGTTTTTTGGGTCTTTTTTAGCTTGGTGCATGGTTAGTACAAACTATGTGGGGCAGGTTTCACATTTTAACAAACCATGTGAGGGGTGGACAGTGAACACATATAGGTCGCATGGTTATTCCAAACCATGTGGAATGTGTTACACATCCATGCATCTTGGTTTGCAGCTTTCGCAGATTTGAATGGAGGGCTTGTGCACAGTTTCCACATGGTTAGTGAAACCAAGTGAGAAAATCGTGTGGGTGCCCATACTCTTATAGGAAACCATTCATTTTGGTGCACGGTTTATCAAATTGTGTGCCTAAACCATCAAGACCTTGTATTTTGGGTTTTTTAATAATTTTAAGTTTAATTAAAATATATTTTAAAACCCAAGTTTCTATTTCTTCAACACATAGAAGAGGAATCTTTAGACAGTCTCCTTGAGATAATAAAGTAGGATTTGAGGATTCTTCTCCATGTGATCTCTTATTCAAGTGTTTTTTATCTCAACATATCTAAAAAGTTGACATATTCATTCCTTTTTATCCTTTTTCAATTCTTCTAGATATCATTTTAACTATTTGGATTGAGTCCCATACACGCTAATCTCTTGTTCTTTTTATGTTCTTTAGATTTTTCCTAAACAGAGTTGAATCAGGACTTGATACTGGATGAGAACTCTACTACCAAGCTAAGATAGGTGGTCTATACTTTTCTTTCGACTTTTGGTGCTTTATAGAGCTATCATCTATTATGCTACCCATCGAAATTTCTATCACAGACCTAGAATTGAAATGTTAATTTTAAATAGATGAAATAGGACTTATTAGTGATTCACATAGGTTTCTTGATATGAGTTGGTTGTTTTTTCCCCAAACCAAGGCCACCCATGGAGTGATCCATGCCTTTTCTTTGGTGTAGACCTTTGATGAACCACCCAAGGGGTGTGTTCTTGAGTTTTCCTAGTCAAAGGAACATCAATTTTAATTAAATGGAATTGAATTATATGCTTAAAATATGTATTTCCTTCCTTTCCTTATGTCATTATGTTATTAAAAGCTTAGTTGGATTAATGGATTGAATAGAATTAGTTGAATGGGTGGGTATAACCATGTGACTTGACTAAGTGGTAATGGAATACATGAGTGGGTATACTCATGAGATGTGATATATTTTGAAATGTATTAAATGAGTGGGTAGACTCATATGATATTGAAGTGGTTAATTGTTGAATTGATCAAATGGTTAAATTTCCACTTGGAATAACTTAATTGGTTTGTTTGGTAATTTATTAATGAGTGTGTATACACATTAAATTCCTTATAGTTAATTGTGATGAATAGGTGTGTATGCCCATGTTAAATTTTTAATTGTGAATGGTAATAAATGGGTGGGTATAACTATGTTATATGATGGAATTTGAATGGATTACATGAGTGGGTAAACTCAGGTGTTTTGTATGAAAATGGAATGAATAGATGGGTGATAGTATAGATTCTATGGAAAGATATCCATGGATCATTAACGCGGTATTGGATTCCATGGGTTGATTATACCCCTTGGGTATTTATTCCATGGGATGCCATGGGCCTTTCTACCCCTTTGTTCCAGCTTTCTTGGACTCACATAGGACTTTTCTAGTATGAAATTCTCCTAGGAATCCAACCAGTTCCTATACCAAGTTTTAATCAAGACACTCATGGGACTCGATAGGGATTACATGGTCATTGAAACCTTGGATCTGGCCCTTTGTGGTTTGATACGTTTATTATTACGGTGTGACCATGGGATTGTGATTCACTGTAGATATATGGAATGTTCGTGGTGGTTTCAGACATATGGATGTACAGAAAGGTCGTGTGGATAATTTTTGTTTGTTATAGTTGGTTGGATACAAGAGATGACACTTGTTTTGGAGGGAGCCTTAAGAGGCTAGAAAGTACCATTTTCTTAGTAATGGATGTGTCATAGGTACTTTACTTGATTTATTGTTTACCTACTTAGCTTGTTATATTTCACAATTTGTAAATGTTTAGTTCTTGGGCTGTTTCCTACTGGGATATTTATCTCACACCCTATTTGGGCCACCTCAGGGACCCAAACATATTATATAGTTGCAAGTGCAGATAGGGGAAAGAACCCTAACTTAGGTTGTTGAACATTTCTTTGGAGAAAGGGAGCATGGGACCAAGCTGAGACTTGTGATGCTATTAGGGCAATTTTGTTCTTTTTGTCTTTTTGGATACTTGTATTATATTTTGTTTCCATGTACCTATTTTGGATATTCTCTAGATTTATGAATCATCGTCATCATTTTATATGAGACACTTTTTGAATTGTTATATATTCCTATCATTTTTAGTTACTAGTTGTCTAATTTTTAATATTCTTCTTCTATTTATATGTTGTTAATTTTCTTCTATGTACACTCTAGGGATGAGGGAATAGTCTCCCCACTGATACACTAAGGCCCTCTCTTCTAGTTAGCAGCCTCTCTCATTTTTGGAGATGTTCTTTTGATCATGTAGTCAACTAAGCTCTAGGAACTATTGAGTAGAATTCGGGTCTGGGATGTTACACTCCCTCAAACCTATACCCTAATCTTTGATAGTCCTACTCCATCTACCTTGACATACCAAATAACATAGGGTGATCTGCATGCTAGTTCCTCTTAAGAACCGGCCTGCTCTGATACCATTTTGTCACGAACCAAGATAGAGTTCCATCCAACCTGAAACTGAACCTGGTCCGTGGCATTTCCCAAAGGACATTCCCAATCCCCACGGGCTAGAAACTAGTTCCTGGGTATCAATAATTTACTTTGGGAATGATTTCATCCCTGAATATAAACATAGAAAACCAAAAATAGTAATCAAAACATAACAGAATAATCATAACCAGCCAAGATACAACAACTTTCAGATTCAATATTTAAAACTTGAAATAAAACCCAAAAGTAATATAATGAAATGGAAACTAAAAAAACATCCTAAAATCCTCTGTGTGACATGAGGTACATCAAACTCAAGACACCACCACCAATAACATGGAATACTAACAACTGAATCCACCACACCATGACACATCTTTCCTTTACCTCAGTCATACATAACAAAGTCTACATACACTAAAAGGTGTATACAGGGTGTAATCCAAAGCCTAGTATGATACAACCCAAAAATAAATGATTCCATGCTACAAAATTATAATACAAATTGACATGAACATTTATACAAATCCTTTGAAACATTTTCAAGAAAACATTTTAATAAAAACCATTCATAAGGAAAAAAATTCAAGGAAAACCATTTCTTAAAAAACTTTCTTCGAATAAGGTATACACTAGGTCCACCATATACCGATGGATGGAACCACTTCACATAAGAATCATGTCACAATAGAGCATCATGGGTAAATCCCTAAGGGTAACTTGCATAAGCGGAACTCTTGAATATGCGTACCTCGATGAAACAATGGTATAACAACCACAACCCATAGCTTTCTCATGCATGATTCGCTAGGAGGGAACATCCCAAGGGCTAAGTGGTATATGATCATATTATATTTTTATTTAGGGTTATAAACATCAATCTGACTAAGTGAATCTAGAATTTTCCACTTCTGAGTCAACTAGAGTCAATCCACTAAAAAATCTAGGATTCCCACTTCTGAATCACAAGTGTACTAGTTCTTTTTTCCCACCAAGGTACCTGAGATTACCTTTGTGCTAAATTTCACATTCCACATGTCACACAACTCATTAATTTCACATACATGTGCCAAGAATTATAAACACACTAGGAAATCACCATTTTCCCAAACCATCACATGTAAACCACCATTTTCCATAAACAAAGCACTTTCCATTTTACACACACCAAAACTATTTAAAAAAACACATTTCACACTACTTTCACAATCCATGAAACCAATTTGAAAACATTACAAGAAAATCACAATATTAATTTAACCATTTTCATGGCCCAAGAACCTTTCAAATCTACACTTAAACCAATTTCACTTCAAAACATGCATCTCAACAATTACACAATTCGCAAGTCAAATTAAACATGAAAAACCAAGAAGCCATCATTTTATAAAAATAAATTTATTTTGAAAAAATCACTTTAAAATACATTCACACCTCAAGTGCCTTTGAAAACACATTTCTCACCTTTCAAATAGCCCATGAAACACTTCCATAAAGCACTATAATAGAGCACACACAAAAAGAATATCCATTTTTCTTTATAAAATCAATTTTAATCATATAAGAATGTAAAAAATATCCAAAAAAATTACACCCCACAAATAAATCATAGAGCACTTATGATTAACCAAGAAATCATATCAAAGCATCTAAAAATGTTAAATCATGGAACCACCTAGCTCACACTTGGAGAATTCTAGAAAATTGGTGTAAAACTGCAACTGCACCAACACAATACCATATAAAGGGAATATTGAACACTAATCATAAAAATTGAACCCTAACAATCATGAATCAATCCAAAATATTTCACCAAACCTTCAGGGGATCAAAAACCCAATGAAGGATGAAGATAAACCCTAGAAAAGAGAATAAACTAAGAAATAAACTCAGTTACTTGATATTTATTTGATGAATACACACCAAAACAACTAAAAAGAGGGAGCCCATAGGATCTAAGAGGGGGAGAGTGAGGAATCTAGTTATGGAGAGGTCGAATGGGGTAATCAAGGTGGATTTTGGGTTTAAATCTCAATATCACACAAAATAAATTTTCATATTTTTAATAACATGGACAAGTCGCATGGTTTGTCCGCACAGTTTAGTAAAATGTGTGGAAACCATGTTCCCCTCACTATCTAAGAAGTACATACCACATGGTTAGCTAGAACAGTATCCAGAATGTACACAAACCATGTTATTCTCCTCAATCCCAAAAATGAAACTTAGCCACACGGTTTCTTGGCCAAGGCGCATAGTTTCCCCTGACTATACACAAATTGTGTTCCACCTGCTCCCAAGCTATAATTTTCTATTTTTAATCAAAAACACTTGGGGGAAAAATTAACCAATTCATAGAAATTAAACAAAGTAATACCTCAAAAAAAAGTCACGGATGTAATAATAGGGGTCGGTCAAGCCAAGGGAGAGAAAAATAGGGGCCTAATTCTTTAAAATTTGGGAGGGATGATTTGAAATTTCACATATTTTTAAAACTGGGTAATCTATTTGGTTTGGCTACACATTTTGGTAAATTTTGCACCAATAGTATGAATAGAACTAGAAAAGACATGGAAACTAGCATGGTTTAGCCACGAAGTTTACTTAACCATGAATCATAGATGAAAGCCCCTTTGCAATGACCTACAAATCCCTTTTCATTCTTGTTGCATGATTTTTATTTAATATTTTCAAGCCAAGCACCAACACCCTTATGCACAAAGGTCTCACATGGTTTCTACTAGGTTTCATATGGTTTGGATCCAACCATGCACTTCTCATGTAGAAAAACTATACATGAATAAAAATAAACTAAAAAGGCCCATGTGTAAGGGTAACAACATGGTTTCCCCTAAATGGTGTGCAATAACTATGTAGTAGAATGAAAAACTTTCCAAAACTCAAAAATTTGAATTTTAAACTCCTAAAACTCAATTATAGGAGTATAAATTTGTAACTGGAAAAAATGGTAGGTAAATTAAAAAATTATGTTGTGACATATCCTATGAGTCCAATGAGGTCGTAATATGATTAGGATGATGTTGAGGGATATGATTCCCTATGAGTGATGGGTGATGACCTGAGAGGTAAGATTGAGACTTATTCCATGTGAATTGCTCATGCATGATGTGACCTAGGGGACCCTAGTGGGTTTCCAGATGATATAATGAACCCTAAGAGGGTATGTGTCAGTAATTAGTAGTGGTTTTTTAGAGTGTCACCTTATAACCTAAATCGATCATGTAATCCTGATATGGTTATAGTGATGAGGTTAGGTTGTGTACTTGATTGGATGGTCCTAGTTACATGAGATGGGTTCTGGATGATGTCCAACCCTTATGATACATGTTATATGAGTTTTTATGATATGGTCACACTTCCCTTGAGACTTTAAGTGTAATGCACAACTGGTTACTTGGGGTTCAGCCTTTTGTTCTAAAAGTAATGGTTAAGGAAGATATCCTAGGATTTTCCTATTAATATTGATACTATTTGATCCCTAAGACATGATCCTTGTGTAATACCTAAGATTCTGTAATAGTAAATAATACATTAATCATGATATTGTTTCACAATGCACACTTTAATTCATCATAATAATAAAACACATATTGACACAAAAAAACACAAAACAGTTAGATTTATAAGATAATCTAAAACCAATACCAAAAATCATGTAAAAATGTGTGGAAACACTATAATATCATACTCTAGTGGATTATACCTAAATAATAATAACAAGTATATGAGATAGATTTCTATTAAGAATAAAATAATAAACATTGAAACTAATATGGTGTAAGAACATAGAGATGGATATAAAGGGGTTTTGATTTTGGTGTGTATATATAAGGGATTAATATGACCATTGGGGTTATGGTCCATTGGTCAATATGACCATTATCAAATATGGATTTCATTCAATATGATCATTGATTAATATTATTTTTGGTAAATTTAACCATAGGGAATTATGACTATTGGTGGTATAGCAATTAAGAATGTGCCATTGTGATTAGTATATATTAAGGGTAATAATGAATGTTAATTGTCATGTAAGGGAGGAAATATGTCTTAGAGTAGTATTAAAATACCCTATGAAGCTCATTTATCTGATCTTGGTAAGGAGGTAGCATCATTAGGTTTTTCCTTTGACCAAACCCAAGAAGAACTCCAACAAGTGAAGTTGGATCAGAACCGTCTATAGGAGAAGTTCAAGTTGGTGTAAATCACCACCCAATAAATGTTGGTCGAACCATCCCATGAAATTATAACCATTTCACATCTTACCCTTAGGGAATATACTGGTGTGATTATGTTTTATTTATCTTGGGTTTGCGTGGTCTTATAATGTATATTATTTACAAAATTTGAATGGATGTTTACTATTATATTTTATTTTAGATGAATGTATCGACCTAAAAAAGGTAAAATGTAGGTAGATGTACAATTATTTTGATAAAATTTATTTAATATTTTTAATTAGTATTTCAAATCTATTAAAGGGGTGAAATTTTTTAAGTTTTGATTAAAATAGTAAAATACAGTAAAAATGTTTGAATACTATAAAATATGATAAATATGGTATATATGACATCATAGTTTTTGTAATAATGATTAATTTCTTCCAAGAAAGTGATATTTAAATATTTTTGTCACTAAAAACTATATTGAGGTATTAAGGGTTGTAGTGTAGCACAAATTTTATAGTGGATCACTAAAGAAAAGTTAAATAATAAAATAATTAATAAATTATTCCACGAAATTCCACTCATTGTGCCTATAAAAACCTGTCACCTCCTCTGATTATTGCATCCTAATTATAAGTTACCTCTCATTTAACTCTCAATTAGTCTCTCCCATAACACTCTCTTCATTCTTTGTGAGTTTGTTTGGATCTAAGGTCGGGTTCCAGTCTAAGAATCTTAAGAGATGTAAGGGTTTCTATTTCTCTATCCTCATTTCCTATTTAAAATTCCTTACTTATAATCTCTCTTAGGCATCCATTTTATATTATACTTTGATATTTATCCAAATTATTATTTCCCCTTTTATATATTAATAATGTTACATTACCAAAACCCCTTTATACCCTTTTTTCAAGTTGTTACTATTTTTTGGTAAGGGATGATTTTCTCTCTCCTTACAATTCTTATTTACATTACCATTTTCATATCCTTTTTAATACACATATTAATATTCCATTATTTTGTTGATGTAATTTTATGTTCCATTATTAAGACATATAAACCATGTGATAATTCCTTCCACTCACATTATGTAAAATTCGTAATCCATTAGTATGCCTAAATATCCTCATGGCTATAGAAATCCTATAATTTAGTTAAGTAAAAATTGTATGATTTTACAAGAAAATACATACCTGTCTGGATACTACAAGTGGAATAGGTTTCATATTAGATGAATCTATGGTTAATAACCCCAAAAATAGTTTCTCGATTATATCCCGGTCATCATCTTGATGCATGGTGAGTGAGCCCTTACTACGCACCTAGTTTGATACTCCTGGGGGATATGCTATGGATAATTTGTTAGGACCAAAAGGGGACTAGATACTTTAATAGGGGTGAATCAGGGTATGAATATTGTTTTCTAAAATTATTCCTGCCCCATTGGATCTTGACCTTTTCTTTATAAGGGTCACTTTTTTCACTTAAGTGTTAATTTTGATCTTATTATTTCCTTATTTATCTGGTGATGATTCTTTTAATGTGATATAGGAAAGAAAAAAAGCACAGGTACATAGATTTTTACTTGGTTTATCCTCACTGTAAAAATTTCAAGGATCATACAATGGTGGTGTTTCGATGTAATGAATCCACAAAATCTCACTACCAACTTACAATGTTTGGGCTAGATCACTTCTATGCATAGGCTCACTACCTTTACAATGTTTAGGGTTTTCTCACTATTTTTCCAATGGTCACTCCCTATTTCTCTCTCTCTGGATCACTTCTGGTATAAAGGATCACCCTTTTCCTCTTCCTTTTCTCACCCCTCTAGAAAGGATCCACTCACATTTTATATAACTGTAGTTCTATTCATTATATCTAATTAATTGTGCATCCTTAACTGTTTATAGATGCCCTGTTGAAGTCCAAATTTCATCCACAGATGAATATCACATTGCACCGGGTGTACCGATCAACCTAAATTTTTACGCGCAGCCTCTACACTTCCTTGTGTGAAATTCCCTAACTTTTTTCGAAATAATCGCCTTTTGCGTTCAATTCCAAAATTCACTTTTCGCATGACCTGATCATTTTACATGAAAAAATCTTCTATTACACGCATCTTGTGCTTTATGTTTAAACCACCTTCTTTTACGTGCAAACTTTAAATTTATGCGCAACTCCCTTGCATATCACAATTTCACACACAAGAACTCAGATTCACTCTAAGTATTGATCTCTCTCGAATGAGGGGGTTCACCTCTTATTTATAGGCATCGCTGACCCACGCATAAAAAAACCTCCAGGTTGCACAAAACTCCCATTCTGTGCACAATCCTTTTCTCGAAATAACCATTTTCCATGAACATCTCCACATTTTTAATGCATCTCATGTGTTTTCCATTTTTTCATTCTGATCCTGAAACTCCTTTGGCGTGAAAAATTCCAAACTGATTTTGCGTGCATCACCAATATTTTGTGCTCTTTTCCAATTTTTCACACACCACTCCAATTTTACACACACCACCTTTATTTTGTGCACACCTCCCTTTTCCAAAAACACCTATCTTCATTTTCATATTTCCATCCCCAAAATTTTGGTAAACACTAAAAAATAGTGCCACCTTGTATCTTCTCTTTTTGTACCACCTCCAGATCATTTGTTCCTTTTTTGAGGTTCTTCTTTCAATCATGGATTGTAAACAAAATATCCTGAACTCGACAACTCACTATGTAAACCCCCTTTTTCAACAAATTCAACATTGTGGTCTAATTTGTCAACAAACACAACATGGTGGCCCACTTTATCAACAAACACAATCACCTTAAAAATGATTCAATGAAACCTTGGGGGATTTTTTCCAAACATAACTTGCAAACTTTTTATAAACCAAAATTTAGTATTTATATGGTAGATTATAATATATTTTTTTCTTTGGTCTTCTTCCCTTGAAAATAAAATTCCATAAATTTATTGAAATTAATTAATCTTATTAAGTACCCATGAGCCATCATTTTATATAAATCAGTTGTTGTGGGTACTTTTTAAAACTATGAATCCCTAATTATTCCTTATATGTTTTTAGGTAACTCACATTGACATTATTATTAATTAATTGACTAAGTAAATCTATTTATGACCCATATACTCTATTGTTGTATATGGTAAGATCATATATGATATTTTTCATTGGGAAAATATTCCATGTATTTTAATCTAGTTTAACCTTGAACATTATTCCATATATAGCCCATATTCATTTGGTATGTGATAGATTGCATTTCAATTTTATGTGATGGGTGGGGCTTGTAATTATATAGTACCTTAGTGCACTATTTGGTCTCATGAGACAAATAATATAGGGTAATGTGAGTTTCCTTACCCTTTAAGAGTAATTTCTTGGCGTAAGGCCTTTATAATATGATTAAGATATTTTTCATTATAAAAATCCATATTTAAAATTATTTTGTGATCCATGTGATTATGAATTTCTTTTTTTCTTCCATGGATTTAACATATTTATTCATTTTTATATCTTCAATTATACTCATGATGTTTCCTATTCCATGTTTAGCTTAAAATGTATGTTTTTTCCTTACTGAGAAATTAATCTCACCACCTTTACTTTGTTTACCATTTCCCTAGGTAATGAAGTTGAATGCTATGAATGATCAAGGATAGCATTGTGGAATAAATATTTTTACTTTTGTTTTAATGTTGCAATGTAATGTATCTAGTATCTTGAGAACTACTAAAACTTGATCCTTGGAATGTAATATATTGTCATATGTTTACCATGTAATAAATAATCCTTAATTTTGGGCAACTAGGATTAGGGGAATTACTTTTGGTATCAGAGGAGGGTTTAGTAGAAATATTAGAAACTAGAATTAGAAAACTTAAGAAGAGGGCATAGATTTTACCACTATGATAAAATATAAGGTATTATTATATATTTTTGTTGATATTATACTATAGAATAAATGTTTTAAGTTTACTAACTAATCGATTAAATTATTTTAGATAATATAACATTCTAGAAGAATCGAAAACAAGGACAAAAACTATGCATAATGTGATGACTGTTTTAATAATAAAAATAATGGAGTTAATATTTCTATTGAGAAAACTATGAATTTTCTAGGAAATATGAAATAATTTATTAAAAATAACCTTTTCCTCATGGAGAAACCATTTTCCCATCCACAAGGATCAACCACATTATATCTAGTTATGAAGAAACAACCTTCACAATTTAGTGGAACCACTAATCCTATATAGGTATAATAATGGATTAAGTACCTATAAAAATATTCTTATCATTAGGATGCTTTGAGAGTGATAAATTCATTATGGTAATGTATCATATAAGTGGTGATATCGACCAATTGTGTTCCTTAATTAAAAAATACTAAGGAATCTGAGGATATTGACAGCATGGAAAAAAATGCATTCAAAGTGATTTTTCTTTAAACCTATTTTCCTCGAGAGAATTGTGCAGAGATGGGAAGGAATTTCTTGAACCTAACAAAAAAATAAAAATATATGGTGTCTCATTATGAGAGCAAATTTACAAGGCTTTCAAGGTATGTTGTGGATTAATTATGCATCCCTGAACGGAAGATTGATCACTTCTTTGATGGTTTAAATCCTAGTATTTGAATATCATTGGTATCTCAAATTTTCTAAAAATATGTGGATATTGTAAAAATTGTAATAAATAATAAGAATTATTTTATAAATACTTCACTTTTAAAGTGATCAAGAGAACAATATGATGGTTGAATGCCATGATTCAACAAATGAAAAGAAAGGAATAGTAGATTTTCTAAAATGAAATTACTATGGGAATAAACACCTTAGTAATTACTTAAAATGATTGAGAGTTTTATTAAAATGTGGAGAGAAGGGTCACCAATATCATGGGTATAAGGGAAATATGGAAGCATCTAATATACAATTATTCAACTAAAAGTATATGGGGAATTATTCTAATAAATTCACTAAGAACTAAGGGAATCTATCACAAAAGGTTCTTATGAATCAAGGTTGTTCCTTTTCCATATAAACAACAAAATTCAAAGCACCAAAGGATGTGATAACTGGTAATTTTATTATACATTGAACGATAGATAATACATTGTTTGATTCTATATATATACATTCCTTTGTATCCTATATTTTTGTAAAGAACATTCAGTCACCCCAACTATAATAAGGAATGATTTATTAGTTAGAACATATAGTGGTACATTGATTGCATTAAAGGTACATGTGTCTATTCAAATTAGGATGCATGGGTGTTGTCTTTTTGCAAAAATAATCATCATACCTTTAGTGGATTTTTATGTAATATTGGGGATGGATTGTATCTTGAGTTACAAAGAAAGAATCTATTGTATGTAGAAGTGAGTTATAATTTATAAGGCAAGTAATGAATTATTTTTTTCATAGAGATACATAATTACCATAATCATACATTGAACTACCCAAAATATATCAACTTAATGAAATTATTTGGGTGGATATGGAATAAATTAAATCTATGGTGGGTAAGGGTTTTCATAGAATAGATGAGGTATCAGTTTTGAGAGAATGTGTTGATGTATTTCCTAAAGAATTACCCAGATTACCCTCTAATTTAGAAGTTTAATTATCTATTTATCTCATCCCTCCTGTGAATAAAATATCTAATACACCATATAGGATGGCTCCAATGGAGTTAGTCGAGTTGAATAATAAAATAAAATACTTATGTGATAAGAGATTCACTCATCTGAGTGATTCACCATGGGGATAACCTATACTTTTTATGAATAAAAAGGATGGTACAATGAGACTATTCATCGATTATAGGGAAATAAATGGAATTAATATAAATAAAAAGTATCCATTACCTCATATTGATGACCAATTTGATCAACTTCAAGGGGATAAATTCTTTTAGAATATTCATCATCGTTCTAGCTACCATCAGTTAAAATTTAGGAAGGAGGATATTCCAAAGACATCATTTTCATATGAGGTATGGTCATTATGAGTTCAAAGTAATTATGTTTAGTTTAAAAATTATCCCTTTATGTTTATAGACTTGATGAATATAGTATTCAAATACTACCTTGATAAGATTTTGGTGGTTTTTATTGATGAAATTCTCATATACTCTAAGAGTTATGAGAAGCATGATTCTCATTTTTGAATTGTTCTTAAGGTATTGATGGAGAATAAGTTATGTGTAAAATTCAATAAATGTAAATTTTAGATTCAAAAAGTTTCTTTCCTTGGTCATATTGTGTCGAAGCATGGTATATTTTTTGGTCCTTCAAATATGAAGGCTATCAAATAATGTCCAAGACCCACCAACATAACATAAATATGGAGTTTTCTTTAGTTAGTGGGATACTATCATCATTTTGTCAAAAACATTTCTTGATTAGAAAATACATTAACCAAATTAACTCAAATGGGGTTTAAGTTAACATTTAAAAAGTAATGCGAAGAGTGTTTTGAAAAATTAAAGGGGATATTAGAGAATGTGCATGTTCTAACTCTTCTATATTCTAAAGAAGGATTTATTATTTATAGTGATTCATAAAGGGAAGGTATTGGATGTTTTTTAATGAAAAAAGATAGAGTTGTGGACTATAAATTAGGATAGTTAAAAACCCATGAGAATGACAATCTAAGTCATGATTTATAATTGGCAGCAGTTATCTTTTCTCAAAATATATGAAGACATTACCTCTATGGAGAGAAATTTGATATATACAAAACCACAAGAGTTTGAAATATATATTTATTTGGAAAAAAATTAATATGAGGAAAATAAGATGGTTATAACTACTAAAGGATTGTTATTAGTCTATCCATTATCATCTGGGGAAATAAAATATGGTGTAAGATGCTTAGAGTACAAAATACAATAGTACCTTATCCATGTTGGGGGTAAAGAATGATCCAATTATCAAATACATAGTATGGATGTACTTGTGTATTATAATGGAAGGGGGTAATCATTATTATTCCATGTAATTTCCATTTTAAGGAACCCAACCCTAGTATCCGAGAGCTAGTGCCTTACTTTATTACATTGGCATAGATACAATGGGTTGAATCCTGAAGGACCAATCAGTTTAGCAGTTTTGGAGAACTAGATACATACCTGATGCCCATTTTACATTAGGAGTAGAAAATAAAATATAATACATAACAAAAAAAATAAAATTAATCCTTGAAAACACATTCAAATATCTCTTCTTCATATCCTAGAGATAGGATACAAAATAATTTTGAGCTCAAATACTCAGTAAGGATTATGTATAGGTGATGAAATCATGAATCAATAAGCATAATCAAAATGTAAATGTAAATAACTGAACACACATTCTATTTAAATAACTTTATTTTCATAATAAGATAAGGTAGAATCAATATAGGAAGGTAAATAACTAACAAAACATTTCATTTAATCAATAAACTAATAATTAAATGCATCTATAGATAATATCATAGCAAAAATATCAGGTATGATAATAATAATAACTTAATTCTTAATGAAAGAAATTCTTAATTATTGGACGTCATGTTTCCTAAGAACATGATACCTATACCATCAATATATATCATCAAGATATTTTAAAACATCTTGGTACAAAGCAATATGGTTTGGATAATTATATCTCTATTTTTAAGATCTGTCCTCAAGATAGTTTAAAACATATGGTAACAAATGTATAGGATTTAGCCAACTGGTTTTTTCTCATGAGACTACTGATGCATCAAGTGGGTTTATATAAATGGTACCCAAAAAATTTCATTCATTTAAAAATCATTCACTATATATTGAATAATATATTTAATTTATAAACAATGTGCCTTATCAAATATCTATATTGAGTAAAGGATATGGATTTATCAATATTTCCCCAGTCAATCAAATAAAATTCCAAGTAAACACTGAATGTAAAAATGGTATATAGTTTAGAAAATAATTAAATCCATTAAACAATAATATGGATATTTAATATAAATTTAATGTATACTGAAAAATGATTACAATAAATTTATTGTTTCAAGATAAAGTTAACAATCACAAAAGAAAGTGATATTGCACAATAACTCGAACCATTTAGTAATTTTCAAGTCAAGTCCCCTTGGATGAAATAATTCAAATTGAAACTTAAAATACCATTAATAATTAATTATTAATTATATTAAATTTAAAATGGTTGGTATATACACAACATAAAAGTGAATTGGTGAATAATAACAAATAAGTCTCAGTGGAATGTAAATTGAGATGAAATCTCATACCACACATATCCTTTTTAATAAACATAATTTAACCTTCTATATAGTGGTTTTAAAATTGTTATTAACTTATATAAAAACCATATTATTATTTATTATATCATATATGATCCTTTTATAACATCTCATCACCAGTTCATTAATAATATTTCATTATTTTCATTGTTTTGGGTGATAATTGTCTTGTTTTCTCATGCTTGTTTCGTCATGAAAGACCTTATTCTTGTGAATATTATATAATTATACCATTTCAAGAATAATAATCATGAAATAATTATCATATTTTTTATATTAACTTTACTTTTAAAACTAATCATTAATTATGGATATGAAAAATGAAGTATGTTATAATCATGGAGATGGTACGTCGTACGTACGTATTAGTAACGTTTCAATTTTTCAATGATCATTATGGAAAGGAGGTAAGTAATATTTTAAGTTAAAATAATGATTATAAAATCATATATATAACATATTATATACTTATATATATCATCCATGTGGTGTGGTGATGAAAATAGAGTCACATCACTTCATTAAGGTGCTAGTCCACATGTACACGAACGATGTTATCATTTTTACATGAGTGAAAAGGAAAGAAATAAAATGATATATATTTTATTTAAATAATGATATATATTTAATTAATATCATAATTATGTCATTTATATCACATAGAATCATTAACTTTATCTTTATCACCTTCCATGTGAAGCGTTAGTGAAAGATGAATCACATCGCTTCACGAGATGGTAGTCCATCGTACACACGATCCACATTATTATATCTCATATGGAATGAAATGTGAATATATATATATATATATGTGTGATATAATTACTCTATAGGTATAAAAATGTTATAAATATCATATATATACTTTATATCCACCATCATGCCCAACCATGAAAGGTGGTAATGGAAGAATGAATGACATTGGTCTGTGAGGGAGTAGTCCACCATACACACGGACAATGATTTCGTAACCCATTTAATGGAAGTGGAGATAGTTTTAAGTAATTAAATTATTATAAAAACATCTCATTATATGGAATATATTAATTTTATTATATTGTTATGTTTTAATAGAAATCTAAGTAGTTAGAGAAATAAATAAAATAAAGATGCTTGTTTAAGAACATCACCTCTTCTTCAGGTATCCTCCTTATGTTTTCACTAATGCATTCCTAGGTCATATTTTTTCCAAAATAAAGGATTATAGGATAAATATATTGAATTTTGAAAGTGATATGGGTGGGTCTTGTCTAATCCAAATTGGTTTGAAGGTGTGAATAAGATAGGACAGTGGGTGGCCTAATATAAGATGGGGAGAGGACACACTTCATATTTTTAAAAGAGTTGAGTGATCCCATGTTTTTCAAATGTTATAAGGGAACAAAATGGACCAATATAAAAACTAATACGTTTAATGGTCTAAATATTTCTATAAAATAGTTTTTATACAATTTTATAGGTCATATTTACCCTTATTTTTTAGTTTAACCCTCTGATAACCCCATTTTTACCTTAACCGTGGCAATTAATTTTTACTGCATTCACTATTAATTTTGGTAAAAAATTAAATTTAACTTATAAGGAATTATAAATTATTATGATTAAAAATAATAAATCTATTTTTCTAAATTTAATTCAAAAAATTTGAAAATTTTAATTTAAAATTATTCCTGCAGGCGCGACGAGAAAGAAGGTTTTTAAAGGGAAATGTCCAAAAGTTTATAAAGTTTTTAAATATAAATTAAATATAAAAATGATAAAAATTACTTAAACTGAATTAATTGATATAAAATTCAACTAATTTTACTTTAAACCCAATCAAAAATATAATTTAACATTATAAATTATTTAAATGAAAAGGCGGTTTTGAATTAAAATACAAAAAAAATCACTATTCATCAAAAACTAAAACTTTTCAAAAAAAACAAAAAATTCACTACAAAATAATTTTATAATTATGATTTCAAAAATTATGTTTATTTTTTCAAATAAATTTTCTAATAGTTTTAAAAATTAATTTTAAATCATGTGTGAAAATCGCAACTAATTCATCTTTTAGAGAAATACAGTTTTTTAGAAAATAATTCATTTAATTTCAAATGATTCTTATTTTATTTATAATCAATAGATAACCATAATATTCATATTTTAGTTAGTACTATTCATACTCATAAACTTATCAGATAGTTTAATTTTAATTTTCAAATAATATTTTAATAGATTGTTTTCATTTAAACACGGTGTTACATGCATCACAAGCTATTAACAAAATTTAATTTATTCCAAAAGAAATGTATTATAAAGTATTATGGTGTTACATTATTCCCTCATACAAAACTTTAAACCTCAAAATTTCATGAATATTTCCTTCTAAATATATGATGGTAGTTCTTCTTCATAATATCTTCTTATTCCCACATCGCTTCCTCTATTTTGTGATTTCTCCAAAGTACCTTTACTAGACGTGTTGTCTGATTCTTTAATACTTGATCTATAGTATCAATAATCTAGATGGGTTATTAATAGTATGAAAGATCATGTAACAATTTTATTTCATCCAAGTTTATCACATGTGTTGGGTCTAGCATGAACTTCCTTAATAATGATATATGGAACACATCATGTACTTTTGAGATATTAGGAGGCATGGCCAAATGATAAGAAAAAAATCCAATTATTTCAAGAATTTAAAAGTTTCCAATGTACCTGTGGATTATTTTACCTTTCTTACCAAACCTTATAACACCCTTCCATGGATATAACTTCAAGAAAACATGATCTCTCACTTGAAATTCAAAATCCTTGCTCTGATTATCAACATAACATTTTTGCCTACTTTGAGATACATTAATATGAGCCTGAATATCCTTTACCTTTATTGTTGTATCTTTGAAAAGTTAGTTTCCTATGAATTTACATTCATAAACTTCATACCAATAAGTTGTAATTTGATATAATTCTTTATACAACGCTATTTAAATGCCTTAATGGAAACTATTGTTGTAGGAAAACTCTTCCAAAGGTAAATACTGATCCCACATACCTAGAAAGTCAAGTGAGCATGACCATAACATGCCTTCCATTATTTGAATAGTCCTTTTGTACTATCCATCAATTTTTTTATGCTAATCAGTGTTCAAATTAAGCTTAGTATCAAGATCCTTATAAAGAATATTACAAAATTATAATGTAAAACGAGGATCTTTATCATACACAATTGAAAGTGGTGCACCCTGAACTCTAAAAAATTCATTAATATAGATCATTTAGAAGTGATAAAGAGTTAAATCTTATCTTATGGAAAAGAAATGTGTATATTTAGTTTGGTGATAAAAGATATACCATATTGAATCATCCTTTCTAGGAGTATTTGGTAGTACCATAACAAATTCTATAGTAATTTAATCCATTTTACAAACAAGAATAGGAATATGTTGCATGAATCCTCTAGGATTATATCACACAACCTTCACTTGTTGATAGACTAAAAATCTGGACACATAATCTAAAATTCCACACTTCATGTTATCCCACCTGAAATGTTCCCCAAATAACTATACATCTTTGTGCTACCATGGGGTATATAGAGATTCTAGTTATGAGCTTCATCTAAAAATTACCTTTTCACTCAGTTATAGATGGAACGCATAATCTATTTTTAAATTTCAAAACACCATCTTCATAAACAAATCCTGCTGATTTCCCATCATTCACAGCATTCATTTTCTTTTAAAACAATTTATCATTATATTGTGAATTATTTATATTTTAAAATAAATATGGTCTCACAATCATTTGAAAAATTAGTGTTAAATTTCCTTACTTAATAATTCACATATCCATATTTACTAGATCTATGAACATAGGATCCATCTCAATCCTCATCTCAGTCAGAACTCAATGATATTTCCTACTCAATGCATCTACTACCTTATTTTCTTTCCATGGGTGGTAGTGTATTGAGAAATCATAATCCTTGAGTATCTTGAGCCATCACCTTTGTCTCATATCGAGCTCTTTCTATGAAAATATGTATTTTAGGATTTTATGATCTGTGTATATCTCACATATCTCACCATAGAGATAATGTCTCTATATCTTCAAAGTAAATATTATAGCTACTAATTCAAGATCATGGGCTGGATAATTTTTTATGTGATAATTCAATTGCCTTAATGCATATGTAATAACTTTATAATTTTTCATAAGGACACAACCAATTCCCTTCTTCAATGCATCACTATATATCACAACATTTATAGATGGTAGAGTCAAAATCAGAGCATTGATCAATCTTTTATTCAGTTCAACGAACCATTATTCACATTCCATTGTCCAAAAAAACACAACACCTTTATGTGTAAGCTTTTTTAATAGGTTATCCAATCATGAAAAATTATGAATAAATCATTTATAGTAACCTACCAAACTAATGAAACTACATTCCTCAATTATGTGCATTAGATAGGACATTCTCAAACTACCTTCATCTTTACAGGATCAACTGATATTCTATAACCGAAGAAAAGTTTGCCAAGTAAAGAAACTTATTAAATCCAAAAAACACACTTACTAAATTTCTTATATAAATATTTCCATATAAGAGACTCAAGAATGATCTGTAAATGATTCTCATGGTTCTCATATATTTTAGAATACACCAAAATATCATCAATGAATACCACAAAAAATCATCAAGATTTTCCATGAATAATTTGTTCATTAGATCCATAAATATAGAGGGTGAATTAGTCAATAAAAATGGCATTACTATAAACCCATGCTTTTCAAACCTTGTTCAAAAATTTGTCTTTGGTATGTCTTCTTTATTTACTGACTATTAATGATACATGTATCTAAGGTCAATCTTTGAAAAATATTGGGCTCTGTGAATTTGATTAAATAAGTTATCAATATGAGGTTGGGGATAATTATTATTTATCATAATAAAATTGATCTCCCTATAATCAATGAAAATATTCATATATCTATCCTTCTTCTTAATGAAGAGAATAGGGGATCCCCATGGGAAAACACTATAGAGAATAAATCCCATGTTTCCCAAATCCACTACTTATTTATTCAACTCAACCAATTCTATAGTGTTCATTCTATAGGGATAATTTAATATCAGTCATTTATCATGGATTAAATCAATGGAAAACTCAACTTCATGATCTAGGGGGTGTCTAGGTAATTCCTCATAAAATACATCAATGTGTTCTTGTACAATAAGTATATCCTCAATTTGAATATTACCTTCTTCATCCCTATATTTTTTCTATTCTTCCCCAAGAATCAAATTCATTATATCTACTATGGGTGGATCTAGATAAGAATCAGATGATGAATTCTATACTCTAAATATAGGGAATTCTTAATCTTCCTCACAAATCATAATTTCCTTCTTAATGTAATAAATTTTTGCATCATATTTTGAAATACAATCTATACCAAGGATTATATCAAATTCCAACATTGGTATGGGAATAAGTTTAGAAAATAAATAATGTTTATGTGTCAAAATGGGGAATACCTAACACATCTGTATTATAATTAGTCCTCCCTTATGTGTTTTTAATGATAAATCCATTCCTAAATTAAAAGGGAAATGTCTAATTTTCATGGAAAACAAGGTATATATGAAATTTTAATAGGATAAAAAATTAAAGAAATCGTTGGATAAATTTGAATATAGGATTAAAGTACCTTCCATCACATTATTGGGTACTTTCAGCTCAGTTATAGTAATCATATAAGCTTGGCCTTATCCCCTGGGCCACGTTTTTGGTGCATTCCCTTGACACTTGGGTAATTATTTTTCACAGTTCCCCCATATCCCTATAGTTAAAACACTGAATAGAATTATTTTTCCTTCTTCCCCTTTTATTCTTTAACTGTATTTCCATTTTCTCCACACTTATAATAAACACCCATTCCCTTCAATAATTTTCCAAGGTAATTATTTCCACAATTTTCACAAGGTGGAAATCACTTCATTTTTTTATTCTTCGATGATTAATTCTCTTTCTCTTGGTTCTAAGATGACCTCTTGTTCTATTAGTTTCCCTTGAATATGTAATATTTATATAATTACTTCTCTATTTTTATAACACACAAAACTATTTCATCATATGATGAAAATTTTTGAGAGACCATCTCCCTCCATAGACTTGTATTAATCCTTTCAAATAAATAGTCAATATTTCACTCCATGTTTCATATGTATTCCATAGTATAGTAGGTTAATGTTGTAAAGGTATCCTCATACTCATCAACACATTCTTTATCATTTTTCTTCAAACTAAGGAACTTTTTCTTAATTTTAGTTTATTTCTCATGAGGGAAATATTTTTTGAAGAATGTCTCTTTAAAATATTTTTATTCTATGAGTTGAATTTACTCTTCTTGCCTAATATTCTAGATCAAAAACCACCATTGATCAGCATCACCTTTGATACAATACACTAGAAGTGTAACCTTTTTCTTTTCACCACATCCCAATGTTATAAATATATTCTCCATAGACTTAATCCATTTCTCATATTAAATTAGATTGGAAGTCCCACTAAATGTTAGGGTATTATACCATATAAAGTGATCTATCATAGTAGAATCTCATTGTGTAATAGGTTACTCCATCCTAGAAAAAAAAATTCATAACCTAATAAAGCTTCCCAAAAATATCCATAATTTTCTCTGTTCCAATACTAACTGTATTGGATTCCTTAGTCAGGAAATATCTATATTATTCATGAGTATTGATACCCTTATTCCTTTCAATTTCCATTTCTAAATAATGGAATATACTGGATTAGATCATAAAATAATTCATAATTCCAAATATGGTGTAACACTTGGCATAAATCAAAATTTATGAATTTTTAATCTCATAATCATAAACTTTGGTTTCTTTAGGGATATCTTTATTTTCAAATACATCATAATGGTTTATAAATAAAATATTAATTATCCTAAGAATATACACAAGAAGTTTCAAACCAAGTGTGTAGAAAGGTCCATTATCGTGTACTAGGTAATGCTCAAATCAATCCTGATACACCTTTTTCAGAGTTATTACCCTTAGGTACCTTCATGCCAGAACCAAGTCTACTTATAGTATCCAGATGGGTATGTATTACTAGAAAAACCCACATAATATCTTCCTTAACAAAACATTATAATGTGCTTATGTACTTATCCTCAAAGTCTATCATGGGGTTATGTTCTCTAATCTATGATTTTATAAATCTAGTACCCAAGGTTTCTACTAAACTTACTCTTATACTAACTATAACGAACCTGACCATAGTAGTCTAGAGTAAATGTCTTACTTTATTACATTGGAATAGATACAATGGGTCGAATCCTTAAGTACTGGTTAGTTTACCAGTTTTGGATAATCAGATACATATATGATGACTATTTTACATTGGTAATAGAAAAAAACATAATACATAACAATAGAAAATAAAATGCATCCATGAAAAATCATTCAAATATATATTCTTTATATCTAGGGGAAAGGAAACAAAATAATGGTGATCTCAAATGATCAGTAAGGTTTGAGTATAATTGAATCTATCATGAATCAATAAGCATAATCAACATGGGAAGATAAATAACTGAACATACATTCCATTTAAACAACTTGGATATCATGATAAGATAAGGTATAATCAATATATAAAGGTAAATAACTGATGAAAAATTCCATTTAAACAACTTGGATATCATGATAAGATAAGTTATAATCAATATATAGAGGTAAATAACAGACGAAACATTCCATTTAACCAATAAACTGATGATTAAATTCATCCATAGATAGTATCATAATGAAAATATCATAGATAAGAATAATAACAACAGAATTATCAATAAAGGAAATGATTAAATATTGGACGTCATGTTTCATAGGCACATGATACCTTTACCACCAAGATCTATCCTAAAGATAGTTTAAAAAAATTAGGTACAAACTAATACTGTTTGGCCAACTATATCTCTACTATCAAGATCTATCCTCAAGATAGATTAAAACATCTAGTTAAAAATGAATAAGGTTTGGACAACTGATTTTGTCTCATGAGACAACTGATGCATTAAGGGGATTTCAATAAATGGTCTTCTACCCTTTCCATGCATTGTAATGTCCCGACCTGGATTACCATTGAATCAATAACTAGATCGGTCGCCATATGACCTCAAGTGTGCCTCCCCGTACACCAGAGGTTTCCGACTAGCAACGAGGGTGTAAGGATAGTCAGTGGGGAGACTATACCCTCATATCAGAGTTTTCACAATAGTATAACAATATATAAATATATGACAATAGTAAAAGTATTATAAAGCAATAACTAATGCAATGGAAGTAAATTGTAATATTAACTCAATAAAGAAAATAGCCCACACTAGTTTATACAATGTATGCATGTCATGGTGGTACATATCTGAAAACAGTAAATAAATCAGTAGGCTTTGCATATCAGTACATAAATAGTGAAAAGTCCCAAAGCCGTAAGGGTGATCTCCACAAGCATCTTGAGATCCTGCTCAGTCCTTTGCTTCTAAATATCAGGTACAAGAAAATAGAAACAATCAATGTCCAAGATCCTATAAACAAGTAGAGTCTACTCTGGTACCCCAGTGCAATGGAAGCTCGAATAGGGTGTGGTATATAAATATCAATAGGCTGGGACCACCGGTGTCTAGATTTACCTAGAAAATGAAATAAAATTAAATAGCATGCAGGTATATTGAAGCAATAACGTAATTGAATAAATAATCAACAACCTGTCCAGGTTCCAAAGGTACACCTGACGGTGATACCTGCTTTGGCTCATAGCTAAAATAAGGGTTTGAATAGGAAAAATATATATATAAATAATGTATAATGAACTGTTTATCACATTATTTAATATTCTTTGTTTAACCACACAAAATAAATGATCATGTTACCATTATTCTATTTCTCCCATTTGAATGACATTATCATTCTATAACTCACACACACTTGAATATCCAAGTTATCATTCCATGCTCATGCACCCATGAATTTCCATGTTACCATTCCATACTCACACACCCAATAATTTCTATGTTATCATTCCATACTAATGCACCATGAATGTCCATGTTATCATTCCATACTCACGCACCCATGTATGTCCATGTTACCATTCTATACTCACACACCCATGAATGTCCATGTTACCATTCCATACTCACACACCATGAATTTCCTTGTTACCATTCCATACTCACGCACCCATGAATGTCCATGTTACCATTCCATAGTCACGCACCCATGAATGTCCATGTTACCATTCCATAGTCACGCACCCATGAATGTCCATGTTACCATTCCATACTCACACACCCATGAATTTCCATGTTACCATTCACCGCTTCATGATATAATTAATTCCTCAATTAATTATAGTTATCAATCTCATTACTAATAACAACAATTAGTTAAACATAACAAGTCATTTAGTTAACTCAATAATTAACTTATCATAACAATTACTCTAGTTAATTCAACAATTAACTTATCACAATAATTACTCTTGTTAATTCAATAATTAACTAGTCACTAGGTAACTATGTCAATACCATATAATTAATTTATAAATTAATTATCTCTAGGAAACCATCTCTATATCACATAATTAATTTACAAATTAATTATCTCAACTTAACTAATTTAATATCTCATAATTAATCCCTCGATAATTAATATCTCAAAGCACATAATTAGTTCATAATTAATTATCTCATTTTAACCAAACTAATATCTCATAATTAATCCCCCAATTAATTATCATCTCAGAGAACATAATTAATTTATAATTAATTATTTCAATTTAACCAAATTAATTACTCATAATTAATCCCTTGATTAATTATCATCTCAAAGCACATAATTAATTCATAGTTAATTATATCAACTTGACCAAATTAATTACTCATAATTAATTTCCTGATTTAGTATCTATTTTAAAACCTCAAAGAATAAAGTTAATTAATAATTAATCATATCATTTCCCCAATAAACAATTTAATCAAACATTTCAGTCAACTTTATCAAAAGCAATAAATCAAAAAAAACTCCATTTTGTTAATTAGGCAAAGTTTAGAACCCTGCCTCAATGGATTTTTCCAATCCAAAGCTTCCTAACTCAAATGAGACCCGCTCGTGCATATGTACTTCCACATTAATGCATGCATGTACTTGGAATTGATCACCACACCTAACAGCAACAATCGGTACTCACAATTAGTACGTCGGGGACCAACCCACACCAAAAATAATCAATCGCAACCCAATTACACCATAAGCACCAAATTCAAGGGGTGTGAAACCATTTATCAGGTATATATCCTTACCCAAATATGATGACGATGAACCAAATCAAGTCGAGTTGCTTCGAATTTGGCGGTGGTCATCAGAATATGAACCAACGGGTCCCGAGACATCATCTACACCACCTAGAATCAGAAGAAACGAAGAAACTGAATCAATCTCAGATGTTTGGGTTTCTACCGAACAGATATCGGGTGAAGGAGAGCCAAGACCGCAAATGAAAAGAAAAATACACATAGAGAAAGGCTCACCTCACTAAGATGAACAACTTTTGTGAAGGAACCGGAACGAGATAGTTGTGTGAAGAGGAGCGGAGAGGAGGGTTGGTATGCCACCCATGGGTGTTGTGCCATGGGTGCACCGCGGGTGACGAAGAGTCGAAACAGAAAATGAGAACAACGAAATTTGTGGAGAAGGAATAAATTTAACAAAATGGACAACTTTTGTGAAGATACCACCACAGTCTAGTGCAAAGAGATGGAGCTAGAAGGATGGGCGGTGCGGCACCCATGGTAGAGCCGAGGGGGGGGGTCGCGCCTCACCCAGGTTGTGCGCCTCTCCCCCTTTATTTCCCTTCTAATAATTTTAATAATTAATATAATGATAATAATTACCATATTATTATTATCATCATTTAATTAAAACACTTCTTTGATAAACCTCAAACACCCCGTTTACACCTCATTTACCCCTCATTTAATTAAATTCCTTTTCACTGAATTTAATTAAATAAAATCTCCAACTCATCATTATTTAATTAAATTCTCTCACACGATTCAATTAAATAAAACCACCGTTTTCATCAAATTAATAAATTCATCTTAACCTTGTATTTAATTAGATAAAACACCAACTCCAAATTTAACACATCATTTTATTAAATTCTTCTCCAATGAATTTAACTAAATAAATTCTCCAACACATCATTATTTAATTAAATTATCTCAACACAATTTAATTAAATAAAACCCCCATTTTTCATAAAATAATTAAATTCCTCTTAACATAGAATTTAATTAGATAAAACCCCAACTCCACATTTAAAATATCATTTAATTAAATTCTTTCCAATCGAATTTAACAAAAAAAAATCCAAATCATTATTATTTAGTTAAATTTTATCATCATAATTTAATTAAAAAAAATAAACACCTCATTAATCATCATTTAATTAAATTCATTCCAATTGAATTTATTTAAATAATTTATCCAATTCATGATATTTAATTAAATTTTATGAATACAATTTAATTAAATTAAAAACTCCAACTCATCAACATTATTTAATTAAAATCTCTCAACCTCAATTTAATTAAATAATAACCCCTATTTCTCAATTACTAATTAAATTCTTCTTAACCTTGAATTTAATTAAATAAAACCTCTATTTCCCATTAATTAATTAAATTCTTCTTTACCTTGAATTTAATTAAATGAAACCTCAAATCCTCATTTATATTTCATTTAATTAAATTCGTCTTATCTCACATTAATTAAATAACTTCTCTATATCAAAATCATTTAACTAAATTCTCTTAACTTTATTTTAATTAAAAAAACACCCACTAGATCATTTAATTAAATTCCTTTCAACCAAGAATTTAATTAAATTAATTTAACCTAAAACTCAAAAAAGTGTAGACCTCATGGTTTGACTTTCACGATATGATAGACTTTTCACAAACCATGTGTCTACTACTAGACACCTACTTTATTATGCATGGCTAACCCATAAGGTTTGACTAACCGTACGCAGCTCGTGCAAACGTCACTGCCTGGTCTAATTCTCCCAAAACCCATCCTACCATCTGGGAAAACTCCTTGAGCCTTTACCCAAGCTCATTATCAATACTTTAAAATATCCCAACTCATGAAACTTCTTTTTGAAGCTTGGTTTTTTTTAAACCAAATCGTGCATTAAATGAAAAAGTTTAAAAGCTTTTGTATTTTAGCTCGGTCCAAAAACATAGGACTCTACATGAATTTCAAAGCATTCCTCATATATAGAATAATTTATTTAATTTATAAAAAATAGTCCTTATCAAATATCTGTATTGATTAAAAGATATATATTTTTAAATATTTACCCAGTTGATGAAATAACATTCAAATTAAACACCATATGTAAAAATGGTATATGGTTTAAGAAATAATCATATAAATCACACAAGAATATGGAAATTTAATATATATTTAATTTCCAATGAAAATTTGTTACAATAAATTGATTATTTCAAGAAAAAGTTAACAATCATAAAAGAAATTGAGATTGCACAATAACTCTTACCATTTGGTATTTTTCAAGTCATGTACCACTACATAAAAGAATTGAAATTAAAACTTAAAATACCATTAGTAATGAATTATTTATGATATTACATGTCAAAGGGATAGTATATACACCACATAAAATTGAATTGGTGCATAATAACAAATAAGTCTCAATGAAATGTAAATTGAGACAAAATCTATTACCTTGTGTGTCCTTTTAGGTGAAC
Organism: Viscum album; assembly: GCA_963277665.1. Taxonomy (NCBI): domain Eukaryota; kingdom Viridiplantae; phylum Streptophyta; class Magnoliopsida; order Santalales; family Viscaceae; genus Viscum; species Viscum album. Next base: position 320,719,680 of record OY728156.1, read on the forward strand.
ATAATTTAACGTCGTGTATAATGGTTTTAAAAAATTTATTAACTTATAAAATAACCATATTAGTATTTATGATATCATATATGATCCTTTTATAACATCTCATCACCTGTTCGTTAATAATCTTTCATTATTTTCATTGTTTCGAGTGTTAATTACATAGTTTTCTCATGTGTGTTTCATCATGAGAGGTTCAGTTCGTGCTCATATTATATAGTTTTATTATTTACATAATAATAATAATGACATAATTATAATATTTTTACATTAATTATACTTTTAAAACAAATCATTAATGATGGTTATGAAAAATTAAGTACGTTATAATCATGGATACGGTAGGTCATACGTACGCATGAGTAACGTTTCCATTTTTCATTGATCATTTTGGAAAGTAGGTAAGTAATATTTTAAATTTAAATAATTATAATAATATCTTATATAACATATTATATACTTATATATATCATACATGTTTTTTGGTGATGAAAATTGAGTCGCATCGCTTCGTAAAGGCGGTAGTCCACATGTACACGAACGATGTTAACATCTTTATGTGAGTGAAAATAAAATAAAGAAATTGATATATATTATCTTTAAATAATGATAAATATGTCATTAATATCATAATTATTTCATTTATATAACATATAATCATTATATTTATCTTTATTGCCTTCCATGTAAAGCGTTGGTGAAAGTCGAATCACGTCGCTACACAAGGCGGTAGTCTGTCGTACACATGAGTGATGTTATCGCATCTCCAAAAAAATAGAAGTTAACAATATATATTTGATATAATGACTAAATAAGTAAAAATATCTTATAAATATGATATATATACTTTATATCCATCATCATACCCAATTGTGAAAGGTGGTAATGGAATAACAAACAACATCAGTTCGATAGGTGGTAGTCGGCCGTACACACAAATGAAAATTTTGTAACCCATTTTATGGAAGTGGATATTGTTTTAGGTTATGATATTATTATGAAAAAATAATAGTATATATAATATATTGATTTTATTTTATTATACTAGTTTAATAAAAATTGATGTTTGGGAAGAAAGAAATAAAATAAAGATGCTCGTTGAAAAACATTACCTCTTCTTTGGGTATCCTCCTTAGGTTTGCACTAATGTCTTCATAGGTTGTATTTATTCCCAAACTAAGGCATCTAGAAAAATGGGAGATAATTTTGGAAGTTATTTTGATAGTTATTGTCCAAAATAAATTAGTTTTAAGGTGTTAAGAAGAGAATACATGGGGTGTCCTTTTATAAGTGCGGGAGAGGACACACTTGGTATTTTTGAAAATAGTTGAGTTCTCTCACATTTTTAACATGTCACAAGGGTCCAAAATGTACTATTATGGAACCTTAGAGGTTTAATGGTAAAAATTTTTCCATAAAATAGTTTTTATACAAGTTTATAGGTCATTTTTACCCTTATTTTTAGTTTAACCTTCTAGTAAACTCATTTTTACCTTAACCGCGATAATTAATTCTTACTGCATTCATTATTTATTATAGAAAAAACTTAAGTAAAACTAATTATAAATTATAACTTATTATGATTCAAAATAATTAATCCATTTTTCCAAAATTCAGTTTAAAAAATTTAAAATTTTAATTTAAAATTAAAGTCACAGACGCGACGAGAAAGTGAGTTTTTAAGGGGAAAATGTCCAAAGTTTTATAAAGTTTTTATATCTAAATTCAATATAAAAATTATTAAAATGAAATAAATTGTATTAATTGATATAAAATTTAAATAATGTAACTTTAAAACCAATTAAAAATATAATTTAACATTATAAATTATTTAAATGAATAGGCAGTTTTCAATTAAAATCCAGTATTTTTCACTATTCATCAAAAAATAAAAATTTTCAGAAAAAATAAAAAAATTACTATAAGATAATTTTGTTATTATGATTTCAAAAATGGTTTTTTTTCAAATAAATTTTCCAAATTTTTAAAACTTAATTTTAAATAATGTGTGAAAACTAATACTAATTCATCTTTTAGAGAAATATAGTTTTTCATAAAAAAAATCCTTTACTTTAAAATTATTATTATTTTAATTCTTATTAATAGATAAACATAATATTCATATTTTATTTAGTTCCATTCATACCCTCCAATTTAATGTCTAGTTTGATGGTCATGTTTAAATAATATTTTAATAGATTGCTTTCGTTTAAACCTGGGTTGCGTGTATCACAATCTATTAACAAAATTAAATTAATTCCAAAAGAAACAAATTAAAAATTCTTAGGGTGTTACATCCCAACGATATTTATTATAGAAAATTAATAAATCTCAACATGGTGATAAATCCCTACAAAATAAAATGTAATATGTGAATAATGTAAAATCTCTAGATTTCAACACTGGTGATGATGGAGTTTTATATTTTGGAATGAGGTTATGTGTTCCATTTGTACCAAATATAAAGAATGATATGTTAGATGAGGATCATATAACAAACTTATATATACATCCTAGAATTATCAAGGTGTTTTGGGACATCTGAGAGAACTTCTAGTGGGAAAATATAAAGATATAAATTCTATATTATATTAAAAGATGCTTAGTATTCCAGTAAGTGAAGGTTGAAAGAAAAATTCCTAAGGGAGTAATGCAACCCCTCCCTATGCCAAAATGGAAGTGGGATAATATAAATATAGATTTAATCATTGGGATTTATAATACATCTAAGGGGAATAATTCTATAAGGGTTATTTTCAATCACCTCAAAATGTTAACACGTTTTTTTGCAATTCGAGAAGATCTTTATATGGGTCATCTTATAAGGTTGTATATAAATTAAATTGTGATATTTCATTTAACACCCCTATAAATAATATTTGATCGTTACCTAAGGTTCGCATAAAAATTTTGGAAGAGCCTATGAAATTATTTGAATACAGAGCTTAATCTTAGCATAGCCTATCACCCTCAAATAGATGGGTGGTCTAAATGGACTATACAGACTATAGAGGACATGATAGGGTCATTCTATCTTGACTTCTGAGGAAGTTGGTATCAATATTTGCCTCTTGTGGATTTTTCCTACAATAACAATTTTCATTTCAATATTATTAGGGAAATATATAAATATTTGTATGGAAAGATGTTTTGAACTCCAATATGTTGGGATGAAGTCAGAGAATGTAAGATTTTGGGTCTAGAACTTGTGGAAGAGACAACTGAGAAGGTAAGATCCATCCAAAAGCATATAAAGCACTACGGGAAAAATCAATATTTGCGACAGGGAAATTTCCCCGTCGCAAATAATTGGTTATTTGCGACGGGATTTCGTCTCCCGTCGTAAATAGTTTGGCGCGACTTGCGCACCCAACCGCGAGAATAGTATTTGCGACGGGGAGATATCTAATGTCGCAAATAGTTTGGCGCGACTTGCGCGCAAAACCGCGCAAGAGTATTTGTGACGGTACCCGTCGCAAATACCCGGCGGCGGTTAATAGCTTTTTGCGACGGGATGTCGTCCCGTCGCAAAAAGAGTGTCGACAGGAACTATTTGCGACGGGCCCCGTTGCAAATACCCTTTTAACCGCCAAATGTAACTAATGTGGGGCGAGGGTATTTGTGACGGGCCCGTCGCAAAAGCCCGGCGCGGTAAATACCATTTGCGACGAGAAAAGTTGTCCATCACAAATAGTATGTCGGCAGGTGGTATTTGCGATGGGACTCGTCACACATACCCTTTTAACCGCGGACCGTAATTAATGCGGCCGAGGGTATTTGCGACGGGGCTCGTCGCAAATAACCTCGGCACAACTAATCTAACCTATATATACCCCCACCCGTTTTTTTTTTCAAATCACTCAGATCTTCTTCTCTTTCTCTTTTCATTCTCTAGTTTTAAGGGAAAATTTTCTTTTAGTTAAAGTTTTTTAAACAAGAGCAATTGGAAGGCGTCAATACCTTCAGAATATCAAAGTTTAAGGTATTTATATTTTATTTTTTTTATATTTTTTTTATTTTTTTATATTAACTTTAATTGTTGTTTATTAGTTCTAATTAAATTAGATTTAAATTAATTTTTATTTATATTTATTTTTAGTAAGAAATTGATATTGTTAGTGATAATTATAAATAATTATTATTAATTTGCAATAATTAGAGATTATTATAGATTATTAGCGGAATTTAGTTATAATTAGGGATAATTAGTAATAATTAGTATTAATTAGATATAATTAGTAATAATTATATATAATTAGTAATAATTATATATAATTAGTAATAATTCGATATAATTAGATATAATTAGATATAATTAGTAATAATTACCAATAATTAGTAATAACTACCAATAATTAGTAATAATTACCAATAATTAGTAATAATTACCAATAATTAGATATAATTAGTAATAATTGCCAATAATTAGATATAATTCGTAATAATTAGATATAATTAGTAATAATTAGATATAAATAGTAATAATTAGATATAATTAGTAATAATTAGATATAATTAGTAATAATTAGATATAATTAGTAATAATTAGTAATAATTAGATATAATTAGTAATAATTACCAATAATTAGTAAAAATTACCAATAATTAGTAATAATTACCAATAATTAGTAATAATTACCAACAATTAGTAATAATTACCAATATTTAGTAATAATTATCAATAATTAGTAATAATTACCAATAATTACCAATAATTAGTAATAATTACCAATAATTAGTAATAATTATATAAAATTAGTAATAATTAGATATAATTAGTAATAATTAGATATAATTAGTAATAATTAGATATAATTAGTAATAATTAGATATAATTAGTAATAATTAGATATAATTAGTAATAATTAGATATAACTAGATATAATTAGATATAATTAGTAATAATTAGTAATAATTACCAATAATTAGTAATAATTACCAATAATTACCAATAATTAGTAATAATTAGATATAATTAGAAATAATTAGATATAATTAGTAATAATTAGATATAATTAGATATAATTAGTAATAATTAGTAATAATTAGTAATAATTTGAAATAATTAGTAATAATTAGTAATAATTAGTAATAATTAGTAATAATTAGTAATAATTAGTAATAATTAGTATTAATTAGTAATAATTAGTAATAATAATTAGTAATAATTAGTAATAATTAGTAATAATTAGTAATAATTAGAAATAATTCGTAAAAATTAGTAATAATTAGCTATAATTAGTAATAATTAGCTATAATTAGCTATAATTAGCTATAATTAGTAATAATTAGCTATAATTAGTAATAATTAGCTATAATTAGTAATAATTAGCTATAATTAGTAATAATTAGCTATAATTAGCTATAATTAGATATAATTAGATATAATTAGATATAATTAGTAATAATTAGTAATAATTAGTAATAATTAGATATAATTAGTAATAATTCGTAATAATTAGTAATAATTAGTAATAATTAGTAATAATTAGTAATAATTAGTAATAATTAGTAATAATTACCAATAATTAGTAATAATTACCAATAATTAGTAATAATTACCAATAATTAGTAATAATTAGTAATAATTAGTAATAATTACCAATAATTAGTAATAATTACCAATGATTAGTAATAATTACCAATAATTAGTAATAATTACCAATAATTAGTAATAATTACCAATAATTAGTAATAATTACCAATAATTAGTAATAATTACCAATAATTACCAATAGTTACCAATAATTACCAATAATTACCAATAATTACCAATAATTACCAATAATTACCAATAATTACCAATAATTACCAATAATTACAAATAATTACCAATAATTACCAATAATTAGGAATAATTAGCCATAATTAGCAATAAATAGAAATAATTAGCAATAATTAGCAATAATTATTACTAATAAAAAAATTGTATTATCAATATTTATGAAAAAACAATATTAATATTATTAAAATAATAAAATATTTATAAAATATAAAAATTATCAATATTTGCTACAGGATTTGCTCTATTCTTAACATGTTCAAATCTCAAAGGGTCGTCAATTGTCTGGTCATGCATAATAAAAATTTTGTTTCAACCGTGCCTAATGTAATCTCTATAATTGTCCTTGGTTGGTTGATCACCTTGCAAGTAGCATTGCAATAGGACAACCCAAGTCATGCCCTTCTCGTCTATAAAAACTATCTCACATGACCCTTTACATAGACCATTCTTCCTTGAAAATTTAAGGGAAAGATATTGATGTCCCATCAAATTTTTAAGGAAGAATGATCTATGTAAAGGGAGAGAGATGGTTCTTAGAGACGAGAACGACATTACTTTGGTCGTCCTATTGCAACACTACTTGCGAGGTGATCAACCATGCAAGGACAATTATAGAGTTTACATTGGACATGGCTGACACAAACTTTTTATTGTGCATGACCTCACAATTGGCGACCCTTTGAGATTTGAACATGTTAAGAATAGAGAAAACCATATTGCGAATATTGATAATTTTAATATTTTATAAATTTTTTATTATTTTAATAATATTAATATTGCTTTTTCATAAATATTGATAATATAATTTTTTTATTAGTAATAATTAGTAAACGAAATCTGTTTGGATAATGAAGGGAAAATTTGTAATCATCTCCACAACGATGATTACCAAATTTTCTTTCATTATTCAAGCAGTTTTTATTTTGCTAAGTATTACTAAGTATTGCTAAATTAGTAATAAATTGTAATAATTAGTAATAATTAGTAATATATTGTAATAATTAGTAATAAATTGTAATAATTAGTAATAAATTGTAATAATTAGTGATAAATTGTAAGAATTAGTAATAATTAGTAAATGAAATATGCTTGGATAATGAAGGGAAATTTTGTAATCATCTCCACAATGATGATTACCAAATTTCCTTTTATTATTCAATCAGTTCTCATTTTTCTAAGTATTGCTAAGTATTGCTAAATTAGTAATAAATTGTAATAATTAGTAATAATTAGTAATAAATTGTAATAATTAATAATAAATTGTAATAATTAGTAATAAATAGAAATAATTAGAAATAATTAGTAATAATTAGCAATAAATTGTAATAATTAGCAATAAATTGTAATAATTAGCAATATATAAAAATAAATAGAAATATATATGAATAAATAGGAATAAATAGGAACAATTAGTAATAATTAGTAATAATTAGTTAGGAACAGTTAGGAACAATTAGGAATAAATTTTAATAAATTTTAATAAATTTTAAGAACTTGGCACAATTTCCAGTGGATTGACAGCACTCCTTTTGCTCGATGAATTTTCTCATTTCAACTCTCACCGACTCAAAACATTATGAAAAATGTGATGCTACGTAGAAATATTCAATCTTGTATGCACGAGATTGGATATGCATTCGTAGGATCGTATTTTTTATAATGTCTTCAGGCGGTGATAGTTGGAAGAAGACGATTCATTGACGAAAAGGGGGATCTTTTGTCTGAGGGCTCATTTACTTGCATCTTTCTCACACTAAAATCAGAATGAAGAATCTGGTCAGAGGTACACATATTCATTCTCATGCATACGAGAATGAATATGTGTACCTTCGACCAGATTCTTCATTATGATTTGAGTGTGAGAAATATGCAAGTAAATGAGGCGTTGGACAAAAAATGAGTCGTTAATCCACTGGAAATTGTGTCACCCTTAATTAATGGTAATTATTAAGAATTAGTTGTAATTATTTATCTTCTTCTTTCAGATAGTGTTTTTATAATTTCAAATTATTCAAAAATAGTGATGATTTTATATTTTATGTAGAAAAATTTGGAACAAGGAAGTCGACATCAGTCATTATTAGATGATCGTGTTTGGATAAATCAACACAGAAATCCAAATGGTTTTGGTTTAAATCCTGTATATATTGAGGGTGTTGAATCTTTCTTAGCATTTACATCATCAAACCCAGAATATGTTTTAGAAGGCATAATTAAATGTCCTTGAAAAAAATGTTCCTTAAGAACGTTTGACATAGTTGACAATGTTGGGGGACATCTCTTGCGGTTTGGTTTTCAACCAGATTATGTTTTTTGGTATCAACATGGTGAACGAAGTTCCAGAAAAGATCCTAATAACTTGATTTCGGATCCATCACAGTTTCAAAATTTAGTACATGATGTTGCAGGTCCATCTGTGCAACAAACTGAAACTCACAATGATATTGATTTAACTCCTGAGTTGGTACCATCCAAATTTTATGAGTTATTGAGGTCTGCTGAGGATGCATAATATACTGGTTGCAAGATAAGCAAATTATAAGTGGTTGAAAAATTTATGGCTATTAAATCAGATAATTCAATGTCAAACAACTATTTTGATCAGATATTTTCTTTAGTTAAAACCCTGTTACCTGAAGGAAATGTGTTTCCTGCAAATTACTATGAGAGCAAGAGGTTGGTTCGTAATCTGGGCCTTAGTTATCAGAAGATTCATGCATTTACAAATGATTGAATCTTATATTCTGGTGAAAATGAGTCCTTGGATAGTTTTCCCACATGTGGATAATCGAGGTATAAAGAATCTCAACCAGGGAAGTCTAGATCGATTACAGTAAAACAGTTGAGATATTTCCCCCTTACACCCTGGTTACAGTGTTTATTTATGTCTCAGAATACAGCGTCAATGATGCCATGGCACAAAACCAAGACTTCAACTGATAGAAGCTTGAATCATCTATCTAAGGGTGATTCATGGAAACATTTTGACCATCTGCATTCTTCTTTTGATATAGAAGCCCAAAACGTGCGATTGGGTCTTTCTACTGACGGTTTCTGTCTATTTGGTTCTTATGGTATTTAGTATTCATGTTGGCCTGTCTTTATAACTCCGTACAACTTTCCTCCATGGATGTTGATGAAGGAGCCTTATATATTTTTGACTCTATTAATCCTAGGACATTCAAAAAAGAATATTGATGTTTATTTGAAACCATTGATTGATGTGTTAAATTCATTGTGGAGTGATGATGTTAATACATATGATGTTGCTGTGAAAAAAAGTTTCATATTAAAAGCTACATTAATGTGGATGATTAGTGACTTTTCAGCATATGGCATGTTATCTGGTTGTAGTACACATGGTCTAAAATAATTTCCTTATTATATGAAAGATAACAAAGCCTTTATGCTCATTAATGGAAAAAACCTTGCTATTTTGATTTTCACCGTAGATTTCTTCCAACCGATCATCCTTTTCAGAGGAACAAATCTCATTTTAGAAAAGGTACAATTGAAAGGGATGTACCTCCAAAGATGATCTCAATTATAGAGTTAAAATCAGTTGTATTTTCATTACCTCCCATCACATTTAGACCAATAGTAAACCAACAGAAAATTCAGGTATTTGGGAAAGAACATAATTGGATAAAACAGGGCATTTTTTGGGATCTTCTGTATTGGTCTGATTTGTTGGTCCTCCACATGTTGGATGTTATGCATATTGAGAAGAACTGTTTTGATAATTTATTTCATACTGTTTTGGATAAACCAGGTAAGACCAAAGATACTGTAAAGGCACGATTAGATCTTGCCCAAATTTGCAGGCGACCAGAACTTGAACTATTTGAAAATGTCCATATCACAGAGGTTAATGAAGCCAAAAGAAGCTTATACAATGTCCAAAGAGAGTCGCTTATTATTTTGTCAGTGGATTGCAGATTTGAGACTTCCAGATGTCTATGCTTCTAATTTGGACAGATGTGTTAAGAATGGTTATATTACTGGATTAAAAAGTCATGATTGTCATGTTATAATGGAAAGACTAATGCTGATTGGATTTAGAGGTTTGTTTAATTCTATGATTTGGGATTTGATAAAAGACATATCATATTTTTTGAGACATTTGTGTAGCGACAATAGACTATGATGCGCTAAGAAAACTGGAAGAAGATGTTGCTGTAATTTTATGTAAACTGGAAAAAATCTTCTCGTCAACTTTCTTTGACTCAATGGAACATCTGATATTACATTTTCCGCATGAAGCTAAATGTGGAGGTCCAATGCAGTTTTAATGGATGTACCCATTCGAGAGATGCATGCAGAAATTGAAGAAAAAAGTACATAACAAAGCATCAGTTGAAGGCTCAATTACTGAAGCTTATTTTTAAGAAAAAATTATTTTTTTCTGCTCTCATTATTTTGAATCTCAATATCCCTCAAAACACAATCGCATGGGATAAAACAAGTGGAATGTTAATGATGAAATGGAAAATCAATTAATAGTTTTTAATCAGACAAATCTTGGTTTCGGTGGAGTTCATGAACGATGGATTTCAGATGTTGAACATCACAGATCTCATACATATGTTCTACTCAACTGTGAATAAATGACATCATTTGTCATGTGAGTGCTTCTATCACTTATTATATAATTTATGTTACAGTATTTTAATTAATTTTATTTGTAGGTTATATGATAATCATATCAAGAAACAACTTCCACAAATTACAGCAGCTGCTCTTGAAGAACGCAGACAAAAAAATCTCAATGGTTTCAAAAACTGGTAACATAAATTATTGATGATTTAATATCAATTCCATTTATTATTTATTATATTGATAATTTTTTTACAAATTTTTAGGTGTCTCAATATGCTGATAAAATTGATAAGCAACTGTGTATATAGAGTAACCCACCATCCAAAATGGTTAAATATTATAATGCATATTTGGTGAATGGTTTTCGATTTCAAACACATGAATACGAGGAATCAAAAAAAACAATGAACAGTGGAGTTTGCTTGAGAGGATCACATCACAGAGAAACTGAAGTTGACTTTTATGGAATTTTGGATGAAATTATTGAGCTATGTTATCTAGGACATAATTACATAACAATGTTTAAATTTTGGTGGTTGGATACTGAGAGAGGCTTGCATGTTCATCCGACTCATGGAATCTTCAATATTAAATATAAAAGCCTTCTTGCAGTAAATGAACCATTTTTATTGGCTCAATAGGCACATCAAATTTATTATGCAAAGTATTGTGCTACTTCAAGAGACTTGAGAAATTGGTGGAGCATAATAAAAATGAAATCTCGGGAAAATCAGTTTACTCAAACTGAATGTGGTTCCACTGAGGTGGAAGGAATTAAAAATTTTCAAGAGACTGCTCTAAATCCATCTAATTCACAAAGAGATGTGAATATCGATGATGACACCCCACAATTAAGGATCGATGGTGATGAAGATGTTAATGATGTTACAAATGAATTTGAAATGAAAATAGATGCTGAAACTGAAACTCATATGGATATTGATGATGTTGAGGAGGAAGAAGAAGACATTGACATTGAAAGCTATGGAGAAGAGGATGAATATGCACATTGACACAGTTAAATTCTGGTTATAATCATGACTAATATATATCTATATTAAATAACAATCTGCTAACAATAATCATTTTGTGTTTCAGATGGAATCTGATATATTCAGCGAGTTGCAGGAGGCTGGCCTACCATTGTATGAGGGAGATTTTGGATCATCTAACCCTCAGCCCACTGGAAGTTCAGGGGGTACGCAGAGGGGGTGCGGTCTTGCACGACTGATGATTCCTGGCCCTATCTTCGAGCGACATCCATATCTTGGTTTTGATCCACACACATGGAGTGTAACGTCCCTGAACTAGAAGCCACTAAACCAGTGCTCTGAGCCGGGTTGTTACATGACCTTAAGTGCGCCTCCCCATATGCCAAATGTTGTCGACTAGCAGCGGGGGTCTATATAGTCAAGTGGGGAGACTATACCCCTTTTTATCAAAGTAATCCATAACAGAATAACCAAATAGCGGGAAAAAAACCAACAACAAGGAACATGTATAACAACCAATTCCAACTAACAATAAATATGCCATGTCATACTATAAGTTCATGAGTGAACAAAAGCCCAAAAATAAAGACATGGACAAAATCCAAAAAATGGTCCTAAGTCAAAGTTTGGATCCTCCACCAAGTGCTACCCATGTCCACTCACTATCAAGCAAGGACCTTTTCCCTTCTCCTGACCTGCAAACATGAAGTCTGCTCAGGTACCCAACGGCGGCCCGAGCAGGGTGTGAGTACAACTCAGTAGGCCGCCACCAATGGTGTCTACAAAATATCCATTATAACAGTTGTGCATGCAAAAGGAAAATGAATGATAAATTCCAAGTAATTATTTAAGGTGTCTTTAACCAATTCAGAGCCAAATCCATTACCACCTCCAATACCATTCATTTCAAACCATTTATCATCACTTAGCATTTCATCACATTTCCATGGGTTAATCACATACATTATGTTACATGGGTCTAAGGCCATCAATCACATGTAAGAGGGTAAACACATCATTATCCTATCTCACTAGGACTAACCCCTCATAGCAACCAAATCCTTACCTTGAAGCCTCAGTCTGGGTGGATGCAACCGTTAGGAGAATAGACCCTCAATCCCCTTTCCTAACCCATATATTTTGGGTGGATTTTAGATCCTCGGTCTTCACTCGACCCATGGGCGTAGATCCTCATGTCAGACCCCACTCTACGAAGCCATGTTCACATGCTTATATAAGTAACCATCAACCATCCAAACCATTTCCCTTCGGAAAACATTATTCACAACAACCCACATGGGAAACCACATCATGCCTTAACCCATTAACACATTACCATTTCACATCATTTAACAATTCACCCAATTCCCATGTGTTATGCCTATCTCACTAATCATTCAACATTAAACCCATAATCTATCCCATTATGGTCTTTAATCAGTTTACACATTAACCCATTTAACACGTTCATCATTCCCATGAATCAACATTTAACCCATTCCACTTTAACACTCAGGTTATTGCCAAGTCTAGGTGCATCACCTAACTTTTATTCCAAGTTCAACCAATCATGCCAACATGTTTATCAAGGGCTCTACAATTCACTACAATGAGCCACTTGTTTATTGTCAATCCCTAAACCCAGGAAAAGCCAGCACATCCCATGGATGGCCCCAAATTTGGTCTAGACAATCCCAACACATCCCACGGGGATCGTGAGTGTTCCCATTTTCCATTTTAAACACCAACATTACCAAACATGCCTAGGCCATTCAAAACATAACCAAGGGAAAACAAGAACACAAGTAAACATGCACAAAACCGTAAATAACCATGGGATATAACTTGTAGACCACCTACCTTGAATCCGCGGTTGAACGCACCCTCAATCGAGTCCTTAGACCTCGATTCAACCAACCCTTAGAGCTTCAACCTAGAACTCACCAAAAAGATAGGGTTTTATGGTTTCGGAACAAGAGGGAGAGAAGACACAAACCCTAAACCAAGAAAAGAACCAAGGAGAATATTAGCCTTACCCGGAGCTTCAATCTGCAACCAACGGCACCAAAAATTCCTTAGAAATGATGGAGTTTGATCTCTTGGAGTTCTTGGGAGGTTTGGTTTGTGCCTAAGGTGAAGAGAGGAGGAAGAGAGGAAAATCACGAGTGAGGTTTAAAAAGTGTAAGAACCTGAGGTTTTAGAAATGAGTCAAATTCCGACCCTATTTAAACTTTTGACTGGTTTTTGAGAAGTCTGGAAAATCTGGGCAGTTTATGGAAATTTCTAGACTACACACCGTGTACTTTAATTACACGTCGTGTATGAGTTACCCAAGTGACCGGTCGTGTGCTCTCCGAGTACATGCCATTTGAAGACCGTGTAGAAGTTTCTTATTACACGGTGTGTATTTATAGACACATCGTGTATCCCTTACCTATGTAAGGCCAAGTACATTCCATGTGGTGCCCAGGTATAAATTTCAATCTACATGGCATGTAGCCTTCCTTGACATGTCGTGTACCCTTGTCCCGTGTAGCGGCCGAGACCCTGGTTGTGTGTTGACCGTGTACACGGTCCAGCCCGTGTGATGGACTCCGCTTAAGTCAGAGTACGTAAACACATCTACATGGTGTGTACTTTGGAAATACATGTTGTGTACTTTTATTTTTATTTGAGCGATCGAGACGTCGTCGCATCTCATTACTAGAAGTTCCTTCTTCTTCCCCTTTTGACAAACAGTTCGTCCAAAAAACCCAAAAAACTCAAACCCTCCCAGAATCTTTGTAAGAACTTCGTTCTTCGATCCATCAGTGGCAGCAGGACCGCATCGGAAAGGCTAACCCTGCGCACCCTTCTTCGTCTTTGATCCCTCACCTGTTCCTCCACAGATTTCATTCGAACGGAATTGTCAGATTTGATGGAAACGCAGATCTACTGCGATTCAGTCCGATTCAGAGGCTGAAATAAAAGGAGTGTCATCATATGAGTATGAGGTGGGTGGTTCATACCTTCTTTCATGTTTTCGTATAAAATTGGGGTTGCGACCTCCGGGCGCGACGTCGGGTGTTGAGCAAAACCCTGTTTACTTGTTGTTAATTAATTATCTACATTTTGGGATGCCTCTGGGTGTTCCCTGACCCTTTTTATGCTAGAGAAAGGCTGGATGAGAGGTCATGGCTTGTTTGGGGAAATTCGGTCAGGGGGTGCCGAAATGCATATGATTTGGACCAATATTTAAACTGCTGATTTTAGACTGCTTTTGTTGCTGATTGGTTTAAACTGCTGAGTTTGTTTTTTGATAGCTTACTAGTAATTGGTTAAGGCATTTAAGACCTTAGGTATTGGTATGTTTTGGCGAAATTTAGTGCAATTAATTGTTTAGTAATTTCCTGTTTTGAGTAATGCTTGAGAATAGTTATGAAATGTGTGATATTATATGTGTTGAACTGCTCATTGTGTTGGGTGTGGCCTAGATATTTGTTGAGTTGTGAGGATCACAGGTTGGGGCTTTGGATCGGGTTACTTGGGTGGTTGCTACCACGGGATTGGGCGTCATAGACGTCAGTTGTGGAAGTCAGACTGTCAGGTTGGGCTTGGTCCGGGTTACTTGGATGGCGAGGCCATCTGACTTGAGCGATAGGTTTGCAGGGACACAAGGTGTCAGAAGTGTTGTGGCTTGAGACATACTGAGGTGATTACTGCTCACCGGGTACTTTTGAGTAGTGTGTACACAGATAGACTCCGAGATGAGGTGGTACAGCCACTCGCTGGGTAGAGGCCCCCGGTAGAGGCGGTTAGGTATTTTTGGTTTGGGGGTGCTTGCCATAGGAAGCCACGTGGAAGGTGAGGAGCCTTTAGGTGACAGCTTTCAGGAGGTCAGGTTGGGGCCAGAGGCTCGCCGTTATTTGAGGGCATACATCGATGTCCCTCCGGTTATTAATTGAGGACAGGTATCGTTGTTCCTCCGGATGTTGTGTCATGGGCAGGTTGAGCTTTCGAGCTGGGTTATGATGTTTGGGCGTGCCTTCGGGACGTCAGTACTTGAGACACATAGTGTAATGTGGCACGCGGTGCCAGGTTACATCTAGAAAGTTTGATGCTGGCCAAAGCAGGTGACACTTCCTAGTGGCTGCTGAGCACCAGTGAAGTTTGTGTTTATTTTGGGCATTATTCTGTTTACTGTTCTATTATATAAGTATGTCTTCCTAAACACTTATATTAGGTATGCACCCTTGGGTGGTATCATACTGAGACTTGTCTCACACACTACCCGGGCCCTTCGGGACGTGTGTAGACTTTATGAAATTACGTACAGGTAGAGGGTCAGCCTCAGGAGCTGGACTTTAGTGATGTTGGCATAGAGACTGGCATGGACCTTGAGGTCGTGCCTTGCTGGAGTTACTTTTTTTAGTTTTCCTTTTGTATCAACATGCTTACCTTATTATGTAGCAACTATTGGTTATCCATTGGCACCGTTATATTTTAATCTGTATGACTTTCTTTGGATGCATGCCTTGTTTGGTTATAGTAGTAGTTGCTTGTATTCTCAGCATGTTGTTCTGTTTAATTTCTGCTGTTGTTGTTTCTATATTGCTTCCGCTTTTTATTGATATTGTATATGCTTCCGCTCTGCAGGTCTGGTTCGAGTCTGCTGAGTTATTTATTTCTGTTGTATATTTTAGTATTATACTCGGACCAATACTATTTTATTCCTCCAAGAGGGTATATCCTCCCCAGTATACCTATTCAAACCCTCACTACTAGTTGGTAGCCTTTGGCATTTAGGGTAGGTGTGCCTAAGTTCGTAACAACCGACCCCTTCAGCACTGTTCGGGTGGTTGGCCGGGTCCGGGTCGTTACAAAGTGGTATCAGAGGGGTTCTTGATAGGGATTTAGTAGCAGTTTTTTCTGGATACTAATGAGTTAGAGACTTATCTTTTTATTCTTGCTGGTTTTACTATTTGGGATATGGCAGACTGGAGATAGGTTATTGTTGGAACTAGATTTTGAACTCATGCTTGGGTGCCTGCAGCCCCATGTACGAGGGATTAATTGAGTTGTCGGGGTGGGAATTGTTGTTTTCTTTTTTCTCAGATTACAGTTGATATGATTTCCACCTCGGTGGCTCACTTGTTGTGTGATGTTATTGATTATGATAGGTTAACCTTGGCCAGTATGGAAAGGGTTGCTTGTTTGGATTTTGATAGTAACATTTTAGTGTATTTCAGTTTCATAATTGTACGTATACTTTGTGAAGTGATAATACCATGTGAATAAAAATCAATTTCCATGCTATGTATGATTTGAAATTTGAATAGGTGAAACTGCTGATAGAATTGCTTGTTTATTGCAATGTTTATGTTGTGCTTTGTATTTGGTAGAATTTCAGGTGCAGGATATTTGGGTCTGGCTCTTATAAGAGCAGGCAGGTACTATGGGTGAGGCAGTGTAACTGTTAGGATTGGGTGACTCGGTCGTCAGGTTTGCGGCAACGTTGGTTGTTAGGACAGGCATGGCCCAAGGTACTATTGATGCTTGGCTCTGTTGAGGGCGGGTAATGAGGTCGTGAGGTCGGGATGCCGAGGACATGGGTTGCGATAGGGGAGAGTAAGGGTAGTTGTTATACACTGCCTCTTTACTGCTTTCCTTATCTGTGTAGAATTTATTGTAATGTATATATGGGTTGCCTGAACATTTATGGTATTCAGCGGGTTACTCCTTCACGACACGATGGAGCGTCAGGCAGGAGAAGATACGGCACCGCATGATCAGGTTCAGAATCCAGTGCAGGCAGAGCATGAGCCGCAGGTACAGGCTTAGGGACAAGATCAGGTTCAGGATCCAGTACAGGTAGGACCGCAGCCAGGTTTGGCATCGTTCGGGTCGTGGCTCGACGAGTAGCTCTGAGCGAGCCCGGTACGCATCTTGCAGTGGATTGACAGAGGCGCGTAGGGTGCAGAGCCTTCTATGGAATATCTGACGTAGGAGTTCCAGTCGCATCACCCACCGGTTTTTCAGGGTGAGGGTGGTCCACAGGCGTCATAGAACTGGATAGAGAGCATTCAGATGATCTTCGAGCATCTAGAGATGCCTCCAGGCCGGAGGGTTAAGTTGGTGATGTACATGCTGAGAGGACTGGTGCAGCGTTGGTGGGACGTATAGGTACAGGCTCGTAGGCATGAGGGACTCGCTTAGAAGGACAGGTTCTTCGAGAACTTTTATCTGGAGATGCTGAGGGCGGAGAGATCTCAGGAGTTCTTGAGTCTTCAACAGGGAGATATGTCCATCATGGACTATGCACCTACTTTCATAGAGTTGTCCCATTTTTCACCTGGTATGGTGAGCGATGACGTAACTAGGGTGAGGCGCTTCGAGGACGGATTACGACACGCTATTCGGGTTCAGGTAAACTTCTTCAGGCTGGGTTTCTTCTCCGAGACGGTGAACCAGGTTCTCATAGCCGAGGGCAATGAGAGATAAAAATCTTTTTTTGGCAGGGTGACGGATTCAGGTGACGGTCCAGACAGTAGGAAGAGAGGGAGAGATGAGTTCCAGCAGGGCGGGCAGGCCAAGGACTCATCTAGACCACCTCATGGTAGTTCAACGGTGGTTTTCTTTTAGTGTGGACAGTCGGGACATGTTCGGGCTCAGTGCGATAGGCCTCCGAAGGAGTGTTGGGTGTGTGGACAGGTCAGACATATGGAGAGGTTTTGCAGGTAGCCTTATCAGACAGCCGGCAGGTAGGGACCAGGACAGACTATGGCGTCATGTGTTGGATCAGGTTCGGTACTAGGAGAGGGTAGTCGAGGTTCAGCTGCACGCGGAGGATGTGACAGGGATAGTAGGATCCAGTTGAGGGGCCAGTGACCGGTGACTTGAGCAGCACCGTAGGGAGGTCAGGCATCAGGCAGTCAGGCTTCAGGCTAGGTGCACGCTGGGGAGCTGCCAGGGATTGAGCAAGCTGGAGAGCCGATGACGGTGGCTGGTACACCGCAGGTGTGGCCGTGAGTTCCTTTTCTTTCTTTTGGCATGGCCTCTTAAGGCGTGTCTAGTTGAGTGCACGAGTTTCACAAGTTACTTGTGGACTGAATAGAGACTAGTTAGTGGGATTGAAATCATATCAGATACGTTATATATTTTATTATATATTTGAGATGTGTGGCATTAGGAGCATCAAGGATGCAGGTTACTTGAGGTGTCGTGGGCATCAGGTCATCGTGGATGCGGGTTACTTGAGGTGCATGGAACCAAGTTTCATTTGAGAATCTATAAGATGCAGGACCTCAGGGAGGTGGACACCGATGCGGTGAGGGTTACGTTGGGTGTCGGAAGTGACACATGAGCACCGAGGAGGTGCAGGGGTGACGATGCATCACGGAAGGACCATGGGTCCGGGAAATAGGTTGTTGGGCCTTGCATGTTTATTTTTTTTTTCTTGAGCTTTGTTTGGGTTGAGACCGAGTAGGCAATTCCTAAGGTGGGGAGCCCTTTTAGGAATTTATCCAGAACCTTGAGACTGGGGTAGTACGGGTTTTTTAACCGGGATGGAATTGTTCGGTGCCATCTCCTGGTTTCATTTGGTAGCTCGGGGACGATCTACGTTAAGGTGAGGAGTTTATAAGAACCCGAGTTTTTAGAAACGAGTCAAATTCGGACCCTATTTAAACTTTTGACTGGTTTTTGAGGAGTCGGGAAAATCTGGGCAGTTTCTAGAAATTTCCAGACTACACGCTGTGTACTTTAAGTACACGCCGTGTATGAGTTACCCGAGTGACCGGCCGTGTGCTCTCTGAGTACATGCCATGTGAAGACCGTGTAGAAGTCTCTTACTACACGGCGTGTATTTATAGACACGTCGTGTATCCCTTACCCGTGTGATGCCAAGTACATGCCGTGTGGTGCCCAGGTATAAATTTCAATATACACGGCGTGTAGCCTTCCTTGACACGCCGTGTACCCTTGTCCCATGTAGCGGCCGAGACCCTGGCCGTGTGTTGACCGTGTACACGGTCCAACCTGTGTGCTGGACTCTGCTTAAGTCGGAGTACGGAAACACATCTACACGGCGTGTACTTTGTAAATACACGTCGTGTACTTTTATTTTTATTTGATCGATCGAGACGCTGTCGCGTCTCATTCCCAGAAGTTCCTTCTTCTTCCCCTTCTGACGAACAGTTCGTCCGAAAAACCCTGAAAACTCAAACCCTCCCAGAATCTCCATACGACCTCCGTTATTCGATCTGTCAGTGGCAGTGGGACCGCATCGGAAAGGCTAACCCAGTGCACCCTTCTTCTTCTTTGATCACTCACCTATTCCTCCGTAGATTCCATCCGAACGGAATTTTCGGATTTGATGGAAATGCAGATCTACCATGATTCAGTCCGATTCAGAGGATGAAATCAAAGGAGTGTCATCGTATGAGTACAAGGTGGGTGGTTCATACCTTCTTTCGTGTTTTTGTAGACAAATTGGGGTTGCGACATCGGGTGTTGAGCAAAACCCTGTTTACTTGTTGTTAATTAATTATCTACACTGTGGGATGCCTCTGGGTGTTCCCTGAACCTTTTTGTGCTAGAGCAACGCCGGGTGAGAGGTCATGGCTCGTTTGGGGCAATTCGGTCAGGGGGTGCTGAAATGCGTATAATTTGGACCAATATTTAAACTGCTGATTTTAGACTGCTTTTGTTGTTGATTGGATTAAACTGCTGAGTTTGTTTTGTCATAGCTTGCTAGTAATTGTTTAAGGCATTTCAGACCTTAGGTATTGGTATGGTTTGGCGTAAGTTAGTGCAATTAATTTTTTAGTAATTGCCTGTTTTGAGTAATGCTTGAGAATAGTTATGCAATGTTTGATATTATCTGTGTTGAACTGCACGTTGTGTTGGGAGTGGCCCAGATAATTTTTGATTGATGAGGATCAAAAGTTGGGGCTTTGGCTCGGGTTACTTAGGTGGTTACTACCACGGGATTGGGCGTCATAGACATCGGTTGTGGCAGTCAGACTGTCAGGTTGGGCTTGGCCCAGGTTACTTGGATGGTGAGGCCATTAGACTTGAGCGACAGGTTTGCAGGGACACGAGGTGTTAGAAGTGTTGTGGCTTGGGACATACTGAGGTGATTACCACTCACCAGGTACTTTTGAGTAGTGTGCACACAGATAGACTACGAGATGAGGTGGTACGGCATCTCACTGGGTAGAGACCCCTGGTAGATGCGGTTAGGTATTTTTGGTTCGGGGTGCTTTACATAGGAAGCCACATGGAAGGTGAGGAGCCTTCGGGTGACATATTTTAGGCAGTTAGGTTGGGGGCAGAGGCTCGTAGTGATTTGAGGGCAGACATCGTTGTCCCTACGGTTATTAATTGAGGACAGGTATCGCTGTTCCTCTGGATGTTGTGCCATGGGAAGGTTGAGATTTTGAGCTGGGTTACGATGTTTAGGCGTTCCTTCAGGACTTCGGTACTTGAGACACATAGTGTAAAGTGTCACACGGTTCCAGGTTACATCTAGAAATTCCAGCGCTGGCTGAATCATGTGACACTTCCTGGTGGCTGCTGAGCACCAGTAAAGTTTGTGTTTATTTTGGGAATTATTATGTTTACTATTCTATTATATAAGCATGTCTTCCTAAAAACTTATATTAGGTACGAATCCTTGGGTGGTATCCTACTGAGACTTGTATCACACCCTACATGGGCCCTTCAGGACACATGTAGACTTTATGAAATTGCGTGCAGGTAGAGGGTCAGCCTCAAGAGCTGGACTTTAGTGTTGTTGGCATAGAGACTGGCATGGACCTTGAGGTCGTGCCTTGCTGGAGTTACTCTATTTAGTTTTCCTTTTGTATCATCATGCTTAACGTATTATGTAGCAACTGTTCGTTATCCATTGGTGTCATTATATTTTGATCTATATGACTTGCTTTGGATGCATGCCTTGTTTGGTTATAGTAGTAGTTGCTTGTATTCTCAGCATGTTGTTCTGTTTACTTTCCATTGTTGTTGTTTCTATATTGCTTCCACTGTTTCTTGATATTGGATATGCTTTCACTCTACGGGTCTGGTTCATGTTTGCTGAGTTATTTATTTCCGCTGCATATTTTAGTATTATACTCGGACCAGTACCATTTTATTCCTCCGAGAGGGTATAGCCTCCCCACTATACATATTCAGACCCTCGCTGTTAGTCGGCAGCCTTTTGTGTTTAGGGGAGGTGTGCCTAAGGTCGTAAAAACCGACCCCTTCGGCACTGTTCGGGTGGTGGGCCGGGTCTGGGTCGTTACAAAAAGCCCGAAGTGGCAATTTTGTAAATTTTCCAACTTTAAGTGGTCGCACAGTTTTGAAAACAGTGCGCAAACCGTGCGCATGCCACTACCCGGAGGAGGAGGAGTCACACAGTTTAGCCACACGGTTTGGCTGATCGTGTGCAGGTCGTGCGCTCGCTTCTGTCCAGAGGAGGGAGGATTGCATGGTTTCTCCTGGGTAGGCCGCACGGTTTGGTTGACCATGTGCAGGTCGTGCGCCTTGGTCTTCTTTTCCCAGACTTCCCTTCTTTTGTGCCCCAAGCCCCCGAAACACCCCCAAGGCATCTCACACTTTCAAGAAACCTTTTAATGTCTCAAAATCAAGGGTTTAACCCAGAAAAAAACAAAAACACACCTTTTCAAAAATCGGGATCTTACAACCTCCCCACCTTATAATGGCTCGTCCTCGAGCCGAGGTTCCAAACCTCGTTGATCCACCGAGGAGAAGAGTTCGGGCCACTGAGCCCGCATATCTGATTCCCACTCTCAAGTTTCTTCCTGAACTTTCCCATGCTTCCATAGTACTCGCACTAATGGCACAACCTTTCCTCGCAAGACCTTTTCACTATGATCCACCACACAAACCGGACGCTCCTCAAAGGACGCATCATCCTCAAGCTCCACATCCTCCACATCAATCACATGAGATGGGTCCGGATGATACTGTAGAAGTTGCGACACATGAAACAGATCATGCATCCCACCATACCATTGTTGAAGAGTCAATCGATTAGCCACTGGTTTGATCCTCTTTACAATCTCAAAAGGTCCCACATACCTGGGCGCCAACTTACCCTGCTTCCGAATCCGACGGTGACCCAACCTTGTAAACACCCGAAGGAATACTTTATCACCCACCCCAAATTCAAGAGGTCTACGCCTCTGATCTGCATACGAATTATGCCTACTCTGAGCCATAGCCATCTGCTTCTGGATCAACTTAACTCTCTCCGAAGTCTCCTGCATGAGACTTGGCCCCCACAACTCAGATTCACCGGCCTCAAGCTAACACAACGGTGATCTACATGGCCTCCCATAAAGCGCCTCAAATGGTGTCATCTGAATTGTTGCCTGAAAACCGTTGTTGTAGGAAAACTCAACCAACAATAGGTGTAACATCCCCAAATGATAAAGGGTTAAATGACTAAATGATATGACTCATGTCAACAAGGTGCACCTTCCTTTTCGGGAGTTTGTCTGATTAGAACTCCACGGTTCAGCGTGCTTGGCCTGGAGTAGTGATCAGGATGGGTGACCTTCTGGGAAGTTTCCCAGGATGTGTGTGAGTGAGGAAAAAGCACACTGGAAATGACATGTGTTGGCCTGTGGGGACTGTCATTAGTCAGATGACCCGTTCAGGCATGTGGGTGGACCCTGGGGTGGGCCCCACGTGTCTGCGGGGGCAACTGGTGGTACCTGGTAGGCCAGGACCTGACGGCCATGTTAAGGCGGGGTGTCTGTGCTGTCACCGGGACCCGGTTGTCACATTTGGTATCAGAGGTGGTACCCAGCCTTAAGTGCGGTGCACTGCCTGGGTTGAGATGTAGGGCCCACAACAAGGGTGTTGTGCTCTAAAGGGGGGGTGATTGTAACATCCCCAAATGATAAAGGGTTAAATGACTAAATGATATGACTCATGTCAATAAGGTGCACCTTCCTTTTTGGGAGTATGTCTGATTAGAACTCTACGGTTAAGCGTGTTTGGCCTGGAGTAGTGATCAGGATGGGTGACCTTTTGGGAAGTTTCCCAGGATGTGTGTGAGTGAGGACAAAGCACACTGGAAAGGACATGTGTTGGCCTGTGGGGACTTTCATTAGTCAGATGACCCGTTCAGGCACGTGGGTGGACCCTGGGGTGGGCCCCACATGTCTGCGGGGGAAACTGGTGGTACCTGGTAGGCCAGAACCTGACGGCCATGTTAATGCGGGGTGTCTGTGGTGTCACCGGGACCCGGTTGTCACAATAGGTGCCTCTCCCAAGAAACACCAAGGTCCAAGACACAAGCTCTTAACATGTCTTCCAACACTTGGATTGTACGCTCCGACTGGTCGTCCGTCTGCGGGTGGAAATCCGTACTCAAAAACACCTGCGTACCAAGAGCCTTCTGCAACCCTTTCCAGAAATTAAACATGAAATGAGGATCTCGGTCCGAAACTATGGTCCGCGGCACCCCATGTAACTGCATGATCTCCCGAACATACATCTCACCCAACTGGTCGACTGTATAGGTCTCCTGAATTGGTAATAAATGAGCCACTTTCGTTAACCGATCCATGACCACCCAAATTCCATCGTTCTTCCGCAGCGTCCTTAGAAGCCCCATGAAAAAATCCATTGTCACATCATCCCACTTCCATTCCAGAATTGGAAATGGATTCAACAAACCACCTGTGTGTTGATGCTTGACTTTCACCTGCTGACAGGTAAGGCACCGTGCCACAAATCCCGCAATTTCCTTC
The DNA here is from genome assembly GCA_963277665.1 of Viscum album. Classification (NCBI taxonomy): domain Eukaryota; kingdom Viridiplantae; phylum Streptophyta; class Magnoliopsida; order Santalales; family Viscaceae; genus Viscum; species Viscum album. The sequence continues at coordinate 320,743,814 of OY728156.1, forward strand.
TTCATCCCAGCTCACCAAAACTGCCTTCGGAGATCACAGTACATCTTGGTCAAACTAGGACGCACTTCCCACTTTGATGCATGGAACTCACGCATCAACTCTTCCTGCACACACATGGGCACAACCACACGATCACGAACATGAACAACACCTTCTATCGACGGACCAACCAGAAGGTAGCTCCCCACCTTTAAGCTTTTCCTTCATGGCCAAACTCTCAGGATCATCAAACTGAACTTCCTTAACTTGACCCAAAAGAGACGACTCCATCGTTAAAGAAGCAAGAGTGACCTGACCACTTTCCTCCTGCACCTCCAGGTGCATCTCTGTAAACAAATCCATCACCCTCCACTCGGTGCAGGACTCCTGAACTTCCTGATTCTAAATCTTCCTTCTCAGAGCATCAGTAACACTGTTCCCCTTTCCCAGCGTGTACACCAACTCAAAGTCAAAAGACTGGAGATATTCAACCCATCTTCACTGCCGAAGATTCATATCCCGTTGTGAGAAGATGTAATTTAAGCTCTTATGGCCCGTAAACATGGTAAACTGTTCCCCCAACAGATAGTGCCTCCAGCACTTTAGGGTGTACACTACTGCAGCCAACTTAAGGTCATGAGTGGGATAGTTCCACTCATGGGGTCTTAATTTCCTTGACCCATAAGCCACAACCCGCTCATCCTGCATCAACACAGCCCCAAGTCTGATTCTGGATGCATCATAAAACATGACGTATTCCTTACCCGGTTCATGTAAGATCAGGATAGGTGTGGTCGTCAACCGCTTCTTCAACTCTTGGAAGGCATCCTCAAAAGGCCATGACCACTCGAACCTGATTCCCTTCTTGGTCAAGCCCGAGAGTGGTGCTGCCAAGCGAGAGAAATCCTAAATGAACCTTCGGTAATACCCAGCCAAACACAGAAAACTCCGAACATCAGAAACACTCTTGGGCTGATCCCAAGATATAATTGCCTGAACATTATCTGGATCCACTAACACACCTGCCTCTGAGATTATGTGACCCATAAAATGTACCTCACCTATCCATAATTGACACTTTGATAGCTTGGCGTAAAGCTGATGCTCTCTTAGTGTACCCAAGACGATGTCAAGATGTTGGGCATGATCATCGTGAGTTTTTGAGTACACTAAGATATCATCAACAAAGACAACCACAGCTGATCTAGATAGGGATGAAAGATATGGTTCATCAAAGCCATAAACACCGCCAGTGCATTGGTCAAGCCGAAAGGCATTACCACAAACTCAAACAACCCGTACTGACTTCGGAAAGCGGTCTGTGGTATGTCAGGAGACCTCACCCTCAACTATTGATAACATGACCTCAGATCAATCTTAGAAAACACCGATGAACCCCTCAACTGATCAAATAGGTCATCAATTCTAGGAAGAGGGTACCAATTCTTCACTATCATCTTATTCAACTTTCAATAGTCAACACACAGCCTTAATGACCCATCGACCTTCTTTGAAAAAAGAATAGGAGATCCCCAAGGAAACGTAGTAGGAAAAATAAACCCCTTACGCTCCAACTCCTCAATATGAACCTTCAGTTCTTGGAGTTCTGTCGGTGCCATTCGGTATGGCGGAATAGAAGCTGGCTCTGCTCCCAGCAACAACTCGATTGTGAACTCAACATCCCTCTCAGGGGGGGTAGCCCCAACAAATCCTCAGGAAACACGTCCTGAAACCGATCCACCACAGGAGGGAAATTAGTTTGTTCCCATACCTCATCATTATCAATCATGATACATGCCACTTGAGCCATGATTCCACTCATCTGTTGAAAAAACTGCCCTGCACACCCTGCTCGAACATCCCATTCACCACGGTGAACATAAGAATCACCCTCAAGCAACCTGAACAACACTCTGTGACGATAACAGTCTATGTGCGCCTGATACAACACCAACCAATCCATTCCCAAGACTTGGTCAAAACCTGACACCTTGAGAATGAACAAGTCTCACAAAAAATGATACCCACCAACTTCCAAGGCACATTCCTTGCACTGCTTGATATCCTCAACCTACACTCGGTATCTTCTTTTCATCATCATGATCACCCGTCTGCTGAGGGTTTCTGTGGAACCTCTGCACGTGTCCCATATTGCCGCACAAACGGAACTCAATTGGAGGTCGAGGAAACTGACCAGGCACATGCCCCGGCCTACCGCACTGATAGCAGAACACCTGATTCCCACTCTGAGAGGCTGACCCTCTCTTCCAGCCACTTTTCACACTACCGCCATGCTGTGAGCTCTCATGGCATCGCTTCCGACCCTCAGAAGTTGCACCGCTTGTCTGCCCCACCGGCACCACAAGCCTACTACCCGAAGCTCCCTTCAGGTTTCCTTCCGAGATCAATGCCTGATCTACTACCTCTACAAACCTCTTCAAGCGGAAGATATTTACTTGAGACCTGGTCTCATGTCTTCACCCATCCTGGAAATGTCTTGCTACCACTGCCTCATCCCCTGCTAACACTGGAATGAAGCATCTCAAATCCGTGAAGCGACTAGCATAGTCCATCACAGACAGCGATCCCTGAGTCAGGCTCATAAAATCTGCAGCCCACTCCTGCCTCAAAGTCTCTGGGTAGAAATTCTCCAAAAACCTTTCTTGAAAAACTTTCCACCACATTCCCTCAGCTTTCTCGATTTGAGCATGAATGTCCCATTGATGCCTATCCTGGCCTCACAACATATAAGCAGCCCGCTTTACCCGCTTCTCGACAGGGGTCTCCAGATGATCCAGTATCGTCTGGACAGACTCTAACCAGAACTCCGCTGCCTCTGGCCCACCCTCTCCGGTGAAATTCGGAGGGTTCTACATCTGGAATTCCCTGGTCAGCTCAAACATACTCGGTGCAACCCGCCCTGGGTCCCGATCTATCATCTGCATAAGGCGAGCCAGGTTCCCTCGGAACTGGTCTTCTATACCTTCATTGATTACCGCATTTTCTTGTCCCTCTACTGGAGGAGTATTCTCAGCAACATCCTCCCGTTTCCCAACTGGTAATCGACGTCGCGGTGGCATCTCTCTATAATTCCAAGCACGAGATTTGGAACGCGTACCATAAAACTTCACAACTACAGTAAAAGCTCTTCACCAGCTAAAACCGCCCCAACCATCCCTACCACAACCATGGTCCACATGGGGAAAACAACCATGCACTACCACCAACTCACACAACATTTTACAAGACATTTTACACTTAATTTCAAACCCTTTGGTTTCATTAAACATCCCTTACCCACTTTTTTTATTTCATTTTTCTCATTATTTCTTGGTTTCATGAAATGCATAATGCACCCTACTTTCCTACCTCACACACCCACCCCGTTCGTGTGTCTCATACAATGCATGTCACCTATCTCCCTAGGTGCATATAATGATGCATAAATGTCAATCCTCGTATCGTTAAGGCCACGAGCCAAATATCATAAAACAATCACATCAAACCACATGTGCATCACCCAACGGTGAAATATCATCAACTGTAGCAACACACAACCAATAACAACATTTCCCACCCAGGGTGACTTCGGTTTTCCCCCGTACCTTGGTTAGCTACTCCCATGCACGAGCTCATTACTAAGGCCCGACACATCTTAACCCTTGACTACCGATCCCAAATAACAAGACCTTAGAGAAGAAGAAGAAAGACCTCCTTTGGTACCACTTTGTAACATCCCTAACCCAGAAGCCACTAAACCGGTGCTCCGAGTCGGGTTGTTACATGACCTTAAGCGCACCTCCCCGTACGCCAAAGGCTGCCAACTAGCAGCAGGGGTCAATGTAGTCATGTGGGGAGACTATACCACCTTTTTATCAGAGTAAGCCATGACAGAATAACCCAATAGCGGAAACAAAAACCAACAACAAGGAACATGTATAACTACCAATTCCAACTAATAATAAATATTTCATGTCATACTACAAGTGCATGAGTGAAAAAAAGCTCAAAAATAAAGACACGGCCAAAATCCCCAAAATGGTCCCGACTCTAAGTCTGGATCCTCCACCAAGTTCTACCCATGCCCACTCACTATCTAGAAAGGAACTTTTCCCTTCTCCTGACCTGTAAACATGAAGTCTGCTCAGGTACCCAATGGTGGCCCGAGCAGGGATTGAGTACAACTCAGTAGGCCACCACCAACGGTGTCTACAAAATATCCAGTATAACAGTTGTGCATGCAAAAGGAAAATGAATGATAAATGCCAAGTAATTATTTAAGGTGCCTTTAACCAATTCAGAGCCAAAGCCATTACCACCTCCAATAACATTCATTTCATACCATTTATCATCACTTACCATTTCATCACATTTCCATGGGTTAATCATATACATTATGTTACATGGTTCTAAGGCCATCAATCACATGCAAGAGGGTAAACACATCATTATCCTATCTCACTAGGGCTAACCTCTCATAGTAACCATATCCTCACCTCGAACCCTCAATCCGGGTGGATGCAACCGTTAGGAGAATAGACCCTCAGTCCCCTTTCCAAACCAGTTCATTTTGGGTGGAGTTTAGAGCCTCAGTCTTCACTCGACCCGTGGGCATAGATCCTCATGTCATACCCCACTCTACGAAGCCATCTGCACATGATTATATAAGTAACCATCAACCATCCAAACCATTTCCCTTCGGAAAACATTATTCACAACAACCCACATGGGAAACCACACCATGCCTTAACCCATTAACACATTACCATTTCACATCATTTAACCATTCACCCAATTCCCATGTGTTATGCCTATCTCACTAAGCATTCAACATTAAACCCATAATCTATCCCATTATGGTCTTTAATCGGTTTACAGATTAACCCATTTAACTCGTTCATCATTCCCATGAATCAACATTTAACCCATTCCACTTTAACACTCAGGTTATTGTCAAGTCTAGGTACATCGCCTAACTTCTATTCCAATTTCAACCAATCATGCCAACATGTTTATCAAGGGCTCTACAATTCACTACAACAAGTCACTTGTTTAATGTCAATCCCTAAACCCGGGAAAAGCCAGCACATCCCATGGATGGCCCTAAATTTGGTCTAGTCAATCCCAACACATCCCACGGGGATCGTGAGGGTTCTCATTTTCCATTTTAAACACCAACATTACCAAACATGCCTAGGTCATTCAAAACATAACCAAGAGAAAACAAGAACACAAGTAAACATGCACAAAACCCCAAATAACCATGGGATATAACTTGTAGACCACCTACCTCGAATCCGCGGTTGAATGCACCATCAATCGAGTCCTTAGACCTCGATTCGACCAACCCTTGTAGCTTCAACCTAGAACTCACCCAAAAGATAGGGTTTTAGGGTTTTGAAACAAGAGGGAGAGAAGACACAAACCCTAAACCAATAAAATAACCAAAGAGGAGATTAGCCTTACTCGGAGATTCAATCCACAACCAACGGCACCAAAAACACCTTAGAAAGGATGGAGTTTGATCTCTTGGAGTCCTTGGGAGGTTTGGTTCGTGCCTAAGGTGAAGATAAGAGGAAGAGAGGAAAATTCCAAGTGGGGTTTAAAAATCCCGAAGTGGAAATTTTGTAAATTTTCCAACTTTAAGTGGCTACACGGTTTGTCCACACGGTTTTGAAAATCGTGCGCAAACCGTTCTCATGACACTGCCCTGAGGAGGAGGAGTCACACAGTTTAGCCGCACGGTTTGGATGACTGTGTGTAGGTCGTGCGCTTACTTCTGTCCAGAGGAGGGAGGGTCCCACGGTTTCGCCTGGGCAGGCCGCACGGTTTGGATGACCGTGCGCAGGCTGTGCGCCTTGGTCTGCTTTGCCCAGACTTTCCTTCTTCTGTGCCCCAAGCCCCCGAAACACCCCCAAGGCCTCTCACACTTTCAAGAAACCTTTTAATGTCGCAAAAGCAATGGTTTAACCTAGAACAAAACAAAAACATACCTTTTCAAAAACCGGTATCTTACACGGAGGTATGGTAACATGTATATTTTTGTTAGCTTTCATTAATTTATTTATATATATACTAATTGTTTGATTATTTATTCCTTTTTTACAGTTTTGTTCTTGTAGCTATTGGACAGGGGAGATCTATCTTGTGCAATTATTTTTCTCAACCATGGATCAAATGGGAACAGATTCCCGTTGATGTGCAACGCGACATGTTCCATCATTGGCTGGTACGTAAATAAATAATATTTATTTTGAAAATTATTTTATTAATAACTTGATATTATAAATTATTTGTAGGGTTTATGGTATCCTATTTATGATAGCATGTGCGACGCTATCCACGCGCCATGGTAGGTTTCTATATGCGACCGTTTCTGTCAGTTTTTGCACAATTTGAGAAGGACGGCCATTAAGAAAGCAGGAGTGGTGGAATTTGATGACTCATGTAGAGCTAACCGACCATAGTACATTTCATCTCACATTTGGGATGGATTATGTTTACACTTGTTGGGTGGTGGATTTTAGATGAGATCTTCAGTGGGACGGCAGAACCGGGGGAGACAAGAGGTGACGCATCGAGCTGGTAGTCATACATTCAGTTCTCATAGAGAGCATCTGGTAATTATATTTTTTAAATATTTTAAATAACTTTAAATATAAACAGTTTATTTTATATTTCTGTAGGCAGTTGAGTATCCCGATATTACAGAGTTCGACGTTTATCGAAGGATGTATAGTGATCCAACCACTGGAGAGATTAGAGGTGATCGCCAGCGTCATATTGTGGTTAGTATTATTTTTTCAGCTTGACAATTAACTGCATATAATATTTTCACAATTTTAATTTTAAATTGGAATTGAAGGAGTCATATGAGGCTGCGACCTCTCAGACACAGGCTGAAGGTCAGGACGAGACGACAGAGCAGACCGGTGCTCACCATTTCGATGAGGCGGCATGGATGCAGGCGACTCAATATGGATTTGAGAAGGTCCAAGTAGTTGGTATCGACTCTCATTTGACTCCTGGCACTTATTATGGTACTACTGTGATGTCGGTGTCCAACTCGAGAAGAGATCATGGAGAGACATCATCTTCTAGCTCACAGTATCAGTAGCTGTTGCGAACTCAGGCTGAGCTTATAGAGACTTTGCAGAAGCAGCATGAAGATATGAGTCGGTGGTAGCAGTAGCAGGAGCAGCATAACGAGGAGAAGATGCGTCGATGGTAGCAGCAGCAGCAGCAGCATGAGGAGGAGATACATCGATGGCAGCAGCAGCATCACGAGCAGATGGAGTACATGCGCTGTCTGACTCGTAGTTTAGAGATGGAGTTTCCTCCACCATCTCCTTCATCTCCTCCACCTCCTCCAAAAGACAACCCCCCCCCCAATAATTTCTTTATGTTAAAAACATTTGAATTTAACATTGTAATATGGATTATTTACATTTTCTGTCTTTTATATCGGTGAAAATATTACATAATTTAATTTATAATATTTTATTACTTTTTTATATTTTTTTGTGAATATTGAAAATTTTAATTTTTTTTATTTTTTTTATTATTTTAATAATATTAATATTATTTTATTAAATATAATTTTTTAATATTATATTTTTTTGTTTGTTTATTTAATAATAATAATAATAATAATAATACTTTATGATTTTTTTATTTTATTTGTGAATATTGAGAATTTTAATATTTTTTATTTTTTTAATAATAGTAATATTATTTTTTCATTAATCATAATTTTATTAAATTTATTTTTTCAAATTAATTTATTATTTGTGACGGGACCTTTTTTGATGGGACCCCATCACAAATAGTCTAAATAAATATTTTTTAAAAACATATTTGTGATGGGACTACTTACCTGTCGCAAATAATTTGTTGCGACGGGCCCATTTCAAAACGTTATATATATATATATATATATATATATATATATTTGCGAAGGGAGGGCGGGCCCGTCGCAAAAACTATTTACGACGGGCCCGCCGTGAAAAATTTTATGTATATATAATGCATATAATCGGATACTTATTTGTGACGGTGATGTTTCATATCGCAAATACCATTATTTGCGACAGGCCCATCACAAATGATGGTATTTTCAAAAGTGTTTTCTGCAACAGGCTATTTTCGATGGGGACCCGTCGTTAAAGATTATTTGCGACAGGATCTCGTCGCAAATAAGACATCCCAAATACCAATAATTCCAGTTGTGAAGGTAGGATAAAGTAGAACAAAAAAATTATCCTAACAATTGAAGTAAGGATCTTGAATTCCAAGTGGGAGACTATGTCTTCTTGAAAATATCTCTATGGATATGGGTTGTGATATTGGGAAGGAAATGGAAGATGAGTATAAGATATATTTTTTAATTTGAAATATTGGATCAGATAGGAGTAATGGAGTATTGTTTTTCCATTCCACCAAATATATCCCAAGTTCATGATTTCTTCCATATATCAATTCTAATGAAGTATATTCCAAACCCTTATCATGTTCTAAAAGGTGACCATCTTCAGTTGGATCTATAATTATAATACGAGAAAGAGATGATTCAAATTATTTATATAAGGTAATAAGTTTTTGGGTAATTGAACTACTCAGATGGTGAATGTTCTTTGGAGGCATTATCTTCTGGATGAGGCAACATGGGCGCTAGAGGATTTTATAAGGAAGTATTATCCACATCTATTTTTGGATTGAATTATAATTAAAAGGAAAAAAATTTCTATGGGGATATAATTTAATACATGAGATTCTATAATACTAAATAAAACATTCATCGTGAGATCGTTTCACAATAGACACTTTATTTCATCATAACATTACAACACATATTGACACAAAAAAACACTATGTAATTAAATTTATAAGAGAATCCAAAATCAATTCCAAAATGCATGTAAAAATGTGTGGAAAAATTATAATCTAGTACTCTAATGGATCATACTCAAAAAAAATAATAACAATTATATGAGATAAATTACTATTAAGAAGAAAAAAATAATCATTTAAATTGACATCATGTAATAATTTGGAGACGGATATGAATGGGTTTAGATTTTTGTGTGTATATATAAGTTATTAATATGATCATTGGAATTATGGATTGTTGTATGACTATTATCAAATTTGACTATCAGTAAATTTGAGTGTTGATCAATATTACCAATGGTCAATTTTACCATAGGTAATTATGACCGTTGGTGGTATAGTAATTAAGAACATACCGTTTTGATTTGTTTATATTAAGGGTAACGAGGAATGTTAATTATCAAATAAGGGATAAAATATGGATTCAACCAGTATTAAAATATCCTATTAAGTTCATTTATAAGATCTTTTAAAGGAGGTAGCATCACTAGGGTTCCCCCTTGACCAAATCTAATCAGAACTCTAATAAGTGAAGTTGGAGAGGAACCGTCTATGGGAGAAGTTCAAGTTGGTTGAAATCACCACCCAATCAATGTTGGTGAAACCACCTAATGAAATTAAAACCATTTCACACATTAACCTTATGTAATATTCTGGTGTGATTATATTTTATGTATCTAGGGTTCGAGTGGTGTTATAATGTAAATTATTTATGAAATTTAAATGGATATTTACTCTTATATTTTATTTTAGATGAATGTATCAACCTAACATAAAATGTATAATTTAGGTAAATATATAATTAATTTGATAAAATGTATTAAATTTTTGGAATTATGGTTTCAAAATTATCCAAGGGGTGAAATTTGGTAATTTTTAATTAAAATGTTAAAATAAAATAAAATTTGTGGAATACTGTAAAATATGGTAAATAGGGTATATATGACATCATATGTATGTAATCACTACAAATTTCGTCCAAGGAAGTACTATTTGACTATTTTTGGCACTAAACACTATATTAGGGCATTAAGGGTGGTAGTGGAGCACAAATGTTATAGTGGAGCACTAAAGGAAAGTGGAATAATAAAATAATTAATAAATTATTCCATGAAATTCCACTCACCACACCAATAAAAACCCACCCCATCCTCTTATTATTACACACAAAAACTTTAATTTTCCTCTCATTAATCTCTTTTAGTGTCTCTCCCATATACCACTCTTCATTCATGAGGAGTTTGGTTGGATCTAAGGTTGGGTTCTAATCTAAAAAACTCAAGAGAGGTAAGGGTTTCTATTTCTCTCTTTGCATTTCCTAATTCAATTTCCTTATTTGAAATCACTATTAAACATTAATTTTATATTATCCTTTGTTGTGTATCCACATTATTATGTCCAATTTAATCTATTAACAATGTTACATTATAGGAACCCCTTACTTTATACCCTTTTTTTCAAGTCGTTATTATACTAACGTAAGGGTTGATTTTCTCCCTCCTTACAATTCCTATTTACATTACCATTGTCATATCATTTTTAATAAACACATTAATATTCTATTATTATTTTTATGTCATGTTATGTTCCATTATTAATACATCTAATCCATGTTACCATTCCTTTCACTCACATTATGTGTAATTCATAATCCATTACTATGTCTAAATCTCCTTGGGGCCAAAGAAATCATATAATCTGGTTAGGTAAAAAGTATGTGTTTTTCAAGAAAATACATCCCAGTATGGATACTACAAGTGGAAATGGATTTGTCTCAGATTAATCTATGGTTAATAACCCCAAAAAATAGTTTTTTGGTTATACCATTGTCATCACCCTAGTACATGGTGAGTGATCCCTTACTGTGCACCTGGTTTGACACTCCTGAGGGATATGTTATAGATAATTATCATACTTTTTATAAACCAAAATTTAGCATGTATATGGTGGATTTTAATGTATGTATTACTTTGGTCTTATACCATTTCAAATAAAATTCCCTAAATTCATTTAAAGTTATTAACCTTATTAAGTACCCATTATAAATCATTTCAAATAAATCAGTTGTTGTGGGTAATTTGAAAACTATGAATCCATAATTATTATTTATATGTATTAAAGGAATTAAAATTGACATTGTTATTAATTAATTTACTGGGAAAATATATTTATGACCCATATAATCTATTTTTCTATAAGTGAATATCAAATATTATATGTTCCATTAGGAAATATTCTATGTATTTCTATATTGTTAAACCTTGAGAATTATGCCATATATATCCCATATTCATTTGGTATGTGATGGATTACTTTAGAATTTTATATGATGGTTAGGGCCTAGAATTATATATCCCCTCAGTGTAATGGTAGGTATCAAGATACAACTAAGATAGGGTAATGGGAGTGTCCTTACCCTTTAAGAATAATTTCTTGGCACAAGGCCTCAATAATATGATTAAGATGCCTGGCATTATGAAAATCCATAATTCATATTATTTTGTGATCCATGCGATTATGAATTTATTTTTTTATGGATTTCACTTATTTATTCATTATTATGGATACAATTTTACTCATGATGTATCTTATTCAATTTTTATCTTATGTTGTATGTTTTTTCTCCTTACTAAGCGATTAAGCTCACCACCTTTATTTTTTCCCCATTTACCTAGGTAATAAAGTAAAATAATTTGAATGATAAAGGATAGCATTATGGAATAAATACTTTTACTTTTTTTGTAATGTTTCAATATAATGTATCTAGTATCATGAGGACTACTAAACCTTGATCCTTGGAATGTAATATCTTGTACTCTATTTACCATGTTGTAAATAACCCACTAATTCTAGGAAATCAAGATTGGGGTAATTAAACCTAGTATCTGTCCACTAAACCTAATATTAATGGATACAAAGGATGTACTCTAGGGATATGGATATTAATCCTAATACTTAATGAATGACTTGGAAAATCCCCTTGAATTTGAACTTTGGGTTTATTCATAATGCTCTGGATGTTGGGATTCAGCATTTGATTCTATATGATTGCCTTGGACTTTCTCCTTAGAATTGGTTGTACTTCTTACTATGAATTTCCCAGAACTTTCTCTGAGGAATTTTTCATGGTGCTGATACTATTGTATTTCCTAGTAATTGCTCATCAGAATTGAACTTGAGCCTAATACTAGTTGGCATGGTCATGTGATGTGCTCAAAGACACTCAGTCATTGGCCAAAGAATATATAGTTGATCTTGGGTATTATGTCAAAACCACAAGATTGATAGTGGTTATATATTTATGCTTTCATGCTGTATTTATTTATTCATTTGATCATATCACATGTGTACACTAATTTATTGGTTATTTATAGTAATACATTGGTTGTACCTTATTGAGTTGTACTCACACCCTGCTCAGGTTTCCACGTAAATTAGGAACCCAAGAAAATATTCACTTATCATAGGTTTGGGTTGGGAAGAGGCTTGAGATTTGATTGTTTAGCAGTACAGCATAGAAGGATTCAGGATATGGATGATTCATATCTCATAGATATAATTAGATCCTCATAATTTTATTTATTTTATTTATTTTATATACAATCTTCATAATAAGTGATCAGTTTTTTTGTGTTGGCATGACCGTGAGTCTATATTACTACCTAATTTAATTTTACATTTTGTTATAATATGTTATGTTTTATTTCTTCCATGTAATTTTATTATTTTTATGGATTTTTTTTTGTTGTTGTCTATTATTATACACCCTAATATCAGGTCATAATCTCCCTATGATAACAGCATAGACCTCTATTGTTATTCATCATCCTCTGGCATATGGGAAGGCTTGCCTAAGGTCAAGTAGTGACTTCTCTAGTCAAAACATTGTTTTTTGGCCATAAAATGAGGGAGGAAATCACACCAACCACCATTAGAATTTGAATCTTCCATCTAAAAAGGTATTTTCCCTTAGGTAGTTAATTCTTGTAAAAAAGTTAGCAAAAAAGATAAATACATAAATTTATATAGATGTGAAAAAGTTAAAAGTCCTTTTAAGGGTCAAGCTCTGATACCAAATTTTTATCCAAAATAGGGAGATGGATGGATAGTAAAGTGGGTTGGAATTGAATAATTTAAAATTTTTATATTATATCAAATTTAATATCATTTGGATGTGAAAAATAAAAATGAACATAAGTATTTTTATATAATTTCAAATCAAAGTGATCATATGTATACTCTAAAAACTTTTTATGTGAGAGTTTGGAACCCAGTATAAAGTGATGTGACTTTTAAGGGGGATTCACAACCTGTTACAGCTTATTTATGCACACCTAGAGTTACAACCTAAATAACCTTTCCTTTTTCATCTAGGAGGCATAACACCAATAGTCCTTCCTTTTTATACCTTGATGCACAACCCAAGACCATTCATTTTCAACCTATATGAACAACCTAATACATGACTTTTGAATGGTTAGTATAACACAATTGGTCTTGATTTTGAATAAAAAATCATAAACTAACTTGAATACACATAAGAAATAGATAGGAATAATACAACACTATAGAAACCAAAATTTAGACATTAAAGATTTGAATATCGAGGAAGAAATGACATCAATCTCCTTGGAAGTGTGGAATTTCATGATTAGGATAATCCAAAAAGAATCACATGGTAATAGTAGTAAGATCACATGTTCATCACTCAAATTTCATATAGGCATCCCCAAAAATTTGCATTGGTTATGACAAACTCTATTTATAAAGTTTCTCCATGCGTAATAAATTTCAAAAAAAAATATATCCATGCACAACCTCCTAAAAAATATTATACATTATGATTTTAGTTTCCCAAACATCATCCATAGTTTTCTCTTTATAATATTAAAAATCTAATTTAGATTTGGAATCAACTTTGATAATCTATAAAACTAAAAACAGTTATATAAATAAATTTATTAGGATAATTAATGATTGGAAAATACATTCTTTCTTTAAATATATATTTATAAATTTTAATCATTCTTAAATATATTTTATAGTTACAATATAGTCACTCTTAACATCTTACAATAAATATCGAGTAAATTCAAATATTTAAATTTACTATTGTAAATATACAGTGTGAATAGTTAAACATTCATATTCTTTCATGATTATAATTTAATTTTTCATAAAACACTTTCAATCTAATTCACATAGAATAAAAACAATTAATAAGTAATTATGGAACAAATAAATCAATAAAAACAAGTAACATAGACATGTGGTGGATCGAAATATAAAATATAAGAAAAATATAACATATTTTGATTTGTTTAAAAACAAACTATACCATGTAAGACTTTTGAAATCATAATTCTTTATATTTCATAATACATAAAATTTCATATAAGACTTTATATTCTATAAGACTTTAAATAAAATAGGACTTCATATCTGTAATAATTTCCTATTTTATAACACATTGATAGTCAGTTCATAATACTTTGCATATCATATGTCTTTTGATCATAATATTGTGTCTCATAATACTTTAAATTTCATAATAATTTCTCCCTATATATCATAAGACATTGAAACTAGGTAAGATTTTTCCATTTACCAAAAAAACTTATTTCATAAAACTTTCCATAATCATGTAAGTCTTTTAGAAATTTTGTGAGAATTTATATAGAGTAATACTTTCAACGTAGTCAATAAAACTTTATACTTTATAAAAATTCATAAAACATAAAAATGTATGACTTTAAAAAATAGAGTGTAAGACTTTATACTTTATGAAAGTTCTGAAAATTTCAAAATATAATACTTTAAAAAATGGCATAATACTTTATACTTAAGCACATTTCCAACTTAGGATTTTATAAGACTCTATTTAACCTTCATAAGACTCACTTCATAGGACTTATGAATTTATCAAAAAATTATTTCCTAAGGCTTTAATTAAACTTTGTAATACTTTTCTCCTTGGAATACGAGTCATTAATTAACTCATACTAATGTGGATTTTTATATGAAACTAGTTCATAACACAAAAAATGTGAAGAATAATTAAAGAATGATTAATTGATCAACAAACTGTAAAAAAAATAACTTTTCTTTCACAAGTAGTGAAATCTTAAAAAAAGGAAAATATTTAGTTTCCTTTCAAAAATCATGTTATAGGGAATAAATAAGAATAAGAATTTTATAATTATAAAAACATAAATAAAGTGTCAAGAAGCCACTAAACTAAATATGCATGCTATATTAAAGGTATATGGAAATAATATTACTAAGTCTAGAAAAAAACTTGGTTTAAATACATAATAGAAGGATATTTAGTTAAAGAATTCTACAAATCATTTTGATCAGAGTAATTGTGAAAATTATTATATTCAGATGAAGATATTTAAGAGGAAATAAAATTGAATACAAGTCTGATGACCGTACAAATTCACACTCAAGGATATACTCATTTTTATTTCATTAAAGTTTTAATGAATATTTTTTCCATAAAATTGAATGACTGTTAGAAGATCCCTATATCTTGAGCTTCCTAAAGAAATTGCTCCAACAATTATCTTCAATCATATATAAATAAGGGTAAAAGAATGAGTTTTAAGGAAACTGTTTTTATTTTATATAACACCCCAAGATTTTATGGTATGTATCTTTTTTTAAAATAAATTTACTCTCTTTGATATCTTACATTGCACAAAACATCGAGTTTAAAAGAACTCCAAAATAATATAATTTCAACACGACCAGTATAAATTATTCATTTAATTGGTGAGAATAAATATTGTTAACCACATAATTAAATATATAATTTTTTAACTCATTGTTAATGTAATAATTTATTCTTATGAAATAAACACATAATTTTTAGTAAAGTCATTTTTTCTTCAAATATATATTTTCTTCAAAAAGTGATTTTTATTTCTTTTATAAGAAAATAAAGGTGATTTAATTTGACACCTTGATAAAATTTATTTGATAAAAAAGAACATATTTTTTGGATTTTTATTGTAAAAATTATCTTATGATGATTTTTTGATAGTCTTCTGAATATAATAATTTTTCAATGAAAAATGAAAAATATCAATTTTTGTAAAAACTTAATTTCTATTCAATAAATTAGACAATTTAAAAGTACCATTATGTTTTGAATATTATTTAAAGTAACATAAGTATTATATCATAATATTTCATTCACTTAAATTATTTTTAATCAACTTTATATTTTATTTTATAATAAGTTTATTTTTTGATATAAAAACGGGATTTTTCTAAAAACTATTTAAAAGTACATAATGTTTATCCTTTAAATTAATTAAAATAATACCTAATGTGGATTTTTTTAAATGAAATTTATAGATTATATATCTATAAATATTTACTTAGTTTCGTACAATGATAATTTTTAGTCATATATTTAATATAAAATCATCTTTTTTCTTGAAAAATACACTTCTTGAAAACTCGCTTTTTGATCGCATCAGCGGGTTTTGTCTTAAATATAATTTTGAAAATTATATGAATTAAATTGGGTGAAATGGATTAAATATTTGAAATCAAAAGGTCCAAATTATTTTTTACTTTTTTTTATTTTTAGTCATAAAAAATTTATCATGGTAAAAAAAGATTTACCACGGGTATAGGTAAAATAATGAAGCGGTTTAAAGTTAAAAGGTAAAAGTCTAAAATACCTAAAAACTATAAATTTTAATGGTAATTTGATGCATTTATAGACCATAAACAATATTTAAAATATAAATTATCAATATAATTCATTGTAATTAATTTCACTCAAATTTTTTCATCTTTAAATATAAAATAATCATTATTTAATCACTTAAACATACCCCTACCCAAGTATAAATACCACTCCTCGCCACCAATTTTATCCTCATAAGACTTGATTCTCATAAAATATCTGAAAAACCATCTCATCCCAACTCTCCTCACATCCATTTTCTTCTGGTCTCATCAAAATAACAATTCCAATTTCTTAAAGGGATCCTTCAAGGAGGTGATATTCAAGATGTAATTTTTTCAAACTACCTCTCTTAATTTCTTTTTTTTCTTCTTCTACCTTCTCCTCACCTATTTTAACCATAAAGGAATAATAAATCCAATATCATGTAAATACAATAATTTTATGTTTCTAATGTAATATCTTATATCCCTCCCTTTTATTACCTCCTCTTATTCAAAGAAACAAAACCATTGTCCAAATTATGGTGGTTAATCATCTCTATGGATAATGATTTTTTGTTTTCCATTAACACATTCAAGGGTGGTCATAAAAGTATTATTTTGGTTAAATAATATTTTAATAGGTATATTGTAACCTATTTAATGTTTTTTAAATAATATATAGACATAATATTAAATAAAATTAAACTAGTTCATGATGGTTGGAAAAATTGCTAAATTATATTAAACATTTATCATTAACATTTTATCAAATGAATCATCCTCATGTAAGAAATTAAAATTATATATGGTAACATTTAAAATTATGTAATTTCATGAATACCATTTCATTTCATTTCTATAGTTTTATTTATATTTGATAGGAAAATCCATAATTATACACAAATGAACCATCCATGAAAACCATGAAACAAACACACCTGAAACAATGAAAATAATGAAATATCATTAATGAGTGGGTGGTAATATGTTATAAAAGTATAATATAAGGTATTATAAATATAAATATTGTTTTTTAATGAATTAATAACTTTTTTTAAACATTTATACAGGAGTTTAAATTATTAAAACTAAAGGGAACCGTGAGGTAAGGGTTTCTTGTCTTTCTTTTACTTCTGTGATATATATGCCTTATTCACAACTTATTTATTCTATGTGGTGTATATAATTCTATTTTATGTATAATATAATGAATATAATTATATTAATATTATTCAATGTTTTATTTTATAATTATTACTTTTATGTGGCATACGATTCAAATGATTATAAAGTGGTAAGGGAATTCTTAACCCAATTTCCATTATTTGGGTTGACCTTATACTTCATCAATTATATCATGCTATGATTATGTGTAGAATTTATTTTTATTATATTATGTTTTATTTTAAATTTTTTATATGTATTTATAGTGAATACTCATAATCTATTAATTTTATTAGTGCTCACTTCAATGATATTATTTTTGTAAGGGGTTTTCTTTTAAAAATTATCTTTTAAAAGTTTCCCTTAAAACTCTCTTTTTCTTCCATGTCCATGTTTTCTAAAATTGTTTCAACATTTTTTTTACAATTATCCTATTATTTTTTAAATCCATTTTAATCATATTTTACTTTTTACAAAAAAAAATTGAAAGGATTCTTTTTTTCATTTTCTAAACGAGGTTCTTTATGACTTTTTCAAAAAAAAAATATATAAGAAATGTTTTTTTAACTTATACGACATTAGAATATTTTCCCATAGTCATCAAACCTTAATTATTTAAAGCTTACTTTACAAGATTACAAGTTTATTTTAAAATAAAAAAATTTCTTTCATAATTGTTTGTAACTTTAAAAAAATGTTTTTAAAATATGAAGGTTATTTTCCTCAAGAATTATTTCAAGTGATCTTTCAAAAGAATCGTTTTTCCCTATCAAGTAACATTATTTTATGTTACTTATGATTTACCGAGGTTATAATTCAAGTTACTATTCTTATTGTTTTTATGTTTGGTTTTTTTATGGTGGAATGATGTTTATGAATCCCATTTCTTTTCCATGAGTTTTGTTATGATGAAATGTTTATGAAACTCATTTATTTACATAGGTTTGGATTGATTAATAACTAATGTTCTTGTGGCACACATATGTATGGTTTTAATTATGTGATGGGTGGGGCCAATATCTCCATACAATGCATTGGTTAAAGATAGACAACTCATGAGGTAAATATGTTATGTGTGAACCTGATTTCATATTATCAATTATATGTGTGGACCTGGTTTTCATGTCTATAAGTTTATGTGTGGACCTAGTTTTCATGTCTATGTGGTTATGAATGGACCTAGCTTGATGTCCATAAGTTTATGAAAGAGCATGGTTTCATGTACTTAACGTAATAAGTGAACCTATTTCTATTTATACATGTTCATAATGTTATAAGTTTATGTGTATACCACAATTTCATGTTTCATGTCAATGTTATGATCTTTTGGATTGTGTTCTTTTATTATTTTATGATTTATATCTTATGAACTTCTATGATTTATTCCATGACTCAAGATTATGATACTTTATATGTAGGGTATAATTTTAAAATGTTATTTTTGCATTATTATTCCCTTATGCTTATGTTATAATTGGTATCTCTCTTACTAAGCATCTGAGATTACCCTTTTCTTATAATTATTTTTCACAAGATATGAAGAAATTTATTAAGTATGACATGTCAAAAAGGGTTATAGTTATGAAGGAATAAGCGATAGATGATGGAGACTTTTTATGAACCAATTGTTTTTTGTTTCCATGTTTCCAATGAAACTAAACCCATAGGGTCTTAGAATGGTTTTTTTATGTAATGTAATGAATATTCATATATTTAGATGTAGTATCTATGTATGGAAAGTATGGGTTGTTGTATTTGGTACTATAGTAAATATTTTTTTAACCTTTAGAAACTAGGAAAAGAAAAACTTAGTAATCACCCTAAGTGTAATTTTAGGTTACAATCTAAGAGTTTTGGTAACGATCATGAATAACCTAAGTTAAACCTAAGGTTTTATAGATTAAAACGTTTCCCTTTCATTATGTGGTTTTCTCATTATGATTAGTCTTTCTCATGCCATGATTTTTTGTTTTTGTTAATGTATGGAACCTGAAGGAATCATATTAATGTAGAATGCCATGGGCAATGCAATGATTATCCTCTTGAGCAACTGAATGTTATGAAAAATATTATTTCTATGATCACACAATATATAACTTTAGGCGGACTTCCAAATGTAAAAAATAGGGAACAAAATTCTGTTGAGTCCTTCATGAGTCAACATCTACCTTCTTTCAAATGGTATTTTGATCCACTAGTGGATGAGAAATGGATCAATACCATTGAAAATGTATTTTTTGTTCTCCAATGTTCATAACATGAGATATTAATTTGGTTGTTTATTATCTAGAAGTTAAAGAAGAACAATGGTGGTATATTATCAAGAATACTGGTAATGAGGATAAAATTGACTCCATGGATTGGGATGAGTTTAAGAACTTATTTTTTAATAAGTAATTTCCTCGTATTCTTTTTATGAAAATAGATAAGGAATTCCTTGAGTTAAAGAAAAAGGGTGATGAATCTGTTGGAACCAATGAAGCAAATTTTACAAGACTTTCGTGGTACACTTCTGGAATTACCATCCAACTTGAAAGTAAGGTTGAACAATTTTTTAGTAAATTGAAACCAAGTCTTCAAAAGGCATTGTCCATAAGTTACTTCGGAATCTATAAAGAAATTTTTCGATGTGCACTTAAAGTATAAATGGAAGTTGGAAATATTCAAGGTTATAGTGATAAGAAAAGGAATATGGAGCTTCATGGAAACTCCAATGGTTTTCTACATAGAGGGAAGAAAAAAATTTATCCTAATAATTTCCAAAAATGTGGGAAGGAGAAATCAGGTGAATTTCATAAAGGAATAATAAAATTTTTCAATTGTGGGAAGCCTGTTCATAAAGAAAAATAATTTTTAAGTAATGAAAATAGGTCGGTCAAAGAAATTAATGGTGAGATATATCAACAAAATTCACCACTCACACTTCAGTACTATGAATGCAGAGAGTTTGGACACTATGTGAATAAATGTACCAATCCAAGGGCTAATATGGATGATAAACCTCAACAACCTCAAAAAAATAGAGATCTTATGAAATCACAATGGAAGAAGTAAACCATGTTAATCATGGAACATTTATACTCCCCTCCTTAGTTGATAATTTCATGTATAATTTTTTATGAGTAAGACCTATGAAAATCTTATTGAAATTTCATCTGATTATCTTCCTCTACATGAATTTTGGAATAATGAAACATTTAATGATTGTTACACTATAGTTTTATATTAAGTATTTGAAATTATTTCTTTAATGCAAATAGTAACCATGAAAAGTGATTGAGGTGATATTTTTGGAGAACACGTGATTATGGGAAAGATAAACCTTAATATATGCATGATGTTCAGATAATAATGAGATAAAGAGATGTTTTATTATGATAAAATAAATGAAATAATATTGATGACCTTAGGACTGATTAGTAATATGATGAAAATGTGGTTTATGGATTGAGTTTATAGATTTTTGGATTTTTGGTATGAAGAAAGAGTTATTTTTTTAAAGAATGCATGTTTTTTCTAAGGTTTTATGGTAATTTAGGTTATTACTAAGTTTTAATATAATACATGATAATGATATTCACATGTTTGGTGGGTGACAATTAATATCTACATCGAGTTTTTTGGGGGATTAATGATAAGTTTATTTTGAAAATTTAGTGACCTGCATTCAAAAGTTTTGGATTTTAATTTTTTTGGAAGGTTCCTAGGGGTAACCATATATGAAATTGTTTACGTTGAACATTGGATAAGGTTTTAGAGATTAATTTTTAATTAACCATATGAATATTTATGTGTATTGGGTAATATATGATAACTATTTTTTAATGATGACTAGATATTGAAGTAATGATTTATCATCTCATTATGGATCTTATGATCCCCTAGTTATGCATGTATTATAATTTCAACTTCATTTATTGTAGTAAGAAATGAAGTGGAGATTGATCAAGTCACAACCAATGAATGATATTGTACTTATGAGATTAAATCAAGTAATTATATCTTCTGAAATAATTTTGAAACAAAATTTTATCTTATTACCATCATTTTTTATGATATCAATGACCTATTTTAGACCTATTTGGTGTATGGTTTTGTGGTTATAAACCTTCTAATGACCATGTTATATATAATTATCCATCATAACTTGATAGTTATAATTCTCTTCCATGTCTATATTTTAACTTTCCACTAATGTTCTTCTAATTGGAATCCTATTTTTGTAGTGACCTTTACATTTTACATCCCCTCTTTTTAAGAGGATGTTTTATTGACCCTTTTTATGATGTGTTTTTTCCAAAAAAGTAATTATCAAATATACACATTATATTTTTGAAGTGTAATTTCAAATTGTGATGAAATAATTTTTTGTGGAAATTATTGATCATATCGGGACAGTAGCTTACTGATTGGCACTTCCATCAAATATCTCTCAAGTTCATGATGTGTTCCGAATATCTCTCCTAAAGATGTATATACATGATCCTTCATATGTACTTAAAACATAGTTCATACTACTAGAGAAAGATCTTTCTTATAAAAAACATGTAGATATTTCAAATCATAGATATAAAGTTCTACAAAGCAAGACCACTCACCTGGTTAAAGTATTGTGGAAAAACCACCAATTTTGGGAAGCTACATGGGAACCTAAGGATGTGATGAGGTAGAGTTATCCTCATCTATTTATATCCGAGTAATGAATTTTGAGGGAGAAATTCATTTTATAGGGGGGTAGAATGTACTACCCCATTATATTTTATGGTACATATCTTTTTTTAAATAAATTTAATCTCTTTGATAGTTTGCATTTCACATAACATCGAGCTTAAACAAACTCCAAAATAAAATTATTTTAACACAACCATTATAATATAGCTATTAAATTGGCTGGAATAAATAGTAATAACTAATTTATTGAATATATAATTGTTCAACTCATTTTTAATATATTAATTTATGCTTAGGAAATAAACACATAATTATTAGTAAAGTCATTTTGTTCTTCAAATATATGTTTTCTTCAAAAGTAATTCTTATTGCTTTCTGTGAGAAAATAAATATAATTGATTTTGAAACCTTTAGAAAATTTATTTGATAAAATTAAAATTGTTTTTTTATTCATAATTTCAAAATTATATTATGATTAATTTTTTAGAATATTCTGCAAAGAATAATTTTTCAGTGAATAATGAAAAATACCAATTTTTAAAAAAATGGAATTTATGTTCAATAAATTAAGAAATTTAAAAGTATCATTATATTTTTAATATGATTTCAAGTAAAATAATTATTATTTAGTTATATTTCATCCACTTAAATTATTTTTAATTAACTTTATATTTTATTTTAGAATAAGTTTATTTTTGGGTTTAAAATGGTATTTTTCTGAAAACTATTTTAAAGAACATAATGTTGCTCCTTTTTAATTAATTAAAATAACCCCTAATGGGGAATGTTTTTAATGAAATTTAAATAATATATATAATTAAATATTAATTTATTTTCATTAAATTATAATTATTTGTCTTAGAGGTAATATAAAAACATCTTTTTCTTGAAAACACA
This sequence comes from Viscum album, assembly GCA_963277665.1. Classification (NCBI taxonomy): domain Eukaryota; kingdom Viridiplantae; phylum Streptophyta; class Magnoliopsida; order Santalales; family Viscaceae; genus Viscum; species Viscum album. The sequence continues at coordinate 320,767,103 of OY728156.1, forward strand.
CTTCTTGAAAACCTACATTTTCGTTGCGTCTGTAGGTTTTATCTTAAATATAATTTTTAAAATTATATAGATTTAATTGGTTAAAATGGATTCAATATTTTGAATCAAAATTTTCAAATTATTTTTTCAGGTAATTTTAATTTTTAGGCATAAAAAAATTTACCGTGGTAAAAAAAATATTTGCTGCAGTATAGGTAAAATAATGAAGCGGGTTAAAGTTAAAAGGTAAAAGATTGAATTACCGAAAAACTAAAAATTTAAATGGTTGGTTGATGTGTTTATAGAACATAAAAATACTTTAAAGATTAATTATTAATCTAATTCATTGTAATTAATTCCACCCAAATGTGGTTGGATTTAAATATAAAATAATCATTATTTAGTCACTTAAAACCATCCCTCCTTAAGTATAAATACCACTAATCACCACGCCCTTTATCCTCAAAATCCATTATTATCCTAAAATATATTCAAAAACCTATCCTTCACACTCTCACCGCATCCAAGTGCTTCCATTATCACCAAAATACCAATTCTAAGGTCTTTAAGGGATCCTTCAAAGAGGTGATATTCAAAAGGTAATTTTCTCAAACCACCTCTCTTAATTTCTTTTCTTTTATTCTTCTAACTTCTCCTCACCTCCTTAATACATAAAAGAATAATAACTCTATAATCATGTAAATACTATAATTTTATGTTTATAATATAATATATTATATCCATACCTTTTATTACCTTCTCTTATTCAAAGAAACAAAAATATTTTCCAAATTATGGCGGTTATTCGTCTCTATGGATAATGATATTTTTTCCATTATAAACTTCAAGGATGTTCATAAAAGTATTATTATTGTTAAATAATATTTAAATAGATATATTATAGCCTGTTTTATGTTATAGAACTAATATATACACATAATATTAAATAAAATTAAACTAGTTTGTGATGGTCGGAAAAACCTTCAAATTAAACTTAACGTTTATCATCAACATTTTATCAAATGATTCATCCTCATGTAATAATAAAAATTGTTGTGTGGTATCATTTAGAGTTATTTAATTGAATGAATAAAATTTCATTTCACTTATGGGGTTTTATTTCCATTTGATAGGGAAATTCATAATTATACACAAATGAATCAGCCATGAAAACTAAGAAACAAACGCACCTAAAACAATGAAAATAATGAAATGTCATTAATGAATGGGTGGTAAGATGTTATAAAAGTATCATATAAGGTATTATAAATATAAATATGGTTCTGGAATAAATTAAGTACATTATTTAAACCTTTATATAAGAGTTTAAAGTATGGAAAACTAATGGGAATCGTGAGGTAAGCGTTTCTCATCTCACTTTTTCTTCTATGAGATATATGACTTATTCACCAATTATTTATTTTTTGGTGTATATAATGACCTTTGATATATAATATCTTGAATATAATTATATTAATTTTATTCAATGTTTCATTTGATAATTATCACTTTTATAGGGTATATGATTTGACTGATTACAAAGTGATAAGGAAATTTTTAAACCAATCTTCATTCTTTAGATTAACCTTCTACTTCATTAATTATGTCATGCTATATATGATTATGTTTGGGGTGAGTTTTGATTATATTAGGTTTTATTTCCACATTTTTAATGTGTATTTACATTGAATACACATAATCAATTAATTTTATTAATTCTCACTTCAATTATATGATATTTATAAGGGATTTTCTTTTAAATTTTATCTTTTTAAAGTTTCCCATAAAACTCTATTTTTATTCCATGTCTATGTTTTCTAAAATTATTTCCAAAAATAGTTTTTCATATTATCTTATGATTTTTTAAATTCATTTTTACTCATGTTTGAATTTTTACAAAATGGTTTGAAATGGTTCTTTTTTGCATTTTCTAAATGATGTTATTTATTAATTTTCTGACAAAAATACAGAAGGAATTTTTTCTTTAACTTATACGGTATGAGAGGATTTTCCTTCCCTCATGAAGAATTAATTCCTTGAAGATTAATTTTCAATCTTACAAGGTTATTTTCAAAAAACTATTTTCTTTTATAATTGTGTGACATTTTATAAAAAAAAATCAAAATAGAAAGGATATTTTCTTTAAGAATTATTTCAAGTGATCCTTCAAAAGAATTATTTTTCCATCTTATATAAAATTATTTTATGTTACTTATTATTTACTAGGGTTATGATTCAAAGATAATATTATTATTATTTTTAGGGTCATTTTTTTATGATGGCATGATTTTTATGAATCCTATTTATTTTCCATGAGTTATGTTATGATGAAATGTTTATGAAATGCATTTATTTACATGGGTTTGGATATGAAAAATAACTTATGTTATTGTGGAACACATATGTATGGTTTCATTATGTAATGGGTGGGACCTATATCTCCATCCAATTCATTGGGTAAAGATGGTTAACTCATAAGGTAAATATGTTATTCATGAACCTGATTTCATGTTCTCAATTCTATGTGTAGACCTGGTTTTCATGGCCATAAGTTTATGCATGGACCTAGGTTTTATACCCCTAAGATTATTCATGGACCTAGGTTCATGTCCATAAGTTTATGTAAGGTGTTAGTTTCATCTCCTTGACTTAATGATTGAACATGTTTCTATTTATACATGTTCACAATGTTATAAATATATGTGTATGCTGTAATTTCAGGTTTCATGTTAATGTTATGCTCTTATGGATTATGTTTTTTGATTCTTTTATGATTCATGTATTATGAAATTCTTTTATTTATTTCATGACTCAATATTATGATCCTTGATATATAGGGTATAATTTTCAAATGTTATGTTCATGTTTTTATGCCCTTATACTTATGTTATGATTGATATCACCATTACTGAGCATATGAGCTCACCCTTTCCTTATGTTTATTTTCCCTAGGATATTAAGGAAGGTATTAAGTATGAAATTTCAAAAGGGGTTCTAGTTATTAAGGAATAAGTGGGATATGATGTAAATGTTTTATGAATCAGTTGTTTTTGTTTCAAAGTTTCTAAAGACACTAAAACCATACAGTTTTGGCATGGTTTTGTTATGTTATGTAATGAATATCCATCTATTTAGATATAATATATATGTATAAAAATTGTGGGTCATTATATTTTAGGACTGTTCTTTTTATTTCAAATTTTCATATTCTATTTTGTCTCATTCATTTTGATTTGTAGACTTTTTTCTAGGAAGAAAACTTTCTCTAAAAATCTTTTACTTTCTTCCCTAGATATTCTGATGAAATTCTGATTGAAAGGGTCATTTATTAAGAATTTTTTATAAAAGTGAGTACTAATTTTACTCAGTGTTGGTTTTTTTAGATCTTTAGTTGGATCCTCTTGTCACTTTGGATCAAAATAAAAAACAATATTTACTAAAAAACCCTTGATTCTTCTCTTTCTCTCATAGATATGAAGCTTTCTAGAGATCCCTATTTAGGGTTTCTAGTCTTCTTCTTTGGTTATTAAATTCATTTATTCTATTTATATGGAAGGTGATTCAATTTAGGGTTTCTTCATTTCTTGATTTGGTTTTTTGTGGGTCATAGTTCTTGTTTTTTTCTTAGGGTTTTTCAATATAGATATTGTGATCAAGGTATAGCTATCACCTGATGTTAATGGAAATTTTCAAAGTAGTGAACATCTGAAATGGAATCATTTGTGGGAAATGAGTATCTCATAGGTATTTTCTTCATTTGGTGGATGCATTCTTTGTATAGTTTGGTTGTGTATTTTAAGATTTGTTTTAAGGGTTTCTTGTATATTTTGTTCATAGTTTTCTTTATTTTCTATTATTTTGGATTTTATTGTGACTTTTTTATGGTGTGTGGGTTTTAGGTTTTGTGTTTATGTCACTACTACAAAACATGTTATATACAGTACTAGAATTTATCAACACTAGAAAAAATCACTGATAAAGTATTCCTTTATCAGCACTGATAAATGGTACCTTTATCATCACTTTTTTTAGTGCTAATTAAGAGTAACCTTTATTAGTGGATTTTTTAATACTAATAAAGGTTCCACTCGTGCGTATCAATCCTACATTGTAATTGCACAGTTTAGGTCACTCCATTATAAATGATTTCACCACATCACAAGGTCAAAAGTTTATGTTGGACTCCTCATGTATCAATCATGTTTTAATAATCACAAATCATATATATTTTGTAAATCCTAGTAATCCAGTAATTTGTCTCAAATCATATACAGATGATTAGTATCCTATACTTTAAGTAAAGCTATCCAAGATCTTAATTACTATACATTCAGTCTCATTACTGTACACTATATTTGATTTACTTTATAATGATTTATTTGATGAATGATTAAGTCTAATCCATTCTATGAATATCACAACTTAAGTCTGAATATAGATATTTGTCTAAGTCTGAGACACCATGAGTCTGCCACTGGTTATGTTTTTCTAGAAAAGGAACCAGAAACCATGAACCAGACACGATGACCAGACACCATGAACCAGACACATCATGACCAGACACCATGAATCAGACACACCGTGACCAGACACAACGTGAACCAAAAACATCGTGAACCAGACACTGTGACCAGACACCATGAATCAGACACACCGTGAACCAGACACCGTGAATCAGACACACCGTGAACCATACACTGTGAACCAGACACCGTGACCAGACACTGTGACCAGACACACCACAACCAGAAACACTATGACCATGAGAAACTGTTTCAAGAAGACACCGGTTCATGGAGACATCATTTACAAATAAATTGTGACATTGTTTATTAATCTATTTTATTGACTCTCTATTTAATTTCTAACACTCATATTTGAAGTTTTAAATTCACTGACATAATTAATGTTTCTTTATAGACATGTCACCTGAAATTACAAGGTACGAGGTGCAGAATACATGCAACATGTCGGCTTCAACACATGCACTCCAAAATAAAATTGAAGTGCAGCCCAGATACAAAACATGCATGCAAGAGGGTGTGAGCACAACAACGAAGAAACACTTAGAGCTTTCTTGAGAAAAGAACTAACACATGCAAGTCAACACTGCTGAAGAACACATGAAGCATAATCAAATCCCATAGTTTATGACATCTTCACACTATCAACACCACAAAGAACATGAGCTAGATCTAGCTAACTTGCGATAATCTATTTTCCATATGAGGACTCGATTTCTGCATATGTTTCATCTCATAATCCCATAGCTACATACAAAAACACTCAGAGCACTTCTAACCCTATCTCATCATATTTGCTCTATTTTGTATCATTTTTCTTGTATTTTGAGCAGTGTGTGTATCCGTATAATAACACACATTGTCTCTTGTGTTAAACTAAATGATATAAGATATCCTTTCTCAAACATATTTTTACACTTGTGTATACCCACGGATAAGTGTGGAAGAGTTCCCTATGTGTCCTGGTAGTTTGTACCCACGAAGAACTGTGGAAGAGGTCATGTGACCTGGATAGTCTTGTGCACTGTTGTAAATCCCAATATAGGTTGTGTATCTAGTTTATTAATATAAACTTCTTGGTGGCAGGTGATCACCAAGTGGAGTGGATTAGGTCTCATCTTGAGACTAAACCACTTTTTTTATATCCATTGTGTTACTTAATTTAGTCTTCTCTGTTTTACTGCCTTATTGTATAATTCATAAATCACTAAATTTACTTTGATAGTTAATCTTGGAAAAAGTTATAATTTTATTGCCTTATTAGAATAGCTTCAAAAGTTATGTCAATAACCAGTGTTAAGATTACTGAGAATTAATCAATCTTTTAAGAAGTTATTTAAATAGTAAAACTTTCATAATAGTATAACCTTGATTAACTAGGGTTGTATTTAACTTTATTGGGGAAACCTTCCAAGAATATTTTTAAATAGAAATTTTAAATAGATACTCAATTCACCCCCCCCCCCCTAGAGTACTCTACTCTAACCAACATTTGGTATCAAAGGCTTGTTTTTTAATCCTATTAAGACTCTATTTTTAACCTTATTAAACTGTGATTGTAGTTATACTTTAAAGATCTGTAAATTTCTATTAATTCTAAATTTTGAACTCTTTTAATTTATTTCTTTATTATGGATAATAGATTGTAAGGTGTTTCAACCAACAAACCATCATTATTTAATGAAACCAATTATTATCAATAGAAAATCAAAATGAAAATACATTTAGAAAGTATGGGTTTTGAAATTTGGTATTCAATTATAGATGAATATAATATTCCTGCTACTAATAGAATCACTTGGGATGAACCTACCAAAACTGCCTATAATAATAAGTGAAAAGCTATGAATGCTTTATACTTCTCTTTAGGAGATGATGAATTTAATAGAATATCTTCTTGTAAAACTACTCATGAAATTTGGGATACCTTATTTGTTTCACATGAAGGAACATCTAGTGTGAAATAAATGAGACTTAATACCTATACTATTAAATATGATAACTTTAAAATGAAACCTGATGACACTTTTTATGACATGTATCTCAGTTTCAATGAAATTGTCAACATAATGATTTCTCTTGGAATAGAAGTCACTGCTAAGGAACGGATCATGAGAATTGTCAGATGCCTACCTGATAGATGGAGAGGAACCTCTATCTCTATTAGAGAATCATCTAACATCAGCAAGCTACCTGTAAAAGAACTCATTGGAAAATTGATGATGTATGAAGAGAAGCTAAAAGTCAACAAGGAAGGGGAGGATGAACCCAAAATAAAATCAGCTGTGTTCAAAACCACCACCTCTAAACACAAAGACAAATGGAAATTAGATGTTTCTGTACAGAGTTCCAGTATTGAACATTCAACACCTGATAGTGATGAGGAGATGGCTCAATTAGCCAGAAGATTCAAGAGATTTCACAATAAGAAGAACTTTTTCAGAAAGCCTAACTTCAGGGGAAAATATGATCAAAAAGGAAGTTGGAAGAAGGATTGGAAAAGAAGTGAAAAGACTGATGAGATTGACTACTATGAATGTAAGCGCAAAGGACATATCAAGGCTGACTGTCCAAAGATCAAGTAAAAAAAGAAATTTGAGGGAAAAGATAGAAAGTATAAAAAGGAAATGAAAGTAACATGGAGTGCTTCTGAGGACAGTTCAAGTGACTCAGAATATTCAGATGATGAACAGGCTAACAAATCCAATATGTGTTTTATGACAAACACATCTAAGGTAACCATGTACTCTCCTGTACATAATTCATACTATTCTGAAGATGGGAGTGACTCTAAAAATATGTATAATGAAGATATATTTGAATACTGTAATATGATTTAAGAGACATGTAATGAAATAAAAGATAAATATAAATCTTTGAAGAAACAGCATTCTCTTACTGTGACTGATAAATCTAAACTCACAAGTGAAAAAGATAAAAATACTCAACTACTCAAGGAGAAAAATGAATTAAAAATGTCTAATGAGCAATTGAAGAAAGACTTAGAAAATTTTACCAATGGGAAAACTACTCTTACTCATATTCTAGGTAAATATATTTCCCCTAAATATACTACTAGAATTGTCTATCAACCTGGAAAAAGAAATTTTGGAAGAACAAACTTTGTTTCTAAATCTAAGGCATACAGCTTTACTCCCAATTCTGGAAACAAATCAACTAGTTCAAGTTATGATACACTCTCTACTGTTTCAAGTTTTTCTAGACCAAATAGATTTTATTTTTAAAATACTTTACATAATTCTTATAGGAAACCTATGAAGAAGATATGGATACCCAAATCACTTATCACTAATATTACTGGACCCAAACAAGTATGGGTAACAAAATCTATTTTTACTTGATCATTTTGTAGGAATGTTGTTTAAAGAGTTCCTATAATATCTCATGGTACTTGGAAATTGGGTGTTCAAGACACATGATAGGATACTACTCATGCTTCAATAATTTGATAAAATTTTATGGAGGATAAGTCACTTTTGGTGACAATGCCAAAGGAAAGATTATTGGCCTCGGCCAAATCGGTAACTCTAACTCAGTTTTGATTTCTAAATTACTATTTATTGATGGATTAAAATATAATATACTTAGTATTTCACAATTATGTGATGATGTATTTCATGTCAAATTTGAAAATTATGGTCACAATGTTTTTAATTATAAAGATGAATTAGTGTTTTCTACATTAAGAAATGAAAATGTTTATTCTGTTAACTTATCTTCTCAAAATTCTTCATGTTTAAGTGTGATTCACAAAGAGTCTTGGCTTTGGAATAGGAGACTAGGACATTGTAACACTCACTCCCTTAGAAAGATGACTAGAAAAGGCTTGGTCAAAGACCTACCCAAACTTGAGTTTCCAAATGATAAAGTGTGTAATATCTATCAAAAGGGAAAGAAACACAAAATTTCCTTCAAATCAAAGAAAGAAGAGTAAACTTATAAACCTCTCAAACTTGTTCACATGGATTTTTTTGGACCATCTATAGTTTATAGTTTAAAAGAGAATCACTATGTTTATTTTCTTATAGATGATTTTTCTAGATATACTTGGGTATAATTTCTAGCTCACAAAAATAAAGAATATTCTTACTTAATTAAATACTCCAATTCTGTAGAAAATATTAGTGGACTTTGAATTAAGACCTTGAGAAGTGATCATGGCCATGAGTTTGAAAACCAAGAGTTTGAATCCTTTTTCTCACAAAATGTCTATAGTCATAATTTCTCTTCCCCTAGAACACCTCAACAAAATGGAGTTATAGAAAGAAGAAATAGAAACCTGCAAGAGATTTCTAGTACCATGCTTAGTGAGTATGACCTACCTATTTATTTTTGGGATGAAGCTATAAATACAGCATGCTACATAATCAGTAGAGTCCTGATTAGACATGTTCTTAAGAAAACCCCTTATGAGTTATGGAACAATAGAAAACCCAAAGTTAGATACTTCAAAGTTTTTTGTTGCAAAGTCTATATCCTTAATACTAAGGAAAATCTTGACGAATTTTCATCCAAGAGTGATGAAGGAATATTTTTAGGATATTCCATCTCTAGTAAAGCCTATAGTGTGTTTAATAAAAGAACTAAATGTGTGGAAGAATTTGTCCATTTCAAATTTGATGAAATAGATTCACAAGAGCCTAAGACCACTATAGAGAATCTGAAGGATGATGTTTCAAATTTGGACATTAATTCAAAATATTCAAACCATTCTATGATAGAGTCTTTGAAAACGTCCAGTTCTAGAAATTTCTTAGACTCAAGTCACAATGAGCCTGAACCTGTTGATGAACCTGAAATCACTAGTCCTTCCTTTTATAGAGATGTTATAACTCTTAAAAACCATCCCTTAGATGTTGTTGTAGGAGACTTAGACAAAGGAACTCAAACTAGAGATTCTCTTAGAAATCAGGTTGAAAATAAAGTCTTATTGTCACAACTTGAACCTAAAAACATTAATGATGCTATCAATGATGAATTTTGGGTGATGGATATGCAAGAAGAACATAATCAGTTTGAAAGGAACAAAGTTTGGATTCTTGTTGAAAGACTCAAAGACACATTCACCATAGGGACTAAATGGGTGTTCAAAAATATGGTAGATGAAGCTGGTAACATTGTTAGAAATAGGGCTAGATTGGTTGCACAAGGCTACATTCAAGAAGAAGGAATTGACTATGAAGAGACTTTTGCACCAGTAGCTAAACTTGAATCCATCAGAATTCTGCTTGCTTATACAGCACATCTGAATTTCAAACTATATCAAATGGATGTTAAGAGTGAATTCCTAAACGGATATATAGCTGAGGATGTCTTTGTTGAACAACCCCCTAGTTTTACAAACCCTGATTTTCCAAATCATATTTATAAGTTATCAAAAGATTTATATGGTTTAAAACAAGCTCTAAGAGCTTGGTATTATAGATTAAGTACTTTTCTTATTTCCAAAGGTTTTACAAAAGGAATAGCTGATCCTACCCTTTTTATAAAATGGATTTACAATGATTTTTTAGTTGTTCAAATCAACGTAGATGACATTATCTTTAGATCTTCAAGAAATTATTTATTTATAAATTTTTCTAAAATGATGCAAAATGAATTTGAAATAAATTTAATGGGTGAACTAAAATTCTTTCTTAGATTTCAAATCATTCAAAATAATGATGGTATTATTTTAAATCAAAGAAAATATACTTGAGATCTTCTAAAACGTTTTGGTTTGGATAGAACTAAAAGTATTGACACTCCAATGAGTACTACGTGTAAGTTGGATCTTGATGAAGATGGAAAATCTGTTGATCAGACCACTTACCGAGGAATGATTGGAAGCTTACTCTACTTAATTGCTAGTCAACCCGACATTATGTTTAATGTGTGTATGTGTGCTCTTTTCAATAAAATCACAAAGAATCTCATTTAAATGTTGTTAAGAGAATTTTCAAATACCTCAAGTATACACCCAATCTAGGACTGTTCTAGCCTAAAGGATAGTCATTTGAATTAGTTAGTTATTCTGATGCTGACTTTGGTGGATGTAAGTTAGATAGAAAAATCACCTTTGGAACATGTCACTTTTTAGGCAAGTCACTAGTATCATGGTGTAGTAAGAAACAAAACTTTGTTGCACTATCTAATACAGAAGATGAATACATAGCTGTCGGTAGTTGTTGTGCACAAATTTTGTGGATGAAACGCACATTACTAGATTATAGATATCAATTCAGGCATGTACCTATAAATTGTGACAATAAAAGTGTTATTAACATCTCGAAAAATCCTTTTTCATACTCTAGGATAGAGCATATTGATGTAAGACATCACTTTTTGAGAGATCATTATCAAAAAGGTGATATCACTTTGGAATTCAATGGAACTGAATATCAGCTTACTGATATATTCACCAAACCATTAAATTCTGAAAGAATAAATTACATCATACATGAATTTGGAATGATAAACCTTAAGTTCATATCTTATTGATCCATATCTTACTATTTAATATCTTATTGTTTCATATATTACTTTCCTAAGACTTAATGTTCCATGTTTACTATCTCACAGTTACTCTTTCTTGCTTACTATCTCAAACAATACGATTTCACAGTCTATAAATCACACTGTTATGATACCACCATGAAAATTGATTACGGTCTCACCATAAACGCCTTTTACTGTATCACAGTGAGAGTCAGTTACTATCTCACCGTAAAGATTCTTATTGTTTTATTTATAAATTAGAATCTGTATCGTGGTATTTCATTATTTTACCCTTTTACATTCCCACGTTTTTGTTTTTGCGACGATTGGTATTCCAAAATGATAAAATAAAAGAAGTTTCACTCATTCTTCACTTGATCTCTCTTATATCCTTTCATACCATAACCTCTCTTCAACCCTTCTCTCTCTCAAACCTTTGGTGAATGCCCAGGATGAAACGTCCTTCATTTTTGACTCCTGAGAAATGTATTTCAAAGAAGAAGAGGAAGATCGCGCCTAAGTTATCACTCGAGGGTCCTCTGAATCCAAATCTGGTAGACCAAATAGTAGTACTTGATAAAGAGATATTCCCTAAGTGGCTTCTGATGAGTAAGTCTTTGGTACTGAAAGTGATAACAGAGCAAGGTTGGCTAGATTGGTTTACCAAGGAGTATTGGCCTATCTACCCGAAGATAGTTGCACAATTTTATCAGTATGTACACTTTTCTTTTGATTTTGAAGTTGGTTATGTTGTAAGAAGTTGGATAAATGGCCATAGATGCACATTTTCTTTGAGGTAATGGGATACATGCCTTAGGATACCTCATGAAGGTATTTTTTAAGACTACCAGAGAGGTCCTCCACCTCCAAGTGAATTATTTGTTTTGGAAAATGCTTTGAGGAGTTTAATGGTAAATGGAACCAAGAGAAGATCTATCACTACTGAGCTAGATAGAGAATCTAGACTTCTGTTCAAGTTTATTCAGAATTTGATTAGCCCCAAAAAAGGTGACTTCGCTGTACTCAAATATCAGGATGTATTTTTGATACATCTCATGAAGAATAGACATAAGATCAATCTTTTCAAGTATGTTATACACCATATGTGTGAGTTGATCAAAACCAACTCTACGTCAACCTCCCTATTTTATTCTTGGCTTATCTCATCCATGATCCATGCCAAAGGATTAGTTGGACCAAATGAAGAAGTTATCAAGGATTATTAGTTTTGTCTTTCAAAAGTTATTATAAAGAGAATAAAAATAAATTAGAATCCTTGGAAAAAGGAATGAGTGGAAGATAATGATAGAGTCTATGAAAAGTTTAATCTATTGGAATACTCTTCTAGACCTAAAGGTATTTCTGATCCTGGTTTGGAACCAGATAAAGTTTTTGAGTATTCTAAAGAAGAAGAAGAGGAGGTTATTTCTCCTACAATAGAAATTGTTCTGAATGAGGAAGACAGTGAACCTATTATTTATGAATTAGCTGAGAAAGAAGTGCTTGTTCCTGAAAATGTTGTTGATTTGGAAGAATAACCCACTACTGAAGAAGAATATTTTGCTATTGAAAGATAAAAAGAAGTTATAGAAGAACATATAGAAGAAAAATTGTCTCTTGTGCAAGAAACTGCTGGTGAGGAACTTATAGAGGAAGACTCTGTTGCTAAGGTAACTGAAAAGGATGATGTGTAAGAAAATATAGAAGAAGATATCCCTGTTATGCAAGAAGTTTCACTTGAGGAACTCCCATAGGAACAAGTTGTTCCTAAAGTCATTCTTTCTGATGAAGAGAGAATAGATCAAGACTTTCAATTGGATCTAAAGGAAATGGTTGAGGAAATCAGGGATGACATCTTGCACATAGATCAAGGATCTAAAGCTCTCAATCCTGAGGAAGATGCACCTATTGAGGGAGAGCATCCCCCCAGTATGGAATATGTTGAAGTTCCAAATCCGATTGATCCAAGCTCAGTGGACACATATTATATGTATCCCGGTTATTATGATGTGAATGACTCACAGGAAGTCTCAGTAAAAGGTCTTGACCTTTCTACTATGTTTCAGATGAAAATGGAATCTGACCCTAAAGTTATTTCTGCCCAAGAACCTGAATATGTCCCAGTTTCTATCTCTGAGACTTCATAAGAACCTCCAACCTTGGTGAATAAGGATAACCTGAAATAATTTGGAGCTACCCTTTTGGTTGGGGTTGAAAAGATCCTGGATACCCAACCAGCTCTTGTAACAAATTTGAGTGAAATAGATGCTTCACTGTTTCTGGAGAAAATCATATGGTAGATTCAACCCAAGATACTTCATGAGATTCAGGAAGTTAGAGTTGAGAATAAACTGCTTAGTGATGAAGTAAGGACTCTAAGAGGTATGGTTGACAATATGAAAAGAGTGCTGAACTCAAGACCAGAACCTGCTTCTCATCCTATTGAGGATATTGTTACTCAAACCACACAGGAAGTAGCCTCACTACTTCAACCTCATTTGACTTCCTTAGATGAGAAGGTTGCTGAATGGAATAAGAAAATTGTTCAAGAGATGCGTGAGCTTGTTATTGGACTTAACAAGTTAACTGATGAGTATAAGGGGTTCCTTCATAAAGTGCTAAATAAACTGAAATCTCTTACCTTGGTTGTCACTACTTTTAATGCCTCTGTACAATCTTCTCAACCTTCTTTAGATAGTGATCTGCTCATAACCATTATCAAAGAAGAACTTTAGGCTATGCTTAGTGGTTTTAATAAAGAATCTCTCTCTGAACTCATCAAGAATAGTGACAGAGTTCTTGATTTGGTAAGAATCCATTCCAATATTACTAATTATTCTCATCAAGAAATTTCAAAGAAAGTGGACTTATACTTCAATCGGATCTTCACTAAGAATGACATGACAAATCAATTCAAGTATCTTGTAGAAAATCTGAGGATTCCTCCTGTTAATCAAGATTTTAAGACTCAAGTACAAAAGCTCACAGAGTTCACTAGATTGTTGGACAAGTTTATGGAAAACAGGGATGAATTTGAAAAATTCATGCAGTGTGGTGGTGAAATCATTTTTGACTTTTTCAAGCTTTTATGGCCTTATCTTCATATTCAAAGTACTGTCGTTGTGGCCCCTACAGCTGCACCTTTGAGATCTGGTTTTCCTACCTTCACCTCTGCCCTAGACTCCACATCTATGTCAGTTATTCATGCCTTGAGTCAGATCCGGCCTGTAATCCTTGATCAACAGTTGCCTCAGTATTCTACTACTCCTACCTTGGCCCCTTCTATCTTTGAAGGTCTTCCTTTACCTTCTCTATCAACCAGTTCACTCCCTTCTTTTACTTCAACTTTTGATCATATAGATTCTTCTTCTAATGCTGCTATTAAGGGAAAAGAAAATACTAGATAGTGATTAATAATACTGACTACTATCTTTAGATAGGGATGTTATTGCATTTGTTTTCTTTTTTACTATTTGTAATGACACTCTTTTTATCTAATGCATTGTGCTCTTTTATTGCCCATTTCTTACTTCACTCTTTTTAATAATCCCAAAAGGGGGAGAAATATGCACCCCCAAAGTATGGTTAGTGAAATATGTAGTTTATATTGGAGAAAAATACACTCTAAATACACATGATTTTTTATCATCAAAAAGGGGGAGATTGTTGGACTCCTCATGTATCAATCATGTTTTAATAATCACAAATCATATATATTCTGTAAAGCCCGGTAATCCTGTAATCTATCTCAAATCATATACATATGATTAGTATCCTATGCTTTAAGTAAAGTTATCCAAGATATTAATTTCTATACATTCAGTCTGATTACTGTACACTATATTTCATTTACTTTATAATGATTTTTTTGATTAATGATTAAGTCTAATCTATTCTATGAATATCAATGCTTAAGTCTGAATGTGGATAATTGGATAAGTCTGAGACACCATGAGTCTGCCACTGGTTATATTTTTCTGGTAAAGGAACTAGACACCATGAACCAGACACTGTGGCCAGACACTCTAAACCAGACACACCGTGACCAGACACCATGAATCAGACACATCATGACCAGACATACCGTGAACCAAACACACCGTGAACCAGACATTGAGACCAGACACCGTGAATCAGACACATTGTGAAGCAGACACCGTGAATCAGACATACTGTGAACCGGACACCGTGACTAAACATCATGACCAGACACACCGCAACCAGACACACCGTGACTATGATACACTGTTTCAAGAAGACACTAGTTCATGGAGACACCATTTACAAATAACCTATGACATCATTTCTTAATCTGTTTTGTCATCTCTCTATTTAATTTCTAACAGTCATATTTGAAGTTTTAAATTCACTGACATAATTAATGTTTCTTTGTAGACATGTCACCTGACAGTACGAGGTATGAGGTGTAGAATACATGCAACCTATCGACTTCAACACATGCACTCTAAAATAAAAGAGAAGTGCATCCCAGATACAAAACACTCATGAAAGCGGGTGTGAGTATGAAAATAAACACTTAGAGATTTTTTGAGAAAAGAACTAACATATGCAACTCGACACTGCTGAAGAACACATGAAACATACTCAAATCCCAGAGTTTAGGAAATCTTCACACTGTCAACAGCACGAAGAACACGAGCCAGATCTAACTGAATTACAATACTCTGTTTTTCATATAAGGACTCGGTTTCTACATCTATTTCATCTCAGAAGTCCAGAGCTACATAGAAAAACACTCATAGCACTTCTAACCCTATCTCATCATATTTTTTCTATTGTGTATCATTTTTCTTATCTTTATAGCAGTGTGTGTATCAGTATAATAACACACACTGTCTCCTGTGTTAAACTGAAGGATATAAGATATCCTTTCTCAAACATCTTTTTACACTTGTGTATACCCATGGATAAGTGTGGAAGAGGTCCATGTGTGGCCTAGTAGTTTTTACCCACGAATAACTGTGGAAGAGGTCATGTGACCTGGACAGTCTTGTGCACTGTTGTAAATCCTGATACAGGTTGTGTATCTAGTTTATTTATATAAACTGCTTGGTGGTAGGTGATCACCAAGTGGAGTGGATTAGGTCTCGGCTTGAGACTGAACCACTTGTTTTATATCAGTTGTGTTACTTAATTTAGTCTTCTTTGTTTTACTGTTTTATTATATAATTCATAAATCACTAAATTTACTTTGATAGTTAATCTTGGAAAGAAGTTATAATTGTATTACCTTATTAGAATAGCTTCAAAAGTAATGTTAATAACTTGAATTAAGATTACTGAGAATTAATCAATCTTCTAAGAAGTTATTTAAACAGTCAAACTTTCATAACAGTATAACCTTGATTAACTAGGGCTATATTTAACTTTATTGGGGAAACCTTTCAGGAATATTTTAGACATAAATTTTAAATAGATACTCAATTCACCCCCTCCCCCTCTTGAGTACTCTACTCTGACCAATATTTTATTTCCAGGATGGGCTCTAATATACACTTCTATATGGACTCCTTCACGGGCCTGCGCGGGATGAGACCCACCATATGCTTCTCTCTAGCCTTGGCCCACCCTTATACATAAGCATGGGTCCTACATGACCCAGCCCACCTCCATTCCCAATGTTTTTAATAAATAAAAAATATATTAAAAATTGAAAAAAAAAATTGAAAAAATTAAGCAAATAAATATTAAAATGTATAAATTTAAAAAATATTCAAATTTTTATTAATTAAATAATTATTAATAAATTTAGTGTATATATATATATATTATAAATATTAATAAATATTATATATTAAATATAGATATATATAATTAATAAATTGAAATAATTAAACAAATAAAAATTAAAATGAGTAAATTAAAAAAAATATTAAAAAATTTTATTAATTAAATAACTTTTAATAAAAATAAATAAATTTATTATAACTATATATAATTTATAAATATTAAATATAGACATAGAAAATTAATAAATTGTAATAATTAAACAAAAAAAATTAAAAATGGATAACTTACAAAATTATTAAAAAAATTATTAATGAAACAATTATTAATAAAAATGAATAAATTTAATATATATAAATTAATTATAAATAATAATAAATAATATATATTATATAAATATATAAAATGAATAAAATATACTAATTAAAAACATGTTAATGACTTATTCATTTTTAATGGTTTTTATACATAATTATTCATTAATACATTTAATATAGAAATATATTCATATATATTTCTATATATATATATATATATATATCAATATATATAATATTTCATAAAATATGATTTATATAATACAAAATATTTAAGCTTACATTAAATAAGTCGTATATTTAGTGAAGAATGGTTTGTAATTAAAAATTAATATTAGTTAAAAATATTGATTTACATTATCGAGTAATGGACACTAATTGAATGTTGTTTTATTTTTCAATTTAACATATATCAAACGTGTGTTAAATTGATTTCACATATACATGTATGTAATTAATCCATTTTTATATACAATTCACACACACAAATATTTACATAATTAATGAAATATTATATAAAAACACATACACCTAATATTTATGTAATTTGTTTAAATTTTAATATTCATTTTAGAATTTCATTTAGTAACATGATACATTTAATATATTTTGTTTTTAATTGATAAAATTTGTTTATTAATTTTTAATATTTTTATAGTTGTGTATTGTTTATTCATTTTTAATATTTATTATTTTTATTTTTTGCAATTTAATCATTTTCTAATATTATTTATATTTATTTATTTACAATGTTTTAATATTTTCAACATGTAGTCATATTTATTTCAATATATATCCATATTTTTTTAATAATTTAAATTTAATTAATAAAGCTTTTCCATTTTTTCAATATTTTTAAAGTGTACTCATTTTTAATTATTCAATTTTATTAATTTTTAACATGCATGCATTTAAGATTATATATTCATTAATAATGTTAAAAATATATTTGTAAATAAATATTTATAAATAAATATATTTATAAATGTATTTTTACTATATTTATAAATTTATATATTTATAATTACAAATAGATAAATATTATTTTTAAAAAAATTATTAATATAATTATAAATAAATAATTATATATTTAAATAATTATAAAATTACAATAAATATATTTAAATAATGAATATATTTACTATTTTTATTTTTATTTTTATTTTTATTTTTATTTTTATAAAATATATATATATAATTATATAAATATATATAATGATATAATATATAAATATTTTTTTAATGTATTTACATAATTATAAATAATTAATTATATATTTAAGTAATTATAAAATTATAAAAAAATTATTTAAATAATGATATATTTACTATATTTGTATTTTTATTTATATTTTTATTTATATGTATTTATTAAATATATATACTCAGAACAATGCGAGTCATGGGTCAAAACCCATGGCTTTGGTAAATTTATTAATAAAAATTAACTAAAAAGGAAGGAAAGATGAAGATTGCAGTGTTAAAAAGGTAGAAAAAACAATGCCCCCAAAAACAATAGATCCTTACACAGTCACCTTATTTTGTGTCTACCACCCCTTCCTTGAGATCCACCTCGATTCCTCGGATGCCTGCCTCTCTATTGTTTCTTAGGAGCTTTCCAATTGTCAATCTGATCATCCATATCTAATGATTCATCTTCATCAACATGAGGCTCAATGTCTTGACCTCCAGTGAAATCTTCAACTAGATAAAATCCATGGACATTACCAAATTTCTCCCGAAACACTTATTTAATATTAGATCTATTGAGAATATCATCCAAAGTAAGACTAGTTTTACTATGACCAAAGTTCAGTGGGATAGTGGCAGCATCCTCAGTTGCCATCTTCTTTTCTAATATACCAGTTTCATCATCCCTTACTCAACATGTTATTGAGACCTCACCCTAAGATGGGGGGCATAATGTGACGCCTCGAAAATCTAAAGTAAGAACATTGTATTCAATAGCGTGTATGACACACAACATCAAGCGCATAAGGGAATATAATATCCTAATAATTTATAATATTTTTACTATTTTAAATAAAATTTAATATTTTTTATAGATTTTAATTCACGCAGCATTGAGTTAGCATACGTCACATGCACCAATGATTTTCTTTGATTTCCATTATTACATGTAAGACTGAGTTTTACCGAACTACAATATATTATTAAAATATTATTATTTAATATAATAAGATATAACCTAGCTGTTAAATTAGCAGTTATTAATATGATTAACTAACATATAAAAATATATGTTTTACACCAATATAAAATGAATTCATTGGTTTCAAATTAATTAGAAATGAATATAAGAACCAATTGAATATAAAGGGAATATTTTTATAGAAAACTATTTTTATGCTCACAAAAATATTTTATCCTAATAAATTAAATTAATTATAATTAGTGAGTGTTATTAATGTAATATATATTATATATTCAATCAAATATTTTGTATATTCATTCAATATATTTTATGGATATAAGATAAGAACAAACCCAATTTTACGCATAAAATACTATATTTTTATTTAAGGAACTTTTACCGCCTTTTAATGGGGAAACAATTTTAAATCCAATTTTTAGAACTTTTATAAATATTATATGTCATAATAATATTAATATTTGAAATATAAATATAATAATTATTTCATTATTATTATTCTGAAGATGCTATATAATGACCCCATTGACCATAGTTACCTATAAAAGTCATTTTTGACATATAAACCAAATTTGGTCAAAACACCTGATGTAAACTTAATTGATTAAGTATTTGTATAAAACATAGTAATAATCAACATAAAAGTTTTGATAAACATTAAAAAGATTATAAAGAAATTAAATAATTAACATAAGTTTTTTATTCAGGAATATAAAGACACAAGAGACAAATCATACGCAATGTAAGGGATTTTCATCTCACCTTTTAAATCTGTGAGATAAATTTCATATTCACCACTTAATTCTTTTATGTGGTATACCTACTACATATTTTGATATATTATATCATTAATAATTTTACCTTAATGGTATTTAAAACTTTAATTTAGTGTTATTTTTTCATTAGTATTATGATTCAAATGTTTCAAGGTGGTAGGGGACACTTTGGAATGGTTAAGGATTATTTTCCTCAAGAGTAATTTTAATGATTTTTCAATGGTATATACATTCGATGAAATTATATGACCATTGTTCAATAAAACCTTTAATTTTTCTATCATATAGTTATTCATGAACTATTTCAAGTATTAGTACCATTTTTCCACTCTTTGGTAATCAAAATGTTTTAGAAAATGTTTTTAAGAAAACTCGACATCATTTATCTCTTTAGATAGAGAACCTGTTTTCTTCTAAAAACTATGTTTTATTGAAATATTTTTTAAAATGTTTTTAACTTTTCCAAAATTATTTTTTAAATATATTTTTACCCTTTTTTTCTTTTACCAGTGTTTTCAAAGGGATATTCTTAGTGCTTTCCAAACAAGGCATTTTCCTAACCTTTTACCCTGTAAAAGGAATATTCGTCTTACCTTGTACAACATATATGGATTTACCTACCATAATTTCTTTAAAGCTTACTTTTCATGTTTAAAAGGTTACTTTTTTAATTAAAATTTTTCAAAATTGGTCTTCAAAGAAAATGTTTTTCAAAAGGTTTTTCAAAAACAAAAGGATATTTTCCTCAAAAATGTTTTTAAAAGACTTTTTTATAGTAATTATATTCATCAAAGACAAAAACCCTTTATTTGTACTAAACTTGGGTTATATTGTATTGATATTATCCTTAATCTTCCTCTATATGATTTATTATTGATTTTCCCAAGGATATTATTGACTTTCACTTCCTTGACTTCTTTTAGTCCCCTTGAAATATTCAATTTCCTGTGATCATTTGACATTGAATTTCCCCTAAATATCCATTAAATTTTTTATGGATGTGATTTTTTCCTAAAATGTATACTATTTTTTATATGACTTTTACATTAAATATTATTTAATTATTTGGGAAAATTTTGATAAACTTGTATCCTTTATTCAGTATATATATTTGATAAGGCATATTGTTTATTTGATATGAGAAATGATTTGGATAGGTAATACATGGGTTGGGGACCATTTAAGGTAATCCCTATGGGTTGGGGACTAATTAATGAAATTCCCTCAAGGAATCAGTAGTCTCATGTGATGAATATTTTTGCGAAAATTAAAAGGGTTTCTACCCAATATTCTAAATTGTCTAGTAAAAGGTCTTGACGATAATGGTTCCATGTACCTGGGAAACATGGCATCCAATAATTAATCATTTTTCTCATTTAGTTTTAGTTATTATTCATCCATGTGATTTTTCATCAACATATCTATGGATACATTTCATTTTCAGTTCATTGATTAGGTGTCATGTGTTTTAGATTATTACCTTTCCATATTGATTTTTCCATGTCTAGTTATTTGAATGACATGTGTTTTTAATTATTTACCTTTCCATATTATTTACTCACTTTCTTCCTAGTAATTGATTACATGTCATGTGTTCTCAGTTATTTACCATAACATATTGATTATTCTCATTGATTCATTATTGCTTCCACTACACTTTTCCCTTACTGAGTATTTGAGATCACCCTTATTATGTTTATTTTCCCTAGGAATCTAAGAAGTATAATATGAAATATATGTAGGGATATTCTAGATAGAATAAATTTATCCTATAAGTTTTATTTAGAAAAAAAAATTTAATTATTGTAATAATTTTTAATACAAGACTCATGTATGTATCTGGTTTACCAAGACTACTGAACTCTAAATCCTTTGAGATTTGATTTCTTGTATTCATGTTAATGTAATGGTAGTATACACTAGCTCCATGATTTTAAGGGTCGAGTTGCTACAGTTGGTATCAAAGGGAGTTTAGTAGCAACCTTGGGAACTAGATTTAGGAAAAATTAGGTTAGAGAACATAACCCTAATGTAGAATTTGAGGATAAGTATAGAAGAACACCCTATAATTTTTGTAAAGTAGAGACTATGTGGGTATTCCTAGTAATATATCCATGTCGGTATACTACAAGTGGATGTAGTTTTGGCACAGATGTACCTAGGTGTAACAACTCCTACAAGGTGTGTCGGGCCTGACTCGGCCTAACCTGGTACACGACAATGGTCCTTTCTGCGCACCTAGTTTGAAACTCTCAGCGGATACACTTAGGATAATTCACATTTTATTTACAAACTATTGTGATTGATTTGAAAAGATAGTGAAAATGAATAACCTTGGTTAAACCTAGGCTATTTTATATTGAATATAGGGCATCATGATTTAGAAATACTATAAATGATATTGTAGATAAACCCTAGACTAAGTAAGGACCTATGTGGAGATAAATGGATGAAGTATTTATGTATTAGGGTTGTATTAAAAACCTTTGTTAAAATTATATTTAGTGATTAACCTTATTTCAAGGATGTCCATCATTTTTATTTTTGAAATTATATTAATATAGTTTTATAAAAGGATAACCTATGTGTCGAGTGACAACCAATAAAGTCTGGCAAGGTTGTGGGTCTTGAAACCATGACCTAAGTATGATAATGGTTTCACACCAACCACTGACCTACACAATTTCTTGGTTAATATGTCATTATTTCAATTTAAAAATTTTGAATAATAAATGTTAATGATGAACTAGTAGTGTTATTATAAGGTTTAGATATTAATGTTTGAACTATATTGTATTTGGAGAATATTTGGAGACAAATATAAAGACTTTTCACTCTTTTATGGGCCTTAAGATCTATTAAAAGTTTATTTTAGTTCTTCAGACATAAAAGTTAATTTTTGGATATCCATTTCTTGAACTAAAGGATGAATTATAATTATATCAAAGCATAAACAAATTATGAAAATTGTTTTTATAGAAACATGTTAATTAAGTGTATTTCCTTATATTCTTAGGTAGTAAAAATAATTACTAAACACTAAGAAAATGATAAAAATAATTTTCCTCATACCATTTTTTTGAACTGATGGTCTTCTAAATAATCACAGATTTATAGCGTTGAGGCCCTCAACTTTCTGTTAATCATTCACTAGTTTGTGATTGATGACCCCAATCACTCCCTATAAATATTTAATCTTTTTTTTTCGAGTATACATCTATACTTTCCCCTAATTTTCTCCTACTTATTGTAATGGCCCAGGTTTTTGGGGTCCATTACTTGGTAAAAATATGATGTTGGAGGTGTTCTGGGTGGTCTGGAAGGCCATCCCAGCTTCTCAGTGACTTCTAGCGGTAGCCTTGGCCTACCGGTAGCATCGGCCTACCAGTAGACCTAGCCTATCGGTGACCTTGGGGTACCAATAGCCCTTGGGTACCGGTAGCCCTCGGCTACCGGTAGCTCTAGGCTATCGGTAGCTCTCGGCTACTGGTGGCTCTCGGCTGCCGGTAGCTCTCGCCAAACGGTAGCTCTCGCCAACCGGTAGCTCTCCGCTACCGGTGGCTCTCGGATACCGGTAGCTGTCGCCAATCGGTAGCTCTCCACTATCGATGGCTCTCGGCTACTGGTGGCTCTCGGCTACCGGTAGCTCTCAGCTACTCGTAGCTATCGACAACCGGTAGCTCTCGGGTACCGGTAGCTCTCGCCTACCCCCCACAGGTTTTCCAGTAGCGCCTCCTTTTTATGAAAATTGGTTTTTAAACCATGTTTTGACCCCTTTAGCCCTGTTTTAAAGTCCATTAATGCCCATTAATGGCATTTAAATTAAATTATTGGTGAGTTGTGCGTCTGTTTTAACCGCCCCGAAGGGCGGGGACCTTTTAAGTTATGTGTGGGGTGGCCCAGCCGTGTGGTCAACCCACGATCCCGCTTCTCACACGATTTTGAGTTTTTCTTTCCACATATTAACCATCCCGGGAATGTTGTATCTCAGCCTTTATATCCTAAAGGCTTATCCCAACATTTCCTTTTCTCGATCACCCTGCACTCGGAGTACCCTTCCTCTCAACGAGTTATAACCCCTCGAAGTTTTCCTTGATCGCATTTCGTGGAGTTCCTGATAATCACGCGAGGACTTAACGTTGATCCTTGATCCGTCAGGTAGGGATTTTATCCTTCGTCTCTCCTTCTATGTATCATGCGGGGTCGGCATGCTTTTGTCTCTGTGGAGATTGATGAAACCTAACTTAATGAAGATAATGAATGGACCTTTAAAGAATGAAGGGGGGTGTGACTGATGTTCTGCTATACTCTTTTTATGTTTTTATGTGTTGTGAATTGTATGGGCCTGTGCTCACTGAAAATCATGGCCCTTGGTGGTCTTTCCTTGCGCACTAATGAACCTTGGTACCCCTGTATATTTAAATAACCGTAACATGGAATTGGTTAACTACGTATACTTGGTTAAATAAATTGAAAGCACCAGGATAAAACCTTTTCTGTGATAACCCCGGTTAAAGTACAGTGGAATTGAAACCGTGGAGTGTGTTAAATCTTTTAAATCTGAAAATACCTGCATGGGCCTGCCTTGTGTTGGTGGTAGCGATTTGGTCGTTTCTTTCACGGGCCGATTGCTCGGGCGATGCGGGTGGAGATGGGATCCCCTGTTTTTATACTTTCGCTGGTTGTGAATTTGAGGCTATGTGATTACTCTGCTTATATCACGAATTAGGGTGGGATCCTCTGTTGTTGAGAAACCGTTGGCTCTTGAATTTTTGGAACATGGGGCTGTATGTCGGGGTTTTCTTTGGTTTCAGTACTTCAAGGGATCTCACTTATCCCTTTGTTGTTGTGACTTTGCAATAGAACCGGGTTTGAATGCTTAAATTTTCGTTGGCTGCAACGTTTTCCCTTGGTTTGTGCTTATGTTGTTAGTTTCCCGGTAGTGCAGAACTTTATTTAAATGAGATTACTTGAACATGGAAGAAAGAATATCTTAAATGGGGATTGCTTCTAGGGGTGAGTTGTGACTCGGTTGTGAGCAGTGTGCTTCCTATGAATAGGTACGAGTGTTCTTGTGCTTGGGTTGGCATCGGAAACCCTAGGTTGGGTTGAGTGTTTGTTACTTATACATATATTTTTAGTTCTTATGTTTCTTTTTCGCACCCCACCCAAGTTGAGCACTTAGTGCCGAACACCCCCATTTCATGGAGGAGGGTGTTTTTCCAAACACTTCTATTAGTGGCTGGTTATTAGCTCCTTTCTGCTCCCTTTCCTAAATAGCCCAAGTATCTTCGGGCAGGCTGTGATGGCCTGAAGTCCATTATTAGCCCAAGAATCTTCGGGTGGGGTAGTTGTGGTGGTTGGACAAGGTGTTTGTGGGCAGGTTATTTCCCAAGTGTCTTCGGGATGAGGCCCAGGTGTCTTTGGGTGTGGCAGTATTTGTTCTGACCCAGGTGTTTGCGGGTATGGTTTTGTGTGGTGGTTGTGGCCCAGGTGTCTGCAGGCGGGATAGTGGTTATGGACCAGGTGTGGGTGGGTGGGGTTTGGCAGTGGGACTGTGGTGAGGTTGTGGCCCAGGTGTGTGCGGGTGGGGTTTGGCAGTGGGACTGCGGTAAGAATGGCGGTATTGGTTCGATGCGAAGGATGTTTTCAATAACCAAAGGGAAAGTGGTGGGGGGTACCCAAATATCGATATGCTATTACTATACTTTACTTGACTTGTGTTATTTGGGGAGCGTTCCTCGGTGAGGTTGGGTGGATAGCTTTTTCCTGGTTGGGTGTTTGGTTGTCTCTTTTTCCACAGGACATTATAATGTCTCCTCACTTATGCACGAGAGTCTTTGGTTTTCACTACTGAGTATACTTGTATTCTCACCCTACGTATATAAAACTGCTTTCAGGTTTCCTGGAGGACTTTAGAGATCGTGCGGGGCCATACTAGCTTGGACCTTTAGGGCAGTTGATGTTGTTGTTTTCTTTTCTTTTTTTGGTATCTTTTCACCTTTGGAGTTTTGTGACTTGTATCTTTTACCTTTGAATATGCATATGGGAATGGTTTACTTTCAACCGTACTTTCACTTTCAGTTTTGGTGTTGTGGGATTTACTATCTTATCTTCTGATCATATTAAAAGAAAAAGGGTAATGCCTTCCATTTGGTGTGTAATTCTATACCCTTGGTGCTGGTCGCCACTCTGGGACCTATTGAAGGCAGGTTTCGGGGGTCATTATATCTCCTTCAACTTAAAGAAGGAAGGGTTTGGCAATCTGCTGACCCTTCCCTCCTTTTGGTGAAGGCGGGTCGTGACAGAATGGTATCAGAGGAAGGTTGAGAGATAGGATGGATTATAGAGTTAGGAATAGTGAGGATTGCATGGGATGGTAGGGAAACAGTTTTGGGTGACCTTCGTGCGTGAATTAATCCAGGGAAGACCGGCTAGGACACGGGATTTTAGGGCCCCCTGTGATCCAATGCAAGGACTATGGACCTACCGAATGACCAAGTGAGGCCACTTTGATTGCAGGGTAGAGACCCTAGAAAATGTGCATGCATCATAATGACTTGTGTTCTCGTGTTTCATGGGTGTCTTGGGGATTCAAAATAAATAAAGAAGTCAAATAAAATGTAATAATAATATTCTACACTACTTGGGCTTAGGTATTCCTTGATTACCTTGCAGCTATGGCACCTGGGAAACGACCATGAGTGGTGCGGGCGATCGAGGACTAGGAGGTTGACGTGGCCGATCGGAAGAGGGCTGATCGAGAGGAGGAGGATGATTAGTGGCAGAAGACACTTCGTGCTTTCCAGCGGCAGGCCCTTGAGAAGTATGTGGTCAGCACCTCAGACATGAAGACAAAAAGTTGGGTAGAGGAGCTGGTGATAACTTTCGGCTTGATTCGGGCTCTGAAAGAGTACTGGGTTCCTCTGGACATGATCCAGATGTGGGGAGCAGTGCGTCAGTGGTGGACGCTCTACCTGGGGGAGAGGAGAGAGGCTGAGGTGGCATGGGTTGATTTCAATAAGGAGTTGTGGGTGGAATTCCTCTCTTATATGATGAAAGCTGAGAAGAGGCAGGAGCTACTCTCCCTCCAGCAGGGGATTATGTCAGTAAGGGAGCTGGGGATCAAGTTCAAGGATCTCCTCCTCTTTTCTCCAGACCTCTTTTCGGATGAGGATTCTCAGGTGAGATGTTTAGAGGAAGCGCTCCGACCTTCCCTCCAGTACGCTGTTACCCCCTTCACCTTGCCGACATACTTAGAGGTGAAGAAGAAGGCTAATGTGGTGGAGAGGATACACACTCTGGGAGGTGTGTCCCATGAGGGGATCCAGCTAGGATCATCGAAGGTAAAGGCCATCAGCAGCAGGCCTCCAGCATCAGGACCCTCTAGGTTTCGACCAACAGGGAGCAGGCCTCAACAGTTCCAGTTCTGATCCCCTGGCCCTAACCCTTTCCCTTCGGGACCAGGGCCGAGATGATTCGTCTATGGGAGCCACGGGCACCTTTGGAATCAGTTCCTAGATAGAGTGCAGTACGGCGGTGGTGGGCAGGTTCAGCACCCCCCTCAGCAGCAGCAGTATCCAGTGAGGCCTTTCCAGCAGCAGCATCAGGGTCAGCGAGCTCCCGCTCCTCCAGGGGTAGATGTTGCAGGGAGAGGCCAACCTTAGGGCACTGCTCGGGGACCTCGACCAAGGTGTGGTCGGGGAGGTGGCCGATAGTCGAGAGGCAGAGGATCCAGGCGCGGGCAGTTGCACACCGCGGAGGCAATAGTTCCAGCAGGACCGGAGGTCATTCGAGGTACCATCAGTTTGTTCAGTACCCTTGCTTACGTATTATTCGATACAGGAGCTTCCCACTCCTTTGTTACACCCAGTCTGGCCTGTTTTTTGGGTCTAGATATCGAGAGACTTCCAGTGCCCCTTTTGCTGAGCACACCAGTCGGACGTCAGACCGACTTATCTTATGTTTGTCGAAGATGCAGACTGACGATAGGGCCACATCATTCAGTCAGGGACCTCCTGCTATTATAGATACAGCCATACGATGTCATCCTAGGCATTGATTGACTATTTTATGTATGTTCCGTCATCGACTGCTTCCGAGGAAGGGTCATGTTTTCAGACTTGGGTGGCCGACTTGTTACTTTCACCGGCGAGCGGGGTGTCCAGAAGGGCAGCAGGAAAGAGGAACCCCTCCTCTCCTTGTAAGTTGAGCTATCAGTGGAGTCAACGGATGCAGAGATGGTGGAGGTACTAGGGATCGTCAGTGAGTTTATGGACGTCTTCCCTAAGGAGGTGACGACTCTACCCCCCTTGACGTGATGTCGAGTTTGGGATAGACTTGCAGCCTGGTGCTCGTCTGATTTTGATGGCTCCCTACCGGATGGCGCCTTCGGAGCTATGGGAGTTGCAGATTCAGATTGACGATCTGATGAAGAAGGGTTTTGTTCGACCGAGTGCGTCACCGTGGGGTGATCCTGTGTTGTTTGTGAAGAAGGTGGATGGTGGTCTAAGGCTGTACATGTCACGACCCGCCCTCGGGGTCCCTGCCGTGACTACCCCAAGGCCGCCTTCCATAGGCCAGGGGCTGGCGACTAGCACCAAGGCGTAAATCCCGGTAAAAAGGGAAGGCATTGCCTTTGTAAAGTAAACAATCACCACAGAGTAAGCAAGCGGAAAGTAAATACTAAGCAAAAGTAGAGTACAACTGAAAGTGCGGAAAAGCAAATGGGCCAGTATACAAACCCAAACTGAAAGTAAAGTACAACTCGAAAGGGAAAACAGCAACTGCAAGTAAAAGCCGCTACACCGAGCTGTCCACTGAAAATCCCACCTGAAGGGTGGGTACAGATAGCTCCACTGCTCCACGGGTCTCGCCGTCCGCTCCGAGCACGTCCCGCCCAGTGGTCCACCTCCGGGTACTGTCCTGCTCTGCAAGCCTCGGCTAAGGTCAACGCTGTCCGTCGTCTGCAACCAACACAACGTAGTGCGGGCAAAGCCCGTGCAGGGGTGAGTATAAGCTACTCAGTAGGGACCCCGAGACCCCTGAAGGTCTCTCAAATCCACAAAGGATAAACCACGAAGAAAGGTACAATCACGAAGTAACAACCGACTCTGCTTAGGTATATGCCCATACATATACCTAAGTCATCAAATTCAAATACGCTCCAACCTCCGAGCCCAAGTACAACTCAGTCCACACAGGAAAGTAAACGTATTCCACACAGGAAAGCAAAACGTAATCCACACAGGATTGCACAACACAATCCACACAGGAAAGCAACAGATTCAGCTCACACAGGTATACTTCTTCAAAGGACGATAAAGATGATCTCTGATCCATCTAAGTCATCGGACCCACGAAGGATCGATAGGTAACTAACCCCCGCAAAGACCCACACAGGATCGGGCCCACACAGGACCTGTAGGCGCTGGTTCACACAGGACCGCTGAGCGCAAGGACCCACACAGGATCGGACCCACACAGGATCGGGCCCACACAGGACCTGTAGCACTGACCCACGTATGATCGCTGAGTGCTGTAGTCGTCGTCGTCGAATCCACACAGGATCTCTGTACTGTCGTCGTCGCAGTCACAGTAGCAGTAGTAGCAGTAGCAGTCACAGTAACCGTCGCAGCCAGCACTAGGGTTCCCGCACACAGCAAGCTCGTTCGGAGGGTCCGCTACACGAGCCGAGAGGCTGATACATCAACTGTCACAAAGTCCAGAGTTGATGTATCCAAAAGTTCCGTATCGTCAACAGGAACTCAACGCAACAGACGGTGCGTCGATCGGACGCCCGGTCTGAGAGTTATTGGCTTTTTTGTCCCCGGGGCCCGGTTGGTTTTTAAGACAAAACCAACCCGACCGTACTCCACCTGCGTCCAAACCTCAGGCGGAGTATGCCAAAAGATCTGTCTCACTAAGAGGAACACAACACAGCTGACGGCACGTCAATCGGACGTCCATAGCTCAAGATATGAGCGTTTCCGTTCCGAAGGCCCGGTTGGTTTCGTGAACGAACCAACCCGGCCGAACTCAAAGTAATCTGAAACCTTGAGTGCGATATACCGAAACGACCGTCTCGATCCAAGGATCGCGTTGCCGTAGACGGTTCGTCGATCGGAGGTCCGTGGCTCAAGTTATGGCCAAAAGACCGAATCTGATCTGAAACGGGGGGTCCGGGTCCGGCCCGTCCCGGCCCGACCCCCCCCCCCCCCCCTGGGTCGGCCGGCGGCGCGGCGGCGCGGCGGCCGCGGCGGCCTGGCGCCGCACGGAGGCAGCGCGGGGGGCAAAGCCCCCGCTTTCTTGGAGGCGGCGGCGCGGCATAATGTCGCGCCTTGTGAAAAACGGCCCCCATGTGGGGGCCGGCTAGAAGGAAACCGGGGGGCCTCCTGCCCCCCCTCAAGGAAACCGCCCCCCTCTTTATGAGGGGGGTTTTAATTGCTGGCCGGGGGATTAATTTCCTCCGGAAAAAATACCATCCGGCCGGCCAGCTGGCCGGCCGGTTTTCTCCAACGGGACCGGAAAATCCGGTCCCCTCTTCGGCTTCCGACGCCGGCGGCCCGGCCGCCGGTCTCCTCGTTCCGCCGCGGCCCGGAACCGGCCGCGGTGTTCGTCGTCCGGCGCGGTGCGACGGCACCGCGCCCCTCCGCCGCACCTTGATTTCTTCAACGCGGCGCGACGGCGTCGCGTTCTAGATGTTTCTTCCATGGCGCGGCGCGACGGCGTCGCGTAATAAGAATTGGGCGAATATCCGCGTGGTGCGACGGCACCATGCCACCTTGATTCATCCGCAAAAATAAACACCAAGAACGAAGGAGGGGGTTCGGCCGTGTTCATGCGGTCCGGCCCCCTCACGTTAAAACACAACTTAAATATTCAATCCTCACGTTAGTCATGCGAACCACGAGCAAGAATAAAATAAATTAACAATAATCAACAACCCCTACCTCGGGTATAGGTTCGAAGATTTGACAACGTCCCGCGGAAGATAACGTCACGGAGGTCGGGCGTCGCGGTCGTCGTTCGTCAAATCCGATGACGAAGAGATACGCCCGAAGAGATACGTCGTTGGCGAAACTTCTTAAGTCGACGAAGGGAGTCCGAGGAGGAAGCGGCGTTCCCTCTCGTTGACACGGAAGACGAAGAAGAGTGGAGCGGCGTTCTT
Source organism: Viscum album (assembly GCA_963277665.1). Classification (NCBI taxonomy): domain Eukaryota; kingdom Viridiplantae; phylum Streptophyta; class Magnoliopsida; order Santalales; family Viscaceae; genus Viscum; species Viscum album. The sequence continues at coordinate 320,798,287 of OY728156.1, forward strand.
CGTCGGAACTTGAGCGTTCTTCGTCAAGTTGATCGTTCTTCGTCAAGTTGAAGAAGAAGGAGGAGGAGCTCTCAAAAACTCTCAAGTTGGCTAAAGAGTTCTAACCCAACAAAAAGAGGGAAGAGCTTAATTTAATCACAAACTTAACAAAGAATTTCAAAGGTTTGAAATTCAAAATGGATAACTCCAAAATTAAACTCACTTATTTAATATACATGAGTTGTATAATTAAATAGAAGTTAAGTTGACAAGCCTTTAAGAGGGAGATAGGGGAGTTAGGGAACTTGAAAAGTTTAGGGTTCGTGTGGGCCCCACGACAACTTAATCCTCTCAAAGGAGGTTAAGTGGGTGTGGGTCCCACCCCTAACTTCCTTTGGGAGAAGTTAACCCACAAATTTAAATAAATTTTTTATTTCACAAAATTTATTTAACTTAATCTAAAAACCCAAAAACTAACTTTCAACCCGCAACAAACGCAACTTCCGAAAAGGTCTCTTTAAGAGAATATCGGCGCTGCGAGTTCATCGGTGCCCTCGGATTTCAATTCCGAGCACCAGATCAAAAGTTAGGAATTCTCGCTCGTTCGTTCACTGAACGTACCTGAGCCAACTTCGGAAATTAATTCCGGGCACTCCGGGCCTCGGAATCAGGTGCCGTCAGAAACCGCGCTCTTGTAAAATTCCAAAGAAAATTAAGAAAAAATTTCCCTTGAATTTTACGGGTCTTTACATTACTCCCACCTCAGGGCTTTACGTCCCCGTAAAGATACATCAAAAACTAGGGAAACAAAAGAGGGTACTGAGCACGCATCTGAGCCTCCCGCTCCCATGTGCTCTCCTGGAGATTCCCGTGCTGCCATCTGATGCGCACAAGAGGAATCGATCGCCACGCAGGACCCGCTCCTGTCGATCCTCTATCTCCACCAGGACCTCCATAAAAGTCGCTCCATCATCTACGTCAAGATCCCCATGGTCAATGATGTGTGTCGGGTCGTGCACGTATCTCCTCAGCTGAGACACGTGGAAGACTTCGTGCACCCGGTGCAACTGAGGTGATAGAGCCAGGTGATAAGCCACCTCACCAATCCTGCTGAGGACCTGGAAGGGTCCGATGAAGCGCGGAGATAACTTGCCGCCTCGGCCAAATCTCCGAATACCACGTCGAGGTGAGACCCGCAAGAAGACGTGGTCGCCATCCTCGAACTCTAGTGGCCTCCGCCTCCTGTCAGCGTATGACTTCTGCCGGCTCTGTGCTGTCCTCATCCGCTTCTGGATGACCTAGACCTTCTCTGTCGTGACCTGGACCATCTCCGGTCCCACGAGTGCTGACTCTCCAGGGTCTGTCCAGCACAAGGAGATCTACAAGGTCGGCCGTACAACGCCTCGTACGGTTCCATCCCGATAGTGGAGTGGTAGCTGTTGTTGTACGCAAACTCCACCAAGGGTAGGTGGTCCTCCCAGCTACGACCAAAGTCGAGGACACATGCGCGGAGCATGTCCTCGAGATTCTGAATGGTCCTCTCCGTCTGACCATCCGTCTGAGGGTGAAAGGCTGTGCTCAGTCGTAGCTGCATCCCGAACGCCTCCTGTAACCCCTTCCAAAGCCAGAAAGTAAAGCGAGCATCTCGATCGGGGACGATAGATGATGGCAAACCGTGGAGCCGCACAATCTCCTGAACGTAGAGACGTCCCAAGCTCTCCACTGAGCCCTGCTCTCTGATGGGTAAGAAGTGTGCCGACTTGGTGAGTCAGTAAACAATCACCCAGATGGAGTCGTGACCTCTGTAAGTGCGTGGAAGTCCAGTCACGAAGTCCATAGATATGTCATCCCACTTCCACTCCAGAACCTCCAAGGGCTGTACCAAGCCTGCTGGTACCTGATGCTCTGCCTTCACCTGCTGACAGGTGAGACATCGAGAAACGAACTCTGCTACTGCCTTCTTCATGCCAGGCCACCAGTGCTGTCGTCTGAGGTCCTGGTACATCTTTGCCACTCCAGGATGTACCGCCAAAGGAGAAGTACGAAACTCTCTCAGCACTTCCTCTCGTAAAGCGACTGGTACCATGGTACGTCCTCTGAAAAGGATGTCGTGCTCTGCTCCAAGGGAGAAACCATCAGGTGCCTGTCCCGAGGATATCTGTGCACGTTGTGTCTCACAGTCAGCGTCCCCACGCTCTGCCTCCCTGACTCGCTGCAGTAGTGGAGGAGTGACTGTGAGAGACTGAAGGAAGGCTGCTCCATCTCTATCCACGAAGTATATCTGCAAAGAGGCTAGATGCAAAGATTTATCCTTTGCCGAAAAGTGAAATCCGGTCTCATCCCCTGGATGAACCACGTTCTTTGCCTAATACAGTCAATTTCGTCATGATTAGTTAATTTATGGCACAGATGACGTCGTAAGGCCTCGACGCTGCTACCAAGAGGTCCAACCGTTACTCTCGCCTCTAAGGGTCGAGTCACACTGTCGGCATCAGTGTGAGGTTACTGGGTCCCCTCCAGTTGAAATCTCGAAAGTGAGGGTCAAGTCAACAGTTTAACCGGGACCACTCAGTATCAATCAAACAAAAGGATAGTAAAGCAAACAAAGATAAGTGTCTTTTTATTATTGCAGATCATAGTACAAGACACGAATACAAAAGAAAAATGGAACTAGAAGTACAAGGGACGTATCCACTAGTTCCTCTCCTGTCCACCTGCTCTCGGAGCTCTACTGCCTTGTCCACTACTCGGCTGTTGCTCAAGCACTCGCCGCTGCTTTTGTCTCAGTGGCTCCTCTAACACCCGCTGATCAATCGTACGAGGAGTCGGACAGTCACGTGCCAGGTGACCCTTCCCGCCGCAGGAGTAACATTGTCCGTTTCTGGCACGCCTGGCTCTGACCCCACCTCCGGTGCCCCGCACCACCGGTCCTAAAACCCGAGATCTTCCAACTGCTAGTCTGGTCCTCCTGGACCTCTGCATCATCTGTCTACTGCCCACAGATGACTCGGCTACTGATCTAAAATCACGCGGCAAAGGCAGAAGCTCCTGTACACGCTCGGGGTGTAGAGCTACTGGCACAAACTCCACCCTGAAGAAGGTCTCGAAGTCTTCCCATGTGAAGGTCATCCCGTCGCAAAACTGAAACAAGTGGCTCCACCACCTGCCTGCTGCTTCCTGAAGGAGGCTGGCAGCAAAGATCACCATGAAGTCTGCCGGCGTCCCCACTAGCCTGAAGACTCCCACCACAGCCTCCAGCCAATCCTCAGCCGCCTGCGGGTCCGTCTCTCCCCGGAACCTGGGTGGCCTCTGGCGCTGGAACTCGTGCAGCGCACTCAAGTGGCGTGCATCGCCTACTGCTGGGGCTGGTGGCATCGATGGCCCAACGTATGGTAGTATCGTTGGTGCCTCCGTTGGTGCCTCAACTGCAAGAGGGCCCTGTACCGAAGCCTCGTCGCTCGGTGGGCTGTCGTCACACTCGACTCTCGGAACCCTAGCTGGCTGCCGTCGTGGGGCCATCCTGAAAGGAAACAGGTGCGCCACGGTCAAACAGTATACCTGGTGAGCTGACACAAAGAAATCACAAAGAAAACTTTGAAACACACACGCAATCAATGTTTTCGTGCATTAAGTCGGAAATCAGAAGTCAGGGTCCTGGTGTACGGATACGTCGGCCGCCGCACCAACACTGGACTCCCTGGACTGATAACCACACTCAATACGCTAAACATTATTGCTTCACATAGAAAAGATCAGAGTTCGCGGTAGAACCGAACTCCTCTGATACCAATTTGTCACGACCCGCCCTCGGGGTCCGTGTCGTGACTACCCCAAGCCCGCCTTCCATAGGCCAGGGGCTGGCGACTAGCACCAAGGCATAAATCCCGGTAAAAAGGGAAGGCATTGCCTTTGTAAAGTAAACAATCACCACAGAGTAAGCAAGCGGAAAGTAAATAATAAGCAAAAGTAGAGTACAACTGGAAGTGCGGAAAAGCAAATGGGCCAGTATACAAACCCAAACTGAAAGTAAAGTACAACTCGAAAGGGAAAATAGCAACTGAAATTAAAAGCCGCTACACCGAGCTGTCCACTGGAAATCCCACCTGAAGGGTGGGTACAGATAGCTCCACTGCTCCACGGTTCCCGCCGTCCGCTCCGAGCACGTCCCGCCCAGTGGTCCACCTCCGGGTACCGTCCTGCTCTGCAAGCCGCGGCTAAGGTCAACGCTGTCCGTCGTCTGCAACCAACACAACGTAGTGCGGGCAAAGCCCGTGCAGGGGTGAGTATAAGCTACTCAGTAGGGACCCCGAGACCCCTGAAGGTCTCTCAAATACACAAAGGATAACCCACGAAGAAAGGTACAATCACGAAGTAACAACCGACTCTGCTTAGGTATATGCCCATACATATACCTAAGTCATCAAATTCAAATACGCTCCAACCTCCGAGCCCAAGTACAACTCAGTCCACACAGGAAAGTAAACGTATTCAACACAGGAAAGCAAAACGTAATCCACATAGGATTGCACAACACAATCCACACAGGAAAGCAACAGATTCAGCTCACACAGGTATACTTCTTCAAAGGACGATAAAGATGATCTCTGATCCATCTAAGTCGTCGGACCCACGAAGGATCGATAGGTAACTAACCCCCGCAAAGACCCACACAGGATCGGGCCCACACAGGACCTGTAGGCGCTGGTTCACACAGGACCGCTGAGCGCAAGGACCCACACAGGATCGGACCCACACAGGATCGGGCCCACACAGGACCTGTAGCACTGACCCACGTAGGATCGCTGAGTGCTGTAGTCGTCGTCGTCGAATCCACACAGGATCTCTGTACTGTCGTCGTCGCAGTCACAGTAGCAGTAGTAGCAGTAGCAGTCACAGTAACCGTCGCAGCCAGCACTAGGGTTCCCGCACACAGCAAGCTCGTTCGGAGGGTCCGCTCCACGAGCCGAGAGGCTGATACATCAACTGTCACAAATTCCAGAGTTGATGTATCCAAAAGTTCCGTATCGTCAACAGGAACTCAACGCAACAGACGGCGCGTCGATCGGACGCCCGGTCTGAGAGTTATTGGCTTTTTCGTCCCCGGGGCCCGGTTGGTTTTTAAGGCAAAACCAACCCGACCGTACTCCACCTGCGTCCAAACCTCGGGCGGAGTATGCCAAAAGATCTGTCTCACTAAGAGGAACACAACACAGCTGACGGCACGTCAATCGGACGTACGTAACTCAAGATATGAGCGTTTCCGCTCCGAAGGCCCGGTTGGTTTCGTGAACGAACCAACCCGGCCGAACTCAAAGTAATCCGAAACCTTAAGTGCGATATACCAAAACGACCGTCTCGATCCAAGGATCGCGTTGCCGCAGACGGTTCGTCGATCGGAGGTCCGTGGCTCAAGTTATGGCCAAAAGACCGAATCTGATCCGAAACGTGGGGGTCCGGGTCCGGGCCGTCCCGGCCCGACCCCCCCCCCTGGGTCGACCCGACCCGGGTCCGACCCGGCCCGGCCGGCCGGTCGGCCGGCAGCGCGGCGGCGCGGCGGCCGCGGCGGCCTGGCGCCGCACGGAGGCAGCGCGGGGGGCAAAGCCCCCGCTTTCTTGGAGGCGGCGGCGCGGCATAATGCCGCGCCTTGTGAAAAACGGCCCCCACGTGGGGGCCGGCTTGAAGGAAACCGGGGGGCCTACTTCCCCCCCTCAAGGAAACCGCCCCCCTCTTTATGAGGGGGGTTTTAATTGCTGGCCGGGGGATTAATTTCCCCCGGAAAAAATACCATCCGGCCGGCCAGCTGGCCGGCCGGTTTTCTCCAACGGGACCGGAAAATCCGGTCCCCTCTTCGGCTTCCGACGCCGGCGGCCCGGCCGCCGGTCTCCTCGTTCCACCGCGGCCCGGAACCGGCCGGGGTGTTCATCGTCCGGCGCGGTGCGACGGCACCGCGCCCCTCCGCCTCACCTTGATTTCTTCAACGCGGCACGACGGCGTCGCGTTCTTGATGTTTCTTCCATGGCGCGGCGCGACAGCGTCGCGTAATAAGAATTGGGCGAATATCCGCGTGGTGCGACGGCACCACGCCACCTTGATTCATCCGCAAAAATAAACACCAAGAACGAAGGAGGGGGTTCGGCCGTGTTCATGCGGTCCGGCCCCCTCACGTTAAAACACAACTTAAATATTCAATCCTCACGTTAGTCATGCGAACCACGAGCAAGAATAAAATAAATTAACAATAATCAACAACCCCTACCTCGGGTATAGGTTCGAAGATTTGACAACGTCCCGCGGAAGATAACGTCGCGGAGGTCGGGCGTCGCGATCGTCGTTCGTCAAATCCGATGACGAAGAGATACGCCCGAAGAGATACGTCGTTGGCGAAACTTCTTAAGTCAACGAAGGGAGTCCGAGGAGGGAGCGGCGTTCCCTCTCGTTGACACGGAAGACGAAGAAGAGTGGAGCGGCGTTCTTCGTCAGAACTTGAGCATTCTTCGTCAAGTTGAGCGTTCTTCGTCAAGTTGAAGAAGAAGGAGGAGGAGCTCTCAAAAACTCTCAAGTTGGCTAAAGAGTTCTAACCCAACAAAAAGAGGGAAGAGCTTAATTTAATCACAAACTTAACAAAGAATTTCAAAGGTTTGAAATTCAAAATGGATAACTCCAAAATTAAACTCACTTATTTAATATACATGAGTTGTATAATTAAATAGAAGTTAAGTTGACAAGCCTTTAAGAGGGAGAGAGGGGAGTTAGGGAACTTGAAAAGTTTAGGGTTCGTGTGGGCCCCACCACACTTAATCCTCTCAAAGGAGGTTAAGTGGGTGTGGGTCCCACCCCTAACTTCCTTTGGGAGAAGTTAACCCACAAATTTAAATAAATTTTGTATTTCACAAAATTTATTTAACTTAATCTAGAAACCCAAAAACTAACTTTCAACCCGCAACAAACGCAACTTCCGAAAAGGTCTCTTTAAGCGAATATCGGCGCTGCGAGTTCATCGGTGCCCTCGGATTTCAATTCCGAGCACCGGATAAAAAGTTAGGAATTCCCGCTCGTTCGTTCACTGAACGTACCCGAGCCAACTTCGGAAATTAATTCCGGGCACTCCGGGCCTCGGAATCAGGTGCCGTCAGAAACCGCGCTCTTGTAAAATTCCAAAGAAAATTAAGAAAAAATTTCCCTTGAATTTTACGGGTCTTTACAGTACATATACTACAGGAGGCTGAATCAGGTAACGGTCAAGAATTACTACCCTCTTCCAAGGATAGACGATCTCTTTGACCAGTTGAAAGGGGCAGGATGGTTCCCAAAGATCGACCTACAGTCTGGATATCACCAATTGAGGGTGAAGGAGGGAGACGTCCTGTAGATGTCCTTCAGGTGCAGATATGGGCACTTCGAGTTTGTGGTCATGTCGTTCGGTGTTACGAACGCTCCAGCTGTGTTCATGGGGCTTATGAACTCCGTCTTCCGGGAGTATCTGGATCGGTTCGTGGTCACGTTCATTGACGACATCCTGATCTACTCAAGATCAGAGGAGGATCACGCTGAGCACCTGAGGACGGTTTTGGAGGTCCTCCGACAACACCAGATCTATTGGAAGTTGTCGAAGTCCAAGTTTTGGACGAGAGAAGTGCAATTCATTGGGCACGTAGTGTCCGATCAGGGAGTGGCGGTAGACCCATCGAAGTTTGAGGCGGTTGTTTCTTGGGCAGCACCCAAGAACGTGGTAGAGGTCCGTAGTTTTCTCAGGCTGGCAGGTTACTATCGGAGGTTCGTACCCAACTTCTCCCGAGTTGCAGCACCTTTGAAAGCCTTGACCAAAAAGGACCAAGCTTTCGTGTGGAGTGAGCAGTGCGAGGAATCCTTCAGCAATCTAAAGGAGAATTTAGTTAGTGCCCCATTGTTGAGGTTTCCAGAAGAAGGGGCGGCTTATGAGGTATTTTGTGATGCTTCAGGGCAGGGCCTTGGGTTTGTGTTGATGCAGCGACAAGGGGTGATCCCCTATGGGTCTAGGAAGTTACGTCCCCATGAGCATAATTATACCACCCATGATCTGGATCTTGCAGCGGTCGTTTTTTCACTAAAGTTGTGACGGCATTACCTCATCGGAGAGCACTTTGTGGTCTTCACGGACCACAAAATCTTGAAGTATATCTTCTCCCAGTGGGACCTGAACTTAAGGCAGCGAAGGTGGATGGAGTTCCTCTAGGATTACGATTTCGATATTTCCTACACCTCAGGGAAAGGAAACATGGTGGCTGATTCCCTAAGAAAAAAATCATAGAAGGAAGTAGTTCAGGAATCTGCAGATGCTTGGAGAGCGATGGAAGAGTTAGCGGTCTTGCATTTAGATGCAAGGGTGGAAGGTGGAAGAGGTTGTTTGTTTTAGATGAATATAGTTCCCTCCTTAGTGGTGCAGGTGGAAGAGTCTCGGTGGGGGGACTCGGAGGTGGAAGTGATGCGGGATCGTGTTTATTAGAGAAATGCTCCTGAGGGATGGTCGGAGGATGGTCAGCATCAGATGCTTTTCTGTGGAAGTCTTTTCATTCCGGAGATGATGCATAAAGGTATTCTCCGTGTGTTCCATGGCTCGGCTTTAGCGGTACATATTAGGGTCTCAAAGATGTACCAAGGCTTGAGGAGACAGTTTTGGTGGCTCGGGGTAAAGCGGGCGGTGGCAGAGTTTGTGGCAAAGTGCCTCGTATGCCAGCAAGTAAAGGCTGAACATCGTTTTCCTGGAGGGTGGTTATAGCCGTTAGATGTTCCCAAGTGGAAGTGGGATGAAATCTCGATGGACTTCATCATAAGACTAACCAGGACTCAGGGAGGCTATGATGCCATCTGGGTAGTGGTGGATTGGTTGACAAAATCAGCACACTTCTTGGAGATTAAGGAGTCGAGTCTGGTGAGTACCTTAGCCCAGAGGTACGTCGATGAGGTGGTGCGGTTGCACAGGATCCCGATATCTATTGTCTCCGATCGAGACACGTGGTTTACCTCACGAGTCTGGAGGGGATTACAGCATGCCTTTGGCACCCAGCTACGCCTTAGCACTACTTTCCACCCTTAGTCAGATGGGAAAACAGAACGAACGATCCGGACGTTGGAAGACATGTTGTGGGCATGTGTTCTGGATTTTGGGGGATCATGGGTACGACATTTTCCTCTAGTAGAGTTTTCTTATAACAATAGATTCCACTCCACTATTGTTATGACATTGTTTGAGGCCTTGTATGGAAGCCCATTTCGTTCACACGTTTGCTGGACAGAGATTGGGGAAGCAGCTGTTCTTGGGCCAGAAGTGGTGCAGGGAACCACTGAGAAGCTTCAATTCATGCGTGAAAGGATGAAGGCATCCCAGGACCGGTAGAAGTCTTATGCCAATTGTAGGAGTAGGCCTTTGGAGTTTGAAGTTGGGAATCATGTGTTCTTGAAGGTTTCACCTTGACGTGGGCAGCGAAGGTTTGGGAAGGGAAGTAAGCTCTCCCCTAGGTTCATCGGACCTTTCAAGGTGTTGGGACGAGTTGGTGAGATAGCATATCAGCTGGCATTGCCACCTCAGTTGGAGAAAGTTCACAACATCTTTCACATTTCCCAGCTTCATTGGTATCTACACGATGACTCCCACGTCATCAATTGGGGAGAGTTAGATGTCGAAGATGATGCGACCTTCATAGAACGACCAATCAAGATCAAGGATCGTAAGGAGAAAGTGCTTCGTGGATGAACCATACCCTTGGTTCGTGTGTTGTGGAGGCATGGTGGCCTGGAAGAGAGCACTTGGGAACGGGAGGCCTAGTTACGCGTTCAGTACCCAGAGCTGTTTTGACTTCCTTGTTGTTTTTGTTCTGATCCTTGAGATATTTTACCTTGTGCTTTAATATATGAAATGCTTGTTTTTCTTAGCTATTAGATGATCTATTCCCTATTCTCTATGTTTGTGTGTGTACGAATGTGTGATGGTGGGAAAAACCTGACTGCTAATCAGGAAGCATTAGTGTGGATGCGATTAAACCCGTGCGGGTGAGTCAGTGCCACCCAAAGCGGATAATATCTTGACATGTAGGAGGGGACTCCCTAACTCATTTGTTGGAAAGTGTTATCCTTGTTCTTGTTGTGAATGTTTGTGGTTGATAACTCTTAGGGTAGTAATCCTGGATATAGGGGGGAGGGTTCTGTTCCATCTTTCGAACAACTCAGGAGTTTTCCCCTAAGAAGTATCTTTAAAGGGTGGTTGTTTTGGACCCCACTTTTCTCCTTTCTGTGTTGTTCTTATATTCTCGGGGGAGAGAATAGTCTGAGAAGTATCTGATGTAATGGCTTGGGTTTTTGGGGTCCATTGCATGGTAAAAATCTGATGTTGGAGATGTTCTAGGTGGTCTGGAAGGCCATCTCAGCTTCTCAGTGACTCCTATCGGTATCCTTGGCCTACCGGTAGCCTCGGCCTATCGGTAGACCTAGCCTACCGGTGACCTTGGGGTACCGGTAGCCCTCGGCTACCGGTAGCGCTCTGCTACCGGTAGCTCTCGGCAACCGGTAGCTCTCGGGTACTGGTAGCTCTCGCCAACTGATATCTCTTGCCAATCGGTATCTCTAGGCTACCGGTAGCTCTCGCCTACCCCCCACAGGTTTTCCAGTAGCTCCTCCTTTTTACGCAAATTGGTTTTTAAACCATGTTTTGACCCCTTTAAGCCTGTTTTAAAGCCCATTAATGCCCATTAATGGTGTTTAAATTAAATGATCGGTGAGGTGTGCATCTGTTTTAACCGCCCCGAAGGGAGGGGACCTTTTAAGTTACGTGTGGGGTGGCCCAACCGCGTGGTTAACCCACAATCCCACTTCTTACACAGTTTCAAGTTTTTCTTTCCACATCTTAACCATCCCAGGAATGCTGTATCTCAGCCTTTATAACCTAAAGGATTATCCCTACGTTTCTTTTTCTTTATCACCCTACGCTTGGAGTACCCTTTCTCCCGAGGAGTTGTAACCCCTCGAAGTTTTCCTTGATCGCATTCCGTGGAGTTACTTCTACTCATGTGAGGACTTAACGTCAATCCTTGATCCGTCAGGTAGGGATTTTATCCTTCGTCTCTCCTTCTGTGTATCATGCGAGTTGGGCATGCTTCTGTCTCTGTGGAGATTTATGATACCTAACTTAATGAAGATAATGAACGGACCTTTAAAGAATGAAGGGGGGGGTGACCGATGTTCTGCTATACTCTTTTTATGTTGTTATGTGTTGTGAATTGTACGGGTCTGTGCTCACTGAAAATCATGGTCGTTTGTGGTCTTTCCTTGCGCACTAATAAACCTCGGTACCCCTGTATGTTTAAATAACTGTAACATGTAATTTTTTAATTACGTATACTCGGTTAAATAAATTGAAAGCACCAGGATCAACCCTTTTCTGTGATAACCCTGGTTAAAGTATAGTGGAATTGAAACCATGGAGTCTATTAAATCTTTTAAATCTGAAAATACCTGCATGGGCCTGCCTTGTGTTGGTGGTAGCGTTTTGGTCATTTCTTTCGTGGGCCGATTGCTGGGGTGATGCGGGTGGGGATTGGATCCCCTGTTGTTATACTTTCGCTGGTTGTGAATTTGAGGCTGTGTGATTACTCTGCTTATGTCACGAATTGGGGTGGGATCCTCTTTTGTTGAGAAACCATTGGCTCCTGGATTTTGGGAACATGGGGTTGTATCTCGGGGTTTTCTTTGGTTCCAGTACTTCAAGGGATCTCACGTATCCCTTTGTTGTTGTGACTTTGCAAGAGAACCGGGTGTGAATGCTTAAATTTTCATTGGTTGTAACTTTTTCCCTTGTTTTGTGCTTATGATGTTAGTCACCCAGTAGTGAATAACTTTAATTAAATAAGATTACTTGAACATGGAAGCAAGAATAACTAAAATGGGGATTGGTTCTGGGGGTGAGTTGTGACTCAACTGTGAGTAGTGTGCTTCCTATGAATAGGGACGAGTGTGCTTGTGATTGGGTTGGCTTTGGAAACCCTAGGTTGGGTTGAGTGTTTATTACTTATACATATATTTTTAGTTCTTATGTTTCTTGTTCGCGCCCCACCCAAGTTGAGAACTTAGTGCCGAACACCCCCATTTCATGGGGAAGGGTGTTTTTTCCAACACTTCTATTAGTGGATGGTTATTAGCTCATTTCTGCTCCCTTTCCCGGATATCCCAAGTATCTTCATGTAGGCTGTGATGGTATGAAGTCCATTATTAGCCCAATAATCTCCGGGCGGGGTAGTTGTGGTGGTTGGCCCAGGTGTTTGCGGGCAGGTTGTTTCCCTAGTGTCTTTGGGATGAGGCCCAGGTGTCTTCGAGCGTGGCAGTAGTTGTTCTGACCTAGGTGTTTGCGGGTATGGTTGTGTATGGTGGTTGTGGCCTAGGTGTCTGTGGGTGGGATAGTGGTTATGGCCAAGGTGTGTGCGGGAGGGGTTTGGCAGTGGGACTGGGGTGAGGTTGTGGCCTAGGTGTGTGCTGGCGGGGTTTGGCAGTGGGACTGCGGTAAGAATGGCGAGATTGGTTCAATGCGTAGGATGTCTTTAATAACTAGTGGGAAAGTGGTGTGGGGTACCCAAATATCAATGTGATATTACTATACTTTACTTGACTTGCATTATTTGGGGAGCGTGCCTCGGTGAGGTTGGGTGGATAGATTTTTCTTGGTTGGGTGTTTGGTTATCTCTTTTTTCACGGGACATTAGAATGTCTCCTCACTTGTGCATGAGAGTCTTTGGTTTTCCCTACTGAGTATACTTCTATGATCACCCTACGTATATAAAACTACTTTCAGGTTTCCATGAGGACTTCAGAGATCGTGCGGGGTTGTACTAGCTTGGACCTTTGGGGCAGTTGCTGTTGTTGTTTTTTTTTTTGCATCTTTTCACCTTTGGAGTTTTGTGACTTGTATCTTTTACCTTTGAACATGCATATGGGAATGGTTTACTTTCAGTCGTACTTGCACTTTCAGTTTTGGTGTTGTGGGATTTACTATCTTATCTCCCGATCCTATTAAAAGAAAAAAGGTAATGCCTTCTATTTGGTGTGTGATTCTATACCCTTGGTGCTGGTCTCCACTCTAGGACCTATTGAAGGCGGGTTTTGGGGGTCATTATCTCTCCTTCAACTTAGAGAAGGAAGGGCCTGTCAATCTGCTGATCCTTCCCTCCTTTTGGTGAAGGCGGGTCATGACACTTAGAGACCTCGTCATATGTTATTCCATATAACCTTTTCACTTCCCATTATCTCTTTATTAGAGGATGTTTCACGAACCCTTATCGCGATGTGGGATTTCAAACATAGGAAATATCAAACAATATATCACCAATATTGAGTTTAAATTGCAATGATTTAATTTAATTAAAGTGGGGGGAATGTAACACCCTGAAAATCTAAAGTAAGAACATTATATTCAATAGCGTTTATGACACGCAACACGAAGCGCATAAGAAAATATAATATCCAGATAATTTATAATATATTTACTACTTTAAATAAATTCAATATATTTTATAGATTTAAATTAATGTAACAATGAGTTAGCATATATCACACGCAAAAACCAGTTTATTTAATGTTTTGCATTACACGCAAGTGTGATTTTTATTGAACAAAAATATATTATTAAAATATTATTATCTAATATAATAAGATATAACCTACCTGTTAAATTAATGATTATGAATAAGATTAACTAAATTATGAAAATATATGGTTTATACCAATATAAAATTATTTTATTAGTTACAAATTAATTATAAATGAATATAAGAAACAATTGAATATAAAGGGAATATTTTTATAGAAAATAATTTTTATACTCACAAAACTATTTTATCCTAATAAATTAAATTAATTAAAATTAGTGACTGATATTAATGTAATATATATATATATATATATATATTATATATTAAATCAAATTTTTTTATATTCATCCAATATATTAGATAGATATAAGATAAGAAAAAACCCAATTTTACTCTTAAAATACAATACTTTTATTAAGGTGCTTTTACCGCCTTATAATGGTGAACCTATTTTAAATACAATTTTTGGAAGTTTTATAAATCCTATATGTCACAATAAACATAATATTTGAAATAGAAACTTAAAAATTATCTTAGGATTAATTTTTGGTATTTTTTCATGAAGATTCATTTTTGAATGAATAATCAAAAATACTGAATTTTAATTCAAAACTAATTTTTCATATAATTTATTTATATAGTTAAATTATATTTTCAATTTTTTTAAAGTTTAATTAGATATTTTTTTATCAATTAATCCAATTTATTTAATTTTAATCAATTTAACTTTGAAATTGATTATAAAACAATAGAAAACTTTTGAATGTTTTTACTTTAAAACTCCAATTTGTCATCTTGTATGCATGATTAAATTTAAAATAATTTATTCCACTTCCGTGTTTTGAATTTGGAAAAATGGATTCCATATTTGGAATCATCATAATTTATAATTTATAATAATGTGAACTTAGTTTTTTACTGAAAATATTAGTTAAAGTGATTAAATTAATTACAACGGTTAAGGTGAAATTAAGATTAACAAGGGACTAAACCTTAAACTTAAGGGAAAAAATTACATATAAACTTATAAAAAATAAATTTTATGGTTATATTTATATCATATCCTCCATTTTATCTAATTATTTCCATTATTGTATCCACTTTCAATGGTAAAAATGTAGGTGGAATTCCCTTTTCCAAAATTTACAAGAGTGTCTCTCCTCCTCCACTATAAAAAGGCCTCCTCTCCTACCACTTCCTCACACCTCTCAAGACCCTTTGTATTGAAAAAATATCTAAACAAATATATACTCAAAATCCCTACTCTCATCCTAGAATCCTCTCCTTGGGCATAAATCCATCCAAGGAATCCCTTTGGTGCAAACCAAAAGGAGTTACCTGATTAAGAGGTAACATCTTTCCTCAAGCTATTTAATTTTATTTTCATTCTACACTCCTTCAAATATTATTATTACATGATTATATAACAAAAAAATTATCCTCAATATACTATGATTTTTTATGTTAAGGTTTATACCTACACTTACACACACTTCCATTTAATTTGTAACGAACTTACTGTTTATGTGTACGGTGAACTACCGCCGCACAAAACGAAGTTGTTCATTTTTCCTTTACCACCTTTCATGGTTGATAATTATGATATAAATTCTATTTATATATGATATATATGAAAATAAATATCTAATTATTCTTCTATTATTCTTTTAAAACATTTACCTTTAAACTTTCCATTTTGTGTAAATATGATAACGTTGTTTTTGGAAGTGTGGACTACTGTCTCCTAAAAGCGATGTGATCCATTCACATGATACATGGAATGTATAAAGGATGATTATAATTGAACATATAAGACATAAAAAACATATATATTATATTCATGACATAATTACCTTACTATAAATATAATATATATCATTTTCTTTATTACCCTTTTCATACATTAAAAAGTGATAATGTGGTTCATCGATGTGTGGACTACCTCCTCATCAACATGATGTGATTCCTTTTACATCAAAAGAATTATATATATAATTAAATATGATTATATAAAATGTTATTTATGATATAATTATCATTCTGAAAATATATAGTGTTACTTACCTTCTTTCCATAATTATCATTGAAATATGGGAACGTTACTCATGTGTACGTATGACCTACCTTTTCTATCAATTGATGGTGTTTCTTTACATTTTCTATTTGATATTTACTGCTGATCCTTGAATCTACTTCTGAGAGGTCTTGTTGAGCTCTGTTTGGTTTGACTTATGAGATGATTCTTCAGCTTCATTAAGGCTTTGGATACTATTGGTTGGGTTCTCTCCCTACTATTTTCTGTGTAGTGTGGCTCTTAATGAAACAGAGTTATTTGCTCTGTGCTGCTTATTTGTGCTTGTGCCCCATGGACTTATATTCGGTCTTATATTGTATTGTGTGGCTGTTGTCTTTGATGTGAGACTACCGGATGCAGAGAGATTCTTCCCATGTTTGGTTCAATCACTGGAAGTTGAAGATTAATATTTGAGATGGATGGATTTGGAAGATCATCAGGCATTGATATATGTTGGCGATCTCATGTGGACTTAATTGGTTAAGTAGTTATATAAAATCCATTTTTGACACATAAATCGAATTTGGTCAAAACACCTGACATAAACTTAATTGGTTAAGTAGTTATATAAAACATGTTAATAAGTGAAATAAAATTTATTATAAACATGAAAATGGTTATCAAGAAAAAAAAATAACATAATTTTTTTATTCATGAATATAAAGACACACGAGACAAATTAGATGCAAGGTGAGGGATTTTCATCTCACTTTTTAAATCTGTGAGATAAATGTCATATTCACCACTTAATTATTTTTTGTGGTGTACCTACTACCCCTTTCAATATAATATATCATTAATACTTTTACCTTCATGGTATTTAAAACTTTCATTTAAGGTTATTCCTTCTTGAGGGTTATGATTCAAATGTTTCAAGGTGGTATGGGACACTTTGGAATGTTTAAGGATTATTTTCATCAAGATTAATTTTAATGATATTTCAATGATATATCCATTCAAGGAAATTATATAAAAATTGTTCAATAAAACATTTCATTTTCCTATCCTCTAGTTATTAATGACCTCTTTTAATTATTAGTACCATTTTCCACTCTTTGGTACCCAAAATTTTTTATAAAATGTTTTTAAGAAAACCATACTTCATTATTCTCTTTAGTTGGAGAACCTTTTTTCTTCTAAATGCCATGTTTTATTAAAAAAAATTCAAAAATATTTTTAACCTTTTCAAAATGATTTTTTAAAGACTTTTTTACCCTTTTGTTACCCATGTTTTCAAAGGAATATTCTTGTCTCTTTTTGAACAAGGTAATTTATTAACCTTTTACCTTGAAAAAGGAATGTTCTTTTTACCAAATATAGAATTTATGGATTTACCTGCTGTAATTTATTTGAAGCTTCCTTTTTATATTTAAAAGGATAATTTTTAAATAAAATTTTTTCAAAATTGGTTTTCAAAGAAAAGTTTTTTCAAAATGATTTTCAAAAAAATATATTTTCCTCAAAATATTTTTAAAATAAATTTTTATAGTAATTATATTCATCAATGAAAAAATACATTTATGTATAATCCACTTGGGGTATGTTGTATTGATACATTCTTTACTCTTCCTCTGGATGGTTTATGATTGATTTGGCTAAGGATGGTATTGACATTCAGTTTCTTGTTTCCTTTTATTCCCCTTGAAATATTCAATTTACAATGATCATTTGACATTGAATTTATCCCAAATATTCATATCATTTTTCATGGATATGGTTATTACCTAAACCATATACCATTTTTCATATAGTTTTTACATTGAAAGTTATTTGATTATTTGGTGAAATATTGATAAACCTATATCCTTTATTTAGTACGGATATTTGATAAGGAATATTGTAAATTTGATGTGAGTAATGCTTTGGATAGGTAAGATATGGGTTGGGGACCATTTAAGGTAAGTCATACGGTTTGGGGACTGGTTAATAAAATCCCCTCAATGCATCGATAGTCTCATAGGATGAATTAGTTGTAAAAATTTGATGGGTTTCTATCCGATATGCTAAACTATCTTGTGAAAGGTCTTAATGGTAATGGTTCCATGTACCTATGAAACATAGAATCCAATAATTAAGCATTTACCTCATTTAGTTTTAGTTATTATTCATCAATGAGATTTTGTGTCGACATATCTATGGATAAATTTCATTTTTAGTTCATTGATTAGGTGGAATGTGTTTCATATTCCTACCTTTCCATATTGATTTTTTTATATTTAGTTATTTGAATGGGATGTGTTTTTAGTTATTTACCTTACCATATTATTTAATCACTTGATTCCTAGTTATTGATTGAATAAAATGTGTTATTAGTTATTTACCTTTCCAGATTTATTATTCTCATTGATTCATTATTGCTTCCGCTATCCTTTTCCCTTACTGATCATTTGATCTAACCCTTATTATGTTTTCTTTCCCTAGGAATCTAAGAAGTGTACTATAAAATATATGTAGGGATATACTATATGGAATGAATTTATCCTCAAAGTTTTATTTGGAAAAAAAATTATGTTGTAATTAATATATTAATTTATAATACAAGACTCATGTACGTATCTAGTTTACCAAGACTACTAAACTCTCAATCCTTTAGGACTTTATTCATTGTAATCATGTAAATTTAATGGTAGTAGACATCGGCTCTGAGATTTCTAGGGACAGGTCGCTACACATAATTATCCCTCTTTTGTTGTTATGTCACCAATTTCTCCTCTTGGGTAAGAAATTAAGGAAAGATCATATCCCACGGTTTCCTTTCCAACCATCACTAACTTAGAATTTTTAAGAATGGATATGAGTACCTAATCTTGGTCATTCACATCAAGATGTATAGGTACACGGTAAAAGTTAAAGAGGTCCTAGACTTTTGAGGAGTGACCTTTTGAAAGACTTATTTATCCACCACTTTACCTTTCCCCTTCTTTTTGGTAGAAATTAAAAATTCATGCTAAAAATCATGATAAACTTCTTCTTGGACCACATCCACCTGGTCAAACTGTTCATAAGAATCTTCATTCTCTATTGCAACTTTAGTTCTCAAGTAGATAGAATCTTTAAATGGGATATTATAACTCCTCACATGCACCACCAACTCCTATTTAGTTACATTATCAACCCATAAATCCTTCAAACCTAGAGTTGAATCGCAACCAACCCCTTTTCCACCCTTAAAACTTTGCACAGAAGTCTCAGAATTATTTTTCCCCATATTGAAATCCACACCCATAGCTTTGACTAAGCATCTAGGCCATTCAGTAGTGGACTTAATGATGGTAGACTCAACACCATAATTTGTCCTTGATTTGGACTAGCGAGCCACAAACTCAACCACATTTGTAGAAGAAGATTGTATCACACTAGCCCCTATAATTATTTTATGCCCACCCACATCCATGCGACCAGCATCAGCACTCGGGCGGAGTTTGAAATTGGCGCTGAGATGAAAAACCTTTCTATATTGGGAATGATAGAGGTTCCTCTAACACTTATCAAGTGAATTCCCAATAGAGTTATAGGATCTGGAAAATTACGATCGTATCTCATATTCAACAGAGAGCTTGATATGATGATCAATAGCTAGAAAAATAATAGACTCAATCAAGGTGTAGGATAAATCAACCTCAATAAGGACCCTTGAAAAATGACCATAGAGATCTCATTTTTTCTCCCTGTCAAAGTTAATTAGGACACTAAGAGCCGAAGTGATGTCCCATGAGATTTTAGGAGGCCAAAAAACCAACACAAGCCATGAAAATGAACCTATGATTGAGTGACTGATTTATTGATCTTATGAGGATCAAAAAGTGGATTGCAATCCTGTATTTTAAATAAACCTTTTTTGAGAGGTACAAGGTTGTAGGTTTCAATTGTAGTGAAAGAATTAGATTGGCAGTGCCCAACCTTAATCTTTTCCATAATCAATGCTCAATCTGGGATATATACGATGATGAACATCATGATCCATGGAATTGAGTCAAATAAATAGAAAAAGAATAATTTTTTTAGGAACTGATAGATAAGGATCAACACATATTGTTTATAATTAATTTAATTAGATAAATAATTACCTATAAGGAATTATTTCTTCGTTGATGTGTTTGACAATAGATCTACAGTGCACCATCATTGTGTTGTAGAAACCAAGTGTATATTTCCTCTAGCAATGATCCACATGTGTTCCAGGAATCTGAAGATGTCACTAAATGAGTCTCTGGGTGCTAGTACGAAAGATCCTTGTTCTTGCATCATCCACCATTATCACCTTGATAATAGCTTCCAAAGCGTTCTCCTTGATCTGATGGAGGAGGATTGCTCATCATTCTTGGGAGTATTCTTAGAGAATGGATCTCTCTAGGCTTGTGAGGATTCTCTTTGAATCGTTGTGCACAACTGAATCAGCTTATGAAAATAATAATATAATTGGGTATTTATATTACTAGGCTTAAAATAAAATAATTGCACAAGTTCCTTTATTATTATTTAATCCTAGTAAAACCCCATGTCAAATAATATTAATAATATTATTATTTCTTAACATGTACTTATCTTATGAATTATAATTAAATGTTATTTAATTAAATAATATTCAATATTATTATTTCTCACTAGACCATTAAACTCAGTCTATCATTCCTCCACAATATTATTAGTCCTTGAATAATGTCTATTTACTTAATAAATAAATATCACTACATTATTCACAAATAAATAAATATTATATTTACTAAACAACAAATAAATATTTATATGTGATCAAGCATACATGAATAATTATTAAACCACGTATGGGAATAATATTTATTCAGCCTATTAAATAATAAATAATAATATATTATTTAATTGAGATTACAGATACACTTAGTGTGTGACCCTCTAGGCCTCTTTCTCAGTGGAATTAGGTGAAGCAGCCTAAAGTCCAAGGTTAGTGTCTAGCAACATGCCAAGATGCCCATAGAGAAATAATTTAATGTCACAATGACATCTCACCAAATAAAAACGTTTACTATGTAATATAATCCCTTTATCACAATATCTCAAATCGATCAGGTTGCATGCCAATTCCATCAACCTATATTCTCGATTATCTCTTTCTTTGACTTTCTAGAAATAGAACTTAACTTTTGATCACCATATCCATGGATTTATTTAGTCTATATTATTTCTATCAAAGGGCCTAAGATATTAACTTTTATTAAATAAAAGAAGGGATAAATCCTTTCTCTCATTATTCATTAATGCAATATTACTCGTGATGCACCCAAAGTATCCTACCTCACTACGAACATCTGTGATCACATTTTTTATCAATTCATCTAAGTGTGCGACTCATAATATTAATTAATAATAATATTTAAGTATAAGTATCAATACACACATCCACAGATAGGAATATCCAATGACACGCATGAATATGGATTTCCTACTGGCGGGTCTCATTCTCATAATATCCTACTAGATATTACCAAGGGAATACACCATGAGAAGGTGTCTCAAAGTCCTATGAGTCTCCACCTCTGATATCCTGTATCATTTGTGTCCCTCAAATGATATCATCTAGCTATAGAAAATATATTCAATAATATTTTTTTAGTACTTCTGAGTTCTCATCATAGCGGGGAACTGCTATGACCTTTTTGGTGTGACAGCATATCTTAGAACATTATCACATACTATATTATGTATAAGAACAATCATGATGTGATAAGGAGTTTATTAATATTTATAACCATGAATAAAAGTTATCATAAAGTAAAAATAAGTTGGTTCTAGGGCACCAACTCCAATAGACTCCCACTTTCACTAGATCCAACTACTAACAACCTCCAGTTCGCTAGCTCTCACATGATACTCATGATTCTGCTGATATAGGCCTTTATTCAAGGGGTCCAATACATTATCTTATGTGGGTACTCTACTTACTACAACTTCACCCATATGATATAAATCATTAAAGAGGTGATACTTATAGAGTATATCTTTTGTCCATTAGTGTGACCTTGTCTCTTTTTCAAGATCCACCACTGTATTATTATCACAATACAATGTGATAGTTTCTTTACTTATAGGTACCACATCAAGCTCATGGAAAAAGTTCTGAATCCAAATGTATTCCTTAACTGCATTATAAGATTCTATATACTCAGACTCCACTATAGAATCAGTGACAACTGGCTGCTTTGAACTCTTCTAGCTCACAGCTCCTCCGTTGAGACAGAAAACATATCCTGATTGTGACTTTAGATCATTTTGATATGTCTGAAAACCATCATCAGTATAACCACTGATGACCAGATCCTCATCTCCTCCACACACTAAGAATATATCATTAGTTCTTTTCAGATACTTAAGGATATCCTTAACAACAGTCCAATGATGTTCTCATGGATATGCCTAATATCTGCCTACCATGCTCAGTGCATAGGCGACATCAAGTCTAATACATAACATGGAATACATGTTATGTCTGAGGACACATTTTCTTAGAAAGATGTAAACCATGTGACACTTGAACCAATCCACTCTTGTATTGTTCCATACTAATTCTATTTAGTATATTCTCAATATATGTACTTTTATTTAGTCCAAGAATTTTCTTGGATCTATCATGAATGATCTTGATCCCTAGAATATAGGCTGCTTCTCTTAAGTCCTTCATGGATAAATACTTGTTCAATCAGTCCTTAATAAATTGTAAGACTTGTATGTCATTTTCAATAAGTAATATGTCATCAACATATACTACTAGGATAACGACCGCATTCCCATTAAACCTTTTTTAAACACACCTCTCACATTCATTCTTAATGAAACCAAATTATTTTATGGATTCATCAAATCGAATGCTCCATGACTTGGATGCTTGCTTCAATCTATAAATGGATCTATGCAACTTGAAAAACCTTTTGGAATCACCTGGAGTTAAAAACCCTTCTATTTTTGTCATATAGACATCTTCCTAAAGGTTCTCATTAAGGAATGTAGTGTTTACATCAAACTAACAAATTTCATAGTCATGGAAAGCTACTATATCAAGTATTATTTTAATAGATTTAAACATGGAAAATGGTGAAAAGGTTTCATCATAGTCAATTATTTAATGTTATTTAAAACCTTTATCCACTAGCCTTGCTTTATAAGTGTTTACTTTACCTTCCATGTTTAGTTTCCTCTTGAATACCCATTTTCATCCAACAATATTTACTTCAACTAGCGCATCAAAAAAAATCCAAACTTTGTTTTGATACATATGATCCATCTCATAATTCATAACTTCTAGCCATCTTGAATCTTCTAATATCTCTACTACCTCCTTATAGGATATTGGTTCGTTATTGTCTAAAAATAATGAGTCACCATCCTTAGTGACTAGAAAATTATATCTCTCTAGTTCCCTTACCTCTCTTATACATCTACGTTGTACTTGTGTTTTAGGAACTACTTCTTCTATGGGGGCCTATGGAATCTATTTCTGTACAAACTCTTGTGTATCTTGAGCATCAACTTTATTTAAATCAATATTTCTCCCACTATCCTTTTTTATGATGTTCTCCCTCTCAATAAAGACAGATTGTATGGAAACAGTCACTTTATTGACTGAGGGTTTTTATAGGTAATATCCCTTTGTTTCCTATGGATACCCTATAAAGATACAATTTGTGCCTCGGGGTGCTAGTTTGTTTCCTGATAAGGCCTTAACAAATGCCTCACAACCCCATACACATGTATGTGGTAAAATGGGTTTCTTTCCACTCTATAGCTCAAAGGGAATTTCATTTGCTACTTTAGTTGGTACTCAGTTAAATGTGTATGCTAAAGTTTATAATGCATATCCCCAAAAGGATAATGGAAGATCTGTATAACTCGTCATTGACCTTACCATGTCCAAAAAGGTATAGTTCCTTATTTCACTAACACCATTTCATTGTGGTGTATAAGGTGGAGTGAGTTGAGATAGAATCCCAATCTCCCATAGAAATCCAATGAACTCTTGGTTAAGATATTCACCACCTCAATCCAATCGAAGTTTCTTTATCTTCTTACCAAGTTAATTATCTACTTCATTCTTGAATTCCTTAAATTTATCAAAGGACTTGGACTTATACCTCATCAAGTGGATATATTTATATCTACTTAGGTCATCAGTAAAAGTTATGAAGTAAGAATATCCACCTCTAGATTCTACCAGAAATGTTCCACACACATCTGTGTGTACCAATCCTAAAATATATGTGGCCCTTTCACCCAATCCACTAAATGGTGGTTTGGTCATTTTTTCTTGTAAACAATCATGACATCTATCAATTGGTTTTAGCTCGGAAGAGTCTAAATAACCATCTTGACATATCTTTTTCAAATGCTTCTCATTTACATGAATAAGATGGTGATGCCAAAGCTAGGTGTTATATAAGTAATGTGAACTTTATTCTTTATCAATTGATAATAGTGTGTTTTCATAATTTAATTAATAATGAATTTTATTTAAATGTTCCATACCATAACATATGTTTTCCTTATAAAATAAACAACTTTTATTTCCAAAATTGAAAATAAACCCATCTATATCTAAACTTGATACATAAATTATGTTTTTTTAATATTTGGTATATAATAACAATCACATAAAACCAAAATCATTCTCATTGGAAATGAAAGGTGGTAGTCATCAATGGAAATAGCATCCATCCTTGCACCATTGGCAGCTCACAGATCCACCTCTCTGGAAATTTTCCAGAATCTACTTGGTTCCTGCATTTGGATAAAAATGTGAGCACCAAAATCTATATCTAATACCCAATGTGTATATATGGTAATATTTAACTTGATAATAAATTCACCTTTATCTTCCTTGTGCTTTTGGGTGTAGTTCCCCTTCCAGTGGTCTAGCTTTCCACATGAAAAACACACTGACTCATTTTCCTTACCCTTCCTCTGAATCTTCTTATTCTTGGTAAGAAGGTGATTGGGAGCTTTAAATTGTTTTTAAGTATTGGTCCCCTTTTCCTTGTCCTTCCTTTTCTTATTTCCCATAAGGACTGTGGATTTTTTATGCCTCATGTCCTTATCTACTTGGAGAATCAAGGTCAGAAGTTCCAAAAGACTCTTTTTATTATTGTTTGTATTATAATTCACAATAAAGCTGTAGAAGGTCTTGATAAGTGATTAAAGTATGAGATATGTACTCAAATCATCCAAGAATTTAATCCCTAAGATTTTTAGGCATTCGATGTATCCAATAAGCTTGACTGCATGAGGCCCAGCTAGCATAGACTCTTAAAGCTTAGTGGTAAACAAAACATTAGAGGTATCATACCTCTCTTGTCTCACCTTCTCTTGATAGAGATCCTAAAGATGATACATCATACTATATGTATCTATTTCATCATGTTGCTTTAAAATATCATTGGACATGTATGATATCTTGAAGCACTGAACATATGTATCGTCATTCATATTTTTCTCATAGAGATATAGTTCTTTATCACTTGCCTCATTTCCAGGTGCAACTGGTAAAGGTTCTTCCAATATATATAATTTTCTTTCATGGTGAAGGATGACCAATAGGTGCCTTTTCCACTCCTAGAAATTAGTTCCAGTAATAATATTTTCCTTCTCAAGTATGTATCACAATGATATGTTTGATGTCATTTTTAATGATGTTTCTAAAAATAAGATAATAAAATATTTAGTACTTTATCTGATAAATTTAGACAAATAAATAAATATTATATTTATTAGTCTCCCACTATTTTATCGAAACCCGATAGACCTCACCATTGGATTTGAAATATCTTGTTTCTTGGATATTCAAGTGGCAAGGATCCATATTCCCCTTCTCATTACCCCAACTTTGGTTGGTCAATCAACTTGAATGGTTTTAAGTAGGAAATCCAAATTCCAAGTGCATTAACTCACAGTTCCTTGATCTAATGAGTGGAATTCCCAATCCTGAAATCATTAATTTTAGATTTCTTCAACATTTTCCTCTCAGTTACACCACTTCCTACTTTGGTAGTCAACCCTTCATGTGAACCAAGTCAATTCAACCCAAAACCTCATGTTAGAATTCCCCAATAATTGAAAGCACCCCAAATTTGGATGGTCAAGCACTTTGAACTATGGTTCTACTCTTAATCAAAGTAATGGAAGGCTATACTAACTTAATATTTTATTGAAGTATTTTATCCATTATGAATACATTTCCAACTGTTATCTTTATTACATTATTTTTAATATTAAGTGGGATTACTTAAGTGATTAACCATTTCTTAGATAATATTTACGCATAAGCCAGTTTACTTTTGTTATATCTCTCATGCTTGTTAATTAATTAATTATGTGATCATGACAATACATCTATAATGAAATAACCGTGAAACTAACAGAAATAAAATAAAGGGTATGATCATGATCTTATACTAATGGTTATTTTATCTAGCGGATGATAAACTAACTATTGACCTAGGGGAGAAACACCTTGAACCAATTGTGGTTCATGTTTATAGATTTTCATCTGTCCACCTTTGTATCTTGCTTGGATTGGTTTCACCTCGGATCCTAACTTGAACTGCCTCAACTGTCTTGGGAGCTTCATCCATTACATATGATTTTACTCACACACAGGTGAGGGGTAAAAGGGGGTTTACATAAAAGAAATCATAAGCACACAGGCCCTATATATTAATGAGGAGAGAAGGAATGTAGGCTAACAATTTAATTTACTAATAAATTAAAATGAAACCAATCACATACAAAGGTCTAGTCTAGATCATTATCATCCACTAGCATGCAATGAATTACATATTTAATAAAATTGGCATTCAATTCTTAATTGTTCTTATTTAAGATAAATCATGCTCGAATCGATTAATTATTATCTTTAATTAATAAATCCTTTTATCTTGATCTTTATCTTAATTTCCTTGAGATTATCATCCATTATAATTTTAAACAAATTAAATAAATTCATTTAAAATTAACCTTGCACATAAATATACCTTGGAGGAAACAAGGTTAATATCTGTCTAAATCTACCAAACAATGTATTATACTCGTATACTATTTTACTCTTGTGACATATGGTATACATGACTTATCATGTACTTTAACAATATGTACTTCACAAATTATTACATGAATTACATGATTTTTTGGTGATGTGTTATTCTTCAATGTACGTAGAGTAACAACTTGTAATACAACTCATACATGATATGCAGATATTGAACATTAAGTAGGTATTATTTAAACATTTAAATATTTATGTATATTAAAACCTATCACATGGTGTGTCCTATCTTTATGACCACACGCAAGTACACGTCTCAAGGTTTTCATAGTAAAATAAATACATTTTAAATATGCGTAACTTGGTATAAGTACCCGGCATGTAGATCCGATATAAACCTTGTGTACACCTATCGTTGTCTATCTGATACACACGCCTAGGGACTCGATGTGTAGTCTATGTCTCAAAAAATTTGGAGTAAACGGCATGTACAATGGGTCACATGTCGTGTTGACTCTGTATTACATGGTCACCCATCAGGTAGGTCATGTATAGAATACACAGCCCATATTTGACGCAAAGGGACCACACGTCGTGTCCAATGGGATACATGGTGTGTAGTTCGGTTGATTGTGTGCCAGTATTTCCCGATCAACATGTGGTGTAAGAATTAACTACACCATGATTCATTAATGCTTATGGGTTGAGTAATTGCTGAATTAATTCCTGGTGTATTGAACACAACTACACATCATGTAACGTCGGTTACATAGCATGTACTGTTGTGTTATCTAGGAAGAATCTTTATCCCCTCCAGATGAGTTCCTCAATTTTATTTTAATCATAAAATTAATTATTTCTATTAGATCTACAAGAAAAGTCATAATTCATATTAAAATAATGATTAATATTGAATTAAAAACTAAATTATAAATGAATAAATCACTAATGATCTTAGATAATTATAAACAATTATGTTCCCCCCTCTGATGCCACTTATAGGTTCTGGGCGTAGTGGAAGCGTACGATGAGTGGTGCCTAACTTTAATTTTTTCCATAATCAATGATCAATCTAGGATCTATATGATGATTAACGTCGTGATCCATAGAATTGAGTCAAAAAATAGACAAATAAGAATTGTGCTAAAACCAAGAGAGAATAATCAACACATGTTATTAATAATTAATTTAATTAGATAAATAATTACCACTAAGGAATTATTTCTTCATTGATTTGTTTGGCGATAGATCTGTGGTGCACCGTCGTTGTGTTGTAGAAACCAAGTGTAAATTTTCTCTAGTGGTGAGCCACATGTGTTCTAGGAATCTTCAGACGTTTCCAAAGGAGTCTTTGGGTGCTAGCATAGAAGATCCTTTCACTTGTGTCGCCCACCTTGATCGCCTCAAGAATCACTTCCCAAGAATTCTCCTTGATCTGTTGGAGGAGGATTTCTCATCGTTCTTGGGAGAGTTCTTAGAGAAGGGAGTTCTCTGGGATTGTGAATATTCCCTGTGAATTGTTGTGCACAACCGAATCGGATTATGAAAAAATAATATAATTGGGTATTTATATTGATAAGGTTAAAATAAAATAATTTCACAAGTGCCTTTATTATTATTTAATCCTAGAAAAACTCCATGTCAAATAATAATTGTAATATTATTATTTCTTGACACACGCTTATCTTTAGAATTATAATCAAATATTATTTAATTAAATAATATTCAATATTATCATTTCTCACCGGACTATTAAACTCGGTACGCCATTCCTCCATAATATATATCGGTCCTTGAATAATGTTTATCTATTTATTAAATAAATATCATTATATTATTCTCCAATAAATAAATAAGTATTATATTTACTAAACGGAAAATAAATATTTATATGCGATCAATAATAAATTAATAATTATTAAACCACATACGAGAATAATATTTATTCAACCTGTGAAATAATAAATAGTAATATATTATTTAACTAAGAAACTGGATACACTTAGTATGTGACCCTCTAGGCCTGTTTCTCAATGGCATTAGGTGAAGCAGCCTAAAGTCCAATGTTAGCATATAACAACACACCAAAGAACCCATAGAGAAAGAATTTAATGACACAATGACATATCACCTCATACAAATGCTTACCGTGTAATATAATCCATTTATCACAATATCTAAAATTGAGCAGGTTGCATGCCAGTGCCATCAACCTATGTGTTCGATTATCTCTTTCTTTGACTTTTCGAAAATAGAATTTTCCTATTAATCACCATGGACATGGATTTATTTAGGATATATCATTTCCATCAAAGGGTTTGAGATATTAACTTCCATTAAATAATAGAAGGTATAAATCCTTTCTCATATTATTTATTAATGCAATATTACTCGTGATGCACCCAACATATCTTGCATCGTCGCGAACATTTGTCATCACAGTTTTCATAAATACATCTAAGTGCGCAAATCATAATACTCATTAATAATAATCTTAAATTATAAGGACCAATACACATGTCCGCATATAGGAACATTTAATGACACGTATGAATGCAGATTTTCTACTGATGGGTCTCGTTCTCATAATATCTTACTAGATATTACCAAGGGCGTACACCATGAGAAGGGGTCTCAAAGTCCTATGAGTCTCCACTCCTGATAGTCTATATCATTTGTTTCCCTCAAATGATATCATCGGACTATAGAACATATATTCATGAATAGTGTCGTAGCACTTTCGGGTTCTCATCATAGCAAGGAACTACTATGACCTTTTTGGTCAACAGCTACTCTTAGGACATTATCACATACTATGTTTCATAGAAGAATAATCATTATGTGATAATGAGTTTATTAATATTCATAACCATGGATATAAGTTATCATAAAGTACAAAGAATTTGGTTCGATGGAACCAACTCCAACAAAGGCTATGACCCCACGCCCTAGTCTTGAGATCCATCTAGGGGAAGACAACGTGATAGAAGCCTTTCTCAATAGAGAAAATTTTCCATCCCTCGAATCCCCAAACTTGAAAAATTCATCTTTGTTGATCATAGAGATTCCATGGCTTTTCCTCCTGTGAAATAACTAAACACACAAGAATCAAAAACTTACATTCATCGATTCGTGATTCCAGGATCTGGGGATTCACTTCAAAAACGGCCAAAGAACCATTTCAAGTGATTCGATTTGAACCAGACTCACCCCTATGCTCTGAGAAGAAATTCCGATGTTCCAATCCTTTCACCGCATGATTTGAGGGCACTAAAGCCTCAGTCTTCTTTAGAGGGCCAACAAAAACCTTAGGCGGGTTGAAATAGCAGTCAGGATCAAAATTCATCGTGCTTGGGAGCCCTAGATGCCTATTAGATATGTATATATAATTATATAATATATTTAAAAATGAAGATATTTACTATATTTATATGTATATTTATTAGATATATATAATTATATAAATATATATAATGATATAAATATATTTATAATTATAAATAAATAATTATAAATATATTTACAAATATATTTATTTATAAATTTATTTATAAATATATTTATAAATGGATATTTATTATATTTATAATTATAAATAAATAAATATAATTGTTAAAAAAAGTATTTATATAATTATAAATAAATAATTATATATTTAAATAATTATTATATTTAATATTTTATTATATATATATAATTATATATATAATGATATAAATACATTTGTATTCATATACAAATATTTATAAACATATTTAGAAATATATTTATTTATAATTTTAATTTTAAATCTTTTATCAGTGCTAAAGTTTTAGCACTGATAAAGATACTTTTTATCAGTGATTATTATTTTAGCACGGATAAAAGGTATCTTTATCAGTGCTTTTTTGGAATCACTGATACCCCCCCCCCCCCGATCTTTTTAAAATAACCCTAATTGAACCAATTTTAGTCACATCTCTCAATCTTTCATAGAATTTCACTGCTCCCAGTGCTCCCCCTAGACTTTCTGTTAGACAAATCAAGACTTGAATCTAAGGTATGTTATTTTTTTCTCCTCCTATCTCATTGATCTCTTGTTCAGGTTCCACATTGTGTGTTAGTGTAGTGTTGTATTGTGATTCTAGATCAGATTTGGATAGTTTAGGTTCCTTCTTCTTCTCCTCTTCCTTTTATTTCTTTTTTCCTTCACATTTTCACCCTCTTAATCATTATGCACACACCAGGATGAACCCTAGGGGGTTCTAGCATCTGATTTTTGTTGTGCTCTTAATTTTTAGGGCATTTGATCTTCCCTTGGGGTCCTCCTCTCTCTGTTCTAGAGAGTTTCTACATCTACTCTTGGTCCAGGTTGCTTTTTCCCATGCTTGACTCTTTTATTTCTGAATTGTTTATTTTTTTATGATTATATTTTTTTTAATTATTTAAAAATATTATAGTTATACTTATTGAGTTTCTAGGGAATAAATTGTATTTTGACTTGGTTTTCATAGATATCAATGTATTTTTTATCTTTAAAGAATGGTTTGAATATGGTTTCAAGTTACTCACTTGCAAAATTTCCTAGTTGGCCCTTTAAAATAATATTTTCAATTTAAAATGATGTATTGGACCTAAAAAGTATTTTCATAAGGATTTTTCATGGAATTTCATGGGATACTTGAAATGCCAAGAATTGTAAAAATGTTTTAGGATGGTTTTGAAATAAAATTTGTAGTTAATAAAGGTTTAGACCCCATTTGGGTCAAGGGATAAATTAAGTAATGAAGTATTAATCCTTTAGAGTTTTTATGATATGTAACCATGAGCCCTATTTGTCACTTTTAAGGATTATGCTTAAAATATGATGTTTTTGAATAAGGTATTATAGGTGATTCTTAAAAGGTATTTCTAAGAGAATCTTTCATGTTTTTTTATTCTCAAATGATGTTTTGAATTTTTTTAAAAATCATGACTCATGATCTTTTGGAAAATAGTTTTCAATGTCATGATTTTATGTAAAACCTTATTAATGTTGATTCTTGAATAAATTGTATGGCATGTGAAATCTTGGATTTGTGGCTTCTTATGTGATATTTGATGAAACTAGTTTTTGATAAATTAATAGTACCTTGATTGAATTTTGAAAGAATCCCATGGGAACCTTGGTATTTAGATGGGTAGTCTAGGAAAATCATGAACATATGTTACCTGAACTACTATGAGCAGTAGTCAACCCATACTGGGTACCCGTGATCACTTTGGGTTCCCCTTATTAGAATTATTTATAAATTTCACCTTTTATTATGAATATATTATTTGTATTTATTTATTTTTTGTAAAAAAATAATATTTTATTAACCTAATAGGATGGATATGAGTCAAAAATGGATTCATGCTAATCTTATGACAAAAGAGTATGAAGATGATGTTAAAGAGTTTATCAAGTTTTCAATAGATCATGTATACGACCCTTCTCAAATCCTTTTCTTGTGTTTGAATTGTTTTTATTCAAGAGAAATTAGTCTATAATAGTTGGAAAAACATTTGATTTTTTATAGAATAGATCAAAGCTATAAATGTTGGACTAAACATAGGGAAAATGAATGAGCATGCCGATTGGAATGATACTATGGTTTATGGATCATTTGATATGAATACTAGTATAAATGATGATGGAGATCATAAGGAAGAAATGAAAAATGGAAATTGAATATGACCTTCATGATTGTCCCAAGTTGTTTGAGAAGTTAAATAGATGTTCTAAGAGACCATTGTATACTGGTTGTACTAAATACACAACATTTCCATCTGTATTGAAATTATATAATTTAAAATCTAGAAGCAGATTGAGTAACACCATCTTTACAAAATGTCTTGGTCTCCTGAATGATATGATACCAAAAGAAAATGAACTTCCCTATTGAAAATATGATACAAAAAAATGCTACATTCAATGGGCGTGATCTATAAAAAATCATTTTTTTCAAATGATTGCATATTGTTTCACAAGGACCATGAATCACTCATAAAATTCCCTAAGTGTGTTGTAGATCAATACAAGAAATATGAGTCAAGTACTTCAAAAGATATATGGTACTTTCCTATCATTACATGGTTTATAAGACTCTAAATATGTCAGTAAACAATGAGACAATTGACTTGGAATGCAGATACAATAATTATATATGGAAAACTACGTCATCCAACATACTTTCTTCAGTGGAAGAAAATTTACCCTAAATTTAGAAATGAGCCGAGAAACTTCCATCCTGCATTATCTATAGATGAAATAGATCTTTTTTCTGTACATAGTAGCACTCATAATACATGACCAGTCATGTTAGTAAATTATAACGTGTCTCCATGGTTATGCATAAAGCATAAATACATTATGTTGTCTCTACTTATATCTGGACCAAAACAACCTAGTAATGATATTGATATCTATTTGGATCTAGTTATCGAAGATTGAAATTGATGTGGGATACAGGTGTTACAATGTATGATTGTTATATAAGTGAAGAATTCACATTGAAGACCATGTTGTATGTGATAATAAATGACTTTCTTACTTATGTAAATTTTATAGACTATAGAATTAAAGGAATGTTGGGGTGTCCCATTTGTGAAGAATTCACACACTCAGTATAGTTGAAACATTATTTTAAGACTATGTTTTTAGAAAATTGGAAACTTTTACCTTGATGACATAAATATTGATCTTGGATGATAGAATTCAATGGGAATACTAAAAAAGATACATCAATATCTCCACTAACGGGTGATCAACTGTTTGATAAAGTAAAACATATTGACACAGATTTTGGTAAACCATTTTTGAAAAACCATATGAAATCATGTTGGAAAAAAAGATCAATTTTCTTTGAATTACCATATTGGAATTCTTTCTATGTCAAAAATTTTATTGATGTCACGCATATTGAAAAAAAATGTATTTGATAGTGTTGTTGGAACATTACTAAATGTTCCTGGAAAAAAATGGTATCAAGGATAGGTTGTACATGATTGATAGGGGGATAAGGTAAGAGTTGGCATTGGTAAAGGGAGGAATTTTATTCCTCTAGTAGCTTACACTCTATACATATAGGAAAAATTGAAATTTTTTATTTTATTTAATGGTGAAAAGTTATAGAGGGGTATTCATAAAATATCAAGAATATCATTTCAATGAATCATTTGAAGTTATGGGGACTGAAATCACATGACTGTCATGTTTTGATACAAGATTTGATGCTCATCACTTTACATTGCATTCTTCCTAAAAATGTATGAAATATATTAACCAGACTCTAATTCTTTTTCAAATCCATATGCAGTAAAGTTATAAACGTGATGAAGTTTTCAAACAAGAATAAGGAGGTTGTAGTCATATTATGTGAATTATAGATATTCTTTCAACCATTATTATTTTATATAATAGTATACCTAATGACTCACTTGGTTAGAGAGGTTCAACTATGTGGTCATGTCCATTACATATGTATGTACCCCATTGAATGGTATATGAATATTTTAAAAGGGTTTGTCAAGAATCCAATTCATCTAGAAGGTTGTATTGTAGAATGATATATTGTTGAATAATTTGTTGAATTTTTTACCTATTACCTATCATATTTTGATAGCATCAATCTCCCAAAGTCTCGTTATAGTGGACGCCTTATGGAAAAAGGTGTTTCTAGAAAATATATTGTTACAATTACCATCATAGTGTGGGAGAAAGAGCACCTTTACATTTTACATAATAGTGAATATGTTGATCCATATGCTCAATCCCACAAAGAAATTATTAGATATATGAATCCATCAAGGGTTGAATGATAGATATCAAATACACATAATAAACAGTTTATAGGATGGTTTTGAGATCATATTTATAAGTATTTATCTAAAAATCTAAATTCAATCATTGAATGACTTCGATGGATAGCCAGGGGACCAAATTCAAATGTTATATCTTACACTAGTTTTATAATCAATGGTTATACATTATATACAAAAGAACATGATGATTGCAGTATGATGAAAAATAGTGGAGTTACACTTATGGAGGAAGCAATGCACATATCTAGTTCCAAGAATAGAAATCTAATTTATGTGAATATGTCATATTATGGCATTATCGAACAGATATATGAGTTGGATTATACAATATTTAAAGTGATAATTTTCTATTGAAAATTGGCTAACAATAGGAGTTCATTAATATTTGATGAAATGGGCTTCATGAAGGTGAATTTCAGTATGGAAGGGGAAAATGACAAGTCATTCATAATGGTATCTCAAGAAGTGAAAGTATTTTATGTATCAGATCCAAAAAATAATAATTGGTTGATTGACCTACTGACGACTAAAAAACTATAGGGTTAGATGAAAATTCAATTGAGGATGACCCTTTCATTGGTAGATCACAATCAGTTCATGGTGGTCCTAATGTAGACAAATTTTTGTATGTTATAGGGGACCACAAATAGGGGATTTGGATTATCAAAATATAATCCAAATCCATTCAACCTTTAAAAAAATAAATAGAGTTTAATGAGAAGGTTAAAGTGTTTTTTAATATACCATGCTTTCCCTCATAATATTATTTTTTCTATACTTTATTAACATAATCTAAATTAAATGTTTGACTACTCATGCATAAAATGTCTTTTTCACATGATGATGTTAGAAATCTTGGGGAACAACAAGTGGTATATACTAAAAATACATAATTATTAGGGGATCAATAGCATGTTGATGAAAAAAACAATAATGACGCAACATTATAGTGTTGAATAAAATTATCATGGAAAGAAGTAAGGGTATAAAATTTGAGGTTGGATGGAATCAATGTGGCCAACCTATTGACACCAACAATTCAATATTCATTAGTTATGTTAGGGTTACAATGAGGATGAATGTGTTTATTGTTATATATTTTTTGTGCCACATCTAGCCTGTAATAAAGGAAACCCTTGGGGAAGATATAAAGGTAATGTTACGATATACTTTATTTATTTTATTGAAAGATTATATAATGAAATATTGATTTAATTTTCATTATTACTTGTAGATTTAGTTTATTTTACATGATTTTCATAAGAAATATGTCTTAATGGCCACTAGAAAATCCCATAGAGGCTTCTAGACTCTTCTTACCAAGTTACATCTTAGGGATACTAAGGGGAAAGTAAAGCCCCACTACACACATTATAAAGCAGGAGACATGGAATGCTTTCATCATTCACCATGATGAGAAATAATTTCAGGTGCATTGTAGTGGATAATATATTATTTTTCATTATTTATTTTATCTAATTTTATTCAAAATTGTAAATTTATGAAACAGTAAAGGAGTGTTGAAAATAAAGAATGTACATCAAAACCAATGTACCCTTATCACAAAGAAAGGATGGCGTACGCTTCACTAGAGAAGAAATTGGTATATATTTTAAATCAATAATAAAAGTTTTATATGATATGAAACAACATATTTTCCTTTTTTATTTTTATATTGATGAATCAAAATCAAAATCCACTTCCATCCCACATCTTGTGCTATAGAAGGAGGCTCACATAAATAAAGAGGGGAAACTAGTTGATGAAAACACACAAGCAGTATGGGAAACATCTGCAAATATAACATAATAATAATTCATCGTGATTTATAAAATTATTATATAAAAATATCTATTTATGTTTATATGTTTTCTACATAGTTTAGACACAAGAATTGGCAGTGACCGTATCAGAAGAAAAACTACTTTCGGTAGCTTTGAAGTGACTAGAACAATATGGTCGCGTTAGAGGTGTAGATTTTGGAGTGTCTCCTTGGACATATTTAGAGAAGACAAAACCAAAATAAGATACATATAAAATGATTAAATTATTATAATAAAAAATATATGCTTTTTAAGCTATTGTTGTCTTATCTGGTTTGACAGACCAATGTATGTGAAATAATCAAAGAAAACCAGTGATGGAACAAAGATCAGTACATGAACAACCAAATGACCCCCACTATATTTGAAGATATTTATTCCCCTCAACCATATACCTTACCTTATGTAATCAATTTTTTCATTACTATTTCTCCTAAATATGAATCAAACAACTTCTGATAACTTTATATTACTAAAATTCTATAGGGTGAATTTGTATGTGACCACTGAGTTTCCTATTCCACTTGATGATATGGTTATTACAATGGTCAATGATGTTATTAGAACTTTTGTAGCATGTCCATATAATCCTATAAATATACATGAGGTATGTCTATAAAAAAATCAAATGAAAAACATGTAACAGTTGATGAAAATAGGTATAAAGTGAGGTATGGTAGTACATACGGATAAAGTGAATGGGAAATGAAAGGTAGGTCAAGACAATATATTGAATCAACCAAGAAAACAAAAGGACCTTTTGGGAGTACCTTCTCCCCACCAATTCCACTACAACGTTTATTATCATTACAACTTCATACGGAGACCACATTTAAAGATGGGGATATGTCTTAAATTCCCTTTGAATAAGAAATATTTGAAACTTTCATTACATATTCAGTTGGTCTCAAGAGTATAAATGATATTCTCAAGTTTTAATGGTTGGGAGTCTTAATTGTGAATACATACATCAGGTCAATTTTCATAATACGTATATCCAAAAAAGATATAATTTATTCATTAAAGTTAAAAACTATTCATATTTTCTATAGGAATTTATATTACTACTATGTAAAGGGAAAACCAGGTGAAGTACAATTTGAATTCATTAATCTCTGTATCATTTTTATGTAAGAAAAAATTTTAAAGGATGAAATTGGTAAGAAAAAAGATGTGTTAAATGATGCATTTGAGAAAAAAATAATAGATGAAAGTCTCTTTTTTGTGTCTATAATACAGGGGTAAAACTCTATAATCAAATCACATAAAATATATTTTTATTTTTTTCATTACTTATTTTTTTTTATTTTTTAGGAAGCAATGGATACTGATTGAAATAAATATGGATACCCCAAATATTTATTTTTTGTATCCAATGCATGGATATCCAACAAACTGACCACATATGATGTGTATTTTGAATTTTTAATGCACTGAAATCAACATTTTATAGATATACTTCTAATTATATGTTTCAGTCTGTGTTTTAACAAGAATTTTTTAAGATAGGGTGATTACTAAATATAGGCTAAATCATGGTATGAAGTCAGTGATTGAATATAAGAAGGCTATTGATTACTTCGAATAGAAATAGATTAAGGTATATATAGAAAGATTTAACTATCAAAACATATTTCAAAACAATTTACTTATTTTGGTCAATGTTTCTACAGTATCCAGAGCAAGATAATAACAATGATTGTGGATATTATATTCAAAAATTTATGAGAGCATAAACCATGAAAAGATCAGCATCCCTGAATAGGTAATTTATGAAGGTAATTACAATTTCATTAAAAATATTTCTTAATCATTTATTTGTCTATATTTTCTTAGTACTGCCAAGATTTATGATAACCTTCGTACTCAAAATAAGAAGTAAATTTTTTTAGAGATGAGTGGGTAGCGTACATGGTGTCAAAATGTTTTCCAACATAAAATTTAGGTGATTGCATACTACGTTTGTGATCTAGTATGGGCAATGACCTTGGAAATATATTTGAAGTATAGATAATTAATATCATAATGCTTATATATTATTTTTTATCTGTTTATCAAGAAGAAGTATAATATGGGAAATCAATTTGTTTAGAGACGAATAAGTAGAATACATGGTGTCGGAATGTAAACAGACATCATGTAGAGGTGATTTCCTACTACTTATTTAGTTAATTTTCTCATCATTTTATCTACTTTTTTGGTTAATTTTATTATTATTTTTATCTGATACTTATTTTAATAAATTTACATATTAGTTCAAAACACACGTCACATGATCAAAACCAAGAAAATGAGCTCAAATTAGTTTTCAAACTTTAGTAAAATGGTTTATAATTCATTTTTAATGTGTATGAATTGATTGTATTCCAATATGGAGCATAATGTGGTCAGTATGACTAAAAGTACATGTTGTCAATACAAAAGTGTCATTTTAGTTTAAAACATACATCAAATCGTCAAAACCAAAAAATGAGATTGGATTGTTTTTGAAATTTAAGAAAACAATCCATAATTCATTTTTCACATGTAGGAATTGACCCCACATTAATATGACACCCGATGTGGTTGGTATGACTCGAATTATGTGCTTTCAATACAAAAGTTTCATTTTAGTTTAAACCATACATCAAATAATCAAAATTGAGAAAATGAGATCATATTATTTTCAAAATTTAGGACAATGATCCATTTTTCATTTTTTATGTGTAATAATTGACCTCACATTGATCCAAGAAATGATGTGGTTGTTATGACCCGAATTACATGTTTTGAATGGAAATGTGCCATTTTAGTTTAAAACTCATGTCAAAATAGATGAAATCGAGAAAACGAGTTCGGAATATTTTTAAAATTTAGTAAAATTATCCATAATTCATTTTTAATGTTTAGGAATTAACCACACATAAATACAATGCATGGTGTAACTGATATTACTCAAATTGAGTGGTTTGAGTTTAAAATTGACATTTTAGTAAAAAAAACGAGTGACATACTCAAAACCAAGAAAATGCATTCGTATTTTTTTATTCTTTAGGGAAATAATACCTCAGTAAATTTTGATATATGGGAATCAATCATACCTCAATGAGATACATATTTTACCTATTATAACTCTAATTGTGTGGTTTTAGTTTAAAATTGAAATTTTATTAATGTCTTATTTCATATTTATGTTTAATTTATTTTTTTTTATAGTATTACTAACATAAGAATTGTTTTATTATACAGGTGGATTCTTTTTCTCAATTTGGGGTGGTTTGTTCAAAGTTGATCATGCTTGTGAGAGACTAGACTTCTAGGATGCAACTGAGATAATGGAAATAAGGAAATGGGTCAAGAATGTGTATAGACGTCATGAAAAGGTGAATTCCTACTGCTTATTTAGTTAATTTTGTCACCATTTTATATAAAATTTTTAAATTAATTTTCTTATCATTTTTATCTAAGAATTATTTAGTTTTTTTCACAGATATTTCAAAAGTTATATTTTCCTTTCAACTGTCTGCAACAAGTCAAAAAAGATAGAACATGTTACTTTTGAGTGGGGATTTTTAGGCAGCATAGGGTTTCCACTTCCATCTAAATGAAATATCTCTCTTTTCTGAATTGTTTCATATAGTTGAAATAAAAACAAACATCACATGCTTAATCATTCGCATCTCAATCTGATACACGGTGTGCTCGGTACGACTCGAAATGTATGTTTTTAGTTCATAATTTATATTTTAGTTCAAAACAAACATCATATACTCAAAACTAATAAAACACATACATATTGTTTTTATACCTTATTAAAATAATCTATAAGTCATTTATGACGTATAGGAATCGGTCGCACCTCAATCGGACACACGGTGTGACCAGTATGACTCTAAGTGTGTCTTTTATTTAAAATTGACATTAATTTTAGTAAAAACATCAGTGACATAATCAAAACTAAGAAAACGCATTCATATTGTTTTGATATTTTATTAAAATGATCAATAAGTTATTTTTGATGTGTTAGAATTATATTCACCTCAATATGACGCATGGTGTGACCGATATGACTCCAATTGTGTATTTTTATTTAAAATTGAAATTAATTTTAATAAAAAAGACAAATGACATACTCAAAACTAAGAAAATTTATTCAGATTGGTTTGAAACATTAGGAAAACAAACTATAATTCACGTTTTATGTGTAGAAATCATCTGCACCTCAATATGAAACACGGTGTTCCCGATACAACTCAAAGTGTCACTTATCAGTTTAAAATTGAGATTTTTGTTCAAAAAGTGTCTCACTCACTAAAAACCAAGAAAATGTGCTCTAATTGTCTTAATAATTTAGGAAAGTGGTTTATAATTCATTTGTGATGTATAGGAATCAGTCTCATGTCAAACCAAAACATGATGTGACTGGTATGACTCAAAGCGGGTGTTTTTATTTTAAAATGATATTTTATTAAAAAAGACAAGTGACATACTCAAAACTGAGCAAACGAATTCAGATTATTTTGATATTTTAGAAAAAAAAATCATAAGTCATTTATGATGTGTAGGAATCAGTCGCACCTCAATCTGACACACGGTGTGACTGATATGACACCAAGTGTATCTTTTTATTTAAAATTGACATTAATTTAAGTAAAAAAGACAAGTGACGTACTCAAAACTGATCAAACACATTCGGATTGTTTTGATACTTCACAAAAATGATTCATAAGTCATTTTTGACATGTAGGAATCAGTCTGACTTCAATCTGATACACGATGTTCCCCGTATGACTCAAATTATTTGTTATTAGTTTAAAATTGATATTTTAGTTCTAAAAGTGTGTCACTCACTAAAAACTGAGAAAATGTGCTCAAATTATCTTGATAATTTAGGAAAATGATACATAAGTCATTTGTGTCATGTATGAATTAGTATCTCACATCAAACTAACCCACGATGTGACCGATATGACTCAAAGTGCATGTTTCCAGTTTAATATGACATTTTAGTAAAAAAGACAAGTGACGTACTCAAAAACGAGCAAACACTTTCAAAATATTTTGATATTTTAGGACAATGATCAATAAGTTATTTGTGACATATAAAAATTGACTACACATCAATTTGACACACGATGTGGTCGATGTGAATTGAAGTACGTGTTTTCAATATATGTGTCATTTTTGTTTAAAATACATATCACTTCTCCAAAACTGAGCAAACAATCTCAGATTATTTTCTCATCATTTTATCTTCTATTACTTAATTAATTTTCTTATCATTTTTATCTTATACTTATTTTTTTAAATTTTCACAGAGATAATGATTGAAGAAAAACAATAAATGGTGTGACATGCAAGAATCAACTAAAACTCAATCTGATACGTGGTGTTCCCGGTATGACTCAAAGTATGTGTTTTTAGATTAAAATTGAAATTTTGTGTTTAATTTATTTCTTTATAGTATTACTAAAATAATTCTTTTTTTCTTATACAGGTGCATTCTTTGGCTCGAGCTAAGGTGGTTTGTTCTACAATATCGTGATTGAGGTTTAGAGGCTAAAGATAATGAAACATTGATGTTTTTGAATGTCTGTGATAATTTTTTCTTACTCATGTAATTGTATAAACCAATGTTTGAAATGTCTATAATATGGTGTTTTTTTTCTTGTATTTTTTTTGTAAATTTTATTTCATTTAAATTATGTATTTGCAACCTGTTTTTGTTGTTGTTTTATTGTTGTAGTGTGTTGTAAATTTAACACCACATCGCAACATGCCTCTTTATCAGTGTCAAGACCCGCCCTCGGGGTCCGTGCCGTGACTACCCCAAGCCCGCCTTCCATAGGCCAGGGGCTGGCGACTAGCACCAAGGCGTAAATCCCAGTAAAAAGGGAAGGCATTGCCTTTGTAAAGTAAACAAACTCCTCAGAGTAAACAAACGGAAAGTAAACACTAAACAAAAGCAGAGTACAACTGAAAGTGCGGAAAAGTAAAAGGGCCAGTATACAAACCCAAACTGAAAGTAAAGTACAACTCGAAAGGGAAAACAGCAACTGAAAAGTAAAAGCCGCTACTCCGAGCTGTCCACTGGAAATCCCACCTGAAGGGTGGGTACAGATAGCTCCTCTGCTCCACGGGTCCCGCCGTCTGCTCCGAGCACGTCCCGCCCAGTGGTCCACCTCCGGGTACCTTCCCGCTCTGCAAGCCTCAGCTAAGGTCAACGCTGTCCGTCGTCTGCAACCAACACAACGTAGTGCGGGCAAAGCCCGTGCAGGGGTGAGTATAAGCTACTCAGTAGGGACCCCGAGACCCCTGAAGGTCTCTCAAATCCACAAAGGATAAACCACGAAGAAAAGTAACAATCACGAAGTAATAACTGACACTGCTTAGGTATATGCCCATACATATACCTAAGTCATCAATTCAAATACGCTCCAACCTCCGAGCCCAAGTACAACTCAGTCCACACAGGAAAGTAAACGTATTCCACACAGGAAAGCAAAACGTAATCCACACAGGATTGCACAACACAATCCACACAGGAAAGCAATTGGATTCAGCTCACACA
The DNA here is from genome assembly GCA_963277665.1 of Viscum album. Lineage (NCBI taxonomy): Eukaryota > Viridiplantae > Streptophyta > Magnoliopsida > Santalales > Viscaceae > Viscum > Viscum album. The sequence continues at coordinate 320,841,152 of OY728156.1, forward strand.
GGTATACTTCTTCAAGGAAGATACAGATGATCACTGATCCATCTAAGTCGTCGGACCCACGAAGGATCGATAGGTAACTAACCCCCGCAATGACCCACACAGGATCGGGCCCACACAGGACCTGTAGGCGCTGGCTCACACAGAACCGCTGAGCGCAAGGACCCACACAGGATCGGGCCCACACAGGACCTGTAGCACTGATCCACGTAGGATCGCTGAGTGCTGAAGTTGTCGTCGTCGAATCCACACAGGATCTCTGTACTGTCGTCGTCGCAGTCACAGTAGCAGTAGTAGTCGTAGCAGTCGCAGCCAGCACTAGGGTTCCCGCACACAGCAAGCTCGTTCGGAGGGTCCGCTCCACGAGCCGAGAGGCTGATACATCAACTGTCACGAAGACCAGAGTTGATGTATCCAAAAGTTCCGTATCGTCAACAGGAACTCAACGCAACAGACGGCGCGTCGATCGGACGCCCGGTCTGAGAGTTATTGGCATTTTCGTCTCCGGGGCCCGGTTGGTTTTTAAGGCAAAACCAACCCGACCGTACTCCACCTGCGTCCAAACCTCGGGCGTAGTATTCCAAAAGATCCGTCTCACTAAGAGGAACACAACGCGACTGACGGCGCGTCAATCGGACGTTCGTAGCTCAAGATATTAGCGTTTCCGCTCCGAAGTCCCGGTTGGTTTCGTGAACGAACCAACCCGGCCGAACTCAAAGTAATCCGAAACCTTGAGTGTGATATACCGAAACGACCGTCTCGATCCAAGGATCGCGTTGCCGCAGACGGTTCGTCATTCGGAGGTCCGAGGCTCAAGTTATGACCAAAAGACCGGAACAGGTTCGAAACGGGGGGGTCCGGGTCCGGGCCGACCCGGCCCGACCCCCCCCCCCCTGGGCGGCGCGGCGGCGGCGCGGCGGCGCGGCGGCACGGGGGCCGCGGCGGCTTGTCGCCGCGGGGTGGCTGCACGCGGGGGCTAAGCCCCCGCTGATTGAAAAGGCGGCGCGGCCTTTGTGCCGCGCCATTTTTTAAAACGCCCCCCCCCCCCACGTGGGGGGCCTGATTGAGCGGAACCGGGGGGGAAGGCCGGCTGCCCCCCTCCCTTCAAAGAACCGCCCCCCTCCTAAAGAGGGGGGTTTTGAGTGTTGGTCGGGGGATTAATTCCCCCGGTTTAATACCTTCCGGCCGGCCAGCTGGCCGGCCGGTTTTCTCCAACGGGACCGGAAATTTCCGGTCCCCCCTTCGGCTTATGACGCCGGCGGCCCGGCCGCCGGTCTTCTCTTCCCGCCGCGGCCCAGAACCGGCCACGGTCTCCTCGTCCCGCCGCGGCCTGGAACCGGCCGCGGTGTTCGTCGTCCGGCGCGGTGCGACGGCACCGTGCCCCCTTCGCCGTGCCTTGATTCCTTTCAACGCGGCGCGACGGCGTCGCGTTCTTGAAGATTCTTCCTCGGCGTGGCGCGACGGCGCCGCGTAAATTAAATGTACGATTATCCGCGTGGTGCGACGGCACCACGCCACTTTGCTTCCACCCGCAAGAATAAACAACAAGAACGATGGAGGGGAGTTCGGCCGTGTTCATGCGGTCCCCCCCCCTCACGTTAAGCAATAACGCATCTTTAAATAATCCAAAGCCACACCTTAGTCTTGCTAAAATTCATGATCAAAAATAGAATAACTAAACAATAATCAACAACCCCTACCTCGGGTATAAGGTTCGAAGATTGTCAACGTTCCGCGGAAGTCGACGTCACGGAGGTCGGGCGTCGCGGTAGCCGTTCGTCAAATCCGATGACAAAGGGATGTGTTCGAAGAGACACGTCGTTGGCGAAACTTGTACGCCGACGAAGGTTGTCCGAGGAAGAAGTGGCGTCCCTTTTCGTTGACACGGTAAACGAAGAATGGAGGTGCGGCGTTCTTCGTCGGAGCTTGAGCGTTCTTCGAGTTCTTCGTCAGAGTTGAAGAAGAAGAAGGAAAAGCTCTCCACCTCTCAAGAAGACAAACAATTAACCCAAAATAAAATAAGACTCGATCTTATTTTATTAACACATAACACACTAGAATTTCAAATGTTTGAAATTCAAAAGGATTAACTCCCATAATTAAATAAGTAACTCAAGTCATTTAATGAGGCGTTAAGGGAGTTGAGAGAAAATGAAAGGTTTAGGGGTTCGTGTGGGCCCCACCACACTTAATCCTCCCAAGGGAGGTTAAGTGGGTGTGGGTCCCACTTCCAACCCCCTTTGGTAGGTTTTATCAAGTTATAATAAAATTTGTTCTTCACAAATTTTATTTAACTCAAACTAAAAACCCCAAAACTAACTTTCAACCCGCAACAAACGCAACTTCTGAAAAGGTCTCTTTAAGCGAATATCGGTGCTGCGAGTTCATCGGTGCCCTCGGATTTCAATTCCGAGCACCGGATCAAAAGTTAGGAATTCCCGCTCGTTCGTTCACTGAACGTACCCGAGCCAAACTTCGGAAATTGATTCCGGGCACTCCGGGCCTCGGAATCAGGTGTCGTCTGAAACCGCGCTCTTGTAAAATTCTAAAGAAAATTAAGAAAAAATTTCCCTTGAATTTTACGGGTCTTTACATTACTCCCACCTCAGGGCTTTATGTCCCCGTAAAGTTACATCAAAAACTAGGGAAACAAATGAGGGTACTGAGCACGCATCTGAGCCTCCCGCTCCCATGTGCTCTCCTGGAGATTCTCGTGCTGTCATCTGATGCGCACAAGAGGAATCGATCGCCCACGCAGGACCCGCTCCTGTCGATCCTCTATCTCCACCGGGACCTCCGTAAAAGTCGCCCCATCGTCAACGTCAAGCTCCCCATGGTCAATGATGTGCGTCGGGTCGTGCACGTATCTCCTCAGCTGGGATACGTGGAAGACGTCGTGCACCCGGTGCAACTGAGGTGGTAGAGCCAGGCGATAAGCCACCTCACCAATCCTGCTGAGAATCTGGAAGGGTCCGATGAAGCGCGGAGATAACTTGTCGCCTCGGCCAAATCTCCAAATACCACGTCGAGGTGAGACCCGCAAGAAGACGTGGTCGCCATCCTCGAACTCTAGTGGCCTCCGCCTCCTGTCAGCATAAGACTTCTGCCGGCTCTGAGCTGTCCTCATCCGCTCCTGGATGACCTGGACCTTCTCTGTCGTGGCCTGGACCATCTCTGGTCCCACCAGTGCTGACTCTCCAGGGTCTGTCCAGCACAAAGGAGATCTACAAGGTCGGCCGTACAACGCCTCGTACGGTGCCATCCCGATGGTGGAGTGGTAGCTGTTGTTGTACGCAAACTCCACCAAGGGTAGGTGGTCCTCCCAGCTACGACCAAAGTCGAGGACACATGCGCGGAGCATGTCCTCGAGTGTCTGAATGGTCCTCTCCGTCTGACCATCCGTCTAAGGGTGAAAAGCGGTGCTAAGACGTAGATGCGTCCCGAACGCCTCCTGTAACCCCTTCCAAAGCCGGGAAGTAAAGAGGGCATCTCGATCGGAGACGATAGATGATGGCACGCCGTGGAGCCGCACAATCTCCTGAACGTAGAGACGTCCCAAGCTCTCTACTGAGCCCTGCTCTCTGATGGGTAAGAAGTGTGCCGACTTGGTGAGTCGGTCAACAATCACCTAGATGGAGTCGTGACCTCTGGAAGTGCGTGGAAGTCCAGTCACGAAGTCCATAGATATGCCGTCCCACTTCCACTCTGGAACCTCCAAGGGTTGTACCAAGCCCGCTGGTACCTGATGCTCTGCCTTCACCTGCTGATAGGTGAGGCATCGAGAAACGAACTCTGCTACTGCCTTCTTCATGCCCGGCCACCAGTGCTGTCGTCTGAGGTCCTGGTACATCTTCGCCACTCCAGGATGTACCGCCAAAGGAGAAGTGTGAAACTCTCTCAGCACTTCCTCTCGCAAGGCGACTGGTACCATGGTACGTCCTCTGAAAAGGATGTCGTGCTCTTCTCCAAGGGAGAAACCATCAGGTGCCTGTCCCGAGGATATCTGTGCACGCCGTGTCTCACAGTCAGCGTCCTCACGCTGTGCCTCTCTGACCCGCTGCAGTAGTGGAGGAGTGACTGTGAGAGACTGAAGAAAGGCTGCTCCATCTCTATCCACGAAGGATATCTGCAAAGAGGCTAGCTGCTCCGTCGCCTCCTCAAGTAGCTGAATCCCCGTCCTCCTGCTGAGGGCATCGGCTACTACGTTCCCCTTACCAGGAGTATAGACTATCTCAAAGTCATAGTCCTGGAGGAACTCGAGCCATCGCCGCTGTCTCAGGTTCAGGTCCTTCTGCGAGAAGATATACCTGAGACTCTGATGATCGGAAAAGACTGTAAAGCGCTCGCCCATCAGATAGTGTCGCCATGTCTTCAGAGCGAAGACCACTGCTGCTAACTCCAGGTCATGGGTAGCGTAGTTCTACTCATGCGGCCTCAACTGACGTGATCCATAGGCGATCATGGCCCGCTCCTGCATCAGAACACATCCGAGTCCGGTCCCTGATGCATCGCAGTAGACTACGTACCCTACTCCCTCCTCAGGCAACCTCAAGATAGGTGCGCTAGTCAATCTCTGTCTCAGCTCCTGGAAGCTCTGCTGACATCTGTCAGACCACACGAAGGGTTTCCCCTTCTTCGTCAAAGCTGTGAGTGGTGCCGCAACTCTAGAGAAGTCTGGCACGAATCTCCGATAGTATCCAGCTAGTCCCAAGAAACTCCGAACCTCAGTCACGCTCCTGGGTGGCTCCCAAGCTAACACAGCCTCAATCTTCGCGGGATCCACTGCAACTCCCGCCTCAGAGATAACGTGTCCCAAAAAGTGGACCTCACGTATCCAGAACTGGCACTTCAAGAGCTTACCATAAAGCTGGTGCTCTCGGAGTGTGTCAAGAACAACTCGCAAGTGATAGGCGTGCTCCTCCTCTGTCGCAGAGTAAATCAGAATGTCGTCGATGAAGACCACGACGAACCGATCGAGGTATGGCTGAAAGATCCTATTCATGAGAGCCATGAACACTGCTGGAGCATTGGTTACACCGAAAGGAATAACCAAGAACTCATAGTGGCCATACCGACATCTGAAGGCCGTCTTCTGCACATCCTCGTCTCTGACTCTGAGCTGATGATAGCCTGACCTGAGGTCTATCTTCGAGAACCACCGTGCTCCCTTGAGCTGATCAAAGAGGTCATCAATCCTCGGTAGCGGATACTTGTTCCTCACTGTCACCTGGTTCAGGCGACGATAGTCAACACAAAGTCGCAAGCTCCCGTCCGCCTTCTTGGCGAACAATATCGGGGAAGCCCAGGGTGAAACACTGGGTCGAATGAACCCCTTGCCCTGCAAGTCCTCCAACTGTACCCGTAGCTCTCGAAGCTCGGCGGGGGCCATCCGATATGCTGGAGTGGATATCGGGGCTGTCCCGGGGTACAAGTCAATATAAAAGTCTACCTCTCTGCGAGGAGGTAGCCCTGGAACGTCGTCGGGAAAAATGTCCGCAAACTGATCCACCAGTGCAGGAAAACCAGGACTCCGCACGTCAACTGCTCCAAGGATGAGGCTAGCCAACTGATGAGTGATGGGCTGTCCTCTCCTCCGCGGAAGTCCATCATGTGCTGCTAAGGCTCCCTTCTCGCCGGTGAAGGTGAACCTGCTCCCGTCGGTGCGTACACATCGCACCTTGCGCCTAAAACAGTCAATCTGTGCATGGACCGTAGATAGCCAATCCATGCCCAAGATGACGTCGTAAGGCCTCGACGCTGCTACAAGAAGATCCCAGCCGAAGCTCTCGCCTCCTAGAGTAAGCTCACACTGCCGGCACCAGTGCGTAATCGTCGAGTCTGCTCCCGTAGGAGTCTCTAGCCGTAAGGATCGAGCCAACGGCTCTGTCGGAATCTCCGAGCTCCGAACAAGGGCAGCGGCTATGAAAGAGTGACTCACTCCTGTGTCTATAAGAACTGCAGCAAGGGTGGAGTAGACACAGATAGTACCTCGAATCATCTCGGGTGCGCCGTGGTCGTAGGCCTCTGCTGCCTGGAGCTGTGCCTGTCGCTGCCCGCCAGCTCCCTGTGGTCGGGGTGGACCTCCTGGTGGTGGTGGTGGTAGAGCTTCAAAGCGTCGGCCACCACCGGCTGCTCGTCCAGCTCCTCTGCCTCGTCCGCCTCCTCCCTGCGGACCGCCACGGTCGACCCTCTGCCTCTGCCTCGGTGGTCCATCAACTGACTGCTGCTCCTCAGCACGGCGGGTCGGGCAGTCGCGAGCCATGTGGCCCTGCCCGCCGCATGAGTAGCACTGTCTGCCTCTCGTAAGACTGGCTCCGCGCTGTGTGCCCCGCACTGCTGAGCCAGTGCCCTGAGATCGTCTGCCCGAAGGTCTGGTCTGTCTGGACCCCTGAGTCATCCGTCGACTGCCTGCTGCAGATGACTCTGCCACGTGTCGCCCTGCGGTGGGTCGCTGTGCTGGTGTAGACTCAGCAAGGAAGCTCTCGATCAGAAGGGCCCGCTCCGGTACTCCTGTCTGAGTCGGTATGCTGAGGGAGATCAGCGATGCCCTGATCTCGTGTCTCAAACCCTGCTCGAAGGTCCGGGCCCGAAAGAATGGGTCTCGTACCATGTCGGTCGAGTAGCGCGAGAGATCGGTAAATCTCGCCGAGTACTGAGCGACCGTCATGCTGCCCTACCGCAGCTGTAGAAGCTCCTGGATACGCACCGCACGAAGGGTGGCTGGGACGAACTCCGATCGGAAGAGGCTCTCAAAGTCCGTCCAAAGTAGGGATGTCTCATCGTGCACCTGGAGCATCAAGCTCCACCATCGTCATGCTGCTGCGTGTAGTAGGCTCGCAGCGAGGATCACCATGAGGTCTGCTGGTGTCCTCACTAGCCTAAACACTCGAACCACTGCCTCCAGCCAGTCCTCTGCTGCCTGGGGATCCGTCTCCCCGCGAAACCTGGGCGGTCGCTGGCGCTGAAACTCATGCAGTGCGCTGAGGCGACGTGCATCGTCAGCGGCTGCTGCTGGAAGCATCGGGGGCTCGGCGGGTAAAGCTACCGCCGGTGCCACTACTGGCAAAGGGCCCTGCACCGAGGCCTCGTCGCTCGGTGGGCTGTCGTCTCGCTCGACTCTCGGAACCCTAGCTGGCTGTCGTCGTGGGGCCATCCTGAAAAGGAAACAGGTGCGCCACGGTTAGAACAGTATACCTGGTGAGCTGATATAAGTAATCACAAAGAAAACTTTGAAACACACACGCAATCAATGTTTTCGTGCATTAAGTCGGAAATCAGAAGTCAGGGTCCTGGTGTACGGATACGTCGGCCGCCGCACCAACACTGGACTCCCTGGACTGATAACCACACTCAATACGCTAAACATTATTTCTTCACATAGAAAAGATCAGAGTTCACGGTAGAACCGAACTCCTCTGATACCAATTTGTCAAGACCCGCCCTCGGGGTCCGTGCCGTGACTACCCCAAACCCGTCTTCCATAGGCCAGGGGCTGGCGACTAGCACCAAGGCGTAAATCCCAGTAAAAAGAGAAGGCATTGCCTTTGTAAAGTAAACAAACTCCTCAGAGTAAACAAACGGAAAGTAAACACTAAACAAAAGCAGAGTACAACTGAAAGTGCGGAAAAGTAAAAGGGCCAGTATACAAACCCAAACTGAAAGTAAAGTACAACTCGAAAGGGAAAACAGCAACTGAAAAGTAAAAGCCGCTACTCCGAGCTGTCCACTGGAAATCCCACCTGAAGGGTGGGTACAGATAGCTCCTCTGCTCCACGGGTCCCGCCGTCTGCTCCGAGCACGTCCCGCCCAGTGGTCCACCTCCGGGTACCGTCCCGCTCTGCAAGCCTCAGCTAAGGTCAACGCTGTCCGTCGTCTGCAACCAACACAACATAGTGCGGGCAAAGCCCGTGCAGGGGTGAGTATAAGCTACTCAGTAGGGACCCCGAGACCCCTGAAGGTCTCTCAAATCCACAAAGGATAAACCACGAAGAAAAGTAACAATCACGAAGTAATAACTGACACTGCTTAGGTATATGCCCATACATATACCTAAGTCATCAATTCAAATACGCTCCAACCTCCGAGCCCAAGTACAACTCAGTCCACACAGGAAAGTAAACGTATTCCACACAGGAAAGCAAAACGTAATCCACACAGGATTGCACAAAACAATCCACACAGGAAAGCAATTGGATTCAGCTCACACAGGTATACTTCTTCAAGGAAGATACAGATGATCACTGATCCATCTAAGTCGTCGGACCCACGAAGGATCGATAGGTAACTAACCCCCGCAATGACCCACACAGGATCGGGCCCACACAGGACCTGTAGGCGCTGGCTCACACAGAACCGCTGAGCGCAAGGACCCACACAGGATCGGGCCCACACAGGACCTGTAGCACTGATCCACGTAGGATCGCTGAGTGCTGAAGTCGTCGTCGTCGAATCCACACAGGATCTCTGTACTGTCGTCGTCGCAGTCACAGTAGCAGTAGTAGTCGTAGCAGTCGCAGCCAGCACTAGGGTTCCCGCACACAGCAAGCTCGTTCGGAGGGTCCGCTCCACGAGCCGAGAGGCTGATACATCAACTGTCACGAAAACCAGAGTTGATGTATCCAAAAGTTCCGTATCGTCAACAGGAACTCAACGCAACAGACGGCGCGTCGATCGGACGCCCGGTCTGAGAGTTATTGGCATTTTCGTCTCCGGGGCCCGGTTGGTTTTTAAGGCAAAACCAACCCGACCGTACTCCACCTGCGTCCAAAACTCGGGCGGAGTATGCCAAAAGATCCGTCTCACTAAGAGGAACACAACGCGACTGACGGCGCGTCAATCAGACATTCGTAGCTCAAGATATTAGCGTTTCCGCTCCGAAGGCCCGGTTGGTTTCGTGAACGAACCAACCCGGCCAAACTCAAAGTAATCCGAAACCTTGAGTGTGATATACCGAAACGACCGTCTCGATCCAAGGATCGCGTTGCCGCAGACGGTTCGTCATTCGGAGGTCCGATGCTCAAGTTATGACCAAAAGACCGGAACAGGTTCGAAACGGGGGGGTCCGGGTCCGGGCCGACCCGGCCCGACCCCCCCCCCCCCCCTGGGCGGCGCGGCGGCGCGGGGGCCGCGGCGGCTTGTCGCCGCGGGGTGGCTGCACGCGGGGGCTAAGCCCCCGCTGATTGAAAAGGCGGCGCGGCCTTTGTGCCGCGCCATTTTTTAAAACGCCCCCCCCCCCCCCACGTGGGGGGCCTGATTGAGCGGAACCGGGGGGGAAGGCCGGCTGCCCCCCTCCCTTCAAAGAACCGCCCCCCTCATAAAGAGGGGGGTTTTGAGTGTTGGCCGGGGGATTAATTCCCTCGGTTTAATACCTTCCGGCCGGCCAGCTGGCCGGCCGGTTTTCTCCAACGGGACCAGAAATTTCCGGTCCCCCCTTCGGCTTACGACGCCGGCGGCCCGGCCGCCGGTCTTCTCTTCCCGCCGCGGCCCGGAACCGGCCGCGGTCTCCTCGTCCCGCCGCGGTCCGGAATCGGCCGCGGTGTTCGTCGTCCGGCGCGGTGCGACGGCACCGCGCCCCCTTCGCCGTGCCTTGATTCCTTTCAACGCGGCGCGACGGCGTCGCGTTCTTGAAGATTCTTCCTCGGCGTGGCGCGACGGCGCCGCGTAAATTAAATGTACGATTATCCGCGTGGTGCGACGGCACCACGCCACTTTGCTTCCACCCGCAAGAATAAACAACAAGAACGATGGAGGGGAGTTCGGCCGTGTTCATGCGGTCCGCCCCCCCCCCCCCCCCCCTCACGTTAAGCAATAACGCATCTTTAAATAATCCAAAGCCACACGTTAGTCTTGCTAAAATTCATGATCAAAAATAGAATAACTAAACAATAATCAACAACCCCTACCTCGGGTATAAGGTTCGAAGATTGTCAACGTTCCGCGGAAGTCGACGTCGCGGAGGTCGGGCGTCGCGGTAGCCGTTCGTCAAATCCGATGACGAAGGGATGCGTTCGAAGAGACACGTCGTTGGCGAAACTTGTACGCCGACGAAGGTTGTCCGAGGAAGAAGTGGCGTCCCTTTTCGTTGACACGGTAAACGAAGAATGGAGGTGCGGCGTTCTTCGTCGGAGCTTGAGCGTTCTTCGAGTTCTTCGTCAGAGTTGAAGAAGAAGAAGGAAAAGCTCTCCACCTCTCAAGAAGACAAACAATTAACCCAAAATAAAATAAGACTCTATCTTATTTTATTAACACATAACACACTAGAATTTCAAATGTTTGAAATTCAAAAGGATTAACTCCCATAATTAAATAAGTAACTCAAGTCATTTAATGAGGCGTTAAGGGAGTTGAGAGAAAATGAAAGGTTTAGGGGTTCGTGTGGGCCCCACCACACTTAATCCTCCCAAGGGAGGTTAAGTGGGTGTGGGTCCCACTTCCAACCCCCTTTGGTAGGTTTTATCAAGTTATAATAAAATTTGTTCTTCACAAATTTTATTTAACTCAAACTAAAAACCCCAAAACTAACTTTCAACCCGCAACAAACGCAACTTCCGAAAAGGTCTCTTTAAGCGAATATCGGTGCTGCGAGTTCATCGGTGCCCTCAGATTTCAATTCCGAGCACCGGATCAAAAGTTAGGAATTCCCGCTCGTTCGTTCACTGAACGTACCCGAGCCAAACTTCGGAAATTGATTCCGGGCACTCCGGGTCTCAGAATCAGGTGCCGGCTGAAACCGCGCTCTTGTAAAATTCTAAAGAAAATTAAGAAAAAATTTCCCTTGAATTTTATGGGTCTTTACAATCAGCCCTACCAAAGGCACTGATAAAGGCATCGTTTATTAGTTTAAAAAAAATGCCAATAAAGTGGGTCTTTATTAGCGCTAGAAAATAACTAATAAAAACATAGGTCTTTTAATCGCACTCCGGTGATCAGTGCTTGTTTTTCATTGACAACGACCAATTTTAGCAGTATTAAAAGCTTGTTTTTTAGTAGTGTGTAGGGGTCCTTTTTGTGGGTTAGATGAATCTATTGACATTACTACAACTCTAGAGATAGAGCATTAGTTGGTATTGCTCTAGTTGAAGGCAATTTTTTTGGAGGCAAGAGTTTTTCAAATGGTGAGGGTGTTGAAGTAATGGATGTTACAATGATATAGGCTACTGCTAGATGTGTGTTATCTTGAGGATTCAAGCTTAATTTCATTTGGATCAAGGTTGGTGCTTTTTTGAAATTGCATTCAGTTGTTTTTTGGGGTATCTATTTGGGGTGATGTTTATGTTTGTTGGCAAAGTCCGTTAGAACGATGTATGGTTGTCTTGTTTGGCCCAAGCATGTTTGTTGATGTTTGCATTAGGTTTGCTTGGTAGAAGGTTTTCTGTTTATCATTATGTTGTTTTTTGTGTTTCTGAAATTGTTGTCCCACTTGTTATCAAAAAAAAATAGTGGCACCAAAGCTTAAGAACTTGTGTATCCAATTGATTATGAAATTGGTGATTATGAACTATTTATCTTGAATCTCTTAATTTTATGTTCATTTATACTTTATTTGTTTTTCTTTATGATCATTTTATTGATTTTCTCTTTACTTAACATTTTGAATAGAAACTTTGATAATCTTTCATTTTAGATTACCTTTTAATTTTTCATTGCACTTTATAGTTCCGACTATCTAGACTTTAACATATGTATTGCAATACTTATTTTCATTTGAGGGGATTTTTACTTCAATGTATTGAACTTTTCAATTCACCACACCCACCTCTTTAAGCTACTTCACTAAGTCAATGGTTGAATCTATTTTTTCTAGTAGTGGTGTATAAAATCTAATGTGAGGTAAATCTCTAATGAATAAGAGCTTTGGAAAAATTTGTTTTTACACTAGAATATGTATGTCATAAAATATTTTTTACAATAAGAGATAATAAATGATTTAAAAATGCTTTCGTAGACTAAATATTTAATAAAAAAGGTGAAATATTGTTATATTAAGTGTGTGTGTGTAGATGTGCATGTTTATTAAATATATGCGTCTTACATGATGGATGGAATCTCACAGTAAAATAAAACTCATTTTATAAGTATTTAAAGATTTATTTTAGTAAAGTGTTATATAAACACACCCACAAAACAAAACACAAAAAAAATTAAAAAAAATAATGATAATTCTGACTGAGAAATCGGCACGATTGGAGTTTCATTATTTTGGGAATCAAAAATTCATCTAAAAAAATCAACTATATCTACTAAAGTTGAGTGACATCTTCATACGTGTCACCTATACATGCTTCCACATCACCCAAAAAATGTATTATTCCCTCCAAAAATGGGAACCCTCTCACGCAAACTCATGGCCTCTTCGTATCCCTCCAATCTACCTGCTCGTGTTTTCCCTCCGCTCCTCCTAGGGTTTCCGCCTCCACGTTTTTCTCCCTCTCCCACTTTGAGAACTGTCTCCTCCTCCGGGTCCTCTGCCTACGGCTGCTTCGCCTCTAGGTCCTCCGCCTACGCCTGCTCCACCTCCGCCTACTCCGCCTCGACCTCAGCCTCCGCCTCCGCCTACTTCACCTCCATCCTCCCCGTCTACTCCGCCTCCGCCTCCGGCTCCTCCGCCTCCCACTGTATCTTTCTCTGACTACATCACCTCGTGCTCTCACTGTCTACTCCGAAGGATTCCGTTAAGCATTCCTCTATTTCAAATGAAATCAATCCATCCCTTCAAAACATCTTCGTCTCACGATTTTCATTGCATGTATCTATGGTAACCCTGTATTTACACTGTCGTAATCTCAACGCACTGCCAAACCACCTCGGGATCGCGATTTCAGTTCCCTCTAGCAACAGTAACCCCTAAATTTTTACTGTTGTTCCCCCCAAGCCCCACAACTGATAAATTAATTTCTTCACCCACAACCTACTCCAACATCTACATTAGTCGTCTATTTCATTCACTGGTCTTTTTTAATGAAAAATCTATAGAAAATTGAGTACTTATCTTTTGTGATGCATGTTTTCAAAGGTTTTTTGGTAGGTCCTTACAAACTGGTAAGAATTAGGGCCTAATAAGCGTCTGTTGATTGGATAAAGTTTCCTGGCTATAGTATGATAGACAGCTGGTTCACCATGGGATAATATTTTGATTGATTTAGTGTTTTTTCAGTGCCTAGATGTTTGTAATAGAGTGGTTGAAGCATGGAAGTCTATACAGGGTTGGAACTTATGCAAGTTGTGGTACCAAGCCATCCAACAGAGGTTAAATTAGCACAGGTATTCTATCATTTTTTCATTTATTGTGTTCATTGTCTCTCATTCTATATTTGTATCTCAGTGTTGTTCCAGTATTTGATGCATGTTCTACCAAATTTGATGTTATTCATGATATGTGCATTGTTTGCATGTTGCATGATCATTGTAATGGTGCCCAATGTGCTTACATGTATTCTTTAATTTAGGTTTCTTTATCATCGTCTCCAGTTTTTGAATGCAATGGTAACAAAGATTCAAGGTAATTTTTCATATGTGCAATTATTTCATTTCTATTTCTATTTTCATAAATTGATGAGGTCGCTTTTATCACAAATAGTACTAATATTTCAAACCATGCTTTTCACAGGGATCAACATACCATTATTTTTTTCATAGATCCAAAGGTGAGAAAATCCTTTAACCATTCTCATCAATTTTTTATAAGCATGCACCATGTCTTATATTGTTTCTTACATCTCCTGATATCTTTTTCTATTGATTCCAAATTAAATTTTTGTCACTTATGCTGCTTACTCAGGTATGTGACATGCAATCCCTCAACTATCGTGACAAAGATTCAAGGTAATTTTTCATGTATGCAATTTTTCATTTTTGTTTTTGTTTTCATAAGTTGATGAGGTCGCTTTTATCACAAATAATATTAATATTTCAAAACATACTTTTCACAGGGATCAACATACCATTATTTTGGTCAAAGATCCAAAGGTGAGAAAATCATTCTACCATTCTCATCATTTTTTATAAGCATGCACCATGTCTTATATTGTTTCTTACATCTCTTGATATATTTTTCTATTAATTCAAATTTAAATTTTTGTCATTTATGCTGCTTACTCAGGTATGTGACATGCAATACCTCAACTATCGTAATTTTTTTCCAACGGATTTTTATTTTGTCATATGTAATACGTCTCCACTGTACACATTCCAGTTTAACCAACTACTTTCATTTTTTTACGTACATTCAACATAGAAGTCTTCTGAATTTTCTAAGTTCATATAGATGTTTTAGTTTTTTGAACATCTATACACTTATTCACTACTTGCAAACTAGCCACCCATATGAATTGGATTTACATATTACTGAAAAAAATACACATAATATGTATTCTTATTTTTAAACATTATTATCCATGCAGCCAAACCTGTAACAAACTATGAAGTTTTATGATGCAGTACTACATGAATCTTTATAATATGCATTGAAAAATAAACTTCAACTTAGATTCAATAGTTTTTGAAATGTGTAGTTTCCAGTACTATATACATTCATCTTCTTAATTGAATAATTTTATTTAATGAAAGTAAATTAGTATGATAGAAGCTTCTCCTCAATATGATGGAATTGTTATTGATTTCTATTAAACTCGGTGATGTAGATGATATGTTTTCACAGCCTTCAGCTTTTTTAAGAGGTATTGATAAATTTATTGATGTTAAAAACCACACCCTTCTGTGCAACAAAGCTTTAAGTTAACAAACATTTTGTTATATTTTATTTATTTCGAACTATCTCTTTTATGTTAACATTCAAAAATTCGATTTTAAGATTTCAATATTCATTCATTTTTATTCTTATTATTAAACATTATTGTGTACGCAGAAAAACGTGGAGAAAGCATTTGAAGTAGAAGATTCAGTACAAAGTGACATTGTCATTGGTTCATTCTACAACTTCAACCGACATTAAATGAATGATAAAATTCTACAAATAGAAACTGGAATTATTGACTGAATTTTTATTGTTGTCTATTAAAATTTCACATTTTATGTTTTCTTATATTGATTATTAAAACCACTATATTCTCTTTTTGTTGTCAAATTCTATGCAAAAACCAATGTTTGTGTGAATGTTATTTGAAATTTAGGCTTATTCATGTAATGATCCATACTCAAATTAAATTTTGATTTCTTTAAATTTATGCTTAATGTTTTGTACTATATTGATGATGTCTCAATAGCTTCTCCACATGTATTCCAATAATATCTACTATTTATTTGTGATTTAAATATATTTAATATTAATGTTCATTATTATCTTTATAAAATAGTATTTTTCTTATTATTTAAAAATTGAATAGAACCGTCAAAGCCACACAAAGCCACACATGCAACAAAGAAAATACAAATAAATCACCAAGTTGAAGATTTGACTCCGTGACCACCCCTCAATCTTACCACCCCACCTAGATCCGAAGGGACAAAATAGCATTCTGTTACTGAAAATAAGCCCAACGGACGATCTGATAGATTTCTTTAATTTATTAGAAAACGCTTTTACATATAAAAGAAATCACATTTTGGATCAACGAGTGAGTCTGCCCCACTTTCGAATGATGGGTTTTCCTTCGACCTGTCTTCAACGGGTAAGGAATCTTAAGCATCAGCTACTGCGGTCGTCATCTCCTCCCCACAGATCGAATTCATGTCCAGCTGACGGCGATTTGGCTCCGGACGACGCGCTTCCCGTCCGACCATTGAAGACTTCCGAAACGCGCCGCCTTGCCGGAAGGGGCGGAGTTCCCGCTGAACGTCACCGCGTACCTCTTCTTCTCATTCACCTCCCCGAAGCTCAGCACTTCCGGCTCCACCGTGACCTTCACCGCCTTCAGAAGCTCCGGCGACGACACGGAAACTCTGTACGTTCCCGCCGGGCCGACGTTCGTGAGGGTCCTCGTGTGCTTGACCATCCCCGCCGCAGTCTCGCCGCGATTCACGCCGGCGGGCCCTGTCCTGGAAGGCGCGTGCAGGGTGACGGCAAAGGAAGGGTAGTTCAGATTCCCCACGCTGTAAGTTTTGTTGGAGTTGCAGAGGACGTCCCGCCGGGCAATGGCCTTGATCTGAGCCGAGCTGTACTTCAGGGCGCAGAGAAAGTCGTAGTAGTCTTCGATCCCCGCGTCGTAGACCAGACCCGGGTCCAGAGCGGACACCGGATCCACGTGCCCGGCGCCGTAAGCGAAGGGAGTGGCCGGCGTTTTCGTGGCGGAGTCTTCCACGGCGGCACCGGATTTGTCGGTGGTGTACGCCGTCGTCATCAGCGCCGACCTGACGGCCGCCGGGCTCCACTCCGGGTGAGCCGCCTTGAGGAGCGCCGCGAGCCCGCTGACGTGCGGGCAGGACATGGAGGTGCCGGAGATGATGTTGAACTGGACGCGCCGGGAGTCGGCGGGCAGCCCGGTGGGCCCGTCGGCGCCGGACCACCCGGCGAGGATGTTGACGCCGGGCGCGATGAGGTCGGGTTTGAGGACGCCCGGCGCGACGGGGTTCGGTCCCCGGGAGCTGAACGCCGCCACGACGGGGGCCGGCCGGACCCCCAGCTGGGTCCCCCCAAACCCGAGGCTGCCTCTCGGGTCGGGGCTGTCGGAAATATACTTCTTGATGAGCTCGCCGGCGGTGTGCCCCACCGCCACCGCCGGGAGGAGGTGGGCCTCCGTCACGAGTTCTTCTCCCTGGGACGCGGTGTTGGCGAGGATCATCCCCGCGCCGCCGGCGTCCCTCACGACGAGGCCTTTCAGAGCCCGGTTCCCGCCGCGATCGCAGACCACGATCTTGCCCTTCACCCTATCGGGGATCAGACTTCCGGCGAGACAGAGATTCCCGTCGGTGGTGTTGCTCGCGTTTGCGGCGGAAACCAGCGGTGAGGCGGGGTCGGAGCCTGAGCCGGAGCCTCCCCCGCCGTGGATAGACACGCCGGAGAATTTGTCGCCGTTCCCGAGGACGACGGACGCCGGGAAGCTCCGGTCCAGGGTTCCGGCTCCGACCGTCGTGATCCACGGCGCCACGTTCGCCAGGCTGCCGGGGCCCGGCCCGCTGTTCCCCGCGGAACATGAAACCAGGACGCCGCGCTCCGTCGCGCCGAACGTCCCGATCGCGATGATGTCTTTGTAGAACTCCGACACAGATCCTCCGATGGACATGGAGAGGACGTGGACGCCGTCCTCCACCGCCTTGTCCATCGCCGCCGTGAGGTCGGAGCTGAGGCATCCGCCCTTCCAGCACGCCTTGTACTCCGCGACCCGGGCCTGCGCCGCCATCCCCCTGGCCGTCCCGGAGGCATAGCCGTAGAGGCTGGCGCCGGCGACCGCCGATCCCGCCGCCGTGGATGCGGTGTGGGTTCCGTGTCCCCGGTCGTCTCTCGGCGACTTCGACTCCTTGCTCTCGTCGATCGGCCCGTTCACCGCTTCGTATCCTTTGGAGAAGAATCTCGCGCCGATCAGTTTCCGGTTGCAGCTGGAGGAGTTGAACCCCTTCCCGACCTCGCACACCCCCTTCCAGCCGCCGGGCACCGGGCCAAGCGCTTCGTCGGCGAAGCTCCTGCTCTCCGGCCAGACGCCGGAGTCGATCATCCCGACGATCACCTCGCCCAGAGCGCTCGACGCCGGGAGCAGCACCTCGCTCCGGTCCAGCCCCAGGAACTCCGGCGACCGCGTCGTGTGGAGCTCATACCTCACCTCCGGCTGGACCGAGAGGATCCCCGCCTGCGCCCCCATCCGCCGGGCCTCGGCCGCCGTGAGCCGGGCGGAGAAACCGTGGACGACGGTATCGTAGGTGTAAATCGCGTCGGCGGAGGGGGACACGCTTCGCAGGGAAGCCTCGTACCAGCGGCGGTGGTCGGCGAAGCCCTGCGGCATCTCCGACTTGGCCATGTGGACGATGTAAGTCGCCTTGTCCTGCTCGGAGCTCCGGTGGCCGCGGCAGAGATTCAGCATCAAGAGGATCGTCGATAACAACGCCCTCACGGAGCTGGGAGTCATCTCTGTTTCTGGGGAAGACGACGGCGGGGCGGTGAGGTTTTAAAGTTGGGTTGGGAGGGTGTGGAGTGTGGGGAAGGAGTTGCGGACCTCACAAGCGAGGCGAGGGGACGATCATGGCGGAACCGTGGGCGGACAGTGACGCTAAATATCTTGCGTGAAGCCAAGAGAGAAGGGGGGATGGGGAGCTGTGTCCCTGCCCTCCAGGTGTTTGAAACAGAGGATCTGCAACTGCTGGGTTGGGATCGGCAAAACCGGCGAACAGTTGGGCCGCGCACGGCGGCATCGGATCCAGCCACCGGGTCCTCTCCTGTGCTGGTGGGGCTCACCGGCGGAGGATGCGTTCGGTCCCCAATTATTTGGATATATGTGATATTAAAACATAATCAAAATGACTAAAAAATTCAAAAAGGTTACATTTTGATCATTATTTGAAAAATCATTATCATGGTTTTGGTCTAACCTGTAATTAAATGTCAGTTTGGGTACTGCATTGTCATTTTCAATGCGTGGGTGGTCGTATTTTTTGTTGATTTTTAAATTAATATTTGTATTACAATTAATTTATGACAGCCTGACGCTCGGGCATTGAAGGTTAGCAGCAAAAGTGGGTTGGGCGGTGTCAGCCTTTATACGATGTTGGTATCATCATTACGGCAAATAAAAATGGAGTTCAATAACCGATTTTTTTTTTTGTTGTTGGATTTGGTTGTTAATTTTAATAACCGAAAATAAATAATAATAAAATCCGTGCAACCCGAAAATAACCGATTTTGTAATATTTTTTTAGTTTTTTAGTTAATACTCAAAATATTTAAAATATTTAGAAATTTAAAAATAAATAAAAAAAATCAATGGAGAGGTTTCATTTAACGCATCAATTGGAAAATTTGACGTGAATCTGATTCTTATAAGATCCGTAATTTTCAATACACGTGTCACCACCACGTTTGTCGTATTCCCGTTTCCAATTTCCACATCTATTTTTCATTCTCGCCTTCTCACGTTCCATCCTCTCCCGCGATCAACCTTTCCTTGCCTGTGAAATTGTGGCATTTAATTATGTTTTCATATTGAATTTGTCTTTATTATATTATGTTAAATTGATAATCTCCATGCGTGCAAAATTATGTTTTTTTTGTAATAATTTTAAATGCTCAATCATTTTTGAGGTTGGGCTCGGCCTCGGCCTCCTCATTCGTGTGTGGGCCTTTTTTTTTTTGTGTGGGCTGTGACTTTTTGGTGGCCCTGTTACCCACGCCCCCCGTGACACTGTGGCTATCCTCCATAATTGATTCCTGGGCGTTGATAATCCTCGGCGTCCTTTTGATCTGAGATGTCCCCTTACTTCGGCTCATCTACCCACGCCACTGGTGTTCTGTTTCTATGTGTGTTTCTGGCAATTCGTTGTGGCCAGGTCTGGCCCTGGGGTAAGCCCCACGAGCCCCGGGCTAGGGTAACACCCAAACAATGGAAAAAAATACAAGAAAAAGGACAAAATTTTTACCATTTCACTATAGCTCTTAATGCATTTTAGAGCAAAAATTCTTATCCGATCTTGGGCAACAGAATTTACCGAGCCGGCACTGGTTGTGGCCTTTCGAGGCTTTGTCGTTGTCAGGGGGAATTGATCACCCCCTGCACCAATTGAATCACTCAGGATCATTCGGTTTCTCCCACTCCTAGATAGAGCTCTCGTTTTACCTTTTGTGAAACCCTAGATCGTCGTTTCGCTTTGATGGTGCTTAGTCTTGACCTGTTGCTCTCCTCCAACTACATCTCATTGTCAGCTCTGTGGTGGAGTCGACGTCCTTCCAAGGAGGAAGAAGTGCGGCTATCTTCAACAACTGTTTCCGCAAGCTCAGAGGGAAGAAGAACCTTCAAATCCAGACGTGTTGCAACCACTTGCACCAGCTCCAAGCAATCATGACCGCCAGAATTCATTCAAAGTTCAACACTGTAAGTGTTACTTTTTTTTAGTTTCGTTGTAATTCGAAGTTGTAAATCTTGTATTATCTTGTTCATGTTTTCTTCTCTTGCTAGTTCTCGCCTAGCAGCATTTGATTTCTTTTGAGCATTAATAAAATGTGTGCATATCAGCTGATGTTCTTGCCGTGCACGTTGGTCCCCACAGGATCGAAGCACGTTAAATCTTGTGTTATTGTTCTTCCTTTTATTTTTCTATATTCTGCTTGGTTTGGTTCTGTGATTTCGACCACTGTTTGCAAAGATTCATTTCAGACCTTATTGGGGTTTGGTGTTCTCCTTGTATTCAGGTTTGTCTCTCCCCTCGCAAAGTGGTATCGGAGTCTACTATTTTTTCTTATGCTATCGATTTTTGATTCTTGCTTCTGTTTTACAATTCTGGTTTCTGTTTAATTTCCGCACTCAAATCCCTTCCTAATTTTCCACTGTCTTACTGTATTTGTTTAAAGCCATTGTTCCATCTCATATTTCATAGTATTTCGTATCGCTTTGGATAAACATCATTTACCCAAGAGATCGGCTGGTTGTTGGGGGGCGTACGCTTAACGTTGTCCACAAGAACTCGATATCTACTCTTTGGATAAACATGTTAACAATGAGATATGAAATCGAAAAACTTGATGGTGATAAAGACTTTAACCTATGACAAATTAAGATGAGAGCCCTGCTTGTACAATAGAGCCTAATGATGCCGTTTGTGGGCCTAAGAAACCTCTTATCTATAAATGAAACTGAATAGCCCACTACAGAATATATAGATGTTGCCCCTGTTGTATTAGTTAATGCACAAAGTTCTTTACTGCTTTCATTAGGCGATAAAGTTCTAAGAGGAGTTTCCTATGGGTCAACTGCTACTGGTATTTGCTTTACTTGTTGGTAGGCTTTATAAAAAACATCACATGTTTACATTTAAAATGAAACCTGATAGTACTATTAAAGCATATCTGGATGAAATAAACATAGTAATGTTAGATTTAGCCAACATTAATGTTACTGTTAATGACGAAGATCAAACAATGATCCTGTTAATTTCTCTAGATAATACTTACAACACTTAAGTTGAGACCATGATGTATGACCGAGACTCATTGACTCTTGAAGAGATCAAGTCAACCCTTCTTTTAAAGAACTACACTCTAAACCTAGAATTAAAGGTGAGTCAGAGAGCTTATTCACTAGGGGTAGACCTCAATCAAAGGGTAAAAAGAAATAATTCACTAAAGATAAAAGCAAGAATAATAAGCACCCTAAACCTAGATCTGATTCTAACGAAAGAAAATTCAATTGTTTTCATTGTGGCAAACCTAGGCATATTAAGCCCGAATATAGCAAACTCAAACATGAGTTAGAATCTAAACAAGCCTGTCACGACCCTCCTTCAAGATGAGGGAAGGGATGACAAAGTGCCGTGACCTTCCTTCTTCAAGATGAAAAACAAATAATGACCCCCTGAGTCCCGCCTCCATTAGGCCCAGGGGTGGCGACCAACACCAAGGGTATTCAATCTCACAAAATGGGAGGCATTACCCTTTTTGTAGTAACCAAGATCGGGAGATAAGATGTATCAACCTCAAAACAATTCCAAGACATATATATACAAAAGAAGTCAAAAATCCATCCCACGTGCATGTTTAAAGTAAAACTGCTAGAAATACAACAAAAATCTCCAAAGTAAATACCAAAATACAACACGGTCCACATAATCTCCTTGGAAACCTAAAAACAGTTTTATATACATAGGGTGAGCGTACATGTATACTCAGTAGGAAAAATCAAAGTCTCTATTGCACAAGTGGGAGAAACATACTAATACCCCTGTGAAAAAAACAGCATAAACTCAAAAGCACCTAACAATGTATACTATCCTCCCCAACCTCACCAAGACACGCTCACTAAATACCGCAAGTCAAGTAAAGTAAAGTAGTAAACACGTCGATATTTGGGTACACCGCACCACTTCCCATTAGTTAACTGCTCATCCCTAATGGCAAACGTCCTGACGCTACTATGCTCTTCGACAAGCCCCACTGTCACAACCTACCCGCACACACCCGAGCTACATACCACCTCACACCCGCAGACACCTAGGCCTCAACCATACCACACCCTACCCGAAAACACCCGAGCCTCACCCAAAAAGACACCTGAGAAGCACAACATAACTCATCCCAAAGACACCTGGGAAGCAAACCTCGTTTGTAGACACCTGAGCTTCATAATCACACCACAACCTACCCGAAGAGTCTAGGGATACCAATGCCTAGAAGATGGAGCATAGAAGAGCCAATAACCAGCCATCTATCCTCCCACCGGGATGTTAGGAAAGGACACCCTCCCCCATAAAAATGGGGGTGTACGACACGTAGTGATTAACACAGGTGGGGTGTGCATAGAAATCACAAGGAACTACAAGCATATATATATATATATATATAGGTACCAAACACTCAGCCCAACCTATGGGTTTTCAAAACAAACAACTAGCCCACACAAAACTCCTCTTACTGCCAACCCAAATGCATGTATCACCACAAACGACGGTCACTTCTGTAATGAAAAATGAAATCGCCTAACATTTAATCACTTTGACACTATTAAGCATTTACCAGTTATTACATCCCTAACTGAGCAACTACCAAACACAATACACCACAAGTAACATCATAACTCACACTAACTTCACAAAAGTCTCTGGAAACTCTGGGTGAAAGGCCCACACAAGGTAACACGATCCTTCTTCAAAATTATCCATCCCAAACCATCCTCGGCAGCCCTGCTGCACGAAAATCACCACATCCATCAAAACAATAAAACTCAACCAACTTGCAGTCCCACTGTACACTCCCCTTTTCCTGAACACCTGTTCAACCACTGCCACCATCATTCTTCAAAGTAATGCTGCACTATCATTCCTCTCAATAAGAAACCCCCTAACACACCTCATCATTACCACACTTGGAAACCCCTCTGCATAACAACACCACACCCAATAATATAAACATAACACAACCCAAAACCTACAGTCCCGCTGCCCAACCACTGTCCAGAGGCAGTCCAACTATATAACAAGTTCATCCATTCCACAATCAACTAATCTCTCAACCTGAGATTCCATCACACCACATGTACCACCCCATACACACAACCACACCCCCAACCACAACACCACACAACCAGCACGAAACATAGGTCGACAGAACCACACACATCACATAGCCACACCAAACAGCAAGGCACATTCAGGTTTAGCAACCCTCGTTCTTTAATTCCACTTTCATTATTTAGGGTGGTCACAAAACAAGTTTGATCTTGGGGCATCCATATATTTAACCTAATATATGTGATTAATCAAATTTCCACATTTCATCCATTCAACAGGGAAACAACAACAAATATTCACAAGTTATACAAGTGTGAAAATAGAGGCCACCAACAACCATGATTTTCAGAAGGCATACAACCCTTACAAAACATGACATGGATTAAGGATAACATATAAAACAAAGAGATCATCATCATATTCCCAGACCCTCATTTATTACTTCTTATTATCTTCATTGAATTTGTTTCAACCGTAACCATAATAATACATCAGTACACCCACCCCACATGATAAAAAAATAAATGAGAGATGAAGGGATCCCTACTTGGAACAAAAAACCATCAATAATTCCACCTTGCACTAAAAATAGGGGGTCGTGCAAGTAGCAGGAAAGAATCCAAGGAAAACTAAATTCACGACTATAACACAGATGTGACTCCTCGGGGAAGAAAGATTTTGGGTGCATGAAGAGGAAATAGAAGGGTTCAAAGGAAGAGAGGATATTGGCTTTAGAAAATCCAAATCCTATATCAATGGAAGGGAGACAATTTTAAAGGCCGTTAAAGTTGGATCGTGGTCAAGATTACATAGTTTGACTATTTCAAAGTCCCAGGAGTGTTAGAATATTAAATATATAATTAATATCCTGTGAAATGTCTTTAAAAATGCTCAAATAAGATAGGTAACTCATTTAGCATCAAATAAAATGTAAATGGTAGAAACTAGAAAAACTGGGAAAAACTGGAAAGGACTCCCCGATGGGTGAGTCACTGACAGTGAGTCACCGATGCTTGAATCACCGATGGATGAGCCACCTATGTGGAGCCACCGACGCAACTCACTGACACGACGCACCAATGCCTAACTCACCAGCACCAATGCCTCGACCTTCTGACGCCTCAACCTACCGAAACCTTGACCTAATGACGCATCAACCTACCGAAACCCTGACTCACCAACACCTCGACGTACCGATGCCTCGACCTACTAATGCCTTGACTCACCGACGTCCCAACCTACCGATGCTGAGCTACCGACGTTGAGTCACCGATGCGTCCTTCCATTGAAAAAATTGGAATTTTGGAAAACTCTTAAAATGAGCTACCATTGTCTCCCAGAACACCCCAAACACTGGATTTTGAAAAAGTAATGGATTGGGGAGGTCCAGTACATTACATAAGATACCTATCAAACTATTCTTTCCCTTGAGAATTCAAAATCAAACCCAAAAGAAAAAGGGGTCCGAACAACCACCTGCAAGATACCTCTCAAGGAAAAACCACCCCGTGTTGTTTGAAAGCTGGAGTGAAACCCCAACATCCAAGAACACATCCTCCCATATATGCTAAACCAAACATC
Source organism: Viscum album (assembly GCA_963277665.1). NCBI lineage: Eukaryota > Viridiplantae > Streptophyta > Magnoliopsida > Santalales > Viscaceae > Viscum > Viscum album. Next base: position 320,865,827 of record OY728156.1, read on the forward strand.
CAAAGGATACACAAAAAAAGCACCAACTGTATGGACACATGAATTAGGGAATTCTTTCCTCTATGTCAATATATTATCCACTCTGGGTGGCACTGACTCTCCCACACAGGTTTAATCGCATCTCAATTAATGTGTATTGATTAGGAATCTGGTCTCCCCCTTTTCACATGTTAGGAATTCTTCACACACTACAAAACAAGTAAGAAACCTATCTCATAACAAACAAGGTTCAATCACTACATCACAAATCAAAACACACAAGAAAAACTCAAAACAACTCCAAATACTAGGCACGCATTTGCGTCTGTTGCTTCCAAGTACTCTCCTCCAGGACACCATGCCTCCACAACACATGAACCAAAGGAATGGTCCACCCACATATCACCTTCACCCAATGATCCTAGATCTCTACTGGATGCTCCATTAACGTTGTGTCATCCTCGATATCCAACTCTCCCTAGTCAATGACATGAGAGTCATTGTGAAGATACCGATGAAGCTAGGAGACATGAAAGACATTGTAGATCCTCCCCAACTGTGGTGGCAATGCCAATTGGTATGCCACCTCACCAAATCACCCCAACACCTTGAAAGGTCTAATGAACATGGGAGAAAGTTTTCCCCCTCTATCGAACCTCCACTGCCCGCATCGAGGGGAAACCATCAAGAACATGTGGTCCCCAATCTCAAACTCTAAGGGCCTTCTCCTACGATTGGCATATGACTTATACTGGTCCTGTGATTCCTTCATTATCTCATAGAAAAGATGCACCTTCTCTTTCATACTATGCACCACATCCGGACCAAAAACAGCTGCCTCCCTAACTTTTGTCCAGCACAAAGGTGAATGACATGACCTTCCATATAAAGCTTCAAACAGAGCCATGCCAATGGAAGAGTGATAGATATTATTGTAAGTGAACTCTACCAAGGGAAACTGTTATACCCATGACCCACCAAAGTCCAGAACACATGCCCGCAACATGTCCTCCAACGTCTGTATGGTCTTCTGTATCTGTCCTTTTGTTTGAGGGTGGAAAGCAGTTCTGAGGCATAATTGAGTGCCAAAAGCATACTGTAATCCCCTCCAGTCTCACAAGGTAAAAAACATATCCTGATCTGAGAAGATGGATCTCAGAACCCCATGTAGTCACACCACCTCATCCACATACCTCTGCACTAAGACATCCACCGCACTCGATTCCTTGGTCGCTAAGAAGTGAGCCAATTTCGTTATCCAATCCATAAATAACTAGATTGAATTGCATCCTCCCTGAGCCATGGGTAATAATATAATGAAATATATTGAGATATCATCCTACTTCCACTTGTGGATATCTAAGGGCAACAACAAACCACCAAGAACACGGTGCTTAGCCTTCACTTGCTGGAACACTAGGAACTGTGCCACAAACTCCGCCACTTCCTGCTTCTTCCCAGGCCACCATAACTATCTCCTCAAGACATGATACATCTTGGAAACTCTTGGGTGTAATTATAGGGGTGATCTATGAAACTCACAGAGATTTCCCTCACACATCTCCACCAAAACAAATAGATTCTCATAGAACAACATCCAATTCTGTCCATCCTCCGACCATCCTTCCAGAGCATCACCCTAGCCAACGCGATCGTGTATCACCTCTACCTCCGAGTCTCCCCATTGAGACTCCTCCACTTTCCACCTCAGAGATGAATATATTTTCATCTGAAACAGAAAACCCCTACCACCATCCATTCCTACACCTAAGTTCAAGGCAACCAACTCCTCTATTGCCTTCCAAGCATCTGCAGATTCTCGAACTACTTCCTTATGTGACTTCTTACTCAAGGAGTTGGCAAAAACATTCCCATTTCCCAAGGTTTAGGAGATATAAATGTTGTAATACTAGATAAACTCTATCCACCACTACTGTCACAAGTTCATATCTCATTGGGAAAAGATATACCACAAGCTCCTATGATCTGTAAAGACCACAAAGCGCTCCCCAAATGAGGTAATTCCGCCAAAACTTTAGCACAAACACGACCACTGCTAGATCTAGATCATGGGTGGAATAGTTATTTTCATGGGTACGTAACTTCCTAGACCCATAAAAGATCAATACCTATTGTTGCATCAGCACACACCCCAAACACAGATGGGAAGCATTGCAAAACACCTCAAACATCACGCCTTCATCTAGAAACCTGAGTACTGGAGAATTGACCAACATCCTCTTCAGATAGATGAATGCTTCCTATAAATGCACGCACCACACAAAATCTTATACTTTTTTTATCAGAGCCATCAACAGAGCTGATACTCGAGAAAAATTGGGTATAAGTCTCTGGTAATAACCCGCCAGACCGAGAAAATGGCAAACCTATTCCAGATTATTGGGTGTTTACCAATAAAAAACTACTTAAACCTTAAATGGGTCCATTGTTACACCATGTTGAGACAACATATGTTCAAGGAAGTGGACCTACTGTGTCCAAAACTTACACTTAGACAACTTCCCATAGAGCAGGCGGCGTTGAAGAACCTCCAAAATAGTTCTGAGATGCTCATTATGCTCCCCCTCTAACTTTGAGTAGATCAGGATAACATCAATGAACATGATGATGAACTAGTTCAAAAACTCATAGAAGACAGATTTCATAAGTCCCATGAACACGACCGGTGTGTTCATAACACCGAATGACATAACCACGAACTCGAAGTGTCCATACCTGCACCTGAAAGTAGTCTTTGGGATGTCACTCTCCTTCACCCTCAACTGGTGATACCCAGATTGTAGATCGATCTTAGAAAAAAAACTTGCTCCCTTTATCTAGTCAAAAAGATCATCTATCCTTAGGAGAGGGTAACGGTTCTTGACCGTTACCTGATTCAATCTCTGGTAGTCTATACACAACCTCAAACCACCATATGACTTCTTCGAAAACAAGACCGGAGCACCCCATGGTGAAAAACTGGGCCGGATAAATCCCTTATTCATTAGATCATCAATTTGAATCTACAACTTCTGCAGCTCAGAAGGCGCCATCCGATAAGGATCCATTGAAATCAGACTAGCACCAGGTTGTAAGTCTATCCTAAACTCGATGTCACATTAAGGGGGTAGAGTCACAAAATCTTCAGGGAAAACATCAAACAACTCCCTAACAACTCTAGAAACCCCCACTATCTTAGCATCCACCGATTCTAATAAAAACTCATCCAACAAGGAAATAAAAGTCTCCACATGCCGACTTCCCATCAAACAACTCTGCTCACCAACGAAAGCCACAGTTGTCCATCCTTGTCTAAAAATATGATTCTTCTCCAGAAGAAATTGATAATATCATGAAAAGAGTACAAATAGTCTATGACAAGGATAACACCATATGACTACATTTGTAGAAGAAAAAGATCCCCAGTAGACTGATGCGACCCCAACATCAGTCTACATCCCCAGCAAACATCGAGCAAGCTGGTTTGACCTCCGACTGGTGTACTCAACACCAGGGGAATGAAAAGTATATCTAAGTCTATTCCTAGAGCATGAGATAGACCATGTGAAACAAAGGAGTGTAAATCTCCTGAATCAAACAAGGCACAAATGAGAGTACTGAACAAACTGATCATACCTTGAATGATCTCCAGCCCTGCTGGAATTGCTACCTCCACGACGTGAAACTGACCACGCCCAGCTCCTCTACCCCTCTACTGTTGGCCACCTCCCTGACTGCACCCAGTTCAAGTTCCCTATGGAACTCCTTGAGGTCAGCCTCTGCCTGCTCCATCTCCCCTTGATGGAGTAAGAGCCTGTTGTCCCTACTGCTGAAATGGCCTGGCTAACAACAGCTACTGATGCGGGCACTGAACCTACCCACCTCCACTATAAAAATCTCAAATTAGGCATTGAATCTAAAGGTTCCCGCGGACTCCACAATATAAACACCTCAGTACCAAGCCTACGGGAAAAGGAAGAGGACCAGAAGGTCGAAACTGAAACAACTGGGGTCGGCTCCCCACTAGACAAAACCTAGAATGTCCTGACGCCGGAGAAATGATGCTGACAGCCTTCCCATTTGAATAACTCGATTGGATCCCCTCTCATAGTAAACCTCCTCACGAGTTCATTCTTTCCACTACCTCAGCCTTCTTCTGAACCTTTAAGTATTTCGGTAAGGTAAAGGGAGTAACTGTATACTAGAGAGAAGGACGAAGTGCATCCTCTAAATGTCTCACCTGAGACTCCTCATCCAAAAAGAGATCTGGAGAAAAGTGAAGGAGATCCATGAAATTGATCCCCAATTCCCATGCTGACATACTACCCTACTGGAGGGAGAGTATCTCTTGTCGCTTCTCAGCCTTCATGGTAGAGAAAAGGAATTCCGCCCGTAACTCCTTCTCAAAAACGATCCACAGAACATCACCCTCCTTTCTCCCCCCAGGTACAATGTCCACCTCTAACACGCAAATCCCCTCATTTGACTAACCAACAATAGAACCCAATACTCCATTGGAGCCCAGATCAAGCTGAAAGTGATCACTATCTTCTCAAGCCAACTCTCTGTCTCTGTATCTGAAATGCTGCCTTCGTACTTTCCCAAAGTCTGCTGCTGGAAAGCACAAAGGGTCTTCTGACTCTATTCATCCTCCCTCACAAGTTTAACTCGGTAATGGCCCAGACCTCTCTGGTCCATTCCTTCATGAAAATGTGGTGCTGGAGGTGTTCTGAGGGGTCAAGGTGACTTGGGGGTGCGTTGGGGTGGACTTTTAAGGAAAGCTAAAGGGTAATAGCTTTCGCACGGTTTGCCTAAACCGTGCGGCCAAACCGTGCAAGGATGGTCTTGGAGGCAGTGGCTAATGGTACGAGGAGTGTTTGGCGAGGCAGAAGCTAACGCATGGTTAGCGCATGGTTTGTTAAACCATGCAGGCACTTAAAGTTAGATCCTAAAATTGTGGATCTAACTTTTTTTGCCTTTAATCACCTCATTTAAGCCCCTAAATGACCATAACTCGGTTAGAAAACCTCTCCTAAGCATTTTGGAGGTGATCCAGAGGCTTTTCTTGGTGAATCGAAGCCGGTTCTTGAGGTATGCGGTCGTTCTTGCTTGATTTCTTAGATCTATTTAGATCTACTTCTCCTCTTCTCTCAGTTTCTTGGATCTACGCCCGTTATGGGTAGATCTAAGCATGTGGATGTCAAAAATGATGAGATTTGGTCTTGGTTGTGTTAAGAGAGGAGACCTAAGGAGGATTCGTGGAGAATTGACCCGGTTTCTTGGGCGTTCGTTGACCGTTGTGGTTTTCCTTGAAAACCTTTGAGGTAGGGGATTCATGGATTCTCTAATTGTTTATGTGAAATCATAGAGTTAGTATGATTTAGCCCTTTGGATCACAATGTAATTGACCTAATTAAATTCTTGAACCGGATTAAAAGAATTGGTTTGATTGCATGTTGTTGCTTTGTACCGTGATAACGGTTTGCCTCTTGATTTGCTAGATAGTGTGATATCTATTCCTTTATTGTTAGCATGGGGTTCTTGATGAAATTGATAAAGAACATAAAGCTGTAATTTAATTGATAATTAATTGGCTAAAGATAAAGTGGCATGTAAACAAATCCGGTTGTTGTTGTTGTGGTTGTTGATCCAAATTGATGTTAATCAAATTGATGCCGATGTATGTATTTAATTCAGTTGGTTGGTAAACCTGAAATCTATTGGTGCTTGTTGTTTGAAGGCCGGATGCCTTGTTAAAGGGCCAAGAGCCCAAATTGATGTGATGTTTGTTTTCCTGCTGCTTGTGTGGTGATGTGACCCTGGGAGGGTGTTGTGATATGTGGGGGCATAGAGGCCTTGTGTTTGTGGTAGCGGATGATGCCTAGAGTGGCGAGATGCATCAGTTTATGCATGTGGGTGTCAAGGAGGACACTGGGGATGATGGAATGAGATGGATGTGATTGTTGGATGCTTGTTGATTCTTGGTTGTTTATCTGCTTTACTTTTCCCCACTGCTCAAGGCTGTTGGACTTGCTTACCCTTCTTCCGAAGGAGGTGAAGACACACGGGGTATGGCACGTGCTTTCCGTGTTTAGCCTCTTAATAGAGAACGGGTCTACACTCTTGCTATATGCGGCAAAGAATCGACAGGTAGTACATCTACACACCGTGTTGAGCCCCCTTGTGTTTAGTAGTATAGGTTTCTTTTATAGAATGCCTGGGAATATGGGAAAGTAATTCTGTAATAAATGTTTGAATAAATGATGTTAACCCATGGGGTTGGAGTTTGATGAAACTTAATGATGAGGTTGAGAACTTTTGAAGGGACAGTGGTTTTTGGATGTGATGTTAATGGAACTTAATGTGGAATTGTTCTGGGTTAATTAATGTTCTAAGAATTAATTAACGTACGATGAAATTAATAAAAAGGGAATGAAGTAATCTAATAAATCCTTTTAAATGGTTGTGTGCTTATAGGATACCTTGTCTTAGAAGTGGCAGCCTGGAGTCCGAGAGACGTTAGCTGTAGTCGTGTCTAAGACTAGGTTATGCCCATAGTGTGGTTGTGAGTTATAATATATTCTGTACTTTTTGTGTTTCTATACGCTACTCCACCTTGTCAGTAAGGGAAACCGACACCCTGGGGATTCTGATCCTTGGGGGGGGGGTGTTTTCCCCAACATTCTGGTGGGAGGATGAATGGCTGACTACCCCCTTTGACCCCGGTCTCTTCTCTTGGTAGATACTAGTGCCATTAGGCACAACAGTTAGTTTTCCCCATATATGTGTATAGAGGGCTGTAATGGCTTGTGGTTATTCACACACATATATTCTGGATATAGTATCCTATGGACTACTATAGGTGTAACGTGTATAGGTTGTGATGGCTTGAGGACCCTTACTCGGTGTATGGGCTGTAATGGCTTGAGGTATAATACCCGACGTATGATACACGTTATGTGAGCTGTGGTGGATCCTGGAAACTACCTAGTTACTTTTGGTTGTGAGGATGGTGTGGTTCTTAGCCCAGGTGTCCGCAGACAAGCCTTTGTGGTGCACATGGTGCAGATTGTGGAGCTTAGCCCAGGTGTATTCAGGCAAGCCTTTGGAGAGAGATGCACATGACGTATGTCGTTGGGGCAAAGCGGCAAACTAGTGGGGAAGTATTAGTGGGGTACCCTTGATATCCTTTATTATATGATATATTCTTGTATGCGTTACTTGGTGAGAGTATCCATGGCGAGGTTGGGAACTTAGTATACCTGTTTAGGTGACGAGTTAGTTTCACTTGTTGTTCACTGTGCTTTAGCATGCTTTCTTTACTTTTGCATGAGAGGTTTCGGGGAGGATCCTACTGAGTATAATGTTATACTCACCCTACGTATATATAAAATATTTTTCTAGTCACTTGGAGAAGGTTGAAGATCAAGCTGGTTACTACTAGCTTGTGGTTGGAGGAGCTGTTCAGGCTTGTGGTTACTGTCGTTTTACTTTCTTTTGGGTATTTGTAGTTTTCCCGTTAAGTTATAGTACTTTTTCATGGAATTTCATATATGTACTTGGGTTTCTTTTATATTTTAGTTCTGAGTTGGAGTTGGTTGGTGTCTATCTTATCTCTCTCTTCCACATGTGTTCTCTTAGAGGGTAATGCCTCCCATTTGTGTGTTTATTATACCCTCGGTGCTAGTCGCCAACCCGGGGTCTACTGGAGGCGGGACTCAGGGGTCATTATCTCCCTTTTTACATTGCCGGACTAGGAGGGGTACACTTTTTGGGGAGGGGGTCGTGACAAACCCTATGTCAGTCAACTAGGTCAGCCTGCTAAGCCTCCACTACTCGATCCACTCGTGGATGATGACTTGGTGCCATAGCCGAAAAGTAAATAGGGAACTCCTAAGCCTGAGTAGTATGGAATTTATTTATGATTCATTTTAACTCACTGTTTATTTTAATTTCTTGAAAATTCCCAAAACAAACAAGAACACAAGTCATCATGATGCATGTACCTTTACTAGGGTCTCTACCCCACAAACGGTGTAGCCTCACTTCTTTGTTCGTTAAGCTCAGATTCCTTGCATCGGATCATGGGGGGCCCTAAAATACCATAACCTAGTCGATCTTACATGGCCTATGTCACACACAAAGATCGCCTAACACTAATGCCCTACCATTCCATGAAATCCTCACTTTACCTAAATACAAACTCCATCCTATCTCTCAACCATTATCTATGATACCATTCTATCATGAACCTCCTTCTTCAAGATGAGGGAAGGGATGGAAAAGTTCCATGACCTTACTTCTTCAAGATGAAAAAGAGATAATAACCCCTGAGTCCTACCTCAATTAGGCCCTAGGGTGGCGAACAAAACCAAGGGTATTGAATCTCACAAAATGGGAGGCATTACCCTTTTTATAGTAACCAAGATCAGAAGATAAGATGTATCAAACTCAAAAAAACTCCAAGACATATATATATAAAAGAAGCCAAAAATAAACCCCACATGCTCGTTTAAAGTAAAACTGCTAGAAATACAAAGAAAAGATCCAATGTAAATACCAAAATAAAACTAAGTAGCGACACAACAAATTCCCCCAACATCCGAGCTAGTAAGGTCCAACATGGTCTGCCTAATCTCCCTGGAAACCCGAAAACAATTTTATATACGTAGGGTGAGCGTAAAAGTATACTCAATAGAAAAAACCAAAGGCTCTCATGCACAAGTGGGAGAAGCATACTAACGCCCCTGTGAAAAAAACATCAGAAACTCAAAAACACCTAACGAGGTATACTATCCACCCCAACCTCACCAAGGCACACTCACCAAATAATGCAAGTCAAGTAAAGTAAAGTAGTAAGCACATAGATATTTGAGTACCCCTCACTACTTCCCACTAGTTAACTACTCATCCCTAACAGTGAACATCCTGATGCTACCATGATCTTCCACAAGCCCCATAGTCACAACCAACATGCTCACACCTGGGCCGCATACCACATCATGTCTGCAGACACCTAGGCCTCAACCATACCACACCCTACCTAAAAACACCTAGGACTCATCCTGAATACACCTAGGAATTGGAACATAAATCATCCCAAAGACACCTGGGAAGCAAACCTCACCCATAAACACTTGGGCCCCATAATCACACCACAACCTACCTGAAGAGTCTAGGGCTACCAATGCCTAGAAGAGGGAGAAGAGAAGAGCCAATAACTAGCCATCCATCCTCCCACCAGGATGTTGGGAAAGGACACCCACCCCCATAACAATGGGGGTGTTTGGCAAGTAGTGCTCAAAATGGGTGGGGTGTGCATAGAAATTAGAAGGAACTACAATATATATATATGTACCAAACACTCAGCCCAACCTATGGGTTTTCAAAACAAACAACCAGCCCACAAAAAACTGCCCTTTCTGCCAACCCTACATGCAAATATCACCACGAACAAAGGTCACATACATAATGAAAAAGGAAATCACCTAACATTTAATCACTTTGATGCTATTAATAATTTACCAGTTATTCCATACCTACTTGAGAAACTACCAAACACAACACACCACAAGTAACATCATAACCCACAATCACTTCACAAAAATATCTGGAAACTACGAAAAAAGTCCCACATAAGGTAACACCATCCTTATTCAAAATTATCCCTCTCAAACCATCCTTGGTAGCCCCACTAAATGAAAAGAACCACATCTAGAACAAAAAAAAACTCAACCAGCTTGCAGTCCAACTACACACTCCCCTTTTCATGAATACCCATTCAACCACCACCACAATCATTCTTCAAAGTAATGTCGCCTTGTCCTTACTCTCAATAAGGAAACCCCCCAACAAACCTCATCACTACCACACTCATCATCCCCTCTACATAACATAATCACACCCAGTAATATAAACATAACACAACCCGAACCTAGAGCCCCGCTTCCCAACCACTACCTAGATGTAGTCCCACTGCATAACAAGTTCATCCATTCCACAATCAACCAATCTCTCAACCCAAGATTCCATCACACCACCCGTACCACCCCATACACATAGCCACACCCCCAGCCACAACACCACATGACCAGAATAAAACACAGGGTTGAAAGAACCATACACAACACACAACCACACCAAATAGAAAGGTGTATTCAGGTTTAGCAACCCTCATTCTTCAATTCCACTTTCATTATTCAAGGGTGATCATAGAACAAGTTTGATCCTGGGGCATCCATATATTTAACCAAATATACATGATTAATAAAATTTCCATATTTTAGTCGTTCAAAAGGGAAACAACAACAAATATCCACAAGTCATATAGGTGCGCAAACAGAGGCCACCAACAACCATGATTTTTAGAAGGCATACATCCCTTTCAAAACACGACATGGATCAAGGATAACATATAAAACAAAGTTATCATCATCATCTTCATATCCCCTCATTTATTACTTCTTATTATCTTCGTTGAATTGGTTTCAATCGTAACAACAAGAAGACATCAGTACACCCACCCCACATGATACACAAATAAAAGAGAGATGAAGGGGTCCCTACTTAGAACAATAGACGATCATAAATTCCTACTTGCACAAAAAATAGGGGGTCACACAAGTAGAAGGAAAGAATCAAATGAAAACTGAATCCAAGACTACAACATTGATGCAAATCCTTGAGGAAGAAAGATTCTGGGCACACAAAGAGGAAACAAAAGGGTTAAAAGGAAGAGAGGATCTCAGATTTAGAAAATCCAGATCCTATATCAACAGAAAGGAGATGGTTTCAAAGGCCATTGAAGTCAGATTGTGGTCAAGATTACATGGTTTGACTATTTCAAAGTCCTAGGAGTGTTAGGATATTAAATATATAATTAATATCCTTTGAAATGCCTTTATAAATGATTAAAAAATATAGGTAACTCATTTAACACCAAATAAAACATAAAGGGGTGAAACAAGAAAAATTGGAAAAAGCTGGAAATGACTCCCTGATGGGTGATTCACTAACACGAGTCACCAGCAGTGGGTCATCGATGAATGAATCACCGACGGATGATCCACCGATGCTGAGCCACAGATGCAACTCACCGACAATGAGTCACTGACATGACTCACTGATGCCTGACTTATTGATGCCCAACCTACCGATTCCTCAATCTATTGACGCCCTAACTCACCGATGCCCCGACCTACCGACAGTGATCTACTGATGCTGAGTCACTGACATGTCCTATCATTGGAAAAATTGGAATTTTGGAAAACTCTTGAAATGAGCTACTGTTGCCTCCCAGGACACCTCAGACACTGGATTTTGACAAAGTAATGGACCAAGGAGGTCTAGGCCATTACAAATTCACTGACTAGTCCCTCTTAGTTGAATTTGGATATGAAAATACCGAAGTTCTTAATGTTTCCATCCATGCACTCAATGAAGAGTGGGTCTTAGACTCAGATTGTTCCTTTCATATGTTTCCCTTTAGATATTCATTCCAAGAATTGGTTGAAAGGGTAAAATGATATGTCCTCTTAGGCGATAATAAGAGGTGCCAAGTTGAGGTAAGAGGTTCTATTTTGTTAGAACTAGATGATCATTCCATAATCACTTTACTTGATGTAAGGTGGGTTCCCAACCTTCATAGAAACCTGATTTCCTTAGGGATCTTAGACCAAAAAGGGTTTAATTTTAGGTCATAAATAGTTTGTCTTAAAATCTTTAAAGGCTCTAGAACCATTATTAAAGATCTTTAATCAATGGTCTATATGTATTGAATGGAAAAACCCATTCAAGGCAATTAGGTAGTGTTGATTCCACCAACATTGATAACACTATGCTTTGGCATAGAAGATTGGGGCATGTTAGCTCCAAGGTCCTAGAAGAACTCAACAAGAAGGGGCTGTTGAGTGACATCACACCTTCTAATATTATATTTTGTGAAGATTATATAATGGGAAATCCCAAGAAGGTTACCTTCAATAGGTCTAGCTTTAAAACTAACATCCCCTTAGAATATATCCATTTTGATCTTTGGGGACCAGCTAGGACTACCTCCCATGGTGGAGGATCCTACTTTTTCACTTTTCTAGATGATTTCTACAGAAAATCATGGATTTATATTCTTAAAAATAAATCTTATGTTTTCCAAACCATTAAAACCTAAAAAACATTGGTCGAAAACCAAGTTGGGATTAAAATCAAAACCATGAGAATTGATAATGGGATTTAATACTTTTCAACTAAATTTATTCAATTTTATGAATATGGAGGCATTAAAAGGCATATAACTGTTAGGGAAACTCTCTAAAAAATGGCCTTGTAGAAAGAATGAATAAGACCATCCTAAAAAGAGTCTGTAACATGATTTAATGCTCAAGTCTCCCCAAATCCTTTTGACCAGAGGCTATTAGTACCACTATTTACCTAATAAATAGGTGTCCCACTACTGCTAATCATTTGAAACTGCCTGAAGAATTGTGGAATGGTAATCCCCCTCCCTATACCTACTTAAGAGTCTTCAATTTTACAACTTATGCTCATGTTAAAACTGATAAAATGGAACCAAGAGATATTAAATGCATCTTTATAGGGTATCCTGAGGGTGTTAAGGGGTATAAAGTCTAGGTATATAAACCTAGATACCAAAAAGTTCATAATAAACAGGGATGTTGTTTTTTATGAGTCTTCCTCTCCTAAAACTAAATTTTCTACATCTGGCAGCATTGAACCAACCTTAGAACAGACTGATGAAGATGAGCCTCCAGCTTATTTTGAGCCTGTTGTCTAGCCTACTCCACCTACCCCACATCCCACTATTGGGGATAATTATGAGTCTTCTTTTGGTTCATATTTTAAATCTGAACCTCCTACCAATAATAATGATTACTGATTAACCCAAGAGGGATAAAGGAGGGTCCCTATACCTCATTCTCAGTTCAAAAAATATGACATGGCTTCCTATTCTTTTCATGTAGGCCAAGATCTTATAGATGATGACCCTCAAACCTATAGCCAAGCCCTAAATGACAAAGATTCAAAGTAGTGAGTCTTTTACATGGATGAAAAAATGCACTCTCTAATAAAAAATCACACTTGGTCTATTGTTAATAAACCACTCCATGATAAAGTATTGGTTCTAAGTGGATTTATAATATAACACCCTAGTAATTTGTTTTATAATTTTAAATACATTAAGTTATGAAAAATAATAATTTAAAATTAAGTGTTTTAATTAATAATAATACTTATAAATAATTATAATTTATAGCTTTCAAATTAATTAACACTACTACAATATTGGGCTTTGAAGCCCCCAGACTCGGGCGACCGCCTATGGCGGTCGCTGAGCATTGACAAAAAAAGGGGCTTCGGTGCCCCATGCCTCCTCCCTCGCCTTCGACCTAGCCGCGCGCCCTCCCCCGTCGCCGCCCTCTTCCCTCCTCCCTCACTCATGCGCCCTACCCTGTCGCCGCGCGCCCTCGCCGCCCTCCACCGCTCGCCGCCATTGCCGCCCTCCACCGCTCGCCGCCCTCGCTGCCCTCCACCCTCCACGCGCCCTCCCCCGTCGCTACCCTCCGCCCCCCCATCGCCGCGCGCCCTCGCCGCCCTCCACCGCTTGCCGTCCTCGCCTCCCTACACCCTCCGCCCTCGTCGGCCTCCGCCCTCCGCCCGCCCTCTGCCCTCTGCCCTCTGGTTCCAGCCGCCCTCCGGCCTCCCTCCACCCTCCGTCCATCCTTCGCCCTGCCCTCTATCCTCTCCGGCGTCCCTCCGCCCTCTAGCCTCCACCCTCCGGCCACCGGCTTCCACCCCCTCCGGTCTCCGACCCCTATGCACTCCGGCCTCCGCCCTCAGCCCTCCGCCCCCTCGGCCCTCCCCCCCACCCCAGACTGCCCCCACCCCGAACAACCCCCCCTCACCTCGGACAACCCCCCTCGCACCCCAGACAGCCCCCCCTGCACCCCGTACATCCCCCCCCCGCACCCTAGACAGCCCTCCCCGCACCTCGAACAGCCCCCCTCACTGCCCGTCCCCTGTCCCCTCACCGCCTCCTCTCCTTTGGCTCCCCGCCACCGTCGCCGCCCGTCCCCTCCCTCGCCACACCGCCTCTAGCTCTGGCTCCCCTTCGATGCCTTTCCTCTCCTTCGCAGCACCGCCTTCGGCTCCCCTTTCTTCTAGGTTTGTAGTGCAATTAGGTATGACATGAGCTTTCACTTACATTATTATTTTATCAATGGTTCACAAACAATTTATTAGTATTTATTTTAAATATAGTTGATTTGAAAAATGTAAATGTAATAAGTATTGTATAAATATTTAGGGTGATTTAACTCTAGGTATATTGATGTTATTGTCGGTGTATCTTCCCATTAAGGTATTCTTCATCTGGTTCATGTGCTGCTTGAATTTTTATTAATTCAATCTGAAATTTGGCTATACATTGATTGGTTTTGTATATCCGTTTTTTTAACTTTTTGATTTTTTTAAAATTCATTCACAACTAATTATTCAATCCCTTTTTGTTTGATTAACAATTGTACAAGTTTGATTTTTTTAAGAACAATCCAATTTATCTTTTGGAAACTTTGGATAGTCCCCTTACTAATGTTTTCTATGACTGTAGGCATGTCAGGGGAAGAGGCAGTAGATCCACATCATCCATCTAAGGCATCTATGTCTCAGGGTCGAGGTATGTTTGAATGTCATTGTATCTATTTTTTATGTAATTGATAAACATATATATATATATATTTATAACATCTGTCAAATTTTATATAAAATTGTTTTCAACAGGATCAGACTCGATTGTTTCTTTCTCTCGCAAGAGAGGCCCTGGTCGTGGCATTTTATCATGGAATTCCGACATAACGATTGATGTTTCCTTTGATGAGGTATTTCATCCCGTGGGATTGAATTCCCCTGCATTTATTTGTCAGTTGGGTCATATAATACGTGACCCACATCGATTTCTATTGACCATGCGTGACTGGGATTCTATCCCTCAGGACACATTAGATCGTATTTGGAGGGAGGTTCAGGTAAGAAGACCATTTTACTTTATTCTCTATGTATAAACAATACTAATATGTGTGATTTTTTTTCTTTAATAGAAAAATTTTAAAGTATTCCCCGATGAGTTTCGGCCCGTGTGTATGAGAAAATGCCGTAAGATGTGGAAAGACTATAAAGGAAAAGTGAAGAGGGACCACTGGGTACCAAATGTGGGTGCCCCAGACATTCTGGAAAAAGTCCCGAGAGGTGTCCTCCCGGCTCAGTGGAGTGACTTAGTTTCATATTGGTCTGCTGAGGGTGTTGCGGTTTGTATATTTATTTTGGTATATATATTTTCAATAATGTGTGATTTGTTTGAAATCTGAATGAATTGAATGTAGGAGGTGTCAGCATGCCATTATGAGAATCGAGCGTTGCAGGGACCACCTCACAGGCTCGAGACTCGTCATGTGTCTCAGATCCGACATAAGGTATTTATTATTCATTTTTTAATTTATTAATTAATATGATTTTGTGTTTATATTCTATTCATATACAGTTGCAGGAGCAAGGTGCACCGACTGATAAAATATCGGTGTGGACGAGGACTCGTGATCGTAATGATCCAGAGGCTGCAACATTGATAGTAAGTGCCTGTACTTACCAATACTTACATAAATCTATATATTAACATATATATGTATATATATTTAAATATTTCATAGGCTCAATTTGAAGCTGAGTTAGAACATCTGCCAAAGGACCAACGACAGCTTCCCATGCGAAGGGATGAGATCTTTCATCGCATTATTGGTCAGGATGGGCATGGATATAGTTTGACCTATGGAACAGGGATTCCTTGTTCTGTAGTGTCACGCGCTGTGGTTGTCGGTCCTGCTATTTCTCAGATGACACAATAGTTGTTAGATTTCGAGGCACGACTGCGCGCTTCCGAGGAGGTAAATGCACAATTAACCGCTGAGGTTAGAGCACTACAGGAATATGTGCATCCAGGTGATGGTGCAGGGGATCATACGACGTAGGTTTATACTCTATTTATTTATTTAATTTATATTATTTTTATTATGAAAATATTCATAATGTTTATTTGTTGTAGGCCCCTAGCCCATCGGATGGAGGTAGCAGTCATGACCACACATGACGCATCATATTCACGAGGTGTGTTTTTGTTTTTACTGGTGGGGTTGTTATTGATGTTTAGGTTGGGGTTTTAGTGAGATTTTTTGTTATTTGGGGGTATCATGTGTGTTTTGGCCAGATGCAATGTTTGTGTGCACGAATTGAGAAATAACCATGAAACTGATTAATGATTTGGATATTTTTTGTTCATTTAATTCTTTAATTTATTAAATTGCATGTTCTGTAATAGTTTTGAAAAAACCATGTGATTCCTAATATAAACCATGAAACTTGTTTTTGATGACCGAGATCAGGTTCACTATTTGTAGTCCCCGGACAGCCCCCCCCACCGGACAACACCCTACACCCCAGACAGCCGCCCTGCCCCCGGATAGCCCCCCTCCCACCCCAGCTAGCCCACCCCACCCCCGGACAGCCCCCCCACCCCCGGACAACACCACCCACCCCGGACATCCCCTCCACCCTGGATAGCCCCCCCGCACCCCCAGACAGCCCCCTCTCACCCCCGGACAGCCCGCCCTACCCCCAGACAGCCCCCACCCCCGGACAACACCTCCCACCCCGGACAGCCCCCGCGCACCCCCAGACAGCCCCCCGCACCCCCGGACAGCCCCCCTGCACCCCCCCGGACAGCCCGCCCTACCCCCGGACAACCCCCCACCCCCATACAACACCCCCAACCCGGACAACCCCCCCTCCCCGCACCCCCGGACAGCCCCTGTAGAGACCCGAAGCCTGACTTACATGGACATTACATTACATTTGCGGAATACTTAGTACATAACAAAACACACACACAAGGACCGTAATAGTTTAATGTCTTTGGAAACTCGGAATATAATCTTCTAATCGTGGTGAAAGATCTTCAACATCTCCCATAAAGATCTTCCTTTTTTTTATACCTAAAACCTTTCTTTATATCCTGGGGAAAAGAAAACATAAAAGGGTGAGCTCAAATGCTCAGTAAGGGTAAACAAAAGAAATATCAATCACATCATATACATAAGAACATAGCTTTTGGAAATCTTAACCTGCAAAAGAGAGCATAATTTCATAACATGGGATAAATCATAATAGTGAAATGAAATCCCAATAATCATAAATTAAAACATGAAACTTTGTGGAATACACACATAATCATAGAGAATCATTTCTTGTTAGTCAAGACTCATTGCCAAGACTATCTTAGTGGACAAAGTCCATTTCTGAACCGAGTTACCCTCATTTCAGTCCTGCTTCACTGAACCGGTATAACCTACCGTTCCAGCCATGTCTATCTCATGAGATATAAAATCTTTACCCAATGCATTGGAGGGAGATATAGGTCCCACCCATCTCATAATGATACCATTCTTATGTGTGCCACAAAATCATAAATCATACATCATTGCATAACCCATGTAATACAAATGGGAATCTTAAACATCATGACATCATAAATCAATTCATATAAGATAAAGAAATTCATAAAAATAATTCCATCACAACATGATCAAATCAATGTAATAATAGGGATAAAAACAGAACCCTTTATTATCTTAGATGGAAAATAATTTTGATAAAACACTTGAACTCCATTCTTGAGGAAAATATCCTTTCTTCTTCAAAAACATCATGTCATACAATTTTAAACCAAAAGAAGTTGATTAAAAATAAACTTGAAAACTTGTAAAGGAAGATTCTTGGAAATAATGTTTTAAAAAAATCCATTCATGCCGTATAAGTTAAAAAATAACATTCTTCTCGTACTTTTGTCGGAAAAGTCAAAAAGTACCTCGTACGAAAAACGACAAAAGATTCCTTTCATATCCTTTACTAAAAACTCACCGAAGGGTAAAATTGGATTTAAAAAATTGTAGGTGAATGGAAATAATATTACATATTGAGAAAACATGTATGTGGATGATAAAATACACCCCAATAAATACCAAAGTATAAACAATCTCGGATAAAAATGAGATTGTGATATTTTCCTTACCTTAGGTCCGACTTGCTTTGTACGTGTCCGAACCTCCTGTATAATGATTTAAATCATGTTATTGACTTATTCCAGAATCATATTCATTGTTATTATATCATATATGGTCCACTTATGACTTTATATTACCCGTTCTTTTGTAAATTCATGTTAAAGTAGCGTTTTGGGTAAAATCGTCTCATTTATCGTAGGTGTTTGGACTTGTTGTTATTGACATTATTATTACTTATATCATGATTTACTTAATTCCAGAATATAAAGTATGATTTATATATCATATATATTCAGTATATATATATATATAATAGATAGATAAATGAAAGGAAACACACCGTTCATGGAGACGGTAGTCCGTACGTACGCATGAACGCTGCTTTCCTTTCCTTATTGTCTTGAATGGAAGTAAGTAGATTACATATATATATATATACATAAATCCAGTAGATTTAACATGTCATATATTCCATTATTATTCATTATATATACTTTATAATCATTCTGGAATGGTTAACATGGATAATGAATCTCATCGCGTCGTGGAGACGGTAGTCCGTACGTACGCACGAGTGATGATATCGTTCCCATGGTCGTGGAATTGTGTTAAAGTGTATGTATACTATTTCAGTATCAATATCAATTTATAATAATCATATATAGTTACTCATTACACCATTATACCCATCCTATTAAGGTGGTGGCGGAAAATAGCTTACACCACGGCGTGGAGACGGTATTCCGTACGTACGCACGCGCGGTGATTTAATTTTCCGTAGGATGGATAGATGGTTAAATAGGGTTGTTTCATACTTATAATAACGTATCAGTATATGAGTGATACTGATTTTATTACTTCATAATGAAACAACTAAAGAAGAAGAAGTTTAAGAAGAAAGAAATTGTAAAGGATCGGTAATGGATATTACCTCTTCTTTGAAGTGCTTCTTTGTGACCTCCTTTTAGGGCACTAAAATTGGTCTTTTAAGAAGACCAGGATCTCTAGGATGATACTAGGGAAGTGGAGAAGAGATTTTGGTAGGGTTTGGCCGAGCTTGAATGCTCAAAT
Organism: Viscum album; assembly: GCA_963277665.1. Classification (NCBI taxonomy): domain Eukaryota; kingdom Viridiplantae; phylum Streptophyta; class Magnoliopsida; order Santalales; family Viscaceae; genus Viscum; species Viscum album. Next base: position 320,884,999 of record OY728156.1, read on the forward strand.
TGGTGTGAGGAGGAGAGGGAGGAGGTGCCCTTTTATAAGGGAGGAGATGGGCACCTTTGGAATAACTAAAAATATTATTTTATTATAAAGCCAAATTCGGTTTTAAATAGCTCCAAATTAATTTATTTAGAAGCTAAGGTGGGTATGGGTCTAAATACTCTCATCGAATAGAATTTAGACAAGTTTAGGTTCCTATTTTAACCTTATCATTTAGATTTAACATTAAGTTAAATAATTTTACTTTTACCGTGTCTTCTTGTGTTCTTATACTATAAGGTTAATAAACTTACTATATCAAGCCAAACGAACCCCAAATTGTTTATTATTAATATATATATCCTTATATAAGTCATTTGGCCGAACCTTAGATTTTTAGGAATTAAATAACAATTAATAATATAATATTTGTTTTAAAAACTAATTCATGTCAATTTTGACACTATTTGGTACATGATTTTTATGAAATTTCTAACAGAATGATAAGTTCGAACCAAGTTACTTAAATCAACAATAACATGTCATATTAACCTAGAAAATTAGTTTAAGTCATAAAAAGTCTCAAATTACATTTATTTGGGCATTTATAACATCAATTATGTTAATATTTTCTTAAAAAGGTAATTACTGCATTATCGTTGTGTCATAAATAAATTAAATTATTTAAAGTATAAAAATTACAAATAAAATACCATTATGTATTAAATCTTTTTAGCTTTCTAATGAATATTTATAGTCGAAATTATATTATTTATAACCCTATATTAAAAATGTTTTAGTAAATAAACTTTGATTTTAACTCTTTTAACTCTTCTTTGAATTAAATGATAATAAATGTCCTAATCTAATCCAAGTGGGCCTAAATGATAATATTTTACACTTAAGGTTGTTTTTGGTCTAGATACACTTTTCCAATAGGATTAGGACATGTGTTAGGGTATTAATATCATTTTTACCCTTAATTACCCTATTTACTTTTAACCGTGGTAAATAAAAGTAAAAAGTTACTATTCACCAAAAATTATTTTCATCTCATTGAACCACATTTTACTTACTGACATCAACCGTGTCTCTCGGATTTTTGAAATTCCATTCACAGAAGTGGTAAAATTAAGATTTATGAAAATATTAATTTTTTTAACTACCACTTAGTAGTTTCACTATTCATCAAAAATTGAAGTTTTTCAGGAAAAATTCCAAAATTTCACCCTGAGCTATAATTGATATTCTGAATTAAAAAATGATTTCTATTTTACAAAATTCCCAACATATAAGTTGCATTAATTAATTTTATAATTAATTTCCGCTGTCACAACAAATAGCGTGTTTTTAAGAGATAATAACTATCAAAAGATTAACACTTGTTTATGTCTGGTGTAAATGTGAAATTACATCCAATGACCAACATTGTATTGAATTATAAAAATATATTCTAAATATACTTTAAAACCACTCAAATTAATAATTTATCACTATTAATTATTTCTATTAAAAAATTTGTTTTTAATTAAAATTTAGTAATTTTCACTATTCACCAGAAAATGAAAGTTATCCAAAAAGTACCAAAATTTCACCCTAAGCTAATTTCGATATTACGAATCCAAAAATGAATTCCATTTTGAAAAATAAAATTTAAAAATTTCAAAAAGTGGTTATTACTATTCATAACGGCTAGTTTTAATAATATTTTAATAGCATATTGTTGTTTAGTGAAACTCGTTATTGCGTACTACACACGCTATCGAGGAAGGTCGCGATTGCGTGTAATGCAAGGCAAGTCAAGGATGCGTGTTGTGCAAGCTCCTTTTGGTGTAGCGTACAACACAAGACATTAGTGAAATTAAAAAGAATATTTTTCATAAAATCTTGGGCTGTTACAGCCCCCCCCCCCCCCCCCCGCACCCTCAGACAGCCCCCCCAATTGTGCAACTATACAATAGACCAATTGGCCATTAGGCTGTTAGGTCATTAGGGAAATTGGCTAGTTGGCCAATTGTTCAGTTGGATGTTAGAACAAATGGTCATTAGGCCATTATGCCATTATTCCAATTGTACAACTATACAATAGGCCAATTGGCCGTTAGGACAATTAGTTCGGCGCGTTCTAAAAGGGCGCGTTGGGTGGTCAAAACCACCCGAACGACCTCGGAATGCCATGAAATCATACAACAACAACCGCGGTGTGAATTGTTAAATGGTTGGGTAGACGACACATCAATCGGAGGTGCCGTTTGACCGCGGTGACCGAAAACGCGTTTCCGGAGTCATAAAAGACCAAAACGGTGTGTCGCGGTCGAATTCAGAAAAAAGTGCTTTGAATGACCTAAAACCACACGAAAACGATAGGAATATTATTCGTGACATGTAAGAGGAGACGAAATGTCCATCGGACGTGCGGTGCACGCGGTACGACCGAATGTGTCATTTTCAGTACTTCGGCGCGCTCTAAAAGGGCGCGTTGGGTGGTCAAAACAACCCGAACGACCTCAGAATGCCATGAAATCATACGATAATAACCGTGGTGTGAATTTTGAAATGGTCGGGTAGACAGAACATCAATTGGAGGTGCCTTTTGACCGCGGTGACCAGAAACGTGTTTCCAGAGTCATAAAAGACCAAAACGGCGTGTCACGGTCGAATTTAGAGAAAATGTGCTCCGAATGACCTGAAACCACACGAAAATGATATGAATATTATACGTGACATATAGGAGGATACAATACATCCATCGGACGTGCGGTGCGTGTGGTACAACCAAATTTGTCGTTTTCAGCAGTTCGGTGCGCTCTAAAAGGGCGCGTTGGGTGGTCAAACCCACCTGAATGACCTCAGAATTTCATGAAATTATACGACAACAACCGTGGTGTGAATTGTGAAATGGTCAGGCAGACGACACGTCATTCGGACATGCCGTTTGACCACGGTGACTAGAAACGCTTTTCCGGAGTCATAAAAGACCAAAACGGCGTGTCACGGTCGAATTCAGAGCAAACGTGCTCCCAATGACCTGAAACCACATGAAAATGATAGGACTATTATTCTTGACATGTATGAGGAGGCGAAACGTCCATCGGACATGCGGTGCACGCGATACGACCGAATGTATCATTTTCAGCAGTTCGACGTGCTCTAAAAGGGCGCGTTGGGTGGTCAAAACCACCCGAACGACCTCAGAATGCCATGAAATCATAGGAAAATAACCGCAGTGTGAATTGTGAAATGGTCGGGTAGAAGGCATGTAATTCGGAGGTGTCGTTTGACCGCGGTGACCCGAAACGCGTTTCCGGAGTCATAAAAGACCAAAACGGCGTGTCACGGTCGAATTCAAAGAAAACGTGCTCTGAATGACCTGAAACCACATGAAAATGATAGGAATATTATTCGTGACATGTAGGAGGAGACTACACATCCATCGGACGTGTGGTGCACACGTTACGACGGAATGTGTCGTTTTCAGCAGTTCAGTGCCCTCTAAAAGTGCACGTTGGGTGGTCAAAACCACCCGAACGACCTCATAATGACATGAAATCATACGAAAACAACCGCGGTGTGAATTTTGAAATGGTAGGGTAGACGACACGTTAATTGGAGGTTCTATTTGACCGTGGTGACCGGAAACACGTTTCCGGAGTCATAAAAGACCAAAATAGCGTGTCACGGTCGAATTCAGAGAAAATGTGCTCCAAATGACCTGAAACCACATGAAAACAATAGGAATATTATTCATGACATGTAGGAGGAGATTCCACATCCATCGGATGTGCGGTACGCGTGGTATGACTGAATGTGTCGTTTTCAGCAGTTCGACGCGCTCTAAAAGGGCGTGTTGGGTGGTCAAAACCACCCGAATGACCTCGTAATGACATGAAATCATACAGCAACAACTGAGGTATGAATTGTGAAATTTTCAGGTAGACGACATGTCATTTGGAGGTTCCGTTTGACCGCGGTGACCGGAAACGCGTTTCTAGAGTCATAAAAGACCAAAACGGCGTGTCACGGTCGAATTCAGAGAAAACATGCTCCAAATGACCTGAAATCACACGAAAACAGTAGGAATATTATTCGTGACATGTAGGAGGAGATGACATGTCCATCAGACATGCGGTGCGTGCGGTACGACCGAATGTGTCGTTTTCAGCAGTTCGACACGCTCTAAAAGGGCGCGTTGGGTTGTCAAAACCACCATAACGACCTCGGAATGCCATGAAATCATACAAAAAATAACCGAGGTGTGAATTATGAAATGGTCGGGTAGAAGAAACGTCAAGCGGAGGTACCATTTGACCGTAGTGACAGGAAACACGTTTCAAGAGTCATAAAAGACCAAAACGGCGTGTCATGGTCGAATTCAGAGAAAAATTGCTCTGAATGACCTGAAACCACACGAAAATGATAGAAATATTATTCGTGACATGCAGGAGGAGATGAAACATCCATCGGACGTGCGGTGTGCACGGTACGACCGAATGTGTCATTTTCAACAGTTCGGCGCGCTCGAAAAGGGCGCGTTGGGTGGTCAAAACCACCCGAACGACCTCAGAATTCCATGAAATCATTCGACAACAATTGAGATGTAAATTGTGAAATGGTTGGGCTGACGGAACTTCATTTGGAGGTGCTGTTTGACCGAGGTGACCGGAAATGCGTTTTCGGAGTCATAAAAGACCAAAACGGCGTGTCACGGTTGAATTCAAAGAAAACGTGCTCCGAATGACCTGAAACCACACAAAAATTATAGGAATATTATTTGTGACATGTAGGAGGTGACGACACGTCCATCGGATGTGAGGTGCGCGCGGTACGACCGAATGTGTCATTTTCAGCAGTTCAGCGCACTCTAAAAGGGCACGTTGGGTGGTCAAAACCACTAGAATGACCTCAGAATGACATTAAATCATACGAAAACAACAGCGGTGTGAATTGTGAAATGGTTGGGAAAACAAAACATCAATCAGAGGTTCCGTTTGACCGCGGTGACCGGAAACGTGTTTCTGGAGTCAAAAAGACCAAAACGGCGTGTCACAGTCAAATTCAGAGCAAACGTGCTCCGAATGACCTAAAACCACACAAAAATGATAGAAATATTATTTTTGACATGTAGAAGGAGACGACATGTCCATCGGATGTGCGGTGCACGCGGTACGACCGAATGTGTCGTTTTTAGCAGTTCGGCGCGCTCTAAAAGGGCGCGTTGGGTGGTCAAAACCACCAAAACTACCTCGGAATTCCATTAAATCATAGAAAAACAACGGAGTTGTGAATTTTGAAATGGTCGGGCAGACAACACGTCAATCGGAGGTGCCTTTTGACCGTGGTGACCAGAAACACATTTTCGAAGTCATAAAAGACCAAAACGGCATGTCATGATCGAATTCAGAGAAAATGTGCTCCAAATGACCTGAAACCACACGAAAATGATAGGAATATTATTCGTGACATGTTGGAGGAGACGACACGTCCATCAGATGTGCGGTGCGCGCAATACAACTGAATGTGTCGTTTTCAGCAGTTCAGCGCGCTCTAAAAGGGAGCGTTGGGTGGTCAAAACCACTCGAACGACCTCGGAATGCCATGAAATCATAGGAAAATAACCGCAGTGTGAATTTGTGAAATTGTTGGGCAGACAACATGTCATTCGGAGGTTCCGTTTGGCCGCGGTGACCGAAAATGCGTTTCTGGAGTCATAAAAGACCAAAACGGCGTGTCGCGGTTGAATTCAGAGAAAACGTGCTCCGAATGACCTGAAACCACAAGAAAACGATAGGAATATTATTCGTGACATGTAGGAGGAGAGGGCACTTCCATCAGACCTGCAGTGTGTGCGGAAAACATTCCTTTTTAGACAAAAAAACACTTTCAGAAACTAAAGCAAAGACTCCAAAACTAGAAAAAAATTCTAAAATGATAACATTTCTTAAATTGGGGGTTTTAAATTATTATAGCACCCATGAGATGTTAGATTTGATTTTATTATATGTATATAATAACTGAATAAATATTTCAAATTTATGTTTGTTTTGTTTAGTTGTTTTCTTTGTATCTTCTTGTAGGTTTCTAAAGCAGATGGCTGTGGATCGTTGAAGCACGTCTATCATTTGTTGTTTATGTTGATCTTGATGTTTATGGTGTTTGGATTTGTTTTCCATTTTTTATGATTTATATGCTATTTTTTTTTTATTTTGTACCATGAAATTTTAAAAAAAATATTTCCAGTTTAGCGACCGCCAATGACGGTCGATGTAGGCCGGCATTTCGGCCTGCTCCAGTGACCGCCAATGGCGGTCGCTATAGGCCGAATTTTTAATAGTGTAATTAATGTTCTAAAAAAATACTATTTTACACTATTATTTTGTGTAAAAGAATATTTTAATATGAATATATGTATTTGATCAATAGATTATTTAATTAAATATTTTAAAGAATAATATATATATATTGACTATTAAAATTATTTTAATAAATACTAAATTATATTATGAATATATTCACTATAAATATAATACCCCAATATTTCATGGTATGTTTCTTATTAAATAATTTCAATTCATTAGATAGCTTACAATGCATACAAAACCGAGTCTCTACAAAATAAAAATTTGTTATAGGAGATAATTATAACCTAGCCTTTAAACTTATTTTTTCCACTTATGTGATTTGAATTTCGAAAAAAGGACATACACGGTTGCGTTCAGTAAGATATTTAGAGTTCGATAGGATCAACTTAATTTTTTGGTGAATAGTAACTTACCCTTATGAATAGTAATGTTACCATTGTGAATAGTGATGTTACCCTTATGAATATTAATATGGACCTTATGAATAACTCACCCATGTAAGTATAAATAAAAATTAGGAACCTTATAAACGAGAGTGAATATTTTAAAAATTAATAATTAAGTGTTGGTATTTTTTTGAGCAATAAATATTTAATTTCAATTTTATAATTAATAAATTTATTTAAAAGAAAATTAATTTTCATAAAATGTATTTATAAATCAATATTTTATTATCCTATGATTTTAGGATAATTTAATGAGACCGTAGATAATTTTTCAGGGTGTTATAGAATTAGTTATAATTTTAAAATATGTATTTTTCAAGTAAATAATGATTTTAATTAAAAATTAAATTTCTCATATTTTGAAAATTATTTTCATAAAATCGAGTTCATTTTTGGATTCTACATGTTGAAAAATGGTTAGGGTGAATTTTGAGATTTTTCTGAAATACTTGAATTTTTTGTAAATAGTAAAATACGGTAATTTACGGTATAATACATTATAAGATAAATACACTATTAATTGCATAATTATTGATGTAAGAAACCATTAGTTAGAACTAAAATTCAATTATTATTGTTTTTGGTCTCAAGTATCAATACTATTGCTTATCTTGAGCAAAATAATAAAATAATGAATAAAATATTGAGAAATCACTCCTCTCCTCCATTATAAAAACCATCCCTCACCCCCTCTTATCTTCACTCCAAGCCTTAAATATTCTCAAAGTTCTATCCAAATAATCTTTCCAATCCCCTCCCCCAAATCCAAGACCTTCTAGTATCACCAAAAGGCCAAAACCAAAGGCTTTAAGGAGGTTATCAAGGAGAGGAATTCAAGGGGTAAACATCCTCCTTTTCATTTATTTTCTTTTCAAGTTCCTTATTTATTTATTATTCTCTACTCACCTCCATTGTCCAAAAGAACATGATAAATCTAGTATCATATATATATTTTAATTAAATCATGTTAATGGAAGATTCATCATCAATCTCCTTACTCTCTCTCTTTTATTTTAAAAATGAAATCATCATCTGGGGTGTGCTGATTTACAACCTTCATGGATGAAGAACTTTCATTCTTTAATTTATCCTTAAAGGCATGTCATGAAACCAATTTAATGGTTTAACTAGATTATAAAATATTTATTATATCTCATTTAAGGTTCTAAAACTATTTTATATACAAGATATTAAATAATAGAACAAAACTAGTTCATTGTGATAAAAAACTACTAAAATTAAGCTAAATGATTATCACTAAATATATTATCTAATGATTCGTCCTCACACCATATAAAAAAATGATATGTATAACCATTTAAATTTATTTTTTGTCATTAATTTCATATAATTCCAATTCTGGAAGATTATACCCATTTTACATGAACTCCATTACTCATAGTCAAGCGAACCGATCATGAAAATCAAGTAAACGAACACTCCAAAACGACATAATTCAATATTATAACTTATCAAGAAGGCCATAAATGAAATTAATAAAACTATAATGAATCAAATAAATGTATATAAGATTATTAATTAATTAATTAATTAATTAATTTAATCTGATTACTCAGGACATCAAGATCAAGTGAAGAACACATTTGGGCATAAGGTAAGGGGTTTCTCATCTCACTTTTATTTCTATGAGATTTCCATTGTTCGCCACTTATTTCTTATATGTGGTGTATTTATGCTGACATTTGATATATAATATCATGATTATATTTATATTCATGGTATTAAATTATTCATTTTATGATTATTAATTTTTGGTCATGTGATTTGATTGATTACAATGTGGTAAGGGACTTCATCTCAATTTCCATTTCTTTGAGACTTTCATGGTATTGTGAACCTAATTATTTTTATGTGGTGTATTTACTTACCCTTTAAGACCATTTTTCATTTTAAATTACATTCCTATTAAATATCCATATTATTTTATAATGGATATGATTATTTTCTTAGCTGTATACCCTTTTACATACGGTGTTTATTTTGAATGTTGTTTTAACAATGGAAATATTGATGAATACATATCCTCTACTCAATAAGGAAATTTTTAAGGCATATTGTTCTGGAATTAAATCTTTGTATAATATTGATTTGGACTTTCAGTGATGGGTGGGGCCTGTTATATCCCCTCGATAGATCTACAGGTCTCACGAGACAAACTAGTTAGTACAAACCCTTTGAGTTTGTTTCCAAAACATAATTAGATGGGTTTCTACCCACAGACTTAAACTGTCTCAATGGTATGATGGTTCATGTGAAAGATACATGACATTAAAATAATAATAATTCTATTTATTCATTATTCAGTTATTACTTTCCATTAGGTTTTCACTATGACAAAATCTATGGATGCATTTTCATTCTCATTTTATTAATGGCGTGTGTTTTTAAATTATTCACCATTCCATATTGATTATGTATAATTGATTATGATTCAATTATTATTGTTTCATGATTCTAATATATGTAACCATTACCGAGCATTTGATATCACCCCTTTTATTTGTTTTCCTTCCCTAGGTTATGAAGAAGAGATCATTTATTGAGTTTTTAAGGATGCAGTTTAATAGATTTTTTTATATATTATATATTGTTTTCTTCTACCAATTTAAAATGGGTTCCATGTATGTATATGGTTTCTTCAAGGCTACTAAACAATTGGTCATTCGGGATTTTATTCCTTATAATCATGCCAATGTAATAAAATAATGCACTGACTCTAGGCTTCTGGGGTCGAAGTGTTACGGTTGGTATCAGAGGAAGTTTAGTAGAAACCTTGGAAACTAGATTTAGAAAACATAGACTAATTAAATAAACCCTAAGATAGACTTTGAGGATAATAATACAAGAATATACTAGAATTTTGGTAAGGTATTGATTTTTTGGATCTTCCTATTAAATACATCCCTGTCTGGATACTACAAGTGGACATGGTTCTGGTACAGATGTACCTAGGGGTAAAAACTCTGAAAAGGTGTTCTGGGCTTGAATTGAGGTAACTTGGTACATGAAAATGGGCCATACTACGCATCTGGTTTGACACTCTTGGGGGATATTCTTAAGATAATTTACATTTTTCTTACATACCATTATGAAGGATTTATGCTTCCAAAGTAACCAAAGTATATGGTTCTAGGATTTATGATGCATAAATTTATATTATAAACTATTCCATGTTTAGAGTTATAAAAAGTTCATAATTTTATGATCTAATCTAGAATATGGCATTGTTTAGAAATAACTCCTAGTAGAATGAATGAGAACTCCACCAATGCACGTGATGAAAAGAGTAAGAAGGATCATATCTTTCATGGTATTAAGCCAAAATTTTGAAGGGAAATAGTCTCTAAAGTATCCTCATCATATGAGAAAATAACATCATGTGTTAACAATATAAGTAAGTATTCTCCGAGTCCTATGGAATTTAAGGGAAGTAAGAGAAGAAAAGGATGGAAGAGAAAAAGATGGATAAAGGGAAGAAGGTAATGAAGGGTTTTCCCACATGTGATAACTGTGGAAAGAATCACCCTGGAAAATCCTTGAATGGAATGAGAGTTTGTTAAGTGTGGAGAAAAAGGACACAAAATTTGTGATTATAATGGTAAGAAAAATGTTTCCAATGTACAATGCTTAAAATGTGAGGATGGGACACTATATGAATCAGCGTCTCAAGCGTCAAAGAAATATACCCCAAATGATGCTATTGGATAACGATCAAGTTATTCTGCTACTATATATGAAGAGGAATAATTAATATGACTATTTAGGAATTATGTAATTTGAATATTTTATCAACAATGTACTGGTAATAAGAATTATATAATATATAAGGATTGTATTATAGTACATTTTCATTAAGGATTTTAGACCATATGTTGAATGGTACCAAGAAAAGATATTTAGTAAAAAGTTATTGTTTTTGGATAACACATGATTTAGGGAAAGACAAAAATTAATATATTTCTGATGTTGAGATAATGATGAAGAAATGATTGATTTGGATAAGAACTAACTACCTTAGAACTGATTATTGACTTGTCGAAAAGTGGTCTATGCTATCATCAATAGAGTTTACAACACTTTTAGAGTTAAGGAATATATCCAACAACATGTATCTTACTTAAGGAATACAAAATAATACATATATCTAATAAGGTTTTATGGTAATTTGAGTTATTACCATATTTCAAGAGGATACATGATGAAGTTATTAACATGTTTGGAATACAAAAATTTAGAGCTGATTAATGTTGATTAAGGGCTAATGATAAGTTCATCTTGGAAATTTAGTGATCTTCTTTCTAAAGTTTTGGATCATTATATTTTGGAAAGTTTAACCATTTATGAATGGTTTAATTTGATCATTGTATGAGGTTTTAGAGGTTAATGTATGACTTCACCACATGATGTAACCTATGCTAAGAGATGAAGTATAGATAGTCCAAGGTGAAATCAAAGGATAAGATTGTGTTTATGAAATAGAAACATATATTTATACTCTTATAGAGTGGAATAATCCCTCATCTTAAGGAAAATAGTCTTAATGTTGTACTGTTATCATAATATTTTATAGTATAAATGAATTTTTTTCAATACAGTAGTTTATAATTTTGTAAGTAATCAACTTTCATCTGAACACATTCTCTATCACTTTCCATCAAAACTTCATAGTTTGATTTTTCTTTCATTTCTAAGTTTTTTACTTCCAACTTTGAAAGCATAAATTTTGTGGTGACCACCTCATTTCCCTTAACCACTTTTAAGTGGATATTTTATTAACCCTATTTCCGATGTGGGTTTCCCACAAGATAATTTTCAAGTATCAACCTTTAACATTCGAAGTGTAATTTCAAACTGCGAGGATGCAATTCTATTGAGGGAGAATAATGTAACACCCTAGTAATTTATTTTTTAATTTTAAATACATTAAATTATGAAAAATAATAATTTAAAATTAAATGTTTTAATTAATAATAATACTTATAAATAATTATAATTTATAGCTTTCAAATTAATCAATTAATGTTAAAAAAAACAAATAATATTTTACACTATTATTTTGTGTAAAAGAATATTCTAATATTAATATATGTATTTGATCAATAGATTATTTAATTAAAAATTTTATAGAATAATATATATATTTACTATTAAAATTATTTTGATAAATACTAAATTAAGTTATGAATATATTCACTATTAATATAACACCCCAATATTTCATGGTACGTTTCTTATTAAATAATTTCAATTCATTAGACAACTTATAATGCATGCAACACTGAGTCTCTGTGAAACAAAACTTTATTATAGGATATAGTTATAACCTAACCGTTAAACTTAATTTTTCCACTCATGTGATTTGAATTTCTAAAAACATACATACACGATTGCGTTCAGTAAGATATTTAGAGTCTCATAGGATCAACTTAATTTTTTAGTGAATAGTAACTTACCCTTATAAATAGTAATGTTACCCTTATGAATAGTAATTTTACCCTTTTGAATAGTAATATATCCCTTATTAATAGTAACCTCACCCATGTAATTATAAATAAAATTTAGGAACCTTATAAATGAGAGTGAATATTTTAAAAACTAATAATTAAGTGTTGGTATTTTTTAGCAATAAATATTTAATTGTAATTTTATAATTAATAAATTTATTTAAAAGAAAATTTATTTTCATAAAATTTATTATTAAATCAATATTTTGTTATCCTATGATTTTCGGATAATTTAATGAGACCTTAGATAAATTTTCAGGGTGTTATAAAATCAGTTATAATTTTAAAATATGTATTTTTTGAGTAAATAATCATTTTAATTAAAAAATAAATTTCACATATTTAGAAAATTATTTTCATAAAATGGAGTTCATTTTTGGATTCTACACATTTAATAATGGTTAGGGTGAATTTTTGAGATTTTTCTGAAATACTTGAATTTTTTGTGAATAGTAAAATATGGTAATTTACGGTATAATACATTATAAGATAAATAAACTATTCCTTGCATCATGGATGATGTAATCAACCATTATTTATAACTCACATTAACTTATTACTGTTTTTTGTCTTAATAATCAACACTATTGCTTGTCTTAAGAAAAATAATAAAATAATGAATAAAATATTGAGAAATCACTATCTCCTAAACTATAAAAACCACCCCTAACCCCCTCTTCTCTTCAATCCTATAAGTATTGAAGATTCTAAAATTTATGCCCAAATACTCTTCCCACACCCCTCCCCCACGTCCAAGAACTTATGGTCTCACCAAAAGTCCAAAATCAAAGGCCTTAAGGAGGTTCTCAAGGAGAGAAATTCAAGAGGTAAACATCCTCCTTCTTTTCTTTTATTTTCTTCTCAAGTTCCTTATTTATTTATTATTCTCTCCTCACATACTCTGTAAAAATGATCATTATAACTCCAATATCATATATATACCAGAATTAAATCATGTTAATGGAAGATTCATCATCAATATTCTTACTCTCTCTCAATTATTTTAAATCGAAATCATCATTCAGGAGGTGCTGATTTACAACCTTTGTGGATGATGAAATTTCGTTCTCTAATTTCTCCTTCAAGGATGGTCATTAAAAAAATTTAATGGTTGAAATAGATTATAAAATATTTATTATCTCTTATTTAAGGTTATATAACTATTTTATATACATGATATTAAATAATGGAACCAAACTAGTTCATTATGATAAAAAATCACTAAAATTAAGCTAAACGATTATCACTAAACATCTTATCGAATGATTCATACTCATAAAATATAACCAAATTATATGTATAACCATTTAAAATTTTAGTTTCTAATTAATTTCATATAATTCCAATTTTGTAGAATTATGCCCATTTTACATGAACACCATTACTCATAGTCAAGTGAACTGATCATGAAAATCAAGTAAACAAACACTTCAGAACAACAAAATTCAATCTTATAACTTATCAAGAAGTACATAAATGAACTTAATAAAACCATAATGACTCAAATAAATTTATATAAGGTTCTTAATTAATTAATTAATATATTTAATCTGATTATTTAAGACATACAGATCAAGTGAAGAACACATTCAGGCATAAGGTAAGGGGTTTCTCATATCACTTTTATTTCTGTGAGATTTCCATTGTTCGCCACTTATTTCTTGTATTTGGTGTATGTATGATTCCATTTGATATAAAATATCATTATTATATTTATATTCATATTATTAAATGATTCGTTTTATGATTATTAATTTTTTGTCTTACGATTCGATTGATTACAATATGGTAAGGGACTTCATCTCAACTTCCATTTCTTTGAGACTTACTTGGTATTGTGCACCTAATCATTTTTATGTGGTGTATCGAATTACCATTTTAGATTATTTTCTATTATAAATTACATTCCTATTAAATATCCATATTCTTGTAGAATGTATATGATTATTATTTTATCCGTATACCCTTTTATATACAGTGTTTATTTTGAAGGTTATTTTAACTCTGTAAATATTGATGAATCTGTATCCTCTACTCAATACAGAAATTGATAAGGCATATTGTTCTTAAATTAAATATTTTTATAAGAATTATTTGGACTTACAGTGATGGTTGGGGTCTGTTATATCCCTTTTATGCATCAACATGTCTCATGAGACAAACTAGTTGGTGACAATCCCTTTGAGTTTTTTTTCCAAAACATAAACAAACGGGTTTCTACCCACAGAATTAAATCATCTCGACAGTATCATGGTTCATGTGACACATAAATGACATACAAATAATAATCATTCTCTTTATTCATTATTAATTTATTACTTTCCATGAGTTTTTCACTATAACAAAATCAATGGATGCATTTTCATTATCAGTTTATTGATGGTGTATGTTTTTCAATTATTCACCATGCCACATTGATTATGTCTAATTGATTATGATTAAATTATTATTTTTTTATGCCTCCAATATATGTAACCATTACTAGGAATTTGATCTCACTCCTTTCATTTATTTTCCTTCCCTAAATTATGAATGAGAGATCATTTATTGAGTTTTCAAGGATGCAGTTTAATAGATTTTGTTATGTATTATATGTTGTCTTCTTTTACCAATGTAAAATGGGTTCCATGTATGTATCTAGTTTTTTCAATACTACTAAACCGATCGATATTTTTGGATTTGATTCATTGTAATCATTCCAATGTAATAAAATAATTCACCAGCTCCAGGCTTTTGGGGTTAGGGCATTACAAATAATAGAAAAGAAGATAACATTGAGGGAAATAAAATAAAATTAAAATCTAGGTTAATTGCTAAGGGATTCATCCAAATAGAGGGTATTGATTATTTTCAATTTTATCCCTATTATAAATCATTCTTATATTCGAAACTTTCTTTTTTTACTACCTATAATGATCTGCACATTGAAAAAATGGATGTTAAAACTGCCTTCTTACATGGTGATTTAAAAGTGAAAATTTATATGAAAATCCATGATGGTTATTATAATCAATTCAAACCAAATCAAGTATACCTACTAAATAAATCATTGTATGTATTGAAAAAATCCTCTAGGTATTGGTATATTAAGTTTGATTTATTCATGTTAGATAACCAATTTTCAAGGAGCCAATATAATGCACGTGTCTATTTTAAATCAACTAAAAACTGCATGATTTATCTGCTTCTTTATGTTTATGACATTCTTATGATTTGTAAAAATATGATTTTAATAATTTCTATAAAATCCCAATTAAAAGGAAAGTTTGAAATGAAAGACTTAGGTGCGGCTAAGCAAATCTTAGGTGTTGAAATCATTAGAGATAGACCAAATAAATTTCTTTACTTATCTCAGTATGCATATATTTTAAATACTCTCAAGATATATATGATTTAATATCTCAAACCTATTAATATACCACTTGGAAACCAATTTAAAATTTCTTTAGCACAAGCACATACTATTGACAATGATATTCAATTTATGTCTAAAATTACTTATGCTAATATTGTTGGTAGCATTATGTACTCTATGATTTGCACTAGACCTCATATTTCCTATGAAATATTCACTATTAGTAGATTTATGGATCCAATTGATAAGCCACATTATCAAGCTATGGAATCCTTCCTTTTATTACATAAACTTTTCATTACATTATACAAAATAGAGGATCTTTTAAATTTTAGTTTCTTGTAAATTAGGTACATAATACATGAAAACTTAAAAAATTCTTATAAATAACTTGAAATACTTATTAATTGGTTCATATTAAGTAATTTTACTACATATAATAACCTAGGGACATATATCAAATGAAAGGGTGAGAATAAGGCCTAGTAAGGGAAAATAAGGGAAATAGTTTACTTATGATCTTGAGAAATATCAATAAGAACTTGAGAAAATACATAAAGGAATGCACAAGAGTCATATAATATTAATAATAACATGAATAATAACTTGTAAATATGGATAAAAAATTTAATTGATTCATTCATAATAATATCACCAAGGTTTATCACTGAGGTGTCATAAAAATCATTAAGTTTATTCACCAAGGTATTATAAAACATGTCATCTCTAGAGATTAAATTATTTACCCAATGAATTTGAGCGCTATCAAGGAAAAACCTTAATATGTATTAATTAATATTAGAAACATATATCATAATAAAACATTTCATAATAACCTGTGTAGAATAAAAGAAATGACTTTCATATAAAAATCACGGCGTTATAAAAAGAAGTGCTTAAAAACAAGATCTTTACATCATTATTAACCCCTAAAAAGGAAGGAGGGTTTCATGTATGTTAATCATAGAATAAAATATATATTTTTTATATCTAGGTGAATAAACCTAGAAAATAAGTATGTTCGGGTATTCACAAAATAAAATAAGATAATTTCTTGAGAAAAAGAGAGAAAATTTTGAGAAGAAAATTCAGCAGCATAACGAGTATGAAACATAGTTTTTGAAAAGATTAAAAAGAGAGGGGAAAAAGGAATACCATTCATAAAATAATATTAATATAGTAAAATAAGATAATAAAATATAAATAATAACATTGTATGGAAATTTTGAATACACACCACATAAAAAGGAAACTTGAAAGGAAAAGAGAAGTTGAGATTTCCCTTACCTTTAAGAGTGTTCCTAAAACTAGAATATTGGGACCTTGGGGGATTGAGGATACCTTGGGTGGACTCATTGATAGGTAAAAGTATCATATATTTATGAATTATTAATTGGTAATTAAATATAATGGATAAATGGGTTGGTATTTATAGCAAAAGTGAGGTATTTTTTTATTGATTTCCTTGGACACCTCGGTAGTGGTATTTAAAAAACCTTGGGCTTGCCCATGGTATTTTCCCATGTTATTAGAAACTTGGAAAAACTATTAAGTTATTATAATCCACAAGATTTTACCATAATTTTTCATAATATAATACAACATTATTATTTTATTAAACATACTAAAAACTCAAAACTGTAATTTTACTATTCATCGAAAAACAAAATATTTCAAAAAACTATCATAAATTCAACCTAACCTAATTTTAACACATTTATTTAAAATATTATTTTTATTTTATCATAATAATTCAATAAGTATGATAAATTTAACTTTTAAATATAAAAATCCTCATTTATTAAAAATAATAGTGGATAGAAAATGCATAGTAAAATTTCAGACACTTGAAAAAAATAAATTTTTATCATTAAATTTAAATTAGAGTGTTTTAATCATAATATTTCATTAAAATAAAAATTATTAATAATAAACTAGTTCATTATAATAACTATATATTTTCTAAAAAGTAAAATTTCTTTCTGAAAGATCAATTTATCAAATTTGTCATATTTTTAGGAAAAACTAATCTCAAAATAGAAATTATGGAACAAAATTTTTATTTATATAAAGGTATTATACATTAAATAAATAAGGCCTCGACACATAACCCCTTATAACACCCACATACGACCTAAGGGTGAGGTGTGAGATAGTGATAGATTCTTGGGGCGGCTCAGATAACATTGCCCGAGTGATAATTTTCACTAACTTGAATTTATTCTATATGTGATTTTGTTCAATATTAACATGTTTAATCTTAGCTTGGTCTTGTTCAAGAGTGAATACCAAAGAATCCACCTCCATCCTAAGCTCTTACAAATGGGTTTCATATGGTACGACTCTACTAGATGAGGCCATCAACTCTTTTTTCTCCATTAATTTTCCTTTTCCATTTATACTTATAAACAATAATTATAATGTTAAAATTATTATTAAGATTATAGTTTTAAATGGTAATATTAACCAAAATTTACATAATGGTTGAAACCAGATGGTCACATTTCAAATTATACCTACATCATCATAAAAGATATATATTTATTTTGAGTACAAAATAATATAACATATATTTTTAGAAAACAAATATTATTCAAAAAGTTTGAGTTGTTACATTCTTCCTCCCTTAAGAAATATTTTCCCTGAAATTTCAATTCATTCCCCCAGTTGAGAAAAGGTGTGGTTACTTTTTCCCGATTGTCTCCTCTGGTTCCCACAAGGATTATTCATATTTTTGGTTCCTCTACAACAATTTAATGATGTGGGTAGTCTTTTTTCATAGAAACTTGTATCAACGGTCCAAGATCTCTATTAGCTGCTCCTCATAAGAGATGTCATGTTCCAGTTGTAACACTTTAGGATTCATTACATGTGAAGGGTTAGGTATGTACTTTCTATAGAGAGATATGTGTAAAACATCATGAAATTGAGCTATATTTGAAGTAAGTGCAAGCCTATAGGACACTGTTCCTATACGATCATGGATTTTATAGGGGCCAATGTACCTGGGGCCGATATTCCCTTTCTTCCCAAACCACATGCATCTATTCTAAGGTGAAATTTGAAGGAAGACTTTGTCTCTAACATCAAACTCCAAGTCCCTTTGACAGTTGTCAATATAGCTCTTCTGCTAACTCTAAGAATCCTTAATGTGTTGTTGGATGGAATGAACCTTTTCTATCATCTCTTGCACAAGATTAGGGCCAAAAAATTTTCTCTCACCAGTTTTATCCCAACAAGTAGGAGTTCTACATCTCTTTCCATATATAGCTTCATAGGGTTCCATTTTAATACTCTAATAAAATCTGTTGTTGTATGAGAACTCAACTAATTGGAGATGTTGATATCATCCTCCTTTAAATTTCATCGAGCATGGTCTCTACATGTCCTCAAGCGTATGAATAGTCCTTTCAGATTGGCCATTAGTTTGAGGGTGATAGGCCATAATGAAATTCAATTAAGTATTCAGATCATGTTAAAGACTTCTACATAATTTTTATGTGAACCTTGGATCGTGATCAGAAATGATAGAAAGTGGCACTCCATACAACCTTATCACTTCCTTTACGTATATCATGGAGAGTTGGTCAAGAGAGAAATATTACAGAATATAGATAAAATGGGTAGTCTTGGTGGGATGGTCCACTGTAACCCATATCACATTATTTCCTTTGGATATTTTTGGGAGACCAGTGACAAAGTCCATAGTGATATTATCTCACTTCTATACTAGTATGGGTAGTAGTTGTAATACCCCTTTAGAAAGTTGTCTCTCTGCCTTCATCTACCGACACACCAGACACCTTGTAGTGTAGTTATAAATATTCATTTTTATGTTATCCCATCAATAATGATCATGAAGTCCCCTATACTTTTTCGTGATTCTAGGATATATAGAGAAGTATATCTATGATATTTATCCAGCAGATATTTATTTATTTTTGGAATAGATGAAACACATAGTCTTGTATGAAATTTTAGAACACCTTCTTGAACAATATTGAACTTAGGAAAATTCCCATTCATCACAACCTCTAACTTCTTTTGTAAAAAAGGATCTTCTATTTGAGATTTATTGATATTATCTAGTAATGATGGTTGAGAAATAATTTGGGATAGGGTTGATAATGTCCCATCCATTATGATTCTCATGTCTAGTTTTACTAGGTCTTTGATCAAAGGATCTCCTTGAATCCTCATCATTGCCAACACAATAGGGTCTTTCCTACTTAATACATCAACGAATTTGTTTTCTCTTTTGGGGTGAAAATGAATTGAACAATCATAGTATTTAAGAAGTTCCAACCATCTCCTCAATCTTATGTTAAATTCATTTTGTGTGAAAATATACTTCAAACTTTAATTGTCTATTTATATATCACATATATCCCTATAAAGATAGTGCCTCCATATATTCAGAGAAAAAGCAACCATAGCTATCTCTAGGTCATGCATAGGATAGTTCTTCTCATGAGGCTTCAACTGTTGAGATGAATAAGAAATCACCTTGTCATTTTTCATGAGGATGCACCCAATAAATTTTAGATATGAATCTATAAAAATAACGAATCCTTATCTGATAGAGGGTAGAGTTAACACAGGTGCAGTAACCAATCTCTTCTTCATCTCTTGAAAACTTTAATCACACTCCTTTTTCCATATAAACACGAACCATTTTAAAGTTAACTTGGTTAGTATATTAAAAATTTGTGAAAAGTTTTTCCAAAACCTCCTATAATATCCTGCTAATCCAAAGAAACTACTAATCTAAGTTATTATTTTAGGATGATGACAATACTCCATAACTTTTTTCTTTGCAGGGTTAATTAATATTCCTTCATTGGTTATAATGTGCCCAAAAAAAGAAACTTTTTTGTAACCAAAAATCATATTTTTGAACTTTCCAAATATAATCTCATTTCTTAAAGTTTGAAATATAACCCTTATATGATCCTCATGCTCCTCCCAACTTTTGTAATATATCATAATATCATCAATAAAAACTACCACAAAGTTATCAAGGTAGTAATTAAAGATACTATTCATCAAATCCATAAAAATAGAAGGAGCATTAGTCAATATGAATGGAATAACAACAAACTCATAATGCTAATATCTTGATCGGAAAGCAGCCTTTTGAATATCTTCTTTCTTCACCCCCAATTGATGATAAACAGATCAAAGATCCATCTTGGAGAAGAATTAAGACCCACAAAGCTGGTAAAATAAATCATCAATCCTTGGAAGAGGGTACTTGTTCTTCACTGTGATCCCATTAATTTATATATAATCAATGCATATCCACATTGATCCATCCTTCTTCTTCACAAAGAGAACAGATGCTCCCCAAGGAGACACACTTGGTTGGATAAAACCCCACTCCAAAAGATCTTGGAGTTGTTTCTTTAATTCCTCCAGCTCCACATTTTTCATTCTATATGGGGTCTTTAATATCATCTTAGATCTAGGCATGAGTTTAATGAATAACTTTACCTATATTTATAGGGGAGGACCATGTAACTCCTCATGAAATACAGTAATGTATTCTTGAACGATGGGGACATTCTCTATTCATATGCCTTCATTTACTTATTCATCTTCATTGATCATCTCCATAAATAAGGCTACGTATAGGGATTATAGACAAATATTAGGTCAAGATATCTCTCCTTAAAAAAAAACTATAGGTTTTCCATTCAAGACTACTAATATTTCATTTCTTTTTTAATTTATCTTAGCATTATACCTTGAGAGCTAGTCCACACCTAGTATAATATCGAATTCCAACATGGTAATGACTACTAAATTTGAAATGAGATTATACTCACCAAAGTAAATACTAGAGTTTCTATACACTTTTGTTGCTTGGGTTGTAACACCCCGAGATTTTATGAAAAATATTCTTTTAATTTCATTAATGTCTTGTACTACACCAAGATTACCTTGCGCTATACGCAACACCGTATTAGCTTACAGTATACGCAACACTATTCTTGGATCGTGTTACACACAATTTTGATAATAGTTATTCTACGAAACATTGAGTATATATAAATATATATTCAATGTATAAAGGAAATATGGTTGGATTCTGTTATACGAAACAACGAAGGATTCTTGCGCAACACGCAACCCTGACTTGGCTTGCATTACACGCAATCCCGACCTTCCTCGATAGTGTGTGTTGTACGCAATACTGGGTTTTACTAAACAATGATATATTATTATAATATTGTTATGAACTAGATGTTATGAATAGTGTTAACTAAATTTTGAATTTTATAACATTATTATTCATCTTACACATTTCTAGAACATGGTATAAGAACAAAATATTTTTTTTGGGTAAAATAAGTATTTTTCAAAAAAATGCAGTTTTGCCGCCTTTTGATGGCGCACCCACTTTAAATCTAGTTTTTGACATGTTTATAAGTTCAATTTGACAAAATAAAATTCTTATTTTGAATCAGGATATAAAAATTTACATTAGATAATGTTTTGATATTTTTCCGATAACTTTCATATTTTAATGAATAGTAAAAACACACTATATTTTAATTAAAAACAACTTTTTTCATCTTAATATCTTATGTGGTTAAATTATAATATTGAATGGTTTTAAAGTATAAATAGAATATATTTTTAACATTTAATATAATGTATGTCATTAGCATTGATTTTACCTTGAATTCGTAGGTTAAATCAATTCAATCTTTTGCAATGTTTTAAAGAAAAACCCGTTTTCTTTCGACAACGGGATTAATTTTAATTTAATTTCTGAAACTTTTGTGTATTGAATTTGGAAAAAAGGATTCCATATTTGGAATCAGTGGATCCAAATTATGTTAATAAGCTACTTTTTATTTTTGGGAATTATGAATAGCAACTACGGTAAATTTTATTTACCATAGTTAAAGGTAAATCGGGTAATTAAGGGTAAATATAATATTTTAAAATTACCCTAAAAAATGTCAAAATCTTATTGGATGACTAAAAGTCGACCCATATCACCTAAGGGTCGGATTAGATTCATTTAATTAAATTTTTTCAATGAAAATAATTTAATTATTATTAAAACCAAAGAATGTGACAACATGTCACTTTCTTAAATCTTATAAGTATAATAATTTTAATCTAGTGATAAAATTCATAAAACTTCGAACATGAATAGTCTCCAGAAATATAATACAATTATCTACATCAGAGAAATTTATTTAGAATTTTTAGGTATTAAATAAGTATCATTTATTATGACACAAAGATGATGCAGTAATTGTCTTATTAATGAAATATTGACATAATTGATGTTATAAATGCCCAAATAAATGTAATTTGAGACTTTTTATGACTTAAACTATTTTTCTAGGTTTATATGACATGTTATTGTTGATTTAAGTAACTTGTTTCGAACTTATCATTCTGTTATAAATTTCATAAAAATCATGTACCAAACAGTGTCAAAATTGATATAAATTAGTTTTTAAAACAAATATTATATTATTAATTGTTATTTTATTACTAAAAATATATGGTTCGGCCAAATGACTTATATAAGATTATATATATTAATAATAAACAACTTGGGGTTCTTTTGGCTTGATATAGTAAGTTTATTAACCATATAGTGTAAGAAAACAAAAAGACACGGTAAAAGTTAAATTATTTAACTTAGAGTGAAATATAATTGATAAGGTTAAAATAATAACCTAAACTTGTCTAAATCCTATTGGATGAGAGTATTTAGACCCATCCCAACTTTAGCTTCTAAATAAGACCCTTTGGAACCATTATAAACCGAATTTGACCTTAATATAAAATAATATTTTGAGATTTTCCTAAGGTGCCCCTCTCCTCCCTTATAAAAGGGCACCTCCTCTCTCTCCTCCTCACACCAATTTGAGAATTCAATATTGGCCAACCCCTGAAAAAATCTCTTCTTCACTTCCCTAGTATCATCCTAGAGGTCCTGGTCTTCTTCAAAGACCAACCTTAGTTCTTTAAGTGGAGGTTAAGAAATGGTGCGTCAAAAAGAGGTAATATCCATTACCGATCTTTTTCAATTTCTTTCTTCTTAAACATCTTCTTCTTTAGTTTTTTCATGATAAAGTAATAACATAAGTATTTATTATATAATGATATGTTATTATAAATATGAAACAACTCTAATTAACCTTCTATCCATCCTACGGAAAAAGGAAATCACCGCGCGTGCGTACATACGAAATACCGTCTCCACGCCGTGGTGTAATCTATTTTCCGCCACCACCTTAATTGGATGGGTATAATGGTGTAATGAGTAACTATATATGATTATTATAAAGTGATATTGATACTGAAATAGTATACATACACTTCAACACAAGTTCACGATCATTAGAATGATATCATCGCTCGTGCGTACGTACGGACTACCGTCTCCACGACGCGATGAGATTCATTCTCCATGTTAACCATTTAAGAATGATTATAAAGTATATATAAGCAATAATAATGAAATATATGACATTATAAATCTAATGGATTTATGTATATATGTATTTCATCTACTTACTTCCATTCAAGACAATAAGGAAAGGAAAACAGCGTTCATGCGTACGTACGGACTACCGTCTCCATGAACGGTGTGTTTCATTTCATTTATCTATCTATTATATATATATATATATACTGAATATATATGATATATAAATCATGTTTTATATTCTGGAAGTAAGTAAATCATGATATAAGTAATAATAATGTCAAGAACGACAAGTCCAAACACCTACGATAAATGAAACGATTTTACCCAAAACGCTTCTTTAACATGGAATTTACAAAAGAACGGGTAATATAAAGTCATAAGTGAACCATATATGATATCATAACAATGAATATGATTCTGTAATAAGTTAATGACATTATTTAAATCATTATACAGGAGGTTCGGACACTTACGAAGCAAATCGGACTTAAGTTAAGGGAAATATCACAATCTCATTTTTATCCGAAATTGTTTATAATTTGGTATTTATTGGGGTGTATTTTATCATCCACATCCATGTTTCCTCAATATGTAATATTTATATCCTTCTACAATAGTTTATATCCAATTTTACCCTTCGGTGAGTTTTTTGTAAAAGATATGAAAGGAATCTTTTGTCGTTATTCGTATGAGGTACTTTTTGACTTTTCCGACAAAAGTACGAGAAGAATGTTTTCTTTTAACTTATACGACATGAATGGATTTTTAAAAAATTATTTCCAATAATCTTTCCTTACAAGTTTTCAAGTTTATTTTTAATCAACTTATTTTATTTTAAAATTGTTTGACATGTTAAGAAAAGAAAAATGTTTTTGAAGTATAAAGGATATTTTCCTCAAGAATGGAGTTCAAGTGTTTTATAAAAATTATTTTCCATCTAAGATAATATAGGGTTCTGTTTCTATCCCTATTATTACATTGATTTGATTATGTTGTGATGGAATTATTTTTATGAATTCCTTTATCTTATATGAATTTTTTTATCCCATTTTTATTACATGGGTTATGCAATGATGTATGATTTATGATTTTGTGGCACACATAAAAATGGTATCATTATGAGATGGGTGAGACCTATATATCCCTCCAATGCATTGGGTAAATATTTTATATCTCATGAGATAGACATGGATGGAACAGTAGGTTATACCGGTTCAGTGAAACAGGACTGAAATGAGGGTGACTCGGTTCAGAAATGGACTTTGTCCACTAAGATAGTCTTCGCAATGAGTCTCGACTAATAAGATATGATTCTCTATGATTACGTGTGTATGCCACAAAGTTTCATGTTTTAAGTTATGATTATTGGGATTTCATTTCACTACTATGATTTATCCCATGTTATGAAATTATGCTCTCTTTTGCAGGTTAAGATTTCCAAAATGTTATGTTCTTATGAATATGATGTGATTGCTATTTCTTTTGTTTACCCTTACTGAGCATTTGAGATCACCCTTTTATGTTTTATTTTCTCCAGGATATAAAGAAAGGTTTTAGGTAAAAAAAGGAAGATCTTTATGGGAGATGTTGAAGATCTTTCACCACGATTAGAAGATTATATTCCGAGTTTCCAAAGTCACTAAACTATTACGATCCTTGTGTGTGTGTTTTTGTTATGTACTAAGTATTCCGCAAAAGTAATGTAATGTCCATGTACATCAAGATTCGGGTCTCTACAGTTGGTATCAGAGGAAAGGTTTAGTCAACCTTTGGAAACTAGGATGTGAAAACGTTAGTGAGATCCCTAGAGATATTTCTAAGGTATGTCTAGGGATGTCTCTAAGGATAAGTATACGTATAGTATATAGTCCTAGAACTATGGTAACGGTATTATATTAAACCAAAGATGTTAGATTTTGAAGTTACTCCCCCTTAATTATGATTTTTTCCTCTCACACTATTCTTTTTGGGTTTTAGAAAATGGCTGGAAACAAGATGATTCACGATAATGGAGGATATGATAGACAATGGAATGATATTCTTCATGAGAAACCAAATGAAATGGGATTTGGAGGTCCAAACATCATTATTATGCCGAATCAGCAATCTCATAATATGATCAATAAAGTAAAATTTGGTAAGTTTCCTGACTCGGCTAATAAGAGAAAGATGGAGTTTCATGATGATCATAGAGGAAAGAAAGTTCAATTTCCCCTATGTAAATCATGTGGGAAGAGGCATCAAGGAGAATGTTTCAAAGGAACTGGAAGATGATTTGGGTGTGGAAAAGAAGGACACAAAGCCAGTAAGTTCAAAGGAAAAGGTTCAGTTAACACCAGGGATGAGGATAATGGTATTGCTACGACATCAACAATGGTTAAATGTTTTAAATGTGGAATGTACGGGCATTATACAAACCAATTCCCTAAGGGAAAGTCTCATGAAGAGAATCAGTATGGTCGTATGGGTAGTATTTATGTAGATGATGATGATGATGAGACTACAAATGATATGTGAGATGAAAGAATTGTTGAAGCTCGGTCAATGGTTTAAGAATGTAGTGGAATGATTACATGTTTATCAAGTGTAATGTTGTATAAGTAATCTCATGGTACTATGGAATAAAGTGACATCTAAGGATTGTTACATTGTTGTCTTTCCTTATGTTTTGAAAGTATGTGATGAATGGTACCAGTATTTTTGGAAAGTAGATGATATGCGCATAATGAAGGGATAAGGAGAAAATTAAATGTTTGATAGTATTCATGAGCTCATGACTGATATAAGGAGTAGGTTATATCATGGTTTGACTATATAGAATTTTTGGATTTTGGTATGTGGAAAGAGTTAAACTTTGACAGCATTCATGTTTTCACTATGGTTTAATGGGTATTAATTTTTCAAGAGAATACATGATTAAGGTATTCACATGATTGGAATGTGACCAACAAGATAATGGGAGATAAATGATGGTTGGTTGATGACATTTCAAGTAATCATTTTCTTTATACTATGATCTTGGACTGAAGTATTTTAGATAAGACTAAAGATTGGAATGGATTATGTTGGAAATAAGTTAGGATATAACTTTTTTCGATATTATTGATGGGATGTTATAGTAATATAGCTTTAGAAAAAGGACAACCTGCAGGACGGGCGATAGCCCATCGCATCGGACAAGGATGTGGGAATCGAACCCACAACCGAAGTGCGACTGGCCTTTATTGCCTATCACTGGCCTACAGGAAGTCCTTGTTTAGTAGAAACTAGTTTTATTTTATTATGCGGTATGATATATGAAGTATAGGTTCATTCTTGGAATCGTATACGATTAACCTCACTATAGATGGACTTATGTATATTTGATAACTTTTGCTAACCTTTTGTTTGAAACAGATGGAATGACCATTCATTCTATCACATGGTAAATTAACACTTCATGAATAACAAATTCAACTTCATTTCTTTAAGAGATGAAGTGGAAATTGTTCAAAGTACGAACAACAGTGAGATTGTACCAAAATAAAGTAAGTATTTATTCTAATTAAAATTCTTCAACTTTAGGGAAAGGATCTTGAAAACAAAAAATGTTGTCCTAGTGCCCTTATATCCGATGAATCAGATGGTACCCTAGATCGTCACAAATTTATGGCTTTGTGATTGCTGGCTTTTCCATAGACATGTTCTCTACCACTCTCCATCAGAACTTGATGGTTAGATTTTTCTTCCATATCCATATTTTCACCTATGTTCTCCTACGTGGAAACCACGTGATGAGTTAACTTGGGTAACCGTTACATTTCATACTTTAGTTTTTAAAATCCATGTTTTGGTATTCTTTTTTACGATGTGGGTTTCTATTAAACAAACTTTCGAGTAGTAAACCATTTATAACCCCGAAGAATTTCGAGGGCGAAATTCATTTTAAGGGGGGTAGAATGTAACACCCCGAGATTTTATGAAAAATATTCTTTTAATTTCATTAATTCCTTGTGCTACACCAAGATTACCTTGCGCTATACGCAACACCGTATTAGCTTGCAGTATACGCAACACTATTCTTGGATCGTGTTACACACAATTTTGATAATAGTTATTCTACGCAACATTGAGTATATATATATATATATATATATATATATATTCAATGTATAAATGAAATATGGTTGGATTCTGTTATACGAAACAATGAAGGATTCTTGCGCAACATGCAACCCTGACTTGGCTTGCATTACACGCAATCCCGACCTTCCTCGATAGTGTGTGTTGTACGCAATACTGGGTTTTACTAAACAACGATATATTATTATAATATTATTATGAACTAGCCGTTATGAATAGTGTTAAATAAATTTTGAATTTTATAACATTATTATTCATCTTACACATTTCTAGAACATGGTATAAGAACAAAATAATATTTTTGGGTAAAATAAGTATTTTTCAAAAAATGCAGTTTTGCCGCCTTTTGATGGCGCACCCACTTTAAATCTAGTTTTTGACATGTTTATAAGTTCAATTTGACAAAATAAAATTCTTCTTTTGAATCAGGATATAAAAATTTACATTAGATAATGTTTTGATATTTTTCCGATAACTTTCATATTTTAATGAATAGTAAAAACACGCTATATTTTAATTAAAAACAACTTTTTTCATCGTAATATCTTATGTGGTTAAATTATAATATTGAATGGTTTTAAAGTATAAATAGAATATATTTTTAACATTTAATATAATTTATGTCATTAGCATTGATTTTACCTTGAATTCGTAGGTTAAATCAATTCAATCTTTTGCAATGTTTTAAAGAAAAACCCGTTTTCTTTCGACAACGGGATTAATTTTAATTTAATTTCTGCAAATTTTGTGTATTGAATTTGGAAAAATGGATTCCATATTTGGAATCAGTGGATACAAATTATGTTAATAAGCTACTTTTTATTTTTGGGAATTATGAATAGTAAGGTAAATTTTATTTACCATAGTTAAAGGTAAATCGGGTAATTAAGGGTAAATATAATATTTTAAAATTACCCTAACAAATGTCAAAATCCTATTCGATGACTAAAAATAGACCCATATCACCTAAGGGTCGGATTAGATTCATTTAATTAAATTTTTTCAATGAAAATAATTTAATTATTATTAAAACCAAAGAATGTGACAACATGTCACTTTCTTAAATATTATAAGTATAATAATTTTAATCTAGTGATAAACTTCATGAAACTTAGAATATTAATAGTATCCAGAAATATAATACAATTATATACATCATAGTAATTTATTTATAATTTTTAGGGATTAAATAATTATCATTTATTATGACACAAAGATGATGCAGTAATTGTCTTATTAATGAAATATTGACATAATTGATGTTATAAATGCCCAAATAAATGTAATTTGAGACTTTTTATGACTTAAAATAATTTTATAGGTTAATATGACATGTTATTGTTGATTTAAGTAGCTTGGTTCGAACTTAACATTCTGTTATGAATTTCATAAAAATCATGTACCAAATAGTTTCAAAATTGACATAAATTAGTTTTTAAAACAAATATTATATTATTAATTGTTATTTTATTCCTAAAAATCTATGGTTTGGCCAAATTACTTAGATACGATTATATATATTAATAATAAACAACTTGGGGTTCGTTTAGCTTGATATAGTAAGTTTATTAACCATATAGTGTAAGAAAACAAAAAGACACGGTAAAAGTTAAATTATTTAACTTAGAGTGAAATCTAATTGATAAGGTTAAAATAATAACCTAAACTTGTCTAAATCCTATTTTATGAGAGGATTTCGACCCATCCCTACTTTATCTTTGAAATAAGACCCTTTGGAACCACTATAAACCGAATTTGACCTTAATATAAAATAATATTTTGAGATTTTCCTAAGGTGCCCCTCTCCTCCCTTATAAAAGGGCACCTCCTCCCTCTCCTCCTCACACCAATTTGAGCATTCAAGCTTGGCCAAACCCTGCCAAAATCTCTTCTCCACTTCCCTAGTATCATCCTAGAGATCCTAGTCTTCTTAAAAGACCATCCTTAGTTCTTTAAGTGGAGGTTAAGAAAAGGCGCGTCAAAAAGAGGTAATATCCATTACCAATCTTTTTCAATTTCTTTCTTCTTAAACTTCTTCTTATTTAGTTGTTTCATGATATAGTAATAACATCAGTATTTATTATATACTGATATTTTATTATAAATATGAAACAACTCTAATTAACCTTCTATCTATCCTACGGGAAAAGGAAATCACCGCGCGTGCGTACGTACGGAATACCGTCTCCACGCCGTGGTGTAATCTATTTTCCACCACCACCTTAATTGGATGGGTATAATGGTGTAATGAGTAACTATATATGATTATTATAAAGTGATATTGATACTTAAATAGTGTACATACACTTCAACACAAGTTCACGATCATGAGAACGATATCATCGCTCGACGTACGTACGGACTACCGTCTCCACGACCCGATGAGATTCATTATCCATGTTAACCATTTAAGAATGATTATAAAGTATATATAAGCAATAATAATTAAATATATGACATTATAAAGCTACTGGATTTATGTATATATGTATGTCATCTACTTACTTCCATTCAAGACAATAAGGAAAGGAAAACAGCGTTCATGCGTACGTACGGACTACCGTCTCCATGAACGGTGTGTTTCATTTCATTTATCTATCTATTATATATATATATACTGAATATATATGATATATAAATCATATTTTATATTCTGTAAGTAAGTAAATCATGATATAAGTAATAATAATGTCAAGAACAACAAGTCCAAACACCTACGATAAATGAAACGATTTTACCCAAAACGCTTCTTTAACATGGAATTTACAAAATAACGGGTAATATAAAGTCATAAGTTAACCATATATGATATCATAACAATGAATATGATTCTTTAATAAGTTAATTACATTATTTAAATCATTATACAGGAGGTTCGTACACTTACGAAGAAAATCAGACTTAAGGTAAGGGAAATATCACAATCTCATTTTTATCCGAGATTATTTATACTTTGGTATTTACTGGGGTGTATTTTATCATCCACATCCATGTTTCCTCAATATGTAATATTTATATCCTTATAAAATAGTTTATATCCAATTTTACCCTTCGGTGAGTTTTTTGTAAAAGATATGAAAGGAATCTTTTGTCGTTTTTCGTACGAGGTACTTTTTGACTTTTCCGACAAAAGTACGAGAAGAATGTTTTCTTTTAACTTATATGGCATGAATGGATTTTTAAAAAATTATTTCCAAGAAGATTCCCTTACAAGTTTTCAAGTTTATTTTTAATCAACTTCTTTTATTTTAAAATTGTTTGACATGTTAAGAAAAGAAAAATGTTTTTGAAGTATAAAGGATATTTTCCTCAAGAATGGAGTTCAAGTGTTTTATCAAAATTATTTTCCATCTAAGATAATATAGGGTTCTATTTATATCCCTATTATTACATTGATTTGATTATGTTGTGATGGAATTATTTTTATGAATTTCTTTATCTTATATGAATTGTTTTATCCCATTTTTATTACATGGGTTATGCAATGATGTATGATTTATGATTTTGTGGCACACATAAGAATGGTATCATTATGAGATGGGTGGGACCTATATCTCCCTCCAATGAATTGGGTAAAGATTTTATATCTCATGAGATAGACATGGCTGGAACGGTAGGTTATACCGGTTCAGTGAAATAGGACTGAAACGAGGGTGACTCGGTTCAGAAATGGACTTTGTCCACTAAGATAGTCTTGAAAATGAGTCTTGACTAATAAGATATGATTATCTATGATTATGTGTGTATTCCACAAAGTTTCATGTTTTAAGTTATGATTATTAGGATTTCAATTCACTACTATGATTTATCCCATGTTATGAAATTATGCTCTCTTTTTTAGGTTAAGATTTCCAAAATGTTATGTTCTTATGAATGTGATGTGATTGATATTTCTTTTGTTTACCCTTACTGAGCATTTGCGCTCACCCTTTTATGTTTTCTTTTCTCCAGGATATAAAGAAAGGTTTTAGGTAAAAAAAGGAAGATATTTATGGGAGATGTTGAAGATCTTTCACCACGATTAGAAGATTATATTCCGAGTTTCCAAAGACACTAAACTATTACGATCCTTGTGTGTGTGTTTTTGTTATGTACTAAGTATTCCGCAAAAGTAATGTAATGTCCATATACGTCAAGATTCGGGTCTCTACATGGGTAACCCCTCTAGGAGTCTTTACTAATAACTATACTTCTTGAAGTTTAGGGATTGATTCTATATTATTTGAAAACTTGAAGGAAATAAAGGAATGCGTAGAACCAGAATCAAATAAAGTATTCTCTAGCTTTGAGAGAACAATGAGAGAACCTTCCACTACATCATCTGGAGCTTCAAATTCAACCATCAAGATTGAAAAAACATGACCTTGATTCCTTGGCCTATGTTAAGGTTAATGGTGATTCCTCTATATTAACTTCAGATTTGGATAGTGATTGGTAAAGTGCCCAAACTGTCCACACTTGAAGCATTGGTCTTAAGGCATGGACTGCACTATATTCCCTTTTTATTTAGTGTTGAGAAGTTTTTTATTCACCTCACTATGAAAGTTTTGAGAAATATGGCCTTATCTTCCACACTTATAACATTTCTCACTCTCAAGTAAGAAATTCCCTAAATGATTCTTCCCACATTTGTTGTATGTGAAAAGTTTCACTTGATTTCCTCCTCTTCCTTGATAAAATATACTCCCCAAGTTTAGATCCAAAGATATATTCTTTTCATTCGATCTATGGGACCACTATGTCTCTATAAACTCCAATTAAATGTTTATAGCAATCCTCATGATCTGCTCATAGTTTTTATAGTCTTTGTTGGCTATATTCTTCTATAGATGGGGTCTTAGTCCATCGAAGAATATATCAACCTTCCTATTAGGATCCATGCAAAATCTAGAGGTGTAACAAGAAAGTCTTATGAATTTCTTCTCATATCTTCCCATAGATTCCTTTTCATTCAAATTTATCTCTAGGAATTCCTTCTCTATTTTTTTTCTCATTAAATGGGGAAAATATTTTTTAAAAAAAGTTCTCCTGAACTCTTCCCACACTATAGCTTCCATCTTCACTCTTGGATTTGTGTTTTTAACCAGTTTCCACCATTGATCAGCTTATACCTCTAATAGGTACATAGCTAGGGTGACTTTCTCTTGTTTTGAACAACGAAGTAAAAAAATATCTATTCTATAGAGCTTATCCACTATTCAGAAATCAATGGGTTGGTAGATCCATTGAAAGAAGGTGGTCATTGATGCATAAAGGACTAAATGTAAAGTTTTTTCTTATGAGATGAATCTATTATCTCGTCTTGATTCAAGTTATTGTTTATAACTCAAGTAAGATGATTCATCATTATCATGAAGTTTTCCATTATGGCTTCCATCGGAAGGCCGTCAGTGATAGGTCCACTGCACTCACTCTTTATGTGGTTTTTCCAATTTCCTGCCATTTTATAAAAGAATAAAACCTTAGTGAGAAACATGTTTCATTTAATAATATTATAATTTTATAGTAATTTCATGTCTTAAAACATAAGCATGTTATTCATTAACAATAATTACATTTTTTTATAAATCCTTCATAATGGTTTATAAAAAGCATGTGATTAACCAAACATATCCCCTGGAAGTGTAAAACCAGGTGTGTGGTAAGACCCATTGTCATGTACTAGGTTACGTCGATTCAGGACCAACACACCTTTTGGGAGTTGTTACCCCTATTTATATTTGTGCCAGAACCATGCCCACTTGTTCGTATCTTGATAGAGATTTTTTTCTCAAAAACCACTTACTAAATATTTCACCAAAATATCAAGATGTTTGCCTATATTTTAACTTTTCCCTTAGGTTATTACTAAAGTTTTAAATTCCTAATTTAAAAAAATAACTAAACCATCCTTTGATACCAACTATGGTATCCTTCCTTTTATTACATAAACTTTTCATTACATTATACAAAATAGACGATCTTTTAAAGTTTAGTTTCTTGAAAATAAGGTACATAATACTTGAAAACTTAAAAAATTATCATAAAAAACATTAAAATATTCTTCATTGGTTCATATTAAATAATTTTACTTCATATTATAATCTAGGGGCATACATCAAAAGAAAGGGTGAGCATAAGGCTCGGTAAGGGAAAATAAGGAAAACCGTTTACTTGTGATCTTGAGGAATATCAATAAGAACTTGAGAAAATACATAAAGAAATGATAAATAGGAATATAATATTAATAATAACATTAATCACAACTTTTAAATGTGTCTAAAACATTTAATTGACTCATTCATAATAATATCACCAAGGTTTATTACCAAGGTGTTATAAAATTACCAAGGTTATTCACCAAGGTATCGTAAAACAAGTCATTTCTAGAGATTAAATTCTTTAGCCAATGAATTGGAGAACTATAAGGATGAACACTTAATATGTATTAATTAATGTGATCCACATATAAAAGTAATGGTGTATTAAAAAGAAGTGCTTAAAAATAAGATCTTTATGTCATTATTAAACCACAAAAAGGAAGGAGGGTTTAATGTATATTAATCCTAGAATAAAATAGATCATTTTTATATCTAGGTAAATACCCCTAGAAAAGAAATAAGTTTGGGTATTCACAAAAGAAAATAAGACAATTTCTTGAGAAAAAGAGAGAAATTTTGAGAAGAAAATTCGGCAGCATAATGGGTATGAAACATGGTTTTTGAAAACATGAAAAAGAGAGGGGAAAAGGGTATACCACTCATAAAATAATCTTAATACACTAAAAGTATATAATAAAATGTAAATAATAACATATTATGTAAATTTTAAAGACATACCACATAAAAAGAAAACTTGAAAGGAAAAGAAAAGTTGAGATTTCCATTACCTTGAAGAGTGTTCCTTAAACTCGAAGATTGGGACCTTGGGGGATTGATGGAACCTTGGGAGGACTCATTAAGAGTTAAAAATATCATATATTAATGTAGGATGAATTGGGAATAAAATATAATGTATAAATGGGTGGTTATTTATAGCAAAAGTGAGGGATTGTTTTATTGATTTCCGTGGACACCTCGGTAGTGGTATTTAAAAACCACAGGCTTTCCCATAGTATTTTCCCATGGTATTGGCCAATTGGGAAACCTATTATGTTATTATTATATATAATAGTTGACCAATATTTTATATTACAGAATAAATCACTATTATGTCATTAAACATACAAAAAACTCAAAATTGTAATTTTACTATTCACCGAAAAACAAAATATTTTAGAAAATTCTCATAAATTCACCCTAACCTACTTCCGATGTATTGATTTCAAAAATTATGTTTATTTTATCATAATAATTATCTAATTATGATAAATTTAACTTTTAAATATTAAAATTCTTATTTATTAAAAATAACAATGGATAGAAAATGCATAGTAAATGCATAGTAAAATTTCTAACACTTGAAAAAAATAAAATTATTTTATCATTTAAATTTAAGTAAGAGTGTTTTAATCATAAAATTTAATTAAAATAAAAGTTATTAATAATACCTTATTTTATTATAATTATTATACATTTTTTGAAAATTATAATTTCGGTCTGAAAAATCAATTTATCAAATTCATCATATTTTTTAAGAAAAACTAATCTCAAAATAGAAATTATGGAACACAAATTTTATTTAAAAAAAGAGATTATAAATTAAGTAACTAAGGCCTTGAAACATAACCCCTATAACACCTACATACAACCTAAGGGTGAGGTGTGTGATGGTGATAGATTCTTGGGGTGGATCAGATAACATCGCCTGAGTGGTACTTTCCATGTACTTTAACTTCTCCCGTAGATCATTTCATTCAAGATTAACATGTTGAATCTTGGATTGGTATTGATCAAGAGAGAATTCCAAAGATGCTAACTCCCTCCCAATTTTTAAAAAATGGGCTTCGTACAACCCAACTCTACTGGATGAGGCCATCAAATCTTCTTTCTACATTAATTTTCCTTTGGCATTTCTACTTATAAACAATAATTATAATGTTAAAATTATTATTAAGAGTATAGTTTCCAATGGTCATATTGACCAAGGGTCATAATTTACCAATGTTTATACAATAGTCAAAACTCGATGGTCACATTTCAAATTATACTTACTTCATTATTAAAGAGATATATTTATATTGAGTACAAAATAATATAACACACATTTTCAAGAAACAAATTTTATTTAAAAAGTTTGGGTCGTTACACACTCCCTTAAGTGTATTTTAAGATACCTCTCTTGTAGTTTAAATATTTCATTATGTTATGGTAGAAACATAGATACTACTGAAATTATTTATGGATATGTTGATGCTGACTATGCTAGAAATATTGATACCCATAAGTCCTTAACTGTTTATGTGTTTACTACTTGTGGTGGTTCCATTTCCTAGAAATGAAATATAAAATATGTGGTTTTCCTTTCAACAATAGAATCCAAGTACATTTTTGTGATTGAGGCAATTAAAGAATACCTATGGATTAAAGTCCTTCCTTCAGAACTCAATCTTTTTAATTCTGAAATTTTTACTTATTTTGATAACTAGTCTGCACTTCATTTTTCCAAGAATTTAGTATTCCATGGTAAATCCAAACATATTGATATTATACTAAATTTTATTAGAGATATTATAAAACCAGAAACCTTGTGTGTCAAAAAGATACACACTGAAATAAACCCGGCTAATAGTTTGACTAAATCCATGGTATTGTCTATGTTAAAGTTTTGTTTAGATAGGTTAAACTTGGTTCCTATTCTATAACCATAATGGAAAAAACATCCCTGATTTTAATTGAAAATGGTGGAGATTTTTGAACTTTGTAATTCAATTATGTTTTCATATTGAAAATTTCTTCATTATATTCTTCCAAGTTGATAATATGCCTGCAAGAAAAATTATTATTATTTTTGTAATTGTTTTAAATGATCAATTATCTTTATTGTTGGGATCCCACATAAGCCTCCTCATTTCCATGTGGGCCTTTTTTTTTGTGTGGGCCATGAAATTTTTGTGGCCCTGTTGCCCATGCACCCCTGTGACACTGTGGCTATCCTCCCTAGTAGATTCCTGGCCGTTGATAATCCTTACACCCCTTTTGATATAATCCATACACTTTATTGTGATTATCTTCCTATGATAATGGTGTTATGTTTCAATGTGTGTTTGTGGAAGATTATGATTCACTATTTCCTTTCAAGGATTTTCCATTTTTAGGGAGAATTGTTCACCCTTTACACTAGTTGGATCACTCAGTATCATCAGGCTTCACCCGATCCTAGCTCTGGATCTCATTTTTCCTTTATAAAATCCCTATCTTAATATTTCTCTTTAATAGTGATCAGTCTTGTCCTATTGCACTCCTCCGACTACATCTCATTACCAACCTAGTGGTGGAGGTGACATCCTTATACAGAGGAAGAAATAAGGCTGTCTCTAGTGATTGTTTCTGTAATCTTGGAGGGAAGAAGAACCTTAATATTTAGATGTGTTGTAGCCACTTGCACCAGCTCCAAGTGATCAGGACCACCAGAGTTCATTCAAACTACGACACTGTAAGTGTTACTTTTATTAGTTTCATTTTAATTCGAAGCTATAAAATTTATATTATCTTATTCCTATTTTCTTATGTTTTTGGTTCTCTAATTTTATCATTTTATTTCTTGTGATCATTAATAAAATGCGTGCGTACTTGGTGGTGTTCTTTCCATGCATATAGGTCCCTATGGGACCAAAGCATGTTAAGTATTGTGTTCTTGTTCTTCCTTTTATTTTCTTGTATTATTCACAGTTTGGTTCTGTGATTTCAACCTCTGTTTACAAATACTCAGTTCGGACCTTATTAGCGTTTGGATTTCTCCTTATATTCGGGTCCACCTATCCCCTCACATCACCTTCATGTATCCTCTACATTTTTAATGTATTTGGCCTGATACTCCCTCATGTGATCGAACCGGGTGGCTACATGACCACAAGAAAACCTCCCCATATGTTAAAGGCTGATGACCAATAGAGAGGGTGTAAGGAATATTGTGTGGAGACTTGATGTTATTAATATTTTAATGACTTATTATATACTCCCTTTACTGATTTTATATGAAATGTGCATAATTTGTGTGAAATATTAATGTTTTAATATTAAGTATAATTTTTGAGAATTTTTAGAAGTAGTCCAATTGAGTCAGTTTACTGTTTTAATAATAAATATCACTATACTGATCCAAATTGTATGGTTCTTGTTTTTTAGTATTCTACGTTAAATATACAACATTTCATTAGAAGGTACCATGATCCAATTATTCCATTTGAAGGGTCATATGGTCCTCACAAACAAGACCAAAGAATCTTTGAAGAAACTGGACTATTCATGAAGATTGATTTACTGGACTCAATCCAGAAGTCCAAATACCTTAATTCTCCTCCCAAGTTCTTAGTACATTTCAAGGAGTTCAGGATAAAAATTTCAGAATCCAATCACAAATACAAGGGGCCCAAATGATGCATTGAAGTCCAGCCCACCATTCTGGCTGGGAATTACAAACAACACACTAATTTTGCAATTTCTCCTTATGTAGACATCCATTAGATCTGATATTTTTCAGTGTGAAATAGGAGATTAGGCCGGCAAACTTTGTTGAAGAAATTATTTTTATTTGAGGGCATATTTCTATTCAAAAACCCATTCACATTATGGACTTTGAAAAAGTATGTATTGAAATGGACAGATCATAATTGTTTACTAAAACAGCCATAACTATGGCTCAATAAGTCCAATGGCCGCCAAATTTTCACAGCATACAGAAGACGGTTTTATATACAACTTTGAAGAGAGTTCTCAAGATTCTGCTTTCTGGATATACATACCGGCGAGCCAAGTTGAGGGGTATTTCTGGAATGTAAACAGTCCACCACCTTGGGCTATAAATACATCCCCTCCTCTCCTTTCAAAAGGGTTGGCACTTCAGCACTTAAGGAGGAGGTTTGTCATTACTAGAGACTTGAAAAGGTTCTGTGAGTATATGATTTGATATTTTTTCAACAAGAGAGACCTCTCCTCCACTTCTCTTTCATGTTTGTTTATGTTTGTGTTCAATTGTAATTGTGTAACTTTGTTTTCATTTCAATCAAATTTTAGTGCTTGTTTCTTCTTAAATACCTCTTATTCTTCTCCACCTTCTATAGTATAATATTCATGGTCTTAAAATATTTTGAATCATTTTAAATTACAGTCCCTTATTTTTCTTCCTCATTCAATCGAAATTCCATTTTTGATTCTCAAAATATTTCGTGTGTGTGTTCGGCACACTACTCTTATCTTGTCCCTTTCTTTTTCTTCTCTTTGTAATTCATCACCATAAACATATATTACCATATTAATAAACATCATAATGGATGAGTAACTCTCTCATTGGGGTGAGTTTTAATTTAGGTATGTTAAGCGATTGAGAGCTTTTGCTCGATGAGTATTCGTTGAATTAACATTGTGTATATTGGACTTAGCATGTCATGGATTAATGACTTGTTTTGTTTAACGTGTGGTTTCCATGGATTATTGGAACCATAAATACACTACCATAAACAAGATATGATCAAGATTATAATCTTAAGTTAATTTAAGGCTTGGATTAAAGCCTTAATACTTGGGAATTCAAATCAACGTCAACTTGTGACATGGGTGTTAATTTAAATGCAATATAAAGCAAAGCTCAAGGATATCACAAGATTAACTACCTAATTATGAACTCACCCAAATCTTTATCAACTTGTTAAATTAAACATCATCCATTAAACATTTCAATTAAGCTCTACAAACAAACCCCCCAATCAGAATACAATTAACTAAAAACAAACGACTATTACAAAGTATCATCGCCGATGATTCGACCCGAGTGCTGCTATACACATTAGCATAGCACCGGAACCTTGAATAGTTGATAGGTGACAAACGGCCGTACGTTTCAAGACTATACCCTCAGTTACAGAGTTTCATTAACAAATAAAATAATAACAGAGTAGTAGAAACAATATAAATAATCAAACACAAAAATTAAGCTGAATAATCCAAATAAAATAGAATCATGTAATGACAAACTAAATGTAACTAAAATTCTTGTTGAAAGTCATATGAATAAAATAATAAATAGACTTGATAAAAGACTCTAAAAACCTGACATCAAACCCCACATCAGCCCCACCTACAAACACTAACTCATCCAGAAAGCAATCAACCAACACAAGGCCCCTTGACCTTGTTCATACCTGCATCCCTAAAATATGTCTGAGTACTAAACAATAACCTAAACAGAGTGTGATTAAAACTCAATAGGTCACCACCTATAGTGTCTAAAAAAATTTAGTTAGATTATATAGTGCATTCAATAAAGCGATAAACATGGGTATTAATTTATTAAACTAGTACTACAAATGTAATAAACCCACTGAACCCCGATTTTTGGGTTAACACCCATGGTTAGCCAAACCTAATTTGACTCCATTTCAGATATCTTTACCAAGGGAGGATCCTCTTACATCAGGGTGGATCTCTAGTAGCGTTTCATATCATAAACCAGTCAAACCTTCCCTCATGCAAATAATAATCTCACCCCCAGGCATCCATTGACTGTGCATCATACCCTTGTGTGGTCCATACACATGAATCTTACCCTCATATAGTACCAAATACCATGAATATTATCCTCAGGTAGTACATAACCATGCACCTTTCAATCCAGTGTCACATATGGTGTCCATCCACACCAAACATTATCACAAGTCATAATAAGATAGAATATCAAAAGGTCATGTAACATCCCACACTTAGGCATCAACCACAACAGGGTTATCTCAAATAAAAAAAAAATCTAAAAAAGTAATACACATGACCAAACACCGATCATAACAAAAATTTCCTCAAAAAATCACATTGATCAATTCATCTGATTACTAATTATCTAGCCATTTTCATTGCATAAAGTTTGGTTTCCAAGTAACATAATAAATGCAAGCCATATCTAATCATGTTAACATTATAAGATGATTAGATGAAATTTAACCAATTTTAGACCATTTGATTTCATTTCAAGCAATAACCATGATTTACATGTTATGCCAAATCATATTAATAATCCATTTCTCAACCAAATTTCAAATTTTATAAGGGATCTATGTTCAACCTAACCAAGTTCTAATCGAGGTCAAAGGTTGGCACAACTATCGAGTGGCCACAAGTATGGTCACAATTCCAATAGTCCTGATGGGATTTATGGGACGTCAAAGAAAAGTGATTATTATCTAAATAATAGATTTACCAATTTAATTAGGTTGTGTGCACAATATGACGGAACGATTATTCTTATTGCACATACTAGAAAAAAAAGACAAGTATGCGTTGTTCTAGACCACTTATTTGAAAAGCGGAGAATGTGAAGACAATTCTCAACATCCAAGGTAGCATTTTATTCTCCTTTCCTTAAAACTAAAGGCTTGGAATGCTAGGATTCGATTAATCCTTATTTTGGTTCAAAGAGAATGCTTAGAGGTTTCTATTAGAAGGGATTGGATCATCACAGACCAATCCTTATAAGGAAAGGGTTGAATCTAATCAAAAGGGACTCCAAAGACTTTAAAAATCTATCTAGGGATTCTAGGATTTGAGTAGAAGAGATGGGGAAAAATTTGGTTCAGAGAGGTTTAGGGTATTTATAGACAACCTGTAAAATAGAAGACCACAATGCATCCTACTAGACCATGCTGTAGAATAGGCTGACATGGGTAGGACTATAGTGTGGTGCAAGGGAACACACTGTAGCCTACTCGGTCAAACCTCGTATGAAGATCATGAATATGACCACATTGCATATCTTATAAAAAAGGAAGAGTGAATATAGAGGTAATTTACCCTTGTTTTATGTATTTTGATTCTATACAATGCTTTGGTTAAGTTTTGGGTAGTTTGGGGAGGTTTTTACATTTTTTGGAGGTGTTTCTGGAGGTACATGGTTTGTGCATGGTTAGTAGAAACTGTGCACTACCTATAGGAAAACATGAAACATGTTTTGGG
The DNA here is from genome assembly GCA_963277665.1 of Viscum album. Classification (NCBI taxonomy): domain Eukaryota; kingdom Viridiplantae; phylum Streptophyta; class Magnoliopsida; order Santalales; family Viscaceae; genus Viscum; species Viscum album. The sequence continues at coordinate 320,927,324 of OY728156.1, forward strand.
AGTCATTGGGTACAATTGGCGCATGGTTTGGCCATAACGTGCGAGTGCCCAGACAAAACCGTGAAAAGTGAAACAAAGGGAAAACATGTTTGATACATGGTTTTTCTAACCATGTGAGCCAATCATGTGGGGATGGACTTGAGATAGTAGCACTATATGGTTGGTGCATGATTTTAAAAACCATGTGACCTAATTGTGTGATGTATACTTGGCACCTTAAAATTTGTGGTTTTAATCTGAATTAATACCCAAAACCCTCATTAATCACCTAATCTCCCAGATTTTCAATTTCCTCTTACTTATAAGGATCCTTTGGCAATTCCCTTTGATCTGGAGTGAAATTTTGTCAAATTAAAGTGCATAGGAGATCCAGAATCATCAACAAGTCATTGTTCTTCCCCATTATTCTTAGATATACTCTTCTCCTCTCTCCCATGACAATAGTTTTAGTTCATTATGTATATATCTACATTCTATTATGGAAATATTAATGATATATGATTGAATCTATTGAAGTAAACATGTTTTGAGCTCGAATATAGAAGATCTTAGTGCTGTTTTTCATTGTCTCCATCCATTGAGAGGCAAGTGACTTCTCTCTCATCTCCACCATTTTAGAATTTGAAGACTTAGTTTTGTAAAAAAAAATTTCTCGATTTTGTTGTGGAAAATTTTTGTGATTATTGAAGGAAAATTTTTTTTGGATATGCATTTCAATTTTTGGGAAATATGATGGCTTTTGGAAAATACTCTTTGTTTATAATTTTAAAATGGAAGTTTTGAAATTATGGCCTTGTTGATACACACAAGTTTTTCGGTGAAATTATTTCAATAATGAAAATGATTTATTATGAATGGTTTGGAATGAAATTTGGAATACATGGTTAGAATGAGTTCATTATTTTCACATGACCTTGTATAAGGGGAATGTTTTATTGGGGAACCATTATTTATTGGACATAACACTGAATAAGGGGAATTTTCCATTAGGGCACTTGAAAATTGGTCACCTTATAATGACTTGGTGGATTAAAAAGAGTCCTCTCATGAGTATGGAACCGTCACTTGGAATGCATGTTTATGTGTGTATGTGTGTGGAAACATGGTATTGGGTATTCCAAATAAATAAGAAATGATTAAAATACATTTTTTATTGTTTTACATGGAACTTGTTATAGTATTGATATAAACTATTTTAACTACGTTAAATTATTTTATATAAAATGTGTTAACCAGTTATTATTCTAATGGAATGAGTTAGGAATTATTTGGGTAAATCCTACCAATTTTATACCCACCCCCTACTTGGGAACTTTAGTGCATTTGAAGATGTCATCTATTAGGACATAGGATATGGAGAGGTATCACACTTCTCTAGTAATGCATCTTGATACCTTGGGAATGGTAGGTGGAGTTGGAGCTTGGAGCTAGATGTATGGGGTCTTTTATTGGTTCTGGTCTTGTCATCCCTTTGGTCTTATTATTTGTTTATCAAGTTTCTATTGTCACTCAAATATTGTTCGTGGTTTGGTTTGTATTTTATTTTTCATGGATTTATTCATGCATCATATTGATTATTTTAGATTTTTATTGTTCATTTGTTAACAAGTTGTTTTATATTTAATGTAAAATCACCCCCAACATTTTCCTAATCCCTTGGCATTTATTTCTAGCCTTTGGTGTCTTGGGGATTTCACTTAAGGCCAGTGGCACCACATCACTTCTCAAGATAATGATGAGGGGTGAGATATTACAAATAGTATAAATCTTCATCAGACTATCTACTATTTTGGGATAGTATCATGGAGTTAGTATTGTTGAAACTTGAAATTTATAGCCTAAAAATACACATCTAACATTTTTATGATAAACTTCAATTTACGAGGGTGATTTAGGTACATAGGTGTTTTAAAACACTTATAGGTGAGTTTTAATCTCATCGGCATGGTTTTAGCATATATGGATTTCATATCATTCATTGGTAGTGAGACTTCCCATTAGGACTGTATCGTTCATTTTTAGTTTAAATGATTTCTGAAAATATTAAAAAGTGTTGATTTTTGAAAATGGTTAAAAATGATTATAATGGTTATATTTTTAAAATAATGGTTGTAGAATTTATTGATATGGAATTTTGGAATTTTTAAACCTTAAGTTTCAAGTGAATGATACTAAACATAGTTTTGTTCTGGTTATATAAATGGATTCGATTAGACGTCTTGAGAATAAAATAGAAGTGGAAACAAAAAATATGGTTTCACCGAAGCCACAAGTGAACCAACAGTTGGTCTAAAGTATAATTTAGGCTTTTCAAGCCATAAACAGAGAAAATATGAATGACCAACCTTGAAAAGTGGACCACCTAACTCAGTTTCAAAATTAGAATCCAACCATATTTTGGGGGGATTTTGAGCCCAAAAAATAATGGGTGTGGCTAAATCAGAATAATAGAACATTGAATTCTTGGGAACACTGGAAGAGATGAAGTTCTCAAGGATATGAAACACCAATGGCGGGATTTAGTTGTTTAGGATAAAGTTGATAAAGGAATTACTTGGGAGGAATTTGAAGAATTGTTAAATAAGAAATTCTATCCTCATACCTTTAAAATTTCTAGAAAAATGGATTTTTTATCCAAAAGTAAGGGAATATCTCAATAATAGAGTATGTGACTAAGTTTATGAAATTATTTATCTTTTCATTATAAGCATCTACAAGTGCGTCCTTGAAGGCAAGCAATTTTGAGTCGGAGTTACAACCATAAATTTTCTCCAATATTTTTGTTATTTGTATTACAAACAATACATGTATGGTAAATAGAGAGAATGTGGAAGAAATGAATATCTCTATAAATACGGTCTCCAGGACCACATTTACCCCCATGGGGATAAGTGGTAACTCCAATATTGGGAATAAGTAGAAGAGGGGCACTTACTTCCAAAGTGGTGGTATATATCAAAATCAAACCATGAGACTAGTTAACTTCCCTCCTAGACCCCAAAGTAACTAGGTATGTTTCTAATGTGTCTTATTTAATCACATCAAGGGACATTTCATGACACCACCTAGATTATGTAACAAATATAACAATATGGGACATCTATAAAATTATTTTCATAGCACTCAAAATCCTAGTGCTGGGAATATATTTCATGTCTCTTAGACATCTTATGATTTAATGGGGAGATCTCGTCAAAATAATTCTCATACTCAGAACCAAGTGAGTCAAGTTGATTCTAGGAACACCAATAATCCTCAACAAAGGAAATCTTAATAGGGAAATAAAGATCAAGGGATAATTACTAAGAAATTTTTTGTTGCTGAGAAAGTGATCACATATGATCAATATAGTCCTTCAATAGTGAAAGGTATGATTCTTGAGAACTCTACCCTTATGTAGGTATTATTTGATACAGGTGCATCCCACTCTTCTATATTTTCACATGTTTTTGATCTTATGGGTTTAAATATTGAGATGATATCTTCTATTTTGAAACTGAAATATCCTTTTGGACAATGAGAGCGTTAAGATTTTAAGAGTGCAGTATGTACGATGACTATCAATGGGGTGGAATTGGTATGAGATTTCTCTATCCTTGAGATGGAAATCCATGAATTGATTTTGATAATAGATTGGTTAACAAAATCCAATCACATATTTAATTTTATTCCTGACAAGTGAGTTTCATATATTCATATGGTGTTAAACATCTCTTTAAAGCATATTGGGAAGTGGTTGCAAGTAGAGCCGAACCTTTGGTACCGATGGTTGGAACTATATCTTATAATTTGGTAGTGGTTATGTTAGAATTTTTGGATAGAATTGGAAATAGATATTTTCAACCATAGTTGGCCAATTTTCTAATGTGTTTTTAGATAATTTCTCAAGGTTTCCACCCAAAAGAGAAGTAATGTTCACTACTGGAAACTTATTCTATACCAATGGTTTGAAACAATTGGTAAAGGCTGGACAACCATTGGTATAAACTACACCAACGGTAATCCAAAATGTTAGTTAGTGAGCTATGGGAATAGACATATACCAAATATTATTAAATAACCATTAGTATATGGATTCAAAATGCACATTATACCAATGGTTATAAGAAACCATTAGTATAAATGTTTACCAACGGTTTGAAACCATTGGAAAATTTGAATGTTCATTTCTATTCCAATGGTTTAGAAACCATTGGAATATACTTTTACCAATGGTTTGATCTAAACCATTAGTAAAGGTTGAGTTCAGGATCTATACCAATGGTTTAAAACCCATTGGTATATACTTTTTCTAATAGTTTACATGAAACCATTGATATATAGTCAATTTTTACACATATTCCAACAGTTGTAAACCATTAGCATAACCTTTCTGCAATTCTAGCAGCATGCCTGCCTCCCCCCATGCAACTACCTACAACTATAATGGGATTGATTTTTTTATGTATTTAATTACCTATAAGTATACACAAACATAATTAACACATAATTCATAAGGTAATTAAATACATACAGCCTGCAAGTATACACATACAGAATTAACACATAATTAATAAGGTAATTAAATACATATAGAATTGAATTCAGAATTGAATTTAGAATTTAGAAGGCAATTACCCTGTGTAATATAGAATTCATAATTGAATTCTAAATTGAATAAATATATAATTGAATTATGAATTATGAATACAATACATATAGAATTGAATACATAATTATGTATGTGTTATACATAATTATGTATACATACAGAATTATAAATTATGTACTATGTATTGAATTCACAATTCAATACATACAGAATTGAATTTTGTATAACACATACAAAATTGAATTTAGAATTCAGAAGGTAATAACCCCTATATAAGGAAATCATGTTTCAGGTTTTGAATATATCTTTTTTTTTCGTAGTCATGGGTGATTTTAGATGAATTAAGTGTGATTAAATATTGACTAATACTTTTCACATGTAATTAGATATGAAAATGGATAAATGAATTCGAAAATTTCATTTTCAAAAATTGTGGATTCATAATGGGGATTGAATTTGGACTTGTCATTGAAAAATTAGTTTAATGGGATTTATTTTGCTGATAGACAAATTATCCCTCATTTATAATCATGATAAAATGATGATATTAGATTTTATTAGATGGGATATAAAGGAGATTCAGGGGATTATTAGTAACATCATATGGACTAGTTTAGTTTATGAAAAGAAGATGGTCATTTTTGCATGTATGGAGTGTATTAAAACAATTGATTTGGGAGGTATTGGAATCAAATATGTTACGATATTTAATGAAGACCTCATTGGAAAAATTCACATGGAGTTTGATCTCTTATGATATCTCCTCCAACTTATTATGAAATAGGTTTGAAGGTAGAAATTGAAATGGTAACATGAACAATGATGCAACCTCTAATTGGGAATCCATCAAACACTACTTCAACAAAATTATTTATGACACAAAATGGATAGTGAGTAGGGTCTCCAACATCAACTGTTGGACTACCACCTAGCCTAATAAATAACTACAATATATTATCAGTAATCCCCCTAAGGCTACATGCATGTCTATTTCTGATCTATTTTCACAAACCTCCAGTGTTGATGGTCATTTTCCCACCCAAATTTGAATGAAAATCCAAAGGTACAATTTTATGGATTGTGACACCCTCACAAAGAAACAAAAATGTCATGGACACTTCAATGATAAGGATTTATACAATAATGAATTTGGTGGTTCCAACCTGACACCAATATGGTTTAGGAAATTAAAATCTTGTTTTATCCATTCATTATACTTTCTCCTTCTATGGAGGATTTGGAAATATAGATTTAACACACAAGATCAAATAAAAAAAATCTGGATATCAACATGTCTCTACCTAAAATATTTGTTTCTAGCTAAAGAGGATATAAATCACTTATTCCTAGTGTGTGACTTTTCCCATGCATTATGGGACTACATCAACATGTGGTTTGTCTTGGAATTTGATATAGACATGCAGTATAGTAATGTTATGGAGAGAATCCATCACACTAAATATAGTGAGTAGATTATGAACCTTCTATTGGATGCTATTGGTTATATTCTATCATCTATATGGACTTCTCGGAATGCTAAGATTTTTTTTATGGGAAATAGTCCTCTGTACATATGGTAATGATGGCCATTCACAAGGAGGATTATGGGGCATCCATGATTCAGAAAAGTGGTATGAATAACAATTTTCATGAATTGAATATCCTTATATTATTAAGTGTTATAGATCGAATGAAGAAACCTAGAATTATTAAATCCATTTGGTGGATCCCTTTAATCTATTCAAGGATTAAGGATAATGTTAATGGGTAATCTTCTGGGAAAACTCACTTCATACCATAATTATAACACATTACTAAATACGATAAGTAGGGTGACATATTTTACCTCAAACCATACCCAAATATATAAGACAGGGTTTCATAAAAAATCCATAACACTACCTAAAATTGAAAGGTTGAATATATTTAAGTCTCCACCCATCCTCTCTCACTTAATTGGATGTCACACATAATGTATCCTAGTCATCCCTTATCACTCAAGGGATGACCTACATGATGTACAATAGACAACCCTTTAAATCAAGAGAGGATTCACATCACAAAAAAACTAGGAACCCAGTTCTACTATGGCTATCTCCCCAGTTACTTCTCACTCAAGTTGAGTCATGGCCTCAAAATCTACACCCTCACACTAGGATCTATCTCCTACCATAAGCCTCAATTTGACACATGTAAGAAACAAATAACATGTAACACATCCTGTTTCACAACACACCGACTCTTAAACTGGTAATTAATCATTTGGGATCTAGCCCCATGCCTCATTCCCATCCTAATATCCATCTCAACCTTATTATTGTTATGTCACATACATCTGGACCAACCCATCACATCAACATCACCCAAAACCATAGACAAACACACACACACACACAAAATCTTTCATCAACATGAAACAATAAACACATAAGGAAATCATGTGAAGGGGGAATATACAATAGAATTCATGCTTTAGAAAATTGGGTATCACCCACATGAGTTTAAATAGACTAAAACAACTAAAAAAAGCCACTCTATCTTTCCTTTGAATACTAATCAAAATCACTTTGTATAAATAATTTAGAAATGAAACCATATGTCATCTTACACACATAATGACCTTGGACCAAAATCAAATAAATAAATTATGTATAAATCTCCATATTCATTTTAAAATACCATTTCAAAACCCATTTCAAAAATCTACCATTTTCCATTAAAATTATATTTAGTCAAATATGTTTTCTAAAATAAAATTTTTAAAGGGAGAACTCTTTCCCTATAAGAACCAAAAAACACCACCATGAAATCCAAAAAGAGGTCCAAAAAAACCTGTTTTACCAAGGAGACACCATCAAACCATTTACCAAGATATATGGTCTATGACTAAGAAGTGGTATAATGAAAATGAATAATCTAAAGTTCTTAAGCCAAGAGTTTGAGTGTATGTAAAAAGAGAATTGTGAAATATCTTTGATACCATGTAAAATGAGAATTCATATAATCCATACTTCCATGTAAAGTCAATTTTTATTATTTATAGATAAAGAAATAAATATAATGTGACGTACCTAATCACACATATATTTAGTCACAACAAATCATCAAACATAAAATATCAGTAATATTAGTCAAACATCTATTATAGTTATTCATGTGAAAAATATGTAAAAATAAGGAACAAGGAGTATTAGAGTAAACCCTTTTAAAGAATAAGATAAGTGATAAGTAAAGGATATCATGGTTCAAAGTTGGTTTAATTCCATCTCAAGTGGGTTTTGTAGCCTTGAACATGAATTTGGAAAAGTCATGAATTATTACCAAGTGCCTCACACATGTCATTTCTCTCAAGTGCATCCCATAGGTCACTTCACTAATAGGCCTCACACAAGCCACTTATCCCATGTGACTTGCACATATCACTTCACCCAAATTACTTTTGGAACTCACTTCCCATTATGTAATCAATCATTTATATTCATATATAAAGGATGCATTTAAGAGTTATGAGAAATAGTTAATTTAATTCACCCAAAGCTTGAAAAATAGTGTAACTATAGGTGGGGACCATCAGGCAGACATCACAATTTATAGACATGCTAGTGACCCACATGTCAAAAAAACATAATATTTATGAACACTCATGATGATTTGATTCCATAAATCCATGATTATGAGAGATATGGAGAAGGAATAAAGTAAGTAGATAACCAATGATTTGTAGATATTTTGAGAATGTACTTCATTAATGATCACTAAAAAATATGATGTGGATGTGATTTTTATAATAAATTGATTTGATCATGATGAAAGAATCATTATTTTATTATTAAATTAAACCGATGATGATTATTGTTCATGTAGTAATGCTCATTAATTTTCCATCAAAATTTTATTTTCAAGATAAAAATTCTATGTTTATTGTAATAGTGAAACTTATTTCACCTTTAATTCAACATCCTTGTTTAATAATCAACCAATGACATGTTGTTGGACCATTTCAGTGACCCCAAAAAATCACTTCATTTATTCTATTCCCTATAGTCCCATTTTTCATTATGTTTTCAAAACTGCCCTTTTTAGTAGCTTATAGTTTTAGAAAATTGTCTTCAAATGATGAATAATGAAAATTCATAATTTTCAGCTACATGATCCACTATGTAATTATGGATGTAACATCCCGGACCTGGGTTCCACGCAACGGTTGCCCCGAGCCTGGTTCACCACGTGACCTCAAGCGCATTTCTCCAAACGCCAGAGGCTGCCGACTAGCAGCGAGGGACCAGGTCTGACAGTAGGGAAACTATGCCCTCATTTGTCAAAGTGTAGCGCAGTGGAATACCAAAATAAACATACAAAAACAACAGAAGCAGTAAATATACACAACTGAAATAACTACAGTAGTGAATATAACCAACAGTATATAAGTGATAATGCTACATGTTTCAAGTTCTAAGGAAACAGCCAGAACATGTTATACATCAATACAGTACAGCAGAAAACAGAGTACAGCAAAACAAGAAAAACAGCTAGCAGCGGCATTGCGAGCCTAGGCTTGGTCCCATGCCCTCCAACTCCTCAGAAACAGTCAAGTACCTGTATAGGGACTCTTGCCCCTATCTACACCTACAACAACGTAATCTGTTTGGGCCGAAAAGCATGACCAAAACAGGGTGTCAGAAATATATCTCAGTAGGCACCCACCAAAGGCCTGTGCTCAACTGTGTGTAAAACATGCAACAAGTGTGCAGTAGTAAAATGAAATAACTAAGAAGTACTCAAAAGTAACTAACTTAACAGTTAAATTGCCATTTTATTATTCATTTAATTCCTTTAATTTAGTAACATTTTTGTGCTCAACAGCACCAAGCCCTCAGGCCAACCAGTACCGTGACCTCAGGCTAAAATAGTGACCACGCCCTCAGGCTTGCCCTCAGGACATACAGAATCCAACCCGCAGGTATTGCCCTCAGGCGTAACAGAAATTGCCATCAGGCGTAGGAAGTTTCGCCCTCAGGCACAGAAGTCAATCCCTCAGGCACTAAAGGTTGCCCTCAGGCGAAATACGATACCCCTCGGGCTAAAACAGTCACGCCCTCAGGCCAATCACAACAACACCCTCAGGCTAAATACAAAAACGCCCTCAGGCTAAATAGGTAATCGGGCCATGCCCAACAGGTAAAAAAGTAGTAACAAGCAATTCCTCTCAAGGAAATTCTACAATTACTACTTTAAGGGCATACCCTCGGGTATCCTGGCCAAACGGCTAAACAGAGAAACACACCCCGGGGGTGGTTCTGGATCCAAGCAATGATCCCAACCAGCATTTTATTATCACAATTAAATACCTAATTAATTCTAGGTATTAAATATAGCAACTACCTCAGCCACACGACACCCCAACATGGGTTCATGGCACAAAAACGCACAATACACTCAGCAGTTGGAAAACTAAACACAAAGCCACCTACCTTATATGCCAACAAACGCTATACCCGAACACCGACTCCAGAAACGCCCAAGAACAACATAGATTTGACGAAGAACAAAACTCATTCAAACGTAAATAACTTACGTTAGGAGAAGAATTGGAAAGAACGGTACCAGGAGGGGAGAGGGCTCACTCGTGCAGTTCCAACGAGATCGTCCGAAGACGAAACAGATTCTAGACGAATGCCCGGTGGATCTTCAAAGATCCGGCCTCCTCCTTTGGCTTCAAAATGGCTCAAGTGCCTCCTCTGCAAAATGAGGAGGCTACTGCCTGTTTTAAGCCGAAAAAAATTACATGGCATGTACTTCAAAGTACACGGCATGTACTCCCTTCATTTAACTGTTCAAATGGCGACACCGCCACACTGTTCATACGTCGACATGAGTACATGGCATGTACTCTCGAGTACACGGCGTGTACTGTCGGCCAGCTGGCGGTGACGCCACCGCCTTACTGTTTTAAGCCTGTCGACTGACTACACGGCGTGTAAGGTACCACTACACGACATGTAGTCGGTTCCTACACCCTTCGTCGCTGACATGGCCACACGCCCTGTGTACTCATCCCAACACGGCCAAAAGTACACGGCGTGTGGATAAAGTACACGGTGTGTAGTTCCAAAATTTAGGATTTTCCCCATTTTCCATATTTTCTCAAAATCACTTAAGGAAAAGGAAAAGAAGAAGCCCTTACCTCTAAAACAAGAACCGAGTTCTTACAAACTTTCCCCCTTATAGCAATTCATCCCCAAATTTCCCTTTCAAGGGTGGCGAAGAGAAAGCTCAGAACAGCTCTGGCCACTAAGCACGTACGTCGGCCTCCCTCTCCCAGGTCTCGTCCTGCACTCGGCCATGCTGCCATAGCACCCATACGAGAGGAACTGATCGGCCTCAGAGAACCTTCGTGCTCCTATCAACGATACGGATCAGATGCTTCTCAAAGGACACATCATGCTGAAGCTCAACCTCCTCTGGCTGAAAGGTGTGAGACAGGTCTGAAAGGTAGCGACGCAACTGAGACACGTGGAAGATGTCGTGAATGGCTCGGTACCACTGCGGTAACTGCAACCGATAGGCAACCATACTGACTCTCTCCAGAATCTCAAATGGTCCCACATACCTCGGTGAAAGCTTACCCTGTCTCCTGATCCATTTGTTTCCCAGCCTCGGCGAAACAGGCAAGAAAACCTGATCCCCGACCACGAACTCCAAAGGTCATCTGCGGTGATCAGCATAAGACTTCTGATGAGACTGCGTGGTAGCCATCCGCTTCCGAATCAACTGGACCTGCTCAGATGTCTCCTGCACGAGCTGTGGCCCCAGTAAAGCTGCCTCACCTACCTCTAACCAGCACAAAGGTGATCGGCATGGCCTACCATATAAATCCTCATATGGTTCCATCTCAATAGTTTCCTGAAAACTATTGTTATAGGCAAACTAGAATAAGGGTATATGCTTCTCCCATGAGCCCCCAAAGTCTAGGAAGCATGCGCGCAACATGTCCTCCAGTACCTGTATTGTCCGCTCTGACTGTCCATCTATCTGAGGGTGGCATGCTGTGCTCAAAAGCACTTGTGTACTCAGTGCCCTCTGAAAACTCTACCAGAAGCGAGACGTAAAGAGGGCGTCCCTATCTGAAACAATAGAATGAGGGACCCCATGCAGACGTAAAATCTCTCGGATATACAGCCTTCTGAGATCGTCCACACTAAAGGTCTCCTTGATTGGCAAGAAGTGAGATACCTTCGTAAGTCTGTCCACAACAACCCATACGGCGTCATTGCCTCGAGGTGACCTTGGCAATCCTGTCATGAAATCCATTGCGAAATCATCCCATTTCCACTCCAGAATGGGCAACTACTGTAACAACCCAGCTAGTCTCTGATGCTCTACCTTCACCTGCTGATAGGTGGAACACCTCGTAACAAAACCAGCTATCTCTCTCTTCATACCCGGCCACCAGTACTGACATCTTAAGTCTCGGTACATCTTGGTAACCCCGGGATGAACTGCCCAAGCTGAAGCATGAAACTCCCTCATCAGCTCCTCGCGTATATCCCCTGGAACCCATACACGTCCATGGAAATACAAAACCTCATCATCGCCTATCTTCCAACCGGAAGGAGGGTCCTCACTTGCCACCGAATCCCGTAGAACTAGGCCTTCTGAATCCGATAGCTGCCTTATCCTCACTCTGTCCAGGAGGGTAGAAGTCACAGCTAACGAGGAAAGATAAGTCTACCCCTGACTGTCATGCACCTCTAGATGCATCTCAGAGAACAAGTCCATAAGCTTCCACTCACCACTGGCCTCCTGCACTGCATGTATCTGAGTCTTCCTGCTCAGTGCATCGACTATTGCATTACCTTTACCAGGTGTATAGGCAAGCTCAAAATCGAAGGACTGTAAGTACTCGAACCACCTTCTCTGACTCAGATCCAGGTCACGCTGAGTAAATATCTACTTGAGGCTTTTGTGGTCGGTGAAAACTGCAAAATGATCTCCCAATAGATAATTTCTTCAACAGCGCAACGCATGCACAACTGCAGCCAACTCGAGATCATGCGTCGGGTAATTCTTCTCATGTGGCCTCAACTGCCGAGACCCGTACGCCACAACTCGGTCTCCCTTCATCAAAATGGCCCCCAACCCAATCCATGATGCATCACAGTAAACTATATAACTCTTCCCCTGCTCTGGGAGTATCAAGATCGGTGCTGACGTCAGCCTTCCCTTCAGGTCCTGAAAATCTGTCTCATAAGCTTCTGACCAAACGAACTTCACACCCTTCTTAGTCAGACCTGTCAATGGTGATGATAAGCGGGAGAAGTCCTGTATGAAGCATCTATAGTAACCATACAGCCCTAATAAACTCCGTATCTCAAACACATTCTTGGGATGCTCCCAGAAAACTACTGCTCTCACCTTCTATGGGTCCACTGCAACTCCTGCCTCTGAGATGATATGACCCAGGAAGTGAATCTGGTCCATCCAAAAGTGGCACTTCGAGAGCTTAGCATATAACCGATGCTCTCTCAGTGTACTCAATACGATCTCAATATGGGTGGCATGGTCATGTCGTGTGTGAGAGTACAACAAGATGTCTTCCATGAATACTACCACAAATGAATCAAGGTATGGATGAAACACACGATTCATCCGAGCCATGAAAACTGCTGGTGCATTCGTGAGTCTGAACGACATAACCATAAACTCATAAAGACCATACCTACTCCTAAAAGCTATGAGAGGTATATCAGATGGTCTCACGCACAGCTGATGATATCCGGATCTCAAGTCAATATTCGAGAACACTCGTGCTCCACGAAGCTGATCAAACAGACCATCTATCCACGACAAGGGATATTGGTTCTTAACCGTCAACTAGTTCATCTTCCGATAATCCACACAAAGTCTGAGGGTACCATCCACCTTCTTCGCAAAAAGAACCGAAGAACCCTAAAGAGATGTACTGGGTCAGATAAAACCCTTTGCCTGCAACTCCTCTAACTGCCTCTTGAGCTCCTGCAACTCAGGCGTGGCCATCCTATAAGGAGGAATGGACACCGGTGCTGCTCTTGGCACAAGCTCGATTGAGAAATCTACCTCACGCACCGGAGGTAGACCTGAAAAGTCGTCCGGGAAGACATCTCTAAAATGATCGACAACTGGAGGGAAATCCATCTGACAAGTCCCCTGGTCATCTAGATATAAGGTCACAATCTGGGCTGTGACTCCACCTCGCCCATGATGCTCTGGTCCAGCTCGACTCGCCTGAACATCCCACTCGCCCTTGTATAGAAACTCCCCGCCCTCTGGTGACGTGAGACGCACCTTGCGATGATAGCAGTCTACAAAGGCTCTAAAGGGAACCAACCAGTACATCCCAAGAATGATGTCATAGATCGTCATCTCTAGGACATAGAGGTCCCAAAGGAAGTGACACCCACCAACCTCAAGGGGGAACTCCTTGCACTGACGCACACCAACCAACCTAGTCCCCAACGGAGTGTCTAGCGTCAAGATATCAGAAGAAGTAGAAACACCGAGCCCAAGGCTCTCCACAATGGGTAAAAATATAAAACTAGGTGTAGCACCCATATCAAAAAGTACTGAAGATAAGACAAAAGCTACTAGAATAGTACCTCTGACTGTCGATGGTCCGGGATCCTGCTCCTGTTGGGTCTGTTGCACTACATATTCCTGTCCAGTGCCGCGGCCCTGCGACATAGCCTGGCTACCCTGAGCTGTCCCGCCCTGTTGCCTCTGAGATCCTGGTGTCTGGCTACCATGGCCACGAACACCATCTCTTCCTGCACGCCCTGACGGATTCCAGTTCCCTGACTGGTAAGAAGCCACTGGTCCTGCTCCCGCACGCGGAGTCTGCACAGAACCCCTCTCACTAGCCACTAGTAGAAACACCCTGAAAAAGCACTACAGATGACCCATCTTGCCACAAGCTCAGCACTCCACTGGGTCTCATGGACACTATGGCCTCTTGTGCCCCTCTCTGCCACACTGGTTGCACCTGATCGGGCCACCTGAAGAAGCTGCCTAGCTGGTACTGCCACCCTGAGAGAAGTCCATCTGTCTCTTCCTCTTGCCAGCAGAAATAGTACCAGTAACTGGTGTTGAACCGCCCTGGCCCACACCACTTGATTCCCACAGGTTCCTCTCTGTAATCAACGCATGGTTCACAATCGCGTGTACAGTAGGAAACCTGAAAACATTTACCAACGCTTGGATGTCATACCGAAGACCATCCTCAAAACATCTGGCTCTCAACGTCTCATCACCCAACAACACAGGTGAAAAATAATGAAGCTCTGTAAAACGAGCAGAGCAGTCCATCACCGACATAGTGCCCTGCTGCAGATTCATGAACTCTCGAGCTCTATCTTCCCTCAGCGTCTCAGAAAAGAAGAAGTTATAGAAGACTGCCTAAAAATCCTCCCACGCCATGTCCTTGTGATTCTCTGACTGGGTGGTAACATCCCACCACCTCTTGGTGGAATCGCGCAACATGTAAGTCGCGAGCTTGACCCTCCGCCCTGGAGGCATCTCAAGATGATCGAAAATAGTCTGCATCGATCCTAGCCAAGACTCTGCAGCCTGTGGTCTGCCATCCCCTAAAAACGTAGGCGGATGCTGCTGCTGAAAGATATGCATCGGCTCGGCCATAGATGTGGCAGCCTTCGGTGCTTCCAGAAAGGTCTGCATGAACCGCAATAATCCTTCACGAAACTACGCCTCCGCGCCTGTGTCCGGTATAACAGCTGGTGCCGCATCTGGATCTACTGGTCGATGAACTGGTAGCCCATGACCCACCATCTCCGGAGTATAATCGTCTCCGCTCTCCTGGAAAACAACTCGCGATCATCTAGGTGGCATGAATCTACAAGGTCAAAATCATGCCTCAGATTCAAGATTATCAAGACTGAAACGAAGGAACCACAATGGAACAAGAGGAAGAAGGTGATTCAAAATTTTCAAAACAAGACTACACGGCGTGTACACTGACTACACGGCGTGTACTTGACTTCCTTTCCCCTGCCCGGGTCCTTCTACACGGCTAAGCCACACGACTTCCATTCAAAAAACTACATGGCGTGTATAATATCTACACGACATGTATGGTGTTATTTTCCAACTACCTGTGTCATCTGTGACACGGCCGACTACTCGGATTTACCACACACGGTGTGTTACACCCATACACGGCGTGTACACCACCCCGTTTCCCAGCCACCCGGCTAACTCCACACAATCTGTCCTCGGACAAGACTACACGGCGTGTCCCATATGTACACGGCGTGTTCAGGGAAAGGTGACACCGGCCCGTGTTGTTAGTTACACGGCCGAGTTCCTAGGTCACACTACACGGCGTGTCTATAATTGACACGACGTGTTCTGTCAGGGAGTTCACCGACCCGTGTTGTTAGTTACATGGTCGGACTCCGGGTCAACACTACACAGAGTGTACAAAACTACACAACGTGTTTTACCCAACCCCTTCCCTACCCCGTGTCGCCGCCCACACGGTTTGTGACACGGGAAGAGACTACACGGCATGTACTCAGGGTACATGGCGTGTACTAAAAAAGTTCATTTTTCTTCCCGAATAGAAGAACACACACGGCGTGTATGAGGTCCTACACGGCGTGTATTCTGGGTTTTCCGGACAGTATGCCTCAGAAAATTCTTCGGAACCCATAAAATACCGAAAACAACACCTAAGTGTCAAATTCCGACCCGTGGGGGCCCATACACCCCACGAATCAAAGTTTGACCTATTATTTGTGTTATAACCAATAACCAGTCAATGATCCACCAAATTCCAGTCAATGGGGGCCCATACTCCCCAAAAAACAAATTTTGGCATCCATTCTATAAACAAGCTCAACCAATAATACCATATCACAAGGTAGGTATTTATCAAGCAGCTATCACAACATCATGCTTTACTAGCACAACAACTATCACAACAACATGCAAATTCTAATGCACCTACATGGCATGGAAACTATGCATGGAATGTGATATCTAGCATGTGCCTATATGATGCATGAGACGGCATACCCTCATCTCATCGGGTTGCAACTAAATAGAACCCACAGATAAAATATAAACAACAAAATCCAAGTGCATCACCCAATGGTGAAAACATATCAACCGTAAAATTGCAAGATCAAAGAATGAAAAGTACGAGGTAGACTGTCTTTTCCCTGTACACGGGTTAGCTACGGCCGGGCACAGCTTATTACCAACTACCATTCGTCCTAACTCTGACTACGACTCTAAATAGTAAGTCAAAGAAAAGAAACCTCCCTCTGATACCACTTTGTAACATCCCGGACCCAGGTGCCACGCAACGGTTGCCCCGAGCCCGGTTCACCATGTGACCTCAAGCGCATTTTTCCCAAAGGCCAGAGGCTTCCGACTAGCAGTGAGGGACCAGGTCTGATAGTGGGGAAACTATGCCCTCATTTGTCAAAGTGTAGCACAGCAGAATACCAAAATAAAAATACAACAACAACGAAAGTAGTAAACATACACAACTAAAATAACTACAACAGTGGATATAACCAACAGTATATAAGTGATGATGCTACATGTTTCAAGTTCTAAGGAAACATCCAGAACATGTTATACATCAATACAGTACAACAGAAAACAGAGTACAACAAAACAAGCAAAAGAGCTAGCAGTGACATCGTGATCCTAGGCTCGGTCCCATGCCCTCCTACTCCTCAGCAACAATCAAGTACCTGTATAGGGACTCTTTCCCCTATCTACACCTACAACAACGTAATCTATTTGGGCCGAAAAGCGTGACCCAAACAGGGTGTGAGAAATATATCTCAGTAGGCACCCACCAAAGGCCCGTGCTCAACTGTGTGTAAAACATGCAACAAGTGTGCAGTAGTAAAATGCAATAACTAAGCAGTACTCAAAAGTAACTAACTTAACAGTTAAATTTCCATTCTATTATTCATTTAATTCCTTTAATTTAGTAACATTTTTGTGCTCAACAGCACCAATCCCTCAGGCCAACCAGTACCGTGCCCTCAGGCTAAAATAGCGACCACGCCCTCAGGCTTGCCCTCAGGCCATACAAAATCCAACCCGCAGGTATTTCCCTCAGTCGTAATAGAAATTCCCCTCAGGCGTAGGAAGTTTCGCCCTCAGGCACAGAAGTCAATCCCTCAGGCACGAAAGGTTTCCCTCAGGCGAAATACGACAGCCCTCGGGCTAAAATAGTCACGCCCTCAGGCCAATCAGAACAACACCCTCAGGCTAAATACAAAAATTCCCTTAGGCTAAACAGGTAATCGGGACATTCCCAACAGGTAAACAAGCAGTTCCTCTCAAGGAAATTCTATAATTACTACTTTAAAAGCATACCCTTGGGTATCCTAGCCAACCGACTAAACAGAGAAACACACCCCGGGGGTGGTTCCAGATCCAAGCAACGATCCCAACCATAATTGTATTATCACAATTAAATACCTAATTAATTCTAGGTATTAAATATAGCAACGACCTCAGCCACACGACACCCCAACATGGGTTCGTGGCACAAAAACACACAATACACTCAGCAGTTGGAAAAATAAACACAAAGCCACCTACCTTATATGCCAACGAACGCTATACTCGAACGACGACTCCAGAAACGCCCAAGAACGGCGTAGATATGACAAAGAACAAAACTCATTCAAACGTAAATAACTTACGTTAGGAGAAGAATTGGAAAGAACGGTACCAGGAGGGGAGAGGGCTCACCCGTTCAGTTCCAACCAGATCATCCGAAGCCGAAACGGATTCCAGACGAACGCCCGGTGGATCTTCAAAGATCCAGCCTCCTCCTTTGGCTCCAAAATGGCTCAAGTGCCTCCTCTGCCAAATGAGGAGGCTAATGCCTATTTTAAGTCGAAAAAATAAAGTACACGGCGTGTACTCCCTTCATTTAATTGTTCAAATGGCGGCACCACCACACTGTTCATACGTCGACATGAGTACACGACATGTACTCTCGAGTACACGGCGTGTACTGTCGCCCAGCTGGTGGTGACGCCACTACCTTATTGTTTTAAGACTGCCGAATGACTACACAGTGTGTAAG
Organism: Viscum album; assembly: GCA_963277665.1. NCBI lineage: Eukaryota > Viridiplantae > Streptophyta > Magnoliopsida > Santalales > Viscaceae > Viscum > Viscum album. The sequence goes on from OY728156.1 coordinate 320,946,031, forward strand.
GTACCACTACACGGTGTGTAGTCAGTTCCTACACCCTTCGTCGCCGGCATGGACACACGCCCCGTGTACTCATCACAACACGGCCAAAAGTACACGACGTGTGGATAAAGTACACGACATGTAGTTCCAAAATTTAGGATTTTTCCCCATTTTCCATATTTTCTCAAAATCACTTAAGGAAAAGGAAAAGAAGAAGCCCGTACCTCTAAAACAAGAACCGAGTTCTTACAATGGATATAGGCATACAAGATCTATAATCAATGACAATGAATCAATATGAGAGGTCATCATGCATTGTTTTGAAGGGATGTAGGATTCTGGGTAATAGGTGTGATTATATTCTTAAAAATTTTATTTCTAAAGATGGATGGATGTAAAATTACCACCAGAGGTATATAAATAATTTTAAATATCTTTATCTGGGATTCATGTGTAAAAAGTTTTCTAAAAGATAACCATATCATGTTTCCTAAGAAGCTATTGTTTATGGGATGCGTTTTTTCAAACACATGGATTAAATTTCATGCAATAGATATCATATACTATACTCTAATGGTGGTAAGTGTTCATTTAGTATAATATTCCATGTGAAATTAATTTATATGATGTGTAACACAAATTATAATAACAATAAGTTCCTTTTATGTTTTTGAGATAAAATAATGATAGAAGTGCACACATGAAGCTTTCCCTTTTTCTTTATAGGTCATGTAGGACATCTCACAGATCTTGTAACTTTTTCTTAAACAACTCAAAACATGAAGGTACAAGGAAAACACTGATAGTAACACTAGTTCATTTTACACTAGTATACATGAAATATTTATAGATCAAATAATTCCATGTGGATAAGAGTACATTATAATAATTATCATAAGGGGATCATAATTCACAGTACATTTCCACGAAACCAAATGAAAAAATATAAAATAAATGAAGGAAAATTTACTGATTTGAGGTGGAAGAACAAAAATTGCTTGAATCAAAGAAAGATGGCTGGTTGGAAAGTAGAGTTAGAACCCTCGGGAGCTAGTTGGGAAGTAGGGTTCACAACGTGGATTTGAGATGGGTTCTGGAGGTTTTTAAGGCTCACTATTATTTGGGGATTTTCTATCCCAACAGTTTTTAAAAACTGTTGGGATAGTGGGAAATCTTAAAAATATACCAATGGTTGACAAAAACCATTGGAAAAAACCACCCTTAGACTAGTTTACCCAATGGCTTTATCAAACCATTGGTAAAACCAGCCCTTGATAGTCTTATACCAATGGTTTTCTATAACTGTTGGTATAATATCCTTATCCTAACAGTTCTTTTAAGCCATTGGGATGGAGCCATTGGTATAGGTGGGATTTCCAACAGTGGTTTATATTTGATCTGCTATCGAGGAACAATCCTATTTCCTTTACATCTTATAGGATTACACAAATAGAATTGGAGGAATTTAAAGTCTAGCTTGAAGAATTGGAAAGCAAAGGGTTTATTTGATTGATCATGACCCCATGGTAAGTAACAATTCTTTTTGTGAAGAAGGTGGATAAAACTATTAGGTTTTTTAAAGATTATCATAAAATCAACTAAGTTATGATAAATAATCAGTATCCTATTCTATGGATTGATGATTTGTTTGATTAATTAAGGGGATCTCGGTGGTTCTCTAAAATCAAATTAAGATCATGGTATCATCAACTAGGACTTTAGAAGGAGGATATTCTGAAAACTGCTTTCTAGAGTTGTTATGGCCATTATGAGTATGTGACCATGCCTTTTGGTCTTATGAATGCACCAATAATTTTCATGGGATTAATGAATCAGATATTTTAGAGGTATCCAAATTCCTTTATATTGGTATTAATTGATGATATTCTAGTGTATTATAGAACTAAGGCTGATTATGAGGAACACTTGGCTATAGTTTTTAGCATCTTGTGGAAACATCACCTTTATATTAATATTTAAATGTATGATTTATGGATAAAATAAGTACATTTTATTAGTCATATCATTTCATAGAAAGGAGTTTTTATAGATCCTAAAAAGATAAAATATATTATCTCTTGGAAACCACTAAAGAATGTATTTATGATATGAAATTTCCTTAGCTCAGTAGGATACTACCAATTCTTTGTTCATGATTTTTCACATCTCACCTCACTAATGATAGCTTTGACAAGGAAGAAAGTTCCTTTCCAATGAAATTATGAATACAAAAAATCCTTCCAAGAGATTAATGTTTTCCTCATTTTAGAACCTATCCTAATATTTCTGGATTCAGGATAGGGGCATATAGTCTACCATGATGCATTGAGATCTGTGTTAGGCTATGTTCTCATGTAGGGAGATCATTTCATAGCTTATAGCTCACGATAGTTACCGGTACATGAGAATAACTACCCAAAACATGATTTATAATTAGCTGTTGTAGTCCATGATTTGAATAATTGGTGTCATTATTTTTTTGGTGAGAAATTTATAGTGTTTATAGTTTATAAGAGTTTGAAGCATATTTTCTCACAAAGAGATCTGAATATAAGGAAACAAAGAAGTATATAATATCTTCAAATGTTTGAATTGGATGTGATGTATACACTAAGAAAAGGGAACTCTATGGATGAGGCATTAAGTAGGAAGTCATATAACCAGATGGAAAAAGAAGATTCAGATTAGTGGCAGATGATGTCAGTTATAGATAATCTACATCTGTATTGTGCGAAGTGAAGTGATGTTGCATTTTTCTTTCCAGTTTCATTTATTCCTAATTTGGTGGGGCATGTGAAAGAGGATCAAAAATCCAATCCTGAATGTGTTTCCATAAGTTCTAAACTCAATGGTGGAAAGACCATTGAGGGATGAAATCTATATGGGAGATCAATGCTATGATTTAGAGATCAGATTGTGGTTCTACCAACCTATAAGGAACAAATTATTAATAAATACCACCATTTAATATGGTTTGTTCATTTGGGAATAAATAATATGTATAGTGGAATGAAAGAAAACTTTTGGTGGGTTGGCATAAAAGAGTCACGACATAGTTTGTCTTGAGATTCCACACCTATCAGCAGGTTAAGGTTGAGCTTCAATGACTAACTGGTATATTTCAATCATTACCTCTACCTGTGTAGAAATAAGAGTAGATGACTATGGATTTTTTGATAAGTCTACCAATAATGGTTTGGAAACATGATGTTATATGGGTTATTGTGAATTATCTCAAAGAGTCAGTCCAATTTTTCCCTATTCATGAATCCAATATGGTGGAATAATTTTCCAAACTATACATAATAGAAGTTATAAAGTTTTAAGACATACAATATTAAATTGTGTTTGACCAAGACCCCATATTCACATCACATTTTTTTAAATCTTTACACCAATCCCTTATAACCCAGTTGACGTTGAGAATATATCATTATCCTTAAACATACAGAAAATACAAATGGATGATCCAAACTTTTGAAGACATTCTTAGGGATTTTGTGATGGATTTCGATGGCTAATGGGAAGATCATATATTTTTATGGAGTTCTCATATAATAAAAGTTACCAGGACTCAATACCTATGGATCCTTTGAAACACAATATGGTCTTCCTTATCATTCTCCACTTTTTTGGGTAGAAATAAGCGAGACTTCACTTATCAGACCAAGTATACTACATGAGACAATATAGAATATTTAGATGATTATAAAGAAAATGGCGATGACTTAGAGTCTTCATAAATCGTATGAGGACCACTGTTTTCGACCTTTTTCATTTGAGGAATGTGGTCATGTGTTCGTGAGAATCTCTCTAAGGCTTCGGCCTCATCATTTTGGTAAGAAGGGAAAGTTGTCTCCTTGGTACATTGGACCTTTTGAGATACTAGAATGGGTTAGTGAGGTAGAACACTAATTAGATCTACCTCCAAGGTTCAGTTTAGTAAAAATTGTATTTCATTTATCTTAATTGATAAAGTACCAACCAAATGTTGAACATGTGATTCAATAGAATCATGTTGATATTTAACCATATGCTACATGATTAATATGCCCGTGAAAATTATGGTTAGGAAATAGAATATCTTTCACGGAGAAAACATTAGTTTAGTAAGAGTTTTATGGTAGTATGGTCATATTTAGGAAGAGACATGGGAGAATGAGAAAGAAATGTTAGATCAGTGGACCAAAATATTCTGGGAAAATTATGGTTTTTTACTTTCTAAGGATGGAAAGACCAAGGGTGGGGAGAATGTGACAACCCCATTTTCAGTTTCTTTACCCTTGTTTTATGTATCTTGTGCCGATACAAGGTTTGGGTTAACTTTTAGGTGGTTCAGGGATATTTTGACATGTTTTGGAGGCATTTTTAGAGGTCCATAGTCTGTGAAAAGTTAGTAGAAACCATGAACCACCTCTAGGAAACCTTGTAACATGTTTTGAGAGTCACTAGGTGGGAACATGGTTAGCGCATGGTTTTTACAAACCATGAAAGTTCCCAAAGGAAATCGTGCAAAGTGAAATAGATGGAAAAGCATAGTTGGAACATGGTTTCTCTAACTGCATGAGAAAACCATGAAATAGATGGCCCTGAGATAGTAGCACCGCATGGTTGGCACATAGTTTGAAAAACCATGTAACCTAATCATGCGACATACAGTTGGAACCCTAATTTTTTTCGTTTTAATCCAAATTAAGACCCAAAACCCACATTGATCTCCTAATCTCCTAGGATATTGATTTTCTCTTCCTCTCAAGACACATTTGGAGACTCCCTTTGATATAGAGTCATTTTTTTGTTAAATCAAATCATGTAGAAGAACTGGAATCATAAATAAGTCATCATTCTTCCCTATTCTTAGATATACTGTTCTCATCTCTCCTATAACCATATATACAGTCTGTTATGGATAGATCTACATTCTATGATGGAAATATTGATGAGATATTATTGAATATATTGAAGTAAACATGTTGTGAGCCCAAATATATAGTATATTAGTGTCATTTTTCATTTTCACTATTCATTGAGTGGTATGTGGCTTCTCTCTCATATTCACCATTATATAACATGAAGGCTTAGTGCTGTTAATTTTTTTCCTAATTTCATTGTGAAATCTTTGCATGATTTTTGAAGGAATTTTTTTGTATATAGATTTATAATTATGGTAAATTAGATTTTTTTATTAGAAAATACTCCTTGTTTATAATTTTAAAATGATAATTTTAAAATTATGTTATTGTTAATTCACACAATCTGTTTGATGAAATTAATTTAAGAAAGAAAATGATTTATTGTGAAATGGTTTAGCACAAAATATGTCATACATGGTTGGAGTAATTTCATTATTTGGATGTGACCCTGGATAAGGGGTGTGTTCCATTAGGTCACCTTTAATTCTTGGACGTGACCCTAGATAAGTGGCGTGTTCCTTTGGGGGTACCAATACATTTATTACCTTTTAATGACTTAGTGGATTGACAAGTGACTGCTCATAAGTATATAACTATCACTTAGCATTCATGTGTGTGTGTGTGTGTGGAAGCATGTGATTGGGTATTCCAAATAAATGAGAAATGATTTAAATGATTTGTTTATTCTTTTCCATGAAACTTTTTATGGTTTTGATATAAACTATTTTAACTTATTTAAAATATTTTATATAAAATATGATAATTGGTTCTTATCCTAGTTGTATGAGTTATGAAGTCTTTTGGGAAATCCTACCAAGTTTATACTCACCACCTTCCTGGGCACATCAGTGTGTTTATGGATGTCATATATTAGGACATGTGAAAGGGAATGGTATCATACTTATCTAGTGATTCATATTGATAACTTAGGTATGGAAGGTATAGTTGGAGTTTAGAGATGGATGGATGGTGTCTTTTATTGGTTTTGGTATTTTTATCCCTTTAGTATTATTATTTTTTGTCATAATTTTATTATGACTCTGATATTATTGGTGATTTGGTTTGTATTTGAGTTTTCATGATTTTTTTCATGCTTCATGTAGTTTTTTTTGGATGTTTATGGTTTATTTGTTAATAATTTATTTTATATTTAAGGTAAAATCACCCCCAAAATTTTATTTAGCCCTTGGAATTTATTTCCAGCCTTTGGTATCTTGGGGATATCACCTAAGGCTAGTGTCACCCAGGTTACTTCTCAAGACAATGAGGAGCGGTGGGATGTTACACTAAGACACCAAACAAAAAAACCTAATAGCCCAAGAATTGGGCTATGATGTAGACCATCACTATGCCACAGGGGTGCTGAATTTGGTACAACTGACCAATTTTATCCTTGAGGCCCTTACATCACAGCCACCCTCTCAACATTACAACACTGAACTGACCAACTCTATATCCTTACTCTATGCCACAACTATGAAAATATAACAGTAGCTCTAAAATCATCCTCCTGAGTCCTCTATACGACAACCAACTCTCCATGGTGTAGAACTCAGAGGTCCTTACCATATTCATAACCTCCATTCCACAACGACCATTCTTACATCATGGCCCATTGTTACATGAAGTATAATCCTCTATAGCAGTAGATTTTTTAGCTAAACCTTCCTATTTACTCCCAAAACAACCCAACCAGAGTAAGACTCAACAACCAATGTTCAAAAAAAAATAACAAGGTCAAAAAGGTTTACTAAAAATTAAATAGCGACATACCTAGAAAAAACAGGATCTCACAACCTCTCCACAATATAACAACTCATCCCTGAGATGGCATCCTAAGTATCATGGAGGGTATCAGTAAATGAGTCTATCCACTATGTGTGCATATTAGAATCCCTCTCCTAGGACTTCTCTTACAAATTCCCATGCTATCATTACCCTCTCACTAGATGTATAGTCTTCCCCTGGACATTATTCTCAATACAATTCACAATATAGATATGATGCTCCAAAAAGGATGCATCAACATCCAGCTTGATGAAATCAAATTCTATCACATGAGAAGGGTCATAATGATATCTAAAAATTTGTGACCTATGAAACACATTCCACATGGAATTGTAGTTATTTGGAATGGATAAACAACATTCCACTAGATTGAAACTTTTCTCAATATTGAATGGACTAAAAAATTCAGGTGCTATCTTCTATTTCTTCTTGATATGGTGTTTCCTAGGTCTAGGTGACCCCCAATAGAAATCATGATGAACAACCTAAAAATCTAGAGGTCATATCTGATGGTCAACATAGAATTTTTTTCCATCTCTATGCGTCACCAACTATTTTCTGATCAACTAAACATGATCATACGTCTCCTACATGAGACTAGGTCTAATGATCACTGATTTTCCTACCTATAGCCAGTAAAAAGTTGAATGACATTTAATTCCATACAAAGCCTCAAAAGGATCCATTTGGATCAATTCTTGGAAGTTTTTATAATAAGAGAACTCCATGAGTAAAAAATACTGCTCCCAAGAACCACTGAGGTCTATAATACAATCACATAACACATACTTCAAAATATGAATTGTCTATTCAGATTGACCACCAGTATTTGGATGATAGGATGTACCCAGAAGAAACTATGATACTAGATCCTTTTGAATTCCCTACCAGAACTGAGATGTGAAATGAGGATCTCAATTTAAAATGAAACTTTTTGGAGCACCATGTAGTCAAACTATTTCATGCATGTAGTGACAATCCAAAATGTTGACATTCAAGGTCTACCTGATAGGTAAGAAGTGAGAGTCATTCACTAGTTAATCCTTGATAACCCATACCATATCATTCTTTAGATGTTTATTGGTTAATAATGTCACAAAATCCATAGTGACATCATATCACTTCTATTTTAGAATAGGTAGAGACTGTAATAACCCAGCAGGACTCTGATGTTTGGCCTTCACTTACTAATAGGTGAGACATCTCTCTATGAAGCCTACTATCTCATTTTTCATCTCTAGTCACCATTATTTTCTATGAAGGCAATGATACATATTTTTTCATAAATGGATGTACCACCCATATAGTGGCATAAAACACCCTCATTATCTCCTCATGTAAACCCTTAATAATCCACACACGACTATGGATAAGAAGAACCTCGCCACTTCTAAGAGACCATCCTGATGGTGGCTCCACGCCATATAAACCATCCCTTAAAGCAAATACCTCTATATAATATGACTGATATATCTTTATTTGGTCAATAAGAATAGGCATAGCTAATGTCAAAGTCAGTGCTACTCATATCTAAGAATCTTTAACATCTAGATGCATGTCTACAAAGAGTTCCATCATATGCAACTCGTTGCAATAATCTGACACTACCTATATCTATGTACTCTGGATCAAGGCATAAACAATGATGTTTCCTTCTCTTAGTGTGTAATCCATCTCAAAGTTGAAGGACTATAAATAATTGACCTACCTCCTCTTCTGAAGGTTCAGGTCTCACTGAGAAAATATATACTTGAGGATCTTGTGGTCCAATTACACTAAACACCTCTCTCACAACATATAGTGTCTCGAGAATCTCAGGGAATATACCACTATAGATGACTCCAGATCATGAGTAGGGTAATTACTCTCATACAGTCTTAGCTATTTGGATCCATAAGAAACCACTCTATCCCCCTATATAAAAAGTGTTATGAGTCTAACTTCAAATACATAAAAACACATGGTATACTCTTTACCTGGTAAAGGAAAGGTGAGAATCAATTATGAGGTCATAATACTCTTAAAATCCTAGAAATGTCTCTCAAAAGGATCTAACAAACTAAAATTAACCCCTTTCTTGGTTAACTTGGTCATTGATGGTTCTAAATAGGAGAAGACCTGGATGAAATAATGATAATAGTCAGATAGACCCAGATTGTTCCAAATCTTGAAGACATTGTTAGGTCGCTCCCAAGATACTATAGCTGCAACCTTCTCTAACTCCACAACCACTCTAGCCTCTAAGATTTCATGGACCAAGAAGTGTACCCTATCATTATAGAAACTATAGTTAAATAACTTGGTCTAATGCTGATGGTATCTTAGTATACTCAAGATGATGTCTAGATATTTGGAATGATCATCTATATATTGTGAGTATAATAATATTCCATTGAAATAAACTACCAAAAAATGATCTAGGAAAGGATGAAAGATCTAATTAATTAGGTCTATAAACACCACCGATGAATTTTTTAGGCTGAACAACATCACTGTGAACTCATGCAAGTCATACTTTCTCTTAAAAGAAGTTCAAGGTATGTCCAATGGTCTCACCATCAAATGATGCCACCCTGACCCCAATTCAAAATTAGAGAATATCATGGCACCTCTCAACTGATCAAAGAGATCATTGATGTATGGAAAGGGATACCACTTCTTGACCATAATCTGGATAAACCTTTGATAATTCACACATAATTGAAAAGTCCCATATTCCTTCTTGAAAAAAGCATAGGAGAACCACATGAAGAAGTACTGGGCCGTATGAATCCATTTTCTTCCAGATATTCCAACTAAAATTTCAAATAATTAATATCTTATTGTGCCATTTTTTAGGGAATGATATAAAATGGATCATCTCTAAGAACCAACTTAATCATAAACCTGATCTCCCAATTAGGTGGAAATATAAAGAAATATTCAAGAAGGATATATTAAAAATAGTTCACAACTAGAGGAAAAGTATCATGCTGCATTTCGCCATCATCCAGTACAAGGCCTGCTATCTAAACCAAGAGACAATCCAATCTATACTGAATTGATCCTAGATGAACAACTTGAATATCCCACTCACCCTAATGAAAATATCCATATTTTTCTAGTGATAAAAGGTAACTCTCCTTTGATACCACTTTTTAATGTCCCCATCCCGATACTCCCTCATATGACTGAGCCAGGTGGCTATGTAGATTTAAGCATGCCTCCCCATAGACTAGAGGTTTATAACTAGTAGTTAGGGTGTAAATAATATATTAGGGAGACTATACCCTCAGGCACATAGTTTTAATAATAGAAAAAATATTTTCATAATATTGTAAGCAATATAAATAATCAAAAAAGGAAAGTTAAGATGGATAAAGAACAAGCTGAATAATCTAAATAAAACTGAATCATGTAATGACATGTTTAATGTAACTAAAAGTCATGATGAAAGTCATATGAATAAAATACTAAATATACCCAATAAAAGGATCCAAATACCTGGTCCCAAACCCCATGTTGGTCCTATCTCCAAGATTAATCCCATTAATTTAGTAATAAACCAACACATGGCCCCTTGCCCTTGTCCATACCCACATCCATGAAATTTGACCAGGTACCAAATGACAGCCTGAATAGGTTGTGTGTAGAACTCAGTCGACCAACACCACCAACGTCTAAAAAAATCCAGTATGAGTATATAGTGCATGCAATATATTGATAAGAATGGGTATTAATTTATTAAATTAATACTACACATGTAATAAACTTACTAAACCTTAAGCTTCAGGTTGACACACAAGGTCATGCAAACCTTCTTCATATCTATGCTAGATATCTCCACCATGGGAGAATTCTCCTGAATCATGAAGAATATACCGTACTATATCATATCATAAACTAGTGGAACCCACCATTATGAAGATAATAATCTCTCCCTTAGGCATCCATTGACTATGCATCGTACTTGTAGGAGGTCTATACACATTTATATTAGCCTTAAGAGGTATTTATTACCATGCATCTTACCCTTATATGGTACATAACCATGAACCTTTCCCCCATGCATCACATATAATGTCCATCCACACTAAACACAAGTACAATTCTTAATAAGACAAAAGACCAAAAAGTAATTTAACATCCCATCCTCAGGAATTAACCATAATAGGGTCATATCAAAGTAAAAGAATCTAAGAAAGTAATACATAGTACCAAGAACCAAGAATAATAGACATTTCATCATAAGACACATTTATAAATTCATCATATTACTATTTATCTATCCATTTTCTCTCCATAAATTTAGGTTTCTAAGTACCATAATAAATTCAAGTCATATCTAATAAAGTTAACATTCCAAGTCGATTAGATTCTATTTAACCAATTTTAGTCCATGTATTTCTATTTCAAGCAATGATCATGATACACATGTTATGAAAAATCATATTAATAAGATAATTCTAAACCGAACTCCCATTTTTCTTAGGGATCTAGGTTCACCCTCACCAATTTCCAATCGAGGTAAAAGGTTGACATGCCTCTCAAGTGGCTATAAGTACAATATCAATGTAAATGAACCTGACATGATCCATGGGAGGTCAAAAAAAGTTATTATTCTCTAAATAATGTATTTTATAATTTAATTTGGATGTACGCATGGAATTCTAGTGCAACCACACTTATTAAACATACTAGAAAAAAAGAAAAACAAACAAGTGGGAGTTGTTCTTGACCACCTACTTGAAAATAAGAGAAGAAACAGATGATTCTCAACATCCAAGGTAGAACTTGGTTTCACCTTCCTTCAAACTGAAGGCCCGAAATGCTAGGATTTGATGAATCTTACTTTTTTTCAAAGAGAACGCTCAGAGGCCACCACTAGAAGGGCTTGGATCACTACGAATAAATACCGAGAAGGCGGGGGTTGAATCTAAAGATAGAATCTAGGATCATTCTGCATATCCTATAAAAAAGGAATAGGGAGTATAACACAACCTAATCCACCATGCCGTAGAACAAAAAAAATCCAAGGAGTGGAATAAAATGAAACCTAGATCTACACCACAAGGGTGATGAATTTGGAAGAATTGACCAATTTCCTCCCCAAGGCCCTTGCAACATATCCACCCTCTCCAAAATACATCACTCAAATGGAATATTCCATATCCTTCCTCCACACGACAACTATACCAAATATAGAAGTATCTATAAAATCCTACTCTTAATCCCTTAACACTTTATCCACCCCCACTCCTCCATGACCATTGGAATTTGAATTTTTATTTGCTGCTCCTCGTCTGCTAGCCTTAACCTCCCCATAATTAGATCACTGTCAGCCAACTTTCCACACCTCTACCTCAGCTTCCCCACCTCCTAACACCACCTTTGATATTCCACCTCCACATCCCTATCTACCCGTTTGTAGGACAGTAATCCAAATCATTAGATTCACCACCCCTCCATGTCTCTGGATTTCCACCCCATATTTCTATTCGAATACCAACTCTCATAATATCATTAACACCTACTACTATATTCATAGCTGACATCCTTAATTACACCTTAGGGATTTCATCATCAGTAGAAACCCACACCTCCTCTTCCATTATAGGTTCTCTATAAATCCTCACAAACCTACAATCTTTATGTTATTCCCTCAAATCCTTACATTCATTCTATATTTTTGTTATCCCTTATCCATTTTTGACAACTAAACATAATTTAATTTTGGATTTTCATTCACGTATCTTCTTTTTTTAGGATACCCAATGATATGTTTTTTGAAAACCCAAGGGTTTCCCCCATCCCCTCCAATGATTTATATTAAGGAATCATCGAGTATACCACTGTTGGGATCCATTTCCTTTATCAAAAATTTTATAACACATGTATTGGATACCCTATAACAAATATCACATTCATTTGAAAATTTCTACAAACAAGCACTCAGATTTTAATTGATTTAATTATTTTCAGTGTTCCATGAAACATGATTCCTGAAAAGCACTTCACTTTTCATTGGTATAAAACTAATATATTTGTCTTTGAATATTATCTTAATCCTCCACATATAAGTCCCTCATATTTTAATATTTTATTTATGAATCAAGGTCCCAACATAATACTCTAGTGTAATGACCCAATGTTTTATCAATGGAATTACCTTATCATAATTATATCTTATAGTATAATCACATAAAATCAGATTAGGAACAAAATAAAAATTTTATAAATGATGAATAAATTAAATAAAATATATTTATAGAAGTTAAAGAACATATACCAAAGGAATAATAACTTGACCTTTGGAATAGTAACATGAACCTTATGAATAGTAAACTAGAAAATTGAATAGTAAATTCACAAATGAAAGTATAAAAGAAATTTACCCATATTATAAGTGACAACATGATATAATTATATCATAGTATAAATAGATAAATATTTTAAAAATTATCAATTAAGTGTTGGTATTTTTTTATAAGTTATAAATATTTAATCACAATTTTTAATTAATTTAATAAATTAAAAAAAAATATTTTCATAAAATGAATTCATAAAATAATATTTTGATATCTTATGATTATAATATAATTTTATGAGACTTTAATTAAAATTTCAAAGTGTTAGAAAAGTAGTTTTAATTTTAAAATTTTTATTTTTCAAATAAATTATAATTTTAATTAAAAATTAAATTTATAATATTTAGAAAATTATTTTCATAAAATGAAGTTCATTTTTTAATTCTACACATATAAAAATGGTTAGGGTGAATTTTTATGAAATACTCAAATTTTTGGTGAATAGTAAAATACAGTAATTTACGATAAATGCAAAATACATGAATTATGGGGTCATGGATGATGTTATGCTAATATATGCACCATTGGTTCTAAGTAAAATGATATAATTACTTTTTTAGACTCAATAATTATCACTATCTCTTGTATTGAGAAAAATGACAAATAAATGAATTAAATATTAAGAAAACTCTCCTCTCCCCCACTATAAAAACCACCCCTCACCACCTCTTATACTCACAACTCTCAAGCCTTGTTACTTGTCTAAATTCTTCTCAAATATCTTCTCAAAACCCTCCCTCAAGACTAGAAGATTTTGGTCTTAAAAAAAATACCAAAACCAAACCTCTAAGGAGGTTCTAAAGAGGAAGGAATCAAGAGGTAAAACCCTCTTCCGTTTTCTTTTCAAGTTCCTTTATTTTCTTTTCTATCATAACCTATCCTCATAAAAATGGTGTGATAACTCCAGTACCTTACATGAAATAGAATTTTTTATTCTAATATAATAATTCATCACCATCTCTTATTTCCCATCCTTTTATACTAGAAATGAAAACTCCATCCGAGATGCGTTAATTTATCACATTCAAGGAGGATGAGTTTTCAATATCTATTACCGTATTTAATTCTGGTCATGAAAAAAATTTTATGGTTTAAATTTATTATATATTATTTAAGTATATTTAATCTCTTTTTACACATGGTATTAATTTATAAATCAAAATGAGTTCATTGTGATCAAAAACTACTTTTTAACCCAAACAATTATCATTAGTGTTTTATATAATGATTCATCCTCAATATAAATAAATAAATGAATTTTATAACCATGTAATCTTCAGGATGTTCAATAATAACATATAAATTCAATTTTATACAACCATTCTCATTTTACATGTTTATACGTACATGTATATAAGTAAATTGATCATGAAAACCAAGGAAACAAATGCTCCCAAACAATGAAATTGAACCTCTCAACCCTTAAAAAAAGGCCCCAAATGAACATAATAAGGTTATAATAAATCAATTAAATCTAGAATAATTTATGAAATTATTAATTAATGAATAAAATTTTATTATATAGGACATTAATAACAAGTTAAGAACACCTTCAGACTTAAGGTAAGAGATTCTACCCAAACCACCATTATTCCTTCGGATTATTCTTTCTATCTTTTTACCCAAATGATATTATCTTTTATTTTTTATCTACATATTATAAATTATATATATATATTTTTTAAACTCATGCATCAAGATTCATTCAACCTTTTTTTTCGGGGATATACATGTTTTTTAAAGATTCCCTACTCAATTCTTCCTGATAAGCAAGCCCGAGTTAAAGAAATTTCCCGAATTCTTACCCATTTTCAAGTGTTCTACATAAGATATTTTAATAAACAATTATTTTTATAAAATCACTCATTTTATCATGAAAACAATACCTTGGTTTAATTTTGGTTTTACACAAACAATTATTTCTTTTCCATTTAAAAGAATCTTGAAAGTTTTCTTTTAAATCGTACTAAAATGTTTTATTTCTAATGTTTATTAAACACTATTTTCAATTAATTTTGACATAAATTATCATGATATATGACTATATTCCTTTATTAATTTCTATGTATGTTTTAAATCCTTTATTTCATGGACACCATTGTGATATTCCCCTATGTTGTGCCTTTTGTCAAGATAATGATATCCAATCCTTAGCATAGGTAACACTTATGTAGATGTTTGATTTCATATGTATGATTATTTATATGGAAATCATATTAATGAACATGTTATGATGGGTGCAACTAGATATAACTCTAATGCATTGGGTAAAGTTTAGTCTCATGATACGTTATGTGCAATAGTCTTGGTGGTTAGCCTTGACTCGTGCTCCATGTGCAATAGTCTTGGTGGTTAGCCTCGACTCATGATACTCTATGTGCAACAAGCTTTGAATCATGATAAATTTATGTTTTATGTTTCTTACACATTACTATGATTCCATTTTTATATGATCCCATGTTTTATATGTTATGATTCCATATGTTCAATCATGTTTCATTCCTTTTATATCATTATGTCATGCCTTCTAACACATGTGCTAAAGCTTTTTTCTTATGTTCATTCCCTTATGGGGTTTTAGCTCATACCTATGTTCATTTTATCCCTAGGTTATCCTATGCATATGTATGATCATAATGGAAGTTAGGATCTCTTTATAGAGATTAAATAAAGAAATATTTTATTTAGTCCCATGTTTTCAGTTTTATGTACCTAGTCTTCCAAGACACTAGGATTTACGATCCTTGGCTTGTAATTTGATGTTTAATTATGCTTAAAATAATGTAATTATGTGTGTAAAATGATAGGTTCTCTATAGTTGGTATCAATGGGAGGTTAATTTCTTTTTTAGATTATGAATAGAGCACTTTAGTAAGAACCTTATGGATAAGACTAAGTATAAGAAAAAATACCTAATTTTTGGTAAGTACAGAGTAAGTGGTTTATCGATAAAATACATCCATATCTAGATACTACAAGTGGGCATGGTTTTGGAACATATGTACCTAAGAGTAACAGTTTTGACAAGGTGTTTTGGGCCTGACTCAGGGTAACTTGGTACACAACAACGGGCCTTACTGCACACCTGATTTGACACTCTCATGGGATATGCTTTGGTAAATTCATAAGATAATTATGAACCATTATTAAGGGAAAAACTATAAGAATATATGATAGAAAACAAATCATGGATAACCTATAATGAAACCTAGGTAATCACAAGTTAGGATATAATTTTCCTTTAATAGATTATCCTTTTATGTTTAAAGTTTCCTTTTTATGCTTATTAGTAAAGTATTCAAGCCCCCTAATTACACTTTATTTTTCTTAGTTAATAGTAAGAAATATAAGAACACATTCCAACAATAAATATGATAGGAAATGTGATGATTACGCTAATGATATTCCAAATATAATGGGAATGAGTTCTCAAAACTTTATGAAAGTAATTGATCAGCTGGATCAAGTTATGAATAATAACATTAATCTTGTGGAACATCCTCCTCCTCAAAGGAAAGATAAAGTTTCTATAGAATCATTCATACGTTAAAGGACTCCCATGTTTAGTGTATATTATGATCCCCTCCTCACAGAATAGTGGATTAACTCCATTGAAAAGATATTCTCTATCCTCCAGAGCTTAGAAGAAGAGAAAGTCATGCTAGAGGTCTATAGTTTTGACAGGGAAGCTGATCAGTGGTGGAAAATGATCAAGAATATGAAGTAACAGGAAGAAATTGATTCCATGGGTTGGGAGGAATTCAAGAAAATATTTTTTAATAAATATTTCTCCCAAACCCTCCATATCAAGATGGAAATAGAGTTCCTCAAACTTAAGTAGAATGAATATGAGTCTATCAGGGTGTATAAAGCAAACTTTACAAGGCTTGCAAGATACACCTCTGAATTTTTCATGAACACAAAAAGTTATGTGGATTTATTATTTAGTAGAATAAATATGAGTCTATGAAAAGTGTTGGTAATTTGAGACTTTGATAGTTATGAGGAGATTGTCTGTTGTTCCCTCAAGGTTGAAATGAAGATCAAATACTCTCAATTGTCCCATAGACCTGGTGACAAAAATTAGAAAATTGAGTCTAATATGGGTCGTTTAGCTAATAAATCTCATGATGTAAAGAAGACTGAACATCCCACATGTCAAAATTGTGGGAAGAAGAACCCTAGGAACTATTTAAAGCAAACCAGTAATTACTTCAAATGTAGAAGAATGGGACATCTGGCTAAGAACTGTCGAAGGGATATGAAGGATTCCACTAATGTGGAATAATAAAGGAAGGTTCACATCAATGATCAGCCAGTAGTGCAGTATTTCAACTATAAGAAAGATGGGAATTATGTGAACAATTGTCCTAAGACAAGGGTTGTTGGAGGCAATCAACATCAACCTCTAATAAAACAAGGAAGGGATTATGCTATCACTACTGCTTATATGGAGACAAAAAATGATGTGATGACAGGTACACTAGTTATTAATTCAAGAATAGTGAACATACTATTTGATTCTGGTTCTATACATTCTTTTGTACCTTTCAAGCTTCATATAACTATTCAATCACCACCCCAAAATATAGAAGTTCAGTTATCTGTGAGTATAGGAAATAATAAAATTATTGTTTCCAAAGTTTATAACTCCTCCCCAGTAAATGTATATGGACTGAACCTCCCAGAAAATATTTTTATACTCCATTTTGGTCGATTTTAATGCTATATTAGGCATGGATTGGATATCTTTATACAAATCCAATATCAACTGTTGGGAAAGGGAGAGCATTATTCAAATCTCAAAGTATCCTCCAATTCTATAAAAGTGTAAGGAGGTGGATTAATCTCTTTTATAATCATCATCTCAAGTGTGGATATTTTTTCCTTATGAGCAAGCATATATTGCTAAAATGATTGAGAAAAAAGAGAGAATCATGCTCGAAGACACGCCCATTATAAGGGACTACACCGATGTCTTCCCCAAAGAGTTGCCTGGCCTTCCTCCTGATCGAGAGGTTGAGTTCTCAATTGAACTTTTTCCTGGATCTTTAACTATATCAAAGACACCTTATAGAATGGCCACCGTAGAGTTGGAAGAGATGAAGAAATAGTTACAGGAGAATCCAGATAGGGTTTTTATATGATCGAGTTCTTCACCATGGGGTGCACTGATCCTATTTGTTAAGAAGAAGGATGGATCAATGTGACTCTTAATTTTTTATAATTAGATAAATAAAATAATGATAAATAACAAGTATCCCCAACCTTAGATAGATGAATTGTTCAATCAGCTATACAGGGCCAGTTATTTCTCAAAGGTGGACCTTCGGTCGGGATATCACTGATTAAAGGTGATGAAAAAAGATATTCCCAAAACTGCCTTTCAAACGGGTAATGGACACTATGAGTTCATAGTGATACATTTTGGACTCACTAATGCTCCAGAAATTTTCATGGATTTAATTAATAGAGTATTTATGGATTACATCAACAAATTTATGGTAGTATGTATCGATGATATTTTGATATACTCTAAGAGAAAGGTGGAACAAGATGAGAATTTGAATACTGTGCTGAAGACTTTGTAAAGGGATAAGCTATAGGAAATGTATAGTAAATGTGAGTTATAGATGGAGGAATTATCATTATTGGGGCATGTTATCACCAGAAAAGGGATATCTGTGGACCCTTCTAAGAAAAATGAAATCAAAGAGTGGCCCAGTCCAACATCTGTAATAGAGAATCGAAGCTTCCTTGGTTTAGCTTGGTATTAATGATGATTTTTGAAAAACTTCTCATTATTTTCAAACCCAATAACCAAGCTGACACGGAAGGGAGTGAAGTTTGTCTAGACTCAAGAATGCAAGGAAAGCTTTAAGGAGCTCAAAGGCTTATCACTATGCCAATACTCACACTCTTGACAAGTGAAGAACTATTTGTGGTGTACAAAGATGCTTCAAAAAAGGTATTAGGATATGTAATAATGAAAAATAATAAAGTGATAAACTATGACTCAAGGTATTTGAAAATACATGATCAAAACTGTCCAACACATGATCTGGAGTTAACAGTTGTGATATTTTCATTGAAAATCTGGCAGCATTATCTATATGGGGAGAAGTGTGAGATATATACTAATAAAAAGAGTCTCAAATATATATTCACACAGAAGGAGATAAATATGTTCTAGCGAAGATGGTTAGACCTCATCAAGGATTACGATTGATAAATCTACTACTATCTTGGAAAGGAAAATAAGGTGGAAGATACTCTAAGTAGAAAGGATCCTACGTCTTTATCAATGATGAGAATTGAAAAGGATCCAATCTTCTTAGACTTGAAAAGGATGTACATGAGAATAATTAAGGAAGGAACATCATCAATCCTCAAATGATTGATCAACCATCCCTTATGGATAAAACAAATGATTCTCAAAGAAATGATGTGGAAATTCAGAATAAGGCAGAATTCATGAGAAAAGGATAATTCTCATATTTCAAAATGAATGAGGAATTATTTGTAAGATTTGAGTCATGAATATGTGTAACATCTGATCCAGATATAAAGAACGAGATTCTAAATGATGCACATAGCCCAAAATTCTCTATTCACATAGGGAGAAAAAAGATGTATTGATATCTCCAAGAGAACTATTGGTGGGACAATATGAAAAAAGAGATCACTGAGTATACATCAAAGTGTCTAGTATGTCATAAAGTGAAGGTTGAAAGGAAAATGTCTAAGGGGATGATGCAACCATTACCCATACCAACATAGAAGTGGGAGAACATTACTATGAACTTTTTCAGTGGACTTCTTAGGACATCCAGAGGAAACAATGCTATATGGGTTATTATGGATCATATTACAAAGACAAATGTCACGACCCATCCTCGGGACTCATGCCGTGACTACCCCAAGCCCACCTCCCATAGGCCAGGGGCTGGCGACTAGCATCAAGGTGTAAATCCCGACAAAAAGGGGAAGGCATCGCCTTTATAAAGTAAACAAACACCACAGAGTAAGCAAGTAGAAGTAAACACTAAGTAAAACTGGTTACAATAGTATGCACGTAAAAGTAAGTGGGCCATAATACAAAACCAAACTAAAAGTAATGTACAACTGGAAAGAAAGTACAACAACTGAAAAGTAAAGCAGCAACACCGAGCCGTCCACTGGAAATCCCACCTAAAGGGTGGGTACAGATAGCCTCCTCAGCTCCTCGGGTCCATCCGTCCGCTCTGTGTACGTCCCGCCCAGTGGTCCACCTCCAGGTACCGACTCGCTCTACAAGCCTCAACTGCGATCAACGCTGTCTGTATTCTGCATCCAACACAACCTAGTGCGGGCATATCCCGTTCAGGGGTGAGTATATTCTACTCAGTAGGGACCCCGAGACCCCCGAAGGTCTCCCAGAATCCACAAAGGATAATCCACAAAGGGAAGATACAATCACGAAGTAACATCCGACACTACTTAGGTATATGACCATACATATACCTAAGTCATCAATTACGGTTCAGATCCAACATCCAAGCCCAAGTACAACCCAATCCACTCAGGAAAACATAACCCATTCCACATAGGAATTCAGAACCCAATCCACACAGGAAAGCATAACATAATCTACATAGGATATCAAGTCAATCTTATTAAAGATAATGATTGAAAGTCAAGACTCATCTCACACATGTATACTTCTTCGTAATACAATAGAGATGATTAGATGTAGACACTGATTCATCTAAGCTGTCGGACCCACACATAATCGAAAGGTACTAACTCCCGCAATGACCCACACAGGATCTGACCCACACAGGATCTGACCCACACAGGATCGGTATGCGATGACCCACAGAGGACCGCTGAGCGCTGAACCACAAAAAATCTTAGCCACACAGGATTTGTAGCACTGATCGACATAGGATCGATGAGTGCTGTAGTCGTCACTGCCGAACCCACGGAGGATTTCTGTACCGTCTTCATCGTCGACGCAGTCGCAGCCAGCTCTAGGGTTCCCGCACACAGCAAGCTCTTTCAGGGAGGGTACGCTCCACGAGTCAAGGGGCCGATACATCAACTGAAATGATGTCCAGAGTTGATGTATCCCAAAGTTCTGTATCATCAACAGGAACTCAACGTGACAGACGGCGCGTCAATCAGACGCCCGGTCTGAGAGTTATTGACGTTTTCTTTCCAGGGGCCCGGTTGGTTTTTAATTTAAAACCAACCCGAACGAATTCCAACTATGTCCAAACCTCGAACGGAGTAATCCAAAAGGTCCTTATCACTAAGAGTAATCCAAAAAAGTCGACGGAACGTCAATCGGACGTCCGGAGATCAAGTTATAAGCGTTTCTGCTCCGAGGGCTCGGTTGGTTTTGTGTTTCAACCAACCCTACCATACCCAAGGTTTTACGAAATCTTGAGTGTAATATACTGAAACGACCGTCTCGATCCAAGGATCGCATCACAACTGACGATGCGTCGATCGAAGGTCCGTAGCCCAAGATATGGGCAAAATAACGGACCTGTCCGGTTTTAAGGGGTTTTGGGCCCGGACCGACCTGGCCCGGGACCCCCTGGGTCGGCCCGAACCGGGTTGACCCGACCCGGGTCTGGGTCTGGCCTCTTAGGGAGTGGGCCGACCTAACCGGCACGGCCCGGCCCAACCGGCGCGGCCCGGCCTGGTGTGGCCGGTCCGGGCTTGGCAGCAGGTTGGACTGGCACGGGCGCGACTTGCGAGTGGCCAGGTCAGTGCTGGCCGAGCTGAGTGGAAATGGGGGGGGGGGGGGGGTGCTTCCCCCCTAATTGAACCCCCCCCCCCCACATGGGGGCCGCTCATTTTATCCGGTCGGGGGTTATGACCCCCGGTCTCCCCCTGAAACGGCCAGCACGGTTCGGCCGGCCGGTGCTACCGCCGCGGGACCGCCGTTGTCCCGCCCACTGAGGTGCCAGCGGCCGGTGGTTCTGGCTGCCCCGCATTGCACCATCATGGCGCGACGGCGCCGCACCCCTCCGTCGCGGCCCCGCTTCGGCCGTGGCCTCTTCGTGGTTCTCCGGCACGGCGCGACGACACCTCGCTTCTTCGCTGCATCCCTCCATGTTTCCGCACGGTGTAATTGCACTGCACCGCCTTCCTTCGAGCCACAATAAACACAACAACCAAGGGGGGAGGAGGGTCGGCCGTGTTCGTGCGGTCCGGCCTCCTCCTATTAAGTTGATAACAAGCGGCCCCAAATAAAAGGAGAAGAACAGAAATGGTCATTCCATGAACAAAATTAACCCCTACCTCAAGGTGTCGTCGAACGAAGGTTCGTCGTGGGAAATAATCGTCACAGAAGACGGCGTTGCAGAACAAGGTTCCATAAGCATCGTCGATGTCACGAAGAAGAGAATCGTTGGCGTCGTGGTAGACGGCGTCGCGTCATCGATCTCCGAGGATTTGGCGTTCTTCGTCGTCCTTCGTCGGAGGCTGGCGTTCTTCATTAGCGACGGTGCGTTCTTCGCATTCTTCAAGGAGGAAGATGAGGATTCCAAGACTTGAGCTCTCCTCTTCAAATCCTTATCGCACAACGAAACAACCTAATAAAATAAGGCTTTGCCTTATTTTATTTCTCATGCCAATCCCTTTTTAATTTCAAAAGAATGCATTTAATTATTTGACTTAACTGAAGGCGTTTAATAATCCAATTAAGTCGAGAGTTGACTTTTCATTTAAGAGGGGTACGGGTGAGTTACAAAATTAATGGGGGTTTGTGGAAGTTGAAAGGGTGGGGATCGTGTGGGACCCACCTCACTAATATCCTATCATGAGGGTTTAGGATATAGTGGGTCCCACCTCAACTTCCATATGTAGGTTTAAACTACTTAGAATAAAAAATAAAATTGGTTGCACAAATTTTATTTTATTCATTACTTAACCCATTATTTTAAAAAACCACACCCGAGAAAACGAAACTCTAGAAAAGGTGTTCCTAAGCAATTATCGGTGCTGCGGTTTCATTGGTGCCCTCAGATTTCGATTCCGAGCACCAGTTCAAAAGTTAGAAAAACCCGCTCGCTCGTTCACTGAACGTACCTGAGCTAAACTTCAGAAATTGATTCCGGGCACACCTGGCCTCAGAATCAGGTGCCGTCACAAATTGCGTTCTTGTAAAATCCCAAATAAAATTAAGAAAAAATTTACCTTTAATTTTAAGGGTCTTTACATTACTCCCACCTCAGGACTTTACGTCCCCGTAAAGATACATCAAAAACTAGGGAAACAAAAGTGGGTACTGAGCACGCATCTGAGCCTCCCACTCCCAAGTGCTCTCCTAGAGGTTCCCGTGCTGCCATCTGATGCGCACTAGAGGAATCGACCACCCACGTAGGACCCGCTACTATCAATCCTCGATCTCTACCAGGACCTCCGCAAAAGTCACCCCATCGTCAATGTCCAACTCCCCATGGTCGATGATATGCGTCGGGTCATGCACGTATCTCCTCAGCTGAGATACGTGGAAGACGTCGTGCACCCGGTGCAACTGAGGTGGTAGAGCCAGGCGATAAGCCACCTCACCTATCCTGCTGAGGACCTGGAATGGTCCGATGAATCACGGAGATAACTTTCCGCCTTTGCCAAATCTCCGTAAACCACGTCAAGGTGAGACCTGCAAGAAGACATGGTCGCCATCCTCAAACTCTATTGGTCTCCGCCTCCTGTCATCATAAGACTTCTGCCGGCTCTGAGCTATCCTCATCCGCTCCTGGATGACCTGGACCTTCTCTGTCATGGCCTGGACCATCTCTGGTCCCACAAGTGCTGACTCCCCAGGGTCTATCCAGCACAACGGTGATCTGCAAGGTCGGCCGTACAATGCCTCGTATGGTGCCATCCCGATGGTGGAGTGGTAGCTATTGTTGTACGCAAACTCCACCAAAGGTAGGTGATCCTCCCAACTACGACCAAAGTCGAGGACACATGCACGAAGCATGTCCTCGAGGGTCTGAATGGTCATCTCCATCTGACCATTCGTCTGAGGGTGAAAGGCGGTGCTCAGACGTAGCTACGTCCTGAACGCCTCCTACAACCCCTTCCAAAGCCAGGAAGTAAAGCGAGCATCTTGATCGGAGACGATAGATGATGGAACACCCTAAAGCCGTACAATCTTCTGAACGTAGAGACGTCCCAAGATCTCTACTGAGCCCTGATCTCTGATGGGTAAGAAGTGGGCCGACTTGGTGAGTCGGTCGACAATCACCCACATGGAGTCGTGAACTCTGGAAGTGCAAGAAAGTCCGGTCACGAAATCCATAGATATCCCATCCCACTTCCACTCCGGGACCTCCAAGGGTTGTACCAAGCCTGCTGGTACCTGGTGCTCCACCTTCACCTGCTGGAAGGTGAGGCATCAAGAAATGAACTCTGCTACAACCTTCTTCATACCCAAACACCAGTGCTGTCGTCTAAGATCCTGGTACATCTTCACCACTCCTGGAAGTACCGCTAAAGGGGAAGTGTGAAACTCCCTCAGCACCTCCTCCTAGAAAGCAACTGGTACCATGGTACGTCCTCTAAAAAGGACGACGTTCTCTCCTCCTACAGAGAATCCATCAGGTGCCTGTCCTGAGGATATCTGCGCATGCCGCGTCTTGCAGTCAGCATCCCCACACTGTGCCTCTCTGACCCGCTGTAGTAGTGGAGGAGTGACTGTGAGTGACTGAAGAAAGGATGCTCCATCTCTATCCATAAAGGATATCTACAAAGCGGCTAGCTGCTCCGTCGCCTCCTCGAGTAGCTGAATGCCCGTCCTCCTGCTGAGAGCATCGACTACTATGTTCCCCTTTCCAGGAGTATAGACTATCTCAAAGTTATAGTCCTGGAGGAACTCGAGCCTTCGCCGCTGTCTCAGATTGGGGTCTTTCTGCGAGAATATGTACCCGAGACTCTGGTGGTCAGAGTAGACTATAAAGCGCTCGCCCATTAGGTAGTATCGCCACATCTTTTGAGCGAAGACTACTGCTGCTAACTCCAGGTCATGGGTAGCATAGTTCTGCTCATGCTTCCTCAACTGACGTGATCCATAGGCGATCACGGCCCGATCCTACATCAGGACACATATGAGTCTGGTCCCTGAAGCATCGCAGTAGACTACGTAACATACTCCCTCCTCCGGTAGCCTCAAGATAGGTGCGCTGGTCAATCTCTATCTTAGCTCTTGGAAGCTCTTCTGACATCTGTCTGACCACACTAAGGGTTTCCCCTTCTTCCTTAATGTTCTGCAAAGCTGCAAAGATTTCTCCTTTGCCAAAAAGTGATATCCAGTCTCATCCCCTGGATGAACCACGTTCCTTTCCTAATACAGTCAATCCTATCATGATTAGTTAATTCATGTCACAGATGACGTCGTAAGGCCTCGACGCTGCTACCAAGAGATCCAACCGTTACTCTCGCCTCTAAGGGTTGAGTCACACTGTCGGCATCAGTGTGTGGTCACTGGGTCTCCTCCAGTAGGAATCTCGCATGTGAGGGTCAATTCAACAGTTTTTTTAACCGTAACCTCTTAGTATTAACATAAAAAAGACAAGAAATAAAACGTCACTATTGCAAGTGTCTTTTATTACTTCAACTCAAAGTACAAGGACACAAAGCAACACAAAAAACGAAGCTAGAGGCATTATGGGCAAAGGCCTCCATGCCTAGAGCTAGTCCCACACTTGTCCACCCGCTTCCAGAGCTCCATGATCGTAAGATTCAGCTGCCTGAAGCTGTGCTCTCCCCTGTGGTTGGGGTGGACCTCCTGGTGGTGGTGGTGGTAGAGCCTCAAAACATCGTCCACCACCTGCCGCTCGACCAGCTCCTCGGACTCATCCGCCTGCTCCCTGCGGACCGCCACGGTCGGACCTCTGCCTCTTCCTGGGTGGTCCCTCAACCGTCTGCTGCCCCTCTCCATGGCGGGTCGGGCAGTCACGAGCCATGTGGCCCTGCCCGCCGCATGCATAGCACTGTCTGCCACTCGTAAGACTAGTTCTGCTGCGTGTGCCCCGCACCTCCGAGCCAGTATCCTGTGGTTGTCTTCTTGATGGCCTGGTCCACTTGGACCTCTGCGACATCTATATATTGCTGGCTGCAGAAGACTCCGCTACATGCCGCCCTACGGTAGGTCTCGCTGCTGGTGTAGGCTCAGCAAGAAAGCTCTCAAGGAGAAGAGATCGCTCTAGTACTCCTGCCAATGTCGGAATGCTGAGGGAGATCAGCGATGCCCTGATCTCATGCCTCAGTCCCTGCTCTAAGGTCTGGGCCAGGAAGAATGGGTCTCATACCATGTCCGTCGAATAGCGCAAGAGATTGGTAAATCTCGCAGAGTACTGGGCGACCGTCATGCTGCCCTGCCGCAGCTGTAGAAGCTCCTAGATGCGCACCGCACGAAGGGTGGCTGGGACGAACTCCAAGAGAAAGAAGCTCTCAAAGTCCGTCCAGAGAAGAGATGCCTTGTCGTGCACCTGGAGCATCAAGCTCCACCATCTGCCTTCTTCCGCATGCAGGAGGCTCGCTGCGAGGATCACTATGAGGTCAGCTAGTGTCCCCACTAACCTGAAAACTCGCACAACCGCGTCCAGCCAATCCTCGGCTTCCTGAGGGTCCATATCCCCATGGAACCTGGGTGGTCTCTGATGCTGAAACTCGTGCAGTGCACCAAGGCAACGTGCAATCTCAGCAGCTGGGGATGGTGGCATCGGTGGCTCGGCGGGTAGAGGTACCGCCGGTGCCTCCGTTGAAAAAGGTCCCTGCACCGAGGCCTCATCGCTCGGTGGGCTGTCGTCACACACAAAGCTCGGACCCTAGCTAGCTGCCGCTGTGGGGCCATCCTGTAAAGAAACAGGTGCACCACGGTCAAAACAATATACCTGGTGAGCTGACACAAAGTAATCACAAAGAAAACTTTTGAAACACACACGCAATCAATGTTTTTGTGCATTGAGTCAGAAATTAGAAGTCAGGGTCCTGGTGTACATATACGTCGGCCACCGCACCAACATTGGACTCCCTGGACTGATAACCACACTCAATACCCTTAACACTATTTCTTCACATAGAAGAAAGATCAGAGTCCTAAGTTCTGCAGTAGAACCGAACTCCTCGAATACCAATTTTTCACGACCCGTCCTCGGGACCCATGCCGTGACTACCCCAAGCCCACCTCCCATAGGCCAGTGGCTGGTGACTAGCACCAAGGCGTAAATCCCGACAAAAAGGGGAAGGCATCGCCTTTATAAAGTAAACAAACACCACATATTAAGAAAGCAGAAGTAAACACTAAGTAAAACTGGGTACAATTGTAAGTGCGGAAAAGTAAGTGGGCCATAATACAAACCCAAACTGAAAGTAATGTACAACTGGAAAGAAAGTACAACAACTGAACAGTAAAGCAGCAACGCTGATCCATCCACTGGAAATCCCACCTGAAGGGTGGGTATAGATAGCCTCCTCAGCTCCTCGGGTCTAGCCATCCACTCTGTGTACGTCCCGCCCAGTGGTCCACCTCCAAGTACTGACTCGCTCCACAAGCCTCAACCGCGATCAGCGCTGTCCGTCGTCTGCATCCAATACAACGTAGTGTGGGCATAGCCTGTGAAGGGGTGAGTATACGCTACTCAATAGAGACCCCAAGACCCCTGAAGGTCTCCCAGAATCCACAAAGGATAATCCACAAAGGAAAGATACAATCACGAAGTAACATCCGACACTACTTAGGTATATTCCCATACATATACCTAAGTCATCAATTCCAGTTCGGCTCCAACATCCGAGCCCGAGTACAACCCAGTCCACACAGGAAAACATAACCCATTCCACAAAGGAATTCACAACCCAATCCACACAGGAAAGCATAACGTAATCCACACAGGATATCAAGTCAATCTTATCGAAGATAATGATTGAAAGTCAAGACTTAGCTCACACAGGTATACTTCTTCGTAAGATAATAGAGATGATCAGATGTAGCCACTGATTCATCTAAGCTGTCTAACCCACACAGGATCGATAGGTACTAACCCCCGCAATGACCCACATAGGATCTGACCCACATAGGATCGGTATGCGCTGGCCCACACATGACCACTGAGCACTGACCCACATAGGATCTGACCCACACAAGATCGGTAGCATTGATCCACACAGGATCGCTGAGTGCTATAGTCGTCGCTGTCGAACCCACGGAGGATTTCTGTACAGTCTTCATCATCATCGCAGTCGCAGCCAGCTCTAGGGTTCCCGCACATAGCAAGCTCGTTTGGGGAGGGTCCGCTCCACGATTCAAGGGGACGATAAATCAAATGACACAAAGTCCAGAGTTGATGTATCCCAAAGTTTCGTATCGTCAACAGGAACTCAACGTGACAGACGGCGCGTCAATCGAACGCTCGGTCTGAGAGTTATTGGCTTTTTCGTTCCACGGGCTCGGTTGGTTTTTAAGTCAAAACCAACCCGACCGCACTCCAACTGCATACAAACCTCAAGCGGAGTAAGCCAAAAGGTCCGCCTCACTAAAAGGAATCCAACAAAGTTGAAGACATGTCAATTGGATGTCCGGAGCTCAAGTTATAAGCTTTTCCGCTCCGAGGGCCCGGTTGGTTTCGTGTTCGAACCAACCCATCCATACCCATTATTTTCCTAAACCTTGAGTGTAATATACTGAAACTACCGTCTCGATCCAAGGATCGCATCGCAACTGACAGTGCGTCGATCAGAGGTCTGTAGCCCAAGATATGGGCAAAAGAACAGACCTGTCCGGTTTTAGGAGGTTTTGGGCCCGGACCGACCCAGCCCGAGACCCCCTGGGTCGGCCTGAACCGTGTCGACCTGACCTAGGTCTGGGTCCAGCCCATTAGGGAACGACCCGACCCGGTGGGCGCGGCCCGGCCCGGCCTGGTGCGGCCGGTCCGGCCCGGTGCGGTCGGTTGACCGGGCGCGGGGGTGGCTCACGGGTGGCCAGCTTGGTGCTGGCCGAGCTGAGAGAAAAGGGGGGGGGGGTGCTGCCCCCTGATTGAAACCGCAGCCCCCCCCCCCACTTGGGGGCCAATCCTTTTTTCTAGCCAGGGTTTACGACCCCCGGTCTCGCCCTGAAATGGCCGGCCCGGTCCGGCCGGCCGGTGCTGCCGCCGCGGGATCACCGCGGTCCCGCCCTCCGAGGTGCCGGTGTCCAGCGGTTTCAGCCGCCCTACCTTGCACCGCCGTGGCCTTGTCCGACCGGCGCGGCGCGACGGCACTCCGCCCCTCCACCGCAGCCCCGCTCCGGCCGCAACCTCTTCTTGGTTCTCTGGTGCGGCGCGATGACACCGTAGGTTTGTTCGACCTCAACGGCACGGTGCGACGACGCCACGCTTCTTCGCTGCATCCCTCCATGTTTTCGCGCGGTGTAATTGCACTGCGCCGCCTTCTTTCGAGCCGCAAAAAACACAACAACCAAGGGGGGAGGAGGGTCGGCCGTGTTCGTGCATTCCGACCACCTCCCATTAAGTTGATAACAAGCGGCCCCAAATAAAAGACGAAGAACGACAATGATCATTCCATGAACAAAATTAACCCCTACCTCAAGGTGTCTTCGAACGAAGGTTCGTCGCGGGAAATAATCATCGTGGAAGACGGCGTCGCGGAACAAGGTTCCGTAAGCATCGTCAACTTCATGAAGAATAGAATCATTGGAGTCGTAGTACACGGCGTCACGTCATCGATCTCCGAGGATTCGACGTTCTTCGTCGTCCTTCGTCGGAGGCTGGCGTTCTTCGTCGGTGACGGTGCATTCTTCGCGTTCTTCAAGGAGGAAGATGAGGATTCCAAGACTTGAGCTCTCCTCTTCAAATCCTTCTCGCACAACGAAACAACCTAATAAAATAAGGCTTTGCCTTATTTTATTTCTCATGCCAATCCCTTTTGAATTTTAAAAGATCGCATTTAATTATTTGACTTAACTGAAGGCGTTTAATAATCCAATTAAGTCGATAGTTGACTTTTCATTTAAGGGGGGTGCGGGTGAGTTACAAAATTAATGAGGGTTCGTGGAAGTTGAAAGGGTGGGGCTCATGTGGGTCCCACCTCACTAATATCCTATCATGAGGGTTGAGGATATAGTGGGTCCCACCTTAACTTCCATATGTAGGTTTAAACTACTTAGAATAAAAAATAAAATTGGTTGCACAAATTTTATTTTATTCATTACTTAACCCATTATTTTAAAAAACCACACCTGAGAAAATGAAACTCCAGAAAAGGTGTTCCTAAGAAATTATCGGCGATGCGGTTTCATCAGTGCCCTCAGATTTCGATTCCGAGCACTGGTTCAAAAGTTAGAAAAACCCGCTCGCTCGTTCCCTGAACGTACCCGATCTAAACTTCAGAAATTGATTTCGGGCACACCGGGCCTCAGAATCAGGTGCCGTCAGAAACTGCGTTCTTTTAAAATATCAAAGAAAATTAAGAAAAAATTTCCCTTTAATTTTACGGGTCTTTACGACAAATCACTTTATCACAATTCTAATGGACTTATCACTGGATCAACTTTCTCAGATATACATCAAAGAGGTGGTAAAGATGCATGAAGTACCACTATCGATTATATCCAATAGAGATCTGAGATTCACCTTGAAGTTCTGGAAAAGTCTCCAACATGCTCTATGCACTGAGCTGAACTTCATTACGACCTATCATCCTCAAACTGATGGATGATCTGAGAAAACTATTCAAACAATGGAATATATGTTGAGAGCGTGCTCTATGGAATTCATAAGAGGATGGTACCAACATATCCCAATATCAGAATTATCCAAAAACAATAGTTTCCACTCAAGCATCCAAATGGATCCATATGAATCCCTTTACGAGAAAAGATGTAGAACACCAACATGATGGGATGAAGTTAGTGAGAGTAAGATGTTAAGACCTGAAATAGTCTAAGAAATGGTGGAAAAGGTGAAAACCATTTAGTATCACATCAAGGAATCCCAAAGTCGACAAAATAGTTATACATATAATCATCGATGAGACCTTGAGTTCAATGTTGGAGATATGGTATTTCTCCACATATCTCCATGGAAGAAGGTTGTGATATTTGGGAAGAAAGGAAAGCTAAGTCCCAGGTACATAGGCCCCTTAGAGATCCTTGATTTTGTCAGAGATGGTGCCTATCGACTAACACTTCTACCTACCATGTCTAAATTACATGATGTATTCCATGTATCCCTCTTAACGAAGTGTATACTAGATCCCATATGTAATGTAACGACCCGTCCTCGGGGCCCGTGCCGTGACTACCCCAATCCCGCCTTCCATAGGCCAGGGGCTGACGACTAGCACCAAAGGCGTAAATCCCGATAATTGGGAAGACATTGCCTTTATAAAAGAAAACAAACACCATAGAGTAAGCAAGCGGAAAAAGTAAACACTAAGTACAAGAGAAGTGCTGAAAAGTAAATGGGCCAGAATACAAACCCAAAAGAAAGTACAACTACAACTGAATGAAAGTATAACAGAAAAAGGAAATAGCTGGAAGAAGGAAGCAACTCCTGGGTCGTCCTCCTCGGATCCTACCTGAAGGATAGGTACAGATAGCCTCCTCAATGCTATCTCCCGTCAACCACCTCTGTGTGTCGTCTCGCCGTGAAGTCCTCCTCCAGATACTGACTCGTCGTGTGGTCCACCTCCGGGTACCGTCCAATCCTCAAACACTCGGCCTCTGTCAGCACTGCCCGTCATCTGAAACCAACACAACGAGGTGCGGGCATAGCCCGTGCAGGGGTGAGTATAACGATACTCAGTAGGGACCCCGAGACCCTCAAGGTCTCTCTAAAACCAACAAAGATAACCACAAAGAATATCTCAACAGATAAACTCTACTTAGGTATATGCCCACACATATAGCTAAGTTATCAAGTAACCCATATCAATCATGAGGAAACACAAGGATCATGAAATCAACGGATAACCACTACACAGGTATATGACCATACATATACCTAAGATATCAAGTGACCCATCTCAATCATGAGGTAAACACAACGGTCAAAAGTCTCGGCTCAAACCAGGATTTTCATTATTGAAACCGTAACTACTGAAGAGCTCCGTCTCTAGAGTGTACAGTGGTCCTGTCACGACTCCGAGGTACTACTCACTAACCTAAGACTGCTGAGGTACTCCTCCAATCGAGTACCACGGGTCAGCCACCCAAACACAGTAGTGCTTCCCGCCGAGGTATGTCACCCAAACACAGTAGTGCACACCCCCTAGTAGCCTGCTGAGGTACTCTCCGGACGAGTACCGCGGGTCTGCACTGTCACACAGGTAGTGCTTCGTCCTCCATGGGTCTGCACCTCAGAAAGTAGTGCTCCATCCACTGGGCTAGTCAACTCACTCCAAGTCGAGTCGGTCAAGCAGTCGTCAGGTCTCAGCCAGCTACACGGTCTCCGTACTCCGCACGCTCGTCTCTGGGAGGGTCCACTCCACGAGCTACAGGTCGATACTCCAAGTATCTCAAAGTCCCGCTAAGAAGTATCTCAAAGGACCGCCTCGTCATAGGGGTCTCAACGCAACAGACGGCGCGTCAATCGGACGCCCGGTCTGTGAGTTATTAGCCTTTTCGTCCTAGGGGCCCGGTTGGTTTCGTGAGCGAACCAATCCGGCCGTATCTCAACTGTACCCCAAACTCTCATAGTGTATACTCATAGGGACCGTTTTTCAACGTGATCACCAACGCCGCTGACGGTTCGTCAAACGGACGTCCGGTCTGAAGGATATTAGCTTTTCCGTTCCAGGGGCCCGGTTGGATTTCAGGTGCGATCCAACCCAGCCACTATCCAACTGTATCCAAAACTCGAGCGAAGTATGCCAAAAGTTCTGTCTCATCAAGAGGAAATCAACGAGACAGACGATGCGTCAATCGGACGCCCGGTCTGTGAGTTATTGACTTTTTCATTCCAGGGGCCCGGTTGGTTTCGTGAGCGAACCAACCCGACCGCACTCTGACGGCATCCAAACCTCGAGCGGAGTAATCCAAAAGATCCATCTCACTTAGGGGAATCCATCAAAGTCTAAGGCACGTCAATTGGACGTCCGGAGCTCAAGATATGAGTGTTTCCACTCTGAGGGCCCGGTTGGTTTCGTGTACGAACCAACCCGGCCGAAATCAAAGTAATCCGAAACCTTGGGTGCGATATACCGAAACGACCGTCTCGATCCAAGGATCGCATTACCCCTGACGGCACATAGTTCGGAGACCCGTAGATCAAGTTACGGGCAAAAGACCGAAAATGGTCCGAAGATAGGGGGTCTGGGCCTGGGCCGACCCGGGCCGACCCCCCCTGGGTCGGTCGAACCGGGTCGACCCGACCCAACGACCTGGCCCGGCTCGGAAAATCCGGCCCGGCGGCGCGGGCCGGCGCAGCGGCGCGGCCTGGGCGTCGCATGGGCGCCGCGCGCGGGGGCAAAGCCCCCCCTTTGTTTCAAAAGGGCGGCGCGACATTATGCCGCGCCTTTGAATAAAACGCCCCATCCACGTGGGGGGGGGGGGGGGGCTCTACAAAAACCAGGGAATTCAATCCCCGGTATTTAAGGATCACGGCCGGCCTTAGGCCGGCGGTTTTTATCACACGCAGGACCCGCGGGTCCCGCCTCCTTTGCAAACCGGCATGACCGCCGCCTTCCACCACCTTGCTGCGGCCTGATGGCCGCGGCTCTCCTGATCTCTAGCGGCCGGCGAAGCCGGCCGCCTCCGGCTGCTCCGCCGCGGCCATAGGGCCGCGGTTCTGCCTTATCCGCCGGCGGCCGGTTTTCCGGCCGTCCCTTTTAGCACTGCCGTGGCTCAAACCACGGCCCTTGTTCGATTGGCACAGCGCGACGGCGCCGCGCCCCACTGCCGTAGATTGCCCCGATCGCTGCCTCTCCCGGGTTCTCCGGCGTGGTGCGCCGGCGCCGCGCACCACCACCGCGGCCCGCTCCGTCGCCGGTGGCCCGGTACCGGCCGCCGGTCACCCTGCTCCGCCGCGGCCCGGAACCGGCCGCGGCCCTTGTCGTCCGACATGGTGCGACGACACCGCGTCCCTCCGCCGCGACCCCGCTCCGGCCGCGGCGCCTTTGTTTTTCTTCGACGTGGTGCGACGACGTCACATTCCTAGACATCTTTCCACGGCGCGGCGCGACGGCGCCGCGTATTTCCTTCCGCATGAAACCGCGTGGTGCGACGACACCACGCCTTCCCGAACCAAACCACAAAGAACCAACATGAAAAGTAAGGAGGAGGGTCGGCCGTGTTCGTGCGGTCCGGCCCCCCTCACGTTATTCGATATCATTTGGTTTTAAACCACAAAGATCAAATTCGATATCAAATGGGTTTAAACCAGGAATATCATCAAGTCGGAAATTCACGAACAAATATAAATAAATAAAACCCCTACCTCGTAATTGTCGTTCATTGACGATCTCGGAAAAAGGGCGGATATCAATTCCTCGATTGTCGTGTTCGTCACACACTCCCAATTCTCACGCTCATGCGTCAGAAAGGAAGAAGGGTACTCGTTGTTGGTGGACGAGCGTTCGGAGGTGATGTCGTCATTGACGACGTTCTTCGCAGGCGACGTCTTCTCCTTTGACGCGGATGAAGGTCGTTGGAGATGTCGCGGGCGTCGCTTCCCTTTTCTTGCCTCGGTTGAAGAATGATGAAGAAGATGGCGTCGTCGTGCTTTAGTGGCGGAAGAGACGTTCGTCGTAGAGAAAGAAGGACTCAGGATTTCCTAAGCTTTTTCTCCAAAGGATCCCAATCAACTAAACTCCAACCCAAATAAAATAAGTTCTAAACTTATTTTATTAACACAACAAAGCATTTGAAATTCAATTGTTTGTATTTCAAAAACCTACATGTATCTCACCAAATTAATTACAAAAAGTTGTCAAATATTAAAGAAGGTGAGTTAATGGGGAGTTGGAATGTGAGGGGTTAAGAGGGTTAGGGAGTTTAAGGAATTTGAAAAGGTGGGGGGTTCGTGTGGGCCCCACCCTTTCAAATATCCATACATGGGAAGTTGGATGGATGTGGGCCCACCACCAACTTCCCATGGGAGAAGTTAACCACACAACATGAAATAAAATTGATTCAACAATTTTATTCACTTTATTTAATTAATCCCCAAAAATTAACTTCTTCTCCCGCACAAACGCAACTACGGTAAAGGTTCCCTTAAGCGATTACCGGCGTTGCGAGTTCATCGGCGCCATCAGATTTCAATTCCAAGCACCGGTTCAAGAGATAGGAAAACCCGCTCGTTCGTTCACTGAACGTACCCAAGCCAAACTTCGGAAATTGATTCCGGGCACACCGGGCCTCAGAATCAAGTGCCTTTAGAAACTGCGTTCTTGTAAATTTCAAAGAAAATTAAGAAAAAATTTTCCTTGAAATTTCCGGGTCTTTACATTACTCCCACCTCAGGGCTTTACGTCCTCGTAAAGCTTTAACACAAACTAAGGTTACAAAAGCGGTACATAGCACGCATCTGAGCCTTCCGCTCCCATGTGCTCACCCAGAGGTTCCCGTACTGCCAGAGAAAGTGCACCTGAGGAATCGATCGTCCTCGTAGGATATGCTCCTGTCGATCCTCGATCCCCACTGGAACCTCCGTGAATGATACCCCATCGCCATCGTCTAGCTCCTCATGATCGATGATATGCGAAGGGTCGAGCACGTATCTCCTCAGTTGAGATACGTGGAAGTCGTCGTGCACCTGGTGCAACTGCGGTGAATGGGTCAAGTAGTAAACCACCACGCCTACCCAGATGAGGACCTAAGAAGGTCCGCTGACCCTCGGAGATAACTTGCTGCCTTGGCCACATCTCTGTAAACCACGTCGAGGTGAGACCCGTATAAGGACGTGATCGTCATCTTCGAACTCCAGAGGTCTCCATTTTCTGTTAGAACTGGAACTCGAAACGACTTCTGTTACGAGGGTAAGGTTGACCGAATCAAGATTGATCTGTCGCACCCTCCTCTGAAAGAGTTTATCCTGTGCTGCCTGGGGTTTCCTTTTCGCCGACCAAGGAAAACCCATCCCGACGTTTTCCTAAAACCGTCAATTTGAGTATGAACAGTTATTGCCCATTCCATACTCAAACTAACGTCATAAGGCCTCGACGCTGCCACCAAGAGATTCCAACCGGAACTCTCGCCTCGAGGGTCTGACCACACCATCGGCATAAGTGTGATTATCGAGTCTCCTCTCAAGGTAGCTCTAGATGTGAGGGTCAAGTCCACGGCTTACCGGAAACTCTAGGTCTGGAACAAGATTTGTGAAAGCAAGGAATGATTCATATCGACGTCCATTACTAAAACAGCTAATAGTAGACATAGACTGTCCCTTGAAACATTTCTAGAACCATTGAGTCACACTCCTTGACCGCATGCAGCCGCACTCTTCCTCCGCCCTCCATCTCCCTGAGCCTGGCGGGAATAACTAAGGCGGGTGGTTGTACCATGCTAGGATGTACACCACCTCATGCTGCTCTCCTAGCTCTGCCTCCACGACTGCTGCTTCGTAGACTCATCTCTCCTTTAAGCTTCCTCTTCTTTAACATTTAACACGCCCGAGTCTCTAAGACTGGAACCAGTTTCCTGTTTCTTACTGCACTGTGCAGTCTTCATCCACTCCTGGATGATCTGCACCTGCTTTGCCTATGATCTGAAAGAGCTTCTAAAATTTCTCTTTTGCCGAAAAGAGAAACTCAGTCTCATCCCCCGGATGAACCACTCCCATTGCCTAATACAGTCAATCCTGACATGAATGACGCATTCATGCCATGGATGATGTCGTAAGGCCTCGACGTAACTACTAAGAGATCCAACTGTCACTCTCGCCTCCAAGGGTCAAGTCACACTATCATCATCAGTGTGAGGTCACTGGGTCTCCTCCAATAGAAATCTCGAAAGTGAGGGTCAAGTCAACAGTTTTAACCGGGACCACTTAGTATTAACCAAACAAAAGGACAGGAAAGCAAACAAAGATAAGTGTATTTTTATTATTGCAACTCATAGTACAAAGACACGAATACAACAGCAACATGGAACTAGAAGTACAAGGGACGTATCCACTAGTTCCGCTCCTGTCCACCTCGGGTGCCCCGAACCACCGGTCCTAAAACCCGAGATCGTCCAACTGCTGGTCTGGTCCTCCTGGACCTTTTCATCATCTGTCTACTGCCCACAGATGACTCGGCTACTGATCGAAAAACACGTGGCAAAGGCAGAAGCTCCTGTACATGCTCGGGCTATAGAGCTACTGGCACAAACTCCACCCTAAAGAAGGTCTCGAAGTCTTCCCATGCGAAGGCCATTCCGTCGCAAAACTGAAACAAGTGGCTCCACCATCTGCCTGCTGCTGCCTGAAGGAGGATGGCAGCAAAGATCACCATGAAGTCTGCCGGCGTCCCCACTAGCCTGAAGACTCTCACCACAGCCTCCAGCCAATCCTTAGCCGCCTGCGATTCTGTCCCTCCCTGGAACCTGGGTGACCTCTGGCGCTGGAACTCGTGCAGTGCGCTCAAGTGACGTGCACCCTCTACTGCTGGGGCTGGTGGCATCGGTGGCCCAATGGGTAGTAGTACCATTGGTGCCTCCGCTGGTGCCTCAACTGAAAAAGGGCCCTGTACTGAGGCCACGTCGCTCGGCGGGCTGTCAGTACGAACCACTCTCGGGGATCTAGCTGGACGTCCGAGAAAAGGCATCCTGAAAGAAACAACGTAACACGGTCAAACGATTATACCTGGTGAGCTGACCTGGTTTGAGTTGTTTTAAGGAAAAACCTTTGAAAACACACACGCAATCAGTGTTTTCGTGCACAAAGTCGGAAATCAGTTGTCAGGGTCCTGGTGTATGGATACGTCGGCCGCCCGCACCAACACTGGACTCCCTGAACTGAAAACCACACTCGGTACTCTTAACACTATTGCTTCACAGAAAGAAAATATCAGAGTTATATGTTCTGCGGTAGAACCGACTCCTCTGATACCAATTTGTCACGACCCGTCCTCGGGGCCCGTGCCGTGACTACCCCAAGCCCGCCTTCCAAAGGCCAGGGGCTGGCGACTAGCATCAAAGGCGTAAATCCCGATAATTGGGAAGACATTTCCTTTATAAAAGAAAAAAACACCACAGAGTAAGCAAGCGGAAAAAGTAAACACTAAGTACAAGAGAAGTGCTGAAAAGTAAATTGGCCAGAATACAAACCCAAAATAAAGTACAACTACAACTGAACGAAAGTACAACAGAAAAAGGAAACAACTGGAATAAGGAAGCAACTCCTGGGTCGTCCTCCTCGGATCCTACCTGAAGGGTAGGTACAGATAGCCTCCTCAACGCTCTCGCCCGTCAACCACCTCCGTGTGTCATCTCGCCGTGAAGTCCTCCTACAGATACTGACTCATCGTGTGGTCCAACTCTGGGTACCGTCCAATCCTCGAACACTCGGCCTCTGTCAGCACTGCCCGTCATCTGCAACCAACACAACGAGGTGCGGGCATAGCCCATGCAGGGGTGAGTATAACGATACTCATTAGGGACCCCGAGACCCTCAAGGTCTCTCTAAAACCAACAAGGATAACCACAAAGAAGATCTCAACAGATAACCTCTACTTAGGTATATTCCCATACATATACCTAAGTTATCAAGTAACCTATCTCAATCATGATGAAACACAAGGATCATGAAATCAATGGATAACCACTACCCAGGTATATGCCCATACATATACCTAAGTTATCAAGTGACCCATCTCAATCATGAGGTAAACACAAAGGTCAAAAGTCTCAACTCAAACCAGGATTTTCATTATCGAAACCGTAACTACTGAAGAGCTCCATCTCTAGAGTGTACAGCGGTCCTGTCACGACTCCGAGGTACTGCTCACTAACCTAAGACTGCTGAGGTACTCCTCCTGTCGAGTACCGCGGGTCAGCCACCCAAACACAGTAGTGCTTCCCGCTGAGGTATGTCACCCAAACACAGTAGTGCACACCCCCTAGTAGCCTGCTGAGGTACTCTCCGGACGAGTACCGCGGGTCTGCACTGTCACACAGATAGTGCTCCATCCGCCATGGGTCTGCACCTCAGAAAGTAGTGCTCCATCCACTGGGCTAGTCGACTCACTCCAAGTCGAGTCGGTCAAGCAGTCGTCAGGTCTCAGCCAGCTACACGGTCTCCGTACTCTGCACGCTCGTCTCTGGGAGGGTCCGATCCACGAGCTACAGGTTGATACTCCAAGTATCTCAAAGTCCCAAGAAGAAGTATCTCAAAG
This sequence comes from Viscum album, assembly GCA_963277665.1. Classification (NCBI taxonomy): domain Eukaryota; kingdom Viridiplantae; phylum Streptophyta; class Magnoliopsida; order Santalales; family Viscaceae; genus Viscum; species Viscum album. Next base: position 320,985,374 of record OY728156.1, read on the forward strand.
GACCGCCTCATCATAGGGGTCTCAACGCAACAGACGACGCGTCAATCGGACGCCCGGTCTGTGAGTTATTAGCCTTTTCGTCCCAGGGGCCCGGTTGGTTTCGTGAGCGAACCAATCCGGCCGCATCTCAACTGTACCCCAAACTCTCATAGGGTATACTCATAGGGACCGTTTCTCAACGTGATCACCAACGCCGCTGACGGTTCGTCAAACGGACGTCCGGTCTGAAAGATATTAGCTTTTCCGTTCCAGGGGCCCGGTTGGATTTCGGGTGCGATCCAACCCGGCCACTATCCAACTGTGTCCAAAACTCAGGAGAAGTATGCCAAAAGTTCTGTCTCATCAAGAGGAAATCAACGAGACAGACGGTGCGTCAATCGGACGCCCGATCTGTGAGTTATTGGCCTTTTCATTCCAGGGGCCCGGTTGGTTTCGTGAGCGAACCAACCCGACCGCACTCCGAAGGCATCCAAACCTCGATCATATTAAGCCAAAATATCCGTCTCACTTAGAGGAATCCATCAAAGTCGACGGCACGTCAATTGGACGTCCGGAGCTCAAGATATGAGCGTTTCCACTCCGAGGGCCTGATTGGTTTCGTGTACGAACCAACCCGGCCAAACTCAAAGTAATCTGAAACCTTGAGTGCGATATACCGAAACGACCGTGTCGATCCAAGGATCGCATTACCGCTGACAGCGCATCGTTCGGAGGCCCATAGATGAAGTTATGGGCAAAAGACCGAAAATGGTCCGAAGATGGGGGGTCGGGGCCCGGGCGGCGACCCGGCCCGACTCGAAAAATCCGGCCCGGCGCGGCGGCTCGGGCCGGCGCGCGGCGCGGCCTGGGCGCCGCATGGGTGCCGCGCGCGGGGGAAAATCCCCCCCTTTGTTTCAAAAGTGCGGCGCGGCATTATGCCGCGCCTTTGAATAAAACGCCCCCTCCACGTGGGGGGGGGGCGCCTCTACAAAAACCAGGGAATTCAATCCCCGGTATTTAAGGATCACGACCGGCCTTAGGCCCCCCGTTTTTATCACACGCAGGACCCACGGGTCCCGCCTCCTTTGTAAACCGGCGGCCGGCACGGCCGCCGCCTTCCACCACCTTGCCGCGGCCTGATGGCCGCGGCTCTCCTGATCTCTAGAGGCTGGCGAGGCCGGCCGCCTCCAGCTGCTCCGCCGCGGCTCTCCTAATCTCTAGCAGCCGGCGAGGCTGGCCACCTCCGGCTGCTCCGCCGCGGCCATAGGCCCGCAGCTCTTCCTTATCCGCTGGCGGCCGGTTTTCCAGCCTCCCCTTTTAGCACTGCCGTGGCTCAAACCGCGACCCTTGTTCGATTGGCACGGCGCGACGGCGCCGCGCCCCTCCGTCGTAGATTTCCCCAATCACTGCTTCTCACGGGTTCTTGGGTGCGGTGCGTCGGCGCCGCGCACCACCACCGCGGCCCACTCCGTCTCCGGTGGCCCGGTACCGGCCGCCGGTCACCCTGCTCCGCCGTGGCCCGGAACCGGCCGCGACCCTTGTCGTCCGGCGTGGTGCGACGGCACCGCGTCCCTCCGCCGCGGCCCCACTCCGGCCGCGGCGCCTTTGTTTTTCTTCGACGCGGTGCGACAACGTCGCATTCCTAGACTTCTTTCCACGGCGCGGCACGATGGCGCCACACATTTCCTTCCGCATGAAACCGCGTGGTGCGATGGCACCACGCCTTCCCGAACCAAACCACAAAGAACCAACACGAAAAGTAAGGAGGAGGGTCGGCCGTGTTCGTGCGGTCCGGCCCCCCTCACGTTATTCGATATCATTTGGTTTTAAACCACGAAGATCAAATTCTATATCAAATGGGTTTAAACCAAGAATATCATCAAGTCGGAAATTCACGAACAAATATAAATAAATAAAACCCCTACCTCGTAATTGTCATTCGTTGACGATCTCGGAAAAAGGACAGATATCGATTCCTCGATTGTCTTGTTTGTCACACACTCCCAATTCTCACGCTCATGCGTCGGAAAGGAAGAAGGGTACTCGTCGTTGGTGGACGAGCGTTCGGAGGTGACGTCGTCGTTGACGACGTTCTTCGCAGGCGACGTCTTCTCCTTTGACGCGGATGAAGGTCATTGGAGATGTTGCGGGCATCGCTTCCCTTTGCTTGCCTCAGTTGAAGAACGATGAAGAAGATGGCGTCGTCGTGCTTCGGTGGAGGAAGAGACGTTCTTCGTGTTCTTCGTCGTAGAGAAAGAAGGACTCAGGATTTCCTAAGCTTTTTCTCCAAAGGCTCCCAATCAACTAAACTCCAAACCAAATAAAATAAGTTCTAAACTTATTTTATTGACACAACAAAGCATTTGAAATTCAATTGTTTGAATTTCAAAAACCTACATGTAACTCACCAAATTAATTACAACAAGTTGTCAAATATTAAAGAAGGTGAGTTAATGGGGAGTTGGAATGTGAGGGGTTAAGAGGGTTAGGGAGTTTAAGGAATTTGAAAAGGTGGGGGGTTCGTGTGGGCCCCACCCTTTCAAATATCCATACATGGGAAGTTGGATGGATGTGGGCCCACCACCAACTTCCCATGAGAGAAGTTAACCACACAACATGAAATAAAATTGATTCAACAATTTTATTCACTTTATTTAATTAATCCCCAAAAATTAACTTCTTCTCCCGCACAAACGCAACTATGGTAAAGGTTCCCTTAAGCGATTACCGGCGTTGCGAGTTCATCGGCGCCATCGGATTTCAATTCCGAGCACCAGTTCAAAAGATAGGAAAACCCGCTCGTTCGTTCACTGAATGTACCCGAGCCAAACTTCGTAAATTGATTCCAGGCACTCCGGGCCTCAGAATCAAGTGCCGTCAGAAACTGCGTCCTTGTAAAATTCTAAAGAAAATTAAGAAAAAATTTTCCTTGAAATTTCCGGGTCTTTACATGTAATGACTTCAGAGGTGGTACATTTGGTGAATGATCTTTCTTAAAAATAGTATCTGGTGAAGATCTTGCATCATAGAGATAAATTTATACACAACAAGACCACTCACCTGGTCAAAGTAATATGGAAAAACCACAAGTACGAAGAGGAAACATGGGAACTGGGGGAAGCAATGAAGGAGAAGTACCCACACATTCTTTCATCTTAGAATGCAAAACAAAATTTAAAGGGAGAAATTTTTTAAGGGGGGGAGTATGTAACGACCCAATATTTTATCAATGAAATTACCTTATTATAAATATGTATTATAGTATAATCACATAAAATCACATTAACAACACAATAACAACTTTATAAATGATGAATGAATGAAATTAAAGGTATTTATAAAAGTTAAGGAACATATACCGAAGGAATAACAACTTGACCATTTAAATAGTAACATTCCCCTTATGAATAGTAAACCAGAAAATTGAATAGTAACATCACTAATGAAAGTATAAATAAAATTTAACCATATTATAAGTGACAATATTATATAATTATATCATAGTATAAGTAGATAAATATTTTAAAAATTATTAATTAACTGTTGGTCTTTTTTGTAAGTCATAAATATTCAATTACATTTTTTTTGATTAATTTAATAAATTAAAAGAAAATTTATTTTCATAAAATGAGTTCATAAAATAATAATTTTATTTCATATGATTATATATTAATTTTATAAGACCTTAATTAATTTTCAAAGTGTTAGAAAAGTAGTTTTAATTTTAAAATTTTCAATTTTCATGTAAATTATGATTTTAAATTAAAATTAAATTTATCATATTTAGAAAATTATTTTAATAAAATGGAGTTAATTTTTTAATTATAAACTTCAAAAAATTATTAGGGTTATTTTTTGGTATTTTTATCAAATACTTGAATTTTTGATGAATAGTAAAATACAATAATTTACGATAAATGAATAATACATGAATTATGAAGTCATGGATGATGTTATGCTAATTTAGGAACCATTGGTTCAAACTCAAATGATCTAATTACTATTTTTAGTCTTAATAATAATCAATATTGCTAGTCTTGATCAAAATTATAAAAAAAGGAATTAAATATTGAGAAAACTTTCCTCTCCTCCACTATAAAAACCACCCTCACCACTTATTCTTCTCACACATCTCAAGCCTCATGCCTTATCTAAATTATGATAAAATATATTCCCAATCCCCTCCAACAAGACCAAGATTTTTTTCTCTTAACAAAATACCAAAACCAAACCCTTAAGGATGTTCTCAAGAGAAAGGAAACAAGAGGTAAAACCCTCTTCCGTTTTCTTTCAATTTCTTTACAAGTTCCTTTTTTTATTTTCAATCCTAAACTATCCAATTCCAAATGTTATGATAACTAAATTACCTTAAATGTACTATAATTTTTTTATGTTAATGGAATAATTCATCATCATCTCTTTTTGCCCCTACTTTTATACTAGAAATGAAAACACCATTCGAGATGTTTTAATTTATCACATTCAAGGATATCGAGTTTTTAATATCTATTAACATATTAAATCATGGTCATAAAACAATTTATAAGGTTGAAAAAACTATAATATATTAATTATATCTTATTTAATGTTCTGTAATCTATTTTTACACATGGTATTAATTTATAAATCAAAATGAGTTCTTTGTGATAAAAAACCACCATTTAACCCAAACAATTATCATTAATGTTTTATATAATGATTCATCCTCACTCCAAATAACCAAATAAATTTTATAACCATGTAATATTATTGATGTTCAATAATAAAATATAACTTCAATTCTGGACAACCATTTTTATTTTAGATGTTTATTCATACATGTATATAAGTAAACCGATCATGAAAACTAAGGAAACATACGCTCCCAAACAATGAAATTGAACCTCTTAAACCTTCAAAAAATGACATGAATGAACACAATAAGGTTGTAATAAATAAATTACATGTATAATAAATTATTGAATTATTAATTAATGAATATAATAATATCATCCAAGACATTAAGATCAAGTGAAGAACACCTTCAGACTTTAGGTAATGGATTCTACCCAAACCTCCATTATTCCTTCAGGTTATTCTTTCTCTCTTTTTACCCAAATTATATTCTATTTTATTTTTTATTTAAATATTCTAAATTATGTGTATATGTTCCAAAATAATGTATCAATATTCTTTCATCCTTCTTTTTCAGGTATATACATGTTTTTAAAAGGTTCCATACTGAATTATTCTCTATAAGAAAGCCCGATTTAAGGGAATTTTCTGAATTCTTATGCATTTTCAAGTGTGCTCAATAAACTATTTTTATCCACCATTATTTATATAAAATAAATCATTTTATCATGAAATAATACCTTGGTTTAATTATGGTTTATACAAACAATTATTCCTTTTCCATTTTAAATAATTTTGAAAGTTTTTTCTTAAATCGTACTAAAATGTTTTATTTCTAAAGTTTTTTTAAACACTCTTTTCACTTTAGTTTATCATAAATTATCATGATATATAAATATATTCCTTTATTAATGTACATGTTTGTTTTAAATACTTTCTTTCATGGTCACCATTGCGGTATTCCCCTTTGCTATGCATTTTGACAAGATTATTATACCTAATCCTTACCATGGGTAACCCTTATATTGATGTTTGATTACTTATGTATGATTCTTTATGTGTAAATAATATTCATGAACATGTTATGATGGGTGTTCCTAGATATCACTCTAATAAATTGGTTAAAGTTTAGTCTCATGAGACATTATGTGCAACAGTCTTGGTGGTTAGCCTTGTCTTGTGCTCCATGTGCAAAGATCTTGGTGGTTAGTCTTGACTCATGATAATATATGTGCAATGATCCTTGAATCATGATAAAGTCATGTTTTATATTTCTGACACATTAATATGATTCCATTTTTATATGATCCCATGTTTTAGATATTATTATTCCATATGTTCAATCTTGTTTGATGCCTTTTATACCATTATTTCATGCCTTCTAACCCATGCACTAAAGTTTTTTTTCTTATGTTTATTTGCTTACTAATATTTCTAGCTCATCCCTTGGTTCATGTTATCCCCAAGTTATCCTATGAAAATTTATAAGCACAATGTAAGTTATTATATCCTTATAAAGATTAAATAAAGAAATGTTTTATTTAGTCTCATGTTTTAAATTTTATGTACCTAGTATTCCAACACACCAGACTTTACGATCATTGGATTACAATTTTAAGTTTAATTATGCTTAAAATAATGTAATGATGTGTTTAAAATTCTATGGTCTCTATAACTAGCACTAATAATAAAACTTTCTTCCCTGTGAAAACTTATAGATAATATTATACATGCATACCAATTATTTTTAATTTAGCCTAATGTTTTTTCTCTATTTATTTTAATTCCAACTTTAATATCTTAGTTTTATATATCTTTAATTATTATCAAGGTAAAATCCATATATATGTATTTTTATAATTACCATGTTAGGTTATGTTCAACTTAACCTTTCCCTAAATCTTTCCTTTCATCATTTTATACCGGTTATACTTACCGACAATGTCTTATTATTCTAATTTTAGATGTCAAACCCTATGTTATGTCTTTATAAATTATAATATTTCCTTTTTTTTCATATTAGTATATTAGTTATTACACCTATTAACTTTATAAATCCCCTTTTAGGAAAACCCTTATGTAACTTTTGAACATGGAAGTTTGTTATATTTATTTATATTGATCATATGATATTTTTTTATATACCCTTACTGTGTTATTATTTATTTTTTGTGTTACTTATTTATATATACTTTCTGTTATTTATTTATATATCCTTTTTGGGAAATTATACATTCCTTAATTTTTTTTCTCTTAATATTTATTTTGTGTTTTTTATTTTTTTCTATGTTGTTTTAGGATTAACCATGATGAAAATATGATTCAGATCATAGATACATGTTTGAAGTGTGTGGTATTAATATAAAATAACATTTATTTTATTTTTTTTACTTTCATTTCTTTCACATTATACATTTTTTTCTCGTAATGCTTTTATTACCATGTATTAAAGATTTGTTTAATTACAATTATGAACTCCAGAAATCCCCTTGTTGGTGAACCCTTATATAACCATTGAACATGGAAATATATATTGAATTTATTTATATTTATGTTATGTTATTTATTTACATGTCCCTTATATGTTATTTTTTTTGTGTTGCTTATTTTTGGTTTGCTCTTTACTGTAATATATTCCTTAAATTTTTATCTTAAATATGTATTATGTGTTTTTTTATTATTTTATGTGTTGTTTTAGGGTGAACCATGATGAACATATGATACAAAGCATAGAGTCATGTGATGAATGAGTGGTATGAATATAAAATAATTTTTATTTTTTTAATTTCCATTGTTTAAAATTCAACTTTTGTTCCCTATAATTACTTTATTCTCAAGTATTAAGGATTTTTTTAATAGAACTTATTATAAAATATATCACTTATAATAAGTGATTATAATTTTTTTTTTCATATCAGGTTTTGGAAAAACAATTATTCCATTTATTGAAGTGTTTTTCTTTTAAAAATAAAAAATATGCATTTTTTCAAAACTTGAATATACCAAATGATAACTTCCATAAGCAGTTTTCAATGTGCCATCAAATAGAGTATAAAACCAGAATTTAATCAACTACCTTCTATTATTAACTATATTATTATGTTTTTAGTTATATTACATAAATTATTATACATGTGTATGTTCCATGATTTTGGTAGGGATTGATGATCTAGACAATTTATTTATTTAAATTAAAAATTCTTCAAAGTTTAAAAAAGGATATAATCCCATACTGAGCACCATTTCAATTTTATGACTTTAATCAAGCAGGTACTACTCCTTTTACATGTTACTATTTTTTATAATTTCATTGGTTTAGGATAAGTGGTTTGATTTTTTATTTATACAGATGCAATGTGAATGGGGGTATTCAGCATAGCCATTCTGGGATAACCATCATTATGCAGCTACATACACCACTAGGTTTGGTTTATACAAATTCATGATAGTTTTTATGTTAAAAACTTTTATAGTGATATATTGTTTTCCTAAATTATTATTTATAGATAGAAAAATCCAAGGTGTTTTGATTCTCTATTGTACTGATCACCCATTGGCTCACAGTTCCCATGAATAATACCCCCTTATAGTGCTAGTTGAGGGGTATGAATATAACATCACTTTTATTTTTTTACTTCCCTTTATTTCACATTATACTCTTATTATCCATAATGATTTTATTGTCATGTTTTTACCTATATTTCAATGTCCTCTAAGTAAAATTATACCACCTATTACAATGTCTTTGAGTTTTCATATTGTGAGTATCACTTCAGGTTAGTCATTTAACATAAATCAGGTGTTTATTTTGGTTCTTAAAAAAACTCACCTATGTTAAAATGAATTTTCTTAATAAACACATAGTGAAAGTATTTTAGAGCATATGATGGGAGTTTCTATTGAAGCTATCTTTCTTCCATCTCTTTTTTAAGGATTCCATTTGTGATCAAATATAAAATTCTCATTATTTTTTATAATAAAATATATAATGTTTTATATTTTACTTTCCTTAATTATTTTAAATGTTTTACTAATACTTGAAATTATATTTGATATAAAATATACTTGACCCAATCCCATAGTTTAGATTTTTTAATATTATATTATTGGCATTATTTTTTAAGAACATGATTTCAAATAATAACTAGTAAAGTGAAATAACAATACAACAACATATTTCTTAACATTTTATGTTCACTTGCATAGTCTAAATTATAATAGATATTATATAAACTTTAACCACTACCACTTTTATTTCATCAGCACTATTTGACCTATATTATTTTCTATATAATTAAATAACATATTTTTATTTTCTGAATATCATTTATGTAGTAGTTAAAGGTTCTAGGCACAATGGAAGAACCTTGTTGGGTGAAATAACTATATAGGTATTATCCATTCAATAGATCATTCAAAATATTGTACATGACATGAAAACCATGACCAATGAAATTTTTCCACTGAATATTAACATAGAGAAATCCGAAACCCGGAGAGGATCCTTTTGACATTAAATTTATAATTAATTTATTTATGATCATAAGAAAATATTACCTCATCTTAGGATCTTTTTATGATGTAGATATTGATCTTATGAAACCAATTTTCAAATTACCTTTGATATTCTTAGAGGATCCAAGTGTAGAATCCATATAGTGGTGATCCACACATGATAATTTCATATCTAAATGAAGTTGTTTGATTTTGAGATGCTAACATGGAGAATAAATCGTCTTGCATTGATCTCTTCTAGTTCCTTTGATCTTGAAGGAATCTTTCCAGCACTTCTCGTTCTTGAGAGGAAGATTGGAGGATGAATCAATAAATAATTCCGTTATGTACAATTACTCTCAAGTCTCAATTATATATTAGCCCTAAAAAATAGACATAATATATATTTATAGACCTAGGGTTTAGGTTAAGATATTATTTAATTTCATACCAACCCTTAAATAATATAACAATTCTTAATAAAACCCCATGTCATATAATAATAATAATAATAATATTATTTTATGGCATGAAATAACTTGAACTGTGATAAATATTGTTTAATGAAATTAAAATAAATATTCTTCATTGGGCATGATCTTGACCCACTCAAACTCCTCAACTTTTATTTAATACTTAAATAACCATTTAATTAAATATTTCATTCATCAATAAATATTTTTTATAAAAAAACATGAATAAAAAAATCCATGATCTAGAGAATAATATTTATTTCATTAATTAAATTCAAATAAAATTTAATCAAGATAAAAAAATTCTTACTGTGTGGCCCTCTAGGATTCTTCCTCATTGGAATTATGAGAGCTTGCTTAAAGTCCAAGGTTACTATCGATAAACAGTTCAAGTCCCATAAGATGAATAAATCACTTTCATATCATCAAAAACTACATCCGAATGATCACTATGTAATATAATTCATTTTCCACAATATCTCATCAAGTAGGTTGCACATCTGTGTCATTAACCTATATTCTTGATGCATATTTCTTTGAGTATCTAAAATAAATACATCATTACACCTTGTAAATGAAATTTAATGAGACAATTCAATTCCAATCAAAGGGATGAGATTTCAACTTCCATAAATATGGAAGAGAAAAATCCTTCCCTGACTTATCTATTAAATACATGCCACTCATGATGTACCAAACATATCCAACTTCACCTTGAACTGCATTATCAAGTTTTACAAAATAAATCTATGTGCACAAGTCACAACATGCCAAAACGGTTCCGCCATGGATTGGGATCCATGATGCTAAAATTTATTAAATAAAAGTAGAGGTATGTAAGGACAAGGAAGAAATTCTCAAAAGGTGACAAAACGACACCAAAAGGAATATAAAATGTTCAGAACATACAATAAATATCACCTCTTCCTAGGTCGGCCCCAACCTCTATTTCCTTCCTGAGGCACTGGATGACGCCCTCTTTGCTATTGCATTGGCTGCAAATATGGTGACTTGTCTGCCATCTCTGCTGATTGATTGGAATCCATAGCATCTGATACCTGCCTATGGTCATCCTGACCAGTCTATTCATCCTGGACCGCCACCTCCTCTTGTGCAAACTGGACAACCCCCTTATCACCAACCTGCTGTTGTACACTCTAGAAAGCCTCCATCTGTTGCTACTATGCACCCTAAACATCATTCTGCACAACCTCTTATTTAGAAAGTACACTCTCATTGGAGGCATTATTAACACCTTTATCAGGGGTCAATCCCTTTATTAGAACCTCTCCAACTATAGAATTCCGTAAGTGACCATGTTTTCAGTTGCTAAAACCTACACTCTCAAGACCCTCAAGATTTAGCAAGTCAAATTCAGGTGTGTTAATAAAGTCTAACATAGAAAAAAAATTAAAACAAGATTTATCCGACCCTTGTGATAGTTGTGTTGAGGTTTACATTGTGACATCCTTGGATTCCCCATCAAATTTATTCTACTGAAAGGCAGCATCAATATGCACATCATCTTGTAAATCAGGTTGTACATTACTCTGGATAGCATACTGTACCTCATAATGGAGAAGAGGAGATTACCCAACCTGAAAAGTAGGGTTAGAGGGCCCAATCTAGGAAACCTTTTGTGAAGCATCTTTCACAGAAATCTCAGAAAACCCTTCAATGGTCCCATTGCGCACAAGTGAAGTCCCAACTACACTATCCTTGGACACTGACACCCCTTAAGTGTGTTCAGCAGAGGGAGCTCGTGGTTTTCTGGACATCACCATCTCAAATCCATCAGCATCAAGCTGTTTTCACTTTCCTTTACTACTAGCAGAAGCCACCACTACTTGACCCATCTCAATATTAACTTTTTATTGAATGACTGCCTCTCGATCCGAATCATTGTCAGCCAATTCAGCCCAAGATTTTATTAAATTAGTTGAGGCCACATCACAACCAGCAGTGACATTTAGGGGAGCATCACCCCAACTGACCACAATATTAACATGCTGCGGTGGGTACGCTGGGTCCCCACCAATATGGGCCTCATTAAAGCCTTTTTTGATTACCTCAGCAAAGGAGGAAGTATCCTTCTTCCCAAATACCTTATTCCCAATCTGTCTAATCATGTAAAACAATGATCAATATGCAATAAGATGTTTTATTAATATTAAAAAATTTTAATATAAATTTAATCCCAATTATAAACAGTTGGTTCTAGAACACCAACTCTAAAAAACTCCCACTTATAATAGAGCCAACTTCCTACAAATTTTAGTTCACTAGAGCTCACATGATGATCATGTTTCTACTGAGTTAATGCTTTAGTCAATGGTTCTACTACGTTTTCTTTCATGGATATTCTTCTCATTATGACTTGACATATTTTAGAAAAATCCCTCAATAGATGATACTTTCAAAGTATGTGATTTATCCACTAATGTGACCTTGGATCCTTATCAAGGGACACCACTACAGTATTATCACAATAAACTATGATAAGCTATTTACTTGTAAGTACCATTTCAAGATCTTGGATGAAGTTTTGTATCCATACTACTTATTTAGTTACCTCATAAGCTACAATATACTCATACTTTGCTATAGAATCCATGCCTATAGCCTTCTTTGAGCTCTTCCAGCTCACAAAATATCCATTCAAAATGAATATGTATCCCATATACGATTTCAGAATGCTATTATCTATTTGAAAACTAGCACATATATATCATCTGATGACTAGTTCCTCATATCCTTTATATATCATGAATGTATCCTTAGTATGCCTCAAATAATTAAGTATAGTCTTGAATTCCATCCAATGACAATCACCTGGGTCCTTTTGATATCTTCCTACCACACTCTAGAAATAGGTGACATCTATACTAGTATATATAATAACATACATGATTGATCCAATCACAAACACATATATAATCCTTTCCATCCTTTTTCTTTCCTCATGTGTTTGAGGAAACATTTTCCTATAAAGATAAATTCCATGTGACGTTGGAAATAATCCCCTATTATATTGTTCCACACTAAATATATTCAATATCTTGTCAATATATATACCTTGAACTAGGATTAGTTATCTATTGGATCTATCATGATGGATATTAATCATAATAATACATGCTGCTTTTCCTAATTCCTTCATGGAGAATCATTTATTCAACTTTGAATTAACAAACTATAAGACTAGTATTTCATTTTAAATAAGTAATATGTTACTGATATATACTATTAAGAAAATTATCACACTCCCATTAAGCCTCTTATAGACACAGGGCTTACATTCATTCTTTATAAAATCAAAATCTATTATGGATTCATCAAACTAAATGTTCCATGACCTGGATTCTTATTTTAATACATAAATAAATCTTTGCAATTTTAATACTTTATTGGAATCCTTTATAGTCACAAAACCTTCAGGTTGTGTCATATAAACATCTTTTTGAAGGTTCTTGTTAAGGAAATATGTTTTGATATCCATTTTACAAATCACATAGGCATGGAAGGCCATAATGGAAGGTATAATTATGATAGATTTTAGAATTTCAACAGTGAAAAGGTTTTATCTTAGTCAATGCCTTAACACTATTTAAACTCTTTTGATACCAGTCATGCCATATAGGCATTGGATTATTAATTCATGTCCAATTTTCTCTTGAATGACCATTTATAACCAATGGGATTTACACCCACTAGAGGATCCACCAAAATATAGACTTGGTTTTGTTATATGGAATCCATTTTAGAATTCATGGTTTCTTACCACTTAGCAATATTTGTGCTACTCACTTCTTATTTTTAGGTTAGAAGATCATTATTATCAACTAATAACGAGTCACCATCCTTGGTGGCTATAAAACCATACTGTTTTGTCTCTCTAAACTATCTTGTACTTCTATATAGTAGTTGTGTCTTTAGAACATATCCTTATTCAGGGCTTTGTGAATTTTTTTTGTACCAAATCTTGTGCATTTTGAGCCTGGAATTCATTAAAGTTAATCTTACTCCCACTATCCCTTTTGGAGATATGATCCTTCTCAAAGAACATGGGTCATTTGTAAAGCATAATATTTTTATCTTAAGGGATTTATATGTAATATCCCTTTATTTCCTTGGGATATCCTATAAATATATACTTTGTTCCTTATAGTGAATTTTTTTTACCTGAATAGGCCTTAACAAAATCTTCACATCTCAACACATGTAAGTATGACAACATGAGTTTCTTTTCACTCCACAATTAGTATAGAATAGTATCATTAACTTTATTTGGCACTTAGTTTAGTATGTATGCTACTATTTTTAATGTGTATCCCCAAAAGGATAATGGAAGACTTGAATGACTCATCATTGATCTCACAATGTCTAATAAGGTGTGGTTCCTTATATCAATTACACACATCCATTTCAGTTTATAGGGAGGATTGAATTGAGATATAATCCCAAAATCCTATAAATAATCAATAAATTCTTGATTAAGGTATTTTACACCATATTATGAGCTATGTTTTATAATATTCTTACTAAGATAGTTCTCAAATTCATTCTTATATGACTTTAAATTTTCAAAGAAACCTGACTTATACCTCACTAAGTAGACATATACATATCTACTTAAATCAACAATAAAAGTTATAAAGTATGAGTACCCACCCCTTAATTGAACTAGAAATGGTCCACACACATTGGTATGAACTAAGAAGCTATTTTTCCCTTTCACCATTCACACTAAATTGAGATTTAGTCAATTTTCCCTGTAAACATGCGTGGCATACACCAAGTGGTTTTAGTTCAAAAGAAACTAAATATCTATCTTGGTGTAATTTAGTTAAATATTTTTCATTTACATGATCGAGCTAGTGATTCCAAAGTTGAGTGTGGTATGATTCATGTGATGTAGTTTTATTATCGATTTCCATTAATTGATTTGTGTATTTCAAAACATAAAATAATTTCATATAAATGTGACTTACCATAAAAAACGTTATCTTTATAAAATTATCAACATTTATCCCAAAATTTGAAAAACAATCCATCTATACAAAGTTTAGATTTAGAAATAATTTCCTCATTAATAGATCAAACATAATAATAACTTTTAAAACTAAGATCATTCCCATCGGCAATGTGAGGCAATAGTCCCTAATAGCTAAAAAAACAAGTTTATCTCTATTTGATACTTATATATATACCACCCATCAATAAATATTTATGAATCTACTTGTTTTATATATTTAAATTTATATGTGAGCATCAAAAGTTATATGTAATACCCAATTTTTATAAATAGATAAATTTCACTCGATAAAATATACACCTGAAGATTCTCATTTCTTATTTGGCTAATTCCTTTTTTCTAGTGGAAATTATTTCAACATGTGAAACAAAAACATCCCATTACCTTGCTTTCCCCTTGATATTTCTCTTCTTGGAAGGTAATTGTAAATAATTTTTGGCCTTAGAGATCTTCACTTGGCCTTTCCATTTATTCACCATAAGAATGGAAGGATTTTAGAGCTTCATCTCCTTATCAACTTGGTGAAGAAGAGTGACTAGATCTAGTATAAACTTATAAATGTTTTTCATATTAAAATTAACAAAAAAACTAGAGATGTTCTGATGTAGTTATGAAAGAATGAGATTGATGAATAGTTTATCAAGTAGTTTAAACTATAGAATAACTGGGCTCTCAATATAGCTAATAAGTTTGACTACATGAGGCCCACTTAGCACAACTTCTCCAAGTTTACTCTAAAAGAGTGCCTTGGGGATATTAAACCATCATTGTCTTTCTCTATCCTAGTGTAGACCATAGAGATGCTCAAGCATGTTATAAGAACCCATGTTTTTGAGAGACTTTATGAGTTCACTAGACATAGAAAAATATATTTAAAATTGAACATAAAACACATCGTTCAAGTGTTTTTCATAGGCAAAAAATCTTTCTAGATCACCTCCTTAGTAGGAATGTTAGGTATTGAGGATTATATAATGTAAGATTTCTATTCCTGGAACAACACAACATGAAGGAATCCTAACCATTCTTGGAAGTTACTTATAGTGAGAAGATTATGTTTTTACAATATTGATCATATGGATAGTGTGGATGATGAACTATACATTATTTAATAATTATAAAAGATCATATTATTATAAATTGTCATGATTAAAAATTATGTCATAAATAATAAAAAATAATTTTATTAAGTCTCCCATTATTTTTTCATGTCTCAAAAACCCTAACAATTGAACTCATAATGTCCTATCACATAAGACACTATAGTGGGAAGCATCAATATTTACCTTTTTTATGATCCATACTTTTTCCATGAAAATCATGATAAGGTTTTTTTAAGTAGGTGATAATTCAAACTATAGCTTTGGAGCTCCTTGATTTGTTGAGTTGATTCCCCAATCCATAAATTTTAATTAAGATTTCCTCAATAATTATCTCCAAATTTTAATTGAACAGACTTTGGCCATCAAATTCAATGCATGTTCAGTTAAGTTAACCCACTATTTTAGTTAAGACTTATTGATAATTAAAAGTGATCTTAACATTGGCTGAATCAAAACATTAACTATGGGTTAATCTTAATTAAAATGATAGATGTCTTAATGAATTAATATTAACTAGTTGGATTTTATTTATTATGCATAAAATTATCTTGTTTTGTCTTTTACATTTATTTTTAATATTAAGTGGATTTTAATTAAGTTATTGACCATTTTTTGGTAAAATATTTGTACATAATCTATTTATTTAAATTATATCTTTTCATATTAGTTCATTTATTTATATTACTACAGTATTGCACCCATAAAATATGTAATTCATAAGATATAAATAAATAAATAAATAAATAAATAAATGACCTAATCACGAGCTTACGTAACTGTTGATTTATTATATGGATAAAAAATCAAGCTATGACCTAAGAGAAAACTCTTTGTGTTGATATTGTAATGAATTATAGCATTACACTTGTCCACATATGTATCGACTAAGTTGGGATTATCTTGGTTCCATATTGAACCATCTCTACGCACCTTAGGATACTCTATTTATTGCATGTATTTATAACTCACAGACATGTGAGGGGAACCAAAGGATTAGTTAAGGGGAATTATATAAATAAGCTTGGACATGTAGGTCTTACATAATAAAGGACAGAGGGATGAATCACACACCATTATATTTAATTTAATAATTAATAATTAAAAACTAATACAATAAATTATATTAAATAAAATAAACTCATACATAGGTCTTGGTCAATATCATGATCAGTCACACACATGAAATAGTTACGCAAAAGTACACTGGATAAAATTCATTTTTATTCATTATTTATTATTAAGATAAATGATCTTACATTAATTAATTAATTAACTCCCTTTTATCTTAACGACTATCTGAATTATCTTAGAGACAACTATTATAAATGCATTTATGGAAAATAAATGGAAAAACCAATAATCACATATAATTTCAATAAATTAATTAATAATTAATTAGTTATTTAAAACCATTATTAAATTCTCAAAAACATTAGGTATCAATCAATATGATAATTTTTTACTGTCACAATTAATTATTTAATACAATACAATTACATCCTTTATTGAGAGACTACATGGTGACTACTATCGAGCTACACGCCGTGTACCTCATTTTCTATGTATCTTGGATAAACACCTGGGTCTTCAATGTGTACCTCAAATTTAATATATAGCATGTACTATCCAGATAAACACCATGTATCACTCTTTACATGTGTCCACATAACCCACCAAATGAATCAAAAATTTTCTTTGGATGCGGGACAACACGACCTGTACATTTGTCGTGTGTCCTATTTACTCTCCAAATGGATCTTTTTGTACTTTGGATGTCATAAATAATGAAATAAAAGAATTTTACATCTATAACATGTTGTGCATGTCATTATTTCTCTAGGACACCAGTCTCATGAAATTTTTACCATGTATTTGACTACACGGTTTGTGAGAATTTTTCCACTAAACCGCGTAAACGACCCAATGTGTATGCCAGCTACATGCCATGTAATTCAACAAGCCACGTGTTAGGATGGACTGGTCTACATGTAGTGTGAAATAATTTCATTGTGTGTAATTACTACTTGGTGTGTTATGTCTCCCATGACATGGCCAGTTGCAGTGAACATGGGTACACAAAATGTACTCCGGCTACATACCATGTAACCCAGTCTTACCGACTAGAATTCTTTTCACTTCCTATTTGTTCATTATTTATCTATTATTATTACTTTAGTAAAATAAATCTTTGAATGATGACAATTAAAATGTCTAAATCATGTTAATTGAATAATCATATTAAAGAAAGAATATTATGGAAATGAAATATTTAACCATTATTGTGTATATGGATAAACAATGAAATAAATAATTATAAATTTAAAAAATGACCCCTATGAAACTTGCAGAAGGTTCTGAATAGATTGGAATCACCTTCGTGGAAAAATAACCACATAGGTATTGTTAATTTGATGGGATCATTAACAATATTGTACATGATATGAACTCCATGACCAAAATTTTTTCTATAGAATATTGACATTGAGAAACCCAAAATCGAGAGAGGTTCTTTTCATGTTAAATTTATAATTAATTTATTGATGAACAAAAAAAAGTTACTTCATATTATGATCTTTATCTAATTTAGATATTGATCTTCCAAAATCCTTTTTCATATTACCTTTTTTGTTCTTAGAGTATCCAAGAATAGAATCCCCCTAGCAGTGATCCACACATGCTCCTTTGATCCCCAAACAACACTGATTGATTTAAAAGATCTAGATTAGTGAATCAATCATCTTGAATTGATTGTGTCGGTCACTTATAGTTTCTTCAATCTTGAAGGAATATCTCTAGCACTTCTCATTGTTAAGAGTAATAGAGGAGTAGGAATATAGAGATAATTCCATTAGGTTCAACAATTCTCAAGTCTCAATTTTTTATTAACCCTACAGAATAGAAATAACCATCTATTTATACATATATAGTTTAGGTTTAGATATTATTTAATTACATACTATACCTTAAATAATATAATAATTCTTAACAAACCCCATAAAATATAATAATAATAATAATAATAATAATAATAATAATAATAATAATAATAATAATAATAATAATAATTGTTTATCTAATGCACTAAGTTGCGTAATGATAAATATTATTTACCAACTTAAAAATAATTATCCATCACTGGACATGATCTTGGTCTCATCTAAGTCATAAAATTTTATTGAATAGATGAATACATATTTAATTAAATATTTCATTCATCAAAAAATGTTTAAAATTAATAAAATATGAATAAAATTATTTCTTGATCTAGAAAATAACATTTAGTCCATTATTTAAATTCAAATATAATTTAATTGATATAAACAGAAACACTTTGTGTGTGACCCTATAGGATTCTTCCTCATTGGAATTAGGCGATATTACTTGAAGTCCAAGATTACTATCCCGAAATGGATCAGGACACCCAAGAGAAAGAAATTAATGTCACAATGCAAAAAACCAAATTCGAAGGCTCATTTTGTAATATAATACCTTTGTCACAATATCTCATCAAGAAGGTTGCACATCTGTGTCATCAACCCATATGCTTGATATGTATTTCTTTGACTATCTGAAACAATCCCATCATTACACCATGGCCATGAAATTTATTATGAAATTTATATTCCAATGAAAGGGATGAGATATCAACTTCCATAAAGATGGAAGATAAAAATCATTCATCAACTTATCTATTAATAATATGTCACTTGTGACGAACCCAACATATCCAAATTTTCAATGAACTATATCCTCAAAATTTATGAAATACATCTAAGTGAATGAGTCATTAAATTCATTAATAATAATCTTAAAGTCTAAGGACCATTAGAAATGATTTTAGATAGGAATATATGATGACACAAAAATATACTAAATTCTTACTAGTAGGTTTGCTCTCATAATCTCTCATCTTGGATATTACCAAGTGAAAACTTCATAATAAGAATCCTCATATGTTTATGAGTAATTACACCTGATAGTCTATATATAAAATGTGCCCTATCATAGTACATTATCCGAACATAGAACTATATTTTAGAATATTCTCATGGCACTTCAAGTTTATTATCATAGTAGATAAATTAAATGACCTTGTTAATGAGAGAGGTTCCCTAGGACATTATCACACAAAGTCATACAGAATAATGATCAATATGTAATAATATTTTTATTAATATTCAAAAAATTTAATATACATGTAATCCAAAGTACAAATATCCAGTTTTAGAAGACTAACTCCAATAGTAGTTTGTTCAATGCTATTATAGAATAATTAGATATTTTAAAACTCTATATTTTAATACTAAAACAATGTTATATTATTCACTTGATCTGTATATATGTATGAAATTATGATGATTAACTTTGGAATTACACATTATATACAGTGGTGAAATAACAAATTTGAACAAAATCCGTAGTTTTATTCTTTTAGTATCATTTAAATAGTTTCAATAAGTTAAGTTTATATAGTAATTTAATAAGATATATGTCTCATTTCTATGTATTTACTATTTATGTTTTAACATATTTAGTAGATGAATAATATATATTATGTTACATGATATTGTATTTTCATATAAAATTTTGTCTAATATTTTTTATATTTCTTATTAATTCGGTCCAAACTACTTATTTCATGTAAAAGTAAACTCATATTGTCATAGTCTTGCATCCTGGGTAGTTTTTTTAAACAATCATAAATATATTGGATGTTGAATTTAGTTTTCAAAATCTAATTTATATATTTTTCTCAGTTTTTTTATTTAATAATATGTTATATATTTACATTTTTGAATATCATAATTACATTATAATCATTATAAAATCAGTAAAAATATATCATATATGAATTTAAATTCCCAAGATACTTCCCTAGAATAGAGAATTCATAGATTATTAATAAGGATGTAAAAGAAGCCAGCTAATCATACATGTTTTTTACTATATTTCAATGATACACTTTAAATATTTGTGAGATTAAATATGTAATAACAACAATTATAGTTATTTTAGGTATATATGTATCTTCAAATTATATCAGGTACATTCTACATCACTACATTCCCTTGAACTAATATATTCTATATTGTCAACATCTTAAGGTTTCTCTTTATTTTTGTATTCCCAATTTACTTATTATTTATGATAACATATATTGTAATTTCATATATTATTTCTATCTGATTACTCTTTATCTACTATTCCTCACCCTATTTATATCATTTACTTATATAATCTATTGTTAACTAATTTAGTTAAATTTTCACCCTCTATTTTTTATTCTCTTTATTACCATTTTAGTGTTATATTTTTTCATAATACTAAATTTAAACTTCTTATTACATTTATCATATATCTTCTATTCCTTTATTCTATATATCCAAACTAAACTATTTATTAATATTAGATATTACAGATATATCATGTATTACCATAGATATTTTAGGTATTGTTTTCTTCCCTCAAACATTCATATCATTAGTATTTTTCAAATATTTATTTATTTATTTTGTTTTAGAATCTAGCATGGCTCGTGAAAATGCATAGGGGAGAATAATAGTAATAATTAAAAGTAAAAAAATCATAAAAGGGGTGTAAGGTGGTGAGGGGGAGGGGGGAATTCAAGAGGGAGGTGTAAAAGTTTGGATGTGAATAGTAATATGAATCATCCAAAACCATGGAGAGCAGGAGATAGTGAGGTCATCTATAGGGCTAGAAATGATCCTGCACCCCCTCATCCTCAATGAATGACTCACTTGGACTTTCTTTGGTGTTGGATTTTTTTGGTATTGGCCTTTTATTTCGAGTGAAATTCATTTTTTTTAATGGGAAATTTGATGGTTGATCATACAATTGGATATTTTTTACCATATCGAATCAAAGATGTATTATATATACTTTAATTAGTTCAAAGACTAGAACCATGTAGCTTGGTCTAAAAATTTTTCTTGGTACTTCTACTTTGAAATTTTTTCCTTGATTACAATTAGATGAAAAACCTGCAAGGAGAAATGTATTCTGTTAGATAATAGGATATAAAATTTAATAATAAAAAATTTTAAAATAAGTAAACAATATAAAAAATTCATGGTTTACTAATTGTTTCCAAAATTTTAGTAAACAAAATATTATATTAATTTTAAAATGGATTTAAATATGAATTGTTCTTTAATATTTTAAATAACCTATTAGATCAACTATAACCATAAAAAATAATGATTTTTTGTACATAAATTTATGTTTGTTTTAGAAGAATTTGTTTTTTTATAAAATTTAATAATTTATATATGATTTTTAGTTTTTTTGACATATTGAGGGTGAAATTTCTATTCATAATGGTTCACCAAAAAATGAAATAAAAATAATTGAATGGTAAGGAAAAATTAATATCCCAAACTAAAAAAATAATAAAAATGGTTATTGGATTTGTTTATTAAAATAATAACTGAAGAATGTATGTTTATCGATTTTTGATTTGGTTATAACCGAAACTAAAATTTACCCATCTCTAAACTTAGAGGAATTATATACGTACTCTGACCAACATTTTTAATTTTTTAAAAATGTTAGAAAAATTTTCAAAAAAAAAGATAGTCTAGAATTTAAAAATCATAATATAAATAAAAAATTATAATGAAAAAAATAATGATATCATCTCTTCAAAAAATCTGCCATCATCCTTTGTAATTCATTATAAGATTTTTTTTTCTCAAAATGAAGAATTACTTGAAAATGGTGGTGAAAAAATAATTCCAAATGATAGGGAGGATATTAAAGAACCTTTAAAAGGAAAATGTTTTTATCAGTGCCAAAAAAAGTTTTCATAGAAGCATATTTCATCAATGTTAAAAAAACATTGATAAATGTTACATTTATTTTTTGCTTATTTTAGCATTGATAAAAGATTTTAGCTACACTAGTGTACTGCTATATGTACACCATACTGTAATAACCATACCATACTGAATTAAAAATAAATTTAAAATATATTTACATTATAATAAATTAAAAATAAAAATAAATCTACATTGCAAACATTTCAATACCTTACAATTACATTTATATGTAAAATTTATTATAAACATTAGATTTTCCAAAAAAATTCAAAATCACTTAATCATGTATCCAGTCAGTTGGCTCTTTATTCCATTGTCCCTAGGAACTCCCTTCTAATAGAGAATGATCATGCTACCAGTTTCCAAGCCCACCACCCTAGCTTGAACAAAATAAGAGTGCAGCTATAAAAAATAATGGTTATGATAGTAATATTATAAAGAAATAAATGAAACATAAATATGAAACATTAATGTATTTATAAAAAATAAATAAATAAGAAAATTATTACTAAATGATAATAAATAAATAACAAGGATAACACAATACATAAATAAATTATATTACAAAGTAATATGACACTTGCAATGCATTTTCCTTGCTTTGATAATATGACTAACTTTTAGTCATACCGACTACATCGTGTGTTAGAGTGATGCACAATTGATTCTTACACATAAAAAATGAATTATCAATCTTTATCCTTAAATATCAAGACAATTTGAGTTCATTTTTTTTAGTTTTGAGCGTGGGATGCATGTTTTGACCTAAAATTCCATTTTCAAATAAAAACACACACTTTTTTGTCATATCAACTACATCATGTGTCATATTGATGTGTTATTGATTCATACATATAAAAAATTAATATTTAATTGTTTTTCAAAAGTATCAATACAAATAGAGTGTGTTTTCTTGGTTTTTACTATCTGGTCTATTTCAAACTAAAATGTCACTTTTAAATGAAAACACGCACATTCAGTTATATTAGCCATGCCATGTGTCAGATTGATGTGTGTTTGACTAATACACATCATAAATTAATTAATTATTTTTTCTTAAAATATTATGACAATTTGAGTGTATTTTCTTATTTTTTAGTGTGTGACACATGTTTTGAACTAAAATGTCATTTTAAAATGAAAACATGCACTTTTAGTCATATAGGCCTCACTATTTTTAAAATTCATGTGTGGTTAATTCTTACACATCATAAATGAATTATATATATTTTCCCTAAAATATCAAGACAATCCAAGTGAATTTGTTTTTTTTGAGCACTCGACACAGGTTTTCAACAAAAAATGTCTTTTCTAAATGAAAACACACAATTTAGATCATACTGAACACACCATTTTCATATTAACATGTCATTAATTACTACCCATAAAAAAATATAGATATTTTTACTATAATATCAATACAATTTGAGCATGTTTTCTCAGTTTTGAGTGTGTGGCACACATTTTCAACTAAAATGTCATTTTTAAATGAAAACATGTAATTTCAGCCATAACTTCTATACAATGTGTCATATTGATGTGTGGTTGATTATTACATGTCAAAAATGAATAATTATTTATTTTCCTAAATTATCAAGTCAATAAGAGCATGTTTTATTAGTTTTGAATATGTGACACACATTTTGAACTAAAATTTCACTTTAAATGAAAACACACACTTTCAATCATATTATCCACATTGTGTGTTAGATTGATTTGTAGTTGATTTATAAAAATCAAAAATAAATTATAAATCATTTTCCTAAAATATCATGACCATCTGAGTTTGTGACACATGTTTTGAACTGAAATTCCATTTTTAAATGAAAACATGTACTTTCAGTCATACTGGCTACACCGTGTATTGGATTGACGTGCGGTTGACCCTACACATCAAAATTGAATTATGAATTATTGTAATAAAGTATAAAGATAATCATAATGTTTTTTATGAGTTTTGACCATGTGATGCACGTTTTGAACTTAAAATTCATTTTTAAATGAAAACAGACACTTTTAGTCATATCATCCACATTATTTATCGAATTGATGAGCTGTTGATTCTAAGAGATCACAAATTAATTATAGATATTTTTTATAAAAAATAATGACAATATAATTGAGTTTTATTGGTTTCGAGTCTTTGGTACATGTTTTGAACAAACATGTCTTTTTTAAATGAAAACATGCACTTTAAGCCATACCATCCATATCAAATGTTAGATTGATGTGTAGTTGATTCCAACATGTAAAAAATGAATTATAGATATTTTTACCAAAATATAAAGACAAAAAGAGTGTGTTTTATTTTTTTTAGTGTGTGATATATGTTTTGGACTAAAATTTCATTTTTAAATGAAAACACACAATTTCAGTCATATTAGACACACAGTGTGTCACATTGATGCACAATTGATTATAAAACATCACAAATGAATTATGAACTATTTCCCTAAATTATCAAGATAATTAGTGTGTTTTTGTATCTTTTTATACTATGTGATGTGTGTTTTAAACTAAAATGTCAATTTAAAATAAAATCACGCATTTTCAACCATACCTTCCACACCATGTGTCATATTGATGTTTGGTAGAATCTTATACATCAAAAATGAATTATCGATTTTCCCTAAAATATCAAGACAATCTGAGCATGTTTTCTTGGTTTTGAGTGTATGAAACATGTTTTTAACTAAAACATAATTTTAAAATAAAAACGCACAATTTTAGTCATACCTGCCACAATGTGTGTCATATTTACATTAAGTTGATCCTTACATTTCATTAATGAATTATATATTATTTTCGAAAAGTATCAAGATAATAAAATTATGTTTTTTATGTGATTATTGTTTTGAACTATAATGAAAATTTTAAATGAAAACATGCACTATCAGTTATACTGGTCACACCGTGTGTTGGATTAACATGAAGTTGACTCATACATATAAAAAATGAATTACAGATATTTTTACTAAAATATCAAGTCAATTAAAGTGTGTTTTTTTATTTTGATTATGTGATGTATTTTCTGAACAAAAATGACATTTTTAATGAAAACACATACTTTTAGTTGTAACAGGCACACCATGTGTCAGATTGATGTGTGGTAGATTCCTATAAGTCGAAATTGAATTATGAATTATTTCCCGAAATTTTCAAGACAATAAGAGTGTGTTTTATTTTACTATATAATGTGCATTTGAAACTAAAATGTCACTT
The DNA here is from genome assembly GCA_963277665.1 of Viscum album. Classification (NCBI taxonomy): domain Eukaryota; kingdom Viridiplantae; phylum Streptophyta; class Magnoliopsida; order Santalales; family Viscaceae; genus Viscum; species Viscum album. The sequence goes on from OY728156.1 coordinate 321,011,133, forward strand.
TTAAATGAAAATACACACTCTCAGTGATAACAGCCACACTGTGGGATGGATTGTCATGCGTTTGATTCTTATATGTCAAAAATTATTTATAAATATTTATCTTAAAATATAAATAAAATACAAGTGAAATTTCGGGTGTGTGATGCACATTTTGAATGAAATGTTCATTTTTAAATAATAACACACACACATCTGGTCATACCGACTACACTTTGTGTCAGATTGATGTGTGGTTAATTCCTAAAAATCAGAAATGAATTATAGATATTTTCCAAATATATTAGTACAATACAAATATTTTTTCTTAGTTTTAAGTGTGCGATGCATGTTTTGAACTAAAATTTAATTTTTAAACAAAAACACACACTTTTAGTCATACAAACCACATCATGTGTCATATTGGAGTGTGTTTGATTCATAGATATAAAAAATAAATTCTAGATTGTTTTTATAATTTATAAATTTTATTAGGGTTTATTTTCTTGGTTTTGACTATGTGACATGTGTTTTGATCTAAAATGACATTTTTAAATGAAAACATATACTTTCTGTCATAGCAGCCACACCATATGTGAGATTGACTTGCGGTTGATTCTTATATTTTTAAAAAATTAATTATCGACATTTTTCCTTAAATATAAAGACAATGGGAGTTTTCTCCAATTTGAGTGTATGATTCACCTTTTGAACTAAAATTTCATTTTTAAATGAAAACATGTACTTTCGGTCATTCCAGCCACACTATATATTGGATTGACATGTGATTGATTCCAACAATTCAAAAATTAATTATGGATTATTTTACTAAAGTGTTAATACAAATAGGGCATGTTTTATTGGTTTTGACTATGTGACATGTTTTTGAACTAAAATGTAACTTTTTAATAAAAATACACACTTTTAGTCATACTAAAGACACTATGTGTCATATTGATGTGTGGTTCATTATTACACATCAGAAATGAATTATAAATATTTATACTAAAATATCAAGACAATACAAGTGTATTTTCTTGGTTTTGAGTGTGTAATGTATGTTTTGAACTAGAATTCAATTTTTAAATAAAGGCATTCACTTTCAACAATATCATCCACACCATGCATAATATTTACTTAAGGTTAATTATTACAAAAAAAAAATTAATCATGGATTATTTTTATAAATTATAAAGACAATCCAATCCTATTTTTTTTAGTTTTGAGTATGTGACATTGTTTTTGGACTAAAATTTCACTTTTAAATGAAAACACAAAATTTGAATCATATTGGACACACCATATATTAGATTTATATCTAGTTAATTCCTACTTGTAAAAAATAAATCACAAATAATTTTCCTAAAATATAAATAAAATCGAAGTGTGTTTTCATAGTTTTGAGTATGTGACACTTTTTTTGAACTACAATATCATTTTTAAATGAAAACACACACTATTAGTCATACCGACCACACGATGTATCAGATTGACTTAAGGTTAATTATTACATGTCACAAATGAATAAAAGATCATTTTATTAAATTATCAAGATAATATAAGTATGTTTGATCAATTTTGAGTATGCGATGTGCATTTTGAACTAAAATGTCATTTTTAAATGAAAATACACACTTTGAGTCATACCAAAAACACAATGTGTCATATTAACATAAAATTGATTCTTACACATCAAAAATGAATCAAAAATTGTTTTACTAAAGTATTAAGATAATAAAAATGTGTTTTCTCTTTTTTGAATATATGAAACATGTTGTGAGCTAAAATGTTACTTTGAGTGGAATGTATACCCTCAAACTATTTGGGAAAATTGTGAAGGGAGTAGGTATAAATGTATACAAGTGATAGTTGAATGCCCAAATCATATATTGTATTAAATTTATTAACTTTATTTTCTATCAATAAAATAAAATTTTGTCGCTCTATTCTGTTATTGAATAGTCTTGAACCTAAAAGGGAATGCATTTCATCACTAATAAACATAAAAAAATAAAATAAATAACAAAAAACTCTATGGAGATAACATAAAATAGTACCTTAGTGCATCATAATTATTGAATCCTTCATTCAGAATTTATTTTTCTCTATTAATTTTGTACATATGAAGAACAATAAAGGATTACATATGGTGTTTAGTGTCTTTGTTTAAGGATAATATAATTTACCCTTCAGAAACATAATTCATGTCAACTAATTATCACCCCATCATAATTTAGGGTTATTCTCCATGAAAATTATTTTAGCCTTTAATAAGGACCATGGAATCTATTTGAAGGTATTTTTTTCTATTCATAAGAACAAAATGATTAGAGAAAAATCAGTATGAAAACACCTCTTCATGATCTCTATGAAAATTAATTAAATAAGAAGTATATAAAAATTACAAGAAAATTAATTAAAAAAGTAGTAGACAAAATGGAAATAAAATTAACTAAATACGCATTATGAAATAACCTCTTCCTGATGTTTGTAAACATTCCGACACCTTGTAAGTTGTCCACTCATTTTTGAACAAATATACTTACTCTTTTGAATATGTGGATTTTCAAAAGTCCTAGTATTACTAAGAAAATATAAATAAACAAATGATTCATAAATATTTTATATAAAACTATAACTAACTTCATAAATACATCTTCGGGGATGCTAGTTTGTTGATGGAATGAAATATATTTCATAAATTTATAAATATAATAACCAAAATAATTGTCATTATTTTTTTTGGACACTGTAAAAAAAGTGAGTAAAATAAGTAATATGTTTGGATATATGTTTTTATAGTCAAATATTATTATATATACCTTGATAATTTTTCTATTAAAGTAATTCAGAGGCTCTTTATGTGCATTTCCCATCCACATACCATGATTTTGAAAATAAGTATACACTACACTATCATAAAAAATTATCATTAAAACATAATATAAAATGATTAATTTTAAGTTTATTTATAAAATTTTGAATGTAGTTTATTAAAAATTTATAAAGTACATCACGTGTGGTCAATTTTATTTTGAAAATCCATGTTTTGTATAAAAAAATATATTTAGAATATCCAAATTGACCGTAATAAGCATCCAGTGCTTCCTAGAAAAAATGGAATAAGTAATGAAAAAATGAAAATATATTTTATGTGATTAGATTTTATAGTTTTACCCATGCATCATAGGTATTAATAATATATTGTTATCTATTATAATATATTCAAATTCTGTGTATACTTTATCTACTTTTACTAAAATTTCAACTTATTCCATTTTAAATTCTTGCGTAGAGTGATATGAGGACCAATGAGTCCAAATTCTTCTTCACAGAGTTTTCCCTTCACATGGTAATGCTATATAAACCTATAGAAAACATAAATTCTATTTAATAGTAATTAACATAGTATATAAAATATAAAAAAAAAACAAATTATGAAAATGTACCACATATATACATTTACAACTGAGGCTCCCAACCATTCATTATTGAGAATTTCATTTACACTCTCAAGAATAATCATGTCTGTAATGAACTCTCCATAATTTTTTTTTCAAATGGAATTTTGGATATATTTTGATTATTTAAGGTCGTATTCACATGACATTATAATTTTAATAAATTTAGAAGTGGAATTGGTGGGGGTAAATCTACCATCAGAAGGCCTTTTCAATATATTGGTTGTTCTTCTAGATTGTTTTGACTCAGAATACCATTTCCCATTCTGTTTCCTGGTCCATAATAACATACCTAATTTTATAACTTATTTCATTAATTTTTGATGGTTTTCAAATAAAATAAATTATAAAGGACATGCATCATTATTTTTATATATCTTTATAAGATTAGACATCCATGATATGAAATTTCCAATAGAAAGTTTGACCATGTGAACATCTGGATCATTAAGGGGAATGGGTAATTTGATGCTCTATTTGTGATTTATGTGAATCCATACTCTCAAGTGATATTTTAAAAGTTTTTTATCATGTATAATATCTCTTTATATATTTTACTTTACGCCCCTCATATGAAGGTGATGGGTGGGTATTGATAGATATAAATCACAATATATTTCACCCTATAGAATTTTAGTATAGGAAAGGTATCAATATTCACCTAATTCAAATTAAATTTTAATAGTCATGGAAAAATATATTACCTCTTGTAAGGAGAGAATTTTAGGGGAATAACTAGCCTCAAAGATGGGGGGGGGGGTTGGATCTTCAAGTAGTGGTTGTTACTGTGTCATTTATTGTCTTTAATCCCTTTCCATAAACTTGGATAACAAGTAAAAATATAAATCAAAATTTTCTTTTAGAGAATCTATATGTGACTAAATTTCATTTATTTTCTTATATATACCCCCCAGTCTCTTTGTTTTCTAAAAGTATGTTTGAGGTGACACTAAAAAACCCTCACATATGATGTGGAAATATAGTTCTGGCTGTTTCAAGGCCACTGAAAAGAGTCATTCATCACGTAAAACCAATGATGATTTTTGTGTCTAAACTAGATAAAAATGTACAGGAAAATAAGTATTCATTTTTATTTAATACTTATTTAAATAAGAACATATTTGTATTATGTGATACTTACACATTATTCCCATGATCTTTTGTGTTTTCATCTACTATTTGTTGTTTTTTACATGATCCTCCTTCCACAATACATGCTATGGGATGAAAGTGGATTTAGATTCCAATTCACCAATCTGTATATAAGAAAAGGAATATAATTATGATATTATTTTATATAATATAAAAGTATTACTATATATTTAAAATAGTTACCACTTTTTCAAATGAAGTGTACCCCATCATTGCTTTTTGTACGGTTACATTAGTTTCAATGCAAACTACTTATTTTGAGTACTTTGTTACTGCTTCATAAATTAAAAATTCTAAATCAAAGTGATAAATACACATAATTTTAAATAAATATTAAAAATTACAATGTACCTAAAAAGATTCTTCCTCACAATTACTACTGAAATAATTCTATGTTTCTTGGTTTATAATGTGTGTATAAATGGCTGGTGGGTGGGGGAATATCTTCCACTCTATATCTTTAAGTTGTTTCTTTATAAGAAGTGTCTGAAGGGATATATGATCCTTTATCGAGACTATTACTATAAATTTAATTTGACAATAATCTAATATAAATTTACTTTGTATGGGATAATTAATAGTAAATCAATGTTTCGTTATTTTATTTTATTTAGTAAAATAAAGAAAGTATATCATATTTTTATCCTAATGTCTTCCCAAATTATTTTTATTTAATTTAGACAAAAGACTATACCACATGTCTACATCAATTGGAATTTTCATTCAAGTAGTGACCCTAATGAAAATAATGTAAATGTACTTGTTGGGGTCAACAATATGGCTATGTGCATTCCATCTAACCTTGAATTTTATGCCTTTTTTTCTCACCTTAATATTTTTTTAATAATGTCACACTAAAACACTCCTATCTTTTCTCATACATATATTTTTTCACCTTATACCATTTCCCTGGTTTTAATATTTCCAATATGTTGTTCCTTAGGGTTAATTGCATCAGTATGTGTGGAAATCAATTGTTTCTCTAGATTGGGGGCATTAACATGTGGAGGATCCATTATTTATAAAATTAGTTAAATGTTTAATTTAGATTATGTAAATTTAGTAGTGAACACATACTATTATGAGGTAACACATTTTATATTAAAAAAATAATTTAACCTAATAATTTAAATCTATCTTTTTTCTTTAAAGGTTGAAGCTATTTGTCCACTATATCAATTATCTAAATCCCCTCATTATGTTCCCCTTTGATATATAAGACATTTTCTATATTTGGACCACCATGAAATGATTGTGACATCCCAATGAAAGGTTCATCCTCAATCGAAAGTTCATTTGACCTTACAGTGTTTTTAGTTGAAAATGGAATAATTGACCAATTACTATTTGTTGGACATGAGACATAAAAAACTCATACTTGTGATTCCATTATGAATGGGTTGTCCCTATACCCTTCTTTATTGAAATTCACTTTCATGAATCTCAATTTTTTGATTTTAACTACACTATTGTTATGAACCCATTTTCATAAAAAAAAACGGACTTGGAATATTGTATAATCCAACTCACATATTTGTTTAATGATTCCAAAGTATGACATATATTTATAAATTGGATTTCTGTCCTTGGTACCAAATTCATGCATTTCTTCCTCCATAAGAGTAACTCTACTATTTTTTTATCATACTACATTCATTATATTTCATTGTATAGAACATATAAATATTATTTTTATAGATATTATAAGATAATATATGTAATTTTTTTTGCTATTTACTTATGTTAAAGTCATTCTGAAATTTAATTCAGATATTTAGATAACTTCTTAAAAATATAGTCTCAAAAAATTCCTTTAAACTATTTATTATATGTATTTAATATCTAGATTTCATTCCTTGATGGATTAAAATTATTAAGATTTGGTTTTTGGGTTTCAAAATATGTTTCAACCTCTATAATATTATGTAAAACATAAAAGTGAGTATTCACCCACTCTATAATGTTAATTGAAACAAAATCTCTTTTGAAAATTCATTTACCCACATAATTTTCATTGTGATGATATTTTAGGAGACCAATTATATCCACATCAGACAGGTAGTTAGTAATAAATTCAATTAATTCCTTAGAAACATATCACTATACAATATAACATTATGGATGAATTTAATTTTGGTTCACACTTTCAAAATCTTTATATAATATTCAATGAGGGTACATCTATCTATAATGTATTGGACCACATAGCTGGATCTCTCTAAACAACTAAACCATAAAGTAAACCATTATATCAAAAAATGATAGTGGGAAGAACATATATAATTTACTTAATATGACTGTAATTTAATTTTCCATATCTATAAACTTCACCAAGTCTATAAATTTACTACATATAACTTTGAAAAATAAGAAAAGATTACTTAATTGAGTAATTTTTTAGGTAGAAACATAGGAAAGCCATGAGCATTAAATATTACATTAAAATAAGAAATTAATGTGATTTTAAGCCCTTTTAATTCAAATAAGTAATCAAAACAACATTCTTGATATTTGATGAATACCCCTCTGAAAACTTTACACCATTTTGGAAGTCAAAAAACTAAAATATCACTTGACTAAAAAGAGTGTATGCTGTTAGAGAAAGAAAAGTACTCCTACCCTTTAAAATGCCAACTCTCCCATTATCCTCTTTTCAATCATGTTTGACCTAGCTTGGCGCATTTAGCATATTTCCAATGACACTATCATATATATATATTTCTACATGCATGAAATCAAGAATATTTCTAACAACCAAAAAAATCTAGTATGGTAATTCAATAAAAATATACCAATTTTCAACCTCATTTTCATAAGGTTTTTTGAAAAGGGTTTACAAAAGATGGTGATAATATCTTTTAATTTCTAAAATTTTTGATCACATTTTAGTGGAGACAATGTTTTAGTTTCTTTTGAATTACCATCAAATGATGTTTTTTAAGATAGGTATTTATGTCATCAGGGTAAAAATTTGTGATATTCTACAAAAATAATAAACAAGGAATATCTCAACCTAAATGAGTGTTTACCTTATTCAAAAATGGGTTACCCTAGAATTAATTTAATTTTATACCCTGAAATTTTCCATAAGAAGGAAATTCAATTATTGTCACATACAACATGAATTTCAATGTGAAATATTCATTTCCATGAGCATAATACAATGTAATACCTCAGTCCCATATTAATTTAAAATATTCAATTAATATATCCAAATAAACATCAGCATCATTAGATGGTTTTTTGGTCCAAATACAAGTATATACAATATAATGTATTTTAAATTCATGAAAAATCATGATGAAAAAGTATAATTTTCCAACATAATAAAAAAAGTAATGTGAGTGCCACTTTATACACAAAAGGATTCATTCCATCTATAGATAGTGCAAGGTAATGGTTTCTTGCCTCATTTCCACATTGAAGATACTCATGATCAATTTCCTTCTACTGGAGAGAGCCTATTGGGTGACCATATTCCCCTTCATGAATTCTTGTATTTTCATCCCATGTCAATTTGTTGATAGTCTCCTCACTTCCATGTAGGCATATAAACCTTGGAATGATTGGAAAGTACCATAAATTTTTTGAAGGACTTGATTAAAATTTCTTCTATTGAGTCACACCATACTTAAGGGAATATTTTATGTGATTCATTTTCCTTGAAAAAAAATATACAATCATTTGGATAAACATTTATTCTTTAAGAGATCATACCCCTTGAACATTTCATTCGTTTAACATTATATGTTTGATAAGGAAGCTCATTATCTTATGGTAGCATATAATATAAGAGATCAAGTAGGTTTGTAAAGATGGAGTCACTCCATCTATTTATAGATTTCAAATTATACACCTTTAGTACAATTGAAAATGTTGTATAATTAGTGTAACCAGCATAGAATAATTTCTTTGAACAACTCTTTAACTTATACAATATCTTTTTATAATCATGAAGTTCATCTTCAACTTCCATTTTCATTTCCTAAATATGATCTATATCATCATTTACACTTTATAGCTTATCAAATGGTTTATAAACCATAATGAGATCTCCATCATAGTTTACACTTGTAATCGTATCAAATGATCCAAAAACTATAGTGTTAAATCAGTCTTTAGATATACTCAGTTCTTTCTCTTATTTTGTCCAAAATTTGTAACTTTGATCTATTCCATGATAGATCAAGTGGAATTATAACTCCTCCAAAGGAATTTATCTTGAATAAAAATAACATAAACACAAACAAATGATTTGATAAGGATCATATACATTATCTATTTCAAACTTGATGAAATCTTTAACCCCATCCTCATACTCTTGTATAATATCATTAGAATACATCTATTTAATAGTTATATCCATCCCATTTGGTTCATTAAAATTTATATTTTATAATAAATAAATAAATACACAAAAGGTATAATTTTATAATTTTAACAGGCTATTCTTCATCAAGGGAGATAATTCACTCTCTATCATTATCAATGTGCATAAGAAACCTATGGATTTCTACAACTGGATCAGTATTAGGGTATATATAATAATATTTCACTATCAAAACATCTATCAAAGAAAATTAATTATTTTTTTCAATGTTTCTGTAGTTTTTAAAACAAATAAATTACATTGACTGTGGTTACACAATTTGTAAATTTTTTTAAAGATATCATATTTCTTCCCCAAACTGACATCCTCAAAGAGGTATCACCTAAATTCAGCATTTGAACTCATCCTCTATATGTGTGAACTTTTGTTTCATCTATTTTTTAAATATTTTATAATTTTTTTATATTTTTGAATTTAAATTAATAAAAAAATATTAAAAATAAGGTATAAGGTGTGACAACCCATTTTAATTTCTTTATCTAATCATTTATCAATAATTTTAAAATATCATAGACAACTTAGTGGATTTGAAATACTTATATAAGTAATAAAATCCTAACAAAAATACTTAGGAATGTTTTAATTAAAAATTCAACACGCTTTAATGAAAACTACACACCCATTCCTTCATTATTCAAATGAATTTGAATGAAATTATTATTCACAAAAACACTTTCCCACATTTAACACATACCTTAAAAAAATTTATACATGGAAAAAGCTTTTTAAGGAAAACATGAAAAATATTACATTTTAATTTCATTATAGTGTATCATGATATGTGTGTTTATAAAAACTTATTAGTTTTCTTAGGTTATATTTCAAATGATTCATCTAATTATATACATTCACATGGAAGGTCAATTTTAACCATCTCAAAATAAATAGGGACCAAAAAAGGTATTATACAATTAATGACCATAAAACAATATTTTTAAGTAATAAAAACCTAATGTTTTCCAAAAACATATATAAAATCAAGGTAATATAAAAAAATATTTATTAAAAGAATGGAATTTAAACACACATGAAAAAATATATTTGTTAAAGTAATTATATTGATAGGGAAACAAGAGATGATGCTTATTATAAGTTGTTAATGAGAGAGAGGGGTGGTAGTGACCAATTGTAGTTGAAAGTGTAGGGAGAGAAAACAACTTCTTTAAGGTCTCTTCCTTTAATGTGATGCGGTGTGTTTTTAAGGAAATGAGGGATTACAACATGCAAGCATCAATAGGTTGGGAAGAACAACAAAAAACTAGAAAAAATATGAAAGATTTATTATAACAAGTATTGACTAACATACCTTTGGTCAAGAGTTGATTTGTCCAACAAATTTGAAGGAGGAGGAAGCAACATTCAGATTTCGCAAGAGTATGAACAACATGAGGAGAAATAATCTAGGTTAGTGTTATTTTAAAAGAATGAAAAGGGTTTTATCAATGCTAGTAAAAAAACACTGATAAAACATACATTTATCAACTCTAAAATGAAAATCATTTTTTATTAGTGTTAAATTCAGCACTGATAAAGTGAGGATTTATCAGTGGTTAATTAAAGTTGATAAATACCAGTTTATAAAAATCCAAAATTAAATTTACAAATTACAATAAATTACTAAGCATATAAACATGAATAATAAAACTTACTTTATAATAAAAAAGAAATTAATATTAAAATTTAATAAATTAAAAATATATTAAATATCAATATGTAATTTTAAATGGATAAATAATATTAATTATATAAATTAAAAAATATTAAAAATTAATAAATTATATATATTATAAAAAATTATAAATGAGTAAATACTAAAAACTAGATTTAAATAAAAAAATTACATTAAATTACTTATTAAAAATGAATAAATAATAACTATATAAAGATTTAATGAAAAAATTATTAAAATAAAAATAAATAAATATCATTTATATAAATTAAAAAAATATTAAAAATATTAAAAATTAATAAATAAAAATTAATAAATAAATATTAAAAATGAATAAATTATAGAAATATTAAATGAATGAACTTTAAAAATGAATAAATTATAAAAATAATAAAAGTGAATAAGTATTAAAAATCAATAGATAACAATAAATGAATATATATTAGAAATGAATAAAATTAAATAATTAAAAATGAATAAATTACTAAAATATTATAAAATGAATTAATAATTTTAATTATATAAATTAATGAAATATTTAAAAATAATAAATATTAAAATGAAAATAAAAAATATTAAAAATTATACTTATAACCAAAATATTTATAATAAATTTCAAATTTATAATGTAACACCCCAAAATTCTAAAAGAAGAACATTATATTCGATAGATTATGAGACACGCAACACCAAGCTTAAAAAACCCATGAAATATATTTCTTTAAATTTTATACTTTTGATAGCTTGTGACACATGTAACCATGAGTCTAAAGGAATCATGAAATAGGATATTGTTATAACCTAACTATTAAATTAGAAAGTAGGAATAATAACAACTAAATTAGGAAAATTATATGGTTTAAAAATGCATCAAATAAATTCGATGGATATATATTGATTTGAAATAATATAATAATCATTTGAAAGAAAATAAAATGATTTTTGAAAAACTGTATTTTTCAAAGAAAACAGTTTCGTCGTGTTTTGAACACTTATGATAAAATTAATTTTTAAGGCTTTTAGAAAATTTATTCTATAAAATAAAATTAATTTTCAAAATTATCAGATCAAAATTACCTTAGGTTGAATTTTCGGGTTTTTTTTCTGAAAAGTTTCATTCTTTGATGACTTGTAAAAAAATAAATATTCTTTTATAAAAACTGCCATTTATTTTAAAGTATATACATGCCCTATTTTATTTTATTATTGTAACACCCCAAGCTTCTACGGTACGTTTCCCTTCGAATAATGCGATAGCGTGTGTTGTACGCAACCTCGAGTTCTAACACACACCACAACTAATTAAACTAGCCGTTGTGAATAGTAATACCTACTTTTTGAAATCATATATATTCTATATTTCAAAATGGACTTCATTTTTGGATTCGGAATATCAAAATTAGCCTAGGGTGAAATTTTGGTACATTTCGGATAACTTTCATATTTTGATGAATAGTGAAAATTTCTAAATTTTAATTAAAAACAACTTTTTTAATCAAAATAATTAATAGTGATAAATTATGAATTTGAGTGGTTTTAAAGTATATTTAGAATATATTTTTACCATTCAATTTAATGTTTATCATTGGACATAATTTTACAATTAAACCGAACATAAACAAGTGTCAATCTTTTGATAGTTATTATCTCTTAAAAACACGCTTTTTGTTTTGACAGCGGGAATTAATTTTAAATTAATTTCTGCCACTTCTGTGTTTTGAATTTAGGAAAATGGATTCCATATTTGGAATCAGGATGTTCAAATTGTGTAAATAGGTAACTTTTATTTTTAGACATTTTGAATAGTTACTGTGGTAAATATTTTATTTACCATGGTTAAAGGGTAAATCCGGTAAATAAGGGTTAAAAGAATAATATTATAATAATAAAAAATTACCCTAAAACGTGTCATAACCTTATTGGTGGACACATACCCGACCATGGGCATCCTTTGGTCAATTTGGGGACCCCTTGGAGCCACTTGTATGTGGTAGGGACACTTTATATTAATAAAGTTAAAATAAAAATAAAAATGGCATAAGCTTACATCTTTTAGAAGAACAATTTTTACATAGGGTTATACATGTTGGATTTTCGATTATAAATATTCATTAGAAAGCTAAAAAGATTTCCTACATAATGATATTTTATTTATAATTTTTAGACATTATATAATTTATTTTATTTATGACACAATGATGATGCAGTAATTACTAAAATAGTGAAAAATAAAAATAATTGATCTTTTAAATACCCAAATAATTATAATATGAAACTTTTAATGAATTAAACTAATTTTCTATGATAATATGATATATTAGGATTGATTTAATTGACTTTGTTCGAAGTAATCAATCTGTTAGGAGTTTCACAAAAATCAACTATTGAATAGTGTCAAAATTGACATAAAAGAGTTCTTAAAACAAATATTATATTATTAATTGATATTAAATTCCTAAAAATCTAAGGTTCGGCCAAGAGACTTATATTATGATAGGTTCCTCATTAATGGACCACTTGGGGGTCGATTGGATGTATATAGTAAGTTTATTAACCATATTATATAAAAATACAAAGAGACATTGTAAAAGTGAAACTAATTAACTTAGAGTTAATACTTAAAGATAAGGTTAATATAAGTACCCAAACCTGTCTAAATTCTATTGGATGAGTTGTTTTCGACCTATCCCCACCTCATCCTTTGAATAGTCAACTTTGGAGCCTTTGTAAACCGAATATGGATTTATTATAAATTAATATTTCTAACTTTTCCAAAGGTGCCCCTCACCCCTCTTATAAAAGGGCACTTCTCCTTCTCATTTCTTCACACCTTCAAAGCCTTTTGGTTCGGCCAAACTCTGCCCAAATACTCTCCCAACATCCCTCAATACAACCTAGAGGCCTTAGTTCGATCAGAAAGCCAACCTAAGGAGCCCTTTTGATCAAATCAAAAGGAAGAACCCGAAGAAGAGGTAACGATTTCACCACCCTTTTCTAAGTTCATTTCTTCTTCCACTTCTTCTTCCTTTGTTCTTACCATTCTGAAATAATAACTCCAGTATCTCACATATACTGTGATGTTATTATAAGTATGGTACAACCATATTCAGTATTCTATCCACCCTTTGAATAACATGTCACCATACGTGCGTACGTACGGCTTACCGTCTCCACGTCGTGGTGTAATTGTTATTCAATATAATATTATTTGGATGGGTATAATAATGATGTGTAACTCATGTAAATAATAAATATAACATGTTAATGATTCTGTATATATGATATACCATCCATCTATATATTATTTTAATATCAAAAGAATGATATTGTCGCTCGTGCGTACGTACGGACTACCGTCTCCACGAACGCGATGAGATTCATTCTCCATCGTAACCATTAAAGCGTAATTATCATTTTATGATTTAAAAATGATGTTTAAGGACTTGATATCATTCTGGATATGAATAATATACAACCTATCCTTTACAAACATGTCTTACGTAACAAAACATATGAAAGAAAACAAGTAAGTTAACACCCGAAACAACGATAATACTAAGATATTATTATCAAATCAATATTAAAAGATCATATATGATATCATATTAATGTATATGATTCTTGTATAATTTAATAACAATTATTTCACCATTATACAGGAGGTTAACCTACCACAACCAAGGAAAAGTACAAGGTAAGGGTTTATTTCACAATCTCTTCATTATCCGAGGTTGTTTATACGTAATAATCTACTGGGATATCTTTATCATCCACATCCATGTTTCTTAAAAATGTATTTCAAAACATTTTTACCATTTACAAGAATATGGGTTAAAGTCATTTATACCCTTGTTTGACTTTTTATAAGAGGTTTATAAAGGAATCTTTCCGTCGTTTTCAAAACAAGGTCCTTTTTAACCTTTTCGACAGAATTGAGGTAAGAATGTTTTTTTTAACTTATACGGCGGGTGCGGTTATTTTACGCCGTTATAAAATCTTCAAAGCTTCCCTTACAATCTTATAAGAATATTTTCAAAGAAAATGTTTTATTTTATATGTATCTTAAATGATTTCAAAATAAAAGGAGATATTTCTTTAAAAAGAATTTTGATTTCATCTATGTCAACATCCTTTGATGGATTTTAAGATTATTTGAAGTTGATTTATTATGATACAAAACTTCTATATTGTATTGAAGGTTTTGTGATATGTTTGACTGTGGATGTGCTATTTTTATACCATTCATAGTTTATTGTGAAAGTATTAACATTTCGTATGCTAGTTTTAATACGAATGTTTATGTTATGTTTAAACCTTTTCATATGGGAATGCATTGGACTTAATAAGTGACGGGTGGAGCCCGCTATAGCTCCTCGATGCATCGGTAGGTCTCATGAGACAAACTAGTGTCTTGGCACAAGGCCTTGACAAAATCTTATTTGTAGTCTTGGCACGAGGCCTTGGCTATGTGGTTATGATAGTCTGGCATTATGCATTCCAACATTATGAAAGTGGTTATTGATTTTTGCATGTGATTATTCGATTAGTAGAATATCCATGTGAATAAGTAAATGGCATTATTTCATTTTACTTTTGCCATACCATGTTGAAGTTCAATTTTAAAAGGCTTTTGTTTTAGTAATGCATTGCCTTAAATGTTTATTCTTATTTATGAAAGTTTCCGCTATATTGTTATCCTTACTGGGCATTTGAGCTCACCCCTTTTATATGTTTTATTTTTCCCCAGGATGTGAAGAAGTAAATTATGAATGACTTGCAGGGATATTATGAGGGGTTAATAGTGTGGATATGAAGACTTTGTTGTTGTAGTAGTTTTTCACTTTGAAATGTAATGTAAAACTTTATGATTATATCTAGTGTTTCCAAGGCTACTAAACCAATCGGTCTTTCGGGATTTGATCTTTCTTGTGATCATGCCAATGTTATGTAATAATGCACCGACTCTGGGTAGCTGGGGTCGGGGCGTTACAGTTGGTATCAGAGGAAGTTTAGTACAAACCTTGGAAGCTAGATTTAGATAAACTCTGATTAGAGCACATAGACCTAAGATGAACTTTGAGGATTAATATAGAAGAACTTCCTAGAATTTTGGTATTGTAGAGACTTTGTGAGTTTTCCGAGCAATACATCCCTGTCTGGATACGAGCAGGTAGAGGCGGCTCTGGCACAGATGTACCTAGGGGTAAAACCCGAAAACACCGCTTTGAGCTAGACTCGAACGGGAACTGGTGCACGACAACGGGCCTTGCTGCACTCTTGGTTACGACACTCCCGGGGGATATGCTTAGGATAACTCTCACTTTCTTTACAAATCATTATGAAGGGTTTATGAGTTTATACTTCCTCAAAGAAAACATATTTATGATTATGGATTATATCCATAGATAGTTCAATTTATGTTAAGTGTTTTATAAGTATGGGATTATGTATTTTGATTCATAAACTGATCTAGTTTATGCCATTGTTTAGAAATGGCGCCTAGTGGAAGAAATGGAAACCGTATCAATGCACGCACTCCATGTAGGGATTGCCCTCCTGCTCAAGATAATTATAGTGGGGCTGGTGATGCAACTGGTGCTGATCAGCTAATCACCGTACTGGGACAACTTACTCAGGTTATGAATAATAACCTTACCCGTATGGAGCACCCTGATCCGCAGCGTGGAGGATCAATGTTAGATCGATTCATGAGACAACAACCACCAACGTTCAATGGAAGTACAAATCCCTTAGTAGCTGAGCAATGGATATTTTCCCTAGAGAAAATATTTCAGGCTTTGGGGAGTAGTGAAAGGGAAAAAGTTACCATGGCAGTTTACCGCCTCACTGGAGATGCTGATCAATGGTGGTCATTGATTCAAAACATGAAGGAAGATGATGAAGTATCAAACATGGAATGGAGGGAGTTCAAAGATCTGTTTTTAGAAAAATACTTCCCTCGCGACCATCGAGCAGATATGGAAAGGCAATTTCTGAGTCTGAGACAAAAGGAGGACGAGAATGTCACAAAGTATGAGGCTAACTTTACAAGGTTAGCGAGGTACGCTGGTGATTATATTCGTAACCCAAGAAGTAAGATTGATCGTTTCTTTGATGGTTTAAAACCATTTCTCCGTCGAGCATTAGTCTCACAATCCTTTTCATCGTACGAAGACATTGTCTCATGTGCTATCAAGACCGAAAAGGAATTCTCTAAGTCTTATGACTTTAAAGCAAAGCAAGAGAAGAAGAGACCTGCTGATCAATCTGGGAATGGAAATAAGGGGAAGAAGGGAAAGGTTGAATATCCATCTTGTGGTAAGTGCGGGAAGAAACACCCCGGTGCTTGCCTGAAGGGAATGGGAGTCTGTTACAAGTGTGGTGAAAAAGGCCACCAAGCTCATGATTGCAAGGGGAAGAAGGAAGCTACCAACGTTCAGTGTTACAATTGCAGGGAGATGGGGCATTATGCAAATGCATGTCCTAAGCGTCAGGAGAACTTACCTCAGAAAAGGCCAAGGGATCAAGGCCAGGCTTATGCTATCACTACTGCTGAGGTAGAAGCTCCGAAAGACGTGGTGGCAGGTAATTTAATGGTTTCCTCAAGTTTAGCAAATGCATTATTTGATTCTGGATCATCGCATTGTTTCATATCTTCCCAGTTTGCTAAGAAAATTAGATATTTCCAATTTGATTTAATAAGGGAGTTGTCAGTTAAAACTCCTAAGGGAAGTATCGTTGCAACAAAGTTTTGTGAATCAGTCCCCATTAGAGCACATAAATTTTCTTTATCTGCTGATTTCATCGTCATACCTATGATTGAGTTTGATATAATCCTCGGTATGGACTGGCTTTCGGACTATGATGCGAAGATTTATTGTAAGAAGAAAGAGGTTACGATTCTTGATGATAATGATAAGGAGCACCTTATTTTTAGAGCAGAATCGTCACCACCTAATTCTTATTTAGATCCACCCCCTGTAGCTCAACTTAATTCAATTATCGGGGAGGAAGAGAATGAAATAACTATCGGTGAGGAAAGGAATGTTCAAATAGAGGATGTACCTATTGTGAAAGAGTTTGTAGATGTATTTCCGGAAGATTTACCTGGACATCCTCCAGAACGAGAAGTAGAGTTTTCCATTGATTTAATTCCTGGATCAAGGCCTATATCGAAGACCCCTTATAGAATGGCCACTGTAGAGTTAGTCGAACTAAAGAAACAACTAGAGGAATTGAGTAATAAGGGATTTATTCGCCCTAGTGTTTCTCCATGGGGAGCCCCTGTTCTTTTTGTTAAAAAGAAAGATGGATCTATGAGGTTATGTATCGACTACAGGGAGATCAATGCTATAACGATAAAGAACAAGTATCCCCTACCTCGTATTGATGATTTATTTGACCAACTGCATGGAGCTCAATACTTTTCAAAGATTGACCTTCGATCTGGATACCATCAGTTGTGTGTAAAGAAGGAAGACATTCCGAAGACAGCATTTCGAACCAGGTACGGGCATTACGAGTTTACTGTAATGCCGTTTGGATTGACTAATGCACCCTCTGTATTCATGGATCTGATGAATAGAGTTTTCAAGGAGTATCTCGATGAATTTGTGGTGGTATTTATTGATGATATCTTGGTATACTCCAAAACCTACGAAGATCATGAAAATCACTTGCGCATTATCTTGAAGACTCTGAGGAGGCATGAATTATATGGAAAGTTTAGCAAGTGTGAATTCTGGCTTCAGGAGATTTCTTTTCTTGGCCATATTGTCTCTAAAGATGGAATCTCTGTTGATCCTTCTAAGACCAAGGCAATCCAAGAATGGCCAGCACCTACGAGTATAACTGAGGTACGTAGTTTTATTGGTTTGGCAGGTTATTATCGACGTTTCGTCCAGAATTTTGCCCGATTGGCTAACCCATTAACGAAGCTCACACGTAAAGGGGTTAAATTTGTTTGGACAAAAGAGTGTGAAGAATGTTTCGAAGAACTGAAGAGAAGATTAGTCAATGCTCCTATATTGACTCTACCATCGGGGAATGATGGGTTCGTTATTTATAGTGATGCATCGAAGAAAGGACTTGGCTGTGTCCTTATGCAGAATGATAGAGTTATTGCCTATGCATCACGACAGTTGAAAATTCATGAACAAAACTATCCTACTCATGATCTTGAGTTAGCAGCTGTGATCTTTGCTTTGAAGATATGGAGGCACTACCTCTATGGTGAAAAATGTGAGATTTATACTGATCATAAGAGTTTGAAGTATATTTTCTCACAAAAAGAACTCAACATGAGGCAAAGGAGATGGCTTGAATTACTCAAGGATTATGATTGTACGATACACTACCACCCGGGGAAGGCAAACAAGGTGGCAGATGCTTTGAGCAGAAAAGACCATGGAGTTCTGAACATGATGAGAATTGAAAGGGATCCAATTTTCATGGATCTAGTGAAGATGGACATGGGAATAACCAGGGAAGGTGAAACATCAATGCTTTTTCAAATGGTTGCCAAACCATCTTTACTAGAAAGGATTAAGAGTTCTCAGACCGATGATGAAGAATTTCAGAAGAAGATTAAAGCTGTGAATGATGGGAGATTGAGAGACTTTGCGTATGAAGGTGGAATTTTGAAATTCGGGAAGAGACTTTGTGTTCCCAATATACCTGATCTAAAAAGGGAATTGCTGGATGATGCTCATAGTTCCAATTTCTCTATACACCCTGGGAGCACCAAAATGTATAGAGATTTGAAGGAACATTTTTGGTGGGACAACATGAAGAGGGAGATTGCTGATTTTGTGTCAAGATGTATGGTTTGTCAACAAGTGAAAGCTGGAAGGCAACAGCCTGGAGGAGTCATGCAACCTCTTCCCATACCGGAGTGGAAATGGGACAATATTACGATGGACTTTGTCATGGGGCTACCAAAGACTCCTAGAAGGAACGATGCAATATGGGTTATTGTTGATCGTCTTACCAAGTCAGCACATTTTCTTGCTATAAGAGAAGATCTACCCCTGGAACGTCTAGCAAGACTATACATTAATGAAGTTGTGAGACTTCATGGAGTACCCCTATCAATTGTTTCGGATCGTGATCCCCGTTTTACTTCAAGGTTTTGGAAAAGTCTTCAGAAATCCCTGGATACTGAACTTCATTTGAGCACTGCTTACCACCCTCAGACAGACGGACAATCAGAACGGACTATTCAGACCTTAGAAGACATGTTGAGATCTTGCTCACTTGATTTTCAGGGTATGTGGGATCAATATTTACCTCTGGTAGAATTTTCCTATAACAATAGCTTCCATTCGAGTATACAAATGGCACCATATGAAGCGTTATACGGAAAGAGATGTCGTACACCAACCTGTTGGGATGACGTTGGTGAAAGAAAACTTGTAGGCCCAGAACTGGTGGAGGAAACGGTGGAAAAGGTGAAGGTAATCCAAAATCACATCAAAGCAGCTCAAAGTAGGCAGAAGAGCTATGCCGATAATCGAAGGAAGGATTTGGAATTTCAAGTCGGTGATCATGTTTTCCTAAAGGTATCTCCGTGGAAGGGAGTCATACGTTTTGGTAAGAAAGGTAAATTGAGTCCCAGGTACATCGGACCTTTCGAAATTCTAGAACGAATTGGGGCTGTAGCTTACCGATTGGCAATGCCGCCAAGTCTCTCCAAAGTTCACGATGTGTTCCACGTTTCTCTGTTGAGAAAATACATGCCTGACCCAACGCATGTACTCACCTATGAGGAATTAGAACTGGAACCCGATCTGTCTTATTTCGAAGAGCCCGTCAGGATTCTTGATACAAGAGAACAAGTACTGAGAAACCGGACGACGCGTCTGGTAAAAGTTTTGTGGAGAAATCATAAAATGGAAGAGGCAACGTGGGAACCCGAGGAACTTATGATGAAGAACCACCCGAGTCTTTTTATGCAGTAATACCCTAGAAATTGCGAGGACGCAATTATTTGAAGGAGGGGAGAATGTAACACCCCAAGCTTCTACGGTACGTTTCCCTTCGAATAATGCGATAGCGTGTGTTGTACGCAACCTCGAGTTCTAACACACACCACAACTAATTAAACTAGCCGTTGTGAATAGTAATACCTACTTTTTGAAATCATATATATTCTATATTTCAAAATGGACTTCATTTTTGGATTCGGAATATCAAAATTAGCCTAGGGTGAAATTTTGGTACATTTCGGATAACTTTCATATTTTGATGAATAGTGAAAATTTCTAAATTTTAATTAAAAACAACTTTTTTAATCAAAATAATTAATAGTGATAAATTATGAATTTGAGTGGTTTTAAAGTATATTTAGAATATATTTTTACCATTCAATTTAATGTTTATCATTGGACATAATTTTACAATTAAACCGAACATAAACAAGTGTCAATCTTTTGATAGTTATTATCTCTTAAAAACACGCTTTTTGTTTTGACAGCGGGAATTAATTTTAAATTAATTTCTGCCACTTCTGTGTTTTGAATTTAGGAAAATGGATTCCATATTTGGAATCAGGATGTTCAAATTGTGTAAATAGGTAACTTTTATTTTTAGACATTTTGAATAGTTACTGTGGTAAATATTTTATTTACCATGGTTAAAGGGTAAATCCGGTAAATAAGGGTTAAAAAAATAATATTATAATAATAAAAAATTACCCTAAAACGTGTCCTAACCTTATTGGTGGACACATACCCGACCATGGGCATCCTTTGGTCAATTTGGGGACCCCTTGGAGCCACTTGTATGTGGTAGGGACACTTTATATTAATAAAGTTAAAATAAAAATAAAAATGGCATAAGCTTACATCTTTTAGAAGAACAATTTTTACATAGGGTTATACATGTTGGATTTTCGATTATAAATATTCATTAGAAAGCTAAAAAGATTTCCTACATAAGGATATTTTATTTATAATTTTTAGACATTATATAATTTATTTTATTTATGACACAATGATGATGCAGTAATTACTAAAATAGTGAAAAATAAAAATAATTGATCTTATAAATACCCAAATAATTATAATATGAAACTTTTAATGAATTAAACTAATTTTATATGATAATATGATATATTAGGATTGATTTAATTGACTTTGTTCGAAGTAATCAATCTGTTAGGAGTTTCACAAAAATCAACTATTGAATAGTGTCAAAATTGACATAAAAGAGTTCTTAAAACAAATATTATATTATTAATTGATATTAAATTCCTAAAAATCTAAGGTTCGGCCAAGAGACTTATATTATGATAGGTTCCTCATTAATGGACCACTTGGGGGTCGCTTGGATGTATATAGTAATTTTATTAACCATATTATATAAAAATACAAAGAGACATTGTAAAAGTGAAACTAATTAACTTAGAGTTAATACTTAAAGATAAGGTTAATATAAGTACCCAAACCTGTCTAAATTCTATTGGATGAGTTTTTTTCGACCTATCCCCACCTCATCCTTTGAATAGTCAACTTTGGAGCCTTTGTAAACCGAATATGGATTTATTATAAATTAATATTTCTAACTTTTCCAAAGGTGCCCCTCACCCCTCTTATAAAAGGGCACTTCTCCTTCTCATTTCTTCACAACTTCAAAGCCTTTTGGTTCGGCCAAACTCTGCCCAAATACTCTCCCAACATCCCTCAATACAACCTAGAGGCCTTAGTTCGATCAGAAAGCCAACCTAAGGAGCCCTTTTGATCAAATCAAAAGGAAGAACCCGAAGAAGAGGTAACGATTTCACCACCCTTTTCTAAGTTCATTTCTTCTTCCACTTCTTCTTCCTTTGTTCTTACCATTCTGAAATAATAACTCCAGTATCTCACATATACTGTGATGTTATTATAAGTATGGTACAACCATATTCAGTATTCTATCCACCCTTTGAATAACATGTCACCATACGTGCGTACGTACGGCTTACCGTCTCCACGTCGTGGTGTAATTGTTATTCAATATAATATTATTTGGATGGGTATAATAATGATGTGTAACTCATGTAAATAATAAATATAACATGTTAATGATTCTGTATATATGATATACCATCCATCTATATATTATTTTAATATCAAAAGAATGATATTGTCGCTCGTGCGTACGTACGGACTACCGTCTCCACGAACGCGATGAGATTCATTCTCCATCGTAACCATTAAAGCGTAATTATCATTTTATGATTTAAAAATGATGTTTAAGGACTTGATATCATTCTGGATATGAATAATATACAACCTATCCTTTACAAACATGTCTTACGTAACAAAACATATGAAAGAAAACAAGTAAGTTAACACCCGAAACAACGATAATACTAAGATATTATTATCAAATCAATATTAAAAGATCATATATGATATCATATTAATGTATATGATTCTTGTATAATTTAATAACAATTATTTCACCATTATACAGGAGGTTAACCTACCACAACCAAGGAAAAGTACAAGGTAAGGGTTTATTTCACAATCTCTTCATTATCCGAGGTTGTTTATACGTAATAATCTACTGGGATATCTTTATCATCCACATCCATGTTTCTTAAAAATGTATTTCAAAACATTTTTACCATTTACAAGAATATGGGTTAAAGTCATTTATACCCTTGTTTGAATTTTTATAAGAGGTTTATAAAGGAATCTTTCCGTCATTTTCAAAACAAGGTCCTTTTTAACCTTTTCGACAGAATTGAGGTAAGAATGTTTTTTTTAACTTATACGGCGGGTGCGGTTATTTTACGCCGTTATAAAATCTTCAAAGCTTCCCTTACAATCTTATAAGAATATTTTCAAAGAAAATGTTTTATTTTATATGTATCTTAAATGATTTCAAAATAAAAGGAGATATTTCTTTAAAAAGAATTTTGATTTCATCTATGTCAACATCCTTTGATGGATTTTAAGATTATTTGAAGTTGATTTATTATGATACAAAACTTCTATATTGTATTGAAGGTTTTGTGATATGTTTGACTGTGGATGTGCTATTTTTATACCATTCATAGTTTATTGTGAAAGTATTAACATTTCGTATGCTAGTTTTAATACGAATGTTTATGTTATGTTTAAACCTTTTCATATGGGAATGCATTGGACTTAATAAGTGACGGGTGGAGCCCGCTATAGCTCCTCGATTCATCGGTAGGTCTCATGAGACAAACTAGTGTCTTGGCACAAGGCCTTGACAAAATCTTATTTGTAGTCTTGGCACGAGGCCTTGGCTATGTGGTTATGATAGTCTGGCATTATGCATTCCAACATTATGAAAGTGGTTATTGATTTTTTCATGTGATTATTCGATTAGTAGAATATCCATGTGAATAAGTAAATGGCATTATTTCATTTTACTTTTGCCATACCATGTTGAAGTTCAATTTTAAAAGGCTTTTGTTTTAGTAATGCATTGCCTTAAATGTTTATTCTTATTTATGAAAGTTTCCGCTATATTGTTATCCTTACTGGGCATTTGAGCTCACCCCTTTTCTATGTTTTATTTTTCCCCAGGATGTGAAGAAGTAAATTATGAATGACTTGCAGGGATATTATGAGGGGTTAATAGTGTGGATATGAAGACTTTGTTGTTGTAGTAGTTTTTCACTTTGAAATGTAATGTAAAACTTTATGATTATATCTAGTGTTTCCAAGGCTACTAAACCAATCGGTCTTTCGGGATTTGATCTTTCTTGTGATCATGCCAATGTTATGTAATAATGCACCGACTCTGGGTAGCTGGGGTCGGGGCGTTACAATTATGGTTTTAAGATTAAAATTAGTTCAATTATAAATTTATTAATCCAAATTTGTTCATTGAAATCAATTTATATGTTGGAATCTAAAAATGCGTCCATTTCATTCACCAAATGCTTCCATACATGATCCCAGAGTGTAGCTCATTCCACAAACTTCGATTTGACTAGTCGTGGAGCCCGAACGGAGTTATGGACCAAAAGTTATGTCCGTTTCTAAGTTAGGCCACTGGAAATGGCCATCCAGGAAGATTTTTGGGAAAAGTATGGTTTTGTGCGCAAGAATTGAAATATTGCGTGCAAGAATGGATGTTTTGCGTGCAATAATGGAATCTTGTGTGCAATAGTTAAATCTTGCGTGCAAAATGTCATGCAAACCTTTTGCTCACCCAATGAGATGCCATCTTCCATGCAGGCCACCTGGAAAATGTCGAAGGAAGGTGTGAACAAGTTTTGATAGTTACACGCAAGATTAGCATCTGCGTGCAAGATTCTTACACACCCAATGCGACATCAAATGTCCCCTTGTGCGAACACCCGCCGTAGGGTGTGCGTAAGATCACTTCTGCACCCAAAAAATTACGCGCAACTACTCCCTGGTTCAACTATAAATTCAAGTGCTACCCCACCCCTTGGGGGAGGTATCTGGAGGACGGATGGCACTCTACTGTGTGTAGGACCACCTCTTTTGTGCCCACGCAGAAGAATGGATCCCTCCATGTGAGATCTTTCATGACAGGTCCCATATGGGTCTGCATTCGCACGGGCCCACAATGGTTTGATCCTTGCTTGACATATTTTATGCCTAAGTCATGCGCGTGCAAGATTCCATGATTGCACGAAAAACTTCCCATCTTGAGCGCAAGACATCAATCTTGTGCGCAACAGTACCAAGGTGGTAAATCTTGAGCACACCTATGCTGCACAGTCCAACCTTGCGCACAACCCATCCTGTGCATAGGCCATCTTATGTGCAACAGTGCCCAGGCCTATGCCCGTTGGTCCATATCGCGGGGGGCTGCGCCCCCGCACCCCTGCTTCTGGGTCAGTCCCGGGCTACGGTTCTTGCCCTCCAGGCCGATCCCTTCACTACTATCACTGACCCCCATGAAAAATGGAGAGTCGCACCATGAGATTTTTGGGCCGAGACATCGGCACTTTCCATTGCGCCCTTATGTGCTGCCGCTGTCCACCTATGGGATACCATGATTTGAGATACTACTCCACACACCATGAAACACCTTGAGTCAACATATTTCTCTTAGTCCATTTCCCATGTCATGAGTTGAGATGCTTGTCATCAATCCCCCTAAGTACCTTGAGTTAAACAATTTCTCAAGTAACTCATACACACCCCATAACCTTGCTTCTATACCAGGTTCAACAAAAAAGGGCCACCCTTGCGCAAGTCCCAATACCAACCATTTCTAGGCGACTTATTCCAAACAATCCTCTCTACATGACTATAAACTATAGCATTCCCTATATGAAAAGTATAGGATGCCTCTTGTTCCAAACAAGAGATGCCTTATGCACCAAGCATAAGATGCCAACTGTCCTATCTACATGACTATAAACAATAGTACACCCTATGTTCCAAACATCGGATGCCTCGTTTTCCAAACAAGAGATTCCTTATGCACCAAGCATAAGATTCCAATAGTCTTATCTATATGACTATAAACTATAGAATTCCCTATATGACATGTATAGGATGCCTCTTGTTCCAAATGAGATATGACTTATGCTCCAAACATGAGATACTAATAGTCCTATCAACATGACTATAAACAGTAGTGCACCCTATGTTCCAAACATAGGTTGCCTCTTGATCCAAACAAGAGATGCCTTATGCTTTAAACATGAGATGCCAACAGTCCTATCTACATGACTATAAACTGTAGTGAACCCTATATTCCAAACATAGGATGCCTATTTCTCCAAACAAGAGATGCCTTATGCTCCAAGCATGAGATTCCAACAGTCCTATCTACATGACTATAAACTGTAGTACTCTCTATGTGACAAATATAGGATGCCTCTTACTCCAAACAAGAGATGCCTTATGCTCCAAGTAGAATATGCCAAAATTACTCTCTACATGACTATAAACTATAGTATTCTCTATTATTCAATAATAAGATGCGTCTTGTTACAAATAAGTGATTCCTTATGTGATAAGAATAAGATTCTGCATGCCATGATTACAGTGGTATAATTTCATGATAATTGGAATCCATTCGAGCATTCCACCACTCTACCTCATGCTTTGTGTGTCCTTTATTCTGATCTTCATCCCCTTTCATGTCTGAAGGGACCCCCTAATGGTTGGGTCCCATGCCGCATCGGCTCACCTACCAACCTGGGCCAACACCCTGTAAGACTTTGGATGACACTTCGAGTCAGGTCTTGTGTTTTGAACACGGTCAGTAGTCAACCCTCATTTTTTTGTCCCCAATTTAGGCTAATGTAATATGGAGGCTATGTTTTGAACATGGTCAACAAGTATCCACTATCATCACGCCACCCTCACTGCGTTTCGAATGTCCAGTATGTGATTCACACTTTTCATCTACCTTTGTTTGGACTGATTCCAATGTCCTTGGAATTATCCCACTTGTGCACTAGCGCATATGTGTAGACATCAATTATGTGCCTCGACCCACCAGCAAGGTGAGATGCCCTCATGACCAGACACGAGGAAGACACCCGAGAAACTTCCTTGTGTAAGCCCCATCCACCATTGCTGCTCCATAGCAGCACCCAGGTAGCTTCCTTGCGTAAGCCCCATCCACCATTACAACTCCATAACGACACCCTAGAAACTACCTTACATAAGCCCCATCCACCATTGCCACTCTATAGCAGCACCCAGGCAGCTTCCTTGCATAAACCCCATCCACCATTGTCACTCCATAGCAGCACCCAGGTAGCTTCTATTCGAACTACGTGATATTTGATCCCTGTCTCCTAGAAAGGGTATGTAGGAAGCCTCCCTGAGGTTCAACCTCATTTAGTGGTAATCCGTTGTCAACCCCATTCAGCAGTAAGCCATTGTCAACCCCATTTAGCGGTAATCCGTGGAAGTCCCCCAATTGATGGTAAGCCATTGAAGTCCCCAATCGACGGTAAGCTATCATCAGATGAACTACGTGGACTTTGATTGCCTACCACGGGGATATGTAGGAATCCTTCCTGAGGTTCAAGCCCATCGCTCATGTCCTATACTGATCTATCCCTCGATCCCATGTGTTCTGGGAAGATTATGCCCCAACTCGGAGGTTCCTCTTCCTCCGGATCTCATCCAAGCGTCCTTTATCATATATAATATTATAAATATTATTATGTCTCTTTTATAGGTTAATAAAATTATTAAATCCACTTTATAGGTGGTTATAGTGTGTTTAACTTAAATGAAATGTGAGGTGAGAGACTTCATCTCAATCTCCCTTTATCAAGGCATATTATAACGTTATGCCCATAATTTCTTTTATTTGGGGTACATACTGACCCTTTGAAATGTAATATATTTATTAATTAATAATTAATTGTATTTAAAGTTTCAAATTTAATTATTTCATCCAAATGGATTTTTACTTAAAAGTTACCATATGGTAAGCAATGTCATAACTCAATTTCTTTTCTTTGGGTTATATTAATTCTTCATTATCTATAATATTATAAGATTATGTGGGTAATAAATTTTGACTATAATTTTATTTTATTTCAACTTGCATTATGACATTTGATATAAAAAATTGATTCATTGGTTAATTCTTACTTCAATATTATGATCTTTGTAAGGGTTTATTTCACAACCTCATTTTAATCCATATTTTTTACACATCAATTTCCATTGAGGAAAATTGTTTGATCATTGGATAATAAACCCATTTCATTTTATTATCCTCTGGTTATTAATTATTTTTTCAAGTAATATTACCATTTTCCCACTCTTTGGTACAAAAAATGATTGATACTTTTTTAATAAATTCCGACTTGATTTCTCTTTTCTGTTGAAAATCCTTTTTCTTCCATATCCATGTTTCTAAAAATATTTTTTATATAACATATTTTTTAAATAAATTTTTACTCATATTTTACTTTTTAAAAAATGGTTTGAAATGAATCTTTTGGTCACTTTTTGAATGAGGTGATTTTTTTAGCCCTTTTAAAATAGTGTGAAAGGAATATTTTTTAACTTTTAATACATGTATTAAATTTCATATAGTCATGAAGTATTATTTCCTTGAAGCTTCATTTGAATGTTTAAAAGGTTTATTTTTAAAATAAAAAGGTTTTTCTATTATTTTATAAATTTCTAGTATATTAAAAAGGTGATTTTCAAAATGAAAAGATTATTTTACTCAAGAATGTTTTTAAGTTATTTTTATGGTATTTTAATTCATCAATAAAAAAATTATTTTAATTATAATCCACTGGGGATATCTTCTATTGATTACATACTTATTCTTTCTTTGGATGATTTATAACTATTTTGACCAAGGATAGTATTTTTATTCACTTACTTGATCCATTTTTTAGTTGTTAACTTTCCCTTGAAATATTCAATTTCTTATGATCACTGGTCATTAAATTTCTCCTAAATATACAAATTATTTTCATAGATATGATTATTACTTAAATTTTATATCATTTATACTTACGGTGTTTTACTTTGAAAGTTATCTGATTAATTGAGGAAATATTGATAAATCCATATTCTTTAATCAATACAAATACTGGTTGATAAGGAATATTGATTCATGAATTAAATTTATTATTCTAAATATTCGGAATGATTGGGACATAAAGTTATGAGTGGGACCCAGTTATAGATAGCCTCTCGGTGCATCTATAGTCTCATGATATTAATTGGTTGAATACCCTTAGTTAAATGGGTTTTTGGTGTATACCTACCCATTTGAATTAAACTATCTTGTAAAAGGACTTGAATGTAGAGGCATCATGATGCCTGGGATAAAGAAATCCAATAATTAAAAATTCCCTTAATTAAGAATTAAATTATGATTTTTTATTATATTTTCACAATGATATTATCTCTGGATACATTTCATCCTCAGTTTATTAATTAAATGGAACGTTTTTTTTCAATTATTTACCTTGACTTATTGATTATGACTTATCTAATCACGATATTCAAGTTATTTATTAAATTAAATGTGTGTTTTTTATTTATATATTCACATTGATTATTTTTATTTAATCATGATAGCTTTGCCTGTACTTATCTCTTACTGAGCATTTTATGTCACCCTTATTTTGTTTCCTTACCTATAATTCTAATAAGTGTAATAATAATGATATGCAAGGATATATTAGAGGGGATAATGATATTATCTAAAAAATTATGTTTTAATTTATATTTTCTAATTTAATATAGGATTTATGTATGTATCTAGTTTACAAAGAATACTAAACTATTTGGTCTATTAGGATGCAATCACTTATATCTAGTACTAATGTAATAAAGTAAATAGTGACTTTGGGTTATTGGAGTGAGTGACTTTATAGTTGGTATCAAAGTAATTTTAGTGGAAACCCTTAGAACTATATTTAGGAAAACATAAAGTAAAGAACATAACCCTATGATATAATTTGAGGATAAATACAGAAACACATCCTAAAGTTTTGTTAAGTTGTATATTATGTGGTTTTCCTAGAAATACATATGATTCTAGATACCACTAGTGGACGTGGTTATATGATAGATATTCCTAAGGGTAATAACTCTAAAAAAGGAACATCAGGCTTGACTTGAATGTTACCTGGTATACAACAATGAGCCTTACTATGCACAAGGTTTGACACTCTAGGGGGATATTCTTTGAATAATTCAATTTTTTTATAACCCACAATGAAGGATTTGAATAGATGATGAAAATGAATGACCTAGGTTAAACCTAATGTTTATTCGATTGAAAAGAATTTGTCATGATTTGGACATACAATAAATAATTATATGGTTTTCCGACTATGATTATTTTTGATCACACTATGATTTTTTGTTTTAGTCAATGGATAGAACTCGTATTGACATTGAATATGAAGGAAAAATTAGTTACCATGAGCAACCAAATGAGATGATGAATAAATTGAAAAATATATTAATTATTTCTAATAAGTTATCTTGAAATATGATTAATAACCTATACCACAACCAACTCTTGGACCCCCCAAATAATAGAATAATGAAGTTCTATAAGAGCTTGAGTGGTGGATAATATAGAGGAAAGAATGATCGATTTCATTCATGTCAAAAATGTTGAAATATACACCTAAGAAAGCATCTCAATAGAAGAGTAAAATGTTTTATATGTGGAAAATATGTGAATAAGGAAATGAATTATGGAGGAAAAATCAATAGTATGATGGAAGGAAATAAATTTCATCATTGGGATCCATTTATAGTTTTTTGTATTAAATATGGGGAACCTAAGAATTATACAAGTCAATGCCCTATTTTAAAGGTTAACACATATACTAAGAAGGTCCTATATTGAAATAAAATGGTTGAAGTATTTATTAGGATTTCATAATTATATTTTGGAAGTATTTTTACCTATGTTATTTTGGTTATAAGAATCATGAAACATCTAAAGATTATGTCAATTTTGGAAGCATATATGTCTTTATTAACTTAAGAGTTATGGATACCATCATGGGTTTTTGAGTTTAAGATTGATAATTAGTTAAAAGCCTTAAATACCCCTTTTTAGGTTTTATATGATGGGATTCTATAAAGATTAATTATATTTTGAGAATTGTTTTTGGAAATACATTCCATTGGTTCAGTATATGTTTTAGTGAAAATTTTATTTAATTAATAATGTCATTACATTTTTTGTCCATAAGTTTAAAGGTATTGGTAACCATTAGGGTTTATCTTATCATGGAATCGAGTTAATTATGAGTTATTAAACTTAAGGAACATTATAGTAATTATATTTATATAGTTTAAGAAAAAATAATAACCCAAATGCTGGGTGACAACCCATCACATTTGGAAAGGTAGTGGGGTTTGAATCCATATCAGAAGGGTGACAAGGGTGTTGCGCCTACCTCTGACCTACATGATATTCTTATTAATGTTCATTTTTTTTATTTAAATGGTTTTATGGATAAATATTAATGTTGAATCGGTGGTGTTAATTTTTATTTTTAGAGATTAATGTATTATATTAGATAACTTATTCTAACCAAATTGGTTTTGAAAAATAGTTAGAGACATATGGAAAGACTGTCACTCTTTTATAGATCTTATTATATGGTAAAAGTGAATTTTAGTGATTCATGAATAAAAAATTCATTTCTGGATATTCATTTCTTAGAGAAAGTGATGAATTAGAAAAATATCAAGGCATAAACAAAGGATGAAATTATATTTATGAAATAGAAAGTTATCAGGTAAGCATATTTCCTTATATTCTTAGATAGTAATATAATTACTACACTTTAGGAAAATAATCTTGAAAGAAAAATTTAATCCTATTACCTTCATATATAATGAATCAAATGATATTTTAAATCATCAAATATTTATGGTTTTGAGGTCCTTAATTTTTCATGGATTATTAACTTTCTTGTGATCAATGGTCTATATCACTCTTTATAATTATTTATGATTTTATTACATGTACATATCTTCACTTTACACCAATTTTATCCTAATTAGAAAACTAGTTATGTGTTATTATAAATTAACTTCGTAGTTCCCTTTATATATTATTAAGATTATGTTTTATTAACCCCATTTACGATGTGTGTTTTCAGTAAAATAAATTCAAATATCAAACCCTTGATTTTTGAGCATAGGATAAATTTACAAAGACACAATTTATTTAAGGTGGGGAGAATGTAAAAGTCAGAAATTATAAAAGAATAACATTTTATTTGATATCTTATGTTACCTGAAACACCGAGCTTAAACAACTCTTGAAATATATTTCTTCAAATTTATTCTCTTTGATAGCATGCAACACACATGGCCCCGAGTATAAAGGAACTTTAAAAAGAATATCTTTATATCCTAACCATTGAATCAGTGGGTATGAATAATAATAAATAAATTATAAAAATTATATGGTTTAAACATACATAAAATAAATTCAATATAAATATATTGATTATAAATACAATAATAACCATTTGAAAGAAAAAGAAATGTATTCTAAAAAACTATATTTTTCAAAGAAAATGATTTCATTGTATTTTGAGAACTTATGATAAAATTAATTTTTTGCATTTTAGAAATTTTTTAAAGAAAATTAAATTCATTTTTGAAATCATAATATTAAAATTATATTAGGGATATTTTTTTATGAAAAGTTTCATTCTTCAATGAATAGTAATAAAATACTGGTTTTTATTAAAAACTATTTTCTTTTAAAGAATATACAAGTCAAATTTTATTTTAATATGGTTTTAAAAGTAAAATTATTTCAAATATATTTTTATTAATACAAATTTGGTAATTGTAACAAATTTCAATTTTAATTTTGATATAAAATCTTTATAAACTTTTGAATGTTTTTTCTTTGGAAACACACTTCTTCATTGGGTCTGCGGGTTTAATTTTAAATTGATTTTTTACACTTATGTGAATAAAATTTGAAAAAATGGATTCCATATTTGGAATCAAAATAGTTTATATTTTTAACTATATTCATATTAATTTTTTACCTTAATGAAAAGTGAAAATAATAAAGATTAATTATCATGGTTAAGGTGAAAACAAGTTTACCCAGAGGTCAAACTAAAAATAAAAGGGTTAAAAATGACCTAAAACTTGTAAAAAACCTATTTATTGGAAATATTTCGACCTTATCACCCCTATTGTTCAATATTTTCCATTTTTGAGCCTTGTGGCATGTGAAAAATGATAGGTATTAGGACAGGCAGTGGAAGCCTATGGGCCCGGAAATTAAAATTTTTCGTATCACCGGAGTAACGTTACAATGTCGACTATAGTGGGATATCTCGGTACGGTTTGAGGACAACACGTGG
The DNA here is from genome assembly GCA_963277665.1 of Viscum album. NCBI lineage: Eukaryota > Viridiplantae > Streptophyta > Magnoliopsida > Santalales > Viscaceae > Viscum > Viscum album. Next base: position 321,044,594 of record OY728156.1, read on the forward strand.
ATTTGACAGAGAACAAAAATATAAAATGAACAAGTACCTTGTTCAGATATGATGTGCACAAGTACGTTGCAGGATGCCGACGACCATTGATCGAAGACTCTGACGTCGAAGTCCTCTAGATCATACACACATGCCTTTTGAATCTACACGTGCATCGTTCTTTGGAATCTGAATGATAGGGCGATACACCAATGATCTTTTCGATGAATAATTGATCACCGCAAGGCAAGAGACTTATATCCAAGAAGGATAATTTTGAAGTTCTTCCTTTCATTGAGAGAATCTCTCTCTAGAATCTAGGAGGAGAGAGAGGTCTCAAATTTGACACATGAATAGTTCCATGGGGAGAGCCTCTCTCTTAATTATAAAGAGAATATATAGAATACCCGGTAGGGGTTCTCGACCCCCGTGTAGTAGATATCTGCATTATGAGTTTTATAAATATTTATTTATGTCAAATTAAATTATGCCATAAATAATATTTATAATTTTATCACTAACTGCAATATATATAAAATATATATTTCATGATAAAATTGATTCTATAACTCAAATCACTCATCCTAAAAATATTAAAGAAACCATAGATATTTAAATTCGTTCAAATAATATTTTATCTTTGTATTTACTAATCACTTGTAAATACATATTATAAATAAATTCAAAAAATTATTCCAAACATGATTAATTAAAGAATTTATTTATTACTTGGTGATCCATAGAACTAGGATAATAATCAGACCTCCTGGAAGGGCCCACCAAGTTCTATATTCTTATTTTCATAATAAGGAAGATTCTCAAAGCGCTATAGTGTGTGACCCTCAAGGCCCTTATCTCAATTGTAGTGAATAATATCCACCGACTAAGATAGGGGTCTTAAAACCCATCGAGGCCCCTATAGAGATAAGGTAAAGTCAAAGCAATGACCACCTTCCTACTAACATGGTCTGTGTAATATAATCTTTTCGTCATCGATATCTCAATAATGAAAAATGCACACTAGTGTCATCATACTTTATCTTGCTTTATTTTATTTCTTGATTTTTACAGACGCTCTTACCTTCCACTACCATATCCATGGATTTAATGAAGGTGCAACCATCCTAATCAACTAAGACCAAGATATATCTTCCTAAACTCAGAAGTGACAAATCCTGTCTTGATCATTCAATCAATTCCATGTCACCAAAGACATACCCAATAGAAAGTACCCCTCCATGAATTTATCGCCATGGTTTTAATCTTGCATCAAAGTAAGAAATTAAATGACATCCACTGATAATTATATCATGTCTCAAGACCGTTACAAATGTCTGTATATAGGAAGGACCAATGAAACATGAAACATGTGGTATTCCTGTTATGCGGGTCTATCCTCATGATCTCAAATAATAGAGATCATCAAGTGGAAACTTCATGAGAAGAAGTCTCAATGCTTAAGAGCCCCCAACACCTGATGTTCACACATCATCTGTTTCCTTTTATAATGATGTAACTGGACTATAGAACGTTACTTTAAGATTACTGTCATGGCATCTCAGGGTTCTCATTATAGCCTGGGATCTGCTATAACCCTTTGATACGACATATAATCTAAGGACATTTCCATAAACAAAATGGATGTAGAAGTATCTAAACTATTATGGAAAGATAAAAACATGTATATATAAAAAAATACATACATTTATTGGTAATAAAAGTACAATACAAGTTGGGTCTAGGGAACCCACTTTCAACGCTCCAACTTGCACTATAGCCAACTACTAACAGGTTTTAATCTGATAGTTCTCACATGAGAATCATGCTTCTGCTGAGAAATGGCTTTGTTCAAGGGGTCTTCCACATTGTCCTCTGTAGCTACTATGCTAACTATGACTTCACCTCTTTGAGAAAAATCCCTCAAGAGATGAAACTTTCGAAGAATATGCTTTTTCCTCTGGTGGGACCTGGGATCCTTGGCAAGCACCACTGCAACAATATTATTGCAATATACTGGAACATGGTCTGACCTATTAGGAACAAAACCAATGTATGGGATAAATCTTAATATCTATACTACTTCTTTTGCTGCATTAGAAGCTATAATATATTCGGAATCTGCTGTAGAATCGACAGACATAGCTTACTTCTAGCTTCTCCATCTCATTGCACCACTATTAAAGTAAAAGATGTATCCTGACTGCGATTTTAGATCTTCATGATCTGTTTAGAAACTAACATTAGTGTATCCTCTCACTACTAGTTGCTCATCTCCTCCATACACTAGGAACATATCCATAGTATTCCTCAAGTACTTTAGGATACTATTAACAACTGTCCAATGCAGCTCTCCTGGATGGGCTTGATATCTACCCACCATGCTTAAAGCAAAGTCAACATAAAACCTAGTACATAGCATGGAATATATGATAAAACCCACTGTTGAGGCATAAGGGATTCTACTCATTATATCAATCTCCTCCTGTGTTTGTGGACACATTTTATTGGAGAGATTTAAACCACATAAAAAAGTCAAAAATACTCTCTTAGATAGTTCTATATTGTACCTCTTGAGTACCATGTCAATATATGTACTTTGACTCAGCCCAAGTAGCCTTTGATATCTATATCGATAGATCTTGATCCCTAGAATGTAGGCTACTTCACCCAATTATTTCATGGAGAAGCATTCATTTAACCATGTCTTAACTGACTATAAGACTTGCACCACGTTTCCTATAATTAATATGTCATCAACATATAATACTAGGAAAATAATGGAATTCCCTTCAACATTTTTATAGACAGAAGGCTTGATTTCATTTTTGACAAAACCAAATTCTCTTACGGCCTCATAAAAAAAATTCCATGATCATGATTCCTACTTTAAACCATAAATGGATATCTGTAGCTTCCATACTTTATTAACATTCTTTGACTTGGAAAACCCTTTGGGTTGAGTCATATATACATCTTCGTCCAACTTCACATTTAGAAAATCAATTTTTACATCCATTTTCCAAATTTCATAATCATGAAAGGTTTCTATTTTAAGCAATATTATGATGAATTTAAGAACTGTTACTAATAAGAAGGTTTTATCATAGTCAATTCCTTGACGTTTCCTAAAAACCTTTAAAACCAGTCTTTCTTTAAATGTATTAACCTTACCATCCATGTCCAGATTCTTCTTGAATACTCATTTCATCCAATGGGATTTACATCAGCTGGAGGGTCTACTGAAATCCAAACTTGATTTTTGTACATGGAATTCATCTCATAATTGATGTATTCTTTCCATTTATCAGCTTCATTGCCTTCTAATACTTCCTTATAGGTAATAGGTTCGTCATCCTCAAGGAATAATGTATCACCTGATTTGGTGACTATAAAACCATAATGCTCTGGTTCTCTAACCTCTGACGTAGACCTACACAATATCTGTGTCTCAGGAACAACTTCTTCTTCCACTTACTCTTATGGAGATTGCTCCTCTACCAACTCTTTTTCATTTGGAGCATTAACTTCATGGAAGTCAATCTTACTCCCACTATTTTCAATAGAAATGTTTTCCCTTCCTAGATATATGTAATATCTTTCCACAATAACTTTTCTATCTAAAGGGTTATATAGGTAATATCCTTTAGTTTCCTTAGGATAACCTATAAAGATGCACTTGGTGCTTCTGGATGCTAATTTGTTAGTTGGTAAAGTCTTGAAAAATGCCTCACACACCCATACACATATGTTTGTTAGAATGGGTTTCTTTCCATACCATAACTCATATAGAATCCCATTTGTAGCTTTAGTTAGTACTCAATTAAGAGTACATGCTGCTTTTTGAAAAGGCTATCCCCAAAAAGATAATGGAAGAGTTTCATGAATCATCATTGGTCTGAACATGTCCAGAAAGGTCCTATTCCTCTTTTCACTAACACTATTCCATTGTGGTGTATAAGGATGAGTGAGTTGAGATACTATCCCACACTCCTTCAAGTGATCAATGAAATCTTGGTTAAGAAATTCGCTGCCTCGGTCTGAGAAAAGTACTTTTAACTTTTTACCAAGTTGGTTTTCTACTTCATTTTGGTATTCCTTAAATATACAAAAGGAATCATACTTATACCGCATTAAGTAGATATAGACACACCTACTATAGTCATTGGTAAAACTAATGAAGTATGAAAAACCACCCCTTACCTCTAATAGAAATGGACCACATACATCAGTATGTATTAATTCCAGTACTGCATTGTCTCTTTCTCCCTTTCCTAAGAATGGTGCTTTGGTCATATTCCCTTTTAAACAATCTTGACATATATCCAAGGGTTCTAACTATATCGATTCTAAATACCCTTATTCATGTAATCTTTGTAATCACTTCTCGTTTACATGACCAAGCCTGAAGTTACATAGGCGGGTGATATTTCAGTCATGTTGGATTTTTTGTCTTTGATTTCCATTACGGGTTTCTCGAGTTCTAGCATGTATAAACCATTGTTAATATGTTCCATATCATAACATATGTTATCCCTATAAAAGAGAATATATTTATTTCTAAACATGAAATAAAAACCCATAGTGTCGTAACTCGACACAGAGATAATGTTATTGGTAACAAAAGGTACATAATATAAATTGTTTAAAACTAGAACCAAACTAGTTGGCAAGGTTAAGTGATAGTATCCCACTGCCAAGACTGCAAGAATTGCACCATTTTTAGCTCAAAGATCCACTTTACCTTTTGAAATCTTCTTGAACCTACTTGGTTCTGTTATATGAATACAAATGTTTGAGCCACATGCCGTGTCCAATAACCAACTTATAGATAAATATAGATTACATTCAATGAAAAAAATAACTGAAGTAGAAGCATCAGTTTGATTCTTCTTCCCAGCTCTATAGTTCTTCTTCCAGTGGCCTTTCTTGCCACATCCAAAGTATATAGCTTCCTTGTCATTAATTTGCCTCTGAATATTTGGATTCTTTATAGAATGATGCATCAATGTCTCTGACCTTGACTTGGCCTTAGACCCCTTTTCCTTTCCCTTGTTTTATGGTTCACCATAAGGACATATGACTTGGTATTTTTCATATCCTTGTCAGCTTGGAGAACTAAATCCAAAAGGTCTAGGAGTGAGTTTTTCATATCATTCATATTATAATTGAAAATAAAATTCGAGAAGCTTGAAGGTAAAGAGGAAATAATGAGATACACTTCTAGTTCTTGGTTAAATTTGAGACCAAGGGATTCAAGACTCTCAATATACCTAATCATCTTGAGTACGTGAGGATTGTCTTGGTGCCCTTCTGCTAGCCTGTACTTATAAAGGGAACTTGAGATCTGATACCTTTCTTGCCTTGCCCTCTCTTGATATAATTCTTGGAGATGTGAAATCATATTGAAGGCATACTTATCCTTATGCATTTTTTGCAATTGGATGGACATGGATGACAACATGATGCATTGTACATCAAGCGTTTTGTCTACATGCTTTCTCCATTTATCTTTTTATACCTTGCTTGCTCCCTGAGGAGGCTCAGCAGGAATTGGGGATTCTAGCACCTATAAGTTCCTTTCTTAGTGCAGTACTATGCGCAAGTTCCTGTACCACTCCTGGAAGTTATTGCTGGTCATGATATTTTCTTTTTCTAGAATAGATCGCAGTGATAAAGTACTTGTGGTGTTGGTGATCTCCATCTTAAATCTACATTAGAAAAATATTTAGCAGTTAGTACTTTTTCTTGATTACCTTTTGACATTTTTGATTAATAAATTATTATATCATTTTAATGTATCCCACTATTTTAATGAACCTTAATAGACCTTACTATTAGATTTAGAATACTCTGTCACTTGAGTATTCTAGTATCAAGGACCCTCTAAACCACCCTCATAGTCTACAAGCTATGGCTATGCTACAACTCGTTGGGTTTCAAGGAAGGCACTAGGCTGGCCAAACACTTGACTTGTGGTTCCTTGTGTTGTTGAGTAAATTCCCAACTTTTTGAATCCGAACTTGATTCCCTCAACATCTTGCCTCTAAAGTGATAGCAAGTTAGATATGGATAATTATTGACTACTCACTTTAGTTAAGTCGACCGATTTCTCTCATGAAAACACCCTGGTATTAAGAAGCACTCTCAATTATGGCTGAAAAGCACCCAAAACTCCTAGTTTTGTTTAGATGTGAGAAATGTAAGGCTTTTGGACTTAATATATCTTTGAGGTATTTTTATATTTATTGAAAAATATAATACTTTTCTATCTATATATTCAAACTATATTGTCGCACTCACAACTGAACATTCAATAGAAATACATTCGTCACCTCTTTATGAATTTTTTATCTTGTTTACAATTATATGCGATCAAGCAATAATCATGCATTCATATAAAACAATAAACAATGCATAAAGGTAAATTAGGAAATCCGAATTTTCTTGAGTATTCTATTATGATCGATTCATAATGGATCAATCTTGACCTAGGGGCATCCATACCTGAGTCAACACCAGAATCACATCATATCCATCCCAGTGCAATTCACTCAGCTCTCGTCTGATTTACCGCCTCGACTAGGTGAGGTCTGCATCTCAGATCATCATCATTTAATTATAATTATATTCACACACAGGTGAGGGGGTCTAGGGGTACAAAATACAGCTTGTGCATTGGACATGCATGCCTTTATACATATTTGAATTAGAAGATGATCTGTAGAACATTATTTATCTAATTAATTATTACAATCATCACACGCATTGAATAAATAATTAAATAAATAAATAATCTAGACATGCATGGTTCATGCGGTTTCTCAAGACCAGTCAGTACAATTAAGTGCAATTAAAATTAATCTACTATAAAATTTAACTAGTACGAGGGCACTCTAATAAATTAAATGAATTTAAATAAATTCAATTGATTTATTTTTATCAGTTCCATATGTCTAATTTAATTTTAATTCCAAAAATTAAATTAAACCATTAATTTAATTTTAACTATAAAATTAAATTAAACTATTAATTTAATTTTAATTAAAATTAATTTAATGTGTCGAATTAAATTAAATTTAAACCCAAATATAATTTTAATTAATTTAATTTAAAAAACTAAATTAATTAAAATTAATTTAATGAGGTTACCTCTAGCCGGGAGGAGACCGGTAGGACTGCAAACCGTTGCGAGAGAGTCTTACTAGAGTAGGGATAAATTATAGCATTACCATGACGTGACCATGGCTTGATTGCGGCGTGACCGCAGAATGACCGCGGCGTGACCACGGCTTGACCTCAGCTTGACTGTGGCTTGATCGTGGCATATCTGCATAGTTCAGCAGCACCTATGGTGGAAATTCTTCCAGCCGAAAGCGGACTCCTTCGGAAAGGTGCAGAGGCGACGAGGCGCTACTCCGGCTAGCTGCGAGGGGCAACATCCCACTACTCCAGCCATCCGTAAGGGCGGCAGGCTGGCTGTTATGGAGTGGAACTGAGAAGTGAGGTGGGGTGAGCCGGTGCAGCAGGGGGAGTCCGAGCAGTGTGAGCCGGCGACAAGAAGGATGTCCTGGTTCGGAAGCCGACAACGGCTATGAGGGGTGCAGTCTGACGCGGCCTGGTCTGGCGGTCAAGGGGGAAGGTGCTGCTACACAGGGCAGTGTGGGTTGATGACAGTGAGGAGGCCACAACGTGGGGTTCTGAGTGCTATGCTCCGATGAGGCATGAAGCTTGTCTTGCGGGAAGGGAGGCAGCCCGGGGTCTGGGGTGGTGTGCAAGCTCAGAGCAGACCGAGGTGAGGGAGCGACGAAGGCAGAAGGGAGCTGGGGTGGCTTCACGCGTGGCCTCAACTAGAGTTTCTCACTAGGGGGTGACCTCCTTACACATGGAATAAGACCTATAGTTCTTCTTCCCCTTTTATTATTTTTTATTTTTAAATTTTTTCTTTAGAAAAAATCAACACCCCCTTCATTATTTTTTTTTAATTAAAAAAATTAGAAGACTCACTTTGGAATCATGGTCTCCATAATTTTTTTTATTTTCAACATTAATTTCTAAAGACTTTAAATAAATAAAAAAATGAATTTTATCATGTCTTGAATGACCCCTTTGATTAATATTTTTTTATTTTATTTGAGAAAAATAAATTAATAATATAGTATAATATATTTTATTTATATCCTAAAAATAAACCCACCAGATTAATTTCGGCGACCGAATTCTGGCCAAAGCATGGCCGGATTTCAGTACTTTGAAGAACACATAAATAAAATTAAAATGTGTTCTTCATCAAATAATATTCTGAAAATTTAAAAACAATGATGTCGATCCCATTAAAATTTTCAAATGGCTATAACTTGTACATTTGGAAACGGATTGATGTGCAGTAGGATCTGTTGGAAATGATTTAATCCCCCGTACTTAAATTTAATGAAATTTAATTTTTCTTTTGATGCTAAGAAATCAAGTGTCCCTCTAAAACCACTATTTGGTACCAGGAGGTGCAATGAAAGCTAATGGTACAGAATATTAAAAAATTTCACATCACTGGAGCAATGTTATGATGTTGACTTTGGTGAGATATCCCAGTATGGTCTGAGGATGACGAGTGGATTTGACAGAGCACAAAAATATAAAACAAACATGTACCTTGTTCGGATCTGATGTGCACAAGTGCGTCACATGATGCTGGAGACCGTTGCTCGAAGACTCTGATATTGAAGTCCCCTAGATCATCCACACATGCCTTTCGAATCTGTACTGTTTGTTGGAATCTGGGTGCTATCGCGGTACACCAACGATCTCTTCGACACAGTAGTGATCACCTCAAGGCAATAGACTTCAATCCAAGAAGGATAACCTTGAAGTTATTCCTTGATTGAGAGAATATCTCTGTATAATCCAAGAGGAGAGAGAGGCTCTCAAATTTGAAACATGAATAGTTCCATGGGGAGAGACTCTCTCTTACTTGTATAGAGAATATCTAGAATACTTGGTACGGGTTCCCGACCCTCGTGTAGTAGATATTCACATTATTAGTTTTATAAATATTTATTTATGTAAAATTAAATTATGCCATAAATAATATTTATAATTTTATCACTAACTACAATATATATTAAATATGTATTTCATGATAAACATGAGTCCATAACTCGACTCACTTCTCCTAAAAAAAATGAAGCGAACCCTGGATATTTAAATCTGTTCGAATAATATTTTGTCTTAGTATTTACTAATCACTTGTAAATACTTGTTATAAATAAATTAAACAAATTATTCCAAACTTGATAATTAATGAGTTTATTTATTACTTTGTGATCCATAAAACATGGATAATACTTGGACCTCTTGGCGGGGACCACTAAAATCTATATTCCTATTACCAGAATAGGGAAAATTCCCAAAGCACTATAGTGTGTGACCCTCTAGGCCCTTATCTCAATAACAATGAATAATATCCACCGACCAAGAGCGGGGTATAGAAACCCATCTAGGAACCTATAGAGACATGGTAAAGTCAAAGAAATGACTAACTTCCTACAAACATGGTCTGTGTAATATAATCTCTTTGTCATCGATATCTTAATAAAGCAGAATGCACACTACTATCATCATCCTTTATTTTTATTTATTTTATATATTGATTTGTTCAGATAGTCTTACCTTCCACTAACATGGACATAGATTTAATGAAGGTGATACCATCCTAATCAACTAGGCCTGAGATATATCTTCCTAAATTTATAGGCAACAAATCCTATCTTGATCATTCAATCAATTCCATGTCACCAAAGATATACCCAACACAAACTACCTCGCCATGGTTTTAGCCTTGCATCAAAGTATACAATTAAATTACATCCATTGATAATGATCTCAAGTATGGAGACTATTACACATGTTTGTAGATAGGAACGACCAATGACACATGAAACACGTGGTGTTTCTATTATGCAGGTCTATCCTCATAATCTCAACTACTAGAGATCATCAAGTGAAAACATCATGAGAAGAAGTCTCAATACTTATGATCCCCCAGAACCTGATGGTCACACATCATCTGTGTCCTTTTAGAATGATGTAACTGGACCACAGGAAATTAATTTAAGATTACTATCATGGAATCTCAGGGTTCTCATTATAGCCTGAGATTTTCTATAACCCTTTGATATGAAATGTAATCTAATGATATTTCCATAAACAAAATCGATGCATAAGTATCTAAAATATTATGGAAACATAAACACATGTATATATAACAAACTATATACATGTAATGGTAATGAAATTACAATACAAGTTGGGTCTAGGGCACCAACTTTCAACAAAAAATGTGGGTACACTTTATTCTTTTAAAAAATTCCATGTGTATCCTCTCCCCCACTTATAAAAGGACTTTTCCTACCTTCACTAATTAAAACTTCTCAAGTCACTTGGTTCAAAAAAAAACATGGAAAAATATCTCCCCAACATCATTATTCACATTTTAGATCTTCTATTCTTCTTAAAAGTCCAACCTTAGGGTCATTAAGAGCAGATCCAAAGATGGTTTCTCTATGAGAAGGTAGTTTTCTTAACGTAGATCTTTTGATTTATTTATTATTTTCCACATTCAATTATATATTAACACTTACAATATAATAATAAAAATATATAAAATATGATGAGATTTTATTATGTTGATTCCATAATATTTACCCATCTTCTCCTCCATCAAATGGGAGATAAAATTGTTGATCATGTGTGTGGAAGACTACCGCCTCGCGAACTGATGTAACTTGTTTTCCATAAAAAAATATCATGATTTAATATAATGATATATTTAATGTATATATATAATATTTATAATTTTATTATACTTTTTTAATTTTAATATCACATATATATTCTTACTTTCCATGTCGTTTAAATTATGATAATAGCGCTCGTGTGTACGACAAACTACCACCTCGCAAAGAGAGGTAATTATTTTTTCACTTATGATTTACATGGAAGGTAATAAAGATAAATTTGATGATTATATGTGATATATATGAAATTATATTTATTCAGGAAAACTAATATATCACCTAATTTTTTTACCTTTTTACATGTTAAGGAAATGATAATATCGCTCGTGCGTATGTGTGACCTAGTGTCTCCACAAAGCGATGTGATCCATTCTCCCTGTTCAAATTTAAATAATTATTATAAAAATATATCTAATGAAAAAAATGATATTTATATAATTAATATAATTTTGGAAAAAATGGAACTATATAATATGCTCAATAACCATAACTTTCATGTTAAAACATGCATGAGAAAACAAGGCAATTAACACCCGAAACAATAGAAATAATGAAATATTTTTAATGAACATGTGATAAGATGTTTAAAAGAATAATATGTTATTTTATAAATATTAATATAGTTATTTTATAAGTTAATAACACATTTAAAACCTCTATATAGGAGGTTAAAGTGTGTTGAACTATAAGGAAGCATGATTTAAGGGACTTCATCTCAATTTCCCTTCATTGCAACATATTTTAATGTTATGAGACTAATTTATTTTATATAGTGTATATAATAACCCTTTTACATGTTATATAATTATTGATTAATAATTCATGGTATTTTAAGTTTCAATTTTAATTATTTAATCTAAATGGATTTTGAATTAAAATTTACCAAGCGGTAAAAAATTTCATAACTCAATTTGTTTTCATTGGGATATGTTAATTTTTATTTTTATTTAACAATATAAGATTATTCATGTGATGAATTTTGAATATAAATTGTTGTATTTAAATTTTTTTTATGTGTATTTACATTTGATCCACATAATTTATTAATTGGTTAATTCTCACTTCAATGTTATGATCTTTGTATGGGTTTATTTCACAATCTCATTTTAATCGGGATTGTTTATGCTTGAATTTCCATTGTAGGAAATTATTTGATCATTGGATAATAAATCCATTTAATTTTATTCTAATATGGTTATTCATTAATTTTTCACGTAATAGTACCATTTTCTAAAATTTTTTACAAAAAATGATTGTGAAAATGTTTTTAATAAAATCCAACTACATTTCTCTCTTCGGTCAAAAATAATTTATCTTCTATATATATGTTTCTAAAAATGTTTCTAAAAATTTTATCAAAAATATTTTAAAATTATCCTAATGATTTTTTTAAAGAAGTGTTTACTCATATTTGACATTTTAAAAAATGGTTTTAAATGAATCTTCTTGTCACTTTCCAAATGAATTTATTTTTTTTTTACCATTTTTAGAACTGTGTGAAAGGAATATTTTTTAACTTATATGACACGTATGGAATTTATTGTCATCATGAACACTTATTTACTTGAATAACAATTTTCAAGTTTTAAAGGTTTATTTTTAGAAGAATTTTTTTCCAAATATTTTTGAAATTTATAGTATTTTAAAAAGGTGAATTTCAAAGTGGAAATGTTATTTTTCTCAAGAAAATTTATAAAGATATATTTATGGTATTTATATTCCTCAATGAAAAAAACCATATATTTTATATAAAATATACTAGGGATATATTGTATTTATGACATCTTTATTCTTTCTTTGTATGGTTTTGAATTATTTCAACCAAGGATAGTATTGAAATTCACTTCCTTGATTCATTTTTGTAGTCATTAACTTTCCCTTGAAATATAAAATTTCTTATAATCTTTAGACATTAAATTTACCATAAATATCCATAATATTTATCATGGATATGAATATTCTATAAACTGTATATCATTTCTACATATGGTGTTTTACTTTAAAAGTTATTTGATTGACAAAGGAAATATTGATAAATATTTATTCTTTAATCAATATGGATATTGGTTAATAAGACATATTGATTAATGAATTAAATCAATTATTTGATATATGAGGAATAATTTGGACATGTAGTTATTGGTGGGTCTTAGTTACTGATAGCTCATTGATGCATCAGTAGTCTCATGCAACAAATCAGTTGGCTAGCCTTAGTTAAGTGGGTTTCTAGTGTATACCCACCCATCAATATTAAACTTTATTATGAATGGTCTTAATTGTAGAGGTATCATGATGCCTGAGATCATGACATCCAATAATTAAACATTTCCTTCATTAATAATTCAATTATTATTTTCCATGAGATTTTCGTAATCATATTATATCTGGATGAATTTCATTCTCAGTTTATTGATTAAATGGAATGTGTTTTCATTTATTTACCTTTCTGTATTTATTGGACCTTATCTAACCATGGTTATTAAGTTATTTATTAAGTGGAATGTATGTTCAGTTATTTACATTGCCATGTTGATTATTCTTATTGATTAATGATATATTCCTCTCTACTTAAAACCTTACCAAGTATTTGAGTTCACCCTTATTTTGTTTCCTTTCCCTGGAATCCAGGAAGTGTACTAAGAATGATATGTAAGGATATATTAGAGGGAATACAGATATTCTTGAAAATAGTATGTTGTAATTTGAGTTTTATAATGTAATATGAGAATCATGTATGTATCTAGTTACCAAGACTACTAAACTATCCGGTTCTTTGGGATACAATCACTTGTATCTAGTGCCAATGAAACAAAGTAGACACCGACTCCAGGTTACTGGGGTTTTGGTCTTTACAAATAATGAATAAATAATAATTTTATAAATATTTAAATAAAATATATTAAAATAAAATGAATAGATAGTAATTATATTAATTAAATACCTATTAAATAATTAAATATAAATATTTAAAAATGCATAAATAACTATAAAAAATGAATACATTAAAAAACTATTAAAAATGAATAAATTACAGAAAATATTAAAAATAGGTAAATATTAAAAATCAGTAAATAATATAAAATAAATAAATATTAAAATTGAATAAAAATTAAAAATTAAAAATGATTAAATTATATAAAATATTAAAAAATGAATAAATAATATTAATTACATCACTTATAAATATATTTATAATGAATAAATATTAAAATAAATATGCATAAATGTTAAAACTTGCATTTAAATAAAAAATATTTATAATAAATTACTAATAATAAATAAATAAATAATAATTGTATATGGATTTAAATAAAAAATTATTAAAATAAAAAATGAATAAATATTAATTATATAAATTACAAACATATTAAACATAATAAATATTTGTGTGTATGTGTGTGTACTATAATGAGATATGTCAAATTGATAAAAGTAATGAATTTTCCTATTATATAATGATATATTCATATACATACACCGACACACACATTACATACATACACATACGCACATATGTATAAATGGGCATAGAGATAGACATACATACACATACACACACATACATGCATAGACACACACACACATGCATACAATTACATAGACGTACATACACATATGTATGCATGAATACACATATATACATGCACATACATACATATATATATACATACATCTATATACATCCATATACAAACATATAAATATACACACACACATCCAAAAACATACACGTACATCCACAAACATGCACATACATGCACATACATACATACATATACACATACACTACACATATATTCATATACATACAGATAAACACACACACACACACAACACATACATACACATACACTACATACATGCACATACATACACATAAACATACACACCATTCACTACTACCTCCTCCATGAACCCCTAAGCTCCACCAATACCAAACCCACCAAGATCAATGAAAAACTATTTGAATTCTGTATAAGATAAGACATGTTCAGGTAAATATTCCCATGCAGAGGTGAGTATCTACACACTCAATAAGACACTTCAAAAACAGAGAGGAAATAATAAGAAATACAGTTTTCTCAAAATCACTCGACTTGAAATAAGAACATATCCCATAGAATACAACAAAACATATATGATTTAAAGGAGATAACATGAAACATATGAGAGATTCCCACTTTTCATAGCCAGCTATAGGAGAAATATACATGCAAACCCTAGAATCCAAACTACCCAAATCAAGAAACTCATGTCACCTATTTGAAACCAAAAAGAGGACACGTGACTCATCAAATAGAATATAGTAGATGAGAGGAGCACACAAAAGATGATTGTAACACACAATAGATGAGTGTAGCACAAAAAAGATAAGAGAGGAAACACATAAATGGGTAGAATAACACCTCTTTCAAGGGTTCATGACACCCATGCATGCTACACATCTGTGACGCCATCACTGAGTTAGGTCGGGTGAATCTAACTTAATCCCTTTGTCTTCCCAACCTTGTCACCAGGATGCTTGGGTTGTATGAATTGGGCCAGTACAACTGGTCTAATAGCTAGGGTCGATACCCTATCTGACCCATTCCTATATTCCTTTTCACACTATAATGGTCAGCTTGGTGGAAATCTTCTTCTCGCACTATAGAAGACCGGATGATCACCTCTTTTTCTTCACCCCCATCAAACACTACCTTATGCACCGCCAATATTTTCCCTATCACATACAGCTGCCACCAAAACACCATTATGCCCCTTGATGCAATTCCATTTCACTTTTTGTGCCTCATCATGACCTTTCGTGCTCAATATGGTGATAAATAGAACCGAGAATGGGGGAGAAAGTCAGATACTAGGCATTCAGTCATCGGTGCAACAACATCATCTAGGGAAAGAAGCATTGTCTCATGATGAAAGGAATAAGAAATTGGTAGGGGCGATGAATTTAGTAGTTGGATCACTATCTATTACCTACATTTTATTTTCTAAATCCCCAGTTCATAATAAAAAATAAAAAATGAAAGGTAAGGATAAATCATTATACCCTAAATGAAAAATCCATGGAATAGGAATCATAAACCAAGAGCAGGGTTTGAAATCATAATTTTTATGTTGAATTTATGTAAATAATGGATCAAAGATGAAATAAAAAGCTCTAAAACTTGATTGGAAAATACTATTAAGAGGTTCACTTTTGATATGAGATATTCTAACATTATTGATGAATAATTTCATTCCTTGGTCTTAGTTCCCCTCATCTTCCTTACCTGTCATGCACTATCTCAATCTAGGGTTTATGTAACTAACCAAAGTGAGAAGGGTTAATGATTCGTTTAAAGTGGTGGTGGTGGGGGGGGGGGATTAGGGTTTCTAGGTTTTAGTAAATATAACATTAATTTTTTAATTAATTGAAAAATTAAATTAATGTAATTGATTAATTCCTTCCATGAAAAATTGAACTTGAGGGCCCACGTGAGAATGACGTTTATACCTCTCCTAGGATAAAACCCTAGTTTTGGTCATAACTATAGTATTGGATCTCTCATATGAGGCTATGTTTTGGATATAATTCATTATCCACATTAAATACACACATGAACTAAAAATAATTTATTATCATTGGGGATCCATAATTCCTGTAACTCTATGATGGATAAGTGAACCATACCAAAAATATTATATAAAATATTTTAAGGGTTTGAAAATAAAAAATAGGGTCACTACATCTTCCCCACCTTCAAGTATTTTTTCTCAAAAAGTAAAAACTTTATAAAAAGGTGAGGGTATTGAGCCTATATCAAGCTCTCATTCTCCCACATGATCTCTTGAAGGTTCCCATGATACCAAATGATGTGAACCAATATAATATCTTATCAATAAAGCGTCCTATCTTGGTGGTCCTCAATCACCACTAGATACTCTGAGAATGTGGAACCATCCTCAATATTCAGTTTAATTTATACAATGATGTGTGATGGTTCATGCATGTATCTTATCAATTACGACTTGTCAAAGAGTTCATTCACCCAATAAAACTATGGGGGTAATTCTTGGTAGTAAACAAAATTACCCACTCTATGTAATATCTAGAATGGATTGATGAATCTCATAGACATCTTCCATCCTCAACCAAATATCTATAAACTTGTCATGGAAAGGACTTTAGGAACACATGATCTACCTCATAGAACTCCAAAGTCCCTCATAATTGGGTTATATAGGACTTATGATGGATATGAGCATTCTTGATCTACTCCTAGATCACTTGTACCTTATCCATCACAACTCACACCAACATGGTTCCCATCAATGAAGACTCTCTTATCTCCATCCAATACGAGGTTTACTTACATGGACTCTTGTAAATTTCATTAAAGGTTCAATGTTAATGGTGTAATGGTAGATGTTATTGTACATATACTACAATAAAAGAAAGTGATCCTCATAAACCTAACCAAAATCCAACATGAAAGTGCTCAGTATATTCTCAAGAACCTAAATGGTTCACACAGTTTGGACATCAGTTTAAGGGTGGAATGTCATACTCATCCACAACTGAGTCTAAAATTCCTCTTGTGAGCTCTTTCATAATCAATACATAAATCTATAATTTTAGTAAAAAATGACCATCTGGGGTATCCCCTATATCTATAAGATCTCCTACACATATAAGCATCCCAATATCTATATTGACCATTTATTTTAAATAGAAAAGAAGTGGGTCAACTTGTTAAGTTCTTCAATGATTACCTAGATAACATTATGAACTTTTGATAACTAGGGAATCCCCATAAAAAAACCCATTTATATTTTTTCTCTCTTCAACTCTAACACCTAAAGGGGTTGAGCTAAACCTATTTGGGATTAGTGCTCCTCCTTTACATACTGATAATGAGGAACCATTTTATAAAATCTAAAACACTTCATCTCATACCTTCCCATTAAAACAAACACTTGAGGACTTGGTACATTTTCATAAATATAGGATGTACTAATAAGAGTTATGTATGGAACTACCTTAGAACTACCTTATATAGAACAAATATCACTACTAAGCATCCTAAAAAAGAGATGTTATTATCCCATACTTTATAATATCAATCTAAAAAATCACATGATAATATCTAGTTATAAAAAACCTCACATTCAATGTCTCTTAGATAGGCCTCCATCACAATATTAATAAGTGGAGGAGCCACCACAATCAATCAAAGATAATCCATTTCTCCCTCATCCACCAAGGAAATATAAAATGAGATAAACTAATTGGATGCATCCTCCAAAAATAGATATTGAGACATCATGATAAGGGAATCATTCACAACATTTCCCTTCCCTGGAGTATTGAAAATATTGAAGTTATAGTCCTTTAAGAACTCAATAAAACACCTCTACCTCATTATAATATATATGTATGTAAAGATGCACCAGAGACTCTTATGGTTCATATGGATTTTGAATCTATCATCAATAAGGTAGTGCATCCCAGTCTTTAATCCTTTGGTTTGAGATTGATCAAGTTCATATCTTCTATGTCATTACCCAGATGTGACGTCGACTAACCAAAACTGAATATTATGATCATGGGTAACTTCCACCAAGTGTTTCTACCTAATGTACCTCTTATAAGAATCTCTCCATCACCTAGTATTATTTTATAACCTTGGAATATGTGGGAATACATTGAGGAAAATGTTGGCTCAGATGTCCCTGTAGAGGCCATTCTCAAACTTCTGCACTCGAAATAATTCATCATGGATCATGTATAAGAGGTAACTTATAAGATTAGTGAATCCCAACACACACTCATTAACTGAAATTATTTACTACTATAACTCTAACAGATTTTGGAATAAAAAATACCTCAATGTTACCATGTAATAATCCTTGTGGAAGAGACACTTGAACTCTATCTAAGGAAGCCTATCTCATCATTAGTTTGGATGATCGAAGCCCACTAACAGCCCACTATACTATAGAGAAGACTGGATTCCAACAATACCATATCATCAGTAGGTATAAAGACATGGTGGAATAGTTAAATCACCATCAAAATATAGTCTCTAGTCACTTAAGGGTCAATCTTTCCTAGAATCTAGGTGCCCACTATCACTAAAACTTATGAAATGTACTGAGCCTATGTGTATCCTCGTCTAACCCCAAAACAATAATAATCTTCATAGTATGTGGAGGAATGACCATATATACCATGGGAGGTGGGTCTAATCACTACATAGTGGGATGAGGTATTACTACATGCATTCCTGGTGTAATCACCTCATGAACTGAACCCTGGATATAAGCCTCATCACTCAACTACTCATAGATAGGAGGCTCAATTTCTAGTATAAACATGCCACAACCTTGCATTGGGATCCCAAATGACTATCAGTGTAGAAACATCTTGTAGTTTAGTAAGATAAACCATGATAATTAAAGTATATATAGAGATATAACTCAAAAAATACATTGAAAATCAATAACCCATTCCTACATAATGCATGTGTCATTATTTATTCCCTACAACTGGTGCCTCAGTGTACCCAGTTGGAGAGAAGGTTACAACTGTCTGGGGGAATGGATATGTTGAACACAAAATCCACACTAGTTTCTCTAGCCTAAAAATTAAATTCAAGACCCTTTAACATTATTTCTCTAAAAATCAACCCTCACTAGATGTCTAAATTTATACTCTATCCCTAAGACAACCTCACTCTGATGCCACTCTGACCCAACTTGACCCACTAAGACCACTTCTAGGGGGCGGTAAACCAAGAGTGACACCCCAATCCCATATCTAATGGGACAAGGATTGTTCAATATAATCGATAAGGCATATAACACATAATGTGAGACCTTAGACTAATGGACCAGTGCAAAACACACACCTCTACATAGTACATAATAATACAAAAAAGGCATAAAAACTTACTTCAATATATAAAATGCATGTGATAATTTATAGGACCCAAA
The DNA here is from genome assembly GCA_963277665.1 of Viscum album. Classification (NCBI taxonomy): domain Eukaryota; kingdom Viridiplantae; phylum Streptophyta; class Magnoliopsida; order Santalales; family Viscaceae; genus Viscum; species Viscum album. Next base: position 321,064,339 of record OY728156.1, read on the forward strand.
ATATTATAACTAGTACATAAATCACAATAGAAAAGGGAAAAAATACATGGCAAAAAAAACAACTAAGGTGAAAAGATCCTGAAAATGAAATAACTCCTGACATAAACATAATCCGTTTTTACCTCCTACATGCATCACTAAGTTACAAAAACACAAATCCCACAAAGATAACCACCATAATTTTTATCACATATATATGACATGAAATATGTGAGTGAATTCACCCATATAGGGGTTATTATATACAGACCAAGTATGGAACCCTGAAAAAAACAATAAAAATAATAATAAATACAATTATCTCAAAGTAATAAGACCAGATATAAGGAAATATCCAATTAAATAAAACAAAAAAAATATTATTTAAAGGTGGGAACATGAAATATAGGATAGATTCATGATATTAATATATATATATGATAAATTAATATGCAACCCCAAAAATCCAAACAACCCAAATAAAGTAATTCATGTCACCTATCTAGAATCACAAGGGAGGACCCGTGTCTCATTGAATGGAACATAGAAAATGAGAGGGGAATAAAACATATGAGAGAAGCATATAGTAGATGATAATAACATAAAAAATATGAGAGATAAGTATTTTTTCCCCTAAATGCTCTGATTATCACGCCTAATCTCCATCATTGGACCTACAATGTTATATCCTAAAATTTTATATCTATTAAACCAAAGGTGAGTTTGGAGTTGGATTTTTTAGTTAATAATTGGAATCATGAAATATGGTTGGATCATGGGAATGAATTTGAATACTTGGTATTATGAGGATTTTTATAGAATATTTTATGAATAAATGAACATGGAAGAACTTTTAGAGATATCCAAAAATATTCTTTGATATATATATATCAAGGTAACAATTTTGGAATTATATGGATGAATATTGGTGAGTATATAAATAATAGATCATGCATGGGGAAATTTGGAAGAGTACGATATAATTTTTATTATAGAAGTAATAAAAAACTATGTTGTTATTATAAGGTTCATGTCAGGAATGAAAATTATAGTCAAAAAACAGGATAAATATCAATGGTAATAAGAGTAAAATTTAGAAGATTTGAAATTTTTAAATATGTATAATTGGGTTATGAAGACCCTATATGTATAAGAGAATTAGATGGATTTAAGAGGATGGTCATGCTGTGAAGGGAACACATAAGATTAATTTTCATGAAACATGATGAAATATAAGATTCATTTCCTTAATAGAGGAAATGTGTAGAGGTATTTAATCTGGAATATAAGAGAAATTTTGATATTGAGAATGAAATGAAAACCATGTGTAAGATATTTGGGAGTTTTGTAATATGTTTAGAAGTATACACAATATTTTTTTTAAAAAAATGTAGAAATAGAAAAATCCTCAAATGAATTCAATTGTGTAGTGAAACTGATGACGACAATGTGAATTGAAAATGATAAAATATAGCTAGATCTTGAAGAACATAGTAAATCATAAGAGTAAATAAAATCTTATGTATGGTTCATTCAAGAGTTTTATAAGTTTTCTTAATTTTTCCAGAATTAGAGAATTATTTTACACTATGAAACATATATTCCACACCATGAAGATGGTTAGACATATTTTAGTGGTTTTAGAGATCTAGAGATTCTTGTTCCATAGAAGAAATTTCATACCAAAACTACCTTAATCATTAAATATGATCAAAGAAGATAAAATATGACTAATTATTATAGAAAATCTATTAGATAACATATGTTTTTTATTATATTTTTTGGAATCATAACTGAAGAATGTGTTGTGAAGTAATATATCATTCCCAAATAGGTTTTATGAATCAAGAAGAATTGGAAATATCATTTCATGACACTTGGAAGAATTTAGACGGATCCATGGAGAGTATTTTTTTAGACATTATTATTGATTAGATACCATAATATGAACAATGGACTATGCTGTGAAATAGATAATGTTGAAAAAATCATGTACTAAGGAAATTATTTTTTCCACGAATGGGTTATTAATAGATTATCTGGTAGTTTCTGTTTGAAATTAAAAAGAAGAAGATTTGGTTGGGGATTCAAGATTTGAATTGGTTTTAAATACACATTTATGACTACAATAATTATATAGTAAACCTAGAATATATCAATAGAGAATAAAAAATTGGATTAATCTAAACCATTAGATCAAAGGTGTTGTTTAGAGGAATATTATAATACTACTTGTTGCAGTTATAGAAAAAAAAACAAAATTTAATATTTGAATCTAAATAAGAATAAAAGAGATCATAAGTGGTATTGAAATATATAAAAAAGAAAAATAAGATATATACGGAATATTTCAAATTTCATATCCATTTTTGTTGAATTTTTAAGACTCTAAGAGTGGAAGTAATTTTAGTACTATATCTGTTTGGTATAGAAAGAAGGAATAAAATAATTCTAGTTTGGAATTATCCTCATATGGAAGCAGTTTCTATTACTGTGATATCGTGAAAGATAAGTATTTGACCATATAATTGTGGTGTTGAACTCATCAAATATTGAAGAAGGATAGTGAAGAAAAGAAAAGTTTAATGAATCCTCAAATTAGGAGTTATTATGCAACGAAAGTCTCATCATGAATAGATACATACCCTCATGTCTATAAATTATTGAAAAAAGAACCAAAAGTATATAAAATTTCCAATACTTTTATCCAAGTAGTGTTTAAAAAGAAAATAAAAGGGATTTAATCTATGATAAACAATGTATATTTCATGAACCTATGTAACACAAATTGGTCTTAGTGTTATCTTTTGGTATACTGGCATACCTTTAGAATATGTGATGATCCTACTTTTTTATTTTTCTGTATTTTTTTAAACGAGTTAGTAATTTAGAAATAATATGAATTTAGTTATGTATTAGAAAATAAGAAGAATAATTTTTTGGAATTATACTAGAGATACCAATCATGTTGATAAATAAGATCCATCCACAGTGTGTTTAAATGTCACATATTATATTTTTGATGAAATGAATTTTAAGTGTAACAATTGATTGAAGAGTTTTCATTAATTTAAGAACATGTACTAAAGTTTAGAATATTGTTTAGAATATCATGATATGTGAAGATCATGAAAATATTTATTTTCATGAAGACATTTAAAGGCCATGAAAAAATAGAAAATAATTTATATATTTTTTCATGATGAATTTTGGGGAAGAAATTTAAGTAAGTATTGGTATTAAATTCCATACTTAGAATAATTATAAGTATATATTTTGAGTTGGACCATAAAAAACCATCCAACTATGACTTCCCATAAAGGAAAGCTCAATCCCACACTTGTTGGAGCTTGGATCAATAATGTGGGAGGTTAAACTTACTTGGCCAGGATTGGGGACAATATCTTTATGAACAAGTTTTAGGTATTAGGAATGCATAACACCCACAAGGATCATGCATGGGAGTGGACATGGATCACACTTAGGGCATACAAAAGGATGCCTTGGGGACTACACAAGGGTGTGGCATGGACTGCGAGGGAAGTGTGTGTAAGTGTGTCTAGGTTCCAACCCTAGTGCTAGACTCGAAGCTCAATGAAACAAAGATGTTTATTAAAAGGAGGTTTAATGTAGTAAATTTCTATGTGAGATGAGAATAAACAAGACATTATTCCTCTATCTTAAATGATATTCATATAATATATGCCATCTGATCTGATCAATAGATTTTTTTTTATTATTACACATCATCATATTCAACCATTTAATTGTGAAGGGAATTTTTTTGTAAGTAATTTACAATTATGTGGGTTACCCTTATGTAGGTTACCCTTACATGGTTAATGGAAGACACGTTGGTACCCTTACATAGCATTTGACATCAAATCCAATGTTCAATAATGACTCCAACATTCTATGAACATCATTTCATACATATCCCATAATGAAGATGATAGATCAAGAAAAAAATGATTGATCAGAGGTCATGAATTCATGCCATTAATTTAAGAATACATAATGAATGATGATGGAAAAGTGTTGTATTGCGTATTCCATTGAGCCAACACATGAAAAACAATGACCATGAGAGGTGATCACATATCCATAAAACATCACATGAAGTATTAAAATATAAAATAGTAAAATTTACATTGTTTAATGATCCCATCACGGGAACGCTTCATCGCATGAATCACTTAATAGGTTTCAAGAAATTTTCCAACGAGGTATCAAATGACCAAGGGAAGTGATCATTCGATTGCAAATTCACTTCGACATCAAATGAAAATAAAAGACTTTCTTCATTTTAAATACCATAGATACATCAATATCTTTAGTTATTTTGTTTTATTTGACTCTCCATGATGTTTTTACAATAGGTGGTGTAAATATACCTATAAATACAAAGGTAATGGTGAGGTTTAGGTAGTTGTTCAGAATATTTAGAGAGATATCATTTCTAAAGAAATAGGGCATCCATGTGATATAATCATGAAAGGAGATCCATGAACTACCCTAGTCTTATGAAGAAGAATATAGTCACATACTTTATTCATGTAAATAAAGGATATCCTGTGAACCTTATTCATTATGAGAAGTATAATAAAGAACATACAAACTAACCAAATCATGCAAAGAAGATGGAAGATCAAGTATATATGAAGAAATTTTTATTTCATGAAGAAGGATAATTCACTTGTGATCATTGTTCCTGTGAAAATGTTTTATGAATACAAAACCACACTATACATTTCAAAAGGAGGAAGATAGAAGAATATCATGTGAGTGGATATACAAAGAAAAAAAAGAGAATACCTTGCAAACACTATGTCATGAAAAGGAATTAATATGTTTTATATAGATATATTATTTTTGTGAAGGAAGCATAATTTATGATATAGAGTTTTCATGAAACTTTATGTGGTTTTCAAAAATAAAGTGAAGATTGTGTATTCACATTTATACATGAATTATGTGTATTTTTAATAATTGAGAATCAATATTTTGTGCACAAGGTATCTTCATGTGTGCATATATGTTTGGAGAATCTGAAAATATAATTCAATATATGATATTATTTTTCAAATATCTAAAGATGAATAATAGTGTGTCCAATAATATTTCGGTTTATTATTATTTAGGTTAGGAATACTAGTTACAATATTTTTTTATTTTTATGATTGAAGGAGAAGAGGATGAAATCTACTTGATTGATGTATTTATGAGACAACCTTTTTATTACTATGAATTAGAGGATCTATTTGATTATAGTTGTCATAGAAAGTTGATATGAGTCATTGGAGTCCATAGAAGAAGACTTATATTACATTGATGATCACTTTAGGAGGGATAGGTCTACATCCTGTAATCTTTTACTTCAAGGAGAAAGCTTTAATTATACTGAGTTGGTGCTAGGAAAGCAAGTTAAAGGATACCCCCTTTCCCATGATTTATTTGATTATAAAAAGGATTATATGTGTGAGTGGAATAAGAACCACCATACACTGAGGATGTAGTCATCCATATTGGGGATGAAACACCTTAAAAAAGTAAAATTTTCTTTGTAATTTATTGTTTTATGTGCATGCTTGTTAATTACAAGTAAATAAAAAAGAGATCCATTCACTAACTAAGTGACATAGGTATTAAAATGTATAAAGTTTAAAAGTGATAAACATTTATCCCACACTTATTTAATCACCTATAAGTTTAGTTATCCCAAAGTGATACTAATAATTATTATTATAGCAATATGTCACACCTCTAATTAGATTATATGATTTGAGGATTCTTAAATATTTACTTTCTCTTATCAATTCAAAATGGTGTGAAAAATTGTAAAATTTTTATCTACTAAATATCTTACTTATATCATAACTAAGACCTTTAAGAATAAAAAGAATAAATAATTGATAAAGAAAAATAATAAATCATTCTTCGTTAAAGAGGATGAATCATCAGTTCCACCATGTTGTAATTCTAGGAAATAAAATTTTAACATGGAAGCATAATATCTTGTAGTATAATCTACCACCAAAGAGAAGGACAACTGCTTAACATCATGTAGAAATTAATCCCCACATGAAGAGAAGCTAATAAAAATATATTATCAAAATTTTCCCCAATAATATACAATAATTTTTGGTAGTGATAATATATATGAGAATTTTATTAATGAATCAGTTTCTTCTTTAAAACATATACTGACAAATAGTCCAAAAAAGTTACTTTTATCTGTGGATTATTCAAAGGAATGTAGGAAGATATCACTAACATTGAATAAAATATAGAAAAATTCAAGAAATATTATGATGAAATAATGAAAGCTAGTATTAATCTCTCCAAGAAAATTGGATCTGAATAAGCCGATAATTTTGAACTTGAATAAATGTTCTATAGTTTTGAAGATTAGTGGATAAATAAAATTTTTAAGAAATATGATTCCACTGAGTAATTTTAAGAAATGTTCCATGAATTATTGGAAAATCATAAGGTTATCATTGATTTTAAGAATGCTAAAATTGGGATTAAAGCAAAGAATATTAAGGAGATAAACACCATGCTATAGTAGAAACATAAAATGAAAGATGCAGAATTTATCAAGATCAAGAAATAATGTGTAGATTATATGAAGTCTATGGAAGATTATAAATTCATCCTAAATATTAAGTGTATTTAACTTGGATTCCAAATGGAAAATATAGAAAATTTTCAAGCCAAGTCTTCATAATAAGTTAAAAGAAGAGGTATTACTTTAAGAGCTTCATCAAAAAAAAATTATAAGGAGAAATCTTATCCTAAGATACCCTTGACTAGTTTAAAAAATCAACTGGGATCACTCAATGATGAATCTCAAGTAGTCTCTAAAATGAAGGTACCACCCACTGTTGATAATAATATATGCGCTAACTCTATATATATGTAGAATCTATTTTAAAAATTAAAACCTATACAGAAATGGATGAAGAAGGGAAATTAAGTTCTCACCACTAAAAATAGTGAATAAATATAGGTATGAAAGAAGTTTCTCCCATAAATACATCCATCATAAGAGTGATAATAAACAAAATTATCAAGCATAAAAATCTAGACATACTGTAATACTATTGAAGATATTAAGATTTCTTTGATACTATTGGTGCGATGAAAGATTCATGAACATCGAATATGTTTATTGGTATAACATGTTAGTATTTGAAAATAAAAGAATACCTATATCAAGGGGGAGGAAAGTAGTGGTGAAGAAAATTCAACCAAAGGAAATTAATAATATAACTATTATAAATATATTTGAAATTTAAAAGAACTTATATGGTATTTACAATTGTAGTGGTCATTGTAAAGAGGTATTAAAGTATAAATCATTCAACTATTCCTCTAAAATAATTCAAATGAGAAGACCATAGTAGTTGGATACAGAAAATAAGTCAAAATTGGTTGAAAATCAGGTAAATATTGATGCTCAACAAAATCCCTAGAAAAAAAGGGGTAATACACTAAAAAGAATAAGATGGTTCTTTTGTGGAAGAAGAGTTAACACTGTGAGTCATTGCAAGTAGGCCATTTATATGAAAATGATTGTAATAAAGCTTAAAAAGAAAAGGGAAAGACTAGTTGGAGAATAAAATAAATGAATTAAAGAGAAAAATAGAATAATTGAGAAGCCATGTGGATTTACCAATCATTTTATGTGTATTCCAACTGATATACTAGTCATTTTTCCTACTAATTTTTAAATAAAAATAAAATTTAAGGAAAGAAAAAATCAAACCATATGATAATGGAAAATAAAATTTTCCACATGAATAAATTTAATTTCCCTAGAGGTTTTTAGAAAATGATAACCAAATAATACCTAAAGTACTGAGTGGAAGGTGAAAGAAGGATGTAAGATTATTTATTGTAAAATATCAGAGATATATCTTAATGAATTGAAGATGATACACATATTCCAGGGGTAAGTGAGTTGAATGAATTCATTACTATATTTTAAAGCTAGAATATTCATTCAAAGAATTATGGAAGTCATCATCCTAGTTTGATCTATCTATCTATATCTTGATGATTATTTTAACATAAAAGATCAGAGATCTATCTTAATAAAGATAATAATGCTATCGTATATGATCAAAAAAAAAATTAAGTCATTATCATGGATGATATCAAAAAAATTGGAACTCAAATTAATTGGCATTCAGAAGATCAACTAATGAAAAAGATCCATCTCAATAAAGTGAAGATGGAGATAATCCCTTGAGGGAGAGTTTCTAAATAATTTTCCATATCTTTATATTTTATCCAAACCTAATATATTTGGAAGGTACTTATTGAAAAATAAATTTATAAGGTAAAAGTGATTACTTTGTCAACCTTATTAAAAAAACTAAATTAATATATGAGATTAAGGGGGAGAAATTAAATAAATCAATGACATAAAAAAATTAATCTTGAAGAAGTCCTGGGACAAATTTCATGAAAATTACCTGCTTATTATAATTTCATGTTTTTAATCAGTGTGTTTAGATGAATGAAGGAATTTTAGGTTGAATATGTCATTATATTTTTCTTTATAATTTGTATTATATAAATTCCAATTATATTGCATCTATTGGTATTAACGAATTACTATCAACAGAGAAATAATTGAATAGTATTTGAGGAAATAAACATGTTGTGCTATATCAACATGTATCATATTCTAAATTGAAAACATACAATATTGATGTCTAAATTAGACCTTATATATTTTTACACTTGGTTATCCAAAGTTGACATAGATTGAAATAATTTATGAAACATTTATTAAGAAATAAATGATAAAATCCTCTCTCAGGTACTCTGTGTTTGTTATCTATAAGGGGAGAGAAGAAAATGAAAAGAGAGAAAAAATAATGAGAACATATTAACATCAAAATTTCAACATTGGTATTGAAAATAAATATAAAATGAGATATTTATTATCCAATTTTGTGTTTTATTGGGTTTTAATATTTTATTAAGTGATGAATAAATTGAATTTCAATATGTGTTGAAAAATAACAAGAAAAATTTCTTGGAAGTATATTAGAGATCCCAAGAATGCTGTTAAAGAAGATTTATCCGTAAGAAGTGTAACACGCTAAGATTCTATGACACACTTAAATAATTCAATAGCATGCATTATACACAACACCGAGTTCGATCCCTCCATGACCTATCAAACTAGCCGTCTAAAAAGTAGTTATGAATAGTATTAACCAAAATTTGAAATTTTATAAATTTTATTTCTCAAAATATACTTCATTTCTTAATTTTAAATATAAGAATTATATTAGGGTGAGTTTTTGGTATTTTTATGAAAACTTTCAATTTTTGAAAATTTTTGAAAAACTCGGCCTTGGGAATAAAAACCAAAATTTTCATTTATATAATTATTTTAATTTAAATTTAATTTAAAGTCAAAATATATACATAATACATATATTAGTGCAATTTTATTCATTTAAAGCACTTTTATAATAGAATTAGATATAAAAATTCAATGAAAAATTTTAATGCCTTTTTACCTCCATTCTAGCCATATTAGAAGATTATAATTAAACTTAATTTCATCACTTCTATGAATTGAATTTCAAAAATCTAACATACATGGTTGTAATCAAGATGAAAAATTTGGTCTAATAGGAGTAAAATAAATTTGGGTGAATAGTAACTTTTGAATTTTATTTACCACCGTTAAAGATAAATATGGAAATTAAAGGTAAAAATAATATTATAATAATTTAAAATTACACTAACACATGTCCTAACCTTATTGAAAAAGTAATTTACAACCAAGAAAACCTTTGGGACACATATTTTTCCTTTGGAATCCACTTGGGTGTGATTATTACATTTATAACATTTAATTTTAAATAATGGTAAAAATATCATAAACATAAATCTTATTAATAAAACATTTTTTATACGAGGTTCTATAAGTAATATATTAGACTATAAATATTAATTAAAAAGATAAAATTATTTACTACATCATGGTATTTTATTTATAATATTTATAATTAATTAAATAAATTTATTTATAACACAATGATGATGAAGTGATTACCTTATTTATGAAATATTCAAATAAATGATATTATAAACATTAAAATAAATGTAATTTGAAAATTTTTATTTCATAAAAGAATTTTATGGAATTATATGACATGTTATATTAGATTAAATTCATTTTTTTTGTAAGAATAAAGTTTTTATGACTTTAAAAAATATCATATATTAAATAGTGTCAAAATTGACATAAATGAGATTTTAAAATAAATACAATTTTATTAAATGGTATAAAAATCATAAAAATATAATGTTCAGCCAAATAACATGGATAGTGATAAAAAATTCATAAATTATCCAATTTAGGTTCTATTTTCATTTTATAGTAACTATATTAACTATTTAGTGTAAAAATACAAGAAGAAATGGTAAGAGTTAAACTATTTAACTAAGGGTTAAATCTAATAGATAAGGTTAAATCTGTGACCTAAACTTGTAAAAAACCTATTGGTTGTGAGGTTTTATACCCATAATCATATTCTAATATAATTAAATCACTTTTTAGGTATTATAAACTGAAAAAAATTATAATAATCCTAAAGTGGCCCTCACCCGTCTTATAAAAGGACACTTCCCCTTCTATTTAATTTACAACTCCAAACCCATTTGGATTAAAAAAAACATGTCAATTTTCTCTGCTAATATCCATTATATCATTATAAATGCTAAAATTTGGAAATAAATCCATCCTAAGAAGTATTTTTGTGCAAATCAAAAGGAGACACACGAAAAGAGGTAATTGTTTTATCACCTTTTTCAAAGTTATTTTCTTCTTCTACTTCATATTTATCTATTGTTTCCATAATAAAATAATAACTCCATCACTTTCCAAATTCTAATATTTTATTATAATTATGGTACAACCATATTCCACCTTTTACCCATTATATGAAAAACAATATCACCATGCGTGCGTACGCACGACTTACCATCTCCACACAGTGGTGTAATTTTTTTCAAGTACACTTTATTTATATGGGTATAATGATAAATATAATGTATATAAATAATAAATATAACATGATATTGTTTCTTTAAAATTAATATTCAATCCAATTCCATACAATTTAACCATTACAGAAATGATACCATCGCTCGTGCATACGTACGACTTACCATCTCCACGACGTGATGAGACTCATCTTCCACGTTCACCATCCAAGAATGATTATAATAATAAATATTATTAATAAACATGAAATATATGACATAATAATTCTATTGGGATGATATATATATATATACATATATTTCATTAATTTACATTCAATATGATAAGAAAATAGAAACAACATTCATGCATACATATGGCCTACCATCTCCCTAAACGGTGTGTTAAATTTTATTTATATATATCTATTATATATATTTATATATAGAATATGTATGATATATATGTAATTTTTTAAATTATGTAATACAGTTAATTTTTATCAAATTAATACGATAAAAAATAACAAGTCAAAATATGTACGATAAAGAAAGCGATTATTACCCGAAACATTGTTTTAAATTAAAAATTATTAATATACGTGTAATATAAAGTCATAAATGAATCATATATGATATCATAAATATGGATACGGTCCTAGTATAATTTAATAATATTTTTTTAACCATTATACAGTAGGATAACTCACCCTTGACTAAAGGAAAGTATAAGGTAAGCTTTAATTTCACAATCTCATTATTATTTGAGTTTGTTGATATATAATTATATGCTTAGAAATTTTTATCATCCTTGTCCATGGTTCTATTTTTTTCATAAAATGTTTTACTATTATCCTATGGATGTTTAAAGTCATTTTTACCCTTTTTTTACTTTTTATAATTTTTTTTGAAATGAATCTTTCGGCCATTTTCCATACGAGTTACTTTATGACATTATTTAAAAATTAAGAAAAAATGTTTTTTAACTTATACGACGCAAGTGACTATTTTCTGCTATTATGTTGCCTTACCATTCTTAAGATTCCCTTATAAGATTAAAATTTTATTTTCAAAAGAAATGTTTTATTTTAAAAATTCATCGCTTTTAAATGATTAAGAGTAAAATGGGATATTTCCCTCAAAGAGTTTTAATGAATTTATTAAATTATTTTCATCTATTCCAACATCCTTTGTTGGATTTTATGCTTTTTTAAAGTTGATTTATTATGATACAATATTCCATATTGTATTGAAGGTTTTGTGATATGTTTGAAAGTGGATAAGATATTTTTATACCATTCATAGTTTAAGGTTAAAGTATTAACATTTCGTATGATAGTTTTAATATGAATGTTTATGTTATGTTTCATACTTTTCATATGAGAAATGAGTTGGAATTAATAATTGATGGGTGTGGCTCACTATAGCCCCTTGATATATCAGCAGGTCTCATGAGAAAAACTAGTATCTTGGCATAAGACCTTGACAAAATATTTGTGTATGGTCTTGGAATGAGGCCTTGACGAAGTGGTTATGATGTCTGACATTGTAAGAACCCGGTTCTTATTTTTGAGGTACGTGTTTATTCTTTTCCATTTTCCTTAAGTGTTTTTGAGAAAATAAGGCAAATGGGGAAAAATACCAAATTTTGTGGGTACATGCCGTGTACTTTTCCACATGCCGTGTACTTTGGCCTTGTGGGATGAGTACACAGGGCGTGTTGGCCTGTTGGCGATGAAGGGTGTAAAAACTAACTACACACCGTGTACTTTGTACTTACACGCCATGTAATCAGTCAGTAGGTGAACTGTAAGGTGGTGAAGATAGCCACCAGAGGAGTGACAATACATGCCGTGTAATCAGGAATACATGTCGTGTATTGATGTCGATGGATGAACAATGCCACGGTGGAAAGAATCCGCTAGAGGAACAGTTTAAAAAATGAAAAGTACAAGACGTGTACTTGAGAGTAAACACTGTGTTGTTTATTTGTTTTGATTAAAATAGGAAGTATCCTCCTCATTCGATAGAGGAGGCAGAACCGCCATTTGGAGCTCAGGAGGACGACCGAACATTGGAGGATCACCCGAACGCGCACCAGGAATCTGATTCCGCCTCCGTCGATCAAGTTGGGACTGTGCAGGTAATCCCTCACCTCTCCTTACATTGTTCTTACCAATTATTCCTCTAAGGTAAGTTATTTATATTTGAACATTAATTATTTTATCTCATATCTACATCGTTCTTGGATGATTTGGGAGGCATCGTTCATGTATACCAATCAGATACAATCAAGGTAGGTGGTCTGATGTTTATTTTTAACTGTTGTGTTGAAATTATGTACCTTTGTGCTACGCGCTCATGGTTGGGTTGTCATATGGCTGAGGCCTTTTCTGAAAGGATACCTAGAATTGTATTTATAATCTAATGATAAATTTAAATTGCTATTTGGGATCACTACTTGGATCCAGGACCACCCCGGGGGTGCCTTCCTCTGTTTAGTCATTTGGACAAGATGCCCGAGGGTATGCCATGATTATGTTGTGGATTGCATTTTCTTGAGAGAAAATTTATATAAATTTATTGTTTATGCTTTGGGCTCGGCTCGATTCTATTATCCTGAGGGCAGTGTTCTATTAGCCTGAGGGAAATGTTCTATTTATCCTAAAGGCAGTGTTTGGTTTATGCCTATGGGCAGTAGTTTCTATGCCTGAGGGAAATATCATGTATGCCTGAGGGAAATGATCGTTATTTCTGAGGGAAATCACTTGCGGGTATTTGATTCTGTTACTCGAGGGTGAGGATAGTATGTCTGAGGACACGACTATTTAGAATATTCACTATGGTGATTTCTTATGTTTTACCTACCAAGACGATGCAAAGCTTGCAGGTGATAAGTAATAATGAAAATGGAAATGAAACTAGTAGTGATAGTTACTTTTGAGAACTTACTAGTTTACTACATTTACTTTTGCACACTGCTGTTGCACATTTTCACCGACAGTTGGGAATGGGCCTTTGGTGGGTGACTATTGGGATTTATTTCTCACACCCTTTTTGGGTCATGTATTTGGCCCAAACAGACTATATTGCTATAGGTTTCGATAAGAGAAAGGGTCTCTATATAGGTACATGATTGTAGCAGAGGAGTAGGAGAGCATGAGACCGAGCTTAGGCTTGTGATGCTGGTGTGTTCTGTTTACTCTTCTTTATTTCATTTGGCTGTATCTTGTACATTAAGTTTTATTGTATTTTATTGTAGTGTATCCTATTCTTACTGCTTTCATAGAATAATGACATGCTGCATCTTTATATATATGACTGCCGGTTCTCTTTTACTACAGTTTTCCATTTCAGTTGTATATTGTTTACTACTTCCACTGTTGTATGCTATATATCTTTTCCACTACACTACACTTTGAAAAATGAGGGCATAGTTTCCCCACTATCAGAATTGGGCCCACTTTATTAGTCGGCAACCTCTAGAGTTTGGGGAAACGTGCTTAAGGTGATGTGACCAACCGGGTTCGGGGCACCCGCTGAGTGGCTTCCGGATCTGGGACATTACAAAGTGGTATGAGTGGAATTTTTTTCTTTGACCTACCTTTTGGAGCCTTAGTCAAGGATAGGATGGATATGGTAGTTGGTAATAAGCTACTCCTGGGAGTACCTAACCCATGTACAGTGAAAAAGCCAATCTACCTCATTATTGCAATTATTACTGGTTTTTCAATTTTACAGTTGATTTGATTTTCACTGTTGGGTGACGAACTTGAGATTGTGTTGTTTATATGTTATACATGGGTTCTATTTAGTTTCAACCCGATGAGATGAGGGTGTTCCACCTCATGCATCATTTAGGCACATGCTAGAAATCACATGTCATGCATTCCTTTCATTCCATGTAGGTGCATTAGAAATTGCATGTTGTTGTGATAGTTGCTGTTCTAGAAAAACATGTTGTTGTGATAGCTGCCTTGATAAATACCTGGTATTTGATAGCGTATTCTTGTGAGAGGTTGTTGATAAAATGAACGCCAAACTTTGGTTTTTGGGGAGTATGGGCCCTCACTGACTGGAATTTGGTGTATCATTGATGAGTTTACTTTGTTATAACATGTATAAGATTCCAAGCTTTGATTTGGGGGGAGTACGGGCCCTCACAAATCAGAATTTGGAACTTAGGTGTTTGTTTTGTGTTTTTATGGGTTCCGGAGTAGTTTCTAAGGATTACTGTCCAAAAAACCCAGTAGAAATGCCGTGTAGTTTAATGGACACATGCTGTGTGTTCTTCTATTCAGGAAGAAAGGAATTTTTTTACACACCGTGTACCCTACGTACACGCCCGGGATAAGGAAGTTAGGGGGCGGGGGGGGGGGGGGGGGGGGGGGGGGCACGCCATGTATCATTTGTACATGCCGTTTATTTTCCACCCAATAACTGCTCGTGTAACTAACAACACAGACAACGAAACCCTAATACATACACGCCAGGTCGACCTTGAACAGGCCGTGTTGTCTGACCTAGTTACCCGGCCGTGTCACTAACAACACGAGTTGGTGTTACCCTACCTTGTACACGCAGTGTGATTGTGGGACATACCGTGTAGTGTCATCCATGTAGCCGGCTGTGTATAGAGAAACACGGGTTGGATTGGGGCTTCTTTGAACATGCCGTGTCTTTTTGAAACACGCCGTGTAGTGTGACCGGGGTACACAGGCCGTGTGACAAACAACACATGCCGATGAAACCTTGTAGAGCACACACCATGTCTACCTCTAAACACACTGTGTAGTTTTGTTTTAGGAGAGTCATGTGGATTTTCCATGTAGAAGGAATCGGTCAGGGAAGGAGGATTTAGGTACACACCATGTATTTGGGGTGTTACACGACCAGTTTAAGCTAGAGTACATGCCCTTGGGGATGGCTTGCAAGAACACACCGTGTAGTATTTATACACGCCATGTTGTCAAGTTTTGTGAATCTTGAATGCTTTCTTTCTCCTATTACCTTCTTGGTCTTCTAGTTGCGGTCTCTGATAAATCTTGATCTAAGGTGTGCATTTGACCTTGTAGATTCATGCTGCTGAGACGACCACCAGTTGTTCACCAAGAGAGAATCTACGATTTTACTCCATAGGTGGTAGGACATGGGCTACAAATGGAACCCCCGATAGTTCCAGATGCGGCGCCAGCCATTATACCGAACACAGGCGCGAATGCGCAGTTCTGTGAAGGCTTCATGCTTTTAATATAGACCTTCCAAGGAGCACCTCAGGCCGCCACATCTCTGGAAGAGCTAACACGTATCTTCGAGCAGTAGCATCTGCCTACGTTTTCAAGAGATAGTGGACCGCAGGCTGTAGAGTCATGGATGGATTTGATGAAGACGATATTCGAGCATCTGGAGACGCCTCCTGGGAGGAGGGCCAAGCTCACAACATACATGCTGCATGATTCCACAAAGAGGTGGTGGGATGTTACCAACTAATCTAAGCACCACCAAGACATGGCGTGGGAATATTTTCAGGTAGATTTCTATGACTTCTTCTTCCTGGAGACGCTGAGGGTAGATCGAGCTTGAGAGTTCATGAATCTGCAGTTGGGCACTATGTCAGTGATGAATTATTCTACTCGCTTCACCAAGCTTCAGCGTTTTTCACCCTTTTTGGTGGGTGATGAGACGTTGAGGGCTAGACGCTTTGAGTATGGTCTTTGATGTGACATACGAGTGCTCGTGAACATTTTCAGGTTTCCTACTGTGCATCCTATTGTGAACTGGGCATTGATTATAGAGCAGAACCTGTGGGAAGCTAGTGGTGTGGGCCAGGGCAGTTCGACACCAGTTTCAGGTACTATTTATACTAGCAGGAGGAAGAGGCAGATGGACTTCTCTCATGGTGGTAGTACTAGTCAGAAGAATACTTCAGGTGGCCAGGTCTTTTTCTACCAGTGTGGTAGAGAGGGGCACAAGAGACCTCAGTGTCCATGAGACCCAGTGGAGTTCCGAGCTTATGGAAAGATGGGTCATTTATAGTGTTTCTACAGGGCGTTCCTACTAGTGGATAGTGAGAGGGGTTCTGTGTAGACTCTGTGTGTGGGAGTAGGACTGGCTGCTTCTTACCAGTCGGGAAATTGGGGTACGTCAGAGCAGGAAGGAAAAGATGGTGGTCGTGGCAGTGGTAGCCAGACACCAGGATATCAGATGCAGCAGGGTGAGTCAGCTCTGGGTAGCCAGGCTATGTCGCAGGGCCACGACACTGGGCAGACATATGCAGTGCAACAGACCCAACAGAAGTAGGATCCTGGACCTTCTACTATCAGAGGTACTATTCTAGTAGCTTCTTTTTTTATCTTCTGTACTTTTCAATATGGGTGCTACACACAGTTTTATATCTTTGTCCTTTTTAGAAATCCTTGGGCTCTGTTTTTCTTCTTTATCTAATGTTATGGCGCTAGACACTCCGTTGGGGACTAGAACGATAGGTGTGAGTCATTGCAGAGAGTGCCCCTAGAGGTTGGTGGGTGTCACTTTCTATGGGACCTCTATGTCTTAGATATGACGACCTATAACTTCATTCTCAGGATGGACTGGATGGTACATTTTCAATCCTTTATATATTGCTACTGTCGTAGGGTGAGTTTCACGTCACCAGAGGGCGGAGAGTTTCTATTCAAGGGTGAATGGGATGTCTAGGAAAGCCGAGTTGGACCCAAGCATCATGGGCAAGGTGGTGTGATAGCCCAGATTGCGAGATTATATCTGGATGATCAGGGGACTTGTTATAAGGATTTCCCTCTAGTAGTTGATCGTTTCAGGGATGTCTTCCTGGACGACTTTTCAGGTCTTCCTCCAGAGCGATAGGCAGATTTCTCTATTGAGCTTGTGCCAGGAGCGGCACCGATGTCCATTACTCCTTATAGGATGGCTACATCTGAGTTGTAGGAGCTCAAGAGGTAGTTAGAGGAGTTACAGGAAAATGGTTTCATCTGACCCAGTACTTCTCCTTGGGATTCACCGGTCCTTTTTGCGAAGAAGGTAGATGGTACCCTCAGACTCTGTGTGGATTATCGGAAGCTGAACCAGCTGAAAGTCAAGAACCAGTATCCCTTACCAAGGATTGATGATCTTTTTGATCAACTTCAGGGATAACGAGTGTTCTCAAAGATTGAATTGAGATCAGGATATCATCAATTATTCATTAGACCATTGGACATACCGCTTACAGGTTTTCAGAGCAGATATGGTCTATATGAGTACTTGGTTATGTTTTTTGGACTCACGAACGCGCCATCAGTTTTCATGACTCTGATTAATCGTGTGTTCCACCCTTATCTGGATTCTTTTGTGGTAGTCTTTGTGGATGATATTTTGGTGTACTCTCACACTCGACACAACCATGCCACCCATCTTGAGATCATTTTGAGTACACTGAGAGAGCATTAGTTATATGCTAAGCTCTCAAAGTGACACTTTTGGATGGACCAGATTCACTTCCTGGGTCATATCATCTCAGAGGCAGGAGTTGTAGTAGACCCATAGAAGGTGAGAGTAGTAGTTTCCTGGGAGCAGCCTAAGAACGTGTTTGAGATATAGAGTTTCTTGGGGCTGGCTGGTTACTACAGGCGTTTTATACAGGACTTATCCCACGTAGCAGTGCCGTTGACGAGTTTGACTAAGAAGGGTGTGAATTTTGTTTGGTCAGAATCTTGTGAGACAAACTTTCAGGAGTTGAAGGGTAGGTTGACATCAGCACCAATCCTGATAATTATAGAGCAAGGGAATACCTATATAGTTTACTGTGATTCATCAGGTATTGGGCAGGGTGAAGTGTTGATGCAGGGTGATCGAGTTGTTGCGTATGGGTCTCGGTAGTTGAGTCCACATGATAGGAATTACCCGACACACGAAATCGAGTTGGCTGTAGTTGTTAATTTGTTGCACTGTTGGAGACATTATCTCTTGGGAGCACATTTTGTGGTTTTCACCAACCAAAAAAGTCTCAAATACGTCTTTACTTAGCGTGAATTGAACCTGAGACAATGAAGGTGGGTGAAATACCTTTAGTCTTTTGACTTTGAGATTTCCTATACACCTGGTAAGCTTAATGAAGTAGCTGATGCACTGAGTAGGAAGACTCAGACACAGGCAGTGCAGGAGGCCAGTGGTGAGTGGTAGCTTATGGATTTTTTCTCTGATATTCATTTGGAGGTGCACGATAGTCAGGGTAAAACCTATATTTCATCCTTAGCTGTGACTTATGCCCTCCTAGATAGAGTGAGGATGAGACAGCTATCGAATTCAGAAGGCCTAGTTCTACAGGAGTCGGTGGCAAGTGAGGACCCTCCTCCTAGATGAACGATAGGTGATTATGAGGTACTGCATGTACATGGACGCGTGTGGGTTCCTGTGGATATATGCGAGGATATGATGAGAGAGTTTCATGCTTCATATTGGGAAGTGCATCCCGGAGTTACCAAAATGTACTGTGACTTGAGACGTCAGTATTGGTGGTCGGGTATGAAATGGGAAGTAGCTAGTTTTGTTAAAATATGTTCTACCTGTCAATAGGTGAAGGCGGAGCATCATAGGCCAGCTGGACTATTACAACAATTACCCATTCCGGAGTGAAAATGGGATGATGTCATGATGGACTTCGTGACCGGGTTGCCGAGGTCACCTCGAGGCAGTGATACCATGTGGGTTGTTGTAGACAAAATTACGAAGGTAGCTCATTTTTTTCCAATCAAGGAGACCTTTGGTGATGATGAGATCAGAAAGATATATATCCAAGAGGTAGTACGCCTTCATGAGGCCCCTCATTCTATCATTTCAGATAGGGACACCCACTTTACATCTCGTTTCTGGCAGGGTTTTCAGAGGGAACTAGGTACACAGGTGCTTCTAAGCACAACTTCCCACCCTCAGACCGATGTCCAGTTAGAGTGTACGATACAGGTGCTAGAGGACACGCTGCATTCATGTATCCCAGACTTTGGGGGATCATGAGAGAAGCACATACCCCTGGTACAATTTTCCTATAATAATAGTTTTTAGGAAACTATTGGGATAGAACTATATAAGGCTTTATATGGTAGGCCATGCCGACCAGCTTTGTGCTGGTTGGAGGCAGGTGAGGCAGCTTTACTAGGACCACATCTCATGCAGGAGACTTCTGAGCAGGTCTAGTTGATTTAGAAGTGGATGGATAATGCATAGTATCATCAGAAATCTTATGCTGATCGCCGTAGACGACCCTTGGAGTTCATGGTCAGGGATCAAGTTTTCTTGCATGTTTCTATGAGGTTGGGAAAAAGGCAGTTCAGGCGACAGGGAAAACTTTAGACGAGGTATGTGGGGTCGTTTGAGATTCTGGAGAGAGTCGGGTCAGTTGCATACCGGTTGCAGTTACCACAACGGTATTGGGCCATGCATGAAGTCTTCCACGTATCTCAGCTACGCCACTATCATTCAGACCTGTATCACATTTCTCATCCTGAGGAGTTTGAGATGTAGGTCGATGAATCCTTTAAGGAGCATCTGATTTGTAGTGTTGATATAAGCAAGAAGGTTTTACAAGGCTGGTCAGTTCCTCTCATTCAGGTGATATGGCAGCATGGCTGAGTACAGGATGAAACATGGGATCGGGAGACTGACATACGTGCTTGGGTGGCCAGATTTGTTCACAGCCATATCTTCATGACCGTTGGAAGGGAAATTTGGGGACAAATTGTTTTAAGGGGGGAAGTTTGTAAGAACCGGTTCTTATTTTTGAAATATGGGTTTCTTATTTTCCATTTTCCTTAAGTACTTTTGAGAAAATAAGGAAATTGGGAAAAAATCCCAAATTTTGTGGGTACACGCCGTGTAATTTTCCACATGTCGTGTACTTTGGCCACGTGGGACGAGTACACAGGGCGTGTAGGCCTGTCGGTGATGAAGGGCATAAAAACTGACTACACGCCGTGTACTTTGTACTTACATTCCATGTAATTAGTCGGTAGGTGAACAGTAATGTAGTGGAGGTAGCCGCCAGTAGAGCAAAAATACACGCCGTGTAATCAAGAATACACACCATTTACTGATGTTGACGGATGAACAGTGCCGCGGTGGAAAGAAGCCTCCAGAGGAACAGTTTAAAAAATGAAAAGTAAACACCGTGTACTTGAGATTACACACCGTGTAGTTTGTTTTTTTCCACTTAAAATAGGCAGTAGCCTCCTCATTCTATAGAGGAGGTAGAAGCACCATTTGGAGCTCGGGAGGATAGCCTAACCTTTGAGGATCACCCGAAAATGCACCGGGAATCTGATTCCGCCTCCGTCGATCACGTTGGGACCATACGGGTAAGACCTCCCCTCTCCTTGCACTGTTCTCACCAATTCTTCCTCTAAGGGAAGTTATTTACATTTGAACGAGAATTATTTTATCCCAGATCTATGTCATTCTTGGATGATTCGGGAGGCTTCGTTCACATATACCGATCAGAGATGATCGAGGTAGGTGGTATGATGTTTATTTTCAACTATTGTGTTGAAATTGTGTACCATTGTGCTACACGCCCATGGTTGGGGTGTCATATGGATTAGGCCTTTTCTGAAATGATATCTAGAATTGTATAGATAATTTAATGATAAGTTTAAACTGCTGTTTGGGATCACTACTTGGATCCCAGACCACCCCGGGGGTATGTTCCTCTATTTAGCCATTTAGCCTGAGGGTAGTGTTCTATTTTGCCTGAGGGAAGTGTTTGGTTTATGCCTGTGGGAAGTAGTTTTTGTGCCTGAGGGAAATATCATGTATGCCTGATGGAAATGATAGTTATGCCTGAGGGCAATCACCTACGGGTATTTGATTATGTTACCTGAGGTTAAGGATAGTATGTTTGAGGAAACGACTATTTAGAATATTCACCGTGGTGATTTTCTATGTGGTACCTGCCAAGCCGAAGCACAATCTTGGATGTGATAGTAATAATTAAAATGGAAATGAAACTGGTAGTGATAGTTACTTTTGAGTACTTATTAATTTACTGCATTTAATTTTTCACACTACTATTGCACATTTTCACCGACAGTTGGGCACGGGCCTTTGGTGAGTGCCTACTGGGATTTATTTCTCATGCCCGGTTTGGGTCATGTCTTCGGTCCAAACAGACTATATTGCTGCATGTGTCAATAGGGGAAATAGTCCCTATATAGGTACATGATTGTAGTAGAGGAGTAGGAGAGAATGGGACTGAGCTTAGGCTTGCAATGCTGTTGTGTTCTGTTTACTCTACTTTGTTTCGTTTGACTGTACCCTGTACTTTGAGTTGTATTTTATTATATTGCAGTGTATCCTATTCTGGTTGCTTTCATTGAATAGTGACATGCTGCATCTTTATATATATATAAATCCTGGTTCTCTTTTACTATAGTTGTCCATTTTAGTGGTATATTGTTTACTTCTTTCACTGTTGTATGTTATAAATATTTTCTGCTGCGCTACACTTTGAATAGTGACATGCTGCATCTTCATATATGTAATCTATTTTCCAAGACTACTAAACTGATAGGTCCTTCAGGACTTGATTCCTTATAATCATGCCAATGTATGAAATAATGCAATGGCTCTGGGTAACTGGGGTCGGGGTGTTACAGTTGGTATCATAGGAAGTTTAGGAAACACCCTAGAAATAGATTTAGAAAACTAATATTAGTGATCATAACCCTAAGATATAATTTGAGGATAAGTATTGAAGAGAATCCTAGAATTTTGGTAAAATAAAGATTATATGGGTATTCTTAGAAAATACAATCCAATCTGGATACTACAAGTGGATGTAGTTTTGGCATATATGTTCCTAGGGGTGAAAAAACCGACAAGGTGTTCCGATATTGACTCAGGGTAACCTGGTACATGAAAATGGGCCTTATTGTGCACCTGGTTTGACACACCTGGGAGATATTCTTAGGATAATTCATATTTTATTTATAAACCATTAGTAAGGATTTATAAGTAAATATGTCCTCAAAGGAACCATATTTATGATTATAGATTAGATATGCATAAATTTTTCAAGTTATGTTAAGTATTTTACTAGTTAGGAATTATGAATTATAATTCATACCTAATCTAGTATATGCCTTTGTATAGAAATGGAAGCTAGTGTATGTAATGGAAATCTTATCAATGCACTTAATCCATATAGGGATTTCCCTCTTATGCAAGATAATGATAGTGGAGCTGGTGACAAAATAGATACAGAACAACTTATAACCATACTGGGAAACCTAACACAGGTTATGAATAATAACCTTTCCCATATTGAGCAGCCTGATCCCCAATACGAACGATCAATGTTAGACTGATTCATGATACAAAAACCTCCAATATCCAATGGGACTACAAATACATTTGTTGATTAGCAATGGATAAGTTACTTAGAGAAAATATTTCTTTTTTTGGGAAGTAATGAAAGGGAAAAGGTTTTCATGGGAGTTTATTATCTCTCTGGAGATTTGGAACAATGGTGATCATTAATTCAAAACATAAAGTGGGATAATAATGTATCAAATATGGAATTCAGGGAGTTTAAAGAACTTTTCCTAGGAAAATATTTTTCTCGTGAACAACGAGTTGATCTGGATAGGAAATTTATGAGTCTGAGGAAAAAATTGGATGAGAATGTTGCCATGTATGAGGTTAAATTCACATGGTTAACAAGGAATGCTGTAGATTAAATACGTAACCCAATAAGTAAGATTAATTTATTCTTTGATGGGTGAAAACCATTCCTATGATGGCTATTGGTCTCATAATCTTTCTCATCATATGAAGAGATAGTCTGATGTGCTATCAAGACAGAAAAAGAATTATCTAAGTCTTATGACATTGAAGTAAAGAAATATAAGAATAGAACAATAGAGAAAGAGATAAATATAAGGGAAAATGGAAAGAAGTATTTTATCTAATGTAATAATTATGAGATGAAACACCCTGGTAATTTCTTAAAAGGAAAAGGAGTTTGTTATGAATCTAGATAAAATGGTCACCAGAATTGTGATTGTAAGGGAAATAAAGAAGTTGTTCAAGGTTATAATTATAAATATATAGGACATTATGAAAATGATTTTTGAAAGCATCAAGGAAATATAGATTATAAGAAACAAATGGATCAAGGTTAAGCTTATGATGTTACTATGGTCAAAGTGGAATATTTAATGTATTTATATTTATGGATTCAAGAATTATATTATAGTTATAAGAAAAATTTGATATATATAAGGACTATACTGTTGTATTTTTTGTTTTTGTTAACGTTTTATTGTGATGAAGGTATTCATATATTCAGTATGTAACAATTAGAGCAACATTACATTGTTTGGGTAATATGAGTTTACAATTGATTTTAGAAATTTAGAGATCTTTTAGTGAGTATTTGGATAGAATTATTTTAGATAACTCTAAAGGTTAGAGTTGATTAAGTTTAACTTTGGATAATATTATTTAAGGTTAAAAAATTTCTTAAGGGAACCTGTAGTTTTAAAAAAGGGAACCTGTAGTTTGGGAGAAAACTCGTTGCATCAGACAAGGCTGTGAGAATCGAACCCACAACCAAAGTGGGATAAGGCTTTATTGCCTACCACTGGACTACAAGAATTCCTTTGTTATTATAACATAGTTTTCTTTATTTAAATGGTATATGTTTATATTTGGAACCTTATACAATTAAGATAAATATAATATTTTTGAATTTTATTATTTTTTGAAAATAATTATGAGTTTGTGGTAGGAATTAGTTAAAGGATGAAACTCTACATGTCAATTAAGTGTGATTCCTCATGTTATTAGTCTATGAGGTAAATTAATTTTTCAAAAATAAATAAATAATATTTGAGCAAAAAAATTCTATCCTAGTCATATTTTCGATAAATCAAATGTTCCCTTAGATCATCACAGATTTATAGCTTTATGATTGTTAACTTTCTCCTGATCATGTTCTCTATCACTATCCATCAGAACTTGATGGTTAGATTTTTCTTTCATGTCCATGTTTTTCTACATGGAACCCCAGTATGTGTTATTTCCCGAAACCCTCATACCTTCCTTAATTTTAAAATAGAGGTCTCATTAATCCATTTTTCGATGTGGGATTTCAACAAAGGTACTATGAAATGTCAAACTATTAGTTTTCAATCCTGATTTTAAATTGAGAGGATGAAATTTATTAAAGGAGGGTATAATGTGACACCCCAGTCTTCTATAGTATTCTACCTTTTAAATAATTCAATAGTGTGTGCTGCACACAACACCTAGTTTGAGCACACCATGACCTATCAAACTAGCCGTTTTAAAAGTGGTAATGAATAATATTAACCACATTTTAAAATTTTATAAATTTTATTTTTCAAACTAGACTTAATTTTTAAATTATTAATTTAAAAATTATCATAGGGTGATTTTTTGGAATTTTTCTGAAAACTTTGAATTTTTTGATAAATAATGAAAAACAATACACTAGGGTTAAAACCAACTTTTTTCCTTTAAATAATTATTTTAATTAATTTTTGAAAATCAAAATATATACATAATAAATATATTAGTACAATTTAAATCATTGAAATCATTTTTATAATATAATTAGATATAAAAATTCATTGAACATTTTCAATGTCTTTTTTCCAACCTTCTTGCCACATTAGAAGATTAGCATTAAATGTAATTTCACCACTTTTGTGAATTGAATTTTAAAAATCCAACATACATGGTTGTAATGAATATAAAAAATGTGGTCTAATTGGATCAAAATAATTTTTGATGAATAAGAACTTTTGAATTTTATTTACCATGATTAAAGGTAAATATGGTAATTAAATGTAAAAATAATATATAATAATATAAAATTATCCTAACACTTGTCCTAAACTTATTGGATAAGTAATTTCTGACCAATAAAACACCAGGGAAACATATTTGGGTTTGGAATATACTTGGGTGTGATTAAGGAATTTATAACATTTAATTTTAAGTAAAGGTAAAAATATCATAAACATGCTCTTATTAATAAAATAATTTTGATATGGAGTTATATATGTAATATATTAGACTATAAATAATTGTTATAAATATAAAAATATTTCTTAAATCATTGTATTTTATTTATAATTTTTATAAATTAAATAAATTTATTTATTTATGACACAATGATGATGCACTGATTACCTTATTTATGAAATATTCAAATAAATGATATTATAAATATTAAAATAAATTTAATTTGAAAATTTTGATGTCATACAAGATTTTTTTGGATAAATATAACATGTTATATTTGATTTAATTCATTTTTTCAAACTAATAAAGTTTTTATGACTTTAACAAAAAATGAAGTATTAAATAGTGTCAAAATTAACATAAATGAGATTTTAAAATAAATACTGTTTTATTAATTGATATAAAAATCTTAAAAAACTAAAGTTTGGAAAAATAATATGTATAGTGATAAAAATTTCATAAATTATCCACTTTATGTTTTCTTAAAATTTTATTGCAACTATATTAACTATGTAGTGTAAAAATACAAGAAGACATGGTAAGAGTTAAACTATTTAACTAACGGTTAAATCTAAAATATAAGGATAAATTTGTGACATAAAATAATATAAAAACAATTTTTTTTGTGAGTATTTAGACTCATACTAATCTTATCTTATAATTAAATTACTTTTTATCTATTAGAAACCGAAAATAAATTTATAATAAATTAATATTTTAAGATTTTCCAAAACTGCCTCTCAAACCTCTTATAAAAGGACACTTCTCCTTCTCTTTAATTCACACCTCCAAACCCATTTGTCTAGGCCAAAACATGCCCATTTCCTCTCCCAAAATCTCTAATATAATTTTATAGGCTAAAATTTGGGAATAAATCCATACTAAGGAGTCGTTTTGGGCAAATCAAAAGGTGACACTTGAAAAGAGGTAATTGTTTTATCACCTCTTTAAAAGTTATTTTCTTCTTCTACTTCTTCTTTATATGTTGTTTCCATAATAAAATAATAACTCCAGAATCCTTAACACGATTAAATGTTATTATAATTATGGGAAAACCATATTCTTTATTTTACTCATTCTACGAAAAACATTATCACCATGTGTGCGTATGTACGACTTACCATCTCCACATCGTGGTGTAAATTGTTTTTCATGTACACTTTATTTATATGGGTATAATGATGAATATAATAGATGTAAATAATAAATATAACATGATATTTTTTCTTTATAATTCTTATTCCATCTATTTCCATACCATTTAACCATTAAGAAAATGATACCGTCATTCATGCGTACGTACGACTTACTGTCTCCACGATGCAACGAGACTCATCTTCCACATTCACCATCCAAGAATGATTATAAGAATGAATATTATTAATAAGTATAAAATATATGAAATAATAATTATTTTAGGATAATATATATATATATGTGTGTGTGTGTGTGTGTTTGTGTGTGTCATTTAATTCTATTCAATATGATAAGAAAACAAAAACAACGTTCTTGCGTAAGCCTGACCTACCATATCCATGAACGGTGTATTACATTTTATTTATCTATATATTAAATATGTTTATATACATAATATATATCACATATAAATCATGTTTTAAATTTTGAAAGTAAGTAAATTATGATCAAAGTAATATGATAAAAAAATAAAAAGTCAAAAAAGATATGATAAAGAAAGTGATTATTACCCGAAATGTTACATTAAATTTGAAATTATTAATAAAAGTGGAATATAAAGTCATAAATGAATCATATATGATATCATAAATATGTATATGGTCTTGGTATAATTTAATGATATTTATTAACCATTATAAAGGAGGATAACCCACACTCGACTAAAGAAAAGTATAAGGCAAGGGTTAATTTCACAATCTCATTATTATTTAAGGTTGTTGATATGTAAGTATCTACTGGAAAATATTTATTATCCATGTACATGTTTCTAAAATTGTTTTACTATTTTATTATGAATGTTTAAATTCATTTTTACCCATTTTTTATTTTTTTACAAAATGTTTTGAAAAGAATCTTTCGGTAGTTTTCCAAACGAGGTACTTTATGAACTTTTCGAAAAATTATGGAAATAATATTTTTTAACTTATATGGTGTGAGTGGATATTTTCTTCCATTATGTCACTTTACCATTTTTAATCTTCCCTTAAAATATTACAAGGTAATTTTCAAAAGAAATGTTTTATTTTAAAATTTCATGGCTTTTAAATGATTGAAAGTAAAAAAGAGATATTTCACTCAAAGAGTTTTAATGAATTTATTAAATTATTTTTAACTATGTCAACATCCTTTGTTAGACTTTATGCTTGTTTGAAGTTGATTTATTATTATGAAATATTCCATATTTTATTGAAGGGTGTGTGATATGTTTTATTGTAGATGTGCTATTTTTATACCATTCATGGTTTACGATTAAAGTATTAAAATTTCCTATGCTAGTTTTAATTTTAATGTTTATGTTATGTTTAAAACTTTTCATGTGAGGAATTCATTGGACATAGTTAGTGATAGGGGAGGCCCTCTATATCCCCTCGATGCATCAGTATGTATCATGAGACAAACTAGTGTCTTGACACAAGACCTTGACAAAATATTTGTGTATGGTCTTGGAACATGGCCTTGAAATAATGGTTTTGATGTATTTCATTATGCTTTACCTCATTATGAGATTAGTTATTGATTTTACATGTGATTATTCGATGAGTAGAAAATACATGTGATTGTTTAAATGGAATTATTTGATTTATTCTTTCCATATTATGCTGAAGATAATGTTTTAAAAGGCTTGTGTTATTGTTTTGTAAGTTGCCTTAAAAGTTTATGCTTATTTGTGATAGATTCTATTGTATTTTTTTATCCTTAATAAGCTTCTGATCTCACCCCTTTCTTATGTTTTATTTTACTAGGATGCCAAAAGTAATGAGTGTGTTACAAATGTGAAGAAAAAGGTCACCAGGCTTGTGATTGTAAGGTAAGTAAAGAATTTGTGTAATGTTATAATTATAAAGATATAGGAAATTATGCAAATGATTATCCAAATATTCAAGGAAATATAGATCAGATGAAGAAAATGGATCAAGTTCAAGATCATTCTATTACTATGGTCGAAGTGGAATAATTAATGTATTTATGTTTTTTTATTCAATAATTATTTTCTAGTTACAAGAATAATGTGATATATATAAGGAATATACTACAATAATTTTTGTTTTCATTAAGGTTTTAATATGCTGAAGGTAATCATATATTCTATATGTGATAATAAGAAAAACATTATTCTATTTGGGGAATCTGATGTTACAATTGATTTTGGAAATTTAGAGACCTTTTAGAGAGAATTTGGACAAAAGTATTTTGGATAACTCTAAAGGTTAGAATGTATTAAGTTGAAATTTGGATAATATTGTTTAAGGTTAAAACATTTATTAAGATTATTTTTAGAATTTTATAATACCATAGTTTTAGAAAAAGGACAACCAGTAGGTCAGGCGACAGCCCGTTGCGTCAGACAAGGCTATGGGAATCGAACCCACAACCAAAGTGTGACAAGTTTTTATCCCCTACCACTGGCCTAATGCAAGTCCCTAGTTATTATTACATAGTTTTATTTATTTAAATGGTATATTTTTGTATTTGTAACCATATACAATTAAGATAAATATAATATATTTAAATTTTATTATCTTTTGAAAAGATAGTTGAGTTTGCAGAAGGAATTAGTTAATGGATGAAACTATACATGTCAATTAAGTATGATTCCTTGTGTTCTTAGTATATTAAGTAAATTAATTCTTCAACACTAGAGAAAGGATCTTGAAAAAAAATGTTATCTTAGTCCTATTTCTGTTGAATCAAATGGCCCCATAGATCATCATAGATTTATAGCTTTATGATTGTCAAATTTCTCCGGATTATGTTCTCTATCACTCTCCATCAGAACATGATGGTTAGATTTTTTATTCATGTACATGTTTTTCTACATGGAACCCTAGTATATGTTATTTACCATAACCCTTACACTTTCCTTTATTTATTTTAAAATAGAGGTCTCATTAATCCATTTTTCGATATGGGATTTCAACAAAGGTATTTTGAAATGTCAAAGACCTAGTTTTCAATCACGAGTTTAAATTGAAATTATGAAATTTATCAAAGGAGGGGATAATGTAACACCCCAAGATTCTACAGTATGCTTCCTTTTAAATAATTCAATACCATGCACTGTACGCAACACTGAGTTCGAGCACAATAAGACCTATCAAACTCGCCATTTAAAAAAGAAATTATGAATAGTATTAACCCTATTTTGAAATTTTATAAATTTTATTTCTCAAAATAGACTTAATTTTTTAATAATTAATGTCAAAATAAGCTAAGGGTGATTTTTGGCATTTTTCTGAAAACTTTCAATTTTTGATGAATAGTGAAAAACACTACATTGATGATAAAAGATGACTTTTTTATTTAAATAATTATTTTAATTTAAATTTATTTTAAAGTAAAAATATATACATAATACATATATTAGTCCAATTCAATCCATTGAAATAATTTATATTATATAATTAGATATAAAAATTCACTGAACATTTTCAACATCTTTTTACCCCCCATCTAGCCACATTAGAAGATTAGCATTAAACATAATTTCACCACTTCTGTGAATTGAATTTTTAAAATCTAACATAAATTATTGTAAAAAAGATAAAAAATGTTGCCTAATAGGATCAAAATATTTTTTTATGAATAGTAAATTTTGAATTTTATTTATCACGGTTAAAGGTAAATATGGTAATTAAAGGTAAAAATAATATTATAATAATATAAAATTACCCTAACACTTATAATAACTTTATTTTATGAGTAATTTCGGACCAATAAAACCCTTGGGACACATATTTGGCATTTTAAAGCTAGTTGGGTGTGATTAACACATTTATAACATTTAATTTTAAGTAAAGGTAAAAATATCATAAACATGAATCTTATAACTAAATTTTTTTTAATATGGTGTTATGTAAGTAATATATTAGACTATAAATAGTCATTAGAAAGAAAAAAATATTTTATACATCATAATACTTTATTTATAATGTTTATACATTAAATAAATTAATTTATTTATGACACAATGATGATGCAGTGATTATCTTATTTATGAAATATTCAAATAAATGATATTATAAATATTAAAATAAATGTAATTTGAAAATTTTGATGTAATATATAAATTTTATGTATGATTTTGACATTTTATATTTGATTTAATTCCTTTTTTTGAATGAATCAAGTTGATATGACTTTAACAAGAAATTAAGTATTAAATAGTGTCAAAATTGACATAAATGAGATTTTAAAATAAATACTATTTTATTAAATGATATAAAAATAATTAAAAAATAATGTTCAGAAAAAATAAATCTATAGTGATAGAAATTTCATAAATGATCCACTTTAGGTTCTCTTTTCATTTTATTATAATTATATCAACTATGTAGTGTAAAAATATAAGAAGACATGGTAAGAGTTAAACTATTTAAATAAGGGATAAATCTAAAAGTTAAGGTTAAATTTGTGACCTAAACTTTTCTAAAACCTATTATTTGATAGTATTTATACCCATTTTAATCATATCCTGGAATCAAATAACTTTTTCACTATTATAAAACGAAAATAAATTTATAATAAATTAATATTTTAAGATCTTCCAAAAGTGCCCCTCACCCCGCTTTTAAAAGGACACTTCTCATTATATATAATTCACAACTCCAAACCCATTTGGCTCAAAAAAACCCAAGAAATTTACTCTCCCAGAATCTCTTATATTATCCTAGAGGTATAAATTTGGGAATAAATCCATCCTAAGGATTACTTTTGCGAAAATCAAAAGAAGACATCCAAAAAGAGGTAATTGTTTTATGACCTCTTCCAATGTTATTTTCTTATTATACTTTATATTTCTCTATATTTAACATAATAAAATAATAAATATAGTACCTTACACATAATGATATGTTATTATGATTATGGGAAAACCATATTCCCCCTTTTACCCGTCCTATGAAAAATAATATCACCATACGTGCGTACGTGCGATTTACCGTCTCCACACAGTGGTGTAAATTATTTTTCATGTAAAATTTATTTATATGAGTATAATAATGAATATAGTGGATTTAAATAATAAATATAAAATTATTTTGTTTCTTTAAAATTTATTATTCATTCAATCCCATACCATTTAACCATTAAAGAAATGATACAGTCGCTCGTGTGTATGTACAACTTACCGTCTCCACGACATGATGAGACTCATCTTCCACGTTCACTATCGAAGAATGATTATAAGAATAAATATTATTAATAAGTATTAAATTTATGAAATAATAATTCTATTGGTATGAAACACACACACACACATATGTCATTCACTCACTTCCATTCAATATGATAAGAAAATGGAAACAACGTTCATGCTTACGTACGACCTACCGTCTCCATGAATGGTGTGTTCCATTTTATTTATCTATTTATTATATATATTTATATATATAATACATATGATATATAAATAAAGTTTTACATTATTTAAGTAAGTAAATTATGATCTAAGCAATATGATCAAAAATTACAAGTCAAAACACATATGATAAAGAAAGCGATTATTTCCCCAAATGTTTGTTTAACTTAGAAATTATTAATAAACATGTAATATAAAGTCATAAATGAATCATATATGATATCATAAATATGGATATGGTCATGGTATAATTTAATAATAATTTTTTAATATTATACAGAAGTATAACTCACCCTCCACTAAAAGAATTTATAAGGTGAGGGTTAATTTTCTATTCTCATTATTATTCAATGTTGTTGATACATAAGTATCTACTGTGACATATTTATCATCCATGTACATATTTCTAAAAATGTTTTAATAAAATGCTATACTATTATCCTATGTATATTTAAAGTCATTTTTACCCATTTTTGTCATTTTATAAAATGTTTTTAAAGGAATATTTCTGTCATTTTTTCAAACAAGGTACTTTATGACTTTTTGAAAAAATTAGGGAAAGAATGTTTATTAACTTATACAACACGAGCCTCTATTTTTTGATGTTATGTTGCCTTACTATTTTTAAGCTTCCTTTACATGATTACAAGTTTATTTTCAAAATAAATGTTTTAATTTAAAATTTCTTGGCTTTTAAATGATTTAAATTAAAAAGGGATATTTACATCAAATGGTTTTAATGAATTTATTAAATTATTTTCAACTATGTCAAAATCCTTTGTTGGATTTTATGTTTGTTTGAAGTTGATTTATTATGATACAATCTTCCATATTTTATTGAAGGTTTTGTGATATGTTTTACTATGAATAGACTATTTTTATACCATTCATGATTTACAGTTAAATTATTAACATTTCATATGATAG
This sequence comes from Viscum album, assembly GCA_963277665.1. NCBI lineage: Eukaryota > Viridiplantae > Streptophyta > Magnoliopsida > Santalales > Viscaceae > Viscum > Viscum album. The sequence goes on from OY728156.1 coordinate 321,097,856, forward strand.
TTTTAATACAAATGTTTATTTTATGTTTCAACCTTTTTATATGAGCAATGTATTGGACTTAGTAAATGATGGGAAGAGACTGCTATAGCCCCTCGATGAATTGGTAGGTCACATTAGACAAAATAGTGTCTTGGGACTAGGACTTGATAGAATATTTGTGTATGATCTTAGAACGAGACCTTGACGTAGTGGTTATGATGTCCGACCTTATGCATTCCCTCATTATGAGATTAGTTATTGATTTTACATGTGATTATTTGACTTGTAGAATATCCATGTTACTGTCTAAAAGGAACTATTTGATTTATTCTTTCCATATTATGCTAAAGATAATGTTTTCAAAGGCTTGTGGTTTAGTTTTGTTCCTTGCCTTAAAAGTTTATACTTATTTGTGATAGCTTCCACTATATGTTTTATCCTTACTGAGCATATGAGTTCACCCTTTTCTTATGTTTTGTTTTCCTAGGATGCTAAGAAGTGTTTTATGATTTATATATAGTGTTAATCTAGGGAAATAATTTCATTCTCAAAGGATTATCTATGATGTATTTTATGTTATAAATTGTAATGTAAAGTTCATCTATGTAATATATTTTCCAAGACTACTAAACCGATCGGTCCTTAGGGACTTGATTCTTTATAATCATGTCAATGTATTAAAATAATGCACTGGATCTGGGTAACTAGGGTCAGGGAGTTACAAGAATTTCAAATGTCACATGTTATATTTTGGATGAAGTGAATTTTAAGTGTTATGATTGATGAACTGATCTTCATTAATTTAAGAACATGTGCTAAAGTATAGCATATTTTTTACAAAATAATAATTCATGAATATCATGAAGATATTTATTTGCATGGATAAATTTTAAGTTTATGAAAAAATTAAAAGTAAATTTATATATTTTTTCATGTTAAATTTTAAATAAGTACTTTTGGGAAGTTTTGGTATTGAATTTCATATATAGAATAACTGTAAGTGTATATTTTGAGTTGGGCCTTATTTTATTCAATAATTATTTCTCTTGAAGTCCAAATCAATCCCAAACCTATGAGATATGGGCTTAACCATATGGGAGATCCAACATACATGTTTAGGTATTGCAGTAGTAATCCTGTGCATGATAAAGTGGTATTAGGAATATATAGCACCCATAGAAAGTGCACACATGTGTGTGAATGGTATGCACATAGAGAATGTGGAAGGGTGTCCAGGGGACCACACAAGGGTGTGACATGACCCATAATGAGAGTGCGTGTAAGTAAGTTTGGGTGACAACCCTAGTCCTAGCTCTGAATCTCGATGACATAGAGATATTTATTAAGTGGAGGTTGAATGAAGGAAACTCCAATATAGGATTAGAAGACATAGGAGACCACTCCTCTATAATAAATGATACAAATATTAAATATTTGATTTGATCTGATCAATAAAACCAAATCAATTGTTCCACATCATCATCTTCAACCTTCAAATTTTGAAGGGGATCTATGTGTGAGTGTGTTACCCTTATGTGTATTAACCTTACATGGTTCAACCTTACATAGATAATGGAAGGCACAATGGTACAATTGTATAGCATTCAATGATGAATCCAGTTTTCAATGATGACTCTGAAATTCAAAAAACTTCCTACTGGCCATATCCCATGATCAAGATAAGAGATTGAGACAACCTTGATTGATCTAAGTGCACAAATGCATGACATTTTTATGAATAATATGATATGAATGTGGATAAAAACCCTATAAAAGTTATCATTCCATTAATCCAGTGCATGGACAATGATGATTGTGAGAGGTGATCGTATACCCCCATAGTATTGCGTAAAGTCTTTACTTGAAAATAGTGAAATTTATATCACATAATGAGCTTATCATGAAAAACTTAGTCAAATGAAGCATTTATTAGGTGTCAAGTGACAGTCCACCTAGGTGTCATATGATCAACTGAAGTGATCATGTGATCAAGTATTTACTTTTTCATCAAATGAAAAAGGCTAGAATTTTAACATTTGAAATACCTAAGATACGCCAATATCTTTGGATGATTAATGGGATTTTAATTTTCATGAGATCTAGATGAGAGGAAATTTAAATCTTCCTATAAATACACAGGCATATGTGAGGCTTGGGTGGTATTTGGGAATATTTAAAGAGATATCATTTCTAAAGAAACAGAGAATACATATGATTCAATCATTTAAAAGAGATTTATAAACTACCTTAATATTTTGAAGAGGATTACTATTGAGTTCTTCATTCACATGAAGGAAGGAGATCCCATGAACCTCCATGGTTACGTAAATAAGAATAAACTAATCAAAAACTAACCTAGTCATATGAAGAAGAAGGAATATAAAGTATCTGTGATGCACTTTAGATTTTGAAAAGAAGGGGAATTTTCCTATATAATTTTTTCATGTGAAAATGTTTGAGGAATCCATAATCACATTGTGTATTGTGAATAATAAAAAGATATAATAATACTATGTGAGTTTTTACATGAAGAAAAATGAAATATCGTGCACACAATCTATCATGCAAAGGAAATAAGATGTTTCATATACATATATTCTTTACATGAATCTACTATTCTTAAGTATATAGAGTTTTAGTGAAACTCTCTGGGTTTTGTGAACCTAAAGTGAATAAAGCACATGAACTTGCATGCAAGAAGTATGTGCATATGAAAGAATTGAGATTTAATATTTCATGAAAAATATGTCTTCAAGTGTGTGTAGAAGTTTTGGGAACTCAATAATATAATTCAATATTTCATATTGTTTTTCAAAGATCAAAAGAATAAAAATGGACTAGAAAATATAATTTCAGATGATTGTCCCTTGGGTCAAGAGTAGCAGTATGTAACATTTTGTTATTTTTTTGGTCCAACGAAGAAGAAGAGGAAATATACTATAATGCTTCATTTCTGAGACATCCTTTTTCTTACTTTGAAATAGAAGTAACCATTTGATTTCTGTAGTCATAGGAAGTATATTAGAGTCATTTTATTCCATATAATAATACCTTTATTTCATTATTTATGACTTTAGGAGGGATATGATACCATCCTATAATATTTTTCTTTAAAGATAAGTCTTTAATTGTACTTGGTTGGTTCTAGGAAAATGGGTCCAAGACTATCTAATTGACCATGCTTTCTTTGATAATAAGAAGGATGTTATGTGAGAGTGGGATAATAAATACCATACACCAGGGATGGAGTCATGCACATTGAAGGTGAACCTTGTTAAAAAATCCTAGTGTTATTTTTGTTTTATTTTTTTGTCTATGCTTTCTAATTATAGGTAAAGAGAAAATATAACAATTCACTGAATAAGTGATAAAGGTATTAAAATGGATACATGTTTTAAAGTGATAAACAGTCATACCACACTGATCCCCCCTCTAAGTGTGTCCATAGAAAATTAATCCTAATAGCATGCTCCTTGAATTAACCATTATTGGTGAACTAATTAAAATCATAGTGTTCTATGTTATTGAATCTTGGTACCTATTTTTATCATTCTGGGTGATTGTTGAGAGTGATAATTAGATATTTAACATGTTTATACTAACATGGGAACATGATATGCACGACTAAAAGATTCATTAGGAAGGAAAATTTTTAATTGGTATACACCCAGATTCACCCCCAATTAGGGTGCTTCTGGTCAACCTGGTCCTAACACCATATAAAATATTAAATTTCCTTGTATGGCCAAACAAACTATTCCATCAAAATTTAGATGAAAAGACACTCATGATAGGATATTTATTTTTCCTAAAACCAAAAGTTGATGAAAATTTCCAGAAAAATATTCCACACAAGAAAAAGTGATCCATTCACCCCCACCCCCAAGACCACCATGTGGTGAATTAGGATTGAATGGTACATCATGCATCATATGTGGGTGATATGAAGTTATGATATTCCCATATGTGTCACACCATTGCATCTCCTTCTACGAGCCAAGTGAGATAGAACCAACTTGGTCTCAAAATTTAGCAGACAGTGAGGCCAAGATTCCTAGGTTGTGTGCACTAGACCGACCCAGTTGGAAGTCTCGCTAAGCCTAGAATGCAAGGGTACCAGGTCAAATAATAAAAAAAATCATCTTTCCCCCGATATATAAGGTGGATGGTTGTTTGATTGTGACCAATCAGATGACTAAGGTGGTACCTTAGATTCCCCTATCATCGTGCCTTCACACACTATAGCTATAATTGCTCTATTTTGGTCTTTTAATACTTTGGACTATTTTAAAGAATATTTTTGAATTTAGGCGCCATTTTAGTGTAGGATTTCGGGTCCCTAGGAGCCTTGATGTTGATGTAATAAAAATATTGAATATATTATATCACACATGTGTAGTTTTTCTAAAATAAATAAATAAAACCCAAACATGGTCTTGAATGGGAAATATAAGACCACCACTAAATCCAAAATGTAGGCTTTAACCTATGAATGAAATAACCCATGTGCACATTAGGTTTTTGGTTTAAAATTAGTCCTGGGTGGACTGATATATATATATAAATAAATTATTTTCTTAATTTTCATGACCTAGATCCCCTCTATTTAAACCCTGTTATATAAAAATACAATTATTACCTGTATAACCATAGGGATTTAGAGAGAGAATGGAGGAGATATTTGGCAGATGTTAACTGTATTGTGGATCGATGAATGGTACCAAGGAGGTTTTCTTCACCAAAAGAGTTTGTGGATCTCACCAATGACATTGATAGAGAACTTTTCTTCATTATTATTCAATCCAAACTCAATGTATGGGTGTTTTTTATGTTTTTTAATCCCTATTTTTTTATCCCACATCGAAAGAGAAACAATATTTCTAAAAAATTGATTTGAAGGTCGATCATTAACTTATGGGTATTTTTTTGTCTTCCTAGAATTGGGAATGGATAATGTTTTTATTATTCCCTTTGTTTGAATATTCTATGTCAATATACTAAGGCCAAAACTAACTATGGATGAGGTTCATTCCTCATGTTTGTGTTTTGTACTATTCTACCCATGTTCTGTATGCCTTTATTGTTGGTATTCATTTTGGTTAGAGGTTTGATGAATACATAGAAATCAATCATTACACAATAAATCTCTGAAATAGTGGATCATTTATGTGGGTTTGTATTCGATATTAGAAGCATAAGCGATGTGTAAGAACCCAAATCTTCATTTCTGGTATGGATCATTATTTAGGGTTGTTTTTGAGGAAAAAGGAAGAATTTGGAAATTTATTGAGTACACACCGTGTACCTGGTTACCGCGGAAAGTGCTGTACTGGCTATGTAGTAGCTGAGTACATGGCCAGTTGAGGCTATTACATAGTGTGTACATTAAATGAACACACCATGTACTTTTATTTTTTATTTGATTAATAGGACCAGGGTCACGTCTCATCTCCAGAAGTTTCTTCTTTCTGTGTCTTGTACAGAAGAGTGACGTACGATCAAGAATCTTCAAGTGCCTTCCATTCCTCTGTCTGAGGTTCAATCAGAAATTTAGAGGGTGCCTTGGAATCGCCTCAGTGATTTCTTCCTTCTTCTTGAACCTATCTTCCTAATTTCTCCTCTCTCTTAAGTTATACAAGGTTGATTTTTTTACCTTATTGTAGATATATAATATTCTAGGCCGATTAAAGATCTGACATTCAAGATTAATCTTCATACAATGTCGAGGTAGGTGGTTTATTGCCTTTCAGAGATTTTATTTGAGTAATATATGCCTAAGTGCCGATTACCCATGATTTGTATATTTCTCTTTAAGGATTTAAACCCTGTTATCATCTACCTTAGTTTGATTTCTAAATTAAATGTTTTCATTGATATATTGTGATAAATTTCATGTTTAGGGGACACCCCATGGGTGCATTTCCGTGTTTGGATGTTTATGGATATTTAGTCCAGGTTTCCTATAAGGAAGACCTTGTTTTCTTGACTTGATTGTTAGGTTGGAATTGATTATCAATTACTACTTGTTAAATACCAGTGATATGAATTATAAATACTTATCCTTGTAGTATTTGAGATTACTTGGGGCTACTAGATATCGTTTGTGAACAATTATATTACCCAGGGCTGTGAGAACCTGGTGTAGTTAGACCACAGGGGGAATTGATGTTGAGGGCTTCCCCAAAATGTCTTTTATATTTACATTACGAGACCATGGGGGGGGGGGGGGTTTATGGTGAGTTCTCCCTCAAAGTGTCTATAGTATATTGTTACGAGATCACAAGGGGAATGGATATTGAGTGCTTCCTCGGACAGTCTATAGTTTATCATTGAAAGACCACATGGGGAATTGACGGTGAAAGCTTTCTCAGAGAGTCTTTGTTTTTGTGAGACCAAATGTGTTAAAATGTGTGAGCTTTACCAGAGGGTTGTTATATCTTTATTGATTTTATGATATGTTGAACCAGAGGGTTTAGACTGTGAGAACATTCCCAAAGGGTTACTTGTAAATGAATGATTGATTGTGATGAGTCTTCTAAGACAAAGGATAAGCTTGGAATCGGTCTTACAGGTTCGTTTAGATGGTATTATGAGACATCTATTTTTTTATTACGCAGGGGATACATAGCTTAGTCTAGATCTTGGAGTTTCATTATTCAATAGTTTGAATAATTAAAATGTGTAAATGAATGTAATTGAAAACTGTAGGATTGATTACTTTTGATTAATTCCTATCTTATTGCTTCATTTCTGCATTTTACCTACTATATATATATTCACTAATAGTTAGGCACAGATCTTTTGGTGGTTTCCTACTGGGATTCGTCTCACACCCTATTTGGGTCTTTCCTTTTGACCAAAACGGATTATATGGTTGCTGGTATAGTTAGGGGAAAGCACCCTTCTACATTAGGTACTTGATTGAGGTGGAGCTGGAGAGCATGGGACCAAGCTGAGGCTTGTGATGCTATTTGAGGGAACTGTTTTCTATAATTTGATTTCAGAATTTTATTTATATTATTGTGACTTGTTTGGATACTTTAGTAGTTACATGTGACATGCATCATTTATTTATATATGCTGTTGTTTTAATACTACCAGTCTTCTATTGTTTACTTCTGTTTTATGGTATTACATCTTCTGCTACTATTTACTATTTGTTTCTGTTGTGTTACTCTACCAATAATGACATAATTTCCCCAATATTAGACTCAAGTCCCTCACTTTTATTTGGAAGCCCTTGTAATTTGGGGAAACACGCTTAAGGAAATGTGACCAATCGGGTATGGGGCACCATTGGGCAGCACCTGGATTTGGGACATTACAAAGTGGTATCAGAGTGATTCTTTTCTTCTTGGATTACTATTTGGAGACTATAGACAAGGATAGAAAGGAATAGGTAGTTGGTAATAAGATTTTCTAAGCGTATCTAACCTGTGTACAGGGAAAAGCCAAGTTACTTAAAATTTTTTCACTTTTTATGATTTTGTAATTGTTACAGTTGATTTGATTTCAGCGTTGGGTGATACACATGTTTTGTGATGTTATGATTTATATCATTGTGGTTCTATTTCTGTTGCAACCCAATGCGATGAGGGTATTCCATCTCGTGCATTATATAGGCACTTGATAGAGATCACATGTCATGCATTATTGTCATGCCATTTAGGGTAAATTTCTGATTGTATGTTGTTGTGATAGATGTTCTGCTAGATATGAATGCTATTGTGATAGATCCCTTGATAGAATACCTTCTATTTGATAGGGTATCGGGATATGTAAAGTTTAATTTGGATGGATTCAAAACATTGGTCCCTGAGGTGTTATGGGCCCTCTTGGATTAGAATTTGGTGGATCAAGTATGAACTTTTGTTGAATTTTGTCGAGTTATAATGGGAATAAGGATGCCAAAATTTTGATTTATGGTAGTATGGGCTCTCACGGGTTTGAATTTTTCATTACTTGGAAAAAATTTCATGTTTTAAGGGTTTTCAGAGAAGTTTAAGAGGTATACTATTTGTAAAACCAGAGAACACAACGTTTGGTGATATGAACACACGCCATGTGTTCTTTTTTTTTTCTAGAAGAAATAATTTTTCTTAAGTACACACCATGTACTGTCAGTACTCGCCGTGTAGGGACTAACCATGTAACTGAATATGTGAGTAGAGATATAAGTTGTTAAATTATTTTTAGAACACCATGTGTACTGGAAGTACACGTCATGTCAAAGAGGCCATGTATCTGGCCATGTGAGTAACGACACAGATGGATGAAACTCAACTTATACACAATGTGTCCCATTATTGCACGCCGTGTAGAGTTGACCATGTCTCTGACCCCGTGACTAGAGACATGGGTGTTTATAAATTCAGTGGTACATACCGTGTTTAGGGTGGAAACGCCGTGTAGTATTACCCATGGGAAAACCATGTGGTTTAGCCATGGAGAAGAACCAGGACAAGAGGGAATATTCAAGTACACACTATGTCTAGAGTGGAACACACTCTGTGTGTGGAGTGTTACACAACCAGTTTAGGCAGATGTACACACCCATGTTGAAACCTAAGGAAACACACCGTGTGGAGGGTATACACACTGTGTAACCCTATCTTGAAAAAAAGAACTTGAATGTTTTATTATTCTATTCCTTCTTTCAATTATAAGATTTAGTCCTTGATAATCTTGAACTAAGGTGTGTGCTTGGCCTTGTAGGGTCATGCCACTAAGACATCCTCCAGTTGTATGCAAGATATATGAAAATGACCAGACACTGGAAATGGTATATCAGGGACTACCAATAGATCCTCCCATTTTGATTGTCTTGGAACCAGCTGTTATACCAGACATAGGTGCTAATGCATAGTTTTGATAAGCCTTAATGAGGTTTATGTAGACCTACCAGGGAGAACCGCATCCTGCCCTGTCTATGGCAGAGTTGATGTAGGTTTTTTAGTAGTAGAATCCTCTCACTTTCTTAGGGGATGGAGGACCTCAGGCTGAAAAGTCATGGTTATAATCCATGCTATCTATCATCAAGCATCTCGAGATTCCTCTGGAGAGGATGGTGAATCTTGTTACCTAATTCCACCCAGAGATGGTGGAATGTTTTCTCACAGGAGAGAAACCAATGATTTATGGCTTGGGATGAGTTATAGTGGACCTTCTATGACTTTTTATACCCATAGATCTTGAGGGCCGACCGAGACTGAGAGTTCATGTGTTTGGAATAGATTACTCTTTCAGTCATGGAGTATTCTTCTCGCTTCAAATATTTGCAGCGCTTTACAAACATTATGGGGGGTGATGAGTTATTTCTATCCAAAAAGTTTGAGGATGATCTCAGACATGACATCCTATCCTAGGTGAACATATTTAGGTTTACTTCCATATCTTCTACAGTTAACCAGGAACCGATCACTATGCATAATCTGAGGGAGTCTAGAGCTGTCATATTTGGCGGTTCAACATCCAGAGTTGGTACTCCTCTGACTGATAGTGGGAAGCACCACATGGAGTCTACGCATGGAGATCTGAGTAGATGAGGTACTTCCTTAGGTAACCATGTGGTATGATACTAGTGTGGGAAGAATGGGAAAACAAGACCTCAGTGCTTGAGAGACCCAGTTGAGTGCTGATCTTGTAGAAATATGGGCCATCTTTAGATTTTTTTCTGGTTTTTCTCACCAGAATCTAGTGAGATAGGTTCTTTTATGACTCCACGTTCAGGAGTAGGACCACCAATTTCTCATCAGTTAGGGAAATGGAGTTTGTTTGGCATTTTAGGCCACGGAGGAGGTCATTTCCATGGTAACCAGATGGTGGGATTTCAACGACAACAAGGTGGATCAGCTTAGGGTTGTCAGGAAGGGTCACAGGGCCACGGTACAAGTCAGACTTGTGCAGTGGAGTAGACCCATCATGATTAGGATCTCAGACCCTATATAGTTAGAGGTACAAATCTATTTTCCTCAGTTTTATCTTCCTCTCTTTTTGATATTGGCGATTCCCATAGTTTCATTTATGTTGTTGTTGTGGAGATAATTAGGCTCTATATCTTTACTTATGAGGATATTATGACACTAGAAACTCTATTGGGGGTTTTAATGGCTGTGTACATTAGTGCACGGAGTGACCTCTTGAGGTAGGTGAGTGTCACTTCTTATGAGACCTCTATGTCTTAGAGATGACAGACTTCGATGTCATTCTCAGAATTAAATGGTTGGCCTCTTTCCAAGCCTTTTTTGACTGCTATCACCGTAGGGTGCATTTCACATCACCAGAGTGGGGTGTTTTATACAAAAGGGTGAGTGGGATGTCCAGGCGAGTAGTTTGGCATTTGAGCATCATGGGTTTAAAGGAATTACATCCCAAAATGCTGGTTTGTATCTGGATGATCTGGGGACTTCACATATAGATTTTCCTCTAGTAGTGGATCATTTCAAAGTTGTCTTTCCAGACGAATTTTCAAGTTTACCTTCAGAATGAGAGGTAGATTTCTCTATTGATCTTCTTCTAGGAGCAACATCGATGTCCATTCCTCCTTATAGGATGGATATTCCAGAGTTACATGAGCTTAAGAAATATTTAGAGGAGTTACAGGAAAAGGGTTTCATCTAACCCAGTACTTCTCCTTGGGGTTCACTTGTCCTATTTCTAAATATTTCATATGGTACCTTCAGACTTTTCATGGATTATTAGAAGATGAACCAGTTGATAGTCAAGAAAATATATCCTTTTCTGAGGACTGATGATCTCTTTGATTGACTTATAGGATCTTGCATATTCTCAAAGATTTATTTGAGATCTGGTTATCATTAGTTGTGCATTAGACCATCAGATATACATCTTATAGAACTTCAGAGCAGGTATGGTCTATACGAGTATGTGGTTTTGCCGTTCGGTCTTATGAATGTTCCTACAATTTTCATGGCATGGATGAACCGAGTGTTCTATCCTTACTTGGACTCTTTTTTGGTTGTTTTCATAGATGATATATTGGTGTACTCTCACACTCGACAAGACCATGCCACCCATCTTGATATCATTTTGAGTACACTGAGAGAGCATTAGTTATATTCTAAGCTCTCAAAATTCCACTTTTGGATGGATTAGATTCACTTCTTGGGTCATTTTATCTCAGAGACAGGAGTATCAGTAGACCTAGAGAAAGTTAGAGCAGCAGTTTCTTGGGATCAACCATAGAATGTATATGAGGTATAGAGTTTTTTGGGGCTATATGGTCAGTAAAAGTTCTTTTTACATGTTTTTTCATTCTTAGAAGCATCACTGATGGGACTTACTAAGAAGGGTAAAATATAATTGTGGATTGATTCTTGTGATTTATCCTTTCAAGAGCTGAAAGGGAGATTGACATCAACACCGATAATAATTTTTTCTAGAGCTGGGAAATATTTACACTATTTACTATGATGCGTCAGGTATCAGGCTATGATCAGTGCTTATAGAAGGGGAAGAAGTCATTGTTTATGAGTCTTGAAAGTTGAGGCCACATGAAAGGAATTACCCGACACACGATCTCAAGTTAGCTGTAGTTGTGAATGATTTACACTATTAGAGACATTATCTTTTGGGAGATAATTTTGTGGTTTTAACTAACCAAAAAAGTCTCAAGAATATCTTTACACTACATGATTTGAATTTGAGACAATGAAGGTGGGTTGAGTACCTTCATTCTTTTGACTTTGAGCTTTCCTACACACCTGGAAAAGGAAATGTATGTTCTGACGTGTTGAGAAGGAGGACTCAGATATAGGTATTTACGGAGGTCACTAATGAGTGGTAGCTTATTGATCTATTCTCTGATATGCATTTAGAGGTGCATGACAAACAAGGGAATACATTTCTTTCTTGCATGTCTGTTACCTCTACTCTTTTGGATTGAGTGTGAATGAGGCATAAATCATATTCAGAAGGCCTAGTCCTATGGGAGAGTGTGTTTGGAGAGGACCGTACTCTTGGGTGGATCGCAATTGAGGATGAGATATGAAATTTTCATGGGCATGTACGGGTGTCAGTAGACATACTTGAGAAGATTTTGCAATATTTTCATTCCTCTATTTGGGAAGTTTACCCTGGTGTCACCAAGATGTACCAAGATCTACACCATCAGTATTAGTGGCCAGGCATAAAGAGAGATATTTCCAATATTTTTATGAGGTGTTCCACCTACCAGCTGGTAAAGGAAGAGCATCGGTGACTTGTAGGGATTTTACAGTAGTTACCTATTCTCGAGTGGTAGTGGAATGATATCGAGATGAATTTTGTGATGGGTTTACCTAGTTCACCTCAAGGGAATAATGTGGTTTGGGTTTTCATTGATAGAATCATGAAGGTTTCACACTACTGATCAAGGATACCTTCAATGTTGATAAGATTGGTAGGTTTTACATATGAGTGATTTTACACTTATATGGGGTTCCATACTCCATCATTCTAGACAGGGACACCCATTTTACTTCTCATGTATATAAGGGACTATAGAGGGCTTTGGGTATATAGGTATTTCTGAGTACAACTTACCATTACCAGACAAATGGCTAGTCCTAGTGTACGATTCAGGTTTTGGAGGACATGATTTGAGCATGTGTCTTGTATTTCAGGGGTTCTTGGGAGAGACACATACCCTTAGTGGAGTTTTCCTACAATAATAGTTTTCAGGAAACAATTTATATGGAACCTTATAAGGATTTGTATGGTAGGCCATTCCAATCATCCTTATGTTTGATGGAGGCAAGAGAGGAAGCTACGCTAGGACCTCGTTTTGTCTAGGAGACCACTGAGCAGGTGGAGTTGATTTGGAAGAGGATGGCTACTGCACAGTTTTACTATAAATCTTATGCTGATCGATGGAGACAATATCTAGAGTTTTATGTCAGAGATCAGGTTTTATTACATGTCACCCCAAGGTTGGGACATAGGAGGATTAGGAGACAGGGGGAGATTTCATAGAGATACGTTGGGCCATTTGAGGTTTTGGAGAGAGTCGGGCTAGTTGTCCATCTGTTGTAGTTACCTCATAGGTACCAGGTTATGCACGATGTCTTTCATGTTTCTCATCTACGGTGTTACTTTTCAGACCCATCTCACATTTTTTAACCTGAGTAGGTTGATTTAGAGGTGGATGAATCCTTCGAGGAGCACCCTATACAAATTCTGGATTGCAGTATGAAGGTTCTCCATGGCCGATCAATTCTTCTAGTATGGGTGTTACGGAAGCACGAGTGAGTGCAGGAGAGACTTGGGAGAGGGAAGCCAACTTGCAATCACAGTGGTCAGATTTGTTTGAAGTTTCTTCTTCACCACCCTTGGAAGGGAAATTCAAGGATGAATTTATTTAAGGGGGGAATTTTTTAGAAACCCAGAACTTCATTTCAGCTATGGATCTTTATTTTGTGTTTTTTTGAGGAAAAAGGAAGAATTTAGAAATTTTCTGAGTACACGTTATGAACTCCTAAGTACATGCCATGTACCCGGTTGTAATAGATAGCCATATACTGGCCATGTAGTGGCCGAGTACATGGCCACATGGACCGTATAAAACAAGGGATGGTTGAGGCTAGTACACAACAAGTACATTAAATGAACACATCGTGTAATTTTATTTTTATTTGATTAATCAAACTGGGGTCACGTATCATCTCCCAAAGTTGTTTCTTTTTTCTGCGTCTCATACAGGAGAGAAACATATGAATGAGAATCTTCAAGTGCCTCTATTTCCTCCATCCGAGGTATGATCCAAACTCCAGTGGGTGCATTGGAATCACCTCGGTGAGTTCTTCCTTCTTCTTGAATCTCTCTTTCAGATTTCTCCTCTCTCATAAGTTATCCATGGTTGAATGTTTTTGATATTTTTGTAGATATACGACATTCTTGGATGATTCAAGTCCTGATGTTTAAGATTTATCTTTATACAATATTGAGGTAGGTGGTTTGTTTCCTTTCAGAGTTTTTCTTTGAGTTATATATTCCTAAGTGCAGATTACCCATGATTTAGGTATTTCATTTTAAGGATTTGAACTGTGCTATCATATGACTTAGTTTTATTACTAGATTTTTCATTTTAATTGATATATTGTGCTAAGTTTCATGTTTAGGGGACTCCCAATGGGTGAGTTTCCTTGTTTGGATGTTTATGGCCATTTGGTCTAGGTTTCCTATGAGGTAGACCTTGTTTCCTTGCCTTGCTTGTTAGGTTGGAATTGATGATCAATTTCTACTTGTTAAATTCATGTGATATGTATTGTAAATAGTTAGTCTTGTAGTAGTTGAGATAAATTTGGGATGCTGGATATATTTTTTTCATGATTGTATTACACAAGGCTGTGAGAACCTGGTGTAGTTATACCATAGGAGGAACTGACGATGAGGGCTTCCCCAGAGTTTCTATTATATTTACATTACGAGACTATAGGGGGTATTAATGGTGAGTGCTCCAAAGAGTGTCTATATTATACCATTATAATACCATAGGGGGAATGGACGTTGATTGTTTCCTCAAAGAGTCTGTATTTTATCATTGAAATACCACAGGGGGAATTAATGGTGAGTGATTTCTCATAGAGTATTTGTTTTTGTGAGGCCAAAGGGGTTAGACTGTGTGAGATTTACTAGAGGTTTGTTATACCTTTATTTATTTGATGATATGTTGAACTAGATGGGTTAGATAGTGAGAAATCTCCTAGAGGTTTTCTTGTGAATGAATGGTTTATTGCGACAAGTCTTCCAAACCAAAGCACAAGCTTGGACTCAGTCTTACAGGTTTGTTTAGATGGTCTTCTAAGAAATCTATTTTTTTTATTTTACATAGGGGATATAGTGCTTAGTCTAGATCTTGGAGTTTCTTTATTCAAAGGTTTTAATAATTAATAAATATAAATGAATGTAATTGGAAACTGTAGGATTGTTTAATTTTTGAGTACTTCCTAGTTTATTGCTTTATTTCAGAATTTTACCTACTATATATATTCACTGACAGTTATTTACAGATTTTTGGTGGTTTCCATCTGAGATTCATCTAAAAACCTATTTGGATCAAGATTTTCAACCCAAACAGATTATATAGTTGCGGGTATAGATAAGGGAAACCACCCTTCTACATCATGTACTTGATTGAGGTAGAGCTGGAGAGCATGGGACCAAGCTGAGGATTGCGATGCTGTTTGAGTGTACTATTTTATGTACTTTGGTTTTAACATTTTATTCCCTGTATTGTGACTTTTTTGGATGATTTAGAAGTTACATGTGACATGCATCATTTTTTATATATGCTAAAGTTGTTTATACTATTTGTTTTCTGCTGTTTACTTCTATTGTATTGTATTACTGCTTCTTCAACTGTTTATTGTTTGTTTCCATTGTGTTAATTTTCCAATGAGGGAATAGTTTCCCCACTTTCACACCCAAGTCCCTCTCTACTAGTCGAAATCCTCTAGTGTTCTGGGAAATGTGCTTGAGGCCATGTGACCAACCGAGTACGGGGCACCTTTGGGCGGCACCTGGATCTAGGACATTACAAAGTGGTATAAGAGGGATTCTTTTCTTCTTCAACTTACTTTTTAGAGCCCATAGATAGGGATAATAAGTAATAAGTAGTTGTTAATAAGCTATTTCATGAGTAGCTAACATGTATATAGGGAAAATCCATGTTACCTTGAAAAATTGATTTTTTTCCAGTTTTTCAATTGTTACTGTTGATTTTATTTCACCATTGGGTGATACACATGTTTTGTGCTGTTATGATTTATGTCATTGTGGTTCTATTTATGTTTCATCCCAATGAGATGGGGGTATTCCATCTCATGGATTATATAGGCTCTTGATAGATATCACATGTCATACATTTTTATTATGCCATTTAGGGTGCATTCTTGATTTCAGGTTGTTGTGATAGATGTTGTTCTAGATATGCATGCTATTGTGATAGATTCCCTAATAGAATACTAACTATATGATAGGTTATTGGGATATGAAAATTTTAATTTGGATGGATGCCAAACTTTGGTCCTTGAGGTGTTATAGGCACTCTTGGATTGGAATTTGGTGGATCATGTATGAACTTTAGTTGAATTTTTTTCTTGTTATGATGTGAATAAGGACGTAAAACTTTGATTTGTGGGAGTATGGGATCTCACAGGTCAGAATTTGTCATTACCTGGACAAAATTTCATGTTTTTATGGGTTCCGGAGAAGTTTTAGAGGTATACTATCCGAAAACCCAGACATCATGATGTGTGGTACTATGAACACATGCCTTGTGTTCTTCTATTCTGGAAGAAACAACTTTTCTTAAGTAAACGACTAGTAGAGATTAACTATGTAATTGACTATGCAAGTAGAGACACAGGTTGTTAAATGTTTGGTAGAATACGCCGTGTACTAGAAGTACACACCGTGATGAAGAGGCCATGTATCCAGCCGTGTGACTAATGACACAGATTGATGAAACTCAGGTTGTACATGTCGTGGCCCATTATTCTATTCCATGTAGAGTTGACCGTGTCTCTGACCGTGTGACTAGCGACATGGGTGGTTAGATCATTGGGGGAATTGATGTTGAGGGCTTCACTAGAGTGTCTGTTATATTTACATTGTGAGACCATAGGAGGGATGGACGATGAGTGATCCAATAGAGTGTCTATAATATTACATCATGAGAAATCATGGGAAATGGACGTTGAGTTATTCCTCAGAGAGTCTGTAGTTTATCATTAAAATACCACAAGGGGAATTGGCAGTAATTGCTTCCTCAAACAGTCTTTGTTTTTGTGAGACCAAAGGGGTTTCATTATGTGAGGCTTCCAAGAGGGTCATTATATCTTTATTTATTTGATGATATGTTGAACCTAAGGGGTTAGACCATGATAACTTTACCATAGGGTTGCTTGTGAATGAATGGTTGACTGTGACGAGTCTACCAAGCCAAAGCATAAGCTTGGACTTGATCTTACAGGTTTCTTTATTAAACGGTTTGAATAATTAATAAATGTAAATGAATTTAATTGGAAAATGTAAGATTGTTTACTTTTTAGTACTTCTTAGTTTATTGCTTCATTTCTACCTTTTACCTTTTATATATATTTACTGACAGTTAGGCATAGATATTTTGGTGGTTTCCTACAAGGATTCATCTCACATCCTGTTTGGGGCATGCTTTTCGACCCAAATAGATTATATGGTTATAGGTATAGATAAGGGCAACCACTCTTCTACATCAGGTACTTGATTGACGTGGAGCTGGAGAGCATGAGACCAGGTTGAGGCAAGCGATGCTGTTGGAGTGCACTGGTTTCTATACTTTAGTTTTATCATTGTATTTCCAGTATTGTGACTAGTTTGGATGCTTTCCTTGTTACATGTGACATGAATCATTTATTTATATACGATTTAGTAGTTTATACTATCATTATTCCGCTATTTACTTCTGTTTTATGGTATTACTAATTCCTCTTCTATTTACTATTTTGTTCCACTGTGTTACTCTGCCAATAAGGGCATAGTTTCCACACTATCACACCCAAGACCCTCACTTCTAGTTAGCAACCTCTGATGTTTGGGGAAAATGCACATGAGGCTATGTGATCAACTGGGTACGTTGCACCTTTGGGAAACACTTAGATCCAAGATGTTACATGAGGTATGACAACGATGAAAAAATATTTGGAGTTTGGATCCATGGTTCTTCAATCATGATTTCACAATGTAGTTGTTCAGTTTTACAAGATATGATTCCTGAGTAGATCAGATTTCCATAATTTAGTCACTGATGACAGATTGGGTGTGATTATCCTTATATCCTAGTTCCTTTGTGTGATTCATGGAGAAAGCAGAAGCAGTCGTGATGCGAGCCAGATTTGTTGAACAGAATCGAGTTTTTGAAAAATACTAATGTACAAGGTGTATACTTTAGGGAACACATACCATGTAGTCCCCTCCTACAATGACTAGGGTTTCCACATAGTGAAAATTATCCCACATCGTATGGCCCTTCCACATATAGTGTATCTCAATAATTGAAGCTTGATGTGTACCCTGGGGGTACACATGAATAAGCATGGTTAGGTAAAGAGGCCCAACCAGTGTATATGGACTCAAAGATTTTACACGGTCATGACCAAGGTACATTGAAATGGACATGAACAGAGTACCTGGACATGACCAAGGAACCTAGACATGACCAAAGTACTAAGGAATGATCCAAATTATATAGTAATAGGATAGAGTACATGAATAGACCTGAGATACAAAGAATACACCATGTATTCCCAATACATTCCATGTACATTTTCTAGGGTAGGTTGAGGCACTCTTTCTCTTCAGTGTAGACTAGTATATGTAGGGTGCATCCTATTGGTACATACCTATGAGTGTATAACGAGGCATCACATCCTATTAATTGGATTTGATTCCCTATATGGTATTAGTCTTGAATAGAGTCATGAATCTCTCCACGTGTCCTGAAGTGTGATTCTCTATCATTCTTCCTACCTAAGTAGGTCCAGGAATCACCTGGCCTTGTTTGATAACCTAATTAATAGGTTATTCTATTAGGGTATGGAATCTCCCATAGGCCTTGGGTATGATCACCTGTCTATGTATTGATATCTTCTGATATCCAGTGTGTACCTCCTTTAGGGAAAGGCTTATTGAGAATGACCTATCAGATGAGAACCATTATTTTTATTAGTACCATGGAGTGATATATCCTAGGTTAGTGTTACCATGAATCCTTAAGTAGTATCCGAGGATGGTAGTATGTTTGTGACCATTCTTTGAGACTTGTTGCCTATCTTGAGTATATTTGGTCATTTATTATAGTACTGTCTCTTATAATAATTTAAATACCTCCATGGTGAAGATATTACTACTCTATTAATGATTTATGTTTGGTGATTTTAGGGTTTCCTACTAGGTATATATACTCATCCCTAAATGGGATGTTCCCACACATCTTGTGTCTCATGCTAATGAAAATACTTCTAAAAAATCCATAGGTGGACAAGGACAAGGTGGAGCATAGTTTAGTTAGACATACCATGGTTCATTCTCATTGTTTCACTTGGTATTAGTCCCCTCATTATGAGCATGTTTGAGTCTTTTATAGTTTTTTTGGGATTTTATTTGTCCCTTTATGCTTTTCTGTGCTTATTTCATACTCTATTGTGTGATATAGATGTATGCATTCATTTTAAATATTAGATATATTTTACCTTTCAACATTATATTAGTGTATGAAGATGTGTGCGTGTGTACATATACTTTTAGATAAGTACTCTCATGTGTGTGATTTTCCTAGTTGGTGCTATTCACTATCCCCTGGTCTATTGGAGGTAGACTTGGGGTGTCACACTTGGCATACTTTTAGCCAAGTGTTTTCTGGTTGGTCAGGTTGTGATAGAGTGGTATCAGAGGAGTTTATCTTTAGACTGGGGTTTATATATTTTCTGCTTGGGAGGTTTGGTTTATAAACTAGGGAAACAATGTTAAAGTGTCTCAAGTTCGTCTCTTAGACCAGGGAACCCTGGGTTGGTGTGAAAATTGATGTATCCATTCACCAGGATGTTGATAGCAATTTTGTTCACTCAATAAATGTAATCACTTATCGTAAGAAAAATGTTGTTATATATATTATATATGAATGGGTTATAGTTTCCATGTACTTATTGAGTCATCTCTCGAGATATACTCTTTGATCATGGAATGGATTGAAATTTTAAGGATGCCTCCATGATAATAACTAACTAGGATTCCAAAGAAAGATCATGAGGATGATCAACCTAGTGATAGGGCTGCATTGCAAGCTCCTATTTAGGAGGTGGTACCTCTAGGTAGTTTTCCACTATTACCACAACCCGTTTAGATTAAGGATATAAAATCTGTACTGATATATGAAGTGTATAGAATGAGTAAACATCATGAGTTTTAGAGACATCAAACCCTCAGGTTTTGGGGTGAGTTAGACCCCTAGGTAGTAGAGTGTTGGATTGAGATAGTGGGGTGAGTTTTCAACCTTGTTAGGAACCCTCTCAATAAGATGGTGGCGATTTTATTCACCTATTCATAACTTAATATCTACTCGCTTTACTTATTTTTTTTAAAAAGATCACAATTGGTGTAACATAACCAAGTTTTAATTTCAAATATATATTTTGAGTATTATTGTAATTTACCTTAATTTGAGTCAGTTTACTATTTTAATCATAAATTTCACACTACTTATCCAAATTTTATGATTCTTATTTTGTAGGACTCCTTTTTAAAATTAGTAAAAATCATACAACTAGATAATTGTCTAATTCTACCATTTTAAGGTCCATATAGGCCACACAAGAAGACCCACCAAATCATCCAATGGATGCCAAATTTGAAGCATGGATGATTTTCACCTATCGATTATTCAAAGGTTCGATGCTCTGTAATAATGCGTATAATGACACTTAGGTAAAGATCTAAATGGATTTGTTACTAGAGATGGTGTGATAATTAGTCAGTTGTTTTTTATTTTTGTAAAAAAATTAAAAAATTCAAAAAAAACCAAAAAATAAAAAAGAAACCATAAATAAAAAAATCCAAAAATTTAGAAAAATTATGAAAAATAAAAAATAAAAACCCACCTTTATCATCCTTTCAGAATTTATCTAAATTCCCTGTATCCTCCCAAATAACCAATGAAATTTTTTTGATCTATAAATTGAGTGAACTATTTGTATACTTAGGAGGAAAATTACAGATAATCAAATAACTTAACACCCTTTCTGTACTTATCCAATTGAACTATATATGGACAATTATAGGGAAAAAAACTCTTAAAGAACTAGCTACCCATGATATGAATTACCAACCCATTGGTTTTAAATATTCAAACATCAAAGATAATTTCATAATCAATTTAGTTTTGATTCATCATTTTCTTTATTTCCATGGAGTATTTGGTTAGGATCTTTATCTTCAACTTAAAGAGTTCCAAGTGGTGCGCTCTACTATGAAGCCTCAATAGGTTTCTAAATAACCAATAAAACATTGAGTAATACCTTTATCCTTAGATGAATCTATAAATAATGGATCTATTACCTCCCTAATTATTCCATAAACACATGTAATGACATGAAACAACTCTTCTTAGATAAATTCATCCCTACTTCTCAAACCTCTTCTATTCGAAAGAAAATTATTGGTATCCATAAATTACCCAATGAAACACTCCATGAGTACTGGGAGAGTTTTCGAAATCTTGTAAAAACCTACACACACCACAAAATCCATAACCAAATATTTATCGAATACTTATACAAGTGGTTATTAGATATGGATCAAAATCTCATCAAAGCTGCAAGTGGTGGTTCTCTTATTGAGAAAACACCTGTAGCTTTAGGATATCTCATAATAAACATTGATAAAAAGAAGAAAAAATTCCATACTAGAGCACATGATCAAGACAAAAAAAATTCATAGAGAATCAATTCATAGAGCCCAATAAAATAGACGAGTGGATGAGTGAACTTACAGGTCTTACATGACAACTATTTTTGAATACCAAAACCTCAACCTCATCTTCTCTACAATATTTTTTCCTGGACCAGTAAAAAATTATAGAATTTGTAGCTCACCAGCTCATCCAAATGAAACATGAACACAACTACAATATGATATATCAGATTCATCTAGACCAATGAAGATTAACACAATATATTCTAAGTGGAACACCAACCCTCAACAATTATTTCAGTTCATTAGAAACTTCAACCTACCCCACTCTAATCCCTCCTCTTCTACCTATAACCTAGGATTGAGGTATTTTAATCCCATCTATCACCCCTCAATATCAACCTAAAAATACAAACCATTTACAATATGGTCAAGGTGGTGATAAATTCCAAAAACCTTATACTTTTTTACCTTAAAATAAAAGGATAAATAATCATCATCCTCCTGCTCCTCCTATCTTTTAAAATCCTATTGATCCTTCTCAATTTGGAACCCAATACAATAACATTCCTTTGAACCAAAATAAAGGGAATCCCAATATGGGACATGCCTATTATTCTAATAAAACATAGGAAAGTGTTGTGTAATACATTTAATGCTTAACTCATTATATCCTTATTAAAATTGAAAACTAAATTGGTCAACTTTCATCCCACCTACGTCAGCAAAAAAAATAAAATTATTCCCAACTCCTAGATCATCCATTTACCAACCCCAAGGGTAATATAAGTTCAATTGAACTTTTATTTGTAAAGAAAATTTCTATGACTCATGGGGAATCCTCTAAATCCCCTTTAAATATTGAGATGGAAAAATAATAGAAAAAAACCAAAGAAAACCTGAAGCCCTCCCTCACATCTTTCCATCCCTCTTAGTAACCCAATTACTTTTACTCAAGCTATATATAAGCCAAATAATACATTTTAATCCATTCCTAAAATGATCAACATATTTAGAAGTGTTGAAGTCAAAATTCCTCTTTTGGATTCCTTAATTTTTTTTAATTATAAAAAATTTATTAAAGAATTTTTCATCTATAAGAGACATCTTTGGACCGTTTAAAATGATTCAACCCAGTAGTCCATTCCCTTGAAGTGAAAAGATCTAGGAACCTTTACGGTTCCATGCCAAATAGGGACTTATAACTTTTATGATGCATTCATAGACCTAGGAGCCTTGATAAATATCATGAAAAATCAATATTCTCTAACCATGGTTTAGGTCTCTTTTACCCAATGAGTATTTTCATCCAGTTATCCAATCAAAGAACTACATATCATAAGGAAATAATTGATGATTTCCTTTTCTGGTTCAATGATCTTATCTTCCCAGCTAATTTTTATGTCCATGACATGATAGTTGAGACATATTATTCTTGATCTCCCCTGATTCTAGGAAGACCATTCTTCATGATAGCTAGAACAAAAATTGATGTCCATGCGAGTATCTTATCCCTAGAATTTCGTGACCAACTGGTCAAGTTCAATATTTTTCATGCCATGCGATACCAATTAGAGAATCCCTAAGAATATTATATCCATGCTTCTCAATACACTTAGGAGATTATATTGAATACCATTCCTTCATGTTCTTCCTATTCTAATGGGAATGAAGTTTTTTAAATTTTAACCATGATTAACCTAGTCATAAAGGGAGAAGTTTGTGTTGACCTTTCATCTATAGAATAAATCAATCTAAAGAATCTTGGAAACTATATGGAATCTTATATCTCCTCTTACATCTAATATAACACCTTGGAAAGTAATGTGAAAAATGAATTAAAATAAATTGGATTCCCTTCCTCTATTCCAAAGTTGTCTAGAAAAAAAATAAAGGATGAAACTGAATTGAAACCCCATCATAGACACTTAAAGTATGAATTGTTTTTCTATGATCACTCTCATCCAATAATTTTATTTGATTAACTTAAAAAAACAAGGAGTTAAAACTTGTTCAGGTGATATAAGAAAATAAAAAGGCCTTAGGTTAGATACCAAATGACATACTAGAAATTAACCCCACCCTTTTCATACACCACATCTATCTAGAATAATCATCCAAACCAATCAGAAAACCTCAAAGAAGACTCAATCCACTCATTATTTAGGTAGTTAGGGAAGATATCATTAATATTATTCAAGATGGTATTATCTACCCAATTCTCAAAATTGAATGGATTAGTCTTATTCAAGTGGTTCCAAATAAGGGTGGGATAACTGTTGTTACAAATGAATATGGAGAGGTGGTCATGACTCAAGTGAAAAATGGAACGTGTGCATAGATTATTAGAAATTTAATGCTAAAAAATGAAAAGATCACTACCCACTCCCTTTCCTCGATAAAATTATAGAAATATTATCTATAATTTCACTTTATTTCTTTCATGATGGATACAATGGATACTCTAAAGTCCTAATCACACCTCAAGACCAAGAAAAGACTACATTCATTGGACAATTTGAAGCATATGCATATAGAAGAATGCCTTTTTTCCTTTTAAATGTTCATAAAACATTCCAGATGTGTATTATGAGTATGTTTTCAAATTTAACTAAAAATTTCATGATAATATTCATGGATAACTTTACAATTTATGGTGTTTTTTTGAATTCTGCTTGAATTCACTCTCTCTTATCCTTCAAAAGTGTGTCAAATGTAACCTTGTACAGATTTTTTAAAAGTTTCACTTTATGGTTACTAATGGTATTATTATAGGGCACACAATTTATCAAAAGGGTGCTAATATTGATAAATATAAGATAGAGGTTCTCCGATAACTTCTTGAACCCACATTAGTTTGATACATCTATTCAATCTTTGGTCATGCTAGTTTCTATCGATGATTTATCCAAATCTTTAGTATGATTTCCATCCCACTCACTCAACTACTTAACAATGATGTTAAATTAAATCTAAATGAATCTCTGAAGAGGGAATTCATTGAAATAAAAGTTATTCCTACATATTCTCTAGTAATCCAACCCCAATATTGGTCTTTACCTTCTAATTTATGTGTGATGCTTCTAATAGGGACATTTGGGACGTACTTGGTCAATGAAGATAAAAAATTCTTCATGTAATATACTGTGCCTCAAAAATACTAGATTAAACTAAATATTACTACACTATCATTGAAAAATAACATTTACTTGTGGTTTTTTCTTTAAATAAATTCCAGCCCTATCCCTTAGGTTCCAGAATCATCATCATTACTGACCATTCAACTTTGAAGTTATTACTCAAGAAAAGTGATTCCAAACGAAGGATAATAATATGGATCATAATTCTTTATTATTCTGACCTTGAGATAAAAAATAGACATAGAAAATAAAACACCGTGGCTAATTACTTGACTAGAATTTATAAATTTTGTCATTCTGAAATCATTTATCCTAAATTTCCCATAAAACACCCCATCTCTCACTCTAATGTCACCATGGTATACCCCAATTGTAAATTACTTTATGGCTAGTGTTTTTCCTAATTTTTTTCAAAATAAAAAAAATCTAAAAATTTATTCAAAATAAAATTTTTGGATGATTATAAACTTTAGAAAACTGGGGATAACTTTGTGATTAATAGATTTGTTGATGAAGATGAAAATTCTTCCATATCAGAATTATACCATTCTATACCTGTAAGTAGACACTTTGGACCATAAAGGACCTCCCAAAAGGTCCTTGACTCAAGATTATTCTGTAATTCACTCTCCAAGAAATCACATGAGTTCTGTCAATTATGTCTCACTTTCCAAAATTTTGGAATAATTTACAAAAGAAATGAAATTCCCCAATATCCTTTAATATTCTATGATATATTCAACGTTTTGGGGATTGATTTCATATGAAAATTCTGCCTTTCAATTTATTATCCTATATTATCATGAAATAAACTATGTTTATAGGTGGATTGAGGAAAAAACTATAGTGACCCAAGCTTAACATATATTTAAATCACATTATTTTTTCATAATATTTCATACATTATATAGAAAAATTCCCAATTACTATATTATTTTAGTGCCTTTGAAAACTTGGAAACATAAACAACTGATTCATAATACATTTAAATTATCTCCCAACTATTTCTTTATAACTAGAACCATTTTATACATATAATACTCTATACCTTTCTTTGTATAATAATGAAAACAAACATAATAAAGGGTGATCTCAGATGCCCAGTAAGTGTAAATAAGGGATATACATAAGAAAAAAATTAGTATAAGAGTATGAGAACATAAGAGTATGAGAATATAAGAAAAAAATTTAAATATCATTCCCTTTATGAAATAGGTCATTTATAAGAGTCATGGAATAAATATTTATAGATCATAAGACATGAATCATAATATAATCACAACTCATAATCCATGAGATTATAACAATGGAATAAGACATGGAATTTTTTTCAGACAAACAAAAATGTAATATCATTCCCTATACATCAAGGAAATTTTTTAAAACATATTAGGTCACTTCATGGGGGTTGCACCTATTGGGAATGACTCACCACCATTTGTAGTTACAGTCCTTTACTTATAGTGGATTGTGTTTCCCCTTCTTCCCATAGTGGAACATATTTCCCCATCTTTACATAGTGGATCAAGCCCATCAAATTATTTCACATCATTATCTCATGAAATATAATTGATTACCCAATTAATATTAGGGATATATATTTCCCACCCATCACACAATTAAATTATACATATATGTCCCACAATATCATAAATCATTCATAACATCAGAAATCAGGAAAATAAATGGTTTTCTTAACCATTTCATCATAGAATATCTCATTTAAAAGAAATGAGATTCATGAAAATCATTCCATAAAAACATAAACTATATAGTGAAATAATATTAATGTTATTCTTGGATCACATCCCTATTAAGGCATGAGTAACACCAAAATATTTCATCTTAGATGTAAAATAATTTTGAAATATCTTTTTAAAAAATTTCTTGAGGAAAATATTCATTCTAATTTGAAAATTGATTTTCAAATCAGAAAAAATTTTCAAAAACCATTTTCATTTAAAATAAACTTTAAAACATATAAAGGAATATTTGAAACAATTTTAATTATATTTTAAATCCATTTTCTTTAAAATTATTAAAATATCATTGAAAACACTTAATTTTTTATAAAAAATTGTTTTAAAGGAACCCTGATTCCCAACCGAAGAGAGAATAAAATTACATAAAGCCTAACATATCATGAAAAGAAAGATATTAATGATAAAACATGTCAAAGTTCATTATATACACCTCATAAAAGAATTTTGGTGCATAACATAACATGTGTCTTAAAGGAAAATTAAGACAAACTTACCTTACTGATTTGGTAATTTTTGATCTGTAAAACCCATGAAAGATAGATTATAAAATAGATGTGTAAATACACATATATTTAATGATAAATATCATATAATACATTCATGGTCAGTATAAACACTACACAAAATAAATGAGTGGTGAATATGACATAAGTCTCATAGAAATAAAAGTGAGACTAGACATCCCTTACCTTAAGTATTGACTTTATTTGTACACATTCAAACATCCAATATAATAAATATAAGTTTATTATATATCTTGCATAAAACCATATTCATATATATAATACCATATATGATTTACTTATGAATTCATATTACTCTCTTATTAAAAATTTTAATTTTAATTTATGTTTCAGGTAATAACCCCTTTATTTCTTATACATGTTTTGAATTTTTATTCTTTTTCCTTATACTTAGATCATGATTTAATAGTCACTAGAATAATAAAAATTATATATATTATATATATATATATATTTATGGTTATATAGAAAATATATAGGTAGAAAATAAAATACACAGTTCATGGAGACAGTAGGCCATATAAACGCATTGACGTTATTTTAATTTTATTTTAATGTTATTAAAAAAAATTATTTGATATATTATCATTAAAAAATCATATTTATGTTATATATATCACATATTTTTATTAAAACCATCCTTAATAAATTATATGTAAAGCGTGAAGGAATCACATCGCTTTGTGAGGCAGTAGTTCGCCATACACACAACTCATGTTATCGTATTCCCACAAAATAGAAAGCATGGAGGTTTCTGTGATATAAAAGTTAAATAATCATAATAAAATTATAAAAATAATATATATAATATATAAACTATAAATCCGTCATTATTCCCAACCATTAATGGTGGTAATGAAAGAACGAATGACATCGGTTCGCGAAGCGTTAGTTCGCTATACACATGAACAATGATTGTGTATAACATTTGATGAAAGTATATTAATTTATAGATAATAAAATTATCAAAAAATACCAATTTATTTAATATATTTATTTTATTATATATAAATTAAATAAAAATAATTGATGGGGTTCATGGAAGAAATAAAACCAAAACATTCATTGATGAACATTACCATTTCTTCGGGTATCTCCTTTTAGTTTGTACCAAAGGACTTAATTGGTTGAATTTATTCCAAAATAAATGATTATAGTATTAAGGAAGGGAAATTTTTAGGATATTTGGATAGGGTTTGTCTGAAAAAATTAAAGAGTGAATAAAAGAGATGAAGAGGTTCCTATTTATAAGAGAGGAGTGGGGTACTCTTGGAATTTCTCAAAATATTAATTTGTAATAAATTTAATCTCAATTAAAATACCTCTAAATGGTAATTTATTATAATAAAATATATTATAAGGTTTTAAACCCACAAACTAATAAATTTTATCAATATTTTGGTTTTATTTTAAACCTTATTATTTTGATTAATCCCATAGTCAACCAATGTTAATATTAACTACGGTAAAAAATTGTTTCAATATAAAAAGGAATTTATTTTTATTTATCAAGTTTAAATTGGAGAATAAATTGAATATTTATGATATTTTTTAACAAATATCACACCTTTTTTCTTATTTAATATTTTTATTATTTATTTGTAATTTAATAAAATATTATTTTCATAAAATATCATAAGAGTCAATTTTTACACTATTCATTGCTTTGACTTTAAGAAACTCAAGACAACCAGTTATATTAGATACAAATAATTTACTAAACCCCGAATATATCATATTAATATATAATATTCTTTTATTACCTTAATTAATGATTTTTTTAATATTTCTAATATCATTTAATTAATTATTTCATTTATTTAATAATTAATGCATCATCATTGTGTAATTATGTACAATAATTATTTCTTTACTAAAATTTAAAAATAAATTTCCATGATGTAGATAAATATTTAATATTTCAGAATAATATATATAGTGGAGAATATCTTCTAGTTAACAGCATATTAAAAATATTATACTTATTAAAAGTAAGAGTGTGACATTTTGTCACTCTCTTGAATTTTAATAATATCTAAGTCATTTTCAAAGAAAGGTATCCATTAAATAATTATATTTTTAACCTTATGTGTTAATGTTTTAATTAACTTTATAAAATAATAGTTGTTCAAGTGTTATGGTAGTTTTATAATATTTATAATATTATTTTTACCCTTCATTACCAGATTTACCCTTAACTGTGGTAATAAAAATTAATTAAGTTATTATTTATATAGCCTAAAAATAAAATGGATCTATTTAATAAATTTTAAAATTATGATTAAATACATGGAATCCATTTTTCAAAATTATAAGGACAATACTGGCATAAATTAATTTAAAATTAATCATGCAGATGAGATCAGTTAACGAGTTTTTAAAGCGAAAAAGTCTAAAAGTTTGAAATATTTTATATCCAATTTAAAAGTAAAATTGGTTCCAATGAAATAAATTGTATTAATTGATATAAAATTTTACTAATTATACTTTAAAACCAATTCAAAAAATAATTTAACTATATAAATAATTTATAAAAAAATCAGTATTCAATTAAAATTCTATATTTTTCCCTCTTCATCAAAACATTAAACTTCTTAGAAAAATACCAAAAATTAATCCAAAGTAAATTTTGATATTAAAATTTCAAAAAAGATTTTCATTTTTTATATAAAAAATATATAATTTTGAAAAATTATATTTAAAATGGGTTCTCCATTAAAATGAGTTAAAATTACCCCTTTGAAAAATATATCTTTTTTATTCATAAAATTGGATTGATTCTTATCATATTTACGTAAAATATTTTGGATGAGTGTAAAAAAAATTGATTTAATATTTAATATATAAATTTTATTAAAAAAATTCATTAATAGTGGTTTCTTTAATTTATTAATATAAAATGGTGTTTGTACATAGAAAAATAGTTTTCTTAGAAAAGGAATTTTTTTTATTTTCAAATAGTTATTACTTTAATTTATAGCTAATTGATAAAAAATGATTAATTTTATATACATGTTTAAATCATATTTTCATTATTTAGTTAATATTATTGGTAATTTACATTCCAATGGATAGGTGGTAACTATAATAATATTATAATAACAATATTAATAGTATATTGTAGTTCGATAAAACATTGTTTTTCATGTAATGAAAACTTTAAAAAGAACTCTAAATTTTGTTTAACACAAGCCAAACATAGTGTTGCGAGTACTGAAAACTAATATAAGTGTTGCATACAGGGATTAATTAACATGGTAGTGCATATAATGAAAGAAAAACTTACTACTTTCATATAAAAAAGCTATATTTAGTGTTGTGTAAAATGAAAAATATCAAAAAGATTAAATTAATTAATTTGTTTACAAAATATCTGAGTGTTGTATTCTACCCCCTTAAAATGAATTTCACCTATGAAATTCATTTGGGTTATTAGTGGTTTTATAATTTAAATTTACTTTCAGAGAAATCCACATCATAAGAATGAATACTAAAACTTCCTTTTTAGAAAGTAAAGTTAGAAACATAATGGTTTCCCAAAGTAACTCGTAACTAGGTTTCCACATTGTAGAACATAGGTGGAAAGTTAAAACATTGAAATGAAAGAGAAATATAACTATCAAGTTATTATGGAAAGTGATAAATAAAATGTTTATGATAAAGTTAACTATCATAAAGACTTAAACTAAATACTATTAAAAGAGTTCATTGATATCATAAAAAATGATTATTAAATGATTTCTTTTATTTCAAGACCCTTTTTACTAAAGCTGAATAATTTTCATGAGATGATATACTTACAAGATTTTTGGACAACATCACCCTTTTTTGTTCGATGAACAATTTACACTTTATATCTTATTCCAAAAAATTATAGTGAATTTGTAATTTTTGATGCATTAGCAGGGCATGAAATCAAGAAATAGAATGATAGATCATTCCATCTATCTTTATCACAACAAAAGGGTTATCAAAAGTTATCCAATATTCATAAATCCTCATATGGATAGATAATACTTTTATCTCTAAAACCTCATCTGAATTTTTACATAAATAATTCCATATATGGTTAATCTTAAAAAACTTATGAAAGATGAAAGTCTAAAAATTTAGAAATAAGGTCACTAAATTTTCCAAAAATTTATTATCATTGATCCCTCATATATCCTAAAGAAGATATTTTTGTTCAGATACCAAAAAAGTGAATACATTTATCATGTATTCTCTTAAAACATGGTAATTACCATAAATCATTATTAAAAACTTTAATTATTTATCAATCCAAAGATTATTTGATATATTCCTTAAGTCTAAAAATGTCATAAAATCTATCTATGATAGAATAAACAATTTTTTAAAAAAGTCCTTAATCAATTCCAAGGTATTTAGTACCATCCAATTTACTTATTCATATCCAACATATCTTTGTCCAAACATAATTATCTCAACATTAAAATAATATTAAGTGTTATCTTTCCCTTAATCTTAGGTTTACCATGAATCTCACATATCCATTAAATTAATTTTCTAAGTCTTCAACGCCAGTAAACATATCATTTTAAATCCAAAATGAAAAAATTATACTAAAAATACTTATATATTTCATGATTCATATAACATAATATTTTAATTCCAAAACATATACAATTTAATCATCCAACTTAATTGCTAAACCATTATTCAGGCTTCATCGTCTTATTATTTCCTAGAATATGAAATATGAATAATTTTTTATGGTTACTCAATCACAATTTAATCACAATTCTTATGTTTAATGCAATAAATACTGTTAAAATATCCTATACCTTTACCATGTCGTTTTCGATCTCTTTATCCTCAGTAATATAACCAATACTCATGCCACATTCCTAATTCTCTTCCTGATATTTCCACTTAAGATATCGATTTGTGTAATTACGATACATTACATATCTGAAACATTAAATTTTAACCCTATTCCTTATAGTTCCTACAATTGATTAAGACCAAAAAGAATAGTGCGAGATACACTTATCATAGTAGGAAAAAAAATAATCATGAAAAATTACTTATAGGATGCCTAAATCATGACACCTAATTTTAAATCTAATAAACCTAAAAATTATCCTTAGATATATCCCTATACATATCGTTAGAAATATTCTTAGGGAACTCAATAACGTTTTCTCATTTGAGTATCAAAAGGTTGACTAAACCTTTGCTCTGATACCAACTATAGAATCCCAAAATTAACATACATAAACATTACATCATTTTTGCATAATATTTTATACATTACACAAACACACACTCGAAGACCATATTAGTTTAGTGCCTTTGGAAACATGGAAACATAAAAACCTGGTTCATTATACATCTATATCATTTCCCTCAGATTTATTTCATTCCCAGAATCATTTTTTACATATCATACTTTATACCTTTTTCGTATCCTAGGGAAAATAAAAATTAAAAAATGTGACCTCAGATGCCCAGTAAGGGTAAACAAGTGAGGCATATAAGAATAACATGAGCATAAGAATATGAGAACCTAAGAAAAAATTGAAGATCAAACCCTACATGTAAAATATTATTTACATGAGTCATGGAATAAATATTGGTAGATCATAAGACATGAATCATAAGGTTTTAAAATCACATGATCCATGAGAGTATAACAATGGAAAACGATAAGGAATTTATGGAAGACACATAAACATGTAATATCATTCCCCACAAGCCATGGATCATTACCAGAACTTATAAGGGAACTTCATTAGGACTGATCCTAATGGGTGGGACTCCCCACCATCCTCATTCACATTCCTTTCCTTAAAATGGATTGGGTTTCCCCTTCTTACCATAATATATCAGGTTTACCCTTCTTCCCATAGAGGATCAAGCCCATCGACTTTTTCCCCAAAATTATCTCATGATATTTAATTCTTTAGCCAATACATTAGAGGAATATATAGTTCCCACCAATGAAAAAAATGATATGTTCCTAAATATCCCAAATCATTCATCACATAAGAAATCATGAAATGAAATGGTTTTCGTAAGCATTTCACCATATAACATATCTTATTGAAAAGAAACAAGATTCATAAACATGATTCCATAAAAACATAATTTATTTAGGGAAATAATATGAATGGTATCCTAGGATCACGTCCCCATTGAGTCATTAGTAACTCCAATGGATTTCATCTTATATAGAAAATAATTTTTAAAGATCTTTTTAAAACATTTATTGATAAATTATCCATTATTCTTTGAAAAATTATTTTTAAATAATAAAAAATTTATCAAAACTTTTTCATTAAAAATAAAATAAAAATCATATAAAAGGAATATCTGAACCCATTTCAAACATATTTTAAATTTATTTTCTTGAATTTTTTAAAAGATTATTTAAAACACTTTTAAATCATTTTTAGAAAACATTATTTTGAAGGAACACATATTTAAAACTGAAGAGAGAATAAAATTACATGAAGATTAAAATATCATGAAAATAAGTAGATTCACGACACTATATGTCAAAGGGTAGTATATACATCTCATTAAATAATATATGTTTATAAAATAACATGTGTCTCAAAGAAGGTAAATTGAGACAAAATTTCCTTACCGATTTGATAATTTTCAAACCATAAACCCCATGAAAGAGAGATCATAAAATGGACATATAAATACCCATAAATTTAAGGATATTTATTATTTAATACATTCTGTGGAAGTATGTACACCACAAAAAATAAATGATTGGTGAATATGGCATAAGTCTTTTATATATAAAAGTGAGACTAGAAATCTATTACCTTAAGTCTTAACTTCCATCATACACATTCAAACCTTCTGTATAATAAATATAAGTTTATTATAAGTATAAAAAATTAAATTTAAAATATATATAATACCATATATAATCTAATTATGACTTTATATTACTCTCTTATTTACAATTCAAAGTTTAAGTAATGTTTTGGGTAATAATAGCTAGATTTATTGTACATGTTTTGACTTTTTATTCTTATTCCTCATACTTATATATTTATTTAATCTTATTATTAATGATAAAAATTATATAAATATAATATATATTAATTATATATGTATTTATGGTTATATACAAAATATATTGGTAGAAAATAAAATATATTGTTTCGGGAGACAGTAGGCTACAGTACGCATGAATGCAGTTTCCATTTTCTTCATATTAAAATAAAGAAAATTATATGATATAATGTTCTTAAAGAATAATTTTTATGTCATATATATCACATATTTTTATTAAAATCATCCTTAATACATTACATGCAAAGTGTGAATGAATCATATCACTTCATGAGGCTGTAGTTCACCGTACACACGAATGACATTATCGTATTCCCACAAAATGTAAAGAGTGAAGTTATGCGTGATATAAAAATTAATGAATAATAATATAATTATAAAAATAATATATATCATATATAAACTATAAATACATCATTATTACCAACCATTAATGGTTTTAATGGAAGAACGAACAACATCAGTTCGTAAGGTAGTAGTCCGAAGTAAACATGAACGATGGTTGCATATCCCATCTGATGGAAGTATGTTATGTTCTAGGTAGTAAAATTATTATAAAAAAAAATATAAGTATATTTAATATACTGATTTTATTATATAAACATTAAATAAATATAATTGAGGGGGTTCATGGAAGAAATAAAACAAAAAAGTTCACTGATGAACGTTACATCTTCTTCCAGTATCTCCTTTTGGTTTACACCAAATAACTTCCTTGGTTGGATTTCTACCCAAAATAATTATTGTAGGATTAAGGTAGATAATTTGGGAGGATATTTGGATAGGTTTTTTCCAAACCAAATCGGTTTTAAATTGTGAATAAAATATAAGAAGATGTTCCCTTTTATAAAAGAGGGGAGGGGCACTCTTGGAATTTCTCAAAATATTAATCTATAAGAAATTAAATATCAATCCAAATACCCCAAAACATCCATTTATTGAAGATAAGATATTATAAGTTGGTAAAAATATCAATAAATATATTTTGTCCATGTTTTGGTGTTATTTTAAAACTTATCATTTTTATTAATCCCATTGTTAACTGATTTTAATTTTAACAATGGTAATAATTTTTCTCAATATAAAATGGATGTGATTTTGACGTATAGAGTTTCAATTAGAGAATAAATAAAAATTTATTTATTTCTTATACCACATATCACCCCCTTTCCTTCTTTAGTATTTTTTTTAATTTATAAATAACATAATAAAATATTATTTTCATAAAATATCATAGTACCAATTTTGATTGTGTACATTACTTTGGATTTAAAAAACTAGAGAAAACATGATACATTCTAAAAAAATGATATAATATAACCTTATTATATCATAATCATATATAAAATTCATTTATTAACTTAATTAATTTAATTTTTTTAATATTTCTTATATCATTTAACAGATTGTTTCATTAATTGAATAATTATTTATAAAATCATCATTATGTAATTATTTATGATAGATATTTCCATAGTAAAAATAAAAAAATAATTTTAAATGATGCATATAAACCTTTTATATTTTATAATAATATATATTGTTGAACTTATCTTCTAGTAAACCCCATATTACAAATATTATACTTATTAAAAGTAAGAGTGTGACATTTTGTCACTCTCTTTGATTTTAATAATATCTAAGTCATTTTCATAGAAAAGTGTGCCTTAAATAATTAAATTCAGAAACTTGGGTGATAATAGTTAAATAAAATTCATAAAATAACATTTTTAAAGTGTTAGGGTAGTTTTGTAATATTTCTAATATTATTTATACCATTTATTACCCGATTTACCTTTAACTGTGGTAATAAAAATTACAAAAGTTACTATTTATATTATCTAAAGATAGAACAGACATATTTACTAAATTTTAACATTCTTATTAAAAATATGGAATATATTTTTATAAATTATAATTACAAAATTGGAATAAATTAAATTAAAATTAATTATATATAATGGATGAGACAACGAGTTTTTAAAGTGAAAAAGTCCAAAATTTAAAAATGTTTTTATATCCAATTTCAATGTTAAATTGGTTTAAATGAACTAAATTGGATAATTTGATGTAAAATTGTACTAATTATAATTTAAAACAAATTTAAAACATAATTTAACTATACAAGTAAGTTTGAAGAAAAATTAGTTTTCAATTAAAATTCATTATCTTCACAATTCTTCAAAACATGAAACATCTCAGAAAAATACTAAATATTCACCGAAAGTAAATTTTGATATTTATATTTAAAAAAATAATCTTATTTTTTCATATAAAAGTTGTAAAAGTATAAAAAATTTATTTAATATGGGTTCTCCATTGAAAGGCGGTAAAATAAACCCTTTTAAAAATACACATTTTTATTTATAAAATCAGATTTATTCTCATATTATGCCTATAAAATATATCAGATGTGTGTTAATTTTTTTTGATGAATATGAAATATTAAAATTTTCTTATAAACTTTCATAAATAGTGTTGTTTTTAATTTTTTGAGATAAAATGGTGTTTGTACATTGAAAAATAGTTTTCTTAGAAAACGAATTTCTTTACTTTCAAATAGTTCTTAATTTCATTTATAGTTAATTGATAATGAAAAGATTGATTTTATATACATATTTAAATAAATTTTCATAATTTAGTTAATATTATTTGTAACTTCCTTTCCAATGTCTTGGTGGTAACTATTATAATATTTTAATAATAATATTAATGGTATATTGTTGTTTGGTAAAACTCGGTGTTGCAAGTAACACAAGCTATTGAAATAACTCATAGTTGTGTGCAATACAATCCAAATATAGTGTTATGTGTAATTTAATATAATATAAGTGTTTTGTCTATCATAGGATTAACTTGGAGATGTTTACAATTCAATCCAAACCCAGTGATTTCGTATAAAAAACTCTATCCAATGTTGTATAAAAAGGAAAATATCGTGAAGATTTAATTAATTCAAAAAAATTACTATAATCTCAGGGTGCTACATTATACACCATTTAGAATGAATTTATCCCTTGATATTCATGTGGGATATCAATGATTTAATACTTTAATGTTCCTTCCCTAGAAACCGAAATCATAAAAATGAGTACTAAAACTCCCCTTTAAAAAAGGAAAGTTATAAAAATAATGGTTACCCAAAGAAACTCATAACTTGGTTTACACTTAAGATAACATAGGTGGAAAGTGAAAGAATTAACTACTAGAAAAATTATCTATAACCACAGATCTATATCTACAGTTTAAATTATCTATAGCTATAGGTAAGATATATCCACACCCAAATAGATGGGCGTGGTAATAGGTTATCTAAATAATATTTCGATTGGGCTTTCCTCCCCCTCCCACAACTTCTTCCTCCTGCAACTTCTCCATCCCACATCTCGATTTATTCTTACACACCATACTCATCATTCCTCCTTCCCTACTCCCCTCAAGATTACTGCTCTCCTCCTCTACCCTCTCCATTTCTCCTCCCCTAATCACCTCATTATTCCTCCTCCCCCTTCATCTCCAACACTGCCAGTAAACCTCCCTGCTGTCTCTAACACGGCTCTGACGCCTCCCTACAGATGCATCTCTATCACTTCCATCACACCTCCCCACAGACAGGACCTACCCACCTCCCTAAGGTTACCTCACCTCCCTAACGACCCTCCTATGAGGATTCCTCCCCACCTCCACCTCTGGCGCACCTCCTACGTGGCGATTTGAGGTAGGAATCTTCATATATTACCATCATTATTAATATTATTTCATCCTCTAAAATTTTAATGGTTCTTATTATGGTTTTTAGTGTCGATTCCACCATAACATGATGGAATTGAATAACAATCTTGGTTATTTTCTATGTCTTAGAGATTATATGTCTCATGATGTAGAACACATTCCATCACTCATCATTTTGGAGATGATGTGAGGCATAATGGATTTGTTTTGAATTTTTAATTAAATTGATTGGAAATTCCTAGTAATCAAGTGTTTCTCGTTTTTTATTTTTCCCAGATTAATTTCATGGGTATATTTTAGTCATCTTTTAGAAATTTGGTTGTGGTTTTAGAATGTGGAAACACCACAATAATATTTTAGGAATTTATTCCAATTTGGTTGTCTTTAAATAATTAATTATAAATTTTTATAATTAATGTTTTCTATTTCATGGCATGAGATAGGTT
The DNA here is from genome assembly GCA_963277665.1 of Viscum album. NCBI lineage: Eukaryota > Viridiplantae > Streptophyta > Magnoliopsida > Santalales > Viscaceae > Viscum > Viscum album. The sequence continues at coordinate 321,135,943 of OY728156.1, forward strand.
CCTGGGACACTGTTCGATCATAGGTTCAGGTTTTCAGCTTTAGGGTTTTCAACATAAGGAATGTTGAGTGTTCTATATTTGTTATATTTCCCAAATAGAGAGTTGTTTTTTAATTTCTTTAGTTATTAAATGACTATTGGTTTTCTGAGAGTCCCCTTGATTACCTTTGTGGGTCATATTTGAGATGTGGGGGTCTCATGTGTCTCACAAAGGGGTTTTTTTCATAAACCCTCTCTCTTGGTTTTTGATTCAAGAGAAAAACTCACATTCTCTTTGGTGATGCATAAGGGTAGGAAATGTGAGAAAAATGAATATACTTCTTTCCTTGGAATTTGAGTTTGGACCTATGAGTGGTCTATCCGTGGTGCTTTCTATGTGGGGTGTGGTGTTAGAACCATAAAGTAGTTAGAGGCCTTTTGTGAGATGCTTTGTTTTAGTCTAGGTTATATGGGAGGTTCCCCAAATGTTTTTTGGATATAAAACCCTTAAAGTGAGTAGGGTATTGAGAGCTTTTCCATAAAGGTTTTGGTTTGAGAGTTTTTCAAATGGAGGTGTGGCGTGACACCCAATTGTGGGTTGTAATTTTTTTGGAAAACTTTCCATAGGTGATGCTAATGGGATTATTTTCATGTTCATAGGAAATTTCATTATTTAGTCCAAGGGGTATAGCTTTAGGTCTTTTTACATCTCTGAGAAGGAATGAAAAAGTATTATTTTTTATGTTTCTTGGATGTTTGGACAAATTTCTTGGGGTTTGAGTTGTTGAAGTTTTGGAACTTCTTACCGGAGGTTTAATCCAATTGTAACCTCTAGGTTGGGATGACACCATAGGGTGTTTTTTAAGGTGGGGTGTCACTGAGATTATGTTTGTGAAGGGTCTGAGAAAACCTTGAGGAGTTTCTTATGGGTGTGGTGATTCTTTATGATTCCCTTGTGTGTGAGGTGATGATCAAGGATGGGTTAGTTTTCAGAGTCACCAGATGAGGTTTCCATATATAGATCAGATCATGATTTGATAAAAGTGATCTAGGGGAACATGGGTGCCCCATGTTTTATTAACCCTAAGAGGGCTACTGTTAATTTAATCATTGGTGTCTTTGGGTGTTACCTTAGAACCTAGAGTTTGGAAATGTGAGCCTATTGTGGATATTTTTGTAATGTTTTGTTCATGAATTTTATTGAATAGTGTTTTATACCTTATACCAAAGATGGTTGAGGAAGTTACATGCTTAGGTACTAAAAATAGTATGATAACTTTGGGATATTACTATATCTGGATTTGGCCCTGAGTTTTATATGATGTTTTCTTTTATTGTCCTATTGGTTGTGTTAGACCGGTCTTAGGGAGCTAATCGGTGATCTAAATTTGTGTACCACCTGGTTTAGAAATTAAAAATGGCTATAGGGTCAGTGAGAATGGATTTTTAGAACTCATTGATAGTGGTCCAAGATGATAAGCACTGCCATCATGGAATCTTCTTCTCCTCCATATATTTGAAGTGTCAAACTTATCCACTTTTGAGAGAAGGATAGAATCACATGATATTCTTGGAAAACAGACCTGAGATATTCAACTATAAGTCTATGAGGGAAAAACCTTTATAGAAACAAGAGTTTATAAACAAAGTGATCTATGCAGTACATAAATCAATGAGCATGTGATTCCAATATAAAAATTAATATTGGGGTTGTTTAACATAACCTCAATAACTAATTAGAATTAGATTGTCCAGATTTTGAGATTCCAAATATTTTTTCATTATTGAAAACGTTAATTTATTATTTTTACCCCTTGAGGGATGGTCTCACTTTCTTCATCCTGGAAAATCTAACTTCAATGGTATTATAGGAAGGATACTTCATTCTTGTTATACCCAAATAATACAACATTCATCTATCTCCCAAATTTTTCTCTTTAATTCTCTATAGGAAAGTATACATAAAATGGATGGGAATAAAGAGGTGATACCTTTCCAGTAGTTTTTTTATGTTGGAAATTTTTATTACTAAGAGTATTCCTAATTCTAATACAACTACTTCAATTATTATTAGGTATGATCCCACTTTTTTCATCCCAGTTCTAGTGAAATGACATGTTATACTAGTAATCAATATATTTATACCCCAAATTTCTATAACAATATTAATATCCCTTGAAAATTGATCTTCCATTATATTGATGATTTTGTTTATAATTTTTTTTGTTTTCCAGGAATCCTCCAGCCTTTATTTTCCCATCTTCTTAGGGTTTTTCCATTCCCAGGTCATCCATAAAAGTAACCTTTTTACACTATTCATAATCCTAAAAATATTCAAATTATGTTTCATAATATTTATAATGAAAGGAAGTAGATTTAGTATCACATGAGAATTAATTTTTTTTACCTTTTTCATGGGGATGGTTTTTTCATCATCCTTGGATGGTTCATCTTGAATATACACCACATTTTCATAGACTTATATCATATTCTTTAAGGTGTTTCCAGATTTAAGATACCTAGAATGTGCCTCAGGAAGTTCCTTTTATTTAGAAACCAATTTTGTATTATGATATTCTAGTATCCTGTCTTATTATACACATTTCATCATGGATATTTTTATCTCTTCTATGAGATCATTCTACTTCACATTTAAACTTCTTTTCTTCTTTTGAAATAGTTTTACTTTCTTCTAATATATGGAATTATGGTCAAAGTAAGAAATAAAATCATCTCTTAGAATATATTCTATATAACCATCCCCTTCTTCTTTTTCTTAAAAAATTGTAATGTCTATTCATCTATTAACCTTATATATATATATATATTATTAGAATGTTCTATTTTTTTGTTCATGGATGTGCTTATTTTTTTTATTTTTCATGTAGTTACTAGTGAAAGTTGGGGGGTTGGTGCAGGGGGTGATGCAAGGGGTAGGGGGGTTCTGGTGTAGGGATTGGGGGGGGGGGGTATGGGGTGTGTGGTGGGGGGTGTGGTGGGGGTATTGGTGTTTGGGTAGGGGTGCAGGGGGGGATGATGCAGGGTAGGGGGCAGGCAGGTGGGGGTGGGTGGGCAGGTGGGGTGAGCTAATGGGGGGGGGGGGTGGGCTGGTGGGGGGGGGGGTGGGTGGGTGGGGGGGGGGTTGACATTAATATACAATATTATTTTTGTCACTTGATTCTACTCATGTAAAAGAGTGAGATTGATTCAAAGTGATGGGGTCTTAGTGGGGTTATATTGATTGGATGGTTCATGTAGTGTGAAATTCTATATCTTTGAGGACTATTTTTATCTTTGATGTAATCACAACAAGGATTGTATGCGGAAAATATCTATTTTTTATTCTTTTATATGAGTAGCATTGACTCTCTTAGAGTTCACGAATTATATAATCGGGTAATTATTTTCTCTAGTTATGGTGGTAGATAGATTATAGGAGCATTATAATTGTTTATCCAATCCCATAATCCTTATCGTACGATATCTTGATTCATGTATGACACACCCAATTTGTGTATAGTATTTTTAATACATATATTTCATGGATATAACCATACTAATTAGTTTTATGGTATCTTTTAATTATTACCAGGTGCAGGTCGGTATTGGAACCACATGTTACAATAGTGGAGTTGTAAAATTCATGAATTCAGTTATCTAGACTGGATGGAACCCCTATGGAATGCACTTAGACTTTATAGTTAATTCATTTACATTAATTTTTTTTCATAATCACCTATTATATTATTGCATTTCTCACTAATCGTGTTCCTCCCACTTCAATTTTTAGGTTCAATTAATGATGAATCATTATATCACTGGGTTACTTATATTTTTGCAGTGCGTTTTGGATTTTGTTGAGGTGGATTCGAGTTGTCAGTGATGAAGGTTTACACATGTATTCATAGGCAGGAATATACATATATAAGTTCCCCCTTTATATATATTCACTCAAGGAAATATGATTATATATATTTTGGCTAGGTGTGATTATATATATTTTTGATAAATGCATACATGTGTAATTGTTAAGGGGTATATGGAAGTATAAACATATATCTAAGGACCCTCTTTTGAATATTTGGGCATTCAAATATGTATATAAGGACTAGGTGTCCTTATATATATGTGAAGTTGTATATGTGTGAAAGAAGAAAAAAGGAAGATTCGAGTTGTCGTCATCAAAAGAAGCGCACCTTGAGGTTGTGGTAAGTTCCCTCTACCGAACCCTTTAATTTGAATTATATAATTTCTTGAGTATTTTAATTTTTTTTCAATATTATATAATGTGTATATGCTATGAAAATTGGTTGTGTATCTTTGAAATGATATTTTCACATATTTTACATGATTTCCCTAAGCCTTAAATGCGGGCTAGTAGAATGTTTCAGCCAACTCAATTGTAGAAAATGAAATTTCCTTCACTTTAGATATGATAGTGCCCTCATTTTTAGAAAACATGAACCAAGAATTCTTATAAAAATATAAAAGAAAAAGAAAATCTTCGTTTTCATTTCATAAAAAACAATTAACCAGCCTTGAAAACCTCACACTTTATTCAGTAATATCACTGTGAAACACTTGACCCAGAAAAGGAAATAATTTAACCTAATAATGGTGTGATTAGGGGTTTCACACCACGAATCTCTATCCCTAGGAATTTCATGGCTTGAAATAAGGTTCATAGTTGGAAATGTTCGAGATAGGGGGTTCACCTTTCAACCAACTCCATTCAAGGCATAAACTCGATGGCTCACAACATTGAAGGATACAATAGCTTAAATTTCATTTATTTTTCACCCAGAACCTCCACCAACATCAACCCAAACCTCAAAGGTTCCAACAAGGGACTAAAACCAAATCCAAAAATACCATATTGAAACATATAATGTTCAGATTTCTGATCCAAATTCCAATTTAATAAACAACCCATGTTTCATGTTAAAAACACAAATTTCCTCCAAAAATAATGAATCAGAAATCTGTGGGGGTATTAAAAACTCCCGACCTTAACACTTCTCATCCCTGTGAAGACATGGTATTTTTCAAAACATGTGTCACATACTACTATGGTTGTCAAATCCCTAAGAACTCACTATTCTAAATCTTTAAATTCTAAACTTTTTTCTGTTACAAAAATCCAAACATCAAGGTATGCTTTTCACTAGAAGTCAAGCCAATCACTCACTACAAATTCTAACACCAAGAAGGCTCCCACTACACCCGTATATATAGACAATCCTCAGTTTATTCAACTGATTCATCCCAAATCTTATGGTTATCCCCACCATAATAATCTTCTCATGAACGTTGAAAAAACATCATGGTGATACTAAACATATGAATTTCCAACTGAGAATGATCTTCCAATGGTCAATCAACCTGGTAACTGAATTTTGAAAAATGATCTCAATGTGGTTTTTAGATCACTTCATCCAACCCCACAAAAAAAACTAGTCCGTTCTACTCTGGATTAATTTTCCTGAAATTTATTGGTTTCAAACGCTGGTGTGCTATCACATCTCTTAATCAAGATGAATTAACCTCTTGAGGCATCATGAGAACAAATAATGCCTACACCTATGTCTGATCCCTGACTCCCAGTGTAATTTCATTATTGGATCACCAACTATTTGCTTCCTTCATCATGCTCCCACTCTAAGCACTAACTCTCATCTGATGTGATTCACCCTTAGATCACTCAAAAACCTTCATGAGCCCGATTCCAATTCACTAAATCCACTCAACACCACATATGATCTTCAAATATAGTATTACCCAAGGAACCAGAAAAGGTAGGATCTTCCCACACACTAGCATCACTTTCTCACCTCAATCGTTCAATGACCGGCCTCTTTGAAATAACAACCCATATGACATGAGGTTCAGTCACCCACAACTTATATGATTATCCCACTATAGGAGTAAATTTTCATTAATGTTCCAAAAAAAAACACCTGGTCTTGGTAGCCCCTTTTCTATCCATCACTAAATGCAATGAATAGATGTAGAAGACCCACTTATCCTTAAATTCCAATATGAAATATCCATTGCCACCAACTCTCAGATCACCATAGATCATCCATGACAGCCAATGATAGTCAATAGTGTGATCCCACCCTATGGATTCCCATACACAGTTCCTATAGATTATTTTACACCACTGCTCAACTGCTAATCCAAACATGTCATATCAGCAATCCTCACTAACAATACCCCTTGCAAGGACAAGAAACTCTGGATATCCGGGGGGGGGGGGGGGGTTCTGGGTTTTTTTACAAGTGGTAGGGGGTACATGGGGTGGGTAGGGGGTGTGATGGGGGAATAGGGAGGGTTCGGGGGGGGGGGGGGGGGTTCCAGGGGTGTGCTGGTTTCTTTTCAAGGGGTAGGGTAGGGTGCAGGGGGGTGCAGTGTGCATGGGGTGGGGTGGGTAGGGGTGTGTGATGGGGAAGGGGGGGGGGGGGGGTCCATGGGGTGTGTAGGGGTGGGTTCTTGTTCAAGGGGTAGGGGTATGGTAAAGGGGTGTGTGCTGGGGGTCAGGGTAGGGTGTGAAAGGGGTTGGGGGAGGGGTGAAGGGGGGAGGGGAAAAGGGGAAGGGGGTGTCTAGGAGGGGGGAGGTGGGTGTGAGGGGGTGTTCAAGGGGGTTGTACTAGGGGGGGGGGAAGGTTAACTTAATGAATTGAATGAGATAAATGGAACCGAACATGGTTAACTTGGAACATGAGAGGTAATGCCTCATGTAATGAATTATGTTATGGTTATGCGTCATTTCTAAAGTTTAATTAGATGGCATGACACTAGATATTAACCTAGGATCCCAAAATTGAACCAAATAGTTTGGTATGTCTTCCACCATATTGGATTCACGAATAGGTATGAAGTGAGATGAATTTGAGGTCCAATCCATAATCCCCAAAAGGAATCCTATTATAAACCATTCTTAGTAAACCTATTGAAAAATTGATAATTATTTTCTCTAATTTCCACATTGATATAGGTTGGGTTTACAACATGCTAGGGGGGTGTTCCGGAGGGGGGGGGGGGGGTGCAAGGGGGTTGTTTAGGGGGGGTGAAAGGGGGGTGTTCAATGGGGTGCAAAGGGGTTTTCTTGGGGGGGGGGGGGGTGCAAGGGGGGCATGGGTGTCAGGGGGGGTGAAAGGGGGTAGTCTAGGGGGTGCAGGGGGGGGGGGGCTTTCCAGGAGGGGGGGTGTCCAGGAGGGAAGGTGGTGTCCAGGAGGGGGGATTTGTGTGTGCGTGTGCGGGGGGGGGGGGGGGTGTCCAGGAGGGAGGGTGGTGTCCAGGAGGGGGCATTTGTGTGCGGGGGGGGGGGGGGGTGGTCGAGGAGGGGGGAGGGAGGTGCAAGGGGTAATGGGTGTGCATAGGGGTGTTCAAGGGGCTATCTAAGGGGGTGAAAGGGGGGTGTCTAGGAGGGGGTGTTTGGGCAGGGGGGGGGGGGCTGTCTAGGGGGTGTCCATGAGGTGGGATGTGGGGGGGGTGTCGTGCTGTGGGGGTGGGGGTGTTATCCAGGAGGGATGTGGGTGTCCAGGTGGAAGGTGGTGTCCAGGTGGGAGGGGGTGTTCAGGAGGGGGGGTCATGGGATGTCAAGGGGGGATTTGTAGTGTGGGGGGGGGGGGTACTGTAGGGGTGGGGGTGAAAGAGGGGTGATACTACAGGGTGGGTGGGTGCAAGTGGGGGTTCAAGGGGGTTGTTCAGGGGGTGGGCTATTGTAGGGGGTGTTCGGGGGGGGGGGGGGTAAAGGGGCTATTCAGGGGGTGCAGGGGGGTGTCTAGTAGGGGGTGCAAGGGGGAGTGGGTGTGCTGGGGGGTTTCCGGGAGGGAGGGGGTGTCCAGGTGGGAAGGGGTGTTCTAGAGGGAGGGGGGGTCAGGGGCATGGGGGTGCGGGGGGGGGGGGGGGGGGTGTTTCAAGGTGTGAAAGAAGGCTATCTGGGGGGGGGTGTTCAAGGGTGCTGTGTAGGGGGTGAAAGGGGGGCTGTACAGGGGGTGAAAGGGGGTTTTCTAGGGTCTGGGGGTGTAGGGGGTGTTCAAGGGGGTGCAAAGGGGCTGTTCAGGGGGAGCAAGGGGCTATCTAGGGGGAATGGGGGTGCGGGGGGGGGGGGGGGGGGGATGTTCAAGGGGGTGAAAGGGGGCTGTCTGGGGGGGAAAGGGGATATCCAGGGGGCATGGGGGTCTAAGTGGATGTCTAGAGGGTGTAAGGGGGCTGCCTGGGGGGGTACAAGGGGCTATCTAGGGGGTCATGGGGGTGTTCACAGGGGGGTCTGTGGGGGTGTTTTTTTTATATAAAATGGTAACCCCTAGAGATATGGTTTTAAACCGTGGATGTAGGCCTATTTCTATGGTTTTAAAACATGGATATAGCCATAGAGACATGGTTTTGTACTGCAGAGATAGGCCCTGTGTGACTTAATGTTTTGTGATGGTTTAAAACCATGGATAAAGGCCTATAACCACAATTTCAAAACTCTGGGAATAGGCCTAAATCAATGGTTTGAACCGTAGATTAAGCCTTTAGCCATAGTTTGAAACCATGGCTATAAGTCTTACCCTATAGCCACGCCAATACCAGCCGTGATCCATTGAACCGTGGCTATAACCTATAGCCACAATTTTTGGGCTTATATCCAAAGTTTCAAACCATGGTTATAGCCTTATTTTCCAGTAGTGATGAACATTGAAGAGAAATATATCTATCTGGTTTTGATGGAGAGGGATAAAGAACATGGTTAGGATAAAGAACATGATCGCAAATCTAAAACCCAAAGAGGCTTGGAAAAGGTCAATGATATCATTAAAAATAATGATAATAGGATAAAATTTTATTTCAAGGACCTTTTTCCTAAAGTTGAAGAATTTTCATGAGAATATGTACTTACATGATTTTAGGATGACATCCCTCATTGTTGTTCCTCGATCAATTTCCACTTTATCTCTTATTCCAAGAAATGAAGATGAATTTGTCATTCTTGAATCATTAGAGGATCATGATATCCATAAATATAATGATAGGCCATTATATGTATTTTTATTCTAAAAAATGGTTAGTATAAGTTATAAAATATGCATAAATCCTCATATGGCGATATAACACTTTAATCTCTAAAAAATCATACGAATTTTAACATAAACTATTCTATAAATGGTTAACCTTATAAAACTTATGAAAGATTAAAGTTCAAACCTTTATAAATAAGTTCAATAAATTTCTCAAAAAAATCATATCATTGATCCCCATTATATCATAATGTGGATCTTGTTTGTCACATACCAAAAATGTTAATACCTCCATCATGCGTTCTCTTGAAACATGGTAATTACCATAAATCCTTATTGAAAATATACATTATTTATTAATCCAAAAAATAGTGGATATATTACTTAGGAAAAAAATTTCATAAACGTTATCCCTGATAGCATAAAAAACTTTTCCAAAAAAATAATTAATTAGTTCAAAGGTAATAAGTACCGTCCAATTTACTTATTCATATCCAAAATATATTTATCCAACCATCATTATATCAATATTATGCAATTTTTAAGGGTTATATTTCCCTTAAAATTATGCTTACCATGAATATTACCTTGGCATTAAACCACTTTTCTAAGTATTCAACACCATTCAACATATCCTTTCAATCCTTAAAGAAAAAATTATACCGAAAATACTTATATATTTCACAATTTGTATAACATAATATTTGAATTCTAAAACATATACACTTAAATCATCCAAATTTATTCCTAAACCATTACTCAAGCTTTATAATCTTATTCTTTCCTAGAATATGAAATATGAATCATGTATTAAGGTTCCTCAACATCAATATAATCATTGTCTATATGTTTAATCTAAAAAATACTATTAGAACATCCCATGCCTTTCACATGTCATTTGCAGTCTCTTTATCCCCAGTAGAATAACCAATAATCATACCACCTTCCTGATTATCTTCATGAGATTTCCACTTAGGAAATTGAATTTCATAATGACCATACATTCCACATCTGAAACATTCAATATTAACCCCATTCCTTTTAGTTGCTGCTATTGACTAAGACTAAAAAGCATAGTGTGAAAAAACACATCATAATAGGAAAAACATTATCATAAAAAATTACTTATAGGATGCCTAAATCCTGAAACCCAATTTTAAATCTATGAATCCTTTGGATTATCCTTAGATAAATCCCTATAAATATCCTTAAAAATATACTTAGAGATCTCACTAAATTTTTCTCTTTTGAGTTTCCAAAGATTTACTAAACATTTTCTCTAATACCAATTTTATCAAACAAGGCTTAAAATACATAGAGATTACATCATTTTTGAAGAATATTTCATACATTACACAAATAAACACCCAAACACCATATTAGTTCAGTGCCTTTGGAAACTTGGAAAAATAAAAAACTAGTTCATAGTACATCTGCATCATATCCTTCCCATTTCTATATAACTAGAACAAGTTTTTACATATCATAATTTATACATTTCTTTTTATCCTATAGAAAAGAAACATAATAAAGGGTAAACTTAGATGCTTAGTAAGGGTAAAAAAGGGAGATATGTAAGCATAACATGAACTTAAGTGTATGATAACATAAGAAAAACATTTAAGGATCATACCTTGTATGTAAAAGATAATTTATAGGAGTCATGAAACAAATATTTGTAGATCATAAGACATAAATTATAAGATAATGTAAGAACATGATCCATGAGAGTGTAACAATGGCATACGACATGGAATTTGTGGTAGAAATAAACATGTAATATAATTACCTATTAGTCAAGTATAATTTCAAAAACTTATTTGGTAACTTCACGTGGTATTCAAATATTAGAAGATACTCACCACCATCCTCATTCGTGGTCTTTTCCTTATAGTGGACCAGGTTTCTGCCTTTTCCCATAGTGGATTAGGTTTCCCTTTCTTCCCATAGTGGATCAATCCCATCGATTTATTTACCATTATTATCTCATGAGATACAATTATTTACCCAATCTATTATAGGTAGATGTAGGTCCCAACCATCACATAATTAAATCATACATATATATTACACAATATCATAAATCTTTCATCATATCCTAAATTATGAATCACTTCAGAAATCATGAAAATAAATGGTTTTTATACTCATTTAATCATAGAATATCTCATTGAAAATCAATGAGATTCATAAAATAAATTACATAAAAACATAAATAATTTAATAAAAGAATATGAATGGTTTACTTGGATAACATCCCTAGTAATACATGAGTAACACCAATAGATGTTATCTTATATAGAAAATAATTTTAAAAGGTCTTTTTAAAACATTTCATGATGAGAATATCCATTATTCTTTGAAAAATGATTTTTAAATCATAAAACATTTAACAAAAATTTTCATATAAAATGAACTTAAAAACATATAAAGGAATATTTGAACCATTTTAAATATCTTTGGAATCTATTTTCTTAAAAATTCTTAAAAGATCATTTAAAACATATTTACAACATTTTTAGAAAACATTGCTTTGAAGGACACATATTTACTACCATAGAGAAAATCAAATTTCATGAAGTTTAAAATTTCATAAAAATAATGATATTAATGATAATATATTTCAAATATAGTTATATACACCTCATAAAATAATGTAGTTTCATAACATAACATGTGTCTTAAAGAAGGAAAATTGAGACAAATTTACTTTACCGATTTGGTAATTTTTGAACTGTAAACCCTATGAAAGATAGATCATCAAATAGTTTTTTAAATACCAATATATTTAAGGATATTTATCTTATAATAATTTAATGGTCACTATATACACTACCCAAAAGAAACGAGAGGTGAATATAGCATAAGTCTCACAGAAATAAAAGTGAGACTAGAACTCACTTACCTTAAGTCTTAACTTCCTTTATTCACATTAAAACTTCCTACATAATAAATTTAAGTTTATTATAAACTTAAAACAGAACCGTATTAATATATATAATACCATATATGATTTACTTATTATTCTATATTACTCACTTATTAACAATTCAATGTTTAAGTTATGTTTCAGGTAATAACTGCTTTGTTTCTCGTACATGTTTTGAATTGTTATTCTTGGTCCGCATACTTAGATCATGATTTCATCATCTCAAGAATTATGAACATGATATAAATATCATATATATTCATTTAATTATGTATTTATGATTACTTATAAAATATATATGTATAAAATAAAATACATCGTTCATGGAGACTATATGCCGTACGTATGCATGAACATTGCATTCATTTTCTTGTAATATTAATAGAAATAAAATTATATGATATATTATCATTAAAGAATAAATTTTATGTTATATCTAAAAAATATTTTTTATCAAAAACCATCCTATATACATTCCATGTAAATTATGAATGAATCAGATTGCTTCACGAGGTGGTAGTCCGTCTGTCACACAAATGACGTTATCAAATTACCGCAAAATGGAAAGCATGAAGACATGTGTTATATAAAAATTAAAGAATCATAATAAAATTTTAAAAATAATATATATCATATATAAACTATAAACATGACATTATTCACAACCATAAATGGTGGTAATGGAATAATTAATGACATCGGTTCACGAGGCGGTAGTCCGTCATACACATGTACATTGATTGCGTATCCCATTTAGTGGATGTGTGTGAATTTGTAGGTAATAAAATTAGAATAAAAAAATATAAGTATATTTTAGATAATTAGGGAATTATATTAACATTAATTAAAAATAATTTAGCTGGTTCGTGGAATAAATGAAACAAAAATATTGATGAATGTTACCTCTTATTCAGGTATCTCTTTTGGTTTTTCATCAAAGGACTTACTTGGCTGGATGTATTCCACAAATAATGCTTATAGGATGAATATAGGTAAGTTTTGAGGATATTTGGATAGGGTTTGACTGAAAAAATAGGTTTTAAAGTGTGAATAAAAGAGAAGAATATGTTTCCTTTTATAAAAGTGGGGAGCAACACTCTAGGAATTTCTCAAAATATTAATTTAATAGAAATTTAATATCAATAAAAATACCACCAAAAGGAAATTTATTAAAATATAATATATGATAAGGTTTTAAGAAAATAAAAAAATATATTTTATTGAAGTTTTGTTTTTATTTAAAACCATATTATTTTGATTAATCCCATATTTAACCCATTTTAATTTTAACTATGGTAACAACTTTTTTCATTGTAAAAAGGATGTTATTTTTAATTAAAAAGTTTCAATAAGAGAATAAATGGGAAATTTATGATATTTTAGACCATATATCATACCTTTTTTACTTATTTAATATTTTTATGTTTTATAAATAATTTAATGAAATATTATTTTCATAAAAGATCATAAGTGTCAATTTTGAAACTATTCATTATATTGACTTTATGAAAATATATAAAATAATATATATTTGAAAAAAATAATTTAATACATCCCTAATATATGATAATAATATATAAAATTATTATATTACCCTAATTAAGGGAAATTATATTTCTTTTAATATTTCTAATATCATTTAATTGATTTGTTTCCTTAATTAAAAAAATTCTTGCATCATCATTAATTATTTATGATAATTATTTCATCAATAAAATTTTAAAATAAATTTCTAGGATGTATATAAACCTTTTATATTTTGAAATAATATATATAGTTAAGCATATCTTCTATTTAACCCCATATTTAAAATTTTACACTTATTTAAAGTAAGAGTTTGACATTTTGTCACTCTATTTGATTTTAATAATATCCAAGTAATTTTTATGTACAAATTTCAATTAAATAATTCAATTTATAACTATTGGTGTTAAGAATTGAATTAAATTCATTCAATAACATTAGGGAAAGTGTTGAGTAGTTTTAAAATATTTATAATTTTATTTTTACCCTAAATTAAATGACTTACCCTTAACCATGGTAGTAAGAATTAGTTAAGTTACTATTTATATTATCTAATAATAAAAGAGACCTATGTAATAAATTTATAACTTATGATTACAAATATGGAATCAATTTTTAAAAATTATAGTCATATAAGTTGAATAAATTAATTTACAATTAATCCTGTAGATGGGAAGAGATGAAGAGTTTTTAATGTGAAGAGGTCCAAAAGTTTGAAATGTTTCTATATCCAACTTTAATGTAAAATTGGTTCCAATGAACTAAATTGAATTAACTTATGTAAAATTTTAATAATTATAATTTAAAACGACTCAAAATATAATTTAAATATATAAAAAATTATACGAAAGTAATTCTCTATTCATCAAAACATGAAACTTCTTAGAAAAATACCAAAAAATAACTGAAAGTAAATATGGATATAAATATTTTAAAAATAAACATTATTTTTTAGATAAAAATTATAAAAGTTTTAAAAATTAGATTTTAATTTTTTTCTTCATTAAAAGGTGGTAATATCACCCATTTGAAAAATACAACTTTTTATTAATAAAATTGGATTTATTCTTATCTTATGCCTATAAAATCTATTGGACGAGTTTCAAAAAATTTTTTGTTTGAATATAATTCCCCGTCCGTAGTTGCATGGAGTCAGTGCATTATTTTATTACATTTTCATGATTTCAAGAAAGTCATATCCAGAAGGACTGAATAGTTTTTTATTTTTAGAAGATTAGATATATACATAAGTTCAATAGTACAACTAGAAATGAAATACAATATAACTGATCCATCAGTAACTCCCTTAACTCCAAGATTATCCCTCCATGTCATTCATAATACACTTCTTTTCATCCTGGGGAAGTATAAAACATAACAAATGGGTGATATTAGATGCTCAGTAAGGGTAAATAATACAATGGAATTAATCATTACAAACTTAAAAATAAACTTGAGAATAATATGGAAGGAATAAAAATAGATTAAAAAATGCCATAAAACATAACCATGAATATTCTACTAGTTGAATAATCACATAGAATATCAATATCTAGTTTCATAAGAAGGGAATTCATAATGATGAACATCCTAATCATACCATCATGAACTCGCCCAAGACACCATACACAATGGGTAAAAACCCAGGATAGTTTGTCTCATGATACATACCGATGTATTAAGGGGATATAACATGACCCACCCGTCACTTACTAAGTCCAATGCATTCATTATATAAAATTTGATAAACATAAAAAACTTATACATTCATATTGAAAATAACATATGAAATGTAATTAACTTTTTCCATTCTTTAAACATAAACACGAACCATTCAGAGTAATATGGGGAATAGTGTCGAGATAGCACATCTATAGTAAAACTAATCATAAAACATTAAATAAAATATGATATATGATATCATAAAATATTAATCCCAATTAAAAATATGAATTAATAAGAATGTAGAAATAGATGGAAATACTCATATAAAATCATCAAGTAATTCTTGAGATAAATACTCTTTTACTTTGAAAAGAAGAGTTATTTTGAAAAAATACTTGCATAAAAATAAAAGTGAATTAATTTAATTTTTTCATAAAAAAATTAGTGATTTTTAAAAAATAATGGTTGCTAAAAATATATTGTATAGTGAATTTTAAAATAGGTAAGAATTCGAGAAGTTCCTTTGAAACATGCCTGTTTATCAAGGAGAATTTTAAAATATCCTTTTAAAACATGTAACTCCCCATAAGAGAAAGATGGATTTTGTTAGGTACAAATATATAGAACATTAAAAAATAATTAATGAGGATTACATAAGAATAATTTATAATTTATTTATGTATATAATATGAATAACCTAATATAAAAAAGAGGTTTGGGTAGAAAACAATAGTGTAGAAAATGTTTTTAACGTCGATTATTTTTTATTTTTTACATAGGTTTTTAGGCGACATTAATACGAACGACATTATAAATATTATTTTTTACGTCAGTTATTTACAAACCGACGTAAAAAACATAACATCGTGGTGTTTATAACGTCGGTTATTAATTAACTGACGTGCAAAAACTAGGGGGGAGGCTTTATCTCGTCGGTTATTATATAACCGATGTGATAAAATAGTGCAGGGGCGTTTATCACGTCCGTTATATAATAACCGACCTGATAAACTGGAGGGTTGGGGGGGGGGGTTATCACATCAGTTATTATATAATGGACGTGATAAACCAGTCCGTGGGCCTTTTATAACTTCGTTTATTTCATAACTGACGTGATAAAAGGCCGGGGAAATGGTTTATCACATCAGTTATTATATAACCGACGTGATAAAAAAGTCAATGGGGCCTTTTATCAGGTGATTTATTAAATAACCGACATGATAAAAGGCTTGGGAAATGGTTTATCACATCGGTTATTATATAACTGACGCGATAAACCAGTCCGAGGGCCTTTTATCACATCAGTTATTCAAATAACCGACGTGATAAACACTTCCCCATTTTTTTCATGTCGGTTATAAAATAAACGACGTGAAAGACCAATTTTTTTAAAATGGAATACAGTCCTTTGATCTCCCCAGAATCAACCAGAAACCAAATCAAGAATTCGTACCACAAAAACAGAAGTAGACCAAAACAAGAGCCAAAGCAAAATTAAGCATTTACCACACTGGACAACCC
This sequence comes from Viscum album, assembly GCA_963277665.1. Classification (NCBI taxonomy): domain Eukaryota; kingdom Viridiplantae; phylum Streptophyta; class Magnoliopsida; order Santalales; family Viscaceae; genus Viscum; species Viscum album. The sequence goes on from OY728156.1 coordinate 321,152,568, forward strand.
CCACCACACCCCTGGACTACCCCCCGACCCCTTGGACAGCCCCAAACACCCCGGGACAACCCCCCACCCTCATGTATACCCCCCACACCCTAGACAACACTCCCACACCCATGGACATCCCCCACACCCCTGGACAACCCCCACCCCCTGGACAACCCCCCCACACCCCTGGACAGCCCCCCACACCCTCCTTGACACCCCCACACCCCTGGACACCCCCACTCTCCTGGACACCCCTGCCCCACCGGATATCCCTCCCACACCCCTGGACACCCCCACACGTCTAGACAACCCCCCACACCCCCGGACAACCCCCCACCCCCTGGACAGCCCCCCACACCCCTGGACGACCCCCACCCTCTCGGACACCCCCACACCCCTGGACACCCCCCACACCCCTGGACACCCCCACCCTACTGGACACCCCCACCCCACCGGACAACCCTCCCACACCCCTGGACACCCCCACCCCACTAAACACCCCCACACTCTTGGAACCCCTCCCCCCCAGACCAAAATCCATACCAAAAAAACCATCATAAGTAGACCAAAACAAGAAGCAGAGAAAAATTAAACATTCACATATATAACATTCAAAACTTACACTGTCAACTTCAAAAAAAAACTAAATACAACCTAAAAAACTACCAAATACACAATTACAATGACAATATTCAAAATTTCATTTTACACTACAAACAACTAAAATTCAATCAATCCTGTAAAATAATTTAACCACTCCACTTGTAAGTGTTTGATGTCTTGAGAAGTATAGGGTTGAGGGTCATCAAATAGCTACAGATGAAAAGGATAGTAGTTAACATGTATAATGAATAAATCAAATTGAAATATTATGGCAAAGTTTAAAAGGAAATCTTATAAGGTCAAATTTCACAACTATCCCAGTTGTTATTATTTCATACATAAATCTTAACATATAGTATCCGCATACGATGGCACCTTGTTGTTCATGATAATTCTGTTTGGATGAGTGTAAAATCAATATATTATTTTTATGTAATAAATCAAAAAGTACAAATTATAAATGGATATTTACCTTCATATTTACATATTTGATCTTTTCACTCCCTTTCTTTGTGTTTTTTCAAAAGTAGACCCATGCCCTGTTAGAAAATAATACAAATGGGGTAAATTTAAAATTAATTATAATATATAAAACTATTGAGAAATTGAAACTTAATTTTCCAATATATTCATAAAACTTTCCCGCACATCATCATGGATAGAGCATATCTAATAAAGTGTTTTCTCCCTTGGGAAAAAAACCCCTAACATCTAATGATCACTAATAAAAGAAAATTTAAGGTTAGTGGTTTTTTATGTTAAAAGATAATGAACTCTTTGAGAGAGAGGTGTTTCATACCTCTCACAGAAAGGCATCATCCAACATTGTGTGACTATATTCTGTTCAAGTATTTCAGCAATATAAAGCATTCTTTGTTCGTTGTCCAATGCACATGCTTCAGGGGAAATCAATTGTGGGTCCATGAATCCATATACATCTGTCTTTGCTGTTGTATATATAGCATTTCTTTACCTTTGAAGTATTCCTGTAAAAATAAAATGAAAAATATATTAGTTTTAAAATGATAAAACAACTTTAATAAAAAAATAAAATAAAAGATGTAACATTCATACCTCTATGGTAATTAGTCGAAGAAGTCTGGATGGCCAAATTAAAAAATGGCCAATACTATTTTCAACTGTCGTCACCTCATCTGTAGGTAATGGTACTCGAGTTGATCTATCTATAATATCCTGTACAATGACCCTCTAATTCTATACCTCTAATTGTTGATGATGAACTGTATCTCCTACACAATATACCAACCCATATGCAACTATATGATGTTGAGGATCATCAACATATAAGTAGCAATAAGTAGGAAGCTGCAGCGAAGGAGTAGGATAAAAAATGGGGTCCGCAGGCTGAGGTGGGGGAGTGGGAGCTACTGGAAGAGGTGGAGGATAAATAATGGGGTCTGAAAGGGGAGGTAGAGGAGTGGGAGATGCAGTCTGAAATTTCCTTTGCATGTATACAAACATAGACTGTACCAACACTCTAATCTTTTCCTCCATTGTTGTATTAATATTATTAACTTCAGCCTCCAAGGATTCTATTTATTTTATAAACACCCTCAACATTAGAAGCTGAAGAATGTAGAAACACTTTTCTTAATGATACACCTGCCAGATATCCTCTTACATGACCAAGATGTTCGGGCTTTCCCAATGCTATAGATAAAATATCTTGCCTCCCAATAGCTATAAATGCCTTCTGTGAGCTCTGCTCCTCAAGAGAGTCTTTTATTAATTAATTGAACATTTCTGTAATGATTGAAATTATATGAAGAAAATAGTTAAATTAAATAAATAAAATAGATATCTTACAATCCTCTCAGCTACGATTCTTGATTCTTCCGAAAGATATTGCCCTGTTTTTCCGATCTGAGCTCTCTTCCATTTTTCATGTCCAGATGGAGGGGATGGAGGGGACACCTCTCCAGAGCTTAAAGTCTCAGCTCTTAGTTTTTGAAATTTTTCCACCATCATTTGTTCTTCCAAAAATGCATACCCTCCCCAAGATAAACTATGAGGCTATACATTTTTAGATTGGATCTCCTGATGATATTTCCTTGTTTGCTATAAATTAAGAAGAAGAAATTATTAACAAAATATTAATAAGATCATTTATATAAGAAAGAATATAAAAGTTTACATTTCCCTTACCAAAAATGACTCTTTTATTCTACTTTCAACAAACTGTTTTCATGTGTCTTCATCTATAAAAGGATATATACGACATGGATTTTCAGGACTCCTATGAAAAAAAATGAAATCAGATGGAGGGTTGATTTGAAATCCCTCCATCTCCTGGTAGCCATCAATAAAAATTTCTTCCTGACTACTCCAGTGTCAAGAATATCAAATGTCACTTGATGAAGAAGAGGTTAAACCTATTATATATACTATAAACATTTAAAGAATAGTAAAAAAATAGCAAAAGATCTTACCAAAATTGTCTCCCACAACTGAGAGATTATCATTTTATCCACACTTCTCCAGTAATCATACAAAATGCCTATTTTTCTCTTAGCATGAGTTGATACAAAACTATTTAAATATTTTTCATTTGGACCTCCAGGAATATCAACATCTTTAAAATCGACGATTATCCTCTGATCCTGCGTATAGGAAAGTGCTAATTTTGGTAAACGTGTGCACCCACGTTTACCAACTCTTGAACTATTTCTTATAATAGGAGCACATGAGGAAGATTGGGGAACATCAAGAGGAGCATGTGAATGTTCCTCCCCAGAGGTATGACCAATATTCTCATCTCTAGAATCATGTGGTTGATCAACTGAATTATCTGTCATTATCCTTCAAATAAAAAAAAACAAACATTAGTTCAAAAATATAAAAATTAAAATATTTTAATACTAATGTAATCATAAAATATCAAATTGTACTAAGTTATGTAATAGTAAACATTGTTAATATGGTAAGCATGTTAAACAATGGTAAATATGGTAAAGATGGTCAAGATGGTAAACATGGTAAACATGGTAAACCTAGTAAAATGGTTAAGTAATTGTCACTGAAAAAAATAATAGATATATAATTCATGTAATAGTAAACATGATAAAGTAAACTAAACAAACTTAAAACAAACAAAAACTTATACTTATTTTGTTTTAATACATGTTTTAATAAAGAAAAAACCTACAATATCTAACGTTTTATGAAAAAATAAATGAAAACAAGAAATAAACATATGTTACCTGTAATTTAGGAATGTACAAATGGATTGTTTTCCCAAATTCCTTCATCGTGATCATTACTTATGGAATGAACCATATCTTCAACATGATCATCATTATGTTCTGTTAATCTTTCCATGGAAGTCGGTATATCACATAAATCAGCTTCTTCATCAAGTTCATCCTCACCAACATATTGTTTTTCCCTTGTAAAACAACAATCCACTGTATATCTGATTGATCTACTACATAGAAATTTTTTTTTCATGTGTTTCCATTATAAAAGAATCAGTTGTATGTTCCAATCTATTCATATTAACAACTTTCATTCCAAATTCATCGTGTCTAACACTGTTGCTACTGATAAACCATTTACAGTTAAAAAAAAGAAGATTAATTTTAAATTATTCAACCTCCCATATGTCTTCAATCACTCCATAATATGCACTTGATGCAGAAATTGGGTTTTTGTCCCTAGAACTCAAAAAATGCATTGCTTCTGCAAACACCAATACACCACTATCTTGAACTGCACTTCTGTTGTCCTGAGCTTTCGTATGAAATGTATAGACATTAATGTCATAACTAGACCATGTTATCATATTTAAACATGGACCACCCACTACCCATTTTAATGTATCTAATAAATCCTATCTACTAAGAAAAGTCTTTTTAAACCATGATAAAAATGTTTTGTTGTGATAATTCAAAATCATCATTTCTTTCTTCTTTGGATGACATTGTTTCAACTCATTAATATGCAATGTGATATACAGTTGATCATCAGCTATGTTATTCAAGACATATGATTCTATATTATTCATCTGTTCAGCTAACAAAAATTTGAATTTCTAGCCACAAATCCCCTTTCCCTCATTATTAAACCGTTCATGGTGAGATGGAGGCAAGCCTATGTGCTGCATTGCAGCCAAGTTGCTCAAACAAAACTCTGCAACCTCCTCATAAATATACTTTCCAATAATGGAGGCTTCAGTTTGATATGGATTCTTAACATACCCCTTCAATATTTTCATATACCTTTCAAAAGGATACATCCAACGAAGATATACATGTCCACAAAGCTTTATTTCTCGAACCATATGAATCATTAAATGCACCATTATATCAAAAAAAGTTGGTGGAAAATACATTTCCAATTGACAAAGTATAAAAATTGCATCCTTTTCCAAAATTTTCAAATCATTCACATCAATCTCCTTATTACAAATTGAATTTAAAAAATAACACAAATTCATTATAGTCTTTCTGACATAGATGGGCAATATTCCATGCAATGCAATTGGTAGAATTTGTTTCATCATGACGTGAGAATCATATGATTTCATACCTATCAACTTCAAGTCCTTCAAAGAGACAAAATTTTCTACATTTTAAGAATAACCTTGAGGCACTTTGATATCATGAAGATAATGACAAAAGCTAATTTTATCCCTCTTCGATAATGTATGACAAGATGGGGGAAGAAATGTTTGTCTTCCTTTAGAAGTGGGAGCAAACTCCAAATGTATTCCCATTGGTAGTAAGTCTAATCTTGTATTCAACCCATCTTTTTTTTCCTTTAATATATAACAATTTTCCAATCAAACAATCATATATATTCTTCTCCATGTGAATGACATCAATATTATGTTTAACTTCATGATATCTCCAATATTGTAGCTCAAAAAATATTGAACTTTTCTTCCAAATATGTCTATCATTACCATATTTCTGTGTCTTTCCCAATGTCACATCAAGGTTTTTCACCCTCTCAAAATACAGATTAGGGGATAAATGTTTTCAAGCAATATCAAATTCTTGTGAGCCATTGAATACCTTTTTTAGTCTTCTATAAGGGTGATCCATAGGCAAAAACTTTTGATGACCCATGTACACTTTTTTCCTCCCAAGATGCAAATGACAATATGAAATCTGTTGTTTGCAAATTGGACATGATTTATGCCCTTTAACACTATATCCAGACAAATTTCCATATGCTGGGAAGTCATTTATAGTGAACAAAAGCACTGCATGCAGTTGAAAATATATCATTTTATAAGAATCATACACCCTAATACCATCAGCCCATAAAAGTTTCTAATCATCAATCAACGATGACAAGTAAAATCAATATCATTGCTGGGTTGCTTCAGACCAGATATTATTATACTCAACATGAAATATTTTCTCTTCATACAAACTTTAGGAGAGAGGTTGTAAATTACCAATAAAATAGGCCATGAACTGTTTGTGCTACTAAGGGTTCGGTATGGGTTCATTCCATCTGTGCACAACCCTAGTCTAAGATTTATAATTTCATTTACAAATATAGAATACTACTCATAAATTTTCTTCCACTATGGACAATCAGCTGGATGACGTATTTTTCCATCACATAACCTCTCATCTTCATGCCATCTTAACCTTTTTGAATCATGTGAATTAGAAAATAAACGTTTGAAATGATGAATTATAGGAAGATACCAAAATACCTTTTAAGGGATCTTTGTAATCTCTACATCATCCTGTGATTTTTCTTTCACCTTATACTGTGATGTCCCACATTTAGGACACTCTAATAGAAATTCATATTCTTTCCTATATATAATACAGTCATTCGGACAGACATGTATATTCTTGTATCCCAATCCCATCGGGCAAAATATTTTCTTGGCCATATAATTTGAATCTGGAAGATCGTTATCTTTTGGAAGAATGTCTTTCATCAATTGTAGTAGCTCTGAAAAACTTCTGTCACTCCATCCATGTTTCTCCGTAAGGTTAATCAATCTTAACACTACTGACAAAACCGTAAAATCTATACAACCAGGATATAATGGTTTTTCAGCATCACCATATAGACACACAACTGTTGGTTCTATCTCAATTTGTTCTTCTGCAATATCGCGAATCATTTCTTCAATTCCATCTGATTTACCATCTTGTGAATCATCATCATCAGTGACATTCCGTCCAATTTAACCATGCCAAATCCAAGGGATATAACTCGGATTAAAACCATGACAAATCAGATGATCTTTTATCTCTACTTTTTAACTTCTTCATATTCAAACATTTCATGCATGGACAGAAAAACATGTCACTACTTGGAACATTTCATTTAGAAAATTCCAAAAAGGCATCAACACCTTCCTCATATTCATTTCTCATTCGATGTCCCGTAATCCAATTTCGAGTCATTATTACCCATAACAAATATCAAAATTATACATATTTTTAAGATAAGACAAATATATGTTAATATGAAAAAAATCATAATTTGAATGTAATTTTTTTTTGAAATATAAAACAAATCTATGCGTATTTAAAAAAATTTGCTTGAATATGATTTTAAAAAGAAAACATAGTTAGATATAACAGTTGTAAATTCCATTGAATCAAAGAAAACTATGGGGCCTCCAATGGACACCTTGGACAGCCCCAACCCTATGGAAATTCCCCTGAACCCTCTGAACCCCACCCCCACTCCATTGGACACCCCTTGGACACCACCACCCCCTTGGACAGCCCCCACCCCTCTAGACAGCCCCACCCCAATGGACAACACCCCTACCCCTCTAGACAGCACCCCCACTTCTCCTAGACACCACCCCCACCCCCACCCCCTTAGACACCCCCCTTGGACAACCCCCAACCCTCTGGACTGCCCCCAAACCCTCTGGACAGCCCCCACCCCCTGGACAACCCCCACCCCTCTAGACAGCCCCCACCCCTTCTGGACACCACCCCCACCCCGACCCCCTTAGACACCCCCCTGGACAACCCCCAACCCTCTGGACACCCCCAACCCTCTGGACAGCCCCCACCCCTCTAGACAGCACCCCCACCCCTCTTGGACACCACCCCCACCCCCTACCCCCATGGAAACCCCCCATGGACACCCCAACCCTCTGGACACCCCCACACCCCCGGAAAACCCCCAAACCCTCTAGATAGGCCCCCACCCCCTTGAACAACCCCCCACCCACCCACCCCCTTGGATAGCCCCCACCACCTTCGACACCCCCTACCCCCTTGGACCCCCCCCACACCCCTAGACTGCCCCCCCACATCTATAGACACCCTGGCCACCCCCCAACCCTCTGAACAGCCCCCCGAACCCTTTGAACACCACCCCACCCCCTTGGACACCCCCTGGACACCACCACCCCCTTGGAAAGCCCCCACCCCTCTGGACAGCTCCCCACCCCCTGGACAGCCCCCACCCCTCTAGACAACACCCCCAACCCCTCCTGGAAACCACCCCCACCCCTACCCCCTTGGACACCCCCTGGACAACCCCCAACCCTCTGGATAGCCCCCCAACCCTCTCGGCATCCCCCACCCCCTAGATAGCCCCCACCCCTCTAGACAACACCCCCACCCCTCCTAGACACCACCCCCACCCCCACCCCTTCGACACCCCCTGGACACCCCAACCTTCTAGACAGCCCCCACCCCACCAAACCCCCCCAAACCCTCTGGACAGGCCCCACCCCCATGGACACCCCCCCACACCCACCCCTTTGGACAGCCCCCCACCCCCTTCGACACCCCCACCCCCTTGGACCCCCCACACACCCCTGGACTGCCCCCCCCCACTTTAATGGACACCATGGACACCCCCAACCCTCTTGATAGCCCCCAGAACCCTCTGAACACCACCCCCACCCTTGGACACCCCCTGGACACCACCACCCCCTTGGACAGCCCCCACCCCTCTAGACAGCCCCCCACCCCCTGGACAGCCCCCACCCCTCTTGACAGCACCCCCACCCCTCCTGGCCACCACCCCCACCCCTACCCCCTTGGACACCCCCTAGACACCCCCAAGCCTCTGGACAACCCCCAAACCCTTTGGAAATGCCCTCACCCCTTGGACAACCCCCACCCCCTTGGAAAACCCCCAGCCCCTTCGACACCCGCCACCCCCTTGGACCCCCCCCCCCACACCCCTGGACTGACCCTCCTCACCTCCATGGACACCCTGGACAACCCCCAACCCTCTGGACAACCCCCAACCACATGAATACACACCAACCCTCTTGACAGCCCCCAGAACCACGTGATTTTAACCTCAAGCTACTAGTTTTGGCATATCTAGGGATTTTATCCTCAAGCTACTAGTTTTGGTATCATGCCATTATTCAAGATTAGAACCTTGAACTGTATCTCCTACTAGTCTAAAATTATCTATTGTTCAATGAATCGGGTTTTAATAGCATATGAAGACTTATAATAGTCCACGAAAATAAGAGACGTAAATAGATTATGGAACTACAAATAGTGATACCCAAAATAGAAACAACCAAGGATCTAAAACAAACATTACACCATGAAAAACCATATATACTATAAAATAAATCAAACTGGTACACAGAATGGGTGTATCACAATTATTTACATATAAATTGCAGTAATATAGGTGAATGAGATCATTAGTTGTCAATGACAACAAAAATTACCATCAATGTCAGGCATCCGCGGAACAAAAACAAACAAAATAGAAGTAGGTGAGGCTTACGTGAATATTGTGAGTCGATATAATAGATCTGGTTATAATAAATAAGATGATGATGGAAAAACGAGGTAATAGGGTTCGAAATCGAAGAATCTTACCTAGTTTAAACAAAAAAAATCAAAAAACGTAAATATAGACTATACTAAAAAAATGAAGGAAATAAAATCGTGGGAGGCTTACCTGAGTGTTGTGAGTGGAGATGATAAATCCGAGGAGAGTAAAGATGCTAAAAGATGATGGAAAAATGAGTTTAACGAAACCGGAATGAAGAGTTGATTAGGGTTTTCCACGCGAGAGAGACGAGTCGCCGGTCTGTCGATCAAAAAATCAGCAATGACAATCCGTGGGGCGTGTTAATTTTATAAATGTTTTAGAACGTCAGTTATTTAATAAATGACGTTGTAAACTATTTTTATTACATTTATAACGTTGTTTATTATAATAACCGACATTATAAACGTATCAGATAATGCTGTTTTTACGTCAGTTATTTTATAATCGATGTAAAAAAAGCTGCTTGTTGGTTTTTTATGTCGGTTATTATATAAATGATGTAAAAAACAAATCAGAAACCACAGTTTTTACATCAGTTATTTTATAATGGACATAAAAACTATCGGGTGTTGGATTTTGACGTCGGTTATTTCATAAACGATGTAAAAAATTCGTAGATACCTCATTTTTAACGTCGGTTATCAAATAACTGATGTGAAAAATTTACTCTCAGTGTTTTTTACATCGGTTATAAAATAACCAACGTAAAAATCCACGTATCAAATATTTTCATGTCAGTTATATACAATCGACGTAAAAAATGGTGACGTTAAAAACTTTTTCTACACTAGTGAAACCCTTACCTTATGTCCGAACATGTTCTGCACTTGACCTTAATGTCCCAGATAATAAAATTAAATACATTAATTAATTAATTTAGAACCAATTATACATATATTTTATTCATTATAGTTTTATTATGTTCATTTATTTCCTTATTTATAAGTTATATGCTTGAATCTCATCGTTCCTGGGTGTTCATTTCCTTGATTTCATGGTTAGTTTTCTTGATTATAAGAAATGGATTTCATTTAAAATTGGTATAATTCTACAGAATTTTAATTTTATGTTTTTAATGAGAATAAATAATTGTAAATGGTAATATATATCATTTGGTTATATATTATGAGGATAAATCATTAGATAATTCATTTAGTGATAATCGTTTAGATTATTACGACAATTATTGATCATAACAAACTCATTTTGTATTATCATGGGAATTATGTAAATATGTTACATACACAACATAAAAAAGTTTTAATATTAATTCTAAAGACTATTTCAACAATTAAAATAGTTTAAGTAATATACCTGAAGGATAAATTGAATAATGAAACTTCGTCATCCATGAAGGTTATAAATCATCACTTCTCAGTTGATGATTTCATTTTTAAAATAAAATAGATAGGCAGAGAGAGTTAGGATATTGATAATGGGTTTTAAATTAAAATCATTTAATTCGATTATATAAATTATAATGGAGTTATCATGATCATTTGGATAAATTAGGTGAGGATATAATAACAAAATAAAATAAAATGTAGTGAAATTAAATGAAAAAGGAAGAGGGTATACCTCTTGAAATATCCTCCTTGAGAACCTCCTAAAGGGAAGGGATTTTGGTATTTTGGAAAGATCAAGAGATTTTAGACATTAGGAGAGGATAGGTAAGAGTATTTCGGTATAAATTTGAGGATATTAAAGGCTTAGAGGAGCGAGGAGAAGAGGGAGAGAGGGGTGGCTTTTATAATGGGGGAGAGAGGTGTTTTTTTGAATACCTTATTCATTATTTTATTATTTTTCTCAAGACAACTAATAATGTTGATTATTGTGACCAAAAATATCAATACGTGCATGTGAGTTCAAACCAAGTGTTCTTAGATAATCCATACATCACCTATGACTCAATAAATCGTGTATTTAGCATTTATCATTAATTATCATATTTTACTATTCACTAAAAATTCAAGTATTTTAGAAATATCCCAAAAATTCACCACAACCATTTTTTGAAGTTTAGAATTAAAAAATGGGCACCATTTTATCAAAACAATTTTCTAAATATGTGAAATTTAATTTTTAAATCAAATCAACATTTACTTGAAAAATACATATTTTAAATTTAAGACTGATTTTATAATACATTCAAAAATTAACTAAGGTCTCTTAAAATTATCCTAAAAAAATCGGAAAACAAAATATTTATTTAGGAATACATTTTTCAAAAATGATTTATATTTTAAATAAATTTATTAATTTAAAATTGTAATTAAATATTTATTACTCACAAAAATATCAACACTTAATTAATTATTTTTTAAAATATTCACTCTTATTTATAAGGTGCATAATTTTATTTCTACTTACTTGGGGGATTTTACTCTTTATAGGGGTCATATTACTATTTATAAGGGTACATTACTATTCATAAGGGTCAAGTTACTATTCAAAAAAAATTTAAGTTGATCTTATCAAAGTCTAAATATCTTTCTGATTGCAATTGTGTATATTCATTTTTCGAACTTCAAAGCAGAGAAGCTGTTAAATTATATCGAAAGGTTACATTACAACAATCTTATATAATAACAAATTGTTTTTTCATAGAGAATCAATGTTTTGTGCATTCTATATTAAATTTAATTGTAATTCCTTAGGGTTCTACATTGAATATGTAATATATAAATTTTATTAAAAACATTTATAAATAGTGGTTTGTTTAACTTATTTAGATAAAATAATATTTTTATATAGAAAAATAGTTTTTTAGAATAGGAATCTCTTTATTTTCAAATAGTTATTACTTTCATTTCTAGATGATTTATAACCAAATGATTAATTTTATATACACATTTCTATCATATTTTCATAATTTATTTAATATTATTTGTAATTTATATTCCAATGGCTAGGTGGTAACTATAATAATATTTTAAAAACAATATTAATAGTATATTGTTGTTTGGTAAAACTCAGTATTTCGTGGAATGAAATCTATTTAAATAAGTCAACATTGTGTGTAACACAAGAAAAATATAGTACTGTGTGTACCAAAATCTAATCTTAGTGTCGTGTGTAGAGAAATATAAACATGGTGGTGCGTATAACACAATCCAAAATAATCTCTTTCATATAAAAAAGTTATATTCAGTGTTGTGTAAAATGAAAAACATCATAAAGATTAAATTAATTTGAAAAAAATCATATAATCTCAGGGTGTTACATTATACCCCACTTAAAATGAATTTCTCCTTTAAAATTCGTCTCAATTATCAATGGTTTAGTACTATAAAGTTTCTTTCATAGAAACCCACATCCTAAAATTAATATAAAAAATTTATTTTGAAAAAGTAAATTTATAAACATAATGGTTACCCAAAGTAACAAATAACTAGGTTTGGACATAGGAAAACATCAATGATAAGTGAAAACATGGACATGGAAGAGAAATATAACTATCATGTTCTGATGGAGAGTGATATAGAACATGGTTAGGAGAAATTTAATGATCACAAATCCATAACCCAAAGAGTCTTGAAAAAGGTCATTGATATCATAAAAAATGATGATAATAGGAAAAAACTTTATTTCAAGTCCCTTTTTCATAAAGTTAAATAATTTTCATGAGAAGATACACTTACATGATTTCAGGAAAATATCATCCTTTTTTGTGCTAGGATCAATTACCACTTCATCTATTATTCTAATAAATAAAGGTGAATTTTTTATTCCTAAAGAATTAACAAATCATAAGATCTATAAATAGAATGATAGGTCACTGCACATGTCTTTATCATAATAAGAATGTTATAATAACTTATCCAATATGTATAAATCCTCATATGGAAAGATAATACTTTAATATTTGAAACCTCATCCAAAGTTTAATAAAAATTATTCTATAAATGGTTAACCTTATAACCCATCTGAAATATAAAAGTCTAAAAATTTAGAAATAAGGTCACTAAACTTCTAAAAATAGCTTAGCATTGATCCCCCGTATATCATAAAGTAAATCATGTTTGTCACAAACCAAACATGTGAATACCTTTATCATTTATTATATTAAAACATGGTAGTTACCATAAATCCCTATTGAAAACATGCATTATTTCTTAATCCAAACATTATTGGATATATTCTTTAAGTCCAAAATTGTCGTAAACTCCATCTATGAAAACATAAACCAAATTTTCAACAAATCCTTAATATGTTACAAGGTAATATGTACCACCCAATTTACTTATTCATATCCAACATATATTTACCCAAACAATATTATCTTAACATTAGGAACATATTAAGGTTTATCTTTCCATTAATCTTGTTTTTCCCATGAAAGTCACCTTTATATTAAATCACTTTCTAAGTCTTCAGAACCATTCAACATATCCTTTTCAATGTTTAATGAAAAACATATATTTAAAATACTTATATATTTAATTATTTATAAAACATAATATTTTAATTCCAAAAAATACACACTTCAATCTTACAACTTTATTCTTAAACCAGTACTCAGGATTAATCATCTCATTCTTTCCTAGAATATGAAATATGAATCATGTCTTATGGTTTTTTAACCTCAATCTAATCACGTTTCTTATGTTTAACATAAACAATACTATAAGATCATCTCATACCTTTTACATTTAGTTTAAGTTCTCTTTATCCTAATGAGTATAACAAATACTCATACCACCTTTCATATTCCCTTCTTGAGATTTTCACTTAGGACATCGATTTTCATAATTCCCATACATTTCACATCTAAAAAATTCAATGTTAACCCAATTCTTTATATTCCCCGCTATTTACTTAGAACATAAATCGTAGTGTGAGAAATGGTTATCATAGAAGAAAAACACATAATCCTGAAAAATTAGTTATTGGATGCTTAAATCATTACACCTACTTTTAAATCTATGACCCCTTAGGATTATCTTTAAATACATACCTATGAATTTCCAAAGAAATATACCTAGGGATATCCCTAAATCTTTCTCATATGATTTTATAAAGGTTTAATAAACCTTTTTTTGATACCAACAATAGCGACCGAGGCTTAACATATATGGAAATTACATTATTTTTTGCTTAATATTTCATACATTACACAAACACACACCAAAATACCATATTAGTTTAGTATCTTTGGAAAATTGGAAACATAAAAAACTGGGTCATAATACATCTACATCATCTACCACCTATTTATTCATAAATATAACCCATATTTCATTTCATACTTTATACATTTTTTTTGTATCATGGGGAAAATAAACCTAATAAAGGGTAAGATCTGATGCTCGGTAAGGGTAAACAAGGGAGATATATAATCATAACATAAACATAATATGATGAGAACATAAGAATTTTTTCTGAATATCATACCTTGTATGTAAAAGATCATTTACATGATTCATGACATAAATATTGAAGGATCATATGACATGAAACATAAGATAATCAGATCACATGTATCATGAGAGTATAATAATGGCATATGACAAGGAATTTTTGGCAGACACATAAACATATAATATCATTCCCTCTAAGTCAAGGATCATTTAAAAAACTTATCTAGAAACTTCATGGGGGTTTAACATACTGGGTGGTATTCTTCACCATCCCCAGTTATTGTCCTTTCCTTATAGTGGATCTGGTTTTCCCTTATTCCCATGGTGGACCGAGTTTCCACTTCCATCCATAGTGGATCAAACCCATCAAATTGTTTCACATCATTATCTCATGATATATAATTAGTTACCTAATTAATTATAGGGATATATAGGTCCCACCCATCTCATAATTAAATTATACATATATGTGCGAAAAGATCATAAATCATTCATCATGTCAGAAATCATGAAAAGAAATGGTTTTCGTAAACATTTCATCACAACACATCTCATTGAAAGAAAATTGGATTCATAAAAATAATTATATAAAAACCTAAAGCATTAAGTGAAATAATATGAATTTTATACATGCATTATATCCAAAGTAAGGTATGATTTACACCAATAGATTTCATCTTAGATGAAAAATAATTTTGAATGATCTTTTTAAAACATTTCTTAAGGAAAATATCAATTATTTTTAAAAAAATGTTTTTTAAATCATAATTTTTTTTTAAAAAAACTTTATCAATGAAAATAAAATTAAAAACATAGAAATTAATCTTTTAAACCATCTTACACATATTTTAAATTCATTTTCTTGAAAATTCTTAAAATATTATTCAAAACACTTTTAAGACATTTTTAGAAAATATTGTTTTGAAAGAAAACATATTTCTAAACTAAGATAGAATAACATTAAATAAAGATTGAAATTTTATAAATATAAGGATATTAGTGTTACAATATTCCAAATATTTTTATATACACACTGTAAAATAATGTATACGCCACACAAAAGAAACAAGTGGCGAATATGGCTTAAGTCTAACATAAATAAAAGCGAGACAAGAAATCCCTTACCATAAGTCTTGAATTCATTTGTACACATTCAAAACTCATGTATAATAAATATTAGTTTATTATAAATATAAAAAATTACTATATTTATATATATAATACCATATATTATTTAATTATGACTTTATATTACTCTCTTATTAAAAATTCCATGTTTAGGTTATGTTTCGGGTAATAACCGCTTTGTTTCTCGTACATGTTTTGACTTTTTATTCTTGGTATTCATACTTATATAATTATTTAATCATATATATAATTATAAAATATATGTAAATATCATTTATATTAATTATATATGTATTTATGGTTATCTATAAAATATATACGTATTTAATAAAACCACCATTCATGGAGACGGTAGATCGTAGGTACGCATGAACACTATTTTCATTTTCTTTTTATATTAAAAGAAATAAAGTTATATAATATATTCTAATTAAAAGATAATTTTTATTTCATATATATCACATATTTTTATTAAAATATTCTTTAACAAATTTCATGCAAAGTGTGAAAAGATCACATCGCTTTGTGAGGTGGTAGTCCACTGTACACACAAATGATGTTATCATATTCCTAACAAATGGAAAACCTGAATGTATGTGTGATATAAAAATTATAGAATAATAATAAAATTATAAAAATAATATATATCATATATAAAATATAAATCTATCTTTATTTTTAACCACAAATTGTGGTAATGGAAGAACGAACAATATAAGTTCGCGGGGTGGTAGTCCACTATACAGACGAACGATAATTGGGTATCCAATTTAATGGAAGTGTGTGAAGTTGTGGGTAGTACACTTAACATAAAAAAATATCTGTATATTTCATATAATTTGGTTATTATATAAATATGAAATATAAATAATTTATGGGGTTCATGGAATAAATAAAATAAAAAATCTCATTTATAAACATTACCTCATCTTCAGGTATCTCCTTTTTATTTTTACCAAAGGACTTCCTTAGTTGGATTTCAATCCAAAGGTATTATTCTATGATGAAGGGAGGAAATTTTATAGGATATTGGTACCAGTTTTTTTCTAAACTAAATAGGTTTTGAAGTGTGAATAAAAGATAAGAATAGGTTCCCTTTTATAAGAGAGGGTGGTACCCTTGGAATTTCTTAAAATATTAATTTATAATAATTTCATTCTCAATATAGATACCTCAAAAAAGAAATTTATTAAAAGATAAAATATTATAAGTTTTTAACCCCATAAAATAATATATTTAATCCAAATTTTGTTTTATTTTGAACCTTATCATTTTGATAAATCCCTTAGTTAACCCAATTTAATTTTAACTATGGTAACAAATTTTTTAAATATAAAAAGTATTTGATTTTTATAAACAAAGTTACAATTGGACAAAGAATAAAAAATTTATGATATTTTAGACTTTATCTAATCCCATTTTTCCTTAATAAATATTTTTATGATTTATAAATAATTTAATTAAAATATTATTTTCATAAAATATCATAAGTGTCAATTCTGACATTATTCATTACTTTAAATTTAATAAACTCAAGAAAATAAGAAATATTTGAAACAAATCATTTAATACACCCCTAATATATCAAAATAATCTATAAAATTATAGTATTACCTTAATTTTTGAAAATTATATTTCATTTAATATTTCTAATATCATTTAATTGAATAATTTCTGCATGATCATTGTGTAATTATTTCTTCACTAAAAATTAAAAATAAATCTCAATGATTTGGATAAAAATTTTATATTAAACAATAATATATATAGTTTATCATATATTCTAGTTAACCCCATATTAAAAATATTATACTTATTAAAAGTAAGAGTGAGGCATTTTGTCACTCTCTTTGATTTTAATAATATCTAATTGATTTGAATAGAAAATTGTACATTAAATAATTAAATTTCCAACCATTAATGTTAAGGGATAAATTAATGTAATATTATATAAAATTATCAAGTGTTTGGGTAGTATTCTTATATTTATAAAATTATTTTACGCTTAATTACCCGATTTACCCTTAACCGCGGTAGTAAAAACTACTAAAGTTATTATTCATATTTCTCAAAAATAAAAGTAAATTATTTAATAAATATGAAACTTTTTATTAAAAATATTTAATCCATTTTTTAAAATTTTAATCACATAAGTGGCATAAATTAAATTAAAATTAATTCGATAAACAAGATGAGACGACAAGTTTTTAAAGTAAAAAAGTCCAAATGTTTGAAATGTTTTGATATCTAATTTAAATAAGAAATTGTTTACAGTGACATGAATTTGATTAATTTATTTATAATTCTATTACTTATTCTTTTAAACCAATTTAAAAGAGAATTTTAATATATAAATAAGTTAGTCAAAAAATCAAATTTCAATTAAAATTCAATATTTTTCACTATTTATCAAAACCTGAAACTTCTTATAGAAATACCA
This sequence comes from Viscum album, assembly GCA_963277665.1. Classification (NCBI taxonomy): domain Eukaryota; kingdom Viridiplantae; phylum Streptophyta; class Magnoliopsida; order Santalales; family Viscaceae; genus Viscum; species Viscum album. The sequence continues at coordinate 321,170,856 of OY728156.1, forward strand.
AATTAGAACTCAAAGAAAGTTTTGATATTACTAAATAAAAAATTAAGTTTATTTTGTCATTAAAAAATTATAAAATTTTCAAAAATTATATTTAAAATGGTTTCTCCATTAAAAGGTGGGAGAATTACCCTTTTGAAAAATACATCTTTTTTATTCCTTAAATTGGATTTATTCTTATATTTTTCCTATCAATTATATTGGATGAGTGTAAATTTTTTTATTGAATATATAATATATAAATTTTATTAAAAAAATTCATTAATAGTGGTTTGTTTAATTTATTGAGATAAGATGGTGTTTGTACATAGAAAAATAATCTTCTTCGAAAATGGAATTTATTTATTTTTAAAATAGTTATTACTTTCATTTATTGATAATTTATAACCATTGGATTAATTTTATATACATATTTAATTCATATTTTCAAAATTTAGTTAATATTATTTGTAATTTCCATTACAACATCTTGGTGGTAACTCTAATAATATTTTAATAACAATATTATTAGTATATTGTAGTTCGACAAAACTCGGTCTTGTGTGTATCCAAAGATATAAAAATAAATTGATATTGTTTGTAACAAAATCCAAACATAGTGTTGTATGAACCTAAAGATAATATAAGTATTTCATATAGAAAAATCATAACTTTGTGGCACATATAACACAAGAAAAAATTAGTGCTTTTGTATAACAAAATCTATATTCAGTGATGTGTAAAATGAAAAATATCAAAGATATTATATTAATTTGAAAAAATTAAAAAAATAGTTGGGTGTTACAAAACCCACTAGAAAGGATGATTCACATATTGTCAGTGAGTTACTCAAAACCCACATCTTTAATCACTTTTGAACTCCACATGCCTTGTTAAGTGACTTGGGAACCCATTTCTATAATCGAACCATGGAATGTCTTTTAAAAAATAATGGGTTTGTGCATAAAACATAAAAACATATCACACCTAAGAAATTGGAATGGATGAAATTTAAAATCGATAAGTTAAAATATTTCTTGAAATAATTGTTAATCCCACAAAAAAATAATGGTTTTTAAGACTTGGTGAATCACTTTGGAATTATCAAAATTTATATAAAAACACCCATCATGATATATCATTTTAGGACAGTTTTTGGAAAATAATGTTATTTACTAGTTTAAATCCAACATAATTCATTTTTTGCTTTTAAAACTTGGAATTTTGATTGTCAAAAAAACCCAGTGAAGATAGATTATTGCAGTTGAATGAGATGGTGGAGCTTTGACCTAATTCTTTCAAGAATTGGAATATCTTAAAATAAAAAGATAAGTAACTACATCAAAAAACATTCTATGAAACGTTTTCCATGAAGTTGAAAAGTAAATTATCTCCAATTATCGATTTTTTATTCACCCAGGTAAGATTAATTCTAATTGGGAAGGTCATTTTATTATTAATAATGTTTACCCATTTGGTGCAGTTCAAGTCCATGACCCATATTACAAAAGGAAAATCATGTTTAATGGACATTAGTTGAGGAATCATCGTGATAGGACTCATAACCTTAGAACCACATGAGCATCCTATATCTTTCTCACCTTATCTATATTCTTTTAAAATTTATTCATCAAACCATTTTTTTCATATTTATATTTTGTTTGTATATGTATTTAAAAATAAATAAAAAAATGTAAAAACAAAGAGTCATAATTACTCACCATTAAAATTTGAATTTTCTTTCCAACCATTTTTGGGAGTCAAAAGACTTGTTTTTATCACAATGATCATGCATTTTCATCAGAAACTTGGATAATGTTTTTTCAATACTAATAAGTTTCAAATACTCAATTTTTGATTGGAAAATATTTTCCCCTTACCATGAACAACAACTTTAGCTTTCCTTCCAAGGCCACCTATGACCATCATTTCATAATGTGTGTTTTTCACCCCTCGATTGTGATTCTTGAGTTTTTGGACCTTCAAGATTAATTTTATACTTTGGTGTGAATTAATATGATAAAGACATTTTCTGAACCACATGAGAATCAAAATATCAAAATATCCTCCCATTAATCTTACATTGAACCTCCATTTAAAACCCTATTCGAGCATATGAAAACCTTTTTTTATCCACATTACAAGCCCCAAACCTTGTCCCAACCAACATATATATAGATTTTCATTGCATGATTTATTTAAATTTAATTGTGTGTGTGCATGGGGAGGGGGTGGATTTCATTTTGGGTATCCTTTCCTTGATTTGTATAATTTCATTATATTCTTGGGGGAAAAAATCCATTTAATTATGGGAGAGTGGTTTTTTAGTGAGGTTTGGAAATGTATATAATTTTGTTCATTTTGTACAAAATTAATTGAAATGTTTTTATTTTTTTTGAAAAAGTGAAAAAATGAAAAAAAACAAGAATGGGTTATGTCTTGGGCAGGTCAAAAATCACAATTTATCAACCTTTTATCTTATTATAACTATTAAAATTAGTTTCATGTGGAGATAAAAAATGGTTTTGGAGATGGGTGTGAGATTGTTTCCAAGTTAGACCTTCTAAAAAATAAAGTAAAAGAGAAAAAAAGAAAAAAATAACACTTGCATCAACTTTTGGTATTTTATTTGGAGAATTTGGGTGTTTTTTAAATAATTATTCTTTTAAATATCTTTCAATTTTTTTTCTCTTTTGTGTCATCCTTCACATATTTGTGTATTTGTAAATGTTTGTTTCTATAACCTTACATGTCTTATTTAAAAATTATGCATTTTTTCAATGTTGGTGTTTTCCATCCCCTTTCCTCCTTTTGGATATTATATTCCTACCATCCCATAGCCACTGAAAACCCCATAAAAAGACATATTTATTATTTTCCACTTTAGAATAGAGAATGAAAGCTGATTTCTCTTACAAAATATATGATTTTTTACTTTTGGTTGGTGAATGAGTGAACTTACTCGAATTAATTTACATCATCTTGAGAGGAGTAGGTTTTCAGTTCCCACATTTTCCAATTAAAAATTTTAACATGAAAAATTAAATATACTTAAACATGATTGTAGTGACAAATTGTGGTGTAATTCATTATGAATGAGTAAATTAATATTTTCCTCCCCTGATTTGTGAAAATAAAATTCTAATATTTTGTGGTGAGTGAAAATGATTTTTTTATGTTTTAATATTTGATGTATGTGAGGAAATTTAAAAGAATAAGTGTGGGGGAATTGATGAAATTAATTTATTCATATAATTTAATCTAGTCCCCTTATTTTTTTTCAAATAAAAGTGCATAATTTGTGTGAAATACCCATGTTTTAATATTAACTATAATTTTTGAGCATTATTTGAATTTATCAAGATTCAAGTAAATATACTATTTAAGTAATAACTGTCACCGTACTTGCCCAAATTGTGTGATTATTGTTTTTTAGGATTCCTTATTCAAATTAATACAAATAATCCAACTGGATCATTGGCTAATTCTACCATTAGAAGGGTCATATGGACTACAAAAAAGACCCACTGAATCTGTGATGAAAATAGTACTAGCTATGATTATTGAATTTATAGACTCAGTCTTGAAGGGATAATTTTAAGAAACTATAAAATGTGTTTATGATATTATATAAATATTAGATAAAAATTTTAATGCCCAAATTAACCAATAAGTGTCCCAATTTATTCATAAAAGTCTATCCCTCAATTGTTTATAAGATATAAAAATAAATGACAATTATTTCATTTTCTCCCAATATAGAAATAAAATTGAGCTTTAATTTTGGGGGGATAAATGAAAGATATATGATCTAAACTATTCGAAAGAAATGTTTTAGATTTACGGGCATTTTCCGAGTCTATAACCCATTTACATTTTGGCCATGGAAAAATTATTGATATTTCTAGACAACAACACATGGTTTGGAAAAAAAACCAAAACTTTGGATAAAAAATTTCATCATATTATAAATTTATAGGGTGGACTATCCAAATCCATATATAAAACTTTAAACAATAATATATCTCAGGATTTAGCTATCTAAATAGTCAAATTTCTCAGCCAACTTGAAGGGCGGTTTTGGAATGTAAACAGTCCACTACCATGGGCAATAAATACACTCCCCTCTCCTCCTTGAAAGAGGTTGGGACTCCAGAAGTTAAGAGGATATGTTGGCATGAACATAGCCTTTCCAATGGCTTTGGAGGACCTTCCAAACTCAATTTTTAACTTGATATACCATTCCCCCTTGATTTATTTTCATGTACTTCAAGTGTTTTGAATTATAATTTTGTAAGTGTGTATATAAATTTATTTTAATTTTGATGCATGTTTCATCTTAATCATCTATTATTATCAACCAAATTATATTGTATAATATTAATTATCTTAAAATATATTAAATCAAGTTGAAAACATTTACCTATTTTACTTTCTCATTCAATCCAAATTGCGTGTTTAACTCCCTTCACCATTCATGTGTGTGTTAGGTGCACTACTTTTATCTTATCCTATTATTTTTATTCTCCTTTAAACTAAATAATAAAATATATTAACAAATATCTCAATAGATGATTAAATCATCCATTGCGATGATTCATAATTTAGGGATGTTAAGTGATTGAGATATTTTTCTTGTAAAATATTATTTAGATTAATATTTTTCATGTTAAAATTAAAATGTCATATATTAAAGACATGATTTTTTATATATTTCAATTCCATTTATTATTGGAATCATAAATAAAATACCATAAAAAAGTTCTTATTTTTATTATAACAATAGTTAAATTAAGGATTGGATTAAAGCCTCCAAACATGGGAATTATGATGAAAATCATCGTATGAAGTGGGTGTTTATATAATATAATAAAATAAAAATCTCAAGGATATCATAATCATTGTTGGAAACTTATGATATACCAACAGTTTCAAACCATTGGTATAGGTAAAAAGATCATTGGTATATCCTATAACAATGGTTTTTCAAACCATTTGGTGATATGTTGTGGGTATAGGCCTATACCAATGGTTATTTATAAACTATTTGTATTGGACACAAAAAATTACAATATACCAATGTTTTGTTGATAATCATTGGTATAGATATATACCAACAGTTTTTAACCATTGGTTTATATCACTAGACATAAAACTATACCAAATGTTTAAGAACCGTTGGTATAGATTTTTTCCAATGGTTTATTAATAACCATTGGTATAAATATGGTTTTTCAAAACTATACCAATGATTTATAAACTATTGGTATAGTGTTTTTTCAGTTTTCTAGATAGCAGACCCCCAGGACCTCCAACATAGAATATAGTAGCCTCCCCACCTTTGAAAAAACTAAAAACATCTCCCAAAACACTAAAATATCATATAAAGAATTTAAAAAACTAATAAAACACCTAAAAATATTGTACAATACAATGTACATAATTCAAAAAAACTAATGTAGAAAATATATTAAATAATTTATGATGATTTCACATGTTTACAAGTAATTCATATCCAATTATTCATGCTATAATTTTGAAAAACACCACTAGAAAGAACACCATGCTGCTTGAGCTCAAATTTTATACCTATAAATAGAATGTACAATATTCTATACACATATGTAGTTTCTAAATTTCAATTACAGTATACATTTTTTCATATCTGATTATCCACCTGTAAGGCATATATTCATTTTCTCAAAAACTATTATCTTTTGATCATAATCATACAATAATGTAAAAATAATAAAACTCAACATTAATGTAAATAGTTTAATCATATCTCAATGGAAACAATATAATATCACCCTATAGTAACCATCCCAACACCTGCAATGCACCTCAAAAACACATATCCTAGTACCTAAAAGAGATGATATCCACCAAAACAAGGATTGTATCCACACCAAAGTGAGCACTGGTAAAAAAGAAAATTGGATGGAATGAGAAATATAAATTTAACCTATGATAAACAATAATTATAGGAAAAAATAACTCTTAATGAACATAAAAATGAAGAAGTCAGCTATATGGAAAGATGATAGAAAAGGAAAAAAATAGGATTAAATGAAACTAATGGGGAATAAATATGAGTAGAATGATCTAAAATGACAACATATTTGATGTAAAATTTATGTGATAAGTTGTGTTAAGGATCTAATTACAATATCAAAAAAATATGTGAAGTGTTGTCTTGGGTAACATTTTGAATAATTTGTTATTTTTAAAGTTTAAAGATAGATTAAATTGTGATATGAAGTGGATATGTGTTCAAGATTTCATCCTTGTTGTGTTACTATAATTGATTGATGAGATTAGTATTTACAACACATGATTTATGTTTTAGAATATATTTTTATTGTAGGAAATAGTTTTTATAGATGTATTTAAATGAATATTTTTTTTGTATTTGAGTAGAATTCTTACCCAAAGAGTTATTAAAGAATCCATCCATGGATTTATGGATGAATATTTAAAATATATGAGACTATAGATAAAACCATTCAAAGGTTATTTTGTTTAAGGTAACCTAAAAGCTAAGTTTAAAAACACTTGTATAATGTTTTTAAAAAATTGACTGTGAAGATGATTTAAAAAGTAAGTGTATATGCATGAAAATACTCAACTTTTAATATATAAGTTATAAGTGTAATTGAGAATTGAGTTGAAGAGATTTATAGGATCTGGAAAATTCTCAAATGTGTTTTTATGTGTTTGTGATAGTTTGTTATAGCTTGGAAATGGATTAAATAATCCTTAGAGAAAGATGAATTTATTATGCATTGAAATGAAGAGAAACATAAATTTTACTTTCACCTGCATAAGGGTAGATTTACAATTTAGTATGCTACGTAACGGTAAGCGAGGATCGATATAAGGGTAAATTTTATTGGTATAAGGGTAGCTCTAAGTTTAATATTCTTTTTGTAAAGGTAATTACCTATATAAATGTCATCCATGACCTGTATAATCATCATCTATGAAATTTAAAACCTATATAAAAGTTAGTTCCAAGATGTGTGATTGTATTAGTAAAAAAACAATGCTAAATAAAGTTGTGATGAAGGATACATAAAGGTAAGTAATCTAGAAGAAATTACTATATTGTATATTAACAATTTAAAAATTTGGGGTGTTAGAAAGAGTTCATTATTATTAACTAGTTTATTTAGAAAAATTAATTAACTTGGAATAATTTCTTTTGGTTTGTGGGTTTTTGGTCTAATGTTTAGAAGACCAATTAAAAAATTAACATTGTAGTGACACTAATGTTTTGTCATATATATTTTTTGGATATTGATTATTATACCCTTTATTTCTCCTTAAATGATGATTAATTCATGAACATATTTTTTCCTTAATTTTTGTTGTAGTGTTTTTTAGAAGTTGTGAAGAATATTTTCATGTTCTATTGAATTCCTCTAAAGGAGAGGATTTTAAAAAGATGTTGGACTTTGAGGTATTCTATAATTTTAGTCTATGAATTATTTGAACATATAGGGTGTCTCTAGATACAAAAAAAATATTTTCTCAAACTCCCTTGGTTTGAAAGCTATATTAGGTGTTGTGAGGGGTGAAAATAGGAACAATGGTACATGGGGAAAACAATGTAGCTAGAGTGAAATTTATGTGTGGTGAGTTTCCTACACTTATGCTGACAGATGTTTAGCTAACACTGGTTCTCTAATTTGATCGGCTGACATAGTCCGTGGAAGCAATTATCCTACATCTTATCGGGTGTTATCATTTTGATTTGGTATAGATTTCATTGGCTAAACCAGTTATAAGACAACACCCTCTCAAAACTGGTGAAATCCAAGGGTGAAACAACTTTAATTTCGAATGATAATATATATATAATTAAATAATAATTTCAAATAATATTTTTTGATAAGGAAGAGTATATGTTTTTTTGAATAAGTATTCCATGAATTAAAGGATCTATAAAAATTGATTTAGAGTGTCAAGGATGCATAACTATATGTGAATACAAAAATAGAGTGATAGTTCACTACAAGAGGTTAGAAGGATACATGATGAACCAGTTCATAAGTTTTATAGTAACGGATAAGAGACGTTAACATCATCTGATGAAAATAAATATTCTATTAATATAAAGTTATTATAGTTTTAAGATAAGTTAAGAAACATGGAATCCCCATAAAGTATACATTTCTAAATAAAATAGAAGATATGTACTTTCACTCTAGTTTTAGAGATAATTTTCTTCTAAAATGGATTCATTTTGGTGGTAAAGAAAGTGTTAGATTATATAAAGAGGTATCCATATCATGATAAAGGAATTGATATCCCATAACTATATTTATTATAGTTATGGTAAATTCGTTTCAATTGTGTGAAAATAATTCAATGAAAAAGATACATAAATATATAGGTAAAGGATTGTTAGAAAACCTAATGATACATCAATGTTTTATTTTAGAATATTTATAAATAATAATTACCCAAACTAAGATTAAAATCCTGGTGAAACAAACCAACCTAAAATGAAAAAGGATAACATCTCCACAGGGGATTTAATCCTTAGTGTGGGAAAGGACTCATTCGAGTGAAAATACCAATAGATTCTAGAGACATTTTTTATAATCTATATATAACACCATGGGGATTTATGAGATGAATTATTTTTAATTTCTTTAATATCTTGTGTTTTAAACTACACCAAGATTATCTTGTGTTATACGCAACACTATATTAGCATGTAGTATATGCAACACTATTCTTGGCTTGTGTTGCACACAATTTCATGTTCCTTTGATAGAATTCATTTAACACAACACTGCGTATAGATTTTGTTCAACGTATAAATGAACTAAGTTTTTATTATGTTATAAGAAACACCAAATGAATCTTTCACTACACGCAACACTGACTTAGCTTGTGTTACACACAAGAGAAACCTTCATTGATAGCTAGCGTTGTATGCAATACTGAGTTTCACTAAACAACAATATATTATTAAAATATTATATAACTAGTCTTTATGAATAGTATTAACCAAATTTTAAATTTTATATTACATTATAATTCATCTTAAACATTTTCTAGAACATGATATGAGAACAAAATTAATTTTTCGGATTGAAGAAATATTTTTCAAAAAATGTAGTTTTACCGCCTTTTGATGGCGCACCCAATTTAAACATATTTTTTTACTTTTATAAGTTAAATATGAAAATATAAAATTATATTTTGTAAGAGAGACATAAAAATTTACTTTTGTTAAAGTTTTTATATTTTTCTAATAAAATTAAAATTTTAATGAATAATGAAAAATACTACATTTTAATTCAAAACTTCCTTTTTATCTAATTTATTTATATAGTTATAATTTATTTTTAATTGGTTTTAAAGTGTAATTGTATTATATTTTAATCATTTAGTCTAATTTTTTTCATTGGATGTAATTTTACTTTTAAATTGGACATAAACACATGTCATTGTTTTTATATTTATTATTTCTTAAAAACCCACTTTTTGGTTTTGACAGCGGGAATTAATTTTAAATTAATAACTGAAACTTATATGTTTTGAATATGGAAAAATGGATTCCATATTTTTAATCATAATTATTTAAATTGTGTAAATTGGTACCTTTTATTTTTGGACATTATGAATAGTAATTTCAGTAAATATTTAATTTACTATGGTTAAAGGGTAAATCTGGTAAATAAGGGTAACAAATAATATTATAATAATATTAAACTCCACTAAAACATGTAATAATATTATTTTATGAGATATTTATGGCCATGGGAATATTTGGGTCTATTTTGGGACCCCATTAATTCACTTGGATGTGAAAACGACATTTTATAATAATTAATTTAAAGTAAAGATAATTATAACCTAAACATATATATTTTACTGAATTGATTTTAATATAGGGTTATATAACATGTATAACGTTTATAATTAGTCATTAGAAATATAAAAAAACTTCCTAAATAATTTTATTTTATTTATAAATTTTAGACATTAGATAAATATATTTATTTATCGCACAATTATAATGTAGTGATTACCACATTAATGAAAGATTCAAACAAATGAATTTGTAAATATCAAAATAAATTTTCTTTTCATATTTTTATTCCATCCACGATTTTTTAGATGACATTTACATATTAGTGATGAGTTAATTCCTTTAGTTTGATAGAATCAGGTTGTTAAGAATTCTTAAAAAAGTCATGTATGAATAGTGTCAAAAATTGACATAAATTATAACTTCAAAAATAAAATATTTTATTAAATGATATTAAATTCCTAAAAATATAATATTTTTAAAAATGGTTAATATAAGTCCAAATATGTCAAAAATATATTTTTGTGTGTTTTTTGACATGATATGGTATTTAAACTAATCAACAATGTGTCAATAACATGATATCACAGAAAGATTAACAGGGTAATATAAGGGTTAAACAAAAAAGATAAAGATAAAAAAATATTAAAAACTTGTCTAAAAATTAATTAATTATGGGTATTCGAATCAAAACCATTTTATATTTTTATTAAATAATCTTTTAAATATTTTTAATTTAAATTAAATTTATAATAAATTAATATTTTAGGACTTTCCTAAAGTTCCTCTCCCCTCTCTTATAAAAGGGAACCTCCTCCCTCTCATCTTCACTCCATTTTTAGCCTTCAAGATCGAATAAACATTGATAACTTCTCTTATAAACTTCACTAGTTACTTTATATAGGTTATGGTATTCTCAAAAGACAAACTCTAGTGCCCTAAGAGGTAATTTAAAAGGAGGCACGTTGGAGAAGAGGTAATCTCTTCTACCGATTCTTCCAAATTTATTTCTTCTTTTACTTCCTCTTCTTTATTTGTTTCATTATAAAGTAATGACATAATTATCACTCATATAATTATATTTTATTATAAATATGAAACAAAACTATTTCACCTTCTATCCATCCTATAAAAAATGAAATCACCACGCGTGCGTAAAAACGACTTACCGTCTCCATGGTGTGGTGTAATATGTTTTTACCCACCACCTTACTTGGATGGGTATAATGGTAGAAAAAATAACTATATATTATTATTATTATAAAATTATACTAATTATGAGATATTATTCACCATCCAATTCAATACCATTCAACAATTATGGGAACGATATCATCGCTCGTGTGTACATAGAACTTACCATCTCCACGATGCGATGTAATTCTTTCTGCACATTAACCATTAATGAATGATTATATAGTATATATAATAAATTATCATGAAATATATGAAACATGTATACTATTGGATTTATGTATATATATATATATGTGTGTGTAATTTATATACTTTCATTCAATTTAATTAGGAAATGAAAACAATGTTCATGCGTACGTACGACCTATCGTCTCCATGAATGATGTATTTCATTTATTTTATCTATATATAATATATATATTTATATAATGAATATGTATAATATATAAATTATGTTTTACATTATTTAAGTCACTAAATCATGATATAAGTAATAATATCAAGAGTAACAATTCAAAACACGTACGATAAATAAAATGATAATTACCCAAAACGTTGCTTTAACATGGAATTGAAAAATTAACGGGTAATATAAAGTCCTAATTGAATCATATATGATATAATAAATATTATTATGGATCAATTACAAGTTAATAATATGTTTAAACCCACTATACATGTGTTTTTGACACATATGGAAGAAATCAAACCTAAGGTAAGGGACAATTTTACAATTTCAATTTTATCTGAGATTTATTATACGTAAGTATTTAATGGGGTTATTTTTATCATCAATGTCCATGATTTCAAAAAATGTTTTAATAAAATGTTCACTATTCCTATATGTATGTTTAATGTCATTTTTAACCATATTTAATTTTACTACATGGTATGAAAGTAATATTTTTTTGTTTATTATACGAGGTGCTTTTTGACTTTTCCAGCAAAAGTACGAGGAGAATGTGTTTTTTAAATTATATGGAGTGAATGGATTTTTGAATAAGAAATGATATTTTCCACCAAAATTAAGTTCAAGTGTTTTATCACAATTATTTCCCACCTAAAATGACACTATTTAAATAGGGTTATGTTTCTATCCCTATTATTAATATGATTTGATTGTTATAATTATGGAATGATATTTTATATGGATTATGTTATGATGGAATGATGTTTAAGAGAAATGTTTTATTTATTGGGTGATACTATGATGTATGGTTTATTTTTTGGTGGAACATGTAAGAATGATTTCATAATGAGATGGGTGGGACCTATCTCTCCCTCCAATGCATTCAGGAAAAATTTATATCTCACGAGATAGACCTGAATGGAACAACAAGTAAATATGGTTTATTAATTCATGGATGGAATGATAAGTAAACCTGGTTCAGTAATAGACTTTGACTCTATGATGGTCTTGAAAGTAATTCCTTGGCTATTATGGAAATCAAATTATGTGCTTATTATTTTTCCAAAATTACATGTTTTATACCAATGATATTCTTTCTTGGTTAATGTTCCTTTATGATTTATTCCTTACATACTACCAAGATTTATTTCATGACTCAAGATTTTGATTTTTAAAATTTATGTTCATGTTTTTTCTATGTTCAAATGTTTATGGTTCTTTTTATGTTCTCCATGTTTTCCCTTACTAAGCATTTGAGCTCACCCTGTTTATATTTTTTTCCACAAGATATAAAGAAATGATTTAGGTTGGAAAAAAATATGAATATCTTTATTGGAGATTTTGAAGATCTTTCACCATTATTCGAATATTATGTTCTAAGTTTTCAAATACACTAATCTAATACAGTATTTGGGATACTTTTTTTGTTATGTATTAATTCTAGAAAAGAAATGTAATTTCTATGTACATTAAGATTGGGACTCTTCAGTTGGTATTAGAGCGAAGTTTTAGTCAATCTTTCGAAACTAGTATGCAAAAACTTTAGTAAGATCCCTAGAGATATTTCTAAGCTATGTCTAGGGATGTCCCTAAGGTTAAGTATAAGTATATATTACCGTCCTTGAATTATAGTAATGATCATGAACAACCTAGTATTAAACCTAATATATTATAGATAGAAAGTAATCCCCCTTGATTATGTTGTTTTCCTAGTATGATTTTTTCCTCTCACATTATTCTTTTTGGGTTTTAGAAAAATGACTGGAAACATGAGGATTCATGTTAGTGGAGAATATGATGGACAATGGAATGATATTCTTCATGAGAAACCAAATTAAATGGGAGTTGGAAGGAGAAACATAGTTATTATGCCTAATATGAAATATCATAATATGATCAATAGTCTCAACTTTGGTGAGTTTCCTGAAGAAACGAATAAGAGAAATATAGAGTTTCATGGTGATCATAGAGGAAGGAATGTTCAATTTTCCTCATGTAAATAATGTGGGAAGAGACATCAAGGTTAATATTTCAAAGGAACTGGAAGATGCTCTGGGTATGGAAAATAAGGACACAAAACCAGTAATTGAAAAGGAAAAGGATCTCTTAACACAATGAACAAGGATAATGGTATTACTAAGACATCAACCAAGGTTAAAAGTTTTCAATGTGGAATGTGAGCGAATTATGCAAATTGATGGCCTAAGGGAAAATCTCATGAAGAGAATCAACATGGTTGTATGGGTTTTATTTACGTTACTAATGATAAAGATGCTAAAAAATGATATGTGAGATGAAAGAGGTGTTAAGGAATAAAATGATGAAGTTTAGTCAATAGTTTAAGATAGTAGTGGAATGATTGTATGTTTATGAAGAGTAATGTTGTATATATAATTTAATGGTACTTTAAAACTAATAAACATATAAGTATTGTTACACTATTCTTTATCCTTAAGTATTTGAAATTATATGATGTGTGGTAGAGATAATAATAAAATTTTATACATATATTTTTGAAAAGCACATGATATGTGCATAATGAAGGTATAAAAAGATAATGAAATATTTCATAGTATTAATGAGCTCATGACTGATATATGGACAAAGTGATATCATGGTTTGAGTATATATATTTTTTGGGATTTTGGTATGGGGAAAGTGTTAGATTTTGACCGCATTCATATTTTCACTAAGGTTCTATGGTAATTCATGTTTCAAGAGAATACATGATTAAGGTATTAAAATATTTGGAATGTGACAACCAAGGACTGTCAAAAGAGATATGGGGGAGAAATGTTAAGTTGATTTAGTTCACCTCCTCCTTATATTTTATATTTTTAGTTTTTTAAAGGATTGTAATATTATCCATTTATGGACAATATAAGTTATTTTTCATTTTATGTTTGTTAGATTAATGTATTGTCTCACTATGGGTGGACTTATGCATAATTGATTATCTGTGCTAACATTTTTGTTGGGACAGATGGAATGACAGATCGTTCTATCGCATGATCTACTAACACTTCACAAAAGACAAATTCAACTTCATTTCTTTAAGATATGAAGTGGAAATTGTTCAAGGAACAAACAATGGTGGGATTTTACTAAAATCAAGTAAGTATTTATTCTCATGAAAAATTCTTCAGCTTTAGGAAAAGGATATAGAAATTCAAAAATTTTATACATGAACCATCTTATCTAATGAATTAGATGGCCCCTTAAATCATTGAATATTTATGGCTTTCTCGTAGTTAACTTTCTCCAAACATTATTCTCTATCACTATCCATCTGAGCTTGATGGTTAGATTTGTCTTCTATATCCATGTTTTCACTTCCTACCTATGTTCTCCTATGTGGAAATCCTGTGAATAGTTAATTTGTGTAACTGTTATGTTGCTAACTCTCCTTTTTGAAATTAAGTTTTAGTATTCCTTTTTACGATGTGGTTTTCTATGAAAGAAACTTTCATGTAGTAAACCATTTATAACCCTAACAAATTTTGTGGGTGAAATTAATTTTAAAGGGGGTAGAATGTAATAACCCAAGAATTTATGAGATGGATTATTTTAAATTTCTTCTTTGTCCTATGTTGTAAGACATACCAAGATTATCTTACACTTTATGAAACACCGTATTATCTTGCAGTATACACAACCCTATTCTTAGCTTGTGTTTCACACATTTTCAAGTTTCTTTTGATAAAATTAATTTCACAGAACAATTAGTATAGTTTTTTTTTTCAATGTATAATTGAACTAAGTTTTGATTATGTTATACGCACCACCAAAGGAAGCTTTCACTACATGCAACACTGACTTGTATTGCCTTACACACAAGAGCGACTTTCCTCTATAGCTTGCGTTGTACGCAATGCCGAGTTTCAGTAAACAACAATATATTATTAAAATATTATATAACTAGATGTTATGAATAGTATTAAACACATTTTGAATTTTATATAACATTATAATTCCTGTTACACATTTTATAGAACATTATTGGAGAACAAAATCAAATTTTTACATAAAAAAGTATTTTTTTTAAAATGCAGTTTTACCGACTTTTGATGACACACCCATTTTAAATTTATTTTTTGACATTTTTATAAGTTAAATTTAACAAAATAAACTAATTATTTATAAGGACATAAAAATTTACTTTTTTTGAATTTCTGATATTTTTCTAATAAAATTAAAATTTTAATGAATAGTTAAAATACTGCATTTTAATTCGAAACTTCAATTTTATCTAATTTATTTATATTGTTAGATTATATTTTTAATTGGTTTTAAAGTTTAATTGAATTATATTTTTATAATTTAATCCAATTTTTTCCATTGGAAGTAATTTCACTTTTAAATTGGACATAAACACATGTCAATCTTTTGATAGTTATTACTTCTTAAAAACCCTCTTTTTGGTTTCGACAAGAGGAATTAATTTTAAATTAATTAATAAAGATTATCTACTTTGAATTTGGTAAAATATATTCCATATTTAGAATAATAAGGTTCAAATTGTGTAAATATGTATATTTTATTTTTGGACAATATGAATAGTAATTTCAGTAAATATTTTATTGATCATGGTTAAAGGGTAAATATGGTAATTAAGGGTAAAAAATAATATAATAATAATATTAAACTACCTGAATACTTGTCCTAATCTTATTATAAGAGATATTTATGGACATCGACATCCTTGGGTTGATTTATAGACCCCATGGATTCACTTGGATGTGAAAATGACATATATAATAATTAATTTAAAGTAAAGATAATTATAACCTAGACATATCTCTTTTAATAAATCGATTATAATATAGAGTTATATAATTGATATATATGTGTTTAAATAGTCATTAGAATTATAAAAATATTTCTACATCATGGTATTTTATTTATAATTTTTAGACATTAGATAAATATATTTATTTATGACACAATTATAATGTAGTGATTACCTCATTAATGAAAGATTCAAATAAATGAATTTATAAATACAAAAATAAATTTTCTTTGAAAATTTTGATTTCATCCATGGATTTTATAGATTAAATTGACATATAAGGGATAATTTAAATCCTTCGCTTCAAAAGAATCAAGTTTTTACAAATTCTTAAAAATGTCAAGTATGAATAGTGTCCAAAATTGACATAATTCATAACTTAAAACATTAAATAGTTTATTAAATGCTATTAAATTTATAAAAATTTAAAATTAATATAAATGGTTAATATAAGTCAAAATATGTCATAAATAACTTTTTTTGGGTCGTTTAGCATGATATAGTAATTACATTAACCCAAAATGTGTAAATAACATGATATCATGATATGATTAAAAATGGTAAAATAAGGGTTAAACCAAAAAGATAAGGATAAAGAAATATGAAAAACCTGTCTAAAAATTATTGGATGATTTTTATTCAAACCAATATAATATTATATTCTAATTATATAAGTTTTGGACTATTTTAAACTAAAATTTAATTTGTAATTAATTAATATTTTAGGACTTTCCTAAAGTGCCCCTCTCATCTCTTATAAAAGGGAACATCCTCCCTCTCCTTTTCACTCCATTTTGAGACATAAAGATCAGAAAAACCTATAAAATTTCTCTTATAAACTTCTCTAGTAACATTCTAGAGGTTATTTTATTCTCAGAAGACCAAATCTAGTGCCCTAGAAAGGAATTTAAAAGGAGGCACGTTGAGGGAGAGATAATCTCTTCTAACGATTCTTTCGAATTTATTTATTCTTATACTTCCTATAATTTAGTTGTTTAATTATAAAGTAATAAAATAAGAATCACTCATATACTGATTTGATATTATAAATATGAAATAAACATATTTCACCTTATATTCAACCAACAAAAAATAAAATCACCGCGCACGCGTACGTACGACTTACCATCTCCACGCCGTGGTGTAATATGTTTTTCACCACCGCCTTACTTGGATGGGTATAATGGTTGAAATAATAACTATATATTATTATTATAACATGATACTAATTATGATATATTATACACCATATAATTCAATACCATTCAACAATTATAGGAATGATATCGTCACTCGTGCGTACGTACGTTTTACCGTCTCCACAACCCGATGAGATTCCTTCTCCACGTTAACCATTCAAGAATGATTAGAAAGTATATATAACAAATAATAAATAAATATGTGACATAATAATAATACTGAATATATATATATATATATGTAATTTACTTACTTCCATTCCATTTAATAAGGAAAGTAAAACAGCGTTCATACATACGTTCGACCTACAGTCTCCGTGAAAGGTGTATTAAATTTCTTTTATATATCTATATATATTTATATATTTATATATTGAATTTATATAATATATAAATCTTTTTTTTACATTATGGAATTAATTAAATAATTATATAATTATTAATATCAAGAACAAAAATTAAAAACACGTATGATAAATAAAACAATTATTACCCAAAATGTTGCTTTAACATGGAATTTACAAATAATGGGGTAATATAAAGTCATAATTGAATCATATATGATATCATAAATATTAAAATAGTTCATTTAAAAGTTAATAATATTTTTAAACCCACTATATAGGATTTTCAGACACATATGGAAGAAATCAAACTTAAGATAAGGGATAATTTTGCAATCTCATTTTTATCTGAGATTGCTTATACATAAGTTTTTACTGGGGTTATATTTATCATCCATGTCCTTGTTTTATAAATTTTCTTCATAAAATTTTTACTATTCTTATATGCATTTTTAAATTCATTTTTATCCATTTTTTAGTTTTACTACATGGTATGAAAGGAATATTTCTTTTTTTTACTATATGAGGTACCCTACACTATAAAAACTATATAAATTAATTCAACATGAGAAATTACTTAAATTTAGATCATATGACAACATATTTGATGTGAAAGAGGATAACACAACCTAAAATGGGAAAGTATAACATTTCTATAGGGGACAGGATCCCTAATAAGGGAGGGGTTAACTTTATTATCTAATTATTTCAAATTAAAATTTAATCATACACTGAGAGATGAAGAACTACATTAAATTCAATGCACCTCAGCACCCCATCACCTACAATGAAACTCAAAAATACTTACAATCAGAACATAATTCATTACTGGAAAAATATAACTACCTATAATGCAATGAACTTGAAATAGAAACATCAAAAAATAATTTACCTATAATTAGAACTATTATCAATCAAAATAGAACATAGTAAATAATGAAACTAACTGACCGCTACAATCAAACTATCCAAAAAATACCCTCAACCTATAATGAAACAAAAAAACCTCAATATAAAAAACCTATAATGAAACCAATAGATCATCCTCAAATACCAACAAACCAATATATAAATAATCGTAACAAAACAAATCAATTGATATATTTAACCCAAGATATCAAACATAAACAATATCACACATATATTCAATCACAAAAAATCATCATACATCAAATGTCACATATATCTGTCAAAAAGTTTATGGATCAATCCATCCCTCATCACTATCTTCACTTTCATCATATGCCCCATCCTCATCATCATCCCAATCCCTATCCTCATCCTCATCTACGTCACCATCCTTATCCTCATCCTCATCCTCAGCCACTTCCTCACCATCATCCATGCCATCGCCATTTCCATCTCTTAGAGTGACATCATATTGACCACCACTAGAACAACCACCTGGTTTAATATTTAATTAATTCATCGGCAACATATATGCATCACAAGTCACGAAGGTCTCTGGTGGATGTGATAGACATAAAACATTCCTTTGTTTCAAAAGTTCAGTGTTTTACCATTCAACCAATTCATCCACCTGTGTATCCCTTTATTAGGACTATTTTACCATGATTTAACCATTAAAAACATAAAGGTACTACAACTGGTACCTGAAGTGGGCCAACACCTCTTTGGGAATATAATCTTCCCAGGTTGGTAGTGGACTCTGCCATGGTGCTGATCTCCCAAAACCTAATGTAAGTGATCATTTACCCCAAAAATTTTAGGTTCTTGGGAATCAAGGGTCTCCAAATTATCATGTTAAAAATATAAATATATTATTATGTTACACAATAGATATTAATATTTTAAATCAAAAAAATAAAACCTATATTCTATTATTGTGTCGGGTTGTTAACCACATTTCTATCTTTTTTCTTTCGGCTCGAGAAAAATGGTTTTTCTCAGGGCACACATCCTTTAATATTAAATTAATTCCTATAAAATGACATTGAATGTAGGAAACCATAATTAAAAATAGGTTACTAATAATAAATTTCATAACTAAAATCAAATGGATATTAATTTTAAATGAATCTGAAAAGAAAAATATGGGGTTTTATTTGATTAAGTTTAGTTCCATTTATTTTAGTTTAGTGTGGTTTGGGTTGATATTAAATCTCAATTTCTCTATCAAAACTTTATAAATTGAATGAATTATAGAATAAATAATAGAAATTGAATGTTCGAAATAAAAATTATAAATGATTGTCATACCTACATCCTTTCATGGCCCAACATCGTAGTCCACCACAAAGTGTGAAGGTATTTTTTAGTATTATTTTTAGATGATTTATAAATAAAATTATATAATATAAAAGAAATTATTAATGAAAAAATGACTATATTTATTTTAAAAAGTCAAATTTTATTAATACCTTGAACTTGGTACTCGTCCAATGAGTAATCATTTTCAAATAATGTTCTATTATACATTCATCCATGATAGGTATCACCTCTAAATCCATGCCAATTCTATCATGGAGACACTTAACAAATGAATTGAAGTATAAATCTTGGGCATGAATTAATTTAGGAATACCAATTTTCAAACCAAATATAGGATACATAGTGATATAACAAAAAAAATTAAATTTAGTGGGAATAATATCAAAACCGAAGACATTTCATATAGTAAAAAATATGTTCAAATTATTATGTTCAGCATCGGTATGATATAGTTGTATTATATTTTCAATTAGATCCAATTCAACTTTGGTTAGGTCATTTTTCTATTTTTAATTCTCTTACGTCCGTTGGTTCATTTTTGTCAATTGATTAGGTCATTTTTCTATTTTTATTTCTCTTTGGTCATTTGGTTCAATTTTGTTAATTGATTAGGTCATTTGTTTATTTTTATTTTTCTTTGGTCATTTGGTTCATATTTTGGGTTAGGTAATTTTTCTATTTTTTTAGGTCATTATTTTCCTTTTTTTTTTAATTTTTATATCAATAATTTTATTATTTCGAACTCAATTCCTTTTGTTTTTTATTCTAATTTAAATATTTTAGTTGTGTTTGGTTTCGTAGGTTTGAATAAAGTTCAATTCAATATTAGAAAATTAACCTCAAATAAAAACATAACCAATAAATATTAAAAATTCACATTAAGGTCAAGTTGGATACAAAATATTTGTATTCAATATTAAATAAATTTGAATATTATCCACCTTAAAAACCCAAGGCAAGATAAACCAAAAGAACTGAGAACACAAATAGACGATTTTATATATTTTCCACCACAAATTCTGGTTCACAATCATCTCTTCCAATTGTGGTATTGGAGTTATCATAACTAATAAATGTATTAGGGTTAATGGGAGTAGGGATGGTGTGAATTCCATCATAATCATCATAAAAAACATGTCTTGTAGTTACTTCAACAATGACACCAAATTTAGGTAGAAGATAACGTTTGACAAAAAAAATTGTTTAATCATTGATGCCAGTACATATGGTTCATTGGTAAGAAGAGTGTGAGTCATTTAAATAACTTAAAATCCAAAATCATTAATAAATGTTCCATGCCTCATCATCATATCAAACAATTTTCATTTCATTATAGTGAGTCAACCATGAGAGTAATAATCCAATGTTATTATTTTTTCAACAAATCCATAACAAGATACATTTTCAAATCGAGGTCTACTATTAGATACATTGGCATAACAGACTATTTTGGTAGTTATCATAACACTATCATGTTGTGTTATCATGTTCTTTTCTCATTCAGTGATAATAAATTTTTACATATTGATCATAATTGATTTACATTCACAAACCATAGTATTAGGGCCAAAATCCAAACTTCTTATTTTGTTAGAGACACATTCAACAAGGAAACACAATACCTAAAATATAAATGAATATTAAAATTAATTAAATATTGATTTTATTAAATTATTAATTTAATATTTATACCTTTAATTTCAACCAAACAAAAAACTCTTTTATATGAAAATTCTCTCTTCTTATCAAAGATAAAGAATGATGATTTATATTTATAATTTATTTATGTTCCCTTTAGATAAAAATATAAATAGTTTAAGAGATATGAAAAATTATATAATATGAGATATGATATAAATTTTCAATTTAATTACTTGATGTTTTCATCGAAAAAATCACAGTCGATCAAAACTGTGTGATGTTCCATCTCCCTCTCTTCAAGGATTAATGTTGTCAATGTATATTATCCAAGAATTGCTCCTCTTTGAGGATGTGAGGGGACATTGGGTTCAATTTTCTCATTATTTTCTTATTAATTTCCCATTGTTTTGTTTATTCTTGTAGTAATATTAGACAAATACATTGAGCAGAAATCCATGCACTATTGAGCCAAGTTACCATTCAGGTTAGACCCATTGGGATGATTCCTATTTCAGACATAAGAATTCAATGTGTGTATATTTATTCTGGTTTGATACATCCAATGAAAATAAATAGTTCCTTCAAGAAGTATTTCGGTTGAAATATGGATAGTTAGATGTATCATGCATGTGAATAATAATGGGGGAAATATTTTCTCTAACTAACACAAAATTAATGGTGTCTCTACAAACATTTTTGTTTGCAAGAAAGGATTGGAAAACTTTTGAGCCCCAAGATCTCTAAACAAATTACACAACCAAATAACTGAAACCCTTATTTTATTAGACAAAAGATGACAGATTTATATTTGAATAAACTCATGAATAAGGATGTGATAATCACGAGTCTTCTAATATTTCAGCTTCAACCCTCTTCGATTGACCCATTTTGATAAATTTCTTGAATAGCCATTAGGAAGTTTAATAGTCTTCAGTACTTCCAAAAATTGATTTTTTATACAGGTTTCATCACATAAGAAAAACATGGAACGTTCCATTTATTTTCACTGATACACAAAGGTTGAAATTTTGGTCTGATCCCCCAATCCACCAAGTCATGATGAGATCATAAATCATCATCTCTATTTACCTTGAAATTTAGAAGAATCAAAATAAACATTTCCTATATTTTTTTCAATGTGAATTGCATCTAATCAATGATGTAACAAATTGGTTGATTGATAAGGAAAATAAAAGAATATACTCATATTATTCCAATTGTAACAGGTTTCAATAGAAACATTCTACCTCTTTATAAATTTCATTTGACCCTTACTGAATGAAAAACTCAAATCTTGCAATTCATCAAGCACATCAGTTCTAGGGATACACTGAGGTGGATCATTGGTCTCCATGGTATTGGAAAATCTTTGAAAATTATTTATATATGGTTGGTCCATTGGAAATAATCTTCAATGTCCCATTAAACTAAAACTATGGTGATATTTTAGTCTTCTAGATCATGTATTCTTTATAAAAACATGACTTGATAGTTCTCCCTTTACGCTACATCCATACCTCATTTTATAAGTAGGAAAATTATTTATTATCCGCCTAAGCATGACACTCATATGAAATATGTATTTGAAACATTAATTATATGTGTGCACACCCACATCCTTAATAAGTTTCAACTCTTTTATTAAAGGTTTCATATATACATCTATATCATTTTCAAGATCTGAAGGGCCATATATGAGTATACTCATGAAAGTGAAAGGTTTTTTCATACACAACCACATGGGAAGGTTATAAATGTTTATGAAAACCAACGATGTTCTCTACGAAGTAAGAATCTTTCCAAATATATTAAATCCATCACATAAAATACCCATCCCCACATTACACATGTTAGCTGCAAAATTATTATATCGAGAATAAAATATATTCCATGAAAATCCATCTATAGGGTGAAACAACTCATCATTATTCTTATTTCTCTTGGTATCATTCCATCACATTTTTTTTATATTTAATTAGAGATGAAAATATTATAGATTTTGGGGATCAATGTAAAGTTCCAAATTAATTTCTATGGAATATTGGATGGTGTTCCGTCAGCTTTTGGCTTACATAGGGATGTTCCCAATTTTATATAATCGTTTCATTGAGTAATTTCTGCCTAGAATAAGCTGAAATCTTTCAAGTAAGAAAGAATTTTGTTTTCAAAAATCCAAGTTCCTCAACTAAATTCTTTTCCATATAGTAGTTTGAGGTAATATCTACATCATCCTGAATTAAGTTATTCAATAAAGTAGGAATGTAATCAATGGAAGTATTAAAAATATCCTACATGGTTTTCCCATGAAACAATCAGATTAAAATTCCAACATTTTCATTTTAACACATTGTCAATATACTAGAGTCATGGAAACATTATTCAAAATTTTCACCCTACCAACATCATCATTTTCATTAGATGCATCATGTGTTCTTGTATCGAAGTGTTTTTAGGTCGAAATAATTTCTTTCTCATGATGAAAAATAAATAGAAACCTGTCATATAACAAATTCTCCAATCTGGTCATCCCATTTGGATCATTTGTATTTTGAGATTTCATTTTCTCCCCATTATGATACCACATATATAAGTTTTTTGGAAAACCATATTTTGTTATATGGTATCTAACTTCTTCACGACTCAACTAAGATCTTCTAAGAAAATTATAACATGGGAAGTGTATGTGACCATTATCTGAATCATTGTAAAATAGAAAATCTTAAAATATCTCAAAATTGTTTTGAAAATCACTTGTGATCCGATCAGATTCATACATCCAACTTCTATCCATTCTTTAAAAAAATTGTTATAAGTAATTTCATGAAAGAAATTCAATAATATTGAAGTTTAATAAAAATTATATTTAAGTAAATGAGAATTGTTCACTTTATATAAAACCATAACTGACACACTACTTTATATGAGAATCATAATATGAAAGACAAAAAAATACTATATATATAACAAAATAATATAAATATAAAACCCGGATATTTAAATCAATTACAAATATAATACCATGATTTTGGTTGGGTTTGGATGTTTTATTTGGATTGGGTTAGTGCATGCCTATTTGGGTTTTATTAAATATTTTTAAAATCAGTTAATTATCTATCATTCCTATATAATTTCTTTTATTTATGTTCAATTTAGTTCACTTATTTTTATTTTAGTTCAGTTTGTTGTAGTTTAGTGTTTTTCAGGTCTAATCAAGTCTATTTGGGTCAAATCAAGTCATTTGAATTCAATTTAGTTGGTTTGGTTAAGGAGGTTTGGTTATGATATAGATAGGATTGGTGAGTTCAATTTGCTTTTAGTGTAAATGGTTGATAGGTTCAATTCTTTTATTTTCAAGACTATTTAGGTTAGTTTGGTACAATTTAGTTTTCTTAGGGTCCAATCAATTCATTTCAATTTATTTTATTTAGTGAGTCATCGTAAAGTAATAAATTGGGAGATTATGTGAAACATAGTGGATGTTAAAGAAATTCACTATATAAATACCATATTGGTGGATGATATCCTTATATCCTAGCTATGAACCATCCCCTATTATCGCCATATTTTCTCTCACTCATATCACCATAAAACTGAAAATGTAATAACATATATAAAAAATAATATTATCATGATTTATCAAGTATTATAGAGCCAAAAAATTAACTCTTTATTAAAATAATAATATAGCATTTATATACCATTTAATACATTTTAAATCATTACTACATCACTCCACAACATATTCCACCAACTACTACCACCATATTATGATGACCAATGTCATATTTTATGCTTATATCCTTTTCCCTTATTTTTTTTATTTATGATCCATTTTTTATTTGTGTTGGTAACTCCTTTTTTGAAAATAAAAGGTTTTAAAGGTTTTTAACTATATTTCATAAGTTAGTTTCTATAGTTTATATTTATATATTTGGGATTAGAATTTGAATTCTTTATTTAAGATCGTTTGAATCCAAACTGCTTTAAAAACCTTGGGCTCTCTTGTTCTTTATTATCCTACAAACACTATTCACACTTCAAATGAATTTATTGTTTAATTAAGATAGAATTTATGAACACTACATTGTTGTACCTATCAAGGTGATATAAGACCCAATTTTTGGACAAGAACCCTCTATGATTTCTAATTCCAATTATATGCATCCCTCCATGACTTAACATAATTATTAAACACAACTAAAATTAAGATTTATCAAAATTGACTTATATTCTATGTTTTAAGGAGTCTCACTTACTCATACTTGAACTCCTAGGCCATATTGACTCAATTACTTATCACAAAAATCCACTTTCCTTATCTAACCATCATACCAAGAATAAAAATGAATATAATTTTATAGAAAATTTAAGGGACCATTCACCTTAGAAAATCTAGAGAAAACCCTCCCAATATAACGGGACGAATCTCCTTTGATATCCTAGAATAATAAAAGAATATTAAAACCCCCAAACATTTGGGTTTTTTTGATGATACAGATGCCATAAGAAACTATAACAAAATGGATACCCAAGGTAATAATTACAACTAAGAGACTCAATCTACAGATGTATTAACAAAAAAACAATATTCAAGGGAGGTATAAAAAATAATAATAAGGGTATATGGATAATTATTTGACTCCTATATTTGATGGGACTAAAAAGAGAATAGGAGGATGAGGTACTTATTTAAATAAAATTATTTCT
Organism: Viscum album; assembly: GCA_963277665.1. Taxonomy (NCBI): domain Eukaryota; kingdom Viridiplantae; phylum Streptophyta; class Magnoliopsida; order Santalales; family Viscaceae; genus Viscum; species Viscum album. The sequence continues at coordinate 321,197,179 of OY728156.1, forward strand.
TTCAAATTTTTTTTAAAAAAATTATCATTGGGATACAATATATTTAATGCACCTCCATAAGGCACCTGATGGTATACTTGGGAGAACTCCTATATTCGACCCCTTATTGAGTTCCCAGTGAAATGAAGGCTATTTAATTTTTAACGACACACAGAACCTGGAACTGATATTTTCCTATGCTTCTAAATAACTTTTGAGATAACTAAAATAATAAAAAACACCTCCAATTAATCATCAATCAAAAAAATAATTGATCAAAATAAAAAACAAAAAACAACCCTTTCTTTAAATAAATATGAATGAAAAAAGAAAAACAAATCAAGGAAGAACATATAAATCAGTTTGAACTTACTGATTTTAATTGGAATAACAAAAAATGACTTGAATCAAGGATGGACCACTGTTTAGGAAGAAGGGTTCACATGCTATGAAGAATAGGGGAGTTATCATTTAAGGAAAATCAAAACACAAACAAAATCTAGCCAACACATATAACTCATTTAGAACTTACCAATTTAAAGTGGAAGAATAAAGAATGACTTGAATCAAGGATGGATCACCTTTTGGGAAAAAGGGTTCACATCTTAGGAAGAGGGGAGATCTTGTTTTGTAAAAAATGTGGGCAAAACGATTTTGGAGTGGGCACTGTGCATTTGGGGTAATATATCACAATGATTTTAAAAAACCTTTAGGATACTTTGATTGAATAGACCTTTTCCCAACGGTTTATTCAAACTATTTGGATGAGGATGGGGTCACATCCCAATAGTTTTATGAAATCATTGGGAAACCTCTCTCTAAAAATATTTATTCCAATAGTTTGATAAAACTGTTGGTATAGGGGGCCTATACCAACAATTTTTTAAAACCATTAGTATAGATGGTACTTATAGTAGTGAACCTCTATTTCCCAATAATAAACTCACCCCAATATTTATCAAAACATTAAATCAAATTTCATCCCTAAATGAATTTTGTTAATCTTTATAAAAAACACTTCATTCAAAATAAAAAAACCAACTCCAAAAATATAAACATCACCTAGTATTTGACTCGAGTGTCATAATTAAAATTATAGAAGAGAAACAAATATCTAAATAATCGATATGTGATAATTGTATATTATTCATGTGGTAATATTAAGGAGCCTTCTCCAAGGATTCATAGGATGATGGTGGAGTCTAATGACTCAAATTCATGATGAGGTAGATCTCTCTTGAAAAGATTTTGAAAATCCTTTTAGAGAGGAGTTCTTCCGATATATGTTTAGATAAGTACATATCTAGCAGATTTTGGAGCTTCATCGAGGAATCATGATAATAGTAGAGTATACTTTGAGGTTCAATAACCTCATACAATACTCTATGGATATGGTTTGATATGTTTTCTTTCAAGGTCATGACTTCAAGAATGGTCTTCAATGAGATATAAGGGCTATAAGGACATGTATTTGAATACCAATTTATGATGGGGTGGTTGAGAGAGCCTTGGTGGGGGATATATTCTTGGTAGAGCAGTCATTGATAGATGATGATGGCAATGAAACATTGGAGTTGAGACTTTGGAAGCTGTTAAATAACGCCTGAATTAGTGATCCAAGCGAGCTAAGAATTTATAGAGACATTCTCTAGATATAGGATATACATTTATGATATCTTATGATGTATCTATTCAGTTTAGGGAGAGGCGATGTAACTCCTTTTATGGGCAGGGAAATATTGTGTAAGATTTTTCAACCCACAATGTGATAGACAGGAAGACGGTCGATGAACCACCTAGGAAGAGGAAAGGGATAGAAGAGAAAAGATCATAGGGTTGAGGACATGGTTGAGGAGAAAGGATAAAAACAGTATATGACTAATAATTTGATCTACTTCCACCACAACCCCGTGGTGGTTCACACCAGACTTAGGGAGATGGTGGTCAGGGATGAGGGTAGTTGCAGGTAGTAGAGATTTATAACCCCAAGGATCCAAGGATGATTATAGTTTTGACATGTGTCTTCTGTAATTTAGCTATTGTATTTATATACATTGTCTTGATCCACTATTTTTATTGGATATCCCTTACTGGAGATCTAGGGATTTTAGTTTAGCCTTTGGCTTGACCCTTATGGTTTGAGACACCTACTAGATTATATCATGCAATCCAACATTTTTTTCTAATAGTGTGACTTGTCTCTTTGATGAGAGTGATTTTTTTGGGATAATTTTATAGTTGTGATGAGGACATATGATTTCATTCTCAGTATGGATTGTCTCTCCACAATTCATTCATAGATTGACTATTTATGATGGAGGATGTGGTGTGTCCACATTGATGGGATGTGGTTTTACTTCATCAATGAGAAGGATACCTAGAAATAGTAGGATGGGCTCATATGTTGGAGGATAGATCTGATTACTAATTAGTTGGATAGTATTACCATTGGTGCAGTAGATGCTATGATTTTTAGCTTTATTCAGTGGTTGAAGAGTATAAAGAGGTCTTCCCTAAGGGTGTGTTGAGATTACCTTTACACTGAGAGATTTAATTCTACTTATACTTCAACCCAGGACAACTCTAATATCTGTGATATAATATTGGATGGAACCCAAAAATCTTTGATAGGTGGATGTATAATTGGATGAATTTCATAGGAAGAGATTTATCTGACCCAGTGTGTCACCTTAGGCAACCCCAGTTTTGTTCTCCAAGAAGGGGGATGAGTGCTTGAGGTTGTGTGAAGATTACCGTTTCTTGAGTTAAGTGATCATAAAGAGTAAGTATCAACTACCAAGAATCAAATAACTATTAAACCATTTTAAAGGGGGTGGTGGTTCTCAAAGATTAACCTTATGTTGAGCTATTACTATATCTATGTTTTATCTGAGGATACACAAATGAAAACATTTTTATGACACTACAATCACTATGAGTACTTATTGATTCAATTCAATGTAAAGAACACCTCAAAAATGATTATGGGAATAATGAACCAGATATTTCTTCCCTTCTTAGATTAGTTCATGGAAGTCTTAATTGTTGACATCCTAGTGTACTTGACATCAAATAAGGGGTACGTGATATAGATAGGGATTATTTGGGATGTACTCAAAGAGCACTAGATTTGTGAGAACCTGTCAAAGTGTTATTTCTAGATTCAAGAGTTCCACTTCCCTGGACATGTCATCTTAGAAGATGGAGTAGTAGTAGACCTAACAACGGTTGAGGAATTACTAACTTGGGATCCACCCAAGAGCTTGTATGGGGTGTAGAGTTTCTTTAGGTTGGTTTGGTACTATCATAGATTCGTTCCATAGTTCTATATGATATTAGTACTCATTCTTGATTTAAACCAAAACATATAATCCTTTATGTATACAACAAGGTACCCATTGGGTTTTTAAGAGTTTCGAAGGAGGTTGACGAGTACTCCCATATTGAGAATTACAAAGGAGAGTGTTTATTATGTGGTGTCTTTTGATTCCTCTCGAATTGGGATTGGATTTTTTTTATTCATAGGCAGGTGATTATTTCTTATGGTTCTTGAAAGCTAAGACCCCATGAGAAGAACTATACAACCCATGATCTAGAGATGGAAATAGTAGTTTTCAGCTTGAATATGTGGAATCATTACCTCATCATTGAGTGTCTTATAATCTAATATGACCATAAGAGTGTCAAGTACATATTTTTATAGAATGATATCAACTTGAGATAGAGGTAGTGGATAGACTTCCTCCAAAATTATAACCTTGAGAAATTATATACTCTCAGTAATTAGAATGTAGTGGCATATACTCTTAGTAAGATATATTTTTCGTAGTTGTTGTAATTATAGTATTTGAACTCATTTAATTTATCCTTAGTGAACTGGGATGGTTTATCTTACCTCTAATAAATGGTTGTTACCTCCCTATTTCTACAATGTGTTAGGGAGAATAAGCTTTGGAAAGTCAACTGTGAGACCATTCTTATTTAGATATCTATTGTACATTCTCTTGATGGATTTTATGAAGGTGGAGAGGGTGTCATAATTTTTAGAGGGAAAACCATAGTACTAGTGATGCTATAAGAGGAGGTATTGAGGATGTTTCAAACACCCTCCTTAGATCTACATCTAGGAGAGTTGAAAATGTACTAGGAACTTCAGAGTAATTTGTAGTGGTAAGGGATAAAAAAGTGTGTAGATGATATTGTCTTGATTCCTAAATTTTCATCAGGTGAAGGCCGAGCCCCATATTCTAGTGAGTTTTTCTTAACTTCTTAAAGCATTAAAGTGTAAGTGAGATTGTATCTTTATAAACTTTATGATGGGGTTTCCATTATCATTCAATAAACATTATTGTAGTTGGGTGATTGTAGACCATTTCACTAAGTCATTCCACTTTCCATCAATACAAAACTAGAGTTCAGTAAAGTGATTGAGATGAAATTACATTTAGGAGATAGTTAGAATGCTGGAAATTCCTTCAGTGATCATTTTTTACTATGTTTCTCTCTTCAAATAATTATTATAGAGAGTATTGTAGGAGTTTTTAGGACTTTTTTGGTTGAGAATGATGTTCCACCCCTAGAAAGATGTCCAGACAGAGTAGACCCTTCAAGTATTAGAGTATATGTTTCTGGATTTTATTTTTTTGTTTTTTATAGTTGGTAAGATCACATACCCTTGGTGGAGTTTTAAAATAAAAGAAGTTAAAAATCCACCATTTTTATGGAACCATTTGAGGCCTTGTATGAGATACCAAATAGGTCACCACTATACTGGAATAATCTAGGGAGTCAGTACTCATGGGCTTAGAGTTGGTGTGAGAACTAACCAAGAAGGTGAAGATCATACAGGAGTGGATGCAAACTACCAAGATGTGTTATAAATCTTATGAGGATCGATATTGGAGACCTTTGGAGTTCGATGAGGGATACAATGTGTTCCTAAAGTTCTCACCTCATCATGGATTAAATATATTTTTATTGGGAATAAATTTATCTATATGATTCATTGGATATTTATAGATACTATATAGGGATAGATATGTGGCATACCAATTAGCCATATTACTATAGTTAGACCAGGTACAATGTGTCTTCCATGTGTCATTGATGAGGAGGTATGTGCATGACCTATCACATGTTATTAATAGGGGAGAGATGGACATCAAGGATGGATATACCTTTACAGAGTACCATGTAGATATCTAGGATTAGAAAAATAAGATCATTTGGGGGTAAGTTATTCCCTTGGTACATGTTTGGTGGTAGAATGTGTATCTTCAAGGGAGAACCTAAGAGTATGAGAACCAGATGCGATATAGTACCCTAACTTTTAGTATCATTTTTGATTTTCAGGATTATAATCCTTGAGGTAGGGATAATTTAATGAATATTTTTTTCTTCATTAGGAATCGATCCAAACCCAAGGTATGATTTTTTATATTATTTTAATCCATGTTATATTATCCCACATAGAACTGGAATAAATATTTCTAAAAAATTGATCCATGGATCTATCATTGATTTATGGGTATTGTTTTATCTTTATAAAATTTGAAATGGATAATATTTTTATTATTACCTTTGTATAATGATTATCCATTAAATAATTGAGGCTAACATAAATGATTTTCAAGGTTTATTCCAAATGTTTTTGTTTTGTGCTTTTATCCCCTTTTTATTTGTGTGTTCATATTTGATATTTCCTTTGGACGAAGGTTCGATGAATACCCATAAACCTATCATTTTGCAATCAATATTTAGTGAAACAGATCATTTTCATGGTTTTGATTTCAGGATTTGAATAACAAACAAGGTTTGATGATAATGATGGAATATCTAGAGTTTGAATCAGTTATTATTCATTTTCGGTTTGGTGATGTGGTGGTGTTGTTCGACATGAGATGATTCCTAAGTAGATCAGGTGGAAAGAATCTGACTAATAACGATGGATCAGGTTTAATAATACATAGATATGAGTTCATCAACATGATTCATGGTGGAATAAGTGGAAGAAATGATGTGGTCAAGTCACATGTAACAGACTTGAATTTCTAGAAAAGACTAACACAAAAGGCATGTACTTTAAAGAAGACACACTGTGTAGTCTCCTCCTATGGTGACTAGGGTTTATTTATAGGGAAAAGTTTCAAATTATACAAGGACCAACCATATTCTATTTGGATCAATACTGTTGGTTCGATGTATACTGTAGGGGTACAGAGATATAGACACGACCTGGTACATGAGCATGACTAGTGTACACAGGCACAACCATTGTACATGGGTGAAACCAGGGTACATGAATATAGAAACAACTAGAGTACCCTGAAATGGATAGGGAATCCAAACAGGAACAATGTACATGGGAGCATTCTAAAGTACACGAGCATGGGCTAGAGTACCTGGGAAGACCCTAGGTTTCCAAGAAATATCAGGTATACCCTATACACGATGTGTACTTTTTCCAGGGAAGGTAGAATCCCTCATTCTCTTTAGTGTAGACTGGTATTTATTTTGTGCATCCCATTAGTCTAACCCTATGAGGGTATAGTGAGGCATCATGTATTGATAATATGATATGATCTCCTCAATAGGATTAGTCTCATATAAATTTGGGAATATCGCTGTGTAGCCTAAGTTGTGATCCTATATCAATCATCCTCCCTATTCCGGGTCAGGAATCACATGGCCTACATACCAATGAAATTAGATCCCCATATCTAGAGGGTTATTCCTATTAGGTTATGTAATCCCTTATTGTATCTGGTTGTGTTCCCATATCTGTGCATGGATATCATTAGAAATCTAGAATGTATGTTCTTTGTGGAAAGTCCCAACAAGAATAATCTCTCAGATGGGTGCCATTAGTGCTATTAGACTTATGGGATGGGTTCTCCTAGAAAAGAATTAACTTTAAGCATTGAGTGTAATACTTGGTTGGAAATATGGTTTTGACCTTACATTGAGACTTGGTTTTTATCTTGATTATATCTAGGTTGTTATTCAATTATTTTCCCATATTCTGATTGACATACCTTCATGATGATGAGATGACTACTCTCTTTATTATTTTTATTTTGTGATTTTAGGGTGTCTTATTGGGTATGTATATAACCTCCCATGTATGGGTTCTACCTACATATGTCATGTATCATGAAGTTTATGGGCCTTTCGACAAAGTCCTAGGTGGACTAGGAGTAGATGAAGCATATTTGAGCAAGATAGACAGTGGTTCATTCTTGAAGTTTAATTTTGATAGTAGTCCCATCCTAACTAGTAGGTTTGACTATTATATAATTTTGGTGAGATTTTATTTAGCCATTTATGATTTCCCATAATTGTGTCATAATTTTATGTGGGATATAAATGTATATATGAATTTTGGGTATTAGTTGAATTTTATCTTTCATTATTATACTTGTGTATGGATATGTGTGTGTAAGTAATTTAGGAAAAGGCCACCCATGTGTGTGATATGATTAATTAGTGCTGTTTTATACCCCCTAGCCTATTTGAGTCTGGAATGGGGTGTCACACTCAGTGTACCTTCGGTAAGGCAATCCCTAGTGGGTTGGGTCATAAAAATTGTGACCCAGAGGCCATATCCTCTTCGCACAACAATGTTCTGACTAGTCTCCTACTCCAACCCCATTGGTCGTCGATGAAACCATGCCTTTGCGGTCACCCTGTTAGACACCACCCTATGCCCCCCATCTTCATTTTTTCATCTATCATATTCAGCTACCATCATTAAACTATTTCTCCCCTTCATGCACTTTTCTACCACCATCTATGCCATGATATAACCAGCTATGCTTGATTGACATATATAGTAAGAGAGATAGAGTTGGAAAAGCAAGAGGAAGTCAGTGTTCATTCATATAACTACCTGTGAAACACCTTTATCCATGTTTGATAGCTTTTTTTCATGTTAAAAGGAATGATACATGGGTAGGGGGGATGATTTAGTGGCTAAATCTCAGTCATCCATCCACCTTAGATCTCATATACCCTTGGTTCGTTTCCAAATATCAAAAACAAAAGTTAGGGATAAATATTTCTACCTTAAATTATAAATCTACATCATGAGAATTAGGAATCAAGAATGGGGTTTTAAATCCTATGTTTTATATATATTTAACATAAATAAATTATCTAAAGTGATATAATGTTACCAAAATCTTTATTAGATCAACAGATGAAGCATGCCACATTCTCTATGAGATTCTATTACATTGCTGATGAAGAACTTTATTCCTTAGTACTGGTTCCTCCCACAATCTCCACCACTTACTCCCTCTCTCTAGATAAGGTTTATGAAACTAACCCGAGTGAAATGGATTAATGATTAATTTAAAGAGAGATTAGGGTTTTTTGGTTTTTGAAGATATAAAACTAATTAATCAATTCAGTTAATTTAATTAATTAATTTTGCTCTCTATAACTCAAACTTGAGGGCCCTAATGTGAGTGAATTTTACATCTATCATAGGGTAAATATCCCATCCTAAATGTAATTGTAGTATTGAATTTCCCATGTATGGATATGTATTATATAATATTAATTATTATATAAAATTCATGTATAGACTAAATATAATATATTATTTTAAATACATTATTACTGAGGCGCCATGACACCTGCAACTTTGTGATGACTCAATGACGCATCTCAGAAATACTATTTAAAATATTACATGTGTTTAAATAGTAAAAATCGAGGTCACTAAAAAAATTATTATTCATTATAACCTCACATCATAATTATTGCATCCATGACAATTATCAACTAGTGATAAATAATTGAACTTAAATAATAGGAGGGTTGTTATCATAAATAATATTTTTTAAAGAAACATAAAACAAGATAATGATAATGGAAGAATGTATTAATTTATTTAATAAAGTAATTTATGATATAAACATCATCCTAACCCATTATCCCATGATTAGTCTACAAGATACTTTCATGAACCACCCCTATTGGAACCCCACCTAGGTTGTTAGTGAATATAATTGTGACCCCAAAATACCACCTCCAACATGCCATGAATTAGTAACTATCACTATGGGTATCTAATGAGAATATGGGAGGAATTACCCTAATAGATTCATAGGAAAATAAAATAATAACTAAAAAAAATACATTAATAAATTAAAGAGATAAATTTCCGACACCCAAAACATTGCTACATGGTATTGAATAAAATACCAATAAATACATGAATAACCTCATGGACTCCACTCTAGCTACTTTAACAACATCATCTCTTTTCTCCATTGAACTTTTTGAAAAATAACTGTAAAAATTGTGGAGGGGTGAGCACTTATTAGTACTTAGTAGGATCACATTTCTAAACAAATCAACATCCATGTGAAACAAAAGTTACGAGATACACATGAATGAAATCAACTAATAAAGATATAGAATAATCAAGAATATATATTAAGATTATTATCGAATTCTAAAGTTAATATATTGTTAATAATTAAATTAACTATCATCTTTAACTATATCACTTTCAAATTTCTTATTTGAATAATATACAATTATAAAATAAATGAAGATGATATCATGTTTCCAGAATCATAAAAGAGATAATGTCCATAAATAAATCACCACTCTTTGAGTCATTATTGTTTCATTAGAATAACTGATCAACATTATTGATATCATAATCACCTAAAAATCTCCTCTACATCACCACTACCATAAAATCACCACCACAACATCATATTACCATATCCACACCACCACCCCTATGCCATCACATCACTAACTTGTGTTAAAACTGAGATCTATAAAATCCCACGAACACAATTCAAGCTCAATCAATCATATCCCAAGGATATGTGTACATTTAATGACCAAAATCCATTTTATCCCATGAATATGTGCATGTGTCGTGACCTAGATCCTTATAGCCTACACACACACACATAAGCTCACACTACATAGAGTGCCATTATAACATGTGTATATATATAAATTAATATCATTACTGTAATAAATTACATCCCACAAGGACTATACATGCGATAAACAAGAACCATTACAACAAGTGTATATATACACTATGAATTAATCCATTATAGCCCATGAAATTATACACATAATTGAAATCCATTGCAACATGTATGTATAGTATCAAATCATAGAAGATATAGTTAAAAAAACAAAAAACATACAAGAAATAAATTAAGAAAATAGTCACATAAATTTATAGTAAAATAAAAATCAAAATTTACAATAAAAACATTGATAATTGAAAATATAATAAATAAAAATAACATTTAATGACCCCAAAACATACAAGATATTACTATTAAATAATACTATAAAAAATTATAATACTTAACTTACCATTAATGAATCAATTACACTATTCCATTTAATTATTTAGTTAATATAACACAACCATAAAATTATGATTACCTTGGACACAACTTAATATTACAACCTCAGACACTAACTCCATAACACTAACCAATTACTAACATCTAAAAAACACCTTAGACCCAAATCCTAGAATATAACCAAAACCAAAATATCCCGTGAATCCCATCACTAATACTTACTCCACTCTCACAACGATCAACTCCCACAATATTTTAAGGAATTTATATACCCTAAAAGAAAACAAAATTATGGAAAACCCATGGTTAAATAATTTTAACCCTCCCAATAAAAACTCTATATCTTATCATTATTAAATCCAAAACCCAAAGAAAACCCATCGAAGTGAAAATTATAGTAAGGAAATGACTACTATTAAGAGGATAACAAAAACACCCCCAATATCACCTACATATATAACCATCCCATAGTCAAAATATCATTCTAGAAATGAAAAAGAAGAAAAATCACTCAATCATAAAATATCCCTCAAATATATCTTAAGATGAAAATCCTATAATGATTCAATAAACTGAATTATTCTTCTAAAATTATTCCCACTTAATTATGAAGTTCTATTATTAATTTTATAATATTATTATTATATAATCAATTTTCATTTATACATATTATTTAATAATATAATAGTTAAAAATTAATATATATATATATACACATAAATATGATTCAAAATATTATCATCTATTAGAGAAGGAATTCCTAAATACTTAATAAGGAAAATTTTGGGCCTGGAAATTTTTTCATTCAAGATTCCACCAAACTATAAAAAAATAGAAAGAAAATCCTGAAGAATATTTAAGAATGATATTCAATTGAATAATTGACCCCTTAAAGTGGAAGTCACTCTGCAGATTTCCGCTTCACATAGTGATCCGCTACTTCATGAGGTGCCTGTGAACTAAATTGTTTACGGGATAGAGATAGTGGCCCCAACTCCTGAAAGAAAAAGCATATACGTTTTTTTGGGAGTGAGGTGGTGATTTAAACCCATGAAAACGAATATCCACTACAAACAAAATAGTTCGTGGTATGAGGTGTTATCGCCAGCTCCTTCATAGGATTTTCACCACTAACTATGTAATTATCCTTCTTCAAAAGAAGGCATGAATCCCACTCCACTCCTCTATAAATAATCACCAAGGGGAACTAAAAAATGGGTAAAAATGGATGGAATAAGGGGGATAAACATAGATAAAAACATAAAGGGTGTGGGAGAACTCTCTCCCGCACCTAAAGCACTTTACAGACTCAATCCCAAGAACTGCATATGGAAGACACTCTGCGGATGATAATATGTGGAGGTAATGTTGTTCTTAGAAAGGAGGTATTATTTTAGGACCCCACAAACAAATTAAAACGACTCTATAGAAGGAATAAGATTGTTTCATCGATGGACCCTTCATGGGAAATAGTTCACAGAAGAACCCTTTATAGGAAACAGTTCCTGGACAAAGCCTTTGATGGAAATAGTTCACAGACGAACCTTTGTGGGAAATAGTTCACGAATGAGCATTTGTGGGAAAAAATTCATTGATGACCCTTTACATCCAAATATTCATGTAATATCATTCACGGATTTTTCTATGGGGAAGTTTCTTTGCGGACCATCCTTCATGGGAAATCCTTTGCAGAGAGCTCCTATAAGGATTGCTCCTTCATAGAAGCCCCTATCCGGTCAGCTCCTACACAACCAACCCTATGTGGAAAACCATTCACACCCACTGGTCCATACCATGAGGGATACACCCTTGAGCCTTCCCCACTTGGTATCAATGTTAGGCTGCGGTCCCAGACCTCTGGTCTAGTCTCTTTTATACTATCACTTACCCCCATAAAAAATGAAGATTTTCACTGTGACCTTTTAGGATTGGGTAAAAGAAATTTTATGTTGCACCCTTATACCTCCCCAACATCCATCCCTTCAATAGAATGAGTCTATATGTTCCTAATGAAACTCCAAAAACTCAATAACCAGGCCCCTATTCCAGGTTGATCCATAACTTCATGGACAATCATGGTACGAATGTTTCTTAGATGCCTAGACACATACATTCCATTCAACAAACTCTATATCCCAGGAGATTTTGGATCTTCATAAACCTCATTGGATATTTGAAATGGAAGCTCAGTGTCACGATGAAACCTCTGTTTGAATATGAAAAAAATTCCTTGGAGGATCTGCATAAGTTTCCTACAAAGAAGTCCTATCAAGTAGAGACAAATTTATCCTCAGGAGAGACTTTTTTACATCCTTATTCCGCAATGGTTTCCATGCCTCATACCATGTCTCCTGATACACAAATACCCAAAATAATGGTTTAAAATTTCTTTCCCTCTCATGTATGCGGTATGTTAGAACATCGTAGCCCAATATCCTCTGGTTAATCATGGTTTCTATAACAGGTGGTCCAAACTATTTGACCTTAAACTAGGAGTTATTATCCTAAACTCATGATGTTAAATTGTATGGAACTTTTCTTGACTACATGATGTTAAAATATTTGGTATTATTCCCTACAAAACAACATTAAAATGTGATTCCATTCTCGAAGCCATGTGACTTTAAACTGTATTATACCCCAAAATGAGTTGTAGGGAACTCCATTTGGGGTAATCCCCTAGCCTCTCTTTCGGGAAGTTCCCTATCCTTGACCTCTCCCACCATAGTATTCCGATTTTTCCACCAATAGAGTTGGGAAAGTGTTTGATTTACTATATATAATACTTACTCTTCTTTCTCACACCGAGAATGAATCACGTGGGCTTATATATTAGGGGAAACCATGTCATCCACATGATCCACCCAGGATTTGAACTTCAAGAACTCTGATTCCTACTCTAACCAGAATACGTAGGACGCCTGCCTAAAGCCCAAGCTCAAATAGTCCTTCCCTCCAGATGTAAGCCTCAAATAATGCCTACTTCAAGGGAATATCCCATGCATAAGTCCAAACTAGTGGATTTAATGGGCCTCATATAAAGTTTAAGTCCCAATATTCCTCAACTACATGGGATTTGATTCACAACAAAAATAGGGTATGTAAGAATCTTTCATCAGGTCCAAACCTAGCTTTTAGATCAACCCTAATGTTCTCCAAGACACACCCCATGTAGTTTCACATCTACCCATAAGACTAAATCTCTTATGGTTCCCTTAGGATGCTTCAGTGTAAGTCCCTCATTAATTGTTTACTAGTAATCTTTCACCAATACATACTTGTAACACGATGTTAAACTTCATGATTGGGTCCTTGTCACGCCACTCTAAAAGGTGATGTGTCCATTTAATTGGCACTGCACAATATGTGTTTCTATTCCTCTCACGAGGATACATAAAAAACCCATCTCATTGGTTCGATCTCGACATTCAAACAACTCTTCCCCCCCTGAATGATGATAAACTACAGAGAACCTCATCATACAACATAACTCATCATTTTCTTAGTGAAATTCCAAGAGATTATTTATTTTTCTAAAAAAGGGTTATATTGATGAAGAAACTTGGTTATATAAAGATGTCCACATTAATTGAGAACCTTAGATACACAAAGGAGATTCCAGACCCATGCAAAAATATGATTGATCTTGTGACCTAGGGATAATCCCCAGACACATCTTGTTAATGAACCAAAGATTCATGAAAAAATGAAAATATATTAAATCCTTAATAGTGTCCTAGAATATGGAAATAATCCCCCACAAAGGTTGTGATGATCCTGTGTTCTCATCTTCTCAACCAATGTGAGTCGTTAAGTGTCATTGTAAAAATAATTCAATGGGCACCTTGCTTTGGAAAGGAGGTCCAAAAACATGGATAAGGGGCTTGTTGGGTGTTTTTAGATTTTCTAATAAACCTTTTGGAGACCATTTCAGGATGTTGTACCCAATTTTGATTGATTATACAAACATTTAATCTCCTACAATCACTTGTCACGACCAGTTAACTGTAGCACCTCCTTCTTAAGATAAAAAGGATATATTGCCCAGTACTCGTTCGAACATTTTCGTTCTTGGGTACTACACATGTATTTTGGTTGAAATAGACAACATTATAAATAATTATATCCATTATTCCTGAATTTATTTACCAATATAGATTTCTACCTTCAAATTTAATCCCCAAAATTGCTTCCATTTTTCTTGTAAAATATGATAACAATGGTGGTGTATAATTAAATTTTAATCACCATAAAAACATGGAATAAAAATTATACTATTATAAAATAGTTGTAGATGAATTAATTAATGAACTATAAGAAACAAGACATGATGAAACTAAACCAAACAAAATTTAAATGAAGAAGAAATATAATATAATCCCTTCTACCAGATCAAATAACCTTACCGGCCTGAGAGAAGAGAGTATAAACTTACCATTTTTCTACAATTTATCCAATGATATTTTATCAAATAATGGAGTGATGTAAGTAGTCAAAACTTATAAGATTTAACGTGTGGGTTTCAATTAAGATGATTGATGAAATTTCAAATCATTAATTGTGAAAAGGATAAAAATAAAATAGATTTTACTTCATTAGTTTCAAAGGGATAATAATATAAGGACTTTATGATTTAAAAAGAATATCTTAGATGATTTTCATAGTATATAAACATGTATATATTCAAGTAGATTGAATAAATGATTATAAATACCCTACCTAAAAGGTGATGAGCTATTCCATGTTGAAATCACTATAGTTGAGAACCATTGAATTTAATATAAGATCCCACTAACCATTTAAATTATAAATTATTTCAAATAATATATCAATAGAGAATATAATCTCCATTGAAACCTCACTAGAAGACAAAAAAGAAGTAATAAAGGCCCAAAGAGATTGAGGGAGACCTTTTATTAAAATAAATCATCCAACTAAATTGGACGTTCATGGGTAATCCATGGACACTGGGACATTCAAAAATAGAATCCAATACCACCCATGTTTAAGAGACAAAGATGATCAAACAAATTTCATGCCCTAAATTTATAATTAAATTTCAGGTGCATAGAATCATTCTAAAACTTTCTTGGGAATTTTCCCCTCTTTAAAACTAGATAAAATCTCTATAAATTTAATATAATTAAGGAAGGATATATTTAATTGATCATACACATATTGTAACATTAAAATTTCCCAAAATCATAGTGTAAAATATATCATAAGTGAAGGGTATTTTATTTATGAAACAAAATTCCCAATTTTTTTGAGTTTTATGATTGATTATTCTATTATTAAAAATAAAATTTGATTCATACCAACTTAGAAAAAAAGGAAAAGACTCTCACACACAAGGAAATTACTATTAATTATGAAATTTTAGTAATCGAGATTACCCTCACACATCTAGAGTTTACTCCAACCTATTAAGGACTTTAGTTTTATGCATCAAATAATGACTCTTACATTTTAGATATTTGGTAAAGGGTTTACTTTTATGCATGAAGGTATTACTTTTAGATACCAAACATTTAGTTTTACCCTTGGGTAAATGAATCCTATATATCAAAATATTACTTTTAAATATGAAGAATTTACTCTTACATATTGAAATTATGAACCACTATGGGACAAAATTTTGATACGTAAGGGTAATTTAGTGGCAAAGGGTGATATATAAGGGTGTTTACATAGTAAATGGAATGGGAAATGTTCATGGGGTGAAATTTATGGGTATATATATTTTAAGAAATACTTATAGGTATCTTCAAATATTTTAACTATATATAGAGGTCACCACATACTTTCCAAAAATCATAGAAAAACCCAAAAATGTTAAATTACCTAAAAAGTCATCGTAAAAATTACACTAACCTTACCCAACCTTTAAAACTAGCATAAAAAATCCCTAGAAACCTAAAAAACCTAGTAAATGATAATGTAAGGGTTTTTCAAAATCCTAACCCTTACAAAGACAATTTACAACATCTCCCACTTACACTAGAGCCAATATCACTTGTATTTAACATCTAGAGATCATACATGCCACTTATGCTTTTATTGAGATAGTGGTTTAGTCATATGATATATTGAATTATCATGTGTTGAAATATTGGAAATGTTTACATCCCCATTATCTATAATATTATGAATGAGATGATATAATTGAAGGATATTCTTGGATTTTTGGTGAGATCGTGGATGTTTAGATTTTTCAATTACCGTATTATTATCATAAAAAGATTTAAATGGGATACATAATTCTTAGAAAAACCTCTTGTTCAGTTATGAAATTCATAATCATGAAAAAATATTTTGTTTCATTTGATGGAGTTATGTAATTAGCTTTGATTATATAATTCACCACCATTACTTGATTGGAACTTTTTGAACTAATAACAAATCTATCTTGATAAAAAAATCTAGATCATGATTTAAAATTATCACTATATTTTTGGAAACATTAATTATTGTAATACCATAATTTTTTTTATTCAACTCTATATATAAAAAATGTATCCCTTTTTATTTAAAGGTAATTTAGGATATTTTTTATAGTGATCCACAAATGTACAAGTATATACTATAAAATATGTTATTTAATCTATTTCTAATTCCTAAGGAAATCCACCCATGTTCTTCTTTTCTTCATTGGATGAAGAAGATTTAACATTTTAATGACTCTTTCCATGAACAATTAGTATATACCCTTTCTTAGAATCATTTATTTTGATGTAATTTAAAATCAAACAAACATATATACCATTTCGTGGTATATCTATAAATATATTTATACCCAAAATACATTATACTTTTCTTAGTTATTTCTTTGTGAATATTTTAAATGGAAAAAATTTATTATAAAGTTGATTTTTTTTCAATTAGAACATTACTATAGAGTTTATATGATATTTTTTTTTGGAGTGAGAAGGAACAAATCACATTGTGACCATAAGTATCACACCATGAGTAGAGTTCTTAGAACTATAAAAGTACTAGAATAATTAAAATATGTGTAAGGTAACTAAAATCATATTTTTGGGTTTAGTCTAATATATAAGTGTTATGAATCATGTTGAAGCCCATGTTCAGAACATGATTAATATTATAGGAAATTTGTAAATACCCATATATAAGTTTTGGTGTTTTATACATAATGTTTTTTCTCAATTTACAAAACATGCATGAAAATCAAGCTATGAATAAAGATACAATAAAAATTTCAAAGTGTTGGAGTGTATTAGAATAGTTAAGAGTAACGTTTCCATAGAATCCAATACATATGGGTTATATAAAAAATGTAAGGTTTCTTACTTTTCCAAAAATTAGAAACAATATGTAATATCATGGAAATAAGATCACACCGTGAATAATATTAAGGGAATTTCAATGTTTTTTTTCAATTCATAGGTGACCATACTATGGAAGAGGTTGTTAGTTCCTAGCCAGGATCAATTTATCACTAATAAGTGGAGGGGTGAATTGGTTATATCTTTTTCTTTTAAGTTTTCATTATTTTGAAACAAACATACCCCTTATTAAATATTTATCAATTTGAGGAAAAAAAACAATCAAAAATCTATAGGAACATAAGTATTTACAAGTTTAACTACTCAAAAAGAATAGCTATATCCTTGTCATGGTTTGAAAATAATCCAATATGACACAATCCACTAGAAAACAATCCTTTTGTGTAGAAACAAAAAGTATTATATTCCCTTAAACTTGTGTAGAACTATGATCAATACAACATTATATGTAATTATTCTAGCATAAATGATCTAATACATGTTTGTATAACATGTTAAGAAACCTTCACCAGTTGGTTCATAAAAATTTACTTTTTTGTCTTATCAACTTCCACTTATGTATATGTTAAAAATAAATTAATCACTTTCCTATCCAAAAGCATGTAAGAACTTAACTTATAGAATTTTTTATGAAAACTCTATCTGATGGATTAGTCTAATTCCCCTATCTAACACCTCAATCTGGAAATTAGATAAAAAAGATATGCATGAAACAATTCTAAACCACTTAAAACTTTTCCTAGAAAACTGTGACAGATTTATCAGTCTGATCTGGAAACTATGGCCACAATTCATTCTTATGCTTCTTTTTTCCAGTATATTTCCTCAAGAATTATCAGTTCAAAAACATATCCTCTATAAAAAAACTTATAGTACTTTAACTCTTTCCTTACACATGAACATAACAAGTGTCTAAAATTATAATGTACGTTGTACAATTTATAGGTGTGCTAATAGTGGTATTGGTGGGAATATGAAATTCTTTCCCAATAAAATAAATTTCCTTAACTTTAAATTTCATTTCCATTTCAACTACATTTTTGACTTCTTGAATGATTCTTAACTCCTTTTGATTATTATCAAACCTTATTGAATATTCTCACAAATTTATCTCGATTTAGACCTTCTAAAAATTATTTATTTTGATATTAATTGTCTCTACAATATTATTCCTCATTATGTTTCAATATAAAAAAACTAAAGACTGATCATTATGATTACCAATTTAAAAATATAAAGTCTTATCATATGTACTCTCTATATTAACTAAATGATACTTTTTAACACATTTAAAACATTCTATCATATAAATTGTTGATTTTTTTAGAATTTTCTTTCTTTTCTTTTTTCATAAAAATCATTTCTATTTCTAAATATACGAGAACCTCCTTTGACATAAATTCAAAGAAACCCCTTTAATAATGTATCCATGATGTCATTAAAAAAACCTAATTTTCTTATTTTCCTCACATTGATGATCTGATGACTTATGGATGTCATCGTGAATGTGATGGATTGGTCACTCATTATGTCCAATGACTTATCAGTGTTAGCTCCAGTAAGTTGAGTTTTGAACCAATTGATTTTTTTTTTAATTTTTATCGTGAAAAAATTGTAAATAAAAAATAAAATTGATAAAAATAGTTGACTATATTGTTGAAAAATCATCCATTTTATCAGTGTCTGATTCCATTTGGATTATTGGACTCTGCAATCCCCACTTACAAATGTGCTTCAAAAAAATAGTTATGTTCATCTTCTTATGAATTAGTGGCACCCCACATCCAATGGACCAGTTTCATCAACAAATTCTTTTATTCCATACTTTCATGAACTGATGCCTCATTCTATGAATTGTTTCTTTTATAGGATATGATATTCTAGTGGATCCGTCTCTCGGTGCTTTAGTGAATCTTTAACTTCAGAAAATTCAAACTCCCAAGCCATTCTTCTTCCAAAAAATTCAACTTATATCATGAATTATTCCTAACTTTTAGAAATTAAGTATCAAAATACAACTATCTGAATTATATCACAATGTTCTTTGAATTCCCTTCATTCTATAATCCTCTATCTTTATATGCAAACCTTAATCTGAATAACACTACTTGGAATGACTCAACTGACTTTCTCACTTTCTATAAAAAAGATTGCATCACAAGTTTGTAAACCAACTTGTGATATTTGAGAACATAAAAATCAAAAAAGCGTCATCATATTTAGTATAAATATATTTATACTCTGATACATATCTTGAAACCCATTGAAACTTTACTTCCAAACACAATTTGATTCTGAAACATAATTTCTTGCACAACCCTTCTTCAAAACAGAAAATCGAGGCTGATGAAATTTCAGATCAAAATTTCATCTGATCTTATGATTATGATGCCCCCTTTCACCCTATCAACAAAATATACAAAGTGAATTTATTTTTCTATACTAATATTAAAATACCAAACAATCAACAAATACTTCTTTCAGCATAAAAAATACTTCTAACCAACTTGGTCCCATCAATCTTCCCCTTGGGAATTTATTTTCATTAAAGGTTCATAAATCACTAAACATTGTAACCTTATGCTATAGATCACTTATCAATAATTCTAAGAAAATGTGAGCTAAAACATTATAAGAAAAAAGAATTATTGACAATAAAACCATGTTGTCCAAAAGTAATGACTTACAAAACTTCTTCAACTTCCAAAACTTCTTTTACTTTTACCTTTAAAAAGGTATTTGTCTTTCACCTTCCTATAGATACAAGTTTCATACATAATTTAAAAAACTATTAAAAAAGTTCACATTGTTACATGATAAGATCACAACATACCCAAAACTCTCTCTCTATACGTGCTTCCTTAAAATGTTTATCACATATCATTGGATATATTTATGAATCATTATTTTTATCCCCCTTTGACAGCACTATCCAATAGTGTCATAGGTGTTACAAAACACATTATCATTTGGGAGGGGTAGGGTTCAATTTATAGGATCCCTCTCTTGGGAGAATTTCTCCTCCCCCCGCCCCACTCATCTTGTCGGGTTACTCAATCCCGACTAGGTGGAAAAAACAAGGTGAAAATTACTAGTGTAGATGAATTCCTATATCAAACCATCAAAAATTGAGATGTCATCCTCTGGGATGCTCTACCATCTCATATGTCAATGTCTTCTTCCTATATGGGGCTCTCTCTAGTGTGACCTCACTAGGGGGAATGAGGTTTCCTTGTGTGGAGGGTTCGAAAAGTCCACACTTGAGAAATATCTTTTTAAAAAAAATAGAGATAGTAAACAAACATGGTTTCCACTAAACATGGTGTGGAAAAAGGTTTTTAATTTTTAATTAAAAACTTATTAAGAAGTTCCTTAACATATTTTTCTTGATAAATAAATATTTAATTCTTCTTTTGTAAGATTTTTAACTCATGAAAGTATGTCATATCCTAAAGCATGGATATTTCGAACAACTTTTTCATGTCTTCGAAAAATATTTCACACATTCTTTCATCATTCCCAACAAAGGTAAAACCATCAACATATATAATCAAATTGAGGGAAATCTATTGAATTTATTTGATTTACATATTACTATCAAACCATAATTACTTAAATTTCAACTTATTTAATCAAGTATAAATTTTTTAATTCCATACCCTTAGATATTTCTTTATCTAATACAAGTATTTATTTAACTTACATAAATAAATTTCACCCTTCCCAAGAAAAAATATGCATGGTTCTTCAATATAAACTCTTTCATCAAGTTCTCCATTCAGAAATTCTGAATTCACATCTATCGAAAATATTTTGTAACTTCATTGTGCAATAATAGAAAGAAAGGTTCTAGTTTTTTATAATCATTACACTGAATAGAAAATATCATCCAAATCAATGACTTCAATTTGTGAGTAACCTTTTCACACTAACCTTGCTTTGTTTCTTATCACTTCCCCACCATCATTAAAATTTTTCCAGAACACCCACTTGTACCAATACAATTTTTGTCATTTTTTTAGGTATTAATTCTTCTGTATCATTCTTTCCAATCTGATCCAACTCTTCATTCATATCATGAATTCATTCCAAATAAAAAAGGGTTCAATAATGTCTTTTATCTTAACTTTTGAATTCAAATAAGTATGTGTAACCATTTTTTATTTTATAGTTGTTTGAAATTTTTGATGTTTATCACAAATTATTCTTAGATTTTCCACTTTATTACTCTTCATAGGATGAGATATATGAAAATCTTCCTCATCACTAGAAATTTCTGAGTTTGATTATTCTATGTGTCATCACAATTGTTTGCATCATTTTCACTTTTCTTAACAAAAATTATTTCATCTTCCTTATCTACATGTGTATGTACAATATATTCCTCGTATATTTCATGAAATTTTACATCAAAAGTGTTTATAATTATTAATGTCACATTGTGGAAACATCAATATCCTCTTCCATATACATAATATCCAAGAAATATTCCATCTTCAGATATTTGATCATACTTTAAAAGGATTCCAAATTTATTCTTTATGACACAAGGACTCCCAGAAACTCATAAGTGTTTCCAACTTAGATTTTATTCATAAAAAATTTCATATGGAGTCATATTAGATCATGACCTATAAAAACATCGATTATGAATATAAATTAATTTTCTCATAGATTTCCTCCAAAAGTAATGATAAATAACATGTTCAAGTAACATATTACGTCCCATTTTAACCAATATTCTATTATTCCTTTCAGTAACACCATTTTTGAGGTGTGTATGGTGTACTAAACCAATGAGGAATTCTATTTTTTTCAGATAACTTTTTAATTATTCATTCCTATACTCACCACCATTATCATTACTGAAAATCTTTATAGAATACCCATATACCTTCTCACATTTTCTGATAAATATTTTAGACATCTTCAGAGCATTTGACTTATGTTTCAAATACATAACATAAGTAATGATTAAAAAATAATTAATGAAATAAATAAAGTACTAATCAAAAAAATTTGTTTTTTACTCATTGGCCAAGAAATATTAGAATGAATAAGTTTCGTGGGTCGTTTTTACCTAATATAAAATTTATTATGCACAAAGTTTGTAATATTTCCTTTCTGAAAAATATTGCAACCCCAATCTATTCTTCATGACCTATCAGGAATACTATGAACTCTATTATTTATTTAATAAATTTAACATGTTTATAGGAAACATATGTCCTAGACTTTTATACAAGAACAAATTTTCTTCCATCATGATTAAATAACATAAATTCGGAACATCACCAACATGGAACAAGTTTCCTTTTGTACATTGGATTCTTGTAACAAATTTTCCATTTCCCTCTCTTTTTATAAAAGAACCATATTTTCTAGAAATAGATTTATTACCTTCAAAAAAAAGTTTTGAAACACTTAGAAATTTGTGTTTCAAACCATAAACAAACAAATATTTCTTGGATTTAAACTTTTCTTTCCCAATAATAGTGGACCAAAAAACATTGATTCTGTGGGAATCATCATTTCAAAATGTTACTACTATATTGAAAACATTCAAATTCTTTAATTTTTTTTAAATATCCCATTATATACGAATAACACCCACTATCTAAGATCCACGTTTATTTTCATTTTTCAGCTTTGAGGGAGTTTTCTACAATTAGATCTTTTTTCCATTGTTTTATCTTTCTTTAAATCTACCTTTTTAGAATTGTTAAAAACATGTCGCTGTTCTAATAACAAAACCAGGAATTATTTTTAATGATTTCCAGGTTGTTAACATTTTTAAAAAATAGTTTCCAAAGGTAGGAACCTATTTTTAAATTTCACGCCAACCTTCTTAGGATTATTCCTTTAAGGGGATTGACTCCCACTAAAACTTTCATTTCTGTACCTTATGGGATATTTGTAACATTTTTGTTTGAACCAAAAAATATTTTCTATGTGATGAAATCCACCAAAATGCTATCATTACCCATAGAAATAATACTTTCATCTATAAATTATATATGGTTCAGAATTTTGGACTTGTTTTAAGATACATTTTTATCTTTCACATGAGATATTTTTTGAGTCCCAAACATTTTTTTATTAATAGTAGAGATTTGGTCAAATTTTGAAAATCAGAATGGAGAATCTATCAAAGTGGAAGGATGCTATGGAAATTAATTCACTAGGGAGTAATAGAGAAAATATTTGTGATTTATGATTGAGGGGAAGGATGGAGAGAAAACTCTATCATCCAAAGAAGCAGTAGGAATTAAATTTACTAAATCTATCCCACACCAGTGTGTGGGGTCCAATCAATCATACTTGGATTTTTGAAGAGAAATTATTCATTTAATTTTTTGATGACTATAATTGGATGAGATGTGTAATATTTATATGGTCTAAAAGAGAAGTTTTGTATCAAAACCTCACACATATGGGCTTGAATGACTAGTAATAAGGTGAGTGTGACAACTCTAAGCCTTCCTATAATAGGCTAGGGGATAGATACCAGGGCTAAGTATGAGTATCCTACATATGGGAGGAATTAACCTGAGTACTTATACACATAGAAACATCTACATGTCCATAAAAATAAGAAAATAAAGTAAAATTGATACCAATGAATAAATATATCCAAATTACACAATCAGTGTATGATATATTTATTTTAAAGTATAAGGGCTAAATAAAATCTCCTAAAAATTTGAAAAGAGTCCAACCTGCTTAGAAGGAGGGGGATGTTGTCAAATGAAAATCCAGAATGATACTTGGTTTATCTAGTCCTAAAATAAGCTCCAACTACTCTATATCACCCTATGACTCCATTAAAATACATATTTTATGCATAAGGAATAACATGTGTTGGAAGATCCCATGCAGAAGTGAGTATAATAAAACTCAGTAGGACACCCCGAAACCACTAAGCATAAACCATATAGAGAATTCATCTCATCAATAAATAGTCATGTGAATAAAGATAAGAGAAAAATGATAATAAAAAACCCAGATATAATCATACTAAACCCTAAGTCTCTAGATATTTCTACCAATTCTAGCCACATGATTCTGCTTGAAGAATCGAGGTAATTCAGATCTTATAAAATCGAATCCGTTAGTTATTCCATCACTGATGGTGTTCATCTGAGATATTATTCTTGTCATGTATCACTAAATAACTACTCACTCCATCTATAAAGATCTAAACATCCAAATAGGGGATCACACCCAAGGCCACTAGGGGACACCAAAAACCCTACTAGATCAGCCTGCTAGATAGGGGATCAAAACCCTATGTATGATGGTCATACTGATACCACAATACCTATAAAAGCCGAATAATTACTCTTAGCTTACCCCACTCTGGTCACAAAAGAGGATAAATCAAACTTTATTTGAAAACAAACCCATACAGTGTATTACAATCCTATTCTCATGATGTAATGCCACACTATACCCACATGGGGATCGACCAAGGAATCATACTCAATTGAACCTGCTCCATTCTAAAGAAAAGAAGGGATTCCAACTATCTCATAGTAATTAAATGTTGTGTATAGAAGGTATATATAGTATAACTCTAAAAATGGATCATCCTATGTCCATGTGCATGTTCCTATTCCCATTATCATATACATCTAGCCCTGCCTATGTATTTGGGTCGTTCTCATGTACTTGCCCTTGTTTGAGTATCAGGACATGCCTATGTACTCTACCCACTCTTGTGCACCTAGCCATTTCAATGCCCATGTACACTTCGGGGTACACACCAAGTTTTCAACAACAGGTAACACGGTGTGTCACATGCGGAACACATTGTGTGAAATTTTTCTCTATGTGTAAACCTAATTTCATAGAAGAATGACTGTATGGAATGTTTTATTAATAGTATACACCATAGAGTCATTATTTTCATTGAAACTCAAGGATACTCTATACATCTCGCCACACCACCACTTCCTATGATATCACATCCATCAAACTCAAAAAACATGGATATGAATTGACAATGTCCTTCCATCACCACTCATCGGGATCTGACTATAAAATCCTACAAGGAATCACTTCTATAGCACCACGTCATCATTGCTTGACAAACCATGAATCAGGAAAACATTGATCTAATCCTGATCCACCTTTGATTATATGCAATCATCATCGCACCTCAATTACACATTTTATTATAAAACGCACCCACGATATCAATCTTATTCACCAAATATTGGTCATGTAATGATCAAATACTGGGTATTCATTGGACCATTGACCAAAGAAATTAACAATGATTAATATGTGAACGAATAAGAGATAAATTCATAAATAAAAAATGTTGAATGAACCAATGCTATGTTCATGTTGGGATCTATTAATTTCTATTAGAATGATGAATAAATAACCAAAAATTAATTAAATAATATCAATAATAACCAACCATATATTTAAAAACCAATATTTTTATAATAATTGGGTCACATTTTACATAGAAAATCAAAACAAGATAAATCCAATTAAAGAAAATAACTTACCTTGAGTTTGGAATAATCACTTGTGAAGAATGAATCTTCATCATTGTCATTGGAAAGATCCTTGAACTTTATTATGGAACATGATCCTTGATCCAGAGTCATTTGGAATTCCCTCTTCCAACAGCTTCTCTCAATCCCATGGTTATACGGATAACCCTGCAAATTGGATATAATCATATATTTATAGAGGATATGGTTAGGTCACTACATTGAAAATAATAAATAAATAAATAAATTTATTTTCTTATTATTTTATCCTGAATTTTTTTTACAAATTGGTTGATGGTGACATAGGTTATGTCATTAATAGGGTAAAACCCATGTTCTAGACTCCAAGGAGGTCACAAATTTCTCATCCAAGTCTCCATTCAGTAGTTATTCTACTATTTTAGAAAAATATAAGCATACGATACTAATATAATCAATATTTTTATTATATCAAAAATTAGTTCATCGGGCCATGGAATATCTCTTTTTATTAGCATATGGATCAAATAATATTATTAGATATATTCAAATTTTTTTTATAAAAAAAGAGACATTACATTATCCCCATTTAGTATTTTTTTACTAAAAATATAAAAAATATTACTAAAAAAATGTGGTTTCTGAGCTTTCATATGGGTCTCCATCTCCTAGGTTATCTCTTGAATATATCCATTTTACCACCAGAATCACACCTAGGCAACCACTCCCCCACATTAGTTCTTCACCTTATGATCCTCAATCTATAGTGGGTACTAGGGAATGATAGACCTATCCTCGATATCCATCTCACCCCAATTGATAACATGTGACAGGTGATGCACATACCTCCTTAACTATGACATGCGGAAGATATCTTGTACCAGGTGTAATTTGGGTGGTAGGGCTAAGTGGTATTCCACCTCATTAACTGCATAAAATATCTACAAATGGATAATGAATCATGGATATAGATTTACACTCTAGCAAAATCTCCCCAATCCATTCCAAGTCAAGACCTTCAGAAACATGTGGTCTCCCTCCTTGAACTCAAAAGGCCTCCATTGTCAGTCCACATAGAACTTATGATGCATTTTTACAATCTTAATCCACTCCTGGTTTATCTAAACCTTATTTTTCCCCACTCTCAATAACTACAGGCCCATGAATGCTGACTATCCTGAATCAGTCCTACATAGTGGTGACCTACAGAGTTTCCTATAAAAATCCTCAAATTGTGTGATACCAATAGTGGAATGGTAGCTAATGTTTTATACAAACTCCACCAGGGGTAGGTGATCCTACCAACTCTGACCGATAAATTTCATACTTTCTTGTAGCATGTCCTCCCGAACCTAAATACCCTACTCAGTCTGGTCCCCAGTCTGAGGGTGAAACACTATCCACAAAATCAACTGAGTGCCAAAATTATCATGTAATCTTCTCCATAATCATGATATAAAGTGATCATCTTGGTCTAGAATTATCATGTTGGGAAATCCATTAATTCATATTTTGTCCTATTCATAAAGGCGTCTGAAGCTCTCTACTGAACACTACTCTCGTATAGTTAGGAAGTGGACTTAGTAGGTGAGTTGGTCCTTGATCACCCAAATCGAATCGTATCCTCTATAAATTTATGGAAAACCTGTCAAGAAGTATTTAGATACACCATCACACTTACGCTATAAAAACTCCAAGGGTTTATCTAAACCCACTAAAAACTAGTGCTTAACCTTCACTTGCTAAAAAATCATGCATCAAGAGACAAACTCTACAATACATTACTTCATTCCAGGACAACAGAACTAATATCAATGGTCCTGGTATATCTTTTCCACACATGAATGTACCACTAAAGGGGATGTACAAAACTTCCTCATCACATCCTCACTCAATGTCACTAGTACCATCATCCATACTCTAAAAAGGATGACATGTTCCCCACCTTTAGAAAATCTATTACGAGCACATATAGTGGATATCTTAGCACATAAGTTCTCACAATTGGTATCTCCTTGATAATTCTACCTAACACATTGTATAAGTAGTGTGGTATTTACCATCACATTTATATATATTGTACCATCCCCATAAACTATAGACAACTGCAATTAGGATAACTATTCTGAAACCCTAGTAAACAACCATGAACAAGATCTCCTACTAAGATAATATTCCACTAAATTACCCTTCGTAGAAGTATAGACTATCCTTAAGTCACAATCCCAGCAAAACTATAGACATTCCCTCTATCTCAATTTATGATACTTATAAAAGAAGATATACTTTATACTTAGGATAAATGATAAATACCATAAACATATGGTAGTGTCTTCATATATTGAAGTAAAAGTCTACTGATTACAACTCCAAATTATGTGTCATGTATTTCTACTCATGTGGTATTAATTTTTGAGA
Organism: Viscum album; assembly: GCA_963277665.1. NCBI lineage: Eukaryota > Viridiplantae > Streptophyta > Magnoliopsida > Santalales > Viscaceae > Viscum > Viscum album. The sequence goes on from OY728156.1 coordinate 321,225,730, forward strand.
CCCATAGGCAGTCACTGCCTACATATTCATCATGAAACAACCTATTATGGTTTCTGAGGCATCACAAAATACTATTTACTTGACAAAATTCTCAAGCAATATCCAAATGGGGTAACTCGTTAACCTCTACCATTGATCCTAAAAGGATTACCAGAACCTTTCCATCCACTTGAAAGGCTACCCATTTCATTTCAAGTATGTTAATAGTGTTGATGTCAAAGAGAAATCGGAAAAGAATCTCTTGTTATATCCTACCAACCCAAGGAAGCTCTGCACCCCCTTTATTCTATTGGATGGATCTCAAGATAACACTACATCAACCTTTTATAGGTCCACTACTGCACCCTCTACTGAGATATCATGTCCAAGAATGTAGACCTACTAAAAAATGAACTTAAAATTTGAGAGCTTCAAATAAATTTAGTGCTTTTGAAGTATATCCAGGACCATAATCAAGTGTCTCACATGCTCCTCCTTAGATATTTTGTACTCTAAGATATCATAAATAAAGAGAACTATATAATAGCATAATAATGGACGAATAATCTAGTTAATGATTTCTATGTACACTATTGGGGTGTTCATCATGTTTAAATCTATCACCATGTACTCATAATGACTATCGAGACATTAGAATTTTTCTTTGATATATCAACATATCATACTCAGTGCTTGTGTTGAACCGATATGATGTTTCTCTCTAAGAACCATATTTACCCTCATAATTGATCTAAGAGTTGTTGATCCTTGGTAGTAAAAACTTATTCTTTATTGTCACTGGGTTTAGGGACTATTAATACCCAAAAAAACTAAATCTCCCATATGTCTTCTTGAAAAATAAAAATAGGTATACCCAGGGGAGAACCCTGGGTTTAACAAAGCCCTACCTCTATAATTCCTTTGTCCTCATCTTCAAATCATGAATATATGTGGGATCCATCTGACATTTGGTCACAAATATGGGGAAGTACCTATGTGTAATTCAATATAGAGTGCTACCTCTTAGTTGGGAGGCAATCTAGGAACATACTCGGGGAAGAAATCCTCTTACTCATACACCACTATAGGGAAATGAAAGACCATATCATCAACTTCTCCTAGGGTAATACTATCTAATTGATGATAAATAGGATATATCATTTTATATATGAGACCATAATTCTCTTCCTGGGTTTTCTTCTCACTTATAAAGGAAAACCCCATTCTATCGTAGTGGATACACCACATCCTATGTTTTTAACAGTCAATCTTGGAAGGAAATGTAGATATCCAGTCCATATATAAGATTATTTCATAAGGTCTCATAACTACAAAAAAGGGATCAAAATAATAATCTCTTACCTCTGAGAGTTAGGCCAAACTATCAATAGAAGTGTGTGATCACTGAGTAACCTTTGGTAGAAGTCTCAAAGTTCAGGGGCCGATCCAAGAGATGAAACAAAATCTATAATCCTCGAAAAAGAGAAGTGTTAATATAATAGTGGATCACACCTATGTCCATTATAACTACAACTAAAGTAGATATGACATAGATCAGAATTATAATCATCATGAGAGCCTCGAGGTCATAGGTCTCTAATTCCTACAATTGTCTTCATCCCGGGCCACCATCTCTTTAAGACTGGCATAGACCACCTGAGGTTGGTGGTGACAATAGGTCAAACCACCTTCCACATCTTGCTACTCTACCCACTACTTTAACATGTTTGTTGCTCTGTAGAAATTATTTCTCCTGATGTTATATCTACCTAAGTGGTCCATTGAATGTATCTCTATCAAATGTACGATAGCTAAGACAATCATAAGAGAGATTTCAATGACCATCACAAGAGAAACAACACCTCTCTATCGGCTGAATAGAACCATCCTCAGAGCCCTGAACTACAAATACACTATCTTGGGATTGCCTCCTGAAGTGTCTTGTATTGTGGGATCACTAAGACTTTGTTTAGATACAAGTTTACATGGTATCTACTTCTTTGTTCCCACTATAATCACCCACTATTAGAATCTTCTCTTTGAAAAATATCTCCACTGATAAAGACCTATTAAGAACACCATCATAGGTGGGAATTCAAAGAGATATCACTCTATCACTAATATCTTACTATAATCCCTACCTAAAAGTCCTTACTCTGAATTATGAGTCTCTAATTATATCCAGAGAGTATCATGAGAGGTCAGTGAATCTTGTTGAATAATCTACTATAGTCAAAATTCCTTGATATATCTATAGAATCACTTTAATGCACATCGAACATAATATGGATGGATAGATTTCCTCCCAGAAAATACACTCAAAATATTTCTAGGAGAAAGATGTATCATCATGTGTCTGAGTCTCCAGACTCCACCATAACTCAGTGTATCCCTAAAGGAGACTCACTAATGGAACCATCATCTGACCTAAAGGTGTCCTCACAAAGAGTAAAACTTGAGTGTTTTCCTCTATCAAATGATCAGATTTCTGAGGGCCGAGATTTCCCTAAAACCTAGGAGGTCACTACCTTTGAAATTTATGGAGTCTACTTATAAGGAACCAATATTAAACATCACATAATCTTAACTTAAGTTAATAATTCACAATTAGGATCTTTTTAGGTTTAGAGTTTTAGATAATTAGACCACAACTATAACATATCAACTTGAATATTACATGTAGACACTACTACTCAGTATCCACTTTTTCATAAAATAAAAACTGTTAAAAAGAAACATGTCTAGTTACATGTTTTAGACAACATGACTTTTCCCTGATCCCATCATTGACCCTATTCCACTTTATATCCTGTGAAAAAACATTTCAAAAACTTGGGATGAGCAAAAAAGCTCAAAAAGAGATACACAAATAAGGAAAACTATTAGTTTTTCAAAAATACAATTAAACCATGAATACTTTATCATACTTAATAATTTTCACCTTTATGAAGTTGTAAATACTCTTCACTGAATAAAATATCATTGCTTACCCTCTTGTAACCAAAATATTACCATGAAACCCATAGAAAGAACACATAAAAAATAAAGGTAACTTGTGACATAAACATACTTAAATAGAATTACCATATGGTCAAATTCCACACATATCACTAAATGGAACAACCATAAGGCTGACTTCTATACCCAATGTATTGGATGTTGTAACATAACCACCCATCCTGGTTTATCACGGCACCACCAATCATTTGGATAATCATGTAACCACCCATAAAATGTCCAAGTACAATTATAAATCATAACACATAAAAAAATAATGAACGAAATATAACATTTCCATATTTCAATCACAATATATCATTTCAATATATTGATGTAATCAATGTTTTACCAAAATGATTTTCAAAACCATTTAAAATATCTAATAAAGATATTTTTGAATCAAAGTGTCCCATACCACATTGATACTTTTAAAGGTATTAAAATTTTAAAACATTAATTTACATATAAATAAATCCATAAAACAATTTTGAAAATATGTACATTAATGGGAAATATTTATAAGAATAAATCTTTAAAAACAATATTTTAGTTAAAGTGTTGTTAACCAAATGAGAGATGATTGAATATAAATAATTGAGGAATAAAATTTAATAACAACTTTATAATATCATGATAATAAATGGATTAATGATATAATATTATAATGGATAGTATATACATCGTATAAAAGTGAATTAGCACATAACAACAACGAAGTCTCAATGGAATGTAAATTGAGATGAAATCCCTTCTAAAGACGGTATCCTTAGATTAGGGATAAATCAATTACATAATTATGTGTGAAAAATATAAATACACTCAGTATGGTTGGATATTAAGTGAAAAACAATCATAGTTCATTCAAACATATTAATAGCACAAAAAAATAAACAAGTAGAAGTTTAACCCAAAGAATTGAAATTGGGTGAAGAAGTTTTCTTACAGAAATTCGACAGCCTAACGACGTCACTTTAAAATTCAAAAAATGATTTGATGAGAGATAAAAGGGTATTTAATCACTTGTACATAAAATTTAAAACAATAAGGATATATAATAACATATCCCAACATAAGAATATGTAAATTAAAATACATAACCAAAAGAAGTCTTTAAAAAAAAGAAGGGTGAAAGCTTCCCTTACCGATTTGGTAACTTGAGAAATATACACCCCATGGAAGAAGGATCATAAAATAAATATGTAAATACTCATAAATTATATCATATTACACAAATAATAAAATCATGTGTACTAAATACACTACACAAAATGAAATAATGGTAAATATATCATGAATCTCACGAGAATAAAAAGTGAGATGAAAACCCCTTACCACGTTGTAATCAATAGAGTCATATGACCAAAAGTTAATGACCACCAAATGAATCATAGAATACCATTAATATAAAAATAATCATGATAATATATATCAAATGGCAGTGAAAAATACACCACATGAAATAAATAAGTGGTGAACAATGGAAAACTCAAGTAATTAAAACAGAGACAATAAACCCCTTACCATGTTGTAATAAATCGAGTCATATGGCCAAAAGTTAATAACCAAAAAATGAATCATAAAATAACATGAATATAAAGATAATCATGATAATATATATCAATTGAATTTTAACAATTGACCACATTAAATAAATAAGTAGTGAAGAATGGTAATCTCACATAATTAAAAGTGAGAAAATAAACCCCTTACCTCAAGTCCAACTCGTCTTGTATGTTCCTTGTTCTTACATAATAATAAACTTATGTTAATTTTTACTCGATTAAGAACATTTTTCAAGTTTTATTATTCATTTTATATAACTTATTAAATTTCTATAAGAATTAGTTAATTATTTGAGTTCATATCGGACATTTTTTTGATGTTCGGAACTTGAGTAAAAAATGAACTTTTTATAAATACAAACTGTCCATGTGGTCAAAGTATATTATATCCAAAATCATATTCATGATTTAAATATCATATATATCACATATATCCAGTATATATATGTATTTATAATAGTACATAACATTTGGATATACGAAATGAAATGCACCATTCATGGAGACCGTAAGTCGTACGTACGCATAAATGAAACTTTCATTTCTATTTCGTATTTTAATGGATTGAAAAATTAATGATACATAGGTATATTATAATTATAGTATAATATCATATATAATTTCATTAACACCATCCTTTATACATCCCACGTATGGCATGAACGAGTCATATCACTTTGAGGGCCAGTAGTCCGCACTTCCTCAAATGAAATTATCTTATTTACCCATTATGGAAACCATAAAGGTATGCTATTAATGAAATATAAATAATTAAAGAGACAATATAAATATAATATATATCACATAAAAATATAGTTCCATTTAAATTAATGATAATATTATATTATTTTTTGATATAACTCAACATTGTGTGCAATGTAAGTTTTCAAAGAAACTCACTATTGCATATCAGGTATGCCATCGAACATAGAACCCCCTTTAAAATAAAATTAATATTTAATTTACAAATATTTATAAATGTGAAAAATTTCATATATTTTATTTACGTGGGATGTTAAATCCTTCCCCCTTTTGGAAGTCGTGTCCTCACAATTTTAAAATTGGGATTGGAAACTTCATTGAAAGTCCCTCATCGGAAAAAGAGTAAATAAAAATATATCTTTAAAAGAAAGAAAGGCATGAAAAAAGGTCACCCAAGATAAACCATACTAGGATTCCATGAAAACATGAATATGTAGGAAAAAATAAGTGTCAGGTTCTGATGGAGAGTGATATAAAACATGATTAGGATAAAGTTAACCACCACAAAATCACAAAATTGGGACGGTTTAAATGGTCTTTGATTCCCCAATAGGAAAATTTAATGGATTTTTTTTGTTTTAAGTTACTTTTCATAAAGTTGAGGAACTTATTTATGATCCTAACTAAAAATATAAGGGAACATACTTACTTGTCATGTATACTTTAATCCTTTACTAAATTCATACCATAAAATCATATATTCTCCAAACGACGAGTATTTCAGATGACTTGAAAACACCTGCAACGCTAGAATAAACTTCTAGAGTATCAAAAAATCTACAAAATATTAACAATATATTTCCCCCATACTTAGACATCAACCAAAACTAAAAATGTTAGTACCAAATCAAATAATCCCAAAAAAGGATATTCATTTATAAAAATAAATACTACTCTAAATCTCAAAAATTAAACAAACAATACCCAAAGTTCAATAAAGGCCATTCAATATACAATTTTCCTTAAAATCCTTCAATATAATCCAAAATAAGATTGAAAACCAAATCTTATAAGGATTTAATCCTATATTCTTCCACAATAAATATTAAAATTTATCTCCAAATAACATCGAATACTCTTAAAGTCTCAAACTGAAAAGTAATTAACCTAATATCATATTCTCTATGATAGGTTAATCATTTCCTTAAATAACCCAAATCGCTTATATGTCCACAATAAAAACATATATTCTTCCAAAATAAAATTCCACCATTACTCCTCAATTGAAATATCAAAGTGTCCTATTTTCCATAGGCATATAGTGTTTTCCCAAAATAGAGAACATCTTCTAAAATAACCTTTATCACTTAATCACCAAATCATTTTCCCATATAAAGGATATCCATTTGAAAAAACATAAGTTTCCAAAATCAACGTATTCTTGATCCATAAAATCATTTAACAAAAAATAATAAGTCATACAAACTAGGGACTTCACGTAGGCAAGTGGTAGGTGATGCTCCCTTGTCACACTTTGGTTGTGTGTTCAATTCCTACGGCATTGCCTGATGTGATAGGTCGTCACCCATATTATGGTTTTTCCTTTTTATAAAACTCAAAAATAACCCTAACATGGTTTAACATAAAAGATTTTCTCATACCTTTCATTTTCGTCCAATACATAAAGACCTCAAAATCGTGTCGTTTCTTAACTCCATATGATAAAATAAAACTACTCCCAAAAGAAAGAGCATCATACCTGGATCATGGTTTCCATATGGTTTCATCATCATCTTGTTCACATTGGTAGATTTTCCATGCATTGAAACAATGATTTATATATCCTTCAAAATCATTTTCTTCCTTCATCCAAATACACCTTGTACAGCTTGGGTAATATGGGTGTTCGTAGAAAAATAGTTTTAGAAAATAATCATGTATAGAATATAATTTAAAAACATCTAATAAAACATGATTTTTATAAAATAGTCGGATCAAGTTTGAGTTGAAACTTTCAATAAATGGTCCTTTTAAAATACCATAAGTATGTGCTAATATACTATATTGTAAAAGAAAATATAAATAGGTTGCGGAAGGGTATCCTTATTGAGAAAATGGGATTTGATTAAATACAAACCATGATTCATGATGATATCGAGGTATAGTGGAGGTGTTTGATATCTCAAACAACTGCTTGCAAGTGATTTGTATGCTAGAAAATTTTCACAATCATCTGAACATGACTTTGAAATAATTATTGCAAGCATGTCATCAGGAAGAGATACGAATGTCATTTGATATCCTCCTCATTTAATTTGTAATAGAATTTCATTGATCTAAAAAAATTATAAAACAATTATTTAACTAAAATAATAGACATAGTGACTAACCATGAATTTAACAAGAACTCCAAATCCCTAAAGTTGTCTAAACTGACCTCTGATACCAATTATAAGGACCCGACCTTAAACATTACCTAATCTTGACTGAAGTTAATAATTTACATTGAGTATCTTTTCAGGTTTAGAGTTTTAGAGAATTAGGTCATAACTATAACATATCAACTTGAATATTACTTGTAGACACTACTAATCAATATCCACTTTTTTCATAAAATAAAAAACTCCTAAAAAGAAACATGTCTAATACCATGTTTTAGACAACATGACTTCTCCTTGATCCCATCCTCGACCCAATTCCACTTTATGTCCTGTGAAAAACATTTCAAAAATTTGGGAAGAGAAAAAAAGATCAGTAAGGGATACACAAAGAAGGAAAATTGTTAGTTCTACAAAACAACAAGTAAACTATGATTACTTTATCATAAGTAATACTTTCCCCCTTTATGTAGTAGTAAATACTCTTCACTGAATAAAAGACCATTTCTTACCCTTTTGTAACCAAAAGATTACCATAAAACGAATAGAAAGAACACATAACATATAAAGGCCACTTGGGACATAAACATACTTAGATGGAATAACCATACAATAAACTTCCACACATATCACTAAATTTAATAGCCATACGGACGACTTCCATACCCAATGCATTGGAGGTTATAATGTAACCACCCATCCTGGTTTATCAAGGCACCACCCGTCAATTGGTTTATCACATAACAAACCATAAAATGTACAAGTACCATTATAAATCATAACACATAAAACAATCATGAATTAAAGATAAAATTTCAACATTACAATCACAATATTTAAATTTAATATGTTGACGTAATCAATGTTTTATCAATGCCATTTTCAAAACCATCTAAAAAATTTAGTAAAGATATTTTTGAATCAAATTCTCCCATACCACATTGAAACTTTTAAAGGTATTAAAATTTTTAAAAAATAAATGTTCATATAAATAAATCCTTAAAATCATTTTGAAAATACAGACATTAATGAGAAATATTTATAAAAATAAATCTTTAAAAACAATATTTTACTTAAGAAGTTCTTAACCAAATGAGAGATGCTTGAATACAAATAATTGAGGAATAAAATTTAATAAAAATTTTATAATATAATTAGAATAAAGGTATTCATGACATAATAATCCAATGTAAAATATATACACCATATAAAAGTGAATTGGTGTATAACAACAATGAAGTCTCAATGGAATGTAAATTGAGATGAAAGACATTATAAAGATGGAATCCTTAGATTAAGGATAAATCAATTAGATAATTATGTGTAAAAAATATAAATACACTCAATATGATTGGATATTTACTGGAAAAAAATAATATTCCACTCACACATATTCATAGAATGACAAAATAAACAAGTAGAAGTTGAACCTAAAGAATTGAAATTGGTTTAAGAAGTTCTCTTACAGAAATTCGACAGCCTAACGACTTGACTTTAAAATTTAGAAAGTGAGTTGATAAAAGAGAAAAGGATATCACATCAATTGGAAAGAAAATTTACAAAAATAAGGATATATATGAACATATCCCAACATAAGAAGACGTAAATTAAAATACATAACAAAAAGAAGTCTTTTCAAAAAGACGAGGGTGAAATGTTCCCTTACCGATTTGGTAACTTACGAAAAATACACCCTATGAAAGAAGGATCATAGAATAAAGATTTAAATACCCATAAATTAAATTATATTAAAAAAATAATACATTCATGGGTAGTACATACACTAAACAAAAGGAAACAGTGGTAAATATAGCATGAATATCACAGGAATAAAAAGTGAGATGAAAACCCCTTACCACATTTTAATCAATCGAGTCGTCTGACCAAAAGTTAAAAAAAACAAGTAAATAATAGAATAACATGAATATAAAGATATTTATGATAATATATGTCAAATTTAATTGAAAAATACACCACCTTAAATAAATAAGTGGCAAACAAAGGAAAACTCATGCAATTAAAAGTGAGATAATAAACCCTTTACCACGTTGTAATTAATCGAGTCATATGACCAAAAGTTAATAACCACAAAATTAATAATATAATACCATGAATATAAATATAAAAATGATAATATATATCAAATGTAAGTGAACAATGCAATATATGAAATAAATAAGTGGTTAATAATGGAAAACTCACGTAATTAAAAGTGAGATAATAAACCCCTTACATCAAGTCTGACCTATCTTGTATGTTACTTGTTCATATTGAATAATAAACTTAAGTTAATTTATAATGGTTTAAGAACCTTTTTAAAGTTTTATTATTCCTTTTATATCACTTATTATATTTCTATAAAAATTAGTTAATTATTTGAGTTCATATCATACATTTTGTCGATGTTCAGGACTTGAGTCAAAAATGAACTTGTTATAATTACAAATTGTCCATGTGGTCAAAATTATGTTATCAATAGAATCATATTCATGATTTAAATATAATATATATCATATATACCCAGTATATATATGTATTTATAATATTAAATAACATTTGATGATAAGAAATGAAATGCACCGTTCCTGGAGACGGTAAGTCGTATGTATGCATGAACGCTACTTTATTTTCTATTTCATATTTTAATGGATTGAAAAATTAATTATAAATAGGAATATTATAATTACAGTATAATATCATATTTAATTTCAATAAATCCATCCTTTATACATCCCACGTATGGCATGAATGAGTCATATCAGTTTGAGGGGGCGGTAGTCCGCACTTTCTCAAATGAAATTATCATATTTACCCGTTATGGAAACCATGAAGGTATGATATAAATGAAAAATACCAAAGTAAAAAAGAAAATATAAATATAACATATATTAAATATAATTAAAGTTCCATCATAATGACCACCATGAGGGGCGGTTGGAGATATTTGAACAATCATCGTTTCGTGAGATAGTCGATCACCGTCCACAGAAACAGTATGTTCTTATCAATTAGATAGAGGTGTGTGAAAGTGTAGTTATAATAATTCTTATAAAAATGAAATAGTATATTGAGGATACTGGTGTTTCTATAAAATAAATAAATTAATATATTTTAGGGGGTTGGAGAAGCAAAATAAAAGAAAATAACTTAAGAGAAAATGTTAACATTAAATCGAGTAACTCCCTTTGGTTTGAACCAAAAGGATTACTTGAATTACATTATGCTTAGGGAAATGATTCCAGGAGGAATAGAGGTATTTAGGTAGATTAATTTTTTAGAGGTTGAATGAGCCTAGGGGCTTTATAAGTTTGATGAATTAGTTATAATTAGTGTCCTTTTATAAGGTGGTGGATGTCCTCTTTAGGAAAGTTTGAAAATATTATTTTATTATATAATGATTTTCAGTTTCTAAAGGTCCAAAACTCATTAAAGTAAAATAGTAGATTACTCTTGTTAGAAATAAAATCATACAATAAGAATTGGATAGGTTTTGGATATTGTTTTAATTTTTATAATCTTATCTATTTAAATCATTCATTATCGAGGTAAACATTGCATCATTATTGTGTCCTAAATAATTTTATTTATTTGATGTTTAAAAATTATAAAAAAAATACCATGATATAGAAAATATTTTTATCTGTATAATTAATATTTATTTTCAAATATATAACTTATATAACCCCATGTAAAAATTTATTTACTAAAAGATATATGTTTATGTAATTTTTGTCTTTACTCTAAATCAATTAATATAAAGTGTTATTATCACTCCCAAGTGGCTCCATGGGGTCCCTAAATTGACCCCAGGATGTACATGGTTAGAAATGTATCAAAAAATTGGACTATGAAATGTGTTAGGGTAATTTAATATTATTATAATATTATTTTTTATACTTTTTTACCAGATTTACTCTTTAACCATGGTAAATAAAATATTCACTGAAGTATATATTCATAATGTATTAAAATAAAAGATACATATTTAAAAAATTTGGACCTCCTGATTCCAAATATGGAATCCATATTTCCATATTCAAAACACATATGTGGTATAAATTAATTTAAAATTAATTCTCGTTGTCAAAACAAAAAGCGTGTTTTTAAGAAATAATAACTATCAAAAGATTGACACTTGTTTATGTTCAATTTCAAAGTGAAATTACATCCAATGAACAAAATTGGATTAAATGGTAAAAATATAATCTAATTACACTTTAAAATCATTTAAAAAGATAATATAACCATATAAAAAATTATATTAAAAGGTAGTAATGAATTAAAAAATAGTATTTTTCATTATTAATTAAAAAATGAACTTTATCAGAACAATACCCCAAGTTTACCCCAAGTAAATTTTTATGTTCTGATTCTAAATAAGAATTTTATTTTGTCAAATATAACATATAAAAATTGACAAAAACTAGATTTTAAAAGGTTTCTCCATTAAAATGCGGTAAATCAACCTTTTAATGAATATTAGAGTATTTCTGCTTAAAATTAGATTCATTCAAATTTTAAGCTTCTATTTTTTTTGGATAAACATAAAAACATTTAACAAACATATATAATCATATTTTAGTTAGTTCTATTCATTCCTGCCAATACAATTGCTAGGTATTAACTACCATTTATATTAATAATATTATTATATTATTTTTTGGTATAACTCAACGTTTTGTGCAACGTAAGTTTTCAAAGAAACCCATTGTTGTATATTAGTTATGCCATCAAACATAGCATCCCATTTAAAGTAAAATTAATATTTAATTTACAAATATTAATAAATATGAAAAATGTCATATTCTCTATTTATCTGGGATGTTACACAACTCATCCTATAAACATCCTTGGCCAGTACTTCTAGCATAACATACTACTCAATGGGTGGTGGTAGATGTAACAAACCACCTGACGGTACCACCTAATCTAAATTCCCATATACTAAAGCCCCATCACTCTATCGATAATCCTCATGATCTCACAGTGAAATCTTGGCTAGATGTCTTCATATAGGCATCCAGAAATAAAAAATACACACCATGATCAATGAGTATATCGGGGGAGATGAATCAAGAAGGAAATGTAAACTACACAACATTCCAATATTATGAATGTTCCAATGTTTTCATTGCAAACATTTCCCATATGTAATGATTCAAAAAACTGATTATTAGAGTCTCAATGAATGGATATATTAAATTCCACCAAAACACTGGATTCCCAATCCTAAAAGATGAAATCAAAACACTTTAACTGTAAAGGCCCCAACCCTAGTAGCTTAGAACCAATTCCTTACTTTACTACATTATCATAAGATACAAGGAATAAAATCCCAAATTACCAAATAGATTAGTATTTCTAGAAAAGTAGATACATACTTGAACCATACATTGAAACTGAAAATATAAAATATAAGATAGTGAATCCTTTGTGAACACCATTATTCTTATATCTTATCCATACCTATCAATCATAATAAATTTCCTGGAATCTTCTGAAAAATTGAAAAATAAGAAATTGGTGAGATCAAATCCTAACTAAGGGCCGATTACAAAAAAACCTATCATAAAAACAATAACAATAATCTATATGGAAAGGAAAATAACAAAGAAAAAATTTCATTAATAAATAACTTGAGCATAAAATGGTAGGAATAATATATTATCAAATAATTCCATATAAATAATCATATGAACTTTGAACTTGACCATATATATACTAATAATTGAATAATCAAATGGAAATCAATAACCAATATCATAAGGATGGAATAAATAATTACATTAATCTAAAACATACTCTCAAGGAATAAAACAAAGAATATAATAACATCAATACTTTGTTCCAATAATCTTATAGAGGCATAAGGCCTTAGAGAAACCCAGTCTAGATAGTATCATGGGACCTACTGATGCATCAAGGGGCTATAACATGCCACTATCATCAATTACTATTTCCAATATATTCCACATATAAAATGGTTAAAACATAATCAACATAAACATTCATATTTAAATTCCCATATGAAAAGTATACACTTTCCACATTGAATGAACATACTCACAAACTATCTAGATTAATATGTTGAATGGTATTAAAGAAGTACATCAACTAAAAAATTATCAAAAAAAAATCCATAGAAATAATAAAGATTCTATTAATATAAAATATCCCAAGTGGATCATAACTAAATAAAAGGGTTGATGATATTGATGAATAAAAATATCTTTTAAGAAACATTCTTGAGGAAAGAATCCTTTTTCATTTTGAAATTAATTTTTCAAAACTAAATTTTTATCAAAAATTTTAAAAATAATATTGTCTAATAATAACCTTTGAAACTTATAAAATATTATTTAAAACATTTTAGTGGGAATTAATCCTAGAAATTTTTTTCATTTCTTGCACATTAAAACAAATATTCCTTTAATGATTTCAATAAAATCCCAACGAGATTTTTTTTAAAATAAAATGAAAATTACATTCAAAAATATTTTTTTAAAATGTTAAATACGGATAAAAAATCATTAAAAAATTTTAGAATAATATTAAAAACATTTTAAAATCATTTTTGGAAAATATAAACAAGGAAGAGAAATACGCCCCAACGGAGAATTAAACAGAAACAATCTTGAATAATGATGAGATTTTGAAATAAATCCTTACAAATTTATAATATGTTGAATCATTTTACCTATAAAATAAATATATTAAAATTAAATTTTAAATACCATTTATAAAAATATATTCATGATATAATATATTAAAGGGCATAATATAGACCACACAAAAGAAATAATTGAGGAATATGACATACATCTCACGGAAGTAAAAGTGAGATGAGAAACCCTTAACTTGCGATTAAATTTAGTTAAACCTGAATTAAAACCCTATATAATGGTTTAAATCATGTTATTAATTTATAATATAACCATATTTATATTTTTGACCTCATATATGATCTTATAATACTGGTTTGTTAATAATATTTAGTTATTACCATTGTTTTGAGTGTTAACTACATCATTTTCCTATGCATGTTTTTATCATGTAAGTTAAAATTATTATACATAAAATATAGTTATTTAATAACAATAATGATATTAAAGTAACATATATCAAATTTATTCATTATATAAATATTTATAATCATTTTTGAATGTTTAACATGGAAAACGAATCACGTCGTGTTATGGAGACGATATGTCCTATGTACGCACAGGTGATGATAAAATTAACTTAATGGTGAAAGGGAAATGAAGTTAATGATACATTATTTTTTATATAATTAATATCATTTCATTGTTATTATATATATCCATTATTTCCATCATTATACCCATCTAATTAAAGTGGTGTTGAAAAAAATACTATGGAACATAAATGCGGTAACTCGTACATACACACATGTAGAGCTTCTATTTGTCATAGTTTAGATAAAATGTTGAATATGGTTGTACCATAATCATAATATTATATAAGAATATATATGATACTGAATTTATTATTTTCAGATGACAAAAACACATGAAAATTAAGTATAAAAATAAATTAACTTGATTGAGTTGGTAAAAACAATTACCTCTTCTTCGACAGACTTCTTTTAGATCTATTCTTTAAGGATATAGGGTTCATATTTTTAGAGGAAAATCACCTAAAAAACATGAGTAAGGATTTTTATAAGATAAATTAGTATGTTTTGGTTTATCTACAAGGTTTAATGCATAGGGAAGAAGTGAGGGACGAGGTTCACAATTATAATTTAGGTGGGGGGAACTTCTGGACCCTCTAAAAATATTAAATTAAACTAAATTAATTTTCAATTAAAAATGGATCCAAAATGATTTATTTAGAATACAAGATGAGTATGGGTCAAAATAATCTCATAAAATAACTTTTATAAATGTTTAGGTCACATTCTTACCCTTATAATTTGGTTTTAACCTTAATTTAATCCCTATAACTCTTACCATGAAAACATGGATTTTACCCCTAAAGGGTTAATATATTTTCAATAAAATAAAAAAAGACCCATAAATAGATCATTTCTAACATTTTAAACATTTTATATATCATTTTTCAAAATTAATTTTTATAAATAATTTTATATCATTTAGTAGAAAATTATTTATTTTAAAATACCAATAATGTCAATTTTGACTCTATTCAATACATTGACATTTAAAAATATCAATACAATAAGATATCTTCAAACCAAATAGTTTAAAACATCCATAACATATTTAGGTAATCTATAAAATTCTTTTATGACCTTAATTATCTCAAATTGTATTTATTTTAATATTCTTAACATCTTTTATTTGATATTTTCATTAATAAAATAATCATTGTATCACTATTGTGAAAGTATTTGAGGTAATTATTTATTAAATAAAAATTAAAAATAAATTTCTATGATTAAGATAATTTATTAATATTTAGGAATACTACTTATATTAGGAGATAAATTATATATAATACAAAATAAAAATGCTATATTTACTAAAAAAATTAGTGTGACAAGTTTGAATTTTCTAACAATGAAATACTATAAAGATATTAAAGTCTTGTAAGTTGCTCTAAGAAGTCATAAATTTTTTCCAAGGATGTTTTTGGTTGAACCTAACTCATGAAATAAAATTAATATAGGTTTTTGGGTAATTTTATTATCATTATCATAATTATTTTTACCCTTAATTACCCAATTTATCCTTAACTATGGTAATGAAAATTACCAAAATTAATATTCATATTTAAAAAAGTGAAAGTTTTTATTAATTTTAAACTCCTGAATCAAAATATTACATCCATTTTTAATAATTCAAAACATATAAGTGTCAAAAATTAATTTAAAATTAACCGCAAAGATAGGGTAAGAAAATGAGTTTTTAATGTAACACCCCGAGATTTTATGAAAAATATTCTTTTTAATTTCATTCATATCTTCTATTGTACGACACACCAAAATTATCTTGCACTATATGCAACAATGTATTAGCTTTCAGTATACGCACCACTTTTCTTGGCTCTTGTTACACATAATTTCAAGTTCATTTGATAGAAGTTATTCTACGCAACATTGAGTGTGTATATATATATATATATATATATATTCAATGTATAAATAAAATATGGTTGGATTCTGTTATACGCAACAACAAAGGAGTTGTGCACTACACGCAACCCTGACTTGGCTTGCATTACACGCAATCACGACCTTCCTCGATAGCGTGTGTTGTACGCAATACCGGGTTTTACTAAACAATGATATATTATTATAATATTGTTATGAACTAGCCGTTATGAATAGTGTTAACTAAATTTTGAATTTTATAACATTATTATTCATCTTACACATTTCTAGAACATTGTATAAGAACAAAATAATTTTTTTTGGGTAAAATAAGTATTTTTCAAAAAATGCAGTTTTACCGCCTTTTGATGGCGTACCCACTTTAAATCTAGTTTTTGACATGTTTATAAGTTCAATTTGACAAAATAAAATTCTTCTTTCGAATCAGGATATAAAAATTTACATTAGATAAAGTTTTGATATTTTTCCGATAACTTTCATATTTTAATGAATAGTAAAAACACGCTATAATTTAATTAAAAACAACTTTTTTCATCGTAATATATTATGTGGTTAAATTATAATATTGAATGGTTTTAAAGTATAAATAGAATATATTTTTACCATTTAATATAATGTATGTCATTAGCATTGATTTTACCTCGAATTCGTAGGTTAAATTAATTCAATCTTTTGCAATGTTTAAAAGAAAAACCCGTTTTCTTTCAACAACAGGATTAATTTTAATTTAATTTATGCAAATTTTGTGTATTGAATTTGGAAAAATGGATTCCATATTTGGAATCAGTGGATCCAAATTATTTTAATAAGCTACTTTTTATTTTTGGGAATTATGAATAGAAACTACGGTAAATTTTATTTACCATAGTTAAAGGTAAATCAGGTAATTAAGGGTAAATATAATATTTTAAAATTACCCTAAAAAATTTCAAAATCCTATTGGATGACTAAAAGTCGATCCATATCACCTAATGGTCGGATTATATTCATTTAATTAAATTTTTTCAATGAAAATAATTTAATTATTATTAAAACCAAAGAATGTGACAACATGTCACTTTCTTAAATATTATAAGTATAATAATTTTAATTTAGTGATAAACTTCATGAAACCTCGAAAATGAATAGTCTCCAGAAATCTAATAAAATTATCTACATCATAGGAATTTATTTAGAATTTTTAAAGATTAAATAATTATCATTTATTATGACACAAAATGATGCAGTAATTGTCTTATTAATGAAATATTGACATAATTGATGTTATAAATTCCCAAATAAATGTAATTTGAGACGTTTTATGACTTAAATTAATTTTATAGGTTAATATGAAATGTTATTGTTGATATAAGTAACTTGGTTTGAACTTATAATTCTTTTATGAATTTCATAAAAATCATGTACCAAATAGTGTCAAAATTGACATAAATTAGTTTTTAAAACAAATATTATATTATTAATTGTTATTTAATTCATAAAAATCTACGGCTCATAAAAATGACTTATATAAGGATATATATATTAATAATAAACAACTTGGGGTTCGTTTGTATTGATATAGTAAGTTTATTACCCATATAGTGTAAGAAAACTAAAAGACACGGTAAAAGTTAAATTATTTAACTTAGAGTTAAATCTAATTGATAAGGTTACAATAATAACCTAAACTTGTCTAAATTCTACTGGATGAAAGGATTTCGACCCATCCCCACATTATCTTCGAAATATATCAATTTGGAGCTATTTAAAACCGAATTTGACTTTATAATAAAATAATAGTTTTAGTAATTCTAGAGGTGCCCCTCTCCTCCCTTATAAAAGGACACCTCCTCCCTCTCCTCCTCACACCAATTTGAGCATTCAAGATCGGCCAACCCCTACCAAAATCTCTTATCCACTTCCCTAGTATCATCCTAGAGGTCTTGGCCTTCCTCAAAGACCATCCTTAGTTCTGTAAGTGGAGGTTATGTGAAGGAGCTTCAAAGAAGAGGTAATGTCTGTTACCGATTCTTTCAACATTATTTCTTCTTCCACTTCTTCTTCTTAGGTTGTTTCATTATAAAGTAATAAAATCAGTATCAATCATATACTGATATGTTATTATAATTATGAAACAACCCTATTTCACCATCTAACCATCCTACGGAAAACGAAATCACCGCGCGTGCGTACGTACGGAATACCGTCTCCATGCTGTGGTGTAATCTATTTTCCACCACCACCTTAATTGGATGGGTATAATGGTGTAATTAGTAACTATATATGATTATTATAAAGTGATATTGATACTGAAATAGTATACATACACTTCAACACAAGTTCACGATCATTAGAACGATGTCATCGCTCGTGCGTACGTACGGACTACCGTCTCCACGACGCGATGAGATTCATTCTCCACATTAACCATTCATGAATGATTATAAAGTATATATGATGAATAATAATGAAATATATGAAATGTTAAATCTACTGGATTTATGTATATATATATATATATATGTATGTCATATACTTACCTCCATTCAAGACAATAAGTAAAGAAAAACAACGTTCATGCGTACGTACGGACTACCGTCTCCATGAACGGTGTGTTTCATTTCATTTATCTATCTATTATATATATATATATACTGAATATATATGATATATAAATCATGATTTATATTCTGGAAGTAAGTAAATCATGATATAAGTAATAATAATGTCAAGAACAACAAGTCCAAACACCTACGATAAATGAAACGATTTTACCCAAAACGCTTCTTTAACATGGAATTTACAAAAGAACGGGTAATATAAAGTCATAACTGAACCATATATGATATAATAACAATGAATAATATTCTGTAATAATTCAATAACATTATTTAAATCATTATACAGGAGTTTTGGACACTTACAAAGCATATCGGACCTAAGGTAAGAGAAATATCACAATCTCATTTTTATCTGAGATTGTTTATTCGTAAGTATTTACTGGGGTGTATTTTATCATCCACATCCATGTTTCATCCATATGTAATATTATTTCCATCCAACTACAATTGTTTAAATCCATTTTTACCCTTCAGTGAGTTTTTAGTAAAAGAAATGAAAGGAATCCTTTGTCGTTTTTCGTACGAGGTACTTTTTGACTTTTCCGACAAAAGTACGAGAAGAATGTTTTCTTTTAACTTATACGACATGAATGGATTTTTAAAACATTATTTCCAATAATCTTACCTTACAAGTCTTCAAGTTTATTTTTAATCAAATTCTTTTAGTTTAAAGTTTTATGACATTTTAAGAAAGGAAAAATGTTTTTGAAGAAGAAAGGATATTTTCCTCAAGAATGGAGTTCAAGTGTTTTATAAAAATTATTTTCCATCTAAGATAATAAAGGGTTCTGTTTTTATCCCTATTATTACATTGATTTGATTATGTTGTGATGGAATTATTTTTATGGATTCCTTTATCTTATATGAATTGTTTTATGATGTCATGATGTTTAAGATTCCCATTTGTATTACATGGGTTATGCAATGATGTATGATTTATGATTTTGTGGCACACATAATAATGGTATCATTATGAGATGGGTGGGACCTATATCTCCCTCCAATGCATTGGGTAAAGATTTTATATCTCATGAGATAGACATGGATGGAACGGTAGGTTATACCGGTTCAGTGAAACAGGACTGAAACGAGGGTGACTCGGTTCAGAAAGGGACTTTGTCCACTAAGATTGTCTTGACAATGAGTCTTGACTAACAAGAAATGATTCTCTATGATTATGTGTGTATGCCACAAAGTTTCATGTTTTAAGTTATGATTATTGTGATGACATTTCCCTGCCATGATTTATCCCATGTTATGAAATTATGATCTCTCTTTTGCAGGTTAAGATTTCCAAAATGTTATGTTCTTATGAATATGATGTGATTGATAATTCTTTTGTTTACCCTTACTGAGCATTTGAGCTCACCCTTTTATGTTGTCTTTTCCCCAGGATATAAAGAAAGGTTTTAGGTAAGAAAAAAAAGGGATGATCTTTATGGGAGATGTTGAAGATCTTTCACCATGATTAGAAGATTACGTTCCGAGTTTCCAAAGACACTAAACTATTACGGTCCTTGTGTGTGTGTTTTTGTTATGTACTAAGTATTCCGCAAAAGTAATGTAATGTCCATGTACGTTAGGCTTCGGGTCTCTACAGTTGATATCAGAGGAAAGGTTTAGTCAACCTTTGGGAACTAGGATGTGAGAACGTTAGTGAGATCCCTAGAGATATTTCTAAGGTATTTCTAGGGATGTCCCTAAGGATAAGTATACGTATAGGATACAGTCCTAGAACTACGGTAACGATCTTAGAATTTAACCTAAGATGTTATTTATTGAGGGTACTCCCCCTTTACTATGTTGTTTTCTCTATCATGATTTTTTCCACTCACAAGATTCTTTTTGTGTTTTAGTTAATGGAGGGAACCAGAAGGAGTTAGGTTAACATTGAATCCAATGGAAAAATTGGTGACTATGAGCAACAAAATTGTGTAATTCCTAGAGAGAAAGATATTGTGATTATGTCGAATCAGTCATCGCGATATATGATTAACAAGGTGAAATTTAGTGGTATGCCTAATTCATCAAAGAAGAGGAAGATAAACTATTATTCATGATCGCATGTTGAGGAGCATAAAGAAAGGAAGATTGAGATTTCTAAAGAAGGGAAGAAGAACCTTGAGGAATACCTCAAATGGAGGGACCGATGTTATCTGTGTGGAGAAAAGGGTCATAGAGTGATAGACTGTTATATAGTTCAATGTCTTATTTGCTGAGAACATGGGAATTACCCAACTCAATGCCCTGACCTAAAAAGTTACTTCTAAATCAAGGAAGGACTTATTCCAGGACAATCATTGAAGTGGATGGACTGAAGTGTTAATGTATTGGTATTCAAGAATAATGTTGTTGAGGTAATTTTATGGTGTATTGAAATATTTATGTATTGGTCTATTGTGGTTTTCAATAATTTTAAGGTACCAGTAACCATGAAATGCGATTCAAATATTTTGGAAAGTAGATGATATGCCCATAATGAAGGGATAAGGAGAAAATGAAATGTTTGACAGTATTCATGAGCTCATGATTGATATAAGGACTAAGTGATATCATGGTTTGAGTATATAGAATTTTGGGGATTTTGGTATGTGGAAAGAGTTAACTTTTAACAGCACTCATGTTTTCAATAAGGTTCAATGGGTATTCAAGAGAGTACAAGATTAAGGCCTTTGAATGTTTGGAATGTGACCAACAAGATATATCTTATGATATATGGGGATCAATGATGGTATTAAATTTCTGAGAGTGGACTGCAGTATTATGGATAAGCCTAAAGATTGGAATGGATTATGTTGGAAATAAGTTAGTATTATTGATGGGATGTTATAGTAATATAGTTTTAGAAAAAGGACAACCTGCAGGACGGGCGACAGCCCATCGCGTCGGACAAGGCCATGGGAATCGAACCCACAACCGAAGTGTGACTGGCCTTTATCGCCTACCACTGGCCTACAAGAAGTCCCTGGTTAGTATAAACTAGTATTATTTTATTAAGCGGTATGATATATGAAGTATAAGTTCATTTTTGGAACCATATACGATTAATATAACCATAAGACGAACTTATAACTTTTGCTAACCTTTTGTTTGAAAGAGATGGAATGACCCGTCATTCTATCACATGATCTGCTAACACATCACGAATAACAAATTCAACTTCATTTCTTTAAGGGATGAAGTGGAAATTGTTCAATTCACGAACAACAGTGAGATTGTACCAAAATCATGCAAGTATTTATTTTATTTCATCAACTTTAGGGAAATGATCTTGAAAACCAAAAATGTTGTCCTAGTTCCCTTATATCTGATTAATCAGATGGTACCTTAGATCATCACAAATCAATAGATTTGTGATTGTCAGCTTTTTCATAGCCATGTTCTCTACCACTCTCCATCAGAACATGATGGTTAGATTTCTCTTCCATATCCATATTTTCACCTACGTGGAAACCCCATGATGAGTTAATTTGGGTAACCATTACATTTCATACTTTAGTTTTTAAAAGACATGTTTTGGTGTTCTTTTTTACGATTTGGGTTTCTATTAAACAAACTTTCGAGTAGTAAACCATTTATAACCCTGACGAATTTCGAGGGAGAAATTCATTTTAAGGGGGTAGAATGTAACACCCTGAGATTTTATGAAAAATATTCTTTTTAATTTCATTAATATCTTATATTTTACGACACACCAAGATTATCTTGCGCTATACGCAACACTGTATTAGATTTCAGTATACACAACACTTTTCTTGGATCTTGTTACACACAATTTCAAGTTCATTTGATAGAAGTTATTCTACACAACATTGAGTGTATATATATATATATTCAATGTATAAATAAAATATGTTTGGATTATGTTATACACAACAACAAAGGAGTTGTGCACTACACGCAACCCTGACTTGGCTTGCATTACACGCAATCGCGACATTCCTCGATAGCGTGTGTTGTACGCAATACCAGGTTTTACTAAACAACGATATATTATTATAATATTGTTATGAACTAGCCGTTATGAATAGTGTTAACTAAATTTTGAATTTTATAACATTATTATTCATCTTACACATTTCTAGAACATGGTATAAGAACAAAATAAATTTTTTGGTTAAAATAAGTATTTTTCAAAAAATGCAGTTTTGCCGCCTTTTGATGGCGCTCCCACATTAAATCTAGTTTTTGACATGTTTATAAGTTCAATTTGACAAAATAAAATTCTTATTTTGAATCAGGATATAAAAATTTACATTAGATAAAGTTTTGATATTTTTCCGATAACTTTCATATTTTAATGAATAGTAAAAACACGCTATATTTTAATTAAAAACAACTTTTTTCATCGTAATATATTATGTGGTTAAATTATAATATTGAATTGTTTTAAAGTATAAATAGAATATATTTTTACAATTTAATATAATGTATGTCATTAGAATTGATTTTACCTTGAATTCGTAGGTTAAATTAATTCAATCTTTTGCAATGTTTTAAAGAAAAACACATTTTCTTTCGACAACGGGATTAATTTTAATTTAATTTCTGCAACTTTTGTGTATTTAATTTGGAAAAATGGATTCCATATTTGGAATTAGTGGATCCAAATTATGTTAATAAGCTACTTTTTATTTTTGGGAATTATGAATAGTAACTACGGTAAATTTTATTTACCATAGTTAAAGGTAAATCAGGTAATTAAGGGTAAATATAATATTTTAAAATTACCCTAAAAACTGTCAAAATCCTATTGGATGACTAAAAGTCGACTCATATCACCTAAGGGTCGGATTATATTCATTTAATTAAATTTTTGCAATGAAAATAATTTAATTATTATTAAAACCAAAGAATGTGACAACATGTCACTTTCTTAAATCTTATAAGTATAATAATTTTAATTTAGTGATAAAATTCATGAAACCTCAAACATGAATAGTCTCCATAAATCTAATAAAATTATCTACATCATAGGAATTTATTTAGAATTTTTGAAGATTAAATAATTATCACTTATTATGACACAAAGATGATGCAGTAATTATCTTATTAATGAAATATTGACATAATTGATGTTATAAATGCCCAAATAAATGTAATTTGAGACTTTTTATGACTTAAATTAATTTTATAGGTTAATATGACATGTTATTGTTGATATAAGTAACTTAGTTCGAAATTATAATTCTTTTATGAATTTCATAAAAATCATGTACCAAATAGTGTCAAAATTGACATAAATTAGTTTTTAAAACAAATATTTTATTATTAATTGTTATTTAATTCCTAAAAATCTAAGGTTAGGACAAATGACTTATAAAAAGATATATATATTAACAATAAACAACTTGGGGTTCGTTTGGATTGATATATTAAGTTTATTAACCATATAGTGTAGGAAAACAAAAAGACACGGTAAAAGTTAAATTATTTAACTTAGAGTTAAATCTAATTGATAAGGTTACAATAATAACCTAAACTTGTATAAATTCTATTGTATGAGAGTATTTATACCCATCCCCACCTTATCTTAGAAATATATAAATTTGGAGCTATTTAAAACTGAATTTGAGTTTATAATAAAATAATAGTTTTAGTTATTCCAAAGGTGCCCCTCTCCTCCCTTATAAAAGGACACCTCCTCCCTCTCCTCCTAACACCAATTTGAGCATTCAATCTCGGCCAAAACCTAACAAAATCTCTTCTCCACTTCCCTAGTATCATCCTAGAGGTCTTGGTATTCTTCAAAGACCATCCTTAGTTCTTTAAGTGGAGGTTAAGTGAAGGCGCTTCAAAGAAGAGGTAATGTCCGTTACCGATTCTTTCAACTTTATTTCTTCTTCCACTTCTTCTTCTTAGGTTGTTTCATTATAAAGTAATAAAATCAGTATCAATCATATACTGATATGTTATTATAAGTATGAAACAACCCTATTTCACCATCTATCCATCCTACAGAAAACGAAATCACCGCACGTGCGTACGTACAGAATACCGTCTCCACGCCGTGGTGTAATCTATTTTCCGCCACCAACTTAATTGGATGGGTATAATGGTGTAATGAGTAACTATATATGATTATTATAATGTGATATTGATACTGAAATAGTATACATACACTTCAACACACAAGTTCACAATCATGAGAACGATGTCATCGCTCGTGCGTACGTACGGACTACCGTCTCCACGACGCGATGAGATTCATTCTCCACATTAACCATTCATGAATGATTATAAAGTATATATAATGAATAATAATGAAATATATGACATGTTAAATCTACTGGATTTATGTATATATATATATATATATGTATGTCATCTACTTACTTCCATTCAAGACAATAAGGAAAGGAAAACAGTGTTCATGCGTACGTACGGACTACCGTCTCCATGAACGGTGTGTTTCATTTCATTTATCTATCTATTATATATATATATATACTGAATATATATGATATATAAATCATGTTTTATATTCTGGAAATAAGTAAATCATGATATTAGTAATAATAATGTCAAGAACAACAAGTCCAAACACCTACGATAAATGAAACGATTTTACCCAAAACGCTTCTTTAACATGGAATTTACAAAATAACGGGTAATATAAAGTCATAACAGAACCATATATTATATCATAACAATTAATATGATTCTTTAATAAGTCAATAAAATTATTTAAATCATTATACCAGAGGTTCGGACACTTACGAAGCATATCAGACTTAAGGTAAGGGAAATATCACAATCTCATTTTTATCCGAGATTGTTTATTCGTAAGTATTTACTGGGGTGTATTTTATCATCCACATCAATGTTTCATCAATATGTAATATTATTTCCATCAACCTAAAATTGTTTAAATCCATTTTTACCCTTCGGTGAATTTTTAGTAAAAGAAATGAAAGGAATCTTTTGTCGTTTTTCGTACGAGGTACTTTTTGACTTTTCCGACAAAAGTACGAGAAGAATGTTTTATTTTAACTTATACGACATGAAAGGATTTTTAAAACATTATTTCCAAGAATATTACCTTACAAGTTTTCATGTTTATCTTTAATCAAATTCTTTTAGTTTAAAGTTGTATGACATTTTAAGAATGGAAAAATGTTTTTGAAGAAGAAAGTATATTTTCCTCAAGAATGGAGTTCAAGTGTTTTATCAAAATTATTTTCCATCTAAGATAATAAAGGGTTCTGTTTTTATCCCTATTATTACATTAATTTGATTATGTTGTGATGGAATTATTTTTATGAATTCCTTTATCTTATATGAATTTTTTTATGATGTCATGATGTTTAAGATTCCCATTTGTATTACATGGGTTATGCAATGATGTATGATTTATGATTTTGTGGCACACATAAGAATGGTATCATTATGATATGGGTGAGACCTATATCTCCCTCCAATGCATTGGGTAAAGATTTTATATCTCATGAGATAGACATGGCTGGAACGGTAGGTTATACCGGTTCAGTGAAACAGGACTGAAACGAGGGTGACTCGGTTCAGAAAGGGACTCTGTTCACTAAGATAGTCTTGGCAATGAGTCTTGACTAACAAGAAATGATTCTCTATGATTATGTGTGTATGACACAAAGTTTCATGTTTTAAGTTATGATTATTGTGATGACATTTCACTGCCATTATTTATCCCATGTTATGAAATTATGCTCTCTCTTTTGCAGGTTAAGATTTCCAAAATGTTATGTTCTTTTGAATATGATGTGATTGATATTTCTTTTTTTTACCCTTACTGAGCATTTGAGCTCACCCTTTTATGTTTTCTTTTAACCAGGATATAAATAAAGGTTTTAGGTAAGAAAAAAAAGGGAAGATCTTTATGGGAGATGTTGAATATCTTTCACCATGATTAGAAGATTACGTTCCGAGTTTCCAAAGACACTAAACTATTACGGTCCTTGTGTGTGTGTTTTTGTTATGTACTAAGTATTCCACAAAAGTAATGTAATGTCCATGTACGTCAGGCTTCGGGTCTCTACAGTTGGTATCAGAGGAAAGGTTTAGTCAACCTTTGGAAACTAGGATGTGAGAACGTTAGTGAGATCCCTAGAGATATTTCTAAGGTATGTCTAGGGATGTCCCTAAGGATAAGTATACGTATAGGATATAGTCCTAGAAATAAGGTAAAGATCTTAGAATTTAACCTAAGATGTTAGATATTGAGGGTACTACCCCTTTACTATGTTGTTTTCTCTAGCATGATTTTTTCCTCTCACAATATTCTTTTTGTGTTTTAGTTAATGGAGGGAACCAGAAGGAATTCGGTTAACATTGAATCCAATGGAAAAATTGGTGACTATGAGCAACAAAATTGTGTAATTCCTAGAGAGAAAGATATTTTGATTATGCTGAATCAGTCATCGCGATATATGATTAACAAGGTTAAATTTAGTGGTATGCCTAATTCATCAAAGAAGAGGAAGATAAACTATTATTCATGATCGCATGTTGAGGAGCATAAAGAAAGGAAGATTGAGATTTATAAAGAAGGGAAGAAGAACCTTGAGGAATACCTCAAATGGAGGGACCGATGTTATCTGTGTGGAGAAAATTTTCATAGAGTGAGAGACTGTTATGGAGTTCAATGTCTTATTTGTGGAGAACAAGGGAATTACCCAACTCAATGCCCTGACCTAAAAAGTTACTTCTAAATCAAGGAAGGACTTATTCCAGGACAATCATTGAAGTGGATGGACTGAAGTGTTTATTTATTGGTATTCAAGAATAATGTTGTTGAGGTACTTTTATGGTGTATTGAAATATTTATGTATTGGTCTATTGTGGTTTTCAATAATTTTAAGGTACCAGTAACCATGAAAAGCGATTCAAATATTTTGGAAGGTAGATGATATACGCATAATGAAGGGATAAGGAGAAAATGAAATGTTTGAAAGTATTCATGAGCTCATGATTGATATAAGGACTAAGTGATATCATGGTTTGAGTACATAGAATTTTGAGGATTTTGGTATGTGGAAAGAGTTAACTTTTAACAGCACTCATGTTTTCAATAAGGTTCAATGGGTATTCAAGAGAGTACAAGATTAAGGCCTTTGAATGTTTGGAATGTGACCAACAAGATATATCTTATGATATATGGGGATCAACGATGGTATTAAATCTCTGAGAGTGGAATTCAGTATTATGGATAAGCCTAAAGATTGGAATGGATTATGTTGGACATAAGTTAGTATTATTGATGGGATGTTATAGTAATATAGTTTTAGAAAAAGGACAACCTGCAGGACGGGCAACAGCCCATCGCGTCGGACAAGGCCGTGGGAATCGAACCCACAACCGAAGTGCGACTAGCCTTTATCACCTACCACTGGCCTATAGGAAGTCCCTAGTTAGTATAAACTAGTTTTATTTTATTAAGAGGTATGATATATGAAGTATAAGTTCATTTTTGGAACCATATACGATTAATATAACCATAAAATGGACTTATAACTTTTTCTAACCTTTTGTTTGAAAGAGATGGAATGACCCATCATTCTATGACATGATCTGCTAACACATCACGAATAACAAATTCAACTTCATTTCTTTAAGGGATGAAGTGGAAATTATTCAATTCACGAACAACAGTGAGATTGTACCAAAATCATCCAAGTATTTCTTTTAATTCATCAACTTTAGGGAAATGATCTTGAAAACCAAAAATGTTGTCCTAGTTCACTTATATCCGATTAATCAGATGATACCTTAGATTATCACAAATCAATAGCTTTGTGATTGTTGGATTTTTCATATCCATGTTCTCTACCACTCTCCATCAGAACATGATGGTTAGATTTCTCTTCCATATCCATATTTTCACCTACGTGGAAACCCCGTGATGAGTTAATTTGGGTAACCGTTACATTTCATACTTTAGTTTTTAAAAGCCATGTTTTGGAATTCCTTTTTACGACGTGGGTTTCTATTAAACAAACTTTCGAGTAGTAAACCATTTATAACCCCGACGAATTTCGACGGTGAAATTCATTTTAAGGGGGGTAGAATGTAACACCCCGAGATTTTATGAAAAATATTCTTTTTAATTTCATTCATATCTTCTATTGTATGACACACCAAGATTATCTTGTGCTATACGCAACACTGTATTAGCTTTTAGTATACGCAACACTTTTCTTGTCTCTTGTTACACACAATTTCAAGTTCATTTGATAGAAGTTATTCTACGCAACATTGAGTGTATATATATATATATATTCAATGTATAAATAAAATATGGTTGGATTCTGTTATATGAAACAACAAAGGAGTTGTGCACTACACGCAACCCTGACTTGGCTTGAATTACACGCAATCGCGACCTTCCTCGATAGCGTGTGTTGTACGCAATACCGGGTTTTACTAAACAACGATATATTATTATAATATTGTTATAAACTAGCCGTTATGAATAGTGTTAACTAAATTTTTAATTTTATAACATTATTATTCATCTTACACATTTCTAGAACATGTTTTAAGAACAAAATAATTTTTTTGGGTAAAATAAGTATTTTTCAAAAAATGCAGTTTTGCCGCCTTTTGATGGCGCACCCACATTGAATCTAGTTTTTGACATGTTTATAAGTTCAATTTGACAAAATAAAATTCTTCTTTTGAATCAGGATATAAAAATTTACATTAGATAAAGTTTTAATATTTTTCCGATAACTTTCATATTTTAATGAATAGTAAAAACACGCTATATTTTAATTTAAAACAACTCTTTTCATCGTAATATCTTATGTGGTTAAATTATAATATTGAATGGTTTTAAAGTATAAATAGAATATATTTTTTACCAATTAATATAATTTATGTCATTAGCATTGATTTTACCTTGAATTCGTAGGTTAAATGAATTCAATCTTTTGCAATGATTTAAAGAAAAACCCGTTTTCTTTCGACAACAGGATTAATTTTAATTTAATTTCTACAAATTTTGTGTATTGAATTTGGAAAAATGGATTCCATATTTGGAATCAGTGGATGCAAATTATGTTAATAAGATAATTTTTATTTTTGGGAATTATGAATAGTAACTACGGTAAATTTTATTTACCATAGTTAAAGGTAAATCGGGTAATTAAGGGTAAATATATTATTTTAAAATTACCCTAACAAATGTCAAAATCCTATTGGATGACTAAAAGTCGTCCCATATCACCTAAGGGTCGGATTATATTCATTTAATTAAATTTTTTCAATGAAAATAATTTAATTATTATTAAAACCAAAGAATGTGACAACATGTCACTTTCTTAAATATTATAAGTATAATAAGTTTAATTTAGTGATAAACTTCATGAAACTTTGAACATGAATAGTCTCCAAGAATCTAATAAAATTATATACATCATAGGAATTTATTTAGAATTTTTAGAGATTAAATAATTATCATTTATTATGACACATAAATGATGCAGTAATTGTCTTATTAATGAAATATTGACATAATTGATGTTATAAATGACCAAATAATTGTAATTTCAGACTTTTTATGACTTAAATTAATTTTATAGGTTAATATGACATGTTATTGTTGATATAAGTAACTTGGTTAGAACTTATCATTCTGTTATGAATTTCGTAAAAATCATGTACCAAATAGTGTCAAAATTGACATAAATTAGTTTTTAAAACAAATACTATATTATTAATTTTTATTTAATTCCTAAAAATCTAAGGTTTGGCCAAATGACTTAGATAAGGATATATATATTAATAATAAACAACTTGGGGTTCGTTTGGATTGATATAGTAAGTTTATTAACCATATAGTGTAAGAAAACAAAAAGACAAGGTAAAAGTTAAATTATTTAACTTAGAGTTAAATCTAATTGATAAGGTTACAATAATAACCTAAACTTATCTAAATTCTATTGGATGAGAGTATTTCGACCCATCCTCACCTTATCTTATAAATATATCAATTTGGAGCTATTTAAAACCGAATTTTACTTTATAATAAAATAATAGTTTTAGTTATTCCAAAGGGGTAGTACCCGAAGGCAACTCCCCAGCTGGGGAAGGAGTCGTTGCCAGCCGAGATGGCAGAGCGTCCCGAAGGGTAATAGCCCGTCAGCGATGGTGAGTCACAGCAATTCGTCAGAAATTGGGCCGCACCTCATTTTTCCTGCCCAGAGGAGTCCGGGCGACCCGGCAAGGCGGGTGGATCCCAGGGGAGAGGCTCGCCCCGAAAGAGAATCCCAAGATTCGAACCTTGAACCTCCCAAAGAACAACCTGTTTTGGAAACTCACCTTCACCATCACACCACCACCGAAGTGGAAAATGTGTTGTTGGGTAATGAGGTATTGGGTTGGCCTACCCACCTGCGTGTCTCACGCCCCCAGCTAGGTCCAAGGTGGCCAACCCTTGGTCTTGGGCCAGTTCCCGTAGAGTCGAGGGTATGAGAGGATCGCTGGCATATAGTGCATGTTTCCTTTGTGAGGACTCAAACCCAAAACCTCGACGGCGGGATGCCACTTCCTTGAACCTACTCACCCAGCCCCCGCGGGCTATTTGTGGATATATTCCTCAAATCAAAAAATTATGTAAACACCATCAAAGATAGCATAACCACTTTTAAAAAAAATCATTAATTAGTTCCCAGGTAATCAGTACTGTCCAATTTACATTATCCAGATCATTCATCTCTTCATCCCAATATCATTTTCTCAAAATCATAATCCTATTAAGGGTTATCTTTACCTCAATAATATATTTTCCATGTATTTCAACTTACCACTGAATCAAATTTCTTGGTACTATTCATCATATGAATCCAAATCCTTAAAGAATAAGTATTGTAGAATAATCAATATATATATCTTGATTCTTATATCTATATCATTATTGATAAAATATTTCTTCAATCACAATACATAATAATTTTAATTATTATACTTCATTCTTAAACTATTAACCATGTTCTAGAATCTTATTCCTTAATAAAACCTCCATATAATTTTTCATATGTATTTTATTCATTATCAATAGTATAACCATTACTTATATAACCTTTATAATTATATTCATGATTCTTCCTCCTATTACATATGATTGCATAATTTCCATATTTTCAGCAGTTAAAATATTCATCCATTGATAATACCTTAGAGATACCATTATTCCAAAAGTTTCATTTTTTCATAGAAATTATTTTCTTTATATTGTTCTTTTGTATACCCCAAACATCTCCCTATTCCTATAAGAAATTAACTTGGGTTCTTCTTCTCATAATATCAATATATAAGAAATTAAATATTCTTTCCTCCATGGTATTTACCACCCGATCTCTCAACAAACTCTAACTTTCACTTATTTGGAGAGTTAGGGAGTTGGTTAAGGTGTAAGTTTTAAATCATATATAGTGATAACTGATTATGAATAATTATAATATACTTTACTCTCATAATCATTCCAATTTTATTCATATCAAAAAAATTTCTATCACATATAATATTAACTAAGTACCTTCTAATTCTCACCATTGACTAAAACCCAAAGAACCATGTAAGAATAAAATTACACTAATCAGGATGTGATAATATTATTTAGAGTTTGACTAAATAATGAAATGTTCTTCCAATTTAATAATCTTTAGGTATAACCTAGGTTCTCCATATTCATTACCATATTAAGAGAATGATATCCTATAATTTAGGCTAATAATCAAAGTCAGTCATTGGGTTATATAACCTAATCTACATTTTAATAAATTTGGTTCCAAAGGTTTCTACTAAACCTATGTCTCATAAAAATTGTAATGACCTTCACACTAGTTTCTTAGAGACTATACCTTTATTACATTATAATAATATACAAGAAATCACATCCCCGTGGAACAAATAGTTTAGAAGTTTTTTTAAAACTAGATACATACTTGAACCTTACATTATGATTGATTAAATAAAAAAAAATATATAGAATCTTTTGATAACACCATTATTTTTCTAGCTTAGCTCTTCCTATTAGTTATAATAAACTCCTTGGAATCCAAGAAAAAACATAATAAATGGGTGAGATCAAATGCTCAGTAAGGGTTGATTACATCAGAATCTATCTTGAATTAGTCATTATAATCAATATGATAGGGTAAATAATTGAGCACACATTCCACTAATCAATAACGCGAGCATAATATGGAAGAAATGAAGGACAATCAAATAATGCCATATGAATAGTCACATGAGCTCAGAACTTAACCATGAATATTCTAATAATTGGATAATCACATGGAAATCAATAACCAATCACATAATAATGAAGTGAATAATGTTATACATCTAAAACATAATGGAAAGGATTCATGCTAAGGATCCAACAACATCAGGGCTTCATGCAAAAAATCTTAAAAATGGGTAAGGCCTTGGCCAAAACCCAATCTAGATTATCTCATGAGACCTACCGACGCATCAAGGGGATATAATGGGCCCCATACATCACTTACTATGTCCAATACATTACTCATAAAAAAGGCTTGAAAAATAATCAAACTAAAAATTCGTATTGAAACTTGAATATGAAAAATAAACACTTTCCACATTCAATTAAAATAATCCGAAACAATCCAGAGTAATATGTTGAATGATATCCAAATTGTACATCCCCAGTAAATCTGATCATAAAAAATACATGGAAATAATAAATATGAAATTAAGAAAACATATCCCCAATTAATCTTAAGTAAATAAAAGAGTTGATGTCATTGATGAATAAAAAAATTATTTAGAAAAACAATTCTTGTGGAAAATATCCTTTTTAACTTTAAAATCCATTATTTAAAACTAAAATTTCACAAAACATTCAAAAGATAACTTAATCTAAAAATAACCTTTGAAACTTATAATATATGATATAAAATAATGGAGTCCACATGGAGGCTGTAAATACCATTAATTTCATACACATAATAACAAAGATTCCTTTTACTTTTTCAATAAAATCCAAATGGCCTTTGTTTTGAAAATTACATTAAAATTCAATTCAAAATATTTTTAAGAAGAAAAATATGGACAAAAAATGACTTCATCTAATTGTAGATTAATATAGAAACCCAGTATTCACATACAAGGATATTACATCATTTGAGATGAATATTCAGTACATTTAAAAAATAAATGCTCGAGGATCATAATAATTTAAAGGATTCAGAAACATGGATAAAAAATATTCTATCATGGTGTAATTTCTTCCACATCTCCAACAAGTATCTCAACCTTTAGTACTTCTACCTAAAACCGTCCTTCATAACCTGGGGAAAGGAAGCATAAGAAAATGGTGAGCTCAGATGCTCAGTAAGGGTAAATAAAGGAAATATGTAAGAATAACATAAAAGGGTATGGAACTTGACCATAACATTTAAAGATTATAACCTTCATATTAGAGACTATAATAAAGATTGGAAGTTCATAAGACTTGAATCATTAGTAAATAAAGAACATAATCCATTAATGCATAATATAGGAAAAAACATTGAATTCTGGAAAGAACATATAAAAAGCCTGTATCAAGGCAGCCTACCAAGGACTTTGTAACAAGTTAGGCTTCGGTTCATCACCCATGAAACTACTTTAGTGTTGGGATTCCCTCTCTTATACACTCTTATTTCGATATTGGGATTTCATACAGTGTACCCAATTATTTTAAGCTTGGAATGTCCTCCCTTTACCCTCTGTTTTTAATCTCGGTATGTCCTCTAGTTTACCCTCTTGTTTAGGGATTGGGATTTCCTCCTATTTACCGTCTTATTTAAGGCTTGGGATTTCCTACTATTTACCATCTTATTTCAATATTGGTATGTACTCCCTTGTACCCTTTAATCTCATAAAAAATTTATCATTTTTCAATTCATTAGAGGGAGATATATGTCTCACCCAAATCCTAACAAAATCATACATACATGTTCCAAAGAAATAATAAAAAATAATATCGTCACCCAAAAAATAAAAAGGGTATCATAAACAAGCAATCATATAATAACCTATATAAAATATTTAAGTTTCATAATTAGTTCATAAAAAAGATACCCTCTGAAAGAAAAAAATATTTCATAAACATATAACTCGTGAAAGAGAAAAACATTTCATAAATACCATGAAATCATCCATAAAACATTCAGATAAAGAATACGAAGGGACCCTTTATATCATTTAAAATAATAGAATGAGTAACATCAACATATGTCATCTTATATAGAAAATAATTTTAAAATATCTTTTAAAAATAGTTCATGGGGAAAATATCCCTTTATAATTGAAAGAGGATTCAAAAAAACATAAAAACTTCTAAAAATAATATTCTTGGGAATAAAACATATAAAGAAAACTTGAAATAATTTTTACAACCATTTTACTTGGAAAGTTATAAAATATGATTTAAAATATTTTGAAAATGATTTTCTTTTAAAACTTATAAAATAGCTTGAAAATGTTTTGAAAACATTTTTCTTTAAAAATAATTTGAAATAATGAATTTCCATAATATCAAGAAAACATTATATTTTGTATAATAAAATAAATTTTCAATTTTTAAAGGAAGATTCAAGTGAATTTTGATCGTGACTGCTGATTAACCTGAACACATCGAACATTCCTTTTACACCATAAAAAATTTAGAATGGTTCCTCGACTGAAAAATCCCATGAATATTCCTCATTAAAAACAATTTTCTTTACAACAAAAAACAAGGTCAAAAATTCTTTTAAATATCATAGTATAATAATAGAATATTTCTTGGAAACCTTTTATAGGACATGGTTTGGAATGAACATATATTTCCAACTAAAAAGAGAGGTAAGGTTGGACTTCTTTAAAAAAAATTCTTATGTACCAATTATTGGAAAAATTGTACCAACACATAGATATATCATGAATGAATATATTATAATAAAATTAATTATTATTATAGAGATATGGGTCATAAACTTTCATCAAATAAAGTATAATCATAAATAATATCGAGAAGCAATGAGATTATTTCAATAAACACTTATAACCTGGTATCTTTAAACCATACTCCCCATGTAAGAAAATGAAATTACATGAATCCTAAAATATTATTAATGGTAATAATTCATTATATTACATGTAAAGGGAATTTTATACCCCTCATATAAAACTATAAACGCATAACATGTCCTATGTCTCAAAGAAGAAAAATTGAGACAAAAATTACAATATCAATCGGGAAACTTTTGAAAATTAAACCACATGATAGAAAAAGAAAAAAAATATTTATGTAAATACTCATAGATTTATGTATAATATAAATAGAATACATTATTGGGTAGTGTATACACTAGAAAAATAATTGAGTTGTGAATAAAGCATGTATCTCTGGGAATTAAGGAGTGAGATGAAACTATCTAACCTTATGTCTGGACTCTCATCATAATAATTAAAAAATATTGTATAATAAATATATATTTATTATATATCTATAATGTACCATATTATTATTTATAATATGATACTAGGTATTATTATGTCTTTATATAACCTACTTGTAAACAATTCGATGTTAAGGTTTTAATTCGGGTAATATTCGCTTTGTTTTTCACATGTGTCTTAATTTGGTATATTTATAGTCCTTATATTTATATAATGATTTACATAATTTAAAACATGATTTAAATATAAATTATATTCATTAGATTTTTTATTATAATAATCTTTATAATAAAGAAGTTTCAAATGGAATACTCTGTTCATGGAGACGGTAAGTCGTACGTACGCATGAACACTAATTCCGTCTAATTGTTATGTTGAAAGAAAAGAAGTAAAATTAAAACAAAAATATATCAATATATATATAATTATTATAGTATATTTATTATATAATATATATCACATATATAACTAAACCAATCCTTAATACATTCCATATAGTTTATGAATGAATCACATCGCTTTGAGGGCCCAGTAGTCTATACTTCCTCCAACGAAATTATAATATCAACACCAAATGGAAAGTATAAAGATATATACTATAAAATAATTAAATAAGATTAAATAAATAATAAATATTATATATAACATATATAAATATATTATCCATCATAATTCCCCCCATGAGAGTCGATAAAGGAAAAATGAACAATCATCGTTTAGTGAGGTGGTAGTCTGCCATAGATGTAAACAGTATGTTCATTACACATTAGATGGAAGTGTGTGTTTGTGTATGAATAATAATTAGTGTAAAAACATACTATTTTGTTTATGATAATTTTTTTATACAATCATGGAAAAAGAATATTTTTGGGAGTGGAGAAAGAAAATAAAAGAAAGAAGTTTGGGGGAGGGTGTTACCTCTTAATCGGGTATCTCCTTTTGGTTTACACCAAATGAATTCATTTGAAGGATTTTTTCCTAAGGGATGCTTCAATGAGGAAGTGAGGAATTTTTTGGAGTATTTTTTCAGTGTTTGGTTGAGCTAATGTGGCTTGATATGTTTGAGGAAGTGGGAGGATAAGAGGCCTTTAATGATGGAGGAGGGGTGTCACCATTGTAATATTTTAAAAAGAAAGGAACCTCATCCACTTTTTTATTGAAAGTGGATAAATAATGGCCTTAATTAAGTATAAGTTATTATAGGGTATAAATACGGCCACAAAATGGGTTTGAAAAATTGTATAAGTCATTTTGGTCCTTTAGGTTATGATTTAGTCCATTATTAAGCTTAATATAACCTTAATGGTTGTAATTAATTTTAATTTCCTTCAAAAATATTTTTTGGTAAAAAACTAATTTGAACTTACTATACATTATAAATTATTATTATTAAAAATATTTAATCCATTTTCCAAACTACAAACACAGAAGTGTTAGAAATTTATTTAAATTTAATTCCCCATTTGGGTCGCCAATATGAGTTTTTAAAGTAAAAACATTCAAAAGTTTTCTATGTTTTTATATTAAATTTAAAATTTAAAATGATTATAATGACGTAGACTAGATTAATTGTAAAAAAATTTATCTAATTAAACTTTTAAAACAATTTAAAATATAATTTAACCTTATAAATAAAATAAATGAACATGGAGTTTTGATTTAAAATCTAGTATTTTAAACTATTCATTAAATAATGATGCCTTATAGAAAAATACTGAAAATTTAACCTAACATAATTATTATGTTCCAATTTAAATGATTATGTTTTTTTAGATATTAAATCTATTAAAGATCCAAAAATTATATTTAAAATGGTCTCTCCATTAAAAGGTTGTAAAAATACCCTAAAAAATATTGGTTTTTAATTATAAAATTGGGTTTCCTCATATCTTATGCCTATAAAATCTATTGGATGAAT
The DNA here is from genome assembly GCA_963277665.1 of Viscum album. Classification (NCBI taxonomy): domain Eukaryota; kingdom Viridiplantae; phylum Streptophyta; class Magnoliopsida; order Santalales; family Viscaceae; genus Viscum; species Viscum album. The sequence goes on from OY728156.1 coordinate 321,264,396, forward strand.
ATAAAAATTATTTTATTAAATATATAACTTATATATTACATTAATATAACTCTATAATTTTAATTAATTTACTTTTTTATGGGAAAACAAATTTTTGAGCATAATAATAGTTTTATATAAAAATACTCTTTTTATATTCAATTGGTTCTTATATTCATTTATAAATAATTTGTTACTAATTAATTTATTTTATATTTTCTAAAAACCATATATTTATCTTAGTTGTTTAATAATATTATTAAAATCTAATTTAATGGATAGGTTATATATTATTATATATATATATTAAATAATATATAATTGTTTGGTAACACTCGACCTCACATGTTACGCAAGACATCAAGGAAAGTCCATATTGTGTGAAATTTAAGCTTACCTAAATGTTCTATATTGAGAAATATAACCATTATATTTCTTGTAGTTCATTATTAAATTGTTATTTCCTATAACATAATCCTTTTTGGGTATTTAATATATATATATAATAACAATTTTTAGTGTTGTGTGAAATGAAAAATATGAAAAAGATTAAATTAATTCAAAAAAAATACTCCACAAAATCTTAGGGTGTAACACTCTAACCCACTTAAAATAAATTTCTACCGCAAAATTTATTTGGTCTATAAAAGGTCTAATACCTTACAGTTTCTTTTATAGAAACCCTCATCGTAAAAATGAATACGAAAACATTCATTAAAAAATAAAAGATAGAACCAAACAGTTACCTAAAGTTACTCATAAATAGCTTACCACATAAGAGAACATAGGTGGGAAGTGAAATCATAGATATGGAAGATAAATCTAACCATCACGATTTTATGGAGAGTGATAGAGAATAAGGTTAAAAAAGTTTAAAATCACAAATCCATAAATCAGTGATGAACTAAAGGACCATCTGAACAATTAGAAAAAAAGGTACTTGGATAAAATTTTATCTATAGATTGTTTTACTAAAGATAATGAATTTTCATGAAATGATATAATTTCATGATTTCAGGACAATCTCACCCTTTGTTTTTAATTGACCCAGTTCACCTTTTTATCTAAAAAGGAAGTTGAATTTTTCATTCCTAAAGCACTTACAGATCATGAGATCCATGATAATCCATATTGTCTAATTTACTTATTCATATCCAGAATATCTGTATCCCAACATAATTATCTCAACATCACAAATTAGTTAAGGATTGACATCCCTTAATCAAAATTTAACCTTGTCATAAAATCACTTTACCAGTCCATCAGGACCATTGAAAATAAACTTGTAAATATTGAGAGAAAAACAAAAACATAATAATCCTTTTATATTTAATCATTCATATAACATAATTTTTCAATACAAATACATAAAAACTTTGATTATTCCACTTCATTCATAAGCCATAAGAAGGATACCTCATCCAATTACATAATACCTCTTTCCTTTCACATTTCATCTCTAGTCTCATCATCACCAGCAATATAACCATTGATCATATCACCTTTCTGATTATCTTCTAGAGATTTAATCTTTGTAAATTGAGCTTAATAATGAAATTTTTTTCCACACTTAAAAAAATAACCTTTTATGATGATTTAGGGAGTCTAATATTCAAATATGTTTCATTAACCAAACTCTTCATTTCTAAATTTCATTAACTTGATTTGTGTATTACTTTTTCATAGCCAAGACACCTTCTTATTACTCTAAGACATTCACTTAAGTGATTCTTTCTATATTCATGGCACGAAAGAAACAAAATATTTTTTCCACTATGGTCTCCATCACCCAAACTTTTTGTAAACCCATTCCTTCTCTTCCTTGGTGATTCTGAGAGTTGGTTAAGGTACATGTTGTTGATCACGTTCCTTGAAAATTTATTAGACGTGATCACAATATCTTTCACTGTAGTGATAATCCCACTTTACTTCTTATGAAAAAAGTTTTCATCACATTCAACATTAATCTAGTTCCTTCCAGTTATTTCCATTAACTAAAACCAGAAGCATGATGTGAGGATTAATTATCATTGTTGAAAATCAAATAGTCATGAAAATGATAACTTAGGATGTATAAATCAGGACACATTCCTTAATATATGACACCTTAGTTTTATCGTATGTTATTCATAGAAAAATCCAATTTAAATTATTCATGATGGTTCGTGAAGTGTTTGTTAATTACCATAGCATGTCCCTAGGGAGTGTCAAACCTTGTGTGCAGCAAGGCCCATTTTCATGTACTAGATTACCTTAAGTTCGGCCCAAAAAATCTTGTCAGATTTGTTACCACTAGGTACATAGATGAAATAGCCACATCCACTTGCAGTATCCAGACAAGGATTTATTACATAGAAACCACTCACTCTATCCTTTACCAAAATTCTAGGATATTTTACTAAAGGTTAAATCAACCTTATAGTTATACTTAGATACATCTCTATACATGTCCTTAGAAATATACCTTGGGATATCACTAAAGTTATATCATCTTACTTTCCAAATTTTGACCAAAACGTTCCTATGATACCAACTATAGTGACCCAGGATTAACATATATTAATATTACATAATTTGGGAAGTATATTCATTGCATTACAAAAATAAATGCCTGAGGACTAAAATAGTTTTGTGTAATTTGAAACTTGGAAAAAATATATTCTAATCTAGTGAAAGTTCTTCAACATATCCTATACAGATCTCCACCTTTATTACTTCTACATAAATAATTGCTTCATAACCCAAGGAAAGGAAAGATAAGAAAGGGGTGATCTCAGATGATCAGTAAAGGTTAATAAAGTAAATGCGTAAGAATAACATGAAAAAAGGGTATGGAGGTTGAGAATAACATTAAAATATTATACCCTTCATATTAGAGACCATAATAATGATTAGAAGTTTATAATACATGAATCATAAGTAAATAAAGAATATAAGCCATGAAATCATAACATTGAAATAAAATATAGAATTTTGGAAAAAAATATAAAAACCATATATAGGCGGCCTACAAAGGCCTAGGGTACATGTTTCGCTTTGGTTAATCACCCATTTACCTACTTCAAACTTGTGATTACCTCTCTTATACTATCCTGTTTTAGGATTGGGATGCCCTCCTATATACCCTTTTGTTTCCTGACTGGGATGTCCTCCCGTGTACCCTCTTTTTTTGAGCTTAAGATGTCCTCCCATTTAACCACTTGTTTTAGTATTAGATATCTTCCAATTTACCTTATTTTTTCAGACTTACTATGTCCTCCTATTTACCTTATTATTTCATTCATGTGATTTCCTCTTGTTTACCATATTATTTTGGGTTTGGGATGTCCTCCCATGTACCCTATGACATCATAAAACATTTATCATTACCCAATGTATTGTATGGAGATATAGGTCCCACCCATCTCATAATGAAATCATACACGAGCCAAAAAATCATATACAATTATATCATCAACCATGAACTGAAATGGGCATCATAAACATGTAACCATATTATAACCTGTAGTAAAGATACAAGTTTCATACTTATTTTATCAAAAACATAATGTGGAAAAGAAAAATGAATTTCAAAAACATATAACTTAGGAAATAGACACAAGTTTCATAAAGACCTTAAAATAAACCATAAACCATTCAAATAAATAATATGAATGGATCATTTAGATCATTTTTAAGAAAAGGCATAATTAGCATCAATATATTTCATCTTAGATAGAAAATAATTTTGAAATATATTTCAAAAATATTTGATGAGAAAAATATCCCTCCTTTTTTGAAAAAGGATACTAAAAAAATTAAACATTTAAAAAAAATTCTTGGTAATAAAACATATAAAGAATGATTGAAATCATTTTTACCACCATTTTACTTGAAAAATTTTAAATTAAGCTTTAAAATATTCTGAAATCCATTTTCCTTTAAAACTTATAAAATATCTTGAAAATGTTTTGAAAACATTTCTCCTTGAAAATAATTTGAAATAGTGAATTTAAAGAATATTAGGAAAAAAATTCTTTTATAAAATACAATATTATTTTAATCTTATAAATGAAGCTTCAATGGACTGTTAATCATGATGGAGGATAAACCCAAACATGCCAAACTTTCCTTTTATACTGTAAAATATTTATAATTATGCCTTGACTAGAAAGAAACAAGAAGATTACTTATTAACACCCTTTTTATTTAAAAAATAAAAAATGGGTAAAAAAATTTAAAATATCAAAATATAATAATAGAACATTTCTTGGAAACCTTTTATAATACATGGTTTGAAATGGACACATATTTTTGACCAAAAGAGAGGTAAAGTCGAACTTTATTAAAAACACTTTATTATGTATTAATGAGTAAAAAATGGTACTGATACATGAATATATCATGAATAACCACATGAGAATAAAATTCATGATTGTTCTTGAGATATGGATCATAAAATTTCATTAAAGAAAGAATAATCATAAACAATATGAAAATGTGCTGAGATTATTTCAATTAACCATTATAACTTGGTAACTTTGAGCAATACTTCCCATGTAAGAAAATGAAATTACCTGAAGCCTAAAATATCATTTAAGGAAGGAGATTAATGATATATGTTTTCAAGGTCATTTTATACACCTAATATAAAAATATAGGTTCATAACATGACATGTGTCTCAAAGAAAGAGAATTGAGACAAAAATTACATTACTAATTTGGCAGCTTTTTAAAACATTGAACCAATGGTAGAAAAATCATAAAATGGTTTTGTAAATAAATATATATTTATATATAAGAGTCATATAATACATTAATGTGTAGTATATACACCACACCAAATAAGGGAGCGGTGGATAATTCATGTATCTCACAGAAATAAAGAGTGAGATGAAATTCCCTTACCTTATCTATTGAATCTCATTGTACTCATTAAAAACAACTGAATAATAAATATAAATTTATAATAAATCTATAAAAAACAATATAATTAATTATAATACCATATATAGTTTTGTTATGGATTTATATCATCTTCTTGTTAACATTTCTATGTTAAGGATTCACTTCGGGTAATATCTGCTTTGTTTTTTCACATGTGTCTTAATTTGTTATATCTTTGGTCCTTATATTTATATCATGATTTACAAAATTTAAACCATAATTTAAATATAATTTATATTCAATATATTTTTATTATAATAATCCTTATAATATAGAAGTATCAAATGAAATACACCGTTCTTGGTGACGGTGAGTCGTACGTACGCATGGATGCTATTTCTGTTATATTGTCGTGTTGAAAGAAAGAAAGAAAAATACATATATATATATATATATATAATTACTAAACTAGATTTATTATATAAAATATATCATATATATTCACTAAACCCAACCTTAATAAATTTCATGTAGTGTGTGAACGAATCACATCGCTTTGAGAGGGCGGTAGTCCACACTTCCTCAAATGAAATTATCGTATTAACACCGATTAAAAAGTATAAAGATATGTGTTGTAAAAGAATCACATAATCTTAAAGAAATACTAAATATTATATATAACATATATAAATATATTTTTCATCATAATTTCCACCATGATAGGTGGTAATGGAAAAATTAACAACCATCGTTTCGTGAGGTGGTAGTCCACCATATACGTAAATAGTATGTTTGTTACTCATTTGATGGAAGTGTGTGTATGTCTAGGTAGAATACTTTGGAAAAAAATTATATTATATTTAGGATACTGTTTTTTTATAAAAACATGGAATAAGAATATTTTGGGGAGTCAATAAATAAAATAAAAGAAAGAAGTTTGAGGGTGGGTGTTACCTGTTAATCAGGTTGTTCCTTTTGGTTTGTCTCAAAGGGCTTCCATGGAAGGATTTCTTCCCATGGCAAGATTCAAGGATGAAGTGAGGGATGTTTTAGATTCATTTTTTAAGATTTTTATTTATCCAATGTGTCTTGATAGGTATTAGTAAGTTAGAGGATATGAGGCCTTTTATAATGGAGGAGGGGTGGCACCCTTGTAATATTTGAAAAGAAAGGAACCCCACCTGCGTTTTTTTATTGAGAGTGAATCCATATTGGTAAAAAGTAGATAAAAGGGAGTATAGGGTACAAATATTTCTATTAAATGTATTTAGGACAAGTTTATTGGTCGTTTTGGGCCTTAAGGGTATGGCTTAGCCCCTTATTAAGTTTAATTTAACCTTACTCATTATAATTAATTTTAATTACTTCCACTAATATTTTAGGTGAAATAATAATTTAAAATTATTAGAAACTTTAAATTATTATGATTTTAAATTTGGAATACATTTTTCTAAATTTTAAACACATAGGTGGTATAAGTTAATTTATATTTAATTCTTCAATCGGGTCAATAATACATATTTTTAAAGTAAAAACGTTTAAAAGCTTGATATGTTTTTAAAATCAATTTAAAATTAAAATTTATTATAATGAACTAAAATGAATTAATTGGTGAAAATATTATCCAATTAAAATTTTAAACCAATTTAAAATATAATTTAACCTTATAAATAAATTAAATGAAAATTCCATTTTTAATTAAAATCCAGTATTTTAAACTATTCATTAAAAAATGGAACCTTACAGAAACATACAAAACATTTACCCTAAACTAATTATTATGTTTTTATTTAAAATACTAAGTTTATTTTTAAATATTAAATCTATAAAAGTTCCAAAATTTTGATTTAAACTGGGTTCAACATTAAAAGGTAGTAAAAACGCCTTAAAAAAATATTGGGTTTCAAGCATAAAATTGGTTTTATTCTTATCTTATGTCTATCAAATCTATTGTATTAATATAAAAGTTACTTTATTGAATGAATAAAATATATATTACATTAATATCACACAATAATTGAAATTAATTTAATTTTTTAGGGTAAAATAACTTTATGGGCATAATAATAGTATTCTATAAAATTACTCCCTTTATATTCAATTGGTTCTTATATTGATTTATAAATAATTTATAACTAATTAATTCATTTTATATTTTTTTAAATAAATATATTTACATAATAATATTATTAAAATATAATTTAACAGTTAAGTTATATTTATATATATATATTGAATAATATATTCTTGTTTAGTAACACTCGGTCTCGCATGTTACGAAAGCGATCAAAGAAAGTCAATATTGTGTTAATAATAAGCTTAAATAAATGTTCTTCATATAGGAATATAACCGTTATATTTAATGTAATGCATGATTAACTTTGATTTTCATATAACATAAACCAACTTGGTGCTTTAATATATATAAATAACTATTTTCCATGTTTTGTGAACCGAAAAATATCAAAAAGATTAAATTAATTCCAAAAATATATTTCACCAAATATATGGGTGTTATATATAATATTAAAAACTTTTTAAATACTTCTTGTAAACTATAAACACGGAAGAGAAAAATTACCCAATGGAGACATAAATAGAAACAATCCCGAATAAGGATGAGATTGTGAAATAAGCCCTTACCACTTTGTAATCAGTTGAATCATATGCACCAAAAAATAAATAACTTAAAATGAAATTTTAAAAATCATTATAACAAAGATATTAATGATTCAATATATTATAAGCTATAATATACAACACACAAAATGAAGAAGTGGTGAATATGACATATGTGTCACAAAATTAAAGTGAGACGAGGAACCCTTACCTTGCACATTCCTTTAGTTGAGCAATATTTAACCTCATTTATAGTTGTATAAATCAGGTTATTAATTTATAATAAAACAATATTTTTATTTATGATATCATATATGATCCTTTTATACTGGTTTCTTAAAAATATTTTGTTTTTACCCTTTTTTGGGTGTTAACTGCTTTATTTTCATATTCATGTTTTTTTCATGTAAGTCCTTATTCTTGTGAAAAGAATATAGTTAAATAATATAAAAAATGATATTAAGTTCATAGATATCATATTTATTCATTATATTAATTTTTATAATCATTATTTAATTGTGAACAAGGAAAACTAATCACATTGCATTTTGGAGATGTTATGTTATACATACGAATGAGCAATGATACTATTCCCTAAATGGAGAAACGGATAAGAAGCAGATGATATATTAGGATTATGTAATTAATATAATTCCATAATTATAATATATAACCATTATTTATTTCATTATACCCATCAAATTAAATTAGTGATGAAAAATAAATTCCACCACGATGTAGAGATGGTAAGTTGTACGTACGCACGTGTGATGCTTTCATTTTTTGAAGCATGGATAATAGATGGAATATGGATTTCTCATAATGATAATAACATATAAGAATATATATGATACTATAATTATTATTTTAGGTTTAAAATAACACACGAATGGGAAGTATAAGAAGAAATGAACTTGGATGAGTTGGTAAAAATGATTACCTTTTCTTCAGCATAATTTCTTTACATCTCTTTTGAAAGGATCTAGGGTTGGTATTTTTAGAGGAACAATACCAACAGAACATGGATAAGGATGTCAGAAATAGAAATGGATAGGCTTTGGTCAATATATAATTCTCAATGTGAAGTCAAAAAAGTGAGGGAGATTTTCCTGTTTATAATTGATGTGAGGGACACTTTTGGAAACTCCCAACATATTAAATTAATATAAATTAATTTACTACTCAAAGTGGATAAAAATGATTTATTTAGGATCTAATATAATTTTGGGTCTAAATAATCTCATAAAATATTTTTTAGATATGTTTAAGTCATATTCTTACCCTTATCTTTTGATTTTAACCCTTATTTAATCTCTTTAACTCTTACCACGACAGTATGGATTTTACTCTTTAAGGGTTAATATATTTGATATAAAATGAAAAAATACCCATAAAAAGATAATTGATAAAATTTTCAACATTATTCCAATAATTTGGCCTAATTTCATATTTTTAATTATATTATATAATTTAATAATATATTATTTATTTTAAAATATCATTAAGTTCAATTTTGACACTATTCATTACTTTGAATTTTTAAAATATTAATAAAAAAATATTTCTTAAAAAAATATTTTAATACATCTTTAACATGTAAAGTTTTTCTTTAATTTTTTATTACCTTAATTATCTCAAATAATATATATTTTAATATTTTTAATATAACTTATTTTATATTTTAATTAATTAAATAATCACTGCATCACTATTGTGAATGTATTTATTGTAATTATTTCTACAATAAAAAAATTACTATGATAAATAAAATTAATTCAGATTTTATAATACTATTTATAGTATAATAAATTTTTTTATAACACCATATTAAAAATGTTATATTTATTAAAAACCTTAATATGATAAGTTTAAATTTTCATAAAATAAAATTCTATAAGGGTATTAAAGTCTTCCAAGTGGATCAAAGAAGTCATAAATTATACCCAAGTATTTTTTTGGTCTAAAATCACTCATATAATAAAATTTGGATAAGTTTTTTGGTCAGGTTCTAATCATTATCTTAATTATTTTTACCCTTATAACCAGATTTTCCCTTAACCATAGGAACAAAAATTACTAAAGATACTATTCATATGGGACAAAAATAAAACGAACCTATATAATTAATTTTAACATACTAAATATAAATATTTAATACATTTTTCAAAATTCAAAGAACAAAGATGAAAAAATTAATTTAAAATTAATCATGTAGACAGAATGAAAAACAGGCCTTTTAAGACAAAATATTCAAAAGTATTAACTATTTTTATATCCAAAGTCAACATGAAACAGATTAAAATGAAATTAATTTTATTAATATATGTATTTGGGATATGATTTTACTTTAAAACCAATCTAAAACATAATTTAACATTATAAATTATTTATGTGAAAGGTCAGTTTTCAATTAAAATGCAATATTTTTCACTATTAATCAAAAAATTAAACTTATGAAGAAAATACCAAAAATTTACCCTAAGAAAATTTTTACATTATAATTTCAAAAATTAATATTATTTTTTCAAATAAAATTTATAAAATTTATAAAATTCATTTTTAAAACAAGTGTATCCTTAAAAAGAGATAAAACTCTCTTTAGAAAAATATAACTTTTATGTGTAAAAATTGAATTTGTTATTATATTATGCCTATAAATTCTATTATATTAGTGTAAATTTTTTTATTGAATAAATAATATATAATATCATAATATGGTTAATATTATACATTCCCTCCAATTTTATTTCTATGTTATAATAACATTTCATTATTCGTTTATGATTGGTGTTGCGTTCAACCTAAGCTATCAAAAAAATTAAATTTAGAAAGAGACATACTATATAATAGTATAGGGTTACATTCTCACTCCTTAAATAAATTTTTTCCTCACAGTTTTAAATTTTATTTATAAAATTAATGGTCGATACTAGCAAATTACTTTGTAGGAGACGAACATTGTAAATAGGTTTAATAAAACATCCTATCAATAAGAGGGAAAAGAAAATGAAAAGGTCTCTACCTAATTAGGAATTAGAATAAGATCACATTAGAGTGAAGTGAAAACATGGACATCAAAGAGAAATATAACGGTCATGTTCTGATGGAGATTGATAGAAAACATGATCATCAGAAATTTAACCATCACAAAACCATAAATTTGTAATGGGTTAAAGACCTATGATTTATCTGTAAAAAAAGTAAATGAATAATGTTTTGATTCCAAGATATTTTTCCAAGAGTTGAAAAATTATTTTAAAATAAAAATAAGCACTTACTTGATTTCATTCCATGAAATAAGAAAAATTTCATCCTCTGGTTTTGCTTTGATCTATATACACTTCATTTCTAAAACCAAGTGATGAATATTCAAGATGAATTTTTATGCCTCAAGAACTTTTATCAAAAGATATATAATTTATTCCTTTAGCCTATAATATTTACAAAATGGAAAATGGTTATCACATGTTATCCAATATGAAAAATGTTACTATAATCTAAAAAAATAATATACAAAGTACAACTTAATCCACTCTATAAGTACTTACCATAAAACTAGTTCAAAATACTTCTTTCCAAAATCAAAGCCTAAAAATTTAGAAGGAAGGTCACTAAATTTACAAAATAAATATGACATTAGAATCTCCAAAAAAGCATAATTTAGCTCTTATTATTATATACCAAAACTATATCTACCTTGATCACATTAAAAAATAAATGAAAATATGATTGATTTATTCTTCTTTAAATAAAATAGATATTTTTGGATATATTCCTCAAATCCAAAAATTTTGTAAACTCCATCAAAGATTGATTAAACACTTTTTCAAAAAATCATCAATCAATACCAAGGTAATAGGATCTATCCAATTTACAATATCCGTATCTTTTATCTCTCTGTCCTAACATCATTATCTCAATATTAGGATCATATTGTGGGTTATCTTTACTTCAATCATGTATTTTTCAAGTTTATCTTTCAACTAAATTACATTTCATGGTAATATTTATAAATTTTTCAAAATTATTAAAGAATAATAAATTTAGCATGACCCTTATATATCACATGATTCTTATAACCATCACATCATTGATAAAATAATTATTTAATCCAAATACACAATAAATTTAATTATTCCACTTAATTATTAAACCATTAACTAAGATTCATCATCTAATTCCTTAACACATCCTTCCTCTTATTTTTCATTTGTAGTCTCTTTATCATCATAAAAATAATAATTACTTGTATAACCATGCTGATTCTCTTCATGAATTTTTCTATTGGGGATTTTTTTTCATAATTCCCATATTTTCAACATTTAAAACATTTAACCATCGATAATACTTTAGGGACAAAATTATTCTAAACTCTTCATTTTCCATTATAAATTTATTGATTTATATCCTTTTTTTCTATACCCCAAACATCTTTTAATTCCTCTAAGAAATTTACATGGGTGATTCTTCTCATATTCTCAACTTATAGAAAATTTAATCTTCTTTCCTCGAGGTTCTTTACCACCCTATATTTCAGTAGACTCTAACATTCTCTTATTTCGTGATTCGTGGAGTTGTTTAAGGGGTATGTTGTTAATAAAATATCATGATAAATGATTAGTAATAATCATAATATCCTTTAATCTAGTCATCCTTCTATTTTTATTCTCATCAGCACATTTTCTATCACATTCAATATTAACTCAGTTTCTACCGATTCTCTCCATTAACTAAAACCCAAATCATAATATAAGAATAAAAATACACTAATCCGAGTGAGCAAATTATATTCAGAGTATATCTAAATAATGAATTGTTATTCTCATTATATGAGTCTTTAGGTTTAAATTTTGATATCCATGGTCACTACCAAATCTATGGAATGATATCATATACTTTAGACTTATCCTCAAAGTCTTTAATATGCTTATATAACCTAATTTATGTTTTCCTAAATCTGGTTCCCAATGTTTCTACTAATCTTGTCTCAAATCACAAATATAAATACCTCGACCCTGTAGTACGGATGTAGTGCCTTACTTTATTATGTTAGCATAAAATATAATAAATCACATCCCAAAGGACTGAATAGTTTAGTAGTTTTGAAAAACTATATGCATACATAAAACTTACATTAAAATTAAAAATATAAAATAAAATGTAGAGAATATTTTTAGATCACCATTATTATTATTGATTAGCCCTACCTATCAATCATGATAAACATCTTGGAATCTTGGGAAAAAATAAAACATAAGAATGGTGTGACCTAAAATGCTCAATAAGGGTCAAGTGCAGTAAAAGATATCATGAATCAATAATAATAATCATTATGGAAAGGTAGATAAAGATAAATTATTCTATTAATTAATAAATTGATCATAATATGGAAGGAATATAATATAATCAAATAATTCCATATAAATGATCACATGAGTTTAGAACTAGACCTTGAATATTCTACTAATCTAATAATTATGTAGAAATTAATAAATAATCTCATAATTATCGAATTCATAATGTCTGATATCTTAAACATACTATATATTCTTCAATTTAAGAATCTAAAAACATCAACACTTATTTCAATGAATGTTATAAATGTGTAAGGACTTGAAAAAAAACCAATCTAGATTGTCCTATGAGACATACCAATGTATCGAGGGGAAATAACGAGCCCCTCCCATCACTTACTAAGTCTAATAAAATCATCATATACAAGGGGTGAAACATGATCAATATAAGAATTTATATTGAAACTATTACGTGAAAAGTAAACACCTTCCACATCCAATAAACAGAATCATAAAAATTTGAGAGTAATATGTCGAATGGTATAAAAATAATACATCTCCTGTCAAACTGAACATAATAATTTCATATAAATAATAAAAATGATATTAAGAAAACATAACCTCTATGGATCATAAGTACATAAAAATTTTAATGTCATTATTGAATAAAAATATCTTAAAAACATTCTTGAGGAAACTATTCCTTTTTTCCATGAAAGTTACATTTTAAAACTAAAATTCTACAAAAAATATTAACAATAATTTTATCTAAAAACAAACATGTAAACTTATAAATTATTCTTTAAAACATATTAGTGGTCATAAAGGCGGGAAATTACATCCATATCTTACATGTTCAAATAAATATTTCTTTCACTTTTACAATAAAATACAAACATGAATTATTTTGAATGTTACATGACCATTCCATTCAAAATATTTTATAAAAAGTAAAATATGGATAAAAATGACTTTAAAAAATTGTAGGATAATATTTAAAGCCTTTTGAAACCATTTTTGGAAATCCTAAACATTGAATTCAAATATTCCCTAGTGGATACTAAAATAGAAAGAATCCATAATAATTATGATATTTTGAAATAAATCCTTACCACTTTGTAATTAGTTTATTCTTATGAAACATGAAATAAATAACTTAAAATTAATCATTAAATATCCTGAATAAAAATATATATATGATAAAATAAATCAAATTTTAGAATATACCCCACACAAAAGGAATAAGTCGTGAATACGACATATGTCACTAAGAAGTAAAAGTTAGACGAGAAACCCTTACCTTACACTTTTCTTTAGTTTAATGTGATCTAAACTATTATATAATTATTTAAATCATATTATTAATTTTTAATAGAACCATATTTTTATTTATTATATCATATATTATCCTCTTATACCTATTTATTAATAATATTTTTTCATTAACCTTATTTCAAGTGTTAAATGTTCATTTTCCTATGGGTGTTTTATCTTGTAAATCCCATTTATTATAAACAGGATATAGTTTCATCTTATATAGAATGATATTTTGGTATTATATATAATATTTATTCATTATATGCTTTTGTATAATCATTATGGAATGGTGAACATGTAAAATGAATAGCATTTTATCGTGGAGATGGAAGACCATACGTACACACGAGCGACGATATCAATCCCTTAATGGTGAAAGTAAAAGAAAGTGGATGTTATATTAATTTTTAAATAATCAATATAATTTCATAATTATAATATATATCCATTATTTCTATAATTATACCCATTAAATTACATTGATCATGAAAACAATTACACCACCACATGGAGATGGTAAGTCGTAGGTACACATGCACGATGCTTTCATTTTTCGTAGGATGGATAAAAGGTGGAATATGGTTTTACCATAATCATAATAACACATAATTATATAGATGATACTGTATTTTTTATTTTTGGATGAAAACAACATATTTAAGGAATTATAAGAAGAAATAAATGTGAATGAGTTTTTAAAAGCAATTACATATTCTTCAGCCAACTTCAATTATATATCTTCTTAATGGATGTATCGATGGTCTTTTTGGTGGACTAGGACCTCCATAACTTAGAAAATTATTTTTATAAGATAAATATTCTTGATTTTGGTTGATATATAATTCTCAAATTGGTGTTAAGAACTGAGGGAGTAGGTTCCCTTTTATAATTAAGGTGAGGGAACTTTTGGAAACTCTCTAAATATTAAATTAATATAAATTAATTTTCATTTATAAATGGATAAAAATTGAATTAATTTGAAGATAAATTGATTATGGGTCTAAATACTCTCATATAATAATTTTTATAAAAGTTTAGGTCACATTATTACCCTTATCTTTTGGTTTTGACCCTTATTTAATCGCTTTAACTCTTACCGTGGCAACATGAATTTTACTCCATAAGGGTTAATATATTTGCTATGAAATTCAAAAATACCCAAAAATAGATCATTAATTATAATTTTAACTTAATACCAGTCATTTTTCCAAATTTAATATTCTTAAAAAATTTATATCTTTTTATAAAATATTACTTATTTTAAAATAACCTCGATGTCAATTGTGACACTATTCAATACTTTGACTTTAAGAAATATCAATAAAAAATTAAACTTTTAAAAAATAGTTAATAAATATATAACATGTCAAATTAATAGATAAAATTTATTTTATGACCTTAATTATCCAAATTATATTTATTTTTATATATTTAATATCATTTATTTGATATTTTTATTAATAAAATAATCACTACATCACTATTGTAAAGTATTTAAAGTAAATATTTATTCACTAAAAAAATACTAAGATAAATATAAATACTAAAATTTTTAAAATACTATTTTTATTATAAGATACCTTATTGATAACACCATATTAAAAATGTTATATTTATTCAAAACATTAGTGTGACAAGTTTGATATTTCATAAAATAAAATACTATATGGAGATTAAAGTCATCAAAGTAGCTCAAAGAGGTCATAAATTGGGCCCAATTATGGTTTCTTTGACAATATCCCATAAAAAAATTTATTACAGTTTTTGGAATAATTTTATAGTTCTTATTATAATTATTGTTTCCCTTAATTACCTAATTTACCCTTAATCGTGGTAACTCAAATTACAAAAGTTACTATTAATATTGGATAAAAATAAAATAAACCTATTTACTTAATTTTAAAATAATTAATATAAATATTAATTCTATTTTTAAAATTTCAAAACACATAAGTGGATAAAATTAATTTAAAATTAAGCCCGTAGATGGGGTGAGAAGGTGATTTTTTAAGTGAAAATGTTCAATAATCTGAATTGTTTTTATATCCAAATTCAATATGAAACAAATTCCAATGAATTTAATTGAATTAATATATTTATAATTTATCTATGTTCACATTAAAACTAATAGAAATATAATTTAATGTTATAAATTATTTACAAGAAAGTTAGTTTTCAATTAAAATGCATAATTTTTTACTATTCATCAAAAAAAGAAACTTATTTAAAAAATACCAAAAAAATAACCCTAAGAAAAATTTGACATTACAATTAAAAAATTGAAGATTATTTTTTAAAAATAAAATTATAAAGGTGTCAAAATATAGTTTTAAAACTAGTGTACCCATAAAATGCCAAAAAACCGCCTTTAGAAGAATATAGATTTTTACACATAAAAATTGGATATGTTATTATGTTATGAATATAAAACATTTTTGATGATTTTCAAAAACTTTAATTGAATATATAATTTAAAATTTTATAATCTGGTTAATAATATTCCTTTCCACCAATTTAACGGATATGTTATAATAAAATTTCATTGTTCATCTAAGTTGTGCATTGCGTTCAATGTAAGTTTTTGAAGAAATTAAATTTAAAAATACATAACATAATATCTTGGGGTGTTACATTAAAATTGTTTCCATAAATCCAAACTAATCCCCACAGTTATAAAAAACTCAAAAATCGAGTCTTAAGTTAGAACCGAATTCTTTAATACAACTCTATCATTACCCAACCCATTGTGGCTCTCCTAGTTGGAAATAAGCTGAGTGTAAAAGTCCCTAACCCACCTCTGATAGGTTGGGGGATGAAGACTAGCACTGAATATGAATATCAAACATATGAAAATCATTATCCTGAGTACCTATACACATGAACACATCTCCAAGACCATACAAAGATGAATGTGAAGTACAACTGATACCAATGCATATATATATCTAAATCTCACAATTAGAGTATGACATATGTATTGGAAAGAAAAAGGATAAAAACAAACCCACTAAAAATGAGAAAAGGGTACATCCTTTTTAGGAAGGGAGTGATATTAAATGAAACACAAGTATGAACCTTGGTATGTCTATCCTAAAACTATTCCATGCATGATTCTAGTAATCTAAGGATTTATTCAAAAAGAAAATCATATTCATAAGACACGACATGTGTAAGAAGTCTTATTTTGGGGTGAGTATAAAAATACCCAGTTAGACACCCCAAAATCGCTAAGAATAAATAATCATCAGTAATCATCCCATCAATACATAGGTATGTTAATCAAGATAAGATACATAACAATAATAATAAAACCCAGATATACTCACAATAGAATCCAAGTATCTAGAGGTCTCATCCAATACCAGCCACTCAATTCTGGTCAAGGATTTGAGGTAATGATCATCCTAAATAAATTACTCCATAATCCATTCCATCACTAATGAAACTCATCTAAGAGGTTGTTCTCATTATGTATTTCCAAATAAGTACTCACAGGATCTCCAAATATCTATAAATCTAAATAGGGGGCACTGAAAACCTTACTGAATCGTCCTACTAAATAAAGGATCAATTCCCTAAGGATGTTGGTCATGTCGATACCATAAAACATGCCCATGATAAATAAGGAATGATAGAATATCCCACTTTGGTTTTATAGATTGATACACTAAATTATATTAGAGACAAAACCCATAGAGGAGATCACAATCCTATACTCAAGATATAATTCCTCACTATACCCCCATGCAGATCGACTAAGGATTCATAATCCACTAAACCTAGTATATACTAAAGAAACTAAGGGCTATAAGATTTCTCAAAGTAGGTATACAGATTTCATAGAGGGTATATGGAATGTACATATAAACCTCAACATGCCCATGTTTGTGCCGATGTTCCTCTACCCATGTCTTTATTCCTCTCTTCATGCCCATATACACTAGAATATGATTGTGTATTTTGAATGTACACATGTAACCTACCCATTCCCTTTTTCCTGGATGTGTTTATACCCATTTACCCTATGAGGTACACTACGAGCCACCATAATCGGGTCACATAGCTTGTGACATGTTTCACATGACATGTGATATTTTTTATAGCATGTAAACCCTATAGTGGTAGAATATAGACTACATTGTGTGTGTTGTTAGGAGAACAGATCGTATATTTGGGTTTTTTTATATAAACCCAAGGTTGTTCTATGCATCTCTCCATACCACCTCCACCATCGATCCTACCTCAATTGCACATGGAAAACATGGATTAGGGCCAATGGATTCCTGTCATCACAGCTTGACTGAATCTAGCCATCAAATCTGATGAGGAATTACCTCTGTAGAACCATGTCATCATGATGCATCAAACCAATATGATTCTGATTTTCCATCGATTACTCTCTACTGTTATCGCTCTTAGATCACACCTTCAATATGGATCTGCACCTACAGTATAGATCCATTTCATCGTAGAAAGGTTATTCAGTGTTCTACTACTGAGTATTCATCAAATTTCCTTCCAATGAAATTTTTCAGGGATTAATATATAATTAAAGGGGGGATAAATTCACAATTAAAAAATGAATAATGAACCTAAACTATGTTTGGTTTCGAAATGAATTTTTCGTTATATTAATGAATAAAGAAGCAACCGATAATCAAGTAATATCAACTATAACCAACCATCGATATGAAAACCAATCTTGTAAGGTGAATTGGTTCATTTTTTACGTAAAAAAGGATAAATAAAAATGAATCAAACATCCTTCCTCGAGTTTTTATATATCATTGGTGAATAAAGAACATGAGTCATCAGAATTGGTTAGATCCTTGAACTAATTTGGTGAAAAGTATCCTTGATCCATCGTTATCATTTTCCAAGCCCTTCTTTAATGGATCCTCTCAGTTCCATGGTTTTTATTTAACCACACAATTTGTCTATAACTGTATATTTATAGAGAAGACGCTTACGTCACTATGCTGAATATAATAAATAAATAAATTTATTTATTTATTTTATTATTTTCACCCACAAATACACTTTTAGAAATTATCCAACACCGACATAGGTTATCTCACTCCTAGGGTAAAAAACACATTCTAGAATCCATGTTGGTCTCATATTTCATATTCGAGTCCCCATTAAGGAGTTATTTTACTATTTCAGGAAAACTCTATATGAATGATATTAATATATTTAATATTTTTATTATATGAATAATAATAAGTCAAAATTTTGGATTTTAGAGAGTCTCAAAATATGTTAATTCACAATGATTATGAAATCAAATCAAAGGAAGATAATGGTGATGATTGGAGGCAATCTATGTCTCAAATAAAAATTATTAGTGTCTAGGTTGACCAAAAAAAAATTATTAGAGACATATTTACACTAATTATGAAATATATAATGAGGATAGTAGATCACACTCCTCTATTATTTGGGGAAGAACCAACTTAATACAAATAATTGGTGAAGTACGACTCATGGGTGAAATCTATAAATGGATAATTGGACTAAAGTAAAAAAAAACATGGGAAATTTTTTATTGACTTAGACACTATAATGTTATTGTTAAAAAATTGATCTTTAAAAATGATCTCAATGAAAATAGAAGAGTGCTTTAAAATAATGACATATTGGTGTGTAATCGATATTCACAGGTTGACGGAGAGTCACACTGTGACCATTTCGGGCCGGGACAACGACCTTTTCTGTTGCACCCTAATACTTCCCCAACATCCATCCCTTCAATACCATGACTCTAACTACTCTTCATGACACTCCCAAAACCCAATAACCCGCCTCCTATTATCGGTTAATCCAAAACCTCATGGACAATCTTGGTCTTAATGTTTCTTACATACATGGACACATCCTTTCCATTCAACAAACTATATCTATTGGGAGATTTTGGAACTTTATAAACCTCAATAGCCATTGGAAATGGATGTTAAATTTCATAAGGACCCCTATGTTTGACATTTCACAAAATTCCGTAGAGGCTCTGTATAAGTTTCCTAGAAAAAAAATGCTTGTCAACGAGAGACAAATTCATCCTCAAGAGAGGGTTTTCCTACCTCCGTACACCCCAATGGATTCCATACTATATATCATCTCTCCAAATCCAAGAATACCTAGAATTGTGGTTTACACATTCCTAATCTCTCACATATAGGGAATGATAGAATATAATAACCCAATTATCCTCTAGTTAATCATGGATCTATAATAAGTGGTTAAACCATATGAATGTAAACTATGAGTTTTCATCATAACTACATGACATAAAATTATATGGAGCACATCCCGATGACATGACTTTAAACTATATGGTATTATTACATGAAACACAAAATTAATCTATGATTCCATCATCCAAGCTATATTAATTTAAACTGTAGTATACCCCAAAACCAGTTGTATGAAACACCATCAGAGATCCGCCCCTATCCTCTCTTACGGGAAGTTTCATATCCCTAACCTCTCCCACTGTTTCATTTATCCTTTTCCATTAGGAGAGAAGGGAAAGTTTGTGGTTTTACAAATATACTACTTACTCTTTTTTCTCACATCAAGCATGATTCACATGGGCTTAGAGATTAGTGGTGATCCAGAAATCCACATGATCCACCTTGGAGTTAAACTACAAGAAATCGGATTCAAGCTCTAACTAAGAATCATAGGATACATGCCTAAGGATCAATCTCAAATGGGACTTCCCTATGGATGTAGTCCCCAAATAATGCATCCTTCATAGTATGTTTCCATTCATAAGTACCAACCAACAGCTTTAATGGGCCTCCTCTGTAGTGTAAGTCCCAATATTTTTGAACTACATGGGATTTGATTCCGAACAAACTAGATATGTAGGTAGCCTCTATCAGGTACAAACCTAGCTCCCAGATCAACCCTAATGTTCTCTGGTCCACACCCTTGGTAGGATCACATCCTCCCAAAAGACAACTCTAAAAGGTGATGTGTATAGTTAAGTGTCACCAAACTAAGTGGGTTCTAATTCCTCTTATGAATATGCATAGGAAACCCATATCATGGGTTCGATCCCAACGTAGAAACAACTCTCATCCTCCTGGACAATGATAAACTCTAGAGAGCCTCATCACACTGCGTAACCCATCATTGTCTTTGTGAAATACCATGGGATTATAGATTATTTCCACAAAAGGGTAACATTGTGAAATAACCTTAGATATATATATATTTACTCGTTAATAAAGAAACTCATATATGCACAAGAGATGCCAGACCCATGCACATATATGATTGATCTAGCAACCTAGGTGTAATTTGAGGACACATTCTTGGTAATGAACCATGGATTTACAACCATGTGAACATAGGTTAAATCTATTAGAGAGTCATAGAATAGGAAAAATCCCCCCCAAAAGTTTGTGATGAGCCCGAGTTCCCATCCTCTCGACCAATGTGAGTCCTTAAGTCTCGTTGGAAAAATCATTCAACAAGCACCTTCCTTTGGAAATTAGGTCCATGAATCTTGGATAAGGGGGTTATTAGGTGTTTATGACTCTATTAATAAACCCATTAGAGACCATTTGAGGATGTTGTACTTGACTTGGATCAATTTCACAAACACTTAACCCCCTGCAATCACTCGCAATGACCACGTAACTGTGGAACCTTATTTATATGATAAAAATGATATATTTCCTAATACCCATCAGAATATTTTTGTTCTTGGGTACTACATACATCTTTGGGTTGAAATAGAAAACAAAAAAATGAATTATATACATTATTCAAGAATATATTTTCAAATATAGATTTCTAATTTCCAATTTTATCCTAAAAATAGTTTCTATTTTTATGAAAAATATCATAACAACATTGGTGTATAAAAACATTTAAATCACCATAAAAAAAGGAATAATAATAATAATATTCTAAAATAGTTTTAGATGAATTAATGAATGGACCATAAGAATCGAGGCTTGATAAAACTAAACAAAACAAAATTTAAATGAATAAGAAATATTACATAATTACTTCCACCAGACCAAATAACTATACCATCCTTAGAGAAGAGAGTATAAAACTAACCTTTTCTCTAGATATTGGTCAATAGTATTTTATAAAATGATGGAGTGATGCAAGGATTTACAACTTATATTATTTAATTGGAGGGTTTCAATTAATAAGATTGTTGATATTTCAAATCATTAGTTTTGATGTGGATAAAAATCAAAGAGTTGTAGAATCATTAGTTTCAATAGGATAATAATATAAATAATTTAGTGTTTAAAAATAATATATTATATTATTTTCATTGTATATAGACATGTTTATAATCCATAAGATAGAATAAAGGCTTGGAAATACCCTACCTCAAAGGGGATGATCTATTCTATGTAGAAATCACAATTGTTGAGCACCATTGAAATTGAAATAAGATCCAAATACCCTATTACATTTCATATTATATCAAATTGGATGATTTTGATCATCTAAGGACACTTGGGCCTTCAAAAACAGAATCCAAGATCACCTAGGTTCAAGAGACAAAGAAAAACGAACAAATGACTTGCCCTAAATTTATAATTAGATTTCAGGTGCATATAATCCCTCTAAAACTCTCTTGGGAATTTAGAAATCATGAAAACTAGATAAAATATCTCTAAAATTATATATAATTAAGGAAGGATATATTGAATTGATCATCCCCATGTTTTAACATTAAAATTTTCCAAAATTATGGTGAAAATATATCATATATGAATAGTAATTTATTTACATAAAAAATTACCAATTTTTATGAGTTTTATGATTGATAATTCTTTTATTAATCATAAATTATGACTCATAGTAACATAAGAAAATAAATAGACTCTCACACACAAGGAAAATTACTAATAAGTATGAAATTTAAATAATGGGGAGGACCCTCACACATCTGGAATTTACTCTTAACTATTAAAGACTTTACTTTTATGCATCAAATAATGACTCTTACATATTGGATATTTTGTTAAGGGTTTACTTTTATGCATGAAGGTATTAATTTCAGATACCAAACATTTAGTTTTACCCATGGGTAAACAAATCTTACATATCAAAATATTAATTTTAAACATGAAAACTTTACTTTTACGTATTGAAAATATAAAAAATTATGGTACAATATTGTGGTACATAAGGGTAATTTAGTGATAAAGGGTGATATTTTAGGGTATTTACATGGTAAATTTTGTGGGAAAGGTTCATGGGGTGAAACTTAATGGTCTTTATAAATTTAAGGAAATAATTATAGGTATCTTAAAATATTTTAACCATACATAGTTAATCACATAATTTTCAAAAATCATTCAAAAACCAAAAAATGCATAATTTCTTAAAAACTCATCTTAAAAATATCACTAACCTTCCCCATCCTACAAAAATACCATAAAACATGCCTGGAATCCTACGAAACCAAAAATGATAAGGGAAGGGTTTTAGAAAATTATAACCCTTAAAAAACAATTTTCAACATCTCCCACTTATACTAGATCCAATATCACTTGTATTTAGTATTTATAGATCATACATGACCCTTATGATTTTATTGAGATAGTGTTTTAGTCATATGATATACTATATTATCATATATATAAATATTGGAAATTTTTATATCATGATGATCCATATTCTGATGAATGGGATGATATCATTGAAGGATATTCTTGGATTTATGATGAGATCGATGTGATTTAGCTTGTGAAATCACCATATTGTTATCATAATAGATTTCAATGGGATCCACAATGCTTAGAACAACCTTTTTTTAAATTATGAACTTCATAATATAGAAAAAATAATTTGTTTCATTTGATGCAGCGAATTACTTAGCTTTGATTATAGAATTCACCAACATTACTTTTTTTGGAACTTTTCGAACTAACAACACCTCTATCATGAAAAAAAATCTAGGCCATAATTTAAAATTATCACTATTTTTTTGGAAACATAAATTGTTGAAATCCCCTACAAATATTTTTTCTTCACCTATATCTATAAAAAATGCTTCCATTGTTCTTCAAAGTTAATTTAGGATATTTTTTACAGTTATCCACATCCACACAAGTATATTCCATAAAATATGTGATGGAATCTATTGATGATGCATAATAAAATCCATCCATGTTCTTAATTTCTTCATTGGATGAAGGATATTTAACCTTTGAAAGAGTATTTCTAGGAACAATTGGTATATATCCTTTACAAGAATCATTTATCATGAATTAATTTAAAATACTACCAATATATATACCCTTAAATGATATATCAAAAAATATATTCATACTCAAAACTCATTATACTTTTCTTAATCCATTCTATGTGAATACATTCTTTTGAAACCATTTTTAGTAACATTGATTTTTTTCAATTATTACTTTTTTAAAGAGTTGATATGAGATTATGTTTTTGGAGTGCGAAGGAACAGATCACATCGTGACCATAAGTATCATTCCCTGAGTGGATTTCATAGAATTATAAAACTCCTAGAATACTTAAAATACGTGTAAGGGTAACCAGAATAATATTTATGGGTTAAGTCTAATACATAAGTGTTCTCCGTCATGGTATAATCACAATGTCATACCATGATTAATATTATAGGAAATTGGTAAATTCCCATACGTGTGTCTTGGTGTTTTATACATAATTATTTTTTCTCAACATACCAAACAAGCATCCAAATAAATCCCTGAATAAAGATGATCGGAAAATTTTAAAGTGTTTGAGTGTATTAGAACACTTAATAGTAACTTTTACAAAGAATCCACTAAATATGGGTTATATTAATAAGGTAAGGTTTATTAATTTTTTTGAAAATTAGAAATAATATGTCACATTAATGAAATAAGGTCACACCATGAATGATATTTAGTGAAGTTTAGTGTTTTTTCCAATTTATAGGTGATATACTGTAGAATAGATTGTTAGCACCCAGTCGGGATCAATGTATTGCTGATAAGGGAAGGGGTTAATGAGTGATATATTTTTCTTTTAAGGTTGCTTTATTTTGAAACAAACTTTCCATGTTATTAAATGTTTATCAATTTTTTGAAACAAAAAAAATAAAAAATTCATAGGGAAATAAGTATTTACTAGGTTAAATACTCAACAAGAGTATATGCATCCTTGGTATGTTATGGAAACAATCCAATAACAGACAATCCAATATAAAAAATCATTTTGTGTAGATACAAAAATTAGGGTATACCCTTACAATTTTTTAGAACTATGATCAATACAACATTATATGTTCTTATTCTATAAAAAATGTTCTAATAAATTTTTGTATAATAATTTAATAAACCTTCACTAGTTGCTTCCAAATAAGTTACTATGTTATCTTATCAACTTCCACTTGTGAATAGTTAATAAATAAATTCTTCACTTTCATACCCAAAAGAAGGTAATAACTTCACTTATGGAATTTGTTATGGAAACTAAGTTTGATAAATCAGTCCAATTCTCATATCTTATACCTCATCCTAAAAAGAAGATAACAAATGATATCCTAGAAACAATTCGGAAGCCCTTAAAACTTTCCCCAGAAAACTATGTCTAATTTATTTGTCTGATCCGGTATCTCTGGCCACTATTCTTTCTTATGATTATTTTTTTGGTATATTTTTTCAGGAATGATCTGTCCGAAAACTTCTCCACCCAAACCAAACTTTTAGTACTTTCTCTCTTTCCTTACAAATGAACAACATAAGTGTTCGAATTTATAATATACTTTATACTATTTATAGGTGTGTTAATTGTGGTATGGGTGGGAATCTGAAATTTTTTACCTATTAACCGAATTTCCTTAACTTTAAATGTAAATTGTATTTATACAACATTTTGGAATTCTTCAATGATTCTCAACTCCTTTTGATTATTCTAATACATTCTTGAGTCTTTTAATGTCTTTATTTCTCTTTAGATCTCCTAAAAATTATTCATTTTGATATTAATTATCACTCTGATATTGTCCTTCATTATAGTATAATATATGAAAAACTAAAGAATTATCATTATCCTGACCACTTTTAAAAATAGAAAGCCTTATCATATCTATTATCCATATTAACTGAAATTACATTTTAACATATTGAAAACATTATATCATAAAAAATTTTGCAACTTTTTTAGGCTTCTACTACTTCTATTTTTCCATAAATATAATTTCCACTTCAAAATATATGAGAACCTCCTTTGACATAAATTCAAAAAACACACCTTGAAAATGTATCCATGATATCCTTAAAACAAACCTTTTTTTTCTTATTTTTATATGATTAATGATATGTTGACTTAACAATGTTATCATGCATCAGATGGATTGGTCACTCACTCTGCCTAATGAATTATCATTGTCTGCTCCAATTTGATGTGTTTTGAACCACTTGGAAAATAAACAGCACTTTTTATCTTTTTATATTTACCCAATTGTAATGGAAAAAGAAACCTGAGAAAAATTGTTGACTATATTGTTGAACATCATCTATTTGATCAGTGTTTGATTTTATTTGGATTATTTGTCTCAAAAATCCCCACTTAGAGAATTGTTTGGATAAAATATTCTTATTATTTTTTTGATGGATCAGTGAAAACCAACATCTAATGGAACAGTGTCAGTAGAAACTTATTTTCTTACAAAATTTCTTGAATGGATTCTGGATCCTTTGAATTTTTTCTTTTAGAGGATATAATAGTTTGATGGATGAGTCTCTCAGTGCTTCAGTTATACTTCAACTTCAAAAACTTTAAACTTACCAACCATTCTTCTTCAACAAAATTTTACTTATATCATGACTTATCAATGAATTTGAGTACTTTTAGATTGAAATAAAATCACCTGAATTATATAGGAAAGTTCAATGACTTCCTGTCCTTCTAGAATTCTATATCTTTCCACCCAAACATTAATCGGATTAACACCACTTGGAATGACTCGGCCACCTTTTATACATTTATTTCAAAAATATTGAATCCTAAGTTTCTAAACCATCTTATGATATTTGAGAACCTAAAAATAAGAAAATCATCATCATATTTAGTATGAATAAATTTATAATCTGATACATTTCATAATAACCATTTAAATTTATTTCCCAAAAAAATGTGAGTCTGAAACATAATTTTTTGTACAAACCTTATTTAGAATAGAAGACCAAGACTGATGAAATTTCTTATAAAAATTGCATATGATCTTCTGATTATGTTTCCCCCTTTAATATTATCAATAAAACATACAAATTGAATTGATTTTTACATAATAAAAACCATACAAAATATTCAGAACAAAATTATTTCAGCATAAAAAAACATCCAACCAAATTGGTCCCATTAATCTCCCCCTTAAAACCTTGTTTTCATCCAATGTTCATAAATCACTGACCTACTTAGTTATGTTGTTCAGTATGGGAAGAAGTTTGTGGCAGGGAAGGAGGGTGTTATGACCGCCTCACCAAGAAGAAGGCAGCGGAAAGATTACTCTTCTATGAAAAAAGCTGATGTCTACCAAATCTTCTATTAGAAAAGGTAAAGGGATGAATTACACTGAGGAGTTTTTTCAATTGGTGAAATTAAATATCAGACGAAAGTATGTGAAGATTTTTAAGCAGTATGAAAGATGGGAATGGGAGTCGGCAACCACAGATGAGGCAATCGATTATGGAGATGGCGACAGGTATGATTTCTAACATGTAGTTGTATGCTCTTGTTTGTATTTCTTACCTGCTGAACTTTTTCTTTATTTTAATAAATGGTCAGAGACTTTGTCTCTGGTTGAGATTTTCTGGTATTATAGGAAACAATAGTTATTGAAAATAAAACCATGTTATCCAAAAGTAGTGTCTTACAAAACTTCTTTAAATTTTAAAACCACTTTGACTTTCACCTTTCAAAACTTATTTTTCCTTCACCTTTCTATATATATAATTTTCTTACACACTTTAAAAAACTGTTAAAATAGTTCAAATAGTTTCATACTAAGATAAAAACTTACCAAAAACTCCTCCTGC
This sequence comes from Viscum album, assembly GCA_963277665.1. Lineage (NCBI taxonomy): Eukaryota > Viridiplantae > Streptophyta > Magnoliopsida > Santalales > Viscaceae > Viscum > Viscum album. Next base: position 321,292,510 of record OY728156.1, read on the forward strand.
ATATATGATTCCTTAAAATTTTTAGCTAATATCATTTGATATATTTATAAAACATCAAACTATCCCCCTTTGACAACACTATCTAGTGCTTTCAGATGCGATGAAAAACACACTTTCCTGTGGGAGATGCCGGGGTGAATTCTTCGGATACCGCTCTTAGGAGAATTTATCCTTCCCTCATCCCCACTCATATTTTTGGGTCACTCGATCCTGACTGTGTGGGAAAAATGTGGTACAACCCACCCATGTTGACATATTGTTGTGTCAAACCATTTCCCATCATAATGTCACCATTTGGGATGCTCGACCATCTTAGCTGTCAATGGATCATTCACAGATGGGTCTCTCTCTGGGGTGACATCTTTATTGGGAGGAAATATTTCCTTATGTGGAAGGTTCTAAAGGGCCACACTTGGGAATTTCTATTTTTAAAAGAAGATAGAGTGGAAAAAAACATGTTTCCCACTAAAATTGGTGTAGAAAAAAGTTTTGAAATTTCTATTCCAAACTACTTAAGAAGTTCCAGAGTATACTATTATTGAGACAAAAAAAAATTTGTTCTTTTGTAAGATTTTTAAACCAGGAAAGTATTTCAATTCCCCAATAATGGACATTTAAAACAAATGTTTCATCTCTTAAAAAAACTTCTACACATTCTTTCAACATTCCAAGTAAAGATAATATCATCAATATATATAATTAAACTGAGTGAAATCTACTAAATTTATTTGATGTATATATTACCATCAACCCTTCCTTTCTAAAAGTTTAACATCTTTAATCAAGTATTAATTTTTGGAATATGATTCCCCTAGAGCTTTATTTATCCCATACAAGGATTTTTTTTAACTTACACACATAACTTTTATCCTTCTCAAAAACAAATCCACATGGTTTTTCAATATAAATATCTTCATTGAGTTCTCCATTAAGAAATTATAACTTCACATCCATATGAAATATTTTATAACTTCATTGTAAAGAAATATAAATAAATATTCTAACAGTTTCTAATCTTTCCAATGGAGGGAAAATATCATCAAAATCAATGCCATAAATTTTTTAGTAACCTTTTAACACTGAAATTTCATTATTTATTATCACTTCACCATCATCATTCAAATTGTTACAGAACACCCACTTTGTACCAATAACATTTTTTTCATTTGGTTTAGGTACAAATTACCAAGTATCATTATTTCAAATATGAAAGAACTATTTATTCATATCCGGAATCTATTCTAAATTTTCAAAGGCTTCACTAACATCTTTGAACTAAACTTTTTAGTTCAAAGAGGTATGTGTAAAAAAATTTGATGTCCTTATTGTATGAAAATTTTAATGTTGATAACCAATACTATTTTGAGTTTATACTTTATCCCTCATCATAGGATGAGATGTATTAACATCTTCCTCATAAATTGAAATTTCTGAGTCTGATTCTTCCTTCTAAGTTTCATCTAAATTTTTTACATCCTTCTCACTTTTCTTGATAAAAATTCTTTCATCTTCCTCAACCACGTGTGTATATATAGTATATTCCTCATATTTTTCATGAACTTTTAAATCAACAGAATTAATAATTATTCATGTAACTTTTTTGAACATTTATATTCTATTCCATCTAGAGAATATCCAATAAATGTTCCATCTTCACCTCTATGATCATACTTTACAAGGTTTCCAACTTTATTTTTCATGATATAGGGACTCCCAAAAACTCATAAGTGTTTCCAACATAGAGTTTTTTTATAAAAAAATTCATACAGATTCATATTAGAAAATTAACTATAGAAACATATATTATGAATATAAATAGATTCTCTCATATATTTCCTCAAAAAGTAATAAAAAATACCATATTTAAGTAAAATATTACATCCTATTTTAAAAAAACTTCTATTATTCTATTCCACAACACCATTTTTTGAGGTGTTTATGGTGTACTAAACCCATAGATAATTCCATGTTTTTTAAGATAAATTTTGAATTGTTCATTATTGTACTCCCCACCATTATCAGATCTCTACTTCTATATAGAATAAATATATTTCTTCTCATCTTTTCTCCGGAAATTTTTAAACATATTCATATCGTCTGAATTATGTTTCAAATACATAAAAAAAGTAATGCAAGTAAAATCATTAATAAAAAAAATTAAGTACATATATCTGAAAGATTATTTTTTACTCATGGAGACAGAAATATTAGAATGAATAAGTTATATGGTTTATGTAGAACTAATATAAAATTTCTTATGCACAATGTTTTTAATCTTTCCTATCTGAAAAACTATGCAACATCAATCTCTTCTTCTATTCATATTATGAATACCACGAACACTATTTTTTCTTTGATAAATTTCTCATGTTTCTATCATAAATATATCTCAGGATTTCATATCATAACTTATTTTCTTCCATCATTCTTAAATAAAATGAATTCTGAACTTCACATACTTTGAAGAAGTTTTTTTGCATATTGGCTTCTTATAACAACTTTTCCATTTTCCTCGCTTTTCATAAAAAGACCATAATTTATAAAATCAAATATATTACCTTTATTAAAAAGTTTTGAAACACTTAAATTTTATAATTTCAACCCATCAATAAACAAATATTTCTTAGATTCCAATGTTTCTTACTCCACAATAGAAAACCCAAAAACATTGATTCTACAAGATTCAACATTTCAAAATGTTATTGAAATTTAATAGAAATATTTTACATTATTTAACAATTTAAAATCTCTTATAATATAAGAATAACACCCACTATCTAAGATCCAAGTTCATTCTCAATTTTTAGCTTTGATGGAGGTTTCTATAATAAAATATTTTATCTAACTTTTATATTACTTAACATCCAACTTCTAAGAATTGTTATAAAAATGTTTTTATCAAAATAACAAAACAAGAAACCATTTTTCAAGATATCTTGTTTGTTCAAAATTTTCAAAAATAGTTTCCAATGGTTTGAACCAATTTTCAAATTTCACAACAACCTTTTCAGGATTATTATTTTGAGAGTGTTGACTCCCCCTCATACTTTTATTTCTATAACTCATGGGATATTTTTAATGTAATTCATTAAACCAAAACTTATTTTCCATATGAATAAATACACAAAAATACTTGCAGTACCCACAAAAATAATTATTTCCTTTGTAACTACCATACTATTTGGAATTGTGGATATGTTTCGAAGAAACCTTTTTATCTTTCACATGAGAACTTTTTTGAGTCCTAAACGTTTTTTCATAAGCATAAATCTTCTTCTTAAATTCAGATTTATTCCCAAACTTATTAGAAACAGTAGGGGTAGAAAGATTTTCTGATTCCAAAATTTTAAAGACATATAAAATTCAAACTTTCTTTCTTTTGGCCACATAAATGACTTTTTCAAAATTTCTTCATATTAGGAAAACCATAAAAATTATTTACAAACTTTTAATGTAACATTTTATACTTCTCAAGTTGACCCTTTCCAAAACATTCACCAAATTAATATATATAATTATTGAAGCTTGTAACTTCCTTATTATCTTTAGAATTTGTTTTGGATAAGTTCCAACTCTTCCTATTTTTCTTTCAACTTCACTTAAAGATGTTCAACCATATTTATTTCATTATCAAGATAATTCTTCAGAAAATAAATCTTTTATAGTAATATAGAATTATCTTCATGAAGACATTCTTGATTATTTTCTCTCATAATTTCCTTCTCAAACTTTGTGATATATCATTCAGGAATTACAATATTTCTCATAAAATATTTCAGTTATATCATAAGATGGAATTATACCACTATATATTCATATTTATAACTAATACTTCCAAACTATTTAGGATTAAATGTATTAATGCAAGTACTTTCTCCAAATATTTCATTGAAATTTTCTAACAAAACTTTACTTCCTTCTACTTAATTATATTTAGACAAAAATATTCAACTTTTAGACATGGAAAAATTGTTATATTTCCTCTTGGAATATGATTTTGACTTATCTCCCTGTTTCTTCCGAGATATTCTTGACATTATATCATCTTAATAACTATATTAAACATTATTTATTTAGGGAAAACTCACAGTAATGTTCCAAATGGATCTACATTAAAAATAATTCAAAGGAAATTTCCATTTTTTTTGTACCAGTTTCCTCATTTTTATAAAAAAAAGATATAAATTAATCATGATTTTTACAAACCTCATTTTTAATTATAGATTTGTCTTATTTTTCTTCTTCTTATTCAATAATCCTCTTATAGTTTCTTTACTTGGAAGCCTTTAAGGTCACTTATCTACCAACTTTTTTTCCTTTAATTACTTTCTCGATTATCATTTCATAAGTAATGAGAGTACTATGAAGGTTGTCTAGATATTGAGTTTCAAGATCTATATTTTCCAAAGATAAACTTTGGAATTAAACTTATTAGGACGAATTATCAATGTCATTTCAACAATATTTGAGTATTCTAACTTTTCACCTAGGAACCTTATCATGATAAAAATGTCATTTAACCTTTTAAAGAATTCACCAATAGATTCATACTCACCTATTATAATAACTTCATAATTAATTCTCCAGGTGTGTAACTTTTCCATCTTCACCTTCGTATTTAGTTTATAAATGTTTCTTAGCCTTTTCCTAAAACCTTTAGTAGTAGAAAATACCTTCACTCTTAGAAACTCAATTTTATTATGTGATGAGAATAAAACATTCTTATCTCTTCCATCATTCTCTAGATTCTTCTTATCCATAGTTATAAGAATAAATAGAGGAAATACATTTGTGGAAGATTCCAGAACATCATAACAAAGACACATGAGATGAGGTGGCCTTCTATCTTTATAGATATGATTATACATTCCATTGAATACTAGATTCCCCTTACTATTCACACAATTTAAATTCTCTATTAAAACTTGTCTTTAAAAAATTATGTAAAGATTAAATGAAAAAAACCTTTACTCTCATACCAATTATTAGTTCACATATAGAATCATTATATCACTGAGAAGGGGAGGGGGGTCATTGATTTCTTTTTCTCTTAAGATTTCTTTCCTTTGAAACAATATTCACCTCCTGTTAAATATTTTTCACTTTTCGAAAAACAATAAAATCACACATCCATAGTAACACAAGTATTTACAAGGTTTACTACTTAAAATGAGTAGCTAAAAACTTGACATAGTTTTTAAATAATCTAATACCACACAATTCTTTAGAAAATAATACTTTTGTGTGAATACCACAAGTAGGATATACCCTAATACTTGTGTAGCATTATGATGAATATGATAGTGCATGTTCTTTTTCTAGAACAAATGATGTAATACAAGTTTTCATAATGTGTTAGTAATCCTTCACCAATTAGTTCAAAAAAAGTTACTATACTACCTTATTAGCTTCCACTTATATATACTTCATAACAAAATTCTTCACTATCCTACTTAGCAGTAGGTACGAAGTTCACTTTTGGAATTTGTTATAAAAACATAATCTGATGGACCTATATAATTTCCCTATCTGATATATAGAAAAAAAATATAAGAAAATATACCCTTGAAATAATTCTGAACCACTTGAAACGTTCCTAGGAAAATTGCATTTGATTTCTCGATTTGATCCAGTTACTCTGTTCACTATTCTTTATTACGATTCTTCTATATGGTAGACTTCCTTAAGAATCCTCAGTCTGAAAACTTCTCCTCTCTACCAAATATTTCAGCACTTTCTCTCTTTCATCTCACAAGAAAAATACAAGTGTCATAAAGTACAATGTACTTTCCAATATTTATAGGTGTTCTAAAAGTGGTGTGAGCGAGAATGTGAAATATTTTTCTTTTCAACAAAATTTCCATAACTTCAAATTTTATTTCCATTTTGACTATATCTTTTATTTATTTATATCTTCCCAAATATTTTTTATTCTTCTCAAACCTTCTCAAGTATTCTCAAGAATTCAGCTCACTTTAGACTTTCTATAAATTCTTCAGTCTAATACCAATTTTCACTCTGATTTTGGTCCTCATTATGATTGAATATATGAAAATTTGAAGACTTATCATTATGATGACAATTGTAAAAATAAAAATCCTTCCCATATATGTGATCCATATAAACTAAAAAAACTTATTAAAACATTGGAAAAGTTATATCATAAATATTGTTTCAACATAATTAGACATTAATTATTTTTATTTTTCCATAAACATCGTTGAAACTTTTGAATATTCAAGAACCTCCTTTGAAAGTACATCATCCAAAACCCATTTAAAACACATCCATTATATCTTCAAAATAAACCTCATTTTATTATTTTCCTTTAAGTGATGATCTGATGACTTATCAGTGTCATCATGAATACGGGGGATTGATCTCTCACTTTGTCTAATAACTTATCAGTGTTATCTCTAGTACAATGATTCTTGAACCACATAAAAAACAACACTTTTATTATTTTTCCCTTGACCCAATTGTAAGAAATAAGTGAACATGATGAAAATGGTGAATTAATTTTTGAACATCATATGGTTGATCAGTATTTGATTCCATTTGGATTATTGATCTCAAAGATCCCCACTTACTAATATAATTCAAAAAAATAGTCATGTTCTACCCCAGATAGATCAGTGGTACCCCACGTCCGATGGACTAGTGTTAATAGTGACTAGTTTTTTTATATAATTTCTTCAACTGAAAATTAATCCTATGAATTGTTTATTTTGGAGGATTTAATAGTCTGATGGATTGGTCTCTCCGTGCTTTAGCTAAACTTCAACTTTAGAAACATAAAACTTCTCATCCTTCCTCCTACCACAATATTCTACTAATATTGTGACTTATTCATGGCATTGAGAACATAAGGATTGATATATAATTTTATGAATTTTATTTGATATTTCTTGGACCACCCATCTATCTTGCATCCTCTGTATTTCCATCCAAAACCTCAATACAATTAGCACCACTTGGAATGACCTACCCATAATTTTACCCTTTCTATCACAAATGATTAATCACAAGTTTATCAAACAACTTATGAAATTTGAGAACTAAAAAATCATAAAAGAATCATAAGATTTAGTATGGATACATTAATACTCTAATACATTTCCTCATATCGATTGAAACATTATTTCTAGAAACAATACGAGTCTGAAACTCTAATTCTTGCACAAACCTTCTTTAGAAAAAAAAGTTTATACTCTAGAAAATTATTTTCAAAATTTTTCCTGATCATCATATTAATAATCCCCCATTTTTCTAATCCCAAAAACCTACAAAGTGAATTTATTTTTTGATAATGAAAATAAAATAAAAAACAATCAACATAAAATTCTTTCATCATAAAAAATAACTTCAAGACAACTTTTTCCTAAAAAATATAGTGGATTCAAATAGCAATAATGACTTGAATCTATGAAGTATGTTAAACAGTTTTTGAAAAATTTATTAACAATATATTTGAAAATATATGGTGGATATTCACTTCGAAACATATAAATGGATGGATTTGAAGTAGAGGAAGTAGTAAGTTGACTAAACATAGAATTAAATTTAAATTTTATAATTCCTGAAAAAATTTAGAACTTAATTTATTAAATAAGTTATATAAAAATAAATACATAGAGGGGGTATAGATTTTATCTAGAAGAAACATGTTGGAGGGAAAATATATGGAATTCATTGAATATATGGTATTATAGAGTGATGTTATTTAGGGAATAAATTCCATTATAAAATAGGATTTGATATACAATGTTTCATTGAATATCTTAAAGGACCATGAAGTGAAAATACGATCATTATGGATAACCCCAATTGTTTTTTGGTGTTGTATTTCTAGTTTTAATCTTTTTGAGTAAAACAGGCATATCGAAATTATATCTTTGTGTAACCCTCTTGCAAAGTAGTGAGTAGAAGGTAGGGAGAGTATGAAAAATCTATATGAATTGTGACCTTACTCTAAATATTTTAATTAAATATAATAATAGTAGTTATTTTTTTATATCGATACAACTTTTATATGTTATCCTTGGATTTAGCCTAGTGTGGGTAAACCAAGTAAATTTGGTGTGACCATGCTTCCAAATTTTCTTTGCATTTTTTTTTTCTTATGTATGATAATTATTATATATTCAAGATGTATTTAAAAACATGAGGATAAGATCCAATTTAATCTATGATAATAATAAATTTCAAGTCACACAAATTTACCCCCCTCTTATGGTGTATAGTGTGACTTCAGGTTACAATAAGTGGTATTAGAGCCCATGGTTATTTCTTAAATATTTTTTAAAAAGTTAACATCATGAATAAAACTATGAATTCAAAGGTAGTACCTCTATATTATGGATGAAATTATCAATTTTGGAAGAATATAATGAGATATTATTTAAAATATCTTAGTCTTGATGTCTAATCTATAGCAGCTCATAGAATTAAAGTAAATTATTCAATTAAAATTTCAATGATAAAATTTGATAAAAAATATGGAATCATTGATGAAAAGGATATTAATTCCTTTTTGGAGTGTTATAAATTCATATGTACAAGAAAATTATTAATTTCACAATAATTAAAAGAATTTGAGAAAACCTTTCTAATATTTATAAAGGTGAGAAAAAAGTGAAATAGGAAAAGTTGCTAATTATTTAATTAGATTTGATTATTTGAGGATTAGTTCAAGTGAAAATGTTAATAGTTTCTTCAATAATATTATTGAAGTAATTATAGATATTTTTGAACTTGGTCATGGGATTAAAGAATCTGATATAGTTAATAAGATCACATAAATATTACGATTAATGTGTTGTATAATAGTTTTGGCACATGGAGAAGTAAATATTAGGAAATTATATCTTGAATATATATATATATATAGAAAATTGGTCACATATGAATATTGAGTAGATTAATAAATTTATTTTCAACATTCATGCAATTTAATAAAATTAAAATCATTTGATAATCAGTATATTTAAGACACTGAAATTAAATAAGATGTTAGTAATGATTTCTTATTTCATATGGAAAATAATTTTAAGTGTGACAAAGTGATATTTGAGGGTAATATATCCCTAGATTTTTTTTAAAGGTTGGGAACATCACTTTTGGGTTTTCAAAATGATTTTATAGGGGGGATAAAAAAAATTTGTTCCCAAAAAAACAAAGGAGTTATCCCTTATAAGGAACTATAATTTTGGAAATAAAAGTTGAAAGAAATATCAGATAAATGTGTTTGTCACTAAAGAGAAACAATATTTTGAGGATGATACCTTAGAAGGAATTGAAAGTGATCTCATATCTTACTCAAAATATTATATAATTACCTTAGTGAATAAATCTAAAGTTTATATAAAAAGGACGATCAATGAGACAAAGTTGTTGATATCAAGTTTAATTAGATGGGTATTTGAGGAGATTAGTCTAAAAATAATTAAGTACAATAATAATAAAGAATTATTAAAGTAATACTCATATATAGTGATGATATTGAATCATAAATTGACCATCTAGATATATATTTGTAATAATATAAAAAAGATCATGAAAAACATAAAGAAGTAAAGATCCAAAGGTTAAATATTTGGGAACATACAAAGATCATTGTTGATCTTAATATATCCATCAGGATGAAAGTTAGTAAGGTTGAAAAAAATAAAATATTAAATTTTATATTTGGTATAGAAACTTTATTTTGAAAAAAAAATATATTTCTGAAAGAAAAACTAGGGTTTAAAAAAATTTTAATAGAAGTATTCAAGGAAATGGTAGAATGCACAATAAAAAATTTTGAGAAATTATTGAGTGCTCAAAACCACAATTTTATAGATAAATGTAGTCTTGTATATTATTATGGTAAATAAAAACAAATATAGTTTATGTTAATAGAAAAGGTATGTTTATAAATGGAAAATTTTCCCAATCATTGAGAATATACCATAAAAATGCACTATAAAAAAGTTATGGAAATATTGAGATATGATTATAACAAGATATTTATTATGATTAAATACAATTTTTATGTCTACTTGGGATATATAATAAGAATAATAATGAATGCATGTAAGTCCAATTAAGTTACTTTAGAAATAATTTTTTTTCCATTAGAGGAAGAATAATATGACCTAGTTACTTATACTGAAGAAAATGAGAAGAGATCGATATATATTTAAACTCATTCTAGAGTTTCTTGGAAAGTGTTGATGAAAATGAAGGGGAAATAAATTCTCATAGGGATAGTTTTCAAGTATATAAAAAACATTAGTAAATGGATCCTTGATAGTGGGAGATCATATTACGTGACAAGTAACATGAATCTCCTCAAAAAAGTGAAAAAAAGCTGATGGAACTATTTAATTTGGAAATTATGAAGCTCTAAAGATTAAAGTAAGTGTAAATCCCTATTTGGATAGTAATTAATTAATGTATAAGGAAGTTATCTATATTCAGCTCCATCGAAACAAATTATTGAGCACGAGTCAGTTATGTGACTTGGGATTGGAAGTTATATTCAATTTAAAAGGATTCAATATCCAAGAAAAGTTTGGAAACTCACTTATATAGGGATGGAGAATGAATAGAAATTTGTATCAAGTGGATTACAAGGGGAATACTTGTATCTTTACCACAAAATTGGAGAATAGTTTATATCAGTAGAAACTTGGTGACATTCATAAAAATGGTATGGAAAATCTATCAAAGTTGAAGGTGGTTATAGGCATTCCATCATTATAGATAAATATAGAAAAGATTTGTAATTTATCCTTTTGGGGAAAGATTGGGAGAATAATCTATCATCAAAAGAAGATGCAGGCATATAATTTACTAAATATAACCCACACTATTGTATGAGGTCCAATCAGTCATGCTGGAACTTTTGATGAGAATTAATTCATTTAATTTTTTAATGAATACAATTAGATGAGAGGTGTCATATATATATGGTCTAAAAGAGAAGTTTTGTGTCATAGTCCAAAATATTGGGGCTTGACTGAATGGCGATAATCCAAGTGTAAAAACCCCAATCCCACCTCCAATAGGTCAGCGGAAGGATACCCGTGCAAAGTATGAATATCACATATATGGGAGGCATTAACCTTAGTACCTATACCCATAGACACATCTACAAGACCATAAAAGATGAAAATAAATTAAAACTGATACCAATGAATATATATATCTAAATAGAAAAATAAAAGTATAATATATATACTATTATTTATAAGGGCCAAATAAAATCCCTAAAAACTAGAAAATAGTCCAAATTTATTAGAAATAGGGGACGACTATAAAATGAAATACAAGTATGAACCTCAGTCTTTCGAGTCCAAAAATATATTCCACCTACTCTAGATCATCTTAGGACTCCATTAAAAGACCTATCTTCATTATAAGGAATGAAATTTGTGGGAATAACCCATGAAGGAGTGAGTATAATAATTACTTATAGGAAACCTCGAAACAACTAAGAATAAATCATATATAGTAGTGAGCTCCTCAACATAGAGTCATATGAAATAAGATATGAGACATAATTATAATAAAAAACCCATATATAATCATAATAAACTTCAAGTATCTAGAGGTTTCAACCACTTCCCGGTACATGATTCTACTTGAAGATTCTAGGAAATTCACATCCAAGAGAATCCACTCCATGAGTTATGACATCCCTGACAGTTATCGTCTAAGATGTCATTCTTGTCAGGTATCACTAAATAAGTACTCACTCTATCTCTGAAGACCTCAACATCAAAATAGGGGATCACACCCAAGGCCACTATGGGACACAAAAAAACCCTACTAGATCATCCTACTAGATAAGGCATCAAAACCCTATGTATGGTGGTCATGCCGATACCATGATACCAACCTAGAATAAAGAAAGAAAGATATCTGACCCCACTCTAATCACATAGAAGGATATATAGAACTCTATTTGGAAAAAACATGCATAGAGTGGATTAAAATCTTGTTCTCCGGATATAATTCTACAACGTACACTCATGGGGATTTACCAAGGAATGGTACTCAACTGAACCTGGTCTATACTAAATAAATGAAGGTCTCCAAACTATCTCAGAGTAATTACATGTCTTTCATAGAAGGTATATAGAGAGAACGTCTAAACCTAGTGCTTCTTGTGTCCATGCCCATGTTCATCTTCAAATTCTCATGTATATAAAACTATTCCCATGTATTGGGTTTGTTCCCATTTAATTTCATGTGTCTGAGTATCGGGCCATTCCTATTTACACTACTTGTGCCTATGAACCTAGCCATGTCCATGCCCATGCAGTATTTTGGGTACACACCAAGTCGTCAAAAATAGGTCACACGGTGTGTCACATGTGGCACCCATCGTGTGATATTTTTTTTCTATGTGTATACCTATTGTCGTATAAGATGGATTTCATGAATTTTTTTATTCAAAGTACACTCCATGTATTCAATATTTTTATAGAAACCAAATCCTACTCTACACATCTCACCACATAGCCACTGCCTAGGATAACACCTCAATAAAACCCAAAAAACATGGATCTGAGTTGACCATGTCCTTCCATCACCTCTCCTTGGATTTGACCATAAAATCCAATTATGAATCACTTTGATAGCACCGCATCATCATCGTGTGTCAAACCATGAATTATTAAAACAATTATACGACCAAGATCTACCTATAATTATCTATAGTCATCATCTCACATATATCACACCTTTTATTATAAACCTCACCCATGGTATTGATATTCTTCACCAAAAACGGTCATGCAGTGATCAAATACTGGGCATTCATTGGACCATCGGCCAAAGAAATTAATGATGATGAATATGTGAAGGAATAATAGAGAAATTTATAAATAAAAAATGATGAATAAACCTAGGTTTCATTTAATTTGTCCTTGATTCATTTCCATTAGAATGATGAATGAAGAACCAATAAATAATCAAATAATAACATTCATAACCAACCATTGATCCGAAAACCAATATTGTTAGAAGAATTGGTTCACATTTTACATATAAAAAAACTAGATAAATCCAAATATAGAAGATGACCTACCTTAAGTTTGGATTGATCAATTTCAATGAATGAATCTGCATCTTTGTCATTGGATAGATCCTTGAACTATTTTTGGGAATATGATCCTCAATCCATTGTCATTTGGAAATCCTTCTTCCAACTGCTTCTCTCAATCCTAGGGTTATGTGGATAACCCTCAGAACTGGATATATTCATATATTTATAGAGGATATGGTTAGGTTACTACATTTAAAATAATAAATAAGTAAATAAATTCATTTATTTTATTATTTTCACTCAAAAAAACACTTTTAAAAAATGGTTGATGCTGACAAGTGTTATGTTATTTCTATGGTAAAACCCATGTTCTAGACTCAATGGAGGCCCCAAATTTCACATCCAAGTCTCCATTAAGTATTTATTCCACTATTTTAGGAAAACTATAAGCATTTGATACTAATATAATTAATATTTTTATTATATAAACAATGGGTTCATTAGGCCTTGAAATCTAGCTTTGTCTTACCATCTATCTCAAAATATATTATTAGATATATTAAAATTCTTTTCATAAAAAAAGGGACATTAAATTCTCCCCAATTAGGGTTTTTGTACCAAAAATATAAAAAAACTACTAAAAAAATGTGGGTGTTGAGCTTTCATATGTGACTCCCAATCCTAGGTGCTCTCATGAATATTTCCATGTTACCACCAAAATCTCTCCTAGTTTACCACTCAGCCACATTCAATCTTCACCTACCAATCCTCAATCTCTACCCTGGTACTCTGTAAAGGTAACTATATCCTTGATATCCATCTCACCCCAGTCGACAACATGTGATGGTTGATGCATATAACTCCTAAACTATGACATGTGAAAGACATCATGAAACTAGTCTAAATCTAGTAATAGGAATAAGTGGTATTACACCTCACTAATCATGTACAATATCTATAAAGGGATAATGAATCATGGAGATAGGTTTCAACTGTAGAAAAATCTCTACAATCCATTCCTTGATAAGGCCTTCAAGAACACATGACCTCCCTCTTTGAACTCCAAAGTCCTCCATCGCCAGTCCACATAAGAATTATGATGGATCTGTGTAGTCTTAATAAACTCTTGGTTGATCTACTCCTCTATCATCACTCTCACCAACTCTGGGCCCATGAATACCGACTCTCCAAGATCAGTCCAATATAATGGTGACCTATATATTCACCTATAAAAATCCTCAAATTATGTCATAATAATAGTGGAATGGTAGTTTTTGTTTTATAAAAAATCTACCAAGGGTAGGTGATCGTACCAACTATGACCAAAGTTCAATATACATGCTTGTAGGATGCCCTCTAGAACCTAAATTCTCTTCTCAATTTGATCTTCAGTTTGGGGGTGAAACGTCGTTCTAAAATGGAACTGATTCCCAAAAGTCTCATGTAATCCTCTCTATAATCATTATCTGAGTTGATCATCTTGTTATGAATTTATCATGTAGGGAAATCCATGAATTTATACGATGTCCTATGTATAAAGGTTTCATAAGATCTCTACTAAACACTACTTTCGTATAGTTATGAAGTGGGATGACTTGGTGAGTTGGTCCACAGATACCCAAATGGAATCGTATACTATTTAATTTTATGGAAAACCTAACAAAACTTTTATAGATACACCATTAAACTTACACTATAGAACCTAAAAGGGTTTATCTAAACCCACTGGAACCTAGTTCTTAGCCTTTATTTGCTAAAAAATGAGGCATCGAGAGACAAAATCTTCAACAGACTTCTTCATTCCAAGCCATGAGAACTAATATTGAAGGTCCTGATATGTCTATTCCATACATGAATGTACCACTAAAGGTATTGTATGAAACTCCCTCACTAAATCCTTACTCAATGTCATCGGAACCATAGTTCGTCCTCTAAAAAGGATGACATGCTACCCACCTTCATAAAATCTATTAGGAACAAATATAGTGGATATCTGAGCATATAAGTTCTCAAAGTCAGTATCTCTTGTCTAATCCTCTATAACACACTATAGAAGTAGTGGGGTAATAACCATAAAATGTAGATATATTGTACTATCATCTTCCACTACGGACAACTAAAATTCACATAACTACTCTGAATCCCAAGTTAATAACCATGAATGAGATCTCTTACTAAGATAATCTTCCAATACATTCCCCTACATAGGAGTATAGAATATCTTTAAGTAAAATCCTAGAGGAACTTTAGCTATTTACTCTGTCTCAATTTAAGATACTAAAGAGAGAAGATATACTTGAGAAATAAAATAGATGATAAATCCCGCACACATAAGATAGTGTTTTTTTATCTTCAAGGCGAAGACAACCATTGAAAAATCTAAATTATGGGTCATGTATTTCTACTCATGTGGTCTTAATTGTTGATACCCATAGGCAGTCACTGCCTAACTATGCATCTTAACACAACCAATTCTGATTCCTGAGGCATCATATAATACTTTGTACTTGAAAGAATTATCTATAAAACTCAAAATTTATGTCATCTCCATCCTATATCATAGATTACTAAAGTCTTATTGGAACCTTTCCATCCACTTGAAAGGATACCCATTTCAGATAAAATTAGTCAATAGTGCAGATATCATAGAGAAATCGATAAAATATATCTTGTTTTATCCTACCAAAATAAGGAATCTCAACACCCCCATCATGATCTTGGGTGGCTCTCAAGAAAAAAATTCTTTAACCTTTTCTAGGTCCACTACCACACCCTTTGCAGAGATATTATGTCCAAGAATGTAGACCTCCTAAATATAGAACTAAAACATTGAAAGATTCCCATAAATTTGGTGCTCTTATAGTATGTATAAGACCATACTCAAGTGTCTTGAATACTTCTCATTGGATTTCAAGTAATCTAAGATATCATAAATAAAATCCACCATAAAACAGCCAAATAAAGGATGAAAGATCTATTCTATGATTTCCAGGAACATTGTCGGGTCTTTCATCATGTAGAAAGCCATCACAAAGTACTCATAATGACTATAGAAACATTATAATGTTTCCTTTGATATATCAAAATCTCATACTCAGAACTAGTGATGACCTCATATGAGGAGTATCTCTAAGAACCATCTTTTCCTTCAAAATTGATTAAAGAGGATTTAGATCCTTGTTAGTAAATTTTTTTTCATCACTGTCACTTGGTTCAGGCACTAATAATTCACAAAAACATCAGACTCCCATATTTCATTTTGAAAAATAGCATTCTGTCTACCCATGGGAAAAAACTAGGTTTAAGAAATCCCTTCCTTTGTAATTTTTCTATATTCACCTTTAAATCATGAATCTATGTGGGATCCATTTGATATGTGGGAAAAAATATTAGGGAAATCTCTATGTGTAAGTCAATATAGAATTATATCTCTTAGTTGGGAGGTAAGCATGAAACATCATCGGGGAAGAAATCCTCATACTCATCCACCACTACAATGAACTGAAATCCCACACCATCGACTTATCCACGGGTAATACTGGCCAACTAATGAGTAATTGGCTATATCATCTGATGTATGAGACCATCCTTCTCTCCCTAGGTTTTCTTCTCACCTAGGAAATAAATCCTCATTCTATCATTGTGTATACACCACATCCTCTTCATGTAACAATCAATCTAGGAATGAAATGTAGATATCTAGTTAATACCTAAGATGATGACAAAAGACCTCAAATATACTGTAAAGTGAACAAATTTAAAACCTATTACCTCTAAGAGTTAGTTCAAACTATCAACAGAAGTGTGTGATCACCAAGTAACCTCCTACAAGAGTCTCTAAGTTCAACGGTAGAACCAAGATCTCAAATAGAATCTATAAGACCTAAAAAAGAGAAGTTTCAGGATAATAGTGGATCTATCATATGTCTATTAGACTGTAGATAAAGTAGAAAAGACATATATCATACATATAATCATATAGAGAGCCTTGGGGTCATATTATTCTAGTGCCTATAGTTTTCCCCATCCCTAACCACCATCTAATTGAGACAGTCATGGACCACCTGGGGTTGGTTGTGATAGTAGGTCAAAACAGCTTCCACCTCCGGCTACTCTACTTGCTCCTCTTCTCGATGTAACTCTTTTCTCCTAATTATATCTATACTTGGGTGGTCTATTGACCATATCTCTATCATATGTAAGTTAGTTTGTAAAATCATAATAGGGATTACCTTGACCATAAAAATAGAAATATCGCATCTCTATCGGCTGAATAGAACTATCCTGAGAGCCCTGAACAAGAAATACACTATCCTGGGATTGCCTACTTAAGTGTCTTGTATTCCTGGATCCCTGAGGCTGTTGTAAACCACCAATTTACTTGGTATCTACTCTTATATTTCCACTACCATCATCCACTTTTGGAGTATTTCTCTGAAAATACTCTCTACTAATAAGTTTCTATTAAGCACACCAGCATATGTGGGAATTTAAAGAGATATCACTCTAGCCAGGATATATTGATATAATCCTTTCTTAAAATTACTTTTTATGAATAATTAATCTATAATAACATAAAGAGACTATCATGATAGGTCATTAAATCTCTTTAAATAATCTAACATGGTCATGCTTCCCTTATATAACTATAGAATGTCTTGAATGCACACTAAACATAATGTGGATGGATAGAAGTCCTCCCAAAAGATACACTCAAAATATAACTGGGAGACAGTTTTCTCATCATGTGACTTAGTCAATAGACTTCACCATCACCCAGTGGATCCCTAAAGGAGTCTCGCTACTAGAACCATCATCTGACCTGTAGGTGTCCTCACATGGAGTAAAACTCAAGCGTTTTCCTCTAACCAATTATCAAATTCCTAAGGCCCTAGCTTTCCCTAAATTTTAGGAGATCACTACCTCTAAAATTCATGGATGGCACTCATCCTACAAACATAATTTTCTAGTATTTCTGGAATAAAATTCTTCTCATTTGGTGGTGGAAGATGTAACAAACCACCTAAAGGTACAACCTCCTCTACAAGACCACATATTAAAGCCTCAGCACTCGATAGATCATCCTCGTGTTCTCAAAATGAAATCTGGGATGGATGTCTTCATAGAGGCATCTATAAATAAATAAGACACACCAAGATCAATTATTATATCTTGGGAGATGAATTAAGAAGTTCATAGAAACCAAAAAACCAATCCAATATTCTGCATGTACCAATTTATTCCTGGAAAATAGTGCCTACATATAATGATTCAACAAAAAGATTATCAGAGTCCTTGGGAATTCATACATTGAATGACACCCTAGTACTGGATTCCTTATCCTGACATCTAAACTCAAAACAATTTAACTTTAAATTCCTTGACCCTAGTAGCTTAGAGCTAAAAACTTACTTTATAACATTGTCATAATATACAAGAAATAACTTCCCAAAGGACCAAATAGTTTATTAGATTCATAAAACAAGATACATACTTGAACCATATATTACAATTGAAAATATAAAATAAAACATTATGAATATATTGTGAACACCATTGTTATTTTATCTTATCCCTTCCTATCAATCACAATTATCTTCTTGTAATCTTGGTAAAAAAATTAAATATAAGATATGGGTGAGCTCAAATTATCAATAAGGGTTGAGTACAATAAAATCTATCATGAAACAATAATGATAACCTATACATAATGGTAAATAACTGCGCAAAAATTAATTTTATCAATAACTTAATCATAATATGGTAGGAATAAAATATTATCTAATAATTCCATACAAATAATCACCAGATCTTGGAGCATGACTAGGGATATTCTAATAATTGAATAATCACATAGAAATCAATAACTAATCTCATAAGGGTATAATTCATAATGACAGACATCAAAAGTAAACTTTTGAGGCTTCATTCCAATAATATAAAAACATCAAAACTTTTTCCAAGAGTCTTATATATGGGTAAGGATTTGGCTAAAACTAAACCTTGATTGTCTCATGAGACCAACCAATGTATCGAGGAACTATAACGGGCCTCTCCAATAACTTATTATGTCCAATAAATTCCTCATATAAAAGGGTTAAAACACAATCAACATAAATATTCACATTCAAACTATCATATAAAAATTAAACACTTTCCACATTGAATGAACATAATAATAAACCATCTAGAGAAATATGTGGAATGGTATCAAAACATTACATCCCCAGCCAAACTGTTCATAAAAAATACATAGAAATAATTATTATTCTATTAAGATAAAATATTCCAAGTGTATCAGAAGTAAATAAAATGTTTTATGTCATTTATGAATAAAAATATATTTAAAAAACATTCTTGAGGAAATTATCCTTTTTCACTTTGAAATTAAATTTTTAAAACTAATATTTTGAAAAACATTTTAAAAATAATTCTATTCGAAAGTAACCAGTGAAACTTATAAAATATGATTTGAAAATTTTGATTGGGCATGAATTCTAAAAATTATATTCATGTCATACATGTTAAAATAAAGTTTCCTTTTACTATTTCAATAAAATCCAAATGAGCATTATTTTGAAAATGTCATGAATATTCCATTCAATTTTTTTTTAAAAGTAAAATATGGATAAAAATTATTTAACAAATTTTATGAGAATATTAAAATAATTTTTAAATAATTTTTTGAAAATATAAATATGGAAGATAAATATTCCCTAGAAGATAATTAAAAATAAACAATCCTGAATAATGATGAGATTGTGAAATAAATAATTACCAATTTGTAATATATTGAATCGTATTCCCCATGAAATAAATAAATTAAAATTAAACTTTCAATACCATTAATAAAATTATATTCATGATATAATATATCAAATTTTTGAATATACACCACATAAAAGGAATAAGTGGTGAATATGACATACGTCTCACGAAAGTAAAATTGAGATGAAAAACCCATACCTTGCGCTTTCATTTAGTTGAACATGATTTAACCACCTATATAATGGTTTAAATAATGATATTAATATATGATATAATGAAATTTATATTTTTGATATCATATATGATCTTATAATACCTATTTGTTAATAATAATTTGTTATTACCGTAATTTATGGAGTTAACTACTTTATTTTTCTAAGCATGTTTTTAATATCTAATTCCTATTTATTATGAATAAAATATAATTATATCATATATAGAATGATATTAAAGTCATATATATTATATTTATTCATTATATAAATTTTTAGAATGATTCTTGAATGGAGAACATGGAAAATGAATCGCATCGCATTGTAAAGACGGTAGGTTGTACGTACACTGGAGCAACGATATCATTATCTTAATGGTGAAATGGAAAGGAAATGGAGGGTATAATATTTTTTAAATAATTAATATAATTTAATATTTATAATATATATCCATTATTTCAGTCATTATACCCATCCAAGAAAAATGGTGTTAAAGAAAATTACAACACAATGTAAAGACGTTAAGTCATACGTACGCACGTGCATGGATTTCGTTTGTCCTAAGTTGAATAAAATGTTTATTATGATTATTCCATAATAATAATAACATATAACTATATATATGACACTATATTTATTAATTTCAGATGAAAAAACACATGAAAATGAATTAGAAGAAGAAAAGAACTGTAACGAGTTGGTAAAAATGATTATCTCTTCTTCAGCAGAATTATTTTAGATGTATATAAGGTTGGTATTTTTAGAGTAACATGACATACATAACATTTTTTAGTATTTTTATAAGAGAAATTGGTAGGTTTTGGTCGATATAGAAGGCTTAAATCGGAGTGAAAAAGTGAGGGAGGAGGTTCCATTTTACAATTGAGGTGAGGGGAACTTTTATAAACTCTCCAAATATTAAATTAATATAAATTTATTTTCAATTCCAAAGGGCTTAAAAATGATTTATTTAAAATATAATATAAGTATAAGTAAAAATAATCCCATAAAATAACTTTTATACAAGTTTAGGTCACATTATTACTCTTATATTTTGGTTTTAACTCTTATTTAATCCCTTTAACTCTTACCGTGACAACATGGATATTACCCATTATGGGTTAATTTATTTGAAATAAAATGAAAAATTTCCCATAAATAGATCATTTATGACATTTTAAACATTATATTTATATTTTTAAAAAATATTAAAAAATTTATTAATTTGACATCACTTAATAAAATATTACTTATTTTAAAATACCAATATTGTCAATTTTAATAGTATTTATTACTTTGACTTTTAAAAATATCACTGAAGTAATATATCTTTTACCAAAATACTTTAATAAATCCCTAAAATGTCAAAGTAATCTATTAAATTAATGGATGACCTGAATTATTCAAATTATATTTATTTTAATACTTTTAATAACATTTATTTGATATTTTCATTAATAAAATAATCCTTGTATTGTTGTGGTGAAAGTATTTGAGGAAACTACTTATTTACTAAAAATAAAAAATAAATTACTAAGATAAATAAAATTTTATTAATATTTTAAAATAATACTTATATTTGAAGTTAAATTCTATATAATACCATATTAAAAATGTTATATTTTTTAAAAACATTAGTGTGACGAGTTTGACTTTTCTAAAAATTAAATACTATAAAGAGATTAATGTATTCTAATTGGCTATAAGAGGTAATAAATTTTTCCCAATAATGTTTTTTTTTGAAAATAAATCATAAAATAAATTTAATTCAAGTTTTCGTGTAATTTACCAATCCATATCATAATTATTTTTACCCTTAATTATCCAATTTATCCATAATTTTGGTAACAAATATTACAAATGATACTCTCCAAGTTGATAAAAATAAAGTGGACAAATTTTATTAATTATAACCACCTAAATACAAATATTACATTCATTTTTTAAAATTCTAAACCCATAATTTGTTAAAATTAATCAAAAATTAACCGCGTAGATGGGGTGAGAAAGCAGGTTTTTAAAGTGAAAATATACAAAGGTTTGAACTTCACATATCAAAAAAACAATATGAAATATACTAAAATTCCTTTAATTTGATTAATTTATTTATAATTGATCTAATTTTACTTTAAACCAATTTTTAAATAAATTTTTAAATTATAAATTATTTAGATCAAAATTCAGTTTTCAATAAAAATGTTGTATATTTCACTATTAATCAAAAAATGAAACTTATCAAAAAAAATACCAAAAATTTACCCTAAGAAATTTTTTACATTACACTTTCAAAAATAAAGATTATAATATCAAATAAGATTTATAAAAGTGTCAAAATCATGTTTTAAATCATGTGCGCCATTAAAAGGAAATAAATCTACCTTTTAAAAAATATAACATTTTAACCGTAAAAATTGTATTTGTTATAATATTATGAGTATCAAATATATTGGATGAATTTCAACGAATTTGATTAAATATATAATATATAGTTTCATAATGTGGTTAATAATATTCATTCTATCCAATTTAGCATCTCGGTTATAATAACATTTCATTGTTCAATTAAGATTGGAGTTTCCACCAAAATAAGCTATCAAAGTAATTAATTTTTTAAAAAAACTTTCCATAAAATCTTAGGGTTTATTATTTTCCTACATTTAATAAATTTATTCCTCATAATTTTTAATTTTATTTATAAAATCAATGTTTGATACTTGAAAAGTCATTTGTTTGAAACCCACATTTTAAATAGAGTTAATGAAACATCCTCTTAATAAGAGGGAATGGGAAATGAGAGGTTTTCACAAAATTAGGATTTTGAATGGGATGACATTAGTGTGAAGTGAAAACATGGGCATGGAAGAGAAATATAACTATCAATTTATAATAGATATTTATAGAAAACTTGTTCATCATAAATTTTACCGTCACAAAACCATAAATTTGTGATGGGTTAAAAGACTACTAATTTATCAGTAATACAAAAAAGTAAACAAATATTTTTTTTATTCTAAAATACTTTTTTTGAGTTTAGGAATTATTTTACTAAATATATAAGACCTTATTTGTTTTTTTTTTCATGCCATATAAATAATCTCATTCTTTGGTTGGGCTTTGATCTATCTTCAACTCATTTCTTAAACGAAGAGATGGATATTCAAGATGAATTTTTATGCCTGAATCACTTTTATTAAAATATCTATAAGTCATTCCTTCATCCTTTAAATATTTACCAAAAAATGGTTAACACATTTTATCCAATATGAAGAATCACACTTTAACCTCAAACAATAATATACAAATTTCAACTTAATCCATTCCATAAGTATTACCTTAAGACTCACTCAAAATAATTCTTTCAAAAATCAAAGCCCAAAATTTTAGAAGGAAGGTCACTATATTTCCAAAATCAACTTAAAATTATGTTCTCCAAACAAAATAATGTAGCTCTTATTATTACATGAAAAATATATTAATACCCTGATCACCTTAAAACATAATGAAATTATCAATGGTTTCTTATTAATTAAATAAAACACATATTTGGGGATATATTTCTCAAATACAAAATTATGTAAACACTATAAAAGATAGAATAACCAATTTGTCAAAAAATTAATTAATCAGTTCCAATGTAGTCAATACTATACAATTTACTTTATCTAGATCATTCATCGCTTTATCCTAACATCATCAGCTCTAAATCAAGATCATATTGAGGTTTATCTTTACCTCAATCATGTATTTTCCAAGAATTTAAACTTTCCACTAAATCAAATTTATGTGTACTAATCATCATGTGCTTCCAAATCCTTAATGAATATTTATTGGATTATAATCCTTGTATATATCATTATTATTATCAACATAACATCATTGATAAAATAATTCTTTCATCACAATACACAAGAACTTTAATTATTCTACTTCATTCTTAAACCATTAACTATGTTCCATCATCTTATTCTTTAATACATCCTTCCTTTCATTTTTCATTTGTATTTTATTCATTATTAATAGTATAACAATTACATACAAAACCTTTCCGATTCCATTCATTATTTTTCCTCCTATGAAATATGTTTTCATAATTCTCATATTATTCTACATTGAAAACATTAAACCGTTTATAATACCTTTGGGATAGCATTATTCGAAAAAAATCATTTTTCCTTAAAAATTACTTTCTTTATATCCTTATTTTTTATACCCAAACATCTCCAAATTCCTCTAATATATTCACTTGGGAGCTTCTTCTCATATTATCAATATACTAAAAATTGAATATTCATTCCTCCATGGTCTTTTCCACCTGAGCTCTCAACAGGCTCAATATTTCTCCTATTCAAAGAGTTATGGAGTTAGTTATGGTGTAAGTTGTTATTAAAATACCATGATAACTAATTAGTAATCATTAAAATATCCTTTACTATATTCATTATTCTATATGGATTCTCATCAAAACATTTTCTATCTCATTGAATGTTAGCTCAATACCTTATGATTCGCACCATTGACTAAAACCAAAAGAACCATGTAAAAGTCAAACTAAAATAATCAGAGTGAGATAATATTCTTTAGATTTTGATTAAATAATGACATGTTGTTCTAATTTTATTAATATTTTGGTTTAAACTTGTTTATCCATATTCATTACAAAATTTATAGAATGATATCCTATACTTTAGGCTTATAATAAAAGTCATAAATAGGGTTATATTAAATAATATATGTTTTCATAAATCTGGTTCCCAAGGTTTCTACTAAACCTTCCTCTGATACCAACTGTAAGGACCCCAACCCTAGTAACTTAGAGCTGGTTCCTTACTTTATTACACTGGAATAATATACTAGAAATTTCATCCTAAAGTACCAAAGAGTTTAATAGTTTTTGAAAACAAGATACATATGTTAAACATACATTTAGAATGAAAAAAATAAAATGCAGCGTACAAAATATTTTGAGAACACCATTATTATTCTTGTTTAGCCTAACCTATTAGTCATTATAAACTCCCTAGAATCCTAGGAAAAAATATAAGAAAGGGGTGGTATCAAATGCTCTATAAAGGTCGATTACAACAGAATATATCATAAATTAATAATAATAATCTATATGGAAAGGTAAATAATTGAGCAAACATTCCATTAATAAATACCATGAGTATAATATGGAAGAAATAAAATATTATCAAATAATTCCATATAAAAAATCACTTGATCTTTGAACTTGACAACAGATATTCTAATAATTGAATAATTACATGGAAATAAATAACCAATATCATAACAATGGAATGAATAATGTTGTACATATTAAACATATTGGAAAGTATTTACACCAAGAATATTACAAAATTAGATATTTGTATAAGAAATATTATAAATGGGTATGGTTTTGGGCAGACCAAGTCTAGATTCTCTCATAAGGCCTACCGATGCATCGAGGGGCTATAATGGGCCCTATCCATCCCTTATTAAGTTGAATAGTATCAAAATAGTACATCCATAGTAAAACTAATCATTGAAAATCCATTGAAAGAATGAATATGGCATTAATAAAACATATCCCTAGTAGATCAAATGAACATAAAAGGGTTTATGTCATTAATGAAAAAATATCATTTAGAAAAACATTCTTAAGGAATTTATCCTTTTTAACTTTAAAGTTCACTATATAAAACTAAAATTTCACAAAACATTTTAAAAACAATTTTATCTAAAAAACCATTAAAACATATAATATATTATTTAAATCAATTTAGTGAGAATTAAGGCTATAAATTCTATTCATTCCATACATGTAAAAATAGATATTCCTTTTTACTTTTTCAATAAAATCCAAATGGGAATTATTTTGAAAATGACTTGAAGATTCCATTCAAAATATTTTTTTAGAAGATAAATATGGATAAAAATGTCCTTAACCAATTTTATAATAATATAGTGAACCATTCTTAACATGTAAGAATATTACCACACTTGAGATGAATATTTAGTACATTACAAAAATAAATACCTGAGGGCCTTAATAATTTAGTGTCTTTGGAAACTTGGAAACAAAGTATTCTATCTTGGTGAAAGATATTCAACATCTCCCATAAATATCTACACCTTTAGTATTTCTACCTAAAACCTTCCTTCATAACCTAGGTAAAGGAAATATAAGAAAGGGGTGATCTCATATGCTCATGAAGGGTAAATAAAGGAAATTTGTAAGCATAACATGGAAAAAATGGGAATGGAACTTGAGAAAAACATTTGAAGATTATACATTATATATTAGATAACTTAATAAATATCGACAGTTCATAAGACATGAGTCATAAGGAAATAAATAACATAAGCCATGAAATAAGAAAATAAGAATAAAATATGGAATTGTGGAAAACACAAATAAAAACTCTATTTTAAGGTGGCCTATTAAGTCTTTTATAACATGTTAGGCTTGGGTTAATCACCAGTGTACATGATTCAGGTTTGGGATTCCCTCTCATATACCCTCATATTTGGGGCTTCATTTTCCCTCCTATATACTATCTTGTTTCAGGCTTGGTATTTCCTCCCATTTAACCTCTTGTTTCTGATTTAGGATATCCTCTCATTTACCCTCTTGTTTCGGTCTTGAGATTTCCTATCATTTACCCTCTTATTTTGGGATTGTAATGTCCTCATATGTAGCCTTTGAGATCATAAAACAATTATCATTACCCAAATCATTATAGATAGATATATCTCTCACCCATCTCATAATGAAATAATACACACATGTTCCAAAAAATCACAAACAATCATATCATTACCCATGAAATGAAATGGGTATCATAAACATGTAATCATATCATAACCTATTTAAAAGTATAAGTTTCATAATCATTTCACACAGAACATAACTTGTAAAAGAAAAATTGATTTCATAAACATATAACCCATGAAAGAGAAATAGATTTCAGAAATACCATAACATCAACCATAAATTATTTAGATAAGGAATATGAATGGAACCTTTAGATCATTTCCAAGAAAGACATGAGTAACATCAATGGATGTCTTCACATATGGAAAATAACTTTGAAATTTTTTTTAAAAATAGTTCATGAGGAAAATACCACTTCATCTTTAGAGAAGGATTTTTGAAAATATAAAACCTTTTGAAAAATTATTTCTTGGGAATAAAACTTATAATGAAAATTTTATATCATTTTGACAGTAATTTTACTTGAAAACTTATAAAATAAGCTTTAAAATATATTGAAAACCATTTTCCTTGAAAACTTATAAAATAGCTTGAAAATGAATTGAAAACCTTTTTCTTTGAAAATAATTTGAGATAATAAATTTATATAGTATTAGGAAAAAATATTATTTTTAAAATAAATAATGTTTTAATTGTGTAAAGGAATATTCAATGGAATGTTTTTCATGACAGTGGATAAACCCAAACACAAGGAAGTTTCCTTTTACAATATAAAATGATTAGAAATGTACTTTGACAAGAAAATGACAAAAATATTCCTTATTAAAAACACTCTTTATTTAAAATTTAAAAACAAGGGTAATAATTTCTTTTAAATATAATATTAGAATAATATAACTTTTCTTCAAAACCATTTAGAAGACATGGTTTTTAATTAACAAATATCTCTGACCAAAGAGAGGTAAAGTCAAACTTTGTTAAAAGCATTTCAAATGTACCGAAGAGTGTAAAAATGGTACCAATGCATGAATTTATCACGAATTACCAAATTAGGATAAAATTAATGAGTTTTATCAAGATATAGATCATAAAAGTTCATCAATGAAATCATAATGATAAATAATCACGAGAAGCAATGGGATTATTTCAATAAACTCTTAAAACTTTCTAACTTTGAACCATATTCCGCATGTAAGAAAATAAAAGTACATGAATCCTAAAATATCATTAAAGTAATTATATTCATGATATAATATTTCAATGTTATTTTACACCCCTCATATAAAAATATAGGTGTATAACATGGTATGCATATCAAAGAAGGAAAATTGAGACAAAAATTACATTACCGATTTGCTAACATTTGAAACTTGAACCCCATGATAGAAAGATTTAAAAATGGTTTGGTTAATACCAATATATTAAATTATAATAGGAATAAAATAAATTAATAATTTGTATATACACTACACAAAATAATTGAGCGGTGAATAAGGCATGTATCTCACGGAATTGAGTAGTGAGTTGTAATTCCCTTACATTGTGTCTTGACTCTCGTCATACTCATTCAAAACTTAAATATAATA
Organism: Viscum album; assembly: GCA_963277665.1. Lineage (NCBI taxonomy): Eukaryota > Viridiplantae > Streptophyta > Magnoliopsida > Santalales > Viscaceae > Viscum > Viscum album. The sequence goes on from OY728156.1 coordinate 321,320,809, forward strand.
AATATAAATTTACTATAAATTTATCAACAAACCATATTTTTAGTTCTAATAACATACATGGTTTTATTATGGACTTATATCACCCACTTGTTAACAATTCTATGTTAAGGTTCCACTTCCGGTAATATTAGTATCATATTCCACATTTGTTTAATTTGTTATATATTTGGTCTTTATATTTATATCATGATTTCTAGAATGTAAAACATGAATTAAATATAATTTATATTCATTATATTTTTATTATAATAATCTTTATAATATATATGTTTTAAATGGAATACAATGTTCATGGAGATGGTAAGCAGTGCGTGCGTAAGAACACTATTTCTGTTTAATTGTCATATTGAAAGAAAGGAAGTAAAATACAAACACATATATGTATATATATAATTATTAAAAATTATTTATTAAATAATATATATAATATATATCACTAAACCCCTCCTTAATACATTTCATGTAGTTTATTAATAAATCACATCACTTTGAGGTGTCAGTAGTCAATACTTCCTCAAACAAAATTATCGTATTAACACCAATCAGAAATTATAAAGATATATGTTGTAAAATAATTATAGAAGATTAATGACATAATAAATATTACATATAACATATATAAATAGTTTTTACATCATAATTTCTACCATGATAGGTGGTAAATGTAAAATGAACAATCATTGTTTAGTGAGGTAGTAGTCTGCCATACATGTAAACAGAATGTGTATTACCCATTAGATGAAAGTGTATGTATGTGTAGGTAAAGTACTTATAAAAAACTTCATAGAATATTTATGATAATTTTTCTATTATACAATAATGGAATAATAATATTCGAGTAAGTGTAGAAATAAGATTAAAGAAAGAAGTCCGAGCGAGGGTGTTCCCTCTAAATCTGGTAGCTTCTTTTTGTTTGCACCAAAGGGATTCTTTGAAAGACTTTATTCCCAAGGGATGATAAAAAAGGAATTAATGTATTATGGGGACCTATTTGGGAATTTTTCTTTATATTCAAAGTGTCTTTAGAGGTGTGAGGAAGTGGGAGGATAGGAGGACTTTGATAACGGAGAAGGGGTGGCACTCTTGTAATGTTTTAAAAGAAAGGAACCCCACCCACATTTGTTTTATTTAAAGTGAATAAATAATGGTCCAAATTTGAAAAAAGGGAGTATAGGGTATAAATATGTTCATAAAATTTATTTAGGACAAGTTTATAAGTCTTTTGGGGCCTTAAGGTTATTGTTTAGTCCATTATTAAGCTTAGTTTAACCTTAATGTATGTAATTAATTTTAATTACTTTCACTAATATATTTGGTAAAAAACTAACTTGAAATTATTATACAATATAATTTATTATAATTCTAAATATTTAATATATTTTTCAAAATTAAAAACATATAATTGGCAGAAATTAATTTAAATTTAATCCAATAGTAAGGTCGATAATGCGAGGTTTTAAAGTAAAAATATTCAAAAGTTTTATTTGTTTTTATATTCAATTTTAATGTGAAATTGATTATAATGACCTAAACTGGATTAACTGGTAACAATATTATATATTTAAACTTTTAAGCCAATTTAAAATATAATTTAACCTTATAAATAAAATAAATATTAAAGAAGATTTGAATTAAAATTGGGAATTTTTAACTTTTCATTAAAAAATGACGCCTTACAGAAAATAACAAAAATTTACCCGAACCTAATTATTATATTATTATTTTAATTATTCATCTTATTTTTACATATTATATCTATAAAAGTTCAAAAAATATAATTTAAAATGGGATCACCATTAAAAGGCGGTAAAATGCCTTAATAAAAAAATAGATTTTAAGCATAAAATTGGGTTTGTTCTTATATTATGTCTATAAAATCTATTAGATTAATATAATAATTATTTTATTTAATATATATATATATATCACATTAATATCACTCACTTATTTTAAATAATTTAATTATTTATGGTAAAACAACATTGTGAGCATAATAAAATCTTTCTATAAAAATAAACCCTTGATATTCAATTGGTTCTTATATTCATTTCTAAATAATTTGAAACTAATTAATTCAAATTATATTTTTTAAAAACCATATATTTACATAAGTTAGTTACTAATATTGACAAAATATAATTTAACTTCTAGGTTATATATTATATATATATTAATTAATATATTATTTCTTGGTAACAATCGGTCTCACATGTTTCACAAGCCATCGAGGAAAGTCAGTACTGCATTAAACACAAGCTTACCTCAATGTTCTTTATAGAGGAATATAACCATTATATATCATGTAGTGCATGATTAAATTATCATTGAATATAACATAATTCAACTTGGAGCATTAATATATATAAAATAACTATTTTTAGTGTAATGTGAAATGAAAAATATCTAAAAGATTAAATTAATTCAAAAAAAATACTTCAAAAAAATTTAGGGTTTTACATTATACCCTCTTTAATATAAATTTTTCATCAAAATTTGTCTAGGTTATTAATGTTTTAATACTTGAAATTTTCATTTATAGAAACCTATATCATAAAAATGAATCCTAAAACATCCTTTAGAAAATGAAAGTTGGATTCATAATAGTTACCCAAAGTAAATCATGACTATCATCCCATATAGAAGAACATAGTTGGGATGTAAAAACATGGATATGGAAGAGAAATCTAAAAACAATGTTTTGATGGAGATTGATAGAGAATAAAGTTAGGATAAAGTTTACAATACCAAATCTATAAATCTTCGATTACCTAAAGTACCATCCAATCCGTTGGAAAAACGGTATTAGGTTAGCATTTTATTTATAGTTTTTCCCCTAAATCTAATGAATTTTCATTAAAAAATATACCTTCATGTTTTCATGACAATATCATCCTTTGTTTTTTCTTGTTCCACTGCACCTTGTTCTCTAAAAAGGAAGTTAAAATTTTCTTTCCTAAGGAACTATCGAATCATGAGATCCATGATAAGTCATTCCATCTCTCTTCAGTTACCATAAACACAAAATTATTCGATAAGGTTATCCAATATACAATAATCCCCATGTGATGACATAATAATTTAATCCAAAAAACTTCATGTGACATTTAACTTAAGCATCCCATAAATGGATGACCTTATAACCTATATGAGGGATGAAAATACATAACATTATAAATAAAGTCACAAATTCAACATAACAATGACTCCCCATATATCATAGAGTATCTCTTGGTTGTAACATTCCAACATGTGAATACCCTCATCATATACTCCATTAATTACCATAAATACTTTTGGTAAATCGTGCTTACTTCCTTATTCTAATGATTACAGGATATATTATTCAAATACCAAATGTTGTAAACTTCATCATTGATGACATAGTCCACTTTTTCAATAATCAGTTCTAGAGTAATCTGTACCATCCAATTTACTTATTCATATCCCGCATATCTTTATCCAAACATCATTTTCTCAATGTCAAACATTAATTAATGGTTTCTATAACTTAATCAAAATACCACCTTGTCATTAAATCACTTTACTAGTCCATCGGGACCACTCAACATAAAATTGTAAATACTGAGTGAAAACATAAATAGAAGAATCCTTTTAGATTTCATCATTAATATAAAAAAATTATTCCAAATACATAAAAATTTTAATTATTCCACTTTGTGCATAATATATAAGAATTATAACTTATCCAATTACATAATACCTTCTTCCTTTCAAATTTCATCTGTAGTCTCATTATTATCAACAATATAACCATTTATCATACCACCTTGTTGATTAACTAATAGAGATTTCCTCTTAGGACATTGAGTTTTCTAATGAACATTTATTCCACACTTAAAATTCTTAACCTTCAATGATTACTTAGAGAGAACAATATTCACATCTATTTCATTAACCAAACTCTTCATTTGTCTCTTGCTGTCAATTACTTTGTGCCATAAATTTACACACAAAAAACACATTATTTTTACACTAATACATTTAGTTAGGTGATTTTTTACACATTCTTTAACAATGGAAACTAAATATTCTTTCCCATATGGTCTTAATCACATGAACTTTCATTAAACTCATTCCTTCTCTTCCTTGGTGAGTCTGATAGTTGGTTAAGGTACACATTATTGATTATGTTCCTTGAAAATATATTAGGCATGATCAAAATATACTTCACTCCAAAGATCATACCACTTGACTTTTCATTAGAAAACCATCCATCACATTCAATGTTAATTCAATTACTTCTAGTTCCCTCAATTGAATAAAACTAGAAGCATAGTTTTTGGATTACTCGTCATAGAAGAAAACTACATAGCCATGAAAATATTTTTTTAAGATGTATAAATCATGAGAACATCCTTAATATATGACACTTTATGTTTATACTAGGTTAATCCTAAGGAAATTCAATGAAAATTCTTTGTGATGGTTCGTGAAGAGTTTTGGAATTCCCAAAACATATCCCATGGTAGTTTCAAACCAAGTGTGCAGCAAGACCCATTTTTGTGTACCAGATTACCTTGATTCAGGCTCGGAACAGCTTTTCAAATTTTTTACCCATAGCTACATTTGTTCTAGATCCACATCCACTTGTAGTATCTGGATAGGGTTGTATTACTTGGAAACCACTCACTCTATCCTTTAACAAAATTCCAGGACATTTTCATAAACGTTAACTCATCAATATATCTATCTTTAGAGACATACCTAGAAATATCCCTAGAAATATACTTATGGATCTCACTAAAGTTTTATCATCTTAGTTTTTAAAGGTTCAATAAACATTTCCTCTCATACCAACTATAGAGACCTTGGGTTAACTTACATGGATATTACCTCATTTAATATTAATATTCAATACATTACAAAAATAAGTTCCTGAGGACCATTATAGTTTAGTGTCTTTGGAAACATGGAAACAAAATATTATATCCTAGTGAAAGATATTAAACATCTCCCTTATATATCTCCAACTTTATTAATTCTACCTAAATCATTTTTTCATAACCTAAGGAAAGGAATCATAATAGAGGGATGAGGTCTGATGCTAAGTAAAGGTAAATAAAGGAAATTCGTATGCATAACATGAAAAAAAATTATGGATCTTGAATATACCATTTGAAGATTAGACCATGCATATTATATACCATAAAAAATATTTTAAGTTCATAAGACATGAATCATAAGAAAATAAAGAACATAATCCATGAAATCGTAATATAAAAATAAAAAAAGGAATTGTGGAAAAAAATTAAAAACCCTATATAAAGGTAGCTTAAAAAGGCCTTTCTAACGTGTTAGGATTTAATTAATCACCCATGAACCTAATTCAGTCTTGGGATTCCTTCTCCTATACTAACCTGTTTTGGTATTGGGATTCCCTCTCGGGTACCCTCTTGTTTCGGTCTTTATATGTCCTCCCATTTACTCACTTTTCTCCAGATTGGGATGTACTTTTGTATACCTGATTGTTTCGGTCTTGGTATATCCTCTTGTTTTTCCTCTGATTTCAGTCTTGTTATGTCCTCCCATTACCCTCTTATTTCCGGCTTCATATTTCCTCCCATGTACCCATTGATCTCATAAAACATTTATTATTACCCAATTCATTGTAGAGAGATATAGGTACCACCCATCTCAAAATGAAATCATACGTGCATGTTCCAAAAAATAAAAAACAATCATATAATCACCCATGAAATGAAATGGGTATCTTAAACATGTAATCATATCATAACCTTTAGAAAATATACTAGTTTCATAACTATTTCATCAAAAACAAAACATATGAAAGAAAAACAGATTTCATAAAGATATAAGCTATGAAAGAGAAATGGGTTCCATAAAGACAATGACATCAACCATAAACCATTAAGATAAATAATATGAATGGAACCATTATATCATTTCCATGAAAGTCATTAGTAACATAAACAGATGTCATCTTAACTGGAAAATAATTTTGAAATATATTTTAAAAATATTTATTGATAAAAATATCCCTTGTTATTTGAAAAGGGATTTTTAAAAACATAAAGCCTTTTGAAATACATTTTCTTGGGAATAAAAATTATAATGAAATATTGTAATCATTTTGATAACCATTTTACATGAAAAATTATAAAATAATATTTAAAATATTTTGAAAACCATTTTCTTTTAAAACATATAAAATAACTGGATTTTTTTTGAAAATCTTTTTCTTTGAAAATAATTTGAAACAATGAATTTCCAAATATTAGGAAATTTTTTTATTTTTTAAAATGATTTTTTTAATATTGTACTAGAAGAATCAAGGAAATTTTGATCATGATGGTGAATAAAACTAAACACACCAAACTTACCTTTTAAACAGCAAAAATTATAAAGTGGTGACTTGACCAGAAAACAACAAGAAGATTCCTTATTAAAAACCCTTTTTATTTAAAAAGGGAAAATATAGGTAAAAATTTATTTTAAATATCATAGTGGAATAACATAACATTACTAGGATACCTTTTAGAATTAATTGTTTTTGAATGAAGGCAAATTTCCAATAGAAGAGGGAGGTAAAGGCGTGCTTTATTAAAAACACTTTCTTATGTACTTAAGAGTGGAAAAATCGTACCAGTACATGAATATATCATGAATAACCATTCTAGGATAAAATTCACGAGTTTTGTTTTGAAATATTAATCATAAAATTTTATAAAATAAAGTATAATCATTAACAATCTCTAGAAGCATTGATATTATTTCAAAAAACTCTTACAAATTAGTAACTTTGAACCATACTCCCCATGTAAGAAAATTAAATTATATGTAGCCTAAAATATAATTAAAGGAATTAGATTAAAGATATAAAATTTCAAGGTTAGTTTATACCCCTCATATAAAAATATAAGTTCATAACATGACATGTGTCTCCAAGAAGTAAAATTGAGACAAAAATTACATTACCGATTTGGTAACATTTGAAACCTAGACCAGATGATAGAAAGATCATAAAATTGTTACGTAAATACCCATATATTTATGTATAATAATCATAGAATACATTAATGGGGAGTATATAAACCACACAAAAAAGCAAGTGGTGAATAAGGCATGTACATCACAAAAATAAGAAGTGAGATGAAATTTCCTTACCTTGTGTCATCACTCTCATCGTACTCATTAAAAACTAATATATAATAAGTATAAATTTATTATACATATATAAAAAAACCATATTATTACATAAAATACCATACATGGTTTTATTATGGTTTTATATCACCCACCTATTAACAACTCTATGTTTGGATTTCACTTTGGGTAATATCTGAATGGTTTTTCACATGTGTCTTAATTAGATTTATATTTGCTCCTTATATTTATATAATAATTTCTAGAATGTAAACCATGATTTAAATATAATTTATATTCAGTATATTTCTGTTACAATAATCCTGATAATATAGAATTATCAAATAGAATACATCATTCATGGAGACAGTAATCCGTACGTATGCATAAACGCTATTTCCATTTAATTGTTGTGTTAAAAGAAAGTAAATGATATATATATATATATCAATATTAAAGTAGAATAAGTATATCATATATATCATATATATTCCCTGAACCCATCTTTAATAAATTTTATGTAGTGTATGAACGAATCACAACACTTTGCGGGGGCAGTACTCCACACTTCCTCAAACTAAATTATCATATTAACACCAAATGAAAAGTATAGATAAAATGTGATGAAAAATAATTAAATAATCCTAAAAACATAATAAATATTATACATAACATATATAAATATATTTTCCATCACAATTTTCACTATGAAAGGCGGTAAAGGAAAAAAAGGAACAATCATCGTTTAGTGAGGAGGTAGTATACAATACACATAAACAGTATGTTTGTAAATATTTAGATAAAAGTGTGTGTATGTTTAGGTATAATATTTAGTGTTGGAATCAGCTATTTTGATAATCTCAATTATGATTAATTATGTTTTTATAATCCCAAATGATGTTTATTGATTAAACTTTTCATTAATTTGGTTATTGTTTCAGTGTTTAATTTCAAAATATAAATACAATTGAAAATTTTCAAATAATATATCTTTCTTTCAACCACATTCAGTTAATCAAATGTTCATTTACTTTGTAATTTTTTATCCTAACTTAATATGTGGACATTTTTCATAAATATACTAATAATTACTAATACATAAAGGTCACCAATATGTAGATGAGATACCGATACAGAAAGGTCACTAGTATGAAGATGAGCTACCAAGACAGAAAAGTCACTGGTATGCAGATGAGCTCCCGATACAAAAAGGTCACCAGTATGCAGATGACTTACTGATACAGAAAGGTCACCTGTATGAAAATGAGCTACATATAGAGTAAGTATACCGGTATGCACAAGTCGACCGATATAGAGTAACAGCTAATGTTATGTAGTCTACCATTACAAGCTCACCAGTATGGGTCACTAGTACATAAGTTTATCGGTACCGAGAGCTACCGCTAAAGGAAGCCACTGCTACATATAGTCACTAGTATTTGGAGCTATCGCTAGAAGGAGATACCGCTACAAATAGCTACTGATACAATATCTACCGTTACAAGTCCACCGCTATAAGTTCAATGATACAAAGAACTACCTAATGGAAACCGGTCACTATTTCTCTAAACTCTATCTCTATTTTCTTATTAGAAACGGTCATATATTGTACTTTTAATGAAACATAAATTAATTAATTATTTTGGTTGGATTTTAGGAAACCGTACCTCATACAAATCATTCCTATTGTCGGAGCATAAGGAATATAAAAGGGAACCTCGAGCTACTGGAGAAAAAGATGGTCATTCTTTTTCAATGCACATACAAAACAACTTTCTGGATATACATGAGGATATACATTCATAGAAAAAGAAGGAAGAACACATGTTGAACCTGTAGAACTTGAACATTCAAGGACTGAATAGTTTCAAAGACTACACCTACAATCAAGTTAAATAAAATCTGATCAAGCTGGACCTAGTAGTTAGAGAAAAATGACATTGTTTTGAAAAAAACCAAAAAAGGACTCAAAGCAAATTCTGATCAATCCAAGTAGTCCAGAGCTTCACTGAAAACACATAGAGTATTATAAACTCACCTCTATTTTCTTAGATTTATTGTGTTTCATTTATTTACATATTGAGAAGTGTGTGTGCTCTATATTTTAAGCACACATTGTATCTTGTGCTGAACTGGAATATTTCTAAATCCTCACTCAATCTTTCCTTTACAATCATGTATCCCACTGTGGATAGTGGTAGAGTTCAAGTGTGACTTGGACAGCCTGTTTTCTATTGTTTAGTTTTCCCACGTAGAACTATGGTAGAGGTCTGAGGACCTGGATAGTATGTGCATTGTTGTAAAACCCCAATCCAGGGTGTGGATCATAGTTTATATAAAACTGTTTGAGAGGACTAGGTTTCATATTGATACGAAACCTCTTGGTTAACAATGTTATGTATCTTATTTTAGTTTAAACTATTGTCAACATTCCACTGCTATTTACTTTGAAACTCAAATATATTTTAAAGTTACTCTCATAGTTAAACTATATAGTGTTTGTATTTATTATAAACTAGTAGGTTACTTTCAAAAGCTAATATAATCCTTATATTAGATTAATTGAGAACTAATCAATCTCTTGAGAACATAACTGAACCATTACTATATTACAAATTCCCCATAGTTTAGATAATTATTTAAATTGGGGGATTTTAATAGAAATATTTTAAACATAAATTTTTAATTGGAACTCAATTCACCCCCCTCTTGAGTATCTAATCTGACCAACATTTGGTATCAGAGGAATTGATAAAAGGTTTTCAAAACACTATATTTCTTTAACTGTGATTCTAGTTGTATCTTAAAGATCTTAAATTTCTGTTATTTCTAAATTTCCATCTATTTAAATACATTTTCTAAAATCTGGCTATGGATAATATATTAGAAGGGGAAGCTACTAATAGGCCACCTTTCTTTAATGGTGTTAATTATTCCCAATGTAAAATAAAAATGAAAATTCATTTAGAAAGTATGGGATTTGACATTTGGACTTCCATAGAGACTTAGTATAAGATTCCAGAAACTGTTAGAACTACTTGGGATGAACCTACTAAAGCTGCTTACAATAATAATTGCAACGCAATTAATGCCTTGTATTGTGATTTAAGAGATGAAGAAATCAATCGAATATCTTCTTGTAATACTGCTTATGAAATATGGGATACTCTGGATATTTCCCCTGAGGGAAAAACCAATGTGAATGAAATGAGACTAAACACATACACTATTAAGTATGATAATTTTAAAATAAAATCTAATGAATCTATCTCTGATATGTATCTCAGGTTTAATGAGATAGTCAATACAATGAGCTCGTTGGGAAAAGTTGTTCTAGCTAAAGAGAAGATCATGAGAATACTCAGATGTCTTCCAGAACGATGGAGAAGCACATTAGTTTCAATAAGATAATCGTGCGACATAAGTTCACTACCTGTTAAAGAGTTGATTGGTAGGTTGATGATGTATGAAGAAGATATGAAGGTAAACTAAGAAGATGACGTGTGAACTAAGAAAGAAATCAGTAGCCTTCAAGAACACCACTTCAAAACTCAAGTACAAAGAGAAAATTCAAGCTGCAAGTGAAGTTCAAGTAGTGAAGAGATTGCATCTGACAGTGATGTTCAAATGGCTTAGATAGCCAGAAAATTTAAGAAGTTTTATAGGAAAAATAATTTTTTCATAAAATCAAATTACAAGGGAAAGTATGACAATAAAAGTCATTGGAAAAAGGATTGGAAAAGGACTGATAAAAGTGATGACATAGTCTGCTACGAATGCAAGAGGAAAGGACATGTGAAAGCTGACTTCCCAAAGTTAAAGTACAAGAAGAAATATGATTACAAGGACAGAAAATATAAGAATTATATGAAAGAGACCTAGAGTGCTTCAGAAGATAGTTCAAGTGATTTTGATTCCACTCGGGATTTAAAATTTCGAAAAGCTAATATGTGTTTTATGACAACCACATCTGAGGTTACATTGGATACTCTTTCTTTAAACTCTTATTATTCTAGAGATGATTCTGATTCTGATTATGAAAACATGTCTAGTAAAGAATTATTTTAATATTGTAACATGTTAGAGGATACCTGCAATGAGCTGAAAGACAAGTATAAAGACTTAAAGAAACAACATGCTTTAACTAGCACTGCCAAATCTGCACTAGAAGTAGAAACAAAAAAGAATGCTCAACTACTCAAAGAAAATACTGAACTGAAATTGTCTAATGAGAAACACATGAAAGATCTAGAAAAATTTACTAATGGAAAGTACACTCTTACAAAAAATCTAGGAAAACAAGTATCACCAAAGTATAATACTGGTTTAGGATATCAGCCTGGACATAAACAGATTACAAAGAATAGATTTATTCCTAAATCAGGATAGTATGCTGCAAGTTATAGTTCTAGAAATTATTATGTCTCAACTAGCTACTCACATAGTTATAGATAAAACAAAATTTATCTTTCAAAATATTTTAAAACTATTAATTATATGAAACCCATTAGACAATTCTAGGTACCAAATGTTCTGCTTTCTAACCTATTTGGACCCAAGAAAATCTAGGTACCAAAATCATTTTCTATCTAAAATTGTGTTGTAGGAAACCTACTTAAAAAGTTCCTATAAGAAGACATGGTACTTGGACAGTGGATGTTCAAGATATATGACATGAGAATTTTCATGTTTTATAATCTTAGTCAAAGTTGATGGAGGACATGTCACTTTTGGGAATAACTCAAAAGGGAAGATCATCGGCTTAGGCCAGATTGGTAACACTGATTCAATTTTAATTTTTAATTTTTATTTGTTGATGGACTAAAGTATAATATATTAATAATTTCTTAGTTGTGTGATGATGGATTTAATTTTAAGTTTGAAAATGATTTATGTAATGTTTTTGAGTCTAAAAATGTTTTGGTATTTACTGCATTAAGAAATGAAAATGTTTATACTGTAGATTTGAGTTCTTTAGATAAGAAAAATATTACCTGTTTAAATGATTTTCATAAATAATCTTGGCTTTGGCATAGATGATTAGGACACTGCAATATACACTCACTTAGAAAACTGACTATGAAGAACTTAGTTAGAGACCTACCTAAACTAAAATTCCCAGCTAACAAATTTTTTAATCCCTCTTAAATGGGAAGGAAACATAAAGTTTCTTTTAAATCAAAGAAAGAAGTTTCAACTTCTCAACCTCTTGAGTTTGTTTACATGAATTTTTTTGGACCATCCAGAGTTTCTTGTTTAAATGGGAATAACTATGTATATGTCCTTATAGTTTACTTTTCTATATATACTTGGGTATATTTTCTAGCTCACAAAAGTGAAGCTTCCTCTTACTTTATTAAATACTCCATGTCTGTAGAAAACCTTAGTGGACTTAATATTAAAACCTTGATAAGTGATCATGGTCGTGAGTTTGAAAATTATGAATTTGAATCATACTGCTCACACAATGGCTACAATCATAACTTCTATTCCCCTAGGACACCTCAATAGAATGGTGTAGTAGAAAGAAGAAATAGAACTCTTCAGGAAACTGCATGAACTATGCTTAATGAATATGATTTACCTATTTATTTTTGGTCTGAATTTATAAATATAGTTTGTTATATTATAAATAGATTTTTGATTACACCAATACTTAAGAAGACCCATTATGAGTTATGGAATTATAGAAAACCTAAAGTTAGTTATTTTAACATTTTTGGTTATAAAATTTTTATTTTAAATACTGAAGATAATATGGATAAATTTTCATCTAAAATTGATGAAGGAATTTTTCTTGGTTATTATTTAACTAGCATAACCTATAGAGATTTTAATAAAAGAACCAAATTCATGGAAGAATCTGTTCACATCAAATTTGATGAAACTGATCCACATGAACCTAAACCTTCTCTTGAAAATCTTGAAGAAGATTTGTCTGTTCTGGACCTTGATGATAAAATCAGTAAACCTGTTGTAAATAAAACTAGTTCTGGAAATATTTCAGAATCTACTGTTAGTGAACAGAAACCTAGAGAAGAATATGAAATTTCTAGTCCTACCATTACTAGATCAACTAGGATTTTAAGGAATCATCCTTTAGATGTTGTTGTAGGTAATCTAGATAGAGGGAAACAAACTAGAGCTTCTCTAAGAAACAGGGTTGAACATCAACATTTTCTTTCACAGTCAGAATCTAAAAATATCAATGATGTTATCAATGATGAATTTTTGGTAATGGATATGCAATAAGAGTTAAATCTATTTGAAATAAAAAAAGTATGGGAATTAGTAGAATGACTTAAGGACACATTGACCATAGGAACAAAATGGGTGTTTATAAATAAGGTTGATGAATCTGGAAACATCATTAGAAACAAAGCTTGGTTAGTTTCACAAGGTTACATTCAAGAAGAAGGAATTGATTTTGAAGAAACCTTTGCACCTGTAGCTAGATTGGAATCCATTAGGATCTTACATTCTTATGCATATCATATAAATTTCAAGTTATATCAAATGGATGTTAAACGTTTTTTTCAAAATGGTTATATAATTGAAGATATTTTTGTTGAACAACCACATGGATTTATAAATACCCATTTTCAAAATCATATTTTTAATCTTTTTAAAGATTTATATGGTTTAAAAGAAGCTCCAAGAGCTTGGTATGATAGACTTACTAATTTTCTTATTTCAAAAGGTTTTGCTAAAGGAATTGCTGATCCCACTTTTTTATCTAAAATATTTCTAAAGATGTTTTGATAGTACATATATATGTTGATGATATTATTTTTGGATCATATAAAAATTCTTTATGCACTGATTTTTTAACGATTATGCAAAATGAATTTGAAATGAGCTTAATGGGAGAACTCAAATATTTTCTTGGATTTCAAAATTTTCAAAATAGGGATGGTATTATCCTAAATCAAAGTAAATACAGAAATGATTTATTAAAACGTTTTTGGTTGGATAGTAATAAGGGAAGTGATACACCTATGATTACCACTTGTAAGTTGGATATTGATGAATCTAGGAAACCAGTAGATGAAACCATTTACAGAGGTATGATTGGAATCTTACTTTACCTTACTGCTATTTGACCTGATATTTGGTTTAGTGTATGTATGTGTGCATGATTTCAAGCTAATCCAGAATAATGACACTTACTTACTATAAATATGATTTTCAAATATCTTAAACATACTAAAAATTTAGGTTTATATTACCCGTATGGACAATCTTTTGATTTAATAAGTTATTCAGATGCTGACTTTTCTAGTTGTAAGTTAGAAAGAAAAATCACATCTGAAACATGTCATTTATTAGGAAAATCCTTAGTATCTTAGTGTAGTAATAAATAGAATTCAGTTGCATTGTCTACTCCAGAATTAGAATATATAGCTGCTGGTAGTTGCAGTGCATAGGTTCTGTGGATTAAACACACTTTTTTGGACTATAGATATGATTTTAAACATGTTTCTATTAATTGTGATAACACTAGTGTAATCAATATCCCTAAGAACCATGTATCTCACTCTAGAACTAAGAACATTGATGTAAGGCACCAATTTATAAGAGATCACTATTAAAAGGGTGGTATAACTCTTGAATTTATAGGCACTGAACATCAACTAGATGATATATTTACAAAACCTTTAAGTTTAGAGAGATTAAGTTACATTAGACATGAATTAGGAATTATCAACTACCCACGAACCTCACTATTAGATACACCTCACCGTTAGACACACCTCACCGTTAGACACACCTCACCGTTAGACACACCTCACCGTTAGACACACCTCACTGTTAGACACACCTCACCTTTAGACACACCTCACTATTAGACACACCTCACAGTTAGACACACCTCGCCGTTAGAAACACCTCAATGTTAGACACACCTCGCCATTAGATACACCTCACCCTTAGATACACCTCACCGATAGACACACCTCACCATTATAGAAACCTCACTGTTAGGATACCTCATCAGTAGTGCTTACCATTATAATCCTAACTGGTAGAATGGTTACCAATATATCGTGATTTTTTAAATTTTTGTGTTTAAAGCCGAGTTGCTTTATCGTTTTAATGAATATTTTTTTGTTATGTTTCAATTCCTAGATGATATAAGTCGAGTCTAAATCACATTCAATCCATCATGAACTCCACCTTTCTAAGTCATCACCTACCCAAGCCTATGAAATCTTGAAAACCCTAAGTTTCTCGATTTGGAAATGTCCTGAGTTAAGTGACTGATAATTGATGAAGGTAATGAGCCGAGTGCAAAGTGACAAAAAGTCAGTTCTAGAGCCATTGGAAGTAGTAGTGGTACTAGTAAAGAGAAGAGAAAGTCTGAGAATCCACATTTATTGAAGAGGGAAATAGTGACTGAGAAGGAGCTTTGTGCTGAGTGGTTGATGTCTAAAATGTCACTGATTTTGAGGATTTTAGAAGAAAAAGGATGGATATATTTATTTGAAAACAACAATGGGCATTATTACCTAAAACTGGTTAAGGAATTTTATGAGTTTGTTAGATTTGAAATGAATGAAGATGAGAATAGGATGATTTTTGTGGTGAATGATAAGGAGATATCTTTTTCATCTACTAAATAGGCTGAAAGTCTAAAAAGTACCTCATGAAAGAGATTATGGTTTTTCATCTAAATCAGTACCTGCAGTTAGTGATCATTTTGAATATGATGCTGGTTTTCTTGAGATAACTGGAAATGGATCAACTAGAATGTTGATTGCTGCTGAAATGGAAAGAGAAAACAGATTATTTTTTAAGTTCATTCAACATGTGATTAGTCCCAGAAGAGGAGATTTTTCAACCCTGAAGTTTCAAGATATATATTTGATGTACTTATTTAGGCATGGAGTGAAAGTCAATCTATGCAGATTGTTGATGATTCAAATAAAGGATATGACCAGACCTAAATAAAAGACAAATAATTTGTTCTTTTCTAAGCTGATTTCTATTATGTTAAAAGTCATAGTTATTTCAGAATCTAGGGATGAGATTGTTGTTATTAAAGTAAATTTATGAATTACTAAGACTATCTACAAGTATATGAAAGTAAGGTGGAACCCTTGGAAGAAACAATGGGTAAATTATGATGGTAAATTGTATGATAAATTTAATCCTATGGACCATCCTTCTTGGCCAAAGCATGAGAGGGATCCAGGTCTAGGACCTGATGAAGATGAACCTGCTTATAGTGATGCCGAGGATGCTGCTGATAATGAGGAAGAAGAGACTTCAGTGGAAGAAGGAGGAGATCTTGACCTGCTTCCTAGCCCTGCACCTCAGAGTATTTTTCATGGAGAGGCTAGTCCACCAGCTACTTCACCCAGAAGAGAATCTGATTCTGATAGCTCAGATGCGGGTACTTTGAATCTAAGTCCAGTAATTGGGAGGTCTACTATTCCTGTAGAGGCTTTTTGGTTGAGATGATAAGACATGAACCTATACTTGAGGAGCCTCCTATTGTTTAAATGGATATGGTTGTGGATGATTCTTCTGAGGAAGACCTGCCGGTTGAGGCTGCTATTGATGTACATGTACAGGAGAATGCACAAATTGAGGGGGAGGATCCCACCAGACATGGTACTGTATCAGTAGCTAAAGAGATTGAAGATAGGGTAAAAGACCCAGGTTTTGTAGTTTTTAGGTTAGACTATCCTAATTCTAAAGATGAGACACCCATCAGAAGACCACATGTCAGTTATGATATCGTTTCTGAGACTCTACCTGAGGATTTATTAAGAAAATCTGACCTAAACCAGTTGAAGTCTGATCTCAAGACCTGTTTTGTGAAATAAATGAGAAGAATGGAAACCTCTTTAATATCATCTATTCAATTTGTTATAACTGAATCTATATCTAGTTTCTTGGATGAAGTCAAGTCCTGACAGAGTCAAGTTTCATTCTTGGCAGATGATGTTGAATCTCTAAAGAAATTAGCTGTCTCTATGGAGTCTTATATGAGTTCTAGATCTCAATCAGACAAGGATTTAACTTTTTTGAAAATTGTATTTGGCCAGATGGTATCATTTTTTGAGGAATTTAAGAATTCCATGAAGCAGCATGTCAGCAACCATGACCTTGTTGTGAAAAATCTCATTAGTGGGATGAATAAATATTTTAAAGAAATAGAATCTTTTACTGTTTCACCTATGATTACTCCCAGGACTTATTTATATGTTGATCAGATTAGAGATGTGATGAGAGAAGAGCATGGATAGTCATCCACCAGTGGATCTGTAGACTCTTCTACCTTGACCCAAGTGGTGACGACCACTAGGGAGATAAGAAAAATTAATCAGGATTTTCTAAGGGAGGCCACTTCTTATCAGAAAAAAGTAAAGGACAAGGTGGATTACTATTTCCAAAGGATCTACACTGATCATCAGTTGAACCATCACTTCAAACTTTTGTTTGGAAATTTGAAATTACCTTTTGTGACTCAAGCCTTTAGAGACCAAGTGAGTAAGCTCAGGGAGCTAACTCTAGCTTTGAAAATATTCCTGGAAAATAAGGATGACTTCATTTATGCTTTGGAAAGAGGAGGAGGGATTATCATTGATTTCAAAAATATCTTGCTGCCCTTTTTTCATGTTGATGCTCAGCCGGTGATTGTACCTCCAGCTTTACCTACATCTGGCTCTACTGCTTCTACACTTCAGATGACCCCAGCTCAAGCTATCTGAAGCTTGACACCAGTGATTACTCAGAGGAGTACCCACTATTGGCCAGGAACCGTTTCAGTTTCTTAACCTCCAGTGGTCATTTTTGGAGTTCCCAAGAATTTAACCAAAGCTACCCAGCCTGAGTCTACCTCAGATCCCAAAGGAAAATCCAAAGTGGACGTTAAGGAAGTGGATTGAGTGGGTCTATATGAATTTAATATGAATCATTTGTACCTTGTATACTATTTTTTTAATACTTTTATACTTTTTACTCTTTAATATGTATACCTTTTTTATTGCAGTCTCTTTGTCTCAGTTTTTACCTCTGCTTCCTACTTAACATTTTTCTCCTTTACTTTTTAACCTTTTGATTTTACCTTTGGTTTATACTTGTACTGTCTAATTTCCTTTTGATATCCCACTTTATATCTTATCTTTTAACTCTAATTCTTCATCTTTTCTGTTCTTTGATACATTCCTTACATCTATATCTTATACCTCCATTATTTTTTCTAATCCCAAAGGAGGAGAAATATTTCCCAAATGGGAGAAATTATAAAGGGGGAGATGAAGAGGGAGCATTATTTATTACCGGAGGGACATATGTCAGACATGTATATTAATATTTTATTTCTCTAAATCGATTTTCTCTGATACATTTGAACTTGAGAATTTCCATTTATCACTGAAACATATTTTACCTATGTTGAGACACACTGAGAAATAAGAACAATTGTATTTTAGTATGATACATTTGGATTACCTATCATAATTTGTGATTATCAAAAAGGGGGAGATTGTTGGACTCACCTATTTTGATAATATCAATTATGACTAATTATGTTTTGATAATCCCAGATGATATTTATTGATTAAACTTTTCATTACTTTAGTTATGGTTTAAGTGTTTAATTTTAAAATATAAATACTGTTGAAAATGTTCAAATAATATATCTTTAATTCAAGCACATTCAGTTAATCAAATGTTCATTTACATTGAAATGTTTAATCCTAACTGAATCTGTGGACAGTTTGCATAAACATACTAACAACTACCGATACAGAAAGGTCACTGGTATGCAGATGAGCTACCGATACAAAAAGGTCACTTGTATGCAGATGAGCTACTGATACAGAAAGGTCACCGGTATGCAGATGAGCTGCCGATACATAAAGGTCACCAGTATGTAGATGAGCTACCAATACAAAAAGGTCACTGGTATATAGATGAGCTACTGAGAGAGTAAGTCTACTGGTATGCACAAGTCGACCGATACAGAGTAACAACTACTATTATGTAGTCTACCATTACAAGATCACAGGTATGGGTCACTGGTACATAAGTTTACCAATACTGAGATCTACCGCTAAAGGAAGTCACCACGACATATAGTCACCGGTATTTAGTGCTATCGCAAGAAGGAGATACCACTACAAGTAGCTACTAATACAAGATCTACCATTACAATTCCACCACTACAAGTGCGATGATACAAAGAACTACCAAATAGAAACCAGTCATTGTTTCTCTAAACTCTATCTTTGTTTTCTTATTAGTAACAGTCATATTTTTTTCTCTTAATGAAACTTAAATTAATTAATTATGTTTTTTGGATGTCAGGAAACCATACCTCATACAAATAATTCCTATTGTTGGAGAACAAGGAATATAAAAGGGAACTTTGGGCTACTTGAGAAAAAGAGGGTATTTCTTTTTCAATGCACATACAAAACAAGTTTCTAGATATACATGAGGACATATATTCATAGAAGAAAAAAAAAGAACTCATGTTGAACTTGTAAAACCTTAACATTCAAGGAGTTAATAGTTTTAATGACTACACATACACTCAAATTAAATCAAAGTAGATCAATATGGACACTGAAGTCAAAGAAAATCGACATTGTTTTGACAAAAACCAGAAAAGGACTTCGAGAAAATTCTGATCAATCCAAGGAGTCTAGTGCTTCACTAAAAACACATATAGCATTCTAAACTCACCTCTATTTTCTTAGATCTATTGTGTTTCATTTATTTACATATTGAGCAGTGTGTGTGATCTGTATTTTAAGCACACGCTGTTTCCTGTGATGAACTGGAGGATTTCTAAATCCTCACTCAATCTTTCCCTTACAATATTGTATCCCACTATGGATAGTGGTAGAGGTCAACTGTGACCCATATTTCCTGTGTATTGTTGTTTAGTTTTCCCATATAGAACTGTGGTAGAGGTCTGAGGACCGGGATAGTCTGTGAACTATTGTAAAACCGCGATCTAGGGTGTGGATCATAGTTTATATAAAAATGTTTGAGTGGACTAAGTCTCATCTTGAGACTGAACATCTTGGTTAACACTGTTGTGCATCTTATTTTAGTTTAAACTATTGTCCATATTCCGCTGCTATTTACTTTGAAACTCAAATATGTTTTAAAGTTACTCTAATAGTTAAACTAGCAAGTGTTTGTATTTATTGTAAACTAATAGGTTTGTTTCAAAATCTAATCTAATCCTCCGATTAGATTAACTAAGAACTAATCAATCTATTGATACCATAACTGAACCTTTACTAAATTATAAATTCTCTACAGTTTAACTTGTAATTTAAATTGGGGAATTTTAATAGAAATCTTTTAAACAAAAATTTTTAATTGGAACTCAATTCACCCTCCTCTTGAGTATCTACTCTGACTAACACTTAGCATAAAACATACTGGTATATTTAGGGTACTATTTTTTTATACAGGCATGTAATAAAAATATTTTGGGGAGATATTTTGGTAGATTTTGGTCTAGAAAAAGTGGCTTGATTGGTGTGAGAATGTGGGAGGAGAGGAGGCCTTTAATAATGGAGGAGGGGTGGCACCCATGTAATATTTTAAAATAAAGAAAACCCACCCACATTTATCATTTTTAGTGGATAAATAATGTTTCAAAGTCGATAAAAGGAAGTATAGGGTCAAAATATTGAAATAAAATGGGTTTAGGACAATTTTGTAGGTCATTTTGGGCCTTAAGGTTATGGTTTAGTCCCATTTTAAGTTTAATTTAACCTTAAGCATTGTAATTATTTTTAATTAATTTCACTAAAGGTTTTAGTCAAATAAAAATTTGACCTTATTAGAAATTATAAATTATTATGATTCCAAATATGGAATCCATTTTTCCAGATTCCAAAAACAGTAGTGAAAAAAAAATTAAATTCAATCCCATAGTCTGGTTAACAATGTAGGTTTTTAAAATAAAAATGTTCAAAATTTTCTATGTTTTTACATTTAATTTTAAAGTGAAATTGATTATAATTAACTAAAATTGATTTATTGGTAAAAATATTACGTAATTAAACTTTGAAACCAATTTAATATGTAATTTAACCTTATAAATAAATTAGATGAAAAAGAAATTTTCAATTAAAATCTAGTATTTTTTAACTATTCATTAAAAGTTCCAAATTTTTTATTTAAAATGAGTTCACCATTAAAAGGCTATAAAAATTCTTTAATAAAAATATTTTTTTAAGTATAAAATTGGGTTTTTTCTTATCTTATGTCTATCAAATATTTTTTATGACTATCAAAATTATTTTATTTAATATATAAAATATTAATTACATTAATATCACTCACTAGTTGTAATTAATTTCATTTTTTATGGTAAAATAACTTTTTGAACATTATAATAGTTTTCTAAGGAAATACAACCTTTATATTCAATTGGTTCTTATATTAATTTCTAAATAAATTGTAACAAATTAATTCATTTTATATTTTGTGAAAACCATATATTTACATAAGTTATTTAATAATATTCCCAAAATTTAATTTAATATCCAGGTTATATATTATTATTATTATATATATTTGAATAATATATTATTGTTTATTAATTCTCAGCCTC
The DNA here is from genome assembly GCA_963277665.1 of Viscum album. NCBI lineage: Eukaryota > Viridiplantae > Streptophyta > Magnoliopsida > Santalales > Viscaceae > Viscum > Viscum album. The sequence continues at coordinate 321,342,530 of OY728156.1, forward strand.
ACGTGTTACGCAATCCATCAGGGAAAGTCAGTCTTGTGTGAAATATAATCTTACCTCAATTTTATGTATATAGTAATATAACCACTATATTTTATGTAGTGCATGATTAAATTGGCATTTCATATAACATAAAAAAAACATGGTGCTTTAATATATATAAACTAACTATTTTTCTGTATTTTGTGAAATGAAAAAAAAATAAAGAGATTAAATTAATTAGAAAAAAATATTTCAAAAAATCTCGGGGTGTAGACCGTAGATTGTACGAAGGCGCGAGCGACGATACCATTCCCTTAATAGTGAGAGGGAAATGAAGTGTATGATATATTAATTTTTATATAATTAATATACTTTCATAATTATCAAATAATAAAATTATTACCTTCAATATAACCATCCAAGTAATGTGGTGATGAAAAACAAATTACATCATGATGTGAAGATGGTACATTGTACGTACGCGCTCGCAGTGCTTTCATTTTTTGAAGCATGGATAAAAGATAGAATATGGTTATTTCATAAGCATAAGAACATATCATAATATATATGATACTATATTTATTATTTTAGGTTTAAAATAACAAATAAAATGGAAGTAGAAGAAGAAATAAACTTGAATGCATTGGTAAAATGGATTACCATTTCTTCGATAACATTCCTTTAGATATTTTCTGAAAGGATCTCTAGTTGGTAATTTTAGAGGAATGAGACATCTAGAACTTTGATAAGGATGTTTTGAATATAAATTTTCAGGTTTTCTTCAAGCTATAATTCTCCAAGGAGAGTGAATATTTGAGGTGGAAGGTGCCCTTTTATAATGGATGTGAGGGGTAGTTTTGGACACTCCCGAAATATTAAATTAATATAAATTAATTTTAAAATAAAAATGGATAAAAAATCATTTATTTAGAATATAAGATAATTATGGTTCTAAATTATATCATAAAATAATTTTTATATATGTTTAGATCACATTCTAACCCATATAATTTGGTTTTGACCATTATTTTATCTATTTAACTCTTACAGTGATAACGTGAAATTTACACCTTAAGGGATAATATATTTGATATAAAATGTAAAAATACCCATAAAAATATCATTGATTAAATTTTCAATATTATCCCAATCATTTGGCCGAATTTAATATTTTTAATAATTTTATATCATTTAATTAAATTTTATTTATTTTAAAATATCATTAATGTTAATTTTGAAACTATATATTACGTTGAATTTTAAAAATATCAATAGAAAATATATATTAAAAAATATATTTTTTTTAATAAATCCCTAACATGTTAAAGTCATATCTAAACAATTTACCTTAATTATATAAAATTATTTTTATTTTAATATTTTTACTATAACTTATTTGATATTTTAGTTAATAAAATAATCAATACACCACTCTTGTGAAAGTATTTACGATAATTATTTCCTCACTAAAGAATTAAATTAAATTACTATGGTAAATAAAATTACTTCACATTTTAAAATAGTATTTATATTCAAAGATAACATTTTGATAACACCATATTTAAAAGTTTATATTTATTAAAAACCTTAGTACAACTAGGTTGAATTTTCTTAAAATAAAAACAATTAGGGTCTTAAATCCATACAAATGGATCCAAGAAGTCATAAATTTTTCCCAAATATTTTTTTTGGGTATAAAATCACTCATAAAATAAAATTAGGATTTGTTTTATGGTAACTTTCTAATCATTATCATAATTATTTTTACCCTTAATTAACCAATTTACCCATAACCATGGGAACAAAAATTACTAAAGTTAAAATTCATATTAGAAAAAATAAACGGGAACTATTTAATTTATTTTAACCTAATAAATATAAATATGTCATAAATTTTTCAAAATTCAAAACAAACATGTGGAAAATTTAATTTGAAATTAATCTTGTAGATGGGGCAAGAAAGCAGGTTTTTAGAGTGAAAATGTTCAAAAGTTTGAACTTTTTTGTATCCAAATTCAATATGAAACAGATTAAAATGACATTAACTTTATTAAAATATGTATTAGGGATATTATATTACTTTAAAACCAATTTAAATAATTATATAACATTATAAATTATTTAGATGAAAAGTCATTTTTCAATTAAAATGTAGTATATTCACTATTAATCAAAAAATTAAACTTATCAAGAAAATGAGAAAAAAATACTCTAAGAAAATTGTGACATTATAATTTCAAAAATTAAGATTATTTTTTCAAAAAAATTTATAAAAGTTTCAAAAATTATTTTTAAAGTACGTGTGTTCTTAAAATGTGATCAAACTACCTTCAGAAAAATATGACTTAATATGTGTAAAAATTTTATTTTTTATTATATTATGCCTATGAAATATATTGGATTAGTGTACAAAATTATGATTAAATATATAATATATAATTTCATAATGTGGTTAATACTATTCATTCCCACCCATTTAATGGCTAGGTTATAATAACATTTCATTATTTGTTTAGGATGGGTTTTTTTGGAAAAACAAAGCTAAAAAAATTAAATTTAGAAAGAGTCATACTATAGAATATTGGGGTTTTACATTCTCACCCCTTAAACAAATTTTCTCCTCGCACTTTAAAATTTTATTTCTAAAATCAAATTTTTATACTTGAAAATTCATTTTTGGGAAACCCACATCATAAATAGGTTTAATTAAACATCCTATTAATAAGAGGGAATTTGAAATGTGAAGGTCTCTAAAAATTTAGGATTTTGAATAGGATATTATTAGTGCAAAGTGAAAACATGGGCATGGAAGAGAAATATAACTGTCATGTTTTGATGGAGAGTGATAGAAAACATGGTCAATAGAAATTTATCCATCACAAAACCTTAAATTTGTAATGGGTTAAAGACTTGATTTCTTATTAATAAAAAAATTAAACTAATAATGTTTCTATTCCAAAATATTTTTCCTACAGTTGAAAAACTATTTTAATATTCAGATAAGAACTTACTAGATTTCCTTCCCTACCATAAAAAACCACATATTTTGGTTGTGCATTGATCTATATCCACTTTATTTATTAAACCAAGTGATGGATATTTAAATTATACATATCATTCATCTCTTCATCCTAACATCATTATTGCAATATCTGGATTATATTATGGGTTAACATTACCTCAATCATGTATTTTCCAAGAATTTTATCTTTCCACTAAATTACATTTCTTGGTAATATTCAGACATGTTTCAAAATCCATAAATAATAATTAATGTAGTAAAATACTTATATATATCATGATTATTATAACCAAAGAATAATTAATAAAACAATTATTAAATAAAAATACAAAAGAAATTTAATTATTCCACTTCATTATTAAACCATATACTATTCTTCATTATCTAATTCCTTAATACCTCCTTCCTTTCATTTTCCATTTGTAGTCTCTTTATCATCAGTAGAATAACCATTACATATATAACCTTTATGATTCTCTTCATGTGTTTTACTAAGACATTCACTTGGGTGTTACTTCTCATATTCTCAATTTGTAAAAAATTGAATCTTCTTTCCTTCATGGTCTTTACCACCCTATATTTTAGAAAACTCTAACATTCTCTTATTTAGTGATTTTGGGATTTTCTTTTTGTTGTAAGTTGTTAATCACATATAATGATAAATGATTAGGAATAATCTTAACATTCTTTACTCTTGTCATAATTCAATTTGGTTTCTCAATAACACATTTTCTATCACATTAAATGTTAACTTAGTATCTTCTAATTCTCAGCATTGACTAAAATCCAAAGCATAGTGTAAGAATCAAACTATACTAGCCAAAGTTAGCTAATATTATTCAGAGTACATCTAAATAATGACATGTTATTCTAATTATATGATTCTTTAAGTTTAAAATAGGTTATCCATAGTCACTAAAAATATATATGGAATGATATCCTATAGTTTAAGCTTATCCTCAAAGCATTTCATTTTCTTATATTATATAATATATGTTCTTCTAAATTTGGTTCCCAATGTTTCTACTAAACTTGGATCTAATACCAACTATAAATACCCAGACCCCATATCATGGAGTCAGTGCATTACTTTATTAGGTTCGCATAAGATACAAGAAATCACATCCCAAAGTCGTGAATAGTTTAGTATTTTTGAAAAATTGGATACATACTTGAACCATACATTACAATTAAAAATATAATATACAACATAGAGAAACTTCTGAGAAAACCATTATTCTTATTTCTTATCCCTACCTATCAATCATAATAAACTTCTTGAAATCATAGGGGAAAATAAAATATAAGAAATGAATTAAATAAAATTCTCAATGAGGTTCGAGTATAGAAGAAGCTATCATGAATTAATAATAATAATAACAAATATGGAAAGGTCAATAACTGAGATTACATTTCATTAATCAATAACTTGAGCATAATATGGAAGTAATAAAATATGATCAAATAATTCCATATAAATAATCAAATTATATTGGAACTTGACAATGAATATTTTATTAATTGAATAATCACATGGAAATCAATAACAAATCTCATAATGATGGAATGCATAATATCAGACTTCTTAACCATACTTTATAGGTTTTTCACCCAGAGTCTAAAAACATCAAGGCTTCATGCCAAGAAACATATAAATGGTTAAGGACTTGGAAAAAAATTATTCAAGATTGTCTCCTGAAACCTACCAATGCATCGAGGGGATATAACGAGAAACTCCCATCACATAATAAGTCCAATAAATTCGTTATATACAATGGGTGAAACATGATCAACAAAAACATTAATATTGAAACATCATGTGAAAAGTAACACTTTCAACATTCAATAAACATAATCATTAACCTTCTAGAGTAATATATCAACTGGTATAAAAATAATTCATCCTCAATCAATTTGATCAAAAGAAATCCATATAAATACTAAGGATGATATTAATACAACATATCCTTAGTGGATTATAAGTACATAAAAGGTATGATTTCATTGATGAATAAAAATATCTTAAAAACATCCCTGTGGAAAGTATTCCTTTTCACTTTAAAATTCATTTTTTTTAAAATAAAATTCTAAAAAACATTTTTAAAATAATTTTATCTTAAAATTGTAGGTTTCGGCCACTGCGGAAGCGCGGTTGGGCTGGCACCCAACTTTAATTTTTACCATGATCAATGATTATTATGGTTTCATGATGACGATGAATTCCAGTCTCCACAGAATAGAATCAAAGGTTCAGATAAATAAAAAAGTGGCCCGAAACCTTTAGAGACGATCTTCCACATCATGTTTATAATTAATTTAACTAATTTTATAAAGAAAACAATACCTAGATCTTCGTTATTTTCTTTTTTGATGATTTTTATCATCCTAAATGACCATTCAAGATTTTCTTATTAAGCTTCCGAGGATCCAAACTAGAATCTCTCTAGCGGCGATCTACACATGTTCTGATGGTGTCTGATCAACACAACTCTTTCTCTGGGTGCTAGTGCGGTTAAGAGAGTGTCTTATGTCATTCGTTCATGATCACTTTCTCTTTGTACTTGAAGAACATCTATCATTATTGAGATGGGTGGGAAGAGGATTCAGGAGATAGAATGTTTATCCCAACAATTCTCAATTCACCGGGCGTGCAATTTGGTATGTGGCATAATAAACGTATGTGTCTATTTATCAGCATGGGGCTTCAGTTACAATATTTAATTGTGTAACAACAATTAAATACATTCAAAACCTTAGAGAAAACCTATGCTTTTAATAATAATACCACATCATTATTTATGGTCTACCAACTTGCGCAAAACTGAATTATAAAAAAAAATTCTGCATCACAAAATAATAGCAGTATTATTATTATTTTAATTTGTGCCAACAAGTTAAATAATTATTTACTGTCTTGAAAATAATTATTTTACTACTAGGAAATCCTTGGTCCTCTTGAAGTTCACATCCATTTATTGCACACCCAAATAAATAAATAGATAATGTATTCCCTTAAATAAATATTTCCTATACAAATTAGTAAATAAATATTTATGAAATGTTAAATAAAATAAATTAATATATTTTACCCCCAAAACGATGAATAAATATTTATTTAATTTATGACATCATTTAAACTTGAATAAAATTATTCCATTGTCTTGAGAATAATATATATTCCATTAATTAAATTCAAACAGAATTTAATTGAGACCACCAGAAACACTTAGTGTGTGTCCCTCTAGGTTTCTTTCTCGTTAGCATTAGGCAGGATTTCCAAAAGTCAAAGAGTACTTACTAGAAATGGGTCAAAGAACCCAAAAGAATGAACATAAGGTTTTAACAACAATATCCACATTCGAACAGTCACTGTGTAATATAATACCTTTGTCTTGATATCCCATAAAGCTAGTTTCATGATAGTTTCATCAACCTTTATTATTGATACATCATTCTTTGACTACCCGAAATAAACTCTTTGTTACACCATAGACATGGAATTTCATGTGAAGATTCTATTTCAATAAAAGGGATGAGATATAAACTTCCATAAATGGAAGGGACAAAACCTTCCTCAACTTATCCATTAATAACTTGCCACTCATGACACACCCAATATACCCTAATTCATGACAACTGTCTACGTGACGGTTTTAGTTAGTAAATAAAATTCTATAAGAAATGAAATGTGTTAATGATAATACTAAAGTCTAAGGATCATTACACATGCTCACATATAGGAATTTCTAATGACACCAAAACATGAAAAATTCCTACTGGTGGGTATGTTCTCATAATCTCCTTTTTTGGAGATTACTAAGTGTGAATTTCATGAGCGTAGGTCTCATGTGCTTACAATTACTCACACCTGATGGTCTATAGGCTATGTGTCCCATCATAGTTTTTCATCCAACCACAAAACTATATTTAAGAATATTGTTATATAATTTCACTGTTATCATAATAGCGATGAACTTCCATGACCTTATCAATGAAAAAAATATTCTAAGACATTATTACATCATATTCAAGAATAAAAATGAGAAATATTTTACAATATGCTTAATATTTAAATACATTAAATATTCAATTAATCAAAGTACAAATAGTTGGTTCTAGAACACCAACTCTTACAAACTCCCACTTAGACTAGGGCCAACTGCCTACTGCTTTCAGTCTGCTAGACCTCACATGAGGATCATATTTCTACTGAGTTAAGGATTTAGTCAAGGTATCTGTCATGTTGTCTTGCATGGAAATACTGCTCACTCCAACTTTAACTCTCTAAGAAAAAATCTTCAAGATATGATACTTCTAAAGTATGTTCTTTTCCCACTGATGTGACCTTGGATCTTTTTCAAGATCCATCACTGTAGTATTATCCCAATAGAGTGTGATGAGATATTTACTGCTAGGCACCACATCCAACATCTAGACGAATATTCACATCCATAATTATTCTTTAGATTCCTCAGAAGTTGAGATATACTCAAACTTTTCTATAGAATCTATGACCAAAATCTTCTTTTAGATCTTCCAGCTCACTGTACCTCCAATAAAAGTGAAGATGTATCTCATTTGCGACTTCATGTCATCTTGATCAGTTTGGAAACTAGAATCCTCATATCCTCTGATGACTAGTTCCTCATCTCCTCCATAAAACAAGAATATATCTTTAATATGCCTCAGATACTTTTAAATAGTCTTGACTTCAATCCAATGGTGGTCACCTGGGTCAGCTTGATATCTTCCTACCACACTCAATGTGTAGGTGACATCCGACCTAGTACATAGCATAGCATACATGACTGACCCAATTGTTGATGTGTATGGATTATTTTTCATTGTCTTTCTTTCATCATGTGTCTAGGGACAAATTTTCTTGGGAAGATGAATGCCATCTGATACTAGAAACAATCTCGTCTTGTATTGTTCCATAATGAATTTCTTCAGTATCTTATCAATGTATGTACTGTGACTTAGGCCCAACAATCTATTGGATCTATCACGATAGATCTTGATCCCAATAATATATGTTACCTCACCCAAGTCCTTCATAGAGAAGCATTTATTCATCCATTCCTTAATAGATTATAATACTGGTATCTTATTTTCAATAAGTAATATGTCATCAACATATACAATTAGAAAAATGACTGCACTCCCACTAAACTGTTTATATACACAAGGCACACATTCATTCTCTATAAAACCAAATTTCATTATGTCTTCATAAAAATCAATGTTCCATAACCTATATTATTGATTTAATCCATAAATGGATTTCTACAACTTTTATATCTTATTTTAGTCCTTTGGTGTCATAAAACCTTCAGGTTGTGTCATGTAGACATCTTCTTGAAGGTTCTCATTAAGGAAGGTTTTTTATAACTGTTTTCTAAATCTCATAATCATGGAAATAAAAAATGGACAACATAATTCTAATGAATTTCAGTTTTGAAACTAGAGAAAAAGTTTCATCATAGTCAATGCCTTGACGCTGATTAAACCCTTTTGAGACCAGTTGTTTCTTATAGGTACTAACTTGTCATTTCATGTCCAGTTTCTTCTTATGTACCCATTTGCAACCAACAAGCATTACATAAACTGAAATATCTACCAAAATCCATTATTGGTTTTGGTGCATGGAATACATTTTAGAATTCATGGCTTCATGCCAATTGGAAAAATTTATTCCACTTACTGCTTTCTTGTAGGTTATAGGATCGTTATTGTAAACTAATAATGATTCAACATCCTAGGTAACTAGAAAACCATACTGTTCCAGTTCTCTAACCTCTCTTGTACTCCTATGCAGTTCTTGGGTCTCTAGAACAATTCTTTCTTCCACAGGCCATTGTGGAATCTCTTCTTGTACCAACTCTTATATACCTTGAGCATCAACTTCATCGAAGTCTATCTCGCTCCCTCTATCTCTTTTGGATATTTTCTCCCTCTCAAGAAATATGGTGTGTCTTGCCACTATAACCCTTTTTTAGGGGTTATATAGGTAATATCCACTTTTTTACTTGGGGTATCCTATAAAGGTACACTCTCTGCCTCTGGGTGCAAATTTTTTACCTAAAGAGGCCTTGACAAACACATCGCTTCCCCACACAGGTAAATTCAATAACATGGTTTTCTTTATACTCCAAAACTTGTATGGAATACCATTTATTGATTTAGTTAGTGCTTGGTTTAGTATGTGTGCCACTGTTTGTAACACATATCCCCAAAAATATAATGAAATACTCACATTACTCATCATTGATCTCACCATGTACAACAAGGTGTGGTTACTCCTTTCGTCCACACCATTCCACTTGGGCGTGTAAGGAAGAGTGAGTTGGGATAGGATCCCAAACTCCCATAAGTAATCAATGAAGTCTTGAGTAAGATATTATCCTCCTTGGTCTGAGAAGAGTTTTTTAATATTATTACCAATATGGGTCTCAACTTTATTCTTGTATTCTTTGAACATAGAAAAAGAATCTGATTTATACCTCATTAATTAGATATATCCATACCTACAAAAATCATCAGTAAAAGTTTTGAAGTATGAGTACCCTCCCCTATCTTCAACTATAAATGGTTTATACACATCAGTGTGAACCAATTAAAGAATCTCTTTAGCCCTTCCACCTTTACCACTAAATGGGTCTTTGGTCATTTTGTCTTGGAAACATGCAAGACATACGTCGTGCAGTTTTAGTTTGAAAGAATCAAAATATCCATCTTGATGAAACTTTATCAAGTGTTTCTTGCTTACATAACCAATCTGATGATGCCAAATTTGGGTGTTTTATGATTCATGTAAAGTATCATTGATATCGATTGACATTACTTGGTTTGTGAAATCCAACATGTAAATACTGTTGTACAAATGTGCCCTACCAAAACAAATGATATCTTTGTAAAAGAAGCAACATTCATTTCCAAACATGAAAAAAAACATGTGTATCTAAATTGGATATAGAAATAATGTTTTTATTAACAGATGGAACATAATAACAATAGTTTAACACCAAGATCATCCCCATTGGCAGTGTGAGGTGGTAGTTCCTGATAGCTACAACAGTGAGTCTGGCTCTGTTGACTACTTGTAGTTCTACCTCCCCTCGGTCAATCTTCTTGAATATACTTGGTTCCTGTATTGGGATACATATTTGATCACTCTAATCTTTATATAATACCCAATTTGAAGAAATAGATATATTACATTCAATAATAAACACACCTGAAGATTCTCATCACTTCTTAGGTTTGGTATAGTTCTTCTTCCAGTGGTCTTTCTTGCCACATGAAAAACATATAGATTTAGGTTCCCTCACCTCCCCTTTGATCGTCATTTTCGTAGAAGGGTGTAAATAATCTTTGGGATTAAATATCTTCACTTTCCAAATCCTCTTATTCACCATAAGGATAGGAGGCTTTCCGTGCTTCATATCTTTATCTACTTGGCAAATGAGGATAAGAAGATCAGATAGAGACTTCTCAATGTTGTTCATATTGAAATTAACAACAAATGTATAGAATCTATGAGGGTGTTATGAAAAAAATAGATTAGTACCCAGTTCTTCAGGGAGTTTAAACCCTATAAAATCCAATCACTCAATGTATACAACACCCTTGACTTCCTAAGGCAGAGTTGGGAACCCTCCCCAAGATTAATCTGAAAGAGTGCCTTGAAAATTTCAAACCATTCTTTGCATCCCCTCTCCTGGTAAAGTTCATAGAGGTACTCGAGCATGCTATAGGAATCAATGTTTTTATGAGTCTTCATGAGATCACAAGACATTGATGATAGAATCAAACAATGAACATTGGTCTGGTCATTCATATGTTTCTCATATTCCTAGAACTCTTTGTCACTTGCCTCTTGGGCAGGCAGATCAAGTAATGTTGAATCCATCACAAAAGACTTCCGTTCAAGGTGTAAAATAACCCGAAAGTTTCTAAACCATTTTTGGAAGTTACTGTCAATGACGATGTTATATTTATCCAAAATTGATCGTAGGGATAGTGTGGTGGAAAAGTTTTTAATTTTATTCTACAATTAAAGGAGAAAATAATTAGTACTTTCTTGATTACATTTTATGTGAAATAATAAATTATTTTTATTAAGTCTCCCATTATTCTATCAAGTTCCAATTGCCCTCACCATTGAACTCGGAATATCTAGTTTCTATGAAATTATAATAGAAAGGATCCATATTCCCCTTAGTATAACCCCAAAATGGTTGGTGAAGCTATTTGAAGGTGTTTAGGTAGGCAGGTCTTTTGCTAATTGCGAGCTTGCATCTCCTTGATCTATTGAGTGGACCGCCCAATCCTGAAATCTTGACTTTGGATATCCTTGAATTTTTCCACCATTATTACACAAAATCTAGAAAGGGATAATCCTCTTGATGTAATGTGGTTAAGTCAACCTGAAACCTTTCATAATGTCTTCCTCTATAAAAGTAAGTGTCCCAACAAGGGTTGGTCAAACACATATTTTTATTGAGTTTTGGCCTTAACCAAGTAACATAAGGCTTGGTCTGACTTAATATTTTATTTGTGGGATTTTTATCTCTTGTGTGTGAATTGATTATTATCATTATCACAAGCTTTTAAATATTAAGTGGAACTTACATTAGTGATTAACCATGTCTTGATAATATTTACGCATAATCCTAGTTTATTTTAGTTCTATCTTGTATGCTTGTTTAATTCATTAGTTATGTGATCGTGATCATACATCCATGATGATAAACCATGAAACCGATAGAAATAAAATAAATCAAAGGGCATGATCATCAGATTTTCTAATGGTTAGTTTATCTAGAGATTGATAAACTAACCATGGCCTAGGGGAGAAACACCTTGAACCTTTTGGGTTTGTGTTTACAGCTTTCCACCTGTCCAACTCTATATCTCCTAGGATTGGTTTTGTCTCAACTCCAGCCCAAACCTCCTCCTCTATCATAGGAGTTACATCCATTACATATTCTTTTTTTAATCACACGTAGGTGAGGGGGAAAAAGGGAGGTTTACATAAAATAAACCATGGGCACACAAGCCATACATATTAATGAGAGATGACTCGTAGGCCAATATTTAATTTAATTAATAAATTAAAAAGAAACCAATCGCATACTAATGTCTTGGTCTATCTCATGATCACTCACATACATGAAACAAGTTATGTATTTAATAAAACTATTATTCAATTCTATAATAGTTCTTATTTAAGATAAATCATGCTCAAATCAATTAATTATCATCTTTAATTAATCAATCGTTTTATCTAAAAAACTTTTTCTGAATTTCCTTGAGATGTTCACCAATCATAATTTTAAACAAATAAATTAATTTAAAATTATCTTTGTACATAACTTGTACCTTGGAGGAAACCCAGTGATTTCATGTTCATAACTACCCAATGAGTATGAATGGACATTATAAAAATGTTAAATTAAACACACCCATATATGAAACACATATCACATGTTGTGCCCCAGCTTTACATCTACACCATGGTATACGTCTTAATGTTTTGTATAATATAATAATAAATTTTAATAAATCTGTGTAATTTAGATGAGTACATGTATTGTAGTTCCAACTAAACGATGTGAAAAATCATTCACCATCTATCTGAAGTATGCACTCAGGGATACGAAATGTATATATACTTAGAAAATCCTCAGAGTACAGGGCATGTCTTATGGGACACAAGGCTTTTAGTATATTCATTACACGATTTTCATCTAGGAAATCCGTGCATAGGGTGCACGGTCCAAACCTAACCCGAAGGGACTACATTTCGCTTCCATTGGGCCACACAATGTGTAATATAAAAAAATATTTGTCACATGTTCTTGGTCAACACACGAAGTCTTTAAGACTTAGACAAACTCTAATGACATGACTTGGTTAGGTGGACCAGTTATGATGCATTGAACCTTGATACACGACATGAAAATCTAACTACATGTCGTGTATTCTAGGGATGTATGGTTAGGAACCTTTGGCACCTCCAGATGAGATCCTCCATTTTATTTTAATCAAAATTTAATGAAAATATTTTTTTTTTAAGGTAAACTAGAAATGAAAAAGGAGGAACAGATCTCGAGATTTACATTTTTAGAATAATTAACATGAATTGAAAAGAAAAATTATTAAATTGTAAAACATCAACGAATTATTTTAATAATTATAAACTATGATGTTACCACTTTGATACCACTTGTAGGTTTCCAGAACAACGAAAGAGCAGTTGGGCTGACACCCAAATTTAACTTTTACCATGATCAATGATTATTCTGGGATCGATAAGATGATGAGAACCAGTCTCCTCATAATAGAATCAATGATTTAGATAAATAATAAAGAGTACTGAAACCTTTATAAATGATCTTGCACATCAATTTTATAATTAATTTAATTAATTTAATAAAGAAAGGAATACCTGGATCTTCGGTATTTTCATCATTGATAATGTTGATCATCCAAAATGACCATTCCATATTATCTCATTGCGATTGTGATGATCTAAACTAGAGTCCCTTTAGAGGTGATTCACATGTGCTCTGATGGCCTCTGATTGACACCACTCATTATCCGGGTGCTAGCACGGTGAAGCGAGTGTCTTGTGTCGGTCGTTCTTGATCGCTTGTTCTTTGGCCTTGAAGAACATATCTCATTCTTGAGAGGGGTGGGAAGAGGATTCAAGAGAGACATTTTTTAGCTCAACAATTCCCAATTCACCTGGCGTGTAGTTTGGTACATGGCACAATAGACGTATGTGTCTATTTATCGACGTGGGGCTTCAGTTACAATATTTAATTGCATAATAGTAATTAAATACATTCCTAACCTTAGAGAAAACCCATGATTTTAATAATAATACCACATATTTATTTATGGTGTGCAAAATTTCACAAAAGAGAATTATAAATAAAATTATACATCAAAAAATAATAAAAGTGTTATTATTATTTTAATTTGTGCCAACTAGATAAATAATTATTTACCATCTTGAAGATAATTATTTTACTACTGGACCAGCAATGGTCCACTCAAACTCTAATTTAATTTATTGAATGCCTAAAGAAATAAATAAAAAATTATCCTCTAAAATAAATTTTTTATTTAAAATTAGTAGATAAATATTTATTAAATGTTTAATAAAATAAATATATATATTTTACCCCTAATCTGGTGAATAAATATTTATTTAATTTATGCAATCACTTTAACTTGAATAAAATTATTCCCCTATCTTGATAATAATATTTATTATATTAATTAAATTTAAATATAATTTAACTGAGACCACTAGAAAGACTTATTGTGGTACCCTCTATGATTATTTCTTGTTGGAATTAGGAGGGTTTGCCTAAAGTCCAAGAGTACTATCTAGAAATGGGTTAAGGCACCCAAGAGAAAGAACTTAAAGTCTCAACAAATACATTCATATACGAAATCCCACTGTGTAATATAATCCCTTTGTCTCAATATCTCATCAAGCTGGTTTCATGATAGTGTCATCAACCATTATGCTTGATATGCCGCTCTTTGACAAACTGAAATAAACTCATCATTACACAATGGCCATGGAATTTCACGCAATGATTCTATTTCAATCAAAAGATTGAGATATCAAATTACATAAATGGAAGGAATAAATACTTCCTCTACTTATCCATTAATAACATACCACTCGTGATGCACCCAAAGTACCCTACTTCTAACCAACTATCTGCCTGATGGTTTTCGTCAGCAAATCAAAGTGCGCATGTTGTGAAACATATTAATGATAATCTTAAAATATAAGGATCATTATACATGCTTGTAGATAGGAATTTATGATGACACCAAAACATGAAGAATTCTTACTGGCATGTTTGTTCTCAAAATCTCTTATCTTAGAGATTACCAAGGGTGAACTTCATGAAAGGAAGTCTCATCTTTTTACGAGTATTTTCACCTGATAGTATGTATATTATATTTCCCATCATACTTTGTCATCGAAATGTAGAACTATATTTAAGAATATTGTTATAGCATTTCAAGGTTCTCATCATAGCTGGGAACTTCCATGACCTTATCAATGCAACCAATTCTCTGGGACATTATTACGTCACAGTCATGAAGAACGATGAACAATATGTAATAAGATGTTTAATAATAAAATACATTAAATATACATGTAATCAAAGTACATATAGTTTGTTCTAGGACACCAACTCTAATAAAAATAAACCTAGAAAATTATAAATTATTCTGTAAAACATTTTTTAGGTTGTGAAGGTATGAAATTACATTCATTTCATAAATGTTAAAACAAATATTTCTTTCTCTTTTTCAATAAAAACTAAACATGAATTGTTTTGAAAATGACATAATGATTCCATTATAAATATTTTGTAAAAAGTAAAATATGGATAAAAATGAATTTAACCAAATGTAGAATAGTATTAAAAACATTTTGAAATATTTTTTGGAATAAATAAACATGTAAGAGAAATATTCCCTAGTGTAGACTTAAATATAAAAAATCCTAAATAATTATGAGATTTTGAAATAAATCCTTGCCACTTTTAATAAGTTGAATCGTATTCCTCATTAAATAAATAACTTAAAACGAAAAATTAATTATCATAAATATCGAGATATTAATGAAATAATATATCCAAGTTTATAATAAACCCCACACAAAATGAATAAGTGGGGAATAAGACATATGTCTCATGGACGTAATAGTTAGACGAGAATCTATTACCTTACACTTTCCTTTAGTTTAATGTGATTTAACCTCTTATATAACAGTTTAAATCAGGTTATTAATTTATAATAGAACCATATTCATATTTATGATATCATATATGATCCTTTTATATCCAGTTTTTAATAATATTTTGTTATAATTCTTTTTTCAGTTATTAACTGTTCATTTTCTTATGCATGTTTTTTCATGTAAGTCTCAATAATTGTGAATAAGATATAGTTTTATCATCTACAGAATAATATAATGGTATTATATATAATATTTATCATTATATAATTTTTTATAATCATTATTTAATGGTGAACATATAAAATTAATCACATCACATCATGCATATGGTAGACCATACATACGCACGAGTGACGATATCATTCACTTAATGGGGAAAGTCAAAGGAAGTGGATGGTATATTAATTTTTAAATAAGAAATATCAATTCATAATTATCATATATATCTATTATTTTCATAATTATACCCATCCAATTAAATTTATGAGGAAAAAAATTACACCACGGTGTGGAGATGATAGGCCATAGGTATGAATGCTCGATGATTTCGTTTTTTATAAGACGGTTAAAAGGTGGAATATGCTTTTCCCAAAATCATAATAAAATATAGGTATATATATGATATTTGAGTAATTATTTTATGATGAAAAAAACACATTAAAATGATGTATAAAAAGAAATAAACGTGAATGAGTAGGTAAAATCTATTACCTATTCTTCGGAAGACTTCCTTTAGATATATACTTAAAGGATATAGGATTTGTATTTTATGAGGACCAGGACCTCCATAACTTGGATAAGTATGTTCCAAAGATAAATTTTCTAATTTTTTTATATATAATTAACAATTCAGTGTTAATTAGTGAGGGAGTAGGTTTCCTTTTATAATTGAAGTGAAATTACCTTTAGAAACTCTCAAAATATTAAATTAATATAAATTAATTTTCAAATAGAAATGCATAAAAATGAATTTTTTTAAGATACTATGATTATGAGTCTTAATATTTTTATAAAATAATTTTATAAAAGTGTATGTCACATTATTACCCATATATTTTTCACCCTTATTTAGTCCCTTTAACTATTTTCATGGCCACATGGATTTTACTCTTTAACAGTTAATATATTTGCAATAAAATTTCAAAGGACCCATAAATAGATAATTAATGAAATTTTTAACATTATCCCAGTAATTTGGAAATTTTAATATTCTTAATAATTTTATATCTTCTCATAAAATACTATTTATTTTAATATACCATTAATGACAATTTTGACATTATTAAATACTTTGACATTAATAAATATCAATAAAATATATATCTTTGAAAAAAATCCATAAAACATAAATAAAATGTAAAATGAATATATAAAATTTATTTTATTATCATAATTATCTCAAATTATATTTATTTTAATACTTTTAATATCATTTATTTTTTATTTTTATTAATAAAATAATTGATGCATCACTGTTGTACAAGTATTTAAGGTAAATATTTATTCACTAAAAAATAAAAAATAAAACTATGATAAATATAAATACTTAAAATTTTAAAATAATATTTACAGTCAAAGATACCTTCTAGATATAACTATATTAAAAATGTTATATTTATTAAAAATATTAGTGTGACAAGTTTGACTTTTCTTAAAATAAAATAATATAAGGATATTAAAGTCATCTAAGTCGCTCCAAGAGATCATAAATTAAAAACAAGGATGGTTTTTGTTGAAAATAACTCATAAAATAAAATTAGGAAAAGTTTTAGGATAATTTTATAATCCTAATCATAATTATTATTTCCATTAATTACCAGATTTACCCTTAATTGTGGTAACAAAAATTACTAAAGCTACTATTCATATTGGAGAAAAATAAAAGGGACCTATTTAATTAATTTAAAAATACTTAATCTAAATATGAAATCCATTTTTCATATTTCAAAACACAAAAGTGGCTAAAATTAATTTAAAATTATGCTCATATACGTGGTGAGAAAGCGAGTTTCTTAAGTGAAAATGTTCAAAAGTTTGAACTATTTTGATATCCAAATTCAATATAAAACATATAATAATGAAATTAATTGGTTTAATAGATGTATGATTTACCTAGTTTTTCTTTAAAATTAATTTAACATATAATTTAACAATACAAAACATATAGTTGAGAAGGCAGTTTTCAACTAAAATGCACAATTTTTCACTATTAATGAAAAAACGAAACTTATTAGAAAAATACCAAAAAAATCACCCTAAGAAAAAATTGAGATTCCAGTTTAAAAAATGAAGATCATTTTTTCAAATAAAATTTATAATATTTTCAAAATTTATTTTTAAAACAAGTGTACCCATAAAATGCGACAAGACTACCTTTAGAGGAATATACCTTTTTACGTGTGAAAAATAAAATTGTTGTTATCTTATGAATTTAAAATATTTTGGATGAATTTCAAAAAAAAATGAATATTTGAAATATAATTTAATAATGTGGTTAATACAATTCATTGACACCGATTTAGCTGCTAGGTTATAATAAAATTTTATTGTTCATTTAAGATGGCTATTGCATTCAATGTTAGTTGTCGAATAAATTGAATTTAAAAATGACATACCATGATATCTTGGGGTTTTACATTAACATTGTTTACATAAATCCAAAATAAACCCCGTTGCTAGAAAAAACTCCAAAATATAGTTCTAAAGTTGAATCGACAACTCTAATACCACTCTATTATTACCCAACCCACTATAGTCACCCTGGTCGGCAATAAACTAAGTGTGAAAGCCCCAAACCCACCTCCAATAGGCCAGAGGATGGAGACTAGCACTGAGTAGGAATATCATACATATTCAAGGCATTATCTGGAGTGCCTATCCACACACATGTATCCAAGACCATACAAAGCTTAATATGAATTACAAATCATAATAATGGATATATATATATATATATATCTAAATCCCACAATTAGAGTACGATATACGTATCATAAAGCATAAGCGATAAAAATAATCCCACCAAAAACTATAAATGAGTCCATCCTTTTTAAGAGGGGGATACTATTAAATGAAACACCACTATGAACCATGGTATGTCTAGGATAAAACTATTATATTCCTAATCTTAGTCATCCCAGGACTTCTTCAAAAGTCCTATCATCTTCATAAGACATGACATGTGTTGGAAGAGCCTATGTAGCGGATATATTCCCTAAGGATGTTGGTCACACTGATACCACAAAACTTAACTATGATAAATAAGTAATGATAGATTATCCCACTTTGGTTGCATAGATTGATACAATAAACTATATCTAAAACAAAACCCATAGAGGGAACCAAAATCCTTTACTTAGGATATAATTCCATACTATACCATCATAGGGATAAACTAAGAAATAATACTCAACTAAACATGGTATATTCTAAATAAACTGAGCGCTACAAAAAACCTTAGAGTAAGTATATGGAGTGCATATAGGGTACAAAGATGCATACCTAAACATATAATTTCCCATGTTTGTGCCCATATTCCTCTTCTCATGCCCGTGTTCCTCTAATTTTCCCATATACCCATGAATATCACCAATATTATGATTGTACAAATGTAATCTTCCTATTCCCATGTGCCTATATGTGTTTTTACCATTTTACCCTCTGGGGTATACACTGAGCCACCAAAATCGGGTCACATAGCTTGTGGCATGTGATATTTTTCCCAGTATATAAACCCTATAGTCAAAGAAGATGGACTAAATTGGGTGTGTTATTCGGAGAACACATCATATATTTGGGATTTTCATAGAAACCCAATACTATTTTATGCATATCACCACACCACCTCTACAATTGATCCTACCTCAACCGCAGATAGAAAACATGGATTATGAACGAATGACTCTTGTAATCATAACTCTCTTAAATCCATCCATCAAATATGATCAGGAATTACCTTTGTAGAACCACATAATCATGATGCATCAAACCATGAATCAATAAAAAATGATATAATCCTGATATACCTTCTACTATCCACCATTGTTATGGCACCTTAATCAAACCTTTGATCTTGAACTCTACCAGTGGTATAGATCCATTGCATTGATGAATGGTAGTTCAATGATCAAATACTGGGCATTCATAGAATTTACATCCATATAATTTTTTTAGGGATTAACATGTAATTAAATCTGAGAGAAATGCACAAATAAAAAAAGAATAATGAACCTCAACTATTATTGGGTGGGCCATGATTTGTTTTTATTAGAACAATGAACAAATAAACAACATATAATCAAATAATATCAACTATAACCAACCATAAATAATAAAGCAAACCTTTTTAGGTGAATTGGCCCATGTTTGATGTGAAAAATAGGATAAATCCAAAAAAACACCTTACCTTGAGTTTTTATAGATTACTAGGGAAGAACGAATATGCATCATTGTTGTAGGTGAGATCCGTGAACTGATTTGGAGAAAACGGTCATCAATCTGTTTTTATAGTTTTTCAATCCCTCCTCCAATGGATCCTCTCAGTCCCATGATTTTTTATTTGACCCAAAAATTGGTCTGTAAATGTATATTTATAGAGGAGTGAGTTAGGTAACTATGATGAATATAATAAATAAATGAATAAATTTGTTTATTTTATTATTTGAGCCTGCAAAAAAAAATTACAAATTGTCTGATGCTGACATAGGTTATATCACTCCTAGGGTAATAACCACATTCTAAAATCAATTATGGTTTCATATTTCCTATTTGAGTCCCCATTAAGGATTTATTTTACTATTTTAAGAAAACTATACATAAATGATATTAATATATTTAATATTTTTATTATATGACGAATAAGAAGTTAAAATTTTGGATTTAAGAGAGTCTCAAAATACACTAAGTTATGATTATTCTAAAATTAAATCAAATGAATAGAATGGAAATGAAGTGAGTCGATCTATGCCTCAAATAAAAAGTAGTAGTGTTGAAGTTGATCCAACCAACATTATTGGAGAAATATTTTCACCAATGCTGATAGAGAGAATGAGGATAATAGATCACACTCCTATGTTATTCAGGGTAGAACCAACTTAATTTGAAGAAGTAGTGAACGAGGACTCATGGGTGAAATATATGAATGTAGAATTAGACTAAACTCATAAAAATCAAACATGGTAACTTTTTTATTGACTTAGAAACTATAATGTGATTGCTACAAAATGGGTCTTTAAAAACGATCTCGATGAACATAGAAGAGTGGTCTAAAATAATTATAGGTTTGTTTTTAATTGATATTCATAGGTTTAAGGGGTTGATGCTAATGTGACACTTTCTCTAATGAAATGGAAGGGATTAATAAGAATACTTCTAGTCATGTTTTATCAAAGGAACTTCAGAGTTTATCAAATGGATGTTAAATATATATTTATAAGTGGATACGTAAATAAAAAAATCCACATTGAAGAACCAGTAGTATTTATTATTGTATATAATCATTCAAAGGTGTAAATATTGATAATGGTTTTTTATAGACTAAATAAAGAACCATATGATTGGTATGGATGATTGGATACTTATCATAGAATATTGATGTTCAATAGAGGATATGTTGATCACAACCTCTATGTGAAATTCTTAGATGAAGATCAATTAATAGTGATGTTATATATAGATGAGTTCAAATTTGGTGACAACGATAATATTTTTTTTGATAATTTTTCACAATTAATGTGTGCATATTTTATAATGTTAATGATTAAAGATTTTACTTACATTCTTGGGATTTAATCCCATAAAATTAAATAAAAACACATTCACCTTTTATATTAGGTATGAAAAAGGTGTTAATGAAATTCAAAACGAAATAATGTAAACTAGTTTCAAATCCTATAGCAGTTGGAACAATACTTAAAATGAAGAAGGATACCAAGGATGTATAAAAAACATTATATATAAGAATTATTGTATGTTTACACTTTCATATAGAAACTAAGATTGATATTTTCTATTTTATATGATTTGAAACATATTTTTAATGTTATCCAAAGAAAGATCATCATTTCATAGTAAATAGGATAATGAGTTATATTGAGGGAATAATAAACTATAGATTAGTTTTTAAAGTAAGGGAAGATCAAGATTTGGAAACATATTCAAATATAAACTAGGTTGTAGATATAATGGATAAAAAATACACAAGTGAAATAGATTTTTCAATGAATGAAATTTCATTGGTAGGAAATGTAAGAATCATGATTTTGTATCCTTGACTATAGTAGAGGTATAATATGTTTTAGTTACAATGGATTATACACAGTTGATATGAATGAAATTTCAATTCTAAGATATCAGTGTGGATGTGTGATGACTAATAGAAATTTTGTGTGGGTAGCAGAGTTCCCTAACGATAATAAAGAATATGTTATTACACTATCTCAAAAAATAAATGGAGATAAAACATTACTTTATAAAGTAGAATGTATAGAAAAATATTGTGAAATTGGAGTATATTGGAACTCAAAAAATGGTGCCTGATACCCTTACTAAATCATTGAACTCGATTGTATTCGAGAATCATTGGTTAATCTCAATGTTTGACTAATTTCATCACACTAATACAATTTTAATCACTCATCCTCATTAAATATAATTTTTGACTTGGATATTGTTTTTTTTAGAGATTTATCATTTTTTGGGTTACGAGGATTGGGGGAGACACAATCCAAGGGTAATTTATAACAGAATGGAGGTCATTCGGAGAAAACAATGGACACCATTGTAGTCATTGACATATTTTCTTATTTACTATAATGATATTTGACTCACATTGGATAAGAAAATTTCTTAATGTATCCCTGATCAGTTCTTGTTATAGTTGAAATTTTTTAAATTTTTGACTTGATTAGGACTTGGAAAATGATAAACCCTTTAAATTTTATTTTCAAAAGGAGATAATGACAATAGGGGGAGTGTATTATGAATGGGGAGAGTGTTAGGTAGTGGGAGAATGTAAATTACAATTCAGAGTGGTCATGGATAGAAAAGAACATATGAATAATTGAAAACCAAGTCCAAAGAGGGATAATGTTGTAACTATGGATTGTAATATTGAATTTTTTTATCAATTGGATTTTCATTGAATATTTCACCTAAAAATATGTATTTTGAGTGTATAAAAACAAATCACACCATGACTACAAGGATCTTTTTGTGAGTATAGTTATCAAAATTTTAAAAGTCTTATAATACTTCCCTTATGTGTAAGGATTACTTGAATTATATGTAAGGGTTCTACATTTAGATGATAGAACAAGGTCACACCCTGATGAAACTTATTAGAAATTGGTAAAGACCCATATGTAAGCTTTTATGCTTGACATATTGGGTTTTCTTCCTCATGTCATGATAAAAGCATGTAGATCACAACATGAATAATGATTTAGGAAATGAAAAATCGTTGGAGTGCATTGGAATACATATGAATTAATTTCTCATAGAAGAAAATTTGTAAGGGTTATCTATGAAATTTAAGGTTTTTTTGTGAAAAATTTTAACAATGTATCACACCATGAAAATATTCTCACACCATAAATATTATTAATAGAATTTTTGTGGATCTACAAAGTTGGAGGTTCCCATACTATAGAATTGTTTCGTTCCATAATATGATATTGAGAATATATGTGATTTTACCATGTCATAATAAAAAATATATACCATCATTAAGGAAACCACATTATGGAATTTTGGCTATGAAAGTTATGTTTTGGGTTTTTGTGAAGCATAAATCAATATCACCCCAAAATTTCTTATATCACATTATGATTTAACTTGATGTTAAAGAATAAATAATGATTAAAAAATCTATCATTATGTAAAGAATATTACCATGTTGTGACAACTGTATTATAGATGATTTAAATAGTTCTGATGAGTTGGCTCTCTCAAGTATATTTACCAATTTTTAGAATGTCCATTAATTATCTATTTGAAAATATATTGTGGATATTCACTTGGAAGCATATTAATGGATTGATTTAAAGTAGATGAAGTTAGGAGTTGGTTTAATATTAAATTTTGAATTTTAATTTCATAATTCATATGACATATTAGAAAATACTGTATAAAATAAATAAATAAAATATAGACATATATGGGAATAAAAGAAATCTGGAATAAAAAAAGTACAGTGAAAAAGGATTGGAATTTATTGAATATATGTTATTAAATAGTGATGTTTTTTTAGTATAAATTCTATTAAACATTATGATTAGATGTAAAGAGTTGCAATTTCTATCATAGAATATCAGTAAGTGGATGTTTGATAATTAAGAAGAATACCCAATTCTATTTTGTGTTATATTTTTAGTTTTTATCATTATGATTTTGAAATGTGTGTCAATATTATATCCTTATGTAACCCTATTTTAAATAAATTAGTGTAATTGAGGAATAGGTCGTGAATCTTGGATAAATATTGAGAGTACCCAAAATATTTTAATAAAAAATGGTAGAGTAGTGAATTTTTCTATATCAACACATTGTTGATATGTGCTCCTTAGAGATATATAAATGTGGGTGAAGCATGTAAAATCATCACATTTCTGATTTTTTATTTTACCTTTATTTGGTTGATCTTATGTGTGACCGTTATGAAAAATTCAAGGTGTGTTTTCAAATGAAAGGATAGTTTATAATTGAAGTTGAGGTAAGAAGAAATTTAAAGTCACCATAATTCTCCCCCTTCTAAAGTTGTATAGAGGGACCTTAGGTTACAACATTCCTCCAAAAAATCTTTTACATATTATAGTTTATAAAATTCTATTTCCAATGGGAAGTATTTCTTTAACAAATAAAAATAAAAGGAAAATTATTCTCCCCACTAGTCCACTTATATAAAAAAGATTTATATTTGTTCTTAATGAATAAAATATCTTTTATTACATCTATTAAAAATAATATTCTATCTCTAATAATCTTTCTTTCTTCCATTAATGGATCTCTATAGTTTATAACTTTGTATAATTAGCTATATCAAAAAACCATGGGTTGTTTCATATACATATACTTGATTAAATTTACATTATGGAATGTTGTTATGACATCCTTCTAGTATATTTCATAATCCTTGAATTTTTTAATAGATAGAATGGTCTTGATGGATTTAAGATTTATAATTAGTGAGAATGTTTCTTCATAATCAATTGTATATATTTTCCTGTAACCACAACTAGAAAATTAACCTACGACCATGGTTTGGAACTATGGAAGTAGGTCTTACCTACTTTCACGATTTAACCATGGCATTAGGTATCCTATTTCCAATGTGTAAATTGGGGCAAGATCCCCCCTAATACCACAGGTAAACCATGGCACTAGATCCCTACTTCCAGAGTAAAAAATGTAGACATATAATTCATATGGTATAAAAAAACAAATTCAGTCCCCCAGCTGGACATCCCCCTACACCCCCCCCCCCCCGACCCCCCTTGGACAGCCCCCATGCACCCCCTTGAACCCCCCCCCCCTACACCCCCATGCGCCCTGGACACCCCCTTGCCCCCCATACCCCCCTGAACAGCCCCTTTTCACCCCCTTGAACACTGTCATGCCCCCTGGACTACCCCCCCCCACCCCCACCCCATACCCCCTGTATATCCCCCTTTAACCCTCTTGAACACCCCCATGCCCCCTGGAAAACCCCCTTACACCATCTTCAACACCCCCATTCCCCCTAGATAGCCCCCTTTCACCCCCCCCCCCATCAAACACCCCATGCACACCTATTCCCCCCCTGAACAAACCCTGTGCACCCCCTGGACCCCATTCCCCTCTAGACAGCCCCTTGCACCCCCCCCCTCCCTTAAACAGCCCCCTTGAACACCCCCCCCCCCCCCGCACCCCATGCCCCTATAGAAATAGCTTGAATGATAATTAAATGAAATTTCATTTTTATTGATATAATGTTCACTTTTAATATATGAAAATAGCACACTATTCACCCAACAAGATCAAAATAACACATGAAAGCAGTGAAAAATAAACTTAACCTGCATTATGAATTTAGTGAAAAGTAGAGATAGTAGAAAAGTAAATGAGGTAGAATACTCCCCTGAGTGACAACTTCCAATCCCAAGACTCTTTCCTCTATAACTTTGTTGAACAAATCTGGTATAAAAATTGAATCACCTGTAAACCAAGAAATAGCATCCTATTAGAATATTACTCTCATATATACAATAGTTGAAACCAGCATCAAACTAGGGATTTAGAAATTATAATTCAGCTTAATAGTGCACATGAATATAGCTAATTAAAATTCAAATCGAATTTCAACAAACAAAACATGTAATGTGTCCATAACAACTTGAAAATGATATCAACATGGCATAAATCATGCACATTTCTATAATTCCATAACATTAATTCCAAACAAATATAATATATACAAGTTAATCGTGGAGAGAAGTAAACATTGTCAAGGAGTTTCAAATACTAAACATAATCTACAATTTGATCATCATTCAATATTCCATTTCACATTTTCCAGTCCCCCCCCCACCCCTCCCCTACTCCCCTTTCCCT
Organism: Viscum album; assembly: GCA_963277665.1. Lineage (NCBI taxonomy): Eukaryota > Viridiplantae > Streptophyta > Magnoliopsida > Santalales > Viscaceae > Viscum > Viscum album. The sequence goes on from OY728156.1 coordinate 321,368,902, forward strand.
CCCCCCAACACCCCCACCCCTTGCACCCCCCTAGATTTCACCCTTATACCCCCCTGCACCCCATCTCCCCCTGGACAGCCCCCTTGCACCCCCTTACACCACCATGCCCCCCTGAACAGCCCTTGTACCCCCCCCCCCCCAACCCCCATGCCCCCCTGGATTACCCCCTTGGACACCCTAGAAAGCCCCCTTGAACACCCCCTAGAACCCCATGGACATCCCCTATTCACCCCCTTGAACAACCCCGTACACCCCCCATGCCCCCTTAGACAGACCCCTTGAACCCCCCCCTAATAGCCCCCTTTCACCCCCTACACCACCAGCCACTTGAACACCCCCTACACCCGACCCCCCCCCCCCCCTCCAAGACACCCTCCCGCCTAGACACCCCCTCCCTCTTGGACACCCCCTAGATAGCCCCCCACCCCCTTTGAACACCTCCTAGCACCTCCCCCACGGTAGTATCCCCCCCTGTAGTACCCCCCCCCCCCCCCCAACGTCCCCTTCAACCCCTGCACACTCCCCCCCCCCCCCATCCCCCTACCCTGACCCCCCCCCCCCCTGAATCCATGCACCCGACCCCCCCTTGCATCCCCCTAGATAGAAAATTTTGATTTATATCAGATAATAAATATAAACATCAATCTTCATCCACAATAGTACCATATGACTTTAGAAAAAATGAGGGTCACAAATCCCATTATCAACAAAAATCCAATAAAGAAAACATATTCAAACTCAGTTGTAGTATGATATAAACACACAACCTATAGTAAAAGAATATAGAAACAAATAATCAAAATAACACCTGAAATTAGTGACAAATAAACTCATCATGCATTATGAATTTAAACGGAGTGAAGAGAAAACAGAAAATTAAATGAGGTAGAATACTCCCCTAAGTCACAACTTCCAATTCCAAGACTCTTTCCTCTTTATCTTTTTCGAACAAATCTGGTATAAAAATTGAATCACCTATAAACTAGTAAATAAAAGCCTAATAGAAACTTATTTCCATATATAAAATAGTTGAAACCAGTATAAAACTCGGGTTTTAGAAATTATAATTTAGCTTGATAGAGTACATGAATATAACTGATTAAAATTCAAATTGAATTTAAACAAACAAAACATTTAATGTGTCCATCACAACTTGAAAATGATATCAACGTGTCATAAATCATGCATATTCCCTAAATACCATAACATAAATTCTAAACAAATATAATATCAATAAGTTAATCATGGAGAAAAGTAAACATTATTAGGGAGTTGCAAATACCAAACATAATCTAAAATTTGATCATCATTCAATATTCCATTTCACATTTTCCAGTCCCCCCTACCCCTGTCAGTCCCCCCTGCCCCAACCCCACCCCCTTTCCCTCCCCCTTGCACCCCCACCTCCCCCTTCCAATCCCCCCTAGTTCCCCACACCCACCGTCATTTTCCCCATTCCCTCCCCCTTTCACCCCCATCCCCTGCCCCTGCCAGTCTCCCACCCCCTGCCCCTGCCCCTGCAAGTCCTCCACCCCTCCCCCTTCTAGTCCCCCCTAGACCTGCCTATCCCCCACCCCCTACCACTTCCATTCTCCCCACATTTATATGATATAAAAAAACTTCAGTTCCTCCTAGTTCCTCACCCCCACTTCTAGTTCCCCCCCCCCCTCACCTTGTACCCCCACCCCTGCTAGTTCCCCCCCACTCGTTGCACCCCCTCCCCATTGCCAGTCCCCCCTACCCATGCCAGTCCCCCTACCCCTACCATTACCACCTACCCTAACCCCAACACCTTGCACCCCTACCTATTGCACCCCCTCCCTCTAATTCCCCCCTGCCCCCTGACAATCCCCTTATGCCCCCTCCCCCCTTCCTGTCCCCCATACCCTCTGACAGTCCCACGCGCCCCCCTGCCAGCCCCCCACCCCTTGCTCCCCTCCCCCTGCTAGTCCCCTCTGCCCCAGCCATCCCCCCCCCCACTTTCCCTCCCCGTTGAACCTGCTCTGCCTGCCTGTCTCCCCCTTGACCATGCCAGTCCCCCACCCCAGCCCCTACCCCACCCCTTACACCCCCACACCTTTCCCCACTCCCCACCACTTGCACCCCTCCCCCTGTCAGTCCCCCTTGCCCCTGCAAGTACCCCACCGTAGCCCCTACCCCCCCCCACCCCTTACACCCTACCCCTTGCACTCCCCTCCCACCGGCCAGTCCCCCCTAGTTCCCCACCCCCACTTAGACATCATGTTATAAAAAACAAACCAGTATTTCTAATTTGAAGGATTGCATGAATATTTTTTAAAAAATCCAAAGGGTAGAAATTTTTTCTTGATCAATAGAATCATGTCTCATAATCAAGGCAATATACCAATTTTTAACATGGGGAGACAAGCTAAAATAAATAATATCACAATGCACTGTGAACTACAAACATAATATTTTTTCTTTCATCGTAACTAGCATGGAATCAAAAAAATACCATATATACCTTTTATTATTGGATATTATCAATGTGAACATTATTCCATGATTGTTAGGCTACTGGACCATATATACAATCACCTTAGAGAGTCTCCTACGTAGCTCTCAAAAACATCAGATGCAGGTGAATTTCCATCAAACTGTAATGAAAATAGCAGCATAAATACCTGAAAATCTTCATTGAAAATAAAAAATGGGATTTGAAGGTGAGCATACTTTTTTCTGGTGTACCAACAAGGTTGGTTTCCCTGTGGTAAATTCCAGCCTGTAGAAACACATAATATAATAATGTAAGATACATACAACCCAAGAAATCACCCGTCAAAGTAAATTTGGAACCTCAAACTACTGAAGCCAATTCATTCTAACTTCTATATTTTTCATGCTAAATTCAAGCTCAATTGCATTTCCATCTTCATCTTCGACCCACATAAATTACTTCTTTTGCTTTTAGATCTCACTGAAGTATTCTTTTCCTTTTTTAGATGTGCTTGTTCCCAACCCCTGGAAAACAGAGAATAAATCTCAAAAAAAAAAATCGGAAACGAGGCTTGATTGTGTTGTTATAGAAATTAATATTGATTATATAACATTTATGTGAATTGAATCCAAATCCATGCCTCTACCAACCCACCCCTACCCCTATGAGTCCCCCCTGTCTATACCAGTCCCCCCACCCCCCCCCCCCCACCCCTACTCATCCCCCCCACACCCTGCAAGTCCCACCCCTACACAAATACATAGTATAAAAATACACCATACACGTACACCTAAAAGGAATTCCAAAAACCATTGCAACATCTCATTTCCACATTAAAAAAAACTAATACATATAAAATTGAAATTTTATAAACAATAGAAAAATGATAGATATAAAAACAGTCAATAATGTCGCTCCAAAATTTCATCTGAATCCTCCTCATCATGAGCACCAATATCAATAGCATCAACATGTGTAAAACCATCTGCAACATTATCATCACCATCAGCAACATCTTCATCCTCTCCACCATGAGCTGCATCTTCAGCCTCTCCATTGTTAGCAGCATCTTCAACATCTTCCCCAGCATCTTCAGCTACAAAATCATCATCATCCTCATACATCAAGTGAAAACTTGATAAAAATCCATCCACTATTGGTACACCATCTGACGGAAGTGAAAATCATATAGTTGATATCAACTTGAAAGATTATTCATTTTCTTTTTTTTAAATATTTTGAGACTCTTGTATAACTTCTTACTTTTCTATCACAATGGCAGCATGTAATTATTCTTCGACAACCATTCCTACAATATTTTTAAAAGATTCAATGCCTGATGACCAATATTTAGATGGAGCGATTTTATTTTCGGGTTTACAACAAACTCTGCCACTATACTCATTGCCAAGAACCTAATGTAAATAATCATTTGTTCCAAATGTGTCTAATTCCATTTCCATTAGATCTTGAAGATCATCCTATAAAAGGGAATTACCATTTTAACAAAAAATCAAAAAAATAAGTTTAGCTATATTTTCATTGAAATGATCATACGTGTTATGAGTAAAATGTCTACAACCTCCTTTTTTGATGAAATCTAGACCAAAACATAAGTAGTGTATATACTTTTATATTATTTATTCTAGTTTTAAGAGTTAGAATAACTTATATAAGTATACAGGGATGCAGTTTGGGTTTACAGATATATTAGTAGTGGTTATGGACCTATTTGTGAGTCTAAACCATATCAATAATTGAATGGATTTTAGATGTCCTTTTTAAACCTTATCAAGAATTGATATTATTAAATTATCATTAGGAACACTAAAGAGAGTGGAAGATAATGTATTGTCAAATATAATAACATAGTAACAAGTGATATAATTGACTTAAGAATTCTCATTAACTATGAGAAAAACACAACTCATATAATTTTCAATGAAGGAAACTGTATAATAAAAGCAGAAAATTTAAAAACATTCTTACAGTTTTTTTATGTGTTGCCTGATTCACAGAAGTTCCATCTAACTTTTTACTACTATAACTTAACAATAATGATCGGGGAACATGTCCTTAGAAATATATTTCTTGTTTATACATGAAAACTGAACATAAATAAATGAAAAAATAAATTTATATTCAATGTTAAATCATATATTACCTGTGACGGTTCATGATATAGCAGCGTAGTTCGCCCCAGAGTATGATTATATATCCTAGTGCCCTTATTTCTTATGTTTCTTTAAGATTAATACTATTAGTAAAAAAAATAAACTATCCTTTAAATAAGTAAAAATGGATAAAAAATCATTATTTCAACTTAACAATTCAACAAGTTCAAGACATAACTGAAATAACCAAGTCTGAAGAATAAAACTGAACACAATAACATCTAATAAAATTATCCACTACAGAAAACTAAGATTAATGAAAAAAAAAGGAAAATTATTAAAAACATTAAGATTATAAATTACCTTGAAATAGTAATAACTCTAATATGAAATTAATTATTTGAATTGTAAAATTGGGCATTCATTGAAGATCGGTTCATTTTCAAGAGGAGTACCTATTCTTTTTTTCATCCAACTTTAAAGTCATGCTTATAGGCATGCCACATCTCACCCAGTTCCATTAACCATGATAACTTAGTGTAGAGACCATCTGGGAAGTTATAGTGAAGATGAATATTCAAAAAAAAATTATCAATAATACATTTTAAAGAAATTTCAAAGTAATTTTAAAAAATATATTTCCCAAATTTCCGCCCAAGACTTGTCTTTTATTTCTTGTCCAAATTTTCTCCACTTGATTGGTTGAACCGAAACAATATTTCTATATCTTCTGAGTGTCCCCATGAAACTCTTCAATTATTTACCATTTTCTTCAATAATTTTTATTTTCTAGTCATACTGAACCATAATTTTCATGTGTCTATTCCACACTTTATGCATCTTTGAATGACCACGTCTTTTAGTAGAAGATGGTCTTGAAAAAAGAAATGCATATTTTACACATATATAACTAAAATTTAATAAAAATTTACTAATTTCATTACTTTTTAAACATTTACCAGTAGAACTATTTGTTGTAGATCAATCATGCACACTATGTGGACGGGCAGCAACTAGAGAAGTGTCCTCTATTGTAGACTGTGGATGCTGAGGTTGGGTAGAAGGGTACAGGTATACCGGGGGAATAACCAATGGACGTGTACCCTCAATAGTAGATTGTGGATGCTAAGGTTGGGGTAGGAGGGCACGGGTATGCAGGGGGCATAACCACTGCAGATGTACCCTGTAGAGATAAAGGTGGATAAGCGTAAAAAGGCTAAGGGATAGAAGAAGATGGACTACCATTCATGGTAGGAGGAGTAAATGGATAAAAATTATGGCCTCTAATGTATGGATAAGTCATATAAGTAGGGGGCATGATGGGAGGAAATCGTCCTGGTGACTTCAGAGACATGGACTGTGAGGTGGTACATATAGGGGGTTGCATGAAGGGCCGGTCATATATTCTGGAGCGCCAAAACCATCTTCATTGAACTCAAGTTTCCTCCTCAATGATTCATGTTCATATTAAATATGATTTTTGGAATGTTCATACATAATCAATAAATAAATAAGGTACTCACTGGAACAATCATATTTGTCAGGATAAATTCTCTTAGTCGGGGATCATTTTCCTCCATTTTTTTCTCTGAACCTTCTCATCAGACATAATAATCTGTAAATGCCAAAAATGATTTGAAAATTTTAAAAATATAACAAATCATTAAATAACTATAAAGATACTAAGAAAATTCATATAATTTCTCAAAACTTTACATCTTCCATTAAGTTTTTTTTCATTATGTTGTTTACTCGCTAAATGAAAACATTATAAAACAAAATAAGATGCTACTTTAAAAGTTTAAAAAACACCCACCATGTCAGAATAATATAATCTGAACACTTTGAAATATGTAATGATAGGAATTCTCTGTTATAATTTCTGGTTCATAATCTATTCTCACAATTGAATCATCTGCATCATCGAATGATATATTTGACTAAATACCAACTGATTCATCCAAAACACCACCATCATTCAATCCTTCATCAAAAATGTGTCTGGGAATAACATCAACAATAACACCAAATTGTGGTTTTAAAGGTTCATTTATATAAAATACTTTTCTATCTTGTGATGCAAGAATATAAGTCTCATCTATTCGTAGCTGAAGTTTCAACCAACTTTGATGCCATATAATAATTTTCAAGAATACATGCATCATTAGGTAGCAAGTCCTTAAAAATAGTAAGCAGATAGTTGATCATAGTATTAATAAATCTATACATTCTTTTCCAATGATACAGTCGCATTAAAAACTCTATTTTGGTCATTTTTTCACATGACTAGTAAACTGGGGTATTCGTGTCTTCTAAAATCTTTCTAATACGCTCAACATCATAATTTGGATCATTAGATGAAAACTGTGTTTCTGTATTCATTTCCTCTTCCACTACTCTACATGAATTGTTAACATGAGCAGCAAATGGAAACCGATTGAAAATAAAATTTTTCATTCGGATCATTTCAGCTGAATCAACATAATCTCCATTTGAACTTTTTCTCAATTGTGATACCAAACATGATATCCTTTTTGAAAACCTTTTTTAGTGATGTGGTAACTTACTTCCTCACGTGTTAACCATGTTCTTCCAATGCAATCAAACATGGTCATCGAATCAATCCATCGTATGAACCATTATTGAATGCAAAATCCAAAAAATATTCCAACTCCTTCTGAAACTCATCAGTGATCTGATCAACATTATAAATATAGCTTATATACATTCTAATATGAATAAACAAAAAGTTTGTAAAAATTTTTATTTTAAATAACAACAATGAAACTCATTAATTCTTAATAAAAGTAGTATATGGACTCATTCATAGGCCTCTATTCCTTACATGCTTCTTGACAAAAATAAGTAAATGTTCAGGATTGATGCATCAACTATAACATTATCATTAACTAAAGTATATGAGATCTCTAAATCTTAATCATATAAGAACTATACCCATATCCACTAATTAATATTTATTCCTAGTTAATAGAATACATAATGAAATATCTTACTATCAATTATTACACCAAGACTGGTCAACCTTGGGTTTCTAGCAAGTTACTAGATTTATAGATATTGGTAAATGTTCTAAATGAATAAATCACAATCATCAGTGATTCACATTATCTAAAAATAAGTTACTAAAATACATGAGATACAAAGGGAGTTAACACTTTATATCCTAATGAAAATATAATAATACGTACAAAAATTATCATTCTTAGATACCTATATAGTGGAAAATGATTCAGATGTTGGATTTGTGTGCAATGCATCATATTAGAATGACAAAATTATAGTAGACCATGGGGTTTATATATTAAGGATGGTTTTTCTATGAATATTGGGTTTTTATACGTGTATAAGAGAGGGGGTCGGTGTGTAGGGAGGGGGAGGGGCTGGGCAGGGGGAGGGGCTGGTGGCGAGAGGAGGTTGGTGGTGGGGAGGGGGATGGGTTGGGCAGGGGGGAGGGGTGTTTGAGGATGGGTAGGGGGAGGGGGAGGGGGGAGGGGGAGGGGCTGGGTAAGGGGAGGGTTGGTGGGGTGGAGGGGGATGGACTGGGTAAGGGGGAGGTGGTGGTGGGAGGGGCAGGGTTCCATCGCGAAAGAGGTGGGGAGAGGGGAAGGGCTTCGACCGCAATAGAGGTAGGGAAAGGGGAAGGGGGAATGGGTTCAATCACGAGAGTTATGTTTCGATCACTAGAGAGGATAAAATTTGATTTGGAGTGTTTGGAGAAGAGTTGAGGTGAATTGAATAAGTTCTATGTTTTACTAAAGATATATATAAATTATATTTGGAAAATTAAAGTTTTCTAAGTCCAGAAAATTTCCAGACTACTTATAGGAATCTCATAAAACTTACATAGTTTTTGTAAGTCTTGTTGTGATTTCATAAACTATAGTGTTAGATGTGTGGTAGTAGGAGAACCAGAGCAAAGACATTCAATCGTAGTCTGTTCTTTCAAGAAATGCATGGAGATAGGACAGACAGGTAATAACTAACAAAATATTTACACAAGAAATGCATAGAGCTATTGACCCCTGCACACTACCCCCCCATCCCCCTTAACCCCTTTCCCCCTTTACCCCACTACCCCCACACTTCACCCCAACTCCCTCCCCCAACTTTCACCACCACTTCCCCCCACCCTTCACCCCCAACTCCTTGACCCCCCCCCCCCCCCCCCCCCCCGCTCACCCCCACAACCCCCCCTGCACAGTCCCCACTACCCACCCCTTACCCCCTGCCACCTACACCCCCCCCCCCCACACCCACTTTCCCCCCACCTCCCCCCCCACACACCTTCCCCCAACTGCCCCCCCCCCCACCCACCTGCACCACCCCCTTACACCACCCCCCACCCCATCTGCCCCCCCCCCCCCACACACATGGTATATTTGATATATATTCATACAGTTAGAAATAGAGACATGTGAAAGTTTGAAACTATTATTCAAGATATAATAATTTATATGAAATATGTAAAAGAGTAATAAGACCCAAAACAAATGGTTATAAAGATATAGAGTGGGAAATTCTAGATCCATTAATTTAGGGAGATTTTAATACAAATATTTCTTTTGGTTTGGTGAATGCTAAAAAATAATAAACTGGTGGTGCTATATTTGATATAGACTTAAGCAATTATAAATTTAGACAAGTGGAATCTTTCCAGTATTATTCAAGAGAGATAATTTCTATACACTATTTAAAAGAGTGATAAGACCCAACATAAGTTCGATTCTGAAGAACCAGTATGTGTCAATGTTTAAAAGAAGAGGAAGATCTAGTGCTCTTTGTGTGGAAAAAAACAAGAGAAAAAATAGGGAAGAGGTAGAAGAAGAAGCAACCAAGTAGTTCATGATGTTTATAAGAATATTAGATATGTTCCCCTAGTTCACACATGAAAGAATGGGAGAGATAAAGAGTTATGTGTATTTAGTTTATACAGGAAGGAATATAAAGAAGAAGTTATAGAATATCATTTTGATACTATGAAGAAGAAGAGTTTTTATATAGTGATATTTATAAAAATAAAATAAATGACTTGATATTGTGAAATAGAAGAAGAAGAATAAATGAGTATTACATGAACAATAAATAAGTATTCTAAATTGGTGTCACAATATCTTGTTGTTACCTCTATATTTATTGTAAATGAATGAGATGTACCTGAGTGTGGGAAACACCAAATAAGTGTGTAGTATACACACTATATACTGTCATGAGACTATAGTTTAAATCTCAGAGGTATTTACTAATTGGTTTTGTGACCTTATGTTTTACCAAATTATAATAAGTATTAGACTTATCCCACTAAGAGGTGGACCTTAGAAATGAATATTCCATATGTGTGTGTGTGTTTTGTTATGATATAATAAATAATGGAGGAAGGAGATAACAAAAGAACCACTCACCTAATAGTGATAGAGGTAAAAAGAAAAGGGATAAAAATTTAAAATTACAAAAAAGGTAATTAAAAGTCACCAAAATTAATTCAACCCCCGCTCAATGTGGTTTATATCCCAACCAGTCCTCTTTAGTTGGTATTTGAGGAAAATTTACCCCTGATTGGATTCTCTAGATCTGAAGTTGTTCTATTTTAAATATTCGAATGTTTTATTCCTAATCTATAATGAAGTTCAATTTTAGTGAATATGTATCTATCTTAGATTCGAATTCTATTTCTACCAATACTAAATTTCTATGTGTGGAGCGCGAAAGCATCTAGAAAAATTAATCACTCTACTTTGGTAATCTGAGTGTGATGTATTTTCTCTAGAAGTTAGTGTTTTTTGTGAGGATGAATCACATCAACCTAAAGTACCATTATATATTAATATTGATTGAATATAGAGTGTTAGGGTTATAGAATATATTTTGATGGTTTAATATTGAATATATGTTCTCAAAAACATTTATCCATAAGAAAAATGCAACAATATTATTCCTTAATTGGGCATGGGTGAATAGATTAAAGAATGAATAGGATCCTTAAATATAGTAGAAGTATAGTGGGTGATGTTTTCTAATGTTTTTTAGGATACCATGAATCCCTTGAAGTATTCTATAGGATTAATATTGTTAGGATTTGTATATAATGTTCTCAAAACATAGAAATTTACCATATAGGATAAATTTATAAGGACTCTTCAGTTTTACTGGAGCAACAGATGTAGGATTTGTCTCGGTGGTATTGAGATTTATAAAAGATTGTGGAATTTTAATGGGTTTCAGATTATTGGTTATATCCTTTGCCATTTTTTAAAACAAGGTAATATATTACCTATTATTTCCTTTTTCACTTCATCAGTATCCCGATACATATAATTTCTAAATTTTTCTAGACATTTTTAAATCCTCTAAAACACATCAAAATATTCTAGAATGTGTTCAAAACTTATTCACATATATATAATGATATTCATCATTATAACTCTATATAACTAAATAATTATAAAAAATTCAAAACTAATCATATAAATTATATAAATTAAACTAGTTTTGCTCATAAATTCTCAAAAAATAACTTCCTACAACCAAAATCTGTAAACCTTCAACCAAAATAATATTTATACGTGAATGGATCTCTAATAATATCCAATGGTAGAATTTTTCAAATGAAAAAAGTTAAAATTATGGTATCCTTGGTTTAGAGTAACCCTTACCAGTTCAGCTGATGGAATGGGTGAATCACAACAAAAGGGAGAAAAAGGGTTTGTTCGCAAAAGCAGGGGTGAGTAGGGTTCCTTCGACAAATCTGAAGAGGGTAGGATTTCGTGAGATTGGGGAATGGGTAAACTTCCTTTGTGTGAGCCTACGTCTCAAGATTTGGGAGTGATTTTATAAGAGAGGGTTATTCAAGATATTAGAGAGGGGTTTGATCATATGAAGGGCTTCGATCACAGCAGGCAGGGAGACGGCTTCGATCGTGGTAGGTAGGGAGAGGGCTTCGATTGCGTTATCCATAGGAACATAACCTATCCATAAAAATCAAAACAATTATCTTATTGGTCTTTATTTTCTTAATTTTTAGTTTTATCCGACTATTTTTTCAGGGAAAGGGACTATTTTTCTATGTAAATAGAATTTCAATCCAAAAATAATTATTCTCAAAAGGATTATTAAAAACCCCTTATTTATTCAGGATAAGAAACAAAGATACAGTTATCTGATTTGGGTCCTAACCGGGAAGAATTTATAGTGAACCATGATTTTAATATATATATATATAACATATTAATAGATGAATATTCATTTCATTTTACAAAAAAAACATGAGGACTATAAAGTTTTAGTGTCTTTAGAAACTAGTAAACATAAAGTTCTAGTGCATAAGGGAACTACGTTATCTTCCTCTATATTCTTCAAAACTATCACCCTTATTAGAAATATCAAACAAAATACCTTTATTTAAAACCTAGGTAACATAATAAAGGGTTTTCTCAAATGGTTAAAAAGATTAAATGAGGAATATATCAATGATCTCTTGACTATAATATTCTCATAAGGGTATGAATAAATGAGAATAAAACTTGAAAACTATACCCGACATATATTAGATAATGATCTCGAGTAATATTATAAATCATAGAAATTCATAAGACATTAATCATAAAAAAATAAAAGAGCATGATCCATAGGAACATAACATTGACATAAGACATAGATTTCTAGAATACACAAAATCATATAAAATCATTTCCTTAGTAGTCAAGTCTCATTTTAAAGACTGTTATAATGTATTGGGTTCACTCCCCAAACTATCATAGTAGTCAAGGTTCATTCCCAGGACTATCATAGAGGCTAGACTCTATTACTGAATTTAGTTAAATCCTCATTCTAGTCTTATTTATCTCAGGAGATATCTATCTTTACCCAATTAATTAGAGGGCTATATAATTTTGAGACTACCCATCACATAATGAAAATCATACATATTTGTTCCATAAGATTGTAATAAAAAAATTATATCATATCTTATGAAAAATAAATGGTATTCATAAACATTTCATCATCGTATAAACCATGGAAAAGAAAGAGTTTTTATAAACATTTTATCAATTAACTATAGAATAACCCAAGGAAAATGAATAGGTTTCATAAAAAACATTTCAAAACATCCATAAACCATCTAGTGAAAGGATAAACATGGTATCATTGGATCATATCCCCATTAAAACTTCTGTAACATCCAAGGATATCATCTTAGATGGAAAATTATTTAAATGACCACTTGAATCATTTTTTGAGGAAAATAATGTTTTCTCTATGAAATTACTTTTTTAAGATTTAAAAATTTCACAAATATCAAGGAGATCATTTTCTTTGAAAATAAAATTAGACACATGTAAATTAATCTTAAAATAATTGAATTTCTATGACATTTGTAAATTTTGTTCATGTCATGGATGTTAAAATAAATATTCATTTCACATTTTTGATAAAAATTCAAAAGTACCTCATTTTGAAAAATGAAAAGAATATTAATTTGATACACATTTTTAATAATTAAATAATGGGAAAAATTTCTTTAATAAATCATGATTAAATATTTAAAAAAATCTTGAAAACAATTTAAGAAATCCTGGACATGGAAGAGAAAGGATTTTTCGCGGAAGAGAGAAATAAAGTAATTTATAACTAAAAAATAATTTTATTTCTTGAGTACTCAATGTGAAGAAAATGAAGGGAAAATTTATTATAAAAAATAGTGATCGTATAAGAAAATTCATGAGAATATTGAGAGGTAGATCATAATATTTCATCATCAGAAACTTAATCATAAACAATTTTGATAAACAGTGATATTATTACATAAAACCCTTTCCACATAGTTAACTTTTGAATTATAATTACAATGAAATAAATAAACTTATATGGATAATTATACCCTAAAATTTAATGATAGTAATCTTAAAATGAATTCATGAGTATTATATACACCACAAAAAAAATAAGTGGTGAATATAGCACGTGTCCCATAAAAATAAAAGTGAAATGAAAATCTCTTACCTCAAGTCAAACTTCCTTCATACGTGTTCAAGCCTAATGTATAATAAATATTAAAATATTATATATATAATACAGAACCATAATCATAAATACCAAAACATATATTATTACTTAAAACCTTTTACCACCTGTTTGTTAATAATTGTTTATTAAAATCATTGTTCCGTGTGATAACTGCTTCATCTTTCATGTATGTTTTGATTTGGTAGTTTTGGTCGTTCAAATATGATCATGATTACACAATAATCAGGATGTTAATAATGATATTTATATAATATATATTCATTATATATATATATATTCATCTATAAAAGTTATAGATAAATAAATTAATTATACCATTCATGGAGACAGTGAGTTGTACGTATGTACGAACATTGTTACATTTTTTTTAAGAGATACAATAAAAAAGGTAAATAATATTTCACATTTTTATAGTCATTTTTATATAATATATATTCATTAAATATATCCTTATTAATATTCATTTTAAAATAAAATGAAAAATGAATCATATTTCTTCATGGAGGTGGTAGTCCACAGGTACGCACGAATGGAGCTATCATGATCCAACGGATTGGAATGTAAGAAGGTAGATATTATATAATAATTATAAGAGAATAATTGCGTCATAAATATAATATATAAATATTAAATCAATCATTATATCCAGACATGAGAGGATGTGAAGGTAAATAAATTACATTTGTTTGTGAGGAGGAACTCCACCATATACACTATCGACGATTTCATTTCCCATTTTATGGAAGAGTAGATGGAGATAGTTTATGAAATTAACATAATAACATATAATTATCTTTAAAATAATGATATTATTATTTCATCATGGTTAAATAATATTTTAAATATGCAGATAAAATGAAAACACATGGCTAAGAATTATACCCCTTCTTCTGAAAACCTCTTTAGGATTATACCTAAATCCTACCTAGGATTATTTTCTGATAAAAAAAGGACTCTAGGCCATGGGAAGGGATGTAATGAAGATATTTGGGATTTTATTTTCATAACCAAAATGATCTTGAACTGTTTATATGATAGGAGAGGGGTTTTCCTTTTATTAGTTAGGGAGAGGACCCGCTTGGAATTTCTTAATAGAATAAAATATAAAAAATTAATTTTCAAGAAAAATGCATTCAAATGGATAGATATTCAAAGTTGGGATATTATAAGGTCAAAATATTTCCAGGTAATAGGACTTATATATGTTTAATTTTCAAAACTACCGTTATATTTTGGTTTAACCCCCAGGTAAACCTGTTTTAACGATAACCATAATGAGAATTGTTTACTATTTTTACTATTAATTCTGAAAAAAATTAATTTTAACTAATAATATAATATAATATTATTAAAAATATGGAATCAATTTTAAAAATTTTATTTCACATAAGTGGTATTATTTAATTTAAAATTAAACCCACAAGAGTGATGAAAAGCGGTTTTCCAAAGAAAATGTTTTCATAAGTATAAAAAGTTTTTATAAAAAAAATTCAACATAAAACTGATTCTAATGACCTAAATTGGATAAATAATAATATATTTGAACGAGTTTTACTTTTAAAACCATTTTAAACGAAATTATTTTTTTAAATATTTTCAAACAATAAGATAATTTTCAATAAAAATCATTATTTTTCACTATTCATCAAAAAATTAATCTTTTCATAAAATTCTAAAAAATTCACTCTAAGATAATTTTGAAATGACGATTTAAAAAATTATTTTCATTTATAAAAATAAATTTTATAAAAATAGAATGAAATTAATTTTAAAATAATTACACAAAATGCAACAGAACCATTTTATAGAAAAATATATTTTTTAAGCACGATACTAGATTTATTCTTATCCAATGACTAGAAAAAATATTTGATGATTGATAAAAAAATTTGATTGAATATAATATATATATATATCATTAAAATCATTCACTAGTAGTGTGTAATTTAATTTATTAATATAAAACACATAACACTTATTAAAATAGTTTATCAGAAAAACATTTTTTACTTTTAAATGATTTTTACTTTAATTTTTAATCAATTTATAAACAATGAAATTATTTTATAAATGTTTAAACAATATAATTTTTATAATTTATTTATTCATATTCATACCAAACAATTTAACGACTAGTGTATAATAATATACTATATTATAGCTCATTTAGACTTAGAGTTTCATATATCACAAAATCCCAAGGAAATTATATTTACTTAAAGAGAAATATATTATTAAATATCAGGGTATTAAATTATACCCCCTAAAAGAATTTATCCCTTGTTATTTTGTCGCTCTAAATTAAAAAAATGTGGATATCATTGTTTCGTTACATCCTTGGGTTAACTAGTAGTTTCTTCAAAAATTTTATTCCACTAGAGAACTTTAACTTGGTGATTAGTATATTAATATAGAAATTTATTTCTACATTATAATATTTATACCAGTTGTTTTTTATAGGAAATATCATTATCCAATGGTATGACCTTTGAGTTTAGTACATGAAAATGATCTGCTATGTACTTCCTCGAAACATATACATAGAACACATCATGAACATGGGAGAGGTTTAGTGGAAGTTCCAAGCGATAAGTTACCATCTCTACTTGATCAATAATCTTGATGAGGAAAATATACCAAGGGGTCAAATTTCCTTTATTCCTAAACCTCATAACTGCATTCTATGGAGAAAAATTTATAGAATCACCTTCTAACCAGCTTCAAACTCTAAATATCACTGATGATTTTCAGAATAATGTTTCCATCAACTATAAGCTTCCCATATGTGTTTTTAAATGGTTCTAACCTTATATAACATTTACTTAGATATATTTGGACCAAATAAATTTCTTTCTCAAACATCAACCTAATATTTTGGAGTTCTACATGTATTTCCATATATGAATTCTTAAGGATCCATATGAATTATCAAGTAAAAGTTGTTTCTCTAATAAAACATAACTAGAGTAAGGTGACAATCCCAACCACCTTTGAAATTCATAGAATAAGATCTCGGAAGATACTCTAGCGTTTCAATGGTTCTATCAAATATACCATCTATTTGATGATGATAATAAGTACTAAAAATTATATTTATATCAAGATCCTAATAAACACTTCACTAGAACTTTGAGATGAACCTTAGATCTAGATTAGATAAAACAGGATGTGGTACTCTATGGAACCTTACCACTTCTTTAATTAATATTCTACAAAGATAATCAAGTGATAAATGTTTTCCGATATTAATGAAGTGTTCTAACTTTGTAAGTATATTTACAATATCCCAAATAGAATTTTATCCTTTATACATTTTGGGGAGTAAGACAAAAATCCATGGTGATGTTTTCTGATTTTCTTTCTGGTGTGGGTAATGGTTGTAACATCCCCATAGATTTTTTTTCTCAGCCTTAACCTACTGATATACCAAGAAACAAGATAAAATATTCTCAACATCTCTGTTTATGTCATACCCCCAGAAACACTATTTCATGTCATTATACACCTTCATACTTCCAGGATGAATATAGAATGCATAATTATGAGCCTCATCTAACAGCTACTTCATTAAATCTAGTATGGATGGAACACATACATGGTTTCTTAACATTATCATTCCATCATAATCTAGGTTAAACTTAGGAATATTTATGACCTTCTTTTGTAGCTCTACATCTTACTTTTGTGTATCTTTAATATTAACTTATATAGATGGTTGAACACTTATTTCATAAAGATAATATTTCTACCCTTACTTCAATATTTCCATATCCATCTTTGAAAATCCAAAATTATTAGATATTTTGTGATATTAATCATGTAAAAGCTAGCATGAACCTTTCAACTCAAAGAAACTGCAACCATGTTCACTTTTACAGGGTGGTAATGTATTGAGAGGTCAGAATATTTAATCTACTCCAACCATCTTCTCTGGAACATATTTAAATATTTTGAGAGAAAATATAATTTAAAATTTTATGAATGATATATATATATATAACCTTTTGTCATGACCTATCCCCCGGGGCCCGTTTCATGACTACCCCAGGCCCACCTTCCGAAGGCGTCAACCAGGAAGTGGGAGGAATTCTCCTAAGTACCTATACGCACAGACATGCCCAACCAAGTCCCACACACTGAAACATAAACAATTATCACTAAAAAAAGATGAGTACAAGAATAACTAATTCAAGTGGGCCAGAATACAATCCCAATAAAAGAACTAAAAATAGAAAAGTACAAAAAGGAAACTCTGATGGTCATCTGTGGAAAACCCCACCATGATCGTGAGATTATTGTAGCTACTGTAAGCCAATGTAGAACGTCCTATCCACTCGATCCTACTAGGCCCTACCAAGAATAAGTCTAGGAAGTCGATCATCCTAATGTATGTCAGTTCCATCTCCCTGAGCACCTTTAGGTCCCAGTCCACCAAAGTCTTTGTCAAAACACCGATCACATTCACGATACACAACATGAGTGGGAGAAGCTCGTGTAGGTGTGAGTAACGTGATAATCAGTAGGGACCCAAAAACAGAAAGGAAATACCTCACAACAATCCTCAAATAAAATCACGAAGCACAAGACAGATAACACTTGGTATATATTTAGGTAGTGATAGAAGAATAACCAGTTACATTATCAAAATCCACGGATGTGGTAGAACCCCTCCTTTATCGAGTACAGTGGTTATGTTGGGTCACATAGAAGTCGCTTCCGACTAAAATTGGACTGTTGTGGTACTCATACCTAATGAGTACAGTGGGTATGCTGGGTCACACAGAGCTACTCCCCACCATGGGCCTTCAAGGTCACATAGAGTCACTTCCCACCTCAGTCATACTAAGATACTTCTCTTGTCGAGTATTGTGGGTATACCACATCACACAGAGCCACTCCCCACTATGAGCCTACTGGGTCACATAGATCTACTTCCCACTGGGCTGTCATTGAGTCACACTGAGTCGATAGTCAGCAGTCTTCAGGTCTCATCCAACTGCAGGGTTCCGTATGTAGTACCCTTGGGAGAACCTTTCCTCAATCCATTTGTCACATATAAATTTCCATGAATCCTCCCCAGGGCATGACAAAAGATATGCCTCATTGAGAGGGTCCCAACACTGCAAATGTCTCAACAATCAGACGTGTGTTTTGCAAGATATGGGTGTTTTAGTAAACAGGGGGCAGGTTGCATATGGGCCTAGTCCGAACCGGTCAGACGGACCTGACCAACTAAGCCTAGGGGTCCTACATACCCCAGTTTAAATTCAATCAAATCAACCTAACCCTGTTTGGGTCTGGGTTGCTTCTGTCCAACCTGGCCAATGGGCCTCACCAGACCTGGCCCGGTTTGGCCGAGAGTCCAGCCCACCGAGTCGCCCGGTGACCTGGTCTGGTTCGGCTCGACCCAAAGCATGTGGGTATGACCTACTATCATTGGTTTAGCCCAATGGGTGTAGTTATGGCCTGCTGGCATGGATCCATCCCACCCGTGTGGCCTGCCAGCACAAATCCCAACTGCATGGGCTTCCGATGGTGCTTCGTCTGGCTGGGACACAACTGGATGCCACACCCATGCTCAACTTCCCCATGGATGCATGAGGCTCTCCTACCTCAGTCTAGGAACCATGGATCACCAGCCTCCTGGAGAAACCATACGTAGGTCATCCCTCCTTGCAGTTTTAGGTGGGTTCTACGTCCCCCCACTATTGTCGCGACCAACCAGTTGTGGCCTCCTATCATCACATCACGCCGACGAGCGTTCTGACACCTCCTCCTATAGCTACCGTCAGGGACCATCGCCACCTACATGCTAGATTATTTTTTTGTGAACCACCAGACAAGATCTAGTGGTTTGTTCTTCACGCTGTCGGCGCCTACACTCTCCGAGGAATGCCCTCTTCACCGCAAAGACCTTGGAATCATCTTTCGGTCTCTTTCAGGGTGTAGCCACAAATAATGCACACGGCAGAGGTGCACAGGCCATATCCGTGTTGGCCCGCACCCTCTACGTTAGAGTTTTAAAGTAGGTAAAGGTTAGGGGGGTTTAGTTCAATCAATACTAGTGATTTTTGAATCCCAAATAGAGAAATCCAAAATTAAGTTACCCTCCTTCTAGAACGCACGATCCGTAGATCCAAATGTTCATGGTTTGATCGTCATTCTTCATTTTCAGAAAAAATGAATGGGGAAGAAATTTAAAAAAAATGTCTCCTACCTCTTTGACGTTTGATATCGCAATGTTTTTTCCTCAAGGTTTCAAGATGTCTACGTCATTCGTGACTTCCAGCTCCATTATCCGAGGTGTGTTGAAGATGTTTGACATTCATCGGCATTTTCTTTCTTCTTCAGAGATAAATTTTGTTGGATGTTCATCAGAGAATCCTCATAGTATAATTATTTGTTCCCAAAATGCGTTAAACAAAATAAAAGGAAAACACATTGCCTCATTTTTGTTACGCTACAATGTCGCGTTGTAACACGGTTTCATTCATGAAACAGTGTCATTTTTACCCATCATTAATGAATTTTTATGCTGTGATTTAATGATCCCTTAATTAGACTCATCGATGCACCTCATCATTGCACCGCAGTGTCACCATCCGCTGCTCAATGGATGAGAAAAGAAAAAATAAAAGTTTTTAAAGTTATTTTATTATTTTTTGAATATTCAGAAAATTAACTTTTTCATTTGGCCCTTGGCAGCTGAAGTTAAGTCCTTTATAGAAAAATCCTGATGTTCTAATTTCAAAGGAGCCATCGTATTTTCAATCTGATTACTGATTCAAAAGTTAGATAAACCCACTCACCCGTTTACTTAAGTGAACTAAAAAAAGTGTAAAATTTCATTTCGGGTTCACCGGGCTTTGGAATCACATGTCCTCAAAGCGTGTGGTCTCTAAATAATTACAAATAATTAAAAAAAATACATGGAACTTCTAAGACATTAAATACTCCCCACCTTAGGGATTTACATCCTTGAAATCCAAAAACAAAAACTAATCAAACAGATGGGTGTACTAAGCACGAATCTAAGCCTCCCACTTCCATGTGCTCTCCTAAATATTCTCATGATGTCACCGAACTTGTACAAGAGGAATTGACCTCCCACATAGGACCCACTCCTGTCGATCCTCTATCTCCACTAGGTACTCTATAAACATCACCCCATTATCAATGTCTAGCTTGACCCTATCGATGACGTGTGATGGATCTTTCATGTACATCCTTAGCTAGGAATAGTGGAAAACATCATGCACCTGGTGCATCTATGGGGGAAGATCATGGGGGTACACCAACTCGCCAACTCTTATGAGGATCTGAAAAGTTCTGATGAACCTTGGAGATTGTTTACCACCTCGGCCAAATCTCTGTAATCCTCGTCTGGGTGAGACCCAAAAAATACATAATTTCCCTCCGAAAACTCCAAGGGTCTTTTTCTCCTGGTATCATAAGACTTATTTTTGCTCTGTGTTGTCCTCATCCACTTGAGGATGATCTGAAGCTTCTCGGTGGTAGCCCGTACCAACTCCAGACCCATGAGTGCTGACTACTCTGGGTTTTTCCAGCATAGGGGTGATCTGTAAGGCCGCCTATTAAAAGCCTCAAATGGTTCCATTCCAATGGTGGAGTGATATATGTTGTTGTATGAAAACTATACCAGTGGGAGGTGGTCCTCCCAACTATGAACAAAATCTAGAACTCAAGCATGTAGTATGTCCTCCAAGGTCTGTATGGTTTTCTCTATTTGATCATCCATTTGGGGATGAAAATTTGTGATTAAGTGCAACTGCATCCCAAA
The DNA here is from genome assembly GCA_963277665.1 of Viscum album. Taxonomy (NCBI): domain Eukaryota; kingdom Viridiplantae; phylum Streptophyta; class Magnoliopsida; order Santalales; family Viscaceae; genus Viscum; species Viscum album. The sequence continues at coordinate 321,390,317 of OY728156.1, forward strand.
AACCTCATGTAATCCCCTCCGCATCCAAGATATAAAGCGAGTGTCAGGATCTAAGACGATCGTCAAAGGTACCCTGTGAAGCTGCAAAATCTCCTAGACGTAGACGCATCCTAATCCCTCTACTGATTGCTACTCCTGGATGGGTAGGAAGTGAGACAACTTGGTGAGTCGGTCAACGATCACCCAGATAGATTTTTGTCCACTGGATATACATGGTAACCCCATCACAAATTCCATCGAGATACCATCCTATTTCCACTTCGGTACCTCGAGTGGCTGGCCCAAGCCTGTTGGAACCTAATACACGGATTTCACTTACTGACAAGTGAGGCATCATGAAATGAACTCACCCACTAATTTATTCATCACTGTCCACCAGTACTGACGTTGGAGGTCCTGGTACATCTTCACCACTCTAGGATTTACTGCCAAAGAGGATGTATGGAACTCCCTCAACAAATCCTCCTACAACGTCATTGTCAAGAAAGTGTTCCCTCTAAAACGAATAAAATGATCCCCATATATCAAAAATCCATCAGGAGCCTATCATGAGGATAATTGAGCATGTCAGGCCTCACAGTAAACATCCACCAGTTGTGCCTCGCTGAATCATTGTAAGAGTGGGGGAGAAACCGTCATCGACTGAAGGTAAGAAGCTCCACCATCATTCACAAAGAATATATGCATCGTGGAAAACTAATTTGTCACCTCACTCAGCAGCTGCAAACTAGTCCTCCTGCTTAGCTCATCTGCCACCATGTTCCCATTTCCATGAGTATAGACTATCTCAAAGTCATAATCCTAGAGGAAATCTATCCACTGTTGTTGTCTCAGGTTCAGGTCCTTCTGGGAGAAGATATACCTCAGACTCTTGTGGTCATAGTAAACCATAAATCGTTCACCCATAAAGTAGTGCCACCAAATCTTCAAAGAAAATACCACTACAGCTAAATCTAGGTTGTGGGTCGCGTAGTTCTTCTCAGGATATCTCAACTTTTGTGAGTTGTAGGTGATCACGACTCTCTATAACATCAGGACACAAACCAGTCTAGTCCCTAATGTGTCTTAGTAAACTACATACCCCACAACCACCTATGATAGTCTCAAGATGGGGGAACTAGTCTGTCTCCACCTCATCTCCTAGAAACTATGCGTACATTTCTCCGTCTACATGAAGGGTTGTCCCTTCCATGTGAAAGACGATAAGGGTGCTGCTACTCTGGAAAAGTCAGGAAAACCCTATGATATTAACCATCCAACCCCAAGAAGCTCCACACCATAGTCACTCTCTTGGGTGGATACCAAGAAAGCACCACCTCTATCTTCACCAGATCTACCACAACCCCAGCCTCTGAGATGACATGTGTTAGAAAGTTGACCTACTGTATCCAAAACTGACACTTTGAGAGATTACCATAAATCTGGTGCTCTCTTAGTGTATCCATGACTATATTCAGGTGTGTATAATTCTCCTCCTCTGATGCTGAGTACACCAAGATGTCACCAATGAGGACTATAACAAACTAGTCTAAAACACCCTGCCCCTACCTCATTGGCTTGACGAGGCGGTGAGGGATACTAGGCCTTAAGCAACATTCCCAAGACGCCAAAGGCTGGAAATAAATGTCGAGGGCTTCAAGATCAAGTTGGGGAACTATTTTCCCTTAAGACAAAACCAACCAAACAATCCAAAAACAGCCACTATATGATACATGTCAATTTAATTACCCAACCATGCTTTCCCAAAAGACAGCCAAGTAGTTACACAACACAAATCAAAACCAATACAATTATACATGTCCACACAACATAAGAGTACAAGCGGAAAACTAAACAACAACCACTACGATCCATGACACCACCATATCTCCACACCAAGCTCCAAGCTCCACGCTCCACCAAGACATCACAATGCACCACTAAAGGATGGAGATGCCTTACCTTTTCCCACGTCACGGTACACAACATCTGCAAAGACACCATAGTTCCAAAGGAGGGGGTGAGTACTAAAAATCAGTAGGATTTCCCCAAATGACTTCCCTACACACGCCACTAGGATAAAACCATTTGCACATTTACATAAAACAATTTATATAAATTAAATCACAAGTACAACCATTTTCATAAGCCAAACATGCCCTTACCAAGCCATCACACCAAAACCAAGCAACCAAGGGAAATCCAACCAACAAGCCACAAACCATTCCATCATTACACACTAACACCACAATTTCCAACTTGCAAAGCAATGATCAACAAAAAATCATAACGATGGAGCTTCTGTCCCACCCGTTTCATCCATTTACAGCTAGTGGCTCTTCCCATACACTTATCCTTAGATGGTGGCCCTTCCATCCACTATCCATCCCCTTTTTAAAGTGGTACTTCTCTCCAATTCAACAAAACATCCCAACCAATTACATCCCAACATCATGTAATCAACCCATTCCATTACATGTCAATTCACTTCAATAAATAAACCATTTATTGAAAGCCATTTTTTCATGCCAAACCCCATTTCAATAAAACAACCTTTTTATTGAATAAAATTTCCATCAATCATTTCACAAATAAATCATAGCATTCCATTTTAAAATTCCCATTTTAAAATCCACAACAAGAACATTTCACCACAAAACCCCTTTTTCCCAAAAACCCCCAAATGGATTTCCAACCAAATTCGCACATCAACACATAATTAATTTTAATCAAAAAATTAATTGTAACATGAAACCACTAGTTCTAACCAAGTGGAGTTGAGAGAGAATCCACCTACCTTTAGGGTTCCTGAGAAAATGACCCACAAACAACCGCACCTCCAATTCGGAGAACGCACCACCGAAACCTCTCTAGATCACCTTCCTTAACCGTCACAAGCCTTAAAATTAACATCCAAGGCAACCCCAGCCCTATATCTACACACAACACGTATAGATCTAGAAAATCATAAAATAAAGGGATATAGATCTAGAGGAAAAAACATGAAAAGCAAGAGGAGAGACTTACCCAAAATCAATCACCTTCAAACCGCCTTGAATCCTCTTTGAAAATCTTCCAAATCAAGTGGGAGAGCCCTTAACCCCTAAGAACCCAAAATCCCAAGTGATGATCGAGTGGGAGAAATATTAGAGTGAAATGAGGAAATCCTGAGTGAGCTCGGAACTTATAACCCTAACTTTAAGTGGCCGCACGGTTAGCCCACACGGTTTGGCAAACCGTGCGCTAAATGTGCGCATGTCACTGCCTCGAAAGACAGGGTCTGCACGGTTTACTCGCATGGTTTTCCAAACCGTGCAAAGGCCGTGCGAGGCCTACTATCTTGAGAAAAAGGGTCTGCACAGTTTCCTGGGAAAACCGCACAGTTTCCACTAACTATGCTCAAATCGTTCACCCCTTTAAAAGCCTCCAAACTCATCCAATACCATTCCAAACTCTCCTGACCTCTTCCCAACTCATCCCATGCACTTTAAACACATAAAAATGCATAAAAAGTCCACATACCTCAAACCGGGGGTTCTACATTCTCCCCACCATTGGAATTTCCGTCCTCGGAAAGTAGTGAACCCGCCCTTTGTCGAAAGTGCTCGGGCCACTGCGCGATCATCTCTTTCTCCCGCTCCCAAGTCTCCTCTTGAATATGACCATGTTACCACAAAACATGAACTAAACGGATGCTTGTACCACACAAGACTTTCTATTGCCTATCCACAACCCGCACCAGCACGTGCACGAACGAAGCATCTGGTTCTAGCTCAACATGATCTCCTAGAATCACATGGTCATGATCCGGCTGATACTTTTTCAACTGCGAGACATGAAACACATTGTGCACCGCACTAAACCATGGTGGCAATGCCAAACAATAATCCACCCCACCAACCCTCTCAAGAACCTAAAAAGGTCCAATATACCTTGGAGATAGCTTTCCCTGCTTCCCAAACCGATGATGTCCCAACCTAAGAGATGTCCTCAAGAACACATGATCACTCACCTGGAATGACAATGGCCGTTGACGATGATCTGTATACGATTTATGATGAATCTGAGTTGTCTCTATTCTCTTCCTGATCAACTTGATCTTCTCCGTAGTCTCTTGGACAAGACTTGGTCCAACCATCGAAGACTCACCCGTTTCCACCCAACATAGTGGAGAAAGACATGGTCTCCCATACAATGCTTCAAATGGAGCCATCCATATTGATGCCTGATAACTGTTAATGTACGATAACTCAACCAATGAAAATTACTCCTCCCATGATCCCCCAAAGTCCATGACATAAGCCCAAAACATATCCTCCAGAGTTTGTATGGTCCTCTCGGATTGACCATCCGTCTGAGGGTGATACGTCGTACTCATTATCAACTGTGTCCCAAGGGATTGCTGCAAGGATTTCCAGAAACGAGATATAAATCTAGGATCTCTATCTGATACAATATGAACTAGAACACCATGCCTTTTTACCACCTCCTGGATATATATTTTGGATAGATCCTCCACCGTATGAGATTCACGAATCGAGATGAAATGGGCCGACTTCGTTAGCCGTACTATCACCCAAATGTTATCATGCTTATTGACCATTCTTGGGAGACCTATGACAAAATCTATCCTTATCTGCTCCAACTTCAAAATAGAGATTGGTAAAGACTTCAACATTATGGCTGGCCTTTGATGCTCTGCCTTGACCTGCTGACAAGTCAAGCATCTTCAAACAAACTCAGACACACTTTTTTTCATACCAGCCCACCAGAACTGCGCCTTCAACACTTTATACATTTTCTAAATTTTAGGATGAACAGACCACTTGGAATCATGATACACCTAGAGAAGATCCTCCTGACAAGCAACTAGTACAACCATCCGATTCCAAAAACACAATACTAAATCTCCATTCAGTTGCCAAGCCTCAATTGTCTCCCCACCATTGAGTCTCGGCCCCATGGTCACACACTCAGAATCAGATATCTATGACTCTCTAACTAGGAAAACCAAGTCAGGAATCAACAAAACTACAAAGAATACCACTCTATCTCCCTGGCCCTCACATTCCAACCACATATCAGCTATAACCGACATCAACTGCCACTGGTCTGATGCCTGTTTCACCACCTGAGCATATGATTTTCTACTTAATGCATATGTCCCTGAATTTCCCTTACCCGGTGTGTACATCAAGTCAAAATCAAACATCTGGAGATATTCCATCCATCTCCTTTGCCTCAAGTTCAAATCCCTTTGTGAGAAAATCTGTTTCAAGATCGTATGATCTGTATATACCGTGAATTTCTCACCAAAGAGATAATGACGCCACACTTTCAAAGAATGGACCACCACTACCAACTCCAAATCATGAGTTGGGTCATTATTATCATGCACTCTTAGCTACCGTGAGCCATATGCAACCACATAATTCCCTTGCATAAGAACACACCCCAATCCTGATCCCAATGCATCGCAATAAACCATGTACCCTTTTCTTGATTCTGGAAAAACCAAGATTGGTGCTAATGTAAGATGACCCTTTAGCTCTTCGAAACACTACTAACATTGTTCATTCCACTAGAATGGAACACGCTTTCTTGTCAAAGCTATCATTGGTGAAGCCAAACGTGAAAAATCATGAACAAAACTCTGATAATACCCAGTGATACCAAGAAAAATCTGTATCTCAAACATGTTCTTTGGCAGTTGCCATGAGATAACGGCCTCTATCTTTTCTGGATCCACTGAAACACCCCTTTCAGAAATCACATGGCAAAGAAAACGAACTTCCTATATCCAAAAGTCAAACTTTGACAATTTTGCATACAACCTATGATCCATCAAGATCCCCAGCATTGTCGCCAAGTGCTGCTCATGCTCCACCCTTGTCTTTGAATACACCAGAATATCGTTGACAAACACCACAACAAATGAATCCAGATTTCTCTGAAATATCCGATTCATCAATTCCATAAACACAGTCGGTGAATTCGTTAGACCAAAGGGCATAACCACACATTCATAATGTCCATATCTACTTCTGAAATCTGTTTTAAAAATATTCTCCTTCCTCACTCACAATTGATGATATCCTAACCCCAGGTCGATCTTAGAGAACCACAGGGCTCCCCTCAACTGGTCGAACAAATCATCAATTCATTGAAGTGGATATCTATTCTTTATCATAACATGGTTAAGTCTACAAAAATCAACACATAGCCTCAAGGTTCCATCTACCTTTTTCACAAAAAACACTGGTACTGCCCACGGAGACATGCTAGGTTGGATAAACCCTTTGTTTTCTAACTCTTAAAATTGGATTTTCAATTCCCTCAATTCATCTGGTGCCATCCGATAAGACGGAAGTGAGATAGGACTGGTCCCTTGAAGGAGATCAATCATAAACTCTACTTCTCTTATGGAAGGTAACCCAGAGAATTTATTAGGAAAAACATCCATCAACTGATCCACCACTTCTAGAGGAACACTCTACTCAACACCCTCAACTGATTCCAATGACAACACCGCCAAATGATACGATAACGTACCCAATGCTGGTGACAACAGACCCATTTCACCTTGCCTTTCATGCTTCTCTCCTCTAAAGAGATGTATAAGGCCATCGTGTATTGTAAAAGCCACTGTTTGCGCATCACAGTCAATGTGGGCCATAAAATCCCCCATCCAATCCATTCTCAGGATTACATCATACCCATCCATCTCAAGCCCTGAGAAATTCTAGGTTATCTCAACCTCACCCACAACGATACAACATTCTCTACAAAATAAGGCTCAACACTCTCTTCGACCCAGAGGAGTTTGAAGTTTCAAAACCGAGGGCATAATTTCTACCCTTAAGCCCAGAAAATCAACCACACATGCAGCAATAAAAGAGTGTGAATCACTCATATCAAACAACACTTGCATCAAGGTAGAATTTAAAAGAATAGTACCTCGCACTGTGGATGGTCCTGACTGATCATCCACCACAACCTTCTCATCTCCAAACACATGTTTTCTTGCCACAATCTTCTCTTTATTGCTCTGTAAATGCATCATGGTATTCTGATAATCACCATGACCCACTTTACTCTGCTGATGAGGGGTGTGCTGTTGTCCCCATCTCGTCGAAGCATACGACGTCTGCGATCCCTGAGGAGTTTCACGCACACCTGAACTTGGAGCATTCCAACAATAACGCTGCATATGCCCCATCTTCTTACAAATATGACATGCTCAAGGTTGTGATATACAATCCCTCTTTATGTGCCTCGCTGAACCACACTGAAAACATCCCGGCTTGCTTTGGGGCTTCAAAAGAATATTTACTGATCCTACCATCAGATTATATTCCATATTCCCACCCTGGGAATAAGTGTCCCTCCTTCGCTTGAACCCAGTGTTAGAGTTCCCAGTATTCCCCATGGGTACCACCATGCTTCCCTCGCCCGGAGTGCCCAACAGATCCCGCTCAGCCACCGAGTCTCTATTCACAATCTCTATGTAATCATTTACACACAAAACTGCTATCTTTGAATAGATTTATTTCCTTAACCCTGATTCAAAGATCCTTGCCTTCAACGACGTGCTACCCACCACCTCGGGTGAAAACCACACTAAGTTCATAAACTTAGCTGCATACTCCATCACAGACATAAGCTCTTGTTTCAAACTGAAGAAATCAGTCATACGCTGAATTCTAAACATATGTGGGTAAAATTGTTTGTTAAAAAATTCCTCAAAACCTTCCAACATCATACCCTGGTCTGTCCCAGCTTGGACTACCAACTCCCACCACTTAAGGGCAAGATCTTCAAACATATAGGTGGCCAACTTCACTTTCATCTCTACTGGCGTTCCCAAGAGCTCAAAGATCTTGTTCATTCTTTTCAACCATGCTTCTTCCCTTTCCGGCTCTGAATCACCCCTGAATATGGGTGGATTCTACCTTTGAAATTTAATCACATGATCTATATTCCTTGGTTCATCTATTTTATTTCCACCTCCCACCTCTTGGAAATCTTGCACTATACTTTGCACTAGCTGCTGGTTCACCTGAGGCTTAGGTGCAACCACATTCTCATCAGCCTCCTCTGTTTGGTCTCTATGATGCCTACCCAATGCCATTTATATAAATTGAAAACAAAAAATCATGATTCTTACTTCTGTAGACATCACGAAATCCCATTTCAAATCACATTACACAACATTATCACAACAAGGCTTTCCACCAATTCACATTTTTCCACATGTGCCATGTTTCACCATTTTGAAAACCAAACCATTTTTAAAATACCAATTTATTCACCTTACAATTTCACATATTCATATCACATCATAAATCATTATACCCCAATGAAATATGCATCTGAGAGGGAAGTAATTTCTACCATGCATGTCATGTTCATCTTATTGGCTACACCCACGACAATGAGATATATAATGCCTATAAGTGTCTCTAAAACACTTATGTACCCAACTCCATGGTAACTTGATTTTCACCATAAAAGGGTTAGCTACGTCCTTTTATGCTATACATTCCAAGTTCTAACATTCCTACACCTTGCTACCATCCCAACTCAAGGAGTATACCACAACGAATGTCAACACCAAATCTGAGAATCAAATCCAAAGGACCAAACAAATTGATACCACTTGTAACACCCCAACCCTATTTCATTGTCTTGAGGAGGCGTTGAGGGATACTAGTCATTAAGTGATATTCCCAAGACACTAAATGCTGTCAATAAATGATGAGGGCTTCAAGATCTAGTTGGGGAACGATTTTCCCTTAAGAAAAAACCAACCAAACAATCCACAAACAGCCACTATATGATGCATGTCAATTTAATTACCCAACCATGCATTCCCAAAAGACAACCAAGTTGTTCCACAACACAACTCAAAAAAATATACAATCAGACATGTCCACACAACATCAGAGTACAAGTGGAAAACTAAGAAACAACCACTACGAGCCATGACACCACCACAGCTCCACACCAAGCTCCAATCTTCGCGCTCCACCAAGACATCACAATGCACCACTAAAGGAGGGAGATGCCTTACCTTTTCCCACGTCATGGTACACAACATCTTCAACGACACCATAGTGCCAAAGTAGGGGCTGAGTACTAAAACACAGTAGGATTTCCCAAAATGACTTCCCTACACACGCCACTAGGATAAAACCATTAGCACATTTATATAAATTTTTTTACATAAATTAAATCACAAGTGAAACTATTTTCATAAGCCAAACATGCCCTTACCAAGCCATCACACCCAAACCAAGCAACCAAGGGAAAGCCAACCAAAAAGACACAAACTATTCCATCATTACACACTAACACCACAATTTCCAACTTTCAAAGTAATTCTCAACAAACAATCATAACGATGGAGCTTCCGTCCCACCCATTTCATCCATTTACAGCTAGTGGCTCTTCCCGTCCACTTATCCTTAGATGGTGGCCCTTACTTCCACTATTCATCCCCTTTTCAAAGTGGTACTTCTCACCACTTCCACAAAACATCCCAACCAATCACAACCAATCATATAACCCATTAAATTCACAACAACATCATGTAATCAACCCATTCCATTACATGTCAATTCACTTCAATAAATCACCCATTTATTGAAAACCATTTTTCCATTCCAAACCCCATTTCAATAAAACAAACTTTTTATTGAATACCATTTCCATCAATCATTTCACAAATCAATCATAGCATTCCATTTTTAAATTCCCATTTTAAAATCCACAACAAGGGCATTTCACCACAAAACCCCTTTTCCCAAAAACCCCCCCAAATGGATTTACAACCAAATTCACACATCAACACACAATTAATTTTAATCAACAAATTAATTTTAACATGGAACCACTAGTTATAGCCAAGTGGAGTCAAGAGAGAATCCACCTACCTTTAGGGTTCCCACGAAAATGACCCACAAACAACCGCACCTCCAATCCAGCGAACGTACCACCGAAACCTCTCTAGATCACCTTCCCTAACCATCACAAGCCTTAAAATTAACATCCAAGGAAACCCCAACCCTATATATACACCCAACAAGTTTAGATCTAGACAACCATGAAAGAGATGGATGTAGATCTAGAGGAAAACACATGACAAGCAAGAGGAGAGACTTACCCAGAAGTAATCACCTACAAACAACCTTGAAACCTAATCGAAATGATTCCAAATCGAGTGATAGAGCACCCTTAACCCCTGAGAACACAAACTCCTGAGTGAGGATTGAGTGGGAGGAATATTGGATTGAAATGAGGAAATCCCAAGTGAGCTCGGAACATATAACCCTAACTTTAAGTGGCCGCACGGTTAGCCCGCACAGTTTGGAAAACTGTGCGCTAACCATGCGCATGCCACTGCCTCGAGAGACAGGTTCTTCACGGTTTCCATGCACGGTTTGGAAAACCGTGCATAGGTTGTTCGAGGCCTACTGTCTTGAGAACAAGGCTCTGCACGGTTTCCTGGGGAACCCGCACGGTTTCCACTAACCGTGCTCAAACCGTGCACCCCTTTAAAAGCCTCCAAACTCATCCAAAACCATTCCAAACTCTCCCGACCTCTTTCCAACTCATCCCATGCACTTTAAACACATAAAAATGCAGAAAAAAGGCCCCATATCTCAAACCGGGGGTGCTACATAGTCAATGTAAGGATAAAAGATCATGTTCATGAGGCCCTTGAACACTACAGGGGTGTTGGTCATGCCGAAAGGCATCACCTAGAACTTGTAGTGGCCATACCGGCACCTAAAGGTTGTCTTCGGTATATCCTCATCTCGTACCTGAAGCTGGTGATAGCCTGATCTAAGATCTATCTTTGAGAACCACTTCACCCCCCTTCAGTTAGTCGAAGAGAATATCGATTCTCAGTAGTGGATTCTTGTTCTTCACGATCACCTAGTTCAAGCATCAGAATTCCACGCACAACCTCAAACTTCCATCTACCTTCTTGGAAAAAAACACTAGGTCCACCCATGGTGAAACACTGGGCTTTGCGAACCCCTCCTCTAGCAAGTCCTCCAGTTGTACCCTCAGCTTACAAAGCTCCATGGGATCCATCTGATATGCTGGTGTGGAAATCGGTGTTGCCTAAGGGTACAGGATGATGCAAAAGTCTACCTACCTGAGAGAAGGTAGTCCTGGAACATCCTCAAAAAAACATCATTATACTCATCCACCACTATAGGAAAAATTGGAATCCTTTCATCCACAGCACTGAGCGTGAGGCTAGCCAATTGGTGAGTGACCAGCTGCACCCACCTCCAAAAAAATCTATCTTATGTAGCAAGGGCTTCCTTCTCTTCGGTGAAGGAAAACCTGGTCCCATCTCCAAGAACAAACCGCACTATACTCCTAAAATAGTCGATCTGAGAATGGACTATGGATAACCAGTCCATACCCAAGATGACATCGTAAGGACTCGACGCTGCTACTAGGAGATCCCATCCAAATATCTCACCTCCAAGAGTAATCTCACAATACCGGCACCAGTGTGTAAATGTCGAATCCCATCTCGTATGAGTATCCACCCACAAGGATAGATCCAACGGCTCCACTAGAATCTCTAAGCTCCAAATGAGAGTTGTTTCAGGGAAGGAGTGACTAGAACCTATGTTTATAAGAACTTCATCAAGGGTGGAGAAGACACAGATCATACCTCAGATCATCTCTAGATCACTATGATAATAAGCCTTCGCTTCCTGAAGTTGTGCTCACCCCAGTCCACCTACTCCCTGAGGTCGGGGTGGACCACCTAGTGGTGGTGGCAGTAACACCTCAAATCATCACCCACCGCCTGCTGCCCGGCTTTCTCCCCTGCTACATCCACCTCCCTGCAAACCTCCTCACTCAAACAGCTACCTCTGTCTCGGTGTCCCCTAGACCATCTACTAGTCATCTGAGTGGCAGGTCAAGCAGTCACGTGCCATGTGTCACTTCCCTCTGCACGTGAATCATTTCTTGGCTCCCTACTGACTACCTATAGGCTAGGAGCCCTGCATTGCTGACCCTGAGTCCTAGGGTCCTCTTTTGAAAGACCTATCCCACTTGGGCCCTTGCATCTGTTGTCTGCTGCCTGCTAAAGACTCCACCACCTAGGGTCTACTGGTAGCTCTCTCTATGGGTACCTACTTTTCAAAGAATCTATTTACCAGAAGGGATCGCTCCAACACGCTAGCCTGAGTAAGGATGTTGAGAGACAACATTGATGCCCTGATCTCCCGCCTGAGTCCCTACTCAAAGGATTAAGCCCTAAAGAAAGGGTCTTGCACCATATCATTTGAATAGTGAGAAAGCTCTATGAACCTCACTGAGTACTCATCCACCATCATGATGCCCATATGTATGTAAAGAATCTCCAAAATGTGCATAGAGTGCAAGGTTGTGGGGAAAAACTCATCTCGAAAAATCCACTCAAAGCCTGCCCAAGTGAGGATCTCATCATCTTGCATCCAGGTGGTGAAGCTCCACCATCTCTTTATCGAGCCCTACAGAAGGCTCACTGCCAAGATCTCTACACGATCATGTGGTTTCCTCACTAATAAAAACACATGAATCACAGATTTCATAATGTCCTCAGTGACATGAGGATCTATATCTACTCTGAACCTGGGAGGTATCTGTCCCAAAAAATCATGCCGGACACAGAGTCTGTGGACATCCTCTGCCAAAACCACTGGCAGTAGATGCTAACTATTGGGTGGTGATAGCACTAGTGCACCACCCAGTGGGGCCATCTATAGAACTGGTCCCTGAACAGATGCCTCGTCGCTAGGCGGGTTTTCCTCAGAACTTCATATCGGGATCCGAGCTAGTCTTCCACAAGAAGGCATCTTGATATAGATCAAGATGTACCATGGACATAAGGTCATACCTGGTGAGATGAATGTTATTCAAAATAAAATAAGGAGATGCTTATGTAACCAGTTCTTTCATGTATAGATCTAAAGAGAAGAATTCAAGGTCTTCATGTATGGATGTTTCAACCACCACACCAACAATGGACTCCGTGAATTTGGAAGTTGGACTCGAAACACTTAACATAGTTTCTCAAAAACAAATCACATACTTCCGGTCTTTATGGTTGGACTGATCTCCCTTTGATACCACTTTATCATGACCCGTCCCCCGGGACCCATGTCGTGACTACCCCAATCCATCCTCCCGAAGGCTAGGGGGTGGTGACTAGCTCTGAAGGTTTCAACCTGGAAATTGGAGGTATTTTCCTGAGAACTCATACGCACATACACGCCCAACCAAGTCCCGCACACACAAATAAAAACAAGTATCACTAAAATATTTCCTTGGAAAACTACTCCTCAAGACATTATTGGAATATCAACTTAAATGAAACCCTCGTTAGGGAATTCCAAAATATTTCCTTGTCAAGAGGGACCCAATGCTTCAAACATCCCATCAATCGGATGTGCAGTTTACAAGATACGATCATTTTAGTAAACATGGGGCCAGTTGCATCTGGCCCCAGTCCCACTCGATCGAAATGACCTAACCAACTGGGAATGGGAGTCCCACATACCCCAGTATAAATTTGACTAACTCGAACTGACCTGATTCGGGTCTGGGTCAGCCCAGTCTAGCCTGACCAGTGGACCAGCCCTAATGGGGCTCATTGGACACGACCTGGATTGGCCAAGGGTCCAGCCCGTCGGGTTTCCCGGTGACCCGGTATAGTCTGGGCTGGCCTGAAGGGCGCGGTTCTGGCCTACTGGAATTGGTCTAGCATGCCAGCCCAAAGTCCATCTACATGGGTTGTTGGTGGTGTATTGTCCATCCAGGATCTGGCTGGCTGCTGCATCTAGCCTCAATAACCCCCACAGATGCATGAGGCCCCCCTACCGTGTTCGAGGGACCACGGCTTTCCAGCCGCCCTGACAGCCCAGACATGGGTTGTCCCTCGACGCGATTCCAGGAGGGCACTGTGTCTCCCCACTGTCACTATAGGCACCCATATGCGGCCTCTTACCGCTGTGGCACGCCGATGAGTTCCCCACCACCACTTCCCACTGCCGCCACTACGGGCGTGATGGAAGATTTTTCGGAGGACCATCGAAGTGCTCCGGTGGTCTGTTCTTTGTACTACCTGATCCTGTGCTCTCTGGGGAATGTAATCTTCACCGCAAAGGTCCCAGAATCATCTTTTCACCACTTTTAGGGTGAGGCCACAAATAATGCACATGCAGGAGGTGCTCGGGCCTAGTTTCTATCAGCATGCACCTTCCGTATTAGAGGTTTAAAGCAGGGAAAGGTCCGGAGGGTTTTATTTCAATCAAGACAAGTGATGTTTGAATCCTGGATAGAGAAATCCCAAATAATGTTACCCTCATGCTAGAACGCATGATTTGTAGATCAACTTTTTTGTGGGTTGGTACATGCTTGTGATTTTCCAAAAAACAAACGGGGAAGAACTTTAAAAAATCCAATAACCTCTACCTATTTGACATTGGATGCTGCAGCGTTTTTTCCTCGAGGTTTCTAGACGTCGACATCATTCATCACTTCCGGCTCCATTCTTCAAGGTTATTTGAAGATGTTTGGTGTTTTTGGTGTTTTTCATTCTTCTTTGGAGAAGAAGTTTGTTAGAGTTTCATCAGAGAATTTTTTCAGTTTAATTTTCCATTCCACCAACTCGTTAACCAAAATAAAAGAAAAACAAGATGATGCATTTCTATTTCGATGTGATATCGCATCATTAGGTTATTTCATTTATGAAATATCATCTCTGTTATAGGTCATTAAAGCATCATTAAACTATGAGTTAATGATCCATTTATGAGCCTCATCAATTCACCTCGTTGTTTCACTACAGCGTCATTGTCCGCCACTCATGGGATGAGAAAATAAAATATTATAACTTTTTAAATTTATTTTATTATTTTTTAAAAATTCCAAAAATTAAATTTTCCGTTCGATAGTTGTTGGCTGATGTTAAGTCCTTTTTAGGTGAATCTCGGCATTATCATTTCAACGGTGCTCTTGGATTTTCGATCTGATAACCGGTTCAAAAGTCAGAAAAACCCGCTCGCACGTTTACTTAAATGAACTAAAACAAAGTTCAAAATTCTGTTTCGGGATCACCTGGTCTTGGAGTCATGTTCCATCAAAGCATGTAGTCTCAGAATAATTCTATATAATTAAAAAAAATTACATGGAATTTTTGTGACATTACACCTTTCTATATAAAGAAAATTCCTCCATAAATTATATTAAAAAATTACCACAACTAAATACAATTCATGAGTTGGGTAATTCTTCCCATAAACCTTCAATTTTAATGATATGTAAGATATAATCATATCATTTTTCATGAAAACACATCCCAATACCTTATTTGATACATCAGTAAAGATTATAGACCCTTATCCAAAGCATGGTTACATATGCACTGGTGCACTGCCTAGCCTTCTCTTTAGTTCCTTGAAATTTTCATCACATTCATTCTATAGAGGAACTTGGAACACTTGTGAGTTAACTTGGTTAGTGTATTAGACAATCATGAGAAATTATCCACAAATCATAGTCAATATCCATCCAAACCAAGAATAATAGTGATCTCAGTCATACAGTTGGTTAGTGACTACATTCAATAGTCTTTTTCTTTGATGGATCCATTGATATAACCTTGATTAAGATTATATGACCCCAAAATGAAACTTTTTGTAGCCAAAATTCACACTTATCAAATTTTTTAAAACAACTTCTATTTTTAAGAATTTAGTCATCAAGTGATATTAACGATATTAATTTCTATTTGAATATATAATCATGTTTTCTATAAAGACTACCATAAACTAATCAAGCTATTCTACAAAGACTATTAATTAAATCCATTAAGATAGCGGGGGAATTAGTAAGAAAAAATGGAATCACTATATATTCATAGCATCCTTACCTTTTATGAAATTTTTTATTTCGTATATCCTACTTCTTAACCCCCAATTAATAATATCCTGAATGAATGTTAGTCTTGTAAAATTATTGAGCTTTGTGTGGTTGATCAAACAAGTCATCAATACAAGGTAGAGGAAACTTATTATTGATTATTATCTTTTTGAGTTCCTAATAATCTATGTAGAATCACAATGATTCATATTTCTTCTTAACAAAAAGAACATGCGCACCCCAAAGTGACTTTGTATTAATAAATCCCTTGTCACTATTCTCTTAGAGTTTATTCTATAATTCCTTAAACTTAATCAGGGACATTCTATATAGATTCTTTGAAATAGGTGCTTCGGAAAGTATTTAATCTATTGAGAACTAAAATTCATGATTCAGTGGAATAATAGGACAATATTATGAAAATACATCAACAACATCCCACACAATAGGCATATCATTGATTTTGAGTTTCTCTCCAACCATATGAGATAAACCCCCCTTTTGAATAGGAATCATGAATAATATAATAGATGGGATTTCCATTAGAATTTTATATTTATCATCACACTAATAAACAATAATAGGCTGGTTTTGAATAGAAAACGAGACTAGCCTTCCTCTGACATTGATATGGTATTTTGAAGTTAAAAATAATATATTTTTATGATAACATCAAATTAAACTAGATGAATAATAACATTATTTTAAGGAATCATGTTTCCACAAAGTTCAACTGAAGAAGAATAATGGACATGATATGTGATCAACATATCACTAGGGGTTTTCACTACTAATTAAATGTCTAATTTTGGGGTGTAATTTTAATACCCATATAAAATTATTCAGATATAAATGAGTGGGTAGATACAGATTCAAATAAAGTTTTAGAGTGGATAATTAGTGTATCTTTCGACATGTTGTTATCGTACCCCTCATTAGAAATAGTTATCACATGATATTTCCCTTTTTATTTGGTATTAAGAAGTTGTTGATGTCAATAATTTTCATTAACCTTTGAATTTGGTCATTGGTTAGTATAATTCCCCTATTCCTTTTAATTGAAACACTAAATTGTGGGTGGTGAATTATAAGGATATTTCTCTCTATTCTCATATTTCGCTAACTTGTTCACATCACTTTGGTAATCAATTTCTAAATGACTTTCCTTTCAACATTTAAAATATGTATCAATCCTCTTAAGTAAGTTTCCTCCATGTTTCCTTCCACACATTGATCATACTGGAAGGTTCATCCACTTCTCTTCATGGTTTTTATAGTTTCCTTTGAAATCCATATTTATTTTCCTGTCAAAAATATGAAATTGATGGGTAAATCCAATCTTCATTTCCACATTGATATTAAATCAAAAAAAAATTATAGTTACTAAATTAACTTATGGATAATTCTCTTTAGATAATTTGTTTTAATCCACTGAATAATCGATCAACCATACTTTTAGGTTTGAATATAATACAATAATCACACCTCACAAGCCTTGTTAAATTTTCATCATAGGTACTAACGGATTCATCATCCTTCTTCTCTATATCGAAGAATTAATTCTCTATTTTTGTATGAATAATAATTGGAAATGAATTATTGAAAAAGAATTTTTTAAAATCAACCCACTGCATGGAGTCAATTTATTCACATTTCATTGTATTCTTGATAAGATTCCACAATTTATTCACATCTCCATGAAAATGATAAACAACTAAAATGACTTTTTTTCTGCTTCAAACATTGGAGAATAGAAAATATATTTTCAATGGTCCTAATCTATTTCTCATAAACTAGGGGGTCAGTAGACCCAATAAAAGAAGGTAGAAGTTTCTTCATGAATAAATCAACAGAATGTTATTCCCTTTATTGGTCATTTGAAAATTCAGCATGATTCATAATTTTACAATGATTTGTAAGTATAACAACAAGATTTTGTATTCCGAATCCCATAAAATTTTGTTAAAAATGAGGAAAATAATTTGATTTCCATCACATTTAGTATTAACATGGTTTTTTTGGGTTTTATTTAACTAAATTCAAAAAGCATAATGGTGTGTTTAAATCAGGATACCTTATTTTTAATCTATGACACCCAATGTTTAACCTATATCATTAATCATCATTATCTATTAAAATCTGTCATGATGGTTTATAAATAAAATTTGAATTAGCCTATGAATATTTTTGATGTCTGATAAATGAGAATTGGAAAAATCACAAAGGAAGAAATAACTGAATAAGGGTATTATTTTCCCCACAAAGCAAAGGAAGAAGAAGGTGGCCATAATAATGAGGATCAGATGAAAAACCAGGATACATGAGATAGAATGACTAGTATATGGTCATATGGATGGTCACACACAGTGTATATCCTAGAGAAGTATCTGTGAAGTCCCATTGACAAGTCATTCTTTTGAAAAGGCATCCCAGACAGTCTATGATCACATAAAAGTAGCTAGATAAGATCCCTCAAGTCATGAAGCCTGCCAACTGATGGATTCAAGATGAACCATTCAAAAAATACTTGGAAAATAAAGGGGAAATATCCAAAAAAATGTACCAGATTCTTGTATTCATAAACCTCATGTGACACATCACCGATTAGGAGAGTAATTGTCTTTGACAACACTCAAGAAAACATGAGAAAATTCAAGACTTTGTATAATAAACAAAATAAATAGAAATGGTAGAAGTTGGGATCCTCTTAAAGACAAACACAACACGTGAATCACCCATAACAATCATCCAAACATCACAAGCACCCATTGACATTCCCTCCTTATCTCATGAAATCCCTCTATCTTGTCATCCTTGTCACACAAAGGGCATCAGACATGTATGGTTGACCCAATGCTCCCCCTTTTTCTCCATATAGACAAACCAAGGTAATTTTCCATGAAATTATTGTGCATCTACATAGGACCTTACTTTTGTCACATGACACATCACTAATAGGAAGAGTGATTTTCTTTGACAACACTCTTGCAAGCTTGTAAGATCTCCAACCTTTGTAAAACAATAAAAGAAACAAAAGGTTAAAGGTTATAGCTTCTCATTGTAAAAAAAACTCAAAATATGTTCCTAATATTTCCACAACATGGTCTAATAATACCCATTGACAATCTAGTTTTATTTTGAGATGGACCATGGGCAAGATATCCTTATCTCACAAAAGGTTCCAAACAATATTCCTAATATCACGTAAAGGCCTTTCGATAGGTGCCTTGATCTTGTGAAGGCCCTTGGAAATGTTGATATGAAAATATGAAATTCCATTAGAATATTCATGTGATGTAGAAATATGCCATTAATTTTAAATAATTCAATAGAGGTGTTGATGGGATGACCCTTCAGTCACAGAAATCATGATACACCACTATAATGATGTACGGTGGGAACTCACAGAGCACATGAAATAAATATCATCCTAGATCTACATGATACACACCATGAAAAGTATAAAATAACCAATTTAGTGAGACCTAAAAATCCCACACCCTGGCATGAAAAAATCACACTCTTCTGAACTAAGGCAGATGGAATTTTCCTTAGAACCTTGCACTAGTGCACACAAGCACCAGAGAAGATTTCTCAGAGCAGATGATCTCACAACTAAAAAAGCTTCCCATCAGGTAATATTCAAGGAATAACTGGAGTGATATTGAAGCATCCATAAATCACTTCATGTGATCATTCATATATCACGTGAATGACTTTTGGCAAGTCACATGAATAATATCCTCCTTATCTATAAAATCACATGAGACTTAAAAAAATTTTACACTAAAAAAATAGAAGTCATTTTCAACAAAAGGTTGGAACCAAGACTATAAGGTGAGATACTTATTCAAATAACACATATGATGATCCTCATGCACTTTCTGTCAACTACCCAGGATATCTGATAGCACCGGGACATGTTTCTCAAATCTCACGACACTTCTTTGGTATACTATTTAGATGATGAAAATTTCTATGGACATGTCAAAAGTCACAAAGAACCCCCCCCCCCCCCCCCCGATCATGTCACCCTATTCACAAAAAGAACCTTGGGATCTCCATATAATCCTTATGGTGTCCTTAAAACATGTTTCCCAACTCATATGATAGCACAGACACATGTTAACTAAGTTTCACGATAGCACCCAGGTATGTCGAATGACTCTCATAACACCCTCTGAGCATGCATGTCAGGTCTTGTATTACACCTACACATGTAATCCTGAATCATTCATCACCCTTAAGATGTATTTCATTAACTCTTTGGATTCCATCCAAACATGTTAGCCAGCTTTAGTGATGACACCATGGCAAGTAAGTTGGATAACGCGACGACCTCTAAAGCATGTCAGCTTGGGTCCTATGATGACTTCTATGATTAGCCAACCAAGTCTTGTGTGGTCCTCAAAAAAAAATTGGCTGAGTTCATGTGATTAATTTGAGTACAATATATCTAATTTCATGTGATGTATTCTAAGACTAGCTAGTTTTAGTCATGCAATGGTTTCTACGAGAATCTTTTCGAGGTCATGCGATGGATTCCAAGACAAGATAGCCAACGTCATGTGATCGATTCTAGGACAATACAACCAGGTCTAGAGATGTCCTCCATAAAATCCAACCTCGATCATGCGACAACCTTCAAACATTCCATCCATGTTTTGTGATGTCCATCAAAAAAGTCAACTGCTTCATGAGATTGTTTTTTGAAATGTTAGGAAAACATCCTCCGACATGTCAAAGCAAACAATCAAGGAATTTTGAGTGTAAAATAAACACGTTTCAAGAATATAATAAGACCAGGTCAATGTGGAGTATCATGACTTGATAACCTTTTCCATCCTTAGTGTGTAAGCCCCAACCAGAAGGGAAACATCAATGTGTAAGCCCCGACCAATTGAGCTATAAGAACTCTAATTCCTATTATAACTAGGATACGTAGGATGCCACTACAATTCCCAAGCTCTACAATAACGTCCAAAGGGATCTCCCAATTCATAAGTCATGAATCTATAATAAATAACATTGATTATTTTCCTTCCCTTATTTTTCACATCGATCATAGCTCATGTGGTCTTAAAGAGTTGAAAAGATCATATCAATCACATCATAATCCTATAAAAAGACAAGGGAAACCTTAGCATGTAAGCCCTAATTAGTGGAATAATAATATGTCCTGCATATATGGGAAATGGCAGTATGTAATCCCCAACCAATCAAACTATGATGACTTTGATTCCTATTATAGCCAAGATACGTAGGATGACTTCCTAAGGATAGAGCTTCATATTAAAACATTCAAGGGTTCTCTCAGAACATAAGTCCTGCATCTATATGCAATGAGGCTAACCACCTTTTACCCCTTGTTTCTTATACTAAGCATAGCTCAAGTGGTATGAGGGAGTCACAATAAATACATCTTTATCATCTCTAATCTCCATCATCTAGGGAAATATTATTATGTAATCCCTAATGAGTGGCATGATATAAACATCCCCCATATAAGGGAATCTACCTTGGTTCCAGTCCTAAGGGAATAAATGAACTATGACAACTCTAATTCCTTCTATAACTAGGATACATATGATAAATCCATGAGACTCGATTTAAAATATCCAACACAAGAGTGACTGAAAAGATGTTCTTTTCTAATTATGTTAAACTATATGATTTTAATTAGTTATGTGGGTTTTTATTCCATCAAAAATCAGGATAGGTAGGATTTCTCCTAACGGATCAATCCCCTCCTCAAAATATTAATTACCTCCCTATATTGTAGAAATTTCCAAAATTCATTGGTTATATGACTTAATCATATAATTAAAAATTCATTACTGAGAAATGGATACAGAACCTAAGATACAAGTAAATGGATTAACCAACAAGATACCCTTTTCTTTGTATAAAAAAAACTTAACCAATATTCATTTTGTTAGGGTAATTGGTCCCATATAGGGATTAAAAATAGATTCTTAAACATATCTTAAAACTATAAGAGAGTCCAAGAGTAGGCAAAAATTCCCCCCAACATGGTGTGATGCACCCGACCTCCCACTCTCTCAACTAATGTGAGTCCCAAACTGTCATTGGGTCTGAAAACCCAATTGGCCACCCACCTTTGGAAAGAAGGTTTATATCCAGTTATGGATGAGGGATCCATTTGGAGTTTCCATTAAGAATAGTAATGGTAACCCAACGTAAATGATTGTGCAAAACATTTAATCATCCATACCCACAATCAACTGTCAGGCCAAACCGAACACACATAGAGGATGTCTATTATCTGTCGAAATAAAAATAGTGGCCATATGTGAATCTATAAAATAACAAAATGATTGGTCTATTATCTGTCGGTACATGTTTTTCACACTATACACTAACAAAAATGGTGAACCCGATGTGAATATATCAAATTACAAAATTATTGTGTTATTATCCATCAGACCATTTTTTTGCAGACTATACAAAAAATGGTGAACCCAATATGAATCTCTCAAATAAAAAATGACTGGTTTATTATCCATTGGTCTATTTTGTTTTCTTACAATATGAAAGAAAAAATTAATCCTAAAGTTTGTCTCTCAAATTGAAAAATGATTGGTTAATCATGTGACAAGCCACTTTTTATACTTATAAAATAAAGCTGATAAGCCTATAATAAATATTATAGATCATCCTCTATAACTGGGTTCCCGTTAAATAAGTCAATCCTTTCTTTGACATGTCCAAGTGAGATGAATAGATAGATTGGGAATAAAAGGAAAATTGTGTTAACCATGAATATCTAATTAATTACATCACACCAACAATATTTCACTAATCGGTGACCATGTTCCTTATTTTCAGCATGATTATATATACTACCCTCATCGATAGAATCCTGATCTGAATTAATGTCTTCATCCATCAACCATTCCAAAAAATCACCTATCACTACAACCCCTATGGGTCGCAAAATGATCTCACATTCCTGATAGCTTAAATGTTAAGTAGTGAACACAATGGTTCAGGAGTACCACTACTGTGTTATTATCACAAATGTTCAATATTCTAGTAAGGGTCTCCAAGGGTTAAAACCAATGAGTCTGCATCCTCTAGGGAAATATACAGCAAAACCACTGGCCCTCATTACCACAACCAACAACTTAGGGTTCTTATCCCCAGAGCATGAAAATAACCACAATCAGTCTCTAAAGAAGTTGAACCAAGGAATCAAATATTACTAGATTTTAGTTTAGGGGTCACCGAGGAGGGCTCCTATCGACCACCGTCACCAGCACCATCACACCAATACCCATCAGCTTCCTACTGAGGGTTCTACCTGACACACTGCTATGTCTAATTCCCATGCATGAGAATTAAGGAAGAAACATTAGGTGAGGAAGGATCTGGATAACCATGAGTGGGATCATATCCCCACTCTAACTGAAGAAGTCTGGAAGCATATTCTGGTGGTAAATAGAAAGAAAGATCATATCCTTTCTCACTCGAAACAAGTCTGTAGGCATATTCCTGTAGTGATTATGGGGGAGGACAGTATCCATTCACACATAAATGAAGACCATCAACATATTCCGGTAGAAAAAAGAGGATATAAGTTGGATCATAACATTGCTTAAATCAAATATATTATTCAATATATAGTGGATATAGAAAATTTGTAGGATTATATCCTTATGAACACTTTGATAAAATATCATTACATCTTAGTAATAGTTAAAAACTCAACTGGCATATTTCTGAACTGGTAATGATATTAGGACTAGTGTATATTTCTATCGCTATAGCAAGGGTAGCTCAACTATCATATCATTATGAACAATTTGTTTCTCTGGAGTAAGCACACATTCTGTCTCCTGTCCAAAAGGATTATCAGCATATCCCTATAAAGGATGAGGCATCAGGCAGGGCTTGTATTCTCATTCCAACTAAGGATCACCAGGTGAGATCATAATATTCCATAATATAGGAGAATTTTCCTATTGAAAATGTTTATTGACATATTCTAAATTCCCATGATTGGGATCATATCCCAGTTCAGGATAGGGATCTCCAAGTGAGAGGGGAACATGCCTCAGGATAGGCTCTTATTCCTGTCAAATAATATTAACAATATACTTCAAAGACCCAGGATTGGGTTCATACCCCCGTTATAGTTAGGGCTAACCATGTGAGAATAGAACATTCCTTGAGATAGGATCATATTTCTATCCATTAATGTACCTATCATATTTCACTAGATCATGGAAACCAAGAGAATATTCCTACTTTTGCTGATGGATGATTTCACCAACATCATTACAAGGAAATATAAGAGCAGGCTTATACCCCTTCTCCCATTCTGGAGGTCCATCAGAATATTCTGAATGGGAATTAATATACAAACCAGGTTCATATTCCTATTCCAACTGGGGCTCAGCAAATGATAGCAGCACATGCAATGGGGAAGGATCATATTCCCACCACAAAAGACCATCGGCATATTCCAAAATCTCTAGAGAAAGATTGTAATTCTTTTCTGATGGAGGCTCAGTAAATGTGAATGAAACATGCCTCGATATAGGCTCATATTGTAGTAAATAATGAGGATGCTCATTGGAATATTCTTGGAGCTTATCAGTATTGGGATCATACTCCCACAACACCTAACATTTATAAAAAAAATTGGAAATCATTATACAAAAGGCTAATGCCTCTAAAAAATTCCAAATATTGGTAGGCATATTGTGAACTTAACATAGAATGGGACATATATTCCAAATCTAATAAATTATAGTATCCTTGAGGTCATTTGAGACACATTTTCAACACCCCTAGGTTTTATAAACTCTTCAACTAGATCAGAAGATGATCATTTTTGTGGTATTCCTCTTCATGGTAGTGTAGAGATGGATCACAGGGACTCAAATACAGACATCCACCATAGTCAACCTCCCCATACCCATATCCCCCATGGACAAGGAAATTATCCCCTTTCCTATAAACCTTTCCTATAGAGTGGTGCTCAAAACTCAAATGCCTTTATATAGAGAGGTGATCAAAACATTGGGGTCAATCGCATATATTTCCCCCATCAACTTCTATAAGCACTCCACTCTAGTCAGCTAGTGACCCCAAGAACCGTATTCTATTGTCCAATTATATTAAGGCATCTAAGACTATGAATATGAGTCTGAAATTGACATATAGATATACTTATCTAGTAAAATACTCCCCCATCAAGTTATATCCCCTAACTACTTCTGACTATGAGGTCCTGAATGAGCTATAAAAGCAGTGCATTCTTTATCTACATAAAAAAATGTAGGCTACCCATCAGCGACAGAATGCTAGACATCTCACCTATCCAGGATATGAGTATCATCTTTATCTCATCAATAAACTTTGTTGTCTCTGGATATGGACACCTTTTCTATGTCTCGGAACCTAGGAGTGAAAGATAATGACAAATGTTTAAAAAATGTTTGTCATCACATAACAAAAACCCTATGATCACTAATTTCCCAAGCATCGCCAGATATGTGCATCTGATGATGGAAGAA
Source organism: Viscum album (assembly GCA_963277665.1). Taxonomy (NCBI): domain Eukaryota; kingdom Viridiplantae; phylum Streptophyta; class Magnoliopsida; order Santalales; family Viscaceae; genus Viscum; species Viscum album. Next base: position 321,415,783 of record OY728156.1, read on the forward strand.
ATATAGAGAAATACACTTCGACATGTCCCTAGAGAAATAAAACCCTATATATATGGCATCATGTAATTTCATAGCCTCTAAAAGAATTAGTAGACCAGGTAAAACATGAGACAATTGGTCACTAAAATAGAATGCCCCTACTTTAATGATGACTAAACATCATGAACATAGGGAGATGATAGCCAACATGAATTTAAAATAGGCATGTCAAAGAAATGATAATGCATTTCAGATACAGAATCTGATGTTGGGATCAATCGAACAACTTCTCAAAATAGTGATTCCCATTATGGGCTACCATCACACCTAGATCCTACATGAGCACAATTCTGCTACATCAAATGTGCCACATTTGTAGCTATCATAATAGCTATCTAGGAGATAAATCAACCCACCAGGTTGGGGGAATATCTTCCACATTATCCACCTCTCAGACTATCAATTCCTAAGAGGATTCAAGATATATCCTCAGCAACTATAAACAAACCCCATCCCACTAGGTTGGGGGAATTTATATCTAAATCACCATAACCATGTTCATCATACCATAAGAGTTTCCTGGGGAAATCTAGGGTGATTCTAGATCAACACCATCCCACTAAACTGGGGGAATTTATATCTCAATTTCTATCCTAGAAGTCATAAAATCCTCAATTGTATCATTGAATATTCAACAACCAGATCAATAGATGCTAATTGTGCCCCCAAATAACCCCAAGCCTATAATGATGGGGGCATTTTAATCATCATCACCATAGAGAGAATCATTCTTCTCCAGTTTGGGAGTTAAATATCAATAGTCATCATCCTATCTATTCCACTCACTAGAAGATAAACCTATGCTATTCAAGGCCCATTTGGAAATCCTAACTAGAAAATTTCTCAAGTTCATTACTCATAATCCATGATAATAGTAACATAAGAAAAAGGTGATCATACCCCACTGAGGTTTCATGATAAAAAGGCTCATTATGGATAGGGTTTTGAATAATGACCATGATGAAGGTAGTGCAAAATCAACTAGTTTTGTTCAAAGGATTATGAGATCCTTACCCTAGTCATCCAAAGTGTGGAGTGCTTCCATAATATTTTAATAACCTCAATCTATAAATCATACTTCAAATCTTGAGTGCCTTAGGTTTTCATAAATCTTTCAAGGACCTTGGAAAAAGATACATGGCTACAAGGGGTCCTTTGTTTAAATATGCATGAATGGTTATGGCTCCAGAATATGCACCTACGATCATCAACCAAATGTGTCCCTATATAAAAAGGGATTTCTTATACTTGTGAGCCCTAAAATCATCACATTAGCACTCAAAACCTTACTAGGTTCTGAGCCATTCCTGGTTTGATTGTCCCATATCATTACATGTTACCTTAGAACCTTTATCCATGATTTATAGTATTTTCATATCATACTTTGAAGGATGTTCTAGAACTCTTGACCCATGGTATCCAAATTGGGATCTCCTGTTTCATACACCATATTAGTTCCATGTGCATTAATAACCAAAACTAATTTCACTTTTGTGGGATCTATACAACCTTAACCTCTATCATAAAATGGTATAAATCAAAAGACCCTAAACTCCTAGAAAAATATATACAAAAATTTTCAAGTTGAAAAACCATGATGGGCGGCCTAAGAAAAAGTCATGTCTTTGCTTTTTAAACTATTCATCTATAGATTTTATGAAAAAATTAGGGTAAAAATAAAAAAGGAATAAATTTCATAGGGTCTAAACTATAAACCTAGTAAAATCCATGCTATGCTCAATGGACCAACTAGCCCAGGAAAAAGTTAGAGTAAGTATTTTTCACATCTCTATCCATTATAATATATTCACTAGGCAGTGACACAAATTTTAGGGTACTCAAAACCTTCTTGGATATTACACTTTTTGAAAATCATAATTCATAGTTTGAGCACCTTGAATCACCATAAATCTTCCATGGCCCTTGGAAAAGGATGTGAGGCTTCAAGGGACCCTTTTCTTGACTATGCATGTATTCCTATGACTCGTGAATATGCGCCTATTGTCTTAAACCAAACACATCAATCTGTAAAAAGGGATTTACAATCATTTTGATTTATGACATCACCATGGTAGAACTCAGCACCTCAGTGTGTTTTGGGTCATTCCCAGTATGTTTTTCCCATATCATCCTCCTTGCCCGAACACTTTAGACCATGATTTAGAATATTTGTACCAAATTATCCAAGCAGATTAAACATACTCAATGTTATGTCACCTTGTTTTTACCCCTTTATCAAGGCCATAATGTGACACCCCATTCCAAAACCATTAATGGAACACACCTCATGATTTGAAACTACATGTCATAGAGAATGAGCTTCTCAATTAAGAGATGAGCTACCTTATGGTACTAGAACCCTACCTGGATAGATTTCCTCTATATCCAACCTCATCATCTGGGCATTTTAGGCTTCAAAAATCCCACATGTCCCTCAATAAAGAGTAGAGATCATATTTTCTAAGCTAGTATATCAATGCATAAGGGATTTGACCGACAAAATAAAGGTATATCCACTTTGAAAGAAAGAAAATTCAATACTTGTGAGCTAGAGAAACACCACAATAGAATCTAGAACCTCATGGTGTTATGGGCCATCCCAAGTATGTATGCCACATGCCATATTCATGGACTCAATCTTTTGGGTTATGAATTATATCAACCATACTCCAACAGTCCAAGTGGACCTAGAATCACTTTTATTTCTCCCCCAACAAATATTCCCTCCATAAATCTTCCTTAACCATTAGAAAATAGTATTGACACCTTTTCCTGACCACGCTATCAATGCATAAGGGATTCTACCTACCCACACAAGGAATCTCCTCTTTGTAGGAAATGATCTCTAATCTTCATGAGCCTTAGAAACACCACAACATAACTCGACACCCTAGAGTGTTTTGAGTCATTCCCGGGATGTCTTCGTCACATTCCATTATCATATATCAGGTATGTGATAAAATTCCCTAAACTACAACAATATAAGGTCTAAGCTAAAAGTCCCTAAAATACAATGATAGGATTTCTAAGCTAAAAGAACCTAAACTATAAAGATAAAAGGTCTGAACTGAAATACACAAAAATAATAGTGATAGAATTTATGATATAAAATAATCTAAACCAAAAAAATATAAAGTTTGAGCTAAAAAACCCTAAAATACAGGCTAAATGGACCTAAACTACAACAATAAAGGGTTTGAGATAAAATTCCTTAAAATAAAGTGATATAAGGAATGATCTAAAAGACCCTAAACTATACTAATAAAAGGCCTAAGATAAAAGATCCAAAACTAGAGTTATAGAAGTTTTGAGCTAAAATAATCTAAATTAAAGTGATATACGTTCCAAGATATAGGACCCTAAACAATAGTGCAGTAGCTATTTAGTTTGCAAGAATGAAAAAAACAAATAAGTCCCACCATATTTCTTTAAAGAAATCAAGCTACGCTTACCAAGACTATTGGATTTTGGAAAAAGAAATAACAGTATACATTTGGAATGTGTATTATACGCATTAATATTTTTAGGAATCAGTTAAGGTCAAGATAGCTAGAGCAGGTATATCAATAAATAATCTCATATTTGTGGGAATTAATGAGAACTTATTTAGAAGAATATGTTAGAATTATAAAACTAAAAATCCATACATTCATGTTTACTTGATATTATGGAAAGAATGGGTATCATTGGAAATTCATATAACATCAGGTCAGTGAAAATTGAAGCATGTCATGAATGAAAGAATGTTGGACAACAACATATAAAGTGAAATAGATATATTCAATTACATAAAACAAGAATAGTAATATCCACATATCAGATATTTTCTAATGAATATATGATCCAAATAAAAGTTTAAATTTTCCATATCCATCACAATTTATGCTCAGAAAAATCTTTGAACTCTGTAAGCCTCTTCTCTAAGGAGGTAAAATATCGGGGTAACAGGTCAACGGACTATGTTTCCACTTCCACAACTTGATTCAACTCCTCCACCCCAGAAATTGATTAAAGAATGTATTTCTATACTATGTTAAGGATCCCCATCTAATCTAGTATAGTCTTCCCAAATATCTAAAGTGCATGTTGAAACTGGGATAGTTCTTCTTGAAGATGAATGATTTTAAACTGAAGATGGTCAGTTTCAACCTTCCAAGAATTGAATATGTCTCAGTGAGAAACCACCTCCACCCCATGATGAGAAGATTCATTTAAAACCTCATCCCAGTTCTTCTTTTCTGAAGTGGAGGCCTCACTAGCTACTAACCTCAATTCGAGGGCCCTCTAATGTTCCCTCACAGAGATCACGTCCTTCACCTAGGATTGAAGTGAGGAATTATAAAAACCATCATAACCAAGGGTGTAAAACATAAATCAATGATGACCTAATCAGTCCTTTAGATCATCAAATGGGGTTTATGACACTAAAGTCTTGATCTCTCTCCACATTTCTCTCCACATAGACTGATAAATTAATTCATACCCAAGCCCCTAATTTAGGTTTATCCTATGGACATTTTTATATTTTGGGGCCAGATCTCCAAGATAAAGAGTAGTTCTTGTAGTATTTTTCTGATGAGGGATTAGAGATTACCTCTACATTGGTTGATCCAGTCAGAGGAACCCCCAAGGGGTAGGTAATAGTTCCTTCAAACTCCAGGGTGAAGACACTACAACAAGGGGAATATTGGTTTATTAGTCATGAGATAAATAATACAGTATCAATAGGAAATCTACAAATATGGCCAATTTTAGAAACATACCTTTCTCTTCCATATAACTGGAAAACTAAATTACCTCAAATCCATAATTGGGTGAATTAGAAACACCTTCTTATGATGAGCGGTTTTATGGAACTTCTAATGATTTTTTATGAAGATGTTATTTTATCACCACCCTTGAGGACTATAGGAAAAAGAGGTAATTTCATGAGACTTGACACAAATAAAAAAACTATAAAATCTTAAAAAAGTATTCACCTTCTCAAAAAATCACTTATATATAGGATAATGTGATTGAAGAATATTAGTATCCTCCAAAAGTGTATCCACCCACATTGAATCAAGTGGTGTGATCATTAGAAAATCTAGAGTAAGAAATAGAAATGATTGAGTTGGAACATCAATCGACTCTCCTTCTTGATGGTATAGGATTGAAAACAAAGTGTCTTATAAAGAAACTTAATGCCCTCACTCATCCTCAGAGGAAAATAAATTCTCTACCGAGAAAGATCAGTAGGGGCCTTCATATCTTTGATATATCAGAATGTGTTTCTAGAATAATCCAAAGTAAGCGAAGAGATAAATAACACACTTACTTTAATATTTTGGTAGAGCATACCCTAACAATACTGCACACTTCCTTTTACTCTTCCCTTCTAGGGAAGGCTCTCTATATGGTGATGAAGCTGACGTCATTTATCCAAAAGTAGAAATCACCACCCTCTTTATGTCTTATTGACCCAAGGAACTGTCAACATCAATCCTTATATCATTGTCATATTCCTCTCCCACAACTATACCTTAGGGAGAATATTCAGGGGATGGAAAAAACAGTTTATCTTCTATAGCCACCCATTGTATCAACAAAAAAAATGACATCAATATGTTTACAATGGAACCATGAACCTTAATCAGAGTGATGAGTTTATCCTTAACACTTCATCAGTAGTGGGATAACCCTTCTCATCCACAAAAATTTTAAGTGTACTTAAAACATCCATTTGGTGGACCAATGTGGAATAAAATATACGAACCTTGACACATTACAAATTAGTGTCAAGGTATTTAAAGAAGGCCATTTCCTCCTCAAGATGTTCTTTTAAAGTGATACCTAGTGGGGTAGTTACATGGTATAAACCTTCCAATGGTAACTATAATTGGGTCATTATACCTTAGAGCTCAGCCTCTGAATTCAACATCCTCCAGGAAGTCCACTTTTGAAGTGAGATAGAAAATTATAACTATGTCAAAGCTTCACCCTTTGGTACTATGCTTCATGTAACCACATCGGTTGGAACTTCTACGGGTAAGGTAAAAAACCTTATTTCCGTGCGATGTTCTTCCACAGTTATTGTCCATTTAGAAGAAAATTGATTCCTTGACCTAGTATTTTGGTCAAAAACATTGGAGTCCTCACATACTAAACAAGATAATTTCCCATTGGGATTTGAGTTTACCCAATCCTCAACATAATTCAAGGATAAACCAATTGATGCATCATTGGGAGAAAGTTTTATCTTAGTACAAGTCTCCTCCCTAGTAAACATCATACAAATTTGGTGATCCACCATCACATGCTCCTCATATTGAAAATAAAAATGTGACTACATCTTGAATAGACACATAGGAACTAGAGGCTAAACTGATAGGGTGAATACCATTCACATAGGTGGTCCCCATCAATACAAGCGGAAATGAAGCCTTCATAATGTTAAATTATATAGGCTTGGACCACAAGACTGGCCTAACCAGTATCAATCATATCACCCATTGGTATTTACCCATTGGTTATGAATTAAAAATGGTCATAGTGTCTCATATAATCCCTAACATATCGATCTTCAGCATAATAGGTCTTACCCAAATGATACATTCTAGGTATTGTTTGAAGGGAACATTGGGGATATCCTGGATGTTCAAATATTCATAGCCTCTTAAATGAGCTCATATCTAACCCCATAACACTTGAAATGGAATTTTGATCTTATAAGGGTATTTTCACTTGTAAACATGGTGTGTAAGGTAGTAAATTTTTGCCAACATAAGAATGCAGAACCCGATACGCTCACCCCTACCATGGATTTATTCATCATTAAAGTGGAAACTCTACCTCCAACATTTTTTTGAAAGTAAGTACCCTCTCAAGTACATAGAAAGAAAACCATCTATTTGGATATCCAGGTCAATACTATGGAAAAATTCTCATCCCCATTAATTAAATTTCCCTTCTTCAACCACAATCTAGTAAGCACCCGATGCGCTATGAGAATCCTTCATAAGATTGTCCTTCATATTTTTAGATTTTGTATTATAGAGGACCTTCTTTATGAATTATCCTAACCACATCATGAAGGGTATATCCACTCCAGGGAGTGTCTCTTTCTGCAGGACATTTTTCACCAGCCTGATTAGGTTTTGGGCGAGAGGAGGGTCCTCATTACATCATCCCAGGTAGAACATGGGGGGGAGACTCATCAAACATCCCACCTAATATGGGTTCCCCACATATTTTCTCCACATATTATATCCTAATTCCCACCTTCCCATGAATGAATTGTAAAGTGTTTTCATCCCAGCTCCACCAACTAAAAACTTCCATCCTGAATCCCTTTTTATAGTAGGTGAATTTATGCAATATCCAGATAGGCTCATACATCCCAATGTGTTTAATTCTCAATGAATTCAGTAGAAATGTATTGTACCTAGAAGGGACATCCCTATTCCATTACATAGTAGCTTCCTGATCGAAACTACCAAATAGAAACACACCCAAACTTCTATATGGAGTCAGAATTATACATTATCAAATGATACATATGAACATATAATTCTGACTCACAATATCTCCTATCAAATTATGTAGGCATGTTTATTAGTATATTGTAATCTTCATGGTCTCCTTCAGTGAAAATCCCCCCCCCCCTGAGATATTTTCTCCCAGAATGTGTAGTGGGTTTTTCTAATCTAAGAGGAGGGAATGAATAATGACTATGAAAAATGAATGGGTGTGTCATTGGTAGGGACAACCCCATAAATGGGTGGAAAATATAAAATAGGATAGTCCCCAAGTTTCAATCCCATCATCCCTATTAGTTTCATTTGAAGTAGCCTAACAAAATAGTGGATGGTAACATACATTCTTTCTATAATATCATCGTGATGGTTCATCTCCACCTTTGAATCTTTCTTATAAGTCTTGTGGTATGTTCAATGAGAGCCAAAATCCATCTAAGAAATTATGTGGAATATATCAGAGAGATAAAATGAAATATTATCAAACAAACTGGCAATATCATATACATCGAATGAATAAAAAAAATAGTGAATCACATAATGGATTCATGGACTACCTAACTCTTGAAGATCTTCTTGGTTGCACAAAACCGCAAGGCATAATCTAATCGTCATGACCCCTATAATACTTGTGATCATGTGACTTTTTCATGGTCACATGAGCCGCATAATAGTCAAAGGATCATGTGATAAATATATCATATCCCATTATTCCCTTAGGACAAGAAATCATCCCTATGTACAAAGTTCAAACAATTTCCAAAGGTGTGTTCAGGGTTTATTCAAATAGACACCTGGGAAAAATAGGCCTTGTGAAGGATCTCTCATGGAAAATTCTCGTATATGGTTCTTGTGTGAAGGTCTCATGAAGAGGTTACATGATGGAAGGAGGGAGAGAGATATCTATGTAAATGAGTGGATGGTGAATGAATCACTCTCCACTACCCTATGTATAGAGCATCCTGCAGAATACCAATCATCACTTGGAAGACCAAACATCACTCAAGACACTGACTAGTGATAGTGATATAGACTCTTCTGGGCATTTAGTTTACTCAAAACTGAGCCCTTATCCTAGCGGACATCGCCCTTGAGGGGTGGAATTTGTTGACACCCACCAAATGATCATTGGAAAAACCATTAAAGAAGTAATAATTGAATATGTGTTTTATTTTCCCCAAAAATAAATGGATTAATAAGGTGGAAATGATCATGAAGATCGCATGAACGACGGGAATATATGATATTTCATGACCATAACAAGGTCATATGGATGTTCATGTGCAGCACATAGCCTGCATAAGGCCTTGTGAAGTCCCTTTGACAAGTACTTTTGCTTTTTCGAAGGCATTTTGGACAATCACTGATCACATTGCGGAAGACAAATAATCTCCCCTAGGTCACATGACTAATCAACAGCTGAATTCTCGATGAAGAATCTAAAAATACTCTTAAAATAGCTATCAAATATCCCAAAAGGTAGGATCTTATTATGGTTATAAACCTAAAATGACACATTACTGATGGGGAGAGTGATTGTCTTCAACAACACTAATGAAAACTCACAAAATCCTATGTCTTTTTAAAATAAACAAAGGAAATAAAAAATATTGGAGAGTGTGGGAGCCTCTTTCAGTCATAAACAATAGCTGACATACCCCTATAAATCCTAAAGACCCTACAAGAACCCAGTGGCATATCTACCTCATCTCGTGAAATCCCATTGTCTTGTCATCCTTGTCACATGAAGGGACTCAGACATGTCTGGGTAGCCTTATGTTCCCCTTTTTCTTCATAAGGACAATCAAATGGAATTTTCTATGAAATAGTCTTGAATCTTCCAAAGAACCTTCCATTGGTCAGGAAATTCATCACCAAGAGGTAGATTGATTGTATTCAACAATACTCACACTTCCTCACAAGATCCCAAACCTTTGTAAAATAAAAAAAAGGAAATAAAAAAGTGAAATGGAAAGATCTTCTCACAATATTAAAGCTCACACGAAAATCCTAGTTTTTTGGAAGCATGGTATCACAAGACACCTTGAAAATCTAGTTTGATTTCATGAAGGCCCCTGGGAAATCCATCCTTATCTCATGAAAGGTTCCAAACAAGATTCCTGAGATCATGTGTAGGACTTTTGATATGCACCCTAATCTTATTAAGTCTCTTAGACATGTTGATATAATAATATTAAAGTCCCTCAGTATTTTTTCATGATTCAAATATACCTAATTAATTATCAATAATCCAATAGAGGAATTGATGGTATGATCTTACTATCACTAAAAATAATGTAACGTGCTTGGAATGATTTACAGTTTGAACTAAAAAAGCACATGACACAAATTCTAGTTAGTATTTGTGAAATAAATTCCTCACAAATTAAAAAATAACTTGGGTGGAGAGGCCTATAAATACCCCAACCTTGTTTGAAAAATTCACACTATTCTAAATCGAGGTAGAAAGAATTTTCCTTGTGACCTCATACCAGCGTACACAAGAGCATGAGAATATTTCTCAAAGTGGAAAATCTTGAAATTGAAAAAGATTCCCATTAGGTAAGATTTTGGAAACAACCTGAGCGATCATACAACATACATAAATCAATTTTTTGATCATTCATAGATCAAGTGAAGGACTTCTGGTAGGTTATGCAAAGAACATCCTATATATCTGCTAAATCATGAATTTCTTAAACAAATATAAGACTAAAAAATTCTAAGTAAATTGAAATAAAATACATAAACAAATACTAAAATCTACTAGAATTATGCAAAGAACACATACTATAATACTCATGCACTTTTCTTAAACTACCCAAGACATGTGACATCACTAAGGCATGTCATCTAGATCACATGATGGTCCTTTTGTGTACTATTTGGATCATGAAAATTCCTCTAGACATGTCAAAGAAAGTCACATGGAGCCCACGGGTATGCCACCCTAGTCTCATGAAGCCCTTCAGTTTCTCCATACAAACTTTGTTATGTTATTCTGACATGTTACCCAACTCATATGATGGAATAATCACATGCTAATTAGGTTTCATGATAGCACCTGGGTATATTGATTGAATCTTGTGATTCCCTCCTGGCATGCCAGTCGGGTCTCTTGATGACCCTCAGACATGTCATCTTGAATCATTAATCACCCTTTAGATGTATCAAATTTAATCTCAGGATTCCATCCAAGTTTGTTAGCTGTATTTTTCAATAACATTGAGGCATGTCATTTGGATCACAAGACACCCTCAAAATCATATCAGTCGAGGTCATGCGATAGATTCTAGGATTATCCATCCAAGTCCGATGATGTCCTCTAGAAAATCTAACCGAGTTCATGGGATGGATTCTAGGACAATCCACCCAAGGTCATGTGATGGATTATAAGACAATCCATCCAATATCTTTTGATAGCTTCTAGGAAAATCTTACCAAGGTACTGTGATGGCTTTTAGGACAAGCTATCTGAGGTTATTTGATGGATTCTAGGAAAAGTCGACCAGGTCTCACAATGCCCTCTGGAAAATCTAGTATTTATCATGTGAAACCCTTCAAATAATCCATCCATCTTAGATAACTCAAATGTATCACATGATTATCTTTGCATATGTCGAGAATACATCCTCATATATGTAAAATAAAAAAATGAAGCCATGTTGAGCTGACAATCAATGTACGTCAGATAGAAATGTACGCTGGGTTAATCATGCATCCTAGGAATCGATAACCTTTACCATCCTCAGTGTGTAGTCCCTAGACATAAGGGATACTTTAGTGTGTAATCACCATCCAACTAAACTACAAGAACTCTAAGTATTTCTCCAATAAGGAAACGTAGGATGCCTCTCTAAGTCTTGAGATCTATATTAATATCTAAAGGGATTTCATGGTTCACGAGTCCTAGATCTACAAGCACTGACATTGAATATTTTTCATCCCCTATTTCTCGCACTAATCATAGTTCACATGGGATTAGAGTGTTTCAATGATCATATCATTCGAATCATAATACTTTACAAAGACAAGGTAAACCTCATCATGTAATCCTTTATTAGAGACATAATATAATATATCCCGCATGTAAGGGAAACAAAAGTCTGTAAGACCCATCCAATAAAACTGTGATGACTTTGGTTCATGTTATAATAAGGATGTGTATTATGATTTCCTAAGGCCTAAGATACATATTAAAATATCCATGTTTTTTCTCTCTACATAAGCCCCACATCCATATGCAATGAGGATAGTCACTTTCTATCCCTTGTTTCTCACACTAACCATAGCTCACATGGGCTTAGGGAGTCAAAATGAACACATTATTGGAATCATGAATCTCTAGTAGCCTGGTAAATCTTAGTATGTAACCTCTGATGAGTGGCATGATATAAACATCCCCCATATAAATGAATATACCTTGGGGCTAGTCCAAAGGGTGTGAATGAAATATGGTAACTCTGATTCCACCTATAACGAGGATATGTATGACATCTCATTAAGACTTGAGCACAAATATCTAGCACCAAAGTGCCCAATTATATGGATTCATAATTTTAGCAACAATTAATTGCTGAGAAATGGATTAATAATCTTGGATATATATATATATATGGATTCACCAACAAGATCACCCCTTTCTGTGCATAAAAAGAGACTTAACCAAGAATCATTTTTTAGGGTAATCAATCCCATGTTGGGATTAGGAAGTGATTATAGAACATATCTTAAATCTATAATATAGTCCTAGAGTAGGAAAAAAATTCCCCCCAAAAGGATTTGATGATCCCAAACTCTCATCCTCTCGACCAATTTGATTCCCCAAGTGTCATTAGTTCTAAAAACCCAACTGCCACCTACATTTGGAAAGCAGGTTTTTACCTAGTTATGGATTAGGGAACCATTTGGAGTTTTCATTAAGAATATTAATACTGACATAAAATAAATGAACAACAAGAAAATTTAACCCCCTCCCTCACAATCAACCATTGGCCCCAACTGAATGCACATAGTGATTGTCTCTTATCTTTCAAAACAAATATCCCGTAGGAGTTTCAAACTGGTCACACAGTAAGCCCACACTCACCATCTAATAGAATGAGATATGAGATATACTTGACCAATTATTTTTAGGTTTATTACCCCTCTATTCATTTATGTGAAAACTGTGTCTACTTATAGTATCTAGATAGGGATAATTTTCTAGTAAAACCATACTCTTTTCTTTATAATAACTTAGGTCATTATATTACACTTAGGATTATCCTAAGGGTTCTTAATAAAGTGTTATCATCATAGTTTCCAAAGGTTCACTAAAACTAACCTCAAATACCAAATATAGATACCCTTACTTTTCATACATAAATATTATATCTCAATATATTAATATTCATTTCATTTAAAAAATGTGAGGACCATAATGTTTTAGTGTCTTTGGAAACTTGGATACATAAACTGTTAGTTCATAAGTGAACTAAATCAATTCTCACTATGTTCTTCCAGAATATCACCCTTCTTATACATATCATACAAAATACCATTCTTCATAATTTAAGAAAAGGAAACATAATAAAGGGTGATCTCATATGTTAAGTAAGGGTAAAAACAGAAGATATCATCAATCACTAAACCATAACATGAGAATAATGGAATGAATACATGATAATAACACTTGAAAACTATACCCTATATATCATATATCATACTATTTATTAATGGCATAAAACTTGGTAGTTTATAAGATATGAATCATGAAGGAATCAAAGATAATGAGAAATGATAACATAAGATTGACAAAAGACATATTTTTTCATACACATAAGCATAGAAAATCATTTCATCAATATTAAAGGCTTGTTTCTCAGACTATCATAGTGGATTGGATTCACTCCCTAAATAATTGCAGTAGTAAACATTCACTCCCAAGACTATCATAGTGTACATGTTCCTTTAATGAACTGGGTTTACTCCTCGTTCTAGTACAATTTATCTCATAATATATCCATATGTACCCAATGCATTGGAGAGATATAAAACTCTTGGCCCACTCATCACATAAGGAAAAAAAATAAATGTGTTCCAAAATATCATAAAACATTAATCATATCATAACCCATTAAAAAGAAACTGGTTTCATAAAACATTCATCATGGAATAACCCATGTAAAAGAAATTTGATTCATGAACATTTTATCAATCCATCGTATCAAAAAACTTGGAAAATTAACTAGTTTCATAAAAATCATATCTATATAATAATAATAACACTTGAGAAAGGATAAGGATACTATTATAATATCACATCCCTATTAGAACTTAAGTAACATCCACGGATTACATCTTAGATAAAAAATTATTTAAAATATCACTTGATACATTTCTTGAGTAAAATAAACTTTTAACTTTGAAATCACTTACTTAAGATATAAAAATTTAGAAAATATTAAGGTAAACATTTTCTTTGAAAATAACATAGATAACTTATAAATTAATCTTTAAATCATTGAGCATTCATGATGGTAGTAAATTTATTCCATGTCTTGTATGTTAAAATAAATATTACTTTCACATTTTTGGTAAAAAGTAAAAAATACATCATTTTAGAAAAAGAACAGGAAGATTACTTTTAAAAAAAAAATTTAAAATTAAAAAATGGGTAAAATTTAATTCAAAAAATTATAGTATAATATTAAAAAAAATATTGAAAATACTTTTAGAAAACATGGACAAGGAAGAGAAAAGATTTTGAACTGAAGAGAGAAGTAAATTAATTTTTCAATTAAAATATTTTTTTAAGTTGATTTAGTACATAAATAAAGGAAAATGAAATAATTAAATATATTTAAAGAAAATAAATAAATGATAAGAAAATTCATGTGTTTCTTGAAAGGTGTATTATAATATTTCCTCATTGAAAACATTGTCATAAACAATATCAATAAATAATGAGATCGTAACACAAAACCATTACTATTTTGGTGACATCCAAATCATAAACCCATAAAACAAAGAACCTTATATATATATGTATATCCCAAAATTTTCATGAAGATTATCATAAAATACATTCATGGATAGTATAGACACCACAAAAAATAAACAAGTGATGAATATGGCATTTGTTCCATGGAAATAAAAGTGATATGAAAATACCTTACCTCAAGACTGGCTTATATTGTGCTTCTTAGAAACTCATGTATAATAAATATATATTTATTATACATATACTCAATAAAGATATTTTTATATATTAGAAAATATATAATGTAACATATTGGGTATTTAGATTGGGTCAAAATCCTCACCCTTTTTGAATTTTTGGAGTTTGTGGTTTTTCCAACTCTTTCAACATTGATTAGAACTAAATTCAAGTTAACACAAAACTTTTCTTAGATGGTTTTAGTTGTTTGAAAATATATTTTATTATTTGTATGGGTTTTGGGTTCATCATAGACATGAAGACCCTCTTTTGGTTGAGTGAAGTCTGTGGCGCACAATTAGATTTCACTATGCAGACTCTAAGTGCTAATTATGTGCCCTCCTTTTACACTAATCATGGTTTGGAAGACTATGTAGAATTTTCATGGATTTTTAAGGACCTCTACCTTTTTTAGCTTTGGGATCCACATGTATTGTGCACAATTAAGGAAAATTGTGTGCAAGCCGCACGTTTAACTCCATTTGGGAAGTACCCTTGAACTGTGCCATGCACAATTAAACCTAACCAAGTTGTAAAACCATGAAGGGCTTGGATCCAAAGCAGTAAGAGCCACATGGTTTACACACAATTTGTAAAACTGTACGATCTAACCATGAATCTCAGTAAAGGGGTGAAATTACCGAATTCCCCTCCCTCTAAATCTTTCCTTTCTTCTTATTTTATCCTCCCTTGGTCATGCACAACAGTGTTGGTGGAAATATTTTCCTCCTTTGATAGGAATTGATCACTCGCCCTCATTTAGACTTCATTATTCAATCTATTTGTCATGTTTGATCTATATTGGTAAGTTTCTCCACCCTCTAACTTTTATTTTCATTTTCTCTCATCTCACAGACCACTAAATCCATGCGATTCATTTTCCCTATTTTTAGGGAATTATTATAAACACTAATTTCTTAAAAATATGTTCAAGTTAGAGGTGAATATTTGATGTCACTACGTCTACAGCTATGAATTATGTAGTGCATAATTTTCTTTTTTTATTTCACGGGTTTTTGGGTGTGGATTTTAGTGAGCCATTGTGTTTACCAAGAGAGACCCCCTAATTTCAATGGTTTCTTTTAATTAATTAATTAAACCTTATGATATTCCAATGATATTTCTCAATCGAGATTATAAATGGTTAGTTCATTTTGAGGGTATTTGGACCTTGGGAACCTAAGTAGGGGGTGTTTATTTCATTAAATTGAGCTATTTTAATTAATTGAATTGTTTTTATAAAAGTGAATTGATATGTATATATTAATTGAATGAGATGATATCCATAATATCATAATGGTAATGGTCTTAGGATTGATGTGGTACTTAACATATGGTATTAGGTTATTTAATCATCAGTTTGGGAGAGGCTCGGATTATTTGAGTGATGTTAATCACAGGATGCGTGACTCGATCATCAAATTGAAGCGTCCTGGCCTTCAGTCTATAGGAGTGGCTCAAGTGATATTGGATGGAATCACCATTATATTTGAGTGACATGGACTTAGTGGCATAAGGTGACAGTTTTTGTGGATTAGGCTCTAAATGGTGATTGTAGCTCAAACATGTTGGCAGAAGTGCCATTTTGAGTCCTTTTTACACAAGTTGAATAAGATGTTTGTGGTGGTATTGACTACCCATGTAGGTAGAGGACCCCGGTAGTTCTAACATAGATAAATGGTTGGGGTGATTTCCATTGAAATCTATATGGATGTTGAGGATCACTACAAAATCGACATTTAACAGTGATGGTATATATCACAGCTACAAAAGGGTAATGATAAATAGCATCTTTATCACCATTAAAGAAAGAGTTGATAAATTTATCCTTTTATCTACATTTTTTAGCGCTAATAAATGGAACCTTTATCCGCACATTATTTTTAGCATGGATAAAGGGTACCCTTTATCATTGTTTTTTTGTTAGCATTGATAAAGGGTACCCTTTATTAGAGCTTTCTTTTTATCACCGATAAAGATATATTTTATCAGCACTTTTTTAGCAATGATAATGGTCCAAATAAATAGAATGAAATAATTATGTAAATTAAAAACAAAAAAAATTGGTTCTATTAAAAAAATATTACAAACTTTATTAATTAAATAATTATTGATAGAAAGAAATAAATTTATTATACATTTTTAAATATTAAAAAATTTATCAATAAGATAATTATGATAATTAATGTTAATAAATTGTATATATTATATATAGATATATATTAATGTATATAAATATGATTTATATATTATAGAATATTTATTCAATTTACATTAAATAGTCATATATTTTGTAAATAATGTATTATAATTAAAAATTAATACGAATTAAAAATACTGACAAATTGCATAGTGTAATGGACATATAATCGAATTTTTCTTCTGATTTTTTAATTTAACATAGATCAATTGTGTGTTATATTTTTTTTCACATATACATGATTAATACATTTGTATATACAATAAACTTTCACAAAACTTATCCATTTTTTCAATATTGATAAAGTGTAATTATTTATAATTTATTCAATTTAACTCATTTTTAACATATATGCATTTAATTCACTTAAAATTAGATTTAAATATTATTTTTAAAAATATTTATATAATTATAAATTAAAAACTATAAAATTATAATAAATATATTTAAAAAGTAATATATTTACTATATTTATATTTATATATATTAATTAAGTATATACAGATATATTTACAATTTTTTATTTATAATTATAATTATAAATCCTTTATCGGTTCTTAAGTAATATGCACTGATAAAGGTAGGTCTTTATCAACAATTTTTTTCACAGATAATAATGATGATTTATCGACACTAAAAAAGCACTCATAATATCAATGTTTATCAGCACAAAAACTTTAGAACTTGTAAATATTCCTTTTATCAAATCTTATTACTTAAGCGTTGATAAAATGACTCTTTATAAAAATTTATTTATAATCATGGATAAAGGTGTCCAGATCTTTTTAAAAAACACTAACCATTTGCAAACCTATCACTATATCAAAATCTTTCCATGGAATCCACCCACTATCGTGGCTCCTCATCGGTGAATCGAAGCTCAAATCACACCACTCGACTGCCTCCAGTTGGTCGAACATCGTCGAACATCCAATGTTCGGTTTCAGTTAGGGTTTCCAAAGTGTATTTTCTTAAGCCTAGTGAGGTAGGACTTCCCATTTTCTTTGTATGTTTTTTCTTTGTTTTTGATTTCTTGTTTGATGATGTCATGATCTATTTATAGTCTTGTCCAGGTATATTATTTTTCATTTAGATTATTAACTAAATGGTTTGTTTATGATGCATTGTTTGATTGACTACTAATTTTGATATCCTTTTTTGGTATTTTTAAATTTTTGTTTTGAATCAATTTTCATTGTTTTCTACATCTATACCACAGCTTGCTCCGCAAAATTAATTTTGTTGTTGTTTTGAAATCCTATAGAATCACTTCAGGTCTGCAGACAAACCAATTAAATAAATATTTATACCTATGTATAAACAGTAGAGGTTTGGATTTAAAAACCTTAAACAAATGAGAAAATTTATTTATCAAATCAATTCCCAGACTCTTTATGGTGAGAATCAATAATAGAAGATGATTTTATGAAATTCATGTAAGGTAATTTATATATTTAAATTATGTTTCAATATTTTGGTGTAAGAGATATTAATTAAATAATTTTTTCATAATTTCATTGTAATATTTTAAGAGAAACCTTGGTAAGGGAGATACCATATTTATATATTTTCGATGCATCTCTATTTTCAAAATTAGTATGAGGTTGTATTTATTTTACTATGTTTTGATATTCTTCTGTAAGGATAACATAGATTTTTATCAATTTAAGTTTATTTTATAAATATATATATACATACATATATATATAGATATATAATTACAATAGTTTGGGGAGGGGGTATATACAATGAAAATCCTACTCAACACCAACATGGGATAACTCGGTGAGATTATAACCAAACACCTTGTCGAAGCCCCGCAGAGTTGCTACCAACTGAGCTGGTCCTCGGGGGAATATAGATATATATTTTTTATCTATTTATATGAATTTTCAAAACTTATAATGTAAGGGTGATTTTATAATTATTTATTCACAAATTATGGTTCTATATTTCCAAATTTAGAAGAGATTAAATTTATTTTCATTATACATAATGTTTAAATGTAAATTTTTTTGTAATTATGTGTATTATAAATTTCTTGTGATATATATATATATATGTGTATTTAAATGTGAATGAAATAGACATTGCAAGGGTTGGTGTGTTTTTCTCCCATAATTGTGATATATCTTGTGGATGTGTATTATTAATTTTTTCCAAGTTATTTATGGACCCCCATATAATCCCCATGATTTGTCAATGTGTATTAGAAAGCCTCCCTAGAATCCTTTAGATGGGTAGATCTAATCTCACAACATCCCTAGAATCCAAGGTAATGGTCAGTGTAGTGATATGAAATCTCAAGAGTCTTGAGTTGTTTCAAAAATTTTAATATACCATTAATTTTAAATTTAATAATTAAATACGATACCACATCACTTTTTCCAAAAAATATAATTTAATTAATCAAATTCTATATATTAAAATCATTTTTATTTGTTTCATGAGACTCATCCCCCATCACTTTTATAGAAAATGGCAATCCTCATCACCTTCATCTTCTGAACCTCCACTATTGAAATTTGTTCCTTGAAAATCACCCACATATCTTGTATGTTTCTTATACTACTATGAGTATTAGTCATCCCATGGATGACTACTTCTTAGAGTATTTCAAGCAACATAGGTTCATGTCCATAAGAGATTAATGATTTTTTAAACAACAAAATGCAATGATAAATGCTCGGAAGATGAGGTGATGAGGATGTGTTGTCTATAACATTAACCTTTGAATTAATTTATAAGATAACACAATCCATAGTGGAGTATTTATTTTCTTAAATCCAATTACCCATTTTCTTCAACACACTAAATTTTTTGAATCAATCAATGTTGATTTTCCCATATTAGAATTGTCTATAACTATCCTCTTTGATGATGAATATATTATGTGTATTAATTTATATATTATACAAAATTAATATTTTATGAACCCAATACGATGGATATAAATTTAAAATGGATACATGCAAATATTTTTACAAACAAGTATGAAGATGGTGTTAAATAGTTTATAAAGATTGCAATAGAGCATGCAGAAGACCCTCTTAAAATCCTCTATCTATGTTTACGTTATTGTTATTCAAGAAAAATTATTCTAGAAGAGTTGGAAGAACATTTGTTTTGTCATGTAATAGATCAAAGCTATAAATGTTGGACTAAACATGGGTAAAACTGAATGTGGACACCGATTGAGATGATACTACGGTTTATGAATCATTTGATATGAATACCTTTTTAATTGATGATGGAGATCACATGGAAAAAATAAAAATGGAAATTGAAGATGACATTCATGATTTTAAAATTTTGATTGAGGAGTTAAATAGTTGTTCTAATAAACCATTGTATACCGGTTATACTATATATAAAACATTGTGAGATATATTAAAGTTATATAATTTGAAAGCTGGAAGTTGATGGAGTGACACCAGATTTACAGAACTACTTAGTCTCCTGAATGATATTATACCAAAAGAAAATGAACTACCATGCCAAACATATGATGCTAAACAAATGTTGCGTTCAATGGGAATTATCTCTAAATAAAATTCATGCTTGTTTGAATGATTGCATATTGTTTCACAAGGACCATGAATCAATAATAAAATTCCCTAAGTGTGGTGCAGATCGATACAGTAAAAATGAATCAAGACCTTCGAAATATGTATTGTAATTTTCTATAATTACATGGTTTAGAATACTATATGGATGTTAAAAAACTGTGAGAGAATCAACATGGATTTCAGATATAATAATTAAATACAGAAAAATACATCGTCAAACAGAATCTCCTCAAGAGAAGAAAATTGATTATGAGTTTCCTCAATTTAGAAATGAGCCATGAAACTTGATTCTTTCATTATCTACAAATGGAATAAATGCTTTTGGTGTACAGAGTATTACCCATAGTACATGTCTCGTCATGTTGGTAAATTATAACTTTCCTTCATGGTTATGCTTAAAGTGCACATACATTATGTTGTCTTTGCTTATATTTGAACCAAAGAAACCCAATAATGATACTAATGTCTGTTTGGATACATTGATCGAAGATCTAAAATTGATGTGGGATACCTGTGTTACAATGTACGATGCTCATAGAAGTGAATAATTCACATTGAGTTCCATATTGTACAAAATGTTAAATCAATTCCCCGCTTAATGAAATTTAACAAGCTAGAGCATTGAAGGAATGTTGGGGTGTCCCACTTGTAAAAAATAAACATACTTAGTCTGGTTGAAACATTCCTCAAAGACTGTGTTTTTAGGACATAAAAACTTTTTACCTCAATGACATAAATACTGATCCTGGATGATGGCATTCATTGGGAATATCGAACAAGGTACAACATCATCTCTAGTAATAGGCCATCAACTGTACAATAAAGTAAAAAAAATTGACATTTTTTCAGTAAAAAATTTTCAAAAAAACCTTATTAAATCAGGTTGGAAGGAGAGGTCAATTTTCTTTGAATTGCTGTATTGGAATTGTTTGTATGTCAAATATTTTCTTGATGTCATTCATGTAGAAAAAATTTATTTGATAGTGTTATTGGCACATTACTAAATGTTCATGGAAAAATGAAATATGGCATCAAGACTAGGTTGGAATTGATTGAAATTGGGATAAGGGAAGATGTGGCACTGGTGGAGGAGAAAAGGCATAATTTTCTTCCTCTAGCAGCATACACTCTCCCGAGATTGGAAAAAATGCAATTTTTCCTTTTTATTAATAATGTAAAAGTTTCACAAGGGTATTCATAAAATATAAATAATGTAATTCTAATGACTAATTTGAAGTTACAAGGACTAAAATCACATGACTATCATGTTTTGATACAATATTTTATGCATGTTTTTTTTTGCATTCTACCTCAAAATGTATGGAATAAATTAACCCTAATCTACTTATTTTTCAAATAAATATGCAGTAAATTTGTAGACCTGACAATGTTTTCCATCATGTATAAAGAGATTGCAATCATATTATTTGAATTAGAGATGTTCTTCCCGCCATCATTATTTGATATAATGGTCTTCATGTTGGTTCATTTGGTTAGGGAGGTTCAATTAGTTGGTCATGTCAATTATAGATGGATGTATCCCATTGAATGACATATGAAGATTTTGAAAGGGTATTTTAAGAAGCGAAGTTAGACATAAGGTTGTATTGTAGAATGATGTATTTTTTAAGACATTGTTGAATTCTGTACTGATTACCTATCAAATGTTGAAAGTATCAGTCTCCTAAAGTCTCTTCACAGAGAATGCTTTTTAGGTTAATGGATTCCCAAAAGATTTGTTACAATTACCTAGATAGACTGGGATAAAGAAAATATTTTCATATTTCATAATAGTTAATATGTATATCCATACATTTAATCCCACAAATAAAATCTTATAGGTTTTAATACACTAAGGGATGAAGGATAGATATCAAATACACATAATCAAAGGTTTATTGGATGGTTCAAAAATAAAATTTATAGGGAGTTATATGAAAATGTGAATTTAATTGTCGAAAAACTTAAATGGATACCCATAAGACCGAATTAAAATGTTATATCTTACAATATTTTTTGTAATAAATAGTTATATGTTATATACAAAGGAATATGTTGAAATCAGTATGATGAAAAAAAGTGTTGTTACACTTGTGGATAAAGTGATTCACATATCTGGTTCCAAGGATAGAAATAAAATTTATTCAAATATGTCATATTTTATAATTATCAAATAGATATATGAGTTTGATTATATAACATTTCAAGTTCCACTATTCTGTTTCAAATGGGTTAACAATATCAATGGGGTAAAAGTTGATGAAATGGTCTTTATGAAGGTGAATTTTAGTGTAAAAGGAGAAAAAGAAGAGTCGTTCATAATAGAATTACAAGCAGTGCATGTATTTTATGTCTCTAATCTAACAAAAAAGAATTTTTTGTTTATCTGGATGGCGACTAAAACAAATGTTGAGTCAGATGAAAATTCAATCGAGGATAACACTTTCATTGGGACATCACAATATGTTTATGTCGGTCCAAATGTAGACAATGTCTTGTACATTAGAGGGGACCACAAAAAGGGGATTTGGATTCTGAATTGAGAAACCAAATCCTTGAAATCTATAAAAAATAAAGAGATTTCAATGATAAAGAAAAAGTATTTTTTAATATATTGTGTTTTTTCTCATAATACTATTTTTTCTCTACTGTATTAAAATAATCTAAATTAAATGTTTGAATTATCATGCATATAATGTATTATATACATTATGATGTTACCAATCCCCTGAAAGAACAAACTATAATGAAGGAAACCCTTTGGAAATATTTAATGGTAATTTTACGATATACTTTCTCTATTTTACTGAAAAATTATATAATGAAACATTGATTTAATTTTCAGTATTTCTTCCAGAGTTCATTTATTTTAGAATATTTCTATCCATGTGTCATGACTTTGAAAGAAGAGAAATGAAATCGTCTCTTCTCAATCATAGAGTTAATCTTGATGTTTTCACAGTAAATTCATTATCCATAGAATTAATATATATTATTTCATATTTATGTTTAAGTAATTTCTTTTTAGTATTACTCACAAAA
Source organism: Viscum album (assembly GCA_963277665.1). NCBI lineage: Eukaryota > Viridiplantae > Streptophyta > Magnoliopsida > Santalales > Viscaceae > Viscum > Viscum album. Next base: position 321,439,348 of record OY728156.1, read on the forward strand.
TAATTGTTTTTTTATATAGGTGGATAATTTTATTCAAGTTGGGGTGGTTTATCCATCTTTAATTACTTTCGACACCAAATCTTCCACAAGATTCTTCTCCATCAAAAACTTTTCACCCCTACAGTGTTGCATTAATCACTTTATTTCAAGTTCTCTCCACTGCATTTGTTTGAAGATAAGTGACATTTCCTATGGTTAATTATAGAGGTAATATTTATGTTTTTGTAATAAAATCAGTGTCCATAGAATTAATGTATATTTTCATATTTATATTTAATTTATTTCTTTTTAGTATTACACACATAATAATTTTTTTCTTATATATATTGATTCTTTTGTTTGATTTGGGGTGGTTTGTTCATCTTTCATGCCTTTATGATTCAAAACATCTATAGAATTCTTCTCCTTCAAAACCTTTTCACCCTTGTAGGGTTTGATTTATCACTTTCTTTCAATTTCTCTCCACTACCTTTGTAGGAAGAGTAAAGATGCTTCCTATACTAAATTAAAGAGGTAATCTTGAAGTTTTCATAGTAAAATCATTATACATAGAATTAATGTATTATTTAATATTTATTTATAATTTATTTATTTTTAGTATTAATCACAAAAAAAAAATCTTATATACGCGGATTATTTTTTTCTAGTTGGGGTGATCTTTCCTTATTTCATGCCTTTCTAAACTAAAACTTCCATAGAATTATTCTCCCTCAAATCCTTTCACCACTAACTATTTAAATTTTTCACTTTCCTTCTAGTTCCATCCACTACTCTATCACAGAGGAAATATTCATATTTTCATAGTAAAATCATTATCTATAAAATTAAAGTATTATTTAATATTTATGTTTAATTAATTTATTTTTAGTATTAATCATAATAATTGTTTTTTTATATAGTTAGATTCTTTTTTCTTGAGTTGATGTGGTTTATTCTAAGCTTCTCATGCATTGTTGTATGTTTAACACAGAAAGTCAACATAAATCAGGGTAACATTGATATTTAGGATTATTTTGAGACTTTTGGCCATGCAGGAATCAACCTCCCCTTAATCTGATACATGATGTGATTGGTATGACTCTAAGTACTTTTTTCTATTTAAAATTAACACTAATTTTAGTAAAAAAGACAATTTATATACTCAAAATTGAGTGAAAATATTCATATTGTTTTGATTCTTTTATACAATGACCCAAAATTCATTTGTGATATGTAAGAATCAGCCACACCTCAATCAGTTATATTATGTTCCCTATATGACTCAATGTGTTTGTTATTAGTTTAAAATTGAAATTTGACTTTAAAAAATGTCACTCACTAAAAACTAAGAAAACTAAATCATATTTTCTTGATAATTTTTTTCATTTATTCATATATCATTTTTTACATTTAGGAATTGGTCTTACTTTAAACTGATACATGATCTGATATGTATGATTCAAAGTGTGTGTTTCAATTTTAAAATGAAATTTTTGTAAAAAAGACAAGTGACATACTCAAAAATGAGAAAACAAATTCATATTTATTTCATTCTTTAGGAAAAAAATCCGTTAGTTATTTGGAACATGTAGGAATCATACACACCTCTATCTGATGCACAGTGTGACTAGTATCACTCTAAATGCATATTTATTTAAAATTTATATCAATTTTGGTAAAAAAAAGTTGTCCTACTCAAAACCAAAAAAAACATTAAAATTGTTTTGATAATTTATTATAATGATCTAAAAATGATTTTATATGTGCATAAATTGGTCGTACCTCAATCCAAAACATAGTGTGACTGGTATGACTTCAAGTGCATGTTAATATTTAAAATAGACATCAATTTTTGTAAAAAGGACAACTGACCTACTCAAAACCAATAAAACACATTCAAATTGTTTAAATACATTAGAAAAAGAATTAATAGGTCATTTTTAATGTGTAGGAATATTCTTTACCTCAATCTGATGTACAATGTGATCTATATGAGTCGAAATGCGCATTTTAATTTTAAATGGCATTTTAGTAAAAAAAAGTGACATACTCAAAACTGAGAATACATGTTCAGGTTGTTTTGATACTTTAGTAAAACAATACATAACCCATTTTGGATGTGTATGAAACATCTAAACCTCAATCTGAGGCACGGTGTGACGGGTATGACTAAAATTGTGCCTTTTTATTTAAAATGGTCATCAATTTTAGTAAAATGGAAAAATGTCCTACCCAAAACTGATAAAACAAATTCGTATTTTTTTAATATGAAAAAAAATCCTTAAGTCATTTTTTATTTTTTGGAACTAGACACACCTCAATCTAATAGATGATATTTCTGGTAGGACTTAAAGTGTATGTTATCAGTTTAAAATTGACTTTTTTGTTTAAAAGTGTCACTCACTAAAAATTGATCAAATGTGCCTGTATTTTATAGATAATTTATTAAAATTATTAATAAGTCATTTGTGAAATATAGGAATCCTTTTCATGTATAATTGATACATGATGTGATCAGAATGATTCAAAAGTGTGTGTTTCCTGTTTAAAATGACATTTTAGTAAAAAAATACAACTGATTTACTCAAAACCGAACAAACACAATCAAATTATTTTGATACTTTAGTAAAATGATCCAAAAGTAATTTTAGATGTATTGTAATCAACCGAACCCCAATCTGATGCACGGTGTGAACGTTATCACTCCAAGTGTGTCTTTTTATTTAAAATTGACATCAATTTTTGTAAAATTAGCACTTTCTATAAATTTATTTCTTTGTATTATTACTAACATAAGAATTGATTTCTTATATAGGAGCATTATTTTTCTCAAGAAGGGGTTCTTTGTTTGGTAATAGTATGAGTCAGTTTGGGGTTAAAAGACAAAGGAACATTGATGTTTTTTAATGTATTTAAGAATTTTATTTATGTAATTGCATAAACCAATGTTTGAAATGTATATAATATAGTTTGTTTTCTTGTGTTTATGTTGTAAATTTCATTTAATTTAAATCCTATATTCAGAATTTATTTTCTTGATATATGGAGTGTTTTGAGTGTTGGGGTGTGCGGTTAGAACACATTTCAGTGGTGTTGTAGTGTGCTCTAACAACACACTATAATATGGACCTTTATCAGTTATTTTATGAGAACTGATAAAACATCCTTTATAAACTCTTTTATAAGCACTGATAAAGGTATAATTCATTATTTCTACTATAAGAGCTGATAAAATACCCTTTATCCATGCTTTTATAAGCACTGATAAATGGTTCCTTTAGTGGCGCTAAATGAAAGTGCTAATAAAGGGGTCCTTTATTGGTAGTTAAAACACTGATAAAGGTCCCATATATCAATGATTTTTCTAGAACTGATAATGGACCCTGTTATTAGTTCTTTTTTATCACTGATAAAAGACCAGGGCTTTTGACCTGGCTCATGTAGTTCTCACTTTTCAAGCACTGATAAAGGCCATTTCTTGCACTGTTAAAGGCCTATTTTGTAGTAGTGGAGCAATCGGATGGCAGCATTGAGGATATCAGTTGGTAGATGAGGATATCTATTTTTGAGGCCATTAGACCAAGATAATTTTTGGAGGATGGAAATTTTAATTCCTCAAGACATCGACTATTGAGTCAACAAAGGTTATTATTTGAGGATGGATATTGTTGTGCCTTTAGATGCTAGGCTTCGAGCCAATGGGTACTTTTTATTAGGGATCTGTGGTACCAGGTTTTTATAAATTGTGTATTCATTTGGGATTCCAGTGAAATGAAATGGGAATGATGTGTTAGTTTGCATGAGTTTATAGGTGAAATTTGGAAGTGGAATATGAGGGCTCACCTGTGACTATATGACATCAAGGGATGTCTTAGGCCATGGGCTAAGGATACTCTCCTCTACAGTTATTCCAGCATCAGCAGAGGTAAATGAAAACTTCATGGTGGCTGTCGAGTACCATGGAAGCATGTTTTTATTATACACATGTGCTTCTTCTTTATTTAGTTTTAGTACACACCTACTAGATCACCAATGTAAAGTAGGAACACATTGGTGGGCGCATATTGAGACTCATTCTTATGCCATATAGGAGGCATTCACGACATATTTAGATTTCATTATTTTGCATTTAGGTAAGGTTTTAGGATCTATATATGGATCATAGTTTTTTTTTATCATGGGATGTATGGAAAGGGACCATTGTCTCTTTCCTCAAGTGGAGTTATTTTTTGAGTTTTATTTTGTTTCCTTTTCTTCCATCATGATACTTGTATATGTATATACTAATGGACGGCCATGGGAGACCCTTTTCTTTTTATTATATTGTATGAGCTATATTGTATTTAGTCTATCCTTAGTACCTATAAATTACATGTTATCTTTTTTATTTTATTTTCATTTTTGTTGATGATTATGCTTCCGATATTGAATGGGATTACTGGTTTGAGTCTTTATAATCCTTATTTCCATTATTTTATATTTATATAGAACATTATAATATCATCAACTAAAGGTATATTCTCCCCACTATCACCAATTTACACCATCATTACTAGTCGGCAACATTTGGAAAATGGGGAGGTGCACCTAAGGCTAGTAGCACTTGACTCGAAAGCTCTATTCGGGTGGCTAATCGGGTTAGGGAACTACAATTTTTATTAGAGCATTTCTTGAATGTGAATTAGTAGCAGTGTTTAGATGGATAATAATGGTACAAAGTTCTTATCATTTTATATTTTAGTGTTTATATTTTGGAAATGAAAGACTAAAGGTTAGGATGTTTTCAGAACTCGTTTTACAGCTCGTGTTTGGCTGCTTGTAGCCCCATGTACAGGGGATAGACCAGGTTTCTAGGGGTGGTAATTGTTCTACAACTATTCCTCATTTTATAGTTGATATTATTTCCAACTTGAGTGGAATTATTATATGTTACTATTACATATTATGACATGTGACCACTGCCTGGTATGGAATGGAAAGAGGTGTGGGCCCTTGGCCTGATATAGAAAGGGGGATGTTGTTATGCATGTTATGATTTTTATTAGGAAGATATGATGTTTTAAATTATATATGTATGTGACTATGATAGAAATTTATTGTGATTTTCATTGGGGAACTGGATTTCGCAAAGAGGGGTTGGGTTGTCTAAAGTGTCAACAGAGGAAGCTAAGTGGTGTTTTCCTGCCTAACTTCTCTTTGGTGGCATCTTACTCAACTGGCCTAGGAAAGTGGACCCAACGGAATATGTATGTATGTATGTATGTATGTATGTATGTATGTATGTATGTATGTATGTATGTATGTATGTATGTATGTATGTATGTATGTATGTATGTATGTATGTATGTATGTATGTATGTATGTATGTATGTATGTATGTATGTATGTATGTATGTCTGTATGTATGTATGTATGTATGTATGTATGTATGTATGTATGTATGTATGTATGTATGTATGTATGTATGTATGTATGTATGTATGTATGTATGTATGTATGTATGTATGTATGTATGTATGTATGTATGTATGTATGTATGTATGTATGTATGTATGTATGTATGTATGTATGTATGTATGTATGTATGTATGTATGTATGTATGTATGTATGTATGTATGTATGTATGTATGTATGTATGTATGTATGTATGTATGTATGTATGTATGTATGTATGTATGTATGTATGTATGTATGTATGTATGTATGTATGTATGTGTCAATGTATGTATGGTCCTAGATCTTATAAGATCATGAAGGGATAATGTTATTGGTTGATGTTGATCGCTAGGTTGGGGGATGTGGTCATCAAATTGAGGAGACATGGTTTATCAGGATGGGAATTCCCCAAGGTATATGAGATACCTGGATCTATTATGGGTGGGTAAAGAGGCCATGAGGTGTGTATTTCATATAACATGGTTACGATGGAGAAGGTAAGGGTAGTGATATCGTCATCCCTATTACTTCATTCCCTATATGTGATATATATGTGTGTGTGTGTGTGTGTGTGTGTGTTTGTGGGTGTTATCTAGGTTGTCTGACCATGTAAGGGTATTCAGTGGGTTTCCACCTAGACAGTCGATAATAGATCATCAGGTGGGCAATTATGTTGTGATATAGAAGAATATATAGGTTAAGAACCATAAGGGTTAGGAAGAGTATCAACCTCAAGTATAGGCTAAGGTACATGATCAAGTGTAGGCAAGGAAGCCTCCTAATTTAACCACTTTTGGTTTGTGGGTTGATGAGTAGCTCAGAGAAAACATGGTTGGTGTTATCTATAGGATTGATAGGTGAGATTAGGGAGCATAGCATTTTAGGGCATTTCTGATGTTGGAGTTCTAATCATAGCACTTACAACTATTTCAGGGTGAGGATGGTCCACAAGCGGCAGGGAACTTGATTTATTTTATGAATATAGCCTTTGATTTGATAGAGATGACTCCAGGTAAGAGGTTGATGTTGGAATTGTATATAATTAGAGGAACATTGAAGTGTTATGGGGATGTGAAGGTTTTGGTAGGAAGACATGAGGGACTATCTTGGAAGGACTTTGAGGCTAGGTTCATTGAGAACTTATTCTTGGAGATGTTTAGGGGTGAGAGATCTCAAGATTTTTTGAGCCTTCAGTAGGGTGACATTTCTGTCATGGACTATGCAATGACGTTCAATGAGTTGTCTCACTTTTCCCCCAGAACAGTGAGTGATGAAAACATGAGGGTGAGGTGTTTCGAGGATGGTTTATAGAATTTCATTCAGTTTCAGGTTAGCCTCATTCTCATAGGTGGTGAACCAGGAACTCACAGCTGAAAGAAACATAACAGGACATTCATACTTGATCCAGATGATAGCTTTAGGTGATTTTGATGGAAATGCTTCATATGGAAAGAAGTGATTGAGAAAAGAGTTTTAGTAGGATAGTCAGGCCAATGACTTCGGAAGACCACTTCAGAGTGGGTCTTCAATGATGTTATTCCAGTGTGGGAAGCCATGACATTCTTAGACTTAGTTCTATTGAACTATAAAGGAGTTTTGGGCATGTTTAAAGGTTAGGATTCTTGAGGGGTTTTGTAGAAAGTATTCTTGGATAGTTGGGAATTAGGAACTCAGGTAGAATCAGGGCTCTGAGATTGGACCGAGAATGGTACCAGGTGATGGAATCTAAGATTCAACTACACAGAGAGGTCGCAAGAGGGATAGGGGGATACAGTAGTGGTTTTAGTGGTTGATGGTCGGTGCTGCACCATAGGGAGGTCAGACTTCAGGTAGTCAGACTTCATTCCAGGTGCTTTTTGTGGAGCTTCTAGGTTCAAATCAGGCTGTTGAGATGATGATGGTCAAAGGTATGTTGTGTGTGTGATTGGGGTTTTCTTACATTTTGATTTTTCATGTTCTTTTTAGAGGCATTTGTTTTGGGGGGGAACAAGGTGAATTATTTATATCTTTAGACTAAAAATATTCTTGTCAGTAGGTTGGCATCAGCTCAGATTTCATTATATATGAGGTGTGTGAAACTAGGACTTGTATATGAGCATTTTTTTATGCGTGATTATTAAGGTTTGTTGGAATTGGGGAATTAATGATATGTGGGTTACTTTTGGTGCATTGGCTTCTATGCATAATTTCGATGTAGGGCTTGATTGAGGTACGGGAGATGGGGACTATTTTGGGGATATTTTGAAATGTGGGACCTCATAGGTTCCATGTATAACATGGGAATGAGGTGGGAATCAATTTAATGTGGGATTCCAGTGGGTTCCAGATATGAAACAAGAGCACTTGATGAGGTAGAAGAGTGATGATATATCATGGGAGGACCTTGAGTCTGGGGATGGTTAGTGAACCATTTTTATTCTTTTTATTTTGGGTTGGGAAGCAATCGGGGTAGGTAAATCCTAAAGTGGGGAGCCCCCTTGAGGTATTTGACCAATTCCCTTTTGAATTTGGTGTTTTTATCGAGATGGGTATGTTCAATACCATCTCAGTTTATGTTTTATAGCTCGGGGATGACCTATGTTATGGTAGGTACATTGTATCGTCCAAGGTATTTGGATCGGTATGAAATCATCACCCTTTATAAATTTTTTAAGTTAGTCGGTATGCTAACTCTTCCCTCATTCATCGAAACTAAATTAAAAGTTTTCTATTAACCCAAAAACTATTTTTTATAAGGTTTTATTGGTTTTTAAAAATGCCTTGGGTGTTTATATGGTTTTTGAGGGCATTAGAGGCCTGAAGGCCCTATTTTGGTTGAGTGTAGGCTGAGGCACACTATTAAATTTAACAATGTTTTCTCCTTGTTCTAATTGTGTTCCCTCCTTGTTCTAACTTTGTTCCCTCCCACTACTACTACTGTAATACCCCTATGGCCGAGTCTACAGCCCACCTATTCTTCTAGAGTGTTTGGGCTCTCTTCCTCTTGTCCTCTTTCAGAAAGCGGATTATTCTTTCTGAGGGGTAGTTCTCCATGCAAGCCTTCATTGCGGCTTGGTTCCATGGGGCAGATAATGGCAGGGAGTTCAAGGTGTGGTTGGTAAACTTCACCTCTATATATTGGACACTCTGGGATGCATTCAATCAAGTTCGAATGGGCAACGTCCGATCTGGGAGCTACCTCATTTTTAAAGTGAGATCTATGCTGGTTGAGTTGGGGGCCCTCCTTAAGGGGTAATGTAACCCGTTTTCTCCTTCCATGGTGATGAGTAGAACCCCTATGGTCGAACGGACTAGTGGGCGGTGGATTGGGTGGTCACCTCCTTCGAATGGCCTGAAACATAATATAGATGGATCCTTTATGAATGGGCAGATGAGAGGTGGGGGATTCTCAAGGATTTAATGGGATTTTTCAGGTTTAGTTTTAGTGCATTATATGGCCCTAGTTTCGCATTGGGTGCGGAAGCTAGGGCCCTCCATACGGGTCTCAAGTTGTGTAAAATATTGGATATTCAGGCGATGGAGGTTGAGTCTGACTTGGAGGTTCTAGTTGGAATCCTGCTGGGGAAATGTATCACTCCATGGGATTTGGTTTACATCACCAGAAGTTTCTCCTTGGATACCAATCACGTATATATGGTGAGGCACATTTGGTGTCAGGCCAACTTCTCAGTGGATGCTCTTGCATGGGTTGGTAATCCAGAAGACCCTCTTATCTTCTTTGATAGTGTTGGTTCACTTCTTTTTGAATGTAAAATTGTTGTCCAAAGGGATTCCCTTGGTCTTCATCACTTCAATCCACCATGAGATGCCTTTTTTGTTGACGCGTCTTTACCCTCCTTCCTAATAAATCTTCAATTTTCAGCAGTCTCTCTGTCCTCTAGATTCAATTTTCGTTTTCTCTATCCTCTCGAAGCAGTAAATTCGTGTGAGTCGTTTTGCCTATTTTTATGGTGTTCATCTAAAATTCAAATTTCTTCTAAATTGGGTTGAGTTAGAGGATAATATCATTCATTTCTACTCTTAATCCTATGAGGTAGGTGGTTCATACTTTTCTTTTTGGTTTTATGAGCATTTTGGTATTTCATCTTTTAGCACGCCATTGTGTTGAATGAGTGAAACCCCATAATTTTAATGGTTTAATTTAATTAATTAATTAACCCTTATGATATTATTATGGGAATTATAAATCAATACTACAAATGGTTCAATCCATGTGATGGGAATTGGACCTTGGGCACCTTGGATGGGGGTGTTTATTTAATTAAATTGTGTTATTTTAATTCATTAAATTGTTTTTATTAAAGTCAATTGATATTTATGTATCATTTTCATGAGATGTGATAAATGGTATCATGATGGTATAATCTTGAGGATTGAGTTCTCATGTCCATATTGTATGAGGAGCTTTAATCGTTAGGTTGTGCAAGGCCCGGATTATATGAGTGATGTTAATAAAAGGTTTGGAAACTCGGTTTTCAGATTGAGGTGGAAAGGCCATCAGGATATGGGTGAAGCTCATGTGATATGAGATTCATTGGACATATAATTTGAGTGGTATGGTCATAGGGGAATGAGGTACTGGTTTTTGTGTCTTAAGTTCTAAATGGTGATTTTCGCTCACTTGGGTTGGCCGATGGACCATTTGGAATCATGTTCACATAGGTTGACTCAGATCTTTGAGTTGGTATTGACCACTCGTGTGGGTAGAGGCCCACAATATTTTTGTATTAGGTAAATATTTTTGGGTACCTACCATAGAAATCCATGGGGATGGTGAAGAGCCATCATATAACAGCGTTGAAGGAGTCAGTTGGGGGATGAGGCCCACCATGCTTGAGGACATTGGCCTAGGATACTTTTGGGAGGATGGAAATTTTTTGTTCCTAAGGAAATTTTTTGTTGAGTTGATGGTGTTTAGTGTTTGAGGAAATATATCATTTTTCCTCAGAACATTGGGCTTCGAGCCTATGTGTTCTTTTTAGATAGGGTATGAGGGATCGTGTTTTTATTATTTCGGCATGCCTTCATAATGTTGGTGAAATGAAATAGGCATGAGGTGTTGGTTGGAACAAGGTTTCAGGTGTCATTTGGAGTTGGAAACTGAGGGTTCACCTAGGACTATATAACATTAGGGGATTCCTTGTTCTATGGGAAAAGGATCCTCTCCTCTATAGTTATTCCAGCATTGGCTAAGGTATGTGATAGCTTCCTAGTGTTAGTTGAGCACTAGAGAAGCTTGTTTTTATTACATTCATGTTTTTATACTTCATCTACTTTTAGTACACACCTGCTAGATCACAAAATTAATGTAGGCGCGAGCTTTTGGTGGCCTACTAAGACTCATTCTCAAACCCTACATGAGCCCTTAGATATGTGATTATATTTCATTATTTTTCTTTCAGACAAGGGTTCAGGCTCTGGAGATGTATCCTAGTGATTGTTTAGCATGGGATCCAAGGTAAGGGACCATTGGTTCTTGCCTCAACTAGAGTTACTTTTGAGTTTTATTTTTTCCTTTTGTACCATCACTCTACATTTATAAGTATATACTAATGGTTGGCCATGGGATACCATTTTTCTTTTATAGTATTATATAACCTTTATTGGATGCATGTTCTCCTTCATATCTACAAATGACATTTTGGATTGTTTATTTTATTTCCACTATTGTTATTGATTATAATTCCTCAATTAAATGAGATTCATGGTTTGAGTTTGTGTGGACTTTATTTATGAATTTTTATAGTTATATAGACCATTATCATATCATCGCCTAAGGGTATAGTCTCCCCACATTCACCCCTTTACACCCTCACAACGAATCAATAGCCTTTGGCCTATAGGGACGCGTGCCTAAGGCCGGTGGCACTTTCCCCAAAATCACTTTTTGGGTAGCTAATTAGACTAGTGGACACATATGATTACTTATAACCCTTTATAACCAATGTATTAACAATTATTTATGAAAATAACTATTCTATATGATAACTACTTCATTTTTTATGTATGTTTTGGTTCAGTAGTTTTGTTCATTACAAATTGATCATAGTTTCATAATCTATAGGATTTTAATAATGATAGAAATATCATATATGTCCCTTATATATATATATTTAGATTCATCCATAAATGTTTGAGAAAAATAAATTAATTACACCATTCATGGAGTCGGTTGGTCGTATGTTCACATGAACAAAGATTCCATTTTTTAACGAATAGAAAGAAATAAAGGTAAAAAATATTTAACCATTATAAAATTATTTTTATTTCTTATATATTCCTTAAATCTATCCCTATTACCGTCCATTTCAAAATAAACTAAAAAATGAACTGCATATCTTCATGGAGGTGATAATCCAAACTTATGCGTGAAACATGATGTCGATTTCCAATAGATTGAAATGTAAGAAGGTAGATGTGATATTCTTATTCAAGAAGTATAATTATTTCATAAATATCTTATATAAATATTAAATCTATAATTATATCCAGCTATAAGAGGCAGTGTTGGAAAACTAATTACATTGGTTTGTGAGGTGGTAGTTATCTGTAAACATGATCGACAGTTTCGTTTCTCATTTGATGGAAGAGGAGATGGATATAGGTTAAAACATTAAAATAATAACATATAATTAAATTTATTTTATTTTTATTAATAGTTAATCATGGTTAAATAATATTTTAAATAGGTAGAATAATAAATAAAATGAAAATGTATGGCTAAGAACTATACCTCTTATTCGGACAACCTCTTTATGATTATACCTAATTTATTCCAAGAATGATTTTATGATAAAAATAGTGACTTTTTCATGGTTAAATATATAATCAAGATATTTTTGGATGGATTTTATAAAAAAAAGTCTCTTGAAGTGTGGATAAGATAAGAGAGGGGGTGTCCTTTTATAAGTGGGGGAGAGGACTCACATGGAATTTCTAAAATGAATAAAATATAAAAAAAATTATTATTTAGAAAAATTCTTCTAAATGGATAGATATTAAAATATGGGATATTATAAGGTCTAAATATGTCTATATAATAGGATTTAGACAAGTTTAATTTTAAAAATTACCCTTATCTTTTGGTTGAACCCCCTGGATAACCAATTTTAACCATAACCGTGATGATAAATTTTTATTGATTTTAATATTCATTATGAACAAAAATTAAGTTTACATTATTATATAATTTTAATTATTATTATTCCAAATGTTGAATCTATTTTACTAAATTAAACCTAAATAATTGGTTCAATTTAATTTAATATTAAATTTATAAGTGCAACAAAAATCAATGAAGAAGTTTTCTTAAGTGTAAAAAGATTTTATATCAAAATTAAACATAAAAAACATTTCAATGACCTAAATTAGATTAATAATAATATAAATTAAGTAATTTCACATTAAATACCATTTTAAAATTTTAAAAACTATAAATTATTTAAATAAAAAGATAATTTTTAGTAAAAATCTATATTTTTCACTATTCATTGAACATTTTACTCTTCTCCTAAAATTCATGAAAATTAACTCTAAAATAAATTTTAAAGTATTATTTAAAAATTGGAGTTAATTTTTTCAAAAAAAATTATAAAATAGGAAAATTTTAATTAAAAAAATTGTGCAAAACCCAATGAAACCATTTTCTAGAAAAACACAGTTTTTAAGCATGAAATTGGATTTATTCTTCTCACATTCCTAGATAACTATTAGAGTGATTTAAAAATATTATTCAATATATAATAAATAAATTTCATTAAAATAATTAACCAATATTGATTAATTTAATTTATTATTATAAAATCATGTTACATGCATAAAAATAATTTTTTATAAAAACATGTCATTTACTTTCAAATGATTTATATTTTCAATTATAATCAATTGATAACCAATGAATTTATTTTATACATGTCTAAACCATAAAAGTTTTATAATTTAGTTTTTCCTATTAATACATTCCAATTTAAAGTCTTGGTTATATCAGTATACTATATTATGGATCATTTAGACACAGGATTGCATGTATCAAATGATATCAAAAAATTAAATTTTTTAAAAGAAATATATATTATAAAGTTGTATGGTGTTAGAGAATTAATATTCTTAACATATGATTCATAACCAAAAATATTTCTTAAAGACATGTTAGGACCAAACACATTTCGTATATCATATGGTGTCTTTTATATCATCTTATACAGAACTTGATTTAGTATAAAGAGTTTTGTTTCTAAAGAATACCCCAAAAGGATGGAGGTAGGTTAGTGTTACTAATCATGGATTAAACCATATCCAATAAGGTTATATTTATCATTTTAGAAACACCAGTCCATTATGGAGTTTGAATGAACTGTCGTAAAATTTCAAATTAGTTAGGTTTTAAATGATAATATATACTGTAAAGAAGACCATGTATCAGGATGGGTTTTTAAGGATCAATTAATACTTGAAAAAGAAATACAAACAACAAGAAACGAAAATTACCCAGAACTTCCATGTTTGAGAATTGAAACCATGTAAACTAAAATTAATAACTCATGTGTGTAACATACACTGTAGATTCCTCAACTACCGCCGTCAACCAACATTCTTGATGAAGATCACATAGAGGTATCCATTAGACTCCATATTTCATAGTTTATCCACATTCTAGATAAATCAACCATTTAATGGGTAGGACTATAGTCACAGACATGGTATGTTATTAATTTACTAGAAAAAGGATAAAAATGAAGAGATGTCTCTGGTATGGTAGAATCATCCAAGGGGATTCTCACTATCTCATGGTGATTGCTTATTTATATTGTCATTGAGGATCTTCCTCAAGAAATCATGCATCATATTATATGTTACACATCATATGAGTTAATTTTATAGATACAGATTCATTCATTACATGAATAAATTTATCCTCCCATGAATATCATCAAATGAAACATCCATAATAACAATAATCGACATGGAAGAAATTATGGAATGATAACACTTACCATTCAGCTAACCAAAAACTGTAAGAGGCATAACAACCATAAATTATGATTAATTTAATATTATATGACCAAAAATAGTTTTATGATTATCTAAAGGTGGTGTTATATCATCTAATTACATGACTTATGATATACCAACATTGTTTCTTATGATATGTCCAAAATGCATCACATGAAAAATGACTTTTTTTATATCCACTTTACTATACCACTTGAACTAAAGCTTGTTATACTTCATTCCATTTCACATTATATTCTACTATATATGATAACTTGATAAGAAACATCCAAAGTTTCTTTTGTTTATATTCCAAAACTCTTTTTGTAAATCTACCATCAACTTCAATTTATATCACATCCTATATATTAACTTGTGAATACTTACCCAAAACTACTTTTAGTTAAATTCTAAAATACTTCTTGAGTACCTATCTAAGTTAAATTTAATCCCCATTCATTCAGACACAAATTATAACCCCATAGCCCTTTTAATAATTTAAAAAAATATAAGTTCTTTAATTCTTAAATTTAAGAAAAAAGTAGTCTTTAGAAAAGAATTAGTGCTACTCAAGATACGAAGGGATCAAGCATGGTTTCCATTAAACACGAGTATATATATACTCATTTCCACTTGCTACATCTTATAAAATTGTGCATTCTCATATGATCCCTTTTTCTACGATAGAGAGTGACCATGGAAAACAATGTATATCAATCCCATATAGCCTCTTCATATGTTCTCAGTTCTCAAAGTATATACTAACCATTTCAAATAAATACAACACAAGTCATTCAAATTTATGGATGAGAATAACACATTCCCCTCACCCAAATAGATAATCACATAATATATATTGTCATTGTTTTGGTGTACACTTCCTTAGTCTATCTCAATCAATGGACTATATTTGATATTTATTTTATGAGAGGAAAATCCCATATTACTTAATCTCCAACCGATGACATGATAACCAACACACCCGACCACCCCTAATTGGATAATCCACAAGGATTACATAAAGAACATGTCAAAGTATTAAGGTTTTGATGCTTGGTATTTTTCTAATATTAGGTATTAGGGACTCTAAATATGAAAAATTCACCCCCAGTATACCAAGTACATAGTGTATGAAACTCTATGTGGTATACTTAGTGGGTCATCCAGCATAAAAAAACTCATTTCCTGCCTGTTTAACATATTCAGTATCCTGATATGAAATTATATCCATGATATCCTTAACATTTCATCACGACCTGTAGTAATACATGATGAACATCAGTTATTTACAACTCAAATTTTTTACTTTTGGGGGTCAGTATCATTTTAATTCATGATATATTCAGATATATATGCTACCAATGTTAAAGAATTATAAATCATATATTTCATTTTTTATAATATGACACATTTATATTCTTAATATACTTTATTAATACTTAACAAAACTATAAATAATCACTTATATAATCATATCACATATGATATAATTCGAGATCAACCTTATGTTTGATACACTTTTAGGTATTTATAGAACTCATTACATCTCAATGTAATTATTATTACATATATCTATGACCATGTGATAAAACCTTACCAATAAAATATTTATTTTAGTAACATATATGAAGAAATACAATTTTAATAATGGGGATAATAAGAAATTATATTCCTAATATTCAACTCCTTGAACATATTCGAACCCCATAACTCCATAACATCCAATATTACTATTTTAATTAATTTGGTTATATATTTATAAATTTAAAATGGTCACCATTATTTTTCTTTAAACCCTTTACATTAATTGTTTTTCATTTAAAGTGATATTCACTTTTTTTTCTGACTAGAATAATCATTTATTTGTTAACTTTGAACTTCTCTAAGTCCAAACATTCTCCGACTATCTTCTTATGCACTGTATTCTTTTTAGAATATGATTATATGATACACAAACTAATTTTGTGTTAGGGAATAAAACTTCTTTAATTAGTGATAATATTTAATGAAAAAACTATTTTTAAATATCCAATATGAAATCTTATGTGTTTGGAGTAACTTATTTAAAAGAATATTATTCTTTAAAATATTCCAATGAAGGTTTGTGGGATTATACCCCACATATTGTAACAAAAAAATTAGATAAACACATTTATCCAATAAATATTTCTATCCTTTTCATCTTATGAATGTTTTTATAAAATTTGATGAATCATAAACTATGTGTACTAAATCCATCATCTCACATTGTTCATAAAAACTCTATTAGAAAAAATTTCTCTTACCATATAAGTGATATAAGATAAAAACACACATCCTTTATTTAGATTCATCTAAGATTGATATATTCCATTACATTTATCTCTTTTATATAACAAATAATTTCTTCATTACTTTATTGAAAAATAATAACCACATTAATTATTCCCTTTTTTAACTTCTATATATTTACAATACTTGTAAAACATATAGTCTGTATCATATATTCTTCATTTATATAACATTAATAACTAATATGAACATGTCTTGGAATTTCCTAGACTCATTTAGGTATCTAAGACAATTACATCATATGGACTCATTACTCTCATTCCTAGAACCTTTTTTAGGTTTATGTGACCTTAATTGACTTCTATAGAAAAAATTGATGGAAATTTTAAAATACCTTTTCTTATTATGGTTTAAAATTCTACCCACATGTATTATTCATATAACACTTGAGAATGGAAATTACATTCCCAGATCATCTTTTATCAACACTTTAATAAAATATGTTAAACATTTCTTTATCTCATTCATATTATTAATACATTTCTAATGATGAAAAAAAATTCCATAGCCAAAAACAGCTTCAGGAAACCTTGAGTGAATCATTTTATGCTTCTCATAAGTATATAGATTCAAATTTTTAGAAAATTCAGTAGTTGGTTTCTCAAGAAGGGTTTTAATAACACATATATTTTTCCTTTATTAGAAAAAATTCATAAGTTTTGTACCAGTTTAAGAAGTTTCTTGTATTAATATTCTACTTTCTAAATATTGATATCAATGTTAATTTTGATGATAATGATGTCATTTATCTATAATAGATAATGTTATTAGATTAATATCATGTTTTTTATTAATTTAATTAGTAATTTTATTAAATGTGATCCTTCTAAAATTAAAACCCCTTTTAAACTATTTTATATTTTTACTAAAAGTCCCTTTACGCATGAATAATTTACTTAAGAAATATCTCTATTCCATAATAATTCTAATGCCTAATATGTATAACCTAAAATTTACCTTTAAATTCATGCTAACAACCTAGTATAAGCACAACTGTCAACAATGTGCCTAATGAAATAGTGCCTCTTATCATGTGGGACAAATGTAAAATTCCTTCTTTTCACATCGTATAATTCTTTTATTTTTGTTCAATATAAGATCCTTTTCACTTACTTTTATAAAAAAATAGTTTATATTTATGAGTAAAGATGGAAATTAGTTAAATAAATGAAAAAAAAATCATACATTTAAACATGAGATAAACCATTTATGAACAACTCATAAATAGAGAAAATATAAACACTATAATTTATCTATATATTATAGAAATACCATAATTAAATAAATATAAACATTTTATATTTATTCCCAACATTAACCCCTTTTATATTATCCATTATATTACATATACTTTAAATATATGATATTATGTGAAATAAAAACATTTCATATTCCAATTATTTTATGTAAACGTGTCTTTTAACTAAATATCATATACTTAATATTTGTAACACATTGATCAAATCAATTAAAAAAATCATTTTGATATTATTTAAATATTTTTTTAAACATGGTCTTTTAATTTGAACATTCGAAATTAATTTCATGAAGAACTCATAAAATATAATATAATATTTAATATTTTTTCATTACTTTATAATTTAGAAACCCTTTATAAAATTCACTTATAATTTCAATATAAACATTTTATAACTAAATTATAAATAATTCCATATAATTGGAAAAATAATTTTAATATTTAAAATTAATATTTAAGGATTATTTATATATTAAATGTTTTATAAACATCTAATTAATCAATTATAATTTTTTTAAAATTAATTAAATTTTTAATACCTTTATAAATTAAATAATATACTAAAATAACTTTTATTATTACTTATAAAAAAATCATAAACCATTAAATTGATTCATAATAGAACTCATTTAAAAACTAATTTTTGTTAACATATCATATTTAATGATATAAGCCACAATTCCCTTAACCATTTTCAATAACAATGTAAAATTTATAATTGGTGCATCCCCGTATGAGAATAATTTTCATGAAACTTATTAACTATGACATGTGATGTAGGGAATTCATAATATTAAATCATCTCTCAAAAACCTGTGTGAGATTAACCTTGTATCCTGGCAATAATAGGCTACAACAAAGTGAAAATAAGATTAAAAATAAATCTTGGGGACCTACATAAGGTTAGAGAATGTTCATCATCTATCACAACATCTGATATGATACCATGTGAGATTAATTCAGTGCTTTCATGGCATGTGGAGGATTAACACAATGTGTTCCCACACTTGATACTTATGATATGGCTCTGACATAAGAGTAATTCTATTGGGAATTCATATTTAATAAAGGGACATTATATCACTAATACAATGTAATGATATATTTTTCTTCCAAATAATAGTTTCGTTGTAGCATATGGTATCCCATATCATATGATATGATTTGATGAAAACATAAGGACTCCCCTATGCAGTTGTAAGTGATATCGTGTATCGTAACCTAGGATCATATCCCATATTACAATATCAGATATCATAAAATAAGGCATAGTTAAAATCATAAATAAAACTTCTCAGTCACCTATATGGATTCAATATGATATTAATTTTTAGACACTTCTCAACATTTTTTTGAGAATCGAAGAACATGGTAAGCCTTTGATGCCATCGATCGATCTCTAAGGATAGATAAACACATAATCAATACAGTGAAATGAATATGAAACCCAATAAAACAATATATACCATTATTTATAACTAACACCATTTAAACTAATATTAATAACTCATATGTGAATCTTACATCATTGATGCCTCGCCAACAAATTTCTGCCAACAATCATAATGAAGATCCCTCAAAGGAATCCATTATAATCTGTCCTCTATAGTGTACCCACAAGATAGATAAATCACCCATCCCATGGGAAGGATCATGCTCACATAAATGACATGCTAGTTTCTCTCTACAAAAAGGATAAATAATTAATATAGATATTATGTAAGGGAAAATAAATCATGTATTGGAAAGTTTAAGTTGACACCATATCATAGCGACAAACCCTTTATATAATCATTGGGAACACTCCTCGGGTGATCATGCATTGCAAAAAAATTGAGTAAATTCTAAGTATATACTTGAATTCGTCACATGAATTCATTAATCCACCCATGTTTTTTATAAAATGTAACATCCATAATTATGGTTTCTAATGTGGAAAAATTGTATTAATGATAGCTCTTATCATTCAGTTTAGTAGCATGCATCTAATTTCAAGGTGTATTTTATTTAAATTTTTATTCAATTTTTTATATATTTTTGTCTTTTGGTTGTTATAGGTATTAGTGGTGACCTTTGATTGGTATTCAGAGATTCAAGTCTTGTTTGGATCTGGAATTCTATAATATTATGTCATTATTCCATGGTAATTGGGAGTCATAATGTGAAACATGGTTGATCTATGGATTTTGTCATGGCTATAAGGGAACCATTAAATGAATTATAAAAGAAGGATAAGATCATTCCATGTCCTTTATTCACCATGACATGATGACTCACATGAGGTAAGAAGTCACAATGTGGTAGAGGGATATAGTGCCATGATGAGTTGGAGTTGGAGAGGAGTTGCGATGTGAGGCACAAAGATGATGGGCTATAATGAAATGAAAATAATAGTTATGATGTGATAATGTTTAGATAGTGGTTTAATTAAACTTTATATAGGAATTTGTATTGTTACCTAGAGTTTTCATGCCATGATGTGGGCCTTGTGTTAAGGCATCATGACATGACCATCACGGCCACACTGTGACCAACCTGTTGATTATTTTTTAAAAGAGGGAGGCTAGGATCTTTCTTTAGACCCCTTCAGTCCCTCATATCCTTCTCCCATTACTACTACTTGACTTTGTATAATTTTGTATAATTTTAATAGCTTTCAAAGCTATGATACCCTCTTCTCTTGTCTATTCAAACTTTTTTTCATCATGGAGGTTCTCTCTCGATAAGCAAGTGTTCATTTAGGTCATAAATTATTTGTTATTTACTATTTATTCACTTGCCATATAAAATCCCTAATATTTAGGGTTTGGGGAATATTTTAGGGTTTAAATGGATTAGAAGAGAATTGGAGAGAACCTCTTGGAGAGTGCACGCCATAAAGATTTAGGTATAAATTCCTTAAAAAAATACATCTTTTTTATGAACTTGTTTGTATTTACATGAATGTGGGAGTGTGTGTTGGCCCTATGAAGCTCTAATTTTAGAATCAACATGACCCAGTGGTTTTATATTGGTGTGATTAACCCTGTAGAGGGGAATTTATGGGTAAATATCTTGGAAATGGTAGAATATTGCCTCATTCCATAGTTTGAGGTAGGGTTATCCACCTAACTGATTTAGTCCTAGAGTGAGTTTTTTAGGATTATATATGGATAGGGTGACCAAGAAAGGAGTTATTCGGTCATTGTTTATGTTACTAACTAGAGTGGTTAGTAAGGTAGGAATTTTAGGTATTATTATCCTACAATGTACCTTATGAAATTATTAGACTAATTATTATGACCACATACTAAGTGAGTGGTTGGTGGGTTGTTATATGATGGTGAGCGATATGGATATGAGACCTTTACCCAAGGGGATGGTCTAACATGCATGGTAGTTTTGATATCATGATTCCCTCCTCAAAACACTTCTTTATGGCAGGATATAAAATTTGTATCAATGGGACCTTTCCTCGAGTGGATGGTTCTACTAGTGTAAGAGGTTGGATATTGATATTCTCTCTTCAATCCACTCAGTGATGATTTTTGGACTTGGGGATCAACCATGGGATATTTCCTTAATGGGATGGTTTGAATTATATGATTGGTTTTCTGTCGTGATACCCTCCTCAAACCACTATTTTTACCATTTAAGGGACATAATTTGGTATGGGTCATGTTCTAGGATGTTTTAGTGGTTTGATATGGATCTTTCTACTAACATGGAGGAAAATAGGTATATATGAGGTTTATAGTGTCCTGATCAGCAGAGTATAACCTAGTAGAGTTTTATTCTTTTCATATTTATTTTTTATTAATTCATACACATTTATATAACTATTTCACTTATTATATGGATGTTTTCGTCATTTCCAAAAGGGTTTCATTACTCATTCTCTAAATGGTCAACCCAATGTGTGTGTGGAGTTTTTTTCATAGATCCTACCATGTTAAAGGGCCCTATGGTGGGATGTTGAGCATTTAAATCTATTTTGGGATTGAGGTGATTCCAATAGATACTACATGATCATATCTAGTTGTTCGAAAAATATTATTTTCCACATTTTTCATTATATATGTATTGATCCACCAAATATGGGGATCATTTTAACATAGATATATGTTTTTTTATCTCATTTGGATATCTCATGTGATGGTATCTTTTAAATTTTGTTGTGTTATTTATATTATTTATCTGTTTATCATTACTTATATTGTGTTTTTATTGATGTTTAATTAATATAGAGGTCATAAACTCCCCATTTTATGACTCGTTCCCTCCCTATTAGTTGGTGACATCTTTCATATGGGAAGGTGTGCATGTGGTCATTTAGTAAACCCGATCAGTTCTGGTGAATCTGGATAGGGAATTACAAAATGGAATCATTACCCTTTTTCATTTTATTTATTATTGGGTCTTGGTATAATAGATATGGTATTGTTGGAACTCAAGTGCTCATCTATGATTATGCTTATAATACACATGTATAATGGATGATCGAGTGTCTAGTATAGTGGGATTACTTTTATTGATTATTATATTTTTATTTCATATTGTTATTCAGGTGTTTTTGTGAAGTTATAGATGATGGTATTTTCCTCTTACCCCTAGTGGTGAGAGAAATGGTGAATTTAATCATCATGGATATTCATGTAGGTTCTCATGCCATGCACTATATTTTTTGTGTTTGATAGAGTTTTTAATTAATTAAATTCCAATAATAACATATTCATTATTTTTCTAAATGCATTATTACTGAAATCTAAATAATTTATCTGGATCTTTCTTTTAATTTTTTTTATGTGATTATGACTAATATGTTGGTACAAGTGGTGGGGTTTATCCTTAGAGTGGGTAGGGGCGGGTTATATTAAACTATTATGGGTATATCCTTAAGGTGAATTTCCTAGGGTTGTTGTTTTCATGTGTTCTTATTAATTCCCTAAAAATTTAGATTTAAACTTTTGAAAGTGTTTTGAGTCTATGTTTGGGAATTTCTTGGAATGAAACCTTAAAGGCATCATATGGTGCCACCCATAAATTGGGAAAAGGATATTGATGAAGTAGATAATACTCATATTATACCTCAAAAATTTTAGGATGTTCAGTATGAGAATTAACCCAAGGTTATCCCAGTGGTTCATGTAGTGGAGTTTCTTTATCCAAAAGCATTTTTTGTATATGTGGGTGAAAATGGTGTTTATTGGTTTGGAATTACTATGGTATAATTCACATGATATTTCTAGTTGTGTTACCCTATAGATTTCTAGGGTATGATTTCTTTTAGGATAATGAGGATTTTATTGAGATCATTTGGGGTCTTTGATCTGGTGAAGGCACCCAATGATTGATGAGGGAAGAAAATGGCCTATATGATTTAGGGACCCTCTAAGAGGTGGTGGGGTGTGATGGTATAGGAATTGAGCCATGATTGTTTGTAATGGGATTCCTTAAAAGGCCTTTTTTAGGATTTCTTTCTCTAGTATTTGAGGATATATTGAGCATAGAAGTTAATGGATCTATAGTGGGGGAGGATGTTAGTGTTAGATTATTAGCTCACTTTGTGGAGTTATTATGATTTCCCCTTTATTAGTAGGGAATGAGGCCCAAAAGTCTTAAATATTTGAGATTGGTCTTTCAATATAGGTGAGTCACTATGTTAGGATGTTAAACTTGATTCCTTACTCAGATGTAGTACACAAGGAACTCACTATTGATATGGGCCCAATAGAGGATAGTGTAGTGGGTTTTCTTTTTTTCTTGTTTGGGTCATATGGTGGCCTTCCTAATAGATCTATTGGTACCCTTTATAGTGGAGGAAGATATGGTATAATGATATATTCTTGGGTACTGAGATATTTTATATATAGTGGTAGTTTCATCACATCTATTTCATGTGGAACTTCTCCTATGTATTTTTAATGTGATTTTTCATGCCACTGCCATAGTTCATGTACTAGTCCAATAAATGAGTGACAGGAATGTGGAATCATAGGGAATTTCTAAGTGGTTTTGTACATGGATTCCACATTTTGTTTTAGAAAAAGGTTCATGGTAGATATGGGTTGTGACGGCTTGTTCTGTGGGGGGGGCTTAGGATGATGCAGGGCCTCATTTGGGAGGTCAGTACATGGTGTTAATTGAGGGTATCAAGGATAGTATTAGACACATATACATTAGGGTTTAGTTCCTCAGGTGGTCAAAATATGGTATGGTTAGTGAAGTAGGTCAAATGTTGGAATGGTATATACCATGAATTTGGTTTTGGGGGGGGTGGAACAGAGGGACCTTCTATAGAAAGAGGTATATTTTTTTTCTTGTGTTTTGTTTCATTATTTAATATAGGGGAAACTAATTATTTTATTTCTAACTAGGTCATGTTTGGTTTGGGGTTAACCATTTATATTTATCTAGGATTTCTTCTCTTGATGCACATATCAGGAAGAAGTTAGATTGTGTTTAGAGGTTCCCATTATGTGTTTTAGTGGTTAGGGTATATAGATATCTCTAATATTTTCTTATTCTAGATATTATAAGCATTGAAATCAACTTTGGAATGGATTGGATGAGGTCATTTTACTATTACATAGATTTATATCAGAGGTGATGTATTTTACATTCCTTAGGGAAGAGGAGTTTTTCTTGTGGGATAATAGGAAGTAGAGGTTAGTATATTGGGAAATAACTTTAGTAAGATATAATACATTACAGTATATATATAGGGTATAGTTATTTTAGTGGATTATGTGATAATTAAAGATACTTTTCTCTGGTTATGAAACCTCCCTGGATGTCTTCCCATATGAATTCTCAAAAACTCCCTCTTAGTAGGGAGTTTGAGTTCATGATTAATATCATTCCAGGTTTGGATCCCATATAGATTCCTATTTATTACATGTCATTGGATGAGCTAAAGAGTTAAAGGTGTATCTTGGGGATCTTTAGGCGAAGGGTTTTATTCAACTGAGTACCTATTCTTGGGGAGATATAGTTTTATTCACTAATAAGAAAGATGGTAACCTCAAGTTATGCATGAATTATAGGAATCTAGACCAGGTTTTAGTAAGAAAAAGATATCTATTTCCAAATATAGATGACATAGTTGATCAGTTTATATGGGCTCACTGGTTCTCTAGGATCAACCTATGGTTGGGATAACATTAGTTAGAGTTCGAGGCATAGGATGTTATGAATACAGAATTTAGGAGAATATATTGGTTATATGGGCCTCTCATGATTCTATTCGGATGGAGTAACATTGATGTTGTTTAAAGAACTCATCATCTAATTTTACATCCTTACATAGACTCATTAATTATGGTTTTATTAAAGATATATTGGTATATTTATGGACCCAGTACTTTCATTTCCTGAAAATTGAGATTGTATTGAGTATCATTAGGGAACATTTACTTAAAACCAAGTACTTGATGTATCACTTTTAGATTCTGGAGGTGCATTTCCTCAAGTATGTGATCTCAGAGTTCAGGATCTTAGATGATTAAAAAAAGTGTAGGTGGTGATTTCTTGTGTATGACCTACGAATGTTCTTGAGATCCATAGTTTTCTTAGGCTGGATAGAAATTACATAGAGTTAATCTAGGAATTCTCTCACTTGGAAGTGCCTATGATAAGGTTTTCCAAGAAGGGAGAATATTTTTAGTGAATAAGATACCCTGAAGAGGCCTTACAAGAGTTAAAGATGAGAATTAAGTCCTCTATAATGCAATTTATTTTATAACTAGAGATTTTTTATACCATTCATTATGATGCCTTGAGGATTAGACTGAGAGTTTTTTTTATGAAAAGGGATCTGGTGGTTGTCTATGGGTCTCGACAGCTATAACCCAATATGCATAATTACCCTACCCATGATTTGAAGCTAGATATATGGTTTATGCCATGAAATATTGGCATAATTATCTACTCAGTGAGTATTTTTTTGACTACATGGCCATGAGATATTGTAATATATTTTTTTTTCTAAGTGGGTACCCAATAACCAAATTTTTTATGTACTTTGATTACCATTACATGTATATAGTTTGATATATATGCATGTGTGTGTGTGTGTTACTATAGTAGTATTTATAATTATATTTCTTAAATATTTCTAGTAATTTCCTTAGATTACATGTTTATGAAATGGTTATATAAGTTACCATAATATAATGTGAACCTAGAGATACCATAATAGTAATATTAAATATATGTCATATGGTATATACACATCATGATGACTGGAGATAATATTGTATGACTATCTGGTGTTGGGAACTCATAAGTATTAAGACTTTTTCTCATGAAGTTCACACTTGGTGATCATGAATAAAATATATCTTGACTAATGGTATTCCAATAGGAACACCACATATATTAGGTTTCATTGGTAGTTCTTATCTGTTAACATGTGTTTCGGTCTCTTGAATTGAGATTATTATCTGTGCATACCATCTTATTATGTACTTTTATAAAAGATGAAAACCATAAAATTCACTCCATGGAGAGGTAGATTATGTTGGTTGTTTCATTGGTGGTATGGAATAAGTTTAATGATAAAGATAGAATTTTTAACTTCTAAAAGGAAGTGATATCTCAGGTCTAGTTGATTTGGTTGGTAGTACCTTCATTAAATCCATGGAAATAGTAAAAGAAGGTAAGTCTATCTAATAAAGTTAATAAATAATAAATCAACAAAGGATAACGACAATAAATTTGCGTCCTGATTTATGAGATATCATGATGCAAATATATTATATTACATAGTATGTTTTCATAGGAGGTTATAATTGTTATGAAAATGCCTTGTCTTCTTATGGGCCTTGATGGGTTGGTATACTCCACTCCTAGTATGTAAGTATTACTCACTTCTATCAAGATGATTACCCTAAGGGTTATACACTTAGCTTATTCAAAAGTTTGTAATATTTATAAGAATATGAGTATAGGAAACGGTGGGCACCAACACGAGGTCCGTGAGATTTCCAAGTATAAATGACCACAAAAAAAATTCATCCTTCTTCGATCATAGAATAATTAGAGTTGAATTTATTTATTTAATTTATTTTCTAGTGTTTATATAAATACAAGAGAAAATATTTAATTATAGAAAATCACTCTGACATGGGGTGGTTCACTTGGTGTGGCCCCTCATAGAAAGATGGATGACACGCCTCCAACATCTGATGGATCTCAATAATATCATCACTCATTCTTATCGTGAGGTGAATAGGGTGGTGGATGGCCTTTCCAGTAAAGTATTTAATAGCATTTTGGCATGGATGGATGATCTCCCAGCAGATCTCACCCCAATTTAGAAAAAATATTGTAATAAATTTCCCTCATTTAGAATTTTGTAATTTTTTTTCTCATCTTTATATATGTTTGTGCTTTGTTCTTTTGACGAAGGCATCATCATCTTAAAAGAATTAATGAGAGAATATTATTTTAATATTCAAGGTTCATTTCATATTTGCAAGAATAAAAAGGTGAATTAATGGCTTAATTTTATCCCATAATATATTTATTATATTATAAGTTTGTGATAAAAATATATATGAAATTTAAGAAATAGTTAGTTGGTCATAATATTTCATTTATGGATTATTTAGTGGGTAATTCATATTTAGGGTTCAAGCAGTCATTTTCAAGTATTTCATACCTCGCTATATAAGTAAGAGGATGATATAATTTAAGGGACTATTCATCTTTCAAATTTTTGATATCATATCTCATCTCTCTCATATAATAGAGATAGAATCATCTCATCTAATTTTCATTCAAAGTTCTCTTTCATGGATCAAAGTATCAACGTTGTAGTGATCATTGGGGTATCGAAGGCCACATCGATTCTCCATGCTAGCACCCAAGTATTGAGGATCAGCATTCTGGTAGAATTATTGGTACCATGAGAACAATGAATGCACCTTCAAATTGATGAGGTAATTATTCATTTTAATTCTGTGCTTAAATTATTTCACATGATATCATCACCCTATTACCATATTGTGCATCTCTAGGGAGAATTTTTTTACACTGTTCTAGTGATAAAATTTCTAGGTCCCATTCCCATCTACTTACATTGTGTTCATGGTACCAATAATAGATATTTTAGAGATTTCATGATGGTTTAAACCAATAAAAATTAATTTTACATTAAATTATTATATAGATCATTATCATGGTCCCATCGCATCTAATTGAGCTTCAATCTTATCCTGAATGGACAAGTTATGGAATATAAAGTTTTAAATCAAATGAAAACCAATTTTTTAGGTTTAAAATTTTTTAATAATGCACACACACACACACATGTTATATTTTACATGTAATTGGTATATAGGGGTGGATTTTGATGAACCTCAGTTCTCCAACTAGATATAGATTATAGAAATAGTATTTTTTTGATCCATAATAACTCTACAAAAAAGTGAAATATATTATGTTTCAAAATCATATTTAGTAGGCTTTGAAAAATTACAAAATATAAAATAAAATAATGGGGGGACTATCTAGGTCAATCCAAGAAAAAAATAAAATATAACAAAAAGGTTTTCAATGGGGTGGCTTTCTCACCCCGTGATTTACTTACCACCCAAAAAAGTGGGGGTGGGGAATTGAAATAGCCCCCCTCTTTTTGAGTGGTGCTATAAGTTTCTTTACAATGGGATGGTTCAGCCAACTGATGGTATGTGCACTGTATATCCTTGCTTTATATGTATAAGGGAATTAACTTCCATGTGTATTATTCTGTATATATTTTTAATTTTCTTGAGTGTTTATGTATAATTACAAGGATGATATTAGATTAGGACCATACCGAGATGAGGTGGTATTCCACACCAAATATGGTTACATTGGAAAGGGTTGTGAACTACAATATGAGTGAGACATGACTCAGGTATTCCAAAACTTTAGTCATAGTTGATTCATTCATTCTCAATGGATAAACCAATATTAATTTATCATTATTAGTCATTGTAATATACAACCCCTCATCAATGTCTTGTGAAGAGGTGGAGGATCTAATGGCCATAGGTGACATCAAAGAAACCAAAGGCTGTAAATAAAATCCAAGGGTGTCAAAGAATGTTGGGGGTGATTTTCCATTTAGAAAGAAAACAACCAACCCAAAAAAATAACATCCAAACTATTATATGATGCGTGAATAAAATAATAAAACCAAAGCTATACTCAATAATAAACAACCATATCAGAGTACCAACAAAAACAAAATACAATGACTAAGAAAATTCCAAGAGACTCCAAGACTTAATAATAACCAAAAGACATAATCCCATGAAATATCCAATCAAGCTCCAAGTCCACCTATTATTCCCATGGTATCAATATGAATCAATAGAGAAATGTGATAACTTCCCTTTTCTTGTATCCTAATAGATGACATCTAAAAATGCACCAATGTACCCAATAAAGGGGTTAGTATATACTTAGTAGGATTTCCATAAATAATTTCTAAATCATGTCACTAGGAAAAGAAATGGTTATCACATTTTATATAAAATATTTTAAAGTAGCTAAAGTAGTTTATCTCAAGTAATTAGTCGTTCTATAAAAAAAATAAAAAAACAATTTAAAATTTTCGCATTGATTTTTCATACCCATTCCATGTTTCCATACACAAACATATAATTATGTCAGGTTACACATCCATACTAATGAGAAATATCTTTTCCTTCCAACAAGTCATCACTAGGTGGCCAATGTCTTTTGTGCCCAAATGGTACACACCCCATATCTTGGGTCATGTCCTTGTACCCAAGTGGAACATGAGAATGATTCAGGGCCATGTTAAAAGAAATGAACTCTCACTAATCATGTATGAAAAATCCCATTCCAAACCATTTCACAAAAAAAAATATTTAATGAAAATGGTTTTTAAAACAACTTTCATTAGATAAAACAATACAATTAATTTTAAATCACTATTTTAAAATTATAAACAAATGGGGTTTTCCAAACCCATCCAATTCTACAACTTCTAAAGTCAATACCCAAAGATGTTTCCACTAAAAATCACACAAGTATTTCCCAATAGTTTCAATAAAATAATTTAATCAAAAATAATCATTCAAGTTGTATCAAAAGTGGAGATGAGAGATAGTCCACCTACCTCACAACGGATTGTGAGAATGAAAAAAACAATATGATATTATAGATCTGGCCTTGGATCTTATTCCCTTCAGTATATCCAACCCAAACTCATCAAGATATTCAAAAATGAAAATAGATATATCCACGACAAACTCCATATCATAATATTAGTGAGAAAAAATTATAATATCTAAGTAAAGAGAAAAAAACCATGACTTACTATAGAATCTATATCTCCAACACACTATGATTAGATAAAATATCACTCTATATCAGAAGAAAATGCTAAAGGATCTTTGGGAGGGGGGGAATTCAAGACCATGATATAATAGGGGATGAATGATGGTTTCGTGGCCTTAAAATGGTTTAAAAGTAATTTTTATAATTAATTAAATCTTGTAACACGGTTTAGAAAACTGTTCACCAACCATACAATTCTAATATCTTAAGGTCATACCTCACATGGTTAGACGAACAATGCACCAATCATGTTTTTCCCTCTATTTCACTTTTCATGGTTTCCCCTGGGAACTCACAAGGTTTTGAAAATCTTTGAACCAGTTGTGCACCTTCCTAGTGACTCCCAAAACATATTGAATAGTTCTTAGAGGTGGTTCATTGTTTCTATTAACCATTAAAAAATCTTGAACCTCTAGAAACAACTCCAAAACATGTATTAACCTTATTAAAACACTTTAAAATCAACACAACAATTAAATAATCTAAAAAACATAAATAAATTTTCATTTACGTGAAACCAATGGTGATAAATTCTCTCCAACATTGGTATTTTCATCCCCAGAAATTAAAAAACTGGTATTGTCTAGGAAGAGTTCAGAAAATTTCTTTAACATTTCCTTTTCACACTCCCATGTATCTTCCTAAATCTAGCTATGTTTCCATAAAATACTCACTAAAATTATACTTTTCCCATGAAATTTATTTTTTTTACTATCCATAATATGTAATGTCACCTGAATCAACACAGTATCCATTTCAAGATCAACATGGTCCCATCAAATCACTTGGTTAAGATCAAGCGGGTACTTTTTCAATTGATATACATGAAACAAATTATGCACAAAATTAAACCTTAGTGGTAAATAAAAATGATAAGTGACATCACAAACATGTTTAATTATCTCAAAAGGGACAATGTACCGCGGGGAAAAGTTTCTCTTCTTACCAATATAATGATGTCTAATCCTTGGAAAGATTATTAAAAAAACATTATCAGTTATCTAAAGTGATAACGGTCATTATCGATGATCTTTGTATGATTTTTTATGACTCTAAGACATCATTGTCCTATTTTTTTATCATCTAAATCTTATTTTTTTCTAGCATATGGTTGGTTCCAATTAGTAAAGTCTCACCTATTTCCATAAAAAATTGGAGAACAACAAGGGTGGCTATATAATTCTTCAAAATTATCCAGATGTATGTTGTCCTGAAAATGATTATTTTATGAGAACTCCACTAACTGTATATTATCCTCTAACGAGACACCAAAATCCATTAAAAACCCCTATGAATTTCCTCCAATGTATGGACCGTCCTTTCATATTTTCTATCCATTTGACGATGATAGGATATGATCATAGTTAACTGGGTTCCAAGGGATTGTTGTAAGTATTTCCAAAAAAAGATGTAAACCAAGGGTCTTATTCAGATATAATTGAGACCAGAACACTTTGAATCTTTAAAATTTCCAAAAGGTAGAATTTGGACAAGTCTTTTACCATATTAGTTTCCAGAATATGGGTGAAGTGAGATAACTTTTTGA
This sequence comes from Viscum album, assembly GCA_963277665.1. Taxonomy (NCBI): domain Eukaryota; kingdom Viridiplantae; phylum Streptophyta; class Magnoliopsida; order Santalales; family Viscaceae; genus Viscum; species Viscum album. The sequence continues at coordinate 321,471,226 of OY728156.1, forward strand.
CCTTATCCACTATCACCCATATGATATCAGGTCTTAAAAATTTCCTTGGTATACCTGTTACAAAAAACCATGACCATCTTCTCCCATTTAAATATGGGAATCAATAAAGAAAGAAACATACCAGCAGGCCATTGATGTTCTATCATGACCTATTAATAGGCAATACCTCTTGAGACTTACTATACTACTTCTCTTTTCATTCCAACCCAGAAAAAATATACTTTCAACACTTTATATATTTTCTAAATCCCATGGTGAATAGACCATATAGAATGTTGGTATATAGTAATAATTTGTTCTTGATAAGTCAAAGGTATAAATATTTGATCTCTAAACTATAACACTAAACTTTTATCCAACATCCATCCCTCAATGGTATCCCCAACATTGAGTTTTGAACTTATGGTAACACATTTATGATTGAATGTTTGATAATTTATAACCTTCCAAGCCAAATTAGGAATGATAGAATACATAAAGAAATATAAAAAATTACCTTTTTATCACAATCTTGTTGTGTATCAACTATGAGTAGAATAATATTCAATTGATCTCAAGCCTCTTTAGAAAACTATGCATATGAATTTATACTCAATGTATCTACAACATAATTTCCTTTCCCTGGTGTATACCACAAGTGAAAGTTAAAAATTTGAAGATATTCTGTCCATATACTTTTCCTTATATTCAAATATATTTGTGAGAAAATGTGATTTGATATTTTTTGATTAGTATACACCATTAATTTTTCACAAAAAAGACAATAATTACAAATCATTAAGGAATGAACTATAGCATACAACTCCAAAAAATGTGTCATCTAGTTCTTCAAATGCATATGTAACTATTTTGGTCAATAATAAACCACATGATCTCCCTACATAAGAACACATCCCAGCCTAAATAATTATGTATCAAAATAAACTACATTGACCGGTATAGACTATAGAAACATTAAGATGGGTAATAAAGTAATTCTGACCTTAAGTTATTGAAAGAATTTCTTAAATTATTCATTTCACTATGAAGGAACACCTCTCCTCATCAAAGGTTCCATCGGTGAGGAAAAACATGAAAATTCATATACAAAATTTCTATAGTGTCCAGCTAAGACAGGGAAACTATGTAACTCAAATAGATTCTTCATTGGTTGGTAAGAGATAATAGCTTATATCTTTTTATGATATATAGAAACACCATTTTTAGAAATTAAATATCCAAGGAAATGTACCTCTTTTATCCATAAATCACACTTTGATAACATATCATAATGGTGATTTTCCTACTAGATACCCAACACTATACCTAATTATCTCTCAAGGGCCACTTTTGTCCTAGAATACACCATAATATCTTCAAAAAAAATCACCACAAATAAATATATACTCCTCTAAAAAATTTGTTCCATCAATTCCATAAATAAGGCTAGTGCATTCAGAAGAACTAAAGTCATAGCAATAAATTCATAATGGTCATATCTTCTTCTAAAAGTCGTTCTAGGATTACCCACCTTCTGAACTCACTATTAGGGATATCTCAAACACAACTCAATTTTATAGCACCATTGTTCTCCCCTCAACTCATCAAATAGATCATCAATTCGTGAAAGAGGATATATATTCTTTATTATAACTTGTTTAAGCTTATGATAATCCACATTAAGAATAAGAGTTCCATTATATTTCCTCACAAAAATAATTGGTGCTTATAATAGATATGTGCTCGGTCAAATGAACACTTTACCCTCTAACTCTTCTAAATAAACATTCAACTTCCAAAATTATGTTGGTACCATCCTATATGATGTTAGTTAAATAGGACGAGTCCCTAGTAGGAGATCAATTGTAAACTCCACTTCTCTTTTGGGTGGAAACCCAAGAAAATTATCAGTAAAAACATCAAGAAATTGGTCAACGATAGTTGTAAAAATTATATTACTAATATCTTATATATATGACAAAGTAATTACTTCCAAAATATAAAATATGGTTTCAACCACCAGTGCCAAAATTCCCTCTATACTAGCATTTAAATCCTAATATCCTCTAAATAGATTCTCAGTGATATAAAGTATTTTGAAACTAACGTTTTAGAAATAATAGTCCATGTGATCCTTGAATAATTTAAACTAATACATTCCAAAAATAAAGTCATAGACATCCATCTCAAGAATAGACAAATCCTAAAGAAAATTATCCCCATAGATAGTTAAAAAAATAATCATTACACATAAATGTTGAACGCTATCTTTATCTAATGTTTAAAATAGAAGAAAATATCTCTATATGAAAAACCATATAACTAACAACATGAGAAGAAATAAATGAGTGGGATGCACTTTTATCAAACAAATCATGCATAAGGATAGAATTAAAAAGATTTTTATCTCTCTTTGTTTAAGGACCGACTTGATTATCCATGATCACTTCATCATCTCCATACAATTTCTTACTTGTTTTGATTTACCCATTTTTACCCGATTGAGATTTCATAGGTTGAGGAGTAATGGTATTCCTAGAATCACCTGACCATTATTGGTTCATTTTATGAGAGTTATTCTACTGATCTCATCCATTTGAAGCATATTATATTTGGGAAATATGAGATCTATCTAGAACTAGACCTTGGAGAACTGGGATAATAATGGTGAACATGTACCATCTGATTAAAATTGTGACAAGATCAACGTGGTATCATACAATGTCACTTTATATGGTAGAAACAACCACATTGAAAAAATTCAATTTTATTTTTCAATTGAGGAGGAATTTTTTCTGATCCCATGGTATAATTATATTTTTTCCCACTACTCTAGAATTAGGTTTCCCAATTTCACTTATTCTAATCATTGGAGTTCCCACCTATTTCCTTAAGAATAAACAATCTCCCAATAATCATATTTCCTAAGATATCTATTTCTTATACTATTACTCTATTAAAATTTTCAGTATAGTTCATAATAAAATGAATTGAAATCATTGAGAAAATTATTATTCTTAACCTCAACTCAAAAATTCATGCCTTCAAGTATGTACTTGAAGAAAATTTAAAGGGAACTGTGACTAGATTCATGAATTTCACCATGTACTCTGTTACCGAGAGGTTCTATTTATTCAAACTGTATAAGTTCATTGTTCAAGTAATTCTGAACTTGTTAGGATAGATTTTTTTGTTGAACAATTCATCAAAATCATCCCATGTGACGCTTTGGTTAGCATTACCCTAAAAAGATAAATCCCCCCATTTTCATTTTAGTTCCTCCATCATATATGTTGAAAAACTTACTATCAAATCTAATGGTGTCCCAAGGAAATCAAATATTTGATTCTTCTTATTCAACGAGGCTTCTCTTTTTTTCAGTTTGGAATCACCCTGAAAGGTTGGTGGGTTCTAATTTTGGAACTGAATTGAATGGTCTACTTGTCAAGGTTCTTCATTATGATTAAACCTATCCATGGCCTTAAAATAATGGATAACTATTTGGACCTTCTATTATTTCACTTGTTCTTTATTTGAAACCACATTTTTATTATCCACTTTAAGTTGATTTCTAAAATGCCTACCCAGTATCATTTGTTATAACTAAAACAAACACTATTTAGTCATCTCCCATTAAAACTGAAGGCTTAGAAATTATAAATTTCCATATCAAAAAGTAACAAAACCATTATTTTAAAAATACAACCAATTAAAATCATTTTGAATTTTTTTGATAAATAATATAATTCACAATGAACACTACATCTCTAATAGACAGTCTTACTTACAATGCATGGTATGCAACTCTCATTGGCTAAAATAATTACGATGAGGTGAAAATACACCTAGAAGTGTCTTCAAACATTTTTTACCCATACTACCCAGGTAACTTGAAGTTTAATATAAAAAGGTTAGAAATATCCTTTTATGATCTACATTTTATGTTTCGATAATCCTATCTCCTTTCTACCACCCCAAAAGACAAATGAATCAAACAAAACGGATACCATTTCCAACTCAAGGACCAAAAAATTGATAAAAAAAATATTATGCCCATCCTAATGGACTTGAGAAGTGTTGGAGGTGATACTGGCCTTAGGTGACATCCCTAAGAAACCAAAGGATGTAAATAAATTCCACAAGCTTCAGATAGTGTTGGGGGATGATTTTACCTTTATAAATAACACAAAATAACTAACAACAAATGAACATCCAAACCATTACACTATGTTTGAATAAAATAATACAACCAAAGGTATACTCAATAATAAAAACCCATAATAGAGTACCAAAAAACAACAGAATACAATAACCAATAAAATACCAAGAGACTCAAAACCCCAAAGACAACCAAAACATATAATCCCATGAAATGACCAACCAAGCTCCAAGTTCACCTACTACTTCCATGATATCTATATTCATGACTAGATAAATATGATAGTTTACCTTTACCTATATCCCATCATTTGACATCTAAAAACACACCAAAGTTCCCAAGATGGGGGTGAGTATAAACTTAGTATGATTTCTATAAAGACATACCAATGCATTCCATTAGGATAACAATCAGTAAGTATATTTTATATAAATCATTTTAAATAAGTAAAAATAGTTTATATATATTCATAATCAGTTTCATGGAAAATTATAAAAAAAATCATTTTAAACATTTCTCATTGATTTAGAAAACACATATGTTGTTTCCACACACACTTACACATGCATGTTTGGTGACAGTTATGTACTCACGAGTGGTCTATCATCCATCCACCAAGTCTTCTATAACACCCTAAATTTTTATGAATTATTTATTTATAATAAATTAAATTCCTTGATAAATTTCCTTACACACAACACTATGTTTGTATTATGTTACAAATAACACCAAGTCTAAACGGAACATGGAATACTATTAAAAAATTAGTATTTAACATGATAATTATCACTTAGACATTGAAATATTGGGTATGAATTGTATTAATTAAATTATGAATATATATGCTTTAAACACGTATATATAATTAATTTTTTGGTGACCAATTAATTACAAATGCAAAAAACCCTTTTGAAAATAAATGTAATCATTTTATGAAAAAAATATTTTTATGAACATGAAAAGCATTTTACCTAAATAAATTAGAAGAATCAATTTTGCGGAATTATTTGTAAAAAACTATATATAATATATTATATAAAGTTTTTATAATTCATATTCTATGTTTTATATACAAGAGTCAAGAATAAATCCAATTCTATAATTAAAACTATATTTTCTAAAAAATAATTTTGTCACCATTGGTTCACTTATTTTAAAATAAATATTTACCACTATTAGAAAATTTATTTGAAAAAATAAAGTTATATTTTTAAATATTAATGAAGAAATTAGATTAGGGAGATTTTTTTTTTTGATTTTTCTAAAACGTTTCATTTTTGATCAATAGTGAAAATATTGAATTTTAATTGAAAATTGTCGTTCAGTTTAATTTATTGGTAATGTCAAATTATATTTTAATTTTTTTAAAGTAAAATTAGTTAAATTATAAATAAATTAATACAATTTATTTCATTTTAATAATTTTTATATTTAATTTTGATATAAAAACATTTAAAAGTTTTGAAAGTTTTCTCTTTAGAAGCTTGCTTTCATGTCGAGTTTGTGAGATTAAATTTAAATTAAATTTTCTCAATTATGTGAATATAATTTAGAAAAATGGATTATATATTTTTAATTTTACTAATTTATATTTCATAATTAGGTCAAATAAATTTTTTGACAAAAATAATTAGTGAAAACAATAAAAATTATTTATCACACTTAATGTAAAAAATGGTTTTACCAGAGGTTAAACTAAAAATATAAGGGTTAAAAATAACCCAAAACTTGTAAAAAATCTATTTTATGGAAATATTTAGACATTATACCTTCTATTATTGATAATGGTTCATTATTGGAGCTTTTTGACAAGAAAAAAAATGTGTGTGGAATTATCTCTTTCAAAAAAAATACAATTGTTCCACTCACCTCACTTATAAAAGGAAAATCGTTCTACTCTCTACTTAACACCTTAAAAATATTTTGGTTAATCCAATAATATCCCAAATAACTTCCCTACATATCTAATTGAGTATTATAATACTTATATTATACATAAATCCATCCAAGGAAGGATCCTGGTGAAAACCTAAAGAGGATACCCAAAGAAGATGTAACGTTCATCAATGAGCATTTTTATTTTATTTATTCCTCCACCTACTTATATTATTATTATAACATGATGATATAATAAACTAAATATATTAAATATACATAGATGTTGTCATATTAAGTTCACAACCTAAAACCATCTCCACCTAAATCAAATGGGTTATAAATTCATCATTTGTGTGTACGGCGAACAACTGCCTTGCGTACTGATGTCATTAATTTTTCCATTACCACCTATCATAGTTGGGTGTGATTATGGATATTAAGTATATATATATATATATGATATTTATAACAATTTTATACCTATTTATTAATTATATCATATGTACCTTTTTTACTTTTCATTCCATAAGGGATATTATAACTTTATTCGTGTGTAAAATGGATTGCCACCTCACGAAGTGATGTGATTAATTTTCATTAACATTTTACATAGAATATAAAATTAATAAATATTTGTAATATACATAACCTAAATATGATATTAATTAAATATCTATAATTATGAAAATTTAATATATCACTTTATTTATTAACTTTTCACTCACTGAAAGATGGTAACATCATTCATGTTCATGTGGACTACTACTTTCACGAACCGATGTGGCTCTATAATTTAATCACCACACCACCTGGATGAAATTTAAAAGTATATTTAAATAAATAATATTTTATTTATGATATTATTATAATTATTTATAGATAAAATATTACTTACCATCTTTTCATAATTATTGTAGAGAAATGGAAATGTTACTCATGCGTATGTACTGCCTACCCTCTCCATTATCATAACATACTTCATTTCTCAACCCCATATTTCATGATTGGTTTTAAGAGTAAAATTGATGAATAAATATTATAATTATTAAATTATTATTATTTTATAAATAATATTAACCATAATCAACAGTATTGAAAAAAAAATCAAAACATATATTAAAGACAAAGTGGTTATTTCCCAAAACTTGACTTTAACATGAAATTGTTAATAAACAGGCAATAAATGGGAATAAGTAAGTAATATATGGTTTTTTATATGAAATTATGTTTATATAATAAATTTCTAATAAACTTATATTTATTATACATGAGGTTCGAATGTGTATGAAGGAAATCAAGACTTAAGGTAAGGGATTTCTAGTCTCTCCTTTATTTATGGGTGACATATTTAAATTCACCACTCCTTTATCTTGTGTGGTGTATATAATACCCATTTTAAATGATATATCATGAATCAAATTATTTTAATGATATTTAAAGTTTCATTTTATTTTATTCTTTATTTTTATTAGGATTCAAAATTCTAATAATGCAATAAGGGATTTTCTATCAATTTTTCTTCTTTGATACATATGTTGTGTTATGGACCTATATTCTTTCAAGATGTGTACATATAGACACTTTTACTTGTAATTTCATGATTTTATTTTTCCTCGTGATATTTTAGCTTCCATTTTATATTATTCCTTTTTGGGTTTTATAATTCAAATATACCAAAGTGGTAATTATTTTATGTTACAATCTCATCATTTATTGTGATTATTTATGATTATGTTTTAGATGATGAAATATTATCATCTATATCCCAATAAACTCATTAATTTTATTATTCTATGGTTATTCATGATATGTTCAAGTAATATTACCATTTTTATCTCTTTGGTACTTAAACTAATTGAAAAAATGTTTTTAATAAAACATTATTTTATCTCTCTCTTTGGTCAAAAAAATTGGTTTCTTCCAAAATAATGTTTTCTAAAAAAATTAATTTTTTTTATTTTTGTCCTATTTTTTTAAAAATATTTTTTTAATACTGTATGAATTTTTTAAAAAATATTTTCAAATTAATCTTCATATCATTTTTCAAATAATGGCTATTTTGATTTTATCGAAAATATAAAAGGAATATTTATTTTTATATGTACCATATGAACCAAACTTCTTGTTATCGTGATAATTATTTTCATTGAAGATTACTTTATAGTTTTTCAAAGTTATTTTCAAAGAAAAATATTTTAATTTTTTTTATAATTTGAAAGTATTTTTCAAATCAAAAAGACTATTTTCATCAATAAATGTTTTAAATGAACAATCGAAATAATTTTTCATCTAAGATGACATCTATTGATGTTAATTACACCTTACTAGGGATATTATCCAAGGATTACATTATTGTTGTTTCTCTAAATATTTTAAGTTTATGATGGCATTATGTTTATGAAACCCATTTCATCTCATGGTTTATGGTATGATGAATGTTTTATGATCTGATAGCACACATAAATTTCGTTTTAAATATAATATGGGTGGGATTTATATATCTCCCTAAAAAGCATTGGGTGAAGATGGATACCTCCTGACTAAATATGTTATGCGTGAACTTGATTAAATTTTCACAAATTTATGCATGAACCTGATTAAATGTTCGCAATTTTATGTGTGGGCCAACACTTCATATCCATAATGTTATACGTGGGCCTATATTTTATATCCATAATTTTTGTTGTGGACCTAGTTTCATGTTATTAAGTTTATGTGAGGGTACAATTTCATGTATTTAAACTAGTGGGTGAACCTTTCTCTATTTATACATGTTCAAAATATTATAACCTCGTGTTTATGTCAGAAATATATGTTTTATGTTAATTTTATGCTCTCATGGAGCACGTTTTTTATTTCATTATGATTCATGCCTTATGAACTAACAATATTTATTTCCTGGTTCCATATATGATCTTTGAAATGGAGGGTATGGTTTTCAAATGTTAGTCTCATTTTATCATACCCCTATGCACATGTTATGCTTATGAATTTCCTTTGATTACCCTTATTGATCATCTGAGCACACCCTTTATTAAGTTTCCTTTTCCAAGGTTATGAAGAATGTTTTTTAAGAAGTATTAATAATGGGGAAGATATTTACAGGAGACACTGAAGATATTTCATGAATTAAGAATATTTTATTCCAAGTTTCCAAAGGTACTAAACTATTACACTCCTCAAATGTGTGTTTATAAAATATATTGAATATTCAACTAAAAAGATGTAATATCCAGGTATGATAAGACTAGTTTTATATAGTTGGTATCAGATGATTGGTTTAGTAAACCTTTTTAAAATAGGATGAAAAATATTTAGTGAGAACCCAAGAGATGTTTCTAATTATAGGTCTAGGTATGTCCTTAAGGATAAGTCTAAGAATGTTTGAAAATATAAGAAAATATCCTAGAATTTTGGTAAAAGTGATAAATTGGTTTCTAAGAAATTATAACCCTATCTAGATACTATAAGTGGATGTGGATTCAGCATAGAGGTAATTGGGGATAATAACTCTACAAAGTGTTCATTGAGAAGAACTTGATCATCACCTAATGCACAAAAATGGGCCTTGCTGCACACCTGGTTTGACACTCCATATAAATATGCTCTAGAAATTCATAAACCCTTTATGAAACCATCATGAAGGATTTAAATATATGAGGACTACGAATGTCCTTGGATAAACCTAATGTTTTATAAATTAAAAAGAAGGTGTCATTATTTAGACACCCTATAATTAATTCATCGTGGTTATGTGTTTTTCTTCTTTGATAATTCAATCTGACGTTATTATTTTTGGTATTATTCAATGGTTGGAACATAGAGGAACTGTTTTAATGATGAATGAAATATAAAATGTAATTATTTCACTCCTAGGCAACTTAATGTTATAGGAGATGAAATGAAAAACCCCATTACTATGCTCATGAAAATTTTCAAATTTATGACTCATGATGGAATTAAAAATGAGAAAAGGAGGGGAATAAGGTCCTATTGAGTCTATCATGAGGCAAAAACCAACTTATTTTAATGGTTTTGTTGATCCACTGGTTTTTGAGTAATGGATTAGTACCACTAAAAATATATTTTCTATTTTCAAGTGTTTAAAGCATCAAAAAGTCATTTTACTTGTCTACTATTTGGAAGGTGACACAGATCAATAGTGGATTCTTACTAATAATATAAAGAAATTAAAAGAAATTTACTACATGAAGTTGGATGAGTTTAAAAGACTATATTTCAATAAATAATTTCCCTATATTCTTTATGAAAAAATGGAGTAGTAATTCCCCAATCTTAAGAATAATGAAGATTAATCTTTCAATACTTATGAAGAAAATTTTATAATGCATGTGAGGTACTCTTTGGGTATTATAATTCAGCTTAAAAGTAAGGTTGAATATTTCTTCAATGTATTGAAACTAAATATATATAGGGAATTATCCATATGTTACTTTGGATTCTATGAATAAATCATTCGATGTGAACTAAATGTGGAAATATAAGCTGAAACCCCTCTTGGTTCTGGTGATAAAAAAGGAAAATGGGGTTCCATGGGAAATTCAAGGATAATTCACATGGAGAGAAGAAAACTTTTTAAACTTCAACTTTCCAAAAACTATAGGAATTATAACTTAAGTGGGTTCCTAAAATGAATAAAATTATATTTCAAGTGTTGGAATTGTTTCCATTAATAAAAATAATGTTGAAGTGATGTGAAGAGGCATGTGAATGAAATTAATAGAGATAGAGAGCTCAATATAATACACCACCAACACTATATTTTTTTAAGTGCAAGGAGTTTGTAAATTATGCAAATCAATTTCCCAATAAAAGGGATAATATAAAAGATAATACACAACAACTTTTAAAGAAAAAGTAAAAAAGGGAAAGATTATGTAATCATAATTGATGAAGTGAATCATGATAATTAGGGCACACTTATCCTCCCATTGTTAGTAGGGAATTTCATGTTTGATTTTGTATGAATGGAACCTATGAAAATTATATTGTTCATACTTTAGTGAAACTTCACATGATTATCTCCCTTGACATGGATTCTAGAATAATGAAGTCGCATTTAATATTATATCGATACAAGGATGTACCCAAGCTTCCAATGAAAATAATTTTATAAAGTTTAAGTTCTTATATAAGGAATAAAGGGTGAATTAATATTTGTAATAGTATATATCTAAATATAATATTAAATTTAAATTTTTTGATAGCATCATGGGTTTATGATTTTAAGGGTGAACCTATGTTCAAATTCATTAACAACCACTTTTGAGGTCTGATGTGATGGGATATTATCAAGAATAAGGTTATTTTAAGAGATGGTTATTTCAATAAAACCCATTGGTTTTGTATATGTTTTAATTAAAAAGAAATTTAATGTGGAATTAATTTTTATAGACAAATGATTAAAGTTATTGGTAAACTTTAGGGTTTATCTTATCTTTGATGTTGAGGAAATTATGGGTTATAGTTGATCACATAATGATATCAGCACACTTTATTGCTACCATAGAATATTTCTTTCAATATGATATTTCCAAAATATACATTAAGGAATGGGTAAGGTTGCATGGAATACAACATTCAATTGTATCTGACCAAGATCTAAAGTTTGACTCAAAGTTTTAATGAATTCTTCAGCAAAATCTTGATTTATAGTTGAGTTTCAGCATTAAAAGATTAATTCAAACCCTAGAGGATATGATAATATCATTTTAAAAATATTTAAAATTTGTTTGGTATCACACCTTCCTCCAATTGAGTTTCTTTATGACAATATAATTTACTCTAGCAATTATATTTCTCCCTATAAATCCCTTTTTACTTACTAGAATGAATTTTTAGAAATAAATCTATTGGGACCTGATCTTTCTAATGATATGGTTTTTAGGGTTAGATCAATACATTAATATTTATATACTCTAAAAGGTTGATATAAATCTTATGTTTATAATCATTGACGCAATATAGAATTTGAAGTAGGTGAGAAGGTCTTTCTATGAATTTCTCCATGGACGAATGAAGGGAAAACTAATCCATAGATATATCGATCTCATTAAAATACCTGATCGTATCGGGATAGTAGATTATTGTTTGGATCTTCTTCTAAACCTTTCTCAAGTTTATGGTGTGTTTTATGTATCACTCTTGGGGAAGTAAATACCTGATCCATAATATGTACTGAACTTATAGGTCCTACAACTAGAGCATGATATTTCTTATAAGGAATAACTAGTAAACATTCTGGATCATATAGATAAAGTTATATGAGATAATACCACTCACTTGGTCAAAGTTTTTTGGTGAAACCACCAGCCTAAAAAAACTATGTGAGAACTTGAGAACATAATGAGGCATAAGTATCAACAATTTTTGGTACCAGAGTGATGAATTTTTAGGGAGAAATTCATTTTAAGGGAAGTATAATGTAACACTCTGAATTGTTATGAATTTTTTCGAATAAAATATCATTGATATCTTTCATTACACACAACACTAAGTTTGTCTTGTGTTACACACAACACCGAGTTTAAACAAAACATAACATACTATTAAAATATTATTATTTAACATGATGGTTATCACTTATCCATTAGAATTGTGGTTATGAATTGGATTAATTAAATTATGAAAATATATGGTTTAAATATGTATATATTTTTGAAAAAGTGGATTCTCTAAACCCAAAATTTTTAAAAATTTTGATTACCATATCATGGATACAGTTAGTTTTTCTTGATGTTTACTTTCCATTTTGTATAGAAATTTCTACATCCATTATCAAATAGTAATTTCCATATATTATTTTTCATATCAAAAGGTTATTGTAGATCCCATACTATAATGGGAACATTAGGGTACTATGACATTAATCTTAAAAAAAATTCATATGGTCTAGATACATCATAATAACTATATATAGTTAATGTATGACTATCAGGTGTTGGGGGATCACAAGAATTGATACTTCTTCTAATGAAGTTCATACTCGGTGTCTCTAGTTGGTGACATTATGAGGACTGGCCCACCAATAGGTTCAACACATGTTTCAAGTTTTATTACTTGTTCCAATCTACATACATGTGTACTGGTCTCCTGACTTGAGATCCATATCAATGTGTTCCATTTGATGACATACATTGATGCAAGTCATAAACCATGATAATGAAATCCTAGAAAGGTAGCCTATGTTGGGTTTGTCATTGGTGGTACGAAATTAGTTGAATGATCAAGATTGGATTTTTTTTCTGCCATGTTGAGAAATAATATATATCAGTCCTAGTTGATCAGGATGGTAGTACCTTCATAAATCCTTGGCCAAGGTAGTCAGGGGTAAATTTGTCCAGTGAGATCAATAAACAATAAATAAATAAAGGAAAATGATACAAGTGTGGGTCTTTATTCATGATATATCTAAAGGAAAATAGATTATATTACAGAGTTCATGTTCCTAGGTTAGTTGTCATTAATACGACTATTCCCTATCTCTTTAGGGGCATTAATGGGTTGCTAGACTCTACTTCTATTCTCTGCATATTATTCAATACTATTTAGATAAGGGCCTATATGATCACACACAATAGCGTATTCAATAATCTTCCATATTATGGGGAATAGGTATAATTGACATAGTAAGTCACACCATGGGGTTTGAGTGTTGTAAAAGTTATTGATCCCCAAAAAATAAATAAATTTATTATTATTCAAGTAAAGAATAATTGGGTTGAATTTATTTATTCAAATTATTTACAAGTGTTTAAGTAAATACAACGAATAATATTATTCAAAAAAATATTATTTTAATATTCATGGTTTGTTTAATATTAAGAAGTAATTATGAGTCAAGTTAAATGACCTAGTTTTATCACGTAATATATTATTGGTATGTGATAAAATATAAACAATATTTATGATTCAATAGAGTTCTCCATAGTTACTATTTATTACTTATTTAGTGAAAATTAAATATATGGGGGTCGGGAACCCTATTTGGGTATTTTTAGAAATCCAAAATATAATTAGGAGAGGAGCTTAATTCCATGAATATTTCATGCATTTAGAATTGAGATATTTTATCTCCTATTCATTTATATAGAGAGAAATGGTCCAACTGAGTGTACGATAAAATATATCCTTCACCAATAGAAGGAAGTTGATTGTGGTGATCAATGTGATGTCAAAGGATTCGTCTGAACTCGTCGATAGCACCCAAAATTTGATTAAAGGTGACCATGAATATTTCATGGAGTGTGTGTGGATAATATTGAGAGGTTTTTCATTGGATCCTTTGAGTGATGGTCACTAGAAACGAGCGATTTTCATGTGTGCTTAAATTCAGAATGAGGTACACGCGCTATTTATTATTGTGCTCTGTTTAATTCAAGTGAGATCCTTGGTACCTTACTAGGGCCCACATAACTGAAGATGATAAGTTTCATCTTCTTGGTGATGAAATTTTTTTTATCCCCAGCCCACCGACTTCCACTTCTACCTTGGTTCCTACAATTGGTATCATAGGTATCACATGAATTTTCTGAGACAAAAAAAATTAATTTGCATTAAATTCGGTAGAGATCTTTGATTTGGTCCCAATGATTCAAATTTTACATCAATCTGATTTTCTATGACCAAGTAACGTCCATCCAAAGAAATTTATTTCGACCGACATGTGAGTTATTTATGGAGAAGACTTATATATATATAATGTGTTTTCTGATTAAAAATGATAAAGCTCATATGTTCCAGCCATGAGTTTGTCCAGAACAGTATATTTGGCTGGTGATCCATATATAAACCAATGGGAATTTTAAAAATTATTAAAATAATAATTTTTCATATAATATGATTTTTTTTAAATGGAATGAATCAAACGATTTCTAGGAAATTGTGATGTGGAAATCACCTAAACAAACCAAAGGATTTGGTTTGTCAAAATCATATCTTTAGGAATCGCAAGTTGGGAACATAACCCTGTGTCCCAACTCACACCGTTTAGGATCCAACCTTCACCCCATCGCTGAAGCTCCTGGTCGGACCTGCATCACACAGCTTCAACAAAGCCGTTGCATGTGGCATCTTTCAACCAAGCTCGTCATCACACAGAAGGAAACCCTAGATGTTGGAAGATCTATCATGTCATCATGATCGTTTCCCTCCTTGGATTGTATGACCACCACCATCCAGTGGCTCCTTCTCCAGTGTGATTTTCTAGCAGTCCATCCTCCCTCTATCCCGTCAAAACTCGGCTTCTACAAAAGAGTTACAGCCACAAACCCCTTCGAAGTCAGACCACCCACCGAATGTTCTTTCCACCTCCACTAATAATTATGTTGTTCCCTTTCCATATATGACGACTTAGACACTGGGCGTTAGTCCATATCTAGTTAGTTACCCACATCCAAGTTGCCCTAGTAGAGATTGGACCCTCTTCATAGTACATTTTTTCCCTAAAAAGTGGTCGGGATGAAACTTCAAAACCCCAAAGATGTTTGGGTAGACCTGTCTGACCCATAATGACACTACAGAAGCTTTGCATGCCCCGGAACACGTCTTCATGGGTTCAGAGCGACCCGTATTGGGCCTACTCATGGTTTTGGTGGATGTGTTAAATTAAATCAATTTAATTAATTAATTTAATTTTATAATTAAATTAAATTAAATTAAATTAAATATTAATTTAAATTTAAAAATGAGAATCTTAATACCCATAATATATTAATTTAATTTTGGATTTAAATTAAATTAATTAAGGGACTGAATATAATTAAACTTTTTGAATTTATTTAATTCAAATAATTTAGTTAAATACACTTATACATTAATTTATTGAAATATAATTTTTATTGTTCTTTTATTATAGCTGCTAACTTGTGTTGAGCAATTGACTGACTTAATCATGTTTGGATGTTTTAATTTAATTATTTAATTGCATGCAATGATTGTAATTAAATAAGATAGTATGTGTGTTGTCATTTTTTGGTTAATATTTATAAGGGAATGTGCATCCAAATTTATCTATCATATATTGTGCCCCTAGTCCCCCTTGCCTGTGAGCGAGTAAATTTGTACTTTGATGAAGATGATGTACAATGTGGACCCTACCAAGGTGAGGTGAAATCCAAACAAGTGGTTGACATACTTGATGTGGATGAGTTGTATCATGAGTCAAGATATGAATCATGTATGTTACCCCTGTGTCATAGTTGTTATATTAATTTTAAATTGATCAACCAATATTAGATTTTCAAGACCAGTCAGGTAGTTTATTTATTCTATGAATTTATTTATTATTTTATACATTTTCATGACAATAGAAAATACATAAAATAATAATCGGTAAAATGGATAAAGAAGATATGGATGTTTTTTCTATTAATGTTTAGTTGTGAGCATGAAAACATAACATGAAAAAATTAATAGAGATGAGTTACATTCATCGAGAAAAATATGAAATCCCTCAAGGAAATATTAAGTCATGAAATGTCTTCCATAAGTTGAATTTGAACAAAACTGGGTATTAAGGGTTCTCTTCAGCCAAATTTGGGGGTGCCTCTTACTACCAGAGAGTCCTTATGAGAGTGATGGGTTGACTTAACCAAATTTGGAAGAATAAAAGTACCCAATCTATCTTTTTTTAACTTTAGAGGAAATAATTGATTAAATCAAGTTTATTATTTTATAATTTAAGACTTCAATCAACAGATCAAGGAGTTGTTCCCGACCTTGAGCTCTCCTAGTAGTTACATAGCCATAGTTTGTATACTGTGATGGTAAGTTCTAGGATCCTTTCCATAATAATACCCAAGCAACGGAGTGTTTTTATTCTAGTACATCGAGTTCCTAGAATTTTTAAAAATAGTGGAAAAAATTTTAATTGATTAACCAATAAAGTCTAAATCTGTAATCAAGATAAAAAGTTTAAATCTTCTAGGATCATTTTTTTTATAAAATTCAAAGTGATACCATAATATACACTACGATGATCATTAAAAAAATTTAACATCCAAACTAGCAAGAATTTCCAAGAGTAATACAGAGGATTTCACACAATACTACAATATCAGAAATTCAGGTTGGTGGCATCCCCAACACCTGTTAATCCACCCTAGGAAATGAGGGTGTAAAATGATTATAAGAGACTCCTATATGAATCAAATAATGGTTATGTATAATGGTTACATCATAATGATATTTTCGACATCTGATTTTACATGTGGATATAACATCGTGACATGAATGATTTCACATGACACCTCATATCTTTTAAGCTTGTAAGGAGAAAGTGAAGCGAGATATGAATGGGTTATGATTACAATGGATTTGTCTAAAGAAAAAGACAGAGCACAATCTGTTAATGGATCCATTTCTCATATTATTTTCAACCATTTACTTTAATTTTTGGTTTATATTTCCAAATAAAAAGGATAGAGTAAATGATTCATTGCCTTTTAGGTAAGTTTTGTCGAGTAAATAAGAAATTAAAATGTTATTACCTTTAATTATTATGGAGAACAAGTTTAAAGATAAGGTGAAAAGGCCAAATGGAAAGTGTGATGCCAAAGGCACCTTCGCAACCTACTTCAAATAAATAGTTAATTAATATGAGGTTATTCACTTCGCATATCATGAAATATATCTATGGAAGTTTAAAATTAATGAATTGAATTAATGAAGCAAGTAATTGCTTCTTCTTCAGATATATTCATCACATATAATCATTGTTTTTGACATACTTCTTGGGTAATAAATATATTATGTTTATCAAATATGTGTATCGAAATACAGTAACCAAGTATATAAATATTACAATAAGTAATTTGTATTCCCTAAGCAGTTGAGAAAGGGTGGTTCCTATTTTAGAGATGAGAAGTACAAGACTTATAATTTCCAAGTAATTGGTTCTAGTTAAACAAGTTATTGAGTATAACTAAAACATTTATCTCATGTTTCTATTGGACACAAGCGTAATTTTTTTCAAGTTCATGAACAAATGGTGTATGTGGTGTTTCATAGCAAACTAAAAGTTTAGTGATACATGAATCCTAGGAAATATGTGATGAATATAAAATGTTAGACTTATATACCCAATTGTGGAAAGATAATTATTTTTCCAATAAAACTAATGGTGGAAATCGAGGATATACCCATTTTAGTATTTATTCTCATTTAAGATAAACACCTTAGTAATTATCGACGTGCAAAATTATTTAGTTTTGGACAAAGAAACCATTATAAATAAAGGTATGACACAAATATTCTGGAATTAGTTCAGAAAGGGATCATGAACTATTCCAAGGGAAATCTAGTGGTAAATATACTTCATTAAATTCCTTTAAGGTTTTATTAAGTAATGAGATAAAAAAGTATGGTATATGCACGGTCAAAATATATGAGTTGCTTTAGGCTGGCATGTCGAATAGTATTTTGACCAAGCATTTATCGATCAATATAATGTAGAGTGGAGTAATTCCAAAATGCACATTACCTTATTTACATCATGAAATTGATGTTAATAATTATGATCAATGATGAGTCTTACATGTTAAAATTGATCAACAAATGTAGCGTGAAGAAATTCCTAAATTCACATTTCCTTTTACACATCAGAGTCATGATGTAAGTTAAAGGAGCATCAATGTTGAGACATATATCCATTGCAGATACTTCCATTACAATTCAATATGTGATTCATAAATAACAGTGGCATACCATAACCATATACCAACTAAAATTACACGTGGATATCATATGAGTCATAGTATAATGTAAATCCATTATGTCATAATAACATGTGTTTAGATGCAAAGATTTTGTTAAGTATATAAACAAACTTGCATTAAGAAAAACATTAATTGCATCTAAATTAATTATACTAAATTTTCCTAGTATATTATGGAAATACCTATAATATAAAATATGTATTCAAGAGATAGTATACATTTTAATCAAATAGTGAACATATCTATGTGAGGTAGTGAGAGGAAGATTGACTTGGGTTTAGTCAATAATAAAGATGCACAAATAGTTAGCATATAAATGAGTTCCATAAGAGGTGTGGAATATTAATGTTCTAGAGACACATATTGCATAAGAAGTATAAAACCATGGTGATGGTTTTATATGCACCACGGTTGGTGATACTTTATTCATTGAATAATAAATCCTACAAGAAATTGGTATATAGAAATCAGAAAATATTTACAAGACCAACTAAATTTTTTTAGTGAATTCCTTGTATCAAATTATAAGGGGCTTATTATTTTGAATACAATGGTATATATCCAAGTCAAATGATACATGGATGGTAAAATCATGGTACCAATATGGATCAATTGGTAAAACTAAATCATTAAGACTAAATCCATTAGAATTTTATTTTTCATAGTTAATTTTTCTATAATCATTTTATTGATCATTGGATATCAAGACCACCAATCATGGAAGGTGTCTATTCAATAAAACTAGAGAGAGATGGTGACACAAGAGAATTCCAATACGGGGTGTATTTTACTATGATCTAGTTTAGGATTGAAGTAAGTAATAAGATCATAGAATATTTATTTAGAATGATTATTTTCCATGTTTAAACTAGAGGTTAGGGGGAGAACCATTGTTTTCCAAGTGAAATATGTCTGACAATATAAGGAAAACAACTATTTATCTTATAATAAGTTAGGAAAAGAATAAAAGTAATTATCCAATGATTAACTTAAAATAGAAACCAAATTTATGGGGAATAAGATCTACTAAGGTAGATCTAACAGCTTATTGGACCTATTCAATCATACATATACTGATAAGGTATTAAAAAAAAGTTAGAACAATTTGAGAGAGAATTGTTATGAATGTCACATGGAATATATATCTCCAAATAGATATGCATGGGATTAGGAAGGGATTAAATTTGTGATTTGAATACCATACGCTTAAGTGATGGATTAATCACATATGGAATGATATATAAAAGTTTTGATATTATTGATATCTACTTTATGGTTGGAAAATATCAATTATATCAAGAAGAACTATAAGGGAAGTATTTAGAACTATCCAATTGCACTTGAATAAGTACAAAGAATGTGTACCTAGTATGTGGAGATGAATTTATACTAGTTATACGGGGATAAAAACTAGTATTCATATAGATCATTATGATTTAAATAATGGAATGAGAGATATAGAATCACAAAATCCAGTTGTAGCAATACCTATAAATACTGAGTATATTGTAGATTCTAAGGCAGCTAGGAAGTTGTTATTAAATGCAATGATATGTTTGAGTTCAAGGAATCATGACTAGTAAGTAAATTTTTATCACCATGATAACTCTATTACAAGTAATAGCGATGATTTCAGGTTTTTATAGTGTAAAAAATGGATATACTCAGGGATTCCATCTATTGAAAAGTTTTAATCAAGGAGGTGAGGTCACACGTAGAAGAATTACCACGCAGTGGAGTCATGGTGGACATAGCAACTAAATTCGTGAGTTAATAGAAAAATTATATTAATCATTTGATAGATAACCATGATATTTATCAATTTGGAACTAGTGAAACTGGCAGAGTTTCAAAAGTGGGTGACCTAGACACAACATTATTTGTAATTTTGATCACCATATCATGGACATAGTGAGTTACAAATGATGTTTGTTACCATTTTAGTGTAGACAATTCTGTAACCACTGTTAAATGGTAATTTCCTTAGATTAATTTTATATAAAAATGTTATATTATATCCCAAGATATAATGATAACCTCTAGATATTATGAAATAATATTAACAAAATTATTAAGGAATCGATACACCATACTGAATAGATAAATTTGATGTCTGAATATCAGGTTTCAGGGGATCATAATAATTGAGACTTCTCATGAAGTTCATACATTGTGATCTCTAGTAGGTGATATCATGAAGACTAACCCAAAAATGATAACACCATATGTTTCAAGTTTCATTGGTTATTGCAATCTATGGACATGTGTACTGGTCTCCTGGTTTGAGATCATTATTAATGTGTTCCACTTGATCATGTACTTTGATGCAAGGAAAAACCATGATAATTAAATCATGGTGAGGTAGCTTGGGTTGGGTGGGTCATTGGTGGTATAGAACTAGTTGAATGATCAAGATATGATTTGTTGCTTCCAAGTTGTTAAAGTAATACATTTTAGGTCTGGTTGATCAGGATGGTAGTACCATCATAAATCCTTGGATAAGGTAGTTATAGGTAAATCCATCTAGTTATACCAATAAACAATAAATCAAGAAATGATTATGACACAAATGTGCATCTTGGTTAGTGATATATATAAATAAAAAGAGATTTTATTACATAGTACGTCTTCGTAGGTTGGTTCTCATTTCTAGGACTATTCCTTATCTATTTAGGGGCTCTAATGGGTTTCTAGACTCCTATCTTGGTCTGTGAATATTTTTCACTTCTATTGAGATAGGTCCTATAGAGTTACACAAAATGTTGTATTCAATAATCTACTCTATCATGGTGAATAAGTATATAGGACATAGTGATCCCCATAATGAGATCTGAGGGTTGTCCTTGTTATTGATCTCCAAAAAATGAATAAATAAATTTTTATTTATGTAAAGAATAATTAGGTTGAATTTATTTATTAAAATTATTTAAAAGTATTTAATAAATACAATAAATATTATTATACGAACAAATATTATTTTAATATTCGGGGTTTGTTTAATATTAAGAGGGAATTCCAAGTTGATTTAAATGACTTGATATTATCATGTAATATATTATAAGTATTTGAAAAATATATATTTATAGTATATTTTATTTCATAATAGTTATTATTTATCACTTATATAGTGGACATTAAATATATGGGGGTCAGGAACCCTACCCTGGTATTATGATAAATCCACTATATAAGTATAAGAGGAGCTTCATTCCACGAACTGTTCATGCATTAGGAATTGAGAGCTTCTCTCTCCTATTGATTCCTAAAGATAAAAATACTCTAACCATGCATAATATTCAATATCTTCTTCATGTATTGAAGGTAGGGGATCATGGTGATCAACGCGACGTCGAATGATTTTTTGGAGTTCCATGCTAGCACTTAGGATTCAATGAACAGTGAGTGTGTGGATTCTTGGATCATGTGTGGATGATGTAAAGGGGTTCGACTGTAGATCCTTCAAGAAACAGTCTTCGATGAAAATATATGTTGTGTTCTCTTCAATTCGAAATGAGGTACACATTCAATATATTTTTGTCCTCAATTTAATTCACATGAGATCCTCCGGATCGTACAGGGGATCAGATCTCCAAAGATGATAACTTCCTTCATCTCAGTAAGGAAAATTTTTAAATCCCCAACTCACTATATTTCTCTACTTCTTTAGTAACTTCATACATAATTAATTCATTGGTGACCAGTTAATTATAAATAAAAATAAAGACCTTTTGAAAATAAAGGAAACCATTTACTGAAAACCTATTTTTATACACATAAATATGTTTTACCACAATAAATTAAACGAATAAATTTTGGTGAATTATATTAGTGAAATTTAAATATTATATTTTAAATAAAAATATTAACATTCATCTTATGTGTTTTCTATATTTTAAATAAGAATAAATCCAATTTTATGTTTAAAACTATATTTTCAAAAAAACATTTTTTTGGCCACTCGTACACTTATTTTAAAATAAATTTTCACCACTTTTAGAAATTTTATTTTAAAAAATAAAATTAATCTCTAAAATATTAAAATAAAAATTACCTTACAGTGAATTATTAGGATTTTTCTCAAAAGTTTCATTTTTTGATTAATAGTGAAAATACATAATTTAATTTAAAAACTACATTTTCATTTAATTTATTCATAAAATTAAATGATATTTTAAATTAATTTTAAATTAATATTATTTCAATTATACATCCATTAATCTAATTTAGGTCATTTTAATGATTTTCAAATTGAATTTTGATATAAAAACTTTGTAACCTTTTGAATGTTTTTTCCTCAAAACCCTACTTTCACATCAAGTCCCCGATATTAACTTTAAATAAAAAAATTACAATTCTATTGATGAAATGTGAAAAAATAAATTTCATATTTTTTGTAAATATTATTTATATTATATAAAAAAATTAACTTAATTTTTTACCAAAAGGAATTGTAAAAATAGTAAAAATTATTTATCACGGTTAAGGAAAAATGGTTTTAATGGGGCATTAAACTAAAAAGATAATGGTTAAAAATAACCCAAAACATTTAAAACACACATTTTCTTGAGATATTTTGACCCTATAACTTCTAGTATCTGGATTGGTCCATTTTTTGAGTTTTGTTACATGAAAAAATATGGGTGAAATTATCTCTTCAAAAAATTACAATTATGCCACTTTCCTAACATATAAAAGACCACCCCTTATCCTCTCCACTTCACACCTTGAAAAACTTTTATTTTAGATAATAAATTCCCAAATAACTTTTAAAATTTTATACCCTCATCCTATAATACTTATATAGTACATACATCCAACCAAGGAGTGATTTTAGTGCCAAACAAGGAAGGATGTCTGAGGATAAGGTAATGTTCATCAATGAGCATTTTTGTTTTTTTTTCTTCCTCCACGTCCTAAAATTATTAGTATGAAATACAGATTTAATTTATTTAGTATTTTACATATAATTATATGTTGTTATGTTAAGTTCTGGACCTACAACCATCTCCACTTACATCAAATGGGTTACTAAACCATCGTTCGTGAGTACAATGGATTATCGTCTCGCAAACTGATGTCATTCATTTTTTTCATTACCACCTATCATGATTGGGTATGATGATTGAGATAAAGAATACATATGATATTTATAACATTATTATACTTATTTATTCATTAAATTATACATACCTTTTTTTAATTTCTATTACATAAGGGATATGGTAACATTGTTCTTGTGTACGGTGGACTACCACCTCACGAAGTGATATGATTCCTTTTCGTTAACGCTTTACATGAAAGATAATAAGGATAAATATATTTTATATAAATAAAATAATTATGATATTAATGAAATATTTATCATTATTAAAAGTTAATATATCATTTTCTTTATACCTTTTCACTCATTGAAAGATGATATGTTCATTTTTGTACATTTAGACTACTGCCTTCACAAAGTGATATAACTCTCTATTTTAATAACCACACCAAATGGATAATATATATAAGTATATTTTAAGATATTATATGTTGTTTTTTATATTATTATAATTATATATAAATATAAAATATTACTAAACTTCTTTCTATAATGACCATTGATAAATGGAAACGTTTCTCTTGCACACGTACGACCAACCGTCTCTATGATCGTAACGTACTTCATTTCTCAAAACTATATTTCATGATTGTTATTAAGAGTATAATTGATGTAAAAATATGATAATTATCAAATTATTATTATTTTTTAAATAATGGAATCATGATCAAGAGGACTTAAAATAAAAAATCAAAACATCTATAAAAAACAAAGCGGTTGTTACTCAAAACATGACTTTAACATGTAATTATTAATAAATGGTAATAAAATGGAATAAGTAAATAATATGTGGAAACATATATATAAATATTGTTCTATAATATATATATATATATATAATAAACTTATATTTATAATATATTTGTTTTTAATGTGTGAAAAGGAATTCAAGACATAAGGTAATGGATTTCTAGACTCTCTTTTATTTTTGGGTGACATATGCAAATTAAACGCTTGTTTATTTTTTATGGTGTATATACTTACCCTTGAAATGTTATGTAATGAATATAATTATTTTGATGATATATAAATTTTCATTTTATTTTACACTTTTTTGAGGATTATGATTCAAAATATTACTAAAGTGGTGATTGATTTTTGTCTTGATTTTCCTTCTTTGAGATGTACATTATGTTATGCACCTATATTATTTCACGAGTTGTACATATTTCCCATTTGACATGAAATATAATGAATCTATTTATCCTAAATATATTATATGTTCCATTTTATTTTATCCCTTCTTGGGGATTATGATTTAATGATACAAAAGTGGTAATTATTTTATGTTACAATCTCATTGTTTATTGGGATTGTTTAAGATTATGTTTTTAATGATAAAATATTATGATCCATATATTATTAAACTCATGAATTTTCTTATCCTCTATTTATTTATGATATTTCTAATTAATAGTACCAATTTTCCAATATTTGGTACTTAAAATAATTAATGAAATGTTTTTAATAAAACATGAATTTATCTCTCTCTTCGGTCAGAAAATCAATTTTATTTTAAAACAATGTTTCCTAAAAACGTGTTAAAAATGATTTATTATTTTCATATAATATTTAAAATAAATTTTACCCAATTTTTACTTTTTACAAAAAAATGAAAGGAATATTCATGTCATTTTCCAAACAATGCTCGTTTGGCTTTTACTGAAAATGCGAATGGAATTTTTGTTTCAACATTTATGAAATGAATAAAACTTCCCATAAAAATTAAAATTACTTTATGTGAATATTACAATATAATTTATCATGTTTATTTTCAAATAAAAATATTTTCAAAATTCTTTATGTTTTAAAAACTGTTTTTTAAATCAAAAATTATATTTTCCTCAAGAAATGTTTTAAATGGTTGATCAAAATAAATTTCTATATAAGATGGAATCTATTGATGTTATCTGTGCCTTATTTGGGATATTATCCAAGGATACCATTCTATTTATTTCTCTAAATGGTTTATTTTTATGATGGTGTTATGTTTATGAAACCCATTTCATTTCATGTGTTATGGTGTGATAAATTTTTTATGATATTATGGCACACACAAATGTGGTTTTCATTATAAGATAAGTGTGATGTATATATTCCTCCAATTAATTGGGTAAATATGGATAAATCATGAGTAAATATGTTATGTTTTAACCATATTACATGTTCACAATGTTATCTGTGAACCTAATTACATGTTTACAATGTTTTTCATGGACATGTCTTTTATATCCATAATGTTATGTGTGGACCTATAATTCATGTCCATAATGTTATGTGTGGACTTGGTTTCATGTCCATAAGTCTATATGAGGGCCCAATTTTATTTCTTTAACCTAATGAGTTGACTTATCTCTATTTATACATGTTCACAATGTTATAAGCTAATGTTCATGCCACAAATCTATGTCTTATGTCACGACCCGCCCTCGGGGCCCGTGTCGTGACTACCCCAAGCCCGCCTTCCATAGGCCAGGGGCTGACGACTAGCACCAAGGCGTAAATCCCAGTAAAAAGGGAAGTCATTGCCTTTGTAAAGTAAACAAACACCACAGAGTAAGCAAGCATAAAAGTAAACACTAAGTAAAAACAGAGTACAACTGAAAGTGCGGAAAAGTAAATGGGCCAGTATACAAACCCAAACTGAAAGTAAAGTACAACTCGAAAGGGAAAACAACAACTGTAAAGTAAAAGCCGCTACACTGAGCCGTCCACTGGAAATCCCACCTAAAGGTTGGGTACAGATAGCTCCACTGCTCCTCGGGTCCCGTCGTCCGCTCCGAACACGTCCCGCCCAGTGGTCCACCTCCAGGTACCGTCCTGCTCTGCAAGCCTCAGCCAAGATCAACGCTGTCCGTCGTCTACAACCAACACAACATAGTGCGGGCATAGCCCGTGCAGGGGTGAGTATAAGCTACTCAGTAGGGACCCCGAGACCCCTGAAGGTCTCTCAAAATCCACAAAGGATAAACCACAAAGAAAGGTACAATCACGAAGTAACAACCGACACTGGTTAGGTATATTCCCATACATATACCTAAGTCATCAATTCCAATACGCTCCAACCTCCGAGCCCAAGTAAAACTCAGTCCACACAGGAAAGTAAATGTATTCCACACAGGAAGCAAAACGTAATCCACACAGGATAGCACAACACAATCCACACAGGAAAGCAACAGGATTCAGCTCACACAGGTATACTTCTTCAAAGGATGATAAAGATGATCTCTGATCCATCTAAGTCGTCGGACCCACGAAGGATCGATAGGTAACTAACCCCCGCAAAGACCCACAAAGGATCGGGCCCACACAGGACCTGTAGACGCTGGTTCACACAGGACCGCTGAGCGCAAAGACCCACACAGGATCGGACCCACACAGGATCGGGCCAACACAGGACCTGTAGCACTGATCCACGTAGGATCGCTGAGTGTTGTAGTCATCGTCGTCGAATCCACACAGGATCTCTGTACTGTCATCGTCGCAGTCACAGTAGCAGTAGCAGTAGCAGTAGCATTCACAGTCGCAGCCAGCACTAGGGTTCCCGCACATAGCAAGCTCGTTCTGGAGGGTCCGCTCCACGAGCCGAGAGTCTGATACATCAACTGTCACAAAGTCCAGAGTTGATGTATCCAAAAGTTCTGTATCGTCAACAGGAACTCAACGCAACAGACGGCGCGTCGATCGGACGCCCGGTCTGAGAGTTATTGGCTTTTTCGTCCCAGGGGCCCGATTGGTTTCTAAGGCAAAACCAACCCGACCGTACTCCACCTGCATCCAAACCTCGGGCGGAGTATGCCAAAAGATCCGTCTCACTAAGAGGAACACAACACAAAGCTGACGACACATCAATCGGACGCCCGTAGCTCAAGATATGAGTGTTTCCGCTCCGAGGGCCCGGTTGGTTTCGTGAACGAACCAACCCGGCCGAACTCAAAGTATTCCGAAACTTTGAGTGCAATATACCGAATCGACCGTCTCGACCCAAGGATCGCAATGCCGCTGACGGTTCGTCGATCGGAGGTCCGTGGCTCAAGTTATGGCCAAAAGACCGAAACCATCTCGAAAACGGGGGGTCCGGGTCCGGGCCGACCCGGCCCGACCCCCCCCCCCCCCCCCCCCCCGGGTCGGCCCGAACCGGGTCGACCCGACCCTGGTCTGACACGGCCCGGCCGGCGGCGGTCCGGCGCGATCCGGCGCGGCCCGGCCGGCGGCGGCACGGCCTAGCGCCGCACGGTGCCACGCACGGGGGGCTAAGCCCCCGCTGCTTCATTTTGGCAGCGCGGCTTTTAGCCGCGCCTTTGGGAACCGGCCCACCCTCGTGGGGGCCTGCTTTGAGGAAAATCTGGGGGGCGCTGCCCCCCCTTTGTGTAACTGGTCCCCCCCTCACGTGGGGGGCCTTCTTGTGGCCATCTGGGGGAATTAATTCCCCCGGCACCTCCCTTCCGGCCAGCCCGACATGGTCGGCCGGTCCCCTTCCGACTTCCGACACCGGCGGCCCGGCGAGCCGCCGGTCTTCCGTCTCGCCGTGGCCCGGAACCGGCCGCGGTGTTCGTCGTCCAGCGCGGTGCGACGGCACCGCGCCCCTCCGTTGTGGCCCCGCTCCGGCCGCGGCGCCTTCGATTCCCTTCGACAAGGCGTGACGGCGTCGCGTTCATGATGATCCTTCCACGGCACCGCGCAATACAACCGTGCGAATTCCCGCGTGGTGCGATGGCACCACGCCATCTTGTTTCATCCGCAAGATAAATAAACAAGAACAAAGGAGGGGGTTCGGCCGTGTTCGTGCGGTCCGGCCCCCTCACGTTAAACAATAACACATAATTAATTATCCTCACGTTTGTCATGCTAGAACCATGAACGAGAATAAATAAATAAATAATCAACAACAACCCCTACCTTGGTTTCAAGATCGAAGATTGTCAATGACCCGCGGAAGACAACGTCACGGAGGTCGGGCGTTGCGGTAAATGTTCGTCAAATCCGATGACGAAGAGGTACGTCCGTAGAGGTACGTCGTTGGCGAATCTTCGTAAGCCGACGAAGGAAGTCCGAGGAGGAAGCGACGTTCCCTTTCTTTGACACGGAAGACGTCGTCGATCTTTGGAAACAATGGCTACGAAGAAGAGAGGAGCGGCGTTCTTCGTCGGAGTTCGAAGGTTCTTCGCATTCTTCGTCAAAGTTGAAGAAGAAGAATAAGCTCCAAAAATCCTCTCAAGAAGGCTAGAGAGTTCTAACCAAACAAAATAAGATAGAGTCTTATTTTATTCACAAACTTAACAAATTGAATTTCAAAGGTTTGAAATTAAAATAAAAAAAACACCAAATTAAATAACAAGTTTTCATGTCATTTAAAAAGGGGTTAAAGGAGTTTTGAGAGGAGATGGAAGGTTGGGTTTCATGTGGGCCCCACCACACTTAATCCTCCCAAGGGAGGTTAAGTGGATGTGGGTCCCACCTTTAACTTCCTTTGAGAGGAGTTAACCAACAAGTAAGAAAAAATAAAAAGTGTTACACATTTTTATTTAACTTCTTATAATCCTCCCAAAAACTAACTTTCGTCCCGCAATAAACGCAACTTCGGAAAAGGTCTCCTTAGGAGAATATCGGTGTTGCGAGTTCATCGGTGTCCTAGGATTTCAATTCCGAGCACCGGATCAAAAGTTAGAAATTCCCGCTCGTTCGTTCATTGAACGTACCCGAGCCAAACTTCGGAAATTAATTCCAGGCACTCTGGGCCTCGGAATCAGGTGCCGTCAGAAACCGCGCTCTTGTAAAATTACAAAAAAAATTAAGAAAAAATTTCACTTGAATTTTAGGGGTATTTAGATTACTCCCTCCTCAGGGCTTTACGTCCCCGTAAAGATACATCAAAACTAGGGAAACAAATGAGGGTACTGAGCAAGCATCTGAGCCTCCCGCTCCCATGTGCTCTCCTGGAGGTTCTCGTGTTTCCATCTGATGCGCAAAAGAGGAATAGATCACCCATGTAGGACCCGCTCCTGTCGATCCTCTATCTCCACTGGGACCTCCGTAAAAGTCTCCCCATCGTCTACGTCAAGCTCCCCATGGTCAATGATGTGCGTCGGGTCGTGCACGTATCTCCTCAGCTGGGAAACGTGGAAGACGTCGTGCACCCGGTGCAAATGAGGTGGCAGAGTCAGGTGATAAGCCACCTCGCCAACCCTGCTGAGGACCTGGAAGGTTCCGATGAAGCGCGGAGGTAACTTGCCGCCTCGGCCAAATCTCTGAATACCACGTCGAGGTGAGACCCGCAAGAAGACGTGGTCGCCATCCTCGAACTCTAGTGGCCTCCGCCTCCTGTCAGCGTATGACTTCTGCCGGCTCTGAGCTGTCCTCATCTGCTCCTGGATGACCTAGACCTTCTCTGTCATGGCCTGGACCATCTCCGGTCCCACCAGTGCTGACTCCCCAGGGTCTGTCCAGCACAAAGGAGATCTACAAGGTCGGCCATACAACGCCTCATATGGTGCCATCCCGATGGTGGAGTGATAGTTGTTGTTGTACGCAAACTCCACCAAGGGTAGGTGGTCCTCCCAGCTATGACCAAAGTCGAGGACACATGCGCGGAGCATGTCCTCGAGAGTCTGAATGGTCCTCTCCGTCTAACCATCCGTCTGAGGGTGAAAGGCTGTGCTTAGATGTAGCTGCGTCCCGAACGCCTCCTGCAACCCCTTCCAAAGCCGAGAAGTAAAGCGAGCATCTCGATCGGAGATGATAGATGATGGCACACCGTGGAGCCGCACAATCTCCGGAACGTAGAGACGTCCCAAGCTCTCCACTGAGCCCTGATCTCTGATGGGTAATAAGTGTTCCGACTTGGTGAGTCGGTCAACAATCACCCAGATGGAGTCGTGACCTCTGGAAGTGCGTGGAATTCCAGTCACAAAGTCCATAGATATGTCATCCCACTTCCACTCCGGGACCTCCAAGGGTTGTACCAAGCCTGTTGGTACCTGATGCTCTGCCTTTACCTGATGGCAGGTGAGGCACCGAGAAACGAACTCTGCCACAGCCTTCTTCATGCCCGGCCACCAGTGCTGTCGTCTGAGATCCTGCTACATCTTCGCCACTCCAGGATGTACCGCCAAAGGAGAAGTGTGAAACTCTCTCAGCACCTCCTCTCGCAAAGCGACTGGTACCATGGTATGTCCTCTGAAAATGACGCTGTTCTCTGCTCCAAGGGAGAAACCATCAGGTGCCTGTCCCGAGGATATCTGTGCACGCCGTGTCTCACAGTCAGCGTCCTCACGTTGTGCCTCTCTGACCCACTGCAGTAGTGGAGGGCTGACTGTGAGAGACTGAAGGAAGGCTGCTACATCTCTATCCACGAAGGATATCTGTAAAGAGGCTAGCTGCTCTGTCGCCTCCTCAAGTAGCTGAATGCCCGTCCTCCTGCTGAGGTCATCGGCTACCATGTTCCCCTTCCCAGGAGTATAGACTATCTCAAAGTCATAGTCCTGGAGGAACTCGAGTCATCGCCGTTGTCTCAGGTTCAGGTCCTTCTGTGAGAAGATATACTTGAGACTATGATGATCAGAAAAGACTGTAAAGCGCTTGCCCATCAGGTAGTGATGTCTTCAGAGCGAAGACCAATGCTGCTAACTTCAGGTCATGGGTAGCGTAGTTCTGCTCATGCGGCCTCAACTGACGTGATCCATAGGCGATCACTGCCCGCTCCTGCATCAGAACACATCCGAGTCCGGTCCCTGATGCATCGCATTAAACTACGTACCCTACTCCCTCCTCAGGCAACCTCAAGATAGGTGTGCTAGTCAACCTCTGTCTCAGCTCCTGGAAGCTCTGCTGACATCTGTCTGACCACACGAAGGGTTTCCCCTTCCTCCTTAACATACGGAAAAGCTGCAAAGATTTCTCCTTTGCCGAAAAGTGAAATCCGGTCTCATCCCCTGGATGAACCACGTTCCTTGCCTAATACAGTCAATCCCGTCATGATTAGTTAATTCATGGCATGGATGACGTCGTAAGGCCTCAATGCTGCTACCAAGAGATCCAACCGTTACTCTCGCCTCCAAGGGTTGAGACACACTGTCGGCATCAGTGTGTGGTCACTGGGTTTCCTCCAGTAAGAATCTCGCAAGTGAGGGTCAAGTCAACAGTTTTTAACCGGCACCTCTTAGTAAAAACAAACAAAAGACAAGAAAACAAAAGTCACCAAGGCAAGTGTCTTTTATTACTTCAACTTAAAGTACATGGACACAAAGCAACACAAACTACGAAGCTAGAGGCATTATGGGTAAAGGCCTCTATGCCTAGAGCTAGTCCCGCACTAGTCCACCCGCTTCCGGAGCTCCAAGATCGTAAGCTTCAGCTGCCTGAAGCTGTGCTCTCCACTAAGGTCGGGGTGGACCTCCTGGTGGTGGTGGTGGTAGAGCCTCAAAACGTCACCCACCACCTGCTGCTCGGCCAGTTCCTTTGCCTCGTTCGCCTCCTCCCTGCAGACCGCCACGGTCGAACCTCTGCCTCTGCCTAGGTGGTTCCTCAACCATCTGTTGCTCCTCTGCATGGCGGGTCGGGCAGTCACGAGCCATGTGGCCCTGCCCGCCGCACGGCTAGCACTGTCTGCCTCTCGAAAGGCTGGCTTCGCGCTGTGTGCCCCGCACTGCTAAGCTAGTGTCCTGAGGTCGTCTGCCTGAAGGTCTGGTCTGTCTGGACCCCTGAGTCATCCGTCGACTGCCTGCTGCAGATGACTCTGCCACGTGCCGCCCTGCGGTGGGTCGCTGCGCTGGTGTAGACTCAGCAAGGAAGCTCTCGATTAGAAGGGCCCGCTCCAGTACTTCTGTCTGAGTTGGTATGCTGATAGTGATCAGCGATGCCCTGATCTCGTGTCTCAAACCCTGCTCGAAGGTCCGGGCCCGGAAGAATGGGTCCCGTACCATGTCAGTCGAGTAGCGCGAGAGATTAGTAAATCTCGCCGAGTACTGAGCGACCATCATGCTTCCCTGCCGCAGCTGAAGAAGCTCCTGGATATGCACCGCACGAAGGGTGGTTGGGACGAACTCCGAGCGGAAGAGGCTCTAAAAGTCCTTCCAAAGTAGGGATGCCTCATCGTGCACCTGGAGCATCAAGCTCCACCATCGGCCCGCTGCTGCGTGCAGTAAGCTCGCAGCGAGGATCACCATGAGGTCTACAGTTGTCCTCACTAGCCTAAAAACCCATACCACGGCCTCCAGTCAGTCCTCAGCTGCTTGGGGGTCCGTCTCCCCACGAAACCTGGGCGGTCGCTGGTGCTGAAACTCATGCAGTGCTCTGAGGCGACGTGCATCGTCAGCGGCTAGTGCTGGAAGCATCGGTGGCTCGACGGGTAGAGCTACCGCCGGTGCCACTGCTGACAAAGGGCCCTGCACCGAGCCCTCATCGCTCGGTGGGCTGTCATCACACTCGACTCTCGGAACCCTAGTTGGCTGCCGTCGTGGGGACATCCTGAAAGGAAACAGGTGCGCCACGGTCAAACAGTATACCTGGTGAGCTGACACAAAGAAATCACAAAGAAAACCTTGAAACACACACGCAATCAATGTTTTCGTGCATTAAGTCGGAAATCAGAAGTCAGGGTCCTGGTGTACGGATACGTCGGCCGCCGCACCAACACTGGACTCCCTGGACTGATAACCACACTCAATACGCTAAACATTATTGCTTCACATAGAAAAGATCAGAGTTCGCGGTAGAACCGAACTCCTCTGATACCAATTTGTCACGACCCGCCCTCGGGGCTCGTGCCGTGACTACCCCAAGCCCGCCTTCCATAGGCCAGGGGCTGGCGACTAGCACCAAGGCGTAAATCCCAGTAAAAAGGGAAGGCATTGCCTTTGTAAAGTAAACAAACACCACAGAGTAAGCAAGCGTAAAATTAAACACTAAGTAAAAACAGAGTACAACTGAAAGTGCGGAAAAGTAAATGGGCCAGTATACAAACCCAAACTGAAAGTAAAGTACAACTTGAAAGGGAAAACAACAACTGTAAAGTAAAAGCCGCTACACTGAGCCGTCCACTGGAAATCCCACCTGAAGGGTGGGTACAGATAGCTCCACTGCTCCTCGGGTCCCGTCGTCTGCTCCGAACACGTCCCGTCTAGTGGTCCACCTCCAGGTATCGTCCTGCTCTGCAAGCCTCAGCCAAGATCAACGTTGTCCGTCGTCTGCAACCAACACAACGTAGTGCGGGCATAGCCCGTACAGGGGTGAGTATAATCTACTCAGTAGGGACCCCGAGACCCCTGAAGTTCTCTCAAAATCCACAAAGGATAAACCACAAAGAAAGGTACAATCACGAAGTAACAACCGACAATGCTTAGGTATATGCCCATACATATACCTAAGTCATCAATTCCAATACGCTCCAACCTCCGAGCCCAAGTACAACTTAGTCCACACAGGAAAGTAAACGTATTCCACACAGGAAGCAAAACGTAATCCACACAGGATAGCACAACACAATCCACACAGGAAAGCAACAGGATTCAGCTCACACAGGTATACTTCTTCAAAGGACGATAAAGATGATCTCTGATCCATATAAGTCGCCGGACCCACGAAGGATCGATAGGTAACTAACCCCCGCAAAGACCCACACAGGATCGGGCCCACACAGGACCTGTAGGCGCTGGTTCACACAGGACCGCTGAGCGCAAAGACCCACACAGGATCGGACCCACACAGGATCGGGCCCACATAGGACCTATAGTACGGATCCACGTAGGATCGCTGAGTGTTGTAGTCGTCGTCGTCGAATCCACACAGGATCTCTGTACTGTCGTCCTCGCAGTCACAGTAGCAGTAGCAGTAGCAGTAGCAGTCACAGTCGCAGCCAGCACTAGGGTTACCGCACACAGCAAGCTCGTTCCGGAGGGTCTGCTCCACGAGCCGAGAGTCTGATACATCAACTGTCTCAAAGTCCAGAGTTGATGTATCCAAAAGTTCCGTATCGTCAACAGGAACTCAATGCAACAGACGGCGTGTCGATCGGACGCCCGGTCTGAGAGTTATTGGCTTTTTCGTCCCAGGGGCCCGGTTGGTTTCTAAGGCAAAACCAACCCGACCGTTCTCCACCTGCGTCCAAACCTCGGGCAGAGTATGCCAAAAGATCCGTCTCACTAAGAGGAACACAACAAAGCTGGCGGCACGTCAATCGGACGTTCGTAGCTCAAGATATGAGCGTTTCCGCTCCAAGGGCCCGGTTGGTTTCGTGAACGAACCAACCCGGCCGAACTCAAAGTATTCCGAAACTTTGAGTGCGATATTCCGAATCGATTGTCTCGACCCAAGGATCGCAATTCCGCGGAAGATTCGTCGATCGGAGGTCCGTGGCTCAAGTTATGGCCAAAAGACAGAAATCGTCTCGAAAACGGGGGGTCCGGGTCCGGGCCGACACGGCCCGACCCCCCCCCCCCCCTGGGTCGACCCAAACCGGGTCGACCCGACCCGGGTCCGACCCGGCCCGGCCGGCGCGGTCCGGCGCGGCGGCGCGGCCCTGCCGGCGGTGGCGCGGCCTGGCGCCGCACGGTGCCACGCGCGGGGGGCTAAGCCCCCGCTGCTTCATTTTGGCGGCGCGGCTTTTAGCCGCGCCTTTGGGAACCCCCCCCCCCCCTCGTGGGGGCCTGCTTTGAGGAAAACAGGGGGGCGCTACCCCCCCTTTGTGTAACTGGTCCCCCCTCACGTGGGGGGGCCTTCTTGTGGCCAGCCGGGGGAATTAATTCCCCCCGCACCTCCCTTCCGGCCGGCCCGACATGGCCGGCCGATCCTTCTTCAACGGGACCGGCAAGGCCGGTCCCCTTCCGGCTTCCGACACCGGCGGCCCGGCGAGCCGCCGGTCTTCCGTCTCGCCGCGGCCCGGAACCGGCCGCGGTGTTCGTCGTCCGGCGCGGTGCGACGGCACCGCGCCCCTCCGCTGCGGCCCCGCTCCGGCCGCGGCGCCTTTGATTCCCTTCGACAAGGCGCGACGGCATCGCGTTCATGATGATCCTTCCACGGCGCGGCACGACGGCGCCGCGCAATACAACCGTGTGAATTCCCGCGTGGTGCGACAGCACCACGCCATCTTGTTTCATCCGCAAGATAAATAAACAAGAACAAAGGAGGGGGTTCGGCCGTGTTCGTGCGGTCCGGCCCCCTCACGTTAAACGATAACACATAATTAATTATCCTCACGTTTGTCATGCTAGAACCACGAACGAGAATAAATAAATAAATAATCAACAACAACCCCTACCTTGGTTTCAAGATCGAAGATTGTCAACGACCCGCGGAAAACAACGTCGCGGAGGTCGGGCGTTGCAGTAAACGTTCGTCTAATCCGATGACGAAGAGGTACGTCCGTAGAGGTACGTCGTTGGCGAATCTTCGTAAGCCGAAGAAAGAAGTCCGAGGAGGAAGCGGTGTTCCCTTTCGTTGACACGGAAGACGTCGTCGATCTTCGGAAACAATGGCTACGAAGAAGAGAGGAGCGGCGTTCTTCGTCGGAGTTCGAAGGTTCTTTGCGTTCTTCGTCAAAGTTCAAGAAGAAGAAGGATCTCCAAAAATCCTCTCAAGAAGGCTAGAGAGTTCTAACCAAACAAAATAATATAGAGTCTTATTTTATTCACAAACTTAACAAATTGAATTTCAAAGGTTTGAAATTCAAATAAAAAAAACTCCAAATTAAATAACAAGTTGTCATGTCATTTAAAGAGGGGTTAAAGGAGTTTTGAGAGGAGATAGAAGGTTGGGTTTCGTGTGGGCCCCACCACACTTAATCCTCCCAAGGGAGGTTAAGTGGATGTGGGTCCCACCTTTAACTTCCTTTGAGAGGAGTTAACCAACAAGTAAGAAAAAATAAAAAGTGTTTCACATTTGTATTTAACTTCTTATAATCCTCCCAAAAACTAAATTTCGTCCCACAATAAACGCAACTTCGGAAAAGGTCTCCTTAAGAGAATATCGGCGCTGCGAGTTCATCGGTTTTCTCATATTTCAATTCTGAGCACTGGATCAAAAGTTAGAAATTCCCGTTCGTTCGTTCACTGAACGTACCCGAGCCAAACTACGGAAATTAATTCCGCGCACTCCGGGTCTCGGAATCAGGTGCCGTCAGAAACCGCGCTCTTGTAAAATTCCAAAGAAAATTAAGAAAAAATTTCCCTTGAATTTTACGGGTCTTTACATCTTATTCCAATGTTATACTCTTGTAGATCATGTTCTTTGATTTCCTTATGATCCATGCATTATGAAATACAAATATTTATTCTATAGCTTAATATTATGGTATTTGATATGCAGGGTATGGTTTTAAAATGGTATTCTCATTTTCTTATACCACTATGCACATGTTATGATTACATATTTCCCTTCTTTACCCTTTATGTTCATCTGAGATCACCCTTTCTTATATTTTCATTCCCTATGTTATAAATAAATATTATGTTCCAAGTTTAAAAAGGCACAAAAATATTATGGTCCTAAGGTGTGTGTTTGTGTAATTTACTGAATATTCATTTAAAAATTATAATATCCATGTATGATAATCATGGGTCACTATAGTTATCAGATGATAGATTTAGTTAACATTTTTAAAGTAGGATGATAATACTTTAGTGAGTTACCTAGAGATATTTCTTAGAATATCTCTAGGGATGTCTTTAAGGATAAGTTTAAGGATGAGTTTATGTATATACAAATTTCCTAGAATTTTGAAAAAGGATAGAGTAAGTTGTTTCTAAGAAATGGAATCCATGTATGGATCCTATAATGGGATATAGATATGACATAGAGTAACCTAGGGAAATTAACTTTATAAGGGAGAACTGATCTTGAGTCGATCTTGACTCAATGTATGAAAATGGGTCTTTTTGCACACCTAGTTTGACACTACTAGGGGAAACACTTTGAAAATTCAAAAACTCTAAATGAAATATCACAAAAGATTTAAATGGAAGATGTCTATGAATCACCTAGGATAAACCTAAGGTGTTAAAGATTACAAAAATGTGTCATGATTTATTTATCCTATAAGTGATTCATGGAGATAATGTGGTTTTCTACTATGATTACTATTTCATAAAATATTATTTTTGGTTTTATTCAATGGTCAGAACCCAAAGGAACTATGTTAATGTTGAATGAAATTGAAAATATAATGATTATCATCTTATGAAACTAAATGTTATGGGATATGAAATAAAAATCCTCATTACTACGTTCACACAACTTTCTCAATATATGAATCTTTATGGAATTCCAAATGAGAGAAGGGGGGAAACCTTCTATTGAGTCCTTCATGAGGCAACAACCTTATACTTTTAGTGGTTCTATTGATCCACTAGATTCTGAGTAATGGATTAGTACCAATGAAAAGATATTTACCATTATCCTATGTTCAGAGAATGAAAAAAAATTCATTTTTTCTATCTACCACTTGGAAGGAGAGGAAAATAAATGGTGGACTCTTACTAATAATATGAGGCAATAATAATAAATTGACTTCATGAAGTGGGATGAGTTTAAAATCCTATTTTCTAATATGTACTTTCCCTATTTTATTTGTGTCAAAATGGATAAGTATTTCCATGAGATTAAGAAAAAGGAAGAGGAATTTGTTAGACCAATGAAGTAAATTTTTATAAGACTTGTGAGGTACTCTTTGGGTATAACAATTCAGTCTAAAAGTATGGTTGACTAATTCTTTAGTGGATTGAAACAAATTCTATAAAGAGAGTTATCCATAAGGGATTTTGGATAAAATGGAGTAATTTTTTTATGTGCACTAAAAGTGGAAATGGAAGATAGAATAACTCTTGACTGTGGTGATAAGAAAAGGAAAATGGGGTTTCCTGGAAAATCCAATGCTATTCCACATGGATTGAAGAAAAAGTTTCAAACTTCTACTTTCTAAACGTGTGGGGAGGAGCACTTAGGTTAGTTCCTGAAAGAAATAAGTAGGTGTTTCAAGTTTGGGAAACTTGACCATTTAGAAAATAATGTACAAGTGATTTGAATAGGCTAGTAAATGAAATGAATAGAGAGAGATATTAATAGAATGAATCACCTACACTTCAGTGTTTCAAGTGAAATGAGTTTGGTAATTATGTGAATTAATTCCCCAATCTAAGGGAAATTATGTTGAAAATACACAACAACCTCTAAAGGAAAATGACAACAGGAAAGCTAATGTAATCACAATAGATGAAGTGAATCATGATAATTAGAGCACACTTATTCTCCCCTACTTAGTTGATAATTTCATGTTTTGAATTTTTATGAATGGGCCTTATGAAAATATTATTGTTCATCCTTTAGTGAAATTTCATTCAATTATATCCCTATATCAGGATTCTAGAATAATGAAATAACATTTAATATTATATGGGTACAAGGATGAACACAGGATTCCAATAAAAAAATTTTATAAGATAAGAGCTTGTATAAGGAATGAAGGGTGAATTAACATTTGGAAGAGCATATATATACATGTAATATTAACATAAAATTTATATATACCATCAGGATTTTATGATTTTAAGGTTGATCATGATTTCAAAGTCATTGAAATAAACTTTTTAGGTTTTATGTGATGGGATTTTATCAAAATTAAGGAAATTTTAAGAGACATTTATCGCAATAAAACCCATTGATTTTGTATATGTTTCAATGAAAATGTTATATAACGTGGAATTCTTTTTTATGAAAATATGATTAAAGGTATTAGTATCCTTTATAGTTTATCTTATCTTGGATTTTATGGTAATTATGGGTTGTATTTGACCACCTTATAAACTCAACACACATCATTGCTACTAGAGAAGATTTATATATAGATCTTATTTCTCGAATATACATTAAAAAAAGGTTAAGGTTTAATGGAGTACCACATTCAATTGTATTTGATAGGGGTCTGAATTTTACCTCAATGTCTTGGTGAAGTATTCTGCAAGATCTTGATATAGATTTCAGTTTTAGAATTATGAGAACAATTCAAACCCTAGAGAATATGTTAAGATATTGTTCAACAAATTTCATAGGTGGTTGGGATCACACCTTCCTTTAATTCAGTTTCCTTACAATAATATCTTTCACTCGAGCATCTAGGTCACTCCCTATAAATCCCTTTATACATTCAAGAATAAAGTTTTATAAAGAATGTTATTGGGACACGATCTAGAATTTGAAGTTGGTGAAAAGGAATTTCTATGAATTTCTATATGAAGGAAAGAAGAGAAAACTAATCCCTAAATATATTGGTCCCATTAAAATAATTGATCATATCAGGATAGTATTTTATCATTTAGACCTTCTGATGAACCTTTCTTAGGTTCATGATGTATTTCATGTATCACTTCTGAGGAAGTACATACTTGATCCGTCACATGTACTGAACTTAGTGGTCATACCACTAGAGAATGATATTTCTTATGAGGAATGATTGTAAGAAATTCTAGATCATATAGAGAAATTTACTAAACAAGACCACTCACTTGGTCAAAGTGTTTTGGTGAAACTACCAACTTAAGAAAGTAGTGTGGTAACCTGAGGACGTAATGATGTAGAAGTATCTTCAGTTGTTGGTGAAAAAATGAGAAGCTTTGATGTTGAAATTAAATTTTAAGGGGGTAGAATGTAACTCCATAAATTTTTATGAATTATATTTTTTCAATAAATTAAATTTATTTGATAGCTTTCATTACAAGCAACACTAATTTTGTCTTGTGTTAAACACAACACCGAGTTTAAACAAAACATGAAAAACTATTAAATATTATTATTTAACATGATATTTATCACTTGGAAATTGGAACAGTACGTATAAATATAATTAATTAAAATATGAAAATATATTATTTACACATTTATATATAATGAATTATTTTGTGACCAATTAATTATAAATGAAAATAAAAACCTTTTGACAATAAGAAAATCATTTTCCCAAAAACTATTTTTATGCACATAACTGAGTTTTTCCTCAATAAATTAAATGAATTAGTTTTATTGGATTAGTTTAATGTGATTTATATATTATATATCCAATAAAATTTTTAATTTTTATATTTTTTGTATTCTATATAAGAGATAAAAATAAATCCAATTTTACACTTAAAACTATGTTTTCTAAAAAAATAGTTATGTCACCTTTGGTGAACTTATATTAAAATAATTTTTTATCAATTTTAGAATATTTATTTTATAAAATAAACTTAATTTTTTAAATATTAATATCAAAATAATATTAGGGTCAATTATTGGTATTTTTATGAAAAGTTTAATTTTTTATGATTTGTGAAAAATACTGAATTTCAATTAAAAATTATCTTTTATTTTAATTTATTTGTAAAGATAAATTAAATTTAAAATTATTTTCAAAGTAAAATTAGATCTATTATATATTCATCACTCTAATTTAGGTCATTTAAATAATTTTTTTATAAAAACGTTGAAATATTTTAAACATTTTCTCTTTAAAAACTTGCTTTCACGTCGAGTGCACTGTATTAATTTTAAATTAAATTTTGAAAATACTGTGAATGGAGTTTTGTAGAATAGATTAAATACTTTTAATAGTAATAATTTATATTATTTAATAATTTTAACTTAATTTTTTATGAAAATTAATCGTAAAAATTGTAAAAAGTATTTACTACGGTTATGGTAAAAATGGTTTTACTCGAAGGTTAAAATAAAAAGATAATGGTTAAAAATAACCATAAAATTTTCCAAAACAAATTTTATAGTAATATTTAAATAATATATCTTATATTATTGATAATTTGTCATTATTGGAACCTTGTATCATGAAAAAAATGTTGGTTAAATTCTCTCCATTAAAAATATCGCAATTGTGCTACTCACCTCGCTTATAAAAGGCCACCCCTTCTCCTCTTCACTTCACACTTTCAAACCCTTTTGGTTAAACCAAGGCCTACAAAAATCACTTCCAAAATTAACCCATATAATCTTCTAATACTTATATTGAATATAAATCCTACCAAGGTTGGATTTCAGTGAAACTTAAAGAGGATACTTGAATAAGAGATAACGTTCATCAATGAGTATTTTTGTTATATTTATTCCCCCAAATACTTCATTTATTATTATACCATTATTATATAATATCATAATTATATTATATATACTTATATTATTTCATGTTATTTTAATGACATAAAACTATTTCCACTTCCATCAAATAGGTTACGAAATCATTATTCGGGTGTACGGTGGATTATCGCCTCGCAAACTGATGTCATTCTGTTTTCCATTACCACATGATGTATTTGGGTATTGGGATGTATTTAAAGTATATATATTGCTTTAAAAAAATATCATACTTTTTGAGTCATTATATCATATATTTACTCTTTTTTACTTTCTATTCAATAAGGGATACGATAACATTGTTCCTTTGTATGAGGGACTACCGCCTCACGAAGCGATGTGATTATTTTTCATTAACACTTTACATGGAAGATAAAAAGGATAAATATATCTGATATACATGATATAATTATGATATAAATGACATATTTATAATTATTAAAAGTTAATATATCATTTTATTTATTATCTTTTCACTCACTGAAAGACGGCAACATCGTTTGTGTTTGTATGGACTACCACCTTCACAAAGCAACGTGACTCTTTATTTTCATATTCACACCACATGGATGATATGTATAAGTATAATTAAAGAAATAATATTTTATTTATTATATTATTATCATTATTTAAAGATAAAATATTACTTACCTACATTCCATAATGATAGTTGAGAATACAAAACGATACGTATGTGTATGTACGACCTACCCTCTCTATGATCGTAATGTACTCCATTTCTAAAAAAATCATGATTAGTATTAAAAGTATAATTGATGTATAAATATTATAATTATTTTATGATAATTATTATTTAAATAATAAAACTATTATCAAGATAAATGAAAATAACAAATCAAAACATATACAAAAAACAAAGCGGATATTACCCAAAATGTGACTTTAACATGAAATTATTAATAAATGGGTAATAAAAGAGAAAAAGAAAATAATATAAGGTATGATATATAAAAGTATGGTTTTTTAATATATTTATATTAAACTTATATTTATTATATAGAATTTTTGAATGTGTATGAAGTAATTCAAGACTTAAGTTATGGGATTTCTAATCGCTATTTTATTTCTAGGATACATATGAAAATTCACCACTCGTTTATTTTTTGTGG
This sequence comes from Viscum album, assembly GCA_963277665.1. Lineage (NCBI taxonomy): Eukaryota > Viridiplantae > Streptophyta > Magnoliopsida > Santalales > Viscaceae > Viscum > Viscum album. Next base: position 321,514,318 of record OY728156.1, read on the forward strand.
TGTATATACTTCCACTTTGAAATGAAATATCACTAATAAAAAAATAATTATATTTAAAGTTTCATTTGATTTTATTCTTTATTGGGTATTGTAATTTAAAATATTACTAAAGCAGTATGGTAGTTTTTTCACAATTTGCCTTATTTGAGATGTACATCATGTTATGCACGTATATTATCTCACAAGGTGTATATATATACCCTTTGACATGTAATATAACGAATTTATTTTCTCTAATTATATTTTAAGTTCTGTTTTATGTTATTCATTCTTGTGGTTTATGATTAAAAGATACCCAATTGGAAATGATTTTATGTTATAATCTCATCGCTTATTGGGATTGTTTATGATTATGGTTACAATGACATAATATTGTGATCCATCTCTCAATAAACTCATGAATTTTATTATACTATGGTTATTAATGATATTTTAAAGTAATATTTCTATTTTCCCACTCTTTGGTACTTAAAATAATTTATAAAATGTTTTCAATGAACCTTGACTTTATCTCTCTTCAGCCAGAAAATTCATTTTCTTCCAAAACCAAATTTTCTAAAAATGTTATCAATTTTTTTTATTATTCTCATATGATTTTTAAAATAAATTTTTACCCATGTTTCAAATTTTTTAAAAATTCTTTGAAAGAAATATGTTTTTCTTATCCAAAATAATGAGCCTTTGGATTTTACAAAAAATGATAAAGGAATCCTTGTTTTAACATATACAACATGATCAAAACTTCCCACCATCATTCAAATTATTTTCTTTGAATCTTACATTATAATTTTTCAATGTAATTTTTAAATAAAAATATTTTTAAAATGTTTTATGTTTTACAAAATATTTTTCACATCAAAAATATTTTTTCTCAAGAAACTTTTTAAATTATCAAACAAAATAATTTTAAATCTAAGATGACATCCATTGATGTTACATATTCCTTACTGAGGATATGATCCAAGTAAGAAGTTATTATTCTTTCTCTGAAGTTTTTTTGTATGATGGAATGTTGTTTATAAAACCCATTTTATTTCATGGGTTATGGTATAATGAATATTTTAGGATCTTGTGCCACATATAAATATGGTTTTCATTATGGGATGAGTGAGACTTATATATCCCTCCGATGCATTAGGTTAATATGGATAACTCATGGGTAAACAAATTAAACATGAACCTGATTACATGTTCACAATGTTATTCAAGAACTTGATTATATGTTCACAATGCTATTCATAGACCTATATCTCATGTCTGTAAAGTTATGTTTGTTCCAATATTTCATATCCATAATGTTATGCATGGACCTGGTTGCATGTACATAAATTTATGTGAGGGACCTATTGCATGTTCTTAATCTAATGAGTGAAAATGTATCAATTTAAACATGTTCACAGTGTTATAATTTGATGTGTATACCAAAAATCTATGTCTTATGAAAATTTTATTCTCTCATTTCTCATGTTATTTGATTTACTTACAATTAATGTATTATGAACTAAAAATATTTATGTCATGAATCAAAATTATGATCTTTGATATATAGGTAATTATTTTTAAATTTCATATTTGTTCCTTTATACCACTATGATCACATTATTCTTATTTTTTTTATTTACCCTTATCGAGTATATGATTTAAAACATTCTTATATTTCTTTTCCCAGTGTTATAAAGAAATTTTTTTAAGTATGAGTAATAAAGGGGAAGATATTTATGGGGGAAATTAAAGATATTTCATGAATTAAGAATATTGTGTTTGAAGTTTCCAAAGCCACTAATTTACTATTGTTTTTTGGTGTGTATTTGTATAATGTATTGAATATTAATCTAAAAATATGTAATATCTATGTATGATAATATCGGGTCTCTATATCATCACTAGGTGTATAATCTTCTTGTGCCTTAATGGAACACTTTCCATATCCTAGGTCTCATCCCTGTACCCCAATAGTGCATTCCCCTTATTTTGGGTCATTTCAAAATAAATGATCTCACACCAACCATGTATACAAAATCCCATTCCAAACCATTTCACATTAACCAAATAATTATTGAAAAACTTTCATCAAAAAAATTCTGCATAGAAAAAACAAAACCATAATATTAAATTCATTATTTTAAAATTATAAACAAAGGGGGTTTTCCAAAGACATCCAATTCCATAATTTCAAAATCTATTACTGAAACTATGAACCAACTATGGTAAGTCATGGTTTCTCTCTCTACCCCCAAGTAAATCACATGGTTTGGTCAAATCATGCACTAACCATGCACCTTCCTGGTGACTCCTAAAACATGTTCACAATTTTCTTGAGGTGGTGCATGATTTCTATGAACCGTATAAAAATTGTGCACCTCCAGGAACACCTCCAAAACATGAAAAAACGTTCTTGAACCACCATAAAATCAACCCTAGAATTATGTAACATCTAAATACATAAATAAAGGGTTATGTACCAAACATTGGGGTTGATATAGTCATGTCATTTATTTAATTTATTCATAGTTTATTATTATTTTGTGGATATGCATTTTTACATGATCATATAAAATAACAAACAAAAATACATAGATTAAGAAGTGTTGAATTTTTTATATTTAATATATTATCAAATTGTTAGAGTGATCACGTAGTTTGATCATATAAAATATAAAATCCATTCATTTTTATAGTAATAATAAAACACTAAAATAAATATTAAGTCATAATTCATTTTTTCACTTGAATTTGAAAAAAAAATAGGTGTGTGATGTGCTTTCCAGCACTATTTTAGGGTGCCTCATACTATTGATGAGTTCTTATGAGTGTGATATTTTACTTGACTAAGGTTGGTAAAAAGAAGTTTTTATAGCTATATTGTTTTTAATTTAGAGGTGAATTTCCTAGTAAATCAATATTATGATTCCTAGAAGTTGGGATTTCACTCAACAGTTCAAGGATTCAAGATTTAATGCATTTTACTAGTCTAAAGCCTACCTTAAAACTCTATGAGTATTTTTGTAGGCATGTATTTTACTATAGGGAAAGGTTTCAAAGATACATGTCACTAGAATACACAAAAAATTAAGTATGTTGAATCTAGTAGTGAGGGATACTAGGGTTTGATAAAATAGTGGGTTACATTTAATGATTTAATTAATTGGTAATCAAGATAAAGTACAAACTATTAAGTTTATTTTTTGTAGATAAAATGAAAAACCCCACCAATAATTAAATATAATTTTTATCTATACTGGATAAATATAATATCCTAAATAAGCATAACTTCCAAGAGTGTTACATGCACTTTCACAAAGTACTACACTAATAAAGGAAGCCTTTTATGTTAGAATACCCACTTCCTACTGAGCCTACAAAGGAATAAATCAAGGTGGATAAAGATAAATATAAGAATCATACACATGATGAAATAGATGTATAGTGTATTATTTTTTTATCAATTTCTATTCAACCACATAAAATTCATGAAGATAATGTTTCCTATAAGATTATATCTCATCTCTAAACATTATACCAGGAGAGAAAAAGGTAAGAAATATATAAGATATCAAGTTTACTGTATATGTGTAATAAATCAAAAGGTAATCAATTAGTACGTAATGTACTCAAAATGGTTGGCTAGATTGAGATACTTGAATCCCTTGGGTTAAAATTGAACCAAGAACTATCAACTGATCTCATTTTTACGTATTTAATATCTATATTTTTTACTTTTATTGTTAATTATAACATGAATAACATGAAAAAGTCACTCCCTGATCTATTAGATTTACTTTTCCACATTGATAAGGGTATTAAGAATACTAACTCTTCAGTAAACATGTATAATAAAATGGCCATATAAAATGGGAAGTGGTCTAAGGATAAACCTAATCTAAAGACACTGATGAATTATCCTTCCAAGAAACCAAAGATACAAATGGAGGAAATTGATCAAGATGATTTCAGCTTTTCACGTGGTAAGAAAGGCCACTCAAAAAATAATTTATTGGATAGAAATAAGAAACATGGTAATGATTGTATATTCGGTATTTTTTTCATTTAATATAATTAACTTTGTCTCAAATTTTTTGAATTAGATACAAAATGTGACCCACACATTTTTATTCACATGTAAGAACAAAGTATATTTTGGAGATTAAAATGGGATAGGTGGATCTTTGGAACATAAATGTTGTGAGTTTAGAAACAGTGTAAATGGGGGATTATCATCAAAATTTTCTTAGTGGTTTGATTATTATATTAAACAATTGTTGTTATGTACCTTTAGTTACTAGAAACATAATCTCAGTATTGAGTTTTGACACCATGCTATTTTATTTCAAGTTTGTAAATAATTTTTTTCTATTTTATAAGGATAACATATTTTATGGTATAGTTAATATTATGAATAGACTATATATACTTGAAATTGAAATTCCTATATTGGAAATTGATGAAAACCCTAATGAACATGAATCATATAATTCCCACATATGGAACTTCAGTCCTAGTAATGTAAATGAGAATAATTTACATAAGATACATCAAGAGGGATATTTAGACTCTATTATGTTAAAACCCTTGGATGTGTTTCACACTTGTTTACAAGGTAAAATGGATAAATTACCCTTAACTGGGAAAATATTAAGGGCCATAGAACTACTGTAATTGATTCACACTGGTGTGTGAGGTCCATTTATAATGGAGTTAAGATATGGAGTTTTTTACTTAATTACTTTTACCCATGACTATAGTAGGTATATCCATATATACTTAATGAGTTATAATTCTTATTCCTTTAAGATGGTTAAGGAATACTAACATGAAGTAGGAAATCATATTGTTAAGAATATTAGCGCACTTTGGTCAGACTGAGGTAGAGAGTATCTCAGCCAAGATTTCATTGATCACTTAAATGAGTATGGGATAGTATCAAAACTCACTCCTCCTTATACACCACAATGTAATGGTGTCAGTGAAAGCAGGAATCAGACCATGATTGAAATTTTCAAATTAAAGATGAGTTATAAAACTCTTTCATTATCCTTTTGTGGGTACACATTTTATACAACAACATATACCCATAACTGGGTACCAATTAATGTAATATATGGGATTCCATGTAATTTTTTTATGGAAAGAAACCCAGTTTTTCACACATGTGTGTGTGGGAATGTGATGATTTTTTAAAGATTATACCTAGTGGAAAATTATCTTATTGAATCATTAAGTACATGTCTATAGGTTATCCTAAATAGAATAAAGGATATTACCTATATAAACCTTAAGATAGAAAATTGATTATGGAAAGACATTATATATTTCTAGAAAATTAATACATTTCAATAAAAAATAATAGGAGCAGGGTTGACATTGATGACATTGATGCTCTAGGTTCATAAGAGTTGTCTTGGGAATAATCTCAATTAGATATTGTGGGATATGAATTTGTTCTTGAGAAATAAGTACAACATAGGTCTACCCAAGAGGTTAGAGAACCCTACTGATATGGTTTTCTTATCACTAATTCAGGTAACACATTACTCCTAGAGAATGGTGAACCCAAAACCGATAAGGAAGTAACATATGGAAAGGATACTGCTAAATATAAATAAGACAAGAATTCTAATATGGAATTCATGAATAATTTTTTTTTTGGATTTTTATAGAACCTTTACATAATTTAAAACCCATTAGGTGAAAATGGGTATTCAAGAAAAAGCTATAAAAGGATGCAAAGTAAATGCTAATAAATAATGACTAGTTGTGAAGCGTTTTCGAAAATGTTAAGGAATAGACTATGAAAAAACCATATCACTAGTTCCAATAATAAAATCCATCAAAATAATACTTGAAATAAAATCCTTTATTGATTATGAAATTTGGTAAATGGATGTCAAAACTACTCTTCTAAATGGGAAGTTGGTAGAAGATGATTATTTAACTCAACCTAAAGGGTTTACTAATTCAAAGAGTTTTAATAAAGTATTCAAGTTTAAAAGATCCATTTATGGTTGGAATCACACATCATGATTATGGAATGTTAATTTTAATAGGGCCATAAAAGAATTTGGTTTCATCGAGAAAGAATGTGAACATTGTGTTTATAATAATGATAATGGAAGTACCACAATTTTCTTAGTATTATATGTTGATGATATATTAATTATGGGAAATTAAGTGAAAATTTTACATTTAGATAAAACTTGGTCAAGTGAATGATTCTCCATGAAAGACTTAAGTGAATCATAATACATTCTAGAGATTAAGATATATAGAGGTAGATCTAAGAGGATACTTGGGATAAGTCAAAGTACAAATATTGATAAGCTAATCAAAAGGTATAATATGGAACAATCCAAGGGAGTATTGTTACCAATGTCAAATTGTATAAATATCTCTAAGAAAATGTGTCAAAAAAATAGAAAGAGTCGAAATAATGAGTAAAATACCCTATTCTTATATAGTGGGATATATCATGTATATCATGCTATATATTAGGTTTGATGTTGAATTTTTTCAGCATGGTGGGTAAATATCAAGCTAATCCAAGAGTGATACATTTGGAAACTATAAAAAATATCTTAAAATACTTGATATGTACAAAGGATATATTCCTGGTGTATGGAAGATATGAGGAAATAGTAGTGAGGGGATACACAGATTTTAGTTTCCAAATAGATCATGATAATATGAAATCATGGTTAGTCTATATTGTTTTCATTAATAATGGTGCGGTGAGTTAGAGAATCCAAAATAAATATGTGGTCACTGATTATACATCAAAACCTAAGTATACAAAGGCTTCAAATATAGCTAAGTAGGTAGTCTGGATATTAAATTTTGTCTTAGATATTGGTGTTGAACCTAGTAGTGAAAACTCGGTTACAGTTTATTGTGATAATACTACATTAGTTGTTCCTTCCAAGGAGCCTAGATCATACAAAAGGGAAAAGAGTATACTTCATAAGTTTCATATCTTGAGGGATTTTACTTAAATAGGTAAATTCATGGTTAGTATAGTAGACACATAGTATAATGTGGTAGGCCCCATGAATAAATCTGTATCTCAAGAGAAGCAGGATTCTCATGTGAGAGTTAGTGGGTTGAGTATCTTTATAAGTTGTATATAGTGAGAGTGGGATTGTTTTAAGGTGGTGACCTAGACCCTACTCATTTATGTACTTTGATTAACAGTACATTTATAAATTTTTATATTTACATGTGTTTACTCACCATAGTATTATTGAAACTTCTAGGTCTATTATATTTATAGAAATTTACTTAGATTTTATTTCATATCAAAAGGTTATAGAATTTATTATGATATAATGAGAACCTATAGATTCCATGAAAATAGTCTGGAATATGTCTTATGATCTATAAAATCATAAAGATAGGAGATAGCTAATTTTTTACTATCATGTGTTGGAGGATCATAATCGTTGATATCTATTCTCATGAAGCTCTCACTTTGTGATCTCAAGTAGATGTGAACATGAGGACTGACCCACCAATAGGAACTCTGCATGTTTTAGGTTTCATTAGTGTATACCATTTGAATATATACTTTTATGCAATATAAAAATGCAAAAATTTGTTTCATGGCATGGTAGATTACGTTGGGTAAATTTTTTATGGCATGGAATTGATTAAATGATCAAGATATGATTTTTCGCTTCTGAAAGGAAGTGATTTATCAAGACCAGTTGATCAAGATAGTATTACCTTCACTAAATCCATGTCCATGTTAGAAGAAGGAAATTCCATCTAGTAATGTCAACAAATAATAAATCAAGAAAGGATAATGACACAAAGTGTGTATCCTACTTTATGAATATCATAACTCAAATATATTATATTACATGATGTATGTTCATAAAAGTATGTCATTGTTATGACTTTACCTTGTCTCATTAGGGGCCTTGATGGGTTACTAGACTCTACTCTAGGTCTATGATTAGAACTCACTACTATCAAGATAGGGTATTTGAGGTTCATACACTTAATGTATTCAAATGTATTTCCTATTCTAATGAATATGAGTATTGGATATGGTGGGACCCACCATGGGTTCTGGGAGATGTTCAAGTATAAATGAATACCAATAAATTAATAAATTCATAATTATTATAGTATATAATACTTTATTTGAGTTTTTTATTTAATGTATTTAATATAATTTAAATGAATACATGGGAAAATATTTTACAAAAAAATATTATTTTAATATTCAAGGTTTTTTTAATATTTCTGGGAATTATGAGTTGAGTTAGAGGATCATTATTATCATGTAATATATTTATTTAATTATAATTAAGTGATAAAAATATAAATCATGTTTATGACATAGTTAGTTGTTCATAATATTTCATTTATGAATTATTTAGTCTATAATACATATTTGGGGACTAGAGATCCATTTTTAGGTATTTTGTACCTCACTATATAAGTAAGATGAGGCTCTAATTTTAGGGACTATTCATCAAAAGAATTTGAGATCTCTTCTCTTATATCTCCTGCATCCTAGAGATAGAATCATCTGATCTAAGATATTCATCCATGTTCTCTTTCACTAATCAAAGGATCGTAATTTTAGTGATCATCAAGATATCAAAAGATTCTTTAAATCTCCACAATGGAACCCATGTATCAATGATCAGCATTCCAAAAGATTTTTTGAAGCATTTTTTGATGATCTATAAGGATCTTATGTTGGTTCCTTCAAGAAATGGTCACTAGCGATGTGCAGTTATCGAAAATTCCTTCAAATTTAATGAGGTAATTTCTTGATCTAAATTATGATAAATTATTTCACATGAGATCCTAGGCCTTTTACCAGGATATAAATCACTATAGAATATGTTATTATGTTTTTTTTATGATAAAAAATTTAAAACAATTAACTATCTGCTTCTGTTACACGTCTGACACCAACAAAATTCTCCTAGTGGGATTTGAACCAGTGACATATACATCGGTTTGAGTACCTACAAAACATTTATTTTGAGAAGGAAAATTCTCAGAGTAAGGTGAATGTTGTCGCATATGATATTGGTTGGACGTCTTAGAAAGAAGGGATTTTGAACATATAATAATGAGTATAAGCTGATGAGTTTCCTCACTGATTTTTGAATAAATTTTTTAGAGGGATGAGAGTCTATGACCTATGATCCTTTTTTCATTTCCTATTCGTCGGTGGATTGATAAAAGGTTACCTAGGATGATAATTCATATTTTTTGGTGATGTAGAAATGGGTGATGGGATATGATCAAGTCCAAGGATGGTCTCAAGATGATGACAATGTGATTCACATCCATGGAAGGGTAGTGGACCTAACCTTATCAAGAGAGGAGTTGATGAGGGACTTCTAAGTCTCATGATGGATGATGTTTCTAAGTTTGAATAATATATATTATGATATCAAGCATCATTTCTAGTATCTTGGTATGAATAAGGATATCACATAGTTTTTTGCTCATCACCTTACCTATTAGAGGATCCAAGTATCGCACTACTGACAAGGTGTGTCACTCCATGACCTATACTGTAAGTATTATTTTATTTATTTATTAGTTTCTGATCTTTTCAATGATTTTTGGGTTAAATAAGTATGATATTTTTTAATTTTGGAGTTTTAGTGCAGGTTTCATGATTATTAATAATTGTGTGTCTCCTTGTGCGAAGGAATTTGGTTTTTAATGGAACTTTTTTGGATGTTTGGCACTTAGTTTACCAAACCATGCAGCGAAACCATGTGGGTTCTTAGGTGTGTCCAGTGAGGGTTGCACGGTTGTCACACAATATAGTAAATCTTGAGTCCAAGACCTAGACTTACCCAATTTTATTAAAAGTTAAACTACCTAATATAACACTCCCTAAATAAAACCTCATTGGCCTCTACTCCACTCCATTGAACAAAGATATCCAAGGGATCCCATAAACAATATTTTATTCCTCTTCAATTTTATTTTTTTCCACACAAAACCAAATTTCTTAGTGTTATTATTGAGGTAAGGATCTTTCCTACTATATTTATTCCTCCCCTATTACTTCATCATCTTTCCTCACCTAGGTTTCATGTTTCTCAAACCCTAGAATGGTGTTTTGAACTAATCCTTTGTAGTTTTTTTGTTATGGTGTGTGGAATTTCTTGGGTTCTTCTAATTATATATACATAAATTTTGCATCATCCACACTCTGTTTGAGGTAGAAAGTTTTGTTATTTTTCATTTTCTTGACATACCATTCTTTATTCAGATATCCAAATATGATTTAACAAAAACTAATATTATTTTTGAAGCTTATAATGAGTCTTTAAAGAGATTTAAAAATATAGACACATGAATTGGTTTTAAGAAAAAAATATTAATTTTAGGAGTTTGATAAATTTCTTGAATAGATTTCTTGAGGATTCAGTAATTTAATTGGCGTTTGGGAATATATATATTTATATTACATTTTTATTTAAGTATTGAGGTATTTTTTTACTTAAATTTAAACCCCATGTGTATTTTTATGGGTTTTTGTTATAAATATTATATTTTTTCATTTGTAACTTGGTATTATGAATAATTATTCTTTATTTTGTAAGGAATTGTTGGTGTGCATTCCAGGTGAGTAGTGTTTTGACTTAAAGGTTGGTTTCCCACAAATTAAATAAGGATTATTAGTTTTTAAATGTATTTCAAAATGTATTTTAAATTATATTTCCAAATAAAACATTTATAAACCCTTTGTAACTTTAAAAAGGATGTTTTAAAATGAAATTAATTTTAGAAATGGTTTTCAAAAGGATTTAAAAGGGTTTGTTAATCTTAAATCTGATGGCTCATTTGGAGCCTTCTAAGAACCTTTCTATACATGTGATACGCCCTTAATGAAATCAATTATCACCTTAGTTCATGTGTGTTTGAGGATTGATATGATTTATGTTATTGTTATAGGTACTAAATTGGATTTTGAATTTGTGAGAGTAAGGAGATGGGATGAGGATGTAATTTTAATTTTTTAACTAATATGAGATTTTATAAATGTTACCTCACCTCATGTTGTTATAATCAAGGGTATCCCTGGCATTATAGTGAGGGATTAATAGGTTGTTAATATTTATTCTTGAGAAGATGGACTAGATCCCCCTAAATGGGATAAGACCATGGGTGAGTGACACTAGTGAGGATGGTTTATAGAAAATGATTAGTTATAAAATATGAATACATCGATAGGACAATTGAGTATATCTTGGATCATCTCACATTATGTTTAAAAGTTTCCCATGATTACATATACTGTATTTTTTCTTATTTCTCTTACTTAATTTTATTAATTTTATTCATTATTATTGTTCTCTTTTGATATTCTATACAGGTTACCTATTTATATTATGTTTTTTAAATACTTCCACCATATGTTATTGCTTCCTATGTTTTATTATTTTCCTCACACTTGAATTGTTATATTGTTGAATTCCTCATTTTAAAGATTCATTTCATTTATTCAGTTGATGTTTTCTTTTTGGTTAATTTTGATTTACTTTTTCTTTGTTTCAAGTTACTTTTTGGGTTGTTTCAACAGTGGTATTAAAAATAAAATTTTCAAGGGGGTTTGTTTTAAATTGAATAATTTTTAAATGTTTTTTTAAAATATGTTTGATATTTAAAAATAACAGTTCTTAAGAAAGATCTCATTTTATTATTCAAAGGGTAAAATATATATTTTATAATAATATTTTCAACTAGCATTTATGGTTTTGTTTTGGTAAAGGAAATTCATAGACTCTCTTGGGATTTTATACTGAGAAGTTATGTTTAATCATTAACTTTGACAATTTATTCAATTTTCGTAAGTTTTTTTGGGATATTTAGGATCATTTTTGGGATCTCTCATGGAGTGACCTTGTTTAGATTATGGATAGTGACCCGAAGGTCACATAGAGATAATTTCAAGTACTCATTTCGTATTAATTTTGGATTGTAGTTACATTATCAATGTCAGCCTTTTGTACTTTGATTGTTATCTCTATTATTCTATAGTTATAAACTTCTTATGAGTTGTGTGTCTATTTTGAGTTATTATTATTTTTTATGTTCGTAGGGTTTTTTTCTTTTATTATTATTATTTTTCTTATTTCTGTTATGCATGGATCTCTAATGCATGGAGTGGTCATGTAGGAATTCTCAGTTGAATTTCCATCTCATATATTATTTTTTGTGATAAATAATTCAAAATGGGTATAATTGGATTCCCATCTACCAGTTTCTATCATGGGTTGATCAAGTATGTGCTTCAAGTCATGTCATGGGCCATCTTAGGGTCCCAATTTAAGGGTAACCTAGACTTGTTCATGGAAAATGGTATTAGTTACTAGGTTTTTAGATACCTAAGTTATTAAATCAACCTTTATTATTTGGTTTTGTCTGGTATATTAGATTTGGGACATTCAGGACTCATGAGGTAGGTGTGAGAAGAGTCTAGATAGATATTATTTATTACAAGCCTCAAGTTTCTATAGTATGTTGGGTTATGAATCCTAGATCTTGAATTTTACTGATTTTTTGTGTATTTTTATTTTTATTGATTTAATTTTGTCTTTTATTAGTTCTTCATAGGTTTTTTGGAGGGTTTCCTTTATTGGGAGGTGAACAGGGAGAAAGAAACTAAGCGGTAGGACTCTCTTTAATAGTTTAGAAAACCATTTGGAGCCTATAAATAGCATTTTTTTCCTTCTAATAAAAATTTTACATTGAGAATATGGTCTACCAAACTATGTTTCCAAACCATGAACAATAATTATCTCACTTGAATTTTTTGTGTTGAGTTCCCATTTATCAAAAAGTTTTTTGAGTTGTGTGTTGATGTTATTTGGGATGAATTAAAAGATATTTCCTTGTTATATTGGTGTTATTTGGATTTATTATTATGATATTTTATTATTGAAATTTGGTTTTTAAAAGTTGAAAGTTATTTTTTATAATTAGAAAATTCTACTTCTAAAAATAATTAGAATTCACATATCACTCAAGGATTTTTAAACGTTTAAAATGATGAGAACAGGAGGTTTCAAAATGTATTTGAGTGGTAAATTAATGTTTAAAATTAAATTATGGATTTTAAAGTGGTTTTTAATTAGTGCTTTAGGATTTTTGAAATTAAAGTGTGAAGTTTTCAAATGGTTTAAAGTGATAATTTCATAATCATTATTAATGACCTTGATATATTAGTTTGGGTTATTTTTTGAGTTTGTTTTTTTATATGGGTATGATATATGTTTTAGTTTGTAATTAATAAGACTTTTTGTTCCTTTTTATTTATTTTATACATCCCAAAAAGTTCATGAGAGATTGTAAGCAATCTATATCTCAAAATCCCAATCTATCTCTCCCTATTGTTGGTCTATACCCAGAATCCCATGGAGTAGAGGGGTTATATTACTCTAAAAGTTTTCCTATATATTTTAGTAATTGGTGGTATCTTTAGTCTATGTAGAGGATAAAAAGTTCTTAATATGAATTAAAATTTCTTGGCACTTCAGTATACTTGAGGGTGAGATTGTTCTTGGGTTTATTAATAGGTCTTAGTCGAGATTGATGTAAAACTATGGTTGAATTTGAGTTGGAGTGTTCAATGACATGATAATTATTGAAGGACACATTTATTCAATGGTTCCTTCATGAGTAAGTAAATTTTAAGAGTGTGTCATATCTCATGAATATCTAGTAAGATCAAAAAACAGTGAAGGAGTGTGTCCACCACTTTAGTGAGTTGGTTTCTTTTTCTTCTGAGATTGTGTCAAGTGATTCCTTGAAGGATCAACTATTAATGAGGGGTATTCTATTAAGCATCATTTCTCATGTTATTTCTTATGTTATCATCATATTTAAATACTTGTCATATGAATATTTCATTGTATATTTGGTTCTTGGAGTGTCACCCATGATGGGTGTCAGCCATGTCTACTTTAGAGATGGTGAAGACTCCCTATTTGGTGAAAATTTGAACCCATAGGAACCAATTTCTAGAGTATATTCTTATTATCCTACCATTTATTCTAATGAAAATAAATCCCTAATTTTTTTCAGTGTGGATGATTTGTAAATTGAAATACTTCCCTTTTGAGTGTTTAAAAGATCAGACTTCACTCTGGTCGATTGGGATACATCCAAAAATTCTATAAGTGGAAGCATCACCCAGGGAATAAATCATTGGGTATATAAAAATATTGATTGTAATTTTGTGATATTCTAAGGTATCTCTTATTGTTCACATTCTCTTTTTTTCATTCCTTTATCTCTTTTATTTTTTTGATAATTTTTTATCTCTGAATGGTGTTTTAGGATATTTGGTAGTTTTTGAACATTTAGAGAGTATGTGTTTGTTTTTGAGGAATTATGAATATTATTATAGTTTGGTCTTATTTATTGAGTCTATTCAGTTAAAACTTCAAGTAGTGTTTCATAGTGTCTCTTAATTTTTTCTTTAATTCATTATTCTAGTGAATTTATAAATGGTGGTGAGATCTATTGTGGGTATCGAGTTTTTAATATACATTTTAAGGTGGTCTGTTCTGAGTTTTCAATTCGATATAGATCTATATGTGATCGTTTCTATATATTTTGGTGGAATTAAGAATTTGAGTTAGAAGTGTCTCCCACTCTCTCTCTTTTTGTTTAAAACCTTTGGATTGTCTTATTTCTTTTGGAACTCACTAACTTTCTGGTGGGGGATAAAGTGTTATTGTGGGAAGAATTATCACACCCAATTCTTCAAATTCCCCATTATATTATATATTTATTGGTTTTTTATCTTTTTCATATTCTTTGTGTCAAATATATATGAAATTTTGAAATTTTAGAGTTTTAGTGTAGGGTTTACAATTGGATAATAGTTAGTAGTAACCACGTATCTTCCTGTGTGAAGGCCTAGATTTTTTAATAGAACTGTTTTTCATCTTCAAAACAAGGTTTACTAAACCATTTATCCAAAACATATGGGTGTATAGGTATTTTCTAATGAGGGGCACATGGTCGGCTCAAAAGTTGACTAACCATGAGTTTAAACAGTGTGACTTGCCCATTTTTTTAAAAGATTAAATAAATAATATATCCCTCCCAAAATAAGACCCCATAGTCCTCATAACCTCTAAACTTGACCTATATTCCAATGGGATCCTTTAAACATGACCTTCTACCTCTTACCTTTTATTTTTATCCTCCTAACTCATGATTTCATAGTGTTATTCTTGAGAACTGGATCCTTCCTCAATTTCTTCCTTCTCTCTTATTTCCTTATCTTCCCTTACCTTGTTATCATGTTTTCTATAACCTAGTATGGTTTTTGACCTAAAACTCTGTGAATGTTTTTTTAGGGTGTGTGTTCTATATTTTGGGTTCGACTCATATCATATACATGGATTTTTCATCACCCTCACTCCATTTAAGGTAAGAAGTTCCTTGATTTTTCCCTTTCTTGACATACCGAGCTTGCTTAATCTTTACAAATAATATATACCAAAAATTGTTATTATTTTAGAATATTATGATGAGTATTTAATTATATTCAAAAATAAATAAACTCATTATTTGGTTTTTGGGAAAAAATTAATGATAGGTGTTTGATAAATTTCATAAATGGATTTCATGAGGAGTCTTCCATTTCATTGGTTGTTGGGATTCTATATGTTTCCATGTGATTTTAATTAAATGATCGTGGTATTGGTTGACTTAAATTTCCAAAAACTATGGATTGTTATAGTTTTTTTATAAATCTTATACTTTTTTCATTTTTTACTTGGGATTATAAATCCTTATTCACTGCTCTTAAGGAATTGTTGATGTGCAAGCCACATGAGTTTTATTTTGACTTAAAATTTGGTTTCAAAAAAATTAAAGGAGGATTATTAGTTTTCAAATGGTTTTTAAAATGGTTTTAAAATGATATTTCCAAATAAAATATTTAAGAAATATTTTTAAATTTAAAAAGTATGTTTAAAAATGTTATTTGTTTTAGAAATGGTTTTCAAGGGAATTTAAAATGGGGTTACTCGTTTTAAATCATGTGGCCTAGTTGACACATTTTGAGTACCTTTATATACATGTTCTACACACATAATTCAATATTTTATCACCTTATCGTATGTGAGTTTTAGAAATAATATGATTTATTTTATTTTTATCGGCATTAAAGAGGGGTTTTGGATTAGTGGGTGTAAGGAGGTGGGGTGTGGATGTGATTATATATGTTTAATATGCATGATATTTTATAAATGTTACTTGACTTCCCATTTCTATCATAATAGGGATCCTAGGTGTATTAATGGGGGATTTAGATGTGGTTACTATATAATTCCAACAAAATGAACAATATCCCCTGGTATATAAAATAAGACCATGGGTGAGTTCCAATAGTGAGGCTAGTTGAGAGTAATTGGTTGGTTATATACTAGCAAAGGTTCAATAGGCTGAAATTTGGTTCCACATGAGTATGCCTAGTATAACCTCATGGGATGTTTATGAGTTTCCCATGATTATGTATACTTTACTATTTCTTTTTTATTGTACTCATTTTCATTATTATTCTTCATTACTATTATTCTCTCTTGATATGTTCTACTAGATGCATTTTTATTTTATGTTTCATCTATACTTGCACCATGTGTTATTGCTTCCCCAGTTTCATTATTTTCCTATAACATGACTATTCTTGTTAAATTCCTAATTTTAATTATTCATTTCATTTATTTAGTTTATGATTTATTTTGGGTTAATTTTATGTTCTATTTTAGGTGTCTTCAAGAGTAGTTTCAAATAGAGGTTTTTTAAAAGGGTGTGTTTTAAATTAAAAAAACTTTTAAATGTTTATCTAAAACATGTTTTATATTTAAAAAACTTTTTTTTGGGAAAGATCATGTTTTTTTCTTCAAAGGATAAAAACATATTTTCTACTTGTATTTTCAAACTAGAATTTATGATTTGTTTGAGTTAAGGAAATTCATGGACTCTATGGTGATTTTCTATTGGGTTATCATACTCAAAACCTATCTGTGAAACTTATGCTTGGAAAAAAAATTTATAAGTTTGGGGTTAATTTTGGAATCAATCTTAGAGGGGGATGGTTTAGATTATGGATAGTAAACCTGATCCATATGAAGATTACATCGGTTATTTTTTTGGTTTTAATTTTAGATTGTGGTTGTATTGGATATATAGGCCTTTTATACTCTGATCATTGTCTATAATCTACTATAATTATAGCCTTCTTTTTAGTTGCATGTTTATTTTATTTTTTTATGTTTTTTGTATCTAGGATGTGTTTTGTTTGGTCTATTGATATTATGTATCTTCTTATTTTTAATGTGCAAGGATCTTTGATACATGGAGTGGTTATACTAGAATTCCTAATTGAATTTCCATGTCACTTATTATTTATAGGGTGAAATAAATACAACTAGTTATATTATGATTCTCTAGCATAGTTTCTAGCCTGGGAGGATTGGAAACATACCTTTAGTCATGTCATGGGTGGACTTGGGTGCCCTGTTCAGGGGTGTCCTCGACTAGTTTGTGATATGGTGGGTTACATTAACAACTAATGGTTCCTATATAGTAATGGGATAAGGTGACCATGTAATTAATCATGGGACTACCTAGAACCCCTAGGGGTTGTGATGTGTTATGGGTGGCAGTTGTCCAACTGAGGAAATTTTTTCAATCCTTACTTATTCAGAAGAATGAAACAGTGGATGAGTTAGGAATGCTATATTTGTGCGAGAAAGTGTTGTTAAATAGGGTACCTATAAGAATAGTATTAGATCTAGATGTTTTTTACATAAATATTATTATAGGTACTATTTAAGGCCATAGGATCTCAATTGAAGATGAGTATAGTGTATCACCTATAAATAGATGAATAGTTTGAGAGGAAGATCTGAATATAAGAGCATATATTCAAGGAATGCAAGCTTGATTTTGAAAGATCAAGGTAGGATTATCTAGCCTTGTAATAGTTTTATTATATTAAGGATTTAATTAATATTAATACCTTTGAGTCACTTTATTATAGTCTTTGATACTCAGTATTAGGATGTTTATAGGTGGGTGAGTCTGCAGTGGTTGGTTTGAACTTGATAAAGGAGACCATTAAATGGGTGAAATTTATCTAAAAGCTATTGGTTACCACATAGAGTAGGTAGTTCCAGTATTATTGTTAGATAATATGGACCTTTTAGTTCCCTATGGTTTATTGGGTGTCTTCGAGTATCACTTTGGTTGGATCATTATTGACTAAGGATGTGAGGAAAGCTCACACAATGGTTTTTCAGTCTATTCATGATTGTGTAGCAGATCAAAAGAGTATATTATATATTGGATCTTCCTATATGATATTGAGGTATTCATGACGTGTTTTTCAAGTCACCACATAGAAAATATAATTTTGACCTTCATAACATGATTTATAGTAATGATTTTTACCTAGAGGTATATACATAGTTCAAGGAATGACTACTGAGTATAGTGGATTAGAGTAAGATGGTTCTACATGAGAAGATAGTGTGTCTTGTCTGAGTTTTTTAGAATCATGACCACGTCGAGGAGGAATCTTGGGAATGATAAGTAGGGGATTTTTTTAATTCAATAACACGCTTTTTATTTATTTAAGAAATAAAAATTCACTTTCTATGAAAATTAGCTAACTTAAGTTTCTATTCAATTTGTTTTACTTATACATAATGAAATTTTGGTAAATAAAATAAGGGAGACTTAAACTGATCTATGAAAATCCAATGATTTGAAGATCCAAAATTAGATTAATTCCATAATATTTATAATAATTATAGTGGTACTGATCTAACTCGTCATTAAATGAAGAAATGCACTGAGTTCATTTGTAGTTGAATAATTTTCTACCAATGCAGTTATAAATGATCCTAATTTTTGTGGAAGTAGACTATTGAAGTTTATAGAAAAGTTTCATATAAAGGAAGCCACACATTTAGTATCACAAGTATGATAGCATGATTACATAAATCCTTCTGAAAGTTTCTAATCGTTTTGAAGCATTTAATTTCTTGTTGTCGAAAGAACTTTTGAATAGTGTAATCTTTTTTACTTTAGAGTGTTTATTTTTAGAGTTTCCATTATGTGGGTATTTCCATATAAATCACTTAGTATTTCCATTTTAATTGTTATTCTATGTATCCTTTAGGATCATGGGATTCTGAGGATAGGAAGATGGAAAATATGATCATCTAATTGAGGGATTCCATGGATAGGAAGACAGATCTCAAGAACTTCTTGTATATGTAGTGATCTGCTACCAAAAGGTAAAGGTGTGGGGTTCTAGGGATATAAAGATAGAAATTTTTATTGGATTAAACTTTAAGATACCTTATGGAAAATTTAAAACCATGGATAAATTAGATTTGGTCTACCGATCTACCATTCACTATGGTTTAAAAGTGATTTTTTAATAAATATCCTTTTTAATGGAGTGTTTGGTTTACTAACCAATACTGTATGTTTCGTTTTAAACTTCAGTTGTATTCCTTCTAAATTATATTTTGGTTATTTCAATTTTCAGTTATTTTAATTCATTTTTTCTAAATTTCCACTGCTTTAACTCTTTCATGGGTTGTTTTAATAATTATAACATTATTACCACTATGAAAACTATATTTCAATATAGTGTATATTTTTATTATTTTTATTTTTATCTTGACCAATATTTAAAAAAACCGATCAAGACATTATTTCATTAGTAATTCAAAAGAAATATTAACCTTAATACATATAGAGGAAGAAAATTGAAACTTTATTTTTTAAACTACAATTCACTCCCCCTCTTATATTTCATTCTCCATAATACATTGAAACAAAATTTGGAATCAAAGTGGGTTATTACATGATTTCAAGATTACCTTCAGTTTTTATTTGTGTTAGTTTATTGCAATTTAAACTATGTTTCCTTATACTAATCATGTTGGTAGAGGAAAGATTTGTTTATGCTAATAGTACCAGTAATATACACAAAAACATAAATCTTAAAAGACCTATGATTTTTATGGAGTTGATTATGATTACTTGTGTGATCATATGAAATCTTGTATCATTAATACCAACATTGAATATTTTTTATGATGAAAGAAAACTAAAAAAATTCAAAGAATGATATCACTCAATTCTGTCATGAAGAAAAATAATAATATCAAGTAAACCATAAATTTTATAATAATTATTATTTTATATGACAAGAAAAATCTTTAACCAGGTATCATCATGGGAAATTAAAAATGGAACTTTTAATAAGTTGTAGATAACACATTTTGGAACATCCAATGTTTTAGAAACTCAAAGATCTATGCTTTGAGATTACTATCATGTTTTTTATTTTCATCCAAAATAAATTGTAACACAAATGAATCAATATTTTTTTAGTATAGTAAATAGTTTAAAATCATTTGGTGAAAATTTTTATTATAATATAAACTCATTAAAAATATTATCACTATCATGCCAAAAGAATGGGAATACCATAGAACTATTATTGATGATACTAAACATTTGACAAAGATAAGTCCGGATAACTTAATTAGAACATTAATTTAGCATTAAATCATGCTAAAATGAGGTGATGAAAAAATTAAAAGGAAGAATAGAGTAGAATTTACTTATATTTAAATAAATACCAATTATAGTACTTTTAAAAAATTTGATAAAAAATATAATTCTCTTTTTTTAGTAGAAAATGTAACGATTTAGAGAAAAGTGACTTAGAAAACCTAAATATTGAATATTATTAGATTTCAAGAAGAATGAATAAGAATTTTAGTCATTCAAAATTTTGAAATATTTAAGAAAAAAAGATAAGAAATAATATTTAGAAGATATTTTCTATGAATGTAAGAATGAAGGTCATATAAAAATTGATTGTCCTATACTACAGAAGAAAAATATAAATACACAAATTTATTTTAAAAGTAAATGAAATAAAATATTGAAAGCCTCATATACTTATAGTGCTTGTGAAAGTGACACATATTTAGATAGTTCATTGAAAGAAAGTGGAACAAAAATTTATGAAATAGTTAGTTTCTATTCAAATTTTAAAAGGAAAAATGATTCATGGAAAAGATATCTATAAAATCTATCAAAAAAATTAAGCCTGGGTTCAAAATTTTATTATAATATTAAATTTGACAATTAGAATTCATAGAAATATGAAAAGGACAATCCATATAAAGTTTAAAAGGATGATTCCTCAGAGGACAAGGAAACTTTACTTGCTATATTTTAAATATATGGATATGTTTCCATTATTAATTAATAAAATAATAAACTGAAAAATACTAATGTTTTTACTGATTAAAAACTTATTAAATAAAATAAAAGAATTTACAAATTATTCTTATAAATTTGAGAACATAAAACTGAATTAAATTCAAAAACTAAATATTATGATCATAAATTATTTGATCATAATTTAGTTGATTAGAATTTAGTTTATTGGAATTTAGTTAATTAGAATTTAGTTTACTAGAATTTAGTTGATCAAAATTTGGATGATCAAAATTTAATTGATCAGAAATTTAATGAATACAATCATAACTTGATTGTTCAAATTAAATCCAAATTTTGTTTTCTAAATAAAATTTTATCTAATTTTAATTATAGTAAATAAATTTTTTATAAAATGTGTAACCAAATAAGACCCTACAAGTGGGATAGGTTTTAATTTTGATAAAACTTATTTTCAAAAAAAATATTTTATACCTAAAATTGAACCTATTTTTATTAAATCTCAAAGAGTAGGTCACTGGTTTAAATTTTTTTCTATAAAAAATATTCATTGTTTTGTTTTCAAAAAAAATTATTTTATAAGATCCATATATTGTACCACACAAAATATTTGGGCATATATGGGTTCCCGAAATTTTATTTTCAAACGTAACTCATCCCAAATAAGTGTGGGTACTAAGAACTTAATTTTATCTTTTTTAGGAAAATATGTTGTGTGATATTCATAGAAAAAATTGGAACATGTATAGTGGTTTTTCTCAATATATGATTAGAGAAAATTCAAACTTCCAAAATTTCAATAAATTAAAAAGTGGAAGAGTTACTTTTTGAGATAACGCATAGGGTGAAATCATCATAATTGGTGTTATTTATTTTCTTAAAAAACTCTAATTTAAAATTTTTATATGTTTTAGGACTTAAAAACAACCTTATTAGAATTAAATAATTATATGTGATGAGGGATGTATTATAAACTTCAGCAATAAAAAATGTACGACTAAAATTTCACAACGTAATTTCATTTTATCTTCTGATGTGAATGAACATGTTTATACACTCAACAAAGAAGAATCAATTCATCATAATTTTCCTTTTATTAGTGAAATTGGAGACTTATATTGGTCATAGAATAGAATACTGTGACACTATAACTTCCAAAATATAACAAAAATTTCGAGGAAAGAACATGTTATAGATCTATAAAACCTTAATTTAAATTCAACCAGTGTTTTTTATCCCTGAAAATTTTGCAAGAAACGTTATTTAAGTTTTAAATGTAAAAGTGAAGTCTCAACAATTTATGTTTTATAGATAGTTCAAAAAAAATATTCGAATTTACATAAAATAGAGGTATTGGAGGTAAGTACTATATTATTTCTTGGTTTATGATTATACTATATTTATTTTCATTTATTTTCTCACTTTTAAATATGAATCTTTTAACAATTTTAGGGAATGTTTTAATATTATTAAAAATGAGAGAAACCAACATTTGGTTACAATATAGAGTGATCATGGTTGTGAGTTTTTATATTCTAATTTTTAATTTTTTTAGTAAAAAAGGTATTACTCATAAGTTTTCTTCACCTAGAAAACCACAAAAAAATAGAAAAGTTGAACAAATAAATAAAATTATTCAGAAAATTACTCAAACATTTATAAGTGAATATTCTATTACATTAAATTTTTTGAATGAGGTTGTTAGTACTTCTTGTTGGACAATAAATCAAGTTTTACTCACATATTTTATTAAAAAATAATTTTGAGTTGTGGACCAAAATAAATCCAAAACTTTCATAATTTATATTTTTTATATGTAAAGTATTCATAATGAATACAAAAAATAATTGGCATAAAATTGATCTAAAAACTAAAGAATGGATATTTATGTGTTACTCAAAAACTAGTAAGGATTATATAGTTTTTAATAAAATAACTAATGTTTTTGAGGAAATGGTTCATGTGAAGTGAGATGAATCTGA
The DNA here is from genome assembly GCA_963277665.1 of Viscum album. Lineage (NCBI taxonomy): Eukaryota > Viridiplantae > Streptophyta > Magnoliopsida > Santalales > Viscaceae > Viscum > Viscum album. The sequence goes on from OY728156.1 coordinate 321,537,579, forward strand.
TTTTTTGTAAAACCTTCAGAATTTCAAAACACCTATGATGTTTTAAAAAATTATTCTATCAATTTGATGGAAGATAATTTATAACTACCAATTGTAAATACTCTAGAAGTGGGACCATTATATTTTAAATATCCTGAAGCTACTTCAATGGAATATGTACATATGTTAGTTGAATATCATTTTACCACTTTACCCACAAATTATTGGTCATAAAGAACCATAATTCTAATTATATTATTTGAGATGTAATTTAATCAGTTAAAATGAGAATTTCCCAAATAAATAACTGTTAGCATAATTATTTACTATCAAAATTTGAACTTAAAATTGAATATGGGTCTTTAAGTGATAAAATTTGGATAACAGTCATGCATGAAGAGCTCAATCAGTTTGAAAAAAAAAACATGTTTGGACCCTAGTTAAAAAAATGTGATGAAAATAGAATCATTATTAGAAATAAAGAAATATTTTTCACTAACGTTTGTTTTCAAGAATAATTCATTTATTATTATGAAATTTTTTCACTAGTTCCTATATTATAATCTATCAAAATATTTTTAACCATGAAAGCTTATCTGTATATCAGTTTATTTAAAATAAATGTGAAAATTGTTTCCCTTAATGGTTATGTTCAAGAGGAATTTTATGTCAAACAAAATCTTTCTTTTGAAGATACAAAATTTTAGGAAAAAAATATTTAAACTTACTAACATACTCTATAGACTTAAACAATCCCTAAAATATTGTTATGATAGAATTAATAGATATTTACTTCAAAATTATTTTTCTAAAATAAGTGTTGATATAACCCTTTTCATAAATAAAATTTTCAAAAACACCAGCATTGTTCAAATTTATGTTGATTATTTTATTTTTGGTTCAAATATTAAATATATTTCTGATGGATTTTAAGAATTAATGAAAAAATGAATTTGAAATGATCATGATAGGAGAACTCAACTTTTTCCTTATTTTTCATAATTTTTAAAAACTGGAAGAAAATATTGTATCTCAATATAAATATATTAAATATTTATTAGAAAATTTTTTATTTGATAATGAATTAAACATTATTACTCCAATAATAACTTCTATAAAACTTGATATTGATGAAACTCATAATTTGGTAGATTGAAAACTTTATAGAAGCATGGTATTAGGTTTAATATATCTCAATATAATTCAACCATACATAATGTTTTCAATATGTTTATGTGATATATTTCAAGATAATTTAAAATAATCTCATTTTAAAGAGGAAAGACACATTATTATATAGGTTATGGTTACTTTAAAACTTAGATTATTTCACTCTTTTGAAAATTAGTTTATTTTAATAAAATCCTCAAATGGTGACATTGGAGGTTGTATATTAGATAAAAAATCTAATTTTGAAACATGTCATTTATTAGGAGAATCTATAGAATTTTTTTACAATAAGAAACAAAATTCTATAGCACTTTTAATTTCTAAATAAAATTATCAAGTAGCTAGAATTTGTTTTGATTAACTGTTGTGAATGAAAGACATACTCATGGATTTTTGTTTGAATTTTACAAAAACTCCAATTATTGGTTATAATACTAGTTCCATTTACTTATCTATACACCCAACACATGACTCATGTGAAAAACAAAAACATGTTATAAACCATTTTTTTAGGGATCACGCACAAAAAGGAGATATCAATCCCGACTTTAAGAGAATAAAAAATAATTTTACTGATATTTTGAAAAAACCTCTTACATATGATAAATTCAAATCCATTAAAAAAATTTGGAAATTTTAAACCTTAATTGATTTTCAATACACTTATTATTTCATTTATATCCTTACAATAAACACACCTCTATAAAACAGGGAGACGTTTTAAAAAAATATTTTCAAATCCTTCTAATTTTTAAATAAATTTTATTTTCTAACTTACCTAATTATCAATCTATTTGATTTTTAAACTTAACTTTTATTCAAATTTTATCCTTAATGTTTATTTTTATATAAAATATTTGTAATTTTTTCTAAAAATATTCTTGAACCATCCTTGAAAAGGGAATATTATCCATTATTTCTAGAAGATAACTTCAAGAAGTTTTAATTTTTTTCTATCTGTATCATTTATTGTTCCCTTTATATTATTATTTAACTTAGGCTATATATTTATTAAAATAAAATATTTTCATAATTACATCTTATAGGGGGGTTTATTACTTTTCAAAAAATAACTTTTTATTTTACATTAAAAAAATTTAAATTTAATTCTCAAAGAGAATCTATAAAACATATGTTTTGGCCTTTTATTATTTATGAAATTCTTTGATAACTACTCATATATAAAAGGAAAAATTCTTGGATAAATGTAATCTAAAATTCCTATATAAGGACTATAATCTCAAGGTTCTTAAGTATTCTGTATATCTATCTTTATTTTTCTATAAAAATGTTTCCATCAAAGGTATCTTAATAAAAATTAATTTAATGAAAATCAGAGGACCATCTATGAAGCTTAAAGTTATCTCTACTAAAATATTAAAAGCATAAAATGTATCCAAATCTCTATAATTTATTCTTGGTGAATAAGGTGAAGTTTCAAGTCTGATAATATTGAATAAATTCCTTTATTATATATAGAATCACGATAAAATCCATAAGACTAATGAATAAAGTGAATTTCAACTTGAACTCACTTTATAAGAATATGATATCATATAGGAAAATAAGGATGAAATGGAATCCATATAGAAAAATTTGATAACATCAACCATGATAAAAAGATTTTTCTTAAAGATATAAAAAATTATAGAATCTTCAAAGGAAACCAAAACATATTATTGGAAAATTATCAGACTAAATGAAATTTATAATTTTTTGTTTTATTTTTATTCTTTCTTTTTAAAAATAAAAAAGGTTAAGAAATTGAAGAAAATATTTCTATTTTTTATCTCTGATTATTTTTTATCTTGTTACTCTTTATTTTGGATCGTTTTAAGGTGGATAAAAGGATAAATTTTAATAAAATTTTTCTATATCTTAACCTTATAACAAATTGTTTATATAATATTTTTTATCTTGAAAATCAAAAAGTGAAAAAGGGGATAAATTTTGTATCATGAAGACTATAGTGAGATTTATTTTTAATATTCTGTCCTTCTCTTCAAATTTTCTTGTATGTTATGTGTTTTATGAAAGGGGAAGATTATTAGGGAGATTGTTAATTAAATAACTCGATTATTTTTTTATTTCATAAATCACAATACACTTTATTTGAAAATGATATAACTTCATTTTTTAAGTTTTTTTACTTAGGAAAAATCAACTTCCAGTAAATAAAATGCATGATACTTAAACTAATTTATGAAAATACAAGGATATAAAGATCCAAAATTAAACTACTTTCATGAAATTAAAAACCATTGAACCAATGTTGATCTAACTCGTTGGTATATGAAGTAACATGATGATTTCATTGGTATACAAAGAAGTTTCTACTAATTCAGATACAATCAATACCAAGTTTTATGTAATTCTGCCTTTGAATTTGGTTAAAACATTTCCTATAAATGAATCCACAACTTGATCATTACAAGCACGATAACAATATTTACATTAATAATATTGAAATTTATTAATAGTTTTAAAGCATTGAAATATATTTTTGTCGATAGTTCTTCTGATCAGTGTAATCCTTTTATTTTGTAGAGTATAAGTTAATATCTACCATTGTGTGAGGCTTTTCTTGTAAATATCCTACTATTTCCATTATAACCATTTTTCTTATAATCCTTCATGACTGAGGTATTTTAGGTATAGGAAGAAAAAAATATGATCATCTAATCAAGGGCTTCCATGGATAGGATGATGGATCTCATGAAATTCTGGTATGTAAAGTGAGCTTCTACCGATAGGTAAAGTCAATAGATATGGGGATAAGAAGATATAACTTTTTACAGGTATAAAATCAGGGATACCTTATGATATATTGAAAGTGGTGGATACCTCAGATCATATCGATAGGTCTACCTTTTACATTGGTTTAAAATTTAGGCTCGAATAAATATCCTTTTTACATTAGTATTTGGTTTATTAACCAATACATTGTGTTTCATTTAAAACTATCATTTTATTCCTTCTAAATTATAGATTGATTATTTCCTACTTCGGTTGTTATAATTTATTTTGTATAAAGCTCTAGTAATTTAACACTTTCACTGATAGTTTAAAATACAAATAATCTTATTTCTTTTTTTCAAATTCTATCTCAAAATAGTATATATTTTAATTGCTCTAATTTTTATCTAGACCGATAGCTCAAAAAAACCGATTAATCTTTTATTTCATTAGTAATTAAAAAAGTCATTAATCTTAATACTTGTAGGGGATAAAAAATTATGTTTATTTTTTAAACTAAAATTCACCCCATATTGTATTTTATTCTCCATCATACCCTAAAAAATAATAGTAGTCAGATATATGAACCCAATATTTGGGTTTATTCATTAAGGACCACTAGAGATGCTTCTCAAGGATTATAATACTTTATAGGGGGAGATTGAAATTCCAATGAAATTTCTAGGTGCATTTTATTTAAACATTTGTTGAATTTTGTATATCTTTATTATTTCATGTTGTTCAGGGTCTTAGTGGTGGCCTAGGATGGGTATTCAGATAGTCATACTTTGTTTGGAGCCATAATTCTATAGTAGGAGGTCGTTATACCATATTTACTTGGAGTTAAAGTGTGATTGATGACTAAATTGAGGATCATATTGTGGACATTGGGGTACCATGATGTAAAGTTCAAAATAAGGAGGAGGTCACATCATGGTTTCCAAGCACTATGATGTTATGGTTCTTATGAGAGAGGAAGTCACAATGTGGTGATGGGATTCCATGGGGTGAAAAACTACATATGGGAAATAGTCACGGTGTGAGGCACCTATGGGATGGGCCATTATGGAATGATCACCCTAATTATAGCATAAAATTTCTATCTAGGGGGTAAGGCCCTCTATCTGGGGGAAATCATGATATATCCCTAAGGGTCCATATCACATCTTGGGCCTCATTGGAAGGTGTCACAACATTACCATCAATATCACATTGTGACCAAGCTATTGGGTAATTTTCTAATGTGGAAAATCTATAATTTTACTTTAGAACACTTTAATCCCCCCTCTCTTACTCCATAAAATACTATAAGACTTTGGCCAATCTAGAATCTTATCCTTCACTTTCTAAACTTCTCCATCCTCTTCTATTATTTGTTTAAAGATCCATTTTTTGTATAGGTTTTATCTCTATAAGACTAAATTGTTTTATTCCCTATATATCTGATTCCTTAATTATTTTCTCATTTACCTTCTCAAAACCCTAATTGAGTGTATTTAAGGAAGATTTTAGGTTTTCAATGTATCAGACACGAATCAAAGAACGTGGTTTGGAAAGTATGCTCCATCAGGATTGAGGTAGGAAGTCCTTACCCTGTTATGAATTTTTATGGATTTACTTGCATGTGAGAGATTTTCTTAACCTTTAAAGACTCTATTTTTGGTATCAAAGTCACTAGGTGGTTCCATATTGGTGTGGTTGGTCCCTTTCATCACACACACAAACTAAATTTTTATTAAAAGACCAAAAGAAAACAGGCCTTTAGTCAGGTACACAAACATTTAAGGCAGTTTAAAATAGTGAATACCAAGTTGATAGCCCTTAATCAACCCCACTCCTTCCAGTTCAATCTGAAGAATACTCTGAAAACAAACAACATTATTACTTTGATCTACCACCCTCAAGGATGCAAAGTAGTCCACTACTTTATTACCTTCATACCAAGTATGAGAAAGATGAATCTTCTTGCTTTCAATCCAACTCCTGCACTTTCTAGTAAGATAAGAAATCGACCAGGGAGTAGAAATATTACCCTCCCTCGAGTTGAGAATAATCATTGAATCAGTTTCAATTTGAGTAATAGAAATGTTTCTTTGGTCACACACCATAATCCCCATGTTCATAGCCTCATCCTCGGCTTGAATGGAATTCTCACTCCCATAATATGCAGAAAAAGAAAGAAAAATACTTCCATTCCCATCACGTACAACACCACCTCCCCGAATACAGCCATCAACACAAGAACTATAAAAATTCAGTTTAACACCCATGTTAGGCAGACACCATCTCACCCAGTTTCCATTCCTCATAAGATTTGGACGATGCATTACTGGACAGATAAACCTCAAGGAAGGAATATCACTTGAAATACCAGAATATCGAACCAAGTCAAGCAGAAGAATTCTAGTTCTGATAACAACCAGCCTTTTTGAATAATGTATATCCTCAAAGCGAGCTTTATTCCTTGCTTTCCAAATTCACCAACACCCTGCACTCAAAATCATGGATCTAGCTATTCTTTCAGAACCCCCAATATTCAAATTATGAAACCACCTTTCAAGAAGAGGTTCCAGCTGGTAAAGATTCTGAAAACTCAGTAAAACCGCCAAAGAAGTTCCATACAGCCAAGCCCCAATCACTCTCAAAAAACAAATGATTGGAATCTTCTTCCCTATGATTACTACAGCAATGACATTTGGACGCCGGGTAAATACCCCTCCTTTTCACATTCTCATCTATTAAAATAGCCTAATTTATAATTCTCCAAACAAGGAAATTTAATTTAGTAGTAATACTCTTACACCATACTATATCATTCCATAAATTTTGTTGAGCCTGGTGAAAAGAAATATTCTGAAACTCTTTAGAAGAAAACATTCCAGAATTTGAAGCAGTAAAAACACATCTATCTGGATCCATGTTCATTCAATAAGATCAAAAGTCTTATTCTGTTCCTTATCTAGAACAGCATTAATAAAATTGCGGTAACTACAAGATTCCCTGAAATAAATCATTGGAGCAGGACAGCCTGGAAAACCAATAACAGATCCAGCCCAATTACACTTCCAGAAAGATAACTCTCCCCTTCCTATAATCCAGCGCGAGTGTTGGCGAATAATAGGCAAAAACTTCCAAATTAAAGACCATAAAGGAGAACCAATACTATTTTCCTTCATGTAGTTTTCATCCAACAAAGACATAATTCTGCCCCAAAGAGTGTAGCCCTCAACAGCTTCCCATCCCAGCTTTGCATGAAGACAATAAATAGTATCCCCAAGACTTATGATATTAGCACCACCTTCCTGATAAGGTCTAGCCACTTTTTCCCATGAAGCACAATGGAATTTTCCCTCCAGATGAGAATCCCAAATAAAATCATCCAGAACCTTATCAATAGATAAAATAACCCCCTTCGGCACATTACACGTTGAAAGAACATGAATCAGAATAGCAGTTAAACCGTTATTGATTAAGGAGATCCTTCCCCCAAAAGATAAAAACTGGTTCTTCCAGTCAAGAACACGTCTCAGTATTTTATTAAAAATATTATCAAAATCACTAATATGAATACGACCAGGAGATAAAGGTTAACCAAGATAATTCGGAGGAAAATAACCTTTCTGCATATTCAACAGTCTAGTGATAGCAAGAGCCTGATTATAACCACATTTACAGGAAATGTAAAAATGGATCTTCTCCCTATTAATCGATTGACCACTCCATAAGCATTATTCATCCATCACTTTCATCAAACCACCAATTGATCTAACATTTTCATTAATGAAAAAAAAGAGTATCATCCGCAAACATTAGATGAGAAATCGGTGTCTGCCCCATTTTTCTCCGAAATGGTAGAATATTACCCATAGAAATATTCTTCTTGATAAGACGGCTCAAATAATCTTGCATGAGAATAAAGAGGGCCGGATAGATAGGGTCCCCCTATCTTAGACCACGATCTTTCTTAAAGAAACCATGAGATTTTCCCATATATGAGACGGACATCCAGTATGAACTAAAACAACGAAACAGAATGTCAACAGCCCCTGAAGATAAACCCATACCTCTAAGAATTCTGATGATAAACCCCCATTCCATCCTGTCATAAGCTTTATTCATATCCAGTTTCAAAGCCATATTTGACCCATGAAATTTAATATTAATGTCACGTATCATCTCATGAGCCAATGCAACCACACCCTGAATTGATCGACCTCACACAAAACCATTCTTCTCAAGAGAAATACAATGAGAAACATGGCCAGATAGATGTAAGTTAATGATGTTGGACAGAACTTTGTAAGGAAAATTACACATACTCACTGGCCTATAATCACTAATAGAAGAAGGGTTTCTAATTTTGGGAATCATAATCAGGGAAGTAGCACCATCCACCCATAGTATAAAACCCCCATGAAAGAAATCCTAAATGGTGAAAATTAAATCATCTTTGATCACCACCCATGCCCCTCCATAGAACGCCCCTAGAAAACCATCAGGACCCGGATCACTATCCGGATTCAGCTTCATCATAGCTTAATATATCTCGTTATCATCGGGTATAGCTACAAGCATATCATTATCCAGACCAGAGATCATATTCGGAATCACATCAAACAGTTCTGTATTCCCACCAGGATAACCATTAACCATAGAAGGATTAGGTTCAGCAAGAAGGTTCTTCAATAAGGAAACAACCAAGGAACCAATCACATCCCTATCACCCGAGAAGGACCCATCCCCCAAAAGAATTTTCAGATTAACCCACCATTTTTTTCCTTAATACAAGCATGGAAATAGGAAGTGTTTTTATCACCTTCACGAATCCATCTAACTCTAACTTTATTGCCGGCAATACTCTCCTGTTTCAGAATAACCTCTTTCGAGACATTTTTCTTACTCAAAAGATATTCATAAACCTCATCACTTCATCTATCTTCCAAGGATTTTTCCAAAATCTCAACCTTTTGTTTAAGGGAAACCAAATCTTGATCCACAGAAGGTAAGTTTTTGACTGAGGCATGAATCTTATGCTTAAGTCGTCTCAATTTATTATGAAATTCAACCCAAGCATAACCCTGCACTTCTTCCTTCCAACATTCTTTAACAAGATTATGATAATCAGACCTCTCCTCCCAATATTCACAGAATTGAAAACATTCCCCATAACTCTGTCTAGAAGATAAACACACAAGGAGAGGGGAATGATCTGAAATCCCTCGAACAAGATGCTAAACTTTTGAATTAGGAAATCTAGAAATAGCATGAAAAGTTTCCAAACACCTTTCAAGACTACTTTAGGAATGTGCATTCCCTTTCTGATTATTACACCACGTAAAACAGTCCCCAGAGAAACCCATATCGCTAAGACATATCCTAGCAATAAATTGTACAAAACTTCTACTAGTTGTAAAAGGAAAAACACCTCGACCCTTTTTCTCACCAGGTTCAGAAATAATATTAAAATCTCCACCAACAATCCAAAGAATCCCCTATGAATCAAAACAATCCAAATTTTTCCATAGAACTTCCTTCCTCTGAGAATCACAACTCCCATAAACAAAGGACCCAAAAAACTCATCAATACCATTATTAATCTTCATAGTAAGATATTGATCACCCGCCTTAACTAAGACAACATCCACATCTTTGTTCCAGAAAACCCAAATATATTTGTTATCCGGCTCTGCATGCAGCCCGGAATGTATATTTATTTTACTAGTAAACTCACCAATTCTGTCTGAATTCTGTTTGTGTTCAAGAATAGCAATAACACACACCTTATGCTTCTTAATTTCAGTTACTAAAAAATCATATTTTACTCGTGAACCCATGCCACAAGCCTTCCATATGATAATAGGAATCATTAAAACAAACTAAGCCTGGTTTTGGCCCCAGGAATCTTGGCCGGACTAGAACAAGAATCCAATAACTTTTTAATTTGACGAAGTTTCACCCTGGTAACTACTCCAGTATCTGGATATATATTAGCCTCAACAGGAAGATCCAAAGGCAGACCACCCCAATAACCACCCCCTCTTCCATTATACACAGGTTTAATACTACCCTTTCTAACAAAATAAAATCTTCTACATACACCCAATTCTCATAGAGATGAAGTCTCATATCTGTCCCTTTCAATAAAAAATGGTTTTATAAGCACATCATTGGAATTTCCTAAATTCCTGTCATCCTTACCCAAAACATCTGACATCGAGGATTCTAGCAAAAAGCCGGACTTAAACAACTCAACAGACCAGTAAAGGGAGAAAACCATTTGGCCGCACCCTTGAAAAACATACTAATTATTGGTATACTCAGAACCTTATCAATACTCATAATATAAAAATTAAGATCAGAAGAAACCCCATTCAGTAAAACACCAATACTAAACACAAAAATAGACTTTCCAGGATCATAACAGCTATTCAAATCTTGCATATCCACATTACAATCAAAAGAATCAGCATTATATAGGCAAACCTGTCATGAATCATTAAGATCAGGCAGAACACCCTTATCATTGAAAACATCATCTGAACCCTCATCCTTTTTGAAAAATTTCTAAAAACACATCCCATCATGCTTAGATATCTTGCAATTCTAAATCGAATGCCCTTGAATACAACAACGAGAGAAATAGTTGGGAAAGACCGGATAGACGATGATCTGATTCCACAAAAAGACCCCTTGACCTTCAAGGAGACCACTTCCAAAATAGGAATAGATAGATCTAATTCAACACAGATCCTCACATTAGATACATCCGCATGCCCCCAAGGACTGCTATCAACACACAGAAATCTCCCAAGGGAATCTCCAATAGCTTTAAGGAAAGGAATATTATGCTTGGGTAAAGGCAGACCTGGTAAAGAAATCCATACCACTTCAAAAGAATCTTATTCCCCCCTGTAAGAATCAAGAGACCACTGCGACAGATTGAATCTACAATGACCCATGTTTTGGGAAGAGTTACACCAAGCATTCAGAAAATCTTCTTCGAAAACAAAGGACTGTGATTAGCCACTAAATGAGGCTAATATTCATTGGTAATATATATAATATTCATGTTCTTTATTATTCATAAACACCATTTTAGTGCATTTTACACTTTGAACATCATTTTACACTTTGAACATCATTTCACATTATGATTGTAATACCTTCTTAAAATGCAATATTATGTGGTACATTTTTGAACATCATTTGAAGTACCCAATGATTCATTTAATTATACATATTTTAATTTTATATTTTTTTAAATTGATCTACACTCCAATATTAACATGTTTCATTCATGGATCGATGGAGAATTCATGGAGGATGATGGAGATATTTGGCAATGAAAGGAAGCAATTCTGGAGAAGGTAGATTGGATAGCAGACCACTGATGAGACTATGGGTCCCAACATACAGGCCCAATGAATCCCAAATTTCGTGAGATGATATAAGACATGTATAGGAACAAATAACTCTTCAGTATCCAATGCTAATTCTGCCTATATGGTAGTCATTAAGGCGTCCCGAGTTAGATATACAATTCTGGGCCAGATTCTACGGCCCAGAAAAACATCCCACTAATGTGATCATATCTCAGAATCCACAGCTCCAAATGGGCCCAAAATTTACAGGCGGTTAGAAGACATCCGGAGATCCATTTTATTCTTATATGGACCACTCTGATTTGGCCATCTTGAAGGTCTTCCAGACGTGTCTGTTCGGTGAAGGAAAGTTGGCTGCCACCTCGGGTCAAGGGTGGAAAAATCAACTCTCCCTTACTTTCCACCACGTGTGGCCTACCAAAATTAATTGAGGAGACTTGGACTGTTGGAGGCTCTAACCAAGGGCTCAAAAATGCCTATTTAAGGAAGTGTTGTTGGAGGATTGCAGAATCGTTGAGCTTGTTTTCATCTAAATGTTATGCTGCCAATTTCTCTTTGTAATGTTCTTCCTTCACATGTAAGTTGTTTTAATTCATCATTTTTTCTTAATAAAAGATCTTATTCTCTTATTATTCTGTTCTTCTCCTTATCACTTTGATACCGTTGGTTCAAGGTGTGAACTTTTTCATACCAAACCTTGTGAGATTATCACACAACGGTGGAGTGATTGTTATTTTGTTGCGTTTTTTTTACTTCTCCATTTCCTCCCTCATGAGTCTACTTTCCGCTTCCATTGAAACCATAGGATCAATGGAGGGCTAACCCACTTATGGGTTGATCCAAGTGAGTATCAAGGGGCTGGATTGGATGTTATTTATCACCTCATTAATGTATAATCACTTCTTTAATTGAGATTTTTATTTGATGATTTTTAAACTCCATCATCCTTGTTGAATTTAAGGCCACACACTTCAAGTGCTAATACGAACCTTTACCTTGAAGTACTCAAAACCTTGATCCTTAAAGCTTATAGGAGATTAGTATTAAAGGGTTTAGGCATTAAACCAGTAAGTGATGATGTTGTTTTATCTCCTTAAATGAACCCATCTCAAATTTAAGAAATTGAAATCATTAAAAAGAAAATACGTCCAATCCACCCCGAGCGATAACCTAGGATCAACTCATTCTTTTAATTTGAATTCACTTAAGTCTCTTAGAGTTTACTTAAACCCATCTAAAATCAACACAAGTTGGCCACTTCATAGCCAAAAACAATCCTTAGAATGTGAGTGTCTATAGGTTACTTCTTAGGTCTCTGTGGATTCGATAACCCAAGCTAGACTACAAGGACCGTTCTACCTTCATCTCTTGGGTAAATTTGAGCGAGAATCAGACAGAAAAAAGAAGAGCGATAAAGAGACGAAACCTGGACTGGTGATGAAAGACCCCAAGATTCAAAAAATTTCTTGAATATCACAATCGGCGGTTTTATTGCCCCAAATCGCGCAACGAGAGTCCATCAATAATCATCCACAGCTTCATCATAAACCTCTAGAGGAAATTCCACAGTCATCCCAGAATCATTTCTACAAAATGACGAAGAAAACGAATGTCTCCTTGGGGAAACGTGTAACCCTGAATCTAGATATGAATCACAAAGAACCTCTCTGAACAATTTAAACAACCCTGAAGCAGGAGCACCTTCAACAGACCTCAGAAAACCAAAACCAGAAGACGACAGACCAGGATCCCCAGGATGAGAAACCCTAGGCGAACAATAAACCGATGAAGCACCAGAAGCATAACCCAAAACCGGCACGTAAGGCGCGTTCTTTTCTGAGAAAACTATTCCACAAAATCTTTATATGGGTTCTTATGGTAAGTTTGTGGTTGGTCCCTTTAATGGGGATTTATGGGTAAATGTTTTGGAAAGGGTGTAAACTTACCACATTCCCTAGTTAGAGGTAGAGATTCCCGCCTAAATGATTTGGTTCTAGAGTGAGCTATTCAGGTTCAGCTAAGGTCACGGTGACCTAGTAAGGTGGTATTCAATCATCATTAATGTCAGTAACAAATGGTGTTAAAAATGGAGGATTCACATAGCTATATTTACAATGATTTTTCTTAGAATGATTGGATGGGATAGTGTTGATTATTATTTTCCTTCATAATTATCCTAGTGTGTACCTTATAACATGATTAAAATAATGATTATGACCACAAATTGAGTGAGAGGCTGGTGGTAAATTATATTATGGTGAGTAATATAGCCATATAACCTTTCCCATGGGGATGGTTTGACACATTTATGAGTTTTTCTACTATGATTCCTTCCTTAGATAACTTTTTTGAGATCGAATATGTGAGTTGTATCCATGGGACCTTTCCTTGGGGGGTGGTTTAACTTGTATGGTAAGTTAGATATTGATATTCCCTCCTCAGACCACTCGATGATGATTAGTGGATTTGGGAATCAAACATGGGACTTTTCCCTAAGGATATGTTTCAAATTATAAAATAGGTTTGTTATTGTAATGCCCTCCTTATATCTATCTTTAGATACCAATAATGGGACACGGTTTGGTATGCATTGTATTCTCAGATGTACTAATTATTTTATATGGTTCTTCATTCCCATATAAAGACAAATCAAGTATGTGTATGTTATCAATATGAGATATATTTATATTAGTATCAAAATACATATTCAATATGGATCAATTACAAGAGGGGTGAATTTCAGTTTTAAAAACTTTTGTTTGAAATTATTTAAACTAAAACAATTCACAAAAAAGATTTATGTAAAAGGAATAGATTTAGTGTTAAATAAGACTAATTATCAAAGTATCATAATCAAGTTAGATTTAAATATATCCTAGTTAATAAAGTGTAGTCCCAAATCATATGATTAAATTGGATTCAAAAAATCATATTCAAGATAGATGTGATTAAAAGAGTATGTGTTAAATTCACAATATATCTAATTATTAAAATAGATTGTAATTATTGTATTCAGTTTTGTTATGATAATACTATTGCATACATACCTAGAGGAATTAAAATACTTTTATGAAATAATTAAAACAATTATATCAATATAATAATGACTTATAGCTATTTAAAAATTTTATAGATCTATTTTAACCTTAAGAGTATGGTAGCCACAAACCCTAGATAAGGTTCTCCTTGTTTTATACTTACAATAAAATCAATCTTTCTTTAATATGGAAATCCCTTGATAGGATGATTGAATTTCTTATCTACATATCCCTGGTATCCCTCGATCCAATGGATGATATTCTATCAAACTATCCGCATGTGCCCTAGATCAATACAATGATTAGATTCTTCTTCTTCCTATCCTTGTAAGCCCTCGATTGTAATCACAAAATCGGACCCACAAATTAATTACAAAAAAAATTATTAAGATGAAAACCTGACAAGTATTTCTCAAGAAAGACTCTCTCTAAATAAATACAAGATACTAAGAAAAATTTTTTCACACTTTGTAGACTTTAGAAAAAATTAGATTGAAATGGAATCATCAGCTTCGAACTCTTCAAAAGACTTGGTATTTATAGCCAATCTTCCCAATGATCATATTTTTCCCAACAACCATATTTCTCCAAGTTTGTCACAATGGCTTGGATATCTGACACTTTAATGGCTCTTTTAAAACTAATTGTCCAAATACATATATATTTACACCATTAAAATGTAAAATAAATTCCTTACTTTAGAAATAAATTTTCTATATTTAGAATTTAAACTAATCTAGTCTAATATATTTCATTATATATGTCATTACACTGATCTTAATAAATATGATTCTAATGCTTATCAATTCTGATATCATTTTGATTATAATGAAATTTTTAATATGAAATACAAGAAATAAAGTCTTATATATGATATGATAATGTAGATTATGATATTTATCATATCCATACCCATTACAATAATAGTAATGAAGAAATTTATTTTCTATTCCTGAAAACTTAAAAATTAAAACTAAAGTATGGTAAAAGTTTAGGTTTTCTAAAGAACATTATAAAACTCTTTGAACACAAAAATTTTGTAAATTAAGTACAAATAAAGTGTTTTTGACTTCCAAAATAAAAAGAAATAGAAAAGTTATAAGTGAAGCTTCTAAATCAACAATATCACGCTTTTTGGAAAGCACAAAAACTAAAACATAAAAGGAATAAAACATTAAAAACTTACAGTCCTTGAATTTAATAAACATTTTATTTATAAATAAATCTTTATTCTTAAATCCCCCTAAATTTATAAGTATTTTGTACATGATAGATAGAATGATGAATACGATATAATTCCATTAGATTACTATCATTTCCTTAAAAAAATTCTCCCATTTTGTATAATATCACCCCCTTACTACCAGAAATATCCATTTGTAAAATATATTCCCTTTTGTGATTTCCAAAAAGATATGGTGACTAATTATGAATTTCCTAAAATGTTATGGAATAGAAAAATGTATGAAAAAATACAATGAATTTAATTTTCATCCATATAAAATGTGTAAGAATATTCAACCAATCATATTGCATAAATATTCAGACAACTGTATTTGGATAGAGAAGTAACACATATATGAGAAAATTTTGAAAAATTATATCCAAAAATAGATTAAAACACGTGTTAAAAATAATCATTCTTTCTCTATGAAGGTTTTTACAAGATCTTTCTTCTTAGTATCTTTCAGACTCTAATTTTATGCATTAAACTTCTTAAGTTCTTCAATAAGAATATTTTTCATGTCATTTAGAAAAGCAACACCATATTTAAAAAATAATACTCTCTCTATTTAATTATTTAGGTCATGGAATTGTATCTTGAGAACATCCACATCTTCAGTCTAGTTATTGATCTACTCTTTGAACTATTTAGAAAATCTTGCCCTTTAGGTCATGTTTTTGATAATGACAAAAGGAACCAGAAAATTCCACCGTTAAATTATTAATATCTTGAATCTAATTTTTGTAATACCAAACTTTATAATAAACTTCTTGAGACCATTTCACCATTGAATTACAAGATCTTATGTGGGAAATAGAACTTTCTTGAAATTTTTTTTGATTGGCCTCAATACGAATAACTAATTCAGCCAACATTTTTATAGAATCAGATTTTTGGGAAAGACTATCCTGAGGATATTTACCTCTATCTTCTAATCTTGTAAAAGAAGGAATAATTTCTTCTAGTCTTTTCAATAATAAAATGACATAATCAAATCCTTTTATAGAAATTGTTCTTAATGAATCTAATAACTATGGATCGGGTTTAAGAAGTATTGTGTGACTTATTCCAATGATTTCAACTTTCATTTTGTTCTTATCAAATTTGAAAAATTATTTTCAAATTTATCAACTTTTCTGGAAGTACATTTATCATCAGAAATATCTAAAATGTCAACATCATCATTTTTTGGATTTTTAGAAGGTTTTTTTAAACCTGATCATCTTCATCTTTATAGGATATTACGCTACTTCTTCTTCTAATAAGGATTCATCTTCTGAGCTTTATGATTCTTTGAAATTTTACTTTGAGGGTAATTCTAATGATGATGATGTTGATAAGGTTGAATTTGATGATTCTTAGGATTGGTTTTCCCCATCATCACTATTTTATTTTTCCTTTTGATACTCACCTTTATCCTCTTCACTTTCTTCTTCTGCAACATATTCAAAAGCTTTATCTTCTAGATCACCTTCATTTATTTTTTGGCCTTATTTTTCATCTTTATTAGTAATATCTTTTTATAATAATATATTATAATAATTATTTTATGAGACATACTTTTGGAGACCTTAAACCAAATCACTAAAATCTTTATTGATATCTTATTCAAGTTGGCAAGACATTCTGAAAACTTATTTTCTCGAGGAAACTGGTTCCAATTCTATTTCTAGTAAAATAGGAACTGATTATTTATACAGTGTCACTACCTGAACTAGATCTCGTCCAATTAATTTTTCTTTTCTTTTGACTTTGACAAAGTATGTATTTTCATGAACCAATAATGTTTCTTGAACAACTAACCTTGTATCCAGGTTTGGTAGATTAGAAGATAAAATAATCTTTGTCGATTCATTTTCTACATTTTTCAACAAATTATAATACAAAAGGTCTTCTTGGAGTATCTTTTTTTGTTTCTTCTTTTTAAATTCTTTCTCAATCTCTTTGGAACCATGAATTCTAATTTACTTAGCCTCAATACAATCAAATACAATTTTAGGAAGGATAGGATTATTATCTTCTTTGAGT
Source organism: Viscum album (assembly GCA_963277665.1). NCBI lineage: Eukaryota > Viridiplantae > Streptophyta > Magnoliopsida > Santalales > Viscaceae > Viscum > Viscum album. The sequence continues at coordinate 321,555,137 of OY728156.1, forward strand.
CTCATCTATTCCTTATAAACATCTTTAAGAACTTTATTTTCCCTAATTTTCTTATTTTCTTATTTATAAAGAGGCGTTTCAGCCTTTATTTTCTTCTTCTTCAACTTATATGATTTATTTGATGATTCTGGCTCGGATGAAAAAACTCTAGATTTATCAACAACAAAAAATTTTGACTTTTTATTAAACATGAATTTTATTCTATTTACCAGATCATTACTGATAAAATAAAAAATTTCCTTCATTTCATGATATTTGTTTTCAACTTTGATAAACTTCAATCATTCTACAATCATATTATTTAATATGTCTAGGAATATTATAATTTTTGACCTGATGGAATTGTTCTTAACATTTTTAATAGTTAAAAGAACCAAATTTACATGGTTAATCTTCCTCATGTTGACTAAATAGTCCAAAATGAAAATGTTTGTTACTCTCAGAGTATCACTGTCTCCTTTACTTGGAATTAAAATTCATTGCATCCACAAAACTCAAATATTATTTTTTTGGTTTAATATGAGAAACAGTTATATAACCTTCTTCATGGAAAAAAAATAATCTTCAACACTACTTTTTAAAAATGTTACAAGAAAATTAGAAAGTTTGTGTGATAGATAGTGTGCATCACCTCTAAATGGTACCCAATTTGAATAATTTCTTTTCGGAGAATAAGTATTTTTTCATATGTTATGAAATAATATTTATCTTCGTGTTTTATGAACTTCAAAGAGGCATAAAACTCATTAAAAAGTTTTTGAGAATACCAATCAATTTCAAAATTTTCTTTTTATACCCCAATTGATTCCCATCCTTGAAACAAAATGACCTTCTTTAAAGTAGAATCATATTTAAAAATGGAATATCTTTGCACTAACTTTTCTTTGAATACAGACCATTTCTCATAATCATGTTTTTCATCCAACAGATCAACATTGAATACGATCAATCAGATTGAAAAGAAAACTTTTTGAATGGGCACTCTTGCAGGCGACAGTAGTTTGGTGCAAAAATTATCAAGAAAAAAATGTGGTAAATGGGTGTCCCTCATTTATATATGTGATAAAGATGATGGTTTGGCTTCCAAAATTATTTCAATAGTTTAGATGATAGGTATTTTGATTATATGGTTGAAATTCCTCCAAATAAAGGTTAAAAAATTTTGAACTCTTGAGTTTTCTAAAAAAATTATCATATTTCTAGTGAATATGAAAACAAAATTTTGAAAAATAAAACCAATTCATTATAAAAAATAAAATCAATAATAAAAAAAATAAGAAAAACCAATCATAATGAAATAGTGTAAAAATTAACAGATTAGAAGAATACCTTTCAGTGTAGAATGTATCTTCGGTATGAATGACATGTTCTTCTTGAAAATTTTAAAACTAATTTCATTACAATGGGTTTTTTTAAATAATGAATATGATAGTTTTATTATATTTTCAAAATAAATAATTTTAGAAAGAAAATATTAAAATTAATTTTCATAAGTAAAATAGGATAAGATGAAAATAGAACCCATAAAAATATTTTCATGAATCCAAACTATTTATATAATCATGAGTCCATAGAACAAATTATGATAAATTATTTTAAAAAATTAAGAGTTTTGAAAATAACAAACATATATAACCCACCTATGAAAAGCAGTATATTAATGTAAGGAGACTGGAAAACAATAAAGAGATATTAATGATCACTTTACATTGATCATTCTTAGATTCTATTTCAAGTATTCATATCTATTATAAGGTAGTGATTTTGTAAAGATATCAGCAAATTGTTCTTACATTCTGATAAATTTTAAAATAATATATCCTTTGAGTGTGTGATCCATAATAAAGTGATGCCTAATATCTATGTGTTTTTCATGGGAGTGATGTGTAGGGTTCTTACTTAAGGCAATGGAGCTAGTTTTATCACATGATATTTGAGTTCTTTTAAAACTCATGCAATAATCTATGAGTGTGTGTTGCATCCACAACACTTGACCACATGAACATCTAACTACTATATATTCGGCATCAAAAATTGAAATTACTACTTAGTGTTGTTTCTTACAAGTCTAAGAAACTAGTGAATCTCCAAATAAAGGATATGTTCTTGAAGTAATTTTTCTATCCATTCAACAACCACCGAAGTCGGCATCTAAGAAAATTTTTAGTTCAAAAATATTTCCATAAGAATATAAAAGTACAGAATCCATAGTTCCCTTTCAATAACAAAAAATTCATTTTATTACTTTGAGGGGGGACTCTTTTGAAATTTATTGATATCTTAAATATAATCATACTAAAAACATTAAATCTAAATGACTTTATTTCATGTAAATTAAACTTCCTATCATACCTCTAAATATTTTCTAATCAACTAGTCACCCAGCATCATCAAGATATAAAGTATTGGAGGTAACAATAGGAGTAATAATACTTTTAGTGTTATCATATTCAAACTTTTTAAGAATATATTTTATATACTTATGTTGAGATATAAAATTTACTTATGGTTTTTGAGAAATTTGAAAACCTAAAAAGTATGTTAAATCACCGATCATACTCATCTCAAACTCATATTTCAAAATATCTATAAAGTAATATATTAAAGATTATTGAGTTGATCCAAATATGATTTCATTAACATATATTTGGAAGATCATAATAGTTTTATTAACTTTATTTATAAAAATATTTTGATCCAAGCTTCCAAATCATGTTAATCTATCAAACTAATCTCTAGGGGATTGTTTAATTCCATATAAATCTTTGGTAAGTTTAAAAATGTAATAAGGATGTTTTCTATCTTTAAAACTAAGAGTTTGTTCAAAAAAAACTTTCTCTTGAACATAACTGTTAATAAAATCACACTATACATCTATTTGAAAATGTTTGAAATTGAAGAATGCTTCAATGGATAGTAGAATATGAATAGATTCAAGTCTTACTTTCATAGAATATGTTTCTTCATAATATATTCCCTCTTGTTGATTATATCCTTTGCAACAAGTATTTATTTATTTGTAAAAATTATTCCATTTTCATCACACTTATTCTGAAATACCTATTTTACTCTAATTATGGAAGTTTCTTTAGGTTGTTCAACTAGGGTCCAGACTTTGTTCCAATTGAATTTATTAAGTACATATTGCATTTCTTTAATCCAATCATCATTACCTAAAGAATAATCAGGATTATTAGGTTCAAATTGGGAAAGTAAAGTTATAAGTTCCATTTCATTTCTTGAAGAACTTATAGTTATAATAGGTTGATCAACATCTCCAATAATATTGTCACTGGGATGATTCCTAAGAAACAACTAATTTCTTTGGTTTTTAAAAGAACGTTCTTTAGCATAAGGTAAAAAAATCTTCCTAAGGAATAAATTCTGAAACATTTTCTTGGGTTATTTTCTTTTTAGAATAATTTCTTAACAATTTTTGAAGATCAATTTTATAAATAACATCTGATGATGTTGGTTGGTTTTGTTTAAAAACAAAAGGGTTTGTTTCATCAAATTTAACATGTACTATTTCCTCAATAGTATAAGAATTTTTATTAAAAACTCTATATTCCTTAGAATTAGTTTAATAACCTAAAAATACCCCTTCATTGGATTTGGTTGATAATTTATATAAGTGATCTTTAGTATTTAGGTTGAATACTTTTTATCCAAAATATCTGAAGTAGGAAGCTTTTGGTTTTCAACTAGTCCATAACTCATAAGGTGTTTTATTAAGAAAATAAATTATTAAACCTCGATTTATATTATAATAATATGTACTATAAGATTCATCCCAAAAATATTTACCAACTAAATATTCACTTAATATGGTTCTTATTATTTCTTGAAGAATACAATTTCTTCTTTCAACAACACTATTTTGCTAAGGAGTTCTAGGAGTTTAAAATTTATTTTTAATTCTTTTCTTACGACAAAAAATCTCAAAATAATATTTCACAAATTCTTCACCATGATCACTATGAATATTTATCAAGGGTATGTTTTTCTCATTTTTGACTTTGGCTAAAAAAGTTTCAAAATAACAAAATGATTCAGATTTCTCTACTAGAAATTAAACCCATGTATATCTAGTGTAATTATAAACTAAAAAAATACATAACAATTTCAATAAATACTTTTAGTTTTTGTAGGACCAAATAAATCCATGTGCACTAACTATAAATCATCAAAAGATTATAATTTTCTAATAAATTTTAAAACAAGACTTTTGTTTCTTACCATATCGACACGGGTCACAAACTTTTGAAAAAAAACCCTAAGTTTTGGAAGATCAATATCAAGTATTTACTTAGTTAACTTAATTAAGCTTCTAAGGTAAAAGTGTCCTAACATTATATTCCATAACCAAGAATTATATTCCATTTCACTAATATAATGCAAGTCTTATACCCTAAGGTCTTCTAAGTCAAGTGTGTAATCATTCTCATGTCGATTGGCACAAAGAATGAATTTATCCTTGGAATTTGGTACTACACATTTATCATATCTAAAATTAACAAGGTAAATTTTATCATATAATTGACTTATACTTATAAGTTTTTTCTTAAGACCTTTAAAAATAAATCATTTTTAATGAAAGATTTTCCAAGAAGAACAACATTACTTATACCAATAATCTCCCTTTTAGCATTATCTCTGAAATTAACTCTTCCACCTTTCTTATTGATATTATTTTCAAAGAAATATTGTTTTCTATTCATATTTCTAGAACACACACTATCCATGAATAAAATATTTTTTTCATTGGTATTACCTTTGTTTCCCTGGAAAAAAAATTTGACTCTTGGAACCCAAACCTTCTTGGGTCCGATGTTAGAAAAAAAATCCTAATTAACCATATTTCCTCAAAAAAATATTTATGAAATACTAAGGATTAAATCCCATTTAAGGAAAAAAATTTATTGCAGTGACCACCACTTTTTAATTTCATACAAAAGGGTTCACTTTTCAGGAAAAAAAATTAATTGTTATTGAAAACGGGTTTTTATTAGTAAAACTAATTCCAATAATATATTTATAAGGATGTATTTTTTTATACATTTTATTAAACTTTTCTTTAACAGTGTTAAATTTTGATAAAAGTTTCTTGAGATAAAAAATTTTGGACTTTATTTTAATAACTAATTCCTTATCCTTATTATCAATAGTTTTGGAATTTAAATTATCAAAACTAATTTGTAAATATTTTTTTCAGGAATATATTTTTCAAGGGTTTTGGAAATGGTTTCTTTTTTAAATTACTTCTTATCAAAAAATTTATAAAGATCTGATACTTATTTTGATAAAATATTTATCCTTGAATTTTCCTTATCAATTTTTTTACTAACTTTACAATTTTCGTTTTTTAATAATATTCTAAAGAGAGAAATTTATTTATAATAATGTAAACAATTATCTTTATTATTTGATAGGGATTACTCATCTGAATATATTTTTTTCTATAAATATCATATTAAGGATAATTTACACTTAAAGATATATTTTTTTGGTTTTTAATGGTGTTTAACAAATTTATTAAACAAATATTTTCACTGGGTAGTCTAGAAAGAAGACCATTGTTCCTCTATCAGGAGCAATCATTATCAGAAGTATTATCTGAGGAATCTACTCCACTTTCACTCGAAGAATAATTTGCTTTAATCACTTTCTTTACTTTATAATTTTAATACTTTTTCTAATTCCTATAATAATTCCTTTCTTTTCATGTCTTTCCTTTTTAGATTTAGACAATCAAGTATCATATGTCCAACTCTTTTACACTCATAACAAATAACTTCAGAATCTTTCATTTCATTCTTTTACTTGTTAATCTTCTTATATCAATACTAAAAATCTTTATTACCAACTATCATGTTAATCCTCCAAGAAAGATTATGCATTTCATTTATGGATTTTTTAGAAACACTAGAATCGGATTGTATAGCAACCTTCATCTTTATTGAATACATAACAACTTTTTTTTATGTCTGAACATTTTTAGGAATTGTATTTGTAATGAAAGAAACGTGTTTAATATTTTTCTTATCATTTTCATCATCTCTTTTTAATCTAACCTCATACTTTATCAAGGTTACAATAAAATCATCCAGAGTGATACTATTAACCTTCCTTGTTACATCAATAGTAGTTCTTTTAAACTCCTATTCATTTGGAATGATATCTATTATCTTCTCTCTAAGAATATCATCATATAAAACTTTCTCTCCAATTTATTGAAGAATATTTATGATAGTTATAAATATCTAATTCATTTTATCCACTGATTCTCTTGGAAAAAATTCAAAATCTTGATAGTCAACTCTTAACACGCATCTCCTAGTTTCAAAAATATTTGAAGTTCCAAAGTGGGTTTCTAGTATCTTTTTTCAAATACTATTTTATGATTCACAAGATAATATATATATATTTATGGTTTTCTTCATCCAACATAACAAAGTGTTTCTTAATTTTTAATTCAACTAATATTCCAACTTTTCTAGATTAGGAAAATTTCTAACTACCTTATTTGGTATTTTATAATCACGAGTTAGCATGAAAAAAGTATCAAATCCTATGTTGATCACAAAATTCTTCATTATATCACTCTGGTATTCAAAATTATCACCATCAAAAATTTGTAGTTTGTTGGGATTTTGATAATATATGGATCTGAAATTTATTCCTATCATATTTTAAAATAAATATAGAAAAAACTTTTACATAATACACATTAGAAAACAAATATTTATAAACAAAAAGTTTATCATAAAATTCAAATATGCTTGTAATAGTAAAGAAGATTAAAGAGTTCAACAAGAATTTGAGCAGTAGAGTCCTACTATAATACCAATTTTTTTATTTGAATATGAGATATATTGATATTAGGATCTAATAATCTATTCAAGATATATCAATTACAATAGGGGTGAATTTTAGTTTTAAAAACTCTAGTCTAAAAGTATTTAAACTAAAACAATTCACAAAACCTCTTTATGTAAAAGGAAAATATTCAGTATTGAATTAGTCCAATTATCAAATTATTGTAATAAATATATATTTCGACATATCAGAGTTAATAAAGCATAATAACAAAGTATATTATTAAATTAGTGTAAAAAGTTTTTATTCAAGTTAGAAATGATTATATGATTATGTCTCAGATTCAAAGTAGATATGATTAGTAAAAAAGATTACATTTATCATATTCAGGGGAATTACAATAATACTATTACATACATGCACAGCAGAATTAACATATGGTATAAAATAAGTAAAACAATTACATAAATATAAGAATGACTTATGGATATTTAAAAAAAAATTGGATCTCTTTTAACCTTAAGAGTAAGGTAGCCACAAATCCTGAATAAATGTTTCCCTTGTTTTATACTTACAAGAAAGAATTTCTTTCCTTAGAAAGGAAATCCCTCAAGATGATGATTGGATTATCTATCTTCCTATACCCTATAGCCCTTGATCTGATGAATCAGATTATTTCACACTATCCTCGTGTGCCCTCAATAAATATGATGATCAGATTCTTCATCTTCCTAGCCTCAAAATCCCTTGATCGTAATTACACAATTGGACGCACAAAGCAATTACAAAACAATTCTTAAGAAGATAACCTGACGATGTTTTATTAAGAATGTGTCTCTCTAAATTAATAAAAGAGACTAAGAACAAGTTATTTTCACTTTATATACTTAAGAACGATTTAGAGTGAAATGAAATCATCAACTTCAAACTCTTAAAATGACTGGGTATTTATAGGCAATATTCCCAAAGGTCATATTTTCCCTAACAATCATATTTCTCTGAGTTTGTCACAATGACTTGTAAATATAAAACTTTAATGGATCTTTTATAAATAATTGTACGAAATCATATTGATTTACACCATTAAAGTGTAAAATAAATTCCTTACTTTAGATATTAGTATTTCAATATTCAGAGTTTAAACTAAGTTAGTCTAAAATACTTTCTTATATATGTCATTACTATGATCTTAATAAGTATGAGTCTGATGTTTATCGGTTCCTATATCAGTCTGATTATACGGAATTTTTCAGTATCAAGGATAAGATAGAAAATATTATATTTTATCTGATAATGTTGATTACAATTTTTATCATTTCCTTACCTGTTGTGATGCTCGTAATGAAGAAATTTAGTTTATATTTATAAAAACTTCATTTTTAATTCAAAGTATGGTAAAATTTTATGTATTCTGAAAATAAAATCTAAAACTCTTTAGACATAAAAAGTTAGTAAAGTATAAATAAATTGTTTTTTATTTCCAAAACAAAAAAGGAATATAAAAGTAAGATTTGAAACTTATGACTCAATAGTATAGTTGTGGTTTTTGGAAGACTGGTTAGTGTATGATGACCTACTAGGTTTGAATGTTTTTTAAATTTATTTTTTCATCATTCCATACCTTCATATTTATACTACACATCTTCGAACAATGTGTCAGTTGTTTTCTACTAGGTTTTATTACTCAAATCCTATATAGAAACCCAATTGCATGCACATACTTTTTTGACAGGGATCTATCCTACGTAAAGGACTCTATGATAGGATACCAAGAATGTGGAGCTAATTGGGGATTGAGGTGATATGAATACATACTCTGGGATCTTGTACATATGTGCATCGAATATTCTTCTGTTTTTTATTATATATGTACTTGTCCATTTCATGTGGGGCTCCTTTTAACTTGTACATATGATCTATTTTATCTCATTTTGATATTTCATGTGATGTTATTTTTTACTTACACTATGTTATTTATACTATTTTTTGTTACATTCAATGTGTTTTTTGTTTATGGTTAAATGATATCTAGGGAATAGTTTTTCCACCATATAAATCAGTCCCTCATCACTAGTCAATATCCTATTATGCATAGAGAGGCCTCTATAATTTTATGTAGTGCAACGACTCAAACTCGGTGAACTATGATGGGTCATTACTAGAATTATAAAAGAATATTAAGGTGTATATAAATTTTACATCATTATTGATAAAAAATTATATAACTAAATCATATTCTATTATTAGAAAAATATAGTGGTATATTATATAATGAAATTACTTATGATACTCCCATATCATATTTCATGGTAGAGCTAAAATGAAATATATAATAAAAGGATTTTGGGAATATATCCTTCATCTCATATTTTAAATAGAGTTTATGGTTTATAGTGGGTATTTTAATTATGTTTTATAAAAATGAAGCTAGATAGAAGGGGGTTTTATGATGATGATTAAAAAACAAGGAAAAATAGTTAAACTAAAGTTTTATTTTGATATCTTTTAAACAAATGAGGTATAAAGAGTGTTATGAGGATGTGATCATTAAAAATTCAATATATAACATATCAATTTCATTATTTTACAATTTTTTCCAATTTAGGATTAAAAAATATCTCATTTATCCTCCATGCCTTTAAACCGATGCATATAGAACTAAACCACTGAATAGAAATTGTATGGTCAAGGTGTAACCCCTATGTATAGAATAATATATTCCAAAGAAATTTTATATCTAAAACATTTGATAAATAAAATAATTTATGTGTTTTCTGATCAGAACAACACAATTAACACTCTTAAACTAAAAAACCATTCATTTATAAATAAAAGGGCATTACAATAACATACATCAAAAAAAATCATCAAAATATGAATCAAAGTAAGATACAAATTAATGAAATGTTTTTAAATCCAAATTATACCAAACTAGTAGCTAATTTGTGTATTGTATCTCCCTTTAAAAGTTTGTAGATCTCTCACAATGATCGAGCATCATTTAGTTTTCCATCAAGTGGAGGAGGAGGCTTGAGTGAATTTCCTTATTTGTTTCAACTCACCCTATAAGGATAGGGTGATCCGAAACTTATTGGATTATGATAGTAACCATCTAACTATAAAAAATGGAAAAAATTAACCACATTGGCCAAATTTTTAAATGAGGTATCCAAAACATGAATTTATAATCAAAAGGAGCAAGTGGTTTTAGCACAAAGATTTCACAATGCCACTTATAGATTGGTTTTTTGAAAGTAAAAAAACTATATTGACTTTAAAATAACAATACAGTTTTTTAAGGTCATTTTATTATCTTCCTATAAGATTTTGTGTTCATTGGATATATATAATGGGTGATATTTTTAAAATACTGAGTTGTACTCTTGACTTTGTGTACTTTCAGTTCTCTAAATAGATCTCTTAATTTTGGAATTAAAAGTGATAAACTAATATTGTGTTTTTTTAAAGAGTTTTATCCCACATAGTTATAGATATAACCACAAAATTTTATCCCAAATGTAAGGGAATATTTATTAAAATGTGAATATCAGTGCACATGTGTGCTTGGGATTCCATGCTTTTTATCCCTTTTTACTTAAACTTCATATTGGGATCTCCAAATAAACTCTACCTATAATAAAAACATCAAAAAAGTGAAATTTCCATTTTTAATATTATTAAAAATTAATTATCTTAGTCATACGAGAAGTAGAATTAATTATTATTTAGGTTAATTATATTACAAAATAAATTTAAAATAGTGGTATAAGGATGGAATAGAATAATTCATAATTATGTTTTCAAAGTGATTTTTAATATTATTCCACACTAATTGAGATGGTCATAAAAATATTATATTAAGTTTTATCATCCTCAATTTGATTGAATTTCTTTAATACTATTTACAAGTCAATTATGTACTATATTTTTAAACTCTTTAAATTTTTCAAGGGAGTCATACTCATGTATCATAATAAACCCCTACCCATTCTAACTATAATCACAAGTAAATATAGTGAAGTGTTGATAACATCTCTAAGATTGGAAATTTAAAGGTACACATACATTGGAATACACTAGATCTAATAAATCCTTTTCTCTCTCACCTTTTCTTGAAAAATGAGTTTTGGTCAACTTACACTTTAAATAAGATTCACATATATCATATGATTCCCAATAAAATGATTATAATAGACCATGTATGTGGAGTATTTGAATGTAATTCTCATCAATTTGACCTAATAAACAATTAGAAATTATTAAGGGTTAGAATCATTATGTTTACCAATATTATATTCATGTTAAAGATGATATTTTTAATATCAAATAAATATAGTCCATCCATCATATTTTCACCACTATAATACATTCCAATTAAATAAATATAAAAATGGTTATCCTTAAATAAAAAAATAAAACCCATTATTGTTAATAAAAGATATAAAAATTAAGTTTCTATTTATGGATAGTATAAAATAACATTATTCTAACTAGAAAACTAATCTATTAAAAATAGTTATTTTATAAATACCCATGTATAAGGCTATAATTTTTACCCCATTACAAAAATAGATACCCACTTATCCCTTGAAAATTTCTTTATAACATCACAACTATTTTATATTCATACAAATGTGACAAAAAAAATTGTATCTAATACCCATGAATTAATGTCGAAATAATTTAATTATTTAAAAAATACTTTTTTAGAACACTTGATTCTCTTAATCTTCCCAAGATCGTTGAATAATTTCTTATAATACCTTTTTCAATTCCCTTTCATTCCATAATGAAATCACTTTTATTCTTTGGATATTTTTATATGATGTTTTAGTTCATAAGTATAATTATTAGGATTTCTTTAAAATTTATTCTTCTTATATTTTCCCTTTAATTTCAATTTATCCATCACAAGGATAAATTTAGGATGTGACATTTGAAAATTTTCTTAATTGGTATTTAACAAGTTAATAAGCTTAAGGATTTTTTTTAATCTCATTAATTTTTTAATTAACAATAAACTAATTAAATAATTCCAGAAAATATTATAGGATATAGTTTATAACTAATTACTTCTAAATTGGGAATTACAACCTCTCTAAATTATAATCATACACAATTATATTAATTAAATGAGGTGATACGGTTATAAAATTACCCATTCTTCACTTAAATAGGACCTTAGATATTTTATAGCATTTAAACAAAATCTAATTTTGATAAAATTTCGTTAACTTTTCAACCATGTTGAACGCATCCATTGTTTTATGATATTTTGGAAACTATGAATTCATGGTCACTCAAATGAGACATGATATATTATTAGAATCTTATTTATGCTAATTATAATAATTTCACCCCTTGAGTAGTACTGATACAAAGTTATTTAGGTATTTCCTGTTATATAACATACAAATTCTTCTCATGACCAAGGACTATCCTTAGGTTTCAATACTAACCGATGAATTTGTTTCCATTCATCTTTTCATTTTCAAAGATCGGCCCTTGAGAAAGGATTGATTTTTTGTTATTGGTTTCCCATTATCTATAAATGATTCAAGAAACCTTATTAATATCATGAATTTAATAATATTAAATAAGGACTTTTATTGAAAATATTTCAATGACATATCCCTCACTATGTATGGTGAACCAAGATCCAAAATTTATCACAATTTGGTTTAGTTATGAAGTTTCTCCAAAATTATAACTATTTTAGTTGGAACCAAAATTTCAATAGCAATCTATGTTTCTCTAGGTTGGTTTAGTGGTGTATCACATTACCTATAAATTTATCCCATGAATTTTACTAACACCTTGATTCCAGGTTCTGACACAAATCATAAACCCAATCAAGTGAGAACCACAATCCCATGTGAGAGATGTTATTCACTCAAAAACCTACATAATATAGATCATAGGTTCACATATTTATCATGAACTACCATGTTTGATCGATCTAGATCTTAAAGAGTGCAAACATTTGAGGTATTTTACTTGATATTTTCCTGAAGTTTTTTTAAATTTTATCTCATATTTTTAATGTATACATCCCATTTATATAATCAATGAATTGATTTATATTAATCCATGAATCGAATTCACATCCATTAAAATCATTAATATATCTCATTCATATTTATATACATCCAAAACAAATGCTACTCAAAATGGAATTAAAATTGATATATTAATATCATATGCCCATTAATCCTATGAGAATAGATAGAATATAAAATAATTATTAAATTCATGTTTTTACTTTAATATTATTTCAAAATTTACATCTCAAAACAATCTTAAATTTGACTATTTATGGGTCTTGTAACTCTTAGGGTTTAAAATTTATGGACATTTTAAAATTTCAGTACAAAAATGAATTATAAAAAATTCATTAAATGTATTTATTTAAAGAAACAAAGGTGAGTTAGAGGGGTGTTTTCTTGATTTAAAAGTTCAAGCATTAACTAGTGCTGCTAAAATATTTTTTTTATTTTTTACATTTAAACTCCCTTATTTACTATTAAATTAAACACGTGTATTTAATAAAGCTCAAATAAATGCATTTAGAAAGGGGTCACTGAAAAATTCTTACCTCCTATAATTTTTATATTTAAAATTTTAACTAAATGATAACAAATGATATTATTAAAAATATGTTAACATTAAAATATTAAACAAAAAATAGTTGACCCTCTGTCGAAAAAATAAAAATAAAATATCTTATAAAATATAATTATTGGTAAATAGTTTTTTTAATTGAATATACCACCATTAAAAAGTTCAAATATTTAATATAAAATAATTACATTAAACAAATTGACACCTAGTCTAAAATTTAAATTTATAAATAAAACATGAATTACAAGAAATAATTAACCAAAACACATTTTAAAATAATTATTAAAATATATAATTAAAATAAAATGTTCCAAATAATATTTTTTTAATTAATAAATTTTTTATAAAATCGTTAACCCCCAATAAAAATAATTTTTTATTATTATAAAGATAAAATTTTCTAAATATTTAATTTGAAGAAAGAACTTTTAAATATAAAACATTCATAAAAAATATATATATTTATAAGAACTATATTTTAATCTAGCACAGCTTTGATACCACTATAGTAATTTGATATGTTCTCTAAGTATCATTTTTAATCAAACATAAATATTAAAATGACTTCCAAAACCATGATTTTTTAGAGTTAAAAAAATAAAAACTATAAATAAAATTTTATAATAAGAAAATAATGATTTTCCCTCATTGAAAAAATAGCCCTTATCTTTCATTAAAGGATTTTTTTTGGAATGGTGAATCTCTCCAAAATGGTGAAGGATAAAGGTTTCTCAATGATAAAGGATATTAAGGAGTGTGTTCTCATTTCTAATGGTTATGGTATAATAATCCTTTTGGCCCTTATTTTATAGGCTCCCAAATATAAGGATTTAAACCATGTAAATTGTTATATTGAATGACAATAATCAAGATTATTAAAATAATATATTAAATTGAATAAATCTTATCCATCCATTTTTTATTGGCTTGGTTGGATAAATGATATCCATACAATATTAATTATGATCCTTTATAAATATTTATATATCTCCCATAAATATAGGTAAATATAAAATTGGATTCATGATATTATCTTATATATATATATTATATTAAATAATAATAATATAATTATTTAAGACATATTAGTATATTTTTATTAATTATTTTAATAAAAATAAATCATGTAAAATGTTCAAAACAATTGGATTTAAAATTCCCTCATTGGAAAACTTATTTTTGACTCATTTTAATTGTTTACATTATTAGTATAAATTATAAATCTAATTCAAATTTATAATGTACCTAATAAAAGGTTTCTTGTGATCCAATGACCCATGTGTATACTATATCTAGTTTTTACAATCCATGTTGTGAAGTATTAATATGAGGCACACATTATATCAACCTCGTATCACTCTAATTATATCTTATCTCAAAGAACTAACTAATCATATTAGTACATATAATGTATTAGGAATGACCATGAACTTTATTAGTATAACTCAAACAGGGATTATAATATCAAGCATATCCCATGGGAAAAAAATTCACAATATGATCTCAAGCAATGTCCCACCCATGATCAGTAACATATCTAATGACCATTTCTTTTGGTTTAATTATGAAATAATATAATATGGAATACTAAGTATGAATGTTATTATAGAAATTGTATCTTTAAAAAATCTATTAAAGGAAGCATGAATATCATCCCACCAAAGATACACCAAAGACACAAATGATACAATCTATATATAGTTTCTGAAGTTGAGTCGCATCTGATTCAACAGGTCTCATATGTTCCACGTGTGAGCACTCTATAAATATAAATGTTTATAATCACTATTTATGGTAACTACAAATCAAAATCCTTACTTACATAATGGTTCTCAACTATATATGAAACCTAAAACTTAAGAACCAGGAGGATTAATATCATAATTAGTTTTTTTAAAGAAACAAATCAAAAATAATGATAATTAATGAAACATTATCCCAAACCATCATCCCATGATCGGTCTCTGGGGAATAATTTCCAAAAAATCCTTATTATTGGTAAATGTGAAAATTATATATGAAATGAGAGTCCCAAATTCCCTTTGTAGATAAGAAATATAAGTAAATTTTGTTGTAAATTTACTTAATATATGATAAATGATCTCGGTAAATGCTATAGAAATGATCGATATTTCCTTGATCTAAAAGGTAAACTACTCTTATAAAAATACAAAATATATGGGATAAAATAAAAATTATGATCATAGTGACCTGATTGTGGACCAAGAATAGTCAGTGAAAAATAAACATGTTTGAGTTACCTTAAAAGATGATGAATAACTTGAAGATATAGTATCTTAGGATCTTTAAAAATTTATCTTAAATATTGAATGAAAAAAAATCTTGATATGAGTGTCGGTAAAGTAGTTTATGTTTACAAACAATAAGACAATAATAACTTGAGTTTATAAGTAAATTTTTAGTATTAAAACAAATTTTTCCATTTATTGAAACTTAATTGTTATATATTACTTGATTTTAATCTAATTCCTATAAATAATTTTGTGTTGGGAAATAATTTGGCCATAAGAAATTCTCAAAAAGAAAAAACACTAATATTTCCAAAATACTAAATATTGAACTTATAAACAAGAAACAAAATTTAAAAATGAATATTTTTATCATCAATTCTTGTGATACTAACCTTATTCACATATATAGTCAAATAAATCAAAGAAGAAACATTATTATCATAAAATAAAGAATAATTATTCATTAACTACATGTAATTCAATTAAAAAATTAATTTTTAAATCTGAAATACCATTGAAGAGATGGTTATTTTAAACCAAATATAATTTTTAATCAAATATAAATGAGAGGATTAAATAATGATAGAACTTGATGGTGGCTTCATTTCTTCCTTATAATTAATTTCAACAAAAAGAAAAGTATTATTCATGTAAGGATAATGCAAGAAACAATGTTTATTCAAATAAATAATAATAAGTCACTTAATTGTATTCATCTTATAAATAATAAGAAAAAACTATATAGTAAAGGCTCTTATTCAATGTAAATCCATCTATAATAAGATGGTTGTAAAACTCACTGATTTTGTAATCTAAATTGATTAACAATTTAAGGAATATTCATATATCATGAGATGTGTTAAAATTAAAAAAAATGCTTAATTATTCTAGTAAATTAAGTGAGTATTTTTTGGAGAGTTTAATTAGAGTCCAAGGATTTAAATTAATTTATAATGGTACATTTTTAGTAAATCAATGTGTTTAGTCATGTTAATTATAGTTTTTTTACTATAAAATTGGATGAAGATACTAGGTTAAGTGAAGATCCTATGTTAAGTGATTGTATACAAGTTATTTATTTACACATGGATCAATTAAGTAATATAAAAATGGTGAAATTGTTTGAGGATAATTAGTATGAGTCAATCCTAGTTTTATAGTTGGGAATTGTTTATGAAATTTGGGGGAAGATGAAAAGAAAACTATGATTTATCATTTATTTTCTTAATTATTTTTTAAACCAAAAATTGTGGGATTTAATTTTTAAAGAGTTAAATTGAATTTTCATGAAGGGATAATCCTCACCCTAATTTGGATCTCCTGAAAAATTAACCCCCAAGATTATTTTTTTTACCTTCATCTCATTTATTACTATACAAAACTAACCTCCCTTCTCCATCTATTATTGTAGATTATGGTCTTCTCAATTTTTTCAAGTAACGATAAATATTATATTATCTCATCTAATATCATCATTACTTTATCTCTATTTCTATTTTCATAGGATTGATCCCTGATCAGTGTTTAAAGCTTTAGGGGTTTTGAGTCTGAGTTTTAGAAATTGTTCTACATAGCCTAAGATCATTTTAAAGCAGTCTTCCTTTTCCAAATTAGAATAAATAAGAGAAGAAGTTTGTTTTAGGTCCATTATTGGGTGTTTAGGTAAATTAATTAAATACAATGACATGGATTCTATAAAACGGTGTTCAGTTTCATGTTATTAAGGTATAACAAAGTGTTTGATCAAGGTCATCTCTCAAAGGAGGAAGTAATTTAAAATAACATATTAAAGGTTCTTTAAAAATAAAATAAAATAACATAAAAAAACTACTTAAAAATATGGGGTTTATTATCATTTATAAAAGTGGAATAAGAATGTTGGAATAAGATTGTATTTTTTTCTTTTTCTTTTTGAAATGAGATTATGAAAATGCAACAAGAAGATATTTTTTTGAAAACGTTTTTTGGAAAGAATAATTGATCTAACTATTCCTATTTAATTACTTATCAATCATTATAATTTAATCTAATATAAACTTAATTATCATACCCTTATTTTTTAACCCCTGAACACTATGATATTTAACTTAACCACCAAGATGAAATTAATTAAACCCTTGTTAAGCTTCAAAACATGTAATCACAACACCCTACATTTATTGATGTTCTATGGATAGATTATGGTCAATAGTAAATTAGGAAACATATCCACTCCATAAATTAATATTAATTGAGTTTATGAATTATATTTTAACTCTAAAAATTTATCCCATGTGTTTTTGTATTACCGATCAAGATTTTTCTCTCATAATTCACACAATTCTCAACCTCATATGCTTTTTGTTAATTATTAAAATGCTTTCTTAGTTTTATTTAAATTAAAATCTCCATTCATATATAATATTTATTGAATTATAGTATCTAATTTATTCAAAATAAATTAATTAATATGGTAAGAGGTAGATCGATTACTAAAAGTAACAAATCTTATAGGGGTGGTGTAGTCATTATAGAAACCTTTTTCATGTGCAAAGGTCGTGGAAAGGGTATAACCCAGTCATGTTTATACTATTGATTTCCATACAAAATAGGATGAGTAAAGAATAATAAAATAGAATAAAATATAATAAAATATAATAAATACAAAAGGAACTAATACTTTTATTACAACAACAAAAACATTACAAGGTGAAGATGAAGAAGAAGAAGAAGAAGAAGGCTTTGATAAAGGGATCCTAGATTCAAGAGCCCTCCCTCTTGAAATTCCAGAATAAATGGAGTGATACCAATTATAATCTTCCTTAAATATAATAATAAATATCTAAACCCCTATAAATTATAAAAAAACTAATTTATAGATTATAGGGGAGGATAGGTTTTAATAGGTTTCAAGTGTGATTGGGGAAATTCAGAAAAATAATTTAGTCCAATTTTCACCACCTGTTTGACCAAAAAAACACGTGAAAAAGATATCATTCCATAATAAATATTTTTTAAGAACTTTTTTTTAGAGATTATTTCCAAATTTGGGCCCCATAAAATAATATATAAATAATTTATGGCCCAAATACTAAATTTGTGTCCAATCTGGTGAGTCCAATCCATATTTGACTTCATGGCCCATTTAGTCCCATCAAATGCACGATTTAGCTCAAATTTCATGAATGAAAGTAGTATACCATTAATCCATGAAGATAGTTACAAAATTTTAAGTTAATATATATGAAGGTATTTATTTTCGCAATATGACAGTACAATTTAAAGGGAAAAACTGGAATTTTCATCAAATTTTCAAATGAATGATCTAATCTCAAATATTTTATAAATAAACATATTTAACACAATGTGAGGAAATTATGTCATTTATTATCAATGAAATATTAAATAAAAATGTTTTATCAATTTATCTAACTCATAACATATAGCAGTCTTTTTGTGGGTTTGGAGGTCATGAAAGCATCGATTTTAGAGTAACAAATTCAATCATGATAGGTGAACAAAGTTTTACCTCATAGTTTTTCATTTATGGTGTCAATTAAATTTTAGAAAATTTATATATAATAATATTTGTGATTAGATCATTTGTGAAAGACATATTTCATGTGATGTCAATATTAGGCCCATGTTAATATTTTAATATGAGTTATTTAAATATATTCTGAATTTTTAAATAAAAATTTTATTTTTTTTGGATAACTTCAATGTATTTTTATCTTAAAACTCTGTTTTTATTTTATTTTTTTGGATAATACCTCTTTAATTTTGTTTTTTTATAAATTTCAATATGATAAAATTTTAGTACTAAGAGGATATTTAATTCAATATTCATTTTATGTCATGATTTCACACTGGGTTAGTGTTAGGTGTTGAATACTTTTATTATTCTATAATTAATGGACATTGAATTATACGTTTTATTGGTCTGTTTATTTTGTAAATGTGAAACTATTAATCTATGTGATTTTACTTAAGGTTAAAAAAGTTTGGTGAATATACTATATTTTTATCTCATGTTTAGGATTATGTTATTAATGAAATTTGATTGTATTGATTTAATAATTTATTAATTTTGAATTACCAATTATCTAATTTATTTAAATTGATTATTAAGCCTTCCTATTGCATATAAAATTTATGATTTGATTGCATTAATTAATGGTTTGGTTTTAATCTTATAATTTTGATGAATTTCTATGTTACATATTATTTTATTAATTTTATTTTATATACAATTGGTTTATATGGGTTAGTAATTCAATAAGGAATGTTAATGGTGAAATTTTTAGATAAATCACAAGTGAGGTATTAATAACTGGGTCTTATGTCTAAAATTTGGTGTATCATATCATTCTATTGATTCTAACCAAAGGAGAAAGACTTTAGGGTAAATCCAAATGTATTTATTGCTAAAGCCCAAGGGTTAAGGGGATATATTTATATCCTTTACAGGGACCAATGGAAAGAAATCTATGTGTTCTCATTGTTGAGTCCTAGGATCAACATGATCAATTATTATTTCTTCTTAAGACTGAGATTCATAATGATATCCAATAGTTATCATATGATATCAAGGGATCATAATGGTAATCTATAGACATATTCGAGTACCATACATTTGAGAGACTATTTATTTTCACTAGTAATCATACATATCTGTATTGATTTTAGGTACAAAATGTAATTTGGATCTATTTTTATATCTCTTGTTCATATTATTCATCCTTTAGTGATTTATCTCATTCAAAGAGTAATATCACTTCTATTTTAGTGATTCAGGGTGCGAATACATAATTCTCAACATGAATGTATCAAGGTGGAGAGTCTATTTTCTGTAAATGGTGATTCATAACATGAACCACCAATTCATTCCATGATAAAGCAATTCATTGTGTGAATCTAGGTTTCACGCTGTGAACCCGTCATCCTAGATTCTAAAATTTTAGTTTTCCCCAAATTCCCTCTATTTGATTTAACCCCATTATCCCCTCCTTTTTTCAATATCAGGCTTGGTTGTGTCTCTCTCATATAAAATCCTTAATATCTATATCTTTGGTGTGATTTCAGTGGAATTTTACCTTATATCTTCAAAGATAATCATGGTAAGTGGATTTATTAATATTCTATTGATCTTTCCTCTTCCTTCTTGGGTTTTCACTCCACCCGAATTATATGACAGTCATAGGTTTTTTTGATCTAAATTTCTTGATGGATGTTTTTGGTTTAGGGTTTCCATTACTTTATATGAGACTATTATCTCTTTGGATTATAGGTTCAATATAAATGTCGATGATCCTAAGTGTTTAAGGTGGGTATTTTCATAAGATTAATTTTTCAAAGAAACCTTTATTTATTGAAAATATTTAAAAAAAATTCAATTATTTAAGGCATGGTTTTGATTTATTGAAAACTATTTTGAAGGCACCTAAATGAAGGTATCCTGGTGAAAAGGGTCGGGGGTGTAGACCTTTAGTTCTGGTGTTTTAATCCCACTGGTTTTGGGCTTTTGATAAGGTAATTTCAACCCTATGAAATTTAATTCCTCAACAGTATAGGGCAGTGTAGGGAGGCCAGTTTTACCTAGTCAGGTTGAATATCATATTTGAGACTCATGGATTGGTACACCAACATGGGAATAGGATATCAAGGTAAGGTCTTGAATTGTATAGTTCAACTTGGGCTTCTTAAAAAAATTGAAGGTTGAAAATTATTTTATGCTAAAATTGATTTGCAGGGTATGGTTTAGGACCAATTTTGGTTTGTTTTATATTGTATTGGATAAATATTATTTTTTATTTATAAAACACCCCTTAAATAGTTTTTAATTTTTAAAATGTTGACTCCTTATGAAGGGGGGAACCCATTGGATCAGGGGATTAGTTGGGAAACTCTAGAAAAGAATGACTAGATTTGGTTATCCTCCCTATAATTTTAAATATGCTAAAACACTGACTAAAATACTGGTAATGAAGGGGTGATCCCCAATACCAAGGCTATATTTATATAGAAATTTATATTCACTTGGTTGTTTTTCCTTGGTTATTAAGGTGTGAGGATCTTGGTTAGCTCTGACATAATATTCCCAAAGACTCTTACCATGGTTCAAGCATGTTTCATTTTCAAATTGGTTATTTATTCATGCATTCATTTTAAACTATTTCAAAATAATTCTTCTTCTTATTTTATGGAAAATTATGAAAATATTATCACATTTTATTTTTACTTCTTAAATGACAATAATTGGTCTATTTAACAAATCTTCCTTATAGATCACTTGGTGGGACCACACTATAATTTTTTCTCACACCCTCATACACCCAATGGGTGTATGTAGACACTATTATTTCTAATTATGGTAATGTAAATACACTACCTATAGTTAGTGGGTTATCATGCTAGATTGGTATGGGTTGTGGTAATGGCATGATGGGATTCTAACCCACATGTCACATGGAGATGTGTTGTAGTCTTTTGGTGTATTTAATTATATTATTTAGATCTTATTTGTATTACCTATGTGGTACTCATTTCATCTCTAATTTCTATTTGTATTTGTATTATCATTCTGCAAACTTGTTTTGGATTTTTATGATATATATTGGAATGTTTTTATATTCCCTGTTTCTTGATAGATTCTAGTTCATAGAGATTTATGGGTAAAATCAATCCCAAATGTAGTTCTTAGATACCAATATTATTATCTCCAACCCATGCGGATCATGAACAACCTTTGTGCCCTAATGTGGGATGGATCAGGTGTTCGGTTTAAGGATGAACCAATTTGGTTCATAACAAATTAGTATCAAAGGGAAAAGTTTGTTTTTGATTTATATGATTTAGGATATTTTGGAAGATATGAGTCAAGAATATCAGGACTTAAGGTGTAGGTTTTAAGATAGTTCATGTCCATCTACCATCCTGATGATCCTTAAGCTACCATGTAATTTTAAGAATTGGGTGTTTTGAGTTATTCTTTGATTTTATTTTGGATTTTCATTGTGCTTTGTTACTTTTATATGATTTGGGAAGAGTTTATTTCCTTTTTAGATGATTCTACATTTACTTTGATGTTGTGTATTACCATGACCCTTACAATAATTCCAATAAATCTTTGGGAGGGTTCTACAAATGACGTTCCATGGGAAAATCCCATGTTTGGCCAAAATATTATTGAAGTCATAGTCCACATATTTTATGTTGTCAACTGAGGTGAAACTCTAGTTCCTACTCAATATAGAAAAGTGGATCCATTGAAGGGTAGAGATATGGATTGATCCCAATATTTTCTCAATTATAAAACACCATCCTTTTATGGAAAAATGTCCCTTGGGGAGTGGTGTACTGGTTGGGAAAAATTAAAAGGATTTTTGATTTCCTAGAGACTCCAGATTCAGTTAATAGGAAGTTTATTATCTTTATTGAAAACCTATTGGATGGGGTTAGATTTTTTGACAATAATTATTATATCTTGGAAGATCTGAGATTGATTTATATGAATTTTGGATTTATTGTAAAACTATAAAATGTGATTTATTGAAAAAGACATGAGGATATTGAGGTGCTGCAGTAATTTTTAGAGTGTTGTAGTAATGATTGGAAATAACTAAAACATGGAGTTTCCATGGAATAGACATTATATCTGTTGTATAATAAAATTGGTGGTTTATGGATCTTTTCTAGAGGAATAATGGTTATATATTTAATAAAATCCATGTGAAAACACTTAGAGAATTTCATGGACTCATCCATGATGGTTGGAAGTCGTAAGAGAGAACTTTGGAAATATTTCTAGAAGTTTTGAATGAGCAGTATATTTTTCAAAAACTTACCTAAGTACCCACATAATAAAAGTCCCACATAAGTTAATTTTAGAAGAAGTGGCATATGAAAATTCAGTAAATTGATAAACCATGTAACAAAATTTGGATAGGTGATGTTTTTCATATGTGAAGGCCCAAAGTAAGAAAATATTAGGATAAGGAATTTGGATATGTGAGTGAGTTCATGTAAGTAAAGTCTATAATGGTAATATAATTTTCTATAAAAGGGAGATCATGCATCCGAAACTGGAAACGTAGTTGAATTCGGAAAAGTAACAAACATCTTAAGAAAATCTATTTATGTAAGGAAATTTTTCCTATGTGAGGATTCACATATATAAGTCTATCAATGTAGATGATATCAAGTATGTGATCCACCATGTATGGTTCTTAACATATTAATTTTCAGAACCAATGGCCCACGTAAGTTAATGGATTGACATATGGTATTTCTCAAAGATATAGGGGGATTTCTTCTGTGATTTTCTAGAAACATCGACCAATAGTAAAATTACTTCAGATGATGTAGGAACTATTAATAAATTCTTCAAACATCATGGAACTTCATATGGGATCCTTTATCTAAGACGAGAATGAAGAATGAAGTTTTGACTGAGATGAAGTGGATTAAATGAAATATTAGTCTTGTTGTAATGGAGTGTTTCATGATACAAATGAATAAATCCATATATAAATAAGCTTTCCTACATGAAGATTGAGGATATTATTTTAATTATTTAAGCTATCATTTTATAAATCTCTATGTTATGGGAAGTTGTGTTTTGGGATGATCTAGTTTCTTCCATAATGCACACCAAATGAAAATAAGGGAAGCGGTGATATGGAGGTTACTTCATATGGAAACCCTCATTTTTAATACATGGTTTTTATCATAATTCCTTAAAAAATATTACATTAATAACTTCTAAGGATCATTATTGGTTTAATATCTTGGAAACTAGGTACATAATACATGAAGCACATAAGGAAAATGAAAACATAAACTTTATTTAATCCTCTTGATGGGATACTTTACTATTCCATCCTAGTTCACCTCATATCTAGTTATTTCATAGGGACGTGCATCAATAAAAAAGGGTGAGAAAAAATCATAGTAGAGGATAAACAAATAAAATAGAAAATGAGTTATAATATCCATAAACCCACACTACCGGATCTAGGTTTAAAAACACAATCTTTACATGTATGGATTCAATGCTGATAAATATAACCTAAATTTAGTCATCCAAAACATACAACATCAAATAGAAGTATTGAATCAATTACAAACCCAAGGACTATTTAGGATTCTAGTTTTAGAGAATTAGGAAAAACTCTTTTATAAAATTACCCATGACTTCTAGTGATCACTTTTCCTACTATATCAATCATTTCTTATTTCAAAAAAATTCTTAAACTTCTCTTATAAAATTCTTCACATGTGAAACAATTCTATACATAATTCATTTAACATCATTATTCATAACCTAATAAAATTGAAAACATAAAACAGTGAGCTCAAACACTTAGTTAGCATAAACATAAGAATTAAAAAAATAATATATTCCAAGATAATAAGATGATCATTAGGGTATGATGACAAAAGTGCATGATCTTAACACAAAATAATTAATACCCATCAAAACTTGTATCATTAAACATGTGACCTGGAATAAAGCTTGAAAAAGGGAAAGAGTCATAATAATCAATAATTATGATCCATGTGAGGTCAATCTTTATTGAAGGAACCATTAAAACTCATAGAAATCATAGGGAAAACATGTTGGTATCTTGTAACACTATCTTCATAACTCATGTTCACTCGTGTCAAACTAAACTGGAACTGATTTAAATCCATAAGAGAAACCTTCCATGTCAACTCTCTCCTTATTTCCTTTAAATATAAGGGAAATTACCCAATTAATGGGATAACTATATCGGGTTCACCCGATGTTTCATATATATCATAATCACCCACCATATAAGATGTACCAAGCTCACCAATCATATAATTTATATTGGGCTCACACATTGTATAAGTTGTATCAGGATCACCCATTATATAATTTGTATCAGGATAACCCATAATTATGATCTATATCAAGCCCACTCATCATCATAAATAATTTCTAAGTACCATTCATGAATAAAACGTTCATAATCTTTCACTTTTTAATATAACACCCTTAAAAAGAATCATCCTTCCTTTATATCTTGGTTAACATATGGGAAAAAGTGAGTTTCAGGATAATTTTTTTAAAATGATCATCGTGATCTATCAAGATAAATAATATAGATGGTATCATAAGATCAAATTCCCAGTGAATTAAAGGAATCATAAAATTTTGTTGATATAAATGGAAATACCATTAAATTAACATTTAAATAATTTCTTTGAAAATAGGGGGAAATACCATTTTCCTTCGGTGCCTTTAAAATCTAAAAATTTAAAAAATATTGAGAAAATGATTTTCTTTGAAAATAACCATGAAATATTCTAAAGGAATATTAAAATCAAATAATGGTCATGTGGGTGGAAAAATATGTTCATGTTATAAATGTTAAAAATAAAAATTCATTTCAAACTTATGTAATAACATTCAAAAGTTATCCATATAGAAAACACTAATAAAACTCATTTTAAACCTTTTAAAATAAGGTCAAATATCTTGTAAAATAACTTTTATAAATCATTTATGTCACAAACCAAATCGGGTCTTCTTCCAAACCAGCACCAAACATGGCCCGTGGCAAGGCCTTAAGTGTGGTCCCTATCCCCATGGGCTGGAACAAGTTCCCAGGTATCATATATTTTGGTTTGGGAACTATTTACCAGAATATGAAAACATAAAACATCAAAACCAACTGATGAACTGAATCTGGAAAATTCATACCAAACATTATTTAAAAAAATCCAAAACTGAATACATTGGTCTAAACATAATAAAATAGGTCCAAATACATATATAAATATTATCAAAAAATCCCCAAAGAATCCACATGACAAGGGGTCATCACCCACAAGCCGTCTCCACAACGCCGCACAAAAGAAGGGGACTAACAACCCGAACCGCCATCACCCAAGGCCTTGCCTTTACCTGTTACAAACATGATCAATTAAACTAAAACCCAAGGGGTGTAAGTAGAGTTTGAGCCTAATACCAATAGTAAACAACCAATAGATTCTATATAGTAAACAATACAAGATAAAAATCATGCCATTTTTAATAAACAAGAGGTAGGGGAAAATAATTTCTAATGGATGAAACTTTTAAATGTAAATAGTTTTCAAAGGAAACCTTCCATTAAAGAGAAAATTTCAATAAAAAATGTAAGATTATATATTTTAAAAAAAACCCACCATATTACAAAGATAAATAAACAAGAATCATTGAGCACCAATCTCGGGAACACCCCTAGGCACTAGTTAGTCATGGGCCCCATGTACCTTGTACCTTGATGTAAAGTAACCAAAGAAAAATATGTTACCATGCACAAGACACTAGTAGTAAATATACCAATAACCTAGTGTCCCTCAATAGTCCTCAATATAGTTTTTTTACAGTTTTTGTTATCCATTTTTCACAGTGAAATAGGGAAAAAACTCATTCGGGTCACTAGCATACTAGTACATATCTTCCCTCCTAGGTACCAGAGCTTCCCCCATTGTGCTCAAACAATTATCTCATGATACCAAAAATCCATTATCACAAAAACACATCATTTATGGTAATAATAAACTCAAAACAGTATCTACACATGTTTTTCACCACTTACACCACCCAACAAAACATTTAGAATTTCAATAAAACAACTTCCCAAAATTTAACAATGCTTCACACACAAAATCCCTTTAAAATCCCACTTTCAACACCATGGGCATACCCATATTCACCAAAATAGAATTTTTATCACCCAATAAATTTTTATAAACCCATTACATGATTTATAAAACAACCCCATTTGGCATAACATAAAATAGACATGTAAAACACCCAATTTAATCCAATTTGGTACCAAAAAATCATTTCCTCATCAAACATCACCAAAACCAGATTTTTCAGCAAGGATAATGGATGATAAGTGTGATAAAAATATAAATTTAGAAAAAATAACTCATCTATCATTTATTATCCATGTTATCACATACCACAAGTGTTAAACCCCTTGAATCTTTCTGTGAAAATATAACTGCACCACCGTCGCACCACAAGGGACTTAGATCAAGCCTAAAACCAAAATAATAGACCAATAAAACCAGGATAAAACCCTAGTTTCAAAACCCGGCCTTCTGGAAACAATTAACTTCATGGATAGGAAAATAAACCCCATGAAAAATGAGAGAACAAAGGAAGATATTCACTTACCTGAGGAAGTTTTAAGTTTCTCCACCAAATCCCCCTTCAAAATGGAGTTCCAAAGAGGGTTTTAGATGCTTGGGAGGCTGAAATGGCTACAGGGGTTGAATGGGGGAAGAAAAGGGTGAGTTTGGATAAATACTAGGAGGTAAAAATGGAAATTAAAAACATTTTTAATGATATGGAAAAGGCTGCATGGTTTTCTTGCATGGTTTAGAAAATCATGCACCCAAACTGTGCGCCCCATTTTTTCCACTCAAAAAGTATCCAAACTCCTTAAAATTCTAGGGGGACTAAGGGAAAAATTAAGAGGAAAGTTAGCCTAAGAATTTAAGAGAAAAAATTATCTTAGATGAATTACATGGGTGTGATAATTCTCCCCACCATGAAAACTTTCCTTCCAGGAAATTAAACCTGAAACTTGATTGGAAAACAGTAATGAGTACACTTCCTTGACCCATGACTTCCACTCCCATGTCCATGTGTGTCATTCCCATGCTACCAAATAACCTGGACTAGTGGAATAGACTTTCCCCAAATCACCTTTTCTTGGAAGTCCACTATTCTCACCATCCGCTCAACAACAAATAAATCATGTTATATATCCAACTCCACAAAATTCAATACATGGGATGGATCCGGGTTGTATTTATTAAACTTGGTGACATGAAAGACATCATGTATGGATTTCAAATAAAAATGTAAGGGCAACTTTTATTCCATCTTTTCAATATGCTTGATGATCTCAAAAGTTCTAACATACCACAGCATCAGCTTCCCTTTCTTTCTCAATCGATGATGGCCCAGATGAGGGGCAACTTTCAAGAACACCTTGTCACCCACAAAAAACTCTAGACCTTGATGCCTCTGATAATAATATGATTTATGGCTACTCTAAGCTTCCAATAATCACTTCCTGATCAACTTGACCTTCTCAGACACCTCATGCACCAAACTCTGCCCCAATAGTGAGATTTCACCTACCTCAACCCAACACAGGGGAGACCGACAAGGCAGACCATAGAGAACCTCAAAATGATCCCTTAGAATAAATTATTGGTAATTTATATTATAAGAAAACTGAACCAATCCCAAATGTCTATCCTAGGAACCTCAAAAGTCCAAAACACATGCACCGATCATGTCCTCCAAAATCTAATTCGTCCGCTCTGTCTGACCATCTGTTTGAGGATGGTATGTCATTCCCATCTTAATCTAAGACCTCAAGGACTTATGAAGGACTTCCAAAAACCAAAAGGTGAAATGGGGGTCTCTATATGAGACAAAGTCTAATAGCACACCATGTATCCTTACCACCTCCTGAAGATACAAATGTCCCAACTCATCCACTTTAGTTGTATCTTTGATCAAAATGAAATGGGATGATTTGTTCAGACAATCAATCACCAACCAAATGGAATTATTACCTCAATTTGTAAGAGGAAATCCAATAATTAAGTCTATGGTGACCTCCTCCTACTTCCAGGAAGTACTGGGTAACGGCTTAAGAAAACCAGAGGGCCTTTGATGCTGTGCTTTCACCTATTGGAATGTGTAGCATCTCGACATGAAGTCCGCGATGTATCATCTCATACCGAGAAACTAGAACTACCGACGTATATCATAATACATCTTGGTGGCACCCATATGGATAGCCCATTAATACAGATTTATATCATGCATCACCACCTTCTACATAGATAATGTCACTATTGAACGGCCCTTGAAGCACAGGATTCCCTCAAGAGATGATGACCAATAAGAGGACGTCTCCCCACCATGAAGAAACTTCTTCAACCGCTGATAAGGCTCAAAACTAGGCTACTACTATTGAATTATATCCTCCAGATAAGGATTCAAGTGAAATATTTCCAAGAACTCACCACCATTTTTCTTCTTGGTCTCCACATGTACTTGAGAAAAGAGTGCCATCAGATTACAATCATCATTGGACTTCTTCAAAATCCTAAACTATGAATCTTATTCTTAAGGTGGCGGCCACTAGGTTACCCTTTCCTGGGGTATAGAAAATGTCAAATTCAAACCCCTGAAAGTACTTGATCCAATGATGTTGCCTCATGTTGTGGTCATTCTACGACAAGATATAGGCCATGCTTTTGTGATCAGAGTAGAACACATACTTCTCCCCAAAGAGGTAGTGAATCCAAGTCTTCAAAGTGTGCATCACAACTTCTAAATCCAAGTCATGGGTCTGGTAATTATTTTCATGTGGTCAGAGTTGGTGAGAGCCTTACGCCACCACGTGATCATCCAGCATAAGCACACACCCAAGACCCATACCTGAAGCATCACAATACACCACATACCCCTTTCCATCCTCTAGAAAAATTAGAATGGGTGCGGTGGTCAACCTCCTCTTAAAATCCTAAAAGGATTCCTGACATATTGAGCCTCATAAAAACTTCACACCTTTTCGGGTGAGCGTACTCATCATTGAAGTAGGCCGAGAGAAATCCTGAACAAACTGCTTGTAATAACCAGCAAGGCTGAGGAAACTCTTGATCTCGAACACGTTCTTCAGATGCTCCCATGACATAACCACACTGATCTTCTTGGGGTCCACTGAAACCCCCTGCTCTGATATCACATGCCCCAGAAATTTTACATCCCTGATCCAAAAAAGTGCACTTGGACAACTTTTCATAAAGGTGATGATCTCGCAAGGTCCCAGAATGATCTGCAAGTGATGCTCATGTTTTTTCTTAGATCCCAATAAATTAGGCTTTCATCCACAAATACCATGAAAAAATAATCGAGATACTGATGGAACACCCTAATCATGAGTTCTATAAAGACTGTTGGAGCATTGGTTAATCTGAATGGCATGACCAAGTACTCGAAGTGGTTGTACCTACTTCGAAAGGCTATATTTGGGATATCTACCTCTTTCTCCCTGATTTGATGATATTCCAAACACAATTCAATTTTATAGAGCCACCTTTACCCCTTAAAATGATCAAAAAAGTCATTGACTTGTGTTAAGGGCTATTTCTTCATGATTGTTACCTTATTCAACTTTCGGTAGTCAATGCACAACCGGAGGGATCCATTAGCTTTTTTCATGAACAACACAAAAGAGTCCCAAGAAGAGATGCTCAAGTGAATTAGACCTTTGGATTCAAAGTCTTCCAGATGTATATTTAATTACCTTAGCTCGGTGGGGTCTATGAGATATGAGGGAAGAGATATTAGTTGTGTTCTTCGTGCCAGATCAATCAAGAAGTCCACATCCTGCTTCAGAGGAAAACCTAAAAAATCATTTGCAAATACCTCTAAAAACTCTTAAACTACCTGAGGTAGTATACTATCAGGAGAATGACCATCATCCTCTATCGCGAGCAATGATAACTTAAAAAAACATCTCCCAAATATGGGAGTGGAGGTCCCACACGACTCGACTGAGGATCCCATTCCCCATAAAAAACTGGACGACTCTCATCGGGTGCCATGAAATTGACCCACCTCCTATGGCAATTGATGTGTCCCTGGAAGTTTACTAGCCAATACATTCCAAGTATTATGTCAAACAGTTCTATATCTATGACCAAGATGTCCCACTACATCTCAACCCCTAACACAGAAAGCACACACAATGGGAACCTAAGACCATGCTCCTTCTTCTTTCCCAGTGGCGTCACTAACTCCCTCGAAAAAGACAACAAATCGGTGGGAAAATTCAGCGTGTCCATAAAATGGAAAGAAATAAATGAAACAAAGGAATCAATATCAAAAATAGAATCAGCTATAAAAGATAAAATTATAATGGTACTTTGAACTGTCGATGGTCTCACCTCTGATCCAGCTGGTGCCTAATCCATTGCATGGAGATATCCAGTCTCTTCCTTAGGATTTCCACTAGTTTGTGGTTGTTCCCAAAACTAGATATGCCCAAAATATGACCGAGACCTACCACCACAGCCACCAAAATGAGATCCCCCCATCCTTGACATCTCAGACTGATCTGGCACTCCTCTTAAAGACATCGATCTTTCCCCACTCTGAAGTGGACGTGACACCTTGCAAAATCACTGCAAGTGAAACATACCTCCACATTGATAATAGGTATTAGAAGGAAATGGGCATGTTGGTCAGATTTTTAGGACATCCCACACTAGTGGCACATGACAAATCTCGCATCAGAATCCACATATGAAAACTGCCTGGAAGAGTGGCCAGAACTACCACCTCCCTTCTTCACCTGATCATCCTGCTTCCTTTTCTTCTTTAAAGAGTTACCACTACCCACTACTATTACTATCCTAAAGAAATAATCCCTCCCTTTCCATTCAATCTCCACCATGCACGCCCAATCAACCACCTACACATAGGTCCTCAACTTAAAAAAAGAAAACCTGAGAGTATATCTCTAGTCGTAAGCCTTTCTAAAACCTTTGGGCCTTCTCCTGCTCATTAGAGATGATTTCATGATCATATCAAACCAGCTTAGCAAAATGGTTGGTGTACTCCATCACAGAATAATCCCCCTGAATAATATCCATGAACTCTTGAGACCTTTCATATTCCAATACCTCAGGGTAGTATAGTTCATTAAAGACGAACTTAAAATCACCAAAGCACGTCTTCTCATTCTTCCTAGTTTCAAGTACCAATTCCCACCACCTGTGGCTCTGACCCTCTAACAGAAAAGAGTCACACTTCTCCCTAAGAACCTATAGTGTATCCAAGAACTCAAACATGGGCTTGATTTTTTTGATCCATTCCTCTACTTCATGGGGTTCTATGATACCTTAAAAAGTAGGAGGCTTATTTTTTAGGAACTCCTAGTCCTTTTTATTCCTAGGACTGGTCTCATCTTCTCTAATAGGTGACATAATATGATCTTGTCCATGTCCCAGATCCTGGACATCCTGAACCATAGCCTCTACTAGCCTCTGATCAAGCGGTGAGGGAGAACTCTCTCCGATTTCCTCCCGTGGATGCATGGGAGATTTCCAAGGAGGCATGTTGCAACAAAAAGGAAACAATCACAAGAGGAAAAATCAATACAAAAATTTTGAAGATTTCATCAATATCATCAAATATAATGAAGCCAAAAACATTACAATAATAAAATAAACTACTACTTCACCCCCTCTTGATGTCGACGTGTAGTCTGCAACAAACATTTATCACCTGGAAGTGAAGTCAAATAAACAATTCCAATGTCCCATGGTGACTCGAGTTCTGCCAAGAGAGGTACAGTCCAAACACCATAATCATGACTAAAACTCCGAGTCCCAATAGTCATAGCTTTTGCCTAGCCCGACTCATCCCAAAATAATAATTTAACCCAAAAACATTAACCTCCCCCTGATACCATTTTGTCACGAACCAAATCTGATTGTCAGCCAAACCGGTACTGAACCTAGCCTGTGAAAAGTCTCTAAGGGAATTCCTTATCTCCACAAGATGGCACAAGTTCCTGGGTATCATATATTTTGGTTTGGGAATGATTTACCCAAATATGGAAACATAAAACATCAAAACCAACTGATGAAATGAATCTAAAAAATTCATACCAAACTGGATTTAAACAAAATAGAGAACTGAATATATAGGTCCAAACATAATACAAGAGGTCCAAATACACATATAAATAGCATCAAAATATCCCAAAGTACTCCACACAACAAGGGGTCATCACCAACAAGTCGTCTCCACAATTCCGCACAAAAGAAGGGGAATAACAACCTGAACCGCCCTCACCAAAGGCCTTGATTTTACCTGTTTAAAACATGATCAAGTCTACTTACACCCAAAGGGTGTTAGTAGTGTGTGAGACTAAGACCAATACAAGATAAAAAATCATTCCATTTTTAATACACAAGAGGTAGGGAAAAATAATTTCTAAAGGATGAAACTTTTAAATGTAAATAGTTTTCAAAGGAAATTTTCCATGAAAGATCACATTTGAATAAAACATGTAAGATACTATATTTTCCAAAACAAACACCATATTCAAATGATAAATACACAAGAATCAATGAGAATCAATCTCGGGAACACCCCTAGGCACTAGTTAGTCTCGGGCACCATGTAACAATAGAAAATCCATTCTAGTGCATGAGCCACTAGTAGGAAACATACCCAAAACATAGTGGCCCCAAAAAATCATAAATATAGTTTTGTTAGTGTTATTGTTATCCATTTTTCTCAGTGAAATAGGAAAAAACCCCATCTAGATCACTAGTCTACTAGTACATATCATCCCTCCTAGGTACCTGGGCTTCCACCTTTGTGATCAAACCATTATCTAATGATACCAAAGGAAATTATCACATAAAAACATCATTTATGGTCATAATAAACTCAAAAAAGTATCTACACATGTTTTTACCACTTAAACCACTCAATAAAACCAATATAATTTCAATAAAACAACTTCCCAAAATTTAACAATGCTTTACACATAAAATCCATTTAAAATCCCACTTTGAACACCATGGGCATACCCATATTCACTAAAACAGAATTTTCAACACCCAAAACATTTCTATAAACCCATTATATGAGTTATAAAACAACCCCATTTTTCATAACACAAAATAGACATGTAAAACGCCCAATTTAACACCAAATTGGTACCAAAAAATCATTCGCTCAACAAACTTCACAAAAACTAGATTTAATAGATAGGATAATGGATGATAAGTGTGTTAAAAATAGAAATGAAGAAAATATAACTCATCATGCATTGATTACCCATGGAATCACCTACAACAAAGCATTAAAACCCTTGAATCTTTGTGCGAAAATCCAACCGCACCACCCCTGCACCACAAGGGACTTCGATTAAGCCTAAAACAAAAATAATAGACAAAGAAAACAAGGATCAAACCCTAGGTTTAAAACCCTACCTATGGGACACAAATAAATTCAAGGATAGGGGAAGAAACCTCATGAAAAAGAAGAGAACTAGGGAATATATTCACTTACTTGAGGAAGTTTGAAGTTTCTCCACCAAATCCCCCTTCAAAATGGATTTCCAAGGAGGGTTAGAGGTGATTGGGAGGATGCAATGGCTGCAAGGGTCCAATGGGAGAAGAAAGGGGCGAGTTTGGATAAATCCTAGTAGGGAAAAAATGGAAATTAAAATCACTTTTAATGATCTATAAAAGGCCACACGGTTTTCTTTCACGGTTTAGCAAACTGTGCACCAAAACCGTGCACCCCCTTTTTTCCACTCAAAAAGTGTCCAAACTCCTTCAAATTCAAGGGGGTCTAGGGAAAACTTTGGGAGAAAAGTTATGCCAAGAATATAAGATAAAAAAGTACCTTAAATTAAGGACGTGGTTGTGATAATTTAGGTTTATAAAATAACATTTTTTAAATAAGTTCAATAACTTTGAGTAATATTTTGGTTAAAAGTCTTTAAAACCCATAAAACAACCTTTTTAAATAAAAAGCCCTTATGGAATTTTAAAACAAAAAACCATTTGAAATAAGAAACATAAAAATTAACATAAAATACCATGATTATAAAAGGATTCATGATATAATATGTCAAGATCCAATGTATACACCATATAAATGAATATAAGTGCATCAATCAAAATATATCTCAAAGAAGAAAGTTTGAGATGAGAAACCCTTGTAACTTGGGTAATGATTGAATAAAAAATCCATTGAATGAAGTAACTTAACATGATTCTGAAAAAAAAAATTATAATTTCAATGAAATAATATGTTAATACATATTCATGGGCTATTAAGTACCCCATATAAAAATCATGGTTCATTAATTGAATTATGTCTCATAGAATTGAAATTGAGACCATAAAAACCATTTCAAATTTTATAACATTTGAATCAATATATCATGAAAGAGATAAATTAAAAGGAACATTAAATTTCATGATCATTATTTCATTCATGATACAATATCTCAATAGGCATCATTCATACCTTATAAAAGGAAGTATGTGCATAGGACAAGACATGTCTTAAGGAAACAATATTGAGATAAATAATCCTTACAAAGATCATATAATTAATTATAGAATTAATTTATGAAGTTATTATGTTTAATAATTTTAAAACCACAAAAAATTAATTAAAACATAATATAATAAGAGTTTATTTCACACATAATATTTTCATAATATATTCAATGAAGTAGAAGTATATCCCAATAAATGGAAATTGAGTTAAGAAGCACCTTACCGCTTGTTAACTTTCAAATAAAATATATTTAGATTGAATAATTTAAATTATAACTTAAAATACCATAAATTATGAATTATTAATGATATAAAAGTTAAATTTAATAGTATATACACCATATAAAACAAATCTGTTGTATAACATTAAAACATGCCACAATGAAGGGAATATTAGATGAAATTTCTTACCTTGGGTCCCGACATTCTGTGTACATTCCTTAACACATATATAATAAACTTATATTAATTATTTAATAGTTTAAGAATCATTTACCATTTTATTAATTTAACATTAAACTATTTATTTCATTTATTTAAATGAAATTTTTAAATACTTAGTTGGTGAATATTATGTCGAATGTTTTAAAGACATTCGATCCATTATTTCAAAATGACATCAGTGTACTGACTGTTGTTAAATAGATAATTGTTCCATCATCTATAAAATAATAATAATGAAATAATTATAATTTTTATATATTAAATATAATTTCATAACCACAAATAAATATAATACATGAAAAATGAATCACATTGGTTCATGGAGGTGGTAATCCACACATATGAATGAATAACATTATCATTTCCCAACAGATGAAAGTGTAAGAAAATATATAATATATTATCTTTCTATAATAAAATTTATATCATGATTATAATATATATACATTAGATCCATCATTATAATCAACCATGAGAGGTGGTTATGGAAAACAAAACACGTCACTTTGTGGAGGTGGTAGTCCACACGTATGCACGAATGATGTTTTTGTTCCCCATTTAATGGAAAACAAGATGGAAAAGGGTTTTAATATATTCATAATAAAATTTAAGTATAGTGTAGATACTTATTTTTTTATATAATCTTGGTTTAATATTATTTTGATGAGGTGGAAAAAGAAGTAAAATGAAAGTGTGCCTCTTCTTCATAACACCACATTTGTTTTAAACCTTAAGACTTATAGGTCGGTATTTTGATGATACCAGAGCCTCTAGGTCATTTATATTAATTTTAAGCATATAATTTGGGGGTATTTTTGAACTAGAGTACTCAAAAGTTGTGAGGATGAAAGGATCATATGTTCCATTTTATAAGTGAGGGGAGGGGCACTCTTAGAATTACATAAAGTGATATATTATTATAAATTAATTTTCAAATAAAAGTGGATAAAAAATGATATATTTATAATATAGGGTTTATATAAGCATAAATACCCTCATATAATAAAATTTGGTCAAGTTTAGCTAATTTTTTCACCCTTACCTCTTTTTTCAATCCCTCATTAACCACTTTAATGATTACCATCATATAATTTTTTTTACTATTTAGGGCTCATAAAATTTAATATAAAATGAAAAGTGACCCATAAATGAATTATGGCTGATATTTTAAATCATTTCATATTCACTTGGTCAAATATAGTATTTTTAGGAATTTTAAATTATTTAATAGAATATTGTTTATTTTAAAATATCATTAATGTCATTTTTGGAACTATTCATTTAATTTGACTTTAAAGTCATAATGATAACAATGTTATTATAATATAATCCATTTTAACATAAATAATACAATATTACTAACCATAAAATTCACATGGAATAATAATTCAAACAAAATACATTAGTTTTAATGTTTTTAAAATTATTTATTTTTATTTTTCCAATGCTTGTACAAGCATTGTGTCAGTGTTGTATAAGAGTTTAAGGTAATTATCTAATCACTAAAAATCATAAATAATTTACCATAATAAAAAAACATTAATATCAAAATAAAAATTAATATCCATTCCAAACATATTTTTATCCCTATGTGAACATATAAAAGAAATGTAAAAGCAACAGAGTGATAATTTTTATTTTTATTCTCTTAAAATATTATAAATGTTATAATCCAAGTAAAATGGAAACAAATTGTTTTAATCTTATTTTTTCCATTTTACCCTTACTAAGCCAAAAAAATATTTACTATAGTTACTATTCATAATGACTAAAATTAAAGGGTACATATTTACCAAATTTTAACTTACTGATTCAAAATATGGTATCAAACTTTAAAGATTCAATTTCTACAAGTGGTATAAATTAATTTTAATATGAAGGCATAAAACACGATGAAAGAAAGTTTATAGAAAAATGTGTTTTTAAGCCTAAAAATGATCTTATATCTTAATCAAGTATAATGTTGATTTATATGTAATTAATTGTATTATATATAATTAAATGGGACTTATGTAAACATAATATCATGTAGGAGTTTTAAATTACATTATTTAATAAAAATAAATGATATTTTTATAAAAAATTTGTATTTTCAATATTCAGTAAAAAATAAATTTTTTAGGAAATATCCCAAAATATCATCCTAAGATAATTTTTATATGATTATTTAAAAAAAGGATATCTTTTTTATCGAATATTATTTTTAAAATTAGTATGAATTAATTATAATATTCAATCATAAAATGTAGTGTAAAAATATTTTTGAAGAAAATGTATTTTTGAAAAATTAAATCACAATACTAAAAATTGATCAAGTATTTCATAATAATTAATTAATTAATTTGTATTTATTAGGACCATTTTATATAAATATCATAATTTAGTTACTCCTATTCATACCCACTAATTATACATATATGTTATAATAGTCATATTAAAATAATAATACTTTTATAGTATATCAAAATTATCTTGAAACTCATTGTTGGGTGATAAGAAATAAATATAGAATAGAGTTATTTTTAAAATATTAGGGTGTTACATTCTCCCCCATTGAATAAAGTGAATCCTAGAAATTTTAACTTCAGCTTGGTAATCAAGGGTTTAACATTTGAAAATACCCTTATTGAAAATACACATTCGAAAAAGGGTTAATAATCTTCCTTTTGAAAAGAAGAAAATGGAAATATAAAGGATATCTATAATGACACATAACTAGGTTGAAAAATATGATAAAATTAGTGGAATATGAAAATATATACATTAAATAAAAAAATAATCTATAAATAAATATGGAGAGTGACAAAGAACATTAATCATAAGAAAGTGAATAATCATTAGAA
This sequence comes from Viscum album, assembly GCA_963277665.1. Taxonomy (NCBI): domain Eukaryota; kingdom Viridiplantae; phylum Streptophyta; class Magnoliopsida; order Santalales; family Viscaceae; genus Viscum; species Viscum album. The sequence continues at coordinate 321,594,252 of OY728156.1, forward strand.
AGTCAATTAGCACAAAATCATAAATCAATTATGTGTGAAAAAGGACATCAATTAATCATAAATGAAGGGAATTGGATAAATTTTATTAAGATCCTTATCATAGATTTAAGTAATTCCTTTACCATCTGGAATAATAACATAAGGAAATATACTTCATTTTCTTCAAATCCATAAATGAAATTAAATCCTTTGGTTTCATATTTCAATCAATTTACACTTTTATCTCATATTTTACTCTAGATGGTGAGTATGGATATTTAATGCCTATATAATTATAATCAAATTATAATTGACCGTGAGGTATATAAAAGGATGAAAATATATTCTTAAAATCTTAATTAAAACCAAAATGGTTATAACATGACAAGATAATAACCAAAATAAATAAACCCTCATATGAATAAATAATACATTATTCTCAAAAATAAAACAATAACATGGTTGATGCTCCTTTTCGTCACATTTTATAAAAGAATGGAAAGGGAAATGACTTAGTGCAAATTGATTCATCCTTTGAAGAAAACATCAAAAATAGACAAAGGTGTGAACAAAGCTTCAAAAGCGCAAGGGTCGCGCAAGTTTCATCACTATCGCGCAAGTATACTTGTGCGCCACCTAATGGTCACGCAAGTGACTTGCGCTCCCTAAAGGATAACTGCCCGGGGTCTTCTCTAGCCTATAAATAGACCCTGTGGTCCCCCCATTTCGGAGATGAATTTTTCCATAATTCACATACAGAGCTCTGAATGCCCAAGTCTCTTTTTCAGGTCTTCTAAAGACTTCAAAGGTAATTATTTACCTATAATGGAAGGTCTAAACAAGAGGAGTAAGGTCTAAGTGTTAGAATTCACTAACACTCGTGCGCCTAAGTGTTTTACCCTTAAGGGAAATTGACACACTTGCGCGTCACCCTACTTCTTCACCAGAACTTGCGCGCCCTCTTTTGGAAAGCCTTTAGGGATAATACCAAGGGTTTGAGCCAAGTCTCTCCCAAGTATTACCCTAAGGACTGACAGCCGCACAAGTACCCATGTGTCGCAAAGGTATACCTGTGCGCCCAGGACTTGCGAACCCACGTAGTACCTGCGCACCTGCAAGGACTTGCGCGCCCCTGCCTTTTTGGGTGCCCTTATTGCTCATTTAACCCCTCTTCTACCATTCCACCTCTCCTATTCAAGATTCAGTCTTCAAGACATCCTTCAAAGCCATTTATGGCATGTTTTCTTGATTAACTTCCCTATCTGAAAGAAATTATGTGGAATATCTCTCAAAACCTAGTGATTCACACATATTTATGTCACTAAAGATTGAGATTTCATTTATTCAACCTCATCCTTTAAGATGAGAGAACCCCTTAACCTGGGCATCCTCCTTAGGAGTAAGCCTCAGTCATAATTCTCAAGAATGGGCATCCTCCTTAGGAGTAAGCCCAAGTCATAATTCTTAAGAATGGGCATCCTCCTTAGAAGTAAGCCCCAGTCAAAATTCTCTAGAATGGGAATCCTCCTTAGGAGTAAGCCCCAGTCATAATTCTCAAGAATGGGCATCCTCCTTAGGAATAAGCCCCAACCATAATTCTCTTAACATAGGCCTCCTTTTCAGAAGTAAGCCCCTGTCTCAAATATGGGCATCCTCTTCAATAGTAAGCCCCAAGTCCCTTAATTTTTCAAGTCCCCTAACCTGGGCCTCCTTTTCAGGAATAAGCCTCAGTCTTAATTCTCAATTCTGGGAATCCTCCTTATGAGTAAGCCCCAAGTCCCCTAATCTGGGCATCCTTTTCAGAAGTAAGCCCCAATCTTAAAATTCCAAAATCTGGGCATCCTCCTTAGGAGTAAGCCCCAAGTCCCTTAATTTTCTCTTAACTAGTCCTAATTTACTTTTGATCTGGATCTCCTTCTCAGGAGTAAAACACAATCATAAGTCCCCTTCTAATTTGGGCCTCCTTTTCAAAAGTAAGACCCAAATTAGAGTATCCAAATATCCATAAAGTACATATACCTTTATAGACCTTATTTCTGGATTTATTCCCTGAAGTAAATCCTAATCTTAATCTATTTGGGAAGTCATAAATACATAAGCCCCACATCATTTCTTATGATTTCATGGCACAACTGTCTGGTTTTACCAATACCTCTTGTTTCTCACACCGAGCATGACTCACGTGAGCTTAGAGTGTAAAAGTAATTATGACATCTTTCTTTGAGCCATAAATCATAAACATCATATTCCCTTACTCAAACTATGTGGGTTATGATCCTTTTCCAAAACAAAGGATACGTAGGTAGCCCATCCACGGGTACGATCCCAACTTTGAAATAATCAATTTCCTTCTGAATGACAATAAACTTCAAGTGCCTCACTGAGTGGCTTTAAAACCAGTATGGTCATCATAATGACCAAGATACTTTTATGTATCAAAGGATACCATTGAATAAGAATATCTAACAAATACAGATGATTCTCTATCGATGAAGAACCTTGAATACATATAAAAGATTCTATGAATTTCCTACATACCAATCATTGATTGTCAGATCTAAAGGAAATATCATTTTATACTTGGTAATGTAATAAGGATTCACGAACATAACTTAAATCTATAAAGAGAGTCCCGGAGTAGAAAATAATTCCCCTAAAAAGGTGTGATGAGTCCAACCTCCCATCCTCTCGACCAATGAAAATTCCTAATCCTCATCAGTCCATAACTAATGAGCGCCTACCTTTGGAAAGTAGGTTCAAATAGATATGGAATCATTGGATGTTTCCGGTTCTATGAACAAACCCATTAGAAACTGCTTGGAATGTTTGAATATTAAATCAATGATATCATCCCTAATTCCAGAGGGTAACAAAAAATGGTGAACTCGACATGAATCTTTAACCAAGTTAAAATGATGTTTTGCTTATTTGTTAGGCCCCTATTTAAAACTCAATGAGAGGGCCAACAAAAATCATTGACATATGTGCTCATCCAAAAAATATAGTGGCTGAATTTATCTTGATTACATCTATTATATCAAACAGGCACTCTTTTCTAAGATCTTCTGCATTTATAGAATGGGTTCTCTTAAGTTCACATCCATGTATACGTCTGTTGTGAAAACTTTTGCTGCAAATGTCACTGCTGCTACTCCTGCTGGATCATCGTCCGCTCTAAGGACGATATCACCTGCTCAGTGTCTTCAAAGCTGGGTATCAAACGCGCTGGTTAAGTAGTACTATCAACTCGGTACCATTCCAACTCTGTAGGCTGCCCGACAAGCCATCCAAGTGAACAACTCACACTGGTCGTCTGGACAGCGATGACCAGTGATCAAGAAGTAGGTGGTGCTAACCACCGTCTCCAACCATTTTGGGTCGTTATCCCTAAAATTCAATCACCATTCGCTCCCTTATTCTGGGGAGGTGAATGAGCAGGTCCCTCAGGGCCTTAATTCAAGCAGACAGGGGTCCTTCCCGAGGGCTCCCACCAACAATCGCTGCCAGACTCATGCGGGAGTGCGCCATCAACATGATGAGTGTACCGACTCTAGGCGTTCGACTCAGGTTCCTCGAACCCGAGCAGGCAAGACGAATCGCCAGAGACGAAGTCCGGTTAACAGTGAGCAGGTTCTCATCTCTGTAATCTCTGGAGAAGTCCACAAACCTAACTTAGTGGAAAGCAACGAGCATGCACACACACCTACCCGTTTTAATTCTGTTGTCCAGCAGACTCGTGTGGAAGCATCATGCCAATCCCGCCAGGCAATTCCGGCGGAGTACTATAGGCAGGAACATACACCTGTTTATACATCACCAGCTAGTCAGCAGGCTCGTTTGACTACATATGATGGATCTTGTCAACCACATTTGGCGAAGTGTAATCAACAGGCACATGCACCTACTAATATTGATCAAGCCTACCAACGGTCTCGCTTGGTATCATTCGGAGAAGTCAGTCGAAAAGCTCCGGCGACAAACAGGAGGCAGACTCAACTCTCTACCCCTACACTTGGGTACTGTCAGGATTCACTGATAGGAAAAGGAGGACAGGAGTAGGCACATACACCTACTCCAAGCCCGGAATGGACGTATATCTATGTTCTGGCTGCTGAAGTCACCAAGCATATTCTATCAATGGTGAAAGAGCAGAAGCAAATTCCTACTCATATCCTGGATGCCTATCAGGATATTATAACATCTTCAGCGGCATCTTAGGGAAAGACACATAAATCTATCCCTACCAGTGGAGTGACACATCAACAGTTCACTCCAGAACAAACACACACATCTGTTCCAGTCCAAGAGGGTTGTGGGGCATACTCCCCCATATCATATGGACAACCAAGTCAGGCACATACACCTGATTTGAGTGTAGATCGTCAGCCTAACCTGGCAATCTCTCCTGATCAGGCACATACACCTGCTCAAAGCCGCCACTTTCATCAACAAGTGGTTTCCAAGGCAAGTAAGAAGGCATCTAAGAAAAAGACTCACCCATCACAGTCAAGAGATCCAGAGCCAATTTGTAACAAGGCCTTGCTCTATGCTGGAGTTCTTGAAGCCCTCTGACAGTTATCTATTGGAATTCAAGATTATAATCCCTCATTTCCCAATAGTGGGAACAGTAATTCTGAAGGTCTTCAATAGATACTTCCTCATTAAGGCTTACTTCATGACAATTCATTCGATCTCAAAGTTTCATCTTCAGATGCAAGCCACAGGAACCCTCTGTGTGGCCAGAAGACCAAGGATCAAGAGATCTCATCTTTTGTTGTAACCCACCATAGTGGTCCTCCCCATGATGATGAATTTTACTGCGAAATTCCTCTCCACATTAGTGATGCACATTGCCCGGAAAATGCTCCAGTGGACAATGTAGTGCCGAGAAATCCCTCTTATCTTAAGGCACTTGCCAATGCGAAACCAGTCATGTATGATCTTTCATCACTGGTAGGTGAAATACTTTCTCAATCGGAATATAGACCAGGGTGTAGGTCATTCTCCGAACCACCCCTAAGTCATGCATCTTCTAGTTTAATCAGTGATTTCTCTATCAGTCCTATTGAATCAAATGAAGCAACAAGGAAGCACCAGCTCTGGTCAAAACAGGTAGAAGAATCTTCATCAAATGATAAAGAGGAAATGCTGAACATGAGAAAACAACTGGCGAAAGGTGAAGTGTCAGTCATGTTTTGGCCTCTGGCTGACTCTCAGTATGACATTCCAGAAATGTTGACAGAAGATGAAATTCATGATATTCGTCTCAACATATGGAAAATTATTTGTCAGTTGAAAAAGAAAGTATTATCCTATGATGAATATGAAAATCATGTTAAGATAATAGAAGGATTACAATGCCAAATTGACTTGGCATCTCTATCAGTCTCTCGATATCCGAAGGCTGAAAAGCAGCAGAGAGCCCTTCAGCGTTCATGCCTTGGTGCACTAAGAAAGTTGTTCCAGTTAATTTCCATTGCCCAATCTGGTATTCATGTCAAAGGATGGGGTGTTCATGGAGCACTGCATTTCACAGTGCTCTCCAGTCAGAAAAGCCTACCGAAAATGGTCTCATTCAATGTTATTGCCCATTGCCGGCCACAGATACCTGGCTTTGTTTATAATCAAAATCTTTCCCAAGAACAGGCTTCAACTAGTTCCTCTCAAAATCAAGAATAAATAGAACAAGTTGTTGAATTACTCCTGCATCAAGCAAACGAGAATATTGAACAGGCCTATCGTTTGGAGCAAGCACATCACCAAGTGACAGAAGTGTCAGAAATCATCCAACGGTCTGTTGAACCGGGTGATAAAAGTGGATGTCGATTGATGCATCCATCTAATTTCCGGACCAAGGTCCTCAAGATCAGGAGAGATTTTAAGAAAGTCTCAGACATAGCATGTCAAGAGCCACCCCATCTCGATAGACTGGGGACTCTTCTAAAACAACCCTCGGAATCAACAAATAGGATTCGAGGAGTTGAGCAAAGACAGCAGAAACAGCCCCAGTCCACCGGACTGGGGACTTTTTCAAATCATCAATCCCCTCCTCAAATAAATTTGGTCTACTGTCGATTGGGAAAGAAGCCACAGGAGGAACGAAGAGCCAAATTATCAGGAGATTACCTCCAAATTACGGTTCGTCAAGAAGTTCCTGAGAGATCAAATCAACAAAAGGCAATGTCTCATCAAAGACATGGAAGGAGACAATATCATAGAAATGATGATAGAAGGGATGCGATGCATTATTCATCAATCAATGTCATCAATGTCATTGTTTCTGATCCACCAGATGAGGCTCACTCAGAGGGATCAGATGAAGAGGTTTATGTTCAAGAAGTTGTATGCAAAGACACAAATGAAGAAGGTGTGCATACAAGAAATCAAAGGTTTACCCAAAATCTGGGTGTTCCTTCAAATAACACACTTCCCCCTCTCTTAAAGGGATCAAACAAGGGAAAGGGGAAGAATCAGGTTACATATCCTCCCTCTAGAGAAGGCCAATTGCTCTCACTAGAGCAAAGATTTGCACAACAGGAGGAAGAAATAAAGTAATTGAGGAGGATGAACGCAGAACTACTTCAGGGTAGTCTTCCTGTTAAGCGTGCTACAGTCATTCAGCCAAGGGATTTTGTTGAACCTAATGAGATGGATCAAGAATATCCTCCTTTATCATTACACCCTCATAGGTCTAATCCTATGGGTCAAGTGCAACAACAATTGGCAGTGATGCCATCAGTTGTAGTACCAGCTTCCATACCTGTCCAAGCTCCAGTCAGTGCACCTGTTCAGATTCAAGCTCAACTGGATGTTTCTCAAAAGTTAATAACTACTATTGATTCAGTAACAGCTCATTTGGAAGCTATGGAGGGAAAGCGTGCGCAGGTTCAACCGAAAAATAAAGCTTACCCTGAATGGGTAGATTCAATCTCTCCCCCATCAAATTTTGGGAACCCTATATTCCCTATTTTCAATGGATCAGGCGATCCTGAACAACATTTTATGCATTACGTGTCTTGTTGAGATCCTATGATGGGAACTCCGAAGCAGCAAGAAGCGGTGAAACTCAGATGCTTCGTGCGAACCTTGCAAGGACCAACTTTTGTCTGGTATACAAGCTTGAAATCCCGGTCAATTACCGGATGGGAAGATCTCCCTCAATGATTTCTTCTTCAATTCAGATCAACTTTGCCAAAGACAATAGTTTTCGATCTTACAAACTATAAGCAAAGGGAGAATGAAAGAGTCTCTGATTTCATTACTCGCTGGAAGGGGTTAACATATTCCCTGAGCTTAGCACTCTCTCAAGGGGAACTGTTTCCAATCTGTGTGGAAAATCTGCGTGATGAATTACGCACGTCGTTGATCGTTGTGAAATACACAGGAGGGTTTCAAGACCTTACTTCAATCGCCCAACAGATTGAATATTCTCTTATACAGACTAAGGCTAAATCTTGTGTAATTCCATCAGCTCCAGGAAAAATAATGGGTAAAGCAGAGACTGCTACAGTTATGCTTAATCAAGCACTTGTACCTGCTTCTACTTCAAAACCTTCATCTTCTCGAAGGGCTCCACCTCTTGAGCGCCAACAGCAGAGGTCGTTTCGTCAAGACGACAGAAGAGATCAAAGACCAAAACAATTTGAGGATCTAAAGAGAAAAACATACTCTTTCCGAAATGAACAAGTTCATAGTTATTTCATTTAGGCTCTGGAAAATAATTTGGTTCAATTGCCAATGCCCAAGAGGCCAAACAAGGAAAGAGATGAAGACTGTCCCAATTATTTCCCATTTCATCAGATGCTGGGACATCCCATCTAGGAGTGTTTTGTCTTCAAAGACCTCCTACAAAAGATGGTCGACTCGGGACAAGTCAAACTAAAACGTTCTTCAGCTCAGGTAGCATGTGTAACTGCTACAGTTCCAGAGGAGGAATGTGAATGGCAAGAATTTAAGAACAAAAATTCAAAAAAATGTGATGAGTGGATGGTCAGAAAGACGATCAACTGAAATCATGCTATTTTGCGAACGCAATTGAAGAAACCAATTGTGCCTTCAACCATGAATGTCGTAAAAAAACTTTAGAGACCCGAAACTTGACGTACATAGACATTACATTACTTTTGTGGAATACTTAGTACATAACAAAAACACACACACAAGGACCGTAACAGTTTAGTGTCTTTGGAAACTCGGAATATAATCTTCTAATCGTGGTGAAAGATCTTCAACATATCCCATAAAGATCTTCTTTTTTTTAAAACTAAATCCTTTCTTTATGTCCTGGGGAAAATAAAACATAAAAGGGTGAGATCAAATGCTCAGGAAGGGTAAACAAAAGAAATATCAATCACGTCATATTCATAAGAACATATCTTTTGGAAATCTTAACCTGCAAAAGAGATCATAATTTCATAACATGGGATAAATCATAGTAGTGAAATGTAATCCCAATAATCATAAATTCAAACATGAAACTTTGTGTCATACACACATAATCATATAGAATCATTTCTTGTTAGTCAAGACTCATTTCCAAGACTATCTTAATGGACAAAGTCCATTTCTGAACCGAGTCACCCTCGTTTTAGTCATGTTTCACTGAACCGGTATAACCTACCGTTCCAGCCATGTCTATCTCATGAGATATAAAATATTTACCCAATGCATTGGAGGGAGATATAGGTTCCACCCATCTCATAATGATACCATTCTTATGTGTGCCACAAAATCATAAATCATACATCATTGTATAACCCATGTAATAAAAATGGGAATCTTAAACATCGTGACATCATAAAACAATTCATATAAGATAAAGGAATTCATAAATATAATTTCATCACACCATACTCAAATTAATGTAATAATAGGGATAGAAATAGAACCCTTAATTATCTTATATAGAAAATAATTTTGATAAAACTCTTGAACTCCATTCTTGAGGAAAATATCCTTTCTTCTTCAAAAACACTTTTCCTTTCTTAACATGTCGTACAATTATAAACTAAAAGAAGTTGATAAACTTGAAAACTTGTAAAGGAAGCTTCTTGGAAATAATGTTTTAAAAATATATTCATGCCGTATAAGTTTAAAAAAACATTCTTCGTACTTTTTTCAGAAAAGTCAAAAAGTACCTTGTACGAAAAACGACAAAAGATTCCTTTCATATATTTTACTAAAAACTCACCGAAGGGTAAAATTGGATTTAAAAAATTGTAGGTGGATGTAAATAATATTAAATATTGAGGAAACATGGATGTTTATGATAAAATACACCCCAGTAAATACCAAAGTATAAACAATCTCGGATAAAAATGAGATTGTGATATTTCCCTTACCTTAAGTCTGATTTGCTTCGTAAGTGTCCGAACCTCCTGTATAATGATTTAAATAATGTCATTAACTTATTACAGAATCATATTCATTATTATGATATCATATATGGTTCACTTATAACTTTATATTACCCGTTCTTTTGTAAATTCCATGTTAAAGAAGCGTTTTGGGTAAAATCGTTTCATTTATCGTAGGTGTTTGGACTTGTTGTTCTTGACATTATTATTACTTATATCATGATTTACTTACTTACAGAATATAAAACATGATTTATATATCATATATATTCAGTATATATATATATATATATAATAGATAGATAAATGAAATGAAACACACCGTTCATGGAGACGGTAGTCCGTACGTACGCATGAACGATGTTTTCCTTTCCTTATTGTCTTGAATGGAAGTAAGTAGATGACATACATATATACATAAATCCAGTATAATTATTATGTCATATATTTCATGATTACTTATTATATATACTTTATAATCATTCATGAATGGTTAAAGTGGAGAATGAATCTCATCGCGTCCTGGAGACGGTAGTCCGTACGTACGCACGAGCGATGATATCGTTCTCATGATCGTGGGACTGTATTGGAGTGTATGTATACTATTTAAGAATCAATATCACTTTAAAATAATAATATATAGTTATTATTTACACCATTATACCCATCCAAGTAAGGTGGTGGTGGAAAATAGATTTCACCACGGCGTGGAGACGGTATTCCGTACGTACGCACGCGCGGTGATTTCATTTTCCGTAGGATGGATAGATGGTGAAATAGGATTGTTTCATACTTATAATAACATATCAGTATATGAGTGATACTTATGTTATTACTTTATAATGAAACAACCTAAGAAGAAGAAGTGGAAGAAGAAATAAAGGTGAAAGAATCGGTATCAGAAATTACCTCTTCTTCGAAGCGCCTCTTTGAGACCTCCTCTTAGGGCACTAAAATTGGTCTTTGAGGAAGACCAGAACCTCTAGGATGTTTCTATGGAAGTGGAGAAGAGAATTTTTCAGGGTTTGTCCAAGCTTGAATGCTCAAATTGGTGTGAGGAGGAGAGGTAGTAGGTGCCCTTTTATAAGGGAGTAGAGGGGCTCCTTTGGAAAAACTAAAAATATTATTTTATTATAAAGTCAAGTTCGGTTTTAAATAGCTCTAAATTAATTTATTTCGAGGCTAAGGTGGGTATTGGTCTAAATACTCTCATCAAATAGAATTTAGACAAGTTTAGGTTCCTATTTTAACCTTATCATTTAGATTTAACATTAAGTTAAATAATTTTACTTTTACCGTGTCTTCTTGTGTTCTTACACTATAAGGTTAATAAACTTACTATAAGATGCCAAACGAACCCCAAGTTGTTTATTATTAATATATATAACATTATATAAGTCATTTGGTCTAACCTTAGATTTTTAGGAATAAAATAACAATTAATAATATAATATTTGTTTTAAAAACTATTTTATGTCAATTTTGACACTATTTAGTAATTGATTTTTGTGAAAATCATAACAGAATTATAAGTTCAAAAAAAGTTAATTAAATCAATACTAACATGTCATATTAACCTAGAAAATTAGTGGAATTCATAAAAAGTCTCAAATTATATTTATTTGGGTATTTATAACATTAATTATGTCAATATTTTATTAATAAGATAATTACTACATCATCGTTGTGTCATAAATAAATTAACTTATTTAATGTCTAAAAATTACAAATAAAATATCATTATGTAGGAAATCTTTTTATCTTTCTAATTAATATTTATAGTCGAATTTATATTATGTATAACCCCATATTAAAAATGGTTTAGTAAATAAACTTTGATTTTAACTCTTTTAACCCTTCTTTAAATAAATTAATAATAAATGTCCTAATCTAATCCAAGTGAGCCTAAATGGACATATTTTATTCATAAGTTTGTTTTTGGTCGAATTACACTTGCCCAATAGAATTAGGACATGTGTTAGGGTAATAATAATATCATTTCTACCCTTAATTACCCTATTTACTTTTAACCGTGGTAAAAAAAGTAAAAAGTTACTATTCACCAAAAAAATATTTTCATCTCATTGAACCACATTTTACTTACTGACATCAACCGTGTCTCTCGGATTTTTGAAATTCCACTCACAGAAGCGGTAAAATTAAGTTTTATGAACAATTCAGTTTTTTTAACTACCACTTAGTGGTTTCACTATTCATCAAAAATTGAAAGTTTTCAGAAAAATACCAAAAATTAGGCCTAAGATATATTTGATATTATGAACTCAAAAATTATGTCTATTTTACCAAATTAAAAACATATCAGTTGCATTAACTAATTAAAAATTAATTCCCGTCGTCAAAACAAATAGCGTGTTTTTAAGAGATAATAACTATCAAAAGATTGAAACTTGTTTATAACTGGTTTAAATGTGAAATTACATCCAATGACCATCATTGTATTAAATTGTAAAAATATATTCTAAATATACTTTAAAACCACTAAAATTAATAATTTATCACTATTAATTATTTTGATTGAAAAAGTTGTTTTTAATTAAAATTTAGTAATTTCCACTATTCATCAAAATATGAAAGTTATCCGAAAATTAACAAAATTTCACCCTAAGCTAATTTCGATATTACGAATCCAAAAATGAAGTCCATTTTGAAAAATAAAATTTACAAAATTTCAAAAAGTGGTTATTACTATTCATAACGGCTATTTTTAATAATATTTTAATAGCATATCATTGTTTAGTGAAACTTGGTATTGCGTACTACACACGCTATCAAGGAAGGTCGCGATTGCGTGTAATGAAAGGCAAGTCAAGGATGCATGTTGTGCAAACTACTTTTGGTGTAGCATACAACACAAGACATTAATGAAATTAAAAAGAATATTTTTCATAAAATCTCGGGGTGTTACATTCTACCCCCCTTAAAATGAATTTCACCCTCGAAATTCGTCGGGGTTATAAATGGGTTACTACTCGAAAGTTTCTTTAATAGAAACCCACATCGTAAAAAGGAATACCAAAACCAATCTTTAAAAATAAAAGTATGAAACGTAACGGTTACCCAAATAAACTAATCACTGGCTTTCCACATAGGTGAAAATATGGATATGGAAGAGAAATCTAACCATCATGTTCTGATGGAGAGTGGTAGATAACATGGCTATGGAAAAGCCAGCAATCACAAAGCCATAAATTTGTGACGATCTAGGGTACTAGTTGATTCATCGGATATAAGGTCACTAGGACAACATTTTTTGTTTTCAAGATCATTTCCCTAAAGTTGAAGAATTTGAATTAGAATAAATACTTACTTTATTTTGGTACAATCTCACTGTTGTTCGTGCCTTGAACAATTTCCACTTCATCTCTTAAATAAATGAAGTTGAATTTGTTATTCATGAAGTGCTAGCAGATCATGTGATAGAATGACGGGTCATTCCATCTGTCTCAAACAAAAGGTTAGAAAAAGTTATATACATAAGTCGATCTATAGTGAGATTAATCATATATGGTTCCTAAAATAGACTTATAATTCATATATCATACTTCTTAATATAATAAAACTAGTTTCTACTAAACAGGGACTTCCTATAGGCCAGTGGTAGGCGATAAAGGTCAGTCGCACTTCGGTTGTGGGTTCGATTCCCACAGCCTTGTCCGACGCGATGGGTTGTCACCCATCCTGCAGGTTGTCCTTTTTCTAAAACTACATTACTATAACATCCCATCAATAATATCAAAAAAAAGTTTTATCCTTAAACAATACTAACTTATGTCCAACATAATCCATTCCAATCTTTAGGCTTATCTAAAATACTTCGGTCAAAGCTCATAGTATAAAGAAAACGATTACTTGAAATGTCATCAACCAAGCCTGTGAATACCATCATTTATCCCCCACATATCTTGATGGTCACATTCCAATCATGTGAATACCTTAATCATGTATTCTCTTGAAAAATGAATACCCATTAAACCTTAGTGAAAACATGAATGCTATCAAAAGTTAACTCTTACCACATACCAAAATCCAAAAATTCTATATACTCAAACCATGATATAACCTTCTCCTTATATCAATCATGAGCTCATGAATACTAACATTTAATTTTATCCTTATCCCTTCATTATGCGCATATCATCTACATTCCAAAAATATCTCAATCACTTTCCATGGTTACAGGTACCATAAAATTATTGAAAACCACAATAGACCAATACATAAATATTCCAATATTCCACGATACTATATACAACACTATTTTGGAATCTCATTACATAAACACTTAATCATTCCACCACATCGTTGTCATATTCAACATCGCCAATAGTGATCGCATGTGACTTCCCTTTGTCCTTTGCCTTAAGTGGTTGCTCATGTTGATCATCACTAACCCTTGGATTAGGGCATTTATTAGCATAATGCCCCATTTCCTTGAACTTGAAGCATTGAAGTGTTGGTGGTGCGTTCTCTGCAGTCTTTGCTTTATTCACATCATTAGAAACCCTTTTTCCATTACTTCGACACTCAGCTGCTCGATGACCTTCTTTTCCACACTTAAAACATTTTCTAGTCCCTTTAAGACAATCTCCACCATGCTTCTTTCCACACTTTGAGCATAAGGAAACATTCATCTTATTTTCACCATTATTCTGAGATTTCTCCTTGAACTCCATCTTTCGTTTCTTGTCAAAACCATAAGATGGATATGTAACACCAACTTCCATTTCTACCTTGATAGCACAACGCACAATTTCTTCATAGCTACTGAAGTCTCTTATAGCTAATTCCCTTCGAAGACTTGGTTTTAAGCCACTGAAAAATCGATCAACTTTACTTTCAGGTTGGATGATAATGCCAGATGCATACCTTGAAAGTCTTGTAAAATTCGCTTCGTATATATCAATAGATTCATCATCCTTCTGCTTCAGCTCAAGAAACTCCTTTTCCATCTTTGTTCTAAGAATACGAGGGAAGTACTTACTGAAAAACAAGTTCTTGAACTCATCCCATTCCATGGACTCAATTTCATCTCTTGGCCTCGTATTCTTGATAAGATTCCACCATTGATCAGCTTCACCTTCCAAACAATATACTGATAAGATGACTTTATCATGTTCAGAACATTGAAGAACTGAAAATATCTTTTCAGTGGTACTGATCCATTGTTCAGCAACAAGTGGATCGGAAGACCCACTGAAAGAAGGTGGACGTTGCCTCATGAAGGACTCAAAAGAATATTGATCCCTTCTCTGCTCATTTTGAAGTCCAGAATGATTCATAGCTTGTGTAAGTATAGCAATAAGATTTTTCACTCCATCTCCCATAACACTTGTTTGTTCAGGAGGACAATCATTGCATTGTCCATTACATTGATCAACATGGTTCCTTCGGGCTCCAGCCATCGTCTAAAACCCAAAAAGAATAGTGTGAGAGGCAAAAATCATGCTAGGGAAAACAACATAATTAAGGGGGAGTACCCTCAATATCTAACATCTTAGGTTAAATTATAAGATCGTTAGCGCAATTCTAGGACTATAACCTATACGTATGCTTAACCTTAGCGACATCCCTAGACATACCGTAGAAATATCTCTAGGGATCTCACTAAAGTTCTCGCATCCTAGTTTCCAAAGGCTGACTAAACCTTTCCTCTGATACCAACTGTAGAGACCCGAAACTTGACGTACATAGACATTACATTAATTTTGTGGAATACTTAGTACATAAAAAAACACACACACAAGGATCGTAATAGTTTAGTGTCTTTGGAAACTCGGAATATAATCTTCTAATCGTCGTGAAAGATCTTCAACATCTCCCATAAATATCTTCTTATTTTTTTAAACCTAAATCCTTTCTTTATGTCCTGGGGAAAAGAAAACATAAAAGAGTGAGCTCAAATGCCCAGTAAGGGTAAACAAAAGAAATATTAATC
This sequence comes from Viscum album, assembly GCA_963277665.1. Lineage (NCBI taxonomy): Eukaryota > Viridiplantae > Streptophyta > Magnoliopsida > Santalales > Viscaceae > Viscum > Viscum album. The sequence goes on from OY728156.1 coordinate 321,609,543, forward strand.
ACGTCATATTCATAAGAACATATCTTTTGGAAATCTTAACCTACAAAAGAGATCATAATTTCATAACATGGGATAAATCATAGTAGTGAAATTTAATCCCAATAATCATAACTTAAAACATGAAACTTTGTGGCATACACACATAATCATTGAGAATCATTTCTTGTTAGTCAAGACTCATTGCCAAGACTATCTTAATGGACAAAGTCCATTTCTGAACCGAGTCACCCTCGTTTCAGTCCTATTTCATTGAACCGGTATAACCTACCGTTCCAGCCATGTCTATCTCATGAGATATAAAATCTTTACCCAATGCATTGGAGGGAGATATAGGTCCCACCCATCTCATAATAATATCATTCTTATGTGTGCCACAAAATCATAAATCATACATCATTGCATAACCCATGTAATAAAAATGGGAATCTTAAACATCGTGACATCATAAAACAATTCATATAAGATAAAGGAATTCATAAATATAATTCCATCACAACATACTCAAATAAATGTAATAATAGGGATAGAAATAGAACCCTTAATTATCTTAGATAGAAAATAATTTTGATAAAACACTTGAACTTCATTCTTGAGGAAAATATCCTTTCTTCTTCAAAAACACTTTTCATTTCTTAACATGTCGTACAATTATAAACTAAAAGAAGTTGATAAACATGAAAACTTGTAAATGAAGCTTCTTGGAAATAATGTTTTAAAAATCTATTCATTCCGTATAAGTTAAAAAAACATTCTTCGTACTTTTGTTGGAAAAGTCAAAAAGTACCTCGCACGAAAAATGAAAAAAGATTCCTTTCATATCTTTTAATAAAAACTCACCGAAGGGTAAAATTGGATTTAAAAAATTGTAGGTGGATGGAAATAATATTACATATTGAGGAAACATGGATGTGGATGATAAAATACACCCCAGTAAATACCAAAGTATAAACAATCTCGGATAAAAATGAGATTGTGATATTTCCCTTACCTTAAGTCCGATTTGCTTCGTAAGTGTCCGAACCTCCAGTATAATGATTTAAATAATGTCATTAACTTATTAAAGAATCATATTAATTGTTATGATATCATATATGGTTCACTTATGACTTTATATTACCCGTTCTTTTGTAAATTCCATGTTAAAGAAGCGTTTTGGGTAAAATCGTTTCATTTATCATAGGTGTTTGGACTTGTTGTTCTTGACATTATTATTACTTATATCATGATTTAATTACTTCCAGAATATAAAACATGATTTATATATCATATATATTCAGTATATATATATATATATATATATATATATATAATAGATAGATAAATGAAATGAAACACACCGCTCATGGAGACGGTAGTCCGTACGTACGCATGAACGCTGTTTTCCTTTCCTTATTGTCTTTAATGGAAGTAAGTAGATGACATACATATATACATAAATCCAGTATCATTATTATTTCATATATTTCATGATTACTTATTATATATACTTTATAATCATTCATGAATGGTTAAAGTGGAGAATGAATCTCATCGCGTCCTGGAGACGGTAGTCCGTACGTACGCACGAGCGATGATATCGTTCTCATGATCGTGGGACTATATTGGAGTGTATGTATACTATTTCAGAATCAATATCACTTTAAAATAATAATATATAGTTATTATTTACACCATTATACCCATCCAAGTAAGGTGGTGGTGGAAAATAGATTTCACCACGGCGTGGAGACGGTATTCCGTACGTACGCACACGCGGTGATTTCGTTTTCCTTAGGATGGATAGATGGTGAAATAGGATTGTTTCATAATTATAATAACATATCAGTATATGATTGATACTGATGTTATTACTTTATAATGAAACAACCTAAGAAGAAGAAGTGGAAGAAAAAATAAAGGTGAAAGAATCGGTATCAGAAATTACCTCTTCTTTGAAGCGCCTCTTTGAGATCTCCTCTTAGGGCACTAAAATTGGTCTTTGAGGAAGACCAGAACCTCTAGGATGTTTCTAGGGAATTGGAGAAGATAATTTTTTAGGGTTTTTCCGAGCTTGAATGCTCAAATTGGTGTGAGGAGGAGAGGGAGGAGGTGCCCTTTTATAAGGGAGGAGAGGGGATCCTTTGGAAAAACTAAAAATATTATTTTATTATAAAGTCAAGTTCAGTTTTAAATAGCTCCAAATTGATTTATTTCTAGGATAAGGTCGGGATGGGTCGAAATCCTCTCATCCAATAGAATTTAGACAAGTTTAGGTTCCTATTTTAACCTTATCATTTAGATTTAACATTAAGTTAAATAATTTTACTTTTACCGTGTCTTCTTGTGTTCTTACACTATAAGGTTAATAAACTTACTATAAGAATCCAAACAAACCCCAAGTTGTTTATTATTAATATATATAATATTATATAAGTCATTTGGAAGAACCTTACATTTTTAGGAATAAAATAACTATTAATAATTTAATATTTGTTTTAAAAACTATTTTATGTCAATTTTGACACTATTTAGTAATTGATTTTTGTGAAAATCATAACAGAATTATAATTTCGAAAAAAGTTAATTAAATCAATACTAACATGTCATATTAACCTATAAAATTAGTGTAATTCATAAAAAGTCTCAAATTATATTTATTTGGGTATTTATAACATCAATTATGTCAATATTTCATTAATAAGATAATTACTCCATCATCGTTGTGTCATAAATAAATTAAATTATTTAATGTCTAAAAATTACAAATAAAAAACCATTATGTAGGAAATATTTTTATCTTTCTAATGAATATTTATAGTCTAATTTATCTTATGTATAACCCCATAATAAAAAATTTTTAGTAAATAAACTTTGATTTTAACTCTTTTAACCCTTCTTTAAATAAATTAATAATAAATGTCCTAATCTAATCCAAGTGAGCCTAAATGGTCATATTTTATTCCTAAGTTTGTTTTTGGTCGAATTACACTTGTTCAATAGAATTAGGACATGTGTTAGGGTAATAATAATATCATTTCTACCCTTAATTACCCTATTTACTTTTAACCGTGGTAAAAAAAAGTAAAAAGTCACTATTCACCAAAAAATTATTTTCATCTCATTGAACCACATTTTACTTACTAACATCAACCGTTTCTCTCGGATTTTTGAGATTCCACTCACAGAAGCGGTAAAATTAAGTTTTATGAACAATTCAGTTTTTTTAACTACCACATAGTGGTTTCACTATTCATCAAAAATTGAAAGTTTTCAGAAAAATACCAAAAATTAGGCCTAAGATATATTTGATATTATGAACTCAAAAATGATGTCTATTTTACCAAATTAAAAACATATCAGTTGCATTAACTAATTTAAAAATTAATTCCCGTCGTCAAAACAAATAGCGTGTTTTTAAGAGATAATAACTATCAAAAGATTGAAACTTGTTTATAACTGGTTTAAATGTGAAATTACATCCAATGACCATCATTGTATTAAATTGTAAAAATATATTCTAAATATACTTTAAAACCACTAAAATTAATAATTTATCACTATTAATTATTTCGATTGAAAAGTTGTTTTTAATTAAAATTTAGTAATTTCCACTATTCATCAAAATATGAAAGTTATCCGAAAATTACCAAAATTTTACCCTAAGCTAATTTCGATATTCCGAATCCAAAAATGAAGTCCATTTTAAAAAATAAAATTTACAAAATTTCAAAAAGTGGTTATTACTATTCATAACGGCTAGTTTTAATAATATTTTAATAGCATATCGTTGTTTAGTGAAACTCGGTATTGCGTACTACACACGCTATCAAGGAAGGTCGTGATTGCGTGTAATGAAAGGAAAGTCAAGGATGTGTATTGTGCAAGCTCCTTTTGGTGTAGCGTACAACACAAGACATTAATGAAATTAAAAAGAATATTTTTCATAAAATCTCGGGGTGTTACAAAAACCCTCTTCATTAGAGGGAAAATCCTCGAAGAAATGGCATGATTCAAAAAACAGAAAGAATCAGAAGAAGATGAGTACGTGTCAAATCCTAAGTTGTCTTTGACCCTAGCAGATTTCATTCCATCTACTTCGAAGCAACGGGCACCGCCCCATCAAACAGCACAGCCTAAATTGGCTAGTCAGGTAGAGTCTTCATCGGATGAAGAATTGATTTTCAGTTCTGTTAATATGATTCAATTAACAGATACGTATTCCAATTGCAGTTTTGGTTATGATGAGCCCGAATTCCCTATATCAAATAGAGGAATTCGAGGAAGTTCCAGAGGCTCAGGATGTAGGGGAAGACGTGGATCTTTTAGAAGCCACTATTCCAATTCTACCTCTGCTAGAACTGTGTACGCAGCAGAAACTCATGGTAGAGCCCTTCAGCGAGCTCAACAAGAGCAAGAAAGTTCTTCCACCAATAGTAAATTCAGTCCTGGCAGAGTTATTCTAGAAGACCATTTGAAGGTTCCATCTTCTTCCTATCAGCAAGTAAATGGATCTAATCGGTCTAGTATTCCAAAACCAGGAATATTGCCAACTCTTATCCTGATACAAGATGCATCAACTTCCAAAGCATCTGCTTCTAAGGCACCTGCTAAACCACATGTTCCTTTTGGGAAATTCAGACCTCTGGATCAAAAGTATGATGTATTGAAAAACCTTTCACAAGTACCGGCCAAGTTATCAATTTCGGATGCTTTGAATCTATTAAAGGATCTTCGGGAGGCACTCATCGAGGATTTGTCAAGTCCTCAGGAGTTTGAAACTGAAATTATTGCAGCTAAAGTCTATCACGTAGAGAATAATCATGCGGAATTCCATGCAGTGATATCTTTCACTGATGAAGATGATGTCGTGCATGGACATATTAGACCTTTGTACTTATCTGGAAAGGTCAAAGGATTAGACGTCCGAAGAGATTTCATTTATAATGGTTCACTAGTCAACCCCATGCCCATTCGTACACTTTGTCGATTGGGACTCATGGAATCTGATTTATCTCCTTCTACCATGATGTTATAAGGATGTGATAAAAATGAACAAGAACCACTGGGTGAAGTTACACTCAGAACTCAGTTTGGAGATCTTGTATCCAATTCAGATTTCATGGTTGTTGATCAAGACTCAGCTTTCAACATCTTGCTTGGAAGACCCTAGTTACATCAACATGCGGCTATCCCTTCATCATACCATCAATGTATTAAATATTGTTTTGATGTTCAAGTTGGGACATTGTATGGTGATAAGGCCCCATTCAATACATGTGATTCTCAATACATTGAGGTGGAATTCTATCACATGAAGGGAAAGGATAAATCCACAACCAGGGAGATTACCAAAGTTAATGCTTCATATGGTTTGGAAAATATTCCAGTAAATCCATTTTTGCATGTGAGTATATATTATGTGTTGCCTATCAATCAAATTGATAGGGTAGACCCAAATCAAAATACTCTTATGGAATGATCCATAATGTCAATTACGGAAATCGAGCCAGACAACATGGGAGAAACTGGTAACCCACCAGGCAATGATGAAAGCTCAAATGGAGATGTCTTCGTTTCATCTGCTGAAATCCAACAAGTCTATACTTTTCCAACCAGGCTAGAAGAAGTTATAGAAACATCGGAGTTGAACAATGATGTATATTCTCAATCCATCATCTCCTCTTTATTTCCCAAGGAAGACCCTTCATCATCAATTGGGTCAGAAATGGAAGCCTCTTCTTCAAGGTGTTCAAATTTTAACATCTCTTCTTATCATGGAAATTTTGCTTCATCATCTGCTATGCAAGTAGAAACGGAAGAAAAAACACATGATGAAGAAGAATAGGAAGATCTCAGAGATGCTCCTCCAGCATTTGAAGAGGGTATCTCTACCACCGTGGATGAACTCAGAGAAATAAATCTAGGTACAAAACAAGATCCACGCCCAACTTTAATCAGTGTGGTCATGAGTCTTGAAGAACAAGATATGTATATTTCATTTTTAAAGAAAAATAGAGATATATTTTCTTGGAACTATACAGAAATGATCGGGCTTGATCCTGATGTGGCTACTCATCATTTGGGTTTACCAGAAGAACATCGAGAATTTAAGCAAGCCGCGAGAAGAACACACCCAACTTATGCTTCCAAAATTGAAGCTGAAGTGGACAAGCTTATCAAAGCTAACTTCGTCAGAGAAGTTCAATATCCCAAGTGGTTGGCTAATATTGTATCAATGAAGAAGAAGAACAGACAAATTAGAGTTTTCATCGATTTTAGAGATCTTAATCGGCATTGTCCTAAGGATGATTTCCTAGTTCCGATTACAGAACTTTTAATTGATGAAACAGCTAGTTATGAATAACTTTCCTTCATAGATGGATATTTCGGATATAATCAAATATGAATGGCCCAAGAAGACGAGTAATCTACAGCCTTCAGAGCCCTCAGGGTGTGTTTTGCTACCGGGTAATGCCCTTTGGCTTAAAGAATGCAGGTGCAACATATCAGCCTGCCATGCATTGTATCTTCAAACCCTTTTTAGGGAAGTTTTTTGAATGCTATGTGGATGATTTGGTGGTCAAATCAAAACAACGTTCTAATCACTTGGATGATTTAGAAGTCATATTCTGCAAGCTTCGACAACATAATTTGAAGAAGAACCCCTTAAAATGTGCTTTTGGGGTAACCTTAGGAAAATTTCTTGGCTTTGTTGTACGTCATCGTGGTATTGAAGTCGATCCTGAGAAGAAAAGGTCAATCCTTAGTATGTCACCTCCTCAAAATTTGAAAGAATTAAGAGGAATTCAAGGAAACTTAGCCTATATTCAGCGTTTCATCGCCAATTTAGAAGGAAAAATTTTACCCTTCACCAAATTGATGAAGAAGGGAGTCACTTACCAGTGGACTAAAGAATGTCAAGAAGCATTCGATATTCTCATGAAGTATATCTTGAGTCCACCGGTATGTATGCCACCTGTTGAAGGAAGGCCACTTATCCTTTATGTGATAGCCTTAGAGCGATCATTAGGTGCCTTTATTGCTCAGAAGAATGATTCTGGGAACGAAAATAGCCTCTACTACCTCAGTCGGACTATGCTTGAAGCAGAAACCCGGTATTCAAGTATTGAGAAGTGCTGTCTGGCATTAATCTTTGCAGTTTAGAAATTGAGACACTACCTGCAACATCACTAGGTCTAATTGATATCGCGCAATAACCCGTTCAAATTCAGCATTATTCGTCCAATGCTTACAGGACGTCTGGCAAGGTGGGTAGTTATTTTTCAACAATTCGACATTCAGTATGTGTCTCAAAAGGCAATAAATTGACAAGCTCTGGCTGAACACCCTTCAGTGGAAGACACATCTTCAGATATTGAACTCCCTGATGAGGAAGTCTTCTCTATTCAGGATAGTCCTGAGACATGGGAAATGTACTTTGATGGTGCTTCTAGAAGTCCAACAGGGAGGAAAATAGAAAATCATAAATTCAACAAAGTTGGCTTAGGAATTGTGCTCATTTCTCCAGAAAAGGCAGTGTTACCTTATTCCTTCTTATTATGGGAAGGTGGTACCAATAATGAAGCAGAATACCAAGCTCTCATCGCAGGCTTGGAATTGGTGCTTCAAGCACAAGTGAATCACTTAAAGGTGAAAGGTGATTTAGACCTGGTAATCAAACAAGTCAAAGGGGATTATGCCATCAAAAAGAAGAATTAATCCCTTTGTATGATTACTTCAGAGAGTTAATGGCAGAATTACCTTCGGAACTAAAATTCTATTATGTCCCGTGATCACAAAATGCTCAAGATGATGCACTGGCTAATATAGCCACAGCTCTGGCAGATCCAAATCGAGACGAGACAACCATCATTATTGCCCACCGTCGTGCAATTTCACCTTATGTTCGAATCAGAACAAAGAAAATTAATGAAATTAGTCCCATTTCTGAACCGTATGGTCATACTACAGGATGGATGTCACCTATTAGAGAATTCCTTCAAAATGGAACACTTCCACCTGATAGATCCGAGAAAGAACAAATCTGGCGACGTGTGGTCAATTTTACTCTTTATGATAGCCCAGATCACTTAGATAAAAATTATCTACAAACGTGGTCTTGATGGAGTTATCTTCAGATAAATTGATGGGGAAGAGACAATGGCTGTCATGAAAGAAGTACATGCAGGAATCTGTGGTTCCCACCAGTCTGGACATAGACTGTCTGATCAAATTCAAAGGCTTGGATACTTTTGGCCTTCAATGATACAAGATTGTGTTGATTTCACAAAGAAGTGTCATTCATGCCAAGTGCATGCCAACTTCATTCATCAACCTCCAGAGTTGATTCATACAGCTAAATACTCATGGCCATTTGCCACATGGGGAATAGATGTGGTGAGACCTTACCCTTCAGCTACGTCCAAGCAGTTTAAGTAAATTCTTACTGCTAATGATTTCTTTTCCAAATGGGCAGACGCAATTTCTCTCAAAGAAGTCAGTTCTAAATGCATTTTTATTTGTATCAAGTCTAACATCATTACCAGATTTGGTGTCCCTCATACCATATTGACGAAAAATGGCACCAACTTTTTTTCATCTGAGGTGAAGAATTTGTATCAAGAATACAACATCAAATCCAATAATTCATCTCGGTATCATGCAGCGGACAATGGCCAGATAGAAGCCTTCAACAAGACTCTGTCAAATATACTGCAAAAGATGGTGGATAAAGATAATAAGTCATGGCCTGATAAACTCTTTCATGCTTTATGGGCTTATCGGACCACCACCCGCACTGCAACTCGGTCAACTCCATATTCCCTAGTATATGGAACGGAAGTCGTCTTTCCCATTGAAGTTCAACTACCCTCACTCAGAGTAGCCATTTTTGATTAGTCATCTACAGATGAGAAATCTCAAAAGCGGTTTAATGAATTGGAATGGTTAGATGAGAAAAGATTGTGCACTTTTCACCACTTGGAAGTCTATCAGAATCGAATAGCATGAGCTTTCAACAAAAAAGTTCGTCTTCGTTCATTCACTCAGGGAGAATTGGTATTAGTTCTCAGAACTCCAATGATACCAGGAAAGAAACCTCCCAATCTTGAGAAAAATTGGGAAGGACCTTACTCAATACATAATGTCTACTCCAATGGATCTTATTCATTAATCTCAATGGATGGAGAACTCATCACTACTCCAACCAATGCCAGATTTTTGAAGAAATATTTTGTATGAACACAAAATTCAGCACCTCGGTCCAGTATGACCTTAAACTGCACCACGGTCCAACATATGACCCTAAACTATTTGCAGGTCCCTTACGTCCAGCAAGACGTTAAACTGCACCATCCACGGTCCATACATAAGACCTTAAACTCTTTGTATCCTTTCATCCCACACGACGTTAAACTGTTACATCCTAACTACATGATGCTAAATTGTATAGAAGTCTCTTATGTCTGGCAAGACGTTAAACTGCATAACCAACAGTCCATGCATATGACCTTAAACTATTGGCACTTTCGTCCAACATGACGTTAAACTGTATCGTCCCTTTTTCGTCCAACATGACGTTAAACTGTGAAAAGTCCCTAATACGTCCAACATGACATTAAATGGTATACTCTTTTTTCTTCACTGCATGACATTAAACTGCACAGTCCCCCTTTTGTCCAACATGACATTAAACTGTATTGTCTTCATCGTCCTAACTACATGACGCTAAATTGTACAGAAAGTCCTTTAATATGTCCTACATGACATTAAACTGTACTTTGTCCCTCCTACATGACATTAAATTGTGCCGCACCAATAGTCCTAACTGTAAGACTTTAAACAGCATAGTCCCTTTATATGTCCTACATGGCATTAAACTATGCATCGTTAGGGTTGTTACTACCTCTTGTTTCTCACACTGAGTATGACTCACGTTCTCTTAGAGAAAACTTCAACCATAACACTCTCTCTGGGATACTAACCATGTGTAAGTCCCCACACCTTTTTTTAGGTTGTTGTCCCCAAGAATAACTTGATCATTAATTAATTATTTAAATTGAACTACGCAGACTTTGATCCTTGACTTCTAGGCTGGGTACGTAGGTAACCTCCCAAGGTTCAATCCCAAAACCAATCTATTGACATTGGTTCACCTCCATCTCATACGATGTTGATTCATGAAACTGCCCCTAGAGTCAATATTTTTTACATTGGTTCACTTTCGTCCTTGCTATATGATGTTAAACTATACAACACTTTTTTCCAGTATGACAATAAACTACAATGTTATTTGATACCCTCACCTAAGAGGGAATCATTATTTACATTGATTTTCAATCATGTTTTATTCCAAAGACTACGTGCATACATAGCAATGCTCGAACCTTTTATCTTGGGTTAAACCATCATTTCACTAAAGTCCCCTTTCACCCTTCACATGTACGAACCAAATCTGTATAGAGGGTATTTCTAGAACTACATGTGCTTGATTCCCATCCTTATGGGATACGTAGGAACGTTCGAGTGTCCCTCGAATCCAGCCCCAAGTCTTTGGGCCTAACCCCAAATTCCACTTTCAGTCCCTTGGCTGAAAAGTCCCCATGAAAACACACACTGTGTATTTATTATAATGGTCCAAGATCTATGACCCTAAACTAAGATCTCTAATCCTTTTGTCCCACACAACGTTAAACTGTAGTTCAATAACTACGTATGGATTGATTCCCATCCTTATGGGATACGTAGTGAAGTCCAACTCAGGACCCAGCCACAACATGATTATGGTTAGCATTGATATGTGTATCTCTGTATACATTGGACAATACCCATCTTTATGTGTCATAATCCTAACCTTAAATATTTTCAGATCTTCATAAACCTTTTCTTGACTTCTAGTCACAAAAATGTCAAACTTCTGAGAGTTCTTTTGCCTGACTATGCAATACGTGCCCTTAGGCGGCCTTGCATAAACAGTCTCCATAATAGATTTTTCAGCCAAAAGATGTTATTATTTGACTATGCAGTCAATGCCCTTAGGTGGCCCTGCATAATTCAACCCCCTAACGGGTTTTTCAGATACAGGTAACTTCATTCTTAGGAAGAAATCCTCTTTTGTCCTTATTTGTCTTAAATGAAAATATGTAGGGATCCGCAAAAATATCCATCCTTAACATATTTGTCCCATATCCTTTTTCAATATCTGAAAGTATTCAAGTCTATGGTTTATATTCTCCTTCCCTACATTTGGGTCAGACCTTCGTAGGATTGATATCCATCCAGTTCTTCGATAATCTTGTATGGAAATATGTTCTCCATATTCAAGTACCTCTTTCCATACAACAAACTCTATACTTTGGAAAATTTGAATCTCCATAAACTTTCACTGGCTTTTAGCACTAGGAAAGTAAATTTTTGAGAGTTATTTTGCCTGAATATGCATCATGTGCCCTTAGGTGGCCTTTCATAAGTAGTCTATATAAGAGACCTGTCAGCCAAAAGATGCTATTTATTTGACTAGGCAACCAAAGCCCTTAGGTGGCCCTGCATAATTCAACCCCCTAACGGGTTTGTTAAATAATGGTAACTTCATTCTTGGGAACTACTTCTTATAATGCCTTTTATCTCTTTTTCATATCATTCCTCATATTCAAATATTCTTAACTCATATTTTACATATTTTCCCTCATACTTGAGTTTGGTACTATGTTTTTAGATTAATTGTCAAGGAATTGAGTCAATTCTAATTCATTCGGTCAAAGATATTTCGACCTTAAACATTAGCCTCTTTATGTCCGATGTGCATGACTTTAAACTACCCACAAAATACAAAGGAACTCTGAATAAAAGTCAATTTCTGGCTCACAAAACATAAATTTTGAATGATTTAGGTAATATTGAGCAATTAAAAGATTCAAAGTTTGTAGGGTTATTTACACTAATCCTAGTAAAAATCAAACTATGGTCACTAGGCCCATTGGCTTAAGTAAATTTAAAGAAGATAGAAAAAGAGAATGCAGGTACAAATGATTGAAGGTGAAAGTGTTTTTCATTGATGAACAAGAGTTAGAAGGACACCCACAGACTGGAGTCTCTTCTCTTTTTAAAAAATTACAAAAGACTTTCAACATAACTCTTCATTTGATTTATGGAATACCGATCTGCATCAACAGCCACCTAGAATTCATTCATTCAACTAGATATCATAAGAGATGCAGTGATACCAGCTCTTCTTGGAATAATTGTAAAATAATGTTCTTGAGTGCGGTTTGAGAAAATTTTTTGCTGATCAAACAGTGACTCTGTTTCTGTCCAAGAGACTTGGAAGACGGATACATGTATTTGAGAATGAAGCATTAGAAGTAAAGAGACATTTGGAGAGAATACTCTTTTCAGATATTTCTCTAATGCCATGTTTGTCTTCTCTCCACCAACTGACAGTGGAAAACATTTCAGCCCATGGGTTTTCCATTTTCATATCTGCAAGAAAAATGACATGGAGGAAAAATTTGAAAGTTCACACCATTGTTGTTTCTCTTAATGCACAGCATAACCGAAATAGAAGAGTAGCAGTGCAGCTGCATCTTAGGCATATTGTTCTTTGCTTCTAGAATATTGACTCCTTATAGATGACCATGACCACATAGAGGAAGATAGATTCTCTATGGAAAATTAAGATGATATTTCTTCAAGTACTTATCCAAATCTGGGAGAGTGATGTTGTAGATATCATAGTAATTGTGGCCAATGATGTTCATCATATCATCAATCCGCTTTCTAGCTAGTTCATCAGCTATTCCGGTTCTAAGATCCATTGATTTTGTACAAAAGTTGAATAAATTTCTTAAATGGATTGATTTTTCATAAACTTTGTGAATAAATTTTAGAAAAAATGGAAAAGGCATTAAGGCGCTCAAGTCTAAAACTTGGCATGCAAGTATGGATGTATCGGGAAAGTATTAATGTGCCGCTCAAGTTTTTGGTGCGTAAGTATCACCGTGCATGTCATATTACCTGGGCAGCAGCGCGACAGAGAAGAAACAGTGGAAAACGAGTAACTTGTGCGACGAAGGTGGCCTGTGCGGCGAGAGCTCGAGAATCTGGAAATCAGATTCTATGCGTAGCAAATGACCGCATATTTATAGGCTAGGCCACACCCTTGCGCGCCGATGCCTGTGTGCCCCATCCAGCGCGTTCTAGTCCTGCACGACTAAATCCTGTGCGCCAAGTGTTGCACACTGAACGCTTGTGCGCCGCCTTTCCTTGAGTTTTCTTCTTTTCCTTAGAGTCACATCCTCATTTCTTTCATATCCAACTCTGAGGGGGGACTTTTTTTGACGCTCCTTTTCGTCACATTTTCTAAAATAATGGAAAGGAAAATGACTTAGTGAAAATTTATTCATCCTTTTAAGAAAACATCAAAAATCGACAAAGGCGTGAACAAAGCTTCAAAAGCGCAAGGGTCGCGCAAGTTTCATCACTGCCGCGCAAGTATACTTGCGCGCCACCTAATGGTTGCGCAAGTGACTTGTGCTCCCTAAAGGATAACCGCCCGGGGTCTTCTCTAGCCTATAAATAGACCTTCTGGGCCCCCCATTTCAGAGATAAATTTTTCCATAATTCACATACAGAGCTCTGAATGCCCAAGTCTCTTCTTCAGGTATTCTAAAGACTTATAAGGTAATTATTTACCTAGAATGGAAGGTCTAAACAAGAGGAGTAAGGTCTAAGTGTTAGAATTCACTAACACTTGTGCGCCTAAGTGTTTTACCCTTAAGGGAAATGGACACACTTGCGTGTTTCCCTACTTCTTCACCAGAACATGTGCGCCCTCTTTTGGAAATCCTTTAGGGATAATACCAAGGGTTTGAGCCAAGTCTCTCCCATGTATTACCCTAAGAACTAACAACCGCACAAGTACCCATGTGTCGCACAGTTATACCTGCACGCCCAGGACTTGCGCACCCACATAGTACCTGTGCTCCTGCAAGGACTTGCGTGCCCCTGCCTTTTTGGGTGCCCTTCTTTCCCATTTAACCCCTCTTCTACCATTAAACCTCTCCTATTCAAGATTCAGTCTTCAAGACATCCTTCAAATCCATTTATGGCATGTTTTCTTGATTAACTTCCTTATCTGAAAGAAATTATGTGGAATATCTCTCAAAACCTAGTGATTCACACATCTTTATGTCACTAAAGATTGAGATTTCATTTATTCAACCTCATCCTTTAAGATGAGAGAACCCCTTAACCTGGGAATCCTCCTTAGGAGTAAGCCCCATTCATAATTATCAAGAATGGGCATCCTCCTTAGGAGTAATCCCCAGTCATAATTCTCAAGAATGGGCATCCTCCTTAGGAGTAAGCCCCATTCATAATTCTCAAGAATGGGCATCCTCCGTAGGAGTAATCCCCAGTCATAATTCTCAAGAATGGGCATCCTCCTTAGGAATAAGTCCCAACCATACTTCTCTAACTTGGGCCTCCATTTCAGGAGTAATCCCCAGTCTAAAATATGGGCATCCTCTTCAGGAGTAAGCCCCAAGTCCCTTAATTTTTCAAGTCCCTTAACCTGGGCCTCCTTTTCAGGAATAATCCTCATTCTTAATTCTCAATTCTGGGCATACTCCTTAGGAGTAAGCCCCAAGTCCCCTAATCTACGCATCCTTTTTAGGAGTAAGCCCCAATCTTAAAATTCACAAATCTGGGCATCCTCCTTAGGAGTAAGCCCTAAGTCCTCATTAACCTGGGCCTCCTTTTCAGGAGTAAGCCCTAGTCTCAATTATGGGCATCCTCCTTAGGAGTAATCCCCAAGTCCCTTAATTTTCTCTTAACTAGCCCTAATTTACTTTTGATCTGGATCTCCTTCTCAGTAGTAAAACCCAATCATAAGTCCCCTCCTAATTTGGGCCTCATTTTCAGGAGTAAGCCCCTAATTAGAGTATCCAAATCTCCATAAAGTACATATACATTTAGGGACCATGTTCCTGGATTTCTTCCCTGAAGTAAATCATAATCTTCATCTATTTGGGCAGTCATACATACATAAGACCCACATCATTTCTTATGATTGCATCTTTCATGGCACAACTATCAGGTTTTACCAATAGCTGTTGTTTCTCACACCAAGCATGAATCACGTGAGCTTAGAGTGTAAAAGTAATTATGACATCTTTCTTTGAGCCATCAATCATAAACATCATATTCCCTTACTTGAACTACATGGGTTCTAATTCCTTTTCCAAAACAAAGGATATGTAGGTAGCCCATCCGCGGGTACGATCCCAACTCTGAAATAATCAATTTCCTTCTGAATGACAATAAACTTCAAGTGCCCCACTGAGTGGCTTTAAAACCAGTATGGTCATCATAATGAACAAAGAGACTCTTATATATCAAAGGATACCATTGACTAATAATCTCTAACAAATACAGATGATTCTCTATCGATTAAAAACCTCAAATACATATAAAAGACTCTCTAAATTTCCTACACATCAATCATTGATTGTCAGATCTAAAGGAAAGCTCATTTTATACTTGGTAATGTAATAAGGATTCACGAACATAACTGAAATCTATAAATAGAGTCTCGGATTAGACAATAATTTCCCTCAAAAAGGTGTGATGAGTCCGACCTCCCATCCTCTCGACCAATACAAATTCCTAATCCTCATTATTCCACAACTAATGAGCGCCTACCTTTGGAAAGTTGGTTCAAATTGATATGGAATCATTGGATGTTTCCGGTTCTATGAACAAACCCGTTAGAAACCGCTTGGAATGTTTGAATCTTAAATCAATGAGATCATCCCCAATTCCAGAGGGGAACAAACACAAAAAGTTCATATGTGACCATTCCATAAATAAATAACCCTATATCCCAATTAACCTCAAAAAACTCAATATTAAAGAATGTTTTAACCTAAAATTTTGTCTCATATGTCTCATCATATATCCACAAAAATATAATATAATTATTTTTAAATAATCCTTAACATTAAACATATGGGTCATATACACCTCAAACCAATAAAATTTCTCCAAAAATATCATTAATCATTTCAAAATATCATCACATAAAACCTCAAAAGGTGTGTATATTCCTTTGAACTTATGATCAACCTTGAAATTATAAACCCATGATGGTATCTATAACTCTTAATTTAACCTCACATGAAAACATTATAATCTCCAGAGTTATATAAACTCTAATCTAATACCAAATATAAAATACTTGAGCCTGAACTCCCATACTCAGTTCTAAAAACAAAATATTTACATTTCTTGTTTTGATACCAATAAATATTACCCATGTATTTTAATGATCACTTTTACTATTATACCAAGATTTTCTTATTTCACAAAAAGTCTTAAAAATATCTCAAAAAATTCTTCACACATAAAAACTTTTTAGATATAATTCATTTAAAATCCTTATTTCCAACTTGAGGAAATGGAAAACATAATAAGGGTGAGATAAAATTCCTAGTAAGTTTAAACATAATAATTAACAATTGAATTTCACCAGTGATTATATGATGAGAATAAGGTTATAATGAAAAAAATGTAATATCTTAACATAAAATAATTCTTACCTATTTAAACATGGATCATTAACCATGTGACATGTAAAAAATATTTAACAAATTCAAGAGTCATAAGAATCAATAATAATGAGGCATGTGATTTCAATATTGATCAAATAAACCATTAAAACACATAGTAAGAATATATAAAGCATGTTGGTATCTTGGAACATTATTTTTATAAATCGTGTTTACTTGTGTTATAAATAAATAGAGCCCATTTAAATAAATAGGATAAACCTACCCAATTGAATCCCTCCTTTTATACTTTAAAGTAAAGGAGTGTTGCATAATTAATTAGAGAGATATATTTATCTCACCCATAATATAATATATATCGGGCTCACCAGTTGTATAAGTTGTATCAGAATCACCCGTTGTATAAGCTGAATCTGGATCACCCATAGCATAAGCTGTTATCAAAATACACATAATATAATATGTATTAAGATAACTAGTCATAATGAGTTGTATCAGGATCACATGTAACCATGATATTTTTTTAGTACCATTCATGAATAAAAAATTTATAAGCTTTCACTTTTCTACATAACACCCTTAAAAACCATCCTTCCTTTTTAGCTTGGTTAACCCATGCAAAATAAATGGGTTTCATGATAATATATTTAAAAAAATCATCATAATCAATCCATCAAAATAATATGGATGATATAATAAAATCATATTCTCAATCAAGTGGATGAATCATTAATGGATGTTGATAGGGATGAAAATTTCATTAAAAGAACATTTAAATCATTTCTTTGAAAATAGGTGAAAATATCATTTTCTCTCAGTACCATTAAAACCTAAAAATATAAAAAAAATTGATAAATTGATTTAATTTTAAAATAATCATGTAAAATTATTAAGTTATATTCAAATAAAATAATGTTCTTGTTGGTGGGAAAATCTATTCATGTCATAAACATTCATTTCAAACTTTTGTAAAGAGATTTAAAAGTGACCCATACCAAAAATATTAAGAGGTTTCCTTTTAAAACTTTTAAAAGGATGTCAAATATCATCAAAAATAACTTCATGAAATAATTTATGTTTATAAAAGAACATTATTTAAATAATTTAAAGAATCTTTTGGAATATTTTACTTACAATTCTTTAAAATCTTAAAACAATGTTTTTAATGAAAAACCCTTTACAACATTTTAAAACCTAAAACAATTTCAAAGAAAGAACAAAATAAAGAACATAAAATACCATGAGTATAAAATGATTCATTATATAATTTATCAATATTAAATGTATACACTATATGAATTAATATAGGTGCATCAATCAAAACATGTATCAAATAAGGAAGTTTAATATGAGAAATCCTTACAACTTGGGTAATGCATAAATCAAAAAGCCTTTGAATGAAGGAACATAACATTATTTTGTAAAACTAATAATTTCCATGAAATAATATGTGAAAACATGTTCATGGTACACATTAAGTAAACTATATAAAATCAATCAGGGTGCATGAAATGAATTATGTTTCAAAGAATTGAAATCGAGACCATGAAATCCCTTGAAAATTTTATAAAATTTGAATCAATATCTCATGAAATATATAAATTTAAAGGAAATTTAAGTATCAAGATAAAATTTAAATTAATTATATAATATATCAATAGGTAGAATATACACCTTATAAAAATAAGTAGGTGAATAATACAAGACATGTCTTAGGGAAACAATATTGAGATGAATAATCCTTATAAAGATCATATCATTGATAATAGAATTAATAAATGAAATTATTATATGTAATAATTGTAAAATCAAATAAAAAAGTATAATTAAAGAAATCAGATTTCATTTCACACATAATATTTCTATAACATAGTTAATGAAGTAGAATTATAGCCTAATGAATAGAAATTGTGTCAAGAAAACCCTTACCACTTAGTAACTTTCAATAAAAAATCATTTTGATGAAATAATTTCAGTAGTAAATTAAAATACCAATAAGTATGAAAGATTCATGATATAAAATTTAAAATGGTCATTATATACATTATATAAAAAAATTTAAGTGTATACCATTAAAACATGAATCAATGAAGAAATATTGACATGAAATCCCTTACCTCGACTCATGACTTGCTATATACATTCATTAACTCGTGAATGATAAACTAATATTAATTATTTAATTGTTTAAGAACCTTTTAAAAGTTTTTAAATTTATTATTAAATCTATTATTTCATTTATTTCAATGACATATTTAATTACTTAATTGGTTAAATTTACATTGAATGTTTTTAGGATGTTCGGTTCATAGTTGCAAAATGACTTTGGCATGTAGACCATGGTCAAATAAGTAGTTATACCATAACATATAGAATAATAATAATGACATGATTATAATTTTTATATATTAAATACAATTTTATAACCATCCATTAAATTCATACATTAAAAAAAATCACATCACTTCATAGAGGTGGTAAATCACACGTATGCATGAACAATATTATCACTTTCCAATGGATGGAAGGGTAAGAAAATATGGGATATATTGTATTTCAATAATAATTATTATTTAATTAATATCATATATATACATTAAATATATTATTGTAACAAACCATTAGATTCGATGATGGAAAATGAAACAGATTGGTTCATAGAAGTGGTGTTGTGAACCAACCTGAGTTGGCCCCAAATCGGTCACCTGAGCTGGCCCACAATAAGCACATAGAGGCATTATCAATATTATCAGACATGAAAATAGTTTCTATCATCTATAATAACTCTATTGGGAATTATTTATCCCAAAAAAATAGGGAAATAAATAAATAAATAATAATAAAATAATAAATGGTAGTTGAAAATAAATAAACAAGATTACTAAACATGCCTCCAAGTGACCTCATGGGTAACCACCAATCATAGAACCATGCTCGTTCTAAGAGTGATCCAAAACTAGAATAACTTGAAACTGAAAAAGATAATGTAGGCATGAGAATCGAGATTCTCATTAGGGGTTCCAAAATAAGAACTATATCCTAAACCTTACCTTTAAAAATATAACCATATCATACTAGTTTTAAATACGTATATTTAAAATAATGTTTTCATTTCATTTTAAAACAAGTAACAAGATAATAATTTCAAAAGAACCATTTTAATAAACATTCTACAAAACATTTTCTAAAGAATATAAGGTTTCCAAATAAACTATTTTAAAAAGGAGAACATGTGGTGAAGGAAATACCCCAGTAAAAAAACAATCAGTGGAAAGAAGAGTACAATTAAATAAGTTTTGATTTAAGAACTACCTGTGGAAACATAACAGTTGAAATGATTTTACTAAAAACATCCAAAAAATTATGGAAAGAAAAATACATGTGAATTAGATATCATGGGATATACCTAGACATAAATTGAAGATACCTTGGATGTACTTTGTTTAGAATCCATCTGTCAGCCTATCGATGTGACCCATATTCAATAACCAACTTGATTTCTCTCAACTAGCCTCACCAGTGGAATAGCCCACATGTCCTTTTCCCTACCATGGGGATCTAGTCTATCTAATTGGGACTAAATAGAAACTGTCTCTTGACTCCCACTACAAAACCTAAGAACCTGATGTAAGGAGTTCATCACATGCTTGAAACAAACATGGGTGCCAATATGTGTGCCTTTCCCACTTCCTGACACCATCCATGCAGAGACCCTCTCAAAATGTATGAAAACCATGGGGTTTCCCATCATATAGAAATCATTTAGAAGGTGCCAACCTATACTACACATCGTGAGAGTTCAAAACCATTTCCCAAGAACTACTTAAAGGAGTAAAACAATCCTTACCACTTTTAATTAAACATCATTTATAAAACCAATAAAACTTTGAAAATACCTTAAATTTTCTAT
Source organism: Viscum album (assembly GCA_963277665.1). Lineage (NCBI taxonomy): Eukaryota > Viridiplantae > Streptophyta > Magnoliopsida > Santalales > Viscaceae > Viscum > Viscum album. The sequence goes on from OY728156.1 coordinate 321,629,997, forward strand.
TACAATGTTAAAAACATATATTAACATGAAAACCTCACATTGAAATTTTAGTTAAATTATTTTAAATAAATGAAATTACCATTTTTAATTTAAAAAACTAATTTTCATAGTATATAAATACCACATAATAATAAAACGTATTTTTAAAACACATAAGCAATCAAGTAATTAAAATTAAAGGCTCGTATATAGGGAACATACCTCAAAAAAAATTTCCTCTCATGATGGAAACCCAAATACACTTCAAAGGGCGATCCATGAAAGCATGAGAGGCCATGAGTTAATTTGGTGAAGAAAAAAACCTTATTTACACTTACACACATATGCACCTATACGTATGTATATATATATATACATATATATACCCCTAGATGTAATGAAAATATTCCCCTTTCCCTGGGGGAATATGTACAAAGAGGATATATATATATACGCCTTACCCATCCATATGTGTGCAAGTCTAGCTACTTTTATAAAGGGTATAGAAGAATATTTATAGGTGTTTATACCAATTCCATAAGCTTCCATCCATCTCATCACCATTTCATGATGCACCCTCATTTTGTTCATGATTCTCCCTATCTCATGAAGCTCCATGAAAATTTATCATTTGTGATGCTTGATATAATCGTGGAGATTACTGTAAATTAAGAAATCATTCAGTGAATTAATTACTTTTTCTTGGTTCTTTGTCAACATTCCTAGTTAAAAACATCTCTTGTACTCCACAACTGACCATGGAAACCCACATTATTAACAAACACAACCAACCAAAAATATTGTAATGCTACCTTGAGTTATTTTTTCCCAACAAAATCAAAAACTACTCTAGGGTTTGGCCAAACTCACACCATAGTAAGGGAAAATAAAAAGTGGAAGAGGAAGGTAAAAGAGGAAGAATACTCACCGGGTATGACTACACTTGGAATTGTTTAAATAAAACATCCACCAAAGGTAGGGGAGGTGGCATTGACATGTGAGGGAGCCCCTCCTGGGTGGCTGTGTCACGCGATAAGAAGAAGGGAATAGAGGATTGGATATGGAGAGGGGTGGGGAGAGGAAACTATATAAGGGGTTTAATAGTAATAATAATAATAATTAATATTTTTAAATAATAATAAATAATAAAAATTATAAAATATTCATTTTAAAAAAAATGGCAGGTCGCACAGTCTACGAGACCGTTCGTCAACCATGTGGTGGCCACTATCCCAAAGGGAAAAGGCCACATAGGCCCCTGGGGGATGTCTCACATCCATGTGCCCGAATATGCATCCTAGATAAATCCAATGTTTGGCCTATAGGATTTTCCCTAGGCTAGCGCATGATTTACCCAAACCATCCACCAACTGTGTGCCTATACAGAAAAATCCAATATTTAAAATTTTAAAACGAGTTCATTATGGAACTCAAGAACATGAATAAATATTATTTAATAATTAATAATATTTAATAATAATTAAAATTAAAAAAATATTAGGGTGTGAAAATTCTCCCCACCATGACCCTTTACACCTAGAAAAAGCCATCAGACACACAAATAAATACACACAAAAGGAACCTTAACTAGAAAACGAAACCATCAAAACCACTAAAATTCCTAATTTAAATGTCACACTAGACCACCTTGATAAAAGGAGACAAAGTGTAGACACTCTGAATGGATCTCCCAACCTTTTAAAGATTTTGCAGGAATAGTGGGTCAAAAATTTAAGGATACTCTAACATAATTTCTAGAAAACACAACCCAAACTCTTAAATGAGTGGACCCCAGTAGAATGTACACCCAGAATCTCATCAAAAAAACCATATAAATTAACACTAATTCTATAAGGTAGAATCACTAGGATCCAAACTAACATTACTACTAAAATGCAAGAAAGGAAGAAAGAGAAAATAAAAGAAAGAGGGAAATAAAGGAATACCAAAAAATCTTTACCTAACCATTCTCAAAGAAGATAATAACCCTAAGATAAACTTGATGATTTCCCAAATGAAGGACCATCAACACACTCATCACCACACTTCTAGCTAGGGAAAAAGTTGAAATAGGTATAAATAAAAAAACATGCCTCTTTAACGATGATATAGGAACCCATCTGGTGTCAATGATAAAAAGGGGGATGATATAGGACCTCAAATTCAAACCAAAAACCATGGAGATCTCAACAATATCAAAACCCACACCAGCCTAAGAACAATATTGATGGGTGTAGAATCTATCCTAGTCACCCAAAACACACACTGAGGGTTTCCCATGCCTAGTTAATCAAAGAAAACCTCACCACAACCTCACCACATAAAATCCTCAAAAAACACATCCCCACCAAAGATTAAAAAACATAACCCAAAATAATCTCAAACGTCATGAGAAATCAAAGAGATACCCAGAGAAACAAAACCAATCAGGGACCACCTTAAGAACTAAACCGATCTAGAATCCATAATAGGCAATCACCTTGGCCCTATAACACTTGTGTATTTTCTGGGAGGCATTTCCAAAAAATATGAAACATGAATCACAAAAGGAAACCAAACACATCACAAAAAATAAAAAACAAACAACACTTTCAAAATAATCCAAAAATACCAACTTTAAAATCTTTAACTTCCATAAAAAGTCACAATATTTTCCTTAAAAATTTACTTTTCACACCTCTTTACATAAACAAAACCTAATTTGAATTACTACAACAACAAAAATAAATTAACATTTCAAAACAAAAAATCAAGAATGAAATTCATAGTCACATGTCAAATAAATTACAAAACATATAAAACCATTATATTCTCTTTTAAAATCATTTAAAAACCCCATATTTGAATTTCAAAACAGGGGATTAGATATAGATAGGGGTTTGGAGAGGAAACCCCATAAGGGGTTTAATAATAATAATAAGAATAATAATAAATATTTATTGATAATAATAAATAATAAAAATTATAAAATATTCATTTTAAAAAAAATGCCAGGCCTCACAATTTGGTCGCACGGTCTACGAGATTGTTCATCAACCGTGTGGTAGCCACTATCCCAAAGGGAGGAGGCCACACAGGCCCTTGGGGGATGTCGCACATCCATGTTCCCGAATATGCATCCTAGATAAATCCAATGTTTTTCCTACAGTATTTACCCTAGGATTGTGCATGATTTACCCAAACCATGCACCAATTGTGTGCCTATACAGAAAACTCCAATATTTAGCCTTTTAAAATTGGTTCATCATGGAACTCATGAACATGAATAAATATTATTTAATAATTAAAAATAATTAAGAATAATAAAAATAAAAAAATCAATATCAGGGTGTGAAAATTCTCCCCACAATGACCCTTTACACCCCCAAAAATCCATCAGACACACAAATAAATACACTAGCAGATTGTACAACCAGAAGCTCATCCAAAAAACCATATAAATTAACAATAATTCTATAATGTAGAAGCACTAGTATCCAAACTAAAATTACTACTAAAACCTGAGAAAGGAAGAAAGAGAAAATTAAAGAAATAGGGAAATAGAGGAATACCTCAAAATCTTTACCTAACCATTCTCAAAGAAGATAAAAACCTTAAGAGAACCTTGATGATTTTCCAAATGAAGGACCACCAACACACTCATCACCACACTCCTACCTAGGGACAAATTTTAAAGAGATATAAAACATAAACATGCCTCTTTAATTATGACATGGGATCCCCTCCAGTGTCAATGATAAAAAGGGGGATGACCTATGACCTCAAATATAAACCAAAAACCATAGATATCTCAATAATATAAAAACCCACACCAGCCCAAGAACAATAATGATTGGTGTATAATCTATCCTAGTCACCCAAAACACACACTGAGGGTTTCACATGCCTAGTTAATTATAAGAAAACCTTACCACAACCTAATCACATAAAATCTTTAAAAAACACATCCCCACCAAAGATTAAAAAGCATACCCCCAAAGCATCTAAAATGTTATGAGAAATCAAAGAGATACCCAAAGAAAAAAACCAATCAAGGAACACCTTAAGAAATCAATATATCTAGAATCCATAATAGGCAATCACCTAGGCCCGATAACAATTGTTTATTTTCTAGGAAGCATTTCCAAACAATATGAAACATGAATCGAAAAATGAAACCAAATTCATCACAATAAATAAAAATAAAACAAGAATTTCAAAACAAACCAAAAATACCAAATTTAAAATCTTTATCTTCCATAAAAATTTACTTTATTTTCTTTAAAAAAATTATTTTCACACCTCTTTACATAAACAAAACCCAATATGAATCACTACAACAAAAAAATCAATTAACATTTCAAAACAACCAATCAAGATTAAATTCATAGTCATATGTGAAATAAATTACAAAAAACACCATTATCTTAAACTTTAAAATCATTTAAAAACTCCACATTTGAATTTCAAAACCTTAAAACCTTATTAAAAATGGTTTTGATTATTTCCAACTTCCAAATAATTATTTCTTGCTAAAAACAATTTAAAATTCCACACTTTCATTATTAAAACACAAAACATACACATAAAAATAATTATAAAACTTAAAAAAGTTCTTTTTGAAAACACCACTTGGGTATTTAAACAAAAAATATATATTTTACTTCCTTTTAAAGAAAACCCCCACTGAAAATTTAAAAACTCACTTTTTCAATTTAAAACCAAATTTGATTTTAACTGTTCATTAAAATAAAACCAAATTATATATATGTATCACTCAAAATAATTTCCAACCCAAAGGGACCCAAAATAAATTTCCTAAAGGTCTAGTGGTCATTTGTGGTTGGGCCACACGGTTTGATGGATTGTAGGCCAATCATTCCACTTCCATGGAGAGTCTCTTGGAAACATATATAAAGGTACCACATGGTTTTTTAGGATATATAAGAAACTGGTTCCTTCTGTTCCACTCCCTTTTCACCCCAAAATGAAATCTCGAAATCAAGATCAAAATCTCAATAGTCCCTAGTTACTTAGGATTCATCACAAGCGATGGTGATCAGGAATTAAACCACAACCTACCTTCTAATAACCAATGGTCCTATCTCCATCCAGCATACATCACCAAATTATAAGGGATAAATGATATGAAATAATTTTTTCTTGAACCAAACCTAGTCAACCCCAAGACTATCACCCGATCCATCCAGAAACAAGGCCTGTGAGTCATTATCAATCCTCTTGAACTGGAAACTAGTGTTGGGAATCAATAATTAATCTATTGGGAATGATTTTTCCAAAAACAATATAAAAATAAATAAATCAAAACAAATAGAACTGTCACAAGTAGTTAAAAGGGAATAAAATAGATGTCTAAACATACCTCTAAGTGACCTTGTGGGCTACCACCAATCATAGAACCATGCTCACTCTAAGAATGATCCAAAACTAGAAGAACTTGAAACTGAAGATGATGATGTAGGCATGAGAACTGAGTTGCTTAGTATAGATTCCAAAATAATAACCACACCCTAAACCTTACTTTTAAAAAGAAAACCATTTAATATGAGTTTGAAAGACATATATTTAAAATAAGTTTTTCATTTCCTTTTAAAACAAGTAATAAGATAATGATTTAAAAAGAACCATTTTATTATCCTTTTTATAAAATGGTTTGCAAAGAATAAAATTTCTTCCAATAAACCATTTTACAAAGAAGAACATGTAGTGAAGAAAATACCCCCAATAAAAAAAGTAGTGTAAAACTGAGTATAAGTAAATTAGTTATTATGTAAGAACTATTAGTGGAAACGTTACACTCGAAATTATTTTATTAAAAACATAAAAAATAAATGAAATTATAATACATGTGAATCAGATATCATGTGATATACCTAGACATAAAGTGAAGTGACTCTATATGTAATTAGTTTAGAATCCATCTGTTAGACTATCTAGGTGATCTAAAATCAATAACCAACCTGGCTACTCTCAACTTGCCTCACTAATGGCATTGTTCCCACATGGACTTTCCTTATCATGGGTATCTGGTAAATCTAATCAAGAATAAACAGAAATATTTACTTGACTCCCACTAAGATTCCTAGGATCCCATAATAGTGACATAAAAGAGAAGAGATGAGGTCATCACACACCTAACACTAACATGGGAGCCAATGTGCATGCCTTACCCACTTCTTGACATCATCCTTATAGATACCATTTCTAACTAAAGTACAACCATAGTGATTCCCATAATATATTAATCATTTTTAAGCTTCAAACTGGGCCTACAAATCATGAGAGTTCAAAAAAATTACAAGAAACACTTAAAGGAGTCAAATAGACCTTACCACTTTTAAAGAAACATCATTTAAAACCCGATTGAACATTGAAAATACTTTACATTTTTCAATACAATGTTTAAATAATGTATTAACATGAAAAATAATGTTTCAAGTTTTGGTAAATTATGTTAAATAAATGAAATTTTCATTTCTAAGTGTCATAACTAATTTTTATATCATATATATACCATATAATAATAAAACGTATTTTTAAAACACTCAAGTAATCAAGGAATTAAAATTAAAGGCTCTTATATAGGGAACCTACCTAAAAACACATTGCCTTTAATGATGGAAACCCAAATCCATTTCAAAGGGGGTCCATATAATCTAGAGAGTCTATGAGGGACTTTAGTGAAGTGAAACCCTCCTTTAAACTTACACACATATGCACATATACATATATATACCCCTAGATGCAATGAAAATATTCCTATCACCATGAGGAAATATGTAAAAAGTGGATATATATATATATATATATATATATACCTTACCCATGTGTATGTGTGCAAGTAGACTTCATGAACAACGACACTATACACACTAGAAAATTATGATAAATCCAAAAATTACAAAATCCCTAATTAAAAATTGAATAAAAAATTAGAATATAATAATTAATTATATTTTAATAAAATCCCTTTAACAATCCATATAAAAAATTAAAAATAACTTATTCAACATTAAAAATACCCAATACCACTTTAAAAATCATCAAAAGTATTTTTTAGACCAAGGTAGAACACATTTTTTTCAAAAAGTAGAGGCAACCCAAAGGATAATCTTTATAAACAAAATTTAAACACAATTTCATATGTAGATATATCATAATCATCCATAATAAAATTATTAGATATCAAAATTGTCAATTTAAAATCCAAGAAATCAAATACCATAAAATTATAAGGATGGGTATGAAGAAATCTTACCTCAAAAATCAAGAATCAAATTGAAAAGGATCTAAAGTTTCAATCACGAGTTGAATGAGACCCAAAGAGGAAATAAAATACATTATAAAATCAAATCCATAAGAAATTGGAATCAAACCCCCTCTAGGGTTCAACCAGCATCATGCCACAATGAGGGAAAAGAAAAAGTTGAAAAAATTGTGATAGAGGAAGAATAATCATGATAGATAACTACACATGTAATTGAGGAAGGAAAAAACCATCAGATGTAGGGGAGGTAGTAGTGTAACATGAGGGATCCACTCCTGGGTGTCTAGGTGGTGTCATAAAGAGAGGGGGATGGGGGGTCAACTGTAGAGATGGGTGGGAAGAGTAAACCCCCTAAGGGAATTAATAATAACTACAATAATAATTATAATGATAATGATAATAATAATAATAATAAAACATTTATTATTAATAATAAATAATAAAAAAACATTTTTCATTTCTTTAAAATGGGCAGATCGCATGGTTTGGCTGCACGGTCTAGTAAAAAATGTGCCAACTATGTGACAACTAATTTCCAAAAGGAATGATGTCACACAGTCCCTTAGGTTATGGAGCATGGTTGTGTGCCTAACCATGTGGCCTAGACAAAGTCACTATTTCATCCACATGGTTTTCCTTAGGCTGGCACACAGTTTCCCCAAATCATGCTCCACCCATGCATCTATGTAGAAAACTCCAAAATTTTAAAATTTTAAACTAGTTCATCCTAAAACTCAAGAGCGTGAATAAATAATATTTAATTATTAAAAATAAATAATAATAATTAAAAGTAATTAAAATTTCAATGTGGGGGTGTGATAGGTGTTAGTCCAAATGTACTCACAAACGATCTTTTTGTTTCCCATTTTATGGAAAATAAGAAATAAGAGTTTTAATATAGTAATAATAAAATTTTAGATAATAAATTTATTATGTCATCATTATTTAAGAATATTTTAAGGATCTAGAAGAAAAATTAAAATGAAAACTCACAATTAAGAGTTATGCCTCTTCTTCATAAAACCACCTTTGGATTGCACATTATGAATTATAGGTTGGTCTATTAATCAAACGAGAGCCTTTAGGTCATGGATTTTTATGTTTGATAGAGACTTGGGTAGGTATTTTTTGAACTATATTTATCAAAAAAATTGGGGAATACAGGAGATAATGTTCCCTTTTATAAGTTATTGGAGGGTCACTCTTGGAATTACTTAAATTATTATAATAATATGAATTAATTTTCTTGAAAAAGTGGCTCTAAAATGATATATTTAGAATATAGGGTATATATAATTATAAATACCCTCATAAAATAAAATTAAAGAAGTTTAGGTTATTTTTTTACGATTATATCTTTGTTTTAACCCCCTATTAACCCTCTTGATAATTACTATGATATCAAAGTTTTTTATTCTTTAGGTATTATGAAAGTTACTATAAAAGGAAAAAATTACCAAAAAATTGATAATGTGTTATATTATCAATAATATCCTATTAAATTGTAAAAATATAGAATTTTTAAGAATTTTCAAACATTTAATAAAATATTGTTTATCATAAAATATCAATAATGTCCTTTTTTGAACTATTCATTTAATTTGACTTTAAAGTAATTAAGATAACAATGGAATTAGAATATCATCCATTTTAAAAAAAATACATTATTATTAAAAATAAAATTCTTTTTTCACCATAATTCATCCAAAATAAATTACTTTTAATGTTTTTATAGTTATTTACTTTAATATTTCCACAGCTTGCATAGGCATCGTGTCAATATTGCATAAGTGTTTAAAGTAATTATATAATCACTAAAAATTTGAAATAAATTACCATCATAATAATACTTTCATTAAAATAAAAATAATATTTAATATTAATTCACGTCTTATTGTATCCCTATATTAATATATAAAATAAATTTAAAATCAAGAGAGTGACACTTTAAATTTTTCTTGACTTAAAATAATATAAATGTCATAATCAAAGCAAATTGAAAATTAATTTTTACATTTTCTAATAATAGATTCTCATGGTCGAAAAATACTCAAATAATGAAATAAAGGTAAAATATTGGGTGATTTTAAATCCTTAACCCAGTTTTAATTTCGTTTTACCCATTTTATCCTTACTGTAGTGACAAATATTTATTATGGTTACTATTCATAATGACCAAAAATAAAAGGAAAATTTTTAAAAATTTTAAACCACATAATTCTAAATATGGAATTGATTTTTTCATTATTCAATATCTATAATTTTTAATAAATCAATTTTAATAAAAATTATCAAAACATAACTAAAAACAGTTTTTAGATAAATGTGTTTTTAAGACTAAAAATGAACTTATACATAATCAAGTATAATATTTATTACTATGTAATTAATTATATTATATCTAATTAAAGTATTACTATGTTACTTTAACATCACTTATGAATTTTAATTTAATTTATTTAATGAAAATAAATGATAGTTTTATAAAAAAAATTATTTTTCACTTTTTATTGAAAAATCAATTTTTTAGAAAAATATAAGAATATCATCCTAGGATAATTTTTATATTATTATTTTAAAAATTATATCAATTTTATAAAATATTATTTATAAAATATTAATAAATAAATTAAAATATTCACTCACAAAAAGAAGAAAACCCCACTTTGGAGGAAAACACATTTTTAAAGAATAAAATCACATTATAAAAAATTGAATGCTTATTTACTAAGAATTAATAAATACATTTTTATTAATTTGAACCATTATATATATATCCTAATTTTATTAATACAATTTATACCCACCAATTCAATATCTAGGTTATAATGGTCATATTAAAATAATAACATTTTTATAGTATATGGAAATTTTCTTTAAGCTCAGTGTTGTGTGTTAATAAAGCTATCAAGCATAATATTCTTTTAAAAATATCATGTGGTTACATTCCACCCCCTTTAATAAATTAAATCTTCCCAATTTTAACTTGATCTTGTTAATCAATGGTTTAACATTTAAAAAAACCCATATTGAAAACCCATATCGAAAAAAGGTTTAATAAAACTTCATTTTGAAAATATGGAAAGAGGAATATGAAGGCCATCTAAAATGACGCATAACAAGGTTTCACAATAAGATAAAATTAGTTTAAATTTAAAATATAGACAAGGAGGAAAAAATTAATGTCTAAACAATGATATATATTGATAGAGAACATTGATCATAAGAAAGTGAATGATTATAAGAAAGTTAATAGCCACAGAACTATAAATAATTGAGGTGTGAAAAGACCATAGATTCATCATAAATGAATTTAATAGGCTAAAATTTTTGTTTCAAGAACCTTTTTCTAGAATTGAGGAATTATTTACCAACTAAATAAGAATATAAGGAAATATAATTACTTTATTTTCTTCAAATATATAAATGAAATTTCATCCTTTGGTTGCATATTTCAATCAGTTTATACCTTTATCTCATCTTTTTTTCTAAATGATGGACATGAATATTTAATACCAATAGCATTATAATCAACTTTTGATTGTCCATGTGGTATATAAAAGGATAAAAAGTTATTCTTACCTTATTAATTAAAACCGAAATGTTTAGCACATGATAAGATAATATCCAAAACGAATAAAACTTCATATGAATAAATAATTCATTAATCTCCAAAATTTAACAATAACATGAAAGGTTCAAATTTTATCATTCCATAAATAAATAACCTTATATCCTAATTAACCTCAATAACCATAACATTAAATATTTTTTTAACCTCAAAGTTCTTCCCATACCTTCCAGTATATATCCCCAAAAATGTAATATCATTATTCTAAAATGACCATTCACATTTAACCTAATGTTTGTGTACACCTCAACCCAATAAAACATATCCTAAATTATCACTAATATTGTAAAAATTCCGTAACTTAAAACCTCAAAAGAGGTTTCTATGCCTTTGAACTTATGATCAACCTTCAACTTATAAAAACATGATGGTATCCATAACTCTTAATTTAACCTCCCATGAAAACATCATAACCTCCAAATTTATCTAAACCACACTCTAATACCAACTATAATATCCATGAATCCACACTCCAAGATCTTATGTTAATAAAATAATATTTTTATTTTTGTCTTTGATATTGATAAATGTGGCCCAAATTTAGTTATTCAAAACATTCAATATCAAACAGAAATATTGGATCACTTACATACCTAAGTAAAATTTATTTAAAACCCCTAGTTTGATGTTCATTGACATTTTACACTTTGTGTATTATATTTTGAATCTTTGGGATAAATTCTATAATTTTTGAAGATATAAAAAATGAAATAACCTAAATTCAACTACTATAAAAAATATATAGGAATAATTTATGACATAAAAGGTGGTTTTAAAACAAAATTAATTTGGTGAATATATTCAGGGTGTAAAACCATTTATTTCATAAAATATTTTATGTTGTAAATTGGGTTTTATTAGAAAAATAATTGAGTTGGTGGGTATTTCAGCATAAGTGGCCCTTGATGAATTTATTATATAAATTCTTAATTTATGACATAAATAATTTTGGCCCAAAAATATTTATTACATGAAATAGTTTTAAATACTCATATGATTCTTTTCTTCATTCACTCAACTTCCAAACATAATCTACAAAATTTTTGATAAACTTTTATGCCCATACTCTATTGTCAATGAAACAATGAGAAGAGGTTTTTAGAAATCAAAGGTTAGGGTTCCATTCTTCCTTCTCATTTTATATCTCTTTATATTTTCTTGATCAAAACCATGGATTGATGTGTGATACCAAGATTTATGGATTTTTATTTGTGGTGATGATATCTTCTTTGGTTTTAATAGAGTATCAGAAGGAAGGGATCGATCCATGAAATCATTTAATATCCTTTATGTAAGAAAAATTAAGGTAGGTGGATTCTATCCCAGTCTACTATTCCAGAAATTTTTGGATTTCATCTTGATAAATTGTTTTTTTTCTTTGATTGTAAATATCTTAAGTATTTTATGTGGAAACCCATTTTTTTATGTGGTTTCAAAAGGGTATATTTGAAATACACTCTTTATATGTTTTAATTAAATTTTTTTAAAGGATTTTGTTTTCAAAAGAAATGTTTTATGTGGAAAACTATTTGATATGGATGATGGTTTGGAATACATGGTGTTTTGTGTTCATATTATATTGTACAAGGCCTTGTTGAAACAAAAATAGTGCTTGGTGCCGACTGGAAAGGCACAAAGGGATATCACCTAGTGATGATTTTGTGAAAGATAGACTTTTTCTTATGAGTGTTGGGATTACCATTTGGTATGCATGTGCATGTGAGTATGGAAAATTTAATGGGTATGCCAAGATGAAATTGAAAGATAAAGTTGAAGGATTACTTTGGTTAAATTTATTTTTTAATCTATTTTTACTTTGAAAAAAAAATTATATTCTCACCCTCTGTTTTATATAAAATGTGCTAACTCATTCTTGTCCTAATGGATAGTGATGGGAAGCCATTAGGAAAAACCTAATGAGTAATATAGTCACATGAATTCTTGGGAATTTTGGTTAATTTCATATTTATTATATTGAGATATAGGGAAGGGTCTCATTTTTTACTTATCTAGTGGTGATCCTTGATTTCATGGTTTGGTTTCTAAAGATGGATCTAGGTACTGTCTATATCTTGGTCTGGGATTGTTCTGATTTGGTCTCAATGCCTTTTTATTTGGAGTTCAATCCTTTATCACTTATTTTTTTCATTATACTCTAATATTATTCTTGTACTATTATTTCATCGAGTTATGTGGTTTATTCTCAAGTATCATTTAGTTTGTATTGTATATTTATATTTCTTGATAGGTTTTATGGGTTTTTATGGAAAATCATCCCCTAATGTTCTCTTATTCCCTTGAAATTTATTTATATCAATTGGTGGCATGGGGATGTCACCTAAGGTCAGTAGCACCTCTGCCACTTCTTGATCTGATAGGTTAGGGGAGGGATGTTTCAAATGGTATTGGTTTTTCTTGGCCTTTGAATTGGGTTGGTAGAAAGGAGATATAACTATTGGAACTTTAAATTTATAGCATAAAAATATATTTCTAAAATTTTTATTCTTAACTTCAAATTACCAAGGTGTTTAGGTACAAAAGTGTTCTAAGAAACTTCTTGGATTATCATTATCTCATCATCATGGGTTTAAATATTGAGTGTTTTATATCATGAATTCGTATAAATAATTCCCACTAGGATTGCATTATTCATCCATTGTTAAATTATTTTTGAAAAAAATGATTAAAATAAGTAAAGTGGTTTATTTTTTAAATGATGGTTGTACTGTTTGTTGCATATAGTGATGATAATTGTTTATAATGTTTTTTAATTTATTAAACACTTGAGTTCCTATAGAGAAATTATCTAAATGGTGTATTGTTCTATTTACAGAAAATTCCCCCAAGAAGACACCGTAGAAATCAGTAAGAAGAAGCTACTAAAAATGTGGTTTCACCTGATCCATAAGTAAACTTGTAACTTATACAGAGTATCATGCAAGAGTTTTAATCCATTTATGGAGGAAATCTAAATGATTAACTAATTCAAGTATATCATTCAACTTAGTTTTAGAAACATAATCTAGCAATTTTTCAAGGGGATTTTAAACTTGAGAAAGAAAAAATGTGGCTAAACTGAATGAAAAGAATATTCAATTGTTTTGGTACACTGGTGGAGTTGAAGATTAAGTTTTCAACGTATGTGTTGGAATATCTTACACACCAAAGGTGTGATTTAATTTTCCATTATAAATTTGAACAAGGACTTATGTGGGTGTATTTTTAGGAGTTGTTCAATAAGAAATCATACCCCTACACATTCAAAATATAAATAACAATAAATTTCTTCATATTGAAGTAAGAAAAACTCTTTATGATTGATTGTCAAGATAATTTTATGAACTGAGTTCATATCACCACATAAATAAATGTTAGTGTGTCCTTGAAGGAAAATATCTATGATTTAGGATTTCAGCTAGATATTCAGTCCAAGATAGTGGTTTTTTGTATTAGATATTATGTGGAGATGGTTAATAGGGTAATAGTGGAAGAAAGGGATCTTGTTGGGAATCTTATGGGAGGTAGTGTATTTTTTCACATTAGGATAGGTTTCAACACTAGTGTCGTAAATATGAGTACGAGGTATTTCTACTCTCATGGGGGTAGCATACCTAAGACTCAAACTATAGAATCAGTTAGTTTTCCTGAAAGATCTGATACCAAAATAGGTTTTTTTTAGTGTGGTTCATTGATGCATAGGAAGAAATAATGTACAGTGCCATCAAATAATTTCCACCGCCATAAAAAGAGAGGACATATCAAAAATCTTTTTATTAAACTGTAGAGATCAATAGGTGGAATAAGCTTGAATCAGGCTCATCTTTCGTATACTCAGATGGTATATTCCCATCATACTACTTCACATCCACAGACATAGGTGATCCAATATGTTTCTAGGATCATTTTGGTTGCTTAATAGACACCTCAGTAGGGAAGCAAGATTTATCCCATGATAATTGAGTGATAGTTATATAGAGTAGAAAATGTTATTGTGAGTGAACAAACGGGTCCCACTATGGTGAAAGGTACCATTAATTTAAAATCTACTCTTATTCATGTCTTGTTTCATATTGAAACATCATATTCTTTACTTTTTCTCTTATTTTCATGACCTGCCTTCTCCAAGATGAGGGAAGGGACAACAAACTTCCAGACCCTTCCTTCCTCAAGTTGAAGGAGAGATAATGACCCCTGATTCCCACCTTCAATAGGTCTCGTAGTGGAGACTAGCACCAAGGGTATAGAATCATACATGATATGGAAGGCATTACCCTTTTTATAGAAAAATATCATGAGATAATATGGTAAATCCCAAACAACTACAAATACTAAAATAAAATTAAATCCCAAAATCCACTCCCATATGCATGTCCAAAATAACTAATACAAAGTACAAGAAAACTCTTAAATAAAGTACCAAAAGAAAAGAAAAGCAACAACAACAATTGTCTGATGTCTGAGATAATAAGGTCTGGAACGGACCACAAAGTCCTCTTGGAAACCTAAAAGTAGTTTTATATACATTGGGTGAGTATATAAGTATACTTTGTTGGGAAACCAAAATATCTCATGCACAAGTGGGGAGATATGATAATGCCCTGTCAGAAATAAAGGTAACCAAAACACCTAGTAAGGAAAACTATCCACCCAGCCTCACCAAGACACACTCTCCAATTAACACAAGTCAGGTAAAATATAGTAATAGCACATCGATATTTGGGTACCCCGTACCTCTTTCCCACTGGTTATTCAGGGAATCCTATGCATCATACCTCCCCCAAAATTCCCACTGCAGTCCCACTACTGCCCCCAACAAAAACCATATGGGCCATCCCAACCACACATTTATCCCTCTCGCAGACACCTGGGCGACCACAACCACACATAATCATTCCCACAGACACCTGGGCCACAAAAACCACCGCCACGCCCAAGGACACCTAGGCCAGAACAACCACTACCTCGCCCAAAGACACCTGGGCCTCATCCAGAAGAAAGTTGGGAAACAAACCTGCCTGCATACACCTAGTCCAACCACCACAACACCCCCTACCTGAAGAGTCTTGGGCCATAATGAACCTCAGTCCGTCACAGTCTTCCCTAAGGGTCTTGGGCTACCTGAGAGAGGTAGAATAATGAAGCAAATAACCATCCACTCATAAGAATGTTGGTAAAAACACCCTCTACTATTAAATGGGGGTGTTCTACATGAAGTTCTCATATGGGTGGGGTGTGTATATGAAATAAAAGAACTAAATTTTATACATATAGGTAATCAAGCACTCGTCCCAACCTAAGAGTACCAAAACCAACAACTATCCCATATGAGACCACTTTTGATGCTACCACTACATGCACAAACACACCACAGCCACAACCAGAGAAAAACCCATTTCTGTAAAAAAAAGTTTCGCCATCATACCAGTTGTCATTATCATGTTCAAAAGATACCCCTTAAATATTCCTTCACTACAGGGCAACTAACAGGCATAACCATAATCCAAAACAACATCTGGAATAAAATATCCAAGAAAGAGTTTAGGCAATCGCTCTTGATTCACTCGTAAGTAACAACATTAAAAGGAACCTGTTAGATCCCTTGACGTACTGGAACCAAACAAAACCCCCACATACTAGCCCCACATAGCCTCAGATTCAAAAACCCACAACTTCTCAGCCAGATATTTCATTCCCATCCATGTCACCCCATAAACATTCAATAGAGAAACCATTCATATCACCAAAATAGATCCAAGAAGTTTTCATATTTTTCCCACACCATTCATTTAGTTCCTTCTTTCGATTTGGTTAAACAGAGTGATCACAAAAGGATTATTATTCATAGGTCATCCATTTAATCAACCAAGTTTACATGATTAACCAGTTTCCATGTTATGGTCATCTAATCACAAGATTTTCCAAAAAAACATAGCTTCATTACTACACAAGAAAGTACCACCAATAACCATGATTTTCAATGGAAATATTCTAATAAAATTCACAATATAAAAACGACGGTAAAGCACATAAACATCATCATAATTCCTAACCCTTCATTCTTTAACAATCCATTTATTATCTTCGTTAAAGTTGGTTTCATCTACCTCCCAAAGTAACATCATCATACACACCACACATGATGCACAATAAGAAGAGATGAAAGGAAAACCCCTACACTGGTGTAAAAAACGTTTAACACGCCGGCATTTTTCACGTCGGTTCGATATAACCGACGTGCAAAGATTTAATGATCGATATATCACATTGGTTATTTTATAACCAACGTGATATATCAATTAGGATCCATATTTTATGTCGGTTATTTTATAACCCACATAAAATATATGGAGATTAGCTTTTTTACATTGGTTATTATATAACTGACATGAAAATTGAATATGGCGTGCTATATCACATCGGTTATAAAATAATCGACATGATAAAGGAATGCTCGGTGCTTTAACATGTCGGTTATAAAAAAACCGACATGATAAAGCCAATATCAGCAATTTATCACATCGGTATAAAGCGACATATATCACGTCTGTTATTTTATAACTAACATGATAAATAGTTTTCTACATTGGTTTTTAAATAACCGAAGTTTTAAACATTAAAAAAATAGTTTATCACGGTGGTTATTAAATAACCAATGTGATAACTCTTTAAAATAATTTATCGCACTCCATATTTAATCATTCTGTTTTCTTCGATCGGGCGACCTGCGACTCATCACTCTCGCATGGAAAACCTATAATCGATTCGTTGAATTCGTTCCCTCTAGCCTCTTTTTTCCAACATCATTCTTCCTATTTATTATTATCAGATCTATCAAGTTGACTCACAACACTCAAGTAAGCCTCACACGACTCCTTTTCGGTTTTTTTTCAGCAATGCCATAAACTAAGTTTTTGAGATGTTGTTTTTCTTTGTTCTTGATATCATGGTTATTTTAATAGTGTTCATCTATACTATACTAAATTATTTTCTGGTAAAATAAAACTATGGAAGTGATATCATGCAAGTTTATGATTTTTTTGTATTCTATCATGTGTGTGTGCACGTACATGGGGTTTCCAAGGGGGTGGGGGTTGTGCAAGTGGGTGGGGGTGTCCAGGGGTTTGGGTGGGCTATCTAGTTGGGTGGGGGTTTCAAATGGGTTGGGGGTAGTTTCCATAGGTTTGGGGGCTGTCCAAGGGGGTTGGGGGTGTCCAAGGGGGTGCGGGGGATGTCAAAGGGGGTGTGGGTGGTGTCCAGGGGGTGAGGGGGTTGTCCAAGGGGGTGGGGGTTGTCCAGAGGGTTCGGGGGGAAAGTCTAGGGGTGTGGGGGGTCAAAGGGGGTGGGGGTAGTCCAGGGGGGGATGTCCAAGGGGGTGGGGGCCTATCCAGAGGGTTTGGGGGGTTGTTTGGGGGGGTTGTTCAGAGGGTTGGGGGTGTCCAAGGGGGTAGGGGTGGGGGTGGTGTCTAGGAGGGGTGGGGGTGTCCAAGGGGGAGGGGGCTGTCTAGAGGGGTGGGGGCTATCCCAGGAGGTGTCCAAGGGGGTAGGGGTGGGGGTGGTGTTCAGGAGGGGTGGGGGTGTCCAAGGGGGTGGGGCTGTCTTGAGGAGCAGGGGCTGTCCAGGGGGTGGGGGCTGTCTAGAAAGTTGGGGGGCTATTCAAGGGGTGGTGGTGTCCAGGGGGTGTCCAAGGGGGTAGGGGTGGTGTCCAGAGGGTTCGGGGGGTTTTCCAGAGGGTTAAGGGTGTCCAGGGTGTCCATGGTGGTGGGGGGTAGTCCAGGGGTGTGTGTTTGGGGGGGGGGGGGGGTCCAAGGGGTGGGGGTGTTGAAGGGCGTGGGGCTGTCCAAGAAGGTGGGTGGGTGGGGGATGTCCAAGGGGGTGGGGGGCTATCCAGAGGGTTTTGGGGGTTGTCTGGGGGGGCTTTCTAGAGGGTTGGGGGGTTTCCAGGGGGTGTCCAAGGGGGTAGGAGGTGGGGGTGGTGTCCAGGAGGGGTGGGTGTCCAAGGGGGTGGGGGCTGTCTAGAGGTGTGGGGGGATATCCAGGGGGTGGGGGATGTCTAGAGGCGTGGGGGGTTGTCCAAGGGGGTTGTGGTGTCAAAGTGGTTTCCAAGGGGGTGGGGGTGGTTACCAGGGGTGGGGGCTGTCCAAGGGGGTGGTGGTGTCCAAGGGGTGTCCAAGGGGGTGGGGGTGGTGTCCAAGGGGGTGGGGGATAAGTGTTAGCTGGGATTGACTATTTCATAGTGGTTTGTGATATTATGACATGATGATTGTATTGTTTCATGGATATTAGGCTATAATTTATTAGTGTTGTTCAAGTGGGTGGGGGTCGTGTCCAAGGTGGGGGGAGTGGTGTCCAAGGGGGTTGGTACAGTCTATGTTTGAGGATTCCACTATGATTTTTAGGGATTCAAGCATTATGAAAAGATGAGGGGTGTTGCAATATGATTCTATTTGGTTATATATATTTTGACCAGTCATTGACTATGAGAAAATTATGGGTTATGGGGGAGACCATGTCATGATTTTCAAAGATGCGCAGTTATCCTGACCCCATTGTACCGTGATGATAGGATTTACACTGTGATTTTATTCAACTGAGTTTTTATTTTGAATTTGATTTGATTCTCAGGTTTACTCCATTTTCTCCAATTTTATATCAACCATTGGAGGCCCCATGGTTTTCTTGGATTCCACATAATTTCTTTAAATAAGTTACTTATTCCATGTTCTTCTTCCTTTATTCTTTGTTTCTTTTTTTCTTCTTCGCCCTCCTCTTCTTCTCCTTCATTCCTTCTATTATTAGAGATGTTTGGTCATTTTTAAATTGATGGTTTAATATTAATTGATGTGTTCTAGGGTTATTATGAGGGGTGGGGGTGTCCAAGGGGGTGGTGGCTGTCTAGAGGGGTGGCAGCTGTCCAGGGGGTGGGGGCTGTCCAGAGGGGTGGGGGCTATCCAAGGGGGTGGTGGTGTCCAGTGGGTGTCCAAGGGGGTGAGGGTGCTGTCCAAGGGTGTAGGGGTGTCCAGGGGGTTGGGGGTGTCCAGGGGGTGTCCAAGGGGGTAGGGGTGGGGGTGGTGTCTAGGAGGGGTGGGGTGTCCAAGGGGGTGGGGGCTGTCTAGAGGGGTGGGGGCTGTCCAGGGGGTGGGGGTTGTCCAGAAGGGTGGGGGACTGTCTAAGGGGGTGGTGGTGTCTGGGGGGGTGTCCAAGGGGGTGGGGGTGGTGTCCAGGGGTTGGGGGGTTGTCCAAGGGGGTGGTGTTGTCCAGGGGGTGTCCAGGGGGGTGTGGGTGGTGTCCAAGGGGGTGGGGGTGTTTTCCAAGGGGATAGGGGTGTCCAGGGGGTGGGGGTGGTGTCCAAGGGGGTGGGGGTGATGTCTAGGGGTGGGGGTGTCCAAGTGGTGGGGGTGTCTAGGGGGTGGGGGATGTCTAGAGGGTTGGGGGGATGGCCAGAGGTTTCAAATCGTTAGGATCTGTGTAATTTTCAGTAGTGAATGTATACATATTTTAATATTTATACTTTATATTTCTTTTTTACGGAAGGGTGAATTTGGTATCCAGTTACACCATGATGTATTCTTTGTGAACCTTAAGAAGAAAGGATCCAAGATGAATTTAAAACTGTTATATCTAACTATATTTTCTTTTTAAAATCATATTCAAGCATATTATTTTAAATACGCATAGATTTTTTTTTATATTTCAAAATTGTTTTACACTCAAATTATGATTTTTTTCATATAAACATATATTTGTCTTATATTAATAAAAAGATGTATAATTTTGATACTAGTTATAGGTAATAATGAATCGAAGTTGGATTACGGCACATCGAATGAGCAATGAATATGAGGAAGGTGTTCATGCCTTTTTGGAATTTGCTAAACGAAATTTTCCAAGTAGTGACATTTTTTTTCTATCCATGCTTGAAATGTTTGAATATGAAGAAGTTGAAAAGTATAGAGATAGAATATCATCTGATTTTTCATGGTTTTAATCTGAGTTACATCCCTTGGATTTGGCATGGTGAAACTAGATGGAATTTCACTGATGATGATGATTTGCAAGATGGTGACTCTGATGGAATTGAACATATGATTCGCGATATTGCAGTAGAACAAATTGAGATAGAACAGACAGTTGCGCGTCAATATAGTGATGCTAAAAAACTGTTATATCCTGGTTGTACAAATTTTATGGTTTTTTCGACGGTGTTAAGATTGATTAACATGAAGTCGAAACATGGATGGAGTGATAGAATTTTTACAGAGCTGCTACAATTGATGAAAGACATTATTCCAAAAGATAATGATCTTCCAGATTCACATTACATGGCCAATAAAATATTATGCCCGATGGGATTGGGATACAATAAAATACATGCCTTTCCAAATAACTGTATGATATATAGGAAGGAATATGAATTTCTGTCATAGTTTCCTAAATATGGGACGTCACGGTATAAGGTGAAAGAAAAATCATAGGCTGACGTAGAGATTACAATGATCCCTTCAAAGGTATTTTGGTATCTTCCTATAATTCATCATTTCAAACGTTTATTTTTTAATTCACAAGATGAAAAAAGGTTAAGATGGCATGCTGATAAGTGTTTATGTGATGTAAAAATACATCATCCAGCTAATTGTCCACCATGGAAGAAAATTGATGAGTAGTATCCTACATTTGGAAATGAAATTAAAAATCTCAGACTAGGGTTATGCACAGATAGAATGAATCCATACCGAACCCTCAGTAGTACACATAGTTCATGGCCTATTTTATTGGTAATTTACAACCTCTCTACTGAAGTTTGTATGAAGCTCAAATATGTCATGTTGAGTATAATGATCTCTGGTTCAAAGAAATTCGGCAATGATATTGATGTTTTCTTGTCAACATTGGTTGATGATTAGAAACTTTTATTGGATGATGGTATTAGGGTGTATGATTCTTATAAAATGGAATATTTTAAACTGCATGCAGTGCCTTTGTTAACTATAAATGACTTCCCAGCATATGTAAATTTGTCTAGATATAGTGTTAAAGGGAATAAAGCATGACCAATTTGCAAACAATAGACTTCATATTATCAATTTCATCATGGGAAGAAAACAATATACATGGGTCATCGAAAGTTTTTGCCTATAGATCACTCTTATAGAAGAGTAAAAAATCATTCAATGGATCACAAGAATTTGATATTGCTCCAAAACCTTTATCCCCTGATCTGTATTTTGAGACGGTGGAAAACCTTGATGTGACATTGGGAAAGACACAGAAATCTAGAAATGATAGACATATTTGGAAGAAAAGGTCAATATTTTTTGAGCTGTCATATTAGAGATATCATGAAGTTAAACATAATATTGATGTAATGCATGTGGAGAATAATATCTATGATAGTTTGATTAGAACATTGTTAGATATTAAAGGAAATACAAAAGATGGGTTGAATGCAAGATTTGACTTACGATCAATGGGAATACGTTTGGAGTTAGCTCCCACTCCTAATGGAAGATGAACATTTCTTCCCCCGACTTGTCATACATTATCCAAGAGGGAGAAAATTAGCTTTTTCAGTGTCTTCATGATATCAAAGTGCCTCAAGTTTATTCTAAAAATGTAAAAAAAATTCTCATTGAAGGACTTGAAGTTGATAGGTATGAAATCACATAATTGTCACGTCATGATGCAAGAACTTCTACCAGTTTCATTATGTGGAATATTGCCCATCCGTGTCAGAAAGACTATAATGAAGTTGTGCTATTTTTTCAATTCAATTTGTAATAAGTTGATTGATGTGAATGATTTGAATATTTTGGAAAAGGATGAGATTTTATGCTTTGTCAATTGGAAATATATTTTCCAGAAACTTTTTTTGATATAATGGTGCATTTAATGATTCATCTTATTCGAGAAATAAAGATTTGTGGACCTGTATATCTTTGTTGGATGTATCGTTTTTAAAGGTATATGAAAATACTGAAGGGGTGTGTTAAGAATCCATATCGACCTGAAGCCTCCATTATTGAAAAGTATATTTCTAAGGAGGTTTCAGAGTTTTTTACAAGCTACTTGGATATGGCGCAGCACATAGGTTTGCCTCCATCTCTCCATGAACGAGTTAATAATGAGGGAAAGGGGATTTGTGGCTAGAAATTCAAATTGTTGTCAGCTGAACAGATAAAGAAGTTATAATCATACATCTTGAATAACATAGCTGATGCTCAACCATATATCACATTGCATATTAATGAGTTGAAACAATGTCATCCAAAGAAGAAAGAAATGTAGATTTTGAATGATCACAAAAAAACATTTTTTTCATAGTTTAAAAAGACTTTTCTTGGTAGATAGGATGTACTAGAGACATTAAAATGGGTAGTGGGTGGTCCATGTTTAAATGTGATAACATGGTCCAGTTATGACATTAATGTCTATACATTTCATATGAAATCTCAGGACAACAGAAGTGCAGTTCAAAATAGTGGTGTATTGGTGTTTGCAGAAGCAATGCATTTTTCAAGTGATAAGGACAAAAACCCAATTTCTGCATCAAGTGCATATTATGGAGTGATTGAAGACATATGGGAGGTTGATTACTTTAAAATTAAAGTTCATGTTTTTAACTGTAAATGGTTTATCAGTAACAATAGTGTCAGACATGATGAATTTGGAATGACAGTTGTTAATATGAATAG
Source organism: Viscum album (assembly GCA_963277665.1). Taxonomy (NCBI): domain Eukaryota; kingdom Viridiplantae; phylum Streptophyta; class Magnoliopsida; order Santalales; family Viscaceae; genus Viscum; species Viscum album. The sequence goes on from OY728156.1 coordinate 321,653,563, forward strand.
ATTGAAAGATAAAGCTGGTTCTTTTATAATGGAAACACATGAAAAACAAATTTTCTATGTAGTAGATCAATCAGATATGTATTGGGCTGTTGTTTTACAAGGTAAAAACAATATGTTTGTGAGGATGAACTTGATGAAGAAGCTGATTTATGTGAGATACCTACTTCCATGGAAAGATTAACAGAACATAATGATGAGCATGTTGAAGACATGGTTTGTGCCATAAGTAATGATCACGATGAAGGAATTTGGGAAAACAATCCATTTGTACATTACTAAAATTATAGGTAACATTTGTTTATTTCTTGTTTAGATTTATTATTTTCATAAAATGTTAAATATTGTAAGTTTTTTCTTCATTAAAACATGTATTAAAAAAAATAAGTATAAGTTTTTTTGATTTAATTTTGTTTAGTTTACTTTATCATGTTTACCATTACATAAATTATATATCTATTATTTTTGTTTAGTGACAATTACTTTACCATGTTTACCATGTTTACCAGGTTTACCATGTTTACTATGTTTACCATCTTTACCATCTTTACCATATTTACCATTGTTTAACATGCTTACCATATTAACCATGCTTACTATTATGTAACTTAGTACAATTTGATATTTTCTGATTACATTAGTATTGTAATATTTGAATTTTTATATTTGTGAACTAATGTTTGTTTTTTTGATTTTAAGGATAATGATAGATCAATCAGTTGATTAACCACATGATTCTGTAGATGAGCATATTGGTCATACCTCTGGGGAGGAACATTCACATTCTCCTCTTGATGTTCCCCAATCTTCCTCATGTGCTCCCATTATGACAAAGAGTTCAAGAGTTGGTAAATGTGGGTGCACACATTTACCAAAATTATCACTTGCCTGTATGTAGGATCAGAGGATACTCGTTGAGTTTGATGAGGATGATATTCCTAGAGGTCCAAATGCAAAAGATTTTAAGATTTTTGTATCAACTCAGGGTAAGATAAAAGTAAGCATTTTGTATGATGACTGGAGAAGTGTGGATAAAGCGATAATCTCTCAATTTTGGGAGATGATTTTGGTAAGATCTTTTGATATTGTTTTCTTATTATTTAAATTTTTCTAGTATATATAATATGTTTAAACTCTTCTTTATCAGATGAAATTTCATATTACTGACACTGGAGGAGTCAGGAAGAAATGCTTATCGATGGCTGCCAAGAGATGGAGGGATTTCAAATAAACCCTCACATCTGATTTCATTTTTGGTCATAGGATTCACGACAATCCATGTCATATATATCCTTTCATAGATGAAGACACATGGAGACAGTTTGTTGAAAGTATAATAAAATATTCATTTTTGGTAAGGGAAATGTAAAATTTTATAAGCTTTCTTATATAAATGATCTTATTAATGTTTTATTAAATATTTCTTATTCTTAATTTATAGAAAACAAGGAAATCTCATCAGGATATCCAATCTAAAAATGTATACCCTCATAGTTTATCTCAGGGAGGGTATACATTATTGGAAGAACAAATGATGGTGGAAAAATTACAAAAACTAAGAGTTGAGTCTTCAAGCTCTGGAGAGGTGGCCCCTCCATCCCCTCCATCAAGACATGAAAAATGGAAGATAGATCATATGGGAAAAAAAGGGCAATATCTTCCAGAAGATACTAGAATCGTATCTGAGAGGATTATAAGATATCTATTTTATTTATTTAAGTTAACTATTTTCGTCATATAATTTCAATCATTACAGAAATGTTAAATTAATTAATACAGTATTCTCTTGAGGAGTAGAGCTCACAAGGGGTATTTACAACTGCTGGGAGGCAAGATATTTTATCTGCAGCATTGGGAAAGCCCGAACATCCTGGTCATGTATGAGGATATCCAACAGGCGTATCAGTAAGAAAAGTGTTTCCACATTCTTCAACTTCTTACATTGAGGGTGTTTATAAAAAATATATAATCTTTAGAGGCTGGAGTTCATAATATTAATGCGATTATGGAGGAAAATATTAGAGCATCAGTATACTCTATGTTTTCAGAAATGCAAATACAATTTCAGACTGCAGCTCCCACTCCTCCACCCCCCCCCCCCTGTAGACCCCATTATTTATCCTCCACCTCCACCAGTATCTCCCGCTCCCCCACCTCAGTTTTTGGACCCCATTTTTTATCCTACTCCTCTGACGTAGCTTTATACTTATTGAGAGTTGTATGTTGATGATCCTCAACATCAAATATTTTCATATGGGTTGGTATATTGTATAGGAGATACAGTTCATCATCAACAATTAGAGGTATAGAATCAGAGGGTCATTGTACAGGATATTATAGATATTTCAGCTTGAGTACCATTACCTATAGATGAGGTGATGACAGTTGGACATAGTATCATCCATTTTTTAATTTGGCCATCCAAACTTCTTTGAATAATTACCATAGAGGTATGTATGTTATAGCTTCTATTTTATTTTTTTATTAAAGTTGTTTTATCATTTGAAAAATAATATATTTTTCTATTTATTATTACAGGAATGCTTCAAAGGTAAATAAATCATGTATATACAACAACAAAGACAAATGGATATGACATCAGATACAGATTCTAGTAGTTTTGATAGATTTTCAAGATATTCAAATTTTTTGGCGGATCATTATGAGTTTCTAATGTAAGCTCATGTTTGTGGACGTGCAATAACTATTGGTATTGTGAAAATTGATATCATGGTGCTTGTTACTGGAGATAAGTTGGGCATCAATGTGGTGAAAATTTTTTCCATGTAAGTCTTAACACCTTTTCCCTATGTTATATTTATTAAAAATGTATACATATGTCTATTTTGTATTTGTTATATTTATAAAATTTGTGAGAATAATGAGTGGATAGATGTATATGGATTCATGGACCCGCATTTGATTTCCCCTGAAGCATGTGTATTGGATGAGGAACAAAGAATGCTTTATATTGCTGAAATACATGAACAGAATATAGTCACACAATATTGGATGATACCTTTTTGTGAGAGGTATGAAACACGTCTCTCTCAAAGAGTTCATTATGTTTTAACATAAAAAACCACTAACCTTAAATTTTCTTTTATCAGTGATCATTGGATGTTAGGGGTTTTTTTTTCAAGGGAGAAAACACTTTATTGGATAAGCTCTGTCCATGGTGATGTGTGGGAAAGTTTTAAAAAAATGTTGGAAAATTAATTTTCAATTTCTCAATAATTTTATATATTATAGTGAATTTTAAATTTATCCCATTCGTATTATTTTCTAACAGGGGATGGGTCTACTTTCGAAAAAACACAAAGAAAAGGAGTGAAAAGATCAAATATGTAAATGTGAAGGTAAATATCCATTTATAATTTTTACTTTTTGATTTATTACATAAAAATAATATATTGAATTTACACTCATTCAAACAGAATTTTCATGAAAAACAAGACATCATCGAATGCAGATATTATATGTTAAGATTTATGTATGAAATAATAACAATTGGTACAGTTGTGAACTTTGACCTGGTAATATTTCCTTTTAAACTTTTCCATAATATTTCATTTGATTTATTCATTATACACATTAACTACTATCCTTTAATTTGTAGCTATTTGATGACCCTCAACCCTATAGTGCTTAAGACGTCAAACACTTACAAGTAGAATGGTCAAATTATTTTACAGGTTTGATTGAATTTTAGTTGTTTGTAGTGTAAAATGTAATTTTGAATATTTTCATTGTAATTGTGTATTTGGTAATCATTTAGGTTGGATTTAGTTTTTTTTAAGTTGACATTGTAAGTTTTGAATGTTATATATGTGAATGTTTAATTTTTCTCTACTTCTTGTTTTGGTATACTTATGATGGGTTTTTTTGTATGGATTCTGGTCTGGGGGGAGGGGTTCTAAGGGTGTGGGGGTGTTCAGTGGGGTGGGAGGGTATCCAGGGGTGTGGGAGGGCTGTTCGGTGGGGTGGGGGTGTCCTGGGTGTCCATGAGAGTGGGGGGTAGTCCAGGGGGTGGCAGCATTTCTAGGAGGGTGGAAGGGTTGTCCAGGGGAGTGGGGGTTGTCCAAGGGTGTCCAAGGGTTTGGGGGTGTCCTGTGGGGTGAGGGGGGTTTCCAGGGGTGTAAGAGGGCTATTCAGTGGGGTGGGGGTCTAGGGTGTCCATGGGGATGGGTGGCAGTCTAGGGGGGTGGGAGAGGAGGCGCCGCCATCCCTTGGGGGGATGAACGCCACTGGAAGGTACTCATCACTCCCACATGCGAAGATTGATCTCTCAAAATGTTTCACCAATGCTTTCTTCCACTATAAACATCATTCATTATATCACTTTGATGCCAGTATAACCAAAGGAAAATGCCGTCATGTGTGATGTGGTTTTCCCCTGGTTATACCAACATCAAAGTGATAGAATGAATGATGTTTACAGGGGAAGAAAGCATTGGTGAAAAATTTTGAGAGCTCAAGATTCGCATGTGGGAGTGATGAGTACCTTCCAGCAGCGTTCAGCCCCCCGAGGGATGGTGGAGCCTCATCTCCCAACATCAGATGTCCATGGGCTATCAGGGGTTGGGGGCATTCCAGGGGTGTGGGGGTGTCCAGGGGTGTGGTGGGGGCGGTCCAATGGGGTGGGGGGTTCTGGTCTGGTTTTGGTCAGGTTTTGGTCTGTTTTTTGTCTAGGGGTTTCTAGTGAGGTGGGGGTGTCTAGGGGTGTGGTGGGGGCTGTCCAGTGGGGTGGGAGGGTGTCTAGGAGGGTGGGAGGGATTTTTAGGCGAGTGGGGGGATGTCTAGGGGTGTCTAGGGGTGTGGGGGGCAGTGTCGGGGGTGGGGGTAGTCCTGGGGTGTGGGGTGTCTAGGAGGGTGGGGGGATATCCAGGGGGTGGGGCAGTCTAGGGGTGTGGGGGGTGTCCAGGGGTGTGGTGGGGGCTATCTAGTGTGGTGGGAGGGGGGTTCTGGTCTATTTTGGTCTGTTTTTTGTAACTTTTTGGTCTGTTTCAGGGATGTGGGAGGGTTGTACAGGGGTGTGTGAGTGCTGTCCAGGGGGTGGGTGGTATACAGAAGGGTGGGGGGTTGGCCAGGGGTGTGGGGGGCTGTCTAGGGGGTAGGGGCAGTCCAGGGGTGTGGAGGGTGTCCAGGAGGGTGGGGGTTGTCCAGGGGTGTGGGGGGCTATCCAGGGGGTGGGTGCAGTCCAGGGGTGTGGGGGTGTCCAGGAGGGTGGGGGTTTTTTAGGGGTGTGGGGGGACTGTCCAGGGGGTGGGGGAAGTCCAGGGGTGTCCAGGGGTGTGGTGGGGGATGTCTAGTGGGTTGGGGGGTTCTGGTCTATTTTTGGTAACTTTTTGGTCTGTTTCAGGGGTGTGGGAGGGCTATCCAGGGTGTGGGAGTGATTTCCAGGGGTGGGGGTGTATACAGGAGGGTGGGGGTTGTCCAGGGGTGTAGGGGGATGCCCAGGGGGTGGTGGGGTAATCCAGGGGTGTGATGGGGGCTTTCTAGTGGGGGGGTTCTGGTCTGTTTTTTGGTAACTTTTTGGTATGTTTCAGGGGTGTGGGAGGGCTGTCCAGGGGTGTGGGAGTGTTATCCAGGGGGTGGGGGTATACAGGAGGGTGGGGGCTTTCCAAGGGTGTGGGGGCTATCCAGGGGTGTGGGGGTGTCCAGGGGTGTGGGGTTGTCCAGGAGGGTGGGGGTTGTCCAGGGGTGTGGGGGCTGTCTAGGGGGTGGGGTCAGTCTAGGGGTGTGGGGGTGTCCAGGGGTGTGGTGGGGGCTGTCTAGTGGGGCGGGGGGTTCAGGTCTATTTTGGTCTATTTTTGGTAACCTTTCACTTAGGTTCAGGTAATTTGGCTGGGCATAGTAGTGGTTTGGTTTTATTTAAAAAAAGTGTTTTTTACGTCGGTTATTTCATAATCGACTTAAAAAATGCATTGGTATTAGTTTTAACGTCGGTTATTTGGAAACAGACGTAAAAACATCATGGGAAATGGTTTTTATGTTGGTTATGAAATAACCGATGTAATAAATTGAAATTGATAGTTTTTTACATCGGTTATTTTATAACTGACGTTATAGATATATTTTTACATCAGTTATTATATAACTGATGTTGGAAACCGCTTGGCAGACAGGTTTATCACATCATTTATAAAAATAATCGATGTGATAAATTCTTCGGAGGAGTGCTTTATGATTTCGGTTATATAATAACCGGCGTGAAAGGGTATATACCACATCGGTTATTAAATAAATAACATAATAAACCACGACTCTGAAGCGTTTTCCACGTCGGGTTTTTATCAACCGACATGAAAAACTCTTCGGATTTGTGTTTTTTACATCGGTTTTAAAATAACTGATGTAAAAAAATATGTTTATAATGTCTCATGTAATAACATCGGCCAAAATAAGATGTTAAAAATAAAAAATAACTGCTGTAAAAAACGTTTTCTGCACTAGTGCTACTTGGATGATCAAGGATCGAAGTTTTCTCCTTATGCCAAGAACTGGGGTCACAAGATAGGAAACTCCATGAAGAACCAAACAGGAGGGCTCACATAGGCATGACTCATCTCTGGAATAGGGACTTCAAGAACACCAAGGAAAATAAAGATACCCAGGAAGAAGAAGATCTCGGTGTGAGAAAAGGCCCGATCATAGAGTTACGGGATACGCAATCTCGAGGTGCTTAAAAAGTGGATCATGGTTTGACCATGAAACTAGGTGGTTTCACTCATTAGAATTTATTGGTATTTAATAATTATCCTTGGATATGGTAGAGATAACGGCTGTGAGTTGATAAATCAACTTTAAACGGAGAAAACACATAACAGGGGCAAAACTAAGAGAACATAGGAGGCTGGAAAACACATCAAATGGTGTGAAAGGCCACATGTTTTGGTAATAGAGGGTCTCCCCACTCTTAATGGATTTAATATATCATTTATGGGCATTAAAATGGCTTTAAAACACTTTAAAAGAGTCATTTAAAACACTTTTACGTCACAATAAAATACGTTACTAGAGTTAAACTGGAAAATTCTGGGAGAAGCTAGAAATGACCAACCAATGGGTGAGTCACTGACACCTTGGCACTATTGCCCTGGCACCGTTTCCCTAGTATCTTCGACCTGGAACCATTTCCCTGGCACCATCACCCTGGCACTGATGTCGATCAGTGCCACCGATGTCGATCGGTTCCACCATTCGTTTGACCTGAAATTTGGAAAACTCTTAAATGGGTCATCGATGATCCCCAGGATACACCAAAAACCCTAATTTTACAAAGTAATAGACCAGGAAGGACCGGTCCATTACACCTATGGTTAAAAAATTGTGACTACACATGGAAATTATACCTCATTTCATGAGTATCAAGACACCCCTTGGATAGTAGGAGTACAAAGGATTTAAATTCCTATAATTTTCTATTACCACTGATTCAGTACAGTAACTCTAGGAGTTTACCATTCTAAATATGGATGTTTTTTATTTATTCATTAGTAAAGAGTTTCTGGTGGTATTTAAATCTAATATCGACTGTTACATAGGGAAAGTAGAGTTTACATCCTTGAATGGAGTCCTTCACCTTTTCATGGGAGATTAAGATATAAATGCAGGTAGTGTGGTACCTTTAGTGATAGTTAATTGAACCATATCTATCCATTTAGCAGTAATGACCTTAAGTACTGCTGATGAAATAGGGAATGAGACACTTCCTGAAATAGTGGATCGATACCCAAATTTTTTTTAATAATTTATATAGGTTATCACCCAAAAGAGAAATTGAATTTACTATCAACCTACTATTAATAACAATCCCTATTTCACTTCCATCTTAAAAAATGGGTTTGATTGAGTTGTGAGGGTTAAAGGTTCATATAAAAGATTTAGAAAGTAAAGTATTTATCAAAACTAGTACATCGCCTTTTGTAAAAACCCGAGATTTTATTAGATATATTCTTTTTAATCTCTTTCATATCTTTTATTTTACGCTACACCAATATTATCTTGCCCTATACGCGACACTGTATTAGCTTGCAGTATATGCAACACTAATCTTGGATCGTGTTACACACAATTTCAAGATTGTTTGATAGTAGTTATTCTACGCAACATGGAGTATATATATATATATATATTCAATGTATTAATGAAATATTGTTTGATTATGTTATACGTAACAACAAAGGAGTCGTACACTAAACGCAACCCTGTCTTGGCTTGCATTACACGCAATCGTGACCTTCCTCGATAGCGTGTGTTGTACGCAATACCGGGTTTTACTAAACAACAATATATTGTTATAATATTATTATGAACTAGCCCTTATAAATAGTATTAACTATATTTTGAATTTTATAACATTATTATTCATCTTACACATTTTCTAGAACATGGTATAAGAACAAAATAAATTTTTCGGGTAAAATAAGTATTTTTCAAAAAATGCAGTTTTGCCGCCTTTTGATGGAACACCCACTTCAAATCTAGTTTTTGACATGTTTATAAGTTCAATTTGACAAAATAAAATTATTCTTTGGAATCAAGAAATAAAAATTTACTTTGGATAAATTTTTCATATTATTCTGGTAACTTTCATATTTTGATGAATAGTAAAAACACGCTATATTTTAATTAAAAACAACTTTTTTCATCGCAATAATTTATATGGTTAAATTATAATATTTAATGGTTTTAAAGTATAAATATAATATATTTTTACTATTTAATATAATTTATTTCATTAACATTAATTTTACATTGAATTCATAGGTAAAAGCATTTCAATCTTTTGCAATGTTATAACTTTTAAAACACGTTTTCTTAACAACATGATTAATTTTAAATTAATTTATGCAAATTTTATGTATTGAATTTAGAAAAATGGATTCCACATTTGGAATCAGTGGGTCCAAATTTTATTAATAAGCTACTTTTTATTTTTTGGGCATTATGAATAGTAACTACGGTAAATTTTATTTACCATAGTTAAAGGTAAATCGGGTAATTAAGGGTAAATATAAGATTATAAAATTACCCTAACACCTGCCAAAATCCTATTGGATGACTAAAAGTTGACCCATATCACCTAAGGGTCGGATTATATTCATTTAATATACTTTTTTCCATGAAAATAATTTAATTATTATTAAAACCAAAGAAAGTGACAACATGTCACTTTCTTAAATCTTATAAGTATAATAATTTTAGTTTAGTGATAAACTTCATGAAACTTAGAATATAAATAGTCTCCAGAAAGATAATAAAATTATCTACATCATATGAATTTATTTATAATTTTTAGGGATTAAATAATTATCATTAAAGGTGACATAATAGTGATGTTGAAATTATTTTATTAAGATAAATATCAAATAAATGGTTTTAAAAATATTAAAATAAATATTATATGAACTATTTAATGTTCTCCACTAATTTTCTAGATAAATATGACATGTTATTAATCTATTAAATCTTTTAGTTCTAACATATCTTCTTTATATTTTTTATTTAAATTCAAATAAATGAATAGTTTCAAAATTGACACTATTGTTATTTTATAAAAATAACATATTATAAAATTGTTTAAAAATCACAAAAATATTTAAAAATTATAAATTAAAATTTATATGGTCTAAAATTTCATAAAGTTTCAAATTATGGAAAATTCACAACACATATGTAATTATTTATAATAATTTAAAATTTAGAATATTATTACCACAAATAAAATTAAATTGATAAATAAGGATAAATCAAGTTGATAATGTTAAAAATAAATTCCTAACATGTCTAAATTTTTTTTTTTGATGAGATTAAAACCCCATATAATCTAATATTCTGATATGAGTCATTTTGGAAGTTTCTAAGTGGGGTTGGGATTTAATATAAACTAATATTTCTTATATTTCCAAAGGTGTCCCTCTCTTCCCTTATAAAAGGGCATCTCCTCCCTCTCTTCCTCACACCACTTTGAGCCTTCAAGATCAGCCAAACCCTACCCATTTCACTTCCCCACTTCCTTATAAACCTACTAGAGGTATTGGTTCTCTCTAAAGACCAACTCTAGTGCCCTAAGAGAAAGTTTAAAGGAGGCACTTCGAGAAAGACGTAATACCTTCTACCATTTTCTTCAAGTTCCATTCTTCTTCTACTCCCTCTTATTTAGTTGTTTCATTATGAAGTAATAAAATCATTATACCTCATATACTGATATGTTATTATAAATATTAAATAACCCTATTTCACATTCTATCCATCCTACTGAAAACAAAATCACCGCACGTACGTACGTACGGAATACCGTCTCCACACCGTGGTGTAATCTGTTTTTCCACCAACACCTTACATGGATGGGTATAATGGTGTAAAGAATAACTATATATGGTTATTATAACATCATACTTATTCTGATACATTATAACATCCACTCCAATTCTATTCAATAATTATGGGAATGATATCATCGCTCGTGCGTACGTACGGACTACCGTCTCCACGACGCGATGAGATTCATTCTCCATGTTAACCATACATGAATGATCATAAAGTTTATATAATGAATAATAATGAAATATATGAAATAATAATTCTATTGGATTTATGTATATATATATATATATATGTATTTCATCTATTTAGTTTCATTCAATTCAATAAGGAAATGAAAACAGCGTTCATGCGTACGTATGGCCTACCGTCTCCATGAACGGTGTATTTCATTCCTTTTATAGATATATAATATATATGTATATGATTAATATATATTATATATAAATCATGTTTTACATTCTGGAATTATTTAAATCAGGATATAAGTAATAATATCAAGAACGACAAGTTGAAACACATACGATAAATGAAATGATTTTACCCAAAACGCTGCTTTAACATGGAATTTACAAAAGAACGGGTAATATAAAGTCATAAGTGAAACATATATGATATCATAACAATGAATATGATTATTTAATAAGTCAATGACATTATTTAAATCAATATAAAGGAGGTTCATATCCATACAAATCATATCGGACCTAAGGTAAGGGATAACTTTTCCAATCTCGTTTTTATCCGAGATTATTTATTCGTAAGTATTTACTGGGGTTATATTTATCATCCATGTCCTTGTTTATAAAAATGTTTTCAAGTATGTTTAATGTCCTTTTTACCCATTTTTTACTTTTACTACATGGTATGTATGGAATCTTTCTTTTACGAGGTACTTTTTGACTTTTCCGGAAAAAGTACGAGAAGAATGTTTTTTTAACTTATACGGCATGAATGGATTTTTACGGTTTTATAAATCCTTATTTTCATGAAGCTTCCTCCAAAATATTTCATGACTATTTTCAACAAAATCCTTTTCTTTTAAAATTTCATGACATTTTTTGTAAAGAGAATGATTTTGAAGAAAAAATGATATTTTCCTCAAGAATTCATTTCAAGTGTTTTATCAAAACCATTTTTCATCTAACATGACATTATTTCATATGTGTATGTTTCAAGTATCATGTCTCTATGATTTAAATGGTTTCACTTTTCTTATTATGAAATTATATTCATTCCTTTTATATGGATTATGTGATGATGGGATGATGTTTATGAAACCCATTTTATTTATTGGGTTATTATGAATGATGTATGTTTATTTTGAGGCACAAGTAATAATGATGTCATTAAGAGATGGGTGGGACCTATATCTCCCTCCAATGAATTGGGTAATCATTTATATCTCATGAGATAGACATGGCTGGAATGGTAAGTTAATCTGGTTCAGTGTTACAGGACTAAAACGAGGAGTGAACTCGATTCAGAAAGGGACTTTGTCCACTAAGATGGTCTTGGCAGCAATGCCTTGGATACTATAGAAATCATAACATGTGCTGAATGGTTGCCACAATTACATGTTTTATTCCCATTATATTTTATCATGGTTGATGTTACATTATGATATGTGCCTTACGTACTTCTACGATTTATGTCTTTGCTCAAGATTTTGATGTTTAAATTTCATGTTCAAGTTTTTGCTTTCAAATGTTTATGGATTGTTTTATGTTCTCTATGTTTTCCCTTACTGAGAATTTGAGATCACCCTTTTTATTTTTTATTTTCCCTAGGAAATAAAGAAAGGTTTTAGGTAAGGAAACAAATAGGGGAAGATTGTTATGGGAGTTGTTGAAGATCTTTCAACATGATTAGAAGTTTATATTCCAAGTTTCCAAAGACACTAAACTATTACAATCCTTGCATGTCTATTTTTTTATGTATTAAGTATTCCGCAAAAGTAATGTAATATCCATGTATGTCAAGCTTCGGGTCTCTACACCTTTGTTTTCACTAGTTATATTCATAAAGAAGTCAGATATTACTTTCCACTTATGTATTTATTATCATTAGTTGAATCAAGTAATGATTAAAATAAGTATCATATTCCTTGAATAGATGATATATTTGATCAATTAAAAGGGAGATAAGTGGTTCTCCAAAATTGAACTATGCTCATCATATCATCAGTCTAGATTCGTAAGAGAGGAGATTCCAATGATAACATTTCAGAGTATCTATAACCATTATGAATATATCATCATGCCTTTTGGTATAATGAATAAACTAGTATTTTTCATGTATTTTATAAACCATATCATCCATAGGTACCTCAATTTTTTTATAGTTGTATTTAAGGATGATATTATGGTATACTCTCAAAATAGTAATGACCACAAGGATCACTGGGAAACTATACTGAGTATATTGCAAGATCATAATTTTTATGTTATGTTTTTAAAATGTGACTTGTGGATCCAAGAAGTTTGTTTCCCTAGGAATTTAATTTCCAATGAAATAATATCAGCTGACCCTATAAATAAATAGGAGTAGTCTCTTGTAATATGCCTAATGAAATTGCTTTTCTGGTGTTCAAGTATGAAATTCATGATTTTAGATTTTGTTATGAGATTTTTGGCATGTCATCAGGTAAAGGATGAACATAAATTACTAGATGGTATGTTTCAATATACTCTTATACCTATATAGAAGTGGGATCAGTTTAAAATTTATTTTTTCATAGGCCTACCAAAAAATGTTTAGAAAAGATTATGTTATATGGGTAGTATTGGATCAACTTAATAATTCGATACACTTTATCTCTGTAAAATAATCCAATACAATAAAGGAATTAGAGAAAAATTATATTTGAGAAGTGGTCAGGTTATATGGAGTTACATCTTCGATTGTATCTGACGGAGACCTGCATTTTACCTCTCAATTTTAGTGATTATTATAGCAAGATATTAGAAGTAAATTGAATATGAGAACAACATATCATTCATAGATGTATGGTTAGTTAGAATGTACTATTTATACATTGTAAGATATGATCAGAACATGTGACATGGAATTGTGTGGTTCATGGAAGGATCATATGCCTTTGGTCGAATTCTTTTATAAAAACAGCTATTAGGTTTGCAATACAGATGGTACTATTTGAGACTTTGTATGATAATCCTTTTCATTATCCTTTATGATGAGTGGAAACATGAGAGAAATATTTGATTGGACCAAGCATTGTCCACAAGAATATAGAGAAATTCCAAATGATCTGAAAGTAGATGGATATGGTATAAATCATATAGAATTATTGTGTAGAAAATCATCACAGACCATATTTTGATGTCAATGACCATGTTTTCTAGAAAGTTTCACCAAAACATAGACATCAACACCTATGGAAACAAGTAAAGTTAGTTCCATGATATATGGGACTATTTTAGTTTATATAATACATTGTAACTATTGCATACCGGTTAGCATTACCATTGAGATACATTGTTGTTCATAACAACTTCCATGTTTCTCAACAGAATTTATATCATCCCGATCCTTGAAATGTGATCAGTTGGGATTGTGTTACTATAAATATATATAAAAAATTTATCTATGAATTGATAAGGGTTATAGATATATAGGAAAAGAACCTTCAAGGGGTTTTTATTTCCTTGGTATGAGTATAATGGCAGCATGGTCCAGTTCAAGAGGAAATATGGGAATAGGAAAAGATTATGTGGGAGAAATGGTTTGACTTATTCTAGGGAAATATTAATATCTATCTTCTTGAGGATAGAGATAAAAAGGTTTGGGAGATTATAGCACCCTCAGTTTGAGGTGCGCTGTCTTTTTACTCTTTTTTCTTGTCTTTGGAGTCATTGTGTTAGCTTATGAAATTTTTTGAGGATATAAAAAGTAAATAACCTAGATTTGGATGATATAAAAATCTACAGGAACAATTTACACTATAAATTGTGGTTTTACAATGTAAATAATTCATGGTGGATTTTCAGTGTGTAAAACCCATTTATTACGTAAAATGGTTTATGTCATAAATTGGGTTTTCTTAGAAAAATAATCAAGGTGTAATTTGATTCATAGTAAGTGACCCTCGATGAATTTACGACGTAAATTATTAATTTATGTAATAAATCATTTGGTCCTAGTGATTTTTATTGAGAATAGTGGTTTTAAATCCTCATACAAATTATTTATTCTTTCTTTTGAATTCCAAGATTAACCTAGGAGATTTCCAGTGAACTTCTATATATAAACTCCATTGGAAATAAATATTTGAGTAACTGTTCATGGAAATCAAAGAACAACATTATGTTATTCCTTCTCATTTTGGATCTTATTGTGTTGGCTTTATCAATACCATAGATCAATGTGTGATAATCGGATCTATTTGTTTGTATTTTTGATGGTGATATATTCTTGGGTTCTGATAGAGGAATGAAAGTAATGGTTTAATACATGAATTTGTTTAAGATACTTTTTGAAAATAAAATCAAGGTAGGTGGAATTTCTCCCACTCTAATATTATAAAACTTGTTGGATTGAATCTTGATAAATTTTTCTTGTTCTGTGATTGGAAATCACTTTATAATTTCATGGGTAAAATCCTTTTTGATGTGATTTCAAAATGGTATTTTTTTTTAAATATATTAAGATGTTTTAATTAAATATTTTCAAATGATCTGGTTTTTAAAAGATATTTTTTGTGTGTAAAAATATTTGATATGGATGATGGTATTGGAATACATGGTGTCATGTGTTCATATTGAATTGAATTAGGACTTGTTGAAATATACTTGGTGCTCGGTGCTGACTGGGAAGACACAACGGGGTATCACATAGTGACCACTTGGTGAAAGACATATATCCACTCATGAGTGTTGGGATTTTTATTACTCATACATGTGTGTGTGAGTATAGAATTTGGAATGAGTATTCAAAAGTAAAATTGAAATAAGAATTGGGAAGATTTTTTTGGTTAAATTTCTTGAATAATTGTTTTCCTTTTATTAACTGTTTTGATATTCTCACCCTATGTTTTATATAAAATTTGTTAACATGTTCTTGTCCTAGTGGTGTGGGATGGGAAGTATTTTGGGAATCCCTACTAATTAATATGCTCACCCCCTGCTTGGGAACTTTTGTGTGATTTCATATTTCATCTACAAAGATACAAGGATGGGTCATTTTTTTGTACTTCTCTAGTGGTGATCTTTGACATCATGTTGTGCTTACTGAAGCTAGATATAGGGACGGTCTTCATCTTTATTTTAGATGGTTCCACTTTGGTTCTAATGTAGTTTTATCTAGAGTTTTGGCCTTTATCTGTTAATTATTTTTCTATTGTACTCTAATACTGTTCTTATGCTAGTATTTTATAGAGTTATGTGCTTTATTATCATGAATAAATTAGTTTTTCTTGGTTGTTTTATATTTCTTGATAATTTGTATGGGTTATTAGGTTAAATAATCCCCCAATGTTCTCTTAATCACTTGGAATTTATTTCTGAACTTTGGAGTATTGGGGATGTCACCTAAGGTCAGTGTCACATATTCTCCTAATCAAATGGTAAAGGTGTGAGGCATTATATTTTAGGTGTATACTTTTAGAGAATTAATAAAAAAACATATATAATAATATCCATATATTACATTGATCGCTTTTATTAATATAAAAAACTTTTATTATTTCATAAAAGGATTAAATATTTCTCATAAAAATATTCACACAATAAACCTTTATAGACATAATTCATTTGGCATCACTCTTTATAACCTGGATAAATGGAAAAAATAATAAGGGTGAGATAAAATGCCTAGTAAGGGTAAAAGTAAGAATTAACAATTGAATGTCATTAGGGATCATAATATGATCATAATAGTATGATAAAAAAAGTGATTAAGCTTAAAATAAAAGAATTCATAACCATCAAAACATGGATCATTAAACATATGACCAGGAATAAATCTATAAAAAAATAAGATTCATAAGAATTAATCATTATGATCCATGTGATTTCAATCTTGATTAAAGGAATCATTAAAACTCATATAAATCATAGAGAAAATACATTGGTATCTTCGAACATTATCTTTATAACTCATGTTCACTTGTTTAAAAAATAATTGGAGCCCAGTTAAATACATATGGGAAACCTCCCTAGTGAACTCCCCACTTCTTTTCTTTAAAGTTAATAAACATTACCCAATTTATTGGAGATATGTATCAGGATCACCCATTATATAATATTTATTGGGATCACTCATCGTAATAGTTTTATATGTCTCACCCATCATATAATCTATATCAAACTCACCCATCATATAAGCTATATTAGGATCAACCATCTTATAAGTAGTATCAGGATAAGCCAGCATCATATACTATATTACTCTCACCCATCATAATCAATAATTTCTTAGTATTGTTCATGAATAAAACCTTTATAATCTATCACTTTTCAAAATAACACCCTTTAAAACAACCATCATTGCTTTATAGCTTAGTTAACCCATGGAAAAGAAATGGGTTTCAGGATAATCTCTTTAAAACAATCATCATAAGCCATCCAAATAAAGAATATGGATGGTATCATAATATCACATTCCCAATTAAGTAAAGGAATAATTAATGGATGTTGATATAGATAAAAATATCATTAAAATAATATTTAAAACATTTATTTGAAAACAAGGTAAAATACACTTTTCCTTTGGTTCTATTAAAATATAAAAATGAAAAAAAAATATTGAGAAAATGGTTTCAATTGAAAATAACCCTGGAAAATTATAAATAAATCCTTAAATAAAATAATAGTTATGTCATTGGGAAAATTTATTCATGTCTTAAATGATAAAATTAAACATTCATTTTAAACTTTTTTAAAGAGAGTCAAAAGTGACCCATGTAGAGAGAAAAATAAGAAATTCCATTTTAAAACTTTTAAAATAAGGTAAAATATAATGGAAAATAACTTTATAAAAAAATTTATGTTTAGAAAATAATATTATTGATAAAATTTAAAGAACTTGGAGGAATAGTTTCGTTATAAATCTTTAAAACCCTTAAAACAACATTTTTAAACAAAACCCCTTTACGGAATTCTAAAACCAAACACCATTTGAAATAAAGAACATAATAAAAAACCAATAATACCATGAGTATAAAAATTTTCATCGTATAAAATTAAAATATTCAGTGTATGAACTATATAAATAAATATAGGTGCATTAATCAAAACATGTCTCAAAGAAAGAAGTTTGAGATGAGAAACTCTTGCAACTTGCGTAATGCTTGAATAAAAAAGAAATTGAATGAAGAAACTTAACATGATTCTATAAAAAACATAATTTTCATGAAATAATTTTTGACAACAAGTTAATGGGAGAGTAAGTACACCATATAAAATAAATCATGGTGCATAACATGGATTGTGTCTCAAAGAATTGAAATTGAGACGATTTTAAAATATTTCAATCAATACATCATGAAATAGAGAAATTTAAATAAACTTTAAATATCATGATCAAAGATTAATTCATGATATAATATCTCAATAGGCAACATTTAAAGCATATAAAATGAAGTATGTACATAATACAAGAAATGTATCAAAGAAACAATATTGAGATGAATAATCCTTATAAATATCATATCATTGATAATAGAATTAATCAAAAAAATGATAATGTGTAACAATTGTAAAAACAAAAAAAATGGAATTATAACATTCTAAAATAAGGGTTATTTTCACACATAATCTTATCATAACATAGTCAAATAAGTAAAAGTATAACTAAATGAATGGAAATTGAGTTAAGAACCCACTTAACACTTAGTAAAATTAAATTAAAATCACTTTGGATGAAATAATTTGAATTGTAACTTAAAGTAACTTAAAGTTTTAATGATTCATGATATATAATTTAATATTGGTAGTATATATACCATTTAAATAAATTAAGTGCATAACATTAAAACATGCCTCAACGGAGGGAAATTGAGACAAAATATCTTATCTCATGTCCTAACTTACTATGTACATTCTTTAACTCTAATACAATAAACATATATTAATTATTTAATTTTTTAAGAAAATTTTAAAAGTTTATTAATTTATCATTAAACCATATATTTAATTTATTTCAATGAAATTTAATTACTTAATTAGTTAATTTCAAATTTAACATTTTGAGGAAATTCAGTTCATAGTTTCAAAAAGACTTTAGTATGTTGATTGTGTTCAAATTGGTAATTTTTTGTTCATATTTAGAATAATAATTTAAAAATTATTATAATTTTTATACATTAAATAAAATTTTATAAAAATTTATGAAATTATTGTATGAAAAAAATAATCACATCTCTTTGTGGTGGTGGTAATCCACACGTATGCACAAACAAAATTATCATTTTCCAACAGATGGAAGGGTAAAAAAATATATGAAATATTATCTTCAAAAAATAATAATTATGCTATTAATATCATATATTTAAGCACATTAAATCCATTATTATAAAAAACCATAAGAGTAAGTGATGGAAAATGAAACACATCTCTTCATGGAGGTGGTTGTCTACAAGTATGCACAAATGATTTTTTCGTTTCCCTTTTGATGGAAAATGGTATGAAAAATGTTAGGACCCCCTCAAACCAAAGGTAACCCTCTTGGTATGATAATGTGAGAAGGTATATAATTATGTCTTAATTCCACCTCCAATATACCAAGGGTTGGATACAAGCACTTAGGGTTATATCATACACACATATAAGAGGCATTATCCTTTAAGATATGAGATATCAGAGATAAGATAAAAACACCAAAAAACTCCTTCTCAAAATAAAAATAAAATAAAGATCCCAAATACATGAATGAAATTTCATGAAACTAAAATATATATATGAATGAAGCAAAAATTACCCAAATACAATCCTCGATATTGACCATGAAATCCTAATATCTCCTGAACAACCCATGTTCTAGTAAAGCCCTACTCGATCAACAACCTTCTCCTGCTGACCTGAAAAATAGTTTATATATACATAGGGTGAAAAAAAGGAAAGTTAACTCCTCACCTAAATAGGTATTCTATGTTCCCAAAATCACCCTATATATCTCTCACCAAGTATATCACATACAAGATATCATATAATATAATATCAAAATAAGGTATCCTACTACCACTTCTCCACTTGATTGTTGCTCTTCCCAAACACCAGACATCCTCATCCATCTCTCTCCAAAATAATCCATCTTAAAGAAACTTGTGATAAAGTATCATAACATGCATCCCATGAATCACATCATCCTATCTCATTTCATATACATTGGTTATCACATCATTACATCATCCCATGCCACATCTCCAAATAGTAACAGAGTAGTTTAGCGGAGCCACCACAGCCCACATGTCATGTATTGTACTTCAATATATCATAGAACATACACTTCATACCTATAATAACACATATGATACTATATACATAGATTCATATGTTTAAAAATAATCAAAATCCATTACATCCATCTACACTCTTATATGGGTTAAGATAACCACCATGCATATAATCATATAATATTACATGGAGAATAGATCAGGGTCAGAGGGGGTAGTCATCCATATATTCATCACCATCCTATATATTGGTGAAAACAACCTCCCAAATTCCATTGGGTTTCATTATCCCTAACAACATGGGTAGGGTAGTATATGAAATCACATAACATACTAGATATATTATAGTTCACAACAACATATGGGAATTAACTTAGTCTTAGGCTCAATTACAGTTATCGTCTCTCATAAAACCAACTACTACCACTAAGAACTAGTTAACATATAAGAACACGAGCATTTAATGTGCTTAATTTAATTAATTATTTCCTTTTAACATTTCACTTTATGATAATTAATTCATTCTTCATTAATTAACGTTATTCCAATTCACATCTCATTAATCACCAAGTGAAGTCCATGCCCTCGTGGTAAAATCTAATCGATTCCATGGTTCCTCAAGATTATCAACATTTCAATTCAATTCAATCACTAACCACATGGGTTAAAACATTTATAAATAATTATCATTATATAATTCCATGTACTCTAGGAAACATCCTAAGAAGTCATAAAATAGATTCATAAACCAAGAATAGACAATTACCTCTAGTAGTGGGGAAAGCAATGTTGGTAAACAAGGAACCCATACATCAAGACTTTAGATTAGAACATTATTATGTAAGCATACATCTTTCAGAACAACAATGGGTAAAACTATCTTCAACTAGTTCCATGAATCTTGGTTTCATCCCATACACCATTATATATATCACCATGCATCTAACTGTTACATGCATCAACTGCTACCACAAACTTGAGCCTCATTGCCTATATCTCATCAACCAACATTCATCCCAGGATCACATCATATCACATAGAGAGGATTTCATCCAAATAAAACACAGAAGTAAATAAACAATAAAAATTCAAAAGGTCATCTAGGCCCTAAAAAACAAGGCATCTAGACTTCACATGAAAATGGGATCACTTGGCCCTGAAAATTTATCCTTATCAAACAACCAGTTTTATTACCATCTTGGATTAAATAATTCATTTATCATAATTTAAGACTATAGGTAACCTAATTTATCAAATTTTAAATTATTTAAACATGCTTTCAAGTATAAATTCTAATTTAAACAGACTTTAAGGAAGAATAATTCCATTAACATGCCTCTTTATTATTATAAACAACAAGAATTTTTGGCATCATGTTATTTATATTATTACATTAACATTTGGTATAACAAATTCAATTAAATATTCCTTAAGCATTATTTTTTATTTCCCATCAAACATGAAAATAACAGTTTACAAAAAATATGCCTCTTTAATTCTTTATCCAACCAACATTACCGGATTTACATTGTTTAACCATATTCATAAAATTAACATATTAAAACATAGAATAATAAAAAGGATAACCAAATCATAAAAATATATTTCCAGCTACCAATAAAATCAAGAGGTAAATTTTTATCATGGTGGAAAAACATATGATCGCTACAACTATAAACCATTTCTTTCATTAATCCATTTTAATATTTATTATAGTTAACTATACCATCACCCCATGAGATAAATAATTATTAATTTATTATTGCATGAAAAAACAAGTTTAAGTAGTGAATACCAATACTCAATGATTTCAATGTTCTTTGAGCAATACTAGAACAATAGTAAGGAACTTTAATCACCTCTCCCATAAAGAAACTACATACCTCTAAGAATGACGCACCAAAACTTCACCAAAAAATCAAAGGAAATATATAAGAATAAATGATATGATCTTACATAGCATGAAAATAAATAACATGAGGAACAAGATCAATCAGTGAACAAACAATAAGAAAAAGAGGGTAATCTCACCACAGATCACCATAGATCAAATATGGGAAGTTAGGGATCAATACCAATTGAAAGGGATTTAGCACACATTGAATAGGTAGCTATGGATGCCAGGAGTTGGGATAGGTTCAGAAGGTTTCTTAGAAAACATCATCTATGAAAGGATTTATAGGAATTCTCCTAGATGGACAATAACAGCATGAATGGTCCATTAATATCATGAATGGCTTGATTTAAAGATCCAATGAAAAACACATCCCCCAGATCCACCAAACATGGGATTAATTCACATCATGAACTACATGTTCACATCATGAGTTTTCAGAGACAAGTTTGATAAATATAACTCCCCATACATTCACATCATGAACTTATGGTTTACATACTGAATTTAACCATGGAAATCACCTTCGCACAAGCCACAAATATCTATTTTGGGTAAAAATTGAACTCTCGCATCATGAGAAACATTTCACATCAGGAAATTATCTTGGTTCCAAATTATAGCTCCCAAAATCCACTGATACTTCTCTAGGCTTCCTCTAAGCCCCAAATACCACAAAAACATGAAAATAAATTTGATAAAAGTTTTTGAGCCCTTAAATCATATACCTCTCAAAAAATTATAATCCTTGAGATTTTAAACCAAACCTGTATAGAAGAAAAAGAAAATGGGTTGTCTGAACATCCACCCCGTGAGATACCTCTAAAAATTCTTGGCATCATAGGATCTCAACCACCTCACTTATAGGAAAATGGTGCAAAACAATACAAAACCAATAACCATCTCTCAAACACTATATGATGGGGGAAACCTCTCAAACATAATAAAGGACACAAATAAGTCACCAAGGAAGATAAAATCATCTCATATTCTAGATAAAGGTCAACAACCACAAAATGATAATTTCTACAAGATAATAGTTAAACATCAAACATCTTAGGATACTAATCATGTATATGTGAATAACATACCCATGTACTCTCCTCCACATCACCATGTTTCCAAAAGACACAAAATAAATGAATATCATGTCCACACAACACCTTCTCATATTAGTCTTGGATCTCCATAGGATGATCCTTGAAGGTTGCATCATCATTAATGTAGATATCACCCCAATTGGTGATATGAGAGTTATCATGAAGATAATGGAAAAGATGTGACAAATGGAAGACATCATGTATCTAGATCATTTGTGGTGGGAGTGATATCCGATATGAAATGAATCTAATTTGAGATAAACCCTCAAAAGGACCAACAAACTTGGGATAAAGATTACTCACATGAACAAACATTTGATGCCCACAATAAAAATACACATTTATAAAAAAAATGGCCTCCAATTTCAAACTCTAGGTGTCTCCTCCTACGATCTGTATAGAACTTCTATCAATAGTTCACTACCTTCAGCCTCTCATGAATCACCTGAACCAACTATTTCATGCTCTTCACTACTTTCATACAAAGAATTTATAAATCTATAATCCTATTCCAGAATGATGGAAAATGGAATGGTCATCCATAAAAATATTCAAATGGTTCCATAAAAATGGTGTATTGAAAATTATTATTGTAAGAAAACTTATAAAAAGGAAGGTTCCTCATCCATGAACCTCTAAAATCTAGGATATAATCATAAAAAATGTCCACATAAGTCAAAATAGTCCTATTTGTATGACTATTTTTATATTGATGGAAAGTAATTATAAGGAATAACTAAGTGACAAAATCATTCTGGATACCTCTCCAAACCCTAGAGGTAAAATGAGGATCACAATCATTGATGATTATCCTCGAGAATCCATGGAGTCTCACCACCTTCTCTAGGTACTACCTCAAAAAAACCTCAATTGATATCAACTCCTTGATTTCTATAAAGTGATTTGATTTCATCAAACAGTCCAATGTCACCCATATATCATCAAAGTCACGCTGAACTTGAGGTAAAGTAGTCAAGAAGTCCATTGATATGTCCTCCCACTTCCAATAAGGAACATCCAATAGCTGGAGAAAACTGACAAGAACACAATTCATAGAATTTGACTTCTGGAAAACCAAACATTGAGACACAAAATCTATAACTAAAAACTTTAACTAAGGCCACCAAAACTAACCTCTCAAATATTAACACACCTTTTTCACATCAGGATGTGACACCAAGGGTGAGATATATAACTCACAAAGAAACGCCTCATGGATCTCTAAAGGAATGAAAATCATCCCCTGGAACAACACCTGGTGTGGTTCATCCTCATACCAAATATCAAGGGAATCAGTAAATACAACTTCATCTCTCTAGACCATAAAATCAGAAACCCCCAGTTGGGACTCCTCCACTTACTGTACCAAAATCTACAACACTAACATCTTAAAAAATCACATTTTCCCCCAACCTATCCCAAATCAATATTCATCATTGAGAGATCTGCCATTTCTCTCCAAAAATATACATATTAATGCATAACATCATTGCATGACTTACTGCTCAGTGCATCAGCTATAACCTTTCCCATTATAAGTGTATATAAAATCTTGAATTCATAATATTCCATAAATTACATCCACTATTGTTGTCCTAATTTTAGGTTGCATAAAGATAATTGAAGTTCCAAGGATCGGATGTCAACTGAGAAGGGGGGGGTTGAATCAGTTGATATCTTTTTATAAGTTTCAAAACTTTATGAAACTTAACCCTTGCAACCTGTTAAGATTTACTTCCTTATCAACCTTTAGCAAGTAACCCAAGCATGCAAGAAAGGTAAAGCAAGAAAAGCACACAAGAATTACAAGGTTCGGCCTCAACAAGAGAACCTATGTCCTTGCCATAGCCACTCCCATGGGTCTATGGAAATCCACTATAATGAAGAAGTGAATAAAACTTGTGCCAACTCCCATTGGACACCTTCTATCTCCTGATAGGAAAGATTATACTGACTCCCGTCAGTTTACAATGTTTCCTTAAAGAACAATTGAGCCAAACATAAGAAAAAATACTTTGTCAAGCTTCTCCACAAAATGCTCAATCCGAATCTTCAATCCAATTTCTTGGATCTGATTTTCTGAAACTGAACTTCTCAGCAAGAAAACTATGACTCCGCAAAAGCTCACTTCGAATCTTCAATCCAGATTTCTTGAATCCGGTTATCTAAAACCGGTCTTCTCAGCAAGGAAACTGTGACTCCGTAGAAATAAACACTCTGAATACTCAATCCGAATTCCTCGAATCCAATCTTCTGAATCCGAATTTCTCAGAAAGATAATAATTATTCTGTAGAAATGATCACTTTGAAAACTCAGTATGGATTTCTTGAATCTATTTCTCTCAGCAAAGAAAAGATGACTCGGTACAAAAGCTCACTCTGAATTCTCCAGCGCTCTGCATTTTCTACGTTTGAAAAAAGTTATTAATGAGGAAATGATCTGAGCACATATTTATAGGCAACTCAGAAAGCAAAGGCGGGAATCTTGAAAAAATTTCCCGCTTCCTCAAATCTCAAAAACTCCGCAAATATCTCGCATTTAATCTTAAATCTTTGACTTATTCAAGTCTCCTTAAATTTCTCCGAGATTTATGCAAAGTTGAAATATGAGTTTTCTTGAACTCGTCATATCTTCCTCAGAATGATAAGGCTAGATCTTGGTTCTGATTTTAGGTTCAGGAAAACTGGTTCAGGAAAACTGGTTCAGGAAAACTGGTTCAGGAAAACTGGTTCAGGAAAACTGGTTCAGGAAAACTGGTTCAGAATTGTCATTCCGAATTTCTGGCTCAGGATTGTCATTCTGAATTTCTAGCTCATGATTGTTATTCTGAATTTCTGGTTCAGGAAGTCCACTCCGAATTTTTGGTTCAGGAAGTCCACTCTGAATGTTGGTTCAGGAAATACACTCTGAACTTCTGGCTCAGCAAGTAGACTCCAAATTCTGGATTAGCAAGTAGACTCCAAAAATCTGATTCAGTAAGTAGACTCCGAAAATCTGGTTCAGGAAGTAGACTCCAAAAATCTGGTTTCAGCAAGTAGACTCTGAAAATCTGGTTCAGCAAGTAGACTCTGAAAATCTGGTTCAGCGAGTAGAATCTGAAAATATGGTTCAGCAAGTAGACTCCAAAAATCTAGTTCAGGAAATAGACACCAAACTTCTGGCTTGGGTAGACTCTGATTTTCTATCTCAGATAGACTCTGAAAAACAGGTTCAGAAAAAAGACTCTGAAAATCTGGTTCAGGAAATAGACTCCGAACTTCTAGCTTGGGTAGACTTCGATTTTCTGGTCAGATAGACTCCGAAAAATAGGTTCAGAAAAACTATTTCAGGAAAACAGGTTCTGAAAAACTGGTTTTGAATTTCCTCAGAATTTTCCTTGGTGAAAAAAACCTCAATCCTCTTCACCATTTCTTCAATAGCTTTTATCATGAAACTTTTCATGATGTGTGAGAACTATAAGATTAGAAAAGCATCGTCTAATTTGTTTAAGAAATTTTGAGACACTTTCTTAACTTCTTACTTCTCATTCTTCAACAAAATATTCTTTAAGAAAATCTTCAGCAACTAGCAACTTCAACTTTCTGTAGCTCAAAAACATTCTTCAACAAAAATATTAGTTGTCAAGAAATACAAAAAAAAATTGTTAAACAATACACCAAAAAGGTTCTTCAGTCTCCCCCTTTTTATTTTTTGGCAACCCTGGTTAACAATTTTTCACCTCACAAGACTTTCATATCTCAAAAATGAATTTTACCAAAACATAGCCTTTCTCAAAAGTGAGTTTCCTAACACCACACTACTAGAAAAAGTAATTTTTTTGAAGGATTTACATCCCTCGGTGATAAGAAAATATTGCGGCCATGTAAGGGTAAACTTCACCTTACTCAAACTCCCCCTCAACATTTATTTTTCTCATTCTCACTTTTCTTTTACTCTATCATTTTTCTTTCTCACTCCCCCATTATATGATAACCACTGCTTTAGATTCATAAAGAAAAATTACTCTCCCCCATTGTCAACATAATCCAAATTACGGTGGGGGATACTTCCTTAAGAGTTTTTAGGAAGTCATGGTAGGAGGCTGAACATGGAGTTGCAGCCTCAGCTCAACAAACTTCTCCTTTGACATTGCTTTTGTGAAAATATCAGCAATATGATACTTTGTTGAAATATATTCCAGCAAGATTTCTCCAGCAGTAACTTTCTCTTTTAAGAAATGATACTTTATATCAATGTGTTTTGATCTTGAATGTTGAACAGGATTCTTGGAAATATCAATGGAACTTTGATTATCATAGAGTATCTTCAATGGTTTAGAAACATTCACTTTCAAATCTTCCAACTGAACTTTCATCCACATCATTTGAGTACAAGCTTGAGTAGCTGCAACATATTCGGATTCAGTTGTACTTAAAGTTACTGAACTTTGTTTCTTGTTGTGCCAACTCACGCATCATTCCCCTAAGAAAAATGTTCCTCCTGATGTTGATTTTATATCATTACAATCACCAGCCCAATCAGCATCAGTATAACCATGAAACTTCATCTCATTGTTTCTCTTGTATAACAACCCATGTGAAATTGTTCCTTTAACATATCTCAGAATCCTCTTGACTGCCAACATGTGTGATTATTTTGGATTACTTTGATATCGGTAACAGAGAGTCACAGCATAAGCAATATTAGGCCTTGAAGCTGTAAGATAAAGAATACTTCCTATCAACTTTCGAAAGTCTTTCTGATTCACACTATTCCCTGACTCATCTTTGCTCAACTTTGTGCTCACTGATATAAGAGTTGAAACTTCCTTTGATTCTTTCATCCCAAACTTCTTTAATAATTCCTTGGAATACTTTTCTTGGGACAAGAAAATGTAGTTTTCTTGTTTATGAACTTGTAATCCAAGGAAGAAAGTTAATTCTCCCAACATTGACATTTCAAAATTTTCCTTCATTTCTTTAGAAAATTGTTCATATACCTTTTCTTCATCGCCAGCAAAAATTATATCATCCACGTAAATGATTACAATCAAAGTTACGGAGTTGACATCTTTATTATACAAGTTGTTATCAACCTTTCCTTTAGAAAAATTCATCTTTCTCAAAGAATTGTCAAGCTTTGAATACCATGCTCGTGGAGCTTGTTTCAGCCCATATAAGACTTTATTCAATTTGCAAACTTTGTTTTCATCCTCATAAAACAAAAACCCACAAGGTTGTTCAATGTAAACTTCTTCCTCAATCTCACCATTTAAGAAGGCTGACTTTACATCCATCTAATAAACCTTGTAATTATGATGAGCAGCCACTTCAAGAAACATGCGAATAGTTTCCAAACTTGCAACAGGGGAAAAGGTTTCATCAAAATCCACACCTTCCACCTAGGAATATCCTTTACACACAAGCCTCGCTTTGTTTCTTGTAACTTCTCCATTCTCATTCAATTTATTTCTGTAAACCCACTTGGTTCCGATAACATTCTTATTTGTTGGCCTTGGAACAAGTTCCCATGTTTCATTATTCTCAATCTGATCCAGTTATTCATTCATAGAATCCACCCATTATTTATGTTGAATAGCTTCTGAAACTGATTCTGGTTCAACTTTTGAGATAAGGGAAGTCTGATCTTCTAATCTCAACTTTCTTCTTGTCTGAACTGGAGCCTTCTGATTCCCTATAATATTTTGGGATTCAACATGTTTTCGTAAGGTAGGGAAACTCACATCTTCCTTCCCAGCATCACTTTCTTCCCCATGAGGCTCATCTGAGTCACTTTCACTCTCGTGGGAATTATTTGATTTATCTTCCTCAATATTATCAAAAAAATTTGTGAAGGAACTTGGATTTTCAATTACCTTCACATCATATGAGTCCACCAACTTATGTATACGTTTGTTCCAGCATTTGTAACTTCTTCCATTTGGTGAATAACCCATAAATATTCCTTCTTCATATTTCTCATCAAACTTTCCTAAGTCAGTATTTTTGTTTTTGAGAAATCATGGACTTCCAAAAACTTTGAAGTAGTTAAAAGAAGGATTTTTGTTATACCACATCTCGTAAGGAGTCATGTTGGTTTCCGGTCTCAACAAGCATCTATTTTGAACATGTACAGCAGTGCTAATAGCTTCTCTCCAGAAGAATTTTGAAAGTTTGTATTCTGATAACATACTTCTTCCCATTTCAACCAAGCTTTTATTTTTCCTTTCTGCTACTCCATTTTGTTATAGAGTATAGGGAGCACTATACTGATGTTTGATACCATGCTTCCTTAGATAAGTTTTAAAATCATTGCTTGTGAATTCGGTACCGTTGTCTGTTCTCAACTTATTTATGGAAACTCCCAATTCTTTCTCAACATGTCTTCTGAAGAATTTAACCATTTCAATAGCCTCTGACTTATGCTTCATGAACATGATGTTTTTCATCCAAGTGAAATCATCAATAAAAGTGATAAAGTATAAATCTCTTTTTGTTGATTGATGTCTCATCGGCCCACACAGATTGGAATGAATAATCTCAAGTGGTTTGTAAGATTGAATCTCAACTCTTTTATGACTTTTGTTAGTCATCTTTCCTTTCTGGAAAGTAACACAAACATCTTCATCTCTTCTTTTCAGTTCTGGAAAATTTCGAACAGTATCAACTTTAGAAAGCTTACTCATGTTCTTCTGCCCCAGGTGGCCAAGTCTTCGGTGCCACAACTTGTTTTCATCTTTAGCACTCAAATAACAAGAGTTATTAGATTCTCCAATTTGAAAGAGATTCTCACTGGTTCTTTCTCCTTTTGTAATCACTTTTCCATTTTTCACACTTTTGATTACACAAGAATCTTTTCTGAAAATAACTTATTTTCCATCATCACAAAGTTGACTTACACTAAGTTATGTTTTATCCCATCAGCAAGCAATATTTCCTTAGATTTCAGTTTCTCTGGTTCAATCTCCACTGTTCTGATTCCCTTAATTTTTAAGGAACTATCATTGCTAAAAGTAACTGCTCCTCCATCATGACTTTCAACATGCTCCAAGATTTTTATATCACCTGTCATGTGTGAAGAATAACCACTATCAAGAATCCATGGTTTTTTTCTCTTACTTGCTTTTAAAGCTGTCTCAATAACAAAAGCTCTCTCATCAACCTTCCTATCTTCAGCTTTCTTTTCTTTCATATCATAAGAAACTTGTTCTGGAAGAAGAGTCATACATCATTCGGCATGATGACTAGACCGATCACATCTTCCACACAATTCTTCTAAACATTCAAATTTATTATTTGTTGGCATGTTTCTAACATCTTGAGAATTAACCTTTTCAACTTTCTTTGAATATAGAAGGTTGCTCATTATTCATTCGTTATTTCTTCCACTTTTCTCAATCCTTATTCCGGGTAGAGATAAATTGTGCCAGAAATTATAAGCTCTATGCCCATACATTCCACAACACCAGCAATAACCCTCAAATCTTGATTTTCTATTAAAGAAAGATTTTTCTTTATAGAAACTTTGTTGAGGTTGATAACTTCTTTCAACTCTAGGAAACTCAGGATGTAGGCCATCTCTTCTTTTGAGTGAGTTTTCAATTTTTGTAGAATTGAAAGGTTTCTCACATCCTTTCTCCACCCAAGTTTTACTGATAGTTTTTCCATAACCTGAAATTTTAGAAGAATTAGATAAAACATTATTTTTGATAGGAGAAGATTTCACCTGATTCTCATGATAAGCCTTTCCAGCAGTCTTGGAAGTCTCAACTTTTACTTCAGTGGCTTTGTGGAAGTTTTCATTCATCTTCCTTAGGGAATTTTTGGACTCAATAACTTTTGATTGCAACTTTTTGACCTCTTCTTCTTTAATTTCCAGCTTCTTGCTAAGATCTTATATCATCTTTCCTTGTTCATCAATTCTAAGTTTGTAACTTAAAATTTCTTGAATGTATTCATCTTCCTTCTTAGTAACATATTTACTTCCATCATGAACTTATTCATGATTTTTCTTCATCGCACGAATTTCTTTCTTGAGGGATTTTTTTTGCTCCAGACAAGCAATAAGTTCGGATCTTAGCTTATATTCTCTGTAAGATTCTTCACCACCTTCTTCACTTTCTGAGGAAGCATTTTTTTTCTCAACTTTTGCAATGAAGGTTCTAAATCTTTCTCTACTTTCATCTTCTAAGGAATCATTGTTATATGATTCAGATTCAACCTTCTTGCTCAACATACTTCTTTTATTTCCATAAAACTTCTTCTTGAGTTCTTTAAAAGTCTTATCTTATTTTTCATTCTTGTTATACTTCTTCCATCGAGTATTCTCATTAGAAACATCTTGATATTCTACAACTTTCTTCTTTGGGAAATTCATAGAAAAGTGCCCGATTCCACTGCACTCAAAACATTTGAGAGGAAGTTTCCCTCCATATTTTCCTCTTCCTCTTAGATAGTTCTTGGATATGAGAGACATGATTTTTTCATTCAACTCTTCATCTTCCTTATCAACAGACTCACAAGGATCAGCTTCATCATCATCTTGGATTTTCATCTTTCTCATAGCTTCAAAAGACATTTGATCTTTCATATTCTTCTTAAAGATAGGAGATTTCCTCATTTCATAAGCAACAAGAAAGTTATGCAGTTCATCAAGAGATAAATCATCCTTATCTTCTAAAGCTGAAATTTTAGAATCAAACCTGTCTGGAAAGTTTCTCATAAGTTTCTTCACAATTGTAGAATCTTCCAAGCCTTCTTTGAATCCCATGATGTTGCAAACAATTTCATTAACTCTGGTGAAGTATTCATCAATTGTTTTGTCATCTCTCATCCTGATGTCTTCAAACTTACTATGCCAGATTTGTATCTTGGCTTCCTTGACTTTTGTGTTTCCTTCAAAAACACTTTCCAGATTGTCCCACATTCCTTTTGATGTTGTGAGACCCATCACCTTCTGATAAACATTTTCTGATAAGTACATGAGAATAGAATTCCTATCCTTTCCATTAACTACTATATTCCTCTTGTCGGAAAATGTCATAGAAGCATTTTTCTCAATAGGTGGAAATCCAATAGTGGCAGCATCAACAACTTCAAGGCCAAGAGATAGGAGATAAGGAATCATCCTATTTTTTCATCCATAATAATTCTTTCCATTGAATGTAGGAATTCCTCTACTGTTGACAGAATTGATATTCTCTAAGATAAGGAAAAAAGAACGAGGGAACCTCCCTCTGATACCACTTGAAGTTCCAAGGATCGAATGTCAACTGAGAAGGGAGGGTTGAATCAGTTGATATCTTTTTATAAGTTTCAAAACTTTATGAAACTTAACTCTTGAAACCTGTTAAGATTTACTTCCTTATCAACCTTTAGCAAGTAACCCAAACATGCAAGAAAGGTAAAGTAAGAAAATCACACAAGAATTACAAGGTTCGGCCTCAATAAGAGAACCTAGGTCCTTGTCATAGCCACTCTCGTGGGTCTATGGAAATCCACTATAATGAAGAAGTGAATACAACTTGTGCCAAATACCTTTGGACACCTTCTATCTCCCAGTAGGAAATATTATACTGACTCCCATCAGTTTACAATGTTTCCTTAAAGAACAATTGAGCCAAACATAAGAAAAAATACTTTGTCAAGCTCCTCTACAAAATACTCACTCGGAATCTTCAATCCAATTTCTTGGATCCGATTTTCTGAAAACAAACTTCTCAGCAAGAAAACTATGACTCCGCAAAAGCTCACTCCAAATCTTCAATCCGGATTTCTTGAATCCGGTTATCTGAAACTGGTCTTCTCAGCAAGGAAATAGTGACTCCGCAGAAATACCCACTCTGAATACTCAATCCGAATTCCTCGAATCCGATCTTCTGAATCTGAATTTCTTAGCAAGATAATAATGATTCTGTAGAAATTCTCACTTCGAAAACTCAGTACGGATTTCTTAAATCTGGTTCTCTCAGCAAAGAAAATATGACTCAGCACAAAATCTCACTCCGAATTCTCCAGCGCTCTGCCTTTTCCGCGTGTGAAAAAAGTTATTAATGAGCGAATGATCTGAGCACATATTTATATGAAACACATAAAACAAAGGCAGGAATCTTGAAAAACTTTCCCGCTTCCTCAAATCTCAAAAACTCCGCAAATCTCTCGCATTTAATCTTCAATATTTGACTTATTCAAATCTCCTTAAATTTCTCTGAGATTTATGCAAAGTTGAAATACGGGTTTTCTTGAACTCTTCATATCTTCCTTAGAATGATAAGGCTAGATCTTGGTTCTGATTTTAGGTTCAAAAAAACTGGTTCAGGAAAACTGGTTCAGGAAAACTAGTTCAGGAAAATTGGTTCAGGAAAAATGGTTCAGGAAAACTGGTTCAGAATTGTCATTCCGAATTTTTGGCTCAGGATTGTCATTCCGAATTTATGGCTCATGATTGTCATTCCGAATTTCTGGTTCAAAAATTCCACTTCGAATTTTTGGTTAGGGAAGTCCACTCCGAATTTTGGTTCAGGAAATACACTCTGAACTTCTGGCTCAGCAAGTAGACTCTGAATTCTGGATCAGCAAGTAGACTCCGAAAATATGATTCAGCAAGTAGACTCCAAAAATATGGTTCAGGAAATAGACTGCAAAAATCTGGTTTCAGCAAGTAGACTCCGAAAATCTGGTTCAGCAAGTAGAGTCCGAAAATATGGTTCAGCAAGTAGACTCTGAAAATCTGGTTCAGCAAGTAGACTCCGAAAATCTAATTCAGGAAATAGACTCCAAACTTCTGGCTTGGGTGGACTCCGATTTTCTGGCTCAGATAGACTCCAAAAAACAGGTTCATAAAAAAAGACTCTGAAAATTTGGTTTAGGAAATAGACTCTGAACTTCTGGCTTAGGTAGACTCCAATTTTCTGGTCAGATAGACTCCGAAAAACAGGTTCAGAAAAACTATTTCAGGAAAACTGGTTTTGAAAAACTGGTTCCGAATTTCCTCATAATTTCCCTTAGTGAAAAAAACCTCAATCCTCTTCACCGTTTCTTCAACAGGTTTTGTCATGAAACTTTTCATGATGTGTGAGAACTATAAGATCAGAAAAGAATCGTCTGATTTGTTTTAGAAAGTTTGAGACACTTTCTTAACTTCTGACTTCTCATTCTTCAACAAAATCTTCTTTAAGCAAATCTTCAGCAACCAGCAACTTCAACTTTCTATAACTCAAAAACATTCTTCAACAAAAATATTAGTTGTCAACAAATACAAAAAAATTGTTAAACAAAACACCACAAAGTTTCTTCAATAATACATACATCAAGATCTTGTAATTGATAAAAAAACACAAAATACTCGCTAATAAGGAAATATTTTCACAACTTCAAGGAAAACATGGATACTACCAACTTGATATCATGGGAGGCATAGTTAAACTCATGTGGATATAGCTGATAAGACCCATAAGAAACAAATTATCTCTACTTCATCTTAACACAACCCAAACCAAGATTTTGAGTATCATAGAACACCTCAAATTAAACTCCCTCTTTTGGAAAATAAAGAACTGAATCATTGACCAAATTTTACTTCAGGTACACAAAATTTTACTAAAAATGATCAATACATAATAACTCCCAATAATTTTTATTAAAGTCTATCATAGAAGTTTCAACCATATAGGAATTAGATACGAACCTATTATAATTCCCTATAAGACCAAGGAAACTTTGCACCTATGTAGTTTTGTTGGGGGTTTCTTAAGAAATGAACACCTCAATATTTGAAGGATCTATAGATACACCACATTGGGACATGAAATTCCCTAAGAAATGAACTTCAAAAGCCTAGAACTTATACTTTTACAGCTTCCAAAATGGATTTTGATGGTGAATATTTCCCAAAATGGAACACATATGTTCTTCATGTTCCTCATTAGATGTGGATTACACAATAATGTCATCAATAAAAACCACCATGAACCGGTCTAAAAAAATTCTAAACATTACATTCATCAAACCGATGAACATGGTTAAATAATTCTTTACACTAAATGACATCACAATGAACTCATAATTCCCATAATGAAATAAAAAATAAGTCTTTGATATATCCATATCCTTGACCCACATCTTATAACATATCGACTATATATTTATATTCAAGAACCAAATAGTACCTTTTAATTGATCAAATAAGTCATTAATGTGTGGAATAGAATATTGGTTCTTCATTATCACCCGGTTCAAGCGATGATAATCTATACAAAGATTCAGAATGCAATCAACCTTCTTTATTAACAAAACTAGAGTTCCCCAAGGTGACATGCTCAGCTAAATAAAACCCCACTACAAAAGATCATTGATATGTACTTACAACTAATGTAACTCAAAAGAAACTATTATATATGGGGACATCGACATCATAGAAGCACCCAGTTGTAGGTTTATCCCAAATTCAATCTTCTATTGAGGGGGTAATTCTATAACCTCATCAAAAAATACATCTAGGTACTCTTATATAACCTTGTAAAAAATTGTTAGATGAATGTCAAATAAACTCATCATCATCTCTTCCATCAATTAAGATAGAGAAGGAACATGCCTTTGACCTATCTTAGGGTCTGTCTCACCAAAGAACATTATACGCTCTCCATCAACATC
The DNA here is from genome assembly GCA_963277665.1 of Viscum album. Lineage (NCBI taxonomy): Eukaryota > Viridiplantae > Streptophyta > Magnoliopsida > Santalales > Viscaceae > Viscum > Viscum album. Next base: position 321,688,925 of record OY728156.1, read on the forward strand.
ATATAACACAGTATTTCTCCTAAAATAGTCCACAATATCAGGCACTAAATAAATTAAGTTCATGTTGAGGATGATGTCGTATGGATGTATCCAGAAACATTGGAAGTATCTCTAAGAGTGGTTCTACCTCAGAACTAGCTCATTATCTCTAAATACTTCATACAGATAATGTAGACCTCCAACTAGAGTATTCAACGTCAAGGGAACTAGAATCCTCTCTACCCAAAGTCCCAAATAATGGACTAGGGAAATTGATTTGAAGGATTTTATAGCTCCTGAAACAAATTATGCACCCAAGTATAAAACAAGAAAATAGTACCTTGGATGACATCTGGATTTCCCAGAAATATAAACTCTAGAGAATGTAGCTGACTACAGTTCATATGACCCTAATAGAGACCACCCACATAATCATACTCTACTATCTAAGGAAGAGAATCATATTGGGGATATCCACATCCCACCTTGTCTCATATCTACTGATTCAAAGATAGAGCACCCTACTACTATAGCTTTTAAATAAAACTACATCAATAGAGGAACCTAAATTGGAACACCTACTACATGATACCATCTTAGAAAGGTCAGGTACTATTTTATTTGGTGACCTTGTCCTCTATAAAAAAAACATTTGTCTGATCCATTGGAAGGGGCTTGAGGGTCGCCACCCCTAGAGAAATGAGATGATGAGGGTTGGGGCCTACCCCTGGCCATATAAAAGTTCTTCAATCTAGGAGACTAAGAACCTCATTCCAAAAATAATTTATATAGAGAATCCTACAAAATGACATCTAATGACGATTTGGTCCTAGCCAAAATCCTCTCAATGAACTCTACTCTTTCCAGCACCTCGGGATACATCAACAACATAAACGAGGTGACATGGAACTGGATATTTGGATGAAAAGAATCCATTAAATACCTCTCATTGACCTACTCATTGGGAAACATGTCTAATGTATAATAGATAAGTGTCTGAAAGGTATCCCAAACTCCCACACACTGAAACTCCCACATATAAGGGTAAAAGGCTCTTGGATACTAGACTCTTTAATCATCAAAGAAAGAATCTCTACTCATAAATGGTCTTAGAACTTCTACGATGAGACTGTTAAATCCTCATAGTCCCTAGGGAATAAGAATCACCACTACCCTCACTACTCTATGAAACATTATCACTGCCAATTAAACCTGGTGATCCTTCCGAGAACAGATTAAACTCAAGGATATCTCCACCTCCTTCAACCATTCATCTATCACTAAGTTTGAAATGGATCCCTAAATATTCTATATAATTTTTCACTAAATCTCTTATAGTGTCCCCCACCAAGTTTCATTTTTGATAGCCACTACTCTATAATGATCTATTGCTACATCCTGCTGAAAATATTCGGCATGAATTTGATTAGGATATCAACCTGGATCCATACTTGAAAAAGAAATTTTTGTTAGAGACACCAGACCTAGGAATATATAATATTTATAATTATTTATTTATTTATGTAAGGATCGAGCTAATATGAAGGTATAACTATTTCAAACACAGTCACAAAGAATAATGATTCATGTTTCTTTCCTTGGTTTCTACCACACAACCAGTATCACTTCACTTATTGGGATTACTAAATGTTAATATTAATGAATTAGATTACCAGGGTCCCTAAATACCTATTTCCAAGATGTTATCCCTTATTTACATTTCTTACTAAACTTAAATGACACTATTTCCCTATCAACACATGAAATCCTCACCTATGCCTACCTCCAAAATCCATTATATCCATCAACTTGAACCTTTGAAACCAATCTTTTATGACCCTAACCCCCCCCCCCTAAAGGTACCCCTCCTGGATTGAAAATGAGAGAATATAGATAATTATACTTGAAGCCTACCTAAAATAGGCAATGGTTTATAGAAAACCACTGAGGTTATATCATACACATATATAGAAGGAATTACCCTCCAATATATGAGAAATAATATATAAGATAGGAACACCAAATAATTCTAGATCAATATAAATAAATAAATATCTAAAATACATGCATGTAATGTCATCCAACTAAAACAACTAAAAAATCAAAACTACAAGTACCTGATGATAAGCCTCAACAGTGACCATGAAATCATAATAGCTCTTGAACAACCCACAATATAGTAAAGTCTAACCTGATCACCAACTTTCTCTTATTGACCTAAAAATTTTATATATACATAGGGTGATCTTAATAGGTATACTTAGTAAGATCCTCTCTATATCATCTCATGAAAAAGATAAAGATTTCATGCTAAAAATCAATGAAAAATAATTGAAGATAAATGATCACCTAAATAGGTATGCTAAGTTCCTATACTCATCATGGATATCTCTCATAGAGTATCTCATACAATAGATCAAAAAATAAAATATCAAAAGAAGGTACCCAACTACCAATTTTCCAATGGTTTACTGCTCTTCCCCAATGTCACACATCTTGATCTATATCTCTTTGAAAGAACCCATACTGAATAAACTTGTGTTAAAGTATGATAACATGCATCATGTGAATCACATCATCCTATCACATATCATTAACCATGTTCATCACATCACCACATCAACCCATGACACATATCTAGATAGTAACTGAGTAGTTTCTAGGAGACACCACAACCCTTATATCATGTATTATACCTCAATACATCACAATAAAAACATGTAATACCTACAATAATCCATAGTATACTATATCCAAAGATACATGTGTGTGAAAATAACAACAAGCCATTAATACCCTCTACACTTGTATATGGGAAAAGATAGCCATTGTGTATACCAATAAATAACACTTCTAGGAAAAGAGGGTGGGGTCGGATGGGGTGGTCATCCATTCATTCCTCACCATCCTAGATGTTGTGGAAAACAACCTCCTAGAGTCCACTAGGCATTAGTCTCCTTACTAACATGGGTGAGTCAGCGTATGAAATCACATAACATATAGGATATAACATACCTCATAGTCATAATATGGGCATTAACCTAGTATTAGGATCAACTACAGTTATCATATCTCATATACCCATCTACCACCGATAATAATTTGATATCCTATAAGCACATAAGAAATCAAGGAGCTTCATTTAATTAATTATTTCCATTTAACATTTCAATTTAAATTAATTAATTCATTATCTATTAATTAACATTATTATATTTCACATCTCATTAACCACCAAGTAAATCACATGCCCTCTTGGCACAATCAAATCGATTCCATGGTTCCTCAAGATTATCAACATTTTCATTCTATTTAAACACCAACCCCATGGGTTAAAACATTTATTAATCATTATCATTTCATAATTCCAAGTACTCTTAGGAACATACTAGGATACCATAAAATAGATTCCAAAACCAAGAATAATGAGTTTCCTTAAGTAGTGGGGAAAGGAATTCAGGTTAATAAGAAGCTCAAACATCCAACCTTTAGATCATAACATTATCAAGAAAGAATATAGCTTCAATATAATAATGGTAAAGCCTAGATTTAACCCATTCCATCAATCCCGGTGTTATCCCCAATGTCATAATTTATATCACCATGCATATCACTATCACAGGCGTTAACTACTACCAAAAAAATGGGCCTCCCTACCCATATCTCATATACAAATAGTCATACCAAGATCAATAATTTCAAATACCAAGGATAATATCCAAAATAAACATATAAGGAAGCAAATAACAAATAGAGTAAATAGGGTATCTAGGCACTAAAAACAAGTCAAATAGCCTCCACCTAAAAATGGGCTCACTCAACCCTAAACATTTATCTTTATCAAATAGATAGTTTTATTACCATATTGAATTAACTGATTCATTTATCATAGGTAAAAATATAGGTACCTAAGGAATTGTATATTAAAAGAAATAAATTATTTAAAAATTATTTCAATCATTACTTACAATTTCAAAAAAAAATTAAGGAATAAAAAATCCATTGATATTCCATTTCTAATTATCAATAACAATAATTTTCATCATCATGTTATTTATCAAATTCCATTAACACATAGAAGAAAAAAATCAATTAAACATGTATTAATCCTTATTTTTTATTTCTCATCAAACATAATAATAATGGTTTATAAAAAAATTCCACTTTGATTATTTATCAAACCAATATTACATGATTTATTTTCTTTAACTATTTTTCTAAAATTAACATGTTAAACCATAGCATAAAAAATACTAACCAAAGTATAAAAATATAAAGAATGCTATAAATAAAATCAAGAGGCAATTCATTATCATAGTGGGAAAACAAATTATCACTAAAACTATAAATTATTTCTTTAATTAATCAAGTTTAATCTTTATTATGGTTAATTCCAATAACACCTAAAGAAATAAAGAATTATTTATTTATGATTTCACATAAAAAAGGATAACAAATGAATCCCCTGTCTCAAGGCTTTAAACACTCTTAAAATGAGAATGTAAAAACTATACCAAACTCTAATCACCTCTCTTGTAAGGAAACTATATCCCTCTAATAATGTTACACCAAAACCATGCTAATAAACTTCAAATTAACTCAATAAGAACAAAGTATATCAAACACCATAGCATGGAAATAAATAACATGAGGAATAAGACTGATTAGATAATAAACCACCAGAGAAATAGGAAGAACTCGCCTCAGATCACCACTGATTGAACATAGGAATTTGGGGATCAATCCCTATCAAAAGGACTTAAAAATCTTAAAGAATCACATTTAACCACCTATAGTTGGGAGATATTCATAATGTTTCTCAAAAAAACTAATGGCATGATAGGATTTATAGTCATTCTTCCAGACGGACTTTCATAACATGAATGGGCCATTCACATCGTGAATGGCCCGATTTTAAGACCCATTGAAAAACACAGCACCCAAATCTACTAAACTTGGAATTAATTCAAATCATGAACTGCACATTCACAACATGAGTTTTTTATACATATTCATGAAATATGACTCTTCATCCATTCATGTCATGAACCGATGTTTCAGGTTGTGAATTTCACCAATCAAACCACCTTCACACAAGCTGAAATATTCTATTTGGTTTGTGAACCAAAAATCATGTTTTGAACTATATTTAACATCATGAACTTCACTTGGATCTAAATTTTATCTCCCAAACTTCATTTATCCAACTCTAACCTTCCTCCAAGAACCACAAATATTGAAAATAGGTAAAGGAATGGGTTGAAAGGTTTTGGTACCTTACAAAAAAGGGTTTTACTATAGTCATAATAACATTTTAGTATAGTGTGGATACTGATGTTTTATATTATCACGGTTTAATAATATTTTAAGGTGTTAGAGAAATATGTAAAATTAAAATTCACAATTAATATTTATATCACTTCTTTGAAAAAAACACCTTTGGATTACACCTTAAGAACTCTAGGTTGATATTTTTATGAAAATAGAGCCTCTAGGTCATGGATAGGAATGTTAGGGATATAATTGGGTTGTTATTTTTGAAACTATAGTGCTCAATAGTTCTGATTAAGATAGGAGATAAGGTTTCCTTTTATAATCTAGGAGTGTGGTTCTCTTGAAATTACATAAATTATTAAATTAATATAAATTAATTTTTAAGTAAAAGTAACTCCAAAATGATATATTTCAAATCTAGGGTATATATAAGTCTAAATAACCACAAAAAACAAAATTTGGACAATTATAGGTGATGTTTCCACCCTTATCTCTTTGTTTTAACACCTCGTTAACCCTTTTATGATTACTGTGATATCAAAGTTTTTTACTCATTAGGGGTCATGCAATTTACTATAAAAGGAAAACTGACCCTTAAATGGATAATGTTTGATATTCTAGACCATAATGAATTCGATTTTCCAAATATATATTTTTATGAAATTTAAACCATTTAATAAAATATTGTTTATTATAAAATATCATTATTGTCATTTTTGGAATTGTTCGTTTAATTTGGATTTAAAGCCATCAAGATAACGCTAAAATTCGAATATAATCCGTTTTTAAAAAAAAATATTGAATTTTTATTAACTATAAAATTAATTTTTCACCCTAATTCATACAAAATATATTAATTTAATGATTTTAAAAATATTTACTTTTATTTGTCCACTACTTTCACATGCATCGTGTCACCATTGTATAATAATTTAAAGTAATTATAAAATCACTAAAAATTATAAATAAATTTTCATCATTAAAATAGTTTAATTATTCTTAAAATAAACTTTAATATTCATTAACAACTTATTTTTATCTCTATGTCAACATATAAAATAAATTTAAAATCAAGAGAGTGACGCTTTGTATTTTTATTTACTCAAAATAATATAAATTTTATAACCAAAGGAAAGTCACCAGAAATTTCCACATATTATAATATTATATAATAATGCTTTAAAACACTCATCCAATTAAATAAAATAATTTTTTTTAGTGATTTTAAAGTCTTATCCCATATTTTTAATCATGTTTTACCCATTTTACACTTACTAAGGTGAAAAATATTTATTATGGTTACTATTCATAATGACAAAAAATAATAGGGATGTATTTACCAAATTTTAATATACTAATTAAAAATCTAGCATTCATTTTTCAAGATTAAATTTTTGGAAGTTTCATGGATAAATTTTAATATAATTGCGTAAAACGCAATGAAAAACATTTTTTGGAAAAATGTGTTTTTAAGCCTAAAAATGAAATTATACCATAATCAAATATAATATTGATTCCTATATAATTAATTATATTATATATAATTTAAATATAATTATGTTATGTTAAAATAAAATATTACTTTTAAATTACTTTATTTAATGAAAATAAAGGACAGTTTTACAAAAAAATCGATATTTTTCACTATTCATTGAAAAATCAATATTTTCATAAAAATACTAATATATAATCATAATATAATATTGATATGATTATTTTAAAAAATTATATCCATTTTATAAAATAGTATTTATAAAAGTGGTATAAATTAATTATAATATTCACTCACAAAAATAATAAAAAACATTTTTGAAGAAATAATATTTTTGAAGAATAAAATCACATACCTAAAAATTGAGTTCTTATTTACTATGAATTAATAAATTTTCATTGAGTGTGAAAATTTTATATATATTTCATAATTTATTTAATAATATTCATACCCAACAATTAAACAACTGTGTTATAATGTTCATATTAAAATAATAATATTTTTATAGTATATCGTAATTCCCTTAAATCTCAGTGTTGTGTATTAAGTTAACTATCGAGCATAGTGATGTTTTTAAAATCATAGGTTGTTAAATGAGAGATTATAGTGGATAAAACATGAGATGTAAAATTATATAACAATCATAATTATATGATATATAACATTTAAATGCGACTACAACATAAAAATGAGACATTCATAAGAAATCACCACGGTTTATCACCAAGGTGTCATAAAACGTATTACTAAGTTTATTAACCATTGTATTATGAACATGCTATATAGAGAGATTAATTCTTTACCTGGTTAATTTGAGTATAACTAGGTCACACCCTTAATGTGTCTTAATTCATGTGTTCCACATAGATCATATATCATAATAAAGAAATTCATTAATAACTCATGGAGAATAAAGAATATGTTTCATATAAAATCATTAAGTACATAAGTGTTTAAATGCTTGAACTTTTCATCATTTTTAAACTATGAGAAGGAAATGTGAGTTCAATACATATAATTTTCCAAATAATTAAGTATAATGGAATCTGTATGAATTCCATTGAATAATTATAGCATTGGGTTTTCACAACATAAAAAGAGGGGCATAGAGAATCAAAGGATGATTCTGGCAACAAATGGGTATACAAAAGGGTATATGGAATGAGATTAATGATAGTGAATTGAATTATCTCATTTATGGAACAAAATTTTTAAAATAATTGAATCATCATAAGTTCATGAGAACATAATACCTTTGAAATTGTAAGACTAACCACAAAGGAAGTACTTCGATCAAAAGGGAGAGTAAGAGAATCTATTACTATGTGAGATAGATTCTTAAAGCTTTAAGAGAGTTTCTTAGAACTTTATAAACTCATTGGAAATGTTATAAAAAGTTTAAGTGAGTATTAATTAATGTTCAATGTATTTTTAGTGATTTAAATGTGGTGGATAGGTGGGTATTTATAGAAAAATGAGGAGAACTGTTTATTTATTTCTAAATATAGGCCTTGGAATTCTATGTTGTGGAAAATGGAAAACCATTAGATTACCCATGATTTTATATAATTGTTTTTAAAATTTAAGGATTTTTTTTACTTTTATCCATGAGATAATCGAAATCCAATTTTTAATATTACTTTGGGTAGGTGAAAGTATTATTCCCACAAAATATTGTTTTAAAAAGCTTAATTTCCATTTTTGACTTTGGAAAGTTTTTTATTGGTTTGGAAAGACATTTAAATTCATTAAAATACATTATATTAATAAAATAACATATTTTTGGTTGGGGATACACTTATTTTAATTATTAAATCATTATTACCTATTTATGAAGTCATAAAACATATTGAAAACACAAAACTATATTTTACTATTCATTGAAAAATAAAGTATTTTATAAAATTCTAAAAATTTCAGCATAACTTAATTTCTACATGATAATTTAAATTATAATATCTATTTTATCAAAATAATTTTCTAAAGATGATAATTTTAACATTAAAATTAAAATCTTAATTTATTGAACAATAACACTTTTTGTTACATAATCAACTTTCTAACCATTATAAAAATTACCCAGGACATTATAAAACTATATTACCATTTAAATTTAAATAAAAATTTATTTTTAACTATATTTAATGAAAATAACTTTTATTTAAAATCTTTATTGAAATTATATATTTTCTAAAAAAATATGTTTCCTTTTAATTTAAAAAACTATTTATCATATTCATCTTATATTCATGTGTATTTTGATAAAAAAATAATAATAATAATGGGATTGAAGAAACATATATTTAATTTATAAAAAAAATATATTTTTATAATTCTAAAGTATAGATACATAACCCCTAATTACACTAGTATACACTCTAGGGGTAAGGTGTGTGATGGTGGCACTTTCATGGGGTGGCTCAGCTAACATTGATCTAGTGGTGATCTCCAATAACTTGAACTTCTACCATTGTTAATTATACTTGAGTATTAATTTTTTAATCTATTGTTGTTCTTGGTCAAAGGTAAACTATCACAAACCAACCTGGGTCATCCCAGAACCGAACGCCCGATCCAACCCATGACAAGGCCTAAAGGGAATTATTAAACCCCACAGATTTTCAACAAGTGCCCCGGCATCAAAAACTATCTTTGGGATAAATTTTACAACAATAAAAAAATATAAACATATTTAATATATAAAATAAATACAGCATTCCCATTCAAAGTTAGATATTGGAAGATAAAGAGTATAAGTTAATGCATGTGCCAATCCAAAATAGGTAAACAAAAGTACCTAAATCAATTGGAAACCCATCTCTATATGATATGTGGGTTAACTCCCGACCATGTAACCACCCAAATACCACAACCTAATAACATTAATACTTTCCACTACTCTATGGCGCCTTTCCTTTTACTTTAGTAGATAAAACATGATCTACACACACCCAAAGGTAAGTATAGGGTGTGAGAAAAACAATCCCAGTAGGATCTTACCAAGTGTTTCGTATTCAGACGTCAATAAATAAATCAATTATTCTATTTTTAAGAAAATAAAGGCATCAAATAAAGTTTTTCACGTCTTTAAATATAACATAGAAATCTCCCTTTACATAACAGTTTATAAAACATTACTAGATAAAACACTTTTCAAACATGCATAAATAACCACTTCAAAATAAATAATCATGGTAAGTCCTAAGATTTATTATGTCTAGGTTAGCTAGGATATTTACACATCATTGAATAGATTATTATGTGCACATGAATCCATTAAACAATGGTCCTAGGGATAAGAGAACACCCCAACAAGGGAACCCCCTGTCATAACATAGTTTAGTTAAAGCTATAGTGTAGGTTCATGCTAGTTACCCAAAAACTATCATAGCATGCTTATCCCAATCTATACCCCTTCTAAGTACCTAGGTTAACATGTTCCATAACCCAAATTTAGAGGATTTATATTTCAAAATAAATCCACACTTTTAGGTTTTCATTTTCATAGATTAGATCATTCAAAGGGAATTATAAACATAAATAAAATCAAATAAAACATTCTTTGAAATCCTTTTCCATTATTAATAAAAAAGGTAAAATCCATTTTATGAAATAATCCCAAACTATCACATTTAAATAATCATGAATTATTCCATTAAAAAGTTTAGAAAAACAATTTTAAAATGAGAAAGTGATTATGTTTTATAAAACAATGGATTTACATGAAACCACCTACCTCAAACACTTGGGATTTCCAGTAGCTGAACAATATCCACAATAAAAAGATAAATATGGATATTAGGTAGAAATAAAATACCCTAAACAATTAAACCCATATCAAGAAACTTATATTAAACAAACTCTATATCATCACATAAAATAGAAACCACTTACCATGATAATTCCCAAACAAGCGCACAAAGATCTTAGTAATTCGAGTCTCTTCCTTACTTTCTCATAATGGATCTATAATAAAACTCATTAGATCATGAAACAACCCAAATATATAGCCATAAAATTCCAATTTATGGTTTTCTAAATAAAAAAGGGAGTATGTCTAGAATAATGAAGAAAGAACGATGAATAATGGTCACTTAACAAGAGTTTCCTTGATCCAATGCATCAATAATCATCATAATTACTCTATGGAAGGGTTTGGATCTCCAAAAAATACAATAGGTATACCTAGGGTCAATAAATTAGATTATACTAGAAATAATGGGGCTAAAGTGAGGCATTTCCAATTCCAAAAATAATGTTCGGATTAATTAATTCATGTTGCACAGTTTGGCCACATGGTTTGGTAAATTGTGCATCAACTATGCACCGAGTTCAGTATACTGGAGAATCCACATGGTTTTTTCATATTACTTGTCTAACCTTGAAAAACCATGGGAAATTCTATTATCCCAAACTATCATAACTTTCATTTCTTCCTAGAAATGCTACATGGTTTTTCCAAACCATATGTAAACTATGCACACGCCCAAAAAACTCAAAAAAAAATCCTAAAAATCACCCAGAATAACCTGATAATGGTTCAAAACAAAAGATATTAAAAAAATGAATATATGTACCTAAAAGTGGCATTAGAGGCTGAGGATTCTGGAATAGCACTTCAGGGGAAGTCCTTTTTGCAAGTTGCTACAGATTCACTTCATGGACAAAGGAGGTAGGAGGGAGTTAGTGTCTTGGGGCCCTTGGACCCAAACACTCCCATTCATAACTCCTCATTCAATCAGGCTGGGAGAGAGGGGAAGAAGAATGGCTTGGAGTTCAAAGCAAGCAAGGCAGATTTGTGGTGTAGGATGAGGCCCCCCAAAGAAGACTCGGGGGTGGAGTTGAAAAACCGTTTTGAAGGGCTGACGGATCAAGAACAAACACTAACATAGAAGGAGAAAGATTCAGGTGATGATGGGTATAGCCAAGTCTCGGCAGACAGTGTGGAACATTTCCAAGGGAAAGGCCCACACAGCCCAAGAAGGAAGAAGGGGAAAAAAGGAAAGCGTGACTCAGGGAAATGTATCGTGGTCTAGGGGAAAATCCAAGGGATGAAAAGACTAATCTTACTTGCATAAACTGATGGAAACCAGGTCAGACAAGAAAGTAGGAAACAAGGAAAGGAAAGGCCTACAAGAAAGGTAAAGTGGAGACCCGAGCAAAGAACCAAGAGTGATGGAAGAAGAGGCAGGGGTGTCTGAAGCTCATCCTCCACTCCAAGGAAGAAATGATTGAAAAATTCATTTGGCCCAACGCCTCAAATGAGGACATTTTAAGAATTTATGAAAGAAGGTTGAATTTTTATGCCACCGAGGAGCAAGAAGTGTGGATAGACAAGCAATACTGAATCATAGCCCAGGGCTTCAACCAATGAATTATCACCTTGGAGGAATTCATTTAGATAATGGAAAGAATGGTTACTCACCTTGAAGAACTCATCAAATTGGATCCAGACACTCAGGTTAGTACTATGCACTGGGAACTATATAGAGTGTCTGACTCAAAGAACCTTAGTCTTGTGTTTAACCATTTTGTGAGCTCTTTCATTACGTAGTGGTTTTTGTTTTGTGAACTATGGTTTCCCACTTTTCCTTAAAGTGGATTTATAAAAAAAATATTGGAGGGGGGTGGGGGATATTTGATGTTATTTCCCTAACATCCCAAAGTTTGTTTTTGGGAATAACACTCAAGTGTCTCGGGAATATTATCCTCTGATTGGGAGATCACATAAAAATATTTCTCATCTTCATAATCGATCAATATAGGGTGATTATAGAAACACCTTGACTCATTAGATAATAAAACCACAATAGGGAATCAAGGAATAAAGAATAACAGTTACGCAATATATTTTTATAGTCATATGATCATGGAGGATCGATTGGGTCCTTCATCTGTGTGAGGTTCCATTCTTCTTAACTAAAATTTTATAAAATTCTTGTTTGATACTATTTATTCACATGATTTTATTTATTATTATTACATTAATCAAATGGTTTTGTATATCAAGATTATGCCACAAGTTATGATTATCCATATACCTCTCAAGTAGTGATAATATAGAGGATTTAACTGCATATATTTTTCTATAACCATCGATGGAGTCCAATTTATTTAGTACTTTTCTATTCTGGAAATGGATATCTTTGGTTTAATCCTAGAAATGTATTGGTTAGTTCCTTTATAACGACCCAAACTTTCATTAATGAAAATTTCTATTGGTCTAATTAAATGTATTGTTATGAAAAATTGTTATGTAAAACATATGCACTTCCTTGGTTTTATGTTTTTGGATTTTAAAATACCGTTAAGAATTATGATTGTTGCTAGTATAGCTATTGAATAGTGATCACATGCTTAGTATAAATATAGAGTTATAATAAATCTAATTTACTCAAAAAAAGAAAGTGATGGCCTCATCTAGTATAATTTCCCCATACGAAGCCAATTTTTCATAGCTTGGAAAGTATGTGGCGTCATTGGGCTTAGCTCTTGACCAATCTCAAGTCGAGCTTCAATACGTTAAGCTCAAACGGAACCACCTATGGGAGAAGTGGAAGTTGATAGAGATTACCACCTGAGCGATGTTATCCGAGCCACCCCAAAAGTCTATCACCATCGCACACCTTACCCTTCGGTCTTATGCATGTGTTATGAGGGGTTATGTAACAAGACCTTAGCACTATGATTATGTGCCGTATTTTTGTATATAATAAAGAATATACATTCATTTTATTTTGTAAATAGTTTTTAAATCAAAAATAGTATTTTTAGTTAATATTCAATTATGAAATATATTTTGATGAATTAATGTATTTTTGAATTAAATAATATTTTAATAAAATATTATTACAAAGTTACTTTTTATAAATGATCGTATAATTTTTATAAATACAATTAGAATTTTTATTAAGGTTTGAAAGTTGTTTTTATTAAAACCTAGAAATTTTTTATAAATGTCATTTTTTATTTTAAAAGTAAAAATTCACATATTTAGATAATTATTCAGATAAAATTAATATTATTTTTGAAAACAGGACGTCGAAATTATCCAATGGTGAATTTTTCATAATTTTCTGAGACATTCGAGTTTTTGGGTAAAAATTAAATACTGTTTAATTATATAATGTGTTTTATGACATCATAATGAAAAAATAGTACTATAATAAAATAATATAAATGGTATATTCGGACAATATATGTTTTACCATTAAAATAATGTGATTTTATATTTGTTTGATTTATTTTACAAAGCCTTAGTGGACCCTCCAAGACTTATAAAACATTTTAACTTTTTAAATTGATTTCTTTGAGAGTGTGACTCACCTCCACATAAGAAAACCTAATATTTTCATAATTTCGTCCATTTTCCTTATAAAATAATGTTTTCCACTCCCCTTTGGAAAAAATAATGGGTAAAAACCATGGGTTGGTTTGTGGTTTTGATTAGTTTAATGTGTGGTGTCCAAAACTTAAACAATAAAGAATTCCCTCTTGCTTCCTATATAAACCCACCCAAGCTCCCACTTCTTCTTTACTAAAATACTTTTAAGCTAAACAAACCTCTAAACTCCTCTCTCTATAATCCTCACAAGGAACCCCAAGATCTAAATAGGCCTATCTCAAGCCTCTCCCAATCCTTTGGGGTCATTATTCCAAGTAAGGGATTTCTTCCTTTCTCATTTTTTGTCCATAATTCATTATGTTGTTATGTCCTTTTATTTTAAATTAAAAATGTTGGGGTATGATTTTAAGCCCCCCCCCCATACTTAACCCCTTATGTTTGAATGATGATATAACCCTTTCTCTCTCATTAATTCCTCCCATGTACACCTGTTACTATGCCTAAATTCTGTAATGGATTTATCCTTCCTCATTTTACATTCAAGCAATTCTTTTGTATTATGAATCTAAATTCTATTACATATGTTGGAACATGTTTCTATATGACCCCCTTACTTTCCATTTCATGTAAATATTATGAGACACCCCTTTCTCTCTCATCAACCATTTTTATTAATTCTTACGTCACGTCGTTATGCTGCCGAAATTGAACTGTGGTTTTCCAAGCCAAAGTCATTGTGTAGTGAATACCATGCCCATTTCTTTATCAAGGGTATTAAACTTTATGCACATTTACTTATTGATTGTATAGTTTCATGTATTAATTCTACATTCCTTTATCGTGTAATAAATGATGATGTTTAAGGAATCCATGTTATATGATCCATGTGGCACACTTATGCGTGAAATGAAATGATTGAGAAGGGTGCACCCTGATAGCGCTCCAATGCATTGGGTAAAGATTAATATCATGATACTTAAAGTTAAATGAGGGTTTAATCATGATAATTCAAGTGTAATAAGGGTTTACTCATGTTCCATGTGCAATGATCCTGGGCTCATGCTAATATCATGTTAAATGTTGATGCCACATTTTCATGTTATGATAATAATCACTACTAGAAAAGGGGGCATTGGAGCCCCCCAGACTCGGGCGACCGCCATTGGCGGTCGCTAAAGCTAACCAATAGCGACCGCCAATGGCGGTCGCTAACCTACATAAAAAAAACGAGGGGCTTCTGCGCCCCCCCCCCCCCCCCCCCCCGCGCCCCCTCCCTCCCTCACCGCCCTCCCTCGCCGCCCTCCCCTCCCCCGCTGCCCGGCCTCCCCCGCCGCCCGCCCTCCCCCGCCGCCCGCCCTCCCCCGCCGCCCGCCCTCCCCCGCCGCCCGCCCTCCCCCGCCGCCCGCCCTCCCCCGCCGCCCGCCCTCCCTCACCGCCTGCCATCCGGCCGCCGCCCTCCACCCTCGGGCCTCCGGCCGCCGCCCTCCGGCCTCTCGGCCCTCCCCTCCCCCCCCCCCCACCCCGAACGGCACCCGCACCCCGGACAGCCCCCGCCGCGCACTCCGGACCACCCCCCACACCCCGGACGCCTCCCCGCACCCCGGACAGCACCCCCCCGCGCACTCCGGACCACCCCCCGCACCCCGGACGCCTCCCCGCACCCCAGACAGCCCCCCCCCCCCCCCCGCGCACTCCGGACCGCCCCCCGGACGCCTCCCCCGCACCCCGGAAACCCCCCCCCTGCACTTGGACACCCCCCTCCGAACCCGGACAGCCCCCCCCCCCCCCGCACCCCGGACAGCCCCCCCCCCCCCCCGCACTCGGGACACCCCCCCCTCCGAACCCGGACCAGCCCCCCCCCGCACCCCGGACAGGCCCCCCGCACCCCGGACACACCCCACCCGCACCCCCCGACAGCCCCCCTGCACCCAGACAGCCCCCCCCTCCCCCCGCACCCCGGACACCCCCGCACACCCCGGACACCCCTGCCCGCACCCCTGACAGGCCCCCGACACCCCGGACACCCCTCCCCGCACCTCAGACAGCCCCCCCCCCCCCCCCGACCCCGGACACCCCCCCCCCCTCGCTGCCCGTCCCCCGTCCCCTCACCGCCTCCTCTCCTCCAGCTCCCCGCCGCCGCCGCCGCCCATCCCCTCCCTTGCCGCACCGCCTTTGGCTCCGGCTCCCCTTCGCTGCCTCCTCTCCCTCGCAGCACCGCCTTCGGCTCCCCTCCCTTTCAGGTTTGTAGCTCAATCAGGTAACATGAGCTTTCAGTTACATTATTATTTTATCAATAGTTCATAAACAAATGGTTAATATTTATTTTGAATATAGTTGATTTGAAAAATGTAAATGTAATAAGTATTGTGTAAATGTTTGTTATACAGATATTATTATGGATAAGAGTTGGATTGATCTTCCAAATCGAACGTCTAGAGAATATTTCAATGGCATTATGCAGTTTATTGACTTCACGAGAGGATTTGAAAGTGACTATATTAGTTGTCCATGTAGAAAATGTGCTAACAGATATCAATTCACACGAGATACTGTGAGGGAGCACCTTTTCTTTAATGGATTTCTGAAAAATTATAAGAGTTGGACTCGTCATGGAGAAGAATATGTTCGTTGTCAAAATACAGATGCAGCTCAGATGGATGTTGATGCAAGGATGACTGATCCAATGCATGAAATGCTTACTGAAATTGTACGTGGGTTTGATCCTGAAGGCATTGACATCCAGAATCTTGAGACTGGTGAGATAAATCTTCACTCTGGTGCAGATCGTGATTCGAGGAGGTTTTATGAAGTACTTGATGATGCGAAAACAGAATTATATCCTGGATGTACTTCTTACAATAAACTGTCGTTTATCGTGGAGTTGTTGCATTTGAAGACTTTGAATAATTGGTCAAACACATCATTCGACATGCTTTTGGTTTTATTGAAAAAAGTTCTTCCTATCGACGCTAAGATTCCTGAGTCGTATTACTATGCTCGTAAGTTGATAGAGAACTTAGGTTTTACATATGAGACTATAGATGCATGTGCAAACAACTGTATGTTGTTTAGAAATGAAACTGCTCATTTGGATATTTGTACGGTTTGCGGCGCTTCCAGGTGGAAAGAGAACAGGGGAAATAAGACTCATCAAAGTCAGATTGCGATACAGGGGAAACCGATTGCCGTAAAGCAAATGTGTTACTTTCCCCTTAAACCGAGGTTGAAAAGATTTTTTATGTCATCTAAAGTTTCTAATTTAATGAGATGGCATGCAGAAAGAGTTCATGAAAGTGACATGTTAACCCACCCGGCAGACTCTCATGCATGGAAGGATTTTGATAAGATACATCCCGACTTTGCTAAAGATGTTCGTAATGTCCGATTGGATTGGCAGCAGATGGTTTCAAATCCATTCAAGTCTATGGTTGGTGCAACTCATAGCACATGGCCCGTGGTGTTGGTTCCATATAATCTTCCTCTGTGGCTTTGTATGAAGCAACAATTTATATTACTTTCCACTCTTATTGATGGACCTAAAAGTCCGGGGGATAAGATTGATGTTTACCTTCAGCCATTGATTGATGAGTTGAATGAATTTTGGGGCGATGGTGTGATGACTTATGACTGCGAAACGAATGAAATGTTCAAACTGCATGCTGATTTATTGTGGACAATCAATGACTTCCCAACTTATGCAAATTTATCAGGCTGGAGTACGAAATGGGAATTTTCTTGCCCTTGTTGCAATAAAAGTAAAAAATCTGTATGGCTTAAACATTCCAAAAAATGGGCATACATGGGTCACAGGCGTTTTCTCCCTCCCCAGCACAGGTTCAGAAAGGACAGAGTGGCATTTGATGGTTCTAGAGAGTTCAGCCCAGCACCAAAGATCCTGACAGGAGTCGAAATGTTATCGCAGATTGAGGAAGAAAACATCCGCATGGTATATGAAATTCAGGATTTGGTGGCTCCTCCAGTACGTAATATTCGTGCAGCGGGTAGGCAGCGCAGTCACAATTGGAAAAAGAAAAGTATTTTTTATAGTCTTCCGTATTGGAAAACTAACATGTTGAGGCATAATTTGGATGTCATGCACATTGAAAAAAATGTTTGTGATAACATATTGTGGACCATTTTAGGTGTCAGTGGAAATTCAAAGGACCATGTTAATGTACGCCGTGATTTGGAAGAAATGGGTTTAAGGAAACAGTTGCATTTACAGTTAGCTGAGGGAAACAAGGCATATATGCCTGCTGCACAGTATTCGATGACTATAGAGGAGAAAGAGACATTTCTTTCCATTTTGAAGATGGTCAAGGTGCCTGATGGTTACTCTTCTAATATTTCAAAGTGTGTGAATCTGACGAGAAAGACATTGCAAGGGTTGAAAAGTCATGACAATCACATATTACTTCAGCAGTTGATTCCAATCGCAATTTGTGATTGTTTATCCCCCAATGTTGTTCAGCCCTTGATTGAGATGAGTAATTTTTTTAGACAGCTTTGTTTAAGAAATCAACGAATGAGTGATTTAAAATTTTTGCAGGACCGAATTGTACTTACGCTTTTTCACTTTGAGAAACTTCCCCCCCCCCTCATTTTTCGATGTTATGGTCCACTTGACAATGCACCTAACTGATGAAGTAATGGCTGCTGGTCCAGTGCAATTCAGGTGGATGTATCCTATTGAACAGTATTTGAGTACATTGAAAAGATTTGTACGCAACAGAGCTCGTCCAGAGGCATCAATAGCCAATGGTTATTTGATGGATGAGTGTACTACCTTTTGTGCAGAATATCTTACGGATGTTGAAACAAAATTAGATAAGCCCTCTCGGATTCATGATGGTCCAGTTGGATAAGGAACCACATTTGATATGGACAACATCGAGTGGATACAAGCACATCGATATATCTTGTTCAATACTCCATCAGTTGCACCATTAATGCAGTAAGTATCTTATCAATGTGCTTGTATAACTTTTACATGTTTTGTTTGCATAAGTTGATCTTTTAAACATCGCGTAATCATTTGCAGGAAACACATTAATGAGATAAAAGAAGAGATGCATCGTGCGACTGAGTTGCAAATTCAACAATCTCATTATACGGCATTTCATGATTGGTTCAAGGATTATGTATGTATAAATTGATTTTCATTATGAGTGAAGTATTAAACTAATTATTTTTGCATATATCAGTATTGATTTTTATAAATTATGTAGGTTCGTAAGCTGAGGGAGTTAGGGGACCCCACGCTACCTGAAGTATTTATCCAACTGGATGAGGGTCCATCTATAACGGCTCGTCGTTATAAAGCTATTGATGCTAATGGTTTTCGATTTCGCATTAAAGATGTTGACGACAAACGAGCAACACAAAACAGTGGCATCGGTTGTCCCTTTGTCGATTCTGGTTATTACTATGGTCAATTGATAGACATCATTGAAGTTGTATACACACACGGTTTGAAGTACATATTGTTAAAGTGTAATTGGGTTGATCCAATGCGTGGATGTAAAGTCGATCAATATCAGTTTTCATTGGTGAATTTTAACTATATGTTATACAGAAATAATGAACGAGTTGAGAATGAACCTTTCATTTTGACATCACAAGCGGAACAAGTATTCTTCGTTACTTTGCCTTCGGATCCAAGTTGGAAAGTTGTTGTCAAAATGTCTCGGCGAGGAGTGTTTTTATTTGAAGAAGATGAACCCGAGACTGTTTCGTTTGTTTACCAACAACTTGATCAACATACCGTAGTTCAACGTGAAGAAGATATTTATTGGGTTAGAGCGGTTGTTGAAGGAGAAACGGTCGATTTGCATGCTTAATGAAAGGTATAATTGTTTTCCCGCTATTCAGTAGAATGTCCTAGGATATCATAAATTATCTAATCATTTTATAAATCCTTATAAGTTTTAATCCTCACTTTTGTAAGTTAATTCAGTCATAAATATTTAGGTTGATTAACTTTCTGATTTTTTAAAATTCATTCACAACTAATTATTCAATCCATTTTTTGTTTGATTAACAGTTGTACAAGTTTGATTTATTAAGAACAATCCAATTTATCTTTTAAACACTTTGGACTCATTACTGATATTTTGTATGACTGCAGACATGTCAGGGGAAGAGGCAGAAAATCCACATCATCCATCTGAGGCAGCTACGTCTCAGGGTCGAGGTATGTTTGAATGTCATTGTCTATATTTTTTATGTAATTGACATATATATATATATATATATATATACATTTTTCAATTTATATATAAAATTGTTTTCAACAGGATCAGACTCGGCTGCTTCTTCCTCTCGCAGGAGAGGCCCTGGTCGTGGCATATTATCATGGAATTCCGACACGACGATAGATGTTTCATTTGATGAGGTATTTCATCCCGTGGGACCGAATGCCCCGGCATTTATTCGTCAGCTGGGTCATATCATACGTGACCCACATCGATTTTCATTGACCACGCGTGATTGGGCTTCTATCCCTCAGGACACATTAGATCGTCTATGGAGGGAGGTTCAGGTAAGAAAATAATTTTACTTTATTTTCTATTTATAAATAATACTAATATGTTTGATTATTTTCATTATAGCAAAATTTGAAAGTATGCCCTGAATAGTTTCGGCCCGTGTGTATGAGAAAATGCCGTAAGCTGTGGAAAGATTATAAAGGAAAAGTGAAGAGGGACCACTGGGTACCAAATGTGGGTGCCCTTGACATTTTGGAAAAAGTCCCGAGAGGTATCCTCCCGGCTCAGTGGCGTGACTTGGTTGCATATTGTTCTAATGAGGGTGTTGCGGTTTGTATATTAATTATTTTTCTGTATATATATTTTCAAGAATATGTGATTTGTTTGAAATTTGAATGAATTGAATGTAGGAGGTGTCAACACGCCATTCGGAGAATCGAGCGTTGCAGGGACCAGCTCACAGGCTCGGGACTCGTCACGTGTCTCAGATCCGACATGAGGTATATATTATTCATTTTTTAATTTATTAATTAATATGGTTTTGTGTTTATATTCTTTTAATATACAGTTGCGAGGGCAAGGTGCAGCAACTGATAAAATGTCGGTGTGGATAAGGACTCGTGATCGCAATGATCCAGAGGTTGCAGCATTGATAGTAAGTGTCTGTACTTACCAATAATTACATAAATCTATATATTAACATATATATATTTATATATATTTAAATATTTCACAGGATCAATTTGAAGCTGAGTTAGAACATCTTCCAGAGGACCAGCGACAGCTTCCCATGCGACGGGATGAGATCTTTCATCGCATTATTGGTCGGGACGGGCATGGCTATAGTTTGACCTATGGAGCAGGGATTCCTCGTTATGTAGTGTCACACACTGCGGTTTTCGGTCCTGCTGTTGCTCATATGACACAGCAGATGTCAGATTTTGAGGCACGGCTGCGCGCTTCCGAGGAGACAAATGCGCAATTGACAGCTGAGGTTAGAGCACTGCGGGAATATGTGCGTCGAGCTGATGGTACAGGGGATCATACGACGCAGGTATATACTGTATTTATTTATTTAATTTAAATTATTTTTGTTATTAAAATATTTATAATGTTTATTTGTTGTAGGCACCTGGCCCACCAGAAGGAGGTAGCAGTGATGGCAACGCGTGACGCACCATATATTCACGAGATATGTTTTTTGTTTTTACTGGTAGGGTTGACATTGATGTACTGTATTTATTCATTTAAGTAATGAATTATTACCATCCATGGTGGTCTTTTAAATATTTTATACACATATTGAGTTTTTGATCAGATAATCTTGAATGATTCTACATTTGAAAAAGTCGAACTAATTCCAACAGATCAATAAATCTGATATTATAGATTATGTATTATCCAATATATTTTTTATAAATTTCTGTATGGTATCGATAAAAGAAATATGTATTAATTAGATGTTATCACTTTTATTTTTCACTTTTGTAATCAATGGGATGGCCTTTGCACCCCCGGAGAGCCCCCCGCACCCCCGTACAGCCCCCCGCACCCCCGTACAGCCCCCCCGCACCCCCATACAGCCCCCCCTCACCCCCGTACATCCCCCCGCACCCCCGTACAGCCCCCCGCCACCCCCGTACAAGCCCCCGCCACCCCCGTACAGCCCCCCCTCCCCCCCCCCCCCGCACCCCCGTACAGCCCCCCGCACCCCCGTACGGCCCCCCGCACCCCCGTACATCCCTCCGCACCCCCGTACAGCCCCCCGCACCCCCGTACAGCCCCCCCCCCCCCCCCCCGCACCCCCGTACAGCCCCCCGCACCCCCGTACAGCCCCCCTGCACCCCCGTACAACCCGCTGCACCCCCGTACAGCCCCCCGCACCCCCGTACAGCCCCCCCCCCCCCCCCCCCCGCACCCCCGTACAGCCCCCCGCACCCCCGTACAGCCCCCCCGCACCCCCGTACACCCCCCCGCACCCCCGTACAGCCCCCCGCACCCCCGTACAGCCCCCCGCACCCCCGTACAGCCCCCCCGCACCCCCGTACAACCCCCCGCACCCCCGTACTGCCCCCCGCCACCCCCGTACAGCCCCCCGCCACCCCCGTACAGCCCCCCCCCCCCCCCCCGCACCCACGTACAGCCCCCCCGCACCCCCGAACAGCCCTCCGCCACCCACGTACAGCACCCCTCACCCCCGTACAGCCCCACGCACCCCCATAC
This sequence comes from Viscum album, assembly GCA_963277665.1. NCBI lineage: Eukaryota > Viridiplantae > Streptophyta > Magnoliopsida > Santalales > Viscaceae > Viscum > Viscum album. Next base: position 321,711,726 of record OY728156.1, read on the forward strand.
AGCCCTCTGCCACCCCCGTACAACCCCCCTCACCCCCGTACAGCCCCCCGACACCACCGTACAGCCCCCCCCCCCCCCCAGCACCCCCGTACAACCCCCCGCACCCCCGTACTGCCCCCCGCCACACCCGTACAGGCCCCCGCCACCCCCGTACAGCCCCCCGCACCCCCGAACAGCCCTCTTCCACCCCCGTACAGGAGGAGGAGGCCGCACGTCCATCGGACGTGCGGTGCGCGCAGCACGTCCGATTGTGTCGTTTTCAGCAGCGCGGCGCGCTCTGAAATGACGCGTTGGGGGGTCAAAACCACCCGAACGACCTCCGAATGCCACGAAACCATACGACAACATCCGGGGCGTGAATTGTGAAATGTTCGGCCAGACGGCACCTCATTTGGAGGTTCCGTTTGACCGCGGCGGCCGGAAACGCGTTTCCGGCGCCCTAAAACACCAAAACGGCGTGCGGCGGTCCAATTCGGAGCAAACGTGCTCCGAACGACCTGAAACCGCACGGGAACGATAGAAATATTATTCCTGAGATGCAGGAGGAGGCCGCACGTCCATCGGACGTGCGGTGCGCGCGGCACGTCCGATTGTGTCGTTTTCAGCAGCGCGGCGCGCGCTGAAATGGCGCGTTGGGGGGTCAAAACCACCCGAACGACCTCCGAATGCCACGAAACCATACGAAAACATCCGGGGCGTGAATTGTGAAATGGTCGGCCAGACGGCACCTCATTCGGAGGTGCCGTTTGAACGCGGCGGCCGGAAACGCGTTTTCGGCGCCCTAAAACACCAAAACGGCGTGCGGCGGTCCAATTCGGAGCAAACGTGCTCCGAACGAACTGAAACCGCACGGGAACGATAGAAATATTATTCCTGAGATGCAAAAGGAGGCCGAACGTCCATCGGACGTGCGGTGCGCGCGGCACGTCCGATTGTGTCGTTTTCAGCAGCGCGGCGCGCGCTGAAATGACGCGTTGGGGGGTCAAAACCACCCGAACGACCTCTGAATGTGACGAAACCGTACGACAACATCCGGGGCATGAATTTCGAAATGGTCGGCCAGACGGCACCTCATTCGGAGGTTCCGTTTGACCGCGGCGGCCGGAAACGCGTTTCCGGCGCCCTAAAACACCAAAACGGCGTGCGGCGGTCCAATTCGGAGCAAACGTGCTCCGAACGACCTGAAACCGCACAGGAACGATAGAAATATTATTCCTGAGATGCAGGAGGAGGCCGCACGTCCATCGGACGTGCGGTGCGCGCGGCACATCCGATTGTGTCGTTTTCAGCAGCGCGGCGCGCGCTGAAATGACGCGTTGGGGGGTCAAAACCACCCGAACGACCTCCGAATACCACGAAACCGTACGACAACATCCGGGGCGTGAATTGTGAAATGTTCGGCCAGACGGAACCTCATTCGAAGGTACCGTTTGACCGCGGCGGCCGGAAACACGTTTCCGGCGCCCTAAAACACCAAAACGGCATGCGGCGGTACAATTCGGAGCAAACGTGCTCCGAACGACCTGAAACCGCATGGGAATGATAGAAATATTATTCCTGAGATGTAGGAGGAGGCCGCACGTCCATCGGACGTGCGGTGCGCGCGGCACGTCCGATTGTGTCGTTTTAAGAAGTGCGGCGCGCGCTGAAATGGCGCGTTGGGGGGTCAAAACCACCCGAACGACCTCCGAATGCCACGAAACCGTACGAAAACATCCGGGACGTGAATTGTGAAATGGTCGGCCAGACGAAACCTCATTCGGAGGTGCCGTTTGACCGCGGCGGCCGGAAACGCGTTTCTGGCGCCCTAAAACACCAAAACGGCGTGCGGCGGTCCAATTCGGAGCAAACGTGCTCCGAATGACCTGAAACCGCACGGGAATGATAGAAATATTATTCCTGAGATGCAGGAGGAGGCCGCACGTCCATCGGACGTGCGGTGCGCGCGGCACGTCCGATTGTGTCGTTTTCAGCAGCGCGGCGCGCGCCGAAATGACGCGTTGGGGGGTCAAAACCACCCGAACGACCTCCGAATGCCACGAAACCGTACGACAACATCCGGGGCGTGAATTGTAAAATGGTCGGTCAGACGGAACCTCATTCGGAGGTGCCGTTTGACCGCGGCGGCCGAAAACACGTTTCTGGCGCCCTAAAACACCAAAACGGCGTGCGGCGGTCCAATTCGGAGCAAACGTGCTCCGAACGAACTGAAACCGCACGGGAACAATAGAAATATTATTCCTGAGATGCAGGAGGAGTCCGCACGTCCATCGGACGTGCGGTGCGCGCTGCACGTCCGATTGTGTCGTTTTCAGCAGCGCGGCTTGCGCTGAAATGACGCGTTGGGGGGTCAAAACCACCCGAACGACCTCCGAATACCAAGAAACCGTACGAAAACATCCGGGGCGTGAATTGTGAAATGGTCGGCTAGACGGCACCTCATTCGGAGGTGTCGTTTGACCGCGGCGGCCGGAAACGCGTTTCCGGCGCCCTAAAACACCAAAACGGCGTGCGGCGGTCCAATTCGGAGCAAACGTGCTCCGAACGACCTGAAACCGCACGGGAACAATAGAAATATTATTCCTGAGATGCAGGAGAGGCCGCATGTCCATCGGACGTGCGGTGCGCGCGGCACGTCCGATTGTGTCCTTTTCAGCAGCGCGGCGCGCGCTGAAATGGCGCGTTGGGGGGTCAAAACCACCCGAATGAGCTCCGAATGCCACGAAACCGTACGACAACATCCGGGGCGTGAATTGTGAAATGGTCGGCCAGACGGAACCTCATTCGGAGGTGCCGTGTGACTGCGGCGGCCGGAAACGCGTTTCCGGCGCCATAAAACACCAAAACGGCGTGCGGCGGTCCAATTCGGAGCAAACGTGCTCCGAACGACCTGAAACCGCACGGGAACGATAGAAATATTATTCCTGAGATGCAGGAGGAGGCCGCACGTCCATCGGACGTGCGGTGCGTGCGGCACGTCCGATTGTGTCGTTTTCAGCAGCGCGGCGCGCGCTGAAATGGCGCGTTGGGGGGTCAAAACCACCCGAACGACCTCCGAATGCCACGAAACCGTACGAAAACATCCGGGGCGTGAATTGTGAAATGGTCGGCCAGACGGTACCTCATTCGGAGGTGCCGTTTGACCGCGGCGGCCGAAAACGCGTTTTCGGCGCCCTAAAACACCAAAACGGCGTGCGGCGGTCCAATTCGGAGCAAACGTGCTCCGAACGACCTGAAACCGCACGGGAACGATAGAAATAATATTCCTGAGATGCAGGAGGAGGCCGCACGTCCATCGGACGTGCGGTGCGCGCGGCACGTCCGATTGTGTCGTTTTCAGCAGCGCGGCGCGCGCTGAAATGGCGCGTTGGGGGGTCAAAACCACCCGAACGACCTCCGAATGCCACGAAACCGTACGACAACATCCGGGGCGTGAATTGTGAAATGGTTGGCTAGACGGCACCTCATTCGGAGGTGCCGTTTGACCGTGGCGGCCGGAAACGCGTTTCCGGCGCCCTAAAACACCAAAACGGCGTGCGGCGGTCCAATTCGGAGCAAACGTGCTCCGAACGACCTGAAACCGCACGGGAACGATAGAAATATTATTCCTGAGATGCAGGAGGAGGCCGCACGTCCATCGGACGTGCGGTGCGCGCGGCACGTCCGATTGTGTCGTTTTCAGCAGCGCGGCGCGCGCTGAAATGACGCGTTGGGGGGTCCAAACCACTCGAACGACCTCCGAATGCCACGAAACCGTACGACAACATCCGGGGCATGAATTGTGAAATGGTCGGCCAGACGGCACCTCATTAGGAGGTGCCGTTTGACCGCGACGGCCGGAAACGCGTTTCTGGCGCCCTAAAACACCAAAACGGCGTGCGGCGGTCCAATTCGGAGCAAACGTGCTCCGAACGACCTGAAACCGCACGGGAACGATATAAATATTATTATTGAGATGTAGGAGGAGGCCACACGTCCATCAGACATGCGGTGCGCGCGGCACATCCGATTGTGTCGTTTTCAGCAGCGCGGCGCCCGCTGAAATGGCGCGTTGGGGGGTCAAAACCACCCGAACAATTTCCGAATGCCACGAAACCGTACAACAACATCCGGGGCATGAATTGTGAAATGGTTGGCCAGACGGTACCTCATTCGGAGGTGCCGTTTGACCGCGGCGGCCGGAAACGCGTTTCCGGCGCCCTAAAACACCAAAACGGCGTGCGGCGGTCCAATTCGGAGCAAACGTGCTCCGAACGACCTGAAACCACACGGGAACGATAGAAATATTATTCCTGAGATGCAGGAGGAGGCCGCACGTCCATCGGACGTGCGGTGCGCGCGGCACGTCCGATTGTGTCGTTTTCAGCAGCGCGGCGCGCGCTGAAATGACGCGTTGGGGGGTCAAAACCACCCAAACGACCTCCGAATGCCATGAAACCGTATGAAAACATCCGGGGCATGAATTTTGAAATGTTCGGCCAGACGGTACCTAATTCGGAGGTGCCGTTTGACCGCGGCGGCCGGAAACGCGTTTCCGGCGCCCTAAAACACCAAAACGGCGTGCGGCGGTCCAATTCGGAGCAAACGTGCTCCGAACGACCTGAAACCGCACGGGAACGATAGAAATATTATTTCTGAGATGCAGGAGGAGGCCGCACATCCATCGGACGTGCGGTGCGCGCGGCACGTCCGATTGTGTCCTTTTCAGCAGCGCGTCGCGCGCTGAAATGGCGCGTTGGGGGGTCAAAACCACCCGAACGACCTCCGAATGCCACGAAACCGTACGACAACATCCGGGGCGTGAATTGTGAAATGGTCGGCCAGACGGCACCTCATTCGGAGGTGCCATGTGACCGCGACGGCCGGAAACGCGTTTCTGGCGCCATAAAACACCAAAACGGCGTGCGGCGGTCCCATTCGGAGCAAACGTGCTCCGAAAGACCTGAAATGAGATTATTTCTTGAATCGAAGTTTTTAAATTATTATAGCACAATGATTTGATATTATATATATATTAAATATATATTAAAACATTTAAAATATATTATATATATATATATATTTATAATATTGTATTTAATAGTATATATATGAATATTTATATATATATATTTATATTTATATATTCAATTCAATAAAAAAAATTTTAAAATTTTTTTTTTTTTAGAATAGCGACCGCCATAGGCGGTCGCTATAGTGTGCCCGGCAGAGGGCCTTCAGCAACCGCTTGGCGGTCGCTGAAGGCCGATATGCCGGCCTTCTATAGCGACCGCCATTGGCGGTCGCTAAAGGCCTCTAGCGATGAGGCAATAGCGACCGCCAATGGCGGTCGCTGAGCGGCCGCTAAAGACCTTTAGCGACCGCCAATGGCAGTCGCTAATGGCCTTATTTACAGTAGTGAATGTTATATCATGTCTTTATGTTCATGTTTATCTTAAGCTCCATTGATATGCCTATTGCCTAACATGTATTGTATTCTTCATGTTATGCCATTTTAATCCCTTACTGGGCTTTATATCTCACCCTTTTATTATACATGTCCTCAGGTTATCCCATGCAATGCTAAGTATGAAGGAATGTAGTGGTCATGTAAAGGAAGTTTTCAATAAAGAAGTTGTATTTTATGTTCTAAGTTGTTATGTAATGTTCCTAATCCCAAAATACACTAGAAATATCAATATTATATGTTGTATCATGTGAAGGGTTTTATGTAATAAATCATGTTTAGGTGTGTAATAAAGATCATGGTTTTTATAGATGGTATCAGAGGATAGGTTTAGTTATTTTTGGGATTAGGATTAGAAACTCATAGTGAAAGCCTTAGGGATAAGACTAAGTATAATAAAAATATCCCTAAATTTTGGTTAGTGTTTAGTAATAGTTTTATCAAGAAAATACATCCCTTTCTGGATACGAGTAGGTAGAGACGGCTTTGGTACAGATGTATCTATGGGTAAAACCTGAAAACACCACTTTGAGATAGACTCAAAGGGGAACTGGTGCACGACAATGGGACTTACTGCACTCTTGGTTACGAAACTCCTGCGGTATATGTTTTGGTAAATTCATAAGCTTAGTATGAACCATTATTAAGAGAATAAAAAAATCCTTTAAGAATATATGTTAGGAAATAGATCATGTATAACATAGATTGAAGCCTATAAATTCATAATTTGAGGAAATAAAAGTAATTTATAAGTCATCCGTTTTTATATTTGGATTACCCTTTATTTGTTACCCCTAAATTTCCTTTTATTCTAGTAACTGGCTGGTAATCGGAGGACTCGGGATAAAAAAAGATGTGAAGATCAATGTGGCAACTGTTCTAATGCAATGCTCAATCCGATGGGAGAGGGAATTGAAAACTTTATCATGATACTCTCTCAGTTAACTCAAGTTTTGAATATAAACATGGGTCAAGAGGAATGTTCAACCCCCCCCCCTAAGAAATAATAATTTGAAATTGAGATCTTCAAGAGAAAAAGACCTTCTACTTTTAATGAATCATCCAATCCCTCAATCACCAAACAATGGATCAACTCCACTGAGAAGATCTTCTTCATCATTCAATGTTTTGAACAAGAGAAGGTACTTTTGGATGCTTATCGTATGGAGGCTGAAGCTGATCAATGGTGGACATTGATCAAAAATATTAATCCTTAGGGGGAGATCTAGGCATTGGAATGGAAGGATTTTTGGAAAAAAACCAACATATATTTTCCTCGCACCCTCCGACTTAATATGGAAACGGACTTCCTTGACCTCAAGAAAAAAGACGATTAATCCATCAGAGAATACGAGGAAAACTTCACAATGATTGCATGATATGCCCCCGTCTTTGTCGTTACCCCAAAATTCAAGGTTTACCACTTCTTTGGTGGGATAAAACCTAGCCTACAGAAAGCTCTAGCGATCTGTGACTTTGAGAGCTATGAGGAAATTATCTGATGTGCCCTCAAAGTCAAAATCGAGATCGGCGAATCTTAGGGGTATCATGGGGATAAGAAGCGTAAGGTGGAATTCAATTATAATATTCCAATGGATAAATCCAACAGTTCTAAAAAAATAAAGCACCCCACTTTTCAAAGGTGTGGAAAGAAGCACCCTAGAAATTTCCTGAAGGGGATGAAGAAATGCTTTAGGTGTGGAAGATAAGGGAACCTAGCAATTAACTGTTGGAGAGAAAAAACTCACGGCTACAAAAAAGGAGAGGAACACTCCATTTTACCCTCAATGAATTGTCCATTTCTTCAACTAAAAGGAACTAGGGAAATTTTCAAACAAGTTCCCTAAGCCAATGGTTTTCATAGGCAACCAACAACCTCCAAGGTAGCAAGGGTGAGATTTTTCTATCATTATTGTCGAAGTGTACCCCGACAAAGAAGTGGTGATAGGTACACTAGTTATTCATTCAATAATAGTGAATGTACTTTTTTATTCTAGTTATAAACATTCTTTTATATCTCAAAGGTTTAGTAGAACAATCCCCACACCACCACAAATCATGGAAGTAAAGATGTCGATGAGTATGAAAAATGGGGAAATCATTGCATCCCATGAATATAACTCATCCCCTGTCATAATTTGGGGATTGAAATTCCTGGAGAACCTCATCATACTCCCTCTAGTGGAATTTTATGCAATTCTTGGCATGGATTGTCTTTCTCTATATTGAGCTAACATAAATTTCTATGAGAGGGAAATCACTCTCTATATGGCGCATCAACCCCCGATTCTGTACAAGTTCAAGGAGGAAGATGAATATTCTTTAGCATAATCATATCAAGAGTGGATATTACTACCCTATGAGCATTCATACCTTTCTTAGATGATTGAGTCTAAAAAAGCAACCATCCTTGAAGACATTCCTATTGTGAGGAAATTCACTGAAGTGTTTCTTAAGGAATTTCCTAGTCTTTCTCCTAGAAGAGATGTTGAATTATAAATCGATCTTATACCTAGGGAATTACCAATATCCAAGACTCCATATAGAATGGCTATTGTGGTGCTTGAGGAGTTGAATAAATAACTATAAGAGAATCTAGATAAAGGGTTTATACTCCCAAGTGCTTCACTATGGGGTGCACCGGTCCTCTTCATTAAGAAGAAATATGAGTCAATATGCCTTTAAATTGATTATCATGAGCTAAAAAATCATAATAAATAACAAGTATCCTATACCATGAATTGATTACTTGTTAAGTTAGCTATGTGGAACATAATACTTCTCCAAGGTGGATTTGCGGTTGGGATATTACTAAGTAAGGGTGAAGGAGGATATCCCCAAGACTATTTTTCGTACAAGATACGGGCACTATGAATTCATAGTAATGCCTTTTGGACTCACTAATGCTCCATCAGTCTTCATGAACTTGATGAATAGAGTGTTTAGAGATTACCTCAACAAATTTTTGGTAGTCTTTATGGATGGTATTCTAATATACTTCAAAACCAAGGAGGATCATGAGGAGCATCTAAGAACTGTACTAGAGACCTTGTGAAAGGAGAATCTTTATGAAAAGTACATCACATGTAAGTTCTGGTTGAATGAGGTCTCATTCTTGGGTCATATCATCAAAATAAATGGGATATCTATGGATCCCTCCAAGACAGTTGCAATTGAGGGATGGTCAAGGCCAACATCAGTAATAGATATTCGTATCTTCCTGAGGTTAGCTGGATATTATCGCCAATTTGTGAGAAATTTCTCACAATAATCAAAGCCTCTTACAAAGCTAACTCAAAGGGGATTCATGTTTTCTTGGATTAATTAATGTGAAGAGAGCTTCAAGGAGTTGAAAAAAAGGGTTATCACTATACCCATGCTCAAATTACCCACATGTGGAGAAATTTTTGTGGCATTTAGTGATGCTTTGTATAAAGTACTGGGTTGTGTGTTGATGAAAAATGACAAAAAATAATTGCCTATGCTTCGTGGAAATTGAAATTTCATGAGAAAAACTATCTAACACATGATCTGGAGTTGGCTACAGTGATATTCACTTTAAAAATTTGGCGACATTATCTCTTTGGGGAGAAGTGTGAGATATATATGGACCACAAAATCCTCAAGTATATATTCACATAAAAATAGTTGAACATGAACCAATGAATATGGTTAGAACTGATCAAAGACTATTACTACTCAATCCATTACAACCTTGGAAAAGTGATCAAGGTGGAAGATTATCTAAGTAGAAAGGACCCATCAATTCTATCATTGATGAGAATTAAAAAGGATCCAATCTTCTTAGATTTGATGAATATGGACATGGGAATCATAAAGAAGGGGAAATAATAAATATTTTCACAAATTATTTCTTAGCCATCTCTTTTGGAAAGGTTAAAGGATGCTCAAAAGGGTAATGTGGGAATTCAGAAGAAAGTGAAAACTACCAGAAAAGGTAAATCTTCAGAGTTCAATGTTAATGAAAAAGGAATTGTGATATTTGGGTCAAGACTATGTGTTCCATCGAATATAGATTTAAAGAAGGAACTTTTGGATGATGCACATAGTTTGAATTTCTCTATTCACCCAGGAAACACACAGATGTGTCGAGATCATGAGAGAATTATTAGTGGGATAACATGAAGAAGGAGATCATTGAGTATACATCAAAGTTCCTGGTATGTCAGAAAGTGAAGGGTGAGAGGAAGAATTCCAAGGGGATGATGCAACCATTACCCATACCAACATGTAAATGGGAGAACATCACCATAAAATCTATCATCGGACTTTTGAAGACATCCAAAGTAAAATAATACTATATGGGTTGTTGTGGATCATCTTACAAATACTGCACACTTCATTGAAATTCGAGAGGATTTCTCACTGGATCAAATGGAATGGATATAAATTAGATATGTGGTAAGGCTACATAAAGTAACACTATAGATTGTATCAGATTAAGATCCAAGATTCACCTCTAAGTTTTGGAAGAGTCTTAAACATGCTCTGAATACTGAGCTGAACTTCGGTATGGCTTATCATCCTCAAACTGATGAAAAATCTAAGTGACTATCCAAACATCTGAGGATATTTTGAGAGAATTCTCAATGGACTTAAAAGTAGGATTGGATCAACATATTCCTATAGTTGAGTTCTCTTACAACAATAGTTTCTACTAAAGCATTTAATGGATCCATATGAAGCCCTATATAGGAAGAGGTGCAGAACACCATCATGTTAGGATGAAGTTGGGGAGCGAAAACTCCTAGGTCCAGAGATGGTCAAAGAAATGGTGGATAAGGTTAAGACCATCTAGTAGCACATTAAATATGTTCAGAGTCGACAAAAGAGCTAGGCTAATAATCATCAACGATACCTATAGTTTGATGTCGGAGACATGGTATTCCTCCACATATCACTGTGGAAGAGAGTTATGAGATTTGGGAATAAGGGAAAGCTTCGTCCATGGTACATTGGACCTTTTGAGATCATTGATCACATCGGAGCAGTGGCCTATCGACTAGCACTCCCACCGAACCTATCTCAAGTGCATGATGTATTCCATGTATCACTCTTGAGAAATTACATACCTGACCCATCGCATGTACTAAATATAGAGGTGGTAGCATTGGAGAATGAACTCTCCTATGAAGATAAGTCGATGAAGATCTTATATCGTAGGGAAAAAGTTCTACGAAATAAGAAAATGACCCTCATCAAGGTGTTGTGAGGAAACCACAAGTTTGAAGAAGCAACATGGGAATTGGAGAAAGTAATGAAGTAGAGTTACCCGCATCTGTTTTAGGGTGGTAAAAGGAAATTTCAAGGGTGAAGTCTCTTAAGGGGGAATATTCTTTCTTTAAAAAAGGGAATTCCCCAGTGTGGCCTTTTCGAACCCTCCACATAGAGAAACCCCCCTCCCCCACGAAGGGGTAGCACCCAGAGGCAGATCCCCAGCCGGGGAAGGAGTCGTTTCCAGCCGAGATGGCAGAGCGTCCCCGAGGGTAACGGCCCAGTAGCGATGTTCCATCACAGCGATCCACCAGTAATTAGGCCATGCTTCATTTTTCCCGCCCAGAGGAGTTCGGGTGACTTGGAAAGGTGGGTGGGTTCCAGGGGAGAGGCTCGCCCCAAAAGCAGACTCCCATGATTCGAACCCTGAACCTCCCATAGAACGACCATGTTTAGGCAACTCACCTTCACCACCACACCACCACCGAAGTGGCTCTTAAGGGGGGATATTGTAACAACCCAAACTTTCATTAATTAAAATTTATCTTAATCTATTTAAATGTCTTATTATGAAAAATGGTCGTTTAAAACATATGCACTTCCTTGGTTTTATGTTTTTGATTTTAAAATACCATTAATAATTATGACCATTACTAATATAGTCATTGAACAGTGATCACATGCTTAGTATAAATATAGAGTTTTAACAAATCCAATTTACTCAGACAAAGGAAGTGATGGCCTCATCTAGTAGACTTTCCCCGTATGAATCCCATTTATCAGAACATATAAAGGAGGTGGTATCATTAGGCTTCACACTTGACCAATCCCAATCTGAGATTCAACACGTTAAGCTCGAACGGAACCACCTAAGGGAGAAGTAGAAGTTAATAGAGATTACCACCCGAGTGATGTTATCCGAGCCACCCCAAGAGTCTATCACCATCACACACCTTACCCTTTGGTCTTATGCATGTGTTATAAGGGGTTATGTAACAAGACCTTAGCACTATGATTATGTGTATTATTTTTGTATACAATAAATAATATACATTCATTTTATTTTGTAAATAGTTTTTAAAGCACAAATAGTATTTTTAGTTAATATTCAATTAAGAAATATATTTTGATGAATTAATGGATTTTTTAATTAAATAATATTTTAATAAAATATTATTACTAAGTTAATTTTTATAAATTATCGTATAATTTTTATAAATACAATTGAAATTTTTATTAAGGTTCGAAATTCGTTTTTATCAAAATCCAGAAACTTTCGATAAATGTCGATTTTTATTTTAAAAGTAAAAATTCACATATTTAGAAAATTATTTAGATAAAATGAATATTTTTTTTGGAATAAGGACATTGAAATTATCTAATAGTGAATTTTTCATAATTTTCTGAGATAGTCAAATTTTTGGGTAAAAATTAAATACCATTTAATTATATAATGTGTTTTATGACATCATAATGACCAAATAGAGATGTAATAAAATACTATAAATGTTAATTTTGGACAATATTTGTTTTACCATTAAAATAATGTGATTTTAGGTTTGTTTTATTTATTTTACAAATCCTTAGTGGAACCTCCAAGACTTATAAAACATTTTAACTTTTTAAATTGATTTCCTTGAGAGTGTGACTCACCTTCACATAAGCAAGAATAATGTTTTAAGAAGTTAGGACATTGGCCTTATAAAATAATTTTTTCCACTCCCCTTTTTAGAAAACCATGGGAAAAAACCATGGTTTGGTTTGTGGTTTTTATTAGTTTAATGTATGGTTTCCAAAACTTAAACAATAAAGAATCCCATCTCTTTTACTATATAAACCCACCCAAGATCTCACTTATTCTTCACTCAAAGCCTTTGTATCTCGAAAAACATATGACCTAATATCTATATAATCCTCCCAAGTCACCCCAATCTCCTAATAATCCTATCTCAAACCTCTCTCAATCCTTTGGGATCACTCTTCCAAGTAAGGGATTTCTTCCTTTCTCATTTTTTTTTTCAAATTTCATTATGTTGTTATGCCCTTTTATTTTCAATTAAAAATGTTGGGGTATGATTTTTTACCTCCCCAATAATGAACTCCTTGTGTTTTAATGGTGATATACCCCTTTATCTCTCATTAATTCCTCTCATATACACCCATTACTATGCATAAATTCCATAAGGGATTTCTCCTTCCTCGTTTTACATTCAAGCAATTCTTTTGTATTATGAATATAAATTCCATTAAATATAGCAGGACATGTTTCTATATGACCCCCTTACTTTCCATATCATTTATATATTATGAGACACACCTTTATCTCTCATCAACCATTTTTATGAATTCTTACGTCACTTTGTTATGCTACTGAAATTGCACCGCGATTTTCCAAGCCAAAGTCATTGTATAGTGAATACCATGCCCATTTCTTTATCAAGGGTATTCACATTTATGAACCTTATCTTATTGATTATATAGTTTTGTGTATGAATTTCACATTCCTTTATCGTGTAATAAATTATTATGTTTAATGAATTCGTGTTATATGATCCATGTGACACACTTATGCATGAATAGAAATGATTAAGAAGGGTGTACCCTGATAGTGCTCCAATGCATTGGGTAAAGATTAGTATCATGATACATCAAGTGTAATGAGGGTTTACTCATGATAATTCAAGTTCAATGAGGTTTTACTCATGATACATGTTCAATTATCCTAGGATCATGCTGATATCATGTTAAATTTTGATGCCACATTTCCATGTTATGATAATCGTGTTATATCAAGCCTTGATGTTAATGTTTCTTTTATGCTCCAATGATATGTCTATTTCATAACATGTATTGTATTCTTAATGTTATGACTTTTTAATCCATCACTGGTATTTATATCTCACCCTTTAAGTATGCATGTCCTCAGGTTATCCCATGCAATGCTAAGTGCGAAGGAATGTAGCGGTCATGTAAAGAAAGTTTTCAATAAAGATGTTGTGTTTTAGGTTCTAAGTTGTTATGTAATGTTCCTAATCTACAAAGATACTATACCTATATGTCTTCTATTTTGTATCAAGTGAAGGTTTTTATGTAATAAATTGTGTTTAATTTTGTAATAAAGAGAGGGTTGTTATATACTTTCAAGGCTCATATCTATTTTTATGAATGACAAGTGAATTTTACATCTCCCAATGTAATAGTACATATATTTAAAGGATATTGGGATATGAATTCAAGAATATAATGACCTTTAGTATTTATAGTTATAAAAATTTCTTATTAACTATTAGTATTCACTTTGGGTACCAATGAAATAAGTTAGACTAATGATTTTTCCACCCTTGTATATTGGTATCTTGATGTATTTATAGAAAATTTGTATGGTTTTCCACCTGAAAGGGAATTGGAATTTTTTATTAATATAATTTCAAGGAAAAACCTATTTTACTTTCACCATATATGATGGAACCAATATAATTTAGGGAATTTAAATTCCAATTGTAGGAATTAGAAAGTAAAGGTTTCACAATACCAAGTACTTTTCCATAGGTTTCACTATTTCTCTTTATAAAGAGGGCGGATAGTTCACTATAGCCCTATATTGACTATCGTAAAGTGAATCAGGATACAATAAAGAATATATATCCTCTTAAATGAATTTATGATATGTTAGATCAATTTAAAGGAGCCTAATGGTTCTCTAATATTGATGTATAGTCCGAGTATCACCAAATCTAGGTTAAGAAAGAGGATATTCTAAAGACAACTTTTAAGAGTTGTTATAGTCATTATGAATATATGTCTATTCCCTTTGTTCTTAAAAATTCACCAATAGTTTTTATGTAATTGATTAATTGTGTCTTTTAAAATAACCTAGACTCCTTCATTATGGAATTTTTGGATGAAATTATGGTGTATTATTAAACTCACAGAGACTATAAAGAACATATTAAGATTGTGTTAATCATCTTGCAAGAGCGCCAATTTTATGAAAAATTATCTAAATTCAATTTCTAGATAAAAGAAGTTATCTTCATTGGGAATTCCATTTCTGATAAAGTTGTATTAATAGACCCTAAAAATTTAATAAGTTTTCATCTATTCAAATCAAATAAAGAATATATTTTAGATATACAGATTTGTAGGATTGGCAAGCTACTATTGTAACTTCCTTAGTGACTGATCACATATCACATCTCTTATGACAGTGCTAATGTGAAAGGTTACTCCATTAAATTTGAGTGATCATTTTCAGAAATACTTTTTAGGGATTAAGTCTAGACTCACTTAGATACCCATTATTTTCTTTACAAAACCAAGGAAAGGTTATGCGGTCTGTTGTGACGCCTCTAGGTCTAGATTCAACTGTGTTGTCATGTAAGGAGGTCATGTTGTAGATTATAGATCATGATAGTTGTGAATTCATGAAAATAATTATCTAACCTATGACTTGGAATTAACTGTGGTGGTTAATGATTTGAAAACATGGAATCATTATCCCTTTTGTGAAAAATTCATTGTGTTCATAGATCATAAAATATTGAAATTCATGTTTTCAAAAATGGATTTGAACCTGATACAAAGATGGTGGATGGAATATATCCATATGTTCAAATTTTTCGTGGTTTATACAATTGAAAAATGAAATACCATGGTTGTTGATTTAATCCAAAATTCATATAAATAACTGGTTATAGGAGCTAGTGGTCAATGGAAATTGATGAGTATGATTGAAGATGTGCATTTGGATTAAACTGAGATGAATGAATTCACATTATTTTTTTAGTGACACTTATTCCTAATTTGGTTGAGCAAGTAAAGGATGATTAGATATCATATCCGAATTTCCTTAACATTATGTCAAAACTCAATGGTGGGGATACCATTGATGGATAGAAACAATATGATAATTTATTGTTTATTTTTCAAGATTGGATAGTTTTTTCATCATCTTTTCAAGAACAGATTCATTCTTCTTATCACCATTCTATGTGGGTGATTCACCTAGGCATCCAAAATATGTAAAATGCTTGTAGGAACCATTGTTTATGGTTATGTATGAAATAAAAAGGGGTTGATTGTGTTATGAAATGCCTCACCTATAAATAGGTCAAATATTAGCATTAATGACCAGCAAGTATGGTGAAATATTTACCTATACCCATATATAAATAGGAATAGATCCCTGTATACATTTTCATAGGTTTACTAAGAAATATTAAGAAGAATGATTCAAACTAGTTGATTGTGAATGGACTCATGAATTCGACACACTTTATTATGATATGTGAATCCAATATAGTATAAAACATAAAAAATATTTATATTAAAGAAGTGGTAAAATTTCATAGAATACACATTTTTATCATATCTGACTGATATAGTCAATTTAACTCTTGGTTTTGTTAATATATTCAATAATATTTGGGAACCCAATTGACCATGAGCACAATATATCATCCTCAAATGGATGGGAAGTTGGAACAAACAATTGAGACACTGGAAGCAATGCTTAGAGATTGTGTTATGGATTTTAGTATCTCATGGGAGGATCATTTTCCCTTAGTAGATTTTTCATATAACAAAAATTATATATCCATGATACAAATCGATCTATTCTAGTAATTTTAAGGTTTTTTATGCTGATATCCACTTTTTTGGGTAGATATGGGAGAAACTTCACTTATTAGAACTCACCTTGTTTATGAAACAATGGATAAGATTCATATGATCATAAAATGAATGGTTTCAACCTAAATCCATCATAAATATTATACAGATCGTCATCATTAACCATTATCCTTTGTGGTGGGATATCAGTATTCTTGATAGTCTCTCCAAGGCTTAGGTATCATCAATTTGGTAAGCAAGGAGAGTTCTCTCTTCAGCATGTTAGACTATTTGAGATACTTGAAAAAATTGGTGGTGTTACTTATATTTTGGATTTACCACCACAATCCATTTTAGTTAATGATGTCTTTCATATATCTCAAATGTGAAAATACCAGCCCAATCCTAACCATGTGATTTGGTGGGATCATGTTTATCTTAACGAAATTTCTATATTTTTCCATGCACTTATTTATATCATGGATAGAAAAGATAAATTCTAGAATGGAAAACATATTCCTTTGGTTTTAGTTTTGTGGAAACATGGTGAACTTCAAAAGGAAACATGGGAATATGAGGAAGATATAATTGAGGAATGTCTAGAACTCTTCTAAGGAATCGCTAATCTCTAGATTTTTGAGGATGTAAATCCAAATAGTTGGGAGAATTTAACACCTTTGGGTTGAGTTATTCACAAATCTTTTTTGTTTTTTGATCAATATATTGATTGGAATTAGTATTTTGGGATTTTAGGGAGGTTTTGGATATTTTTGAAAGTGTTTGAGAGGTTGCGTGATTGGTGCATGGTTAAGGGAAACTGTGTGTCATCTTAAGATAGTCCAGGAGGAGGCACAAGATTTTTTCATGGTCAGAATAAACCATGATTATTTCCCTAGAAATTATATATCATGGGAAAAAGTCATTTCATATGGTTGGTTCATGGTTTGTTAAACTGTGCATATAAATAATGAAACTTGAGGGTTTTGAGATAGCAGTTCCCACACAGTTGGCACATTGTTTGATAAACTATGTATCCTAACTATACAACATCATTAATTAAATCCTAAATTTTTGTTTTAACCCCAATACTCACCCAAAAAAATCATTATTTATTCCTATTCTTAGGTTATTGAACCCCATTCTTCAATTAGGTGATTTTGGATTCTCTCTTTCCTCTAGATACCAATTTCAATGGATCAAAGTGCATTAGATCTAGGATATTTAAGGTAAGATCCTCTTCCTCCTAGTTATTCTTTTCTTTATAGATTCATTCATTTTCTTTTGAATAAAACCTTATATTAGTGTTATTATAACTAAATCTATTTGATCAATAACATTTTGATGAATTATTTTTTAAATTTATTAATGGGATGGGGAAGGGAGTCTAGATCAACTAGATATTGTATTGTTTTATCATGTTTTATGAGATTCATTATGAGGTAGGTTTCTTATCACTCTCTCCTCTTTTTCTAGAATATGGAGGCTTAGATTTCTAAATGTTTTACTTGTTCTTTTCTATGGAAAATTATTACTAAATTATTATTGTAAATTCATTTTTATTCTATTTTTAAACTATGAACCATGGATAACACCCATGATGTGTTTGATAAAATGATAAAAATTTATTTTTGGTTTTTAAGAGAAGTTTTGATATGGGCACTTGGAATAATTGGTTTTTTTGAGTTCATATTGCATTGGACAGTGCCTTGTTAGGTTCAGAAAGTTACTTGTAAGGGAAATTGTGAGGTTGCATGGGGTACCGATTTCTATCATTTCAGATAGGAATCCTCAATTTACCTCTTAATTTTGGAAAGTACACCAGGAGGTAATGTGATATCATGTTAAACAAATCACAACCCACCATCCTAAAAAAAACATAAAAATAGAACAAGAAAATAATATTTTGGATTATATTCTTTATGCGTGTATCCTAGAATTTTGAGGTGCTTGGGATTACCATATAGGACTGGTCTAATTTTCATATAATAATAGTTACCAATCATCCATCAAAATTTCTCCCTTTGGGGCCTTTTATGGATTTATTTTCATATCACCGCTTTGTTGGTCTAAGGTTGGTGAAACTTCTTTAGTTGGGATAAGTATTTTTCAAGAGACAATGGTAATGATCCAGATTATTCATCAATGATTGTTGATGGATCAGATTCATAATAAATATTATGTATATCATTAAAACTATCATATCTATGTTTTTGTTGATTATCACATGTTATTAAATGTTTTTCCTCGGTTGGGTCACTGATGACTTGGAAAGCAAGGTATGTTGGCTTTGAGATATATGCATACTTTTGATATCATTGAGAGGATTGGGAATTGCCTTATATATTGAAATTTACACCACATATGACAATATTTCATAATTTATTTCATGTATCCTAGTTCAATAAGTATCATACATACCCTTATCACATTTTTAATTGGGAGGAACTCGATTTGAAGCTAAATATATCGGTGGTCGAGAAATCAGTTCATATTGTTGATTCCTAGAAAAATATCCTATGAGGGAAATCTATTATATTGTTTTTAGTGATATGGTAATAGAGAATAGATTCTTATTATACTTGGGATAGAGAATAAAATATAAAGGAGTAGTGTCCTTACCTCTTCTTCGATTATCCTTCTTCAACTTGAATTTTTGGGGATATAAAGAAATATAGTGGGGAGGATTATCAAATCTTGGTATTGATTTTAGGTATGAATTTTTTTTTTCTATATCTTTTTTACCTCATCTATCCTTGGGTGTTTTATCTCATTGAATGGGTTATATAACTACTGTTTCAATGATTCATAGTTTGAATTCATAATTTACATCATAAATGTATCAGGGCTAAGATCCCATTTTCTATAACTAGTTATTCATAACATGAACTACCTTTTTATGTCATTTCAAATATATTCATGACATAAATATATATTTTATGCAATTAACCCATCAAACCAAATTATAAAATTTTAGTTTTTCATAGTTTCCTTTGGTTCAATTTCACCCTATTCTCCCTTCCTTTTTGTTATTCTCAAACATGGCTATGTCTCTTCCATACGGATTCCTCCATCCCTCCATATTTGGTTTTATTTTGGTGGGATTTCACCCTAGATATTAAAGTACCATCATGGTAAGTGTATTTATTTATCTTTCATAAATCCTTTCTCCTTCTTATTGGGTTTTAACTCTACCTGGAGGCTATAGAAGCCAAGGGTTTGTTGGGTGGTTTCATAAGATGGATTTTTCATATGAACCTTGATTGATTTCAAATGTTTAAATTAGTTTTTAAATTTTTTAAATCAATTATTTTGATTCATTAAAAAAATAAAGGTTACAAATTATTTTATATTGAAATTTATTTACAGGGAAATTTTGGGGCCCAGTTTTGGTGTTTTTTATACTATATTGGATAAATCTGAATTTTGATTGATGAAATTACCCTTGAAATTGTTTTTAATTTTGAAAATGGTGCCTTCTTGAGAGGGGTAAACCCCATAAGATACTATGTATTATGTGGGTAATTTATGGTAATCATTGAATAGTTAGGTTATCCTCTATAGCATTGGAACTATGCTATAACAATAACTAAAACATTGGTAAGGTGGGGAGACACATGTTGGTGATACCAAGTCCCTAGGCCCAAATTATAGGGATGTGTGTGCTATCTTGGTTGTTTTCCCCTGGTCATTGAGACATGAGGATCCTAGTTAGACCAAACCTGATATACCTTAGAACTCCTTACCATGGTTCTAGCATGTTTCATTTTCAAATTGTTTATTTATTCACGATTTTATTTTAAATAGTTTCCAATATGATATTCTTCTTATATTATGGAAAATTATGAAAAGATTATCTCATTATAGTTTTTATATCTTAAAAGATCATAATTGGTTTATTTAATAAATTATTTTCATGGAATGGTTTATAGGACCCCACTGAGATTTGTTATCACACCATGTATACACCCAATGGGTGTATGTAGACATTTTTATATCTGATGTAGGTAATGGAAAGGCACCACTTAGAGGTAGTGGGTTTCCATGCTAGATTGGTATGAGTTATGGTGGTTTCATGTTGGGATTCTAACACACATGTCATATGAATATATTTTTTTCATTATTTTGGTCTATTTTATTATATTATTTAGACCAATTTTGTATTACCTATGTTTCACTCCGGTCATCCCTCATTTTTATTTAGACATATCCTGTCGTGTTGTGTGCCTATTTGAATTTTTTTTATGATATATGTTAGAATGTTGTTATATTACTTATTTATTGATAGATCCTAGTTTTAAATGTTTTATGGGTGAAATCATTCTCAAAGTTATTTCTTGGAATCCCATATGCTTGTTTTTTTATCATGGGGTTAGGGAACAACTTTTGGGCCTTATCATGATCCGACTAGAGTGTTTGATTTAGGGACAGGCCGGGTTATTTTTTGAATAGTTACAAAGACCATTGGGATTATTTTATTTCTATTGGATATGACATATGTGGTAGGTTATTTCTACAAGTATTATAGGATCATTAGCCATGACTTCATCACTGATAATTTTATTTAATGAAATCAGACCAACGGTTGGTCTTTATCTGAACAGGGGAGTTAGACTTAGACTTTATCTATTTTAAGAGTCCTAATTTAAATAGGTTATATTTCATCTTCATATATCATGGATAAATGAAGGTTGGTTTTTTTATTATGAATTCAAGGCTATCAATATACTTTGATAATATATGTATGAATTTAAGTTATACTTATTATACAATCTTGTTTGTTTTCAACATCTTGTTATTATAACCCACCCTTTTTTACTCAACTTGAGCCATAAATTAGTTTGGGTGTGATCCTATAATTCCACCTTTAATAGTCCATAGGTTGAAATCTAGAACCTAGGTCACATCATCACACATATATGGAAGACATTATCCTTTATAAAATAAAACACTAGATCACCATGAATAATATAATGCATTACCCATCCAAATATATGAATAATGTATATCAATGTATTTTATACTATAAAATTACAAACCATAAATGGAAAAGAAACCATAATTCTATCATCTCCTATATACCTCAATCAAGGTATAATGAAACAACAACCTCCAAAAAGTCTCTTGTCTAAGCTATGGTTTCTTGACATCACCACCAACTCTCTCTAGATAATCTAAAAAATAGTTTATATAAATAAAGAGTCAGAATATAAATATACTAATTAGGTTCCTCCTAATAAATCTCATGAGTCCATGTGAATGAATCATACTAATGAATCCATGTATAGAATAAATAAAACAAAATAATCAAACTATACAACCACTTCTATTCCATAACACATCATCAAAATTATCAAACTATTCTATATCCTATTTACACATCATCATTAACCACCACTATAACAATAACCACCTCCAATTCATATCTAAGAATTAAACCATCCATAGGGACCTCATTGTATTATTATCATATAGTCATTCACCTATAAAGACCTCATTGTAGCATTATCACCACTAAGTATTTATCCACTCATAAAGATATTTCTATCAAATCTCCATCAACAAGTATTTATCCATCGAATGGGACTCTCTAATCATCCACATCTATTTTTTGGGCCACTGTATACCTGGAGAGACTCTTTCGGGTTTTTAGGACGTTTACCCTCAGAGACTCTCCCCACTACACCCCAATATAGTTGGGTAGTTTTCCACCCTCAGGGGATCTAATGGTATTACAAGGTATCTACCCTTAAGGAATCTTCCCTTCTAAACCTGCATCATCACCACCACACATCATATATCCACTATGGAAATCCATGCCATTCACACAGTCATTATCATCCTCCTCATCACCATGTATCACTTACCACAACCACATCACTAATCAAAACTTCTATATCACTACCACATATTGTAAATGGAATCATACCCCCCCACCATCAATTTATTCTCCCACCTAGTCTACCGTGTATACAAATGTCCTAGAGAATATGATCACACTATATACATATGTCACACTCCCACCTTAGTCTATCACACTAGATCCTAGGGAATAATTAATGACTAACATTCCCCATATCTTGGGCATACACAACTCTAAAACCTTTTCATGTAGATAAAACCTATCAAAGACCCCCTTTTAATCAAGACACATGATATTCCACATTATTTCACATGAAAACCTATATATATTCACACTAGAGAGGTTATATAATGGTTTATATTAGATTCAAGTGTCACAGCAATTATCAACACATTCCACTATCAACACATCTAAAAATCATTAGACTACATAAACCTAACTAGAAATGGTATGACCCAACGCTAATATGGCATAACCCATGAAGATTTCACACCACCCCATGAAATTAATTTCCAAAAAGGTATTATAATAGCATAATATGGCTTGGACCCATGACCATATGTAATAAACCCATGTAACTCTTTTCCACTTTTTCCCCAACCATCCTCAACACTTCTATAAAATTTCCCATAAATTGGAATGAACCTCTTGTTGTATTATAATGAACCCTTTTCCAAAGTTCATAAATTTCACCCCATTCGCCTTCAATGTGTTTTATATACATTTTAATCATTCTAGTATCAAAAAAACATTGGTACTTAACAAATATTTCACAATATTCATAATAAATAACCAAAAATAATTTCCAACCATTAAAAAATATCAAATAATTCATATGTGAATAATAAACAATATTCAATAATAAATCATCAATTTATAATCATATTCACTATTATTAATTTTATATTATTAAAATACTTCCATATTTATCAATTTAAAATTATAATATCATATAATCATATTTCCAACAATTTTTACATCTCAATTCAACCATTTTTCATATTTCAATAATAACCCACAAATTCATAATTCACTTCATTTCAATTATTCAAAAAGAATAATTATTCCAAAAATTTCATATTCATCTTCTATCTCAAATTTAAATTAATAACATATTCATTAATATGGATTTTTATGAGTCATTTTACCATTATGGAAAATAATAATCATGGTATATTTGCAAGGATTAATAAAAAATTGAGTATTTGAGTAACCTACCTTGATTCCATGAAGAATGAAATTCCTCAATCCTTTAATGATCACCACTGATTTTTCTTATAATATTGTTTTACATTTTACTCTCTTGGATTCAACATGGCATACATATGCCGAGAGTTCTTCCTTGCAAGAATAAAAATAATAAAGAGATGGATCTCCAAGAAAATGTTTTCATTGGTAAATTAATTATGCAGATTCATTTTCTATAATTTCTCCCATCATTTCCACCATTACTTTACTCTCTATCTTTCTCTCTCATGAACTCTCTCTCATTAATATATATATAATTGCTAATAAAATATTCCATTTAATTTTCTATATAATTCCACCCATTCAATTCACCTTTTAATATCACTGACTTTTCATGCCATCGATACAAAAAATATATGACCTCACTTCCTCTAATAATTCCTCATCAGTTAAACAACATGAAACATCTCACATTCTATATTATTTATTTTATGAAAAAATCTATATAGGTACCAATTACATGAATAAATATTAAATTCCACCACTACTCGATATTTATGGATAAATCTAATCACCATATAAAATTACCAAATTACCACCCAAGGGTAAAAATTGCATCATGAATCCAATATCATGCTCAAAATTTTATTTCAAGAATCTAAAAATTACTATTTTACCCTTCAAAACTGAAATCGTCATGATTTTACAAGCTCATCATTTTCAAAATTCTAGACCTCCATACTACCAAATAACTCACTCTAAGGGGATAACTCATCCCTGTAGGATATTTTATTTATGATTCTGAATTTCTACCAGATAGTCGGAAAAAAATCATATCCTCCTTGATATTCACATCACTAAAATCAATTACATGTGAAGTATCATGATAATACTTCTATATATGAGTCGCATAGAACATATCATATCCCATTTTTAATCATGAAGGTAGTACCAACTAATGATATTACTCTCTAACTCAATCCAATACCTCAAAGGGGCACTAGATCTGGGAAAAAACTTTCTTCCCTTTCCAAATCATCACTACCACATTGAGGAGAAACTCTAAAAAACATATTATCTCCAATATCTAACTCTAAATGTAACCACATCTGATCTTCATGATATTTTTATCTAATATAATTAGTCCTCATATGATCTCAGATAAATTTCATACACTATATCATATCCTATATCATCTCTAGCCCAACTATATTGGTCACACTAACCTCAACATAACATATATGAAAACTACACAACCTCCCATAGAAATCCTCATGAGGTTCCATATCAATAGAAGAATGAAATTTTTTATTATTGGGAAAATACACCAATGATAAATGATCTTCCCATGATTATCCAATATCCAAAATACATTCTCAAAACATATCCTCTAATGTATGGATCATTTGTTTAGTTTATCCATCATTATAAGAGTGAAATGTAATGCTAAGGAATAATCAGGAACCAAAGGAAGACTAAAATAATTTCCACATTTTTTATGTAAACTGAGCATTATGATGAAATATTATCATCCATTTCACTCTATGAAGTTTCCCCACCTCTATTTACTGAGCTCTATTACTTAATTAGTAACAAATGAGCTAAATTTTTCAATAAATCCATGATAACCCAAATGAAATCAAACCCTTTCATCGTATGAGGAAATTCCCAAATGAAATATATAGAAATTTTATCCCATTTTCATTGGGGAATTTTCAAAGGTTGTAACAACCCTTCTTGAATTTGATGTTTGTATTTAACTTTATGGCACACAATATATTGAGAATCAAACTCTGTTACCACCTTCTTCATTCCAAGACACCATAAATACCTATTAAAAGTGAGATATATCATTGAAACACCCATATGAACTACCTAATATGAACTATGAAACTTATGAAAAACAATTTTTGTATACTATAAGGAGTAATTAACTTTCCATAAAATAACACTTGATGTTTCTCATCCTCAGAAAAACCATCCATAGCATCACCATTCATAGTATGATCTCTCTACACTTCCGCCCCAAGGTCTCTTAGATCAGACTCCTATAATTTTTACACCAAGAAATATGTTACTAATATATAATAAATACATGAACTCTAATCAATATCCTTAAATACAAGGTTAGTAGACACCAATAACTCTATTTTTTTCCACTTCTTTCTCATCTATCAATCATGGTCACCATAATAATTACGAATCAAAGCATCATCCCCCACATTACCCTTTCCAGGAGTATATGTGATATTGAAATAATAATATGGGAGAAATTAAGCCCACTTATCTAATGAAAATTAAAATATTTTTGAGAAGAGATTTATCTTAAACTCTTATTATAACATTCCAACCTAGTTCACTCTATATTAACCATATCATAACACCACATGACATATGGAACACATCCACCATATACCAGATACTATGAAATGTTAGAATCACTAATGGATATGTCCAAAAATGATATGTAGGGGTGAATAAGTGTTAGTTCCTTTTTAATATGATTTAAACTTTTATCCCTTTTATATTCTCACTATTGGATTTGGTTCCCTAGAAACAACTGACTCTATATTTCTAATTACCTATTTATTCAAAGTGTTTAATATTAATTAATATCTTTTCACATTATTATCTTTCTTTTATATAAAATTAATGTAATAATTTCATTAGAGTATTTATCACATTTAAAAATCATAGAATTTCCTCAATATAATGAGATCCTTGAAGTGATATGAAGAAATTATTAAATACATGTTCTATGTATGGATAACATCATCTGATAGGACCCATATGATATAGTATATCAAGGATAGGGGTCTCATAAGACATTGATAATTAATCTCATGAAGTTAACCCTTAGTAATATTCAAGAGAGTAAGTAATGAGAACATACTCACCTATAACAATTAAACATGTTTTATGTTTCATTCGATATTTCTATCTATGAATGTGTGTATTGGTCCCTAGAACTGAGATTATTATTAATTAATATAATGAGTTAATTAATTTAATTTATTGATGAAAACCATGAATACATATGCTCATAGTGAGGTAGGATATGTTGAGTATGTCATTAATTATATATAATTAATGAATAAGTCAATAAATTTTTTATCCTTTTTGAGTTAATGGAAGTAAATATCTTTGTCCCTTTGTTTGGAATGGAACTATATGATAAATCTATGGACATGGTTTCATATATATGAGTTCATTTCATGAAATTACAATAAATATATATCAAACTTTTTAGTTGATGACACATGTGATGCTACTTTCTTGATGATATATTATTACAAATGGATTATATTATATAGTGACTATTCATAAGAGGTAGTAATAGATATGATTTATCCTTATCTATTTAGGAGAAATTATTTTTTTCTAAATACCACTATGGGTCTATGAGATGTAATCATTGTTATTGATATCATGGCTTATAGGATCACACACAAAGTGTATCCATAAGTTCCACCAATTTAAATGAATTAGAGTTTAGTATGAAGTGATCCCCTTATACAAGGACTGAAGATGCCCATGTGAACAATCACAAATAATTTAAGTCAACTATATTATCCAAATTTAGAATAATATTAATTGAATTTATTTCTCAAGGTATTCACTAGTTATTTAATTGTATAAGTAAATATAAGAATGTATTATTTATCAAATGAACATTATGTATTCAAGGTTTATTAAATAATTATGGGAGGAACCAGAAAATTTAATGGATTTTTATTCATCATGTGGAATTTTATTATATCACCAGTGTGTAGTGAAATATTTGTGACGTGTATGATACATTTACTTAGTTATTCATGTAATTTTGGTCTGGTTTAAGTGGTTTGGCTAATCCAAGGGTTTAAGTGAAATTTTGAAAAATTAAACTTATATATTTAAGGTTCTTTTATGCATGATAACCATGAAACCCTTGTAAAATATTTTCATTTGAAAGAGTGAGGATGGAAAAGTCTCTTTGAGCATCTCTATGAATGATCATCTCCCAGACCCTATTTTTGTTGAATATTGGAGATGAATCACCTTTGGCTTACTAGATCTTGTGACTCTTTATGGGATATTTTGATCTAGAATAGAAACAATCCTTTGAAAGTTCCATTATTGAAGCACCAAAAAAATTAGCTTTCTAAATATGATTTAGATAGAGATATTTCCTCAAAAACTAAAGGAATATATTTCTTAGAAGTTCCAAATCTACTCAAAGTGACCACATCGAAGATCCCCCCATATAAAAAATCAAAGGATGGATGCTTCTTGGTTTATATAGATCCTAAAGCCCTACAGTAAAGATTAAATATGTGTAAGTTCTCTATTTTGGGCAGAATTTATTATCTAAAAGGGGAAAACTGGGGTTTTTCCCTGATCTTAAACCCAGAATCTCCCACTGTTGTGAAAAATAAAATTGGGAACTAGTTCCAATTGGAAGGGGCTATTACCACATCATAGTTACTCTTAGGAGGATTTAAATTTCGTTTGGAAAATGGGTGATCTCCAACTTCATCATGGATTCCTTTAATTATCTAAGTTGGATGTCTCTTTTAATCCCATTACACATAAGAATACTATGACACAGATTTGGATATGATTACCCCTTCGTTGATGTGTCCGGTCACGATTCGGTGATCCGTCATTATGTCGTAGAATCCAAGTGTAGGATTCCTCTAGCGGTGATCCACACGTGTTTCGCGTATCTCCGGACGTCACCAAAGAGATCTCCGGGTGCTAGCACGGAAGAACCTTCGCTTGCGATGTCCGCCTTCGACCGCCTTGATCCGGTGGAGGATCTTGCTCTCGTAACTTGAGGGCGTTCTTGGTGGAAAGGGAATTCTCTCTTGGATTGAGAGTATTTCCAAATCCTTTGTGCACAACAATGGCTCACAAAAAATGTTGGGGTTGCGAGGATATTTATAATCAGGTTTGAGGTTAATAGAGTTATGACAATAAATAAACGCGTTACGCGTTTTATTTATTTCATTAACTCTTATTGAAAACCCCCATGTCGAATTATTAATTCCTTGACATGCACCCACACTGATTATAATAAATATCATTTAATAAAACAATATTAAATCCTCAAAATCCCAATTGGAAAAACTACACGGCGTGTAATAATTAATACACGGCGTGTACTTGTTTTCCATAAACTACACAGCGTGTATATTTAATATACACAGCGTGTACTTTTATTTTCCATTTTTCTCCACCACATTTATTAGACCTTGAGTAATGACTATTTATTTATTAAATAAATGTAACTGCATTACTCGCTAATAAATATATTATTTTATCCACAGTATATTCTCTCGAATAACTAGTGTCAAAATAAATGCGATAAGACATCCTTAAATAATTATTAAACCACAGTCGGGAATAATATTTATTTAACTTGTTAAATTAATATTTAATTGAGGTACATGGACACACTTAGTGTGTGACCCTCTAGGCCTCTTTCTCAGTGGCATTAGGCTGAGCCTGCCTAAAGTCCAAGGTTAGCTTCTAGCAACACGCCAAGGCACCCATAGAGAAAGAAGTTAACACCACAATGACGTGTCACCTCCTACGAATGCTTACTGTGTAATATAATCCCTTTGTCTCGATATCTCCAATCAAGCGGGTTGCATGCTAGTGCCATCAACCCATGTGCTTGATTATTCTTTCTTTGACTTCCCAGAATTGAACTTGCCCATACCTTACCATGGCCATTGATTTATTTAGGCTATATCAATTCCATCAAAGGGCCTGAGATATCTACTTCCATTATGGAACGGAAGGGACAAATCCTTTCTCGCATTATCTATTAATGCGGTATTACTCGTGACGCACCCAACGTATCCTACCTCACTGCGAACAGTGTGTCATCACAGTTTTCTTCAATACATCTAAGTGCGCGAGTTGTAATACCCATTAATAATAATCTTAAAGTATAAGGATCAATACACACGTCCGTAGATAGGAACATCCAATGACACTATGAAATGTGGATTTCCTACTGGCGGGTCTCATTCTCATAATATCCTCCTGGATATTACTAAGGGCGCACACCATGAGAAGGTGCCTCAAAGTTTTATGAGTCCTCACCCCTAATGACCTGTATTATTTGTGTCCCTCAAATAATATCATCCGGCCATAGAACATACATTCAAGAACAGTGTTATGGCACTTTCGGGTTCTCATCATAGCAGGGATCCACTACGACCCTTTAATGCAACAGTTGTCCTTAGGACATTATCACATGACATGTCATGCAGAAGAACAATCAAGATGTGATAAGGCTTTTATTTAATGAATAAAGTACAAAGTAGTTGGTTCTAGACCACCAACTCCAACAGACTCCCACTTGGACTAGAGCCAACTGCTAACAACCTTTAACCCGCTAGCTCTCACATGATATTTATGCTTCTGCTGAGATAGGCCTTTAGTCATGGGGTCCTCCACGTTCTCTTCCGTGGACACTCTGCTCACTGAAACTTCACCCCTTTGATAGAAATCCCTCAAGAGGTGATACTTTCGGAGTATGTGCTTTGTCCGTTGATGTGACCTTGGTTCTTTTGCAAGAGCCACCGCTGCAGTATTATCACAATACAATGTAATGGGATCTTTACTGCTAGACACCACATCAAGCTCCTGGACAAAGTTACGAATCCAAACGGCTTCTTTGGCTGCATCAGAAGCCTCTATATACTCGGACTCCGCTGTAGAATCAGCGACAACTGGCTGCTTTGAACTCTTCCAGCTCACAGCTCCTCCATTGAGACAGAAAACATATCCATATTGCGACTTTAGATCATTCTAATCTATTTGAAAACTAGCATCAGCATACCCTCTGATGACAAGATCCTCGTCTCCTCCATACACCAGGAACATATCCTTAGTTCTTCTCAGATACTTAAGGATAGTCTTAACAGCAGTCCAATGCTGTTCTCCTGGATCTGCTTGATATCTGCCTACCATGCTCAGTGCATAGGCAACATCAAGCCTGGTACATAACATGGCATACATGATGGATCCTATAGCCGAAGCGTATGGGATCTTGCTCATCCTATCTTTCTCCTGTTGTGTCTGGGGACACATTTTCTTAGAAAGATGTAAGCCATGTGACACTGGAACCAATCCCCTCTTGGATTTTTCCATACTAAATCTCTTTAGTATCTGGTCAATGTATGTACCCTGACTTAGTCCAAGCAGCCTCTTGGATCTATCACGAATGATCTTGATCCCTAGAATATAGGTTGCTTCTCCTAAGTCCTTCATGGAGAAACACTTGTTCAACCAATCCTTAACTGACTGTAAGGCTGGTACGTCATTTCCAATAAGCAATATGTCATCAACATATACCACTAGGATGACAACCGCATTCCCATTAAACCGCTTATAAACACATGGCTCACATTCGTTCTTAATGAAACCAAATTCCTTTATGGCTTCATCAAATCGAATGTTCCATGACCTGGATTCTTGCTTTAATCCATAAATGGATTTCTACAACTTGCAAACCCGTTTGGCTTCACCTGGTGTCACAAACCCTTCTGGTTGTGTCATATAGACATCTTCCTGAAGGTTCCCGTTAAGGAATGCTGTTTTGACATCCATCTGCCAAATCTCGTAGTCATGGTAAGCTACTATGGTAAGTATGATTCTTATGGATTTAAGCATGGCAACTGGCGAGAAGTTTTCATCATAGTCAATTCCTTGAAGCTGTCTGAATCCTTTAGCCACTAGCCTTGCTTTATAGGTGCTAACTCGACCTTCCATGTCCAGCTTTCTTTTGAATACCCATTTGCATCCAACAGGATTTACATCAACTAGATCATCGACCAAAACCCAAACTTGGTTCTGATACATGGAATCCATCTTAGAATTCATAGCTTCTAGCCATCTTGCAGCTTCTGAGCTTTCTACTTCTTCCTTGTAGGAGAGAGGTTCATCATTGTCCAATAATAATGATTCACCATCCTCGGTGACTAGGAAATCAAATCTCTCTGGTTCCCTTACCTCTCTTGAGCTCCTACGCAGTACTTGTGTTTCTGGAACCTCTTCCATGGGGACTTGTGGAACTTGTTCTTGTACCAACTCCTGTGTATCTTGAGCATCAACTTTGTCGAAGTCAATCTTGCTCCCACTATCCTTCTTGAGGATGTGCTCCCTCTCAAGAAAGAAGGCTTGTCTGGTGACAGTCACTTTCTTGTCTTGGGGGTTATATAGGTAATATCCTTTTGTTTCCTTGGGATATCCTATAAAGATACACTTCGTGCCCCGGGGTGCTAGTTTGTTGCCCGAGAAGGCCTTAACAAACGCCTCGCATCCCCATACACATGTGTGCGACAAAGTGGGTTTCCTTCCATTCCATAACTCGGATGGAATTCCATTTGCCGCCTTAGTTGGTACTCGGTTTAATGTGTATGCTGCAGTTTGTAATGCATATCCCCAAAAGGATAATGGAAGATCCGCATGACTCATTATCGACCTCACCATGCCCAACAAGGTGTGGTTCCTGCTTTCACTATCACCATTCCACTGTGGTGTATAAGGAGGAGTGAGATGACATAGAATCCCAGACTCCCGTAGAAGATCGATGAACTCTTGGTTCAGATATTCTCCACCTCGATCCAATCGAAGCTTCTTTATCTTCTTACCAAGTTGATTCTCTACTTCATTCTTGAATTCCTTAAATTTCTCTAAGGACTCTGACTTATACCTCATTAAGTAGACATAGCCATATCTACTCAAATCATCAGTAAAAGTAATAAAGTAAGAATATCCACCTCTAGATTCTACTGGAAATGGTCCACACACATCTGTGTGTACCAATCCTAGAAGCTCTGTGGCCCTTTCACCTTGTCCACCAAAAGGCGTCTTGGTCATTTTTCCTTGTAAACAAGCGTGACATCTATCAAGTGGTTGTAGCTCAGTAGAGTCTAAATAGCCATCTTGGCAGAGCTTTTTCAAGTGCTTCTCGTTCACATGACCAAGGCGGTGATGCCATAACTGGGTGATGTATGAGTCGTGTGAGTTTGTTTCGTTATCGATTGCCAACACTTGGTTTTCATAATTTAATACATACAAACCATTATTCAAATGTGTCATACCATAACATACGTTGTTCTTATAAAAGAGACAACCCTTATTTCCAAACTTGAAAATAAATCCATCCATATCCAAACAAGATACAGAAATTATGTTATTGGTAACACTAGGCACAAAATAACAGTTTTGTAAAACCAAAATCATGCCAGTTGGCAATGAGAGGTGATAGTCGCCAATAGCTAATGCAGCCAGCCTTGCGCCATTGGCAGCTCGAAGATCCACCTCTCCTCTGGCGATCTTTCTAAATCTACTTGGTTCCTGCATTTGAATACAGATGTGATCCCCACAAGCTGTATCTAATACCCAATGTGTAGAAATAGAAAGATTGCACTCGATAACGAACGCACCTTTAGCATCCCCACGCTTCTGGGTGCAGTTCCTCTTCTAGTGGCCCTGCTTGCCGCATGCAAAACACACTGCTTCCTGTTCCTTTCCCTACCTCTGGATCTTCCCCTTCTTGGAGGGACGGTGCTCGGGGGCTTCAGACCATTTATAAGTCTTTGGCCCCTTTTCCTTGTCCTTCCTTTTATTGTTCACCATAAGGACCGTGAGTTTTTCACGCCCCATGTCCTTATCTACCTGGAGAATCAAGGTCAGAAGCTCTGATAGACTCTTCTCATTGCCGCTCATGTTATAGTTGACAATGAAGCTAGAGAAGGTCTTGGGCAATGATGATAGGATGAGATCTGTACGCAACTCATCTGGGAATTTAATCCCTAAGATGTCCAAGCATTCAATGTAGCCAATAAGCTTGACCACATGAGGCCCAGCTGGCGCAGACTCTCCAAGCTTCGTGGTAAACAAAGCATTGGAGATCCCATACCTCTCTTGTCTCGCCTTCTCTTGGTAGAGATCTTTAAGGTGAGACATCATGCTATACGCATCCATGTTTTCATGTTGCTTCAAGAGCTCATTAGACATGGCCGATAGCATGAAACACTGGACATCTGTGGCATCATCCATGTGTTTCATGTAGAGAGATAATTCCTCATCACTAGCCTCTTTCCCAGGTGCAACTGGAATAGGCTCTTCCAGCACATATAATTTCCTTTCGTGGCGAAGGACGACGCGTAAACGCCTCTGCCACTCTTGGAAATTGGTGCCGGTGAGAAGGTTTTCTTTTTCGAGTATGGTGCACAATGATATGTTTGAAGTCATTTTCTTGTTGTTTCTACAATTTTAAGATGAGCAAAGGTTTAGTACTTTATTATAAAAATTGAGACAAATAAATAAATTAATACTTATTAGTCTCCCACTATTTTATCGAAATCCAATAGCCCTCACCATTGATTTCGGAATATTATATTGCGTGAATATTCTAGTGGCAAGGATCCATATTGCCCTTCGCATTACCCCAACTAGGGTTGGTCAAGCAACTTGAAGGGTTTTAGGTAGGCATTCCAAATGCCAACTGCATTAACTCGCAGTTCCTTGATCCGCTGAGTGGACTCCCCAATCCTAAAATCCTTGTTGGATTTCCTCAACCTTTGCCTCTTGGTCACACCAAGTCCTACTGTGGCAGTCAACCCTTGATGCGAACCAAGTCAAGTCAACCCAAAACCTTGAATTAGAATTCCCTGATAATTGAAATCACCCCAACTAGGGTTGGTCAAGCACTTTGAACTATGGTTCGATTCTAACCAAGATTATGGAAGGCTATGCCGACTTAATATTTATTTTGAGGGATTTTATCCTTATACGTAAATTGCCATTTTATTATCTTTGATTACATGCTTGTTAATATTAAGTGGGATATAATTAAGTGATTAACCATGTCTAAGATAATATTTACGTATAAGCCAATTTTATTTTAGTTCCATCTTGCATGCTCGTTTAATTCATTAATTGTGTGATCGTGACAACACACCCACAATAAATAAACTATGCAACTAACAGAAATAAAATAAATGGTATGATCATGAGCTTTTCTATTGGTTAGTTTATCTAGCGGTTGATAAACTAACCCAAAACCTAGGGGAGAAACACCTTGAACCTTTCGGGTTCGTGTTTACAGCTTTACACATGTCCACCTTTGTATCTCCTTGGATTGGTTTCATCTTGACTCCTGACTTGAGCCGCCTCCACTAGCTTGGGAGCTCCATCAATTACATATGCATTTATCTCACACACAGGTGAGGGGAAAAAAGGGGTTTTTACATAAAATAATCCTTGGGTGCGCAGGCCCTACATATTAATGAGGAGATGGCTCGCAGGCCAACAAATTTAATTTAAATAAATAAATTAAAAGAAACCATTCACATACAAAGGTCTCGGTCTAGCTCATGATAATCCATACATGCAACGATATTTACGCATAAATAAAACTAGCATTCAATTCTTTAATCGTTCTTGTTTAAGATAAATCACGCTCGAATCAATTAATTATCTTTAATTAATCAATTCTTTTATCTTAAATCCCTTTTCTGAATTTCCTTGAGATTCTCATCCATCATAATTTTAAACAAATAAATTCATTTAAAATTATCCTTGTACACAACTTGTACCTTGGAGGCAACCCGGAGAATTCCCATTTATTACGCAGATGTTAAATTAAACACATATATATAAAACACCTATCACGTGATGTGCCTCAACTTTACGCCTTCACCATGGTACACGTCTCAAGGGTTTGTATAATATAATAATAAATTTTAATAAGTCTGCGTAATTTGGGTGAGTACACGGCGTGTAGTTCCGACTACACGGCGTGTACTTTTTCTTCACCGTCCATCCGAAGTACACGCCCGGGGATAGGGCGTGTTAATGTACTTCGGAAATTTTCGGAGTACACGGCATGTACAGTGGGACACACGCCGTGTAGTTTCCGCGTTACACGGTTTCCAGCCGGGCAGGCTATGTACGGAGTACACGACCCAACCCTAACCCGAAGGGACTACACGCCGTGTTCATTGGACCACACGGCATGTATTCTGGAAACCGTGTGCCACCTGTTTCTGGTCAACACATGGTGTCTTAAATTCTTAGAAAGAATCCAATACACGGCCTGATTTGGCGGATCAGTCAATGATTGAACCTAGACTACACGGTGTGTACTTCCGAATACACGCCGTGTATTCTGGTGTTATACGGCCAGAAACATTTGGCTCCTCCGGATGAGTTCCTCTATTTTATTTTAATCAAAATTAAAAGAAAAATCTGTTTCTGTGAGGTGAACGAGAAACGAGAGAGGAGGAACAGATCTCGATATTCAGATTTCCAGAACGATTAAACATGAATTGAAATAACTAAATTATTAAATGCGTAAATCACCAACAAAAAACTAAATAATTATAACCAACGATATAACCTCCCTTTGATACCACTTGTAGGTTCCGGGCGCAGCAGAAGCGCGTTGGTGGGTTTTCCCAACTTAATTTTTCGTTAAACAATGTTCAATACGAGATCCATCATGATATAAAACGCCGAATCTTCGGAATAGAACAAAGAACTAAAAGAAAAGATGAGTCCCGGAACCCTTGAGGAGGATCATCATATGTTGATTATAATTAATTTAATTAATGCATAAGAATTACCTCGTTGGAATTCTTTATTCGTTGATGTGTCCGGTCATGATTCGGTGATCCGTTGTTGCGTCGTAGAATCCAAGTGTAGGATTCCTCTAGTGGTGATCCACACGTGTGTCACGTATCTCAGAACGTCGCCAAAGAGATCTCCGGGTGCTAGCACGGAAGAACCTTCGCTTGCGATGTCCGCCTTCGACCGCCTTGATCCGGTGGAGGATCTTTCTCTCGTAACTTGAGGGCGTTCTTGGTGGCAAGGGAATTCTCTCTTGGCTTGAGAGTATTTCCAAATCCGTTGTGCACAACAATGGATCACAAAAAATGTTGGGGTTGCGAGGATATTTATAATCAGGTTTGAGGTTAATAGAGTTATGACAATAAATAAACGCGTTACGCGTTTTATTTATTTCATTAACTCTTATTGAAAACCCCCATGTCGAATTATTAATTCCTTGACATGCGCCCACGCTGATTATAATAAATATCATTTAATAAAACAATATTAAATCCTCAAAATCCCAATTGTAAAAACTACACGGCGTGTAATAATTAATACACGGTGTGTACTTGTTTTCCATAAACTACACAGCGTGTATATTTAATATACACGGCATGTAATTTTATTTTCCATTTTTCTCCACCAAATTTATTAGACCTTGAGTAATGACTATTTATTTCTTAAATAAATGTAACTACATTACTCGCTAATAAATATATTATTTTATCCACAGTATATTCTCTTGAATAACTAGTGTCAAAATAAATGCGATCAGACATCCTTAAATAATTATTAAACCACAGTCGGGAATAATATTTATTTAACTTGTTAAATTAATATTTAACAGAGATACATGGACACACTTAGTGTGTGACCCTCTAGGCCTCTTTCTCAGTGGCATTAGGCTGAGCCTGCCTAAAGTCCAAGGTTAGCGTCTAGCAACACGCCAAGGCACCCATAGAGAAAGAAGTTAACACTGCAATGACGTGTCACCTCCTACGAACGCTTACTGTGTAATATAATCTCTTTGTCTCGATATCTCCAATCAAGCGGGTTGCATGCTAGTGCCATCAACCCATGTGCTTGATTATTATTTCTTTGACTTCCCGGAATTGAACTTGACCATACCTTACCGTGGCCATTGATTTATTTAGGCTATATCAATTCCATCAAAGGGCCTGAGATATCTACTTCTGTTATGGAACGGAAGGGACAAATCCTTTCTCGTATTATCTATTGATGCGGTATTACTCATGATGCACCCAACGTATCCTACCTCACTGCGAACAGTGTGTCGTCACAGTTTTCGTCAATACATCTAAGTGCGCGATTTGTAATACCCATTAATAATAATCTTAAAGTCTAAGGATCAATACACACGTTCGTAGATAGGAACATCCAATGACACTATGAAATGTGGATTTCCTACTGGCGGGTCTCGTTCTCATAATATCCTCCTGAATATTACCAAGGGCGCACACTATGAGAAGGTGCCTCAAAGTTTTATGAGTCCTCACCCCTAATGACCTGTATTATTTGTGTCCCTCAAATAATATCATCCGGCCATAGAACATACATTCAAGAACAGTGTTATGGCACTTTCAGGTTCTCATCATAGCAGGGATCCGCTACGACCCTTTAATGCAACAGCTGTCCTTAGGACATTATCATATAACATGTCACGCAGAAGAACAATCAAGATGTGATAAGGCTTTTATTTAATGAATAAAGTACAAAGTAGTTGGTTCTAGACCGCCAACTCCAACATGAATATCCTTAATTATATTACCTCTTGTATTGGTGTTCCCATGAAGATCGATCAACACACACTAAATAGATAAATTAGACTATATGCAAGAGTTATGGTAGAAGAAAATTTGGAGTCAAAATTACCATATGCCATTAGTTTCAATGAAAATTGCTACCGAACAGGGCTCAAGGTAAAGTATGAACAAAAGCCTCCTTTTTGTGATTTATGCAAGATAATAGGGCACTCCATTTCCAATTATAGAGTGGCTCAAAAACTGGTTCTTTCACCTAATGAATGGAATGAAGTCAAAAGTAATAGAAAATAGAAGGGACCTATCTTGGAGAAACCTAAACCCTCCAAAAAGCACACTAGAAGATGGGTGAAAAAAGCAAGGAGATATAAATTCCTTAAAGGATGCTTATGGAAATACCTGGTTTGACTTGGTTGAAGAGGAATAAAATGAAACTAAATATCAAGACATTGCTGATGAAATTTTTAATTTTTTTAGAGATATTCTTAATAAAATTCAGTATGATCACATTATTAAAGGCTCAATCGGTAAAAAATTAACAATTGAGAAACCAAGTGCAATTTAGATCACCATTTTGGGCAGTAATCATCACCCCATCCTGATGATAAATACCTCTAAATAAGAGTCTAGAACTGGTGACACTCTACCTAGTATTGAAAAATATAGTTATTTGGATATGAAATATCCAACTCAAAATTGTAATGTCCGAGTAAAATTCTCTTTTGAAGGAATATCTAAGCACTTATACACCTCAATAGAGAAGGTGGTCACAACGAATGGTTGAAACACTTCGGATGGAATGCAAGAAACTAATATGCAAGGACAAGAAGAACAACCTAGTAACACTGTTGTTGTTGATAGAGTTATTAACATCTGATGGAGTCATTAACTTGCAACAAAGTAGTGATAAAGATCCAAAGACTCCCATGGATGACAAGATAGTTAAACCTGATATCATTATTTCTCCTAAGGACTCCTCTATTTCTCATGAAAATACTACCAACCCAATCAAGAAATAATCGATGAGGAAGGCCTCTAGATGTAAAAATAATGGGGGCTCCAACCCCAAACACAGGTTCAAATGAATATATTATTTTGTAATTTTCAGGGTATTGAAAATCCTGACACCATCACCACTTTAAAATGATTTATTTGCGACCATAAACCAAAAATCATTTTTATCACTGATACTAAAATAAATTTTTCTTCTACCTTTTCTAGTTTTAACCATTTGGGTTATATGTTTACTGGTGCTACCACTAATAATTTTACAGTGTAATCTCTTTGGATTTTTTTCTCACTCTTCCTTAAACAATGTTTGTTATTATAACACTTATGACCAAGATTTTACTTGTGAATTAACCTTTAAAAACTCACATATTTTCTTCACTTTTATTTATTCAAAAAATAGGTATTAGGGTAGGAGAACTCTCTGACATAACTTGACTTTATTAAACAATAGAATCTATGATCCTTGGATCATCACTAGAAACTTTAATGCTATACTTGGACCTAGTGAAAAGATGTATCCATCTCACTCCAACATCTCTTATAGGGAGTTTAGATCTTGTATTTAAGACAACAATATAATTTAGATAACCCTTGTAGGGGCCAAATATACTTGGTATAGAAGGAACTATAATAGGGTAGTGTCAAGAAAACTCGATAGATATTTCACTAATGATCAAGCCCTAGATAAATGGGATACTATTTCCATCATTACCCTTCCTAGATTAAATTTTGACCACCATATGATTTTAGTAAGTCTTAATACTAGAATCTATAAGCCTATCCTCTCATTTAGATTTAATAATTCCCGGACCTTAGTTATTGAATGTGATAACATTATCAATGAAACTTGGAAATCTATGAAATTTAGAAATGATTCCTTCACCTGTTTCATGAAACTAAAATTCTTAGAACAAAAACTTAAGGGATGGTGCAAAGAAAAAACCAACCAAATTGATAATGACATTACTTCTCTAGAAAAATAATCAAATTCAGGTTGCCTCCACTAATACTAATTTTCTAATGATCCTCAACAATAAATTGATATCTATTCCAAATTAAAATATCTTCTCACTATAAAATATAATCTTTGAAAATAGATATTCAAAACAAACTGGCTTAAAGATGGTGACAAAAACAAAAAATTCTATGATGCTCTACAAAGAACTAGGAAATCTTATAGGCCTATCACCTTTCTAAAATTTAGGTATAGCATAATTGATAATTAGGATGATCTAACCAATCATACTATCTCATATTTTAAAAATATTTTTAATGGTCCTGATCTTAATTAGGACTTATCGCTTGAAGTCATTCCTGGCATAGTTAGAAACAATGATAACATTTTCTTGAATAGTTTTAACCTTGATCATGAAATAAAATATATTTTCTTTAGTCTGAAACTTGATAGTGCTCTTGGACCTGATGGATTCACTAACTCATTTTTTTGGCACTATTGGTACATTGTTCAAACTAATGTCTGTAATATGGTTAAATCCTTATTTCTAATAGCACCCTTCACCCATGATCTTAATTCCCAATTCCTATCTCTAATTCTCAAAGTATAAAATGATTCTAAAATTTACCTCTTTAAAAAAATATCTTATAAACACTCTCTATAAAATCATCTCTAAACTTTTATAAAATAGGATTTCCTCTATTCCCAATAAAATTGTCTCCTGAAACCAATTTAGTTTTCTCCATGGAATAAACATTAAAGATTTAATTTTTCTAGCCTCTAAATGTACTAATATTTTAAAGAAACCTAATAGGGGATAAAGTATTTCTATTAAAATCAACATTAGGAAGGCTTTTGACACTATGGATTGGATTTTATTTATAAGGTCCTTAGAAAATTTGGCTTTAAAGACACTTTTTAAAAAAAAATAAAAACCCTTTTTGGTTATGCTAACATTTATATTCAAATTAATGATTATACATAAGGTTATTTCAATTAAACTAAAGGTTTTAGACAAGGATAACCACTCTCTTCAATTATTTTTTCTATTGTAGAGTATTACTTAAGCATACTTCTCAATAGTCTGGTAAATCAGGGTAAAATAAATCCCACCAGTGCCTCCAAAATCCTGACTATTCCCTCTCATATTCTGTATGTGGATGACATCATTTTATCCTTGTAAAGAGACAAAATAAATATCCAAAATCTTAAATATTCCCTCTCTACATATAAATATGTGTCTGGTCAATCCATAAATTGGAATAGATCTTTCATTTTATTTGGAAAAATATTTCTAATAGATAAAAAACTATAATTATAAATAACCTTGGTATTAAAGAGGTATCCTTCACCTTCACTTATATCGGGGTCCCTATATTTTGGGAAAATCCTAAAAGTACCTAATTTTACAATATAGTT
This sequence comes from Viscum album, assembly GCA_963277665.1. NCBI lineage: Eukaryota > Viridiplantae > Streptophyta > Magnoliopsida > Santalales > Viscaceae > Viscum > Viscum album. Next base: position 321,752,849 of record OY728156.1, read on the forward strand.
TACCAAATTACAAATCAAATCTCTACTTAGAAAGAAAATTATTTATATATGGTTGGATGAATTTGTATTATCAAACACACTATTTTTCAAAAATGGTTTATTCTATGATGGTTTATAAATACCCATTAGCTTGATTAAAAATCTTAATTTTTGTATCAAAAATTTTTTTGGGAGTGGGATCACTATTTATAGAAATCTTATCATGGTACCTTGAACCAATTGTTGTAATACCCTTGATAATGGTGAGCTTGGCATCAAGAACCTTAATCTTTTTAATGAATCCCTTCAGGATAGACTCACTTGGAACTTCATTAATAATAAGTCTGTGGATTTTAATTTTTTTAGAAGTAGGTTTCATAGAAAAATAAAATAGATAAATCTTCTCTATATGGATTCCTCAATATGGGATTCCATCAAGAAATATTTTTCCAAAATTATGTTGAATTCTAGATAGATCCTTAATAAAAGATATTCTTTGAAGTTTTGGTTGGATAACTGGAATGGTTTTCCTATTATTTATATGATTGACCCTATATAATTACCAATTAAAACTAATATTTCTATAAATGACTGTTTTCATTCTCTAGACCTAGATTTACCCAATGATATTAATGTTACAATTAATAATTATCCTTTTGTTAATACATATTACTTTTTAGTTTGGGAACCTACAAAAAATGGAATTTTGGACTCCAAACTCTACTAAAATAATAATTTCATTAATTAAAATCGGTATTTTTATTAGTTGAAACTTTTTTATAAGACATGGGTTAGACCCTATAGGTTCACCCTTATTTGTAGAATAGCCCACAATCGGGCTCCCACTGATTGTTGTCTTCAATTATTTGGTATTCAACTTTGCTCCAAATGTTGCTTGTGCAACCAACACAGAGAGGATTCTAGCCATCTGTTCTTATCCTGTGCTACTAATTCTGCTTTATGGAAATACATATTTAACATTTTTTATCTCAGATGGATAGTTTGAGACTCCATTCAGCTGCATCTACAAAGATTCACTACTGTGGACACTTCTCAACAAATCAAACAACTCTTTATAGTTTTTGTAGAAGAACTGATGCATGTCATTTGGTATGATAGAAATTTGATTATTCATCATAATAATACTTTTAATTGTGATATTTTCACTATGATCAAAGAAGCTGGTATGATGAAAATGGGTACATGCAACAACTCTGTCAATGATCTTATTATTCTTTGTCAGATTGGAATATAAATAAGTGCCATCCAACTGAGGGGATTGCTTGAAGTTTTCTAAAAAGTCCCTTTTCTCAGATAGATCAAGATCAATGTGGAAGGTGCCTCAAAAGGCAACCCAGGCCCATCAGGTTGCGAAGTGGTGTGTAGAGATCACAATGGACAGATCCTTTGATGCTTTTATGGTACTTGTGGTTTTTGCCTCCTCTTTATAAGATGAGATGTATAGAATCATTATTGTAGTTGGTTTTATCATGAAAAAATGTTTGAATAACATATGGATGGAAAGAGACTCTACCACCATAGTTAAAGACCTCCATAATGGTGTGGTGTACCTTTCTTGGCCCCCAATAGCTAAATGGATGGACTTCCTCCAACACCTTTCTGAAATTAATAATATAATCACTCATGTTTATCACGATGTGAACACGGTGACGGATGGTTGTGTAAAAAATGAGTAAACAACAGTATCATGTGGTTGTACAATATTCTAATGGATCTTATTCCTTTGTATGAAAAAGGATTGTAATAAAATTCCCACTTTCATAATTTTGTAACTCTTTTAACTTCATTTTTATATATTTTCTTTCTTTGGTCTTTTGACCAAGGAATTACTGTTTTTTAAAAAAAATAAGATCTTTTTTAGATATGAATAGTTAGTGAGTCCATTTTTATGAATTTAGAGTTCTAACATCTTCTCTTCCCTTATCTCAAGCTTCTAGAGAGAGATAAAGATAAATAACATATCAATTTTAGTTCAAGTATTGATCGTGTGATCTTCTAGAAATCATACAAGCATTGTAAGGGCTTTGATTCTCCATGATAGAAATCGAGAATTGAAGAAAAACATTCAAAGGGTTGTGGTACATGTGTGGATGTTCTAAAAAGAATCTAGTTTTTTGTCTTCAAGCTATGGTGATTTGGAGATGAGTGGATAACATTGAGATCATATCATTCCACCAAGGTACTAACAAATAATCATTTTTTAGACTTAGGGTCAAGTTTTTATTAATCTATTCATCATAAAAATGCTTCACAACCCCAAATCCTCATAAAATAAATTATGGTATATTTCCCAGTCCATATCCCATATATTATATTTATGATTTCTTTAGATAGAATGTGATTAAGTAAATATACAGCAGTTTCCAGAGCATAACTCTAAAACAAAATGGTAAGGCCACGTAAAATAATCATCAATCGAACTATGTATAACAAGGTATTATTCCTCCTTTAAGAAACACCATTCCATTATGGTGTTCATAGAGGAGTGAGATATGAAACAATTCCATAATATCTCAGATAATCTATGAATTATTGAGTTAAGTATTCACCACCTCAATCTGATCAGAGAAATTTGATATTTTTTTCCCAGTTGATTATGTACTTCGTTATTCAACTCTTTAAACTTTTAAAAAGTTTCATACTTGTGTTTCATCAGAAACACATACCCATACTGACTAAAATAATCATTAAAAGTAACGAATTACTTATAACCACAATTTGTGTGTGTACTCATTGGTCCACATACATCGCTATGTATATGATCCAATAGTCCACTGTCCCTCTCACCTTTTCTACCAAAATGTAACCATGTCATTTTTTCCAATAAACAATATTCACATATATCGAAAGATTCATAATCGGATGTGTCTAATAACCCAGCTCTATGGTGTCTTTGAATGTATTTCTCATTTATGTGTCTGAAAAGGTAGGAGGGATTAGAATCAACCTTGTCCTTCTTATTCTGAATATTATAAATAGTATTATCCATATCAAGAATATATAAACCATTAATTATATTCCCAAATCCATAAAACATTTCATTCTTATATATAGAACAAATCTTGTTCATAATAATTAATTAATAGCCCATCTTGTCCAAATAAGATACAAAAATAAAATTCTTGTTTATAGTAGAGACATAATAATTGTTTTTCAATTTTACAATCAATCCACTTGGTAAAATCAGATTATGAGTGTTGACCTCTAATGTAGTAACTTTTGATCCATTATCAACATGAATATCTATTTTACCCTTCATCAATTATCTCATATCTATGAGTTTGTGTTTTTCTGTACAAATGTATGATGCACACTTGGTATCTAATATCCATCAGTCAGAGTTGGAGAAATTAATTTCTATAACATTCATATTTGGGTACTCTGAATATTTCTCCTTGAGAATACTTCTCAATACTAGTTACCAATATTTAACTATTTTATAGGTTATACTTATTAATAATCTCAATATGATTAGTGTGAATAATGTCATAATTTACAATAAATACATAATAGTAGGTCAGTATCATGTATTGTATCTTTTAATTAAGGGATTTAAATAAAAGTGCTCCCGCTAAAATGATGACTCAATACATCATATCCATTTAGTGAGTCAAGATTCATATTTCACTGAACAATGAGTCTACTTGGGTGTTTATCTCACTAATTAGTTGTTTATATAGAAAATCATCTCAATCATAGTAGTTGTGACTCTTGGATAGTTGAGCAGGTAACCACTTATCCAAATCCATCATATGGATATGATCAGCTCTATTCCTATGGTATTATAACCGTTAGGGCTTCCCAGCTAGTTTAGTCTAAATAAAACATTAAAAACAAGATAACCAAGGAAAATCTAGGGTAACCCAATATAAGAATGAAACTAACCAACAAGACAATCGAGAGTCACTCGTTACTTTCTTCTCTTACAAAAGATAATCTAGGGGCACCCGAAATAGGAACAAAACTACCTGATTTGATGATCAAGGTATTGACAAGTGTTTATTTAGAATTGATCTCACACTTAGTATTTAATGGGTTTTTAGTCTCATCAATTTAATATACATCATATGCATATTAAATTCATAACTATTACATCATATGTGATCATTATATTTTTCATGTTTTATTTTCATTTTGTGTATGCATGCTTCTAATAGTTTTATTTTGGAATCCCTGTTCCCAAAACAAAATTAATGTGTTCATAGCACATTAATGTGTAAATCTTTACACAACCCACAATTATATGTCAATCACCCAAAAATAGAAGTCAATTATACTCAAACATATCCAAATTCATTGTATTCATAAGGTATGTGAACACGTCATGTAAAGGTATAAAGTTATATGATATTGAGAAACTTCACATGAGTAAGCCCAAAGTAACATATGGTCAACCCCATTCACTTTCCTAGTCAAGGCAAGACTCCAGGAAAGTAGGTAGTCCATCTTCAAATCCCTCTATCTAAGGATAATTTACTCAAGAAAAAATTTAATTCATGAAAATTATAACACCTAATATGCACAAACTATTCTCAACAACTATTCTCTAGCCCATAACTCCAATTGAAAACTAAGGTCAGGGTAGATTAAAACTAAATTTTATGATATCAAACCTAACATGATATGCAAGGTTTTATTTAAAAAGAAACTAATCATATAAATGGGCATACACAATATTCATATTTCATAAACAATGAACTAAATATGAATATCAAGGAAATATAGTAAATAAATAACCAATTTATTTACTTTCCAAAACATGATAGATTTGTGAATTATTCATAAATAAATGATAATTATAAAAATTTTATAAATTGGAAAAAATATAAACGTTTTATATTCATTTCAATATAAACCCCTTCATATTTTATATTAAATTTCATTTATATGAAATTTCATGAATTATAAACATTTTATGATTCAATATCCATTATATAAACTTTTTTATATAATCTAAATATCATATATATTGTAATTTATAAACACTTTATAAATAACTTTTTATGATTTCTAAATAAACCATTTATTTCTATATCATAAAACATGTCATTTAATTTTTCAAAAGGTATTTTCAATGTTAACATTTAATATTTGGATTATTTTGTTAATAAATGATTCTTAAACATTTATATAATTAATTATAAAAAAATTATAATTAATTAATTTATAAACCATTTATAAATTAAAATATTCCCAAAATACCATTTTTTATATTATTTGTAAACTCTTATAAACCATGCATATTTTAAAAAATATATTTATCAATTAACTGTAAACATTTTATAGCTAATTAATTTATAACACTTTTTTAAATTTTTATAAATATTTTAAAAAATATATTTTTCATTATTTATAAAAAATTTATAAATAATAGAATCAATTCATAATTTAATTCCCTTGATTAAAATTCATACATTATTTATTTTTCATAAACAAGGTTAATAAATATGAACTTTTCATCTTTGAAAAAAGTTAATTGTAACGTCCCGAATTCAGATGCCACTCAACTAGTACCCTGTACCCATTTGGCCACATGGCCTCAAGTGCATCTCCCCAAATGCCAAAGGATTCTGACTAGCAGTGATATCTTAGGAGTGATTGTGGGGAGACTATACCCTCATTGGTAGAGTATAAAACAGTGAATACAATAATGATTCAATAGTAGAAGCAATAATATCATTCAATAGAAATAAATAGTGAAAGACTGATAAGATAAATAACCAAGCATCATTCCATACAAAAGATGATGCAGCATGCTATGTTCTAAGAAAAAAACAGGTACACTGTAGTAATCCACAATATATGTTCCAAAATCACAAAAGAAACAAAGGAAGCTAAGAAGCATCGCAAGCCTCAGCTCAGTCCAATGCTCTCTTGCTCTTAAGCAGCACATCAAGTACTTGTAGTAGGGTGTTTGCCCTGATCAACACCTACAATCATATAATCTGTTTGGTCCCAAAATCATGACCTAAATAGGGTGTGATACTAAATCCCATTATGAAAACACCCAAGGTCTATTCCAATATGTTAGTGGGTATATATAATAGGCAATTTACAATAGTGAAAGCAGTAAACAGTGGGTACTCAAAAGCAAGCAAAATAGATGTCTTAAAAGATAATGTAAACAAGTATAAGTGAATATTGAATCCAATCTTGTGCTTTGTCTTGGAAGATGTGTCATAAGTCATCCATTTCATTATTCAAGTTCCTTAAATTATATAAAAGTCACGAGGTCCGACCTAGGCCTGACGACCCCCTGTATAAGTAACAGTCAACTCATGACATAAACATCATTTAATCATTTTCCAATAGAGATCGGCCTTGGTATCCCTTAATAGATCTTAGGTTCTCTTTTCATTTTAAATAAACCTCAATGAACCTGACCATCCTATCATGGATCGATCACAGCCCTTACATAATTACCTCTTGAACTCATCCATGGTCTTTTAACCGAAACCATCATTCACCCAAGGTATACATAAGGTGCAATTAGTCACATGATCTCGACCTTGTCTTTTAACTAAGACTGTGGCTCACCCATTTCTAATTACCCCTATTTGTCATATAATTCAATTCCACATCAAAATCAACACATGTGAATTAAACTAGCACATAGATTATCATTTAAACAACTCACATGGACACAATTCACATAACAAGTATCACATGAAAATCAATGTATTACATGGATTAAACATTTAATTATTTCATGTGGGGAATTCATATCACATGATTAGTTCATTTAAAAAACCCAATAATGGGAATTAAATTCAATCCTCTTAGTAATTATTGGCCAAACGTTCATCCAAGGGAAAAGCACCCATGGTGTGGCCCTAAATCAAGGTTCACAACCCTAACCATGATTTAAAATCATTTAATTAATTACCTAATCATTAATAGGAAATAACAGGGTTCATTATTCAATCAATAAACAACCTAAAAGTGGGTGTGTGGCACTCTGGTATATATAATCAACACAAAAATCAATGAAAGGAACAAGACCACCTACCTCGTAGTTATACAACTATCCTCGTCCAGCGTCGAGATTTGATTCGACCTAGAACAGATTAGATCTACAAAACAAGAAAAAATGACCAACCTTTGATAACTTGATCAAGAGATGAAATCATGAAGAACGGATCAAGAGGAATCGATAGCTTTCTGATTGGGTTACAATGCATCCGATGGAGATCAGAACAGAGTTTGGACAGACAATCGGAAGGCAAAACGACCTCTTGGTGCAGCTATTCATTGAACGGGACGATCCCTCTATCCGTATAATGAAACACAAGGCTACTGCCCGATTTAAAAAAATAGAAAATTACATGGAGTGTACTTGAAAATACATTTCGTGTCCATACAAATCCTAGACAGGTCATTACATGGCTGTGTACTGGGATTATACAACATGTAACCCTAATTACACAGCGTGTACCTAGAAATACACAACGTGTAACTCCCAGTCACGTCATGTAACAGGACTATAGCCAGCCATTGATCTCTTTTTCCTCCATTTTCTTAAGTATAAACTTAAAAGGAATGATTCATACCTCAATAGAAGAACCGGGTTCTTACAAACTTCCCCCCTTAAAGCAATTTGTCCCTGAATTTCCCTTCTAATGGTGGTGAAAGAATAACTGAGAATAACTCAAGCCATTGTGATCATACGTCGACCTCCTTCTCCCAGGTCTCGCCCTACACTCATTCATTCTTCCATAGAACCCATACTAAAGAAACATATTGGGCACATAGAACCTTCATACTACGATCCACAATATGAATGGGATGCTCCTCAAAGGATGCGTCTTCCTACAACTCCACTTCCTTAGGCTGGAAAGCATAAGACGGGTCTAAAAGGTAACATCATAGCTGAGAAATGTGAAAGATGTCATACATAGACCTATACCTCTGAGGTAACTACAATCGATAGCCAACTATCCCAACTCTTTCCAGAATCTCGAATGGACCGATGTATCTTGGTGAAAGCTTACCTTGTCTCTTGATCCTCTTATGTCCCAACCTCAGTGTGACACATAAGAAAACTTGATTCTTGACCTATAACTTCAAAGGTTATCCATGGAGATCAGCATATGATTTCTGACAAGACTGTGCAGTATTCATCCGCTTCTGAATCAACTAAACTTTCTTAGTAGTCTCTTGGACAAGAGGAGGCCCCAGCATAGCTGCCTCTCCTACCTCCATCCAACACAGGGGTGATCTGCATGGCCTACCATATAAAGCCTCATATGGTTCCATCTAAATAGTATCCTGGAAGCTATTATTATAAGTGAACTCAACAAGGGGTATGTGTGTCTCCCAAGAACCCCTAAAATCTAGGGTGCATGCCTGAAGCATGTCCTCCAACACCTGAATCATGTGCTCTGACCAACTTTATGTCTGGGGGTGGTAAGTTGTACTCAGAAGTACCTCTGTACTCAGCACCCTCTATATCCCTTACCAGAAACAAGAAGTAAAATGGGTATCCCTATCTAAAACGATAGAATGTGGGACCCCATGCAAGCGTACGATCACACGGATGTAAAACCTATCAAGGTTATAAACTTTGAAAGTTTCCTAGATCGGTAGGAAAAGTGCGAACTTCATGATCTTATCTAGAACAAATCATACGACATCTTTACCATGACACCACCTCTATCAAAAAAACCCACAAGCACGCCCCTGAGAATTCCAGTGACACTACCGGCGTGTTTTCCTTTAATTGGGTGAACTTGAACACAAATGTGGTCTTGTCAGTGGCCTCATAACAAGGAAAGGTCGAACCCCGATCGACGTCATCAAAACCGATCACATAAACTTCTTTTGAAAGATATTGAGGACCTTCATATCAAACCCACCTTAAACTGGTGGAGTGTTCAAACTATCTCACTAGAACCATACACGATGAATAATAAGAATAACGAGTCAAACCATCACTAGATAACTTATCTCAGAAATGCCCGGCTTATGAGGCTGGTGTGTTATAACAAAAACACAACACCTTCTCCCAAGTCACCACACATCCACAACAAACCTGTTCATTGAAGCCCATACTTTTCTCTTGGTGATGCTCCTTTATCAAACCATCCCCTGATAATTTAAGAAGATCATGCCACAGCATGAGAAAAAGAATAATCAAGATCCTTCCCACTAGGATCATTACCCCTTTTTAACGAATCACATTTGAGACCGAATATAAGTCTGATATAACCTCATATTCATCAACCCAGAGTCCATGGAACTCACCAAGGTGGTCCATACTCTCCATTACGAGTGAGACTTTGGTCCAAATCCAAAATTCCACATAAAGACACTGACTGAACCCAGAGCCACATCCGCCTGGCAGTCACGTCAAATAAAGTGGTATCCATTCATAGACTATTCAAGGAGTTCCTGTATGGGAACCCAGGTATCACTCAAGATTAATCTATCCTTATTTAAAACCACACATTCAGCGCAAAACACCAAAAAATATTTTGAACTCACCCAATGACTTTCAAATGTAGTGCGATGTATAATCGATGCTCTCTTAGTGCATCCAATATGATTTCAAGATAGGGGACAATATCATCCCTTAATAAAGAGCACACTAAGATAATTTCAAGGACCACTAGAAAAGGATAGTCGAACCACTACTCATCGACCTCCTGAAAGAAACTCGACTTCACTTACTAACACATCGTCATTTAATTGACCGTAATTACTTTATCCCAAGTCATTCTTGTGATAGCTTACACTTAACCACCGAGGTCCGTTCATGATCATTGATGCATCACAAGGTCTGCACTCATAGCCAAAATGAAACAACCTTGTGCTATCAAGAAAGCATCAACATGAAACAAGACTCGCAAGCCTCAAAATCATTCAAGTATAATTGACCATTTTCTAATGGTCCTTGATTATGATCCTTCTATATGGAAGAAAATTTTACATAGAACCGACATGATGCTCCCTACCTAGGAGTGTTCTAGACATCGAAAAGATGGACTAGCCACTCTAAAATGCACTAGTTTAGAACTAACCTAAATGCAAGAGTGTCATTCCATGAAGTATGATCATCATGTCACATCACTTTGCATGAAAGATGAAATTAAACCTACTGGCATGTCAAAACACCCATGTACTAGAAATTTCTCCCGAGTAGTGGGATAAACTTGGTTCCATAACAATCAGGTTACTCTACTCTGGAGATAACCTGATAACTCACCCAATAGTTCAACGCTCAACGATTTAACCAACTCAATATCTCGTTTTAACATTTATCACTAGATGTTTACCATGTATATCAACATATACTACATCGAGTTTACAAGAGAAAACCACACATTCTGAGTACTATTCATAGGTTATCCACCCTATGCTTCCAAGTACCAGATGGCTCACGCGGGAACTGGATCAAAAGCACATCACCTACACAACCATTTACACGAATAATGACATACCAATTCACCCATTATTTAAGAAAAGAGAGGTTAGAACGACCTCCTAGGCAGTTCACCATGCCCGAGGCATGTCTAACCTTCTGAATCGAACATTCTTTAATGCTCATTCGCACATTAAGGGTAAAGATACAACAAGGCTCATAGCTTAAAAGTGCAGATATCAAAACAGGGTAGGCCAAAACCTTCCTCTAAACACTCACCCTTTTTCTTGCCCTATGGGTAAGGTCTATGTGTTAAACAATAAGGGGTGCTACCAAAATCCCACTATGAAGGTCGAGTTTGGTCAAGTCAAACACTGAGTGGCATCCTACTTGGTATCCTCCAGGTAAACACAGGTGAAGGCATCCTACATGAAATCCTTAGCTAAAAAGGTAATAGAGGAATCCTACATGGGATCCTCAAAAATAGTACATAGAAGAGGGATCCTACAAGGGACTCCCTAGATCAGCATATAAGATAAGGCATCCCTCAGGGGATCCTTAAAAGCAACAAGTCTCATGGCCCCATAGGCCAGAAGGGCACGTCTCGCATGGGAAACATCCTCAAAATCATAGATCATGAGAGATGGCTCACAAATCATCTCATATCAAAGGTATCAACTAGGTTGGTCTAAACACCCAACCAATCATGCACACCAAGCATCATTCCATAAAAAAGATGATGCAGCATGTTGTGTTCTAAGAAAACGTCCAAAACAGGTACACTACGGTAATTCAAAATATATATTCCAAAAAAATAAAAATAAAAAAAGCTAAGAAGCATCGCAAGCCTCAGCTCGGTCCCATTCTCTCATGCTCCTAATAAGCACATCAAGTACCTGTAGCAAGGTGCTTTACCTGATCAACACCTGTAATCATATAATATGTTTGGGCCCAAAAGCATGACCCAAATAGGGTGTGAGACTAAATCCCAATAGGAAACCACCTAAGGTTTGTGCCAATCTGACAGTGGATATATATAACAAGCAGTGTACAATATTGAAAGTAGTAAACAATGGGTACTCAAAAGTAAGCAAAACATATGTCTCAGAAGAAAATGTAAACAAGTATAAGTGAAGACTGAATCCAAGCTTGTACTTTGGCTTGGAAGACGCATCATAAGTCATCCATTTCATTATTCAAGTTCCTTGAATTATATAAAATTCTCAAGGTCTGACCTAGGCCCGACGACCCCCATATAAGTAACAGTCAACTCGTGACATAAACATCATTTAATCATTTTCCAATAGAGCCCGGCCTTGGTATCCCTTAATGTATCCTAGGTTCGATTAGCATTTTAAATTATCTTCAATGAGCCCAAAAATCCTATTATGGATAACTCACGGCCCTTACATAATTACCTCTTGAGCTCGTCCAGGGTCTTTTAACTGAGACCCTCATTCACCCAAGGTATACATAAGGTGTAATTAGTCACACGATCCCGACCTTGTCTTTTAACTGAGACTGTGGCTCGCCCATTGATAATTACCCCTATTTGTCATATAATTCAATTCCATATCAAAATCAACACATTTAAATTAAACTATCACATGTCTTGTCATTTAAACAACTAGTGTGGACACAGTTCACATAACAAGTATCACATGAAAATTAAATTATTACATGGATTAAGCATTTAATTATTTCACGTGGGGAATTCATATCCCATGAGAAGTTCATTTTAACAACCTGAGAATGGGAATTCAAGTCAATCCTCTTAGGAATTATTGGCCAAACATCTATCTGAGGGAAATGCACCCATGGGGTGGACCTAAATCAAGGTTCACAATGCTAACTGTGTTTTAAAATCATCTAATTAATTACCTAATCATCAATAGGCAATAATAGGGTTCATTATTCAATCAAGTGGCACCCTAAAAGTGGGTGTGTGGAACTCTGTCATATATAATCAACATAAAAATCAACAAAAGGCACAAGACCACCTACCACATAGTCATACAACTCTCATCGTCCAACGTCGGGCTTTTATTCGACCTAGAACAAAGTAGATCTACAAAATGAGAAAAAATTATCAACCTTTGATAAATCAATTCAAATATGAAATCACAAATAATGGATCAAGATGAATAGAGAGCTTACTGATTAGGTTCTAACGCATCTGATGGTGATTGAAATGGAGTTCAGACGGACAATCGAGAGGCAAAATGACCTATCGGCACGGCTATTCGACGAATGGGACGAGCCCTTTATCCATCTGACGAAACACAAGTCTACTACTCGATTTAAAAAAATTTAGAAAATTACATGGATTGTACTTGAAAATACATGTCGTGGTCATAAAAATCTTGTCCAAGTCATTACATGGTCGTGTACTAGGATTATATAGCATGTAACCCTAATTACACAGCGTTTACCTGGAAATACAGGGCATGTAACTCCCAATCACATCATGTAACAGGCCTGTAGCTATACTTTGATCTCTTTTTCCTCTATTTTCTTAAGTAGAAACAGAAAAGGAAAGATTAAAACCTCAACAGAAGAATTGGGTTCTTACAAACTTCCCCCCTTAAAGCAATTTGTCCTCGAATTTCTCTTCCAGGGGTGGCGAGGGAACAACTAAGAATAACTTTGGCCATTGTGATCGTACATCTGTCTCCCTCTCCCAGGTCTCATCCTACACTCGGTCATGCTTTCATAGCACCCATACTAAAAAAACAGATCGTACATGGAGAACCTTTGTGCTTCGATCGAAAATGAAAATGGGATACCCCTCAAAGGACACATATTCCAACAACTCCACTTTCTCAAGCTGGAAAGAATGAGACAGGCTAAAAAGTAACATCACAGCTGAGAAACATGGAAGATGTCATGCATAGACTTGTACCTATGAGGTAACTACAATCGATAGGCAACTGGAAAAAATCTTTATAGAATCTTGAACGGCCCGACGTATCTCGGTGAAGGATTACTCTGTCTCATGATCCTCTTGTGTCCCAACCTCGGTACGACACGTAGGAAAACTTGATCCCTGACCTCAAACTCCAAAGTTAGTCTTCAACGATCAATGTATGATTTTTTATGAGATTGTTTAGTATCCATATGCTTCCAAATCAACTGAACCTATTCAGTAATCTCCTAGACAAGACAAGGTCCCAGTATAGTTGTCTCTCCTGCCTCCAGCCAACACAGGGGTGATCGGCATGGCCTATCATACAAATCCTCAGATGGGGCCATCTGAATAGTATCCAGGAAGTTATTATTGTATTTGAACTCAACAAGGGGTATGTGTGTCACCAAATAACCCCCAAAATCTAGGATGCATGCCTGAAGCATGTCCTCCAGCACCTAAATTGTGTACTCTGACTGGCTATTTGTCTAGGGGTGGTAAGTTGTACTCAAAAGCACTTGTGTACCCAACGCCCTCTGTAGCCCTTTCTAGAAACAAAAAGTAAAATGGGAATCCCTATCTGAAATGATATAATGTGGGACCTCATGAAAGCATAAAATCACACGGATATACAACCTCTCAAGTTCATCAAATCTGAAAGTTTCCTTGATTGGCAAAAAAAGTGTGACATTCGTGAGCTTTTCAAGAACAACTCAGAGGGAATCATTACCACGACACGTCCTCTATCGGAAAACCTCGCAAGCACACCCCTGATCATTCCAACGATGCTACCGTCATTTTTTCTTTTAATTGGGCGAACTCAAACACAATTGTGGTATTGTCAGCAGCCTAATATCAAGGAACGGTCAAACCCCGGTCGACGTCATCAAAAATGATCACGTAAAATTCCTTTGAAATACATTGAGGACCTTCATATAACACCCACCTTAAACTAGTGGAGTGTTCAAACTATCTCACTAGAACCATACATGAGGAACAAGAAGAACAACGATTCAAACCATCACTAGATAACTTATCTCAGAAAAGCCCGGCTTAAGAGGTTGTTGTATTGTAACAGAAACACAACGCATTCTCCCAAGGCACCACGCATCTACAACGAACCCATTCACTGAAGCCCATACTTGTCTCTCACTGACGCTCCTTTTTCAAACCATCCCCTGATCATTTAAGAAGATCGTACCACAACACGAGAAAAAGCGTAATCTAGATCCATCCCACTGTGATCATTACCCCTTTTTAAATCATCATGTTTGAGCCTGATTATAAGTCCGAGATAACCTCATATTCATCAACCCAAATTCCATGGAACTCACCAAGTTAGTCCATAATCCCTATTATGAGTGATACTTTGGTCCAAATCCAAAAGTCCACATGAGGGCACTGACTGAACCCAGAGCGGTATCTGCCTGGCGGTCACGTCAAAGAAAGCGGCAAGAATCCAAAGTCTGTTCAAGGCATTCCTACATGGGAACCCAGGTATCACTCAGGATTAACTAAGCCTCATTTAAAACCACACATCCAACTCACAACACCAAAAAATATTTTGAACTAGCCCAACAGCTTTCAATTGTAGTGAGACGTATAATCGGCACTCTCTTAGTGCATCCAGGATGATGTCAAGATAGGGGACATGCTCATCTCTTAAGAAATATCGCAATAAGAGGATTTCAAGGATCACCATAAAAGGATAGTTGAACCACTACTGGTCGACCTCCTAAAAGAAACTCAACTTCACTTGCTGATGCATCATCATTTAACTGACCATAATTCCTTTATCCCAAGGCATTCCCGTGATAGCTTACGCTTAACCACTGAGGTCCATTCATGATCATCGGTGCCTCACGAGGGCTACACTCACAGCCAAAACGCAACAACATCGTGCTGTCAAGAAAGCATCAACATGAAACGAGAATCACAAGACTCAAAGGCATTCAAGTAGAATTGACAATTTTTGAATGGTCCTTGATTATGATCCATCTATCTGGAATAAAAAATTACACAGAATTGATGTGACACTCCCAACCTAGGAGTTTCCTAAACGTTGAGAAGGACTAGTCACTCTCAAATGCACTAGTTCAGAACTAACTTAAACACATGAGTGTCGTTCCATGAACCATGATCACCACGTCACATCACTTGGCATGAAATCTGAAATTAAACTGATCGGTATATCAAAACACCCATGTCCCAGAAAGTCCTCCTGAGCAGTGGGGCGAACTTGGTTCCATAACGCTCAGGTTACTCTACTCTTGAGAAAACATGAAAACACACCCAGCAGTTCAACGCTCAATGATTTAACCAACTCAAAAGCTCATTTTAACATTTAACACTCGACAGTTATCACGTATGTCAACATATACTACCCCCATTTTACAGGAGGAAACTGCACATTCTGGGTACTATTTATAGTCTATCCACCCTATGCATCCAAGTACCAGATGGCTCACGTAGGAATTGGCTCAAAATCACATCACCTACACAACTATTTACATGAACGACGGCGTACCAAGTCGCCCATAATTTAAGAAAAGAGAGGTTAGCACGACCTCCTAAGCATCACACCATGCCCGAGGCATGTCTAACCTGCTAAATTGAGCATTCCTCAATGCTTATTCGCACATTAAGGGTCAAGATACAACAAGGATCGCAACTCAAAAGCACATATATCAAAATAGGACAGGCCAACACCTTCCTATAAATACTCGTCCTTCTGTCTGCCCCATGGGTTAGGTCTAGGTGTCAAACAATGAGGGATAATACCAAAATCCCTCTACAAAGGTCGGGTTTGGTCAAGTCAAACATTGAGAGGCGTCCTACTTGGGATCTCCCAGGTAAACACAAGTGAAGGCATCCTACACGGGATCCTTATCTAAAAAGTTAAGGGAGAAATCCTACACATGATCCTCAAAAATTGTACATAGGAGAGGGATCCTACAAGGGACTCCCTAAATCAGCATATAAGAGAAGGCATCCCTCTGGGGATCCTTAAAAGCAATAGGTCTCATGGCCTTATAGGCCATAAGGGCACGTCTCACATGGGAAACATCCTCAAAAGCATAGGTCATGAGAGATATCTCACATATCATCTCAGATCAAAGGTCTCAACTAGGTTGGTCTGAACACTCATCCAATCATCCATGCCAAGTATCACTCTTCGGTGACAACTGAAAACAGCAACTGGAGGAAGAACCTCTCCATTTAGATAAAATCCCTATAACACCCATTAGGATTCCTCAGAACGCTCCACAGGTTTCACCATCACGATCTACGTAGAAAACTACTCTGAATGGACTACTCACGGGTCCAAAACTGACAAAGGGGGATAAAATAGGAAAAGACCCTCAAAGGGTGCCAAAAGAGGAATACACGACATATAGACACCATACACGGCATGTTCCCTCAGGATATCACATGGTCGTGTACTCCTGGCAGCCTGGGCGTGTAAACACCCTAGGTACATGGTGTTCCAATATGGTACACGGCATGTACACAAGTTTCCCCTCCTGGCCATGCACTTTTACACGGCAATATTCACATGGGGTATGCCTGCGTAACACTACACGGTGTGTACCAAAATACACGGCTGTGTGCTTTTCCAAGACCGTTATTTCGTGTTCTTCTTCACACGACCGGACACACTGTCACTTTCGACATGAAGTGTACACATAGTACACGGTATGTACTTAAGAAAAGTTTTTTCTTCCCGAACAGAAGAACACATTGCGTGTGTTCATAGCATCACATGTTGTGTTGTCTGGGTTTCCTGGCAGTAAACCTCTGAAACTTCCCCAGAACCCTCGTTTTTTAAAAGTAAAGCAACGGTGTGCCAAATTCTGACCTGTGGGGGCCCATACTCCCTGCGAATCAAAGTTTAGCATCACATATAGCACATAAATACACAATTTCATATCATGGTCGAAACATGATCCACCAAATTCTGATCCAAGAGGGCTGATACATCTCAGGGATCAAAGCTTGACATCCATCCAATTTGAACCATAACGCGCATCAATACACCTATCACAACAGAAGGTATATCTATCATGATACCTATCACAATAGCATGCATATCTAGCACGACATTTATCACAACTGCATGCAATCAATAATGCTCCTAAATGGCATGGCAAGAATGCATGACATGTGATTTTTAACAAGTGCCTATACGATGAATGAGATGGCATACCCCCATCTCATCAGGTTGCAAAAAAATAGAACCACAATAATATCAATAATAATAGCACAGAATAAGTGTGTCACCCAGTGGTGAAATTGAATCAACTATAACAACACAATTCAAAAAATCACAAGTCAATTCGAGGCAATTTGGCTTTTCCCTGTACACGGGGTAGCTACTCCCTGGCACAGTTTATTGCCAAACTTCATTTCCTTTCTATTCATATCTAATGTCGCTAAATAGTAAGGTAGACCAGAAAAGAAACTCCTTTGATTCCACTTTGTAAAGTCTCGGATTCGAATGTCACTCAACTGTTGCCTCTTACCCGGTTGGCCACATGGCCTCAAGCGCATCTTCTAAAACGCCGGAAGGTGTCGACTAGCAACGATGGTCTGGGAGTGATCGTGGGGAGACTATGCCCTCATTGAAAGAGTATAACATAACAGATACAATAATGATTCAATAGCGGAAGCAATAATACCATTCAACATAAATAAATAGCGGAAGACTGATAAGATAAATAACCAAGCATCATTCCATAAAAAAGATGATGGACCATGCTATGTTCTAAGAAAACAGCCAAAACAGGTACACTATAGTAATCCAAAATATATGTTCCAAAAGCACAAAAGAAACAAAAGAAGCTAAGAAGCATCGCAAGCCTCTGCTCGGCCCTATGCTCTCATGCTCCTAAGCAGCACATCAAGTACTTATAGCAGGGCACTTTCCCTAATCAACATCTGCAATCATATAATCTGTTTGGGCCCAAAAGCATGATCCAAACAAGCGTGTGAGACTAAATCCCATTAGGCAACAACCCAAGGTTTGTGTTAATCTCTTAGTGGATATATATAATATGCAGTGTACAATAGTGAAATCAGTAAACAATGGGTACTCAAAAGCAAGCAAAACAAATGTCTTAGAAGACAATGTAAACAAGTATAAGTGAAGACTGAATCCAAGTTTGTGTTTTGGCTTAGCAGATGCGTCATAAATTGTCCATTTCATAATTCAAGTTCCTTGAATTATACAAAAGTCTCGAGGTCCAACCTAGGCCCGACGACCCCAATATAAGTAACAGTCAACTCGTGACATAAACATCATTTAATCATTTTCCAATAGAGCCTGGCCTTGGTATCTCTTAATGGATCCTAGGTTCGCTCGACATTTTAAATAAGCCTCAATGAGCCCGACCATCCTATCATGGCTCGCTCCCGGCCCTTACATAATTACATCTTGAGCTCATCCATAGTCTTTTAACTGAGACCCTCGTTCACCCAAGGTATACATAAGGTGCAATTAATCACATGAGCTTGACCTTGTCTTTTAATTGAGACTGTGGCTCACTCACTACTAATTACCCATCTTTGTCATATAATTCAATTCCATATCAAAAACAATATATGTGAATTAAACTATCACATGGCTTATCATTTAAACAACTCACATGGGCACAGTTCACATAACAAGTATCACATGAAGATTAAACTCTTACATGGATTAAGCATTTAATTATCTCATGTGGGAAATTCATATCACATGAGGAGTTCATTTTAACAACCCAAGAATGGGAATTCAAGTCAAGCCTCTTAGGAATTCTCGGCCAAACGGTCATCCGAGGGAAACACACCCATGTGGTGGCCCTAAATCAAGGTTCACAACCCTAACCATGCTTTCAAATCATCTAATTAATTACCTAATCATCAATAGGCAACAATAGGGTTCATTATTCAATCAAGTGACACCCTAAAAGTGGACGTGTGACACTCTGACATATTTAATCAACATAACAATCAACGAAAGGCACAAGACTACCTACCTCGTAGTCGTACAACTCTCCTCATCCAGCGTCGAGCTTTGATTCGACCTAGAACGGAGTAGATCTACAAAACGAGCAAAAACGTTCAACCCTTGATAACTCGACCGAGATACGAAATCATGAAGAACGGATCAAGAGGAATTGAGAGCTTACTGATTGCGTTCCAACGCATCCGACGACGATCGAAATGGAGTTCGGATGAACAATCGGGAGGCAAAAGGACCTCTCAGCGCAGTTGTTCGTCAAACGGGGCGAGCCCTCAATCCGTTTGACGAAACACGATGCTATTGCCCGGTTTAAAAAGTTTTAGAAAAGTACACAGCGTGTACTTGAAAATACACGCCATGTCCGTACAAATCTTGGCCATGTCATTACATTGTTGTGTACTGGGATTAGACGACGTCTAACCCTAATTACACGGCGTGTACCTGGAAATACACGGCGTGTAACTCCCAGTCATGCCTGTAGCCAACTTTTGATCTTTTTTTCCTCCATTTTCTAAAGTAAAAATTGAAAAGAAAAGATTTGTACCTTAAGGGAAGAACCAGGTTCTTACATTAATAAAACAATTTTTTATTATCCTAAGTTATTAATGTTATTCCCATTTTAGAAATCATTTTATAAATACGAATAACATAAATAATTAAATAAACTTTTTATTTAATTACTAGACATGAATTTTCATATTTATTTCTAGGTTTAATATCTCATTTTACAATTTGTAAAACGTGTTTTTCATAAAATAATGAACACGTTGACTCACCAAAAAAGTCTACCCTCTAATACCACTAATGAGTTTTGTTGATCATCATATGAATATATGTAGTTGAAGACAACCCACACATAGACATATCTATTTTCAAGAATTAACACATAAATAAAATTGTAAAACAAAGTACCTAGAAAAACGCTATCAACAGTAGTCTTCTTCCTTGACGAAGAAGAATGCTTGATAAAGATCACGAATTAGTGAACAAAAGTACTCTAACTCCAATGGGGGAACACCGACCAATGAATCTGCAATCATATCGTGAGGATACCTAAATACTGAAGAGGTGCTAGCGCTTTCGTCTTAGATGATGAACAACTGTATGAGAGGAAGATAGAATTTGTCACACCCAGTTGAAGAGGACACCATCCTCTTACATAGGCAGAGCCAGAGACTCCTCGCATCATATGTGTTTCATACTGTTAGGTTAATTCATTGAACGTTTTCAATGAATTAATATAAAGTCGTTAAAACATTCATAATGGTTTGTAAATGATAATAAAACCGTTTGAAAGAAAGAAATATAATATATTTATTTATTTATTTATTGTCACATGTATATTTAATATATAAATAAAAATACGTGCATCACACACACCCGCAATAGTGGATTGCCTCCGGGTCACTCGTTTTGATCGCTTAACTAGATCACGAAGTAATTATCAAATGTCATACATTTTTTTGAGAAAATATCAAATGTCACACATACATACAAATATATATAAAAAAAAATATTATAAAATAGATTGTTGTAGATTTTGGTGGCCGGGGTGGCCGTTCAAGCTGGTGGACATATTTTTACCCGGCCCTCTCTTCTCATCAAACATTTTCAATGCTTTTGACTTCTTATGCACTTTTCATGCAAATTCATCATTAACCGTAGCTCACGTGTGTAACTATTGTACCCACTTTTTAATATTAATTAATCATATTTTCTTAATTATTTGATTTGAAATAAAGTAATTTCAGTTTTTTTAACATAATTTCCTTATCGGGCCGAGGAATGGCTGGCCTCATTCTGGTTTAATAAAATATTTTAAATATAACGCCAACAAAAATATAAGTAAACTATTAAATTAGCAAATAATATATTAGGTTCGGTACAGCCGCAAACGGTCGGCAAGTGGGGTATATAAAGTTTATATTTTAAATTAAATACAGATCGCACTAAAATTTTGTCTGGGTTACATTTTAAAACCATGGTCAAACGCAACAGATTCGGTCAAATATAATTAATTTATTTTATTGCAGTTTTTTTAATATTTATTTATGTGACCATCCATGGGGTCACACGTGGCATGCATATCATTGTTGATATTGTCTCTGTGTATTGCGTTTGACAAGTTTTTACAACAAATTAATAAATCACATATAATATGCATTTAGTGACCGAATATCCCATAAAAACGATAAATGAGCGGTTAACCGAACAGTTGATCTAAAACTGAATAAAAAATAACTAAATGATTATATTAAAATGGGCTTTCCTTAATAAGAAATCTATTTAGCTATCCGAAAAAATTTGGTTGATTTTTATTATTAATTTTAATAACCAAAAATTATGATATTATTATTTTTTGTTAATTTAATTTTCTAAATGACCTATGTGACTGATTATAACCATAAGAAAAATGTTTTTGTTTATAAGTTAATGTTTGTTTTAAAATAATTTGTTTTTTTATAAAAGGTTACAACCTATACTTTTTATTCACATAATGGTTAACCTAAAACCGAAATAAAAGAAACCGGATGGTTAGTAACAATTGATAATAGAAACTGAAAAAATAATTAAAACGGTTATTAGATTTGGTTATTAAAATGATAACCCAAAAACTATATGGTTATTTGTTTTTTATTTGATTATAATCAAAACCGAAAATTGTCCACTCGTATGTGTAGGGTGCAATGGGGAGGGCTAGACTCTACTTTTTCTACGACAGAGAGGAGCAATTCCACACTTTGCTAGAGGTGTAAATGAAGGGTTTCAAAGGGATGTCTAACATCGTAAACACACCAAAAGATCAACACCAAAATACCATAAAACCTTGAATCTATCTATATGTTTCGAATGAATAATGTAACAAAGAACAAGAACGGTGTACCTTTCACTAGTCGATTCAGCCCATCTATGCTTCAAATAAGTGTTTGACAAGAAGTCAAAAGACTCCTTCCACATGAGGGTATCCACAGATTGTGGGAATCACCCGACGCGGGCGGGACCTCTCTCAAAGCACAGTTTGCTAGAACCTTGAGTTCAAAGGTTGGTGAGAATCAAGAGCTAAGAATGATCTCAGTTTTGAGGAGTTCTACTCAGTATTTCGATACTATGGAATCGAAAAAAAATTATGAGGATTGGACCAGGTTATGTAGGCATCAAGGAACTCAAAATGTTTGGTCAATATAGGATTGGACCAGTTCTACTCAACTTAAATAGGATTGGACCAATTTCACAAATGCTTGCTACCATAATTTTGGCTTTATCATTGCTAAAAAAACGCTGATAAAGAGAATATTTTTATCAGTGTTTTTTTTAGCGGCGAGAAAAGATACTTTTATCAGTGATTTTCATAGTGCCGATAAAAGTATGTCTTTTATCAACGCTAAAATGATTGTTTTAAGCACTGGTAATGAGTATATTTCATAAAAAAGGTATATATCATTAAAAATATATATTATTAAATAAATATATTTAAATTGGTATAAATATAATATATTTTATAAAATATGATTTATATAATACTAAATATGTAATCACACTTAATATATAAGATATTTAGTGGAAAATGGTTTAAAAAACAATTAAAAAATAATATTAATTAAAAATTTGTTAATTATTATTGAATAATAGTCATTTAGTAACAATTTGAAGATAGAAAAATTCAATAAATTAATAAAGGATCTAAAATAAGTTGAAAACACGTTTCAAACTTCAAACGACCATAAATTTTGATTCGAGTGTCTGTTTGAGCTTTACCACATGTCAAATCGAAACTTGCAAAAAGATCTACGTCATAGTGGCCCGGGGGAACCCAAATCATCATTTTTATGGTAAAAAAGGTATAGAATACCTCCAAAACTAAGTTTTTTGCCGGGTACCCCTATTTTTTAATATTTGATGGAATTTCATCCTCGTTTAAATGAGTCTTCTTATCATTTTTTGGCAGAGACTCAATTTATTATCAAGGGTTACACGCATATGAATATCATGACATTCAAATTTTACCATTTTTCATATTTTACTGTCATTTATAATTATATATATATATATACACACTTCTATATATTTACACATAAAAAATTAATTTTATAAATAAATATGTAAACGTATTTGCATATAAAATATATTTCTAAATATCTAAACCATATCTAAATAAATAATGATATTCATTTTATTTAAAATAAAAATGTATGAATATTTATATACCTATACAATGTATATATAATGTTTATATATATAAATATATTTGTGTGTGTATTAACATATGTATATTTATCTACATATTCTAATATATGTATATAAATATTAATATGTAATATATGTATATATATATATATATATATATATATATATAAATATATAATTATATTTATAGGTGCACACGCATATATAATATTAATATATATATATATATATATATATATATATATGTACGTATATATGTATGTATGTATTTATTTATTTATACACACACATATACACAAAACATATTTTATAAATGTATTTAAAAATAATCATATAAATATATATCAATATACGAATAAATATATAGATAAAAAATATAACTATATATATATATATATAAATAGAGAACAAAGCAACATAGAGCAGTGGTAAAGGTGCGAACACATGATGGTGAGGTCTCGGGTTTGAATCCAAGGTGAGGCACACGACACACGCGGGTGTGGGGAGTGAGTAGTTAACGCTGATAAAGGGCCAAATGAGGGCAAGACGAGCGCTGATAAAAGAAGGGGGGTGGATGTCGAGCGTTGGTAAAAGTGGGGGTTGCCCCTGTCGAATATCACCCTTATTTACATAAAAAATATATTTGTTGACTTTTAACAGCGCTTTTTATTAGCACTAATAAATGTCCTTTTTATTAATGCTATTAAAAAGGGTTGTTAAAAGGTGACTTTTATCAGCGTTTTTCTAGCACCGATAATAGTCCACCTTTAACATCGTTTTTTAACGTTAACAATAGGGGCGTTTATCAACATTTAAAAGAGACTTTTAAGGGCGCTTAGATTAACAACGTTTTTTTAGCACTCATAGAAAAGATTTTTAGCGCTTTTAAAAGCGCTATCTGAAGTAGTGGCTCAAACGTTTCAATTTTTATAACAGTCAGCTTGAATCCTCATGATGGATGTTTAGCGTTTAAACATTCATGTTATGCGATCAAACTCCTCAAAATCATCATCACATGATGGTTGCAACCGAGAATGACAGTTGGGGCATAAGATGGGGTCCAAACCAAGGATTATCGTACATCACGACAATCCCCTACATTTCCACCATGACATAGTGTCTCACACTATGTTGTGGTGCACATAAGGTTAGACAACGACATGGTCTAAACCACCTCACCATGGTCAAGCTTTTTGTGCATATATCCAACAATCTAACACTTGCACTAAAAGCCTCACATGCATAGTGCACTTTCACCTTATGTTACGTCATATGCAAAAACTCATTAAACCATATCCAAAACACCTTCTAAACATCTTCAAAACTATTTTTGGAAAAGCTATCATCGACTCATAGTGTATCACATCAAATTCAGTACCTTGTGAATACATCCAAAACATCTTATGAATACCCTCCAAAACACTTTTGGGGTAGCTCTCAAAGTTTATAAACTTGATCCTCATTCGCATAACCACAAAGTGCGACTCAACACACCTTTGTAGCATTAAAAACAATTAAGAGTTCCAAAATACATAAATTTAAGCAAGGAGCGGCCTCTAGCAATGCATAAGTGCTACTCAAGCTATAAAAAGATTTGGCGCGCTCTGAGACGCCTCATGTAAGTTCCGGGCGCAGCAGAAGCGTGTGATGGGTCGTGCCCAACATTGCTTTTTGTCATGACCGATGATCAATCTGAGATATATACGACGATGAATGCCATGATCAGTGGAATTGAATAAAAGAAAACAGACAAGGGATAGAATGCCAAAACCAGATGGAGGATCATCACATATTATTTATAATTAATTTAATTAATTAAAGAATTAACTTGATGAAATTATTTATTCATTGATGAATATGACAACAGATCGACATTGTACAGTCATTGCGTTGTAGGAATCAAAGTAGATTCCCTCTGGTGGTGATCTACACGTGTTCCACAAATCTCCGAATGTCACCGTAGGAATCTTTGGGTGTTAGCACAACATATCCAATCGCTTGCGTCGCCCAACTTTGATCGCCTTGAGAATCGCTTTCAAAGGATTATCTAGATCTCTCTTGACTTGAGAGGAAGGTGGAGGAAGATCACTCTCTATTCTTGGGAGCGTTCTTGGAGAAGAGAGCTTTCTAGGTCTCGAGAGAATTCTCTAAATCCGTTGTGCACAACCAAACAAATGAATTGACTTATTGATAAAATAATATAATTGAGTTTATATATCGCTAGGGTTAAAATAAAATAATTGCACAAGTACCTTTTATTATTTATTTAATCCGTGTGAAACCCCATGTCATATAATAATAATATTATTTCTCGACGCGCTTAACTTGCAAATTAAATTAAATATTATTTAAGCAAATAATATTCAATATTTATTATTTCTCACCAGATCATTAAACTCGGTCCGCCTGTCCTCCATAATATTTATCAAGCCTTGAATAATAACTATTTATTTATTAAATAAATACCACTGTATTATTTTACAATAAATAAACTAATATTATATTCACGAAATAGAAAAAAATATATATTAAATATTCCACTCACATTATATTCTCTCGAATAACTGGTGACAGAATATATGCGATCAAACATACATGAATAATTATTAAACCACCTTCGAGAATAATATTTATTCAACTTGTTAAATAATAAATAATAATATATTATTTAATTGAGATTTTGGATACACTTAGTGTGTGACCCTGTAGACCTCTTTCTCAGTGGAATTAGGTGAAACAACCTAAAGTCCAAGGTTAGCGTCTAACAACACGCTAAGACATCCATAAAGAAAGAAAATAATGCTGCAACGACATGATACCTCATACGAATGCTTATCATGTAATAAAATCCCTTTATCACGATATCTCAAATCAATCAGGTTGCATGCTGGTACCATCAACCTATGTGCTCGATGTATCTTTCTTTGACTTCTCATAATATGAACTTGCCTATAGAACACAATGATCATAGATTTATTTAGGCTATATCATTTCCATCAATAAGGCAGAGATATCAACTTCTGTTAAAGAACAGAAGAGAAAATCTTTTCTCGCATTATTCATTAATACAATATTACTCGTGACACACCCAACTTATTATACCTCACCGCGAACATCTATCATCACAGTTTTCGTCAATATATCAAAGTACGCGACTCATAATACTTATTAATAATAATCTTAAAGTCTAAGGATCAATACACACGTCTGCAGATAGGAACATCCAATGACACATATAAATGTGGATTTTCTACTAGCAGGTCTCGTTCTCATAATATTTTACTGGATATTACCAATGGAGTACACCATGAGAAGGTGCCTCGAAGTCCTATGAGTCTCCACCCATGATAGCATATATCATTTTTGTCCATCAAATGATATCATCGGGCTATAGAACATATATTTAAGAATAGTGTCATAGCACTTCTGGGTTCTCATCATAGTGGAGAACTACTATGACCTTTTAGTACGGAAACTACTCTTGGGACATTATCACATATTATGTTATGCAGAAGAACAATCATGATGTGATAAAAAGTTTGTTAACATTCAAAATTATGAATACGGGTTATCATAAAATACATAGAAGTTGGTTCTAGGGCACTAACTCCAACACCTCAGACCCACACTCTCAGGTCCAGTGCTAATAACACATACTTTACATTCTAGATTTGATACCAAGTGAGATGACCCAAGCTAAATGTGTATATATTTCACATCAGTTTTATAGTTTAAACATTACATCTCACAATAATCACACAGTCAAAAAACCCAAAGGTTTAGTGTCTTTGGAGATTTGCTACATAAACAACTTATTTTACAATATTGTCAACATTTATCAATTATCACACCACACTAAACCCCCTTTGAGACATCTCCTATCTTATACTCATCTTTATAACCTAAGGAATCAAAAACATAAGAAGGTGTTAGTTCAATCGCTTATTAAGGGAAAAATATATCAATAAGCCCTGAAGGGTTAGATCATAAGCATATAAGAAAATATGAACATGAGAGAAATATCTGATAAAAAGGATCATGGAACAATAAGAGTTGTCTATAAAGCACGATAAAAGGAAAAGTAATCTCAAATGATCTAAAATATACCATAGAATAATAGTGTGGAAACATGAGACCATAAACATAATCCATGTAGCATATTGTAGGCACGTAGAATAACATAAAAACATGGAATAAGAGTGTGGCACATACATAATCACAATAAATCATAACATTATGGACAACGTTAACTTTAACTAATTCTATGCATAAATTCATGAACATAACAATAATGTCCACGCATCATGTTGCGAATATAACAATAATGTCCACGCATCATGTAGTGAATATAATAATAATGTACATGCATCATGTTGTGAACAAACAATAATGTTCACATATAAAATCATTATCTCATGAGTCATAAAACTTTAACCAATTTATTAGATGGATATATAGGATCCCACCCATCATATCCATACATATGTGTGCCATATAAAATCAATCATACATTATATCACAAAGAACACATAAAAAGAAAACGGGTTTCGTATCATTTCAAATGATATCACATAAAATGACATCAAGAATTTGATCAGATGATACTAACATTCAATCACCCAAAAAAGTATTTCATAAGTCCATTTAGAAGGTGATTCATGAAACATACCACCATAAGAGATAGATCTTTTGGAGGTAAAGAGAAAAATGGAATCTAAATGTAAAATGTGTTTTTTGAAAACATTTCTTAGCATCGTTGTAGAGAGAAAAAGTTATGAGTCACTTTTAAATGATCATTTTTGAGAAGTTGGAATGAATAATTTTTCAAACATTATTTTTAAATAATTCTAAATAATGGAACCTTAAAAAATACATAAGGATTATCCAATGAAAATGTGGAGTGGAAGATAAAAAATACCATTGTGGAAAGAAATGCCTTTTGTAATATTTTAAAATATCATTATTGAAATCCACATCATTAAAATATTAATAAATATTCCTTTTAAATAGTGATAAAGAGAAATATGGAGGTCACTAGAGATAATACATATTTAGATTTCAAAATAATAAATAAAAAAATTTGTGGAAATAAATAATATGGACATGGAGTAAAAATAGTCATCAAAGAGGATGAAAATTATTCTTAACAACATTATACTTTCATGAGAAAAAAATTAAACAATGAAGAAGATTTGAATTAAAAATTACATTTTCCCTAGAGATAGAATATGAAATACCATATGAAATAGGAAATGGAAGAATATAGGGAACTTAGAATAACAAAGTTCAAGAAGAGACCTTATAACTTAAGGAAAATAAATCGAGTTAGCAAAATCCCTTACAACTTGGGTGGTATATGAATTAAAATAACATGAAAGAGAGATTGTGAAATGGAATTGTAAATCAAATGATTAAAGTTTATTTATGATGACATAATTCAATGAGATATTAACTACACCATGTTAAAGAAGAATAGGCTGAAAATATGAAATCACGCCTCAATGAAGGGGAATTGAGATGAAAATAGTTATAGATTTTGTAACTTTTGAATTGAAAATACATTGAAGGAGAGAGATTTAAATGTAATTTTAAACAACTTAAATTTAAATAAAATTATGATAAAATTCATCTATATGGAAGTATATACACCACACAAAAGAAAATAAGTGGTTAAAATGACATATGTCTCAAAGGAAATTGAGATAAGAAAATCTATACGAACATCATAATTTTTTAAGTAAGAATCATTTGGATAGGATTTTATGAGAAATAAAAGTAAATCCCTCTAAAATAAATAGGAAATAAAATATAATAAAATATTATTGTGTAAGAAACCACTTTTATAATAATGAAGTAAAAAAAGAAATATTATAACTCAAAGACAGAAAATTTGAGCTATGAAAAACCCTTATGAATATGGAAACCTTTTAATCAAAACCATTTGGAAGAGAAAACATGAAATAGAACTTTAATTACCATGAATTAAAATATATTTATGGTAATATATGTCAAAGGGGTAGGATATGTACCATATAAATGAAAATAGGTGCATAACATGAAACATGTATCAAAGAAGGGAATCTGAGGTGAGAAACCCTTACTTTGGATTCCTGCTCTGTTAAATATACTCTAAACTCTTGTATGATAAACATAACTATAATGTCCTAGACCTTATAGACACTCAACAGTGCCCCGAGCCCAGTTGGTCACAAGACCTAAGCGCATCTCCCGAGATGCCAGAGGTTGCCGACTAGTAGTGAGGGCCTAGGTGTGTCAATGGGGAGACTATGCCCTCATCACCAGAGTATACATAACAGAATATCAATAACATACCAATAGATGAATCAGATATACAAGAATACAACTGATAAATAAATAAGACATGAATACAAAAAAAATCCAGAAATGTGTAATATACAATGATGACAATGATACATATCATGTGTCTAAGAAAAAAAAAATCCAAAATAGCTACACAACATTATGTTACAATACTTGTATCGAAAAACCCAAAAAAAGTGCTATCTCCAAATAGCATCGTGAGCCTCAGCTTGGTCCCGTGCTCCCCTACTCCTAGCATGGAACAACAATCAACTTTGAAACTATGGGTGCTTTCTACTGTCATTACTTGCAACCATATAATATATTTGGGTCCCCAAGGGAGTCCCAAACAGGGCGTGAGATAACATCCTAGTAGGTAACCACCCAAAGGGATATGCATTCCAGTATGTGCAATATAAGCTATGGAATGTAAGAAAAGAACGTAAACAGGTAAGCAAGAACCAAAGCAATGTGCCCATGGAACGTAAACCACTACTAGAAAGTGATACCAATTAGCCTCATGAGGCTCCCTTCAAAACAAGTGTCAAGCTCCTGATAAGGAAACTACAAGAAAAATGAATAAAAAACACAGCCTCTCTATACTCCCATACATATCTTACCCACATGACTTTTCTGTATAATGAACCATATCAAAACCCATGGACTTTTTGTACAACCAAGAATGTCATAATTCCCATGGCCATGCCATATAATGAAGTGAATCACAAACCCACAACCACACCATAATAACCAAAGTGTTAGACCATGAATGGTCATATCCAAGGTGTTGAAGACCAAGGCATCCTCATCGAGTCCCAAGAGCATCGCGATGGAAAATTAGCATAGGAACTAGTTGGAGTCTTAGGAGCATTCCATACCGGACACGTCCTACGTGAGTCTAAGTAAGCCAGATCCAAGGGTTAGCAAGGCCCAATGTATCTCACATAATCAAGACCCAAAAAACATCACTACTCAAGGAATCCACTACCATGTTCTAGATCCATGGAGAGCCGTCCATGTCATTTAATCAATCATTCATCCATTTTATACCATTTAACAATTCAATTCCATGCGATTCTACCCACTCACATAAACAATTACATTCAATTCCATTGAATGAGTATACCCACTCATATAATACATTTCAAACCAATTACATCTCATGAGTATACCCACTCATGGATTCCATTCCCCTTTAATCATATCTCATGGGTATACCCACCCATTCATTACCATTTGTAATTAAACATATCACATGGGTATACCCACCCATTCAACTAGTTCCATTTAATCCATTGATTCAATCAAACTTAGAATAACATGGTAACATAAAGAAAGGAGGCAGTACATATCCTAATCATTTTATTCAATTCCATTTAATTCCAATTGATCTTCCTTCAACTAGGAAAACTCAAGAACACACCCCTTGGGTCGCTCATCAAAGGTCAAAACCAAGGCAAAGGCATGTCACACCCCATGGGTGGCCTTAAGTTGGGTCAACAACCACCGATTCATCTTAAATAACATATGGTAATCCCTAATAGTTCCTATTTAATTTATTTCAAATTAACATTTTAATTTTTGGGGCCGTTATAGAACATCCGCCGGGAGACATAACAGCTGATGGCTTTATAAAGCACCAAAACTTGAAATTAAAGTATAGACTACCTACCTTATCTCAGTAGTGGAGTGCTTGTCCAATATCAAGTCCTGATTCGACTCAGATAAGGAGAAATCTAAAGAACATACGAAGAATGATAAATTAGGGCATATGATACTAAATCCAAATAGCACAATCGATAGCTATAAGAATCAAGAACGTACAAAAAGAAATATAGATCTTATCAATGCAGATCCAATGAGACAAACCATGCCTGAATCAGAGATCGAACAGAGAGTCGATCTGAATTCCTAGGTCATACTCCTTTGAGACCTTCAACGAAGGTGAGGTTCTATGCATGGAATGTAAAATGAATTTAGGTTTAAAATAGGATTTTAATTTAATTAAAATTATTAAAAAGCCCAAAACAGAATGGGTAACATAGTTTAGCTGCAAAGTTTAGTAAACCATGCACCAACAGTGCACGACTTCCTATAGGCCAAGGGGCACCAACACAGTTTACCCTCACAGTTTACTAACCGTGCACAAACTACGTGAAAAGCCACTGTTAAGTTCAACAAAAATTGTAGACTTGGCCGCACGAACATGCACCTCCTCTCGCATAGTTTCCTTAAATAGTGTGGAATATACACCCCCTTTGTCCAGCCTCACATGGTTTAGTAAAACCATGTGGCCTGCCCCACACAGTTTTTAGTAACTATGTGCCAGGATTAAAACACCCCAAAAACCTGATTTCGGGCTATGAACAAGCCCCATACACCTCCAAAACACCTATGAACTCATAGGGAATTCACATAAGGCCATATTTAAGCATTCAAATTGAAAAATAAGAGATCCATACCTCATACAAAAACCCGGGTTATTACAATCTTCTCCCCTTATAGTAATTCATCCCTTAGAAATTTTTTAGGGAGATAGATTCCAATCAGCTCAAACTCTTCTTTAACAAGTTTGTAGTCTCTTTTGGTGTTTGAACTGGTTAAATGTGAGGGTTCTCACTTTTCCCTTAAAAGTGTTTGAAAAAAGGGTGGTCAAGATTCATCTGAGAACAACTCTGGCCACTGAGCACGTACGTCAGCCTCTCGCTCCTAAGTCTCATCTTGTAAACGACCATGATGCCATAACAAATATATTAGAGGAACTAACTGGCATCATAGAACCTTCATTATCCTGTGAATGATACAAATCAGATGCTCCTCGAAGAACACATCTACCTATAACTCAACCTCCTTAGGATGAAAAGCATGAGATGCGTCCAAATGATAACGATGTAGTTGAGATACGTGGAAGACATCGTGCATGACTTGGTACCTCTGAGGTAACTGCAACTGATAAGCTACCGACCCGACACTCTCCATAATCTCGAATGACCCAACATATCGTGGTGAAATCTTACCCTGTCTCCTAATCTATCTATGTCCTAGCCTTGGTGAAACATGTAAAAAGACCCAATCCCTAGCCTCAAACACTAGAGGCCGTCTGTGGTGATTGACATAGGACTTCTATTGAGACTGTGAAATATCCGTCTGCTTCTGAATCAATTGGACCTACTCAAAATTCACATGCATGAGACACGATCCCATTAAAGATTCCTCACTCGCCTCTAACCAACATAGAGGTGATTGACATGACCTACTGTACAAAGCCTCATAAGGTTCCATCTGTATCACCACTTGATAACTGTTGTTGTAGGCGAACTCAACAAGGGGTATATGCCTCTCCCAAGAACCCCCAAAATCTAGGACGCATGCTCACAACCTATCCTATTGAACATGTATCGTACGTTCTAACTAGCCATCGGTCTGAGGGTGGTATGCTATGCTTAGAATCACCTGTGTACCCAGTTCCCTCTGCAAACTCTGCTATAAATAATATGTATATAGGGCATCCCTATCCAAAACGATAGTGCACGGGACCCTGTGAAGTCGTATTATCTCATAGATATACAACCTCCCAAGATCATCCACATTGAAAGTCTCCTTGATCAGCAAGAAATGAGAAACCTTCACGAGCCTATAAAAAAAACCCACAAAACATTGTTACCTGAAAGAGACCATGGTAAACTGGTCACGAAATCTATCGCGACATCATTCCATTTCCACTTAGGAATAATTAACTACTGTAAAAGCCTGGCTGGTTGCTGATGTTACACCTTCACCTACTGATAGGTGGAACACCTTGTAACAAATCCAAATACCTCACGCTTCATACCCAGCCACCAGTACCAACAACACAAATCACAATACATCTTGGGGACTCCAGGATGCCCTGCCCAAGTTGAAGCACGAAACTCCCACATCAGATCATTGTGTATATCTACTAGAACCCAAATGCATCCATGGATATAAAAGATCTCATATTCACCTATGACCCATCTAGGAGGAGTTTCCTCACCTACCACACTCTCTCGTAGAACCATACCCTTTGAATCTGATCATTTCCTCATCTTCAATCTATCTAGCAGGGTAGAGTTCACAGCTAAGGATGATAGATATGTCTGCCCCTGACTGTCATGAACCTCCAAGTGCATCTCAGAGAATAAGGCCATAAGCTTTCACTCGCTATTGGATTGATGCACTTCCTATATATGATTCATCCTACTTAGTGCATCGATCACTGCATTACCTTTACTAGGCATATAGGTAAGATCAAAGTCAAAAGACTGTAGGTACTCCACCCACATTCACTGCCTCAGATTCAGATCACATTGTGTAAATATATACTTGAGGATTTGTGGTCTGTGTAAAACAAAAAATTCTCTCCAAATAAGTATTTTATCCAACAACACAATTCATCAACTACTGCAGCTAACTTTAGATTGTGTGTCAGGTAGTTCCTCTCGTGTGGCCTTAGCTGCCGAAACCCGTACACCACGACTCTATCCCCCTGCACCAACACTGCTCTGAGTCTGATACTCGATGCATCACAATACACATTGTAGCTCCTTCCCTACTCTGTTAGTATCAGGACTGGTGCTGATGTCAACCTATCTTTAATCTTCTGAAAGGCTATCTCGTAGGAATCTGACCATACAAACTTCACACCCATCTTAGTCAAGCCCGTAAATAGTTATGCTAAGTGTTAGAAGTCTTATATGAAATGAATATAGTAACCAAATATCCCTAAGAAACACTATATATCAAAAACTTTCTTAGTATTTTCCTAGGAAACTACAACTCTCACCTCTATGGGTCCACTGACACTCTTATCTCTGAGATGATGTGACCTAATAAGTGAATCTAATCCATTCAGAAGTGAAACTTTGTGGACTTATCATATAACTAATACTCTCTCATTGTATCCAATACAATCTCAAAGTGTTTGTCATGGTCATGTCGATTGTGATAATACACCAAGATATCATCCATGAAAACCACTATAAAAGAATCTAGGTAAGGATGGAACACTCGATTCATTAGCGTCTGGCGCATTTGTGAGACTGAACAACATAACCAGATACTCATTTAGACCATACCTGCTATTAAAGGCTATATGAGGTATATATTTAGGTAGAACATGCATAGCCTAAGGGTACCATACGCCTTTTAAAAAAAAAAATCGACAAACCCATTGTAGAAGTTCTGGGTTGAATAAACCCCTTTGCCTCCAAATCCTCTAGCTGCCTCTTGAACTCATGCAACTCCCTCCTAACCATCTTGTAAGGAGGAATGTTTACTGGTGTAGCTCCTGGAACTAGCTTGATGGAGAAATCCACCTCTCTCTCAAGAGGTAAACCAGAAAGTCATTTGGGAACACATCCCTGAAATGATCAACCACTGGAGGGAAGTCCTCCTGTCATGCTCCCTGATCATCCATATACAAACTAGAAATATGGGCTGTCATCCCACCCATCCCATGATGCTATAGTCCAGATCATCTTTCTTATACATACCATTCACCCTTATGAGTATACATTTCACCCTATGGTGATGTGAAAGTCACCCTCCAGTGATAGTAGTGAATGTAAGCTCGATAATCTACTAGCCAGTCCACCCCAAGTATGATGTAAAACTCTATCATCTTGAGGATATAAAGATCCCATATGAAGTGACACCCACCAACCTCAAGGGGGAACTCCCTGCACTGGTGTACACCCTTCGTTCTAATCCTTAAAGGAGTGACATTCTCACATCATATGCACAGGGAGATCGATTTTGAGGCCTCTGAGTGGCTGCAGTGTTCTCCCCATTCCCCAAGCTAGGGTTTCTCCATCAGGTTCTCTTATTCCCTCCTCCGGCTTGTCTCAGTTGTTTGGCATCGATGTTGTCCTCTGTCGCGGATCTGGACTTGGTTTTTCGGCTTCGCCCTCGGCTTGGTGCCAGACCAAGTGCGCCCTCGGCTTGATTCGGTGCGTCCTCAGTGCGACGATGGTGGTTTCTTCCTCGGATGGAGTCATATCTGGTGATTTGCTCATCATTGGTCTGGCTTCATTTGTTGGTGTCAGATCTAGATCTGTGTCAGATTCAGTGACTCATCGACACGACGATGGCGGTGTTTCCCTCGGATGGAGTTAGTTCCGGTGTCTCGGCGACGGACTGGCTCCGCTTGTTGGCAACAGATCTGTAGTTCTGTGGGGGTCGGCTTTGGTTTTGGCTCAGGGGTCTTCGGTCGGTGTTGCTTTGGACCGGGGAAGGATCTGGAATTCTTTCTAGGGAGGCTTGACTTTAGCTTCAGTGCGGGTTGGAGGGTGGAGGTTCATGTTCTGTTCTTTGCAGGTTGAGGGGATGAATCCAGTGCAACACTGAGCTGTTTTGGGAAGGCTTGTAGGGGAAGGTGCTCAGTTTTGGTTCTGGTTTTGCGTAGTCGATTCTGCTGGAGCTGGTGTTGTGGTTTCTGTGGATCAGGGTGCGGCTGAGGATGGATTTGTCTTTCCCGTTCTGGTTTCTTCATCATCCGTTGTGGATGGATTGTCCGTTTCACATTGCAAGGAGGGTCTGGGAGAACTCCATTCACAGTTCGCTAACGGGTTTGTGGATTTGGGCTGGTGTCGATGGTCGCACTGGCGGGCGATCGAGGAAGCTGGTATGAGGTTTGCATAGATTTTCTTTTGTTCGTGTTCCCTGGTTCGTGGTTTCTCAGCTTTATATTTGGTGGTTTTGACTCATGCTGTGATGGTTTGTTTTTTTGAATGTTTGAATTGGTTTGAGTTGTTTGATGCCATGTGTTTGGCAGTTGAAGTTGTGAAGTTGTGTGTCTTTTAGTGGTGATGTTTTGAAATGGTGAATTGTTGAAGAGGTGGAGTGGTTAAGTGGTGATGCGATGTAGTTGTCTTGGTTTCTCACTTTTTTCCTCAAAAGTGTTTACATAATAAAAAAATTAATTTCCAGCTTAAAGGAGTGTCTAGCATCATAACACTCTTAGAGGACAAAACAAAGAGTCTAAGGCTTTTCACCACAGCTGAAATTATGAAACTATGAGATTCACCTATATCAAAAAGAGAAGATGCAATTATAGAGGCTAATAAGATTGTACCTCTCACTGTAGATGGTCTGAAACCCTACTCCTTAGGGGTAGGCTGTACATAAAACATATGGCCTGTACCATGGCCCTGTGACACAACCTCACTACCCGGAGTAGGTCCACTCTAATGTCTCGGTGTAACAGGTGTTTGGCTACCCCTTCCATGACCACCACTACCTTGGCTTGATTAGATAACACTGCTCCATCTCCTTACCTAACACAGAGCTAAGAAACCTTCTCCTATACCTGGTGTCAGATATGAACCCCTACCACTTGCAGTTGGAGGGAAGGTCTGGCAGAACCGCTAAATGTGCCCCATCTTGCCGTAAGATCGACACTCGACTGGGTCATAGTCACACTATTTCTTCACGTGAAACCATCTTTCACACTGATGACAAAACACTAAGATACCAGTACTCACAGCCTGATTGATACCCATCTTGTAGGAAGCCTCAAAACAACGCTTCCTGCCAGAAGATGCCGAACCACTAGGTTGAGAGACAACACTGCCCTACGCTACACCCCCAGTTTCCCTCAAGTTCCACTCTATAATCAACACCTGATTCAAAATCTCAGGGATAGAGGTCAATCTTAACACATTGACCTAATATTTGATATCATTTCAGAGACCTTCCTTGAAGTGTCTTTCTCTTGATAGCTCATCAGCCTGGTACGTCTGTGAAAAATTTTGCAGCTCTGTAAATCATGCCGAGTACTCTATAATTGTCATCGTGCCTTGCTCTAGATGCACGAACTCACTATCCTGCTCTGACCGTAGATTCTTGGGGTAAAATTATTCATAGAATAGGGTTTGGAAATCATTCCAACCCATATCTCATAGACCATCATATTGGTTCAGTACATCCCACTATCGCTTTGTTTCCCCATGTAGAATATAAGTGTTGAGCTTGACCCTCCTCTCAGGAGGCGTTTCAAGATGCTAAAAAATTTATAATTTTCTCTCAATCCATAGATCAATATCCTATAGACTTTCATCCCCTAAAAATATGGGAGGATGCTTCTACTGGAACACCCATGTCAGATCAGCCATAGATGAGGTAGACTGTGGTGCTCCTTGATAGTTCTGTATAAAGAAAAAGAAACCCTCGTAGAACTATGCCTCAACACCTATATATATAATATCAGCTGGTGCTACAGTTTTCACTAAGGGAGGATCCATTGGTAGCCTATGGCCCATCGCCTCCAGATCGTGGTCGGCGCTGCCCTCCCGAAGTACCACTAGAGGTCGTCGTGGTAGCATGCCTCTACTATTCCAAACACACGCCTAAAAAAATAACGATATCAAATATCACTACTCAAAGTGTAGGATAGGTCAAAACCCTCATAAAACCAAGTCATAACCCACAAACTACTCCTAAATCCAGAACTGTATAAGGAATAGTCACCAAACACACACCTAAAAAAAGAATGATATCAAATATCACTACTCAAAGTGTAGGATAGATAAAAAACATCATAAAACCAAGTCATAACCCACAACCTACTCCTAAATCCAGGACTGTATAAGGAACAATCACCAAAAATTTCTAGAGACACTACCTCTTTCCCACTCAGAAGTTGGGTCCAGGTCAGGTCTCTATTTTCCATTCCAGTTTCCTTTTCCATTTAAAATCATATATTCATTTTCAATTAATCTCCATACAACATTTTAAAAATGGTTTTCCATATTCCAATACATGAGGTCCCATAACACCCCATGAACTGAAATATGTTTCTCATATAATTCATACCACATCACATTTAGTTCAATTTTAACAAAAGAGTCAAAAGGTACATCATTTTATAGTCCATAAGGGCCCATACAACATATGAATTGAAAGATGACTTCACTTTCTCTATCCACTACCAAAAATTCTATCACAACAATAGGCCCAACTATCACAACACCCATCACAACAACATGCGTGAAGTAATGCATCCTAAATGGCATGTCATAATGCATGAAATGTGATTTCTAGCAAGGTTCCTATATGATTCATGAGACGGAATACCCTCATCTCATTGGGTTACAATATAAATATAACTACAATAATATCAACGGAAACAACATAAACTAAGTGTGTCACCCAACGGTGGAATCAAATTAACTACAATAGTCAAAACTGAGAAAAAAATAATTCAATTCGAGGAAGTTTTTCTTTTCTCTGTACGCGAGTTAGCTACGCCCATACACAGCTCATTACCAAATTCCAATTCCTTCCTATCCTTGTTTATTATCACCAAACAGTAAAGAAAACTAGAAAATAATACTCTGATACCACTTTCTAACATCTCAAACCCAGTAACTAATCAAAAGTTCCCCAAGACCAGTTGGTCATAAGGCCTCAAGCGCATCTCCCCAAATTCTAGAGGCTACCAACTAGTAGTGAGGGCCTAGGTGTTTCAGTGGGGAGACTATGCCCTCATCACCAGATGATACACAATGGAATATCGATAACATACCAATAACGGAAGCATACTGATAAGCAAAAAACTAATAACTAAACAATAAAGGAATTCAAAAAAAAAAAATCTATAAATCTCTCAAATACAATGATGATAATGATACATGTCATGTGTTTAAGAAAATAGCCAAAATAGACACACATTAGTATGTTACAATACATGTATCCTAAAACCAAAAAGAAAAATAGTGCTATCTCCAAATATCATCACAAGCCTCAACTTGGTCCCCTTCTCCCCTGCTCCTAGCATGACACAACAATTAACTTTGAAACTATGAGCGCTTTCCCCAATCATTATCGAAAACCATATAATATATTTGGGTCCTCAAGGGAGGACCAAACATGGTGTGAGATAATATCCCAGTAGGTAACCACCCAAATCTCTATAAATTTAATTTTATGCAATATAAGCTATGCAATGTAAGTAAAGCAAGTAAAAAAGTAAGCAGGAAACAAAGAAATATTCCCATAACATGTAAACCACTACTATCAAGTGATACCAATTAGTCTCTCAAGGTTCCCTACAAAAAAAGTGTCAAGATCCTAACAAGGCAGCTACAAGCAACATGAATAAACAACACGACCTCACCTTACTCTCATATGTATCCTATCCACATGGCCTTTCCATATAATGAACAATATAAAACCCATGGACTTGTCTTACAACCAATCATGTCATAATTAACACACCTGTTCCGTATCATGAAGTGAATCATAAACCCATGGCCATGCCACAATAACCAAAGCATTAGACCATGAAGGGATAGATTCAAGGTGTCAAAGACCAAGGCATTCTCATCGAGTCCTAGGAACATCTCGATGGAAACTCGATATAGGTACTGGTTGGAGTCCTAGGAGCATCCCATACTGGACACATCCTACACGATTCCAAGCAAGACAGATATAAGGGTTTGCAAGGCCCTAGGAATCCCATGGAATCAGGATTCAAGAAACATCACTACTCAAGGCGTCCACTACCATGTTCTAGATCCATGGATATCCATCCATGGAATCTAATCAATTATTCATCCATTTCATACCGTTTAACAATACAATTCCACACGAGTCTACCCACTAACATAAAAAATTCCATTCAATTCCATTCAATGAGTATACCCACTCATATAATACATTTCAAACCAATTACATATCATGAGTATACCCACTCATGCATTCTATTCCCCTTTAATCATGTCACATGGGCATACCCACCCATTCATCACCATTTTCAATTAAACATATCACATGGGTATACCCACCCATTCAACTAATTCCATTTAAGCCATTAATTCAATCAAACTTAACTTAACATGGTAACAAAAATCAAGGAGGCATTACATCTCCTAATAATTTTATTCAATTCCATTTAATTCCAATTGAGATTCCTTAAACTAGGAAAACTCAAGAACACACCCCTTGGGTGGCTCATCAAAGCTCAATACCAAGGAAAAGGCATGGAACACCCCACGGGTGGCCTTAAGTTGGGTCAAAAACTACCAACGCATCTTAAGGAACCTATGGGCATCCCTAATAGGTCCTATTTCATTTATTTAAAATTAAAATTTTAATTTTGGGGCCACACCGAAAATTATGGTG
This sequence comes from Viscum album, assembly GCA_963277665.1. Classification (NCBI taxonomy): domain Eukaryota; kingdom Viridiplantae; phylum Streptophyta; class Magnoliopsida; order Santalales; family Viscaceae; genus Viscum; species Viscum album. The sequence goes on from OY728156.1 coordinate 321,793,766, forward strand.
GGCGGAATAATGGCTGATAGCTCCATAAACCACCAACACTTGAAAGAAAAGTATAGACCACCTACCTTCACTCAACAGTGGAGTGCTCATCCAGTATCAAGTCCTGATTCGACTTATATTTGGATAGATCTGAAGAATGGATAGATAATGAGAAATTAGGGCATATGATCCCAAATACAAATAGCGCAATCGATAGCCATAAGAATTGAGAATATCTATAAAGGAATGAAGATCTTATGGATGCAGATCCAATGAGATAAACTGAGCTTGAATCAGAAATCAGATGGAGAGTAGATCTGAATTCCTAGGTTAGACTCCTTTGATAGCTTCAATGTAGGTGAGGTTCTATGCATGGAATAAAAACTAAATTTAGGTTTAAAATAGGATTTTAATTTAATTAAAATTAAAAAACCCCAAATAGAAAGGGTCTCACGATTTAGGCGCACGGTTTAGAAAACCATGTGCCAACTATGTACAGATTCCTATAAGACAAGGGACACCTACACTGTCTACTAACCATGTGAAAACTATGAAAAAAATCCATTTTCAAGTTCTGAGAAAACTAAAGACCTGGCTGCATGGTCTTGCACCTCCTCTCTTATGGTTTCCTTAAATCGTGCGGTCTGTACACCCCCTCTGTCCAGCCTCCCACGATTTAGTTAAACTGTGTGGACCACTCTGCACGTTTTTCACTAACTATGTGGCCCCCTCTTCTCAATTTTCAGTAACCATTATCCATGCTTAAAACACTCCAAAAACTTAGTTATAGGCTCTGAATAATCCCCAGACACCTCTAAAACACTTGTGAACTCAAAAGGGCACTCATATAAGTCCACATTTAAGCATCAAAATTGAAAAAGAAGGGATATGTACCTCAAAAAAAAACCCATGTTCTGACAATAACCATATTAATCACTTATTTAACATAATTATTCAAATATATTACCTTTTATACTCTTCATTATACATTATTTAGTTAGTTATTATTTATTTCCTTCATCGAGTGTTAGTAATTTTGATCATTTCATACAAGTTTCGTAATGTATATGTTGATCCCCATTATTTGATACCAAGTTCATGATTCCATAATTATTTAAGGTACTACAATCGATGTTAGATAATGATTTATAAAGTTCCAATTTAATTCCATGAGAGTTTTTATTATGATTCATAAAGATGAAATCAGTGATGAGCTTGTTTCAGTAATTTTTAACAAACAAAAGGTAGTATATTAATAACGAGTTTAAATATTAATATTACCATTCCAGCATTCAATTAATGTCAAAAAATATAATTTTTATCCATTAAATACATTATTATAACCATCCATTTATGGTGGTGATGAAAAATTAAACACGACGTTCTTGGAGGCCGTAGTTTGTACATAACACAAGTGATGTTTTCTTTTTCCAATTGATGGGAGGGTGATGGATAATGTTTATTACATCAGCATAATAAAATTTTTGTATACTAATGATATATATGTAATTATATTACTATATTTATAATAGGTTTTGAGGAGGGGTGGATGATAAAAATAAAGAATAAAAGGTTAGAGAAAGATTAATACTCACGTTGAGGACCTGAATCTTCTTTTGAAGAACCTATTAGAAATTGAGGACTTTAGAAAATTTATTCTAATCAGGGGATAAAAAAAGTAGAAGAGGTATATGTGGGAGTTAAAAATAGTATAGGTTCAATGTAATTTTGAAGGAAAATTATGTCTTGAAGTGGGTGGAAGTAAGCTCCTTTTATAGGTGAAAAAGAGGGACACTTTTTTGGAAACTAAAGTTAAGTGAAGGGTAAAGATGGAACCACATGGGAGTTAGGTGAAGAAATATTGGTTAGAAATTTGAGATTTATTTTCCTATATAAAATATGTCTTTTATAAGGTCCAAGTGTCAAGTTGAGTTAGTAAAATTCATGCCATAGTAGATTACCTCTTTTTTATGCTTTAACCTTGTTTAAATATTTACTATGGTAATTATCTTTTTTACTAAAAATATAAGATGACTCATCATACACAATTTCAAGTGATGAATCTAAATTTGGACTCCTTTTAATCTAAAACAATTTATAAATATGATAAAATTATTTTAAAATTAAAAAATAAGATATATAAAAAAACCATTTTCATAGAAAAATGACTTTTTAAATATTAATTATTCTTATTCTTATTTCCTATCAATTACTAATTAAATTAGTGTTAATTTTTTTTATATGTTTAAAGATAATTTTAGATTCATAAAAAAGAGATTAATTTAATTTATTTAGATAAAAATTTCCCAACATTTTAAAAACAATTATTTGAAAAATAGTTTTTTTAGCATGGTAAAAAATATTTACTTTGATAAATTATTTTATGTTAAAAATGAAAATGAAATTATTACCAAATTTTGATATCTTGATTAAAATATGAAAACCATTTCATTAGACTCAATTTTAATATTTGATAAAATTAATTTTAATTTAAGTGCAGATAACACATAAAAATAAATTATAGAAAAAATATATATTTTAAGCATAAAACGAATTTATTCTTATTACTTGCCTAGTAATAACTATTGGGTGGATGTTAATTTATTTTCTACTATATATCATTAATAAATTTCATTAAAATATTTATTTTTTAGATCCTAATTAAAGAAATATGCAACACTATACAAACTAGTTCTTTGAAAAATATTACTAATATATAAAATAATATTCACCAAATACCATTTATAATCTAAAAATTTAATTTTATCGCTCCATTGGTATTAAAAGATTTCTTTGAATCTTATAAATATATCATATCATTCTTTAATAATAATAATATGTAACACATAATTTTTTTTATAAATAAATATTTTAATTAAATATTATATTTTTATTATTTGTGAATTATATTATCTTAAATTTGTTACTAACAATACACAACTCCAGTTTACCTATTGGATACATGTATATCCAATGAAAATAATTCTAATGACCATATTTCCAATGACCATATATCCCTTTATAATGACTATATTACCCCCATTACCTCTTATAAAGTTATTCCATTATTTCCTCCTAAATTACACTTCTCATTCCCTTATTTTTCATTTTAGATTTCACAACATGCTTTAACCTTTCATGATGTTTTTAATCATTTTAGTTTTAGTTATACTAATGGTGATCCTCAAGAGTGGAGATGATCTAGGGATTTTCTAGTTAGAAATATATTTTTCTTTTCTATTTATTATCCCATTTTAATATATGCTCTTTTAATGGATGTAATCACCCATGGTATTTAAAAAATCATGGAATTCTATACTTATTTTCATGCACTCTTATTTTAATATTCCATTACGATTGAATAAAGCGTTATTATTTTTAATCATATCTTTTATATCTTATTTTCTAATCAAGTTTAATTCTTATGAAAGAATAAAAAAAAATTCATTATAATTATAGACATGTAATTTAAGGTAGGAAAATGGGTCATAAAACATGAGGTGTTACATTATCCCCCTTAAATAAATCACAACTTCGTAATTTTAATTATCACTTATTAATAAAAATAGTTAAGAATATATAAAAGATAAACATGGATCAAGATATAATTTTTAATGTGATACATACCTTAATATCATATGTAAGACTAGGAAGCACATATTTTCCCTCATAATAAGAATAACATCAATACTAAGTTTCTTCCCAACCATTTGAGCTAAATAACCCTCATGAATGGGTATTATGACCCATATAATGACATTAATTTTTTAGAGAGTTCATAGTCATCATTGCAATAAACTATAATCACATGTTGATTTGAATTATGAAATGCGTTTCCCCTATTTTAGTAATTAATATGGAGTCTATGTATAGATAACCAATCCATTTCCAAAATCATATAAAATTTATCTAAAGGAAGAATAACAATATTTGCAGGAATCATATTTCCACAAACTTCAACTTGGGATAAAATAACCATAAAACTCAAAGTTTTCTCTGACAATTCAATATAAAATGATCGAGGTGGTGATTTTATGCTCTTAGAAAACTTTAGATACATTGAAGTGACTAAATCTAGAATCCAATAAGCCATCCAAAAATATGGAGTATAGGATAAGTGTACCTTAATTATCATGATCTAATTCAGTGGTAGTGATTACATATGATCTTCCTTGTTTCCTCGGGTTTGGAGGTTGAAGTGGTATATTATCCTCATTATCCACTCCTGGAAATATTATCTATACCAAAAGTTCTGGGAAAACCGTTGGTATAGTTCACTAATTTGAACCTATACCAAAGGTTTGGCCAAAACCGTTGGTATAGGTCACTTATATGGACCTATACCAACGGTTTTGGACACACTGTTGGTATATGGGGACCTATACCAACGGTTTGGCCAAACCGTTGGTATAGGTCCCAAAATCAAAGAACCCATACCAACGGTTCTCAAAACCGTTGGTATAAGTACATGTATTTTTAATGGAATCTTCTTACAACAGACATTAAATAAATCAAAATTTAAAATACTTATGATAATACATATATATATGTTGTGCGGAAGAAGTGATGGCAAGAGGGGGAGGAATTACCTTTTAAAAAATAATTAACAAATTAAAATCAAAGTTAAAGGTGCAGCGGAAATAAAAGAGGCAAGACACACAACTTGATAACGGAGTTCGGCTTAACCCAAAGCCTACGTCTCCGCTCCCAACTCAACCGTTGAGAGATTTACTACCGCTTGATTTTTAATGGTTTTAGCAAGAAACCCACTAGACTTTAAGGTAGTCTAGAACCTATTACAGCTTGCTTTTAATGGTTGAGCAAGAACCCACTTGCTTTTAATGGTTGAGCAAGAACCCACTAGCCTTCTTACAGGTGAAGGCTAGCTCACCTATGTCTCAAGACTTTTAAAGGAAAGGATTGACTAACCTCTTCACACCTTGAAGGTGGTGTGAAAACGCAAAAGAGAGAATGAGAGAAAGAGATGGGGTTTGTAGGCACAAACCCAAATTGATGCTCAAAATAATAAAACAATGAAAAACCGTAATGGGGAGAAGCCTTGGGCGCCAAAGGATTGATGGAGTTGATGAAGAGTGCTCCCAAGCTTCTTTGGTGGTGCTCCTTGGATGTGGAAGTGAGTTGGAGCAATTGGGGGTTCCTTGGAGGAATGTGCCGGAGGTTTGCCAAATGATAAAAAATTTTCCCGTGGGCTTCCGTGTGTTTCCGGGGCTTCCTAGTCCTTTATTTATAGAGGGGGAACCCTCAAATGGCCTTTGGGGGTCTTCGGAGCCGTTGGAGAGGCCTTCGGAGCCGTTGGGAGTCAAGTGGACAAGCCTGGTCAAAGCCCAACAGCTAGTTTGACTGGCTCCACCGGCTGACCGGTACAGTGCCACCGGTTGGCCGATGCTTTGAAAAAGGAGAGGCCTTCGGGCTCAGGCAGCACCGGCTGGCCGGTGAGGAGGCCACCGGTTGGCCGGTGCTGAGGCAGTAGCTAACACTATTCTGTCTGGGTCCACCGGCTGGCCGGTGGTGGGACACCGGTTGGCCGGTGGTCTGGACAGAAGGATGCCTTCTGTCCAGGCTCCATCGGCTGGCCGGCGGGCATCCACCGGTTGGCCGGTGGACTGAAAATCAGTCCACTTTTGGCTTCTTGCTTTCTTGGCCCAGTTCCTTGGTAACCTGAAATCATGCCTATCATCCAAAAACACTTAAAACAATATTAGATAAAGAAGAGAGTGATTGTGATCATGAAAATTAAACCTCGAGGGGTACGAGAGGTACAACAATCTCCCCCTATTTTGATGATCACAATCACCAAAACAAGTAATGTAAAAGATTGAAATGAGAGGCATGATTTAAAGAATTGAAAAGTAAATCAAAGCATGAGAAAAAGATTTTTCCCCCAATCAACCAAGAATTTCTCCCCCTTTGTGATTATCAAAATAGCACGGGGCATAAAACTTGATTGAGGGAAAGGATTGAAAAAACAAGAAAGAGTTTTTAAACCAATTGAAATTTTTGAGATTTGAATTGAAAGTTTTGAATTGAAAATTTTGAATTGAAAGTTTTGAAAATGAAGCAAAAAGGCTTAAACGATCCTAACTCCCCCTAAATAAAAACAAAAAATCACCGGGGAGAGGATTTTGAAACCGAGACAAATTTTGGTCCGGTGAGACTCGCTAAAAGGGATTTTTCAATCCATACTTGTCTAGTGGCGGGTCTTCTCCTATGAAATTCATCATTAAAGAAAATAGTTTTGGGCCTTCTATACCGGGCATTTTTGCAATTGCACTCATAAATTAAGTGCCCGGGTTTTTTGCAATAATTACAAAATTTATATTGGGAGCTCCCCCTTACAAAAATAGTTGGAGCATGGGAAGATGAAGCTTGCTTGGAATAGCCAAGCCCTTGGGTGGTTCTAGATACACATTGGGAACCAAGGAGTTTGGTTAAATTTTGTTCACCTTGGGTGAACTTGGCAAGAGATTCCCTTAAATATTTGATTGTTGATTCCATAGAATCAACATCGGGAAGGTTTTGGATTTTGAGGGACAACTCTTCCTTTTCTTTGAGAAGTTGTTCCTTTTCGGAAGAAAGTTTTTTGAAATTCTTTTTAAGGAAACAAATTTGGAAGAAAGTTCGTGAAAACCTTCCTCCAATTGATCTCTAGCATGTTGGAGATCCTCATACGATAAATGATTGAAATAATTTGAAGAACAAGAGGAAGAGGAGTCGGAAGAGGTTACCTCATGAAATTCCATTAGGCATTTTTTACCGTTGTCACTTGAGGAGGAGGAGGAGGAGGATGTGGAGCTATCACTCCATGTGGCCTTGAATGCCTTCTTCTTTTCCTTTTGCTTGGCCTTTTTCTTGTTGAGTGGACAATCGGGCTTGTAGTGGACTTTCTTGCCACACCCGTAACATGTTACCTCGGGCTCAGATTTTTCGTTGGGTTGAGCCTTGCGGGATTTCTTCTTTTTGTTCTTCTTCATGAACTTATGCATTTTGCGGGCAAGATTCTCCATTTCTGAATCGCCGCTTGAAGAGGAAGACGATGAGGAGGAGGAGCTTTCTTCTTTTTGAACTTTGAAGGCGATGTTCTTTGGAACTTTGATCGGTTTGCCTTCCTTTTCAGCTTGCCTCCTCATGGTGATCTCGTAGGTCATGAGAGATCCGATGAGCTCTTCGACCGGCATGTTCTTGATGTCTTTTGCTTCTTGGATTTCCGTGACTTTTGGTTCCCATGAGCTTGGTAAGATCCAAAGGATCTTTTTGACCATCGTTTCTGCAGAAACATCATCTCCAAGAGACTTTCTACCATTGCAAACATCAGTAAAACGAGTAAACATTTCAGAAATTGATTCATGTGGGTGCATGGTGAAAGACTCAAAATCTTGACGGTACATGTCCAATCGAGTATCCTTGACTTTGTTGGTCCCCTCATGGGTAACCTCCAATAGTTTCCAGATTTCATGAGATGAGGTGCATGTGGAAACTCGATTGAATTCATTACGATCAAGGCTGAAATGAAGAGCGTTCATGGCTTTGCCATCAAGCTCAAAAATTTTTAATATCGGCTTGAGTCCATTTGGATTCATCGGGAGAAGAAAGAGAATAACCATGCATGACAATTTTATAAATATGATATCCTATACTTCTAAGAAAATTGGTCATGAGGGTTTTCCAATAAGTATAGTCGGTTCCATCAAAGAATGGAGCACGACCCAAAGAATAGCCTTCGGGGGTGAAAGAGGTTGAAGCCATCACAAAGGATCTTAAATTTGAAACCGGTTAGGGTATTACTCAAATTTTACCTCTGATACCAATTGTTGTGCGGAAGAAGTGATGGCAAGAGGGGGAGGAATTGCCTTTTAAAAAATAATTAACAAATTAAAATCAAAGTTAAAGGTGCAGCGGAAATAAAAGAGGCAAGACACACAAATTGATAACGGAGTTCGGCTTAACCCAAAGCCTACGTCTCCGCTCCCAACTCAACCGTTGAGAGATTTACTACCGCTTTCTTTTTAATGGTTTTAGCAAGAAACCCACTAGACTTTAAGGTAGTCTAGAACCTATTACAACTTGCTTTTAATGGTTGAGCAAGAACCCACTTGCTTTTAATGGTTGAGCAAGAACCCACTAGCCTTCTTACACGTGAAGGATAGCTCACCTATGTCTCAAGCCTTTTAAAGGAAAGGATTGACTAACCTCTTCACACCTTGAAGGTGGTGTGAAAACCCAAAATAGTGAATGAGAGAAAGAGATGGGGTTTGTAGGCACAAACCCAAATTGATGCTCAAAATAATAAAACAATGAAAAACCGTAATGGGGAGAAGCCTTGGGCGCCAAAGGATTGATGGAGTTGATGAAGAGTGCTCCCAAGCTTCTTTGGTGGTGCTCCTTGGATGTGGAAGTGAGTTGGAGCAATTGGGGGTTCCTTGGAGGAATGCGCCGGAGGTTCTCCAAATGATAAAAAATGTTCCCGTGGGCTTCCGTGTGTTTCCGGGGCTTCCTAGTCCTTTATTTATAGAGGGGGAACCATCAAATGGCCTTTGGGGGTCTTCGGAGCCGTTGGAGAGGCCTTCGGAGCCGTTGGGAGTCAAGTGGACAAGCCTGGTCAAAGCCCAACGGCTAGTTTGACTGGCTCCACCGGCTGACCGGTACAGTGCCACCGGTTGGCCGGTGCTTTGAAAAAGGAGAGGCCTTCGGGCTCAGGAAGCACCGGCTGGCCGGTGAGGAGGCCACCGGTTGGCCGGTGCTGAGGCAGTAGCTGACACTATTCTGTCTGGGTCCACCGGCTGGCCGGTGGTGGGACACCGGTTGGCCGGTGGTCGGGACAGAAGGATGCCTTCTGTCCAGGCTCCATCGGCTGGCCGGTGGGCATCCACCGGTTGGCCGGTGGACTGAAAATCAGTCCACTTTTGGCTTATTGCTTTCTTGGCCCAATTCCTTGGCAACCTGAAATCATGCCTATCATCCAAAAACACTTAAAACAATATTAGATAAATAAGAGAGTGATTTTGATCATGAAAATTAAACCTCGAGGGGTACGAGAGGTACAACAATATATTTATGAAATTATGTTCACAAAAGTAAGTTAGGTTAGTGGTTAGGTCATTCAATCATAAACGAGAGGTGATGAAGATCAAAACTAACCAGATGATTATTTTTTGAATTACATATACCAACCGTTGGTATAGACCTATCCTCACGGCTTACTTGCCAATGGTTCTCCAAACCGTTGTTATAGCCTATACCAATGGTTTATGTAACCGTTTATATAGATTTTCATATTATTTATACCAACGGTTTTCAAAACCGTTGGTATAGGTCTATACCAATGGTTTTCCCAAAACTGTTGGTATAGACCTATCCTCACGACTTACTTGCCAACGGTTCCAAACCGTTGGTATATGGTATTTTTCCAGTATCGATCCCTTGGTTTAGGGAATCAATTTTCATAATTCCCAAACTCCTTTAATTTAAAACATTGAATTATTAGTGGTGCCTTATGAAGAAAATTGTTTTCCTCCATAGTGTTAACCAAAATATTTATTTTTCCTTGGAATTTGGATCCTCAATGACCCCATTTACCACAAATAAAACCTCTTTTATTTCCTTTGAGACACCCCCTAGGTGTTTCTTCCCATATTTTTAACACATAGAAAATTGAATCTTCTTTCCTGCATGATCTTTATCACCTGAACATCCATGAAAATCCATTTTTATCTTATTTAGTGTGTTTGGAAATTCATATAGGTTAAAATTGTTAATTATAACTTGAGATATATGGTTAAGAATAAACATAGGATTTTCACTCCAAATTCTATCCCATTTGGTCATTCATTGGGACAATCACCACATTGTCCATCACACCCATTATTAACTTGGTTCATCAAGGATCCAACCATTAATTTAAATAAAGGATAGTTTAGGTATGAGAATATTTGAATCAATAAATGTATAAAATGAAACTATAAACTTATAATAAGTAACTTATAAATTACATGGATAACCTAAATTATGAATCTCTAAGTTTCAATATAGGTTATCCAATGTCATTTTCCTATTAGGTTATATAACCTAACTTGTTATATATTACATCACCAACTTCTATTTAAATATTTTATAATGGTTCATAAAGAGCATGTGAACCAACCAAAGCATATACCTCAGGAGAATCAAACCAGGTGTGTAGTTAGGACCATTAATTGTGCATTGAGTGAAGATCAAGTTAGTACCCAACCAACCCTTTTAGGGTTATTACCTCTTGGTGCATATGATCATGAGCCTAAATCCACTTATTTGTATCCATATAGGGATATCATTACTAGGAAACCATACAATCTCCACTTTACCAAAAATTTTAGGATGTTTATATATATTTATACTTATCCCTTTGGTTTTTATAAACATTTTCTCATCTTAATCCTAAAAAAAACTAAACTCTACTCTAATACCAATTGATACACCCTATACCCGCACTCTTATGTCCAATTATAATAACACATACCTTAAATTCCATCTTTTATACCAAGTGATATGTGTTAGGATCATATAGGGATGCAAACACTGGGGGGGGGGGGGGGGGCGAATCAGTCTTGGTATACTTTTACTCTAATTTTACTTTTATCCCTTGATAACCTCTTCAATTATTCAGAGAGTGGATATCTATTAATCCTTCTATCATTTGGTTGATATGAATATATTGAAATATAAATCAATACAAGAGAACACCATAGTTTGTTAACAAGTTCCACCTCCCTAAGAATGAATACATCCCCAATATATCGTGGTTATTATCCCATGTGCACAAATTTATTTTTATTATCAAAGAAATATCAAGAAAGGGTGTGAACTTGAACTAATTATCCTAATAATGATCATGTATAAATAAATTTAGGACTTTCTATACTTTTTTATAATATAATGGACTTTCACTTCCTTAAAAGAACATCACCTGTGATGGCACAAGTACCACCTGAACTGTATAGATTGATATTTTTCCTTGTTTGTAGTAATAAGATGGGATACCTTAATATTATTTAGTCTTATATATTAGAGTTTTGTAGTTTGAACTTATAAACTTTTTGGTTAGGGTGTAGTATGATAAATCATAATCGAACTCACTTCCTTATTTACTTCTTTTTCAGTTCACAAGGAAACTTCTCTTTTTGAAACACTATATTTCTTAGTCTCTTCATCCAAGGAATATCAACAGTAGCGGATGGTTGAGATTATATTCCATTTTTTTCTTCTTTAGTGTGATATGGACCGAAGCATTGTAACTTCATCTTCTCTCCTCAACTTTATTGAATGAGTAGATACATATAGAGTCAAGTATCTCTCCTTTATTTATTTCTTTCAACTTGAAGAATGTTCAATGGTTATATCTAAGAACACTTTTATTTATTTATTTCATAAACCTAAACATTATATATATTTATATAATAGTTTAAACAACATCAAATATTCCTCATATTTAAAACACACTTAAATATCAAATATGTTTCTTTATTTAATTTCTCAATACATAAAACTTATTTTTTATAATTCTCATCATTCAAAACTCAAAAAATATCATCCTTTAAAATAATGAATCTTCTATTTTAAATCATCATATAAACTTGAATTATTTTCTTCATTTTATTCCATAAAATCCACACATTTATTTTATTTTGAAATCCTCTATGTATAAATGAATTTCATTTATATTTCACAGTTTCAAAATCTCTTTGATTTTCAACACAAGAATCTCCATAAAACTATTCTTTCCATATTCCACTAGAATCATGGCTTGAAATGAAGCATCCTGATATCTTGAGTTTTATTGCATGGTAAAGCATCATTATGTTTAGATATTTTAAGTCTTTAAAGTAATTATAGAATGAAATCTTATGATCAAAATACATATTCTCAAAGACTTACAATTAAACTCAAAGTCATACGCTCAAATTTAGAAGTCATACGATCCATAAAGTATTACGATGAAGACTTATGTTCAACTCAAAGTCTTATGCTTCTGCATTTTTCATTTTTGATTAATTCAAATTCATACGATCATAAATCCAATGAATTATGATTAGCTTAAGTCATAAGATGAAGAAATATGTTCACACCTCACTCTTAAATACTTACACTAAAGATTTATGATGTAGCTCAAAGTCATATGATGAATGTTTGGCACACATCGCATGATCACTTGAAACTTAGCCTTTAATATTATTCTTATTATTTTTATTCTTCCCTAAAAACCTTATTTCATGATCATAATTAGTGAGTTGATTTTATCATCATGCCAATTTTCAACAAAAAAGCTCAACACAGGTTGTCTTACTATGTGGTCTCAATCCTGTTATCATTTTACAATGACTATGAGCTTCTCTACGGTGTGGTCTACTCTCCTCGGGCATGACCTCTCTTTAAGAAAGTGTACTGGCTCTAGTTATATCTTCCATATTTATTATCCTCCATCAAGTTCATCTCAACATGAATCACATATCATTAACATCATGATGTTTCCACTATGAATATCAACAATGAGGTAGAAAAGACATTGTATAAGGTAAACGCTTGGATCAATTGCATGTATAACCTATAGACCATGAAGATAAAACTTTTTAAGTAAAAAAGTAGCTGTATCAGTGGATTTACCACATGTACAAACTATAAACCTTGTGGATCAACGATTCCTTTCAATCAACCACACATTGAGATCCAACTGACTATATGATCATTCTAATCGACCATGAGCTAGAGGAGTTCATGTTTACACAACATAGGGAATGATGTTTACATATACATGCCTTTTCTATTTTCTTATATCTATAGGTTGAATTGATGCTTATGAAAACTTCATGACTTAACTAATTTCAACCTTATTCTAGGTTTATTCAAATCTTTTATAGTATTCATCAAACATTTATCATAGATACAATATGTTTTCCATACACCACACTCGATGGAAATTATTGCTAGATTTCCTTATCCTTTTCCATATGTAACTAAAAATTCTTGAATCAAATGAAAAAAATTCATTATTTATTTACTTTTACACACACCCAGTAATGGAAGAACAATATTTTATTTTATTTATTTGCTACATAATCAGTAGTGAAATCTTACCTTATTTCTAAGCTTCAATCCACACTTCAAATCCTTACACATTCAACACAAAGTGAAACCTTTCTTGGGGACCCCGTTCTTTTCACCAATAAGCTTGGGTACTTCTTATCCTTCTAAGATCTTATTATTCTTCACATATTGATACAAATTGATAAAAAATACAACAAAAAACAAATTGATTTTATCAATACCCCATTTTTATTTGTTTTCAATACCAAATATCATATTATTATCCCCCCACTTATTGATAATAATTAAAAATAATATTTCAGAGGATAATATCACTTCTTCCTTGAGAAATGTTCCATCAATCATTATACACTAAGTTTACTTGAATCATTTTTGATGTAAAAAACAAGATGGTTTGATTTAGACAATAATAATTTTTTCTACAATCAACAAAATTTGATACCAACAATTATATTTTTCAATTATATTCTTTAAGGGTTGATCACATGTATCCATATTTATACTACATGATAATATTAATTATTGAAAATATTCTCAAACATTTTAAACCTATATTTCCACACTCACACAGCAAACAAATTAAAATCATTCAATTACAACTAGTAGGTTTTGATTTTAAATAAACCCAGAATACTTCAAGTTTCATCAATTTATTATCATTAATTAAAATAAATTTCTCCTCCTTAATATTGGAAATTTTTTTTTGAGAAAAAAGGATGAGAGAATAGGTATTCATAGCTTTTCTATAACTATTTTTCAAGAAAATTCCAGAAATTTCAGATTTATATATGTTATGAACTACAATATATTCTAAAGATACACTCTCCCTATGAGACGATACCCTTATCCACTTCATAAAGAGTGATATAACCATAAAATAATATTAATGATTACATGTGTTGAGATAACAACAAGATAAAAACATTCATTATTTCTTCATCAAGGAAGATTCACTTCTTTAAATAATCTTTAAGATATCATGTATTTTATTTCTACCAAGATGGGTACTTCTTATCAATCTACTATCTAGTTTTAATAATCTATACACCTTTATCATGGTTGGTATTTTCTTTAGACATTCTTTAGAATACCATTTAACAAATAATACCAAGATGATATCTTTTTTATATATAGAATAGTTACCCTAGCCTATTTCTCTTCTTTAGTTATTAATTTGACAACTATCATCATCTTCAATTCCTTTCAATGTTATCATAAAAATAAAACAAAAATAAAAGGGAATATGGTGGAACCTATTTACTCATTAATGTGAGTAGTTGGGATGAGAATTCACTCTCAACTAGTTCCCCTTTTTAATTTATCCCCATGTCTGGATGGAATCTTCATACTTGAAGAACTATTCTTCAGATACGATTTTTCTTTGAGTATCATGGCTAATTTTATTCTTTATTTGTGTTAGATATTCCTTAACATAATCCATCAAGGAAGATGCATCGCCTGGTGATTCCTTCTTATTTTTAAAGATTTCTTCTTGGGATGGAATAATTTTTAAATGATCACTCAGGTTGTGTTCAAATTAATTGCACCTCCCACATAACTCCTCACATGATTTTAGGTTATCCCCATTTTACAAAAACTCATGAATTTTTTCTTCTTCTTCACGTGGAACCTTCTTTTTCCCTGTGGCTCTTGCCTTTTCATAGGATTCCAATTATCTTTATTTTTCTAAGTTAGCTGGGTAGATTTCCAAGCATAATTTAGGAATACTATCAATATTTTTTTGTTTTTACACATGAATTTTTATATACTATCTTTACTAAATTAGTCCTTACATTTATCCATTGGTATATTTTTCTATTATATTCTATCTTGTTCCTTTCAACTCTCACATTCATGGCTAGTTTAAAAGTATCCATGAAGTGTCCTCTTTTTCCACAAAAGAAAAAACTACGCTATTTTAGCATCAAAACCTACTTGATCTTATTGGGTGTTCTTAAATTTATATTTTTATTATACTTATCACTCAAGGATAACTCACCATCCTTCTTCATAAACTTATTAGTAACGTTCTTTCCAACATTTTCCTCATGATTTCTTCCCAAGGTAGGCTTGTCTTGATTCTTCAGATTCCATGGTATTCTCTAATCATTTGATTTATTTGGATGCTTGAATGATTTATACTTTCATGACTCTTAACTTTTAACATTCCCATTAGAAACATCATAGATTTCTCCAACATTTCAAATATTTTTTTGTATATAGATTCTTCTTCATAGTTTGCAAATGTTTTAGATTATGAGACTTACTCACCCTTAAAATGGCCTTCCTTTATTCCTATATAATTGATAGATAGTACTAATAATAAAATTACCTATTTCCAAATATGATAAAAAAAATAATAACCAACCAACCATGGTTTCCTTCTTTGATCTACAATCTGTCAAGATTTTACAACTTGCTATTTTTTAGCATTTATATCAATTGGAGGGGATTTATTAGGGGAAATTAATTTCACACATACTATTATATCCATCATTTTCATGATAATATAATTCTCATCACTTTTATTCATCCATATGTTTTCAAAATTTGAGTTTAATTCTACACTATGCACATAAATAGAATTAACATAGTTAAAGTTTTGTGATGTGGATAGTACCTTTCCTTTTGTGGATACTTTAGATTGATCATTATGTGATATAAAGATGTTCTTACTAACATATAGAGTTATTTTAGCATAATATTCCTCCTTTGTAGTTTGTGTGTAAGTAATTTTCTTTTCAACTTATTGGTAAGAGATTTCTTGAACTGATTCCAGATTCTTTAATTTAATATCAAGCTCCAATCATTTCACATTGAAGATTATTTTCTCATTCTAAACTGATTTTTGTTTTTCTTCACAAGACCTTCCTATATATTTAACTTTATATTCATGAATTTTTTATTTTATTACAACATATGGTCAAGATTTTAATCCTCTTGGCCTTGACCACAAGTTGAATATTTTTAATAGTAATTATTTCTTCAATATTTTTGTTATCTTCTTCTCACTCATGAATTATAGTGATCCATTCATTCTAAAAACCATAGAATATTTCTTCAAGATCCTAATTAATTATTATTAAGGTTTATATCTATTTGGATAGATTTATAAACATCAACACCCTTCATTACAAAGCATTTTATAAACTTTTGTTCTCATCTTCAAGTTGATTGATCTACTCCTACATACTTTTTATGGAGCCACAAATAAAATTACCTAATTTTATAGGAATTTTCTATAGGGTATTCATCAAATAATCACATGAATAATCATATTATTTATCAAATGATTCTATATAGATGTGATCTTCCCCTCTTATGCATAGTTACTCTTTTTCCATGTCTAATTTACCTTGATCAGAGTTGCTTGATGGAAAAAATAAAATTTCTTACTCTTTACTTAATACAGATAATTTATAATCATTTATTTATTTAATAGATATATTATCAATAGAAATATTATAATTAATTATACTTTTAGTACCTTCAATTAGTAGAGAATCATTATTATCTCCTTTATTAGATGAGGGCTTTCTCAAATTATTTCCTTCTCTTTTATTCTTTTTCTTCATGGTCTTGGAAGATATATCTTCAATGGTTTCTTGTATTAGAAACTCATAGGATTCTTCACATATGTACTTTATATATCCTTTTCAATTAGAAATTCAATTCTTCAAAAAATCTTCATATATGATAATTCGATAAAGGTGTGACCTGCTATGAAACCAATTGTTAAGATCACATAGGGACATGTCCAACACTGAGAGGGTGTGTGTGTGTTTCGGGGGGGGGGGGGAGATCTGTGTTGTTATGCTTTTATTACAATCTTATTTTTATCCATTAATCACCTATTCACTTATTCAATGAGTGGATATACCTTTCTATTTCTCTCCTTTGGTCGGTATAAAAATATTGAAATATAAAACAACATAAGAGAACACTAGGGTTTGTTAAGGAGGTTCACCTCCATAAGGATGAATAAGTCCCCAATACAACATGGTTATTATCCCATGTGATCAAATTCCTTCTTATTATCAAATAAATATTAATCAAGGGTATGACCTTGAACTCATTATCCTAGAACCAACCCGGTACACATCAAGTAAGGTCCTTCTATATCTATGTATAAGAGAATGAACTTTCAATTCCTTAAAGAAAGATCACCTGTGATGGAATGAGTCCCTTGTGGAATATATGGATTGATATTCTTCCTTTATTTCAACAATCAAATATAATTCCACATGCTTCTTCAGTCTTTTACAGTAGAATGATGTAGTCAAAACTTATCACATTATCAGAAAGGGTGTAGTCCAATGGTATATAGCATGAATTCTCCCGCTGCGTCTTGTGTTGTCCCTCCTATAACATGTGTTGAGGGTTCCTTTTCGGCGGGTGTTTCGTTAGCGGCATTGGGTGGTGATTCTCCGTAGGCCTTGGGTGATCCTTCTCCAGTAGATGGTTCTCCTACTCCTTTAAAGAAATCCTTTAAGGAGGTGGTTTTCTGTGAGCTGTCATCTTCTCTAGCTGCTAATATCCTTCATTGGTTGAAAACTATCTGGTGGTGGATCTGGATGCAAAAAAGTTGCAGGAGGCTGCTTCTTTCCATGACTTGGTGTTGGTGGCTCATTTTGGCAGAGATAAACCTTCCCTAGGTTTCTTTAAAGTGTTTGTGGATTCTTGGGGGCTGCATATTCCCACGGCTATGTTGGAGCTTTCCAGGTCCGCCTTTTTCATCCATTTCTCTTATAGGGAGGACGTTGTGTGGGAATGGTCTAGGGACGAGAGGCTGTGTGGATCATAGAGGTTCACGCTTTCTCAGTGGTGTTGGGATCACCAAATTGGTAGAGAATCCAGTTTGGCTACTATTTGGACTAGGCTTCTAGGTCTACCTTTTCCACTTCAAAATCCCTCGATCCTTGGTTCATGAGGTTTTGGTACTAGGTTATCCCTATCCTATTCATGTTAATAGGTTCTCTATTCTGGAGGATTCAGTAGGCATGCTTCCCCCCATGCCGTTAAACAAGCGTTAGTCTGTGGGGTCTGTAGGGCCGGTTACATGTTCCAAGGAAAAGGATTTTCTAGAGTTTGGTCTATATTCTTTATTAATACTTTCCCTATGGAAGGGAAAATCTCAATTATTTTAATGCTATACTTGATCATATGGAATGTGAGGGGTCTGGGGGCGCAGGCCAAATGCTCCTTTGTCTTTTCCATGACCCGAAATTATAAAGCTTCTATCATTGCTATATTAGAGCCGAAGCAGGATCCTTCCAAGATCAGTGGATTTTCTAGTAGGATGGGTTGTGGGAACTAACTTCATGTCTCGCCTGAGAATAGGAATATTGGTTATGTTGGAAGAAGGATATTTCAGTTGAACTTATTAGCGTCACGTCGCAATGCATCACTATGAGGATCAATTTCAGGAATGAGTTTGTTATTTTTTCCTTTATCTATGCCAGTAGTGATCCCTAGGGGAAGATAGATATTTGGCATTAACTAGCCTACCTTCAGCTGTGCAACTCTCTGTGGTGTATTGGAGGGGATTTTAACTCGATTATGGAGGAGACAAAGAAAAGAGGAGGCAACAGTTTCCGTTATTTCGGCATGAAGGATTTCAGAGATTTTGTTTCTTCAGTGGGTATCATTTACTTGGGGTTTTCATGCAATAGGTTCACTTGGTGTAATAATCTCAGGGGTGAAAAACACATATGGTGTTGGCTGGACATGTTCTTTTCTAATCTCTAAGGTCTCGACTCTTTCCCTCAATCCTCAGTTACGCACCTAACTCGCTCCCTCTCGGATCATGCCCCACTGTTGGGGGAGCTATGGAAAGGGGATCTGGTTAGACTGCCTCTTTTGTTACTCTAGATCCTGGCACTCTAAGGATGGATTCATGCAGATGGTGAAGGATTCCTAGGATGGTGTGGAGGTGGAGGAAGCTTGGGTCGGACTTTCCAGGCAACTTAGACAACTTAAGAAGGACATTAGAGCTTGGGTTATTTAAAACTCTAAGGAGGACTTCGACCTCAAAAGATTACATGATTCCATTGATAAGTTGGGAGAGGAACTGCAGGATTCATGGGATGATCTTAAATTTTTCAACCTCTAGGAAAAACATTCCTTGATGGCTGAAAAACTCTTGGAAATTGAGAAGGACTGTAGGATTAAATCCAGAACTCAGTGGTTGAAGGAAGAAGACCAAAATATGGAATTCTTCCAAGATTGTTTGAAAGAGAAGGTGCACCAAAAAAAAATAAACTTGTGGTTGTAAGATGGGTCTTATACCACAGATGTGCAGGTGGTAGAGATCATTACGCTCGATCATTTTCAAGAGTTGCTGACTGGATATGATCTTCGTAGAAATTTGGATGCTAGGAATTCTGGTGAAAGGATAATTTTATGGCTTCCCTACCTAGGAAGCTGGATAGTTCTGACAATAATATTTTTATAGGGATTCCTTTAGAGGAGGAGACCAAATCCAATATCTTTAGCATGAACCAAGATAGTGCACTGGGTTTAGATGGATTCCCTGGGGCCTTTTACATCACTTATTAGGATTGTATTAAATCCCAAGTTGTTGAAGCCATCCAGGACTTCTTTAGAGGGGGTCCCCTCAATAGGAGTGTGCACGCCTCTATATTTGTGTTTATTACCAAGGTGAAGGACCCAATTAACATCAACTAATTCAGACCCATGTACCTCTGAAACTTTTCCTACAAAATTATTACTTCCCTTATTACTAAGAGACTGAATGGTTTTATCCCACGACTGATTTCTGGAGAACAACATGGTTTCGTGAAAGGAAGGCTTATTATGGGGGCCATTGGTATTGCTAAAGAATTGTTTGATGACATCAACAAACCTATAGTGGGTTCTAACGTTGTTCTCTAAATAGACATAGAAAAATCTTATGATAAGTTGGAATTGTGTTTCATTATCTATGTCATGAGAAAGCTTGGATTTAGCGAATGGTTTTGTGATATTTGCTTCAGATATTATTCATCACCGTGGATTACCATCTCTCTGTTGTAGAAAGGCTCCGACTTCTTCAAAATCACCCGAGGAGTGAGGAAAGGGGATATCCTTTATCTCCCATTCTCTTTATTATGGAATAATAATCTCTTTCTCAAAACTTTACCAATAACATAGAAAGTGGAAGGATCCAGCCCTACTACAATATGTCTGGGAATGATTCCATTTATCATTTGATGTTTGTTGATGATATCCTTATTTTCATTAATGGCTGTCATAGGTCTCACAATGGTTTTATGAGAATTATGTCTACCTATGGGCAGCTAAGTGGGAAGATCATTAACTATTCCAAAAGTAAGGTCTTCATTTCCAATAAGTTCTTGGGCAGGTGCAGTAGGGACATCTAAGTGATCCTCGATGTTTAAAGGCATCATTTCCCCATGTCTTATCTCAGTGCTCTGGTTTCTAATGGGAGAATCAAAAATGTGTTTTTCAATGGCATTATCAATAGAATCTTAAGGAGTATTTCTAACTGGAAGCACAAGTTCCTTTTTTGGAGGTAGCGTCACACCTATTAATAGTATCTTGACTTAAATTCCAATGCATATTATCTCTATCATCAACCCCCAAGGGTTCGATTAGTTGTATGGAAAGGGTTCTCACCAGTTTCCTCTGGGATGTGAACTTCTCTGGGAACTTCCACTGGGTCTCCTGGAAGTGATTGGCGAAACCGATTGAGGAAGGTGGGGTCGGCATTTGGGACATTTATGAAGTTATGAGGTCCATGCAATCTAGACTTGCATTGGATTTTTTAGAAGGATATTCCTTATGTGATTCCTTCCTCAAGGCTAGATATGGACCCTGAGAAGAATGGGGGACTGGAAGGCATAAGCTCTCGAGCCTTGCTAGATGTATGAGCATGCACTTAGAGGACCTGAAGGAATCTATGAGATGGATTGTAGGACATGGTAATATTAGTCTATGGAGTGATAACTAGGCTGGTGAGAATCTTTTCTTACATGGATGCCTGATTCCAGAATTGTCTTTCAGGGAGGCCATCTAACACCCCAGGCTTATGGAAGCGATTCTGAGCAGCGATCATAAGGCGATGTTTGATAATATTATCATCTGTGAAGATCAAGATAGATACTGTTTCATAGGCTCAAGCTCAGGATATTTTTTAGTATGGGACTTGAAGGCTATGATGCATACAAACAACGTTTGAGAGGCTTGGGCGGATACACTGTGGTGCAGTGAGATACCATCTAAGATGAACTTTATTTTCTGGATAATTATGAATCAAACTATTCCAACCGATGAAAATATCCACAAGAGGGGAATTTTCTTAGATTTGAGATGTTGATGTTGTGAGCATCTGAGGAGTGAATCATTCCTTCATGTGTTCCTTAAGAGTGACTGGGCAAGAGGCCTCTAGGAGGGATTAAACCGTAGCACTCACCTTATTTTCAAGTGTAATTCTATGTAGGAGGCCATTAGATTCTGGTTCCAGGGTGCAGATCAGGAGGCTATGGAAAGAAAAATATGTATTATTATCTTTTCTTCGGTTTGTTGGACACTTTGGGATGCAAGGAACCAGGTCAAATTGGGTGTATGAAATTCCATGCTATATTTATAGATTAGTGCATGTTCCAGGGTGATGGAGCTTTGTTCCTTGATCAAAGGCAATTCAGGTTCCCAAACCCTTTATAGTTTCCTCAACAGACTGATGTCTGTACCGTGCCATTAGGTTCAGTGGGTGAGTTGGTCCCCTCATTGCAATGGATTAAAGATCAATGTTGATGGTTCCTGCTTGAATTGCCAGATGAAGGGTGGTGGTATTATTAGAGATCGTAACAGGTCAGTCTTCCTTGACTTTAGCACTTTTTTCAGAGCAGGAAATTCATTTGGGGAAGAAATGAGAGCAATTCATGTGGGATTGTCATTGTGAAAAAGTCTTATGATTCAAGTCAAGGAGGTGTAATCTAACTTGGAGGTGTTGGTGAACATTTTTCATGGGAAGGTGGTCTCTCCTTAGGACCTTGTGTATCTTATCCAATGGTGCAAAAGGGATTTATCCCCTAGGGTTGTGTTGAGACATATTTAGAGGGAGAGAAACTTCGCAGATGATGGTTTAGCTAGAGAAGGTTGTGAAGGTAAGCCTCTCATCATTTATTCTAGTTTGGGCTCTCTCCCAATTCATTGTAAAAGAATTATTCTAGGAGAATCACTTGGGCTTCATCACTTTAGGCCCCCTTAGATGTCTTCCCTATTTTTTCTAGCTTGGTTGGGGGTGGGAATCCTTCCCCTCACCAATCCATTTTCCTTATAATAAAAATATTCAATTTTCAATCAATGTAGTCCAATGAAGCATTATAAAAGTCACTTATTTATTTCCTTATTCTTTAGTGAATAGTTAAACTTCTATTTATGCAACACTGAATTTCTTAGTCTCTTCATCTAGGGAATAATCAGTAGTAGTAGATGGATGGGATTATCTTCCCTTTTCCTTCTTATTTAGCATCCAATTGACTGCAACACTATAACTCCTTCTTATATCCTTGAATTTAAAGAATAAGTAGATACATATAGATTTGGGTCTCTCTTATTTATTTATTTATTTAAACTTAAAGAATGTTTTAAGATTACTGTAACACTCAAAGATTTTAGTATGTATTACTTTAAGTAAATATCTTGTTGAATAACATTTGATGTATGCAACACTAAACTAAAGTGAATATAAAATTATTAAAATGAAAGGTAAAAATCAATAAATTATAAATATACAATATGTAAATAAATAAATTAACAATCATTAGTAATTGATATGAAATAGAGTAAAAAACACTTAATGTTTAATAGGGCCATTTTTTATAAAATCGGGTTTTCATTATGTGTTGTTTTTTCATTTAAAACTAAATTTATGAATTTATGAATTTTAATTTGATGAAATGAAATTAATTTTTTAATTTCTCTTATCAAAATTTTATTAGGGTTATTTTTTAGATTTTTTATAAACATTTTATTTTTATATGAATAGTGAAAATTCTATATTCTCAAATACCATAACTTTTTATTTGATTAAATACTCACAAGATAAATTTTGTGACATCCTAAGATCAGTTCAAAGATAAGTGACTGGTCTAGAGGTCCACAAGGCCTGAAGTGTTACTTTTTGTATGTAGAGGCTTCTGACTAGCAGTGAGGGTGTATGGTGGTACGGTGGGGAGAGTATACCGCTTTTATTAGAGTGAAACATAATGGTAAATAAAGGAAAAACATAACCATAAAAATAAATTGTAAGTCAGGTGTAAATTAGTGAAAAATACTATATATAGAAAATGTCATGAATATAAAAAATATAAAGAAACAAATACATGGTAGTATACATACAAACAATACTAGTATAAAAAAAGGAAAGAAAAGAAAAGAACAACTATATCCATGACCATACCAAGAACTGGATCAGTCCTCTTCTCCCATGATTCCAACACTAAAAGTGACTAAACATCTACACCAGGGAACTTTACTCTATCCTTACTAGCATCCATGAAATCTACACAGTTACCCAATGGTGGCCCGACCAGGGTGTGAGTAAAACTCAACAGGACACCACTAATATTTTCTAATGAAAATATAGTTTGTGAGTATAAAGTGTAGTAATGTGAAGATACAATTACTTAAATCATTAAATTAATAAGAATCATGTTGATCACGAGCACCTCAGATGATACCCGATTGAACCTACTTACTTTAACCCAAGTTATATGTCTTTGAACATGTTTCCTTTCAATTTTTTTCAAGGGACCTGTGGCAAGTAGACAAGGAATCCAAGGAGAATTAACCATAAGGAATCTATAAAACTGGTCTAGGAATTACCATAAAACACAACCATTTTTAATCCATGTAATATACATGGCGTTCTTGGATTTCATGAGTTGAGCCAACTCATGGTGATCAACCCATGATGTATGGCTATTTGGGTTTGAGTGGAATCTAAGGGATAAACCCTTAACATTATACTACTAAGATTTTTTAACCAAACCAAGTAAATATATCCTTGCATTTTGAGACTGTATCAATTAGAATATTAGGAGTAACCCAATGTTTTCCTTTTCCAAGGGAATCAAGTCGAACCTGGGAGATCATCCCGAGTGTTATAGGATTCTTTGGAGATCTAGATGAACGACTGACATCAAGTCATGACATTTACCAGAGTATGAAATTGATCGAATCTAAGATGGGTGTACCACTTGGAGTTTACATCAATGAATTAGGTGGCATCATATGAGTTCGTTCATAACATTCTAGAGAGGGATCCAAGGCTTTCTCATGGAATTCCACACCTTCAATGGCGTGACTAAGTTCTATAAATAGTATCCAATGCATAATTAATAATTAATCATAAGGCCCAAGTATCCATGATTTATATTAATTTAATTAGTAATAATAATTAATTACAAGTTCAAGTAAGGTAATCATTCCATTTCATAACTTAATTAATTCAATTTGGAAATTTTACATACAAGTGGAAATCCAAAAAACACCCTCAAGGGTGGTTTTGTTACATAGGAAAATGGGTTTTTTCTAAATGATGAACCAAACACACCCTAACAGGTGTTTTGGTTATATTTAAAATAAGTTTAATATAGGATTTAGGCCAAACACACCCTAAGGGATGGTTAAGGTTGATGTTTCAAACCTCCAATAGTGTTTAGGGGTCTTATAGAATGTCTAGGTTGATATTTAGGTGAAAAATCAAAGGAATATTAATTTTAGGAGAAACACATAGAAATTACAGCATGCGACACAATGGTGCAATTTATAAACAATGATAATTTTAGGTAAAAATATATAGTCCACATAACTATGCCTCATAGAATAATCCTTATACAGTATCAATCCTATATTTGGGTTGGAATGAGAGAAATCGTAAAACTGGAAAAAATCCATGAAAATAGGGTATTTATGTTAAATACAATAAGAGGGATTTAGAAGAAAATATAAAGTGAGAAAATAATCCTAAGGTGTTCTATCCTTACAAAGGTAGTTCCATTGTGATGAACGGTGATGGAAATAAAGTCCAGATGGAAGAGAACCACCAAAAATCCAACGAGGGGAGAGGAGGAGAGATACAATGGAGCCATTGTTCAAATGAATAGGGAGGAGAAGGAAATTATGGTTTAAAGGAAAAAGGGGAAAAATTTAATTTACAAAAATTTTCGAATAGGGTGCACGGTTGTCCAAACCATGAACTAACTATGCATCCCTACTATCTAGGATTACCACACCCCACATGGTTATGTACACAATTAGAAAAACCATGCACAAACTATGTGAAGTGAAGCTGTAATAAATTGTATAGATCACATGGTTTTTAGTCCCCCTTTTCATATTTTATTAAACTATACTTATCCCATTTCTAGGCCACATGAATTAGGTACATGGTTATCCAAACCATTCACCAACTGCACGCCTCATACCACTTCTTTAAAAACTAGAAATTTGGGCCCTGAACCTTCTTAAAAGATCCCAAAGCCTCCTCTACCCCATTTGAAACTTCCATTTAGATAAAAAAGTGGTTTTGATAGAATTAAAAGGGTTTTTACCTTATTGAAGAACTAGGATATTACAACCTCCCCTCTTTATGATAATTTATCCTTGAGTTTCACTTCCATGGGTGGTTGAGCCACATCCAAGAACAATTTAGGCCACTAAGCATGTACATTGAACTCCTGTTACCATATCTCCTCATGTACATGACCATGTTTCCATAACACCCAAACCAAAAGGACTATAATTCCTAAAAAATTATTTTTTCTATGATCTATGATAAAAATTGGATACTTCTTAAAAGAAGAATCATAATCCAACTCAACTTCCTCAGGATCATGCCTTTGGAATCTATAAATTTCACCCTCTTAACTAAATCCAAAAGTGACGAATCCACTAAAAAAGTTGGGAGGATAGACTTATCATGATATTATTTATCTTCCAGATTAATTTTAGAAAGAATAGCTATCAAATACCACTCACCACTAGCTTTTTAAACCTCTCGAGTCTGAGTTTTTTGGCTTAAAGAATCCCCAACTTCATTGTGTTTACTTAGTGTGTAAATAATCTCAAAGTCGATAGACTGAAGATATCAAACCCACCAATCCACCAAATTTTTATGTCCATCTTAGATAAAATGTATTTGAGGATATTATGGTCCATGTATACTGTGAAACGTTCCACCGAAAAGTAATTTCTCTGGAAAACCAAGGCATGGAAAATAGATGCTAACTCAAAGTCATGCATTAGGTAATTATGCTTATGAGGCCTCAACAGATGAGAACTGTATGCTATGATCCATTCCCCTTGCATAAAAATAACTCCAAACCCAATTATTGATGTGTCATAATAAAATGTGTTGACTCTTTTAGACTCAAGAAATATCATCACCGACACTGAGATCAACCTTCCCTTAAACTACTGAAAGGTCTTCTCACAAGATTTATACCATGTGAACTTTACACCCTTCTTAGTCAAGCCTTAATGAATATCACCTTCAATGGACCCATAGATTCTCATACTTTTTATATAATGTGACCCAAAAAGTGAACTTTTTCAATCAAAAAATGGAACTTAGTGAGATTTGTATATAGCCAATTATTTCTTAGTGTAATAAAAATTATTTAAAGTTGGTTGGAATGATCATGTATAGTATTAGAGTACACTAATATATCATACAAAAAAATGAACATGAAGGAATATAGGTATGGGTGGAAAACCCAATTCATCAAGGTCATAAAGACATTAGGTGCGTTCATTATACCAAATAACATCCCTAGATATTCATATAGGCCATATATGATTTTGAATGTTTCACATGATATATATGAGGGTTTGACTCTCACCCGATGATAGCCTAATATCAAATTAATCTTTGAGAAGACCCTAGATCCTCAGATCTAGTCAAAGAGGTCATCTATATGAGGAAGGGGGTAATGGTTCTTAACTTTAATCTATTTCAACAATTGATAATCCACACACAGCCTTAGAGTACCATTGATTAGCCAATAAAAACACATATGTTAATTAAATTTTAATGGTATTAAATGTTCATTTTCGATCTTATGGGCCTGAGTTAGTCGATTTTAATTTTGAACATCCATTCTCATCATTTGTGCACTTCATGCCTAATGTACACCAATTTAGGCCCAATGATTCATATGATTTTAAGGAATGTAATTATCTATATTTTAATTTTATATTTTAGGAAATGTATCTAAACTTCAATATGAACATTTTTAATTTAGGGATCAATGAAGGATTCATAAAGGATGATGGGGATATTTGGAGATGAAAGGAAACAATTCTGGAGAAGGTAGATTGGACACCATCCCACTGATGAGAATGTGGGGCCCACAATACAGACCCAATGAAGCCCAAATTTCATGGGATGATATAATAAATATAGTGGAACATATAATTATTCATGATACAGTGCTAATTCATCCTCCATTGTGGTTATTCAGGTGGCCCAATTCAGAGATAAAATTATGGGCCAGATTCTGCGGCCCAGAAAAACAGACCACCAATTTAATCATATCTCAATAATAACAAATTAATATGGGATTAAATTTTACAAAAATATAGGAGACATCCAGAGATTAACTTTTTTCTTCTATTTCCCACTTCAATTAGGCCATATAGAAGGCCATCTAGACGCTTCTTTCTAGTGGATGCAAGCTGGCTGCAACTTCGGGTCAAGGGTGGAAAAGTCTCGTCTCCCTTACTTTCCACCACCCTAGGCCTACCATACTCAAGTGGGATCCTTTTTACTGTTGGTATATTGACCCAAGACTCTTGAGATTCCTATTTAAGGCAGTGGTGGTGGAGGAGTTTATTATCATTGATCTTTGTTTCATTTTAATGTTATGCTTCCAATTTGATGTTGTAATCGCATTCCTTAAATTGTAAGTTCTTGAATTACCTTAGATTCTTTATAAACATTTTTCATATTCTCATTTCCCATTATTATTCTTATCAATTTTATACCATTTCCTCAAGGTGTGAACTTGTTCACACAAAAACTTTTGATATTATCACACAATGGTATAGTGATCGTTATATCATTATTTTTTTACTTCTCCAATTCCTCCCTCATGAGTCTACTTCCCGCTTCCATTGAAACCATAGGATCAATGGAAGGATAACCCACTTATGGGTTGATCTAAGGGAGTATCAAGGGGATGAATTAGATGTTATTTTTCACTCCATTAATGACTAATAACTTCTTTTAAATGATATTTTTATTTGATGATTTTAAAACCTCTTCACCCTTATTGAATTTAATGTCACAGACTTCAAGTGCTAATACGAACCTTTACCTTGGAGTGCTAAAAAATTTGACCCTTAAAGTGTATAGGTGATTAGTATTAGGGTGTGTAGGCATTAAACCAGTAAGTGATGATTTTTTTTGATCTTCTTAAATGAAACCATTTAAAATATAAGAAATTGAAATATTAAAAAAAAGGAATGCATCCAATCCACCCCTTATAATAACCTAGGATAAACCCTTCTCATAATTTGAATTCACTTAAGACTTTTAGTGTTCACTTAAACCCATCTAAAATCAACCCAAAGTTGGCCACTTAATAGCTAAAAATAGTCTATATAATATATGTGTCCGTAGTTTACTTCTTAGGTCTATGAGGATTCGAAAACTCAAGATAAACTACAAGCGACCACTTAACCCTAAAATCTTGGGTAAATTTGGGCAAGCCCAAATTTTGGCACCGTTTCTGGGGACCGAAGTAATTCATATCAACACCCATTATATTCTACTCCATTTATTTTATTATCATCCAAATTCTGTTATATTTTCCCTTTATTGTTTTTATTATTTTGGTGCATGTCCACCTACACCCGTGACCAATCAAACCATCTAGTTAGGGTGGATAGTCCTGGGGTTGGGGAGTCAAGTACACCAAGGGAACTCTTTCCATTAGATCCTAACCTTCCTAATACCCATGAGTCAAAAATTTATTCCATTTCAATGGAATTTTTTCAAAGAAACCAACTCATAAACCTTGGTGGGAACCAAAATGGAAATCCAATTGAGGTAGACCGAAACTTGGGGAATGCAGTTGATTAAACCATGAATGAAAACCTCAAACCTGCTTGGACCAATGCCCCTTTATCCATTATACACTACTTCCTAGGAGATTCCAAATATATCTTTAAACCCCATGTTTTAAACCATCTTCCCAAATTCCATGGAATGGAGTCCGAGATGCCCTACCTTCACGTTAATAAGTTCAATGACATTGTTGAAACCATGTGTCCCCCACATCAACTAGAATCAGCTAAGATGATGCTATTTCCTTTTTGTTTAAAGGATAGAGCTAAAAATTGGATAAAAAATTTGAGACCATCATCCATCAACTCTTGGGACCAATTACAAAGAGAATTCTACAAAAAATACTTTCGACACCACAAAACAATTGCACTTAAAAAGAGCATCCAAAACTTTTTTGAAAAAGAGGGAGAGTCATTCTATGAAACATGGGAGAGGTTCAAAGACACCCTAGACATGGTTCCACATCATGGTTTTTCTATACCTGAACAAGTGATAATTTTCTATGAAGGGTTGAGTCTGGGGAACAAACAATTCATTGACATTATGTGTAATAGAACTTTTAAAAAAAAATCCCCAAATGATGCTTACGAGTATTTGGAAAGCCTTGCTGAACAAAACCAAACATGAGGAACTTCACCTTATTCTGAACAACCACAAAGAAATACTGGAATTCATATACTTAGAGAAGAGAAAATCCTTAGGGCTAAACTCGCAACACTCTTTAAGAAGGTTGAAGAGATAAACCTTAGGAAAGTACATGAAATCCAAACTGTAGACCCTGTTTTGCACAATTTGTGACAAACATGACCATAAGACAGACAACTGCCCAACCATTCCATCCATCAAGGATATTATTTTAGGAGGACCCCCAGCGGAAGTAAATGCCTTGAACTTTCAAAAGCCTCAATACAAAAACACCTTCAACCCAAGGTATAATGACCACCTAGGCTTCTACTGGAAAGATAACCAACAACCTAGCCAACCACAGGGACAAGATACTTACCCCCATCAGAACTACCAAACCTATAACCAGTTCTAAACCCAACCTATCCAATACCAACAACCACCGGTCCATTTTCAAAAAACCACCCCACCTCCAAAATATCCCCCTGGGATAAACCAATCTTCTCAAGCACCAACCCAAACTATTCCACAAAGCCTACCAGGACAATTGTGCAAAAAAATGGAAAAGATGAACTCGGAAGTCTCTTACCTAAAATAAGAACTTAAAACCATCAAAACTAGAAAGGCACCCATGCCTACTCAGGCGGTACCATCCTCAACTTCAAGGGGATAGTCATGTTGTACTCAAACAACTCATAAACAACTAAAGGATGTGACTGTTTTAAGAAGTGGGAAATCAATTGAGAAACCTGAAAAAATAAGTTAGAAACCATGTGAAGCTTCAAACTCTAATGAAAATTCAAATGAACCAAATGATCAAACTGAAAAACATGATAACATTGTCAAAGAAACAACCCTTCAACAAAAAAACCCACAACCTGCAACATTTATTCAATGCATGAGGGGGAAAACCAAGCTTTAATTGAGTGAAACATTGAGGGAAATATTCTCACAAGTCAAGTTGAACATTCCACTCCTAGATTCTATTCAAACCATTCCTGCATACTCAAAATACTTTAAGGACCTCTGTATATTTAAAAGGAAATTATCACATACGAACCAAGTCCTTATAGCATCAAATGTTAACACAATAATCCAAGGAACCCTTACACCAAATATGAAATACCCCAGTTGACCTTACATCAATGTTAAACTAAGAGAGAACAAAGTTGTCAAGGCCTTGTGTGACCTAGGTGATAGTGTCAATCTCATCCCCTATGTTGTGTACTGCCAGTTAGGCCTAGAAGAGATTCAAACCACATCTGTCACACTTCAACTTTCTGATCATAACATTAGGGTTCTAAAGGGGATTTTAAAGAATGTTCTAGTAAAAGTATAAAACTTTATCTACCCTTCTGACTTTATTTTACTTGACAAAAATCCTAACTTAGGCAACAAAAAACAAACCCCAATCATCCTTGGTCATCCCTTTCTTACAACAATAAACTCTATTATCCGAGTTCGAAGTGGGAACATGACCATCACCTTTGGAAACATGAGTCTAGACTTGAACATCTATAATGCAAGCTCACAAATAGGGGATGATGAGTAAATTCATGAAGTAAACATGATAGGAAGTGTTGATAATGAATCCATAGAACATCAAGGAATATTTAATGGATGTTTAAGCCAGGATGAGATTGATTTACTTTATTCACATGAAGGAATTTTATCTCCTAGGATTGAATCATTTTCAAATTTCTCTTATGATGAAGTCTTAGGTCCAACAATCAGTGAAACCTTTCAGGATACCACTTTCATGGAGACCACTCCAACTTCCTTCACTAAATCTAATCAATCCAATCTAGTATCTGAAACTCCTACTAGTGGGGAATCAATCCTATCTGAAACTCTAAAAAAATAAATTGATCTTGAGCCAATGTCCCAATATTCTACTAAAATTTTGAACCAACCTGATCTTGAATTAAAATAACTTCCTTCTTCACTTAAGTATGCCTTCTTATGAGAAAATGGAACACATAATATTGTCATTTCTTCTTATATTGAATCCAATCATGAGAGGATTCTTCTAGATGTCCTTAGGAAACATAAGAAAGCCATTGGTTGGACCCTGTCTGATATTCCTGGGATTATCCCACTATTCGAGACTAATAGGATTGTTCTAGAATTTGATTCAAAGCTATGTTGTCAACCTCAACGGTGACTCAATCCTAATCTCATGGAAGTAGTGATAAAAGATCTTTTGAAATTGTTAAAAGATGGTATCATCTATCCCATAGCTGAGAGTGAGTGGGTGAGCCCAATCCAAGTGGTTTCCAAGAAGGAAATAATCACAGTGATAACCAATAAAGATGGAGAGATTCTTCCAACTAGGGTGAGTAGTGGCTGGAGAGTTTGCATCGACTATAGGAAGCTAAACTCATTCACCAAGAAGGACCATTTACCCTTACCATTCATTAACAAAGTCCTTGAGAGAGTGGAAGGTCATGAGTTATATTGTTTCTTAGATGGGTACTTGGGGTACAATCAGATTGAGGTCTCCCTAGAGGATCAAGGGAAGACTACATTCACCTGTCCATTCGGAACCTTTGCCTTCAAACGCACACCGTTCGGGTTATGTAATGCCCCTAGAACCTTCCAGTGGTGCATGATGGGAATCTTCTTAGAAATGGTAGGGGATTTTCTTGAGGTCTTCATGGATTACTTCTCTGTCTTTGGGGATACATTTGAGTGATGTCTTAGGAATGTGGAGAGAGTTTTGTCTAGACGTTAAAAAACGAATCTGGTCCTAAACTGGAAAAAATGCCATTTCATAGTTAAACAGGGATTAGTCCTTGGCCATATAGTCTTAGGTAGGGGGATTGAAGTTGATAAAGAAAATTTTGACATCATTCATCACCTTACATCACCCATAACTATTAAGGAAGAAAGGTCTTTCTTAGGACACGCTGGTTTCTATAGAAGATTCATCAAAGACTTTAGTTCAATCTCTTGTCCCCTTTGTGCTCTCCTAGTAAAGGAAGCTCCATTTGTTTGGACATAAAGCTATGAGGGTTCATTATCAACCCTCAAATCCTCTCTCACCTCTCCTCCCATTATGAAATCTCCAAATTGGAACCTTCGTTTTGAACTTATGTGTGATTCCAGTGAATTTGTTGTAGGATCCGTGTTAGGACAATGTTGTGATAAAACTCCTTATGTCATTGCTTATGCAAGAAAATCCTTAAATGATGCCCAAATCAACTACACCACCACTGAAAAAGAGTTACTTTCTATTTTTTTACCTTAGAGAAGTTTTGGTCCTACCTCTTAGGATCCCCCATAACTGTGTTCACTAACCATTATTCACTGAAATACCTCTTCAAAAAACAAGATGCCAAGGCTAGACTGATTAGGTGGGTATTTATCTTACAAGAATTTGACCCCATAATCAAGGAAAAATGGGTGTTAAAAATGTTATAGCTGATCACCTCTATAGGATGGAATTCAAAGAAAAATCAAATCACCTTTCTATGTCTGATTCATTCCCTGATGAACACATATACTCTGTGAGTGACAAGGGTATGCCGACATAGCCAACTTCTTAGTTACAGGAGTCATTCCAAAATTCTTAGGGACTCAATCTCGAAAGAAATTCCTTTATGATGTCAGGTAATATGTGTTTGATGATCCATACCTCTATAAGTTCTTCCCTGACCAAGTCATTAGGAGGTGTGTCCCAGAATCTGGACAAGAGTCCATCCTTAAATTCTGTCATAGTGAGGCATGTGGAGGTCACTTTTTCTCTAAGAAAATTTCTGCTAAGGTTCTTTAGTGTGGTCTCTTCTGGCCCACCCTCTCAAGGGACTCCTACAAATTTTTTCAAAGCTGTCTTAAGTGTCAAAAAGTAGGGTCCATCACAAAAAGGAATCAAATTCCACTCACTCCCATCTTAGTAATTGAAATCTTTGACTTCTGGGGAATTGATTTCATGGGTCCCTTTCCAAACTCTAGGGGATATCTGTACATCATTTCATCTATTGATAATGTATCCAAATGTGTTGATTCCATTCCTAAAAAATCTAATAATCATCAAACTGTGATTATATTTCTCAAGGAAAACATCCTATCATAATTTGGAATTCCTAGGGCTATCATTAGTGATCGTGGAACTCATTTTTGCAATCGTCCATTCTCAGCACTCATGGAAAAGTATAGAATTTCTCAAAAAGTGACCACTTATTACCACCCAAATACCAATGGTCAAGCTAAGTTATCCAATCAAGAAATAAAACAAATTCTTGAGAAAAATGTTAATCTATCTAGGAAAGATTGGTTGAGAAAACTCTTAGATGATCTTTGGGCCTATCGAACCGCATATAAAACCATTTTAGGAATGTCCCCATATAGGTTGGTTTATAGTAAAGCGTTCCATTTGTCGGTGGAGATTGAACATAAGGATTTTTAGGCAATTAAGAAAATTAATTATAACCTCTCATTGGTCAAAACAAAAAGAAAATTAGATCTCAATGAGCTTGAGGAACTTAGGATGGAGGATTATGAAAATTCAAGGACCAATAAAGCTAAAGTACAAGCCTACCAATCTCGAAATCTTAAAACCAAACACATTGTACCAGGTAAACCTATTCTTTTGTATAGTTTTACACTTTATTTACACCCGGGAAAGATGATGTCTAGATGGTCAGGTCCATACATAGTGTATAAGGTGTACCCCCATGGGGCTATAGAAATTCAAGATCCCACCAATGGTCAAACCTTTAAAGTTAATGTTCATAGAGTCAAACCATTCATTGAACTATTCCAAAAAAATGAAGTTGATGAAAACTTGTGTGAACCAACCTTAGATGAGGAAAATAATTAAATAATTAAGGGTCTATGTCAAGCTAACGATGTTAAACAAAGAACTTCATGGGAGGAAACCCATGGTTTTCAAGTTTCCAATCATTTTGTTGTTTTAATCAAATTTATATTTTAAATAGGATTAATGAATCCTTTTGATATTTAAAAATAATTAAAAAAATACTGTTGACATGTTCTTCTATTATGAGTATGGATGAGTATGAAAGGGGAGCGCCATATTCATCCATGTCACATGGTGTGATCCTTGAGTAATACCTTACCCATGAATTTAAAAATAAGACAATGTATCATCAGTTCATTTTATTTTTATGTTTTTAGGTTAAAATAACAAAAATGTAATGATAATAATAAAATTAAAAGGCCACATCATAGGTCGTGGGGAAAACCCCGTCATAACTGGTGAAGCCGCGGGGAATCAAACCTGAGATCGAAGGGAGACAGGGGCATACGCTTACCAATGACCTACAGCTTATAGTGCATCCTTATTCTATAATTTTTGTATACATACTTATATTTTAATTTTTTTATTATATGAATAAATATATATATCTATTTATATATATAGTTTTGTTTTGTTTTTTTTCTTCCACTAGGGAATTCTCAGAGTGACATAGAGATCAAGGGATTAAAAGGGAGCATCAAGAATTTCAACTTTGACCACTAGGTGACTTCATTCCATGATCCTCATTTTCAATTTCCTTTTTGAACTCCCATTCTCTGCCTTTACCCCCTTCTATTTTTTTTTCTTTAAACACTGAGGACAATGTTATTTTAATTTGGGGGGGAGATAAAATAAAAAAATATTGCTTTCGTGTCAAAAAAAATAATGATTTAAAAAAAGTGTGCCTTAATGGAAGGAAAAATTTCTTTAACCTTGAACATGATAATAGACATTTTACACTTTGAAACTGAATATCAAATAATTTAGCATGCCCTGATTCTGATTTTAATCCATGCATATTTCATGTGCATAGATTTTAGAAAGTGTGACAGTTTAATGTGATATTTCATTGTTTATATTTTCATCCAAATAAAAAAGAATCACAACGCACGTCCTTTGGATAGTGGGGTATTAGTTTGAGTTCATGGGGTCCCCCAAATAAATAGCATAATTTTGGTGATAATTTTATTTTTAATATGAGTATTCAAAGAAAAAACAATAAATGTGTGCATAGAGCAATGAAATGACCTAATGCGTGGCTTTCGACACTTGGGGATCGTGACTCCATAGTTGTCTGGCCTAGAGTTAGTAATTTTATATCTATTTATGGTAATTTGACTTTGTTTTTGACTGAGTTAACTTGATATGATTCTTGAGTATGTGGGATTCACTTGGTGCCCTTAGGTCTTTGATCCTGGGTGTCATTAGCAAAGTCTCGCTATAGGGGTTGACTCTTTTGAGTGCAATTTCAATTACCATGGAAAAATTGCAAAAAAAAAAAAAAATACAATAAATAATTTGAATACTCATCTTAATATTGAAATGTTATTCCACCTAGCACTTCCATCATTTGCCCCTTGAATAAAGATGAACCCTCATGTCTAATGTGATGCACAACACATCATCACTCTTAATTGATATTGGATGAAATATGGAGATGAATTTGAACAAAAGAATGGGCTTGGGATTGGGATCTGCTTATGAAACTATCTTGTATTAAAATATTTTGATGAGTTTCATGATTTTTTGGTATAAGGGTTTTTGGTGATCATTGTGTATTAAATTTTTTTTGGAAAATGAAATTCGAATTTCATATTGTTGAGATACATTTTGCTCGGGACTAGCAAATCTCAAGTTGGGGGGGGGTGTCATTATCCAATAAAAACACATATGTTAATTACATTTTAATGATATTAAATGTTCATTTTTGATCTTATGGGCCTGAGTTAGTGGATTTTAATTTTGAACATCCATTCTCATCATTTGTGCACTTCATGCCTAATGTACACCAATTTAGTCCCAATAATTCGTATGATTTTAAGGAATGTAATTATCCATATTTTAATTTTATATTTTGGGAAATGGATCTAAACTTAAATAAGAACATTTTTCATTTAGGGATCAATGGAGTATTCATAAAGGACAATAGGGATATTTGGAAATGAAAGGAAACAATTCTGTAGAAGGAAGATTGGACACCAACCCACTGGTGAGAATGTGGGGCCCACAATACAGACCCAATGAAGCCCAAATTTCATGATATGATATAAGAAATATATAAAAAAATATAATTCTTTAGGATCCAGTTCTAATTTGGACTCTATTGTGGTTATTTAGGTGGCCCAAGTGAGAGATAAAATTATGGGCCATATTCTGCGGCCCAAAAAAACATACCACCAATTTAATAATATCTCAGAAACCACAAATTAATTTGGGCTGAAATTTTACAGAGAGCTAGGAGACATCTGGATATTAAATTTTTTCCTTCTATTTCTCATTCCAATTCGGCTATCTAGAAGGCCATCTAGGCACCTCTGTCCAGTGGATGCAAGCTGGATGCAACTTTGGGTCAAGGGTGGAAAAGTGTCCTCTCCCTTACTTTCAACCACCCTAGGCCTACTATACTCAAGTGGGATCCTTTGTACTATTTGGATCTCAACCCAAGCCTCTTAAAATTCCTATTTAAGGTAGTGGTTGTGGAGGAGTTTATTACCATTGATCTTTGTTTCATTTTAATGTTATGCTGCCAATTTGATGTTGTAATCGCATTCCTTCAATTGTAAGTTCTTGAATTACCTTAGATTCTTTATAAAAGTTATTCATATTATCATTTCCTATTCTTCTTATTATCAATTTTATACCATTGCCTAAAGGTTTTAACTTGTTCACACCAAACCTTATTAGATTATCACACAATGGTGGAGTGATCATTATTTCATTGTTTTTTTACTTCTCTAATTCCTCCCTCATGAGTCTACTTATCGCTACCATTGAAACCCTAGGATCAATGGAGGGATAACACACTTATGGGTTGATCCAATGGAGTAGCAATAGGATGGATTGGATGTTATTTCTCACTCCATTAATGACTAATCACTTCTTCTAAATGTGATTTTTATTTGATGATTTTAAAACCTCTTCATCCTTATTGAATTTAAGGTCACACACTTCAAGTGATAATAAAAACATTTACCTTGGAGTGATCAATAATTTTATACTTCAAGTTTATAGGTGTTTAGTATTAGGGTGTACAGGAATTAAACCAGTAAGTGATGATTTTTTTTGATCTCCTTAAATGAACCCATCTCAAATATAAGAAATTGAAATATTTTAAAAAAAGGAATGCATCCAATCCACCCCTTGTAATAACCTAGGATCAACCCTTCTCATAATTTGAATTCAATTAATACTTTTAGTGTTCACTTAAACCCATTTAAAATCAACCCAAATTTGGCCACTTAATAGCAAAAAATAGTCCATAGAATGTACATGTCCGTAGGTTACTTCTTAGGAATCTGAGGATTCAACAACCCAAGATAAACTATAAGTGACCACTTAACCCTAAAATCTTGGGTAAATTTGGTAGAGACCAACCATCTACCATCTTGGGGAAAATTATAGGTGAAACCTAAGGAGAATTATTGAGTTATATAAACCCCTTGGCTTCCATGTCCTCTAATTAACTCTTGAGTTCTCGAATCTTAGTAGAATTCATCCTGCATGGAGGGATATATACCGGTTCTTCTTTTGAGAAAAGCTTTATGGTGAACTCTACCTCTCTCTCAGGAGGTATCCTAGAAAATTTTTCAGGAAAGACATCTTTGAAATGGTTCACAACTGGAGGAAAGATATCCTACCATACTCCCTGTCCATAAAGAAAAAGGATAGAAATCTAAGCCGAGACTTTTTCTAGACCATGATGCTCAGGTATATCTTGAGTTTCTTGGACATCCAATACTTCCTTGTGAACATAGCTTCCACCCTATGGTGATTTTAAATACACCCTCCAATAATAACAATAAATATGGGCTAAAAAAGTTACCAACCAGTCCATCTTGAGAATTATGTCTAATCCTTTATGAGGATGAAGAGGTTTCATCATAAATGGTATCTGCCTATCTCAATAGGACTCCTTGAATTAGCGAACACTATCTGACCAGATTCCCAATAGAGTATCAAGAGATATCACCCCAAAAAAGTATTCTATCTTGATACTGATAATTACCATTAAATCAGTAGATGTGAATGATTTTAAGTTGCACGTGTCAAACAAAACAGATACTAAAGTCAAGGATGCTAATATCATACCTCATATTGTAGATGGTTTGGTTCTCTATTCAATAGGTGAAGTTTTTATAACATGTAAATGGATTGATCCACAACCTTGAGACATAACCTGGCCTCCCTGAGTATCCCCTTTCTACTAGTGCCACACATCTTGAGTTTGGATCCCTCAACCTCAACCACATCCTCGTCCTGAATGGCCCATAGTACTTGTAGCATCCCATGATTTAGTACATATTTTACTATTTTTAAATAATACTATGTTGAAAACATTTACTAAATTAAAATAAAAAATTAAATATTTTAATTAACATATTAGTTTTATGTTTTATTCATATTTTGAATTTATTCTCATTCAATATTTAAAGAGTTTTTTAAATATGGTTGAATATATTTTTGACATTTCTATTTGGATGTTTATAAAGGTAAAAAAACGAGCTCTTTTGAATCTATTTATTAAATTGTAAGTCAATCTTAATAAAATTGTATTTAAAGTGCAAGTGATTACTAATTACTTAAAAGTACTTTTATTTTGTACGAAATTTATAGTTTTAATTTTATTAAAATATAAAACCCTATTTTTTTAATTCTACTTCAATTATTTTTTAATATATTATTATTTTACAAGGAATAATATATATATATATAAGTTTCTAGAACATATGGTAATTACAAATTTTTTATCTTAATCATATTTATATTTATTTTTTAACCAAAGGATGGGTATTGTGCTAATTAATTAATGACTTAGAATTATTTTAAAGATAAATAATTGCGAGAACAGATAAAAATAATGATATAATATTTTTGTGACATATAAATATTCAGATATATAAATAAATTAGTTTATAATAAATATTTGAAAGATAATAATTATAAATGAATTATTTTTCATTAAAAATGAATTTTAATGCTAATTATTATATTATTTTAAAAAAATATTAATGTTGAAAAACCAAAATTATGTTTAAGATACATAATAAATGTATTAATAATATAAATGGATTATATCAATTGATTATGAGAGTTTAAATATAATTAGAAATATTGAATTATATAATTTAATTCTTAAGATTTTATTCTTCATGAAACTGAATTTACATAATGATAAATACCCATGTAAAGGTATATTTCCTATATTTTATAAGGGTAAAGCGGTGTTTTGGGGCTACATAAAGGTCATATGTAAGGGTTTCACTACACATTTAATGTTGTTCAAGGGTAGGACCCCAATTATATTCTCTCATAAAGGTATGATCCAATGCCGCGTAAGGGTAAGAACTACTGTGTAAGGGTCACATGGTTGTAGTGTAAGGGTAAACTCTCCCTCACATAAAGGAAACACTCACTATTTAATGGTAGCTCATCCGAAGCCTTACTTATGTAAGGGTACTTGAGAACTTGCGTAATGTTCAGCCGCTCTGTCAACAGGTTACGTAAGGGTAACATATTCTCCACATAAGGGTTCAAAGACTCTCACATAAAGGTAATTCCAATTTCAAATATTGTGTAAAGTTCATAACATAGCTACATAAGTATAGTCTTCTTAAATCAAATCTCACATAAGGGTACACCTATCTCCACATAAAGGTAATTTCAATCCACATAAGGGTAGGACAACCTCGTGTAAAGATAATATCTATCTCATGTAAAGGTAAATCCACATAAATGAAGGTGGTCACTAAAATTTAACCTACTACATCGTGTCATCTTCTTCCTCAAGTGAAAACAATAAATAAGATCAAAGAATATATATATTTTTATCATATCATTTTACATGCCATTTTTATTGAAAAAAATATTACGATTAATGAAATGAAACATAAATATGAATGGCCACATTTATAAAGCCTTGTATTTATCTGTAATAGTCTTCAGCGTGTTCTCTAACTCCATAAAAGCATCAAATTTGGAGGATTATAGACTATTAAATAGTTAGAATGATATAACATTTTTATTTTTGTGGCTATATATGGGTAGGATAATAATGAAAATTATATTTAATATAAACATCAATGTAAAAGTAATTGTATAAAAACTTTAGTAGATGAGGTACTATAACATTCATATAATTAATATTTAAATATAAATATATAGTTTGAGTTCAGTTATAAAAGGATAAATTTCCCTTATAGTTGAAAACCAACCAAACCTCTATAAACTCTCTAACCAAAAACCCTATTATTTGTTTTCAGTTCTCATTTGTTTGAGATAGACAGTGAAAAGAAGAGAGTTTGTTTATGGGAAGCCTATATTTGAAGAAGGAAAATTTCACAAAATATTCCTAGGGTTATATCAAATAAATCCTAAGGAATAAATCAACTTATCTATTGAATTTAGGTAAGGGAAAATTATTCTGTTAAAATTATATTTTAATATTTCAAGATAAAACCCCTTTTCCTTGTAAGGTAAAAATGATTTTATTAAACAACTATTTTATAAAACTCTTTCTTATAAGGTGATTATTTTAAAAAATATATGCTTTAAAGTTTTCAAGGAAATTTATTATTTTTAAAAGAAAAATCTACTTTGATGTGAGAAATTTTCTCTTAAAAATGTGTTTTGGATGTTTTAATATTTTTTGATTCCGTTTCATAATGGTAAGAGAAATTTATCTTCAATAAACTATATTTTAAGGTTATCAAAACCCTTTTTATAATGGAATTATGTTTTCAAATTTTATTTTTAAGAATATAAAAATTATCTTTTTATGAGTAAAAATTCTCTTCTAAATTCCATGAATTTCATTCATGAATACATGTATTATATTTCCATACTCTATATTTCTCACTGACGTACTATATATGTTATTAAAACTATGTTCTTAAGTTCAATTTATAAGAATATTTTAAAAGTGTCTCTTATGAATTTTTAGATTACTCCTAATACTTATGAAGGCATAAATTTTTCTTTAAGGTAACTTTTGTTAAGTTTATTTGATATGTAATTATTTTCCTATTTGATAATAAATTACATAAATATGAAGTTTTTGAAAGGTTATTTTAATGGATTTATAATGATAAGGGAAAGATTTTTTTTTAAATTTGGAACTCAAGTATTGATTATGATGTTGAGTAATGGGGAGTGAACCCATGACCTCAAGGGGACTTTATTCTAAAAGTTATGTTTATTAATTTGATATTCCTAGTGGCCACATGGTATTTTACCTTTTTCCAAGTATCATTAAATTCCATAAAGTGATATTATTTTTGAAAGTAAAGTTTTGAAGTTTTCAAAGGAGAAATCTGGATATATTTCAAAGTATATTATATTTTGAAAATAAATGGGTTTTCAAAAAAATAGTCCATTTAAAATTTTAAAAAATAATATTTAATGAATTTTGAAAATGCTAAATTATTTAGGAAAAAATGACGGGTTTTATCAATTTTTTTTATCTAAAAATATTTGATATAAAATTAAGGTTTTCAAAAGATTTTTTTAGAATTTTAAAATAGAAAGAATTTCCCCTCATATTTTAAAATGTCTTACTGAGAAATTTTATACTCACCCTAAGTTTTAGAATGAATTTTTTATGTATAGAGATGAGTATAAGATCAATGGTGAATGGTCTCGATTAAGAGTCTAACTAGAGTGAAGCTGGATAAGAGTTCGTAGAATTATATATAAACTTTGATATGTGTTAATTTTTCATAATCCTTCAAAACTCTTTACATAAAAGATCCTTAGGTGTGTAAGTGATCCAATATTTCCTTTTGATATTTTTTTTATTTTAAAGGATTGAAATTGGGTCATGTTTATTTG
Source organism: Viscum album (assembly GCA_963277665.1). NCBI lineage: Eukaryota > Viridiplantae > Streptophyta > Magnoliopsida > Santalales > Viscaceae > Viscum > Viscum album. The sequence continues at coordinate 321,836,371 of OY728156.1, forward strand.
TATCAATATAGAAATATAAATTTTATGTTTTTAACACTGGATTTTGGTGTGTAGGTATTGGGCTACAACATTTGGTATCATAGGAAAGGTTTAGATAACTTTGCCGATTTGGATGAGGCTAGTTAAGGATAGTTTTTTCTTAATATAATTTTAGAGATAAGTATTTAAGGGAATGATGAAATTTTTAGTCAATGAGAGATCTATGATCTCAGTTTTCATAATTTTGGGAGATATTTATGGTAATAAAACCCTTAGGTTTATAAAGTGTTTTTGTGAAGTGTATATTTGAGGAATAATTATTTTTAGTTTATAGAAATAAGTTTAAAGATATTAATAACCTTTAGGGTTTATTTGATCTTCGATGTTGAACTTATTTAGGTTAATTAAGAAATTAAAATTTTATAATTAGAATTGTGTGGACGTAATTCATTTAAGGGTGGTAGAATGTAACATTATATGATTTAGTACAATTTTTCTATTTTAAATAATACTATGTTTAAAACATTTACTAAAAGAAATATTTTAATTAAAATAACAATTTTATGTTTTATTCATATTTTAAATTTATTCTCATTCAATATTTAAAGAGTTATTTTAATATAGATGAATATATTTCTGATAATTTTGTTTGGATGTTTATATAGGTAAAAAATGAGATCTTTTTAATTCATTTCTTACATTGTAAGTCAATATTAATAAAAGTGTATTTAATGTGAAAGTGATTATTAATTACTTAAAAGTATTTTTATTTGGTATGAAATTTATAGTTTTTATTTTATTAAAATAAAAAACCTTATGATTTAATACTACATTAATTATTTTTGAATGTATTATTATTATCCAAGGAATAAAATATACATAGAAGTTTCTAAAACATATAGTCATTAATTTTTTTTATTCTAATCATATATGTATTTATTTTGTATTAAAATGATGGATAATGTGCTAATTAATTAATGACTTGGAATTATTTTAAAGAAAAATAATTGTGAGGAAAAATAATAAATGATGATATAATATTTTTGAGACATATAAATATTCAGATATATAAATAATTAAGTTTTAAATAAATATAATAAAGATAATAATTATAAGGGAATTGTTTTTCAATAAAAATGAATTTTAATTCTAATTATTATAGTTTGTAAAAAAATATTAATGATGATAAATTATAATTATATTTAAGTTACATAATAAATATATGAATAATATAAATGGAATATATTAATTTATTATAAGAGGTTAAAAATAATTAAAAATATTGAATTATATAATTTAATGCTTAAAATTTTATTCTACATGAAAATGAATTTATGTAAAGGTAACTACCTCAGTAAAGGTATATTTTCTTTCTTGTGTATGGGTAAGACAATGTTTTGGGGATACTTAAATGTTATACATAAGGGTAGCACTGTAGATTTAATGTTTCATAAGTGTAGGAACATAATTCTGTTCTCACACAAAGGTAAGACCCAGTGCTGAATAAGGGAAAATACCATTGCGTAAGGGTCACACAACTATGGCATAAGGGTAAAATATCCCTCACATAAAGGAAGCACTTACTATATAAGGGTATCTCACCTGAAGCCTCACCTATGTAAGGGAACACCAACACTTGCATAAGGCTAAGCTACTCTGTCAACGAGTTAAGTAAGGGTAACCTATTATTCATGTAAGGGTACATAGACTCTTACATAAAGTTAATTATTGTTTCAAATATCACATAAAGGTCAAAAAATAACTATGTAAGGGTAGTTTTCCTAAATCAAATCTCACATAAGGGTACTCCAATCCCTACATAAAGGTAATTTGAATCTATGTAAGGGTAAGACAAACACACATAAAGGTAATATCCATTTTATGTAAAGGTAAATCCATGTAAAGTTAAGTGACCACTCTCAAATTTAACCTACTGCATCGTGTTATATTCTTCTTAATGTGAAAACTTTAGATAATATCAAATAATATATATATATATATATTTATCATATCTCTTTACATGTAAGTTTTTTGACAAATAAGATTAATATTAATGAAAAGTGACACAAATTTGAATGAACACATTTATAAATCCTTTCTTTTCTTAGTAATAGTCTTTAACATGTTCAGTAAGTTATAAGAGATTGAACTCTATGAAATCATCACATTTGGAGGCTTATGGAATATTAAATGGTTATAATGATCTAGAGTGTTGATTTGTGTGACTGTATACGGGTAGGATAATAATAAAAATTATATTTAATATAAAAATTGATGTAAAAGAGTTTTTTTAAATATTTAGTGGATGAGGTACTAGAAACTTTATATACTAAATATTTAAATATAAATATATAGTTTAATTTCATCTATTAAAGGATAAATTTCCCTTATGGTTGAAAACCAACCAAGCCTCTGCAAACTCTCTTCCCAAAAAGTATCATATCTTTTCTCAATTCCCAGTTATATGAGAGAGATAGTGTAAATAAGAGAGTCTATTCATGTTAATCTTATCATTGAACAAGGAACTTTTCACAGAAGAGACCTAGGGTTCTATCAAAAAAATCCTTAGTAGGAAACCAACTTATCTATGAAATTGAGGTAAGGGAAAATATTTTTATTAAAATTATATTTTAATATTTCAAGATAAAACCCATTTTCCATGTAATGGAAAAATCATTTCATTAAAATTCTATTTTCCAAATCCCTTTATTGAAAGTGTATTATTTTTAAAAATCTATGATTTAAAATTTTCAAGGTAATTTCTTATTTTTAAAAGAAAAATATATTTTGATTTAATAAAGTTTTTTATTACAAAAGTTTTTTAAATGTTTTAAGAATTTTTAATTTTGTTTCATAATGTTAAGAGAAATTTGATTTCAATAAACTTATATTTTAAAATTTCCAAAAAACCTTTTTTAATGGAATTATGTTTTCAAGGTTGATTATGAAGAATCATAAAATTATCACTTTATGTGTAATATTTGTCTTTTAAATTCCATGGATTTAATTCATTAATTCAGGTTTTATATCTACATACTTTATATTTCTCTTTGATATTCCATACATGTTATGAAAATTATTTTCTTATATTCAATTTCCAAGAATCATTTAAAAGTATTGCCTATAAATTTTTGGATTACTCCTAACCCTTATGAAAGCATAAATTTTATTTTAAGGAATATTTTGATAACTTTATTAGATATGTAATTATTTTCCTCTTTTAAAATAAATTACATATATGTGATGTTTTTGAAAGGTTATTTTAATGGATTGAAAAAAAGAATAAAATATTTACAAAATTTTTTATTTAAAATTTGGCACTTGGGTATTGGTTATGATGATGAGGAACGGGGAGTGACCCCATGACCTTAAGGATAATTTTTCTAAAAAGTGATGTTTATAACTTCAATATTCTTAGTGTCCACATGGTTTTATTAGTGTTTACCAAGTATAATTAAACTCTATAAAGAGATATTATTTTCAAAAGTAATTTTTTGAAGTTTTCAAAGGAGTAATATGCATAGATTTCAAGGGATATTATATTTTTAAAATAAATGGGTTTTAAAAGTAATATGTATTTTAAAATATTTGAAAATAATATTTTTTTTGTTGTTTGAAAACCCTAAATTGTTTAGGAAAAAATTATGTGTTTTATCAAAAGTTTTATTTGCATCAAAATATTGGATATAAAAGAAAGTTTTTTGAAATAATTTTTATAGCATTTTAAAAGAGAAAGGATCTCAATACATGTTTTAAAACCCCTTAATGAGCAATTTTTTACGATTACCCCAAGTTTTAAACAATTTTCATAGGTATAGTGATGTGTAGAAGATCAATGGTGAATGGTATCAATTAAGATTCTAGATTGAGTGATGCCTGATAAGAGTTCATAAAATTTTCTATAAAATATGATATGAATTAAAATTTTATAATCCTCCAAAAAATCTACACTTAAAATATCTGTGGGTGTGTAAGTGATATAATATTTCCTTTTGATGTTATAAGTTTTGAAGGGTTGAAATTGGGTCACATTTATTACTATCAAGCTAGAAATATAATGTTTATGTTTTTAGCACCAGATCTAGGAGTGATGATCTTGGACTATCATAGTACTCTAGTTTCTAGCCTTGTGTGTAGCCACAAATCCCACTCTAGATTTTATAACTAGTGTAGATACCCTCTCATTGGGAATATGTGTAATGGTCCTATAGAATCTATAGAGATAGCCTATTCTACCATATGATCGACACTATACTGGGCCTCTATCACACTGAGGATTCAAGTGATCCTAACTTTCACAATGATTTTATAACATATAACTACTAGTTCATACACTCTGACTACCACTGCACTGATAAGAAGTCTCATCACAATGATTCTTGCTACTAGAAAAACCACTTCCCGAACTATCTGCTAAACCACCATGCCCTGTACCTTCATATTCTCTCATATTATGATTAGAGATAAGGGATCAGTTCACCATCTTTGAGATGGAAGTCATTTTAAAGATTTCCACCTAAGACTGAATTACTTAACTAATTCCATCCTCAAAATTATTATCCTTATAAAATTAATCACCAATAAGATTTAGTAAAAATCATAATAGCTCAGTGGATCAAGCTATGTAACCCATGACAGACATAGTAACCTTATCTAGATGCATGAATTCTCTAGCTTGATCAGCTCTCAACATCTTTGGAAAAAAGTAGTTATAGAAACTAGTCTGGAAGTCCCTCTAGAACATGCCCCGATGCTAATCTGCCCGAGTAAGGACATCCCCCCATCAATTGGAAGATCCAAAAATAATATACGCTTCGAGCATCACCCTCGTTTTTGGATGCATCTCTAGATTCTTGAATATGGTATGCATGGAATCCAATCAAAATTACTTATCCAGTAGACCCCCCTCCCTTGAGAAAGTTGGTGGATGCTACTGTTAGAAATCCCAAGTCAAATCAAACATAGTCGGTGTATCCGGTGGGGATCTATCCATGTATTATACAAGATATAGGAATCCCTATCTAATTTTAGCATTATATCTTATTCTAGGAAAAATAGGCAGTACTACAAGTGGTACCTTATGTGGCACTGCAGGTGGTTTATGTCCCACCAGCTCAGGAGTGTGGTCATCACCACCTTCCTATCTCTCGACCTGAGGCCACCATGGAGGAATATATCTATAATTACAAGAACACTCCTCCGAAAAAGAGATACACTAAACTCATTTAAAAAACCTAAAACCAGGGTATTACACTAATCCAATTATACATTTTGAAAGATAGGTTATAAGGTAAAATTTCAAGTCTTAATCATAATGATTCAGTTATATGGGGTGTCAATTATAATTTATAGTGGAAAACACTCTTTAATTTTTAATTGGAATCCCCATTTAACAAATTTTTTTTTAAACATTAAGAATATAAATTTATCAAGTATTCATATAATGATTCAATTATATGAATTTCAATTCCCAATTTATAAAGGCATAACACCCTATAAATTGAAATTAGTACTCCATTTAACTACAACTATCTGTTTAACAATATGTATTAGATTGTAACGAGTCTATATACTATTGTTTATTTATATGGATTTACATTCCAAATTTATAGAGGCATAAAAATATAAATTGAAATTGGAAATCCATTTAACTGTAACCAACTAAAAGTTTCAGATTAGGTAACTAAGGTTCTACAACTTTGACCATGTGAAAATTGGTTAAATAAGGTTCCATCATAAAGATATGTGGGAAAAAGTTATTTTGGTTGATTTAAACACTTTAAGTAACCATTATTTTCCTAAAAGAAATGTTAGAAGTCACATGTATAACAACCAATGCACACACAATAGGAAATAAAAAATATAAAAAATGAATTATGCATGGTATGAAATATGAATAATATACAAACCCTAAGTTTGTATAATGATGAATGAGATAATGAACCCTTTTTGTACTAGCCAATGGGTATAAATCTGTAAAACATAACATCTTAAATCATGTGAATCAACCAATGGTGAAAATATTATAACTATAATAGGTGAAATCCAGAACAAAAATTCCCATCCTTGACAACTCAGCTTTTCCACCACACTTGGGTTATCCACTCTCAGGAACAAGCTCATTACCAAGTTATGAAACCTCCTATTCTCCTTTAAACCAACCCCAAACAGTAAGATAATGTAAAAATAACCTTCTTTGATACCACTTTGTGACATACCATGCCTGATTCATAGATAAGTGATTGTTTTAGAGGCCAACAAGGCCTCAAGTGTACTTCCCCATATGATATAGGCTATTAACTGGAAGTGAGGGTGTATGGTGGTATAGTGGGGAGACTATTCCCTTTTTATCAAAGTGAAACAAAATGGTAAATAAAGAAAACACACAACCATCTAGATAAATTATAAGTTAGGCATAAAGTAGTAAATAGTACCATATACATATGATGTCATGACCATACAAAATATAAATTAGGCAAGACATGGTAGTAGGTATACAAATAGTACTAGTATAAACATAAGGAAATAAAATACTAAAATTAACTATCTCCATGAGCATCCCAAGCATTGGATTAGTCCTCTGCTCTCATTCTTACCGCCCTAAAAGTGATCAAGTATCCACAATAGGACACTACCCTCTATCCTTACTTGCAACCATGAAATTTTTCCGGGTACCAAATAGTGGCCCGACTGGGGTGTGAGTATAACTGAGCAAGCCACCACCAATAGTGCCTAATGAAAATACAATTTATGAGTATAAAGTGTAATAGTGTGTAGATATAATTAATTAAAGTAGTAAAGTGTTAGGAATCCTATCGACATCAAGATCCTTATTGGATACCCGACCGACCCTACCGGCTTTGGTCTAAGCCAGATGTCTCTGAACATGTGTCCTTTAAATTTTAGTCAAGGGAACTGAGGCAAGTATCCAAGGCATCCAAGAATAAGTAACCATAATGAATCCACATAATGGGTCTTGTAATTCCCACACAACACACCCATTTTGAATCAATAGAAGAACCATGGCATTCTTGACTTCTGGGAGTCAAGCCAACTCATGGTGATACACCAGTGATATATGGATATTTTGTTTTGAGTGGAATCAAAGGGTTGTACACTTGAAATTATACTCCTATTAGTTTATAACTGAACTAAGGAAATCTATCCTTTCATTTTGAACAGGTCTAGATTAGAATCCAAAGGGACAACCTAAGGCATTATCTATTTGAAGACATCATGTGAAACCGATGAGATCATCCCGATCAATCTAAGTTTTTCCATAGATCTAGTTTAATCCCTGAAATAAAGTCATGGAATTCAACAGAGTAGGACATTGACCGAATCCATGATCGGTGTAACACTTAGTGCTCACATCCATGAATTAGGTGGCTTCCAATGAGTTCACTCATGGAATTCTAGAGAGGGAATCCAAGGCTTGCTCAAGGAATTCCATGCCTTTAATTTTATCAGCCCAACCCATTTATCCACCCAAATAGTGCTTCAAGCCGAGTTCTACTAGGACTTAAGCACGTCACCCCATACGCCAAAGGCTACTGACTAATAGTGAGGGTGTAAATGGGTGATAGTGGAGAGACTATACCCTCTGGTGATGATATAATAATGGTCTATATAAATATAAAGCAACGGAAAAGAAATACCATAAGACATTGGACCAGTAACCCACCCACAGAGGAATCACAACCAATAGCAGCAGAAGAAATAATAATAAAAACAAGATTAAAATAAACCATTTATAGAATTAAACATCATAAATACAATTTGTAGATATTGATATAGAACATGGACACAAGTTAGGTCATACATTTCAATAAGTAGAAAGGTCCGCCCTTGGCCAACTTCAATGTACACATATATAGGCATGCTGTTACAAAAAAAAAACTCAATAAAGAAACTCTAGATGATGAAAGAACCAATGATCCCTTTCCTTCCATCCCATTCTAAACCAAACACTTGGATCCAACTCCTAAGCCTGATCCTTTAACTGAATGCAAATCTATAATGTCTACACGCATCCTGAAGGGCCCATGTAGGGTGTAAAAAATAATATCAGTAGGCCACCACCAACGTGTGCCTATCTTACATATGTGATCACATAGGTGTATACTAAAAGAAATAATCAGAACATGCACTGAATATTAATAAACTTGTTTTCCTTGTGATCAACATCTAGAAGGAAGTAATTACCTGCTTCATCCATTGCTGGTATGATGGTAGCAGAGAGGATCCTTAACTTAAGCCCAAGGAGTCCCCTAATGAGAATTATTCTAGGTGAACCCTCAGGTTCCAACCTTAATAAATTCACCTAGAACCTTATTCCAAGTGACAAATCATGTCCAAATTAGGTAACAGACATCCTGAAGGCACGTCCCAATCAAGTACATAGTCCCTCATACCTCAGCTCATAAGAAACCCCGTCAGCTCAAAACATGATGTCCAAGGCATAGTGACACCTGTCCTCCAAATAATAAAACTGTTGGCTCAATAGCTGACATCTCAAGGAATTATGCTACTCATACTCCAAAATAGTCTTGGTCCAACGGCCTCAAGTATGGCGAGCCTAAGACCCCAACCGACAGTCTCAACACTATCAATTGATGGATTCTCACCATCCCCAAGGATTTCTATAGAAAGAACCTCCCAAAATTATCCTAATCCACATCTAACGGAGGCCTCTGACCACATGATCATTAAATACCACCTCATCATTTGATTCTATTCTATGTGTAAACAACTCTAAATGGCACATTGGCCAACATGGGTGAGTGAAAATCAACAATTAAGTCCCTAAGATACACCATCTGGTACCTTGTTCCCCTACGATCGTGTCACTCAACTTGATGGTCATCACCATATCATCTCACTCGGGCCATTCCCATAACCTGATTACCTTTCCACCTCAAACTGACAACTGAGTCTGCCAACCTTTGATCAACATCACTCATAGAATCCTAGTCTCACCCAACCTGATCACATTGTCTCATCTCAGGTGGTCATCACCACCTCGATCCTTGGTCCAAGCCCATCCAGTTCCCATGTAACTCATCACAAGAAATTCATATATATATATATATAAATTCAATTTAATTAAAAAACCCTTAAACTAATCTTCCCAAGGTCTGAAGCCTCTCACTAGGCTCATACCATTTGTAGTCTCGATTGAGCATGCCCATAGGCATCTCATGGGTTTAATTTGATTAATTAAAAACACATATTTAATTTCTAAGGTCTCACTCAAATTACCCAATAGATCACTTAAATATGAACCCCCAAATAAAAAAAAGTCTTGGATAAAAATAAGAACCACCTACCTTGTGTTGGTAGATGATCGCATGTCCGATCTTAGCTGATAACTCGAGCCGATTCAGAAGAAATATATGTTTTAGATGAACGATATAGAAATAGGGTAAATTGGCTCACATAGATTTAACACACCATATTGAGAGATAAAAGGAAAAGATAAGAAACAGAACTCAAAATCATACAGATGTGGTTCCAGCACACCCAACATCTTGAAGAACAGAGTTCAGACAAGAGATCTAGCTCAAATACTAGAGGAGGAGAAATGGATCTCCCCTCTACTGTACGTGCAGTGGAGAAGAAGAAAAGTAGGAGAAGATGTAAATAGAGGATATATTAAAAAGGTAATTTCACCTCTTTAATGTGGCGCATAGTTGGATCACATGGTTTGGCTAACCATGCACCATCCGTGTAACACTCACTGTCCAAAGGGTCACCTCGCATGTTTGACCTACACAGTTTTCTAAACCATGTGACAACCATGTGAATCACCTCTACTAAAAACTATAGGGGTGCTATATGGCAATGTGCCTCCTCTAGAACGATTTGAAAAACCTTATCCAGTAGACCTGGAGGGATACATGGTTACACCTGGTAGGTTGCATGATTTATTCAAACCATGCACCCCAGTCTGCGCACCACATAAAGTTTGGGTTTTTGGCCTTCAACACACCCAAAACCTAACCAAAACCCGGAGTCACTTGAAAAGAATTAAGAATCATCCAAAATAAATGTCTTGGATCAATGAAACTATCAAAATTATTCTTTTATAATCAAGAAAAGACTTGGTCCACCCACCAAACTCTGAAAATTCAAAACGGGTGGGGAATTCAACCCGCTCCAAAAAATCAGGATTTTACAATCTCCCCACCTTAACATAGATTTTCCCCAAGTTATAAAAAAGAACCCAAATATGGTATCAAAGATACCCATCTATTTTAGAACACCCCGATCTTCCCCGGTCACCAAGCCACTGGTAAACTCTCTCAAGGTGCTCCCCAGCTTAGGAGTTACCTACCCCATTCACTTCCTGACCCAAAAAACAAATAAAACAGATGATCCACCAACTATACCTGGACTCAAAAAGTCCTCCCATGACACATTTTCACTCCTAAACCTCACCAGTTTATGACATCGTACCCATGATACATCTCACACCCATTAGGTACCACATCTCACCAGATGACCTCCTCTTTCCCATGTTGTGCATGACACCTATGAGGTCCTATATCTCAACAGATTCCCATATTTATTCCTGGTTCCATGAAACTCAAGTAACCTATATCACATCAATGATCGAAAGCCTATGAATCTCATACAATCTATGTATCCATTGATGAACACATATAAATCCTGGTGCCACACACCTCTTATATATATATATATAATGCATCTGAACCGATTCCAACCTACTAAATAGTGTCTAGTTAGTCCATATATATATATCTTGCACATCGTGCACTAAAAATGTACATACCTACACTACGTACATTCTAAAAAAGGAACCAAGGTCACACCCACAGTGTACCTCTAACCATAACCGACTCCCCGGCCTGCTCTGTACCTAGAAGTTCCACTGCGTGCATCTGGACTAAAGCTTGAATACATGGGGCCTAACCTCTCTACAATGCTTCACCATCCATTGACCAATGAGCCCACTACTGGGTCACACTATCTCTTCCACGAACTCTACATGCAGTTGAATCTTGGATACCATCTCCTAGTATTGCTCTCAGTCTGATCTTAGAACCCCGAGTCTGCCCTGGTCCTTGACTGCCGACTATCCAAGAAGGCCTCCTGCCGAACCTCTCGAGATGCCTAACCTGTTCACATACTCAAAACTCCTTTGGTTCCTGATCACACTAGGTCCACACATGACCCGACTGCCTGCATCGAAAGAACACCATCGACGACCCACTCCTCGACTGTTTGCTCAAGCTCATGGCCTAACCCCCATGCTGGAACTCCTCTTGCCCCCACTTCCTACTATATAAAGCCTCACCACAAACATCGCATGAATCCATCACCCAGCCTGAGTATGACCTGTTTTTCAATTTTTCCTCTATTATGAGCACCTAATTAACTACCTTTGAGAATAAATCCTACCTAAATATGTTTACCTGCACCCAAATAGCATACCATAAACCATCCTCAAAACGCCTCACCCTCAAGGTGTCGTCACCCACCATACTGGGTGTAAAATGAGACAAATTGTTTAATGTCGCCACATATTCCATGATGGAAACATCTCCCCATTGTAGAATCCTGAAATCCCAACATATCTCTACACTTAACATCTATGGAAAGAAGTATTCAAATAACTTAGCATTAAAAAATTTCTAGGAAAGTCCCTCCTGTCTGCCCACTTGAACCTGTATGTCCCACCAACGCTTTGATGAACCTCTAAGAATGTACGTAGCCAGCTTCACCCTCAGAGATGGAGGTGTCTCAAGCTTCTTAAAGATAATCTACATCGAATCGATCCATTTATATGCCACCTATGGTCTTCCCACACCCTGAAATAGTGGTGAGTGCTACGACTAGAATTCTTAGGTCAAGTATGCCATATAATGATTTTCATATTAATTTCCCCGATTAATACCCTAGATGACACAAACCAAGCTCCCCCTAAGATGTTAATCAATCCATGACTGAAAAGATATCAAATCTGGCCACTAGACCACCCATACTAGAGTCTGTACCTATGCTTGTACCTGTGGCTCATGATATGTCTAACCCTATGGGGCCTCATCCCGACTCCCAAGGGTCTCAAATTGTGCTCGCTCAAGCGGTACCAAATCATCCCATGCTTGATGCTCCATTGAATCCTGTCTAGGTAGAATCCCACTGAATAACAATATAATGTTCATACATACAAAATAATATATATAACATAGATAGGGAAAGTAGTAACAGGCAGTGCAAACTCACTGCCCTCACTGTCCCCCATTGCAACCACATCACATGACATCTGACCTCTTAGCTCCTTACCTACCTGTATTAGATCCAAGTATCACATCTAAATCTAGCATCATATGCCCTTTCCCACCCACATCAATGTCAAGCATCACATATCAATCTGAGGCAACTGATTAAATTTCCACCAAATAGAAGCTAGGAAGGAAAACACTGCTTATCTTCCTTTGTTGACATTTTAAGAAGATCACCCTAATATGCCTCATCCATGCCCATCATAACAAACCATGTTGCCTCAAACTGATGACCTCATCATCCAAACTAGTGATCAACATCACCCCATACCATCATCCCAACCTGCTCCTATAAGATCCAGTCCCATACATATAGGTATCACATATCCCAAGGCATTTTTTATCGTAGGCACACACATATATAAATCACCCTATGTGCCTAGACAGAAAGCATAACAAACACCCATTTCCATACTGGGCCAAGGGTCCAAATATCCTCCTTTCACATTCTAGTCCAAGGGTCACATGGAATAATAGATAATAAGTCACATCCAAGTGAACCAATCAAGGTGGAAATCATATCAACTATAAAATGAGCTAAGCATAACAAAAATTACCAACCATAGTAACTTGGTTCATCCCCCGTGCATGGGGATTCAGGCACCCAAACACGAGTTCTAAACATAGTTTTGACAAAATCCAAATATCTGGTCTACCATAGCCCAAATAATAAGACCAAGAAAGAGGTAAAATAAACACCTCAAATACCATTTGTAGCACCCCGCCCCCTTTATCCACCCAAATAGTGCTTCGATCCGAGTGCCACTGGGCCTTAAGCATGCCTCCCCTTATGCCAAAGGTTGCTGACTAGTAGAGAGGGTGTAAAGGGGTGATAGTGGGGATACTATAACCTCTAGTGATGATATAATAATAGTCTATATAAATATAAATCAATGAAAAAGAAATACTATAAGACACTGTACTAGTAATATTCCCATGGTAGAAGCACAAGAAATAACAGTAGAAGCAATAATAATAATTAAAAGATCAAAATAAACCTTTTTCAAAATTAAACATCACAAATACCATTTGTAGATACTAAAACAAAACATGCACATAAGCCAAGTCATACATATCAATAAGTAGAAAGGGTCACCTGTGGCCGACCATAGTGTATACATATATAATCATGCTAATACAAAAGAAAAACTCAAAAAAGAATATCTAGTTTAGGAAAGAACCAATGGTCCCTTGACTTCCATCCCATGATAACTCAAACACTAAGATATAGCTCTTGATCCTGAATATTTACCTGAATGCAAAATCATAAATTCTACACATGTCCTGAAGGGTCTGTGTAGGGTGTGAGAAATAATCTTAGTAGGCCACCACCAACATGTTCCTATCTTGTGACTATGATTATGTAGGTGTATACTAAAACAAATCAATAAAACATGCAAATAATATAAATAAAATTTATTTCCTTAATATCAATAGACAAAAAGAATAAATCACCTGCTTTATCCATCACCAGTATAATGGCAGCGGAGAGGATCCTTAGCCTAAGCGCATGACATCACCCGATGAGAATCAGTCTAGGTAAAACCTTAGGTTCCATCCCTAATAGAATCACCTGAAACCTCATTCTAACTGAAAAATCATGTCCAAATCATGTATCCAACATACTGAAGGCATGACATAATCAAGTAACTGGTCCCTTGAACCTCATTCTATAAGAAACCCTATTGGATCAAATCATGATGTTGAAGGAACATTGACACCTTTCCTTCAAATAATAACACCGTCGGCTCAATAGCTGATAACCTGAGGAACAATGATGCCCATCCTCCCAAATAGTCTGGCCTAACAGCCTCATGTATGACAAGCCTAAGCCCCCAACCGACAGTCTCAACACTATCAATTGATGGCTTCTCACCATACCCATTGATTTATATGGAAAGCACCTCCCAACATAATATTAAGCTGCATCTAAAAGAGGCCTCTACCCATGCGAGCGGTCAATAACACCTCATCATACTAGTCTTTTTTGTGTCCACATTACTCTAAATGGAACATTGGACAACATGGATGAGTGTAAATTACCAAATAAGTCCCTAATACACATCATCCAACACCTCATTACCCTATGACCATGTCTCTCAACCTGATGGTCATCACCATGTCATCTCACTCAGGCCATACCCACAACCTAACAGCCTTTCCACCACAAACTGATGACCAATTCTTCCAAAATGTGATCAACATAACTCATGGAATTCAGGCCTATCCCAACCTGATGATCACATCATCTCATATTAGGTGGTCATAACCACCTCGACCCTTGGGCTATGCCTATTCAATTCCCATGGAACTCATCACAAGAGATTCATATATATATAATAATTCAATTTAATTAAAACAAAACCTAGACCTAATTTGTATAAGGTCCGAAGCCTTTTACTAGGATCATACCATTTTTAGTCTTGATTGAGCATGCCCATAGGCATCTCATGGGTTCAATTTGATTAATTAAAAATAAATATTTAATTTGTAGGATCTTTCTCAAATTACCCAATGAAATGCTCAAAGACACACCCCCAAAACAACAAAAAAATCATAGATAAATATAAGTACCATCTTCCTTGTGTTTGCAGATTCTCACACATCCTATCTTATCCTCTAACTCAAGACGATCCGGAAGAAATCGTCATTTTAGAAAAACACCATGAAATTAGGATAAATCATCTCATATAGATTTAGTGCACCATATGGTGAGATCAAAGGAAAAGAGAATCAACAGGACTTGATATCTTACTGATGTAGTTCCAATACACCTGGCAGCTTGAAAAACAGAGTCCAGATGAGAGATCTAGCTCAAAGCCTGGAGGATGAGAAGAAATGGATCACCCCTCTGCTATGCATGTGGTGGAGAATAAGAAAAGGAGAATAGGTAAATAAAGGAGAGTGTAAAAAGAAAATTTATCCTCTTTAATGAGACACATGGTTGGATCACATGGTTTTGATAACCATGTGCCAACTGTGCAACACCCATTGTCCAAAGGGGAACCTCTCATGGTTGAGCTAAATAGTTTTCCCAATCGCGTGATAAACGTGTTAATCACCTTTACTAAAATCTAAAGAGGTGACACAGGACCATGTGACCCCTCCATAAATGTTTGAAAAACCATGTTCAGTAGACCTGGAGGGCCTCACGATTACAACTGGGAGGTCACACGGTTTGTCCAAACCATTCGCCCTAGCATACCCACCATATAAATTTTGGGGTTTTGGCCTCTGACTCACCCTAAACCTAACCAAAACCTCTAGTAACTTTATGACAATTAAGACTCATCCAAAGGAAATGTCTTGGGTTATATAAATTCTTATAATTAAGTTCTATTAATCATGAAAAGAGTTGGTCCACCACCAAACTCTGAAAATTTCAAACGGGTGAGGAATTGGACCCACTCCAACAACCTGGAACATTAGATCAATGATGTGACCAAGTTCTATAAATATAATCCAATGCATAATTAGTAATTAATCATAAGGGAAAAGTATCCATTCTTTTTAATGATTTATTTAGTAATGGTAACTAATCATAAGGCCAAGTTGGGTAATCATTCTAGTTCACAACATAATTAATTTAATACAGACATTTCACTTTCCACTGGAAATCTAAATACACTCTAAGGGGTGGTTTGGTTACACAGGAAAAGGGGTTTTACTAAAGGCTAAACCAAACAAACCCTATGAGGTGTTTTGCATATATTTAAAATTAGGTTAATGCCGGTGTTAGGACAAAGGAAACCTTAAGGATGGTTCAGGTTGATGTTTCCAACCACCAATGGTGTCTTGGGGTCTCATTTAATATCTATGTCAAGTTTTAGGAATCAAATCAAAAAAATATAAATTTTAGGAGTAATGTTAAGAAGGTATGGCATGCAGCACAACAATATAATTTATAAACAATGATACTTTTACGTAAAAACATATAGAACACAAACATAGGTTTCGTAAAATATTATTCATCTAGTGTCATCCTCAGGTTTGGGATGGAATGAGAGAAATAAGAAAAATTGAAAAAATTATTTAAAATAGGGTATTTATGATAAATATGATGAGATGGATTTATATAAAAATAGAAAGTAATAAAAGAAGCTTAATGAGTGTTAGCCTTACCAAGGGTATTACAATGAGATGGATGATGATGGAAATAGAGGACAAATGAAAGAGATGCACAAAAAACCAAAGGATAAGAGAGGAGGAGAGTTATGTTATATCTGTTGTGAAAATGAAGAGGAAGGAGAATGAAATTAAGTTTTAAAGGGAAAGGGGAAAACAGTCCTTTGGCAATTTTTTTAATGGGACGTTTGGGTTGTCCACACGATTAGCCAAACCATGTGCCAAATATGAATCCTTGATATTTAGGAGAACCATACCTCAAATGTGAAAATTGAACCTACAATAAATTGTAGAGATCACATGCTTCACATAGTTTATCAAACTATGTTTCTCCCCTTTCCAGGCCACACAGTTGAGGTGCATGGTTAGACAAACCATGCCCTAACGATGTGCCACATCTCACTTCTTCAAAAGCTAGAACTCTAGGCATAAAAAATTCCCAAAATCTCCTGGAACCTCCTCTACCCCATTGGGCACTTGTATTTAGATAAAAATAAGAGGTTTTGAGAGAATTAAAAGGGTCCTTACCTTACTGAAGAACCATGATCTTGAAAATTTTAGGTTTGATTTTTTTTAAAGTCACAAAACTCTCATTTTTTAGTCACAAACTAATAAAATTCATGGGGATCATACTATTCATGTTTTTTATATAAATTCATTTTTTTTCTTAAAAGTGTCATTTTTCTAAAAACGGATTTTCATTGATTTTTTCATACTTGTATAAAAAGTAAATGTCGCATCCTATAGAAATTGAATATTGTAAATAAAATTAATTATTTATAATAACCATATTAAAATCATATTATATGGTCCATTTCATTATTGGTTATAAAGAATAGTTTCCATGATAAAAATTAGTCACCATAGTAAGGGTAAAAAGGGTTAATAAGGGGTTAAACTAAGAGATAAGGCCAAAAAATACCAATAAAAATTTTCAAAATTTGATTGGATAAGTTTATTTAGACCCTTAATTATCTTATCTTTGAATCATTTTTCATTTGGTAATACTTTATTTTATTATTAAATTGTTTTTATATTTAAAAATTAATATAAACAAAAATGTCACTCTGGCCCAATTAATACTTTTTCATAATAAGGATAAGGATAAAAATACATTATTAATGGTTAAATATCAAACTATTTATTATTAATAAATTAAATTTATGTTGTTAATTTATTTTTAATTTTTAATTATTGTATAATTATTTTAAATTTTTACACAACGTCGACACAACACCTGTGCATACAATAGTAAAATCAAGTAAATGTTTTTAGAAACATTAAAAGTGATAAGTTTTGGAGTTCCATGAATTTTATATATAATTATGAAGTATAAGTGACGATTTAAGTGTTTATTTTCAAACTCCATCATTATATTGATGCTTTTAAAGTTAAATTATATGAATAGTTCCAAAAATGACTTTAAGGATATTTAATGTTAAATAATATTTTATTAATGGATTTTAAAATCATAAAAATACTTTAATAGTAAATTTTGGATTAGAAATGTTCTATAATAAATTAAATGGTCCATTTATATGCCACTTTTAATTTTTAAAATTACATACTTTACCCTTAAAAATTGAATATTTATGCAAGCACCATTGATTTTTGCGTATATAGAGGGACCCAATCCAACAATTCCAAAGACACATATGAGTTTTGTTGTCGATAAATATTTTCTCAAATACCTCTCCAAACTTTCCATACCATGTTCTCAAGCCCATGGTGTGACCATAAACCTCTCCTCCAATGGCATTAAATTCAATCAAATGGAGGGTATCAAAATAAGTGCTACTCATCTTAATCGAGTTCATTCAAGTTTATTTCTTCTTAAACCTCTTACAAATATTCTATAACCATATTAAAATAATAAAATATATATAATTAGTTGAATAAAATTTTATTATGTTGATGGAACGACCATCATATTCCTCCATTCCATTCATCGAAAAATTAAAACATCGCTTGTGTGCACGTGCAGACTATTGCCTCCACTAACGACATATTTAAATTTTCTTCATTTTCATCACATGGATGGTTATAAATATGGATTTAATGAGTAAATATGATATATATAAACTAATTATAGTTATATAATGATATATATTTATATACCTTCCCTTCATTCGGTCCATTAAAAAATGAAAACGTCGCCAGTGCGCACCTACAGACTGCCACATCCATGAACAACATATTTCATTTTTTTATAAACACCTAAAATATCTAGTTATAAAACATTATTTAATATATAAATATGATATTTATAAAATTGTTAATATTCTTTAAAATTTATATCATCATTATGATATTGCATTTTCTTAATTATTTATCCGTTATGATACGTTTTTGTTTGGGTTGGTTTTACCACCTACATGAACGATGTTATACTGTTTATGTCATGAATGATTAAATAATGTTAAATAATGAAAATTTAATGTAATAATTATTAATTTAATATTAATTTAATATTTTTAATATTTATATATATATATTCACTAATAAAATCAGTTTTTCTTATGGAATTGAAATATCTAAAAATTGGATTTTTAAGCTTTCGATGAAAATAATCACCATAAGCTCCATGAAATATCCATGAAACTATATAATAATAACAAATATATATATAAAATCATAAATAAAATTGTGGATATTATAAAACCATGATAAGGGTGCAAGGACCAAAACTATCAAATTGAAACATGCATGGGAAAAGTGATAGTTAACACATAAACATTGATTTTTATCAAAGAATTATTAATAAATTGGAAATTTTAAATTATAAGGTAATGATATATAGTAATATAGGTATGAATATGGTTTTTTATAGATGTATAATAAGTATAAATTTATCATATAGGAGGTTATAACGCATTCAACCAAGCGAAATTTCACGGTAAGGGGATTTTAAAAACAATTTCCTATCATTGGGTTATTTCATTTCTTCATTGACTATGTTATGACAAGACTATGTGTGTTATGAAATATAATTTATTTTATTTTTTTTAAATTTTTTTATGTTGATTTATGTTTTTTTCAGATAATCACTTCATTTATTTATTCCTAATTCAAATGTTACAATATTTGTAAGGGTTTCTTGGTCTCAATTTCAATTCATTGAGACGTGATTCTTGTTGTGCACCATGATTTATTTTATATGATGTACTCACTTTCCCATGAATTTTTTTTGAAATATTATTTCATGGAAATTATGGGTGTTATATAATCATCTTAATTCCCTTTATTCAATTTATTTTTGATTCAAGAATTACCAATGTTATAAGGTTTTCTCGTTCTAAAGTTTCTTTTTTGAGACATGTTTTGATCGATAAAACAATATTCATTTATATGGTGTATATACTACCCCTTTTACTTATGATATCATTTATATAATTATAATCATGGTATTTTATGTTACTTATCAAGTTCTTCCTTTCAAAAAGTTTTTTTATTTTTAAATCCAGCAGATATTTTTCTATGAAACCTTATTTTAAATGTTTTAAACTATTTATATTCCATGTAAATGTTATTTAAATTTCTTTATATAAGTTTATATCAATATTTAATTTTTTGATAATGCTCAATTTTTCACTAATTTTTAATTTATTTACAAGTGATTAAAATTATTCTTTCCAAATGTTTTCTGTATGACTCTCTTTTGACTTTCTTTACAAAAGAGCGAAAAAATGTTTTTTAATGTATATGGTATAACCATATTTTTCCAAAATTATTAGAATTAATCATTATAGATCTTATTTTATAACTTTATATAGATTTTTAAAGAATATCCTTTTCCCATTTTTTGTGAATTTTTATTTTTTAAATGGTTACCAAAAGAGAAGGATAAATTTTCTTATTTTTAAGATTATATTCCAAATGAGTTTATAAAGGTGTTTTTAATCTATGTCAACATAATTTAATAATTCTTATAATTTATTAGGGATATTTTATAATAATAACATTCTCCTTTTTTCCCTGGATGGATTATGATGATATTTTAAGAATATTTTCATGAATCACATTTCTTTAACATGAGTTATTTAAGATGTGAAGGAATGAAGAATGTTTTTTTTGAGTTTTATAATGAAATTGAAAGATTATATGTGTTTTATTCATATTATGGTTCCTGTTAATTTTATATTATTATGATTGGGTCCAACATATCCCTCCAATTCATTATGTATTAATATATTCTCTAGAAGAGATATTTTGGTATTAAACATGAAGTTTATTTTATTTTTAAGGGTGATTGTAAGAGTGATTGTAAGAGTTACATGAGGATAATATCTTAAGGTACCTACATGTTTATTTTATGCTTTTTATGATTCTTAATGGAAATATTTTGATGATAAAATGGGTTTATGATTTAAGGAATGTTTATAATCTTTTAAAGGTGAAAAGTTTTTTTATATAAAAGTTTTTTCTTTAATGAGTTATCATGTTTTCAAAAGCAATATTTATGATTATTATTTTATGATTTATTATGGGATTTTTCTTGTAACATCCTGAACCGGGATCCACCAATTCCAAACTCTGAGCCGGTGGGTCACATGGCCTCAAGCATTCCTCCCCTTATGCCAAAGGCTATCGACTAGTAGCAAGGGTGAAATAGTGGTATGGTGGGGAGAATATAACCTCATGTCAAAGTAGTAAAAAATATACAAGAAAATATAAATAAAAGTGGAAGTTTAATAAAATTAGATAGATACAATAAACTGTGGAAGCATAAATAGATAATAGTGGAAGACTGAATAAACTGAACAACTGATAATATAAAAAATACTCCAATGTAGTATATGATATATGTATGGATGCATGGCATGCTTATAAAAAAAGGGAAATAGGGGAGAAGGAATACAATTAATCTATGAAAAAGGTAAAAAAATAATGAAAGACAAAAAATTGTCCAAATCATCTAAAGAACATGCTTGATCTTATGCTCCTAATATCCATCTAAGAAAAATAAATCAACAACCTATAGAAGGGTGCTTTCCCCTATCCATACCTATAGGAAGACAGTCTTCTTAGGTTCTAAGGGTAGCCCGAGTAGGGTGTGAGATAAAATAACAGTAGGCCACCACCAATGGTGTCTATGTGTAATACAAGTTGGTGCTCATAACTAAACAGCGTGTAGGTATAAGCTGGAAAGTAAAACAAAAATGAATAAATATATAAACTCCCGCTCAGGTTCCTAAAGGAAATCTAGTGGGTCTACCTACTTCAGATCATAGATGGTATTTATGATCATGAACTATGTATATATATATAGGTTATCAATCAATATATATATATTTATATGTTGGTATGGATTGGGATGTAACTCATAGCCATCAAATATCAAGGGAATCATTCACGGTCTAACCCTTGGCCCAACTCTAAGAGCTCTCATTGTCTCTTGGAAACTCATGAGGAAGCTCCCATGGTCTTTCTTACCCAAAGGCTCTCACGGTCCTTTGGACTCCCCAACTTACATGGCGTATCATTATGATGTATAATTCATGAGGCATATATCTCTCATGAATTTTTTAAACCATTCCATTTATATATAAAGCATGTTTATATTAAATAAGATGATCATAAGGCATTACCTCTTATGTCATGTCATCAATCCTTCCAAATAACCGAGGCATGATCAAATATATAACATAAAATAAGAGGAAAAACCTATTATGTGTTCCTTTAAAAAAGTTAAAATACACATAAACCATTGAATTAAAAAGGAAACAACCCTCATGCCATAACCATTTAAAACATTTCAAGAAAAGCATGTCATTAGGTGTGATCCATCGTATACAATGTCATCTCACTCAATTTTCATAAAGATGGAAAATTGATTCATAAGGTATAAGTTACAAAAAAGGTATCATGTTCAATGAATTTAAATGATTCTACTATTTTTAACTAGACATATAACCAAGTCCATTTACCATAGGCAGAGCATCTAATTCCAAAGAATAAGAAATTCCCAATTCAAAGGTTCAAGTGTTAAGGAAGATGACATGGGAAACAACTCAAATTCCCACTTGGGAAATTCC
The DNA here is from genome assembly GCA_963277665.1 of Viscum album. Classification (NCBI taxonomy): domain Eukaryota; kingdom Viridiplantae; phylum Streptophyta; class Magnoliopsida; order Santalales; family Viscaceae; genus Viscum; species Viscum album. The sequence goes on from OY728156.1 coordinate 321,858,818, forward strand.
AAGTCTAATAATACCAAACACCCATAGGGTGTGTTGGGTTAAATGAAACACACATGATACAAGGGCTATTTTATTGAAAAGTTAAGCCAAAATGTAAATTGAGTTTCAAGCATTTTAATCCATTTGGCCAAAATGACCAATTTAAAGGAGGCACACCTAAAATAGTCCATGTGGGGTATGTGTAAACTCTAAAATCCTAAAATATATTCAATCAACCCATATCAAGGCACTAGGGTCAATTAGACATTAAGGAATCAACACAATTAATATTCTTAGTGAAGGCTGACACATGACACAACATATTAATTGAGAAACGACCAAAAAATCAAATAGAAAAAATGTGACCACATAACTTAAGGCCATAGACAATTAATCACTTGATATAAACCTTATATTAAAAGAAGGTTGGAATAGATATGATAAGTGGTCCAATTCCCCCAAAATAGGGCATATGAGCCTAAATCAACATAGTGAAACTGATCTAAAGATTCACCAAAATAGAAAAGGTGCATGAGGCTAGCCTTACCTTGTACTTCCCAACGCTTTCGATGGATCAAATATTGGTTTCCATATGGAGGATATGTAGATGATCCAAGATTTAGGGAATTTTGAGATCAAAGAAGATGAAGGAGGAGGTTTTATCCGTTGGAGAGGGGACATAAAGAAAATAAGGGTTAAGAATTTAAGAGGGAAAATGGTCATTTTACCCCAAAAATTTGGGGCCAGAGGGTTTGAAAACTGTGTGGTAAGGCTTTGTCCCGAAACTGAAGCAAGCCGAATGACCATGCACCTTGGACTGCATGGTTTCAAACAAACCATTCAATCTACAAGTGACTTTTCCTATAGTCACACAACCATGCACCCTAGGTCACACGATTTAGAAAAACCATGTGGTCGAGTTATTTAGTCCATTTTCAAGAACTATGAGCTATGAAAAAGCTCTATACACTCCTGTGACCTATGAAACTTTATTAAGACTCATAATTAGGGTTGTTAAATGTATTCAAAAAGAAAAACTAGAGATTCATACCTTTGGGAAAAGTTGGGTCGTTGCAACCTCCCCTTATTATAGAAACTCTTCCCTGAGTTGGCCTTATGAGTGTAAAGAGGTACTGTCAGTAAAGAGTTATAGCCATTGAGATCGTATATTGACTTCCCTTTCCAAAGTCTTATCCTCTATTTAGCTATGCTGCCATAGCACCCATACAAGAGGAACATACCTGCCTCAGAGGGTTTTCGTTCTCCAATAAAATATATGCATGGGATACTCCTCTAAGGAAGCATCCATGTCCAACTCAACCTCATACAACTGAAATACATGAATCAAGATGGGATAGTATCAGTGAATCTGAGATACATTAAAGGAATCATGCATGGACCAGTATCTCCGAGGAAGTGACAACTGGTAATCCACTAATCAAATCCGCTACATAATATCAAAGATTCCAATAAACCTCAGTAAATGCTTACCCTACATCTTGATATGTCTATAACCCCAAATAGGCGAGACTTTCAAGAAAAAATGGTCTCCAACATTGAACTCAAGAGGTCACAAAAATCTTTTGGCATATGACTGTTGTCTGGACTAAGTTTTCTACACACGCTTTTTGATCAACTGGACCTGTTCTGTAGTCTCCTGAATGAGATGAGGCCCTAGAAAATATTCTTCCTCTACCTATATCTAACATAGACATGAGAAACAAGTCCTACCATATAAGGATTTATATGGAGCCATCTCAATGGTATCCTGGAATATATTGTTATACGAAAGCTCAAATAGAGGAATGTGATTCTCTCAAGAACCTATAATGTCATGGAAATAATCATGAAGCATTTCCTATTGAACTTGAATTGTCTGCTCTATCTGTCCATTGGTCTACGAGTGATAGGCCATGATCAAAATTACCTATGTACCCAAGGCCTTCTATAACCCCTGCTAGACATGTGATGTGAAATGAGAATCTCTATTAGAAATAATAGAATGAGGATCTCAGGAAGACATAAAATCTCTCTGGTGTACAGTCTTCCAAGATCATCTACCATGAAGGTATATCACATAGGTAAGTAGTGTGTAAACTCAGTCAGATGATCCATGACAACCCACACTAATTCGTTGCCGTGAGGTGATCTGGGTAGACCAGTCACAAAGTCCATCGAAACATCATCCCATTTCTATTTAGGAATAGACAAAGACTGAATAAGCCATGCTTATCACTAATGTTCTACCTTCACCTGTTTAAAGGTGGAACATATAGTGATGAAACTAGCTATTTCATGTTTCATGATAGGCCACCATTATTATCATCATAGATCTCAATACATTTTGGTGACACTAGGGGTGAACCACCCAAAACGAGGTGTGGAATTTATGAATCAACTCCTCTAGGATGTCTGCCTAGACCCATACACTCCCAAAAAACAACAAGGTATCATACATATCCATTGTAAAACTAGAAGATGTATTGTCATCTAAAATGATTTCTCTCAGGATAAGGCCTCTAGGACTAGATAGCTGTCTAGAACTTACCCATTCCAAAAGAGTAGAAGTCATTGACAATGATGAGAGGATAGTTTGACCATGGTCTTCCTGAACCTCAAAATGCATCTCTTAGAATAAGTTCATCATATTTCATTCATCACTGGATTCTTAAACTGCCTGAGTCCCAATCTTTTGGCTCAAAGTATCAGCTATAGAATTCCCCTTCCCAGGTATGTAGGCAAGCTCGAAATCAAATGATTTCAGATACTCAACCCACCAACACTGCCTAATATTCAGATCTCGATGTGTGAAGATGTATTTGAGGATTTTTTGGTCAGTGTATACCACAAAATACTCTCCTAATAAATAGTGTCTCCGGCAGTGTAAGGAATGAACAACCATAGTGAGCTCGAGGTCGTGCATTGGGTAATTCTACTCATGAGGTCTCAACTAATGAGAACTATATGCAATGAATCACTCATCCTATATCAAAATAGATCCAAGAACGAAACCTAACACACCAAAGTACAAAATATACCTCCTTAATGGATTTGGATGGATCAGTATCACCACTGAAGTCAAAAGACCCTTCATCTCCTAAAATGTTGCTTTACAATCTTCAAAACATTCGAATTTTACACCCTTATTTGTCAAGCCTATAAAAGGAACTGCAAGGTGTGATATGTCCTAAATGAAGAATCTATAATATCCAGTAAGCCCCAAGAAACTACTAATGTTGAAGATGTACTTGGGATGATCCCAAGAAACTACATCTTTCACTTTCTCTAGGTCAATTGAAACTCCCGAATCCTAGATGATATGACATTGGAATTGAACTTTGTTAATCCAAAAGTGTCATTTAATGAGATTATCATAGAGCTGATGCCCTCTCAGTAAATTTAGTATGATCTCAATATGGGTTTCATGTCCGTTTTTGGAGTGTGAATACACCCATATATCATCAATGAAGACTACCACAAATGAATCCAAATAAGAGTGGAAAAGCTGATTCATTAGATCCATGAAAATAGAAGGTTCATTCGTGAGTCTAAATGGCATTACCATATACTTGTAAAGACTATGAATACTCCTAAAATCTATGCAAGGTATTTTTAAAGTCCTAAAACATAACTGATGATAGCCCGAACTTAGATCTATCTTTGAAAACAATTTTAATCCTTGTATTTTATCAAATAGGTCATCTAATCTAGGCCATGGATATTGGATCTTAATCATTAGCTAATTAAACTGATTAGAATCCACATAGAACCTGAGGGTACCACCCACCTTCTGGGTGAAAAGGAACGGTGAACCCCAAGGATAAGTGCTGGGGCATATAAAACTTTTCGCCTCTAGATCCTCTAATTTCTTCTTGATCTCCAGAAGCTCCTTAGGTGCCATCATATAAGGAGGAATTGTCATAGATACTACTCCTAGAAGAAGATCAATGGTAAAATCTACCTCTCGAACAAGAGGTATACCTAAGAAATCATCAAGAAAAACATCTCTAAAATTCTCCAATACAGGTGGAAAGATAAAGGGTTTTAATCCTCAGTCATCAAGATAAATACTTTCTATCTGAGCTGTAACACTACCCAACCTCTTCTGCTCGGGTATTTCTCATTTCGCACTAACATCACATTCTCCTTTATGCACATTATTAATGCCCTATAGTGATGTAAACATCTCCCTCCGATGATAGAAATCAGTATGGGATCTATGGGAAACTAACCTGTCCATCTCGATGATTAAATCAAAGCTCATCATATTGAGGACGTACATAGTCTACACAAATACATAACCACCCATCTCAAGGGAACAATCATGATATCAATGAACACCCTCTTAACGAATACCTAAATGTGTATCTAGATTCATGACACCATGATAGAATTCTATGTTGAGGCCCAATATCTTATTGATCACATCAGATATAAAAGGGTGAGATGCACCTTTATTAAACAAAGAAGACACTAAAGTTGAGGAAACTAGAATTGTACCTTGTACAGTAGATGGTTTGACGCTCTTCTCCTCTGGCGTAGGCTAGAATTCATGTAAATGTCCTACACTAAGTTACCAAGTTACGTCCCTTAGTAGGCCCAATCTATTGGCGCTGAGAATCATATGCCTGACTACCTCTACCTTGACCGCCACCTTGGCCTAAATGACCAGTGGTATTCTAGATGCCTGATTGTCATGATCCTACTGAACCAGCTCCTGAATGAGGAGTAGGTGTAGATCCCCACTCTCTAGGTACTATCAGGAATGTCCTACAGAAACACTGAATATGGACCATCTTTCCATATCCTCTACACTCTAGTGGATCCTGCAGACACTAAAAGATGATGTGCCCTTACTTTCCACACTATTGAAAGACAAGAGAGCCATTCTTGAGAGGATCCTGAATGCTGCGACCTTTATGTGTAGCCTAAAATAATCACTTTTCCCCATAATAATATCCACCGCTAGCCCTAGGTGCCAAATATCTCTAGCTCGCACCACCACCATCTCTCAAGTTCCAATCTATAATAAGGTCTGAGTTGATGATTTTAGTAATGGTTGTCAACATGAAGATGTTGATCTGTGATCGAATGGAATAAACTATCCCGTCCTCAAATTTTTTGGAGACCATAAGATGATCAACATCCAGAGAGGGAGAAAAACACTATAGCTCAGTGAAACAGGATGTGTATTCCATAACTGAGATACTCCCCTACTATAGGTTCATGAATTATTTAGCTCTATCATCCCTTAGAGTATGGTGAAATAAGTAGTCATAGAAGATATCTTGAAAATTCTCCCATACCATGTCACAATGTCGATCTTTCTAGGTGATGGCATTTAACCACCTCTTAGACGAATCATGAAGAATATAAGAAGATTGTTTGAATCTCCAATCTCGATGTGTCTCTAGTTTCTCAAATATTGACAAGATCTCCTTGAGACAAGACTCTGTAGGATGTGGTCTTCCGTCCCCTGAGAAAGTGGGAGGATGATGCTGCTAGAACTCACAAGTCAACTCTGCCATACTCGGGGTAGGTCACACTTCGCCTTGCATGTTCTAAAACATATATAGGAAACCCTATCAAAACTAGGCATCAACACCCATATCTAGAATAGGAATAGGATCCAAAAGTGGCTCTACATGAGGAATGATTGGAGGCTCACTACCAACCACCTTAAGAACATGATCGTCACCACCTTCAAGGCATACGATTAGAGGACGTCATGGAGGCATAATGTTACAATGACAAAAAATATCTCAAAAGAGATTATTATTTTTTAAAATATTTTATTTAATAAACTAGGAAATGGGTGATCCTTTCTATAATAACAAAAATACCTCTATGAAAGATTCAAAATCTAGGTATAGATAGTAGATCAGACCACAAGAATGAAGGAACACCCACTACCCACTATTAAGGTCGGGTTCGGGTCCAAGTCTCTAGGTCAAACATGTATAAGATGGATGTTTCAATTTAAGGGAAATTTCAATTTAAGAAGTGATCATTTAAACATTTAAATCATTTTGAAATATGTGGATCTAGTGATTTATCATTTTCTAAACCATAAGGGCCCATACACCTTATGAACTAGAACATTACATTCACTTGGATGTCATTTTCATTGAAATTGTTCTTATCCAAGTGCTTACACTTCTTTAAAATGGTTGATCTAAAAGTAATTCCATTTTATGACCCATATGGACCCATAAACCTTATGAATCAAAATGTGGCACCCACTAAACTCAGACCATAACATGATTCAAAACCAAAAATAGGTGTCAAAAAAATTTAATATATATAACAAGGCACAATAACTATTCAATAGGCAATTCTCATTGAAAATTAAATGAAACACGTAAAAAATGTATGACCTATTCATACTGTGCCTATCGTGATGCATGATCTAATGCAGAGTGTAACGCCCCGACCCCAGTTACCCAGAGTCAGTGAATTATTACATAACATTGGCATGATCACAAGAAATATCAAGTCTCGAAAGACCGATTAGTTTAGTATCCTTGGAATAACTAGATACATTAATAAAGTTTACATTACATCATAAAATGAAAACTACAACAACATAGTCTCTATAGTCCACACTCATACTATCCCTGCAGGACATTCATAATTTACTTCTTCACAATCCTGGGAAAAATAAAACATTGAAAGGGGTGAGCTCAAATGCTCAGTAAGGATAACAATATAGAAGAAGCTTTAATAGATAAGCATAAACACTTAAGACAATGTATGACTAAAACAAAAGCCTTTTAAACTTCAACTTCAACATAGTATGGAAAAAATAAAATGAAATAATTCCATTTACTTATTCACATGGATATTCTACTAGTCGAACAATCACATGCAATATCAATAACCACTTTCATAATGATGGAATGCATAATGCCAGACTATCATAACCACATAGCCAATGCCTCATGCCAAGACTACAAATAAGATTTTTCCAAGGCCTTGTGCCAAGACACTAGTTTTTCTCATGAGATACCGATGCATCGAGGAGCTATAGCGGGCTCCACCCATCACTTACTAAGTCCAATGCATTCCTCATATGAAAAGTTTGAAACATAACATAAACATTCGTATTAAAACTAGCATACGAAATGTCAATACTTATCCACAAACCATGAATGGTATAAAAATAGCACATCCACAGTCAAACATAACTCATTCGATACAATATGGGATATTGTATTGTATCATATTAACCTCAATAGAGAATAATGAAGGATATTGACATAGATGAAAATAATCATCAAAACTATTTGACATAAATATCCCCCTTTTTCTTGAAATCCTTTAAAAGTCACACTATTTGTCAAGAAGCCATTTAAAAATAGATTTTTGAATCAAAGTGTCCCATACCACTTTGAAAATTTTAAAAGGATTTTTAATTTTAAAACTTTAATGTCCATATAAATAAATCCTTTAAACCATTTTTAAAACATGGACATTAATGAGCAAGATTTAGAAGAATAAGTCTTTAAAACATTTAAAAATGGTATTTTAGTTAGAGTTTCTAACCAAAAGAGAGACACTTGAATACAAATAATTGAGGTAATAAAAACTTTGTAATATCATGAGAATAAAGGGATTCATGATATACTATGTCAAAGTACATTATATACACCACATAAAAGTGATTTGGTGTGTAACAACAAAGAAGTCTCAATGGAATGTAAATTGAGATGAAATCTCTCATAAAGGCTGTATCCTTAGGTTAAGGATAAATCAACGACATAATTATGTTTCAAAAATATAAATACACTAAATATTATTGGATATTCAGTGTAAAAAAATCAAAGGACATTCACACATATTCTTGTAAAAACAACACCAAAGAATTGGATGTTTATCTCAACAAATCGAGATTGAGTAAAAATTACTCTTATCAAGTTCATACCGATGACTTGAGAATTTATCAATGGAGTGATTATGTGTATAAAAAGTATATCCATAGAAAGGGGAGTGGAAATTATGACATAATCAAATGAATAGTGATTATATACATAATCTTGGAGTAAAATAATCAATGAAGTATTAGTAAAGCCGAATGAGTGGAAATTGAAATATCAAATTCCCTTATTGATTTGGTAACATACAAAACATACACCCATGAAAGAAGGATAAAACAATGATGATGTAAATATACATTAATTAAAGTATATTACAAAATGAATACAAACATGGGTAGTACACACACCACATGTAATAAATAAGTGGTGAACAATGGAATTATCACGGAATTAAAAGTGAGATAAGAAACCCCTTACCACGTTGTAATCAACTGAGTCATATGACCAAAAGTTAATAACCACCAAATTATTTACAGAATAACATGAATATAAAGAGAATCATGATAATATATATCAAATGGAAGTACACAATACACCACTTTCAATAAATTAGTGGCGAATAATGGAAATCTCATGGAATTGAAAGTGAGATAAGAAAATCCCTTACCACGTTGTAATAAACTGAGTCGTATGACCAAAAGTTAATAACCACCAAATTATTTATAGAATAACATGAATATAAAGAGAATCATGATAATATATATCAAATGTCAGTACAGAATACACCACTTTCAATAAATTAGTGGCGAACAATGGAAATCTCACGGAATTGAAAGTGAGATAAGAAAATCCCTTACTTTGTACTTTTTACTTGGTCGAAGGTAGATTAACCTCATTTATAATGGTGAAATAATTGTAATTGAATTATAAAAGAATCATTTACATTAATATGATATCATATATGATCTTTTAACATTGATTTGTTAATAATATCTTAGTATTATCGTCATTTCAGGTGTTAACTTACTGGTTTTCATTTATATTATTTGTTACGTAAGCCGTGTTTGTTATGGATAGGTTGTATCTTATTCATATACATAATTAAATAAACTCCTTAAACATTATTTTTAATCATCAAATGAGAATTATACTTGAATGGATACGATGGAGAATGAATCTCATCGCGTTTGTGGAGACGGTAGTCCGTACGTACGCACGAGCGACAATATCATTATTTTGATGTTAAAATAATATATAATTGAATGTTATACCATATAGAAAGAATAATTATCATGTTATATTTATTATTTACATGAATTACATATCATTATTATGCCCATCCAAATAATAATTTATTGAATGACAATTACACCATGACGTGGAGACGGTATGCCGTACGTACGCACGTATGGTGACATGCTATTCAAAGGATGAATAGAATACAGAATATGATTGTACCATATTTATAATAAAATCACAGTATATATAAGATACTGGAGTTATTATAATATAAATAACATAGAAAGAAAAAGTGGAAGAAGAAAGGAACTCGAAAAAGGGTGGTGAAATTATTACCTCTTCTTCGGGTTCTTCCTTTTGATTTGATCAAAATGGATCCTTAGGTTGACTTTATGATCAAAATAATGCCTATAGGTTGTAGTGAGGGAAGTTGAGAGAGTATTTGGGCAGGGGTTGGCCGAACCAAAAGGCTTTTAAGGTGTCAATTAATGAGAAGGGGGAGTGCCCTTTTATAAGAGGGGTGAGGGGCACCTTTGGAAAAGCTAGAAATATTATTTTATAATAAATTCATATTAGGTTTATAATGGCTCAAAAGTAGATTATTTAAAGTTTAAGGTGGGTATAGGTCTAAAACCACTCAACCAATAGGATTTAGACAGGTTTGGGTTACTATATTAACCTTATCTTTAAGTATTAACTCTTAGTTAATTAGTTTCACTTTTACAATGTCTCTTTTTATTTTTATATTATATGGTTAATAAACTTACTATATACATACAAGAGACCCCCAAGTGGTCCATTAATGATAAAAATATCATGATATAAGTGTCTTGGCAGAACCTTAGATTTTTAGGAATTTAATATCAATTAATAATATAATATTTTTTTAAAAACTCTTTTATGTCAATTTTGATACTATCCAATAATTGATTTTTGTAAAAATAATAACAGAATTATTACTTCGAAAAAAGTTAATTAAATAAATACTAATATTTCATATTATCCTACAAAATTATTCTTATTTATAAAAAGTCTCAAATTACATTTATTTGGGTATTTATAATATCAATTATTCTAATTTTTCATTAATTTAGTAATTATTACATCACCATTGTGTCATAAATAAATTAAATTATATAATTTTTAAAAATTATAAACAAAATGTAATTATGTAGGAAATCTTTTTATATTTCTAATGAATATTTATAGTCTAAAATCCAACATATATAACCCTATGTAACAATTTCTTTTCTAAAAGATATATGCATGTGTCATTTTTGTATTCATTTTAACTTAATTAAAATAAAGTGTCCCTATCACTTACAAGTGGCTCCATGGGGTCCCAAAATCGACCCAAAGATGCCCATGATCGGACATGTATCAACCAATAAGGTTAGGACACGTTTTAGGGTAATTTTTTATTATTATAATATTATTTTTTAACCTTTATTTACCGGATTTACCCTTTAACCATTGTAAATAAAATATTTACTGAAGTAATTATTCAAAATGTCTAAAAATAAAAGTTACCTATTTACACAATTTGAACATCCTGATTCCAAATATGGAATCCAATTTTCCAAATTCAAAACATATAAGTGGAAGAAATTAATTTAAAATTAATTCCCGTTGTTAAAACAAAAAGTGTGTTTTTAAGAGATAATAACTATCAAAAGATTGGCACTTGTTTATGTCTGGTTTAGTTGTGAAATTATGTCCAATGAAAACATTGAATTAAATGGTAAAAATATATTCTAAATATACTTTAAAACCACTCAAATTCATAATTTATCAATATTAATTATTTCGATTAAGAAAGTTGTTTTTAATTAAAATTTAGTAATTTTCACTATTCATCAAAATATGAAAGTTATCCAAAAAGTACCAAAATTTCACCCTAGGCTAATTTTGATATTCCGAATCCAAAAATGAAGTCCATTTTGAGAGATATAATTTATAAAATTTCAAAAAGTAGGTATTACTATTCATAACGGCTAGTTTGATTGGTTGTGGTATGTTAGAATCTCGAAGTTGCGTACAATGCACGCCATTGCGTTATTCAAAGGGAAACATACCGTGGAAGCTTCGGGTGTTACATTCTCCCCTCCTTCAATAAATTGCGTCCTCGCAATTTTTTTAAAATTGGGCTTGATAATATAATGGAAAGTCCCACATCAGAAAAAGAGTCAATAAAACTATCACTTTAAAAGAAAGGAAGAGAGGTATAAAGGTCACCCAAGATAACCCATACTAGGATTCCATGTAGGAAAACATGGATATGGATGATAAACTAAATATTCAGTTCTGATAGAGAGGGATAGAAAACATGATCAGGAGAAAGTTAACAATAAGAAAATCACAAACTTGTGTTGGGACAAACGGTCCTTATCCTCCCAGTAGGAAAAGTAAACGGATAACATTTTTTTGTTTTAAGTTACATTACATAAGGACGAGGAATTCATTTATGATATTGACTAAGAACATAAAGATATATACTTACTTTTTAGGTAGAGTTTCATTATTTAATAAATTTTTACCACTAACTCATTTTTTTTGAACAATGAGTATTCAAGAAGACTTGGTCACAATGGAAGAGCTAGAATAAACTTCTATAGAAATACACGATACACATAGGATAAACTATATATTTACCTTGTCTTTAGAGATTAATCAAAACCAAAATGGTTAGTATAATATCTGATGACCCCCCAAATGGATATTCCATTAGAGAAAAAAAACACTAATCTTAATTTCTAAAATTAAACCATCAATACCCCAAAGTTAAATAAATACCATTCAATAATCAGTTGTCCTTAAAATACTTCAATATAATCCAAAATAATATTTAAACTCAAAACTTATAAGAATGTAGTCTTCCATGTTAAATTGTATCTCCAAATGACATTAATTACTCTTAAAGTCACATACTTAAAAGTAATTAACCTAATCATTTCCATAAACAACCCAAATCACTATAAATCCACAATAAAAACATAGATAAAAATCCACCATTACTCCTCAAATGAAATCCCAAACTATTCTATTTTCCTTGGGCATATAGTGTTCACAACAAAGCGAACAACTTACAAGATAACATCTATCACTTAATCACCAAATCATTTTCCTATACTAAGGGTATTCATTTGATAATACATAAGATCCAAAATCAAATTATTATTGATCAATAAAATCATTTAACTAAAAATAATAGTCACACTAACCAGGGACTTCACGTAGTCCAGTGGTAGGAGATAAATCCCAATCGCACTTTGGTTGTGGGTTCGATTCCCACAGCTTTGTCCGACGCAATGAGTTGTCGCACGGTCAGCGTGTTGTCCTTTTTCAAAAACTATATTTTATAACATTACCAAAATGAGATAAATTCCTCAAAATAACCATAACATAATTTAACCACAAATCTTATCTCATACCTTGCATTTTCATCCCAAATTATGATAACTTATAATTTCCTCGAACCCAATGATCATATAAAACCAAATGGTTATTTATAACTATATCCACAAGAGAAAAGATAATTCTTCCTCAAATATCATTTTCACATGGAAAACCGTAGGGTTAAAAATACAAGAGAAAATTATTCCAAAGTAAACCCATCAACAAGGAGCACTAATAATTTTTAAACATTTCTCCAATCATTTATTTCCACATAGCTTCTTCTTTGACCAAGAAAATATCCTATAGAATAGGGCATTCACTCGGATAATGTCCAGGTCCCCTACATTTAATGAAAATGACTATAAATGGATTCTTGGGACCATTTTTATCTTCTTCCATAGTACTCTTCATTTTTCTTCGGCAATTCTTCACTTTATGTCCTTCCTTCCCGCACGTAAAGCATTTATTTGTCCCATTGAGACACTTTCCTGGGTGTATCCTTCCACATTTCCTGCATGATGGAAATTTAGGATTTCTTTCTCTATGGTCTCCACTACTGGAGCTCTTATCATTCATCACCTTTCTCTTCTTTGTTGAGTCCGGGAATTGGTTAATATATATATTGTTGATCATATTTTTGGAAAATTGATTTGGCATAAAGACAACATCTTTTACACCTATCAACATTCCATTTTGTTGCTCACTGCCACCACCGTTCCTACCTTGTACATCATTCTCAAAGTCACTATGACTTCCTTGGAATCCAGCCATTGACTAAAACCAGAAAGCATTGTGTGAGTAACAATAGTAATAAAATCATTTAGAGATTAACATGTCACCATATTCTCAATTTTAAACACAATAGGATTAACCAAGGTCATTTACTCTCAACTTATATATATAATACTTCAAATCAGTTTGTAAATAAAATGTAAATTATCCTAAGAATATCCCCCGAGAGTGTCATAACCAAGAGTACAACAAGGCCCGTTGTCGTGCACCAGTTCCCATTTGAGTCTAGCTCAAAGTGGTGTTTTCGGGTTTTACCCCTTGGTACATCTGTGCTAGAGCCGCCTCTACCTGCTCGTATCCAGACAGGGATGTATTGCTCGGAAAACTCAAAAAATCTCTACAATACCAAAATTCTAGGAAGTTCTTCTATACTAATCCTCAAAGTTCATCTTAGGTCTACGTGCTCTAATCAGAGTTTATCTAAATCTAGCTTCCAAGGTTTGTACTAAAATCCCTTTGATACCAACTGTAACGCCCTGACCCCAGTTACCCAGAGTCAGTGCATTATTACATAACATTGGCATGATCACAAGAAAGATCAAGTCTCTAAAGACCGATTAGTTTAGTAGCCTTGGAATAACTAGATACATTAATAAAGTTTACATTACATCATAAAATGAAAACTACAACAACATAGTCTCCATAGTCCACACTCATACTATCCCTACAGGTCATTCATAATTTACTTCTTCACAATCCTAGGAAAAATAAAACATTGAAAGGGGTGATCTCAAATTCTCAGTAAGGATAAAAATATAGCAGAAGCTTTAATAGATAAGCATAAACACTTAAGGCAATGTATAACTAAAACAAAAGCCTTTTAAACTTCAACTTCAACATAGTATGGAAAAAATAAAATGAAATAATGCCATTTACTTATTCACATGGATATTCTACTAGTCGAACAATCATATGCAATATCAATAACCACTTTCATAATGATGGAATGCATAATGCCAGACTATCATAACCACATAGCCAAGTCCTCGTGCCAAGACTACAAATAAGATTTTTCCAAGGCCTTGTGCCAAGAAACTAGTTTGTCTCAAGAGACCTACCGATGCATCAAGGAGCTATAACGGGCTCCATCCGTCACTTACTAAGTCCAATGCATTCCTAATATGAAAAGTTTGAAACATAACATAAAAATTCGTATTAAAACTAGCATACGAAATGTCAATACTTATCCACAAACCATGAATGGTATAGAAATAGCACATCCACAGTCAAACATAACTCATTCGATACAATATGGGATATTGTATTTTATCATATTAACCTCAATAGAGAATAATGAAGGATATTGACATAGATGAAAATAATCATCAAAACTATTTGACATAAATATCCCCCTTTTTCTTGAAATCCTTTAAAAGTCACACTATTTGTCAAGAAGCCATTTAAAAATAGATTTTTGAATCAAAGTGTCCCATACCACTTTGAAAATTTTAAAAGGATTTTTAATTTTAAAACTTTAATGTCCATATAAATAAATCCTTTAAACCATTTTTAAAACATGGACATGAATAAAACATGGACATGTATTGGGTTCAATGAAACACACATCTGATAAGGGCCATTTCATTGAAAAGTCAAGCTAGAAGCTAAATTGGGTTTCAATTATTTTGATCCATTTGGCCAAAATGACCAAATTTTAAGGAGGCACACCTAAATGTGTCCATGTAGGGTATGTGTGAAGTATAAACCCATAAAACAGATTCAATCAACCTATATCAAGGAACTAGGGTCAATTAGACATGAATAAAACCACACAATTGAGATTCTCGATGAAGGACGACACATGGCATAACAAATTAATTAAAAAAAGTCCAAAAACTCAAATGGAAAACAATGTGAAGACCTACCTTAAGGCCGTATATGATGATTTGATTGATATTGACCTCATATTTGAGGCAGGTTGGAAGATATCTGATAAATGGCCCAATTCCCTGAAAACAGGGCATATGAGCCCAAATCCAAATAGCGCAAAAGATTTAAGTATTCACCAAAATAGTAAGGGTGCATGAGGTTAGCCTTAACTTATGATTCAAAATTATTTCAAAGGATAGAAAATCAGTTGTCAGATAGAGGATATGTAGATGATCCAAGATTTAAGGATTTTCGATCTCAAAGAGGAGGAAGGAGGATGTTCTATCCACTGGATAGGGTAGAGAAAAAAATAAGGGTTAAGAATTTAAGAGGGAAAAAATGGTCATTTTACCTCAAAAATTTGAGGCTGCATGGTTTAGTTGCATAATTTGAAAACTGTGAGAAAACCATATGGTAAGCCTCTGTCCCAAAACTACAGCAGGTCACACGACCAAGAACTTAGGCTCACATAGTTTCAGAAAAACCATGCGGCCAATAGGTGCCTCTTCCAGCAGCCGCACAAGCATGTTCCCTAGGCGCATGGTTTTGAAAAACCATGTGACCTAATCATTTAGCCAATTTTTAAGAACTCCAGGATCTGAATGAGTCCTAGAGACTCCGGTGAATTTTTTAACTTGATAAAAACTCATAATTAGGTTCATTAAAGTTATTCAAGAAGAAAAACCAAATATTTGTACTTTTGGGAAAATTCGTGTCATTATAGTTCTATAAAACTCTTATGCTAAGAAGTTGAAATATATATATGTTATTTTTTACTAGGTATTAGTCTATTATGTTATATCCAAGAATTTTGATTATGTTTTCATACACATATGATCATATTATTCCCTCTTATGATCTGTTATCAATAATGCCTATGTTTAACCTTACTAAGAATTTGATCCCACCCTTCTTATGCTTACATTTTCCCAGGTTATGAAAAAACATATTACATATGATATGTCTAGAAGGTTATCTTGTATGTATAGTTTTATGGGAGATGTTGAAGTATTCTTATAGAATAAGGAAATATGGGTATAATGGGGAAAATTACCGTTTGATGAGAAATATGTGGGTTTTTTACGTAATTGTTTTCATAATTATCTAAAAATATATACCTATAAGGTCTTGTGCATGTAAGTGAATCAATTTTGGTTGTTGATAATTTAATTATAGTTGGTTAAAATTAAGTCACATCTTATAAAATCCTATATGTAAAGAATATATTTTTAGCACCATATTCAAGAGTACGAGTATGGGGACTTAAAGTTGGTATGATATTAAAGGTTTAAATTAATTTAGAGGTTAGGAAGTTATCACATGAGGATATTTTAATAATTTTGGATACTATAATAGGTTAATAAGTATATGATTTATCATAAATTTAAAGTTATATTTTTAGGTTTTATGTGATGTCATTTTAAGATCATTAAGGATTTATTAGGATACATTTATTGCGTTTTTGGAAGAATACATGATTAAGGTATATGTAACCCTTAGGTTTATTACGTTATTTAGTGTGGTGGTTATTTGGGGAAGAATGATATTATGTTTTGGGGGCATAATTTGAAAGGTAAACATAACCATTAGAGTTAATACTTCCTTTAATTTTAAGATTATTATGGTTAATTGGGATAAAGGGTTATAATATTATGGTAAATGGGAAATTTTTTACTAGTATAGGGTTTTTTTTAAAATGTTGATATTATTTCTGGAATAAATTTTGATTTAAATTTTGTAAGCATATATTATTTTGTTATAGTGATTTATGGTTTCTTTTGGAAAAGATTAGTATATTTTAAAGAATATATGATTAAGGTATATACATTTTTCTTTTGTGACTTTATGAGTGATTATTGTTATTTGGAGATAAGTTTTAAGTTTATTTTGGAATAATATGAAATAAAATATTTTTGTTTTTTGGTTTTTGAATTTATCCTGGCATATTTTGAAGTTTTTTAAGATTAACTATTTATTGAATTATTTAAGTTGAACTTTGTGTGTTATTGTTGAGGCCTTTAAAGATTAACATATAATTTATTCACATAAAGGTTTATTAATACTACATTGGGTATTATATTTACTTGTGATAACTATTTTTGGTTTGAGTAAATCTCTAGTTATAGTAGGAATAAATTTTCATCCTTTTTTTGGATCTTATGATCCATTAAAAGTAAATTTTAGTTCTTTAGTGATGAATGGTCCATCATAGTTATTTATTATTTAGAATTTAAGATGAATTATAGATGAAAAAAACTTAAAATACAACTAATGGTTGAAATTATTCTTATAAAATAAAAATAATTCAAATAATTATATTTTCTTATATTCTATATCTCAATATTGAAAGTATTCATTAATAAAAAGGAAGATAAACCTATCAATTTATATCACTCATCTATCTAGTTATGTTTTTGGAAAATCATTCACAAGTATGGTTTTGGAAATAATTAAGTAACCTATAGATTAAAAATAATAATAAAATCTACATCTGAGAGTATACTATAGTCAAAATACACAATTTTTTGTAAGAACAAATTAAAAATTTCAAGGGCTCACTTTCTTTTTGGGTGGTGGGGGGGGGATATAACACCCTCATATTTTAGTATATATCACTTTAAGTAAATATCCTGTTGAATAGAATTTTATATACACAACAATGAACTAAAGTGAATAATACTTTATCAAAATTTAAGGTAAAAATAAATAAATTATGAATAATAAATGTGAAAAAACTATATTAACACTAATTGGTAATTGATATAAAATAGGATTAGAAACACTAAAAGTTTGAGAGGGTAATTTTTCTATGAAAGGGGTATTTATTTATATTTTTTATTTTAATTTAAAATAATAAAATTTTAATTTTAATTTTTTTAAATGAACATAATTTTTGAATTAACCCTATCAAAATTTTCTTAGTGAGCTTTTTAGGATTTTTTAGAGAAGTTGATTTTTAGGTGAATAGTGAAAAATATTGTGTTTTGAAATAATATATATTTTTCTTTGATTAAGTTTAGAAATGGTAAATTTTTGTTTTAATTGTTTTTAAATTCAAATAAATACCCCTTTTTATTCATTAACAAATAAAAGTCATAGAGATCAATTCTCTACATGATTTTGGTGTAAATATATTTTTGTGCTTAAAAAGAGTGTGTTTCTTTCGTTGCATTTTGCATAATTATATTATGAGTAAATTTTGACACATGTTTAAATTAAATATTCTAAAATGAATTAAATATTTGGAGTCAATATATTCAAATTATTTAATAATTTCCATTTCATTTTTGGACATAAATAATAGTTATAATGTTAAAAATCAGACATCACGGTAAGAGTTGAAAGGGTTAATAAGCAAGTTAAACAAAGCTTTCAGGAAACAAATACCTATAAAAATTACCTAACATTTATTGGATGAGTTTATATTTACCATCCCTTATCCTATTTTTGAAAATTTTCCTTTTGGTGAATATTTATTTGATTATGAAATTTCTTTTACATTATAAAATTAATAGAAACAAAAATGCCAATCTCTCTCACCTAAACTTTTTCATGAAAGGATAAGAATAAAAATAAATTATTAGTGGTAAAATATCATAAAATTTATGATTAATAAATTAAATCTATTTTTTAATTTATTTTTTATTTTAAATTATAGTATACTTTTTTAAAATGATTATGCATCCTCAATATAGTGCTTATGCAAGCAATAGAAAAATCAAGGAAATGATATTAAAACCATTAAAAGTGAAATGTTTTTGATAAATTATGGTGTTATAGGAATATAATATATAATTATGAATGATAATTTATTATTTAAGTTTTTATATTATAACTCAATTATTATCTTTATGTTTTTAAAGTCAAATTATGTGAATAGTCCTTAAAATGACTTTGAGAATCTTTAAAGTTTAACAATGTTTTTTTAATTGATTTAAAAATAATGAAAATATTATAAGTAGAAAAGTGAAATTATAAATGGTCTATAATAACCTAAATGGTCCATTTATGTGCCAATTATCATTTTTAAAGTTATATTCTCAACCCTTAAAGATTGAATATTTTTAAAATTGCCACTGATTTTTTCCTATAAAAAAGAACTCAATTTAAATTTTCCAAAGATACATATGAGTTAGGTTTTATCTAAAATTTATTCCCAAATAAATCTAAAAAATTCCCACAACATTTTATAAATCCCCTTTTGTGACCATAAACCTATCCTCTAAAGGACATAAGTTCAATCGAAAGGAGGATATCAAAAGAAGAGGTAATTGTCTTAATCGAGTTCGTTAGAGTTTCTTTCTTCTTAAGACTCCTCCAAATATTATATAACTATATTAACATAAAAACATAAGTATCATTATTTTACTGAAATTATATTATTTTTATAGAAAAATCATCATCTACCTCCATTCTATCCATTGAAAAATAAAAACGTCACTCGTGCATACGTGTAGAGTATCGCCTCTACGAATGATATATTTCATTTTTTATCATCCAATTCACATTGATAATTCTAAATATATATTTAATTAACAAATATGATATATGTATAATAATAATAATTTTTTAATGATATATATATTTATCTAATTTCCTTTCTTTTCATCCTTTAAAAAATGAAAATGACTCCAATGCGTACATGTGGACTACCACCTCCATGAATGATGTATTTAGTTTTTAATAACCAAAAAATATAGAGGGTTCTAAAAATATATTTAATTTATAAATATTATTATTATTACATGATTAATATTATATAAAATTATATCATCATAATGAAATTTAATTTTCTTTTTCATTCAGTTTTTATAGTAGGATCTTGTTTGGTTTTGTTTTACCACCTTCACGAATTATGTTTTAATGTTTATAGGAATGTTAATTAATGATCATATCATGAAAAATGATGAATTTAGGATGTATTTATAATTAAGTAATAATTATGTACATATTTTTATTTACTAATAAAATAAATTCTTTTTTATGGAATCAGAATTTATATAAAAGTTGTTTAAAGATTTCCAAGATAATCATCCCCATAAACTTTATAAAATACCCATGTAATTTTATAATAATTTAAAATTAATATATAAAATAAATATTAACCTTATTAATATGATTAAATCATGAAAAATGTGTAAGGACCAAAACTGATGAATTTAAACAAGTGTGTGAAACGAGATATTTAACACAGAAACATTGATTTTTTAATGAAGAATTATTTATAAATGGGTAATTCGAAATTATAAGGGAATGATATATAATAAGATAAATATGAATATGGTTATAATATAAATTTATAACAAGTTTAAATTTTACATAAAGGAGGTTATAACATGTTTGAACAAGGGGGATTATGAGGTAAGGAAAATTTTAACTTAATTTCTTTTCATTAGGTTATATCATTTCTTCATCGAATATATTATGTCAATATTATGTGTTCTATGATATATAATTGTTTTATTTTTATTTTCATTTTTCCCATAATCACCTCATTTATTGATTCCTACTATAAATGTTACGATATTTATAAGGGCTTCTAGTCTCAATTTAAATTCTTTAAGACATGTTTCATGTTGTGCACCATGATTTCTTTCATATAGCGTACTTACCTCCCTGTAACATACTATTACTTATTTTCAGTTACTCCTAAAACCTTATTTTGATCATTATTTTGTTGGGGTTTTTATTAGGTTGTTTCGGGCTAAATTTTGATTTTTTTGGATGTTTTTTGGGCTGTGTACAGTTGGCACATAGTTTTCCCAAACCGTGAGCTACTCAAGTGAAAACCATGAAACCTTGGACAATGGTGGTTTACATGGTTTTCAAAAAGTTCGATAAATGGTGTGCCCAGATAGTAGAAACTGTGCACCCCAGTATAGATGCACATGGTTAGGGTGCACAGTTTGTCTAACCGTGTGGCCCTGCCCAGCTAACCATGCACACAAGACCTTTTTATTCCAAAAAATTATTTAAAATTACCAATACCCTCAGTTTAACCCCCACTTAAACCTCATTCAACCTAACTCGATTTAATGGGTTTTGAAGGATCGCAAGATTCAATTTTAGGCTCATATAAACCCATTCCTTAGAAGATTGAAGTGTTTCAGGTCTCGTTCGATCTTCTCTAGGTAAGTGAATCTCCTCTCGTGTGTTCTACCACAATATCGCTTTTCCTCATCCTTATAGAGTGTTATATCATCACATTTTTGATGGATCTAAACTCCATTTTGTTGAATATTTATTCTAGGTTTGATTTCTCAATCTCCGTCGTCATCATTATTCATTGGTGGATCCTGTTGCAGGTGTTGGGCATTGTGATTTCATGATTGAAGGTAGGTGGTTCCATTTGAGATTTTCCATATAATTAAATCATGAATTTCATGATTTGTTTGAATTAGATTTCAATTGATTTATGAAAATATAATTTGATGCAAATTGGAATTAGAATTTGATATGGTATGGATTTTGGGAAAATCCACCGATTCCAATGGAGTAGGAATTTGAGGCGTATTTTGAAATTGATGAATTGATTTGAGAATTTATTTGAGAAAAAATGTCTTAAATTGAATTGATAAAAACCTATGATTGGTTTTGTTTTAAAAAGTCATAAATTAAAAAAAATGTATGTTTTGGTTTTGAAATTGACTTGGCATATTGAATTAAAAATTATGAAATTAAATTATAAATGATGATGGATTTGAAATGAGATAATTTTACCTTTTTCTATTAATTGACTAAGTACATGCAATCCTGGGTAGTTAGTGGGTTATTTGGGATAAGAATTATAGGAAAATAATTCCTTGGAAATATATTGATGATGAAAAATCTAATAAAAACCTAGTTAGGCAGATCTTATCACTGATGGAATATTTATGAAACCTATTCAGCCTAATCCTGAGGGATGTGTGTACACATAATTTCCTTGATCACTAATATGAGATGTGTTAGGATCCTATTAGTAGAAACTGTCATAATGTAGGGTATATGACCATGGTTCTTGTTGTGATTAGTTTAATATATATATTACATTGTTTATGGAGTTTTTTTCTTCATGCTAGTTGATTTATATAAACTACTTATATATAAACATTTTATTTAGGCCATTTTTGAAATGTTTTACATCATTTTAAAATGAAAGAATATTTTGTTTTTAATATGAAAATATATTTCCATACCATATTTTATTAAAATTGAAAGCATGATTTGGTTTATTATTATGGTATCTCTTATGGAGTACTTGATGATACACTAATAGGATTTATAGATCACACAACACCTTTTCCTTAGAGTGTTTCTATATTTCCTTATGCTAGGTCCAAGCAATTAGAAAACACCACTTAGAGGTGGGGGATATTCTTGATCCTTTGGGATTTTAGTGATGTATCCTTTTGTATGTTGGATTTTATCTTACTGGTTTCTGAATACTTTTATGATGTACTATTTTGAGTTTTTGTTATACCTATTTGATTTCTGATACTTTATCCCTATGAAGTTTTAATCATACCGACTTGTATCTTTTATCTTCTACTATTTTTTTGGAAAATTTGTTCCCTCTTTTATTTCTTATTATACCAAGTACTAGTCACCAACCCATGGTAATCAAGAACTCCATTAGGTCCATGTCAGTTCCAGCTCAAGTATTAGGGTACTAGGGTATATGGGATGGTTTGTGACAAAGTGGTATCAAAGGGAGGTTGAAAATATTTCCTTGATATCAGTATGTTGTTTGAAATATCTTTTCAGGACTTAGTAGGTAGTTGCAAGTGAGTTCCTAGAATTCACTCATCATAATGAGCCTTAAGTCACCATGGGTGGTTTGGGAAGGGAGTCTTGAAGAAAAATTTAGTTGATTATAGTCCTTTCCCAAATTTTTATTTGGATTAGTTGAAATAATTTTTTTGGTATCCTATGTGATGGGACTGATATTCCCATTTATCTTTCTTGAGTTGTTGATCTATGTTTCTTCTTTGATGTCTTCAATATTGTTTGTTGATGTTGTGTAACATCATACCTTTGAGAATATGTATATATAGGCTCCAGGAGAAATATATTGGTGAACCACAATGAGAAAATCCTCCTGTGGATCAGAATATAATTAAGATTATTGTGAATTACATCCAGGCTCTGGGATACACACTTGCAACCATTCTAATTTAGGATCCAATTGTAGAACCTCAGGGGGTTGAATCTCGTAATCTTTCTAAAGAGTTCCATCTCCATAATTCACCAGTGTTCCAAGGTTCAAATGATTCTCAAGAGGTTGAGGATTGGTTTAGGAAGATATATCTTCTATTTTAATTCTTAGAAGTTCCTAATTCGATAAATGTGAAATGTTCCACCTTCAAGCTGGAAGTACCTTGAAAGAGATGGTGGGAATCGATGATGATGATAAAGAAGAATGAGGGTTTAAAGTGGATGTGATTTAATGTTATTTTCACTGACTGGTTCTATCCAAAGTCTATGGTTCTGGATAAGACAATGTATATTTTCAAACTAAATATCTATTATAAGACCATGACGGAGTATGCAAACTACTTTATTGATCTTGTGCAGTTTTCACCTGAGATTATATCGAATGAGAATACAGAGACTTGACGATTTGATACGGGTCTTTGATATGATTTTAATTCCCAGTTTTTCTTTCTGAAGATCACTTCTTATATTTATGTGCTAGATAGGGCTTTGATAGTTGATCTAGATCTGGCTGGTAAGTTAGGGTTGTCGAAAGTTCCTTTTTCTCCCTATATCAGTTTTTTGAGTTACCATAAAAGTAAGAGAAATTGTGATGATTATCATTGTGAATAATGAAATTGGGGTTATTAAAGACCACCTATAGTGAATGGAAGAGTCCATTTGACTTGATTCTAGTGCAGAAATCTTGGGAATTCAAAACAGCTTCTCACTGAGGCACCCAATATCTCTAGTTCCTGCAAAAGTTCAGGGAACTTATAGAAATTATGTTATATCTTTTTTTCCCAACATAGTGGAATGGAATTATTGAAACCTAAAATTAATATGGTTCAATCATATTCTTCAATATATAAGGTGTTCCCGCAATTGGAATTTAGAAATAAGCTTCATTATGTAGTGGAATAGTCTTCAGAGGAAACATATATGGGTCCAGTGACCATGAGAGGTATCATCACTATAGATTCATATTTAGTGACTTCTTTATTTTATATTAGTTCATCTCATTCATTCATTTTGAATCATATTTTAAACTTTACAAATATTTTTATGAATCTTTTATCTTATGTGATGGATATTGCTATACCCCTCAGAATGAAGAGAGAGTAGGGTCCCTGCTGTCCTGCTTATATTTTCTCTTTATCATAGACTAAGCTTAATTTTAATTTTATTATTATTGATGTGAAACCTATTGATGTCATTTTTGTGATGGATTTTATTATTTATAGTAAATCCCAGATTTATTTTTATCTTCAAGGGGTCTTCTTTACTACGATAGATGGGGTGCACCATATCTTTTTGGAGAATAAGGCATAATGTCGAGTAGATCCAGACCTTTTTATCCAAAGTTAGGGAAAGTAATATTAGTGTTTTCTTTTGACCTGGAGATATAATCATTGAGTGATGATATCTCTCCAGTTTTCATTGAGTTTATCAACATTGTTTCTTATGATTTCCCTAGGTTTCCACTAGTAAGAGCGGTAGAGTTCTCTATAGATTTAGTGTCTTGTACTCAGTCGATATATATACCCTCTTACCATATGGAACTAGATGAAATGAAAGAGTAGAAGAGTTGGTTGAATGATCTATTAGAGAATGTATTTATATGTCTAAGTCTATCACCTTGGGAGACACTTGTTCTATTCACTAAAAATATGGTGGATCAATTCACGTTTGTTTTGATTATTGGGAACTCAATCGAGTTATGGTAAATAAAAAGTATCAACTGCCACATATTGATGATCTATTTGACCATTTTAAAGGTTAAAAGTGGTTTTCATAGATTGATATTTGATCTAGTTATCACCAATTGAGAATGAAAGAATTATCTAACACATGTCGTTGAACCTGTAGCTGTGATGCATACACTTAATATTTGAAAAAATTACCTTTATAGAGAAAGGTTTAACATGTATTATGACCATAAGATATTGAGTTGTATATTCTCTAAAAAATATTTGATTCACTTCCAAAGTATTTTGGTGGAGTACCTACAATATTTTGATTTCGACATCACCTATACCCCAGGGAAAGGGAATGTCATTGCAGATGCATTGAGCAGGAAAATTTTGACCTAGGCCATGATAGAATCATTGGAAGAGTGGTACTTGATGGATATTTTTTTACGGTTGTGTATAGGAGTCTAGGAAATAGGAAATGAGGTTTTCTTGGCTATTATTCAGTTGACTTATGCTCTTCTTGAGATTATTCTTTAGGAACAATAGCTTGAAAAAAAATTCCATAACATTAGGGGCTCTCTTTATGGTTGGGAGATAGTTGCGGAGTGGTTATTATACACGAAGGGTATCCAATGGTTCTTGAATTAGTACGTTGTTTCTTTACCTATGAGGAAATATGTGATGAGGGATTTATATATTTCCTAGTAGGTTGTGCACCCAAGAAACATAAAGATGTTCTATGACACACAACAAAGATTCTAGTGGATAGGTATGAGATGAGACATTGCTAAATTTATTTTTCACCACTATACTTGGAAATAGCTTAATGCCAAGAATCATAAACCTTCATGTTTTATTCATCAACTTCCATTTCCTACTTGGAAGTGGGATGAGATATCTATAAATTTTTTTGTTGGGTTACCATGTACTCTGAGGAAGAAGAATGTGATAAGGGTTATGATTGACAGTCTAAGAAAATCAGATCACTTTATACCAATTTTTGATACAAACAAAGTTAAGGATTTGGGAAATCACTATGTGAAAGAGATTTTTAATTTTCATGGAGTTCCATGTATTATAGTCTCTTATAGAGATCCCCATTTTACCTCGCATTTTTGGTGAGGCCTTCAGGAGGTGGTGGGATCTTAGGTTTGTTTGAGTACGGCATACCATCCGTAGATGGATGACCAGACAGAGAGAGTTATACAGATTTTCGAGGACATTATTCTTTCTTGTGTCCTTAAATTTGGTGAATCTTGGGATAACCATTTGGGATTGTTTAAGTTTTATTATAATAGCATTTACTCTTCTGTGGTCATAATGGATCCTTTTGAGGCCTTGTATGGAAGGCAGTGTAAATCTCTATTATTCTAGTCAGATATTGGTGAAAATTACTTGGTTGGGACAATTTTGGTCTAAGAGACAATAATAAATATTCAATTGATTCAATAGATAATTTTGATGACATAAATATTATATAAATCTTATAATGATCTTCATCATAGACCATTGGAGTTTTCCATTGGTGACCAAGTGTTCTTAAAATTTTCTCCCCATTTAGGTCATCTATGGATTGAGAGGAAAGGAAAGATTTATCCTCATTTTGTTGGACATTTTGAGGTTATTGATAAGGTGGGAAAAGTTCTTTACGTTTAGAACTTCCTCCATAGTTGAGATTGATACATAATGTGTTCCATGTATCTCGTCTACGAAAGTATCTTTATGACCCATCTCATGTTTTGAGTTGGAGTGATCTTGAGGCCGATCCTGATATATCCTTGACTGAGCATCCAATCAGGATAGTTTATTCTGAGAGAAAGGTACTTCATGGGAGGAAAATACATTTGGTTCATGTGATATGGCATCTCAGTTCTCATTCACACGAGACTTGGGAGAGGGAGGTACTAAAGAGAGATCAGTGGCCTCATATCATTGACATGGAAACTTCTTGATAGGATTTATGAGGATAGAAAGTTTTTTTGGTGGGTAGATTATAACTTTTTTATACTTTATTTTAAGTGATACTAGAACCTTATTTTGATTATGATTTTATAAGGGTTTGTATTAGGATTTTTTAGTTGAAATTTGGAAATTTTTGTATGTTTTCTAGGTTGTGCATGGTTGGCACATGGTTTTCCCAAACCGTGTGCCCCTCTAGGGAAAACCAGGAAACCTTGTATAGTGGGGGTTTTCACAGTTGGAACACAATTTGATAAACCACGTCTCCACCTAGTAGTAATATTTCACCCCAATTTAGGGGTGCATAGTTATGGTGGATGATTTGTCTAACCATGCAATCCTGCTTAGCTAACCATGCATACATGACTTTTTTATTCTGAAAAATTATTTTAAATTACCGAGACCCCCAGTTTGTCCCCTGATTGAACCTCATTTGACATAAATCAATTTCATAGGTTTTGGAGGGTCTTAAGAACTGATTTTGAGCTCCTCTAAACCCATTACTTAGAGGATAAAAGTGTCATGAACCAACCCAGGTCGACCCCAAACCGGTCACCCAAGCCAATCCGAAATAAGGGCCAAGAGGCATTCCTGATCCTCCCAGACTAGAAATTAGTGTCAGGCATCAAGAATACTTAGTTTTGAATGATTTATCCCATTAAAAATGAAAAATAGACAAATATAAAAGTAAAAATAAAAATAAACCCAAACAATAGATAGAAATAATCTTCTACACGTACCCCCATGTGACCTCATGGGTCATCTCCAACCATAGGATCACACTCGCTTCTTGGGAAAAGTAGAGTGGGAAGCAGCACCAGGAGATAAAAAAAAATATCTATAGTAGTGAGTATTAAATCTCAGTAAGCATTCCTAAATAAATTATTCCCATTTTCATATCCTTTAAATCAAAGATCTGTAAATTTTAAGTTTGAAATGAAATATATAAACATAGGTTTTTCTCACATTTTCTCTCTAAATAAAATCATGATACATTTTTATTTTTATTTAAAACTAGTTTCTTTTCCTAGAATAAAGACTTATAATTTAAAGAAAGAAGAGAGAGAGTGGAAATAATGATGTTTTTACTTAAAAATGGGAAAATAAAGTGTAAAACATTTTCAAAACATTTTCTATAAACATTTTAAAACTAAACATCCACTTATTGTAAGGAGGGATACCACACAAGGAAGCATGAATAACAATAACACAACATGGTCAATGGAAAATAGCACACAATAGTAATTAACTAAATAGGGAACCCCAATCATCCACCGAAAAAAACTACGTACTGAAGGAGATGGGAGAACCTAGGACCTCAATGGATAATATATAACATACTAAAACCAGATTCTTCTCTTTAGTATGCCTAAATCATTGCCATTAACCAACATAAATGCTTGGTCCTACCCTTCATAGATTAACTGAGGGGTATAATCCCAAAGAAAAGAAAGGTACACACTAAGGTATACTAGCTAGTGCATAATCAAAACTAGTACAACAAATGTTCCCAAAAAACCTGACAACTATTCCAGGTTCCCATCCATACCGTAAGTGTGGGCTGACCCTATCAAATCCAAATAAGAAACCAACTACACATATAGATTATACACAAGCAACACAAATAAGTGCCACCCCCAAATCACCCTAGGGAACATCCCATTGACTTCAAACCATCAACACATGAGGTAAGTCCCATGAAAAGGACCTCCCCTTACCATCAAAATCCAACAAGGAAATAGATATATCCCAAGGAATGTTTTCAAAATAGGACCAATTTTTGAATGTTTCAAATGGGACTTACATGTTCTCTAAACGACAACCATTTATAAAAGGATTAACCACACCATTTTTGAAACCAAAACCATTTACAAATCCATTTGATATACCAAAACACATTTACAAATCCAAGTCCATCCTTTATGAAACAAAAATCACTTATAAAGGACAATCAATCATTTCAACTAACACTTAGTGAGTGATGTTTAGTAATTTTTTTATTCAATCCGAAACAAGGATAAATTCAATTCATTTATATTAAAAAATTATTCTAAAAATCATACATCACTAATTGGTATCAAATAAAGGTTTGAAAAGAAAGTAATCAATGTTTCTTAAATTTAAAGTCCAATTGTAAAGGGAAACCTACCATAAACATGCAGCTTTTTGACGATGGTCACTCGAAT
Source organism: Viscum album (assembly GCA_963277665.1). Lineage (NCBI taxonomy): Eukaryota > Viridiplantae > Streptophyta > Magnoliopsida > Santalales > Viscaceae > Viscum > Viscum album. The sequence continues at coordinate 321,887,924 of OY728156.1, forward strand.
ATTCCTTTTTTTCCACTTTCATGAATATGCACGTTAACTTATATATAAGGAAATATAGAGAATATGTACATATTTTCATGGCCAAATATGCATAAGGGTATCCTTACATATATGCTTACACATGCATATACCCCTTTACCTCACACACATATACATTTTTCATATATATACATAAGCACACCTATCCCCAATATATATATTCATACTGCCATGAGTGACTATATATATATGAGGGAAGTTATATATGCATATGACTACCTATTAATACATATGAAAGTATCCTTTGATAATGGTAACCTGAAACCACCACAACAAGTTCCAAATACTATAGAAAAACATCAAAAACTCAAAAATCCAAAACCCCTAAATTAAAATTGAGGAAAAAAATTAAAATGGAATAAAACATACTCGAAACACATAAAGTACCCACTAAACTTGACGGCAGTGGCTAGAATCGGCCTTAATTGATCCCTAGTAACCAAGAATCAATATAAAGAAAACCCAAAATCAGGTTAGGGATTAGGTAGATCATGCATACCCTAAGGAGGAGGAAAGGAAACCAAGAAAAGGGGAAAAATAGAGGATATCAAAGGAGGAGTAATGGTTATCGACAAAGATCAAATTAGAAATTGAGGGAGAAATTGGCCACCATAAGGAGAGTAGGGGAGACCATGGTGCATGAGGGAGAGGGGAATAAGTTGGCTTGACTATGGGAGCATGAAAGGGGGAGGGGGTTTCAGTCACATGGGTAAGGGGGAGTGAGGGAGTGGAAACCTATTAGGGGGTTCTTAACAATAACAACAAAAACAAAAATAATATTAAATAATTTATTTTTTTCCATTTATTTTTATTTACTTTCAATTTTTTGAACTATGGGAAGACCACATGATTTGGCTACATGGTTTTCCTGAATGTGCACCAACAATGTGGTTTCCTCTATCCTAAGGAAGAGGGACCACATGAGGTCCTACAGATGGGCGCATGCTCATGCACCTAGCTATGCACCCTAAAAATCCCCACTATCTAGGATGTATGAATTTCGTTGGGTTGGAGCATAGTTTCTTATATCTATATGCCAACTATGTGTCTAGGTAATGAACCTCCAAAATTTAAAACTCTCACTAGAAGCTTGACCTGGACCTCAACCAAAATATCGATCACAAAGAAATAAAAAAAAGGAAAAGTAGACCGGGTTGTAACAATTATCCCCACCAAAAAAACTTTATACCCCCCAAAAAGTCAACCAGCCAAATGATGAGAAAATCCATAAGTCAAAAATAATCAAGACCAAATGAAACCATGAAACCTGGTGTAACCTTTCAACTCAACAAGTCACACCTGACCAACTATAGAGAAAATGAAAAGAAGATACATGAGGGAAAGAGATAGATCCCCCATCATTAAGGAACTAACTATCACAAGAACACCCACATGGGAAATCCTAACTCAGTCCAAACAACATGGAATGAACCTTCCATCACGAACCAACCAAAATATGCTAACCCCAACACAAGGGGGTCCCAACAATAGGAACCCGAAGAAAACATCGAATCCCAATTCATCATTTACTTAAGATAAGAGAATATATAAAATTAGTACAACCCAAACAAAGATCAATATACAATGGGATAGCCAAATAGGTTCCAAAACACTAGACGCAACCACCATACTTTTCCAACAGAGATATTTTCAAAAATGAAGAAAGGTACAACAAAGAAACTTGAACTATTTTCACTACACATTAGAGACAAAAGATGAACCAAATTCCTCAAAACCCCTCAGATTATTGACTACCCAAAAGATTCACTACAAGGCCTATGGTTGGATCCCTGATGTCTTGATGCATCCCCTACCTCACAGCCTGGAGCTGACATACTCCGGCCAATACTTCCTCTTTTGATGATGCAAGTTGTATAACTTTTCCAGGTGACCTAAACGGCCACAAAGACAAAAATCCTTTGGAAGATGATGACAAGATGACTTAGAGTTCCCAAACCATCCACACTAGGAGAAAACTAGTGAGTGGTTCAATGAATGAAAGACCAGAACTTACAAAGAGACTTTCCCAGAACATGTTCCTCTAGTTCCCATTTCTCACCAGATGGGGAACCCCCACGAGTGCTAGATAAACCAAACCATAAACTTACAAATATGCCGTCTAAGACTTTCTAGACAAAATAACGCGATCCTTGAACCCTAGATGGTGACCCCACATAAATATAGGAACTTCAAACTGATCACTAGACCCTATCATTGGAAGAAGGAAACCACATATTTGAAATGGCCAACCTTCCCCTACAACATCAATCGACCTTATCGAGCGTCCAAAAGCTCTTACACCTTATTCTACTTCACTTCCTAAAGAATAAACCACTAGATTAAATTGTTCTTTAAGATCACCCAAGACATCCCAAGTTGTAATGAGAATCCAATGACCACCTTCCAGCAATCCAAGCATGGATCCCCAAACAAACTTAAAACAGCTCGAACCTTCACCGCTTTGGGAGTTACCAAAGACCTGAAAATGATATCCACTTCCATAATCCACTCCACTTCCTATGAAGAACCTTTATCACCTTGAAAAAGTGGGGAAAAATTGAAACCAACTCGATCCCACCACTCTACTAGGATTCTGGATAGGGCCAAAGACCAGAAGAGACTCACAAGAAGCCTCTGGGACCTTTTTAGGTGGCATAATCTGAATAAAAAAGAACAAAAAACCTAAATCAACACCCAAAAAAAATAAATGTATAGAATAACCCAATAAGAAAAACCACACCTAGATCCAAAACACTAATTTGACAAGCCAAATATCACAAAACAAAATCGAATTCCATTTTCAAAAACCACCATTTTATTTTCAAATTCAAAACCATTTTATCCAAGGACACTTTCTAAAATTAACAAACTAATTTCAAATTCAATTTAAATATCAAAGAACAATTTTCAATTCCATTTTTCCAATTTCAAGTCCCCTTGGGACAAAGACACTATGGTTTTTCCTCTTTAAACCAAAAACACACCTTCCACTTTCCCCTCCAAAGCCACACATTATGCTAGAATGAAATCACTTACCAATTTTTTTTTTCATATCAAAAACCATTTTTCCACCCCAAATAACATTTTTATTTGAAAGAAAACACACAAAAATCAAAACCAAACAAAAAAAAACCACTCACACCAAAGAACCTAGATGAGGTACTAGTGGCCATGCCCAACCCGTCTACATGGTTTAATAGACCATTACTCAAGTAATCACCAACCACTAAGAGTTTCTTGAACTGTAAACTCAGGATCCACCTAGGCCACTACTCCATGAAATCCCACCATGCAACATCAGATCACTCCCCTAGTCACCCCCATGCACACAAACCAAAACCAAAGACTCAAATCCTATACTACCCCTGGAAACTTTAGGATTAGAATGAGCATGTGTTTATGGTGCTCTTCCCAAATCTACCTCCTGACTTTTCCATTTTTATTGATTAAAATTAATAAAATAATAACTGAATATAGTTTTTATTGAAAAAATTCATAAAATAAAGACATATTTTCATGCCTCATGCTCAAATACTTATACTGAAGACTTACGATCCATCTCAAAGTCGTACGATGAATGTCTAACGCTCATCACCCGAGCTCTTTGAACACAAAATTTAATATTATTTATGTTCTTATTATTCTTTCATGACAACCTCATTACATGAAACTTCAATATGATGTACAGTTTATTATTATTCCATTTTAAACCAAATATCTCACCATGGATTGTTCTATAGCGTGGTCTCAATACTATTCCCATTTTATAGTGACCATGAGATTCCCAATGGTGCGGTATCCTATCCTTAGCCATGGTCTATATTTAATAAATTTCACAAGATCCAGTTATATATTTTATCTTCATTATCCACTATTGATTTGATATTATCATGAATCACATATCTTTAGTGTCATGATGTTTCCAATGTGAGGATATATTGTGAGTTAGGCCAGCGACTCTATAAGGTGACTATTTGGATAAACCAAATTTACAATCTATCAGCTATAAATATCGATCATAAAAATTAGACCAGAAACCATACAAATAGATCAACAACATATACAAAATATTGACTGCATGGATTAATAATTCCATTAAATCAACCACACATAGAGATCTAATTGACTAATCGATTATTACAATCAACTGTAAGGAAGAGGATTTCATGTTTACACAGAACATTGAATAATGTTTATGAATACATGCCTTTTAAATTTTCTTAGATATCTAGGTAGAATTAATGCTTTCAAATTTTTTAAAACATATGAAATTTTCAGCCTTATTCTAAGATTATTTAATTCTTCTCCACACTTCATAGATATTACTATTGATAATTTTTATTATTTTCTATATCTATGTAAAACTCCTTAATTTAAATGAAAAAAAATCATTCTTCATTTACTTTTTCACATGCCAAGTGATGGGAGCACTCCACTTCATTTTATTTCTTTTTCATATAATTAATAGTGACATCTTACTTTAATCCCAAGCTTTAAGGCATAATAATAATCGTCACAACACAACACAAAGTGACATGTTGTATAGGGACTCCATTCTTTTCACTAGTAATATTAGGTACTTAAACTTCCTTCCAAGCTCTTATTCTTTTTCACATATTGAAATATATTAACAAAAAAATAACAAATCACAATGTGGGTTCATTAAGATGACCAAATTGAACTTGCATATATTTTACATATATTTCATAGTTTAAAAATCACCTCTCAAAATAACTGCACAATCCCAGAACCCAAAGTTTTAGTGTCTTTGTAGATTAAAAAAATAAAAAACTTATTTTATAGTACTATGAACAGTTTTACATAATCACACTACACTTTACCCCCTTATAGATATATCCTATATTTTACTCATCTCTATAACCTAGGGAATAGAAAACATAAGAAGAGGTGAGATCAAACAACCAGTAATGGAAAAACCTATCAATGAGTCATAAAGGGTTAGATCATAAGTATATGAGAAAGTTATAAACATAAAAATAATGTCCATGAATCATGTTTTTAACATAAGATGATGATTCATGAAATTAAACTCCAAAGGAGATAGATATTTTTGAGGTAAAGAAAAAAATGGAAATGAAACATAAAGAGTTTTTTGAAAAAATTTCTTAGCATTGTCATAAAGAGATGAAGTTACGAGTCAATTTTAAAATATAATTCTCGAGAAGATGAAATGAATACCTTTTCAAACATTGTTTATAAATAATTCCAAATATTGGATCCTTGAAAATGGAATAAATATTATCCAGATGAAATTTTTAGTAGAGTATAAAAAATATCATCATGGAAAGAAATCCCTTTTTAATATTTTAAAATATCTTTATTGAAATACACATTATTAAAAGAGTAATAAAGATTCATTTTGAAAAGAATTAAAGGAAAATATGGAGGTCACAATAGATAATACATATTTTGTTTTCAAAATAAGAAATTAAAACATTTATGGAAATAAATAACATGGACATGGAGGAAACACAATCATTAAAGGGAATGAAAATTATTCTTAAGAATGTTACACTTTCATGAGAAATAAATTAATAAATGATGAATATTTGAATTAAAATTTTTATTTTACCTAAATATATTAGTGTTAAAATCATATAAAATAGGAAATTAAAGAATATAGGGAACTTTGAAGAAATTATTTCAAGAAGAAACCTTATAACTTGAGGAAAAGAAATTGAGTTAGTAATATCCCTTATAACTTGGGGTAGTATATGAATTAAAATTAAATCAAAGAGATACTATGAAATGGAATTTTAAATCAAAATATTAAATTTTATTTATTATTAAATAATTAAATGGTTAAATAATTATTCCATGCCAAATAATAATTGGTACAAAATATGAAATTATGCCTCAATGAAGGGAAATTGAGATGAAAACCACTACAACATTGGTATCTTTTAAATCGAAAAGACATTGAAGGATATAAATTTAAATGGATTCATAAACCAATTAAATTTCTGGATAATTAAGACAAAATATTTCCATATGGAAGTATATACAGTATATAAAATAAAACAAGTGGTGAAAATGATATGTATGCCAAAGGAAGGATATTGTGAGGAGAAAATACTTATGAACATCATAATTTTTGAAGTAAGAATAATTTAGAGAAGTGATTATGAGAAAGAGAATTAAACATAATAAAAATAAAGATTAAGTAAAATATAATAAAATATTACTATGGAAGAGACCAAATTTAGAATAATGAAATTAAAAAATAAACATTATAACTCAAAGAAAGGAAATTTGAGTAATGAAGAACCCTTACAGGTATGATAACATTTGAATTAAAACCATTTTAAAGAGAAAAATTGAAATAAAAGTTTAATTAACACAAATAAAAATATATTTATGGTAAAATATGTTGAAGGTAAATTATATAAACTATATAAATAAAAATAGGTGCGTAATGTGAGACGTGTCTCAAAGAAGAAAATTTGATACGAAAAACCATTACCTTGGATTCCTGCATGGTCAAGATACCTATAAACTTTTGTATGATAATAAAAACAATATTAATTAATTATTTTATAGCATTATTATTATATATTACCTTTTACACTCTTTAATTATAACTATTAATTATAAATTTATTAGTTAATTATTTTTTTCATCAGTAAATATTTATAATTTTGATTGTTTTGCACAAGTTTTGTAATGTCAATGTTGATACCCATTATTTGATACTAGATTTATCCTTACTAGATTTTTTAAGATTATATAATATATTTTATATAATTATTTATTAATTTATAGTTTCATTTTATGTGTGTTTTAGTTGCAATTATTGAAGATTAAATTGATGATGAGCTTGATTGAGTAATTTTTAACGAAGAAAGGTAGGACATTAATAACGATTTTAAATATTAATATTAACATTAAATAATATTAATAAAGTAAAAAAATATAATTTTTATTCACTAAATACATTATTAGAACCATACATTTAATTTGGTGATGAAAAATGAAATACATCATTCATGGAAGTGGTAGTTCGTACGTAACATGTGCGATGTTTTCATTTTCTAATGGATTATAGGGAGATAGATGATGGTTGTTAAATGAACATAATAATATTTTAGTATATTAATTATAATTATTTAATTATATTAGTAGTATTATAATAATTTTATATGAGGAATTTATGAGAAAGATAGACAAGGAAAGGTTAAGGTGTGGATAATACTCATGTTGAGGACTTGAATCTTCTCTTAAAAGACCTCTTAAAAATGGAGGACTTGAGAAACTTTATAGTAAATAGGGGATTCCAAATGTGGAAGTGGGATTTAGGGGAGGTAAATTAAGAATAGGTTCAAAGTAATTTTAAGGTTTAGTGTGGCTTTAATTGGGTGGAAGTGAGCTCCTTTTATAGTTGAAAAGCGGAACGCTTCCTTAGAAACTAATGTTTGGTAAAGGGTAAAGATGGAATAACATTGGATTTAGGTGATTTAGGTAAATAAATGTATATGAGATATGTTTTATTGAATTTAATACCTAAAAAGCATCTTCTAAATAGTCTAAGTTCCATGTTTATTTAGTAAAATTCAAGCTATGGTAGATTGACTCTTTTCATCCATTAAATTTGAATAAATATTTATTATAGTAATTATTTTTTTATTGAAAATATAAGATGAACCATATTACCAAATTCCAACATGTGGAATTATAATTTTTATTAATTTTAATTTAATTCAATTTCAAAATATGAGAAAATCAACTTTTTAGTTAAAACATAAGATATATAGAAACATATGTTTTCATAGAAAAATGACTTTTAGCTATTAATTGTTCTTATTTTTATTTACTATTAATTATTAAATAAATAATTGTTAATATATTTGTTTATATTTTTAAAAATCATTTTATATCCATTATAAATAGATCAATTTAATTTATTTAGATAAAAATTCCACAATGTTTATAAAAATAATTCTTTGAAAAATAGCCCTTTTATCATGGTAACTAATATTTAATTTAGTAACTTATTTTAGTTTAATAAATGAAATAAAAATATTTAAAAATTTCTATGTGATGATTAAAATATTATTTTTTTAACATACTCAATTTATATAATTGAAAAAATTAATTTTAATATAGACACGCATAATTTATAAAAAACAATTTTAGGGAAAATATATACTTTAAGCTTAAAATTAATTAATTATCATTAATTTTATAGTAATAAATATTAGGGTGATGTTAATTTAGTTTTTTATATATTATCAATAAATTTCATTAAAATTATTCTTTAGTAGAGATTAATTAAAAAAATACACAACCCTTAAAAAATAGTTCTTTGAGAGATATCACTTTTATTTTTAATAATCTCCACCAAATACCATTCATAATATCAAAAATTAATTTTATAAACACATTGATATTAAAATATTTCATTTATTCTCATAAATATAACATATCATATTTTGATAATAATAATATGTAACACATATATTTTTTTTAATTAATATTTTAATTCAATATTTTATTATTATTTTATTATTATTTTTGAATTATATTATTTTATATTTTTTAATAAAAAAAACTTTATTATACCCGATAGATACATGTATATCTTATTTACAATGAACATATTTTCAATTTTGATATACCCCTCCATAATGACTATATTACCCCCATTACCTCTTATAAAATATTTCTATTCTTTCCTCCTAAATGACACTCCCCATTCCATTATTTTTCATTTTTGATTTAACAACATGATTTATCCTTTCATGATGTTCTTCCTTATTATAGGTTTAGATTTACTAATGGTGACCCTAAAGAGCGAATAAGATCCTAGTTTCACTAGTTTTAAAGATATAATTCTTTTATATTTATTTTACTATTATAATTTATGCACTTTTAATGGATAGAATCATCTATGGTATGTAATAATTCATGGAATATTATACTTATTTTCATATACTCTTGTTGTTATGTTACATTATGATTTAATAAAGTGTTTTAGTTTGAATCATATCTTGTATATCTTAATTTATACTCATGTTTAATTCTTTTGAAAGAATAGAAAAACATTCTTCATAACTATAGAGATATAATTTAATAAAGGATAATGGGCCCTAAAACCTAGTGTGTTACATGATATCCATAAAAAAATGTATCTCTATACCAATTTAAACCAGTTAAATCATATAAAAGTATGAATTCTCATATGATCCCTTTTTCTAATACATCAAGTAACCATTAGACATAGAGAATTTTAATCCCATATAACTACTCATGCATTCTAAATTCTATAAGTATAAACTGACCTAGTCAATGAATACATCACATATCATTCACAATTATAGATGAGAACATAAAATGATTCTTATCCAATAGATAATCACATCACATGTATTATTTAGGTATTTACACACACTTTCTCTATGAACCTCAATTGAGGGCCTATATGTCATACTCATCATAAGAGAGGAAAAATTACATCTTGATTAATATCCAATCGAAAACATGATCTCCAACATACCCAACCACCCCCTAATTAGCTAAGCCTCAAGGTTTGTGTAATAAGTGAATCAAAGTATGAAGGTTCCCATGCTAGGTTTATCACAAACATCCAGAATTAGTAAATCCAAACATGAAAAATAAAACCATAGTAAATGAACAATATATTATTTGACACTCCATTTGGTATATACTTAGGGGGTTATCAAGTTCAAAAAAATCAATTTGTACTTCATAATCATACTGAATGTCTCAGTAAAAGAATCCTATTCACACTAACCTTAATATTTTGTGACAACCTATAATACTCCATGAAAAAAATTAGTTTGGGATAACTCAAAGTTATAATTTGGGAGGTTAATTCATAAAATATATACAATAAACATGAAAATAAGAGACTTCATTTTTTACTAACATGATGCTTTTTATATCTGTATACTCTTATAAGAACACTAATGAAAACATACACAAGCTCCAGTAAAATCATATCCAATATAATAGACCACTAGAACAACCTTATGTTTGCTTCACTTTTAGGGTTTTGTTTAATTCATTACATATCTATGAAATTCTTATCACATATCTATGTGACCATATGATAAAATAATTTCACTAAACTCCTTTAGTAATTATAATTTATGAAGTAATATAGTTAGAATAACGACTATAATTAAGAATAATATTTGTAATATTCATTTCTTTTAATATATATTCAAACTATTTTAATTCATAACATTAAATTTTATGATTTTTATAATCTCCATTGATTACCTATAACTCTTTCTAAGTTCATCATCATCATCATCATCATTATTGGGACCCTTCCATAAACTTTTCCTTGAGATAATTTTGGAAAGTAATGTAACTATTTATATTATTTCTTATCCAACACATCCTAAACTCCTTTACAACATAAAGTGATATTCTCATCTTTATGATAACTAAATGAGACTCTATCCATTTAAATTTAGTATAATAACCTAAAATATTTTATCTTATTGAGTAATGTTAAATTTTGATACCCACTAACATAATATTATATTTTTTATCTTTAAACTTCTCAGAATCTAAAATATACTACCAATATCCTTTTAGAAACTATATTCCTTTATAATATCATACTAAGAAACAAAATATTTTTTTAAATAACACTTATTTAATTATAGTGATAATATTTAATAAATAAAACATTTACCACCATATATTATATGGTATTCTACGTTCTTGAAGTATATTTCTAAAAAAAATATTTTATTCTTTAAAATATTCTACCGATGGTGGTGGAATAATATTCCTTATATTTTAAAAAACAATATACACAAACACCTTATCTATCATAAAAATCATTTTAAACTTATCTACTTTAAAAAAATGTTATATAATTCTATGAATAATAAACCATGTTTATAAAATAATCATCTCATTTATTCATTAAACAACCATTGTTTACTACTATCTCTTATTGCACAAGAGAAAATAAATGAGATCCAAAATACAAATCCTTTATTAAAATACATCCCAAATTTTAAGTGAATATCAAATCAAATTCATTAAGGTGGAAACTCCTTGCCCCATTATCCATAAGGATACATCAAGCTTCTAACATAAACTCTTAATCAATTATGAACTTATATATATTTTAATAACTTTCAAAACATACAGTTGGTGTTATATACCCTTTTCAAAATTTAATAATTTATTTCGATAACATCATACTTGTCACATACTTTCCAATGGGTTTCTTTTAACCCATCAGGAACTCTATACAATTTCTTATATAGTTGTTGTGATTTACATAATTGAAACATTCAACTTTATTTTTGACTATACCCTTTGGTTTCAAAGACTTTGACTGAATATTATAATATTCATTCATGGAATTTCCAATAGATATTTTTTTTTTCTTTCATTTTGATCTTTTACCACATTGCACTATCAATACAATTCTCAATCTTGGACCACCCATTTACCACTCTGCTATCCTCAAAATTTAATGGGATAAACCTTCTTGACCCATTAATTTGTATGTTTTAGATGTTGGGGGTATTAAGAGAGATTTTAAAGGTATTTTGCGGGTTATAGATGAGTTTTGAATATTCAGGTAACACCACACTGTGGTTGTAGTTGTGGTGCTGTTCATGGTAAAACCCACTTGGGAGCTATGGGTATGGTGAGTCAGTGTGGTGGAGTTTTGTCCATGAGTGTTCAGTTATATTGGATATTGTTCACCATGGGGTATAAAATTACCATGGTAGTTGTGATTTTTATTTGGGACATTTCCCAATAAGAAATGGGGATAACTTTACACTATAGTGGAGGGAATGACACTTGATGAGTCCACATACAAGAAATGAGTTAATCAGTGTTTTCAAGTCAGTTTTAAAGGTGGGGTGATTCGAGGGGAAGCCGAATATATAGAGATTAATAATAAAATAAGATTAGAAGCTCAAAATGTAGTGGTATTGGGTGTGGTGAGGTGAAATGATGAGGGAATTTTCCCTATGTCATGGTGGCCTTTTGGGTTTCTAAAAATTTGTGCATCATTACATGGAGTAGGGATTTGTTTAGGTTAAAATATTTAAATTCATTTTTTTAAAACACATGGAATTTGGGGATTCAAATTCTCAATATTTTGATGTTATTTTACTAAGGTCCTTTATATCAATTTTGGAAGAGACTAAATAGTAGTATAGGAATGTTTGGTATTGTCTATAAATAAAGGGTTCTATCTTCCATTATTTAATTTTCTCATATTTTCCAAGACCCATGCTCCCAGATCTGGTGTCAAAAAAATTAATATTTATGTACTAGAATTGATACCAATAATAATCACCCAATTTTAACCATCCAAAATTACAAACTCAAAAATAAAATTCCGAGTTACTTACATCTCCATGACCTTTTTAGGTTTAGATCTCCAAATAATTATGAAAAAATATTCTTAACAAAACCCATATTTTTCTCTCAAATGATAATTTTTATTGTTAAAAAAAAATTATTATTTAATAATAAGTCTTCAATATCTCTCAAAAAGTTATCTACACATGAGAAACATCTATACATAACTTATATAAAATATTTCTTCATAACATGGGAAATGAAAAGATAAGAAGGGTGATCTCAAACTATCGGTAAGGGTAAATAAAATCATTATCAATTAAAGATCATAAGTGAGCATAAAATGATCATATGGGTATGATAACGTTATAATACCTTATAAAAACATACCCAAAAAGTCATATACCATAAATTACGAGTCATTTAATGTGTCTTATTAATAACAAAATACATGTGTCATAAAAGAGAAAAATCATCATTAATCAATCATTTTCCTTGAGGACATTTCATTATCATAAGGCATAAGTTTGTGGCATAAATATAAGAATAAAAATCACATGTTAGGGATTCTTACCCTGGAATTCATCACATAATATCCTTTGGTTAACCTCATACCTTAATGGGTCTGGGTCAACTACTCGTGTACCCTCTTAGAATTGGGATAATCACCTGTGAACTAGCTTGGGATTGCTATAATCACCAGTGTAACCTATTGGGCTTGAGACAACTTCCCTTCCACCCTAGGGATTTGGATAATCACCCTTTTACCCTATTTGGGATTGAGATAGCTTCCTATGTACCATTGAGCTTAGGATAACCTCTTTGGTACCCTTTTGATCTCATTAGATACAAGACATTACACAATGCATTAGAGGACCATAATGGACCCACCCATCACATAGTAATAAACCATTCATATATATACTAACAGAATATAAGATTATTCATCATTCATTTATAGTTTAATTAACCTGTGAGGAAGAAAAATGTTTCATGAAACATCCTTAAAAAATCATTATCATAGGCTATATAGATATATAAAGTGGATTATATTATATGATAATATCCCCAGTGAATCATAACGAAGAGGTTCAGTTTATTAGTTTCTCAATCCCACTTTAATTTTTTTCTAAATTATATAGTATATCACTACCCAAGGTAGTTTCTTATGAGGTATCCCTTTAGGAGTTTTTGAAACATTTTTATATTTATAAGAAAATTAAATTATATAAATTGTTCAAATATATCTAAAAAAATGAATATCAATTCAACGAAAAGAAAGCAACATCAAAATACTAGTAGTTCACTTAAACCATTCTGTATTGATCAGTTAAAAAATATTTTCAGACTTTTTATTCTCTTAATGAATGGATTATGATAAAAAACAATATATTTCATAAATTTTAAGAGTTTGAGATCAACAGCTGTAATCATGGTTGTTATTATCCATTCAGTAATATTCGGTTAGTGCTCTCAATGATTTGATGAGTTTATAGAAAAATGTATTACTCACCTTTCTCACAATATTCAATTGAGAATTGTGAATTTCATATAGTAAGAGTCAACTTTTGAGCTCCCAATCAGCCTGATTTTATAAGCCACATTCCTTGAACAACACTATCTAATCTGATACTTTTCAATTAACTAATGAAAGAAAGAAGTAAACTAAGAAATAAAAAATATGATAATCAAATATTAATTTAAATTCAATGACATACATTAGGAGAAAATTAATAGTGTAAAATTAAAGAAATAAATATTAGAAATAATTCACCATTCAAATGTACTAGGTTTTTACACCCAGAGATAAGCCTATCATTATCAAAGTACAAGATAAATCTTTACTCTTCATCTCTATTGAAAAAAGATAAAGAAATTACTCCTCATATTAGACTCTCTAAAAATCCTTGATCTCTATGCCATGATTTATAGAAAAACCACCCTCATAGTTTTTATTGTTTAATTATATTTTTCTATAATATAAACTTAAAAATCACCTTAGTTTTCTTAATTCAATGTGTCAACTCATGATTTTCTTGTATCAATTCTTTATATGACAAGAAAATAATATTATCTTTCTCCTTCAAATGAATTAACATCTCTATGTGATTCCTACTCATATATAGCTCAATAGGTATCTTGAAATCCTGATTGAATAAATTAAACTTCTATATAACTCTTACCCCATATGTATCTTCTTAATTTCTTGTTTATTTTCTTATAAAATCTTTTCCAGCTGAGGTTTTTCTTAACCTAGAAAACTTTCTTGTCTAGCCAAGGTCCACTTAAAACTCACCCTCCCATCGCCCTTTAATTAAATTTTATATGGGATAACCTAAAGATCATTACTCAACCATAAATTTAAACCTTACTTATATAAAAATTTTAATATCCCAATAATTTAAAATAATACATTGTTTGATAGTGTATAAGATACGCAACAATGAGCTTAAACAAACCATGAAATTTTATTGTTTAAATATGACTGCTATAACCTAACTGTTAAATTGATGAGTATGAATATTATTAAATAATTTATAAAATATATATAAACCTACTAACCAGTATAATGTATTTATAAATTCTTGGTAAATAATCACTCAAATTTTAGTAAAGCCATTTTATTATTCAAAAATATGTTTTCTTTAAAAATGGTTTTTATTTATTTTTTGTCAGAAAATAATATAATTAATTTATGGAAAATATAAAAATTTTATTTTATTAAAGGGTAAATTTTTTTAAAATTATCATATCAAGATGAAATTATGGTGAAATTTTGAGACTTTTATGAAAAGATTTATTTTTCAATGAATAATGAAAAATAATGATTTTTATTGAAAACTATATTATCTTTTAAAATATTTACAAAGCCATAATATATTTTGTATTAGTTTTAAAATTTAATTAGTTCATTTTTATTGATAAAAATTCAATTATGGTATTTTTAATTAATTATACACTTTAATTTGGTACAAAAACATTTTTATACTTAAAAGGGAATTTTTATGGAAAATTGTTTTTCATCATGTTTTGAAGGTTTAATTTTAAATTAAACTATACCACTTCTATGAATTGAATATAGAAAACTGGATTACATATTTTTAATCATGAGTTCCAGTTTTTTTAAATATGAAACTTTTTATTATATTCATTATGAACATTAATCATAGTAAATTTTGTTACCATGGTAATAGTATAATGTGTTAATTAAGGGTAAAAATAATCTGGTAAGTACTAAAATGTTACCCTAACTTATGTATTAATTTTCTTGGATGAGTATATTTAATCCATAATCGTATAAAATTTGAATATATCCCCTTTTGTTTCCATTTTTCCATGATCTTGACCATTGTAATATTTTTTATAAAGAAAAGTCAAAAACTTTGTTTTCATTATTTTATTATCTTTAAAATTTTCACATAGTAATAAAAAGAAGGTATGTTTGATTATAAATATTTATTTTAAATATAAATTATTTATTTATAATGGTAATTTATTTCTAATTTTTTTTGATTAAATAATTACCATGAATTCTTACACAATGACGATGTTGTATTTATTCAATTAATAGAAAAATTTAATAAATGATTTTAAAAACATTAAATATTATACAATTTGGGTGATATATTGTGTCCCATGAAATTATGTATATAATTATAATCTATTTAGGGTGTTTGAATGGTTTATATTCGAATTCCATCTTTATAGTTATGTTTATAAAGACAAATTAAATGAATAGTGACAAAAATGATAATAATGATATTTTATGTTAAATATTATTTTAATAAATGATTTAAAATTTATAAAAATACTATAATAATAAAATTAATTGGTATATGAATTAAAATATTAAAAATGGTTAATTTATGGTCAAATTATTATTTAATTGTAACTATCTTGACCTCTAAAGTGTAAAATACTTTGTTATCATAGTAGTCATAAAAAAGGGTTAACATGAGTTAAATCCCAAAGATAAGGGTAAAACATATTATAAACTTTTAAACTTTTATTTTATGAGATTATTCAGACTAAAAATAATCTTATATTTTAATAATATAATTTTTTTATCCATTTTAAATTTTAAATTAATTTATATTAATTTAATACTTTAAGAAATTCCAAGAGTGCCCCTCTCATCTCTTATAAAAGGTCACCTCCTATGATCTTTTCTACACACTTAAAAAGACTCTTGGTTAAAAAATAACTACCAAAATAGATTCCTATAATCTATCCCTTAATTATATAGGTCTTGTTTTAGGCAGAATAGCAACCTTAGAGGGCTTAAGGTATAAAAAAATAGATTGTCCAAAGTAGAGGTATAACTTTTAACCGAATGTTTTAGTTTTATTTCTTCTTTCACCTCCTTGAAATATTATTAAACCATGATGAAATAATAAAATTAGTGTATCCCATATACATATATGTTATTATATTAGTGTAATAACCTATATCCATCTCCTTATTCTATCAAATGAGAAACAAAACCATCATTCATGTGTACGGAGGACTACTACCTCTTAAACCGATGTAATTTTTTTCCATCACCACCACTCACAGATGGATATAATGATGAATTTAATATAAATATATGATATTAATGAAATATTATAATTTTGGAAATATAATATATCATCTAATTTATAACCTTTCTATTCATTTAAAAATGATAACGTTGTTTGTGCGTATGTGCAGATTTCCACCTCCACGAAGCGATGCGATTAGTTTTTCATCACCACATCATATAGATGATACATATAAGTATATTTAAAGATATAATATGATATTTTTGATTTAATAAGTATTATATAAATATAAAATAACACTTACATTTTTTCCATCACGATCTTTGAAAAATGAAAGCGTTACTCATGCGTACGTACGACCTACCATCTTCATGATTGTAACATAGTTCATTTTTCATACCCATATTTCATGGTTGGATTTAAAATTGTAATTTATGTATAAAAATGATAATTATTAAATGATAATTATTATTCTGTAGATGATGGAATAATGAACTCTTTGACCATAGTCATCATCTCGAAGTTATTTTGTACTTATGAGTTGGATATCATCAAAACATCCAATATAAACTTAATTGATTAAGTAATTGATTATAACATGGTAAAGAGAATAATTAACTTGAAAAAGGTTCTTAATAAAGTAAATAATTAAAATAATTTTTTTATTCAGGAAGATAAATAACATACATGTTGAGTCAGACTCGAGGTAATGTATACTTTACTTTTAAAACCCCATTTTTTTTGTTTTAAAGGTTTAATTTATAAATATTTTTTATCGATGTCCATATTAATAAAATTATTTTATTGATATGTATATGAATAAATTATAAATTAAAGTTTATGCAATGTTTTTACTTTCTTTTAATGGTTTTCAAAAGGAATATTTTACATATTTTAGAAAGAAGATTATGAAAAAAAGAAAAAATGAATGTTTTGTTTTAACATATACTGTTAAAATGACTCCCCCACCATAACCATTATTTTATGTTTGTATTCCTTCATAATATTCCATATTGTATTCAATGAAAAACAATATTTCCATTTTTTATGGGTATTATTTTTTTTAAAATGGGGATTTAAAAGGAAATGGTATTTTGATATTCAAAAGTATTTTTAGTATGGGTTCCAAAGAGAGTTTCAAGGGATTTATGATATAAAGGTGAAAAATAAAAATATTTTATTTATAAAAAAATCCTAGTAAATTTTTTGATATGATGGTTGAGCTCGATATATCTCATTATGATGGGTGTGCTCTATATATCTCTCCAATACATTGGGTAATGATTAATTTATCCAAAAAATTATATTGGAAGTCAACCGTATCATTCTTATAACTATGAGGGTTATTGTAAGGGTTCTATGAAGATGATTTCCCAGGGAAACTACTTGAATTTCATATGCTTGATAATGATTTATCAATAAAATAATTTTATTTACAAGGGTAAGCTAATAATCTTTTTAAAGGATGAATTATTATCTTTTTGGTTAGAATGGTATGTTTTAAGAATCATTTTATGGGTTCTCATGTTTTCTAAGAGACCCTCATGATTATTATTTTTTATTTATTTTTTATTATAATTTTTTTTATAAAAAACATTTTGTAGTAATGTTAATTTTTTATTTTGGTAAATTATTATTTGAGATTAAAGTTCATTATGTTAAAGGAAAACTCTTTTTATGATCTCATGAATTTAAAATAAACCAGCAGGTTTATTTCTTCTTATTTTACATTCTAAAATTTTTGTTCTCATTCCACATTTTAAATTTTTTTTACAGGGTTTAAGGAAAATTATGAACAAATAATAAGTCAATTTGAAAATTTTAAATATTTCCCTAAAAGAATTTTTTTTTGTTTTAAAAGTATTGTATTATAGAAAAAATGGATATTAAGAGGAAGTTACCAACATGGATTTTGTGACTTTATTATATAAGAGTTATAAAATAATTCTATAAAACTATAAACCTAAAAAGATCCTCAAAATTTAATAAAGATAATTCTTTACAAAAACTAAATATTATATAATGTTTAAGGCTGTGTACTTTCAGTTAGTATTAGAGTAAAGGTTTATTAAAATTTATTGGTTTAGATGTTTTTATGTGTAGTTATATTAAGAGTTATGGGTACCATCATGTGTTTATAAGTTTATGGTGGATCATAATTTCAAATTATTTGATATCCCATTTTAGGTTTTATGTGATGGGATTTTAAAGTGATTTATGACATTTTAGATATGTATGGTTTAACATTAAGTATTATTTGGGGAAGATTGCCTTTAAATTTTTAGGATTAATTTTAAAGGTATTGATAAACTTTAGGGTTTATATGATCTTTGATATCAAGTTATTTATGGATTTTTATTATTTGAGAACATATGTTTTATCATATATATAAAAATGGTGATGAAAAATGATTTGATGATTAAGTGACTATTGTTTTTTTGGAATAATATCACTCTATTTTGGGTAACATTATTTGGTAAAGGTTAAAAGAATATCATGGGATTTTATTTTATGAATAAAGGTTGAATTATCTTTTATAGGTATATATGATTTCAATGGGGCTTTATGATGATTTATTTTATTTATGGAAATTATTATAATATCTTGGAGATTATATGATTAGGGTATATACAATTTTGGGTAT
The DNA here is from genome assembly GCA_963277665.1 of Viscum album. Taxonomy (NCBI): domain Eukaryota; kingdom Viridiplantae; phylum Streptophyta; class Magnoliopsida; order Santalales; family Viscaceae; genus Viscum; species Viscum album. The sequence goes on from OY728156.1 coordinate 321,907,460, forward strand.
ATGATTTTATGAGTGACTAATATTGATCGTGGACAAGTGTTAAATTAATAATAGAAGAATATGTGATCAAATAATTTTTTTTGGTTTAGAACTTATTCAGGAATATTTTGTAAAATTTTAAGGTTATTTATTTATCAAATGATCTATGTTATAATTTGAGGTTCATTGTTGTGGCTTTGATGATTAAGTTTGTATTAATTCATATTAAGGTTTATTCTTTTTTGTAATTATATTATGTTGTGAAAAACATTTTAGTTTTGGTTAATTTTTAAATATAGGAGGAATAACTTGTTAGCATTTTGGGAAATTATGTGATCTGTTAGAAGTGTATTTTATTGCTTCAAGCATAAAAAAGTCAACATGAATACTCATCATTGGGATCAAAATATGAGATTGTGGTGAAAATTGATTAAAGGATGAAATTTTATTTATCAATTATATATTTTTTATTTTCTTAGTCTAGATAGAAATGAAATTCCTAAAGACTAAGATAGAGATTTTTTAAATAAATAATTATCATATTACCTTTATTTCGAATGAATAAAATGGAAATTTTCACACCTTATTTATTTATGGTTTAGTGGTCATTAACTTTATCATGATCATTCACTTTCTTGGGATCAATTATCTCTATAACTCTCCATAATTATTTGGACATTAAATTTTTCCTTAATTTACATATTTTCAGTTCTCTATAATATTATCCTATTTTGAAATCTATTTATATTTTATTCTAAATGTCCTTTATATTTTCTTTTTCATATTTTCAAGAGGAAGTTTTATTGAACCCTTTTATGATGTGAAATTTTAATAAGGTATTTTCAAATATAAAATCCTTGATTACCAAGATCAAGTTCAAATTACAAGGATGAAATTTATTAAAGGGGGAGAATTCAATATCCTAAGAACTTAAAAGAAGACTATGTTTGATAGCATATAATATACATAACACTGAGCTTAAACAAAAAATAAAATATTATTATTTAAATATAACTGTTATTACATAACTTTTAAATTTGATGGAATTAATAAGATTAACTAATTTATAGAAAATATTAAAATGGCTTACTTAATATAAATGTATTGATAAATTCTTAGTAAATAAACTCTAAAATTTTAGTAAAGTTATTTTATTCTTTAAAAATATGTTTTCTTCAAAAATGGTTTTTATTGATTTTTGTGAGAAAATATTAGAATTAATTTTTGAATATTTTAGAAAATTTATTTTATAAAAATAATATCATTTTTTAAATAATCATATCAAAATTATCTTATAGTGAAAATTTTATATTTTTATGAATATTTTGATTTTTCAATGAACAATGAAAATACTATTTTTTATTTAAAATTGTATTTTATTTTAAAGTATATAAAAAGTCATATTATGTTTTGGATTAATTTTAAAATTTAATTAGTAATTTTTTTCATAAAAATCCAATTAATTTATTTGTATTAAATTTTATTCTCTAATTTGGTATAAAATCATTTTTGTACTTAAAATGTCATTTTTTTGGAAAAATGTTTTTCATCACATTTTTTAGGTTTAATTTTAAATTAAATTATGAAAATTATATGAATTTAATGTTAAAAAATATATTCCACAGTTGGAATATTTATTTCTATTTTTTTTAAATATTTCAATTTTATTCTAGTCATTATTTATAGTAATCATAGTAAATTTTGTTACCACTATCAAGGTAAAATGGGTTAATCAAGGGTAAAAATAACATGATAAAAACAAAAAGGTAAAACTAAAACTTGACTTAATTTTATTTTAAGAGAATATTTCATCCGTAAACATCCAAAATTGGAATATATGACCTTTTTTTTCCATTTGGACATGATTTTTATCTTTTTAATATTTTATGTAAATAAAAGTAAAAAATGTCATTCACTTTGTTTTATAATCTATAAATTTTTTCCATAGGGATATAAAGAAGTTATTTTAGGTTATAAATAGTTATTTGGAATTTAAATTATTATTTTTATCATGGTAATTTATTTATAAATTTTAGTTATGAAATAATTACCCTAAATTCTTACGTAATGCCGATTCAGTTTTTATTCAATTAATAGAAAAATTAAAGGATTTTAAAATTATTAAAAGTAGTACTATTTGAGTAAGTTATAATGTCACTTGAATTTTATAGTTAATTATAATAAATTTTAGGTTTTTTATAGGTTTATATTGTAATTATATATTTTTATTTTTGTTTTTAAATTCAAATTAAATGAATTGTTTCAAGAATGACATTAGTGATATTGTATGTTAAATATAGTTTTATTAAATGATTTAAAATTAATAAAAATTCTATATCTATACAATTTATTTGTATATGGTTAAAAATATAAACCATGGTATATTTATTGACCAATTTACTTTTATAGTAACTATCTTGACCACTAAAGAGAAATATTTTTTTGTTATCACGGTGATTGTAAAAAAGGGTTAACATGGGTTAAAACAAAAATATAAGGGTAAAATAATAATATAAACTTATTCAAATTTTATTGTATAAGATTATTTATAATAATAATCATCTTATATTTTAAAAATATCAATTTTTATTCATTTCAACTTTAAAATTAATTGACATTAATTTAATAATTTTAGAAATTCCAAGAGTTCCCCTCCCCTGTATTATAAAAGATAACCTCCTATACTCTCTTCTTCACACTTAAAAAGCCTATTAGTGGAAAATACCAGCCCTAATAACTTTATATAATCAATAAAATTATTCTAGAGGTATTTATTTATTCATAATACCAACCTTAGAGGGATTAATGTGTAAAGTAAAGGAGATTGTCCGAAGAAGTAGTATAACTTTTAACCGAATGTTTTAGTTTTATTTATTCTTAAAAATACTTAAAGTCTTATTAAACCACAATTAAATAAAAACTTAAATATATCCTAAATAATTATATATTATTACAATAATTTCATAACCTATATCTCTCTCATTCTTCCATGAAATAGGAAATGAAACCATATTTTGTGTGTATGGCGGACTATCACCTCACGAACAAATGTAATTCATTTTACATCACCGTCTCTCATAGATGGATATAATGATGAATTTAATATATATATATATATATATATGATATTAATAAAATATTTATAATGATTTAAGGATAATATATAATCTAATTTCTTACCTTTCCTTTCATTGAAAAATGATAAATTTGTTCATGCATACGTGTGGACTATCACCTCCATGAAGGGACATGATTTGTTTTTCATAACCACATAATACATATAATATATATAAGTTTATTGAAATATTTAATATTATATTATGATATAATTGTAATTACTTAAAGATAAAATAACACTCACATTCTTTTCATCATGATTGTTGAAAAATATAAGTGTTTCACTTGCGTATGTTTGACCTACTGCCTCCATGATTGTACAAAGTTCATTTTTCATAACTATATTTCATGGTTGGATTTAAAATTTAAAGTTATGTATAAATATTATAATTATGTCAACATTATTATTTCAATGATGTAATAATGGCCTCTATGACCATAGTCAACCTACCGAAGTCATTTTGGGATTATGAGCCGAATATCATTGAAAAATCCAATATAAACTTAATTGATTAAGTAATTGATTATAACATGGTAAAAACAAATAATTAACTTGAAAATTTTTCTCATGTAATTAAATAAACAACTTAAATTTATTATTCAAGAAGTTAAATAATGCGCATGATGGGTCAAACTCAAGGTAAGAGACACTTTACTTTTAAAACATCATTTTTAATTTTTTTAAAGGTCTATTTTATAAATATTTTTTTTATGTCCATATTATTAAAATTATTTTATTGAAATATTCATGAATTAATTATAAATTACATTTTATTATACTTTTTACTTTGTTTTAAAGGTTTTCAAAATGAATAATTTAGGTATTTTATATGGAATTTTTTGAAAAAATAGAAAAAGGTATGTTCTTTTTTAAAGTATCCGATGAAAACGACATTTCTATCTGCCATAAAAATTATTTGAGATTTGGATTCATTTACAAGATTCCATGTTTTCATTAAATAAAAACCTTATTTCCATTTTTTTCTGGGTATTTTTTTTGGAAAATGGGATATTAAAAGGAAAGAGTATTTCAATATCTGAAAGTGTTCTGTATATGAGTTTAAAATAGTTTTTCAAGGGATTTATGATGAAAATATGAAATATTGAAATGTTTTCTTTATAATATAGTCCTTTTAAATTGTTTATTATGATACGTTAGTTAGATATATCTCTCCATAACATTGGGTAATGATTATGTTCTTCATAGAATTATATTGGAAGTCAACCACATGGTTATTTCAATTTTATGGGTTCTATAAAGATGATGTCCCAAGTCACCTACATGATTTTTTATTCTTGCTAATTAGTTTCCATATAAATAATTTGATTTCAAAATTAAGGCTAATGATATTTTTAAATGAAGTGTTATACACATTTAAGGTAGAATGCATGTTTTTAATAAAATATTTTCTATGGGTTCTCATGTTTTCTAAGAAAACCTCATGATTGTGATTTTTACTTTATTTTTTCTTATAAAGTGTTTTATGAAATACTTTGGGTATTAAATATGATCTTTTATATTGGTAAATTATTATTTTATATCAAATTTTATTATGTTAAAGGAAAACTATTTTTATGATCTCATCTTTTAAAACTGACTAATGGGTTTATTTTTTTATTTTATGTACCTGAATAAGCTTTTTTATTCTCATCCCATCATTAATTTTTTTTCTTAGGTTTTAAATATGAGTAGGAATAAGTAATAAGTCAAGTTTAACATTATATAAATTTTTGATGAAAATGAAACATGTTTCTTTTTATATGTTTTTTATTGTGAAAAAATATAAAAAAATACACCCACAATATGGAAAAAGATTATAAATAGTTACTTTATCAACAACTCAGCATAAAAGAAATATTTATATAAAAATTCATATTCAAATTAATATTCAAGAGTATTTTAAACAAATTATAAACAACATAATTTTCATGAAATTAATACAACACCCAAATAAAATTAGTTTAATAGTAATAAATAGAAAATTTTCACCAAAATTTTTAGCATGTATCATTACTTCCGAACTAAAATTTTTAAACTAATGAATTTAAAAAGTATTTGATGGATTTTTTTAATGAAAAGACATAAAAATAAAAAGAATTAGAACTAAAAAAACCTGTGATATTGAATCCATATTCTCCCTTGAATTTACTTTAACATGACCCTTCTATATAATAGAGTCATTGATTTTTTTCGGTTAACATTAAACTTCTAAAAATGGAAAAAAAAATTAATTTTAATCTAGAAAAAACAAATCAAAGAATATTGTAACAAGATTTTAGAAATTAAGGGGAGATCAATTCAAGTTTATTCATCATGTAGATACTCTTAATCCTTGAGGATCGTAATTTTTTTTATCCAACACGATGTATAATATTTATAACCTTCCCAATTATTAAGTTGATTCTTAATGATGAATCAATCGAAAAAATAACTTTCCTATAGTCATATTACTTTATTCTCTACAAAGAAACACAAATAAAAAAATCCTAACACTATAAGTGGTTATTTATCCCCCACAATTATTCTCTATAGTTACAATAAGTAAGGAAAGATAAAACATGAAAAATTCAATGGTATTGACCATTTATCTAATGGAACTATTCCCCTAAAGTTTCCTTAATATCTTCCCTAAATATCTTAAGTATATTCCCATTAAATATGATTTAATAATTCTTCCTTGGATCTCTAATCTATACAACACTAAAAGGGAAAACATGAGTTAAAATAAAAGAACCATCCCATTTAGAAAAAAAATTATTTGGGAAGAGATTATATTTGAAATTAAAGAGAAACACTTTATCTCATACTAGAAACTATTTATTAAAAATTAATCCCTCAAGAACAACCTCTATTTTCTCTTTAAAAATCCTTGAATTTTCATATTCATTGTTTCTTATTTATTCTAACTCATGTAAACACAAATTTTTTTCTTTTCAAGATTTGAATAGATTCAGATTGCATAATTTAACAACTCAAAAAGTTTTATATTCTAACTCTATAGGTAGATAAAAATATATAAAAAAGACTATATTGTTGGGTGAAATACCTATTGAAGTTTTATAGGCTATCCTATATATTCTTAGTGAATACTAAAGTCTTAAAATCTAATCATAATTATTTGGGATAACCATTTTTCCATAAATATGTTTTATTTTTCTGTTTTAAACTTTATCCATACCATTTTTTGGGTGATACGGTGATAAAACCTTAGGAATAACCACATATCTTATCAGTAATGATTCTATTATCATTTTATATAAATATATGGATTGGTTTTTAAGAATATACCATTTCATCCCAAATATGTTAAATAGATTAGTCTTGAAAATTGGGACTCCACTCTATCATCATAAGTCCAACTTGGTATAACTTCATTCCATTTAGATATATAGTCAATGATATGAAGGATATAATAATTTCCAAAGGAGTTAGGAAGATGCCCCAAAAAATCCACCACCAAATGTTAAATACAAAAAAAACAATAAATGTTGTTATAAAATATCATTTATTTGAGAAATGTTTCCTTGGAAGTGAAAATATTTATAAGTCATACAAAATTCATAAGAATCCTTAAAAATAGTATGCCAAAATAACACTAAATCAAATACTTTCTTAGATATATTTTGTGGCCCAAACTAGCCTTCATAGCAAAACCTACTGCTTTGAGAACTAGTGAGAAATTATACCAGTTTCTATGAAATTCACTAAGTATAAAAACCAAGGTCTCTTATAATTAACTAAAGAATAAAATATTTTCCTAGGTAAAAACTATATAATGGGTTCAATAGATGAATTTTCGTAACAAGATTCAACATGTATCCTACCTAAATGGTTATCCAAAATATTCTTAATTACTTTTCTATCTTGGATTTCTATATCAAATTCCAATAACAATAAGATCCACCAAACCATCCTTGGTTCTATCTCTTACTTCTTCATGAGATATATAATAGATGAATGGTCAGTGAAAACCATTACTTAAGAACCCAAAATATAGAATCTAAATTTATCAATGTAAAAAACAATGATTAACAATGATTTTTTTATTTCCATGTAATTTAGTTGGGTAGAATCTAAAGTTATAGAAGTATAGGTAATAATGTGTGATTTCCTTTATAATCATTTCCAAATAAGAACCCTTAAGGATAATTTTTAAGTATCATTAAACAAATTAGAAGGTAATTCCCAATTTGGTTCTTGATCTATCTATGGGAAAACTAGCTTCTTTTATAAGTTCATTAAAAAATTCCATACAATTCATATCAGAGATAAAACTAGGATCTTTTTATAGGAGTCTTAATAATGACAATTAAATTTAACTATAATATTTAATGAAACTCCTATAAAACCCATGATGTATAAGAAATGATCAAATATCCTTCATGGTATTTAGATAATGAAATAAAGATATAATATCAACTTTAGACTTGTCCACTCAAACACTATTCATAGACACCTCATGTCTTAGCCCAATTATACTTTTAACCATAAAATGACATTTCTCATAATTTAAATGTCACGAACCATCCTCGGGGCCCGTGATGTGACTACCCCAAGCCCGTCTTCCATAGGCCATGGGCTGGCGACTAGCACCAAAAGCGTAAATCGCGATAAACTCGGAAGGTATTGCCTTTATAAAGGTAAACAAAACACCACAGAGTAAAAGCGGAAGTAAAACACTACGTACAAAAAGGAAGTACTGAAAAGAAGTGGGCCAGAATACAAACCCATCTGAAAAGTACAACTACAACTGGAAGGAAGTACAACAGAAAAGACAAACAGCTGGAAGAAAAGTAGCAGCTCCTGGGTCATCCACCTCAGATCCTACCTGAAGTGTAGGTACAGATAGCGCAGCTCCTGGATCATCCACCACGGATCCTACCTGAAGGGTAGGTACAGATAGCCCCCTCAACGCTCTCGCCTGTCAACCTCCTCCGTGTATCGTCTCGTCGTAAAGTCCACCACCGGGTACCGTCCAGTCCTCGAACACTCGGCCTCCGTCAGCGCTGCCCGTCGTCTGCAACCAACACAACGAGGTGCAGACATATTCCATACAGGGGTGAGTATACGATACTCAGTAGGGACCCCAAGACCCTCGAGGTCTCACTAAATCCAACAAGGATAACCACAAAGAAGGATCTCAACAGATAACCCTTACTTAGATATAATCCCATACTTATACCTAAGTTATCAAGTAACCCATCTCAATCATGAGGAAAAACAAACATTATGAAATCAACGGATAACCACTACCTAGGCATATGCCCATACATATACCTAAGTTATCAAGTTACCTATCTCAATCATGGGGTAACACAAACGTCATTGAATCAGCTCAAACCAGGATTTTCATTATCGAAACCGTAACTGCTGAAGAGCCCCATCACTGGAGTGTACAGTGATCCTGTCACGTCTCCGAGGTACTCCTCATTAACCTAAGACTGCTGAGGTACTCCTCCTTTCGAGTACCGCGGTCCAGCCACCCAAACACAGTAGTGCATCCCACCGGGGTCTGCCACCCAAACATAGTAGTGCATCCCCCCTAATAACCTGCAGAGATACTCTACGGACGAGTACCGCGGGTCTGCACCCAAACTCAGTAGTGCTCCGTCCGCCATGGGTCTGTACCCAAACAAAGTAGTGCTCCATCCACTGGGCTAGTCGACTCATTCCAAGTCGAGTAGGTCAAGCAGTCGTCAGGTCTCAGCCGGCTACACAGTCTCCGTACTCCGTACGCTCTTCTTCGGGAGGGTCCGCTCCATGAGATACTGGTTGATACTCCAAGTATCACAAAGTCCGATGAACAAGTATCTCGAAGGACCGCCTCATCATAGGGGTCTCAACGCAACAGACGGCGCGTCAGTCGGACGCCCGGTCTGTGAGTTATTAGCCTTTTCGTCCCAGGGGCCCGGTTGGTTTCGTGTACGAACCAACCCGACCGTATCTCAACTATACCCTAAACTCTCATAGGGTATACTCATAGGGACCGTTTCTCAAAGTGATCACCAACGCCGCTGAAGGTTTTTCAAACGGACGCCCGGTCTGAAAGTTATCAGTTTTTCCGTTCGAGGGGCTCGGTTGGATTTCGGGTACAATCCAACCCGGCCACTAACCAACTGCATCCAAAACTCAGGAAAATCATTCCAAAAGATTCGTCTCATCAAGAGGAATCCAACAAAGTCTATGACACATCAATCGGACGTCCGAAGCTCAAGATATAAGCGTTTACGCTCCGAGCACTACGGGAAAAATGGGTATTTGCGACGGGAATAAATCCCGTCCCAAATAGCCCCGTTAAAAAATTATTTACGATGGGGGTATTTGCCCGTCGCAAATAAGTAGCCTTTTGCGACGAGATTGCTTTCCCCGTCGCAAATGAACTGGCGCGCATTGCGCGCCAAATCGCGGGAAACATATTTGCGACAAGCGGTTATTGCCCGTCGCAACTAACCGGCGGCGGTAAAAGGTATTTGCGACGGGAATATTCCCCCGTCGCAAATAGTATGTCGGCAGGTGGTTATTTGCGACGGGACCCGTCACAAATAACTATTTAACCGTTGACCGTAATAAATGATGGCTAAGGTATTTGCGACGGGTACCGTCGCAAATAATATTATTTGCGACGGTAGCCCGTCGCAAATGGACCCGTCGCAAATAATCTAACCTATAAATACCCCCATCCGTTTTTTTCAATTCATTCTCAAACTCCATCTTCTTCTTCTCTCAAAATTCTATTTCTAGAGTTGAGCGTTTCTCAAGTTTAATTTTTTTCTCCGGAGTTGATATTGAAGTTTTCAAGAACGATCAGAGATCAATCTCAGATCAATTTTCAAGGTATTTATATTCATTTTAATTTAATATTTATTTTAAATTTTTTATTAGTTTCAATTATTCTTAATTAGTTGTAATTTAATTATGTTTACATTGTTTTGTTATTTAGTAAATTTAAATTATTAGTATTGTTCATAGTTAATGGTAATTAGGAATAATTAGTAATAATTTTCAATAATTAAGAATAAATATTAATAATTAGTAATAAATATCAATAATTAGGAATAATAACATTATTACATTATTAGTATATTTTATTATTAATATTAAAATAATATAATTTTCTATATTATATATACAATTCTCTTTTCATCTGTGTGTTTTCTGTCTCCACATGTATTATTTGTATGTGGAGACAGAAAACACACAGATGAAAGGAGAATTGTATATAATATAGAAAATTATATTATTTTAATATTAATAATAAAATATACTAATAATGTTATTATTCCTAATTATTGGTAATTATTCCTAATTATTGGTAATTATTCATATAATTACTAATAATTAGGAATAATTACCAATAATTAGCAATAATTAGGAATAATTACCAATAATTAGGAATAATTATCAATAATTAGTAATAATTACCAATAATTACCAATAATTAGGAATAATTACCAATAATTACCAATAATTACCGATAATTACCGATAATTAGTAATAATTAGTAATAATTAGTAATAATTAGTAATAATTAGAAATAATTACTAATAATTAGTAATAATTAACAATAATTAGTAATAATTACCAATAATTAGTAATAATTAATAATAATTAATAATAATTACCAATAATTAGCAATAATTACTGATAATTACCAATAATTAGTAATAATTAGTAATAATTACCAATAATTAGTAATAATTAGTAATAATTACCATTAATTAGTAATAATTAGTAATAATTAGTAATAATTACCAATAATTAGTAATAATTACCAATAATTAGTAATAATTAGTAATAATTAGTAATAATTAACAATAATTAGTAATAATTACCAATAATTAGGAATAATTACCAATAATTACCAATAATGACCGGTAAATATTAATAATTAGTAATATTTAGTAATAATATGTAATAATTAGTAATAATTTGTAATAATTAGTAATAATTACCAATAATTAGTAATAATTACCAATAATTAGTAATAATTACCAATAATTAGTAATAATTAGTAATAATTACTAATAATTACCAATAATTTGGAATAATTAGTAATAATTAGGAATAATTACCAATAATTAGGAATAATTATCAATAATTAGTAATAATTATCAATAATTACCAATAATTAGGAATAATTACCAATAATTACCAATAATTACCGATAATTACCGATAATTAGTAATAATTAGTAATAATTAGTAATAATTAGTAATAATTAGAAATAATTACCAATAATTAGTAATAATTAGAAATAATTACCAATAATTAGTAATAATTAACAATAATTAGTAATAATTACCAATAATTAGTAATAATTAATAATAATTAATAATAATTATCAATAATTAGCAATAATTACTGATAATTAACAATAATTAGTAATAATTAGTAATAATTACCAATAATTAGTAATAATTAGTAATAATTACCATTAATTAGTAAGAATTAGTAATAATTAGTAATAACTAGTAATAATTACCAATAATTAGTAATAATCACCAATAATTAGTAATAATTAGTAATAATTAGTAATAATTAACAATGATTAGTAATAATTACCAATAATTAGGAATAATTACCAATAATTACCAATAATGACCGGTAAATAGTAATAATTAGTAATATTTAGTAATAATTTGTAATAATTAGTAATAATTACCAATAATTAGTAATAATTACCAATAATTAGTAATAATTAGTAATAATTACTAATAATTACCAATAATTAGTATTAATTACCAATAATTAGTATTAATTACCAATAATTAGTATTAATTACCAATAATTAGTATTAATTACCAATAATTAGTAATAATTACCAATAATTACCAATAATTAGTAATAATTAGTAATAATTAGTAATAATTAGTAATAATTACCAATAATTAGTAATAATTAGTAATAATTAGTAATAATTAATAATAATTAACAATAATTAGTAATAATTAACAATAATTAGTAATAATTAACAATAATTAGTAATAATTACCAATAATTAGTAATAATTACCAATAATTAGTAATAATTACCAATAATTAGTAATAATTAATAATAATTAGTAATAATTAGTAATAATTAATAATAATTACCGATAATTAGCAATAATTACCGATACTTACCAATAATTAGTAATAATTACCATTAATTAGTAATAATTAGTAATAATTACCAATAATTAGTAATAATTACCAATAATTAGTAATAATTAGTAATAATTAGTAATAATTAGTAATAATTAGTAATAATTACCAATAATTAGTAATAATTGACAATAATTAGTAATAATTACCAATAATTAGTAATAATTACCAATAATTAGTAATAATTACCAATAATTAGTAATAATTACCAATAATTAGTAATAATTACCAATAATTAGTAATAATTACCAATAATTAGAAATAATTATCAATAATTAGTAATAATTAGTAATAATTACCATTAATTAGTAATAATTAGTAATAATTAGTAATAATTACCAATAATTTGTAATAATTAGTAATAATTAGTAATAATTACTAATAATTAGTAATAATTACTAATAATTAGTAATAATTAGTAATAATTACTAATAATTAGTAATAATTACCAATAATTAGTAATAATTACCAATAATTAGTAATAATTAACAATAATTAGTAATAATTACTAATAATTAGTAATAATTAGTAATAATTACCAATAATTAGTAATAATTACCAATAATTAGTAATAATTACCAATAATTAGTAATAATTACCAATAATATTAGTATTATAAAAATAATAAAAAATTTATATAATATTAAAATTATCAATATTTGTAACAGGTTTTGCTTTATTCTCAACATATTTAATTCTTAAATGGTCAATTTTTAGGTCTATCTCAATAAAAAGTTTGCGTCAGTCATGTATGATGTAAACTCTATAATTATCCTAGCTTGAGTTTTTTTTCTAACAAATTATTCAAAACCAGTAATGCTTTTATATTTTATAGAAAAATATGGAACAACGAGGTCGTCAACAAATATTATTAGGTGACCGCATATGGATAAATCAACGTAGAAATCCAAACGGTTCTGGTTTAAATCCAGTATATGTAGAGGGTGTGGAGACTTTTTTATCATTTGCGGCATCAAATCCAGAATTTGTTTCAGAAGGAAAAATAAAATGCCCTTGCAGAAAATGTGCATTGAGAACGTTGACACGTTTGACAAAGTGGGGGAACATCTCTTGCGTTTTGGTTTTCAACCAGATTATGTTTTTTGGTATCAACATGGTGAACGCAGTTCCAGAGCAGGTGATACCAACTTGATTCCAGATCCATCCCGGTTTCAAGATTTAGTACATGATGTTGCAGGTTCATCTGTTCAACATACAGAAACTCTGGCTGATATAGCTTCAAATCCTAAGTTGGCACCATCTGAATTTTATGAGTTGTTGAGGTCTGCTTAGGATGCATTATATCCTAGCTGCAAGATGAGAAAATTAGAAGTAGTTGCAAAATTTATGGCTATCAAATCAGATAACGGAATGTCAAACACCTGTTTTGACCAGATATTTTCTTTGCTTAAAACACTATTACCCGAAGGAAATGTTTTGCCTGCAAATTACTATGAGAGTAAGAGGCTAGTTCGAAATTTGGGACTTACTTGTCAGAAGATTCATGCATGTTCAAATGACTAAATTTTATATTCTAGGGAAAATGAGTAGTTGGATAGTTGTCCCACATGAGGGAAACTGAGATATAAAGAAGGACAACACGAGAAGTCTGGTTTGATTCCTGTAAAACAGTTGAGATATTTTCTGCTTACATCCAGACTTCAGTGTTTATTCATGTCTAAGAATACAATGACAATGATGTCATGGCATAAAGAGAATATTTCAACCAATAAAAGCTTGAATCATCCAGCCGATGGTGATTCATGGAAACATTTTGATAGAGTGCATCCATCCTTTGCTTTAGAAGCTAGAAATGTTCGAATGGGCCTTTCCACTGATGGTTTCTGTCCGTTTGGATCTTATGGCAGTCAATATTCATGTTGGCCTGTTTTTTTAACTCCGTATAATTTACCTCCATGGATGTTGATGAAGGAGCCATATATCATTTTGACTTTACTAATTCCAGGACATCCGAAGAAAAATATTGATGTTTATTTGAAACCATTGATTGATGAATTAAATTTATTGTGGAGTACTGGTGTCAGTACATATGATGTTGCAACGAAAAAGAATTTCATACTGAGAGCAGCATTGATGTAGACAATTAGTGACTTCCCGGCTTATGAGATGTTATCTGGCTGGAGTACACATGGTCAGAAATCGTATCCTTACTGTATGGGAGAGAACAAAGCATTTATGCTCATTCATGGAAAGAAACCTTGTTATTTTGACTGTCATTGAAGATTTCTTCCAGCTGATCATCCTTTTCGCAGAAACAGATCTCATTTCAGAAAAGGAACAGTTGAAAGAGATGGACCTCCAAAAATGCTACCAGGTTCGAAGTTAAAATCAGTTGTATTTTCATTACCTCCCATCACTTTTGGTCCCACAATAAACCAATAGAAAATTTCTGGTTTTGGGAAAGAACACAATTGGATTAAACGTAGCATATTTTGGGATTTGCCATATTGGTCTGATTTGTTGGTCTGACACATGTTAGATTTCATGCATATTGAGAAGAACTGTTTTGATAATTTTTTTCATACAGTTTTGGATACGCTAGGAAAGAGAAAAGACAATGTAAATGCACGTTTAGATCTTGCCCAAATTTGCAGGCGTCCAGAATTGGAAATGTTTGAGAATGTCAGAATAGAAAGGTTACTGAAACCAAAAGCATCTTATACACTGTCTAAAGAAAACCGTTTATTATTTTGTCAGTGGATTGCAGATTTGAGACTTCTAGATGGCTGTGCTTCCAATTTGGGTAGATGTGTAAAGAATGGTCATATTACTGGATTAAAAAGTCATGATTGTCATGTTATAATGGAAAGAATTTTACCCATTGGATTAAGAGGTCTGTTGAATTCTGTGATTTGGGATTCTATAACAGACATGTCTCATTTTTTTCAGGAAATTTGTGCGGCTACAGCAGATTATGATGCTCTAGGCAAAAATTTGATGTTACATTTGCCATATGAAGCCAAATGTGGAGGTCCAGTACAGTTTTGATGGATGTACCCATTTGAAAGATTCATGCAAAAATTGAAAAGAAAAGTACGTAACAAAGCATCTATTGAAGGATCTATTGCAGAAGCTTATTTGTAAGAGGAAATATCTTTTTTCTGCTCCCATTATTTTGAATCTGAGTATCCTTAAAAACACAACCGAATGGGATGGAACGAGAGGAATATTGATGAAATAGACAATCAATTATCTGTTTTCAACCTGCCAGAGCTTGGTTTTGGTGGAGTTTATGAACGCTGGCTTTCAGATGATGAACATCATAGAGCTCATACGTATGTTCTGCTCAACTGTGAAGAGATGACATCAGTTGTACTGTAAGTGTTTATATCACTTATTCTATCATTTATGTTACAGTAAATAACTTTGGTTTTTATAGGTTGTATGATAATCATATCAAGAAACAAATTCCAAAAATTACAGCAGCTGCTCTCGAAGAACGTCGACTGAAAAATTTCTCTCAGTGGTTTCAAAAACTGGTAACATAAATTCTTTATCTTTTAACAACTCATTCAATGTATAGTTTACTATATTGATAATTATTTCACAAAATTTCAGGTGTCTCGACATGATGCTAAAATTGACAAACGGCTGTGCGTATTGAGTAACCCACCTTCCAAACTTGTTAAAACTTATAATGCATATGTGGTGAATGGATTTCGATTTCACACACATGCATATGGGGAATCGAAAAAAACAATGAATAGTGGAGTTAGTTTGAGAGGATCTCATCATCGAGAAAATGAAGTTGACTTTTATGGAATACTTGATGAAATCATTGAACTCTGTTATCTTGGAAAACATTACATAACCATGTTAAAATGTCGGTGGTTGGATACAGAGAGAGGCGTGCGTGTTCATCCGACTCATGGAATCATCGATATTAAATGTAAAAGTGTTCTCGCAGAAAATGAACCATTCTTATTGGCTCAACAGGAACATCAAGTTTATTACAAAAAGTACTGTGATACATCAAGAGACTTGACTGATTGGTGGAGTGTAATAAAAATCAAAATTCGAGACAATCAGTTTAGTCAAAGTGAATGTGCTTTCACTGATGTGCAAAGAATTGAAGTTTTTCAAGAGAGTACTCAAAATCAATCTTTTTTACAAAGAGACATGAGTATCGATGACGACACCCCATATTTAAGAGTCGGTGATGACGATGATGTTAATGATGTCACATATGAATTTGAAATGGTAAGAGATGAAGCAACTGTAACTCGAATGGATATCGATGATGTTGTGGAGGAATATGAAGATGACATTGACATATATGAAGATGATGATGAAGATGAACACTGATAGAATTCCATGGTATTTATATACAATCATAATATGTATATATGTATATATAATAATAATTATCAATTATTTTCTAACAACATTAGCATTTTCTGTTTTAGATGGACGACGCCACATTTCGGGAGTTGGCGGATGCTGACCTGCCTTTCGATGCGGATGAGTTGCTGGCAGATGACCCTCAGCCTGCAGGCACTCCAGGGAGTACGCGGAGGGGGCGCGGTATTGCACGATTGATGATTCCTGACCCCGTCCCCAAGCGATGTCCACGTCTTGGGTTTGATCCACGCACACGGAGGTGTGATAACCTGTGTGATAACCTGTGGATTTGAGTAAGATTTCATTAATCTATTCACATAATAAATGTTTATTATTTTTACAGTTTTCCACATATAGCAGTCGAACAGGGCAGTGCTATTTTGCGCAACTATTTCTCTCAGCTGTGGACCACATGGGAGCAGATTCCCATTGATGTGCAGCAGGCCATGTTCGGCCATTGGTTGGTACGTACGTAAATAAATAATTTTTATTTTGAAAATTATTTCATTTCTAACTTGATATTTTGATTTATTTGTAGGGTTTATGGTATCCGATCGAGGATACCATGCGTGACGCCATCCATGAGGCATGGGAGGTCGCCATGCGTGATCGCCTTCATCAGTTTTTGCACAATTTAAGAAAAGCTGCCATGAACAAAGCATGAGTGTCAGATTTTGACGAGTCATGTAGAGCACACCGACCAGAGTACATTTCATCCCATGTCTGGGATGGATTATGTGCGCACTGGTTGAGTGGTGCCTTTCAGAGGAGATCATCAGTGGGGAGGCAGAATTGGGGGAGACAGGAGGTGACTCATCGAGTTAGGAGTCGTTCTTTCAGTACTCATAGACAGCATCTGGTACGTACATTATTTATAAATATTTTATATAACTATAAATATTAACAGTTTATTTTTTATTCTTATAGGCTGTCAAGCACCCTGATATTACAGAGTACGACGTATATCGGAGGATGTATAGTGATCCTGCTACTGGAGAGCTCAGAGGTGATCGTCAGCATCACATCGTGGTCAGTATTATTTGTTTTCAAGTTTAAAAATTAACTGCATATAATATATTCACAATTTTAATTTTAAATTGCAACTACAGGAGTCATATGAGGCCACAATGTCACAGGCCCGACCTGAGAGTCAGGCCGAGTCATCAGATCAGACCACTGGCCGTCAGTTTGATGAGGCGGCATGGATGCAGGCCACCCAGTATGCCTTCGAGAAGGGCCGGGTAGTTGGTATCAGCTCTCGACTGACTCCCAGAGATTATTATGGCAGTGCTGCGATGTCGGCATCCAGCTCGATAGGAGATCGTGCATCTTCTTCTGCTACACAGTATGAGGATCAGTTGCGATCTCAGACTGCACTGATAGAGAGTCTCCGACAGGGGCAGGAGCAGATGTGTCAGCAGCATGAGGAGGAGCGTCGACGCCAACAGCAGCTGTACGAGAACCAGACAAGTCTGTGGCAGCAGCAGCATCAGGAGCAGATGGAGTACATGCGCCGACTCACTCATGCTTTAGGGATGGAGTTTCTCCACCACCATCTGCAGATCCCCCTCCCCCCTTCTTCAGATTAGAGTTTGTTTTTATGTTATAAAATTTGTGAAATCAAAATATGATTTGTTTTTCTATTCGTAGTTTCTGTCTCATTATAAAATATTAATAATATTATATTTTGAAATAACAATATTAATATGAATAATAATATTATTTATATTTTATAATATTAAATTATATATATATATTAAAATTTTATAATATTATAATTTAATTATATTTTTTTGTAATACTTGAATTATTTTAATATTTGAATGTAAAATAATTCTATTATTTTTATATTAATTAAAATAACTTATTAATATTTTTTTTATTTATGAATTATAATTCTAATATTATTATATTAATTAAATCATTTATTAATATTCTATTATTTTTTATTTTTGAATTATAATTCTATTATTATTATATTAATTAAAATAATTTATTAATAATTTATTATTTTTATTTGTGAATTATAATTCTATTTTTATATTAATTAAAATCATTAATTAATATTTTATTATTTTTTATTTTTGAATTATAATTGGATTATTATTATATTAATTAAAATAATTTATTAATAATTTTTTTTTTATTTTTTTAATAGTATTTGCGAAGGGATACTATGCCCGTCGCAAATAGTATTATTATTATATGCATTAAAATAATTTATTAATAGTTTTTTATTTTTTTTAAATAGTTTTTGCGACGGGACCCGTCGCAAAAACTATTTGCGGCGGGCCCGTCGCAACAGGTATTTGCGACGGGGCCCGTCGCCATTACTATTTGAAAAGTTTTTTACACTCCCCGTCGCAAAAAAAGGCTTTAGCGATGGGCCCGTCGCAAATAATTGTTGTTGCGACACCATTTTCAGCAACGGGCCATTTGCGACGGGCCCCCGTCGCAAAAAGCCATTTGCGACGGGATCCTGTCACAAATGACCCGTCGCAAATAATTGTTTTTCTAGTAGTGGAGGGCCCGATTGGTTTCGTATCCGAACCAACCTGGCCATACTCAAAGTTCTCCAAAACCTTGAGTGTAATATACCAAAACGACCGTATCGATCCAAGAATCACATTGCAGCTGACAGTGCGTCTATCGGAGGTCCGTAGCCCAAGATATGGGTAAAAGACCGTAAGAGGTCCGCGAATAGGGGGTTCAGGCCCGATCCGACCCGGCCCGTGTCTGGGTCCGGCCCGCTTGGGCGCGGCCCAGCCCGGCCCGGCCCGCTTGGGCGCGGCCCAGCCCGGCCCGGCCTGGGCGCGGCCTGGCAGCCCGGCTTGGCGGCCCGGCTTGGCGCGCTCGGCCGAGCGGAAGGGGTGCAGGGGGGCGCGCTGCCCCCCGCCTATTTGTGTAATCGCGGCCCCCATGTGGGGGGCCGCTCCTATCGGCCAACCAGGGGTTACGACCCCTGACTTTCTCGGTGACTTGCCAACCCGACTGGCCGGCCGTGCTGCTGCCGCGGGACCCCGCGGTCCCACCCTCCTGCTCCAGCGCCGGTGGCCGAAAGCTGGCCGCCACTCTCTGCTCTGCCACGGCCAAAGGCCGCGGCCTTGGTCCGTCCGGCGTGGCGCGACGGCGCCACTTCCCTCCGCCGCGGCCCCGCTCTGGCCGCGGTCTCTTTCAAGTTCTCCAGCACGACGCGACGGTGCTGCGACTTGTTCGACTTCAACGGCGCGGCGCGACGACACCGTGCTTCTTCGCCCAATCTTTATTATTTTCTGCGCAGTGCACCGGCACCGCGCTGCCTTGTTCGTGCCGCAAACAAATCAACAATCAAGGGGGGAGGAGGGTCGGCCGTGTTCGTGCGGTCCGACCCCCTCCCGTTATTGCGATATCAGGCTGATAAAAAAGGACGATAATCAGTGAAGAAATTATTCAAGAACAAAATGAAATAATCCCCCGACCTCGAAGAAAAAGTTGAACAAAGGTTCGTCGCAGAATTGCACGTCGTGGAAGAAGGCGTCGCGGAAGGAGGATCGTCGCGTCGCGGAGAAAAGATTCGTCGGAGTCGCTTCGTCGATCTATGAGGATCCGTCTTTCTTTTCGACCTTCGTCGGAGGTCGGCGTTCTTCGCGTTCTTCATCGAGGAAGGAGTGATTCCAGGCTTTGAGTGATTTCTCCCCAACCCTCTCGCACAACGAACCCCTTTAGTAAAATAAGACTTTTCTTATTTTATTAACACACTAGCCAAACGTTTTGAAATTCAAAATTTGAATCAATCAATTAATTGAATTAATTGAGAAGTTTAAACCGCCCAAATTAATGAGGCATTTAAATATTAAGTTAAACGTAAGAGTTGACTCTCAATTAAAGGGGGGTGCGGGTGTGTTACCTAATTAAAGGTGGGGGGTTTCTAGGAAGTTGAAAAGATGGGGCTCATGTGGGCCCCACCCCACAAATATCCTACCTAGTGGAGTAGGATATAGTGGGTTCCACATCAACCACTTATCTTAGGTTAAACAACTTTAAATTAAATAAAATTGGTTGCACCATTTTATTTTATACATTTACTTAACCCAAAAATTAAAAAAAACACACCCGAGCAAACGCAACTCCGGAAAAGGTGTTCCTAAATAATTACTGGCGCTGTGATTCCATCGGTGTCCTCAGATTTCGATTCCGAGCACCGGTTCAAAAGTTAGAAAAACCCGCTCGTTCTTTCACTGAACGTACTCAAGCTAAACTTCAGAAAATGATTCCGGGCACACTGGGCCTCGGAATCAGGCACTGCCAGAAACTGCGTTCATGTAAAATCTCAAAGAAAATTAAGAAAAAATTTTCCTTGAAATTTCCGGGTCTTTACATTAAAGCAAGGTTATTTTGAATTCACACTCTAAGTAAATCCCCTAAAATTCTTATAAATCTTTTAATTGATGAATCATACATTTTGAATTCATCCATAAAAACCTCTATACATTCCTCAAGATATTTAGAAAAATACTATGTATGCATCTTTGGAAGATGTCCAATGCATTGAACAGTAAAAAATAGAATTTTAATATTATGAAAAGTACCAAAATGAAATATAAAGGTTATTTTGTCCTAGTTTTATAGTGCTATATTAATCTAGAAATTACCTTAATATCCATCTAGGAATTGATAAATGGGATTTACCATCTGGAATTTCAAGGATCTGATCAAGAAAAGTCAAAGGAAAGTGGTCCTTCCTAGTAACTAAGTTCATCTTCCTACAATATATTAATACCCTCCACTTATTAAGCAACCAAACTAAAAGTAATTACGTAAATTTATTCTTGAAAAAAATGAACCCAATTTTTTGGAATAATCTAGACTGGACTTACCCATGAAAATCTAAAATTGGGTAAATTATATCAGCAACCAACATGGTAGTCACTTCCTTTTTAACAACCTCAAGAAGGGTAGGATTCAGCCTCATTTTGAATTGTCTAATGGGTCTAGAATTTTCCTCTAGAAGGATACTTTGCATGAAAATTGAAGTATTGATCCATGTAATGTAATCTAAGGAGAATCCTATAGAATTTCTATTATACCTAATGAAATTTAAGAGTTGGTTTCCTTTTTCACTAGAAAACCTACTTGAAATTATCACTGGAAATATCTATTTCTCTTATAAGAAGATATATTATAAATTTATTACAAATAATTTTAATTATAAGGTGAGTAACCTGTAATAATTAGAAAAATGGGTTTTTTGATTCTTTAACTTTTATTTTATCCTCTAATTTGTTCTACTAGATAACAAATTTACACAATTCTAAGGCAGCAGTATAAAATTTCTAATATAGTAAACATATGTTGACCTCAAAAGAAATATTAGATTAAAATGATCAATCACGAGATGAACCATTAACATCATCATGGGAATTTTGAAAATTTTAAATAGTAGTTTCACACTAATCATTATTATATAAATAAAAAATTTTCATGAAACAATCACATGTGTAATTTTTTAAAACTATTTCATCCAATTCTGGTTTATTTTCGCATAAAATTTCAAAATATTTATCAAATATAAATATTTAATGAATTTTTTAAAAATTATAATCCATTTAAAAATCAATTTCTATAATAACATAATTTTTTTTCTCTATTTACCTTTATAACTCTTACAATAAGAGGCATTTTTTCAAAAATAACACAATTGGTTTCAAAATAATCATAATAGTTTTAAATATCACAAGTTCTAATATATTCAACATCATACAAAATTTTATTTCCTAAATGATTCATAGGTTAGTTATTTTTAACAAAATTAGTAAATAACTTTTTAAAACCAATTAATCATATTAACTTTCCACACTAAATGATTTTCTATAGGGTGTTTCATTAACAAAAAGATATAAAAATTTATCCGTTGACCTCCAAAATCTAATGATAAATTTCCTTTGTAAACATTAATTACAACATTATGTATTTTAAAAAAGGGTCTAACAAGTATTAAGGGTGAATACGAGTTTAATATGAAATCCTTAATATCTAATACATAAAACTCAATATGAAAAATATGGTCCTTAACCCTTACCAAAACATCCTCAATAACTTCATCTATCTTAGAGTTACTTCTATTGGGTAACTGTATGAATGTATCAAAACTCTCGAGCTCTCCAACATGTATTTATTAATAAAAATAATAAACAATAATATTTATAGAAACCCCTAAATCTATAATCAAAACTTAAAATTGATGTTATCCTATAATACAAGGGATAGAAAATGTACCTAAATCCTTACATTTAATAGGGAAAGATTGTTAGATCATGGAGGAATCATTTCTCACTAATTTTAATTTCTCACCACCTTTGAACCTCCTTTTGCGGGTACACATTTCTTTGAGGAATTTAGTATGTCGTTGAATTTATTGTACAAAATCTAACAAAGGAATATTAACCTGAACATTTCTTAATATTTTAAGAACTTCCTTTTTTATTTAAGGCACAAAATTATTTTTAATAGGAGGAATTACTTAAGGGTATGAAAGGGGATCCTTATACATTCTTAAATCCTTGTTTAATTTGTTATAACCTTTAAAATATCATTGAAAATTCTTGAAATTCATATGAGTTTTTTCAAGCATGATTTCATCTTTTTTGTCTATTTTTACTGCTCTAAATATTTATAAACAACAAGCTCAGTAACATGTTCAATATGTAAATTTATAAATTCTTCATATTCTTATATAGATTTTTGATAAGTGGAACTATCCCTATTATTCTATGGTTTAATAATTTCTATTTGGGAGATTTAAATTTGAGTTATACTCCTTAGTCTCGTGGAACTAACATTTTCTCTACAACTTGGGTTCAATTTAGCTAATGATGAGAAATTCTCACATCCTTGAATTTTTAGACTACTAATATTAGTTTCCATTTGACACATTTATGTTACCAAATTTTGTAACAAAAGTTGTTTGTTGTTGAGATATATCTTAAAATTTATGACTATCTCCCCAATGTTTGAATCCTATTTATAATTATTTTTTGTAGGATGGAAATTTATAAAAAATTGTTTATCATGATTTTGATAAGATGTGTAATTAACACTATATTGATTATAAAGCTAACCTTAATTATTCTTAGTCCATTAATTTCTATTTTGAAGCTGGAAGTACCTATTTGGTAGATTAAGTTTCTTGCCTGAATGGCCCGAAGGCCTTCATTTTTATTGATTTTTGATAACCACCATTTCAATGGATGAGGGGAACCCTTACAAGGCCCGTAGGCTAAGAGATTACATGGCCCGTAGGCTTAGGAGATTATATGACCCGAAGGTCTTAGGGAATTCAACCAGACTATCTACAAGGAACTGCCCCACCCCAACATTTGAATCCTGATAGTATCTCTCTACCATTGCATGATCGTATAGCTAGGCTTCCCGTGCAAGCACAGGCTGGTATCGATGGCACAGTCATACCCTCTTATTCTGACAATCCATTTGGCTCTACTCTGGTGAGTGCACATGCTCTGAATCCTCTTCTGGGGCTGCTCCTTTTTTGTAGTGTATCTGGGGCCTGCATTCATGTGGCCCGAAGGCCTTGGGGTGGAACTAAGGCCTTAAAGTGGCCCAAAGGCCTTGAGAATCAACTGTCTCGAAGGCCTTGGGTGGACCAAAAGCCTTACAGAACCCGAGGACCAAACCGGTGGCCCGAAGGCCCAGATGGATGAATAGTTCTAGCAACTACAGTACTAAACAGTGCCTGCTACAGTACTGCTACAATGCCTGATACAATGTTTAATGGAATTTGTCTCATCTTATTGGTGAGATCACTTACCTAAATTTCAATTTGGTCATTTTCAGAATTAGAAGGAGTTACTATATGGATGGATTAACATGAATTATACACCTTGTTCCAAATTTCATTTAATTTTGGTTCATATTATCTATAAGATTCCTAGCATAAATAGGGGTCTTATCCACTAAAACTTCACTAGAAGCTGCATATATTATGCTTATATCTACTAAGACTAGTCATTTATAGAAATATTAATTTTAGTGCTGATCGGAAATCTGATTTTGAGGAAATCTAGAGAAAACTTTCTTAATCTGTACCCAATATTCATGTAAAATCTCTTCTTACAATTTTCTAATTCCAAAAATATCATTTATAAGGGAGGTAGTCCTAAAAGTTGGGAATAATTTCTCTAGAAATATTTTTTTGAGTTAGTTTCAATTACCTATAGAGGTATATTAGAAGTAGTAGAAAAAATACTTAGCTAACCCATCTCTAGAAAAAAGAAAAGATCTCATTTTAACTTGGATTTCACTCACCCCTAGTGGTTTCATAGTTATGAAAACTATGTGAAATTATTAAAATTTTTAATGATTCTCCTCACTGAGTAACCTATAAAATTTAGTTAAGTGGTGAATTAGACCTGATCTTAACTCAAAACCAATGGCTATTTCAAGGTAACCTGAGAATTTTTTTTGCTATCCATTTCAGGAGCAACCAATTTTTTTACAGTTCTCTATTCTTCCAGGTTTTTAAAATTTATAATGTTTTATATTTTTATAAAATTTATTTTTGATGAATCACTTGTTAATGTTTCAAAAAGTTCCAATTTCTCAGATTCAATGGTTTATTTTTTATTTTTATACTATTTTAGACTTTAAATTGAATAACTTTTTTACCTTCGTAATTTCAAGAGTGTTATTTAGAATTCATGCAGAATCCTGGATCTTTGATTTATTAGAAAATAAATTTTGATTTTTTAAACTTCTTGGAAGTCTCCCCAACAACAATTATAATTAAAGGGGTTTTTATTGGTCTCTTAAATCTACTTCAAGTTTATCTTAAATTATACAGTTTAGTAGTACCTAGGGTAGTCTTTTATTAGGTTTCCCTTCCAGATTTTTTTTTCAATTTTCTCACATTTTTTTAAACATTTCATGGGAAATTCAATAATTAAAATTATTCAAAGTACTCTAAATAAAAAAACATCGAATAAAAAAATGAAAGAAGTGGACAAATCTTAGCTGTTCTCCCAGACCATTCTTTCTTTTCAATACATGACTCATGACCAAAAACCATGCATTTAAAAATTTTTAAGAGTTTGAGATCAATGATGGTAATCACAATTTCTATTCTTCTTTTAGAAAGATCTATTCTGTTCTCTCAATGATTGTTAAGTTCAAGGATACCATTTATTACTCACTATCATCCCAATCCTCAATTGAGAATTGGTAAGTTGAAATAGGTATAGTGAAATTTCGAGCTCCCACTTTTCCTAAATTCACAATTTGTATTCCATGAACAACATTCCTTGATCAATGACTTTTCAGTCACATAATGAAATAATGACGTATTCTGAATGATAAAAAATATGATAATATAATATCAATCAAAATTTAGTGACATACATCCCGATAAAATTGGTAGTGTGAAATTAAATAATGGAAGGAATTAAAAAATAAAATCTACTAGGTTTATCCAACAAGATACTATCCAATCATCATTATAATATAAGAGAAATATCCACTCTTTATCTCCATCAAAGAAATATTGAAAAATTCCTCCTTGCACTAGACACTCTAAAAATCATATATTTCTGTTCTTTTCTCTATAAAAATACCCCTCAAGATTGTTATTATTATTATTATGTAATAAAAAAAAATTACCACAGCCTTCTCAAGTCCATATGGAAGTTTTTGATTTTATTGTATGAATTATTTATCTAAAATACAAGTAATATTATCTTTCTCATTAAAACTAATTAACATCCACACATGCTTCCATATCATCTCCATCTTAGTAGGTATCTAGAAATCCTTCTTGACTACATTCAACACCCTTAAAACTCTACCCACATATGTCTCTTATTAATTTCCCTTTTACTTTCTAATAAAATTTTTCTGGTTGAAAATTTTATTTACATAGAAAACTTAATCATTTCACCAAGGTCTGCTTCAAACTAACCCATCCCACCATCATTTACTTTAGTTTTATATGGGAATAGATCAATATCATTCATCAAGAATACATTTAAACCATACTTGTATACAACTCCCTCTCTTATCTATACTCGTATAAGAATTGTAACTGGATCCATGATCATGTAAGAGTGTGTCCACCTTAATCAATTCTTTGTGCCACTATAATATCATTTTTATCCATTTAAAAAAATCCATAATTTTTGGTCAAGCACCCTAAACTGTCTATACTCAAAATGACCTTTGGTATTAAGCTTTGGGTTTAATTTCATCATTTTGGTATTGGTTGGTAGCCTACAACAACATGATATATTCACTCGATTCATATTTTATCAATTGTTAATGAATTTTTTTTCAAGCACCTAAGATGTATACTTACTCAACAATGAGATCATAACTCTATGAAATTTTGAGATCCATTCATTAAAATCAAGCTTGCGTTAGGGAGAAAACAAAAACATAAAAAACTCAACTTCAATAGTGAACACAAATATTCTACATCTTAGTTTGAAAATACCATCATAATCAATTTTGTTCCTCATTTGATTTTAGTTAGTAATAACGTTCCAAGATCAATATGACTTAAGTTATAGTCTTCATGTGGATTCTTTTTCCGTCATCAGACTACCCAACTTAAGATTTTATCCTTAGGTTCCCCAAATTCACTTCTCTATCGATTTAAATTCATTTTATTTATAGAACCAAGTCATCCATGATCCATTTCACCCTGTCATTTGACTTATTCCTATTAAATATGAATTAGGACTGTACTTATCTTTCCTGATCATGCGATTATCTATTTAAAATATGAGCTTGATTCACACTTCGAAGACTACCATCTTTCTCCATAAATATGAATTTGAATCTCATATTCATACTTCAAATTAGCTAGATCTTGGAAGATCCCCTTCTCACATGGTCACTATGTTTTGATCTGTTGATGTGAACAATTATAATAAATTTATCTCCCTTTTCATAGTAGGTTAAATACTAAATAAATTTTAGTAACTCAGTCACTTGAATGATAGGCATAAAAACTACACTCTTGTGGTCAGTTCAGGCCTTTAGAAAATTTATAGCATTGTAGTCACTTGATGTCTATTTTGGTAGGTTGATCTTCTATATGACTGACTGGAATTTTTTTCTTGCGGCAAATTGGATACAGTTACTTGAATACACCATATAGTTAGTCAATTGACTACAACCAAATTATATCTTGATACTTAGTTCTTTAGTTGAAATTTTTTCAAAGTCCCCAATTATTAAATTCACCACCAAATCCTTAGGATGGAACTAAGATTGTATTTCAAGGACTTCCCATAATCCTTATGATGGAAGTATGAAATCCTTTTGATGGTTTCGTGAAGTTTTTTTGCAAAAAAATCATAATATATCACAATTTATCAATTAAAAATGTAATATTAACTTTTTAAATTATAGATTAAAACCAAAAATACATTCCAACAAAGGATATGAAAAATAAAAATTGTTAATATTAAAAAAAATTAATTTTCCAAGAATGTAATCCATTTCAGAATCACTTAAAAATAATATTTCAATTGAATTTTTAAATTATCAATTATAAAAATTGTAAATTAATTCAAATAACTTTAAAATAATTAAACAAAAAAGTCATCATTTTTATCAAGATATCTAATTAATTATATTTTTAACTTTGAATAATCCCATATTAAATTATTCTCTTTTATAAGTGAATTTTAGAATAAAAAACTCAAAAAAATTTAATATTATATATGGAAAAAACGTATCTAAAATGGTCCAAATCACAAAAAAATTCTTAAAATATATTTACATAGATAAAAATTACTTTTATAAATGTATTAGTAAGATTATTTAATAAACAATAAGAAATATCCTTTTCTTTTTCTAACTTCTCAAAATAAAAAATTATTAGAAAAATTGGAATATAATTTTTTTGTAAAACCATAAAAATATGTAAATTATGATTCATAATAAATAATTATTATAATGGTGGTAAAATTTGGTTGAGGCATAAACGTTAAAAAAAATTCATTTTTTGCTTTTGTAGAAGTTCCAAAGTGATTTGTATGGAAACAGTTTGAAAATAACCCTTTTAATAATTTATAAAGAAAGTAAAATTTAGTAGGAAAATACCTTATTCAATCATTTAAAATTAGATATGAACTTTCATAAAACAATTTTGTAGAACATGGATATGGAAGAGAAAGATTCGCAGCCAAAAAGAAGAAATAATCTCAGGTTTTCTTAAAAACATTTCTTTTGAGTTTTTGAGTAACAAAAATGGAAATATGGAATAAATATGTGAAAACCCTATAAATAACCTGAATAGAATATGGGGTTTAATCGGGATAGAATATAAAATTTACCAAAATGAAAATTAAAATATAAACAATCCCTATAAATCATGAGATTGTAACATAAAACCTTATAGATTTGGTAACCTTTGAATTAAAAACTCATGAAAGATTGAACATTATATGTATTTTTAAATCCACATAATTTTTTTGATACGAATCATAAAATAAATTCATGGGAATTATACACACCATATACTATAAAAAAATTGATGAATATGACATATGTCTCAAAAACAAGGCTAGATGTGAAACCCTTTTGAAGATTCACAACATTTGAAATAGGAATCCATCAATGCAATTATTATGTGGAATAAATATAAAACCTCATAAAAAACTATAACTACAACCTAAATAATCAAGGGTTATAACACACATAATCTTGGCATAACACAGTCAACGAAGAATTAATATAACCAAATAAAAGAAAATTGAGTTAAAAACTACCATACCTTAGAATTTCTCTTGGTCGAATATATTATAACCTCATGTATTATTATAAGTATATACCAGAAAATCATGTGCAATTATATTACTATATATCATTCTATTATAATTTTTTATTACCAACTTAATAGAAATTATTTGTTAAAATTAATATTTTTTTGTCATCAATTCAGTTTTCTATGCATGTTCTGATTTGATGGTACGGGTCCTTGCAACTTTGTAAAATCATGAAATAGGATCCACTAAATGGTGCCCCGAGCTGGTGGGTCACATGATCTCAAGCACACCTCCCCATATTCCAGAGGATTTTAACTAGAAATAAGGGTTTATGGTGGTCCAATGGGGAGACTATACACTCATGATCAGAGTAACACATTGGTATATCATGTAAACAAATTAGTAGAAGCTTAATATAATTCAGATGTAGAAGTTAAACATTCAAACGACTCTAATAATAATAAATCCAAAAGAAGTGTCATGTACAATATGATGATCCTATCATGTTTCTATACAAAATGGTAGGAAATACGTGAGATCATGATTCAGGTATAATAAATGTATCAAAATAAAAAAAGACAAAAAATGAACTATCTCCAACTAGCATCATGAGGATTGCTCCGTCCTATGCTCCCCTATCCCCAAGGAATGATAAACTCAAGTATCGTAATATGGGTTCTTTCTTGGGTCCCTACCCATATCCACGAAATCTATCCAACTAACCAACAGAGTTCCAAATAGGGTGAGAGATAACACTAAGTAGGCCACCACCAACTGTGGCTATAACAATCAGGTTTATGTATAAAAGTCTAAGCAGTGTGCAATATATCACAGGTATAACAGTAATGTAAATGATGTTTCAATGCACATATGATCCTTTCAATCCAAACATGTCTCCTTTTAAACAATACTCAAGTAATCATAATCAAAGGATACTATAAAGAATAAACAAGTATGTGTGATACTGTACACTCTAACAACTATAATCAAATACCTATACTAGGGATATCTGTAAAGCATATAAAAAATATCCAGAATGGACACACTATGTAATGAAGTTTCAACCTACAGAATGTTCTATATTGTGTAATCCAGTTTTACACCATGAAGGTTCGGATCCAAGGTATATATGACAAAGGCATCCACATTGAGTCCATAGAGCATGTCAATGGAAACTTGATAATAACCTGGGTGGAGTTTAAGGAGCATATCAATTGATCATGTCCAATGCAATTCCAAGAAATCCAAATCTAAGGGGTATAAATTCCCTTGGGAATCCTATAGAATCAAGATCCTAGTAGTAGAAATTTCCCACGAATCCACTACCATAATCAATACAGATCAATGTAATAGAAATGTCCATGGAAACAAATGGAATCATGATCCAAGGAGCTTTCCCAAGGAATCCACCCCCATTATCAATTCATCAATCATTATAATTCATAAAAAATGAGTTCTTCCAACCCATTAAATATTTTCCATATAATAATTTATCCATTTTAATCATATGTATTTCCACACAAAGGAGGAAACAACCTTATCCTATCAATTCAATTCATTTCATTCCTTTCATTAAAAAATGAATAGGTAAAACAAGGTGCACACAACCTTAGGAAATTCAATGAACTCTAAATCAAGATCCCACTAGAATTGGTGAGATCACACACACCCAACGAGGTGGTATAATCTGGGGAAGATACAGGGACACACCCCACAGGTGGTTCAGGTTGAGTCTAATAACCTTTAATGATAAAAAGGCACAAAGTGAGAAACCTAATCAAGTTGTAACAATTTATTCAATATGTTCAATATATTTTTGAGGAATAACCATAATTTCCATCATGCAACACAATGGAAATAAGTCTTATAAATCACAAAAATTTAAAATAAAGGTATAGACCACCTACCGTATGTCCATGGTAGAACACTTAGGTATTAACTCCTACCTAGAGCTAGATTAGAAGAAATTGGAAGAACATATGATTACCCTGGAAATTGGTAATATTATCTTACAAATAAATAACCCTATCTATAAAAAGAAAAATGTATAATGACATAATAGGAATGTATAACTTACCAGGGTGAATCCAATGAGACAAACAATCTTTGATTTTGAGTCCGTATGGATAAGTTAAACCCTATCCTTGGTTAAGGATTTCATGGAATTCAGTGAGAGGAGAAGATATTCCCACAACTAGATAATAAGGAAAATAGGATAAAAGGGTAACATTTTAGATTATTATTGAAAAACACTCATTTTTACTCAAAACACTGGGTCACATAGTTTGACAGCACCGTTGGCCAAACCGTTTGCCAACCATGCACCCCTCATTGCCTCTTTTGGGAACCTTCCTGGTTTATGTGAAAATTTTTCCAAATCGTATATAAACCACACCATATGCCTCTGTCCCTTTTCACCCCTAACACAATCATGACACATAGTTAGAAAAACTGTGCTTTGACCATGTATTTATCCTATGTTAACAATTTTTGGTGTTCCCACATAGTCATGCGGCCCTGGCGGCATGGTTTTCCAAAACTATTTGGCCTCCTGCTACCCCATGAAATGCTACACATGGTTAGTAGTAACTATGAAAATTGAGATTTATAGTTTCTACTAACACTGTGGCCCAGCTGTTTTTCTCTAAAAGATAATATCTGGGCTCTGAACAAGCCCCGAACACCCTCAATACTCACATGATCTCATTAGGAACTTACATTAGGTCAAAACTAGGGAGTTTAACTGAAATTCAAAAATATCCATACCTCATAGGAAAACCTAGTATCTTAGAATCTCCCCCTTAAAGTAATTTATCCCTAAATTTCCCTTCCAAGCGTAGTTAAGAATTATCTGAGAATAACTCTTGTTACTAAGCATGTACAATAGAATTGGGCTCCTAAGTCTCATCTTGTAAATGGATGTTCTACCATTGAACTCATACTAGAGGAACTGACTGGACTTATAGAGACTTCATGTGCCTATTAACTATACAAATAGGATTCTCCTCAAAGGAAACATCTACCTGTAGCTCAACCTCATCTGAATGAAGAGTATGGGATGAGCCTAAATGATAATGGTGCATCTGAAATTCATGGAATATGTCATGCATGTATCGATACCTCAAAGGTAACTGAAAGTAATAGGCTAAAATATAAACCCTCTCTAGAATATCAAATTACCTAATGTGTCGTGGTTAAAGCTTACCCTACCTTTTAATATGTCTGTGTCCCAATATCGATGAGATATATAGGAAGACCCGGTCATCTAAATTGAACTCTAAATGTCATTAACAACGATCAGCATAATATTTATATCTATATTTTGTAGTATCGATCCACTTTCTAATCAACTAGACCTACTCCAAATCTCCTACATAAGAAGAATTCCAAGAAATGCTACCTCTCCTACATCTAACCAATATAGAGTTGATCAGCATGGCCTACTATACAAATCCTTATAAGGTGCCATCAGTATCGTTTATTGATAGATATTATTATATAAGAACTTTAAAAAAGGTATATGCCTCTCCAAAAATCCCCCAAAATCATGTAGTCATTCTGTTTTCATGTCCTCCAGGACCTATATAGTGCACTCTGACCGACCATCAGTCTGAGGGTGGTATCCAATGCTCCAAAGAATATTTGTAGCCAACACCCTCTATTAGCCTTGACATAATTGAGATGTAAACCAGACATACCTATCCTATACCACAGTATGAGGAACACTGTTATGGAACACAATCTCATGGATATAGAGTCTCCCAAACTCATCTACTAATAAGGTCTCCCTAATTAGTAAGAAACGAGAAAACTTCGTGAGCCTATACACAAAAACACATACAACATCACTACATTGAGGAAACCTCGACAATCCAATCATGAAATTAATTGCAACATCTTCCCATTTCCATTCGGGAATGGATAACTATTGTAAAATACCAACTAGTCACTGATATTTTTCCTTCACATACTGACAGGTGGAACACTGCATGACAAAACCTGCTACCCCTCATTTCATACCTAACCCCCAGTTTTAATAATGCAAGTCATGATACATGTTGGTAATGTTGGGATGTACTTCCCAAGATGAGGCATGGAATTGTTACATAAGTTCCTCATGTATGTATTCTAGAACCCAAATGTGATCATGAATATGTTGAATTTCATCCTTTCCCATTGTATAACTAGGAGGTAGATCCTCACCTACCACACCCTCCCATATGATTAGGCCCTCAACATCAGATAATTGTCTCATCCTCACACTATATAGAAGAGTGGAGATAAAAGTATATCCTTAGCCATGATGAACCTTCAATTACATCTATGAGAATATGTTTATAATCTTCCACTTGCTACTGGCCTCCTAAATTGCCTATATCTGATTCCTAATGCTCTGTTCATCAAAAACTACATTTCCCTTTGCGGGTGTGTAGTAAAACTCAAAATAAAATGGCTTTAGTTATTCAAACCACCTTTATTAACTTAGATTCGAGTCATGTTGTGTAAATATATACTTGAGAATTTTGTGGTCCGTGTATACCACAAAACTCTCTCCCAGTATATAATGCCTCCAACAATTAAAATCATGTAGAATAATGGCTCTCTCGATATCATACATCAGGAAGTTTCTCTCATGTGGTCTCAAATGATGAGACTCATATGCCAAAAATCTCTCCTTCAACATCAAAAATACTCCTAGCCTAATACGTGATGCATCACTATATGCATTATAGCTTTTTCCCATCTCTATCATAATCAGGGCCGATGTTGAAGTCAGTTTCCTTTTCAGCTCATAAAAGGACATATCACACATATCTGTCCATACATTCTCAACACCCTTCTTAGTCAAGACAATAAGAGGTGCTTCTAAGCGTGATAATCCTGGTATGAATTTTTTTTAATATCCATCTAGCACCAATAAACTTCATATATCAAATAAGTTCTCACTATTCTCCCAGGAAACCATATCTCTCACCTTCTCTAGGTCTACTGACACTCCCATCACTAAGATAATATATCCTAGTAAGTAAATCTTATCAATACAGAAGTGGAACCTTGTGATCTTAGCATATAACTAATGCTCTCTTAGTGTATCCAAAATTATTTTATGATATTTGGCATAGTCATGTAGATTACGAGAATACACCAAGATATCATCCATGAATACCACCAAAAAAGAATCCAAATATGGATGAAAAACTCTGTTTATTATTTCTATAAAATCTTCTAGTGATTTTGTGAGAACAAAAAACATAACCAGATACTCATATAGACCATACCTTTGATGAAAATCTGTATAAGGTATGCTTGAAGGTCGAAAACGTACCTAGTGATAACCTGAACTCAAATAAATATTTAAGAAAACTCAATCTCCTCAGAGCTGGTTGAAGAGATCATCTATCCACAGTAAGGGATACTGATTCTTAACCGTCATATGGTTCAATTTTTAATAATCCACACATATCCGATGGTTTTCATCCACTATTTTTGAAAAATGACGGTAGAACCCTTTAGAGAAGTACTAAGTCATATAAACCCCTTCTCTTCTAAATCCTATAGTTGGACCTTAAGCTACTACAACCCTATAGTATCCATCCTATAAGGAAAAATGGATACTAGTAAAGCTCCTAGAACTAGTTCAATAGATAAATCTACATATCTCTCCGAAGGTAATCCAGAAATGTCATTTGAGAAAACATTATTGAAATGATCAACCAATGAAGGAAATTCCTCTTGGCATGTTCCTTGATCACATAGATATAAACTAGCTATCTGGGCTATCATCTCACCTCGACCATGATACTGTCATCTAGCCCTGATCTTTTGTACATCCCATTCACCTTTTTGAAGAAAATAAACACCCTTTAGTGATGTGATGGTCACCCTTTGGTGATAAAAGTCTATATAAGTATGATAAGAAACTATATAGTCCTTCTTGAGTATGACATCTAACCCTATAGTATTGAGATAAAAGATATTTCACATGAATTGAAACCCACCAACCATAAGGGGAACTCCCTATAGCAGTGTACACTCTTTGATATAGTCCCCAACAAAGTCTCTAGTATCATAACTCCATCAGAAAATTGAACAATAAGCCCAAGGATATCCACAATAGGTACATATATAAAGCTATGTGAAGAACCTATATCAAAAATATTAGATACAAGAGTAGAGGATACTAAGATCATACCTCTCACTATAGATGACCCGATGCTCTGGTTCCCTGGTGTAAGCTTTACAAAATATATCTATCCTGAACTATGACCCAATGAAACAACCTCACTACCCAAAGTAGGACCACTCCACTATTGTGGTAAAACTGACACCTAGATACTTTAACCACAACCATCTCCTAATCCTGAATTATCGACACTACTGTAGCTCCTAGCCTGATGTTTAGTTACAAATCCTGTTCTGGAACCTAGAGTCAAAGTTGATCCCCTTACACTAACTGCTGTTGGGAAGGTCCTATAGAAACACTGCACATGGACCCATCATGTCACATGCTCGACACTTGACTGGGTCTCTATCACACTAACTCCTCATATGTCCTCATCTCCGACACTAGTGAAAGAAGGAAAAACTACCAACACTCAAAATATGGATAGTATTCCCCTCACGAGAAACATCAAAATGACACTTTCTTCCAGATGAAACTAAACAACTAGGTCGAGATTATAAACTTCCCTACTCAATTCTCCCATCTTCACTTAGTTTCCATTAAGTAATAATCTATTGATTCACTATCTATGTAATATTACCCAACTAAAACATCACTACTACAAATATGGCTTATAATAGCGCTAAAAATGGCCTTTAACAGCGCTAAAAAAGCACTGTTAATCTCGGTGAAGATAAAGGGGGGTCCCCTTTATCAGCGCTAAAAATAGCGCTGATAAAGGGGGACTTTTATCAGCGCTAAAAAACGCGCTGATAAAAGTTCCGCTTTATCAGTGCTAAGCAAGTGCTGATAAAGGTAGTATTTATCAGCGCTATTTTTAGCGCTAATAAATGTACAATATATCAGCTCTATTTTGAGCGCTGATAAAAACTACCATTATCAGCCCTCAAAAATAGTGCTGATATATTATCCATTTATCAGCGCTTAACTAGCGCTGATAAAGGCCAAAGATCCTATCCAAAACCAGAACCTGCACAGAACCTGCCCAGCACCTGCACACATTACAACACCTGCACAGAGTCCAAACAACACCTGCACACAGCACACACACCACCCACACAAAAATTACAGAAGAACAAAAATGATACATACATTTACTTGAAATCATGAATACAAAACAAAACACTTCTATATACATTTCAAACAATGTTTAATTTGGTTACAATTACATTTATCCAACAAATAGTTAAAAAACAATGATGTTCCATCCTTTTTGCATCCATCCGCTCTAAAAAATTGTCGTCTATGGCGGCGATTTCCGAACAAAGCATTCGAACTGAAGAAAAATATTTCACCTACATAATAAAACAAATATTTTGTTAGTAATAAAATAATGAAATAAAGAATGGGGCTGCTAAATGGAATTATACTAGTGAGGCACAAAACATAAAATAACCAATTAATGAAATTGGTGCATGGTTAGGGCTAATCATATATAATAATTAAATGGCCCAATGTTTAGTAGAACATGGGCTATTTACTGATTCGAGGGGGAATAGATAAACCTACAGTTTGGTTCTAAGGTTATGATGGTCTCACATTGATGGTTAATGGTTTGTCAAATAATGTGATGAACTTGTGTAAGGTATGAGTTTTTGGGGAAGTATCTCTATATGGTTGAATAATGGATTGTAAGCCACTCAATGAAACTATACGGATTATAATTGTGTGTATATTGATTCCCACATTGTTTGAAAATGATTTATTTTACCCTTAGGCCTAATAATTCACCTAATTAATGAGTGGAATTAACAAATTTTCACTATCAACCATTAAAGAGGGTTACCCTCATATATCCCTCATTCCACTCAAAAAAATCCTTTACACTTACTCTCCTCCTTCTCCCTTCCCCCATGGAATATCTCCCTTAATTTTGAGATAAATCAAATATTATCAATTACATTAAAAGAGTGGTGGAATATCTTCAACCCTATTATCCTCCTCTATTGGATACCAATGATGGGCCTTTTGAAACGACATTAAACCTTGGCTATATACCTATAGCCACAGTTTAATACCATGGATATATGTCCCCCCATTCCATAAAAAAGAAGCACCCCATCCCACTTCCCCAGCACATCCCCATCACACTGCCCACCTCCGAGCACACCCCCTACCCCTGCACACTCCCTGCCCCCTGAACACCCCCTGCCCCCTTCCCCAGCACACCCCTGACCACTGCACTTCCCCCCTGCCCATTGCACACCCCCTGCCCACCCACTACATATTTCAAAAGAACCTAGAACACCCCTACCCCTTCCCCCTACCACTTTTCCCCCTTCCCCCTCCCCCAGAAAACCAACCCAGCCCTCTCACCCTGTCCCCTGCACATCATAAAGAAAATACCTTGTATGGAAATTGTGCTCAATTTACATTATACACATCATATACATCAACACATTCTCATGTACTTTCATTCAATGTAAATACACATATATAGACTATCTACATCTCATAAGAAAACCCTCTTTAAAATTCACAAACACATTAAATCCATTTCAAAACAGCCATCACACAACTTTCTCATTTCTTCAAACACATTTAAAATACTTAAGCATGAAAATCCACAAGAAATACAACTGCATTCATTTTAAAAATAATTTTCAAGTCTATACACACCCCAAATTACTTTGATAACACATTTTTAACCACACAAACATTTCATATAGTACACTTAGCAAGAAAATACAACATAATAAATTCATCATATAATGTAAAAGCATGGAATCACCTAGATAAAGCTTGGAATCTTCCGAAATATGCTGGAAAACATAAAACCACACCTCCACAATACCTTAATAAGGACTGATTAAAAATTAATATTGAATATATTAATGGAAACCCATGTTTAACTTGTGGTATTCCATGTGTTTAACATCCCACAAGGATAGAGGGACATGATTTAATGTCTTATAGAGATGTAAGACCTGGGTGGATCAAAACACTTATAAATGTGGATCAGGTAGGTACATCTCTAGGAGGGAGCACCTGGAATGTTTACCTGATAGATGGATCAAAACGCCCAATGAGGTCTGACCCAAGTGTGGTGCATCCCATAAAGGTATGGTTTCTCATTTGGAAGACTTATTCGGACGCCACTAAGGGAAATACAAGAGGGAAAATAAGCAAAGGTGTACCCCAGTGAGGGGGTCACCATGGTTTACCATTGGTTGGGATTTAACCTCATGGAGGCTTCCTACGTACCCTATTTAGAATACAAGGATCAAAACCCATATATTTAAAAGAGGTATGTTGTGGGTATTACCCATGGTTAGCTTCCCTTCACACTAGGAATACTCTTGGTTGGATGAGTATGGGTTTTTTGGGGCTTATGCATTGTCAGATTCTCTGGTTCTTCCAAGAGTAACAATGGGATGAATGGGACATACGTGCTAAGATGGACTATGGGAATGGCGTGATCCTTGTAAAGAGGCACGAGGCACAAAAAACATGTGGAGCTATCTGTAAACATTATTTATGGTGACCATGGGGCTCATCAGACTCCCCATACCTTCCTTAAACACTTCAAAACATCACGAGGACTAGATTCTACATGATGGTGCATCACAGGGTTGATTCTTTTGATGATGTACTGGTCGTTTGAGCATGGATTTCATCTCAACCACCCTTTCCCTTAGTTGAATTATCCTGGGACACATATTTTGGTTCCAAAAAATCCCTCAACGATACTGATTATCTCATGCATCTACCTAGAAA
Organism: Viscum album; assembly: GCA_963277665.1. Lineage (NCBI taxonomy): Eukaryota > Viridiplantae > Streptophyta > Magnoliopsida > Santalales > Viscaceae > Viscum > Viscum album. The sequence continues at coordinate 321,946,724 of OY728156.1, forward strand.
TAATTGTGCAAGTCAAATAACAACACATGTGCTCAAATACAAGTTCAAATAAACGAGATACAGAAAATGGATTTTTTTGATCCCCGGTGGTTTCTTCATTCACCCCATACGCACTGCCACCATCATGCCTTACTTCAATATTGATTTTTTCAGAGATCAATAATATGAATCTGGGGATAGAAAACATTGAGTAATAAATTATAATTTCAATAGATCGGAGTATTCTCAATTCACCAAAGAAGTTTGGAGGATAATCAATGATCATATATAGATAACATAAGTGGTAGGAATTCACCTTCATTTTATTTGTGTACAATCTTCCATCAGGTATGTTTCCCATTCATTTCTAAACACATGTATATCATCTTCTGAATATGATTTTTTGCGACAGTCATAGTAGTACTGAAAAAATATAAATACACAAAGGATTAATAAATATTTTAAATGAAATCATAATTATTTTTGAAAATACCTCATCAGGGATGCTAGTTTGTTGATGAAATACGATCTCTTTCATAAATTTACAAACACAATAACCATAGTCCTTTCCATTTGTTTGTTTTGGACACTACAGAAACATCGACAACAATAAGTAATTTGTTTTGATATGTGTTTGGATAGTGAAATGTTATTATATATACCCGGATACTTTTCCAGTTGTAGATCTTGTTGGCGTGCTAATCCTTATGCCTTGGATTCATTCCATGCATTAGATGATATTGATGCACCACCCTATCATAACAGAATCCTCATTAAAAGATAACATAAATTATATAACTAGATTTTGAGTTTTAAAATGTTGGATCTAGTATATTACAAATTAACAAACGACATCATGCGTGGTTGGTTTGTTGGATATCCATGCGTTGAATCCAGAAAATAAATATTTGGAGTATCCAAATTGACTGCAATTAGCATCCAATGCTCCCTAAAAATACAAAAAGGAATAAGTAAAGAAAGAAATGAAAATATAGTTTATATGATTAAATTGTATAGTTTTACCCCTGCATCGTTGGTATTAAAAAGAGTGTGTCATCCGTAATTTTGTTTTCAAACGATTTGAGCATGGATGACATTATTGCAGCCTCTTTAACAAAATCTATTTCGTCTTTTGAAGATGTGGTGTGAGGACTAATGAGTTAAAATTTTTGTTCATGGGGAAATCCCTTCAATTGTTTTTCATATATACGTCTGCAACAAATATAAAATATATTTAGTCAAAATTATCAGAGTATATCAGCTTTTGTAAAATCAAATCATGAAAACATACCCCATGGATACATTTACAACTGAGGCTCCTAGCCATTCATACTTAAGGAGTTCATTTACATTTTCAGCACTAATGAAATCTGATATCTCCTCTCCATACATATCTTTTTTGAAATCAACTATGTGAGTACAGCTGTATTTCAACTTTGTATCCACATGAGCTTGAAATGATATTAACTGTGGATATAGAACGGGCGGGGTGAAGGTGCTCTCAGTAGACCGTTTCAATCGGTTGGTTGATCCTTGAGATAATTTTGAGATGATATTTCGTTTCACCCCACAGTCTTTGTCAATCTGTAATAACAGTCATCGGTTCAGACCTTTTTTCATTAAATGTTAAAGGTCCAGCTTGAAAAATAAATTAGAAATGAATACCTTTTTGTCGACATGTTTTTTTACAAGAACTTTCGGCCATGTGATGAATGTTCCAATAGCTTGTTCAACCATATGAATGTCGTCATCATCATTTGGAACAAGTAGCTCGGCACTCAACTCATTAGCTACGTTAATTGACACTCTAAGATGATCTTTTGGAAGTTGTCTGTTGTGTAGCATGTCGTTTTGCATATTGAACACCGTAGCCCTCGCTACAAGGCGATAGGTGGGAGTTGATAAATATAAATCACAGTCATTTTCACCCTATGGAATATTAGTACAGGAAAGGTATCGGTGTCTATGTAAATCAAATTTCACAGAAACAATTATTAAAACATTTATTACCTCATCTAAGTCAGGTTTTTTAGGGGAATGGCTCGCCTCAAAGCTGGTGGGGGGTGGGGCGAGATTGTCACGCACATGTTGTTGTTGAGTTGTTTCTTCTCTTTGCCTCTCCCCCATCATTTTTTCTATCATCTATCTCTGGTATTGTAATTCTTATTGAAAAATAGATAATTGTTCTTGCAGCTTTTCCATTTTTTCATTTTGATCCCCTGCTTGTTTTTGTTTTTGAAAATATGTTCAGGGTGTCACCCCAAAACCCGCACCTCTGACGTGACCATACTTTTCTAGCTGCTTCAAGGTTGCTGAAAGTATGTATGCATCTGGTGTGGTTGTTGTTGATTATTGTGACTATTTCAGATAGAAAATATAGAAAAATAAGTAGTTATTGTAATGTAATAGCGATTTAAAGCAACTAAAATTTATATTATGTCATACTTACACATGTTTCCCACACTTTTTGTGTGTTTTCATCTATCAATATCCCCTCTTTATTTACACGAGCCTCATTCCATAGCACATGGTGTGGGATGGATATGGATTTAGATTTTGATTCATCAATCTGCATATAAATAGAGAAACATGGTTATGGTGTTGTTTTATGTCATATACTAGTAGTAGGGTAGATTTAAAAGGCGTACTAATTTTTTATCAAGTTCAGCAGACCCCATCCTTGCTTTACAGTAAGGGTACGCTGGTTCTGTTGCGTGTTTTTTATTTTCAGCACTCAGTAGCTATTTCATAAATAAAAAACTATCAATCAGAGTGATGAATACAAGCAAACGTCAAACAACGTATTACCCCACACAATGTACCTGAAAAGTATGCTCCCCATGACAGTTTCTAAACGCATCCCACGCTCCTTGGGATATCAAGTGTATGTAAAGAGGAGGTGGGTGCGGCTTGATTTACCCTTCTGCATCGTTAAGATGATATTTCATTAAAATTTTGGGGAAACCTCTATGAATCCTTCCTGCAACTCTTAATACATATTCCTTGTGCGAGACATCTACTATAAATGCACTCTACAATGGATGATGAAGAGTAAGTAAATGTTTTGGTATGTTATTTTATTTTAATAAATTAAAAAATGATATCATAATGTTACCGTAATCTCTTCCCACATTAGTATTTTCAACCTGGTGACAACATGGTGCCACGACTTTACATGAATTGGCACGAGTTTCTGAGTGACGATTCCAATGCAGCTACTAAAGATGGCTCTGTTGGGGTTAACATGTTGGCCTCACTTATTCCATCCAACCTCAAATTTGATGCCTTTTTTCTTTTTCCTTAAGGATTTTGTCTAACACTGTCAAACTACGACGCTCTTGTTTTTTTGCGCTTTCAGGGTTTCATTTCCTACCATTTCCTCAGAAGTAGCATCAATATCTTCTCCCGGAGTGCTAGAATTGGCAATGAGACCAACAACAACAGGTTGAGAAACCTGTTGTACCTCAGCACTGGGACCAGCAACAACAAGTTGAGAAACCTGTTGTTGCTCTGCACTGGGACCACCAGCATCTGGTTGAGAAACCTATTATTGCTCTGTAGTGGGACCACCGGCTGCTAGTTGAGAGACCTTTTGTGCCTCGATATTGGGCGCATCAGCAGGTGAAAAAGTCATTATCTACAGAAGTGGTTTAATATTTAATTTAGATTACATAAAAACAGCAGTGAACTGATAATAACATAACGTTACACAATGTATGTTACAATAAACAAATAAGCTGATTATTGTACTCTATTTTTTTTCTTTAAAGGCTGAAGAGATTTGACTCCTCTATCGACTACGTAAATTCCTTCATTGTGGTCTCCTATGACATACAAAATGCCGTCTACATTTGGACCGCTGCAAAATGATTGTGAAGTCCCTATAAAAGGTTAAACTTCTGTTGAACTTTCATCTGACCCTTCAGTTGTTTTGGTCGATAAGAGAACAATTGACCAATTTCGGTTTGTAGGGTCTGGAACATAAAATACTTGTACTGCCTGTGATGCCATTATAAATGGTTCGTCTTTCTCCCCTTCCTTACTGAAATAAACTTTCACGAATCCTAATTCATCTATTTTAACAGCACTCCTATTATCAACCCACTTGCATTAAAAAATTTGCACTTTGAATTTTGTATAATCCAACTCCCATATTCGTTTGATGATGCCAAAGTATGACATATTCACATAAATTGGATTTTTGTCCTTAGCACTGGAAACATGCATTGCCTCATCCACAAGTGTAACCCCACTATTCTGCATGGTACTGTCTTCATCATGTTCATTAGTATAGAATGTATACCCGTTAACTGCATAAGAATTGTAAGATAATACGTACACACTTGCTCCTCCGGCCAGCCATTGAAGTCGTTCTAAAATTGAGTCTGGATTTTCATCTAACTGCTTAAAAATATGGTCTCATAACCATCCTATAAACTGTCGATTATGTGTATCTGATATCCATTTTTCAGCCCTAGAAGGATTCAAACGCCTAAGAATTTCTTTGTGGGTTTGAACATATGGGTCAACGTCGAAACTGCTATGAAAAACATAAAGGTGGGCCTTCTCCCGATCTGTAATATTGATTGTGACAACCTATCTTCCATAAATTACTTCACCCTCAAGCCGCTCAGTGTGATGAGATTTCGGTAGGCCAACGATTTCCACACCAGACAGGTATTCGGTACAAAATTCAACAACTTCCTCAACAATATATTGCTCTGTAATACAACCCTCTGGCCGAATTCGGTTTTTGACATACCCTTTCAAAATCTTCATATACCGTTCAATGGGGTACATCCATCTATAATGTACAGGACCACATAGTCGAATCTCTCTCACCAAATGAACCATCAAATGAACCATCATATCGAAAAATGTCGGTGGGAAGAACATTTCCAATTCACATAATATAACGGCAATTTCTCTTTCCATAGTTGGCAATTTCACCGGGTCTATAACTTTGCTACATATAGCTTTGAATAAGAAAAAGAGCTTCATTAATGTATGTCGGACATTCTTGGGGAAAATGCAATGTAAAGCTGTAGGAATTATATCTTGCATCAAAACATGGCAGTCATGTTATTTCATACCCTTTAATTTTAAATCTCCCATTGACACGATGTTCTTGATATTTGATGAATACCCCTCTGGAACCTTTACGTCATTCAAGAAGTTTCAAAATTTATATCTCTCATACCTGGAAAGAGTGTAAGCACCAGGAGGAAAAAATATTCGTTTTTCACCCTTCACTGGTTCCAACTCTTCTCGTATTTCCATCTCAACCATGTCCAATCTAGCCTTAATTCCATCCTTTTTTTTGCCGGGTGCATTTAGCAACGTGCCGATGACACTATCACATACAGTTTTTTCAACATGCATAATATCAAGAAAATGTCTGATATACAGACAATTCCAGTATGGTAATTCAAAAAAACTGATCTCTTTTTCCAACCAGTTTCCGTAAGGTTTTTCGAAAATGGTTTACCAAAAGTAGTGTCCAAATCTTTTACTTTCTCAAACAATTGATCACCTGTTAGTGGAGACGGTGCTGTACGTTACTCTGAAATTCCGTCGAATGATGTCGTCCAAGATCGCTACTTATGTCGTTGGGGTTGAAATCTGTGATGTCCTAGAAACACGGTTTTCGATGAATGTTTAAACCTAATTGACTGTGTACCTTGTTTGCAAACGGGACACCCTTGAGTTCCTTTAATGCTATATCCTGAAAAATTTCCATAAGAAGGAAAGTCATTTATCATTCTGTACAACATGTATTTCAAAGTGAACTATTCATTTTTGTAAGAATCATACATCGTAACACCTGAATCCCACAATATTTTCAAATCCTCGATCAATGGGGCCAAATAAACATCAATATCATTACCCGGTTGTTTTGGTCCTGATATAAGCATAGATAACATGATGTATTTTTGTTTCATGAATAACCACGGTGGTAAATTATAATTTACCAACATAACTGGCCATGTACTGTGACTACTTCTTTGAAAACCAAAAGGATTCACCCCATCTGTATATAACGCCAGACGAAGGTTTCTCGGCTCGTTCCCAAATTCAGGATACTCTTGATCAATTCTCTTCCACTGAGGAGAGTCTACAGGGTGACGTAGTTTCCCATCTTTAATTCTTGTATCTGCATTCCATGGCAATTGTCCTACAGTCTCCTCACTTCCATATAGGCGTCTAAACCTAGGAATGATTGGAAAGTACCATAAAACTTTCGTAGGACTAGAATCATCTTTCTTGTATCAGGAAGCACCACACTTTGGGCATTCTTTAAGTGATTTTTGGTCCTTGCGAAACAACATACAGTCATTCGGGAAAGCATGTATTCTTTCAAAGATCATACCCATCGATCGTAGCATTAGTTTGGCATCATATGTTCGGCTTGAGAGTTCATTATCTTCTGGGAGCATGTCATTCAGGAGAGCAAGTAGTTCTGTAAAACTGGCATCACTCCACCCATTTCCTGGTTTCAAATTATACAACTTTAATATAGCTGACAATGCTGTATATTTAGTGCAACCAGCATACAATGGCGTTTTTTCAAAACTCTTTAACTTCTCAAACAATTTTGGGCAATCACGAAGTTCATATTCAACTATCCTTGTCATTTCCTCAATAAGATCTTTATCATTTTTCACATCTACAATCACACCCTCCATACGATCGTCTTCACTATTCACGCTTCTAATCATATCAGATGATCTATAAAATGTCGTGTTCTCTGAGTCACTACCTACATTGATTTTTTCTGGTATTTATTCCAACATGTATAACTTCGATCTATTCCGTGATAGATCAGGTGTTCTTCCAAATCCTCTGGACTAATTTGTCTTGAATAACAACAGCGTAAACACGGACAAAGGATTTGAGAAGGGTCACATGCATGATCTTCTACAAACTTGGTAAACTCTTTCATGTCATCTTCATACTCTTTTGTCAACCGATTGGCATTCATCCATTCTTTATTCATATTCATCGTCTTTATGGGTTTGATCTCGAGAACTTGCCTAATATTATGTTTTAATTTATCAGGTATAATTGTTTGGGTTTTATAAAAACAAATCATAGTACAAATTCCTTTAAACACATGTGAAATCCATATACATGGTGTGTCCAGTAGGGTGAACATTGTGTATGTATAAGATACCTGATTTAATCTGTCATATATTAAATTTATTCCAAGTTAGTCTTACAAAGACTGAATGATGCCTTAGAAAATACATGACATTTAGAACAACTTGAGATAAAGACGTGTACTTTAGATACATATTGAGTCACCTCACCTGCTATGCATCACAATTTTGTGGAATACACGGTGTGTAGTCCTTACATGACCACTAGGGGTGTATAGTATATGCACATCAAGTCTCTATGGTATCTATACATTGTGTGAGTGAAGTAAAACACATGTCATCCTGGGGTGTTCATTCATAAGTCAAGTATATGTAAATTACCAATTTATATATTCCAATGTTCAACAAGAACCAACCAACATTAAATTCATTTAGTGCGCAAACAAGGACCACCAACGACCACAATTTTTAGCGGGGCGTTTAGCCCATACATTTCACATTATAACCATAAATATCAAACAGTAATAACATGCGAACAAGAGGAAACCAATGAGTAACATGAGAAAAGTTTATCTCTTTATTAAGAAGTAAATTTTATACCTCATCAGGGAAAACATCCTAAAAATGTACTACCATTGGGGAAAAAGAATCCTACAGCATTCTAGCAACATCTACAATATGCCTGACTATTTGAGCCATGAGAAAATACAATATAGATTGAATTGGTTCTACATGACCAGATAGAAGATTCCTCTCATCCAAGTGAAAATAACTCTGTCTATTTTGGAGATAAAAAGTTAACTCTCACATGGGAACAAATGATTTTGGATTGTTATAAAACAAACTAATCCATAACAAAACTAAAATAAAATATTATCATATAAATCATGGGTGGTTCACAAAATAAATGATAACCACCAATATCTAGAGATCATTCCTTGAAACATGTTATATTCTTGGACTATAATACCAATAGTGTGTTGATGGTGATAACACTATCCAAGCTTTACACCTCCAAGCCTAAAACATTTACAAAAAGAGTGAAAAAAAGGAATGTGATTATCTTTTATAAAAAATAAAATAAAGGGTAGATGATATAGGAATTGTACCATTGACAATAGATGATCAAGAATCCACAATAGCCATAGTAGACTACATAACATGCATATGACCAGCCCCTAAACCCTAGGCTGGAGTCAGACTCCCTATATGATATATACTCTTCCTTATACTTTCATTCCTTCATGGTGGTACGACATCCCCTCCCTTGACCAAAACTTCCAATGGGACTCTAGCTACCTATTATCAGAGGAGTGTTTGAGTCCTTCGCAATCTCTAGTTCCATTCATGTTCCCCTATAAAGGCTCTATTGCTGCATGCCCCTAGAAAACCACATTAGGTGGTTGAATCTTTTATAATCCTGACACCTCAATCGCAACACCATACAAACCAAACAATCAAAATTTTAGATTTTACAAAGCATCCCTTATTCAATTTTGTTTGTTAATTCATGGGTTATCACATAAGTTTTATCATCCTGGGGTGTTCATTCATAAGTCAAGTATACACATATTACCAAGTTATATATTCCAATTTTCAACAAGAACCAACCAACATTCAATTAATTTAGTGCGCAAACAAGGACAACCAATGGCCACGATTTGCAGCGGGGCGTTTAGCCCGTACATTTCACATTATAACCATCAATATCAAATAGTAATAACATGTGAACAAGAGGAAACCAATGAGTAACAGGAGAAAACTCACTGCGAAGGTGTCATTAAGCACACGGCAGAGGTGCGTACGTGGTAGAGTAGAGGCGCATAGTAGAGGAGATTTCTAACTAAAAAGAAAACATTAAATAGGGGAAACCCATGAGAATAAAATAATCTTAAACCAAGTACACTATTTACCACATCCCACAAACCCCAAAAGACAATGCATGCAAATAAATTTAAATTTATTGATAGAAATCTCTATCTGATCACTAATTTTTATTCAAACCATAGGTGCAAAAAAATCCAAATAGGAATTAGGAGGATCACATACCTCGAGAAAAGAAATCCAACCATAATAGTGATCAAGCATAAAACAATGTGAACTAGATGGAACTCAGGATGGGGAGTAAGCCATCATGTAATAACTCTAAGAAATTGGTGTGGTGAAGAAAGCCCAACATCCTATTAGTATTTGTGGTGCGATATGTTATACTCAACACCTGATGTAAGGGAGTGTGATTTTCCTATATTCTCAACAATTACCTTACCATCTTATGTTATCCTCTATAAAGGTGTATTTTAATTTTAACTAGAATGGGGAATTACCTCCCATCCATCAATTTAATTAGGACCAATTGTATAAGTAAGGCATTATTCAAATTCATATTTATATAACAAAACATGAAGAAAATCATCTCATATGTCCCATTATCCATGTACAATTTCATTCAACGAAATGAAATATACAATTATCATTCTATATAACATGCAGTAGATGGTGTTCCCTTTCAACCCATTATAGATCTTTTCAATTCATTTAATTAATTCATTAAATTAAAATAAATCCATCATATAAAATTCACACCTCATTATTATTACACATTCAATTTTACCAAGAATGGAAAATTCACTAATAAGGCTCAAAGCGTCTCCAAAATGGGCCATAATCAATATGGAAATTTCCTACATGGTAAATTCCATTAAGAATCTAGGCCAAACACCTATAATGTGTCTTCAATTCCATTTATATAACCTTGTATCAAGGGAAGCCTCATTTAAAATCTTTGACATAAGCTAAATAGGTGTTCAAGGCAGTTAATAATTTGACATTAAAGGGATAATTTTACTTGGCACACTCAAGGGGTGTCCATAAAAGAGTTTAAGAACATCTAACCCATGAAACAAGATTCAATAGGTGTTTATTGAGGTGCAAGTATTAAATAAAGAACTCAATAATATCAATAATCCATTGACTCTTGCAATAACACCTTAAATCAGGATTTCACACGTTCAATTCAAGCGGTAGAAAAATTTTTTACCTGAAAATGAATATCAGTAATGGTAGCGGTGGCGGTGGAGGCAGCGCTTGAGGCGGAGACGGCGGTGGTGGCAATGCAGCAGCGGCGGTAGAGGTGGAGGCGGTGGCGGCGGCAGAGGCGGTGACGGTTGTGACAGCGAGTGTGGAGGCGGCAGAGGCAGCGGCAGTCGTGGTAGCAGGAGCGGGGGCAGAGGCGGAGGCGGCGGTGGAGAAGGAGGAGGACGAGGAGGAGGAAGGAGGAGGAGGGAGGAGGACGAGGAGGACGAGGAGGAGGAGGACGAGGTCGCGACGACGAGGGGCCTGGTTCAGCTTCCGCGAGAGCTTGACCGCGTACAAGCGAGTATGGCCTGTTAGGGTTATTAAATAAAACCCGACAAAACCTTTATCAGCGCTCGTTAAAAGTGCTGATAAAGGTATGTTTTATCAGTGCTAAAATAAAAGCGCTGATAAAACATTCATTTATCAGCGCTTTTTTAGCGCTGATAAAGAGCTACCTTTATCAGCACTAAAAAAGGGCTGATAAATGTTACATTTTATGAGCGCTAAAAAAAGCACTGATAAATGTAACATTTATCAGTTCTTTTAGATAGCACTGATAAAGGCATACCCCTTTATCAGCGCTTTCTGTTTAGCGCTGATAAAGGGCAGCGCTTCCCTTGCCCTGTTTTGTGGTAGTGCATATTGAACTACGATATAATGTATTTCTTGAGACCTTCATCAAAGCATCTCACCCTCAATGGCTCATCAGCAAGACAAATCAACACAAAAATATGAATCTCTGTGAAGTGGGTAGAATAATTCATAACGTTCAAAGCTCCCTACTTCAGATGCATAAATTCACTATCCCTTTAAAATAATAGGGTTTTATTAAAACCTAGATTGAAAATACCTCCAAACAAGGTCTCAAAGTGTATCAACCTGGATTAGAACATACCAATTGTTCTTAATTTCTTCTTAAAACATATATATCACAAGATTCACTCTCCAATCAGAAGGTTTCTCCAGATGATCTAATATATAGAAGATAGTCTCAAGCCACAACTCAGTAGCCTGTGGAACTCTATCCCCTAAAAAAATGGGAAGATGCTTCTTCTGGAACACAAACATCAGCTCTTCCATAGATGAGGAAGGCTGTGGGGGTCCTTGAACCATCCACATAAAGTGTATGAAACTCTTTTTGAAAATGGGCATCATTACCCATGTTTGGAATAACATTCTATCCCACTTGTGGCACTACTAGAGGTTCTGTGGTAGCCTAGTTCCCACAACCTCATAAGCATGGTTGTTGGCACCCTCCTGGAACACAACTGGAGGTCATTGTGGTGGAATGTCTCAAAAAATTCTAAATGCATACCTCATAAAATAAATTTTATAGCAACCAGATCATTAATAGAATAATAGGATAGTTTTAATACTTCCAATAAAAAAGTCACACCCCTCTTTGTGCTTCTAAATCCATGACTAGGTAATAGGAGATACTATAAAAAGTACCTGCGACATTGCCTACTTCTCACTCTAAATCTGGGTCTAGGTCAAGTTCTCTACTTCAAAACTTAAGTCATTATAAATTCATATTTATATCAAAATTATCTTTAAATGGTTAAACCAAATGGGTCATCACTTCTTATGCATAAGGGACCATACACCTTATGAACTAAAGTGTGGTATCCACTAAATCGAAACCATAACCCATTCAAGTCCATGAGATCAATAGTACATGACTCAACGTTCTATAATTAGATTATTAGGATTTTTTCCATTACCTATATAGGAAAAAACTATTTAGGTTATGTCAGAGACTTTAATTACCAACTATTTTTCTCAATTCCCTACACAAATCATATATCAAACAACAAGTATATAACCCAAGGCACACATAATAGATGTCATGCATTCAAGAAATGCATCCTATATAGTGTGGCATATGCATGGCATGTGATTCTTATAATGTAACTAAAATGATGCATGATATGTCATACCCACATCTCATCAGGGAATAATAAAACCCATAACCATAAGGAGCATCAAACATCAAGTGTGTCACCCAACAGTGGAATCAAATCAAATTTAATATGGAAAATCTAGAAAAACACATCACATTCCAGGTAATTTAGATTTATCTATATGTTAGTTAGATACTCCCAAGAACAACTCATTAATAAATTCCAATATCTTCTAAATATCCTATAAACTATATGAAAATAATAAATCTAGACAATAAAGTTCTCTGATACCACTTTGTAACATCTCGTCCAGATAGCCACTAAATGGTGCCCTGAGCTGGTGGGTCACATGGAATCACATGTGGCTCCTGGTATTCTAAAGGTTGCTAACTAGCATCGAGGGTCTGAGGTGACACACTGTGGAGACTATACCCTCATGAACAGAGTAATGTAGCAGTATCTCAAGTAACTAAATCAGTAAAAGCATAATATAAATTAGAGATAGAAGATAAAAATCCAAAAGACTATAATAATAATAAATGAAAGAGTATTTTCTTGTACAATATGATGATCCTATCATGTATCTATTAAAAATAATAGGAAATCATGGAAATAATAATCTAGTATAATACATGTATCAAAATAAAAAAATACTAGAAAATAAATATCTCCAGCTAACATCACGAGCATAGCTCAGTCCTTTGCTCACTTACCCCTAAGAATTAATCAACTCAAGAATCATGAAATGGAACCTTTCCCTGATACCTCGCTACATCCATAAAATTTATGTAGGTATCCAATGGCGGCCTAGACAAGGTGTGAGATAAGACTCAGTCGGAGACCACCAACAATGTGGATAACAATCTGGTCTATGTATAAAAGTTTAAGCAGTGTGAAATATATCACATGTATAGAAGTAATTTAAGTAAGGTGTCAAAGAAAATATGATGTTGTCCTACCAAACATGGCTCCCTATGAATAATAATCAATAAACTATAATTAAGGGCTATTATAAAGTATAAAAAAGTTGGTGTGATACTGTACAATCTAACAACTGTAATCAAATAGCCACACAAAGGCTATTTGAAAATCATATAAAAAATCTCAACAAAAACCATGTTGTGTAATCAAGTGCCCACATACACAATTGCCTATACTGTGTAATCTAGTGTCATACCACAAAGGGACAAATAAAAGGTATAGAAGACCGTGGAATCCACCTTGAGTCTGTGGAACATCTCGATGGAAACTTGGTAACAAACTGGGTGGAGTACAAGGAGTATGTCTATAGAGCATGTACAATGTGAATCTAAGAAAATTGAATGCAAGGGGTAAAAATACTCTATCCATCCTATGGAATAAATATCTTATGAGTAGAAATGTCTTAGGAATCCACTATGATAATCAATACAGATCCATAGAGTATAAATGTCCATGACATCCAAGGGAATCAGGATCCAATGAGATTGTCCAAGGAATCCAATACTATTATCAATTCATCAATCATTAGAATTCACAACCGATGAGTTATTACAACCCATTAAATATTTTCTATATAATATTTTATCTATTTTAATCATATATAATCACATACAAGAGGAAAAAACCTTATTCTATCAATTCAATTCAATCCATTCCTTTAATTTACAAATAAATAGGTAAAACAAGGTTCTCAAAAACTTAAAAAATTCAATAAACTCTCAATAAGTCTCCCATTATAATTGGAGAGCTCACACTCACCCAAATGGGTGGTATAATATGGAGGAGATACAAGGACACACCTCACAGGTGGTATGAGTTTAGGCTAACAACCAACAATGATAAAGATGCACTAAGTGGGAAACCTAATCAGTCTCTAAAAATTTATTCAAGTCATTCAATTAATTTTAGTGGCGTCATTATAAAGTATGGTGTGTGGAACAATGACAAAAAGTCTTAAAAATCACAAAAATTTAATGAAATGTTATAGACCACTTACCTCATATCTGTGGTAGAACACTTATCCAGTATCGAATCCTAACTCGATCCAAATTATAAGAAATCAAAATAAGGGACGATTATCCTTGAAATAGGGTATATTATATTGAAACTAAATGAATTAGTTTACACAAATACAAATTAATAATGACATAGAAGGAATTTATAACCAACTTGTATGGATCCAATGAAATGAGAGATGTTCGATTCCAAGTCTGGAGTGAGAATTTATACCCTGACCAACCTTTAGGCTTCCATGGATTTCAATGGGAGGAGAAAATCTGACCATGATTGGAGAATAAAAAAATAGGAGAGCAGGGTTATATTTTAGATCTTTAATTGAAAAGAGTTATTTTTCATCAAAATACTGGGTCACACGGTTTGGATGCATAGTTGTCCAAACCATGCACCCCTCACTCCCTCTCTAGGAAACCAGCATAGTTCATGGAAAAGGTTTAGAAAACCATGAAGAAACCCTAAAATATGCCTCTGTCCCCTGTTACCCCTCACATGGTAATAGTTCATGGTTAGAAAAATTATGAACTGACCATGCATTTATCCTCTACTAAAAATTTTAGGTTCTCCCAGACGGGTATGCAGCCCTGGCTGTATGGTTCCCCAAATCATGAGGCCTCCTACAACCTCTGAAACACCATGCATGTTAGTAATAACCATGCATATTGGGTGGAATAGTTTCATATAACCTTGAATCCCAACTATTTTACTCTAGAATTTGGGCTCCAGGATCTGAACAAGCCCCATAATCCCTTGAAACTCCCATGATCTCATTAGTCACCCACATTTGGTCAAAACCAAGTAGTTAAACTGAAATTCCAAAGATCTGTACCTCATAGGAAAACCCAAGATCTGAAAACTTTGGTCATGGATTCATAATCTCCATAATGTCCATGAATATGAAAATAATTAGTTTTAGATAGTTTTGGAGTTTCATAATCACTTATATGAAACTTATGTTAATGGTTCGCATGAAACACTTAAAAACTCCCTTTTTCTATGATTATTGAATTCAATAATAGAGATGACTTTGTAGATTAATATAATTCTAAATATTACCACTATATAATTATGAAAATATCATAAATTAATAATTATTACATATTATTACTAGTATATAACATTCCTTAATCATTCTTAACATAAACATTATAACAATGTTCATGTAGGTGGTAAAACCAACCAAAATAAGAACACGTTATAAGAATTGAATAAGTAAGAAAACGTTAATTTATAATGATAATATAACAATTAAAAAATATTAATAATGTTATAAATATCATATTTATTCATTATATTCATTATTACAATAACCCATGCAAGATGATGATGAAAAATGAATCACATCACTTTGTGGAGCTAGTAGTCTGCATGCCCTCACAAGCGATGTTCCCATTTATCAATTGATGGAAATAAATAAAGATAAACAAAAATTTATCCTTACATAATACTTAATATATTATAAATATCACATATATTCATTAAATACAACTATATAACCATATATAAGAGGTGGTAATGGAAAATGAAAAATATCATTTGATAGAGGTGGTAGTATGCACGTACACATGAGGAAAGTTTACATTTTCCGTTAGATGTAAAGAAGATAGAAAAAGGTTGTATGATTGTAATAAAAAAAATTAAGTGTATTAAATATACTTATTTTATTATATTAATTTGGTTATATAATATTTTTAGGGGGTTTAAGAAGAAATAAACTCAAAAATGTTTGGTAACAACATATACATATTCCTTGGATAATATCCTTTAAAAACACCTTAAGGCTAATTGGATGGGTATTTTGGGGAGAAAATAAACTATAGGATTTTTATTGGATATTTTTTAAGGTATTCTATATTTACCGAGTGATGTGAATAAGTGAGGAGAGGATGCACCCTTTTATAATTGAGGGGAGTGACACCCTTGTAAATATTAAGAAATTAAAATATAATAAAAATATTTATCAAGTAAAGTGACTCAAATTTGGTCTAAATATTAATATAGTATATTTTATGGTCTAAATCCACTCAAAAAAGTCTAATTTAGCCACAATTTAGAGATATTTTAAGTCTTATCTCTTAGTTTAACCGCCCTTGTTAGCCCTTTTAACCCTTACCATGGTGATATATGTTTACCTTGTTAACTATTTATTATAAAAAAATAAGACTTATTAAATAATTTTAATATGATGATACCAAATATCAAATCCATTTTATAATATTCAATTTCCATAAGTTGTAAAAATTATTTTCAATATATGTTTGCAAAATGCAACGAAAAACCATTATTTTAAAATTTCATTATTAAACTTAAAAATATATTTACACAAAAATAAATTCTAATAATTATTCCTATAACACCATGATATATTGTTAAATAATTTACCAAATTAATTTAATATTTTTTATATTTTTTGTTTCATGTAACACTGAGTTTATCTTGCATAATACGAAACACTGAGTTTAAACGAAACGGGTTATAATATTAAAATATTATTATATTATAGTTACCACCTAGCCATTTGAATGATGGTTATGGATATTTTTAACTAAATTATGAAAATATATTATGTACACATGTATATAAAATTAATTATTTAGTGACCAATTAATTAAAAATTAAAATAAAAACTATTTGAAAATAATGGAAATATTTTTCTCAAACACTATTTTAATGAAAACAAACACATTTTCCCTTAATAAATTAAACAATATAATATTTGTGAATGATTTTATTGAAATTTATATTTTATATAATTAATAAAATGTTTAAAATTCATCTTATTGTTTTCTATATAATATAAAATAATGAATCCAATTTTATCATAAAAAAATGTATTTTTCTAAAATACAATTTTGTCTCCTTTTTAAGAACTTATTTTAAAACTCATATTTATGAAAGGTTTTGATATTATATTTTAAAAAATAAATATTATATTTTATATTATAATTTAAAAATTATCTTCAGGTGATTTTTTGTTATTATTTTGAAAATATTAATTTTTTGATTAATAATAAAACACACTGAATTTTAATTAAAAACTACATTTTTGTTCAAATTATTTGTATGGTTAAATTATTTTTTATATTTGTTTTATATTAAAATTATATCAATTATATATCTATTATTACAATTTGGTTCACTAGAATTATTTTAATACTGAAATTTTATAAAAAAACTTTATAGACTTTTGAACCTTTTCTCTTTGAAAACCTGCTTTCCTATCACGTCTGTGGGATTAATTTTAAATTAAATTATGAAAATTATGTGAATTGAATTTGGAAAAAGCGATTAAATATTTAGAATAATTATAATATATATTATCTAATAAGTTCAACTTAAATTTTTACCAAAACGAATAGTGAAAATAGTAAAAATTAATTACTGCGATTAAGGTAAAAATGGGTTTACTAGGGGTTAAACAAAAAATATAAGGGTTAAAATGACCTATAAACTTATCTAAAATATATTTTTTGGAAATATTTCGACCCAATAATATATAATAATCAATAATAATCAATTGTTATGCCTTTAAATGTGAAAAACATGGGTAAACTCTTTTCTTTTCAAAAATTTCAAGCCTGCCACTCACCTCATTTATAAAAGGCTACCCTCTATTCTCTCTTCTTCACACCTTAAAACCCTTTTCATTTGAAAAATACCTATCAAAATTCATTTAAAAAATACCTAATCTAATCATATAATTCTTATTTTAGTAATAAATCCAACCTATGAAGGCTTTTGGTGCAAACCTAAGGAGAATACCTGAAGAAGAGGTAACATTATCCAACAAGCATTTTTATAATATTTTTTCCCCCACATCGTTAAATTAGTTTTAAAACATGAAGATATAATAAAATAATTATCATAAATATAATTATGTTTTTTTTAATTTCATGACCTAAAACCATCTCCAATTTCATCAAATGGGTTGAAAAATCATCATTCATATGTACGACAGACTACTGTCTCACAAAACAATGTCATTTAGTTTTCCATTAACACCTATAACAGTTGGGTATAATGATGAATATAAATTATATATATATTATATTTATAACATAATTATAGATATGTATTTATTATATCATATATTACTTTTTTTTAATTTCAATTTGGTAATGGTTTCGATAAAGTTATTTGTGTGTACGGCAGACTACGACCTCACGAAACAATGTGATTTGTTTTCACTAACGCTTTACATGGAAAAAAATATGGATAAATTTAATGAATATATGTGATATATATGAAATAATTATTATATTAATTACATACTTATCATTATTAAAATATAATATATCATTTTATTTCTTACCTTTTCACTTACTGAGAGAAGATAACGTCGTTTGTGTATATGTGGACTACTGAATTCATGAGGCGATGTGAATATCTATTTTAGTCACAAAAACACATGGATGACATGTATAAGTATATTTAATGAAATAATATTATATTATTATCATTATTAAAATATAAAATATTACTTAACTCCTTTATATAATTATCTTTGAAAAATGGAAACATTACTCATGCATACATACGACCTACTATCTCCATGATCGTAACATACTTCATTTATAAAAACCATATTTAATGATTGTTATTAAGAGTATAATTGATGTATTAATATGATAATTATTTAATTATTATTATTCACGATATTTTGGATCCATGATCAAATTAATAGGACCAAAAATAAAAAATCATAACATATACGAAAAACAAATCAGTTATTACCCAAAACGTGATTTTTACAAGGAATTTGTAATAAACGGGTAATAAATGATAATAAGTAAATAATATTTGGTGTAATATATATAATTATTGTTATATAATAGATATAAAATAAACTTATATTAATTATTTATGAGTTTTTAATGTGTACGAAAGAAGTTGAGACTTAAGGTAACAGATTTCAAGTCTCGCTATTTTTTCTGGGAGACATATGAAAATTCACCCCTTATTTATTTTCTTTAGTTAATATAGTACCCCTTTGACATTTTATATCATGAATATACTTATTTTCATGATATTTAAAGTTTTATTTTAGGTTATTATTTATTGGGGATTACGATTCAAAAGATTTCTAAAGCAGTCGGGGATTTCCATCTCATTTTTTACTTCACTGAGACACAAGCCATATTCACCACATATTTATATGATGTGGTATATATAATTACCATTAATGTATTTAATGATGACTATACTAAAATTTATGGGTATTAAACATTAATTTTAATATCTATCTTTCATAGGTATTATCTTTCAAATGTTATCAAATTGGTAATTGTTTTATGTTACAATAACACCATTTAGTGGGATTGTTTATGATCAAGTATCCAATATTGAAATATTATGACATAACTCTCAATAATTGTCATAAATTCTCCTTTATTATGGTTATTCATGATATTTTTAGGTAATAGTACCATTTTTATAATATTCGGTTCTTAAAATAATAGAGAAAATGTTTTTAAGATAATCCAACTTTATTTCTATCTTAGGTTGGAAATCTGTTTTCTTCCAAAAACATGTTCTATAAAAATGTTTTAAAAAATGGTTGTAAAATTATTAAAATGATATATTAAAGGAAGTTTTACCCATGTTTTACCTTTTTTTGAAAAGAATATTGATTTCCTCCAATGGCCCGAAGGCCTTCATTTTTTATTGTTTTTGATAATCCACCTTTCAAGGGGTGAGGTAGAACCCTTACAAGGCCTGTAAGCATAAGTATTACATGGCCCATTGGCCTTAGAGGAATTCATTTGCCCGTAGGCTTCAAAAATTACATACAACCCAGAATATCTACTTAGAACTAGTCCTCCCCAGCATCTTTATCGTGAAATCAGCTCTCCACCTTCGCATGGCTGTTCAGCTAGGCATTCCCGTGCATGCACAAACTTGTCCCGATGGAAGGTTCCATACCCTCTCATTCTTGAAATCCGTTTAGATTCTGCTATGGTGAAATCTCCTTGCTCATCCTCCTTGTATATCTTGTTCCTCATAGGTCGTCTGGTTTGCATCTGCACTTAAGGTGGCCTGAAGGCCTTGAGGTGGCCCGAAGGCCTTACCGACCTGAAGGCCAGGGTGACCTGAAGGCCTTAAAGGGCTCGAGGGACAAATCGGTGGCCCGAAGGCCCAAACAGGGGCATATTCTTAGATACTATAGTTCCAAACAGTACCTGCTACAGTTCCGGATACAGTTCCCGCTACAGTACTGCACAGTTCCTACTACATTGCCTGCTACAGTGCTGCTACAACCCTGCTACAGCCTTGCTATAGTACCCCCGGAAAATAATGTCTCTGCCTGGATTTGATCCCGGGTCTCCAGGATGCACTTGGAGATTCCTTACCAACCGAGCTAAGGCTCATGTGCAAAAAAGAATCTTAATTTTATTTTAAAAACAATTCCCATTTGTCTTTTACCAAAAAAGTGAAAGGAATATTTATTTTTAACATATGCAACATGAATGGAATTTTCCACGATCATGACCATTATTTTATCTGAATATTACTTTATATTTTTTAAGGGTTATTTTCAAAGAAAAGTATTTTAATAATGTTTTATTTTCTAAAAACTATTTTTCAAAATGAGAAGTATATTTTCCTCAATAAATGTTTTAAATTATTTTTAAAGACTTCTTTATAAGTTTTCAAGGTTATTTTAAAATAAAAGGATTCTTAAAATGTTTTATGATTTAATTTTTTTTAAAGTGAAAATTATATTTTCATCAAGAAATGTTCTAAATGGATTTTAATGCTTCCTTTATAAGTTTTAATGTCTATTTTCAATGAAAATTACTTCAAAAAATATATTATAATGTTTAGATTTAAAAATTTATTTTCCTCAAGAAACGTTCCAAGTGATTTTTATTTCAAAATCATTCTCTATATATGATGATACCATTTTACGTTACTTTTTATTTATTTGGGATAAAATATAAGGACACAATTCTTATTATTTCTTTTTATGGTTTGTGTTTATGATGATGTGAGGTTTATGAAACCAATTTCTCTTCCATGGGTTATACCATGATATAAATTTTATAAAACCTGCTTCTTTTTTTGGGTTATGCTATGATGAAATGATGAAATGATGAAATGATTATAAAATTTGTCTCTTTTTCATATTTTATGATATGTTAAAATTTTTATGAAACCCATTTTATTACATAGGTTGTGGTATGATGGATGTTTTATGATATTATAGCACACATATGTGTGAATTTCATTATGTGATCGGTGTGACCTATATATACCTCTAATAAATTGGGTAATGATTTATATCTCATGAGGTAGATATGATTGGAATGAGGAGTGAAATTAGTTCAGTAAGGTACTTTTTATACTATGATGGTCTTGGGAGTGAACCTTGATTACTATGACGGTTTTGGGAGTGAATCCATTTTTTATGATAACCTTGGTAGTGTGAATTGACTACTGTGGAAATTATTTTCTATGACTATGTATATAACAAAATTTTATATATTATTCTAATGAATTATATCATGGATCATTTTCATTGATTCCCTTATTATTAATGTCTTATGAAATACTAATATTTATGCCATAACTCTATATTATGATCTTTGATATGATGGGTATCGTTTTCAAATGTTAGTCTCATGTTGTCACACCCTTATGTTCATGTTATAATCATATATCCCCTTTATTTACCTTTAGTGACCATCTAAGATCAACCTTGGTTATGTTTCCTTTACCCAAGCTATGAATAAATGTTTTAAGTAGGGTATTTTTATGAAGAGTACTAAATTAGAATATTTTTATGGGATATAATGGAGATCTTTAAGAAAATTAGTATATTGTGTACCTATTATTCGAGGACAGAAAACTATTATGGTCCTCAAGCGTGTGTTTTTGTAATGTATTACATATTAATAGAAAAATATATTATATCCATGTATTAAAATCCTAGATCTCTATAGTTGGTATCATAGGAAAGGTTTAGTTAACATTTGGAAACTAGAATGAGAAATATTTAGTTATATCCCAAATATATTTATAAAGATAAATCTAGGTATTTATTTAAGGATAAGTCTAAGGATAAGTCAATGCATAACAAATTTTACTATAATTTTAGTAAAGGATAGAGAAAGTGGTTTTCAAGAAATTATATCTATTTATGGATACTAAAAGTGGATGTGACTCTATACTAGAGGTACCTAGTGTTAATAACTACTAAAAGGGTGTATTGAGATAGAATTGACCATTACCCGGTTCATGATAATAGGCCTTACTACACACCTAGTTTGACACTCCCGGGCTATATGCTTTGGAAATTCATAAACTCTTTATGAACAATCATAAAGGATTGAAATAAATGATGGATATGAATTACCTAGGAAAAACCTATGGTGTCATAACTTAAAAATAACTTGTTAGGATTTAGTCATCATATAAGTGATTTTAATGATTATTTAGTCTCCTATTATGATTAGCATTTCTCACACTATTATTTTTGGTTTTATTCAATGGTGGGAACCATAAGAAACTTGGTTAATATTGAATGTAACATAAAATTCGATCATGAGAAACCAAATCAGATGATGACTGGAGAGGAGATATTTTCTTATATATAACCAGTTGTTACAGAACATGACTAAGAATGTGCACCATAACCAACTATCAAATTAACCAGAGAAGATAAGTATAGAGTTTACTGAGATGTGGAGATAATTAAAGAAAGAAGATTCAGTTTCCTATATGTCAAGAATGTGGGAAGAAGAACTCAAAGGAATGTATCCAAGGGATGAGAAGATGTTTTGGGCAAGGAAAAGAAGGACACAAATCAAGTGATTTCAAAGAAAAAATGAAACATTTGGGTAATTTAATGGATGAGAATAATTGTCTCCCTAAGGAATCACTAATTGTTGAATCTTTTAAATGTGGAATGTATTGAAATTATGAAAATAGATGTCTGAAGTGGAAATCTTGTGAAAAGAATCATCAGGTTTGTACAAGTAATGGTTTTTCTATAGAAGATGAATAGACTACTAATGGCATATTAAAGGAATGGGGTATTAAATAATTATACGATGAATCCTAGTTAATGGTTTGAGAAGGAAGTTGGATTATTGATGTATTATTGTATTGGAATTCAATGATTATGTTATATGAATCATGAAATATATAGGGATTGTTTAGTATAAGTTTTTAGTTAAGGATATACAAGAATTTGTTTAATAATACTAATGACCTAGAAAAGTGATTTAATGGAAAGGTAATATTTTATTAAGAATAAATTATTAATGGAATATAACCCTTTATATGTTCATAATTTTGAAAAATTGGTGCTTAATTTGTAAAAATAGATGATTGATATGGATAAAGTAAATGGGATAGTATTGATGACCTTAGAACTGATAAAGGATTTTTTGACAAAGTGGTTTATGTTATCATTTATAGAGTTTACAACATTATTATATCTACATAACATGTTCAATAATCTATGGTTTTATTCAAGTAATGATGAAGAATTCATGTTTTCATTGAGTTCTTATTATAATTCTGTTTATTACTAGGATTCAGGATAATATATGACCAAGGTATTCACATATTTTTCATGTGATCCTCAAGATCTTCTTAATTATATTTGGAGGATTAATGTTATTTTGAGTTTGGAAAATTTAGTGAAATAATTTATTATTTTTAAATTTTGTAAGGGTCATAAGGTTAACTATTTATAAAATGGTTTAAGTTGAAATTTGGATGATTTTATAGAGATTACTGTATTACTCCACCATATAAATATTTATCCATATTAGATAAACAATGATAATTTTTTTAGAGATACAATGACTAAATTTTCATTATTTTATGGATTTTATTTAGTTCTTTATAAATGAAAATAATTAATCTCTTAGGGTAAGAGATGAAGTGGAAATTAACTAAGGCACAACCAAATAATGAAATTGTTCCCATGAAATAAAAACATATCAAGTAAATTTTCATATGTTCTCAATATAGATGGAAAAGTAATTACCCAAAATTAGGAAATGCTACTTGAAATAAAATTTTATCCTGTTATCATTATTTTTGATTATATCAATGACCCTTTTAACACCTCTTTGTTTTATATTTTCATAACCATTAACCTTCTCTGGATCACCCACTCTTCTGTGATCAATAATCTCTACCACTCTCTATAATTATTTATGATTTTATTTAATATACATATCTTCACTTAAAAAATATGTTCTCATATTTGAAAACCTTGCATGTGTTATTCTAGATGACTTTCACACATCCCTTTCTCTTTTTCAACATGCTGTTTTATTAACTGTTTTTAAGATGCGAGTTTCTATAAAGAAATTTTCAAATGTGAAACCTTTGATGTCTAAGATTAATTTAGATGGAGAAATTAATTTTAATGTGGGTATAATGTTACACCCTGAGATTTAGTGAAGTAAGTTTTTCAGATAAATTTAACATTTTTGATATTTTTCATTACACATAACACAAAGTTTATCTTACGTTTCATGCAACACTGAGTTTAAAGGAAATGTGTCATATTATTAATATATTAATATATGATAGTTATCACCTATTCATTGAAATGATGTATATGAATAATTTTAACTAAATTATGAAAATATATTGTTTAAAAATTTATATAAAATTAATTCTTTTGTGACCTATTAATTAAAACTGAGAATAAAAACTATTTGAAAATAATGGGAATCTTTTTCTGAAAAAATATTTTCATTAAAAAAAACAATACATATCAATAAATTAAACTTTCCACTTTTAGTGAATGATTTAAATTAAATTTATATATTATATATTCAATAAAATATTTAAAATTCATATTATGTGTTTTATATAGAATAGATAAGAGTAAATCAAATTTTTTTTAAAAACTGTATTTTTCTTAAAAGTAGTTTTATCACTTTTTTTGCGTACTTATTTTGAAACTAATTTTTGAAAATTTTAGAATATTTATTCAAAAAAATAATTTTTATTTTTTGAAATAATCATTTAAATATAAGCTGAGCATGATTTTTTTTAATTTTCTAAAAAGATTAATTTTTTGATGAATAATGAAAAATACTGAATTTTAATTGAAAAGTGCCTTTTTGTTTAATTTATTTATAATGTTAATTTATATTTTAAATTTGTTTTAAATTAAATTTAGATCAACTATATATATATAATAATCCAATTTAGTATATTAGAATCATTTTTATTATGCATTTTAATATAAAAACTTTAAACTTTTGAACTTTTTCTCTTTGAAAACCCACTTTCTCATCGCGTCTGTGGGATTAATTTTAAATTAAAATTTTCCAGTTATATGAATTGAATTTGAAAAAATGGGTTCAATATTTTTAATAATAATATTTTTTATTATCTAATAAGTTCAACTTAATTTTTTACAAAAATGAATAGTGAAAACAGTAAAAATTAATTTCCACAGTTAAGGTAAGAATGAGTTTACTGGTAGGTTAAAAAAAAACTATAACGGTTAAAATGAACTATAAAATTTTATTAAATATATTTTATGGAAATTTCTAGACCCTTTAATTTATAATTATTAAGAATAATATATTTTTGATTCTTCTGGAATGATGAAAATGTTGGTGCACATTTTTCTTATCTTAGAATCCTTATTTTGGGTATAAATCCAACCAAGTAATTCTTTTAGTGAAAATCGAAGGATGATACCCGAAGAAGAGGTAAGGTTCTTCAATAATAATTTTTATTTTATTTCTTTCTCCACTCCCTTAAATTATTTTTAAAGTATTATGTTATAAAAATCTAAGTGTATTAAATATAATTATAGTTTTTTTGTTAATAAAATTACCTACAACCATCTCTACTTTCATAAAATTGGGGACAAAATCATCATTCACGTGTACGATAGACTACCGCTTCCCGGACTAATTTTTTTCATTTTTCCATTCCCACCACTCACAGTTGGGTATGATGATGGATATAAAGTGTATATATTATATTTATAAAATTATTATAACTTTTTATTATTTATTTAATATATAAATATTTTACTATCCATTCCATTGGGGATACAATAATGTCATTCGTGTGTACAGTGGACTATCGCCTCGCGATGCGATGTGATTCATTTTAACTAACACTTTACATCGAAAATAGTAAGGATAAATTTAAAGAATATATGTGATATAAATGAAATAATTATGATATCATTCAATTATTTATAATTATTATAATATAATATATCATTTTATTTCTTACCCTTTCACTCATTGAAAGATAATGGTTCCATTCATGTTCATGTGGACTACCGAATTCAAAAATTAATGTGATTCTATATTTTTATCACCAAACCACATAGATGATATGTATAAATATATTTAATTATATAATATTATGTTATTATAATTCTGAAAGTATAAAATATTACTTACCTATTTTTCATAATGATCATAGAAAAATGGAAATGTTACTCTTGCGTACGTATGACCCACCGTCTCCATGACCGTAACATACTTAATTTATCAAAACCATATTTCATGATTGGTATTAAAAGTATAGTTTATATATAAATATGATAATTATTTCATTATTATTATTATGGATATCATGTAACCATGATGAAATTAAGTGGACTAAAAATAACAAATCAAAACATATACAAAAACTAAGGCAATTATTAGCCGAATCACAATTTTAACAAGGAATTTGTAATATACAAGTAATAAATGGTCTTGAGTAAATAATATATGGTATAATATATGTAATTATAGTTTTATAATATATGTATAATAAAATTATTTTTATTATATAGTATCTTCTAACATGTACTAATAAAGTTGAGACATAAGGTAAAGGATTTATAGTCTAATTTTTAATGGGATATAAACAAAAATTCACCACTCATTTCTTTTTTTAGGGTATATAATGACCTTGTTATATTTTATGTAATTAATATCAGAATTTTAGTTCTATTTAAAGTTTAATTTTTTCATTCTTTATTTTGGATTATGATTCATAAAATTAATATATCGGTAAGGGACTACCATCTCGGTTTTTTATTTTAATGAGACATAAGCCATATTCACCATGTATTTCTTTGATGTGGTGTATATAATTCCCATGAATTAATTTTATGTTGATTTTATTGAAAATTATTTGAATTAAATATCAATTTTAGGATCTTTCTTTAATGGGGATTATGTTTCAAATGTTACCAAAGTGGTAATGGTTTTATATTACAATATCACTGGTTAACGAGATTATTTATGATTAAGTCTACAATGTTGAAATATTATGATCTAAATATCAATAAATCTCATTAATTTTATTCTCATCTAGGTATTTATGATATTTTAAAGTAATAGTACCATTTTACACTCTTTTTTTATATAAAATAATTTATAAATTGTTTTTAGGGAAATCCAACTTTATTTTTAAATTCGATATGAAATATATTTTATTCCAAAAAAATGATTTCTAAATTTTTTTGAAAAATGATTTTAGTACTATTAGAAGATATATAAAATAAATTCTTTCCCATGTTTTACTTTTTTTTAATATAATTTTCATGTATTTTTCTAAACAATTCTTATTTGGATTTTACAAAACATTTGAAAGGAATCATTGTTTTTAACATGTATGATATAATATAGATTTTATACTGTCATTACCATTATTTTTTTATAAGATTACTTTATTAATTTTCTAGGATATTTTCAAAGAAAATGATTTTAACTTTTTTTATGTTTTAAAAAGTTTATTTCAAAGTGGAAAGGGTATTTTCATCATGAAATGTTTTAAATGTTTTTTAAATATTATTTTATACGTCTTCAAGGTTATTTTTAAATAAATTTTTTTAAATTTTTTTATGTTTTAGAATGTTTTTTCCAATGGGGAAACTATATTTTCCTCAAGTTATTTTTAAAATTATTTTAAATATTATTTTATAATTTCTTAGGTTTATTTTCAAATGAAAGGATTCCAAAAATATTTTATAAAGTTTATTTTTAAAAATTGAATTTCAAAAATGGTTTTTTTCCTCATTAATATTTTCAAGTTATTTTTCTTTTAAAATAATTTTCTATAAAAGATAACATCCTTTGATGTTACTTATGATTTATTGGGGATATGATCATAGGATAACATTCTTATTCTTTTTATGAATGTTTTATGTTTATAATGAAGTGATTTTTATGAAATCTGTTTCTCTTCCATGGTTTATACCATGATAGAACTCTTATGAAACCCACTTCTTTTCCTTACTATAGGTTATAATATTATGAAATTTTTATGGAACCCTTTTAATTTCATAGGTTATTCTATGATATATGTATTATGATCTTATGTCACACTAATATATTATTTTCATTATGTGATGGGCGGGACCTATATTTAACTTCAATGCATTGGGTAAATATTTATATCTCATAAGATATACAAGAATGGAATGGGGAGCGAACCCAGTCTAGTATGGTACTTTGTACACTATGATGGTGTTGGGAGTGAACCTTAACTACTATGATGGTTTAGGGGTGTGAACCCATTCCACTATTATATTCTTTGAAGTAATCCATGACTTCTATGGAAATTATTTTCTATGGTTATTTGTATGAAACTATTTTATGTCTTATACCGATGTTATGATCTCATGGATCATGTTATTTTATTACCTTATGATTCATGTTTTATAAACTACAAATCATCATGACATGACTCAATATTATGACCTTTGATATGAAGGATATGGTCTTCGAATGTTCTCATACCCTTATGTTCATGTTATGCTCACATATATGACTTGATTACCCTTACTAAGCAGGTTATGTCTATGAAGAGTACTGAAGGTTACGAAAACGTTTTTAAGTAGGGTATGTTTGTGAAGAGTACTAAAGGAGAATATATTTATGGGATATTTTGAATATATTTCACCGAATTAGAATATTATGTACCTAGTCTTCAAATAAACTTATCTATTATGGTCCTCAGGCTTGTGGTTGTGTAATTTATTGAATATTCAGCTAAAAAGATATAATATCCATGTATGAAAATCCTGGGTTAATCTAATTTCAATGGAATTAATTGGATTATTTTTAATAAAAGGATACTTATTTGAATTTAAAACCAAATAAAATACCAAATTAACATTTTGAATACTTTAATAAAATAGAATAATAAAAAATAATTTTTATTTGAATAAAAACATAACATAGATTTTATAAAAGGTCAAAAATTGGTTTCTAAGTTCAACATTTTATTTTGAAATGCATTATATTACTTATTTAATAAATTTTTGGTCTATAAAAAATGTTTCATAAAAATTAATTTCATTATTATATCATGATAATGTCATAAATTGATAGTCTTTGTAAAATTAGAAGTTTCTACCATTCACACAAAACATACTATTTAAAAAGAAACCTGAAACATTCACCTTAAACTAATTCTCACATACTGAATTCAAAATTTTTGTTCATTTTTATAAATTCAAATTCAAAAAATTATGAAATTTATCTTTCAAATAAAAAATATATAATATACTATAAAAACATATTTTTTAGACAAAACATTATTTTAGTCTTGAATTAATAAATTAAAATTACTTATAATTGTTTAATAATTATATATATGTTATTAATTTTTTATGCTTATAATTATTTAAATTTTGTAAATAAATTTTATAAATAAATTTTATTTATACTATTTTATCAAAATTATTAAACTTAATGAAAGTTCATAATTCAATAAAACATTTCAAAATAGTCTCTTTAGAAGTAATTGTATTTTCTTAAGTAAATTTGAACCCATTTTAAAAATAAATCTCTTTTAAGTATATAATGATGTCTTCTAGTTTTCAAAGTAGTAAATAATTGTTTAATTATGTTTGGTGTTGTGTTCATCACATGTTATAGAACACATTAAATTTATCAAAGATGAAATATTCTAACATTTTGGGGTGTTACATTCTACCCCCTTACATAAACTGTGCCCTTGTAATTTTAATTAACACTTACTAATGAAAATAGTTAAGGGTAACCCATATATAGTTAATAAAAAAGAAGATATATCAATATTAGTAACTTTGGTAAGACTAGGAAATTCATATTTTACCGTTACATTAAAAATTTACTTGCTTTTATGTTTCTCCCCAAGAATTTTAACTAATTATCCCTTATGAAGAGGTTTTAAGACTCATATTATGGAAGAAATTTCCTTTGTGAGTTAATATTCATCATTTAATAAATAAATATAATATGAAATGTGTCTTACTTACCTTAAAAAATGATATATAATATTTTTAGAGAGTTCCAATCTATACAAAAAATTATATCAAATTTTACTAAAGAGAGAATAAGAAGATTAACATAAAGGAAATTCACACAAAATTAGATTAAAAAAGGGTTACATTAGTGGGATGAAATAATCATAAAATGAAGAAATTTAATGTATAATTATTTATCTAATCATTGGTGTAGTGATTTATTTACCTTATAAAACTTTTCATACTTACAAGTGTGGGTTGATCCCTCATGAACCACTTCAAAAGTTGTGATTTCATAAACTTTCCATTTTTATAGGGATTAAGGGGTTGCTGATGGTTATTATTATCATTAAACTTTGGTTTGGTACAATTTACATAATAATTTCCATAATCCTTATAATTTAAGCATTAGAGTATAGGTGGCATCTTAGACTGATATTTTCCACCTGAAATTTCAATATTTTGAATCTTCATATCACATTGAAATTCGTATGCTCAATGACCTTATCTTCCATACTTCAAGTATTTAGCGGTTACATGGAAACAATTTCCTTTATGATTCCTCCCACACTTTTTATATATAGTATATTGAATTTTATTTCCTCCATGGGTTGTGTCATCGTAACTTCCATGAAACTCCATTTTTCTCTTATTTGATGTTTTTGGAGGTTTGAAAGGTTTCAAGTTGTTAATCATAATTTGATAAAGCTGGTCATGAATAACTATAATATTTTTTATTCTATCTACCATGTAATTTGGATATAAATGGGGAAATTCTTTGCTTTATCCATCACATTCATTATTAATGAAGTTACCCTAGTTCTAATTATGGACTAAAACAAAAAAAATTTAGTGTAAGAATGAATAAATAAAAAGTAAATAATAATATACTGATAAAGTAAATCCTAAGATTAATTATCCTATAATACTATCATATAAACCCATGATACATTCAGTTTAATTTTTTTACTTTAACTCTCTATCAGTTCAATTTAGATTTTGATTATGTTTTATCCCATATTCCCCAAAAATAACTATTCCAAAATCATCATGATATTTCTTACAATATTTGAAACCCCAAAATCAAATAAACCTATAATATTCAAATTCAACTGAACTATATCCCCCAAAAATATTAATCATCAACAAATAAACACACAACTTGATCATATAGACCTCAAAAATATTTTATTTTTTCCCTAAATAACCTACATTTCTTTCCACAAAATAACTTTTCAATACCAAGGTTATTTTTACTGATCACCAAATATTCCCAAAATATATTAACCAATTTTCCTAATTAAACATATATTCCTTAAAATAAAAGGTTTTATTAACCCTTAAGATCATGTTTTCATTTCAACTGGTGTCCAAAATAACATTCTTCCAAAATAACAATCACATAAAATGATATGTTAAGACTAAGGGTTACATATACCTCAATCGTATATATATATTTTTTAAAACAATAGTAATAACATTAAAATATCATTATATAAAACCTCAACAAGGTATATATTTTTTTAAAATTATGATAAACTTTAGAATTATTAACACTTGTTAGTATCCAAAATTATTAATGTATCCTCATATGATAACTTTATAAACTCTAAATCAATCTATACCCTATTCTAATTCTAGTTGAGATAGCTTGAGACTCATACTCATTAATATGGTGTAATAAAAATAAATCTTTACAAGCTGGCTTTGATAAAAACTATAGAGACCCAATTTATACCATCCATAATTATAAAATAAAATGAAAATATCAATTCACATATATACCTAGCAATTTTTTAGGTTTAAATCTATAGGGAATTTGGAAAAAAATTACTTATCAAACCCATGTATTTCTCATCAAATGGTCATTTACCCATTATATCTTGAAATTATTATTCTGTAATAAGTATTAAATATATCCCATATAATTCTCCATACATTATACCCATCTAGACATAATTTATAAAAAATAATTCTTTATAACCTGGGGAAATGGGAGCATAAAAATGGTGGTGTGAAACACTCGGTAATGGTAAACATAAGCATTATAAATTAAATATTGTAAGTGATATTATGATGAAAAAATGGGTATGAGAAAATGATAATAACTTACAAAAACATAACCAATAATTCATAGATTATAAATCACGAGTAATGGCATAAGGATTTATAATTAAGAAAGACATGTGTTATAATATTAAGAAATCATCAATAATGAATCATGTGCCATGATATTATATCATAAGAACAAGACATAAATTTTTGGTATAAAATCTTGGCATAAAGATAAACATAAATATCATGTGTTATGTTTTGTCACCATGACATTCATCATATAATAGTTTTTGGAAAACAACCCCATACCTTATTGGGTGTGGTCCAACAGCCTGTATACCCTCATTGGCTTAGGATAAACACTTGTGTATTCACTATTAAAAATATGACCTTTACCAATTCACCTATACCAATGATTTGTAAAAACCGTTGGTATTAGTCCCATTTCCCAATGGTTTGGCCAAACTGTTGAGAAAAACCCACTTTGAGGCCACATTTCCCAACGGTTTGGCCAAACCGTTGGGAAAGGATATGGATTTCCCAACGGTTTGGCCAAACTGTTGGGAAAACCCCACTTTGATGCCACCTTTCCCAATGGTTTTTCCAAACTTTTGGGAAAGCGTATGACTTTTCCAATGGTTCGTCCAATCTATTGGGAAAATCCCACTTTGAGGCCACCTTTCCCAACAGTTTGGCCAAACTGTTGGGAAATCCCACTTTGAGGCCACTTTTCCCAACGGTTTGGCCAAACCATTGGGAAAGGGTATAACTTTCCCTACGGTTTGGCTAAACTGTTGGGAAAAGACCACTTTGAGGCCACCTTTCTGAATGGTTTGGCTAAACCGTTGGGAAAGGGTGGGTACTTATCCCAACGGTTCTAAAAACCGTTAGGAAAGGCCTATCCCAATGGTTTTGAGAATCGTTGGGATATATAATCTTATTTTTTATGAATTATTTTTTCGAATCTCATCAAATAAATAAATATATAAATTACACACACATTTATATATTTTTATCCAAATATATTCACAAAGGTAATTGTAGGATAGTGGTAAAGTCTTTGATATATAACCCAAAGGTTGTGGGTTGAAACCTCTGATGTAACTTTTTTCTAATATACTTATACCAAAGGTTTGGGAAACCATTGGGTGATTTGGCGTGGGGATAGACCTATCCCAATGGTTTGGGGAAAACTGTTGGGAAATACCTATCCCAACAATTTTCAAACCCTTGGGAAAGACCTATACCATCGGTTTTCAAACCGTTGGGATAGGTCTTTCCCAATGATTTTCTCTAAACTATTGGGATAGGTCTATCCCCACACCAAATCACCCAATGGTTTCCCAAACCATTGATATAGGATATACCAACAGTTTGGGTACCTATACCAATGGTTCTAAACCTTTGGTATATGTAATTTTTCCATTAGTGATTCTATTAGGATTTGGATAATCATCTGTGTACCTTATTAGGATTGAGATAATTACCCATGTACCCTCTTGGACTTGGGTAACCTCCCATTTGACCTTGGGGTTAAGATAATCACCTGCATACCCTCTTTGGACTTGGGAAAACCTCCAGTGAAACCTTTGTGTTGGGAAAACCTCCTATGTACCCCTTTGAGCTCATGAGATATAAAACATTACCCAATTTTTCAGAGAGATAAACCATACCAACCAATCACATAATAATAAACTATTCATATATATTCCATAAGAACAGAAGATAATTCATCATTCCTTCATAGTTTAATTATCCTGTGAGGAATAAATGAGTTTCATGAGACATCATTAAAACATCATCATCAGAAGACTTCCATAGAAAGGAAGTGTATAGTATCATAAGAACATATCCCAGTGAATCATAACAACAATTTATGAATTTTGTGATTGATGAAAAATTATTTTATAAACATATTAGAAATATTCTTTAAAAAACAAGAAGAAACAACTTTTTATTTATGTATATTTTAAAAACTAAAAATTCCTATATGAATTGGAATATGATTTTATTTATAAAACTACAAAAACTTGTAAATGAATTTCAAATATAAATAATGATCATGATGGTGTGAAAATAAGGCCGAGTTGTAAGCATTAAAAAAATTCTATTCGTACCATTGTAAAATGTAAAAATTTATTTATATATAAAAAGTTTGTTTAACACCCCATGTTTTTAAAAAAGGAAACTATGATTGATAGTGTATATAAAAAGTAAAATCGAGTCTAAACGAACCATGAAGTATTATTATTTAAACACGAATATTTTAAAATGGACTTTAAATTATAGGGTATTAATAATATTAAATAATTTATGAAATATATATAAAGGTACTACTCCATAAAAACTTATTGATAAATTTTTAATAAATAATCATTTAACTTTTTATAAAGATATTTTATTCTAAAACAATACATTTCCTTAAAAATTATTTTTATTCCTCTTTGTAGGAGAATATTATAATTAATTTATTGAAATTTTAGAAATTTTATTTCATAAAATTAGAACACCTATTTAAATCATCATGTCAAAATTAACTTAGAGTGAAATTTTGAGATTTTTCTGAAATGTTTGTTTTTTCATTGAATAGTAAAAATTACTGATTTTTCAAATACGATCATTTATTTTAATTAAATAATGAAATTTAAATAGTTAAATTATATTTAGTATTAGGTATTAAATTCTCATATGAATAATTTTTTTATAATAATCTAATTAATTTCATTTGAATCATTAATTTTCATGATTTTGGTTTAAGTTTATTTTCATGCTTAAAAACTCGATTTTTTAGAAACTGTTTTTAAATGCATAATCTCTATACGTTTTAATTAATTAAAATGAAAAATATTGAGGGAATATTTAAATTAAATCCATATATTATACATATATTTATATTAATTTAAATTCATATAATTATTATTTCTAGTCATATAATTAATATGAGATCATCTATTGCTTGAAAAATTCATTTCTAGAAAAACCATTTTTTGATTTATTTTATGAGTTTAATTTTAAATTAAATTATTACAATTATATGATTTAAATTTAATAAAATTTATTCCATATTTTTAATAATAATAATTAATATTAAGTAATAACTTCAACTTAATTTTTTTCATAATGAGTAGTAAAAATAGTAAAAAAACTAGTTACCGTGGTGAAAAACTAAATTGGTAAAGGTGAGTAAAACTAAAATTAAATAGAATCAAATGTTTAAAAAATGTTTATTTTTGAATGGTGGAGGTTTGGATCAACCATATAATGCCTTAAATCCATTATTTATTAATTTTAGAGGCACTTGTCTTGATAGTGACTCCCCATTATTGAATAGTTTTGGGTATTTATGAAAATGCCACTATACTCAATTATAAAAGGGCACTCTATACCCTAAATTATTCATTCATATAAACCTATTTGGGTTTAAAACAATATAAAAAATTTCTCCCTAACAAATTTATACACATTTTAGATCTTTTGGTCTTCCCAAAAGACAATCCTTTTGGTCCTTAGTAAGAGATCCAAAGGAGGTTCTTCTAAGCGAAGGTAATCGTCATCACTGAGATTCTTCTTTTTTTACTTATTCTTTTTAAAACATCAATTATATCTTAAAAATTTAAATGTAACAACACCGTTATCTAATATATACTTATAGATTAATTTTTTTTATGTCATAATATTTGTCTATATCCTCTTACATCAAATGGGAAACAAAACCATCATTTGTGTGTACGGTATACTAAGGCCTCGTGAACCGATGTAATTCATTTTCCATCATTAGCTATCAAGTTATTTTTATGCTGATGGATTTATTATTCATATATTATATTCATGAAATATTAATCTTTATATATAGGTAAAATATTATATACCTTCTTACCTTACCATCCACTGAAAAATGATAATATCTTTCGTGTGTGCAGTGGACTATCGCCTCACGAAGTGATGTGATTTGTGTTTATTACCACATCATAATGATGGTATATGAAATATTATTTAAATAAATAATATTATATAATGATAATTATGTAAATATAAAATAACAATTACCTTCTTTCCATCGCAGTCTTTTGAAAATGGAAATATTACTCATGCGTATGTATGATATACCGTCTCTATGATTAAAACGTAGTTTATTTTTCATAACAATATTTCATAGTTGGTTCTAAAAGTATAATTTATGTGTAAAAATGATAAATATTAAATGATTATTATTATGTATATGATAGAAAAATGAACCCTTTTTCCATGGTCAACACACCAATTCCATTTTGAATTTACGAACCGAACATTCTGAAAATACCCAACATAGACATTACAGATTAAGTAATTAAATATTTCATTAAAATAAATAAAGTAAATGGTTTTTGTATAAGGTATTAAACTAGTAAAAGGTATTTAATTAAAAAATAATTTATATATTTTTATTATATATAGGATAAAGGTCATACACAAAAAGTTTGGACTCGAGGTAAGGGGTTCTGTGTCAATTTTCTTTCATTGAGGCATATTTTAATGTTACACACCTTATTTGCTTTATATGGTGTATATAATACCCAGTTTAAATTTTATGTGATGAATCCTTCATAATTCATGGTATTTTATGTTAAAATTAAAATTATTTCATCCAAGGGTATTTTAATTTAAAGTTACTAAGTGGTAAGAGGTTTCATAACTCAATTTCTTTTCATTGGGTTATAATAATTCTTCATTATCTTTGATATTTTATAATTATGTGTTTAATTAATTTTAATTATTTTATGTAGTATATATAATTATTTTATATGTTTTTTTATTTTATACACATAATCAATTCATTGATCAATTCTAACTTCAATGGTATGATCTTTATAAGATATTTTATCTCAATTTCCACTCAAATGAGACATATCTAATATTATGCACCTATTTTTTATGAGTTTCATATAATATCCATTTGAAATATTATATCATGAATATATTTATATTAATGGAAAATAATGTTTCCTTTGAATTTATTTTTTTCATTGGGGTTATGATTCAAAAGTTACCAAAGCTATAAGGGTTCATGCTTTAATATGATTTTAATCA
Source organism: Viscum album (assembly GCA_963277665.1). Taxonomy (NCBI): domain Eukaryota; kingdom Viridiplantae; phylum Streptophyta; class Magnoliopsida; order Santalales; family Viscaceae; genus Viscum; species Viscum album. Next base: position 321,984,130 of record OY728156.1, read on the forward strand.
GGATTTTTTATTCTGGAATATCCATTGAAGGAAATTATTTGATCATTATCTGATCAAAACTTTAATTTTATTCTCCTATGGTTACTCATGGTATTTTAAAGTAATATTACCATTTTCCGCTCATTTTTACTTAAAATTATTGATAATGTTTTTTAAGAAAATCCAACTTTATTTATCTCTTTGGGCGTAAATCATTTTTCTCTCCATATACATATTTTCTAAATATATTTTAAAAAATGATTTTTAATATTATAAAAGTGATTTATTAAAGAATTATTTAACCATATTTTACTTTCTATAAATGATTCGAAATGAATCTTCTGGTCATTTTCTGAATGAGTTACTTTATCTTTTTATAATGATTTAAAAGTAATATTTTTTAGCTTATACAACATGTATGGAATTAACCACCATTATGACTGCTTAATTATTTGAAATTTCCTTAATAAGTTTACATGGTTATTTTTAAATATTTTTTTCTATAATATTTTTTATTTTTTATATTTTTAAGAAGTAATTTCATAGTGAAAATGGTATTTTTCTCAATAAATATTCCATTTAATATTTTAAAGACATATTCATCAAAAATGACAACAATTGATGTTATGGATTAATTAAAAATTATGTATATATTTATCTCACATATAAAACTAGATTATTTTTCCTTAATTTAATGTGGTAATATGTGCCTAATTTTCATTTCTAAAATGAATTTATTATAAAACTTCCTTTGATTATGTTATGTGACAAGATTATGAAACACATTTTCTTTCCCTGGTTAATTATTATGTTATGAATTATGATTTATTTCATTTTTTTGGTACACATAAATCATGAACATGTTATTATGTGTGCATAAAAATTGTTCCCAAATGAATTGGGTAAATCTTTAATCTCAAGATATTTCAGGTGTGGGATTATTGAGTAAAACTATTCTATTATGGGACTTCATATACCATGTGATATTTACTAGTAAGTTAGCATTAAATCATATTTATGTTATGTTATATGTTGTTTCCATATTTCCTATGATTCCATGATCGTATGATACCATGTTATTTATGTTATTATCCCATGGGAATACTCTTTATCCATATCTTTTATGATATCATGTTATATATTTGACTAATAAGTTATGATTCCTTATCATATTTATTCTATTACTAGGTTTTTTAGCTCACCCATTTTGTCTACATATTCCACAAGTTATTCCTTGTATTTTTATTATTTTTAAAGGATTTATTATCTCATAATGGGGAATAAAATAAAGAAGTGTTTTTCCATTTGATGTATTATGAACCTAGTCTTCTAAAGACACTAGGTCTCAAAATTTTTCATTTGTAATTAATATATTTTTATGTGAAGAAATCATATTATAATATGTGAAAAAGGAATGGGTTTATATATTTTTTATTATAGAAAATTATAGTTATTTTTTAGGGATTAGGACTATAATTATTAAGTTAGAACCCTTGGGATAAGTATAAGGAAAATAATAAGTATAAAAAAATATCCTGGAATTTTGGTGAAGTGTAGAGTGACTGGGTTCTATGAAATTACATCACTATCTAGATAATAAAAGTGGATGTGGCTTCAACACAATTTTACCCATGGGTAATAATTCCAAAAATTTTATATTAGGTTGACTCGATCATCACTTGATACACGATAATCAGATTTACTGGACACCTAGTTTAAAACTCTCAGGGGATATGATATAGAAATTCACAAACTCTTTATGAAACATTTTAAAGTACTTGAAAAAAATGGTTTGGTTTTAAAACCTAATGAGTAACATTAACATAAAAAACCTTTATTAAAACCTAGAGATAAATAAGTCATGATATACTTATCATTTATAAGTTATTCCTTCTAGGTTTATAAGTTTCCCCTTTTTTATGTTAATTTATTCTCATATTATTTCTTTTATTATTTTTATTTAATAATGGGAAATAGGAGAGCACATCCTAAAAACCAATGTGATGGTAAATTTAGTTATTTACCTAATGAAATTACTATACTAATGTTAAAAGAAGTTAGAAATATTGTGATCATTCCAAATAATCTATCTCAAATTAAGATTAATATCTAGAACATATTTTAATTTCCAAACATATCAAAGATATAATTATGGAATCTAATTGAATTTTAAGTGTTAAAGATGATAAAGAAAATAGATTCAATTTTACACATGTAAAAAATGTGGGAAGAGGAACCATTGAACATGCATTAAAGAAACCAAAATATTCTTTATGTATTGAAAATGAGGGCATAAAGTAACAAATTTACAAGGATTAATTATTAAAGTCATATGATATGATTATAATTGAAGTGGAATGATTAATGTTTTTAGATGTTGTGACTTGATAATCATGTTGTTGAAATATTTTTATCAATGGTATGCTGGTTAAAAGAATCATGAAACTTCTATGGATTGTTCAATAGTAGTTTTTTTATTAAGGATGTTCAAGAAAATGTTTACTGGTACTAATGACCAAGAATGGTGATTTAATGTTAAGGTTATATTTTATAAAAAAACACATGATTGGGGAAAAGATAATCTTTGATATTCACATTATATTGGTGTAATTATAGTCAATTAAAGTTGTTTGATTTTTTTTAAAAGAATTATCTTGATAGAAAACCTTGGAGGATAAAAAATTTATTTGACAACTAATGTTATGTTTAAAGATGTTCATCATATTATTGATAATGCTATAGGATCTTGGTGAAATATGAATATGATCAACACTTTTTTCTCATAGTTTTAGTAAAAAGGATAACTTCTCACATCTGGTAGGGTTGCAAGACTTGAACCCAAAACCAAAGGTTGATAAGGTTGTATCTCCTACCACTAGACAATGTGATGTACTGGTTAGTATTACATTGTTTTTACTTAAGTTATTTGATGTATAAATATTAAATTGATTTTAAGAAACATATTTTAGAATAAAATATTTTTTTATTTTTTTAGAATTTTGAGGTTTTTAACAATTTTTTGGGAAATGTTTCATTAGGTTTAGGTATATATAGCCCTTAGGAATAAAATATAATTTAATATTAAATATTATTTGGGAAAAAAAATTAAATCCTTGAATTTTGAGGTTATTTTGTGTGTATATTTATTTAGTTATGTAATGATCACTACTCTAAATATGACTTTTATCAGTGCTAGAAAAGGGCATTAACTGTGCTTGAAAAGTGCTGTTAATCGAGGTGAAGATAAGGCAGGGGGTGTATGGGGGGGGGGTCCCTTTTTTGAGTGATTTTAAAAAGCGATGATTAAAGTTAAAAAAAATAAAATAAAAAAGAAAAAAAATACTTCTACAATTCGGGGAGTGGACTCAACAGCGCTTGAAGCCCCCCCCCTCAATAGCGTCCCACCCCACCTTAGCCCACACTCCCCAGCCACCCTCAACCCCAACCCATATGCCCCATCCACCCCCATGCCTTAGCACCCCACCCCCTTTAACATCACTAATCCTTATTACCCACCCGTGCGCACGACCTGCCTCCCCCAGGATTCGAACTTATGACCTGTTTCCTGTGGCGCCTAAGCCTTTACCCGTTCACTATATTTTTTTTCTTTTCATTTATTAATATATATATATATACATATATTTAGTTATATTTACTCGTATATTAATATATATATATATTAACATATATATTTATATTAATATATATAGTTATATTATTGTATGTATATATATTTAGTTATATTAATATATATATATATTAATATATATATATATTTGTATATTAATATATATAGTTATATTTATATATTAATATATTTATTCGTATATTAATATATATTTATAAGATCAGTTTTAAAAACATTTATAAAATATTCTTTTTGTGTGTGTTTATAAATAAATAAATACATATATATGACACAAACACACATATTATTTGTGTATTTGTAAGTATAATTATACATATTGATATATATTTACAAATATTAAATATTAATATGTATATAAATATTTTATAATATATAGATAATAAATATCAGTTTGTCAATACAGACACACACAAATACACACACACACACACAAATGCATCATATAGGTATATAAATATTAATATATTTGTACTTTAAATAAAATGGATATTATTTTTTTATTTAGATAAGCCTTATATATTGAGAAATATAATTTATATGTAAATATGATTAATTAATTATTTATAAAATTAAATTTTTTTGGGTGAATATATAAAAAATATGTATATATTGTTATATAATTGATTATAAGTAACATTACATTGTAAAAAACAATAAAATTTCAAAACCATAATATCAATATAAATGTAACCTCTCAGAATAAATTTAGTCTTTAGTGAAAAAGGTAAAAAATACCCCCTGAAATGAGACTAAAATTCCATAGAATGTTTAAAAATTTTGGTATTTGGACTAAAAACTCGGTTTTGTATGCCTTATGGGCCTTTTCTAGACTCTAATAATGCCACATAAGGTTTCCTTGTGTCATTAGCGCGTAGATATCGTCACAGGATTCGATTTGATATGCTGCAGAGCTCAAATGGACACCCAGTTCAAAAGTTATGGTCATTTGAAGTTTGAGTTACACTTTCAACTTATTTTAGATCTTTTATTAATATTTTTTGATTTTTTGTGTCTTCAAATTGTTATTTAATGATTATTAGTCGATGATAATTAGAAAATTATTAGTTAATAATATTGTTTTAAAATATTTTAAATCCATTTTCACTAAATTTCTTTTATATTAAATATAATAGACTGTTTATACTTATCTAAAACATATTAAAAAAATATATATTATATTTATATCAATATAAATATACTTATATATCAATATATTATTTTTCATGATTTTTTGAAATATACACTTTATTAGCTTTATGGAAAAGTGCTGATAATTCCCCCTTTATGTGTGTTTTTAAAAAAATGCTGATAAATGGGTCCCCTTTGACAGCGCTAAAAAAACACTGATGAAGGGTCAATTTTAATAGATTTTTTTAGTGCTGTTAAAAGTGCACTTTATCAGCACTTTTTTTAGCGATGATAAAGGAACCCCCTTTATCAGTGCTTTTTTAGCACTATTAAAGGGTGGCGTAGTGGAAACCCAATTTTCTGGTAGTTTATTTAAGTTAAACATTGGATTTGGATATTAATATGTAGGTTTGTTTATTTTTGGAATTATCTAACCTTATGGTAACAATTTCTAGTGTTTTAAAATGTCTAAAGGTAATAATAATATCTTTGTATCATTTTGTAGAATCATGTGATCCATTAGTTGTTAGATTTAGTGCTTTAGGTGTAAAAAAAATATTCTTGAATAATCATCATTTAGAGAAACATATGATATTGTGGTTAAAAAATGTTTAAAGGATGAAATTATACTTTTCAAGGAAATATATTTCCTTATTCTATTGTTCTAGATGATAAAAAGATCCCCCAACTTTAGGAAAATGATCTTGAAATTAAAATTTTATTTATTTTCGATAAATCGATGGTATCTTTACTATAAAAAAATATCTATAACATTATAACCTAAATGAATATTCTATTCAAATCTATTTTTTCACTTACCACTAATTTTATCATATAAGTAAACCTAGTTATGTGATGAACTTCATATTTTCTTTTCCCTCTTTTTAAGAGGAAGTTTTATTAACCCTTTTTATTATGTTAGTTTTCAACAAGTGTTTTTACAAATGTAAAATATTTGATTACCGATATCAAGATAAAATTTTGAGGTTGAAATTTATTTATTGTTGTTAGAATGTAATACCATTTTATTTTTTTAAAAGGAAACAATGTTTGATAGCATATATTACACACAACACCAAGCTCAAGAGAACCATAAAATATTATTATTGAAACATGACCATTTTAACCTATCCATTCAATTGGTGGGTATCAATTGTATTAAATAATTATAAATTTCCTTATAAATATATTTTTTGGTAATATTTTAATAAATAATCTCACAAAGTTTAATAAAAATATTCTTTTCCATAAAAAATACATTTATTAAAAAATTATTTTTATTTATCTCTAAAAGAAAATATTATCATTAATTTATGGAACTTATAGAAAATTTATTTTATAAGTTTAACATAATATTTTAAATAGTTATGTAAATATTAACTTAGGGTAAAATTTTGAGATTTTTATGAAATGTTTTATTTTTCAGTGAATAGTAAAAATTTTCGGTTATTCAAATACTATCATTTATTTTCATTAAATAAAGCAATTTAAAAAGTTAAATTGTATTTTATATTTGGTATTGAAGTTACACATGAACCATTTTATTTATAATAATATAATTATTTTCATTGGAATCATCAATTTTCATGATTTTGGTATAATTTTATTTTTATGCTTAAAAACACAATTTTCTACAAACTATTTCTAAATTCTTAAAAATTATCCATTTTAATTAATTAAAATAACCCCCAGTAAGAAAATATTTAAATTAAATGAATATATTATATATCTATTTATATGAATTAAAATTCAAATAGTGATTATTTATTGTCATAAAGTTAATATAATATCATCTATTGCTTGAAAAATGCATTTCTTGAAAAACCATTTTCGACATGTCTTGTGGGTTTAATTTTAAATTTAATTATTATAATTATGTATTTCGATTTTGATAAAATATATGTAATGACCCGAGTCCGGAGCCCCTCCACTGGTGCCCCGTACCCGGTTCGCCACATGACCTCAAGTGCATTTCCCCGAACGCCAGAGGATGCCGACTAGCAGCGAGGGCCTTGGTGAGTCGGTGGGGAAACTATGCCTTCATTCGGTAAGATTTAAAAGGTAAGAAAACAACAATAAACAGCGGAAGCAGTAAACAACCTGCATAACAACAGAAACCAAACAGCGGAAGCAATGTAGATATATAACTATGATGACAATGATGCAGCATGTAAAAGTATCTAAGGAAAATAGCAAACACAACAACGTGCTGAAATACAACTGAAACCAAGTGAAAAAGAAAACAAAGTAATCTCCTCAGCATCGTGAGCCACGGCTCGGTCCCATTCTCCCCAGCTCCTGGTGCAATCAAGATCCTGAAGTATAAGGGCGCTTTCCCTTGTCTATACCTGTAGCAACATAGTCTTCTTGGGCCCAAAAGCATGGCCCAAACAGGGTGTGAGATACAATACCAGTAGGCAATCACCCAAAGATTTGTGCCTTATATCCAAATGAATACATGGCTATAAATAAACAAGAAGCAGTAAACAGAAAATCACAAGAAGCTACAATCCGCAGTTCTAACAAGTAAAGTACACAAGTAAACAGCCGTCAACAAAAGAAGAAACAGGTAACCCTCTGGGTAGCTATCACAGCCTAACCCCTATGGTTCAACCTATAGCACTAACAACCCTCTTGGAGGAACACACAGTCTCACCCCTCTAGTTCAGCTATGTAATTAAGCAGACTCTCTGGGGAAGCACTCACCGTCAATTCCCCCTATAGTCTCGTATCGTGCTAAAGGCTCTCTGGGGAAGCACTCAACGTCAATTCCCCCTGTGGCCCACATCGTTGATCTACAGACTCTTTGGGGAAGCACTCAACGTCAATTTCCCCTATAGTCTCACATCATAATTAAAAGACACTCTAGAGAAGCCCTTCCGTCAATTCTCCCTTTGTTCTACTACTCTAGGTTCTCACAGTCCTGAGTATAACTAAACATGCTCAGCGTGTGTATATCGTCCCAAGTAAACCTCAAGAACTACTTGGATATCAACTAAGGCTCAACAGTATATCAAAAAGATAGTTCCACTATCCTACAACAAGGTATGGCAACTGGAAAAATGGCCAAAAAGAAAACCAAGAATGGAAAAGCAACTAGAGCACAAAATAAATTACTCTAATCACAAGCAATAACCTCTACTAAAGCAATCAACCAAAGCAGGAAAACAACAAGGGAAAAACAAGAAACACACAATACCCTGTTCAAGGGTATTGGTGGAATTTGCATATAATATTCATCAACTTTCTACGGAAAGGCACAAACCACCTACCTTGATCCGAGGAGATCGATATATGTGAACCATGACAATAGATTATTCTTAGAACAACGTAGATCTGAGAAAACACACAAAACGTTCATCCCATGATAACTTGGAAATGAGGAGGAATCAAGAAACAAGGATAAAGCAGAAGGAAGAACTCACCGCTGCGATTCCAACACAATCGACCGTGCTCAAATCGGAGAACGGACGGGGAGGCAGAATCTCGGAGAATACTCAGCCGTACGGTCACTTCTAGACAGACGAAAACTGGAGAAGAAGATGAAACTGGGGGTTATGTGTGACCCCGGTCCGTTTAATGAAAAAAAAGAAAGTACACGGTGTGTACTTAAATTTTCCATACTCTAAATTAAGCGGCCTCCACCTCAACCTTACAAACCGTGTGTGTGGCCCGGACACGGACAACACACGGCTTCGAGCCGGGAAAAAGTACACAACGTTCACTCATAAAGTACACAGCATGTACTTCCAAAATTTCTGGAAAATTCATTTTTCTCAAAAACTCTAGAAAAAGGAAAAACGTACCTGAAAGAGATCCAGGTTCTTATAAACTTCCCCCCATAAAGAAATTCATCCCAGAATTTCCCTAACGAGGCAGAGAAGGAGAAACCCTGAACAGCTCTGGCCACTGTGATCATACATCGGTCTCCCTCTCCCAGGTCTCGTCCTGTACTCTCCCATGCTGCCATAGCACTTGTACCAGAGGAACAGACCGTCCATGGAGAACCTTCATACTGCGATCGACAATCCGGATAGGATGCTACTCGAATGACGCATCTGCTTCAAGCTCGACTTCCTCGGGCTGAAAGACGTGAGACAGGTCTGAAAAGTAGCGTCGGAGATGAGAGACGTGGAAGACGTCGTGCATGGCCCGATACCTCTGAGGTAGCTGCAAACGATAGGTGACCAACCCAACTATCTCCAAGACCTCAAATGGTCCGACGTACCACGGTGATAGCTTACCCTGTCTCCGAATCCTCTTGTGTCCCAACCTCGGTGCGACACGCAGGAAAACCTGATCACCGACCTCGAACTCCAGAGGTCGTCTCCACTGATCAACATAAGACTTCTGTCGAGACTGCGCTGTAGCCATCCTCTTCTGAATCAGCTCTATCTGCTCTAAAGTCTCCTAAACAAGACGAGGTCCTAGGAAAGCTTCCTCTCCTACCTCCATCCAGCATAAGGGTGATCGGCATGGCCTACCGTACAAAGCCTCATATGGCGCCATATGAATGGTCTTCTGGAAACTGTTGTTGTAGGAGAACTCCACTAGAGGAATTTGCTTCTCCCAAGAACCGCCAAAGTCAAGGATTCAAGCTCGAAGCATATCCTCAAGCACCTGGATCGTACGCTCGGACTGGCCATCAGTCTGGGGATGGTAAGCTATAATCAAAAGTACCTTTGTACCCAAGGCCTTCTTAATTACCTTCCAGAACCGAGAGGTAAAGCGCACATCTCTGTATGAAACAATAGAGCGTGGAACTCCATGTAGATGAACGATCTCTCTGATGTAAAGTTGTCCCAGATCATCGACACTGAAGGTCTCCTTGATTGGCAAGAAGTGAGCAACCTTCGTAAGCCTGTCGATGAAAAACCAAACAACATCGTTTCCTCATGGCGACCTCGGAAACCCAGTCACGAAGTCCATCACAACATCGTTCCACTTCCACTCCGGAATGGGTAACTGCTGCAAAAGCCCCACTGGTCGCTGATGCTCTGCTTTCACCTACTGACAAGTAGAACATCGCATGAAAAAACCAGCAACATCCTTCTTCATACTTGGCCACCAGTACTGGCGATGAAGATCCCGATACATCTTGGTGACGCCAGGATGAACTGCCCAAACAAAAGAATGGAAATCCCACATCAGCTCCACACGTATGTCTACTGGCACCCATACGCATCCCTGGAAATGCAATATCTCATCCTCGCCCACTGCCCATCCAGGAAGAGGGTCCTATCCTGACACACTCTCCCGCAGGACTAAGCCTTCCGAGTCTGATAGCTGCCTCATCCGTACCCGATAAAGTAGCGTGTAGGTAATAGCTACAGAAGATAGAAAAGTCTGTCCCTGTATGTCATGTACCTCCAAATGCATCTCATAGAACAGATCCATCAACTGCCACTCACTACTGGCCTCGTGAACTGCCTGAATATGAGTTCTCCTGCTCAACGGATCTTCCCCGGCGTTGCCCTTTCCCGGCGTATAGGCAAGCTCGAAGTCAAATGACTGTAGATACTCAACCCACCTACACTGCCTCAGATTCAAATCATGCAGAGTGAAGATATACTTGAGACTCTTGTGGTCAGTGAAGACCACAAAGTGCTCTCCCAGAAGATAGTGTCTCCAACAATTCAAGGCATGAACAACAACTTCCAACTCCAGATCGTGCATAGGGTAGTTCCTCTCATGTGGCCTCAACTACCGAGACCCGTACGCAATGAATCCCTCTCCCTGCATAAGAATATCTCCAAGCCCGACACCTGAAGCATCACAATAAACAGTGTAGATCTTGCCTGGATCCGGCAAGACTAGTTTTGGTGCTGATGTCAACCTCCTTTTCCGCTCCTGAAAGGCTAAATCACAAGAATATGACCATAAGAACTTCACCCCCTTCTTGGTCAGACCTGTCAAAGGTGCTGCTAGATGAGAAAAGTCCTGAATGAAGCGTCTGTAGTATCCAGCCATCCCTAGGAAACTATGTACCTCAAAAATATTCTTCGGCTTCTTTCAAGAAACTACAGCTCTCACTTTCTCTGGGTCCACAGATAATCCTGCCTCTGAGATGATGTGACCCAAGAAGTGAATCTGATCCATCCAGAAGTGGCACTTCGAGAGTTTAGCATAAAGCCGATGCTCTCTCAGTGTACTCAGAATGATCTCAAGATGGGTGGCATGGTCGTGTCGAGTGTGAGAGTACACCAAGATATCATCCACAAAGACTACGAAGAAGGAATCCAAATAAGGATGGGACACCTGGTTCATCAGTTCCATGAAAACTGTAGGTGCGTTAATGAGTCCGAAAGGCATGAATGTATACTTGTAAAGACCGTACCTGCTCCTGAAGGCTGTGAGAGGTATATATGATGGTCTAATGTGCAACTGATGATAACCGGAGCTCAAGTCGATCTTCGAGAACACCCGGGCTCCTCGAAGCTGATCTAAAAGGTCATCAATCCTCGGAAAAGGATATCGGTTCTTGACCGTCAACTGGTTCAGCTTCCGATAATCCACACAAAGCCGAAGGGTACCTTCTTCCTTCTTTGCGAACAGAATAGGCGAACCCCAAGGAGAAGTACTGGGTCAAATGAAACCTTTAGCCTGTAGCTCCTCCAACTGCTTCTTGAGCTCCTGCAACTCAGGTGTGGCCATCCTATAGGAAGGAATGGACACCAGTGCCGCTCCTGGAACAAGCTCAATATTAGAGTCTACTTCACGCTCCGGAGGAAAACCTGAAAAGTACTCTGGAAAGACGTCCCTGAAGCGATCCACCACTGGAGGAAAGTTTAACTGTGGAGTCCCCTGATCATCCAGATAAATACTAACAATCTGGGCTGTCACCCCTCCTAGCCCAAGATGCTCGAGTCCTGCCCGACTTGCCTGAACGTCCCATTCGCCTCAATGAAGAAAAGATTCACCCTCTGGTGAGATGAAACTGACTCTGCGGCGATAATAGTAAACGACTTCCTAGAAGGGAATCAACAAGTCCATGCCAAGAATGATATAATATCCTGTCATCTCTAGGACATAGAGATCCCATAAGAAGTGATACCCTGCCACCTCTAGAGGGCACTCTCTACACTGGTGTACACTAGATGACCTCGTTCCTAAAGGTGTGTCTAGTGTCAACGAGTCGGCAGAAGAAAATATGTAGAGTCCAAGGATCTCCAAAATAGCAAAAAAGATAAAGCTATGCGTAGCACCAGTATCGAAAAGGAATGAAGATAAAACTAAGGCTACTAAAATCGTACCTCGACCAGTAGAAGGGCTGGGATCCTGCTCATGATAAGTCTGCACCACAGCGAAAGACTGGCCTACACCGCGACCCTATGCCCCAGACTGACCACTCTGAGGTGAACCTCCCTGCTGGTACTGAGGGACTGGTGGTTGACCGCCATGACCTCGACCTCCACCTCGGCCCGAATGGCTGGAATAACTCTAGTTCCCTGACTGGTGAGAGACTGGTGGGGCTAATCCTGAATGAGGAGTCATGGAAGAACCCCGGTCACCTGTTCTTGGTGAGAAAACCTGGTAGAAACGCTGAAGGTGACCCATATTTCCGTAATATCGGCACTCCACGGGGTCTCTCTGGCACTGCGACGTCGTGTGCCATGTCTGGCCACACTGGTAGCATGTCACATGGCTGCCTGATGATGCATCTCGCTTCATCTAATCACCGCGTGTAGGCTCCCTATGGTGCTTCTTGCTGTCAACTGGAGGAAAGCTAACTCTGGAAGCAGATTCGCCTTGAATCGAAGCTCTAAAGTCTCTCATATTGCGCTCCACAATCAGTGCCTGATTGACGATGGAAGTAATGAAAGTCAGCTAGAAGATGTTCACCTGCGAGCGGATCTCCCACCTGAGTCCATCCTCAAACTTCCTCACCAAGAACACCCCACTCCCATCCCAAAGGGGTGTAAAACGCTGAAGCTCAGTGAAAAGAGAGGAATACTCTATGACAGATAGAGTACCCTACTCTAAGCTCATGAACTCCCGGGCTCGATCGGCCCTCAGGGTCTCCGAGTAGAAGCAGTCGTAGAAAACGCGCTGGAACTCCTCCCAAGTCATAGCCTGCTGCTGACCCGCCTGTGAGATCACGTCCCACCACCACTTGGTGGAGTCTCGGAGCATATAGGTGGTGAGCTTGACCCTCCTCTCTGGAGGTGTCTCCAGATGCTCGAATATAGTCAGCATGGCTTCCATCCATGACTATGCAGCCTGAGGTCCTCCCTCCCCCGAGAACGTGGGAGGATGCTACTGCTGAAAGACCCACGTCAGGTCTGCCATAGACGAGGCAGGAGGCGGTTCTCCCTGGAAGGCCTGCATCATCCTCATGAAACCTTCCCTGAACTGCGCATCAACGCCCGCAACTGGTACAACAACCGGTGTGAAGGCTGGATTGGCTGGGGGATCGACAGGAAGTCCCTAATCAGCCATTTCTGGCATCTGATCACTGCCTGACGACAGATATACGACCGGAGGACGTCTTGGAGGCGTAGCTCTAAAAGATCAAAAGAACACATTAGATCAGGAAAACAAGGACATAGATCACAAGGGTAAAAACGGGAACAGGGGAAGAAAAACAAAAAATATTGCAAAACATGACTACACGACGTGTATAAAAACTACACGACGTGTCTTTTTAATCCACCGACATGGGCGTGTACTCTCACCCTACAAGTCGTGTAACACCTAAACTACACGGCGTGTTGACCCCAACACACGGCATATACCAGAAAACTAGTCCCATGCCCGGGTCTCTTTACACTACTAACCCACATAGTCCGACTCAACCCGAGACTACACAGCGTGTTCGAAACAAATACAACGTGCACTAGACAAGGCTTTGGCAGTCCGTGTTGTTGAGTACACGACCGTCTACACAGATGGACCTTACACGACATGCTCTGAATAAGAACGACGTGTATAGGCGAAGGCGACACCGTCCCGTGTTGTTCGTGACACGGTTGGGTACCTGGAAAGACTACATGGCGTGTTCCGAACAAACACGTTGTGTGGAAAAGAAGGTAACTCCGGCCCGTGTTATTCGTGACTCGACCGGGTACCTGGATAGGACTAAACGACATGTTTCTTATGGACACAGCATGTTCTACCCAAGCTTCCCCGGCCCGTGTTGTTAGTGACACGGCCGGGTACACGGAGTGTTCCCAAAGTTACTCCCACGACACCGTGTTCTTCTCAAACGGTCAGTGACACGGCCTGAAAACTACACGGCATGTTCCCAAAAAGTACACACCGTGTATTCTGGGTTTTTCTGGGCAGTAGCTCAGAAACTGTACAGAATTCCAGAAACACTAAAAACAAGGCGAAAAAGTGCCAAATTCTGATCCGTGAGGGCCCATAACACCTCAAGAACCAAAATTTGGCATTCACTTTAAACAAAGAACAAAACAACAGTTTTCTAACATAAAAATAGAGAATCTATCAAGAAACTATCACAACATCATGCATAATCTACACAGAGCCTATCACAACAGCATGCAATCGCTAATACACCCTAGACGGCATAGCAAGAATTCATGACATGTGATTTCTACAAGTTTCTATATGATGCATGAGACAACATACCCTCATCTCATCGTGTTGCGACAGAAATAGAACCGAAATATCAAAACAGTAATAGCATAAGCCATGTGAATTACTCTTGGTGAAATCAGGTCAACTAAAAAATCTCAAAATTAGCAACTGCAATTAACGAGGTAGTATGGATTTTCCCTGTACGCGGGTTAGCTATTCCTGAGCATAACTTAATTCCAAGTACCGAATCCATCTTATCCTTGACTAAGGTCTCCAAACAGTAAAGAAAGAGAAAGAAATCCTCTGATACCACTTTGTAACGACCCAAGACCAGAGCCCCTCCACTGGTGCCCGGTAACTGGGTTGCCACATGACCTCAAGCGCGTTTCCCCGAACTCCAGAGGCTTCCGACTAACAGCGAGGGCCTTGGTGAGTCAGAGGGGAAACTATGCCCTCATTCGGTAAGGTATACAGGGTAAGAAAACAACAATAAACAACGGAAGCAGTAAACAACATGCATAATAACAGAAACCAAACAACGGAATCAATGTAGATATATAACTATAATGAAAATGATGCAATAGTTACAAGTTTCTAAGGAAAATAGAAAACACAACAACGTGCCTAAATACAACTGAAACCAAGTTCAAAAGAAAACAAAGTAATCTCTTCATCATCGCGAGCCACGGCTTGGTCCCATGCTCCCCATCTCCTGGTGCAATCAAGATCTTGAAGTAGAAGGGAGCTTTCCCTTATCTATACCTGTAGTAACATAGTCTTCTTGGGCCCAAAAGCATGGACCAAATAAGGTGTGAGATACAATCTCAGTAGGTAATCACCCAAAAATTTATGCCTTATAGTCAAATGAATACATGGCAGTAAATAAACAAGAACCAGTAAGCAGGAAAGCACAAGCAGCTACAATCCACAGTTCTAACAAGTAAAGTACACAAGTAAACAGCCAGCAATAAAAGAAGAAACTGGTAACCCTCTGGGTAGATCTCACAACCTAACCCCTATAGTTAAACCTATAGCACTAGCAACCCTCTGGGAGGCACACACAGTCTCACCCCTTTAGTTTAGCTACGTAATTAAGCAGACTCTCTGGGGAAGCACTCACCGTCAATTCTCCCTATAGTCTCGTATCGTGCTAAAGGCTCTATGGGGAAGCACTCAATATCAATTCCCCCTTTGGCCCGCATCGTGGATCTATAGACTCTCCGGGGAAGTACTCAACGTCAATTCCCCCTATAGTCTCGCATCGTAATTAAAAGACACTCTGGAGAAGCCCTTCCATCAATTCTTCTTTTGGTCTACTACTCTAGGTTCTCACAGTCTTGAGAATAACTAAACATGCTCAGAACGTGTATATCATCCCAAGTAAACCTCAAGAACTACTTGGCTATCAACTAAGGCTCAACAGTATATTAAAAAGGCAGTTCCACTATCCTACAACAAGGTATGGCAACAAGAAAAATGCCCAACAGGCAAAACAAGCATGGAAAAGCAACCTGAGCATAAAATAAATTACTCTACTCACAAGCAATAAACTCTACTAAAGAAATCAAGCAAAGCAGGCAAACAACAAGGGAAAAACAGGAAACATGTAATACCCCGTTCAAGGGTATTGGTGGAATTTTCACATAATATTCATCAAATTTCTACGGAAAGACACAAACCACCTACCTCGATCCAAGGAGATCGATATATGTGAACCACAAAAAAAGATTCCTCTTATAACAACATAGATCTGAGAAAACTCAAAAAATGTTCATCCCACGATAACTTGGAAACGAGGAAGAATCAAGAAACAAGGCTAAAGCAAAAGGAAGAACTCACCACTGCGATTCAAACACAATCGACCGTGCTCAAATCGGAGAATGGAAGGTGAGGCAGAAGATCAGAGAAGATTCAGCCGTATGATCACTTTTGGATGGATGAAAACTGGAGAAGAAGATGAAATTGAGGGTTTGGCGCGACCCTGGTCTGTTTAATGAAAAAAATAAATTACACGACGTGTACTTCTTGAGTACACGGTGTGTACTTCAATTTTCCGTACTCCAAATTAAGAGGCCTCCACTTCAGCCTTACACACCGTGTGTGTGGCCTGGACACGGCCAACACATGGCTTTGATCCGAGAAAAAGTAAATGGCATTTACTTAGAAAGTACACGACGTCTACTCAGAAAGTAAACGGCGTGTACTTCGAAAATTTCAAGAAAATTTATTTTTCTCAAAAATTCCAGAAAAAGGAAAAACGTAACTGAACGAGATCCATGTTCTTACAATATATTACATATTATTAATCATAATAATTTATATTATTAGTAATTTTAACTTAATTTTGGTCATAATTAATACTAAAAACATTAAAAAAACTTGTTAGTGTGGTGAAAAATTAAAATTGTAAAAGTGAGGAAACTTATAGTTAAATATAATAAAATGTTTAAAACATGTTTATTTTAATTTAGGAGGTGTATATAAACAATATAACCCATATAATTAATTATTTATCTATTTATAGGCACTTGGTTTTTGAGTGACATCCCATTATTGAATAATAATTTCTAAAATGCCACTCCTGCTCAATTATAAATGGGCACCCCTCCCATAACTTATTCACAAATCTTGAGCCATTTTTCTCAAAAATAACCTACCCAAATATCTCCCAAAACCCTTATCAACATTATAGATATTATGTTCTTCTCAAAATACCAACCATATGGTCCTTAATTAGAGATCCCAAGGAGGTTATTCTATGCGAATGTAATTGTCTTCACCGAGATCCTTGTTTTTAATTATTACGTTTCACATTCAATTATATATTAAAAATTACAATATAAAAACACCATTATTTTATATATAATTATATTTTCTTATGTTTATAGCATAATATTTATCTATCTCCTTTTTTTCAAAAGGGAAACGAAACCATCTTTCCTGTGTACGGCAAACTACCCCCTCTCGAACCACCATAATTCATTTACCACCATCGAATATCATGGATGTTATTGATGATTGATTTAATGTTTATATATTATGTTCATTAAATATTAAAACTCATTGAGAATTTCAATATCATACACCTCTTACCTTAACATCCATTGAAAAATGATAACATCATTCGTGTGTACATTGGACTGTCGCCTCATGAAGCGATGTGATTAATTTTTTTTACCACATCACATGTATAATATATATAAGTGTATTTAAAGAAATAATATGGTATTTGTGATATAATTATAATTATATAATTATAAAATCACACTTACCTTCTTTCCATCATGATTGTTGAAAAATGGAATGTTACTCATGCGTATGTACGACCTACCGTCTCTAAGATTGTAATGTCGTTCATTTTCCGTGACCATTTTTAATGGTTAGTTTTAAAAGTATAATTTATTTTTAAAAATGATAATTATTTAATTATTTTTATTTTGTATATTATAGAATAATTACCCCTTTAACTAGGTTCTGTATACTGATGTCATTTTGAAATTTTGAAATGAGCATCCTCAAAATGCCCAACGTAGATATAACTAAATAAGCAATTAAATATATAATTAAAATAAAATAAGGAAATGGTTTAATTATAAGGTATTAAACCTGTAAAAGGTTATTAAAAAACAAATAATTGTATAAGTTTATTATATAGGATATAAAGTACTTACAAAAAAATTTCGTACTCCAGTTAAGGTATTTTATAACTCAATTTCTTTCATTGGGTTAAATTAATTCTTTATTGTATTTGATTTGATAAAATTATGTGTGTAATTTCCAAAATTTATTTTATGTTTTATTTATACCTTTTTTATATGGAATCTCATTTTAAACAAATAATAATATCATTTATTAATTCTTACTTCAATTATATGACTTTGGTAAGGGATTTCTTATCTCACTTTTACTTCAGTGAGACGTTTGTGTATTCACTACTTATTTATTTTGTGTGATGTATATAATGATCATTTGAATGTTTTGTTGCAAATATATTTATATTAATGTAATTTAAAGTTTCATTAGAAGTTACCTCTTTTATGGGGGTTTTTATTAAAAATTTATCAAAGTGGTAATGGTTTATTTCACAATCTCATCATTATTTGAGATTGTTTAAGTTTAAGCCTCTCATAGAGTTATTTTTTGATATTTATATATTAAAACAAATATATTTTATTTTAATTTTTTTATTCAATAAATTTTCAATTATTAGTTCCATTTTACTCTCTTTGGTACTTAAAATTATTGATATTTTTTTAAAGAAAATCAAAATTTATTTATCTCTCCAGTCAAAAATCCCTTCTATTCCATATCTATGTTTTCAAAAAATAATTTCATTTTTTTAAAAATTAACCAAATTATTTATTAACTACAGTTTTACAGGTGTTTTAATTTTAAAAAATGGTTTGAAATGAATCTTCTTGTCATTTTTTGAATGAGGCACTTTTTAACCTTTTTACAACAGTTTGATAAGAAAGTTTTTAACTTATACACCAGGTATAGAATTACCCACTATCCGAGAAGATCAATTATTTTATCCTTCCTTAATAATTTTCTAGGGAAATTTTTAATGAAAATGTTTCCTATAATATTTTAGAATTTTTTAGATTTTTAAGAATTTATTTCAAAGTGAAAAGGTTATTTTTATCAAGAGATATTCCATTTAATCTTTTAGGGACATTTTCATCAACAATAATGACCATTGATGTTATGGGTTAATTATAAATTATGTATATAATTCTCTCAAAAAAATATATATATATATATAGCTTATGAAAACAAATTTTTTTGGAGTTAATACATGCCTTATTTTAATCACTCAAATACATTTATTATAAAATTTCATTTGATTTTGATATGTGACATGATTATGAAACACATTTTCATTCCACAGGTAATTATTTTTTTATGAATTATAACTGATTTCATTTATGAGACACATGTAAATCCTGAACATGTTATGATGAGTGTGCCAATACAGAT
This sequence comes from Viscum album, assembly GCA_963277665.1. NCBI lineage: Eukaryota > Viridiplantae > Streptophyta > Magnoliopsida > Santalales > Viscaceae > Viscum > Viscum album. The sequence goes on from OY728156.1 coordinate 322,003,406, forward strand.
ATCTAATGTATTTGGTAAATACTTAGTCTCATGAGGCATCATGTATGGGATGAGGAAGTAAACATAGTCCATTATGGAACTTTGTTCACCATATGATAATGTCTAGGAAATTTGTCTTGACTCAAGAATATGTCATGTTATATATGTTTTCCATATTCCCTATGATTACATGATCTTATGATACCATGTTATTTATTTTATTCTCCACTGTGATTAATCTTTATCCCTAACTTTTATGATATCATGTTATACCTTTGACTCACAAGTTACTCTTCCTTATCATTTTTTAAAGGGAATTCCCCAGTGTAGCCTTTTCGAACCCTCCACATAGAGGAACCCACCTCCCCCACGAAGGGGTAGTACCCACAGGTTGCTCCCCAGCCGGGGAAGGAGCCGTTACCAGCCGAGATGACAGAGCATCCCGAGGGTAACAACCCGGCAGCGATGGATCAGTACAACAATCCATCAACAATTGGGTCGCGCCTCATTTTTCCTGCCTAGAAGAATCCGGGCGACCCGTCAAGGCAAGTGGATCCCGGGGGAGAGACCTGGCCCCTGAAAGCGGAATTCCCAGGTTTCGAACCCTGCACCTCCCAAAGAACGACCGTGTGTGGAAACTCACCTTTCTTATCAAGTTTATTCCCTTGTTGGGATTTTTGTATCACCCATTTTGTCTATGTATTCCCCAGGTCATCCCATGCAGTTTTTAGGGATTGAATGGATTTAAGATCTCCTTATGGAGAATAAAATAAATAAGTTTTATTTTAGTCTCATTTTTATATATTATGAACCTAGTATTACAAATACACCAGGAATCACGATCCTTGGGCTATAATTAACATATGTTTATGTTAAAAAACATGTGATAATATTTGTAAAATATTTGGGTCATTATAGTTTAAAAATAATAATTTTATTGATGTGAAATGAATTTCAAAGGTATTAGAAAAATAAATTTATAAATAATTTAAAATTATATAAGAAAATCCTTAATTCTTTAATTAATATAGATATGGAAGAGAAATATTCCTGACCAAAAGAGGGAAATACTATCGTCTTTTCCTAAAAATATTTATTTGGTATTTTTCAACACCCAAAAGGGAAATAATGATATAATACTTGAAAAAACCAAAAATAAACATAGAAGAAGAAAATATACTGAGTTTAAGTGGGAGATATAATATAATTTCCTATAATAATAATTGAATCATAAACAATATGGATACAAATTGAGATTGTAACATAAACCCTTACAACATTGGTTACCTTTGAATAAAAACTTTGTGGAAGAGATGACCTTATATGGAATTTTAAATCCCCATAATTTTTAAAACAATAATTATAATACTCACCCATTAGTATTATATACACCCAAAACTATAAAACAGTTTGTGAATATGGTATATGACTTAAAGAAAGAAAAGTGAGATGAGAAACCCTTACGAACATTCATAACATTTGAAATAGGAAACCATCAATAATAAGATTACATGGAAAAATTGTAAATACACATAAACTAGGGGAAATAAAATGTAAAAAATCACTGGTCAATAAAAACCCAATATTATCACAATAAATCCAATGAAGACGTGACATAATCATATGAAAGGAAATTGAGTTAAAAATCCCCTTACCTCATAATTTTGCTTGGTCAAACATGTTCTAACCTCATGTTCAATAATTTTGGACTTATTATAAATCTATAAAATAACCTTATTAATACTAATATTACTATATATTATTATATTAGAAATTTTTATAACCCACTTAATAGTAATTCTTTGTTAAAATCAATTTTTTGGTTTTAATTATTCAGTTTTCCACATATGTTTTGATTCAACGGTTCTAGTGATTTTGAATTTTTTATTATTTCATCATCTAAAAAATGTTCATGAATATATAGATCATGATTTTTTACATAGTTATAGATTTTCATAATCACTTTAAGGAACTTATGCTAATGGTTCACATGAAATATGTAAAAATTTCTTTTTTCAGTGATTATTGAATCGAATAAAAGAATTGAATTTATAGGTAAATATAAATTTTAATATTACCAATCTAAAACTATTAAAACATAATAAATTTATAATTTTTACATAATTTTACTATTGTATGAAATTAAATAATCATTCATAATATAAAAATTATAATAATATTCATGTTTGTGGAAAAATCAAACAAAATAAAAACATGTTATAGTGGTTGAATGAGTAAGAAAATATATTTTTTAAAATGATAATATAGATTTTAAAAAATATTAATAGAGTTATAAATATTATATTTATTCATTATATTCATTTTTAGGATCATCTCTGTAAGTAGGTTATGAAAAAGGAATCACATAACTTTGTGGAGGTAGTAGGGGGTTCACTCATGGGGTGTTCCTTTATTCCCCAAGCCCTGTAGTTATATGGATTTTTTTGTGCACTAGGTATTAAATTGATTATTCTAGTAAGAGAGACCTAGATAGAAGAAACCAATGTTATCCTTGGAGTAATATCTATTGGAGTTGGTGCCTTAGAAACCAACTTCTTTGTAATTTATGATAAACCTGTATTCATTGGATGAATATTAATAAACTCCTTATCAGATCATGATTTTTCTTCTGCATCACATAGTATGTGATAATATTCTAAGAATAGTTACCACACTAAAAGGTCATAGAGGATCTCTGATACGATGATAACATATAAGTGACATGAAATTATTATTTAATATATGTTCTATGGCAGAATGATTTCATTTTAAGGGACAAAAATGATACATGCTATCAGGGGTGGGGACTCATGAAACTTTGAGGTACGTTCTAATGGTGTGCACCCTTGGTAATATCCAGGAGGATATTATAAGAACAAGATCCACTAATAGGAAATCCACATTTATAAATTTCATTGGTTGTTCCTATCCCCAAATGTGTGTATTGCACCTTAGACTTTAAGATTATTATTAATGGGTATTATGACTCACACACATAGATGTATTGATGAAAACTGTGACAACAAATGTTCGTGGTGAGGTAAGATATGTTGGGTGCATCACGAGTAATACTACATTAATGAATAATTCAAGAATGGATTTTTCACTTCTACTGAAGTAGATATCTCATACCCTTTGATGGAAATGATATATCCTAACTAAATCCATGGACATGGTTTTCACTAGGCAAGTTCAATTTCAGGAAGTCAAAGAATGAGAAATCAAGCACATGGGTTGATGACACTTGCATGAAACCCACATGATTGGTGATATCGGGACAAAAGAATTATATTACACTATAAGCGTTCGTATGAGGTGACATGTCCTTGCAACATCAACTTCTTTCTCTTGGGTGCCTTGACCCATTTCTAGATAGTAATATTGGACTTCAGGCAAGCCCCCCTAATGCCAAGAGAAATAGGCCTAAATGGCCACTCACTAAGTGTAGCAAATATCTCAATTAAATAATTTATTTATTTAAAAAATTGAATAAATGTTAATCCCTATTTTGGTTTAATAATTATTCAAGTATTCCTGATTTCATTTATTTCATCACTAGTTATTTGAGAGAATATATTACAGAGGGAATATTTATTTATTGGTGAATAATGTAGTTATATTTATTTAATAAATAATTAGTCATTATTCAAGGACCTATAAATATTAAGGAGGATTGGAGGAACAATTTATGGGTTCTTTAAGAAATAATATTAAATATTATTTGGTTAAATAATATGTAAATATAACGTTCAAGTTATACACATGTCATGGAAATTATAACATTTCTATTATTATTTAACATGGGGTTTTCACATGGAATAATAAATTAAGCAACGACACCTGTACTAATTATTTATTATTACCTGGTGAATTAAATTCGTTAAGCACATGTCATGGAAATTATATCATCGCTATTATTATGTTACATGGGGTTTTCACATTGAATAATAAATTAATTAACGACACTTATGCTAATTATTTATTATTACCTAGTGAATTAAATTCCCCGTTATGTTATTCTTATCTATACAATCCAAGAGGACATTCCACTGGCTAACTGATCTTTGCGTGAACAACATGCTTGGAGAAAATCTACCAATCCTAGATAACTCTTACCTCTCCAATAACACTCTCAAGAATGAGAGAGATACTCCTCCACTAGATCAAGGAAAATGATTTGGATGAAATTCTCAAGGTAATCTAAGGTGGACATTGCAAGCACAAGGATCTTCAATGCTAGAACTTGGAGAATCCTTCAGTGACATCTAAAGATACTTGGAGCACGTTTGGATCACCACAAGAGGATTCCTATCCTTGGATTAAACATCGCAATGAAGCCGCACCCCAGACCCGTGGTTGGATGCATCAAAGGAGAAAGAATCACCTTGGAGGTAATTCTATAATTTAATTAAATTAATTATAAACAAAATTTGTCGATCCTCACTTCTCAGTTTTAGGTTCTCTCCTTTTTCTTTTATCTTTGATTCAATTATGAAAATACCGGCGCTCATCGTCATATTGATCTGAGATTAATCATCGATTATGGAAATTTGAAAAGTTGGGTACAGGCCCATCCTGTGCCTCCACTGCGCTCGGAACCAAAAAGTGGTATCAAAGAAGTAATATTTTTGTTTATAATTATTTAAACAATTCATTGGTTATTTACGCTTTAATAATTTAGTTTGTCAATACATGTTTAATCATTATTGTAATATTAATTTCAATATCTATTCCTCCCTTATCGTTTCTCATAGATCTAACGGAAAAAAATAATTTTATGATTAAAATTAAATCGAGGATCTCATCAGGAGGCACTAATGGTTCTGTCTAGATAACACAAGAATACACGTCATGTAGTTGGATCTACACGCCATGTATTTATTTTCAATTCATCAGGAGTAATTCATAAATTACTCAAGATTTGTGCATCAATGACACATTGGGTGGTCAATTCTTACACAGCGTGTTGACTGGGAAGGACTGATGCCCAATCATCCAGAATACACATCGTGTGGCCCACTGGACATAGTGTGTTATCCCTTCAGGCCAGGGTAAAGTCGTGTATCCCATACACGGAATTCCCGACCGGAGACCTTGTAACGAAGAGTCTACATGGCATGTGGACCACTATAAACACTGTGTACTCTGAAGATTTCTAAAGTACACTTTACAAGCCCTTTCCCCAAGCGTGTACATCGATTGGATGGTGAGGAGGGTACACACCATGTAGTCTCATCTACACGCTGTGTACTATTTCTAGATTACATAGATTTAAAATTTTATTATTATATTATGTCACTCTTGAGACATGTACGTTCATGTGGATGTAAATATGTGACACAACATGTGATAGGTGTTATATATATATATAAATTTTTAATTAACATCTGCATAATGTTCAAAGATCTGTGCATCATGTATGAGTTGTATTACAATTATAATTCTGCATGCATGCTAAATGTCACAAAGAATAAAGTGTGTACAAGTATAAATACATGTTGGGTTGTTTTGGATGTGTATTAACCATGTTTCTTACAAGGTACAAGTTATGTACAAGGTTATAGATGATAATATCAAGGAAATTCGAAAAAGGATTAAGATAAAAAGGATTGATTAATTAAAGATAATGATTAATCGATTAGACCATAATTTATCTTAATAAGAATGATTAAGTAATCAAATTCTAGTTTTATTAAATGTGTAATTCATTGCATGTATGTGGTTGATAATGAGCTAGACCATAAATTTTTATTTGATTTGTTCCCTATTAATTTATTTATTAAATTAAAATTGATTGCCTGCGTGCCTTCTCCACTTTAAAATGTAGGTCCTGCATGCCCAAGGTTTCTTTTATGTAAACCCCCTTTTACCCCTTACCTATGTGTGAGTTAAAATAACATGTAATGGATGGAGCTTCTAAGGTATAGGAGGCAGTTTAAGTTAGGAGTTGAGGAGAAACCAATCCAAGGAGATACAAAGGTGGACATGTGTAAAGTTATAAACACGAACCTTAAACGGTTCAAAGTGTTTCTCCCCTAGGTCCGGGTTAGTTTATCAACTGTTAGATAAAATAACCAATAGTAAATCTCATGATCATAACCATTATTTATTTCCATCGTCTGTATGTTTATTCATTATGGATTTTTGATGCGATCACATAATTAATGAACTAACAAGCATACAAGATGGAACTAAAATAAAATTAATTGTGCGTAAATATTATCTATACATGGTTAATCTCTTAATTATATCACACTTAACATTAACAATCATGTGAAAAGATAACAAGTGGAAATTTATGCATAAAGGATAAAACCCCTTAATTAAATATTAAGTCGGTATAACCTTCCATTACTTTGGTTAGAATCAAACCATTGTTCCAAGTAATTGACCAACCTTAGTTGGGGTTCTTTCAATTATTGAGGAATTCTAATTTGACGTTTTGGGTTGAATTAACTTAGTTTACGTCAAGGGTTGACTGTCCTAGTAGGACTTGGTGTAACTGAGAGGCAAAGGTTGCGAAAATCCAAAACATTAAGGATTTCAGGATTTGGGAGTCCACTCAATAGATAAAGGAGTTGCGAGTTAATGTAGTTGGAATTTGGAATGACTACCTAAAACCTTTTAAGTTTTTTGACCAACCCCAGTAGGGGTAATTCAAAGGGAAATATGGATCCTTACTGCTAGAATGTCCCAGAAATTTGATATTCCAAAGCCAATGGTTAGTGCTATTGGGTTTCAGCAAAATAGTGGGAGACTAATAGATATTAATTAATTTATTTGTCTATATTTATCAAAATAAAGTTCTAAAACTCAGTCCATCCTAATTTTTAGAAACATAAATCAAAATGACATCAAATTTATCATTGAGATCCATAATAAAAAAGGAAAACCTTCTCACCGAAACTAATTTCTATGAGTGGAAAATGCGCCTTTGGATTATCCTTCACCATGATAGGAAACATCATGTGCTGGAAGAGCCTTTACCAGTTGCACCTGGAAATGAGGCAAGTGACGAGGAAATCTCTATGTATGAGAAACATATCAATGATGCTATGGATGTTCAGTGCCTCATGCTATCATCCATGACCAATGAGCTCTTGAAAAGACATGAGGAAATAGATGCTTATATCATGCTGTCTCACCTTAAGGATCTATATCAAGAGAAGTCAAGACTAGAGATGTTTGAGATCTCCAATGATTTATTTACTACTAAGATTTGAGATTCTACGCTAGTTGGAACACATGTAGTCAAGATTATTAGCTACATTGAGCAACTGGACATCTGAGGGATTAAATTCTCAGATGAGTTGCGTACAGATCTCATACTTCATCACTTGCTAAGAACTTATCTAGTTTTATTGTGAATTATAATATGATAAATAATGAGAAGAGTTTGTCAAATCTTCTTACCATGATTTTACAAGTTTATAAGGACATGGGGAGTGAACAATCCATAGTTATTATGGTGAATAGGAAGAGGAAGGACAAGGAATAGAGGCCTAAAATTTATAAACAATCTAAAGCCTCAAAGTACTGTCCTACCAAGAAGAAGAATATCCAGAGGTAGGGAAAGGAAAAGAAGGCAGTATGATTTGTAAGTGGAAAGTCAGGCCACTGGAAGAGGAACTACACCCAGAGGCAAGGAGAAGCCAAAGGTGCATTCATTATCAAGTGAAATATTTCCATTTCTACACATTGGGTATTAGATACATCTTATGGGGCTCACATATATATTCAATTGAAGGAACCAAGTATATTCTTGAAAATTTCTAGAGGAGAGGTGGATTTGCGAGCTGCCAATGGCGTGAGGTTGACTGCTCTTTCCATTGGCGAGTACCAGCTCAAATTTTTGAAGAGAATTATTTTGGTTTTACATGGATGTTATTATGTACCTAGAGTACCAATAACATAATTTCTGTATTGAGTTTAGATACAGATGTATTTATTTTCAAGTTTAGAAATAAATTTTGTTACTTTTATAAAGACAACATATGTTATGGTATGGTATGAAAGATTTAAATAACGGTTTATATGTATTAAATTATGATAACCATGTATTGGAATTTGATAAAGAACCACGTTTACATGAATCATACAACAACCAGTTGTTGCATCACCGCCTTGGTCATTTAAATGAGAATCACCAGACAAAGATCTGTCGAGATGGTTCTTTAGACTCTTTCGGGCTAAAAACACTTTATAGATGTCTCACTTGTTTACAAGGAAAAATGACCAACCCACCATTTTTTGTACAGGATGAAAGGGCCATAAATCTTCTAAGATTGTTTCATACTATTGTGTGTGGACCATTTCTAGAAGAATATTGAGGTGGATATTCTTACTTTATTACTTTTACTGATGGCTTGAGTAGATATGGCATTGTATACTTAATGAGGTATGAGTCCTTTGAGAAATTCAAGGAGTTCAAGAATGAAGTATAGAATTAGCTTGGTAAGAAGATAAAAGAGATTCAATCAGATCGAGGTGAAGAATATATTAACAAAGAGTTTATCGACCTTTTACAGGAGTCTTGGATTCTATCTTAACTCACTCCACCTTATACACCACAATGGAATGGTGTTAGTGAAAGGAAGAACCATACATTTTTGGACATGGTAAGGTTGATGATGAGTCATGCATATCTTCAATTACTATTTTGGGGATATGCATTGAAAACCGTGGCATGCACATTAAACCAAGTACTAAATAAGGTGACAAATGGGATTCCCTTTGAGCTATGGAGTGAAAAGAAAACCACTTTTTCTCATACACATGTATGGGGATGTGGGGCATTAGTTAAGGATTTATATGGTAATAAACTAGAACCCCGGGGCATGAAGTGTATCTTTATAGGGTATCCCAAGGAAACAAAGGGATACTACCTATACAATCCCTCAAACAAGAAAGTGACTTTTTCCAGATAGGCTGTATTTCTTGAGAGGGAGCACATCCTAAAAAAGGTTAGTGGGATAAATATCGACTTCGATGAAGTTGATGCTCAAGATAAACAATATTTTCTATAGGAACATGTTCAAGAGGTCCTCGTGGAAGAGGTAGTTCCTAAAACACAATTACTACGTAGAAGAAAAAGAGAGGTAAGGGAACTAGAGAGATATAGTTTTCTTGTCACTGAGGATTGTGAGTCATTATTTTTGGGAAATGATGAACCTCTATCCTACAAGGAATTAGTAGAAAGATCAGAAGTTTTAAGACGGCCAGAAGCTTGGAATTATGAGATGGATTGTAAGTATTAGAACCAAGTCTGGGCTATGGTCGATGAACCAATTGATATAAAGCATTTTGGGTGTAAATGGGTATTCAAGAAGAAACTAGACATGGAAGGTCGAGCTAGTACCTATAAATCAAGGCCAATGGATGAGGGTTTTAAATAGCATCAAGTAATTGACTATGATGAACCCTTTTTTCTAGTTTCCATGTTTAAATCCACAAGAATCATACTTGACATAGAATCTTTCTACGACTATGATATTTGGAAGATAGATATAAAAATCACATTCCTTAACGGGAACATTCATGAAGATGTCTATATAACACAACCAGAAGGGTTTGTGACAACATGTGATGTTAAAAAGTTATGTAAGTTGCAAATATCCATTTATGGATTAAAACAAGCATCCAGGTCATAGAACTTTCAATGTGATGAAGCCATAAGAGAATTTGGTTTCATTAAGAATGAATGTGAGACATGTGTTTACAAGTAGTTTAATGAGAATGCTTTCGTTATCCTAGTAGTGTATGTTGATGACATATTTCTTATTGGAAACGACAAACTAGTCTTGCAGTAATTCAAGGACTGTTTGAACAAGTGACTATCCATGAAGGAATTAGGAAAATTATCCTACATTTTATGGATCAATATCATTCATGATAGATCCAATAGGCTGCTTGAACTAAGTTTAAGTACATACATTGACTAGATACTAAAGAGATTTAGTATGGAACAATCCAAGAGAGTGTTGGTTCCAGTGTCACAAGATATACATATTTCCAAGAAAATGTGTCCCCAGACACAACATGAGAAAGATATAATGAGTAATATTCCATATGATTTAGCGATAGGATCTATCACGTATTCCATATTATATATCAGACTTGATGTTTCCTTTGCACTAAGCATGGTAGGAAGATATTTGGACGATCCAAGAGAACCACATTGAATTGCTGTCAAGACTATCCTTATGTATTTGAGAAGAATTAAAGATATGTTCATAGTGTATGGAGGATATGATGATCTTGTCATTATAGGGTATGCTGATGCTAGTTTTCAGATAGATCAGAATGATCTAAAGTCGCAATACGGATATGTTTTCTGTCTCAATGGAGGAGATGTGAGCTGGAAGAGTTCAAAGAAACTAGTTATTGTTGATTCTACAATAGATTCTAAATATATAGTAGATTATGATGCATCCAATGAAGCCTTTTGGATTTAGAACTATTTCTAGAATCTTGATGTGGTGCATAGCAGTAAAGATCCAATTACAATGTATTGTGATAATATTTCAGTGGTGGATCTTGAAAAAGAGCCAAGGTCACATCAACAGACAAAAAACATACTTCCAAAGTATCACTTATTAAGGGATTTCTATCAAAGGGGTGATGTTTCAAGGAGAAGAGTGTCCACAGAAGAGAATATAGAGGACCCCTTGACTAAAATCCTATCTTAGCAGAAGTATGAATATAATGTGAGAGCTAGCAGACTGAAGGTTGTTAGTCATTTGGTCTAGTGCAAGTGGGAGTCTGTTAGAGTTGGTTCCCTAGAAAAAAACTTCTTTATACTTTATAATAAACATGTATTCATTAGATTAATATTAATAAACTCCTTATCACTTCATGATTATTCTTATGCATAACATAGTATGTGTTAATGTCCTAATAATTGTTGTTGCACAAAAAGGTCATAGCGGATCCCTGCTATGATGAGAACCCAAAAGTGCCAGGACACTATTCTGGATTATATGTTATATGGACAGATGATATCATTTTAAGGGGTACAAATGATACAGGCTATCATGGGTGGGCACTCATGAAACTTTGAGGCACCTTCAAATGGTGTGCACCATTGGTAATATCTAAGAGGATATTATGAGAATAAGACCCACCAGTAGAAAATCCACATTCTTAAGTGTCATTGGATGTTCCTATTTGCAGACATATGTATTGGTCCTTAGAATTTAATATTATTATTAATGGGTATTATGACTCACGCACTTAGATGTATTGACGAAAGCCGTGATGGAAGATGCTCATGGAGAGGTAGGATATGATGGGAGCATCACAAGTAATACTCCATTAGTGAATAATGCGAGAAAGGATTTGTCTCTTCTACAGAATTTGATATCTCATGACCTTTTATAGAAATGATATAGCCTAACTAAATCCTTGGCCATGGTGTTCACTAGGCAAGTTCATTTCTAGGATGTCCAAGAATGAGAAATCGAGCACATGGGTGGATGACACTTTCATGCAACCCGATTGATTAGAGATATCTAGACAAAGGGATTATATTACACAATAATTGTTCATATGAGGTTACATATCATTGCAACATAAATTTATTTTCCTTGGGTTCCTGGACCCATTTCTAGAGAGTAATATTTAACTTTAGGAAAACTCACCTAATGCCAATGAGAAAGAGGCATAGTGGGTGACACACTAAGTGTTTCCAATATCTTAGTTGAATAATTTATTTATTTAACAAGTTGAATAAATGTTAATCCTGGTTGTGGTTTAATAATTATTCAAGTATGCCTAATCTCATTTATTTTGTCTCTAGTTATCTAAGATAATATATTATAGATGGAATATTTATTTATCAACGAATAATGTAGTTATATTTTTTTAATTAATAAATAATCATTATTTAAGGCCCGATAAATATTATGGAGGATTAGAGGACCAAGTTATGGGTCCATTGAGAAATAATATTACATATTATTTGGTTAACTTATATTTAAATATAACACGAAAGTTAAGCACATGTCACAGAAATAATATAACTATTATTATTATTTGACATAGGGTTTTCACATGGAATAATAAATTAAGTAACGACACATCTGCTAATTATTTTTTATTAACTGGTGAATAAAATTTATTAACCACATGTCATGGAAATAATAGCATTGATATTATTATTTGAAATGGGGTTTTTATATGGAATAATAAATTAAGTAACAACACCTGTGCTAATTATTAATTATTACTGTGTGAATTAAATTTCTTGTTATGTTATTATTCTCTATATAAGTCAAGGGGTCATTCCACCACCTAACCAATCATTGTGTGTACAACATCCTTGGATAAAATCTCCCAAGCCTAGGGAACTCTTTCCTCTCCAAGAACACTCTCAAGAATGAGATAGATCCTCCTCCACCAGATCAAGTAGAATGCTTTAGAAGTGATTCTCAAGGAGTTTGAAGGCAGAAATCTTAAGTAAAATGATCTTCTGCTCTATATCATGGATACTCCTTCGATGAAATCCAAATATATGTATAGAACATGTGGATAACTTCTAGAGGATTCCTATTCTTGAATTCTACATCGCAACGAAGCCACACCTTGGACACATGGTCTGATGCATCAATGAATAAAGAATCACCTTGGAGATAATTCTATAATTTAATAAGAAAAATATATCAATCCTCTCTTCTCTGTTCCAGGTTCTCTCCTTTTTTATCTTTGATTCAATTCCATGGATACTGGAATTCATTTTCTTATTGATCCCAGATTAATCATCGATTAGGGAAATTTTCAAAGTTCGGTACACACCCATAATGAACTTCTACTGTTCCCAGAACCTACAATATCTACTATTCTATTCTTGTTTGGTTTGGTTTTGATATGGATAAAGGGTCCATGATTTGATAAATGGTTTATTTAAAAATATACTTGGACCTGTGGTATATGGAATATGTTCTTGTACTGTGAAAAGGGAAAATATTTTACCATGATTTTGATATAAATGTGAAAAATGTTTTATCATGCCTTGTTATTCATAGATTGAGCATACTGGTATTATTTGATAGAGACTTTCTAGGGAATACTTAGTGTGATCCTGCTGGTTTTGTTGTGATCACACCATTCTCACTCTCTTTAGGGTGTGTAGACCTTGTTTTGTATCATATATGAAATGGAAAGTTGTTGTAATGAGGTAGCATAGTTTCATTTTAGCTAGGTATGGGTAGCTGGTGGTGAGATCGTGGGATATTTCCTACATATCACTTGGAGTAGATATCAGTATTTGGGTTTGAATTTGATTTTGTTCTTATACATGTACCTTGATTTGGATTATTACTTTGGTTGTATCACAGCCACTATTGGTTTTTGTTCATGAAATATTTTCTTTCTGGTTATCTTTCTCTCAATGTATTCCATGTTTCTTGTTTCAGTTTTGGAAAATTATTCCCAATGGTTATTATTGGATACTGAGATGCTAGTTTCAAGCCCATGGAGATTGGGAATGACATTTGGGTCATGCCATAATCTGGCTCAAAGATTATTTTTATGGGTTATCTAGGTCGTTTCATGAAAATTTGTTAATATAGGAGGTTTATCCTTAAGTTTTAGTTTTTTAGGATGTTGGGTAGAGAAGAGATAGGTTGTCAGGTCCTATGGTGTATGTTATGTGATATTTCCTTGCCATATATCATCATAGTGATATTTATGTCACTAAAAGATGTTGGGTTATGTATCTTATGTGTTGGGTTTTGATTTGGAGGAAAAATTAAGATTTTTTGTGTTTCTCTTTTCTTCCTAGTGGAACATATTGAAATAATAGGAAGTGGAATGATAGCTATAAAGGTGGTTGAGGTAGATTATAGTATTGCCCCTATATACTCAATATGTAGTGGATAATAATGTACCCCTGACCTACTACCTATGTGGAAAGTCTAGGCATACCCAATGATATTTTCCACCACCTAAAAATAGTTAAAATGCATGTAGTCGCCATGGTCATCTATAAAGATTAGTCCAAGATCATATTTTCATCAATAAAGTTATAGAACGCTTGCTCCAAAGGGCACTACTAAAAAATCAAAAGCTAAAAATTAAATAGGTATCTAACCACAACTCTCATAAGTGAATAATTTTCATGCAATGGAGGAGCTACCAATGGAAGTTGATAAGAGGCTGGCTATAGTGAGAGTTACCAATTTTTTGAATCCAATATAGAAACTACTTTGTTTGATACTATCGCATGACATTATTTTATATATTCATATTACTTAGATTTAATGGATCTTCTGACATATCTTTCTTCCAATATTATGGATATGGTAAAGCCTATTGGAAAGAGGAAGAAACAAGGTTTTCATTATCCTTAATTTTTTTGATAACTGATGTCAAGTTAATTTAGGAATTATTGGTACTTTATCTATATCTTTTTTGAAATTATCATAGAGATGGATTGGATGGTTGATCATTGAGATGACATTGATTACTTTTATTAATGTGTTTTATTATTTACTTATGATGGGAACTCCTAGGTGTTTTAGGGAGAGTTAGATCCAAGGTCTAGTTATGAAAGACCTTATCACTTGAAGATTAGGAATTTGTTTCCTAATAATGTGTTTGAGATCGATGATGTATCATATAGTGTTGATATTACCTTGGTTGTTTGGGAATTTCTTGAAGTTATCATATTTGAGTTCTTAGGTATTCATCCAGAAAGTGAGGTAGATTTTTCCCTTGATTTTGGGCTTGTTACGTAACCGATTTATATACCCTATTATTATATGGAACCTACTGAGTTAAAAGATAATACGATCCAATTAGAGTACCTATTAAAGAAGGTATTTTTTCCATCCTAGTATTTTCCTATGGGAATCTCATTTTATCTTTTCCAAGAAGTATGATAATTCTCCTCATATCTGTGTAAATTATCGAAAGATGAATCAGGTAACAGTTAATAATAAGCATCCTTTTCCTCATGTATTTGAATTGTTTGATTTGTTAAATGTGAAAATTTGGTTTTCAAAAATACATATTCAACCAGGTTATCACCATATTAGAGTTAAGGTGTCAAATACCTCAAATACCACATTATGGAGTAGGTATGACCACTATGTATATCTCATGATTCCATTAGGACTAACTGATACTCCTATTGTGTTTATATATTTGATGAATGAGATATTTCACCAGTATCCCAATACCCTTAATATGGTATTCATGGACAATATCCTGGTCTATTCAAGAACTAAGAAAGATCATGAGTATAATATAAATTTAGTTTTGGGAACCTTGAAGAGTCAACGTCTTTATATGAAATTATCAAAATGAGATTTTTGGATAATAGAGGTGATGTTTTTTGCAGAACATGATTTTGGAACATCGTCTCTTTGTTGATCCTAAAAAGTTGAAGGTTTTGTTATCTTGGGAAGAATAATATAATGTCTTTGATATATGTAATTTCCTAGAACTAGATGCATATTATTGTTGTTTCTTAAATGATTTCGCATAGTTGGAATCACTATTGACTACTCTTACCAATAATGGGGTGAAATTCATATGAAATGCTAAGTGTTAGGCCTTGTTTAATTAGTTGAGAAGGTATTTAACATTGAATACTATTTTGATATTTCTATAAAATAATAAGGTCTATGTGTTTTTTTGATTTTTTTAGCTAGACTATAATACATGATTATGTAGGATGATCATGTAGTGGTATATGGTTATAATCATCTTCGACCACATGAGAATACTTATCCTACTCACAACATTGAACTATCTCCTATTATATATGCTCTCAAGTGTTGGAGAAACTATATTTTTAGGGAGAGGTTCATAGTCTATTCTGATCACAAGATCCGAAGTTATATCTTCTCTCATAAGGACCTGAACCTCAAGTATAGGTGATGAGTGGAGTGCCTGTAGACATTTGAATTTGAAATATATTAGATCCCTAGGAAGGGGAATGTTGTTATTGATGCACTTAGTAGGAAATTTCCTTCTCAGTCCATATCAAAAGTTAAATAGGTGTGAAATTATATAGGAGTTTTTCTTTAGTTACATCTAGATACATATAAGGATGATTAGGGTATGGTTCTAGCCAGTGTTTAGTTGACATCATTTATCCTTGAGTCAATTATACAAGGAAAATATCTGTATGATGAGTTCATATGAAATGTGGATTCCTTATATGGTGGGGTGACTGTTCCTGGTTAATCTCCCACCTTTGGTTTAATTATTTATTTCTAAAGTTGGTTTATCATACCTTTGTCTATAAAAAATTTGGTAATTTATGATTCTCCCAATTATTTATGGGAGATTAATCCTATAATTATGAAGATGTATTATACATGGTAGGTCCGGGGGGAGGGGAACAAAGGAAAGAAAATTTTCAGACGCGGGGCCTCGAAACCAGGACCTCCCCAACACACCAGCACAGGTACAGCAGGGGTAGAGGCTCAAAATCATACAATTTTTTATTAAACCTCTTCTTATGTTGGTATGGAAATGGAACCAGGTTTCCATGAACTTATTCATTGGATTATCATTGAGTGCCCAATGAAATAATTTTATATGGGTGGTGATTGTTTGGCTAGAAAAATTGGCTAACTTTATTTTGATTAGGGACACCACCAAGGTTGAGGATCTAGGTATGTTTTACATGTTGGAGATTGTTAAGTTTCATGGGGTTACCTATTCCATTTTCTCTGATAGGGATCCTAGGTTCACATTCAGATTTTGGAAAGGTCTCCAAGAGTATATGGGTACTCAGTTCATGTTGAGTACGACTTATCATCCACTGATGGATGACCAAAAGGATTGTTATATTCAGAATCTAGAGGATATGCTCTATGATTTTGTCTTGGATTTCAGAGGATATTGAGATATCAATATAGGATTGGTTGAGTTTTCTTGTAACAAAATTTTCCAATTATTGAATGTGTCATTTTTATGATTTATATTTTTTTCCTGTTTAGGTCACTTATTTCTTGGTTTGATGTGGGATAGGACAATCTCGTGGGACTGCGTGTCGTTTAGGAGACGTTGGTAAGGATCCCTGATATATGTCACCTATTGGTTACAACTCACTGTCATCATAAATCTTATACGGATCATCAAATAAATCTTTTGGAGTTTTCTATTAGTGACCATGTCATCTTAAAATATTCCCCTTGGTTGGATCACTATCATTTGGGGATGTAAGGAAAGTTGGATCTGATATATACTGGACTATTTTATTTCACTTAGTGGATTGTGTAGGTATATTATTAGATGGTGTTACCAGATCAGTTGTTAGGTATACATGATTTTCCCTTATATCTCAACTTAATAAGTTTAATCCCAAACCTTACCAAGATATGAATTAGGAAGAAGTTGGGCTGGATAAAAGCATCTTAGTTGGGGAGTAGTCAGTGGATATCATTAACTCTCAGATTAAAGTCTTGTGTGGGAATTCTATTTCACTGGTCAATTTATTTTGAAAATATTGATAAGATTATCATGAGGATTTCGAACTTGAATCTTTGATGAGGGGGAAATACCCTGATCTCTTTTTGGATCTTCTTTATTCTACATGACTTTTTTGGGAGAGAAAGTGCTATGGCAGGGAGATTATACCATCTCATCTTATGGTATGTAATTTTTTTGATATTTTGGATGTTCTTTTTAGTTTTTAAAAGATTTTGGAATGTATTAGTGCATTTAAATTTATGTCTAGATTTTATATATGAAAAAAAGGTTGGGTCATGACATGGGCCAAGCTATTTTTCTCCTAGATTATGCCTATTTTCCATGGGAATATACACCGCACATAGAGTTGGGAATGGCACCCAACATGCCATATTGGTAGCTTTTCTATACTCCACAGTCATGAAGGCTCTACCATGACCATGGTGGAGGCCATGGCCAGTCCAAAATGCCCAAGTATTATGTGCTAGGGCATGTTGGTGGGCTTGTTGGGCCCCTTAGTGAGTAGCAACCGAGGACACCATGAGCGTGGTAAACCGTCAACATGCCATGGTGTCATCAAGTTTGGATTTTGAATGGATGAATTAGCCCCAAATTTTTGTGGAATCTATTAAACTTGTTTAAGGTAACCTAAGGGACCTTTTAAGGGGTTTTAATGAATTTATACTTAATTTTATCCTTTATTAAGACCTCCTTACTCATTTTGGATCTAGGGTTTCGAATCAGATGATTTTGGGAGGATCTTTGTACATTTATTCTACTATGTTTGATCTCCTTTTGACATTTGATTTAGGAACATTTGGTTTTTATCTATTTGATCAGTTGTGAATTTGATTCATGGAGGCCATGTCTTGTTTGTATGGGTGTATATTTGGTATGATTTGAGGTCTGTGATATCTTTTCTCCTTCTAAAAACCTTTTTTTAGAAAAGCAAGCATAATATATTTAAATAAAAAAAGGTTACAAGAGTCTAAAGGAGGGAATTTTACGTTTGTCTCTGTTGAGAATATTAAGCAAATCATCTGAAACTGTGTTCGCATGTGCACCGGAGGCTTCAGGAATACCTTGGTTTTCAAGTCTATCAGCAAGAGTGTTGGCTTCATGATAAACATGTGTAATGATAAAGTTCTTTGAGGCAAGAGTGTCAAGGAATTTGATCCATTTTAGAGTAAGTTTCTAGGCAAGATGGATCTGATTATTTCTAAAAGCATGTACAATAGTAGTGGAGTCACTTTCAAACCATATATTACCCCAATTTCTTTGATGAACAATCTCCACTGCTTTAATAAGTGCCATCATCTCAGCTTCAAGGGTAGTTGCATGACCAAAAGAGCCATAAAATCCATCAAGAAAGTCACTATTGTGGTCACGGAAAGCAATACCATATCCAGCTAGTCCCGAGTTGCCTATTGACGCTCCTTCGTAAACCTTATGCTTATAGAAATTCAATTATAATATGTTGGAATAAATGTCTATGGACTTATGTCTCTTTCTCATGTGTTCTATTTCTTCCGGTTCATGGATCCCATTTTTGTTTCCATGAGAACTCAAGTGTGATGTTGGTGGTTCAGTATCTATCGTATGTTTGGTGAACCATGAATGATTTGGTTTTCTATCTTGTTTTATAAAATATTATTAGAAAGATACTTTATTGTCTTGATATACATGAATAAATGGTTTTTGATAAAAAATAGTTTTACCCCTATTTTTTTGAAAGTATGATATTTTCAAATCATTTTGAAATGTTTTGTAAAATTGGTTTTAAAATAATGATTTTGATGGAAAAGGGTTTTTTGGAAACCCTTTTATGATATTCTATGAGACCTTTTTGAATGTTTTATCATATGGAGCACATGGAATCCTTGGATTATTAGGAGGGGGTTTTATTATTGGGACTTCTCTTTATTTTCATCACAAAGTTCACTCATTGGATGTTCCTTTGTTCTAAAGGCCTTTATGTCACAGGGAAATGGTTTTTTAACACTTTAGGGGGTTAACTCATGGGATGTTCCTTTGTTTCCTAGGACGTGAAGTTCTAGGGACTTAATTTTTTAACACCATGGGGGGGGGGGGGGGTCACTCATTGGATGTTCCTCAATCACCTAGGAATTACTATTCTAGGGACTTATTTAGTTTACTAAGTTTTGACATGATTATTGAGGTATGATAGACCGATCTAGACCAAAACTATTTTATCTGTGGACTAATCTCCACTGTGCTTTTATTGTTTTACTTTAGTTTTGATATGGATAAAGGATACATGCATTGATAAATTGTTTATTTTATTTTTTGACATGTATTATGTGGAATCTATTTTAGAAATGTGAAAAAGGGAAGTGTTTTTTCATGATTTTGATACAAATGTTAAAAATATTTTATCATGCCATGTTTTTCAAATATTGAGCATGTTATGATTATTTGATAGATGTTTTATATGAAAAAGCTAGGTCAGGTCCTACTGGGATTGTTGTTCTCACACCCTACACTCTCCCTTAGTGGTGTGTAAACCTTATTTTTTCTAATTCATGAAAGGAAAAGGATCCACTATGTGGTTGCAGGGTTTCATGTCAGCTGGGAATGGGTAGTTGTGGTTGAGATGGTGGGATGTTTCCCATTTATCACTTAGAGTAGTTATCAGTAGTTTGGATTTCCTTTGGTTTTATTCATGGAATTGTACCATTGTTTGTCTCTTAACCTTGGTTGTATTACTACCACTATTGGTTTTTGGTTAAGGTATATTTCCTATTTTGTTATTTTTCTCTATATGTATTCCACATTCCTTATTTGAGGTTGGAAAAATAATTCCCTCATTTTTTTGTTAGATTCCCAGATGTTAATCACTATCCTATGGGGATCATTAAACCCCTTCAGGTCTTATTACAGTCTTTTTTTTATATTATTTTGGGTTTTCTAGGCTAGGTCATGACAATACCCAATATGTCATAGACAATAAATCACTAGTCATGGAATAAATATTTGTCATAATAAAATACATGTGTCATAAGAGTGTAGAATCATCAATAATAAATCATGTTCCATTAGAGAATATCATGATCATTAGAAATAAGTTTGTGGCATAAAATTTTGGTATAAATAGTAGAATAGAAGTCATATGTTAAATTTCCTCACCATGACATTCATCACATAGTGGTATTGGTATAACCCCCATTGTATATTTTTAGGCATGGGACAACCAACCATGTACCCTTTTGGGCTTGGGTAATCACTCTTGTACCCTATTTGGATTGGTATGATCACTATATTATCTTATTAATCTTGGGATAACCTCCCTTCAACCCTTGATCTTGGGATAATCACACATATACCCTATTTGGGCTAGGAACATCCTCTATTTTACCCTTGGGGTTTTGATAACCCTTCATATACCATTTTAAACTCATGAGATATGAAACATTACCTAATTAATTAGAGGTATATAATGGGACCAAACATCACATAATAATAATCCAATAATATATATGACACAAGAATATAAGAGCATTCATCATTCTTTCATAGTTTGATTAACCCTTGAGGAAGGAATAGGTTTGATGGAACATCATTAATACATCATCATCATAATCCAACCAAAAAAAAATTAATTTGATTGTATCATAATATTATATCCCTAGTGAGTCATAAAAATCCTTAAAGTATATTGATACATATAAAATATAATTCTATAAAATAATTTTAAATATGCTTCAAAAAATAAGAATAAATATCTAGCTCTTTTTTATAACTTATAAAAACTAAATATTTATAGAAAAATGGGATTTAAATTTTGTTTTTAAACCCATGGAAACTTTTATTATAATATTTATAATGAATAATGGTTATTATAGTAGAAAATGAGGTAGAATTGTAGATGCTAAAAATAAAATTATTTTCTTTAAAAAATAAAATAAAAAGCGAGTCATACAAAAAAAGTTTAAAAAGATTATTTTAATAATTTTCAAATAAATTTTAAGATAATAGAAACATAAATTTATCAATCATTTAAAATTAGATAATGACATCGACAATTTTTTTTAAAGAACTTGGATATCTATGAGAAAGGTTTCTGATTAAAAAAGATAAATAAGGTTGAATTTAATTAAAAACATATTTTTAGACTTTTTGTGTAAAAAAAAGGGAAATATGGAAATAATACTTGAAATACCTAGAAATATCTACAGAAGAATAAAATAAATGGTTTTTATAGTATATATCAAAAAAATTTCTTCAATGGAAATTGAAACATAAACAATCCCAATAAATATGGAGATTGTTACATAAAACCTTAAAATTTTGGTGACCTTTGAATAAAAACCACATGAAAGATAGAAACTTATATTTATCTTTAAATACATATAATTTTCATAATAAAACTCATAAAATAAATTTATGGGTATTATATACTCCAAAAAAATATAAATCAAGTGGTGAGTATGGCGTATCTCTCGAAGAAAGAAAAGTGAGATGAAAAACCCTTATGAAGATTCATAACATTTGAAATAGGAATACATAAATGAAAGTATTATATGGAAAAAATTTAAATATACATAAAATAATTTTAAATAAAATATAAACAATTATATTTCATAATACACATAATAATTTCATAACATAGTCAACATAGAAGTTATGTAACCCAATTAAAGGAAATTGAGTTAAAAACCTCATTACATTGGACTTTCACATGGTATATTATGTTCTGAAATCCTTTATAATAAATTCAAACTTATTGTAAATCTATAATAAAACCATATTAATATTTATATTTCTATATATTTCTTCCCTTATAATATATTTTACCCATTTAATAGTAGTTATTTGTTAAAATCAATTTTTATGTGTAACTATTTTGTTTTAAATGCATGTTCTTATTTTGATGGCTTCAGTCCATGAACCTTGGTCATGGTTTAATCATATAAAAAATTTTCAAGAATATTTAAATAATTATTTTGAAATAGTTATTCAGTATCATAATCAATTTTTAAAACTTATGTTAACTATTCATATGGAACACTTAAAAATTCCATTTTTTGATGATTATTGAATTTAACAAAATAATTGCATTTATAATTAAATATACATTTTAATATTACCACTGTATAATTATGAAAACAACTTAAATTCATAATTATTACATAATATTACCAGTATATAACATTCCTTAATTATCCATGAAAGAAACATTATAACAACGTTTATTTAGGTGGTAAAACCATCCAAAACAAGGACACATTATACCGATTGAATGAGTAAGAAAATGTTATTTTATAATAATAATATCACTTTTATAGAATATAAATAATGTTATAATCATAACATGTATTCATTATATTTATTTTTATAATCATCTATGTAAGGTGATGATGAAAAATGAATCACATCATTTCGTGGAGGTGGTATCCGCACATGTGATGTTTCCTTTTTTCAAAGTATATTAATAAAGAAATTTAAACAATAATTTATCCTTATAAAATCATAAATATATGATAAATATTATATATATTCATTAAATCCTTATATATATCCTTTTATGATGGATCGTAATTAAAAATAAAAAATATCACATCATGAAGGCTGTTGTCCACACGTATGAATGAGTGAAGAATACATTTTACATTTGATGGAAAAGTGATAGAAAATGGTGGTACCATTAACCAATTTTTTTTTCAACATAATCAAGATATTTGTTTAATTAAGTTAATATGGTTATATACTATTTATAGGAGGTTTAAAAAGAAAGAAACATGAAAAAGGGCAGTTAGAACATATAACTCTCCCTATGATAATCTACTTTTAAGAACACCATAAGGATTATCATATTTCTCTTTAGTGAATAAGATAATATCTTGGACGTGTATAGGATAATTTAGAAGGAATTGTAGAAGGTATTTTTCATGATAAAGTTACCAAGTAGTGTTTAGAAGTGAGAATAGGAGGTTCCCTTTTATAAGCGAGGGGAGTGGAACACTTGTAAATATTAAGAAATTTAAAATATAAAAACGTTTTTATAATGAAATGTGGATCCAATATAGTCGAATCATAAATATTAGTTATTTTATGGTCTAAATACACTCAAAAATATAAAATTATTATATGTTTTATAGATATTTTAATCCTTATCTCTTAGTTTAACCCCTATTAACCCTTTTAACCCTTATCGTGGTAACAAACTTTTTACCATGATAACTATTTTTCATGAATAAAAATGAAATGAAACTTATTAAATAATTACAACAATATTATTATAAATATGGAATCCATATTTATAGATTAAATTTTTAAAATTGGTAAAAATTACTTTTACTATAAGTTCACACAAAACAATGAAAAACCATTTTTCTAAAAAATAACTTTTTAAGCATATAAATGATTATAAATAAAAATAAATTATAATTATGATTTCCATGGAATTAATTGAATTTGTGTTAATAAAATGAGAATTATTTTACTTTAAGACCAATAAAGCTTAAAAAAACCTTTTTAATACATTATTAGAAAAGAAGAAATAAAAATATTTTTTATTTTAATAAAAAAATTAATGAGATTTCCTAAATATATAGCATAAATTTCTATGTTCAAAATTATATTTTTAAAAACAATATATTAATTATATATATATATATTTATTATATAAAAAAGTTTTAATAAACTTTAATTACATTCTTATAACATGATAAAGACATAAACTGACGGTATTTCTAAATCAGTATTTTTAAATATTCAACCAAAAATAAAATATTTTATAAAAAACGAAAAAATTAATTTTAGAATATTTTTTTCATGATTAATTAAAAATTAATTTTCATTTTTCCATATTCAAATTTTAAAATTTATAAATTTATCATTCAAATAAAACATATACATATTATACAATAATAATTATGTTTTTAAAAAGAGCATTTTTTTAGTCCTGACTAATTAAATTAGCATTACCTATAGATAATTAATAGTTATGTGGATGATAATAATTTATTTTAATATTAATTATTTTAATTTTATCAACACATTTTATTAATATCATTTTATCATATTTATTAAAAAACCTAAATGAATACTTCAACAAAATAGTTCAAAACAGTATCTTTAGAATCAATTGTTTTTTCATAAGTGCATTTGCACCATTTTTAAAAAAAAATTCATTTAAAAATATAAAAAATTATTCCTTTTTTTATACTAGTAAATAATTATTCACTTAAGTTCAGTTTTGTGTGTATTACAATCTATCAAACCCATCGAATTTATTAAAGAAAAAATATTCCAAAATTTCTAGGTATTGCATTTCCTTTTCCTTTATTCGAGCCATAAATAACCCTTAGTCCTATATTTACTCTCTATTCACCCTTATCAAGGGTTCTAACCACTTCTTTATTTATTATCAAACTCTCTTTAATAATGTTACCTCTATTTATATTCTTATCTACTCTCTTATTATTTTCTCATTTATGTAGGATCACTACAGCTAGTTTTTTAGTTTTGGATTGATTTTATAGTGTGGTTTGATGGGGGGATTATATGGTTTGGTTCTAGGGTGGTTCCCTTATATTATGGTGGTGTTTGATCCACGATTTCTCAATTTTTGTGTGGATATTCCTAGAAAGTGTCATATTGGAGTTGGGGATTGAAGAATTCTCCCTTATTTTGTTGAAATTGTGGGATTAACATGGTTTGTCTTCCTTTGGTAAATAGTATATATTTAAATACTATTGATAATGAACTAGATCAATTAAATTTACAAGAATGGGGTGTATCACATATGTTTACTTGATTACTTGATATTTCCCATGTGACTTATTGTTTCTTCCTACAAATTATGAAAATAAATGTTATTTTTGTGAATTTTGTATTTATAATATGATTTTCTTGGAATAAACTTTCATAAAAGGATAATCATTTATAAACTTTTATAAACTAGTTGTATGAAAAAATGGGAGAGATAAAGTTGAATCTGGAAAAATTGTGATAGTTCTTTATATTGGAATTATTGTTGTGTTTTATGGTAAAGCATGTTTTTGTGGATATATTTGAATGATTTTATGGGATTTTGTCATTAGGGTTGTGTAGTGGGTCATATATAATTTTCCATGGGTTGAATAGTAGGAATCAATTGACATAGTAGTTTGTGAAGCAGGTTTTATGACATATGTCATGGGAAGAATGCTGGGATTTGAATGAGGTTGAGGTGTTGGGAAGCAAGGTAAAATTGGTTGGGATATTACTATGGGTTGTGAATATGAGTTATTTATTATTTTTCATGATTTTAGAGAGGATATGATTGTGTTTTGTGGGTGATTTCCTGGCTATTTTATGTGGAAACAATTGTAAGTGGCTTGATGGAATAAAATATAATGAGTAATGATGAACTTGAAATACGTCTGGTTTGAATTGAATAACTTCATGGATAAATATGAAACAACCATGATTGAAATGAATGATTTTTTTGTTTGGAATTAATATAGGCTATGTATTTAGTGGTTTTCCCTTAAATATGGAACTTAATTAATAATAAACATAAATTTGTTGGTAATGGTAAATCTAGATCTGCAATACTGGCATGATTAACAAAAATTTTCACATGTTTATTGTGGATGTTGTCTTGGGATGTGGGGTTGGTTGTGGTTTTATAGTTTTCATTGATTTTAGTGTGAGTTTCTCATGGTGTGGTGATGTGTCTATGATATATGGAAGCACTGAATAGATCTTACCCACTTAGTCTGGGATTGTGTGTGATAATTATAATATTTTTATTCTTTTTTTAATTTTTAGACACACCCCACGAGAGTCAGATAACCTCACTAACACCCAACAAGTTTTGGGTTCTTGGTTTTTCCCCTAACATCTAATATGGAAATGGAATTAATGGATGAATGATCCCGCTTCCTTTCTATCCCTTCTAAGTGTATCATGATCTATGATTGATCAAGGTTGGTATGATCATACTACCATAATATGCAATATACTAGAAGTACCTATGAGGTATTTATGAGTACGTACATGATGTAGTGGTATATATAATGTTTTGTTGGTGATGATGTTACTAGTGGTGATATGAAAATCCCTATGGGTTGTTTAGATAAGGATATATATTTGTGATGCACTGGAAGAAACTTTAGGGTAATAGATGAGGTGAAATTATATGCTAGGGGCTGTGTATTGTAATAGGAGGGAATGAGGATGATGTCCTTCATGTTCATGATTTTCTAGTCTACTAAATATGAGATGGTGTACTATGAAATGATCATGTAAGGGATTCGGAGAATGAAATGTTTGTCATTGGTGAGTGAGAGTGAAAAACTAGTGGGTAAATGGTTTTTGGATACCCTCTTGTTATATTATTCGATACTATTTTATTACGTTGTATCATATATTTGGTGACTGAGCCTTACTGAAGCCAAGTGGTAGTTGACCTATGGTTTTTCTATTTGTTCACCATTGCATTAGTATTTTTTACATTTTAATTAGAGGATTTGGGTATAGTCTTACTTAGTATACATTTAATGCTCACCCTTATATATATAAATTACTTTTTATGTTTGGATGTGGTGTTTAGTGACTAATCTAGACAATATTGGGTTGGATCTTGGGTTTTACTATAGAGTTCTATCATATGGATTTTGTTGTATTTTTCTGAAATTATTCATGAAATATGGGACTATTGGGGATTTTTTCTATTTATAAAATGGTACCAATCAATGTTTTTTATATATTCCTAGGTTATTTGTGGGTAATGAATCCCATTAGTGTTTTTTATACCCTCAGTGCTAGTCGCTGACCTAGAGCCTATTGGAGGATGGCGTCAGCTGTCATTCTCATATTCACTATAGTTCTATGAGGGGTTCCCATTGGGGGAAGGTTTTTTCATTTTGGTATCAGTTTAAGATATAGTATGGAGGTTGAGGTTTGGAATTATTGGGGGTTATATGGGTTGGTATGAAAAAAAAACTATTCGATATTGGTGAATGAAGTAGTCCAAAGAGACTGATTAAGACACATGATTTTATGGTCTCTATGATCTAATGAAAATAATCTACGTTGATTGAATAACTAAGTGAAATTGTTCTGGCTATAGGGTAGATACCTAGGAGGGTTACATTCTTCATGATTAATTGTGTCTATGTTCAAAATGGGTAAATTAAAATAATATAATTAAGAAAACTTGATTAAATATATTTCATACTACTAGGATTAGATGTTTAGTTCCCTATTTTAGAGATAAAAATTTTTTCTCCCCAGATGTGGTTCTGGTTAGTGTAGTTCATTAGACTTTCCTAGACAACAATGTGAGGGTTGACCCACCTTAGGAAGATGAGCTGTGGTGGAAGATACTGAGTGAGTTCTAGTATAAGGGTATGACAAAGTATATGGGGAGTGTCTTTGATATGGAGATAGAGAATTTTATAGAGGATTCTAAGATTGATATTAGACTTATTTGATCTAGGGGTGGGTATCTAGTTCCATTTTCTATTAGTTAGATTTAGGGAGAAACAATATAGTGGTAGATCTTATATCCTTGGGAGTAGAAAGTGGTAGATGTTTATTTAGAAGATTTCTAGTGGCATCTTTCATTGAGTTTCTATCATAAATGATGAGGGTGATAAGATTTAATAGTAGATCTCCCTTCACTAGGGGAGAATGAGAACGAAAGAACTTGGGATTAGGTTTAAGGACCTTTTTTACATCACCCCTGATCTATTACTAGATGAAGATTATAGATCTTAGGGGTTGGAGGAGGTGTTTCATCCTATGATATGATATTTACTCAGTATATTCATGTCACCTACATACATGGAGGTGTATAACAAGGTAGAGGTATATAAGAGGATACATGATCGATTGGTAAAATCTTGAGAGGGGATCTATCTGGGTACATTAAGGAGAAAGATTTTTGGTGGTGGATTGTAGGTGTTGAGGTATTTGAGGTTTCAGATAGCTATAAGTCAACTTAAATAGTTCTCTTCCTACTATTTATCTGAGGCCAATAGTTTCTATGAACCTACAAGGGGATATTTGACAGTGTTATATCTTTATAGTATATATAGGCATTGATGGTTTCAGTGGCTGACCATCATTGTGGATTAGTGAGGTGTGGGTAGTCAGGCATCTTATTAGCCCCAACTATAGTAGTTTCCTCAAAGAGAATATCATCAATAGGTTCAGTTAGCTTATGATCTGTTAAATGGAGATGGAATTGGTAGAAGAAAACCTCATAATTTCCCTCACCCTTAGAAAATTTGGCCAGGCATGGTCATCAACAATGAGGAGAGATAAAAATATATGGAAAATTTATGATATCACAATACCACCGTTGGAGGGGACATATATTAGTTGATATACCATTTTATAGTCTTCAAACTTGGTTTATTCCTTATTTTATTATGGAGTAACACACTCATTTATTTCACCCTCACTCGTCCATGACTTTAGGATCAAGGTGTAAAAACATGCGATACCCCTGGTGTTGACAACAATAATTGGAGGTCAGACTAGTTTGTTTGATGTGTTTTGGTATTGTAACCTGATGATGGGGTGGTGTTAGTCTTTCAAGGATATCTTTTTTACTTTTAATATAACCATACAATGTCATTCTCAGTATGTTCTGGATATATTTTGTGTGTGTCGTTATCTATTTATTCCATATGAGAGTTGTTTTTAATGATGAAGAAGCCTATTATGTAGTGTTTGTTGGTGGTAAGAAGCATCATATGAGTCATATATGTTTAAATCCATTGGTATTCTAGTTTTAATCTCTTTTTTTGATTCAATATAGCCATAAATAGTTGGGTTTTCTAGTTTTTTGGAGGATTTACTTGATGTTTTCCCCAATGAGGTTGTGTCTTTACCCCCTTAGTGTGACATTTTTTTAAATATGGTTACATCCTGACACCTCCTCAATTTTGATGGATCCTTTTCAAATGAAACCTTTTGATATTTTGAATTTAAGGATTTAGGTTGATGATATGGTATAGAAGGGTTTTTTCTAGACTAGTGTGTAACCATGGGTTTCTACTATGTTATTCACCAAGAAGGTGGATAGGTTTTGAAGTTGTATATAGAAAACTAGTGTTTGAACTAGGTTATGGTAAATAATTTCTACCCTCTTATAAGGATTTATGATCTATTTATCCAATTAAAATGAGTCATCTAGTTTTCAAAGATCGATTTTTTGTTCATATATTAGTAGATGAGGGTGAAAGAGGAAGATATATGGAAGACTAATTTTTGTTTTCAATTTCAGAACATTTTGTTCATTGTCATTTCATTCAGTATCATGAATACGCAGAATGTATTCATGGGAATCATGAACTCTATGTTATGTGAGTTCCTGGATATGTTTTAGGAAAATTTCATTGATAAAATCATCATATACTTGGGGTTATAGGAGGATATTGATGAGAAATATAGGTATATTCTACAAGTTATTAAATACCATAATCTTTATTAGAAGATATACAAGTGTAATTTTTAGGCATGGTAGGTGAACTTCCTAGGACATGTGGTGTCTTAGTAGAGAGTTTCAGTGAATCAATAGAAGAATGAGGTAGTTGTTTCTTGGGAAACACCCAATAAAATTTTAATGGTCTTTAGTTTACATTGCCTCATAGGTTATTATCATTGGTTCATATCTAAATTCACTCAAGCCATGGACTTATTTAAAACCCTAACTAGGAAGGACCAAAATTTATTATATATTGATTAGTGTAAAGAATATTTTGACTACCTAAAGGAGAGTTTGACCAAAGATCTCATTCTTCGGTTACTGAAGGATGGGGTTGTTTTTGTGGTGTTCTATGATGCTCCCCATCTCAGTTTGGGTTGTGTCTCGATGCAGTATAGAGTAGTGATATTCTTTAGTTCTAGGAAATTATACCCCCAAAAGCATAACTTTTGAACCCCTCATTTTGAGTTTATGGAAGTGGTATTTTCTATGTAGTTGTGGAACCATCACCTCATCAGTGGCTACTTTGTTGTGTTTATAGATCAAAAGATATTGGGGGTATCTTTTTTCTTAACAGAATTTTATTATGCGATAATGAAGGTTGATGATGTTTCTTTAGGATCACAATTTCAAGATCTCTTATACCCCCGAGAAGGGGAATATATCCATGGATGTGTTGAGTAGATAGATATGGGTTTGTGTTTTTTTGAGAATATGGAAATATTTAGAGATGGATGTAGGAGATTTTGGTGATGCATCTTGATGCGAAGAAGGATGGTCGTAGAGGCTTCCTATTTCATATGATAGTGAAATCATCCTTGATGCAGTAGGTGGAAGAGTCTTTGTGGGGATAACCGGAGGAAGAAGTGATGTGGCACCATGTCACCCAATGTGATACTCCAGAGGGATGTTTATAGGATTATTATAATCATATGATGTTTGAGGGGAGGTTGTTTATTTCTTCAGCACTGCATGAGGAGGTACTTCATGAGTTCCACAGATCAGTAGTGGAAGTGGATCATGGTATGAGAAATATGTATCCTGCCTTGGAGGGTTAAACTTTGGTTGCCTAGGATAAAGAGGTCAGTGGAAGATTGGGATGTGAATTTGACCTGATAGCCCAAAAAACCCACCTGAACTAGCACGAAGGATGTATGGTCCTGAACCAAAAAAATCCAAACTTGGGATGGTCCAAGAAGTTAGTTGGGTTAAGCATGGGAAACTATATTTTTCATTGATCTATCTCTAAAGCCCCACCCATAGGTCTGGCCTTGAATCACATCATTGCAGCCTACCCTGAAGGCCCAGATCAAGCATGAGAAAACACAAAAAATTATTGTTAGTCTTATGGAATGGGAGACTCAAACCCCCTACACTTTTCTTTCAAGGTTATTCCTAGAACAAATATTCTTGGTGTTTCACCAATTATATTTATATTATACCTATAGTTATGAATATATTTGATAAAATATATTATGATAGTAATTTTAAAAGAATATTATATTTTTACTTTGATATTAAAGTGTCGACCATATCATTCCCTTAGACTATCTTGGAAAACCCAAACCGAATAAATGATTTTACTTTGGGTTAGACCTAGTACTAGTTATAGAACTATTTGTTATGGAATAAACTAATCTGAATAGAGCCTTCTAACATGATATTTTTAGGATTTATCCCAGCTCAGCCATGCCTGATCGAGATTAGTTTGGCCTAGGGTAATTTTTTTTTACACCTTTTGTGGAAGATTTCATATCATGGTACTTGGTATATTAGTGGGTGAAGGTTGAGTATCGTGTTATAGGTTTTTTATTGTATCCATTGTATGTCCTCAAGTGTAAATGATAGGACATGTTGATGGATTTATTCAGTGGTCTAGCATTTTCCCAAGGTGCATGTAATACTATATGAGTGATATTGAATTAACTGATGAATTCAGACAAATTATTAATGATTTTGTATCTAGGTGTTGTGGTTGTTTTGGTGATGCGATACATGTACGAGGTTGTGTATATTTTTGGGGATAATGAGTAATATCAATTCTGATGGGGATCTTAGTTTTACCTCATGAGTTTAGGTTGTATTTGTATATTCATTTGGCTCCTAGTTTCTCTTAAAAACGTATTTACATCCCTAAACATATAAGAAGATGGAGTGGACCATCCAAACACTAGAGGATATATTGGGGGCCTATCTAAGAATTTGGTGGACCTGAGGTGGGGTATTTTCCCTTAGTTGAGTTTTTTTTGTAATAATAACTTCCACTCTTACAGTGGAAAGGATTTATTTGAGGTAATGTATGGGGGGCCTTTTCAACCTCCGTTATGCTTGACTAAGGTTTGGGATTAGTATTACTTGGTCTATATGTAACTCATAGCTTAAAAAAGAAGACTTTGATATTCTAGGAGTGGATAAAAATGAAAAATGAGCATCATAAGTCATATCTATATTAGACGAGGAGGCTGTTGGAGTTTGATGTTGGTGATAATTTGTTCCTAAGGGGTTTACTTCATTATGGGAAGTGGTGGGTTGGTTGGGAGAATAATATATATCCCCAATTTATTGGTCCTTTTTAGGTTTTACAATGCCCTAGAGAGGTGGTGTATTGGTTAGATTTACCCACATAGATGGTCTGGGTTCATTATGTCATCCATGTATCAAAACTATGGTGATATATTCATGATTATTCTCATGAATTAGTTTTGGGAGAGTTTGAAATCAAGGATAATGAAACATTCATAAAGATAACAATTGAGATCTAGGTTTGTTAAGAGAAGGTGTTTCATGGGAGAGAAATTCCATTGGCTCATGTTTTGTGGAGGCATGAAGGTATGGAGGAGATTACATGGGAATGTGACTTATAGATTCATTTTCTATATAAAAAATTATTTTGTGCCTTATTTGTCTAGGATGTTTGAGATGCTTATTAACCTAATTCATGGATGTTTTTTTATTCCATGGAGTTGATCAATTTAGTTTGGTTGTTTCTTTTACTAATATGTTTTGGTTGATAACATCATCCCATTTTAGATGTATCTCCTAGGGAGTGCTTGCTTGGAATTGTAAGTAGTTTTATTTTATTTTTGGTTCTAATTATTTAGGATTAAAATCATTTGATAGGTACCAAATTTAATAACCCAAAACTTACCAACCGATTACTTTATGTGTTTTAGGAGCTTAGGTGTCTAGATTTTGTTTAGAGTCAATTTTGGGGATAAAGATGAGTTTTTCCCATTTAGGGTTACACCAAATGATAATGTCATGAATTTTCCTAGATTTGGTGATGTCTTTTTGAGAGATATGTGAACTGTGGGCCAATGTAGTGGTGTTTTGGATATAGAAGATTGACTGTGTTGCAGATGGTCCACCACATTGTCTAAAACACCCATGGTAGTCAGTGTTTTTATTTTGGTGGTTCTCTTGGGAGAAATAGGGATTACTCCTTGCCATTATGGAGGTCTTAGTGCTTGAATTTCCCACATATGTGCGCTGATCACCTTGAAATTCCTTGGTTGGATGTGTGTAGTGGGGCGAGTTGAGGTAAAGATGAGTGCCTAAGAAGGAAGTGGAAATAGTGAGCTAGATCTTGCCACGTTGTGGTCCTTGGTGTAGTGAGGTGAAGTAGAAGGAAACCTTTCCCTATACCGTGGTATTCTTCTAGGTGTTTTAGATTCTATACACCATTCTGTGGTGTAGGACTTGGTGAAAGTCAAAATCTTTAAATATGGTTTTCAAAACATGAAAAATTCAGGGATTCAAATACTTAAAATTTAGATTGCATTTGTTTGGGGACCTTTATGGAAATTTTAGTGGAAATCATTCCATATAGTAGGAATATTTAATTTTCTCTTTAAATATAAGGATTAGGTTTCAATTTATTGATTTCCTTTCCCTTCCTCCGAACCCTATTCAACACTAGGACCTCTCCTTACTCTCCAGTCACCCTTATTGAGGATTCTATTCTCTTGGTTCATCAGGATCAAACTCTCTTGGATCAAGGTACCTATATTACTCTTGTTCCATCATATATTATCAATTTTTATTTTTTAGAGGTTTTATATATTGTGCTATTCAGTTTTAGGTTGAGGTGTGACTGTGGTTTGATTGTGGGATACTATAGTTTGGTTCTAGGGTGGTTACCTTCGAGTTTTGTGATGGTTGATCCTCAATATCTATGTTCTTATGTGTTGATTCCTAGAAAGATATTCTTATATGGTGATTCCAAGAAATACTCAAATAAGGTATGGGATTCAAGAACTATTTTTTTTGTATAAACTATGGTATTATCATGATTTTTTCCTCCTTTGGTAAAGAGTATAGATTACCATAAAAAATTTAATTAACAAGATTAATGAAATTGATGGGAATTAGGTGTATCTGATCTATTTACTTGATTCCTTGATATTGACCAAAATATTTACATATTATTTGTTTCAGTTCTGAAAATCAATATCATTGTCGAGCTTTGTGTACTAATGTTATGATTGTGTTGTGTAATTAGGTTTCATAAAAGTCTAACCAATTAAAGACTATAATAAAAAAGTTTAATGGAAACAGGAGGAAATTGATATGAAAGAATGTTTAATATAGAAAAGTGTGATAGAACTTGATACAATAATTATTGTTATGTGATTTATTAAAGTTGATTATTGTGAATATTTTTGTATGGTTGTTTTGGTTTTTTTCTAAGGAGTGTGAAGTAGGTTGCATGGAAGATGCTACGGGTGGGATAGTGGGACTCAATTGAGACAATATTTTGTGATGCAAGTGTATCTGTAGATGGTGTGGCTGTAATGGTGGGTTTTGGATGAGGTTTCAGTTTTGGGTAGCAGGGAAAAATTAGTTGGTCTGTTAGTGTGGGTTTCTCATCAGGACTGCGGTTACCTTTCCATGATTATTGAGAGAGAATGAGTATGTCATTGTTAGAGATGTCTTGTTTTATTGATGTAGAATCATTAAATAATGTGCTGGTGGTATGGAATATATCTGGTAATGATAAAATTTAAATGGGGTTGGTCATAAGTGAGTAAATTCATTGATAAAGATAAAACCTTGATTCTTGAAATGAATGATTAATGGATGGTATTAATGTGAGTGATAGCTTGAGTAGCCTGTACGTAAAAATGGAATTGAGTGGATAATGAATGTAAATTGGTTGGTAATGGTAAATATAGAAATGAAATAATGTAATTGTTAAATAAAAATTACACATGTTTCGTGTGGATGATGGTATGGGATGTGGGGATGGTTATGGTTTTATAGTTGGAATATATAGTAGTGTGTGGTGGTCGTAGTGTGGTGATGTGTGTGTGTGGGATGTGGTAGTGAGGGTTAGATGTGATCCTCTTTGGCTGAGGTTTTGTGTGACTATAATTATACTTGTATTTTGCTTTTTATTTCTATATGAACCCCAGACAATTCAAATTCCCTCAACTATGCCCAAAATATTTTTTGTTTCATGTGTTTTACCTTAACGCTTTTGTTGGAGAGGGAGAATATGGAAGATTACTCCACCTTCCAAGTTCTCCCCAATATTTGTAGCATAGGTTTTGATGGATTGAGGTTTGTACGATTATAACACTTTAGTGTTTAATCTACTAGAAGACCCTCTAGGAGTATTTATGAGTAGATACATGATGTATAGGAAGACCCTATTTGGTATTGGTAATGATGATACTATAGGTGCACCGATAGACCCTACGAGGTATTGAGATAAGGATATATATATAACACGTGCACTGGTATACCCCGCAACGTATTGTATAGTGTGATATTATATAGTGGTTGGTGTTTATTATAGGATGAGGGCATGAGGTTTATATACTTCATGTTTATGATATCCTACTATATTGGATATAAGATGGTGTGCTGTATCACTCCCATATAAGGGACTTGGAGTACAATACTATTGATGTTAGGGAGTGAGAGAAAAAAGAAACGAGGAAGTGGTTTCAATGTACCCTCTTGCTATATTATTTGATACTATTTTATTATGATTTGATTTAATATTTAGTGAGTGATACTTGGTGAATATGGGTGGTATTTTACTAGATAGGTTCTTGTTGGTTCTATTTTTTGTTCACTGATGAATTAGAATTCACTTTCCACATTTATATGAGAGGACTTGGGTATAATTCTACCGAGTACACATGTTATGCTCACCCCTAAATATATAAAATATTTTTTTGGTTTTCATATTGAGTTTGGTAGTTGATATGGATAGTACTATCTAGGACAATATGTTTTAATAAGGAGTCATTACCCAAGGATTTATTTACATTTTTCTGAAATTATTCATGTATTTTGATATTGTTGATGATTTTGGTTTATTTATAATACAATTTTGATCAGTAGGTTGTCTCTATATTCCCTATTTATTTGTGGGTAAATTCTTCAATTTGTGTGTTTTATACCCTAGATGTTAGTTTGAAAGCCATTTCCTACTATAGTTGGGCCTTATGGGTCACTATCATCTTTACTATAGACACATGAGGGGTGTTTTAGTAGGGTCGGTTTATGAAAAAACTTATTGAGTAGCTCAGAATTTGTTTTCATTCATTCATTTATATTATAATTAAAATAAGATTTTGGATTATTTATAGTAAATATTATAGAATAAAATTAGTACCTAGGCCATGATCAAGTGGTTACCCCAATCTCTCTAATTCATTAACTTACCCAATCATATTGAGTACATGAGTTGAGACTGAAGTACCTTAAACCATCTTACATTAAAAATGTTCTTGAGTCACTTTGTGTACTTTATATATATCTTTATCCTAATATAACCTTTTGAGGTAGTCAATCATCCTATAATAATCCATGATTTCATGTTTCTTTTGGAGTTTTGGATCCATAGAGATAAGAATCAATGTTGAAAAACTAGATAATTGAAATAATGTTTAGAATAAACATTATTCCCCCATCCAGATGCTTCTTCAGATAGTGTTTCCTTAGAAATTGGTATCTACAACACATTTAATTTGTCTTCCTATTTGAGAACTATTCTCAAATTTATGTACCATTGTAATAAGTTGCTACTATTTTTATTCTCCTTTTCAAATATTGATCTCAATGTCCTATTAGAAGATGATTATTCCATTTAAATTGAAAAAAAATATTTTTTCATTTGAGTATGATATTTTTTAAACTTTCATTTAATAATAAATTTTATTAAATATAGCCCCACTAAAATGATGACCCCCTTTAGTTACATCAAACCTACTACTTGGTTAAGATATATATTTCAGTTAGTAATGGGTCCAATTTTTTATTCATATTACCATTTAAGTATTTAGGTAGACCATAATTCAAATCATATCATTTATAAATTTTGTATTGTTGAGAAAATAACTATTTATCCAATCTATCATATAGATAAACTTAATAAAATAACACTAGTATCCTTCTAATGGGTTTCCCTACCATGTGTAACCTAAAAAAATTCTAAAAATTAGGTTTCTAACTCTTAAGGTCACCTCATTATGTTCTTTCCATACACAAGATAATCTATGTCCACCTGAATTTAGTATGAAACTATATGACTAGATGATCAAGGTGTTTACAAGTGATCATTTTGAAAGGAATCTATCCTTAGTATTTTAATTGTGGATTTTATCTCACTATATTATCTCATGTTATTATATTTTCATGTATGTATGATTTTAATGATTTATTTTGGAATCATTTTCGTTCCACCAAATCAAAATATTCAAACATTATTGATTTGAAACTCATTACACAACTAACAACTTATGGTATTAATCCAGATCATGAATCAACTATATTCATATTTATCCAAATGGATCCGTTAATAAGGTACATGATACCCTTTCGTGTAAAGGCTTAAAATCACAAAAAATCAACAATCCCAAAAAGTCTAAGCCTATAATGATTGATTAACAACTCCCACATTTATAGAAATTGAATAAGTTGCTAAGATAGTGAGTACTCCAAGCAAAATTTCATCTATATAGGTAAAAATTACAAAAGAGATATTTTAATCATATTATATTTTTGACACATATTATTTATAAATAATAATTGACTGCTTAATTTAAGTTCAGAACCTAATACAATCCAAAGTCATGGTATAATAAAACTAAATCAATTATAATGCCTAGCATGCAACTCCTTAAATTCATGTATTATGGTTTAGAGGTAGTTGAACTATTTAAACTAAATTTTATGTTATAATCCATAATATAACACTTAAAATACATTAGTAAATAATATAATAAATAAATAAATGAACAATTAATATATTTTAACATAAGATACACAATTTATGAGTAATTCATGAATAAATTATAAACAATTCATAATTTATGCATAGGTAAACTTTTACAATTCACTTATATCCAGTATTTTTATTTCATATTATAATTTACATGTTTTTAGTATGAAAAAATTAATATTTAAATTATTAGATATTTTTTGAACACTTTTATTATCAAATAATAAATATTTTATATTTCAGGTAAAAAATTTACATAAATTAAATATCTCACATTTAATATTGTCTAAATCATTGATCAAATCAACATCCAAAACTGCATTCATAATGAATTATATATTCTAAAATAAGTACTTAATATAAAATTTTTATATTTACATTCATGAACTACTCATAAAATAAATATAGACCACTCAATATGTCACCTGATTTAATTTAGAAACAATTTTTAAATTATTTACAATATAAATCCACTTTAAACCTATGTCAAATATATCAACATATTTTAAGTTCATTTTAAACCCCCCTCATATTTGAGCCTGTGCCAATGAAGTTTTTTGAGAATCTTGACAAAGAAATAATTTCCTTTAAAATTTTATACAAAACGGATTACACCATGGTGTAGTCTTCCTCATTATGAAAACACTTTCCATGGTTTTTCCAATACCATTTTGGATTAAAATTATATGGATGGGATCCATTTTAGTATAGGGAAGAGTGAACTACCCACTCAAATGTAATGGGATTTGATAGGGTAGGTGTAAGATTAAACTAGCCAATGAGGATTTATAAAAGGTTAAACCTATGTGGCTGGTGCCTTAAGAGGGTTAACTTCACATACCAGGTGGTCATGACATATAATATGTTACCCGTATAAAATTAAACCCAATATATGACCACCTACATAGGATTAACTAAATAATATACCATGTGAGATTAACTTATCAAAGGTGGATTAGGTACCATTAACTTGGTGAATCTGTAATAACTTTTTAAAGGTAATATTTTATAGCTGGACCAAGTTAATATTAATACAATGATAATACCTATTTTTACAATAAAACACATATCATATAAACAAATCTATGATATATTTTACAAAACATTTTGGAAGTTCTAGAAGTATCTTTATAGGATAAACTATGCCTTGTTTTATCAACATGAAGAACTAAAATTCCCTTTTTCATAACAAACATGTCATGATATTTAATTATCAACAATAACAATGATAATTTAGCTTTGGCTATACCACAAAATATGGGAGACCTATTATTATATTTTTTTCATTCATATAAATTCAAACCAAACATTGATTGATTTAATTTGATATCACTGAAGGTTTTCATAGGGGTATCAAATTTCAAAAACATAGTGGAGGAAAAACTATATAACACAAAAAATCCTAGACTCTATCTATGCATTTGGAATGAATAATAAAATAATGAACAAGAATGGAGTACCTTTCACCATTAAATCCAACCTATCCATTTTTAAAAATAATAATTTGATCGAGATCACTATAAAGATTAAAAAATACTCTTTCCTCTATAGGTATCCATGGATCATGGGATTCACTTGATTCTTGGGTAATACCACTCCCAATCCACAATTTTTTATAAAATTGAGTTCAAAGGTAAGAGGTAATCAAGAGATAAGAATGATCTCAATTTTAAATATTTTTAATCATAATTTCTATACTATTGAATCTAAAACAACTTACGAGGATTAAACCGCATAATATCGGAAAAAAGGAACTCAAAATGTTTTTCCTATATTAAATGAGTGTTTCTAAAAATGATTGAACATTTAAATTTTTTTAACATTCGAATTGAATCCTGGTGATAAATTTTTAATGTTTAAACATTCAGGTTATTTAATAAATGTTATCATATTTTTCATCCCATCATGGTTTTAAATGATAATTATAACTCGGGTTGAAGATATAGGCCAAAATAAGGATTATCTTACAACATGATAGTTCCCTTTCATTACAACCGTGACATGGCACCTCAAACTATGTCATGGTTCACATATGGTAAAACCAAAATGGGCTCTAACCACCACTCTATTTTCATCCTTTTAGTTCACATATCCTATTATATTCCGAGGTTTTAAAATGAAAGATTATGATTGATAGTGTGAAATATTGACAACACCAAGATTAAATGAACAATGAAATATTATTTTTTATATGTGACCATTATAACATAGCTGTTAAATTGATGGTATTGAATATTATTATTCAAATTATGAAATATATAATTTTCTGACTCTTTTCTAATGTATTAATTATTTATTTTTAAATAATCACTTAGTTTTTAGAAATTTTATTTTGTTCTTCAAAAATAAATTTTCTTCAAAAATGTTTTTATTGATTTTTATGAAAGAATATTATAATCAATTACTGTAAATTTTAGAAAATTGATTTTAAAAAATTAATTTAAACATTGAATTTATAATTTCAAGGTTTTCTTAAGATGTTATTTTAAGAATAATCTAAAAGGAATGTTTTTCCAATTAATAGTGAAAACATTGATATTTATTGAAAATTATATTTTCTTTTTAAGTATTTACAAATTAAAATTATATTTTATTAGTTTTAAAATTTAATTAGGTCCTTTTTATTTATAATAATTCAATTATGGGTTTTTAAATTAATTTTATGATTTAATTTAGTAATAAAACAGTATATACATAAAAGGATATTTTTCTAAAAAATAATTTTTCATTGCGTTTTTCTTGTTTAATTTAAAATTAAATTCTTAAAATTTTGTATTTTGAATTTTGAAAAATGGATTTCATATTAATAAAAATTGGGTCCAAATTTAGTAAATATTTCCTTTTTATCTTGGTCAATATTCATAGTAAGTTGTGTAATTTTGTTACCACGATAAAGGGTAAATTAGGTAATTAATGATAAAAATAAAATGATAGTGAATAAAAAGTTACTCTAACACTTTTCTAAATTTTATTGGATGATTAAATACCATAGATGATCATAAAAAGGTCTAATATATGTCCTTTTATTATCATTTATATGTTATTATGACCTTTATAATATTTTATTTCAAGAAAAGTCAAAAATGTCACACTAATATTTTTAATAACTATAATATTTTTTACATGGTGATAAATAGAAGATATGTTTTATTATAAATAATAATTTTAAATATAAAGAAATTATACTTATAATAATATATTTTATTTAAACTTTTATGTAATATATAATCACCATAAATATTTACACACTGCTAACGCAGTTAATATTCAATGAATGGAAAAAATCAAATAAATGGTATTAAAAATAATATAACTATTATAATTTCAAATAATTAATGTAGAAAAAAAAATTTCTTGATGAAAATGAAATTTTAGGGATTTATTAACATATTTTGATTTGATTTTACTTCTTGTGTTGATGTTGTTGAAGTCAAACTAATGAATAGGTCTACAAATTGATATTAATGATATTTTATAATAAATAATATTTTATTAAATGATACAAAATTACAAAAAATATTATATTCAGACATGAGATTATTATATGGATGATAGTATAAAAAATGGTCCATTTATGTGCTGTTTTTCCATTTATAGTAATTATTTCAACCCACAAAGAGTAAAAGTCCATGTTATCACGGTAAGTGTGAAAGATGTTAATGAGAGGTTAAAATTAAAGTATAAGGGTAAATAAATAGTAATAAACATGTATATTTTTTATTTTATGAAATTAATTCAACCCATCCTCATCCTACATTCAAAAATAAATCATTTTTATCCACTTTTAATAGAAAATTAATTTATATAAAGTTAATATTCTAAGAAATTCCTAGACTTGTCTTCCCCTCTTTTATAAAAGAGAACCTCTTCTTCTCAATCATTTAAACTTAAAGAACAATTTTATTGGATAATACATACGTAAATAGAATAATAAAATCCCACCCTCATTTTAAGGTATTTTTAAGTAGAATACCAACCTTAGGGGTCTTGAGGTATTAATCAAGGGAGACTTTCCAAAGAATAGGTATAGTTTTAACCACATGTTTTAGTATTATTTTTTTTCCACCTCATTCAAAAATTATTTAACTATTAAAAAATAATAAAAACCATATAATTAATATAATTAGATGTTATTATATTAATTTAATAACCTACATCTATCTACAACATCTGTAAAATGGGGGGAGGGATTCCTCATTCCTGTGTACAGTGGACTACCGCCTTGCAAACCGATGTAATTAATTTTTCATCACCAACTATCAAGAATGGTTATAATAATGGAATTAATATTTACATATGATATTAATGAAATATTTATAATTATAAAATGATAATGTATCATTTAACCTCTTACCTTTCCATTCACTGAAAAATGATAATGTCGTTCGTACGTACATGGGGACTACCACCTCCACAAAGCGATGTGATTCATTTTTCATCACCACATTACATTGATACTATAATTAAGTATATTTAAAGAAG
The DNA here is from genome assembly GCA_963277665.1 of Viscum album. Taxonomy (NCBI): domain Eukaryota; kingdom Viridiplantae; phylum Streptophyta; class Magnoliopsida; order Santalales; family Viscaceae; genus Viscum; species Viscum album. The sequence goes on from OY728156.1 coordinate 322,045,975, forward strand.
TAATATGATATTTATGATATTATTATAAATATTTAATGATAAAATAATACTTACCTTCTCTCCATTATGATCGTTGAAAAATGGAAATGTGATTCATGTATACATACGACTTACCATCTCCATGATTGTAACGTGGTTAATTTCTCATAACCATATTTAATGGTTTGATTTAAAAATATAATTTATTTATAAGAGTGATATTTTTTTCATGATTATTTTTCAATATATATTGGAATGATGACCACTTTGACCACAATTAACTTACTGAAGTCATTTTTGACTTAAGTATCGAATATCATCAAAACATCCATTATGAAATTAAATGATTAAGTAATTATATATAAAATGGTATTAAGTGAAATAAAAAGGAATAATAAACTATAAAATTTTTCTTAATAATGTAAATAATTAACCTTTATTTATTATTTATGAAGATAAAGAACGTACGTGATGAGTCAAACTCAGGGAAAAGAACTTTATTTTAAAAACCTTGTTTTAAAGTTTCCCTTAAAACTCACTTTTTCTTCCATTTCCATATTTTCTAAAAATATTTTAAATATGGTTTTTAATATTCTACTATGATTTTTAAAGTAATTTTTATCCATTATTTACTTTTTAAAAAATATTTTGAAAGGAATCTTATCATTATTTTCTGAACGAGGTACATTTCTAGGCTTTTTGTGATAGTGAGAAAGGAATATTTTTTAACTTATATGACCTGAATATATTTTAAAACTATCATGAGAAATATTTTATTTGAAGCTTCCTTTACAAGTTTTCAAAGTTATTTTCAAGGAATTTTTTTCCTTCGTATTTGTGCAGATTTTTAAATAAGTGATTTTAAAATGGGAAGGTTATTTTCTCCAGGAATGATTTAACAATATTTAAAATTATTTCTATTTATCAAAGAAAAAAACCCTTCATTTAAATTATGATTTACTTGGGATATGATTTGTTGATACCATCCTCATTATTTAACTAGATATATTATGATTATTTCTTATTTATTATCATGGAACCCATTTATTTTCCATAGGTTAATCAAGTTACGCTACTGGAAATGCACCCTTTACCAATGGTTCCAATCCATTGGTAAAGGATGGATACGTGTTGGTATAATTTATACCAATGGTTATCCAAACTGTAGGGAAGTAAGTTTTTGGGAAATAGATATGCCAACAATTTATAAAAAACCGTTGGTATATGTTAGGAAATATACATTATACCAACAGTTATGTCAAACTGTTGGCATAAATTTTCACCAATGGTTTGAAACCATTGGTTAACATACTATTTGAACGGTTTCAAATCGTTGGAATATAGTTTTGTATAGCTTTTTACCAATGGTTTGTGTAAACTATTGGTAAAGGATGCACATTTCACTATATCCCAATGGTTCTTAAACCATTGGGAAAGTGTTTTTATTTATGGTTCTCTTAAAACCATTGGTAAAAACTCATTCAAAGCCCTATGCTAATGGTTTAGAACCTCTGGCATAGGCTTTTCTATACAATTCAAGTATCAGCCCACTGCAAACTGCCCTTTCTCCATTTCTAGCTTCCCAACTCCAATTACCTGGAATAACCACCTATAACACATACATATACACAATTAATTCATATAGATTTAACACATAATTAACCCTTAAACTATACACATACAACATTAAAACATAATTTATAAGGTAATTATAAACATACATAATTGATTTAGAATTCAATTCATAATTGAGATGACAATTACATGTGCAATCCGGAATTCAATTCATAATTGAATACTGAATTGAATACATACAAAATTTAATTATCAATTATGAATACATTGCATAAAAAACTAAATACGTAATTATATGTGTTATACATAATTAAGAATACATACAAAATTGCATTTTTTATAACACATACATGATTGAATTCATAAATTAGAAGAAAATAACCCCAAAATATGGAAATGGATAAATGAATTCAACCAAAAACAAATATAATATCCTATGGTTTGGGGCGGGTGTCTTTGAACTTAGCGACGATGATAATGGGTGTGTATCAATGAGCTTGTGTGACTTAGGGAATGTAGTTGTCCTTGGAGTTTTAAATGTCATGTGTTTTAGAATGGGGTTAGGAGTTCCACACATGAGAAGTGGATTGTGTGAGGCTAGACCATGGATCATTGTGCTAAAGTATCAACACAATCCGAATACGTTTGGCCATTTTTCCATATACTAGTTGTTTATACTTAAAATGATATCCATTTTAAACAAAATATAGACACTTTGAGTGATATTGGCCACACAGTGTCTTGGATTGAGGTGGGGTTGACTCGTCCACGTCACATATGACCCATGGATCGTTTTCCTAAAGTATCAAGACAATATGAATGCGTTTGGTCGGTTTTCCAAATGCCATTTTTTGTTTTCACTTAAAATTTTGTCCATTTCAAATAAAAGTGAGACACTTTGAGTGGTACCGGCCACACCGTGCCTCAGATTAAGGTGATTTTGACTCGTATATGTCACAAATGACCCATGTACCATTGTTCTAAAGTATCAACACAATCTGAATATGTTTGGTCAGTTTTCCATATGCTAGTTGTTTGTACTTAAAAGAGTGTCCATTTTTAAAAAAAGAAAGACACTTCAAGTGATAATGGCCACACAGTGCCTCATATTGAGGTAGGGTTGACTTTCACACATGAAAAATGACCCATGGATCGTTTTCCTAAAGTATCAATAGAATTGGAATGAGTTTTGTCAGTTTTCTGTATTCCAATTGTTGTTTTCACTTAAAATGTTGTCCATTTCAAATAAAAGTGAAACACTTTGAGTGGTACCGGCCACACCATTCCTCAGATTGAGGCAGGGTTGACTCTTACACATCAAAAAATGACCCATGGATCCTTTTTATAAAGTATCAACACAATTTGAATACGTTTGGTCAGTTTTTCATGTGCCAGTTGTTTTTACTTAAAAGGGTGTGCATTTAAAAAAAAAGAATGAAAATACGAGTGATACCAACCACACCCTGCCTAAGATTGGGGCGGGGATGACTCGAACATGTCACATATGACCCATGGATCATTTTCTTAATGTATAAATAGAATCCTAATGCATTTCGTCAGTTTTCTGTATTCCATTTGTTGTTTTCACTTAAAATGTTGTTCATTTCAAATAAAAATGAGACACTTTGAGTGGTACTAACTGATACACTTCTATGCATAAGGAATTTCCACTTTTTTTAATATCTATAAAATAGTTTTTGTGGATTGTTTTGAATGAATTTCACAATTTTTATGTGGATTATTCTTTGTTTTTTGGTCACCAAAGGATAAAGCATAGAGTCTATGAATTTTGGAGATTCAAAAGGGAATTAGTGGCTTATGGACCCCTTTCCTTTGACTATGATGGAATGGAGTCACCCAGATTAAGAACTAAACATAAAGGACGAGTGAATTCAGAAATTTCAATGACATAGGAAACCCGCATGGTCGCCACACAGTTATCCAAAACGTGTGCAAACCGTGTGGGAGAAGATACCATTGACAGTACCCTCCACACGGTTGGTGCATGGCCTGCCCAAACTGTGTAGCCCATCCAGGAAAACCATGTGGCTCAAGGATTTAAAATAGTAGCATCCACACGGTTGGCGCATGGTCTACCAAACCATGCGCCCAAACCGTGCAAACGACTATAGTCTTTTTTTTTTCCTTTTCACTTTTCACCCACTCCTTGACCCAGGGTTCCCTTTTCTACCTACTTTTGGAAAACTGGAAAAAGACCCTTTCTGACCAAGAAGGATTGGGGGAGTGAGACGGAACAAGAGGGGATGTGGTAAAGAAGAAGAAGGAGGCTGGGAATGAAGCTTAGTGGGAGGAAGGAAGGATTTTAGGCACTAGTTCTAGTAGTTTTGTTGTACTTCGGATTCTTTTATATTCTATTGAAATGAACTCTCTGATTAATCATAGTAAGTTTATTATCCTTTTCATTATGAGTATCTAAACCTCCCATGTGTTGGGGTTGGGGAAAATGTGGGTTCGTTAGAACCAATTTCTCTTTTTTTGTGTTTGTTCATTGTCTCTCACCTAATTCTCCCAACTGCCGTTTCTTATTTCGATGGAAACCCCATATTGGACCAAAAATGGAGTTTCTAGGGATCTTTGGGAGAACTGAAAAAGGATATCCAAGACCATTGGATATAATTTTCGTTTCTAGAGGGTGGTTCCTAAATTAAGTGTCAGTAGAAATCAATTTCCAGACCATGGGATTGATTCCTACCAACTTGATCGGGACTCACCGGACCAAAGGAGTTCTGACAGTAATGAAACCCAGAAATGTGGGTTATTATGAACAACACAACACAATAGGGAATAATGTTTATATTCCCACATGAATGTCCATCCCCGACACATTTTCATTAAAATACAAAATCCATTTTTCAGTAATTTCCAGTTTTCCAGTTTAATTCGTAGTGAATTAGAAAATTCCAAGTAATTAGTTATATTTTAAGATCTGTACCATGAAACAAACAATCATATTTAAATTAATAATCTTCACTTAAGTGATTTCAAATCAATAGACATAAAACACCAATACTACTTCCCTGTGGATCGACCCTGTACATGCACACTATACTAGTTACAAGTTAGGAAAATTAATTTGGTGCTGAAAGAATACTTCACGTAAATGACCAGCCACCGGGCACACCATGCCTCATATTGAGGTTGGTTTGACTCGTACATGTAAAAAATGAACAATAGATCCTTGTGCTAATGTATCAACACAATCCGAATACTCTTTGTTGGTTTTTTGTATGCCAAATACTTTTTTTACTTAAAAGGGTGTCCATTTTAAACAAAAGAAAGAAACTTAGAGTGATACCGGCCACACCATGCCCCAGATTGAGGCAAGGTTTGCTAGTACACGTCACATATGACCCATGGATCCTTTTACTTAACTATCAACACAATACGAATGCGTTAGGCTGATTTTCCATATGACAGTTATTGTTTTGACTTAAAATGTTGTCCATTTCAAACAAAAGAAAGACACTTAGAGTGATATCGACCAAACCATGTTTCATATTTAGGCAAGGTTGACTCGTACACGTCACATATGACCCATGGATCATTTTCCTAAAGTATCAATAGAATCTAAATGCATTTGGTTGGTTTTCCGTATGCCTGTTGTTGTTTCCACTTAAATTGTTCTCCATTTCGAATAAAAGTGAGACACTTTGAGTGGTACCGGCCACACCGTGCCTCAGATTGAGATGGGGTTGACTCGTACACGTCAAAAATGAACCATGGATCCTTTTTCTAAAGTATCAAAAAAATAAAAATACATTTGGTCAGTTTTCTGCATGCCAGTTGTTTTTACTTAAAAGAGTGTCCATTTTAAACAAAAGAAAGAAACTTTGAGTGATACTTGCCACACTGTGACTCGGATTAAGGAAGGGCTGAATCTTACACATCACATATGACCCATGGATCATTTTACTAAGGTATAAACACAATACCAATGCATTAGGTTGGTTTTATGTATGTCAGTTGCTATTTTGAATTAAAATTTTGTCCATTTCAAATAAAGGTGAGACACTTTGAGTGGTACCATCCACACCATGCATTAGATTGAGTCAGGGTTGACTCATACACGTCAAAAATGACCCATGGATCGTTTCTATAAAGTATAAAGATAATATGAATGCGTTTGGTTGGTTGTCCGTATGCTATTTGTTGTTTTCACTTAAAATGTTGTCCATTTTAAACAAAAGAAAGAAACTACGAGTGATACTGGCCACACCGTGCCTTAGATTGGGGCGAGGTTGACTCATACACATCAAATATGACCCATGTATTGTTTTCCTAAAGTATCAATAGTATATGAATGCGTTTAGTCAGTTTTCTGTTTGCCAGTTGTTGTTTTCACTTAAAATGTTGTCCATTTCAAATAAAAGTGAGACTCTTTGAGTGGTGCCGGCCACACCGTGCCTCAGATTGAGTCTAGGTTGACTCGTACATGTCAAAAATCAACCATGGATTGTTGTTCTAAAGTATCAACACAATACAAATACATTTGGTTTGTTTTCCATACACCATTTGTTGTTTTTTACTTAAAAGGGTGTCCATTTTAAGCAAAAGAATGACGCTTAGAGTGATAACGGCCACACCATGCCTTATATTGAGGAAAGGTTAACTTTTAAATGTCACATATGCCCCATGAATCGTTTTCCTAAAGTATAAACACAATATTAATGCGTTAGGTTGGTTTTCTGTATCCCAGTTGTTGTTTTGACTTAAAATGTTGTCCATTTTAGACAAAAGAAAGACACTTCGAGTGATACTTGCCACACCGTGCCTCAGATTAAGGCGGGGTTGACTCGTCCATGTCAAATAAGACTCACATATCATTTTCATAAAGTAACAACAAAATCAGAATGCGTTTGGTCCGTTTTCCTTATGCCAGTTTTGTTTTCACTTAAAATGTTGTCCATTTCAAATAAAAGTGAGACACTTTGAGTGGTACTGGCCACACCATGCCTCGGATTGAGGCAGGGTTGAATCTTACACATAAAAAATAAAACATGGATCCTTTTTCTAAAGTATCAACACAATCCGAATATATTTTTTCAGTTTTCTATATGCCAGTTTTTTTACTTAAAAGGGTGTCTATTTTAAATAAAATAAAGACACTTTGAGTGATACCGACCACACCATTCCTCAAATTGAGTCAGGGTTGACTCGTACATGTCACATATGACCCATGGATTGTTTTCATAAAGTATCAACACAATATGAATGTATTAGGTTAGTTTTCTGTATGTCAGTTATTGTTTTTACTTAAAATATTTTCCATTTCAAATAATGGTGAGACACTTTGAGTGGTACCCGGTCCTACCGTGCCTCAGATTGAGGAGGGGTTGACTCGTACACGTCAAAAATGACCCATGAATTATTTTACTAAAGTATCAACACAATATTAATTCATTAGGTAAGTTTTTTGTATGCCAGTTTTTGTTTCGACTAAAAATGCTGTTCATTTCAAACAAAAGAAAGACACTTCAAGTGATACCGGCCACACCGTGCCTCTGATTGAGGTGGGGTTGACTCATACATGTCACATATGACCCATGGATCATTTTCCTGAAGTATCCAAATAATCCGAATGCATTTGACCATTTTTCCATATGCCAGTTGTTGTTTTCACTTAAAATGTTGTCTATTTCAAATAAAAGTGAGACACTTTGAGTGGTACTGACCGCACTGTTCCTCAGATTGAGGCGGGGTTGACTTTTATACGTCACATATGACCCATTGATCGTTTTACTGAAGTGTTAATAGAATATGAATGTTTTTGGTCAGTTTTCTGTATGCAAGTTGTTGTTTTCACTTAAAATGTTCCATTTCAAATAAAAGTGAGACACTTTGAGTGGTGCCAGCCACATAGTAGTTTTATTGAAAACCATATTTGGTTATGTGGTAGCTGACTTCTTCATGGCTCAACTAAGGTCTAACAACACAATTAGAACATGGAAAGTGTATGCGACCACTATCTGAAGCATTGTGAAATGTAAAATATAAAAATCTCTCCAAATTGTTTTGAAAATCGCTCGAGATCCGATCAGTTTCATACATCCAACTTCTATCCATTCTGTAAAAATAATTATTCTAAGTCATTTCATCATAATCAATTCAATAAGATTGAATTTTAATCGAAAATATATTTAATTAAATGATAAAGGGAATGAGTTTCTAGTTGATGTAGTGAACTATTAAAACAATGTAAATATATACTAATTCAGTTATGTGTGCCTAAATTTGTGGTGAGACGTGTTTAGTAATTTTTTTCATTTATCATATACAAGAAGACACCATAGACCTAATAGAACATTGTTCAAGATATTCCAAAGTGAAGGATTTTCATAAAAGATGCATAATGTGTAAAGAGAGTTTTTTAAATAAGTTATTGATGCTAAAAAATGGAAATATTGTGAAAAGTTTTTACATTTCATAACACCCAAACTAAAGTCCACAGAAAGTACCATATCACCCCACTAAAAAAAAGAAAACCACCTACCCCTCTACCCCAACTATCCCCAATCCCTTCACATGGATCATACTTATATCCATTACCCACCTCGAGAAAATATCACTAAACAAACCATTTACCGTCTTTGAGTGGGGATACTTCTTCCCTGCACCTCCATTAGTCGATATGATTCACTAACTACATAAAAGGAGTGTCTATGAAGACTTCCAATCAAGTTGATTCATATAATCATGACACTTGAATTTTAAAAAGAAAATAGAAAACAAATCAAACTACACTTATTGGGTATGTCATGCCACACAAGTCACCACCTGGTTTAGGTCAAATCAAAATAGAAACAAAGAATAATAGATGCCAAAAATTAAATCTAAGTTAAGCCTTATAGATTTGGAGTGTAGAACTAAAAAATTGATTGAATTATGATGGATTTATAAGGATTAAGGAGTTACCAGCCTATGTAAAGAGAGGGGCCTCTAGTTTAGAATCCAAGGGGGACTTCCCCAAGGGTTCCTAAATCATAATCACTATGAATCCAAGGTAGATTTCACAAGGTATTCTAAACCAAATCATCATTAATCCAAGGGGGTTTCAAAATGGAATTAAAATATACTTTTTTGACATGAATCCTTGGTTGGTTTCTTCAAGGAACTCCAAATCATTAATCAAAGAACAAGTACTCAAAAATTAAATTAAAATTTATTTATATTCATTTTAAATAGGTCTCATATAAGAGGCACATGCCTTAGGTCCCCTAATGTGTTATATGCATCCCAAATCATTCACTCAAGTTCAATAACTCATTCTTGGAACCCCTACGGTCATACCTTTCATTACCCAATTAATTCTCTAAGTCAAGTGCACTCCATGGGTGGATAAAGTTTAGGATTCTAAACTAATAAGTTGTTCATGGATTGTAAAGAAGTTTAATTTCATAATGTATAGACCAAAACATGTATTTTTAAATTTTAGATTAATAATAAAGTATATCAATGATAATACACATCATAAAGAACACAAAACAATGGTACTTTTAAGGGATAGTTTATAAACCTTATTCTATATACTCACAAACATCTACCAATCAAGTATTAGTCATTGATTCAATATCAAATAGTGTGAATCATAAAATTTTCCAAAATCCCTAGAAATATTGAATAATGATATTATCTTTCTAGATAGTGAAATAAATGGAGAAAGGTTGATAATAGAAGGATATAATTATAAATAGCTCATAGTTGAGATGAACAACACTAGAAATGGATAAGATACCTCAACTCACCATGTTAGGTCACAGAGTTTGGTAGAACACACAAAAACCATGTCGATTACCTCAGGGATGGATTCTATGTCTGTATTTGGGAAGAGGTCGGAGGAATATTATCTGGATGGGGGAGTTGAAGCCGATCAGGTGGAAGACCTCAGGTTTGGGTTCACATGCATGGGGGCTTCTGGAAATCGGGTGAAATGCAGAGTTATCTGTTTCTGTGTAATCGGGGGGGGGGGGGGGAGGGGGGGGGGGGAGGGGGGGGGGGAGGGGGGGGGGGGGGGGGCTGTCCATGGGGGTGGGGGGGCTGTCTATGGGGGTACTGGGTTTCCAGAGGGGTGGGAGGGATACCCATGAGAGTGGTGCGACTATCCAGGGGGGAGGGGGGTGTCCAAGGGGTTGGGTGGGCTGTCCACGGGGGGGGGGGGGGGGGGGTGTCTTGGGGGTACGAGGGTGTCCAGGGGCTGGGGGTGTCCGATTGATGGGGGGAGTGTCCAGGGGGGTGGGAAGGCTGTCCATAGTGTTGGGGGGTTGTCCAGGGGGTTGGGTGTGTCCACGGGGTGGGCGGGGCTGTCCATAGGGGTCGCAGAGTTATCCAGGGGGTAGAAGGTTTCCAGGGTGTGGGGCGGGCTATCTACGAGGGTGGAAGGGCTATCCAAGGGGTAAGGGGTGTCCGGGGGGGTGGGGCGGGCTGTCCATGGGGGGTGTGACTGAGATCTATGAGATTTAATTGGGTTGTCATTCATGTTATGAAAAAAACAATGGGTGTTAAGGATTAGAATAGTATTTTTAATTGAAAATACAATTTAATAGGATTAGTGACTTGATATCATGATGGTATCAAGTTTTCAATTGGGAAAATGTTGGGGAATTGGGTTCTAAAAGGCTCGCACAACCTTCCAAGGATATATTATTTATAGAAAAATGTGTTGTGGGAGAAAGAATTCATCCTATATAGTTGATGTCACTTTTAGATCATGTGATGCCTTACTCATCAAGATGACTAGAAAATAACCAAAACCAAAGAGGCCTCAAACCTATCCAAATATCTAGAAGTGATGACTTCCTAGTGCTTATTGGTGAACTATGGAAGTGATGACTTCCCACTGACATAGCCCCCCTCCCCACCTCACCCCCAACAGGCTCTCCCTGCATGACCCCCCTCCCATCCACTGACTGCACAACCCCCCCCACCACCTGCACCCCCCCACTTGCACAACCCCCCTCCCCCACCCCCACATGCACAACCTCCTCCCATACACCCACTACACAACCCCCCCACATGTACAACCACTCCCCCCACCCCCACCCCCACCTTTACACCCCCACCTCACCCCAACATACTTCCACCTGCCCAAGGCACCCCCAACCTACACACTCCCCTCCCCCACCCACTTGCACAACCACCCTCCCACTTGCCCAACCCCCTCCCCCACCCCCACATACACAACCCCCCTCACCCCAACACCACCTATACACCCCCATACCCCAACCTGAACACTCCCCTCCGCCCTCCCACTTTCACAAAATCCCCCTCCACATGCACCCCCACTTGAATAGCCCCTCCCCCACCCCACCTGCACAACCCACCCCACCCCCACCTGTACAACCCCTTCACCTCACCCCCAACATACTCCCTCCCACTACACACCCTAACTTGTATATCCCCCTTCACTCATTTCAACCCCACACCTGAACACCCCCACCAACACACCCCCTCCCCCATCCACTACACCTCCCACTACCTGCACCCCCTCAATTTAAATAAATTGATTCACAGATGACAGTAGAAAAAAAAACAAAAAACAAATCAAATTGAAGTTGTTGGGTATGTCATACTACACAAACCTTAGGTTTAAGCCAAATAAAAACAAAAAACAAAAAAATAGATGAAAAAAATTAAACATAAGTTAATACTTACAGATTTGAAGTTTAGAACAAAACAACTTTGTGATTGAAGATGGATCTGGTGGAATGATTTTCCGAGCGAGAGAGCTATTAGGTCTCGGCTTTAGCACTTCAATCGTGTGGATGGGAGAGCAGATTTCTTTCCCAACGGTTTTAAAAAACTGTTGGGAAAGTTAATCTTTACCAATGGTTTAGAAACACCATTGGGAAATCCTTCCTAAAATTGACACATCCCAATAGTTTTATCAAACCGTTGGGTAAAGTCATCTAAAAACTCATATATCCCAACAGTTTGATAAAACCATTAGGTAAAAGTCTCTCCACACCCCTATTCAAATGGTTTACGAAAACTGTTGGAAAAATGCCGTTGGTATATCCTCTATTTACAATAGTGTTATGAAAGGAATACTGAGTGTTTCAATGAGTTTTATAATTAAATACAAGATCTATATATTTTATTTATATTAACATTCTTGGGATTTATTTATGAGTATGAGTGGTTCTGTTATAAGATAATGGCAGATAAGAACATTATAGATGTATAAGGTATTAGGTAATTGTATAGAGTTAACCGATTCAGTTTCTCCAAATAGATTATGGGAATATACTATGATAGTTATTCCAATTGTAACTGTGATTGTTATTTAATGTGTGACCATGATAGTTATTCACTATATAATCATGACAGTTTTCCTATTTGTAAGGGTGATATGAAAATTATGCCCCAAGTTTCCTACATGTTTTATTTATTCTTTCAATGGGTTTTAAAAGATTCCTATAAGAAAAAAGTGTGTATTTTTCATGTGTAAATGATTTATTTCACAATCTCAAAGAATAATTTGATAAAAGTAAGTATTTATGGATTTTTATGCTTTCATTAGAGTAATGAATTTCTTTATTTTATGTACCTTACTGTTCTTTTTATACTCATTCCATGTTTTAACATGTTTTGCATTGGGATTAAGGACGATTAAGAGAAAAGAAGAAGCCAAATTGAAATTTGGGAAGATTTATTATAAAAAGAGAACCTATTCAATTTTAAAAGTTTTATATTATGAGTAAATTGGATACTAATTATAAGTGTGTACCTTATAATTAATGGGGTTTTATTCATTATTTATGAACTAATTCAATAAAAATAAAAAACTAAAATATATTTGGGAATGAAAGAAAGGGAATACTAGTCTAAAGATACTAGATTATATAGTATTTATGTCTGGGTCCTAATAGTTGGTATTATTGTAGGGGTTAGATAACCTTAGAAGTTAGGATATTATTTAAGAATAAGTTACAAGTCTTATATTACTATAATGGTCAGTACATTAGGGTAAATCATTTCTATTTTGGATAAATAAAAATAGTTTGAGATAACATGAATTATGAAATATTTGTGTTTATCCTCCTCATAATATGGTATATTATGATTTTATTATTATTGTCACACTGAGAATTTTGGTTTTAGTAAATATATGGATCTAGTGGAAAGTAAAGTGACAAAAGATGTGAAGGAAATTGTGATTTTTTTCTAAATGAGAAACTGAACGGAATGTGAGTTGTTGTGAGAACTCTTATTGTCATTATTAACCATCTATCAGGAGTAAAGATCAACAACTTAAACCTAGGTGAGTTTTCTAATGCATCAAATGTGAGATAAATAAATCCCCATCGATGTTTAGGTGATAATGATGATAAAGGTAAATATATTCAATGACCTATGTGTAAATATTTTGGATAGAATAAACAAGGAAAATGCATTTAAAGAATGAGAAGATTTTTTATATGTGGTAAAGGTGGCCATAAAAAAATAATATTGCAATTAAAAAGAATGAATTCAGTTAACTCTATGAAGGGGAAAAGAGTTATTCCCGAGGTATCAAATGAATGTTTTAAATGTAGGGATAATGGTCATTATGCAAATTTATTACCTTGGCAGAAGAATCTTGAATGGGATTAAGATGACCATACATATATCTGTTTAAAAATACCTAATTCCATTATAGTTGAAGATGATGAAACTATATATGAAATATGAAAGGTATGGATTATTTCTTATATTATGTTTTTACATTGTTGAATATTAGGATGTGATTCATATTTTTTTGTAGGAAAATAATAATAATGAATAATATTAATTATCACTGTTAATGGATTATAAAGAAAGATGAGTTATTATGATGTTTATATATAAGGGAATCAATAGTTATGGTATATTTAAGGATGATCATAAGTTTAAAATTATTAATACTATTTTGATAATGGGAGTACATTGGGATACTTTTATTGAGTTTTGATAGATGTTGGAGGTGTATATATCCCTTTCATTTATCTTGTAAAAAAGTTAATTAAATAATAATTCTTATTTTATTTTTTGGAAATAAGTTCAAAGGTTTTGATAACCTTTATAGTTTATAATATATTTTCATTTTGAGGTAATTATGGCTTATTAAATTTTTGGGGATAAAAAATGAAAGTTATGAGGTAGCCACCGAGGTTAAAACATTTCTTTAACATTGAATATATTCAGGTTATTTTTGAGGATGTTTATCACATTTCTAGGAATGTTATGATGATTATATTAATATAGTTTTAGAAAAAGAAAAAACTATAGGACATGAAACAACCCATCACATCCGACAAGGCTGCGAGGCTTAAACCCACAATCTAAGGTCAACATGGGTGAATCGACTTCTACTAGACTAAATGATTTCTTATTTGGTATGATATTGTTTTTATTTACTGAAATTATTTGATAGAGAAATATTTAGTAGAGTTTTGGAACATATATTTTATCATATATATAACCATATTAATGAATATTTATTTAGAGATTATGGGATTAATGTTATTTCAGAAGAAGATCACTATAATTTTGTGGACTATTATATGATTATGGTAAACAAAATATTATGCGATTTTATTTTAAAAATAATGGTCGAATTATATTTGGAAAGAATATATGATTTTTTTATTTCTTTAAGTTGATTCAGATTATTTATGAAAATAATAACCATATCATGAATATTATGTGATTATTGAAATTATATTTTGGTATGAGAATTTAAGAATCATTGATTTTATTTGGAGATAAATGTAAAATTAATATTGAACGAACATGGGATCAAATAATTTTTATGTTTGGTTTTTAATATTTGTGTATAATAGTTTTGATGCATTTTAAGGATAGTTATTTATCGATTGATCTATTTTGAGTTTTGGGTATTTCTGTTGAATTTTTAGATTATAATAATTTTTCTTTATTTGAAGGTTTATTCATTTTGGGAATTATCATACCTTGTGCTAACCATTTTGAATTTTTATTTATATATAAAGATAATTGGAATAGATAATTATACCTTTTTTGACATTGTGATTAGTATAAGTTGATTCAAGTGCTTAAGGCATGAAAAATTCATCTTGAATACTCATCATTCATAGAAAGAAAATGAGATTGGGGTGGAAATTGATTAGAGGATGGAATTATACTTGTCAAGTAAGTACATTTCCCTATGTTCTTAGTCTATGTATAAAAATAATTACTCAAATTTAAGAAAATTATTCTACAATGAAAAATTCATCTATTTACTTTTTTTATTGAGAAATCAATGGTCATTTAAACCATCATAGAGTTTTAGTTTTTTAATTATTAAATTTCAGCTAACTATGTTCTATATCACTCTATATTATTTGTTTAGAGTTATTTTTTCTTATATATCCATGTTTTCACTTGCCACCAATTTTTTCCAATATGGTTACATAATTATGTGTTATTTTAGATGTTCTTCATACATCCTTTTCCTTGGTTTTCAATTGGATGTTTTGTTGACCCTTTTTACGATGTTGGATTTCAATAAAGGTATTTTGGGAATTCAAACCCTAGTTACTAAGACCAAGTTAAAATTTAATGGTATAAAATACATAAAGGGTATGGGGAATGTAATATCTTGAGGTTTTAAAAAGAAAGACAATGTTTAATAGTGTACACGATATAAAACATCGAGCATAAATGAATAATGAAATATTATTATTTAAAAGTGACTACTATAACATAACTATTAAATTGGAGTTAATGAATATTATTAACCATGTTATAAGTTATATAATGTCACCTATCATTTCTATTTTATAAATTAATTATTTTTTAATAATAAATCAGTGCTTAGTAAAGTCATTTTCTTCTTCAAAAATACGTATTCTTAAAAAATGGTTTTATTTCTTTTTATGAGTGAATATTATAATTAATTCCAGGAAATTTTAGAAAATGTTTTTAAAAAAATAAATATCATTTTTTAATTCATAATTCCAGAATTATCTTAAGATAAATTTTAGAGAGTTATCTGAAAGGATTGATTTTTCAATGAATAGTGGAAAATAATAATTTTTGTTAAAAATCGTATTTTATTTTTAAGTATTTACAAAGTAAAATTATATTGTTGATTAGTATTAAAATTGAATTAGATCCCTTTAATTATAAATAATCAAATTATGTATTTTGAAATTAATTTTATACTTGAATCTAGTATAAAAACATTTTATACTTAAAAGTGGAATTTTTCTAAAAAATTGTTTTTCATTGAGTTTTTGCGGTTAAATTTTAAATTAGAATTTAAAAATTTTGTGTTTATAATTTTGAAAAATGGATTCAATATTTTTAACTATTGGGTATACATTAAATAAATAGGACACTTTTATTATGGTAAATATGAATTGTAACTTAAGTAATTTGTTTTAACATGCTAAAGTGTAAATCTGGTAATTAATGACAAAAATAAAATGATAAGGGTTATAAAATTACCCTAAAACTTGAATAAATTTTATTTTATGATTATATATAATTAATAATCTTCCAATGATATAATTTATGACAATTTTTTTAATTTCAATGTGATTTTGAAAATTATAATATTTTATTTCAAGAATAGTAAAAAATGTCACTCTTATTTTTAATAACTATAATATTTTTACAATGGGGATAAATAGAAGATATATTTGGTTATAAATATTCATTTTAAATATAAAAAATTATATTAATCATAATAATTTATTTTTAATTTTTATTTAATAAATAATTACCTTAAATATCTACACAGCGCTGATGCAACAACTATTCAATTATTGTAAAAATCAAATAAATGGTATTAAAAAATTTAAATATATTATAATATGAGATAATTAACATGATAAAAGAATTTTATATATTAAAATAACATGTTAGAGTTATATGATTTTTTTTAATTTTACTTTTTATCTTGATGTTATTAAAGTAAAAGAAATGAATGGTTCTTCAAATTGATATTAATGATATTTTATAATAAATAACATTTAATTTAATGACACAAATTTCGTAAAAATTTTAGATCTATAAAATTTATTAGGATATAGTTTTTAATATCAACCATGGTCCATTTATATGCTGTTTTTCAATTTTTAGTAATTATCTTGACCCTCATAGAGTAAAAATCCATGTTGTCATGGTATATGTGAAAGGGGTTAACGAGGGTTTAAAACTAAAAGAGAACCATAAAATAATAATAAAAATATGTATAATTTTTATTTTATGGGATTATTTTGACCTAATATCATCATATATTAGAAAAAATTAGTTTGGATCCATTTTTAATTTAAAATAAATTTCTATTATATTAATATTTTTTGAAATTCCCACAGTAGCCCTCACCTCTCTTATAAAAGGGAACTTGTTCTTCTCAATAGTTCACAAATAAAAACCAATTTTGTTTGGATAATACCTAAAAAAATAAATTAATAAAATCCCACAAGATATTGTTGTGGTATTTTTTTTGGAATAATACCTTTCTTAGGGGGATTAAGGTGTTAATCAAATGAGACTTTCCAAAGAAGAGGTATAGTTTTAACCGTATGTTTTAATTTTATTTATTCTTCCACCTCCTTTAAATACTATCAAACCATGATAAAATAATAGAAACAATATTGTAAATATAGTGATATTTTATTTTGTTAATGGAATAACCTATATCATTCACAACCTCCATCAAATTGGAGAGGAATTCATCGTTCATGTGTATGGCGGACTATCGCCTCACGAACCGATGTAATTCATTTTTCATAACCATATCTTTAGGCTATTTATAATGATGAGATTAGTGTTTATATATTATATTCATTAAATATTTATTATTCTAGAAAGGTAATATATCATTTATCTTTTTATCTTTCAATTCACTAAAAAAATGATTACGTCGTTCATGCGTACGTGTGGACTACCCCCTCCACGAAGCGATGTGATTAGTTTTTTATTTCCACATCACGTGGATGCTATATATAAGTATATTTAAATAATTCATATGATATTTATTATATTATTGTTAGTATATAAAGAAAAAAATAATATTTACCTTTTTTCTATATTGATCCTTGAAAATGGAAATCTAACACATGCGTACATACAACTTATTGTCTCCAGGATTGTAACATTGTTTATTTTTCATAACCATATTTAATGGTTGGATTTAAAAGTATAATTTATTTATAAAATTGTTAGTTATTTCATTATTAGTTTTTTTGATATGTTGGAGTAGTTACTTTTTTTACCATGCTCGATACGTTGAATCCATTTTTAACTTAAGTATCAAATATCCTCAAAACGCCAACGCGAAATTAAATGATTAAGTAATTGTATATAAAATCATATTAAGTAAAATAAAAAGGAATAATAAAATTAAAAAATGATATTAATAAATAAAATAACTAACCTATTTTTATTATTCTGGAAGATAAAGAATGTAAATGATGAGTTAGACTCAAGGTAAGAGGATTTATTTTAAAAACATTTTTTAATGTTTACCTTAAAAATATATTTTTTCTTGAATATCCAAATTTTATAATTTTATTGAATGTTTTTAATATTATAATATGATTTTATAAACTCATTCTTACCCATTGACTTTCTAAAAAATGGTTTTAAAGAATATTCTCATCATTTTCTGAATGAGGTACCTTTTAACCTTTTTACAATGGTGTAAAAGGAATGTTTTTATAAATTATACAACATGAAAATATTTTCCCACAATCATTACTAATATTTTAATTGAATCTTATTTTACATGTACAGAGGGTTATTTTCAAATAATTTTTTTTCCATTGTATTTACATAGTTTTTTTAAATACATGATTTCAAAATAGAAATGTTATTTCTCAAGAATGTTTTAATGATCTTTAATGATATTCATATTCATCAAAGAAAAAAAACCTTGATTAAAATTATTATTTACTAGGTATATTATCCATTGATACTATCCTTATTCTTTTGCTATATGGATTATGATTTTTTCAATAGATTATCATAGAAACCATTTATTTTCCACGGGTTAATCATTCTGTGAATGAAATAATGTATATTTAAATTATTTTTATAATGAAACAAAATATCTACTTATTTTATATTATCCATTAATGGTTTTCCATTACAACTAGGCCTGTGGGCTATGTATTTAATGAATAAGGCTTGATTGGAGGGCTATTCCTTGTGGGGGCTATGACCTGCCTTTCCGGCCTATGTATGTGGTGTGTGTGTGTGTTTAATGTAATTATACCCCAAGCATCTAATATATATATATATATATATATATATATATTATGATGGCTATTAAAATTTTAAGCATGATAATTATTTTATATGTTACCATGATTATTATTCTATGAGTTGTTCTGAAGGTTATCATATTTTTAAAGGTGATATAAAATTTTCCCCAAGATTCCGATATATTTTATTTATGCTTACTATGGGTTTTAAAGTTTTATTTCAGAAAATAGTGTGATTTTTTTCATTTAGAAATGATTTATTTCATAATATCAAAGTGTAATGTGATAAATGTAAGTATTTTTTGGGTTTTCATGTTTTTTAATGACCTTGAATATTTCTTTATTTTATATCCCTTACTGAGATTTTTATGCTCATCCAAATTTTAACATATATTTTCTATTAATTAAGGACGGGTAAGTTAAAATATGAATCCAAGTTGAACGTAATGAAGACTTTTCATAAAAATAATAATGATTTATTTTAAACATTATATATTGTGAAAAAATAGATACTAAGTAGAAGTGTCCACAATGTAATTTGTGGGTTTTTTATGTAAGAGTTATAGCATAATTCTATAAAACTATGAACCTAAAAGATATTTGTGAATGATAGAAAGTGAATTATAGAAAGTGAATGATAGAAATTGAATGATATAAAGTTAATGATAGCCTTTAAGACACTATATTATGTTATGTTTAAGGACATGTTCTTATATATCCAACAACAAATATGGACCTATGACCATAAATCATGCGAAACACAACCCAAATTTCAACTGGGTTAGCTTGGAAAACCTTAGATCTGGTTGGGGAAGTATTAGAACAAATGGGTGGATGAGTGGGGATTTGCATACCATATTTTGGCATGGTCTGACATAAAATATTAGAATAAGGGGATTCCCACAGGATTACTCTATAATTCATCCCTAAAATCTGGATTTTCCCTCATCAAAACCCAAAAATGAGAAAACCCATAAAAGGAGAGTCTTGAACCCCCTATTAGATTTGAACCAAATGGTCTTGGAATTATGAATATAATATGTACATAATAAATATTTTTTAAATAATAAATATTTTGAAATATTAAATATTTTTAATATAATATGTTTGTTTTTAAATCGAGGCAATCACTCAACATAGTAGGCCTGGACCGACCTGAAGTTTTTCTTAAGCCCAATTCTAGTTCTGGGGAAGATATTTGGCCGTCTTTTGGTGGACCTAAACTGAGAAAATCACTACATTTAGGCCTAAAAAATTAAGACTCAGCCATTGCTCGGCCCTGTCAAGTTGAGATCTAGCCATTTTTAGACAATCACTTTTTTCTTTTCTGCTATTTAATATTTTTGGGAATGTCATGTTTAAATTTGATTGACTATGGGATATGCATTTGTATTTTCTTTTTTGTGCCGTTTTTGTGTAATATATATATATATATATATATATATTATATTTTATTCATGATGACATTTCATTCTAGAAAGGAATCTGAAACAGATTAATGAATATTTTCGACACATTTTAAATTGATTAATCTATTACAAATGTGATATTTAATTGGAAAAAACCATAACAGGATATTAATTAAATCCTTCAACCTAAACCAAAACATATAAACAAATAAAAATAATAAAAAAATACGATAACTACAAACCAATCGATATCAAACATTTTTCTTGTTTGATGTAAAATCATTCAAATATCAAGTTAATATAGATGAAAATGTCATAGTATGTTATAATTTTAACTTTCAAAATCCAGAAGATAAAAAGGGGAGTTACTCAAAATTCATAAAAAATAGCATTGACCTATATCAATGGTTTTAAAGAGTGATGATAAAGGATAAGTGATGATAAACATTATCCTCTATTTTTTCCAGCAAATAGATAAAGGGTATCCATTTACAGTATTTTTTTAATGGTGATAAAGGGTTCGCTTGGTTCCATTCCAAATAATTTTTATCTTTTATTAGTGTTTTTACAGATAAAAGGGATCCTTCATAATACCACTCACTCACATGAACACACACACACACACTCTCTCTCACACACACACAGATATATATATATTAAGTAATAAGTATATTTTGTAATTTTTTTAAATACATTATAAAAATAATTATGTAAACATAATATATTATAAATTTATTTAAGTAAATTATATAAACACACACACACATTATATAAATACAATATAAACTTGTATTTAAATGTAGTTATAAAAATGTATATATATAATGTATATATATATATATATATATGAATGTGCGTGTGAATATGCATGTTTAAGTTAACTGTGATCATGATATGTATGTGTGTGTGTGTATACACATGTAGATATATTAATATGAATATATATATATATATATATATATATAAATATATCATTAAATATGAAGAAAAATTAAATGGGCTAATGATAAGGGTTCTTCTTAACAAAGTGATGAATGTGGATTTGAATCTCACCCTACTCTAATAATTCTGGAATATATAAAATGTGGTGAATATTGTTTTGTCAAAGGAACAAGATGGCCCCAGGATAGAAAAATGTGTAAGGACTCAAACATTCTTAGATCTTTACTTTTCATTGTTTGGTTGTGGGAGTTTCAATGAGAAGGTTGGAGGAAGGGAGGTTTTGTTGAAGTTGATATTTTAGCTTGAAAATAAGCATCATGACATGGTCATAGGTGTTGTGCTGTAAAGTTCCAACAAGAAGAGAGAGGAGTTCTATATTATGGTGTGTCGGTCCATAATTTTTTTTTTCAAGTTACTAATTTACCCTTTCTTATCGAGTTACCCTTACATATCACTATATGTTACAAAGTGACACTTACATGATATTATATATCATTGATCAACTATTATATATTGTAACATATCCCTGAGTAACCCTTAAGTATCATAGTGAACCTTACATAACCAATTCTCAAAAACTATCCTTAAAGGTTACTGGGTTATCATAGAGTGAACCTTACATATACTTATATATCAATTAGTATCTATTACATATCAAATTATCCCTTATGTGTACGAGTCTCCATAGTTATATGTAAATGTTACAAGGAAATTATACAAAATGAATTAGTGTTAAACTATTGAAACCCTAGATACATAAGAGATATTCCCATACCATATAATAGAGAATATTAATACATAATAGTCATATTCAATTATAAAGGGATTGATAATATTAATTAGGATAAAAACCATGACATGTAAGAGTAATACCTTTACCAATTCATTCTCCTGAGTAGTTTTTGGGTATAAAGATCTCACTATGCCTTGGTGATAACTATTTGGGTGAGCATGAAGACCTTGGGATTTATGGTGGAATCCATGTGGGAAATGTGGAAGGAAAAAATGTCTATTTTCTGAGTCTCAATATAATTATTATACAGTTATTAGGTGATTTAATGAGTTTGTAAAGGGAGGGGGACGTTCCTCTATGTTGTGATGGTTCATTTTAGGTATTAGTGGTGATGGCTAATATATCCGTTTTAGGTACCTCTGTATCCTGGAATATGTTTAACTCATTTTAAAATAGTCAAAAAAGCCATAGAGAAATGGGGTGGGGGTGTGGTTCATTTTTAAGTCCAATAATTTAATATCTAGCTTTGGATAAGGCCATAATATCCATAATGATCAGGTTTTCCTATAAATAGGGGTCAATCTTCCTCCTTGGTTCATCTTTATTTCTCCCTCTCAAACCATTTTTGATCCCATGGTCCATTTTGGGGTGATTTATTCATCATTTTGTGGTTCCTAACATCTCAATTCACTTTATCGATTATTATTTGTTTCGAGGGTCACTTTTCATCACTTTTCCTTATTTCCATTTTATTCCTCTTCTAGAAACATTGAAGGAGTGATTATATTTTATATTAGTAGATATTTTGATGTTGATTAACATGGAATATGTTAGTGGGAGATTATCATAGATTTAATGGTTCTTGTATTTTGTCTTCTAAATATGGTATTTCTCTAATTCATTAAGTTTTGGGATTGATAATATTTTATTCTACCTTCTTGAATAACATGTTTTCTTGATTTTTTAATCTTCAAAGTTATCATTGTTGATACTTAAAAACTTTTTATTATTATCCATTCTAATATAATGATTGAAACCTTTTTTTATTTATTTCTATTAAACTTTTTACCATCATTCATTTGATTGAAACCCTATCATTAACTCTATAGTCCTTGACTCTTTTGTTTTACCACTCCAACCATTGATTTCATAACATTTTATAACCTTTTTAATTGCCTACCAATATGGTCTATTTATACTCTTCCCTTAGGACCGGTGGAGATGGTTGGGTCCAAGTCAGCAGGTTTTTATTTAATTTATGTATCAATCTATAACAATCTTACATAGAGCTTAGTATTATTTATTTTTTTAGTGTAAGGGTTATTTCATACCTTATTTCATTTAATTAACCACTTAAATAATTCTTGGTTTTGTGGGTTTTTCATAGAGAAGTAGATATTGTTTTTTATTCTGTTTTTATTGTTTTATATCTTTTATTCATTGTTTCCCATGATTCTCCATGTCGCTTTCTTCATTTTAATGAAAAAATTTTATTTTTCTATAGTTTCTTATGAATTGTATATTTTTAATGAATATATGATCTTGATTTAGATTTTAATGTGAAAAATTGGTCATGATAACTAGATCCCTCCAATTACGTGTTTTTTATTTTGTTGATTTATATTTATAAATGCTACCGTGTATATATTAATAACATCCTGATGGAATATGTGTGGAAAAAATAAATATGGATGAAAATGAAAATATATAATTGAAATTATTATTATAGAGGGTTCCTTGATGATGGTAATATGAATAGAAAGGTAATATGAAATTAATGTTTACAAATATGATTAATGATTTTAATCATGTAATTTGGGTACTTATAGAGTTGGAGTATCGCTAAAGTTGACCAGACTCTTATTTAATTATAAGATACTATACTATAGTAGAGTATGGGACATGTTTATGGTTATAATGATAGTTCTTTAATTTTAATTATGGGAGGTTATCTATGTATGAACATAATATATAGGTGAGATAATGAGTATTTATTTTAGTGTCTTAAAGCGTATCCACTTCTCTGTAAAGTCATTTTACTTAAAATGTTTTTAGAGATTTTGAATGAATAGTGAAATTTAGTGGTCCTTTAGAGTTGGAGTTTTAATATTTATTATTAGGGTTATATTGATAGTTATAATTAAAGGATTGGTTTGGTGAGCTACGCTAATAGAATGAAGAAGTGTAGGATTGTTGTTGGGAGAGTTGGGTAAGTTTTGGTGCTGGAGTAAAAAGGTTTTAGATGTAAGGTTTGAATAGATTATCTTCTGGGTATTGAATAGGTTATGTGGTTTTAAAGAGTTGTATAGCTAAAGCTCTGGGATAGTATATCTTTGGGTTAACATGATAATTTAAAAGGAGTATGTTGTAGTTGTCCAAAAATCATGGTCGATGTTTTAAATTATCTCAATGAATATAAAAGTGGAATAGTTAAAATAATTGACTATATGACGTAACATTATTCCAAATTAAATCAATTAATTAGTAATTTAAATGTGGGTTCATGTATTAGAACGTGATTAAGAATGAAATAATAGGATGGGTTTCTTAATGGAACAAATGAAATGGTAATCCAAGCATGGGTTAAAATATAAATATGACAAATGATGAAGTAAATGGATAAAGGGTTAATAATTATGTTATTAATTTTTTTTGAAATATTCTTAAAGAAACACTTAATATTAGCGGTATGAAATATTCTAATTAGTATGGTAATAACTTTCATGATGGTACCAAATGTTTCATTGGTTATGATATGTTTTATGATATAGATATGATATTCATTTAATGTTTACAACCATGTTTCTTGATTATAAAATATTTTTTATTCATATTTACAATTATATAATTTTTTTATAAAAGAGATATTTGATAAGATATGATTTTATTATATGAGTTGGTGTTATGTGAAAATAGGCCATGGAGGATCATGTTTTACGACATGTATACCTGCAGGATATAACTTCTCAAGGAATGTTTCTTGAGGACATGGATGATGAAAAGATGGTGATATGGTGTGGATATGGCAATGTGGTTTTGTATTATAGATATTAAAGTTAGATAGTGACATGGGATGTTGTGTCAGTATGACTAATATTTCATTCTCACCTCCCTGATTAGTTGGTGATGAGTTTTTTTTATCGAATCAGCACTAGTTTGAGTTGAAGTGACCTCTGAAGTGACAGGTAAGAGTGGTGGTATATTTACAGTCATTTTTATTATTATATTATACTAATATTTCCCCCTATAATTGATGGATATGATTCCTTGATATAAGGATATGGTTATAGGAAATTTAGTTAATGGAGTTGGTATAGTATACCGAGATGTCATATTTTTCCGTTTATTATGACTATTTGTCTCAAACCTATTCTTTATTGAATCATTGACCTTGTTTTATTGATTTCATATGTGTATATCAAAACACTATTATTTAATATTGATACATAAATGTTTATAAGTATGATCTTACTATGCAATCTAATGTGATCACCCCTCAACAGTTTTCTTAAGTTGTTTTGCCGGATAGATTAAGGGAGATTGGGGGTGATTTTTTTTTTCAGGTAGCTGGAGTGGAGTTCTTGGTGGATGGTCTTGAATTTTACCTAATTTTATTGTGTATATTAGTATGTGGAGATACTTTGGGTATGTGAATTTTTATATTTTTAGTTTATATATAGAGTTTATTGATAGTTTCACTTTAATTTCTTATAAATTTTGAGGGTATCACCTCCCATACATGTGATAGATACCCTTAGTGATAGCCCCAAACCTATGGTATATTGGATTTAGGCTTCATGGGTCACTATTTTCTTCACAGCTGACTTGGTGATGTTCCATTAGGGGAGGGGTGTGATAGAATGATATTAAATATTTTGTTTGAGGGATAGGATAAAGTTTGAAGTTAGGCACATTTGAGATTTGCATCGGTCTGTTAGGGATACCATATTATTGAAACTTATCATGTGATATTGGTAGTGGATACTAGCTAAGAAATAGGTGTTTAGGGCCCCATTTTATCGAAAAAATTAACCTTGATAGTCTACTAATCATTTTAGGTGAAAGTTCAATAATTGTGTGGTAGAAATTCAGGAAGGATACATGCCTCAAAAATTTATGTTGTGTTTATGTTATGTTTATTTTATGGATATATATATTGATTTAGTAGTTTTAATAATGTAGATACATATATTAATTGGATTTATTTTGTAGTATTTCATATTTAGTCTAGTTAAATTCATGTTAATTAATGAACATGAATGTTTAAAAATAATTTCAAAAGTTTTAAAAAGTATTTAATATGCTTCCATGATGTTGTGTTGATAGTAAAGATTGTCTAAGAGGTTGTAATTATTATACACATGAATAATTTTTTTTATAATCCTCTTAAATCATTAATTCCCTTTCTAATTGATTATTTCTATAATATTGGAATCATATTTTAAATTCTGAAGTTTATCATAATATAATATTATGAAACATATCAAACCAAACATCTACTGCAGATAGTTTATTGTATTTAATTCATGATGTAAATAATAGTTCATTTGATTTAAGAGTATTCAAGAATTATAAATTATTATTACATAACATGTTTCATCTATTTAAGTGTTGTTATCTAGTCTTCTTATATGAAGTTGATGGATTTAATGATGCATGATCTTTAAAAAAATAAAAGTAACATAGAATATAAAAATGGTTTATCGAGAACAATATGTATAAATTTTCTATTAGATATTTAAGGATTCTAATGTATATGAAATATTTATTTTTTCACTTCTAAGTTAAAATTTATGTGTTCAAGCTATCATTTAGATTTTATTATGTAATATAATAAGAATGACATGTTTAATTCAAGTATAAAGTATGAAATATAAACATATTTTCATGCTATGGTAGTTTAAAAAATAATTTTGTGATGTTATTAGAAAATTAATAGGATGAAAATATCATAATTCTTTCAAGGTAATAAAAAATAATATGATTATGTCATGAGATCAACATGAAATGATGTGGTCAATGTATGGGAAATATAACATTTCATATTTATAATCATTCTATTGATTATTTATGTGTTTATAATATGGTTTTTGTAAATATACTGTTTTTATTACTTAGTAATCGATTGATCATTATTTGGTTAAGCTATATTGAATGAATTATTGTTATATCATTATTGATATCTCTAAGACGATTTTAGTTTGATGATATGCATATTTAATGAGGCTTACAGAGAGTAATATATATTATATAATGAGATATTGTGGTGAATGGTGTTTAGATTAGTGATATGGGGGTGATCATGTGGAAAACAAGTATTAGGTTAATGGGTATTATTGGACATTGGGTGTGTTTTTCCTATGTGATATGATGTTTTCAATTGTATTATTATGGTTTGGGTGATATGTTAGAACCTATTTATTTGATGGTAAATTGAAGTATATTGTTAAAAAATAATTGAGACGTTGGTTGAGGGAATGATAATGATGAATCTTAGGATTAAACATTATTGATGTTTCAGTAGAAGGATGTTCTAAAGTTCATGACTAAAAAATAACTTTTTATTATTCAAAGGAGTTTTAAGGAAAAAGTGGGAAACCATTGCAGTTTAGAATAGGTAATCAACCAACATCAAATGAAATTACTGAATTTTTAAAATAAAGTTTTAGTCTACTAAAAACATTACCTAAATAAATAATCCAATGAAATGTATGGGAATCTGTGTCCAGGTCATCCGTGATATGATCTTCAGAAAATTTTTCCATCTTTACCTAGGTTTTAATAAATTCTTCCACCCCAATCTTACTTTTAATGAAGCCCCACTCCAAAATGTTATTTTTATTATGGATCGATGAACATTATTTGAGTTGATATCCACTTGAAGCATTCTCTCAACAATTATTTCATATTCCTACTTTGTGGTTTTGATCTCAAATTCATCCTCTAACATCTCTTTATTGGAATTAATGATGAACTTACATGTTTATCTTTCTTCTTAGATATCATCATGTGTTTCTCTGACCAAATCCTTCTCTCTCATGTACTCCTGAATCTGAATTTAGATCTTATCATCCCCTTGTTTTTGTTCCTTGACCTCACCACCCTCCATCACCAATTGATCATTTTGAGAATATGAAATCATTTTACTTACCTGATTATGGACCATGGGATCATCATCCACTGAATTATTCTTTTTCACAGATATAGTTTCCACTGACTTTGATAAGTGGGAATATTCCTTATAGATTTTCTTATTCTTTCCTTTTAGTAAAATACAACCCTTTAAACCCATTTTTTACTCTCCTCTCTTTCTCCCTTCTAGGACTATAAAGACCTCTTTCATGCCCTTAGTCAATACTTTCCGTCAAGACTTGTCTAGAAAACTCAACCTCCAATACAGTCCCATTGAAACAATGATCTTTCTATTGGTTCTATGTTAGAATTGTGGTTACTTGAATCACATTCCCTTGGTCTTGTTCCAAGACTTTGATGTAGAATTTCATAAACCAATTACTAATATAAATGTTTGGGCTGATCCCTCGCAACCTCACCCTACTCATTAGCTCCACCCATTCCTTTATGCCTTCTCTAGAAATACTAATAGTTTCCTATCCCATATCTTATTACTAATCCTCCATCTTTCCCGTTTCACCATCGTAACCATCCATGGACTCCACAATGTGAACATTTGGATCTGCCTACGTTTAAGATGTTTCAGACCCAACCTTTAAGTCATATTTCAATCTTCCAAGTACATCAACTACATTTGGGTATGGAGGAAATCACTGAGTCTCCTTCTAGAAGATAAAATACATCAATTATTCATTGGAAATCATCTATTAGGTTAAAATACCTATAGAAAAGCCAATACCCACTGGGTCCCCATCCTTGAGAAGACAAACTCACACAACCTATGAATTTCTAAGTTGATTACATGAATCACCTAACAGAAATGACTCCTTCAAACCTACAGATGGAACATACACCCTACATCCCTATTTTACCTTCTTGATACCCCATGCCTGCGTACTACCTTCAAATGTCTCGTTTTCTTGTAATCATAACAAAAATCCACCCACCTTTCTTAGAAAATAGACTTCTTACACTAAAAATATCCTCTAATATAAATCTGAACAAATTCAGACAACATTATTGATACATATACTTTTCCACAAATTCCTAGAGAAATGAGATGGCTAACAGAACATGTTCTAATATCAGAGCATAACTATCATCCAAACAGGTTCCCTAGAATAAGAATAATTTAGGGGTTTTGAAATGTGAGTAGAATATGAGGAAAACCAACCCAGATGGAAGTACTCAGAGAATCCCACTTCATGTGGAAATCGTAGTTCCACCAGAAAAAGAAAAAATTGAAAATTTTTTAGATACAGGGACTGAAGAACCATGTCTGAATCGAGTCCCCCTTTGATGTAAATATGGTAATTTTGTGCTTTGTTCTAGAATCCCCACCATCCATCTCTCTTGTAACCCCCAAGATATAAAAATAAATCTATCTTAAGCATCCATTGAAGGAAGATAGTGTTCGAGAATAAAATTTTGAGTCCACCTTAAACCCAGATATTCGATGATATGTTTTAGAATTTCCTCTAGAGTCTTTGGAAGAAGTGAGGGATTAATCAGAGATCATGAATGGAGGCCTTTACCTGAGAGATGTCTTCACTGAATATCCTACTCCATTTTTTAAATATGTTTTGGTGAATGATATTAGTTATGGGTATTATGGTCTATTGAATAGAAGAGTGAGGAAATATTATAGAGTTAGATTATGGTTTTATGATTTAGGTTTGAGTAGTTTGCGGTTTGATGAATTATATGAGTTAATCTATTTTCATTGTAATCCTATAGGTAATCAAAAGTATAATTGACTCAAGGATCAACATGATTCTCAGTCTTTGTTATGTAGTTAGTTGTGGATTGGAAAGTGAATCTTGTTCCGGTATAGTGATCCAAATCCTTTATCTAAAACCTATATAGTGTATTTTGAACCAATTTTATGTTATATATTTATTTATATTGAATGTTAAAGTAAATTTTATTTCCTTAAAAATCCTTTGCGTTAGTTTTAAAAGGGTTTTAGGATTTCAAAAAAGGATGTTTTTTTTCCGGGGTGTATTTATTTTGAAACACAGTTTAGGTGGAAGGAGTAGTTAATGGAGAGTTGGTTCTGAGTGAGGGTGATTAGTGCCTCACTTCGTTTTTTCCATTTTTTATTTTATAGTTTGATAGTTATGTTACATTATAACAAGACAAACACGGATTCCTCTTAACAATGCCCTGATTCTGGTTGGCCACATTGCCTAAAGAACATCTCCCCGAATGCTAGAGGATGCTGACTTGAAGCCAGGGTCTAAGAATGTGATATTGGGGAGACAGTACCCTAATGTCAAAGTATCATAGAGGTATAATAAAGAAATAAACAGAAGGAAACACCATAAGACAATAATAACAATTGAAAGTATAGGATGAACAAATCCAATATATAGATATGTGTGCATGTCTAGATAATGACACAAGCTAAAAATTAGACCTAAAACTAGTACAAGACGCAATATTGTTCTCAAATAAGAAAATAAAACAAATTCCCCAAGGGTGATCTCCATGAGTATCTTGAGCCCCAAATTGGTCTTGTTCTCTTAAATCCGAGGTACCTGTTAAAGAACACAAGAAAGAGTCCATGTTACTACTAACAAAAGGTCTACTCGATTACCACAATACAATTACATCCGGAGTAGGGTGTGAGATATAATCCTAGTAGGAAAGAAACCAAGGTATGTGCCATCTAGTTAGTGAATATATATAATAATAGTGTGCAAGAAGTTAAAACAAGTAAAGGAATTACTCAAAAGTAAACAACCTATAAATCTCATGTTATCATTAATAACCATTTCATTCTAATCATTTAATTTAAAAAATAAGTCTTTGATTTAATATTCAGGCCTCTTTCAAATAATTAGGTTCAATAAATAGTTTAATTTCATTTAATTATAAGTTTCAATAACTGAAGTAATCCTGGTTTCCCCCATACAAACATAAGAACCACAGATTCCTAACCATGCCATCTAAAAGTTATTAGTCAATATTGAATCCAAGATGGTGATTTGGATTGGAAAACACATCATAATTAATTCAATTCATTATTCAATTTATAACCTAAGCCCGTACAAGGAATTCCTAAGTTTGAATCCAAGTATTTCTACAAGAATAATATAAACCATCACCCTATAAGTCCATACATGGAGAACCTCTCAAGAACCCAAGAATTTCTCTATGTGTGGTAAAACATCCCTATCAATCGAGTCCATCCTTGGTAGTCCACTAAGGGAGTCTATGTATCTCCCATGATGATAATATCAATTAACTTTGAGTCCATCCATGGAATTCTCATATGAATCAATGTATCACATGGAAAAATAATAGACAAGCCCCTTATAAGTCCATCCTTGGAAATCATTATCAGGAGTCCAAGTATCACTCTGTTAATAAAATGATAAATTCTAAATGATTCTATCCATGACATTCATTATTATAATCTATGTGTCACCCAAGGCATATAATAGTCAATCCCCTCAAGAGTCCATCTCTGGTAGTCCATATCAGGATTCCAAGTATTACACATGAAATAACATGATAAATTCCAAATGAGACCCTCGATGCCATTCATAATTTTTAATAGATGTGTCACCCAAGGAATATAACATTCAATATCAAGTCAATTATACCAAGGTTCATCACCCAAACCAAAAAACATTAATCTTGCCTCAAAAGGAAATTCAAGTCATTGACTAACATTAGAAGGCTTGCGTCTAAAAAACTCATGTGGGATTTAAATACAAGATCATCACAAAGTTAAACAAGCCATTACATGGAAAATATATAGGGTCATGTAATACATTACCTATTAATTTACCATTCAATTCAAAGTTGACAAAACAATCCAATTTAAAATTAATTTCAACTACAATTTAATTATTCAATAACATTTAATAAAAATAACTTAACATGACAAGGTCAACATCATGGAAATCCAATTCAATATCACATCAGAAGGTGGCTGATGGAATTGGACACCCTTATAAGTCATTCCACTTAACTACTCACATGGGTAGTTCATTATAACGAGTGCATCATTCATAAAAAACTATTACCTCTCATAGACTCCACTTAACTCACCTGAGGATATCAATAAAAAGAGTAATTCATGATTAATCAAGAATTTACATATCATGGGACAAGGTCCATGGTAATAAATCCATTACTATTAATCAGCCCATATTTTAATTTAATTAAAAATTCACTTTATAAACCAATTCATTAATTTTATTTACAATTTGTTTCTTACTTTACATCTGATGTCTTGGGGGTAAAAGGCACACTTATGGTATCCAATTCTAAGGCCATCCAAGGTGGTCCATCCATATAACCAACAAACCCAATGGGGTGGTTACATTTAAGTCAAGGTTCTCAACCTATAAAAAAACATAAACAAGCCTCTTTAATCACATAGGCCATACTAAACAATTCAATTCAAGAATTTAAACTCATTTCATGGAACTGCCTGAGAATTGGATTCACTACACAATGAAAATATATATAACCACTCAACATTAAAAAAATATAATTAGACCAACTACTATAGGTCTATAGTGGATATCTTATTCGATATCAGCTCTAGATTCTACTCATATTAGGAGAAAAATGAAGAACGAACAAAGAACCTGAAAATCAGTTAAAAGGGATTACACCTAAACAGCCCAAAAAATACTAAACTAAAAGAGGAACAACTAAAAATGAATGTAGGTATTACTGATATAGATCAATAAAGACCAAAAAACCTTGATATAGATTATAGATGGAGAATTTACCTCAAATCCATGAATAAACACCAAGAGGAGATTTAAGGAGGTGGGGTTGCCATGCCGGAGATGAAGAAAATAGAAGCCTAGGTTTAAAATAAATTTAAGGTAAAATGTTCATTTTAACCAAAATATATGGGCTTCATAGTTTGGCCACATGGTTTTGCCTATCCGTGCACCAATCATGTGGCACCCACTACTTAATAAGACACATCATATGGTTTTTCCTTCACAATTAGCCTAAAGGTGTGTAAAACCATGCAATGAATAATGTAAGGGTAAGGCCTAAGTGGTACTAACCATGTGGTCTTGGTGAAAATTTTGGTAAAACCCTATGAAATCAGTGCAAAGCATGTCTACTCCACTGATCAAGGATGCCTCATTTTCTTCTTGGGATGCATGGTTTCAGACAAAATGTGTGCCCTCTGAAGACCCTCAAAACATGGGATTTCTAACCCCTATGCTCCTAAAACTTGATGAAACCCCCAAGGGACCACTCTATACTTTAACCAAGTCAAAAAATAACACATTTAAGTGTTTCAACTCTCAGGAAATCATTCCCAAGCTAGGTTTACAAAATGACCCATCCCGTAATCCCCAAAATTCAAATTCTGTTGGAGTTCCATACAGTTCAAAAAAAGAGACCTTACAAACTCCCCACCTTAGAACTTATCATCCACATGAATCCCTATTGAAACAAAAAAAACATCACTTGAACTACAAGGGTCATGAAGTCTTGTTCAAATGGTTGTGTTGAGTTTTCAAATTCCAAACACACCTCAAATCATTTATTAAGCCTATGGAACTTAATACATCAAAACCTGAGCCAATGGTCTATTTCTAGCTAAAACATCAATGCACTGCTTACCTAAGCCTACTTAACTAAATACACAATCACATCGTCATCTATTTAAAAATCATCTCATTGGTGATCCCGCCAAGGTTGTTAGCATTTAAGGTCCAATTCTGAACCATAACTCTGATACCACAATAATTTCCTTATAGATCTTGTCCTAAGTGTTCTAGTGACACTTCTCACATGATTTCATTAACTGGGTAAACCTGATTAAATCCGAGTTTGTATTATCAACGCCACTGATAGGAAACAGTCGAATATCGATTGGCCAAATAGAAACCGGTTGTGAGTTTTCCAAGAATACATATCATACATTTGCACCACACTCACCATAAAACAGTGATGTGCATTAAAATGGATCCATCCGACAGTATACATCATGAAAGAAGAAACAAGTCAAGCTACTAATGGATGATCCTTAA
Source organism: Viscum album (assembly GCA_963277665.1). Lineage (NCBI taxonomy): Eukaryota > Viridiplantae > Streptophyta > Magnoliopsida > Santalales > Viscaceae > Viscum > Viscum album. The sequence goes on from OY728156.1 coordinate 322,079,981, forward strand.
CAGGATTCCCAAATTAGATGAATAGATCAACTTTAAATAGAATAGAAATTTTTGGGACCAAGTTGGATAGATAAGGAAGTAAGAAAAGTTTGCTGTTACAGAGTGTTGTATTTTGTTGTCAAAAAGCTAAATCAATTCACTTTGTAAAGAACTTGAAAATCAGACGATGCTTTGCTGATTTGTATTTTACAATCATCTTAAGTTTGGAGAACTTGTGGTACAAGACGTATGGAGGATAAAGAGATTAAATTAGTGTTTTTGGAAAAACACATTTCAACATCATAAATATCCAAAAAATGACAAAGGCAAGAAGAAGGTGTGCAAGTGCTGTAGAGGCGCGCAAGTCATATTTCAAAAATTGAATTATTTCAGAAATATGGAAAATGAAAGAAAGTGGGGTGCATGTATTGGCGCGCAGGTGGTGGCACACAGGTGGTGGCAAGCAGGTGGTGGCGCGTAGGTGGTGGCGCGCAGGTATCGGCACGCAAGTATTGTCGCGCAGGTCTAGGTTGCACAAGTCCTTAAAATGCCTATAAATAGAGGACTCGCCTCCTCATTTCTTAAGGCTCAACACTTGAGAATTATCTTTGATCTCTGGGTGCGCAAGTAGAGAGTTGGGTGCGCAGGTTGATAGTTGTAGGAAGGCGCGCAGGTTGGGGGCGCACAGGTTGGAGGCACACAGGTGTTGGCGGGAAGGATGCATGAAGGCAGCACGTCTGAAGGACAACACGCAGGAAGAGGCGCACAGGTCTTGGTCGTGCAGGTCAAAGTGGGCGCGCATGCTGCTTTGCTCCAGGGGTTCCTCCCAGCTTCTGGGTAAGAAAGAAGAAGAAGAGGAACACAAGTATTAGGCGCACAGGTATAGGTCACATAGGTCCAAGTGGGCATGCATGCTGTTTTTCTCCAGGGGTTCCTGCCAGCTTCTGGGTAGGAAATTGAAGAATTGCTTTGAAAGATTTGATTTGTATAAGCTCATTAAGAAGAAATGATTCATTGTGTTACCCTATTTGTGCTAAGAGGGAGCACACACACTATTGGATTGTTTTCAAAGTGCTGGATGAGTGTAAGGGTATATCCTAGTCGTTGTATTCCACATCAAAGGATTGTTTTCTAGTGAATTGTGTGGTACTGGATTGTTTCTGTACCATACCAAGGACGTAGCTACTCTTGTTGAGTAGGGAACCTTATAAATCTTGTGTTCCTCTGGTTGTGTGTGTTCAACTGGGAAGAAACTCTTTAACTGGAGGTGAATGTTGTTTCAAAAAGGAGAAACTTAAAAAGAAAAAGATATCACTGATTCACCCCTCCCCCTCTCAGTGATACTTGGATCCTAACTGGGAACTTCAATTGGTATCATAGGGAAAGGTTCCCTTCGTTTATTCTTTTCTGAAGTGGTTGAAGAGAAGTTGTGATGGAGAATCTAAATTGCATGAACAATAAGGGGATCTCGATTTTTGATGGAAAGAACTATCACATATGGAAGGAAAGAATTATTCCTTATCTTATGTCTCTTGGATATGAAGTTCTTGAAACTACAACAGATGGATTTACTACTATTGATGACAAGGTTCCTCTTACTCCTATCGATAAGAAGAACCTTTAGAATGATCGAAGAGCTAAAAATGCGTTACTCTCATATCTTTATGAGAGTGAATTTCTAAGAGTGAAAGGTGTTGCTACAGCTAAAGGAATCTGGTATAAGTTGAAGAACATCTATGAAGGAAATACAAAAGTGAAGAAGGAAAAACTACAAATTTTAAGGCTGAAGTATGAAGACTTGAAAATGGGAGAATCTGAATCTATTGGGTACTTCTTTACCAGGATTAATGACTTTGTCAGTACAATCAGATGTCTTGGTGAAACGTTGGAGGATTCTATAGTTGTCGAAACGATCTTGAGAATTCTTCCAAACAAATTTTATGCTAATGTGTCTTCATTGGAAGATAGAGACCCTGAGACATTATCTCCAGATGACTTGCATAAAACTCTCATTACTTATGAAATGAGAAGGGAGAAGACTATGAAGACCAAAACAAAAGCAGATAGAGAAATATCATTCAAGGATTCAAAGAGAGAGAAGTCAAAGAAGGATATTATTGAAGATGGTACTGGTGAATTCGATTCTGAAGATGAGGTATGTAAAATTTTTGATGAAATTTTATCCTTGTTTTCTAAAAATGTGAAAAGAGGTATAGGGAAATACAAAGGGAAACTTTCCTTGAAATGTTTTGAATGTAGAGGTGTTGGTCACTTTGTGGCTAAATGTCCTCAAAATAATAACGAAGAAGATAGTGATGATGATGAGAGATGTCCAAGAAGGCCATGGAAGAAACAAACTGACAAAGATAAATATTTTTCAAAGGGTAAGGATAAAAAATTCTTCAAGTCAAGAAGAAGAAACTTTTTATCTAGAGATGAAGAAGAAGATAGCGAAGCTGAATCTGAGAAATCATCTAATGAGAAAGCTAGAGAGAATACCTTTATTGCAGCAGTGAATAATGAAAATTACGGGAGAAACAGTTCTGAAGAAGAAGAAACTCAACTTGAATATCATTTGAAAGAAGAGTTGAAAGAATGTTTGAGGAAGATCAGAAGGCTTGAGAAGGAAAAAAAAAAGTTGACAAATGAAATTTCCACATCAAACAATCAACAAGGTTTTAGTGAGGTGAATATCAAGATGGAAAAAGAGATTGACGATCTGAAGAAATATCTTGAGAATGAAAATAATCATAATGATCATCTTGAAGTAAAGTTGAAAGCAAAAGAAGAAGAGTTTGAACTATTCCAATAGAAACTATCCAAAGCTAAAGAAATGAATGTTAGTTTCAAACATTCTATCTCAGAAGTTGGTGAATGTTCCAGTAAGAATGAACCAATGAAGGGTCCACAGAATTTACCTTCAAAAGTGGAGAGGAAAGATGGAACTGGTTCTAATGGGAACAAAGTTGGAAAGCCTATGTATGTGGCCAAAGTCAGTAATTCTGAAAAATCAGTAGAACATAAAAATCCTCTGTCCATAAATATTTCTGCTACTTTTGGTACTGATAAGTTTGAACAGAAATCTGAACTGAAAAGGAAAGTTACGATTGAAAACAGAAAGGTTTATGGTCAACAGAGTTCTATTAAGAAGGCTGTTGAGAAGCATGTTCACAACTCCAGTCAGTATAGAAGTTTCAAAGGAAAATATTCATTCTAGGGTTACTGCTGGTATTGTGGTGGATTCAGACACACTGTAAACATATGTTGGTTTAACCAACAACATTAAAACTATTCCACAAGTTTTGAAAGATAAGGATTGAGTGGGAGTCAATCCGTTCAAAATAGAAACTCACCAAATAAATTTCAAAAGATATTTGAGATGACTAGTGTGAAAGTTGAGAATAGGTTCCAATCACTGGAAACTATTTGTGAAATATGTGATCGACCTGGACATCTTGACAAGGGCTGCCTTAGTGTGTTACTAGAGCAACAAAAGATTCTTAATAATTATCAAAAGTCAGAGTTTTTAAAAGCTAAAAGGGAAAGGTCTGATAAGTCTGAAGAGAAAGAGTGCATGGTTGTCTGGCCAGAACATATTGACTTGGCTAGGAAATTAGAGGAAGCACGATATAAAGTGAAGGAAAAGGAATAACAAAAAGCTCTTATTGTCGAAACTCCTTTTAAATCTACAAAAGTAGAACATCCATGGATTCTTGATAGTGGATTTTCCACTCAAATGATAGGAGACTTAAATCTACTGAAGAATGTGGAAGACTTCAAAGAAGGAACAATGATATTTGGAAATGATGAATCTCTAAGGATCAAAGGTGTTGGATTGGCCATTATTAGAAAAGAAAAGATAAAATCCAGGAAAACATTATATGTTGATGGGATGAAAAATAACATGTTAAGTATGTCACAACTCTATGATGAGGGAAAAAAAGTAATATTCAGAAAAGATGGATTTTTTGTGAAAAGTGAAAATGACAGAAATATAGTTATAAGAGGCCAACATAAAAGAGGGAATCTATTCCAAGTTGGTGATGTGCAGCACTCTTGTTACATGAGTGTGGTGGATGAAAATAAATTTTGGAATAAAAGGCTGGGGCACATGTGTCAGAGAAATATGTGCAAGTTATCAAAGTGAGACAATGTTCGTGATATGCCTGGTTTATCAAGAGAAAGAGATTGGTGTTGCACTATTTGTGATAAAGGGAATATTACTAATTATATGCACAAAAGAGTTGAAATTCACTCAAAAATACCCTTGGAACTCATGCACTCAGATATATGTGGAATAATGAGCAAGCAATATTCAAATGGATATAAGTACTTTATTACTTTCATTGATGACTTTACTAACATTACTTGTGTTATGTACATGAGACATAAGTCAGATGCTCTGACAATGTTTAAGAGTTTCAGAAGGAAATCAGAGAAGGAATGTGAGTATTCAGTGAAGAAGTTGAGAACTGGTAATGGTGGTGAGTATAAGAATGAATAGTTTGAAATTTATCTTGAGAAACATGGAATTCGGCATGAGTTCAGTTCACTATACACATCTCAACAAAATGGGGTGGCTGAAAGAAAGAATCGAAGTCTGGTGGAAATGGGGAGAAATATGTTACTTGAAAATAGTCTTTCTCATTATTATTGGAGGCAAGCCATGAGTACTGATGTGTATATTCAGAACCAATTTTTCTATAGGCCAAACTTATATATGACTCCATATGAAATGTTCTATGAAAAAACTCCAAGTATGAAACACTTAAAAGTATTTGGGAGTCCATGTATTATAAAGAATAAAGGTGGAAACCTGGGAAAGTTTGAGGAAAGAGGAGATGACAAAATTTTTCTTGGATATGCTCCGGAAGGACGAGGATATAGATGCCTCAATAAAGAAACAGCAATAATTATTGATTCTTCAGATGTAAAAGTTGTTGAAAATGATGAGAAAGAAAAGTAGTCATATGTTGATGTCGAAGTCGAGCAGTATAGAGAAGATTTTGTTAACAATTCTGATAATGCTTCAGACTGTGTTAATCCTACTCAAGAAAAGGAATCTGACTCAGAGATCTCAAGTGATGAGGATGGAGTTCAAACAACTCATCTTAGGTTGAGTAAGCAAGTGGAGGTTCAAAACATTATTTGAGATAAAAATGTCCAAATAAGAAGAACAAAAAATGCTATATCACATACTTCTCTTTATTCAAAATTTGAACTGAATGATGTAAATGAAGAATTTGGGCATCCAGAATGGGTTCATGCTATGAATGAAGATCTTGATCAGATAGAGAAGAATGATACTTGGGAACTTGTACCCAAGCCGGACAACAAGAACATTATTGGTACAAAGTGGGTTTTTCAGAACAAGATGAATGAAGAAGTTAAAGTAAAAAGAAACAAAGAAAGATTGGTCTGCAAAGGGTATTCACAAATTGAAGGCATTGATTTTGATGAAACCTTTGATCCATTAGAAAGATTAGAAACAATCATAATCTTTCTTTCTATTTCTGCACAACGAGGTTACAAAATCATTCAAATGGATGTAAAATCCACATTCTTAAATGGTGACCTTGACGAGGAAGTTTACATTGATCAACCTTATTGATTTGTTATTGGAAAGGATGAAAGTTATATGTGCAGGTTGAAGAAGGATTTATATGGGATAAAAAATGCTCTGAGAGAATTGTATTCTAAATTAGATACTTTCTTAAAGAAGATGAACTTTAAGAAAGGGAGAGTTGACAGAAATATCTACATCAAGGAATGTCAAGAGTTTTAACTGATCGTTATTTTTTATGTCAATGATATTATATTTTCTGGAAATGATGAAAGATCATGTGAAAAATTTGTGGAGGAGATGAAGAAGTTATTTGAGATGTCCATGCTGGGAGAAATGAATTATTTTCTTGGGCTACAAATTTCACATAAGAAGAATCACGTTTTTTTGTCTCAAGAAAAGTATGATAAGGAACTTCTAAAGAAGTTTGGAATGGAAAATTTGAAACCAGTTTCTACACTGATTTCAGTGGGAACCAAGTTGTCTAAAGATGGATAAGTAAAGGAAGTTGATCAGAAAGAGTTTCGAAAACTAATTAGAAGTTTGTTGTATTTGACTGCCTCAAGACCCGACATCGTCTATGCTATTAATTTTTGTGCAAGATTTTAGAGTTATCCTAAAGAATCACATTTGATTGCTAGAAAAAGAATTCTCAGATATATCAAAGGAACAACAAATTTTGGAATCTGGTATGATGGCTCTGGAAATATTGATATATTCGGGTATTCTGATGCTGATTGGGAAGGAAATGTTGATGATCGAAGATCTACATCTGGTGGAGTTTTCATTTTGGGGAAAAGATAAGTTAGTTGGAATACCAAGAAACAAAATTTAGTAACTCTTAGCATAGATAAAGCTAAGTACGTTGTTGCTTCTCAAGCTACACCTCAACTAATGTGGATGAAGACTCAGCTGGAACATCTACTTGTTGAAGTAAAGCTACCATTGCTCTTGGGTTGTGATAATCAGAGTGCAATAAATCTTACAAGAAATCCAGTACACCATTCTCATTCCAAACATATTGATATAAAGTACCACTTCATCAAAGAGCAGGTGGAGAAGAATGAATTGAGGCTGTAGTTTGTTCCTACATCTGAACAAGTTGCTGATATATTCACAAAACCGTTACCAAAGGAACCACTTTAAAAATGGAGGTTGAGCATGGGTGTACAACCTCCTTCTAATAAAGGTTAAGGTACGTGTTTCTATCCCCTCTCTCGTCTTACCTTTGTATAATGTTGTCAAGGGTAGAATTGTTTCATAAATCTATCCTTATGGAAGAATTCATAAAGGGGGAGTTGTGGGTAAGCTATGAATCCATCATGCATGTGTGTGAAATATTCTAACTATTTGTTGGAGTGGTTGTAGGAAACAATGTTTTCCAGAAAAGTTGACGAAGTAAATAACGATGAGGTAAAAGCTTGAAAGATGGTCTAAAGAAGGCTGAGGAGGTACACTCATGAGATTTTATAGTCACTGCTTTTGGATAGTATGATTTTGGCTGTCAATAATTCTTGTTTCCAAGAATGAGTTAGCTCACATTAGATTAGAATTGTAGATAAGTAATCCATTGCATAAGGTTAAAATGTTTAGTGATTTATGAATCATGGTTGAAAACAAAATCCAAAGGGGGATATTGTTGGGACCGTGTTGGATGGATAAGAAAGTAAGAAAAGTTTGCTGTTACAGTGTGTTGCCTTTTTTTGTCAAAAAGCTAAATCAATTAACTTTTTAAAGAACTTGAAAATTAAACGATGCTTTGCTGATTTTTATTTTACAATCATCTCAACTTTGGAGAACTTGTGGTGAAAGCCGTATGAAAGATAAAGAGAGTAAAGAAGTGTTTTTGGAAAAAAACATTTCAACATCATAAATATCCAAAAAATGACAAAGGAAAGAATAAGGCGCACAAGTGCTTTAGAGGCGCACAAGTCATATTTCAAAAATAGCATTATTTCAGAAATATGGAAAAGGAAAGAAAGTGGTGCGCAGGTGGTGGCACGCAGGTGGTGGAACACAGGTGGTGGCCCGCAGGTGGTGGCTCACATGTATGGGTGTGCAAGTATTGGTGTGCAGGTCTAGGTCGCGCAAGTCCTCAAAATTCCTATAAATAGATGACTCACCTCCTCATTTCTTAGGGATCAAAACTTGAAAATTATATTTGAGCTTTGCACGTGATGGTAGAGAGTTGGGCGCACAAGTTGATAGTTGTTATAAGGCGCACAGGTTTGGGGCACGTAGGTTGGAGGCGCGCAGGTGTTGGCGCGCAGGCTGTACGAAGGCAGCATGTCTGAAGGGCAGCATGCAGGAAGAGGTGCGCAGATTCCCAGCGCGCAGGTCTTGGTTGCGCAGGTCAAAGTGGGCGCATAGTCTGATTTGCTCCAGGGGTTCCTCCCAGCTTCTGGGTAGGAAAGAAGAAGAAGAGGCACGCAAGTATAAGGCACACAGGTATAGGTCGTGCAGGTCCAAGTGGGTGTGTAGACTATTTTGCTCCAGGGGTTCTTGCCAGCTACTGGGTATGAAAGTGAAGAATTTATTTGAAAGATTTGATTTGTATAAGCTCATTAAAAAGAACTGATCCATTGTTTTACCCTATTTGTGCTAAGAGGGAGCACACACACTATTGGATTGTTTTCAAAGTGCTACACGAGTGTAAGGGTATATCGTACTCATTGTATTCCACATCAAAGGATTGTTTTCTAGTGGATTGTGTGGTACTGGATTGTTTCTGTACCGTACCAAGGACATAGCTAATCTTGTTGAGTAGAAAACCTTATAAATCTTGTGTTCCTGTGGTTGTGAGTGTTCAGTAGGGAAGAAACTCTTTAACAGGAGGTGAAGGTTGTTTCAAAAAGGAGAAACTTAAAAAGAAAAAGATATCACTGATTCACCCCCTCCCCCTCTTAGTGATACTTGGATCCTAACTGGGAACTTCAGAAATTCATTCTTCCAAGGAATTGTACATTTATTATGAACACACTCACAAAATCCAATACCCTACACTCAGTGACATTTTGAGATTGAACCATCACCTAGCCGTGTAAACTATCATTCCTCAGCTCAAATAAATGCACAACCCAAATCTAGAACACTAGAATCATTATCATTTGAAACATCATACCAATACTGACTACCAGTCCAGGATAATGTTGATTCATTTATCTAGAGTATGAGGAGCTATCCTAAGGTAGTCCATACTCTATGTTTCCTTGTGAGACATTGGTACAAGTAAAGACATCCATATCAGAACATTGACTAAGCCTAGAGAGGAATCCACCTAGAGGTCATGTCAAAGGGAATGGTGGCTGTACAAGAGTCCATCCAATGCATTCCTACGCGAGAAAACAAGAATCACTACGAACTAAAAAAGCCTCAAAAGAACTATGCATCCTATGTACAACACAAATAGAGATCTCATAATAGCCCTAAAACTTTTAAAAAATTAGTGTGATGTAACACTGACACTCTCTTAGTGTATCTAGGATGATAACAAGATATGGGAAATTATAATCTCTTAAGTAAGAGTAAACTAAGAGGATACCAAAGGTCAGCAAGAAGATCAGTCGAACCACTAATGGTTAAATTATTTAGAAGAAGCTTAGCTTCACCTATTGATGCATCATCAACTGCACCACGATGCCTATAACACCCAAGAAATTCATGATCTTTCAAACCTTTCTACTAAAATATACTCCTGATAAAAAGTGTTCCTTAAGGGTTTCATACATATCTAACCACATCAGTGTAATGTTGTCAAGAAAACACCGACATTTTTCAATAATTATTATACTCAGAAGCATTTAAAACAACAATGACCATTTACAAGTGGTCCTCCTTGGATATAGTTCACCTACTTGTAAGGGAACTCTTTCAATAAAAAAAATATGATGCTTCCCACCCCAGGAGTGTTCTATTCATTGAAAATATTATGAGACCAACCCCTCACATGTGCACTAGATCATGAACACCTCAAACGAACATGGGACCCACCTCTGAGTCACGAGCACAACATTAAATCATTTGGCATAAAAAAACCAATCTGACATGCTTGTCAAAATACTTGAGTATTTAGAATATCCTCTTGGGTATTGGGATTGGGTTTATTCCATTAAATCCCCAGCCACTCTACTCTGAAGATGATTCGAGAACTCCCTCAACAACGTAAGGTTCAACTATTTCATCAAACTCATTTGGTTCATTTTAGCACTTAGAAACTCGACAGTTATCATGTATATCGACACATACTACCCTGAGAATTAGAAGTGAGGTGACACACCCTCGATAATTTCCATAGGCTTTCCATCCTATGCATCCATGTATCAAGTGGTTCACATAGGAAAATGTTTCATGTCGCATTGTCAAATACTTTAAAATAAATGAGGACCTCCTCAGTTTCCCATGTAAATAAATAGGGCCCCAAGACCTACTACGTGGCTGACCATTCACGAGGAATGTCAAACCTTCTAAAACTGAGCATCACTAGACGCTCATGCCCATAAAAGGGTCAAAAATACAATAAAAACCCATCCAAAAAATGGTGTCATTTAATAGGTGATCATCCTACAAGGGGTAATTAAAAAATAAAGGCCCCAATAATTATAAGAGTCATGGTATTAGCAAGGAATTTCATGCTCTAAGCGTGCTATTCTAACACCTAACAATTTTTATGAGATACTTTTTTTAAATTTATTTGATGTATTGTGTTTTATGATACACCAAGATAAGCTAGAACTACATGAAACACCAGGTTATCTTGAGTTATACACAAACCTATTGTTGTCTTGCGTTACATACAATCTATAATTCTTTTGACAAAATTCCTTTCATGCAGGATCAAGTTTAAGTGAACAGTTAATTATTATTATGTTACCTTATCACCTAGCCATTATAATGGTAGGTCTAAAAAATATTAAATAAATTATAAAAACATGCTTTACACATGTATATATAATTAATTTTTTAGTGAAAAATTAACTATAAATGAAAATAAACCACTTTAAAAATTAAAATAAATGTTTTTCTAAAAAACATTTTAAATTAAAATAAGGGAGTTTATAAAATAATAAAATCACTCTTGATAGATTTTAATAATTAAATATACATGTAATATGTACAATATAATGTTTAAAATTTATCTTATGTGTTTTTTAGACATAATATAAGAAAAAATTTAATTTTTCGGATAAAAAATGTATTTTAAAAAAATGCACTTTTTCCGCCTTTTGATGGAACACCCATTTTAAATTTAGTTTTTAAAACATTTTATATTAAATTTTAAAAAATAAAATTTTTATTTGGATTTATGATATAAAAAATTAATTTGGATGAATTTTTGATATTTTTTTGATAAGTTTCAAGTTTTGATGAAAAGTAAAAATGTACTAAATTTTAATTGAAAACAACTTTTTTCATTGAAATAATTTATATGGTTAAGTTATATTAATTAATTATTTTAAAATATAAATAGATTATATTTTTATCATTTAATATAATTAACGTCATTGAAATTAATTTTACATTGTATTTTGATATAAGAACATTTCAATATTTTGCAATGTTTTATCTTTTAAAAACCATTTTCCTATTCTGATAATGGGATTAATATTAAATTAATTACTGAATAATTTATGTTTTGAATATTGAAAAATGGATACTATAATTATAATCAGTGGGTCCAAATTATATATATTAGTTCCTTTTATTTTTAGGAATTATGAATATTAACTTTAGTAATTTTTTTAAATATGTTAAAAAGGTAAATTTTGTAATTAAGGTTAAAAATAATATTATAAAAGTACCCTAACACTTATTATAATATCATTGGAAGAGTGTGTTTCGACATAAATAACCCTTGGGTTGAAATTTTATCTTCTATAAGCCACTTGGAAGAGATTAAGGCATATAATATATTTTATTTAAAGAAAAGATAAATATGTCTTACTCAAATTTTAATAAATATATTATTTTTAATATAAGGTTATACAGAATTTAAATTTTAATATAAATCCTCATTTTAAATATAAAATTTGTTTTATCATGTTAATTTATTTGTAATTTATCGGAAATAAATATTGACCTTAAAGGCTCGTACTAAGATGATGTAGAAATTATTTAATTGATAAAAATCAATAAAATAAATTTTATTAAAATGATAATAACATTTAAGAGACAAAAAAATTTGAAAAAAATCTTATTTTTCAAGTATATCTCAACTATAATCATCATAGGGTAGTGTTATTGACCCTTTGGAGCCATATGGAAAAGATTATGAGTATAATAATATTTTATTTAAAGAGATGTTAAAGTTGGCACATTCATGTTTTAATATATATAGCATTTTTAAAGTAGGATTTTTCAGAAGATATATTTGACTATAAATATTTCTATGAAATATAGAAGAATTATATTCATTATGGTTTTTTTAATTTTTAACTAAGAATTAAGTATATTAATTAATTACATAAAAAATGTAGTAAGTATTTTATATTTTAAAAAATATAAGAAATTAATAGTTTCAAAATTGACACTAGATATTTTTTCAAAATAAAGTTTTATCAAATTATTTAAAAATCATAATATATTTTTTTAAAATATGAAATAATTATTATATGTTATAAAATGATCTAAATTTCTCATTTATGGTCTAATTTACATCAAATAATTAAAAATTACACTATTTTAATATTGAATAATGTGTTACTGTTGTTAAAATTATAATAGAATAACTAAGGGTAATTAAATTGATAAAGTTTAAATTGATAGAAAAACTTGTCTAAAATTTATTGGTTGATGAGATTAGAACCTTATCTTATCTCATATTAAGAAATATGGAATTTTGGAGGTTTTTGGATGTGGTTTTATTTTATTATAAATTAATATTTTTTGAAGATTCCAAATGTTCCCCTCACCTCAATTATAGAGGGGCACATCCTCCCTCCAAACTTCAATTCAAATTGAGGTTTTAATCTCATCCATTCTCTACCCATTTACATTATAAAATTGATCAGTTTCATTCTAGAGGTGATTTTCTTCTCGAAAGGCCAACTATACTACCTTTAATAAGAGATCTAGAGATATCTCGTCGAAGAAGAGGTAATCTCCTCTACCGATTCTTTCAAACTTATTTCTTCTTCTACTTCCTCTTCCCGAGTTGTTTCCATTATAAAGTAATTACTCCAGTATAAACTATATTATGATATGTTATTTTGATTATGAAACAACCATATTCCACCTTCTATCATCCTACAAGAAATGATTAATAATGTTATTAACAAACAAGTAATAATATGATCACTTATGATATCATAAAAATGAATATGATTCTAGAATAAGTTAATAAAATTATTTAATCCCTTATAAAGGAGGTTAAAACACATACTAAGGAGCCCAGAACTAAGTTAAATGATTACTTTGTCTCACTTGTATTTCTATGGGACATATTCCTTATACACCACCCATTTCTTTTGTGTGGTGTTTAGGCTGTACGTGAATTTTTTTACAATTCTTATTATAAAGTTTATGGTATTTACATATTCATATAATCTTTTTCATTTTATGAGGAATATTATTTGACTAATTATAATGTTTCGGGGGATAATTTCTCAATCTCATTATTGTACAATATTTTTAATACGTAATTTTTTACTATGGTATATTTATCTTCCATATCCGTGTTTTCTAAATATGTATTGAAAAATATTCTTTCTATTTTTCTAAAATTGTTTAAAGTAAATTTTATCCATTTTTTAATTTTTACTAAACAATAGTAAAGGAATCTTTTTTTATTTTCTATATGATTTAATTTTTGACTTATCCTACAAAAGCACAAGAATTTTTTTTTCTTTTAACTTATACCGCATGAATAGATTTTTATATTTTCATAATGCCTTATTTCCATGAAGCTTCCTTTACAAGATTTAAAGGTTATTTTCAATGAAATTATTTTGTCTTAAAATTTTAAAGATTTTTGATAAAAAGAAAATATTTTTGAAAAAAAATTATATTTTTCAAAAGAATTAATTTCAAGTGTTCTATCAAGATTATTTTCCATCTAAGATTGAATTATTTAATAGGTTTATGTTTTAAGTATACTATACCTATTATTCCTATGGTTTGATTATGTTTATCATGAAATTTTATTTATGAAATCTATTTTTTCCATGGATTATGTTATGATGAAATAATTTTTATGAAACCTATTTCATTCTGTAGGTTACCCTATGAATAATGATTTATGTTTTTGTGGAACACGTAAGAGTGATTTATTTATGAGATTGGTGGGACCTATATCTCTCTCTAATCTATTGGGTAAATATTTATATCTGATGAGATAAGAAAAATTGGAATGAGAAATGAAATCGGTTCAGTAATATAGTGTAAGAACGTGGTGTGAAATCAGTTTAGTAAAGGAATTTTTCCACTATGTTGTTCTTGGAAATGTGCCATGGGTAATATGAAAATGATTTATATGATTATGTGTTTTACACTATTCTATGTTCCATGCCAATTCTATTTTTTCATGGTTTGTGTTCCTTTATGATTTATTCCTTATGAACTAAAAATATTTATTTCATGACTCAAGATTTTGATATATGTTATATGATTTTCAAATGGTATGTTCACGTTTTTACATTCTTATGTACATGTTATGTTTGTTATTTTTGTTATTTACGCTTACTGATCATATAAGCTCACCCTTTTCATATGTTTTCTTTTTCGTAGGATATAAAGAAAGTTTTTTGGTAGGAAAACTAAAGGGGAAGATCTTTATGGTATATGTTTAAGATCTTACAACAAATTAGAAGAATATGTTCCAATTTTCCAAAGGTACTAAACTAATACTGTATTTTTTTATTTTTTTTATTTATTCAAAAAAAGTAATATAATTTCCTTATACGTCAAGATTATGTAGTTAGAGTTGGTATTAGATAAAAGGTTTATTTTACCTTTAGAAACTAGGATTCAAAACTTTAGTGAGATCCTTATAGATATGTTTTGTGATTTTCATCTATTATAATTGTCTCTCACATTTTGATTTCGGGTCTTATTAAATATCCCAAACTAGATAAAACATAGTTAGCATTTAATGTTTTAGATACAGAAAGTATGAGAATTGTGAAAATTTATTTTCTAAGTAGAAATCATGAAGAGAATCATGAATGTGGTACAAGTATTGGTTATACTGCTGAGTATAAAGAGATTGTAAATGACATGTGAAAGGTATTAAATGTTCTAGAATTATTGTTTACATTAAACCTAATAAGCTTGGTTAGATTAAGGTTGAGGAACCTTAAGATATGTTTCATATTTTAGGAAATACTAAGATTATGGATACTGAGAAATGGTTTAATTATAAAGTTGTATGATTAAGGTGTATATGTTTTTTAATTAAAAAATTATATCATAAAATCATAATATATATAAGTGTTTTCAATATAAGTTTTTGTTTAAGCATTAAAAAGATATGTTGAATGGTTCTAAATACCTAGAAATGTGATTTAAGGGTAAGGTGATATATTTTTAGAAACACATGATTAATGGGAAGATAACCATTAATATGTACCTTATATTAAGAAAATGATGTTTGGATAAAGATATGTTTGATTTGAATAGGTAAATTGGATGATATTAGTTTCTTGGGAACTAATTATGGATTTGATGAAAAGAGGGTTATGATACCATGTATGAAGTATACAACCTATTGGGACTTAAGTAATATATCGAATAAGCTTTGGAATAAGGAAAAAAGAATGTTTTAAATAAGGATATATGGTAATTCAGGTCATTACCCTGAATCAAGAGAATACATGATGAGGGTGTTCACATGTTTGAAATGTGACCAACAAGAGATTCCTTATGATATAGTGGGGAAAAATGTTAAACCAAGTTAGTCAACCTCTTTATGATGTTTTTTATTTTAATACTTCAAAATGATTATATGGTTATCGATTTATAGAATGTTAATGTTAAACTTTGGATGAGGTTTTTTCAAATAAATTAATATATCTTTATAGGTGAACTTATACATATTTGATTACTTGTGTTAACATAACCTTTTTTTTCTGGTAAAGATAGATGGAATGAACTATAATTATATTTATGGATCTAATTCAACATAACTTATTTGAATAAGATATTAAGTGGAAATTATTAAAGGCATGACCAAAAGTGAAATTGTATTGAAATAAAGTAAGTATATCTTCTCATAAAAATTATTCTGCATTAGGAAAAAGGACCATGATGTAAATGGGTTTCTTATTACCATTATTTTTGATGATATCAATGATATATTTCATTCTTCTTTAGTTTATGGTTTTATGATTGTTAACTTTCTCTGGATCACCCACTTTCTTGTGATAATTTATCTTTATCAATCTCCATGATATTTTACACTTTTCCACCATGCACAAATCTTTACCTATGTTCTCATACATAGAGACAAAATTATGATTTACTTTGGGTAACTATTATTTTATAACTATTCCTTTTAAGAAGGAAGTTTTAGTCTTTTGTTTTACAATTTGGGTTTCTTTGCAAGAAACTTTTAAATATTAATCCTTTTATAACCTAGTCGAATTTCATGGGAGAAATTCATTTTCATGGGGTAGAATGTGACACCTTGAGATATTTATGAGATATATATATTTTTAATTTATTTAATATATTGTGTTGTATGATAACCCAAGATAATATTTCACTATACAAAACACTATATTAGCTTTCAATATATGAAACAATATTCTTGACTTGTGTTACACACAATTTCAAGTTCCTTTCATAGAATTCATTTCAAGTAAGATCAAGTTTAAAAGAACAACTACATTATATTATGTAACCATAGAACATAGCCATTATAAAAGTGGGTATAAATAGTATTAACTAAATTTTGAAAATATTCTTTAAACATGTATATATAATTATTTATTTGTTGAGAAAATAATTATAAATGAAAATAAAACCCTTTTTAAATAGAAGGAAATGTTTTTCTGAAAAAACATTTAAATGAAAATAAGTGAGTTTATAAAATAATAAAATTAGTCTTGATTGATTTAATTAATTAAATATATGTGTAATATATTCAATTTAATGTTTAAAATTCATTATATATGTTTTCTAGAAATGATATAAGAACAAATTCTATTTTTCGGATAAAAGAAGTATTTTTTAAATCTAGTTTTAACATGTATTCAGGTACTATTTGAAAAAAAAATAAAATTCTTATTTGGAAGCAGGATATAAAAATTTAGTTTGGATGAAATTTTTATTTTTTTCTGTTAAGTTTCATGTTTTGATGAATAATAAAGATATACTAAATTTTAATTGAAAACAAATTTTCTCATCGAAATAATTTATATGGTTAGGTTATATTGTTTAATGGTTTTAAAATATAAATATATTATATTTTCATCATTTAATATAATTTAGTTCCTTAGAAATAATTTTACATTTTATTTTGATGTAAAAAACATTTGAATCTTTTGAAATATTTTAACTTTTAAAACCCATTTTCTCATTCCAACAATGAGATTAATTTTAAATTAATTCCTGAAACTTCTATGTTCTGAATTTTAAAATTTTATTCCACTTTCATAATAAGTGGGCCCAAATTTTGTAAATAGGTTCCTTTTATTTTTTTGGCATTATTAGTAGTAACTTCAGTAATTTTTATTAATATGGTAAAAAGGTAAATTGAGTAATTAAGGGTAACAATAATATTATAAAATTACCCTAACACTTTTCCTAATATTAATTAATGAGAATGTTTTAACCTAAAACACCATTAGATCTAAATTTTATCCTTTATAAGCAACTTTGATGAGATTAAGACATTTAATATATTTTACTTGAAGAAAAGTTAAATATGTTTTACTAAAATTTTAATAAATATATTATTTTTATTTTAAGGTTATACATAATATATTTTATACTATAAATACTAATTTTAAGAACAAAATTTTTTTCTTTATCATAATAATGTATTTGTAATTTTTGGGACATAAATATTGATCTTAAAGGCTTATACATTGATGATGAAAAAATTATTTTATTGATGAAAAATCTATAAAATAAATTTTATTAAAATCATAATAATCTTTAAAAAAACATGACAAAATATTATTGGAAAATTATATTTCAACTATAATAATCCAAGGGTAGAGTTATTTACCATTTGAATCCATATGGAAAATATTATGACTCTTACAATATTTTATTTAAAGTGATGTTAAATTTGTTACATTCATGTTTTAATATATACGACATTTATAATATAGTATTTTCCAAAAATCTATTCGATTATAAATATTCCCCTAAAATATAGAAGAATCATATTCATTATGAAATTTTATTTGTAAATTTTAAACTAAAAAATAAGTATATTAAAGAATTACACCAAAATAATGTAGTAATTATTTTATTAATAGAAATATCAAATTAATGTTACAAAAAATATTAAAATAAAAATAATTTTGGATAATTAATATGTAAAATTAATTTTATAGATTAAAATTTCTCCTTATGTATTTAATAAAATATATTTTTTCAATGATAACATCTTATCTTGATATTTTAAAAAATACAGGAAATGAATAGTTTCAAAATTGATACTATTGATATTTTGTGAAACTAATGTTTAATTAATTAATTTAAAAAACATAATATATTTTTTAAAAATATAAAATAATTATTATACGGTCCAAACTATTATAAATATTTCATTTATTTCCTAATTTACATCAAATAAGTAAAAATTACACTA
Source organism: Viscum album (assembly GCA_963277665.1). NCBI lineage: Eukaryota > Viridiplantae > Streptophyta > Magnoliopsida > Santalales > Viscaceae > Viscum > Viscum album. The sequence goes on from OY728156.1 coordinate 322,098,280, forward strand.
TTTTGACATTGAATTATTTGTTACCATAGTTACAATTAAAATAGAATAACTAAGGGATAATTAAAATGGTAAGGTTTAAATTGATAAAAAAAATTTATAAAATTTATTTTTTAATGATATTACAACCTTATATCATCTAATATTTTAAAATATGACATTTTTGATGTTTCTGGATATGCTATTATTTTATTATAAATTAATATTTTTTGGAGATTCCAAATGTGTCCTCACCACAATTATGAAAGAGCACATACTCCCTCACAACTTCCCTTAACATTGAGCCTTAAATATCATCTAACCCATAACCATTTTCCTTCTCAAATTCCTTATTCTCATTCTATAGGTTCTGGTATTCTCAAAATAAAAACTCGAATGCCTTTAAGAGGAGATCTAGAGAGGGATCATTGAAGAAGAGGTAATCTCCTCTACCGATTCTTTCAAACTTATTTTTTCTTCTACTTACTATTAATGAGTTGTTTCCATTATAAAGTAATAAATTGATTATCACCTATATTCTTAGATGTTATTATGATATTTAAAAAACAATATTTCACCTTCTATCCAACCTATGAAAAGCAATATCACCACGCGTGCATACATACAACTTACCATCTCCATGTCGTAGTGTAATCTATTTTTTACCACCACCATACATGGATGGGTGTATTGATGTAAATAATATCTATATATGATTATTATAATATTATGTTTATTTTTTATCAATATATATACCATACACTTCCTTACCATTCCATAATTAAGGGAATGATATCGTCACTCTTACGTATGTACGACCTATCGTCTTCACGATGCGATGTCATTCATTCTACATGATCTTCATTTAATAATAATTATATAAATTTTTAGACTGAATATATATGTTATATTTAACATTAATAAAATTCTAGAAATGATAAAAATCTAACCTAATAAGATGAATAGTAACTTATCTGAAAAATCATGGATAAGAAAATAAATCAGTTAATAACCGAAGGAAGAGTATTAATTTTATTAATAAATAGGTATTAATATGATCACTTATGATATCATAAAACTGATTTTGATTCTGGAATAAGTGAACGATGTTATTTACACCCTTATACATGGGTTTCATACATGTATGAAGGAACCCATACCTAAGGTAAGAGAATATTTTGTCTCGCTTTTATTTCTATGGGACATATGCCTTATAAACAACTTGTTTCTTTTATGTGGGGTTTATGATACCCATGGATGTTTTTATGATTCTTATTAATAAGGTTATGGTATTTACATATTCATATAATATTATTTATCTTATTAGTCTTATTATTTGACTAATTATAAAGTGGTAAGGTATAATTTCTCAATCTCATTATTGATTGAGATTGTTTATTTGTAAGTATTTACTGGGGTATATTTTTCATCAATGTCCATGTTTCTTAGAAATGTATTCCAAAATATTATTTCTACAATCCTATAATTTTTTAAAGTCAATTTTACCCATTGGTGAATTTTTATTAAACAATATGAAATAAATATATTGTCATTTTCGATATGGGGTACTTTTTGACTTATCTGAAAAAAGTACGAGAATGATGTATTCATTTTACTTATACGACATGAATATATTTCTATATTTGTATAACACCTTATTTCCATGAAGATTCCTTTACAAACATTCATGTTTATTTTAAAAGAAATTATTTTCATATAAAATTATGTGGTATTTGGATTAAAAAAACATTTTTGAAGAATAAACGATACCTTCCTCAAGAATTAATTTCATGTGTTCTATCAAGATTATTTTTCATCTAAGATGAAATTACTTAACCGAGTTATGTTTCAAGTATACTATACTTTTTATTCCTATGGTTTTATTGTTTTTATGATGGAATTCAATTTATGAAATCCATTTGTTTTACACTGATTATATTAAAATGAAATGATATTTAAGAAACCCACTTTATTACATGGTTTTTTCTATGTTGAATGATTTATGTATTTGTGGAACACGTAATAATGATTTAATTATGAGATAAGAGGTACTTATATGTCTCTAAAATACATTACGTAAATATTTATATCTCATGAGATATACATTATTGGAATGGGAAATGATCTCAGTTCAGTTATAAAGGCCTAGAATAGGAAATGATCTCAATTTAGTAATAAAGGCCTGGAACCATAAGTAAACCCTATTTTTTGATACAAGGATGGAATTAGGAGTGAAATCGGTTCAGTAAAGGACTTTTTTTACTATGATGGTCTTATAAATGCTCCGTGGATAATATGGAAATGATTTCTATGATTATGTGTTTTCCACAATTCCATGTTTTATGCCAATTCTATTTTGTCATGGATAATGTTACTTTATGATTTATGACCTATGAAATGCAACAATTTATTTCATTGACTCAAGATTTTGATATATGTAATATGATTTTCAAAATTTATGTTCATATTTTTACATTCTTATTTTCATTATTTTGTTTGATATTTTCCTTGATTACCCTTACTGAGCATCTGATCCCACCCTTATAATATGTTTTCTTTTCCCTAGGATATAAAGAGAGGTTTTTGGTAGGAAAATAAAAAATCATCGAACCTATCACTAGGTCACAAAAAATATATTTCACTAGGCTCAATATCCCTTAATTTAATCCATCACTAAAAAGAATTTTCCTACAAATAAACTCTCACGTCTCAATTCCAAGGCATACGAAATAAAACATTTAAAATACCCTTTCACGAGTGTTTAAACAAGTACCCCACAACAAGTTACCTTTTTAATGTTATTACACTGACTTACATTCAATATTTAAATATTTAATGGCTTTTAAAGTAAGCATAAAAAACCAATTCATAAGGCATAAGAATTTGGTGCCTTATTTAATTAACGACTCAAAAAAATCAAGAAAGTATTATCTGAATTACTTTTAGAAAATTTAATCATTTTTAGACATCCTTTCACAATTAGGAAATTTATAATATCAATTCCTTCTAAATCATAACTGATAAGGCAACCTATGAGGGAACCGTTAAACCAAACCTTGTTCATCAAAAAGAAACCCAATATAAGCTGTTAAATTTTTAAAGCTTTAAAACACCCTTTGAAGGTTATCAAATAAAAACATGCCTTAACTGACCTACTTAGTTCAAGTTATGCATTTATAAATTAATCACAAGATGTTATAAAGGAAACCATTTAGTCAAATAAAACTTAAACAACTTCCTCACTTTAACCACTTGAAAAATATACCACATGGACATAAATACAATGAATCAATTCTCTGGTCGGACTTCTACAAATCCATAAATTGCACGTACACTCTATAGGTTGGAATTTGGTTCCAATTTTAATCAAATAAATTCACTTTAACACATGATCTCTACTAGTCTTTTACATTTTAACAATGTTCTATAAACATTAAAAATGGTCCATAGATGGTTCGAGTATATCAGATAACCTTTCAAAATTATAAGGCACCCATAGAGCTTGCAATTCAAAATTTGACCCCGTCTAAATCATATCCAAGAGGTTCACCCCATGAAATCATTTATATATATAAAAAATACTACAATATTACCAAATTATAAAAATAGAGAAATATGATAAATAAATAGGAAGCAAGGAATATAAATACCTAAACATGGGTGCTATTTAACATGATAAATAAATAGAAAATCGTATCTTAACACTTAATACACAATATCAAATTAGTAGGCAACCTACTAATGGAACTACATGTCTTGAAATATGCATGACATGTGAAGTCTTGTGGGCATATAATATGATGATTTCAATGTTACTTCCTTTCTATACTAGGACAAGGGTAAAATTCCATTAAATCAATGAGAAGTGGAAAGTACACTAGTCACTCTATGTGAAATCACAATCAACTATAATATGGAACATCATGAGAAATAATCCAAACCATATACAATTGGTCATTTCCCCATGGGTGGGGTGGTTAATCCTATAAATGAATATTTATTAAGCACCAAAACATTCCTATTCTTCATCTACCAACCCAAAATAGCAAGATAAAGAAAATAATAATCTCTTATACCACTTTGAAATGACCTGGACCTGGATGCGACTTAATAGTGCCCCAAGACTGGTTGGTCACATGGCCTCAGGCGTGTATCCCTATATTCCAGAGGCTACCTCTTAGTAGAAGGGTTAAAATAAGGTGATAGTGGGGAGACTATACCCTCATGTCAGAGTAGAATAATGGTATAATAAATAAATAACAAATAGAAAATAGTGAAACATAATAATAACAACTGAAATTAAAGGATGACCAATGCCAATATACATATATGTATTCATTTCCAGATAATGACACAAGAAATAATAGTAGAAATAAAACATGTACAAGATACAATAGAATACTGAAATAAGAAATAGAAATAAAAGACCCATGGGTGATCTCCATGAGCTTCCCAAGCCTCAGCTCAGTCCTGTGCTTCAAACCCCTAGGTACAAGTAAAATAGAACAAGTAAGAGTCCATGGTCCTACAAACAAAATGCTTACCTGGGTACCCTAGCATAATGGAGTCCCAAGATAGGTGTGAGACATAATCCAAATAGGAAATCGAACAAGGTCTATACTGTCTGGTTAGTTAATATATATAACAACAATGTACATTAAATTAAAACAAGTAAAGGAAGTAATCAAAAGTAAACAACCTATAAACCTCAAGTTCTCCTTTATAACAATTTCATTCTAATAATGTCATTTAATAAATAAGTGTCTGATTTAGCAGTCATGCTTTTGTTAACTAATTAGGTTAATTCTATAGTTTTATGTCATTTATTAAATGTCTTGAGACCCGATTCAAGACCAGTGTCCCCTTATAAACATAAGCACAATACATGCCGAAAGAGGCTTTCTAAAAGGTACTAGTCAGAACTAAATCCAAGATTGTGCTTTGTCTTAAAAGACTCATCAAAATTCATTTAATTAATTATTCAATTTAGAAACTGAGCCCGTCCATGGAATTCCTATGTTGTAATACATGTGTCTTACTAGGTATAATATAATCCAACACCCTAAAATACCCTCTATGGAGAACCTCTTTGAAACCCAAGTATCACTCTATGTGTGGTATATATTCCCTGCCCATTGAGTCCTTCCTTAGAAGTCCAATAAGGGGTCCCAAGTATCACCCACGGTGATAATATCAATGAACTTTGAGTCCCTCCCTGGAAATCTCATATGAATCCATGTATCACTCAGTAAAATAATAGTCAATCCCCTCATGAGTATATCCTTAACAGTTCATATCATGAGTGTAAGTATCACTTAGAAAATGACATGATAAATTCAAAATGATTCCATCCATGGCATTCATCTTGTGGATTCATGAGTCACCCAAGTCATATAATAGTTAAGCCCCTCATGAGTCCAACCTTAGTAGTCCATATCAAGAGTCCAAATATCACTTATGAAATAGAATGATAAATGAAAAAATATTCCATCCATGAAATTCATCATTTGAATCCATTTTCCACCCAAGGAATATAACATTCAATATCAAGTCAATTATACCAAGGGTCATCACCCACCTCAAAAGTTGACTCAAATAATTAGCCAAGATTAAAAGGATTTCCTATAAACAACTCACATTAGATTTTAAATACAAGAGAATCACATGCTTAATCAAGATATTACGAGGAAAAGGTCTAGGTTCATGCCATCCAATCTCTATTCTTTAACCATTTAATTCAAATTTGTCAAAAATAGTCCCATTTAAAATTCATTTCCACAATACTTTAATAATTCCATAACATTTAATGAAAATCATTTAATATTAAGAGGTCAACAATAAGGAAATCCAATTAAATATCACATCAGAATGTGGTTCATGACATTGGATAAGATTTGAAGGCTTTAAACTTAACAACTCACATCAATAGTTCCTCATAATGAGAATCTCATTATTAAAAAACTGTTACCTATCATAGAATCTACTTAACTCACATGGGAATATCAATAAAAAGAGTAATTCATACTTAATAAAGAATTTACATAGCATAGACAAAGGTCCATGGTCATCGATCAATTCCTACTAATCAATCCATATTTATCTTAAATTAACAATTCAATTTATAAACCAATTCATCAATTTTATTTACAATTCATTTCATACTTCACATACCAAGGAAATGGGAAAAGGGAAAACCCTAAGGTATCCAAGTCCAATTCCACCTATGTTGGTCCATCCATATAACCAACACACCCAAAAGGGTGGTTCCATTTAATTCAAGGTACTCAACCAGAAAAGAAACATAAAAAATCCTCTTTAATCACATATGTGATTCTAAAAAATTCAATTCAATAATTTAAACTCATTTCAAAGATCCACCTGAGAGTTGGGCACGCGAAACAATAAAAATATATATAGACACAAAAATTTAAATGAAAAGCATGATAACAAATACCATAGGTCTATAGTGGACAGTTTTTCCAATATTGACACCTTACTCAACCTAGATCGAGACAAAAATGAAGAATGAACGATGAAACTGAAAATAGGGAAAAAGATCTTTCACCTAAATAGCATAGCTGATACCAAACCAAATGAGGAATTAGTAAAATGGAATGGAAATCTTCCTGATATGAATCTATAGAAACTGGTTGTGCTTGATTCAGATGATGTAAAAATAAGTTATCTCAAATCCATGAATATATACCAAGAGGATATATTAAAAATATGATTTGAATCCCCAATTCATGTTTTTGGATGAAAAATTATGGATGCCACCTATTACTAGGGAATTCAAGGAACCATTAAACTAGATTAATGTTTTGGCACTTATGATCAAGTTATTTATAGAGGAAAAGAAGTGTTTCTTTAGTTCTACGTAGAGAGGAGGAAAAATTATTATGGAATTTGTGAATCACATTAATCCTTTAAGGTATTTGTCTTGTATAATAGTGTTATGTATTGATGAGATTCCCATTTCATCCTTCACATCTTCTCCTTCTTTAGTTAATTTACCACCTTAGTACTATCCATTCAACATGTCTCCAATGGAGGAAGTCAGACATCTCTGACCCATGATCTTCAGAGATCTATCTCAGACTACTTAAGTTCCTCCAACCACTACTTCAACACCCTCATCTTCCACAAGAACATATAATGCCTCTAGAAAAGGAAAATGAACTACTAATCCTACATCCTAATCTTGGAGTGATTATGATTATCCATATCATTTTATAGGTATTTTGTTTTATTTTATATGTTTTTTTGTAGTAATTTAATCTCTTTTATTCTTAGTGAAATCTCTCTATTATTATTCATATATTTGTATTTACTATTTCTTGTCTTCTCTTTTTGATAATCTCAAAATGGGTGGAATAATTATGAAATTTACCACGTTATATTTTTATTTGATACCACTCTTATTACCTTTTTAATAATTTATCTTTGATACTAAAATTACCTTTAATATTCCTTACCCTTTGATACCATTTTTATTTGGACTACCAATATTACCTGGATGTTATTTACCTTACCTTTTGAAGCCATAACCAAACATATCCTTGATTCCATTCTTATTTCGATTCATTTTACCTTTGAACTTATTTATATCTCACATTTGAAATTTAAATGTTAACCATATTGTTTCCCTTTAAATTCATTTATTTATACCTTTGTTTATTTTATAAAAGGTTTATAAAATTCCATGGGTTTTGATCATAAAAAGGTAGAGATTGTTGGAACCTCCTAATTTTAATTCTCACAAATCAAGATTTTTATGTTGCTAATGAATTTGATGTTTTGTGATAGTATATTCTATTATGAATAAATTTGGTGAAATTTGGATAATTATAGATATGAGTCACCACCCGAATTACCCACTGCCAGGAATGACTCACTACCATGCATGAGTCACTACCATATAGACTCACCACTATATTGACACATCGCTAGACCAACTAACTACCATATATGAGTAAATGCTTGATATAAGTCACTTCCAGACTGACTCACTACAAGACTAACTTAATTCTAAGACCGAATCACCTCTATATATGAGTCACTTCTAGATTGAATCCATAATAAATTTGACTCACTACCACAAATGAGTCACTACCAGCCATGAATCACTTCCAAATATGAGTCACCACCAAAAAAACTCCCTACTTGCCATAAATCACCACTAGACATGGCTTTCTGCTAGCCATTAGTCACTACCAATCCTGAGTCTCCTCTAAACTGACTCACAACCAGAGATGAACTACCACCAGTAGTGCCATCATTACTATTCTGAATAATTTTAATTAAATGCTTCAATTACTATTTTTTGGGATTTAATGTAGTGGGGTTATTTAATGATTACTCATAACCCTTTTTATAGAGACATTGAAAAATGATCAGAGTGAAGTATCTAGATGAAGAAAATATTTTTGATTATTCTTCAATGGGTATTCAAACCTACAATTCTTTATATTTCTAAAGGAATTCCTTGTGCATGTATGAAAAAAACTGTGGTTGTATGATCATCACACAAGAACTCACATATTTCATACTAACATACATTTAACTATGAAAGAGTGGATAAAATTTAATATATTGATCATTTACTTTAGATAGAAAATAGAAATTTTCGATGCTCTATTTTACCGCACCTTTCTATCTATCTATTTTATCTGTTTACACATGATTATTCTGTAGGAGGTCCCTACGTGGCTTGTCTTTTTTCTCTACCCATGTATAAATATGGAAGAAGATTTGAGACTAGACAGTTTGTGAGATGTTTCTTGTATACCCAATCTAGGTTGTGTATCATATTTTATTTATATAATCTTTTTAGAGATGGGTGATTTCTGAGTGGAGAGGAGTAGGTCTAGAATTGATACTGAACCCCTTATTTATCTCTTCATGTATTTGTGTTTTGTTTCCTTTATTTTTGAGGATTAAATCTGTATTTGATTTAAACTATAAACTAAACCTATACTTTGATAATTATTCTTAACTACTGTTTATATAAGGATTTGATTGAGTGAATTTATTTAAAAATATAATGTAATTTCATATATTGTTTTAACTGATCCTTAATAAAGCTTTGATAAATCTTTTAAAATATGAAACATATATAAAACTATTTTTTGATTAAATGGGTATTTTTTTTAATTAGGGATTTTGTTTAAACTTGTTTTTAATATAAATTATATTGGGTAAAAAACTCATCCTCCTCTTGAGTTACTCACTCCAACCAAAAAAATATTCACAGCATTTATATATTATAAAGGTTATTCCAAAACCCCACTATATGATAGAGTGTAGTTTTTTTAGGTTCTTATCCTCATTAATAATGCATTTTCTTTAGATAAATAATTAACCTCTAAAATTATAATTTTATTCACCAAAATCTCCCACCAAATTATTTTATAATATCCATAGAGAAAAAATGATGTGTTCTAATCATACCTTGAATAAAATTAGAGAGTCCCTTTAATATATTATAAGATACATTTAACCACTATAAAATGTGAAATCTTAGGATTTATCTAGAATTATATACAAAGTGTTTAAATAAATAAAATTTATGGTATGTATAATGTTAAATAAATTAAGTTAGAAATATTCCTTCAAAACGTTTTCTCATTCACACTCCTTCCATTTATATCAATGAAAAACTTTGTCCCAAGTTCTATAAGAGTAGAGACCACTCCTCATTCCTCCATTCTGAAATATTTCAACAACTTACGAGTATATTTATCATATGAGAGAAAGATAAATTATATTATAGTCTTGACAAGAAAATACAAGTTGAATTTTATTTTTTATAACATAAACATCTTGAAATGTTTCTTTTTTGGGAAGAAAATTCCCCATAGTTTTTTTCTTTGTTTCTTATAAAAAAATAATTTCATCAATATACTGAATCACCATAAGAAAATTTGTGTTGTATTTCATGATATAGTGATTAGAATCCACCTTTAATTTCGTAAATTAAATGATCCTTAAGTTGATATCCATTTTTTAATACCATGCTTTTCATGCTTGTTTTAAACCATTCAAATACTTTCTAAACTCATAAACATGATAATAATCCCTTTTAAGAATAAAAAATATTTATTTTTCATTTTGGAACTATTCCTATAATTTTTCATTGAGAAATACTGACTTTGAATCCATTTATAAAACTTTATAATTCATTTGAGCACAAATAAAAAGAACATATGAATCTATTTAATCCTTAAAACTAGAGAAATGGACTCATATAAATAAATACACTCAATTTGTGACCAGCCTTTGTAAACAATACTAGTTTTTTTCCTTGTTAATTTACCTAACTTATTGTTTTTTTAGAAATTTTTTTATGCCTGGAACATTTTTTAATTTGCTATGTGATACCAAATTCCAAATTACATTATTATCAATTTTACTGAACACTCATTAAATCACTCCTATCCAATTATTATATTGTAATTATTCTTTAATATTCATATATTCAACTTGTGAAATTATGTCGGTGTGATTATAATTATTCAAACCTCTCCATGTTTGAACACCCCTGGTGTTTTCTCTAAGAATGTTCTCTATATATAAAATATTTATATGTTTTAGACCTTATTGTATTTATTTATAAGTCTTTCCTTATTTCTGGAAATTTCAGAATCAATATGAGAGTTTTCAAAAATTCTTTTATGTTCTAGAAACTCTCATATTTTGTCCAATGTATTATATAGGATATTTCTCATCTTTATCATAAATAGGTAGTGATGTTTGTAAATTATTATTATTAATAAAATAATTACATAAAATATATGGACTACCTTCCTTGTATTCTTATTATGACATTAGTGACTTCTTCAATTGGGTGTATATCCGAGAAATATACTATCATCATCTCTTTTATTGACCATTTCTAAATGTATTCCAACAATCATAATGTAACAAGGGTTTTCAAAAACCCATTATTTCTATACCACATCTTATATAGAGTTTTGACTGAATTTGGTTAGAGTGAACTCGTATTCAAGATATAAATAGTTATTTTTTATTATTTTCATCTAAAACAATTTCAAAGTGTTTTACTTAGATAACATTTTTATTTTAATATCTAATAAACTTAGGTTCATTTAATAATTTACTCCCGTTTTTGGGGTATTCATGTAGCACTATAATCATGCATTATTCTACAATTATATATATAGAACTCAATATCTTTATTATTGTATTCAAATGCATATTCTGTTCAAAATATTTTGATAACACATCCTTTTTAATTTTTGGAACACCTTTGAATATTATTGAATATATCAAGAGAATATGATTTTATAAAAGTAAAATATATTTAATTCATGTGAGTAAATCCATAAATGTAATTTAGGAAATCATTTTCTCTATTAAATGACTTAAAAATCATCAGAGAACACACCCATGATTTTACCAACTCAAGAGGTTTATTTTTCTTGATATGCATCGGGAAGTATCTCTTATTCATTATTTTATATTTTTAAATTCATTATAAGTGTTTTTCCTTTCATGATTCCAATTTAATATATCCCTCAAAACAGAATATATGTGGAGCCTCACTATATCATTTTTCCACAAATGATCATGAATATTATTCCATAGTTGATTTTCCTATTTTACACCCATGCAGTTTGTGTCTTGATCATTAGAAATATAAAATAAGATATCAATTGTTCACTGTCCTTTAAGGATTATTGTGTTATATTTAATCCTTATAATGACACAATAATTCCTTCAAAAGTTCAGGTAATTTCCATTTTCACAAATTTGAGAGAGACTAGAGATGTTGTTCATTATCCCATAAATGGATAGAGAATTACATAATTTATTCTTACTAATCTTATTCAATCCAACACCATTCATATTTAGGGATCCATAATTATCTAAAGTAATAGGTCCTCTATCATACCTTTGGAAGTTTTTACAATAGATAATTTTCACCGGTCACGTGTGATGAGAAACCACTATTAATTATCTTGGGATTTTCTTATTTTCCTACTTTATAAGAATCCTCAGCCACCATTTGTTACCCTTGACCATTCCTCCTCTTGATAGATTTATAATTACCCTTTACTAAAATTTCTCTTGTAGCATATTTGGAAACCTATTGTTAGATTTTCTTGGTTGATGACACCTCTAACATGTATATTTAACATAATTAAAATAGTTTTGCAATTATAAATGCTATTTTAGATGTTGTCTTGGCTGGGATTCTAGAGATTTAGGTTTAATCCCCCTCAGATCATGACCTATCTTCAATTTAAGGAGTAAAGAATTATAAGAGCGCACATAATATTTTTTATTATAGATTCCACATCACTAACATCATCACCATAAGTGAAATCTCCTCGAGTAATAAATATACTCTTAAAATCCTTCATGTTGTAGTGCCTTATGATTACAAATTCATTTTTTTTTCAAATTAATCATACCTAGTAGAATTCTTCTTCACCATATTCTTTCACTTAAGATATATCTTGATATATGTTTTCTTCCACTCCACATTTTCTTTTGATTTTTTATATCCAAAACCCAAACTAGGAATGTGTGTTTTGTCCAATATAGGTGATGTTATCACCTTCTTCTTCACTTTATCAAAGTTTCGACCCTTTAAATTGAAATTCCATATTTTCAAAAAATAGTTGGTGATATCATAGGATAATAACCATGTTTCTTAATATAATTTTTGAATTCCTTATCTTTATTTTATTTTCACCAAATTTTATTATATAAATTTAAAACACAGGGTGAGTCATCCTCATGAAATTATCTTTATAAACTGACTTCTATTCAAGAGACTTCACTTATTTATTATTAAAAATTAAATTTTCTTTATTAATCTTAATATTATTATACTTAGATTCAAGTATTATATTTATAACTCCAAAATTTCAAGTGAAATATACTTTTATCTTGAAAATGTATTTGGATTTTGTATCATAAGTAGATTTCCTCAACAAATTATTCCTCTATTTCATTGCTTTATCTCTCTCACTCCCTCTTAAGATTCTTGTCTTCCTTTAATCACACCAAATGATCCATCCTTAACTGTAAATCCTTTTCTATTTACTTATTATAACTTTATTCATACTTATTACTCCTTTATCCTTCTTCATTAAAGAGATCATTGCCCTAAATTAATTTACCCAATATTTTTTTCTTTCTTCCTTTGAATCTGATTTCTCTCCTTTGCTTTACTTATCACAAGTTGTGGAATTCTATTTTGTGAGAAATAACTCCTTATTTATTGTATTGGCCTTCATATTTTTACTTAAAAAAAGTTTTCCATAATGACTATTCTCGTTTTTATTTATACTGGAAAAACCATTCATATTTTCTATTATCCTTATCTTCTTGATCCTCATCAGAAAAATTACCCATGAAGTGTTTAATTTTTCCATAACTAGAACAATTAGAATGAAGACTTCCCATATATTTAACTTGTATTAATCATGTGATTTATGAGAATATTAATAATAAATCATAAAAATCCATGGTGACTTCTTTGAAATTAGTTTACTCTTTATAAAAGTTTTTAGAACAAGAAGATTCAATCCTTTTGAAGTATAAATATACTATAATTTTAAAAAATGTACTTTTTTATTAAGGCTATCCATATAATAATTTAATAAGAATTAAGTATGTTCTTGAGTTTATATATGGTATGCACATCCTTGTTTGTTCCTATAGGGTAAAAATATTTTTATCAAATTTATCTAGAATATTTATCATCAAAAACTTCACCATTGTAGAATCTTCGGGACTTTATCTATTTATTTTAATTTTACTTACAATTATTTTCACCAGAATAAATAAGTCATCCCTTAATTCACCACAAGCTATTTAAATGTACATAAATTAATACCTATAGGATTTTAATCATAAATACTTAATTTTGTTTCTCCCACATGGGTTCCATAAAATTTTATCTATATTTAATTCTATCTTTTGGTTGCCAAAGCTTGTGTAAACTCCTTCTCAGAGAGGGTTGAAAGTAACAAAATTAACTCTCTCCCATCAACTTCAATATTTTCATTTTAAATAATTGTTTAGGTCATCCAAATTTTAAGAACATATAAACCATTATCAGTGTTTTTAAGGACATAAAATCCTATAGAAAGAATATACAAAACCGTCATCTCCTTTTATAGTTGGATTCCCTTACCATTGAACATAATGAAAACTTTTTTCATGATGTTGTTTATAGACTCCATAGATATTTTCAACAAAAATATGAAAGCAATAAAAAAACTCATATCCATGAGTAATATACTTACAACCACTTCAATAATTCTTGGCTACTATCAGATAGGAAAAAGAGAGAGTATGCCATCAATGGGGGTGGGGGTGTAATTAGTGGCTACCAAAATACTAATTCTAAAAAAGTGTTTCATCCCTCACTAGTTAGTGATATGGGATCTCTATAGTGACTATGATATGATGATTGATCGTTTGAGAAATAACACACATTAAAAATGTGTTTTTACAAGGTTCACTCACCCTCATTATCTGGTAGCTAATCTTTGGTGAATAATGGTTATGATTTTTCTTTAAATGTTACTATTTTATTATCAGTTAGAGTAAAATTGGATTTGGAAGATGGTTTTGAAGATCGATTGTAAAAATGAGTGATGAGAGACAAGAAATAGAAAAATATTCATTTTTTACTTTAAGTGCCTTTGGAATTTGGATCACATATACAACCTTGTTCTTATTCCCATTCCCAAAAAAAATTCATTGGAATGAGTGGTTAGTTATCTCAATGTTTCAGATATATTTCTTTACAATTTTATTAAAGTTTATGAACTAATATTTAAAATACTATCGTGATTCACATAATGAAACCATTCACTTCATCATGAGGGATTGGTTGAAAAGATATAGAAATAGATTACCAATAATTTCACACCCCTTTGATTAACATTCTATCACGGTTAGGTAGGATGCGATGTGATGACTCTAACAAATATGATCTAGTAAACCACTTAATTACTATATCAAATATAATTTCCATTTTTCTAGTTCATTATGGTTCAATGTTCCAAAAAATCTAGAATCTATAAAATATTTGAAGATTGAGGTGAAATAATTTTGCAACACAATAAATGGGATTGTGGCATGAATTCATTAAAATTTTTTATGAGTAGCACACTAAAATTTCACATCCTAGCATATATGAGAGAAAAATTTACCCTATAACATGAGACATAGATTTATGATTTTATGTTTTTCCTACACCCTAACCAGAAGAACATTAAAATTTCATAGGGTTTCTTCATTGAATATCCTTAAACTTGAAACCCCTCAAAAAAATCTTCCTTGTGAAACTATTTGTTATGAAACCCGAATCTTCTAGGAAAGCGTAAATTGAATCCATTCCTAAAAATACTTTTGGGAATAATGTATACGACTATGGTGTATAATACCTACATATGAGTAAAAATATTTCTTAAATTCTCCTATCATAGATAAATAAGGCCATTCATGCCTTTCTATATGTCAACAGTGACAATTATTATCTCTTTATATTTGAAATTAGCTCTATTGTGCCTCTAAATCATCCATGATCATGTTGTTAGTAAATAAAAAATGGGTAAAAATATAATCTTATGAATTAATTTCCTAATTAAAAATTCATTAAATTCATCCAATGCTAAGGTTATCAAAACAACACACCATTGGATAAAATGATGTTTTTAAGAGTTATCCAATATCTTAATGTAAAAACCAAAACTATTTTGACTGTATATAAATTGAGATCAATTCATAACTACCCATTTTTTAATTCAACTTATAAGGGGAATCCTGAATCTATAAAACTCATAAACTTTCTCAATCTCCAAGGGTTTCTCACCCTTGTCATCAATCACATAGTTTCTATTCCTTATGTGAATACCCCACCTAATTCTATTATTGACTAAGCTTGAAAACCCTATATTGAATATCAAACCTCACTGAAGTAATATTTTAGACATCTTTTTGCAACAAAATCCCTAATATGAAATTCATTTTCCCCAGTTTTCACTCTTGTAAAATCCATGTTTGACCTTCACTGGACCCAACTTGTACCTCTTCTTCCCCGTGTGAAATTGTATCACTAGCTACCTTCATCACTACTTTCCTCCATTGCTAGAAATTTTTTCTTCCTTATTCGTACCACTGGAAATTCTTAATTTATACAAGGAAATTTCTTATTGAGGAGGATGAAACAATAGGTTGAATGGGAAAAGTAAATTTGGTATAGATGGACAATTATTTTATGGACATCCATTTCCCAATGTTCATCATGTATAAAATGTGTTTCCATGGAATTTATATAGATGTGTTGAAATCACATAAGTAATAAAAATAAATATTACAATATTAATCCTGAATAACTCAATAATGTGAAGCCATTTCTCTAGCTGAGTGGTACTCAATTGCAGCCATTATACCTGGAGGTCTAGGGATCAATTTCAGGGTATATTATTTTCTTCCCCTCACAGGGATGGTGTTGGACATGGAGACCAGGATTAATGGAAGGAGGTAGTCATCAGATGAAGAAGATGGTGGTTATTAGTGGGATTTAACCCTTAATGGCAATGGAAAGTGGTGCAAGGTTGAATAATTCTATTTGGGCAATTGTGTTAAATGAGGGGAGTGTCTAGAGTGGGCAGGTAGGCTGCTAGTAGTGTGAGGGATTGGGTGAGTGATATCTGATGGGAGTAGCAGAGGGAAGCTGTGATGTGTTGAGCATATAAAAATGACATAGAACTTGGTATGATTGTAGAGAATCAGCATATGTGTGAGTACATAGGGATGGAATGGGTGATGTAGGCATTGAGATGGGATGTGATGGTAGGTAGTTGATCGGGTGGCATAGGGCCTTCAGACCATGTTTAAACTATATGGGTCTTTGGGTTAGTTATATGAGCCTCTATACCATTGGGACTATAATGGTCAGGTAATGGGATACCTATAACTATAAAAAAGTTTTTGGTTTTATGTATTTAATAATGGTGTGTATGTGTGTGTGTGTGTGGGGGGGGGGGGGGTCCTTCTAACATATTTTAAAAAAATAAGGAAATTTCAAATTTCACACCCTGATAACTGATTGATTATGGGATTAAAATCAGATAACATAGGAAAAGACCTACAAATTTAAGAACAAATAAAATCCAATAATTATAATCATGATATTTCTATGAGATGTTGAATAAATTAAATATTTTAAGTTTTGAATTATTCTCACTTGAATGAGGTGATGAAAAATATGAAAAATGTCCAACATTGTGAAGAAAATGCTATTGCATTAATTCCTTTATCATCATCTTGTGTATTCTCAAACTCATTACAAATACATTTACTCCACAATTATCACTATAAAAATAATAACTATCATAAAAAACATAAATTTTAAATTTATAAATCTTTTAGATTAGTAAAACAAGATGAGAAGAACATGAATAATTTCATACCTTGATGATGATTCACCAATGATTCCCACATGATCCTCAATTCAAACTCCCATAGAGAAGACTCCCAAAATACTCACTATATCCTCATAGGGTTCATGTCAAGAAAATGGATAACCCCAGAGAAAATTATTTTACTGAAATATTTGTAAGATAAAACTAATTTCAATCATCCTATTAATTAATTCCCTAAAATATAGTAGTCCAGAACACAAAACATAGATGCATAATTTATACCTCTCAAAGAAAAAACTTTTATTTTGGACATAAATGTGATTTATAATTTTTCATCAAGGGTTCTAATGAGGAGGTATCGATATTCAAATAAAATGGATAAATATTTTTTTAATTAGTAAATATTAAATATCCATTCAAATTCAACTAGCTCAAAAATTCACTAAATCTCAACCCAGGGGTAGGCACTATGTCATGTGACCAATGGAATGATCATTTTTTTCATTAATCATTTTCAATATTTAATTTAGCTTTTTAATTATTTTAACATTCAAGGATTTTAAGAATTAAAAAGTTCTATTTCTTTCATAAGTTAAAAATTTGGTTGTTACATCCTTCCCACCTTAAAATATTTTCTTCCTTGAAATGGAAAACAACTAGAGTTTCTTGAAATATAATATTTCATCCTTGTTTGGATGAATAATCTATCCTCACATACACACCATCCACATCTAGAGGTTCAAAATCTATCTAAACCAAAAACATAAGCCACATTAAAAACAACATATTCTTAACAATTATATTATATGATTTTTTCATATTCACAAGAATGATAAGTTCAAGATTAATCTAGTGGAACACCTTAATAAAATCATAAAAATTCATTCCAAAAATACTACTAGTATTTCAAAAAATATGTAATTATTATCAATTAGAATTCATCTCTATTAATTAAAGAGAAACTATGAGTCATTAATATTGATTTTGTAATTTATTTCCAATAATGGAACCTTCTACGGGAGATTTATACTCCCCACCTTTAAAGTGTGATCCTATAGACTATCACATTAGAGTAATCTGTCTATTCTAAATCTCATCTACCATATGCAATGAAAAAAAATATTTTAAACCAACCCAAAAATATTCTTAATGAGACATTTTCTTCAAGGTTTTCTTAAAATTCTCATTGATTTTTGACAAATCACGTATACCAATGACATAACCCAAAATCATAAGAAAATAACATATACATTTGCTTAAATTTTTCCCTACCATTATTGGAAACCACACATCTACACCTTCCTCTCTATAAAATATCACATCACCACTATATATTATCCACTTTGGTTATTGTTTCCCTTCATGAAATATATGAAAGAGCATATCTAGAAATTGTACCATCCTCCTTGAACCACTAGTCAAAATAACTTTATCTCATATGTAACACACTCTTATAAAATATAAAGTGGATGGTTTTGGCTTATTCTAATGAAACTTATCTATCTGATTTATAAATCAAGATAAAACCCTCCAAAATACGAGAAATTGTAAACCCAAGCAATGAAAAAAAAACCTTCACAATATAGATATAATTTTAACATGATGAGAATAATTGAATGCTCATTAAATCCTACCCCAGTAAGAACCATCAATTTATTTAGATGACCAATGATCAATATTATTTATCGTGGTACCAAAAATAAGACCAATGGGAATAAAACTATCCTATCATTAATGAGGATGACATACTCCCCAACTTTGGAAAACCCATTAGGCGACTAACATAAAAATATCTAGTCATGAATGTTCTCAAGATTTATATTTATAAGTTAGGTATCCATCACATGATGAGAAATATATGATCTATTACAATCAACATTTTATAAAAAACATCTCCCTATCCCAATAAAATAAAATGAAATGTAGTTATGTGCCTTGTCACCACTTCCATCAGATGATCATAATGTATCTCATTGTGAAAATATTTTAACATGCTATCACTATTCCAAACTTATCACATAATCAACAATATCCTAAATTTTCTTGGAGTCCAATTGATACCCCTATTCATTATCTAAAACACATTATATTAATTAACATCCCAACTTTTGGTATTGTACTTTGAGAGTTAATCTTACAAAATATTCTCTTGAAGTAAGCTAAAACTAAACCTTAAACACTCAACACACTTTCCATATAAATATGATTACATGAGGGTTCCATGAAATAAAATTATAGAAACTAGTTCATAGGTAACATCACCAAATAAATTATGTTTATTAGTCCAAATGAAACTATTAGGAATAACCGTTGTTCATAGTGATGCTTAGACATTATCATTGAAATTGTTTCCTCAAGAACCCTTATATGATGGTACCTAGACCTCAGAAAAACATTAAGGAACTATGACACTCCTTTTTCCAAGCCAAATAAGGGGAGGAATATTTTGTTTTTAAAAATCCTCCTCCAAAAGGCCATGCACCTCCACCATCAGCTCCATGAAATTGATTAGACTAGTCGATAATGTATTAGAGGTATTAGTGTGGTATCATAATAAAACAAAATTTAGAATTGAATTATTTGACTTAGGAAACCCTATAACACATTCTATATTGACTTCTATTTATTACTTTAACTATATATGAAACTTCCCGACATCAATTGTAATTCACATAGAAAAAAATTGTAACATGTGGGTAATCTATTGCAACCCATAGAGAGTTAGGAAAAATCTTTTATATTAATAATTTTTTTAAATTTGTAATTCAATTATTCAAATACCAAAATTTTAATAATATATAGGAAATTGTAATATTTTTAATGATTTTAAAATAGTATGGATTAAATAATAAAATTTCATAAACTCACGATTTTAACCTTTTATATTAATAATTTTGTTTTTATTACCCTATAAAAAATTATTATTGGAATTTTTTGATGTTTAAAACTCTTGTTCATGAATTAGAAAACTCTTTAAGTAGTGAAGTGAAGATTAAGAATTATTTATAAGTATAACAGTCCTAAAGTAAGGAAGAATTCAAAAGCAGGAGGATAAAATTAAAGAAGATCATTAAATTTAATAAAGGAGCTCATATGTAAGAGTGATTTAAAAGATGATAAAGTGGAAGAATAAAAAATTTCTGGTATTAATAAATTTTTGGAAGAAGAAGAATTAACTTCCAAAAGATAGATAAATAATGTAAAAAAGACTTAGTTTTGTAGAAATCCATACACATGAGTCATACTATATATAAAAAGTCTTCATCACATGAGTAATAAGTTTTGATTGATAATTAATATCCTTTAACTGATATGTAAGATAATCTCCTTTACTTAAGTGAAGATATTCCATCAAATAATGTTTTCTTATTGATACATAATTTTTTTCAACTTATACATAACATAATAAGTGATAATTAAGGAATTCAAGGGATATGAAATATTTTTAAATCATACATAATATCTTCATGTTACATAATATTTTTGAATTTCCCATTTGCAGGTAGATATTTGGGATCTCCAATAATAAATAATATATTTAAACATAAGTTATTATGAAGCTTCTCTATGATGTGTAAGGATATGTACTCCGTATAATTCTATCCAAAGATCTCATGTAATATTTTATTCTTTTTTGTTGGGGATAATTATCAGTAATATGACATATAATAGCTAATTAGGGATACATATGATTTTATACTTGGAGAAATTTTATGGATCATTCATATATTTTTTTCTATTCTCAGACAACTCACATAAAGATTTGTCCTCTTAGAAAACAGGGTTGTGCTAAGAATGAATTATTTTGCAAGGATAAATAATGTATATAGACTTAAATAAAACTACTACCATAGTGATTATATAAATTCTATGGAAAGTCTATCTATACTATAGGTTGTGGACTAAGATCTTCTTACATGAATTCTTCAATAAATCAAGAAATAGTTAAGAGAACGATACCATTTTTAGTAAACCTTGGGTTGATAACATTCAAAGATTGAATTTATTGGGAACCTAAAATATAAAGCAAAATATTCATAATAAATGTGATGTAGATATCTATAAGTTGGAAATATGTTGAATCATCAATAATTTGAGGTAGTAATAGATAATATGTTTATGAATTTTGAAATACTATAAGGAATCGAGCACTGGTTTTGGAAATATGATTTTGTATTTAAAATTTCAATTATATCTTTATTATTCCTTGGATTTATCCCTACACATAGAAGGATACAACACTTTAAGTGACTGGTATAGTGGGGGGAGAACTTTTTTCTAATTCACGATTATAAATATCAATAGTGAATTCTTATAATTTAATTTTATCTCAATTTATAGTATTGATAATTTCAATTATATGTGATTGCATTTGGCTTATATTTCATTAATTTTACTTTTTATGGGGTGGTAAGAATTTTTTGTTCCTATAGTTGTTTTTCCAATATACGATGGAATTTATATGGGTTTTTTTGGTGAATTATTAAAATATTATTGATATATGTGTTGTGGGAAACAAATAATTCTATATTTCTCAAGAGTACCATTACTTGATTGGGAGTGGTTTGAGTAATTCAAGATATCCCACTATTTGACCCACACTCATTAGAAGGAGTTATAGTCATAAGTTATCACAATATTTTTTAAAATAATAGTCCTAAATACCCCTTGGTGAGAGAGAAGGGATTGTGGATACTATCGTTGATCAAGTTACTATAGGATTTTAAGTCAGATTAAGATTAGGATAACATAGAAATAAATAATTAAACCTTTTAAATAATTACCAATTCCATCACTTGACAGTTCAATTTTTACTAATTTTTTTTAATATTTCTTTTTTTTTCTCAAATAAAATCAAATAACCCCCCCTTCATTTCACTAATTGTGAAAAATCAATTTTTACCCCTCCTTGGATACTGTATTTGGTCTCTAAAATACTATAGTTTAAAATTAGGTATTAAACTTTTTACACCACCTCTTGACCGATGTGTTAAAAACATGGAAGAATTTTTAAGGAGGAGTTCACAAATTCACTTAAATTTATCTATGCAAACCATTATAACATTGAAGACATTTTCTTACTTGATCGAAAGATTTATAGAACCTTTAAAACAAAATTAAGAATATTATATCTACAACTTGAAGATGTATTTATTATATTATCAGAATCAAGTGAAACTTCTAATGTTCACTATGCTTTTGAGATGTTGGATAAAAATACATAAAAAACCCTTATATATTTATGTGAATTTTATTTCATGAATCAATGTAATTATATTTATATACCTACATTACAATATTTTTTTTAATTGGAAACCATTGTAATTCAACTTTTACAAAAATTTCATGGCCTAGTAGGTGAGGATCTAAAAAAAGAACATCAAGAAATTTAACTTAGGGTGTGTTGAACTAAAATAGAATAATTAGATTAATATCAAGTCAAATTTATATAATTTCTAGTTTTTTGAAACGAGAAACCAAATAATGACTATAAAACATGTATCATGGATAAGTCAATGATTATGTTGAGCTTGAAAGTATTTTTCTCCAGTGGTTCTTTTAAACTTTAAGGGTCATAGTGGTAAGGAAAATTATTTATAAAATAATAAAATCCACATGATGGAAAATATATGAGTTTCAAGAAGTAATCAAGAAGCTATGTGAAATATTTGCATACAAAGTGATAGAGGAGAATAGTTTACTAGTTTTCTTCTATCCAGGTATGGTAAGCATTAATCAAAATATTCTAGATAAAAAATCATAAGGATCAATCATCGACCATTCACCGATTAAATCTAGTGTATTAATCGAGAATATTACTAGAAATTAACCACAATTTGGTACAATAGGTACTAATATAAGAATATTTCATGGGGGTAGTATCAATGGAGTCATCTTTATTTGATTATAAACATGAAAAACTGACCACATTGGTTAAGTATGTGATTCTTAAAAAATCAACTGATCAACTCCCACTAGTGAAGGAACATGGTATTTATTCTTATAAAAATCATTATACTGACCAATGTGACCATGTAAAAGAATAAAAAACTGTACTAATGTCAATCAATAAGGGTAATTTCAAAAACCCAACCAAGGATGAAGAGACACTTCCCAATTAAAATATGGAATTGGAAACCAACAATATTTAGAAATAACACCCTTTCAAGAATAATATTAGGAACCCACACTATTATAACTAAATTTCAAGAAACAATACATCAAAAAAGAATTCAAAACTCCACCCTCTTAGAAAATAAAATTCTATAAGAAACCTTAAACTACTTTACAAACACATGTAAAGAACCAACAAGATTCATGAATTGAGGATTTAAGGAATGAGATGAAAGAATTAAAATGTCAGTTAGGAATTATTTTATAAATGATGAAAAAATATTGGGAAAATTCAAACACAACCTATTCTAAATTTAAAGGGAAATTTAGGTTTAGAAGAAACAAGTAAGGGTAAATATACATACCCAATTCCAAAATCTGACCAAAAAATTGATTTGGAACAACTAAGGAAAACCAGTGGGGAAGAATAAGTTAGAACTGAGAAGAATAATAATAAATTGGAATCACTATAAAAACCATCTCAGGGAAATATAAAACGTTTCATTACTATTTCCCTCATGAATGGTCAAATTTATCTTTTTTTCAGAATAAATCCAAAAGATAAATTATTGAAACTTTCCAAATGGTTGAAATTAATATACCTCTTCTTGAATCCCTCAAACAGATTCCTAGATATAATATTTTACTTAAGGTACTATGCACTATAAATGAATACTTTATGGGTTTGAGTGAATAAATTTAGGTTGAAATGTTTCAGCCATGATCACAACACAACTACCAAAAAAATGACAAGTTTACCATAAATTTTATATTCCTTGTACTATTGATTTGATTTATTTAGAAAATACATTATGTTTTATAAGAGTCTCTATTAATTTCATGCCTCATTATGCCTTTTATTTATTGAATATTGGAGAAATAAAACCAAAAAAATAGATCCTCAAAATTCTTAGTTTGATTTCTTGATGACATTCTTATCGAAGTGTATAATTTGATGTTCACAATTTTCTTTTCTGTTGTGAAAATGGATAGGATAGTACACCGTATTAGTGCCCTATCATTTTGGGAACACCCTTCCAATAAATTTAGAATAAAAAAATAAATTTCCATGATGTAACTCTTAAAATTGATTTTGGTGAGAAAAATATCAACTATAATATTTTGGATTCTTTGAAATATCCATAGGAAGAGAACATAGTTGTTACATTTTCATATTTAATGAATCTAATTCATGTGGGGAAACTTGTTTATAAGAAGAAATTTTTATTTTAGGTAACCAATTAATTTTTTAAAATTCCATGAGAGACAATTTCGAGTAATCTATGATTCCTATGAAAAGATATGATGATGAGATAAATTTGGACTTTTTAGATTAGATTTTCTATTTAATGAAGAAGGATATGACAATTTATCTCTTATATAGGAATACAAATCTTTTTTGGTAGGTAAACCAAATATAAATTTATCTTTAATTCATACCTCAAATATGGAATTGAAACCTTTACCTATATATTTAATGTACATATTTTTAATGGAGTTATACAATATTCCATTAATTATTTCTAAATTATTTTATTCTAATCAAGAAAAAACTTGATAAATATTTTGATAGTAAATGTGAGGGTTATTATATATAATTTATGAGAGATTCTCGGGATATGTTTTGAAATATGAATGCATAAAATATCCAATTGAATGTTATGTAAAACTAGATTAGAGCCTTAAATGAGACTTAACTCAAAATGGTGAAAGTTGTTAAAAAATAAATTGACATGACATTGAAATCCAAAATAATATACCCAATTTTTTAATTCACCATGGGTTATTGCAATTCATTTATTTCAAGAAAAAAATGTAGATTAACCATTGTAAATAATGAATAAATAAAATTAATTACTACAAGGGTGTAAAATAGTTTGAGTTATTTTGAGAATAAGAAAATAAATCATGTAATAAAAATATATCACATTATCAGACAATTGTTTGACCAAATTATTAAAATATCATCAATAAAAATCCATTACTACTTTTTAGAAAGATTTTCAGGTTATATCCATATGTTGAGTGTACCTAAGGACTAGAAAAAAATGATATTGAACCGTCCTTATGGTAACTTTTCATACAATATAATTCCATTTGTATTGTAGAATAAACTAGGTATATTTTGAAGATGTATGGTTAGATTTTTCTTTAATATAATTTAAGATTTTCTTGTTGTATTTATTTATGGATTCACTTTTTTTTGTGAATTCATTTGAAAACAATGATAAAAATATTTATAAGGTTTTAAAAATATGTATTCAAAATATTATTGTCTTGGTTTTTGAAAATTGACAGTTCATAGTTGTTGGAGACATTGCGTCTGGACTTAGAATTTCAAAAAATGGCATTGAGGTTGATAAATCTAAAATTGATGTTTTAAATGAATTATCTTACCAAAATTGTGTGAAATATGGAAGATATATTTTATAACATGTAGTATTTTATAGAATAACAATCATGATTTTAGAAATATTTCTTTTCAACTACCCCAATTTCTTTTAAAAGATTATGAGTTTACCTTTTATGATCGTTATATGAAATCTTTTTATGATTTAAACTGTAAAATGACCACACCACCAAGAATATAACAACCTAATTGGGAACATCCATTAGCGATAATGTGTGATTATTTAAACCATATTGTTTGATCAGTGGTGCCTTATATAATTGAAGGAAGACACTATATTATTACCAATTCTTCTAGAACATTTGCATGTTGATCAAAACCATTATACAAACACTTAAAGATAGTTTTTATAGTTTTTTTTTAATTTATTTAGATTCAAGTCTAATATTATTATTACAAAGGTGTCTATTTTCTCTCTCCTTGTATCCTTTAGGTACCTTATTAAGATATTAAAACAAATGAAAATGTTACTGAGAAGGATGCTACTGCTATATGAGTATGATAGGGAGAAAAAATATGAGACAAAAATTAAAAACCAGAATATATGATAATATTTTCCCATGCGATTGAGGTATAAATTCTAAATATATATTCATTAAATGGCTTAATTTAAGGTGAATAGAGTTATTTTATTTAAGGAGAGGTAACGTGGTATGCTGATATTTTAATTTTTTAGTTATTTCCCATGTACCAACACATCTAAACCCATTTAGTTTTTTACACTCAAAGATAAATCAATGTTTTATGTTTAGGATGATTCAAATATATAGAAGATTTATAATAATGAAATGATCATGATATATTTTCCTAAAAGAAAAGTACAATATGTAATATTTTTTTTCGATATATCAGTGTGTATAAGGCACTTTGGACCTCAAAGAGAATCTATAAAATTCTTATAATCTCACATATTTTAGCCTACACTATTTATTGATTCCCATTAATTTTGTAAGAAAATTGAGTAAGGAAAATTCATTGGTAACATATGAAAGGGGAAATAAATTCCTAAAATAACAATGATTTTTTGTAAAATATTTTATATATGGGGTATATATTTTGTAGGACCCATACCCACATTATTTGAATATTATTATATCTTATTCATGTGGACTATCTCTCAGATTGGGTAGTATCTAGAGCCTCATGAAATAATGATTCCATAGTTGTGTGTTTTATTGTTATGACTTATATATTTTATAGTTTTGAAATACAACATGAAATCATTAGTGACCAAGGAACACACTTTTTCAACAAGGTCCTAAAATATTTAGTAACAAAGTATGGAGTGAACTAAAATGTGTAAACTCCTTATCATCCATAGAGAAATGGAAACGTTGACTTTTCTAATAGGGATATTTATGGAATCATGTAAAATATGATCATCCAAAATAGAAAATGTTGGAACTAAAGGATGAAATATCCAATAAAAACTCAACTATAATGATCCCGTATAGGTTGATTTATGGAAAATGGTAAAAAAAATTTTTAGATAGAACACAAGGCCTACTGGGAAGTAAAGGAGATGGATATAGATCTTGATGAAAATGGATAATTAAGAATAATTTTGATTAAAAAACTTTTATAAATCAGGATTGAAGCATTTTAAAATTCAAAAATTTATATGGTAAGAAGAAGAGTGTCACATTAAAATATAATTTGAAAAAAATAGTTTCACAAAGGATACCATGTTCTGCTATACAACTCAAGACTCGAGATAATGCCCGGTGAACTTCATTCTGGATGGGAATTCCTATTTAATATCACTATCTTGTATCTTTTTTGTGCTGTGCATTTAGTTCAATAAGTATAGAATAACCAATTAACTGTCAATGGGAATATGTTGAAGAAATATCATGACAATCTACCACCTGAACAGGTGGAGGTGATCACACTCTTGATGCCCACCTACTAATAGAACCTCCCAGTTTTACCTTTCTTTAACCTTTTTAATTTCTATTATTATATTAAATCTTACCAAACTTCCAACTATGTTTTAATTCATTTATAATACTACATCATTCAAGTATAGGGGAGAAGAAACCTTTATAGTTTTTAGGAAGTTTATTTTTTTTGTTTATTTTTTCATTTTTGTGTGTTTTTTTCTTCTCATGAGTTTTTGAAACCTTTTGATCTTAAATTAAATGAAATTTTAATTTATGAACCTATGATAATTATGAGACACTGATTTGACCGAGGAAAATCAACTAATATTAATGCTAAAATAAACATATTTTCCTACTCAAATTTCGGTAAATTCATGAACAGAACAATGATTTTTGAATCTCATTCCATGTTATACTATCGAATATTGAAATAACTTATCCATGAGGCTTCTAACCCATTTTTGAAATATTCTTGAAAATGAACCCATTAATTCATATAACCAATCCATTCTCGGATAAAAGTAAATTTCTATGAAATTTAGAAAAAACCATGGAAAATTGAGGAACTTTTGTTCAAAATGATTGAATCGTTCTATGGATTGAAAATACACTTTGGAAATAAAATTCTATTTTGTACTACCTAGACATATGGACCTTTTTATCTCCCATAATCCATGAATAACCTTATTAGAAAACTAAATTAAAATTTTAAAATCCATAACTAACCTTCTCTTGGAGTAAATGTGTGATCATTTATAAACTTAAGTGTGGGGGATGCTAAGCTGTTTTATGAGTTTATTTGGATAGAATAATCATGTAAATTAAATATAGAAAGAAAATATACAATCAAATTGGTAAAGTAGGTTCACAAAAATGTTTTAATATGAAGGATTACTCACTACCTTCAAAATACATAATTTTAAAAAGTTGTTGAATGTTGTAGAGAGATGAAAATTCTTTACTACTGTTGAAGAGCGTATTGTGTTGTTGTTTGATGAGAATCAAAAGGTGTTGTGGAAAATATTTTCAAAGGGTAGTGGGTGAGGATATCATTTCTGAGTGAATACTATAAATCATACATTTTTATTGATTTTAAAGCTAAAATATCTTCACTCTTCCTATGTATATATAAACATCAAAACCTATAGACCCATATCCATAGAATAGACCTAAGACATTTTTATAATGATAAAAGGAACATGAATCATTGGGTGAATATTTAGAAACTCATAATGGCTATAGTGAAACTTATAAATGTTTTTAATGAGAAAAACATCTCATAAAATTCACAGTTTGTGTTATGAAAGGAATATTTCATGTGAGGTTAATATAAACGAATATAAGATCATGGGAAAAGTTAAATGAATTGAATTTATCTCTTAGAGAAAATAAAATTAAGAACTTTTACGAGGCATGATATGTTTTAGGGACATGTCTATTAAAAAAGGAACTCACTTTGGCTAGTGTTTTGAATTTTTCTTGGGTAATATTTTTGATTTTCACTTGTCTTGGAATTCAAGATTTATGTTTAGGGGAATTAACATAGCATATATATTGAATATTTTATTATTATTTAATTCAAGGTTTTAATTCCCACTATTTTCATAATATATAGAAAATTAATAAATTTAGTAATTTTGGAAATAATATAAATTTAGTTTTAAAATGGCTTAAATTGATGGCTTAATTTATATTATAAATAAATTAGATTTATTTCCATTGTAGAACATGATTTTTGGAATTTTTTGATTTTTAAGAATGTTAGTTTAGAAGCAACATACTTGATCAATAGTGAATAGGAGGTACGGTAAGTTCTAGAAGAAAAAATGTTTTGAAGAAAATAAGAATCCATAAGCTGAAGGGTAAAACTCTAGAAGATCATTAAAATTAATAAAGTACCTTATATAGAAGAGTTCTTTTAAAGTAGTTGAAGAAAAAGATTTATCAAATACCATAATCTAGAAAAGTCTAAATATACAAGGATTAACTTATGGAAGATGTTTTAAGAATAAAAAGGATTAAATCAAGTAGAAAAAATTATTTATAGGTCATCTTATAAATAATTATTATTTAGCCCATATGTGGGAATTTGTGATTATTACGTAATAGACTTACGAAAATATATAATATAGTATTCATTATTATAGGAAATAAACACTAATACATAATTATTTCCTATCGATGCATAACATTTTCTACTCATATGTAATATATTTTGTGATATGTAAGGAATTATGGGGATATATAATATTTTCAGATCATACATAATATATCTAGGTTACATAAGATTTATGAATTTTTTACTAGATGTAAAGAGTTCTAACCAATGTTATATGTAATATATTCATACATAATATATTATGGATCTTACTTTTGATGTGTAAGATTAGATTCTAAGAAATGTTTCAGGAAAACTCTCAGGTAAGAATATATTCTTTTCCGATGTGGAGAATTTCATCTAAGATGATATGTAATATCCAACTCGGGATTCATAAGGTTTTATACTTAAAGAAATTTTATGGATCATTTTTAAGGTTTTTCTTGGTTCCCAGACCACACATGTAAGGATTTTTACTTTATAAAAATCATTCCATATCATGAATGAAATTTAATATGAGGATAAATATTATGAAAACACATAGAAGAAACTTATTTGATAATAAAAATATTAATTCTATATAATGCCTATGCATTTTAAGAAGAGCAATTTAAGTTATTTATTATTGAATTATTCATTTAATTGATAATTAATGTAGATTATATTTCAATTTTTAGCCAATATTTGGAAGAGAATACTCAAAGTGTGAATTTTTAGGGAACATAAAATTTAGAGGGAAATATTCAAAGTTCACATGTTGGAGATCTCAAAAAATTCACTACCCATATAATCATCACTAAATTAACTAAGGGATAATATATTTAATATGTTTAAGGGGACATATAGGGGAGAGTGTGAGATTCAATAATATAGTTTTGTTTTTAAATTTTTTACATTATATGCATTATTCCATGTCTATAACACTACACATGGAGGGATAAAACCCTTTAAGTGACTGTGAAAGTGGGAAGGGGAAATTAATGATAATGATTTAATCTAAATATCAATAGTAAATTCTTCTATTATTATTTGTCTCAGTTTATATCATTTAAATGCTTATTTTAGTGATATTGGGGTTGGTTTATATTTCATAAAAAATACTCTTCTTAGGATGATAAAATTATTTTGCTACCACCACAAGATATTTCCCATATACAATGAAATGGGTATGGGTTTTATGGTGAAATATTAAGATATATATTATAGATATTAGTGGGAATTAGATATTTCTACTTTTCTCAAGATAACCTTCACACGATTTGGTTTTTCATGAGTAATTCAGGAGTTCCCATTGTTTATTCCACACTCGTAAGTAGGTGGATGAGTCATTTGTGATCCCACTGGTTTTAAAACTCACAATGACTACCACCCCTTAATAAGAGATTAGGGATTGTGGATTATATCATTAATTGGGTTACAATACATGGGTTAATCAATTTAGGACACATAGAAGATAAAAATTAGTAATCAAATTCATAAACCGATCACCTGTTCCATTACTTGATTAATCATCTTTGACTTATTTTTTTTTCTTTTTCTTATTTTTATCAACTAAAACCAAATTCACACCCCTGTGTATTTCAAATTTTTTTATAAATGAATTTTCACCCCTCCTTAGAGACGACATTTAGTCCCCATTATACCATATTTTAACCTTAGGTATTTAAACACTTTTAGACCACCTCACGACTGGTGTGTTATATATTTTTTAATAAACTCTACATACTAAGATCCCATGAATGACCTATCATTTCAGTGAATAATATTACAAAATTTATTTTTGTGATTTATAGGGTGATTTCCCCCAATTGGAGAACTTAGTAAAAAATGTCAGGCTAGTGTCTCTACTAGAATATCAAATTCCCGAACCAAATATATAACAAGAAAGAAAAATAATCTCTCTAAAAATGATGATTACATGTTCCAATGTAGGAAATACATGGATCATACTGCAGGACACATGTGGCACTACTTAGTCTAAGCCTCCATCTCCCAAAACTCTTTAAAAATCCAACAGAGGTGTGGATTCATAGGAATAAATCTGTAACCCAATCGCTTTAAAAGCCTCTTTTGAACACTTGATATAAGATAAATCGAT
Organism: Viscum album; assembly: GCA_963277665.1. NCBI lineage: Eukaryota > Viridiplantae > Streptophyta > Magnoliopsida > Santalales > Viscaceae > Viscum > Viscum album. Next base: position 322,130,273 of record OY728156.1, read on the forward strand.
CAAAAATTATGTCCAAAGATGACCTCATGAGGTCTATGAACCTTATTGTATGCCCATAAATGAACATGCTACATTTTATATGGTCAATAATATTTTTAAACTGAACTATACCCATAGTCCCCTAATGAAACTTTATCTAAATGAGTGCACTTACTCTAAATATAGTAGGTTAAGAACATTAAGAGTCTAAGAAACTAATTTACACTTAAGGATCTCCAAACCATGAAGTGAAATCAGTGAAAGAATGACCATATAGTTTGTATATACCCAGATGAGATAGAAATTCATCTCATTGAAACTAATCCTCCATCAACAAAGGGTTAAAATTGACTAAAAACCTATGAGGACTTTAAAATTGGAAGGCACACAAAGCATTCAGCCAATGTGTAATAACATATGAATTATAAGTAACTATCATACTATCTATATGATAGTTTATTATAGACAAAAATGTGTGATCAATCATACCTCCCGTAATTGGAAATGATACCCCTCAATTAAGTCACTGAATTAATGAATTTTATTTTTATTAATCAATAATGTTATGATCATACATTAGAGCAGGATCATCACAACCCTATCTATGAATTTTATCTTCTTATTAGTGGGTTGTAATATTCAATTGATAGGATGGATCAATTATTATTAAAATAAATATAGGTGATATGATATTTAAAGAAGATAAAACATTATGTATGACAATTATATTTTGTATGTACCAAATTACAATTCCCGTAAAACGATTCCTTAGTATTTTAGGTCAGCTATTGGGTTATCAAATTTCTTAAGAAAGGATAAATTTTACACCACACCAAGGATGGGATCCATGGTCAAATAAATTAATTGAAGACCCCCTAGACATCAATACTCTAAATTTCCTAGACCAAACCTCACATGACTACTAACTTCAAAATCAATCCTTAGGACTCAGCCGCTATGATACAATTCTGACATGACTCAACCCAACATGATCACACCTGGGAAGATTATAGATTGTGGGTTCCACCCTATGCCTTCCTCAAATAGACATGGGGATGGATATTATCACTAAGAAGGAATACCATATGTGAATGAACTTATCATAAAAAAATTGACACAAGATATATAACTCCAATAAATAATATAACTATCACCCACCAACAATAATATAAATGACTAAACTATAAACAAAAATCATTTATGAGATAATATCTATCGAGTATAATTTTGTATTCTATACCCCAAAACATACCATATACCAGAGGAAATTTCATTAAGAAAGCTAGATTCATGATAAATGGAAAACATATCCACTAAGGATTAATCTAAGTATACAACTAGAGATATTCAAAACAACATATTAAAATGAGAGTATGTTTTCAAAAACTTAGTTATAAGTCCAAAATCAATGTAAATAAGGGGAACATAATGAATCCTAGATCTTTAAATCCTAGATATATAAATTTCACATCCTAAAGTGAAAGGAAAAATATCATATAACCCATTTTGTAAAAAATATCCAACCCTTAATAAACCCTAAGACACCTCTATGAATTCATAGTGTTGAATATCATCTCATCAAATAAATGGGTATAAATTGGGGGCATATCGTTACCTTGGTATGGCTATTCCCTAATACGTGGGAAAAATACTAACTCTATCAATTAAGTTTAAAAACATTCATACAATATCCCTATACTTATATAGGGGGGACCTTTGCTAAGGTTCGTATATTATTCAGGGGGAAATTACCACTATAGAGGACCCCCACCTCATTCTGTGGAATGCGAATCAACAAATGGAGTTACATACTCTATAAGTAGAGTAAATTCACACTATTAGAAAAGGTATTTACTAAATTTCACATATATATCCTTCCTTTTTGATTGTTTTTAATTTATCCTTAGTGTGTTTTTTTATTTTTTTCGATACTAAATGTAAATTTTTCGAATTTTTATTTTTTTTGGAATGTGGTCCTAATTCGAAATATCCACAAATAAATTTTTTTCATTTAATATTTTATTTGGATCATAATGATTTAATGTGAATCACTAATTTTTGGAAGTATATGAATGTGGTGAAAGAATCCTTAAAAATGAAAATTATAGAAAAAGTGTTCTGAATAAGAGTATAAAATAAAACAAATAGATTGTAGAAGAATAAATGAAAGAGAAAATGTTATAAATAAGAATGAATGAGAGAATAAACGCGTTTTATAAGAGTTACATTTAGAATTATAAGATACAAAAAATACACTAGGTTTGATCTTGAGAGTACAATTACACACCATTTAAATCCCACATCCATCATTATAAGGATATTATTGCTCATCAATGAACATTGCATCAATTTAACAAGATTCTTCCAGATCAAATATAGCCCGGGGACACACTTGTAGTGTCATTGCTTCCAAAAAAATCTCAGGATAGAAAATAATATTACTTCTAGGTTTTAATGTATAATAGAGGGACAAAATAGGATATGTTATCTATTCAATTCCGTCTATGTTATGATTATTTATTTCTTGGAAACTAAAAATATGGGAGGTTGAGATTAAATTTGATTCCATCATGACTATTGAAAAATACTAAGTCTTCTCTATCACAAATGTGACTCACGTAATAAAATGAGTATATGTTTGATTCCCAACCAAATGTTAAGAATACAAGGTAAGTTACCGCAACATTCCAATGAATTAATGTGAAACAATTTATGATTTCATTGACAATAAAACATGGTGTCATGATACAAAATTAGCTATGTTTAATCAAACATGTTCTTTGGGGTCTAATTTAAGAATTTTATGCAAGTCAACTAGTAATGTTTTAGAAGTACACCAGAAGTGTTCATTAATCACCAAATAATATGAAAAATATTCAAAAATAGTTTATAAGGAATGAAAGAAGAGATATCTTGAATGATGGGTCATTGATCAAGGTAGATTACATGTGGATCACATTTTCTAGTTATGGAGAAAATGATAATCTACATACAATCCATTATAATGAATTTGAGTAATCATTGATCAAATGGTTAAATAGAACCCAACCATATAAATAGAGAAGTAAATTTATGTGGGAAAGGGGGAGTGGATATTCATTGAATAGAATATAAGTTACAACCACATGGAATGATCTTGACACTCACATGCCACATGTTATGATCAAAATTGATCACAAGAGTTAATTTGTGAATATCACATGTGTAGTCCTGACCCGAATGGTGTTAAGTTTTTCTTTATTATTCACTTTTTATAAAAACATTTCTAAGGGTTTAAGGGAAACCCTTATACGGATCATAGGTTTTGTGACATTATATGACCTGATGGTCCTAGAGGAATTTATCTAGAGTATAACTACTTGAAACTGCCCCACCCGAGTATCTACATCCTGATTTTAGCCCTCCAACTTCACATGGTTATCCGGATATGATTCTCATGCATGAAAAGGTTGCTTCCAAAGGAAATTTAAATACCCTGTCTGTAACACCCCGAGCTTCCATGATATGCTTCTCATTCAATAATGCAATAGTTTGCATTGTACGCAACTTTGAGTTCTAAAACACCGCGACTAATCAAAGTAGCCATTATGAATAGTAATAACCACCTTTTAAAATTATAGAAATTTTATATTTCAAAATGGACTTCATTTTTGGATTCGGAATATCGAAATTATCCTAGGTTTAAATTTTGGTATTTTTCTGAGAACTTCTAATTTTTTATGAATAGTGAAAAATACTTAAAAACAACTTTTTTAATCAAAAGAATTTATAGTGATAAATTATACTTTTTATTGGTTTTAAATTATAATTAGAATATATTTTTACCATTTTATCCAATGGTGGTCATTAGAATTAATTTAACATTGAAATTGGACATAAACAATTGCCAATCTTTTGATATAAATTGTTTCTTAAAAACACGCTATTTGTTGTAACAGCGGGAATTAATTATAAAATTAATTAATGAAACTTATATGTTTGGAATTTTATAAAATAGACATCATTTTTGAATTCGGAATATCAATTATATCTTAGGGTGAAGTTTTGGCCTTATTCTGAAAAACTTCAATTTTTGATGAATAGTGAAACCACTAAGTGGTTGTTAAAAACTGATTTTTCGTTAAAATGAAATATTACCACTTCTGTGATTTGATTTTCAAAAATCCTACATACATGGTTGTCATTAAGAAGTAAAATGTGGTTCAATGAGATTAAAATAATTTTTTGGTGAATAGTAACTTTTAAGTTCTTAATCGCGATTAGAGGTAATTAGTGTAGTTTAAGGTAAAAATAATGTTTTAATAATATGATATGAGCTTGACACTTGTCCTAATCCTATTGGATGAGTCATGACCGACCAAGACAATCCATGGGTCAACTTTGGGACCCCATGGAGCAACTTTAGTTGGAAAATGACATAAATACCTTTTATTTAATGTTAAAGTAAAAAATGACACAAACATGAGTTGTTTTACTAAAACAATTTTTAAGTGGGGTTACACAAGTCCAAATTTTGATTATAAATATTCATTAGAAATATAATAAGATTTCCTACATCATAGTAGTTTTTTTATAATTTTTAGACATTAAATAAATTAAATTATTTATGACATCATGATGATGCAGCGATGACCTCATTATTTAACGATTTAAATAAAATGAGAAGATAATGTAAAATCCAAGGCTTACACTTGTCCAAAGCCTATTGGATGAGGATATTTCAAACCCTTATCACCTTATCCACGAATTATATAAGTGTGGGACCTTTATAATCCTAAAAGCATTGTAAAATAATGTAACATTTCAATCTTTCCAAAAGAGCCCCTCCTCTCCACTTATAAAAGGCCCCCAACTCTCCCACCTCATTTACACTTTCAAGCCATTTGGATCGGCCAAACTCTGCCCAAATACTCTCCCAACATCCCTCACTTGCTCCTAGAAGCCTCACATTGGGCATAACTCTTCCCAAGGAAGCCTTTGGCTCAAATAAAAAAGAGTTACCCGATTTTGAGGTAATGTCTTCTTTAATGTTGTTTTGTTTTATTTTTCTTCTCCAACCCCCTAAACTCTTTTTATTCTTTTCTTTTGTAAAAACACCAGTATCCTCAATATACTATTATGTTTTTATAATAAGTATTAGAGCTACACTTACACACACCTACATCTAATGGTTAAAGAACATACGGTTTCTGTGGATGGTGAATTTCTGCCTCACGAAACGAAGATTGTTCAACACTCATATAACACCTTCAAAGGTGGACATTAATATGTAACTATATTTATATATGATATATAATATGTTTATGTTTTACTTATGCTTCTGTATTTCTCATTTATGGCATACTTTATGATTTCCATTATGGGTAAAACGCGATAATTGCATTTTAGGAAGTGCGGACTACCGCCCCCTCAAAGTGATTTGAATCGTTAATGCCATATGTGGGATGTATAAAGGATGGAGTAAATGGTATTATACAATATATTATACTGTAATTATATTATACATTTATATCATTATGATTTCATTCCATTAAATACGAAATAGAAATGAAAGTAGCATTCATGCGTACGTACGGCTTACCGTCTCCATGAACGGTGCATTTCATTTCTTACCTCTAAATGTTACGTAATATTATAAATGAATGTATATAATGGATATATATGATATATATGAAATCTAAATCATGAATATAATTCTGGATATAATGGATATTCTACCACATAAACAACTTGTAATTATAAGAAGTTTATTGTTGACTCAAGTACCAAAGATCGACAAAACGACCGTTGTTAACTTAAATAATTACATAATGTTCATAACATGGTAATAAGTGATATAAATGGAATAATGAACATGAAAAAGGTTCTTAAGTAAATATAAATTAACTCTAGTTTATTATTCAGGAGGTTAAAGAACGGTCGAGTCAGGACAAGACGCAAGGTAAGGGAACTTCTTAACCCAATTTATATTCTTTGGGTTAATCTCCTATTTTCAAATTATTTCATGATATTATTATGTCCTATTTTTGTATTTTTACTTCCTTTATGTGTAACTATAGTGAATACACATAATAGATCTATTTTATTTTAAAAATGATCTTTGTAAGGACTTCGTCCCAATCACCATCCATTGAGACATATTTTGTTTTATACACAAATTTCTTTTATACGGTGTATAAACCCCTTTGACTTTTACGTTTATTCAAAAGGAATCTTTTTTTATACGAAGTGTTTTGCTAAATGACAAAAGTGAATGTTTTTCTTTTCATACTTATGCGGCGACAATGAATTCTCCGCCGCCGTGACCATTATTTGAGTTTCGGCTTCCTCTACAAGCCATCATTTTTTTTATTCAAAAATAAATACAATGTTTTAACTTTCTTTTATTTTGGTATTGAAAATGGTTTTGAAAGCGTTTTTATTATATCAATGTGTTGTATTGATATCTTGTGATTGAAATGTGGAAATTTTATGTTTCCTTTATGCATGTTTTATGTGATACGATTATGTTATGGTTTATGATATGTTTAAACCTATTCATATGAGGAATGTATTGGACTTAATAAGTGACGGGTGGAGCCCGCTATAGCTCCTCGATGCATCGGTAGGTCTCATGAGACAACTAGACGTGGAATTGGCCGAGGCCCTTTCCCAATTTGATTTATGGTTTTGGCCGAGGCCTTAATCATTTTAGACGTCTTGGCCGAGGCCTTGACAAAATGTTTCAGAATGTCTGGCATTATACATTCCCTCATTATGAAAGTGGTTATTGATATTGCATGTGAATATTCGACTAGTAGAATATCCATGTGAGTAAGTAAATGGAATTATTTAATTTTATTTTTTCCATATTATGTTGAATTTCATGTTTAAAAGGCTTTTGTTTTAGTTATACAATTCCTTAAATGTTAAAGTTTATTTTTGAAAGCTTCCACATTATTGTTATCCTTACTGAGGATCTAAGCTCACCCCTTTCAATGTTTTAATATTTTCCAGGATGTGAAGAAGTATTTTAGGAATGACCTGCAGGGATAGTCAGAAGAGGATATGAGTGTGGACTATGAAGAGAAGATGTTGTAGTTTTGTTTTACTTTATGATGTAATGTAAGACTTATGAATGTATCTAGTGTTTCCAAGGCTACTAAACTAATCAGTCTTTTGAGACTTGATCTTTTGTGATCATGCCAATGTTACGAAGTAATGCACCGACTCTGGGTAGCTGGGGTCGGGGCGTTACAGTTGGTATCAGAGGCAGTTTAGTACTAACCTTGGAAGCTAGATTTAGATAAACTCTGAATAGAGCACATAGCCCAAAGATAGACTTTGAGGATTAGTATAGAAGAACTTCCTAGAATTTTGGTATTATAGAGATGTTATGAGTTTTCCGAGCAATACATCCCTGTCTGGATACGAGCAGGTAGAGGCGGCTCTGGAACAGATGTACCTAGGGGTAAAACCCGAAAACACCGCTTTGAGCTAGACTCGAACGGGAACTAGTGCACGACAACGGGCCTTGCTGCACTCTTGGTTACGAAACTCCCGGGGGATATGCTTAGGATAATTCTCATTTTCTTTACAAACCATTATGAACGGTTATGAGTATATACTTCCTCAATGAAAACCTTTTTATGATTATGGATTATATCCATAAATAGTTCAATTTATGTTAAGTATTTTATAAGTATGGAATTATGTATTTTGATTCATAAACTAATCTAGTTTATGCCATTGTATAGAAATGGCGCCTAGTGGAAGGAATGGAAACCGTATCAATGCACGAACTCTGTGTAGGGATTTCCCTCCTGCTCAAGATAATTATTGTGGATCTGGAGATAAAACTGGTGCTGATCAACTTATTACCATACTGGGACAACTCACTCAGGTTATGAATAATAACCTTACTCGTATGGAGCACCCTGATCCGCAACGTGGAGGATCAATGTTAGACCGCTTCATGAGGCAACAACCACCAACATTTAATGGGGGTACAAATCCATTAGTAGCTGAGCAATGGATAAACTCCTTAGAGGAAATATTCCATGCCTTGGGGAGTAGCGAAAGGGAGAAGGTTGTCATGGAAGTTTACCGCCTCACTGGAGATACCGATCAGTGGTGGTCGCTGATTCAAAACAAAAAGGAAGATGATGACGTATTGAATATGGAATGGAGGGAGTTCAAAGAGCGTTTCTTAGAAAAATACATTCCTTGTGACCATCGAGAAGATATGGAAAGGCAATTTCTGAGTTTGAGGCAGAAGGAGGATGAGAATGTCGCGAAGTATGAGGCTTTCTTTACAAGGTTAGCGAGGCATGCTGCCGATTATATACGTAACCCAAGGAGTAAGATTGATTGTTTCTTTGATGGGTTAAAACCATTTCTCCGTCGAGCTTTAGTATCACAATACTTCTCATCATACGAAGATATTGTCTCGTGTGCTATCAAGACAGAAAAGGAATTCTCTAAGTCTTATGACAACAAAGTAAAGCAAGAGAAGAAGAGAACGGGGGAACAAGAGACAGATAAAGGGAAAAAGGGAAAGAAGGATTTTCCATTATGTGATAATTGTGGGAAAAATCACCCTGGTACGTGCCTAAAAGGAATGGGAGTTTGTTATAAATGTGGAGAAAAGGGTCACCAGGCTCGTGATTGCAAGGGAAAGAAAGAGGTTGTCAAAGTTGAATGCTACAATTGTAGGGAAATGGGGCATTATGCAAATGAATGTCCTAAGCGTCAAGGAAACTTACCTCAGAAAAGGCCAAGGGATCAAGGCCAATCTTATGCTATGACTACAGTTGAAGCGGAATAATTAATGTATTGGTGCTTTTGGACTCAAGGATTATATTCTGGTTATAAGAATAATGTGATATATATAAAGATTGTACTGCAGTAATTTTTGATTAAGGTAATATGATTAAGGTAATCATATTTTTAGTATGTGACAATAAGAGAATCTTTTCTTTGTTTGGGGAATATGATGTTACAATTGATTTTGGAATTTAGAGACCTTTTAGAGAAAGTCTGGACGGAGGTATTTTGGATAACTATTAAGGTTGGAATGGATTAAGTTGAACCATGGATAGTATTGTTTAAAGTTAAAGCATTTATGAAGATTATTTTTGGAATATTATGATACTATAGTTTTAGGAAAAGGACAACCTGCAGGGTGGGGCATAACCCGTCGCGTCGGACAAAGCTGCAGGAATCGAACCCACAACCATAGTGCGACAATCCTTTATTTCCTACCACTAACCTACAGGAAGTCCCTGGTTATTACAAAATAATTTTACTAATCTAAATGGTATGTGTTAATATTTGGAACCTTATACAATTAGGATAAGTATAATATTTTTGAGTTCTATATCTTTTTGAGTGAAAGATGAGTTGAAGGTTGAAACTCTAATTGTCAAGCATAAATATATATATATATACCTATCTCTTATTCAATGAATAAAATAATTCTTAAACTTTAGTAAAGGGATATTAAAACAAAAAAAATGTGTTATCCTAATACCTTATGTCTTTTTGAACTGATGATATTTCAAATCAACATAGATTGAAGGCTTTGAGGCCCTCAATTTGACAGTTGATTGTGATTGATGACCTCAATCACTCCCTACAAATATTTACGTTTTTCCTCCAATTATATGTCTCTAATTTCCACCAATGTTCTCCTTATCGAGATCATAGTTTGGTGGTGACTTTCTTATTTCCATTTCCCCCTTATTAAGACTAAATTTTATTAACCTTATTTCCGATGTGGGCTTTCCACAAAGGTATTTTCTATTTTCAACCTTTTATTTTCAAAGAAAAAAATTTCAAATTGCGAGGACGCAATTTATTGAAGGAGGGGAGAATGTAACACCCCGAGCTTCCATGATACGCTTCTCATTCAATAATGCAATAGTTTGCATTGTACGCAACTTCGAGTTCTAAAACACCGCGACTAATCAAAGTAGCCGTTATGAATAGTAATAACCACTTTTTAAAATTATAGAAATTTTATATTTCAAAATGGACTTCATTTTTAGATTCGGAATATCGAAATTAGCCTATGTTGAAATTTTGGTATTTTTCTGAGAACTTCTAATTTTTTATGAATAGTGAAAAATACTTAAAAACAAATTTTTTAATCAAAATAATTTATAGTGATAAATTACACTGTTTATTGGTTTTAAAGTATAATTAGAATATATTTTTACCATTTTATCCAATGGTGGTCATTAGAATTAATTTAACATTGAAATTGGACATAAACAATTGCCAATCTTTTGATATAAATTATTTCTTAAAAACACGCTATTTGTTGTAACAGCGGGAATTAATTATAAAATTAATTAATTCAAATTATATGTTTGGAATTTTGTAAAATATACATCATTTTTGAATTCGGAATATCAATTATATCTTAGGGTGAAGTTTTGGCCTTATTCTGAAAAACTTCAATTTTTGATGAATAGTGAAACCACTAAGTGGTTGTTAAAAACTGATTTTTCGTTAAAATGAAATATTACCACTTCTGTGATTTGATTTTCAAAAATCCTACATACATGGTTGTCATTAAGAAGTAAAATGTGGTTCAATGAGATTAAAATAATTTTTTGGTGAATAGTAACTTTTAAGTTCTTAATCGCGATTAGAGGTAATTAGTGTAGTTTAAGGTAAAAATAATGTTTTAATAATATGATATGAGCTTGACACTTGTACTAATCCTATTGGATGAGTCATGTCCGACCAAGACAATCCATGGGTCAACTTGGGGACCCCATGGGGCCACTTTAGTTGGAAAATAAAATAAATACCTTTTATTTAATGTTAAAGTAAAAAATGACACAAACATGAGTTGTTTTACTAAAACAGTTTTTAAGTGGGGTTACACAAGTCCAAATTTTGATTATAAATATTCATTAGAAAGATAAAACTATTTCCTACATCATAGTATTTTTTTTATAATTTTTAGACATTAAATAAATTAAATTATTTATGACATCACGATGATGCAGCGATGACCTCATTATTTAACGATTTAAATAAAATGAGAAGATAATGTAAAATCCAAGGCTTACACTTGTCCAAAACCTATTGTATGAGGAGATTTCGAACCCTTATCACCTTATACAAGAATTATATAAGTGTGGGACCTTTAGAATCCGAAAATCATTGTAAAATAATGTAACATTTCAATCTTTCCAAAAGAGCCCCTCCTCTCCACTTATAAAAGGCCCCCACCTCTTCCACCTCATTTACACTTTCAAGCCATTTGGCTCGGCCAACCTCTGCCCAAATACTCTACCAACATCCATAAATTACTCCTAGAAGCCTCACTTTGGGCAGAACTCTTCCCAAGGAAGCCTTTGGATCAAATCAAAAAGAGTTACCCGATTTTGAGGTAATGTCTTCTTTAATGTTGTTTTGTTTTATTTTTCTTCTCCAACCCCCTAAACTCTTTTTATTCTTTTCTTTTGTAAAAACACCAGTATCCTCAATATACTAGGATGTTTTTATAATAAGTATTAGAGATACACTTACACACACCTACATCTAATGGTTAAAGAACATACGGTTTCTGTGGATGGCGAATTTCTGCCTCACGAAACGAAGATTGTTCAACACTCATATAACACCTTCAAAGATGGACATTAAGATGTCACTATATTTATATATGATATATAATATGTTTATGTTTTACTTATGCTTCTGTATTTCTCATTTATGGCATACTTTATGATTTCCATTATGGGTAAAACGCGATAATTTCATTTTAGGAAGTGCGGACTACCGCCCCCTCAAAGTGATTTGAATCGTTAATGCCATATGTGGGATGTATAAAGGATGGAGTAAATGGAATTATACAAAATATTATACTGGAATTATATTATACATTTATATCATTATGATTTCATTCCATTAAATACGAAATAGAAATGAAAGTAGCGTTCATGCGTACGTACGGCTTACCGTCTCCATGAACGGTGCATTTCATTTCTTACCTCTAAATGTTACGTAATATTATAAATGGATGTATATACTGGATATATATGATATATATGACATCTAAATCATGAATATAATTCTGGATATAATGGATATTCTACCACATAAACAACTTGTAATTATAAGAAGTTTATTGTTGACTCAAGTACCAAAGATCGACAAAACAACCGTTATTAACTTAAATAATTACATAATGTTCATAACATGGTAATAAGTGATATAAATGGAATAATGAACATGAAAAAGGTTCTTAAGTAAATATAAATTAACTCTAGTTTATTATTCAGGAGGTTAAAGAACGGTCGAGTCAGGACAAGACGCAAGGTAAGGGAACTTCTTAACCCAATTTCTATTCTTTGGGTTAATCTCCTATTTTCAAATTATGTCATGATATTATTATTTCCTATTTTTGTATTTTTACTTCCTTTATGTGTACCTATAGTGAATACACATAATAGATCTATTTTATTTTAAAAATGATCTTTTTAAGGACTTCGTCTCAATCACCATCCATTGAGACATATTTTGTTTTATACACAAATTTCTTTTATACGGTGTATAAACCCCTTTGACTTTTACGTTTATTCAAAAGGAATCTTTTTTTATACGAAGCGTTTTGCTAAATGACAAAAGGGAATGTTTTTCTTTCCGTACTTATTCGGCGACAACGACTTCTCCGCCGCCGTGACCATTATTTGAGTTTCGGCTTCCTCTACAAGCCATCATTTTTTTATTGAAAAATAAATACAATGTTTTAACTTTCTTTAATTTTGGTATTGAAAATGGTTTTGAAAGCGTTTTTATTATATCAATGTGTTGTATTGATATCTTTTGATTGAAATGTGGAAATGTTATGTTTCCTTTATGCATGTTTTATGTGATACGATTATGTTATGGTTTATGATATGTTTAAACCTATTCATATGAGGAATGTATTGGACTTAATAAGTGACAGCTGGAGCCCTCTATAGCTCCTCGATGCATCGGTAGGTCTCATGAGACAACTAGACGTGGAATTGGCCGAGGCCCTTTCCCAATTTGATTTATGGTTTTGGCCGAGGCCTTAATCATTTTAGACGTCTTGGCCGAGGCCTTGACAAAATGTTTCAGAATGTCTGGCATTATACATTCCCTCATTATGAAAGTGGTTATTGATATTTCATGTGATTATTCGACTAGTAGAATATCCATGTGAGTAAGTAAATGGAATTATTTAATTTTATTTTTTTCATATTATGTTGAATTTTATGTTTAAAAGGCTTTTGTTTTAGTTATAAAATGCCTTAAATGTTAAAGTTTATTTATGAAAGCTTCCGCATTATTGTTATCCTTACTGAGCATCTGAGCTCACCCCTTTCAATGTTTTAATATTTTCCAGGATGTGAAGACGTATTTTAGGAATGACCTGCAGGGATAGTCAGAAGAGGATATGAGTGTGGACTATGAAGAGAAGATGTTGTAGTTTTGTTTTACTTTATGATGTAATGTAAGACTTATGAATGTATCTAGTGTTTCCAAGGCTACTAAACTAATCGGTCTTTCGAGACTTGATCTTTTGTGATCATTCCAATGTTACGAAGTAATGCACCGACTCTGGGTAGCTGGGGCCGGGGCGTTACACTGTCATTCTTTCAAATCCATTATCTCTATTCAAGTAAATGCACCTACTCTGAATCCTCATCTAGATATTTTTCCATTTTGAGTATTCTTGGTTTATTAAGTATAATTTTTATTGTGTCACAAATGCCTTGAGGTGGACCAAGGCCTTGAGGTTTCCCATAAGATTTACTGGCTCGAAGACCATAGGTGGCTCAAAGGCCTTGAAGGACTCGAGGACCAAAATGGTGGCTCGAAATTGTAAACATATGATTTTTTTGGCTTCTACAATACCAAACAATACCTTCTACATTACCCACTACAGTACCTGCACAATATTTCTATGGTAACTCAGAAATATTCCTTAGACCAGATTTGATCTTGTTTGTCTTGGATGCACTTGTCTAGTCCTCATCAATTGGGCTGTGGCTATTGTGCATCAGATGTTTAGAGGGAAGGATCATATTTTGGAAAGTGGGGATTTGAGTGTTGGTGACTCAGTGATCATAAGAAACAAAATAAATAACCATCAGATAATATTTTTCTTCTTTATAAAACTTTTCTCATTGTATAATAATCATGCATGGATAAATACCTAGTGATGTTAGGTTTGGTGTAGGTTTTTATTTATACTAACTTCATGAATGAAACAAATTCTTCCTATCGTATAATTATGTAAATGAAGTAATAAATGAACATTGGGGTGAGGTTGAAATAATGAAGGTTGAAATCCAATATCATGAGCTTGTATTGGGGACTTATTTCTCTGAAGAATGAGTGTATATAAGGAGGCTAAGGTACACATTAATTATATGACACATGATCTTAATTCTCTCGTATTAGTTATCACATGAAACCTCAAGGGGACCTGTGATTGCACAAAGAAGATGTAGAGTGAATTGATAGAGACATTGGAAAGGAATAGTGAGTGTTCTAGGGAGGATTTGATGAATTCATGCATAATAAATATAATGAATTGAAACCAATCACAACAAAACCACTATTTCATCAATTGATTTAAAATACCATTTGCTTATTTTTCACATGTTCTTTCACATATCATCCATGATTTTCAAGTTTTATTTATTTTCTACTACTTATTTACTATATTTACTACAAAAAATACTAAAACTTATCGTCACATGGTCAGGGAGGGTTCTAAATGAGTCTAATAATAATTATCATATCAATAAAAAATGGTTATAACTCTTTTCCCAGGATATCACATACATGATATATGAAACTGTACATAAAATAATAAATTGAATAACCTATTGTAAACATGTGCCCTGCACACAGAAGAATACACCTTATCATCTTAAAATTCCATCACATTGGTTTGAGAGATATCACCAATTGGTAGCTGAATGTTATCCCACCTTTAGAGGTATCCATGGGATAAATTGAACCATGTGAGGTTTTGATGGCATTAACATTTTTTCTTTGGTATTATAATACCTCTATATTAAAATGTGTAAGATAAAGGATATAAATAAGCCATGAAGTATCGACCAAGAACGGGGAAGTCAAACACACCAATACCATCACATGGAAGTATTTTAATAGAAAATAAAGGATGATCCAAGATTTGTTGTGTCATTTATTCATGTGTTGGAGCACATGGATAAATTCCATGGACGATTCATGAATGTATGAATGAATCTAATGAATTTTATCATAAATGTTTCATCAAATGAAATGTTACATTAAATTCTAGTCAAGTAGATGGACAAACTTCCCAAAAAATAAATATTATCCTGGGGAAGATATTCCCATAGTGCATGAAAATATAAATTTTCATGAAAAATGATACAACTAATATATATATATATATATATATATATCACACACACACACACACATATATATTCATAGATTTAGGTCAAATCACTTATAATATACCACTTACACTAAATCTCATATACTTTGGATAGTTCACCTTATATCGTATCATATACAATAACACATAAAATTTTATCTAAAACTCATTTAGATAATTTCCAAAACACTTTTTGGAAAAATAACTTTTACTTCACCTAGTATCAAATCATATGCAATACCTTGTTAATTCCATTCCAAAACACTTTTGGATTAACTCTAAAGAACTTTCAAAGAATATCCTTTAGGTAAACTCTATCCCGATTTAGTCCAATATTAAGGGTGACCCCACATGCCTTTATAGATTTGAAAAAAATAAAAATATCCATATCTATAAGTTTATGAAAATAGTGGCCTCTTGTAAAGAATCAATGCTAGTAAATCTCCAAAGGGATCAAGAATGATCTTTATCAAACACATGTGTCTTTATAACTTTGTCATCTAGTCTGAATCATATAAAAACACACATTCTTATATTTTCCCTTTCCCTTGAGACATATAGTGACCATATTATGTGGAACATGTTAATATATTGTAGCCAACTCAATTGTTCTTGAATATCTATGTATAGACTAATCCGATTGATGAACACATTACAAGAAACTTTTCCTTATGGATACATACATCACTTGTCCATTATCTAGATTGTTATATAATATCTAGGTGTGAACTCACACTCTTATAGTCTATCTCAATCTAGGGCCTAAATGTAATACTCATCATACTATAGGAAAAATCCCACATTAGTTAAGATCCAACCGATGGAATAATTTATAACATACCAAACCACCCCTGCTCTAGCTAAGTTAATATGTATAATTTTATAAGTAGGGTATCAATGTATAAAGGTTTCCATTCTAGGTATCTCTCTAACCTTATGTAGTGGGGACTCAAATATGATCCATGAATACCTATTATACCCAATACATCTTTATGATACTCAATATAGTATACTTAGTAGAAAATCTGGAATAAACTTATATTCTTTTTTATATTTCTCCTAAGTATTTTTTAACTCTATACTAGAATCTTACTCTTGAAAAAATTAATATTTCATCATTACCTATAATACTCCATGATGAAAATTGTTTAAGGAAAACTACAAGTTTTACTTTGAGAGGTGAATTGTCACTTCACTTCAATATATATATATATATACATTTATGTAGAAAACCTGAAAGAATGATAAAATCGATGTTTAATTTAATATGATATATTTTAATATTGTTAATTTTTTTAAGAATATCTGATAAAAACAACATGATAACTAGTTTATCTTTTCTTATATGATAAACTTGTAGATTGGCATTATGTTTGATACAATTTCATGGTTTTTTAAGACATTACATCATATGTAATCCATGTCACTTATGACCATTAGATAAAGCACTTCAATTAACTCTTTAGTAATAAAATCTATGAAGCATGCTAGTTTGAATAATGGTGAGACTTTGTAATCATATTCCAAACTTTTCAACTTATTGAATATATTCAATCATCTTAACTTTACAACATCAAATTTTATATTGTCATTTTTTTCATCTACACAAAACTATTTCAAAGTGAATCATTATATTCCTTGTAACCCTATTCCATTAATCTTTTTTTATTTAAATAACGTAACAACTTATATTACTTTTTACTAATAGATAATCACTCTATTATGATATTAAGTAAAAGTCACTTTAAACTTAAACTAGTATAATCTTTTATTTTATAACTTTGAACTTCTATAGATCAAAATCTACTCCCTCTAGCCTATTAGACATTATATTCTCTTCAAAATAATATTTTAATATAAAAAAACTCTTTTTTATTATGAAATAGTATTTATTACCTTTTATTAAGAATATTAAACAAATAAAATATATGATATAATGTATTCTATGTGTTTAAAAGTTTTTTATTTAAAAGTAAGACTTTATTAAAATATACATTTGATATCACATACCTTTAAAAATTAATTTCCATAACATTCCAAACTGATATGGACATTTCATAATGTTTCACAATCTATTTTAGGTACATCTTGGATAATCCCAGAATATTCAATTATTATTCTCTATTTATGAAGTCCCTAGATTTTAGTGACCTTTATTGTAGTCATGAAAAAATATTTTTGTGATTTTATACCAACTTTTAATCTTCTAGTTTGAACTTCTAACTACTTTTATTTTCAATATAGTACTTTATAACCAAGACATACTTTGAAAATATTTGGTAAACGTTATTTGAATTCAATCGTATTTTTAGAACATTTATATAGATGAAAATGGGATAAATTACCTAAATAGAACAATCCATTTTTAGTCTCCCCTTAAAACACATTGTAGAATTTAACAAATCATAAACCATGTGTGTTAAAAACAGTAATATCATTTTATATAAAAAACCATTGTTTACATGATCTTGTAAATATATAAATGTAATAAAAATAAAAATCTTATGAAAAGTTTACCCAAGATTGAAATATTCATGTTATTAAACAACTATTTTTCTCTATTACTTTAAATTAGCCATCAAGATATTAGATTTAATTATTTTTTATATTTTGAACATTTTATATTTTACAACAATTGTAAACTGTACGGTTAATATTATATTTCTATTAGAATAATAGGACTTATTTCTATAACAAATAAATATTTAAGGAATTATTTAGTACCATTTAGTCATAAGTATATTCAATCATATTGAATATTATTTTACATACTCGATAATATTCAGTATATGATACTAAAATTCTATATATGCAATCATATTGATTGGATACTAAGACTCCTTCATTCATTTTTCATAAAATATATTTGAAATCTTAAACAAATCACTCTATGCTTCCATAAGTATCAAGATTTACCTGTTTAACAGTTTAAATAATTGGTTACTAAGGAAGGAACTATTCTGACATATATAATTTTCATTAATACCTTCTCTTAAATCACCAATATAGCTTAATACCTTTTCTTAAGTTACTAGTCATTGGAGTAGATTACTTTAAGATTCTCATTTCAATCATTGATTAAAGTGTTTAGATTTATGTTGATGATGATTCTATTATCTATAGCCAATGATTTTACCATATTAGTTTCATGTTTTATAAACCATTTAATAAGGAATTTTATTAAATGAGATCCCACTAAAATTATGACCCATTTTTAAAAACAAATCATATCCATTAGCGAACCAAGATCTATATTTACTTAGACATTGAGTCCACTTGGGAATTCCTCTAATAAATTAGTTGTTTATATAGGTAATCATCCCAATAATATCATATATTGTTCTTGTATATACGTAAAAACAACCCTTTTTCAAATCCATCATATATATAAACTCAACTTTATTCTTTTGGTATCCTTCCTAAAGGTTCACTAGCTAACTAAAACCCAAAGAAAACATTGAAACCAAAGTAAGAAAAGAGACCACAGTGGAACCCTACTATATAATAACATACCCAAGGATGATCTAGTGTCACCCATCACTTTCCTTATATAATATAATCTAGAGGCACCTTACTATGGATAAATCTTCCTCATTAGATGATTCAGGTCTTGATAAGTGCCGTTTTAGAAGGAATTTTACACTTAATATTTGATGGGATTGTATCATACCATCTTATCTAATTCCATTCCATTTTATGTAACAATTATTATTTTTCAATTTAGTTTGAAATCTTATTTCCTTCATCTAATACATATTTCCAAACAGTATTTGTTTGTAGCTTTTTACACAACCCACATGTTACTGTTACTTTCCCAACTATAGAAATAAAACATGTTCATACATATCTAGATGAATCATATATATATATGGTACATTGACACTTCAAGTAAATGACATAGAGTTATAAGAGATTTAAAGTCTTCACATGAGTAAGTATGGAGTGCCATATAGGCAACCCCATTCACCGACCTAGATGAAGCCCAAGAATCTTGGTAAGTAGTTAGTCTGACATAATGTCCCTCTACATAGGGATACATTACTAAATAGATAATGCGATCCATTATACCTCAAAATCCTAATATGTATAAACAATATTCAATAACTAAATTTAAGCTAATAACATCAATTATAAATCTAGGTCAAGGTAGATAAAAAACTGAATACATTATAGAGTTAATCAAATCATATAATGTTAGTATCTATTTTGATGTTTTCTTATTAATCAAAATAAATAATATAATATTCATCATATAAAAAATTAATAACTATGAATAAAATAGGGAATAAATTTTAGATAAATAAATAATTCAGATATTTAGACATGAGATACACATTTATGAACAATTCAAAAATAATATTTAACTATAAAACCTTTTATAATTTCATCTTTAACATTATGGACATTCCATAATTATGAATATAAATATTGTATATTCACTAAAATTAAAAATCTTTAATATTAATTATTATATTTCATTTTTATTTTAAATATATAATATTTTATGAATTATAATCTATTTACAATCCAACTTATATTATGAAAAATTTTACATAATTTAAATATACTATACTTAATCAATATTTAAACCTTGATCATATCAATCATAAATTTTTTTTATGTGTATTAAATAACATCTAAACAACTCTCCTTTAATTTGAACAATTCAAATTAATTAATTATGAGAAATTCATAATTTAAATGTATGACTTTTATATTTTGGCCTTATTTCCTAATCTATATCCCTTTATAAATTACTTTTTATGATTTCTAAATATACACTTTTATTTATATATAATAATAATTCCAATATAACATGTTTAAAAGGTATTTAAAATATTTAAATTTTATATTTGGGGAAAATTTTCATATTTTTTTAATTATTAATAATTTTTAATTAATTAGTCTATAAATCTTTTATAAATTAAAATATCCCAAAATTACTTTTATAATTATTTATAAACATTTTATAGGCCAAATAAATCATTTAAAATGTTAAATTTTAAACAAATCTTTATAAATTATGATCACTCCTTCTCATAGAGGTATTCATGTGTAAGGGTAAATCCTTCTACCCTTATACATGCCATCTAAAAGCCCTTGTATAAAGGTAAGTCACCACTTTCCTTTATACTGCTTAAATATAATGAAATGCATAAAGTTAAGATAATGGATACCTTTATGCATATCATTTTGTGCAAGGGTATATGGGATTTTACCTCTACGTGAGTTCTTCATGAAAGGGTAAGTCTCAATTTACTTTTATGCAGCCTTTTAAAACCATGCGTAGGGGTACTAACTTGATGAAAATTATATGTGTAAAGGTAAAAAATTGGTTAGCCTTATGCAGACCTTCTGAATAAGGGTATTAACTTTAAAGAAACTTCATCATGTAAGGATAAAATTTAGTGACTGTTACGTAGATCTATCTTTGTAACGGTAAGGCATGGTGACCCTTATGTTGACCACTATGCGTAAGTTTAAACCCTTGGGTAACATTATGTTTCCCAACTGCGTAAGGGTAAAACCAACTTATCATTTTTCTAGAACATGAAAAAAATATTCTGTATTTATATTCTTCAGTGTCCCAACACAATATTTCATAGATCTAGGACATGAACACCTCTGATACCACTAAAGGGGTTTAAATGAATCTATTAACAGTTAACAGATCAAGTAGAAATGATTAAAACCCTTGTTTGAGGATCTCTCATGAATGATATATGAGACTGTGTATAAAATATTGAAATGAAGAACCTACTGTAAATGTGTGTACCACACACTGAAGAAGCCATTACATCATCTTCTAATTCCATCAAATGTGTTGGAAAGAGATCACTTAGAGGTATCCAATTGTCATCCAAACTCCAGAGGTATCCATAGGCCAAACTGAATCATATTACATTCGTATGGGATTCACCTTTTCTATGTAGTACTCTACTACCTCTATTTGTGAAGGAGTAAGGTGAATGGGAGAAATGGGTTAAGGAGTATCATCCATGCATAAATAAGTCTCACACACCACTTCCATCACATGGAACTAGTTTTTGTGGGAAACTTAAGAAACTCATTAATTACTGTGTCATTTATTCAGGAGTTGAAATACAAAAATAAATTCCATATATGTTTCATGAATGTATGAGTACATCATATTTATTTACTCCAAAACATTTCATCAAATTTAATGATACATTAAAAAAATAGTCTCGTGGATGACCAAAAAAATCAAATAATACATGTTATCTCTAGAAATATAAATTATATACCCCTAATACATAGAAATCCAAATTTAAATAAAAAATGATACACCACATATATATATATATATGTGTGTGTGTGTGTATGTCATATAAATTTATTTATATATAGGAAGATTCATATCTTTAGGGTATATATCCATCTATTCACACTAATAAACATTAATTTTTAATTTAGCTACCCATATTTATAGAAATGACATGGAAAAATTATAAGTTAAATTGCTTCAATAACCTCTGAACTCTTATAGGCTATGTAGCATTAATAAATAGTCAATCATCAATAAAATTTGGCACTTCTTATGACAGTGACATTGCAAAAATAATTCTTAATTATAAAATAAAATTATAAAATTTTAATAATATATTAGATAATATAAATCATTCATAAAAATTTAGAGATTTATATTCATTTAAAAATAAATACTATATACTGGTTGAAGTATTTTATATTGAGGGTACATGCACATATGAAGTTTCATTGAATATATACTTCCTATGATTATTGATCTTGAGAGTAATTTCCAAATGATCATGGCTAATATAGTATAAGACATGAATGGAGAAACAATAGTCACGATACAACAAAATAGAGATGAAAAACTATTTCATGAGGATATCTTCCAAAATTCATAAGTACCACCTAGTCTTTAGGAATTTCTAGTTACTAGGTAATTTTTAAATAACTAAGGTGTTACATTGGAACACAATTTGAGAAAATATTAGCTATGTAAAAATCACTTGAAATAGATATTTATTTTCAATGAATTAACTTCATAAGATGCTTTGGGTTTTATCAAATTGTTTTTGTCCACTATCTAGTACTTACCGGTAATAATAGTCAGTGAAAATGAGATAAATATAAGAAACTTCCCATATAGTATGAAGGTGAAATAAAGGAAATAGATATTTCTATAATAAGAAGAAATATTCAACACATTGGAGGATATTTTAAATTATTTTATAAGAAAAGTTTACACTATAATGGGATATATACACTTTAAGACCATATTGTCCACCTTTTTTAGAAATATCTAGAATCCATTTAGGATTCATGGAAATAAATTAAAAAATTACTATAAATATTGTCCTTATAATTTTTTTACACTCTCTTTTGATTTAGTTATTATGAATAATTTGATGGAATAAGGAAAAAATTTGTAGATTCTATTGAAGGAGGGAACTAGGGTGGAAAGATGGCTAATTAACTCAAGAGAATTTACAATATTATTGCTTCTAATTCTAATCCAAGATAAATAATAGGAAGAATATTAAATTTTAGTGAAATGACATTGATTGATGATATGAGTGTAAAAATAGAAAAATTTGAAAGAAAAATAGATGAACTTATATACATGAACAAAGGTAAAAGAGAAAAATATAACTAGTATGGCATGAAAGAACACAATGTTTTTTATTGTGTGAATTTTTACATTATCGATGAATATACAACACTTAATCAAGTAATAGAAGTATGTTATATGGGAAAATATGCGAGGAAACCAATACAAAAGGATCATTTTCTAAACTCTTATAATCATGGGTGGAATAATCAGTGTAATTTATCTTTGAAGGGGAAAGTAACTTTAAAGTTGGGAGGTCATGATGAATTTCAATAAAATGAATATTCTTGTTAAAAATCTATAATTAAACCAAAATTTTATTGGAATTATGCTTCTAAATCAATTTAATCTAATACTAGAAAAAAAATAAAATCTTTGAAGTTCATAAAGAGATCTAGTGGAATAAATTGAAGATGAATGAATTTGTATTATTAAAAAATTCAAATTTCTCAAGAATTGATAAAATAATACAAGGGGACCATGATATTTTTTATACAGTAATAGGAAAGGAAAATTTCCTATCATAAATGAGATAAATCCAATAGAGGGTTACATAGAAATTTCAACCATAAGATGAAAAAATATTAAAGGGATAAATAAAGAGATATTACACATATTAAAATATAATTTGAACTAAGTAAACAAGATGGTTATAAAGAAGAACAATATAAATTTATAAAGAAGAAAGGTAAATTAGGAGCTGAATTGGGTAATAAAAGGGATAAAATAAGGGAAATACATTATAGAAGAGTTATTCAAAAGCTAGATGAAAGTAATATCAAATTATTTGAGACACCTACTGTATTACAAAGAATATATATTTATTTTTATAAGTGAAAATATAATTATTTCAAGATATTAAATTAGATATTACAAAATACTAGAGTTTATATGTAATTTTCATAAGAAACTACAAGTATTATTTCTTATAATAAATTATTAAGAGAAACTCATTTAAAAAAAATTATAGATAGATTTGAAACAATATTTCAAATTTAATAATGTTGTGATGTTATTGAAGGGAAAATACCAAAAAAAAAACTAAAGGACTAAGGTTGGTTCTAGATTACCATGGAATATGAAGGCAAAGGGACGTTCACATTTCTTGTGATTTTTGGAGCTTGTATCAAATCAATTTTTCTAGTAGATTATAATGAGTTTGGAGTTGGAGATATTAAGCCCAAAATAGAGGTACTATAACTAACAAATTGATTTTTGATATACCTACAATGAATTATTGAATATTTATTGGATGAGTTCAAAAACTTGTTCTTTTATCTTATTTTATAGTATTAGACATCAAACATGATAAAGAAGTACATGTATTACTGGAAATAAATGTTTTGGTGAGTAGTGGTTCCTTGATTTATGTTCCCTAAGGAAAAATTACTTTTCAAGTGGGGGAAGAAAATAAAATATTGAATGTAATCTAATATGTAAATAATATATAGGGATTAGAAAATTATTTCTAGTGGATATCATTGATTATGAGGGGAAATACGAGTCACCAATTCATTTTGATAATGAATAGGTTGAGTTGGGGGAATTCATTGAATACTGGGCATACACAACAATAGATTTGGAGGAATTAGAAAAAATAGTGAATATAACTCTTAGTTTGATATATTTAATGGATTACTTGATGAGGTTTATAAGGAAATATTTATTAGGGAACCATTTTTAAAGATTCATCCTAGTATGGAATTAAAGGTATTTATTTCCAATCTTAAATATTCTAATTTTTATGAAAAATTGAATTTTGATATCATTGTATTAGACAAACTGGAAGCTAAATAGGAGAAAAACATTCATGAAGTATTAATAAGGTATCTTACAATATTATCCTAGACTATATAATATATAAAGGAAATAATTACTATCATATTCACTCTCAAAATTCTCATGGAGGATTAGTCTAAGAATATTATTAGGTGTTAAAGGAAACTCAATTTGAATATATAAGGAGTTTCTGAGGCTGAGATAATCAAATTTCATTTTACTGGGATAAGTTATCCCATTTCTTGATAGATCTTGGGGGAGTATTAAATATGTAGTTCTAATGAAATGTGGAGTGAATATCATCAGCATTAAATGGAATGTGTAGATTTCAACAAGGACTAATAGAGGTTGGATACATTGTATAGAGTCCTGAAAATTGAACAAGTTTATAATGAAAACTCATTTCCCACTTCCATTCATTGATTGGATGTTGGAGAGGCTTGCAAGGTACTATTATTTATTTTCTTTTTTGATAGATATTAGAGATATAACAATGTTCATATTTATCCCACTAACCAAGAGAATAAGACATTCACATGTCCCTATATAATATTTTTATATAGGAGTATATCACTTGGGATGGGGGTAGAACATGGAACTTTTCAGAGATGTATGACATCCATATTATTATAAATAGTAAATAACATAATTTAAGTATTCTTTGATGATTTTGTTATCATTGGTATGGAATTTTATTACTGTTTACAAAACCAATCAAAAGTGATGGCTAGATGTATGGAGAAAAGTCTGGTAATTAATTGCTAGAAATTTCCATTCACTGTGATATAAGGCATAATTTTTGGACACGTAATCTAAAGTGATTGAATTGAATTTTATAATAATTAAATAAAACCTAATTAACCACTTCCTCCATGAAAATTAGTTATTGAAGTGAGAATATTTCATGGGAATGCTTGGTTTTATAGAATATTAATTAAGGATTTAAAAAAGATTATAAGACATTTATTATCACATCTAGAAAAGTTAGGAAAATTAAAGTTTTATTAGAAATATATAGAAGTGTTGAATATATTTAAGAAGGTTTTTGTCTTGGAGCATATCATCACATCACCACTTTGAATTCAACCTTTTCAAATCATGTGAGATGACATTGAATTTTTTGTGGCATTTGTTCTTGGGAAGAAGAGAGAAAAGAAATAGTATGTCATTTATTGTGAAATAAAGTTATTGAATTCATTAAAACTCAATTATGAAATAGGAAAGAAATAAAAACTTTTATTAGTGTACGATGTGGTAAAAATAATTCAATATTCCATTGCATGAAATTTATTTGTCTTTATAGACAATTCTCCTTTTATGTATTTGTTGTCAAATAAAGAATTTAATCCAAGATTAATTTTATAGGAATTGATCTTAAAATAATTCAATCTTCATATTAAATAAAATAATGGGGTTATGAATCAAGTTGGTTATCACCTATATAGGCTTGAAGAGTTAATAAAAGATATAACCAATCATACTAGTGGAGAATATTCTGATGAGAAACTATTTTCAGCAGAAACCAATCGAGTACCTTTATTTTGAATTTTCTACTTACATTTATACTTGGTTTAATATATATGTGATGACATGGAATGAATATAACATTTTTTAGGATGATGTGATGTATTAACTATGGTAAGATCCATTCCTTTATAAATAAGAAGCAGATATAATTATTAAATGATTCCTTCTAAAAGGGGAGGTTCTTCCAATTATAATCCATTTCCATACAATTAGTTATTGTGGAAACTATGTAAATAAATGGATAGGTACTAAGGTTCATTAGAGTGGATTTTACTATAACACATTTTACAAAGATTCTATATAATTTTTTAATAACTTTGTTTATTTTTAATGGATAGGGAATGTAGGGAGTACGAAAGAGATTCCTCAGTCAGATATACTAGAAGTTGAAAATATTTGATGTTTAGGGTTTTTACTTCATGAGACTATACCTAAAATAACATGAGAATAAATATATATTTTTTGTATTATAATATATCTCAAAATGGTCTCAATCTATTACTATTCCAACAATTTATATTTCTTATATGATCAATTTTTTTAGAAAAAAGTACATATATAGTTTTGTTATTCCAAGAGTACTAATTAGTGATAATTGGGTATACTTCCATAATTATAAATTCAAAATGATTATTAGAAAGTATGGATAAAATAGTAAAAATAGATTAGTTTATCATCCATAAAAATATTCTTAGATAGATATGAGTTATAAATCATTAAAATAAATTCTATAAAATAAAATGAAATTCTCTTAATATATTGTGCATAAAAGCTAGATGATAATTTTTTGGAATACATAATTTCCTATAAAAATCCCATTTTAATGTCTCTTTTATTAATTTTATTTTTAGAAAATACCACATGTCTATATATATTAAATAGAAGGAATTCAAGGCCATGATTTGGTGACCCAAAATTTTCCATTTTCAAGACTTCGATATGTTTTAATTTTTTTTATCATGAGGACCTTTCTAAGAGTAAAATTGAAATTTAACTATAGAAATAAAATTCCTAAAATTTACCTTCTCATTCCATTGGTTATAAAGTGTGGTGTGTAACCTGAAGCCAATCTATTTTCAGATTACATGAACTATAGAGCATTGATAAAAATGTAATGAGTACAATTTTTTTTACCAGATTTGTGTATTTATGATGAATTTCATATATTTCTTCAAAAAGATCTTATCTAGGAAATCCCAGACTATAGTTGAGTAAAGAATGTACCTTCTACACTTGGAGAGTTATAATTTAGGCTGTCATAAGAGTTTTCATGTTTGGGATATTATGATTTGATTAGTTAATTTATTTAATTTATTTATATAAATAAATAATTAATCGATGTGATTATCGAGCACCCAAATTTATCATTTATTTAAATCATTTTTTCTAAAAAAATTTAGAGTTGGTATAATAAATCCTAGAATTTTAGAGGAAGAGGGAAGAGGAGATCAAAGATGAACTGTGAGATCGCATGGTGGAACTCATCGATGGGATCGTCAATGTCAAAATAAATGATCATTCTTCACTAATGATCTATCCATTTACATGGTTTGACTTTTTTATATTTTTTATTTTTACTTTTAATTGAATCTATAATGGAATTGATGGGTTTGAATTCTCCATTAATCATGAAAAATTTGGGGTTTTATTAGTTGAATATTATTAATTATTTTTTATTAAATCCTTGTGGAGATTATTAAGACCGTATTTTTTTAATTCTAATTCCTTACTGCCTTGGATACCTATGATAGAATTGTTAAAACATAATAATGTTCTTGATTTTTTTGATGATCGATGATGGGTTGATTAACTTGGAGAAAACATCTCTCTACCACTATGTTCCACCTATATATTTCCTTTATGCATAGATGATGAAATTAAGGTTTAAGTGTGGTAGATTGGGTGATAGTTGCATGGGTGATGAGGGTTAGTGTGATGATGGTAAGTGTTAGGGACAAGCTAATGAGAAATGTGATTATACTTGAACTTTTGTCTTTTGTTTTCAAGGATGTTTAAGAAGAAAGGAAGAATTAAATCACTTTATATTTGTTGAAATTTTTTCTGACCATCATATTCAAAATAATCAGACTCACATTGAATGAAATGGTTCGTTGTATTTAGAGAAACTGGATGGAAGAAAAGTTTCATCAGATTTAAACTAAATACGGAATGAAAAGATCGATCTTATTGAGGAAACATCTTGATGGAATTAAATGGTCATAATATTCACTCTGAATATGGTATTGAATAAGTAATCATAATAAGGGAATCAGAGTCAGCTTGATCTGAGGCTGCATGATTACAATAAATCAAATGTGATGATGGTTTTCTGATCTTGTAGTTATAATAAATCATGAGTACATTGTGAGACTTATAATGTAATATTGATGAAAGGAATAATGAAATATATTCTATCAATCGTATTTAGATTGATCAGATATGGATGGAAAGGAAAAGGGATCTCGTGATCGTATTTAGCTATATTGTATTCAAGCTGAGTTGGAAGGAAGGATGTTGCTAAAAGAAAGATTGACACTGTAGTATCCGATCGTCGCCGTAGTAAAAAAAATATATTTTTGAATGAAAAGAGTTGGTAAATTGGATTCATAATGGACAAGAACACTTTTGAAAATTGTGAAAATCTAAAGGCACTAGTTTTGAGTCAGACCAAAAGCCAAAAGAAACAAATATTCAAAGAATGAAGTTGATTGGAAAAGAATTAAGGTTTTCAATTGGTATCATATTTAAAAGAATAAATAAGTAGATGATTTTACTCAATATTCCATCGTATTTAGAGGATGAATTTCTTGATACTGATGAATGAAAAGAAAAGAAAAATTATGATAAAAAATGTAGTCAACCATTCAAAATGGATTGAATTACTTTGTTTATTGAAAAAGAGGGTCAAGAAATGAGCTGAAGAAAAGTTATGAATTTGATGAAAAGGGGGATCGTGAATTTATAATATTTTTTGTTCAATTTTTTTACAGATAATCATATTAATCAATCATAATTGAAGAACAAAATAAAATCGCGAAAATTAGATTAAAAAATACGATTTGAACTGGTGATTGAAAAGTATGTCGATGGAATTATTGAAGATGATATAATATTTAAGAACGATCAAGAAGAATTTAGAAGAGTTTATGAGTTTAATATTGACCCTAAATTTCAGGAATCATGCAAATTCTAGAAATTTGGTTTAGTGGGAATGTTTTTGGGATTCCCACCAAAACCATCCATAGGTCACCTATAAGAGGGAGAAGTAATTTGTACATTCACTGATGAATGACTCAGATATAGAGAATCTACAACTTTCTATTAAGATAAATAATTTTCAAATTTTTAGTTTTTTTGATGAATTTTTGATGGATTGAAGTGGTAGGAGAAGATACAAGACTACAATACTGTATCTAGTTGATCATCATATTTAGCTGTATATCGTATTATACTTGTCATTGTATTTGGATGATCATCATATCAGGATGAATTAATAGGATCTACGATTTCCATATTGGGATTTCCAAACCTAGTAAGAAGTGTTATGAATTTTCTTGATCACATTTTGAAAATGATATATTTTATATTGGGTAATCAGATTTGAATATCAGAGTGAGAAGATTAGATTGGGCGATCAGATATGAAGAACTAGAGTGAATATATAGGACTAGAAAATCATATTTATTTCTATATCAAAGTCCTTGAAGTTCTTACGATCTTCTGGGTAAGAAATTGAAGAATAGTATTGAAAAGAACACATTTGTGGAATTGAAAATAAGTACAGGTAACATGATTTGTTACACAAACAATGTTTTACCTTATTTTTGCTAAGAGGGTGAACACAAACTATTGTATTGTTTTCATAGTGTTACATGAGTGAAAGGGTATATCCTACTCATTGTATTATAAGGATTTATTTCTATTGGATTGTGTGGTATTGGATCATTTTCAAACCATAAAAAAGATGTATCTATTCTTATTAAATAATGAACCTTGTAAATTATTGGGTTTCTGTTGATGTGTGTTTGAATTGTTTTTAGTAGGTAATTGAAATATTTAATAGGGGTGAAGGTTGTTTCATTTTAAAGTCAAATTAAAAGTAAAAAGTATCACTGATTCACCCCTCCCCTTTCTCAGTGATACAATCACACAGACTGGGCACTTACAACTGATATCAAAGCTAAATGTTCCCTTTTCTTATTCTTTTCTGATGGATAATTTGAGTTGTGTGAATAATAAAGGTATTCTAGTCTTATATGAAAATAATTATCATATTTTGAAAGATAAAATCTTATTATATCTCATGTCTATTGGATATGATATTATTTATGCTGCAATAGTTGGGTTTCCTCCCATTGATGTTAAATTTCCTCTAACCTCTATTGATAAGAAGAATCTTGAGAATAATGGAAGGGACAAGAATTCATTACTAGGATCAATTTCTAAAAGTTATTTCCAAATGGTGGAAGGTGTTTTCATAGCCAAATTTATATGGGATAAATTGAAAAACATATACCAAAGAAATAGACAAGTGAAGAAGGTAAAGTTACAAATATGTAGATTGAAGTATGAAGACTTGAAGATGGGTGAATATGCATCTCTTGGGGACATCTTTTCCCAAGTAAATGAAATTTTCATCACTATCAGATGTATTTTTGAAAAGTTATATTATTCTATTTTTTCTAAAAATACATTAAGAATCCATCCTGACATTTTTAATACAAAAGTTTCTTCATTGGAAAACAAAGATCCTAAACATTATATCTTGATGATTTTCATAGCACTATCATCACTAATGAAAATATAAGGGAGAAATAAATAAAAATAAAAATAAAACATGATAGAGAAATATGTTTCAAGGATGAAAATAAAGAAAATTAAAAGAAGATTCTTATTGAAGATGTAGATGGTGATTCTGCTTCCAAAAATGTGGTATGTAAAAATATTGATGATATTTTATCCTTGTTTTCTAAAACTTTGTAATGAATTATAAGAAAATACCATGGGAACCTTACATTAATTTTTATTGAATATAGAGCCATTGTACACATTATGGTTAATTGTCCTCGATAAAGGAAAGAAGAGGATAATTATGGAGAAGAAATAAATCGAAGAAGATCATAGAAGAAATAGAGAGATAAAAGAAAATTTTATTCCATAGGGAAATAAAGAAAATTATTGACATCCAAAAGAAAAAGTCTTCTATCTAATGATGAAGAATAATAAGGAAGTGGTGTTGAATTAAAAAATTATTCAGATTATGGGAATTAAAATAATTTTATTGTAATGGTGAACATTGAATAATTCCGAAGAAATTGTTCTGAAGAAGAAGAAACTCAAATTGAATTTCATCTGAAATAATTATTGAAATAATTTTTTAGAATGATTATAAGGCTTGAAAATAAAAACACAAAGTTAGAATATGAATGCCCCTTAACAATAATCAAGAAATTTTTTTGATTAAAAGGTAAATTTGATGAAGGATATTGATGATTTGAAGAAATATCTTGAAGAAGAAAATAATCATAATGGGCACATGGAGACTATGATGAAGAAAAAAGAAGAAGAGTTAGAACTATGCCAAAAAAACTTTCTCTATATGAACATATAAATCAAAGTTTCAGAAACTCTATTTTTGAATTTGGTGAAAGTTATATAAAGGAGAAACCTATGAAGGGTAAAAAAAACGTACCTTCAAAGGCTAATAAAAATTATAGAATTTCTTCTCAAAAAAAAGAAAGTTGGGAAAGTTATGTATATGGCCAAAACCAACAATGGTGAGAAACTAAAAGTTACAAAACATCGTAAATCCAGAAAATTTTCCAATTCTTCTTAATTCAATAAAGGTGAAATGAAAAAATAATTTGATTGACAATAGAGAGGTTGATGGCTCAAAAAAGAAAGAAAAGATGATTGTTGAGAAATGTATTCAAAATTCTATTTATAATGGATGTTTTAAAGGAAAATACTCCTTTTATGGTTATTGCTAGTATTTTGGGGGATTTAGACATACTGAAAACATGTGTTGGTTAAACCAACAACATTTCTATTATCCCACAGGTAATGGAAGGAAAAGTTTGAGGGAAAGTCAAATAAATAAATCCAAGAATATTGTTTTGAAGAAAACTGAAAAGGTTGGAGTAAAGGATTAAAATTGGTTCTAACCCCAAGAAACTATTTGGGAAAGGCATAAATATCCTGGGCACCTTGAAAAAAGATATCTTTTTTTAGGGGCACAACAGATTTTTCTTAACAATTCTTTGAAGTTTTAGGTGAAGAAAAAAGAAAAGTCCTTGTTGTTGAAACCACATTGAATGCTACAAAGGAGAAGGTAATTAGATTCTCGATATTGGGTGTTATTATCATATGTTAGGAGATTTAAATTTTTGTAGGAATGTGAAGGATTTTAAAGAAGGAATAGTGACATCTGTAAATGAAAAATCCTTGAAAATCAAAGGTGTCAGATTAACTATCATTGGGAAAGAAACGATGAACTCTATGAAAAACTTGTATGTTGATCGAATGAAACACAATATTTTAAGTGTTTCAAAATTGTGGGATGAAGGTTACAAATTTATCTTCATAAAAGATTAATTCGATGTGAAAAGAAAATAATATGGAAGTATTGTTACAAGAGGCCAACAAAAAATGTAAATTTGTTTTAGGTTGGAGAAATAGAAAAATATCGTTACATGAGTATAGTGGAAGAGAATAAATTGTGGCATAAAAGGATGACACACATGTTTCAATGAAACATGATCAAGTTATCAAAATGAGATAGTGTCTAAAATATTCCTCATATTCCAATAAGAATAGATTAGTGTGTCACTATTTTTCAGAATGTAAAAATTACCAAATCCGTGCATAAGAAAGTTGAAATTTGTTCAAGACAACACTTAGAGCTGATTCATTCTAATATTTGTGGTCTAATGATAAAACAATAAAAAAATGGAGATAAGTGCTTCATTACTATAATTAATTATTTTACTTTCATTACTTGTGTTATGTATATGAAACATAAGTTAAATGATTTGAAAATGTTAAAAAGTTTTAGAAAGAAATATGAGAAGGAATGTCAGAATTTATTAAATAAGTTGACAACATATAATGGTGGTGAATACAAAAATGAATAATTTTAACTCTAACATGAAAATCATGTAATTTTTCATGAGTATAGTTCCCAATACACTCCTCAACAAAATGGTTTTACTGAAATAAAGAATAGAAGTTTGGTGGAAATAGGAGGAACTATGATACATGAACATGGTCTTTCTCATCCCTATTGGAGTCAATCCATGAGTACTGCTGTGTATATTTAAAATTGATGTTTCTATAGACCAAGATCAGGTATGTCTCCATAAAAATTGTTTTATGAAAAAATTCAATGTTTAAAACACTTAAGAGTTTTTGGGAGTCAATGTATCATAAAGAATAAAGGTGTAAAATTTGGAAAGTTTGTACAAAAAGGTAAAGATGGAATCTTTCTCAGATATGATCCTAAAGGAAGAGGATATTTATACAAATAAATGGGAAAGATTTATAATTTTATTGATGTGAAATTTATTTAAGGATCTGAAGAAGACAAACAATCTCAGGTAGATAAGGAAGTTGAGAAATAAAAGGAAAAAAATTCTAATAAGGATACAGAGAATTATAATCCTGTTCAAGAAGAAGACTTAGACTCAACTATTTCTAGTGATGAGGATGATACTCGAAAATTACATCCTAGTATGAGGGACCAATTGGAAGCACATAATATCATTAGTTATCATCATCACAAGGTTCAAACAAGAAGAACAAAAAATGATATTGCACATACTTCTTTCTATTCAGAAGTCGATCTGAATGATGTGAAATAAGATTTTGAGTATCCATAATGAGTCCAAGCCATGAATTAAGAGGAGGATAAAATTGAAAAGAATGACACATTGGGAATCTCACCCAAGACAAAAAACAAAAATAGTATTGGTACAAAGTGAGTTTTTCAGAACACGCTGAATGAAGAAGGTGAAGTGGTAAGAAATAAAGAAAGACTAGCATTAAATGGTATTAAAAAATTTAAGGTATTGATTTTTATGAAACCATTGATATAGTGGAAATATTAGAAACAATAAAAATATTTCTTTCTATTTCTGCACAATGAGGTTACACGATCTTTCAAAATGGATGTCAAATCCACATTCTTAAATAGTGATTTTGATGAGGAATTTTATATTGAAAATCCTTGTGGCATTGTTGGTAGAAAATTTTAAAGTTATGTGTGCATATTAAAAAGGGCCGTGTGTGGGACAAAAAATATCTAAAGGCATGGTATTCCAAATTTTATGCTTTCTTAAGGAATATGAGTTTTAAGAAATGAAAAGTTGGTAAGAATCTTTATATCAGAGATAGTCAATATTATTCCCCCACTAAATTTTTTTATGTTGATGAAATTATATTTGTTGGGAATGATGAAAGAATTTGTGAAAGATTTTATAAAGAGATGAAATATGTATTTTAAATTTCCATGTAGGAGGAAATGAAATAGTTTCTTTGGTTACAAATTTTGTAGGAGAAATAGATTTTTCTTACTCAAGAAAATTATTCTAAAAAGATTATTAAGAGGTTTGAAATAGAAAACTCAAATCCTATTTCCATATTGATTATAGTGGGAACATAGCTGAGTAATGATGGAGAAGGAAGTGGTGGATCAGAAATAATTTTGAAGCTGATTAGAAGTTTGTTGCATTTGACTACCTCAAGACCTGACATTGTTTATGTTGTTACCTTATGTTCATGATTTCAAGGTACTCCAAACGAGTCAAATTTAATTTTTGGAATAATTATTCTCAAATACATCAGAGGAAAAAATAATTTATGAATAAGGTATGATAGCTTTGAAAGTATTTATTTTTTTGGGTATTCATATAGTGATTGGGAATGAAATTTTTATGATAGATAATCCACATATGGTGGAGTATACTTTATGGGAAATAATTGTGTTAGTTGTAATTCAAAGAAATTTAATTTAGTAACTCTCAATATAGATTAAGCTAGGTATATTGCTGCCACTACTCAACTTATGTGGATGAAAACTCAATTAGAAGACTTACTTATTAAAGTGACGTTACCCATGATCTTGTGTTGTGATAATAAAAGTACAATCAATATCACCAGGAATTGAGTTCAACATTATCGTTATGAACATATTGATATCAAATATCATTTTATCAAAGATATTCCAAAGAAG
This sequence comes from Viscum album, assembly GCA_963277665.1. Taxonomy (NCBI): domain Eukaryota; kingdom Viridiplantae; phylum Streptophyta; class Magnoliopsida; order Santalales; family Viscaceae; genus Viscum; species Viscum album. The sequence continues at coordinate 322,165,793 of OY728156.1, forward strand.
AATGAATTGAAGATGAAATATGTTCCTACATCGGAACAAGTAGCTGACATATTCACAAACCATTACTGAAGAAATATTTTTCTAAATTGAGTTTACCATGGGAGTCCAATATCTTTCTCATCAAGGTTGAGGTATGTGTTTTTGTCCCCCCCCCCTCATCTTACCTTTGGATTGTATTTTCAAGGGGGAGAATCATTTCATAAATCTATACTTTTGATTCATGTAAACAGAGGGAGTTTTGGGTACGCTTTGAATTCAACATTGTATTGTGTGTGAAATAATCTATCTACTTGTTGGAGTGGTTTCTCAAATTAATTTGTGTATTCCAAGAAATTTTAAGAGATGAGTAAGATGAATAAGGTTTTCATAAATACTACTCTTGGATAGCTTCATTTTTTTGTAAATGATTCCTATTTTCTATAACGAGTTACCTCACATTGTATTAGAATTTTTGAAAATAATTCCATTTCTTGAGGATAAAAACGTTAGTAATTTATGAATCTTGGTTGAAAAAAAAAATCCAAAGTGGGATCATAATATTTATCTACATATCATATTCCGATTGTCTTCGTATTTGGTTAACCATCGTATTTGGTTGAATTAATCGGATCTGGAATTTCCATAATGGGATTTCTAGAATGATTAAGGAATTATTCAGAATTGTATTGATCATATCATAACAGAGGTATATATATCATATTGGGAAATAATATTTGAAGATCAGAGCGTGACTATCAGATTGGGTGATATGATCAGATGAATCAGAGTGAGCATATTGGACTGGAAAATTAGATTGATTTCTATATCAAAGTCCTTGAAGTTTTTACCATCTTCTGGGTACATAATTGAAGAATAGTTCTGAAAATAATATATTTTTGGAATTGAAAAGAATAACATGTAACATGAGTTATTACATAAACATTGTTCTACCCTATTTTTTCTAAGAGGGTGCACACACACTATTGGATTGTTTGCATAGTTCTACATTATTGAAAGGGTGTATCCTACTTTTTGTATTCTAAGAATTTATTTCTAGTGGATTTTGTGGTATTGGATAATTTACAAACCATACCAAGAATGTAGTTATTTTTATTGAATAGTGAACCTTTTAAATTCTTATGTTCCTATGGATGTGCATTTGAATAGTTTTTAGGAGGGAATTTAAATCTTTAACTGGAGGCGAAGGTTGTTTCAGTTTTGATGAATCCTTAAAGGAAAAAGTATCACTGATTCACACCCTCCCCTTATCAATGATATAATCACACTGACTGGGAACTTATAGTAAGTATAGGGATAAGGTTAGTGTGAGGGGAGGTTTGTGGAACACAACTACAGTTCTAGGTAGATCAGATAGTGTAGGCGGAATGGAGTAGGGTGGTGGAATATGGTAGGGGCAATGAAGTGAGGTGGATCTGGAATGGGAACATGCGGAAATGGATATGGAGAATACTACCTATAGAGGCCAACTATGGAATTCTTATTTCCCACTATATCCATGGTTAGTCCAGCTAGTGGCAGTGGCCCATGTAGTCACCATGGCATGAAGGGAGAGATGACCTGAGGTTGGTACGAAACTCAAAGTGCGAGAGAAATGGTACGAAAATCCTAGTTTTCTAATCCATCTTAGGAATCAGAAGATATTATACCTTCCATATGGTGGTTGGGTAGTTTAGGGTGGCTTAACCCTACTGGGATTTTTGGAACCTAGTAGCCATTTGGTCCAGCTTAGTTTGGGGAAAAAATAGATGACACACACTCTAAACACCCCGACCGTAGTATCCCAGAGACAATTGTTAATTTATCATTAGGTATTAAATACAAGAAATAAAATTCCAAAGTATAAAATAATTTAGTAGTCTTGGTAAAATAGATACATACAGAAATCCCATGTTTCATTTAAAAACATGAAATAATACAATATTTTCTTTGGTATCGTCTTTATTCCCTCTAGTATATCACTGCATACCAATAATAAAACATTTCTTGGAATCCTGGGGAAATGAAACTTGAGAAAGGGGTGAGATTAGATTAATATTAAGGAAATTCATAAAATAAAATATAAATAAGTCATAAATAATATGGAAGGAATAAATGATGATAAAATAATTCCATATAAATAATCATATGATATTGAAACTTATCCATGGATATATAAACTATTAAAATAAACTCATGGACATTAGTAATTGATTTCATAATGATTGAATGCATAACTATAGACATCTTAACTTATCATCATGGTCTTATTCTAAGACATCTAAAACTACCATCAAGGTCTCGTGAAAATACATCTACATAAATGGTAAAGGCCTTGGACAAATACCCAATCTAGTTTTTATCATATGACCCACTAATGCATCGAGGGGATATCACTACAAAAAAACTAGTGGTTAGTTTTGGTTTATTAGTGGTTGTTCTAAAAACCACCAAAAAATAAAACGTATTAGAAAAATTATAATATTGAGGATGTTTTATTAAACTACTATTATATCATCTTATTTTAAAAATTACTTGTTGTTTTATTTAAACTAACGTTACATATTAAAAAAACCTTGATTTCATCCACCATACCTCCTTCATGCTAAGATAAACCGCCTCTTCCCTTTCCCCTTTGTGGCCCCCCAGATATGACCTCCCGACCTCCCTCTCATATCGGCTGTGACCCCCACCATTCACTCCCCTCAGTGAAAACCCATGACCCCGAAACCCCCACCTGACACTCCCCTCAATGGAGACCCCTACCACTCCCATTCCCATTGGTGGTGACCGCTGACCCCGAACCCCCACCTCGTGGTCCCCTCAACTCAGACCCCCCAACTCCCAATTTCATCGAAAAATACCTCTGACCCTGACCCCCACCTCACGCTCTCCTCAGCGGCAAGCCCCACCTCCTGATACCCTTAGCAAAGAATCCTTAACTCGAACCCCCTTTCTCCCCTATAAGCGACCCCCGATAAACACCCCCACTCTAACTCCCCTCGTTGACCACAATGACCCAACCCCTTTCGGCGACTGCCCTAACCCGGAACCCCTACCGACAACCACTGTAACTAAAACCCCATACCATCTACCTCTATTACCCTGAACCACCTTGATGGTGACCTTCGTGGCCCCAACCCCATACTGGTGACTAACGTGACCCCAAACCTCCCCGCCTTCAACTTCGGTAAACCCGACCCTACATCTGGTGACCGCTATAACCCTAAACCCCCTTTTGACTACTACTATGACCCTAATCCCCCTTTCAATGACCACGAAGACCCCAGACCCCCTTCCAACAACTACCATGACCCCAAATCCCCCTCTATCTCGACAGTGACCCCAAAGGCTTCTGTTCCCATTTTTTTGGTGACTACAGCCCTCGACATCATTGAAGGTACAACTGATTGAGTTTTTCTATTTTTTAATTAAATAATTTAAATTTCCATGTAATAATGTTTTGTTTATGTTTATTAATATTTTATTGAATCATTTTTATATTGAATTTATATTATGTCTAATCATTAACCTACCCAAGTCATTAATGAAGTTGGGTGATGTTTAATTTTGATTTCACCCCTTTTATTAAATGTTAATATCTTTATATCTTAATGTACCAGGAGAAGAAAATACAGTACCTATTGATAAAATTTTTATTAAGTTATCTAGAAACACACCTCAATATGCCACGTTTTTGAAAAAAAAAATATATTATTCATCTGAAAACCAAGCAGTGGATAGTTGAATAAAATATCTGTGAAAAGATTATAAATTCAAGTAATGGTTGATTAGAAATGAAGTATATGATGATTTGATATTGAATTTTTTTTCTTCTTGATATGTATGTTGGGTTTTTTATATTTAATCAAATGTTATGTAAAGTCAAAAAAATGAAAATATTGTTAATGAAACACAAAGTGATCCACCATAACAGAATTTGGGTTGAAATTTGTTAAATGATTCATTTGGGGTTGTAGAATACAATGTAAGAGATTTTAATAGAACGAAAAAACCTTATGTTGATCATAATCTGGTTAATCTTGCTGAGAACTTCAGTAACCAAAAATATGAGAACTGTGTATTAATTGAAGATGGACAATGAGATCTCTATGAAGGGTGTGCCAAGTATTCAAAGATGTTTTTTCTACTTATGTTTTATCATATCATGTGTCTCTATGGAATTAAAGAAAATTAAATATCCATGATTTTAGAGTTTCTTCATGATGAATTTAGTGAAGCTAAGATCCATGCATCACTCTATAAGATGAATAAATACATCAAAAAACTTGGACTTATTTAAATGAGGATACATGGATGCCCTAAAAATTTCATGGTTTATTAGGGAGAATATCCTGATAAAGAATAATTAATAAGATTATATAAAAAAATATGGAAGTTAATGAACAAAAATGATATTATAAATCAATAAAACCCTATAAAGAAATATAAGAAGAAAACTCCTACAAAGGTATTACATTACTTTCTTATAAAAAACACTTTCAAAGATTATTCATGTCATATAAGACTGCATATAACATGAAGTGGAATGATTAGGATAGTAATGATGGATTAATGCGACATTCAAATGATTCCACATCATGGAATATGTTTGATTCATTATATCTATATTTTTCTTTAGATCCTAGGAATGTACGTTTGGGATTGGCTTTTGATGGTCTTAACCCTTTTGGTACATTAATAAATAATTATAGCATTTGGACAGCTTTTTGATCCCATATAATCTACCTCCATGGATGTGTATGAATAAGAATTATTAAATTATTTCAATGATTATTCTTGGAAATAAAATTCCAAGAAATGAAAATGATGTATGCCTTTAACATGTAATCAATGAATTGCGAGAATTATGGGAAGATGAAGTAGAAAAATATGATTTTTCAATGAGATAACAATTAAAAATTAATACTTCTTTAATGTAGAAAATTAGTTACATTTATAGACTATGAAATTTATCTTACTGGAACACTCAAACTAGTTTGGATGTCCTAGTTTTTAATTTTCATTTTAAACCTCAATTAATAACTTATAACAGAAAATGGTGTTTTATGTTTCATCATCAATTTCATGATGCTTCTCATAAATTTAGGTCTAAAAGACATGATTCAATGAAGATATTCAATTGAGACATCTTCTGAAGGTGTTATCTGGTTGAAAAATATTGGGATAATTAATGAATGTAACTGAATAATTTATAAAATGTCATCAGTTTAATGAAGGGATATTGGGTATGAGGTAAAATATCCAAAAGAGTTGGAACACAATGACAGAAGCAAACAAATGTATTTTTCTAACTTCCTTACTTGGGGTTTAATTTGATATGTCATAATCTTGATGTAATTCATATTGAGAATAACTTTTATGAAAATGTAATTTTTATATTCCATAACGAGCAGGGTAAATCAAAGGATCACCTTAATGTTCATATGGATTTGGAGTCAATGAATATAAAGAATGTTTTTTTGGGAATACAAGAATGGAAATTATAATTTGGATATTTTTACAATGAAAAATAATTAGAAAGATATATTCCTTTGAACTTTAAAGAATTTAATAGTTCCAGATCGATATCCAAGTAACATATCAAGGTGCGTTGACTTAAAACATTGAAAGTTACATGTATTGTAAATTCATGACTCACATATTCTGATAGAGCAGTCGTTACCATTGGTATTATGTAATATGTTACCTAAAAAAGTAAGTGAGGTTCTAGTTGAGTTGTGTACCTTTTTTTAGGGATTTGTGGAAAAAATCTAAATCCTATTGAGCTTGATAAACTTTAAGAAATAATCATTTTGACACTGTATCATTTGGAGATGTTATTTCACCCTTTATTCTTTACAGTCCTAAATTATTTGACAATTCATTTGGTTTAATAAGCTATATTTGGTGGGCCAATACTCTCACAATGGATGGATCCAATTGAGAGGTCTGTTGAAATTATTTTTATTTCAAGTGGTTAATTTTATTTTACCAAATCTTTGTTCAATTTTTTAAATATGTTTCTCATTATTTAATCATGTACTAAGTTCATTTGAAATTATATTTGAGGAATAAATCTAAACTAGTAGGCATGATTGTTTAAGGTTACATAGATGAAGAGTGGTTGCGCTTGAAATGAGGTGACTAAGGGGTTGAGCTCAAAATGATCTGGAATTTACAAAAGCTATTTATAAGGAGATTGTTGATTGGTTCTCCCATCATGTAAGTATATAATCATATTCATATTATTGACATGTATTCATTTTTCCATGTTTAAAGTAACAACTTATATCTTTTTTCCTAGATAATGAATGTTGATAATTGATCTAAAATGTAAAGTTATTTTATTTTTTTGGATCAAGGTCCTATGAGGAAGGCTAAGAGATTCGATGCCTACAATATTCATAATTTCAGGTTTTGTACAATTTGTCATTAATAAGACTTGATAACACAAAATAGTTGTGTACTTTCACTTTTAAATTAGGGATGTTATAGAAGGATGAATGTTATAATTGAATTAAACTATAATGGTCAGTTTTATCTTATCTTATTCAAATTAAAGTGGGTCAACATTTATAGGGTTATAATTAAAGATTCATTACATTTTACATCTTTCCAATTCTCTCTCTTGATCTAATATAGTGATCATGAAGATAATGATCTATTTATCTTATGTTCACAAGAGGAATGATTTATTATGTGGATGATGAAAAATTTGAAGGTTGGAGTGTTATTATACACTTAAAGGAGAGATAATTATATTATATGGGTGATGAATATCAATTGGTACTTTGTGACAGTGATCCTTATCAACCACCAAAAATTTAATGGTTGTCTCTTAATAACATCAAAATAATAAAACATGAAAGATATCGTAAAAATTAAGGTGTCATCATAATGGAGGTTAATAACAATGAAGACAATGAATATGAACTTAATTTAATGTATAAATTGGTAATGAAAACATATTCCGATTTCTCATTGACATGTGTCTCAAACAGTTATACATTTTTATAGTTTTTAATTTGTAAAAATCCTATAGTTTTTTTTATTTTTAATAAATTTAATATAACTCAACCATTTGAATTGTAGGAAAGATGAGAACAAAAAAAAATTCATGATCCTAGCCAATTAGAATTTCGGATCACCCACCACCACCATCAACATCTATGCATCTAATTGATTATATTGTACCCAAGACTACTAGTGATTTAGCCGTTTCCTCTGATTTCATTGGTAGCCCACTGCCTGATTCACCTTCAGCGGTGCGGTAGTTGGTCACCCCTCCATCAAGGGTATATTGGAAAGTTAAATTTCTTGGTATTTATGTCATTGTATATAAAACAATATATTTTATTAATTGTTTAATTAATTTTTTAAATCGGTAAAGACAACCATAGATGGGATACAAATATGAACATGATAGATTTATGGGACCTGAAGGACTTTGAGATTAATATTTCATTTGATGACTTTGGGGTGTCTAACAGTGATGTTATCAAAACCATGGGATTATTCTTGGGTATATTACTTATGATATTTTGATAATTCCCATTAATTATAATGATTGGAGGCATATTCCCAGGGTTTGAAAAGATTAGGTCTTTTATACTCAATTAAATGTAATATTAATTTAGTATTTCTTGATAACTAATTTAAAAGACTTGAGTAAAATTTAATAATATACTTATAAAGTGTTATGTTTTTTATTTATAGATATTTTATCATTTTGATATCCCTAAATCCATTTCATGATGATGGACTTTGAAAAAATTGGGCAAGAAATGGAGATATTTTAAATGGAGATTATGGAATGAGTTTAATGACACATATCTCAGCTCATGATAGATGTATGAGAATGTGCCTAAAGGCATTTATCATGAGAAATGGAAGATATTTATTGATATTAATAGAGATTCATCTCACGAGGTCATTTCATATTTTACAGTATCTTAATAATATGACACACAATAAAATTATTAATTTTCATTAATATGGTATTTTTTAAAAATTCTCTAAAAAATACTTTTAATTTTGAGAAGCATGTCCCCTCACATCACTGGGTCTCAGAGTTTCTAAAGAAAAAGAACAATTTTGGTCTGTATTTTACTCATTATTTTTTTGTCATTTTATTATTATCCAAGTTTTTTTTAACTTTTTTATATTTTTTTATAATGGATAATGAATTAGGTCACTTTGTTGACCAAACAGGGATGTAGTTCATCATGCATAGGAAACCCGATCAAAGTTTTGTAAATGACCCTGCCAAATACATTGGAGTTAGTAATTTTCATTACCATCTCATGTTATTTCATTACTATAAATTTTTAATAATGAAAAATACATTATAACAACAAACAAGACTTAATCTCAATTAAATGGGGATGACTACATGGATCAAATGATGGAAATTTTGCATCATCTGATACATCTATCCAGACACAATTAATTATTTTTAAGACTTGTTTGTTTTTATAATGCATTTTAGTGTTATATTTTTATAGTAATGAAATAAATATAAATGGTAATCTAAAATTTATTAATTAGATAATATTATGAAGTTCATATTTTTAAAAAAATCCTTTCTTAATATTTTTTTATTAATATGTTAAAATTCAATAATTCTAGGATGAAAACCCTTCACAATCAGAACAATGGAGTTGAAATCATTTTAGGGAAGGAGATCGCCAAACAAGAAGGGGGGAAGAGTTATGGGAAAAATCTATCAATTATCTTTTGTATAGTGTCTTTATCATTTATTGTTACACCCATTGTGGGTTTGAGTAGTGATGTTGATCAAGAATTATAATGATAAATTGTAACATTGAATGAAATAGTGCTATAATAAGACTCTTATAAGACATCACAAGATTAGTGGTAGTCAACAATGGAAAATTCTTTACCTTATGTATTTCAGTGTACGAATTAAATGATCCCAGAGGAAATTAAAAATCATTATAGATTATATTTCAAAAGTAAAATAATAATTCCATAGATCATTTACACATTTATGAAGAACACATAAAAATTTCATAAATAAAACTAAAATGAAACATTTATATCAAAAACACGCACTTTGACTTATAGAGACCAAATATTATGCCATATTGACATGTGTTTGATTCCTACACATCAAAAATGATTTATATATCATTATCCACAACTCTGAAAATAATTTTAGCATTCTTTATAATTTTTAAATTAGTAAATAGTTTGTACATGTACAAAAGCCTTTAAAAATGTGTTTTGGATGGTCTAACCCAAGTAAATGATGTCGGATTTCCATGAAATTAGATGAAAATGACCGTATATTGAATTTTGAAATGTATTTACTAACGAAAAGTCATTATGAGTTACAGTTTTCAAGGAATGGTTGTAAATATATTTTTAGTGTTTTAAATCACTAAAATGTTTGTTTAATTATAAGAAACAAAAAAATGATCTTATTTTGATGTGAAATAAAGGTTAAACCCCCATTATGTTATCATTGATGTGTAATCACAGACTATATGTCAATGTAACATGTGGTGTGGTTAGAATGAATCAGTAAACACTTTTTAAAGCTATCAAATCCTTTAAAAATATATGTATAAAGGTAATAACCAGTAAAATGATGTTCTATTTCCCTCCAATTAGAGTAGAACAACCATATAGTTAATTGTGAATTTTAAGAACTAAAACATCATCATTCCGAGTTATGGTTTTTCTAGGATGAATATAAACATGTTTTTTTGGTTTTAAAACCCTAAAAAGTTAATGTAACGGTCAAAACCATAGAAAACTACCTCATATTGACATGAAATCAAGGTAAAACAATTTTTTTTTATTTTTGATTTGTACACATGGAATACACATCAATACGATGTGTGGTGTGGTTGGAATGACTTAAGGAACACCTTTGAAAGGTAATAAAGCCTTTAAAAACATGTGTCGAGGGTAAAAACTATGAAAATGATGTCATATTTCCCTGAAATCAAACAAAAAATACCATAATGTGTTTTTTGAAATGTAGGAATTGACGAAAAATCCTTCTGGGTTACGGTTTTCTCGGGATTACTAAAAGTGTGTTTTTAGAGTTTTAAAAAACTAATACATTCTTGTAATAATAAAAATAATATAAAAGAACCTTATATTAAGGTGAAGTCATAAGAAAAGAAACTTTGTGTTATTTATGATGTCTACATGTTGAAAAAATGTCAATTCGTTGTGTGGTGTGGTAAGAATGACTCGGTAAATGCCTTTTAAAGGTAAAAAAACTTTAAAAACATATGTCCGGGGTTCAACAAAGATTAAAGAAATTGAATTTCGAAGAAATCATGCAATAAGGACCATTTTTTTTGAGATGTAGGAACTTGATGAAAATTATTTTGAGTTATGGTATACCTGGGATGACCATAAACATTTTTTTAGTGTTTTAACACACTAAAATGTACGTGTAATGGTTTAAACCATAGAAAAAACCTCATACTGATGTGAAATCATGGTACAACAACTATTGTTTTATTTATGACATATACACACAAAAAATATGTCAATATAATGTGTAGTGTGGTCAGAATGACTTCGTAAACACTTTTAAAGCTACCAAATCCTTTAAAAACATGTTTCAGGGTGTAAAAAGTAAGGAAAAAATGTTATATTTCCCTAAAATAAGAGAATAATGATCATATATTTATTTTTGAAATATAGTAACTCGTGACATGTCATTATGAGTTACATATTTACTAGGATGGAAGTAATCTTTCTTTTAGTGTTTCAAAACACTGAAACATTTGTGTAATGGTCAATACCGTAAAAAACATCCTTAGATTATTGTGAAATCAAGGGGCAACCACCGTTTAGTTATTTTCTATGTGTATGTGTAGACCACATGTAATTATGACATGCAGTGTGGTCATAATCATTCAGTAAACACTTTTTAGTATCACCAAAGCCTTTTACAACTTGTGTTGTGGGGGTGGGGGGTCAAAACTAGGAAAATGATGTCGCATTTCCCTAAAATTAGAGGAAAATGTCCATAGATTATTTTTGGAATTGTAGGAACTGTCGGTGCATCATTCCAAGTCAAAGTTTACCAAGGATGCCCATAAATTCATTTTTAGTGTTTTGAAACACTAAAATGTTTGTGTAACAATCAAACCTATATAATATGACTTCAAATTGATGTTAAATCATGGGACAACAACAATTGTGTAACTTTTGACATGTTCGTGAATACCACACATCAATCGGATGCATGGTTTTGTCAGAATGACTCAGTAAACATTTATAAAAGATACCAAATCCTTTAAAAACATGTGTCGGGGGGTGGGGGGGTGGGGGACTAGGAAAACAACATCATATTACCCTAAAATAAAATAATAATAACCATATATTTATTTAGGAAATGTAGGATCTGATGAAATGTCATTTTGAGTTACGGTTTTCTCGGGATGGACCTAAACATGTATTTATTATTTTGAACCACTTAAATGTGCATTGAATGGTAAAAACTATATCAAACAACCTCTGATTAGAATGAAATCATTGTAAAACCATTTTTGTGTTTTTTGTGTGTACAAAGAGTCTACACATCAATCCAATTTTAGGTATAGTCAGAATGACTTGGTAAGCACTTTTTAAAGGTACCAAAGCCTTTAAAATCATGTGTTGAACAGTCTATACTAGGAAGAAGTCATTGGATTTCCCTAAAATTAGAGTAAATCAATCATAGATTATTTTTTGAATTTTAGGAATTGAAGATATTTCATTCTGAGTTCTGTTTTTCTCAGGATGGCCGTAAATGCTTTTTTCATGTCTTAAAATACTAAAACGTGCATGGAACAATCAAAACCATAGAAAATGGGTTTAGATTAACATTAAATCATGAGAGAACCATCATTGCGTAATTTTTAATGTGTACACACAGACTGCACATCAGTCCTAAATGTAATGTTGTTGGAATGACTCGGTAAACACTTTTTGAAGGTACCCAATCCTCAGAAAACATATGTTAGCGAGCCAAAACTAAGAAAACAACAACAAATTTCACTAAAATCAGAGGGAGATTAACATAGATTTATTTTTGAAATGTAGGAAACAATGACCCATCATTCTAAATTTTTTTTTCTAAGAATGTTTTTAAACATGTTTCTCGTGTTTTAAAACACTAAAATGTTCATGTAATGGTCATAACTATAACAAATTACCTTATATTGATGTGAAATCCTAGGACAACCATCCTTTTTTTATTTTAAAAAAATTGGATTTGATTTGATATCAAATCCTTTAAAATTTGTTTATTAGGAAAATCTAAACCACACCATACATTTATTTAAAAATTACTTAGAATATTAACTTGTCCATTTTTAGTTTCAATTATTTAATAATATCTTAAATATGTATGATTATGTTTTCAAAGTGTTTTTCATGATATATTATTTTTTATGTTAAATTATATTATGTTTTAATAATAAAATAATAAATTTTATTTGTAATATTATGAATATATTCTCTCCCTTTTATATTTAACATTTATTTTCTTAAATGTTCCAGTTTTTATTATTGGTGATAGATGTCAATAGTAGGTAGGAGGTTGACCATTATGATCCCTGAAATTCTTCAGAAGTAATTCATGATGGTTTTTAGTTTCTATGGTTTTTTTAAATTTTATCAATTATTATACTCTAATTATGATTTTTTATTTTTAGTATTTATTTTTTTTGTTACAGTTGATGAGATGATGTGGTCGGTTTCAGTTTATGAGATGATGTGTAGGTATACAGATGTAGTGGAGGTCGTGGAACGAATATATATTGGGAATGGGTTGTTGTTGGACATATTTTATATGTATATATTGATGACTGAGGTATGGGTTGATTGAGTTATATATTGACTGAGGTTATATTGGCAATATATGTTTGCATATATTATTATGGATGTATGATGTATGCATGATGGGTTTATCATAAATTTATATTTTAGTTCATTACATGTCATTTTTTTTATATTTATAGTTTACAAAAAATATACTTGAATTGTAATATTTAATAGCGGTTTTAGTTAATGCTGCTAATTGAATTAATTAAAATTATGTTTAAGGGTGGTTATGCTTGACCAACCATAAACATAGCCACCACTAATATATTTTATTTTGATTAGTTTCATATAATCTATTTCTGGGTTTTTTTTAAAATAACCTCCATTAAATAGAACGGAAACCTCCACTAAATGCTTTAAACATTAGACATACAAAAACCGATGTGAAATTAAAGGAACCACCACTAAATGACTAGTGACTATACAATACATGGTGCTTTTTTTAACCACTTCTATATTATTAGGTGGTAGTATAAACCAACACCATTTCAAAAAAAATCTCCACTAATTCCCTCTTTTTTTAGTTTATATAATTTCATGCCCCACCCATCACTTAATAATTTAAATTCATTCATGATATTAATACTCGACACAACATAATAAATATTCCTTGAAAATCAATAACTATCTATATTAGAAGAAATAACATACCAAATATCAAAAATTTCCCAAGGATAGTTGATCATAAAACATATAGGGAAATACGGTGGATTTAATCCTAAGAGTATAAACTCATTAAATAGTATGATACAATAAAGAATGTTGAAAAATATGAAACTAATTACGCAATATCACTTGAAAATTTTGTGAGAATAATATGAATTTTCACTTTAAAAACAATTATTTAAAATATAATTTTTCCCCAAATATTAATTAAACAATTTTCTTTGATAATAATCTTATAAAATTTTAAATAAAGATTTAAATAATTAAATTTTCATGATGGTGGAAAATTCCTTTCAAGCTGTATAAGTTAAAAAATAGTCATTTCACACTTTTGTAAAAAGGTAAAAAAGTACATTCTTTAGAAATTGAAAAGAATATTTCATTTAAACCATGTTATAAAAACTAAAAAATTTGTAAAAATGTATTTAATAAATAATTTTATAATATTATAGACATCCTTTTATAAATTTTAATTAAAATGTGGATGTGAGGAAGAATGATTCCCGATCGAGTAGAAAAACTAGGTCTATTTTCCCTAAAAAGATCATTTCAGTATATTGATTACTTAATGAGATGAAATTGAAAGGAAAAAATTTTAATTTATATAATTACCTACAATATAATAAAATATATTAGATTTTATACAGAAAGATCAAATAATTCCCTTCAACAGGGACTTAAATATAAAACATCCTGAATAATGATGAGACCGTGAAATAAATTCTAACGTAAGGTTCGAATTCATTTATAAGTGTACGAACCCCTATTATAATATATATATATTTATTATAGATATATTCTAGGACCTCACTAATTAAAATCATACCATACAATATTTACTTATAATCTTCTATCACCAATTTATTAACAATTTTTTTAGAATCACTATTATGTATAATAACTGCTTTTTTTATGTATGTTTTGGTTTGGTAGTTTTAGTATTTTTACCTTTGTCATGGTTACATCATCTATATAATTTGAAACATTATATTAATATAATATATATTACTTTTATAATTATTTATAGTAATACACATAATATAGAGATAAAAAAATGAATTACATTATTCCAGGAGATAGTAGACCGCACGTATACATGAACATTGTTTTCACTTTTAGAGAGATGGATAGAAAGAAATTTAAATAATGATGAAAATTTATAAAAAAATTACTATAAAATATATATCATATATATTCAAAAAATATATCCTTAATACCATCCATATAAAATAGAAATGAAAAAACAGATCATATCGCTTCGTAGAGGTGGTAGTCTACCCGTACACTCGAGATACATTATTGTTTTGCAATGTATTGGAAGGTGATATGGAAGATATGATATTATAATTAAATTGAATTATTGTTTCATAAATATCATATTTAAACATTAAACCCATTATAAAACCCATCCATAAAATATAATGTTGAAAAATGAAATTTATCGCTATATGAAGACGGTAAGTCGTACACACACATGAGCAATAATTCCACCATCCATTAGATGGAGAAGAGGGTTAATAATGGTGGTTTTATAATCATATTAAAATTTCAGTATATATGGATAACTTGACTAATTATTTCATGCTAAATACATCATATTATAGGATTTAAAATAACAAATAAATTGAAATAGTTTGGGTATGCCGATTACTTCTTCTTTAGGAATCCTCTTTTAGATAATTTATTATGAAAACTAGATTTTGTCATTTGAGGATAATAACACCGATAAAACATGAATAATATTCATTTTAAGATAATCGTTCTTGTATTTTTTGATATAGGTTTCTCAAAGGGGTCTAAATAATTGAAGGAAGGAGTGTCCATTTATAAGGGAGGGAAAGGGCACATAAAGAATTATTAAAATGATTAAAATATAACTAAGTCATTCTCAAGAATAATACTTAAAAATGGACCTATATTAGAATTTAAGGTACTATATGTTTTAAATAGCATCAAAAAATAATTTTTTAGTTTAATTTGTTTTTGAAACCTTATATTGTCGTTTAAGCCTTTAGTTAACCAATTTTAACCTTAATCGCTATAACATCATTTTCAATCTTAAGGGGTTATAATTTTACTTATATGGTGAAAATTAAATCATAAATAGAAAATTAATGACATGTTAGAACATATTCTATCTCATTTTACCCTTTTAAATTTTTAATTATTTTTAAATAATTTAATAATATATTATTTTTATAAAATATCATTATTGTCATTTTTGACACTCATTATTTTATTTGACTTAAAATATGTAAATAAAAGTTTTAATTCGAATGTAAACCTTTAACTTGTCCCTAATATGTTATATTTTTCAAAAAAAATCCTGTATTATAATACATCTCCCAACTTTTATTACTTTTAATATATTTATAATCATTTATTTCATTTTTCTATAAAAAGAATAAATACTGTGTTAGTGTTGCATAAAAATTTGAAGTAATTATATAGTAGATAAAAATAATAAATAAATTACTATTAGGAAATTAATTTTATTATTATCCAAATAAAAATCTGTATTCATTCACTATAATCTTTTTTCTCTATGTGAACACACTAGAGCTATTTAAATGTAAGAGAGTGACATTTTTTATTTTTGTTTGCTTTAAATATTATATTTGTCATTTTTTTGAACTAGTGTGCCAATAAACAATTAAATTTTGAGACTAAGGTGATTATTTTAGAATTATTTTCATCTAATAATAATTTTAATGAAAATTGGTGATCTTAAAAAATGTTTTTAATCAAGGTTAACATGATTTACCCTTTACCATGGTGAAAATTTTTACCACATCTACTATTCAAAATGCCTAAAAATAAAATTTTCCTGTTAAAAAATTTTAACCTCTTAATTAAAAATAAAGTATTCATTTTAACCAATTAAATATCTATAAGTTATAGAAAACAAGTTTTAAATAATCACACAAAATTTGATTAAAACAACTTTTTAGAAAAATATATTTTTAAACATAAGATATGACTTATTCCTATGTTATGTATAAAAAACATTAGATGAATTTTGAGGAATTTGATTGAATATCTAACATATAAATTTTATTAAAATAATTCAAAAATAATTATTAACTTAATTTATTATGGTTGAAATGCATTTCATTAATAATTTTTTTTAGAAAAACCACTTCTCTATTTTAAAATAATTTTTATTTCCATTTATAATCAAATGAAAATCAATGAATTTATTTGTACATAATTTTTTATTAATTTAGAATTTATTATTCATACTCACCAATTTAACTGCATAGTCATAATGATATAATATATCATAGTTTATTTAGAATAAGGGTTTTGTGTATCAGAAGCTGTAAATATATTTATTTGAAGAGAAACATATTTTAAAATATCAAGGTGTTACATTCTATCCCCTTAAAAAGAATTTCACAAAAAAAACTATATCACTCCAATACCAATAAATTAGAACATATATTTTTCCATTACATCCTCAGGCTCCCAAAGAGCTTCTTCAATGTTCTGATTCCTTCAAAAAATATTAATCTGATAAGTCGTTTTTTTCAGTAGCCCGTTATCTATACAGTCCATGATTTCCACCTACTATTTTTATAGTAAATATTATAATCCAATGGTACATCTTCTATGTTTAGTATATTTTAAGGATCATGTTTTTTCTTCTTTATGATAGATACATGGGTGATGTTAGGAACTTGAGAGAGGTTTGGTGGAAGTGCCAAGAAATAAGATTCCTTTACTACTCGATAAAAAATCACAAAAGGGACAATATAACTAGGGATGCTATTTTCCTTCTTTTTTAATCTCATATCCTTATTTTGAAGATAAATTTGCCTATTTTTTCCACCAACTTCAAATTTCAGATCACACTGATGATTTTCAATATATTGTTTTTGTTGACTTTGTGCTACCTTGATGCATTGTTGAATGGTGATAACTTTCTTTTCCATTTCCTTTACTAGATCAGTCCCCAAAATATTTATATATCTAAATTCACCCTATCATTTAGGTGTAATACAATTATTTCCATAAAAGGCTTCATAAGGAGCCATATGAATTCTTAAGTGAAAGATATCATTGTTAGAAAAATTTTCCATAGGAAGGTGCTGATCTTAATCACCATTAAAATACATAGAAATGTATATCAACATGAAATATAGAGATTTAATGGTCCTATTAGAATTAACATATGTTTAAGGATGATAAGTTGTAGTGAAAATCAATTTTATATCCAAATCTAACTAAATAATTTTATATAATTTCGAGGTAAACCTCATATCCAAATTAGATACCACGGACAATGGAAGTCCATGAAACCTTACCACCTTATTAATGTTTATTTTGGAAATTTGATCAAGAGATAAATATTATTTGATAATAATAAAGTGTAACGGTTTTATTAGGATATCAAAGAGATACCGATTTTTATAATGGCCTTTTGATTTTTTAGAGAGTCTGATGAGCAAATCCATGATAATGTTTCCCTATTTCATTATGGTTTGGGTAATGGTTGTAAGATCCTCTTATAATTATTTATCTTATTGTCACGACCCATCCCAGTGGGGCCTGCGCCGTGACTCCCTAAGCCCGCCTCCAATAGGCCATGGGCTGGTGACTAGCACCGAGTAGGCATATTACTAACATGTGAAGCATTTCCTAAAATCTTGTACACACGCACACATCTCCAAGCCCACAAATGCTGAAATGTACAAACCACTAAGGAACAAAAATGCATGCATACACTAAACCCAACAAAAAGAGTAAGACAGAAAGTAAAGAATGGAAAGTAAACTGGGCCAGAATACAAGCTCACAAAAACAAGAGTTTAAAAACTGAAAAGTCCAACCTATAAGGACAAGAAGGTACTGGGACTATTTCTCATAGCCGTAGGAATGCATCGGCCTATAGGGAACTCAGAAAGCTCGGTTCTATCCAGGTCCACCATGGACTCTGTCAAAAGGATACTCTTCTGCACAATACACGACATGTACGGGCAAAGCCCGTGCAGGGGTGAGTATAACAATACTCAGTAGAGGACCCAGAAAACCACAAAGTAGTACAAAAATTAAAGGCACAGTTAGCTATGAAACGTATATGTCTATAGAACATATAGGAAGAGAAACACAACCCAGATATACTTAAAACCCAGACCTGTAGTCTAGAGACAAGTCACAAAACTGCATACCCCCGCTAGGGATTCAGTTCAAAGATTCCAGGAAGTACTCGTTCTGGGAGAACACACTCCACGAGTGTGGTAGCTCTGATGACGTCCATCCGAGAAGCATTGTTCATCGGGAAAAGTCACAAGAGATAGTTACACTCATTACGAGAGGCACACTCCTGAGTGTGAAGATTCCGATAGATAGATGCAATCATTATGGGAGACACACTCCAGAGTGGGAAAGATCACGATACATAGATGAGGATCACTGCCATAACCATGGAGGATACCGAGACTCATCCGAAATTCACTTGATAGGTAGAGGATCGACGCCTGCTGGAGTTGGTTAGGTCGATGCCTAACTCTACCTAGGGTCAATAATGGATAGAGGATCTCGTTCAGGACCTCTCGGATGGATTCCTGACTCTATCATAGAAAATACTATTGAAGGGATCATACTCCTATAGAATAAAATGATACCTGACCTTCAGCAGAATGAGAATAAGGGGCACTAACCCAAAAGAAACATGTCCAAGATAAGGTGGACAAAAGGACCATGCCATTTTCCAAAAAGTACACGGCGTGTAGAAAAGTTACACGCCGTGTCGTCTGACCCCAGGTACTGCCTGTGTACAATGTCCTGTGTCATATGTATGGTCATTTAGAAAAGTTAGTCCACGACGTGTTGTACTGTGTACACGCCGTGTCCGAGTGACTGGGGTCAGCTCCGTGTACGCTGGCCATGTGCCCGTACACGGTCCTCAACCTGTGTACTCCAAACCGTGTAACCGGTACATGCGGTGACCCACGTTACTGGCCTTGCCTAGACGTGTGATGGAGTACATGGTCATGTACTCTACCCCATCTCCGTGTATCCCCTGGATACACGCCAAGTCTTGCGTAGCCACCTCTGCCCTGGTGTACACGCTGTGTTCTGAAGTAGTGTAGATCATCCCTTGTCCGTGTACTCCCCAAAATACACAATGAGCTTTGGGGAAAGTCCAACATGTCATGTGACCAGGGTCACATGCCATGTGATTCCTCTATGACCCCCTAAACCCTAGCCGTCGCCGCCAGTACTACACGATGTGTTCTTCAGAAGTACACACCATGTATTCCGGAAATTTCCAGAAACGCGGACCTCCACTGTCGCGCCTACGGTAATGCCCCATTCGTCGATCCGGTCATCCGATCGCCATGAAACTCCTAGGTTTTTGTCACCCCGACACCACGAAGCTGATTCCGTTGTTTTTAGACCTCTAATAGGCTCTGAAAACATGCAATGATCCACCAGCGTGAAAAATGCTCGAAGAATGGCCCTTCCCGATCTGGTCCGATTCATCATCCACTATCATCGTCACACCTTCACAAGGTCGTTGTGGCATTGAATCCTCAATTTCGGATCGTTGGGTCGCAAAACAGATGCTCAACGATCCATTGTTCGTCGCCCCACGAAGAATGCGAGGAACACACAAAGAAAATAAATGGAAGAAAAACCAATCGAACAAATTTGAGGAATGAACCTCCGTCGTTGTTCGTCACGGCATTGATCTGCTCCCGTTAATAGGATTAAATTGAGTAAAAATCAACAACAATAATCAACATGGATTAATTCCCCAAAATCATTCCAAATAAAACCCTCCCACAATGGTTGATCTGTGTTCGTCGTTTTAAATTCAAAACAGGGAAAGGGAGATGAAATAACAACCCGTACCTCAACTGGGATTGATCAACGATAAAGGGTCCATGATACCATCATCGTCGAGATCCTCCAACTTCATTGGCACAGTGATTCTCAACTTTGATCCGTCGTCATTCATCGCTGAGATTTTGCTCCAACGCTCCTCGGATTCTCCAGAGATTTCTCTCAATCATCGCCAACAAGAAAAATTCGATTATCCCAATAAAATGGAAACATATTTGACATCCCATTACACTGTGGCATTAATGAGTCAATGTTGTTGTTTCTGAGTCATTATGACATGACATTAATTACTGAAATATCTGCCCCATCGCTGCGCTGTAGCAGATATTTCTAAAAAGAAATAAAATAAACTTTGCGAATTTATTTTATTTTATTTTACTTAAAACATCCAAAAATTAACTTTTTCCCTCGACCCGTTCTGGTTGAGGTTAGACCCGTTCTTAGGTAATGTCTTCATCCCAGATGCAATGACGCCCTCAGATTTTTAATCCTGGCATCCGTTTGGAAACTACCACAACTACACACAAGTTCTGACTCACTAAACTTA
The DNA here is from genome assembly GCA_963277665.1 of Viscum album. Lineage (NCBI taxonomy): Eukaryota > Viridiplantae > Streptophyta > Magnoliopsida > Santalales > Viscaceae > Viscum > Viscum album. The sequence goes on from OY728156.1 coordinate 322,186,694, forward strand.
AAAAAAGGTTTGAACCACTATTATGGGATCACCGGCCCCCGTAATGATGTGTCGTCTCTGCGCCTGGTCTCGAAATAATTCCATAAAATATTTAAAAATAATAAACAGAAAAATCTGAGACATTACATTCTCCCCACCTTGGGGATTTACGTCCCCGGAAAGCCAAAACAAAGTCTACTAAAAAGATGTGGGTACTAGGCATGGATCTGGGCCTCCCGCTCCCACGTGCTCTCCTGATGATTCCCGTGCTGCCACCGGATGCGCACTAGGGGAATCGATCGACCATGAAGGATCCTCTTCTGCCGATCCTCGATCTCCCCTGGGTACTCAGCAAAGTTCACTCCATCTTCGATGTTCAGCTCGCCCCAGTCGATGATGTTCAATGGGTCATTCATGTACCTCCTCAACTGTGACACGTGGAAGACATCATGTACCCAATGCAACTGCGGTGGTAGAGCTAGGTGGTACGCCACCTTGCCAACTCTACACAGTATCTGGAAAGGTCCAATGAACCGCAGAGATAGCTTTCCGCCCTTGACAAATCTCCATAAACCTCATCAATGTGAGACCTGAAGAAAGATGTGGTCTCCCTCCTCATACTCCAGGGGTCTCCGTCGTCTGCCAGCATAAGACTTCTGCCGGCTCTGTGCAGTCTTTATCCACTCCCGGATGATCTGCACCTTCTCAGTGGAAGCTCTCGCTAAATCTGGACCCATGAGTGCTGACTCTCTGGGGTCGGTCCATCAAAGTGGTGACCGTCAGGGTCTCCTATACAAGGCCCCAAATGGTGCCATACCAATGTTGGAGTGGTAGCTATTATTGTATGCAAACTCCACCAGTGGTAGGTGGTCCTCCCAACTACGATCAAAGTCCAAGATACTGTCTTGCAACATGTCCTCCAGAATCTGAATGGTTCTCTCTGTCTGACCATCGGTCTAGGGATGAAACACTGTGCTCAAGTATAGCTGAGTCCCAAAGGCCTCCTACAATGCCTTACACAACTGTGATGTGAAGAGGGCATCTTGGTCCGAGACTATCATCGAAGGGGCTCCATGTAACCGAACTATCTTTTTCCATGCCACGGGTATAACAGTGCGTTCTTGGAAAAGAAGTATGTGATCCCCACCTTGGGAATAACTATGAGGAGCATGTACTGTGGATAAATAAGAACATAATGCCTCAAAGTTGACATCCCTAATCTGTGCTTCCCTAACTCGTTGTAAGAGTGGAGGGGTGACAACTAACAACTGCAGGTAGGCTGCATCTTCGTTGTCCACGAAGGACAACTGTAACGTGGATAACTATTTTGTCACCTCACTTAGCAGATGTGAGATCGACCTTCTGCTCAGAGCATCTACCACCTTGTTCCCCTTCCCAGGAGTATAAATGATCTCAAAATCATAGTCCTGGAGGAACTCTAGCCATCACCTCTGTCTCAGATTCAGATCTTTCAGTGAAAAGATGTACCTGAGGCTCTTGTGGTTATAGTAGACAATAAACCGCTCTCCCATAAGGTAGTCTCACCACATCTTCAATACGAAGACTACCACAACCAACTCAATATCATGGGTTGTATAGTTCTGCTCATGTGGACTAAGCTGGTGAAAACCATAAGAAATCACTGCCTGCCTCTGCATCAGGACAATACCTAGCCCGGTCCATGATGCGTTGCAGAAAACTAGACACCCTCGTCTGACAATCTCAAGAATGGGACTCTCGTCAAACTCTGTCTCAACTGCTCGACGGCTTGCTGAAACTTCTCTGTCCACACGAAGGTTTTCCCATTACTGGTCAAGGCTATCATCGGTGCTGATATCTGAGAGAAATCAGGAATGAATCTCCGGTAATGTCATGCCAACCCAAGGAAGCTCCACACCACTGTCACACTCTAAGGTGGCTCCCATTCTAACACAGCCTCCACCTTGGATGTGTCTATAGTTACTCCATCTACTGAGATGACATGTCCCAGAAAGTGGACCTCTTGAATCCATAACTAGAACATTGAGAGCTTCCCATAAAGCTGGTGCTCCTAAACTACATCTAGAACTATCCACAGGTGTCTCGCATCCTCCTCCTCTGATGCCAAGTACAGAAGGATGTCGTCGATGAAGACCACTACGAACTGGTCCAAGTACGACTGGAAGATCTAGTTCATTAGTCCCATGAACACTGCGGGGCATTCATCACACCGAAAGGAATCACCAAGTACTCATAGTGACCGTAGTGGCATCTAAAAGCCATCTTCGGTATATCCTTCTCTTGTAGTTATAACTGGTGATATCCTGATTGAAGGTCAACCTTCAAGAACCACTATGCCCCTCTCAGCTGATCGAAGAGGTTGTCCATTCTTGTCAGTGGATACTCTTTCTTCACTGTTACATAATTCAAGTGCTGGTAATCCACACACAACCTCAGAATCATGTATGCCTTCTTGGAAAACTAGACTGCGGCCGCCCAGGGTGAAACGCCGGGTCTCATGAGACCCCTGCTCTGCAAATCCTCCAACTGCACCCTCATCTTGCGAAGATCTGCGGGAGCCATCCGATATGTTGATGAGGAAATCAGTGTCGTCCTGAGGTGTAAGTCGATGCAACAGTTGATCTCCTAGCGGGGAGGTAGTTCTTGAACATCTTTGGGAAAGACATCCTCACACTCCCCCACTACTACTGGGAATTGATATCTCACAATATCTACTGCTCTGAGGGTAAGGCTAGCCATCTCATGAGCGATCAGATGCAGCCTCCTATGTATGAGCCCATTCTGTGCTGCCTGGGTTTACTTTTCTCTGACAAAGGAAAACCTCGTTCCATCACGGCGGACACACCACACACTTCGCCTAAAACAGTAAATCTGGGCATGGAACAATGACAACCAATCCATACCAAGAATGACATCGTAAGGCCTCGACGCTACCAACAAGAGGTTCCAACCAAAACTATCACCTCCAAGGGTAAGATAACACTGTCTGCAAAAGTGCGTGATCATCGAGTCTCCTCCCGTAAGTGTATCTGAGCATAAGGATCGAGTCAACAATTCTACTAGAATCTCGAGGTTTGGTACAAGACATGTGGCTATGAAGTAATGACTAGAACCTATGCCTATAAGTACGACAACTACGGTTGAGAAGACAGAGATCATACCTCGAATCATCCCTGGAGTCCCTGGGTCGTATGCCTCAACCGCATGCAGCTGACCTCTAGACATGACCTACACGACATGTTCTAGGTAGCACATGGTGTGTACTTGGTTTTTCCTCTATTCCTCTCTGACTTTACCACACCCAATGTATATTCTTCATACACAGCAAGACTACATGGAATGTACTAGGAGTACATGGCATGTACATGGTAAAAACTCTCAACCCGACCAACACCCCTACCCTCCAGGTAGGGCCTTCACACACTGCCATGGTACACGACGTTTACCTTAGAGTACAAGGAGTGTGATCCCAAAATAATTCCATGTGTCCAATTTTGGTCCAAAACATAGTGAGTTCTCCCAGATTTATCAAAAACAATTCAAAAAACAGAAAGAAAAAGAAACCCGTTCTGTAAAGTAAGAACCAGGTTCTTACAAAATTCACCCCTTAAAGAAATTCTTCAATGAATTTCCATTCCAAGGGTAAGGCATAAAAAATCCAGATAACTATGGCCTCAAAACTCAAATCAAGAAAAGGTTCACCAACCTGTTTCTGGACCCATGGTCTTCCTTTGACACATCATCACACCTGCACCTCATAAGGTGTTCTTGTGTCACTTAAAACACCCATTCATGTCCCACACTGCATTGGTGTCTGCCTCAACATGGTCCTACATCCCATGGATTCTCAAAACAAAACCTGGTTTCATGAACCTCAAGTAACCCGCATCATCAATGCCCCAATTCCCACAGCACCGCAAGTAACCCGCATCCTCAATGCTTCTGATGCCACCTATCACACACACACACATATATTTTAAATATAAATATATATCACACACCGAATTTTTTTCCAACCAACTGAAAAACATCTGGTTAGTCCATATAAATCCTGCGCACCTCGTGCACTCAAAATGGACATGCCTTAATAGGACATGCAAAAAATAAAACAAGAAAAATCATGGCCACACTCGTATTGTACCTCTAACCATCATCATCTCACTAGGATGGTCAGCCTGTGGCGACTCCATGACCTGCACCTGGCCTGACACATGGCTGGCTGAATCCTATCCTCCTTGCAGTGCTACACCAGTCACCAGCCATTGACCCCACGGTTGGGCCCACTGTCTCTTCCATGTCCTCCTCGTGCAACTCAACCTCAGAAACCGTCACCTAGTACCAACACTGATTAGACCTCATACCCTATAGTCTGTCCTGGTCCCTGCCTGCTGGCTATCTGAGAAGGATTCCTGCAAAACCTCTCAAGATACCCAACCTATCCACATGCCCGACACTCATTTGGAGGATTCTCACATTGAGTCCAGACATGCCCTGGTGGCCCACATTGAATGAAAACCACTGCTAAACTACCACATGGTGGTCTAGCTGAGTCATTTTTCTAACCTCCCTACTAAAAATTATCCCGAACTCATTTCCTGCTATCTGAACCATCACCTAAATCCATCACCCAGCTCAAACGTGACCTATCCATCAAGTTTACCTCATCTATGTTTGCTTGATTCACCTCCTATGAGAATGAGGCAAGAAGAAAGATGTTTTCCTACTCCTGGATGGCATTTATTAATCCATCTTCAAAGTGCCTCACACTTGAGGTGTCATCGCTTACCATATATGGTGCAAAGAGAGACAACTCAGTGAAAGTAGTTGTATAGTCCATGATGGACATGTCACCCTGCAGAAGGCTCAGAAAATCCCATGCTCTCTCCGCCCTTAGTGTCTCTAGAAATATTTGATCGAAAAACCTATCCTCAAAGTCCTTCAGGTCAGTACCTAATGTATGTGATCCTAAACCTTCATATCCCACCAGCACTTCACCGGTCCATTGAGAATGTACGTCACCAGCTTAACCCTCCTACCTGAAGGTGTATCGAGCTGCTCAAAGACCATATGCATGCTATCTATCCAGTTCTCATTCCTATGTGGAGCACCCTCACCCTGAAAAAGTGGAGGGTGCTACAAGATGAACTCCCTTTCCAAATACACCATAAAAGGGACTATTCCCTATTGGCATTTATTGATACCCTATAAAACACTTACCAAGCTAGATCGAAGCTTCTCATCGAGCTACAACCAAAATTCTTTTAAACCCAGTAACTGCCCTTCCTGTACTAGATCCTAAACCTGATCATGTCCCTAAGCATGTACCTGTGGCTCATGCTCTTCCTAACCGTTATGATTTTGAACCTGATAGTGCTCATGCGGCACTGTACCATCTCCTTCCTGACGTTCCATTTGAGCCATCTAAGAGGAACCTGCTGAATACCATAAATGGTCAGGCCACCCATATATATATAAGAATATATTCACATAGATAGGGAAAGTAGTAAAAGGTAGTGTATAAAAACTACCTTACTCTCCCCCACCGCAACCCATGCCCACAGCATTCCGGCCTCATGTCCTCCTTACCCACCCTCAACAAATCCAAGTATCGTAGTATCCATAGGCCATGCCCTTCCTGACAAAAAATGTTGCCTCAAACTGGTGATTGAGTCACCCAATCTTGACAGTCAGACTACCTCAAACTGACATTTAGGAAACCCAATCCTAGTGATCAACATCACCTCAGTCATAGTACCTGCCTACTCATTTAGGATCCAATCCATAATATCATGCCACGTGCAATTTTATATAATTTAAAGCATGGAATATTACATTATAATAAACATGAAATTCTATCAAGAATTACACTTTTCACATTTTAAAAGAAGCTATAACACGGAAATTTATATTATTCACATGGTATTATTACTTCAAAAATCATACGTTCGAATATGAAACTGAAATTCCCCAACAATGTGCCTATAAAAATCCAAGAAAACTTGCCTTGCCATACCATGATAAAGTCTAATTTATCCCTTAGCTCACCGTGTCAAGGGTCACATACTACAATCAATAACATCACATACCAAGTGAGCCACCAAAGTGGAAATAATATAAAAAATTATCTAAACAAAATAGAAACAATAATTCCCTCCCAAGTTAGCTTGGTTCATCACTTTTACCTGGGGTTGTAGGCACCGAAGCACAAGCTAGAAACCTAGTTTCAATAACAACCTATCTTCAGTATAACATTTCCAAAATAGAATAACCAATAAAAAAATGTAGTCTTGATCTCATAAGTAGTCAGTAAAAAGATTCTACTAAATCCCTATAAAAAAAACCTCTTTGACACCACTTTGTAACGTCCCGAACCGAACAACCACCTGAATAGTGCTAAATGGGTCGGGTGTTACTGAGATTAGGCGCACCTCCGCGAAATCCAAAAGTTTTCAAATATAAGTGAGGGCGTAATAGGTATAGTGGGGAGGCTACACCCTCTTGGATGGAGGAAAATAAAGGTACTCGTCCGAGTATAGTGACAAAACATGCAGTGGAGATAAATAAAAAAGTTGACTCCAACTAGACCCACATAACGGAAGCACATACAATATCAATAACTAATGGAAACAATATATAAAAAAGTGAAAAAGAAATTAAATTTAACAGCATGCTGAACACCAATTTTAACTACTAAGAAAACCAAGCATGGTTCCATAGAAGGTCATAAATGTCAATAAAAAGTGTTCCAATGGATAACTAGTAGTAGATACAATAATAATGTAAGCATGATGATACAAAATGAAAGCTAAAACAAAATTAAACTTCAACTAGGCATGAACTCAAGGTCCATACCATCTCTATGTCAAACATCACTAAAATCCGTCTCCTGATCCGGATCCCTTACTTGTATGTAAAACCATAAAGTCAACATGTGTCCCGAAGGGCCCGTGTAGAGTGTAAAATAAATCTCAGTAGGATACCACCAAATACCGCGTACCTAGTGAAAGTGTTTAATAAGGAAATGAGTAAACTATTCAATACAAAAAATAAACACAAACTCCACTGGTGCTCAATATACATCAGAGAGCATCATATGCTTCGGCCAACACTGGAATCTCAGTCATGTAACCCGACACCATGTACCTCCTGACACCGCGTGTCTCAAGTACTGAAGTCTCGAAGGCATGTCCAAGAAATATTAACCTAGAACAATTTTCCTCCTAAAACCTCTTGTCTAAAGTACCGATGTCTTGTCGGCACACCCAAGTAATAGTAACCTGGTCTGATGGACCCCTGGCACCTCATGTCACAAGTACTGACATCCCGAAGGCATGGATGAAAAATCTGAAGGCTCCTCACTATTCACATTGCTTCCACAACAATCAACCTCAAACCATAATCACCTAACTACAACTATGGGGGCCTCTACCAACATGAGCGATCAAAGCCACCTCATCACGTAGTCATCTATGTGCACACGACCCAAATCAAAAGTGAGCAGTAATCACCAAATTTCGAACCCAAGCCACAACCTCTTGGGAACCTCATGCCCCTATGACCATTTCACTCACAATATAATTGATTTTCCATCTAGGTAACCCGGTCCATGCCCATCCTGACAGTCACACTGCCTCAATCCGACATCCACGATGTCCAATCCCGTGGTGAAACCACCCAACTAATTCAGGCCAAGTCCAACCTATGATCAACATCACTCAATAATATCCAGACCATTCCCAACACAACCAAAAGGTTCCTGAATATGTAATATCATGATTCACATATACATATAATAAAAAAGAATCACATTAAATTGGAAAAACAATTTAAATAGTTGAATTGAACTAGCCATGTGTTGTCCCATACCAGTAATGAAGTCTTTAATGCCTCTAACAAGTCATATCATGCTTTAACAAATTAAACTCAGTAGTTTGAATGAAGAAAATTAAATTATAACCATTTTGTAACCCCTGGACACAATGCCCCCAAATGATCAAAGACCACTCACCCAACCTCACTCAACCACAATAGGTGCAGCGCATGCCCATTGCATCCCACGGGGTATAACAATCAATTTAATATGGATTAATAAGGTTCTAATAAAAACCCAATGTTGCATTAAAAATCTTAAACCTTCAAATGACAACAAAAACACAAAAAAAATTATGTACTGCCAACCTCGAACAAGTATGAAGATCCTCCTCCAGTATCAGCCTCTAATTCAGAATAAAACATGGTAGATCTATAAAATGAGCATAAATTCTCAAACCCTTATAACATGGTTTAGAATAGAAATCAAGAAGAACAGATCAATAGGAATAAATAGCATACTGAGGGGGTTTTAATGGATTAGACGGTGTTTAAATCTGACTTAAGATGAAGATCTGGGAGCTATTTGATGTTCCGATTGACTTGGTTCATGAAACCCGGTGACCCCTACTGTCCACTACCTCAAAACAAGGATACTACCTATTTTATTTGAAAAAAGAAACTACATGGTTAGTATATAGGTATACACTATGTGTATACCATTTAACTGTTCCAAAGATGATTGTTTTCCACAGACTTACTTTGCCTACCTGCCGACATGACCTACAATGTGTCTACTAGGTAGTACATGACATGTACTTGGGTTTTCATCTATTCCTCAAAGACTTTTCCACACGCCATGTGTATCACTCATACATGGCTAGACTACGTGGCATGTACTATGAGTACACTATGTGTACATTTTAAAAATTTTCTACCCAGATAACATGAGTACCTGCCATGTATGGCCTTCACACACAGCCATGGTACACGACATATAACCCCAAAATCATTCCATGTGTAAAATTGTTGTCAAGAATTTATCAAGTCCTCCTGTATTTCTAGAAAAAATAAAAATAGAATGAAAATGAAATCCGTACCTTAAAGTAAGAACCAGGTTCTTACAAAAGAGGAATATTTTCTTTCCACATTCGAACTATCAAGGATTTTGGGGTATTTAATGGGTATGTTCATGCATTTGAAAGGATGAAGTTATAGAAATTCTATAGGTATTGGTAGGTTGGGTGGTAGTGGGAGTTTTAAAGCATTTGGCTTTACATAACTCAGATATGAGATTCGTTTTATACTTTTGTGGAGCAATCCATATATTTTATACTGGGATGGAGCTCACACCTCATTTACACTATATGTTGTGGTTAGTTTAGTCCTTATGTTATGATTGATGTATACTGGTGTGAAAGTAACCCAAATCTTTATATGATTGGTTTAGTCATCACAGTGTTCTCAGAAATAGTCCAACACTAGTCAAAGAAGGTATGGTCAATCTGGGTAAAAAATTGAGGGGTCAATGATGATTTATTTGGATTATTTGTTTACAAAAGATGTTTTATTTTTCCAGTTCATGTCACACACACGTATCACATAATTTATTGTTATATATGAGTCTGAATTGGAAGTTCCCTAATTATTTTTGTAATCATATCTTGCTCAAGATACTATTTTACATGGGTTCGTGAGTAGGACCTCACTTTGTTTCTATAACAAGTTGTGTAGGGGATTGAGTTTTTCATGATCGAGTAGGGTAAATCGAATTATAGAGTCTAGGATGAGGTAAATCTTGGAATTATGAGTAGAGACTCTTTTTCATATACACGATTGGCCCAGTGGAATATCAATTCGATGTTACTATAGGCATGCTTCTACATTTAACATAATCATTATTTTTAGATTTTTAATTTATCCTACATACTCTGGGAATTTTTTCCATGATACTTAGTTATTTATTTTATTATTTAATACTACAATATAGGGGGTATAGTATCCTCATGGAACCTACTTTTATTACCAATGTAATTTGGTATTCTATAGCTTATGAGTAGGTAAAACAAAGGTATAGTATCAATAGCCGGTCTGAGCACTGATTAGTGGTCCATGGTGGTATAATGTTGAAATGATTAAGGAGGAGAACATAAAATAGAAAAAGTTAGAATAATTATTCCATACATGAGTTAATTTACCATATTAAAGATATAAAACATTTATCATCTTGAAGACTACTAGATAAAGTGAATTTGGAATGTATCTATTAAGAGGGAAAAGTTTGAGAAGTTACCCAAATTATCATTTCATTTAAATATAGAATTATGGAAAGTTAATGAAATGATTCCATTGAAAATGTATATATGAATTAATTTTCATGTTAATGTGTAAGAATTTTATTTGTTAAATTTATTAAAAATGTATAGTTGTATTGAATTTCAAGTGTTAATTTCTAATGCAAAACCTATAATACGAATGTTTTTGATCTATTGTTGAGATGAGTGTATAAATTAAAGTTGAAAAATTCATGAATATATTAAAAATGTGTGTAAACAATCACATAGGAATGAATTTGAGTTGGTATTAAAATTTATTTTTATCATTGACTAATTTTTTGTCTATTCTAGTTCCTATTATTTTATACAATAAACACTACTCTAGTTGAATTATAGTGGAAAAATTAATTGAATATTTAATTAGGTTAGTTGATACTATCCTCTATATAATATCATTTTATTTATTTTCAAGAAGAGGGAGATAGAAAAAATGGAGGAAAACTGATTGACATACATTTTCAATGTTGACTTTGATAAAAAATCCGAATATGGAGATTGTTAAACCCACATTGTGTTCAGTTTTATTAATTTTCCATAAGAATTAAGTCAATATGATTGATTTCACTATGTGTTCAAGAAGAAAATCTTATGGTGAGTGAATTAGCTAATCTTATTGATGATAGGAACAAGGTTGAGAGAGGTTCCTAGGAAATATTCCTTTATTTCTCCATGTGATGAGTTGATGATAATTGAAGAAGAAATTAATGAATGAAGTTATAAGTCCCCTTATGTTTAATAATTCTGGAAAGGTTTATCAATAATGGGGAAGTAGTAATTTTTCTGCTTATTTGAAGGATTGGAAAAGAATATTCAAGTGTGATGCTCATATTGGATATACTCTTAGACATCCACTCATATATAAATTATTGATGGAGTGAGTTAATTTCATACAATATTTAATGAAGACTCAAGTTTTTTAAATGGTTTTAAAATATCATGAAAGTGTGAAGTTAATTATTTAATGCTCATATATGAGTCTCTTTAAGTAGAGTTTATTTTATCTAAGGAAGTATTTGATTTAAATGGAGTGTGAAGACCGCTGAATATGATATCTCTATGAAGAAGTTTAATGGTATGTATGTTTTTTTGAATATATCATTGTTTCAAATCTCTGAAGATTAAGTTTAGAAGCAGTATTTCTAGGGGAAGAATAAATTTAAGATAATCTAGAATACTATAATTAGAGGATTATAAATTTTATAATGTTAATTAATCCAAAATATATTATCCTTAAGATAACAAATGAAGTATTCCAAAATATAAGACTTTGTAGAAGATTTATGAAAAAATACCCACGTTAAATACATTATGTTAATACATCAAGGTAATCACATATGAAATTAGTAAATTACTAGGGCCACACAATATTATATAAGAGTTACTAACTTTTACACAGGAGTCTCTTTGTTATAGGTTTCTCAAATATGGAAATTTCAAAAATAATACATGATACATAAAGGTAAAAAATAGTTACACTAGAGTCAGTAGTTTTTGGAAAATTAGAAAAGGTAAAACTCACCCTAAGATATGTGGGGGTCCTACAAAAGAAAATGTAAAGGTACATTTAAGAAACATTGGAAATTTAGAAAAGTATATAGAATGATATTGTGATATGTAAAAGTTAAAAAATTATATGTAATGGTCTATCAAACAAAATATTGTAATGTTTCAAATATCACTATCATATATAAAGGTATGGTGCTCAATATTTAAAGGTCATGATAGTGTTAAAGGGAATTCTTAATGTTCATTCCATTTGAAAAAAATTGAGATTTACTGAATGAAATATTTTTAAGGATGATTAATTTATATGATCCTTGATCTATTCTTCAATGAGTTAAATTTCATTATTATTATTATAATCATTATTCAATCCATGATTGATGGAATATAAACTGTTTTAATATTGTATTTCTCTTTATACCTTAAATATCACAATGTTAGTGATTAGCTTTGATTTAAATAGAAATGATTTTAGTGATAATGATTGAGGAAGAATGAGTTTCAAAACAAAGAAGTAGACCAAACTCTAATGAATTATAATGGAAAATTTTTATACTAATAGGGTAGAATGTCTAAAAGTATGAATAAGGAATTACACTATATGTGGCATGATAAAGAGAATGTAGAGGAATCACTATATGATTGCAACATATACCACTATATGTTATCATGTAGACTTGGAAGGAATAAGGTAGGATCAAAGAAAGAGATAGATGTTATATCCCTGGATATCATTTGAAGTGTAAATGAATAAAAATTCCTTTTGGAAGCCATGAATAATTTATAATTGAATGGATGTGATCAAATGGTTTTATATTCTACATATGAAAAAAAATATTTATAGGATATGATTAGTAGATTACTAACATAAAAAAGTAGTAGAATAAAGTATGAAAGATAGAGAAAATTGATGTTGATATCGAGAATATAATTCTTGTAAAAGAAAATAAGAAATCAAACAACACAATGAATGTAACAATTGTTATATATTAAAGAAGAATAAGGGAAGAGAGAGAAGATGATGTTGCTACTGCTGAACATCTCGAGCATCAAAGAACCCTTAAAATACTAGCCTATGATATCTCTATAATATAGGGAGGACTGAGCTTATGATTAAATTATATCATAATGTTATATTAATCCAATTATATTACAATACACTGATGAATATGATTGTATCATATCACTCTAGTTGTTAACTGAGCGACATTGCTGACTATTGTTCAAGTAGGGATTAAAAAATATGGTATTTTTAGAGAAATTTATTGTTTATTCTAGATACTGAATAATATAAAGTTTATTTATTTATTATAACTTTCTAGTTTTATTATTCAAGGTTTAATTTTATACCATTTCATGATCTTATTCTTGAAAATAAAAGAGGAGATGTGTGTGTGCGGGATGATAACCACCACACATATTAGGTATAGTCATCCACAATTGAGGATAAATCAATTATCAATTCCTAGTGTGACTTGTTCTTTTTAAAATTTCTTTATAATGGAATATATATGAACTAAAGGTTGGTAGAGGAAAAAATAATGAGATACACTCACGGAATTGGTGTTGAGGTATGAGAGGGTATTTGGTTTTAATTAGTAATAAATCACTCACATTGATTCACCCCTACTCAGTCAGTTTCAACAATATTGGTAAAAAACATGGTTAGATAAAAATGGACGATTATATATAAGAATTTTTTTTATAGTTCATGATTTAATATTTTGGTTAGTTCTCCCATAGAATAATTGTGACATCCCAGACCTGGATGCCACTTAAAGGGTTCTCCTAGCCCGATAGTCCATATGGCCTCAAGCGCATCTCCCCAAATTCTAGAGGCTCCCGACCAGTAACAAGGGCCTAGTGTGTGTCTGTGGGGAGACTATGGCCTCATTACCAATGTGTAGTGTAGTGGGTGAGTGTAGAATTGGTAAACAGTGGAAAAAATTATATGTAAATAGAAGGCATAATGGAAAATAGAGACAACACTAATAATAACTAAAACAACTGGAATAACATTCAGCAACTGATGATATGTCATGTAATAGAAAGTTGTAATACATGGATAAAAACAACATGCATAACATGTTCCACAAATCATAAAGGAAATAAAATACTATCCCAAACATCCCGAGTTCCAACTCGGTCCTTTTCTATCAAGCTGTATACTATATAGCAAGCAATCATGTGTTTGAAGTTGTATGCTTCCCTTGGTCAACACATGCAACCATGTAATAACTACAGCCTATCTAAGGATAAGAGTGTAATCCAATGCAACCATGGTCAATGATATTTAATAGTGCAGTCCCAAGGTGATAACTAATGTGTCATAGACTTTAAGGGTTTCCAATTCAGTAATAACTGCAGCCTAGCTAAGGATAAGAGTGTAATCCAAGGAGCATGTCCAAGGCCTTCCATAATAAATGGGATACTGAATCCAAGGATATTGTACAAGGTAATATGGGGATAATCATAGACAAGGCCCTATGGGCTATAACCATGGCACCTATATGTGAATTTTGGATCCAAAGAGTGTATCTGAGGCATCCTGTAATAATATGGAGGGATCATACGGTGTCATACCGGGCATCCAAGAACATAAAATGATAGGGATCAAGGTGGTTCTCAAACTAATCAAGCCATATCCTTGAATCAGAGTGGGGTTCCCGAGTGCTCAAGGAATCCCTCGATTAGAATCCAAGGTGAGCTCAAGTGAGGCCATTATTATTTGATTATGAAGTCTTGTAATATATCATTTGTTTCAACCCTTTCCTTTCATTAGTGTGATAAGGTCAAGTAGCAATAAATCTTTTTATCAAGTGATTTATTTCAATCCTTTCCTATCATTTGTGTGACAAGGTCAAGTTTCATGCAACATTTTATTCCATTTAAGGCATATTTGATATTCATGGTTCATTCTGATATCTTCCATTAATGTGGTAAGGGGTGAAACATATATGAAACCAATTAAGCATTCACATTTAATTATCAATTTGGAGCACTTACCTTAGGTGGTTCAAGTGGTACACATACATGGTACTTTCCATTTTTTATGTTATAATATAAATCAATCCACTTAATATATAAAATCTTACCCTTAGAGTGGTCAAGAAAAGGCACACCCGAACGATGTCACAAACATGTCGAAACATGAAACAACAATTATGAAATAAACTTCAATATGGAAGTGATAGAGTTTTGGTCATAACCACCAATAATCAATCACATATTTTGAAATAGGATGATCATATGGTTCTCATGATTATTAACACATATTATAAATTTTATGACCAACACCCAATGAAATTAGTGGGCCCCATATTACAAATCAAAAACCAATGAAATCTAGGGATGAGTTATAGAACACCCACATTAGGGTTTTACGACTCTCCTCCTCCGATATTGGCCTTTGGATTGGCTCAGATCGGAGTAGATCTAATAGAGAGATAAAAAACTCATACCCTGATTTTTCAATTGAGATAAAAAGAGAAGAAGAATGGCTGAAGGGGACTTGAGTAATTACTATTGTACATCCAACGTGATGAAAGGAAGATTGATCAGTTTACAAATGATAGAGATCTCTTGATTCCAAGGTTATATCTTTAAAAAGCTCCAAATTGAGAGAGAAATAGGTCAATCCCACCTGAACTCAGATATGGAAGAAGGAGGGAGCATAATTAGACCATTAAGGCCAAAACTAAAAATTTACCCAAAATTTAGCCTATGCATAGTTTGTCTGCACGATTTGAAAAACCATGCACAAACCCTACAAAGGTACCTAGAAAAAAGGGTTGCTCATATGATTAGGCCATAGGGCCATGTGCCCACCATGCACGATGGATCTTCCTAATAGAACACAATCCACCTGGTTTGGATTACCATGCAGAATTCCTACATAGTTTTCTGTAAAACATGTCTCAAGCCTATTTTTCCCAGAAAGATGGGTTCTGGGGTCCGAACTTTCCCCGGATACACCTGAGACCTTTTCTAACCCCTTAGGAATCAATATTATTTCCAATGTAAAGATTTAGCCTGAAATTTAAAGGATCCATACCTAAGTGAAAAATCAAGTCTTACAATCATCCCCCCTTAAAAGAACTTGTCCTCGAGTTCACATTCCAACAATAGAGAAACATATTCTGAAAAAAGATTTGCCCATTGGGAATGTACATTAGCTTCCCTCTCCCAAGTCTCATCCTATACTCTGCCGTGCTGCGATTGCACCTATACTAGAGGGAAAAACCAGCCTTAGAGAGCCTTGATGCTCGATTCAATGATCCGTACTTGATACTCCTCAAAGGTAGCATTAGCATTTGACTCTACTTACTTGGGATAAAAATTATGAGAGGGGTCGACATGATATTAGAGAAACTACGATACGTGAAAGACGTTGTGCATGGAAGGGTACCTCTGTGTTAGTAGCAACTGATAGGCTACCAGCATGTCTCTCTCATAAATTTTAAAAGGACCTACAAAATGAGACAATGAATTCCCTTTATTTTCTAACTGTCTATTCACTATCCTGGGTAATAACCTAAGAAAAAAATGATCCCCAACCTCGAACTCAAGTGGTCATTGACAGTGATCAACAAATAATTTATGTCTAGACTGAGTAGTAGTCATACACTTTCTGATCATTCAAACCTAGTCTGAAGTATCCTAAACAAGATGAGGACCTAATAGTTCTACCGCACTTGCCTCCAACTCGCACAAGGGAGAACAGAATGACCTTCCATATAAGGCCTCAAAAGGATCTATATGAACTATTTCATGAAATATTTTATTAAATTCAAACTCAACGATAGGGATATGATTATTCCAAGAACTGATAAAATCAAGGAAACATGATTAGAGAATATCCTCTAGAACCTATATCATCTGTTCTGATTATCCATCAGTATGAGGGTGAAAATATTTTCTTAGAATCACTTGTGTTTCCATAGACTTCTGTAATCCCTAATAGAACCATGACATGAAATGAGCATCCCTATCTGAAATGATAGTACGTGGAACCTCATGTAGTCTTATGATCACACAAACATACACTCTTCCATGCTCATCAAATGAGAAATCCACCAGAATAGGAATGAAGTGGGATGATTTCATTAGTCAATAAATGACTACCCAAATAATATCTCTACCCCTCAACAATCTAGATAATCTGATGATGAAATATATAACAACATCTTCCCATTTACATTACGGGACTGGAAGCAGATGTAACAAGCCTGTAGGTCTCTGGTTCTCCACCTTGACCTGCTAATAGGTGGAACACCTAGTAGTATATACTTCTATCTAATGTTTCATCCCAGGCCACCAATAATGGCATCTCATATCTCGATACATCTTCGAGACTCCCTGATGAGATTCCCACTAAGAAGAATGGGACTCCTTCATCAACTCCTTTATCATATCTTTGGGAACCCAAATATTTCCACAAAGATACAAGATGTTTCTCTATCCATAGACCAATACAGATGTGGGTTATCTCCTCATGTACTTTCATGGAGAACTTGGCCTTCATGATCTAAAAACTGCCCACTCATCACATTCTCAAGGAGGAAAGAGGTGACTATCTTGGCTGAGAGGTAAGACTTATCTTGAATTATATGAAACTCTAGATGAAGCTCAGAAAATAGAACTATTAACTTCTATTCATCACTGGATTCTCATATGGCATGTGCTTCAATTTTCTGAATCAGTACATATGCAACCACATTACCTTTCCCAAGAAAATAGGCATGATCAAAATCAAAGGATTGTAGGTATTAGATCCATCTCCACTGTTTGAGATTCAAGCCCCACCAACAAAAGATATATTTGTGGCTCTTGGGGTATGTGTACATCAAAAAATGCTCACCTAATAGATAATGTCTCTATCAATGTAAGGCATGGAAAATTTTCGATAGCTCAAGGTTGTGCGTTGGGTAATTTGTCTCATGAGGCCTCAACTGTTGAGATCTATATGAAAAGACATCATATTCCTACATCAACACTACACCAAGGTCAATGCCTGATGCATCACAAAAGACAATATAACCTATTCTTGGCTCGGGAAGAATTATTATAGGTGCCGATACAAGCCTCCCTTTCAGCTCCAAAAAGGATTTGTCACATGCTTCTGACCATGTGAACATGATACACTTCTTTGTAGGACAATTAATAGGTTAATAAATGTGAGAAAAGTCCTGTATAAAATGCCTATAATATCCAGCCATCCCCATGAAACTTAGTATATCAAACATGTTCTTGGGATGCTCTTAGGAAAATACAATAATAAACTCTTTAGGGTCAACAAATACCCCCGATTCTGAGATAATATGACCCAAGAAGTTGACTTTGTTGATCTATAAGTGGAACTTAGCAAGATTGACATAAATATGATGCTCTCTTAGTATATTAATAATGATCTCAGGATGTTTAGTATGTTTGCTATGGGTGCGAGAATACACCAAGATTCGGTCCACAGAGACCTTGAAAAAAGAGTCCAAATAGGGGTGGAAAACCCTATTCATCAAATCCATGAAAATTGTTGGCACGTTCATATGACCGAACGACATGAAAATGTACTCATAAATACCATAACTACTACATAAAGCTTTATGAGGTATGTATAATGGTCGGATTCACACTTGTTGATAACCCAATATTAAGTCAATTTTTGAGAAAATCTTTGCTCCTCAGAAATAGTCAAAGAGATCATCTATTTGAGGAATTGGACACTAGTTCTTGATCGTAATTTGGTTTAAACTTATGTAATCCATGCATAGACGTAAGTTTCCATCCACCTTCTTGGAGAAAAGCATGATAGAACCCTGAGAGGATGTACTGGGCCATATAAAACCTTTGGACTCCAAATCCCTTAACTACCACTTGAGATCCCGAAGCTCTTTAGGTTACATCCTATAAAGAGTAATGGAGATTGGAGTAGCTCCTAGAAAACGATCGATTGTAAACTCTACCTATCTCTTAGGAATTAAGCCAGAAAAATCATCAGGAAAAATATTCCCAAAACAATCCACTACTGGGGGTGGGAAATAAGATTGATGTAAAACCTGATCCTCCGTGAAGAGATTTTCAATCTGGGAAATCACTCCACATATCCCATGATGCTCTGGTCCATCTCTACCATCCTGGACATCCCACTCACCCTTTTGTAAAAAATTTCTTCCCTCTGTTGATGTAAAATATACCCTACGACGATATCAGTCTAAAAAATAATTATAGTGAACCAACCAATCCATCGAGAGAATGACATAAAAGCCCATCATATCAAGAACAAAGAGTTTCCATAAGAAAAGGTAGCTTCCTACCTCAAGGGAAAAGTCCTTACACTGGCATATTCCTTCTATTCATACCCCTAACGAAATTTCTAGGGTCATTTATCTATAGTAATATGTTTTCTCTAGTCTGAGACTTTCAACGATAGATGCATAGATAAAATATTTCGAATCAATTGTATCAAATAAAGAAGATACTATAGTAGAGGCTACTAGAATAGTACCTAGTTCTCGAGATGGTCTCGTAGGCTGATCCTCATGTATTGGGTGTAGTGAATTCAACTAGCTTGATCCATAGACCTATGAAATATATGGTCTACCATGATAAAAAATGCTATGTTGGTGTTGTTGGTGATTGGAGGTCTGGCTACCATGGCCACAATCTCCTCCTCAACCAGGCCTTTCAATTCTATTCCAACTCTCCACCTGACGGAGCATAAATGAACATTCTCATGAAGGTGGAGCTAGGACATATCCTTTTCCACCTAAAGCTGGTGCAAATATCCTATATAAAAGATAGATATTCCCCATACGACAACAATCCTATAACTCCATTGGGATTATATCACGCTGAGGATTTAACTATACCCATCATCCACACTGATGAAACACCAAATAGATTTTGAAACGGTCACTCTGGTTGTCAATTACCTGACATGAAACCTTGAGGGAATGATTCCTTACACCAGAAGAACTACTAGCCCAATGTGGCACTGATCCTCTAGGCCTAGTACTATTTCCATCCCACAAGTTTTGCTCAGTGATAAGAGCATTATTGAATATTTTAGAAAAGATTGAAAGATGAAAGACATTGACCCATGTATATATGGCATACTAGATCCCATCCTCAAAATGTCTAGCACACGAAATCTCATCTCTAGCTAGGAGAAGTGGAAATTTCAATAATTCCGTTAAACACATTGAATATACCATGAATGACATTGAACACTGCTCGAGATGCATGAACTCTGGCCCTATCAGTTCTCAGCATATGAGGAAAGAACTGATCATAGAAGGCTGTCTAGAAATTAGCCCATAACATTCCCTGATGACATCCATCCTAGGTAATCACATCCCTCAAGCACTTGGCTAAATCCTAAATCACATATATGGAAAGCTTGACCCTCTATTTTAGAGACATCTTTAGATGTTCAAAGATTGATAAGATGGATTCTATCTAAGACTCAAAAACCGGAAAAATTACATTCCTTGAAAAGGTATGATGATGTTACTGATGTAACTCACGAGTCATATCATCCATTGTGGGTGAAAGCCGTGGAGAACCATGCATGGAAAACTTCAGTCATAGGAAACTGTGATGAAATTGGGTATCAGTTCCCAAATTAGGTACAAAAGGAAATACATGAAGTGGAACTCATGTAGGTAACACTAGTGGCTCAAGTCCCACTAATTATGGAGAATGGTCATCTCCACACTCTTGGCATACGATATAAGGACGTCTTGGTGGCATTGATCTAAAATTTCTAAACACAAGCCTTAGAACAAGCTTAAAAGAATAAGATTGTGTCACTAGAAAAAACTAAATGTATGAAAACTAACTACCAAAGGTATACTACCCCAACTACCCACTGAGAAAACCAGGCATTAGTAAGTTCTCAAGTATATGTTTTGTGTTATTTTGCAGTTAAATTTTCATTTCACTCCTTTACCTTTCATAAACATTACACGGTGGGATAAGGATGTGAAACCAATTCATTTTATATTTTATGATTCACCATATAGTGGATATCCATTTTCAGTGAATGAGTTATGATACACCTATCACTGAAAACAACACCCATTTATTTATATCTTAATGGTTCTATTCGGTAAATTAATCATTGCAACTGATGAGGGCCCATACACCTCATGAATTGATAAAAGAAATAACTCAATCGCAACCCAAAGTAATAAAATCATAATATAACTACCACAACATCACTCAATAATCACAGGCATATCAAGCAATGAAATTTAGTGAAATGCACCTATATGGCATGGAAATATGCATGACATGTGTTTTCTAGGTGGCTATAATGATGCATGTTGGAATGATCATTTCCCTCATATCATCCGGCTAAGGATGAAATAAATACTCAACCAAAGTAATATTCAAAAACACCACACAATATGTGCATCACCCAATAGTGCAATAATATCAACTGTAATAGAAAAAATAGAATAATGATTACATTTAGGGTAACTTAGATTTTACCCCGAACACGAGTTCGTGATGCCCAAGCACTTCTTTTGACTAAGTCCCAAGAATTCTTAATCACCAATCAATTGTCTCCATATAGCATAGAAAGAAAAGAAAACACCTTTGATACCACTTTGTGGCATCCCGAACCTACATTCCACTTAAAGGGTGCCTCTATCTCGGTGGTTCACATGGCCTCAAGTATATCTCCCTAAAGGCCAAAGGCTGGCACCAGTAGAGAGGGCCTAGGATGTGTCCGTGAGGAGACTATGACCTCATTACCAAAGTGTATCATAGAAGATGAAAGTAAAATAGGTAAATAGTGGAGAAAATATATGTAAATAGAAGGCACACCAGAAAATAGAGATAATAGTAGTAACAACTGTAACAACTGGAATAACATTAAAAAACTAATGAAATTTCATGTACTAAGAACTTGGAAAACATGGATACAAACAACAGGAATAACATGTTTTACAAAGCATAAAGTAAATAGATGAATATCCCAAGCATCACGAGTTCCAACTCGGTCCTCTTCTATCAATATCCATAAAAAAATGCAATCAAGTGTTTGAAGCCTTATGCTTCCCTTTTTCAACACCTGAAACCATGTAATCTACCTCGGGTACCAAATGACACCCAGAGAGGGTGTGAGATAATTCTCAGTGGGCCACCACCAATGATGTCTATAACAACCATCCCGTATAATGGAAATGTAATAGTGTGAAGGAATGAATATATAATGTAAATTAATACAATGTAACTAAATACCCAAGAACCTACTTTGGCCTTCACCTAGTGTCAGAACATGTCAAAAATTCATTCTTTCATTATTACGAATTTTATGTTGATAGGTCTTATGAGCCAGAGCCAACACTGAAATCACAAAATGATAGTATAAATAGTGAAGGTTCCAAGATGTAACAAGAAATAATGGTCAATGATATTTAATATTACAGTCCCAAGGTGATAACCAAGGCGACGTAGACCTCAAGGGTCTCCCAATCAATAATTACTGTATCCTATCTAAGGAAAAGAGTGTAATCAATGGAGAATGTCCAAAACATTCCACAATATTGTGCCTACCGAATCCAAGGTGATCTTACAAGGTAATATAGGGCTAACCAGAGACAAGGCCCTATGGGATGTAATCATGGAACCTACTTGTCAATGCTGGATCCAAGGAGTGTAACTGAGGGATCCTGTAATAATTTGTTGGGATCCTACTGTGTTATACTGGGTTTCCAAGAATAGACAAGGATCAGTATCTAGGTGGTTATCAACCTAAGAAATCCATATCCTTGAATCAGAGTGGGTTTCCCAAGTGCTCCTGGCATTCCACAATCAGAATCCAAGGTGAGCACGAGTCAGGACATTCCAATTTGATTTTGAAGTCATGTAATATTTTATTCAGTTCAATCCTTTCTTTTTATTAGTGTGATAAGGTTATATAACATGCGTCCTTTTTATCAAGTGATTTGGTTCAAGCGTTTCCTTTCACTAGTGTGACAAGGTCAAGTAGCATGCACCCATTTATTCCATTTAAGGCATATTCCAAATTCCTTGTTCATTTTTCTAGCTTACATTAATGTGGTAAGTGGTGCTACAAATATGAAATCAATTAATCATTCACATTTCATTATCAATTTGAATCACTTAACTTAGGCGAGTCAAGTGGTAGGAATACATGATACTTTCTATTATGAAACTCAAAATATATATCAAGCCTTTTAATATAAAACAGATTACCCTTATAGTGGTCAAGCCAAGGCACACCCAAACGGTGGCACAAACATGTCGAAACACTAAGAAAAAATTATGGCATAAACTTCAACATGGAAGGGATGGAGTTGTAGTCATAAACACCAAAAAATATTCACATATATAGATAGGGTATGACCATACAATTCAAATCATTATAACCCTAGAATATAAATTTTATGAACGACATCTGATGAAATCGGTGGGCCCCACACAACAAATCCAAAATCAATGAACATTGGGGATGAGTTATAGACCACCCACCTTAGGGTTGTATGACTCTCCTAATTTTGTATTGGCCCTTGGTTTGGCTCAGATTTAAGTATATCTAAGAAAAAGAGAAAGATGATCATACCTCGATACCTTGGTTGAGAGAAAAATATAAGGAGAACGGCTTAAGAAGACTCGAGTACTTACCGTTGCACATCCAATGTGATAAACATAAGCTCGATCAATTTCCGGATGAAGAAGATCTATTGATTCCAAAGTCAGATATTCAAAAATCATCAAATTGAGAGAGAAATAGGTTAATACCTCATAAACATAGATTAGGGAAGATGGAGGGAGCTTAATTAGGTCATTAAGAAGAAAACTGAAATTTTAACCCAAATTTAGCCTGTGCACAGTTTTTCCGTACAGTTTGAGAAACCGTGAACAAACCTTGCACAAGTACCAGGGAAAAAGGGGGAATCACATGATTAGCTTGCATGGTTGTGCACCAACCATAAGAGGTGGATCTATTAGAAAAAACACAATCCACACGGTTTTCCCAACTCCAAGGAATTCCTACATAGTTTACTCTAAACAGTGTGCCAAGCTTGTTTTTCCCAAAAATATGGGTTTTGGGCTTTGAACTTGCCCCGAACACCCCTGAGACCTTTTCTGCCACCTTATTCATCCATAATAGGTCCAAAGTAAATATTTAGACCAATGTTTAAAGGATCCATACTAGAGTGAAAAATTGGATTCTTACAATAATTATGAACCACATCTGAAAAAATATCATTTCATATGGATGTTTTTCTGAAAATACCTAAAAAGAAAATATTTATTCCTCAAATTCCTTCCTTCAATTGATATAAAATGAAACAGGAAATCAAGGTTATTGTCTTGTAATATTCATGGAATCTTATATTCACCATGGAGTTATTATGATAGTGATCATTTGACTTAACAAAATTGGAATAAAGTGATGTTTCTATAACCATATCTATAAGATATAGAGGCAATATTTGAGTAAATTTTAGTATATGATTTATTGAATGGGAATTCCACTAAATAGATAAAAAATATCTGATGTTAATTTAGTTAGAAAGAGAAAATACTTCCTCAATACCTTTTTTTAGTATATAATGGACATAACCTATGATATGTTAGGAGAAATATTTTTTATTTCCAATATAATATCCTAGGGACATGATATTATGAATCCAATGGTTAGCGATGTTGGGATTTGATAAAATAGTAAGAGATATAAATGATTTATTATTCATAAATATCTAAATTAGATTTCAACGTAGATTAGTAAACTGCTATATTATTTATTATATTTAATAGAAAGAACCCCCTTAAACTAACATTAATTGTAATCTATTTTGGATAATTTTAATTTCTTTTCTAGTATAAATTTACAAGAATGGTATAGACACTTGAACATTGTACTATGAGAAGAAATGAAATATTTTGTAATAGAACCACCAATACTAAGAGAGTTTCTTTAATAAGACCATGATGATGATAAATATGTCCCTAGGAGACATATGCTTGATTCATTTGATGAACAATTCATTATTCTATCACTGATGTCAGGTGAAGTACAAAAATAGGATGATTACAAATTGATGATTTCATGCTATCTCATTACTCAGTGGTTTACAATGATAGGTCTAGAAGATATAAATAAGATATCTCCAATTTACTCTTTACATGAATGTTGGTCCCTTCCATAAATCATTTATCGAATATGATAATGTATTTTGAAAACTTGGGAATTATGAGAATCATGCTCGATAAGGATTTATATTATGTTCTCATTATCCCTAAAATACCTAAGAGTTTGTAAAATTCTATTAACTATTTTTTACTTGTGAACTTGATGGAATAACTTTTAGATATTTTGAAAATGATTACCTATATTGATAAAGAAATAAAGAAAGGAAATTCTTTAGTATTTATATTTAATATGATGAAGAGCAAGTCTATGAGGTAAATAACATGATTATTGTTAAATTCATATAGGAAAGATTATTCTATGAATCCAAATATTCAGAGAATGATAAATAATAAGGAAGCTATTTTTATTTCATATGGAAAGAGAATCCTATAGAAGAGGAACTTTAGTATAGTGTAGAAGTAAGAAGAATATTTATGTGTATTTAATGTTTGATTCAATTTTTAATGTTCTAAAATTTTGTTATTAGATACCATTTTTTCTCATATATTTTTTCTAAATATTGTACCAAATTTATTACTGAACATTATATGAAGTGAAGTGAATCTTCATTCTATCAATATATCAAGGATTTCTTTAGTAATTATTTAAGATTAACATTTCATGTTTCTTGATGGAATGATTCAAATATTTTGAAGATATTATTATGTGTTAATCCATACCATAACATTATTTATGTGTTGTGATTAGATAGAAATGAATTATATTGAAATTTTTGAAAAATAAAAGGTCGGTTCATTCAAGAATCAGAAATATATTTCTTTGTATTATAAATATAAATTGTGGTTTAAATATACACCTGAACTAGTAAATCATTTTTGTAAATATATGATGAATAAAATAAAAATAAATAATATTAAACATAACTATTACATATAATACTTGTTTAGGAAAACTATAATCATTGAAAAAAGTTAAAACAAGAAGGTTATTTATAAACTTCACAGTCAAGAAACAAATAGATATTTATTATGATCATTTAGAAAAAATACTAATTTCCCTTTTTTGAGTAAATGTGGGTAAAAAACCATAAAGATTCTTGATTGTTTTTCATAACAACACACACTGAACATTTTGAGATAAATTTAGAGGCGAGTTATCATGTTTCATTACATTTTATATGACATTAGTAGAAATGAATATATCACATTGAAGATGTATACATAAAATTATGTTAACCCATTGATAAAAAAAATAAAAAAACTAAAAAATCAACATGGTAAGAAGATGATGAAACTCATATATGTGTGTTTCTAATAATATCTCAGCCAAGTAATCATCAATTAATTAAAATATTATCTGAAAATATACCTACTTAATCTAAGTCATATTATACACGGTAAAATCAATATTGAATTATTAAACTCTTTAGCAATCCATTTATGAATATATGTTTCAATTTTCTATATACACACTTAACTGTGTGTTCATAGCATGATGGTAAATGGGATCTTATATGCGTTATATTATGAAAGAAAACACGAGCTATAAAAAATAAACAAACACATACTTAGATCATTTTTTATTATTATTCATACAAATTTTTTTCCCTTAAAACACATTAAATGTATATTTATATAATATGATAGATAAAAGAGTAGTTATTGAAAGAAGAAAATACTGGGAATGGGATTATTTATCCAAAGGAAATACTGGTTATAAGATATACTTCATGAAATGCCTGGATCATGATGCATAAGAGTTAAAATAATGAAAAACCTTATACCAGTAAATAGAAGATGTTATTGCAAAGACATAACATCATATGTAGGCCAACTAGAGAGGTTAGAGAACTAGAGAGATACCATTTTTTATCATTATGAAAAGTTACGTATTGTTTATTGAGGATAAAAAAATATAATCCTTCATTATTTAGTAAATATAACTAGTTTATGGTTGTGATATTTGGATGATAAATCCAATTATAAATTAAGGTAATTATTGAAATTAGGGATAAATTTTTTTAATATGAAAATAAGATTATTCGGTTTTATTAGAAATTATGATGGGATATGTTCATAAAATAGGTTATGGGGTGTAAAATATTTTTCCTAGAAATGTATTTAAATGATATATTATTAGCAGGGACAAGATACTTGTAACGTCTCAACCTAGAATCCACTGAACCTATGCCCCATGCCGGTTCACCACAAGACATCATGTGTGACTCCTTGCACACTAGGGGATGATGACTAAAAGCGGGGGTCTAAAATAGAATTGTGGGGAGAGTATAACCCCATATTAGAGTGCAGAACCATAAAAAAATTGACAAATACCATATACATCAGATCACACAAAAAGAATAAATAAAATGAAACTGAAACAAATTGTAATGAAATGTAATGTGATAGAGGTTTGAATTTACTTGTCATACATACCACCAACTGCCCACTTGACCGGTTTCATAATATAAAAAAACAAAAAAATACTACAAGAAGGATATACAACATCACTAAGCCAAACCCATCTAGTCACCTGATACTGCTTGTGAAATCCCTCTCGACCAACAATACTCAATGAGGAACTTTTCCCAAAACTATTCTTAGAATAATTTGGTGAGAGTTGCTCAGGTACCCAAGTGAAATGGAGGAACAAGCTGGGTGTGTGTAAAACTCAGTAGGACACCACCAGCTGTGTTTAATGAAAATACTTGTAAGTGAAATAGTTCATACATAAAAAGGATAAATATTAAAAAATAAATGAATAAGGTTGGTTTAATTATTTAATAAAGTTTAATTAATCAATTTTAATATTGTTTCCAAATATTATCAATTTTCACCAAAACAACCTAGGCCTAAGCCAGTTATCTGAGCCATAAATCACAAAGATCATTTGTTAGAAATCAAGAAGCCCCTATCCAAGAATGCAACCAAGATTCGGTATGTCATGTTTGACTATCCTAATCGCTAGTTCAAAAGTTAAAAAACATGGGGCATCGGTCCATGAATCCAACTAAGACTCGAAATGTCACGTTTGACCATCAAAACATATAGGTAACATGTTTGAAAACATGGTGAATCAACCCATGAATCGAACATTGACTCAGAAGGTCATGTATGACCATTCCAACCATGATATGGAACTCCATGTTCATACTCTTAGGTTTATGTGTGTGAGTCCTTACCCTGAAAAAAATATGGTGGACCGGTGTGCGTAGAGAATCATTCTTTCCTACCCAAATCTAGGGATTAGAGAATCTGTAAAATATCCAAAAACCATTAGTCATATGTTGGAAAACATGGATCATCTTTCAATGAATTCAAACGAGACTCAAAACATCATGTCCGACCATCCCCAGTCATTTCATAATCATTTATTTCTATTATTTTCATCCCAATGACAATCCATTAATTTCATCACAGAAAACCACATTGATGTTTAAATTATTTAACAATAATACACACAATTTTTGACCATTTACATTTACCTTCCAATTCACCAAATTTATCATGGCACCAGGGATCTTTAAATCAACACATAGCTCGATACAAACCGACCCCTTTCAAATTAAATTAACACAAAAATCAAAAATTTTCATTAAACATTTCAAATCCACTATTTAAAAAATGGGTTTTTGACTTTGAATAACCAAACTAGGTTGAAGAACTTCATATTACATGAAATCAATTTAAATATTCACCACACGCCCATATAAAACCAACATTTAGAATCCATTCAAAACTCATTTAAATCACCTTGAGGTCGACACATCATTTTAAAACAAGAAAAATTTCAAAACCTAGATTACCCTGTTGACATCCCAAAATAGGGTTAGAACCCAATGTAATCAAAACCATTTAGAAATACCCATAGGTATTATCATAAAAACGTAACACATAAAAAATATCACCTCCAGTGGTTGTAACACCCCATGGGGGGCCATAGGCCTGGTCTCATATCACCACATATCAAACGGGACCTATGGAAGGTTCAATGTATCTAACTAAATCCAAAATAAATTTATTAAATTAAGGGAACACGAATAAAACACATGGGATCTAAGGAATACACCATAATATACATATAGAAAAATTATATTAGTATGGGTAAAGCTCTTAGAAAACCTACCTATTTAGAGAATATTTCCACCATGTTTCCAAAACATAGTGTCCGCACCTAGGCCTGTCAAGGTATTATCAAAACATCTTGGCACTAGGACAAGCTCTTCGCCGCCACCCATTAACATTTATCACACTAAGAAACCACAATTAATGAGTTATAATTATTATTATTAATCAATTAACATTAAACCAATAAGGAATAAAGATGTAATAATCACTCGGTCCACATCTCACACAAAAACTGAAGCCAACCACTCATCAACGACCCATGAAACAACTCCAACTAGATTTTGGGAAAAATCCCAAAGAGAAGATAATAATTCAGCCACTAATTAAAATAAACCATTTGAAAAAAACTAATAAAATTCACAATGGTCATATACCTTTATAAAACGCCTTATAATGACATGTGGAATTCATATCAAGATCTCTTTTACCTAAGCGAACAGAAATCCCTAAGAGAATAGATGATTCCACCATGCTCTAGTGGGATCATCAACAATACCTAAACTGTACATCCCAAAAATTAGAGAGAAAAAAGAATAAAGAGAAATTAATCTAGCGTATGGGGATAAGTAAACTCTAACATTAATTAATCACCATGAAAACACCCTAAAATCGAAGGAGGGAGGAGGGAGAGCTTTGGGTACCCTATAGTTCATGTTCCTGGATTGGGGGAGAAAGGGGGTGGATGGGTTGAAAAACTAGAGGAGAATTTTGGTAAAATTATCACTTTTAATGAAATTTGGGAATCCACACTGTTTGGTTGCATGATTTTACAAACCTTGCACCAACCATGTGGTTGGATTAGTCCATGAACGCCACCGACATAGTTTTGCCACATGGTTGGACAAAAGATGCACCAACCATGCTCACTGCTACTGTCTAACACCCCTTGACTCACATGGTTATGCTAAATGGTTTTAAAAACCATGTTCCAACTATTGTTAAAAAACTTCCTCCACTCTACAACAAGGAACATGGTTTGTCAGAAACCATGTACAGACCATGCACCATGCCTCAGAGCCTCTTTGTCCATTCCCAATTTCTATTTTTTCCCTTACAAATTTTACCCCAAACCATGATCTAATGATGAAATCCAAGCATGTCCTATTTAAATTGAACTAAAAACCTCCTTTTCATCAAGGTGTCGCACATTTATTTGAAACAATGCACACTACCCCTTAAAAAATACTCCAAAACATTAGAAACATAACATGAATCTTACAAAGTTATCCCGATCACCTAGTCTACATCCTGAGCATCATTACTCATCTCAAAAACACCATTTTAGGACACTATAATTCTATAAATCTCATTCATAGTCTTGCTTCATGATTTGACCCGTCCAGTAATGAAAATTAAAATTCATTTTAAAATTTTTAATCCGTCTAGATGCAGGATTAATAAACCTATCCACTATAACAATTATCATCCTCAAGTAGCGTTGGTGGTCATCCATATGCACAACTAGATCTACTTCGGTCACAAAAATTTCAATCTTCATCCTTATCCAGCTACTGATAGCTTGAAACACTATCAAGTTTCAACCTACCACTCAAGGTCCTCAACTGGCTGAAAACCTGATCTAACACCCATTGGAAAAACCAAAACACCATGAATGTTCTTCAATAATCCCATCCAACTAGACATTGACTATAACATCATACAAACAATCATCAAGATATGGAACTTCCAACCATATCCTTAAGCTTATATCTACTAACTTATGTTACTTAACAAACATTAGCATAGAGTGGCCGATAGAAACTAAATTAGTGCTCCCAAGAAGAACCCAACATAGTTATCAACTGATTGTTTCCCATCACCCAATAAAACACCAATCATCATTTTCACCCATACTCTTTATCAAAAACCAACCAAAGTGTATGCATACCTGCCATCCAGGCATGAATTAAGAACAACCTAGCTTTCCCCATAATCTAAAATCAACCAAGATGTACTAGTAATCCCAATCTATAACTATACATAGATTGAAACCATCCTCACTTACTTTTATCACTAAACCCAGTCAAACTATCCTTATATAGACTATCCCAAATCACCCGAATCTATCTATCAGTCTATCACCGTCTCGTCTGATCACTATGCCCTTATACTTGGAGGCATTCTACAACAACCCGAAGAAAATACACCGAAGTCCATACCATATGTTCTTTATAAAACCACATCCATCCCGAGGCCAATAATTGTCTTAATCATACATCACCACCGATCATACATTAACTTTCCCCATGGAATTATGCACACACTTCTACAATCCTCCACTTGCATCGCAATGCCATCCCGGCCAATCCATGACCAGTTATTCACACTTGTGACCCTTATAGCACAAGGGTTATATCACCGCAACTGATACATCACTGCACGCCATAGAAGCGTCATCATCACCGACTCACTCAAACAACCTCAAAGGCTTCATCCGATGCTCCAACTATTGTTAACAGAGAATCAGATGTGACCATCTCACCCACAATTGAGAGACCAGACAAAACATCAACCATCACCCTTACCAAAAATCCAAGAATGGAAATCATGGTATTTGCTAAAATTCGGTCCATCACAAGGACCACGTTGGAAAATAGTCAATGGCGTTCTTTCCACCATAAAACCCCACATACACCACTCCATGAGCATATATTCCACGGGGTCATATATCCAACCAAAAGACCTAAGGGTAGTTAGGAATATAGCCATTTCCCTCTGAGTTTACTCTTTATGATGTCATGGTATTGGGCCTGATCATCAATAACCAAGAGTATGTTAGGTTATCTTCAATGAATACCACTACCAATCAACCATTTCTGATATAACCTCTTTCTTCTAGGACATTTCAACCCATAAAAAGTTTCTCGTACACCCTTCCTATAAGAATCTCATGAAATTCACTTCAGTTATCATCCTACTCACAACTACCTAATCTACTCAAGAAAATTCGGCGTACACTCCCATAATGCCCAATACCGAAAACCAAATGAAAGGGTGTGTTATCATTTTCTTGTGCCTCCAATATCTCATCAAAACTTAACTGTAACATGTCCTTGTGTAACCTAACCACAAAACCCATTTAAAAGAGCAACAAGTCGTGTCCCACAAAAACTCAGTTCACAAGCCTGATCTTCCAGCCTTCCCATCACACATGCCTATGATACCCAATGAAAATAAACCTTAGAGATGTCTAAAACCAAAATAAACTCACCAAAACAAAACCATGTTCTTAAAGATAAATCCAGAGCTATCCGAGCCAGGTACCGAACCAATCGTGACCACAAAACCTATATGTACCTTTACCGAGCTAGCAGTCCAAGTATTTTCATTCTCAAGAAAACTAGAAACCTCTATTTTCCTCATAGAAAAAAGTAGACTCACAAGGTATGTCACCATATAAATAAAACATGCTGTTCTAGTCTTTCCCAAAATCACCAGACACAACCTTCCCATAAATTTTTGACCCTAAAAGGCACAAAAAAGAAGACTCCCCCTTTTGAAACCACCCGCAAGGAAAAAAATTTACATCCAAGTGACTTTGTTTCAACCAAAGGCATCGTACATTCCAAAATCACATTCTAGGATGCACCGTTCATACACTGTTATCAAAATTACAAAACATCAATCCTTAACTTACACATCCAAAAGCACTCATAACTCAGTCAAACACACTCACGAGACACACTTTAAAGCCACAAAAAATTAACTCATTAAATTTGAGTCATGTCCAAAGGTCACCTGGTCTACTCACATAAGGTCTACACCTTCTCAAAGAAGGCTGTAACTAAAGAGGAACCAAACATGCATCGATCTCATTATCAAAAAACATTATGAAGTCGAAACACCCTCCTCTATGGTCTCATACCAAAAATGTGTCATATACCAATAAGA
Source organism: Viscum album (assembly GCA_963277665.1). Taxonomy (NCBI): domain Eukaryota; kingdom Viridiplantae; phylum Streptophyta; class Magnoliopsida; order Santalales; family Viscaceae; genus Viscum; species Viscum album. The sequence goes on from OY728156.1 coordinate 322,219,474, forward strand.
TTCCCACAAATTGGGTTTTCATCCTCTTCCATCATATTCACATTAAATTGCATGTTAGACTACTCCTAGAGAACCTAGACATATTAACAACCACAAACAAAACCACACACAAGGGGTATGCAGATCCTTAAATCACACCATACTGTCCCACCCGAGTCACTTCAACAACCGTACACATGGACCATGCCATCTTCTTAAATGATGAGAGCCTCAACGTGGATCCACATAACCTAAAATAATAAATAAAGGCATAAAATTACACACTAAAATTCCTATAATATGTGGGTCAAACGTTACTAGAATGATGCATGAGACACCATCTTCCTCTAAAATCCAATAGTCAAGACTAAGTCACATGCCTCTGGACAATGGGCCAAGATCCTAAAATAAATCATAAACCCTCAAATTCAAACTAAATATTCATTTTTTAAGTGAAAATTCATATACAACTATAACAACACAAATCTAGAACGTCAATACCATCCCCTGGTAACCTGGACTTACTATCAAAACATGGGTTCATGACACACTAGCCTTGTATCTATATTTGGCTCTAAAAAATTCAAATATATCTAGTCTACCAAACCCCAAATATCAAAATAACATATTAGTAAATGATCTAATACAACTTTATAACTTCTGGAACCAGAGACCACTAAACCGGTGCCCCAATCCTATTCACCAAAAGACCTCAAGAACACCTCATCACACGTTAGAGCCATCTTATTAGTTGTGGGGGGTTTAAAATAGAACATAGAGGATAAAATACCCCCAAATTAGATTGTACAACCAAAAGAAAAAGACCAAATATCATACACATAAGAGCATACAAATTCAATAAATAAATAGAAACTAAAACATGCTATAATAAAATGAAATACGATAAAGTGCCTAATTGGCCGTGTCATACATATCGCCAACCACCCAATTGTATAATTACATAACAAACCAAAATAAAAGATAATCCAATATAGATCCATAATATAACTGATCCAATCCTATCCAGTCACCTGATACCACCCATGTAGTCCTGCGCAACCAATAATACTCAATGTGGTCCTTTTCCCAAACCGATTCCTGTAATAATCATGTGAAATTTTATCCAGTAACAAATTGAAATGGTTACCCAAGATGGGTGTGAGTAAAACTCATTAGGCCACCACTAAGGGTGTATAATGTAAATACCATTTAGTGAAACAATGCATGCAGGAAAAAGGAATAATAGTACAAAAGACGGTAGTAAGGCTTGATTCATTATCTAATAAAGTTAAATTAATCAAATTTATTCTTATTTACAAATGTTATCCATTTCCAACAATACTGCATCGACCTAGGAAATTCATCTGAGACATTAAATATATAGTTCACTAGTTGACAATGAAAGATCCTCTATCCAGGAATCCAACCGTGATCCAGAACATCATGTCCGACCATCCAAACCACTTTGCAAAAAGTCAGAAAAAACAGAGCCTCTATAATAGCCCAACCACCTCACTAATCATTAATGCTAGGATATTTTCTCATATACCTAAATGGATCTCATTGGAGCATCATGACTTCATGAGAGGGTTTTCCATCCAGGAGCAATCGGCTTGGCCTAGGAAATGATCATAGATCTCCACTTCAAATCCTGCGGCTCCAACTTGGCGGTCAAGCTCGACATGAGCAAAGCCTATGATCGCGTGGAGTGGGGTTCATTAAAAAGGTCTTTGCAGGTATGGGTCTTTCCTTCTGGAACATTGATCTGATTTTCTGGTGTTTTAGTTTAGGATGGTTGGCGATCTCGCTTATAGAGAAAACCTTCAGCTTCTTCAAAGCCACACGAGGTCTTCGACAAGGTGACCCAATCTCCCAAAGTATTTTTTTCATCACAAAGAATGTACTAAGAAGGATCATTCATCACTTCATCAGCAAGGGTGATATCCTTCCCTTTCGCTGGAGGATGAGACTTCCGTCCATCTCACACATCATGTTCGCGAATGATTCAATCCTCTTCACCAACGCATCAAGCAGATCAATATGAGGCCTGCGCAGAGTAATAGAGGTGTACTGCCTCTGGAGAGGACAACATGTCAACAATAGTAAGATCACCTTCCTCGTCTCAAATCACTGCACTGAAGAGTGAATCCTTAGTGTGAGCCTCTCGCTGGGAATGCAAAAAGGAAACCTCCCCATGATGTATTTGGGCTCTCCAATTTCCACAAAGCCTCTACGCATTTGGGATATTTACCCCATCATCTCCAGGATCATGGAGTGGGTGATTAATTGGAAGAATCGATATTTGTTCTTTGGCGGCAGGATCGCCCTGATCAATAGCGTTCTCTTGGGAACCCCAATCCATGCCCTCTCTGCTATCAAGGTTCCCAAGGGGGTTATTCAGTGCATGGAAAGAATCTTTGCAGGGTTCATCTGGGATCCTCAGTCCGAGGGAAGGAGGCATTAGGCCTCATGGGGGAAGATCATAAGACCTATAAAGGATGAGGGTATCAATGTTCTAAGCCTCAAAGACACAATGGAATGCATGCACGTGAAACTGGATTGGGAGGTTCTGGAAAACCACACCCTTTGGGGAAGAACCATGAACACCTGTTACGACAAGGTTGGTGCTGACAGGGACTGCCACACTTCCCCCTTCTGGCATGAGCTCGCTCCACTCACCACCTTGATTAAGAACCATTCCTGATGGATTGTAGGAACATGGGAGATTTCCTTCTATCATAACAACTGGTGCGAGGGAATTATCGGATACCCATGTTGCCCAGCCATGAGCATCTCCTTCAAGGAGGCCAGCTATCACCCGTCCTTCATCAACTTAGTCCTTAACAAAGACCAACTGGAAGCATTTCATCTCACTGCGATGTCTACAAACCCAGACCGCTATGTCTTCACCCCGTCCCATTCTGGATCTTTCTCGTGTAAGGATTATTGTCGTATCTCCAACCGACAGTGGGAGGAGGATGAATGGAACGATGTTCTGTGGGATCATGCCATTCCGAAAAAGCTCAACTTATTCACGTGGAGGATACGCCATAGAGCCCTCCCCAGAGATGATAACATTAAGCAATGTGGTGTGTACATGGCCTCACGATGTGTCTGTTGTAAGAATCACAAGGAGGAGGGGATGAACCATCTATTTTTCAAAATTGACTAGGAAAAAGTCCTATGGTCTAGCTTTGGTGATTTCACTGGCTTCTCGGTTCCTGGACTGGTAGGGGAACCCTTCCTTATTTGTTAGTTCCATGGATCGGGGCCCCAATGGTCTGAGGGAAAATCTCTAGCACTGGTTCTCCAAGCAGGATGTTGGTGCATTTGGCAGGCAAGGAACAATTGACTTCACGATGGGGCATCCTCCTCCGGCCGTGCAATAGTGATCATAACCAAAAACCTTCTACTTGACCTGGTTAGAGTGGTGAAAATTGGAAGGGATGCCCCCACCATGCAAAAAATCACCCAAAACCCAAACGGACAAGCTTTCATCATCTGTAACTCTGCTTTAAGATGGGTCAGGTGGCATCCCCCATCATAGGGCCTCAAGCTCAACATCAATTGGTCATGTGTTGCAGGACTCATGCGCAGAGGAGGGCTGATCTGCGACTCCAATGGTTCGGTCATTCTGGCCTTCTCTAAACGCTTGGGCAATGGATCGTCGCTTATCGCCGAGGAAAACACCATGCTGGCGGGCCTCTCGGTTAGCAAGATGATGGGGATCATCCTTGCGGAGGCTGAAATGGACTCTCTCATTGTTCATAATGCCCTCAAGGGAATGGGTGATGCCCCGTGGGATATAGAGTACACTATCTGGAAATTCCATGATCTCCTTGACAACAACACCAAAATCTCCCACACCTTACGGGAGGGTAACAAGGTGGTGGAATTTTTGGCCTCCTACGACATTCATGGAACAGAGAGTCTCTTCATTCACGACCTTCATAGCCTGACTCCAGCAGGTACATACATTATCCGAGGGTATTCTCTTGGTCTTCACCATTTTCAACCCCCATAACCATATCCCCCAAACCCTCATTGGCACCTTCTCCTAATAAAAATCTAGTTTATGATGATGTATAAAACCCCAACCCCAGATTCGTTGAGCTGGTGCATTATTTTATTACATTGTCATGATCAAAATAAATAAAATCCTAATGTATTGATTAGTACAGTATCCTCAGAAAAACTAGATACCAACATAAGTTTTATATTTACATCATAAAATGAAAAGTAACATAGTATTTCCATTTAAAAAACCCATATCTCTTAGACTATCCTTACAGTTCAATCATAATATACCTCTTCTCAGCATGGAAAAAATGAAACATAAGAAATGGTGGAGCTCAGATACTTAGTAAGGATAAAAAAAATAGTAAAAGCTATCTTAAATAAGAATAAACTTCTATGGAAAGTTAAAAAATTGAAAAAAAGAATTTTAAACATAACCTTGAGTATAATATGGAAATAATTAATCAAATAATTCAATTTATACATTCACATGGATATTCTACTTTCTGAATAATGACATGTATTATCAACAACTAATCTCATAAAGAGGGAATTCATAATGCCGTACACCATAACTATATCGTCAGGGCCTCATACCAAGATCATACATAAATGGGTAAAAACCCAAACTAGTTGTTTCATGAGACAAAACAGTGCATCTTGGGGATAAAGAGGGCCTTACCCATCCCTTAGTATTTTCAATGCATTCTTCTTATGAAAGGAGTAAAGCATAACCAACATAAACATTCATATTAAAACTATAATACGAAATCTTACTACATTATCCATAAACCGTGAATGGTATAAAAGTAGAACATTCACATCAAAATATTTATAAATAATTCAATACAATATTATATGTTGTATCATATTAAAGCAACCTCAATTAAACATAAGATCTGATAATGAATGTTAAAATCGATGAAAATGTTTTAATAAAATCATTAGAACATTCATTAGAGAAATGCCCTTTTTATTGAAAATTGTTATTTAAAATTACATAAAATTTAAAAGAAAATATTTTAATTTTAAATAATATTCTAATATTGTAAAGGAAGTTTCAAAAACATTAAGGCATCATGATGAAAAAATCCCCTCAAGCTGTATAATTTAAAAAAATTCTTCTCGTACTTTGTCAAAAAAGTCAATGTTATTCATAAGGAAAAAGAAAAAAAGATTCCTTTTATAAAATTTAACATGAGTAAATATGTCTTTAAATTTTTTTAAAATAATATTAGGAACGTTTTGAAATAAATTCTTAAGAAACATGGGTATGAATGAAAAATATATCCCTGTAAATTTTTACGTAAAATCAGTTCGAGATAATAAAGAGATTGTGAAATTAACACTTACCTCATACTCTCCTTTAGTTGAGGGTGTATTAAATTGCGATATAATTTTTAAATAATGTTATTAAGATTTTACAAAATTATATCCATAATTTATTATATAATATATGATCCTATTGTATCACTTTCGTAATAAAAAATTTATTATTATCATTATTTTAGGTCTGAAATGCTTCATTTTCTTATGTTTATTTTTTCATGTAATTCTTATTTATTATGCATAGGATACATATTATTCATATAAAGAATTATATTAAGTTAATAAATTCTATATTAATTTATTATATACATTTTCATAATACTTCTTAAATGGTTGTAGTGGAGAACGAATCTCATCGCGTCATGGAGATGGTAGGTCGTACATACGTAGGAGCGATGATATCATTCCGTAATGGTAAATGGTAAGAAGTTGGATGGAATATGAATTATAAAGTATACATATCATGTCAGATATACTATTTAAATCCTTTATATTCATCTTTATAACCATCTAAATAAAGTATAGATGAAAAAAATATACACCACAGCATGGAGACGGTAAGTCGTATATTTTCACGCATGGTGATATTAATTTTTGTAGAATGGGTAAAGGATGAATAAGGTTTTACCATAATCATAAAATATTTTCAAAATATTTTATGTTATAGTGTTATTAATTTATTATAAAAACAACTTTGGAAAGGTAAGTAGAATAAGAAAATAACTTTGAATGATTTGGAAAAACAATAACCTCTTCTTCGAGTTTCTCCTTTTAATTTTCACAAAAGGACTTATTCAGTTGTATTTATACCCAAAGTATGGCCTCTAAGATTAATTTTGGGAATTTGGGAGGATAAATGGGTAGGGTTTTATGAGAAAAAATGATTTAGAGGTGTGAATAATAGAGAAGGAGAGGTTCCCTTATCATTTTGATTTATCCTTAATTAATATATTAAATTTTAATTTTTTTAACAATATTCTAAATATTAAACGGTTATAAATATTTTCTTGTATTGTGTAAATTGTACATAAATAGAACATTTATGATATTTCAGACATTATAATTATAAATTTTTTGTTTTTAATGTTTTTTTTATTTTAATATAATTTAGTAAATTGCTATTTTTATACAATATCAATAGTGTCAATTTTGAAACTATTCATTACTTTGACTTAAATTAAAATCTAAAAAGAAATATAGAATCGAAAATAAAAATTTAATATACTCCTAACATGTCATAAGAATATGTAAAAATATTTTAGAACCTTAATTAATTAAAATTATATTTTTTTTATATTTTCAAAACCATTTATTTGATATTTCTATTAATAAAAAATTTTGGCCTCACTATTGTGTCACCATTAATGGTAATTATTTATTCTCTTAAAATTATAAATAAATTACTATGATGTAGATAATTATTTTATATTTCCATATACTATTTAAAAATGATGCTATCATCTAATTATCCTTATATTAAAATTAATATACTTATATTAAATGAGAGTGTGACATTTTGTTATATTAAATTATTTTTATAATATCTAAGTCATATTCATGTAAAACCGTCCATTAAATGATTAAATTTTGAAATTTAAGTGGTAATGGTCTAATTTATTCATCCAATAAGATTGTTACATGTGTTAGATTAATTTTATAATATTTTTACCTTTAATTACCCGATTTACCCTTAATATTGGTAAATAAATAAAAATTTATTGAAGTTACAATTCACTTAAAAAATTAAGTTTATCCCATTAGATAAAAAATTTCAAACTAAATAAAACCATTTATTTATAATTTTTTAAATTAAATTCATAGAAATAGGAAAATGAAGTTTAATTTTATTCATGCAGATGTGGCGGGAAAGCGGGTAAAAAAGATGTTCAAAAGTTAAATAATTTTTTTAAATATAATTCTATTAAAAAATAATTTTAATGACCTAAATTGGTTTAATATAAATATTATTTATCTATTGTGACTTCAATATATGTTTAAAGTAAAATAATTGTAACGTCCCGGTTTCGGAAGCCACCCAGAGGCACTCCTTACCCGATTGGTCACATGGCCTCAAGCGCATTTCCCCGAATGCCAAAGGCTGGCGACTAGCAGTGAGGGCCTTGGGTGTGATAGTGAAGAAACTATTCCCTCATTGGGAGAATAAACAGTGAAAGTAAACAACTCATACCATAGCAGAAGTAGTAAATCTCCAACAACAGTAAACAGCAGAAGACTAAAACAATAAACAACTAGGGTGCACATACATATATGAAATGATGCATGATACATATGTCTAGGAAAGCAGTCAAACCAGTCACAATGCTAGAAATAAAATAGTGCAAAAAAAAGTACATAAGAAAGGTAAACAAATATACTCCCCAACATCGCAAGCCTCGACTTGGTCCCTTGCTCTCCTGCTCCAATGCAATCAAGTACCAGAAGTCAAAGGGTGCTTTCCCTTGTCTATTCCTGTAGCAATATAATCTGTTTGGGCCCAATAGCATGACCCAAAAAGGGTGTGAGACTAAATCCCAGTAGGAAACCACCCGAAGATCTGTGCCTAATAGTCAGTGAGCATATGGCAGGTAATAGTACAGTAAGCAGTAAACAGTAAACAGTAAACATGATGATACACAACAGTAACCAATCCACAGATCAACAAGTAGCAGTGAAGCAAAAAAGCTAACCACAATCAGGAATCCCTCTAGGAAGTACTGACATCCATCCCATTTGAAACTATCCGAGGAGTACCAACAACCCTATGTGAAGTACACTAAGCCTAACCCCTCTGGTTTGGTCTTACAAAAATTATAAGACACTCTGAGGAAGCATGCTCAGTCAATTCCCCTTATAGTCTACGGTAGTCAGGGACTCTCTAAGGAAGATAACGCGGTCTAATCCCTTTATAGCCCCAAATTCTAGAGACTCTCTGAGGAAGCTCACTCAGTCAATTCCTTCTATAGCCTCAGGTCTATCACAAAATCTCCAAGGAAGCTCACTCAGTCAATTACTTCTATAGCCTGGAATGGTTTAAGGAAATTCAAACAAACCACGAATCTCTGAGGAATATCACTCAGTCTATCCTCCTATAGTCTATAAAGCTCAAGACTCTATGAGGAATCTCACTCGGTCTACCCTCATGTATTCTATAATTTCCAAGACTCTCTGGGAAGCTCTATCGGTCTATCCCCTATAGTCTATAATGTCCAAGACTCTCTAAGGAAGCTCACTCGGTCTATCCTTTTATTGTCTATAGCACCAAGTTCCCACAGTCACGTTCCAGTCAGTGCATAATATTTTTATAAGGCCAAAGTAAACCTACAGAGCTACTTGGGTAACCAGTCTACAACATGAGAAGCATGACGGGAACAACACTCCATCCTACGGTCATAAGGCATGGAAACTGGTATAACGACAAAAGGCTGAACATGACTAAAAGGTCGTAAACAGAACAAGGGATGGTCAAAACATCCAAGCATAGCAATTATCCTCATACATAACCAAAATACCTCTACAAAAGAATACAAGCAAAGTAGGAAAACAACAGGGGAAAAATAGTAAACATGCAATACCCCGTTCAAGGGTATTGGTGGAAATTGCACATAAAACTCAAAGAATTCGAACGGAAAGGCACAAACCACCTACCTTGAAGTTAGGAGATCGATATACTTGAACCACGAGGCTTGAATCTGTTTAGAACTTCGTATATCGACAAAAACGCACAAAACGTTCAACCCATGATTACTTGAGAAAGAGGAGGAATTAGAAAACGATGCTCTAGAAGAAGAAATAGCATACCGTTGTGATTCCAATGCAATTTAAGGTGGTAGATTCGGAGAACCGACGGGTGTTCAGAGGATATTCACGACCGTACGGGATGCTCTCAGTCGAAGAAGCTAGAGAATAAGACATTTATGGGGTTAAGACACGACCCCAGTCCATTTAACGAAAAAAAGAAAGTACATGACATGTGCTTATGGAGTACACGACATGTACTAGGATTTTCTGTACTCCGCTTTAAGTGGCCACAACATCACCCCTACATAGCCATGTGTGTGTCCTGGACACGGCCAGCACACGGCCTTGCACGGAAAGGGAGTACACGACGCGTACTGATAAAGTACACGATGTGTACTTCAAAAATTTCAAGAAACTCCTCTTTTCTCAAAAACACCAGAAAAAGGAAAAACATACCTGAAAAGAAGGTCTGGGTTCTTACAAACTTCCCCCCTTAATAAAATTCATCCCCGAATATCCCTAGTGAGGAGTAAAAGAAGAAAACCCAAACAACTATGGCCACTACGATCGTACATCAGCCTCCCTCTCCCAAGTCTCGTCCTGTACTCGCCCGTGCTGCGATAACACCTGTACCAGAGGAACAGACCAGCCATAGAGAACCTTCATACTGAGATCAATAATCTGGATAGGATGCTCCTCAAATGATGCATCTGCTTCGAGATCAACCTCTTCTGGTTGAAAGACATGAGATGGGTCTGAAAAGTAACGTTAGAGCTGAGAAACATGGTAGACGTCATGCATAGCTTGGTACCTCTGAGGTAACTACAACTTATAGGCAATCATACCAAATCTCTCCAACAACTCAAATAGCCCGACGTACCATGGTGAAAACTTACCCTATCTCTGAATCCTGTTGTGTCCCAACCCCGGTGCGACATGCAGGAAAACCTGATCCCCGACCTCGAACTCCAGAGGTCATCTCCACTGATTAGCATAATACTTCTGTCGAGACTGTGCTGTAGCCATCCTCTTCTGAATCAACTCTATCTGCTCTGAGGTCTCCTGAATAAGACGAGGTCCCAGCAAAGCTATCTCTCCTACCTCCAGCCAACACAAGGGTGATCGACATGGACTACCATACAAAGCCTTGTAAGGTTCCATCTGAATAGTCGTCTAAAAACTATTGCTGTAGGCCAACTCCACAAGAGGTATATGATTCTCCCAAGAACCTCCAAAGTCTAGAATTCATGATCGGAGCATATACTCAAGCACCTAAATCATATGATTGGACTGGCCATCTATCTAGGGATGGTATGCTGTACTCAGAAGTACCTGTGTACCCAAATCCTTCTGAATTCTCTACCATAACCGAGAAGTAAAACGTACATCTCCATATGAAACAATAGTGTGTGGAAATCCATGTAGACCTACTATCTCTCAGATGTACAACCGTCCCAACTCATCAACACTGAATGTCTCCTTGATCAGCAAGATGTGAGAAACTTTCGTAAGCCTATCGATGACAACCCAAACAACATCATTACCTCGAGGTGACCTTGGAAAACTGGTCATGAAGTCCATCGTGACATCGTTCCACTTGTACTTTGGAATGGATAACTTCTGTAAAAGACCTGCTGGTTGCTGATGCTCCACTTTCACCTGCTGACATGTGTAACAACTCATGAAGAAACTAGCAACATCTCTATTCATACTTGGCCTCCAATACTGGCGGTGTAGATCAGGATACATCTTGGTGATGCCAGGATGAACTGCCCAAACCGAGGAATGAAAATCCCACATCATCTCCTCACACATGTCTACCGGTACCCATATGCATCCCTGGAAATGCAAGATCTCATCCTCGCCCACTGTCCATCAAGGAAGAGGGTCTTCTTCTAACAAACTCTCCCACAGGACTAGGCCTTCTGAGTCTGATAGCTGCCTCATCCATATCAGATCAAGAAGTGTAGAGGTAATAACTACAGATGATAGAAAGGTCTGCCCTTGTCTATCATGCACCTCCATATACATCTCAAAGAATAGATCCATAAGCTGTCACTCACTACTGGCCTCCTAAAATGACTATATATAAGTTCTCTTGATCAACACATCAGCCACTGCGTTGCCCTTTCTCAACGTATAGGCAAGCTCAAGTTCAAAGGACTGTTGGTACTCGACCCACCTGCACTATCTCAAATTCAGATCATGCTGAGTGAAGATGTATTTGAGACTCTTTTTGTCGGTAAACAACACAAAGTGATATCCTAGAAGATAATTTCTCCAAAATTGCAAGGCTTGAACAACAGCTTCCAACTCCAGGTCGTGCGTCGGGTAATTCCTCTCGTGTGGCCTCAACTGTTGAGACTCGTACACGATTACTCCATCTCCCTGCATAAGCACAGCTCCCAACCCGATACATGAAGCATCACAGTAGACCATATATCTCTTGTCTGGCTCTGGAAAGACTAGTATTAGTGCTGACTTCAACCTTCCTTTCAGCTCCTGGAAGGCTGAACCACAGGAATCAGACCATAAGAACTTTGCCCCTTTCTTGGTCAGACATATCAGTAGTGCTACTAGGCATGAAAAGTCTTGTATGAAATTCCTGTAGTATCCAGCCAGCCCTAGAAAACTCTGCACCTCAAATAAATTCTTTGGCTGCTCCCAGGAAACTACAACTCTCACTTTCTCTAGGTCTACTGATACTCCTATCTCTGAGATAACATGAACCAAGAAGTGAATATGATCCATGCAAAAGTGGCATTTCGAGAGAATAACATATAACTAATTATCTCTCAGTGTACTTAGAATGATCTCAAGATGGGTGGCATGGTCTTTTCAAGTGTGAGAGTACACCAAGATGTCGTTCACAAAAACCACCACGAAGGAATCCATGTATAGATGGAACACTCGGTTCATCAGTGGAATGAAAACTGCAGGCGCGTTCGTGATACCAAATGACATAACTGTATACACATATAGACCACACCTGCTCCAGAAATCTGTTAGAGGTATATCAGATGGTAAACACGCAAATAATGATTACAAGATCTCAAGTTTATATTTGAGAACACTCGGGCTCCTTGAAGCTGATCAAAGAGATCATCGATCCTCGAAAAGGGATATCAGTTCTTGAGTGTCAACTCATTTAGCTTCTGATAATCCACAAAAAGCCTGAGGGTGCTGTCTGCCTTCTTTGCAAACAGGACAGGCGAACCCCAAGGAGAAGTACATGGTCGGATGAAACCCTTTGCCTGCAACTCCTCCAACTGCTTCTTGAGCTCCAAAAACGCAGGTGTAGCCATCCTATAAAAATGAATGGACACTAGTGTTGCTCCTGGAACGAGCTCAATCGGGAAGTCCACCTCACGCTCCAGAGGCAAACCTGAAAAGTCCTCTGGAAAGACATCTCCGAAATGATCCACCACTGGAGGAAAGCCTAACTGTGAAGTTCCCTGATCATCCATATAAAGACTAGAAATCTGGGCTGTAACTCCCCCTAGCTCATGATGCTCGAGTCCTGCTCAACTCGCCTGGACATCCCACTCGCCTCTATGAAGAAAGGATCCACCCTCTAGTAATACAAAACTCACCCTGCGATGATAGAAATCGACGACTACCTGGAAGGGAACTAACCAGTTCATTCTGAGAATGACATCATAGCTCATCATCTATAGGACATAGAGGTCCCATAAGAAGTGACACCCTGCAACCTCAAGAGGGAACTCTCTGCACTGACATACAACAACCGCTCTAGTCCCCAACGGTGTGTTTAGAATCAATGTATCGACAGAGGAAAAGATGTTGAACCCAAGGATATCCATGACAGAAACAGAGATAAAGCTATGCGTAGCACAAGTATCGAAAAGAGTTGAAGATAAAACTGAGGGTACTAAGATCATACCTCAAATTGTGGAAGGTTCAGGATCCTACTCCTGATGGGTCTTCTCCACGACGAAATTCTGACCTATACCGTGGCCCTGTGACCATGGCTGACCACTCTAAGCTATCCACTCTGCTTTCGCTGGTAACCTGGTGACTGACCACCAAGGCCATGACCTCCACCTTGGCCTGCATGGTAGGAAGAACTTCAATTCCCAGACTGGTGAGAAACTTGCGATGCATCTCCTGAATGCATGGTCATAGAAGAACCCCTACCACCAGCTGTAGGTGAGAAGATCTGACAAAAATGCTGAAGATGGCCCATCTTTCCGAAATATTGGCACTCCATCAGTATTCTCTGGCACTGAGGCCTAGTATTCCCGCTCTTCCCGCATTGGTATAATACTACCTGGCTACCCAAAGATACATTCCGCCTACTATGATCTCCTTGAGAAGACTCCCGGTGGCGCTTCCTGCTATAAGTAGGAAGAACACTAACTCTGGATGTCGAACCACCGTGGATCACTACTCTAGAATCCCTCAGATTGCGCTCTGTGATCAGCGCTTGGTTAACGATAGAAGATATCAAAGTCAACCTGAAGATGTTCACTTGTGAGTGGATGTCGTGCCTCAAACCACCCTAAAACTTCCACGCAAGTAACAAATCATCACCTGCTGGAATCGGTCTGAAACGCTGTAGCTCGGTAAAGTGAGATGAGTACTCCATAATAGAAAGAGTACCCTTCTCCAGACTCATAAACTCCTGGGATCGATTATCCCTCAAGGTCTCCGGGTAGAAGTAATCGTAGAAGTCGTGCCAAAACTCATCCCAAGTCATACTCTACTGGCGCCCTGACTGTGAGATCACCTCCCACCACCTCTTGGCGGAGTCTCGGAGCATATAGGTATTAAGATTCACCCTCTTCTATGGAGGTATCTCAAGGTGCTCGAAAATTGCCAGTGTGTCCTCTATCCAAGACTCTGTATCCTGAGGTCCTCTATCCCCTGAGAAAGTAGGAGGATTCTGCTGTTGGAAAAGCCACGTCAATTCTGCCATCAACGGGGCAGGAGTCGGCTCTCCCAGGAAGGTCTGCATCATCTTTAGAAAGACTTCCCTAAACAGCGTATCAACACCTACAACTGGTATAACTGCTGGTGCCAAGACTAGCATAGTAGGGGGATTTGCAGGAGGTCCTTGATCGGCTATATCCGGTGTCTGATCACTGTCTGGCAGGTGACGTACAACCGGAGGACGTCTCAGTGGCATAAATCTAAAAGGTCAAAAGCGTACCTTAGATCAGGATTATCAAAGACTGAGAACACAAGAGTACAAGACAGGAACAGGAGAATGAAACAATCAAGTTTTACAAATCATGACTAAAAGGCGTGTATAAGAACAACATGACGTGTTCTCTTAAGCCATTCACATGGGCGTGTACTTATGCCACAACTGGTCGTGTAACGCCCCAACCACACAACATGTTGTCCCCACACACTGTGTGTACTTGAACTCTATTCCCCTACCTGAGTCTCCTGAGATGGATAACCCACATGGTCCTCTTAATCCTAGACTACACGACGTGTTCACGAAGGACACGACGTGTACTAGACAAGGTTTCAATGAACCATGTTGTTAGTTACAAGACCAGATACATGGTTTACTCTTATACGGCGTGCTCCTTGAGAAGACAACATGTACTTGAAGGTTTTCCCCGACCTGTGTTGTTCGTGACACGACTGGGTACTTAGGTTACATGGAACAACCTGTGATAACAGGACACGGTGTGTAAAGTCAAAGTTTCATCCATCCGTGTCGTTATCCACACGGGTAGACACACAATCACTACAACATGGCATGTACATACCGTACACGGCGTGTTCCTGAAGATTTTTTACAACCCTGTGTTTCTTCCCACACAGTCAGTGACATGGTTTAAATACTACACGACGTGTATTAATAATGTACACACCGTGTATTATGGATTTTTCCAAGAATTAGCTCAGAAAATACTCTGAGGCCCAAAAAACACATAAAACAAGAGTTAAGGTGCCAAACTCCGATCCGGGAGGGCCCATACACTCCGAGAATCAAATCTTGGAATCTTATACAAGTTATAACATGGTAACCAGGAAATGATCCACCAAATTCCAGTCCATGAGGGCCCATAAAAGCTCAAGAACCAAAGTTTTGTGTCCATTTAAGCAAAGTAATATACAAAAAATTCTCTAACAAACAACATAGATTCTATCAAAGCATCTATCACAACATCATGCATAATATACATAGCGTCTATCACAACAACAAGCAATCACTAATGCATCCTAGATGGCATGGAAAGAATGCATGGCATGTGATTTCTAACAAGTTCCTAAATGATGCATGAGATGTAATACCCTCATCTCATCGGGTTGCGATAGAAATGGAACCACAATAACAAAAACAGTAACAACACAAAGCATGTGAATCACCCAACGATGATATCAAATCAACTATAAAAGTGAAAACCAGTAAAACTACAGTGAACGAGGTAGTATGACTGTTTTCTATACACGGGTTAGCTACTCCCGGGCACAACTTATTACCATGTACCTATTCCTTCCTATCCCTGGCTATAGGCTCCAAACAGTAAGTCAAGAGAAAATAATTCCTCTGATACCACTTTGTAATGTCCCGGTTCCGGAAGCCACACAGAGGCGCTCCTTACCCGTTTGGTCACATGGCCTCAAGCGCATTTCCCCAAACGCCAGAGGCTGCCGACTAGCAGCGTGGGCCTTGGGTGTGATAGTGAGGAAACTATACCCTCATTGGACGAATACACAGCGGAAGTAAACAAATCATACAATAGAGGAAACAGTAAATATCTAGCAATAGTAAACAACAGAAGACTAAAACAATAAACTACTAAAGCACACATAAATATATGAAATTATGCATGATACATATGTCTAGGAATACATCAAAACAAGTCACAATGCTGGCAATACAATAGTGAAAACCAAAGTACAAAAGAAAGGTAAGCAAATAAACTCTTCAGCATCCCAAGCATCAGCTTGGTCCCATGCTATCCTGCTCCAATGCAATCTAGTACCTGAAGTCTAAGGGCGCTTTCCATTTTCTATACCCACAAGAATATAATCAGTGTGGGACCAAAAGCATGACCCAAACATGGTATGAGACTAAATCCCAGTAGGTAACCACCCGAAGATCTATGCCTAACAGTCAGTGAGCATATGCCAGGAAATATTACAGTAAGCAGTAAATAGTAAATAGTAAATAGGATGATACACAACAGTAACCAATCCACAGATCAAAAAGCAACAGTGAAGAAAAAATCTAACCACAAACAGGAATCCCTCTGGAAAGTACTCACAACCATCCCCTCAGGTCCAATCTAAGAAGTACCAAAAACCCTCTGGGTAGTACACTCAGCCTAACCCCTCTGGTTTGGTCATACAAAAATTATTAGACACTATGAGGAAGCACGCTCAGTCAATTCCCCTTATAGAATAAGGTAGTCAGGGACTCTCTGAGGAAGTTCATGCAGTCTAATCCCCTTATATCCCCAAGGTCTAGAGACTCTATGAGGAAACTCACTCGGTCAATTCCTCCTATAGCCTCAGGTCTATGACAAACTCTCTGAGGAATCTTACTCAGTCAATTACTCCTATATCCTGGAATGGTTTAAGGAAATTCAAACAAAACCAGACTCTCTGAGGAAGCCCAGTCGGTCTATCCTCTTGTAGTCTATAAAGATCAAGACTCTCTGAGGAATATCACTTAGTCTACCCTCCTATAGTCTATAATGTCCAAGACTCTCTGGGAAGCTCTCTTGGTCTATCCCATATAGTCTATAATGTCCAAAACTCTCTGAGTAATCTCACTCGGTCTATCCCCTTGTAGTCTATAGCACACGGTTCTCATAGTCCCATGCCAGTCAGTGCATAATAATGATATAAAGCCAAAGTAAACCTACATATGTACTTGGATAACCAGTCTACAACATGATAATCATATCAGAAACAACACTCCATCCTACGATCATAAGGCATGGAAACAGGTATAACGGATAAAGGCAGAACAAGACAAAAAGGTCATAAACAGAACAAGGCTTGGGCATAAAATCCAATAATATCAATTATCCTCATACATAACCAAATTAACTATACACAAGCATACAAGCAAGGCAGGAAAACAACAGGGGAAAGACAGTAAACACGCAATACCTTATTCAAGGGTATTGGTGGAAATTGCACACAAAACTAAAAGACTTCAAACGTAAAGGCACAAACCACCTAACTTGAAGCTAGGAGATCAATATAATTGAACCAAAAGGCTTGAATATTCTTAAAATTTTGTAGATATACGAAAATGCACAAAACTTTCCACCCACGATAACTTGAGAAAGAGGAGGAATTGGAAAACTATGCTCCAGAAGAAGGAAGATCTTACCGCTGTGGTTCCAACGCAATCAACAGCGGTCGATTCGGAGAATTAATGGGGGATAAGAGTCTAAGAGGAGATTCATGGATGTATGGGACGCTCTTGGTCGAAGAAGCTGGAGAAAAAGACAGTTTTGGGGTTAAGACGCGACCCCGGTCTGTTTAATGAAAAAAAGAAAGTACACAACATGTAGCTTTAGAGTACACGACATGTAGTAGGCTTTTCTGTACTCCACTTTAAGCGACCTCCACATCACCCCTACATGGTCGTGTGTGTGGCCGAGACACGACCGACACACGACCACAAGCGACAAGGGAGTACACGGCGTGTACTCATAAAGTACACGATGTGTACTTCAAAAATTTCTAGAAACTACTCTTTTCTCAAAAACTCTATAAAAATAAAAAACATACCTGAAACAAAGGTCCGTGTTCTTACAATAATTATTTGAATTAAAATTTTGGGTTTTTAACAACAATGCATTACTTTCACTATTTATCAAAAATTGAAACTTTTCATAAAAAACCAAAATTTCACCCTAAAATAATTTTGATATTCTGAATTCAAAAATGAAATATATTTTTTAAAATAAAATCTATAAATTTGACAACATGGTTATTACTATTCATGACATCTTTTTAAAATGGCTAGTTTCATAGATCATAGTGCGCTTGAACTCGATGTTGTGTATGGCGCAAACTATTGAATTATTTAAAAAGAAAGATATCATGGAAGCTTTGGGTGTTCCATTCTATCCTCATTCCAAAACATCATCCTTGAAATTTTCAGAATATCAATTCGTAAAAAGGTTTGGGTGGTTCTTCATCATGAGTTCTTGAGGTTCCCACATCACCTATTCCATTTTGTGGTTTCTCCAAGGAACCTTTACCATTCATGTAATAAAATTCATAAACACTTGTTCTTTGGTGTTAACAATATTGATAGGATCTTCACAATTAGATATATCAGGTTCCAATTCTACTTCTTCATAGGTGAGTACATACGTTGGGTCTGGCATGAATTTTCTTAACAGTGATACGTGGAAAACATCATGAAAATTGGAGAGGCTTGGTGACATTTCTAAAAAGTAAGCTATAAATCTAATTAATTATAGAATTTCAAAAGTTTCAATGTATAAAAAACTTAACTTATGCTTCTTACTGAATATTATAACACCTTTCCACAGAGATACTTTCAAGAAAACATGATCTCCCACTTGAATCTCTAAATCATTCCTTTGGCTATCGACATAACTATTTTCGCTACTTTGAGATAATTTTATATGGGTTTAAATAATCTTCACATTTTTCATTGTTTCCTAATTTAATTTCGGCCTCAGAGTTTTCATTCATAAAATCATCCCATAAAGTAGGTGTATGACATATCTTTCTATATAAAGCTTCTTATGGTGCCATCCGAATACTTGAATGAAAGCTATTTTTATAGGAAAATTCTATTAGAGGTAAAAAATGATCCCACATAACTTTATTATCATGTGAGAAATATCAAAGTATGTTTTCTAAATCATGAATAGTCCTTTCCAATTTTACATCAGTTTGAATGTGGAAGGAAGTGCTCAAATGAAGCTCAGTATCCAGGGCCTTCTAAAGGGTTTTCCGAAATCTTGATGTAAAACATAGATCATGGTGAGAAACAATTGATAGGGGTAACTATGTAGTCTTACACACTTATTAATATGAAATATTGTTAAATTTTTAAGTGGAAAATCTTCTCTAATAAGAATAAAATGTGCTAATTTGGTAACATGATCAACAATAACCCATATCACATCATTTCTTCTAGGAATGTTTGGTATCACCATAATAAATTCCATCGAAATATCATACCATTTACACACAAGTATTGGAATAGGTTTCATGTCTATTATAGGATGTTTTCTTCTAGCATTTACTTATTTAAAAACCAAACATATTGATAAATAATAAGCAATCTTCCTCTTCATATTGTCCCACCAAAGATTTTACTTCAAATATTTATATGTCTTAGTGCTACCAGGGTGTATTGAAAAATTAGAGTTATGAACATCATCCAATAATTACATTTTTAGCTCAGTTATAGAGGGAAAACAAATCCCCCTTCCCAATTTCAAAATATCATCTCTATATACATAATCAATCAATATCCCATCATTCACAACTATATTTTTCTTTTGAAGATCCCCATCATCAGACTGTGAACTTTTTATATATTCCAGTCATTATGGTTTGGAAACCATTTGAAAAAGTATTGATGTTTCACCTTCTATGTTAATTACCATATCCATTTTTACTATATCCATGAACATAGGATCCATTTCAACTCTCATTTTGTTTAAAATTCTATGGTCCATACTACTCAAAGAATCTTCCACCTTATTTTTCATCCCTGGGTGGTAGTGTACTGTGAAATCATAATCCTTGGGTAGCTCAAGCCATCTCATTTGTATCATGTTGAGTTCTTTCTGTGAGAACATATATTTGAAACTCTTTTGATGAGTATATATCTCACATCATTCAACATAGAGATACTGTATCCATATATTCAGAGAAAATATTACTGTAGTTAACTCAGGATCATGAGTTGGGTAGTTTTGTTCAGGAATTTTTAATTGCCTTGATGAATCAGAAATGACTCTATCATGATTTATAAGAACACAATCAATTTATTTCCTTGATTCATCACTATAAATCATAAAACCATTATTTCCATATGTTAAATTCAATATAGGATAATTGAAAAAGCATCTCTTCAACTCTTCAAAAAATTATTCACACTCTTTTGTCCAAACGAATTTAACCCCTTTACGTGTGATCTGGTTAATGAGTTATCCAATCAGTAAAAATTCTAGATGAAATGCCGATAGTGACCTGCTGGACCAATAAAACTACATTCTTCAATTATTTTCATATATTATGTACGTTCTTGTATTATATTTTTCTTTGTAGCATCAACATAGATTCCATCCTTGGAGACAATATGGAAAAGAAAAGAAATTTCTTGAATCCATAATTCAAACTTGCTAAATTTACTATAGAGCTCATTTCTTTTATGAGTCGTAATAAAATTATAGTGGTTATTCTTAAGGGCATCATAGGCTTTGGAGTATAACAACATATCATCAATAAATACTATAGAAAAATAATCAAGATATTCCTCGAACACTCTGTTAATTAGAACTATAAAGATAGAGGTTTTAACACCCCCATTTTGAGGTATGTAGCCCTTGTTAAGGATTTTTTGTGTGTTCAAAGTATTTGGTATGAGTTGGGTTGAGGTTTGGAGTGTTTGGAATGGTTTTGATTAATTTTAGAGTCTTTTCTAATGGCGCATGGTTTGAGCACAGTTAGTGAAACCATGTGGATTCTCCAGAAAATCATGCAGGAGGAGACAATAGGCTTCACACGGCCTACACACGGTTTTCCAAATTATGTGAGGCAACAATGTGGACCCATCCTCTCGAGACAGTGTCATGTGCACTTTAGCCCACGGTTTTCCAAACCATGAAAGCTTACCATGCAACCACTTAAATGTCAGGTTTTTAAATCTGGGCTCCCTTGGGCCTGAATTATTTCACTCCAACTCCCTCACACTCAATCCTCACTCTGGATGTTCAATTCTCAAGGATTTTAGGGGCTCTCCCACACATTTTGGAAGCAATTTGAAGGGGTTTGAAGGTGGTTTCTCCTGGGTAAGACTCTCCTCTTGGATTCATTGGTTTCACTATAGATATACATCTCCCTCTCTCTTGGTTTTTCTTGATCTACACCTGTTATATATTGATCTTGGGTTTTTGTTTCCATGGATGTTAATTTTAAGGATTGTTAATATTAGGTAATGGGATCTAGAATGGTTTCGGTGGTGCGTTCGCCGAATTTGGGGCGCGGTTTCTTGTGGGTCGAATTTTCTGAAACCCTAAAGGTAGGTGGCATCTCTGTCGACTCCACTTTTTTAGAAGTTGAAGCGTGGTAAAAATTAATTTTTGTTGCTTAAAATAATTTTTTTTGTTGATGGGTGAAATTGGATGGTAATCCCTTTAGTGATGTTTTAGGGATTATTGGGAAAAAGAGGTTTTGTTGTGAAATTCTCTTTTTGTGATTTTAAAATGGAGATTTTAAAATGGGTTTCATTGTTGGTTTGATTAAGATGATATGACAAAATGGTTCTTCAATAAAAGGGAGTTTTTTTTATTGAAAAGGTAATTTGGCATGTAAAATGGTTGAAGGGTGTTTTCAATAAATGTTGGATTTATTGAAGTTGATTGACACGTAATGGAAATAGTTGATTGCATGTTGTGGTGGCCTTGGTGAGTTATATGCTTGGTTATGGAATGTTGGAAATATTGTTTGGATGTGGGTGGGAAGTACCACTATAATAAGGGGATGGTTAGTGGAAGGAAGGGACACCATCCAAGAATAGGTGGGTAGGAAGTAGACCTTGTAGTAATGGGTGAACGAGTTGGACATAAGCTTCACCGTTTTGGATGCCTCATTTTCCATTGCTTTGAAAAATGAAAATTGTTGTGCTAATGTGTATATGACGAAATGTCTTGTGGAATGTTTGTCTGGATTTCTTTTGGTTGCTTGGTTTGAGTGAGGTGTCTTGGGAAGGGTGTGTTTGGCTTATGGTACTGGTTTCACTTGTGATTATTTTATATAAACTGCTTTATATAAATTTGTTAACGGTTTTATCATAGAGGAATGTGTAGGGAAGTCATTAGGGAAAAAATTATGAGTATTAGTAATCACCCCCTATGTTGGCACTTGGGTTCTATTGGAGATTTCTTATTCCAGGACACAATTAATGGTAAATAATCTCATTGCTAGTGGCCTGTGGTGATGCTTGGGAGATGTGTTGGTACTTTGAGCATGGAGCTTGGTGTGGAGTTGTGGATTTCGTCTTGGTTTACTTTGGGATCTCTTGTTTAGTCTTCTACATTATACACTGATGTTGTGTTTGGTTTTATTGGTTTTGGGTTGTATTTTGGTTCAACTTGGTTGTCTTTTGGTGATACATGCTTGAATGTTTTATTGACACGCGTTATATAGTATTTGTTAGTGGATGGTTTGGTTTGTTTTTTCTTAAGGGAAAATCATTCCCCAATTTGTTCTTGAAGACCTCAATATTTATTTCTAGTCTTTGGTGCCTTGGAAACATCTCTTTATTCCAAGTAGCATTCTCCTACCCTCTCAAGGAAATGGTATGGGCTAGGATGTTATAAGTGGTATTAGTTTTTTTGGTCCTTGGCTTTTTAGTGAGAGTAGTTGTTCGATCCTTTGTGCCGATCACTAGTCTTGGTGTTGACATTTTTTCGTGGCCTATTCCTTGAGTCAGGATGGTATCAAGGTGTGGGATTATCATAAATTAAAATGTATAGCATAAAAGTATGTAGCTAACCCTTTTATGCTGAACTTCAAGTTACAAGGGAGTTGGGTACATAAGGGTTTGGAGACACTTATAGGCATTGGATATCTCATTATCATGGGTGTAGCCAATGATATGAGCATGAAATGCATAATAGAAATGTCTTCCCACTAGGATCCATATTTAATTGGGGTATAATTAATTATGGTGTGATATGAATGTGTTGATTTTAAAAATCTGTATTATGTTTCAAAACAGAAGGATTTGAAACATGGAAACCGGTGGTTTTTTGAAAATGGGTTGATTTTTAAAACGTGGTGGATTTTTCAAAATAGCGCAATATGGGTAATGTGAACATGTGGAATGCCTGGTTGTGATAGTTGTAGTGTAATTGAACTAGAATTTGTGAATAATGTTTTGCTAAAATAGAAGGACTTATGGTTGTTTTTGTATTGATAAAAATGGCACTAGGTAGGCGCCATAGAGACCAACCAGAGGAGGCTACTGAAAATGTGGTCGCACCTAAGCCCCATGTGAACAAAAACTAGTGTAGAGTATATTGCAAGCTTTCCGAGCAGTAGGAAGTGCGAGTAAAGTAGATGGACCAGGACATGTGGGCAATGTAGTTCAGTTTCAATTACAGAATCCACCCATATTTAGGGGAGATTCAGAGACAGATAGGGCTGAAGCATGGTTGAATAGAATGAATCATATTTTTGACTTCTTGGGAACACTGACAGAGGTAAAAGTGAAACTAGCCACAAATATCTTGGAAGATATTTCCCTTCAGTGGTGAGAGCGGGCGGTCCAAGCTAGGACATGCTAAGGTATGCCATGGGATAGATTTGAGGAATTGTTTAACAAAATATTCTACCCTCACACATTCAAAATTCAGTGCAAAACAGATTTCTTCCATTTGAAAAAGGAGAAACTTTCTATAATAGATTATGAAGCTAAGTTTATGAACTTATTGAGGTTTTCACCCGAGGTGGCGGGTAGTACATCATTGAAATGTCGTATCTTCAAAGCTGGTTTGAGGGAGGACATTCAGTCCAATATAGCAATGAAGTGTATTGATGACTACATGGAAATGGTGAATCGAGCTACGGTGGTTTAGCAGGATGTTGTAGGGGCTATAAGTAAGGGAATAATGTTGGTACCCATGTGAAATAGTGGGAACATGAACGCTGGGTTCAATAGGAAGAGGAAAACGTATTTCCAGGGTGGGAGTATGGCTCATAATCCAATTCAAGGATTGGTGAATCTTCTTCTGAAGCCTCAATGTAAGACAAGATGATTTCAGTGTTGTTCTACGAGCAAAATCAAGTAGGATTGTATGGAACATCCTTGAGTGTGTCATAATTTTAAGCAAATGGGGACTCCTCAGTGTTTTGTCGAAATGATCCAAGTTTGGGTGTCCGTGACACTCATCAGGGGTTGTTGGGGTGTTATGCCTTGACTATACGAGGGAAATAGAATACCCCTCGGTAGCAGACTAATGTTGGTCATTGTGATTCTCAGAATACCATGATTCCTTAGAAAGGAAATAAAGAGTAGAGCGTGGAAAGAAAACAGTTATTTTTGAGATGAGAAGGTTGTGCTGGATGATCCGTCAGGACCATCCATGGTGCGAGGTACAATTCTTTTAAATTCCACCTTAGTGAAAGATCTGTTTGATACAGGTGTTTCATATTCTTTTCTTGATTTTTTCATCGTTGATTTGTTGGGTTTACACATGGAAATGATGCCTTCTATTTTTCAACTACAAACTCTTGTGGGTCAAAGAGAGTGTCAAGCCTTCCTAGGTTGAGGTTGATGTTTAGTCATGGATGGCATCAAATTGATGTGTGATTTCTCAGTGGTTGAGATGGATACTTGTGACATAATCCTAAGAATGGATTTTTATACAATGTTTAAGTCCTACATCTATCTCTATGCACGAACTGTGAGTTTTGTGATGGATAATAGTGTTAGACATCTCTTTAGTGGGGAGAAGAGTGTGAACATGGGTGAACCATATTTGTTGGAACCATCTATTAGCATGATCTCGTATTAGTTAGAGGATTTTTCATTAGAAGTAGTGGAAGGTATTGAGCATAGTGTTCTTCCAGTACTCGTGGAAGCGTTTATGGATGTATTTCCCGAATAATTATCAGGGTTTCCACCAATGAGAGAAGTGGAGTTTACGATTTATCTCTTTTGGGTGACTAGTTCTATCTCACTTCCATATTACCGAATGGCCCTGGTATAATTTTCCGGAATTAAAGTTGTAGTTGTAAGAGTTAGAAAACAAAGGGTTCATCCGGCCTAGCACATCTTTATGGGTAGTACCAGTTTGGTTTGTTAAAAAGGCATATGGAACCTTGTGGATCTGTGTTTATTTTCGTAGACTTAACTAGGTTATGATAAAAAACTGATATCCAATTCCACACATTGTTGATCTATTTGAACAGTTGAGTAGAGATCATTGGTTCACCAAGATTGACTTACGACTAGGGTATCTTCATCTGTGGATGCGAAGGGAGGATATCCCAAAAACAACTTTCATAAGTAGATATGGCCACTACGAGTATGTGGTTATGCCCTTTAGTCTAATGAATTCACTAGTGCTGTTCATGGAATTGATGAATCATCTATTTTAGAGATATCTGGATTCTTTTGTGGTGGTATTTATTGATGATATTCTGGTGTATTCGAGGACCAGGGTGGAGAATGAGAAACACTTGGAGATAGAATTGGGGATCTTGAGGGATCATCGGTTATGTGCCAAATTTCAAAGTGTTACTTTTGGATATAGGAGCTTCTTTTCCTTGGCCATTTTATTTATGTGAGGGGTGTTTTTGTTTATCAAGAAAATATAGAGTTGGTTATCTTCTAGAAACCTCCAAAGAATGTTTTTGAGATACATAGCTTCCTTGGTTTAGCTGGTTATTATCGATGTTTTGTTCGTGATTTCTCATAATTGGCTTTGCTGATGACATCTTTCACAAGGATGAATGTTCCATTTTAATGGGATGAGCAGTGTTAGAAATGTTTTCAATAGAAAAAGGGATGGCTTACACCAGCACCAATCTTGGTTTTTCTAGAACCAGGGAAAGGGTACGGGGTGTATTGTGACACGTTGGGATCAGGGTTGGGGTGTGTTCACATGAATGGGGACCATTTGGTTACATATGGCTCACTACAGTTGAGGTTGCATGAGAATAACTACACAACACATGATTTGGAGTTGGCAGCATTTGTTCATGCTTTAA
The DNA here is from genome assembly GCA_963277665.1 of Viscum album. Classification (NCBI taxonomy): domain Eukaryota; kingdom Viridiplantae; phylum Streptophyta; class Magnoliopsida; order Santalales; family Viscaceae; genus Viscum; species Viscum album. The sequence continues at coordinate 322,245,475 of OY728156.1, forward strand.
AAATGTGGCGTCTTAATCTCTTCAGTGAGAAATTTACTGTGTTTACTAACCATAAGATCTTAAAGCATATCTTCTAACAAAGAGATTTGAATATGAGGCAAAGGATATGGATGGAATATTTCTAGATGTTTTATTTCAACTTAATGTACACACAAGGTAATATAAATTTGGTAGAGGATGCATTAAGTAGGAAATCATATGTTCAAGTGGTGAAGAAGGTATCATATCAGTGGTAGTTGATGTAGGTCATAGGCGACATGTGGTTGGAATGCGATGATCGGGGTGAAAAAAGAGTCTTCATTCTAGTTTCGTTCGTTCCTAACATATATGGTCTAGTTAAAGAGGCATATGCATATGATTCTGAGTGTAGGGAGATGAGATCAAAAATTAATGGTGGGGAGACCATTGAGAACTGGGAACTAAATGGGAATTCAGTCTTGTGTTTTCAGAATCAGATGGTGGTACTTGGGTCTTGTCAGGAGGAACTTCTCAGGGATTATCATTATTCCAAGTGGGATGTTTATCATGGAATTAAAAAAATTTATATCATGGAATACAAAAAATGTAGAAGGCATTGAAGGAACAGTTTTGGTGGTTAGGTATGAAAAGGGATGTGGTCGAGTTTATTTCAATATTCTTGACTTGTCAGCAAGTCATGGCTGAGCATTAGTGGCCGGAAAGCATGTTATAGTCTTTACCTATACTAGTGTGGAAATGGGAGCAAATTGAAATTTATTTTTTTATGGTTCTCCCAAGAATGGTCAGGAAGAAAGATGCCAAATCAGTGATAGTAGATCGGCTCACAAGGTCAGCCCATTTCATCCCGATTAGTGAATCTCATACGGTGAAGGATCTGTCCAAAATATATATTTGGGAGGTGGTAATGAGGCATGGTGTTCCAGTTTCGATTGTATCAGATAGAGATCTAAGGTTCCCATATTGTTTTTTCAAATCCTTGTAAGAAGACCTTGGAACATAGTTGAGTATGAGCACGACATATCATCCTCAGATGGATGGGAAATCGAAGAGAGGATGATACAAACTTTGGAGGATATGTTATGTGCTTGTGTGATGGAATTTTCAGGTTCATGTGAGGAGTACTTACCCTTGTTGGAGTTCTACTTTAACAACAATGATCGGGCTTCGATACATATAAATATGTTTGGGTATTTATATGGGTGTCCATGTCATTCTCCACTATGTTGGGTGGAAACATGCAAGACTTTGAGTATCGGGCTGTGCCTTGTCCAAGAGTCTAAGGAGAAATTTTTTTGATCATATAGAGGATGTAGACGGCTCAAAGTCATCAAATATCATATGCAAACCATTGTCGACGAACGTTGTCATTCTGGGTGGGTGACCATGTGTTTTTTGATAATTTATCTTAGGTTAGAACATCATCAGTTTGGGAAGCATGGTATGTTATCTCGGATGTATATTGGTCCTTTTGAGATACTTGAACAGAATGGAGAGGTGTATTATCATTTGTATTTCCACCACAGTTTAGTGCGGTGCACAATGTGTTTCATGAGTCATAGTTGAACAAGTACCAGCCTGATGATGACTGTGTGATTCGTTGGGATCATGTTGAGCTAGAACCAGGTGCTTCCATGGTGCACCTGCCATTGAGGATTGTGGATAGGAAAGAGAATGTATTTAGTGGTAAAATCATCAGTTTAGTTCATGTTTTGTGGAAGCATGATCAAATTCAATAGGAGACTTGGGATCAGGAGAAAGAGATGGTCGTGTAATGGCTGGAGCTCTTTCAGCAAAGCAATGGTTCCATACTTTACAAGGACAGAAAGTCCAATGATGAGGATAATGTAGCACCCCCGGTTTGAGGTATGTAGCCCTTTTTTCTATGATTTATTATATGCTTAAAGTATTTGGGATGAGTTGGGTAGAGGTTGGGAGAGTTTGTAATGGTTTTGAATAAGTTTTACGGCTTTTCTAAGGGGGAAGAGTTTGAGAACAATTAGGGGAAACCATGTGGATTATCCAGAATACTATGTAGGGGGAGACAGCAGGCTTCGCGCGGCCTGTGCACGGTTTTCCAAACCGTGCGAGGCAACCATACAGACCCCTCATCTTGTTACAACGACATGCGCATGGTTAGCTCACAATCCCCCAAACCATGCAGACTGACCACACATCCACTTAAATGTAGGGTTTTTAAATCTAGGCTCCCTTGGGATTGACCTATTTCACTCCAAACTCTCTCCCACTCGAACCTCACTTAAGATTTTTAGTTCTCAAGGATTGGATGGGCTCTACCACATGTTTTGGAAGCGATTTTATGGGGTTTCAAGGTTGTTTAAAGGAGTTTTCTTCTGGGTAAGTCACTCCTCTTGGATTCCTTGGTTTCTCTCTAGATCTACATCTCCCTCCATATCAGTTTCTCTAGATCTAAATATGTTGTGTGTAGATATATGGTTTTGGTTGCCTTGGATGTTAATTTTAAGTATTGTGGATATTAGGGAAGGGAATCTATAACAGTTTCAGTGGTGTGTTCACCAAATTTGGGGAGCAGTTTCTTGTGGGTCAAATTATCCAATACCCTAAAGTTAGGTGGTTTCTCTCTCAACTCCACTTTGTTAGAACTTAAGGCTTGGTTACAATTTATTTCTGCTGCTTAAAATTAATGGTGTTGTTGATGTTAAAAATTGGTTGGAAATACCTTTGGTGATGTTTTACGGATTTTTGGAGAAAACAGGTTTTTGTGATAAAATGCCCTTGTTGTGATTTTAGAATGGAGATTTTAAAATGGGTTTCTTTGTTGGTTCTGTTAAGATGATTTTAGAAAATGGTTCTTCAATAGAAGGGGTTGTTTTATTGAAAAGGGAATTTGGCGTGTAAAATGGTTTAAGGGTGTTTTCAATAAATTTTGGATTTATTGATGTGGATAGACATGTAATAAAAATGGTTTATTTCATGTTGTTGTGGCATTGGTGGGTCATATGCTTGGTAATGGATTTTTTTAAATGTTGTGTAGAAGTGGGTAGGTCATACCACTATAATATGGGGATGGTTAGTGTACAGAAGGGCCACCATCAAAGGATAAGTGGGTGGGAAGTACCACTAGTAGGAATGTGTGAATGGGTTGGACAAAAGCTCCATTGTTTTGGTTTCCCTATTTTTCATTGCGTTGTAAGATGGAAATTGTTGTGCTAATGTATCAATGATGAAATGGATTGTGGCATGTTTGGTTAGATTTCCCTTGGTTGCTTTAGTTGGGTGTGGTTTCTTAGAAAGGGTGTGTTTGGGTAATGGTAATGGTTTCAATTGTGATTATTTTACATAAATTGCTTTATATAAATTTGCTAATGGTTTTATCCTAGTGGCATGTATAGGGAAGTCATTTTGGGAAAACCTACTAAGTATTATTACTCACCCCCTACTTTGGAACTTGAGTGCTTTTGCAGATGTCGTATTCTGGGACACAGATTAAGGTAAAGAATATCATTGCAAGTGGATTTTGGGGATACTTTGGAGATGTGTTGGTTCATGGAGCATGGAGCTTGGTGTGGAGCTATGGAGCGTGTCTTTGTTTATTTTGGGATCTCTTGATTAGTATTATGCATATTACTCTGATATTGTGTTGGATTGTATTGGTTTTGGGTTGTATTGTGGAACAACTTGGTTGTATTTTGGTAATTCAATCTTGAATTCATTATTGACATTCATCATATAGACTTTGTTAGTGGATGGTTTGGTTGGTTTTGTCTTACGGGAAAATCGTTCCACAATTTGTTCTCGAAGCCCTCATTATTTGTTGCCTACCTTTGGCGGCTTGGGAACGTCTCTTAAGGCCAAGTAGAATTACTCCGTCCTCTCAAGATAATGGGATGGTGCGGGATGTTATTGAGGGTGCATTATTCAGTCCGAAAAACATTATTGTAAACTCGTAATGTCCATAACTGGTTCATAATGATTTCTTTTGAGTATCTTCCTTATTTACCCCCAAATGATCATATCTATAATTAATGTCAATATTTGAAAAATATTGACCTCAATGAAGTTGATAAAAAATATATTCAATGAGAGGAAGAAGATACTTGTTCTTTATTGTAATAACAATGATTTCTCTATAGTCAATGCAAAAACTCATTGATCAATCTTTCTTCTTAAAAAAAGAATTGGGGCTCAACATGGAGAAACACTAGGGTGAATAAATCCAAAACTACTCATCTCCTCTAGTTGTTTCTTCATCTCAACTAATTCCACATTGGTCATTCTATATAGATTCTTTGATATTGTTCTAGCATTAGGGATCAAGTCATTAGTAAACTCAACTTACCGCTCTGGAGTATGTCCATGTAATCCATCTAGAAATACATCAAAATTTTCTTGTATAATGGGAACATCCTCAATTTGAATATTTTTAGGTTTTATATTATCTTCTTCCCCCATAATTTCATTTAGAAGAGCTACATTAGGTGGAGCTAGATAAGAATCAGATGATTAAATTTCTTCTATAAAGATAATGGATTCTACATCTTCCTTAGAAATCATAACACCCTTCTTATTATAAAAAAATTTTACGTCATATTTTGATATCCAGACCATAATGAGGATTATATCAAAGTCAACCATAGGTATGTTGATAATTTTTGTAGACAAAGCATATTTATATTCCATAATGGGAATTTCCTAACACATCTTTGTTGTAATGAGACTTCCCTTAGAGGTTTTGACTAACAACTTCCTTGTTAAAGTGAATTGGATATATCTAATTTTTAATTACAACAGGGAATATATAAATGAATGTGATGATATAGAATAAAAAAAATATCTAACTAAATTTAGTAGATAATTAATGTACCTTCCACCACATTATTATAAAATTCATCATAAACAATTTTCATCACAAAATATTGGAATTTTCTACTTCTAGTTTCCTTTACATTTAGGAAAATCATTTGCATAATGTCTCATCTACTTACATTTGTAGCATTTAACATTGTTAGATTCTTTCTTTCCCTTTTAATAACGACCTTGATGGCCTTTTTATCCACACATGTAGAAAAACCCCATCCCATTTATGCAAGTACCAGGGTGTTTCTTCCACAATTACTACTGGGTGGAAAGTAAAATTTTCCCTTATTCCCCCTTTCCTTATTTACATTTCCACAGTGTTCAAAATCCCTATTAATCACTCTCTTTCCTTTAAATTCATAAGACTTGGAGAATTCCTTTTTTGTCTTGATAGTAGAAGAGACTATATCTTCATACATTGAGAAAGATTGTGAGACCAGTGACCATCATAGGAATCATTTCAACCCATTAAATAATCGATCAATATTACTTATTTGGTTACGTAAGTAGTCTACATCATTCCATTATAACCTTGTGAAGTTATTTTCATACTTTGTAATATTCTCATACTATTTCTACCTTAGACTTATAAATTTCCTCTCCATATATGGTCGCTGATCATGAGAATAGTATTTATCTTGGGAGAGTTCTTTAAATTTCTTCCATTGTATATTTGATACTTCTTCATCCTCCTCTGTGTTTTTAATTAATAAACACAATTGATCCGCACCACCTGATAGATGATAAAGTTCCATGACAACTTTTTCGCTTTTGTTACTCCACAAAGAAAGAAGTATTTTATCTAATGAACTCATCCACTGCTCAGATACCAATGGATTTATAGTCCCATTAAATTTTGGGTGATTATATCTCATGAAGCAGTCTGAAATTGATCCTCCACAATGTGGATCAGGATTCTCCATATGGGTAAGGTTATTATTCATAATCAGAGTAAGCTTTCCTAGTATATTTATAGTTGTTGAGCACCTGTTTCAGCTCCTTCTCCAAAATAATTATCTTTCATAGGAGGTAAATTACTAAATGTATTCCGTTTATGGATACAATTTCCATTTTTTCCACTAAGATCCATTTATAATCAACTACATTCACTAGATTATGTTATGAATCAAAATGTGTAATTTCAAAATATGTAACATATATTACAAAAATTATGCACTTTTAATCTCATAATAAAAAACATGGTTTCTTTCGAGATATATTTACTTTTAAATCCATCATAATGATTCATAAAGAAAATGTGAATTATCATAAGCATATCCCCTAGGAGTGTCAAAACAGTTCTGCAGTAAGGCCCGTTGTCGTGTACCGGGTTACCCCGAGTCAAGCACGATACACCTTGTTAGAGTTATTACTCCAAGGTACATCTATTTTTGAACCATTTCCACTTGTCGTATCCAGATAGATATATATTTTCTAGGAATACCTATATAATATCTACATTACCAAAATTTTAGGATGTTCTTATATACTTATCCTTAAAGTCTATCTTGGGGTAGTGTTACCTAAATAAAGTATTTTATAAATATATTTTCCAAGGTTTGTACTAAATTTCCTCTAATACCGACTATAACACCCCAACCCCAGATGCCCAAAGCCAGTGAATTATTTTATTATGTTGGAATGATGACAATAAATCTAATCCCAATGGATGGATCAATTTAGTAGCCTTAAAAAAACTAGACAGAAACATGAGTATTAGATTACATCCTAGAATGAAAATTAATATAAATTTTCATTTAAAACATTCATATCTGTTAGAATTTCCCTGAAGGTCAGTCATAACATACCTCTTCGAATCATGGGGGAAATGAAACATAAGTAAGGGGTGAGCTCATATTTTCATTAAGGATAACCAATATAGCGGAAACTGTCATAAAAAAGCATAAACTTTTAAGGAAAGTTATAAAATTAAAACACAAGCTTTTAAACATTACCCTGTTCATAATATAAAAGGAATTAATCAAATTATGAAATTTAAAAATTCACATGGATATACTCCTAGATGATTAATCACATGTAATATCAACAACTAATCTCATAAATAGGGGACATATAATGCCTCCCATCATAAACATACTACCAAGGGAACATGCCAAGAGCATACATAAATGGGTGAAAACATGAACTAGCTTCTCTCATGAGACCTACCAATGCATCAAGGGGAAACACCAGGCCTCTCCCATCACTATGTAAGTGTAATTAATTCCTATTATGAAAGAGGAAAAACATAACCAATATAAACATTCGTATTAAAACTAATGTATGAAATCTGGATAAATTATCCATAAATAATGAATGGTATAAAAGTAACACATCCACAATAAAACTATTCATAAACCATTCAATACAATATTATAGGTTGTATCATATGAAATCAACCTCAATTAAACATAAGATCCAATAAGGTATTTTGACATTGATGAAAATGTTTTTATAAAATCATTAGAAACTTCTTTAGAAAATGACCCATTTTTTTAAAAATAGTTATTTAAAATGCCATGAAATTTAAAATAAAATATTTTCATTGAAAATAATCTTGCAATATTGTAAAAGAATATTTAAAAAATTAAAGGTGTCATGATGATGAAAAAAATCCTCTGACACCGTATAAGTAAAAAAACATTATTATCGTAATTTTTTTGTAGAAGTCAAACAATGTACATCATATGGAAAATGAAAAAAATATTCCTTTTAATAAAATGGAATATAGGTAAAAATGACTTTAATTTTTTTAAAGGAATAGTAAGAATGTTTTTTAATACATTATTAATAAACATGAACAAGGACGATAAATATGTCTCAGTAAATTTGTACGTAAAATCAGTCCCGAATAATAAAGAGGTTGGGAAAATAACCCTTACCTTGAACTCTCACTTAGGTGAGGAAAAATTAACCATTTTAATAAAGGTTAAATAATGTCCTTAGGTTATACAAGAACTATATCCATTATTTATGATATTATATATGATACCATTCTACTGTTTTCTTAATAATATTTCATTATTATAACTATTTCAGGCGTGCACCACTTTATTTCTTATGTTTATTTTGTTGCGTAAGTGTTTTTTTATGCATAGGATATATATTATTCATATCTAGAATGATATTAAGTTCATATATATTATATTTATTTATTATATAAATTAAAATTATCATTCTTAAATGTCTATAGCGGGGGATGAATCTCATCACATTTTGGAGACGATATTTCGTACGTACGCATGAGAGATGACATCATTCCGTACTGGAAAAGTGTAAGAATTGGGATGGAATATGAATTATATAGTAACGATATCTCGTCTTATTTATTATTTAAATCATTTATATGCATTGTTATACCCATCTAAATAAAGTATAGATGAAAAACAGTTTACACCATGACATGGAGATGATAATCCATATGTACACATGCATGGTGATATTATTATTTTTTAGGATGGGTAAAAGGAGGAATATGGATGTCCCATAATCATAAAAAATCTCAGAATAAATTATATGCTAGAATTATTACTTTATTATGGAAACAACTTTGGAAAATCAAGTAGAAGAAGAAAATAACTTTGAAAGAGTTGGTAAAACACTTATCTCTTCTTCGAGTGTCTCATATTGATTTGAATAAATAGAATGATTAGGTTGGATCTATGCCCATGTTATGGCCTCTAGGGTGGATAAATTGAATTTGCGTGGATAAATGGTCATTGGTTGGCCGAAAAATGGGATTTAGAGGTGTGAATAATAGAGGGGAGGGGGACTTTTGGATAGGTCAACATATTATCAATCAATAAAATTTATACATTATTGGATTTTATATTGACCCTTATCATTTTTATTTATCCTTAACTATTCTATTAAAATTTAATTTGGTATTAATATGCTAAATATTAAATGGTAGTTAATATTCACTTACATGGTGTAAATTATAAATATAAGGTCAATTAATGTTATTTTAGACCTTATAATTGTCACTTTATAGTTTTTAAATATTTTCTTTTATTTTTATATAATTTACTAAAATGTTATTTTTATAAAATATCAATAGTGTCATTTTTGATACTATTCATTACTTTGACATAAATTAAAATCCAAACAGAAATATAACTTAGAACCAAACTAGTTAATATACTGCTTACATGTCCCAGTTACCTAAAAAATTCATGGATCACCTTAATTAATTCATATTATATTACTTTTAATATTTTTATAACCATTTATTTGATATTTCTATTAATAAAATAATTTTTTCATCACTATTTTGTCATCAATAATGGTAATTAGTTATTATCCAAAAATTATAATTAAACTAATACGATGTAGTTAATTATATTATATTTAAAAATAATATTTAAAATCATTGTTATATCATGGTTATATCTATATTAAAATTAATATACTTATATAAAATGAGAGTGTGATATTTTGTGACATTCATTGATTTTTACATCTAATTCTACAATAAAAATGATTCAAATGACTTAAATTGGGTTAATTTAAATATTAATCATCTATTTTGTCTTTAAGATCAATTTTATGTAAAATAATTATGAAAATGTAAAAGTTGGGTTTTTAATAATAATACGGTATTTTTCACTATTCATCAAAGATTGAAACTTTTCATAAAAATACCGAAATCTCACTTTAAGGTGATTTTGATGTTTTGAAAAAAAATTAAGTATATTTTAAAAAATAAAATTTAAAAATTTCATAATGTGGTTATTACTATTTATAACCACTTTTTAAACAACTAGTTTGATAGATCATGGTGCGCTCGAACTCAGTGTTCCGTGCAGCGCTAGATACTGAATAATTTAAAAATAAATGCACCATGGAAGCTTGGGGTATTAAAACTTCATTCCATGAATCCAATCAATACTTGGAACATAATCTCCGTCCATCCCAAAATTCAGGTCACTAGTTGGAAAAGAGATAACATTAGTCCATGAATTCAACCGGGACATGAAACGTCATGTATGACCATAAAAAAAGTTAATATGGTACACCATGTATAAACCCTTGGGTTCAGGAGCATCATTCATTCCCAAAAAAACTACGATGCACCAAGGAGATTGGATAATCATTACCTCCCCCAAATTGAGTAGCGGATAATTATTCTAATATCCTAAAACCATTTATCAAAGGACAACAAACATGAAAAATTAGTACAAGAATCCTATCTAGAATAAACAATTCACGTAGGACCATCCCCAATCATTACATTATCATTTATTTCATTTTATTTTATCATTATGACAATTCATTACTTTCATCAAATTAATTTACATTCAAAATTGAAACCATATCACCCTTTACTAAAAAACATGTTCATTAAATGTTCTTCAAAAAATTTAACAATAAAACACACTATTTTTAACCATATCTATTTACTATCCAATTCACACATTTATTTTGGTCTCAAGGACCCTTAAATCAATATATGGATGAATATATCTTAACGCCTTCCAAATTACATCAACATCAAAACCAAAAATTTTCATTAAACATTTCAAAACCACAATTTAAAACTTTTGACTTTCACTTTGAAAAACCAAACAAGTTACAAGACCTTCATATTCCATTAAATATATTTAAAGATACAATACACACCCATTTAAAACCAACATTTAAAATCCACATAAATCCCAATTAAAATCACCTTGTTTTCAACACCTCATTTCAAAATAATAAATGTTTCTTTATATAGATTCCCCCTTTGATGTCCCAAAATCCATTTTAAATTCAATGCACCAATTTAAAACTATTTCAAAATAACTAAAAGAATATTCAAAAACAAAAACATAAAAAATTTCACCACCAACAATTGGAACACCCCATCATCGATAATAGTTATGGTATCACATAACCAAAGATTTGAGATGACCTATAGAAGGTCAAAGTTTATACCTAAATCCAAAAAAAAATTCTTAAAATAAGGGAGTAATCATAACCCACATGGGATCTAATGAATATATCTAAAATCACGTATTATATAACTATAAGACTATGGGTAACGCTCTTAGACCCCCTACATCATTATTGGATCTTTCCATTATGTTTTCAAAAGATGGTCGCCTCACTTATACCCATCAAAGAATCATCCAAACCTCTTGAAACCTGACCCAACTCATCAGCACCACCCATGATCTAGTCTCTATCCAATAAATCACAAGAAATTGACTATAAAATTATAATTAATCAATTAATCAAAAACCATCTTGTCAAAATCAAAAAAACTCGTCGGGTCATCATCCCATATTGAAACTGAAGCCAACGACTGATCAACAAACTATAAAAAAATACTGACCATATTTCGGGACAAATACCTAATAGGGGATACCAATTTGACCACTAATTAAAATGAATTATTTTTTTAAACCTAATAAAATTCATTGTGGCCGCATACCTTAATGAAACACCTTGCAAAGAAGCGCATAATCCTTCTTGAGATTTATTCTACCAAAGCCAACACAAATCCCCAAAGGGAATGGATGATTCCACCATGCTATGGTGGAATCCTCAACAATACCTAAACTGTATATCACCACAATTAAATAGAAACAATAATAAGGATAAGGGAAACCAATGGATGAAGAGATATCACCTGAAACACCAAGAAATCTACATGAAAATACCCCAAAATTGAAGGATGGAGGGGGAGGAAGGTGTTTTGGACCATCCGATCCACAAACCTAGAATGGGGGATAAATGAGGTGGAATGGTGGAAAAGAATGGTGGGGGGTGGGGATTTTGGTAAAATCCTATTTTTAATGAAATCCAGGAAGCCGCATGGTTTGACTACATGGTTGGACAAACCATGTGCCTATTGTACTCACACCTTATGTCCAACACCCCCAACCTCACATGGTTATGCCACATAATTGAAAAAACCATACAGGAATCATTTTTTCAACACTTCCTACCCTCTACAACAAGGCACACTATTTGATTTAAATCATCAACATCCCATGTTCCAAGCCTCAAAACCTACTTAGCATTGCACACTTTCTCCTTTTGGATCACACGGTTTATCCCAAACCCTGATCTAACTATTTAACCCAACCATTACCAGTAAAAATTTAACTAAAAAACTATTGAGAATCAAGGTGTTTCATGGTCTCTCCAAAACCATGAACACCAATCCATGCACCCATGTAAGAATACTTTAAAACTCCAAAACATAACCCCAATCCTTTAAAGCTCATATGATCACCCAGACTACCTATTGAGCATCATTCCACATCTTAATACACCCTTTTGAGACATTCCAACTCTTAGAATCTTATTCCGAGTCTTGCTTCAAGATTTAATCCATTCGGCAATGAAAGTTCAAAATACTTTGGAAGGTTTTGATCCTTCTGGATGCGTGATCTTACAATACTAGTATTATGATTAGTTAAAATTTATTAAAAAAAATATTCACAAATAAAGGAAATATATAATGAAATTGATATTCAAGGGATCATGATATATATATATATAGATCCAATAGTTAGTTTATACTATGTAAAATTATATAAAATAAATAGGTATTTAAAGGAAAAAGATTGATTAATCAAGTGAAGATCAATACCAATGTCAAATGGAATAAAGAATTAGTAGAACCAATTGTTCATATATGGTCATATATATCATTAATACCATGATATTTATCAGTAAATATTTGATCACTATGTTGAGTAGTAATTTAATTTATATTATGGTACTAGATTTATTCAAATAGAATGTTCATGATATATGTACAAGATAAAGAAATAGTTGTGTGGAGATACACATATGTTGGTTTTTTCAAATATATGTTTAATAAGGTATCACAGTAATAATAAAGATTGTTCATTAAGTAAGATAATCCTAAATAGTTCATTGTTGTTGATTTTATAATATCAGTATTTATCTAAGCTTCTGATGCAACTATTAAAGCAGTATAATTTTTTTTTGAAAAATCATATCATGAGAACTTCCTCTCAATGATAAGAAGTCACATTTAGTTGTATGACCATAAATACTAACATTGACGTCATAGAAACTATATCCATACCTTAAAAGGCATGAATATAATGTAAGATCAAACAAGATATGAAATGTTAATAGTTGTCTCTAGCATAAGTTGCAATTTGTTGGAGTCCATGAACTAAAACTAATAATAATGTATAATTTATATTTCTAAGCCTTATATTATTCTAATATATGTTATATTCTTTTCACATATTTATTTTACATCACCTTAATGTGTTTATGTCTCGATAGTATTCATAAAATGAATGGGGTTAAAGATGGTTATCAATATAGTGAGAATCAAGAAATTTCACAATGATATTTTTAAAATAAAGAATTATGGTCTATATGCATCAATTCTATGAGATATTTAGCACCCCATGATTTTTATGGATTTTCTTATAAATACACATGAGGCATTCAATAGCTCACTTTAGAGGCAACCCCTTGTCTAAATGAAGTTGTGATATAGTAGATGTACATCACCTAGACATTGGATTAGAGGGTATGACTAGGATTAATCACATAATGAAATTTTTATATCAATATTTTCCTTAATCCAGATATATTTATTAGTAATAAAGAAATAATCATGATATTTTCAATAAAACAATTTCATTATTTAAAGACTTATTTTTAGGAAGAACTTTTTTTGTGATATGAATTTTTATATGAAAATTTATATATTTATAAATATTTAAAAGTGACTATAATATATTGGTAATTTATCGATTATAATCCATTCATTAGGTATCCTTAGGTTATGAATGAATATAAAATCATTTAATGGTGAAGGGAATTATTTTTAATCACTCTTATTATGTGCACAATGTGTTTTTATCAGAATAAAATTTTACAAAAATTTATGATTAATAGTTTTGATGAATTATATTCATTCAAAAAATATAATATCAATTTCATAGTTTTTACTAGGCAATAAATTAAAGTAAATTCTATTTTATGCTTAAAAATGTTTTTTTTCTAAAAAGGCTTTTTTTTTTTGTGTTTTAATGATTATTTTAATTTTGTTTTCATTTAATAAAAATTAAATTAGGTAAAATGGATTATATATTTTTAATAATAATTTAATAATTTGGTAATTATAAGACTTTAATTTTTGAGCATAATGAGTAAAAAAATAAATACATTTCTCCATAGTTCTGGTTAAAATGAGCTTACTGGGGGGGGGGGGGGTAAACTAATAGAACATAGTAAGAATGCCATGTGAACTTTTTTAAATGTTATTGGTTCAATATAATTCTATATATATTATTTAAACTTTTAATAATAGAAAATTTTCTTCCACTTTCTTTTGAAAATGAAAATATTTTATTTAAATATTTTATGTAATTCCATGTGTGTTCTCTCCCTCAATTATAAAACGGATTGTCTTCTCTTCCCAAACTCATTAATTTTATATCCTATAGATCAAAGAATACCAACTGAAAAACATTCCTATATTCATTCCCTTATTCCTAGAGCCTTTGGTCTTCTATTATGATAGATCATTCTAGGATTTAGGTCTAAACCAAAATATATCCCTCATATAAGTGGTATAATCTTAACCAATCTCTTTATATTTTATTTATCATTTCACATTTTTTAAACCTATTTTTTCCATAATAAAATGATAAATCATGTATAATAAATATATAGAGATGTTAGTATGATGATGAAAAAACTATTTTACATGTCCTTTCCATAAAATGGGAAATGAATGTATCAGTCATGCATGTGTGTGGACTACCGCCTCCATGTAGTGATATGATTCGTTTTCCAAAACCACCTAACAGTGATGTATATAATTATTTATTTAATAAATATATTTCATATTTATGATAAAATTATGATTCTTTAATGGTAAAATATTTTTTCTCATTACTTCCATGTTTTTGTCAGAAATTGAAAACAACATTCATGCATACGTACAGACTACCATCTTCACGAATTGTGGTATATATGTTTCAATATATACCTTTTATGGTTGGTTATAAATATTTATATTATGATTATATATGATATTTATATCATTTTTGACATTATGTAGATAATGGATCCATGATCAATATGGAAGGACCAAAACAACCAAATTGAAACATACATAAAAAATTAAACAATAATCATCTGAAACTATGATTTGAATAAATTTTTTTTTAAATAAGGGGTGATAATTAAACAATGAATGTTTTATAAGTATGAATTTTATTTTTTATAAGATCATGGTAAATGAAAATTTATTATACATGAGTTTAAAAAAAATGAAGAAAGTCAAACCAAAGGTAATGATTTTAGGTTACAATCTCACTTCTTCAAAGATTGTTTATGCTTTTATTTTACAATGATGAAATTATAAAATATACCCAAAAAATATTTCGTGTTTTATTCCCCAATAGTAATTTTTTAGATTAATTTTTTTCTCCTTTATTTTTCTATCTATATATAATGAAAATTATGAAAAAATGTTTTTAAGGAAAATTGACTTCATTTACCTATCAGTGAAAAATATTTTATTCCTTTTCCATAGTTTCTTTAAAATGGTTTCATGAATGATTTTACTAAAATACAAATATTTGTTAAATTAATTTTCACCCAAAATTTAATTTCTATAATTTTTTATAAAATGAATCTTCTTATCATTTTATGAACAAGGTATATTTCACCAAATTTAATAATAATTATTTTGAATATATACCACATGAAAAGGTTTCAAACTATTATGAATAATATTTAATTTAGATGTTAATTTTCAAGTATCGATGGTTATTTCAAAATAAAATTTTCCTTATTACTTTTAATTTTTTTTATGTTTTCTGGATAAATGATTTCAATATTAAATTGGTAATTTTTTAATAAATGTTTTGGTGATATTTTAAATGTATTTTAATATATTACAATATATATTTATTTTACTAATGATGAAATGGAAATCTTATCTAATGATATCATCCTAATCCATTCTCTGGATGGTTTATGATTATGAATATGAGATATTGATGAAACTCATTTTCTTTTCTATGGGTTATTCTATATTGATATTATAAATGTTTTCATAATATTATGGAATACATTTGAAAAGATTATGCGATAGGTGGGTCTATTATGTCTCTCTAATGAATTGGGAAATGATTATTGTTTTGTGATATCATTGGGTATAGGAGGGGTTATATTAAGAACAACAAGGCTAAATATGATTTTTTACTAATCCCAAAGCATGTACATGAGTAGTTATGCCAATCCTAATTTGCGATGAATGATATAGTGGGTTTCCTTAACCTAATATTTTCATGATTAAAATTATTCCACAATTTAAGCTACTATTTTATGACATGATCTTATGCCATTTTTATTCTCTCGTGGATGGTGTTAGTTGATTCCATTATGATTTGTGTATTAAAAACATCCAAGATTTATGCCATGACTCATGATTATAATCTATAAATTACTGAGTATTTTTTTTGAATTTTAATCTCATATTCTAATACCATTATGATAATGGTATTCATAAAGATGAATATTAATTAATACCTCCCCTATCTATACTTACTGAGTATTTGTGCTCTCCCTTTATTGTATTTCTATTCCCCATGGATATGGATAATGTTTTTATGTATGATATGTCTTAGAAGGATTATAGTTGTGTATAATTTAGTGGGAGATTATGTAGATATTTTTTATACTCGTTATTTATGTATCAATGTTTTGAAACACTATAAACCTTTGTATTTCAAGCATGGGTCATATTGATATGTAATGAATATTTATATAATAAGATGTAATATTTATGTATGTGATGTTTTAGTTGACTCAAGACATAAATGGTATTTTCTTATCAGGTGTTGGGTGTCTATTAGCAAAGAGAATTATTCTCATGAAGTTTCCATTTGGTGATCGGTAAGAAAGAAGTTCGGAAGGACCATTCTGGTAATGATCCAAGATTTTATTATAATATTTTATGGATTAAATAATATAATAAATATTTATTTTCACAAACAAGAGTGAAAGAAAATTAGCTAAGTAATATTAGATGACTATTCTTATGAAAATTTAAGAATAATAAAACCCAATTAAAAGAAAATGATTTTAATAAATTTTAAATACATAAAAAATAGGATTAAGAAGACTTAATATTTAAAAGGGTATTTTTAGAATGAAGTAATTTTTATATCTCATATTGAAATTTAATGTAAAAGATAAATTTATAAATTTGATAATTTAAATTTTTAAAAATGAAAATATATTTTTTATTTATAATTTTAATATTAACTTATTAAAAATGTTTGGTATCTTCATAAATAATTTATTTTTAGGTGAATAGTGAAAAATACTGATTTTTATATTACCGATAGTTTGATGAAATTTTCATTATACAAGAATCAATTAATTATTTTTCGAACCTTATTTACACAAATATAATTTTTTTAAATTAATATAAATCATTTAAAAACTATTTTTAATTTATAAATCTGATGACCCGTCCAAGTGGGGCTCGTGCCGCCACTCCCCAATCCCGTATCCAATAGGCTAGGGGCTGGTGAGTAGCAGCGAGTAGGCATATCACTAACAAGGGATATATTGCCTATGTACTTATATACACACGCACATATCCAAGACCACAGATGCTGAAATGTAAAAAGCACTAAGAAATGAAATGCATGCATAACACTATCCCAACTAGAGTATGATAGGAAAGTAAAGAGCGTGTAAATTAATCTAGGACATAATAAAATCCCACCAAATGATAGATTCTTTAAACTAAAAAGTGCAACCTATGGAAAAATTAGGTTATGGGACAACTGCTCAAAGCCATAGAAACATCTCAGCCTTCCGGAAGTCACAAAAAACTGTATGGTCCTCACCGCCCAGGACTCCATCAAAAGGTCTCACATATACAAAAGACACGACACGTTCAGGAAAATCTCGTGTAGTGGTGAGTTTAATAATAACCAGTTGAAAACCCAAAACCACAAATAAATACACATAGGAATATACATTTAATTGTACATAGTATATGTCTAGAAAACTTTTAACAATGTTATACATATATACTCAAACCAAGACACACAGTCTATAGCTAATTTAAAACTAATGAAAACCACAACTAGGGATTCAGCTTGAAGATTCCACAGAGCACTCATCTAAGAGTATTCACTTCTGAGTCCAATAGCACCGATGACATCCATATGAGATGTAATGTTTGTTTGGAACTTCCATGAGAGAGAGATACATAGAATGATCTGAAGATTGATACCATACATTAGATGAGGATCAAAGCTAGGGCTCTGGGGCGATACCAACAACTAATATGGATTATACTACTAAGTAGAGGATCGACTCTAGGTGAATTTGTTCACATATATACTGAAGAATCTACCTTGGTAACAAAGAAGGAATACAGGATCGGCTCCAAGCCTCTTAGGGGATTCCAATAAATCTCTCCTGGAAGTCCTGCTGAAGGGATCATACTCTTGTGAGTAATAAAAAACACCCACCACCCTTTAGGTAACACTATCGAGGGAATAAACACTAATGAAACTAGTCCAAGATATGGTGGGAAAGGAATCTAATCCAAGTAGAAAAGGATACACGACATGTACTTGAGTTACACGTCATGTCCCTTGACCATGGGTAATGCCCATGTACAATCGACCATGTCAAAAGAACATGTTGTATAGAAATGGGACACACAACATGTAGCAAGTTTTACACACCGTATCCTACTATCCAGGGTTCCCTCTTTGTATGTTAGCTATGTTCCTGTGCATGCCTTCAACCCATGTTAGCCTGTCTATATACCAATACCTTGAATAGTATGTGTGACAAGTTCCAACAAAGCTGTGTGGTGGAGTACATGCTGTGTAGTCAGACCATGTACTCCACCCTAAATCCGTGTATCTCCCGATATACACACCGAGTCTCAGGGAAGGTCCCACACACCATATGGAAGGTTTCACATGTCATGGGACACTTCAATAATTCCGGAGACCCTAGCTGCCACTTAGGGGTCCCCACATGCCATGTATTGTGGAATACATTCTATATTGTTCTAAACAATTTTGAAACACTATTTAATTCTTTGGTTTTACCCTCAACAAATTTAGACACCATTTACAGCCATGCCTAGTTGGGAAATTCAAGATCCGAGGTAGCCTAGTTATGTAGTCCCCAAATCGGTAAGATTTAGGCCTTCTATCAGCCTAGAAAAAAAGGCCATAATTTTTCTTAATTTCTGAAAAAGAATGAGAAATAGACACCCACCTTCATTTTATCTACTACCACAACCACCTTCATACCTTCATTGAGTCGTACCGATGCTAGATCTCCAATCTCGGATTGTTGCACCATAAAACGAAGGTACAATAATAATTTATTCACAACCCGTGAATAATATGGAGACAAAGAAGAATATTGAAAGATAAATACAAAAAGAGTACCCAAAGGAATAAACCTCAGACTTTGTTCATTCAAGACTCAATCTATTCAATAATAATGATCATGAAAAACTAAATCAATTCTCAACAATCTAAAACAACAATAATCCCACGAATAATCCCATCCTGCAAGAATGATCGAACTGAGGGTCAAACTATTTGTTTTTTGATCTAGGTTCATCGTTGAATCTAAGAACAAGGAAAGAATAATATGAAATAACAATGCCATACATGGGAATTGGATGGTTTTCTGTCTTGGATTGACTGTCGTTTCCGATCCATCAAAACAACATCCGTTGATATGTGATCCTGGCTATGTCGTCATTTGCCATCAAGAGAGTTCTCCATGTTCCCTCCAGAGACTCCAGGGAATTCCAGGGTTTTGATTCTAACCCTATATCCCTACCTCTAAGGCTTATTTAAATAGAGAACTATGCCGCACCTCTTCATGAATGAGCAAAAACAAAAAATACTCTTATTTTATTCTATTTAATAAAATCCAAAAAACTAATTTTCACAGTTTACCCACACCGGTTGAAGTTAGGACATGCCTAGTGTAAACTCACTCATCTGAACACAACGATTCCCTCATATTTCTGATCTAGGAACCCATTTCAATGTTATTTCAATTTTTCATAAAGTTGCTTGTGAGTGATTTTTAATACTTTTAATATATTTCAAACATTTATTTTGAGAGCATTGGGCCTCAGAATCTCATTCCATATCATCACATAGTTTCTAATTTATTCCATATAATATTTTAAAATAATATGCATAAAATCCTCAAAAAGTACATTCTCCCCACCTTATGGTTTTATGTGCCGGAAAATCCAAAAAAAGGATACTCAAAAAGATTTAGGCACAATACACAAATCTGAGCCTCATGATCCTAAATTTTCTCCTATTTATTCCCATGCTACCACTGAACATTAACCATGGGAATCACTCACCCAAAAAGGATAATCTCCCACCGAACCGTGATCTCCACTGGGTACTCTACAAAATTCACTCCATACTCAATGTCCAGCTCACATAAGTTGATGACGTGCGACAGATCATGAGCATATCTCTTTAGCTGTAACAAGTTGAAGGCTTCATGTACCTGGTGCAACTGCGGGGGTAGATCATGGTTGTACGCTGCCTTTCCAACTCTACATAGTATCTAAAACGGGTTGACTAACCTTGGGGATAACTTACTTCCCAGACCAAATCTCTAAAACCCACAATGACGAGAAACCCAAATCAACACATGGTCTCCATTATTGAATTCTGAAGGAATCCATATCCAATCATCATATGAAATCTTCTGACTTTGTATAGTCTTCATCTAATCCTGGATGATCTGCATCTTCAAAGTAGTATCTCACACCAATTCTAGACCCATGAGTTCAGACACTCTTGGGTTATTCTAGCAATGTGGTGACCTACTGGGTCGCCTGTACAGAGCCTTAAATGGTTCCATACCAATGGTGGAGTGGTAGTTTTTATTGTACAAAAAATACACCAGTGTTAGGTGATCCTACCAACATTGATCAAAGTCCAACATGAAAGCTCGTAGCATGTCCTCCAGAACAAGAATGGTCCTCTCCGTCTGGATGTTAATTTAGAGATGAAAATATATGCTCAAGAATATCTGAGTCTCAAACACTTCCTGTATTACGATCCTCAACTGAGATGTAAAATGATCATCACAATTACCATCGGAACTCTCTCCATCACATAGAGGGGTTTTAAGATCTCTACTGAACTATGCTCCCAGATGGATAAAGAAGTGGGCTGACCTAGTGTTCTAGTTAACGATCACCGAGAGAGAATCATTTCCCCTAGACATATGTGGTAAAACCATCATGAAGTCCATGGATATCTCATCCCACTTACATTTAGGCACCTATAGGGGTTGAGCCAAACCCACTTGAACCTAGTGCTCAACCTTCACTTGCTGACAAATAAGGCACCGAGAAACAAACTCTGCAACTCCCTTCTTAATTATTTCTCACTAGATATGATGTATAAGGTCTAGTATATCATTTCAACACCTAGATTTACTACCAAAGGGATGTATGAAATTTCATGATATCCTCCTTCCACAACACCACAGATACTACTGTGCATCTTTATAAAAGTACAACATACTCCCCAACTTTTGAATATCCATTAGTTGCATGTCCGGAGTACTTATAAGAATGTGGCGTCTCATAGTTGATATCCCTAAGATGTTTCTACCTAACTCTCTATATGTGTATAAGGGTGAAACCCATCGATTAGAGGTAAGATGCTCCATATACATCCACAAAGTATAGGTGTAATGAGGCCAACTTCTCTCATGCATCATTTCGCTACTGCGAACTGGATCTCCCACTGAGAGCATTTGCGACCACCTTACCCTTCTGAGGAGTATTGTTAATATCAAGATCACAGTCCTGGAAGAACTATAGCCATCACCTATATCTCATGATCTGATCATTCTCAGAGAGGATACATTTGAGACTCTTTTGATGAGAGTAGACAAAAAACTACTCTCCCATCAGGTAGTGTCACAACATCTTCAACAAGATGATTATCATTCCCAACTCACGATCATGGGTCACATTGTTCTTACCATGAGGCCTCAAATGGCACGAACCATAGGGAATCACCATTTTACACTACATTAGTACACAACCAAGCCTAGTTCCTAATACATCACAGTACACTATATAATCGACACCCTCCTCCGCCAATCTCTAGATTGGAGAGCTCATCAAACTCTATCTCAAATACTAATAATCCTGATGGAACTTCTTTGGGAATAAGAAGGTTGCCCCTTCCATGTTAATGATCTCATAGGTTTTGATATCCTAGAGAAATTATGTATGAATCTTTTGTAATAGCCTGCTAGCCCAAGGAAGCTCTGCACCTCCATCACTCTCCAAGGTGGATACCGTGCTAACACCGCCTCCACCTTGGCTTTGTCTACTACCATTCCATCCTCTACGATAACAAGTCCTAGAAACTGGACATCCTGAACAAGAACTTGAACTTTGAGAGTTTCCCATAAAGATGGTGCTATCAGAGTATATCTAGAACCATCTTTAGGTGTCCTATATGCTCCTCCTCATATGCCAAGTACACAAGGATATCATCGATGATGACTACCATGAATCGGTCTAAGTACGGATTAATGATTCAGTTAATGAGACCCATGAACATTTCAGAAAAATTAATCCTACCAAAGGGCATCACCAAGTACTCATAGTGACCTTAGCAGCATCTGAAATCCGTCTTCGGTATATCCTCATCTTGTACTCACAACCAGTGATAGCCTGATCAATGATCAACCTTCAAGAACCATCACACCTCTCTCAACTGATCGAATATGACATCAATACTTGGTAGTGGATACTTGTTCTTCATAGTCACCTGAGGGACAGACTATCCGACTTAGGAATAATCACATGTACCCTCCAATACATGAGTTCATCCTGTGCTTCCTGGGTTTCCCTTTCACTGAAAAAGGAAAATCTTGTTCCATCACAGTGGACACACCACAACCATTTCCTAAAATAGCCAATCTGGGCAGGGAACAAAGATAAAAAATCCCTACTATAAATGAATTATTAAGGCCTCAAAGCTGATACAAATAGGTTGCAACTAAAACTCTCACCTTCAAGGGTAAGGTCACACTATCATCATAGATGTTTGAACACCGAGTCTCCTCCAGTAGGTGTCTCCAAGATTAAGGGTCGATTCAATGGTCCAACTGGTATTTCTAGGTCTCAAAAAAGATACATGGAGAGAAAGGAATGACTATAACCTATGTCAATAAGTATGTAATATAGAGTAAAAAAGACATAGAGTGTACCTCAAATTATCCCTGGAGCTCCTAAGTCATATGCCTCAACCACATATAGCTGTCCCCACCCATTCCATCTAGCTCCATGAGCCTAGAGAAAACCTATTGTTAGTGGTGGAGTGACCAGTCAAAATGTAGACCACCTCTTGCTGCTCTCCCATGTTCTTTTCCATGTACACCTCCCTATAGATCTACCTGCTCCTGCCTCTACCTCGGCCTAAGTGGTCCATCCACTATCTCCCGATCCACAACACATTGGGTTGGACAATCTCGAGTGAGATTTCCCCTACCGTCACATGAGTAACACCACCTCTCCCTAGGTTAATTGGATCCAACTTGGGAACCCTAAACTATAGATACTCTATCCTGGGTCATCATCATAAAACATCCCCCACATCCAGATCTTTGAGACTAATGTCAGCTCCCTACAACTGAGGAATCTGAACTTTCCTTTCCACTAATAACTGCACCAGCTATCTCCACTTATCCAGGAATCTCTCCACCACCAAATTCCACTCAAGAACGAACACATAAATAGGAATGACTAGTGGGATAATGTTTGGTCAGATGTCTGTAAATAGGACTTAATATAAGGTCTATGAACTAAAGTATCAATCCCTAATAATATCCATTGAGTAACAGGAAAGGTTTTTGAACCTCAATGAATAATCAACCACCATCATACTATCCTATAAGATAAGAAAAAGATATTGTATACACATATATCTATGTGTAACTAGTGAGAACTCCTCTCTGAATAGGTGCTCGAACTCTATCCATGAATGAGTAGCCTCATCATGAGTCTAGATATCCAAAATCTACCATCTCCCTACTGATCCCTGCAGAAGTCTCCCCACCAGGATCCCCATATGATTTGTTGGTGTCCGGACTGGATGAAAAACTTGGCTCACTACCTCCAGTGAGTTGTCAACCACATGAGGTCAGGGTTTTCCTTATAACCTGAGGGCAAGCTGTCACTAAAACCCATGGAGCACACACTCCACACACTTATCCTCTACAGGTATTGTTGGTACCACATGTAGCTCCATAGGTGGAGGTAAAACTGGTGCACCCTTGGAGGTAACATCTAAGAAACCGATCCCCATGTTGAAGCCTATTCACTGAGGGGGTAATCCTTATGATCTATCCCATGAATCCTTGATGGTTTTCATTATAGAGGCATCATGTAGGAAAAAAAATATTTACCACGATCACTGGGTATATATGTACAACTGATTCAAGAAGAACATGGAAAGTACGAACCATTATTATATGTTGCATGTTCCATTATTTTCTACGAAACCAGGGTTCTCAAGTATCAAGTCAAAAGTAATATTATCAGAGTACTGGTGTAGGGATACATCGGCCGCCACACCAATAATGGAGTCCTTGGTCTGAATGTCAAAATCAGAACACTTAACACAATTTCCCAAAAAAAATCTCATAGAATCCCAGACCTGAGGTAGAACCGAACACCTTTGATAGTAAAATGTTATGAACTTTACTAGTGGGGCCTATTCTTGGACTCCACAAGCCCACCTCCAATAGGCCAGTGGTGAGTGACTTACACCGAGAAGGCATATCACTAACATAGAAGGCATTACCAATGTAACTACACACACACACACACAAAAACCCATATCTCAGAGACCACAAATGCTAAAATGTAAAAACCACTATGAAATGAAATGAATGCATACCAGTCTCCTATCTGAAGTAGTATAGGAATGTAATGTGCATTAATATAAAATATTTTCATGCGTACAACTATCATTAAAATATTATTTTTCTAATGAAACAGTTTCCCAATATATTAAATAAATTCAATTAAAATATAAGATTTAAATATTTAAAACTTTATTTAGATTAAATGGAATCTAAATTTATAGTCCTAACATTAATATTTTTTTAGATCATTATCTAATATTTTTTGTAAATATTTAATTTTGTAAAAAAAGTTACAAAGGTAAACACCAAAATGGTGAAATATAAAACTCCCGTGATAAATGTCTAGGCACATGTTTGAAACATGTGTTTAAATCGAAGGGAGTGTTAATGTTCTCAATCGAGATTTCTTAATTTTTTCCTCTTTTACCACCTAAAACCAATTATATCAATGAAATTATTATAAAATTAGCATTACTAACAATATTAGATGTTTTTATAATAATTTAATTTTCATTTTCTACCTTTCTTCGATCCTATCATAAAATTAAAATCTTACTTCTATTACATGTAGAGTACTACCTTCATATGCATCGTGATCCAATTTTCATAACCTCCACTGAAGGATGGATCAAAGTGGGAATTTGAGGAATAAATACAATAATTAAAACATTATTTTTATTATTAAAATATCAGTTAATTACAAACTACTTTATGTTATATGTACTTGAACATATCACTCATGCATACGTGTGGGCTATCACCTTTGCAAAAGTAACATATTTCATTTTTTAGAATTTTAATTTTTTTATTTATGTTACATTATTATAAAATTATTCAACACCAGAAATAATTATATATAATATCATCATGTCTTCATAATAATAATATTATTATGAAGGAATCACTCTTTTAACCATACTCAAACATAGATCACAACTTAGTCTTATTGAGGTCAGTTTAACCACATTCCCTATCAACGTTACAAAATTATATAATTTTTTAATATTGTAAAATAATTAATAATATAATTATAAATTAATCATAAAATATTTTTTGGTTTATTTTCATTTATATTTTATATAGAAGATTAATTAATTTTTAATACACCTCCCTTCTAGTTAGTTATAATTTTTTGAAACAAGTCTGTCCACAACATTGTCGTCACAATGAATAAATAAAATGATTTTGAATTGAAACTATAACATTATTAATTATAATATAACAACTATTATATTACCAATAATTATCTTAGAATTATGAAATTTCAATCTATAAACAAGTATCGATACTTTCATTTTTAAACCTGTACTTAATAAACAATAAAAAATATTAACAATGCGATGTTGAAAATAAAATATAACTAAATAAAATATTTGATATAAATGATTATAAATAATGTTTATAAAATTTTATAGGAATGAATAATATTAAAAAATAGTTTACAAATATGGATTATTTTTTTAGATAGAAGTTTAACACATTCTTTTGGAATTGAGTAATTAAGGTTAAGGGTGTTTCATCTCAATTTCTTTTCATTGAGACATGATTTGTTTTATGAAAATAATTTCAAATAAATGATGTGAATACTTTATATTATATATATAATATAATGAATTATATTTTATTCATGGTATTTAATGTTTAGTTTTAAGATATCTCTTACAATGTGTTTTTATTAATATATTTCTTAAGCTATAAGATGGTTTTGTTTACTCAGCTTCTTTACATAATTATTAATTATTATTACTTTACTATGGTTTTAAAAAATATGATTTATCCTGTTAAATGATTATATTTTAATTTGTTTCCTTTTTTTATGGGGAATTTTATTGATTTATTTCTTTCATAATTTTTTTAGGTTGTTTAGAATAATTCATAACCTCTATAAACAAGATGTTTTTATTCCATGTCATGATTTACTCTCCCAAAAAATGTTTTCCATATTTTTTAGAAAATATATTATGTGTTGTATCATGTAACCTTCATCTTTTTATTTTCCTCTATTCCAAATGTATTTTTGATACTCTTTTTATAATGTGGGTTTTCAAAAAAGGCAGTTCAAAGTATTAAAAAGGTTTTTTAAACATTAATAATAGATTGTTTTATATTCCCCACCACAATAAAATTATATAAATATTATTCCTTTTAAAATAATTATAATTGAAAATTATATTCGAAAGTATAATTATTGAAAAAAATTACTTTACAATTTTGAAAACATCATGTTTATTTCTAGGTTCTATTATTTAGAATTATTTTTTAAAGTTTAAAATTTTCAATTTGTTTTCACTTCACATTTTTGAAAACAATATGTATTTTTCAAAGATCTATTATTGAATATTATTTTGGGAATTAAATGTTTTCAAATATCGTTTCACTTCACCTTTTTTAAGCCTTTATGTCTTTTTCTAGGATCCATTTTTAAATATTTTTTAAAATGTAAAATTTTAAGATGTTTTCATGTCACATTTTAGAAACCTTTATAGATTTTTTAGGGATCGATTATTTTTTATTATTTTAAAAAAGTAATTTTTTTTGATATTTTCACTCACCTTTTTGAATCTTGTTTATTATTTTCAAGTATCCATTATTAGATATTCTTTTTAAAAATTAAAGTTTACAAAATGTTTTCACTTCACCTTTATACCTTTTTTTAGATTCATTACTAGGTTCAATTGAATATATTAAATTTTAAAATGTATTATTTAAATCATCTAAAAATTTATATTTCTTAAATTTACACATACATTCTTCATTTTAAAAAAATTATTAAATTTTTTTTCTAAAGGCTATTTTATGTTTCACTTCCATTTTACTATTTAACACTAAATGATTAAGGTCCTATGGTGTAAAATTTTTCCAATAAATTTCTAAATTCTATTATGAGATACACCTTTTGGGTTATTTTTATTTTGATAACAACCGATATAATTAACTAACTAATTTTATGAGATAACACTTGGAAATGTGATATAACCAATTTTTATCTACATGGGTTCATTATTATGTGGTGAATAATGGTTTTAAATTGGAATTCATATGTAGTGATGATTTATGGGTGGGGTTATATACCACCCTCCAATGATTTTTTTAAGGTTTTATATCTCATGCAATCAAAGAGGGCACATGAGTTGTTATCCCAAGCCAAAGTGGGTACTTGACAATACCCCAGACTCAATAGGGTAAACATGTAGTATCCCAAGTCTATGAGGGTACATGGGTTGTTATCCCAATAAAAATATGGTACAAAGGCAATATCATAATACCAAGAGGGAACACTAGCTGTAGCCTAATATAGAGATTGAAGTTAGGTTATTTCCCTTTCCCAATATGGGACATGGGTAGTATGACCAGCCTAATATGGTATAAAAGTTGTTATCTCATGCCCATGAGGGTACATGGGTAGTATTCTAGGCCAAAGAGGGTACATAGATAGTATACCATGTATAATAGGTTAAACAGGTTGTTATCCCATACCCAAGAGTGTACATGGGGTTTAGCCCAAGCCAAAGGGGAAGATGAGTTGTTAGCCCAATCCCATTATGTTATGAAAAACAAGTAGCTATTATTTCTAGATCAGGTTATGATTTGTTACACTATATCTTATGCTATATTTCTATGTTATACACATTATGTTAAGATACCATGGCTCATATGTGTTGTCTCTTATTTCTATACTCCTATGACATGGTATATACTTGATTATTTTGAGCTATATGTTATTAAATTATGTATTTTGGACATCACTTACTATTAAATATTATTTATAAAAATATATTTCTCCCATTATCAACATTATTAATATTCTTATGATCTATACCTAGATGAAATGTTGTTTATTTATTCCTTTACAAAGTGTTTGACTTCACCTATTTTTTATGTTTCAATTCCCAAGGTTTCAAACATTATTATGACTTATGATAAGTCTGTAAATGGGTCCAATGATCTTATTAAGAAACGTTCACAACTATAAAAAATTAAGTTTCATATGGATCTGGTCCTTAAAGACACTAACCCTTTTGTTATTGGGATTATGTTATTATTTATGAGATGTAATGATAAACTTATGGAAATAATTTAAAATAAATATTGGTTCATATCACTTTTTAACAAACCCAGTGATTAGTGAAACTATTTTTCGTATCATATTTTGGAGTGTGGGTGTAACACCATGATATTTCATGAAATATATATTTTTTCAAATAAATTTTATTTTTTATATATCTTTCTTTACATGAAACCTTGAGTTTAAATAAACTATGATATACTATTAAAATATTATTATGTAATAGATATCACATTACCATTGGATTGGAAGGTATTAATAAGACTCACTATATTATGAAAAACATATAGTTCACATATGCATAATTTGATTTATTTGGTTATCAAATAACTATAAATAAAAAGAAAACTGACTCACCATAAAAGAGGTATTTTTCTGAAAAACTATTTCTATGCTCACAATGTGTGTTTATATTAATAATTAAATTGATCACTATTGGAAAATTAATTTAATTTAATTTATATATTATATTCTCAATAATTTTTTTTAATGTTCTTTAACTTTTTTTCTAGGAGTGGGATAAGAATAAATCAAGTGTTATTATTAAAAATATATTTTTTAATAATGTTTAACTGAGTTTTGTGTGTTAATTTTTTAAATTTAATTTCACCATTTTTTGAAAATGTATTTTTTTAAAATCAAAATTTAAGAAATTATCTTATAGTGAATTTTGGAAAATTTATTGAAAAGATTAAATTTTCGATAAATTTTGAAAAGTAAATATTTTTAATTAAATTCCCTACATATTTAAAGAATTTTCAAAGTTTTTTTGTTTCAAAATGTTTTTAACATTAATTTTATTTTTCAATTATGTTATTAATTATAAAATTTAATTATTTTTCATTAATTTTTTCTTGAATTATGATATAAAATTTTTTATACTTAAGAAATATTTTTCTTTGGAAAACTGCTTTTCAATGTGTTTGAGGGTTTAATTTTAAATTAAATTCTACAACATTAGTATATTGAATTTAATAACATGAATTAGAAATTATGAATCAGAATAATTAAAATTAGGTAATGTGTTCAACTTAATACTTTGTCATAATGAATAGCAAAAATAATACAAAAACTAGTTTCCTCGCTTAAGGTTAAAACAGGTTTACCAAGTGGTAAACTAAAAAGATAATGTTTGAAATAAGATAAAACACTTTTTGAAACACCATTGGTTTTTTGGATATCTACCTTATACATATCACCTCAAAAAAAATGATACATTTGGATTCTTTTTCATAATATTGTGACTTCATATTATTTCAAACCATTAAGAAATTACAATTGTGCCACTCACTTAAATTACAAAAGGGAACCCCCTCTCCTCTCTTTTGCACAAATGAATAAAATATTGGTTCACAAAATCCTGGAATAAATCCATTATTGAAATCCATAACCATGAATTATATTCCATGGATTGATCATAAATCCATCATAGGAAGGATTTTGGAATAAACCTATAATGGTTTTCTGAATAAGAGGTATATTTATTAGAATTAATGTTTTCATTTAATTTATTCTTTTACCTACTTAAAATTAGCTTAAACCCTGATGGAATAATAAAACCAGTGTATTAAATATTATATGATTTTATAATGTTAATTAAATTACCTATATTCTTATCCACTTCTACCAAATTGGAAAATAAGATGTTGATCACATGTACAATAGAACACCTCCCCCGAAGTGATGCATTTCATTTACCCTGACCGCCACTCAGAGAAAAATATATTGTTGGTTTTAATGTATATATATATACACTAAATTTATGAAATAATTATATTCATATAATTATATTCTCACATATATATTCTTACCTTATAATCTTTTGGAAAACGATAACATTGCTCATGTTTAAATCTGGACTATTGCCTCCACAGTGGGATGTGATTCGTTTTTTATTTTTTCTTTAAATGGATAGAAATAAGTATATATTTTATTAATATATATACATGTGATTTATATGATATAATAATTACTTTTAAACGTTAATAAATATTTACCTTTATTTCTTTCTATCTTTGGAAATGTGAAAACAATGTTCATGCATTCAAATGACTTTCCATCTCCATGAACAATGTAATTGTTTTTATATCTCTAACTATTATGAATGAATATGAATATATATATATATATATTAAATATATATGATATTTATATCATAACTAAAATTTTAGGGATGATGGAACCATGATTAAATTATAATGGATGGAACTTCTGAACTGAAATATTCATGAAGAACAAAACTATTAATACCTAAATACGGTGATTCTAACAAATAATTATAAATAAATTTATGTTAGAATATTATAAAAGGATTATATATGATATTATAAGTATTTATATGGTTATTTTATAGGATTATAATAAATTTAAATGTATTAAAATTATTTTTTAATGATTTTTAAAAAAGTACAACTCGAGGTAAGGGATTTTCATCCCACTTTTTTTATAAGACACATTCCATATTCCCCAATTTTCTATTTTATGTGGTATATATATACTACAAATGAATGTATTTTATGATTATTCATATAAAATTATGGGGATTAACATATCCATCAAGTGTAATTTCTTTTATTGGACTTATCATTCAAAATTTTCGAAAATGGTAATGGATTTATGTTTCAATCAAAATTTTAATCTTGATTATTTATGCTTAAAATTCCATTAATGAAATTATATAATCAATATTTGATAAATCCATTCCATTTTTCTTATCTTTTTTTATTTATTGAGAAGACACGTTTCACTTTCATTTTCCTCAATTTATTTACTCAAGAGACAAAAAGAATGATTTTGGGGAAAACCAATTATGATATATTATTTGGTGAGTAATATTTCTATTCTATGTCCATGTATTTAAAAAAATAATTCAATAATGTTTTTAAAATTCTAAAATTATTGTTTAAATTCATTTTTACCTTTGTTTTAATTTTTATAAAATGTTATAAATTGAATCTTTATTTTATTTTATTAATGAGGTGCATTTTAAATTTTAATATTGTGAAAGGAATGTTATGTTTTTTAGACCTCAGGAACATAATTTACCATATTCAAAAATGATCAATGTTTTGATTATTTATTTACAAGTTTCCACAGTGAATCTCAAAAAAAAACTTTATTCCATACTATTTTGTTATTTCTCAAATTTTATGGAATTAATTTCAAAATGAAAAGTTTACATTCCTAAAGTATATTTTTAATGTTATTTTTATGTTATTTCTATTCATAAATGATGAAAAAATAGGTGTTATATTTGTTTAATATGGTATATAACGCAATGGTAACATCCTTATTCATTCTCTGCATGGTTTATGATTATGATGATGAGATGTTTATGAAACCCATATATTTTCCACAAGTTATGTTATGATGGATAAATGAAATATTTTTCAAACACATTTTCTTTTCATAGGCTATGATATGATTAATGATATTATCACACACATATGTATGGTTTTAATTATGAGACAGGTGGTCTTGAAATATATAAACCTTAAATTATTTGTTAAAATCATTATATACCTGAGATAATTATCGAATTCTAGTCAATTTTCTTGATCCACTATGAGATACAAGTAAATGAGATTAAACCATTATGGGATGTTGGAGGTAATTCTTTATCCATTATAATATGGAAAACATGTCGGAAATCTTGATGTACAATGATTTTATTTTCTTGATAGCAATCCTTGACATATGAATGTTTTCTATACTTATGATTATTACACACTTTTAATTCATGAACTTCTGGTTCATGATTGATTTGTGATTATTTATTAATATTATGATAAGTTTTTTAGATGTTAAATTATTATTTCATAAATTATGTATATGATCCATGTAAGATTGGGTATGAACTTTGTTATTTATCTTTATGATTTCATGACCTTATGTTTTCATATGGTCATTGATTGTTATTTCCCATGTTTATCCTTATTGAGCATCTATTCTCACCCTTTCATATGTTTATTTTTTCTAGGTTATATAGAATGGTTTAACTAGGTTATGTCTATGAAGTTTATAAAATGGGAATATCTTAATTGGAGATTTTGAAGATCATTCATGAAATATGAATATTGTGTTTTTACTCTAGAAAGACAAAAAACATTTACGATCCCCAAGTATGTATTTGTGAAATGCATCGAATATATATATTTATATATAAAATGTAATTTTTATATATAAATATCATAGGGAATTATAGTTTGTACCCAAGTGTAGTTTTATTCTATCATTATAGAATAAGGTTAGAAAAATTCGGTTAAAACCATGGGGATAATTCTAAATATAGGATAATGTCCTAATGTTTTTTTATCAAAAATATTATATGGGTTCATAGAAATACAACCTGATAAAGATATTAAAAGTGTATGTGGTTTTGAAATAGAATAATCTTGGTTTTAAAACCCAAAAAAGTGTTGGTCGAGTATATATTAGCTCTCACTCTTGTGCAAGGTGAGTATTCACTTACTCCACACATGGTTTGAAAGTCATGGGGGATATTTTTGTGTTAATTCACATCGTTATAATGTACCATTATAAAGGATTTAAATAAATTATCACCATGGGTGACATAGGTTAAACTTAATGTGTCAAATGATGAAATGATGGTCTCATGAATTATAAATCCTATAAAATTTTCAGGTTTATGTTGTATCCTACAATAATTATAGTTTCTCATACCTTTTTCATTGGTTTTAGTCAATTAATTAAACAAGAATACATCATTCTAACAATGAATGTAATGTGAAATGGAATGATTTTCCACCTTTGAAAACAAATTACCCAAAAGATGGTTGCATAATATTTTTTAAATGCTCACACAACACTCTCACGTGATGAATCATGATGAGAATCTAAAAAATCAATAGAGGGAAAAATTTAATTTTGAGGCTTTCAAGAGGAATATACACCTTCTTTTTGTGGGTCTTTTGATCCAATAGTAACTAGACTTAGCAACATTAAGAATATATTTTCTATTATCTAGTGTTGAAAGCATGAAAATGTTTACCTATTTATTTATCATTTGAATAGAGAAGTAGATCAATGGTGGAACCTTGTTAAGAATAAGAAAAAAGGGGAAGAAATTAAATATATGGAATGTGAAGAGTTTAAGAAGATATTTTTTGATAAGAACATTCAACTAATTCTATGTATAAATATTGAGAAGGAATTCATTAAGATTACGGAAAATAAGGATTAATATATTAGTACTATGAGGAAAATTTCACAAGACATGAAAGGTATGATAATGGTTTAATCATTAGGCTTGGGAGAAATATTAACCAATTACTTGGTGGCTTTAAACCAAGTGTCTGAAAGGAATTATCTATAAGATATTTTCATTTCTACGAAAAAATTATTGGGTGTGCACTTAAGGTAGAAATGAAAATTTGAGATTTAGACCACTCTGATGGTTTTGATAAGAAATGGAAAATCAATTCTCAAGAAAACTTGAAAAAATCACTTGGTGGAATGAAATTACAGCCCTATGTATGCCCAAAATGTTATAAGAGACATCAAGATAATTTATATAATGGAACTAGGAGGTTCTTTAAATGTGGAAAAGAAAATCCATAAAGGCAATGAATGTTTGAAGGTGATAAATGATACCATTAATGAAATTGAAGATCATAATACCAACTATTACAACACACATGCTCTAATACTTTAAATGAAAAGAGTACGAAAAATATTCCAACCTATGAATGGATATGAAGGATTATGAATTTGTTTGGTGTTAGAAACTTCTTACGGTTAATGGACAAGGTAAATCTCAAGAAATCACAATATATGATGTGGGTTACGATAATGATGAAGAGAAAGGTACACTTATTGTCCACTATAGAATAACTAATTTATTATATTATTCTATCTCTACACACTATTTTATAGAAAAGGATTTTTTCAATGGGTATTGAATTACTATATTAAGAAAAAGATATTGCATTAGTAGATAAAACTCAAAATGGTACGATGATATCTTCTCAAGTGTATTGTTCCTCTATGATTAATGTTTTTTGGAGAAGTGCTTCCTAGAAATATTGGGACTCTACCTTTAGATGAATTTTATTTTATTATAGTCAAGGATAAAAATTATTTATATTTATCCTATATTAATTTTCAAGGAAGGGACAGCTCATTTTTTATTCCAAATGAAACCATGCCAATTTATCACTGTGAGGATGTATAAAAAATTCCAATAAGGATTTCTGATGTGTTGTGTGTCTTAAATCCTATCAATGAAGGCTAATTATCTTAGATAGTTAGAAAGAAACTCATTATTGATGACATGTATATTATTTTGGAGTTTTTTGATATATTTATAGAATAATTTCATAGACTTCATTAGAGACAAGAAGTTGAGTTTTCAATACAACTCATACATTGTGCTAAACCTAATTCAAATTCACTATATATAGTGGCCCAAATTGAGTTACCAAAATTGAAGATATAAGAGTAGGAGAATCCTGATTAGGGTTTTATTCATCCAAGTGTGTCAACTTATACTGCACTAAATATTTTTTTTATTTAGAATAAATATTTACCTATGCGACTTTACACTGATTATCGAGAACTTAACAGGATCACTATCGAGAACAATTTTCCTCAAATCTATGTCAATAATTTCCTTGATCAATTAAGAAGAGCTAAAACAATTTCCAAGATTGATCGCTGATCTAAATACTGTAATTTGTGGTTTAAAAGTGAAGACATACCCAAGATAACTTTATATACAAGGTATAAATAATATTAATTTACAATGATTCTCTTTGGTCATAGGAATTTCCCTAATATATTCATGGATTTGATTAAAAAAATATTCATATATTACCTCAGTTAATTTTTTTACTTATATTGGGTATTTTTATATATTGAACGATAAATAAAGTATACGAAGATCACTTTAGAATTGCACTGAAGACCCTAAGTAAGGAGAATTTGTAAGAAAAAATACCATTTGTGACTCTTAGATTTGGAAAGTTTCACTCCTGGGATATCTAATATAATGTGATGGTATTTCAATGGATCTGTCAAAGATAAAAGTTATTGAGAAATGGAATAAAACAACCATAGTTACAACGATTCATTGTTTTATTAAATTGATAAGATATTTTTTATTCTTTGCGGAGAATTTATCATGGATTTATAATCCAATCAATAAGTTAACTGGGAAGGTATCCATGTTCCATTGGACAGATGAAATGGAGTAAAAATTCATAGAACCAAAGAGAAGGATAGTTAGTGTACCTATTTTACATTTTGTAGCTGTGGATAAGGGTTTATAATATTTAGTAATAAATCAGAGAAGGGAATATTAGAAGTTATCATAAAAAATTATATGGATACAGAATATTCCTCTTGGAAATTTATGGTTGATGAGAAAAATTACCCTTATCATGATTTGGATTTAGCTGTATTAATTTTACAATTAAAGATATGGAAGGATTATATTTATGAACAAATATGTTATATATATATTGATAAAAAAACTAATGTATATATTTTCTTAATAATCAAAATAATATCCAGATAAGATTATTAGATATGATTAATTAATATTACTACTTAATACATTACCACCCTCAGAATGAGAACAATGTGGATGGTACTCTGATTCAAAATTTTCTTGCTAGCATATTTATTAGGAGGATACAAAAATGTTTTATTTATTAATTTTTAAAGGATGGGATTCTAAATATTAATTGAAGGGGGGAAATATTATCTTACTCAATTTTTTTCAACAATATATCCATGTGGTAATTAAAGTGGATTAGAAGGAATACGTGGAACTATAGAAGAAGGTCATAAAATTTCCCAAATTAAAACTAGATTGTAATGGAATTATAAGGTTTAAAACCCATTTATTTGTTCCATCTATACCAATATTTGGAGAATGATATATTAGAGGAGGCTCATATTTCTTTATTATCTCCATATATTTAAAGTAGAAAGATTTATAGTGATTTGAAAAAGTATTTTA
Organism: Viscum album; assembly: GCA_963277665.1. NCBI lineage: Eukaryota > Viridiplantae > Streptophyta > Magnoliopsida > Santalales > Viscaceae > Viscum > Viscum album. Next base: position 322,282,275 of record OY728156.1, read on the forward strand.
GGTGGGACAAAATGAAGAGACATATTTTAAAATGTATATTTTAGTACATGGTATATCAGAAATTTAATATTAAAAGACAAAATTATAATGGGGAGTTACAACCATTACCCATACAATAATTAAAATGGAAAAAACACCATGGATTTTGTTGTCAATGTACCTAAAACAACAAAATGACATAATGTTTTTTGGATTGTAGTCAATCACCTTAGGTAGTCAACACACATAATTTCAATCATATTAGTATTTTATATTCATAATATTTCTATAATATACATTAAATAAATTAGGGAATTTTATGGAGTACCATATTCAATAGTATTTAACTGAGATAAAAGGTTTACCTCAATGTTTTGGATAAATATTCAATTGGATCTGGATACAAAGTTATGTTTCATAACTACATTTCATCATGAGATTGATGGTCAGTCAGAGTGAACCATTCAATACTTAGAGGATATGTTGATATTTTTTCTATTTAATTTAAATGGTTTTGGGATAAATAACTTACTCTAGTTGAGTTTTCCTACAACAATAGTTTTAACTAAAGTATTTAGATGGATCCTTATGAAGACATCTAAATAAATAAAATTTTTACTAAAACATGATTGGATAAAGTTAAAAAAAGAAATCTAATGGTACCTGAGATAGTTAAATAAATAGAAGACATGGTAGAGAAATTAATTAATAATCTGGGAAGCCCAATGTTGACAGAAACTTTATACAGGAAATTGTCACTGAGATGTGGAATTAAAATTTAGTGATAGTGTATTTCTATGAATTTATCTATTAAATAAGTTTATGATATTCAATAATAAAGAAAAGTCAATCCCTAATTATTTTATACCCTTAAAAATTCTTGATTGAGTCTGGATAGAAGCTTATCGTATGGTGCTTTCACCAAACCTCTCTCTCTTCTTTATAATGTGTTCTATATATCTCTCACAAGGAAGTACATACTTGAACCTTCTTGTATACCAAATATAGATGTTTTACCACTAGATTAGGATCTCCCTTATCTGGAACAAATAGATGAGTCTTTGGATCAAATAGTTAAAGTTCTACGAAACAAGAACACTGAAATGGTCAATATTTTGTGAAAAAAGCACCAATTTGAGGATGCTATATGGAAACCAAAGGATATGATGAGGTAGACGTATCTTCATATGTCTGTATTAGAGTGAAAAAATTTGAATGGATAATTTTTTTAATATGATTATAATGTGAAACCCCAATATTTGATGAAGTATTTTTCCCAAATAAATTTAGTTTCATTGATATCTTGCATTACACAGAACACTACATTTAAACGAAGATATATATTTTTAAAATATTATAATGTAATAGTTATCGCCTAAAAATTATATTGGTGAGTTTTAATATAACTAAATAAATTATTAAAAATTTGTGGTTTACATATTTATATAATTAATTATTTGGTTATAATTTAAATTGAATTAAAAATAAAAACCAAATGAAAATAAAGGAGTTGTTTTTCTAAACTATTTTTATGAATGCAATATGTGTTTATCATAATAAATAATATTTATCCTTATTGTTGAGTGATTTTAATGAATGTTTTATATTATGTATTCAACCAAATGTTTTAAATTTCAATATATATTTTTTCTAGTTGTGGGATGAGAAAAAATTTAGTGTTTTTCTTAAAAATGTATTTGTTTTCCAAAAAGAGGCGTTTTTTCTTGTTTTTCACAATAATATTAATTTATTCGCACTTATAGATTTTTTTAGAATATTAACTTAATTTTTGAAATAAACATGTTTATATTATCTTACAATAATAATTTTAAATTTACTGAAAATATTAATTTTTCAACAAGAGTTGAAAAATACTGATTAAAAAAAAATATTGTTCTTTAAATAAATTAAAAAGTTTTTTTTGAAAAGTATCACTAGTTCAATTATTCTTTTATGAATCCAATTTAGATCATTGTAAAAAATTTATATTTAATTTTGATAAAAAATCATTTTATACTTAAAATAAATGTTTCTTTAGAAAACTGTTTTTAGATCTATTTCTGGATTTAATTTTAAATTAAATTATAATAACTCTCTTAATTGATTTTGATAAAATAGAATCTATATTTGGAATCAAAATAATTAATATCTGTTATTATGTATACTTAATTTATAATCATAATGAATAATAAAAATAGTAAAAAAAATATGTTACCAAAGTTAAAGTTAATATAGATTTTTCTGTGGTTAAAAGCAAATGATAAGGGTTAAAATGACCTAAGCTATAGAAAACCTGAACTGGAACTACTTAATCCAGTGCTAAAAACAGAGTAATTACATTTGAATCTTGAAACCTATAAACATGACCAAATTTTTTCCATCCAAAACTAATAAAAAAATGAAATTTTAGACAACTTACATAGCCAAGGACCATTTAGGTTTTAATTTCTAGGGAATTAAGACAAACTATTATAGAAATAATTCACATTATTTCAATATTTTTATTACCACATTACGTAGATTTTCATATTCCATATTAGGTCACCATAATCATCTGTAGGAACCTAGAACACCCTGACAGGGGAGGGGTGAATCATGGTGTCAAAATTTTCTTTTAATATGATGGATATTGTTCCCACGTTAGTCAGAACTAATTAAACGAGTATGATGTATTTGATTATCAATCAAACATTAACATGAATATAGACAACACACAAATTTTATAGGGTTCACCACTATGGTCTTGTCTATGGAGCATACACTGATAGTGTGTTGGTCATACCAAAATCTAATAATCTTTACTAGTTGTAGAATATAAGAGTTCAAACATAGTTCCTCTATGATAGGGACACCACCTTTAAAATATTTTATGGATAACACACATCTTCCCATAAAACCCTTCCACAGAATCCCCCTTGCTCAATAGTTTGAGAGAAGTCTAACTCAATTTATCGATACGAAGGCTGCTTCAATATATTTTCATCTAATTCTATTTACCTAACTTGCATGAGAATTTTCTGGAACTGTAGACCTAATTTGATGCACTTGGAAATCCTTGTTCACTAAAAAATGAATATTTAAAACTGTCTTTTGTGAAGCTCCTTTGCAAAGCTCACTACACTAATGAATCTCATCGCCTTCATAGAAAAATACATCACAAAGCTCAATGATTCAATGTGGAATACCCCATCATTGTGAAGCACTCATTAATAAAAATATTTGTCATTAGTTAATACTAAAGAAGTATTTTCGCGATGCTCAATCTTGCATGAAATTTCAGTTTCATAGATCTCCCTAGGATTCACAAAATCATAGTGATTCTAGATTTTCCTTTAAAAAATTAATGTGAAATGAAGAGGGGTAGCCTTATATTTATAGGCTCAGGTGATTGCGATGGTTCTCCACCTCTTAGCATATTTTAAGGATATTTCAAAACAAAATTCATGAATCTCCTCCATTCTCAATTCCAAAATGTGATTTATCATTGTCGTGAAGCTTTCCATCAAACCATCATAGGCCAAAATGCTCCAATTCTTGTAATAAAAGAGATCACTGTCACCATTCGTGATATGAGGATTGAAAAAAAAAACAAAAACCGTACTCCATTTCTAGAAAATAAAATACTTGGTTACACCATCATAATCATCGACATAAAACCCTTATAGATGTAATTAAGTTGAAATCATTATTCATAACCTGAGGAAAAGAAAATATAAGCTGGGTGATAACAAATACTTAGTATGGGAAAATTTATGAATTAACAACCGAATGTAATTAGTGGGAAAATAATGAGAATAAGGGTTTGATGACACAATCAAATTTCATGAGCATAAAATAAGTTAAAACTTACCCATTAATATTTGGATAATCCAAAATGAATCTTGAAATAAGTCTTTAACAAAATAAAGGTTCATAAGAATCAATAATTACGAGTCTTGTGATGTCAATATAGATCTAAGGAAATATTAAGCATATCAATAATAAAGAAAAAATGTTGGTATCTGGGATCATAAACTTCACAGAACACTTAAAAATGAAATAACTATACATTTGACATCCTTAACCAATGAATTGAAGTGCTTTGTAGGTATACCCAATGTACATGTAACACCCCAAGATTTTAGTATATATATATATTTTTTAAAACTTATTTAAATTATTTGATAGCTTCATTTACACATAATGCATATATTATATTTTATTAAATAGAAAGCCAATTATATCTTTTATTGTATGTAACATTGATTATTTTTGATAACTTGTATTACACACAAGGTCGAGTCTTACAAGACAATACCACACAATTGATATTATTATTTAATTTGGAATTTATCACCTAAAAATTTTATAGGAGGGTGTGAATTTTAAATAACTATATTGTGTTTACAAAAGTTTAAAATATTTTTTTATATTCATCCAATATATTTTATTGTCATAAGATAAGATTAAATCTAGTTTTACTCAAAAAAATACCGTATTTTTTCATAAAATAATTTTTACAACCTTTTATTGGTGTACCTATTTTAAGACTATTTTTAAAATTTTTTTAAAGTTTTTTTGAATAAATAATCTTTATTTTTGAAAGAGTAATATAAAACTTTAGTTTTGGTTAGTTTTTCGGTATTTTCTGAAAAATTTCATGTTTTGAGGAATAGTGAAAAATTCTAATGTTTAATTGAGAAATGATTTATCATCTCATTTATTAATGTAGTAAAATTATATTTTAAATAGTTTTATAGTATAATTAGTTATATTTTACATTAATCAATCCAATTTAGGTAATTTGAATCAATTTCACATTGAAATTGGATATAAAACATGTCTAGTTTTTTAACTTTTGTCTTTTAAAAACTGATATCTCATCCCATTTGCGAGATTACTATTAAATTAATTTCTACTAAAAATGTTATTAGAATTTGAAAAAATAAATTAATATTTGGGAACATATTAATTTATAATTTCTATTATGTTCAGCTTAGTTTTTGACTAAAAATATTTTTGGAAGTATTTAAAATTAATTACAATGATTAAAGTGAAAATGTGTTTACTTAGTGGTTAAGCTCTAATATTATGTGAAAAAATTATTTGAAAACTAATAAAAAACCCATTGGAAGGAATATTTATACCCTAAACACCTTAGGATATATTTTTATTAGTTATTCTAACAATATTCTATGAAGGTGACCTATATAATAAGTTAAGTATGAAAAAAGAAAAAAAGGAACCTTCCATGCCTTTAACACATATAATGATTTTGTGCAGGGAAGAAGCTATATAATTTTTCTTATAAATATTATTTTGGAATATAAATGACTAATTGTTATAATAATAATTTATAGTTAATTTTTAGAAATGTTTCGATTACATTAAATTCTTATGAAAAGCCAACACTGGATTATTTAATTAATAATAAAATAGAATAAATGATATTGTATTAAATAATTTAAAAATAAAAAGGCATTATCTTATAAAAGGTGATTTTAAAGTGCTAATAAATATATAATAGGGTCCATTCATGGGTCAATTAATATTTTATAATTAACATATTGGCCTATAAATAGTCAAAACTTTTTAGTGTGATTAGGGTTAAAGTAGTGTTTTTGCGTGTTACATATAGTTATGTTAAAATTAATTTCAAAATAATATGGGATAATTATTTTATAAAATATATTTTATATTTTAAAATAAGTGGGGATACATTCTCTAATAATTCTTACTTTAATTTATTTGTAATGGACGAATTATATAGGTTAGAAAACTTACTACCTAAGTGAAAAACTAAAATAAAAAAGGAAAATTAAAGAACAAGAAAAAATGAAAAAATGATTTTATTTTTGTATGGTTTGAGATTTTATTGAATAATTTTTCACTTTAATACATTATTTTTCATATTTTATGTATGTTATATAAGGGTGACCTCCCAATTGGGTTTACATTTGGTATTTACAAGAATTTCACCCCTCCACTATAAATGTCATTCACTCTTCTCCTATCTTAAAACCCAGGAATACCTTTTCACCACCCAAAACCTACCCAAATTAACTCAAAACATCCCTAATATTATTCTGGAATCCTTAATTTTGATTAAATTTAATCATTGATTTAATTTGGTGAAAACCTAAATGAGTATCCTAAAAAATAGGTGATGTTATTCGACAAGCATTTCTATTTTATTAATTTCTTCGACCACTTAAATTAACCGTATTCCATATATATATAATAAAAAGACTATATTAAATATAATTATGTGTTTTATGTTAATGGTTTTACTTACACATACACATACTTCCACGTAATGGGTAACGACATTATCGCTCGTGTGTACGGCGGATAACGACCACACAAAATGATGTCGTTTATTTATCATTTTCCACCTATCTTGGTTGGTAATTGTGATGGAAATAATATTTTTTATATGATATAAATGATACTTATCTTTTATTGATATTCTTTTTATTTTTTATATAACACATACCTTCATGCATTCCATTTTATGGGAATATGATAATAATATTTGTGGACTTGTGGACTACAGCCTCCTCAAAGCGATGTGATACGTTCACACATTATATGGAATAAATTAAATATGAGATTAATTATATATATGTGACATGAATGAAATAAATATTATTTTCAAGACATAATTAAATATCTATCAATATAATATATCATTTTCATTTTTACCTTTTAACAAACTGAAAAAGTGATAACGTCGTTCATGGACGTGTGGACTACCACCTCCTCAAAGTGTCACGATTCAATTTTCATCACCAGAATAATATACATAAGTATATTTGATAGAATATTATGATATATATGAAATAATGATCATTATTTAAAGATAAATTTTACTTAACTTCTTTTCATAATGATCATTAAATAATCAAAACGTTACTCACGCGTTCGTACGTCCTACCATCTCCATGATTATGACATTGGTTCATTTTTCAATCCATATTTCATTATTGGTTTATGAAGTATAATTTATATATAAATATTATAATAATTTCATTATTATTATTCTGGATATGTTTATTATAGTTACCTAATCATTTTACATATAACATTTCATGATTTTAAACATAAATAATCAACAGAGTACAAGCCAAGGATAGTTAAGTCTAGTGTCTTGGAAGACTTGGTACATATAACTTAAAACATGGGGAAAACACTTCTTTATTTAATCTACATAAAGATATTATAACTTCCTTGAGCCCTTACATCTGTATAGGGTACCCTGGGGAAGACATGAATAAAGGGATGAGCTGAAAAGCCCAGTAAGGGAATGAACATAAGGATACATCTTAAGCACATGAGTTAGGAGGAATGACATTCTCATATCCAAAACATGGAACATATGAAATAATAACATATAATATTGTGATCATATAAACATGGAATCATATAAGTGTGGAAGAACCATAAAAAATTTCTTTATTACAGTTCAAGGCTAACCTTCAACCCCGTTTCCCATTTCCATACGGGTCAAGGCTAACCGCCAATCCTGTTTCAAATCGTATGTCATGAGAGTTAAGCTTAGCCAATTCATTGGAGAACTATATGGGTGCACCCATCTCAGAATTTTCATGAATATTCTTTTAAAATAAATATTTTTTCCACATAAATATTCCTTCCACAAAAATAATCGTACATAGTCAATCGTTCGTAAACATACAGATACCCATGGAAAGAATTGGGTACCACAATCCTATCATATGGCATGACCAATGAGTGTATCATGAAAGTGTCCCTGAAAGAAAGGGATTTTAACATACATGGACGTTCATAAGGTGATATAGGAATATCACATGGTAGGTGGTAACAAATATATGGGACATCATAAAAGAAATGTATTTGATAAACATTAGCATTAAAACATTTTTGTACGGTTTTAAGGAAAATACTATAGAGCTTTTAATATAGTAAAAAGAAAATTATTTCATATAAAACCATAATTGAACCAAGAAGGTTTTCATAATAAAAATATTGATTTTATAAAGAGAATGGTGTCTTAAAACATAGGATATAGTGTACATGATTTTGGATAAAAGTTTGGGAAGTTCCTTTAAAACGAGTGAGCTTATTGGGAAGTATCGAGGAGGGATTCACTTAAAAGCATGTATATCCCTGAAAGAGAATGAGAGATGGATCTTGGAGCATTATTATAGAGAATATAAATATAATTTATAAGTTTTTTATAAAATTAAAAGATAACTACATTTTGGTAAAAAAGAATGATAGAGCAACTCGAAGGAATAAACGAAGTTCGGGTAGAATCCATTATAGTTTATCGGCATGGTATCAGGTGTAACTAATACAGATTTATGAGTGATATAAGGGGTTTCAAATATCTTATAAAACATTAGGGCAGTATGGTGGAGGTGATAAAATATACCCCATCACTTGGTACTACACAAAAGGCATAACATAGTGAACCGTCTTGACAAAGAGTGAAAAGGAGAGGATCTGTTACCTTAAATCCATTGGTGTTCTCCACTTGTTATTAAAGACCTGAATAAAAAAATTTAGGCATATAAATTAATATTTCCCAAACCTATTCTATATTTAATTTATTTATTATAACCCTTTTTAGTTCATTAAAAGCCATTTTGATTAGTTATAAGGTTCAATTTCATTGTTTGAGAATGATTGTTTACTTGGCCTTAAATGATCAGTTCACTTATATTCAAGTTTGGATTATATGTAAGATGAATGTTGTTGTCCATAATTGAATTTATATTCTTTAGGGAACATCCAATAGATTAAATGGTTTTAATTTTAATTAGGTTACTTAGATTGAAGTCGAATTAGTGTACATACAACCTTAGTGATAATCTTTTTTTAATCGGTGGATTTGATTACAGAGAACATGTTTTTATTTATAACTTAATAACATTTGTACAAAAGCATTAAAGAACAAAAAATAGGATATATTAGATATATAATAATCTGGTTCAACCATAACACAAATGGTTTCATGACCAGAATTAAAGATAATAATAGAAATTGATAAACCATTGTCCTTGAATGTGCTAAATTAGCACATCTGAAACAATGCTATTATTTCTTTCAAATAAAAGGGTGGGGAAAGGAGAGAAGATAATGAAATATACCATTAGAATGAAAAAAATCCAGTATATGTATGTTACTATATTTATCATACTATTATGGTGAAAGGAGGTGAGGAAAGAAACAAAAAGAAAGAGAACTAAAAAGAAAGAGAACTAAAAAGAAATGAAGGAATTGGAAAGAGGAATTTACTTCTTGAGACTTCCTCCTTTGAGAACCTCTTAAGGGGAGAGGTTTTTGAATTTTGAAGAGGCTAGGAGATTTTGGACATGTCTAAGGATATTGGGGAAAGATTTGGATAGAATAATGGCATGGCATAAGGCTTGAGATGAGTGAAGAGAAGAGGGAGTGAAGGGGGGTTTTTATAGCGGAGGAGAGGAGGGATTTCATAATATTATAATCATTAATTTATTATTTCTTCACAAGACAAGGAATAAAAGTATTCCATGATCAAGAATAGTAATTTTATCATGTGATCCCGAAACAAGTGGGATTGCATCAGTAGAAAATCATCAATGACTCAATAAATCCCTTATTTAGCATTTATTGTAAATTATTGTATTTTACCATTAATAAAAAATCCTAGTATTTCAGAAATATCCCAAAAATTCACCCAAACCATTTTTCTACGTGTATAATTAAAAAATGAAGCCCATTTTTGAAAAATAATTTTCTAATTATGATAATTTTAATATTTTATTAAAATAATAATTTATTATCTAAACCAGTTTTAAAATATTCATTAACTTATTCTAAAATATTGGTATATTGTACTTCCAACTTGAATATTATTTTTATACTATCATTGGTGAGGTTACTATTAATTAGGGTATATCACTATTCATAAGGGTATGTTACTATTCATTAGGGTAGGTTACTATTCACCAAAAATTAATTTTTTTTATCGGAGTCCAAATAACTTACTGATTACAAGCATGTATGCGAGATTTTTGAAATTCCAGACACAGAACTGTCAAACATATGTTTAAATTTCACTTAGCACTTTGTAGTTAATTATGTTGTGTTTTCATGTGATTTTATGACATACTTACGAAAATGGAATTTCCATTGAAAAAAATTGGGTCGTTATATAATTCCCCATTGATGAAATTTTTCCCTTGAAATTTCTTTTTACATTCTAAGAGAAAAACAGGTGTGTGCAATTTTCCTTCATTGCTTCCTCTAGTTCCCATGTTTCCTCTTCATAATTATGGTTTCTCTATAGTACCTTAACCAGATGAGTAGTCTTGTTGCGTAGAACTTTGTCTCTACAATACAAGATCTTCACTGAATGCTCCTCATAAGAGAGATCATCCTCCACTTGTACCACCTTTGAAGAGAGTACATGTGAAGGGTCTAGTATGTACTTCCTTAAAAGGGATACATGAAAGGAATCATTTACTTTTCACATGGTAGGTGGATGTACTAGTCGATAGGCCACAGCTCCGACTCGATCAAGGATCTCGAAGGGGCCGATGTACCTAAGACTTTAATTCCCTTTCTTCCCAAACCTCATGAACTTCTTCAAGAGGATATGCGTATAAATACAGTGTCTCCAACTTTGAACTCAAGTTCTCATCGACGATTATCTGCCTAAATCTTCTCTTGAATTTGGGATAACTTGATATGCTACTGAATGGTTTTCAGATTTTCCACCATTTCTTTGACTATTTCAGGTCAAAGCAGCTTACGCTCACCGACTTCATCCCAACACCCCGGTGTTATTCACCTTTTCCCATAAAGGGCTTCATATGGTGCCATTTAGATGCTCAAGTGGAAACTATTGTTCTAATAGAATTAAACCAGTAAAAGATGTTTGTCCCATCCTCCTTTTAATTCCATTGAAAATGCTCTCAACAGGTCTTCTAATGTCTGAATAGTTCACTCAGATTGGCCATCGGTTTAGGATGATAGGCTGTACAAAAGTTCAATTCATTGCTTAGAGCATGTTGGAGACTTTTCCAGAACATCGAGGTAAACCTCAGATCACAATCTGATACAATAGATAGTGGTAATCCATGGGGCCTTATCACTTATTTTATGTAAATCTGTGCAAGTTGATCCAATTGGAAGGCCTCTCGAACTGCGACAAAGTGACCTGCATTCGGAAGACGATCCACAGTGACCCATATAGCATTGTTTGATCTAGATGCCTTTTGATGTCCAGTGACAAAGTCCATGGTAATGTTCTCCCACTTCCATGCTATAATGGGTAGCGGTGGAATCATCCCCTTATACTTTTGTCTCTCATCCTTCACTTGCTGACACACGAGGCACTTTGATGTATATTCGACAATCTACCTTTTCATATTGTCCCACCAAAAGTTTTCTCGGAGATCTCGATACATCTTCATGCACCCTGGGTGGATGAAGAAGGTCGAAATATGTGCATTTTTTAATAGATCTGTCTATATCTTTGGATCATATGGTACACATAATCATGTCCCAAATCTTACAACTCTTTCCTCATAAATTTTGAAATAATATGATTTCCCATTTTTAACCGCTTCCACCCTTTTCTAAATTTCCACATCCTTTCTTTGAGTGTCCTTTATTTTCTACAAGAGGGATGGTTGATGAATCATTTGAGAAAGAATTGATGATGTTCCTCCCTTAATGATTCCCATGTACATCCTTTTCAAATATAAGAAGATCAGATCCCTTTAAATTCTCATCATTGATAAAGATATAGGATCACTTCTACATAGAGCATCTTCCACCTTGTTTGCCTTACTGGGATGGTAGTGGATTGAGGAGTCATAATCCTTGATGAGCTCTATCAATATTCTATGGCACATATTAAGATCTTTTTGTGTGAATATATATTTAATACTCTTGTGGTGAGTATATATCTCACATTTTTCCCTCATAGAGATAATGCCGCTAGATTTTTGACTCAAAGATCAAAGCCCTTAACTCCAGGTCATGTGTAGGATAGGTTTTATCTTGGATTTTTTACTTCCTTGAGGCATAGGCTATCACTTTATCATTTTGAATTAGCACGTAGCCTAATCCTTTCTTATAAGAATCACTATACACCATAAGGAGTTCTCCACTTGAAGGGATTGTGAGTACTGGTGTAGTGACAAGCCTCTTTTTCAACTCCTTGAAACAGTCTTCACATACCTGTGTCCAGACAAGTTTTACACCCTTCCATGTCATCTTGTTCATTTGGTTTGACAATCGTGAAAAGTTCTTCATGAATCGTCGATAATATCCATCTAGACCCAAAGAGCTGCAGATCTCCATTACAGAAGTTGGCCTCGACCACTCTTCAATTGCCTTCATCTTGGAAGGGTCCAAAGACATCTCTTTCCTGGTGATAACATGCCCCAAGAATGATACTTACTCCATCCAGAACTCAAATTTACTGTACTTTTCATACAACTTATCTCTTTGCAAAGTCTTTAATATAGTTTTCAAATGCTCCTCATATTCCTCCTTTCACTTGGAGTATATCAGAATATCATTAATAAAGACCACCAAAAATTTGTTGAGGTAATATCTAAAGACTCTATTCATTAAATCAATGAAAATTGTTGGCGCATTAGTTAGTCCGAAGGGCATCACTATGAACTCATAGTGTCCAGACCACATTAGAAAAGATGTCTTGGGAATATCTTCCTCCCTCACCTTTATTTAGTGAAATCCCAACCGAAGGTCTATGTTAGAGAAATAACTGGCCCCATGAAGCTGATCAAACAAGTCATCTATCCATGGAAGGGGATACTTGTTATTTATCGTGATTTTATTGATCTCACAATAATCAATGTAGAGGCGCATTGATCCATTCTTCTTCTTGACGAAGTGTACAAGCGCACCCCACAGTGAAGAACTCGGGCATATAAAACCCTTCTCCATATTCTCCTGTAACTGCTTCTTCAGCTCTTCCATCTCTATATTGGCCATTCTGTAAGGTGTCTTTGGGATTGGTAGATATCCAGGGATAAGTTCAGTTGAGAACTCAAAATCTCGGTTAGGAGGAAGACCAATAAACTCTTTAGGGAATACATCAGTGTAATCCCTCACGATGGGCATGTCTTTAGGCATGATTCTATCCTTTGTCCCAATCATTTTAGATAGATATTCTTGCTCAAAAGGAAGCAGTATCCATACCTGAGATGAATATTATAAATGAGACTCATCTTCCACCTTACACTTGTAAAGAACCAGTGGATGCTTTGGGATGTAAAAAGTGATCTCCCTATCCGGAAAATTGATGTTGACCTTGTAAAACGATAGCTAATCCATGCCCGAGATAGCGTCGAACTCCACTATAGGATGTGTGACGATATTTGCTAGGAGGTTCAGTCAAAAAACGTTAACCAGGGAGGAGTTATAAACCATGGACACAATAAATGCCCCATTAACTGTTTTCCCAGATAAATTTTCCTCGAAATTTTGATTTGATGTTTGAATAGTTCTAATAAACATGCAAGATATGAAAGAATTCATAGAACCAGAATCAAATAGTATGTTCACTATTCTTAAAAGAATAACAAGCGTACCTGACACAACATCGTTTTCTGGCTCCACCTCAGAAGTAGTGATAGCATAAGCCCTTCCTTGTTGCCTTGAAGGTTCTTGCTGATTGCCTCTGAAAACCCTCATCTTAGGGAAATTGTTCGCATAATGCCCAAGCTCCTTGCAGTTGTAACACTGCACTGCAGGCTGAGTATTGATTTGAACCTTCCTTTCTTCTTCAACATTAGCAGAATTTTTCATATCCCTTCGGCAGTTCTTGGATAGATGACCAAACTTTCCGCATTTGATGAAATTCTGGGTTCCCTTGTGACAGTCACCAAGATGCTTCTTCCCAAAAATTTTCCAAAGGGAAAAGTGAGGCTTCTTTCCATCATGTGATCTATTTGACGAACAACCCATGATATTCTCTATTTTCCGCTTCTTGTTACTAGGCCCACGAAACCATTGAGAGTCTCCAATCTCCATTTCAACCTTCAGGGCACAGTGGACAATACCCTCATATTTTTCAATGTCTCAAATCACCAACACTTTTCATAGACATAGATTTAGTATACTAAAGAAGTGATCCACCTTGATTTCGCTGTTCATGACAAAGCCAGAGGCGTACCTTGAAAGCATTGTATAGTTTGCTTCATACGCCCCGATGGTCTCATCTTCATTCTGCTTGAGTCCAAGGAACTATGTTTCCATTTGGAGATGGAGGGTTAGAGGAAACTATTTGTTGAAGAACATCCTCTAAAATTCCACAATATATACGAAATCAATTTCCTCTTGGGAATTTGTATTCTTGATCAGTGTCCACCACTGATCAATTTCACCTTCAAAACGATAGACCACCCGTACAACTTTCGCTTCTTCCAAGCAATGGAGGACGAAGAAATTTTTTTCAATGGAGTGAATCCATTTTTCTGTGAAGAGGGGATTAGAAGACCCACTAAACATGGGAGGCCTTTTCCGCATGAAGTATTTTATGTTAACTTTCTCTTTCCTTGGAGGAGGAGGAAGTTCAACCTGATTTAAGTTATTATTCAAAACTCGAGCTAGTTGAGCAAGTAATGCCATGATGTTTTTAGAAACCACTTTCGTCACATCAGGAATATCATTTAAGAAATCATCACATTGCCTATCACATTGGTTATTGGAACATGTCCTTAGATTTCCCACCATTAACAAAGAAAAAGAACGTATAATTATAGGTCTTTAATACTTATTTTTTGAGCATAAAGAGGAAACTTTGAACATAAAAGTATAAAAATAAAAAGAAGAAGTATATCTTGACTTGTGATTCCTTAGGTTTATATCTAGGTTTTCCTCGATCTATTTATTAACTTATATTCTTTTGGGATTCTTTTTTTCCCTTAATAAGAGTTTGTACTAAGCCTATGAATTTACCAAAGCATATCCCCTGGGAGTGTCGTAACCAAGAGTGTATCAATGCCCTTTTTTGTGCACCAGTTCCCATTCGAGTCTAGCTCAAAGTGGTGTTTTCAGGTTTTACCCCAAGATACAACTATGCCAGAGCCGCCTCTACCGGCTCGTATCCAGAAATGGATTTATTTTCTTGATAAACTACTTACTCTATACTCACCAAATTTTTTTAATGTTTCATTATACTTTGTCTCCTCCGTAAGGTTCTCACTAAGGTGATCTATTCTTAATCTCTAAATATAACTAGACCATCCTTTGATACCAACTATAGCAACCTAAGAATTTTACATATAACATTTCATGATTTTAATAATAATTAATCATCAGACTACAATCCAAGGATCATTATGTCTAGTGTCTTGGAAGACTAGGTACATATAACATAAAACATGGGGCAAAAACACTTTTTATTTAATCCCCATAAAGATCTTCTAACTTCCTTTCAGCCCATACATTTTCATAGGGTACCCTGGGGAACACATGAACAAAAGGAAGAGATAAAAATCCTAGTAAGGGAATGAAAATAAGTATACATCTTAAGCACAGGTGTTTGGAGGCATGATATACAGATATAAAAAACATGGAACATATGAAATAATATCATATAATAATTGGATCCTATAAACATGGAATCATATAAATGTGTCAGAATCATAATACATTTCAATATTATGGGTCAAGGCTAATCGCAAATCCCTTTTCCCATTTCAGTATGGGTTATGGCTAACCGCCAATCATGTTTCACATCGCATCTCATGAGAGTTACCCTTACCCAATGCATTGGAGTGATATATGGGCGCACCCATCTCAAAATTTTCATGAATATTCTTGTCACATAAATATTATTTCAACATAAATATTCTTTCCACAAAAATAATCATACATAATCAATTGTTCATAAACATATGGATACCCATGAAATGATATTGGGACCACAATCATAACATAAGGCATGAACAATGAGTGTATCATGAAAGTGACCATGGAAGAAAGAGATTTGAACATACATGGACTTTGATAAGGTTATATAGGCATATGACATGTTAGGTGGTAACAAATAGAAGTGACATCATATAACAATGGAATTTGAAAAACATTAACATTAAAACATTTTTGTGCGGTTTTAAGGAAAATATTATAGAGATTTTAAAATAGTAAAGAAGAAATTAATTTATATAAAACCAGAATTTAACCAAGAAGGTTTTTATAATAAAAATACCGATTTTATAAAGACAATGGTGTCTTAAAATGGAGGATATAGTTCACAACATATTGGGTAAAAGTTTGGGAAGTTCCTTTAAAACGAGCGTGCTTATTGGGAAGTATCGAGGAGGGATTCACATTAAAAGCAAGTATATCCTTGAAAGAGAATGAAATATGGATCTTGGAACATTATTATGGAGCATATAAAGAGAATTTATGGATTTTTACATAAAAATAAAAGACAACTAAATTTTGGTAAAAAAGAAAGATAGAGAAACTCGATGGAATAAAGGAAGTTTGGATAGAATCCATTACTATGTATCGACATGGTATCATGTGTAACTAAGAGAGATTGATGATATATATAAGGGGTTTCTCATTACCTATAAATAATTTGGTAAGTATGGGGGAGGTGAGAAAATATTCCCCATAATTTGGTATTAAACAAAAATGCGTAGCATAGAGAACAATCTCGACTAAGAGTGAAAAGGAGAGGATCCCTTACCTTAAACCCATTGGTGTTCTTCACTTGTTATTAAAGACCGGAATAAAAAAATTTAGGCTTTTTAATTAATAAGTACAGAACCTCTCATATATTTAATTTATTTTTTATAACCCTTTTTAGTTCATTCAATGTCTTTTTTATTAGTTATAAGGTTCAATTTCAGTGTCTGGGCTCATTTGTTTACTTGGCTTTAAAAGATCGGTTCACTTATATTCAAGTTTGTATTATATGTAAGATGAAAGTGGTTTTCTAGCATTGAAGTTATATTCTTTAGTTAAAATCCAGGAGATTAGATGGTTTTAATTTTAATTTGGTTATTTAGAGTGAAGTTCAATTGTTATATATATAACCTTAGTGATGATCATTTTTGTTAATCGGTGCATTTGATTACAAAAAACATGTTTTGCTTTATAACTTAATACAATTTATACAAAAGTATTATAGAAAAACATAGGATATATTAAATATATAATAATCTGCTTCAACCATAACAAAAATGGTTTCATGACCAGAATTAAAGACAATAATATAAATTTATAAACCATTTCCTTGATTGTGCTAAATTAGAACATCTCAAACGATGCTATCATTTCTTTCAAATAAAAGTGTGGGGAAAAGAGAGAATATAGTGAAATTTACCATTAGAATGAAAAAATTTCAGTACATGTATGTTACCGGATTTATCATACTCTTATGGTGAAAGGATGTGAGGAAAGAAACAAAAAGAAAGAGAACTTAAAAGAAATAAAGGAATTGGAAAGAGGAATTTACCTCTTGAGACTTCCTCCTTTGAGAACCTCTTTAGGGGAGAGGTTTGGGTATTTTGAAGAGGCTATGAGATTTTGGACGTGGGAGGGGGGACCATGGGGATATATTTGGATAGAATAATGGCAAGGCACAAGGCTTCAGAGGAGTGAAGAGAAGAGGGAGTGAAGGGGGGGTTTTTATAGTGGAGGAGAGGAGGGATTTCATAATATTATAATCATTAATTTATTATATCTTCACAAGACATGAAATATTAAGTATTCCATGACCAAGAATAGTTATTTTAGCATGTTATTCAGAACCAAGTGGTCTTACCTCAGCAGAACTTCATCAATGACTCAATAAATACCTTATTTAGCATTTATTGTAAATTATCATATTTTACTATTCATAAAAATTCATGTATTTTAGAAAAATCCAAAAAATTCACCATAACCATTTTTCGACGCGTAGAATCCAAAAATGAAGTCTATTTTTAAAATATAAATTTTTAAATAATATTATTTTAATATTTAATTAAAATAATAATTTAGTATCAAAACCAATTTTAAAACATTCATTAAATTATTCTAAAATATAGGGATATCGTACTTCCAACATGAATATTATCTTTATACTATCATAGGTGAGGTTACTATTCATTAGGGTATATCACTATTCATATGGGTATGTTACTATTCATTAAGGTAGGTTATTATTCCACAACAATTAAGTTTTTCTTATCGGACTCCAAATAACTTACTGATTACAACCGTGTATGCTGAATTTTCGAAATTCCAAACACAGAAGTGTCAAACTTATGTTTAAAGGTCACTTAGAACTTCGTAGTTCATTATATTGTGTTTTCATGTGATGTTATGACATACTTATGAGAAGGGAATTTCCATTGAGAAACATTGGGTTGTTACATTTATATAATGACTTCCCTGACCATAGTTAACTGACCTTAGTCATTTTGACACATAATCCGAATATGGTCAAAACACTCTACATAGACTTAATTGTTTAAAGAGCTGTATAAATAATTTTATTAAGTGAAATTAAAGTAATTATAAAATTGAAAAAGGTAATAACCCAATTAAATAACTAATATATGTTTATTAATCTGGAATATAAAGACACACATATCAAGTCATACTTAATGTATGAGATATTTTCTTAATCTCCTTTCATTGAGGCATTTCTTGATGATATTCACCTTTTTTCTTTTGAAAGATTCATATAGAGTCACTTTGACTTTTTAAATCAATATTTTATCTATTCTCATGTTATTTAATTTTTGGTTAAATTTTATTTTTTGGGGATTATTATTTAAATGTTCAAAGTGGTATGTGATGCTTCAAATGTTTAAAGAATTAATCCTTACATAAATATATATATTATTTCTATTATTTTTCATATTTATTTATATGGTTGTAAAAGGATTATAAATAAAACTTTTTGTCTATTTTTTTATCTTCCTATACCAGACATAACGTTTTTAAAGGTAAAAACAAACCCCTCTATCACTTTTTATGGGTATTTTGTTATTGAAAATTGTTTTTGAAATTGGATTGATTATTATAATATCTTGAAATGTGTTATTATGACTGAAAATGATTTTTTTGAATTGAAATTTCAGAAATTACAATCTTTTATGTGTTATGATTATAGAATGGTACTTATAAATTTTATGGTTAGTTCGATGATAATCCAAAGATCGGTGGTTCTGTGATAAACCAATGATGGGTGGGTCTTCGATATAACTTCAATTAATTAGGTATAGAAGTCAGTCAAATGACTATTCCATTTGTAAGAGTGAAATTTATGGAATTATACCACATGATTATTCCTTTTATAAGATTGAAAAGTTTAATTTATCCCCAAGATAGTTATTTTTTATTTTACATGTTTACAATGGGTTTTTATATTTGTCTTGTGATTATAAAAAAAATGTATTAAATGAGTTAATTTCTTATTTATAACTTTTTAACAGTGAAAAGTATTGCATTATGTTAATTTTTTCATGGGGTTTAATGTTTATCAATGGAATAATGGTTACATTGTTTTTATATCCCTTACTACGTTTTTTATGCTCATCCCATGATTTTTGATGTTTTTTCATAGGACATAAGGATGAATACGTTATTAGAAGAGTTTAGGTTAAAATTAATTAAGTGTTTTCATAAATTATATCATGATTTATTTTAAATGTTATATAATATGGAAAAATCGATACTATTATGAAGTGTCCACTTTTTTACTTCATGATTTTGTTATGAACGATTTATGTCTTGATTCTCTAAAACTATAAACCTGAAATGATCATAATTGCGAGGGAAAGTAAAATTCTTTACTTAACTAAGGATTATATAATGTTTAAGGTCATGTAATTGTAGCTGGTATCTAAAAAAAGTTTTAGGTAACTTTAAAGGTTAGTATAGTGTTAATAACATTCCCATAGAGGATTTTACTTTATGGTTATATTGAATTGATATTGAATTTTAAGATTACAATGTTTCCTCATCTAACATATTTTTTTTCAGAATGATTTTCCATAGAGTAAACAAGGAAGATATTCTGGAAAGGCCCTGAGAGGAAAATATCCTTCTGAATCAACACCCCAAGACTGATGGAATTGGAATTGAGAAGTTAGTTGCAGTGATGGATTAGATGACACAAGATATAAATGGTCATGGTATCCATTCTAAATAGGAATCCGAATTACCTTGAATGAACATTAAAATAGTGGAGTATTTCATTAGAAAACATGTACCATACTTCAATGGATAATCTGACCTGGAGGAATCCAAAGTATGGATAATTCCCTTGAGAAGATATTTGAAGTCATGGGATGTTCAAAATATCAAAAATCTAATCTTTCCATCTATCATTTTGAAGGATAAGATGATCGATAGTGGTAGTTGGTTTAGAATAATAATGAGAAATATGACATTTATTTAATGTAATGGGAAACATTCCAAGAAATTTTCCTTGAAAAATATTTCTTTGTGGTTTTTCAGATTATGGTGAAGAAAAAGATATTGAATTTGAAGAAAAAAGATAAAGATTATGTGGATGTTAATGAGGAAAACATGACAAGATGGGATAGATATGTGCCGTACATTATCAAAGATATTGATAGAAAAATTAATATACTTTACTAAAGAATAATACTCGTTTTAGGAAGATATTTGGCCTCTCAATAATTTAAAATTTATGAAAAAGTGGTTCATTATACTGAGAAGTTGAAATGATTTTTTAGACACTTACATTCCATGAGATGACAAGAGTAATAAGCAGTTAAGGTGGAATGATATTGAGAAGCAACCATCTAATAATTCTGTAGGTAAGCCAAAAACATTGTTCCATGTGTGGTAAAATACATATTGGGAAATTTATGCTAGGATCTGGAAAGTGTAATCAGTGTGGTATGTTAGGACCCAATGTACATGACTATAAGGAAAAGTGTCCCAAAAACTACAACAATGAGAGTATATATATCAAGTAAATATTTAGATACTTTATCTATAATTAGTTGGGGAAGTAAGATAACGTGTTGCCAAATAAACTTAATCAGGGTTGAAACTTTCATGATCAAAAGAATAAATGGGATGAAGAAATCATTTTCTACTTCTATAGTTGATGTTGGGTTATTTGGTGAAGTGAGTGAAGCCCTAGGGAGTTTAATATTTTTTTTGAAGGTTTACCATAATACCAATTTCTTATGAACCATCTTGTAATATTTCAAATAATGTAAATACCTTAGGAGAAATTTATTGATTATCAATAGATGTCTGTGGGAATGGTCTAAAAGTTATTTGAGGAATAATACATGTTCTTGTGTAGATGTAAATTTAATTGTATTTGTGACCACTGGGGTTATATATCTATAAAATGATTTAGTTTCTAATTTTGGTATTACTATTGAACTTTAGTTATTAATTTATTATATCATCACATAAAATTTTCAATTATCTTACTATATTCTGAACAAGATGCTTTTGGTAAATATTTGAATATAGGGGAGTGTTGTGTTATCTTTTTGAGGATTATGTGATCTGTTAGATGTTTATTAAAGTGTTTAAATCTTGATAATTAATATTTAATTCTTATTATTTAGAGTAAGATATGAGTTTTTTGTGTAATTTTTTTAAAGGATGATTCTTTACTCATCATGTTTGTCTATTGTGAAGGAATCCTTCAACTTTAGGAAAAGGATCTTAAAATAAAATGTTCTCATATTATCATAATTTCTAATGATATAAATGAAATTTTCCACACATATTTTGATTTTGGTTTTTTTACATTGAATCCCTCTTGACCATGTTATATATCCCTCTTTATTATCCCACATGAATTAGTTTTCCCGACCAAATCCATATTTTAATTTCCCACTAATGTTCACCATTTGTGGAATCCAAGTTATGTGTAAACTTTGGTGACCTTTATATTTACCAGTTTCACTATTTAAGGCAATTTTTTATTAAATCTTTGTATGACACGTGTTTCAAAAAATTAATTCTATAAATATTTATCTTTTGATAAACAAGATTAATTTTGGGGGTAAAATTCATTTTAAGGGGGGGGGGTTGATTTGAAGAAACCTGTTTTTTTTAATTTTTTTTAAATTAGTTGATATCTTAAGTGAAAAAAAATATTTTGAGGTTTTTTATATGAATCACCAAGTTTATCTTTCACTACATGTAACATCAAGTTTCTTCGATAACTTGTGATGCACAAAAAACTGCGTCGCACCAAACAATAATATACCATTAATATTATTATTTAATGAAGAAGTTATCCCCTAGCTTTAATATTTTCTTGTAATAATATTACTAACTATATTATTTTTACACATGTTTATTTTTTTTTACATTTATACAATATATTTTATCATCCAAAGATAAGAATAAATCTAGTTTTATGATTAAAAACTGTATTTTTCATAAAAGTGATTTTATCACCTTTTAATGGAGTACCTATTTTAAAAATAAATTTTGTTAATTTTAAAAGTTTTATATATAAAAATAAACATCATTTTTAAATATAAATTAGAAAATTTAATGTGGGTTAATTTTTGGTATTTTTCTGGGATGTTTCATGTTTTTACGAATAGTGAAAATTATGAATTTTAATTGGAAATTGATTTTTCATATAATTTATTTATATATTTAAATTATGTTTTAGTTTATATTAATGTATAATTAGTAAAATTTTTCATCAATAAATCCAATTTAGGTCATTTGAGTGAACTTCAATATGAAATTTGATATAAAAACATGTCATATTTTTGAACTTTTCTTTTTAAAAACCCCATGTCTCATCATGTTTTCCATATTAATTTTATATTAATTTCTTCCACTTCTATGATTAAAATTTGAAAATATTTATTCCTTATTTGGTATAATCATAATTTATAATTTATAATATGTTCAACATAGTTTTTTACCAAACTTGTTTGTGAAAGTAATTAAAATTAATTATAGTGATTAAGGTAAAAATGTGTTTACTTAGTCGTTAAACTTTAATATTAAGAGGAAAAATCACCTAAAAACATGCCAAAAACAAATTTTATTGAAATATTTAGTCCCTAATAAAATTATTCACGATTATTATGTGTTATTTTGTTATTATTACCTAAAATTGACGTATATAATAAGTTAAGTAATGAAAAAGACAAAAAAGGAACCTTCATTACCTTTAACACTGATTAAGATTTGGTGTAAGGAAGAAGATACATATATTTGGAAATAAATATGGTTTTGGAATATAAATGATTTATTATTATATTAATAATTTCTATATAATTTTAGATATGATCTAATTACATTAAATCCTTTAGAAACAACAACGCATAGATTATTTAGTTAATAATATTATAAAGTAAGTATTCTTTTGTTAAACAATTTAAAATTTCTGAAAATATTAACCTATTACAAGTGATTTTTTAGTTTTAATAAATATGAAATTTTTTCCATTAATGTTCCAATTGATCTTTTTATAATGAAAATATTTACCCATAAATAGTAAAAATGTTGTCAGCACGATTAGAGTTAGAGTAGTGTTTTTGCATATTACATGGGTTTCTGTTGAAATTAATTTCCAAAACATAGGTGATTTGTATTTTATAAATTAAAATAAATATTTTATAAACATTGGGTATATATTTTATAAATATTTTCACTTATTTTATTCCTAATAAATGAATTATATTGGTTAGAAAAGTAGGTACCTAAATGAAAAAAACAAAAAACAAAAAAATAAAGACTCTTAAATACTACGGAAAAAATAATAAAAAATCTTTTATTTTTGCTTATTTTGAGTTTTTGTGGGACAAATTTTCATTATAAAACATTATTTTTCTTTTAGTAATCACACGAGGTAAGGGAGACCCTCCAATAGTGTTTACTTTTGGTATTTATTGGAATGCCACAACCCCTCCACTATAAATGGAATTCCCTTTTCTCCTATATTCACACATCAAAATCATATTGTATTATCTAAAACCCTCCCAAATAAAAAACATAAATCTGTAATATCATTCTAGAAGCCTAAATTTGGGTTGATATCCAACCCAAGAATCCATTTTGTACAAACGAAAATGAGTTACCGAAAAAAGAGGTAATGTTCTTCAATGTGCATTTCTTTTTTATTTATTTTTTAAACCACTTCAATTATTATTATTAAGTGTATATATAATAAAATCGTTATCCTATATATTATAATATTTTTTAATTATAATGGTTTTACCTACATATTTACACACTTCTATCAAATTGGTAACAAAATTTTTGTTTATGTGTATGACATACTACAACCTCACGAAACGAAGTGGTTCATTTTTAATTTACCACCTCTCATGATTGGGAATTATTTTGAAAATAATATTTTTATATGATGAATATTATATATTTGATATTTTTTTTCATATTAATTTTTTATTTTTTATATGACACATATTTTGAGGCTTTATATTTTGTGGGAATATGATAACATCGTTTGTGGGCGTCTGGACTGCCGCCTCCTTAAAGCGGTGCGATATGTTCATATGTTACATGTATTGAATTAAGGATGGATTTAATTAAAAATATGTGAAATAAATTAGATATATATCAATTTAATGAAATAATTAGATTTATTAAAATATAATATAACCTTTCCTTTATTACCTTTTGACACTCATAAAAAGTAATAACGTTGTTCATGGATGTGTAGACTACCATCTTCTTGAAGCGATGTGGTTTCTTTTACATCATAGGAATTATATATATATGTATATTTGATTAAATAATATGTTATATATGATATTACTATCATTATATATATATAAATGTTACTTAACTTCTTTCCATATTGATCATTGAAAAATGGGATCGTTACTCATGCATACGTACAACCTACCGTCTCCATGAGTGCAACATTGGTTCATTTTTCAAAACCATATTTAATGATTGTTTTTTAAAGTATAATTTATTTCTAAATATGATAATGATTTAATGATTATTATTATGGATATTTTATATAATTAACTCTTTGTCCATAGTCAACCAACCTTAGTCATTTTGATACAGAAACCGAAAAAGGTCAAAACACACAAAGTAGACGTAATTTTTTTTAATAATTGTATAAAACATTGTACTAAGTTAAATAAAATTAATGATAAACAATAAAAATGTTATTAATCATGTAAATAATTTACTTATGTTTATTATTTAGGTAGACAAAGACATGTTACCAGTCAGACTCATGGTAAGGGATTTCATCTTAATCACCTTTCATTGAGGTATTTCTTGATGTTTTGCAACTTTATTATTTTATAATGTTTATATATGGACCCTTTGACATTAAATATCAATATTTTATCTATTATCAAGTTATTTAATGGTTTTTTTAAAATTTTATTCTTTTATGAGGTTATTATTTAAATTTTCAAAGTGGTTTGGGACATTTTGAATGTTTAATGATTTGATCCTCTACTCCATTTCAATATTCTTGATATTAGTTTAGATATTTATTTATATGAATATAAAAGTATTATGAAATAAATTTTATGTCTACTTTTTAATTTTTATTTCTATATAAGTATTTATGTTTTAAAATGGAAAAGGGATACATCTTTCCATTTTTTTCATGGTATTTTGTTGTTGAAAATGGATTTTGAAAATGGATTGATTATTTAAATATCCTAAAATGTTTTCTTGTGATTATAAATTATTTTTTTCATTGAAACATTCAAAATTTCAATATTTTATGTGTTAGTATTATATAATGATACTTGGACATTTTATGGGTGGTCTCATGATAATACAATGATGGGTGGTTTCATGATAAACCAGTGAAGGTCGGGTCTGTGATACCCCTCTAATGAATTGGGTATGGAATTAGATTTTATGGATAATCCATTTGTAAGAGTGACATGTGTGGAAGTCAACCACATATTTATACCATTTATAATATTTAAATGTATAGTGATTTCCCATGATACCATAATATATTTTCTATGATTTCAATGAGTTTTATGGTAATCTTGTGATTATAAAAAAAGGTATGAAATTGGTTTATTTATTCATTTACTACTTATTAATGGATAAAATTATTAATTTATGGTAATATTTCCATGGGTTTTTATATTTATAGACTAACGAATGGTTTCATTATTTTTTATATCCATTATAAATCCTTTTATAATCATCACATGTGTTTTAATGTTTTTCATAGGACTTAAGTATGAGTAATGGATTATAAGAATTAATGTTGAAAGTCATGAAGAGTTTTAATAAAATATGTCATGCTTTATTTTTAAAATTTTAGATTATAGGAAAAATAGATAATATTTGGATGTGTCCAATTTTTATTTCATTGTTTTTCTATGTATGAGATACGACCCAAATCTCAAAAACTATAAACCTAAAAGAATTCTCAATGCTAGAGAAAGTTAAATTTTTGACTTAACTCAAGATTATGTAATTTTTGAGGTCGAGAACTTTAAGTATATGCTATATTAGGATAAAATATGAGATATAATGTGACTCAAATCATCAAAAAAACCATTACCAAGAACCACAACATGAATATAATAAATAGATATTACATTTCATCATAACACTCAATAAATGATAATTATTCCTTTCCCAACATGATTAACCCATGGAAAAGGATTGAGTTCTATGAAAAGATCTTTGAAACAATAAAAATAAACTTATATATATACATAATGATGTTGGTGTCATATCAAATTTTAGCTAGTGGTGAATAATTAACATCAAGGATTTTTTATGATTAGAACTAGAAATACTGTTAAAAGATCATTAAAAGTATTATGGATGAAAATAACTTTTTCAAATTGAAATTTTTTCATTAAAACTAAAACCATAAAATATATTGTGAAAATAATATAATTTGAAAACAACATTAGAAGCATATAAATTAATCTTTATAAAGAATAATTATTATGACAGCAAGAAAGTTATTTCATGATGTAAATGTTAAAAATAAACATTTTATTCAAACATTTTGTAATGGGAGTCAAAAGTAAACTATTTGGAAAAAATTAAAATATTTTATTTCTAACCATTTAAAATTAGGTAAAATACCATGTAAAATTGATTTAGAAAATTATTTATGTTTAAAAAATAAGATAATTTAAAACATTTTAGAAAACATTAATATGAAAGAGACTAATTCCCGATCCAATAAAAGGTACAAGATCGATATCACTTACAAGAGACTTTCATGATGTTTCTTTAATATATAATGGAAGAAATGTAAGGTAAAAATTTAAAAAAACTTCATAAAAATAGTATAAGAAATTATATAGAGTTCAAAAAATATTATCATATTATTTCCTTCAAAAGAAACTTTCAATATAAACCACCACAAAAAGAAGGGAGATTTTAACATAAATACTTTTCCACTTAAGTAACTTTTCAATATTAATCCCCATGAAATAATTACTTCAAATGTTACATTAAATATTTAAAACATAAATATAAAAATTATATTACGTGTCAAATGGTAAGTATATTCACCACATAAATTTATATAGGTTCATATAATTATCTGAATGTCCCAATGAAATTAAAATTTAGATGAATAACCCTTACAAATACCGTATCATTTAATTGAGAGTTAAGAAATGGAGGGATTCTGTATAAAGAATATAAATACACATAAAAAAATATTTTATATGGAATAATATAATTTTAAGATAAATTAATTCATAATCATGTCATAATAGAGTCAATTAAGAGGCGTTGTAACCCAAAGAAATAAAACTGAGATGAGAAACCCTTTACCACAAATTAACTATCAATTATAATACATTTTTTTGAAATAATTCAAATTTAATATTTTAACTCCATTACTTATGATGGATTAATCATATAATATATAATTTTTTTATTATATACTCTACATAATAAAAATATGTGTCGAATTTGGAATATGTCTCTGAGAAATAAAAGTGAGATACAAAAACCTAACTCAAGTACAAACATTATAGGCATATACTTTAACTCTGCGATAATAAATTTATATAAATTTTGAATTTATTATAAAATATTATAGGTTTAAAAAATTTAAATTAAATCATATATTTTTTTTAATGAAAAAATTAAATACATAATCATCTAAGTCTATATTGGGTGTTTTAAGTACATTTATCCCATATTTTAAAAATAGATTCAGTATGTTGATCATGGTGAAAAGGGTCATTGTTAAATAATCTATAGAATAATAATAATAACATATTTATCATTTTTTATACATAAATTAAACTTATAAAACAAATCATGAATAATATTTATTAAAAAATAAACTATGTTACAATCTTGGTGGCAGTAGGCCGTACATACACATGAAAAATGTTTTTATTTTCAAAGATAATTTTAGAAAGAAATAAAATATAATTATATAATTATATAATAATAATTATATCATAAATATAATATATTTCTCTAAATAAATTTAAATATATCATCAATGTTATGTGGTGATTAAAAATGTATCACATTGCTTTGTTGGGGTGGTAGTCCACATGTATGCATGAACGACATTAACATCTTTTAATGAATGGAAATATAAGAAAATATAACATATATTATATTCCAATAATTTTAATTATTTCATTAATATTATTTATAGATATTAATTCCATCATTATAGCCCTCCATGAGAGGTGGTGATGAAGACTTAATTACCTCGGTTTGTAAGGCGGTAGTCCCCCATACAAATGAATAATTATTTTATTTCAGATTTGATATAAGAGGAGATTGAGGTATATTATTACATTAAAATAATAAAAAATAAGTATATTTTTTATAAATATGTTATTAAATCATCATTTTTTATTAATATTTGATAGAGGTAGGAGAACAAAGAAAAAAATGATCGATTAGAAAGGATACCTCTTCTTGTGGACACCTCTTTAGACTTATAACTAAAGTCATCAATGATTGGATTTATGTTCAATAAAAGGACTCTAAGAAATGGTTAGAAAATTATTTAATGGATTTGGTAAGTTAGTTTACAAAAAAATATTTTATTGTCTGATGAAGATAATATAGTGGATGAACTTTTATAAGTGATAGAGGGGACATAGTTGGAATTGTTGAATGGATAAAGTTATACAAACATTTTTCACATGAAAAATTAATACAAAATGAACAATTATAAATCCTTAGATGATTTAAAGAATAAATGTGGCCATAAAATAGAAATTATAAAAAAATTATGTCATTTTAACACTTATCTTCTTAGTTTAACCCTCTGTAAACCAGTTTTCATCTTAACAATGACAACGATTTTTATTTTTTTTACTGCTTATTAAAAAAAACTTATGTTGAACTTATTCAATAATAATGATTTTTATTTTTAAAAACATTTAATCCATTTTATAAAATTAAATTCACATAATTTTTAGTATTTAATTTTAAATAGAACCTACATACTCAATTGAAAAACTATTTTTCAAGAAATGATTTTTTTAAGCATAAAATGATCCTATGTTAACTTCATGACTGGTAATAATCATAACACTAATTTCAATTTATATCTATAAATATATAATCTATACATTAAATTTAAATAATTCTTCATTAGGGTTTATTTTTTTAATTAAAATAGAGAAACATAATACACTTTTAAATAGTTTTATGAAAAATGCATTTTTAATCATAAAAAAATATATATAGTATAATGATGATTCATAAAAAAATAAATGTATTAAATATAAATAAATAATAATTATTTTAATTTAAATGAAATTCAAATAATAATGGCCATTTACAAGGATTTAAATTATTTAAAGGTAATGAAGTTTTACAACAATCATCAATTTTCACTATTTATTGAAAAAAAATATTTTTCAAAAAAATACAAATCATTCACCCTAAGATAATTTTTAAATGATGATTTAAAAAATTAGGTTTATTTCATGTAATAATGTTTTCAAAATTGATTGAAATTAATTATAATATTTTCTCAAATAATTCAATTAAAACCATTTTTGAAGAGGACATATTTTTTATGTATAAAATTAAATTATTAAAAATTGAATGATTATTTTCTTATAATTTATTAAAAAATTTAAATTAAGTAGGATGTATATATATATCATAAAGTAGTTAATACAATTCATACAGAGAAATTTAACATCTTTGATATAATGGTCATAAATTTCATGGCTCTTTTAAGCTTAGTGCTGCGTATCGTCTACGATATCAAACAAAAATTTATTCTTTTAAAATATCAAGGTGTCACATTATACGCCTTAAATAAATTAAATCATAACAAATTCAACATGACCTTAGTAAAGGAATGTTTTCTATTTTAAAATTATATTTTGTTAATCCCTCATTGTAAAAATATTTAATAAATATTCCTTTTGAAGATATGTAAAAGAAAATATATTGTCCATATAGAATTAAAGATAACTAGGTTTCCAAATAGGCGAAAATTAGTGGCAAGTAAAGATATAGAAATGAAATAGAAGATTAATTCCCATATAATTAAGTATAATGACATAGATAATTGATCACAAGAAAATGGATGATCTTGAGAAAATCAATTACAAGAAAACGATGAACAAAAGACGGGTAAAAAAGTCCATAGTTCATTGAAAAAGATGGTAACATGAAAATATCTTTGTTTTATTATTGTTTTTGCATATTTTAGGAATTAATTTACCATATAAATGATGAAGATAACGAAAATATAATTATATGACAAGAATAATTTCATCCTTTAATCAATTTCTATCAGAATATGATATTTTAATTCAAACTTGAGTATTCGAGATGAATTTATTTAATGTTAAAAGAACTAAAATCCACATTTAATGGATAAAAAAAATTCAAAAAGAGTAAAAATATATTCCTAAAACATTTATACATTAACCAAATACAAAGTGGTTTGAAAATGGAATGACAATTCCTAAAATTAATTACTCCCATATGATGAAATACAACATTAATCTCTAATTCATCAATAATTACAAAAAAATATTATATAAGATCATTTTATAAAAAAGTATCCTTAAAATTATAAAAAATATTATTAACTAAGAATGAAACCTAAAAATCAGAAGGTTTTGATCACATATTCTTCTTAGATTTGATAAAAATTTATCTACAAATAACACCGATCACTTTTAAATTGTTATCTAAAAATATATCCCCTAATCATATAATCTCCAAGATAAACCAATCATTTCTATAAATAACATTAATCACCTAAAATCCATTGTAAAATTATATTTGAATTTAAAACATAATTCAACCATTATTCCACAAATAAAATCCATTAATTTTTTGTCCACCTAAATCATATAAGGATACAAAAAATCAAGAACTTATCCCTAAATAACATTAATAACCTAATAACCTAATCAATTTTCAATCCCATTATTATACATTAAAAAGGAATATGTTTAGAAAATAATCTTAACAATTATCTTTCAATCTATTTAAGCAAACAAAATGTCATACAAACCAGTTGGCCAATAGTAGAGGCTATAACCATATCACCATTTAATAGTGGGTTAAAGCCCTATAATCATTCAAGATGTGATGAGTTGTGATAAAACTAATGAGTTGTCATTTTTATAAAACCATATTAATATAAATCTTATGAAATTACTACAAATATGATGAAAATACTCAAAAATAATTTTAATCCTCAAAGATCATACAAACCCTGAAGGTTTTCAATACCTTTAACCTTATGTCTAGAAATTTAAAAGAGAAATATACACGTTAAACCGATGTTTTACATATGCATAATATCTATAAAAGGTATCTCAAATTTTCATCAATCCCCTAAAGATCTCATAACATAGAAAATTAAAAGTGGTTTATAATACTTTGAACTTATAATCATCCTTAATATTAAAGACCTATGATGGTATTAATAACTATTAAGATAAATTCACATGAAAATATCTAAATTTGAAAATTTATCTAAACTCTTATCTGATACTAATTATAAAAACATGGAACCCTCACTTTAGGATCAGGTGCTAAAAATAGAACATAATATTTTTGGTTGGATGCGGATAAACATAACCAAATTTTTGTTAATAAAAAACATATAACAAGAGGAAATATTGTATCACAAACATACCCAAAAACCATTTAGTTTTAGAGTATTATATAATTATA
This sequence comes from Viscum album, assembly GCA_963277665.1. NCBI lineage: Eukaryota > Viridiplantae > Streptophyta > Magnoliopsida > Santalales > Viscaceae > Viscum > Viscum album. Next base: position 322,314,348 of record OY728156.1, read on the forward strand.
ATAAAATCCTATATAAACAATAAGGATGACTTTAAGGCCGTATTTTTTCCACTATATCCAGCATTTTATATTATTTAATTGGAAATCATTATAACAACCAAAACATTTTTCAATGGAATTTCTCCCTTATTATAGTAATTTCATATAGTAAAAATAACATAAAATCACTTATAGACCATAATAAAAAGTTTATAATTAATGAAAGACAAAGTATTTCTGGAAGTTATGGAACCAATACTGATGAAATAGTATGTTGAACTTAGGAATAGTAATATGACCCATATGAATAGTGAACCGACAAAATGAATTGTAACCTCACCCATGAAATTATAAATAAAATTTAAGCATCTTATAAATGAATTTATGGTATAATAATAACATAGTCTATGAGAACATATTTTATAGAAATCGTTAATTAATTGTTGGCATTTTTGTAGTTCGTAAATATTTAATTATAATATTATGAATAATTTAATAATTTAAGAGAAAATTTATTTTCATAAAATGTATAAAAAAATTAATTTTTTTTATTTCTTATCATTTAATGATAATTTTATGAGACCTTATGTAATTTTTCCAAGTGTTTTAAAATCAGTTATAATTTTAAAATCTATATTTTCTAGGTAAACGATGATTTTAATTAAAATATAAATTAGTTATATTTAGAAAATTATTTTTATAAAATGAAGAAGATTTTTTAATTCTACAGGTCAAAAAATGGTTAGGGTTAATTTTTTAGATTTTTCTGAAATACTAGAATTTTTGGTGAATAGTAAAATATTGTAATTTATGGTATAAATACATTATAAATTAAATGAACTATATATTGAGTCATCTCTAATGTAAGAACCATAATAAAAAACATTAATTAATTATTTTAATATTTTTGATGATAATGCTCAAACTATTCATATTCTTGAGGAAAAATAACAATCTAATGATTACAATAATGGGAAAACACCCCTCTCATCTACTATAAGTACCACCCCTCACCACATAATAATTCACACCTCTCAATATTTTATCCTTTCCCAAATTATACCCAATAATCTTCCCTACACCCTCTCCCATAACGAGGTTCTCAAGGAGGATAAATCCAAGAGGTAAAATCCTCTTCTATTTTCTTTTAGTTTATTTTCAATTTCATTTCTTTAATTCTTTTCTCCTCACCTTCTATTATACAATTGGAATGATAAATCTAGTATGATTTATATGATATATTTATATAATATTAATGGAATATACATTTTAACACCCATATATTTTAATGAGATAGATTTTTTATTTAATTATTTTTTGTTTTTTAATTTCTTTGATGTCTCGTGTTGTACGCAACACAAAAATAATCTTGTTCTATATGCAACAAAGGATTAGATTTCGGTGTACACAACACTATGATTGGATTGTGTTACATAGAATTTTAAGTTTTTTTATATATTTCATTTTTCACAATATTTATTTTAATTGTAAAAATAAATATTATTATGTTACCTTATAGTGTAGTTATTATAAAGGCAGGTATGAGCAATATAATCTTTTTTCTAAAAAACTATTTAAATACAAATAAGTCAGTTTATAAAAAAATAAAATCACTATTTATGGATTTTATTATTTTAATATATATGTAATATATTGAAAATAATTTTTAAAATTCATCTTATATGTTTACCAGACATTATATAAGAATAAATTTAATTTTTTTTGAATAAAAGAAGTATGTTTTTTGAGAAATAATGTTTTACCAACTTTTGATGGCGCACAAATTTTAAATAAATTTTTGACACTTTTATATTTTATATTTAACAAAATAAACTTATTATTTGTAATCAAGATACAAAAATTTACTTTGAATGTTTTTTTTCAAATTAGTTTTAATTTTTGATGAATATAAAAAATATACTAAATTTTAATTGATTTTTTTTTCATAAAAATAATTTATGTAGATAAATTATATGATTGAATAGTTTTGAAGTAAAAATAGAAAATATTTGTACCATATAATATAATTTTTTTTCATTTCAATTAATTTTACTAAGAATTTAGATGTAAAAACATTTCAATCATTTGTAATGTTTTAACTTTAAAAAACCCATTTTTCATTATGAAAATGAGAATAATTATAAATTAATTACTAAAAATTATATATTTTAAAATTTTAAAAAATTATTCTATATTTTTAATTAGTAGTTTCATGTTACAGAAAAGGAATTCTTATATATTTTGGACATTATGAATAGTAAAATTATTAAATTTTCTTTAATAGGGTAAAAAGATAAATTTTGTAATTAATGAAAAATATAATATGATAATATTATCATAAAACTTGTCTTAATATTATATGATGAGTTATGTTCGACCAAAACCATAATTGGGTTGAAATGATACTCTTTGGAAGCTAATTGGATGAGACCAGGACAATTTATATGTTTTATTTAAAGAATAGTAAACTATGTCTTAAAATATTTTTAATAACATAATAATATTTAATATATAGTTAAATAGATGATAAATTCCACTATAAATAACCATTTTAAATCTACATGTTTTTATTTATCATGATAATTTATTTGTAATTTTCAGAAAATAAACAATTTCCATAAAGGATTATACACTAATAATGAAGAAATTATTTAATTGATGGAAAATCAGTAATTTTTTTCATAAATATGATAATGACCATTAAAAGACACTAACACTTGTAAAACATTTATTGGTTGAGTACATATCCACCATGATCATCCAATGGTCAAGTTATTGACCATATGGGGTCATATAGAAAAGATTATGACACTTTTAATATTTTATTTAAAGTGATGTTAAAGTTCTCACAATTCATGTTTTAATAAATATAACATTTTTAATGTAGTATTATACAGAATATATATTCAACAAAAAATATTTCATTAAAAAATAGAAGATTTATCTTCGTCATAGTATTTTAGTTTTAATTTGTTTCAAAATACAAGTTTATTAAATAACTATAAAATACTGATGTAGTAATTATTTTAATAATGGAAATATCAAATTAAAGATTTTAAAAATATTAAAATAAATATAATTTTAGATAATTTTTATATCTTATGAATTTCATAGATGAACCTGTCCACATAGGAATATAATATAATATTTTTTTGAGGATAAACTATTATATTTGTATTTTTCAAAATAAATTCAAAAAATTGTTTCAATATTGGCACTATTTATATTTTTTCAAAATAATGTTTTGTTAAATTATATAAAAATTATAATAATTTTTTTAAAAATAAAAAAATTAATATAAGGTCTAAAATGTTCTATCGTATTCATTTTTTTTTTAAAATTTACCTCAAAAAATAATAATTTCTGTATTTTAATATTGAACAATTTGTTCCCTTAGTTAAAATTAAAATAGGATAACTAATGATTAATTGAAATGATAAGGTTTAAAATTAATTCAAAACATGTCCAAAAATTAGTTGATGTTGAGATTACTGACTTATTTTATTTTATATTTGAATCTAAGACATTATAAAGGTTTTTAGATGATATTTTATTTTAATATAAATTAATATTTGTGGAGATTCCAAATGATCCACTCACTACAATTATAAAAGGACACCTCCTACCTCACCAATTCACATCACATTGGGCCTTCAAGATCATCCATCCTCTCCTAATTTCCTTCCACAACTTACCTAGTTACATTCTAGAGGTTCGGGTATTCTTAAAATACCAACTCTTGTGCTTTTAAGAAGATATCTAGAGGGATCTCATCAAAGAAGAGGAGGTTCCAATACATACAAAAGATATCAGATCTAAGGTAAGAAATTATTTTGTCTCACTTTTATTTATATTGGACATATTACTTATACACCACCTATTTCTTTTTTTGTGTCATGATTATGATTCTAATTAATGTTTTAATGATTCTTATTATGAATATTATGAAATTTACGTATGTATATAATTTTCTATATTTTACGAGGAAAATGATTTTATTGATTATTAATTGGTAATGGATAATTTCACAATCTTATTATTATCCGAAATTGTATTTATGCAATTACTTACTAAGGTATATTTAGCATCAATGTACATGTTTTCTAAAAATGTTTTGATAAAATATTTACTATTCTTCCATAGATTATTAATGTTATTTATTTCCATTTTTTGACTTTTACTACTCGGTTTAGATGGAATCATTCTTTAATTTTCTATACAAGATACTTTTTGAATTTTCTAGAAAAAGTGGAAGTGGAACGTTTTTTATCTTATACGGCATGAATGGATTTTTGTGATTTCATAATTCCTTATTTTCATGAATCCTCTCTTACAACCTATCAAGGTTATTTAAATGAATTTTTTTCTTTTAAAATTGCGTGGTGTTTTAAGAAAATAGTTTTTTTGAAGAAGAAAGCACATTTTCCTAAATAATTAATTTCAAGTGTTTTATCGTAATTATTTTCTATAAAATATTAAGGATATTTTTGAATTATAATATCCCTATTATTCTTAGGGGATATTATTTTTATGATGGAATTCTATTAATGAAGTCCATTTTTTACTTGGATTTTGTTATGATGAAATGATTTTTAAGAAACCCATTTTTTTCTTTGGGTTATGTTATGAAGAATGATTTATGTTCCTGTTGTACACATATGTATGGTTTTTATTATGTGATGGGTGGGATCTATATCTCCCTCTAATGATTTGGGTAAAGATTTATATCTCAAGAGACATACATTAATAGAACAGAAAGTAAATCTGGTTCAATAATAGAGGGTTCGAACGACAAGTAAACCCGGATTTGTAATGGACTTTTTGGACTATGATGGTCTCGATAATGAGACTTGGCTAAGATAGAAATGATTTTATATTCTTATGTGTTATACAAAATTAGATGTTTTATACCAATTCTATTTTCTCATGGATCTAGATACTTTTTGATTTATGCCTCATTAATTACAATTATTTTTTCCAGGAATCTTAATTTTGATATATGTTATACATGGTATGACTTTCAAAAGTTAATATCATTTTTTTACATTTTTACGTTCATGTTTTTTTGTTTAAAATTACTAAGAATATAAACTTATCCTTTTTTGTTTTAATTCCTCAATTTATAAATAAATATTTTATATAGGATTACTAATGTGGGAGATCTTAATGGGAGATGTTTATGATCTTTCAAAAGTTAGAAGAATGTATTCCATGTTTCCAAAGGCAGTAAACTATTATGGTCTTTGGGTGTGAATATATAAAATTTAATGAATATTCTTCTAAAATATCTAAAATTCATGTACATCATGCTTGTGTAGTAATATCCATTTTTAAACTCCTCCCTCACTCTATTTTATTTTAAAAATGGAATCACTGCCTGTGATGTGCCAATTTACCGACATCATGGGAGATAAACATTCATTTTCCTTTAACATCTTAAAGGATGTTTATAAAACAATTAAATTTTTGAAAACATTTTAAGGTGTATTTTATAACACTTTTTATATTCTGGAACTAAGTTATATACACTATACTAAAGGATGAAAAACGAGTTTGTTGTTTTCGAAAAATCATCAAAATAAACCAAAAACTATCATCATCAACTTTTATCTAATGATTCATCCTCAATGACATATAACCAAATTATTTATAAGATCATTTAAAAATATGTATTATTATTAATGTCATATAATAAAATATTTTCATATTTATCCACATTTTTCATGAATTTCCATCCATGTATACAAGCAAATGAATCATGAAAACCATGAAAAGGAATGCTTTTGAAAAATGAAATTAAACTATATAATGCATAGAAAATCCCATATATGAACTTAATAAAACCATAATAAATAAAATAATGTATAAATAGATTAATATTTTGTTAATTAATTAATTTAATGTGATTATACATGCTATTAATGTGAATAAAGCATTTAGACAAAAGGTAAGAGTAATTATCGAACCTAACTCTTTTTTTTGGGTTTTCCCTCTTTCACCGAATTTTCAGTATAGATATTAATTAAATATCATTTACTCATCATTATCTCACCTATTCTAGGATATAAATGTTTTCTACTTGTTTTTAAGACAAACGAAGTGTTTTCCAAAAGAACCCTTCTTTGGAAAAAACACACATTTTACTTCTCACAAAAGGTTGATGTTTTTTATATCAAGTATGTTATTCCCTCTTTCATTTGGGAACCCAAATTTTATGAATATATGATTTATGAATTAAAAAAAATTCCTTTATATGGGTTATTTTATGTCCAATATTGTCATACATTCTATGTGGCATGCATGATAATAAAAATTTTATGATGTGACTGGTGTCCCAAAATTATATAGTGTAATGTAAATGTTATGATGTGACATGTGCACATGGAATTATATAGTGCTCCAATGAATTGCGTAATGGGATTTATCTCATGAGAAAAGTGAAATATTCATGATTAAGATTGAATCTATTTTCAAAACTATGTAGGATAATTAGCCACTAAGACCTGATGTTTTATTTTATGCATTTCCACGTGTCAAGCCTTTTCTTAAGGATTACTCTTCGGATTATGAACCTATGCTAATTTTTTGACGATAATAATTATGATCACCCCATGTAACATTGTTTCATGTTTTTATCTATCTTATTTCTTGGGGTTTCGCTCACCCCTTTTTGATTTATATCTTTAGGGGATCACTTGTACCTAGGAGAACAGGAAGTCCTCTAAGAATCTATGGATGAAAGAATTAAATAATTTTTATGTTATATTTTTAAAATGTTATGTATGGTCATAATTTTCTGATGAAGCTAAAATTTTGGATCCTGTCCATGTAATTCTTTTATATTGTTTATCATTCAAACTATGTAATAGTAATGTAAGAAAAATAAGGGTTATTATTGCGGGTATCAGAGCTCCGTTGGGGTTATAAATGTAGGGACCTGGCAAGATATTCCTTTATACTTAAATGCACAAAGGAATAAATTATTTATTCATGGCTAGGTGAATTTTTTTTTATTCTAACCTTTTATATTTTAGAAAATTTTCGGAACCCAGAGAAACTAGGCCAATAACGTATGTGAGGAACAATACAACAATTGCCTAAACAACATCTCCAATTCTTTGGGAGGTGGATTTCAAAATTTTGGGGTGATGCATACCCAGCTGTCTCAGGTTATGAACAATAATGTAAATAATGTGGAATATATGAATCCACTTTAGAAGGAGAAATTGGATTTCAAGTATTTTATGTAGCAATGGCCATCAACGATTAGTGGATCTTCCAATCCACTAGTCAAAAAATAGTGGGCCAAATCAATAGAGAAGATCTTTTATTTTCATCAATGTTCTGAGATGAAGATTTCAACTCTTTCTATTTATCATATAGATGGAGAAGCTGAAAATGGTTGGATTTGATAAAGAATACCAAGACGAAGGAATAAATTGTAGAGATGTAGTGGAAAGAATTTATGATAATGTTTCCTTACAATTATTTCCCTTCAAATCTTTGAGAAAATATATAGATAGAATTAATAGAGATGAAGAAAAAGGAAGGTGAATATGTCATAACCAATGAATAAAATTTCACAATGCTTTCAAGGTAATATTTATTTCTTATCCACAATGATAAAAAAAATTGATATATTCTTTAGTGGTTTAAAACCAAACCTTCAAAAGGCTCTTAAAATTTGATACTTTGGTAGTTATGAAGAAGTTGTTCGATGTGCTCTCAAAATAGAGATAGTGTTTGGAGAATGGTCCCATGGCTCTGGTGATATGAAATGAAGATGAAGTTTCAAGAAAGGGGATCTAATAAGAAAGGTGGAAAGAAAACTAAACAACCCACATGTCAAAAACATGGGAAGAGCATCACTGGAATTACCTCAAAGGGATGGGGAAATGATTTAAATGTGGGAGAGAATTACAAAAAGATCATGAATGTTGAAAAGAAATTAGGAAATAGGAAAATGTGGTGAAAGATAGGAGAGCACCACCCATGGTAAAATTCTAAAACTCTATATTACCAGGGAAATTTAAAAGTTAGTGCACTAAACCTCGATTCTTATAGGGTAATAAATGTCATTATCTAACAAATCCAAAGGATAAAGGGAAATCATATGCGATCCCTACAACAGAAGTGGAGAAGGAAAATGAAGTCATACAAGGTAAACTTCTTATTCACTAAAGAATGGAAAAAGTTTTTTTTTGATTCTGGTTCTACACATTCCTTTATATCTTTAATGTTTTATAGAACTATTCAATTGAAGCCCAAAAACCTTGATGTATAGATATCTATAAAAACACCTAGTGGGGAAATAATTTCAACCCAAGTGTTGGACTCTTCTCTCAATGGTGAATTTAAGAATATTCTTCCAGTGAATCATGTGATAATTCCCTTGGTGGAATTCGATGTTATAATTGTGATGGATTGACTATATTTGTATAGAGTAAACATCAAATTACTAGAGAAGGAAATAAATTTTCATATTCTAAACCATCCCATGATCCTATACAAATGTAAGGAGGACCATGAATCTCATTTAGAAAATACTTCAATTGTTTGGGTGTTGATTCAATATAAAAAATCATAACTCGATCAAATTGTTTATTCAAAGGAAGGTGTCAACCTAGAATAAATTTTCTTGATTAGTGAATAAAGTGATGTATTTTGTGAAGAGTTACTGATTCTTCCCCTAAATCATGAGGTATAGTTCTAAAAATAACTCATATCTCAATGTGTCCCAATTGGATTGATCATATCTAACTGGAGGAGTTAAAGATGCAGTTTCCAGAACATTTATACAAATGGTTCATATACCCTGGTGCATAACCTTGGGATATGTCAGTTCTCTTTTTAAATCAGAAGAATAGATCAATGAATTTTTGAATGGATTATCAGGAACTCAACAAGATCACCATAAAGAACAAGTCTCCTCTTGCTATAAATGATGAATTTTTTACAAGTAATGAAGAGATCAGTATATCTCATAGGTGGATCTTCGTTCGAGATATCATGAGCTAAAGGTGAAGAAGAAATATATTCATAACTCTTCCTTCCCTACAAGATATGATTTCTATGAGTTTTTTCTGATTCCATTCAGACTTACTAATTCCCCTAAAATCTTAATGGATTTGATGAATTGAGTCTTTAGACATTAGATTGAATTTCTTTTGGTATTTTTTATTGATGATATTCTCACCTATTATAAGATAAAGGAGGAAAATGAATATCATCCAAGGCTTTTGTTGAGGACATTAAGGAAAGAGTTGTTTTACACTAAGTTTAGAAAATTTGAATTTTAGATACAAAAAGTCACATTCCTGTGCCATTTGATCACAAGTGAGGGATTTTTTGTGGACCCTTCAAAACCAAAGGTTATTGAGGAATTGTCTCAACCCTATACTTTCATAGAAATCCATAGATTTATTTTCATTGCAGGGTAATACGAATTTTTCGTGAGAAATTTATTATGATTGTGAAGACTTCTAACTAAGTTAACCGAGAAAGGGGTAAATTATGTCAAGATGGAAGAGTGTTTGGAAATATTTTAGGAGCGAATGAAGTGGATGGTCACTACACCTATACTCAAATTACCAAAAATTGAGGATGCTTTTGAATATAATTTTATTATTCAAAAAATGTATTGGGTTCTTTACTATTGAAAAATTATAATGTGATAGACTATGGCTCATGATAATTAAAGATCCATAAGCATAATTACCCAATGCATGTTTTGGAGTTAGCATCTATGATTTTTTCCTTGGAAATTTGGCGGTACTAACTCTATTATGAGAAGTGTGACATATATACCGATCCCAAGAGATTAAAGTATATATTCACACAAATTGAACTAAAAATGTGTCAAAGGACTTTGTTAGAGCTAATAAAAGACAACAATTTCTCTATTCAGTATCATCATGGCAGGGAAAACAATGTAGCCATTTCTATTAGTAGAAAAGAACATGGTACACTATCGATGTTGTGGAATGAGAGAGACCCTATCTTTATGGACTTGCAAAGTATGGATTCTGAATTCATAATGGTAGGTAACACATACTACCATGTACAAATTATTTCACAACCATCTATAGAATTGAAGATTAAGGAGGAACAAAGGGATAATCCATACTTACAAAAGAAGGTGAATGTATTTTAAAAAGGCAAGATTCAAGAGTTTGTTATCAATGATGATAATATGATTCAATTTGGAACAATAATATGTGTGCCATAATCACCTGAAATAAAGAAAGATAAATTGATCAATGCACACAGATAAAATTCCTCTATACATCTCGGGAGTACCAAGATGTACCGTGATCTCCGAGAACACTTCTGGTGGGACAACATGAAGAACAAGATTGATTAGTATATCATAAGGCAATTGATATGTCAGTAAGTTAAGTCCAAGAGACATAAGTCCAAATTGTTGATGAAACCATTTCCTATACCTATGTGTAAATGATAAAATTTCACAAGGTATTTCATCATGAGTATCCCAATGAAATCTAAAAGAAATAATGATATATGGGTTTTGGTGTATCTACTCACAAAGACTGCCCAATTTATCACTATTATGGAAGATCTCTCACTTGAACAACTAGCAATGATATATTTGACGATGTGGTGAGACTGCATGGAGATCCAATCTCAATTTCTTGTGATCATGATCCTAGCCTCACATATAGGTTTTTGAGGAGTCTTCAACATGATTTGATTACAAAATTACATTGCAGTACGAATTATCACCCCCAAACTAGTGTCCAATATTAAAAGACTATTTAAACACTCGAAGATATTCTAATAGCCTACTCATTTGAATTCAAAGGTGGATGGGATCATCACATCCCATTGGTTAATTTATTATACAATTATAGTTTACACTTTAGTATTATGATGGATCTATATAAAGCTCTATATGGATAGTGATGTAGAAATCGAACTTGTTGGGATGAATTTGGTGGAAAAAAATTACCTAGACCTGATCTTGTGCTAGAGATGAAAGAGGAGGTTCAAGCCATCTAGTCAAATATCAAAGGTACCCCGAATCAGAAAAAGAGATATGCTTACAACTTTTTAAGGGACATGGAGTTCTATATTAGAGATAAATTATTCCTTCAAATATCACCATGGACGAGAGTCCTGTAGTTTGGAATGAAAGGGATGTTAAGCTGAAGTAACATTGGACCCTTTGAGAATCTTGATTTCATAGTATCCATAGACTATTGGCTTGAACTTACACTAAATATGGCTCATGTTCATGATGAATTCCATGTATCAAGCCTAAGGAAGTACATACTAGATCCATCACATGTAATGAACTCAGAGGTGGTACAATTGGAAGACAATATCTCATATGAGGAGCATCCAACAAATATTTTGGACTAGAGTGATAAGGTTCTACGCAAAATGAAAGACCACCTTTTCAATGTGTTGTTGATTAACCATAATTATGAAGAAGTAACTTGTGAACTAGAGGAGTCATTAAAGGAGAAGTATCATCAGCAGTTTATGAAAAATTAAATTTTGAGGTTGAAATTTCAAAAGGGGGATAAGAATGTAACAAACCCAACTTTTTTCAATGGAATATCTCTCTTATTATAATAATTTCATATATTATTAGTCACGTAAAATAATTACAGACCATAAAAGACTTTAAAATTATTAAAATAACATGTATTTATAGAAGTTAAGGAATCAATATTGACGAAATAGTAACTTAACCTTAGGAATAGTAATATTACCCTTATAAATAGTAAACCAGTGAAATGAATTGTAACCGCACCCATGATGGTTTAAATAAAATTTATGCATATTATAAATGGAATTATGGTATAATATTATCATATTCTAAGAGAAATAATGTTATAAGAAGTACTTGTTAAGTGTTGTCATTTTTGTAAGTCATTAATATTTAAATACAATTTTATGATTAATTTAATAATTTAAAATCAAATATATTTTTATAAAATGTATCCATATATTAATATTTTGATGTATTATAATTTTAAGATAATTTTAGGAGACCTTAAATAATTTTTCAATGTTTTATAATATCAATTATAATTTTAAAATCTATATTTTTCAAGTAAATGATGATTTTAATTAAAAATTAAATGAGTAATATTTAGAAAATTATTTTCATAAAATGGAGTAAATTTTTGAATTATACATTTTAGAAAATGGTTAGTGTGATTTTTTTGGTTTTTTATGAAATACGAGAATATTTGGGGAAAAGTAAAATATGATAATTTTCGGTATAAATACATTATTAATTAAGCACACAATTCATTGAGTCATATCAAATGTAACCACCATAATCGTGAACTTTAATTCATTATTTTAATATTTCCACTAATAATTCTCAAACTATTCCTTATCTTGAGCCAAAATAATAAACTATTGATTAAAATTATTGGAAAACTCCCCTCACCTACACTATAAAAACCACCCCTCACCACCTCTTCCCCTCACACCTCTAATGATTTTAAGATTTCATAAATTAGGTCCAATACTCTTACGTATCCCCTATCTCACATCTAAGATCTCTTGGTCCCATCAAAATAGAAAAACCTTTTCTTTAATGAGGATTTAAAGGAGGATAAAACCCCATGGTAAAATCCTCTTTCATTTTTTAGTTTCTTTTCAATTGCATTTTGTTTCTTATAATCTTCTCACATTAACTTATCCAAATGGAATGATAAACCCATTATGTTTGATATAATTTAATTCTATCATGTTAATGTAAAATCAATCATTAAACTCCTCTTTCAATCTCTTTTATTTTAAAAATGAAAACGCCACTCATGAAGTGTCAATTTACTTACATCATGGGTGATCCACATTCATTTTCCATTAACACCTTCAAGTATTTTAATAAAATAATTAAATGGTGGAAAATATATTGTACGTTTTATTTTATAACCCTTTTTATGTTGTGAAACTATCTTATATAGATAATAATAAATGATAAAATAAAATGTATTCATTTTGATTGAAAAATCACATAAATTAACCTAAAATGATCCTCACTAACTTTTATCTCCCGGATTTTCCTCATTTTAAATAACCAAATTACATATTCAATAATTATAAAATATAGAAAATAACCAATAACATATTATAAAAATTCTTTATATTTATCCTAATTTCACCTGAACTTCCATTCATGTATACAAGCAACCCAATCATGAAAACCATTAAAATGAATGATTTCGAATGATAAAATTAAACTCCATAACTCATATAAAATCCCATAAATTAATTTTACAAAAACATAATGAATATAATTAATTTAAAAATGGTTATTTATTTTTTAATTAATTAATCTATTGTTATTGTAATTGACATTAAACTGATGAAAGCATTCAAACACCAAGTAAGGGGAATTCTTGAATCCAACTCTCTTCCTTTTGGTTTTCTCCATTTCATGCCATTTTCAGTATATATATTCCTTAAATATAATTTATCCATCACTATATTAATTATTTTTGTATATAAATGATTTCTACTTGGGTTTATAAAAAACACCATGTTTTCTAAAAGAACTTTTTTTTTTCAAAAAACAGACCTTTTATTTCTCACTCATGGTTAATAATTATTATATCAATTATTTTTTTAACTATTTCATTTAAGAACCCGAATATTATGAATGTATGATTTCTGAAGTGAACCCCTTTCCTTTCTATGGGTCATTTTTTGTCCAAGATTAATATATGTTCTGTATGGAATGCATGATAATGTAAATGTTATGATGTGACGGTTTTGCCCAGAATTATCTAGCGCAATGTAAATGTTATGACATGCAAAGTGTGCCCAAAATTATATAGCACTTCAAGGAATTGGAAAATGTGATTTATCTCACAAGACAAGTAAAATATGAATGAACATGATACTATATTTGTTCACAACTATGTGTGGTAATTGACCACTACGACACAATGCTTCATTCTTACACATTGCTATATATCAAGCAATTTATTAATTATTCCTCTCATGATTATGATCCTATTCCTATGTTATGATGATAATGATTATTATCACCCTATTTTATATTATTTCATGTTCTAATATATCATATTACTTGGATTTTAGCTCACACTATTTTAATGTATATCCTTAGGTGATTACTTATTTTACAGATAATGTGAAGACCTCTAAGAATCTAGAGAATGATGAATTAAATAAATTTTTATGTTATATTTTGTAAATGTTATGTATAGTATTAATTTTACCAAGACACTAAAAATTTGGATCCTAGTCATGTTAGGATTTTATCTAGATTATCATTGTAACTTTGTAATAGTAATGTAACAAAAATCAGGGTCACTATAATCATCATAATCCATATGAAACCATTTTATAAATAATTCATTTAACATGCTTCTTGATACCCTAGAGAAGAGGAAGCATAAAGAATGGTTATATTATATTCTTAGTAAGGTTAAAAATTATAATTAACATATGAATTTCATCCATGAGAAAAAGGTGATCGTAAGGGTATGATGACATAATCCAATTTCATGAGGATAACATACAAGAAAACAAGCCCATTAATACATGGACCATCAATCACGATCTTGACATAACTCTTTAATGAGGTAGTATATACACATAATAAAGTCATATAACATGTAAATGGGGTATTATATACACCTAATAAAATAATATAATTGTATATCATTTGACATATGTCCTAAATAATGATAATTTGAGATGAATAACCTATAGAAAGATCATATAATTTAATTGAGAGTAATTGAATGGAGAGATTATGTGTAAAACATTTAATACACAAAAAAAGTGGGAATACCAAACAAAAAAATTTAGCAAAAAATGTATCCTTAATCATGTCATAACAAAGTCAATGAATAAGAGTTATAACACAACAAATTGAAACTGAGTTGAGAAACCCTTTACCACTTAGTCACATTCAATTCCAAAAATCATGGATAAAATAATTTAACTATAAACATAGAATAATATGAAGTATTTGGTGTTCATGTTATAGAAAATAAATGGGTCAGTATATAAACCAAAAAATAAAATTTAGTGGTGAATATGACATATTTCTCACAAAAATAAAACTCAGATGAGAAACTCTTACATGAAGCCAATATTTTCCATGTATGAAATTTAACTACTATATAATAAACTCATTTCAAATATTTTATTTCATAGAAAATTTTTCTAGGATTAAAACCTTATACTTAAATCATTTATCTTATTTCTTTATAATGTCATAATTAAGTAATCTATTAGTAATGTCCATATCTGGTGTTTTGTGGATGTTCGATCCATATTTTTAAAATGGGGTTGATGTGTTAACCATAGTCAAAGGAGTTGTTGATTGATAATATAAAAAATATTAATTATTAAATAATTTTAATTTCTATATAAAATTATACTTTTAAACCAACCATGAGTAATGATTATGAAAAAATAAATTGTGTTACAATCATAGAGATGACTGGTCGTACGTACGCATGAGTGAAATTTTCATTTTTCAAATATCATTATGGAAAGAAGTTAAGTTTAATTTTATTTTTAAAGAATGATAATTATATCATAATTGTAATATTATTTCATTAAATAAATTTATATTTATCTGGAATTTGTTATTGTGAAAAAAATGAACAACATCACTTCAAGGACATGGTAGTCTGCACTTACGTATGAGCGACATTGTCATCTTTCAATGAATGTAAAGAAAAGAAAATATATTATATATTGTATTTTTAGAATGATATATATGTAATTAATTTCATATATGAATAATAATCCTACCATTATAACCATCCATGTGATATGATTATGAATAATAAATTACATTTGTTCTTGAGGGAGTAGTCCTCCGTACACATGAATGATGGTTTCATTTCCCATTTGATGGAAGAGTAGATTGTTGTAGTTTACTCCATTAAAAAAATAACATCTCATTATATTTGAGATAATTATGTTATTATATGATCAATTTTGAAGAATATTCAAAATAGGAGGAATAGAAAAACAACACAAAAACACTTACTTAATTAAGATACATCTTCTTCGGATAAACACTTTTGGATTATACCCAAATAATTTTTTGGACTAGATTTATAAACGTCAAATTTTTATTAGACGTGGGTATAAGAGTAGATAAGGGATTTGAGAAGCTATTGTCCTAAGAAAAAGACTTTTAATGTATGAATATTAGAACAAAGGGGGTTGTGGAGAGGACATACTTGGAATTATTGAAAAGATAAAGTTACTTTATGTTTTTCACATGACCAAAGGCTCCAAAATGGACCAATAAAAACACTTATATGATATAAGGTTAATGTGTTTTGATAAAATGTAATTTATTATATTTTTTAGTTCATTTTAACCCTTATCTTTTAATATTAACCCTTAATAGTCCAATTTTGACCGCAACCATGATAAACAATTGTTATTGTTTCCAGTATTCATTATGACTGAAAAATATATTGAAATTATTAAATAATATAAATTATTTTGATTCCAAATATAGAATATAATTTATCAAATTCAGTTCTAAAAATTGGAAAAGTTTAATTTAAAATAAATCCTACAAACATGATGAAAATGTGATTTTTCAAGAAATGTGTTCTTCAAGATTTAGAAGATTCAATATTAAATTAATGATTATTAATGTCACACCCAAACTTCCAACTTCAGTAATGTTTTTCATTTTAATTCTTATTTGATAATTTTATATGGCTTAAAATTGTTTTGTTGAGGTGTGGGGTGAGGCTGACTTAAGTGTCTTCTCTTTTGCTAATAAACAAGCATTTTGGCTTGGCAATGTCTGGCGCGCTCGAAAGGACGGATGGAAGACATATGTATTCAAAATTCCCCCGTGCAGTCTTATTGGTCCACAATTAGTTTAATAATTGACTGAATGAATAAAAAAATCAATGAAAAATAAAAATAAAATTTTTTATAATTTTTTTAATAATAATATGATGATGATTATTTTTATTTTTATTATTTTCATTAATATTTTAATTAGGATTTTAAAAATAATTTTTTTTTCATAGTTATAAAACTATTAGTATGTCATTATTAATACATTTAATATTTTTCTTATCATTATTTTTAGGTTTTAATCCACCTTCATTTTTAAAAATTATTTTTTCCTCTTATTTTATTCTTTTCGCTTTTTTCCTTTATTTTTTAATTCTATATTTTCTTTTTTTTTTCTTTCTCTCCTCTCTTCCTCCCCCTATATCTCCCAACACACGCTAGCCTCCCCCTCCAATTCTAGGTTGCATGATCCTTCCCCCTTCCCCTCTTTCTCACGGGATCACTCTCCTCCCTCTCTTGATAACCGCACTACACTGACCTCTCTCCCTGAAAGCCACACCGCCCACCTCCCTCTCCTAGATAGCTGTGCGCCGCCCAATACTCCTCACACTGAACCTGCGCCAAAACTCTTCTTCAACCATTTTTCCAGTGCGACACACCTCCGACAAGCTCCCTATTTCTCGGTTATCCTCCCACACCCTCGCCAGAGGAGCGTTCTTCCCTGTTTGGTTGTTTTCTTCCATTGGTAGATTATCGAGTTTGGGTTTATTGTGGATTTTGGTTTGGTTTTGATGTTTTTGGTCCAAATTCTTATTTAAGGGTCTTTTTTTATTGTTTGAGGTGTGGTTGGTTTGCAGTGGGGTTTTTCACACCAAGTTTTCAATGTTTTTTAGACACAAGTAGGTGGTTCCGCACATAACTATTAATTGATGAATTGAGTTGTGTATTTAATCAATTTAGCATATTTATTTGTTGGTTTACATGGTTCGAATAAGATTTTTCTTGATATATAGTGTGCAATTGTTTTTTTAATAGCATATTTGTCCTATATTTGTGTGTTTTTCTATGAAAAACAATTTTAAACAATTTTTTATAATTTTATAACCATGTGGGTTATGTTTTGGTGTATCAAAAATACACATTGTGTCATAAGAGAATATTTGAGTGATATTTTTTTTATTTTGGTAATATGGAACATTAAAAAAAAATTCAATAATTATATTTTTGGTGGTTTTCATAATCGTAGAAATGATATTTTTTAACTATGTAGTTGGGTTAATTAGTTGTGTGAGTGAGGCAAATGAAGTTTTTAAACTTTTTAGTGTGTTTCATTTTTCAAAATGGAATATATGTATACAGGTGAGATATTGGGTATAGTTGGTGTCATTTTTATTTTGTTTGTTTGACATAACATGTGACATGAACTTGAACCTCTTGAGCACAAATGGGAAGCCTAGGTACTAGGTCGGCGGACTAGGGCTAGTGTGCTGGTGCCACGGGAGGGGAATCATCCCGATTTCAGTTAGATGGATTACAGAATACCACTTTAAATAAACATTTGGATAATGTTTAGAGACCACTAGGTTATGGGTGTGTTACCTACCAATGGATGATGAATTGGAACACATGTTGTTATGGTACCTACACCACTTTTCACCGAGACAAGATGTTCTACGGTCCCACTTCTCGCTAGTATCTTTCAGGCCTCACCCATTTGTAGTACTCCTTATTCAGTTTTTGTTCGACTTCAGCACATGGTTTGAGACTGAGGTTATCATAAAATGGTGTGTGAGTTTTAATTAAATTTATTTTTTAAGTAATTATCCTTTAATATATTCTCATTAAAATTTTTTGGACCCTTATTTATTTTCATCTGTTAAACTTGCAACCATATTTGTCATTTAATTTTTATGAGTGGAATCTTTTCTTGGTGGAATTATATTAGGAATTAGATCACAACCAACATACACTCTTGGGTGAATATATATTTGGTTATGTGTGATGTAGGTAAAGGTTAGGCTTTTGGGAGTGGTGGATTAGGTTGTTAGATAACTTTGTGGCTTGACTTTGTGGATATGGCTTTATGGTGGTGTCCACTCACTAAGTGGTGGTTTTGGGTCAGTTTTTGGTAACCATACATAGTGGTAGTTACTACTTGGGTTTCTAGTTTTCATATGTAACTCAATTTCTTATTTGGTTAAAGGATTGTTTGGTTGCAAATTATAGTTTGGGATTGGTTTATATTGATGTTTTATTTATTTATTTATTTATTTAAATTTTTCCCAAGATTTATTTTTGGTACCCAAGAACTTGTGCCATCCCCTAGGAGAGAGGAACTCCATTTGGGGCTTTTTGTGGACTAGGTCAGGCATCAATTTTATGGAAACATAATTTAGAACGTGACAAAATGGTATCAAATATAGGTTTATGCTCTTTGGATTGTTTTGTTTGTTACGAGTCTAGTTAGACAATATCTAGGAATTTCGGGACTTAGATCTATGGCTATGAGTATAGTTCCTGGCTTACCCACCTCGTGACAGACCATGAGTCACCTTGGGATTTTTGGAGGATTGTTTGACTTCTCGTCCAAGTGAGACTTGAAGGTTGAAAACTGTGCGTGGACATCGGGTGGGGGAGAAGGGGTTTGATCAGGATGTTTCTTCTTCATTTTTGGATTATTGAGGATTATTTTACTTGATGAAATTGTACTTTTCTTCCCACAAGATGTATTAATGATGTTCATTTTGTGACTTATGCTTCTTACAACAACATTCCTCCATAAAACTCTCACACACACCCACTGGAGGAAGTCTGAGAGAGTTATCCCTTGCTGATTGATCATTAGTATGTGGATGATGGAGTCCGAGCTGTTTAGGCTCTATGACAAGGAACGACTCCAACTCCTGGTCCTGCACCAATTCGAGAAGTGGAACCTTCTCCAAAAAAAGAAAAAGGCTAGGAATTTCTCAGGAACTGGCCCCCTTCATTCCAATATGGCATAGATCCTCATGAATCATAATAATGGCTTGAGAAGTTAGTGTGCATGTTTGAATTCCTGGACACTCTTGAAGAGGTCAGAGTGAAATTTGCTTCATTTCTGCTAGAAGGTCCTAGTCGAAGGTGGTTGGACTTAGTGGTCCAAGCTGGGAAGCATAAGCCAATGAGCTGGAAGGAATTCAAGGTGGTTTTCAATGAACAATAATTCCCTGAATTAATGGTGTATGCTAGATCCCTGGAATTCATGGATCTTGTTAAGGGGGACTTGTTAGTGATGGAGTATGCCAACCACTTCACTGAGCTACAGAGGTATGCACATGAAATAGTGTCTAATGAACACATGAATGCACAAAGGTTTGAGAATGGTCTATGACTAGATATATACTCTTAGGTATTTATGTTCATGTTGAAGACTAATGGTGAGCTGGTTGACCAAACTTTTATTGAGAAAATTATCTATAATTGATGGTTGGGTTCCTTTAGGGCAATATCAGTGTTTGAAAGTGGCAGTTCATCCGAGAAGAAGTGGAAGCGCGATGAAAAAAGGGAGGAAGAGTTGTGAAAGCTTAGTACATCCTCCCAGGCCGACATTATCTGGGGATTCTGGTATAGGGTATGTGGGGTGCAATCAGTGCGGGAAGGCATGAAACATCCAGCTTGAACATCCCTCCCCTCCCAAGACTTATTATCAATATAGATTTATGGGACACATGCATCACTTTTGTAGTGTGACACACCCTTAACAGAGTGAGACTGTATTTGTGGCTTCTAGGGGATTGTATGTTCAGTTGGAGCCAACCAGAAAAACGAGATCTCAGTTTGGAGATCATGAAAACATGACCAGATTGTCCTCCGGGAAGATCCACAAGCGAGCGGTCATACTGAAGTAGGGACTATGAATCTTCATGCTATGGATCAGGCACAAAAGAGATCTGATGGAGGAAATTCAACTGTTTGAGGTACCATTTTGATTTAATCTTCATTAGATATAGTTTTATTTGAAATTATTGCTTCATTTTCCTTCATATCTGCCTATCTTGTGAGTTTACTGAACCTACCAACCAAACTAGTATCATTTTTGATGGAATTAGTAACACTATTTGGGTAAAACAGAGCTAGTCCTTAGGTGTCTGTCATGTGTGATTTGTATTTTAGGAGTTGAGATGGAGTGGGATTTCTTGATCCTGGATATTGACATGTTTGACGTGATCCTTGGAATGAAATGGCTGGTTCGCTTCCTGGCGCATTTTGATTATTATTGATTATGATTTAGTTTTATAGAACCTGATGGGAGTCCATTGATATTTCTTGGTGAATGGGATCCTTGGTCGGGTCCCGTGTGACCTCTACTTCTAGAGTTGGGAAATTTTTCTTATCAGTTATCGTTGCTCATGCTAGAGGACAGTGGTAGATCCCATCAGTTCACATTACCTCATATAGTGGATGAGTTTCCATAGGTATTTCCAGATGATTTTTTGGGCTAACCTTTATAGTGGGATGTGGAGTTCTCGATTGAGTTGGCATTAAGAACACAGACTATATCTCTTACCTCATATCGCATGACCCCCACCGAATTGAGGGAAGTAAAGATACAATTGGATGATTTGGAATCCAAAGGTTTCATTTTTCTGAGCATCTCTTATTGTATCACCCCAGTTTTATTTGTGAAGAAGGCTGACATATATCTCCCGTTATGCATCGATTACCAGATGTTTAATAAGTCAACCATAAAAAATAAATACCATTTTCCCCAGATTGAACTTGTTTGACCATATGAAGGGGGAAAATTGGTTCTCCAAAGTATACTTGAGTTTGGGTTACCACTAACTTAGGGTGAGGAAAGAAGACATTCCAAAGACAGATTTATGAATTTGGTATGGTCAGTTGGATAATCTGGTCATGAATTTCGGATTGAAAAATACTCCAACAGTTTTTGTGGCACTCGTGAATAGGGTGTTCCACCAATATATCAACTCTTTTTTGAAGGTGTTCGTGGACGACATCCTAGTTTACTCTAGATCTAAGGAAGATCATGAGCATTATTTGGGGATCGTGTTGGGAACTTTGTGAGATCATCACATTTATGAAAATCATTCAAAGTGAATATTCTAGACTAGGGAAGTGAAGTTTCTTGGGAATGCCATTTCAGAACAAGGGGTTTCATTGGATCCTGAGAAGATCAATATAGTTATTCCATTAGAACATCCGAGGAATATGTTCAAGATCAAGAGTTTCCTTGGGATCGAATGTTATTACATGCATTTTGTTCTTGATTTCTCATGGATTTCTTTCTCTATGACCACACTCACCTAGAAAGGGGTGATGTTTGAATGTATCCCACCGTACCAGTCATCATTTGAGGATTTTAAGTGGTAATTGATTACCGCACCTGTGTTGATATTTCTAGAATTTGGGAAGGGCTATGTGGTTTATTGTGACGCTTAATGTACGATCCTCAGGTGTGTACTCATGTAGGATGATCATGTAGTGGCCTATGGCTCTCACAATCTCCCACCACATGAGAAGAATTACCCAACTCATGACTTGGAGTTGGAAGAGATGACGCAAAACCTAAATACCTAACGTCATTACCTCTTTGGGGAGAAATTTGTGGTCTATACTAACCATAAGATCCTTGACTATATTTTCTCATAGAAGGATCTCAATATGAGGCAACATCGTTGGATCATGTATCTATAGTGGTTTGCCTTTGACATCATCTATACCCCAGGTATGGGTATTGTAGTGGCTAATGTCTTGAGCAGTAAAGTACCAGTGGAGGATTTAAGGAAGTTCAACGATGAGTGGACTTTGAGGGGCACTTTGCCTAGATGCTCTTGGTGACCAAGGAGTATAGTGGGGGTGCATTCTTGGCTAGTATTCAGTTGAATCATCCTCTTCTGGAATTGATTTAGTGGTAGAATTCCAGTGATGAGCTATGTTATAACTCTATGTAGTTTATTCATGGTTGGGAGACTTCTTGAGAGTTGCATTTTTCTATAGAGGGGATTTTGCGCTTCAAGGGTCATGCATTAGTGCCCTTGTCTCTATGGAAGGTGGTGATTGGATGACAACCACAAGTGTAAGTCGGTTTTCAATACTGGTACCTTCAAGATGTATTATTATGTTATTCGCTAGTTATAGTTTCAGGGTATGAGATAGGACATATATATCTTCGTATCGAGATACTATACTTGTCAGCATGAGAAATTAGAGCATTAGAGACCATCTGGTTTACATCAACCATTACACATTACTACCTAGAAGCATGTTGAGGTCTCCATTAACTTCATTATTGGAATAACTCTTACACCTTGGGGAAGGAGCACTACTTGGGTTGTGATTTACCATCAAAAAAATTCCGCCTATTTTTTTCAGGTTAGAGATACAATTAAGGTGGATGACTTGGGCGGACTGTATATTGATGAGGTGGAAAAAATTCATGGTGTGTCATCAGCCATTATTTCAGACTGATACCCCCACATTACCTATCAGTTTTGGAAAGGTCTAAAAAGAGATTTGGGAACATATATCAATATGAAAATGACCTACCATCCCCAAAAAGATGGCCAGATAGAGCAGGTAAATCAGATTTAGGAGGACCTCATTCATGTATGTGTATTAGATTTCAAAGGATCATGGTATATCCATTTAGAATAGGTCAAGTTTGTTTATAATAACGATTATTGATCCTTTATTTGAATGGAATCCATTGACTTGTTCTACGGTCATCCAGGTCGGTCTGCCCTATATTGGGCTGAGTTAGGCGAGACCTCACTTTTGAGACTAAGCCTTGTGCAAAGGACGTCTGA
Organism: Viscum album; assembly: GCA_963277665.1. Taxonomy (NCBI): domain Eukaryota; kingdom Viridiplantae; phylum Streptophyta; class Magnoliopsida; order Santalales; family Viscaceae; genus Viscum; species Viscum album. The sequence goes on from OY728156.1 coordinate 322,337,936, forward strand.
GAAAGTCATGTTGATCAGAAAAAAATTATTTAAAGCTAAATGTTTCCAAAAATCTCATGCTGATTAGAGGCATCAATATATTGTGTTTCATGTGGGTGATCATGTGTTCTTGAAGGTGGCCCATCTCTTGGGTCACCACCGCTTGAGAAAACAGGGAAAGATAACCGAGGTATGTTGGGCCTTTCGAGATTATAAATTGGATTGGCAAAATGAGATTTGGGTTGGATTTACCTTCTTAGTTTAAATTGATTCACAAAATATTTCATGTCTCTCAATTGAAAAAGTATAATCTAGGCCCATCACATGAGGTGAATTTGGAAGAGTTAGATATAGAGTCCAATTTTTTACTGTTTGAGTGGCTTGTACGGATAATGGATTCTTAATATAAGGTGATCCATGGGAAGTACGTTTCATTGGTCTATATCCTTTGGAATCATGGTAATGATGATCATAAGACTTGGGAGAGGATGTCTTGGATTGAGAAAGAGTACCCATTTTTATACTCTGATAAGGCTTTTAGTTGACTTTCTGAGGGAAAAATATTTTCATGGTGGGGAGAATTATAACTCCCGGACATCACACTTCAATAATGATTTTAATTTTAATTGTAATTTTACAATATTATGTGGCACAATTTTTTTTTGTTGATGTACATTCCTGGACCGGCATAAGTTTTTGTTATTTTTTTCGATAAATGAGCATTTTGGATTGGCAATTCCCTAAGCACGCACAGGGCACAGTAGATGCCATGTGGATTTTACAGGAAATCATGTGGTCTTCTCGGTACACAATTAGTTGATAAATTGACTAAATAAATAACAAAATCAATGTAAAAGAAAAATATAATTATTTTAGAACACTTTTAATAATTCCAATAATAATATTAAGATTATTAATATTAATAATAATATTATTATTTTAATTTGAATTTTAATAATAAATTTTTTCCATAGTTATAAAACAATTAGTATGTCATTATTAATACTATTATTATTTTTCGTATCATTATTTTTAGGTTTTAATCCACTTTTTTTATTTTTCTTTTCCTCATATTTTTTTATATTATTTATTTTATTATTTTATTATTTCATTTTTTCCTTCTCTATTTTCTTTATTTTCTTTCTCTCCGCTCTTCCTCACCCCTATTTCTACCATCCCATGTTGTCCTCCCCCTTAAAACCCTAGGCCATGCACTCCTTCCTACCTTCCTCCTCATTCTTTCTGGACCTCCACCTTCCCTCTCAAGACCATCACACCACCCCTGCCTCTCTCCGGGATAGCTGTTCCAGCCTCATCTCTCTACTGGACATCCACGTGCCGCCCTATCTGCCACACTCCTAACCTTTCCCACCCATCTTCTCTGGCTATTTTTTTTGGCATGGTGCACCTCCAGCTACCTCCCCCTTTCTCTGTTAGCCTCCCGCACCCTCACCGTATGCGTGTTTCTATTTTTTTGGATGTTTTATTCTATTGGTAAATTATTTGGTGAGGGTTTAGTGTGGCCTTTGGTATGGTTCTTATGTTTTTGTTCTGATTTTTTTTCTTTTATACCCTTTTTTGAATCGTTTGAGGTGCATTTGGTGTGTAGTGGGTTATGTGTAGTAGGTTTGTGATGTTTATTATAGGAAGGTAGTGGTTATCCACATATATATTTATTGATGATTTGAGTTGAGCATTTAATCAATTTATCATGTTTATTTATTTTTTTGCATTGGGTGAATACTGTTTTTCTTGAGATTTGGTGTTCAATTGTTATTTAGTAACATAACTATCCAATATTGGTTTTTTTTTCAGGGAAAACACTTGTTAAAATATTAGTTATCATTTTATAACTATGAGGGTTGTGTTTTGGTGTTGTATAAATGAATGTTAAGTCTTAACTGAATTTTTGAGTGATTTTTCAGGATTTGAGTCATACGACTCATTCTGAAAAAAAAAATTGTTTAATAATTTCTTTTGGTGGTTTGCATAATCGTAGAAATGGTATTTTTTTGTAACAGTGTAGTTTGATTATTTAATTGTGTGAGTGATTCATATTGGATTTTCAATGTTTTTTTGTGTGAGGTATTTTTCAAAATAGGATTTATGTGTATAGGTGTAGTATATGGTATTATTGGTGTCGTGTTTATTTTGGATATTTGAAATAACATGTGACATTAACTTGAACCTCTTGAGCACAAATTGGAAGACTTTTTACTAGGTGGGAGGACTAGGACTAGTGCGCTAGTGGGATAGAAGTGGAATTAGACCATTTTCACATAGATAGATTGACGACTACAACATTAAATAAATTTTTCGATGATGGTTGGAGACCACTAGGTTATGGGCGTCTTCCCAACTTCTGGATCGTGGCCAGGACCACATGTTGTTGTGGTTCCTACACCACATTTCACTATGATGAGGTGTTATAGGGTACCAATTCTCACTAGTATCTTTCAGGGGTCTCTCACACATGTTGGTATCCTTCTTTACTTTTCACTCTCCATCAAAACATGGTGTGACATTAAGGTTATCATACAAGAGAGTGTTTGTGTGTTTTAATTCAGGTTGTTTTATTTTATGTTGTTATCCTTAAAACTATTATCATTAAAATTGCCTTGGAATTTATTTATTTTCATCTATAAAACTTGAAACCATATTTTTCATTTAATTTTTATGCATGGAATCTTTTCATGGTGGAATCATATTGGGCACTAGCACACACCCTACTTAGACCCTTTGGTTTAAGTAGATTTGGTTATGTATGATGTAGGTAAAGGTAAGGATTTTGATAGTGTTAGATCTGGTTGTTAGATGAATTTTTGGTTCGGCATTTTGGAGATGGCTCAAGGGTGGTTTCCACTCTCTCGGTGGTAGTTTTTGGGTTTATTTTTTGTCTCCCTACCCAGTGTTCATTTCTGTTTTCTTTCATAGTTTGCATATATAATTCAATTTATGGTATTTTTAAAGGATTTTTGGTTGCGACATCTAGTTTGGGTTCAGTTAATCTTGATGGTTGTTTTATATTTATTTATTGGGTTAAATTGTTTCCAAGTTTTATTTTTGATACCCGAGCACCTGTTCCAGCCTGTGGGGATTGAGAAAGCCCTTCGAGCTTTGCCACATACTGGGATGGGTGTCGGTTGGATGGCGACCCGATTTGGTTTATGAAAATTAATAATTATTATATGAACATAAATGAATATTTATAGATATATGATTTATAAATTAAATTCAAATTATTTCCCATTAATTTTTATTTTAATTAACTTAAATGGAGAAACATTATACATATTAAAATAGTTTTCTAAAAAAATTAATTTTATTCTTAAAAAATACATATAGTGTAAATATGGTTCCAATTTAATTAATTAGATTAAATATAAATGAATTTTAATTATTTTTCATTAAATTAAACACAATTTATAATGGAAATTTTAAATTACTTAATTTATTTAACCAAAATGAAAATTTTACAATAATCAATATTTTTCTCAATTCACTGAAAAATATTTTTTTCGGAAGAATACCAAAATTTCACCCTATCTTAATTTAAATTTTATGATTTAAAAAAATAAGTTCATTTTATCAAATACATTTTCTAATAGATATGAAATTTATTATTATATGATCTCACAAATGGAAATAAAAACCAATTTTTAAGAAAACATATTTTTGATGAATAAAATATCATTACTATGAATTAAGTGATTATTTACTAATAATTTTTCAATACATTTATATTGAGTACAACATTTTTATATATATTTCATAAACTAGTTAATCCTATTCATCTCTTCCAATTTAATAGCTAGGTTATAATGGACATATATTTCACCGGTTTCTTAACTTAGTGTTGTATGATATATAAACTATTAAACATCTTGTTATTTTTTTAAATATTAGGGTTTAAAATTCTTTTACATTTAATAAATTATGCCCTCAAAATTTTTACTTGGTCTCGATAACTAAATTTTGGATATTTTGAACATCCATTCGTGAAATACATAATCATAAAAAGGTTAAATAAAACATTATTTTGAATAGAAGGAAAATAAAATTAGAAGTTCATTTGGAATCATAGATAACTAGGATTCAAAATGTTAGAACATTGGTGGGATGTAAAAATATGGACAAGGAAGAAAAAAGTAAGGCCCAAATAATGATGGATATTAAAAGAGATCATTGATCATATGAAAGTGAATGATCTTTTGTATGTCAATAACCACAAATCTCTAAAACGAAGTGGGGAGAAAAAGATCATTATTTCATCAAAAAATTATGGCAACATGAATTATTTTATTGATAATTTTCTTAGAGTTGAGGAGTTCTTTCGCCACATATATGGATAACATAACGAAAGTATACTTGAAAATTATAATCTCACCCTATAATGAATTTATACAAGAATTTTATATTTGGATCCAAATGATTAGAATTAAAGATGATTTTTTTATTATTTAAGAACTAAAATCCACATATAAGAGACCACATAATTCCACAAAAGCATAAAAATGTATTCTTCTTATCTTTAGACATTGACTAAAAACAAAATCGTTATAAAAAGTTAAGACAATTCCAAAAATTAATATAATCTTCTATGATGAAATACACCATTAATCTCAAATGCCTCAACAATAAAACCTAAATATTAGAATATATTGTTTGATAAAAACCTATCCTTAAAATATTTAAAATATTTATGACTATGATTAAAACCCAAAAATTAAACATGATTGATCACTTATTATTCTGATATTGATTTAACATTTTTCACCAAATAACACCAATCCATTTTAAAGTCTCATGAAGAATTGTATATGCCAAAATCAAATAATATTCAAGATTTACAAATCATTTCAATAAATATCTTTTATCACTAAAATCAATTATAAAATCATATATCATTCCAAAATATAATTTGAACTTTATTCATCAAATAAAATCCCCAAATATTCTGTCTACCTTAAACACTAAATTTTCCAATATCAAGAACTTATCCAAAAATAAAAATAATAAATTGATAACTAAATTAATTTTTAATATGATGGTTATTAATATGATAAAACAAATTTTCCAAAAATAATCATAATCATTATCTTTCAAACCATTTATATTAAAAAAATGTTATTATACTAACTAGGAATTCACATAGGGGAGTGGTAGACACTGCACCCTTATCACTAATCAGTTGTGGATTTATGCCCCGTGACCTTGTACGATGTGCTAGTTTGTCACCTGGTCTATGAGTTTTATTTTTTCTAAAACTATATAAATATAATTCTTATAATAGTTTTAGAAATTTGATGAACACCTTTAAAAAAAATATCAATCATGAAAGAGAATATAAAACATAATGGTTTTCAATAACATTAAAATCATTTGCAAAAAAAATAATTCTTCAGGTTAATCAAAAGGTTAACATATATTTTAACCCAATTAAATGCATCCGAGAATTTCATTAGCCTTTTTAATTTCTAGTCACTTAAATCGAAAATTGGGGTGTCTAATACCTTGAACTTATGATGAACCTCAACCTTATAGTCCTATGATGGTACCGATAACTCTTAAGACAACATCACATAAAAATATCATAGTCTCCAAAATTATCTAAACCCATATCCTACACCAACTATAATAACCAAAAATTCACACACCTGGATCCAATGATAAAAACATAATCATTAAATTTATGTCATTATATCGATAAATCTGACTTATTTTTTCCATCTAAAACATATAAAAGAATGAAGTATTGGATCACATATATACCAAAGCAACATTTAGGTTTGGAGTTTTAGAGAATCAATAAAAACACTTAAATTAACATTACCCATGTATACAAGAGAGTATTTTTTCCACTATATATGTCTTTTATTATTCCAAATTATGTAATTATTATCATCCATTTGAAAATATTCTATGGAAAATATATTTAACACCATTCTTGATAACTTGGCGAAAATGAAATACTATATGTGTGAGATCAAATTTTTAGTCAGGATAAATATAAGGTTTATCATATGAATGTCATCATGGTGGAAAATATTACTATAAGGGTATGATCAAATAGTAAAATTTCATGAGAATAATATAAGAGAAAAAAACCCATCAACAGTTGGTCATCAATCATGAATAGTGGAATAAGTCTTTAATAAATGCAAGAGTGATAAAAATAAATAATCATGTGCCATGTGTCGTTAATATTGAACAATGAAAAACATTATAAACCATGTAACGAATAAATAAAACATGTTTTTATCTTGGAAAATAATCTTCTTTTTACTCTAAATTAAGATTTACAAATGTAATTACCATACAGTCAGCTTCCACACCAAATTAATTGAAACACTATCTTGGTGTACCCATTTATAAGCTATACCAGGCTCACCCATGAGCTCTAATGGGGCTCAACCCATCTTATAAAAAATTCCCACGAACAAAATTAATAGTAAATTACATTTATCTTTCATTAATCATAAAACCTGAAAAAACCCACTATTACATTCATAACTTGATTAACTCGTGGAAAGAGAATGGGATTCTTGATAACCTCTTTAAAATAATAATAATACTTTCAAAGAAAGAATGAGAATAATATCATAGAAAATTATGACAGTGGAAATCATGTAATGTAACAACCAGATTTTTTGTGAATTATTATTTTTGAAAAATATATTGTCTTTGATAGCATTCATTACAAGAAACATGGAGTTTATCTTTCATTACACTTTACATCATGTCCTAACAAACCATGATATATTATTAATAGTATTACATAAACGTGACTATTATTACCTAGTTGTTATGAATTTTTATATGAATAATAATAAATAATTATAAAATATTATATTTAGTTATTTTATGTAAATAAAACATATTAATAAAAAGGAACTTAATTTTTAGAAAAGTCGTTATATGTTTCAAAAATACCAATTTCTAAAAGAATTTTTTTCTCATATTGTAAAAAAATTGTCATTGAGATATTTATTAAATTTATAATATATATTTGAAAACCTAAAATTTATTTTTTTAAATCACCATGTCAAAATTATCTTAGTGAGATTTTTTGTGTTTTTTTAAAAGTTTAATTTTTTTGATGAATAGAGAAATGTTTTTATTGAAAATTGTGTCTTTGTTTAAAAAATTTATAAGGTTAATTTATATATTAAGATATGTTTAGAAGTAAAATTAATTTAATTACATTAATACTAATAAAATTTGGGTCATTGTAATCATTTTCATATTTAATTTTGGTACAATAATTTTTTTTAAACTTTTGAACATTTTCTATTTGAAAAAATGCTTTCTCGTCATGCCTACTGATTTAATTGAAATTAAAATATCCACTTATGTGATATGAATTTGGAAAAATTTATTCCATATTTTAAAAAATCATAACATATATTATCTAATATGTTCAACTTAATTTTTGACCATAATGAATAGTAAAATCTATAAAAAGTATTTTTTAGGGTTAACGTAAAAATGGGTTTATAGGGGGTTAAAATAAAAATACAGGAGTAAAAAATGAATTAAAACCACTACAAAACCCATTATATGGACATACGTCGATTCTATAATGTATAAGTAACTATAATGGTTCTTTTTTTTATATGTAAAAAATGTGGGTACACCATTTTCTTTTCAAACTTTTACAAGTGTGCCACACACCTCACTTATAAAATCCAACCCCTTATCCTCTCCTATTAACACTTCCAAAATCATTTAGATCAAATAATACCTACCCAATTATCATCCTTACATACATACCCATATCCTAATGTATTTTTAATTTTAAAAATCAAATATTAGAAGGATTTAGGTTAAACCTAAAGATGTTGTTCGAAGAAGGGGTAATGATTTTAACTGTGTGTTTTTGTTTTACTTCAACTTATAATTCCATAAAATGTTGTTATATTATTTTTATATAATAAAAAAATCTCCCATATAATTATATGTAATTATATCTTGGGAATAACATTTATCCATTTACTCTTCCATGAAATGGGAGACAAAATTTTCATTTGTGTCTATGACGAACTACCGCCCGAGGAACCGATGTTATTCGTTTTCCACCACCATGTATCAAATTTTGATATAATGATTGATATAATGTTCATATATTATATATATGATATTTTATATCCAATATAATTTTTTAGTTTCTATTATATGGGAATACAATAAGGTCACCCGTGTGTACGTCGGACTACCGTCTCACAAAGCGATGTGATTCATTCAGGATTTACAAGGAAGGAAATAAAGATCCGTTTTATGAAAATATGTGGTACATATGAAATAAAAATGATTATATAGTATTTATATATTATTTACGATAGCTCAACTGAGAGATTTTTTCTTTCATGGGTGCTCCACTTGGGTTTTTATCGATGACAGGTTGCACAGATCTGGCCTCGTTGGGGATAAAGGGAATTTGGGACGATGATGGTGTTGTCAGGGTGCCAGTTTGGGCAACTAGGGATAAAGATATTGAAACATCTAGTTGGGATACGTCTAGTTTTATGTTCTTTGGAGATGAAAGAATCTGGCTTCAAAAAGAGTTCTGATGGCGACACTGATGGTTCATTACGGCAGCGTCGTCTCTCGTCGTAGTGACAGCGTAGATCTATGCCAACAAAATATCAGAGTTTATGTGTCAAATATGGAATCGAGGGGCTCTAGATTAGTGAAAGTATAGATACAGGGATGTCCGAAGGTGCACAAATCTGGAGGGACGAATTCTAAGGGTGGTGCGATGGTGGCACGATTAGGAGTAAGGTAGGGACGGGGTCAGAGAATCATGTGCGGATGGAGATTCTTTAGTATTCATGCGATGTACGGTGGATGAGAGAATCGATGAATAGGTATTTCAGAGTCAGTGATTAGGGTTTTTGGTTTTGGTTGATTTTGGTTTCTCTGCCTATTAATTTCTTATGCATTGGGCTTTTTTTTTGCATGGGAATTTTTGAACTTGTTTTTGTATTGGGTTTTGTACCTTGGGGCTCTCAGGACACTAAAGTTTTAGGCTATTTTCTTTTGGGTCTATAGGAATCTAATTGGTTTTCCTTACACAATTCAAGAGGAATCATTGTTTTATTATTTTTAAAAATAGGGCTTTCCCTAAAACTTTCCGGTATATTATTTAACTTTATTTCTTTTAATCCGTTGAGAAAATGAAAAAACATTCATGTCTACTCATAGACCATTGTCTCCATGAACGATGTATTTCATTTTTGGTCTCTAACATTTATAGATTACAATAAAAACATATATACTGAATATATATGAAATTTATGTTATTGCTATTTTTTTCCATTATCAAACCATGATAAAATTAATAGGACTAAAAATAAAAAATCAAAACATTCATGACAAACAATGCAGTTGTTTCTTTAAACGTTCATTTAACATGGAATTATTAATAAATGTAACAAAAGATCATAAGTAAATCATATATCGTATGATATATATATGTATAGTTCTTTAATATATTCATAATAATATTATATTTATTATACATGAGGTTTTAGTGAATACAAAAGAAGTTGATATATAATTTAAGGGATTTTTCTCAATTTTTATTCTTGGAGACATATGTTATGCTGTGCACCTATTGTATTTTATGGGGGGTATATAAAAACACTATGAATTGTAATATCATGAATTAATTTATTCTCATGGTATTATATGTTTAATTTAATGTTATTATTTTTGGGTGTTTCTGATTGAAATTTACCAATGAAGTAAGGGTTTTGTGTTACAATTGAATCATTTGCTGGGAATGTTCATGATTATGATTAGAATGATGAAATATTATGATATATATTCCAATAAACACATGTTTTCATATACTAAGCTAATGTGTTTAGAATATATTTTTTTACTATATTTTCCTCTATTTTGGGACTCATGAGTTAAAAAAATTTATTTAAGAAAAATCATCTTTATTTATCTCTTTGGCCGAAAAAACTTTTTATTCCAATACCATGTTTTCTAAAAAAATTTATAAAATGATTTCAAAATTCTCCAAATTATTTATTAAATACATTCTTAACCATGTTTCAATTTTCCCAAAATGTTTTAAAAGTAATCTTCAGTTCGTTTTCCAAACTAGGCCCGTTTGGCTTTTAATGAAAATGTAAAATGAATCTATATTTTATCATGTACGAAATTATTGGAATTTATTAATGTCATTATCATTATTTTATTAGAATATTCCATAATAATGATTCAAGGTTGTGTTAAAATAAAATCATATCCACAATATTTTATTTATTATTAAGTAAAAAAGTTGTTTTCAAGGAAAAGATATTTTCTACAAGAAACATTCCAAGTAATTTTTCTTTCTAAATAATTTTCTATATAAGATGACATACTTTGATGTTACCTATGAATAAATAGTGATATAATTCAAGGATAATATTATAATTCATTCTATTAATGGTTAATGTTTATGTTGACAAGATACTTACAAATTCTATTTCTCTTCCATAGGTTATACCATGATAAAATGATTCTGAAACCCACTTATTTTTTTTCCATTATTTAGGAGTTGATGAAATGATGATGAATTGTTTTCCCTCAAATAGGTTATGTTATGATTAAATGTTTATAAAACTTATTTATTATCATTGTTTTTCAATATTATGAATATTTTATGTTCTTGTGGTATACATACATATAATTTTTATTATGTGATGGGTGATACCTATATATCTGTATGGTTAATTAGGTAAGGATTGATATATCAGGAGAAAAACAATTTAGAATGGGGTGTGGACCTAGTTCAAGAATGAAATCTATACACTATGATATTATTAAGAGTAAAACTATATTACTGCGATTGTTTGCGGAGTGAATACATTCCCCTATAATTGTCTTTCACAAAATCCTTGACCAAATAAGTTAATTATTTAATATACTTATATTTATTACAAAAATCTATGACCTATGATAATGTTATGTTCTCAGGGTTATTGTTCTTTTATTCCATTATGATTCATTTGTTATGAAATACTATGAATAATTCCATGACTCAATTTTGTAATCTATAATATAGATGGTTTAATTTTCTGTGTTTATTATCATGTTCTCATACCCTTATGCTCGTGATATCTTTAACTCTCCCATTTTTACCCTTTCAAAGAATTTTAGATCACCCTTTCATATGTTTCCTTTCCCAATGTTATGATGAAATGTATTATTTTCTATATATCTAAGAATTTTTTAGTTGTAAATAAAAATGTGAGAAATGATGTAGCTAAGTTAAGGAAAATTTTCTAAGAATCTAATTTTCGAAAGTCAGTAGACCTAAAATATTCTAGAACATATTTTTATGTAATGTAATGAATATTCATCTATTGAGATATAATATTTATGTATGAGAAATTAGTATCTTTATAGTTGGTATCAGAGAAAGGTGTCTTTAACATTTATAAACTGGAATGAGAAAACTTTATGGAGATCTCTAAAGATATTTATATGGATATATATAATGATAAGTCTATGGATGATTCAAATAATAGTAAAATTTTCTAGAGTTTTGATAAAATATATAGAGTGTGAATTAAAAGAAACTACATCCCTATTTGGATACTAAAAGTAGATGTGTCTCTAGTACAAAGGTACCTTGGGGTAATAACTCTGAAAAGGGCATATTGATCTAGACATGATTGTCACCTGGTGCATGGAAACATAAATTTCGACACATATGGTTTGACAAACACAGGTGATATTCTATTGAAATTCACAAAATCTTTATGAACTATATCCTAAAGGATTTGAATAATGACCATGAATGACCAAGCTTAAGCATAAGGTGTAATAGATTAAAAATAAGGTATCTTGATTAGGATATCTAATATCATATATTTTAGGATTATATGGTTCAACACTATGATTATTGTTTTTTACACTTGGATTTTTGGTTTTATTCAATGTATGGATCTTGAAGTAACCATTTTAATGATTAGTGTAATGAACATTATAATTATTTTATACCTCAACATATGAACATTATGGGTGCTGGATGTAAAAATATTATTATCATTCTCAAATAATTTTTTCAATCCATGAACATTGTTGAACATCAAAATGAGAACTGAAGAGAAAAATGTTCTATTTTTTTCTTTTATGATGAAACACCCACCATACTTCATAATATCCATTGATCCACTGGTTCATGAGAAATGGATCAGTACTAGTGAAGAGTTATTCTTCATTCCTAGTGTTCTGAACATTTAAAAAACATTTTTTTATCTATCATTGGTATGATGAATTGGAGAAATGATGGAATATCTTGAATAATACAAAGGAACGTCATGAAATTGACTCCATGGGGTGAGATGAGCTTAAAAACTTATTTTTTAATACATATATATCTCATATTATTCATAAAAAATGGGTAATAAATTACTTATTCTCAAGTATAATGTTGATGAATCTTTTTGTACCAATGAGGAAAATTTTACATGGCTTATGACGTATGGTTCTGGAATTACCATCCAACTTAAATGTAATGTTTATCAATTCTTCAAAATCATAAAACCATGTCTCTAGAGGGTGTTAAACAAAATGGACTTCAATATAAATCAAGAAATTGTTTTATATTCTATCACGGTGGAAATAGAGATTGAAGTTACCCATCAATCTCATTGTTTTAGCCAGAGAAGGGATATAGAGATCCGAGGAATCCCTAAAAACCATAGAGATAAGAGGATGATACTTCCTTCATGTAAAAATTTTAGAAGGAAACGTGGAGGAAATTATATCAATGCAACTGGTAAATGTTAGAAGTGTGTAAAAGATGTTCATCATGTAATTGAATATTGAAGTGATGGAATGAATTTAGGTAATAAATAAAATAGAGAGAATGATTCACATAATAAACCACCCTCAATCTATGGTTTCAAATGGATGGAGTATGGGAATTATGCAATCATATTCCAAAATAAAATAGTTCAATGATGATGATCAATGCCATTAACCTATTCTTCTGAGTGAAAAAGGGAAATATTATGTAATCACTATTTCTGACGACGGGTTTGATAATGATGTTGTTAATGGTTCACATACCTTCTACTTTATAACTGATAATGTCGTATTTGACTATATATCTACCCATTCATTAATTTATGAAGAATTTTCTAAGGGTATCAATATTCCACCCAAATTATTAGATGTAGAATTTTTGGTGAAAGATAAAAATGGTATGATGATCATTTCCCATGTATATTAATCACCTTTGATAGATGTTTGTGAGAATATTCTTCATATAAATCTTATCATTATTGCTCTAGATGATTTTTATGTTATCAAAGGAATGGATTGGATTTATCTACATAAATCCCATATTAATTAATTAGTAATGGAATTCAAATTTTCAACTTAAAACCAAAATGTGATCATATATCAATGTGATGATAAATATAAAATTCTAATGGAAATCCAAACCATTGTATGGGTTTTAATTCATATACAAATGGGGTGTTTATCTAAAATGGTACATGAGAAAATCAACATTAATGATGTTACTATTGTGAGGGTGTTTTTTAATGTATTTCCAGAATAATTTCCTACAATTACATCAAAATTTGAAGGTATGTTCTCAATATAAACCATACCTGGTGCCACATCTAATTCAAAGGCTCCCTATAGAAAGGCCCTAAATGAGTTGGAGGAACCGAAGAAAAAACTCCTCGAGAACCATAACAAGGGATTCACTCGGACATGTGTTCCATCTTAGGGTGCACATGTTATTTTTTTCAAAAATGAATATAGATCAATGTGACTCTACACTGATTATCGTTTTCTGAACAAGATCAAGATAAAGATCAAGTATCCTCTACCACATATTTATTACCTATTTGATCAACTTCATGGAGTTAAATACATTACTAAGATTTAACTTAATTATGGATATCATCAATTGATGGTCAAGAATAAGGATATAACCATTAATGTTTTTTTACAAGTCATAAATGCTATGAGTATATCATTATTCCATTTAGTTTTAATAATTCACCAGCTATCTTCCTGAATTTATTGATTGAAGTCTTTAGAGATAAACCTGATCAGTTTGTGGTAGTCATTATGGATGATATAAGAGCAATGAAAAGCATAAATATGACTTGATAAGTGTACTAATGACCCTAAGGAATGTGAATATATACAAAAAATTAAAAAAGTGTGAATTTTAGCTTCATATGGTTTCATTTTCGTAATATAATTTCAAGAGAGGGTTTATCAATAGATTCATCAAAGATGGAAGCTATTGAATACTGGCCCAGACCAACCATAGTGACAGAGATCTAAAGATTCCATGGTTTATCTAGATATTATCTACATTTTTAAGGAATTTATGATAAATATCTCATTCAGTCAATATGTTAACTCGAAATGGCTCCTTGTTCCTCCAGATGAATGAATTTAAAAAATCTTTCAAGGAAACGAAGGGGAGATTATTTAGTGGACATGTGATTAAATTAACCTATAGTGTATAATGGTTTTCAATATATAACGATACATACATGAAGATATTGATATAAATTCTTATAAAGAATTTAATGGTTATATCTTATGCCTAATAAAAATTGAAGGTTCATGAGAAAAATTATCCAATTCATGATTTAGAGTTAACTATAGAGTTTTTTGCAATAAATATATAGAGGAATTATGATTACATTAAAAATTGTGACATATATACTAATCAACTAATTTTATATTATATATTCACCACAGAGGATTTGAATATGCACTAGAGTAGATGGTTAGAGATGATTAACGATTACAAATTCTCTATTCATTAAAACCCTTGGAAAGAAAACAAGGTGGATGATGCTTTGAGTCTAAATGATCATGTTTAATTATCCATGATGAGGATCAAAAAAGATAAAATATTTTTATATTTTCAAAGGATTGAATGTGAAATCCCGATGGAATGGGGGAAATCTTATTTTCTCCATTTAATGTTCATCCATCTATCCAAGTTCTGATTAAAGAGGTTCATAATGAACACATGGATCTATAAAAGAAGGTTAGAGATTTTTTTGGACTTTAATCTTGATCATGACCAAATAATAGAGTTTAGGAACCATGTATGTATTCCTTCTATACCATATTTAAAGAAGGAGTTGTTAGAGGAATATCATAGTATTTCATTCTTTTTTTATACTGGTAGTATAAATGTGTATACAGATTTGAAAGAGTATTTTTGGTGGGTTGTAATGAAAAGATATATCACAGAGCATGAATATTATTGCTTGATATATTGAAAATTTAAGTCTATGTGAAATAATTATAATCATATGTTACATCTATTACCCATAAAAAATGGAAACGAAAATACATCACCATGGATTTTGTCTTCAAAATTCCTTAAATCATATAAAGGGAATAATGATATATGAGTTTTAATAGATTTATTTACTAAGTAAGTACACTTAATCACTAATAGAGGATATTTATATTTGTACCAGACTTATAGTATTTAAATTAATGAAGTGGAATGTTTTCATTGAGTGCCGCATTCCATTGTGCCGGATCGGGATCTGAGGTTTACTTCAATGTTCTGGTGTACACTTCAGCCAGATCATTATATGGAGTTATGTTTAAGAACTCCATCTCATACAAAAAATATGTATAGTATAAGAGAATAATTAAAATCCTAAATGATTTTTTGAGATCTTATTATCTATATTTTAAAGGCGGTTGTGATCAAAACCTTCATATAGTTGAGTTTTTATTCGACAATAACAGTCTCTCAAGAATTCAGATGGATCCTTATGAGGCCCTCTTCAGAATGAATTATAGAACTACAACATACAAATATAATGTTGTATAAAGAAATGTATTGGGAGCTGATATATTTTAATAAATTTTAGGGATTGTCAGATTTATTCAATAACACCACAGGGTAAAACAATGTCAGAATTTTTTTACTAACTATTATTATTGTGATTTATAATTTAAAGTTGGTGAAAAGGTATTTCTATGTATTTATCCATGGAAAAGGAAATGATATTTGTAAATGTGGGAAAAAATTTCAAAAATATATTAACCCCTTTGAAATTTTTGATTTTATCAGGACGGTAGTCTATCAGTTGGTGCTTCCATAAAACCAATATGAAGTTCATGATACGTTCAGTGTATATCTCTTGATGAAGTACATACATATTCATTCACATGTAATAAACTCATAGGTCATACGACATTAGAAAAATATTTCTAATGAAGAACAAATAGAGGTGATTATAAACAAAATATAGAATGTTATTTGAAACAACACCACGCCAAGTTAATATTTTGTGGTGAAACCAACAGTTTGATGAAGCTACATGTGAACTTGAGGAAACGATGGGGAAAAATTATCCTCATTTGATTGTATAAGGGTGATGATTTTTTTGAGTCAAAATATGTTTTGACTACCTCAATGATCTTTTTTTTGGAAATCACAAAGTACTTCTTTTTTATCATGTATGTTTCTTTACAACGTAACCAGATATGTTGTTTTACAATTGTAATCACATATATCATAATCAAGAATCTTTTTTATATTGAAATATTATATATTTTTTCTTATTATATTCTATTGTTTTATAATCGGAATCACATATATCGTGATCAAATACTTTGTTTTCCATCATAACCACACATGCTATTTTTTTCTACTTCATAATAATATGCTGATTGTTTTCAATCGTAATCACATATGTTGTTTACAATCGTAATCAAGTATTTTTTCTTTAATGGTAACCACACATGATGTTTCTATGCATCATAACCATATGCATCATAACCATATGCATCGTAACCATATAAATCACAACCATACGCATCATAACCATATCTGTTTTAACAATATTCACCGTAACAATTTACATCGTAACCAAGCATCGTAACCCGATTATGTATCATATTCAGACTTTGAAACTTAACCATGTTATACATCATGATCACATTGTGCATTGTAACCATGTTATGTATCCCAATCATGTTATAAATCATAACCACGATATGAATCGTAACCACTATATGCATTGTGATCATGATAAGCATTATAAACAAGTTATTTGTCGTACTCATGCAATGAATTGAACTCATGACTTATTTTAATAATGAATACATGTTTTAAATTAATAATTCTTTCATATATATATAATTATTATTTTCTAAATAAAACAATACTGTTACGTTGGTTATATAACAATCAAAATGAGATCGAGTACTCTGTTTGTTTTGACCATTGTAATCCCAGGTGTCCAAGTCCCTCAAAATTTTTCATAGTAATATGACCATTGGAGGAAATATGATTATTGGAACCCAATTCTAATAAATAGGATGTCATTCAAAGCAGAATACATTACTTTTAGATCCTACAAGTTAT
This sequence comes from Viscum album, assembly GCA_963277665.1. Classification (NCBI taxonomy): domain Eukaryota; kingdom Viridiplantae; phylum Streptophyta; class Magnoliopsida; order Santalales; family Viscaceae; genus Viscum; species Viscum album. The sequence continues at coordinate 322,355,301 of OY728156.1, forward strand.
AGAGAGAGATGTTGTGACTTCTATCTTGCTTCGTGAGAGAGCCTTGAAGATAACAGACGTGAACAACTTGTTCAAAGTTATTGTATTTCAATAAGTGATTTATTTTTCTTTGTGCGTATGATAATTGTGATAACGATCGAGAGATTATAGGGATAGAATGATTTGATGCCAACCATCATATCTAGGGATTTAAATGTTTTGAATGACATAGGTGTTGGGTACTAGGATGACGCAGTGGAAGCTGGTGGGCCGGGAATTAATTTTTTTTTACTTTACTGGAGTGACATTACCATGTACACTCCGATGATCTTGTCCCGGTTCTGTCCTCATGTCATGAAAATAATATTTTATAATAAAATAAAATATTATAATTTATAAATTTATAAAAAAGGGAGTACCAAGACCCCAATTTAAGGTTCTTTCTCTTTTATTTAAAAATAATAAAAAATAAAAGAGAAAGTGGCCTCATTTTGTCTAAGGACAAAAGAAATAATAAAAAAAATGAAAGGGAGAAGACCCATTTGGGGTCTCCTATTTCACTTGGCGCACATGGAGGTAGAAACCCTAGCCAGAATCCCCTCCTGTCGGACCTTCCTGCTGCGCCCCTCCCATGCCAGACCACCTCCAGCCGGCCGTCCTGAGCCCGCATCGGAACCCAGCACCGGACCGCCTCCAGTAGGCCGCCCGAACCCGCGCCGGACCCCTCGTGCCAGACCGCTCCCACTCCAGACCGCCTCTAGCCAGCCTCCCCGAGTCCGCACTGCACCTCTCACACTGGACCGCCACCTCCCGACCGCCCCGATCTCGCCGGACGGGCCGCGCTGCGCCATCCAGGCCGTCTCAGACCGGGCTGCCGGCCATGTGGCTGGCCAGTTTGTTTCCAGGACTCCTCCCGCTCTCCTTGGACCACACCAGAAGATGCTACCACCACGAGAGTCATTGGACGCCGTAGTCACGTCGCGGTCACGTCACGGTCACGTCGCGGTCACGCGGCAGTCACACCGCGGTCAAGCAACAGTTCCCTGTTCTAGAACGACACCCCACAACAGTACGCTGTCCTGCCGGACTCCTCTCTGGATAAGGGTAACCCAACAATAAATTAATTTTTATTAATTTAGTTTATTAAATTAAATTAATTGGAATTAATTTAGGGGTTTAAACTTATTTTAATATGAAATATTAATTTAATTTATGTCTAAAATTAAATTAATGATTTGATTTAATTTTAGAATTAAAATTAAATTAAACAAATGAATCGATAAAATAAATTATTTGAATTTAATCAAATTAATTTAATTTATTAGATCAACCTCACATTATTACAGTCATTTTAATTTAATTTTATTGCACTTTTACCCCAACTGGTCTTGAGAAAGTGACTGAACTGTGAATTTCTGGTATTTATTTAATTTTTTATTCAATGTGTGCAATGATTGTAATATTTAATTAGATAAAGGATGGTATGTGAATCATCATTTAATTAAAATATGTATAATGGAATTTAATTCTATTGAACTTGTTGTATTTTGTACCCTAGACCACCCTCTCCTGCGTGCGAGTATATTTGTAATTATACGGTGGCGATCCGAGAGGCAAACCCTGCCATGTTGAGGCAGTAGTCCAGACAAGAGTTGGGCGCTTTGCACTGGGGCTAGCAGCGACATGAGTCATGTATCGACTCAGGTATGGATGCCTCTAAGTGATGATTGATCAGTTATCGATCAATCATTATAGAATGCTCAAGACATGTCGGAAGGCATGATTTACTTTATGCATAGTTTAATATTTTATGCGTCTGCATGATTATTGCGTGATCACATAGAATAGTAAACAAGATAAAATGCATAAAGATGTGATGAATAACATTCTACTGTATGTTCAGTTGTGAGCGTGACAACCTAATATGAACATAATAAATAGAAAAGGGTTATATTCGTCAATAATGATAAAAATCTCTCAAAGATATATTAAGTCTAAAAAACCTTCCATTTCTCACATCGAAACAAAACCGGCTGTTTGGGTGCTCGTCAGCCTTCGTTGATAGTGCATCTTACAACCAGGACATTTTCCATGAGAGAAATGGGTCGACTTAACTAAAGTGAATAGTCCAGGATTAGCCTTAGTTAACTTGATATCACTTTAGAGGCAATAGGTTGATGGAATCAAGTTCATATTCCAAAAGCCAGGACATTAATTAACAACAAAATGAACCGCAAGTGTATTGGTTGGACTACTTAGCACCTACCTTGAAACCCTACAAGTAGTGGCGTAGCACAGGCTTGTAGACTACGAGGGAGGTTTTGAGGATCCTTGCCACTAGAATACTCAAGCGATAGAGTATTATGAATATAATAGTGGGGGATATTAAGGTTTGTTAAAATAGTGGGAGACATTAAATAACATAATAATTTATTAATCATAAAATGTCAAAAGGTAATCAAGACAAAGTACTAACTGCGAAATGTTTATCTGATGTAGATTCATAATGGAAATCACCAACACCGTATGTACTTTATCACTACGATCGATCTTGGATAATGAAAATATCCTAACCGGAAATAAATTCCAGGAGTGGTACATGAGATTGCACATAGTATTACACTGAGAAAGGAAGTTATATGTGTTGGAATACCCAATTCCTGCTGAGCCTCCTCAGGCGGCAATCAAGATGGAAAAAGATAAGTAGAGAAAGAAAATAGACAATGCGCTTGATGTACATTGCATCATGTTTTCATCCATGTCTATACAATTGCAAAAAATGCATGAGAAAGAGGATGCCTACAAGATGCTTTCACATCTCCAAGAACTATATGAGGAGAGGGCCAGACAAGAAAGGTATGAGGTCTCAATTGCCCTTTATAAGTGCAGGTTAGCAGAAGGGAACAAGACGGTCCCCACATACTCATGATAATTGGGTATATTGAGAGTCTTGAATCCCTTGGGTTCAAACTGAACCAAGAACTAGTAGTGGATCTCATTCTTGCCTCTTTACCATCAAGCTTCTCGAATTTCATTTTCAATTATAATATGAATGATATGAAAAATTCACTCCCGGATCTATTGGATTTAGTTTGCCAAGCTGATAAAGACAAGAAAAACACCAATTCAACTGTCCTTATGGTGAACAAGAAAAACAAGGGCAAGGAAAAGGGGTCCAAGGCCAAGTCAAGGACAATGACACCAATGCATCGTCCTTTAAAGAATCCAATGATTCAGAGGGAATGTAATGAGAAGGAAGCTGTCTGCTTTGGATATGGCATGAAAGGCCACTGGAAGAAGAATTGCAGAGCTGGAAAGAAGAAGCAAGTTGACGCTTCTACTTCAGGTATTTTTGTCATTGAATGCAATCTATATTTATCTACAATTTGGGTATTGGGTACGTCATGTAGATCAAACATTTGTATTCATATACAGGAACCAAGTAGGATCAAGAAGTTTTGAAAAGATCAAGTGGATTTCTGAGCTACAAATGGTGCAATTTTGGTGGCCTTAGCAGTGGGAGACTATCACTTGACTTTACCAACTGGTTTGGTTATTGTTTTAAACAAATTCTATTATGTACTGTATGTTACCAAGAAAATTATCTCTATGTCAAGTTTAGACACTATGAGTTTTTATTTCATGTTTGGAAAGAAAATTTGTCTCTTTTATGGGGATAACATATGTTATGGTATGTCACATATTAACAATGGTTTATATATGCTGGATCTGGAAAAATCAGCAATGGAAATCAATGAAAAAAACACCCAACATGACTCAAATAACACCCCCTATGGCACTTCAGGCTTGATCATGTAAACGAGGAGCGATTACAAAGATTACATCAAGAAGGGTATCTTGACTCAGTACAGTTAGAACCCTTATATGTATGTCATGTTTGTTTACAAGAAAAGATGACCAAAGCACCTTTCTCTGGAAAAGGAGAAAGAGCCAATGCAGTGATGGAATTGATCCATACCAATGTATGTGGTCCATTTCCAGTAGAGGTAAGGGGTGGTTTTCTATACTTTATTGCTTTTACTGATGATTATAGTAGGTATGGATATATCTACTTAATGCGGCATAAGTCTAATTCCCTTCGTTTCTTTAAGGAATACCAAAATAAAGAAGAAAACCAACTTGGTAAGAAGATAAAAGCACTTCGCTTAGACCGAGGTGGAAAATATCTTAACCAAGATTTCATTGATCACTTGAAGGAGTTTGGGATAGTATCCCAACTCACTCCTCCTTATACACCACAATGGAATGGTGTTAGTGAGAGGATGAATTGAACCTTTCTTGACATGGTCAGATCAATGATGAGTCATGAAACTCTTCCATTATCCTTTTGGGGATACACCTTGCAGACAACAACATATACCCTTAATCGAGTACCAACTAAAGCTGCAGATGGGATTCCATATCAATTATGGTATGGAAAGAAACCCAAACTGACATAAATGAATGTGTGGGGGTGCGAGGAATTTGTCAAGACTTTACCAAGTGACAAATTAGCATCCATAAGCACTAAGTTCATATTTATAGGTTATCCTAATGAAACTAGAGGATACTACCTATATAACCCTTTACATAGAAAAGTCATTGTGGCAAGATACACCACATTTCTGGAAAGGGATCACATTTCTATTTGAAATAGTGGGAGAATGATTGACTTCGATGATGTTAATGCTTCAGATGCACAAGAGTTGTTAGAGGAAAAATTTCCACAAGAGCAAGTGAAAGAATAAATTATTCCTGAGACATAGATACTGCATAGGACAACGTCAGAGGTTGGAGAACCAGAGCGTTATGGTTTTCTTGTCACTGAGTCAGGTGACACAATAGACCTTTAGGACGATGAACCTCTAACCTACAAGGAATAAGTGGAAGGAAAAGAAGATTGTAAATGGAAATAATCCATGAATTCTGAGATGGAGTCCATGTACCAAAATCAAGTTTGGATTTTGGTAGACCCTCGAGCTAATGTAAATCCCATTGGATGCTAATGGGTATTCAAGAAAAAGCTGGACATGGATGGTAAGGTTAATACCTTTAATGAAAGACTGGTTGCAAAGGGTTTCAGAAAACGTCATGGAACTGGCTATGATGAAACCATCTCACCAGTGGAAATGCTTAAATCCATTATAATATGGCTTGCAATAATATCCTTTCATGATTATGAAATTTGTAAAATGGATGTCAAAAATGATTTTCGAAATGGGAAGTTGGTTGAAGACGTCTATATGACTCAAATTGAAGGGTTTCTTAAGTCAAATAATTCCAATACAGTTTGCGAGTTTCAGAGATCCATTTATGGATTGAAGCAGGCATCAAGATCATGGAAAGTTCGCTTTGATAAGGCCATAAGAGATTTTAGTTTTCTCAAAAATAAAAGTGAGCCTTGTGTCTATAAAAATGATGAAGGGAATGCTATCGTTTTTCTAGTATTGTATGTTGACAACATATTAATTATGGGAAATGAGGTGCAAGTCATACAGTCAGTTAAGACATGGTTAATTGAATGCTTCACCCTGAAAGACTTAGGTGAAGCAGTCTACATTATAGGGATCATGATCTATCGAGATAGATCTCAAAGTCTGCTTGGACTAAGTCAAAGTACATATATTGAAAAGTTACTCAAAAGGGATAATATGGAACAATCCAAGAGAGGATTGTTACCCATGTCACATGGTGTAAATCTCTCCAAGAAAATGTGTCCACAAACACAGGAGGAGATTGAAAGAATGAGTAGAGTCCCTTATGCTTCGGTAGTGGGTTCTATCATGTATGCCATGTCATGTACTAGGTTTGATGTTGCCTTTGATTTAAGAATGGTGGGTAGATATCAAGACAATCTAGGAGAGCTGCACTGGACAACTGTTAAAACTATCCTATAGTACTTAAGGCGTACTAAGGATATATTCCTGGTGTATTGAAGTGATGAAGAACTATTTGTGAGGGGATACACTGATGCAAGTTTCCAGAAATATCATGATGATATGAAGCCGCAGTCAGGCTACATATTTTTCCTGAATGGTGGTGCAATGAACTGGAGAAGCTCAAAAAATATGTGGTTGCAGATTCTATAGAAGAGTCCGAATATATTGCAGCTTCCGATGGAGCAAAGGAAGCAGTCTAGATACACAACTTTATCTTAGACATTGGTGTTGTACATAGCAGTGCAGACCCTATTTTAGTATATTGTGATAGTACTGCTATAGTGGTGCTTGCCAAGGATCCCAGGTCTTAGTAGAAGATGAAAAATATTCTTTTGAAGTTTTATCTCATGAGAGATTTTACCCAAACAGGTGAAGTGATAGTTAGCAGAGTAGCCATAGAGGACAACGTGGCATACCCCCTGACAAAAGCAATTTCTCCGTCGAAGCATGATTCACATGTGAGAGCTAGTGGATTGAAACCTCTTAGAAGTTGGCTATAGTTCAAGTGGGAGTTTTGAAAGTGGGTTCCCTAGAACCAACTTGTATTGTACTTTGATTATCGTTACACATATTCAGTTTGTTTTTATACATATTTTTATCTTTCCATGATAGTGTAGATACTTCTGTATCCACTTTTTTTTATGGCAATGTCCTTAGATTACCTGTCACATCAAAGGGTTATAGCAGGTCCCAAGCTATAACGAGAACCATGAGATGCCATGACAGTAATCTTAAAGTAACATTATATGGTCTAGTTACATCATTCTGAAAGGACACAGATAAGGTCTAACCATCAAGTGATGGGGGCTCATAAGCATTGAGACTTCTTCTCATGAAGTTCACACTTGTTGATCTCTAGTAATTGGGATCATGAGGACAGCCCCGCTTAATAGGAACACCACTCGTTTCAGGTGTCATTGGTTGTTACAATCTACAGACATGTGTAGTGGTCTCTTGACTTGAGATCATTATTAATGAATGTTATTTAATTACGTATATTTGATGTAAGGAGAAAACCATGGTGACAATGTCATGGTGAGGTAGTTTGTATCGGGTATGTCATTAATGGCATGAAATTGATTGAATGATCAAGAAAGGATTTGTCGCTTCCGAGTTCAGGAAGAAATATCTTGGGCCTAGTTGATTTGGATGACTGCACCTTCAATAAATCCATGGCCATGGTAGTTGAAGGTAAGACCGTCTGGACAAATCAACAAATAAAATAAAGCAAAATAAGGAATGATGATACTAGTGTGCATTCTACTTTATTGAGATATCGATGAAGAAGAGAATATATTACACGGACTATTTTCGTAGGGAAGCAGTCGTTGCTATGACTTAGCCTTATCTTTATAGGGGCCTCGATGAGTTGCTAGACCCCGCTCATGGTTGGTGGATGTTATCCACTGCTATTGAGGTAAGGGCCTAGTGGGTCACACACCATATCGCCTTGAGAATCTTCCGTATTCTGGGAATAGGAATATAGAACTTGGTGGCCCCTGCCAAAGGGTCCAAGAACTATCCATGCTATATGGATCACCAAAGAATAAATAAATTCATTAATTATTCTAGTTTAGAATAATTCGTTGGATTTATTTATAACATGTATTTACTAGTTATATAGTAAATACTAGTATTCGAATGGATTTTAATATCCTAGGTTAGTTTGGTTTTAGAAGGAGGTGTGAGTTGAGTTAAAGACTCAAATTTATCACGTAATATATATTTATTAATTACAAGTAAGTGATAAATTATAAATATTATTTATGGAATAATTTTATTTTTCATAAATTATTATTTATATCACTCATACAACAGATTTATATTACATGGGGACCAGGAATCCATACCGCGTGTTTTTAAACACTCCCTATATAAGTGAGAGAGAGGCTCTCCCATGTAGACTATTCATGTATCAAAATTGGTAGCCTCTCTCTCCTCCTAGAATCTAGAGAGAGAGAGTATCTCAAGCAAAGGAAGATCTTCAAAGTTCATCCTTATGAGATTGAAGCTTATTTCCTTTGCGGTGATCATTGTTTCACTGAAGTGATCATCGAAGATCCGTGCTAGCACCCAGATCTTGAAGAATGGTGTGTGAGTAGATTCGAGAGGTGTGTGTGGACGATATAGAGGGCTTCGACGTCAGAGTCTTCAAGCAATGATCGCCAGCATCATGCGGTGGACTTTCACATGCTACTTCCGAACAAGATACATGTTTAATTTATTTTGGTGCTCTGCTTAAATCTTGGGTGATCCTTGTACATAACAGGGACAATATAATTGGAGTTTACATGGTTATGTCACTCCGGTGATGCACAAAAATAAATTAAACATGTACCTTGTTCGGAATTAGCATGTGCAAGTCCCCCACAGTACGCTTGCGATCGTTGCTCGAAGACTCTGACATCAAAGCCCTATAGATCGTCCACACACGCCTCTCAAATCTACTTGTGCACTGTTCGTCAAGATCCGGGTTCTAGCATGGATCTTCAACGATCACTTCAGTGCAATAACAATCACCACAATGGAAGAAGCTTCAATTTGAGAAGGTTGAACTTTGAAGATCTTCCTTCACTTGAGAGACTCTCTCCCTAGATTCCAGGAGGAAAGAGAAGCTCTCAATTTTGACACATGAATAGTCTACATGAGAGAGCCTCTCTCTCACTTATATAGGGAGTGTTTAAAAACATGTGGTATAGATTCCTGGCCCCCGTGTAATATACATCTACTATATAAGTGATATAAATAATTATTTATGACAAATAAAATTATTCCATAAATAATATTTATAATTTATCACTTACTTTTAATATATAAATATATATTACGTGACAAATTTGAGTCTTTAACTCGACTCACACCTCCTGCTAAAACCAAATGAACCTAGGTTATTAAAATCAATTAGAATACTTGTATTTACTATATAACTTGTAAATACATGTTATAAATAAATCCAACGAATTATTCTAAACTCGAATAATTGATGAATTTATTTATTCTTTGGTGATCCATAGAACATGGATAGTGCTCGGACCCTTTGGTGGGGCCCGCCAAGTTCTATATTCTTATTTCTAGAACAGGGAAGATTCTCAAGGCAATATGGTGTGTGACCCTCTAGGCCCTTACCTTAATAGAAGAAGATAATATACATCGACCAAGAGCAGGTTTTAGCAACCCATCGAGGCCCCTATAGAGATAAGGCAAAGTCATAACAACGACTACCTCCCTAAGAACATGGTCCGTATAATATAATATCTTCATCATCGATATCTTAATAAATAAGAATGCCCACTAGTGTAATAATTCTTTATTTTTCTTTATTTTATTTGTTGATTTGTCCGGACAGTCTTGTCTTTTACTACCATGGCCATGGATTTATTGAAGGTGAAACTATACTAATCAACCAGGCCTGGGATATCTCTTCCTGAACTCGAAAGTGATAAATCTTTTATCAATCATTCAATCAATGTCATTCCATTAATAACATACACGATATAAACTACCTAAGAATGACTTTTTTGCCTTGGTTTTCTCCTTACATCAAATGTACGTAATTAAATGACATTCATTAAGTGGGTCTGTCCTCATGATCTCAATTACTAGAGATCATCAAGTGCTAACTTCATGAGAATAAGTCTCAATGCATATTATCCCCCAGCACCTGATGGTCAGACATTATCTCTATCCTTTCAGAATGATGTAACTAGACCATAGGACGTTATATTAAGATTGTTCTCATGGCATATCAGGGTTATCATTATAGCCTGGGACCTGCTACAACACTTTGATGTGATAGGTAATCTAATGGCATTTCCATAAACAAAAGTGGATGCAAGAAGTATCTATACTATCATGGAAAGAAAAAAACATGTATAAAAACAAACTGAATACATGTAACTATAATCAAAGTACAATACAAGGTGGGTCTAGGGCGCCCAATTTCAACAATAGGTTCCAATTACCTTCTTAATCAAGGGAATATGGGGATAAGAAGATTATCGTGCTGATCATCGTATCGAGGCCTTAATAGGGTGATGGTAATATAAACCTTTTATCCTAGGTGAAAGGATACCCTACTCTTTGGGATAAAAGAATTGTAATACCTTTATCCTTCCACTGCTTTCTGTAATTGAAAGGGAATTATATATTTTCTTCTTTCTGTTATGGTTCTTTCTGTTGTAATTTTTTCAATTACAATTCATTCATTACATATTGTATTAACAGATTTTATACATTGTATGGTAGAATCACTAACTGTTTTATTACTCTAATCATTGTATTCAATTTAAATACAATTGTATTTAATTACTTGTGGTATTACATCATATCTTATACATCAGTTATAAGACCCATACGGTCATTTTTATTGGTTGTGAACTGTATTAGTTTAATACTTCTTAAACTAAGTTCATTCTTAAGAGTTTAATTTCTGATTATTTAAACCTACAATTCACCTCCCCTCTGGTATTGTGCCATCTCATATACACATACATCTATTATGACCCAAAAATTAGTATCAGAGGAGGTTTCCAAAAAATTGTTTTACTTGTTTTATTTATTTCTGTAAGATAATTTTATTTCAATTACAAATCATTTGTCACTTACTACACTCATGTGTGGAGTGTAAAATTATTGTTCTATAAGATGGAAGGAATGAATATTGGATCAATTAAAAATCTAAACCCAAAACACAACCTATTTTTTAAGGGGATCATTATGAGTACTAGAAAGATCAAATGAAGAAATTTGTTATCAATATAGGAGTAGATAATTTTGTGATGCTCACTGGAGATTAAAAAAATCCTAGAAAAGGAAGTGAGAACCTTTACCAACCAAGAGAAACTGGAATATCAACTGAATTACATGGAAAAAAATTATTTGTTATTTTTTCTCACCAATAATATATATAGCCAGATATCGTCATGTGAAATAGGTAAATATATCTCTAAGAAATTTTATGTAACAATTTTTGATATATTTAAAGTTATAGAAACAAGAAGAGCCATGCTCCCAGCAGAATATCATGGTATTGTTTTTCCTTATAGAGAACTAGTGTGCAAGGTTCAAAAAATAATTATGAACATTTTTTATATTCTTAAATCCATAGGAGAAAATGGTCTTTATGCTGAAGTTATTTTGGAAAAGATAATTGATATAATTTCTAATGAGTGGTAATAAAAAAGGACAGCTATCAATGAGAACAAGAAATTTACTCAAATTAATCTTGATGATTTTTTTGGTTCGCTATTATAGCACGAGACAAGAATGAAAAGAGATGAAGATTTTAGTAATAAGAAGAATGGTAATGGAAGTGTAGTCATTACTACTACATATAAATCCATGACACCAGAAAGGGTAACAAGATCCAAATCTAAAAAACTATTCTTATAACAAAATCCTGTGAAATTGATCATTCAGAGAAATAATTTGCCAATATTTATTGAATAATGAATAAGATTCTAGGAAATAAACACTTTTAGTATATATTTAATAATAAATATTGAAATGAAAAGAAGGAATCAGAAGTTACTTGTTATTAATGTAAAAGAGCAGGTCATATTTGACCAGATTTTCCTTTGATTATAAGAAAAGATAGGAAAGATATATTTTTTGGAAGAAAAAAGAAAATGTATTACAATTATAAGACTAATAATGTATTGGAAGAAAATGATACTTGGAGTGAACATGGTGGTGATTCATGAGATGAATCTTATGAATATGAATATTCAGGTTAGAAGAATATAGGATTTATAGCCATACAACCTATACAAAATCATTATCTCATGGCTAAGGTACAGAATGCCGAATCTCTTACAAATGTGTCTTTAAAGGCCAATTACCATGATGAGAAATATTCTTACACTTAGGATGAATAATCTTCTTCAGAATAGAACAATTTAAATTTCTTTGATGAACAAACTAGATATTCCAAATTACTTGATAATAATAATTTCAAACTCAAGAAAAATCTTGATAAAAAAATTCCAGAATAAATATTATTATAATAGAAGTATATGATATTTCAAAAGATATTATTGAGTAAAATATTAATTTTTATAAAATTTAAAAAACTTATGGAAGTAAATTATGATAAGGATAATATTTTCAAACACTTTGATAAACATGTTTTAGAGAAATATGTTTTTGAAAGAAAAAAAATTCCAAAAAAATTTCTTGTGAGAATGAAAATTTAGTAATTAGAATAAAATATGACATTTCTTCTCTAAAGATACTTTTATCAAACATTAACTATGGTAAAGAAAACATTGATAAAATGTATTCACTAATTATCCCTCTTAGAAATAGTTCTAGATTTGGTTATACTCATTAGAAACCTATTTTTAGTCATGAATACTTGGTTACCCAAAGTTCCCAATTCTATACTAAATGTCATTGTGGTGGACATTGGGAAATAAATTTTTCTCTTAATATTAATCAATATTTATAATTTCATAAAGCTTATTTTGAAAAAAATGCATATTCCTAAAGTTATTGTATCTAACATATTCGGATCCAAACATGTTTGGGTTCTGAAAAACTAATTGTTTCTTTTTTAGGAAAACAAAAAGAGTACCAAAAAAAGAATATTTGGTACCTGGATAGTAGTTTTCCCTATCATATGATAGAAAAAAAATATTTCTCTGAAAATATTATTGAAATTAATGGTGGAAGAGTGACCTTTAGATATAATTCTCTAAGAATGATCATTAGTATAATTAATGTTTTTCTTTTATTAAAAAATTGAATTTCAAATATTTTGTTTGTTAAAGGTAATAATAACAACCTTATAAGCATATGTCTATTATGTGATGATGGTTACATTGTGAATTTTTGGAATGATAAATATTTAGTTCACAATTCTAAGGATGAATTAATTCTCTATGCCCATCGGCATGAGAATGTATATAAAATTAACATAGAAGACCATAGGAGCCCAGAATTACCTTTATTATGTGAAATGAAACACCAATATTGGCTTTGGCATAGAAGGTTAAGACACTGTAACCTTAAGAACCTTAATATACTCTAAAATAAAATTTTATTTAAGGATCTACCGGATCTAAGGTATGATTCTTTAGTAGTTTGTGACCATTTTCAATATGGAATGAAACATAAAAATAGATTTAAATCAATCAGTTAAGTTTAAAATTATTCTGCATTATAGTTAGTTCACATAGATCTTTTCAATCCTACGCAAACTGGAAGCATTAGAGTCAAATACTATATATTTGTTTTAGTTGATAACTAAAATGTATTTACATTGGTTTATTTTATTACAATGAAATATGAAGAAGTTTTCTATTTCAAAACATTGAGAGGCCAAGTCAAAAATGAGAAAAACCTACCACTTATGACAATAAAAAGTGATCATGTTGTAGAATTTCAAAATTCAGATTTGGAAACATTTTTTACTAATAAAGGTATTACTCGAAACTTTTCAGCACCAAGAACCTCTTAGAAAATTGTGTCGTTGAAATAAGAAATTGTATTCTTCAAGAAATGACTAAACCATATTAACTGAATACCCAATTACTAAGAATTTATAAGATTAAGCTGTTAGTACGACATGTTATACTATAAATCGAGTTTTAACTAGACTTTTTCTTAATAAAACACCTTATGAATTGTGGAGTGGCTGAAAAACTAAGGTTTCTTACTTTAGAGTATTTGGATACAAATTATTCATATTGAATACAAAGGAAAACTTACATAAATTTGCACCGAAATCCAATAAAGGAATCTTCCTAGGTTATTCAACAACTTATAAGGCTTATAGATTATTTAAAAAAATATTATACTGTTAAGGAAACCGTTCATGTCAGATTTTATGAAACCGACCCCTTTATCTTTAAACAACTCCTACCTACATCAACAGATGTGTTTAGACAAATGAATATCAATATTTGATTGAAGACAACTGTGAAAAGGGAAATACTCAAGAAAATGTTTCTAAAATATTTAACCTAGAAGGATTTCTACCATAAGTTGAGGAACATGTTTTAGAAAACCTAAATCAATAGTTTCCTAGTAATCATCTTAGTTATTATATCATTGGTGATGTAAGTCAACCCATAAGGGATATAAATTCCTTGATAATTGAAATAGAACTTCATTATTTTATATCTCAATTTGAACATAAAAATTCTAATGAGGCCTTATATGATGAGGATTGGATTAAAGTAATTCAAGATGAAATACATTAATTTGAAAGGATTCATGTCTGGACCTTGGTTGTAAGACCAAATGAAAAAACAATAATTGGTGTAAAATGGGTTTTAAAAAACTGTGTGATGAAAATGGAGTCCTTATAAGAAATAAATCAAGAATTGTTGAAAATTTCAATTATCAATTAAAGGGAATATGCTATGAATAAAACTGTGCTCTGATTTCTAGACATGAATCTATTTGAATTCTATTATCCTTTTCAAAATTCTTTAATTTTAAAATATTTAAAATGGATGTCAATTGTGATTTTCTTAATGGTTTTTTTAAAATATGATGTTTTCTTTGAACAACCTCTTGGTTTTGTAGACTCAAAAAATCCTGATAATGTACTTAAACTTAATAATCTTTTTTTGGCCATAAAAAGACCCTAGATATTGGTATGATAGACTCCAGTGTTTTCTTTTTCAAAACAGTTATGCCAAAGAAACTAGAGATCCAAATATTTTTAAAAAAATAGAAAACAAAAACATTTTTATTGTTCATATATATGTGGTGACATTATATTCAGATAAAATTAGCAATCCCTAACTCATTATTTTGCTAATATTATGAAATATGTTTTTGAAATGAGCATGATGGATGAGTTAACATTTTTGCAAGTATAAAAATCTATCAATAACCATGAGGAACCTATATATATCAACATAATTATATCAAGGATTTACTTAAAAAGTATGGATATGACAACACTAAGAGAATTAACACTCCAATCGATACCTAAAATACACATGATGTTGATGATGTTGGGAAACCAGTTGATCAAACATCTTTTAGAGGTATGATATGAATCTTGTTATACTTAATATCTAGTCATCCAGATAAGATATTTTTCATATCCTTATGTGCAATTTATCAATATAATCCAAAAGAATATAATTTAAAAGAAGTGAAAATAATTTTTCACAACATAAAATGGAGCTATGAATTTAGGATTATTTTATTCCTCTAGAAATGATTTTGTTTTAAAAATATTTTCAGCTAATGAGTTTGGTGGATGTAAAATGGATAGAAAAAGTACATCCGAAATATTCCATTTCTTAGGAAATTCATTAGTTTATTGTTCATTAATGAAAGAACCCTCAATAGCACTCCCCACTACTGAAGCTGAATATGTAGCATTTTTCTGTTTTTGTGCTCAAGTGTTGTGGATGCAACACACCCTCACTGTCTATGGCTTGAGTTTTAACAAAAATCAAACACTATGTGATAATACTAGTTCCATTTCCCTTAGTAAAATCACTGAATATCACTCATGCGAAAAACACATAGTTATCAGGCATTACTTTCTTAGAGTTGACACACAAAAAAGAGATATTATTTTATAATTCATTTGAACTCATGAAAAATTTCTTGATATTTAAAAAAAACCATTGTCTTTTGATAGGTTTGAATACAATAAACCGAAGCTAAGAATGATCATTGTAAAGTAATCATTCACATATATTTCTCATTTAAACCATATCCTTACATTAAGTTACTCCTTTTTAAAGGTATATTATACGTACTTTTATAAGTTTCACTTTAATGGGTTTCACTTTAATTGATTTTGATTCTAATGGTTTTACATCTTTATTGGTTTCACTTTTATCGGGTTCACTTTAATTATGTTTTCTATTATAAGTTTTACATTTTTATCAGTTTCACCATAATCAATTTATCTTTTACTATTTTTACATTCATTCTTTTCATGTAATTGGTACTTGACCATCATTACCAGATTGATTTTATTCTATCAGGTTTAGAATTATAAATGGTCTCATTGTTTTTCAGTATTGTTTTTATTATTATCATAAGAAAAATATACTAAAACCAAAATATCTATCCTGAAACTCCAAAAGGTACAATTTCTAAAACCCTATTTTTGTTGGTCAAATTGTTGTTTTTCAATTGTTTCTTTCAACTTATTATTGGTTTTATTCTGTGTATGATTTTTTTCTAAGGAAAATCTCAAGAGTTCAAAATCAATATCAACCTTTGGATATTTTGGATATAATCTCAGTCGTCAATTTTTTTTTAAAATAACCTATCCCACATCGAACTTTTTGATTTTCTCTCAAGTACTGATGATTTATAAATATAGAAAGGTCTATAATTAGTTTTTATCTAAATTTTCATTATTAGATATCTACTCTTCCTTCATAACTAGGGAGATATTTAAGGGTTGATATTGTCTTTCATGTCTGAGTCAACTACTTCATATCTAAGGAAATTTTCTCAAAAGAAATATATTCTATGACTAATCTAGGTGAATGGTTAGTCTCTCGAGACTTTTTTTTGAGACTTTTGATTCATATTGGAAAAGAACAATAAGTTTCCAAGGATGGGAATCTATTTGTGTTGAAAGACTGAATTAAGATCAGGATATTGGGTATGAGGATGAGGTGTTACAATTTTATGAAATAATAGAGATAGACAATGGTCACAATATTTCCATTATACAGTACGATACAAGGTATAAAACCTCTATAAAATAGGCATCTATGTTTAGAGGAGTACCAAATGATGGTGATACCTTATGTCCATTCCATAAATTACCGGAATCCAATGGGGCTTTTGATAAGAGAAAAGCTAAAGAATGTTTTTTCAGATTCACAATGGAAAAGAAAAGGTAAGTCATTTATCAGGAGATAATAGAATCATATCCCTCTGTGTCTAAGAGTTTTCAGTACCGAGAAAGGGTGAGAAGGAGTCTTTAAATGTTTTAGATGTATATGTTCTTGATTATTGTGTAAACATAAGGAAATGGAATCTAATGAAATTTACATTCTTTACAATTAAGAATCTCAAATCTTGTGCCATAAAATATCAGATGATCATGTTTCTCAACATTCTCAGCATGTTTTTGAAAGAGTGTTTGAGCTTGTGTAATGTTTCAAATAAGTTAGATCTGACTTCCTTCAAAGAGACCATAATTAGTAAGAATACAATTAAGAGGCTCAAGTTAAAATTAAATCCTAAATCGAAAATATTTTAGAAATATCTAGATGCTGGGAATGAAGAGGAAGCTACTAAAGGTAGTGATAAAAATTTTAAGACATTCAAGAAAACATCAAGAAAAATAAAGGTAGTCAAGACTAGAACTCCCATGGAATCAATGAAAAAGGCTATATCTGATGAGTTTTCTGTTGAGTGGAAGAAGAATAAAGAAAAAAGGAAATAAGGGGACCCACAATTTGGTTTTT
Source organism: Viscum album (assembly GCA_963277665.1). Taxonomy (NCBI): domain Eukaryota; kingdom Viridiplantae; phylum Streptophyta; class Magnoliopsida; order Santalales; family Viscaceae; genus Viscum; species Viscum album. Next base: position 322,372,627 of record OY728156.1, read on the forward strand.
ATCCAGCTGAAGCCCAATATCTAAAAATAATACAAGAATAAACATGGAAAGAGGGAGAAAGGAAGAAGAAAATAAAAAAGATAATGTCCCAAGCTATTGAAATATATAGTCTTCTCAAAATAGAGGAGAAAGAGAAAAATGGTATTGTAATAAGAGATCCACAAGTTCGGACTTAATCGGATTCAGAAGAGAAAGGAAATGAGATACATGAATCTTAAAAATGGGTTACATAGAGTATCATTCAAGAATACGAAGAAGAAAAATAACAAGGGGAAAAAGAATAAGGAGAACACGATCAAGGTCAAGAATAAGAATAAGTAGAAAAGAAAAAAGATGAATACAAGAGAAATCACTCCACAGAATCCTCTGAAGTACCATATTTTATTTTTCCAACTCTTGATCCTCATCCTTCCAAGAAAGTTTCTCAAAAGGTTTCTTTAAAGAAAGTCATTCATATTTTTGATAAAGAAGAAGAAGAAGAATCCGAAAACAATTCGAACCAGCCAGCTAAATTGATTAGTACTAAAAATCATTTTTGGTGATCTCCCAGAATATAATGAAGATACATATTCTAAAAGGACAATCACACAGAAGGGAATTCAATAGCTTGAACAAGCTTTGAACAGATTGTAAATGTTGATACCGTTAATTCCAAAAATTTAATCCATGCTATAAATCCTTTCAAATAGTCATAATGAATGAATGGAATAATCATGATTTTGATAGAAATGTTTCTTAATCTTGAATATAATTTCAAGATATCTATGGAATGTGATACTGAGAACAACAAGGCTTCTAAAAAGGTTGTTAAGTGGTCATACAACATTTATGATAGTCTCACGAATCATCTAGACAATTCTGATGAATTTTTAAATTGGAAAAATGATCTTAATTATTTCTATCAAATAATGATAGCTGATTTGAATGAAAAACATGAAGTTTTTCAAATACCCATATCCTCAAAAAGAATATCCTCTTAAGATATTGAAAATATTAAGGGAAATTTAGAAGATAGTTGTAATTATATTCTTTTTCCATCAAACAGATTTTTAATTTTATAGAAGGCCTACAAACTAATAATGGATGATTTTAATAACTAGGAAGCAATGCTCAAAGCATAAGAAGGAATCAATCAGATTCATGAGGATATGATCCAGATGAAAGAAAGGATAATTTCTGAATACGATGAGAAGATGAAGGCTTAGCAAGATACTCTTGATAAAATCATGGATGATAGTAAAGATTTCATGAAGATGAATATCTCAATGTTCAATCCTTTAAAAAAATGGGCATGAATGATTTTAGAACTCTTGTTGTAATATAAAATAATTTCATTCAAAGAAATATCTATTTTTTTGTACTTTGTTTCTCTAACAATTTACAGGGAATGAATATTTTCCCTTATTCTTTTTGAAAATCACAAAGGGGGGGGGGGGCTAGTTTTGAAAAGAAGAAATCGATCAATACCTTATTAAGTGGGAGAACTCACAAGTAAAATTATAGAGAATGTGATCCCTAGTGTTTTGTTTAAACTAAAGGTGGAATTGCTCGTATTCACCATTAATTTCAGAAGAGTTACTAAACTCAGGGGGAGAGAAGTCTTTATTGTTTATTTTGTTTTGCGCATTCCAAAAAGGGGGAGATTATTGAGTGAAAGTATGTTTTGACAATCTCATTGATCTTTTTGTTTTGTAAATCACAAATTATTTCTTGTTTATCATTTATGTTGCTTTAAAGAGTACCAAATATGTTTTTTAGAATCTTATTCACATATATTATAATCATGAATGTTTTTTATATCGAAATCATATATGATTGTTTCTTATCAGTTTATATTGTTTTAATATCGGAATCACATATATCATAAAAAAATATATTTTTTCCATTGTAACCACACATGATGTTTTTTATACATCATAATCATATGTTGATTGCTTTCAATTTTCATCAATTATATTATTTTACAATCGTAATCATGATTTTTTTCTTTAATCATAACCACACTTGATTTTTATCCGCATCGTAACCATATGAATCATTACCATATGCATCATAACTATATGCATCATAGCCATATGCATCCTAACCATATGCATCTTAACAAAATGAATCATAACCATAGGCATCGTCACCATATGCATCATAACCAAGCATCGTAACAAGGTTATATTTCATATTCATATTAATAATTCTAACTAGGATATACATTGTGATCAAAATTTTCATTATAGCCAGGCTATTTATCATAACCCCGATATGAATCATAACTATGATATGAATTGTAACCACTATATGCATTGTAATAATGATAATCATCGTAACCAAGTTATTTATCGAACTTATGTAATGCATTGAACTCATGTCTTATTCCAATATCACATACATGTTTTATCTTACTCATTCTTTCATACTTATGTACTTATAATTTTCTAACTAAAACTATGTCGTTAAGTTTGTTACATAATAATCAAAATGTTGTCGTGTATTATGTTTGTTTTTACCATTGTAATTCCAGGTGTCTAAGTCCCTCCGAATTTTTCGGAGAAATATAAACATTGAAGGAAATATGACTGTTTGAACCTGAGGCCTATAAATAAGAAGTCATTCAAACAAGAATACATAACTTTTGTATCTTAAAAGTTCTAGAGAGAGATTTTATGAAATCTCTCTTGATTCATGAGAAAGCCTTGTTGATACAAGATATGAATGGATTGTTCCAAGTTCTTGTATTTCAGTAAGTTCTTTGTTTGAGTTTGTGCATCCGATCATTGGGATAACGATCGAGGGATTCTGGCGATAGGAAGACGTGCTTCAATAATCATATCAAGGGATTTAAAGTGTTTTAAAGGTAGAGGTGATGATTATCTTATTAATCAAGGGCTTAGGTGGATAAGAAGATAGTTGTGCCGATCATTGTATCGAGGGCTTACTTGGATGATGGTAAGACATACCTTTTATTCTAGGTGAAAGGACATGCTACTATTTAGGATAAAGAATTGTAATAGCTTTATCTTTCTATTGCCATCTGTAATGGAAAGGGAATTATATTGTTTATTATTTCTATTCTTATTATTTTATATTTTAATTTATTAAATTGTGATTCATTAATTATATATTGTATAAATTGATTCTATACGCTATATGGTTGAATCACTTACTTTCTTATTACTCATATCACTGTGTTCAATTAGAATACAATTGTATTTCAATACTTGTGGTATTACAACATATTATATCCTTCGGTTCTAAGACTCGTATGGTCATTTGTATTAGTTGGGGATTATATTAGTTAATGACCTCTTAAACTAAGTTCATTCTTAAGAGTTTAAATAAAAAGTTTTTAAACCTACAATTCACCCCCTCTTGTATTGTGTCATATCATATACATATAAAACTATTACAATCCAACCGAATTTTGAGGGTGAAGTTCATTTTAAGGGGGTATAATGTTACAATTTTTTTAATAAATTATTATTAATTAATAAATTATGTTTTTTGATATCTTCTATTACATGCCACACTTAATTTATTTGGCATTACACTCGACCAAATGTTTTTACAAACCATAATATTTTATTAATATTAAAATTTAAATGTGTATATTATAACATAGATATTAAAATTATAAAAATAAATATTAATTACTATTTTATAATTTTTATGTAATATTGTTTTATTTAAAGAATACATATTGATAATATGGTACAAATTTTTTAGAAAAGTGTGTATTTGTTTCAAAGATACTATTTTCCCCAAAAATGTTTTTATTGTATTTTATGAACAAATTTTATAAGTAATTTTAACCACTTAAATAATATGTATTAAATAAATTATTATATTTTGAAATAATTATATAAAAATTATCTTAAGGTTAATTTTATGTATTTTTCAAAAAGAATAACTTTTCAATTAATTGTGAAAAATTCTTATTTTTATTGAAAAGTTAATTTTTGTTTAAAAATTTATAAGGTTATTTTATACTCTAAAATAGCCTTAAATGTAAAATTAGGTCAATTATATATTTACTAAGAAAATTAATTTCATTTTAATCGTTTTCATATTGAGTTTTTATATCAAAACATTTTAACCATTTAATCATTTTCTCTTTCAAAAATGACTTTTTTGTCATGCATGTGGGTTTAATTTTAAATTATTTTTTTACCCTTTTATGACTTGAATTTTTCAAAATGGGTTCCATATTGAGAATAAAAATAATTTATATTATATAATTAGGTCAAAAACAACTCTGACTATAATGAATATTAAAAACAGAAAACATTATTTATTGTGGGTAAGGAAAAAATGAGTTTATCATAGGGTTAAATTAAAAATATAAGGGATAAAAATGACCCAAAATTTTTCGAAAGAGCATTGTATAAAACTATTTATACCTTAGAAGCTATATGTATCTTTAATTTTTCATTTTTTTACCATTTTTTCATGTTAAAAGCATGGGTAAACCCTTTTTCCCAAAATTACTGGGTTGTTACTCACCTCACTTATAAAAGGCCACCCTTTTACTCTCCTATTCAAAGTTCCGATACAGTTTGGTTCAGCCAATAATAGTCAAAATATATTCCCTACATCCATACCCACATACTAGAGACCTTTTTGATATCCTAAAGAATATCTAGGAATGATTTTGGTTAAATCTAAAGAGGTCATCCAAATAAGAGGAAAAGTTTTTAATATGAATTTTTTATTTTACATATTATTCTGGTCCTTAAAATATTATTCTATTATGATTATATAATAACATAAGTATCTAGAATATAATTATATGTGGTTTTATTAATTTAATAACCTATATCTATATCATATTTCATCAAATGGGACACAAAATCATTATTATTGTGTACCATGTACTATCAGATCGCAAACCGATGTTTTTTCCCCCATAACCTTTAGATATTGGATATGTTGATGGAATAAATTTTTTTATATGATATATATGATATTATAATTATTATGGAATTATTATATCATATATAACTTCTTACATCCCATTATGTGACAATACAATAAGGTCAATTGTGTGTACAGCGGACAACTGCTTCTCGAAATGATGAGATTCATTCACGCTTTACATAGATGGTAATAAGAACGTTTTTAATGAAAATATGTGATATATATGATATAAAATGATTATTTAATTGTAATATATTATTTATCTTTCTTTATTTTAATCTATTGAGAACATAGAAACATTGTTCACGTGTACTTACGACCCACCACCTCCATGAACATTGTATTAAATTTTATATTTATAAATTTTATGGATTACTATAAATAAATATTTACAAAATATATATTATTTTTATAATTTTTTTATAATTCATTAGATTATGTAACCATGATCAATCTAGTAGTAAAAAAATAGAAAATCAAAACATACTCAAAAAATAAAGAAATAATTGCACAAAACATGACTTTAACAGGGAACTGTTCCTAAACAGGTAATAAAAGGTCATAGTTAAATCATATATGATATTATATATATAATTATGGGTTTTTATATATTAATAATAAAATTATATTTAATATATAAGATTTTTGAATGTGTACAATGGAATTTGAGACATAAGGTAAGATATTTTAGACTCAATTTTCCTTCATTGAAATATATGTTATGAACATATCTTATTTTATGAGGTTTATATACAAAACCTTTGATATGTGTTATCATGAATTTATTTATTCTTAGTATAATATATGTTTTCTTCAATTTTATTCTTTCATGGGGCTTAGGGTTCAATGTTACCAAAGTGGTTTTAATTTATTGTTATAATCTAATTGCTAATTGGGATTATACATGATTATGCTTCCAATGATGAAATATTTTGATCTATATCTATTGAAAATAATTTATTTTAATATCCTATAGTTATTTCATTTGAATTTTTATTTTACCTTCAATTTCCTCTCTCTTTGTATTGATGAGTTTAAAATAATGTTTTAATGGAAAATCCATTTCATTTTTCTCTTGGGTCGAAAGCAATTTCTCTTCCAATTTTTTTTTTCTATAAATTTTTTCAAGAAATCATGTAACAATATCTAAATTATTCAATAAATATATTCTTAAAAATACTTTTATTTTATTTTTTGTTGAAAATAATATTCATGTCTTTTTTCAAAAAACAGATCGTTTGGATTTTGCTGAAAATGTGAAGAGAATATTTATTTTAAGGTGTCTAACATGAATAAAATAATCTAATATCAGGAAAATTATTTTCTTTGAAAATTAATTTATATGTTTTCATTGTTATTTTCAAATACAATTATTTACACATTATTTTATGAATTTATAATTTTTTTAGAAAATTAATTTTCAATGAAATGATAATTTCCTCAAGAAACTTTCCATGTGAGTTTTCTTCGAAAATAATTTTCCATATAAGATGCAATAATTTGATGATACTAATGATTTTATTATTATATTATCCATGTATAAAATAATTATTCCTTCACTGAATGGTTTATGTTTATGTTGAAATGATTTGTATGAATCCAATTTATCTTCTAAAGGTTATAACATGAAAAAATAATTACTAACCCACTTATTTTTACACAATTTATGCATTGATGAAATGATGAAATTATTATTAAACCAATTTAATTTACATAGGTTATGTTTTGATGAAATATTAATGAAAACCATTTCATTTTAGGGGTTTTAACATTATAAATGTTTTAATGATCTTGTGTAAAACATATGTATGGTTTTCATTATGTGATGGGTGGAAACTATATCTCCCTCTAATGAATTGGGAAATAATTTCTATATATTAACTTAAGAATGGAATGGGGGTGTGAAGGCAGTTTATTAAGGGTCTCTATAAACTATGATATTCATGAGAATGGACCTTCAATAACACGATGGTTTTAAAAAGTGACCTCATTCCACTATGATAGTCTTATAAATGAGCCTTGAACAAAAAAGGAAATTATTTTCTATGCTTATATGGATGCTGGAAATCTAATACCTATAATAATATTATGTTCTCATGGTCAACGTTCTTCGATTCCATTATTTTTCATTATATAAAACCTTTTCTTTTACACATAACAATACATGATTTTAAGTGTATTAAATTATCATATTATAATCCAATAATTGTAAAGTCCGGTGTCTTTGATGACTAGGTACATAAAAGTGAAAACAGTAGACTAAATAAAACATTTATTTATTTGATATTTTTTAATAGATCCTAACTTATAGGGTGATCATAAATCTTCGTAGGATAACCAGTTGTTAACATGAACAAATGGATGCTAAAAAGGCCAGTAAGAGAATAAACATAAGAATAAATCTTTAACACATGGGTTAAAAGAAAAAACATAATTATATAAAAAGGAAAGGAAAATATGTAATCATAACATATAATAATGTTATCATATAAAAAACTAGTCATAGTATAGTGTAAGATACATAAAACAAGGCTTTAGCATGATTCAAGGCTCGTTGCACATAGAGGAGAAAAATTCAAGGTTAACCACCAAAACCGTTGCATATGGTAGCACGATTCAAGTTAATCTCCAAGATTATTGCGCATAACATCTCAAGAGACTAAACATTACCCAATTAATTAGAGAAATATCTAGGTTCACCTATCATAACAGTTTCATGAATATGAATTCCACATAATGAATCATACATAATCAATAATACATAAACATAAGGATAACTAGGAAAATAAATGGGTATCATAATCGTGTCATAAACCATAATAAATGGGTGTATCATACAAGTGGACATGAAATAAAGGAACTAAAATATAAATGGACATTAATAAGTAAAAATAATCATATATCATGGAAATTTATTTCAAATAGAAGTCATAACTTTTAAAAAGAGTATTTAATAAATTTTAGCATTCAAACATTTTAGTGCGGTTTTAAGGATAATGGTAAAGAGAAATTTAAATAGAAAAGGGATTAAACTTTTATTTAAAACAATAATTGAGAAAAGAAGGTTAGGATAATAAAAATACTTGTATTATAAAAACTATTTTGGCTTAAAAAATGATAGTGTGCACTTACAATTGGTTAAGAATTTAGGAAGTTTCCATAAAACATGTTTTTTAATCACGAAGTATTGAGGAGGGAATAATTTAAAACATGTATATCCCCAAATGAGAATGATGAATGTATCATTAAACATTATTTTTAGAGTATAAATATTATTTATAATATGTGCATAAATGTAAAATATAACATCATTTGGGTAAAAATAAAGGTATAGCTACCCGGAGAAATAATGGAAGTTCAAGTATAATCCCTTACCTTTTATCTGATGGTGTCATTCACTTGATCTCAATTTCCAGGAAAACCTATTTAAATTCATTAATTTAAATTTACCGAACCTATTATTTATGTAATTTATTTATTATAACCTTATTATGTTCATTCATGGCCTTTTTGATGGGTTAAAAGGTTCAATTTCTTTGATTGTTTCATTGGTTTTCATGATTGGTTTACTTTAAAACATGTAATGATAAACATGTAAGATGAAAATGGTTGTCATGCATTAAAGTTGTATGTTAATAATTAACATCTATTTGATTAATTTTTTTAAAAAATTCATTGGGTTATTTGGAGTGAGGATGAAATATTATATAAAACATTAAAGACAAGTGTTTTGGCTAATTGGCATTTTTTACCACATTGAACACATTTAGATTTATAAATTAATATAATGTGTACAAAAGATTCCAAAACCTTAAATTAGACATAATACATATATTATAGTTTGTTTCAGCCATAAAAATGTTTTCTTGACTATAATTGTTGCTGGTAATAGAAATTTAAAACACGTCATCCTTGAATGTGCTAAATGAACACATCTCAGATGATGTTTTCTTTTCTAGTATAGAAGGAGGGGAAAAGAGTTATGATGATGAATTATTCCATTATTAGAAAAAAATTACATTACGTGTAATTTAATAAACTTATCATAACATTTTAAAGAAAGGATTGGAGGAAAGAAAAAGAAAATAATGGAACTTGAAAGAAAATAAATGAAATGAAAAGAGAAATTTACCTCTTGATTATATCTTCCATGGGAATCACATTAGGGGATATGATTTGGTCTTTTGAAGAGACCAAGGGCTGATGGATGTGGGGAGGAGATTGTTAGTATATTTTATTAGAATTTAGAGAAGGAAAAATTCTTGAGTAGAGTGAAGATAAGAGGTTTAAGAGAATTTGTATTTATAGTATAGGAGAGGAGGGGTTTCCCACTATTTTAATCATTAATATAAATTTTTTTCTCAAGAATATGAATAGTTTTTATTATTTTGACCATAAATAGTATATATAGAATGTGAGTTTGAACCAAAGGCTATTTACATAATCCATGACTCATTCATGATGGACAAATTAATTTATTTAGCATTTATCATAAATTATTGTATTTTACTATTGACAAAATTTGAGTATTTTTGAAAAATACCAAATATTTTCCCCAACCATTTTTCAATTTGTATAATTTAAAAACTAACTCAATATTATGAAAATAATTTTCTAAATAGGATAATTGAAATTTTTATTTAAAATTAAAAGTTAATTGAAAAATACATAATTTAAACTTATATCTTTCTTTCTAACACTTTGATAAATTAATTAAGGTCTACTAAAATTATCATATAACCACAGGTCAAAAAAATAATTATTCATGAATACATATTATAAAAATAAATTTTCTTTTAAACTAATAAATTAATCATAAAATTATAATTAAATATATATGACTCACAAAAATACTAACACTGTGATATAATTATATCATGTTGTCACTTTTATGATGTAAAAATATTATTTATACATTCGTTGGTATGTATATATATACAGATTTATTATTTAATTTTCATGAGGGTCGTATTACTATTCATAAGGGTAACATTACTATTTATAAGGGTGAGTGACTATTCACCAAAAATTAATTTTTTCTTATCCGACTTCAAACATATTACTGATTGCAACTGTGTACGTTATATTTTCAAAATTCAAATCCCAGAAGTGAAAATATTTTGTTTAAAGGTCACAAAGTACTTATTAGTTCATTATGTTTTGATTTAATGTCAATATACTATATATCATAATTATAAGAAGGTAATCTCATTGATAAAACATTGGGTCATTACATTCATGTGTTATTAGCTGCCTAAATTATTTCTATGACTGGATTTTATAATCTATGATATATAGGGTATGTTCCTCAATTATTATTATAATATAATTGTACCCTTATGCTCACAACATGTTGATATCTTCTTTTTTCCCTTAATGAGAATCTAAGGTCACTATATCATAAGTTTCCTTTCCCTGAGTTATGATAAATTATATTATGTATGATATGTATAGTAAGGGTGCTAGTTATGAAGAACATAGTTGGAGATAACTTAACTCACTTATGGACCAGTTGTTTATGTGTCTATGCTTCCAAAGGCATAAGACATAAATGATTCTCACATGATTTTTTATGTTATGTAATGGATATCCAAATTTTAAAAATTAGTATTTATGTATAATATGTTTGGGTCTTAAGAAGTTAAATTTTGGTTTGTTCATGTTGAATATAAAACCATTAAAATATCATTAAAAATATTTTTAAGGGAAATATCCTTTCCACATTGAAAATAACTTTTAAAAACAAAAAATTCATAAAAATATATTGAAAATAATTTTCATTTAAAATTACATTAGAAACATATAGAGGAATCTTCAAATAAAACATTGGTCATGATGGTGGAAATATCCTTCAATATGTAAATGTTGAAGATAAATATTTATTTCCAACACTTTTTAAACGGATTCATAAGATTCCCATTTATAAAACATTAATAAATTTACTTTTATAACCATTTACTTTCAGAAGATACCCATTTATGTTATGATTTTTGTTTAAGTTATTGTTTTTACTCTTGTTTTTGGATCTATAAGCGTTTCAAAATGTTTATATGATAGGTCTATGGTGTTCTGGGGGTTTGGGAAACGAAAGGGGAGGAAAAGGGGGTTCCTGGGCATGTTGCATAGTTCGGACACTATTAGTGAAAACTGTGCAGGAATCCCTGGTAACTGTGAAACCCTAAACAGATGATTATACATGGTTGGCTCACGGTTATGAAAACCATGTCGAATTCCCAATTTTTTTTTGAAGGGGTGTTTTTTAGAATATGGATCACACACAGTTTGTGCAGGGCTTGGAAAATTGTGCAGGTACATCATGTGACCTAGTATTTTTTGAGAAAATTACAAAAAATCCATCCCATGATTTTAATCCCCAACTCATGATTCTCCTCCATTATACCCCTAACAACCCTAGTGATGATCTTGGATGAATCAAGCTTCCCAAGGGTGGTTCTTCATTGATTCCAAGACATTTAGAGCACCGTTGGTTACAGATCAACGCCCTGGGTAAGTCTAATTATCATCTTGCTTTTTTTTATTAGTGTTTTTGGTTTATTAAATCTCCTTCAAAATACCTAAAACCATCCCTTTCTGATGAAACCATGGTTTGGGATTGAAGGGGTGTTTGAATCCAAATCCAAGGCCATGGTTAAGAGTTCTCTCAACATCGTATTGGATGTAGGTGGTCTGAAAGTATTATCCCATAGTCTTATTTAAGATTTGTTAATGAAATATTGTGTTCTTATTTTTACCGTATTTATTATTGGTTATCTTGGATTGTTTGATAAAAATGGGCTTCTAAGTGACCAATTAAAACCCTTAATATCCCCATGGGATAAAAAGAGGAGGACTTGACCATTTTAGGGCCACCCATGGGGTGTGACATAAATCCAGAACCCAAAAAATGTTAGGGTTGAGTGAAGGGATACCGAGTGACAATGTGAAACCAATGTAGAACATTTATTAAATATCATGTTATTTTTCATGAATTTTTATCTCTAATGGCATTGTTTATGCTTGGTTTTGTTATGGTATGGTAGTGGTGATTAGATAAATATGCATGTGAACATGGATTCACAGAGTAGTGTATTGACATAAGGTTCTTTGTCCACATGTCGAGTTAGTCTAAGGCTATAAACTCCACCCAAAAAATGAATGGGTTAGGTAATGGATGAAGGTTCTATTCCCATAATGAATTATTTCCACCCAGACTGAGGCGTTGAGGTGAGGATAATGTGTTGATGTGAAATGTCTATCCCTATTGAGATAGGGAATTGAATTATATCCCCTATGAATTGTTATTTTTTTCCTTATACCCTTGCGTAGATGATATTTATTTCTAACCCTAAGAATATGTGCTAAAAAAGGATTATGTAATAAAAATTGTATAAGAAATGAAATTTGGATAAATTCCAAGCCTAAATTTAATGAACCTTGTTAATGAATGGTACCCTAACCATTCATTGTTTACTTACAATTTATTTTTTTACATGTATGAACTTTCTATTAGAAATGATATTTTTTATACACTCTTGGTGGTGGTCTACTGAGTTTTGTACACACACCCTGCTCGGGCCACCGTTGGGTAGGTGAAAAAATTTCATGGTTTTTGGTCAGGACAAGGGTGATGAACCTACTTTAGGATGTTTACTTAGTATTGAGATGTACATAGAGAGGGATATGGACTTAGAGTCGGGACCCATTTGGGTATTTTTTCCATTTATAGAATTTTGGGTTTTGATTACTTTTCACTAAAGGTATTTCATGACTAAGTTAATGTTAATTCAAGGGTTGTGCCCAGTTGAGAGATGTTTGGATTATATTTTTATTAGTTATTACATATTTTTTCTGCTATTAATATTGTGATATACTATGGATTACTCTATTAAAGCGGGTCTAGTCTCCTCATGTGACTCATTATACCATCACTGCTAGCAGAAAACCTGTAGTGTACGGGGAGACACGCTTGAGGTCATGCGACGTCTCAACTCGTGGCACTAGTTTAGTGGATCTAAGGTCGAAGACATTACTAAGTGGTATCATAGGGAGTTTATTTTCACTTTATTACTATTTATGGATTGTATACAAGAGATTAAGATATTTTGGGCATTGGTTATGAGCTTGTTCTTGGGAGTAGCACTCCCATGTACGAGGGAACACCCAAGTTACCCTGTGTGGGAATTGTTTTTATTGATCTGTGTTATTATAGTTAAAAGATATTTCAACATTGGGTAATCCAAATGTTGTTTGATTTAACAAATTTATGATATTTGTCTCAGGGAAATAATTTCATGAGGTTGTGCATTCACTCATCATTTTAGGCATGTAAGTATATTGGTGAAATGTATTATTAAGGAATATCATGTGTAATGAAATGATGTGACAAGGTTAATGTTTTGGGTTGTGATAAATTGTAAAGGTTAATTCAGTTTCTAAAAGAGAAAGATTGCATAATGAAGGTAAAATTATTAATTAATTTTTCCTCATGGAAGGTTTAAATGAGTTAAAATGATGATTGTGACAAGTTGTGATATGGGAAATGGGGCAAAGAGGAAAGGACCGTGTTGGAAAAGAAGAACTGGTTTGAAGAGGTGTTGACGAAGGACTTGTGATTTAGTAAATTTTTTACTGCATATGGACCATGACCCATGGTAGGTATGGTAGAGGGTGGTGTTTAATGTGAGCTAATGACCATTTGGATAGATTATAAATAATGGTTTTTATAAGGATGATAGTGTGAGATCTTTTCAATCAATGGTTTAATCATGTCGGTCATTCTTTCAAGCATCAGGTGAATGAGAAGTTTAAATTGAGAATGATTGAGTTAAAAATTTGGTATTCATTGTGTTATCCCTTTGACCATGTATGTGTGGTTTGAGGCAGTGAGAGTGACCAATTTTGAGACTTTTGATTTGGATTATGAGGCCTTTCTTGTTACAATATGGCCTAAGTGGTGTGTTTAGGGAACAATTTGTGGGGTTATGGTCATTGGGTTTCAAGGCATTGTACTGTAATGAATGTGAGGAAACTCTCGTGTTTTTTGACTATATAGAGTGTATGCTAGACCTTAAGGATTGTGCTTGGGCCTTCGTGACCTTGTGAGTAGAAACCTTACGAGTAGTGTTTTGAATCTTGGAGAGGATTTTTGGCTCGTAGTGTCGATGTATGTTTACACCTTTGATACAGAACCTAGAGTAAATTGCTATTTGGGGAATGTGGCATTTTGTGTATCAGAACTGGGGTGAGAGTTCTATTTAAGACCATTTCTTCATTCGTGTCATGATATGTATAGTTCAGAGAGAGGACCAATATATATTTTTTGGAAGTGACTCTATTATAGGGAGTTGGTATCATTCAACCTTCAAGTGACCTATAAGAGAGGATGGATGAGGTTTCTAGTGATTTTGGGGGTGTGTTGAACATGTAGATGTTTTGGAATTTGATAGTGAAGCTCAGAGTATTGCATGGTGTGTGTTTAGCCAAGAGGGTTAATAAGGAAGATTGATGGTGGAGAGTGACACTCGAGTTGTGGTTACATGATGATTGTTTTATAAAATTAAGGGTGACCTCATAGGTGGTTAGCCCAATAATGCAGGTACCTGGGAATATAAAGTGTGGAGGATGCTTCAGAGGTGGTGTTGATGCACACCAAGTACCACCAAGTCTTAGTAAATGGTATAGTTCGGCCTGGTTCTTTCATAAAGGAACCCTAGTGTTTTTTATATGAATTAAGGTTTATTTTGAAGGGTTTTATTTTATGGATTCTTTACTCATCTATTTGGATGATGATTAATGGATTTGTTGAAGTGGTTTCAATCATAAAAGACAATGGTGACTGAACTATGGTTATATGATTTTTCTAGATGGTGACACCCACTGTAAGGGTGGTCACATGTCTAAACGTATTTTTTTGAATGGTTTGATTGTTGGGTGAGATGGATAGGCTGCCTCAAAACTGATGAGGCTGACTAACCATGATGCGTGGTTAGGTAAGTAAGCTGGCGATGGGCAATACACACGTTAAGGTTAATTTGTTAGAGACAGTTGGTTTGATTGGTGTGGTAGACCGTTGTGCTTTGGTTGTTAGCTAGAAGGGACACATCAGATGAACATAAGCATTGTGGTTCAAGTTTTTCCACATGAAATATTGGTTAATGACTACTTGGTGATTTGGTCGTGGAGAAATGGTTAGACTTGGTTGGAAATCACACCTGAGCGGTGGTGGTTAAGTGTTGATGAAATGTGTTTGTCAGGGGATCCTACGATCCTTAATAGTTCATGATGTACCATAGTACGACATCATAAATGGATAATTTGGTGGTGTTGTTCTTCTAAAAATTATTTGCCTACCTCAACTAGTGACGATCATGCCCAATATCTTGATATCTTCCTAGGTAACTTGAGAAGCTCCATCCTTGTGCTAAGATACATGAAGGTGTTGGGTTAAATGAGGGACATCATGGAGTTTACTCTCTTGGAAATGGTATATTCGGAGCTTCATGATGGTATGTACTCCCTTTATGGATTCGGTGAGGTCCTCGGGACAGACTAAGTGTCAAAAAATGCCCGGGGTTCAGTTCATGTAAGCCGAGAATATACACTGGGTGACATACATTTTATTATTTAGGAACAAATATAGATATCCACGTCTATGTTTTGGGGTTCATATTGTGAATTAGTGTTGAGAAACATTGGATGGAATCCCTCATAGTGAGAAATGTTGAAGACACTCCAAAGGCGGGGTGTGGTAATCCAGATCAGGATGTGAAGAGGAGAACCTCAAGTTGATATAGTGGCATTGAGATACCAATAAAAAACCTGCGAGGTGCACATTTGATTCCTCCGAGTGGAAATATGTTCCTTAGATGTTGTAATTGATGAGTAAAGTGTAGTATTTTAGATTAGGGTCATCCCAACTGAAGCTTGTAATTTCTGTACTGATTCATAGAAGAGTGTGGTTGGATATGACGATAGGTTGTGGCAAGAGAGGTTGGGGTCCTATAACTCAAACGATGATTGGGGTTAGTCTCGCGTAGTTTTTCCTTGTGTGGTTTTGAATTTTCTAGATGTTGTGGGAACCTTGGAAATGTTATGTGGTCTCATGCTGGGTGTGAAGCTTGATGATGGACTGAAGTGAAGTAATGCTGTGATGATGGAATTCTACTAGAATATAGAGAGTGACCTCAGTGGGTGCATGGGATGATAATTATAGGATTCAAGTTAGTAAGCACCATGGGAAGGTGAGAAAATGGTATCGTCCCATCAGTGAAATTTGGATATTGTAGGACAATCTATATTGGGGCGTTCTGATCTGATATGATAAACTTGAATGGGTGTGGTAATAGTGACCGACTTCTGGGATCATGTTATGGTGGCCAGTGCCTTTTTTAAATGAGATTTGGCTGAGTGAGGTCAAATTTAACTTATTCCTTGAATGGAGTGTTTAGGAATTTCCTCCTTAATGGGTTCGACGGTGCGGCTAGATGACAATATTGGGTAATTCGCTATGGATGTTCAAGTATGGTGAGTTGTAACATGTCAGGTTATGTGAAAGATGAGTTTAGATTGAGTTTATATTTCTTCATTGGTGGTGAATTGACATATGTTGGGAAATGTGGTTGAAAGGACCATGCATCCTCCTTTGAGAGATATTGAATTTTTTCACCATTAAATTTGGGGAAAATAGATGAAAATGATGACAAGTGATTTGGGTCAAGAATTGTGAAGATGATCTGACTGAGGGGGTTCCGATTGGTTCCTCCATTATGATGTGATACTGGGTGAGAAATTTCAATGTGTAGTAAGTCAAGAACTATTGTCTATGTTTTCTCTATGTTGTTTTAGTGGTTGGGTATGGTTGAAGTTGATGCATTGTTGAGGAGTTTGGGGTTCCTGTTGTGGTTGTGGGGAGGAAGAGGTGGGGGGAATTTCTGTTCCCTTAGTCCTTGTTCAGTGGGAATTGTGATGTTCAACCAGAGACATAGAAGTTGTGAATAGATATGTAAGCCTAGTGGAGTGGTTTCTAGTTACTAAATTTTAGTGTTGTTTGGATGAGTGGATTGAGGATGAGTCATTATAAGATCAGGAGGTTATAAGATCCTGGATTTTTTAAGGTA
Source organism: Viscum album (assembly GCA_963277665.1). Taxonomy (NCBI): domain Eukaryota; kingdom Viridiplantae; phylum Streptophyta; class Magnoliopsida; order Santalales; family Viscaceae; genus Viscum; species Viscum album. Next base: position 322,389,651 of record OY728156.1, read on the forward strand.
TGTGTTGTTTATGTTTTTGTTTGGTCTATTTTTTTGTCTAGATAAGTGTTTCCTCGTTTTTGATTGATGGATTGAGGGTGTTCTTGGGGTTTGGGACCTGAAATAGGAACAAAAGTTTATTCTTGGGTATGTTGCACGGTTTGCACATGGTTAGTCAAAACTGTGCAAGAATCCATAATAACCAGGCATCCATGGATAGAGGCTTACACATCATTGGCACACAGTTACGAAAACTGTTTGGAAGCCACTAAAAACCATGAAAATGGGTGCATTTTGTATAGTGTCTCATGCACTATTTGGAAAACTGTGCTGGTAAACCGTGTGACCTAGTATTTGTTGATAAAATTACAAAAAATACACCACAATATTTTAAACCCCAACTTGGGATTATCTTCCATTCGACCCCCTATAACCCTAGTGATATTATTGGATGAACCCAAATTTCCAATTGTGGTTATCCTTTGATTCTTGGCCATTTGGAGTTCCCTTGGATGTAGATCGAAGCCCCATGTAAGTCTAATGCTGCTCTTGCTTCTCTTTTTTGGATTACGGTTTGTAGTTTCAGTCATCTACTTCTGAAGACCTAAAACCCTCCTTTTTTAGTGAAACCAAGGTTTGGGATTCAAGGAATATTTAAATATGGATCCAAGAACATGATTAAGAGTGATCTCCTCACCAGATTCAAGGCAGGTGATCAACAAGTGTTATTCCATAGTTTTATTTGAGATTTGAGCATGAAATATTGTGTTATTATTTTCCCCTAATTGTGTACTTTGTTCTGTTGTAGTGTTTGATAAATATGGATGTCTAATTGAGATATTGTAACCCTCACAATCCATATGGGGTGCTTAAAAGAGGACTTGACTATTTTGTGGCCACCCACGGGGTGCACCAACAATCCCGAACATAGAAAATGATATGGTTAAGTGAAGGGTTATTGAGTGACAATGTGAAACCCATTTAGAAAGTGTTTTAATGGTTGATTAAGTTTAAAATAATATACTATTAGAGATTAATTGGGTGATAAGGTGTAAGGGGTTGTTTTTCATGACATTAAAATGGGAAAATTTGGTCGAATGTGGTGATTTCTATTGTTTAATGAAATATGGTTAGAAATTCCTAAGAGGAATAGTGTATATTAAATGGGAAACTTATATTTCGATGATGGAATGTGAAATGGGGAGTATGTTAATGGGATGTAATAAGTGAATGAATAATTATTTTAAATGGGTTAATACATGGGGTATGTGGTATACCTAATAGTAGAATGTAATAAGTGGTTGTGTTATGAGGTATGAGAAATGTACATGAAATTTATAAGTGGTTAAACTATTGTGAAATGATAAATCAGAGAAATGGGTAAATGTATGGTCATTAATGAATTTGTATAAGGCATAGGGGTTGTTGATTACACATAAGGGGTTAAGGAACAAGAATGAGAATTTGAAAAAATGGATATGAACTATAAATTATAAATGTATTAATGGGTTATAGAATAGTATAAATTCCCATGTTATTTGTTATGTATTGTGATATCTAGTGGTATTGTTTATCCTTGGTTATGTAATGATATGGTTGTGGTGATTGGATAAATAAGCATGTGCACATACATTGGTAGAGTGGGGTTTTGGCATGAGGTTCTATGCCCACAGCTCGAGTTAGACCGTGGCTCTAAACTCCAATGGAAAAATAAACATGATAAAGAAGAGGAATAAGTCTCTATTCCCCTAACTATGAAATTTCACTTTGACTGATGCTTTAAGGTGAGGATAATGTGTTGATGTGAAATGTGTTTCCCTAGTCAGACAGGGACTTGACTTATTTCCCCATTGCATTGTTATTTTATTCCTTTTACCCTTGTGTAGATGATATGTTTGCGTACCCCAAAGAGCATTTGACAAAAATGGATTATGTAATAATTATGGTATAAGAAATGAAGTTTGGATAAATTCAAGGAATTAATTTAATGAGCCATGTTAATTAATGGTTCCAAAACTATACCTTGTATCCTTACAATTTATTTTTTACTTTCAATAACTATCTATTAGCCATGATATTTTTTAGACACCATTGGTGATGGCCTACTCAGTTTCGTACTTGCACCCTACTCGAGCCATAGTTTCGTACCTAATCAGATTTCTTGGTTGTCAGTTAGGAAAAGGGTAAATGAAATACTTGAGGATATTGAGTTGGGATCGTGATGAACATGGAGAAGGATCTAGACATAGACTCAGAACCCATTTCAGGTTTTGGACATTTTTCTTATTTTGGGTTTTGTTTACTTTTGATTATTAGTATGCATGACGATCTTAATGGTAAATCAAGGGTTATGCTCACTTGGGAGATTCTTGTCTTATAAGTTTATTAGTTTTTCATACTTTTTATGCTATTTATATTGTGTTCTGCTGTGGATTACTATATTAAAGTGTGTATACTATCACAATGTGACATATTAGACCCTCACCACTAGTTGGTAACTACTTACATATGGGGAGGAGCACTTCAGGTTAGGTGGTGACTAAGCTCGGGGAACTGGTTTAATGGCTCTCCAGTCGGGGATATTACATAAAATATTGTAAGAGACCAATAAAAATACATCTAATAAATAATTTATGTTTAGAAAAGATAATGTTTTTAATGTTTTTTAGAAAAAAAGTATATAGAAGGGAATGATTCTTGATCTAATAGAAGGTACAAGATAGATATCTATTATAATCAAATTATATGATGTTTCTTCGATAATAATAGAGGAAATGGAAATTTATCATTTAAACAACATTCATAACAATTTTAGATGAAAAAAATCTTGTTCAAGATAATATGATCATATTATTTTCTCTAAAATAAAAGTCAACATAAACATTCTTTATATTTTAAGAGATTTAAACATAATATTTCTTCTAGTTTGGTAAATATTCAATCGTAAGACCTATAGAAGTGTAACTTCAAATTAAAATGAAAATATAAATATAATAAATATATTTATGATATTACAATTCAATGGGGTAGTATATGAACCACTTAATGGAATTTAGTTTGATAAATTTAGATGGATGTCCCAAAGAAAGGGAATTTTAGATGAATAACACTTAAAAAGGTCATATCAATGAATTGGGAGCTAGTTAATGGAGAAAATATGTGTAGTAAATTTAAATAAATAAAAAAGTGATAATATAGGATATGAAATTTTTTAGGTCAATTAAAAAAAAAATACTGTCATAACATAGTTAGTGAAGAAGAGTTGTAACTCATTGAAAGGAAATTGAGTTGAGAAAACCTTTACCATTTAATAACAATCTATTTTGATCAATTTTGAATAGAAAATTCAAATTGAATCTTTGAATACTATGATGTGTGAATGATTATGTGTATAAAATAAAAAATTATAGTTTATACACCACACAATAAAAATAAGTGATGAATATGGAATATGTCTCACATAGATGAAAATGACATTTCAAATACTTAACTTGAGTATAGACATTCAATGTTTGTCCATTTAAGAACTGTATTATAAAAACATATCAACTATTTTATTTCATGGGAAAATATTATAGGTTTATTACCTAATAATTTATTCGTTTATTTTATTTATTTTTAATGAAATAATTAAACACTTAATAATTTACATCCACATTGACTGTTTTAAGGATGTTTAGTCCATATTTTTAAAACAGTTACAATGTGTTGATTGTGGGAAAAGGGGTTAGTGTTCCATCATACCCAGAATAATAATCATGAAATAATTATCATTTTATATATAAATTATACTTTTTAAACCAACTATTAATAATTGTTTTGAAAAAATTTACTCTCTTACAATCTTGTTGACAGTAAGTCATATTTACGCTCGAGTAATGTTTTTATTTTTCAATGATCAATATGGGAATTAGGTAAGTATAATTTTATCTTTAAAAAATTATAATTGTATAATAAATATCATAGTATTTATTTAAATATATTTATATATATCATCAATGTGTTTCAGTGATGGAAAATGATTCACATGTCTTCGTGGAGGCGGTAGACAACACGTTTGTGCGAACAATATTATCATATTTCAATGAATGGGAATGTAATAAAATATATGATACATTTTATTTTAAGAATGATATATATGTAATGATTATCATATATAAACATTATTTCCATCATTATAAAATCCTTGAGAGGTGACGAAGAAAAATAAATTATATCGGTTTGCTAGGCGGTAGACGTCTATACACAGGGATGATGATTTAATTTCACATTTAATGGAATAAGAGATTGATTTAGTTTATTTAATATAGAAAATAACATATTAATATATAATATATATATATATGTGATTATATTATCAATGTTGAAGATTATTTTATGTAGTTTGAAGAATAAAAAAACAAAAATTCCCGGTTAAGAACGATACATCTTCTTCAAACCACCTCTTCGGTATTATAGATAATGTCATCCAAAATTGTATTTATGATTAAAAATTTTCTATGGGATAGGGTGAGGTAAGTATGTAAGGGATATTGGAAGGGTTTCATAGTTAAAAAAGACTTTTCCATTGATAAAAGATAAGATATGGGGAGATCTTTTATATGTGGGGGAGATGATACACTTGAAGTTTTGAAAAGAAAATGTTATACCCAAATTTTTTCACATGGAAAAACGTAAAAAATGTACCATTAATGCGTATTATATGAGATAAGTTATAAATATACCCATTAAATATTATTTATTCATGTTTTAGGTCAATTTAACCATTATCTTTTTAATCTAACCCCCAGGTGTACCCATTTTCACCTTACCGCGAGAAACTATTTTCTCTATTTTCACTATTCATTATGATAAAATCATAATTGGAATTTTTTTTATCATTTAAATTGGGACTAAAAAAATATTTAATCCATTTTTAAAATTCTTTTCATAGAACATGAAGAACTTAATATAAAATAAAACACATTGACACAATGAAAAATAGTTTTTTCATGAAATGTATGTTCAAGCAGATAAATGATATTATATTAAATTCATGACTATAAATAATAAATATTTTAATTTTAATTAATATTTATAGATATTTAATCTATAAAGTTCATTTAAATAAATCCTTATTAGGGGTTATTTTAATTTATTTAAAAAGAAAAACATTATGCACATGATAACATTTATCATAAAATTATGTTTTTAAGCCTAAAAATATACATATAGTATAAAGATTATTTAAATGTAATTAATTGGATTAAATATAAATAAATAATAATTTTGTTTCATTAAATTAAATTCAATTCATAATGTTCCTCTTAAAATACATAAGTTATTGAAATTTTTTTATATTGGTAATAAAATTGATTTTTTCACCATTCATAGAGAAATCAACAATTTATTAAAAAAAATTCACCATATGTTAATTAGGAGATAAAGATTTTAAATAAAAAATTTATAATTTTTTTTTGAAGAAAATATATTTTTGATTAATACAATGTCATTAAAAAAAATTAATATATAATTGACTATGAATTTCTTAATAAATTCATATTGAGTTGGAAGTTTATATTTATATATATTTAATATATTATTTAATTCTATTTATACACACTAATTTAATGTCTAGGTTATAATGATCATATATTTTATGGTCCGTTTAAGTTTGTTGTTGGGTGCTGCATACGCTATAAAACATAACATTCTTATTTGAAAATCTATAGGTTTTAAATAAAAACCTATTGAAACCACATTGATTGGTTGGGTTACAGATTTAACCTTATAACCATCCAACATGGGCCATTTTGGAGTCATGTTTCAAATAAATTGACTTGAAAATATTTTAAAACTATGAAAATTAATAAGTGTGTCACTCACCTTTATCATAAAATGGTAACTGTATCCTAAAAAATCCACAATAAAAGAGACTTTTGGTTCATCCAATAAGAGCCTAAATAAGTTTTTGACATTCCTCCCCATGAACAAGATTCACTATTTTGATAAAAAATCATCCTTGGAAGGCCTTAGTAATAAACCTAAATAGGTTGACTGAAGAATAGATATAATTCTTAATGAAAAGGTTTCATTTTATTTATTAATATAACTCATTAAAATCCTATAAAACATTTTTGAAATAATATAAATAGTATATTCCATATATTTATATGTTATTATGTTGATTTGATAACCTATATGAATCCCCTCTTCTATTAAAAGGGAAATATATGTGTCGATTGTGTGTATAGTGGACTACATCCTCACGAACCGATGTAATTCGTTTTCCATCACTACTTCTATAAGAAATATATAATGATGAATTTAATTCTAATATATTATATTTATTATATAATTTTAATTATTTAATCATAATATATAATATACCTTCTTAACTTATGTTTTTTTTGGAATATGATATCTTCACGGGTGTATATGTGTGGAAAACTGCCTTCAAGAAGTGATGTGATTCATTTTTAATTTATTCTTTAAATTAATGGTAAGTAGTATATAATTAATGAATACATGGAATATAAATTATATGATAATTTTATTTTATGTTTAATTTATATTTAACTTCTTTCTATTCCATCCATAAAATAGTGAAAATTGTGTTCATGTGTATGTGCATTTTTCCGTCTCCATGAACGATGTATTGGTTTTCCAATCTATAAATTTTATAAATGAAACTAAATATATATAGTTAATATATATTATATTTATATAATTATTAATATTATTAATATTATTTAACCATGATCAATATAAAATAAATGGAACTTATTTACAGAAATTTTCATGAACAATGAAACAGTTAACTCTAGTAAATAAGGATTTTCACAATGAATTTCTAATAAATTGATATTGTATGGTTATAAAGGGATAATAAATGATATTATAAATATGTATATGATTATTTTATATAATTAAAATAACTTTTAATTTGTTATTCATTAGTTTATACTTAATTTTAGTTAAGTGTAATTTGAGGTAAGGGATTGTCATCTCACTTCAATTTTTGTGAAAAAAAATCCATATTCTCTAGTTGTTTATTTTATGTGACGAATATACTAAGAAATGATATATTTTATTAATATTATTATGAAATTTAAGGTTATTTAAATATAAATATATGATTATTTATTTTATGGGTACTATAATTCAAAATTTACCAAAATGGTAAGGGATTTATGTTTCAATCCAAAATTTAATCGAGATTGTTTATGATTGACTTTTTATTGAGGAAATTATATGATTTTATATGTTAAATAAAGTCCATTTTCAATCTCTTATGAATATTTATGGAGAATAAATGTTTTCATTTAATTTTCCTTAAATTAATTACTTAAGAGAAAAACACTATTTTTAAAAAAAATTTACCATGTTTTGGTTTTTCAGTTCAAATATTTCACTTCTATGTCCATGTTTTCTAAAAATGTATGAAAAATGTTTTTAATATTTTGAAATAATTTTTATAAATTCATTTTTTTTTTCATTTTTAACTTTTTAAAAATTGGTTTAAATGTATTATTCTTGTCATTTTCATAATAAATTACTATTTTACTTTTTACAATAATTTTAACGGAATGTTTTATAATAACTTGAATGACATGAGTGGTATTTCACATCACTATGTCCACACAATTATTTGATATTTCTTTTAATTGTTTCTTCAGAAAATTTTAAGGGAATTTTTTTCAGAATATTTTTGGTATTTTTTAAATTTTAAATAATTAATTTCATATTGGAATGGTTATATTCCTCAAGTATCTTTTCATTCATATTTTTAAGGTATTTCTATTCACTGACGATGAAAAAATTTGGAGTTTCTTATGTTTTACTAGGGATATAATCCAATTTTACCATGCTTATTAATTATATAGATGGGTTATGATTATAATGATGATATGTTTTTAGAACCCATTTATTTTCATAGTGTTACACTATGATTTATTGATGAAATAATTATGAAAACCCTTTTCCATGAATGAGTTATGATATAATGATTTTATAAATGATCTTATGGAACACATGTGCTTGATTTTCATTTTGTGTTGGGTGGGTCAAGAATTGTATGTCTATCAAATTCATTGGGTAAAGATTTATATTTGATGAGACAATTAAGGGGTAAAAGTCTATGTTCTTGATATACTATAGGAATAAAGTAAATGAGAATAATCAACTATGGGATGGATCTATTGATCCATGATCCATTATGATATGTTAAACATGTTGGTACGCTTGGTTTAATTTGATTTTATGGTCTCAATAGTTATACTTGAAATATGAAATGGTTTTTATACTTATGATGTTGACACAATTTTATGAGATGAATTTAGGGTTTATGATTGATTTATGATGACTTTTCAAAATTATGATAAGTGAATTTTAAAATGATAATGTTTTATATCATGAATTGAGATTAATATAGATAATATATTGGGTATGAGATTTTCAATTTATATGAATGGTTTCATGCCCTTATGCTTATATTTTACTTTCATATGATCATCAATTGTTATATCCCATGTTTACCCATACTGATCATTTGATCTAACTATTTCTTATCTTTCCTTCCCCCAGGTTATGAATAACGGTTTAGGTATGGATGGTATATAGAGAGTAATAAAATGGTAGATATTTTTGTGAGATGTTAAAGATCCTTCATGAAATTAAAAAATTATATATCCAGTCTCCAAATAATGTAAATATTTCTGACCATTTGACATGTATTTCTGAAATATATTGAATCTAAAACATGTAATATTTATGTATGGAAATTCAATATGATTTTAGAAAGTACAAGGTACCTCAATCACATGTATTGGAATACTAATTAATTAATGGTTCATTGAATTTTTGTATATATATAAATTGATAAATTTATATATAATTTAAATAATTATCATTGCAAATATTATTTTTTGATTATAAATTCATAATGAAATATCTCATGCATTTACTCAAGGAAAAGTATCTGTTTAGGTGTATCATATCGAGAGAACTCACTAATTAAAATATCTTTAAGGTTATGCTGTTTATATAAATATTTAAAACATCATTATTGATTATTTTATTATCAAAATTCACACTCACCATGTTGATAAAAATATAAGAATTTTGATTCTCTGGACCAATAAAAGTTTATTAATTTAAATTACACTAAGAAATAGAGATATGTCATAATACCATATACCTGGGTACGATTAAAATTCTATTTATATCTCATATAAGATACATTTATTCCATTCCATCCCACAACATACATTGGGAAAGCCAACAAATTCCTTATTAAATTTGATGTCTAAGTGGAATTTACTAATTTAAAATTTCATCAATAAATTATTTTTTTTAATGAAATATTGGAATCAATTTCAAATGATCATATGTATTTGGGATTAAGAAAAAATTGGATAAATGGATGTCTTTTATGAGGAAAATATTTTTATACTATATATATTGTGAATTGTAGACAAGTTTGTATTATCTCAACTTAACGATAATTATTTTAAGAATTTATACTATAATTTTAAGTCTGGGTTTGTTTTTACAAAATAGTAAATGTTAAAAATGGTTACATATATACTAGTGGTAAAGTAATAAATATTTTGTTATATTAAATAATTGATCATTCATGTCATATAAATTAACATAAATATCTTATAACCAAATAATAAATGTTCAATAAAACCACTTTTTTAATGAGGTTTGCTCTCAAAGGGACATCATTTAGAGACCCTATCATTGGGCATTGGTAATTGTTTTTCAAAATTATATTTTTATGGCCCCATGTTGGTATTATATACTATGTAATATAACATAAATAACCATTATTCATGATATTATAGATGCTAAACTAATATAACAAGTTTTTGAAGTTGTGTGTTTTCAAACTATAATAGTGTAAGAATTACTATGTAATGTCTGAAAGTTATTAGATGCACAAATTTGGATTTAATCAACATAATTGTTTCTATAGTATAGTATTATATAATAGATAATCAGTATTCATATAATATTTTAGGTCATCATGATAACTCAAATTATCAAATTGTATAAATATAGGAGTTAGTGAACAATTACTATTATTCAAAACCCTTAATGGATGAATAAATAAAGTTGTTCAAAGTGTGAAGGGGTAGATCATATCATGTTTTATTTATCACGTCACCTCATTATATTTAGTGAACATAATAAAATTCATTCACTTTTTTCATAAATAAATTATTAATTTTGGTTATTTTTATTAGGATTTTTTTAATTTAAATACGATCATGGTCATAACATCAGATCAACTTCGATTTTGATTTTTCATTTTTATGAAAATTTAGAATATAAAAATTTGAAACAACAATCATGTCACATATGAAAATAATATATATAACAGACCACCAATCTAATTAAGATAGTAATTTTCTAATTCATTGATCAATTGTTTTAATTATTTAATTTTTTATTATATAATAATAAATTATTCACTTCTTATGGATGGTTATATTTCTAAAGTTATAGGGAAATAGTCATAAAATGAATGGAATTTAGGTTAATGAATATCCCAAATCATGTCCCAGAATATAATCATTCCCAGGAATAAAAGGTCACCACTATTATTTTTCATAGTGAAATATTTAATTTTCCTGTCCTTATAAAATCATATCTGTGTATTTTTGGTGATCTCAAACATGAGTGACGAGCAAATTACAATCTTATTTGCGAGGTTAATGGATACTTACAATCAATAAAATTTAGAGAATTTACAATATTTAGTGTCACTTATAGAAATGATGATGATAATTCCATTAAAATAGGTTGTTCCATCTAGTAATTTCCATGATCAAAAACATGAAAATGGAACAGGAACATTTATTTTTGTAAAAAATAATTCCATATCTATTAAAAAACTATAAAACAATAATATTTTTTATTCAAAAATTATCTTGTAAGTAACTTACAATATATATTTGATTAATTTATATGGACTAAGGGGAGTAGAACATATTTATATTCCCTAAATATGGAAATTGTTATAATTTGGATGGCACAGGGAAACTTAGTGGTAAGATATATGGGTCAAGTACTATGCATGGAAGAATGTGTGACTAAGGTTGATCCACTAGTGACTAATGATATTTTTTTAGATTTTTGGATTATTATCATAAAAACATGGAACCAATGAATATTGATTAATATTAATTTTTTTTGTGACACACATGGATTTAAATTAAAAATTTATACAAAGATGTTATCTTTGCTAAAATACTAGTGAAGGTGGGGTTCACACCACGAATCATTGGATAACTTGTAATATAATGCAGTTAATCAAATATGGAAGACATGAAATATTAGGGTTATTATATTTGAGCTAACTGATGTGACATTTGAGATTTAGAAATAGGATATCATAGGGAGGTCTTATAATGTAACATGGTATTGTTTTATTTGATTGCTGGATATGGATGATTCCTATATTCCATATCATTTTTACACCTATCCAAAGTGAGATATAGTTTTTTAAATAACAAAAGTTTAACGATTGAGTGATGGATTCAAGATCAAATTTCTCATACAATATATGACTAAGAGTCATATATAACCAGGATCAAACAGAATTATCAGATAAAATTTGAAAAAATATGAAACTTGAAGTTTTAGTTTAATATCCTTAGAATAAGGTGATTTTTTGGAGATATTTTTTATATATAATATCAATTATATAGAGACCAAAGCTTGACATATATGGATATTACATCAATGGAGATGAATATTCAGCACAATACAAAAATATATGGCCGAGGACTGTAAAAGGAGAGTATCTTTGGAAACATTGAAAAAAAATTTTATATCCTGGTGAAACATTTTCTATATATCCCTTAAAGATCACGACCTATAGTAATTATACCTATAACCATTCTTCCTAGCATGGGTATGGGAACATAAAATGGAGTGATCAAAAATGATAACTAATGGTAAAGGAGGGAGATATGTAAGCAAAATCATGAGAATAAGGGTATGATAACATGATCATGAAAATAGAAGATCATACCCTACATATGAAAGATCATATATATGATTTATGGCATAAATATTGGTTGTTCCTAAGACATAAATAATTAGGAAATAAAGATCATAATCCATGAAAACATAACATAAGAAGGAAACATGTAATTGTGGTATACACAAAATCATATAATATGATTTACATAGCAGCCAAGGAATTACCGATAAGACCATCTTGGTAGTATGGTTTCACTCCTAATACCATCTTCGTACTCATGGTTCACTCACATAGCCATCTTAGTAACATTAGTTCACTCCTCATGCCATCGTGGTAGTCATGGTTCACTCCCATGAAAATTTTAGTAGGATGAGTTCACTCTTCATACCATCTTGCTAGTCATTGTTCAATACCATGGACATCTTCGTAGTCATGGATCATTCTAAATACTATATTATCATATATCATGAGATATAAATCTTCATCCAATGCAATGTATGGAGATATAGGTTCCCGAGTCTTAGAATGAAACCATGCATATATTTTCCAAAAGATCGTTAAAAATCGTATCATAAACCATGAAATGAAATGGGGATTGTAAACATGTAATCATATCATAACCTGTGAAAAAATATTGGTTTCATAATCATTTCATCATAAACATAACCTAAGAAAGGAATCATATCTTAAAAGAATATAACTCATGAAAGAGAAATGAGTATCATAAAGACCATGAAATTGTGTGTAACCCATTCATAGAAAGAATACGAGTTGAATATTTCGGTTATTTCCAAAAAAACATGAGTAACATCAACATATGTCATCTTATATGGAAAATAATTTTGAAAAGTCTTTCAAAAGTGTTTCTCTACAAAAATATCCTTCATTATTTGGAATTTTTTTTAATACCTAAAACCAATTTAAAATAATTATTATCGAAAATACCTATAAAACATATAACGAAGACATGAAATCATTTGAAAATTTTTTTCCTTGAAAATATAAAATACGATTAAAAACATTTTATAAAAATTTTTCTTAGAAAACACTATTATAACTTAAAAAGAATTATTGAAAACATTTTGATAATTATTTCCTTGAAAATAAATTAAAAACTTATAAACATAGCTTAAAAACATTTGGAAATCTATTTCGCTTTGAAATAATTTGAAATATATAAATAAATCATGATAATATTTTAAAAAACCATTTTCCATTAAAATACCTAGAAATATTATAAATAAATATTGAAAACGTTTTGGGAACCATTTTATTAAATATAATTTTAAAAAAAATTCTTAAAAATTAACCATAACATGAATGAAAATCTCTAATGGATTTATGGTGGTGAAATCCATAAATGTCATATGAGATAAAAAAACATTCATTTTTCATGATAATAATGATTGAAAATCACATCATTTGGAATCCCACAAGATTATTCCTTTGAAAAAAGTTGTAATAGAAAAAAAGAGAAAAAATAATTTTAATGACCATAGTATATACTTAGAATATTTTTGGAAACCCCTTCTAGAAAACATGGTGTTTAAGGGACACAGATTTTCGACCGATAGGAATGTAATGTTAGAATTTTGTAAAAACGCTATCATAACTATCTTATGTACCATATATTAGTAGATGACCCCAATACATGAATATATTAAGTATAAATATAGGATAATAAAATGAATTAATTTATTGATATATTTGGTATTATATTTCATTAAAATATGGATAAACATAAATAATATTGAAAAGGGGTGCGATTGTCTCCATAAACTCTTATAACATGGTAACATGTGATCATACTCTAGAAGAAAATAAAAGAAATTTAAATGAATCTTAAAATACTATTAAAATCAATATATTCATGACATAATATGTAAAATGGAATTATATACACCTCTTAAATAAAAATGCATAGGTGTATAACAAAACATGAGTCTCAAACAAGGAAAATTGAGGCAAACAGTTTTTACTGATTGGGTGACTTTTGAAACATGAAACCCATGGAATAAAGATCATAAAATGGATAAGTAAAGAACCATAAATTTATGTATAAGAATAATTTTATACAATCAGGTTCAGTACATGCACCTCACCAAATTAAAGAGTGGCGAACATATCTTGTATCCCACAGAAATTAAAATTGAAATTAAATCACGTTGCCTTGTGTGTTAACTCTCTTCGTACATGAAAAATATTCCTGTATAATAAATATAAATTTCTTATAAATATTTTATATAATTATATTATAATACCAAAAAGCATATATAGTTTTATTATGACCTTACATTACCCTCTTGTTATAGATCTTATGTTAAGGTTTATTTTAGGGTAATATTCGCTTTGTTCTTCACATGTGTCTTAATTTGTTATATCGTTGGTCCTTATAATTATATGAGGATTCCATATTATATAAAATGATAATAAATATATGATATATCTATTATATTTGTATTATAATAATGTATTGAATATAGGAGTATGAAATTGAATATACCGTCTATGGAGAAGGCAAGCCTTATGTATGCATGAACATCGCCTTCGTTTTTATTGTCGTATTGAATGAAAGAAAGAAAATGAAATATATGCATATGTTTATATTGTAATTATAGTATAAATACAATTATATATATATACATCATATAGCTTCATTAAACTCATCCTTAATACATTCTATGTACTATGTGAATGAATCACATCACTTTGATGGGGCGGTAGTCCACACTTTCTGAAATGAAATTATCCTAATTACACCAAATGAAAAGTAAAAAGTTATGTGTTGTAAAAATAATAAATAAGATCATAAAAATAATAAATATAATATATGAAATATATAATTAGATTTTCCATCATAATTTTCACCATGGTAGGTGGTAATTGAAAAATGAACAATCACTATTTCGTGAGGCATTAGTTTGCCGTAAACAGACACAATATGTTCGTTTTCCATTAGATATAGTTGTATATTAGTGTAGGTATAAAACATAAAATAAAACTATCCTAGTATGTAGAGGATACTAGTACTTTCATATAATAATTTAATAATGACATTGGAGGGGGTGGGGTATGAAAATTACAAAAAGGATCTTGAGAGAAGACGTTACCTCTTAATCTAGTAACACCTTTTAGTTTGTGACAAAAGGATTTCTTGGGTTTCCTTCTGACCTAGGGATGGCTGATAGGAGGAGATTAGGTAAGTTTTTAGATTATTTTATCTGAGTTTTGGTGATCCAAATGACATTAATGGTGTGGGGAATTGGTTATAGGAGGTGACCTTTTACAGGGAAGAGAAATCACATAGTTAGTATTTTTTAAAACAAGGTAGGTGCACCCACATATTTACATAAAAAAGTCCTAAAAAAACAACCAATTAAAGAGTGGAAGGTTAATGGAATAATAATGGCCATAAAATTGGTGTTTTACTAGTTTCTAGGTTGTTTTGGGTTTTATATTTATGGTTTAGTACTTTATTAACCATATTTTTTCTCTTAACTGATTAAATTAATTTTAATCACTTTCACTAATATTTTCACACAAAAATAGTTGAATTTTTCATGTATTATAAATTAATTTTATTACAAATATGGAACCCATTTTTAAAAATTCTAATAAAAAATAGGATAATATTAATTTAAAATGAATCCCTCAGTTGGATAAAAAATACAGTGTTTTAAAGTAAAAATGATCCAAAGATTGACAAGTTTTAATATCCAATTTCAATGTGAAATTGGTTCTAATGATCTACATTCGATTAGTTTATAAAAACATTTTCTATCACAAATATCAAACTAGTTTAAAATATAATATATCCTTATGAAATCATTTTATGAAAACGTAGTTTTGTATTAGAATATAGTATTTTTAAATATTTATTAAAAAATAAAACCTTATGGAAAAATAAAAAAAATTATAGTACACTAATTTTTAAGTTTCTATTCAAAATATGTTTTATATTTTGGGATTAAATCAATAAAAGTTACAAAAATTGTATTTAAAATTGGTTCTTCATTAAAATGTGGTAAAGATACCTTTATAAAAAAAATTATGCATAAAATTTGGTGTGTTCTTATCTTATGCCTATAAAATCTATTGGATGAATATAAAAAATATTTGATGGAATATATAACATATGTATTAAATTTATATCACTTATAAATTTTAATTAATTTAATTTATTTGTTTTAAATATCATTGTGACAATAATAATATTTTCTATTATATTCAATCCATTTTTCTATTTATTTCTAATTAATTTGCTACCTATGAATTCATGTTATACATGTGTAAAACAAATTTTTTCTTAATTTAGCTATTAATTTTCATATCCATAAAATTAAAATCTATGTTTTATTTCATTATAATAATATTTTTAGTAATATATTATAGTTAGGTAACACTCGATCTTGTGTGTTACGCAAGACATCGATGAAGGTCATTCTTTCTTGTAATGTATGCTAACCATGTAGTCTTGTGTTACATATGCCAAGTTGGTATTTCACATGACATACTCCTACGTAGTTCAATGTGAAAGGAATGTTTGAATTAGTGAAAACTATTTTCAGTGTTGCGTGAAATGAAAAACATCGAAAGATTAAATTAATTCGAGAAGAATTCTCAAAATCTTCGGGTGTTACAATCAACCACAATTAAAATGAATCTCTTGCTCAATTTTTTTGGGTTATCAGAGGTTTAATAATTTCAAGTTTCATTCATAGATACCCACTTCATAAAAATGAATACTAAAACATCCCTTAAAAAAGAAATTTTGGAACCATAACAGTTACCCAAAGTAACATATAACTGGGATTCCACATTGGAGAACCTAGGTTGGGAGTGAAGATTGGACATAGAGGAAAAGAGAAAATATTTGTAAGGTGTTTTAGGTTATCAATCAAAATAAAGTAAATGATCAATGAAATGTTAAGGGACTAAAATTCATAAATATGTGATAATTTATAAGGCCATTTGTTCATCAGAAATTAAGGTATTAGGACAACACATTGGTTTGATCATTATCCAAAATTTAAGTAATTTTGATATTGAATAAGAATATAATGAAATATAATTACGTGGAATGTTTCAATAATTTTTTTTCATTTGTTGGTTGCTATTTTATCTATATATAATTTATCCATTATTTTTTGAAACAGATGTATAGAAATTATCATTGATTCCCATAGAACTAAAATACACATTTAGAAGATCCTATGTCCTGTAAAAGAATGAAAAGTATAAATATTTATCTCTAGATATCCTTAAAAAAATAAATATGGTTAATTCATCAATATATGAATATTAAAAGTAACACAAATTTTTCATCATAAATATGTATTAAAAAAAATAAACACACATTAATTATGACATCATATAGGCTAGTGGTAGGCATGGAACACTTATCTTCCTTCACTCATAGGTTCAAGACCTGCGACCTTTCTAGACTAGATTGGTTGTCACCTAACACAGAATATGTCCTTAAAAAGAAATAGTAATATGACTTTCAAAATATATAGGTTGGACATTATTGAAAAAGGATAATCCATAAATATAATTTTCACCAAGGGTTTAAATACCAACTCACTGCATAAATATTTTCTCTGAACTTTAACATAAACTTTTCATGAATGAAAAACCTTATAAACCTTCTCAATGATGAAAAAATTTAGAAAGAGTGTCATGAAATCAGCATAACATTGCTTCCTTTATATTTCACAAAGTAACCATTGGTCGTCACATTCCAAACATGTGAATTACATAAATCATTTTGGAAAACACACATGCTTCTTTATGCCAAGGTATATTGGAAGTATTCCTTAAATCCAAAAAATGCTGTAAACTTCATCAATGATAGCATAAACCACATATCAAGAATTCCTTACTTATTTCCAAGGAAATCAGATCCATTTCATTTACATATCCATATCCACATATAATTATCCATACAACATTATCTTAACATAAAGTACATATTAAGGTTTACCTTCCCTTAGTCAAAATATCACATTTTCATTAAATCACTTCACCATTTCCTCTGGAACATTCAACATAAACTTGTAAATATGATGAGGGAAAGAACATAAGTAAAAAAATACTTTTATATTTTATCATTCACAACTTTTTAATAAGAAACATAAAATATTCAATTAATTCATCTTTAATCCATTAACAATGCTACCTCATACTATAACATAACACATCTTTACTTTCACATTTCTTTTTTAGTCTCATTATCATCCAAAATGTAACTATTAATCGCACCACATTACTGATTCTCTTTAGGATAAATCTTCTATGGATATTGAGTTTTATATTGACCATTTACTCCACACTTAAAACATTTAACCATTGATAATTTCTTAGTAAGGAAAATATTCTCATCCATTTCATTTAATAATTTCTTCATTATTCCATTACAGTCACTTTCTTTTTGTCCTTTTCTATGTTCAAAGTAGATTATTATTCCTCTAATACATTCTCTTAGGTGTTTCTTTCCACACTATTGAAACAAAGGAAACCAAATATTATTTCCTCCATGGTCTCCATTACCCGAACTGCTAGTGAACTCCTTAATTATCTTTCTTGGTGAGTCTGAGTGTTGGTTAAGGTTCACATTATTAATTATGTTACATTAAAACTGGTTAGAGCTGACCAAAACATCATTCACTATGAGCATCATCCCACTTGAGTACTCATTAAAAATTGTCCATGATATTCAATATTACTACAATACCTTTTGGTTCACTCCATTGACTAAAACCACAAGCATAGTTTTATCATTACATATCATAGTAGAAAAACACATTGTAATGAAAACAATTACTTATAGAATATCAAAAAAATTACACCTTCAATAATCATAGAAACCCTAGGTTTATTTTAGGTTATTCATAGACAACTTATATTTATGTACTTTATGATGTTTCATGAAGTGTTTGTGAATTTCAAAAGCATATCTCCCAAGTGTGTCAAACCAAGTGTGAAATAATTCTTATTCTCACGTATGAAATTACCCAGAGTCTGGCCCGAAACATCTTTTTAAAGTATCTACCCCTTCGTACATCTATTCCTGAGTCACATACACTTGTAGTATCCAAATAGGGATATATTTTTAGGATACCACCCACTATATCCTTTAAAAAAAATTCCAGCCATTTTACTAAATTTTAGATCATCCTTATAGTTCTCCCTAGAGACCAATTAGACAAATCCTTAGAAATATACCTAGGTATATCACAAATTTTTTATCATCCTAGTTTCTAGAGGATGACTAAACCATTCCTTTAATACAAACTATTGAGACATAGGATTGAAATACATGGATATTACATAATTTTAGATTAATATTTAGTACATTAATACAATACATGCATGAGGAGAAAAATAGTTTATTGTATTTTGATACATAGAAATAGAATCCCGTATCCTAGTGAAAGATCATTAATATATCCAAAAAATATCTCCACCTTTAGTACTTCTACCTAAAACCATTATTCATAACCTGTGGAAGGGAACATAAAAAAGGGTGAGCTCAAACGCTTAGTAAGGGGAAATAAGGGAGATATGTAAGAATAATCATGAGAATCATGGTATGAGAACACGATCATGAAAATAGAAGATCACACCCTGAATATAAAATGTCATATACATAAATCATGGAATAAGTATTGGTAGTTTACAATAAATGAATCATAAGAAAACAAATAACATAATAGATGAAAACATAACATAGGAATAAAATATGGAATTATGGAAAACAAAAAAGAATATAATATGACTTCCATAGTAGGAAAGTCATTATTTCCTATATAATCTTAGTAGCATGGGTTAACTCCCCATACTCTCTTGGGAGTAATGGTTAACTCTGATAGACTTCTTAGTAGCATTTATTCACTTCTTATACCATCTTGGTAGTCAAGGTTCACTCCCATTTCCTTCTTAGTAGAATTACTTCACTCATCAAACCATTTTAGAAGTCATGGTTCACTCCCATGTCAATATTAGTAATCATTGTTTATTCCCAAGATAGTCTTATCCTATGTCATGAGAAACAAATCATTACCAATGAATTGGAGTAAGGTATAGGTCCCACACGTCTCAAAATGAAATCATAAATACATATGGCACAAAATCAATAAAAATCAGATCATATCCCATGAAATGAAATTCATATTATAAACATGTAGTCATTTCATAACATGTGGGAATAGATATGTTTCGTAATCATTTCATCATTAAAAAACCCATGAAAAGAAGTGGGGTTTAAAATCATATATCCCATGAAATAAGAACAAGTTTTATAATGACCATGACAATAAGAATAACCCATTCATAGAAAGAATATGAATGTAACATTTATATTATTTTCTTAAAGTTCACGAGTAACATCAAATAATGTCATCTTAGATGGAAAATAATTTCGAAATATCATTCGAAAACATTTCTCAAGGAAAATATCCTTTCTTCTTTGAAAAACGATTTTTAATACAAAAAAACATTTTCAAACTATTTTCATTGAAAATACCTTTTTAACCTAGAGATAATAGTTGATTTCTTTTGAAAACCATTTTCCTTTAAAACATAAATTACACTTCAAAACATTTTTAAAACCTTTTTCATTGAAAACACATTGAAAACATATAAATAAATCTTGAAAATGATTGGAAAATAATTTCTTTGAAAATAAATTAAAAACATATAAATAAATATGGGAAATTTTTTGAAAAATATTTTACTTGAAAATATTTTGAAAACATATAAATAAATATTAAAAACATTTTGAAAACATTTCCTTGAAAATACATTGAAAACTTATAAATAAATTTTGAGAATGTTTTCAAAACCATTTATTTGAAAATATATTTTGAATTTTTTTTCAATAAAATTAATCATTAAAAAAAAGGAAATATTTAATCGATTGATGATAGATAATTCTTTACATGTCATTCGAGGTAAAAAACATTCCCTTTTCCTAGTAAAATGAATAAAAATTTCCTCATTTGAAAATAGAAAAAACTATTCACTAGAAAACATTAGTAAAATAAAAATGGTAAAAATTTCTTTTAATGATCATTCGATATTATTTTAAAATTCTGTAAACCCTTTTGGAAAACTTGGTTCTTAAGGGAGATATATTTTCAACAGTAGATAATGTAATGTCACGATTTCATAAAAAAAATTCTTAACAATATTAAGTACTATACAGTAGATGATGATACCAATACATGAATATAGAATGAATAAAAATAATTTTATAATAGCATTTAATGTCTTGAGATATGATTTATAATATTTCTTTAAATGAATCACAAACATAGAAAATATTGAAAAGAAATGATATTTTCTCAATAAACTCTAATAAATTGGTAATTTGGGATCATAATCCCCATTGTAAAAAAACAAAATTACATGATTCTTAAAATAATATGAAAAGATGAGTATTCATTATATAAAATGTCAAATTGAAGTATATATACCTCAGAAAGAAAAATGTTTAGGTGCATAACAAAACAAAAGTTTCATAGTAGGAAAATTGTGACAAAATTGTTTTACTGATTTGGTAACTTTTGAAACTTAAACCCCATGAAGGAAAGATCATAAATTGGATATATAAATACAAATTTTTTTAAGTGTAAGAATAATTGTATATAATAAAGGTTATTATATGCACCACAATGAAGGAAATAGTGAAGAAAGTAGCTTATATCTCATAGAAATTAAAAGTGAGATGAAATACACTTACCTTGTGTCTTGACTCTCTTTGTACTCATAAAATTTTCCAAAATAATAAATATACATTTACTATAAAATTATTAATTAAGAATATTATTATACATAATAAAATATATGGTTTGACTATGATCTTAGATTAATCACCTGTTGACGGTCCTATGTTAAGGTTTTACTTTGGGTAATATTCACTCTGTTCTTCGCATGTGTCTTAATTTTTTATATCATTCTTCCTATACATATGGCCTGATTCCAGAATTTATATAATGATATAAATATATGGTTTATATAAAATATGTGTATTATAATAATCTATATAATATATGAGTAAAAAATGGAATACACCGTTCTTTTAGATGGTATGTCGTACATATGTACGAACTATGTTGCCGTTTTTATTGTCGTATTGAAAGGAAGAAAGAATAAAAAATGAATATATGTATATGTATATAATATAATTATAGTAGAATTATAATTCCATATATATCATATAATATCACTAAAACAAACCTTAATACATTCTATGTAGTGTGTGAATGAATCACATCGCTTTGAGGGGACGGTAGTGCACATTTCCTGAAATGAAATTATCATAATTACACTAAAAGGTGAAAATATATCAAATGTAAAATGAATAAAAAAGATTAAATTAACAATAAATATATTATATTACACATATAAATATATTTTACATCATAATGGCCACCATGGTCGGTGGTAATGGAAAAATGAACAATCATCATTTTGTGAGGCAGTAGTTCACCGTACACATTTACATTATCTTTTCTACCCATTAGATAAAGGTGTGTGTATGTGTAGGTCAATCCATTATCATAAAAATTTCTAGTATATTTAGAATAATTTTTTTTTTCATTCAATAATGGAATATATTGAGTGGAGTGGTGGAGAAGGAAAATAAAAGAAATGATATTGAGATAAATTATTACCTTTTAATCAGGTAACTCCTTTTGGTTTATGGAAAAAATGCTTTCTTGAGTTGACTTATGAAAAAGTTCATACATCAAGTAGTAATGGAAGGATGTTTGGAGATTATATTAGGAGATTTTGGGAAATCCAAGGGGCTTTAGAGGTGTGAGGAAGTGTGTATAGGTGGTTGCCTTTTATAGGGAATGGAAAAGACACACATGGAATTTTTTAAAACAAGTTAGGTGTACCCATGTTTTACATAAAAATTTCATAAAAAACAAATAAAACTAAATAATGGAAGGTTAATGGAATAATAATGGCCATAAAATGGGTTTTGTAAAAGTGTCTAGGTCATTGTGGGTCTAATATTTATGGTTTAGTATATTATAAACCTTATCTTTCTCTTGACAAATGTAATTAATTTTAATCACCTTCAGCAACATTTTTGTTCAAAAAACAGTTTCCCTAGTTATACATGATAAATTATTCTGATTACAAGTATTTAATCCATTTTTCTATATTCTAATAATAGAAGTGGGAGAAATTAATTTAAAATTTATCCTATAGTCAGGTCAACAATGCAAGTTTTTAATCTAAAAATGATCAAAAGATTCTAACATTTCATACCCAATTTAAATGTGAAATTTTTCCTAATGGAATAAATTTTATTAATTGAGAAAAATATTCTCTAACTAAACTTTTTAACAAATTAAAAATATTATTTAAACTTATAATAAAATTAGATTAAAAATCAGTTCTTAATTAAAACCCAATATTGTTAACAATTCATTAAAAAATTGATACCTATTAAAAAATACCAAAAAATTATCATAACCTTTTTTTTATGTCTTTCTTACAAATATGATGTTAATTTTGACATTATAAATCATTAAAATTCCTAGATATGGGATTTAAAATGGGTTTTTCATAAAAGGCGGTAAAACTCATAACATAAAAAATAGGTTTTTATGCGTAATATTTGGTTTGTTATTATCTTATGTCTATTCAATCGACTATATGAACATCAGAAATATTTTAAGGAATACTTAAAATATTTATCAAATTAATATAACTCACCAATTTTAATTAATTTAATTTTCTATGTTAAAATTTCTTCATGACTATGATAATATTTTTTTATATTTAATCTGTTTTCCTATTTATTTACAATTAATTAGTAACCTATGATCATATTATATTTTTGTGAACCATATATTTTATTAATTTAGTTAATATTATTCGTATCCATAATATTAATGGATATGTTATATCTTATTATAATAATATCTTAAATAATACATTATAGGTAGACAACACTCAGTCTTGCGTGTTACACAAGCCATAAAGGAAGGTGAATCTTGCATGTAATGTACACAGACCTTATTGTTTCTTGTAACATATTCCATGTCTTTTTTTTCATATAACATACTCCAAGAAATATTCATGTGAATGAAATGTTTGAATTAGTGAAAACTATTTTAGTGCCACGTGAAATGAAAATATCAAAAGATTAAATTAATTTGATTTTACTTTTCATAAAATATTTGTTTGTTACAAATGGAATCTCATAAATTATTAATTATCCAATTTATCATACCACTATCTCTGTATATTAAATAAGTGGTTCTGAATATTGGTACCTAGTTAACTAGATGAGAGTATTTGAATTATTTTTATATATTTTCATTATGAACTTTATCATTTGTTTTTAATAGTTTATTACTTGTATAGACCATATTGGGTACACATACACACCCTATAAATAATCTTTCATGATGATGTATTTACGATCACATACAAAATTTTATTTCCCTATGTGATGATTCTAGTCATGCTATAGGGTTTTTATATTAATAAATTAATTATTTAGTAGTACTATTATGTGTTCATTTTAAACTACTACATTTATGTTTTTACTGTTATAAAAATAATTTTATTTTGTTGGTGGATATAATAGTTTCAAACTAGTATAAAGACATAGATTTCAAATTTATCATTTTCTAAACTTATAAGGGTATTTATGTCATTTTTATAATTAAATCAATAAAATTAATTTTTTTGATGTTTTATAAACAGAAATTTATATTTTTACCTCACCATTGATTTTATATTTCACAATTTTTTAAAGATCCCATTATATAGATATTTCATGTTAACTGAATAAATAGATTGATGTCATCATTATGTTTAAATATTAAAATACATCCCAAATATATTGATTATTTTTTATTAATTTCTTAAAATTAATTGTTGTTATAGTCTAATTTTAGTAAAAAATGTAAAATTCATGATTTTTATATAATCTTGAGTTTTTTATTGTTGATAAAGTTTCTGATTTTTTTTGGATTGTTTCATATGTTATATAGTTATTATTTTTCTTTTAGAACTTTTTATTTAATAGGTAAAAATGGGTAGTTGATAGAGATCCAATTTTTATCTCCAATATTGAAAATAGTATATGTATATTTTAGAAAAAATGAAATCAATTTTTATTAAATATATAAATTTATACTTCCAATGGATTTGAAACAAATATATTTAGGGTATCATATATAGATATTAAATAGGAGGTTGATTCCCCCTAACAATTTGTAATACAAATAAAGGACATAAAATTTTGATAAACATGAAGTCATGAAATATGGTCTCTAACACATTAAGGAAAAGATGACATAATTTTTGAAATAAATTAATTCAAAATATGAAAATATAATTAACTTATGTGACTATAAATTATGCATACTGTCCTTGTTTGTGTACTAACTAACCATAGTAACACTATCAGTGGTTCTATGTATGTATAAAATGTATGCACAAGTAAGATTTTCTTATAATAAAACAATTTGGATTAAAAATTAATATAAATACTTAGAGGAATTTAGAGTGGGTCTTTTATTTTGAAAAAAGAAATTTTAAATTCCTAATGATGTCTAAAATACCATGGTAAATTTTATTATCAAATAAGGAAGGAACTATGTTAGTAAAAACTTTACTCAAGATACTACATCTAAGTTTGTGATATTTTCCCATTTTCGTAGCATAAAATTTTAGACCACAAATATGGTCATGTTAAATAAAAAATTCAATAGACATACAAAACTATTAAATATAAAAACCCTCACTTACACTGGTGAAAGTTTTCTAGATTCATCTCACATTAGTAAAACCTAAATGAAACAAAAACATAAAACCTCCACAATAAATTCTTATTATGAAGATATTTTTTCATTTATTATCATTATGAAACTTTATGTAAGTTTAAGTGAACATGAGCCATTTCCCAGAATGTCCCTCCTTGTGTACAGTCACCTAATTTGTGCTACATAATGATCTTTCCATCTATCTAAGAACCTTTCACCCAAATTATGTTTTATATTATTAATTTAAATGTGTCATCTGAAAAGAATTCATGTTCATCCTAATATTAATTATATGAATTCCAAAATCATCTTACCTACATCCCCCATCCTTCTTATAACTATTTGTTTAACATTTAACATATTCAATTTTAGTCTGGGCCACTCATGTGTAAATCCATTTTTAATTTCAATCATATTTAGTTTCTTTCTCCTCTGGTCCGTTCTATATGATCTTTAATATTATTGTAATGTTCCTTTTATCACCCATAAATTTTCGTACTTGATCCTATATTTTGGTTTTTTAAGAATATATAATAATTGGCCTAATTTTCTAGAGGTTTCATTGAGTTTTTCATGTTTAGAAGGATTTTATAGATGTTCATGGGATGAGAATAGTTATTATAAACCATTTAACACCTCTTGGAAATAATGAACAGAAAAACAGAGGTCACTAGGTAGGTGCACTGTTGGTGCACAATGTGGAAAAACTATGTAGATGCCATGTAGAAATCTTGCACATTGAGATAGTGGGGAAACACATGGATGATGCATGATTTGTCTAACCATGTGATCCATCTTTGGAATGGATGGCTTAAGGTAGTATCACTTATTGGGTTGGTACACAGTTTTCAAAACCGTGCGGCCTAACCGTGCAGTGTATAATTGAGAAAACATAAATTATGGATATATTATGATTTAAACAATTGACCTATATTTTACCATAATTCATCCATAACCTGAACTTTATTTTTTATCATGTTTAGAGAGATAATTCCTTTTGATCTGGGAGTGATTCCATGGTTAATCAAAGTATATTGGAGGCCTATATTCATGAGTAAGTGCCTGTCCTTCACCATTTCCTAATATATCTTCATCTTCACTATATTGTAATACTCAATATAGTCTATTGGGGATATATATATATGTTGTGTGATGTCAATCATCATGAGATATGATTTTATTGATTGAAGGGAACAATATCTAATAAAATTCTTAGGTGTTTCAAGTTGTGTTTTGAATCCATTGGTTGTTCTTCATTTTCTCCAAGGTTTGAGAGGTAGGTGGGTTTTTTATAATTGTCACTTTTTCATAAATTGAAGGATTGGTTTCAAATTTGTTTAATTTATTGAAATTTATTATGAAATTGATGCATTATTCTTGATAGGAAGCCTCTTTAGTGATGATTTTGTGAAACCATGGAAATTGGATGGTTTTGTAGAAAACCTTATGATGTGAATTTTTAAATTTTTAATTTAAAATTATTGACTTTGTTTTGAATTGTCAAAAATGTTTATAGAAATGTTCTACAATAAAGAAATTTTTTACAGAAATGGATTTTCCTGATTCTCATGGAATGGGTTTTGGATCACATGGTTGATTTGAGCTCATTTAAATTAGACATGACTATGTGAAAGGGTAATGTTCCCATAGGGAACCTGGTATTGGTTAACTTATGGAGACTTTTTAGATCGACTAGAGACCACTCATAAGTATGGAAGTATCACATGTTCATAGATTTTTTAATGCTTGGATGTTTATAATCCTTAATCTGTATTCCTAATGGGGGTTGATAAATATTTTTAATGGCTTCTTTTATTGTTTTATTTATTTCCATGGAAAATACTTTGGTTTTCAATTTTTTTTTGGAGTTGGTATAAACAATTTTAATTTTATAAACTGTTGTATATAAATTTGAAAACATGTTATATTGTTGTGGAATGTATTGGGAATTCATTTGGGAAAACCTATATAGTTTAATAGTCACCCCCTTCTTAGGCACATTGGTGAATTTGTAGATGTTGTATATCAAGACATAGGTAAAGGCATGGTTTCCCAATTCATTATAGATACATCATGATATATAGGGAATGGCCTATTGATTCGAATCTTGGATAATGTTGTGATTTTCTATTTTTATTACTTTGTTTCCTTTGGGTTTTGTGCTCTTTGGTGTCTTTTATTTTTTTGGTTTTGGTATCCTCTTATACCACAATATTGTTGTTGGTTTAGTTGGGTTTTTATTTTTATTTTGTACTTAGGAATCATATAGTGGTTTGATTTTTTATGGTTATCTTGGTTTTTTAGTTTATATTTAAATTGAAAATCATCCCCAAATTTTTTATAAGTCCTTCAATTTTTTTTTCTAGCCTTTGGTGTCTTGGGGATGTCACTTAAGGCCATTAACACCCACCAACTCTTCCCAAGCCAACAGGTGATAGGAAAGATGTCACAAGTGGTATCCATTTATTCAGACCTTGATAAGGGATTATGTCAGTCTATATGTTGGGTAGGTAGTAAGGATTAATATTTTTGGAACTTTAATTTTGATCCTAAAAAGTAATAGAAAGGTTAATTATGTGCAACTTCAACTCACCAGTGATTTTGGTTATATGAGTGTTTTTAGATACATCTAAGAGTTATCACCTTATTATAATTAGATAACCTAATGATAAGAGCATAACTTGTAATAATAGTAATTAAATACCCCTAGTAGTTCATAATTCATTTTTATTAGTGATTTATGATTTGGTGAAAATGATTAGTTTTTGAAAATAGTTGAAAATGGGTTTATTTTAATAAACTATGGATAAATTTCCAAAAATAGTTTGATAACGGAAATTGTTGAATTTTCGAAAGTGACATTGAGAATTGTGTAATGTGGTGAATTTGATATATTTATGTATTTAGTTTATATAGAGTGGGACTAAATGTAAATATATATTTGTTCTAGAGTATTACACTGGGTACGCACCATAAGAAGTAATAGGAAGGGGATGCTAAGAATGTGGTTTCAACTATGCCACAAGTGAACTGAAAATTGGTTCTGAGTGCCATCTAGGATTTTGAAGCCAGCGATAGAAGAAAAATAAATTTTAAAATAATAAAAGTGGGACATTTGGTTCTGTTCCAAAAGATGAATCCACCCATCTTTTTGGGTGATTTGGTGTGGGAAAAATTAGTGGTTTGGCTGAATTGGATGAATAGAATCTTCAACTTCTATTGGACACCAGATGTGTTGAAAGATAATTTCTTGCATGGTTTGTACTTGGAACCCTATATATCATTTTTGGTAACTAATCAACTAGAAATCAACTTTTTGAGAAATCAAACAATTTAATTTTCAATCCACATTGGACGGACACCTTTTCTCAAGGGGTGGTATATCTTAGAATTAGATGATGGGATCAGTCCACATACCTCCTCGACCGAAGATTAAGTTGATGTGGGTTTAATGTTTTCCTTTTAAGTATATGAAATGATATTATATGGAGCCACCTATATAACTCTACAAGTGAAACTATATGAGAGAACTTCAACGTTATTATCACAATGGTCCATGGTTAGGAGCTAGGGACTCATCTCATGTTACTCAAACGTCTCCTTCTTCAATAGAGAGAGTGAAAAAAAAATTAAATTTCATCACTAGAACCATGAAACACATAGTTATTCTAGAAATATAATGACTCTTCAAATAGTGAAATCTAAAAAAATAACAATGTGAAAAGTGCAATGAGTAAAAAATTGTACAAAACTGAGAAAATGTTCATTGATGATAATTTAGGACCATCGATGACGATTTGTACGATCCATTTGACTTCTATACTAATGAAAGTACTGTTTGATATGGGAACATCCCATTCATTTTTTTCATCATTTATCATTTATCCGATGACTTTAAATTTTGAGACAATGACTTATGTTTTGAAGCTCTAAAAACCATTTGGACAATGGGCGTGCTAAGATTTGCAATATGTAGCATGTTCGATAACAATCAATGGGACTGATTTGCAATGATATTTATTTTTAATAGAGATGGATGTTAATGACATAAATTTAGGAGTGGATTGGGTGAAAAACAATGAGACCCATATATATTTCAATTCACAACAGGTGAGTTTCAATTTTTTTGATGTTGTTAGACATCACTTTAGTGGAGATTAGGCAGTGGATGGAACCAGAGTTGGAGCCTTGTTACACGTGGTTGGAACTATATCTTACAAGCTGACCAAGTTTTCTTTAGCATCACGAGATGAGATCATAGTTAGAAATTTTCCAACAATATTTGATCATTTTTATGAAATTTTCCTCAATAAATTATCATAATTTTTACCCAAAAGAGAATTTGTGTTTTTGATTGATCTTCTATAAGGGACCAGTCCTATCTCAAATCCATATTATTAGATGTACCTAATAAAATTATGATAATTGAAGATTAAATTAGTAGAGGTAGAATTTATATGGATCATCAAAATAATCACATATCCAGGGGAAGTAATAGTTCTTTTTAAGAAGATGAAAGATGGAACTCTAAGGATTTTGTATAGATTATCATAAGCTTAACCAAGTTATGATATATAATCAGTATCCTTTTAGGTATCTATTAGCTATTTGATCAATTTATGGGAGGCCAATGGTTTTCTAAAATTGACTTTTGTTTGGTATATCACCACCTTCAGGTTTGTTAGAGGGATATTTTGAAGTTTTCAAGAGTATATATGATCATTATTCGTTTTCTTTTATTCCCTTTGGTCTGGTTAATTAACCAGAAATAATTTTTCCATTGATGAATTATATATTTTAAAGGAATTTGGATTCCTATATAGTTGTATGCCTAGATGATATATTTGAGTATTCAAGCACAAAGTGGAATCATGAACAAAACATGGTTGTTCTGTTAGGTATCTTGCAAGAGAATCATCTGCATGCCAAGTTATCAATGTGTGATTGCATGATATAAGAGTTGTGTTT
Organism: Viscum album; assembly: GCA_963277665.1. Lineage (NCBI taxonomy): Eukaryota > Viridiplantae > Streptophyta > Magnoliopsida > Santalales > Viscaceae > Viscum > Viscum album. The sequence continues at coordinate 322,420,371 of OY728156.1, forward strand.
CCTAGGATATGTTATATAAAAAAAGGATTTTCTATTGATCCATAATAGAGAGAGGTTATGATCTCTTAGAAACCACCAAAGGATGTTTTTGATATATCCATTTTAATTATCCTAGATCTTTATTTTCTATATTTTTTTTGACGTTTCATGACTAGCTTCACCAAGGAAAACATTGAGGATGAATTTTTTATCCATTAAAATGGAATGATGAATGTTAGAGTTATTTTAACGAGATTACATGTCTCCTTACATCTAATTCTATTTATATATTTACAGAATTAGAATAAGGTTATGAGGTGTATTGTGATGCTTCAAGACATAGATTTCAGTGTGTTCCCATGTAGGGAGATCATTTTGTTTCTTATGGATTGTGAAAGATATGGTTTCATGACAAGAAATAAGAAACACATGATTTGGAATTAGATGTGGAAGACCATGATTTCAAGACCTGACATCATTACATCTTTAGTGATAAATTCACATTTTTTGGATTAATAGAGCATTAAACACATTTTATCACAATGATATTTGAATATGAGACAAAAATATGAATGAATTATATTAAAATATTTGACATTGACTTAACGTATACATCAGGTAAAGGTAACAAAGTGGAAGATGCATTAAGACGAAGTTCATATAGTTAGTTGGTGAATGATTCTTCGTACCTATGGAATCCAATATTACTGATTGCTAATATGTATGTGGATTTTGATGATCAAGGTAGTGTTGTAGTTTTATTTCCAGTTTCTTTTGTTCTTGATTTGGTTGGTAAGGTTAAAGATACACATATATCTGAATCTTAATGAGTTTATATGTGCTCAAAACTCAATGGTGGGGAGAACATTGAGTGATATAATCATGGAAGAAGACATGTGTTGTGGTTTTTGGATAGGCTTATTGTACCTATGTATTTTTAGGAAAAATTTATTCATGCTTAACATCATTCGGGATCATATTTTCAATATGGAATAAATAATATCTAGATGGAAATGAAATAAATATATTGGTGAGATAACATGAAAAAATGGTGGTTGAGTTTATTTTTAGATTCCTCTATATTATCTGGTTAATGTAGATCACCAGTGGCTTGCAGGTATGCTGTAGTCTGTGCTGAGTTCCATGTGGAATTGGAAGAATATAGTGATGGATTTTCTAATAGGTATTCCATAGAATGTGTATAAACATGATTCTATATGCGTGATAGTGGATCAGCTTACTCAGACCATTTTATCCCAATTTATTAATCCAATATTGTGGAAGAATTCCAAAAAAGTCATGGAATAGTAGTTTCGATAGTGTCAGACTAAGATAGAATGTTTATATATCACTTTTGGAAATCCTTTCAGTAATCCCTTAGGACCTAGTTGACTTTGATCATAGCATATCATCCTCTAATTGATGGGAAATCTGAGAGGATTATTTAAATGTTAAATGAAATGTGTATGGACTGTGTGGTGGATTTTGGTGTCTCATGAGAGGATCAAATTCTATTATTAGTGTCATCATACTATAATATATACTTTTCATCAATAAATATGGATAATTTTAAAGCATTGTAAGGGATCAATTTTCATTATCTTTTTTTATGTGTAAAAGGGAGAGATTTCCATAGTTTGACCGAGCCTTGTGAAAGAGACAATAATGAAGATTCAATTGATCAGAAAGAGAATATAGATGGATTAGAGTATATATAAATCATATCCATATCATCTTTGATGATTGTTTTCATTCAAGGTGAGTGATCATGTATTCTTGAGAATGTCTCAATGGATTGAGAATCATCGTTTTTAAAAGAAGATAACATTATCTCGGAAATACATTGGACATTTTAAGATAATTTAAGGGGGTGGAAAGGTGGACTATAAGCTAGATTTTACACTAAGGTTTTTTTCAGTTCAAAATGTGTTTCATGAATCTCAGTTGAATAATTATCACCCTGATGCTGACCATGTGATTCGATGGTATCAAATTTACCATGAACTGGAAGCTATGTTAGTTCATGTGCCATTACAGATTATAGATAGGAAACAGAAAGTCTTTTTTTTTCTGGAAAATAATTATTCTAATGAGGTTTTTTTTAAATAATGTTAGATTAATGAACAAGCAGGAGAGAGTGAAAAGTAAATGTTAGCGTAGTGACCATAACTCCTTCAATGGAAAAAAACCAATGGCGGGGAGAATATGTCACCCTTGTTTTTTTTGTAATTTAATTTTTATTTATGTATTTTAAATATATATAAGGACTGGGTTATGTTTTTGGTGGTTTTGGTGGGTTTGGAATATTTTAGAGGTTTTTATAGAGGTTCATGGTTTGAGAAAAGTTTATAGAAACGTGCAACACCTCCATGAAACTATGAAAAAAATCAGAGGTCACTAAGAATGTTTATTTTTAGCGCATGATTTTCTAAATCCATGTAGATTCCTAGCTAAAACTGTGCTCTTTAATATAATGGAGAAATGCATGGTTGATGCATAATATGTCTAATAGTGTGGACCATTCTTGTGAGTGGTGGCTTAAGGTAGTATCACCCACAATGTTAGGGATTGGTTTTTCAATTCATACATCCTAACCATGTAATGTATTGGTGGCCCTGATTAAATTGTGGATCTAATCCGAATTGGAACCTTAACCTCTCATTTTTTCTTAATACTCCCATAACATAAAATAATTTTTACTCCAAGGGTGGAGAGTCAATTCATTTCAACCAGGGTGTGATTCCTTGGAAAATAAAATAGACTTTTAGGCATAGATTCATCAGTAAGTTATTTTTTTATCAATTTTGATATCTCTTCATCTTACCTCTCTTAGAATCATGGATATTGTCTGTTGGGGATAGATCTATGTAATGTGATTTCTATTATGGTGATATATTATTTTTTTAATTGAAGTAAACATGATCTAATAACGTTTTTAGAGGTTTCAATCTGCGTTTTTGAAGTATATTTGTAGTTCTTCCTTTTTTCAAGAATGTTTGAATGGTAGGTGGATTCTTTCTCATTATCACATGATTATAACTTGAATTATTATTTTTAATTTTATTTAATTTCATGAATTTTATTGTAAAATTTAGTGAAATTACTAATATAAAACAACTTTAGTGATGGTTTTTGTGAAATGGTGGACATTAGATATTTTTATAGGAAAAAAATGTTATGTCAATTTTAAAATATTGATTCTAATATTTTTAGTTTTGTTTTGTATCATGGATAATGTTTTTATAAATGTATTAAATACAATAAATGTTTTACTAAAATTTCATGGAATGATTGGATTAGAATTGGTTTTGAAATAAATGGTTGGAATGAATTCATTTTCATTAGGTACAACCCTATAGAAGGAGCATGTTCAATTGGGGAACCTGGTATTAGGTACCCTGTGTTGACTCGATAGATAGATGAGAGATCTCCCATAAGTATGTAAATGTCACTAGGTAATGAATGAATGGATTTTTGGATGCATGGAATTATTAATGGTTATTCCAAATTATAAATGAGAATTTTTTTAAAAGATTATTTTATTGTTTGATTACATTCCATGTAAATTGTTTTGGTTCGAAAAAATTATTTGGATTTTTTATAAACTGAATTAAATTGTTTTTATACATTTTTATATAAATGATTTGACATGATTTATCCTAATGGAATGATTTGGAATGTTATTTTGCAAAAACTTCTGAGTTTTATACTCACCACCTTTTTGGTATCTTTGGTGCATTTGTAGATGTCATATATCATGCCTTAGTAAAAGGAAAGTAATCTTAGTTATTTTTTGATGTGTCATGATTCATTGGGAATAGATTTTTTCATTGGAGATTATAAAATTTTAGAGTTTCTATTTTGATTTCATTGTTGCCTATGGGTTTTGTGGTCTTTGGTATCTTTGTGTTTTATTAGTTTTCATTATCAATTATAATATGATATCGATATTGGTGTAGTTGATTTTGTTTCAGGTGTATTGTGTACTCCTAAATCATATAGAGGTTTTATTATATATGGTTATCTTGGTTTAAATGTTTATATTTATATAGAAAATAATCCCCCAAACTTTTATGAAGCCCTTGACATTTATTTTTATCCTTTTGTGTCTTAGGGATGTCACCTAAATCCAGTAACACCAACCAGCTCTTTCCAATCTAATGGGACTGAGGCAGGATGTCACATTACTTATCATAGGACTGAAGACAACACATTCTTATCCTTTAGATAAAACATTAACATATATAGTATTCCTTTATTTATGTTATTGAGCTATGATTTCTAAAATTACATGTAGTTTTTATTTCCTCATAAGAATTTAAGTTGGAAGAATCAATTTACAGTGATTAGTTTTATTACATAACTCATAAAATTACTCTCCATGTTATTAGATAATTATATGGATAAACACTATAAAGATAATTTCTATAGAATGGGTTTTATATTCTTAATCATGAATTTAATCTTTATAATACACTTTCATACTATTTGGGTTTTTATTGTTCTTAAATAGGATATGTGTGAAGACTCTTTGATATTTAATCCTAAAATCATTTCAAATTCTTTTTATCCCACAATTTATGAGTTTTTTTCACAAAGTATACCGTCTCATTTCCATTCTTTTCCTAAAAAAACTTCACTATTCTTCAATAATCCCCAATGGATACCTAATAAATTTCATTTTTAACCTTAAACTTCAATACAATTTCGACAATCATTCCATATCAATTTAAAATTTGCAGAAGGAAATATCACTATCTTGGATTACATTAAAATATAAATCATTTTTCATAATTTTAAAATTTATACAAATTGTTTCTACATTTATTTTTAAAATTCAAAAAGATTCCTTTATAATTTCTTTATAGTATTTTAGAATATAGAGTGGATTATTTAAATACATTAAAATCTAAAGTGACCTCAATAATTTTCTTACGGAGTTTAAATCAGAGAGTGCCCTCTATAAGGTCTAAAATATATGAATGAAATCCAATTGGGGTTTAAATTATATAACTTATTCATTGTGATATTAAAATATATAGTTCTATACTATGAGGATTTAAATCTTATAGTTCCTCTCTTAATCGAGGTAAACAAATTAGAATCTAATCCTATTTAAGTCATTTTCATAGGATTCCATATATATTTAATTAACGATAATTTCATTCCTTTTAGATTATACTGTGAATGAATGTCACTTGATCGATTAATCAAATGTATTCACCATAGTCAACAAAATAGTGATATAATTAACCAACTTATATATGTATAAATTAATAAATTAATTCAAAAATACTATTAAATCACAAAGAAGATCCAAAAAGGCATTAATATCCATGAGATGGGTCTATATACAATGATATCATTTCTAATAGGAATCTGAACACACATCGTTGAAAAAGCCTTGAAAATAAAAATAATAAAGCCAATATTAAATAAGTATCCTATCATTTTTATAACCATGTTATTTGATATTAATCATCATTTTATACGGTATACATTATTTTACTTTTTTTGGATTTGTTAGGGAATTTAAAAAACCATGAATGTTGTTGCTATAAGAGACAGCATGAAAGCCACTAATTGGTGTAAGGGTAAATTGAAAATTCTATTAGCACTTTTTTTAAGATCACTAGTCCAAATATCACATATTTATACACCAACCTTTATAGATTCCCTTAAATATAAGAATCCAGTACCACTCTACAAAATAGAACTATTTCAATGATGGATGGTTAAAACCATGGTCCATGGTTATTACGATGTTATATAACTCAGAAAAAATTATAGGTATTGAATCCATGCTGAAAATTGTTATTTAGAAATAAAAACGAGTGGAATGTGTCCCCCATTATCTTCATAAAGTGATTTAAAAGTTTGTATATGAATGAAAACAATATTTTACTCTACTATATAATGGAGTGGGATGAGGAGTTTACTTCATGGACTCTATTCCAACGTTGGAGTCTCCCAATTGCTATATTATCCACCAAACATCGTATCTATTGACTAGCTCAGTCCGATTCAGTACCACATAAATAGGCTATTATCCATATTAGTTAGGCACTAACCCTATGATTGAGTCCTTATAAAAAAATAAAACCCAATCATCACATAGGATTCCAATAACATTGTTACGTGAAAAAACATTTAAAAATTAAAACATACTAATAATGACATGAATTTATCTCATTCTCACATATGGAAAACACAATAAATATGCACTAGGAGTGATCCATTTACCCTTGTAGTTAAACACCATATGTCAATTAGAGTACATCTTCATTGATGTCTTATTTATGGATAGGAAATAATCAATAAATATAATGTCTTAAATCCTGAAGAAGAATCCAAAGAGTTACATATATGCCCTATTAATGTTAAAAAAGTTATGACCTTTGAGGTACTCCATATGGAATCAATCAAGAAAACTGAGATAGAGATCTTAACTACACTTTGACAACCCTGATTTAATTTCACCCTTAAACATGATTTATTACATAATACCTTCTCTTGATACAACATATGAAATCCTGAGGTCTAGTGTCTTTGGGGATTAAGATCATTACATAACTACCTAAAACATGAAATACAATATCTTTATTGAAAACTTCCTTTACATGAGCACTACATTCCCTCGTACTTAGCATTGTATAGGATAACCTGAGGACATGCATAAGAAAAGGGTGCACTATAAAGCCCAGTAAGGAAATAAACATGGAATAACATGAGGAATACATCACATGTTTGATAATAGGCATATTAATGTAGAAAAAGAGAAACATGAACATAAAGGCCTACTAAATCATTATAATCATTACATGGAAATGTGGAAACAAAAATTAACATGGAATTTGCATGAGCCAATGCTCATTGCACATGGAGCATGAGTAAACCCTCATTGAACAAGAAGCACGAGTAAACCCCCGTTTTAATTAAATTAGTATGAATCAGAAATCATTGCACATTATGTATAATGATACTATACTTTACCCAATGCATTGGAGCACTATTAGGGTACACGCTTCTTAAACATTTCATTTGATGCGTAAGTGTGCCATATGGATCATAAGACATGGATTCATTAAACATCATAGTTTATTTCATGACAAAGGAGTGTGTAATTCATACATGAAACTATTTAAACAATAAGTTAATTCGAATAAAGGTGAATACCCTTGACAGATAAGTGGGCATGGTATTCACTACAAAATGACTTTGGCTTGGAAAATCACAGTGCAATTTTTGTAGCGTAAATACATGACATATGTTCTCATAAAAATGGTTAATGAGAGATAAAGGGGTGTATCATCATAAGTAAATGAAATGGAAATTAAGGGGATCATATATATTCATGTCCCAAAATTTTTAATAGAATTTAGATTCATGATACAATAGAATTACTTGAATGTAAATGAGGAGAGAGAAATCCCTTATGGAATTTTTTCATGGTAACATGTATACATGGAAGGAATTAATGAGAGAGAAATGGAATATATCATTATTCAAACATGAAAATAGAAGTATGGGGGTGGTGATAAATTATACCCCCACATTTATAATTGAAAATAAAATGATATAACAATATTAAGAAGCTTGGGTAAAATGAGAAAGGAAGGAATCCCTTACTTGGAAGTGTGATCCCAAAAGCATGGGAGAGGCTTCAGAGAGGATTCTTGGGAGCTTGGGGTGGATTTGGAGGATTATAGAGAGAAAATTTCCGAGGATGGATGAACTACAAAGGATTTGAGTAAAGAGGATGTGGGAGGTTGGTTGGGTTTATATAGGAAAGGAGAGAGAATTATTTATTATTTAGGTTTGGGACACCACACATTAAACTAATCAAAATCACAAACCAACCCATGGTTTTTGTATATGGTTTTTGATAAATGGAAGTGGAATAAAATATTTTATAAGTCCAATGGCCTAAATTCTTAGAATAATAGGGTTGCTTATGTGGAGCTGAGTGACACTATCAAGGAAAACAATTTAAAAAGAAAAAATGATTTATAAGTCTTGGAGGGTCCACTAATGCTTTGTAAAATTAATCAAAAAAAAATCTAAAATCACATTATTTTAATGGTAAAACATATATTGGCCGCAAATAATTTTTATAGTATTTTATTACATCACATTTGGGTTATTATGATGTCATAAAACACATTATACATTTAAATGGTATTTAATCTTTACCCAAAAATACGACTTTCTCAAAAAATAATAAAAAATTACCATTGGATAATTTTGACATCCTGATTCCAAAAATAATATTCTTTTTATCTTAATAATTTTATAAATATTTAAATTTTTTACTTTAATAAAAAAGTCATTCATCAAAAAATCATGTGTTTTTACAAAAACTACTTTCAAACCTAAATAAAAATTATAATTGCATTCATAAAATTATACGATAATTTATATTTAATAAAAATTAATTTAATAATAATAATAATAATATTTTTTTAATTTTTTTTAATTCAAAAATCCATTAATTCATCAAAATAGATTTCTTAGTTGAATATTAACTAAAAAAATACTATTTGTGATTTAAAAATTATTTACAACGTAAAAAAATATAAAAAGAATGTATATTCTCTATACAAGAATAATGTAAAAAATCGTAGTACTCGAGTGTTATTACATAACCCCTTAAAACACCCACATAAGACCATAAGGTAAGGTGCACTATGGTGACAAACTCTTGGGGTGGCTCAGATAACATCGGTCGAGTGGTAATCTCTATCAACTTCCCCTTCTCTCGCAGGTGGTTTGACTCAAGTTTAACGTATTCAAGATCAGCTTGGGCTTGGTCAAGAGTGAAGCCCAATTAAGCCACCTCCTTTCTGAGCTATTTCAAATGGGCTTCGTACGGGGCAAGTATACTGTTTGAATCTATCACTTCCTTTTTCTGAGAAAATTGGATTTGTTAAATCCCTATGTTTATACTAATCATGTGTTCACTGTTCAATAGATATATTAGCAACAGTCACAATTCTTAAAGGTTTTTTCAAATCAAAAACATAAAATCAAATAACTTCATATATTTTACATAACCATAAGAATACATTAAAATATACCAAGAGGAATTTTCATTAATGAATTTTTGGGTCGTTACATACACAAATGAGGAGCCCCATCTAGAGCCCCTATAATATTAAAAATTAGTGCACAACCAATAAGTGTGATACTAGATGAGAAAAAGTGTAATTATTATAGATTACCAAAAATACAAACTAAAATAGTGATAAGGGAAAGTAATTATTTTTTTAGGGCTTACTCATTTTGAGCGAAAACCACGAGAAAAGGAATTGGAAATATTTAGGATGGATATAAATGTGGTCCCTATGGCCATCCAAAAATATGTTTATAGTGGGTTTGAGCATTATTTTTTATTTTGATTATATTTTTCGTCTTATAATTTGGACTCTATGAATGTTCTACATAAAAATTAATTTATTGAGTGTAGTTCCTATTAGTGTTCGATACTAGATGATTGGGAGCTCTCAACACCAGAACTGTTTGATTTTCCAACCGATGCATGGGTATACATTATAGTGACTAAATATTAAAATAAGAGATTATTTCATTAAATTTTTTTTATCAAGGTTATGATAATATCCCATATTAACCACTAGCAATTTCATTTCATAGGCCATCATATATTTTTCCAATTTATACACTCGATTAAATTTGTCAAAATGTCAATGAACTCGAAAGTGCATATATCATTTAATGAAATTTACGGGTAAGAGTATAATCATTTAAAAATATATATATATTCATTGTTTTTATAAAATATATGTTTAGATATGATGAGATGTGGTAAGGGATTATGATGAATCAAATACAATCTATGTACATGCAATATACTGGAAATAAAGATTCAATCCCCAAATTACATTATGGGGAGGAAATAACATACTTTTGACATAACTAATAGAAAATATTCAAAACCCACACATTCTAAAAAATGATTTAAACTCTATATACTGAAAAATTCAAGGAACTCTAAGAGTAGTATTGGGTGGTTTACCATGTTATAATCCTTTTAATAATGGTATCTAAATTGAGAAATCAAAATTTACATTTGATCCATGTGTGTAAATATCTATTGAAAAATAAATATGACCCTAAATAAATCTTCCTCTGATATACATTTTAAACTATAGGGAATATATGAAACAATGCACTTCATTACACTCAATTGATATAAATAAGACTTAATTGGTTTGTACATTAGAAATCCATTAGAGAAAACATTTAAGGTTTCATGAAATATCATCAATCTTATCGATACCCAGGGAGAGTGGTAAAAATATATTCATTATCCTTGCCAGTTATTCCAACCTATTTATATGATTTAGTTGGAAGATTATTAGTGGAAATGATATTTTGATAGAATCATATAAGAGGTCCTTAGATTATTTCCATTCTATAATCAATAGAGAATATTTACATAAATGCATGAAAAAACATTACGTCAAAGGAATCTCCTTATGATACCATGATATCTCTATTTTGAATATATATTTTCATTGGGTTTTTTATATGTGTTTCCATAGTGTTTTTATTGGTATAATTGAGATTTTTGTTGGATATTATTATTTTTAATCACATCCAGACCAATTTATACCCATTGACATAATGAAAGAAATAGTTATAGTTAGGAAAACTATCATTGGAAAATTTCCCAAAAAATGAACAGAAAATGACCATTATCATAATAAATATATATGGAAAACCTAAAAATTGGGATTTTTTCTAAAATTTGCATTGTCATATTTCTAATTAATTGTTTATTACGAAATGTGAATTACATAATATTTTTATCATGAAATTTAAAATACATTTAAAGAATATTTTTTAGAAGATCATATTTATTAGTTTTTTAAAATGTTTTCTAAGCATCGATGATAAAAACTGAGTTTCTTCAAGGGAATATGCAAAATAATAGTGATAGGAGAGCTCAACAAGTCTCCCCATAGTACAAACATCATAAAAAACCAATAATTTGACATTTAATGGATTTACAATGCTACTTTTCAGGATTGAGATATTCTCAATTCATCACACTTACATGCTCTCCTATGTATCACCAACATTATGTTTCATTGTCCTTCAATCAATAATAATTTCATTAAATCCACTATATAAAACTTTAAATCAAAATTAACCTTAAATAAAATGTGAGACTCCAAAAAATCACAATTACATGTCTCTAAATATTAATATATTTCAATAAATTCTATAATAAGACCATTCCCCAAATGGTTGGATAAAAGCACTTTACGACAAGACATTGGGAACCCCCACATCACATGTCACACCCCGATCTTTCCTTTATTTAATTTTATAATTTTCATTGAATTTTAATTTTTTTTCACTTTTCCTGGGGTCTCGGGTGCGTCTCGGACGAAGTCTTCAAGTTTTCAACAATAAGTGTGCGTTTTGGGTTTAACGTCGTTTGACGCACGGGCAGAGCATGACGCCGCGCGGCTTCGCCCATGCAATTACTTGACCTTTCGTTTATTTTATTATTATTAAAAATTATATGAATTCATTTATTATTTTTATTTTATTATTAAGGTTGTTATTGATATTATTATTATTATCATTATTATCATTATTTTTTATTTTTTATTATTTTAATGTTTATTATTTTTATGAAGGGTTAATGTTTATTTATTTTCCATTTTTTTAACCTAACCCTAATGCATCACTCGGCTTCCCCTCTCCCCGCGCGCCACCACCCCCTCCAATATCTCCCTTCTCTTCTCCTCGCACAACACTTATTCTTTCATAGAAGACACCCGACACTCCTACTCCAGCCGCACATCCACCAGCAGCATGGATCCCCTCCTTTTACCTTACAGCATTACTGCGACCCCCCCATTCCGCCTTTCCTCCTGCGCCCCTCTAGCCTTGTTGCCCGGTGTGCTGACTACATAAACAGTGCCCTCGACCTCCCTTCTTCTCCCTTGTAGACCGTCAGCCCCCTCCTTCCTCGTGCAACTCTAGAAGCAGCATGCCCAACCTCTATGTCCGATGCCACTGCCTCCTCCCACACAAGCCGCCTCCTTCCCAGCCTCTTGCCTAGCAAGCCCCACAATCCTTCTCTACGCAGGCCGCCGCTCCTCCCTATTCGCAAGTCCGTGGAACCATCCTCGTATCCCCCCCTACTGTATCACACCTCCTTCTGCAGCTCGGTTCCCTTCACTGCCCTCTTACTTGAAACCACAACGAACTCCCTTTTTCGGCCAGCAACTCCCCTACCAGACACTTTTATATCTGGTGAACCCCATCCCTCTGGTTGTCTCCAACACAACCCCTTTTTGGCCGGCAAGAAGCTATTCGACCACATGCCCTCCCTTTCTATCATCTTGCACACCTTCGACCAAGAGCACCTCTGATTCTGTAGTGCACCGCCATGTGAACCTTTTGTTCAGCCGCACATTCCCTACGCCGCCCATTTTCCTTTTTTGCGTGACCCTGCTGTTTGAGCGCACCTGCCCACGGGGGTGAGGTTAATGTTGTTTCTTCATTTGAATAATCAATTTGGCATGTTTTTGACTAATTAGTTTGCTACGAAGTTTAATTGTTTTTAAAATGATCTTAGTTTGGGTTTTATATCTTATAACATGTTCATGAGAAATGAGATGTGTTTTTATGGAAACTAGTCATGAGTTGTTTAATTGTTTTTTTATAAATTGTGCAATTGGTTTATTTAACTGTGGATGTGGTGCATTTCTATTTTAGTAGGACGTAGGTGCGTGTTTGATGAAAAGCATGTTTTTGAAGGAGTTTAGTTTGTGTAAAGCTATGAGTTAATTTTTAATTTTATTTCATAAATTTTATAATGGTTTAGTAAATATTGTAGGTGGTGCGAGGCATGTTTTAAATAACATTTCAAGGAAGTTATTTTGCGTTGGTTGTTCTTTTGGATTGTTTTAAGTCCATGTTTAGGTATTTTATTTATTATTGTGGTTGCAGCACATTAGGAAGGTTTTTCCACGGTCCTGCGATCGTCAGCTTGCGTGTTCTTGCGCACCCGTGTGAGGCGCGTCGCGTCGTCGTGACTGGTCTGCGAGCCGAGGTAATTCCACCACTGCACTCACCTTTAAATTTAGAATTTATTATTTTCTTGATGTTTTATTAATTTTAATGAATGATAATTAATATAAGATAATTAATTTTTAAATGATTATTTGGTGTGAAAAGAGCCGTTTATTTTATACTGAACACTTAAAACATTTTCTTGATGAGCGAACACCCAGTATTGAAAGAATGCCCATTTGTCCTTTAAACATAGTTCACGGAATTTCAAATGTACTTTTAATTTTAATGATAAATGATTTCTTATGAACAAGTGTTTTTGGGTTTTCTCGAGATATGAGGTTTTGCTTTAAAATTGGTGACAACCCGTTTGGCACTTTAATAAAATAAATAATTTTTGAAATCCCACTCAGGGGTGATCATTGGTGTGCATTGATTGCATGAGTTGTGTGTGATATTTATGCATCGTGACTAGTTGATTTACATTGTGGACGCACCCCCTTTTTTTTGTATGTGTTGACATGGGAACCTGGCATATTGAGTGAATCTTCTAAGAAAAATTGCTATACTAGTTTAGAATACGCACTAGCTAGTGGCCCCATAGCAGAGGAATACTATTTATTACTGCTATGGGGATTGGTCCCCTCAATTAGGCCACGTAGGGATATGCCGAGCATTAGGGAATTATGACGTCATCGAGTTAGGGCATGCCATAAGGATTATTCACATGTATAGTACATTCTGGATTGTTCACGATCTCCTAGGTTCGACCCATGTTTTCTTTTGTGTTTGCTTGTATGTGGTTGATGATTGAGAGGTCTAGTTTGGTTGCTGGCCCCTGTGTGACACTTTCTCCATTTCCCTTAGTGTGTGTTGTGTGTGGTTTTCCTTTTTTCTAACAACTAAAATTTGGATTTCTAAATTGTTAGCAAAAAAAAATGTTTTAAGATGAAATGCACATGTTCCTTTCAAACACTGAACTTGTTTTTATCCTAAAAAGAGAAATGGACTGTTACTTGTTTTAGAAATGAAAGTATGTGTGGGAACAAATATTTTATATCATTTAGTTAAAACCTAGAATTAATGAATTCTTTATTTAATGGTATGTGCATTGGGAATGGAATTAATCGGGCCTACCTACTGAGTTTTTAATACTCATGCCTATAGTGTTTTCCTGTTTTTAGTTTTGTTGCAGGTTTTACTTGAGCTTGTTCATCATGGGAGAGACTTGTTTAGGGTTTGGAGAGCGACTCTCGAGGTCACGATGAGTTTTGGTCGTGGTCAGGTTAGTTTTTTGCTTTTGGTCACTCTTTCTTTTTTCTTGTTGTTTAGATACTTTGCGTCATTCTATTTTTCTTTCCTCTTCTTTATTTATTTTATCAGGAAAAATTATTACCTGTTGCTCTCTTTTGATGCCCTGGTGCATGTCGCTAGCCCGGGAGAATCGGGAACTCCTCTCGGGCCATGTCGCGAACCGGCTCAGGTGACTAGTTCAGGGTCAACCTGAGTTGGTTTGTGACATCACATCATTTAATGGCATAGTGGACCCAATAAACCATATCATGCAATTTATTATGATCTATCATATAACACACTATTAGTGACTTCTATAAAACTATATTCAATAATGATTCAATTTTTTGTATAATCATTTGAGGTTCCATTATTTTTCTTTTATTATTATTAGAAATTATTAAAGATACTATTTTATAGGATTTGGATATGATATTAATTCCAATGATGTAACCTCATGTATTTTGAGAGTTCTTAGACATGAATCCACTATTTCAAGAAATATGAAATTAATCTAATCCAAAACCTTTCATGATTTCACCTCTATAGAATGAAATAGATAAAATAGTGTAGCTTTTTATAGTTTCAGTGAATCCATCCCTTCATATAGACATGTTTTTTTCAATATCACAAAAAAACCCAATATTTCATATACACTTAAATCATAGAAAAAATATATAAATGAAATGTTCAAATAAATTATAAATTCTTGGGTATAATGTTAGAATTATATTATTTAAAACTTTACTACATTCAAGGGTATGCCAAACATCCCTCGAAAAATTACTTCGATAAGATTCGATATATTAAGAAATATAAATAGTTAATCTTAAACTGTTATCTCAATAACTTTCGATACCATCAATCCATGAGATAGATAATCCCATAATGATATATATTTAATTATTGTATCTATAAAATATTCAATGAGTGGGATGGAGCTATCAATGATAAAGAAAAAATTATCATGTATATTATCATATCCCATCATTGTAGGAAATATTGATAGGGTGGGAGCGTGGAAAACAATTTTTAATATGGCTATAAAAATGATTATCATATAAAAAAATTGACCTCCTATCATGAACATGGGAGGACTCAATCATGGATGATGAATCTTGATGTCTTTTATACCTCCATAGTATTAATCATGATATCTTTGACATCACCATCCCCTTAGA
This sequence comes from Viscum album, assembly GCA_963277665.1. Classification (NCBI taxonomy): domain Eukaryota; kingdom Viridiplantae; phylum Streptophyta; class Magnoliopsida; order Santalales; family Viscaceae; genus Viscum; species Viscum album. Next base: position 322,435,877 of record OY728156.1, read on the forward strand.
GGATATAAAATCGATATTTCTAGCATAACAACATGGATGCCAAACTCACACAAGTATTTAAGAAATATGTTAACATATTATATTTAATGATATTAAATATACGTGTAAAATCAACATCCAAATAAAAAATATAATTATCCTGAAGAAGAACCTTGCTTTGACTCCATTAATTTTTCTTGAATCATGCATAGAAATGTAGATAAAAATAAGTAGGCATGTAAATCAGTATAATTTTATAGTTACTAAGGGAAAAATTGTTTATAAGAGGCCATGATTAGGTAAAAAATAATTGTTAATGATTAATCTCTAATTATATTAAATATTTAACTAAAAATATATTTTGGGGTTTTTTATATACCCATGAGATTAATGGTTTGATTTGGATGCCTATAATTAAATCCCTTCTTCTATACAAATATAATATCAGTTAGTCAGACAATAAACATCATTCCTGCTTTAGGAATTCTATGATATTTATTCATTCTAGTATATAAATTATTAGGGAATAACCAGATAGTGTTCTATATAGAAGACTATTTCATATATACAAAACTATTTCACATGATGTTTGAGGTAGAAAAGTTGGTGGGAGATGTATATAATTGAAAACATGTAATTTTCATTAATATATCACTATTATCCCAACATGACCTTCACCAGAATATTAAATTATATATTCTAAGGAACCAAGAGAAGCATTAATTGATTTTATAAATAATTATTATGTTTTTTAAAAATTAAGTCAATATCACAAAGTCTTATCTAACTAAGGGGGATGGATACCCAAAAAAACATATAAAAATTTCAATTTCTGAGAGGTTTGAAAGAGAGATGATACATAGATATATAATAACCATCCATAACTTTTATAAGATAGATAATGTGAATTACCATCATTCCCAGATACAATATGGACCTAGAATCCATATCATTCTACTCTATATACCATAATGACTAAAAATATTATAAATCATTTTTCCCTATCATTCATAATGATTCAATGTTGTTTTAACATTTTGTATATACATTAGAGAAATATTATAGAAGGAAAATTTCAATTATATAGAGTCCAAATTCGAGTTTATAATGCTTAGTTAGGATTCCACATTCACTAGTTTTCATGAATAACCCTATATAAATTTAGTTACAACCATAAAATTATTGTAACAATATTTTTTAATGAAATTTATCTATAGATAAGTTTTTTTACTCCAGTGTAACACCACTCCATTCAATGTGTGTGATAATTTCTATATTGATGATGGATATGATAACAAAAAGGAAAAAAACTACATACTATGAATAATACATTAATGGAAAGTGAAAACTTTTCGGAGACAACTTTGATCAACTGTTGGAATTATATAAATGATAAATTACAAATTTTTATCATTATTATTAAATAAAATTCTATTTATTTGTAAAAAAATATCATCGAATTTTAAAAAAATTCCTATAATTTTTTTGATATAAAGTGTAATATTGTATGTTGCCCAAACCAATTCGACCTGTTAAAGAAATGAAGATTCATCCTGTATAGAAAAATCAAAAAATAACAATCCATTATCAAGGATCATGCTTCATCAATACATATTCAAACAGACCATTATCCATTGACATAACAAGAGAGTATACAAAAGGGAATTCATAAGGGATAGAATATTCTTCATATCTCAATATAGTATCTATAGAACTCTGGGGTCTTACACTTCATCAAGTTGACCACACCCTTATCTCAATTCATTAAATAAATACTAGAAAAACAATCATGGTCGAGGTGGATGGTAAATCATTTAATCATAATGATCTTGATGATAAACAGATGCAATATAGTGAACCAAAATTTTTGTACATGAATATTAATTTATTTTAATGACCAACAATATAGCCGTAATATATTCAAGGAACACAATTTTTATTATATTGGAAGAATTAGTATCATACATCACTTATACATAAAAAATATTAAAAATTTATTTAAATCCTTCTTATTTGTCCTTTTAAAAGATCAAATTATCATTAATATGTGTAGTCACATGAGGATATAAATTAGTGAAAGAGTTGTTTTAAAATACATGTAAGATGAAGAAAACATGACATGAATAAATAATACACATGTAAGAATGATAAACAGCTACCTATAAAAATGTTATGATCGTCATAAATGTCATGATGGATACACATTATAATGTCCGAGAATTTGGAAATGAATAAAAGAGAAATATCATGTCATAGTGTTCAAATACCACACATGTTTTTAAAAAAGACAACATCATATTCATGAATTACATATGTGCATAATTATAACTTTTTGATTATGAAAAAATATTGCTTCATTTTCATGCATGACACACATTATTTCATATGATACATAACATTAACCAATGAATTGGAGGGATATATAATTCTTGGACCATGAATCACAACTTAATATTTCTATAATCATGCATGAAATACTGAACGCATTAAAATATTAGTCATGAAATAACCCATGGAAAGGAATGTATTCTTCAGGATTTCCAAAATAATACTTTCAATAATAAACATTTGGGTTCCCTAAATGAATAATCAAAAATATATTGGTATAAATATCTTTTTTCTAGAGAAAAATATAAACAACTGAAGAGGAGTAAAATATTTTTTTTGGGGAAGAAAAGTATTTTTCAAAAATAGTTGTATTTGGATTTTAAATCATGGTGGAAACATGTATATCCATGTATGCAAAGGAATGACTATTGAAATTATTTTTATAGAATACTAAAAGAATATATATATCAATAATTACATGAATGAGGGATAACTAAAACAAATGGGGTTGGGTTTGAGAATCCCCTTACCATAAATTCCACTTCATTTTATCTGTTTTCCACCTCCATTTTGTTAGTGTGGCATACCTTGTATGACTGTAGACTTCCTAGATTAATGTAGTTGGTTTATTCAAGAATGTCTATAAGGCTGATAAGTGATTAAGAGAGAGGATTTGGGATGAAATTTGGCTTTGAAAAATGTGATAATAATGCATATCTAAGGGAAGGTGTGGGGGGGGGGGGTGGTTATTTGTACTACAAGAGAGAAGTATTTTATGAATAAAAGAATAAATAAAATATTATATCAAAGTTAAATATGTAATAGTTAATTTTTGACAAAATAAATCATATATAAATGTAATAGAGTGGTTTTGGGTCTTTAAATTCCTTTATAATGTGTATTAAATTGTTTTATTAGAAAGGAAAGTGTAAAAAAGAAATTTTTTTTTTAAGGGATCACTTTTGACTTTAGGTTTTGGAAAATTATTTTTCATCTTCAATATTATGTTTATTAAATTAGTAGGAATAATTTATGAAATTTAATATAAATTGGACGAAGCTCATGTTCTAGAAGTTATTATGTCTTTATTACATCACGAATTATGTAATTTTAGATACACTGCTATGTGAAAATCTATATGTTCTTTTGCACTTGAAAATTGAAGTATTTATGAAAATTACCAAAAAATAACCTTAGTAGAGTTTTTATGTGATGATTTCAAAAATGCTATTTTTTTATGCAAATAAATTTCACGTATATGAAGTTTTAATTGTTAATTTAATATTATTATTTTTATAATTACTTTAGAATTAAGTTTATTAAAAATATGCTTATATTTTCTTTGAGTTTTTAATCATGATATTTATTTTTTGAATAATAATATTTATATTTATTTATATTACATAGGATAAATTTTATTTATATTTCACTTAATTATTTTTAGGTTAAATTAATATTATAATGGTCATGTTATTATTCTTAATTGTGAGGTTAGTATTACCAATTGTTAGGTTAATGTTCCATTTGTCACATTACTATTTGAATTGAAAAATTATATCATATAAATAGAACATCATTATTTTACTCAATATTTACTATAAGTCTACACATGATTATATATTTTCATTTCATAATTTTTTGATTAGTTTATAGATATTTTGTTTCATTTCTAGAGTGTTTTTATACGGGTGATGAATCTAGCAGATTGGGGCGATCTATATTTTCACATTTTAGCCTTTCTATTTTATATGTTTTGTATATTGGTGATATTTTTAATTCCCATTTGTTTCATAGTTGAATAATGTAATTCTATTTATTAATTAGATAATTATTTGATGGTTTCTATACATTTTTAACATGTATAATATTATATAATTTAATACAACACATATCTGTTCACGGAAAAAAATACTAGTAATAAAAAATGGGTTGTTACATTTATCCCCATTTAGAAATTTCATCCCTGAAATTTCAACACAAAGTCTTGGTTGATAATGGATGAGGATAAATTGGTTTCATTCTTTCCTCTAGTTCCTACTTCACCTCTTCATGACTATGTTTCCACCTAAGGTCTTTAACAAGGATAGTTGTCTTATTGCACATAAATACTTCTCTATGGACCACGATCATCATATAATGATCCTTATAATAGAGGTCAATCTCAAGTTGTACCAACTCCCAATTCAGTACATGCGAGGGGTCAAAAATGCACTTCATCAAGAGAGATACGAGGAGCATGTCATGAACTTGATCCATATTTGGTGGAAGTTTATGTCAATAAGCAACTTCTCCTATATGATAAAGAATCTAAAAGGGGACTATGTTCATCGGGAAAAGCTTCCCTTTCTTTTGAAATGGCATTAATCTCTTCCATGGTGACATTCAAACAAGTGTTTTCACCATCATCAAAATCCAAGTCCCATAAATGGTTTTCAATATAGATATTTTGTAATTTTGAGATGATTTTATATGTTATGGGATGACTTGAGCCTTCTTTGTCATATATTTCACAATACTGGGTACAAGTAGATTTTGTTTGTCAACATCATCTAAACATGTTAGATTTAAACATGGCCTCCCATATATAGAGTCATGTAGATCCATTTGAACATTTGTGTGTGATATATTATTTTATGACCTATAAAATAATGAGATATATTGATCCCATACAACATTTAATTACATTCAGCAGGCTCTCAACATGACCTTGAGTGTCTGAATAGTCTTTTCAGATTAGAAATCAGTTTAGGGATGATAAGACATACTAAAATTTAGTTATTTCTCAAGTAATATCGAATAATTTTATATAATTTAGATGTTAACCTTGTTTCTTGATAGGAAATGATCAAATGTGCTACCACATGCAGCCTCACCACATCCTTCACTTATGTCTTAAAATGTTGTTCAAGATAGAAATATTCTCTAATATTTATGATGTGGGAAATCTTGGCGATTTGATCCACCACATCCCATATTGTATTGTTTCTTTTGGATATCTTCAGGAAACAAGTGATAAATCCCATAGTGACATTCTTCCTTTCCCACATGGGTATACGATATGGTTGCATCACCCCTTTAGGTTTATATATGTCTCATTTAACTTTTAAAAAAACCAAACACCATGATATATACTCCGAAATATCCTTCATCATGTTGTCGCACCATAGGTGATCTTAAAGATCACAACACATCATGGTACTTATAGAAAGGATAGAGAAAGGCGATCTATGTGCAATATCTAATGGATTATTCTTTATCTCGAGTGATGCATTCACTCAAACTCTACTTCCAAATCGAATTAAACCATCCACATCGATATGGAACTCATGTAGCTTCTCTTGTTTTACTACATTCAGATTTATTTGAATCTCCAGATCATATATTTGTGCCTCCATGATCTTCTCTTGGATAGATGATTTGAAACTAATTTTGGTAAGGTATGATATATTACCATCCATATGATTTCTATATTGTTCTTTTTAGTATCCATGAAGATAGGTTCGTTCTCAATCCGAAACATGGATACAATATAAGTCTTTTTTTTACCAAGAGCATCAACTACCTGGTTCACCTTTATAGGATGGTAGTGAATTGAGCACTCATAGTCCGTCATTAGATCAAACCATATTCTTCGATGCATGTTGGCATCCTTCAATGTAAATATATACTTTTGGATATTATGATCAGTATATATTTCACACTTCTCACCATTGAGAAAGTGCTTTAAAAATATTCAACGTGAATATCAAGGATTCTAACTCTAGGTTAGGCATTATGTATTTTTTCTCATAGATCTTAAAATTTCATTGTACAATGGTTATCAATTTTTCATTTAGAAAGAGTAAACACCCTGATCCTTTCATTGATGTATCACTATATATCATGAATCCTTATTCACTTTTTGGTAGTTTGAGTAAATGTTAAATGATTAGCCCATTACTTACCTTATTAAGGAATTACACACATTATTAAATCAAGAGATATTTTACCCATTTTGGTTTTAATTTAGTTAGAGGGCTAAGAAAAAATGATAAATTTCTAAAAAAATCATCGGTAGTACTATGACAAGACAAGAAAACTATGGATTTACATGAAAATAGTGGAATTTTTCCATTCTTCAATTTCTTTTTTCATTGATCGGTCACTAAAAATTCCCTCACTTTAGATCATGTAATGTTAGAATGGGGCCTTATGCATCCAAAATTCACACTTTCTGATCATAGAATAAATTTTATCCTTCATTAATATTTCCAAAACAATCCTTTTATTATCTACATGATCCTCCTTACTCTCAGAGTAAATAATAATATCACTGATAAAAAGTAACAATAATCTATGGAGGTAGTATATAAGGACTATATTCATCAAATCCATGAATATTACGGTGGAATTAGTAAATCCAAAGGGGATAAATATTAAATCATTGTTCCCATACATTGATTGGAATGAAATATATTGAATATCTTATTATTTCACCTTTAGATGATGATTTCCAAAATGATGATCAACTGTAGAGACGTACTGAGCCCCTCATTGTTTAATGAACATACCATAAATCCTTGGTAAGGGATTATTATTTATTATGATTTTCTTGCTAATCTTCAGGTAATTGATACACACCTGCATTGATCCATAATTCTTCATGAAAAAGGGCACAAGAACAACCTAATAAGATGCACTATGGCGTATGAACACTTTATCCAGATTCTCATATAGATGCTTCTTTAACTCCTCCAGTTCAACTACAGCCATCTAGGAGGGAAATCTTGAGATATGATTAGATCAAGGTATGATCTATATTTAGAACTCTACCTAATTATTTGGGTTATGTTCATGTAATGATTTGGAAAATACATTGGTTTATTCCCACACAACGTGAATTTCCTTAACATGGATAATTTCCTTCGACTCATCTATTTGGGAAAATTATTCTTTCTCACAAGGTATCAAAATCCACATCATTAAGGTTTTTTTCAAAAGTAAATTCATAGTATTCCTTGAATTTTTAGAGAATATTAGGATTTATCAAAACATGAAAAAATATTTCATTTTCCTAACAGTTGATGTCTACTCTATATAACGAGATCCAATTAATTCCTAGTATAGAATATAATTCCACCGAGGGAAGCATTGTGAGATTCATTAAAAGGATATTACCTCATATATTATAATATAAGTGTATAGCACATTGGTTGAAATGATTGAAAAAATCGATGTTTTTACTGATATCTCTACTTTATGTTATTGGGGCCTCGATTCAACAGTTCTAGAAAACATGGAGGATATAAAAGAATTCATAGAACCAGAATGATTTTTTTTTCATTATTTAGTGAATAGTATATCTACATATTATATCTCTAATTTCACATTCCACTTTATCAGAAGTGGTGGAATAAGATTTCACTTTATTCTTTATTTTCCAGTTGCTAACACTGATTACCCTCAAGGACCCGTGGTTTAGTGCGTTGGCTTGTATTGTTCCCTTTCTTCTTATAGTTGTAGAACTGAACCATAAGTGGTTTATTAATAGTTTCCTTCCTTTCAACCATAATTTTTGATAACTTATTCATGTATCATTGATATTTAAATATTAATTGCCTTTTCTCCCACACTTGATGAATTTTCCCTACCATCAAGGAAATTTCCATGATTTTTCATCCCACATTTTTGACATGAAGGGTGGTTTGATCCTCTTTACTTATTTTTCATTTTACCCACTATCCTGAATCTCCATTATTCTCTTCTTATCTCTAAAACCTCAGAACCATTTTCCAAACACTATTTATAATTTGAGATCACATTGTAACATTTATTTATAACTAAAAATGTGTCAGATAGCTAGAGCCTTTTAGAGGGTTGCTTTTAAAATTTTAAATAATCTCTCAATTTTGCAGTCAATTGTTTTATAAGATAACCCAAGGTATATATTGTATGCCTTCTGATGATTGACTTATCCTCCTTGATAGATTCACCTTTCTTTCGCTTCAACTCTATTAAATCTCTATCCTTATTTGTTCAAATAGTTAAAGGGAAATAATTTTAAAGAAATATTGTCTTAAAGTCTTCTCTCTCAATATATTCCATTTCATCCTTCATCTTGGTGTTTTTATCAACTCCCACAATTGATCATCTCATCCAGCTAATAGATAGATATCCGAGGTCAATTTCTCCTTCTCAGAATAGTGGATCATATTTAAGATCTTATCCATTGAGTTAAAACACTATTACATTTCAAGGTAGATGCTCCACATGGTTCATGTTATTATTAAAATGTAGAGAAAAATAGGTAAGAATAAAAATTTAACGTTGAACTCCACCTACAATGGTATTGGGGATGTTGTTTATAAAATCATTGCCTTTTCCCTGACATGGGTTGTTGGCCTATTTTCTCATAGTTCCCACCATTTTATAAAATATAAAGGTTATAAATAAAAAAAAATGTCAATAAATCCTGAATAAATTACTTAATCTTTTGTGGAATAAACACTAAAGGCATCTCTTATGGGATCAATATGTTTAGAATTTTTTAAATGAATCTTCTAGGATGTTTTATATATATATAGACGTATAATTATGATTTTCACTAGAATTTTTTGATCACAATTTCCAAATTTACTAAACCAAACAAATTATATAATGTTTATCATCAATAATTTTTCTTAAAATACTATTACATTATCTTAAATATCAAAAATATAATATTTATACATTTAAGGATAGAAATAATAAGTAACTTGGGAAAATTAGGATCATACATAAGTTATAGATAATAGATGATAAAAATTTAATTAAATTACTTTTCTTTATTATTCTAATATCTCATAATATCTTTTTTAAATGTAGTCACCTAAATATATACATCAACGAAAAGGGTGAGATAAAAGCCTTGAGAGAGGAGGAATAAGTGATGCGAAACAATAATACAATGTTGAGTACAAATAACTTCAACATATATTAATAATAGGGTGATAATAAATTTCATGAGGGATATATATGATAAAGTATTAGAATATGGAAATTCATTAAAATGAAATATCAGGTCATAGTTATTAAATATCACACAAAGTTATGAAAAAATCTCACAACATGTTCACATAGAACTTATCTTCATAATCAAAACACCATAATTATGAAAAAATCTAGTATCATGTTAAATAATAATAACTATTATATCAAGAGATACATCACATTAACTAATCAATTGAAGGGATATATAATTTTAAGCTCACTCATCACATCTTATTATTTACATTATCATGAATCACACATAAAAAATATAACAATTGTAGACTTCAAATAACCAATGGAATGGAATGTGTTTCAAAAGGATCTCATAAAGAACACTTTCAGGAATAAATTTCAAGGGTTCAAGAATTAATAGTGGAAAACAGATTTGGTATACAAATTATTATTCCCGAGAAAGGACGAAACAACATAAAAGAGAAAAAGATGTGTTTTTGGAAGAAATGTTTTTTTGGAAAATATTTGTATGTGTATTAAATATAAATGTGAAAACATGTATATCCATGAAATAAAGGGGAAAAATAATGAATTAATATTTATTTAAAATTAAAGGAATATCCATACAAAAAATAATGTGAAAAAGGGACAATACAAAGAAAAGTAGTTTGGTTCAATGATCCCCTTACTTTAAATCCTTCTCTACTTCATTTGTTTTCCACCACTCTTTCCATTGTGAGGATTATATGGTACAATAGAAGACTTCATTAATGAATATAGTTAGTTTACTCTGTCTTGTAAGAAATGTTTCTAAGGGATTCAGAGAGAGGATTTTGGTATAACTCTGGATTTGGATTGGGTGAGAGGAGTGGTTTTACAAGGGAAGGGATATTGGTTATTTATACTTGAAGAGAGGGGTATGTTTAGAAAAAAATATAGAATAAAATTATATATCAATGGTAAAACTTATAACGGTAAATGATTGAAAATAAAAATCATATATAAATAAAAAAAAATCTTTTTATGAATTTAAACTCCTTTATAATTAAACTTTTCTTAGTTTATTAAATAATTAAATGGGAAAATAAAAAAATTGTTTATAAGGGATCACTTTTGAATTTGGGTTTTGGAAAATTATTTTTTGGATTGAAAATTTTATTTATTGTATTTTAATGAGTCATTTATAAAATTAAATATAATTTCCATAAAAATTAATGTCTAAAAATGAATAAGTCATTATTACAAGATGAATTGTTTAGTATAGGATACATGAGTTACATGAAAAACTCTATTTTAACTATTCACCTGAATATTGAAGCATTTTAGAATATTAAAAAAATGTCACCCTTGAAATATTTTAACATTATGGTTTAAAGAATCGATATTAAATTTATGAATTTTTTTTCTAACATTGGTAATTTAAATTTTAAATTTACAAATTACCATTTTTATGACGTACCTTACAATACAATTTATTCAACTATGCCTATAATTTCTTTGAATTTCTTAATCATGATATTCATTTTCTCAACATTATAATATTAATATTTACTTATATTACTTATGATAAATAATATTTATATCACACTTTATTATTTTGAGGTCAAATTACTATCCCTACAGTCATGATACTATTCCAATGGTCACATTACTCTTCCAACAATGATATTACTTACTATAAATACCACTTAATTACATTACTCAATATTATATACATTTATATCCATGTTTATATATTTTTATTTTCTAATTTTTTGATTGGTTTTATAATATTTGGTTTCATTTATACAGTATTTCCTGTAGGGGTGATAATTATCGAAGATTAGAGTTATCCATATCTTCTCATTTTAGCCTTCCTATTATTTATATATATTTTTAAACTATAATCTTTAGAATTTTCATTTGTTTCATAGATGATTAACTTAATTATATTTATTAACAAAATAATGTTTATTGGTATCTATAAATTTTGTATGTATATAATATTAATAAAATAATACAATACATGCGTATTCCGTAAAAAAATATTATTGAAAAACACTGGGTCCTTAAATGGATGAGCTCCAATGTCTTTTAATGTAGTTTTTTCCATTATAGTTTACTTTAAAAAAAATTTGGGAACTTAAAAAGATCCATATCCTATAATGATTAGAATTTCCATTCCTCTAGATGAGAAGGAGTGATATATCTTATTTATTAATAATCATTACAATGAATATTGATGGATATAAATGAAAATACAAGTACTCAACCCCTACATTGATATTCATAACTAATATTTACCAGTCGTCCACCATGGTTATAAGATAATAGTGCGGTGGTTTTACTATAATCTTGGTATTGTGGTGGTAGGTGAGGTGGATAAGTTGACTTGATGATACATTTTCTGAGAATATAACATCCTAAAATTGTTAGATGACATGAGCCTAATTCTAATAAAATATAGATAAATTTGAGTCCAAATTGACTTTTAGGACCTCAAATGAATTTTTTTAAAAGAAAATGTTTTAGTCAAAATAATAGAGTTATTGTACAATTAATGAAATGAATATCAATATTGAGCCTTCATGGATGAAAATTATGGGTATAGAAAGATCCTAATTTTACCCTAGGATAAGGTGGATTCAAAATTTTGAGTACCAATTTGAGAAAAATTCTACTATTATTTAACTTTGTTTTAAATAATCATTGAGAATCCAATTAATCTTGAATACATTGTATCTCAATGTCCTTATTTAAAAAAAATATTACATAATGTAGAAAATTTGGTGGTATAATCATGTAAACATATAAATCATTTCATAAATATTGAGGTTAAATTTATCAAGATTCATCTATATAACTGAATGATGAACAAAAAATATAAATATTTTTAGAAACCAAAGGAATTTCACATGGATTCTTGTTTGAAATAACTAATCAAGAGCTGTATGATCATTCAATGATGGAGTGGAGAATCAATGATATTTATTTATTTTTTATTTTATTTCCTACTAAACAACCATCACCACTTGTTAATGATATATATTTTTTTTGAAAAAAAATATCACATGAACAACCACAAGTATTAAGTATTTACAAGATTCAATACACAGTATGGGAAGCTAGTCCATATCATTGTTTGGAAATAATCCAATACCACACCATCCACTAAGAAAAATTAGTTTTATGTGGTTACAAAAACAAGGGAATATACTTAGTCATATATTGATCAATATTCAAACAATAATAGAAGTAATATTTGTACAGATAATATATATAACCATTATTTTTTAAAAATTGTGAGAAACCTTCACCAACTAGATACAAAATTTCGCCGGTATGGTACTTGTACTTCTTCATTGTTTCCCTTCGTGCATGAAATTTTTCATCACATTCTTACCCAATTCAAAGCATGATGTTTCTCCTTGGAATTATGTATAATACATCCAATAAATCACCAGTTTGTCTGGTATATCCATATGATCATCCATCTTTTAAAATCTCTAAGTCACCTTTTGAAAATCAATAATACTTTCTTATAATCTCACTATCCAATATCCTCTTCATATAGTCAATCCAATACCAACCTATAAGGAAGTCTTTCTAGGTTTTGACCAATTCATGTTTAAACATTTTGACTATTTCCTTTATAATAGTGTTCATATGATCATTTATGCACAACGTCCATCTGATAAAAACAAAGGGAAAACTCCACCTAAAAATTTAATATCTAGTGTTTTCTCAATAATGACTTTCTGATTAAATTTATTTATTTATAGAGCTTCACCACACATATTCATGTCTGAATAGTTTTACATAAAGGTGTGTATGAACAGTCTCTTTATATAGTAGTGGTTGAATGATAAAAGGTGAGAAAACCAATTTATTTTCTCAGTTAATAGAAACTAATAATTCAAAACTTGTCTCAAAATAAATTCACCAAATACTTATAAGAACATATAGAGTATTCTTGAAGCCTCTCAAAAACTCTAGAATCTACTTCCTTCAACGAAATTCCTTGAGACATAGAATGAATCATGGATATTCCTTCCATGATTATTTTAACATTGAATTATTACCCCAATATCATCAAATTTGATATATTTATAAAAAATCATAAAAACTTTTAGGTAGAAAAATATTATACCAAACATTTAACCAGTGAAATTTTGTAACATTACTGATGTCTGATTAGAATCTATCCGATTGTTCCTATATAAAAATCATAAGAACTTATCTAAAGTCTTTCCCATAAAATCATAACATATGATGAATTACATTATAACTCTCTATCTATTTACTTATAGTATAAACATATGTCATATTTATTTCATACAAAAAATCCATCTGATGGCTTTGACCAAAACAAGTTATCCATGTCTCAGTGACTACCATCCATTCAACCTAATATAACATCATCTTTAAAAAATTGTACAAGTTCATTTGATAAGAAATGTTTTAAATAATCATCCAATAAAAATCAACTGATGATATTAGATAAGATCATCTGGTGCCCCTAATCTAATTGAACTTCCTTTGATTGGACTTTGTCTGATGAAATTCCTTAACATATTCCCTTAAAACTTGAGAAACATTAATATATTTAGGAAATATAAAAAATTTCCAACACAAATATAGTATCCTAAAATTAATCCTTATAGAAAATATGTAAATTGGGTATTAACCTTATTATACATCCTCAAGACCCTTGAAAATATAAAAAAAATAAACCTCATTGCCAAAAATCTGTCTTAAAGCTAATATCAACTAAACATTCTTAGAACCTCATAGTTAGAAATTTGTACATACAAAGAAAAATAGACCATTTTGACTAATTATTAGATCATGAAATCTTTAAAAAATCATTATGATAAGAACATAGGAATATGAATGCATCACCATATTTCTACTTCACTAAAAAATATATCTAATGAAATTTATAATTAATGATAATAAAACAAAAATTTGTTTCCAAACACCTAACTCTGGTACTCTATGTCCGATATGATTTTTCCGTAGAAGAAGTACAATATTTTCATTCCATTAACAAAATGTTGAAAGGAAATGGAATTTATATTATTTAAGGTTATAAAAATAAAAAATAATCATATTTATTTTAAAATTACATTTCCATTCATCTTCTTAACCTTTTACAATGATAAAAAAACTAATCGAAACCTCATAGTCCCAAAAATCTACCCCATTTTATTATTTTTTCACCTAAATAACATAAATCATGAAAATACATAACTCATGTAGTAGATTATATATCCAATAATCCAACTCCCACATGAGTGATCATTGTGAAGGAAAATGGAACCAATGAAAAACTATACCATTCATTTAATAAATAGTGACTTAATAAAATTTTTCTTACACATCTTTTGAATCTTATTTCCCTTGAAACTTTCAATACAAAACAAATTCATCGAACACGAAAAAAATTTCCAACATAAAACTCAATACACTATAAAAATAATTCACTCATAATGAAATCATAACTTTCCCCTTTTAAGAACTCCATCTAAATTCATATAGTCCCTTCAACGGTAAACCATATACTCATGAATAAATTTATTTTCTAAAATTTCCCCCCATTGAAAACACAAACCAAATACATGATGGAGATGAGAAGATATAAAATACCTTATCCATGGAGAGTTAGAGAGATGTTAAACACCCACTATAAACCTCATATTATAAAATATTTCTTTAGACATTTGTTTTGTGAAGATATTATTAACTTGTTCCATTTGAGAAACAAACCCCAAATTCAGTTCATTCTATTCCACATGATCTTCGATATAGTGATATTTTAAATAATTTTTATTTGAATCCAATTTTGACACTGGATTTAATGTTAAATTTATTGGACCATTATAATCACACCTCAAGATAAGGGTAAACTTCATATAAAATAACATATCATCAAATTGTTTTTCAACTACATATGAAGCATTAAAAATTGAGATAGAGACCCACAACCAACTTCTCTTATATGTGTCTCACTAATTTTTTCCCCTATATTCTAGATAACACATTTTTATCCCAAGAAAAAACTTCAACATATGCTTATTTTATATCATCCACACTTCCTTCCCAATCTCTATCTATTTAACCAAAAAATTCAATCTTTTTGGAACTATCATATATCAACCAAATATTATTTGTAAAATTAATATATGTGAGAATTAATTTTTTAAAAATGATATATGATTATTTATGTCTCAAATTAAAATATATAATAGTGGTAAAAACTTTTTTAATTATTCATTAATATAATTTTCTTGAGATAAGAATATATATGTTTACTTTTATGAGATTTGATGGCTGAGAAATTATTTATTTTCAATCATCATGGAAATTTCAAAAAACATATTAATATATTTATTAATAATATTATACATTTCTTTATCATTTAATGAAAATATGATATCATCAACATAAAAAATAAGAATGAGTTGAACCTATTGATTATATTTTATACATAGGTTACTATAAAATCTCCCTTTCTTGAAGTTTAACTTCCTTATGAAAGTATCCAACAAATAATACCTAGATCTTAGATATTTATTCAACCCATAAAAATCTCTCTTCAACATAAAAACATAAATTTCCTCATTCCCATGTGTAAATCCATAGGGTTAATCAAAATAAACGTATTCATCTAACTATCATTTAAGAAGATATGAATTGAAACTCATCAAGAGAATTTTATATCTCCACTATAGAATGATAGAATGGATGATTTAAATTATTTATAATAATTTTATTTGTACAAAATTATAATCAAATTCAATACCTTCAATTTTTTAGTAACCCATAAAAATTATTCATTTTTTGTTACTTATCACTACAACTTTCTCATTCGATTTTTTCTAAAAAACCCACTTGGAAAATAATAATAATATTATTATTTGGATTGGGTAAAATTTACTATGTACCATTATCCTCAATCTAATATAGCTCTTAATTAATATAATCAATCCAAAACTGATGCTCCAAATCTTAAAAATCATATTTTGGATCATCTTATGAATACATGGATGTGTGTGACATAAACCTTGAAGTTCTTCTTATTTAATCCTGTTGACATTGATATCTAATGGTCTTATAAACTTCAACTAGCTTCCTCAAACTAGGATGATATCCATGCAATTTTTCATCATCACATTACATAGCTATGTCGAAATATTTATCTTGAGATCTCTTAACACTGTTTCTATCATTAATGAAATTTTCATATTTTTCCACTACATTCACCTCATCATACTTTTCTTCAAATTTAAAACTATTTGAAAATATTTATTGTCATATTGTTTAAGAAAACTCACATCTTCCAAGACAAAAATCATTCATATTTATTTATTATAAAACACGTGTCTTCTACCATTATGAAGGTAGGAAATAATGATTTAATAAAACCCTCTCTTTTCAAATTTACAATGTTTCTCACCATTATCTTTTACAATACAAGGACTTCCTAACACACTCAGATGTTCTAAACATGGGATTTATTTATAATACAAATCACAAGGAATAAAATTAGAGTACATCCTATAGTAATATTAATTAGGAACATAAAATTCTACTTTGATAATTATCCTAAAAAAATATCGAGAGGTATCATGTTTGATCATCATTGTTCATTCCCTCTCCTCAAAACTTTTATTTCTTATTGCAGGAACATTGTTTTTCTATAGTGTGTATATTGAATGAAACTCATGTTGAATACTATGATTGTAATAATATTCTCAAAATGTTCCACTTGTATATTCTCTACCATTATCAGTTTGAATCTTCTTCGTAGAATATTCACATTATTTTACTATTATTATACTCGAACTATTATTTTTTTAGAGAATATGATTTATGTATCAAAAACACAATACATGAAATTTGAGTGAAGCCTTGATGGAAATAAATAAATCAATTATCTCCATTTATTGACTATTTACTCATGGGCCCACATATATCAGAATTTATCAACTCCATGGGATGATTTGAATGTATCTAAAATTTTTTATGTAGAAAAGTTTTAATATTCCCTTTTCAGAAAAATAGAACAACACCAATAACTTCACCTTTTCTTGTCAGGAATTTCTGGAATAATTTCTATCTTCATTATCTTTCTCATATTACGATGACATATATTTCTCAACATTTTCTATGGTAGATGATTTTCCTCCAACATGATCAGATATCATGAAATTTTTGAATTAACAATAGGAAATAATTTTTCCATTTTTCATTAATACATAATCGTTAATTTTATATCATTTATTATTTTATCTACAATTTTTTTTTTATTTTTTACCTTAATCCAAATTTTGTGAAATATTTAACCAATTATGTTTCATTCCATCAACAAATAAGGATAATTTGGTTTTTAAAATATGTTTAATAATAATAATAGATCAAACAAATTTGATTATGAGTGACTCATTAATGATAAAATTCATTGTAGCTATATTATATTCTTTTAGATTTTTTAATAACATTAAATCACATGTCATGTAAAGTAAACCACCATTTTACTGTATCCATAGTTCTTATCCTTTTGTATATTAGATAGTAGTTTCAATAACTCACACATTTTATTTTCCCTTTTCATTATTTTCATTTCCAATAATTGATTTTTTAAACCGTATTTTGTTATTCAAAAGGAAATATATCATTTACATGATTTTTAGGATGATAAAAACGTTTGCAAACATATTACCAGAGTTTGAATCTATTTTTAATCTTTTTGAGGAGTTTCCTAAGTTGTATCCTTTTTCTGGGTTGACTGCCTCTTAGCATTGCCCCTAGTTTCTGATAGATTCAATAACAAATTAATCAAAATATAAAGGCATATTTTTTGTATTCTTAAATCGTCTAACACATCAAAACTAACCACAAATAGAATATTCTTATGAATAACTTACAAACATTTTGGTGTTGTATATATGAATTTCACCAACTTCAATTCCTTGAACACTAATATTTAATTGTTCACAAAATTTTTCATTACCACCTGAAAATTTCTTCTAAGCCTCAACAAAATCTATAGTTACAGATGTTTTAGGATCATACATTGAAACAACAGTAGCTTTAGGTTTTTCAACTCAACATGTTATACTTTTCTTCACTATCATCATATTACTCTCTATAAGTAAAATGGTATCTCCTATTGTTTTTATAAAACTCCTTATTATTTTCTTTGGAATATGACGTGGATTTTTCTACCTTCCTTTTGAGTGATATACAAGAAACTCTATCATATTCATAACATTATATAGCTTATTTTCATATATTTTTTAAATTTTCACCATATTAGTATCCAAAATCATTTCAATGATAATCTATCTTTAAAATTTCTTTTGCATCATTAAATTTAAAAAAAAGTCATAAATTAATTAAACATCTTATTAACCTTTTCTTTGGTGTCAACTTCACTAGTTTCATCTTTGAAAACATTTTCTGATATTTATTTATTGGAAACCATAGATGAAATTTCCCAAATTGTTTTTTATTTTTTTTAATAACTTTTTCTATTCTCATTTCATAAGTGACAAGAGTGCTATTTAGATCATCTAGAGATAAATTTTTTGGATCTTTATCCTATAATGGTGTAGCTTCATCATCAATGTTATAAAAAAGAATTCATAATATCTTATCAATAGTGGTTGAATCATCAATATTTTCCTGAAGTAATATTGTTGTAAAAAACATCATTTTTTATTTTAAAGAAGTCATAAAATAATTTATAATAACCCATAATAATATCTATATACTTCAGTCTCCAGATATGAACTATTATTTTATTAATTTTTCCTATCATTCATAGATGTTCTTCAAATGTTTCCCTGATAACTTTATCCATTACAATCCATTAAATCTTAGATAGTTAGTTTTGGAGAGTGTGGAAAGTATATAATATTGGGATTGGCCATCATTAAAAAATTTATGTTTTCATTAGTAGTTATGAGAACTCCATCTTTATAAGGAGGGAAACCATATGCAGTATTCTCAATTCATATACAATGGAAATAATATATAGAAACATTCTATATTTGAAATATGAGAGTTCTTACAAAAAAAATAGGAATCCACTTACTGTTTATAGAGTTATAAATATCCATGAATACTTATTTTTGAATCAAACATCTATAAAGTGTCAATGAAGGGAACATTACCTATTAATCTACATAGAAGGACCTATCAAGATATGTGCGATCACTAAGAGTGGGTGGGAGTAAATAGATGATATATATATATATATATTACTTTTGATAAAACCTTTATGTTATATTAATGATATTATACATCCATGAAAAAGAAATACAAAATCATAACCGTGGGAAACAAGTATTTATGAGGTCTACTACACCGAATGATTATCTAGTCCCTAGCATGTTATTGAAATATTACAATACGACATTGTAGAAAAGAAAATAATACTTTTATATTATTACAATTATCTGAAAAAATCCATACACATTAATTGAACAATAATCAAAATAATTTTCATGATCTCTCCACACAGATAAAAGTTATAACAAATAATTTATAGAAAATGTTAAAAACATCCAGAAAGAAGATTCAATATATTATAACTATATAGTTTTTGATTCATCACTATTTTTCTTCCTGAAAGACAAAATTGTTAATTTTTTTCACAATAATAGGAAAGAAGATTTTTCTTTGACATATATATATAAAACTAATATTCGATCACTAGTTCATCAGGTATCTCTATTTGATCCTTCATTAGAAAAACATCATTTGGTGCTATTAGGGAACTAATAATTTTATTTGGTTTTATCCATCCATTCATTTCTACATATAGTATGTCTGATACCATGTGATATGAAACTATTTATGGTATCAGAGCAATTTTTTTCAAATATTAAACTATTTCCTTTCTAAGCATATTTATCTTATCATTTTGGCACAAAATATATCAGATGGAAACTAAAGGAAAAATATATCTAGAAATCAACTACCAGATGTTTTATTCTCAATGTATATTAAATAAACATTTTTATTTTGTAATGTTTCACAAAGAATATCCATTTGTGAAGTGTGTTACATAATAGTGTGTACAAAAAATCCATTTATATAGTAATACCTAAATGTGAAAAGGTGGGAACTCCATTTTTTTTTCTGTTAAAAAATTTTCAATTCAAAACACCTCTCAAAAAAATTATCCTGTTTCTTCTCAAAATTGTTAGTGTATTAATAAAGCATCTTCAAAACTATAGAATCCACTTCTTTCAATAAAATATTTTCAGACATAGTGAGAGACATTGATATTCCTTCCATGATTATTGAAACATCTAACAATAAGATCAACATCTTCACATATGATATCATTAAGAAAAATTAATTAAGAAAATAGAATGTAACACACTTGGAATTTTTATGAATTTTTTTTCTTAAAATAATTTTATTTCTTTGATAGCTTTTATTACACACAACACAGTGATTAAATAAACAGTGATATTGTATTAAAATATTTTTATTTAAAATTACAGTTATATCATCAATGTTGGTTTGGTGGGAATATATATGACTAACAATATAATAAAAAAAATTCATAGTTATATATGTATACATATAATTCATTTTTATTAATTTATTATAAATAAAAATAAAAATAATTTAAAAGAAAAATAAATTATATTATGATAAACATTTTTTGCCCAAAATTTATTTTTATCTTAATAAATTTAATTTATCCCTTTAGTTAAATAATTTTAATTAAATGTATATATTATTTAAATGATTAAATTTTTTAACATTCAATAAATGTTTTCTTAGGTATATGACAAAACTAAATCTTTATTTATGCTCAAAAATATATTAATTTTCTAAAAAGAAATTTTTTATTGAATTTTGTGGAGTTATATTTAAATTTATTTATACAATTTATTGGTATTGAAATACATTAAATTAATTAAATATTTATAATAATGGGGATCAAATTTTCTAAATATGAACATTTTATTTTTAGTTAATATGAATAGTAACCAAGGTCAAATTTATCACCTAAATATAGAGTATATATGGTAAATATAGATTTAAAATAAGTGACAAGGGCACAAGTGTTCATCCTAATTTTTATTATATGAATTCAATTCGACCCATATCTCCTTAGAATGAATCTTTATTAGTTTAATGGGAACTTTCCTATTATTATTTTTATAATAATTAAATCAAGGAATGTTACAAAATTTCACTCTCTTACTTTTAAATATCCATTAAGTTATCACATTAAAAAATTCATTATTAATAAATTTTAATATTAATTCTATATATAGTGAAATCATATTCATGATGGAAATTTATTTATAATTTTCTGGTGTCATATAATTAGCTTAAATTCTTACAAAACACAAAACATTACTTATTCAATTAATGAAAAAATATAATAGATGGTTTTGAAAATATTAAATGAGATATAATATAAAAAAGTTACCATGTCAAAATAATTTTATAGGTGAAGATGAAATATTATTGTGTTTTGAAATATTATATTCAAATTACAACTTTTTGTTTTTGTCATTTAAGTAAGATTAAATGAATAGTCCGAAAATTAAATTAATGACATTTATTCAAAAGAATATTCTATTTAAATATTTAAAATTTAAAAAAATAATGATATCATGTAAGGTTTATATTATATAGTTGAAAATTTAATAACACAACCATTTACAATAGAATTTTATCGTAATTAGTAAAAAATTAGGACACCTTAATTCTGAAAAATTTCTTACCCTTGTTAAAATTAAAATTGATTAACTATGGGTTAATCAAAATGATATTGTTTAGAATGAAACAAAAAATACTATAAATTATATTTTTTTATGTTATTAAAATCCTCACATAACTTATATTTTAATCCCTAGCCATTTTCAGGCATTTTACTTGACACTTAATTTTTTATAATTTAATCTTTTGAGAAATTCTAAAAGTGTCTTTCACCTCAATTATAAAATGGAACATATTCCCACCCATAATTACAAAAAATTGAGCATTATTTATGTACCAATAATTATAATTTCATTTTTTAATCTTTCATAGACAAATTCTAGAGGTTTTGGTTTTCCCAAAATTTAAACATTAGATTCTTCAAGAGGAATTATAAAGGACTAATATCAATAAATACGTAACAACCTTACCAAATAACTTTATTTTCTACTCTTATTTAACCACTATAAATCTACAGTTTTTATCATAAAATAATAAATTATGTATCCTAAATATTAGTAAATGTAATTATGATTATTATACCACCATTATATACCCTATTTTATATAAAACTTGATGTGAAACTCTCTCTGATGCATACATTCATCTTACCATCTATATATTGTGATAAAATTCATTTTCATCACCATAATATATGTAAGGGTATTATGATGGATTTAATGTTTATATGTTATATTTATGAAATAATTATAAATTATAAATTATAATATCACAACTAAGTATTTTCCAGACACTTCCTCCATCCAAAGTGTTGAATCGGAACTCCATGTTCATTACTTGTATTTTCCAACATATTTTCAATGATTTCCATACAAAATATCCATTTAATAACTTTAACCAAAACCAACACTCAGTGAATTTGTGACTAACTTCTTATAACCCAGAATAAAATTCATATTCAAAACATAATAAATTTATTTCTAATATAAATTGTATAAAAATTTCATCTAATAGACTTTGAAATATGATATTGAAATATATCATTTGATTGTTTTAATTGAATTAGACTTTTTTATTGGACTTTATCTGATAAAATTCTTTTTTATATTCCCCTCATACATCAACAAAATTCCTCCATCCAAAAAACATTAGAAACATCCAAACTAAACATTATAGTATTGAATTTATCCTTAAATGGTGTATAGAATGTAGGTATTACCTTTTCGCATTATCCTCATCAAACCTTTTACATCTAATACACAAGACACTTCTCTCCCAAAAGTATTTATGAAAGCTTTTGTCTAAAAAAGTTCTTTAGAACATCATAGATTAAATGTTTTACAAAAAAGGAAATTATCCCCTTTATTACTTTCTCTT
The DNA here is from genome assembly GCA_963277665.1 of Viscum album. NCBI lineage: Eukaryota > Viridiplantae > Streptophyta > Magnoliopsida > Santalales > Viscaceae > Viscum > Viscum album. The sequence continues at coordinate 322,459,199 of OY728156.1, forward strand.
GGATCTTGAGATCATTCATAAATCATGATTTATATAACTTGTGAACAAAAAGGTATCTCATGATTTATACTTCTCTAAAAATTCTATTCTATAAAATTTTGAAGGAATGATAAATAAAACATTCAATATAAAAGCCTATACAACCACCTGAGTTTGGTAACATCTGTCTAATGCGATTAGTCTACTATACACAATCTAGAATCCTCCATTTTTTCTCGTAATGGTTCAAAAAACTAAAAAATAATAATATTTATGTTAATATAGAAAAATAAAAAAACATTCCTTATAGATAACATGCTTGACCAACCATATTTCTAACCTATTCATCTTCAAAAAACACATAAAAACCTCATAGTCTAATCAATTTTCACATATAGTGGCATTGGATTCAACAATATAAATCAAAGGTAGTTTTATAAGTATCCTCGCCATGGATCCTATGGGATTTTTGGGAATTATTGGGATAATTTACATATATTATGACATTTATTGTTAACTTCTTTGACTAACGTAATCTATTACTATATTAATTAATAAGGGTGTAACATAAAATTTTGAGAATGATTTAAAAAATTAATTTTATACAATAATGAAATAACTCTTTCTTATTCTAAATGTGATGCTTCACATATATGCCAAACTATTTACCATATTTGTGGAATCCTTGGAGTAATCCATCAATGACCTATTTTCTAACATAAATGATGAATAAAAAGAGAATCACATATACCACATCATTAACACAATGCTAAAAACTACATATATATATAAGTTATTTTTAGAATATACTTCCTTCCCTCGGTATTGATAGTTTAAATGATACACTATTACTTAAAATATCATGATTTTAAAATAATTTCATTTAATAAATGATTGAGGTACATTTTTAATTCCACCTTGATGACCATATGATTATTAAAATTAGTGGTAATAGTTTATTAGTGGACATTTTTTATATCAATTAAAAATAAATTTAGAGGATAAGACTAGAAAATTATTTAGTACCTCATCCCATAGTTTAAAAATTTCCAATTAATATATAGTTTATTGGTGGAAAATTATTTACCATAAAAATAATACAATTGTTATTAGAAATAAAATTTTATATATCTTCATGTAGCCTAACTTAAATGATTTTAGGAATCCCTAAACAAAATAGGTTCATCCTTAAAGTTATATTTATCTATTAAATAAAGGGTCTCATTAAACATTAATTACTCTCATGAAAGGGAAACATTAATAATGAGATAGATATCTAAGGCCTTATGAAAATTCTTGAATTTTAAATTATAATTACTTAGTTATATGTGATGTGAGAATTGGATTTGGTGATCAATAAATTAAATAGAGATTATGCTATTGAGAATTAATAATCTATAGCTTTTGATGATTATATTATAGAATTTATCTCACATTTCCCCATATCATCAAAGTGGTATCATATATTTTGAGGATTTATATTACTGATGTAGATGCTTCTTATATTTTAATTTTTCCATGAATTAACTAGATAAAGATAAGTAGATCATCTATGTTACATGTCAAAGTGTGATAGATCTTTTTAAAAACAAGATTCTATAAAGGGTGATTAAATTCATGCCACATCAATATGAAATAATTAATTATCATCACAACTATAAAAATATATATTTAGATAACCCCATTGGTTACTTCCTCTAAATTTTAATACTTCCATAAGAGTGAGTTGGAAAAGAAAAATTTAATTGGTTGGAAACAAAATTTTCGATTTATGATGTTGGAAATGTTAATATGATATTTTATATAAATAATGTATATGAAATTATATTAAAATGTTTCAAAGGAGTTGATATTACTATAGTATTTAAGGATGTCGTTATTTATGGATGTGGATACCACTAGATTGGAACTAATATATCTTATAATAAAGGATTAGTTTCTAATAGTATTGGAGGATGTAATATTTCAAAATATTTTCAATAAAATCATAATGTGTTCCAAATTAAGGTTATATTCATTCATTATCCATTGGAGTTATTGCATCCCACTAGAGACTCCTATCGCTTTACTAGAAGATAAATTTATTTCATGGGATTACCTCTTGATAACTATCATAATATTTTTAATTCTTTATTACATTCACAAAATTAATTTCTAAATAAGATGAATCCATATCCTTGAATGATGGTTGTACAAAATCCAGGACAACTTTTACGAATAATTTACTCACTAATGGTTGTGGAACTTCTCATACTATCCTCATTTATAATTTCAAAAACTTGTATTCTTTTCAGTTGAGGGATCTATATTATAATAATATGATATTTCCAAACCAATCCTTCTGATTTCATGGTTACATCAATGTATTGGTGGATTAATTTAATAAAATATTTGAATTAAACCAAAAGTGAATGGTGAAATAAATTATGTGTACTTATATAGATAATTACTTTAGTGAAATTTGGTCTAATGAGACATTGATAAAGATTCCAACCTAGGAGACACCATATTTGCAACTATACAAAATTTAAGTGGTGTTTCCTATTGAAGTTAAATTTCCCAATTTTAATCTAGTATATATGGTCATATAAAATAAGTTGAAATGTCAAATGTTCCAAATACTATATTGGAAACACATGATGAGAAATGGATACAATCATGGCACCTGATATTTAAACAGACTATATAGCCATGTAATTTAATAATTAGGTACACTTACAACTATTTATTCAAGAAGAATTGGTTCAATCGTTTAGGCTTCCTATCATCAAGGCTTCATAGGATATTGGGTGAAATTTTAAAAGGGTGTTAATGCTTCTTAGTATTTTGTAAAAGAACATTTTAAGTAAGAGAATAAATGGGAATGTACATTTATATTATAAAAGTTCAAATAAAAGAATAATTAATCCATGATAACCTTAGATACAGAGTGTATATCACCTCTAATAAATTTGATATTCTATAAGAAATTTAAAAAATGTCTATTCGTGTTTGGTTTTAATTGGTCACGTCTATATAAATGTAACCTATATAGTATATAGATTCTTTATAATTGAAATTTTGAAATATGGTATGTTAAAATTTCTTACATGATATGAAATATCATGGAGTGGTAATTTTGTAATAAATTTAATCTATATGTTCCCTAATGAGTTGATGGAGGTATTTTAGTATTTCATTTAATGTATTATTAGATATTTGTCAATGAAATTGTGTTGGAAAAGTTTTTTGATGGAGTGAGAAGCCACCGACTAATGTTATACCATATTGCCAATGATTAATCACCTCATGATCAGACTGATAATCACTACTTGATAAAAGGAATGATTCCCTATATGATATATTTTTTTACTAAAAGAATGTTTGTGGGGTGAAAAAAGATGGAGAATATAACCTTATATTGGAGTAAAAAATTATACTAAAATAATAAAAAACCATAAATAAAAAATATGTAATCATAGTACATAAAATTAGTATCAAAAATCATGATATAGAAAATGATATGAAAATTTTTACTGTCATATAGTCACATGTTATAAATCATCATACACTGAATTATTGAATTCTATCACAATCATAAAGAAAAAATAAAAATGGTGGAATATATATAATATTATCTACTTCTATCACAGATTCACACCTCATCTCTGTCTCTATGTCCCATGCACTCTATATAGGTCAATCCTAAAACCTTAGGGCTCTTCTCAACCAGAATATATAATTTTTTAATTTTTCTTGGGTACACACATACTGTAGCCACCAACGAAATGTATGTGTATAACTCAACATGTAACAACCAACAAGGTCCTACTGTAAAATAATAAAAACTATGAATAGACATGTGATATTCTTTGAAAAATAAATTTAATATTGAGTTATATATAATGACCAATATCAATCATGTAGTTCCAACATGATACCTAAGATCAACCATACTTACTTCAACCATTTCCATAGTGTATCTAAATATATCAACCACCATAGAGGATCCAGATTCTACCCTAGAACCATATTTGAATATCATTAATTCTTCATCCAATGTTGGATGCCTTGAAACATAATAAATATTCTCCATGTGTTACTAGTATTTTCCCCACAATCATATGAACATACCTACACAAATATTATTACCACAGAATATGGTGAACCATGATAAGGATATAATAATATATGATCAAGCATTAGATCCTTGATATCATTGGAAATCTCATATCATAATGTATCACTAGATTAAATGGATTTAATCCCCTGTATTTCAAACCTCCACAATGATTCTCTATATCTTAGGGATGTAATCCATAACACCCCAACATCATCATATTTCATTGGATCCTAGGGAGGTAGTCCTTATTATCCAATAATAACCCATTATCTATGGATCCAAGTGAGGTAATCCATGTAATTTTATCATAGCCAACCATCTATGGACCTAATGGAGTTGATCCCTAGAACCCCATCATCAACGAACCTTTTTTAATTAGAAGGAGATAGTCCTTGGAATCACAATAACATATGTGGGAGCTTTAATCCAATATGTAATATCTCATATGATAATAATGATTATAATAACATTAGTCATCCTTGTACACAAACAATCACACCTAACTAAGACCAATATCTTAAGTGACCTATCCCTATAACTGTATTCCTACAAGGCTCACATATTCAATATTAGTTCTATTGAGACATATAAAATCATGAGAAACCCTTCTCACAATAATCTAAGAAAGGATCACATAACACAGGGGTTCCCTCCATCCCATATAGGACACACTAAAACCTAAACACCTGATATGTGTCCCCTTATATAAATATCATATCTTGGTATATGATCATATATGAGAGAAAATAATGTCCCTTGAAACCAACATGATCTCTATATAGAATCATTTCCTTAGAGGGTATACCACACTGGAACAACTCTAGGAAGATAACATAGTTCCCATCTCTCATGAAAAGTCATCTTAATTTTTCCCACTAACCCAATCTACCATCCATAAACCCATGGTCTACCTAACCCAGGAATCAAAAACCAATGGCGAAAGAACACTCACCCCACTCTCAAATCTACTAAAATCAAGTATATAAGGTACCCATGGTTCTATCATGGTCAAAATAATTCATCCATTCCCATCCATATCACTCCTTAACTTGATGGTCATAGTGGGAAAGTATACCTAGTCCTACAATGTATTTTTCATTTAATGTCATTTAATTTATTCCCATTTGGGTCTACATTTCTCAAGGAATAAATTTACAACCACACCCCCAGACATCATATGTTTTTATCATATATTTCCAATCGACCATCACCAACCTATATGAGGCCCTAAATCATTCCATAACATTTAAATAAGTCAATTATAACAATTAATAATACATAAAATAATTTTAATCAAATAAAAGTAATGGTTGATAACTCATTGGGAGTCACCCTCTTACCAAAATCGCAAGAAATGGTGTGTGATTTAGTCGTAAAATGAACCCATTCTTAATCCATATGAATCATTTTTTACTTTTTGATGATTCAATTTAAAATTTTATTTAATTTTGAATAACCCCATAAGAAAATTGATTTATTGATGTACCCTAATTGGAACAACATGAAATAATTTGTATACATCAGATTTGGATCAACTATCATATGTTGTTGATTTCTCCATGATCTCATGAAACCATTTTAAGGACCCAAACTATTTAACATTGAAATAAAAAATTATAGTAGTAGGAATAAATAACTCTATGATATTCCCCATGAAATCTCGTAAGAAAATTGATTTATTGATGTACCGTGGGTTTGCTGCCAACTACCGGGCGCTCCGTCCCCTGAGGGTCTGCCGCCAAATACATGGATCTCTCCCTAATAGCCTACATAGGTACTCCTCCTATCGAGTACCACGGGCCGGCGGCCAACTATCGGGTGCTCTGTCCGCCATGGGTCTGTCGCCAAATACAGGGTGCTTCATCCACTGGGATAGTCGACCCACTCCAAGTCGAGTCGGTCAAGCAGTTGTCAGGTCTCAGACGGCTACACGGTCTCCGTACTCTGTACATTCGTCTCCGGGAGGGTCCTCTCCACGAGCTAGAGGTCGATACTCCATTATCACAAAGTTCCACGAAGAAGTATCTCAAAGGACCATCTCGTCATAGGGGTCTCAACGCAATTGACGACACGTCAATCGGACGCCCGGTCTGTGAGTTATTAGCCTTTTCGTCCCAGGGGCCCGGTTGGTTTCGTGTGTGAACCAACCCTACTGTATCTCAACTGTACCCCAAAATCTCATAGGGTATACTCATAGGGACCGTTTCTCAATGTGATCACCAACGCCGCTGACGGTTCTTCAAATGGACGTCCGGTCTGAAAGTTATCAACTTTTCCGTTCGAGGGGCCCGGTTGGATTTCGGGTTCAATCCATCCCGGAAACTATCCAACTGCATACAAAGCTCAGGCGATGTATGCCAAATGTTCCTCCTCATTAAGAGGAATCCAAAAAAGTCGACGGCACGTCAATTGGACGTCCGGAGCTCAAGTTATAAGCGTTTCCGCTCCGAGGGGCCGGTTTGTTTCGGGTTTGAACCAACCCATCCGTACACCAGGTTCTCCAAAACCTTGAGTGTAATATACCAATACGAGCATCTCGATCCAAAGATCACATCGCAACTGACGGTGCATTGATCGGAGGTCCGTAGCCCAAGATATGGGTAAAAGACCGGAAGTGATCTGAAAATGGGGGGTCTGGGCGCGGCCTGACCCCCCCCCCCCCCCCCCCCCCGGGTCGGCCCAAACCAGGGTGACCCACCCCGAGTCCGGGTTTGAACCGGTTGGGCACGGCCCGACCCGGTCCGCGCGACCCACCATGGCCTGGCCGTGGGTGTGGGGGGTGCGCTGGCTCGGCCAGCGGCCGAGCAGGGGGGGAACCATTCCACCCTTTCTTGCCCCACGGACGCAGCCCACCTACTGCGTCCTCCTCCGCCGGATCCCGCGTGGCCGCGGGATTTGGCCACCTGCCGCCACAGTGGTTCCTCCTGGCGGCGCGCAGGCAGGGTGTTCCGCGGACCACCGGACGCGCTTCGGTGGTCCGTTTTGCCTGCCGTCTTCGCCAACAGTCCTCCCGGGACCTGCTCTTCACAACGGAGTCTTCAAAACGCTTCTGCGGCCTGTTCCGTCATCTCCTGTCGATCCACACATCAATAAACAATCTGCGGAGTCTTCGAATCGCCTCTGTGGCACCGAATCTGGCCGCTGTTTCGTTCATCCTCAACGACGCGACGCGACGGTGCCGCGCTCCTTTTTCATGTTCCTCCTTGTTTCCGCACGGTGCTGTTGCACCGCGCCACATTCATTTGAGCCACAACGAAATCAACAACAAAAGGGGGAGGAGGGTCGTCCGTGTTCGTGCGGTCTGGCCCCCTCCCGTTAATCTGATACCAAGAGGCTAAAGGAATTGATGTTGGATGTAAAAGAATATACACAAACACAAATCCAAACCCCTACTTGGATATTTGATGTCGCATGTCTGGTGTTGCGGAGAACGTCATCGTGGGGGTCGGACGTAGATTCTGTGGACATTGGGGTGCGTCGGAGGAGGAAACAACATCTCCATACTTTTCGCGGAGATGAAGAAGGAAGGCACATTGTCGTTGGCGATGATCACCGTGGTTGGCGTCTCCTCCCTTGACGTGGAGGAAAAGAAGAGTTGATGGTCGTTCTTCGTCGAGAACATTCTTCGCTGGAGAAGACGGAGTTCCACAAGAGAAGAAGAACTATTCCTCTCTCTCAATTCACAACACAACAAAACAACCAAACAAATAAAATAAGACTCTTCTTATTTTATTATGGCATGGAATGCATTTCAAATTTTTGAAAAGAAATCCCTTAATTAATTAAACATAAGTTTTCTAATTAATTAGATGTTTAGTTGGCACGATTAATGTGAGAGAGTTACATAACATAAGATGGGGTTATCAATGAAGATGAGTTGTACAACTTAAGAGGGGGGTTTAAGGAGTTATGGGGAATGTGGAAGGGTGGGTTTCGTGTGGGTCCAACCACACATTTAACCTCACTTAGGTAGTAAGTAACTAGTGGCTTTCTCCCCAACTCTCACACATAGGTTAAAACCAACTAGGCTAGAAATAAAATTGTAAAACAAATTTCATTCACCTTTTTATTTAAACCACAATTTTTAACAACTCCTTCCGAGCAAATGCACCTTCGAAAAAGGTGATCCTAAGAAATTACCGGTGTTTCCAGTTCATCGGTGCCCTCAGATTTCAATTCTGAGCATTGGTTCAAAAGTTAGGAAAAACTCGCTTGTTCATTCACTGAACGTACCCGAGCTAAACTTCGAAAATTGATTTCGGGCACACCGGGTCTCGAAATCAGGCGTCGTCAAAAACTGCGTACTCATAAAATTCCAAAGATATTATGAAAAATATTTCCTTGAAATTTCCGGGTCTTTACATAAATCCTTAGCAGTTTCTGAATTTTTAATTCTAACACGGTATACACATTCTAATAGCCTAGGATGCACAATGAAATATTCAATCTTATTTATACACCTCTCTTGATGCATAATCTATAATGGTTTAAACAATATTAATTCCAGAAATATCCTTTTAAGAACAAACTAAGTTCAACTACATCGTGACACCCTGATCCATCTCTAAAGAGACCTCTCAACATATAGGGAAATTTACCATTTCATCCAAAATATTGAGAATATATACATGTAATTGTTTCTTCAAATATATATGTCCTCCTCTTTTTAAATTTATTTTACTGATCTATAAATAATTATCACAATTTATAACCAATATGTTCAACAATGGTCACATCCAAAACCAACAGTTATATGTTCCTATACCAATCAATTTTAGAACATGACTTTCCCTCCAATGTACCCCACATTATTTAATATAGTCTCAAAACACCAACTCCATGATCCATTTTAAGTTAAAATGATTTATTAGTATCATTCATTCTCTCCTTGTGTCCCCACATGATTTGGACCTTATAAATGTTCTCAACCACCGATGTTACTTAAATAAGGTTTCTACAAGAAGGTGTGCACCTTGGTTCCACCCTTCCTTATATTAAAACCTATAAAACACAAAATTATACTCTATAAATTTAAGGATCATGTCAATAAACCGCTAAACATGATCCATTTACATGTATACCTCATCTTCTGTGAGGTAGATGAGTTCTTTTCCCCGACAAACCCAGGGAATTTCACTCACCATGGCCCAAAAAACAACAACCCTAAAATGATGTACTCACTAAATAATAAATTGTATACCAATGATCTATCAATCATATAAATGAACACCGAAGATCATAGTCTCTAATATAATTAGTAACCACACCTAAAATTAGTATGGTCATGTATTAAACTAATCATGTGCATCAAAATGAAATATTGATACTAAATCACCTGATGTTCTTTTCATCACAAATAATGAAGGTATATCTATTCCTAAAATAAATACATGGTAGAACCTCCCATTCAACGATTTCATAAAAGGATGAATATACAATGTTTATCATCTCCAAGAAAACTCATAAACCCAGACTGGCCCCCCTCTTAGGTTACCATAATATATCATAACCATCTCAACCGTAATTCTTTGCTCACTAAAAACCTATGCTATATCTATAGGGAAGTAAAATTTCCAACCATGGCAACAATTTCCATCTCTCAAATAGTTCATAACTCATGGTAAGCATTTCATTTACTTTCTTATGTTTTATGTGGAAAATAAAATTTTGATCCTAAGTCTAGGTCCATCATATGAAAATACATATCATGAATCATATACGAAGTCATCAGCCAATTAGTGAACTAATCCATTGGATAAATCCACTTACTAGACTACCCTTCGAAGACCATAACCCCATGCACCTGAATATTTGTAACAACATAATCCCATGAGGGTTTATTTCAAGTTATTAGAAGTATTATGGTTTTTTTATGAATAATGTCATAAAGCATATATATATGGGAAATCCTCATAAAAGTTGATATTGGAAATTAAATTAATCAAAACCATTTTATTCCAGATCTAGTTTCATACCATCCCACATGGGGACAATCATAATGGAATCTTATGAATAAAACACACTAATAATCATCATTATATGTCACAGTCAGAAGGGATTTCAATTTCTTCATTGAGGGAAATCTCACCATAATATCCAAAAGACCCATCATCTGAAAGAATATACTAAATTTCAGTTGAATTGAATTCCACCAAAAATTTAACAAGGGAAAACCATATATGTTTTTTCTAACACCATAAATAGCATAAACTTCTTCCATCGGTGTTATCAGTCATAAAAAATCAAAAGAATTTTAGGAAAGTCATACATTCCCATAATGTTGTATATAAATGTTCCAATTATCGACGGTCCAAATGATAGAAATAAATAAGTTGTAAATACCAAATTCCAATTGCATCACTTAAGGTAAAATTATATAATCATAAAAGAAACAATTAAAGGATAAATAATCACATATATTCGGTAACCTAGACTTTCCATCGAAAAGGTGTTTTTGATGAAATAGAATGGGTTCCATAATAGGCTCTAGGACATTCTTGTTATATATTTCTACTATCTCCCAAATTTTAATACAATACAAAAATACACCCTAAAAACACATTGTAGAACCCCATTTCCCTAGATCACTAGGACGTTGTCTAGAGAAAAGGTCGTTACTTGACCTAAAGTGTACCAAACAATAATTTAGAGGCTACTATCTAATAGTAAGGTTCAAGGGTATTATTGTTGGGGAAATATACCCTCATATCTGAATAAAGAAACAGTGGAAAATAAACAAGAATCATCCAAAAAAATATTAATAATTAGAGTAAGAAAAATAAATGACAGAAATATTATTATATTAAATGAAATGTAGAAGAATACTTTCATATAAACACATAGGAATGCAACATTTCATTAGTTTATCCCATACAAGGATGATAAAAAATGCAAAATAAATAGTGCAACCAAAATAAATAAGTGAATATTCTTTCATTACCAAGCCTCACCTCATATATGTGTCATAGTCCCAAAAGTCATATCTCACTCGACCATGAAACAATGTGCTTCTACTCTACCGGAAATGGAGACTAGTGAAGTCTTATAAGGTACCCATATTCCATGAACACCTGAATAGGGTGCACGTATGACTCAATTGGGAACCATAATTGAGTTCAAATATATAAAAATTTAATATAGTACAGGAACATGTGTTATGAATAGATAAATACATATATCTTGGAGTCATAAATTGTAACCATTATATCTCTTTGTGTTCTAATGTAAAACATGAGACCAACCGTGACTACTTCCGATACTAATGAGATGTTTATAAGGATATTAGACACCATTAGGATCACAATCCAATGCCAGAACCATGCAATAATAATATACCCGATTTTGCTAGTGTCAGATGTCTCTAAGAACAATAAATATTCCCCGGGTGGGGGGGGGGGTCTATCCTTTTGATATCTTGAACATTTCTATAAAAAGGGTGTAACTCTAGATTCTATGAACTATTATAGGAATATCAAAATATTAGATAAATTTTCATATATATGAATCACAAAAAATGATATATCATAAAAAATCACCAGATCATAGTCAGGTAATCACTTGGATCTAACACCTCTATCAAGAATATATGGATCATTGGGAGGTAAAAAATTGACTCCCACCAGCAAAATATATATATAGATTCTAGGTAGGTAATTCCTCATACCCCATTATCACCCAATTTCTATGGATTATAGGGTTGCAATTCCTAGAGTCCCATTACCTCCCAATAAGTATGGATACTATGAAGGTAATATTTGGCATCCCATAATCACCTAAAATATCTAAGTCATTGGGATGTAATAAAAAACATCCATATAATATATATGTAAGACCTTTTATCCACTAAATAAAATGTCATATGGTAGTAAAAATAACTACATCTAATTAATTTTGCACACAACACATCACCGCAAACCATGGACTATCTCACATATTCATAGCATATCCCAAACCCAATATATCTACTTGGATAATATAATTGATTTGGTTTCTAAGGTGACACCCAAAATAATCTCTACCATTTCCCACATAATTCCTCACAAGTGTTACATAACACACAAGATCCTGCCTGGCCCCCTAGAACACACCACAACACAAACACCATAAACGAGTTACCTTATCTTAATATAATATCTTAGACCAATACCACCAATCAAATTTCATAATTTATCTCAAAATAACCATGATCTCCATAATAACTCCCTTTCCATATAAAATAATCCCTACTAAAACCACAAATGAAAGATGCGGTGATTTCTGTCTCACTTCCCAAGGCATCTTAGGTTGGTTTACTCTCTCATACTGTACTCAATATACCTAGGTAAAACATACTATGGGAAACTTATACTAGAGGGAAAAGAAAAATTTTCCCACTCTACAATCAACTATCCCCATGGATATATGGTATCTCAAGGTTCATTCATTTCCCACCAAGGGCAACCATTCCCTTCTACCATAATCCACGACTTAGAGCTCCCTAGAACCTATTTGATAGATCCAATATTTTACATTAATTTAAATTGAATGTCATTGTTTTAAATCCCAATAAAGTGTAACTTTTTAATATATTTTCTCATTTTATGATATTGGTGATATTTTGAGCATAAAAGTAAAAATGGCCCATTTCGTATATTAAATGTTTTAAATTAGTTTTTTATTTTGCCCATAAAATTTTATACTCAAATTCAAATTAATAACTTTTTTATTTTCCATATTCTACCTATCCAGGGATTTATCTAGCCCTTCTTTACCAACATCTGAATCAAAAATATGGATTCTTATAAGAATCTCACAAGTTGTCGATGAAAATTGTTTATAGATCTACAGAGTTTTCATGTGGGGTTTATAACTCATTCATTGTGGGCCCAATTGCTGTGAAATTCACTCGATAGATGCTGATGAAATTTTGGAATATCTTTCATGAATCCTAGGACATGTGAATTTTTTATTTTAATGGACATTAAAGCATTCTAACCTGAAGATTTGCGATTTGGAGTGTCCAACTAAAAAATTAAATAGTTAGTGTAAAATGAGAATAACTATTAGAATACTTGTTATAATACTCTAATATTTTGTGGGGAAACGACCAAGATAATAATGAACAAAATTAGAGAAGGGTTCAACACGTGAATATTCCATTTAATGGGTCTAAAATGAATCAATATTCGGGGGAAATATTCTGGATATAAAAGGAGGGGAGCTCCTCCATCTAAAAACATCTCATTCCATCCCATTCCATTGAGGACACCAAGGAGAAGAACTTTTAGTCTTTATCACTTTTGTTCTTTTTATTTAACATATATTTGTAATGCTTTCTTCTTCCCTATTCTTCTCTATTACCATTACCATTATGGGGTAAAATTTTTGAGTCATTGGGGAAGGGTTGGTTTTCTATTTTGTAATGCTTGAATTCTTTGACATAATTGAGTGAAATTTATTTCTTCATAAAAGTTGTTTTTAATTTCATATAGTGGATTTTATTATCAAGTGTGATCATTCATGAATTTTAATTCCCTTATTGATTTTCTCCTTGGTAAAATAACCATTTACTCCCTCTATTGATTTCTCGTTTATATACGATTGAATAGAATAGAGATTAGTGGTGAAGTACTCGACGATCATCAGTACATGTAAAATGGGTTGTTAATGTTCTTGATTTTTTGGGATAAAGAAGACTTGATCGGGTTTTACCATGTCAATTGAGAATATTCAATACAACTATGTTTCACATGGATGGAGAGTTGACCAAACTGAGATCTTGGTAGAGTTTTCTCTCACCATCACAATTTTCCCAAGGAAGTGAGCGGAAATGATTATGGAAACTCACGTTAATCATATAAGAAGAAGAGTTTTATATTATATTGAACATTTATAGCACTCCAATTGGGAAATCAACCATGACCTAATAACCTTGTTAATATCATATTTTTTCAATCATTTGAATTTCAATTTTCATTTTAATCATTGTCATATTAAATTTATTCTAAAACCACCCTTTTTTCACCCTCAACTAAAGGTGAAAAACTATTTTTTTTCACTCCTCTTTGGGAGACATCCTTGGTCAACCACATTAATGCATTTTAACTTGGGAAATAATAGTTTTTCTTTTCCCTATGACAGGATTGAATCAAACTTGGCGCCATTGCTGGGGAGGTAATGCCGCAATTTATTTGTAAATATTTTTCTTTTTCCAAATGAAAAGAAAAATTTAAAAAATCATTTCCCATGATGGTTTCAAATGATTATTTCTTTAATTAATAGAAAAATTACCCAAATGTGAAATAAAAAATTATTGTATCACTTTGGTTTATAGAGTATAGAGTTTATTTTATGGCTAAACAAATTTAGGGAGCTAGAATCTAAATCATAAATGAGGATGAATTCAAAGATATCATTAAAAACCATAAAAAAAACATTGAATACCTAGTGTTGGAGGGTTTTTCAATTGAATTAATTGAACTCTAAGGGAATTTTCTTGAAATTTTTTAAGAAATGGTTGTGGTAAAAACTGAGATTTCATAGGCGCAACACAAAGAAAAAAATTACACAAGGTTTTTGAAGATCAATTTGAAAGAATTAGCCAAACAGTTCAAAACGTGGAGACCACAATAGAGTGGATAGTAGAACAAGTACATGCATCCCAGGATCAAAAAACAGAGCTAGTATAAAAACAAGAACCACAAAAATTTACGGAAGAAGTATCCCCACAAATCCTTCAAGTATAAGAACCCATGGAGGCCTTGAGGAAATTAAAATAAGATCCATTGAGCCCAAATCAATCAATGTTTGAGGGGATTGATGAAGAAAATTTATCTATTGAAATACATATAGGAGATCAAAAAGATCTAAATAAATTCTCGAATGGGTGTGACTAACTACTTGATCTAACTATTCCTCATAATGTAGAAGATTCAACAACATTGAAGGATGAAACCACCCAAGAAGTGGAATTTGAAGACAATATGGAGGAGTCTGACTACCTACCTCAATATAGTGAAATTCAACTATATGTGGAAACACCCATTGGAGAAGCATTTGAAGATGAAAAAAACCAAGGAGATAATCATTTCATGAACTATTTATCATTGCATTTTGTTGAAACTGAATTGATTATTAACTCCCCTTGTTTTAATTTTTCAGATTTTGACCACACTTTTACTTCCTTTGAGGGAGAATATGCATATGATGAGGAACATCTAGAGCTACCTGAACCTGTTAAAAATCTATTAGAGGGGTACATGAAAAAATCAAAGTGGATTTTATGATGGAAGATGATACCTAAGCTACTTACTTTGAAAGGGATGAATTTGATATTTATTCTTCATGCTTAATTTTTTTTGAATGGAATCAAACTCTCACATTCCCTTTTACTATTCCATTAATTCAGCATTCCATAAGAACACACTGGTGAATGAAGAAGAAATTGTGCAAGTGGAAACAAAGAAAGAAGAGGACTCATTCATTGTTCTTACGTGACTATGCATGATTTATCTCATTACAATGGGGCTAGACTTGGTATACTATATCCATGGAGTACCCAAGAAAAAGGAAGAAGTTAATCCTGTAAGGAATAGTTTTTTTTTGGTTCATGAGGAAGAAACTTAACATTTGTTGTCATATTCCAGTGTATTTATTTTAGATATCACTTTCCCATGAGGCTTTACATTTTTTGTCATATTCTTTACATTTGCCTCATTTTTGAGAGAACCATACCATGCATGATTTAACTTGAATTTGATTTATTCCTGTCAAAACATGAGTGTCTGACGTAATTATGTTTTAAATTATTGAGGCATTTATTTGGTTTTAAGCCCCATTTTCAAAATAACCCTTTTTATAATGGCCAACCTTATACATTAATCCTTGTAGCCTTTAAAATCCATGAACAACGTATTAGGTTAGCGACAATACAAGAAAATTTTCCCTATCCAACCTACTCTTAAAGTAAAATTGCATGATCTAGTTGAACATAAGTGTGGGAGAAGATGTCTTGTGGTGTACTACCTCATTTGGTGATACATTGGGTGAAAAATAAAATATTTAAGATCTGATGTTTCTATTGAATAGTTCGTTTTTTAAAAATCTACGCCTTTCTGGAGCTTTCCAGATAAAATATGTTGTGCATTTCTGGAGTTTCCAAAGTAGAAAGAAAGTTGTTCCTATATAGATATTTCATTAAAAAACAATGTTTGAAAAGAAACTTTTTCCAGCGAAATACTGAATGACGTGAACATTTCTTTATTTCTATTGATGATGGAGCTTATTTTCTACAAAATATAAGATAAGGATACCATGTTTGATTGAAAATTATAATCTTGAAATTTTTATTCAAAAAGAGCCAAGTACTCCCTTTTCAGCCTCATAATTTTTAACATCTAGATCCAACCAACCAGAAGCCACATAACAACACTAAAATGTCCTCATGAGAAACACATGTCCTTGAATAAAATCGGGTGGACATGTTGGAATTAATCAAGCTTATGGTGACTCTGGTGTTTTTTTGGATGAGAGAAGCCTGGTTGAAAATTTTCATTTGTGAGATGAGACAAAATTCATGTGAGGTAGGTGTTTTGTGTGCATGGTAAAATAAATGAAGTGAAGATATATTAAATAATCTAAAATGGAGAACATGAAATTATTGTTTTTTATGAGGCATGATAATTTTTTGTTTTTTTTGGATTTAGTAGATCAAATGGGTATGTGTTTTGGATTTGATTTGATTTGATTTTGATGTTTACTTGTCCAGGAGTCCAAGTTCTATGTGTGGGAGAATTGAAAAATAAAATATTTTCAATTAATTTAAGTTCAATATCATTCTTTTAATTCCCACTAAAGTGTTACTTTATGGTAAATATCCTCATTTTATGATATTGGTGATATTTTGAGCTTAATAGTAAAAGTGCGCCATTTCAGATTTTTAACTATTTTAAATTATTTCTGTATTTTGGCCATAACATTTTCTATACTAATAAAAATTGAAAATTTATTTCTTTTCTATATGCTAGACAACTAGGGATTAATTTCATCCTGCTTTACCAAAATTTTAATCGACCATATGGAAGCTCAAAAGAAACTCACAAGTTGGACAATGAAAACTGTTTACAAATCTGCCGAGTTTTGTTGTGGGGTCCATAACTTGTTCATGGTAGGCCCGATTGCTGGGAAATGTGTTGCATAGGCACCCAAGACGATTTGAAACATAAATCATGAATCCTAGGCCATGTTAATTGTCCATTTAGATGGACATTAAATCATTCTAATCCCAAGGTTTGCGATTTGGAGACTCAGAATGGACAGAATAAATTGTTAGACTAAAACGGGAATAAATCTTGGAATAATAGTCCAAATACGCTTAGAGTTTAAGGGTAAATGACCAAGATAATTATTTACATCATTAAATAATGTTGGAATGCATGAAGATGTAATTTATAGGGGCTAAAACGCATCATATTTTGGGGGATAGATTCTTTCTACAAAAGGAGGGGAGCTCCTCCCTCTCAAAGCATCTCATTCTATCCCATTCCCTCAAGGACACCAAGGAGGAGAAAATTTTAGATTTCTATCTTTTATTTCTTTTTTATTTTACATATATTTGTAATGCATTATTCTTCTACATTAATCTTAATTATCCTTACCATGTTGGGGTAAACATTTTGAGTGATTATGGAAGGGATTGTTTTATTTTGTAACGCTTGAGTCCTTGGACGTAATTGAATGAAATTTCATTCTTCTTCAATATTGTTTTAAATTCCTTATAGAGGATTTTATTTTCATGTACGATCATTCAAGAATTTTAATTCTATTATTGATTTTTTCCTTGGTAAAATAATCATCATCTCCCTCCACTAATATCTGGTTGATATACGATGGAATATACCTTGGATTAGTGGTGATGTACTCAATGGTCATCCATACTTATAAAAGGGGTGGTGAATGTTCCTGGTTGTTTGGGATAAACAAGACCCGATCGGGTATTGCCCATGTCAATTGAGGATATTCAGAACAACTATTTTTCACCTTGATGGAGAGTTGACCAGACAGAGATCTTGGTAATGTTTTATCTCAGCATCATAATTTTCCCAAGGATGTGAGAGGAAAAGATTGTGGAAACTCACTTTAATAAACTAATAAGTAGTTGTTTGAATTAAATTGAACCAAGAGAGCATTTCCATTGGGAAACTAACCCCGACCTACTCACCCATTTAAGGTCATAGTTTTTTAATCATTTGAATTTAAATTATCATTTCAATTATTATCTTATAAATTTATTCTAAAGGAACCCTTTTTACCCTAATTTAAATGTGAAAAATTGTTTCGTGTGCACTCCTATTTAAGTGAAATACTAGGTCAACCACAATACTACATTTTAACTTATGAAATAATTTTTTTCCATGCCCTATGATGGGTATGCATCACTTTCTCTAGGTTTTATTCTTATTTTAAACTTAATTTCATTTAATTTGTGCCTTTTAAGGTATATTCATCTCCAGGAATATATTTATGACCACGAGAATCACCTTTAGTGACTAAGCGATCAAGCCAGTATTGAATGTTCTCTTATTTCCTTTGACACTTGCATCTAAACACATGAATTTCATTGTTATTTTTTAAATAAAAATTCATTATTGACTAGTGGTGAGACTATATATTGAATACATATGTAAATTATATGGATTCACCAAAGGGGTATCATCAAGAGAACAACTACACACTTTAAAATGGTTTTATTTTAGAAACATCATAGGCAACTATCACCTGATAACATTTTTGTCCAACATACCATATTTAACAAATAATGAGTCCCTAACTCAGTGATTTTAGAAAGAAACTAATTATTAAAATTTAAAATTAATATTTTTTTATATTATTAGAGTACAACCTAAAAACTCACCTAGAATCAACCTATTCTAAAAAACACGAACATTGAGGAGTATTCAAACATAAAATGAACCTAAACCTTGGAAAAATATAATCCGTATCATAATATAACGATTTAATAAAAAATTTTATTTAACATAAAAAATACATTAATAAAATTTGTTGGATGATGTACCTTCCACCAAAAGTAATGTAATACTATGTTAGGATCACCCTAGGGAATCCTATAGCTATGCCAACAAGAATACCCATCTTATCCGGATAATTCTAATATGATGTGGTGGAATAATAAAATAATATTTTAAGGTATATATTGAAATTCTAAATTAGGGTTGAAAAAATATAAATAAGTATAGTAAATAAATCATCCATATTAGCCATGAAATTTCTTGAAAACAACAAAAAATTGAGGGAAACTCAATTAGAAAAGTGGGATGTAACCTCCCTTATTCGATTGAATATGGTAGAGAAGAAAGGTGGGTGAGGCGATAAAATTTAAAAATGGAAAATGGGGTTTTTAATTTTTTTAATTAAAAATGATGTGTCATATAATCTACACACAATTTTTCAAATCATGTTCCCAATGTTTAGATGTAATTTTTACAATCCATACTCATCACATAATTTAACAACATAGTTTTCCTAATCATGTGAATATCTATTGAATCAGGGTTACATGTTCTTCAGGTTTTCTCTACAATAATTCCCAAACCAAGCTCCAAGACCCACATTAAAATATATCAATTCGATTTCCGAGATGATTTCATATAATCGTCTACCAAATGTGTGAAATGGGAAATATGTTTTTCAATATTTTAACTCCCTCTTAATTCTCTTGAGACACACCTGTAAATTTAGGACACAAACCATTCCTCAATCCATATAATTAAATGTAACCTCATGATTCATCTACTCTTAGAATTATAATTCAAATCACGATTGTAAAAATTAATCTTGAATTATAAATTCTAAAATTCGGATTTTGATATGAGATTCCTAAATGAAAAAGGAATGTGGTTGTACAACCAATGCTGATGAATATGCTAGGAAAATATAATAGGGAAAATTGAGATTGAGATAAAGACATTGTGTGCCACCTTAAATATATGATATATGAAACATTGGTCATATGGTCAAAATAAAGTATTGATAATTTTGAGAACACTTTCTATAAGATGATTATGATGGTTAAAAAGGTTATCTATGAAATATTTTAAAATATTTGATTGATTTTTGATGCTTGAAAGAACATAAATCATTGTTTAAAAGATTCTAAATCTAGAGAAATTGTAGAATTTGAAGTGTTGATATGTGGAGAAACCATAACTATGTTTCATCATCCAAGTTACATTTTTATTATAAGGTAGAAAGACATCCAAAACAAGAAACCAAATCCAATAAGTCTAAGGAGGCCAAAAATGGTGAAGGCCGAGGGCATCCCCTATAATAAAATTGACCCCACAGTGTTTCAAAGAGAAGATATCATGCAAAAAAACAGAATCATGGCCAAGTACTTCCAATGATGCAAGGTAATCCGCCCCTACGTTACCTTCACACCAAGAATGAAAACATTTGATGTCATTTTTGATCCTTCCTCTACAATTTTTGATAATATAGATAATAGACCATGGAGGGGGAAAAATCATCCAAGGAATCATGGAAAATATTTGAGTCCATTTCTACTTCGGATAGGGATAGACCCTACTGGTGGAAAATTTTGATACCCATGAGCATAGCCTTGGACTCGGCCTGAAGAGAGGAACTATATCCCAAGATGAAGGAAAAGGCCAAGAGGACCGAACCCCTAGAGTCTTAGACATCCCCACCCCTGAACAAGACTCCCGTCCTGCAAGAACCATCAATGTTGAGTTTGACGCCCCTTGAGGGCGGATTCCATCGCACCCTGAGGCCGTAGGAGCTGTTGTCAATTGCCTGTGCAACGTGTGAGGCAGAGATCATCAACCGTAAAGAGGGGGCATCCCTCCAGTTTCTAGAGAGCCAAGACAAATCAAGGAGGGTGTTTTTAGTCCAAAATATGATAACCTTTCTATCAGAATAAGCCCCCTCATGTCTAAACTTATTTATAGCATTCCAAATAGACCAGCACCCTACCTGAAAAATCATTGCTCACACTATCTTCTCCGTCCCTCTCTCACCTGACCCATGGAACCACCTATCCAAGAACAGAAGATCATCCAGAATAATGTCATTAAGGGCTGTGAACTCTCCAAAGGAATCCCACACATCCCACTCCCATCCTCCCTGTAAGAATAGGTGATCATCACTTTCCTCTTTGATGTTTTTACATAAGGAAGACCAAGAATCTAGGGGGATTCCCCAACGTTTAATGCTTTCTTCCTTGGGGATAGCCCAATTCCAGTTCCTTCATAACAGGAAGGTGTATTTGGATGAAAGAACCATATGCCAAAAGATGAAACTTCGTTTATCTTGCTCCTCTTTAGAGACCAGAGACCACCGATAATCCCGAGTGGAGAAATCCCCCGATAAAGAGGGAGTAAAGACACAACAGTCAGGTTCCTGTGTCAATGCGATGAGATGAAAAAATCATAATGCTCATCATCTAGAATATCCTTAATGAAATATGGGTGTATAATAGCCTCCCTGAAAGAAATGGTGGGTGCAAGGACCCCTGAGATGCCCAGCACAGTCTTATCCCAATTGAGGTTCCAGAAATATATATCCCCCCTCTCGATGATCAACTGAGAGTACAAAAAAAATCACCAAGAACAAGTTACAATAGTAGAAAACAAAGAAGAAACTCGACCCTCCATCGAGGAGTGAATACTAACCAGAGGATGAATAATTTTCCCCCATAGCGTACTCTGTTCCAAAGCTTCCCAGACAAACCGTGCATGCATGATACTGAGATTTTCATTCAAGATGTGGACATTAATGCTACCCTCCCTAGTAGGCCTCACAACCTTACCCCAAGATGCCCAATGATTCTTTCATTCTGATAGATGATCTTAGAGAAATCCGGCTGTGAACTTCTTAATTTTAGCAACAACACCCTTTGGAGCCTTGACAACAGAGAGAGCATGGATTAGAGTGGCCAATAGGACACTATTAAAAAAATAAACACGTCCTCCAAATGATATAAACCTATTTTTCCAATTTTGAATGCGGTCTGCAATCTTTCTGGACAGATATTTGAAATCATGAATCCCCAATCTACTAGTGGTGATGGGAGCCCCATGGTATTTCATGGGAAAACACCTCCTTTGAATGGAAAGAGTGAGCTGTAAATCAGAAGACCTTCTGGGTGAGGAGCTGTTTGGGATGAAGAAGAGGCTCTTCTCTTAATTAATAAGTTGGCCACTCTAGTGGTAGTAATCCTCCAAAATGTTGTTCAGGTCTCAGATAGATTTTCACCCCATTGATAAATACCAGGTTGTCATCTGTGAACATTAAGTGAGAGATGGTCATGGCCCTCTTCCTCCCCCTATAGGTAAAAATATCTACATTATTGATGCTCCTATGAATGAGCCAACTGCGCCCCTCTTGAATAATGCTGAAAATACTGGGGTACAATGGATCACCCTTTATTAACCCACCAATGGATTTGAATAACCTGACAGACTTCCCCAGGAATGAGACCGCCATCCACGGGGTGTTGAGACATCTGAAAACAATGTCAACATTCCCAAAAGAGAAACCCTTAAATTCCATCACCTTAATGATGAAGCCCCATTACACATGATCGTAATCTTTATTCATGTCCATCTTGAGAGCCACATTAGATCCTTGTGTTTTGAAGTTCATGTATCTAATCATCTCTTGGGTGAGGGCTATAGCACCTTGGATTGTCCTTCCCCTCACAAAACCATGCTGCTCTATCGAGATCAGCCGTGGAAGTTTTATAGAAATCATAACATTAATAACACTTGAAACCACTTTATAAAGAATGTGTCACATAGAAACTGGTTTATAATGCATGATAAATGAGGGATTATTGTTCTTGGGATTGAGAATCATAGCAGTGGCACGTGTAATGTGCGACAAACTATCTCCCTTGAAGAAATCTGGGATGGAGATAATGAGGTCGCATTTAACCACACACCATGATGCTCTATAGAAGGATCCTGGGAACCCATCCTGTCCTTGCAAACTTTCTAGGTGAATATTCATCATTTCATTATAAATCTTCTTATCATATGGAAGAGACCTCAACCCTTCATTGTCCTGATTCGAGACACAATGGAAGATCATGTCAAAAATCCCAGTATCATTTATTATATAACTAGTGGGCATACGGCTATTGGGACTAAACTACAAATCCAAGAAGTATGAGAGAGCCATACCTCCCACAATATCCCTATCATCCATGTAAGTTCCATCTTCTAGAAGAATGTTAGGTTTGATAGGTATCTTCCTATATTTAATACAAGAATTAATAAATCATACATTTTTATCACCCTCTTAGAGCCACTTGATTCTCATAGAGTCATTGGCCAAATGCTCGTAATCCAAGACCGTAATATCTAGCACTTCCTTTTTGGTAGCATGTTGCTCAATGAAGATCAGAACAATTTTAATAGCCTTAATAGAACCCTTAGATCCATTACATCATCAAGTTACCCAATAATGAGTCACTAAATAGGAATCTAGATCATTAAAGAGTCCATATAATATTGCTTATGTCTAACACATGAATATGAATTTAATACAGTACCATTCATTTTCCATCAGTAGTTGATAACTCAAACCACATTGTTATATTGATAAGAGTGATGGTCCATGTGTTTTGGATCGTCCATATTCCAATCAAGATCATATTTTTAGTAGAGAGTGAAAAAGAGGTTCATGTTTTCAGGTAAAAAACATGACCCCATATTTATTACTTATTTATAAATTCTCATTATGAATTATTATAGATGGTAGAGGCAACCAAATAATATGAATTTTGGAAATACCAAAATTAATTTAATAGATAAAGGGGTCATATCCACATATGTACCAAACATTTAACATACATGATATTAGGGTTCATTTCTATGTTAGCCTCATAAAATTATAAAAACTATCTACAACTTCCTAAAACCATCATTAATATTAATGACTGGATTCTCATAAATACATTTTCCTATGTCAGTCTGAGAATCCCCCAATTATTTCAAATCCTATATCCACAGAATAATAAATCAACTGATGATCATACACGTGATATGAGGAGAAATCCATGAATCCCCTTCCACTTTGATATCATTAATATAATGATAAAACAACCATTATGAAATCAACTAAGTGGGAATTTTAGAATTATGAAAATATAAATATCAGTTCTACATAGGATCCTTACATCAATCGACAACAATATATACCCGAAGAAGGTAAAGTATGTAAATTTTGGTATCTTATTAAAATCCCAATTCAATTTTAAAAATCTTGTGATCTATAATTTTCAATAATACAGGAAAAATTATCTACACCACGTTTTCAAATTTAGATGGTTTGAGTTTCATTCTCTTCAAAAACAAAGGATAAATACCATCCTTGATTAAATTCTTGATAATACTAGAAGGTTTTTATTATTGAAAGTATAATCCATATATTCTTAATGAATTATTGGCACATGAACATTGACAACATCTACATATAGAGGAGGGTCTAGTTTCACTTCAGAATATCCCCCAAGGATATGGTGACAATGGTTCACACTAATTTAGAATAATCCTTACCCTTACTTATCATAATATTATGAAAGATAAGGAACCCATCACGGTCCTCTTTTGGATTATACCTTTTTTAGAAGTCTATTAGAAGACAAATTCATCATCTTAACATGAAATGACATTTACCTATTGAATAGATTTAATCGATTCACCAAGGGTCTCTTATACCCCCACTAGGGTGGGAGAGTTAGTGAAAAAACCTAGTGATATTTGAAGAACAAGTCATTTTGAAAGTGTTAATCATGTCTTATAATATTTTCTAAATTTCCAATTGTATTTTTAATGTTTTTCCGTTCTTATAGAGAAGCTAGAGATAATCTTGAAGTGAATTTAAGATATTCTAAAAAATGGGCATGTATTCAGGTTAGGGGATTTATATATATAGATCCATGTAAAGGGATTTTATGGTACTAGAATCCATATCTGGGGGCCACAATTCAAGGGTTTTATGTATGAAAATCAACCCTTTGTTTAGTTGAATTCGGAGCTTTAGGATGTTGTTATAGGTTCTAGATCACATAACAAGATTAATGTAAGGGTAACAAGATTGGAATAAGGGGATCTATACAATATAGAAGGATCTAAATCCGAGTCCATGATGTTCAGAGATTTTAACCATTATTGGGGATATAGAACTAGAGATTCACATAGAGTAATTTATATATGCACACTGGTTTAAATGACTGTTATTTCTACGATTGTTTTTGGAAGTATATAATTTTTTTATGATGCCTGAGTTGTTTAATCATGCATTATACATCTCCAAAACCCAAAAATATTGTGTTATACAAGAACCAATATAAATAGTATCTGATAATAAAGATATAGAAAAGAAGATATAAGAAGGAAGTATTTTTAGAATATACATAAATTTCAAATTAAAAAATTTTAGAATAAAAATAAATGAAATGGGATGATCCCAATTAATTCATTATTGTTAAAAACATCACATAACATTAGAGGGATAAAATATGATATTTTTATGAGAATGTTTCTACGAGGAGAAGATAAATAAGTTTGTTTAAATTTATCATGTAATTTAAGATGATAATATTTAAAAATCGACATTTTTAATCGTAATTGACAATTAAATTGGTTGATGTTGGATATATTCAAAATGTTTTAAGATGCCACAAAGAGCATTCTTATTCCAGTCAGATTTATGAGCAAAGTAAATGAATGTGTTAATTATGGGAATTTAATATGATGATATTAGAGAATATTTTATGTGGAATTAACAATAAAAAATTTAGTTTTGATTCAATATGAATAAGGGGTTGATTAAGCTTAGACACTAATTATAGTTTTTAGATTTAAAATGATCATGTATACAATTAATTTGAAAATTGTATATTGAAATGAGACTATTAAAAAATATGTTTTATTACTATATGATTTTCATAAATCCTTGAAATAATTATGTACTTTGGAATGATGTGAAAATATGAGAAAATTATAAGAATATTTATAATAATTGAATTTATGGAAGATTTTTTTGATGAACATATTATAAAATGGAAAATAAAAATATAATGGAACTCATATCATTTTACAGGATAAAACAGTCATTGAAAAAAATTAATATTTGATGTCATGGGAGTCACCAACATGTTGAAAATGTAACAAGGGCAGAAAGAGGTTATTTTTTCACCAAAATTATAATATATGATTTCAATATTTATATTATTGAAATGATTATGATGGTGATTAATGTAATAAAGAAAACAAGTATGGGAGTGAATGTTAAATAATAGGGTGATAAGAGAGTGTGTTTTGTGCTAAGAAAATAGAAGAATCTCTTGAAGATGGAGAATATTAAAATAATTTCATGAAGGAGGTATAAAAATGATTAAGAGCTTGTGATATCCATTGCTTCATAATATTGTGATGAATATATAAAATGAAGTCAAAAGTAGAGGTCAAATGTTTATATTATTCATATTTTTATTTAAAAACATTGAAATGTTGAGGATTTTCTGGATGATCAATTATAACATGGGATGAAATATTTATTGGGTAAGCAAGGTGGGTAGGTTCTCTAAAGATCTGTGAAGCTCCTAGAAATAGAGACTGTGCAGCAGGCTACTATTCATAAATATACAAAGGTAGTTAATGATTATATAGACAAGGAAGGATATATTTTTAGTGAATTTAGTGATATCCCATTGATGATTAGTGATTAACTTCAAAAGAACGAAAAAACACTTGTATAAACAATTTGGTATGATTTAGAACCCGTGTGACTATGTATATAAGGAGATCATAGAATGGTCCCGTAAAACAAGTGGGAATGTAGAAGTATTTTATTTAATGTGATAATTAGTGATAATGTTTGAAGTAATATAGTGTTATGATGAACCTTTATATTATCTTTAGATTATAGTTGATAATATAATTCATTATTTTAGAGAATAACTGATCACATCCTAGAGTAAGTTTCCTACATTGGGGCCAAACCTTACAAAAATACAATTTCCCTAGATTACATTCATTATTACATTATTTGTGGAATGTGTGACTGATAAAAAAACAAAAAATATCCACTACACTCTCATTTAAAACGTAGTTACAAATTTAAGTATGGTAAATCATGTTGAAAAATATCATAATTTTTTTAAAAAGAGATCAATTGATCCACCCCCTCTTAGGTGTCTTTGTCACTCCTTTGGGGAATATAAAATATTATTTGATAAATGGTTACCTCATATCAGATCTAATATTTAAATCCCTGGTTTCTCTAAGAGAATTTACGATGTGAAGACATGAGGTCTTATTTGAATAAAATTCAATAGAGCCTCATACGAGGAAATCATTTTTCGGCTCGTATTTCCTTAAATGTTAAATAATCCTCATAGAAACTAAAATATATATTAAAAAATGAGGCCATGAAGATATAAAAAAGTTTAAATAAGGATAAGTACCAAACATTAATTAAATCATCCAAATTATTCATTGGTTTTTTAAAGAATCCATATAAAAATATCATGTTTATGATTTATATATAAAATGTGGAGAGTATGAAGAGGCTAAATTAATCAAAAATTTTGAATAATTATAATTTAAATATAGATAATACTTGATGAAGTTTCCATTTAATGTAGAATTATATATATATATATATAATATTATTAAGTATTTTTTTTTGTGTGAAAACTAATATGTGTGAAAGAAGATGATAGCCTAGAAATTTCACTCGCTAAATAGGATGGAATATTCATCACCCTAAAAAAACAAGTTATAGAAAAAGATGAAACATTTTGTATTTTAAAGGAATCACTTTCTTTGATTAATAGAGAGTTTATATTTAATTTTTTTGATAAAGACATTCTTATTTCCATTATCAGTGATGAAATCCATGAACTAGAAAGGCTTCAAATATTATTAGTGAATTCCAAGAATGTACAGTTGGATTCCAATGAAAAATGAATGAATAAGAATTTATATTATCTAATGGAAGTAAAAATAATTTTTTTATTTGAAGTATACAATATAGAAGAGGAATGATAAGAGATATTGAACTTAGTTACGACTATGAATAAAAACAAACTTTAAGGACACCTAGACTAGAGGTTAAATGATAAAATTTAGAATTAACCATTGTTGGAACGTCACAAACAAGTAAGAATAAGATTTTTGTCACTCACATAATTAATTGTCATGTGGTTGCGTTAACTATAATCTCGAACTGAAATACCATATATCCTGATGGGTGTTTCTGACCTCGAAAACCGTGAAACTAGTCCCTAGGAGTCATAGAAGAAAACTTTGGAATAATTTATCTTGTGTACCAATATAATGTGTATGAAGTAAAAATAAAAGAAATAAACATTCAACTAGGAAAAAACACTCAACATACAAAAGGATACAATTGATACATATATGAAAATAATAGTGAAAATAGATATACATAAACCATAAAATCAAACACAATAGATGAAACTGAGAAACAAAATAAAATCAAATAAAATCCCAAGACCAACTGCAAGGAGCCACTACATGACCCAAAATCACCATCCAACACCAAATCCCACACATAAGATCTAAAAAAGTGAATCAGACTGAAATGAACATGAATCTATAAAAAATTATGTTTAAAACAGTTTCCTAGTAGGTCACCCATCCCGACAAATTAATAAATAACATTCATATTATATACTAAAATTTATAGTTTGGAATAAAATAAAAAAATTCTATAATGTTTTACCAAGTAATTAATAAAAAACCAGTGTGTGTTTGAAGACTTTTTTTTAGTATTTTCAATAAATTTAAAAAATACCTTGGAAAATACCATTCCCATGACAATACCACTTATTGAAAATACCATTCCAACATCCCACATTGAATCCATGTTATTAAAACATATTTTTTTTCAGAACCCAAATAGGATTGAAAATATTATATGGTTTTTGGAAATGAGTTTTAAAATGAACAATTTCCAAAAAAACTCAAAAAATAGGCCAAACAAAAATTTTTTAAAACTCACACATACATTGAGTTTAAACTTCTAAATTTTCCCATTATTATCATTTATGAAAACTTTTCAGGATAATTATTAAAATAGATTGAAATGATTTTTAAAACCACACATTATTTTTCATATTTCATTAAAATCCATTCACAATAAATTTTTAAAAAAAAATTGAAAAAAAACTTATAACGATTGAAGAAAAAAGAGATACATGAACCCCTGTGTTAATCCATACAATAATGCTAATGAAACGACAAGAATGTATTCACCAAACAA
Source organism: Viscum album (assembly GCA_963277665.1). Classification (NCBI taxonomy): domain Eukaryota; kingdom Viridiplantae; phylum Streptophyta; class Magnoliopsida; order Santalales; family Viscaceae; genus Viscum; species Viscum album. The sequence goes on from OY728156.1 coordinate 322,488,594, forward strand.
TAATATAAGTAATACAATATTAAATCATTTTATAAAGACAAACAACCTTAATGATCCAAAAAAGTGTCATAGTTTCAGGGTAATTATCACAATGCTCTAGCCATAAATGGACATATACTAGAAGAAAAGAATCCATGAAAACACTACTGACCCATTACACACCCCTAGAATTCTAATAAAACTTCCAAACGATAATGCATTTTTCTTTTTACTAATGTGTACATATATTGTTTTCCTTGGAATTACATCATACATGAGATCAAAAAAGTATATTTCCCCATGATTTCTCATATAGAGTCATATAATATGAAATTTATATCATAAGGTAATTATTATCCATTTTTTTTAACAATATTTAAGTAGTTATGCAATGATCTGTAGTCAAACCACTATTTGACAAGGGTTTTCATACACATAGGTAATGTACCATCTTTGTAGGACTCCCCTGAAAAGTAAAAATTTAGGTGAGATGAATTAAACATTCCATAACTCATGGATATGGTATTTGAAAATTACTCACACATCACTTACTATGCTCATAGTAAGAATCCATATATATATATCCAACATTAATTGCATATACAAATGAATAAATAAATTACATACACTTATCTAATCAGAATCAACTACATACATACAAGAACTAATCATTCATAAGTGGGGGTCACATAGATTATGCAAACAATTTTTTCATAAAATACCTAAAGGTCCACCTCTTTTCAAAACATTATTGTCATATAAAGCTATTTTATCATTTAAAAGGTCGTCTCAGTCTAATATTGTGGAAAATTTTCTTAAAACTATTTTAAAAAAATATGAACTAACCCTTTCCATTAAAAAAATTTAAAAATATTCAAAGCCATTATGAGTTTCAAAATCTAACCCACATTGAATATCAAACCCTTTGGAAATAGCCAACTAAATTTAAAATTATAAAAAATTTAAACACCCCAAAGACTTGATATAAAATCCTACCAATTCTAAATGGACATTTATAAATATATTGAATAATGTTTAACTAACACCTTTCAATATAAGTCAAAAATTTCCAACCATTTTTAACAGATTATAATATAAAAAAATCTTGGTTTGATGTGCAATTATAATTAAAATATATTCTAACACATTAAGTTGATAGTATCCATTAATTTTAAAACTAAAAAAATTCTATAAAACCAATTTGTAAATTTTCCTAAAAACGTAGCATATAATCTCAATCCATGCCATGGGTTAAATTTCTTTAGAAAGAATCATTTGTACTTCATGGGAACTAATATAGACATAAATGTAATAATTAAACACATTCAAAACAAAAAAACTTTAACATAATATAATATAATGTAACCACGAAGAAAAAATCACCTTAGTTGAATGATTATCATGCCAAATGTTGAAACCTGGTATGGGTAAAATAAAATTACAGTGGAAGAATCAACTTGAATACATGGTTTAAGGTGAAAAAAATATAGGTAGGTATGTAGACACAAAAATGGTGCACACTTAGTAAAATAAAGTATGTAGGGAGATAATAGAGTATTGGATTCTTAAAAAAGGAGAGTTAAAAGAAGACATTCACTTTATAATGAATCTAGATAGACGACATGGTTTAGACTTTCAATTTTTCAAACAATGTGCCAACCATATATAGGGAACTGTCAATCGTAACCCAACTTAAAACGATTTCTACTAGGGCTGACAGGGTCGAAGAAACCACTATACAATTATGGAAAACAACACTTGTAGTTCTCTGACCCATTTCCCACTCAAAAAGTGCCATGGTATTGAGTTCCACGAGGACATAAGTGTTCCTCCCCATTCACCAAATATTACCGACTAGCACTAAGTCTGTGAAGTGGTGATAGCGGAGAGACTATATCCTTTGGTGGTAAGATAATAATGTTCTAAATAAATTTAACTAGTGTAAAAGAATGACCACAAGATGAATGAACCCAAAACCCTTCGTAGCTGAAGGAAGAATTAGAAAAAATAATAACAAGATCAAATACCAGTTTTAAAATTAAAACATCACAAGATACCAATTTTAAAACATTCATAAAAAGCATGTCATTCAGAACCGTAAAAAATAAGGTCCACATGTGTCTCACCTCAGCATACACATATAATGCTGATGAAAAAAAATATAGACTCAAAAAGTGTAAATATAGATGATGTAGGAAACACATGTTTTATTGCATTTCATCCATGCAAATTGATTGAAAAAATCACTGTTATCCAGATACTGATCCCAAACCCCAACATGATGTATCATTCAGAAATTCTACACATGTACAAAATAGACCATGTAGGTTGTGACATTTAATTATCTATTTTCCACCACCAACATTGGACTCTATTACATTTGTGATTACATATGTGCATCTAAAATAAAATGAATTCATACATAACATAAATAAACTTTCTTACCTTATCCCCAAAAGCTATGAGGAGGAAATCACCTTCTTCAACCATCATTAGTGTAACAGTTGAGGATAATATTATTAACATATATCACCAAGAATCCTCTATTGTGTAACAATCTATAGATCGCTGAGGCACCTCCTGTTATAATATATTGGAATGATTTTCAAACCAACACCTCATGTCCTATAAAATTACCAATGTAAAAAAATGGAAAATCAAAAATAATAATTAACTAGTCACTTGTACCCCCACTCAAAATATAATTTAGTCTGTATACCTTTTGTCTTAAGGAAAAACGATCTTTATCATCCTAATAATCCTGGTCCACAACCTCATGCATGGAGAGCCTTGGCCCCCAAGCAATGGTCTCAACATCGTCAACCAATGAATACTTAACATCCATGTGGATTTCTACATCATGAACCTCCAATATCACTTATAGTCAATAATTTAACACCTCAAGATTCCACAATACATGTCTTTTTTAAATAATACATTAACTTGCACTGAATACAACACCGAGTTCAACTATAGAGTGAGATACCAAACTAGCCATTTAAAAAGTGGTTATGAATATTACTATCCACATTATGAAAATTATAAACATTATTTATTCAAAATATAAATTAAATTTGAATATGGAATATAAAAATTATCTTAATGTGAAATTTTGGTATGTTTCTGAAAAGTTTCAATTTTTTGATGAATAGTGAAAAATACTGCATTATTGTTAAAAAATTGAAATTTTCATTTAAATAATTACTTTTATTTAAAATGATCATAATTTAACAGTATATAAATAATATATATATCTATACAATGTTGGCCATTAGAAATATTTTTATTATATAAATAGATATAAAAAATTATTGATCTTTTGAATGTCTTTTTTACCCACTTTTCCACCACATCTACTTGATTAACATTAAAATTACTTTTAAATTTTTTAAAAATTTAATTTATAAAAATAGAAATAAATTATTTTAATTATGATGAAATTTGTGATCAAATAGTTTAAAATTAATTTTTTGGTGAATAGTAAATTTAGTAAATAATTATTTATTTACCACAGTTATGGGAAAATTGGGTAAATAATGGTAACAATAATATTATAAAATTACCCCAATGAATGTAAAAATACTAAGGGAAGGCTAAATTGGACCCTTATCACCATAGGTTCTATATATAATCATTTAAGGGACACTTTTCAATGAACATGACATCGATATTATAAAAATTACAGAATGTGAAAAAATGTCACAGCCTCATTTTATATAACTATATTAAATTTAATATAGAGATGAACCAGATATAACACATATTTTAAATAGTCTTTGGAAATATAAATAAAATTTCTACATCAAATTAAATTATTTATAATTTTTAGATACTAAATAATTATAAATAATGATGACACAATAGTGACACATAAATTATTTTATTAATATAAGTATCAAATAAATGGTTTTAAAAATATTAAAATAAATAAAATTTAATTAATTAAGGTTATCCATTAAATGTATAGGTGACTATGACATGTTAGTATTACATTCAATTGTTTGGTTTTAAGTTATAACTATTTTTAAATATTAATTTAAGTTAATGTCATGAATAGTGTCAAAATAGACACTATTGATATTTTATGAAAATAAAATTTTATATAATTATTTAATAATTATAAAAATATTTAAAAACTAATAAGTGATAATTACTAAGACAAAAATATAATAAATTCTCCATTTATAATCTATTAACATCATATAAGTAAATATTTATAACCATTTAATATTTAGAATATTATATACAAAATTAAAATTTAATAGAATAATTAAGGATAAATGGAAATTATAAGTATCAAAATATAATACAAGTATGTATAAATATTATTTTATTAGAGGATTTCTTCCAATACTCATCCTATACTATAAATAAATCACTTTTGAGGTATTTGAAATCTAAAATTAATTTATATTAAATTAATTTTTTGGAGTTTCTAAAAGTGCCCTTCCCCTCTCTTATAAGAGGGAACCTCTCCTTCTCTGTTATTCACACATATAAATCAATTTGTATCGGTAAAAAACATTCAATTTTTCTTGTTAACACCCCTCAAAGAATCATAAAATCAATAACATGGGCATAAATCTTACCTGTGGAGTCCTTTTGTGCAAATAAAAATGAAACACTCAAAGAAGATGTAACAGTTTTACCAACTCTTTTAAAGTTATTTTCCTATTATTCTTAATTTTACAATTTTTTCCAATAATAAAGTAATCAATAAAATTTATACTATATACTTATATGTTTTCATTATTATGGGACAAACATATTCCCCCATTTACCCATCCTATGAAAAATAATATCACCATGCGTGCATACGTATGTCTAAGACAGTCCATGCCGTTGGGTAAAATGTTTTTCATATATACTTTATTTTGATCGGTATAATGATGAATATAATGTATGTAAATATTAAATATGAAAAGATATTGTTATTTTATAATTCATATTCCATCTAAATCATTACCCTTTTCCATTATATTATGATATCATCGCTCATCCGTACGTATGGTCTACCTTGTCTATGACGTGATGAGATTTATCCTCCACTACAACTATTTAAGAATTATTAGGAATATTTATATAATTAATGAATATAATATACATGAATTTAATATGATTCGGGATATGTAGAATATTTATCATATTCATAAGAAACAATTCTTATATGGAAAAATAAATATAAGAAAATGAAGTAGTTTACGCTTGAAATAATGTTAATAATGAAATATTATTTAGAAAACAATATAATAGAATCATATATTATATCATAAATAATGGATATAGTTATGATATAACTTAATAGAATTATTTAATCATTATATACAAGGTTAACACAACCTCATCTAAAGAAGTGTACGAGGTAAAGGTTAAATTCACAATCTCTTTGTCAATCAAGATTTCTTTTACATAATAATTTAATGGGACATATTTGTCATTCAGGTCCATATTAATTAAGATTGGTTTTCAAAAAAATTCCTTGTACTATTTTACAAGTTTTTAAAGACATTTTTCTTCACATGTTCAATATTTGATAATTTATATCTTTTTTCATTTTCCTTAAGAGGTACATTGTTTGACTTTTTTTTTGATAAATTACGAGAAGAATGCTTTTTAACTTATAGGTTGTGAAAGTATTTTTCCACAATCATTATGAATTAAATTTTTTGAAGCATAATTTAAAATTTTAAAATATTATTTTCAATGAAAATATTTTCTTTTAAATTGCATATAATTTTGAACAACTATTTCCAATAAAATTGGTTTTTATTTAAATATTTTTAATATGATTTCATTAAAACATTACCATAAATGTTGACGTCAGTTGTTGGATATTATGTTTAATTGAGGTTGATTTCATATGATAAAAATAATCACATTTTATTGAAAGGTTTATGAATAGTTTTATTGGGGGCATTATATTTTTATTCAATTTATGTTTTGTGGATAATGTATTAAGATTTCATTTTTTAGTTTTAACATGAATGTTTATGTGTGTTCTGCTTCACTCACTTCATAGGAGGAGTTCACTGGACTTTGTAGGTGATGTGTGGGACCTTCTATAAACCCTTTAGGAATTATTAGGTCTCATGAGACATGATATTTTGGGGTTTTACCCATTTATATATGGTCTTTGAACAGGACCTTAAAGATTTGGTTATGATGTCTAGCATTACGCATTCCCTCTTTACAAGATTAGCTGTTGATATTACATGTGATTATTAGGCTAATAGAGTATCCTTGTGAATGTTTAGATGTAATTTTTTATTAATTATTTCCATATTATGTTGAAGGTTATTTTTAGAAGTATTTTGTTTCAATTTTATAGGTTGCCTTAAAAGAATTTTCTTATTTATAATAGATTCATCTATATTTTTTATCTTTACTGAGCATCTGAGCTCACCCATTTATTTTTAATTTCCCCTAGGATTGGAAGATAAATTTTATGAATGACCTGTATGGATAGTCTAAGTGATATGAGTGTTTTTTGTGGAAATAATTTGTTACTTTTCATTTCATAGTGTAATGTAAAAATTATGTTTGTGTATAGTTTTTTCAGGACTACTAAATTGATCGGCCCTTCAAGATTTTATTTCTTATGATTCATACAATGTAATAAAATAATACACCATATTAGAGCATCTGGAGTTAGGTTTTCATAGATAGCATCATAATCCATGACTAAAGGAGGCCTCTACCCACACGAGTGGTCAACACCACCTCTTCATCGTAGTACTATTTTTTTTCTCACTACTCCAATGGCGCAGTGGATAACATGGGTGAGTGGAAATCACCAAATAAGTACCTAATCCACATCATCTAGCACCTTGTTACCCTATGAACGTATCCTTAATGAAGAGGTTCAACACTACATCAAATCAATCGGTCCATTCACACAACCTGATGACCTCACCACCACAAACTGACCACCATGTCACCCAACCAATGATCAAAATCATTCTTATAATCCTGGTCTCACTCAAACAAAATATCACATCAACTCATACCAGATAGCCAATGAAATATCAATCCTCTGGCCGAACCTATCACATTCCCATGGTACCATCATTAGCATACTTTTCAATAAAAATAATCTAACTTAAAAAAACATCACCGAACATAACCAGGAAAAGGTTTGAAGCCACTCACGAGGACCACACCATTTATAGTCATGATTTAGCATTCCAATAGGCATTTCATAGGATCAATTCAATTAACTAAATGGTTTCAATTTATTTTATATGGTCTCACTCTGACTACCCAATGTTGTGCTCAATAAAACACAGCCAAAAAAGTAATCAAAACATGGATAAATATGATAACCACCTACCACACATTGGATGACACTCACATGTTTGAGATTAACCTCTAAGTCAAGATGATTCAGAAGAAATCAATTTTTTTACATGAAGACGATGAAAATATGGTAAATTGGACTGAATATAATGACTGCACCATTTATTATAGACACATAAAATTTAATCAGGAGGAATTGAGGCCTTTCTAACAAAAATAAAACAGCCCAAATAGAGAAAACAATAGAGGTCATATGACAGAGATAGCTCGACAACTAGTGGGAGAAGAAATTGGGAGGAACCCCCAATTCATGTAGCTTGGAGGGTAAAAGAGGGGGAAGGAAAAAATAATAGAAGAGTGGAAAATGGCTAATTTACCACTTTTAAGTGGGACACATAGTTATATCACACAGTTTGTTTAACAATGCCTAGACGGTGAGGTTTCCCCTACCAAATCATCCACCTCACATAGTTATCCAGCACAGTTCTCCAAAACCATTCCAAAATAGTGTGAATCAAATATTATTAAAAAATTAGTGGTTTCAAATGACCGTGTAACCCTATATAATGGTTTGGAAACCAATTTCCAATAGACTCTGAGGGTCTCACAGTTACACAAGGGAGTTTGCATGGTTTGTGCAAACCATATGCCCAAATATGGGCACCCTGAAATGTTGGGGTTTCAGTGTCTGATGAACCCCAAACCGAACCAAAACCTCGATAAATTTGATGATAGAATAATCAAGAAAAATTACTATGTTAAAAAAAATCTCATAATTGAGATCTCATAATCAAGAAAAGATTTGGTCTACGCCCTAAACATTGAAAATTCATACGGGTTGGGGATTTCAACCCCCCCAAAACCCAAGATGTTACAATAGTTTAGAAATATTGATATAATTATCATGCCTATAACATTGTTTAATTATCCATGTTCAATATTTTTCAATATATACCACATATAAAAATATTTATATATGGTTTCTCCAAGTATCCACTTGGTTTTTAACAAATTGGGAACAACTCATGGTGTAAAACCTGGAACTGAACAAAATAAAATGAAAAACTATCTCAGTATGGGTAGGTAATTTTTTTCTCTAAACTATATTTGAAAACCATGCATAATAATAATAAATAAAATATTTTATGTTTTTTGGATGAATTTGGATGAAAATTTTAATCATCCCCCGAGCTCATGATTCCATTGGAAATAAAATATATAGTGACATAAAAGGGGTACCAAATCTCCCCACCCTTCAAGTTTCTACCCCCATAAATTCATTGGTCTATGTTGAAGTACAAAGTAAAACAATTTTAACATAACTCTCAATAATAAGGATCAATCCTTGAAGGACAAAAAAAATCATGAAAAAAACATTATGCACTCAAGAAAAACCCAATCGATTAATGGCTATTAATAAATTTAAATAACACATATGTCTCCCCACTATTTTTAAATGAACTAAAATAGTGGTACAAAAATAAATATATTTACCAAAAAATAAGATAAAATCACTGAAAAACCATGTTCTTAAGATCTCGGGATGGAATAAAAAAACTCCACTAACTAATTCCAATAACAAGAAACACATTCAAAACTACAATGAGAGATCTACTTCAAGAAACATCCCAAAGAAAAAACTAGATGATGAATCCATGGTATCTAAGAACGAATCAGATATATAGAATTCATTTCTCAATAATATGTTAATGGAAACTATCGTAAGGGTTACATTAAATAGGTGATAATGTTTTGATCCCAATTCCATAGAATACTACCATGTTGTTATTCAGATAAGAAAACATAGTGGGAAACATGAACCAACCAAAAATACTCTAACCTCAAGTTCATATGTATTCACCCGAAGTCCTTCATATGTCTAAATAAGAAAAAATAATCATCCTGGTTTTACACCATATAAGACAAACAAAATACATTCCAATGAAATGAGGAACTAACAATTCCAAAAAAAAGAACAATGCCCACAATGGTAAACCAAATAAACACCCATGAAACAATTTTTCAAGGCTTCCTCATATAAGAGATAATCTAAACTAAATGAGAAAAAATGGCTCAACATCTAAAGGGAACTCAACTAAAAACATGAAGGATAAAATTAATGATGGAAAATTGTCCTTTAGACCTCAAATGTTTCCAAGATCATCCAAGGAAACATTTAAAACATGAGGTCACACAAGATTATTCAACAAAAAAATTCAATCTTCCCAGGTCCAACCATCAAATCATGGTTCATGGATCCAAACCACTGAACCCAAAAAACATTGAATAATACATTAAAGAATAACCTCCTTAGATAAATCTTAATCACATCACTCCAAAAACAAAAAAGCACATGTAGATCTATTTAGAGTAGGGGAAGTGTTATGAAAAAGGAGGAAGAACCCCTATGAAAAACACAATACTTCCACCATATCCCTTTTTGGGAGGTATTCATTTAATTAAGTGATACATATACCCTCACAAGGTAATGTCTCTAATATCATAAAAATATATACCATAACACAGAAATAATAAAACAGAATAGAATCCTTGTCATATAAGAACAAGTCATTTTTTCAAAAGTACAATCAATTAAAAGGGGTCCCAAAACCGTATTTTCAAAAATATGGCACCAATAAAATTGGAAACCATTTCACAATTCACAACAAAATCACACTGATGACATGGTCAATTTGAAATGGTATTAAAAATTATTTGTAATAAAAAATCATCTTGATTTAAAACATAAACATCCTTGCATGGTTTAAAAATAAATACACACATTCCATTTAAAATAGATTTCAAATCAATTAATCTTTTCTAATAAACTCACTGAGGGAAAACTAATTTTTTTAAACACTGGTTCCACATAAAATATGAAAAAACCATTTAAAACACATTCTTCAGATAATAAGAAAATTCAATCACATATAAATCATTTTTCCAAATATGTAAATGAAATTAACATTTTGAAAAAAAAATTACGAATCAGTGCCCACTTTACATGTCACGACCCGCCTTCACCAAAAGGAGGGAAGGGTCAGACTGATTTCCAGGACCTTCCTTCTCTATGTTGAAGGAGAGATAATGACCCCCGAAACCCGCCTTCAATTGGTCCCGGAGTGGCGACTAGCACCAAGGGTATAGAAATTTCTCACAAATGGAAGGAATTACCCTTTTTATTTTATAGGATCGAGAGATAAGAAAAAAGGAAACCCAACAACACCAAGGTAGAAAGAAAAGTAAAGCCAAAAGTAAACCATTCCAACATGCATGTTTCAAACGTAAAAGCCACAAAGTACAAAAGGTGACTACAAGGTAAGTACCAAAGTAAAAAAGAAAAACAATAACTGCAACTGCTCCAAAGGTCCGAGCTAGTAAGGTCTTGCGTGATCTCCGAAGTCCTCCTGGAAACCTGAAAGCAGTTTTATATACGTAGGGTGAGCATACAAGTACACTCAGTAGGGAAAACCAAGACTCTCGTGCACAAGTGGGGGAACGTACTAAAGTCCCGTGAGAAGAAGAGTAAACCAAACACCTAACAAGGAAAAATATCCATCCCAGGCCTCACCAAGGCTCACTCCCCAAATAACGCAAGCCAAGTAATATATATAATAAGAGCACATCAATGTTTGGGTACCCCGCGCCACTTTCCCACTGGTTATTGAGGCATCCTACACATCGGACCAATCCCGCCATTCTCACCGCAGTCCCACGACCACACCCGCCCGCACACACCTGGGCCACAACCACACGCAGTCCCACTGCGGAAATCCCACCCGCACACACCTGGGCCACAACCGCACACAGTCCCACTTCTGAATCCCGCCCGCACACACCTGGGCCACAACTGTCACATGTAACCATGCTTGCAAACACCTAGGATAGAACAACCACCACCACGCCCGAAGACACCTGGGCTAAAGGATCCACTGCCACGCCCGAAGACACCTGGGCCTCATCCCGAAGACGCTTGAGAAACCACCTGCCGCACACACCTGGCCAACCACCACACTACCCAACCCGAAGGTTCTTGGGCTAATAATGCACCTCAGGCTATCACAGCCTGCCCGAAGACACTTGGGCTATCCCGGAAAGGGAGCAGAAAAGGAGCTAATAACCAGCCACTAAGAATAGTGTTGGGAAAAACACCCTCCCCCATGAAATGGGGGTGTTCAGCACAAAGTGCTCAACTTGGGTGGGGTGCGAATAAGAAACACAAAGCTACAAGTATATATATATATATATATATATATATATAGGTAGAATGCACTCACCCAAGCTAGAATTTTCTTCAGACATCCTACAGGTCACAAAAACACTCAAGTCCGAGTCACGACTCACGCTAACAACCCATTTGTCCCCTTTCTTATTTCACGTTCAGTAATAATATTTACATTTAAGCACTACTGGGCAACTAGTAGGCATAGGCATAAGTCCAGGAAAGTAAACAGTCAAACATCAACCAAATCGCCCACACCCGGTTCTCAACAACAGAGGATTCCACCCCAATTTGTGATATAAACAAGTATCCACCCGGTCTTAAAACTCACAACCACCGAAAGTATAAAAGAACAGGGGATCCCATCCCCTCCCACATCTCCAACAATCGGCCCAAAAATAAAACAACCAACTACCACCACCAACACAAGACGGGGATTTTCAGATTTAAACGACTTAACACACTCCATGATTTCAAATTCTGTGTGTTTTAACAGGGGGTTATTGTAACAGCCCAAGATTTTATAAAAAATATTCTTTTTAATTTTATTAATGTCTTGTGTTGTACGCTACACCAAAAGGAGCTTGCACAACACGCATCCTTGTCTTGCCTTGCAATCGCGACCTTCCTCGATAGCGTGTGTAATACGCAATACCGAGTTTCACTAAACAACGATGTGCTATTAAAATATTATTAAAACTAGCCGTTATGAATAGTAATAACCACTTTTTAGAATTCTGTAAATCTTATTTTTCAAAATGAACTTCATTCTTGGATTCGGAGTATCGAATTTAGCCTAAGGTGAAATTTTGGTACTTTTCGGATAACTTTCATATTCTGATGAATAGTGAAAATTACTAAATTATAATTAAAAACAACTTTTTTAATCGAAATAATTTAATAGTGATAAATCATTAATTTGAGTGGTTTTAAAGTATATTTAGAATATATTTTTACAATTTAATACAATGTTGGTCATTGGATGTAATTTCACATTTAAACTAGACATAAACAAGTGTCAATCTTTTGATAGATATTGTTTCTTAAAAACACGCTATTTGTTTTAACAGCGGGATTTAATTATAAAATTAATTGATGCAACTTTTATGTTATGAATTTGGTAAAATAGACTTCATTTTTGAATTCGGAATATGAAATATAGCTTGGGATGAAATTTTGGCATTGTTCTGAAAAACATCAATTTTTGATGAATAGTGAAACTACTAAGTGGTAGGTTAAAAACTGAATTTTGCATAAAACTTAATTTTACAGCTTCTGTGAATGGAATTTCGAAAATCCGAGAGACACGGTTAATATCAAGGACTAAAATGTGGTTCAATGAGATGAAATTTTTTTTTGGTGAATAGTAACTTTTTACTTTTTTTTACCACGGTTAATAGTAAATAGGGTAACTAAGGGTAAATATGATATTAATATTACCCTAACACATGTCCTAATCCTATTGGACAAGTGTATTTCGACCAAAAACAAACTTAGGAATAAAATATGACCATTTAGGCCCACTTGGATTAGATTAGGACATTTATTATTAATTTATTTAAAGAAGGGTTAAAATAGTTAAAATCAAAGTTTAATAAGTAAATCATTTTTAATATGGGGTTATACATAAGATAAATTCGATTGTAAATATTCATTAGAAAGCTCAAAGGATTTCCTACATTATGGTATTTTATTTGTAATTTTTAGACATCAAATAATTTAATTTATATATGACACAACGATGATGCAGTAATTATCTTATTAATGGAATATTGACATAATTGATGTTATAAACACCAAAATAAATGTAATTTGAGATTTTTTATGAATTCCACTAATTTTCTAGGTTACTATGATATATTATTGTTGATTTAATCAACTTGGTTTGAACATATAATTCTGATATGACTTTCAAAAAAATCATATATCAAATAGTGTCAAAATTGACACAAAATAGTTTTTAAATCAAATATTATATTATTAATTGTTATTTTATTCCTAAAAATCTAAGGTTCGGCCAAATGACTTAGATAAGGATATATATATTAATAATAAACAATTTGGGGTTCGTTTGGCATGTTATAGTAAGTGTATTAACCATATAGTGAAAGAAAAACAAAAAGACACGGTAAAAGTTAAATTAATTAACTTAGAGTTAAATCTAATTGATAAGGTTAAAATAATACCCCAAACTTGTCTAAATCCTATTGGTTGATAGGATTTCGACCCATCCCCACTTTATCTTAGAAATAATACCCTTTGGAACCATTATAAACCGATTTTGACTTTAATATAAAATAATATTTTGAGGTATTCCTAAGGTGCCCCTCTCCTCCCTTATAAAAGGACACCTCCTCCCCCTCCTCCTCACACCAATTTGAGCACTCAAGCTCGGCCAAACCCTGCCAATTTATCCTCTCCACTTCCCTAGAAACATCCTAGAGGTTTTGGTCTTACTCAAAGACCAATTTTAGTTCCCTAAGAAGAGGTCTCCAAAAGGAGCTTCAAAGAAGAGGTAATTACCGTTACCAATTATTTCATCTTTATTTCTTCTTCCACTTCTTCTTCTTAGGTTGTTTCATTATGAAGTAATAACATCAGTATCACTCATATACTGATATGTTATTATAAGTATGAAACAAACCTATTTCACCATCTATCCATCCTACGGAAAAAGAAATCACCGCGCGTGCGTACGTACGGAATACCGTCTCCACACCGTGGTGTAATCTATTTTCCACCACCACCTTACATGGATGGGTATAATGGTGTAAAGAATAACTATACATAGTTATTACAACATCATATTGATTCTGATATATTGTATAATTAATTACAATTCAATTCAATACTTATAGAAATGATATCATCGCTCGTGCGTACGTACGGACTACCGTCTCCACGACGCGATGAGATTCATTCTCCATATTAACCATTTAAGAATGATTATAAAGTATATATAAGAAATAATAATGAAATATATGACATTATAAAGCTACTGGATTTATGTATATATATACATATGTATGTCATCTACTTACTTCCATTTCAAGACAATAAGGAAAGGAAAACAACGTTCATGCGTACGTACGGACTACCGTCTCCATGAACGGTGTTTTTCATTTTATTTATCTACCTATTATATATATATATATATACTGAATATATATGATATATAAATCATATTTTATATTCTGGAAGTAAGTAAATCATGATATAAGTAATAATTATGTCAAGAACAACAAGTCAAAACACCTAAGATAAATGAAACGATTTTACCCAAAACGCTTCTTTAACATGGAATTTACAAAAGAACGGGTAATATAATGTCATAAGTGAACCATATATGATATCATAACAATGAATATGATTCTGTAATAAGTCAATAACATGATTTAAATCATTATACAGGAGGTTCAGACACTTACAAAGCAAGTCGGACCTAAGGTAAGGGAAATATCACAATCTCATTTTTATCCGAGATTATTTGTACTTTGGTATTTACTGGGGTGTATTTTATCATCCACATCCATGTTTCATCAATATGTAATATTATTTCCATCCACATACAATGGTTTAAATCCTATTTTACCCTTCGGTGAGTTTTTAGTAAAATATATGAAAGGAATCTTTTGTCGTTTTTCGTACGAGGTACTTTTTGACTTTTCCGACAAAAGTACGAAGAATGTTTTTTTTAACTTATACGGCATGAATGGATTTTTAAAACATTATTTCCAAGAAGCTTCCTTTACAAGTTTTCAAGTTTATTTTTAATCAACTTCTTTTAGTTTAAAGTTTTATGACATGTTAAGAAAGGAAAAATGTTTTTGAAAAAGAAAGGATATTTTCCTCAAGAATGAAGTTCAAGTGTTTTATCAAAATTATTTTCCATCTAAGATAATAAAGGGTTCTGTTTTTATCCCTATTATTACATGGATTTGATTATGTTGTGATGGAAATATTTTTATGAATTCCTTTACCTTATATGAATTGTTTTATGATGTCATGTTGTTTAAGAATCCCATTTTTATTACATGGGTTACGCTATGATGTATGGTTTATGATTATGTGGCACACATAAGAAAGGATTCATTATAAGATGGGTGGGACCTATATCTCCCTCCAATGCATTGGGTAAAGATTTTATATCTCATGAGATAGACATGGCTGGAATGGTAGGTTATACCGGTTCAGTGAAACAGGACTGAAACGAGGATTACTCGATTCAGAAAGGGACTTTGTCCACTAAGATAGTCTTGGCAATGAGTCTTGACTAACAAGAAATGATTCTCTATGATTATGTGTGTATGCCACAATGAGTAATGTTTTATGTTATGATTTCATTTCACTACTATGATTTATCCCATGTTATGAAATTATGCTCTCTTTTGCAGGTTAAGATTTCCAAATGTTATGTTCTTATGAATACGATGTGATTGATATTTCTTTTGTTTACCCTTACTGAGCATTTGAGCTCACCCTTTTATGTTTTCTTTTCCCCAGGATATAAAGAAAGGTTTTAGGTTAAAAAAAAGGGAAGATCTTTATGGGAGATATTGAAGATCTTTCACCACGATTAGAAGATTACGTTCCGAGTTTCCAAAGACACTATACCATTACGATCCTTGTGTGTGTGTTTTTGTTATGTACTAAGTATTCCGCAAATGTAATGTAATGTCCATGTACGTCAGGATACGGGTCTCTACAGTTGGTATCAGAGGAAAGGTTTAGTCAACCTTTGGAAACTAGGATGCGAGAACTTTAGTGAGATCCCTAGAGATATTTCTAAGGTATGTCTAGGGATGTCCCTAGGGATAAGTATACGTATAGGTTATAGTAATAGAATTACGCTAACGATCATAGAATTAAACCTAAGATGTTAGATATCGAGGATACTCCACCTTTATTATGTTGTTTTCCCTAGCATGATTTTTGCCTCTCACACTATTCTTTTTGGGTTTTAGACGATGGCTGGAACCCGAAGGAACCGTGTTGATCAATGCAATGGACAATGCAATGATTGTCCTCCTGAACAAACAAATGTTATGGGAGATGGAGTGCAAAATCTTATTTCTATACTTACACAAGCTATGAATCATTCTGGACTTCCAAATGAGCAGAGAAGGGAACAATATTCTATTGAGTCCTTCATGAGGCAACGTCCACCTTCTTTCAGTGGGTCTACTGATCCATTAGTTGCTGAACAATGGATTAGTACTACTGAAAAGATATTTTCAGTTCTTCAATGTTCTGAACATGATAAAGTCATCTTAGCAGTATATCGTTTGGAAGGTGAAGCTGATCAATGGTGGAATCTTATCAAGAATACGAGGCCAAGAGATGAAATTGAGTCCATGGAATGGGACGAGTTCAAGAACCTGTTTTTCAGTAAGTACTTCCCTCGTATTCTTCGAACAAAGATGGAGAAAGAGTTTCTTGAACTGAAGCAAAGGGACGATGAATCTGTTGGTACCTATGAAGCAAATTTTACAAGACTTGCAAGGTATGCTTCTGGAATTATAATCCAACCTGAAAGTAAAGTTGATCGATTTTTCAGTGGCTTAAAACCAAGTCTTCGAAGGGCATTAGCTATAAGAGACTTCAGTAGCTATGAAGAAATTGTGCGTTGTGCTATGAAGGTAGAAATGAAAGTTGGTGTTACATATCCATCTCATGGTTTTGACAAGAAACGAAAAATTGAGTTCAAGGAGAAATCTCAGAATAATGGTGAAAAGAAGATGAATGTTTCCTTATGCACAAAGTGTGGAAAGAAGCATGGTGGAGATTGTCTTAAAGGGACTAGAAAATGTTTTAAGTGTGGAAAAGAAGGTCATCGAGTAGCTGAGTGTCGAAGTAATGGAAAAAGGATTTCTAATGATGTGAATAAAGCAAACACTGCAGAGAACGCACCGCCAACACTTCAATGCTTCAAGTGCAAGGAAATGGGGCATTATGCTAATAATTGCCCTAATCCAAGGGTTAGTAATGATCAACATGAGCAACCACTGAAGGCAAAGGACAAGGGGAAATCACATGCGATCACTATTGGCAATGTTGAATATGACAACGATGTGGTGGAATGATTAAGTGTTTATGTAATGGGATTCCAAAATAATGTTGTATCTTGGAATATTGGAATATTTATGTATTGGTCTAATGTGGTATTCAAAGTGATTGAGATATTATGCGCATAATGAAGGGAAAATGAGAAAATGAAATGTTTAACAGTATTCATGAGCTCATGATTGATATAAGGACTAAGTGATATCATGGTTTGAGTATATAGAATTTTGAGGATTTTGGTATGTGGAAAGTGTTAACTTTTAACTGCACTCATGTTTTCACTAAGGTATTCAAGAGAATACACGATTAAGGACTTTGAATGTTTGGAATGTGACCAACAAGACATATCTTATGATATGTGGGGATCAACGACAGTATTAAATCTCTGGTACTCGTTGTCACTATATTATGAGAGTGGACTGCAGTATTATGTATAAGCCTAAAGATGAGACTGGATTATGTTGGACATAAGTTAGTATTGTTTAAGGATAGAAGATTTTCGATATTATTGATGGGATGTTATAGTAACGTAGTTTTAGAAAAAGGACAACCTGCAGGACGGGCGACAGCCCATCGCTTCGGACAAGGCTGTAGGAATCGAACCCACAACCGATGTGCGACTGGCCTTTATCGCCTACCACTGGCCTACAGGAAGTCCCTGTTTATTAGAAACTAGTTTTATTATATTAAGCAGTATGATATATGAAGTATAAGCCCATTTTAGGAACCATATATGATTAATCCCACTATAGATCGACTTATGTATATAAATTTTTCTATCCTTTTGAGACAGATGGAATGACCCGTCATTCTATCACATGATCTGCTAACACTTCACGAATAACAAATTCAACTTCATTTATTTAAGAAGGCACGAACAACAGTGAGATTGTACCAAAATAAAGTAAGTATTTATTCTAATGGGAAATGATCTTGAAAACCAAAAATGTTGTCCTAGTGATCTTATACCTGATGAATCGGATGGTACCTTAGATCGTCACAAATTTATGGATTTGTGATTGTTGGCTTTTCCATAGCCATGTTATCTACCACTCTCCATCAGAACATGATGGTTAGATTTCTCTTCCATATCCATATTTTCACCTATGTGGAAACCCAATGATTAGTTTATTTGGGTAACCGTTACGTTTCATACTTTTGTTTTTAAAGATTGGTTTTGGTATTCCCTTTTACGATGTGGGTTTCTATTAAAGAAACTTTCAAATAGTAAACCATTTATAACCCCGACGAATTTCGAGGGCGAAATTCATTTTAAGGGGGGTAGAATGTAACAGCCCAAGATTTTATAAAAAATATTCTTTTTAATTTTATTAATGTCTTGTGTTGTACGCTACACCAAAAGGAGCTTGCACAACACGCATCCTTGTCTTGCCTTGCAATCGCGACCTTCCTCGATAGCGTGTGTAATACGCAATACCGAGTTTCACTAAACAACGATGTGCTATTAAAATATTATTAAAACTAGCCGTTATGAATAGTAATAACCACTTTTTAGAATTCTGTAAATCTTATTTTTCAAAATGAACTTCATTCTTGGATTCGGAGTATCGAATTTAGCCTAAGGTGAAATTTTGGTACTTTTCGGATAACTTTCATATTCTGATGAATAGTGAAAATTACTAAATTATAATTAAAAACAACTTTTTTAATCGAAATAATTAATAGTGATAAATCATTAATTTGAGTGGTTTTAAAGTATATTTAGAATATATTTTTACAATTTAATACAATGTTGGTCATTGGATGTAATTTCACATTTAAACTAGACATAAACAAGTGTCAATCTTTTGATAGATATTGTTTCTTAAAAACACGCTATTTGTTTTAACAGCGGGATTTAATTATAAAATTAATTAATGCAACTTTTATGTTATGAATTTGGTAAAATAGACTTCATTTTTGAATTCGTAATATGAAATATAGCTTGGGATGGAATTTTGGCATTGTTCTGAAAAACATCAATTTTTGATGAATAGTGAAACTACTAAGTGGTAGGTTAAAAACTGAATTTTGCATAAAACTTAATTTTACCGCTTCTGTGAATGGAATTTCGAAAATCCGAGAGACACGGTTAATATCAAGGACTAAAATGTGGTTCAATGAGATGAAAATAATTTTTTGGTGAATAGTAACTTTTTACTTTTTTTTACCACGGTTAATAGTAAATAGGGTAACTAAGGGTAAATATGATATTAATATTACCCTAACACATGTCCTAATCCTATTGGACAAGTGTATTTCGACCAAAAACAAACTTAGGAATAAAATATGACCATTTAGGCCCACTTGGATTAGATTAGGACATTTATTATTAATTTATTTAAAGAAGGGTTAAAATAGTTAAAATCAACGTTTAATAAGTAAATCATTTTTAATATGGGGTTATACATAAGATAAATTCGATTGTAAATATTCATTATAAAGCTAAAAAGATTTCCTACATGATGGTATTTTATTTGTAATTTTTAGACATCAAATAATTTAATTTATATATGACACAACGATGATGCAGTAATTATCTTATTAATGAAATATTGACATAATTGATGTTATAAACACCAAAATAAATGTAATTTTAGATTTTTTATGAATTCCACTAATTTTCTAGGTTACTATGATATATTATTGTTGATTTAATCAACTTGGTTCGAACATATAATTCTGATATGACTTTCACAAAAATCATATATCAAATAGTGTCAAAATTGACACAAAATAGTTTTTAAATCAAATATTATATTAGTAATTGTTATTTTATTCCTAAAAATCTAAGGTTCGGCCAAATGACTTAGATAAGGATATATATATTAATAATAAACAATTTGGGGTTCGTTTGGCATGTTATAGTAAGTGTATTAACCATATAGTGAAAGAAAAACAAAAAGACACGGTAAAAGTTAAATTAATTAACTTAGAGTTAAATCTAATTGATAAGGTTAAAATAATACCCCAAACTTGTCTAAATCCTATTGGTTGATAGGATTTCGACCCATCCCCACTTTATCTTAGAAATAATACCCTTTGGAACCATTATAAACCGATTTTTACTTTAATATAAAATAATATTTTGAGGTATTCCTAAGGTGCCCCTCTCCTCCCTTATAAAAGGACACCTCCTCCCCCTCCTCCTCACACCAATTTGAGCACTCAAGCTCGGCCAACCCCTGCCAATTTATCCTCTCCACTTCCCTAGAAACATCCTAGAGGTTCTGGTCTTACTCAAAGACCAATTTTAGTTCCCTAAGAAGAGGTCTCCAAAAGGAGCTTCAAAGAAGAGGTAATTACCGTTACCAATTATTTCATCTTTATTTCTTCTTCCACTTCTTCTTCTTAGGTTGTTTCATTATGAAGTAATAACATCAGTATCACTCATATACTGATATGTTATTATAAGTATGAAACAAACCTATTTCACCATCTATCCATCCTACGGAAAAAGAAATCACCGCGCGTGCGTACGTACAGAATACCGTCTCCACGCCGTGGTGTAATCTATTTTCCACCACCACCTTACATGGATGGGTATAATGGTGTAAAGAATAACTATGAATAGTTATTACAACATCATATTGATTCTGATATATTGTATAATTCACTCCAATTCAATTCAATACTTATAGAAATGATATCATCGCTCGTGCGTACGTACGGACTACCGTCTCCACGACGCGATGAGATTCATTCTCCATATTAACCATTTAAGAATGATTATAAAGTATATATAATAAATAATAATGAAATATATGACATTATAAAGCTACTGGATTTATGTATATATATACATATGTATGTCATCTACTTACTTCCATTTCAAGACAATAAGGAAAGGAAAACAACGTTCATGCGTACGTACGGACTACCGTCTCCATGAACGGTGTTTTTCATTTTATTTATCTACCTATTATATATATATATATACTGAATATATATGATATATAAATCATATTTTATATTCTGGAAGTAAGTAAATCATGATATAAGTAATAATGATGTCAAGAACAACAAGTCAAAACACCTAAGATAAATGAAACGATTTTACCCAAAACGCTTCTTTAACATGGAATTTACAAAAGAACGGGTAATATAATGTCATAAGTGAACCATATATGATATCATAACAATGAATATGATTCTGTAATAAGTCAATAACATGATTTAAATCATTATACAGGAGGTTCGGACACTTACAAAGCAAGTCGGACCTAAGGTAAGAGAAATATCACAATCTCATTTTTATCCGAAATTGTTTGTACTTTGGTATTTACTGGGGTGTATTTTATCATCCACATCCATGTTTCATCAATATGTAATATTATTTCCATCCACTTACAATGGTTTAAATCCTATTTTACCCTTCGGTGAGTTTTTAGTAAAATATATGAAAGGAATCTTTTGTCGTTTTTCGTACGAGGTACTTTTTGACTTTTCCGACAAAAGTACGAAGAATGTTTTTTTTAACTTATACGGCATGAATGGATTTTTAAAACATTATTTCCAAGAAGCTTCCTTTACAAGTTTTCAAGTTTATTTTTAATCAACTTCTTTTAGTTTAAAGTTTTATGACATGTTAAGAAAGGAAAAATGTTTTTGAAAAAGAAAGGATATTTTCCTCAAGAATGAAGTTCAAGTGTTTTATCAAAATTATTTTCCATCTAAGATAATAAAGGGTTCTGTTTTTATCCCTATTATTACATGGATTTGATTATGTTGTGATGGAAATATTTTTATGAATTCCTTTACCTTATATGAATTGTTTTATGATGTCATGTTGTTTAAGAATCCCATTTTTATTACATGGGTTACGCTATGATGTATGGATTATGATTATGTGGCACATATAAGAAAGGATTCATTATAAGATGGGTGGGACCTATATCTCCCTCCAATGCATTGGGTAAAGATTTTATATCTCATGAGATAGACATGGCTGGAATGGTAGGTTATACCGGTTCAGTGAAACAGGACTGAAACGAGGATTACTCGATTCAGAAAGGGACTTTGTCCACTAAGATAGTCTTGGCAATGAGTCTTGACTAACAAGAAATGATTCTCTATGATTATGTGTGTATTCCACAATGAGTAATGTTTTAAGTTATGATTTCATTTCACTACTATGATTTATCCCATGTTATGAAATTATGCTCTCTTTTGCAGGTTAAGATTTCCAAATGTTATGTTCTTATGAATACGATGTGATTGATATTTCTTTTGTTTACCCTCACTGAGCATTTGAGCTCACCCTTTTATGTTTTCTTTTCCCCAGGATATAAAAAAAGGTTTTAGGTTAAAAAAAAGGGAAGACCTTTATGGGAGATATTGAAGATCTTTCACCACGATTAGAAGATTACGTTCCGAGTTTCCAAAGACACTATACCATTACGATCCTTGTGTGTGTGTTTTTGTTATGTACTAAGTATTCCGCAAATGTAATGTAATGTCCATGTACGTCAGGATACGGGTGTCTACAGTTATCATAGAAGGGTTGATCCTGGTGCTTTCAATTATTCAGCCGGATATACGTGACTAACCGATTCACTTTTCACAGCAGGAGTTTAAAACTGCAAATAAGCCATTTAAAACATTAGCAGGGTTCATTAGTGCATAAAAAACGACCAACAACGACATCAATTTTCAGGAGGCATAATCCAGCACAACTCAACAAGATGGTCATAGAAGAAACATCATCACAATATAGGACATCATCAACAATCACAGCCCCCCTCTTCTTTCTTTATAGAATTCGTTCATTATCTTTAATTAGGTATGGTTCACCCAATCCTTCAGAATCAAAAGCACGCCCACCCCGCATGATACACAAAAGAGAGAGACGAAGGAGAAATTCCCTACCTGTTGATAGATGATCGACGTTTAGGCCGGGGGCGCAGAACTTTACGGATAACGATGCGGCGGGCCCGATGCACCAGAAGCTGTTTGTGAAAATCCACGACCGAGGAAAGGAGAAACCACGACTAACCCATAGTTTATAAGAGCCGAGGACGGTTGAGGAGAAAACGCGAAACCGCGTAAGGCACGGGGGTCGTGGGTTGACCACGCAGATCCACTCGTCACAAAAAAAAGGGGGTCGGGTGGTTTAAGCCGACTCATGAATTGATGATGTATTTAATTAAAGCTCTTATGGTCGTTATGGGTCTTAAAAACACGCTTAAACAAGTCAGAATAGGGTTTAAAACCCTATTTGCGCAAAGGAGCGCTACTGGAACAACTTAACAAGGCTGGGTGGCGCTGATCGGTCTCGCCGATCGGTCTCACCGATCGGTCTCCCCGATCAGTCTCACCCAGCGGTCTCACCGATCGGTCTCACCGATCGGTCTCGCCAATCGGTCTCCCCGATCGGTCTCCCCGATCGGTCTCACCGATCAGTCTCACCGAGACGCCACTCCTTTAGAACCCGGATTTTGGCAAAGGGAAGGACCAAGAGAGTCTGGGTCATCACATCAGATACCTCTCAAACTATTCTCGTCCTCGAGAATTTTAACAACCCAGAAGGAAAGGGTAGGTCCGAACAACCACCCCAAAAGATACCTCTCAAGAGTAAACCTCATCGTTAACTAAGAACACCTTCCGGTCACGAACCAAGCAACATACCATGCCAAACCGCCCAGTCATATGGGTTGGGGAGCCTCCTCCCCCATGTCAAGATATTATCCGCTTTGGGCGGCACTGACTCACCCGCACGGGTTTAATCGCATACACCTTAATGCATCTTGATTGGGGTTGGGTTCTCTCTTTCCCCATAGCCAGGGCGTTTCACAAACAAGAAGAGGAAGAAAACCAGTACATTTCATAGCCAAAAGACAAAATGTTCTATCATAACAGGTACAACATGGAACAAAGCTTAAAACAACTCTGGGTATTGGGTACGCCTCTGTGCTTCCCTTTCCCACGTACTCTCCTCAAGCCCACCATGTCTCCACAACACGCGAACCAAGGGAATGGTTCATCCGCGAAGCACCTTTTCCTTGCGATCCTCGATCACCACTAGTCTCTCCATAAAGGTCACGTCGTCCTCGATGTCCAGCTCACCCCAATCAATGAAGTGTGAATCGTCATGCAGATACTGATGGAGATGGGACACATGAAGACATCATGTATCCTTAGTAGTGGCGGTGGAAACTCTAGCTGGTAAGTCACTTCGTCGACCCGCCGCAACACTTGGAAGGGTACGTTGAATCTGGGAGAAAGCTTACTCCCTTTGCCGAACCTCCGCTGCCCACGCCGAGGGGAGACCTTTAAGAACACGTGGTCCCCATCCTCAAACTCCAAGGGCCTCCTCCTGGTATCAGCATACGACTTCTTTCGGTCCTGGGCCGCCTTCATCCTTTCCCGTATGAGCTGAACCTTCTCTGCCGTGTTCTGCACCACCTCCGGACCAAGGATGCCTGCCTCTCCTACTACGGTCCAACACACAGGCAAACGGCATGGACTCCTGTACAAAGCTTCAAACAGGGCCATGCCAACGGTAGAGTGGTAGCTATTATTGTAGGAAAACTCTACTAGAGGCAAGTATTGCACCCATGACCCTCCTGAGTCCAGAACACATGCTCGTAGCATATCCTCCAAGGTTTGGATGGTGCGCTCTGTTTGTCCATCTGTCTGGGGATGGAAAGCAGTGCTAAGGTGTAACTGGGTGCCAAACGCATGCTGCAATCCCCTCCAGACCCACGAGGTAAACCGTGCATCCCTATCTGAGACTATAGACCTTGGAAATCCATGCAACTGCACCACCTCATCCACGTACTTTCGTGCCAAAGCATCCGCAACACTCGACTCCCTGATCACCAGAAAGTGAGCCGATTTCGTCAACCTGTCCACTACCACCCAGATGGCGTCGTACCCTCCTTGGACATTGGGTAGTCCCGTGACGAAATCCATTGAGATGTCATCCCACTTCCCCTCAGGGACATCTAGGGGCTGTAGTAGGCCACCTGGAACTCGGTGTTCAGCCTTCACTTGCTGACACACTAGGTTCTTGGCTACAAACTCTGCCACCGCTCGCTTAACTCCGGGTCACCAAAACTGCTTCTTCAAACCCTGGTACATCTTGGAAACTCCTGGGTGTACCGCCAGGGGTGATTTGTGGAACTCACTGAGAACCTTTCCGCGCATCGCCTCTGGGACAAACAACCTTCCCTGGAAAAGCATCTGGTTCTGACCATCCTCGGTCCATCCTCCCGGAGCATTGCCCTGGTCAACTTGGTCACGCATCACCTCACACTATAGGTCTCCCCACTGAGACTCCTCCACCTGCTAAAACAGGGATGACTGCACTGTCATATGATATAGGCATCCTCTGCCGCTATCCATCGTCGCATCCAGGTGTAAGGCAGCCAACTCTTCCATTGCCTTCCAGGCGTCCGCCGACTCTCGGACCGCATCTTTATGCGTCCTCCTGCTCAAGGAATCAGCCACCACATTGCCCTTTCCCCCAGTATAAGAGATATCGAAGTCGTAATCCTAGAAGAACTCCACCCATCTCCGCTGTCGCAAGTTTAAGTACCGCTGGGAGAAGATATACCTCAAGCTTTTGTGATCCGTGAAGACCACAAAGCGTTCCCCGACGAGGTAGTGCCGCCATAAATTTAGCACAAAAACGATCATTGCAAGCTCTAGGTTGTGGGTGGAGTAATTACACTCATGGGAACGCAGCTTCCTAGACCCATAAGAGATCACCCCTCGTCACTGCATCAACACACATCCCGGGCCCTATCCCGAAGCATCACAGAATACCTCATAGGCCACCCCTTCTTCTGGTAATCTCAGCACTGGGGCACTAACCATCTTCACTTTCAGATAGATGAAGGCTAACTGGTACTGCTCACTCCATACGAAAGCCTGGTCCTTCTTGGTCAGAGCCGTCAAAGGGGCTGCTACTTGGGAGAAGTTGGGTACGAATCTCCGGTAGTAACTCGCCAGCCCGAGGAAACTTCAGACTTCTACCACATTCTTGGGTGCTGCCCAAGAAACAACGGCCTCAACCTTTGATGGGTCCACCACTACCCCCGGCTCGGACACCACGTGCCCGAGGAAGTGCACTTCTCGTGTCCAGAACTTGCATTTTGACAACATCCCATAGAGCTGGTGCTATCGGAGGACCTCCAAAAATGCCCTCAGGTTCTCTGCATGGTCCTCCTCTGATCTAGAGTAGACCAGGATGTCGTCGATGAACACAACCACGAACCGATCCAGGTACTCCCGGAAGATGGAGTTCATAAGTCCCATGAACATATCCGGGGCGTTCGTAACACCGAAGGGCATGACTACGAACTCGAAGTGTCCATACCTGCACCTGAACGCTGTCTTCAAGATGTCGCCCTCTTTCACCCTCAGCTGGTGGTACCCAGATCGCAGGTCGATCTTCAAGAACCATCCTGCCCCTTTAAGTTGGTCGAAAAGATCATCTATCCTTGGGAGAGGGTATCGATTCTTGATCGTCACCTGATTCAGCCTCCTGTAGTTTATGAACAACCTAAGACCACCATCTGCCTTCTTTTCAAACAAGACCAGAGCACCCCACGGTGACACACTCGGACGAACATAACCCCTCTTAATCAGATCGTCAATCTGTATCCGTAACTCTCGTAGTTCCGAAGGTGCCATCCGGTAAGGAGCCATCGAGATTGGACGAGCGCTGGGCTGCAGGTCTATCCCGAACACGATATCACGTCGAGGGGGTAGGGTCATCACCTCCTTAGGAAAGATGTCCATAAACTCACAGACGATCTCTGGAACTTCCACCATTTCCGCATCTACTGATTCCACTGCCAGGTCGGTCAACAAGGAGAGGAGAGGTTCCACTCTCCTATTTCCCTTCGGACTTCTCCGCTCGCCGGTGAAGGTAACACGCTAGCTGTCCAAGTCTGAGAACACCACCATTCTTCAAAAACAGTCGATGACAGCGCACACAGAAAATAGCCAGTCGATGCCTAGGATGACATTGTATGGCTGAATCTGTAGCAGAAGAAGATCCCTAACCGACTGATGTGGCCCTATCATCAGTCTACATCCCCGACAAACGAACAACAAGTTGGTCTGGCCTCTAACTGGTGTGCTCAACACCAAGGGCACTGGAAGTCTCTCGGTATCTAGACCCAAGGCACGGGCTAGACTGGGTGCAACAAAGGAGTGTGAAGCTCCGGTATCGAACAAAGCATAAGAAAGAGTGCTAAACGGACTGATCGTACCTCGAACAACCTCTGGCCCTGCTGGAACTGCTGCCTCTGCAGCGTGAAACTGTCCACGCCCATCTCCCCTGCCCCTCGACTGTCGGCCACCTCCCTGACCACGCCCTGGTCGAGGTCCCTGTGAAGCGCCCTGGGGTCGGCCTCCTCCTCCTACGTCAGCCCTCGGAGAAGCGGGAGCTCGCTGTCCGTGCTACTGCTGCTGGAAAGGTCTGGCTGGAGGCTGCTGCTGGGGCGGGTGCTGGGGATGACTGCCACTACTGTACTGCACCCGGTCGGGGCACTGACTCCGGAGACGCCAAGGGCTCCCATAGATGAAGCACCGCGGTCCCGAGACTGTAGGAAAAGGGAGAGGGCCGGGGGATCGAAACTGAAACTGCTGTGGCCTGCTCCCTGCGGGTCAGAACCTAGAGGGTCCTGACGCTGGAGGCCTGGTGCTGATAGCCTTCCCTTTCGATGGTCCCAGCTGGATCCCCTCTCGCGACACTCCCCATAGAGCATGAATCCACTCCACCACTTCGGCCTTCTTCTGGACCTCCAAGTACGTCTGCAGGGTAAAGGGGTAACAGCATACTGGAGGGAGGGTCGAAGTGCCTCCTCCAATCGTCTTGCCCGAGACTCCTCGTCGGGAAAGAGGTCCGGAGAAAAATATAGGAGGTCCTTGAACTTGATCCCTAGATCCCTCACAGACATACTCCCCTGCTGGAGGGAGAGTAGTTCCTGCCTCTTTTATGCCTTCATCGCCGAGGAGAGGAATTCCGCCCGGAACTCCCTCTCGAAATCCACCCAAGCCACCTCAGACTCTCTCCTCTCCCCCAGGTAAAGCATCCACCACTGACGTGCTGCTCCCCACATCTGGATAACGGCCAGAGGAACCCAGTACTCGTCCGGGGCCCAAATCAGGCCGAAGGCTATAACTAGATCCTCTAGCCAGCCTTCCGTCTTCATATCGGAGGTGCTGCCCTCATAGTTCTTGAGGGCCTATCGCTGGAAGGCTCGAAGAGTCTTCCGCCACTGGTCGTCCTCTTCCTCTCGATCAGCTCTCTGCCGATCGGCCAAAGTAGTCTCCGGGACCTTGATCGCCTGTACCACACGTGGTCGCCTTCTAGGTGCCATAGTTGTATGGTAAACAAGGAATGCCTAAGCCCAAGTAGTGCAGAATATCGTTCTTAACCTTCTTAAAATTTAACATATTCTTAACTCCCAAGACATCCCAGAAACACAAGAACATAAGTCATTATGATGCATTTACCTTTCCTAGGGTCTCTACCCTTCAATCAGTGTGGCTTCACTTGGTCGTTTGGTAGGTCCAGAGTCCTTGCATCGGATTACGGGGGGCCATAAAATCTCGTGTCCTAGCCAGTCTTCCATGGCCTAATTCACGCTCCAAGGTCACCCAACACCGTTGCCTTACCATCCCAAGCAATCCTCACTGTGCCTAAATCCAGACTCCATCCTATCTCTCAAACATCATCTCTAATACCATTCTGTCACGACCCGCCTTCACCAAAAGGAGAGAAGGGTCAGACTGATTGCCAGGACCTTCCTTCTTTAAGTTGAAGGGGAGATAATGACCCCCAAAACCTGCCTTCAATAGGTCCCGGAGTGGCGACTAGCACCAAGGGTATAGAAATTTCCCACAAATGGAAGGCATTACCCTTTTTATTTTATAGGATCGAGAGATAAGGAAAAAGGAAACCCAACAAAACCAAGGTAGAAAGAAAAGTAAAGACAAAATTAAACCATTCCAACATGAATGTTTCAAAAGTAAAAGACACAAAGTAAAAATGGTGACTACAAGGTAAGTACCAAAGGGAAAAGAAAAACAACAACTGCAACTACTCCAAAGGTCCGAGCTAGTAAGGTCCTGTGTGATCCCCGAAGTCCTCCTGGAAACCTGAAAGCAGTTTTATATACATAGGGTGAGAATACAAGTACACTCAGTAGGGAAAACCAAGACTCTCGTGCACAAGTGGGGGAACGTACTAATGTCCCGTGAGAAGAAGAGTAAACCAAACACCTAAAAAGGCAAACTATCCATCCCAGGCCTCACCAAGGATCACTCCCCAAATAACGCAAGTCAAGTAATATATATAATAAGAGCACATCGATGTTTGGGTACCCCACGCCACTTTCCCATTGGTTATTAAGGCATCCTACGCATCAGACCAATCCCGCCATTCTCACCGCAGTCCCACTGCCACACCCGCCCGCACACACCTGGGCCACAACCACACGTAGTCCCACTGCCGAAATCCCGCCCGCACACACCTGGGCCCCAACCGCACGCAGCCCCACTGCTGAATCCCGCCCGCACAAACATGGGCCACAACTGTCACATGTAACCATTCCTGCAAACACCTAGGCTAGAACAACCACAACCACGCCCGAAGACACCTGGGATAAAGGATCCACTGCCACGCCGAAAGACACCTGGGCCTCTTCTCGAAGATGCTTGGGAAACCACCTGCCGCACACACCTGGCCAACCACCACACTACCCTGCCCGAAGGTTCTTGGGCTAATAATGGACCTCAGGCCATCACAGCCTGCCCGAAGACACTTGGGCTATCCGGGAAAGGGAGAAGAAAAAGAGCTAATAAACAGCCACTAAGAATAGTGTTGGGAAAAAAACCCTCCCCCATGAAATGGGGGTGTTCGGCACTAAGTGCTCAACTTGGGTGGGGCGCGAATAAGAAACACAAAGCTACAAGTATATATATATATATGTAGAAAGCACTCACCCAAGCTAGTTTTTTCTTCAGATAGCCTACAGATCACAACAACACTCAAGTCCGAGTCACGACTCACGCTAACAACCCATTTTTCCCCTTTCTTATTTCACGTTCAGTAATAATGTTTACGTTTAAGAACTACTGGGAAACTAGTAGGCATAGGCATAAGTCTAGGAAAGTAAACAGTCAAACATCAACCAAAACGCCCACACCTGGTTCTCAACAAAAGAGGATTCCACCCCAATTTGTTATATAAACAAGTATCCACCCGGTGCTAAAAATCACAACCACCGAAAGTATAAAAGAACAGGGGATCCCATCCTCTCCCACATCTCCAACAATCGGCCCGAAAGGAAAACAACCAACTACCACCACCAACACAAGTCAGGGATTTTCAGATTTAAACGACTTAACACACTCCATGATTTCAAATTCCGTGTGTTCTAACTGGGAGTTATCACAGAAGGTTTGATCCTGGTGCTTTCAATTATTCAGCCGAATATACGTGACTAACCGATTCACTTTTCACAGCAGGAGTTTACAACTGCAAACAAGCCATTTAAAACATCAGCAGGGTTCATTAGTGCACAAACAACGACTAACAACGACCTCTATTTTCAGGAGGCATAAGCCAGCACAACTCAACAAGATGGTCATAGAAGAAACATCATCAAAATATAAGACATCATCAATAATCACAGCCCCCCCTCTTCTTTGTTTATAGAATTCATTCATTATCTTTGATTACGTCTGGTTCACCCAATCCTTCAGAATCAAAAGCATGCCCACCCTGCATGATACACAAAAGTGAGAGACAAAGGAGAAATTCCCTACCTGTTGATAGAAGATCAGCGTTTAGGCCGGGGGCGCGGAAATTCACGGATAATGATGCGGTAGGCCTGATGCACCAGAAGCTGTTTGTGAAAAGCCATGATCGAGGAAAGGAGAAACCACAGATAACCCTTAGTTTATAAGAGCCGAGGATGGTTGAGGTGAAAACGTGAAACCGCGTAAGGTGCGGCGGTCATGGGTTGACCATGTAGATCCACTCGTCACAAAAAAGGGGGTCGGGTGGTTTAAGCCGACTCATGAATTTATGAAGTATTTAATTAAAGCTCTTATGGGCGTTACTGGTCTTAAAAACCCGCTTAAACGAGTCAAAATAGGGTTTAAAACCCTATTTGCGCAAAGGAGCGCTACTGGAACAACTTAACAGGGCCGGGTGGCGCCGATCGGTCGCACCGATCATTCTCACCGATCGGTCTCACCGATCGGTCTCCCCGATCGGTCTCCCCGATCGCTCTCCCTGATCGGTCTCACTGATCGGTTGCACCGATTGGTCCCACCGATCGGTCCCACCGATCGGTCTCGCCGATTGGTCTCACCGATCAGTCTCACCGATCGGTCTCGCCGATCGGTCTCACCGATCAGTCTCACCGAGACGCCACTCCTTTAGAACCCGGATTTTGGCAAAGGGAAGGACCAAGAGAGTCTGTGTCATCACATTACATAAAATCAGTAAAGAAATTTTTTAAATCAGAATTGTTTTTTCTGGTGAAATCCATTTTTTCACACATAGAAATAAATTTTACATCATGTGAAAAAATGCATAAATAGTGGATTGATAAAATATTTAACCAAAAAATAAATCCCAAATTCCAATATATCACAATGTCAACATTGACTCTTTTCCCATAGAGGAAACTAACACTTTGAAATCATAGGTACAATAGTTTTAAAAGAAAAATAAAAGTGGACATGGAACCAAACCCGATATGGATGCATGGTATACGATCACATGAAAATTGTGTATTATTATCAACAATGTATAGAGATTCATGAGATTGTTTTCCATACGGTTTGTTAGGCCTCTCTAATCAACCCCAATTTTTGAATCCCTTCTTCATCACCATCACAAAACAACACAAATTCCCCTCGAGGAAACTAAAGACATGATTCCTTGGATCATGAAAAATTTCCGTTGGTATCAATCTATAATCCAATAACTAGGTCAAATAAAATACAAGAATCAAATTAAAATATAAAAATATCTCAAGGAAGAACATGTCTATGTGAGAGAAAAACTCACCACCCTCCGCTCATACCTACCTCTAGAGTCCCACAATACTTATCTCAAAACTACCAAAATAATAAATAAAATTAGGGATATCTATAATCTATACCCCAAAAAGAATGTATGATCTGATACCACTTCATAAAAAATCAAATTCAGGTACCATCTAATCCATCTCTTATCCCAGTCCTCCACATGGACTGAAGGGTATTCCTGATCCCTATTGGCTGGAAACTAGTTTGTAGGAGTCAGAGAAGAAAACTTGAGAATGATTAATTCCTTCTAAACATATAATAAACAATCTATGGATATAATATAATAAAAACTAAATTAGAGATAAAAATAAATAAATATAAAAACATGATATAGTAGATATATATATTGAAGAAAAGTGGTTATTGATATATATAATTCATAAATACAAATACAGTTTTCCAAACAACCAATGAAACCCAAATAACATTCAAATAACTAAAGGAGCTACAAGGAGAAAATATGTCCTTGAGAATCACCATCCAACCACACATCCCACATAAAAGATCAAAATTATTAAATCCAAGTGTAACGAACCTAGAATAGTAAAACATTTATGCATGAGATGATAGACTAGCAGGTCACCAAAACCCACCAAATCTATGAAATAACTTTCATATTACATCTTAAAAATGAAGGTTGGAAATAAACTAAAATGATAAATATATTATATAATGTTATAAATGGTATTAACAAAAAATAACATTATGTTTGAACTATTTTATTAGGAATTTCATTAAATTAAAATAGAAAACCAATACCTATTGTCCCAAAAAATATTTTAATGTCCCATTTAAGACAATTTTTTAAACACGTATTTTTTAAAAACACATTTCAAAACTCAAAGTGGTTTCTAACTATCATATGGTTTGGTAAAAAATTATAGAAAGCCAACCATTTACAAAAAATGCACAATATACCCAAAACCCATTTCTTAAAAATCATACATACATGTAGTTTCAAATAAAAACAACTATACCTTTTACCCATTTGAGAACAATTTTCAAACATTATTATTAAAATAGTTGGAAAACATTATGAAAACTATGTCCACTCATATAATAAGGGGAAAAATATGATAAAAACTTAGTGGGTGAAAAGTAGTATAATTTAAAGGGTATACAAACCAAGAACAGAGATAAACCCCTTAAAAATATAAAAAAGGATCATAGTGTGGTGGTATAATATTTATGATTTAGTAATAAAAGGACCATAATTGGAAATAATGAACCAAGGCTATCACTACTAAACTTTTACACACCCATGAAAGTCCTGTCGAACTAATTAAAGATTATTTACATAGAATTCCTTAATCCATGGGATCAATAATAGTGTTGTACCTAGAACACCGTCATCAATAGGATCAAGAAAGTTAATTTCCTTGGGACATCTTCACGCAAAATGTCTAATAAAAATAAATTTCGAACATAATGACCATCCAATCCTAACAGTCTAACATTCATGAAGTAGTTAGAAAACACTCCATACTTAATCCAACATCTCATTAGGGTTTTCTGACACACATGTCATGTACTACCAACCTAGTAATCCCATGATGAGTAAAAAATTTAGATATCACAATTAAATATTCCTTAACTCTAGGATAAGATATTTTAAAATTAATCATACATCAAATATTACCCTCATAATAAGAATCCACATACATACCCAATATAAACAAAATATAAAAATTAATTAATAATAAGTATATCCTCAAGGGATCACAATGCAAAAATGAGAATATAATAATTAAAGGCACTTAAGATGGTATCAAACATTTTATAAAAACTAATTTTTGATAAAATTCCAAATATGTATTTTCTTTTCAAAAAAATCTTGGAAACACAATCAATTTTATTATTTAAAAGAGTCATCTCATTCTACTATTGGGACCAATTTTTTCAAAAGACATTAGAAAAACAGATGGAGATCCACTATTCCATTTAAAATTTATTTGAAAAAACATTCATATTCATACTATGTTTCAATATAAAATCCACATGGGATAGCATTCACTTTTGAAATAAACAAACATAATTGGGAAATTAAATTTTTTTAAGCACCCCTATGAATTTATATGAAATTCAACACATGATAAAATGATGTTTTAAATATAAATATAAAATTTTAACTCACCCCTTTAAATATCTTACAATATTTTACAAACATGATTAACACTTTTAAATCATTTAATATTTTTTTTAAATACAATTAATATAATAAAAAAAGTTTAAAACCTCAATTTTTAACGTAAATTGTTTTAAAATAAAAATAATTATTTAGAATCCAATTAGGTATTTTTAGAAACACCATACAAGAATCTAAGTCCATGAAAAGGTGTAATACCATTTTAAATAACCATTTTCCTTCAAATTCAATCGTATAGTAATTAAATCAATAAGGAAACACATTTAGAACATTAATAATTAAAATTTTTGGTAATATAATGTGGCCATAAATATATTACTACATCGATTCAATGGCGGTGAAGCTGAAATTTGTCACATGTGATGGAGAACGAACCCCCAAGAAAAGACATGAACTGTACAAGCCTTATATAAGAAAAACCTCAAGATTAATTCAAATAAAAAAGCTAAAATCATCCAGAAAAGGAATTAGATTTCAATGGAGGAAGATAAATTAAGATATAATGGACAAATACAAGATATGATGGGGGTTAAGGTGACTAATCTTTGAAGAATACACTTGTATCCATGATATAAATCAATATAAATTGAGGGATTAAGGAAAAGATATAGAAATGGAGTTTTCCTAGTTTAATCATAAATGATAAGTAGAGAATGTATGGCTAGATTCTTTAAAAAATGAAAAATGAAAAATTTACTTTTTAATGAATTTGGGAAAGATTTATAGTTTGGCTGCACAATGTTCCAAATTAGGCACCAAATATGCACATGGATATTTGTAACCAAACCCTTACCCATATGGTTTCACCTAAGAACCACCCAATTCGAATTTTTTTCTTCTTATTATGAAAAAAAACATTGAAAAATTATAGAGTATATTTTCCCATTGTATCATGGTTCGCATAACATTTTTTATTAGGTGTAGTATAGGAAAGACTCACCAAAAGGCCAATATGACTTCTCTTAGGATCCAAATGGTTTGGATTAAACAGTGTACCACACATATTAAAAAAACACGCACTAAACAAAATAATATAAATTACTAGTTGAGGAGGGGTATCTACACTTTTTATATTAAATAGTGAAAGTAAACTATTCACCAAAAACATTAAATTTCCATGTTTCCATCTAAAACTCCAATGAAATTTGAAATGACCCAGAACTCAAGAGAACCCTTTGAATAAACTCTATAGTGACATGACATTTGTCCCAAATAATGTTTATGAGATGAATTTTCTCAAAAAAATATACTCATACTTGTAGAAATTAGAGCTTTATTTTAGCTAGAGAATATTTCAGTGGATTCTCATGGAATAAGGATTCCATATATCTTAAAAATATTTGTGTGCACTAAATATATGTTTAATAATACATTATAGAAGTATAATATTATAAATATTTGGATAACTTAAAATATTACAGAACCCACCAATGTATCAAGGATTGAGGTGAAGTATTATTAGAATATAGGACCCCAAAATTGTGGCCAATTGACTGAGGTTTTAACCCCTTTTCAGTATTGAATAGAATTTGGAAAATATGATTTTTTTCACTAGAGATAAAAGAAAGAGTTTGGTTTTAAAAAAGTTGGTTTTGTTGTAGATTTTTTAATATGTACATATATTAATGATATAATATATGAGTTTATGATCATCATGAAATTCACCAATATAGAGGGGAAATATTTTAATAGGAAAACCTAAGGATATGAAACTATACGTACAAATGAAGTAGAATCTATCTTATATGAAATGATTTTAACCACATGATATGTTCTCTGATTAATTTAGAACATTTGAAGAAACTTATGATGAGTGATTTTCTTTTCCATCCAAATGAATCTTTTCTTATTGAAAATAATAGGCGATGATAGAAAATGAAACAAAGAGTTGAAAGAACGCATTCCTTTCCAATTAGATTAGTAAAGAAGTAAGTTGAATATATTCCCCCCAAGAAGTCAATAAATAGTATTTAGATTGTAACAACCTAATTATTCTAAAATGAATTTAATTTTAAATGAATATATACTATATTACATTGTGTAATTATAGTTAATATAAGCACTATAATTCATTTTTTATACTATTATAAAAGATATCCTTAATTTTTTGGTGGGATGAAAATTACATAAATTATTGTAACTATTGATAATATAGTCATTATACGATGAACATTATGTTTTGTTTATATTAATAGCTATAAGAGGATCTAATATGGATAGAGGAAAGAATCGATGGCCATGACTAGTAGTATTGTACCCTATGAAGGACATTTATCAATTCTTCTAAGAGAGATGAAATCACTAGGATTTCCCCTCCAACAAGACCATGATAATATTTGTGAAATTAATTTTGATCAAAACCTTTTATAGAAGATTCTCATGATCATAGAGATCTCTTCCCCAACTATGCTTTCCAAACCACCCCAAGAATATAACATCATCTCACATATTACCCCATGTGGTTATGCGGGTGTAATAATAAATTATTTATCTAGACCTCTGTTATATGAATTTTTCTATTATCAATTTGATAAAATAATGATTATATTTTAAGTATTAATTTACATATTCAATGGAATAAATAATTATATTCAAAAAAGCTAGATTCTGATATAAATATGTGAATGTAAATATTTTTGGAAATAAAAAGATTCAATTAAAGTAGTCTTTTTTATAAATACTATAATTTTTTATTTAATTCTTATTTTCATAAATTTTTATTATTAAATATTATTTATTTATATATACATGTCAATATATTTTAATGTATTCCCATGTAATTTTTGTAAAGGTTATAATGTTTTTTATATCGTGAAAACTAGTAAATTTTAATAATTAAATTTTTTTATTTTAAAGTGTAAATACAATTTTTTTGGAAATTATTTATTTAAAATAAATATCTTTTTTGAATTCAGAATGTTTTAATTATCCAATGGTGACTTTTCATAATTTTTTTAAAACAGACCAATATTTACATAAAAACAAACACAATGTAAATATAAATTATGGATCATGACATCATAAAAACCCAAAATTGATGTAATGAATTTTATAAATGCAATCAATGAAAATAGTAAATTTTCCCACTAATAATATATGTTTTTTATTTATTTTATTTAATTTTTAAACTTATAATAAATCCTAAAAAAACTATTTTATATTTTATGTTTTTTCTTAAAAATTATCTATGAACATGACTGACATACAAATCATGAATGGTATTATTTTAATGATTTAAAACATAGAATAAGAAATATCAATAACTACTAGAATTTGGATAAAACCATTGGTAGAATCCCTTATAATGTTTGTGGTGTTGATAATTTTATTACCTATAGCACAAAACCAAAATTTAGAAAATAATATTTAATTAACCACTTTTTATATACATAACCTCCTTTACTCCCATTCCACTTCACTAAAAATTTATGGAGACTGAATTTTCTATCCAATAACCTCTCAAGATCCCTCTCATGGGTTACCCAGGCACTTAATAAAATCCTCCCTAGCTTTTAGAAATACCCTCTCAAGATAAGTGATTCTCTTCCACTTCCTCTGTATTCACATACTTATTTTATAGTAACCGTCTTTATTTACAATTTTTCATTTTGAAAAAAAAATTCACAAATTAATTTACTATAATTATGATTCCAAAGTAATTTTATACAACCTTACACTCTCATTAATCCATTAGATGATCCCTTATGTACACCTGTTATGTAGCTGCAATAATTCTTTAATATTCCATACAATGATTTTTTGTTGTTAATAATCATCACCATTTCCACTCATTGTTATACACCAAGTATCAAATATCCTTTATTTATTATAGAATTTAATTTATATAACCTAGAATACTTAATCAGAGGAATTTTTTTTGAAATACATTCCTATATTAGATGGTCTACATGGAACAAAAATGCATGTACATTATATAAATGTGATGGGTAGACCCAAAATTATACATCCCTCTAAATATTTGGTTAATGTTTTTGTATCATGATTTACCACACATGGTTCATATTAAATCACCCAAACAACCTTACGTTATGATGTGTCTATGGTTTTCCTTGAAATATTCTTTTGATGTTAGGTTATTTGTTTTTTCAACATTCCTTTGATTCCTTTATGGTATCATCTCAAATCATGTTTTAATGTTCATGATTATTATTTTGACCCTTATATTATGATTCTTGGATCACATGCACTAATTTATTTTATAAAATGATTTTATTATTCCATTACAAGTATTTATATCTCTCCCATATCTAATGTACACCCCCAAGTAATCACATGAGGTTTTAAAAGATCAAAGGAATTTTAAGGGTATGTTATATAGTATTTATGTAGTTCCATAACCCCAATATCCTAGAGCAAGTGTCTTCTTTATTACATTTTAATAAGATATAGGGAATGAAATACTAAATTAATTAATAGTTTAGAAGTCTTGGAATACTAGATATAAAATTCAAATTCACATTACATTTTAAAATATAAAATACAAAAATACTATTATTTGAGAATTCAATTATTCACCTTGGTGTACCTCTATATAGATCCAAAAACACTTCTAGGTATCCGGGGGAATTGAAATAGAAGAAAGGGATGAGATATGAGGCTTAGTAAAGATAACCATACATATGAAGCTATAAATTAATACGTCATAATGCATATGGAAAGGTAAAAAACTACAAAATGTTCTATTTAATTGATAAATAGAAAATAATATTATATGAATAAAATATAATAAAATAATGACAAATAAATAAGCACATGATCATGAAAATTCTTCCATGGTTATTATGATAAATATAATAATCACATGGAATATCAATAACTAAATTCATAATGATGGTATTAATAATTATAGGCACCTAAAACATACCATCGATTATTGTTCTAAAAAATCTATATAATGGGTAAGGCCCTGTCCAAAACCCAATCTGTTGTGTCTTATTAGGCAAACTAATGAATCTAGGGGTTATAATGGGAATTAACCAAAAATTTCTATGTCCAATCCATTCCTCACATGAGTGGGGTGGAACATAATGCAAATCAATATTTTAATTTAAACTTCAATACAAAATCTAAATAAATTCCTAAATCAGTAAACATAATTATAAACCATATTGAGTTAAATGAGAGGTATCAACATAGTAAATCGTCTATCAAACTAATCATAAACCATCAAGATAAACAATAATGATGGTATTATCTGAGTATATTCCACTTCCGCAAATAATTTTTTTTTTAATTTTAAATATCCGGTTTAAGGAAAACTGGTAACCATACAGATTCTCAAATTCAAACTTACACATTCAAATTTAAAATTTCATCTCTACCTCCATCATCACCGTAAGCCACGATCCCTGACACATCATGCGCACCTCGAAATGCAGCGCCTCGTGCCACAACAAATGCGACATCCAATCAAAACACATCAAATTACATCCTAGGCGAGCAACACCAGTGACTGTCATCGCCATCACCAACCTTCAAATCACCGTCGAGAAAAATCGACGTCCTTTATCACCATCACCAACAGAGGAAACCCAATACCGGATCAACACCGGTCCAAACCAAAAAAAGATGAGAAAACACAAGCATATCCACTCGACATACAATCACAAATCCAAAAAAAAAAAACGCAACAGGTGTGCATCACAAACCAGATCAACCACAAAAATAATATTTCTTTTAAAATCACCATATTTATTTTAAAACATAGAAATTAATAAAACATCATCATAATCCCTATATTTGAAAATCATATCTAAGTACAGACAATTTTCTTAGTATTAGTGGAAAATATATATTTAAAAAGAAAATATTAAAATTTCAGTAGAACATTTTAATAAATAATGGTCCGGATGGAATGTAATTCAATACATACCTTATTTATTAAAAAGAAGATTAATATTGCACTATAAAAAGGATAGAAAAACAACTCATTCAGAAAATGAGAAGGGGATTACTTTAATTTTATTTAATAAATTAAATCATGGGTAAAAATTTATTTAATAAATCATTTGGATAATTCTTAAACATTTTTGAGAACCTTTGTAGAAAACATTTTTTTCGCAGGAAAAACGATTTTCGACTAAGGAGGGTAACAATGTCAGATTGTCTGAAAACAATTTTCATTATCATTTTAAGTGACTCGGAGAGTAAAATGGTAATATTACATGAAATAATTAATTAATAACCATATGAGAATAATATTTATTACTTTTAACATATATATACAAAATAATTACCCAAATAGAACAATCCCTAATAATGATTTTATTTTGAAATAAACCCTAACCACTATTAAACCTTGGATGAACAATCTCCATGAAATAAGTAACATTAAATGAATATTTAAATACCATTAAGATAAACTAATTCATTGTATAACATATAAAATTTTTATTATATACACCCCAAAAGAGAAATAATTTGTGAATAATGTGTATGTCTTAGAGACATAAAAGTGTAATAAGATACCCTTACATTGAGTCCGTCTCATCACAAACATTCTCTATGTTTATGAAGAAAAAAATATGTTAATAATTTAAATCCATAATAATTTTTTCAATGTTTATTATTTCTTTTATTTAATTTATTACCATGTTACATATGATAACTTAGTCAATTATGTTTTTGTCGGATGTTTCAATGATATTTCACTTATGCGTCAAAAATGAAATTGGTATGTTCACTATGGTCAGAGATCTTATTATTTACACATCTCAAGAATAATAACATAAAAAT
This sequence comes from Viscum album, assembly GCA_963277665.1. Classification (NCBI taxonomy): domain Eukaryota; kingdom Viridiplantae; phylum Streptophyta; class Magnoliopsida; order Santalales; family Viscaceae; genus Viscum; species Viscum album. The sequence goes on from OY728156.1 coordinate 322,530,119, forward strand.
AATTATCATATTTATACATAAATTATAATTTCAAGACCAATAATGAAATATGGTTATGTAAATGAATTGTGTTACAATAATGGAAATGGTAGGTCCTATGAATGAATGAGAAATAATTATATTTTCCAATTATTATGATAAAAATAAGGTAAGAAATATTTTATCTTTATAGAATGATCATAATTTCATATATATACCATATTATTTCATGTAATATACTTATATATATCATTCATGTGGTGTGGTGATGAAAAGAGAGTCACACAGCTTCATGAAGTTGGTAGTCCACACATACATGAGCAACATTATCATTTGTTAGTGTAAGAACTAAAATAATATATTATATTTTACAATGATATATAGTTCATTAATATATTTTTGATGTCATTTATATGACATTTATTTAATAAATATATTCTCATCACCTTCCATGTGAGGAGTTTATGAAAGTTGACTCTCATTGCTTGGTGAGCCCGTAGTCCGCCGCACATAAGAGTGACCTTATCACAGCTCCTAAAAAAAGAAATTTAGAATTTATATATATGATATAATGACTAAAGATATATAATTATGTTATAAATATCACAAATATACTCTTTTATCAATCATTATACTGAATCAAGAGAGCTGTTAATGGAAAAAAGTATAACATCAGTTCGCAAGGTGGTAATCCACCACACACACGAAAGACGATATCAAAACCCATTTGATGGATATGGGGGTAGTTTTACATCATGAACCTAACAAAAAAACATAATATTATATGTATGACACATAATGTTGTTATATCACCATGGTTTTATAATAATTCAAGGAGGTGGAGGAAGAAGTAAAATAAAAACTCTCTTTGAAGAATGTTACCTATTCATTAGGTATCCTCTTTAGGTAAGAACCAAATCCATTATTATTTGAAATTATACCCAAAATAAGACATCTTAAATGATAATAATGAAGTTGTTAAGTAATGTTTTCATGTATTTTATGAACCAAAATTTATGAAGGTGTTAAGAGGAGAAGATAGGGTGTGTTTTTTTATAAGTGAGGGTAGTGGTGCACTTGTATGTTTAGGAAATGAAAAGGTGTAACCATATTTCTCACAAGAAATAAGGATAAAAAGGGATTATTCTGAATATGTAGACTTTATAGCATCTAAATATGTTTATAAAATATATTTTAAAATATATTTTAGGATAATTTTAGTCTTATATGTTATTTTATCCCTTTCTAAATCTATTTTTACTTTACCATAGTGAATAATTTTTACTATAATCACTATTAATTTTGGACAAAGAAATAATTTTTTCTTAATATAAAATATAAATTATGCTTATTAAAAAAAAGTATTCTATTATTCTGAAATAAATTAATATAATTTTAACATTTTAATTTAAAATTATTCCCACATATGTGATGAGAAAGTGTGTTTTCAAAAAAAAGATTAAACATTTACAAAGATTCTATATCAAGTTTCTATATAAAAATGAATAATATTACCTAAAATAGATTAATTGAAATATAATTGGACTAAATTTACTATAAAACCACGCAAAAATATAATTTAACTTAATAAATAATTAAAATGATAAGGATTTTTTCAATTATAATTCAGTATCTCAATATTCATAAAAAAATGAATCATTTTAGAAAAATACCAAAAAATCACCTTAAGAGAATTTTGATACGATGATTTAAAAAATGAAGATAATTTTATCAATTTTTTTTTCTATTAGTGGTAAATATTAATTTTAAATTATGTGTGCAATGACTGACTAATCCATCTTTTAGGAAAAAATATATTATTTCAAAAAGAATTTTATTTTGTTTTAAATGATTATTATTTTATTTGTAATCATAATATAACACTAATTTTTAAAATTTTATAAGTACTATTAATACCCACAAATTTAACAGTTATATTATAGTGACACACTATATCACAATTCTTTTAGAGTTGGGGTTCGTGTTCCGTAAGATATCAACAATATTAAATTTAAAGAAATATATTATTTAGGTTGTTGAGCTTGGTGCTGTGTGTCACATTCACTATTAAATAAAATGATCTTATTTTAGAATTATTGTGTGTGAAAATTTAAATAATTTTATTACATCCATGTTTAATATTAATATGATATGTATTCAATCACCTTAATACACTAACCCTTTCCATATTTTGGACCTGTGTAATGTGTATCTTTATTTATTAAATCATGAAATAATTTTTATAAAAGATATCGGATTTAAATGTTTTTATCATAACGAGTCTGAGTTATTTTTGGGGATTATGACTATAACACCATAGTGAAAACTCTATATATTAGTCTAGACATTAGAGAACATCTATAAATTTTAGTATAATATATATTGCTTTGTTTTTAAGGAAAATACATCACTATGTATACAATGAGAAGTGGTCTTGGTTATGGAATAGATGTACCAATGGGTAATAACCCTAAAAGGGATTGTTGGTTATTAAATCAACCTATACATGGTCTATTAAATAGATTTCATTATATAGACATGGTTTGACACTCTTGGGGGATATTCTTTGGTAACTTTACATGATCATTTCAAAGAATTATGAAGGGGACAGAAATACCTTAAAATTTTAACTTTTGGATATAGATAGTGTATATCATATATATTGAATCTAGTAAATTTTTAAGTTAAGGAATACATGTCATTTATGATTAATCATAACATTGTTCATAGTTCCCTTTTATATTATTATTAGTTTGAGTTTTTTTTATCCCAAAGTTTCTTTTTGATACACTAAATGGGTATATCTAGAATCAAATATAGAAATGTGTAGTAATTATATATAAATGAACCTCAAATGACTTATATGATTATAATTCTATGAATTATTTTAAATCACATAAGTTTACTTGGACTATACAAGAACCACCACAAAACATATATATCAATCTATTAATGAGAAAGAAAAATTAATTAATTTTTAAATCCCAAGTATATCAATTTTCACCTATATAAATTTTCATGGTAAATTTTCTATCAAACCTTATGATACTCCCTTTATAGGAATTATATTATATTCTAGTGGTAGATTTAATTCTATTAGATAGATCTGACCTAAATATTCTGGAGAAGTAAATCTCCCTTCATATAAAAAATCACCCTCTAATTCTATAAAAGTTTATGGTGGATGAAAGATCTTGTTTGGAATCGTTATCTAATTTGTGGATATTATTGACCTATCAAAAATTGTATATATCTCTAATAACATAGAATATCGAAAATATCTTCCTTGATAACTTGAGAATATGATGATGTGCTCCCAGAAGAATTTTCTTATCCTTCCTATAACTGAGTGGTTGAGTTCTATGTTGTACTTATAAACCAAATATGTGAAACATTACAAGAATAAATATCGAATGAAAATTGTTTAATTAGATGTTATGAAGAAGAATATACCAGATAATATAGATAAAGGTGTTTTTGGTCTCAGTGGAAAACTCATGCAAGGTTGGTTCTGAATTTAGTTTCTAATAATGATTTATATTCTAAAATAAATTTAAAACTAAATCTCCGAAATTAATAAACACCATGACAATAAAAATAATAGAAATATATAAATTCAATCATAAAAATAGTTTCTTAAAATCATGATCAAGGTTTAGAAAAAAATTTCTTTTAATTACATTAAATTTCGAAACTATGTTAATTAATCAAACACATTATATAATAAAAAATGATGACTAACTGTCAAATTAATGTTTTTATACAGCTTAGAAAAAATAAACTGCTTTTTAAATTAAATAAAATAGAATACTCTAGTGAAGAACTTAAACAAGGGGTCCAGTCTAAAAAATAATTGTTAATCCCCTCCAAATAGAAATTTCCTCTTTACAAGCACTTTACTATTAAATAAACTGAACCATAAATTAGATCGAGCATTAAAAATAAAAATATAGAAGAATCTGTAGGAACATAGCCTCTTCTACAGTTATAGATGGGATTAAAAATATAATGGATCATGCATGCCCCATTTTATAGTTATTCTTGGGAATATAAATAAAAATTGTTTTAGAGGATATTGATTATTCTATAGATTAAAACATGAGACATTGTTTTAATAGGTAAACAGAAAAATACAAAACATATCTTAAATGTTTAAGATAAAATGAAAAGATCATCATATTTGTTATGATAAAATGTAAAGCATCTTGATCCTGATAGTTTCTCTTTTCAAAAGTCCTTGAATTTTTATTTTCAAAGTGTATGGACATTTTCTTAGAAAATTATGAACAAAAGTGTATTGATGTATTCTACCTATTAAAGAAAATCACAAAAAGTATCTACAATTATTATCTATAATATGAAAAATATTTTAATTACTCAAATATTTCTCCACAAGATAAAATATTTAACATAAATATATCTTCATCAGAAGTTTTAATTTGATAATTTTCATTATTAATTAAATGAACCGACCCACACCATTTAATTTTGTAAACTAGCCATTGGAGATTTGATATTATCAACAACTAATTTAGAAATGATAATACGTATTCACATAAGGAATGGATAGTTGATCTCATTCAAATAGTACATGGTGAGTTGATGTAACAAGGTGATATAATCTGTTTATCTCATCATGTGGTGAGTTCATTTTCAGATGCTTCCGGATCATGAATTCATGCGAGATGTTATTTTTTAATGTAGTCACCACATTAAAGGACACTATTTGTACATTATTTATATAAAACTGTACATTCCTTTCAATGGAAAATTTTTCTCTTTTTGAGGTAGGTAATTTCTTTCAAGCGGTAGAGTGAATCATAATGTGAGGTAACGTGTCTTAGTCATTTGACCTTTACAAGGTAATTTTGAAAAATAATATCTATACATAGATTTTTTTCTATTTTTTCAAGTAATTTTATTTCTAAAAGAAAACATAAAAATCATTAATAATAGGATAAAATGATTTGGGATAATTAAAAAAATGGCTTTCAATTCTAGGTCTACAATATAACCCTTTTTATGATATCAAATCACAACATTTATAATTGAAATGAATAATATATATTAAAAGTATATTTTGAATGGATTGAAATAACTATGTAACATGTTTTTCAAAAATGAAAATTTTCCACTAAATTCAATTAATAATAATGTATCACACCCATTAATTATTTCTCCTCCTTATGATATTATAAAGAAAATCTGAATAAGTAATAATATAAAATACATATGAAAATAAAAGATAGCTTTTAATTAATGTATCAAAATATATTGCAAAATGATATAAAGAGATATTAATAAGCCCCTCTAAGAAATCATAATCTAAATTTGAATGAGGATCAACTTTGATTTTAGTAGGAATAATAGGATTTATTCCTTTGGATGTAGAGGATAAAGAATGATTTTCTAAAGGAGATGATTAGGTAGGGTATCTAATATCTATACTCATGGAAACTGGCTAAAGTTATTGAATGAATTAGGGAAGAGTTAGGAAAAAAAGATTAATTATATAAGATGTATTAAGAAGAGATAAGTGAATAGATAAGGGGATATAATTTCTTTTTAGAGGTATTAAGATAGGGTTCCATCAACCGGGTGAAATCACTAATATACCCAGAACCGCGCTCAAACTCTGGATAGAAATCATACCAATTCTCCATAGAAGCATGAAAAATATGACTAATAGCTCTATGTTTCTTAACTTTTTTGCTTACAATCTTGATTTAGATATGGAATCTTCAAATATAAAGATAGAGTTATGTACGTACCTTCTAGATTGAACTTTTGAAGATCCTGTTTTGGTAATACTCAGTCTCCCTATTGATTGTTTATAATTTTTTCTTAACTTGTTTGCCATCCTCATGAACTAAAGATAGGTTCTTCGATGAACGATTTCGAAACCCATCATACACTAATTTTCCATTCTTGATAAACTCATCAAAAAACATTAAAATCTTCCTATATGAATAGTTTGATATTGTTTTCATCAATAAATGACAAAAAAGTAGAAGCATAAGACATAAGAGTTTGTTGAGATACATCATTCGTAAACCTATGGTCTTACTAGATCATCATTTCATATAGATAACCTTGAATAGGACCAACCTTAGATCTCAAATGTATAATCTCACTCTACATGTTCTCTATTATAAAATTAAATTGAGGTTGAATATGATTGATTACCAAATTGACAACTTCAGAAATAACAACATTTCTCACCTGTTATAAAGAGTAGTCAAAGTTTACAAATTCAAGTTTTAACATATCCATCATTTATGATTTGATCACATCTAATTCATACTAAGCTACATATGAATAAGATGGAATAGAGGGTGTTGGAAAAGAGAGAGATGGATCGCTAGCCGGATTCCAACCATCAACCTCAAGAGAATACTGCATAGATCTATATCTCACAGTCTAAACCACATCAATATTAACAATTTAAACTTAATAATTATAATAATATTCCACAGTGTTACCATGAATAACAATATGATAATCAAAAATCATACCTATAATGTTAAACTCATTCATCAAATATCCATCCAATGTTCATTGAATACAGAAAATGCTAGTTCGACCATGTCCATGTAGAATACCTATGTGATATTTGTTATTATAATTAGGATATTCTATGACCTATAAAAGATATGTAGGGGACTTATCCCCCCTTAGGAAGGGAATACGATATAATTTGTCTTGGGGTAGTACCAATAATATGACACCCGTATGAGTTATCTGTTTCTGCATCAAATCTAACCAACAGATCCCATTATGGATTATCCTCATAATCATAATATGATTCCCCATTTAGTTATATAGTTTTAATTACTTCTTCTTCCTCATATTATTCCATATCTATAGCCTCTTCTTCTTCGACATTAAATGAGAAACATAATCATATAATTACTCTACAACATCATTAGGTTCAATACATGGATCTACTAGATCCCTTGGTCTATTGTGATACTTTACTGGATTAATCTATTCATACAACTTCTATAGGTCATCCCACATTATTTTTTTCCATGTATTAAAATTGACTTTATTTTTCTTACGAATATTTTGTGTACAAAAAATCTATTAGATACAGTTATCTTTTCCTCACTAAGAGGAGTTAATTATCTGTACTCTAGGAAGGTATAAATGTTCTTAGTATTTGTTAAGGAACTAAACCTTGAAGATGTACTACAATGCTAAACCATGAGTCTCATAAAATATATGAAAAAGTATATTGGAATAATATTCTTCATCAAACACAAATGTAATTGGTCCCCATTTCCTCATGATACTAATATATAAAATTATTCAAAATATTACATGTTGAATAAATTTAGCCAAAAACCTATATTCCCTAGTAAAGTCAACATCATATAGCCATTCTAGATTCCCATTTCTAGTGACCTCATCCAAGGAATTATTATATTTAATGTGTGGATGTGTAATAGGATATAAACTTTGATAGTCCTCATATTCTTCAATCTATGTAACACCCAAGAACCATTCCCAATTCTTTAAGGAGAATTCAAAAAAATCATCTTTTACACTTGATTTTACTATATCCATATTATATATTTGGAATAAAAATAGTCCCTAGAAAAATAATTGATTTGATTTGGATTGAAAGGTGTGAAACTTTTATTGAACCAATAAGTCCATCCATGTTCCTAAACCACACTCTAAACCAGTGATCTTCTCTACTTCAATGACTCTGCATCAAATTATTTTTATTCTAAAACTAGAATATCAATGATATGTACATTATTATTCATTATTAATGTTATTGAGATGGATTTTTACTTTGAAAAATTCATCATAGGATTCTATCAAACATATATTTATATAATGAAATTCCCATAGTCCTCATCATTCTGCTCCGATTCGAGATCTATTATGTTTCATAAACATGAGGTAAAATGGAGATGTTTGAGTTAGAGAGAGTGAGAGTTTTGGGGTGGGAGAAATTTATCTACTAAAAATATATTAAAAGGATATAGGGTATATAATGAAAAATATAGGTATTGGTTCAGAATTTGATATGAATTTTAATTTACAAAAGTTATGGATTAAAATAATAACTAACATGAAAGAAATCCCACTCAAAATATTTTATAAAAAATAAATTTAAATCTCACGTAAGTATGATGAATGTAGAGGTATAAATAACATAATCATGGTATATATTATAACCCTAACATTACTGTAGGTATGCTAACCACAACAAAAATATGTTCAAGATATATACTAAATAAATGAACATGTTTTCATGGTATGATTAGAGACCATGTGAATAAATAATCATTTTGAGTATGTCGATCATATGATTAATTTTTTAATGGTAGGAATACTTACCAGTTGAAGAAAAACTCACGATTGAACTAGTGACCATGTGAAGCATACTTCACAGTTACAGAAGGTGAACAATATAGAATAAAAGACTAAAACATTTTAACATAGTATTTAATAATTGAAACTAAATTAAAATAATTGGACAAAATTTATCATGCCCAATTCTTATATGATAGAATTGATTATCCCAATATTAAAAGGGTGTGTAGATATATCAACTATCTGATATTCAATTATAATGAATTCTAGAGTATTATCACATTTCTGGTAATGAACTCTTAGAAAGTGATGTCTTATATCAATGTTATTTTCCCTATAACGTGACATTGAATTATTATAAATATTTATTTCAATTGTATTATCATAATTTATAGGGAAACTTCTGAACTGATATCCACGGTTTTATGATTTATTTTCATCTACAAAATTTATGTATAGTAACATCTTGAAGCATTGTACTCAACATCTCCAGGAGATGATGCAACATTTTTTTTTGTTTCTTACTACACCATGACACTAGATAAATGAATAAAAAGTAACATGTTCCAAAAGAAAAAATAATCTCTACATTAAAACAAAAAAAAATGAACAATTTAATAACTAATAAAAGAAAATTATTGTCCTATTGACTAATACAAATCATATGTTAGTTTTATTCTGGTGGTATTTAAAAATTTATATCACAATAATTAAATGTTACTATTTTTCTGTTTATTTAAAATGAGAACACATAAAAACGCTAAATATTATTTCAGTATGGGTAGAAGTTAATTATAGTAATATTCTATTTATACCGTTTTAGGTTGTTTGATCAACCGATATCAATATTTATTTCAATATCCATCCTGAATCTAGTACCGGTGGGAGTATCACTACCTTTTTCAATATCCATGAAAAAACCATTTAAAAGATATTTTTAATAATTGATTTTATTTAAAATAATTCTTTCTTTGTTTTGATAAATTTGAAATCCAGGAAATAATTTTTATGTTCACTTGTCAAATGCATTTCAAATTCACTTTGCACTATTTATGAAAATTTTGTACATAAAAATTTTCTGGAAGATCTAAAAATAATATCAACAATAAAAATGTTTACCACTAAAATATATTTTGATATTATTTTAATTAATTAATTTGGGTCATATATACCTTAAGTAAAACTATATGAAATTAAAAAAGGGATTATCCTATCATAGCATAATATGAGAGCTTATTATTAACAATATAAATATTTTTTCAATTTAAATACATTATTTTTAAAGTTAGGGTTTTGAAATTTAGGGGTTGTTCCACCAAAAAAATACTCAACAATATTACAATTTATGAATTTAATATTGACATCCATTTGATATATTTTTGAAATCCTAATGCGATTCATAGGATAAATCCATCCTGAAATCTTATAGTACTTCTAATAGTGAAATGTTTTTTTCATAGTGAATCAATTATTATTGACTATATCCTTGTGAAACCAATCCCACATTATTTCTTACTATCATTATAGAACCACCAATCATGTTTTAGATAATACTTCTAGTGCTAAAGATAGGTTTTCATTAGGGCATTCAACTAGTTTCCAGACTCTATTTCTTTAAAAATGATTTAGTTATTCTTGATTATCCATTACCCAAAATCCATCAATAGATTCATGATTGATGTTATTTGGATTTTGTTGTGATAAGAAAGATTTATGTTTAACATGAATTATTATAGAATCTCTAGTTTTGGTTTATTTTCCAAGTTCGGGTACAACAAAAAATGTGGGATGATGTCTATGAGTCCTAACAGAACTCGGAAAAGAAGTGTTTGAAACTAAATTCTCATCTACAGGTTCGAGTTCAATATGTTCATCATAATTGTTTGTGTAATTTATATGATATCTAATAGAATTATCACTAGGTATTGTAAGTATTTAAAGACAGGAAAGGTAATCCTAATGATTTTATAAATAGTTCTTAGTATCATGTGTAGCTCTTTCATCAAATTTAAAATGTATAAATTTTTTCATACACATAGTTTTTTATTAAACACCCCATTTGAATTACTTGATATAAAATATCCATGTAAATTTCCTTCATAACTCACGTTTTTTTAAATTCAATTTCATACTGAGTATAAGGACATTCAAAAAATTAATTTACCATTGGTTTTGTACAATTTCATAAATCAGAAGGGGTCTTCTTTCAGTGAAGCCTTATTAGAACACTTTTAATTATTTAGCACATTGTATTTAGATATTTTCCAAAAAAAAAACACTTAAAATCATACTCATTGAGAATTTTATATGGAATTTGTGGAAGGGTTTTATTTATTCTTTCTACTACACCATTACGATGGGGGATCCTCAAAGATAAAATGTGATGATTTTAGCTATTTTGTGAGCATAATGATTAAGATTATTGGTTTTCAAAATCACAATCATTATCACTACTTATGTTTTTTCCTAGGTAGACTAATATTCTCTATAGATCTAGCATATTTAGAATAACCTAAAAGATAATATATTACATGAGAGAGAAATTATACCCATGTGTATCTTCAATAATAATCCATTATAACACAGTCATAAAGTTTTCTTACTAAACTAGATTCATTAAAGGGTCTAAACTTTTACATGTGAACCACATATAATGTTTGAGATATTGAGACTTATTTTGTTGATTTGAAATATTTTTTGTGTTGCATTCCCTTTTGAGAGGGATTATAAACTTCATATATTAGGAATTATTATTTATATATATCGATAACTAAACATGTCCTAGTTAGCTTTCCAAGATAGTCAATATTGTAACAACATATTCTGTAATACCAAATCCAAAAATCTTTATAGAAAGCATTTAAAACTGAATTTTTTGGATTAATTAATAAAGTTATATTTTTATAATAAAAATTTTCAATTCTAAAACTAGTGGAAACAAAATATTGTTTGGAATAAAAATATTATTCTTGCTGTTTTCAAGTTTAACATGAATGTTTTAATTATAAAATGGTGGAATGATAAGAAAATTATATCTCAATTCATCTAAAAATAATAAATTTTAAATTAAAATTATACTAGAGTGACTAATTTCCCATGCACAATTATCTTCCCTTTTCTATTATCATCAAATGTGACATGTCCACAATCTAATTTAATCAAATTTTTGATGCATGATATGTCACTTTTCATGTATTCAGATAATCCACTTTATAGATACCATAATTTTTAGTAGATATTTCTAAGAAGGTTTCCTAAAAAATATATTTTAAATCAAAATGATTTTGGTGACATATTTTCTTGGCTTCCTAGAGGTTAGTAATTTGTGATATTATAATTTTTACTTTTTTTGTTGGTATCATATAATTATTCCTAAGAGTTTCAAAAATAAATACTTTATTTGGTCTAGCAGAATAGAAAGTACAAAAAAAGAACTAATAGTACTAGATTTTGGAATAAATTTAGTTTTACTAATTATTATATATCCATGTTGGAATCCTATTGAAGTGGTATATTTAGGAGTTTTCAGTTGACCAAAAATACGAGTTAGATTTATTCTTCCCTCGATAAATCATTCTTAGACATTCTATAAATGTTTAGTAAAATATTTATCTTGTTATTTTCTTCATGTAGTTTTGTATTTCTATACTTCCCTTCTGTATAACAAGTTTAATGTGAGTTAACGCAGTATAAAGATTCTTTAAACATTTGTATTTATCTACTAATTCACAAACATATCTTATAGCATGTTACAATATTTAAATAATTCATCAATGAGAATATTTGTTGAATCATTTTTATTCTAAGAATGAATTTGAATATGATTAAGATATATATGAAAAATATTAACTACCCATGATGTGTTTTTTTCGTAAAAAAACATCTTAGATTTGTCACATATTTCTCCTCTGGTAGAATCTAATTTACATGAACAATCCTATGAGGAACTCTAAGAATCTACCATAGCCTTTTTATATATTTTTTCATTTTTCTCATACTTATTCTTATACTTTTTCATAGGATAGTATACTTTGATATGTCCATTTCTTCTACATTCATATAAAATTAATTTATTAGTTGAATCATCCTTCTTCCAATGCTTTCTCAAAATTTATTTTTTTACAAACCAAAGTAATTTCTTTTCTTGATTTTTTTGTTTTTATAGAACTTCTCGAAAGCTCTTGCTAGATTTTTCATTTCATCATCACTCTTAGTAGGTGATTCTTCATCACTTGATTATTCTAGAATAATCGTCTCTTTTTATTTTGAGTTGATAGTCTTAGAAGATACTAATTTTATTTTCTATTAATCAACATTATCTTTGTTTAGTTATAGTTATTATTCATAAATCATTATCTTTCCAGTGAGTTCCTTTATTGGAATTATACTAATGTCACATGATTCTCTTATGGAAATAGAAGTTACTATCCATATTTTTTTAATAACATGAGATGTCTCATGGTCTTATTCTTTTCATTAGTTTTCATTTATAATGAATGCAGCATGTTAAATATCTCATTTAACATTAAATATATATCAGATATTCACCAGACTTCAGCTTAAATTAATCATATTTAATAGTGTAATTGATAAAGAATAATTATTTTTCATTATATTTTCATCCATGAAAAATAGAAAGGGTATCCCAAATTTCAAAAGCAGAAGCAGATGCATATATTATCTTAAATTCATCCCCCTTAATTTATAATACAAAGAATTCATATCTTTATAATTACAATAATACGAATCTTCAGTCGCATCACTCCATGTAGCTATAATAGCTTAAGGATTTTATTTTTAATTGCTACTAAATCAGAGTTAAAAGATATTTTTAAAAAATGATGCCAAATGTTGATCCTAATGGTAAACTCAATAATGGGGTGAATGGAGTTTCCAATAAAATATCATATTCAAATAAAACTAAAAAACATCCAATTTAATAAAAATAGCTAGTTAATCAATATAGTATAAATATATCAATTTGACCTATAATATTATTTCTTAGAAGGGGTATCAATGATCTGTAAAAATAACTTCTAAATATTTTAACTTTTTAAACTAAGATACTTAATCAAACACTTTATATAAACATAAATTAAAACAATATTTCAATGTATTTTTTTTAATTTTTATAAAATAGAAAAAGTTTTATTGTTTAAAACAATATAAATATCAAATCACACAGTAGAATTTAAATGATGACCCTAGTATCAATCCTAGAAATAATCCCTTCTACTTGTAAATCACTTTTTGTGAACTAATTTATTATAAAATAATCCAATACACAACAAATATTAGTTTTTTAAAAAAATCATATAAGAAATTCTAGGAATAAATTGTATTACACAGTTAATCATGTGATGAAAAAGATAACCGGTCCTGAAGGTACTCTTCCATGTTATTGTTGGGTATAAAAATCAATGTATTTGATAGAATATCAAGAGTTATATAGTTTGGTATTGGAGAGTGTATTTTTATAGATAAACGAAGAAATATATAATATAGCTCCAAATTTTATGCATAATCAAAAATAAAAAGAGATTTGGTATGTGAAAATTTGATGCGGATTGATCCAGATAGATTTTCTTGTACAAATTCGTTGAATTTTTCTTTTGAAATAGCTTGGACATGTTTCTCCGAAAATATAGAGAAATTGAGTGTCATAATGTCTTATCTGTAGAATAGGTGATCACATAATGAATCCTTTATTATTTTTTTTCCACAGTGAAAATTTTTCAGTACTTCACAATATATCTATATGCTCGAATATTTATATTAATGATATCTTTATTAAATGTATTCCCTAGAGAATAATAATTCATTATTAAATATACCAACTTTCTACTTAGTGCTTGAAAACTATCTAGTAAAGACGTGAAATTCTCCACTGTGAAGTTAGACACCGTAATATGTATTTTTACAAAGAATGGTTAGTTTAGATCCATTTAATTATTCACAAAAGGACGCTTACATAGTTATTCATGGTAACAGAAAGAAAAGTATTTGAGAGATTATTGATTACTCACTAGTTTATCAAAAAAATTAAAAATTTTGTGATAACAGAAATTTTAGAACATTTAATACCCATATATCATAGTTATAAAATATTCCTAAAATGTTCCCTATTAGAAAATATTTGTCCTAGTAGACAACTAAATAGGGGTGAATTGAGTTTCAATAAAATTTTCTATTAAAAAAATTTAAAAAATGAACCCAAAATTTTACAATAATACCTTGTTAATCAAACAAGTAAAAATATTTAAATTTTATCATTCAAATTATTTCTCGAAAGTGCGATCAAGGATCAGTTAAAAAAACATTTAAAAATAATTTAACATTGAAATTTAATATACTTTATCAAACACTTTATATAAAAAAATTTAGTCTCAATATCGAACTAATGTTTTTTGATGTTTATGAAACAAGATCTGATTTGAAATTTTAAACAAGAAAACTAGAACATTTCATAGTATATTTTAATTAAGGGTTCTAGTATCAAGGGGATAAATAATACCACCAAATGAAAATAAAATTTTGTGAACTAATATATAATAAAATAAACTGATCTACAAATAGGATTAGGTTTTAAAAACAACATCAGACAAGAGAGTCTATGAATAGATCCTATTACATAGTTACACATGGGATGAAAATGATACAAGGTCATAGAAGACCTCTTTGATAGTTATTAATTGGAATAAAAATAAATGTATTTGAGAGGATTTCAAGTATTCCCCAATTTTTCACTAGATGCAATGTTTTTATAAAAAATAGAGTAATAGAAAACAATTCTCCAACGTTTATGTATAAAAAAATATAACGAAAAAATGTTAAACAACTTTATGAAGATATATTTTCTTTTCCAAATACCTTTAACTGATATTTTAAAATAGATATGAAACATTTTTGATAAAAAATGTAAAACATGCGTGTCATAAAGCCTTGTTTGTAGAAATGGTAACCGTGTAATGAATCAGATATTACTCTTTGTTGTAAAAAGAAAATTTTCAGTACTCTACACTATATCCATCTGATCAAATATTTCTCTTAGGTATATATTCATCAATAGTATCCATTAAAGAATTATAATTCATCATTTAATTCTCTTACACTCCATTTAATGCTTCAAAACTAGCCATTTAAGATTAGAAATGCCCCACTGCAAAGTTAAGCACTATAATCTATCTCCACATAAATTATGTTTAGTTGAGATCATGGAAACTTGACATGATAAATTGACTTTGTAGGGTGATAGGGTTGGTTCATCTCTTCTCTTGGTCAATTAATATACACATTTGGAAAGTGCATGACTTTAGGTGGTAAAATGTTTTTCATGTGATCAAAACATTAAAAGGAACAGTAAGTATATTAATTCATAAGAAGTTAAATATACTTCGTCCTGGTAACTTGATCTCTTCTTGAATTAGGTAATTTACTTCTAGAATTAATTTGAAGTATAATATGTGGTAAGGTGACATGGTCAGTGAAACTTCACATGGAAAGGTTACATGATAATCTCTAGAAATACATTTTTTGTAATTTTTTTTACTATAAATCATCTTCAATTAGAAAACCTGAAAATCATTAATAACATGATAAAAATATTTTGTGATCTGTAAAATAAAAATGTTCTATTGTAATCCAATATGTTTTATACAATTATGTTCTTCATTATAGAGTGATCGAATCCTTTTCATCAAAAAGAAGGATGTGTCAATGCAAGTCAACAATGATTATCATGAGATCAATAACTAAATGATAAGGAATAAGTTTCCGCTTCCATAGATTTATGAAATGTTCTATCATTATATGGAACTCATTAATTCCTTATGGGATATATTCAGTTGGAATATGATCTTGTTATGGAGGTGGAGGATATTCCAAAATCTACTTTTCTAATAATGTATTGGAAATAAGAGTTCATAGTGTTTCCATTTGGACTCACCAATCCCCCAACTACCTATATAGAATTAATGAAAATATTAAGTACGATTACCACAATAATATTTTGTATTATTTATTCTGGATATAATTTATTACAACACATAAAATGAGAAACATGAAGAACATTTTATTGATGTAATATGGATCTTGTGTAAGTAATATTTATATTAAATGTATAATAAATGACTGTTTTGGAAGGAGAAGGTTATATTCTTATGGAATATTATCACTATAAAAGGTATAAATGTGCATAGATAGTAGATAAAGGATATTAATGGATATCCAAGGCTAATATCCACATTGGATATTCATAGATTCTTTAGATTAATTTAGAATTATCATAGACATGGGAGAAACTTCTATTAATGGTAAAATCCATTAACCAAGAAAACATGAAAGGGAGTGATGTTTTTGTAGAAATATTAATGTTAGTAAAGGTTTAATGAGTCAAATAATATTATAATAAATTAACCTATACTCATATTACCCACCAATGGGGAATTATTTGTGATCTATAATGATAATTCCAAGAATGTCTTGGGTTGTGAACTCTGGGAAAATGAAAAATTTATATAATATGACATCCCCTAATTAAATATACATGAAAATAAATGCCGGATGCATTAAATGTAATTGGATATAGTGATATTATCCTTCAATATTTTTCAAAACATCTTCTCTAAAGAGAAGTGTGATATATTTAAAAATCATAAAAACCTCTTGTATATATTCACACAAAATGAAATTAGTATGAACCAGAAAATATGTTTAGTAATGGTCAAGGATTATGATTTTTAATCTATTACCATCATTAGAAGTTGAATAATGCGGAAAATAATCTTTGAAAAAGGACCCTAAAACCTTATCCATGATGGGGATTTAAAGGGATCCAATCTTCTTAAACATGGAAATGATGGACATGAGAATCATAAAATGAACTCCAACAAACCTTACTAAAAAAACTTATTAACCATTAATTTATGAGAGGTGAAAGGGTGAACAAAAAATGATAAGGATGTACTAATAATGTTAGTGAATATTAAGTATTTTAACATTCATATAAAGGGAGTGATAAGTTTAGGAATATTGATATGTGTCCCATCAAAATGAAAACTGAAGTGGGAACTTTTGGTTGATGTGAATAACCCATCCTTATCCATTCATCTAGGAAGAACTAAGATGTTCAGATATCTAATGTAGAACATGTATAAACTGGGTCCTGTTGATAGGGCATTTAAACTGCCTTAACGTGGTCTTCAGGTCTTTTGTTTCCACATATAACCAGTTGCCTTGAAGACAGGTGGTCCCTTCCCTAGAGCCCACCCACATGCCTAAAAAGATAATACGACTAAAGACTATCCAGGAAGGCCAACACGTGTTCTTTTAGTCATCTTTTTCCACACCCTCATACACCTTGAGAAAATTCCCATGAGGTCACCCATCCTAACAACTTCTCTAAGACAATAATGCTTAACTATGGAGTTTTAATCAGGTAGGCTCTAGAAAAAAAGGTACCCCTTGTTAACATGAGTCGTATCATTTTGTATTTTAACCCTTTATCATTGTGCGGTGTTACATACACCCCCATAGAGAACCATGTCCTCATTGTGGACCCTAAATCATAACCTAGTTAGTGAAACCATAATTAAGTTTTGGTTCTGGATATGACGCAAATGTAATAACTGGACCTGTTGATAGCACAAACACCCTAACATAACATGGTCATTAGGTCATGGCCTACCATGTACAACCAGTCTCCCCTAATACATGTGGTCCTCTCCCTAGCACCACCCAAATTCTTGAACTGGTGATATGACTAATAAATATCCCTAGAGGCCAACCCATGATCTTTAAGTGTGCTTTTCCTCACTCACACAAAACTAGAAAAACTTTCATGGAGGTCACTAATCCTGATCAATACTCCAGGAAAAGCATGCTTAACAGTGGAATTATAATCAGGTAGGATCTAAAAAATAATGCTTCACCTTGTTTAAATGATTCACATCATTTAGTATTTTAACCCTTCAATATTATTGGGGGTTATGGAACATCTAGTGGGATATTATAAAGATAGATATTATAGAACTTTTTTCTTGATTCTTAGTGATCCAATAATTCAAATTCGAATGAATAATACTAAGGGTATATTGAAACCATTTCCTATATGTAACAACCAAAATTATAGTAACCCAGAACCAATTTATACTTTATTATATTGAAAAAATACAAGGGATCTCACCATGTAGGATCAATCGGTTTATTATTCTTGGAAAACATGATACATACATGATTCTGAAATTACATAGGAAATATAGAATAAATATCATAAAACATTCTAACATATTTTATATTATTCATAATATCCTTATTCATATCATGGGAAAAAGAAAAAAAATAAAGGGAGAGATTATATGCCCAGTAATAGTTATGTAATATAGAAGTTATCATAAATTATCAAGGAATTATCAATATGGAAATTTAGGTAACAAAAAACCCATTCCATTTAATAAATATCTTCAATAAGAAATGTAACTTTGGATAATATAAATATTGTAATCTCATTGATAATAATAATTTTATTCTGAGTTATAGAAAATATTAATGATATAAATCATGATTTTATACATCAGGACAACTATACTATCAAATCCTTATTCCATGATAGTTTAATTGATGGGTAGTTATACATGAGAAATCCATTTAATTATAGATTACTAATTTGGTTCATGGGACCTGTCGATCCATCTAGAGGCTATATAAATCTAAGACCCCTTAATCACTACATGTCCAATGCTTTCCTATTATGTGGATTGAGAAAATTACATTCATAAAAAATATTCCATATCAACTACTTTCCTTATCAATTAAAGAATATATATTATCAATAAATCCTCAATAAATGAAATAAATTTCAAAGTAAATCACCATATATAGGAATGGTATATGGTTAAATAAATATGAATATCCATGATACAAATAATATGGAAATTTATAAAAAATTTAATATTCAATAATCACAATAATGATAATGTTTCAAAATAATGTCAATGTCCATGATATTAATACTGATATGGGAGATGACCATCAAAAAAATTTATTTTTTAGTAAAATAAATTATCTTAAGGAATATATGAAAATTGAAATGTAATTTAGAAGATAATTTTTTATTATGGATTTTTATTTTTAAAAACATTTAAAACTATTTGAATAATCTAATTGGTTTAAAATAGTTATTGTAGTGGGAAGGATCTGTAACATCGTATATGTTAAAAAAAATTCCTGTTATATTTTTATAAAGAAAGATAAAAATTAATTTTTTTGAAAAAAATTATAAAGAGTAATTTCAAACTAGCAGATACCCTAAAAGTTCCATAATAAATAAATTTTTAAAAAATAGTGCATTTATTTCTATGAAAAGTATGTATATGGATTAAAATTAAACCCTATCCAAAAGAGGGATAAGATCAGATTTTATTTCCAACATATTTATTGAAAGAGTAACATGAATTAAATAACTAATCACAATTAATAAAATTATAATCATTCTAAATACCTAAAATGGATAGTGCATACACCTCATGAAAATAAATAGGTGCATAACAACAAATATATCTCAATGGATGAAAAATTTAGATGAAATCCCTTACCTCGGGTCTGAATTTCCATATACCTTATTTTTCTTCCTGAATAAAACAATTATGATATTTATTGACATTATTCAAAACCATTATCAAGATTATAATTCGTTTTATTTTTATTTTTATTATTTTATATTCATATTTATTTAATTAAGTTGACGTTGGATGCTTTTGGTTATATTGAGATCATTTGATCAAAATTACTTTAGTTGTTTGACTATGGTTAATAAGGTAATAATTTCATCATATAAAGAATAATAATAATGAATTATTTATCATTTTATAATTAAATTTTACTTCTGAAACCAATATATAAATATGTTTAAGAAAAAAGAAATACATTACAGTCATGGAGAGGTTGATCGTACACACACATCAGTAAAATTATCCATTTTTCAACGATCGTAATGGAAAGTGGGTGAGTATTATTTTATTTTCAAATAATGATACTTATATTATATATACCATATCGTTTATTTAAATAAACTTATATATGTTATTCATGTGATGAATTAGTGAAAAATTAAACACATCGATTCATAGTGGTGGTAGTGCACACTTATGCAGGAATGAAATTATCATTTTGCAATGATTGGGAAGGAAAGAACAGAAACGAAATATTGATTTTTTGGAATGATATTTATTTTATTAAGTTCATATATATATATATATAACAAATCCATTACTATAACATTCTGTGAGAGGAAGTGATGGAAACAAAATTATATCTGTTCGTAAGGTGGTAGTTCTCATAATAAATGATGGATGGATTTTTTTTCTTTTTGAGGGAAGAGGAGATGTATGTAACTTATTCCATTAACATAGTAGCCTCTTAGAAATCATGAGATATTTATTATAGTAAATTTTCATTTTTGAATAATATTTCATGGAGATGGAGGAAAAAATAATACCAAAACGCTCAGTTAAGAATGTTATTTCAATGTTTGAAAAAAGTTTCAGATTATACCTATCGCCTTTCTAGATTGCCTTTATGATGAAACCAGGGACTATTTGAGGTGGTAAAGGATTTAATAAATGGATTTTATATATATTTATTGAAACAATGGTTTTTTAATTGCAAACAATAGTGAATAGGTTGTTTCCTTTAATAAATGAGGTAAGGGGAAATTATAGAATTTCATAATGTATTTAATAAATATAAAAAACATTTCCTATTAAAATGGGTCAAAAATGAAATAAATAGAGTATGTGATGATTATTTATAGAAATCATATCATCCAATTAAATTTAGATTTTTTTTTGTTTTTTACCATTATCATTTAGTTTTAACCCCACATTAAGCCTTTTGACATTTAGAATGATATTGATGTTTTCAACCATTTTAGAATGAATTGTGTAACTATAGAATAACAGAAAACCCAAAAATAGACCATGTATTAATTTTTAAACCATACACATTAATTTCAATTCACATAATATTTTTAGGAATTTTATGTCAATAGAAAATATATTATTAATTATAGGATAACATTAATGTGATTTTTGGCGTTGTTCAATTAATTTGACTTCAAATACATCCAAAAAATAGGTAATTTTGAATACAATGATTTAAAAATTACTATAATTATATATTTATCTAAAAAACTAGTCCAAATAATAATTGTTTAAATTTATATTAGTTTTAGTTTAATTATAATCATTTATTTTAATTTTTTTATTAATTTAACAAATGATGTGTTAGTGTAGTATAACAATTTAAAGTAATTATTTCGTTACTTTAAAGTACATAAAAATTTCCTTGAAAAAATTATTTTATATTTAAAAATAATTTTTATAACTATTCAAGAGTTTTATTTACCCCTATCATAAAACTTTTAAAATATTAAAAGAAGAAAAGTGAGACTTTTTATTCATCTCTCACTTAAATATTATAAATGTAAAAATCATATACAAATGGAAATAGAAGGTAATATTTTAGAACATTGGATGGTTATAAATGAAATAGAATCGATTAATTAATTTAATGTAAGTTTTTTTTTATTTTTAATACCTTATCACATTAATTTTATCCTTAACAATTCAATTTACCCTAACTGTGGTAACAATTACTTTCTATAGTTACTATTAATAATGTTAAAAAATCAAATAGATATAGTTACAAAATTTGCACATCCAAATTTAAAATATGGAATCCAATTTACAATATTCATTTTAAATATTTTGAAGATGTTAATTTTACATTAAAACCTAAAATGGAACAAAAAAGTGTTTTTTTCAAAAAAATCCCTTTTAAGTAAAATTGTTTTTATAATAAATTTAATAAAAAATTATTTCTAATGAACTTAACTGGATGATTAATAAAATTTTAGAAGAAATCTTACTTTGAACCCATTTTGAAAAATAATGTTAGCATGAAAATTTTGGAAAAGAATAAAGTTTTCAATAAAAAGAATTATTTTCCACTATTCAATAGAAAATTAATATTTTCATAGAAATCTAAAAAAATCACCCTTATGAAATTATAACATGATAATTTAAAAAATGAAGTCATTTTTATAAAATAAATTTGATTTTTTTATAAATTAATATATTATTTCCTAAATAAGTAAAGAATCAATCAATTGCAATGAAAAAATAATTTTTAAGAATAAAGTGACTTTACTAAAAAAAGTGTGTATTTATTTCCTCGGCATTAATAAATATATTTTTATTGAGTATGAAATTAATATAAATTTTATAATGTGGTTATTTCTTTTCATTCCATCTTATTCAATGACTTTGTTAAAACTTTAATATTCAAATAATAATATTTCATGGTTTGTTCATGCTCACTATTTTATTTTGTAAAAGTTACCAAATGTTGTGTTCTTTTAAAAATGATATATAAAACACTATTCCCTCCTACAAAATTTTATTCATGGACAATTTCATGGATATTATGTTCTAAAAAATGGGGTTGGTTATTCTTTATAACAACCTCACATTCCCACATTGCTTATTATATTTTATGATTTATTCAATATACCTTTACTAGTCAAGTCATATGATTCATCAATACTCTATATCTATTATAAAATCTCTAGATAGGATATTCATAGTATGATAGATTAGGGTCCCATTATATTTCTATAGAGGTGAGTAAATGCAGTGCGTATGAGATACACTTCCTTAATAAAGAGATATAGAACACCTCAAGCACTTTAGAGAGGCCTCGTGGAAATGCCAATTGGTAAGACATGGTTCTAATTCATTAAAGAATTTGAAAATTTTAGATTTACCTAGGGCCCAATTGTCTCTTCTTACCCAACCTTATAACACCATTCCTTTGATTTACATTCAAGAAAACATTTTCTCCTACATGAAATTTCAAATCAATACTTTGGTAATCAGTATAACACTTTTCCATCCTCTGAGATGCTTTAATTTGACTTTGAATAGAATTTACCTTTATTGTTGTCTTCTATACAAGATCTAGAACCACAATATTTCTTTCCCAAAATTATTCCCATCATGTTTTAGTTTTAAATATCTTACCATATAATTCTTCATACCATGACGTTAGAATACTTGAATGGAATCTATTTCAATACGTAAATTCTACTAAAATTAAATTTTTATCCCACATACCTTGAAATTTATGTCATCTTGACCTAAACATATCTTAAAATGTATCAACAGTTATTTTAGACTACTCATTTTTTTGTGGATTATAGGCGGTGTTGAAACATAGCTCAGTATCATGATTCATTTGGATAATTTTGTAGAATTTCGATTTTAATCTTGGATGATGATCCAATAAAATTTAAAGAAGTGAACCATGTTGTACGAAAAATTCGTTAATATAGATCCTTGGGAGGAACTGAAGAGGTAAATATTCTCGTATCTAATGTAAGTGTATATATTTGGTTAGGAAATCAATAATAACCCATATTTCATAATTATTTCTATGCGTATTTCAAAATACATTTACAAAGTCAATAATAATAGAATCCAATTTACACATATAAATGGGTAGGGGTTATATGAATCCTCTTGGATACTATCTCCAAAAGATTAATTTTTTATGAACGAAGCACATGGGAATATAATCAGAAGCTTACCACATTATATTATCCCACCAAAAATATTCCATCAAATATATATATGTTTTGGTGCATTCAGTATTTGTAGAGAATTGTGAGTTATGATAATTGTATAATTATTTCATTTTTATCTGAATTGATGATAAAACACATTATCTCTTTCAAACAAACTACAATTCCACATTCATATATGTAGTTTTCCAATTTCTTATCAATTACAACATTAACATTCATTCAAAAGTTTTCATCAACCGAATAAGAGAATTTTGTCTTTTCTTATAAATATAGTTTGTAAATAGTTTGAAAAAGGAGTGAGTTTTTCCATTCTGTAATAATTATTATTTAAATATTTAATAAATCATTGCATATAATATCAATCTCAAAACTCATTTTAGTCATGACTCCATGATCTTTTTCAACTCAATGCATCAACTACCTTATTTGACATCCCTAGGATAAAGTGTATTGAAAAACCATAATACTTGAGTAGCTTAATCCACATTCTATTCCTCATTATAATAACCTTTTGTAAAAATATATATTTCATAATCTTATAATCATTGTATATATAACAACATTTCCCATTTATATAATTTATCTATACCTTGAAATAAAATATTATGGAATCAAACTCAATATCGGGAGTTAGATTGTCCTGTGCATGAGTCTTAAACTATCATTGTGAAAATGAAATGACTATATCATTCCACATAAGAAAAAAAACCAAGAGTCTTCTTCTATGATTCACTAAATATCTAAAATCCATAATTTCTTGATAGTCGAATAAAAATTAGATTAATCACCAATATCCTATTCAATTATTCACAACATTATTCACATTATTATTTTTACATATTACCTTTAACTCTTTACTAGTAATCTTAGTTCATGGGTAAGGAAAGTAGTAAACTTTATGAAAAATTCTCCAATTGTAACCTAGAAATCCCATGCAACTACATACGAAAAATATTTTAATTGGTGTAAATAACTATTTAAATGCGATTGTGTTTACTGGATTAACTGATATTTAATCCATTTATACAATTTGGCCTTTAAAAGAAACTTTCTAAAGTTAGAATTCAAACTTACTAAATGTAATATATAACTATTTTCTTTTATGATTCTAAAGAATGATTTAGAAGTGATTGTTAGAGTACTCATATCTTTTTTATTGTACCTATGTTCCACCAATAAATTTCAAAACAAAATTACAATATTTTCATTGAATATTAGGTTAATTAGATCAATAGTAACATATAGTGATTTAGTCATTTTAAATGGAACTATGTTAAACTCATACCATACCTTATTCCAAATATTTTATTTTGAATATTTTCCATCACCACAAACTATTATTGATTCTCAAAACTAAGATCAATATTTTAAAAATGTTGGGCTTTATGAAGATAATTGAATAATAAATCAATGCGAGACATAGGATAAATATTCATAATTATATTGGAATTTATTTCCCTATAATGAATGTATGAAATCACATACCCCCATTTATTCTTAATGAAAAGAACCAAGACCCCCCCCAAGATGAAACACATGGGAATATAAATACCATTAAAAAAAATACTCTAGTAGTTTCTTTTTCTCAACTAATTGTAAAGTGTTAATTTTATAACCACTCATTGATATTGATCATGCATCCTGGATTAAATCATTAGTAAGATCAACTTCATTCTCTAGTGGATATATGGGTAATTCTACATGAAATACATTATTGTATTCTTATATAATAGGTATATCCTAAATGTGAATAATAATTTTTCTGTATAAAGATTGTGTCTTCTCTCATTCCCCAAAAATTTAATTTAGAATAGATACTAGGGGTGGCTATAAAAATTACGTATCCCATATAAAAATCAGGAATTTCACATCTTCATCATGAATAACCATTTACACTGCAATATTTTTTGAATATATTTTTAAAGATAATTCAATCTAAATATAATATCAAAATCAAACATGGTTATAATAGTAAATTATTAAACTAGGGCAAATTTATGTGTCATAATTAGAAATGACAAACACATCATTATTTAAGTGATATGGACACTATGTGTTTTGATCAACAACTCCCTTCATAATGTGTTAGGAAAATTTCAAATTTTCTTTGAAATAAATGTTGATATAAAATAATGTTATGATATAGAACATAATAAATAGTCAAATAAATTTGAGGATATGATTAATTTACCTTCAACCACATCTTTTGGAATTCAAACCTCTTATATAGTGACCATATTATAATAGAAATATCCACTTAGCCTCTTCTTCTATATATTCCACTAATGCATGGGACACTGGTTAATATAATTCCCATTTTCATAATATTTTACATACTAGATTGTACTAGTATCTTTCACTACCATATTTTCATTATCTAGAGTATTCTTATCTCTATAGTTGTAAAAAACTCTCATGAACTTCAATAATTTACCAGGATGTTTCTTTCCACAATTTTCACATACTGAAAATTTCTTTGTTCTCATCTTCTACATTGAAAAGTTACCATTTTATTGTCGTTTAGCTGACCTATTATTTTCAAGATTTCCATTTAATATATATGATCATGATAGTTGTTTCCCCATATCAATTTGATTCAATATTATATAATCATTTATTGGAAACATTTGAGAAATTAGTGTCTTTTTTAGACTCAACTTATATTCAAAAAATAAATGATCAATATTTATTTCTAGATTATGTATGTAGTCTGACTCATGCCTTGATCATCTGGTAATGATATCCTCATACTCTACCACAAAATCTTCTTCCTTCTTTAATGTTTTGAAATTCTTATCTATTTTAGTTTTCTCTTATCAAAAAATATATTTAATAATGAAAATCACTTTATATATTATACATTCCATGATTTTAATTTCATCATCATTTTTATTGTTTTGGATCAATGACCACCATTGATCTGCATATCCCTTCAAAAAATACACTTATATAATAACTAATTTACTTTCATCACATCCCAAATAGGGGGATATCATTTTAAGAAAATTAATCTATTTCTCATTTAACAATGAGTTTGTAGTGCCACTTAAATATAAAGGCTTATAATTCATGAGGATATCCCATATCAGTGAACCAAAATGGGGAATGATAGGTTTCTTAATTTAGTAAAATTTATTCATAATAAACTAATTAATATTTCCAAATATGGAAATGATATTCTCAACTCCAATATCAACATTATATTCTTTATTAGAAGGTAAAATCTTACAACGTCTATGATCATTGATTAATTTTTTTTGATTAGGTTCCATAGCTTTAGAATGAAACAAATTGACATATCTCAAAATCACAACTAATATTGATCTATAATTGAAAAAATCATCTATGGTTAAATATAATCAAATATTATAAGGGATGAATATAGTTACCATGCTAGTTATGTTTATTTAAAATATATTTTCAAAATTTTCTACAAAACTTCCTATAATACCAACTGCAATAACCCCAACCCTAGTAATCAAGAGCCACTATGTATATTATTAAATTTTCATAGATACAAGGGATCTTAACATGGGTGATCAATCAATTTTATAGTCTTGGTAAACTAGATACATACATGATTCCAATATTACATTGGAAATATAAAATATATAATAAAAACCATTCTTTAATCTTTGAAACTCTTAATAATTTCCCATTATTATCTTGGGGAAAAAACAAATAATGGGTGATCGTAGATTCATATTAAGAGTTATAGACAATAGAATCTATCAAGATTCAGTAAAGTTTAATCAATATGTCTTGGTAATAAACTAAAAACACATTCCATTTAATCAACAACATGAGTATGAAATGAATCACTGTATAATATCAATATTCTAATCTCATTGATAATAATAAAAGAATTATAAATGAAGTAAATAATTTTTAAATATAATTAGGACTATATACATAGTGTTATATATTCCCTCAATTCCTTATTCCAGGATAGTGAAATTGATATAAACATACATATCAGAAACCCATTTAATTATAGATTAATAATTAATCTTGGGAAACATTTTGATGTATTTATGGTATATATAATATTGGTCCCTACTCTTTACAGCATGTTATATTCAATCCACATTTTTAAGGATGAAATTAAATTTATATGTAATTTTCCATAGAAATAAATTTACATATTGTGTAATGAATACAAACTATTAATAATTCCCCCCAAAAAATAAGTTTTAAATTAAAAAACAATACGTAGAAATTTTGTATGGTTTTAAAAATAATAACACCAACGATACAAATAATTTGGACATATACAATAAATTGAATGTTTGAATAGAAATTTATTGTCCAAAATGGAAATTAGAAATTAAAAATATAAAATAAGATTTTATTGAAGTTTTTTATTTTTTAAAACCATATGAAACTAATAGAATAAGAAAAATGATGTAAAATTGTTTTTGTGGAGGGGATGTCTCTAATGATGTATACGTTAAAAGAAATAATTATTGTAATAATTTTATTATGAATATTGAAATTAATATTTTTGGAAAACATTATATTGATTTATTTAAAAATATATAAATTTTTCAGTATAACATAAAATTTCTTCCATAAATCATTTGAGTACAAAATGATGGATTTGGTATTTTTTTGAAAATTATGGATATTGAAGAAAAATATACCCGATCAAAAAGTGAGATAAGATATGTTTTTATTTAAAAAAGACTACTTGAAATAGTATCTTTGATTAGATCATTTTTCATCATTAAAAATAGATATTAATTTTAAAGACCTCAAATTAATAGTATAAACACCTCATAAATATTAACAAGTTTATAACACAAAATACATGTCAATTTATTGAACATTGAGATGAAATCACATTCCCGAGGTTTGATATGTCATGTATATTATTAATATTTTGGAATAATAATTGTTTTTTAATTATTTACATAACTAAGAACATTTCTATGTTCATTATTACTTTTATTTTATTTATTACCATGTTATATTCAGTCACTTAATCAACTAAGTTCATGTCGGACATTTTGTCGACATTCTGGTCACATATTCAAAATGACTTCATTAGGTTTACCATGTTCAGAGTGATCAATAATTTATCATAAATGTTGTAATAATAATTAAATAATGATTATTTTTATATATAAATTAAACTTTTAAAAACCATAAATTGATATGGTTTATAAAAATAAACAATGTTACACTCATGGAGGAAATAGGTCATATATATGCTAGAGTAACATTTTCCATTTATCAATAATCATGATAGAAATAAGGTAAGTAATATTTTGTATTTAAAGAAAGAAAATTATATCATAAATACCATATTAGTTCTTTAAATAAACTTTTATATATCATTCATATGTTGGAGTGGTGAAACTCAACCGTATCGCTTCACGGAGGTGGTATCCCACACATATGCTTGAACAACATTACCGTTTTTTAAAGAATAGGAATGTAAGAAAATATATTTTATATTAATTTTCTAGAATAATTGTAATGTCAGGAATATCATATATATATATATATTAAATCAATCAATATAATTGGTCATGAGAGGTGGTGATGAAAAAAATTACATTGTTTTGCAAGGTGGTAGTCTACCGTAGACATGAATGATGGTTTCATTTCCAATTTTATTGAATTGGTTATGGGTAAAGGTTATTAAATTAAAATAATAATTATATTTATATATTTATTTTATTATTTTTTAATGGTTGAATTATATTTGATAGATTGGGAAGAATAAAAAAAGAACTTGGTTAAGAATAATACCTCTTTTACGAACAATCCCTTTACGATTTTACCTAATGATTTCCTAGACTAGCTTATTGGGAAAACCAAGAACACTGGGGTTATATTAGATATGTAAGGAACATATTTTTTATGGTCTTGAGGGGATAAAAGATTTATTAAGTGTGAATAAAATATGAGATATGGTGGCTCTTTTCTAGTCAGGTGAGGGGAACTTCCATTTATTTCTGAATGTATTGAATTAATCTTAAAGAATTTACATTTTCAAATGGATCCAAATTGATATTATTTGAATATATGTTGTGGATGAATCCATGTTACATCATATAACAATTTTTTTCTATTTTGTTATGTTTTTACCCTTATCTGTTTTTTTTAAACACATATTAACCCTTTTGACAATTATTGTAGTATTAATGTTTTCAACCCTTTAAGGGTTAATAATGTTACTAAAAAATAAAAAAACCCACAAATGGACCATGGGTTAGGTTTTCCAGCATATAACATTCATTTCTATTAATATAATAGTTTTATGAGTTTTAAATCAGACAATAATATATTATTTATTATAAAATATCATTAATGTCATTTTTGACACCGTTCATTTAATTTGATCTCGAATACATCATGAAAAATCATAAATTAGAATATAATAAATTAAAAATTAAATATTAAGTGTTTTATATAAATATTTTATAGAAAAACTTAATTATTTAAAACTATATTAGGTTCCGTATTTTTCAAAGCATTTATTTTATTTATCTATTAATTAAATAAATGATTTGTTGGGATTGTGTAAGAATTTAAGGTCATTATTTCATCACGAAGAATTATAAATTATATAATATGATAAAAAATATTTTTATTTGAAACGATTATTTACAACCAAACAAAATTAAATATATTAAATGAGGAAAAGTGATACTTTTTTCTTTATGAGTCCCTTAAATATTATAATGGTCAAAATCATAGGAAAATTGGGAAAGATGCTATATTTTCATATTTTGTATTATTACGGAGGAATTAAACTCATAAAATGAAATTATTGAATGACTTTGTTTTATTTTTAATGCCTTTTGAAATCATTTTACCTTATTTACTCAATTTATCCTTATCGTGGAGATGATTATTTAATATGGTAACTATTCATGATGACCAGAGATAAAAGGGAAATAATTTAACAATTTTAACCTCATAATTAAAATTATAGAATCCCTTTTTTTAATTCAATTCTAATAATTCAAATAAATTTATTTATATTGAAACAAAAAAATGCAACAAAGAAACATTTTTCAAAAAATTTCAGCTTAAGTGATAATGATTTATCTTAAATGAAATCATAAAATTGATTATAAGAATCTTTATTATAGTATTAATAATATTAAATAACAACTTTTAATTTTAAACTTTTTTAAAACAAAATGGGTATGTGTAAATGCTTCAAATATAAATATAGGTTTCAATAAAAAGTAGTATTTTCACTATTCACTGGAAAATCCATCTTTTTAAGAAAATATAAATAATTTACCCTAAGATAATTTTGAAATTATAATTTCAAAAAAGAATTTAATTTTATAAAATTAATTTTATAAAATTAGAGAAAATTAATTGTACTGTTTTAATATTAAAATAAATAAGTATCATTTTTGTAGAAAACATATTTTAGAATGATAAAATGACATTACTAAAAACCAGTTGTGTTTTTATTTCTTAATTATTAAAAAATAAAATTTTATTGAGTATTTCATTAATAGATATCTAAATATTTCACAATGGGGTTATTCCTAATCTAACCATCCAATTTAATTACGGGGTTGTAATTGTCATATTTAAATAATAATAATCCACGGTTCTTTTAGGCTCGGTGTTTCAAGTTGTATACGATATCAAACATAGTGTAATTTTAGAAAATCCAGATATTACACTATACTCGTTTGTAAATGGGGAAACATAACCCTGGATTTTGTTGTTGGACACCCAAAACATATAAAGGAAATAATTCAATTTAGGTGGTAGTCGAACTCCATACAAAGTCACCTCATTTAATTGCAATAAAAGAAGACTTCTCTATTGAAATAATTACTAAGATATACATAAGATAATTGGTAAAAATACACGAAGAACCACTCTCCATTATAGGTAATTGAGATCCATGATTTATCACGAGGTTCTGGAGAATCCTCTAGTAATCATTAGTTATATAGTTTTGTTACAATACTACTTATGAACCTTATATGGATGGCCATTCTAAGAGATCCATTCAATATCTAGAGTATATAGTGAGATATTATTCAATGGATTTTCAAGAATGTTGGGATTGTTACCTTCCCCTTGGTTCAGTTCAAATATATTTTTCTTCATTCTAGAATTCAAATTTAACATTTTGAGGATCTGTATGAGAAGAGATGTCAGACTCCAATATGCTAGGATGAAGCTGGATAATGGACGTTTATGGGACATGATCTTCTCTAAGATATTAAAAAGAAGGATAATATCATTCATAATAATGTTAAATACATTAAAATTAATATAACAGATAAAAAAGTATCATCTATGAGACATCATGTTTGAGGTTGAAGATAAGTTTTTCCCTAATATGTCACCATTGTATAAATTCATGAGGTTTTTGAAGAATGGAATGATTTGTCCTAGATACGTAACTAATTTGATATCCCCCATCATATTGGCTTTATAGCCTATAAAATACAATACCACCTAACATATATAATGTACATGTTGTGTTCCATGTGTCCTTCTTAAGGAAAAACATACTAGGCCCCTCAGATATACCAGATCTGGAGGTGTTACATTAATAGAATTATCTTTCATACTTGGAGAAGATGACTGTAATGGTCTGGACAATGACCCATTCAAGATATTTCCAATAACTTGGTTCCATAGAAATTTTGGCACTAGTCACGAAGGTAGAGTGATGGTGGCAGCGGTCATGGCTGGAGCGTGACGGTGGCATCAGTCACAGTGGTAGCATGATGGTGGCACCCGTCACGTCAGCACCATGATGATGTGACCGGTCACGGAAGAACCGTAACGGTGGCATCGGTCAGGGCAGCACCATGATGGTGGCACCTGTCACAACAACACCATGACGGTGGCACTGGTCACAGTATCCCTGTGACGGTGGCACTGGTCCTCGTATCTCCAAGATGATGGCACCGTAGCTGTCGCACCATCATGGTCACACACCGAAATGGTGGCACCGTGACGGGGTCACTATTAGGGTGTCTCACCAAATGGTGTCCCAACTTTGTTTTTTTCTTGTTCCTCTCCTGCAACATATATTTTGACGTAAAAGTATTTTGATACACCTTTATAAGCCATTTAAATCCCATGAATTATATCTAAAATCCCCAATGATCTGAGATAACCATGACTTACCAAAATGCATGGGTTTTTCCTCAGTGTCACACCATTTTTTCTATACTTTCTAGTCCCATACACATTTTACTCTGTTTTAAGGAAACCCTTTAACTGACAGTCATTATGGCCACCTCTCTCTTTAGAATTATTAAATAACAATTAATTCGATCATGTGTAACTATCCAACTATGTGATGAAACCACAATTTGCCTTTAATGAAGTTCAAAATTTCATACCTAGTAACTCCATGATCTCACCTTTTGACTCTCCAGATTATTTTTTCTTCTTGGATAGTCTCTTCTCCATTCCTTGGTGTGATTGGATCCCCCCTTACAGAGGCTAGTGGTGTCCCTGTGATAAAGCCTTTCTTACTAACTGTTGGTGTCCTCAGAGTTCTTCCTCTGTAAGTCGCACATCCCAAGTTCTTATCGTGTGGAGAAAAATGTCGCTCATTTATTATTTAAGTAGGGTTTTTCCTTCGACTCTTTGTACTGTCTATCATGCAAGGTGTTTATAATAATGTTTCTATAGATATTCAGGAAACCAAACCATAATGAAGATAATAAATTGTTTTAAAAAAATGAAGGGGGGTGTTTGATGATAGTGCTATACTCTTTTACCTTTGCTTATATTTTTTGAATTGTATGGGATAATGTACACTGAAAATCATGGATATTTTGTTGTCCCTTCTGGCCCACTAAAGGTCCTTTTTTTCTAGATAACTATATTATTGAATGGATGTATCCTAGAAACAGGTTAACCACGTATTATCGGTTGATTAAATTTATTCCTAATGAATAAGAATCCTTGTGTGGCCAACCTGGTTAACCAAAAAGAAAGAAGGTACTTATTGAATGGCGTGTTTGAATCTGAGAATCTCCATTGCTCTGTTCTGGTGATGTTTATGGTTGTTCTTCTTTCTATTTATGATGTGACATGGATGGGGATGGGATCCCCTATTGGGAAGTTGATAGTTTGTGGATTCTAGGCCATCTGAGGCTATACGTTGGAGCTTGGCTTGGTTCCAGAATTTTGAGGGATCTAATGAATCCGTTTTGTTATTGTGACTTTACGATAGAATCGGGTGTTAATGCTAAATTTTTTATCTGAGTGGATTTACTTCCTTGTCTTGTGTCATTGCCTATTAGTTTCCTGTTAGTGAAGAATTATTTAAATAGAATCACTTTAATGTGAAAAAAATAACGGGTTCAATGGGGAATTGTTTTCCATGAATGAATTGCGACTTGGTTTCAGCTGTAGTGGGTTTTTGAATGAATAACAATGAGGGTGTTTTTGTATGGGCTAGTTTTTAATCCCCCGGGATAGTATGAGTGCGTGTTTGCCTATATGTATAATTTAGATTTTATGTTTCTTATTCGCACTCCACCCAAGTTGATCACTTCATGATGAACACCCCCATGTCATTGGGGGGGGGGGTATTTTTTCCAACAATTTTATCAGCGGTTGTTTATTAGCTCCATTTTATTATCCCTTTCCCAAGTATCCCGATACTCTTCGGGTAGGCTGTGATAGGCTGAAGTCTATTTTAGCCCAAGATTCATCATGTAGGGTATTTTTGGTGGTTGTCGCAGGTCTGTGCGGCCAGTTTGTTTTCCAACTATCTTCAGGGTGAGGGCCATGTGTCTTCCGGTGTGGTGGTAGTTATTCTGGACCAGTTGTCTTTGGGCATGGCGGTTGTTGTTGGGGCCCAAATTTCTACGTGCAGGGATGTGAGTGGTTGTTGTGGCCCATGTGACGGTGGGAGGGATGTGTGGTTGTGGTGGCCCAGAAGGTTGTTGTGGGGGAAACAGTGAGACTACAATGAAAATAGAGGGGTTGGTATGACATATAGTATGTCTTCAATAACCTGTTGGAATGTGATGTGGGGTACCCAAACATCGCTATGTTATTAATATTACTTTATGTGACATGCTCTACTTGTAGAATGTGCCTTGGAGAGAATTGGGTTGGTAGTTTCTTTGTTAGGTTCTTTGGTTATCTCCTTTTTCTCATTGGGAATTAGAATGCCTCCCCCACTTGTGCATAAGAGCTTTTGGTTTTCCCTACTGAGTATACCTCTATACTCACCCTAGGTATATAAAATGGTTTTCATGTTTCCAGGAGGTCTTCGGGACCGTGTGGTACCATACTAGTTCAAATATTGGGATAATTGATGTTGCAATTTTTCTTTTCTTTGGTTCTTCCCTTTGGATGTTTTCATTTACTTGTGTCACTTATTATTTGAACATGCATATGGGAATACTTTTTTTGGCTTTACTTTTATTTCCATTTTTGGTGTTGTTTGGGATTTACTATCTTATCTCCCGATCCTACTAAATAAAAAGGGTAATGTCATCTATTTTACATGTGATTCTATACCCTTTGTACTAGTCTCCACACCGAGGTATATTGAAGGTGGGTCTCAGGGGTCATTATATCTTCTTCAACTTGAGGAAGGAAGGTTCTAGAAATCTGTAGTCTCTCTCCTCATCTCGGTAAAGGTGGTTTGGGATAGAATGGTATCAAGGGCATAGTGGTTGAGAGATAGGATGGAGTTCCGGGATAGGCAGAGATTTCTTGGGATGATAGGGAACAATGTTAACCAATCTTGGAACGTGAAATAGGCCAGGGAAGGCAGTTTAGGACATTAGATTTTAGGCCCCCCTATGATCCGATTCAAGGACTCTAGACCTACTGAACGACCAAGTGATGATACAATGATTGCAGGGTAGAGACAAGAATAAAGTTACATTCTACATAATGACTTCTGTTCTTGTGTGTCTTAGGTATTTTGTGGATTTGAAAAAAAATAAAAAGTCTATGAATATTATAAAAGGAATCTTATACACTATTCGGGCTTAAGAATTCATTGTTTACTTTGAAATTAGGGCACCCGGACGATGACCACAGGTAGTGCAAGAGATCAAGGCCTGAGATGTTGATTTGGCTGATAAGCAGTGGGCTGATCGGGATGAGGATGACGAGCGGTGGAAGGCAATGCTTCGTTCCTTTCAGTGCAAGACCCTCAAGAAGTACAAGGGAAGTGTCTCGAGCATGGATATATACAGATTTCGTGTGGAGATAGTGATAGATTTCTGCTTGATCCGGGATTCAACGGAGTACAGGGTTCCTCTGACTATAAGATAGATTACGGGAGTGGTGCGTCAATGGTGTACAATCTACCTTGGGGAGAAGAGGGAGGATGTGGTTTCATGGACTAAATTCAAGAAGGTGTTCCAGGCTAAATTCCTCTCTTCCACGATGAAGGCAGATAAGAGGCTTGAGATAATCTCCCTTTAGAAGGGGAGAATGTTCATGAGGGAGTTCGGTATCATGTTCATGGATTTCCTTATCTTTTCTCTGGACCTCTTTTCAGATGAGGAGTCTCAGGAAAGATGTTAAGGGGAGGCACTCCGACCTTCTCTTAAAATGTTTGTTACTCTCTTCAACCTACCCACATACGTGGAGGTCCAAAATAAGGCTGAAGTGGTGGAGAGGATGCACATGTTGGTAGGTGTTCTACGAAAGAGGGGCGCTAGTTTGGATTGTCAAATGGGAAGGCTATCACCAGAAACCTTTCATCATCAGGGCCTTCCAGGTTTCAGCCAGTGGGGAGAAGACCCCACCATTTCTAGTTTTAATCTCTTGGTCATCGCCCTATCTTTATGGTCCTAGGATAGAGATGATTCATCTATGGTAGTCGTGGGAACCTTCAGAATCAGTTCCTGGACTTATTGAAGTATAGTGGGGGTGGGAATGTTCTGTGCCCACCATAGAAAGATCTGTTTCCAGCCAAGGCCCTTTAAGTAGTAACTTCCGGGACAGTGAGATCCTAGTCCCCTGAGAGCATATGTTATAGAGGGAGGTCAGACTCAGGGAACTCATCAGGGGCCTTGACTGGGGCGTGCCCATGGAGGCATCCTACATTAGAGAGACAGAGGTGTTGGGAGTAGGCAGATCCACGCCACATAGGAAGCAGTTCCAGCAGGGCAAGAAGTCATCCGAGGTACGATCAAATTTTTTAGGACTCTTGCCTGCACCTTGTTTGATTTAGGAGCTTCACAATCATTTTTTTCACCCAGTATAGCCCATGATCTAGGCCTTGACCCAAAGAGACTCCCTATTCTCCTTGTTTTGTGTATTCCAGATATAGATCTGGCCATCTTGTCTTATGTTTCTTGGGATGTAGATTGGTGTGGGGCCACATAGTCTTTTGGGGACCTTCTTTTACTACAGATGTAGTCATATGATTTAATATTAGGCATAGACTGTATTTTCTCTATGTCTGCCATTATTGACTGCTTCTGGGGAAGGGTTGTGTTGTTAGATATGGGTGGCCAATGTGTTGCTTCTGTTAGGGATCGGGGTTTCCAGAAGGGCAGCTGGTGAGTGGAGACCCTCCTTTCCTTGTTAGTTGAGATATCAGTGGGGTCAGTGGATGCTATGACAATGGATGCTTCATGAGTTTTCAGAGAGTTCTTAGACATTTTCCTACGGAGGATGTGACTCTACTCCCTCGATGTTACGTTGAGTTTAGGATATACATAAAACTCGGTTCCCATCCAATTATGATGGATCTTTATCGGATGACACCTTCGAAGTGGCAGGTGTTGAAGATTCTGATTGATGATCTGATGAAGAAGTGTTTTGTCTGACCAATCATGTCTCCATTGGGTTCTCTAATATTGTTCATAAATAATGCAGATGGTGGTCTTTGGATGGGAATATACTACTAGAGACTGAATCAGGTAATGGTCAAGAACCATTACATTCTTTCAAGGATAGTTGACCTCTTTGACCAGCTAAGGGGAGCAGGTTGGTTCTCTAAGATCGATCTACGGTCTGAGAATGACCAGTTAAGGGTGAAAGACATATATGTCCTATAGACTTATTTCAGGTGAAATTATGGGCACACTGAGTTCGTATTCATGTCATTCGATGTTACGAACTCACCTGATGTGTTCATGGTGATCATGAACTCTTGTTTCCATGAGTTTCTGGACTAGTTCACTGTTGTGTTCATCGATGAAATATTGGTCTGCTCAAGATCAGAGGAGGATCACGCCGAGCTATGAGAATGGTATTATAGGTCCTCCGACGACTCCAGCTCTATGGGAAGTTGTCCAAGTGTATGTTCTAGACATGAGAAGTGAACATCCATGGACACGTGGTGTCCGAGAAGAGGATAGTAGTGGACTCATCAAAGGATGAGGCAGTTTTTTGGGAAAGACCCATGAACTCAGAAAGGGTTCTTAGTTTCCTTGTCCTGGCATGCAATTTTCAGAGGTCCGTGCCCGAATTCTCTCGAGTTTCAGCTCCGTTGTTATCTTTGAAAAAAGAAGGACAAGGTATTCATGTGGAATGAGAAGTGTCCAACAACATTTAGCTATCTGATGGGAAGGTTGGTCAGTGCTCCAGTGCTGAGGTTACTAGAGGAAGGGGTGTTGTTTGAGGTGTTGTTTGCTGCTTCATGCCAAGGTTTGGGGTGTGTGCTGATGCAATAGTAGGGGTTAACTATTATGGGTCTAGGTGGTTATATCTCCATGAGAATAACTATTCTACCCACAATCTCATACATGCAGCGGTTGTGTTTGGTATGAAATTGTGGCGGAACTACAACATCAGGTAGCGCTTTTTCATCTTTATGGATCACAAGAGCTTGAGTTATATCTTCTTTCTATGTGACTTGAACTTTTGTGATCCGATGTGGATGGAATTTTTTGAGGACTACAACTTTGAAATTTCCTACACCTTAGTAAAGGGAAACATGGTGGCTGATTCCTTGAGAAAGAAGTCATAGAAGAATGTGGTTCGAGAATCGGCAGATTCTAGGAATCCGAGGGAGGAGTTGGCTGCCCTACACCTAGGTGCAATGGTGGAAGATGGTAGATGATTTCTGTTTCAGATCATATTGTAGTCCTCACTGTTTTAGTAGGTTCATGAGTCTTAGTGGGGGGACATAGAGGCCTAGGTGATGCGTGATCATGTTAGCCAGGGTGATGCTCCCACTGGATGGTCAAATGTCGGGAAGAATCAGATGTTATTTCATGGAATTTTGTTTTTCCTGCTGAAAATGTGGAAGAGAGTTCTTGGTGAGTCCCACAACTCACCCCTAGAGGTATAAAGAAGAGTTTCAAAGATGTATGAAGGTCTGAGGGTTCAATTTTGCTGGCCCGGGGTGAAGCGGGATGTGGTAGAGTTTGTGTCAAAGTGCCTTGTGTGTCAGTAGGCGATGGATGAACACCGTGTCCCAGGAGTTCTGTTACAAACTATAGATGTCCTGAAGTGGAAATTGGATGAAATATCATTGTATTTTTTCACGGGACTACGTAGAGTTCAAGGGGGGTTGTGATTCTTTCTGGTTAGTGGTGGGACACCTGAAAAAATCAGCACACTTCCTAGAAATCAATGAGTCATGTAAGGTGGATACCTAATCAAAGAGGTATGTGGAAGAGGTGGTGTGGTTTCCTAGAGTTCTGAGGTCCATAGGCTCTGATCGGGATACCCGGTTTATTTCACGGCTCTAGAAAGGATTGAAAAATGCTTTTGGAACCCAACTATGCCTCCTTACAGTATTCCACCCCCCGACAGATGGGTAGACCGAGTGGACCATCTAGACATTGGAGGATATGCTACGGGCAAGTGTTTTGGACTTTGGGGGATCGATGGTGTGAAACATGCCTCTAGTAGGATTTTCCTACAATAATAGATATCACTCTTCCATTGGCATGGATTCATTCGAGGCCCTGTATGGGAGGTCGTGTAGCACACTCGTGTGCTAGACCGAGGCTAGGGAAGCGGGTGTTCTGGGCCGAGATGTGGTGCGGAGCATGACATAGAACGATTAGCTTGTATGAGAGAGGATGAAGGCGGTTGCAGGACGAAAGGGGTCATATGCCGGTCACAGGAGGATACCCTTGGAGTTTCAGGTCGAGGGCCATGTGTTGTTGAAGGTATCCCCTCGGTGTGGGAAATGGAGGATTGGAAAGGGATGTAAGATTTCTACAAGGTTCGTCAGACCCTTTGAGGTGTTGCAGCTGGCCAGGTCAGTGGCTTATCAGTTGTCGCTACAACCGCCACTACTGAGGGTGCACAATGTCTTCCACGTGTCTCTACTCTGTCGGTATCTACACGATGATTTGCGCATCCTCGACTGGGGGGAGGTTGATAGCGAGGATTAAAAAATGTTCGTAGAGTGACCAGTGAGGATCAAGGATCATAAGAAGAATTCCCTTCATGGACAAACCATTCCCTTGGTTTATGTGTTTGGGAGGCATGGTGGCCATGAGGAGAGTACCTGGGAACATGAGGTACATATGCACACCCAGTACCCAGAGCTATTATGAGTTTTGTTCAATTTTGTTTGTTCTTGAATGTGATGTAGTGCTTGACCTTATTAACTATGAAATGGACTATTTCCATTGTTCGATAGATGTGTGTGAAGATTCAGGATTTTGGGTAGGGGAGGACTTGATCCCTAATCAAGACACATTATTGTGTATGTGGTTAAACTCATGCTGGTGATTTAGTGCTGCCCAAAGCAGATAATATCTTGATATGGAGGAAGGGACTCCCTAATCCATATGACTGAACGGTATGAACTTTACATGTTTGTGTTGTTACATGTGGGGAGAGGAGTGGTAGTGTAGCCATGGTTTTTTAGAATATAGACGAGGAAGAGGTGTTCCTAGATGTCAAGGAGATTTACTCCTTCAAGTTATCTTTTAGGTGGTTGTTCAAACCTCTCTCTTTTCTTTGGGTCTAGTCTCAATTGTCGAGGGAAATAATAGTTGAGAAGAATATGAGGTAATGTCTTGGATAGTGACTCATTGATGATATTTACAATAACATGGTTCCATTGAAATGGTGGCAATGGTCATAGTGACAGTGTGATGGTGGAACCAGTCACGGAGGCACCGTGACGGTGGAAGCAGTCATTGAGCACTGTGACGGTGCTACCACTCATTGAAGCACCATGATAGTGGTACCTGTCACGATAGCACCATGATGGTGGCACCAAGACTTTGTTCCACCAAACTAGTGGCACCTTTATGGTGGAGTGGAACTTTATTGATCGCACCGTCACGGTCTTACACCGAAACGGTGGCACTGTGATGGTGGCATCGTTATGGGGTCTTACTAAATAGTGACCCATCC
The DNA here is from genome assembly GCA_963277665.1 of Viscum album. Lineage (NCBI taxonomy): Eukaryota > Viridiplantae > Streptophyta > Magnoliopsida > Santalales > Viscaceae > Viscum > Viscum album. The sequence continues at coordinate 322,571,340 of OY728156.1, forward strand.
TGGTTTTTTTAGTTCCTATCCTGTAATGTATCTTTTTTCCATAAAATGGTTTCAATACATCTTTCAAATACATTTTAATTCCATAAATGATATCTAAAACCCCCTAAGAGCTGAGATACGCTTGACGTACCAGCACATGTGGCTTTTTTCCTTGATGTCACACCCTTTTCCCCATAATTTCCAATCCATAAGAGTTTTTCATTGTTTTAAGAAAACCGTTTCACTGACACCCGTTATTACCACCTCTCCGATGAGAATTTTTAAATGACAAATAATTCCATCATGTGTAACATTACAACCACATGGTGAAACTATAATCCAACATTAACTATGTTCATGACTTAATACCCTGTAACTCTAGGATCTCACCATTTAACGCACCATATTCTTTCATCTTCTTAGATAGTCTTCTCTCCATTCCTTGGTTCTATTAGATCCCCCTTCCCGAGGATTGTGGTGCCCCTATGATGGAGCCTTTCCTAATTAGTCTTTGAGTCCATAGAGTTCTTCCCCTGTAAGTTGCACATCCCCAATTCATGGAATGTGGAGAAAAAATTCGATCATTGATTATCCAATTAGGATTTTTCCTTCGTCTCTTTTTACGGTGTATCATGCGGGGTGGGTATGATAATGTTCCTATGTGGATGGATGAGACTAAACCATAACAAAGATAATAAATGGTTTTTAAAGAATAAAGGGGTGTGTTTGATGATGCTAATGAACTCTATTACATTTTCATATATTTTTTGAATTTTATGGGATTATGTTCACTGAAAATTGTGTCCATTGGTGGTCCCTTATTGTGCACTAATGAACCTCTATTTTCGGGATAATTTTTAGATTTGATTGCTGTAACATAGAAATTGGTTAATCACACAAACTAGAGTGATTTAATGGATTCCCAATGAATATGTATTCGTTTGTTGTCACCATGGTTAACCAAACGGAATGAAGGGAATTAATGAATAGTGTGTTTGAATCTCAAAAACTCCCTTGATCTATTCTAGTGATGTCTTTGGTTGTTCTGCTTGATGATTGTGAGGTGACATGGATAGGGATGGGATCCACTATGAGGAAGTTGTTAGTATGGGGATATTGGGCCATGCGGGGCTGTATGTTGGAGCTTTTCTTGGTTGTAGTACTTCGAGGGATCTCACAGATCCCTTTTGTTGTTGTCACTTTTCAAGGGAACCAGGTGTGAATGCTTAATTTATTGTTTGACTGTTTTTCCAAACATGAATTTTGGATATGCCTATTAGTTTCCCGGTAGTGAAAAACATACTTAAATGGAACCACTTGAATGTGATTAAAATAATGGGTTCAATGGGTAATTGTATTCTGGGAATGAGTTGTGACTTGGTTGTGGCTATTGTGCAATATATTAATGAATAGTAACATGGTTGTTTGTGTATGGGATGGTTTTGAAACCCCTATGTTGGGATGAGTTCTTTTTGACCTATATGTATAATTTAGTTCTTATGTTTCTATTCTCATCCCACCGAAGTTGAGAACTATGTGTTGGACATCCCCATATCATGAGAGAGGGTTTTTTAACAACAATTTTTTGAGTGGATGGTTATTATCTCATTTTTTCTCCATTTCCCACATATCCCAACACTCTTTGAGCTGGTTGTGACGGCCAGAGGTCCATTTTAGACAATTATTCTTTAGGAAGGGCAGTTTTGGTGGTTGGTCTAGGTGTGTGGGGGCAGTTTTTTTCCTAAGTGTCATCGGGATGAGGCTCATGTGTCTTCGGGTGTGGTTGTAGTTGTTCAGAACCAGGTGTCTTCAGGCATGGTGGTAGTTGTTGTGGCCCAGGTTTCTGAGTGTGGGGATGTTTGTGGTTGTTGTGACCCAGGTGTCTGCGGGCGGGATGCATGGTTGTGGTGGCCGAAAATGCTGTTTTTGGGGTGGTAGTTAGACTGCATTGAAAATGATGGAGGAAGTCTAACACATATGTTGTCTTCAATAACCAATGGGAAAGTGGTACCGGGTACCCAAACATCGATGTGTTATTACTATTATATTACTTGACTTGCGTTTTTTGGGGAGTGTTACTTGAATAGATTTGGGAGGGTAGTTTCCTTTCTATGTGCTTTGGTTTTCTCCTTTTTCTCACAGTGCATTAGAATGCCTCACCCACATGTGCATGAGAGATTTTGGGTTTCTCTTCTGAGCGTACCTGTATACTAACCCTGCGTATATAAAACTATTTTTATATTTTTAGGAGGAAATTGGGGGCCATGCGTGGCAGTACTAGTTCAGATGTTGGGACAGTGGATGTTTTTTATTTTCTATGGTACTTCCCTGTGGAGTTTTTCTTGTACTTGTGGCACATATTATTGGAACACACATATGGGAATGGATTGCTTTGGATTTACTTTTATTTCTAGTTTTGGTGTTTGAGATTTACTATCTCATTTCCCAATTTTAATAAATAAAAATGGTAATTTAATCCATTTAACATGTGATTATATACCCTTGGTTCTAGTCTCCACTATGGTTCCTATATAAGGCCGGCCTCAAGCATCATTATCCCTCCTTTAACTTGAAGAAGGAGGGGTCTAGAAATTTGTTGTCCCTTCCCTTATCTTAGTGAAGGCGGATCATGATAACGATGAAGATCTTAGATCATAGAGAAAAATTAAAAAAAATTATAACACACATATTTACTGTACTATTGTAGACCTACACTTTTTAGGAGGAAATATAGGAAATGGAAGAGGTCAATAAAAAAGGTAACCATATCTGTATTAGTGTAAAAAATGATATTTTGTGGTTATAATTATTGAAGGGGTAGAATAAAATATATCAAACATTTATAAATGAAATTACACTCATAATTAATAAATACAATTTTATTTAATGTATTAATATAAAACACATCCACTATTTTTATTTATTATACTGGACTTTTATAAAATGTATCTATAATTGTCACATGAGATTACAATACAATTAAATTTCCAAACCATTGATAATATAGCTATTATATAGTGTGCATTAAGATTAATATATATATATATCTATGCATATTAATGGTTATAATAATATCTAATTGGAAAAGAAAGAAGAATTTATGGCATCGACTAGTAGGATCATACACTATAAAGCCCATTTATCAGAGCTTTTGTGGGAGACAACATCAATGGGGTTTTCCCTTGATGAAGCCCAAGTTTGGATTCAAAAAATAATGTATGAGAGAAAATCATTGTGGGAGATGTTCAAGATCATAGAGATCTCCGCACAATCCAAGTTCTCTGAATCACCCAAAAATCACCTCCCTCACTCACCTTACCCTTATGATGAACATTGGAGTAATAAAGGGCTCTGTGTCTGGACCATAGTTGAATGAATTTGAATATTTTCATTCTAATAGAATGATGATTATATTTTTATGATTACTTAATATATACATGGGATATATTATGAATTTGAAAAAAATTACATTTTGAATTAATAAACAAATGTTGTATTTTTAGAAAATATATAGTTTCAATTAAGGAAGAATTTTTGATAAATTAAAATTTTTTAAATAAATATTATTTTCCTTAATTAGTCTTATAAAATAATATATTTTAAAATGTAAAGATAATATTTTTTTTAATTATGTCCCATAGTATATTTATAATGGGAAAAGGTTTTTTTACCTTGAAAACTAGAATTTTATATAAATAATAATTCTTAATTGAAAGTGGTAATTCCTATATATATAAGATAATTTTGGCATATAATATCCCATGAAATAAAAAAGTATGATAAAAAATATTTAATTAGATGTAAATGAACTTTAGAATTAAACATGGTGCAAAAAATGTTTTATTTTTCATAGAACAAAAAATAAGACAAAGAAAAGCCATATAACATTAGGAACATTCTAATGAAAACCACAAAAAGGATAAAATGTTAAATGTAAAATTTAATAAAATGAATAATTATAGAATAATGATATAATATATTAATAAGGAAGTAATTAGACTAAACAGTAGAAAACATTGTGCGTACTAAAAACATGTCACAAAGAATTAAAATTCGAGACAAAGAACATATAAAATTTATCGTGGATTACAAGAATGAACTATAACATAAATTATAAAAAATATGTTGATAATTTATTTAAAAACCATAATAATATGTTTTTAATTTATACTATTAAATTATAATCTTTATTCATATAAATTATAGTTAGTTATAACATATTTTTAATATTGAGTGTTAGTGATCTTGATCATTTTGAATTGGTTGTATAAATACAATGTTGTTATAACTTCTTGTGACAATTTTCATCATCCTAATAACATTAAGGATATGATAATATATGTTCCATTATATTAATAATGTTATAATTTCAATCCATGTTATTTCTAACTAAAATCTATGATGATGAAGTCAATGATGATCCGGTTTCTGTGATTCCTAATGAACGACAGGTGTTTTCTCAATTAAGGAGATTAACAATAATGTTACAATTAAAGAATAAAAAAATCATTATATATATATATATATCATATTGTAAAATTAATTAATTTCCCATAATCATTCATGACATAAATCCATATCATGGTTGAAGAAGGTGGTTAGACCGACCCAAATTTGAACATACAACAATTAATGTATGATTTTGTGGTGGTTTAGTTGTAATATTAATATAATAGATTTATAATGTTATTATTTAGTGTTTATTAGTGTGTTATACCATAATATATAGTATATATAATAATAATTAATGGACATTAAATATCATATAATATGGATAATCATATTTTCCTCTTAGTATGCTTATTTTTAATGATAGAAATAACGGTGATCAATTTTTGAACTTTTCTTTAATTGGTTATCCCATTTTTTATAAAATAAACATAATGATATTACAAAAATAATATTTATCAATTAAACCCATTATTATTACCCTCCACTAATGGTGTTAATGAAAAGATGAATGAACCAGTCCATGGATGTGGTAGACTACGCGTATGTAGGGTGGTGATTTTGTTTTCTATGGAATTTTATAAATATATGTAATAAAATAAGAATATATTAAATAAACATAAACTAATTTTATATGAATATTAACATGTCATAATAATACAGACCTTAGAATAATAAATGTTTAATGAATTTGAGGTCTGGATACATAATCATTATACAAAATCTCCCACAATGTTCTTCATCACATGGTATATAAGTCCCACCCTTAACCATTACATAATTTTGAGTTACTTGAAGAATTTAAATTCTTTCACATTGAGGTTCTTTTCAGGATTAGAGTTTTAGAGAATTATTCCATAACTATAACATAACATCTTAAATATTAAGAAGTAGAAAAGTCGACATGCTATCCATTTTTTTCAAAATCTAAAAAACATTAAAATAAAATATGAATTATTTATATTTATTAAATTCTTCATTGCATTAATATTCTCTTATTCCATTTTTTTGACCATCCTTATTCCTTGTGGAGAAAATTTCAATAATATGGGATGATCACTAAAATCACAGTAATGTATATAAATAAGGAATGAAATTGTTAGTATATGAATATTTTAAACTCATGAAAAGTTTCTCAGAAAATCATAATATTCACAAATAAAAAATAATTTTTTTAACATACCTCATGAAATCATATAATCCCTGATAAACAACCTCGAAATCATAAGTCATAAATGAAAAATATTGCATATATATCATACATACATTGTAGCTTTCGCAGCTTTATTGAGAGTAACCTTCACAGTTACGTTTAGAATACCCATCATATTATATTCATTAAATAAAATTAAAGAAACCATAACATTTAACTCTGTCTCATTACCCAATTAATTGGAGTGCTATCATAGGATCAAACACTATCTGTTTATCACAAAACCATAGGTATACATATGTATTGACCATGAACCATAGCCCGGTCAAAACACATTTATAATCCTAAAGGAAAAATCACATTTAAAAATTTCAATCGCAAAAAATCATTTCAAGATATTGAAATAATAAATCATTCCTAAAATTCATTTTCAATAAAAAAATAAACGAAATTAGATTATGGTATTTAATTTCATTTTAAAAAACAACAATTCTTATATTGGATTCCAAATACCAAATAATGGTAATGACGATAGAAAATTCATTATCATCATGTATGTTAAAAAAGTTCATTTTTTCATAAAGTAAAATGATTTATAGAAAATGATTCCTTTATAAAACAATAAAATGAAATTAAAAGTCAAATGGGTTAATTATACACCTTATAAAATAATTTTGTGTATATTATCAAAATATTCTTCAATGATAGGAGATTGATATGAAGTCCCTTTCCGTGAGTCCGACTCATCACATTCAATATTTATATTCATGAATAATAAACTTGGGTTAATTTATACTTTCATGAGAACATTTTTAAGTTTATTATTTCTATTATATGACTTATTATCATGTTATAAAAAGTATCTAATTATTTAAGTCCATATCTATCATTCTGACGATATTCGGTACTAGATATGAAAATAAATATTGTATGATGTCCTCAGTCCACGAGGTCATAAATATATCATCTAAAAAATAATATTTTTGACATAATAATAAATTTTACACATTAATTATTATTTTAAATCAATCCATTTTTTATGGTAGGGAAAATGAACAACATTATAAACCTGGAGATGGTTGGTCATACGTACGCATGAGTAACGATTCCATTTTTCATTGATCATTGTGGAAATAAAGTAATTATTATTTTATCATTATAATTTATTCATAATATAATTAATATTATAATAATTGTTTAAATATTCTTATATATATTACATACAATTTATATGGTGAATAAAAACGATTCACATCGCTTCATAGAGGTGATAGTTCGGACATATGCATGAACGATGTTATCATTTTATGTGAATGTAATGTGACAAAGTAATTGATATATTATTCTATTATAATGATAAACATGTCATGAAAATTATATAAAAAATTAAGTACATCATAATGACTAGTGTTGAGAGATGGTAATGAAAACCATACTATATCGGTTCACGAGGCGATAGTCCTCTGTACACACGAATGAAATGTTCATTTCCCATTTGATGAAATTTAATATGTATTTAGGTGATGATATTAACCAAATAAAATTACAGTATATTGAGGATACTGGATTTATTATTTCCTCATTGATGAAGGAGATTTAATGTAATTGGAAGAGGAATTGAAATAGATACACTTAAATAAAAACAATTCCCTTCCATCTGATGACCACCTTTCTGAACACATTAACACCTCTATGAAGGGTGTTATGCCTAAACAAAGGAATAAATAATTTGGAGACGAATAATAGTAAGAGTTTTTGGCAGATATTGGAAAAAAACTATTTTTTGTGGTGTGATTAATAGAGATCACTGTGTGCCCTTTTATAGGAGAGGGGAGGGAAACCCTTTGAATTATTTAAAGCATTAAATTAATTGAAAATCAATTTCGATTAAATATGGGTAAAAGTGGATTTAGTTCTAATAAAGAATGAATATGGGTCTAAATATAATTGTAAAATTAGAATTATACATGTTTTTAGTAGTCTTTAATCCTTATCTAATTTTTTAACCTTTTTTGAATCCTACCATTTTACTAAGTAATTTAAACTTTGAGTGTTAAAATAATTACAAAATCACGCTGAAAGACCAATGAATGAGTTACTAATTAAATTTTTAGAGTTATTTAAACTTTTTGTTCAAATCTTGTATTTTTATAATTTTAATTTCATTTAATTATGTATTTTATTATTTCAAGTATGAATTATGTCAATTTTCAAACTAATCATTACATGACTTTTTTAAAATATTTACTAATTGATTCATTCAGAAAACTATATTTACGAAAATTTAAAATTTCAAAGTCATCCATAAAAATTTTTTAGGTCATAAAATAATTCAAATTATATTTATTTTAATATTATTAATTTCATTTAATTTATTATTTCTTTAATAATTCAATTACTACATCATCATTATGTCACTATTTAATTTAATTAATTATTTACAAAAAATTATAAATAAATTACTATGATTTAGGTAACATTTGTGTATTTTTAATGACTATTAATAATTGGATATATGAGTTATATAATCCCATATTAATTTTTTTTTATTAAGGAGATACATATTTATGAAAAATTTACCTTAACATTAAATTAAAAGGTATAAATTTCATGACCACACCCAAGTGGCTTCCAAAAGTCATAATTTAGGACAAATGATGGTACTGGTAGATAATAACTCACCTAATAAAATTATCCCAAGGGTTAGGTTATGTTTAAAATATTAAAATATAAATTTTATCCTCAATTACCCTATTTAATATTAACCATGGTAAATAAAATACCAAATTTAGCATTCACCATATATTATTTTGATCCTATTGGAATTTTTTTCATATTATGTAAAACAATGTATGTCCATTATTGTAAATTTAATTCACAAAATTGGTCAAAAAAAATTAAAGTTAATCCCATTAACAAATCGTGAAAATTCACTTTGAAGTAAAAATGGACCAATGTTTACAATGTTTTTATATAAAATTTGAATCTGAAATTGATTCTCATGACCTACATTGGATTAAATGATAAATAAATTATTTAATTATACTTTAAAATCAATTTAATGAATAACATATCTATATAAATAAATCAGACAAAAAATGTTTTCGATAAAAATGTACTATTTTTCACAAATCATTAAAAAAATGAATATCATTAGATACATTCAATAAATTTATCAATGAAAATATTGATGTCCCATTTCCAAAGAAGAAGTCTAATTTTTTAAATATAATATCTATATCTCTCAAATTTTCATATTTAATAGGGGTTTCCATTAATAGGCGATACAACTTCCATTGAAAAATATTAGATCTTTTTATATAGAAAATTGGATGTATTCTTATTTTAAGCCCAAAAAATTTTCTAGATGAATCTGAAAACTGTTTAATAAACATGTTTATGCATAATATCAATATATCTATTAATTACCGAAAATAAAATTACTAGGCCATAACATCCATTTAAAATAATATTATAGATAATGTATTATTTTTTTATAACTCTATCTTGTGTAAAACATATGGTTTCAGAGAAACCCATTGTTGTGCGACGGGTTTAATATTAGACAAAGAATCCCTTTTAAATTAAAATTAAAATATAGTTTATAAATATTAATTGATATAAGAGATTATTATTCTATTATTACTTGAGATTTTACATCCCCCCATTAGGTAATTGCATTCTCTCAATTTTATTTACTAATCAAATAAGTGGGGGTATTTTTCTCACAAAGAATTTTCAAATTCTCATGTTGCATATTTAACTTTATGGGTTTTCCAAAAAACAATAACACAATTAATAAACTTATTCAGCAACACGTTCTCTCAATGGTAAAGAATCTGGACTAGATATTACTCATAAAAAATCTCTTCTTTAATGTGAACTACTTATGGATGTAATACATGAGATTGATTTAGCATATACTTTCTTAAAATTGAAACATGATTTTTTTTCTAGGAATCAACACGGAGTTAAATCCAATATGATGAAATCAGATTCAACTTTGTCCAAGACATCATAGGGTCCGATGAACCATGGACTCATTTTCCCATTCTTACCAATACATATTACACTATTCCATGGGTAAACCTTAAGAAAGACATGAACACCTTCCTCAAAATAAAGAACCTTCCTCTGGTTATCTACACAAAATTTATGCATTCTTGAAGCTATCCTCATGTGTCTCCGAATCAGCTGAAATATTTCTTCCATAACTTCTACCAACGTTGTAGCCATTAGATTTCTTTCTCTGATACCATCCCAAAATGCTGGAGTTCGACACTGATTTCCATATAAAACTTCATATGGTGCCATATATATATATGAGAATGAAAGCTTTTATTATATGAAAACTCAACCAATGAATGATATTGATCCCAAATTCCCTAGTAATCCATTAAAAAATTATGTATCATATAATCCAAGGTTTTAATTTTTCATTATGTCTACCCTTTTGATTGTGGATGAAAAGATTTAATACAATTTCATTATGCAACCAATGAATTTTTAAGGCCTTTTCAAAAGTTAAAAGTGAACCTGGAGTCAGGATCCGATACCATGGATAGATGTACTCCATGTAACCTGTCTGTATCTTTATGTTATAACTATGAAAGTTTATCTAGATACATTTTATCTCTAATAGGAATAAAATTAGTAGATTTAGTCAATATATCAACAATAACCCAAATAAAATTGTTTCCTCAAGATGTATTTTGAAATACCTGTACAAAATCCATGAATATATTTTTCCACTTCCACTGTGGTACTGGAAAATGATAAAGAATCCCCTTTGGAACCAAACACTTTTCATTAAACGGCTGATATGTCAAACACATCACATTAAAGTCAACTCTATCTCATTTTATTCCATCCCAAAAATAATTCTCCCAATAGTCTCTATATATATTAGTACTTCTAGGATGATTAGAAAAAAAATAACTATAAGCTTCATAAAAATAGTTTTTATATAACATTGAATCACAAGTAACACATTAAATCCTCCCAAATATCAAATTTTGTTTATCAATGTTAAATTCCGGTAACTTTCATTTATGAACCTATTATACCTTTCTTTAAGTTCACTATCTTCTTTCAGTGCTTTCTTAATTCTATCTCACAATTATTATGGAACTAAAAATGAAAATAGAACCGAGGAATTTGTTATACCGACAACATCCAAACCCTAGTTCATCAAATCATTAACCAAAGGATCATGATCCAAATGAAACATGATTAATGTTGCATTAATTTTCAAACTAAAAGCATCAGCCACTATTTTTTAGGATGGTAATGAATCATTCAAAAATAATCCTTGATTAGTTCCCACAATTTTCTCAACTTCATGATCAATTGTTTCTGAGTGAATATATACTTCAATATTTGTGGTCTTTATATATATCATATTTTAATCCATACAGATGATGCATCAATATTTTTAATGAAAATACCAAAAAAACTAATTCCAAATCAATTTTAAAGTAATTAATCTCATGGGGATTCAACTAACATGAAGCATAAGAAATAACCTGACCAATTTTAAGTAGAACACAACCATGTCCATTGAATATGCATCACTATAGAAAACAATTCAAAATTTCTTAAAGGTAGTTCCAAAACTAGTCCTTTCACCAATATTCTTTTCAATTAATGAAAATAATCATCACATTATTTATCCCAGATGAATTTGAAACCAATACATGTTAGCATAGTCAGTGGGATAGAAAACTATGAAAAATTTTCTACAAACCTCTAGTAATATCATTCGAAATCCAGAAAACTAAAAATATCAATTATATTTGTGGGTCCTAGAAATTCTTCAACAAATTTCATTTTAGTAGGATCAATAGTTATTCCATATTGTAAAACAATGTGACCAAGGAATTATTATTTTTCAACAAAAAACAAATTTAAAGAATTTAAAATACAATTTATTTTTCTTTTAGGGTTTAAAAAATAAACATTATATAGTTTTCGTTATCCAATTTACTTTTAGAATATACCAAAATTTCACAAAAAAAACACAACTGTAGACTTATCCATGAACCAAGGGAATATTCAATTCATAAGATTCATGAATACAATATGTTCAGTCATTAATAAAAATGGATAAACTATAAATTCATAACAGCCAAATCTATATTGAAACATAATATTTAGAATGTATGGTTCCTTTACGTTAAACTGATGGTGGCTCGACCACATTTTAAACATTAAGAAATATTGTGCTCCATTGAGTTGATCAAACATGTCATCAATTAGACGAAAATGATACTTCTTCTTAATATTTAATGCTATTCTAGGATCTATAATCAATGAAAATTATCATTTACCGATTTTTTTAAAAAGAACTAGATAGGATCACCCCGTGGTGATGTAATAGGCCAAATAAAAATATTATCTACCAAATCTAGAAATTTCTTATTCATCTCTAAATGTTCAAGTTGGTCCATTTAATAAGGGAGTTTTGAAATTGAATTACCATCATAAACTAATTCAACAGACCATTCAACTTATCAATTTTGTATAATACCAGAAAAAGCATATGAAAAGGCACCCAGATACTCATTTACCACAAACACATCATTAATCTGCATAGTTAAATTGTTTTCAACAATAAGTGAACGATAACATAAATGTCCATATTTTAATATTTTCTTATCTCCCTGAAATGTTATCAATAGTAAGGATTCATTCTTGTGATCAAACTGAAAGTATTTCTAAAACTCAACCTCTTTGTCTCTATAGTCTATATTAACATGGTAAATAGAAAGCCAATCCATAGCCAAAATAACATCAAACTATACAATATAAAAAATAACGACGTTTTCTGTTAAATTATTTCCCATATATAAAGACTAGAAGATTATTATAATTTCTTTTTTCCTCATCATTTTCCCCCGTTATTTTAAACATTAGTTCTAGATTCACTTTTTTGAGGTGGAATTTGCAATTTACTAGAAAGATTCATTGAAATGAAAGAATTTGTGAACCCCAAATATAAAAACACATTGGAATAATGTGAGTAATTTTTTTACCTGATACCACTTAATTTGATAGCCAAAAATCTTCCGAATTAGTTTTAACAGATCTCACCACACATTTCTGTATAAGAATGGATGATTCCCATCATTAAAATTTTCAATAAGAAACTCATTTTTATAATAATCAATCTCATTTCAGATAAAACGTTATACCGACTTTAATTTAGATTTTGTCTTACCACTAACTTGATGCTTTTTAGTGCATTTACAATCCTTATGCCTTATTTTACCACATCATAAGTACATACCTAAATTCATAATCCATTTTACATTGTTTTTTACTACAATTTGTGAAAACTATAATTTTTTTTATCATAATACAATTTTGAAGAATTCTTCCCTTTATATTTCCACCTCAACCTTATATTATATTGATTTTGAAAGAACATATGATCATCAGAAAACTCTATTTCCACATTATCCATACATCAAATGAGTTTTTAATAACTTTTAACCTCATAAGACACCAAAAACCTTCAATACATTGGATTTAATCTCGAGTAAAAACATTTTATTTTAAGATCAAGACCCTAGATGAAATTTGGATTGTACCCTTCCATTCAACTAACTGTTTCTTCATATGTAGCCATTGAATACTCATCTTGCCTCCATTCTGGGAATTTATTCCATCCTAAATCAAACTGAATTAGGAAAATATTTCCCATGAAACATATTTTTGAACTCATCCCACTCAAGAGCATCAATCCCCTCACTGTACCTGATATTTTTAACCATCAAAGACCATAGATCAGATTCAACTTCATAATGGTACACAATAAGACTATCCTTCTGATTTTCTTAAAACCCCATGAAATCAACAGTCTTTTCTAGGGAATCAATCCACCCATAAACTAACACGAGTCCAGATGACACACTGAATGATGCGGGATGTTGCCTTAGGAAATTCCCCACTACCGACATATTTCGCGGTGGTTGATCTGGCTGACCTCGTGTTTATATAGTACCACAATTTATTTCATGATTCAAATGTGACATCATTACAAGAAACTGTTTAGTAAGGATTTTAACCATCTCATTTTACTGATTTGGAAGGTTCTTTTGCATTGAATTTCATCCCACCAAATCTTCCCTATTTCATATGTGGTAAAAAATTATGAAAAAAAATATATTATAAGAAAAAACATGGTAATATTCAAATGATATATATTTTCAATTTGTCTATAAATTTAAAAATCATTTATGGATATTATATTAACAATATAATAACCCCAAATGTTATTTTTACCAACCTTTGATACCAACTATAAGGCCCTAACCATGTACATTATATAATCTTAAGTTAAAACAATAATTTACCTTTATTCAACTTGATAATCCTTTTAGGTTTAGTGTTTGAGAGAATTATGCCATAAATATTATATAACATCTAAAATATCACAGAGTAGATAAGTCTACATGTTATCCACCTTCTTTATAATCTTAATAATTTTAAAATAAAACATGAATTATTTTTCATGATAAAATTAATTATAACATTCATCTTTTCTACTTCATTTCTCTTATCCATCATTATATATTATTGGAAAAATTTCAAAAACATGGGATGAGAACAAAACTCTTGATAAGGGATATAATTAATGAATGAAACCATTAGTCCATGAATATTTTATACTCATGAAAAAATTTTAAAAAATCAAAAATTTTACCCACAAAATATAAGATCTTTCAAAAACCTCATGAAATCATATGATTCTTGAAAAACTTGTTAGAAATTGTAAATCATATAAGAAACTTTTGTCATTGATATCATACTTCTGTTTTAGATTTTATAGCCACATAGGTAGTAACCTTCATGGTTACGTTTAGAATACCCATCACAATATATTCCCTAAATCTATTAGAAGAAACCATTCTGTTCAACTCTGTCTCATAACCAATGCATTTGAGATCTATAAAGGGATCAACTGCCCTTGTTTTATTGTATATCCACCCACATACCTATGTAATTCACAAAACTATAAAACCATCATAGCATATTATCAAGAATAAAGGAAATATTGCATTTCCACATTTCAATTACCAGATATCATTTCATGATATTGACATTATCAATCCATACTCAAAATTATTTTCAATACCAAAATAAGTGAATGTGGAATAATATATTTATTTTCCATTTAAACAATATTAATACTTATAAAGGTATCTAAATATCAAATAATGGTCACAATGGACAAATTTTTTTTGTCATAGCATACATTAAAAAATCATTCCTTTTTTTCATTTAGTAAAAATTTTAATTAAAAAATATTCATTTAAAAAACAATTGAATGATATTAAAATTAAAAGGGGATAATTATACACCATATAAAATTAGGTTGTGTATATGATCACGATGCGACTCATGGAATTATGATTGAGATGACATGCCTTACTGTGAGTACGAATCATCACATATAACATTTATATTTACGAATAATTAAATAAGGTCACCTTATTCATTCTTGAGAAATATTTTAACATTTATTTATTCCTTTATATCACTTATTACCATGTTATAAAAAGTGCAGATTTATTTAAGTTCATATCATACATTTAGTGGATTTTCATTACCTGATTGGAAAATTTACTTTGAATGATGTCAATAGTCCTTGTGGTTATAAACCCACAATCTCCTGAATAAAATTCATGAAATAATAATCACATTTATACATTTATTATACTTTTAAATAAAATAATTAATTTATAGTATAAAAAATTTACAATGTTATAATACTAGAGGAATTAGGTAGTATATACGCATGAGTAACGATTCCATTTTTCATCAACCATTATAGAAATAAGGTAATTATTATTTAATCTTTCTAGAATGATAATAATAAAATTATCATGAAAGTAATTATTCCAATACACTTTTATATATCCTACATGTGATGAGGTGAATAAAAATGATTCACATCTCTTCGTGGAGGTGACAGTTCATAGGTACGGATGAACGAAATTATTATTTTTATATGCATAGAAAGTAAGACAATAATTGATATATTATTATCCTCTATTAATAAAAATTTCATGAAAATCATATGAAAGTATTAATTACACAATTATGACAAGTATTGAGAGGTGATAGAGAAAAAATAACTCTATCAGTTCGGGAGGTGTTAGTCCGCTGTATAGAGGAACAAAATGCTTATTTTTTCATTTGATGAAATTAGAGATGGATATCGGTGATGAAATTAATAGAATGAAATTTTAATATTAGGATACTATATTATTTAGTTCTTCCTGAATGAAGTTGATTTATAGAATGTGTAAGAAGAAATAAAATAGAAACATATAATTTAAAACATTAACATTACCTCAGATGATCACATATCATAACACCGATTCACCTATATAGAGGGTGTTCTACCAAAAATAAGGCCTCTAGAATGTGGGGATGGATCATAGGACGTATTCTGGTTGGGATTGGATGGAAGAAATTTATTTATGTGAGTAACAGAGTGGAATTGATACCTTATTAGAGGGGAGGTGAGGGGCACCCTTGAATGTATTAAAAGTATTAAATTAATATAAATTAAATTTCAATTCCAAATTTGTCCAATTTTATTTATTTACAATATATAATGAAAAGAGATTTAATGACAACAAGGAAATGTGAAATAGAGAGTTTTAAATAATTTAAAATCCTTTTTTTGTTTTATCCTTTTTATCTCTTACCATTTTATCATATAATTAACACATTTGGAGTTAAAATAATTAACACATCCTGGAAAACGAAAATTAAATTAGTAATTAATGATGTTTTTGGAGTTACGTAAACATTTTTGTCTAATATTAGATTTTTATCATTTTTTTATCATTTAATTAGGTATTTGATAATTTACGTTATGAATTACGTCTATTTGACAATATTTATTACATCTTAATAAAAATTCCTAACAACATATTCCTTTAAATAGACAAGATTAACTCAATCCTGACATGTAATAGTCATACCTAAATTTCTTGTATGGAATGAAATATTTAAAATTATATTTATGTTTTTATTATTTATATCATTTATTTTACTATTTCTTTAACAAATCAATTACTCTATCATTATTATATCACTATTTAATTTAGTTATTTATTTCATAATAATTAACAATAAAATATCATGATGTACATTATACTATTATCATTACAATGACTATTCATATGTGAAGATATCACTTATATAAAACCAAATTAAAATAGTTTTTGTAATGATAAAAATATATATGACATATTTTCCTTTACCTTAAATTAAAAGGTATAAATGTGATAATCACAACCAAGTGGATTCCAAAGGTCACAATTTCAGTGAAAGGATGGTCATGGTCGATAATAATTTAATCAATAGGACTAAGAAAAGATTTAGGGTATGTTTATAATAATATAGTATTAATTTTAACTTTAATAATCCTATTTACCTTGAACCATGGTAAATAAAATACAGATGTCACTATTCAACAAAAACTATTTTGATCCGATTGGACAATATTTTTCATAATGAGTACAACTATGTATGTATATTTTAGAAAATTCAATTAAAAAAAGTGGATAAAATATTTTAAATTTAATTCCATTGATGGATTGAGAAAACATGGTTTAGATGTAAACACCTTCAAAAGTTCACAAAGATTTTATATATAATATCAATGTAAAATTGATTCTAATGAACTAAACTGGAATAAATGATTAAAAATATATTTAATTATACTTTGAAAAAAATTTAAAGTATAACCTATCTATATAAAAAATTAGATGAAATAGCTGTTCTGAATTAAAATGTAGTATTTTTCACTATCCATTAAAAAATGAATATGACCAGAAAAATACAAAGAATTCACTAATTTTTTTTGACGTCCCTCTTACAAAGAAGAAGATAAATTATTCATATAAAATTTCTAAAACTATCAAAATTTTGAATTAAAAGGGAATATCTATCAATTGGATGTAAAACTACCTTTTAAAAATAATATATTTTTTATGATTAAAATCATATTTAGTCTTATTTTAATCCAATAAATTTTACTCGAAGAAAGTGAAAAAATTAAAAAAATGTGTAAACATAATATAGTTTGTTCTTTTATTCCTTCCATCACAATGGCTAGAAAATAACAACCATTTAAAATTATACTATTAATAATATTTTTTTCAGTATAAATCAATCTTGTGTGGGACATATGATTTTGGGTAAACCCATTGTTGCATGTCAGGTACAATTTCAAAAAAAAGCATCCATTTTAATGTAAAAGTAATATGTAATTCATAAATATTAATATATATGAAAATTTATTGTTCTATAATTACCAGTGATGTTACATAACATACTTCTTAGTCATACACTTCATAAAAATGATCTTAATAAGCTAGCGATGGGAAATATAAGAAAGGGTGATCTAATATCCTCAAAAGGGAAAACATTAGAGGTATGAATCAATTATCTTAAATGATCATAATATAATCATGCTAGTATGATAACATTATCACTACTTAAAAACATTATTCCAGTTAAGTTAAATATATTTAATCACGAATCATGGAATAACGCTGTTTCATAAAAAATACATAATTTAAAAGCTTAAAAAATAATCAATAAAAAATCATGATCCATGAGAACATATAATAATAAAATTAAATATGTTTTATTAAAATATATAATCTTTAAAAAAAATTTCCTTAGTTTTAGATTACATCCATGATTATCATAGTGGATTTGGTTCACCCCCCATTCCATTATTGTCTTATTCAAGGTTCACTCACATGACTATCATAATCGGTAGAGTCCCATTCTAAACTCGGTTCACTTCCCATTCCTATTCATATAAACTCATTAGATAAGAACCATTACCCAATGTATTGGAGGGATATATAATTTTGAGACCACCTGAAACAACTCAAGTAGTATTAGAAATAATCATTTTGATGTTCTATAAATATTTATTAGATAGATATTGTTGTGTTATATTTATTATTAAAATGTTTTGTAATTTTTTAACAAAATTAAGTAAATAGTTTAATTAAACTCTTTTATTATAAGGGTTAATAAAAAATTTATTTTTCAAATTTTATAATTTTAAATTGAAACAACGAATTAAAGTTTTTATTTCATCATTTCAAAATTATCTTATGGTGATTTTTTTTGAATGTTGGAAAAATTTAATTTTTAGTAAATAATGAAAAATTATGATTTTTTTTTAAAAATCGTGCTTCTTTTCTAGTATTTACGAAGTAAATAAATTTCTTTTTATGTGTCTTATAATGTAATTAGTACTTTTATTTTAATTAATCCAATTATTTTTTTGAGAAAAAATTATATTTATATTTACTATAAAAATAGTTATAGTAGAATAAACATATTTCTGGAAAATATTTTTCATTGATTTTTTCTTATTTAGTTTTAAATTTAATTATTACACTTGAATTCACCATGGGTGAAGATCAGTTGATAGAGTCTTAGTGGGGAATGAGTGGGGTCTTGGGTTTCTGTCTTGTTGAGATCTTCTCTATTGGTAGTGTATGGATTTTATTTGTATTTCTACCCATCCCCCAAGTGTTGTAATAACAAATTATTCCACTTCAATGTTTTTAATTTTAAAAAATGGATTCCATATTTTGAATCAGTGGGTACAAATTTTTAAGTTTGTTTCATTTATTGTTGGTCAATATGAATCGTTTCATCAGTAATTTTTTTTATTTCTTAATAGAGTTAATCATTTAATTAAACATTAAAAAATAAAAGGATAATGATTAAAAAATTACACTAACACTTTAATTAATTGTGTTGGGTGATTATATATAGTAAATAATCATTCAATATAATGTTATTTAACCATTTTTCGATTTGGATATGATTACAATAATTACAATATTTATTTATTGAATAGTAAAAAAATCACACTCTTGTTTTAATCAATACAATGATTTTTTCAAAAGGTATATGTTAAGATATAAATATTATTTATAAAAATAAATGATTTATCTTCGTCATGATAATTTATTTCTATTTTTTAATGATGAAATAATTACCTTCAAAATTTTCATAACACTGACGTTTTAATTATTCTCTTAATGGAATAATAATATTAATAATATTAAAAAATATTATAATTATTATAATTTGAGAAAATCAATATAATTTTTTTTATAGATTCAATTAACACAATTGGGGTGTATTAAATTATATTTTTTAATAAATTTTAATTATTGTATATAAGATATTAAAATTAAATAAATGAATAGTTATAAAAAATTAAATTAATGATGTATTATAAACAAATAATTTGTTAAAATTTATAAAATTATAATCATAATATATTCAGACACATGAATATTGTATGGATTATAATATAAACCATGATTTATTTCCGGGTAATTTTACATTTATAGTTACTATAGTGACCCTTATAGATTAAAAAACCTTCTAGTCATGGTAAATGTGTAACAGATTAACGAGGGGATAAAAAAATAGTAATGTTATAAATATAATAAAAAACAATAAATTTTTATTAGATGAGATAATATTGATTAATTATCTTAATATCTTATAGAAATTCATCTTTGATCCTTTTTAACATATAATTAATTTATAATAATTTAATAATTTTTGAAATATCAAAAGTGACCCGCCCCTCTCTTATAAAGAGGAATATCTTATTCCCCTTAATTAAAACTTAAAAAAACATTTTTTGCGATGATCTACCAAAATAACTTCCTAAAATCCCCAACCAAGTACAATAGTTATTATTTAGTGTTGAATACCAACCCTACTTTTCTTATGGTGTTAAAAGAAATATGTTTCCTAAGAAGACATGTCATTTTAAATTGAGAGTTTATATTTATATATTCACCCACTTATTTAAAATATTTATTAATAATTACAATCTATGAAAGAAAATAAATTACATATATTGTGGTTTTCTTATTTTAATTTTACGACCTGTATCCATCTCCTCTTCCATAAAATGGGAAACAAAACCATCATTCGTGTTTACGGCAGACTACTGCCTCACGAACTGATGAAATTAATTGTCCTTAACTATTTATCATGTTTATATTTTAATGATTGGATTAATTTTTATATATTATAATCATGACATATGTAACACCCCGACCCCAGTTACCCAGAGTCGATGCATTATTGCGTAACATTGGCATGATAACAAAAGATCACGTTTTGAAAGACGGATTAGTTTAGTAGCCATGGAAACACTAGATACATTCATAAACGTTAAATTATATCATAAAGTGAAAAAATACAATAACATGGTCTCCATAGTCCACAATCATATCCCCTTCCAACTATCCCTACAGTTCATTAATAAAATACTTCTTCACATCCTGGAAAAATTAAAACATTGAAAGGGGTGAGCATAGATGCTTAGTAAGGATAAAAATATATAGGATTCTTTCATAAATAAACATAAACATTTAATATAATGTATAACTAAAAAAATCCTTTTAAACTTGAACTTAAAAATAATATGGAAAATGTAAAATGAGATAATACCATTTACTTATTCACATGGATATTCGAATGGTCGAATAGCCACATGAAATATCAATAACCAATTTCATAATGATGGAATGCATAATGCCAGACTATCATAACCACGTAGCCAAGGCCTCATGCCAAGACTACAAATAATATTTTGTCAAGGCCTTGTCCCAATACACTAGTTTGTCTCATGGGACCTACCGATGCATTGAGGAGCTATAGCGGGCTCCACCCGTCACTTATTAAGTCCAATGCATTCTTTATATGAAAAGGTTTAAACATATCATAAACGATAACATAATCATTTCACATAAAACATGCATAAATGAAACATAACATTTCCATATTTCAATCACAAGATATCAACACAACACATTGATATAATAAAAACATTATCAAAACCATTTTCAATACCAAAATAATAGAAAATTAAAACTTGGTATTTATTTTTCATTTAAAAAAATTTATGGCTTGTAGAGGAAGCCGATACTCACAGAATGGTCATGGTGGCGGAGAAGTCATTTTCACCGCATACGTACGACAAAAAAAACATTACTTTTTTTTTGTTTACTAAAATGCTTCGTATAAAAAGATTACTTTTGAATAAACGTAAAAGTCAAAAGGGTTTATACACCATATAAAAGAAAGTTGTGTATAAAACAAAATATGCCTCAATGAAAGGAGATTGAGACGAAGTCCCTTAAAAAGATCATTTTTTAAATAAAATAGATCTATTATGTGTATTCACTATAAGTACACATAAATAAAGTACATATACAAGATAAGACATAATAATATCATGACATAATTTGAAACTAGGAGATTAACCTGAAGAAAGAAAATTGGGTTAAGAAGTTCCCTTACCTCGTGTCTGACTTGACTCGATCGTTCTTTAACCTCCTGAATAATAAACTAGAGTTAATTTATACTTTCTTAAGAACCTTTTTCAAGTTCATGATCCGTTTTATATCACTTATTACCATGTTATAAACATTATGTAATTATCTATGTTAATAACGGTCATTTTGTCGATCTTTGGTACTTTAGTCAAAAATAAACATCTTAAAATTATAAGTTGTTCATGTGGTAAAATATCCATTATATCCAGAATTATATTCATGATGTAGCTATAATATATATCATATATATCATATATATCCAATATATACATTCATTTATAAAATTACATAAAATTTAGAGGTAAGAAATGAAATGCACCGTTCATGGAGACGGTATGCCGTACGTACGCATAAACGCTAATTTCATTTCTAATTCTCATTTAATGGAAGGAAATTATAATTATATAAAGGTATAACATAATTCCAGTATAATATAATGTATAATACCATTTACTCCATCCTTTATACATCCCACACATGGCATTAACGATTCAAATCACTTTGAGGGGGCGGTAGTCCGCACTTCCTAAAATGAAATTATCGCGTTTACCCATAATGGAAATCATAAAGGTATGACATAAATGAAAAATACAGAATCATAAGGAAAAATTAATAATAATATATATCATATATAAAAATAGTTTCATCATAATGGCCACCATGAGAGATGTTAAAAGAAGATTGAACAATCATCGTTTCGTGAGGCAAAAATTCGCCAACCACAGAAACAATATGTTCTTTAACCATCAGACGAAGGTGTGTGTAAGTGTAAATCAAATACTTCTCATAAAAACATACTATTATATTGAAGATACTATTGTTGTTAAAAAATAATGGAATAAAAAGATTTTAAGGTGTTGGAGAAGAAAAATAAAACAAAATAACATAAGAGAAGGCATTACCTTAAAATCGGGTAACTCTTTTTGATTTGAGCCAAAGGATTCCTTGGGAAGAATTCTGCCCAAAGTGAGGCTTCAAAGATTAAGAGAGGGAAGTTGAGAGAGTATTTGGTCAGAGGTTGTCCGAGCCAGATGGCTTGTATGGTATGAATAAGGTGGTAGTGTTAGGGGCCTTTTATAAGAGGAGAGGAGGGGCACTCTTGGAAAGTCATGAAATGTTACCTTATTATATAATGATTTTAGGATTTTAAAGGTCCAAAACATATATATATGGAGGATAAGGTGATAAGGGTTCGAAATATATTCATTCAATAAGTTATTGACAAGTGTAAGTCTTAGATGCTACATTATCTTTTCATTTTATTTAAATTGTTAGTTAATGAGGTAATCGCTGCATCATCATGGTGTCATAGAACATTTAATTTATTTAAAGTCTAAAAATTATAAAAAATAATAATGATGTAGGAAATCGTTTTAGCTTTCCAATTAATATTTATAGATTAAAGGTTAACTTATATAACCCCATGTAATAATTGTTTTAGTAAAACAACACATGTTTGTGACAATTTTACTTTTACTTTAAATAAAAAGTTATTAATGTCATTTTCTTACCCAAGTGGCTCCATGAGGTCCCCAAGTTGACCCATGGATCATATTGGTCGTCCATGACTCATCTAATATGGTTATGACAAGTTTATGGGTATTTTCATATTTTTATAATATCATTTTCACCTTAAATTTAACTAATTACCTTTAATCGCGATTAATTAAACTTTAATGTTACTATTCACCAAAAAATTATTTTAATCCCATTGAACCACATTTTACTTACTAATGACCACCATGTTTGTTGGTTTTTTTAAAATCAAAGCGGTGTTTTAGGGTTTTACCCCTAGGTACATTTGTGCCAGAGCCGCCTCTACCTGCTCGTATCTAGACAGGGATTTATTGCTCGGAAAACTCACAAAATCTATATAATACCAAAAATCAAGGAAGTTATTCAATACTAATCCTCAAAGTCTATATTTGGGCTATGTGCTCTAATAAGAGTTTATCTAAATCTAGCTACCATGGTTAGTACCATACTGCCTCTGATACCAACTGTAACGCCCCGACCCTAGTTACCCAGAGTCGTTGCATTATTGCGTAACATTGGCATGATCACAAATGATCAAGTCTCTAAAGACAGATTAGTTTAGTAGCCTTGGAAATAATAGATACATTCACAAACGTTACATTATATCATAATGTGAAAAACTAAAATATCATGGTCTCCATAGTCCACACTCATATTCCCTTCCAACTATCCCTGCAGGTCATTCATAAAATACTTTTCACATCCTGGAAAAATTAAAACATTGAAAGGGGTGAGCTCAGATGCTCAGTAAGGATAACAACATAGCAGAAGCTTTCATAAATAAACATAAACATTTAAGATAATGTATAACTAAAACAAAAGGCTTTTAAACTTGAACTTAAACATAATATGGCAAATGTAAAATGAGATAATTCCATTTACTCATTCAAATGGATATTCTACTGGTCGAATAACCACATGAAATATCAATAACCACTTTCATAATGATGGAATGCATAATGCTAGACTATCATAACAACGTAGCCAAGGCCTCGTGCCAAGACTACAAATAATATTTTGTCAAGGCCTCGTGCCAAGACACTAGTTTGTGTCATGAGACCTGCCGATTCATCGAGGAGCTATAGCGTGCTCCACCCGTCACTTATTAAGTCCAATGCATTCCTTATATGAAAAGGTTTAAACATATCAAAAACCATAACATAATTGTATCACATAAAACATGAATAAAAGAAACATAAAATTTCCACATTTCAATCACAAGATATAAATACAACACATTTATATAATAAAAAAATTACCAAAACCATTTTCAATACCAAAATAAAAGAAAATTAAAACATGGTATTTATTTTACATTTAAAAAAAGTTATGGCTTGTAGAGGAAGCCGAAACTCAAATAATGGTCACGGCAGTGGAGAAGTCATTGTCGCCGCATAGGTATGAAAAAAAACATTCCTTTTTTTTCGTTTATTAAAATGATTTGTATAAAAATATTCTTTTTGAATAAACAAAAAAGTCAAAAGGGTTTATACACCGTTAAAAAGAATGTTGTGTATAAAACAAAATATGCCTCAATGAAA
The DNA here is from genome assembly GCA_963277665.1 of Viscum album. Lineage (NCBI taxonomy): Eukaryota > Viridiplantae > Streptophyta > Magnoliopsida > Santalales > Viscaceae > Viscum > Viscum album. The sequence continues at coordinate 322,596,422 of OY728156.1, forward strand.
GGAGATTGAGACGAAGTCCCTTACAAAGATAATTTTTTAAATAAAATAGATCTATTATGTGTATTCAGTATAAGTACACATAAAGAAAGTACAAATACAAGATAAGAAATAATAATATCATGACATAATTTGAAAGTAGGAGATTAACCCGAAGAATGGAAATTGGGTTAAGAAGTTCCCTTACCTCGTGTCTGACTTGACTTGATCATTATTTAACCTCCTGAATAATAAACTAGAGTTAATTTATACTTTCTCAAAAACCTTTTTCAAGTTCATGATTCCTTTTATATCACTTATTACAATGTTATGATCATTATGTAATTATCTAAGTTAATAACGGTCGTTTTGTCGATCTTTGGTACTTGAGTCAAAAATAAACATCTTATAATTACAAGTTGTTCATGTGGTAAAATATCCATTATATCCAGAATTATATTCATGGTGTAGGTATCATATATATCATATATATACAGTATATACATTAATTTATAATATTACATAACATTTAGAGGTAAGAAATGAAATGCACCGTTCATGGAGACGGTAAGCCGTACGTACGCATGAACACTACTTTCATTTCTATTCCGTATTTAATGGAATGAAATTATAATTATGTAAAGGTATAATATAATTCCAGTATAATATAATTTATAATACCATTTACCCCATCCTTTATACATCCCACATATGGCATTAACAATTCAAATAACTTTGAGGGGGCGGTAGTCCGCATTTCCTAAAATGAAATTATCGCGTTTACCCATAATGGAAATCATAAAGGTATGCCACAAATGAAAAATACAGAAGCATAAATAAAACAACAACATAATATATATCATATATAAAAATAGTTTCATCATAATGACCACCATGAGATGTGCTAAATGAAGATTGAACAATCATCGTTTCGTGAGGTAGAAATTCACAAACCACAGAAACAGTATGTACTGTAACCATTAGACGAAGGTGTGTGTAAGTGTAAATCAAATCCTTCTCATTAAAACATACTATTATATTTTAGATACTTTTTTTGTTACAAAAGAAAGTAATAAAAAGATTTTAAGGTGTTGGAGAAGCAAAATAAAAAAAATAACATAAGAGAAGACATTACCTTAAAATCAGGTAACTCTTTTTGATTTGAGCCAAAGTCTTCCTTGGGAAGAATTCTGCCCAAAGTGAGGCTTCTAGGATTAAGATAGGGAAGTTGAGAGAGTATTTGGGCAGAGGTTGGCCGAGCCAATTGGATTGTATGGTGTGAATAAGGTGGTAGTGGTGGGGGCCTTTTATAAGAGGAGAGGAGGGACACTCTTTGAAAGTCATGAAATATTACTTTATTATATAATGAATTTCGGAATTTAAAGTTCCCAAACTTATATATTTCGAGGATAAGGTGATAAGGGTTAGAAATATACTCATCCAATAGGTTTTTGACAAGTGAAAGTCTTAGATTTTACATTATCTGTTCATTTTATTTAAATTGTTAATTAATGAGGTAATCGCTGCATCATCATGGTGTCATAAAACATTTAATTTATTTAATGTATAAAAATTATAAAAAAATATCATGATGTAAGAAATCGTTTTATATTTCCAATGAATATTTATAGTCGAAATGTTAACTTATATAACCCCATGTAATAATTTTTTTAGTAAAACTACACATGTTTGTGACAATTTTATTTTTACCTTAAATAAAAAGTTATTAATGTCATATTCTTACCCAAGTGGCTCCATGGGGTCACCAATTTGACCCATGGATTGTCTTGGTCGGCCATGACTCATCCAATAAATGTAGGACAAGTGTAAGGGTATTTTCATATTTTTATAATATCATTTTTACCATAAATTTCACTAATTACCTTTAATCGCGATTAATTAAACTTAAAAGTTACTATTAACCAAAAAATTATTTTAATCCCATTAAACCACATTTTACATCATAATGAAAACCATGTATGTCAGATTTTTTAAAATCAAATCACAGAAGTGGTATTGTTAACGCCCCGACCCCAGTTACCCAGAGTCGGTGCATTATTGCATATCATTGGCATGATCACAAAAGATAATGTCTCAAAAGACCGATTAGTTTAGTAGCCTTGGAAACACTAGATACATTCATTAAACATTACATTATATCAGAAAGTAAAAAACTACAATAACATGGTCTCCATAGACAACACTCATATCCCCTTCCAACTATCCCTGAAGGTCATTCATAAAATACTTCTTCACATCCTGGAAAAATTAAAACTTTGAAAGGGGTGAGCTTATATTCTCAGTAAGGATAACAAAATTGCGGAAGCTTTCATAAATAAAAATAAACATTTAAGAAAATTTATAACTAAAACAAAATCCTTTTAAACTTGAACTTCAACATAATATGGAAAATGTAAAATGAGATAATTTCCTTTACTTATTCACATGGATATTCTACTGGTCGAATAACCTCATGAAATATCAATGACCACTTTCATAATGATGGAATGCATAATGCCAGACTATCATAACCACGTAGCCAAGGCCTCGTGCCAAGACTACAAATAATATTTTGTCAAGGCCTCATACCAGGACACTAGTTTGTCTCATGAGACCTGCCGATGCATCGAGGAGCTATAGCGGGGTGCACCCATCACATATTAAGTCCAATGCATTTCTTATATGAGAAGGTTTAAACATGTCATAAACCATAACATAATCGTATCACATAAAACATGCATAAAAGAAACATAACATTTCCACATTTCAATCACAAGATATCAATACAACACATTGATATAATAAATACATTATCCAAAATAGTTTCAATACCAAAATAAAAGAAAATTAAAACTTGGTATTTATTTTTAATTTAAATAAAAGTTATGGCTTGTAGAGGAAGCCGAAACTCAAATAATGGTCACGGCGGCAGAGAGGTCATTGTCGCCGCATACATAAGACAAAAAAACATTACTTTTATTCGTTTAGTAAAAATCTTCGTATAAAAATATTTCTTTTGAATAAACATAAAAGTCAAAAGGGTTTATACACCATAAAAAATAAAGTTGTGTATAAAAAGAATATCCGTCAATGATAGGAGATGGAGATGAAGTCCCTTACAAAAATCATTTTTAAATAAAATAGATCTATTGTGTGTACTCACTATAAGTACACATAATGAATTTACAAATACAAGATAGGACATAATAATATCATGACATAATTTGAAAGCAGGAGATTAACCCGAAGAATGGAAATTGGGTTAAGAAGTTCCCTTACCTCGTGTCTGACTTGACTCCATCATTCTTTAACCTCCGGAATAAGAAACTAGAGTAAATTTCTACTTTCTTAAGAACCATTTTAAATTTCATGATTCCTTTTATATCACTTATTACCATGTCATGAACATTATGTAATTATCTAAGTTAATAACGATCGTTTTGTCGATCTTTGGTAATTGAGTCAAAAATAAACTTCTTATAATTACAAGTTGTACATGTGGTAAAATATCCATTATATCCAGAAATATATTCATGATTTAGGTATCATATATATCCTATATATCCAGTATATTAATTCAATTATAATATTAAAGAACATTTATAGGTTAGAAATGAAATGCACCGTTCATGGAGACGGTAAGTCGTTCGTACGCATGAACACTACTTTCATTTCTATTTCTTATTTAATGGAATGAAATCATAATTATATAAAGGTATACCATAATTCCAGTATTATATAATGTATAATACCATTTACTCTATCCTTTATACATCCCACATATGGCATTAACGATTCAAATCACTTTGAGGGGGCAGTAGTCCGCACTTCCTAAAATGAAATTATTGCGTTTACCCATAAATGAAATAATAAAGGTATGCCATAAATGAAAAATACAGAATCATAAGGAAAAACATAATATATATCATATATAAAAATATTTTCATCATAATGGCCACCATGAGAGGTGTTAAAAGAAGATTGAACAATCATCATTTCGTGAGGCAGAAATTCACCAACCACAGAAACAATATGTTCTTTAACCATTAGACGAATGTGTGTGTAAGTGTAAATCAAATAATTATCATAAAAAAATTCTAGTATATTGAATATACTGGTATTATTACAAAATAAAATAATAAAATGATTTTAAGGTGTTGGAGAAGAAAAATAAAAAAAAATAGAATAAGAGAAGACATTACCTTAAAATCGGGTAACTCTTTTTGATTTGAGCCAAAGGATTCCTTGTAAAGAATTATGACCAAAGTGAGGCTTCTAGGATTGAGAGAGGGAAGTTGAGAGAGTATTTGGGCAGAGGATGGCTGAGACAAATGGCTTGGAAGGTGGGAATAAGGTGGTAGTGGTGGGGGCCTTTTATAAGAGGAGAGGAGGGGCACTCTTGGAAAGTCATGAAATGTTACTTTATTATTTAATGCGTTTCGGATTTTAAAAGTCCCAAACATATATATTTCTAGGATAAGGTGATAAGGGTTCGAAATATACTCACCCAATAGGTTTTTGACAAGTGTAAGTCTTAGATTTTACATTATCTTTTAATTTTATTTAAACTGTTAATTAAGGAGGTAATCACAACATCATCATGGTGTCATAAAAAAATTAATTTATTTAATGTATAAATATTATAAAAAACTATCATGATGTAGGAAATCGTTTTATCTTTCCAATTAATATTTATAGTCGAATAGGTAACTTATATAACCCCATTTAATAGTTGTTTTAGTAAAACTACACATGTTTGTGACAATTTTATTTTTTACTTTAAATAAAAAGTTATTAATGTCATTTTATTACCCAAGTGGCTCCATGGGGTCCCCATGTTGACCCATGGATTTTCTTGGTCGGCAATGACTCATCCAATAATGGTAGGACAAGTGTAAGGGTATTTTCATATTTTTATAATATCATTTTTACCTTAAATTTCACTAATTACCTTTAATCGCGAATAATCAAACTTAAAAGTTACTATTCACCAAAAAATTATTTTAATCACATTGAACAACATTTTCCTCATAATGACAACCATTTATGTCGGAATTTTTAAAATCAAATCATAGAAGTGGTAAGGTTAACGCCCTGACCCCAGTTACCCAGAGTCGGTGCGTTATTGCATAACATTGGCATGATCACAAAAAATCAAGTCTCGAAAGACCGATTACTTTAGTAGCCTTGGAAACACTAGATACATTCATTAACATTAAATTATATCATAAAGTGAAAAACTAAAATAAAATGGTCTCCATAGTCCACACTCATATCCCCTTACAACTATCCCTGCAGGTCATTCATAAAATACTTCTTCACATCTTGGAAAAATTAAAACATTGAAAGGGGTGAGATCAGATGCTCAGTAAGGATAACAATATATCGGAAGCTTTCATAAATAAACATAAACATTTATGATAATGTATAACTAAAACAAAAGACTTTTAAACATGAACTGCAACATAATATGGAAAATGTAAAATGAGATAATGCCATTTACTTATTCACATGGATATTCTACTGGTCGAATAACCACATGAAATATCAATAACCACTTTTATGACGATGGAATGCATAATGCCAGACTATCATAAATACGTAGCCAAGGCCTCGTTCCTAGACTACAAATAATATTTTGTTAAGGCCTCGTTCCAAGACACTAGTTTGTCTCATGAGACCTGCCGATGCATCGAGGAGCTATAGCGGGCTCCACCCGTCACTTATTAAGTCCAATTCATTCCTTATATGAAATGGTTTAAACATATTATAAACCATAACATAATCATATCACATTAAACATGCCTAAAAGAAACATAAAATTTAAACATTTCAATCACAAGGTATCAGTACAACACATTGATATATTAAAAAATTTATCAAAACCATTTTCAATACCAAAATAAGAAAATTAAAACTTGGTATTTATTTTTCATTTAAAAAAAATTATGGCTTGTAGAGGAAGCCGAAACTCAAATAATGGTCACGATGACGAAGAAGTCATTATTGCAGCATACATACGACAAAAAAAAATCATTTTTTTCGTTTAGTAAAATGCTTCGTTTAAAAATATTCCTTTTGAATAAACGTAAAAGTCAAAAGGGTTTATACACCATATAAAAGAATGTTGTGTATAAAACAAAATATGCCTCAATGAAAGGAGATTGAGATGAAGTACCTTACAAAGATAATTTTTTAAATAAAATAGATCTATTATGTGTATTCACTATAAGTACACATAATGAATGTATAAATACAAGATAGGACATAATAATATCATGACATAATTTGAAAGTATGAGATTAACCCGAAGAATGGAAATTGGGTTAAGAAGTTCTCTTACCTCGTGTCTGACTTGACTCGATCGTTATTTAATCTCATGAATAATAAACTAGAGTTAATTTCTACTTTATTAAGAACAATTTTCAAGTTAATTATTCCTTTTATATAACTTATTACCATGTTATGAACATTATGTAATTATCTAAGTTAATAACAGTCGTTTTGTCGATCTTTGGTACTTGAGTCAAAAATAAACTTCCTATAATTACAAGTTGTTCATGTGGTAAAATATCCAAAATATCCAGAATTATATTCTTTATGTAGGTATCATATATATCATATATATCCATTATATACATTCATTTAATATATTACATAGCATTTAGAGGTAAGAAATGAAATGCACCGTTCATGGATATGGTAAGTCGTACGTACGGATGAACGCTACTTTCATTTCTATTTCGTATTTAATGGAATTAAATTATAAATATATATAGGTATACCATAATTAAAGTATAATATAATGTATAATACCATTTAATCCATCCTTTATACATCCCACATATGGCATTAACAATTAAAATCACTTTGAGGGGGCGGTAGTCCGCACTTCCTAAAATGAAATTATCACATTTACCCATAATGGAAATAAAAAAGGTATGCCATAAATAAAAAATAAAGAATAATAAGGAAAACTAAAACATAATATATATCATATATAAAAATAGTGTCATCATAATGGCCACCATGAGAGGTGTTAAAAGAAGACTGAACAATCATCGTTTCGTGAGGCAGAAATTCGCCAACCATAGAAACAGTATGTTCTTTAACCATTAGACGAAAGTGTGTGTAAGTGTAAATAAAATACTTCTCAAAAAACAGACTAGTATATTTAATATACTGGTGTTGTTACAAAATAAAGGAATAAAAATATTTTAAGGTGTTGGAGAAGCAAAATAAAACAAAATACCATAAGAGAAGACATTACCTTAAAATCGGGTAACTCTTTTTGATTTGAGCCAAAGGCTTCCTTGGAAAGAATTATGCCCAATGTGAGGCTTCTAGGATTAATATAGGGAAGTTTAGAGAGTATTTGGGCAGAGTTTGGCCGAGCCAAATGGCTTCGAAGGTGTGAATTAGGCGGTAGTGGTGGGGGCCTTTTATAAGAGGAGAGAAGGGGCACTCTTGGAAAGTCATGAAATGTTACTTTGTTATATAATGAGTTTCAGATTTTAAAGGTCCCAAACTTATATGTTTCTAGGCTAAGGTGATAAGGGTTAGAAATATACTCATCCAATAGGTTTTTGACAAATGTATGTCTTATATTTTACATTATCTTTTCATTTTATTTAAATTGTTAATTAATGAGGTAATCGGTGCATCATCATGGTGTCATAAAAAATTTAATTCATTTAATGTCTAAAAATTATAAAAAAATATCAAGATGTAGGTAATAATTTTATATTTCCAATGAATATTTATAGTCTAAATGTTAACTTATATAACCACATGTAATAATTCTTTTAGTAAAATAACACATGTTTGTGACAATTTTATTTTTAATTTAAATAAAAAGTTATTAATGACATTTTCTTACCCAAGTGGATCCACGGGGTCCCCAAGTTTACCCATGGATTATCTTGGTCGGCCATGACTCATAAAATAAGTGTAGGTCAATTTTAAGGGTATTTTCATGTTTTTATAATAACATTTTTACCTAAAATTTCACTAATTACATTTAATCGCGATTAATTAAACTTAAAAGTTATTATTCACCAAAAAATTATTTTAATTCTATTGAACTACATTTTACTTCTTAATGATAACCATGTATGTAGGATTTTTTAAAATAAAATCACAGAAGTGGGAATGTTTCAATTAAATGAAAAATCAGTTTTTTAACTACCACTTAGTGGTTTCACTATTCATCAAAAATTGATGTTTTTCAGAACAATGTCAAAATTTCACCCTAAGCTATAATTGATATTCTGAATTAAAAAATGATGTATATTTTAAAAAATTCAAACATATAAGTTGCATTAATTAATTTTATAATTAATTCTCCCTGTCACAACAAATAGCGTGTTTTCAAGGAACAATATATATCAAAAGATTGACAATTGTTTATGTCCAATTTCAAAGTGAAATTAATTCTAATGACCACCATTGGATAAAATGGTAAAAATATATTCTAATTATACTTTAAAATCACTCAATATTATAATTTATCACTATATATTATTTTGATTAAAAAAAGTTGTTTTTAAGTATTTTTCACTATTCATAATAAATTGGAAGTTCTCAGAAAAATACAAAAAATTCAACATAGGCTAATTTTGAAATTCCGAATCAAAAAATGAGGTCCATTTTGAAATATAATATTTATATAATTTCAAAAAGTGGGCATTACTATTTATAACAGCTATTTTGATTGGTCGCGGTATGTTAGAATCTTGAACTTGCGCACAATGCAAGCTATTGCATTATTAAAAGAGAAGTGTATCGTGGAATCTTGGGGTGTTAAAACAGATTTTTTATTTTAAAAAGATAATATATCATTTACCTTTATATCTTCCCATTCACGAAAAATTGATAACATCATTCGTGCATAAGTGTGGACTACCTCCTCCATAAAGCGAGGTGATTATTTTTTTCATCTCAACATACATGGATGATATATATATTTATATTTTATAGATTAATAATATATTTACTATATTATAATATTTTTTGGATAGATAAATAATACTTACTTCCCTCTATAATGATCGTCCAAAAATGGAAACAGTACTCATGCATATATACAGACTACTATCTTATTAATAGTAACACAATTTGTTTTTCATTAATATATTTAACTATTGGTTTTAAATTTTTTATTGATGTATAAAAATGATAATTATTTTAATATTATTATTATATAATTGGTGGAATAATGGATTCTTTTACCAAAGTCAACTAACCAAATTAATTTCTAAAATATGATCCAAATATCATCAAAATGCCCAATGTGGATTTTATTTATTAAGTATTTGTATATACCATATTATTAAATGATAAAAAAGAAAAATGAAAACCAAATAGTTTCTTGATAAATTTAAAAATTGAAATATTTTTTTAATTAAGGAGGATGAATAACATATATGAAGAGTCAGACACAAGGTAAAAGATTTTCTTTTAAAAATATTTTTTTACCATAAATATAAATTTTCCTTCCATAACTAATTATTTAGTTATCAAAGTTTCTATATGAACATAAAATATTTATGTAGTTAATTTTATGTCTATTTTTTATTTATTTCAACGGTTCTTAAAATTAATATTTCTATGGTATATTTTTACTTTTTTATAAGATAGTCAAAGGGATTGTTAATTTTTATTCTATTATAAAACAACTAATTTTTTTTCTATCATAAACATTATTATTTAAATACTCAATTCCTTAATAAGATCTCATGAGTATTTTATTGAAAAATATTCATTCTCTTTTTCTTATAATATTGGTATTAAAAAATGGTTTTTATGAATAAATATTATTTTGATATATTAAATGTGTTACTCATAGGTTGAAAATTGCTTTCCAAGGGTTTAATTAATAATATAGTCCATGAACATTTTTTACAAAGGGTTGAACTCCACTATTACTCATGGGGGAGCCTGAAATAGGTTATATGATGAGTGTTCCGAAATTGCACCTGGTAAGCTCATCACAGGTTATACGATATGTGCACCTATAAAGAAGTATAATCTAGTGGGTAATGATTTTTTAGGGGGATATATCAAAATGTAATATAATTATATTCTAAATATAAAAAGATGCTCTTTTGGATAAAAAATAACGTTTCAATAAAATATTTTTCATGTGTTTTCACATTTTTCAACAGATTTGTAGACTTGTTGTTCATATATCCCATACCTCGATTTTTGGGATCATCCCTCATTTTAAAATAGTCTTCATATAGTTTAAGGATGGGAAAGGTAATGAAAGAAGTCATGTTTGAATTTATGAATAGTTTTCATGAGAACAGATCATGTATTATGTTAAATGTTTTATACTATGGGATAAATATAAACAGATTAGAAGATTCAAATATATATATATATATATCTGTGTGTGTTTCTTATGTAAGATCTATCCCTTAACTTTACAATTCTCTATTCCAAAAATATCATTGGTAATGTAAGAATGTGAATTCTAGTTTAAAGTCACTAGAATATGTAACGTTTAAGGAGGAGTCCTTATAATTTATTTATTGAATGATTTAGATAAATTAAGAGTTTAGGATAATGTTAAATGCATAACCTTTAAATATTTTTCAAATAGGTTATGATAAAAAATATATCATTTTAAGATTACCATGTTTATTCATGTCATATATGCATGTTCATAACGTTCTTCTAGAGATTAAATAAGTAAGCTGTAGTAGGAAGGCACCTAGAGGATGATATAATCCCAAGTAATTAATATCGAATGGTTAGAATTGGAATTGAGAATGTTGTTGCATTTATGGATTAGATGATGAAATCTAAAAATTGTAGTTTAATCCATGGCATAGAGAAGCTAGATCTATCACAGTGGAACATGATGATACCAGATAATTTGATGAGACAATATCCTCCCGCATATAGTGTAACTTTTTACACAATAGTCGTATAAGGATGGATCAATTCCTTAGAGAATATATTTGATGACATCGGGTGTTGGGAAATTAAAAAATGAAAACTTTTCATTTATCAATTTTATGGTGAAACTGATTGATGGGGAACTTTTATTAATAATACTAAATTTTTATAAGAGCTTGGTTCCCTGAATGAGAAATATTTTGGAATATATTACTGGTAAACTATTTACCTATGGTTTTTCAACTTAGGATAGAGAAAAAATTCAAATAATTGAGGAAAAATATAAAGATTCTATAGTGGTGTGTGAATAATTTGTTTTCAAAAGCGAAAATTTATGTAATTTTCTTTTGTGACATTGATAGTAATAATAATAAGTTTTACACAGAGTTGAAATAATGATTTAAATGGAAATTAGATTCCAATAAATTTAAAAGTATTGAGAAACATTCTTGGTGTTCCATGAAGGTAGAAATGGAGTTCACAAATGATCTTTAATTTGATGAAAACATGTAGGAAAAATGATCTAGATGTTATGAAATGGGGAATCATTCATCAATGAATTTCAAAAGTTAGAAAATCTAGCATGCATCCTATGATAAGTGTGGTAAAGAAAATCCTTGGGAATGTATGGTAAATTTTGGAATGTGTTACCATTGTAGTAATCTTAGTCCCAAGGCTCATTAGATGAAGGAATTGAGTTTGGGATAATAAAAGAATGGGGTAACTGGTAAACATACATCAGTGATATTTTTTTGTTTCAATGGGTTGAGACATTATGCTTACATTTTTTTAAAGTTAGTTACTCTAGACAGAAACAAATAAGGCCAATAGAATTAATCTGACATCATTGGTGAAAGGCCATATGATGATGTGGTGACAAGTTTGTTTATTATTTAATAGATTAATTCCAATACCTTTTTGAATCTAGATCTTTGCATTCATTCAATTAAGATAAATTTTCATTATAATAGGGAATATCACATATTGAAAGAATGATATAACTTTTGGTGGAAAAACAATGTGAAAATATTTATGTAACAAAGATGTATATAAATCTTCATATTGAAATAATTTGAAGGTTCTTTCAAGAAAATGTTATTGAATTGACCATGATATAGTTTTATGTTATTTTGTGTATTAATTGGATTATATTTTTTCTTGATAATATATATATTACAGAGCCACGAAATCTATGTTTAATGATATTATAGCTTTGATAACCCATCAAGAAGATAATAAATTTAATTTAAATGGTAGTGAATGTTAATTAGCACATGTTTTCAAAAAGAAAAAACTATACATAATTGGGATTTTCTCACAGTGAATGAATATATGGATGTCTTTTTCTAAGGACATATTGGGTGTTTTTTCGAAATTTGAGGTTGATTTTAATATTGTCTTAGTATACAAGAGTTTTCTAAATTTAAAAATCCCTCATTGAATGGAACAAATAGAAAATCTAGTGTAGAAAAATCAATTATTTTAAATTCTAGATAAAGGTTTAATTTATCTATATACTTAGCCATGGGGAATGCCAATTTGTTTTTGTTAGAAAGAAAGATAATTCAATGAGGCTTTTTATAGATTAGAGATCATATAATGTATTCAATTTTAAGAAAAAATATGTTTTCTTCATATAGATGATTTCTATATTAGTAGTTGGGAGCGCAATATATTTCAATGATTGATCTCAGGTCAGAGTTCCATTAGTTGAAGTTAAATGAGGATGATATTATATGGACTTTATTTTGCAATAGGTATGGGCATTATGAGTTTGTAGTTATTCCCATTTGATTGTCTAATTCCCCAATATTATTTAAAAATCTGTTGAATAGATTCTTCCTTGGATATTTGGATTATTTTTTGGTAGTGTTTATTGATGATATTTTTGTTTTCTCTAAATGTCATGAGGATCATAAACTATAACTAAGGATAATTTTGAAAACATGAAAAGAATAGAAACTCTATGGGAAATATAGTAATTGTGAATATCCGTTATAAAAATTTATTTTCTAGTGTATATTTTTTCTAAATATGGACTAAATTTTAGACCTCATAAAACTAATGTTTCTAAAAAGTGGATAAGACTTACATGTGTCACATATATATATATATATAAAGTTTTTTTTATCAGGTTACTACTGGAGGGTTCCAGAAATCCTTTAATGGTTATTTATCCCATTGACTATGTTATTTAAAAAATGAGTTAAATTAATTTAGATAGAAGAATATGATGATATTTCTCAGGGACTAGATTTAAGATATTTGAATGCTCCAATTTTGGACTTTCCCTATAGATATGGTTAATTTTTCGTATTCAGTGATGCTTCATTGAAGGAAATTGGTTTTATTTTGATCCATAAAGATTAGGTAATTTCTTATGCTCCATAACAACTGAAACCTCATGATTTAAATTATCTAAGACATGATTTGGAATTTACAAATATGGTTTTATACTTTAATAAATTATAGGCATCAATTATATTGATTTTATTGAAAAATAGATTTAGATCATAAAGTTTTTAAGTATATATTCACATAGAAAGAGTTGAATATGAGACATTGCAGCAAGATGGAACTGAATAAGGATTATGAATTCAAAATTATTTATCATCTTGGAATAGAAAACGATATAGATACTTATTTGAGTACAAAATATAATTACATATTAGTCCTATTACTTTTAGAATGTGACCCATTTTCTAATGATTTAATGAATTTTGGCTAATATGTAGTATATGTTGGAACATTTATCTCGATTGTTTCATTTTGAAGTTTAGTAAACTCTGATAGATATAATTAATAAAATTTATAAGGATGAACATGGGTTAGAGGATATGGTGACATAGTTTTAGAAGTGTATGTTTCATTAATTTAATATTAAAATGTAATTTGTTTTTAGATTTGGAAATATATTATTTGTGACTTTTTATTATTATTTGTAGAAATAAATGTTAAGTGATGCTCATAGTTCACCATTATTCATTCATCTTGGTAGTAATAAGTTGTAGATAGACTTTCTTGATTATTATTGGTGGGATGGAATGAAAATAGATATTTCTGAATTTATCATGATATGTTTGAATTTTAAAATGTTTTATGTAGAATGGCATTTTCCAAAGGGGATTATTTTTTCACTATAACAGATTGGAAGTGGAAAAATATATCCATGGATTTCATAGTAGGTTTTTTGAATACATATTGAGGTAATAATGTTATTTGGGATATTTTTTATCAATTAACTAGATCTATAATTTTACATCCAATTAGTAACACGAAGTCATTGGATCAAATTTAAAAATATCACATCAAAGAGATAATGTGGATAAATAAAGTTACCCTATACATTTTATTAGAACCTAATCCCATATTCACTTATGTTTTAGGAAATAAGATCATAATTCATTGGATATTGAATTAAATATAAGAACAAATTTTCTCCCTCAATATGATAAACAATATAAATGATCAATTAGTACATTGGAAAAATTAATTGAACATGTTTAGGGGATTAAAAATAAAATTTTTATGAACATAAAAAATAGTTTATTTTTCTTATAATAATAGTTTTCATTATAGTATACAAATTACACATTTTGAGTCATTATTTGGAATGGGTTATCAGAAATCTGAATTTTTAGATGAAGTATTAGAAAGAAATATTATAGGAACAAATTTGGTAGAGGAAATGGATGATAGGTGAATGTAATTTTGTAACATATGAGGAAATCTCAGAGAAAAAAGAATATTTATAAAGATAACCAAAGGAAATATCATTTTTTCCAGGAAGGTGATCATTTTTTCTTAAATAATGTAATTAGAAAATTCTTATACATTGGGGTAAAACGTTTAAGCTAGTTCTATAGTTTAATAGACCATATTAAATCCCATACAATGTTGGATTAGTGTCCTACTAAGTTTATTTTCCTACGAATTTATGCAAGATACCCAATTTTTATACTTTCTGAGGTAAATAATGTATGTTCTAGATCCATCTCATGTTTTGATCCTTATAGTAATACAATGGGAAGATAAACTATCTTATGAGGAGAGAACTATTTAGATTATTGATCATATTGAGTTATTTTTGTTGAATATGGTAATTCATTGGGTTATGGTTTTAAGGGAAAACCTGGTTGTTGATGAAGTAACATGAGATTATAAAAATGATATGAGGTAATGGTATACACGCTTTTTTAATAAGTGGTCAAAATATCAAAGAAACATTATCTAAAAGAGAGATGAATGAAAAACCTAGTAATTTTTAAGAATAGATATTTATCAGGTATTATAAATTATAACTACCAATAAAATATAGAATTATATTTATTGTAAAAAATTTATGTATTTTTTAACTCAGATGTGAAATTGTATTATTGAACTATTTTACTAAAAGTTTTTGTTAAATTTAATTTTTATATTATATAATATGAATTTGAAAAAGAAAATTTCATTTTCTAAGTACACATTTTAGAATTATCATATGATTATTTTTAGAGTTTTTAGAAAATACAAATTTTAATAAATAGATTATATTATAATTTTTTATTAACAATTATATTTGTTTCCAATACTTAAAATGAAAAAATAAGTTACTGATGAGTTTTAAAATTTAATTAGTTCCTTTGAATTTAAAATAATTTAGTTATGGTTTGTTGGAACCCAAATATGTTTTTTTGTATACGTTATCAATAGATCAATATGTCAGTGAAACAAAGTATATTTGGATGGTAATGGAAATCTAGATTAAAGAAGGGTGTGAGTAATGTTGTTAGGTCAGATCTTGGAGGATTAGATTCAGAATCATAGACATCAGATCCTGACATCGACATGAGTCAAAAGTTTCTAGAATAATGAGAAGACATTGAATAAAAATTTTGAAACTGTATTGAGTCTGGAATGAAAGTGGCGATCATAATTAGGAATCTTTTTTTGAGTCAAAATATCTTCAACATAAATTAGACGATGCTTTGATATTTTTAAATTATAAATGTTAATTAGTTTTCAATGAAAAAAATTTATGAAATATTGATGATGGAATGGTGTAGAAAAGGTGCTTCCAATCATATTCCGGAAAATCATAGTCAAGAAAATAATATTCACGTTCAGATTGGTAAGAAGATTTTGGGATGATAAAATACTTTTCTAGATAAGTCATAGGATTCATAAGTAGATAATAAATGTTTCAAGGTCATGAGGATGTATTGATATATAAAAGAGTTTGTGAAAAATGAAAGTTTACTAATGGAAAAACATTCCAGTATCAAGTTCATCAGTAAGATGATCGTATTCAGATTTTATTGACGTCTGGACGACATGGAGTATTATATTCAGATGAAGTTACTGCTAGAACTAATCCATCAGACTCTATGTTCTATTGAAAATTGGAGTGACCAAAAACCTTTATCATAATGTAAAATAGTATTTAGAAATCATAATAAGACACAAGTTTGTTGAGAAGTATTTAGTTATAGATTAAAAATTTGGACAAGATAATAGGATAATTGTCATAGTGGAAAAATAGGAATGGAGAATCATGAGGGAAAAATATGAATGGAGAATTGAAAGTGTTAAATAAGTAAATGATTTTTAAGATATTTAATGATAATTAAAAGAGTTGAAGAATTTAAAGAGAGATTAAAAAATCAAGTAGATTTGATGATTCAGAAACAAATAGAAGAAGTAAAAAAGAAAACTGAGATTTTAAGACAATTGAATAATCAAGAAATTTGGTTAAGAGAGAATGGTATTCAGAACCCCGCCTAAACCCATTTTTAGGTTCTTATAGAGGGAGAGTTTATTTAACTTATAGAGGGGAAACTGAACAACTGATGTGCTCGATCTTTTAAAATTGTCGAATTTGTATTGAGTATCCAACAAAAAATTGTGTTTTAGGTTGATTCAGCTGAAGACCATTGGATTGAAGTTCAATACGATCATCTATGAATGATATATATAAGGAACATACAATAGAATAAAATCTATCAATCTATGTGCATCAGAAGTGAGGTCCATCAGATTGAGATCCACTATAGAGAATAAAGTGAGAAGCCGATTGAGTTCCTAATCAGTTCAATAAAGAAGAGTAAAAAGATATTCAGACCAAACTAACCTTCAGAAAAATATATAATATTAAAGATTTCATATTTAGAAAGTTTAACAGAACTAAATAATGATGTTTTACAGATATAGGTTTTAGATAATGATTTGATACCAACATTTTCCTTCGATAATTATTGATGTTCTTAAAGATTGTATGTTGGCAAATTTTGAATCTTCTTACTTGTGGAGGTAGTGAATACTTTCTGAGGTGGATCAAAATAGAAGAAGAAAGTGATTTTTATGACTATGGTTACTTACAATTTGATGGTATGGTTTTTTGTAGGAATTTGATATAGGAAATTATAGTAGGGGGTATAAAAAGTATATTAGTAATTTTTTTACATGGATTGTATAATTGTTCAATGCTTGTACCTTTTTATTTAGGAATTAAAATAGAAAAATATTCCATGTCGGTGGGACTATCTAACATGGATATAAGTAGGTATTTTTTACCAATCCTTTTAAATATCTTTTGATTCCTTCTCATTATATTTTTTGATTAAAAATGGCGAGATTGTGAGGTATATTTTAGTGGATAACAACCCTATCAATTTTCAGATGTTAATAATATTTTTGTTAAGTATTTATGAAAATTTAATATAAAAGAAAATAAACCACCAATTCACCCTCTTCTCAGTGATGTCGACCCAAATTTTGGAAAAATGGTTATTTAAAATTAATCTTATACATTAATTTAGTATAAAAACAAATTTATATCGAGAAATCATTTTTTCTGAAAGACTATTTGTCATTGAATTATGCCAATATAATTTGATATTAAATTATTCCAATTATATATATATATATATTTCATTTTTTAAAATTTATTCCATATTTGGAATTAGTGGGTAATAATTTTGTGAATATTACAATTTTATATTTGGTCAATATAAATAGAAACCTCAGTATTTTTTGTTATTAAAGAAGAGGGTAAATTAGGTAATTAAAGTTTAAAATAAAATGGTAAGGATTATTAAATTACAATAAATAATTCCATATATTTATTGTATGATTATATTCTTTCAATAATCATATAATATTATTTTATATTAAAATTGTTTCCATTTTTATGTGATTATAACCATTATAAAATTTTATTTAATGAATCATCAAAACGTCGCACTCTTCTTTTATTGAAAAAAATATTTTTAACATAGGGTTAAATAGAGGGTATATTCTGTTATAATTATTCCATGGAAATACAAAGAATTTCCTTTCATCTTGGTAATTTATTTTTAATTTTTTTAATAAATAATTATCTTAATAATTTACACAACCCTGTCACAAAAATTATTCAATTAATGGAAGAACATAATAAATGATATTAAAAATTTTAAAATTTACACAATTTGAGATAATTTTTGTGACCCATGAATTTTATGGATTAAAATTACATTCTAGTTATGTATGAAAATAGTTTTTTAGAAATTTACTTGTTTTCACGATCTAATTAATTCTTGTATAATGAATAGTATTAAAAATGACAATAATGATATATTATAACAAATAATATTTTAATAAATGATAAATAATTCCTAAAAATATCATATTACATAATTTGATTATTATATATTTTATAATATGAACCAATATAATTATATGTTCCATTATATCATTTATTTTAACTATATTGACCCTCAATGATTAAAAATATGTGTTGTCACGTTACATAAGGATTGGGTAAATGGGGGTTTAGAACAAAACGATAAGGGTAAAAATGTGATCCAAACTTATATAATTTTTATTTTATGAATTTAATTAGATAAATACTCATAATATATTAAAATAAAATCGAATTAATCCCTATTTAATTAAAAATTAGTTTATATTGATTTAATATTTTGAGAAATACCAAGTGTTCCTCTCCCCCTCTTATAAAAAAATATATCTCCCCTTTATATAACTCATAAAAATCTATTTGGTTTATAAATTATCTACCAAAATCCTTTCTTAATATCCCAAAAAACATTTTATATGCATTATTGTTGGAATAATGCCAACCTTATTGGTCTTAATTTTTAATAAAAGGTAGTTTTCAGAAGAAGATGTTTCGTTTTTAATCAAGAATGTCTGATTATTTGTTCATAAAACTCATTAAAATATTCCTCAAACATGATAATATATAAAAAATGATATTTTTTTATCGTAATGGTTCTTTATGATAATTTCACATCATATATCTATCTCTTATTCCACCAAATAGAAAAGTCAACAATCATTCGTGTGTTTGAAGAGCTACAGCCTCAAAAACTAGTGTAATTTATTTTTAATTACCATACCCCAAGGATTTATTAAAATTTTAGAAATAACATTTATATATGATATTAATTGCATATTTTTCATTTTGAAAAGATAATATATTTATTTACAATC
Source organism: Viscum album (assembly GCA_963277665.1). Taxonomy (NCBI): domain Eukaryota; kingdom Viridiplantae; phylum Streptophyta; class Magnoliopsida; order Santalales; family Viscaceae; genus Viscum; species Viscum album. The sequence goes on from OY728156.1 coordinate 322,615,778, forward strand.
TTATATTTTCATTCTCTGAAAAAATGATAACATTACTCATGCGAACGGGTGGATTACCACCTCTATGAATAAATGTGACTTGTTTTTAATGACCACACCCCCTTTATGATATATATTTATATTTAAAATGGTAACAGTAAATTTATGATATATAATAATGCATTAAATATAAAATAATTTTTTCATTATTACTATAATTATCAATGAAAAATGAAAACGTTACTCATGTGTAGATACAAACTACTATCTACATTATTATATCATTGATTATTTTTCCTAACCATATTTCTTTATTTTTTATAAAATTATTATTGGTGTTAAAAAAATTATAATTATTTCATTATAATTATTCTGTATGTGTTGTAATCAGTACCACATTTACCATATTTTGCCAACTAAGGTAATGACTAACATATGAGCTAAGAATCATCAGAGCGTCTAACGTGAATTTAATTGATTATGTAATTGTATATAAAATGAGAGTAAATTTATGGGAATAATTAACATAAAAATCTTTCTTAATCATTTATAAAATTAACATTGTATTTTTATTTTGGAATAGAGGGAACATAGAAGACAAGTCAGACTCAATGTTTGATACTTTCTTTTAAAAATCATCTTTCAAAGTTTCCTTAAAAAATATATTTTTCTTCCATATAAATATTTTTAAATTTATAGATTTTTTATATGGATATAAATGATGTATAAATAATATTTTATTTTTATTTTTTAAATTTTTAAATTTTTTTTTCAAAAGAAATCATTTTACAGAATGTTTTGACATTCTTTATAGAAGACAAAAGCTATGATCTATTTCAACGTATACAATGGCAATGACTTTTCCATAAATATTTACCATTATTTATTGTTTGTATTCCTATAAAATATTTCATGATTTATTCAAAAAAAATTCTTTTTTGGGTATTTTTTATAAATAATTGGCTTTTTAGAAGAAAGGGAATTTTGATGTATGAAATGTTGTTCACACGGGTTTAAAAGAGTTTTTCATGGGGTTCATTACTAATATGATCTATGGAAATTATGATGAAAGGGTTGTAACATATTATATATCATTGGTGAGGTAGATATAACTTATATTATGAGTTCAACTAGATTATACTGGGTAAACCTATTATAGTTTATATGGTCGGTACAGCTAGATGACACTCCAATATATTGGGTAATGATCATGTTCTCTGGAGAATTATTTTAGATGATCGATATATAATTATTTAAATTTTATTGTTATTGTAAGTGTTATAATATGTTGATTTCCCAAGATTCCTACAAGAATTTTATATACCCTCTAATGAGTTTTAATGACAATCATTTTATTTTAAAAGGAATGAAAATGATCATTTAAAATGAAAAATGATGCTCTTTTCAAATAAAGTGGGTTTGTATTATGAACTAATTTGTCATGGGTTTTCGTGTTTTTTAGTAGACTAATAGTTCTTTTTTAATTATGCCCCTTACTAATAATTTGGTTGTTATCCCATATTTTAAAATACTTTCCCATTTTTTAATGATGGGTAAAGGAAAGAGAGATGTCAAGTTGAAAGTCATGAGGATTTTTTATTAGAATAAATCATGTTTTATTTTTTTTGATATTGTATTGTGTTAAATTGGATATTAATTTGAATTTTCCAATTTATATATATATGGGATTGTTATATAAGTGTTATGACATGAATATCTAAATATATAACCCTTAAATATCTTTAGGAATGCAAGAATGTGAATTCAAGTTTAAATTCTCTTGAATATGTAATGTTTATGGATGAGTCGTAACACAACCCATCACATAATGAAAACCCTACATATGTTTTACAGATGATCATAAAGTATTCATCAAATCATAATATCATAACTAAAAAAAATTAAATATGTTTTATAAACATTTCATCATCTCATCATTACATGACTTGTGGGTATGTAATTTGTTTCATAATGGTTTCTTCATTTGTCAATAACCCCATGGGAAGAAACATGTTTCATAGAATAATAATTAAATAAGTATCCCCATAATAAATAAATAGAATAAATTTGAATGGTTATATAATATCATATCCCTATTAAATAATTAAAATACTACGTTTATATAGATGAAAAATACATTTAAAATAATATTTAAACCTTTCTATTAGAACATGAGAAAAATATCATTTTTCTTTCGATAAAATTTTAATTAATATTTCAAGAATATGGGGAATTTGTTTTTTCATAAATAAACAAGGAATCATTTATTGGAATTCATAAATAATAAAATGGTATTATGGTCTAGAAAATTAGATCCCAAAGTATACATATAAAGGGAACATTATTTTCAATTTTTTTTAAAAATGCCAAAAAATACTTGTTAAAAAATCATTAAATAAGATCTTTTTAGAACTTTTTAGATAATATAAATTGTAATAAAAATGATAATTTTAAAAAATTTATTATATTGTTAAAAACTCCCCTATAATAATTTTTAATATCATGGACAATAAAAAAATAGTGAGCCAAAAAAAGATGAAATTTGGGGACATTTTCATTAAAAGAATTTTCTTGATCATTTTAATTAAGAAAAAGAGAAAATAAAAAATAAATAATTTATATCCCATAAATAACTAGAGAATAAGTGTTTATATATACGCTTCTAGAAATTAATATCATAAAATTTTCCCTAATGGAACCTTGAACATAATTAATCTCGAAAGGAAGCGAGATTGTAACCATAACAGTTACAACTTTTGTAACATCAGATTCATTACTCTCATTAATGAAATAAATAAAAATGATGATTTGAATAACATGAACATACATATATTCATTATATAAAATCAAAATGGTTTATTATAAACCCCAAATGACTAAAACTAGTTTTGAATATGACATATGTCTCGCTGAAACAGAGGAAAAATGAGAAACTCTTATCTCAAGTAGCATATTTCTTTTGTACACAAAAATATATCCCATAAAATGAATATGTATTTATTATAAATATATTAAAAACCCATATTAATTCATGATATATTTTTTATAACCTATTTATAATTTATAATTATGCTTTTATAAATAATTTCTTTATTAAAATAAAAATTTGGGAGAAAACTGATAAATTGTTTTGTGAATGTTTTAGGTTGATGGTTTGAGTACTTGTAATTTGTTCATGGATTCATCATCTATATAATAATAATAATTATTTAATTATAATATTAATTAATCATATACACTTTAATAATGAATCATAAATATAAGTGATAAAAAATGAATTACATCACTTAATGGAGTGGGTAGTTCATACATACACCTGAGTGGTGCTCCCACGTATTTTAAGATTGAGAAAAAGATAGGTAAAAAATATTTCACAATTTCAGAATTATTACTATATAATAAATATAATATATATTAATTAAATATATCCCATTTTCTATAAATTTCAATCGTAAATGAAAACGGAATCACTTCTCTACATGGATGGGGTAGTCCAAATTTATGCAAGAGAGATACTTTCATTTCTCATTTTATGAAAAAGGAGGTAGAGAATAGTTGTAAAAAAATCAGCATAGAATTTAAATATATTAATTATATGGTATTTATGATTATATGATAGATACAATTGGTTTAAAGAACGCGTAATAACAAAAAAAATATATTTTATTAGTTAAGGGATACACTTATTCGTTGAAAAGCCTCCTTGGGATTACTCATTAAAACATGATAGGATGTTATTAGAATAAAAAAAGAAACTATAATATGTGGGGAGTAATTATTGGAAAATTATTAGAGTAAATATTTTTTTGAGATAATATTCCATTGAATTGTGTAGAAGTGAGGAGATATTATGCCCTTTTATAGTGATGAAATGTTCATAGTTGGAATAACATAAAATATTTAAATATAATAAATTATTTTTCAAGTGAATGTTTGCCAATGTTAAAAAATTTATAATATAATTTATTTAAACCATTAATAAATCCTTTATAATATTATCTGGAATATTAAACGTTATTATGTTATTTAACCCCTTCGATATCTAATTTAAAAATTAACCATTGTAACAAAACTATCATTCATAAAAGTGTTATATAATTTCCTAAAAGGTAAAAAATAGAACAAAAATTTCCATGGGATGAACAATTACGTCACAAAATAAAATCTTATTTTCCAATTTTGTTTTTTTTATTATTTTATATAGTGTACTAAAATATTAATTAACTTTTATTATCATGAAATCAATTTTAAATAACTATTCCCACATTTTGACTTCAATGAAATGAAGACACAAATAGAATCAGAATACAAATTCTCACAAGATAAATTATAAATTTTTAGTAAACAATAAATTAATTTTTCACCAAAATTAATATAAAAATGTAGCATTAGTATTTTTGAAATTTCTTACATTAATATTTTTACTATGTGCAAAAACTCTGTGTGAGTGCTTTGTAAATATTTATGTTCATTATACCCAAAAGAAATTTCAATTAATTTACCATCAAAAAAATAAATTTATTTTTTTTCAAAAAAACTATTATATTTATTAATAACACATTAATATCCCTATGATTACATATAATAGAAATTTAATGCAAGGGATTAATTTTTTTTAATTTTCCATTACATAAAATGATATAAATGTATTTATCAAAGAAAAATGTCACTAAGATGACCCATTTTCAAATATATGAATGCTTGGTTGTAATTAAAAGAAGCCATTGGAATATAGTTAATAGTTTGGATGAATTTTAAACCTTTTTATATATTTTGTACATTGATTATCTCATTTTATCTTTTACTATGGTGATGAATTTAAACACAGTTACTATTCATAAAGCCTAAAAAAATAAAAGGGCCATATTTAAAAAATTAGGGCGTCATGATTCAAAATATGGAATTAACTTTTTAGTATTAGATTTATTAATGTGGTGAAATGGTATTTTTTATAAAATTTCATTTGAAATCATTAAAATTAACTTATAAAGACACCCAATATAATATTGATTGATATGGAATTATTTGGAGTATTTTTAATAAAATTTATCTTATTTTACTTTTAGAAAATTAAAAATATATTGGGACTTTTAAAATTTTAAGATATATATATTAAAACTTACACATACAATTAATTTTAAGATATATATATTAAAACTTATATGACTTATAAAAGGTATAGTATTTTGTATAATTTTATAATATAAAATATTTAATCAATATCAAACTTATTTAATTAATTCAGTATTAGGAACATTCATTTTTTATGGTTAAGGAAAACCAGACGTGACGATTCATTGAGGCGATAATCTATACACATGCACAAATGTCAATTTTTCCTTAAGAGAAGATGGGAAATTTGGTTAATTTTTACTCCATTATCAAAATAAGATTCAACATATATCCAAAAATTATATCATTCTATAGAGTTTTGAAAACTAGAATTATAAAGGATTCATAGAAAGGAAGGATGGTAGGGAAAATAATTACTCAGGTCGAGAACATTGATCTTCTATGGATAATTCCTCGGAATATTAGGGAATAATATAAAATATGATGACTACAAACTAAAAAATGAGGAATATGATTCTAGGGTAAGGATATATGTAAGGGTTTTAGGAGGAAAATGAATTTTAGGAGTGGTATTAAAGGGGTTCTGGGATTCCCCTTTAATAAGTGAGATGAGATGTGATTTTTTTTGTAAATACCCCTTAGATTTTAATAATGGGAGTAAATCTCAATGAAAGACTCTCTAAAATTGATAAATAATGGAGTGATGAATAGATATTTTTGATAATGGACTCAAACACGCATTAGAACACATGTTTTTTCATTTTTCACTTTTGACTCCCTATTAACCCAAATTTACTCTTACTATGGTAACTACTTTTTTTCAATGTGGTTTATCATTTATAAATATAAAAATCTTCTTTATTAAATGATTTTTACCAAATGATTCTAAATTTTAATTTTTTTTGGTTTATTAAATTTCAAAATGTAATGAAAATAAATTTTAAAATAATAAATATATAATGTATTAAATATTATATCTTGTGAAAACTATTACAGATGTTCTAAAATATCATATATAATATTTAAAAATACATTCAGTATTTTTATATTTATAAAATCCATTCCAAAATTCAATTTTTAATATAAAAATTTAAAGAGTTTCTATTACATACTTATATTCTAATAACATTATTATATCACAACATTTATAAAATGGTATATTCCATAATTCATATAAAAATCAATAATTTTTTAAAAAATACAAAAAAAATCTTATGAAACTATTATAATTATTAATAAAAAATTAATTATTTTTCAAAAAATTCAAATTATAATATTTTGAAATATCACTTTTGAACAAAATTATAAAATGTTAGGAATAGATTTTTTATTGGGAAAATAACCCGTAAAAGCATAATATATTATTATTCTTATTTAATATCATTTAATAATTAGTGTTTATAAATTATTCCTGTTAATATATATTAACATAATTGAATTATAAGTTTATAGTGATAAAAAACATAACAACTTAAAAGATTTTTTTCTAAAATATACTATTTTATTCTTAAAATGATATTATTATTCATTTTTTCTATAAAAATTGAATTTTATTCATATTAAAAGTTTAATTAATTTTTTTCCTATAAACATATCATATATTTTTCCATTATATACCTTCCAATAAATTAAACAAGTAGGTTTTATCGATCATTATTAAATGTTTTTGTTTAATTTAAACATAACATATTTTCAATTAAGTTTAGTGTTTCATGTGGACAAATCTATCAAAAAATTGAATTTTTAAAGGAAATCACATATTGAAATATAGGAGTAAAATAATATAAAAATACATGGATCATAAATTTAGAGGATAATTTTTCTATAACAGAATGCTTGAGAGATGAATCTCCCCATTTTCAAACATTCCCTTCACAAAAATCATTCAATGCAATCCCTTAGGGAACATCTATTTATAATCCAATGTGAGTGAGGGGGAAGAGAACTGTGTAAACATATAAGGTAAATTCCTTCCCAATATAAATAATTCATGAAACCAATTGTGTAAGTTCCTATAGTAAGGACTCTTTTATAAATTTTTTGTAAAACGAAACTCACATTGTTCATTTTTGATCAGAAACCTTTTGAAACCATGAATTTAGAAAACTCTACCCTTCCACATTTAACTCCAATAAAAAAAATTACTTTCTAAGGTATAGGTAATCCTAATGGTCTCCCATTATGAAATATTTTACATATATTTAGTTACTTCTTGAAGGATCCTTATTTTAGATACCCATGTCTCATTTAAACTGCATAGTTTTGTTCTGCATACCTATATAAACATAATAATATCTACCTTATTTTATTAATTTCATTATGAACAAATACCAAAATAACAAATTCTGTCATGGAAAAACATATCTCGAGAATATTTATAGGTTTCAACCACTAAAATGTTCTCATTAATGATCTCATCATAGTTTCCAATTAGTGATGCATTCATACCTTGGGAAGCCTATTGGGTGTAATCCCTAATCAATTTCTAATTTATAGAATCACCTTTACAACCCATATTAATGATCAATACATTCCTAGACCCCCTACTATGTGTAATCACCAACAATACAATATGTTTTTGTTATACCAAGAGATATGATGATCTAAAGTGGTCCACTCATTTATTATTCGAAAAAATGATATTTCTAGGATCCTTTCTCCTAATAATTCACACTACATGACCTTAATATAATTATAATAGGCATATGTCATAAGAACATAAACTAAAAAACATTTTGTTTCTTGTTTCACACTCTTATAAGAAACATCATTTTTATAGAATAGATATCTTAAAAGGTGCATCCGTATTCATTTGAGAATGACATTAAAAGGTAACACAACATTATTCCCAAAAAAACCTCAAAAAGGTTTGATTTATCTCGTTAATTTTCAAAGAAATACATGAGATCAAATTACCTCCACATTGATATGTCGTAAGCCTCTATCATGGGCCTGATCCCAACTCCAAAAATTATATAACCTTGTTGGATGGTGAAAAATTCTAGATTTCCCACCTTTTCTACATTAAAATGTACCTTAGTCAACAAAATGGGGAAATATATAGAACATCTTATAAATTTGTATGTTCAGATTGAATCATTGTAATAATTAATCACTCACATGTCTAGGGTAACTACTGTTTTTAACCTAAAAGGTTTAAAAATATATCTTAAATCAATAAGGGTGTCCTAGAATAGAAAATAAGACACCATAGGGGATTATAGACCCCCTATCCTCTCATCTAACAAAATGAGCCATCATCACCACCCAATACGATCAAGTGGCCACCCATCCTAAAAAAGAGGTTTATTCTTGTAAGACCTAAAATAATATACGTGGGAGATGAGAAATATTTAAACTCTTGAGAGAAATATTGGGGGACCCCAAAACAATTTATTTTCCCATGAATTATATCGATTAACCATGAAATTATGACTCATGTGTTTTATATAAAGGTTTAATTTATGGGGAATTCCCTTGGGTATCTTCCATCACCTGAAAACAGATTGACATGTGTTTCATGACTCTTGGAAATGATAGTGGAAACTTTCCAGAAACTATAAATTTTGAACACCACTAGGTAACACAAAAGGCATAGTATAAGGTTATTATGGACATAGATCTTAAATGTACATTGTCACTAACCAATACCCCATGAATCTACGGGATGAAAATCATATTTTTTTTATTATATATTAGTGTCTCCTTCTTGACTTTATTGGTAGCTCTTGTAATCGTACAAAAGACGAATCCCCACTAGCTATCCTATGATAGTTCACTGCAAAGAAAGAGAAACTAGTTTCCATATCCAATTAATTTAGTTGTCTATATCTAGTGCGTGGGAATATATATATCTCTCATTTATGGTAGATTTGTGAGTATATAAACTACATCCCATCGACTATTTGGGAGAATCCCATACTTGATTAAACTAGTCACTTAAATCACCAGGGAAAGATGAACCCAACTCATCATGAATATTCTAAGAAGGACGCCTTGGAGATCTTAACCCCTTTGACAATAATGAGAATTTGGGATGTGATATTTTCAATGTATGTTGGCTTCTAAACATTATTAGAAATTTTATAATTCTATTCCCATTCAAAAATCATGTGTATCATCTGAATATCCAAATAGAAATTAGAGATTCACCTAGAAGGGATCCTAATCCTGACGGTCAAAACCAACATTGTGTGATCAAAATCATGATCTATGTTCCAACATTGATCAACTAGATTAATTAATTGAAATGGATGGATCACTTGGGGAAATATATTAACTTTAAGTAGGTATTTAACTATAAAGAATATGATATTTTTGAGGTTAACTGGAATATTAGGATAGTGTATTTATTATTCACTAACTCATCATCAACAAGATAATGAAACTGTAGACATATAGATCTTATCCATGCATGTACTATAACACGAAACATTGAATAAATTTACCAAATAATACATTATTGAGTTACTCCCCATAATTCCATAGTATACAAATATAGAGGTCCTCAACAGAGTTTCTACTATTAATTTCCTCCCCACAACACTATTGTCAATAAATATTGAGGCCCCCCATAGAATACACTAGGATGGTTCTTCCCCTAAAACTATAACTGGAAACTAATGAGATCATCTATAAAGTATTTGATATTATGTTTCCACCCTTAACACTAGTATCAATAAATTTGAGGATCCCAAACATATTATATAGTTTGATATTCCCAAAAAAAACCATAATCAATAACTCTACAATTCTGCTCCAGATTAAGCTAAATTAATTTCCTCTCCACAACACAATTATCAATAAATCTAGAAATCCTCCCTTGATAATCCTCTATGAATTTAGAACTCGAATCATTCTGATTTGGTACATTAGTGGTCCTTTTTTGAGAATAAACTATTGAGGTCCTTCCTTCAACACCATAATCAACTAAATTGGAGCTCCTCATTATAGAATTTTTAATGAAGGTAATCCTTTCTTACTAATCACAAACCAATTTATGAACAATTTCAGATAAATTGATGTGAAATTCATCCACAGAGTACCATTATCATTAACTATAGAAGGCCAAACTTGAATATGCGCTATGGAATTCCTCCACACAAAAACATAACATAAAACTCCTGAGGTCCTCCAAAATCACTAGTTACTGATTTATTCCTTGTAGCATGAATATTGCGTTATAATAAGGTTTTCCCCCATTGAAACATCTATAACAAGTAAGAAATGGAAGTTCAAGCCATGGAAAATAGGTTAGAAACTATATAGGTACTTACAAGAGTATACTTATCTGAGGTACTCTATGTAAAATTCAAACATCCAAAATGAAAGTCCTCCCCATATCACCTGTTTTGATGGAACTCATCATAATATCACATTTTTTTAATTAAATATACTCCCAATGTCAAAATTACTCTAAATTTTCCCTTATATCTAGAGGAACTCATGATAATAAGGTATCTACAGTAAATGAATCATTTTTTATTGGAAATTTATCATCCCATTTAATATATATTCCATAAAAATGATTGTCATCTACACCTCCCTCAATCTATGAATAACTAGACGTGATAAAGGAAATTTTAAACAATAAAAATTCACTTAAGAAATAGGAATGAAAGATAATTTATGGGTATATAAGGCCAAATAATATTGTAACGAGGATTAGGATAAAATCATGGCCATGTGGATTTATTTGATGAAGATTGAATAATGTTCATGTTTTATCCCTTAAAATATCTTCCATAAGATATTCCCAATGTACTATAAGAGGTGTTAATACCTTAATTACATCATAACTTGTGGGTATCACTCTATCATATCTCGACAAAATACTTTTCCTAAAATTAGAACATTATGTTTTCAGACCAACCTTACCTCAATTTTGAAATTGCCTCTTATTTATTTTCTTAATGCCCTATATTTATAGAAAAAAATGATGAGGTTCCAATATTATATCCCAAATAGTTTGAAGAATCATGACCACATTTCCATTGATTCCTGAAATGGTTTGTATATTAGTGGGTGAATTGGATACATAGATTTTCATTTCACTCAATTGAAATGATAAGAATATTTTAAGGAAACATTTCTGCAATGGAATCACTTGAGGAAATTTATACATTTTTAGATCTGTATATTCTAGTTATACTATATAATAATGTATTTTCATTATGAAATACTAGAAATGGTATACATGGGGGGAGTGGACTATTTATAGGTTCCTTTATTATGATTCTAAGAATATAACAAAATAATATATCTATATGAATGTGGAAACAACAATCATGGGGATATATTCAATAAATACCACCTCTAAGAAATAAATTTGTTGCATCTTGATCATGCATGGATGGAAGTCCAAAAGTGCTATAAGTTCATTAACATATTCATAATTTCAGTACATGTATCACAAAATCACATGGGACTTGAGATTTTTCTCTCCACCCCCACTGTGATAATCAAATCCATAGCGGAGTCCATATATAATAGAAGTGGAGAAAAATCGTCTCTAATACCCAAGGCTGGGGGCTTTATTATTTCCCATTCCTTGAATGAAGGATTGATTTTAATGAATAAAAATAACTTTCCAAGAACCATCGAGAAGGCCTCTTCAATAAATATTTTGTTATTCATTCCCTTCATAAGGAGTATGTCTAGTGAATGATGTTATCATCACCCACATGATTACTTTATATAACCCACTTCAAGAAGATTAGCAGATGAAACAAATATGTGGATAAAAGTCAATAAGGAATTCCAATAAACATAAAATAAGTGGATTATGACCTTTCCCTAAAATGATATTTCAAATTTGGTAAATACCATTAATTTTATAAAGCATATAAAATTTTTATTCCATATACATGGTTCTGTTAAGTAAATGTTGTTATCATTAAACAACTATATAACATGATTTTTGAAAATGAATTGAAAAATTGAAATGCAATAAAAATACATTAAAAATGTGGTGCATGATAAAATGTATGTATAGGATGTTCACCCTTGGGATGAGTTTAGAAATCATGGTTTGGAATATCCTAAAAACAACATGTTACTACATGCTCAGTGATATTTGGATAAAGATAATGGGTTTGGTTTAACATTATCCACTATCCGCCTACCACATGAAACAGTTGAAATATTTCTCTTAAAGAGAATATTTACTGATATTATGATAAATTGATGAATATTTGGTGACTAAAAGATGAATAAATCAATGTAGAAAATAATTAACTATTTGAATTTATATAATTAGAAAAATATATATCCTATAGTAATCCACTTTCAATTAGAAGCTCATAGTCAACCAATAAGTGAAGTTCCATGTCACCTTCCTAACTCAAAGAATATAAACCAAGTCTATTTATACTCATAATTTATTGAATATCAATATTTCTTTATACGAGGGAAACAATGACCATCCTTTCCAGCGAGTTACTCTACGAAGACTCAATATGGTTATCAATAACAATCATAAGTGGAATACATTATTAGGTTCCACCCACTAGCTATACATGGGCATCGACCCATATGGTAGTGACACCAGAATTCCATGATTCTATTATGTACTTTGTCACTTGTAATCCATGATAATATTTTGCAATAAATAAAGTTGCTTTTTATTAAAACTTTTATAGTAAATATCAAATGTTCAAATTTACTTTGACCAATATTAATAATAGTCGATAATAGACCACCATATAAAATATAAGTACAATATAGATGTATTCTAGATCATATTATCCAATGAAAATCATAACTCTTACAAGAAAAATAATACAAAATAATAATAAAATATATATATTTAACACATATAAAGAACATAAAATGAGAATTATTATTTAGGGGAGTAATTTTAATGAATTTATACAGAATAAATATATCTATTAAATGGATTTGGAACATCATTTCCACAATGAATTATGACAATTTTTAATATATCTATTATAATTTAATTTTTATGATTTTTTTATATTAAAGGTAAAACTTATAGGTAAATATTACATATGGCAGAAACCATATCACTAACTAGTAATAATATCCCTTATGAATCACATTTATCATAGAATGATATGTATGTAAAATTAGTAGGGTTCTCTGTTGAGAAATCCTAACAAAAACGTCAATTTATGAGGTTAGATTTGATTCATCTATTGATGAAGTTCCATGTAGTAGAAATAAATACTAGATCAATGTCGGCTAAAAACCTGATGAGTTTAGAACCACTAAAAACCACGCACATAAGGATTATACTATTGTGATAAGGGGCCATTTATCACTGGGTAATGTAATATAGAAGTGTAAATTATTCTAGAAATGAAAAGGAGTTTATTATAATTACAAAATTTTACCAAATATATCTCCCATATATAATAGTTAAATTTAAAATTATTAGAAAATATATTTTTAAATTGTATAACATATTTTGGAATCATTATTTTGAATTAAATAAGTGTGAATTTTTTATAATTTTTTGAGATAATCGAATTTTTTGGTAAAAATTAAAATACTATGTGAATATATGTAAGCATTATGACATCCTAATGATCTAAAAATGATGTAAAAAGTAAAATTAATTATTTTTATACAGAAAATGGATTTATTAATTAAAATGATTTATTTAATTGTATTAAAATTAATTATCATGGCCGATTATAAATTTTTAGAAATACGAAAATATAATCTAATAATTAAAATTAAAATTCTCAATGAATAATAATTTATTACAAATACTAAATAATATATTATAATGGATTTACTATTTTAATGAATCAATAGAAAATAACCAAGCCCTACATGTCAAATACCATGGGCTAAAACCATCTTAAGGATTATGGGTTTTTAATCATTTTGGTTCCAAAACTAATTTTTTAAAATTAAATTAAAATTCCACCTTATTGGATTTAAATAATTACCCATTATCTCATTTATCATAATAAAAAATCCTATAAGAATTATTAATCCCTTATTTTTCCTCTATTGAGTTTTTCTACGGACTTTCTATGGTTTTTTGGTGTTCGTATAAATTTTTAAGAAGCCACATTGCATGTTATGGATTCTCGATCCTCTTACCTCTTTTCATTTAAAATAATTTGATTTAATAAAATTAAAAATTAATTTTCATATACTACCATGTAAGTAATTTGAAGCTATTATAATCGATATAATTTTTTTAGTAAAGGGTTTATTATTTTAGATATTTATTGCCTTTTCATAAGTCATTAGTTTTTTGACCAAAGAGTTTTCTCTAATATATTTTTATCCTTTATTATTATATATTGTTACAAATTCCTTATCATATTTTCATTTAGATATCCACAATCCCTAAAATTATATGATTAAGAGAAGCTACTATAATTTTTAAGCATTGATATTGTCATAATATATTTGTGAAGCAAAAATTTTGTGGATTCCTAGTAATAGAATCAGTGGTAGGGTAGAAAAAAGTGGATTCATTCTCGGATGCATATTGAATTAGGGGTAATAAAACAAAATATGGTTGGTGGGGTATTAACTCGACCCTCACATGATTCCCAACAAATGGTACAAATTGTACATTTATTTTGACACTCTCGTGGGATAAACTTGGGTTGGTCACATGATTATTATAAAGCAGTGAACTCAATGACTATTTTCTATTGATATCCCTATAACATGAATGTACCATTAAATATAACCATTTTGTTCTTATTTAAGGGTACTATAAATATATTGTTAATATCATATAGTTTTCCAGTTGATTTTGGGATATTCAGTAATATAAATATATTTTCCTATTAAATGGGGAAATATTGATGTTCTATATTTTCATTATTTTAACATGGAAAAAGATTGATTACTTATGCACAATCATGTATATGGTTTCATAGGTAACACTATAATGAAAAAATTTCAACCACTCTCCTCATACGATGGATGCATTGGAATTATTAGTTGATGGATATGGGCTCGAATTATATAGCCCTTCAATGGAACATTGGGTCTTATGAGACAAACTAGATTGCGTGTTTAGTGAGTTCCTCACCTATTTACATATGATGAACAGTAACAAGGCTATGGTGATGTTTTTTAATGTCTAAAAGTATATATTCGATCACTATGAGATATGTTATTCTAATTCATTTATTTATCTGTTATCATTTCTTCCAAGGATATATTACAATCCTAACTCACTTTGGTGTGGAATTTATTTTTTCATATCATATTATTTATACCATGATTGTGTATGATATCATTCGATGTGTTCCACCCTTTTCTGAGAATCCATGTACACCCCTTTATTTTGTTTTTCCATTCCCAAAGAAAAAAATACAATTAGATTCTGTGAAATATGTATTTCCAAGGAGAAATGATAATGTTTTATATTTTCAGAAGACGTGTCTTCAATTAAATTTTAATTTAATGTATATTTATGTATCTAGTTATATGAAACAATTGAACAATATGATATTAGGATTTATGTATTTTTTAAAAATGTATTAATGTTACCACTATCTCTAGGATATTAGATTTAGTGTGTTATAGTTGGTTTCAACAAGAGATTATTATAATCCTTCAGAATAAGATATAGAAGATCATAGTTATTGAGCATAATCATTTGATAAACCCTAAAAATATTATATTAATATATTTGGATTATACAAAATTAATTTTTATTAATGCATAAGGATTATATACTAATATTTTTAATTCATATTTTTAGGGATGAAATAATTTTGATTATTCCATTTTTTATAAAAGGAACATATTATAACGAATGTAATCCTTATCATGACCCATAAATAATTTATAGATTTACCCCATTTCAAGTCAATGCGAATAGATTTTGGATAAAGTAGATTATCAATATATTTGATAATTTAACCGTGGTTATGAAAAATAAATATTCCCACGTATAAAAACAAGTCGCACCTTATCATTGGGTGATAATATGAGACGAATTAATGTGAAATAAACATATGTAATATAAGGAAATGACCAATAGATTATTGGATGAGTAATAGATTAAGTATTTATAGAGGATATTCATTTGTTTGGTTTGTATTGAAATGGATAAGGTAATCATTGTTTTATATCATCTTAGAGGAGATAAATATCAAGAATGGATTCAATTAAAAACCACCATGAATAAGGAATAAATAGAAATCATGAAGTTGAATAAATTTAAACTATATTCCATGTTATTTATTTTTCTCATTATCCATGAGTTTACAAGAAAAATAAATTCCATGATTTAGTTAAAATAGAAGAACAATCTTTTCATCATTACTTGTAATGCAGTGAAATTTTATAATTTTATGTTTTAGATTATGTATATAATCAAGAATTAAATGTTTTTTTGTTATTTTATGGGTTGAGGACAAGCCTTTAATGGTAATTAGTTATTCATACATTTTCATTATATGAGTAAAAAATCACCCATTCCATGAATACTATGAATGAATTTTACTATTAATTAACCTTAATTGTAAATTAATATTATAGAAGAGTGAAATGAAATACAAATAGTACTTTTCAAGGAAATAAGGGAAGGGTATAATTTCATGAATTTATTAATTGAAGAAACAAACCCAATAGGGAATAACAAAATAAAATGGGATTTTGTTATATGTTTTGAGATAAAGGTTGTGAAATGCATGGATGGAAAGAAATAGGAGTTGCTGATAATTTCCAATGAATAAATTTAATGAAGATAGTATACAATTTCAATAAGTACCCTATGAGTCAGAGGAATCTACTGTAGAAGAGTAAAAGGGAGATATACATGGATTATACAATAATGAAAACATGTTTTTATGTTCCAAATGATTTCATATATGGTAAATTGATCTTCAAATCAATGTTAGACACTATATTATTTGATTCCATAATTATACATTAAACTAGATATTTAAAATGTTTTACGAAGTTTTAATCATCCTATACCACATTAAGGAAGCATTTTTTAGTTAAAGATCATAGTATAATACATATAGAAATTAAATTATATTTTCCCACATTTATTAAAATTATTGTAGGTTATATAGTTTTAAACTTGGATAAAATACCAATGGTTTAATTTTTTAAAACCTAGGAATGGATCAGCTCACAATGTATGATGAATGAATTTTTTATTAGGAGAAGGATATTATAATTTCTAATCCTAGAACAGAATCTCTTATTTTTGTAGGAGAGTCTACAATTTGTGAGTCTTGTTTGAAGCAAACTCTAGTAGATTATCTCAACGAAATTTTTATATAGTACGAATCAATGAATGAAAAATATATATATAAAATAGAGGATGTATCTATTGTGATGGATTATATTGTGGTATTCCATAGGTAACTACATAGACATAATCATAAACATTAATTTTAATCATATATTACCATTTTTAGGGAAAATCCACATCCAATACTTACAATATAATATCAGTAATGGAATTGGTTTAATTAAATAAAAAACTTATATGTATTTGTTGAAAGGGTTCATATTAGCTAGTATTTCTCATTACGGAGAACATGTATTAGGTTTTATGAAAAAATATAATTCGGTGAGGTTATTAATAGATAATTTGGAAACCAATGACATTTATATTAAGAACCAATACAATTTACAACACATTTAGGTTTTGTTAGATCAAATGAAAGGGTATCAATGATTCTAAAAGATTCACCTCCGATTTATTTATCAAATATATTGAAATAAATAGAGAATAAATTTAAAAGTAATCTTTTTTTTGAAAGGAATTATATTTTTTAGTTCTAAATAATTCTCTTTGGGGTATCAAATACACAATCTTTATTTATGAATCTAATTAACAGAGTATTCAGATAATTATCTTGATAAATTAATTTATTGATGACATCTTGATATAATTGAAATTTTATGAATATAATTAACGTCATTTAAATATTTTACTAAGGAATATAAGAAATAATGAACTACATGGTTAATTTAATATACATGGATTTTGGTTTTAAGTAGTTTGATTTGTTGCGTATATTGTCTCCACGTATAGAAATTTGGTTGGACTTATGATGAAATGGTTTTCAAATAATATTCCAAAAATTTTAATATAACATATATATATATATTCTAAGGATTATTAGGTTAATATTTGAAATTAATTCAATATTTTTCCAGTTATCTATTTCAAAAAACCATATTGACAAATAAAGCACTAAAATTTACATGATAATATAAATGTGAAGAATGATTTGAGGATAAGAAGAAATAAATAGTCTATACGATAATATTATTCTTAACATATATAAAAAGAAATTTTATATATACAATGATGTATCACACAAAAGACTATGGTCTGACATAGTGATTAATGATACAGTTTTTCTGTAAGTATCAATGAAATTAAAGACCTCATAAAAGAACTATTAATTTCAGGTTCTAGATTTGGTGCCCATAATATTTTATTTAAAAATATGGATATAATCTATATTGTGAAATATGTGACATGTATACTGATCAGAATAGGATGAATGGAATATTCCCTAAAAAACTCAAAATTAGATAAAGAAGATGACTAGAAATACTCAAGGACAATGAATTTGTAATAGACTACCACCATGGGAGGGAAAATATAGTTCTATATTCCCTATGTTAAAAAGATCATGGATTTCTATGAATGAAAAATATATAAAATTATCCAATATTCATGAATATAAGAAAAAAAGATATGAAAATTAATAGAGAAGGTTAAATATTATTCCGTTTCTAAGAAAATTACAACCCAAATTTAGTAGATAAGATAAATAAGTCTCAAAAAGTTGAAAAGTGAATATGAAAGGATATTAAATCCCTAATTTAAGAAATTGTTAAATATATCATCTATATAGATCATGTGTTTATGTTTGTAATGAGACTATATCAACCATAAATTTTTTATTTATAATGGTAACTATTGGATGGAGCTCATAGATTGAATTACTCTATACAACCCATTATTATAATGATTTATATGGATGTAAAATATCAGTTATGGTTGGAAAAAATGATTTAAAAAATATATTATTATGTATCAATATGTTTTTCCTGCCAAACTATAATGAGAAAATGAAAATCACATTAGGAGTTATGTAATCTCTTCTTATAACTATTTATATTAGTAACAATATTATAATGGATATTTTTACATCAATGACTAAGATAACTACAAATAATGATTCTATAGGGGTGATTATTGACCACTATACAAATTCTGCACATTTGATATCAATAAGGTATTATCAATTCCTTGAGAAAATTGAAAATTTCTCTACCAGTGAAGTTGTTAGCCATCATAGTGCATTGCTATTTATTTTATATTATTTTTAACCCCATTTTATTTCAACATTTTGGATGGTTATTCTTATGTACTTGAAAAGTGAGATACATTTGTGCACCTATTATATTCATCACACATAAGGTCACTCTGAAAAACAACCCAAACCTTTAAAGACTTGATGAGGTCATGTTCACATGACTTACAAGGATTTTGATACCATTAAATACATTTGGTAGAATTTTGATACAACAATAGTTCAATATAAGCATAATAACACCATAGTAAATGAATATTCCTAGAAAAGATGTCATACTCCAACCTATTGGGATGAACATGGAGAAGGAGATTATTTGGTGTAAAAGCCATTAAGAAAACAACTGATAAGGCGTGAGATATCTAGAATCATATCAAGACAGATCTTACAAGATAAACAGTCTATGCAGGTTACTTGTGGATGGACATGGAATTATATGTAAGTGGTTATATTGTTATGTTCTGACATAGGTACCAATCAATGGTTCCTATAACCTATTGAAAACATGGCCTCAAGTGTGCCACACTATATTTTAGAGGTTTCTTTGTAGAATTAATGATCTAGGGTGTGTCTGTTGGGAGGCTGTGACCTCATGTCAATGTGAAGAATAATAAATATTTAATAACAGATAAACAAATGTGGGAAAGATAAAAAATAGTTAGTGGTAGATAAATTGAAACATCCATAAAACTAATTATCTCAAATGCTGAACAGTGAAGTTTAAAAATTATGATGATGTAATGCCATGTCTCTATAATGAAAAAAAATGGTATACAAGAAAAAAGTATGTAAATACAATACATGTCATACAAGAGAAAAAATGATTCCAAAAATTGTCCTAGCATCCAGGCTGCCCGCTCAATCAACTTCAACAAAGCCAAATCCTATGAAAGCAAGAAATTCAAGTGTCCAAGGTGGGATGCCTCCGCTTATTTATTCACATATTCATATAATCTTCCCAGGTTCCCTCAGCATCCTAGACAGGGTGTGAGAAAAATAACAGTTTTCTATAACCAACGGTGTCTATAAAATCATATAAGTGAATATAAAGTGATCTGTTTGAAGGTATATATAAATGTTAGCTAGGAAAAAATAATCCCTCACACATACTATTGCATCAGTTGGTAATATCTTTAAACATTATATCATTTAATTAATTTTTCTTATTTTGTACAGTTAAGTATTGTGAGGTGTTAGAAACACTAAAAATATACCATAATATTGATTAAAGACGACTCAATGTGAAACCAAGGAATCATTTATCTTAGGGGTTGGCCAACTCATAGTAGTAACTCATGCAGTTTTGCATAAAAGTGTTAAAAGTATAATTTAAGGAGATCTCCCAAGGCATTCCACTATAATTGATTCTAACTGTTTCCATGGTTCTCATCCACGATAAACATTGGGTTTTCATTACTAGGCCTAATAGTGTGGAACCATGATGACACATATAGAAAAACATCAATTTGGATCCACGGATCGTATCCAAGGAATCATAATATATAGAATTATTGTAATGGGATCTGACTATATCATATTGGGAATATGCATGTGGGAAAGGACCATGTTCCAAGACAGATATCTCCCTTGGAAACTGACTCCTTGAATCATAATGGTGTTCTCTAGGTTCTCAATAAATTACCCCTGGAATCAAAGGATGTATCAATTTTAATAACTCCTATAAAGGTAGAATGGTCTATATGAAATGAGAACCTTATATATATTCAATTTGTATCATATATAATTATTGATAATGTAATATTCATGCCTTTTAACCATTTAACAATTTCATTCCTTTACCTTTCACAATATGTGACATGGTGGGATACAGATATTTATCTCATAATATATTCAATTATAGTAGAAATATTTTTTTCATACCATTTACATTCATCTTTAATTACAAGGTATCTTATGGTCTGGAAACAAATTAAAATTAATTTTATATTTAAACTTGGCCAAGTGATATTTAAAAATATAGGTTTCATTAAAAAATGAAAATATTGAATATTTAAATTCAAATAGTAACATTAGAAGGGCCGAGTGATACTGTTAAACAATAAATATGTTCTATCCATTGTCAATTCATAATTAATTATAATTGAAAGTATCTTACTATTATTAGGATCAAACCACTGCAA
The DNA here is from genome assembly GCA_963277665.1 of Viscum album. Classification (NCBI taxonomy): domain Eukaryota; kingdom Viridiplantae; phylum Streptophyta; class Magnoliopsida; order Santalales; family Viscaceae; genus Viscum; species Viscum album. The sequence goes on from OY728156.1 coordinate 322,637,271, forward strand.
CATAATTTTTTCTCAAACAATTATAACTAGTGTAAAAGTCATAACTAATGAATCCCCATACTATGGGTAGAGGACATTGAGGCTAGAACCTATAATGATATATAAAGGGATATCGAATACGAGAACAATATTTATAATCATGGCATATAAATTTTTGAAAGAACATCACAATGAAACCGAGGTACACACATCCATGACAGTTCATAAATGACAATAATTTTAGAGAAAATTCATAGACCACCTATCGTATACCAGTAGTACTCCCTTAAACATGTATCATCCCATAGTTTGTCCTGAATCAGATGAAAATTAATGAATGAATCAATGCCTTGAAAATAGGGAATATAAGAATGAATCAATATAATGTCAACAAGAAGAAGAAAATTGATGAAATTCCTACGATGAATAGACTAATTACAAATGAATATCCAACAAGATGAATAGATATTGAATCAGTGTTTGAATTGGAGTTCAATCCATGAACCTAGCTTGAGGAGCTTGAGTTCATCAACAGGGTTGAAAATACATGGATTTACATTGGAATGAGAAAATAATGAAGGGGTATGGTAAATTAGAAAATATATGTGGAAGATTTTCATTTTAATCTTTAATTATTGGTCATACAGTTTGGATGCATGGTATTCCAAACATATCAATTACTATATGTAGACCGATATCCCAATAGAATACCCACATAGTTCATGGGAACAATTTTAATAACATGCATAAAGTTTCCGATATTATTTGGCTAAAAATTACAGACCATATACATGGGAATATGTCCCTAGGCCCACATTTAGGAAAATCCGTGAGGCTCTTTATTCCCTATAAAACATTCCTCGCTATTAGAAGGAAATATCCATTTTGGGCTGCAATGTTTATATACACCGTACACCACAGGGATTGCTTCCACTATTTGATGATATGTGAACAATCCCCGGGCACCAAGAAGACATAATTTATCTCATTAGGAATCTATAATAGATCCATGATAAATAATTATACTAAAATTAAAAGGATTCATACTTCATAATAAATTAACATTTTTATAGTGTACCCCCCTTAAAGGTACTCATCCTTGTGTTCTCCTCCATGGATAGCTAAATGATTTGTTAGAATAATTGTGGAAACTCATCACATATGTCAAACTCCCTATCCCAAGACTCATTCTATACTCAACAATGATTCCATAAATACCTAATAAAGTTAATGAACATCTTTATAGATCCTTCATGCTATGGTCAACGATTCGTATGGGATTATCCTAAAAAAAGCATCAATAACCAATTAAATATCCTCATGGTTAAAAGTATGATAGAAGTTGTTATGATAATGGAGAAGCTTAAAAATGTGGAGGATGTCATGAATGGAATGGTACCTATGAGGTAAAAGAAACTTATAGGATAACAACACTACTCTATCTATAATCTCAAATAGCCCGAAATAATATGCCAACAACTTCCCTTTCCTCGGTATCAATCTATTCCAATGATTGGGAGATACCTGAATGAAAACATGATCCCTGAACTAGAAATACATCAGTCGTCAACAGTGATTGACATTAAATATATATGTATATTTAGTGGTAAAAATTTAGTTTCAGAACATTTCTATCTTTTAAAATGTATCCTACATGAGATGAGGACAATGTAGCACTACGTATCACGCCTTCATCTATCCTAGGGGTGAATGAAATGGACAACGATATTGGGCCTCATGCATATCCTTCTAAATCATCACCAAACATTTATTATTGTAGGATAAATCCATGAGAGTGATATGATTCTCTCAATATATTCAGAAATAAATAACGCATAATCATAGAATTTCGTCCAAAACCCTTATTGTTGTTTCTGACTGGCAGTCGGTGTTTGGGTGAAAAGTTATGCTCCCTAGAACATATATACCCAGAGTCCTCTATTACCCCTTCTAGAACCACATTGTAAAATAATATTCTATATCAAAAATGATAACATAAGGGAAACCATGTATCTATATGATATCATAGATATAATGTCTTCCCATCCCATTCACTGAGAAAGACTCTTAAATAACAAGGAAGTGGGATACATTTGTTTGTCGATCCACAACTACCCAAACTGTGTCTCTACCTCATGGTGACATTAGTAATCCAACTACAAAATCCATTCAAACAACTTCCCATTTCTATTTTGGGAATGGTAATGGTTGTAACATGCCATTAGGCCACTAGTGTTTCACCTTTACTTTTTGACAGGTGGAACACCTATTGATGAATCATATTATCTGATGTTTCCACCCAAGACACCAATATCGGAAAAAATTATAATGGTACATCTTGGATATTACTAGATGAACTTCCCATTGAGAAGCACGAGACTCTCATATCAGTTCCTCTCTCATATCTACGGGATCCTAGAAACTCCCATGTATATGTAGGATGTCGTCTCCATTATCATACCAATCTAGAGGTGGGTACTCATAAGAAATATTCACTTGGAGAATCAATCCTTCTAGGTATGAAAACTTCTAGTCCTTAACCCTATCTATAAAAGAATTGGTAACTATTAATTCTATAAGACATGGCTGATCATTAATCTCATGAAACTCTGAATGTATCTCAAAAAAGATATCATTTAATTTTTAATCATCACCCTCTTCCTATATGGCATGTTCTAGAGTATTTCAGCTCATCACATCAACTACCACATTTTCCTTTCAAAGTATATAGGAAATATCAAATTGAAAGAAATGAAGATATTAGACATACCTTTACTATCTTTGATTTCTGACACATTTCATAAACAAATAAATGTATGTCTATTGTTGTTCGTAAGTGCAACAAAGTGCTCACCCATCTAATAGTTTGTCCGGCAACGTAAAGCATTGACAAAAGATACTTGATCATGGTCATGTGTCTGGTAGTTAAAGTAATGATGTATCCACTAAAAAGACCCATATACAATAAATATATCCTTCTGCATCATCAATGCACCTAGTCTGATGCCTGATGCATCAAAAAACACTATATAGCCTTGGCTAAGATCTAAAAGAATCAAAATTCTTGTCAAGGATATTGTTCCTTCAATAATTAGAATGGATTTCTCACACACTTCAGACAATAATAATTTCACACCCTTATTAGTAAAACCAATAAGAAGTGTAGAAAGGCATGAATGGTTCTATATGAAACTCCTATAATATCCATCCAACCCTAGAAAACTACATATATCAAACAATTAAATGGGATGATTCCAGTAACCCACACGTCTCACCTTCTTTTTTTCAGTAGATACTCTTGATTCTAAGAAAATGTAACCCAAGAAGTGAACTTTGTCTGTCCAGATGTGGCAGTTAGCAAGATTAGCATATAGATGTTTCTATCTCAGTGTATTAAAAATAATCTCAAGATGTTTAGTAATGTATTTCCATGTATTAGAATACCCCAAGATGTTATCCAATAAAATCATGACAAAGGAATGAAAATAGGGATAAAAAACCCTATTTATTAAATCCATGAAGATGTAAGGCATGTTCATAAGACTGAAAAAATAAAATTGTACTCATATAGACCGTACTGACTTCTAAAATTCTTATGTGGTATGTATTAAGGCCTAACTTGCACCTAATGATAGACCGGTCTTAGAAAAATATTTTAGGATACCATACATCATCGTAAATGACCAAAGATATCATGTATTCATGGAAGTGGATACAAGTTTTTATGTTTAAGATTGTTTAACCATCAATAATCCATGAATATCCTACGGGTCCCATCATATTTCATAACTAAAATAATGGGTGAACAACAAGAAGAATTTTTGGGTTGGATAAAAAATTTTGATTCAAAATCCTCCATGTTTTCCTTAACCTCTTAGAGCCCATTAGGTATGATCTTATATGGAAGAATACATACTAAATATTCTCCTATAATAATATCAATATATAAACTCTATCTATCCCTTATGTGGTAAACTAGATATGTATACAAAAAAGACAGTCTTGAAATAATTCAATAGGAAAGGAAAATTAATTTGATGTATCCCATGTTCCTCCGTGAAAAAACAAGAATTATTGGAAGTCAATCGACCTAGACCATGATGATCTGTTCCAGTTCTACCAACTTAGACATTCCCCACATTTCTTGTAAAGATAACTACCACCCTATGGGGATTTAAAGGATGCTCTGTGGTGATACTACTGCAAATAGGTGTGACAGGGAAGAAACCAATCCTTCCCAAGAATGAAATAAAACCCCATCTTATCTAATATGAATAGGTTCCATAAGAATTGATTGAATCCTACCTCTAGGGGAAATTCCCTTGGTTGACATAATCCCTCCGACCGCACTCCCAATGGTGTGTCAAGGGTCATCATACCATAGATGTACTGAATTTCTAGATCATGAATTTCCATGGTTGATAACTAGGTAAAAGAATTAGAAATACATGTTCCGAAAAAATAATATAAGATAGTAAAGGATACTAGAATAGCATCCATCACTATATATGGAATAGAATTACAATCCTTGGTTATCGTATAGAAAACCTAAAACTAACCTGATCCATGGCCATGTGACATTTTTGAACTACCTATGATGATCCAATCTACTGGTGCTAATAATAAGAAGTATTACTACAACGAAGATGACCTCCTTCTTGGCAATTCCAACTAGTGAAACTCTATCTATTTTCCTGATGTGCCACAACTGTTCCTACTCCAAAGGGTAGAGGTAATGAGGATCCTCTTCTAATCGTAATAGGTGGAAAGGTCTGACAAAATCTCTAATGATTTACCATATGGTCAAATGCATGGCATTAATGTGGGTCTCTATCACATAGAGGAATTAGATGCCCATTTTTATTACTGATGATATGTAATATAGAATTTGTTGAGGATAGTCTCCCAACCATATCCTTAAAAAACCATAAGGATACATGTCACGCTACGTGAAGAATTATTTTCATATCCTGGGATGGAAATTTTTTGAGTAGTACTATCAGCTTCTCTCAAGATAGGCTTAGTGATATGATCCTGATTAATGATCTCGGAAAAATTTAGTAGTAAAAATATATTCATCTACGAGAGGATGAAATACTTGGGTCTAGCCTTGAAACATTTTCCCCATAATAGTTCATCGCCATGTAGGCATCTTTCAAATAATTTAAACACTGTAAAATGAACTGAGTGGTCTATACCAGACATAACACCCTAATTCGGTGCATCAAATATATGGCTTAGTACGCTCCTAGTGTCTATGGGAAAATTTAATCATAGAAGGCAGTCTTGAAGTCTACCCAAACCATTACCTGATGAAGAACAGCTGGAGTAATCACATACGACCATATTTTGGTAGAATCACATGGAAATTCAGTAGAATGATTGACCCTAATCTCTGGAGGAATCTATATATATTCAATGATAGAAAGAATCTTCACTATTCACGACTCAATAGCCTGAGGAATGACATCCCCTGAATAGATAGAAGTATGTTGCTGCATAAAATCAGGAGTTGGATCAACCATAATAGGGGGAGGTAATGAAGTTGCCTGCATGGACTACATAAGGCATATGAAACTATATCATATATGAGATGAAATTTCCAGCATTATAATAATTGGTGATGACTCAAGTGGCACTCTTAACAGTAAGACCAGCTGATCAGATCCCACCATCTTTGGAGTGTATTCGTCACCACCCTCCAACCGAAAAATTCTAGGAATTCTTGGTGGAATATCTCCATAACTTCCAAGAATACAATAATAACAATATTTAAGGGCCTATAAATAAACAAGAAGAAGCATATCATAGGGGAAAGGGCTCATTACCTAAGGTATAATTCCCCAACTACCTACTTAGAAGGCCATAGTATTAGTATGTGTTCAAATTTGATTTATATTGGTCCCAATAATAGAAGGAAAAGTAACAGTTTTCCTCTTCATTTACCAAAATTAATTTTAGATTATAAGTAAATATTTACATTTAATGTTTATATTTTCTTAAATAAATAAATAAATATATATATATAACCTTTCTCAATTATATGGATCTTAATTATCATATGATAATGTCCCATTAAATTTATAACTTATAGAGACACCCATTTAATGGGAATTAGTCCACGTACAATTTCTCTCAATTTATAACAGGTAATATATGATAGCTCGACTCAATTAATTACCCATTCCTGTCCACAATGTTCTATACACCATATAAATTGAAACTGGAAGTCAATCAATCACATCCAAAGCCTATCTCATGTAATGAGGGTTATATAACTAACATTGAATTGCTATTTTAGGTACAACCATCAACCACTACAAGAAAACACGATTTTGATTGATTATGGACCATTATATTACCAATTTTTTTAACCTAAAGATGATGTGAGGAGAAAAAGAATATAAAAAAACTAGAGCTCACTAAAAATCATAGGAAACAAAGGGGATGTATGAAATGAAGCCCACCTGAATGGAATGGAAAATGCATGGAATGTTAATCATAGGTCCCTATGATGTTTAATTTTACAATGATACATTCCATAATAGGAAAAATTAAATATTCATAAATCATATAATATACCAAAATACAACATCGTCAGCCGACAGTGAAAGTATATCATCTATGATAAGGGAAATACAGTTTTTTTTTCAAATTCCTATGAAATTTGGTATTTAACCCAAGAATCAGTTAGATACTCTTATGCATGGATTATGAAAAATTTACAAAATTTTCATAATATCTTATATATATTAAAAAGTTTTTGATTATAAAGAAAATAAAATAGCTTCGATACCACATTGCGATGTATCGAACAAGGTTCCACTAAAAGGTGTGATGATCTGGTGGGAATCCTGACCTCAAGAGAGCCTCCCCGTATGCCAGAGTATGCTGAATAGAGGATATGGCCCAAGTTAAATATGTGGGGAGACTATGACCTCATTTTATTGTGGGAAATTTCGGAGAATAATAGATGAAAAATTGTGAAGGTATAATAATAAATAAAAAACTCATAGAGGAAGATAAGTAGAAATATCCATAAACAATAATCAACTCAAAAGATTAATAGTATATCATAAAAAATATGGTGATGTAATTCCATGTATCTATAAATAAGTAAAATCGGTATATAAGGAAACCAAAAATAAATACAATACATGTGATTAGAAACAACAAAAGAGACCAAAAACTATCGAAGTATCCTGAAATCATGTTCGATCATCTCCTATAAAGCCCCATCCTCTGGAAGAATGTGTTTCATGTAACCTAGGAAGGATGCTTCCCATTATCCATACCTATGATCATATAATCATTCCATGTAGCACCAGTTACCCAAATAGGTTTGAGGTAAGTATAATTATTCCACCATCATCATCTTTTATATAATACAGTCTATTAATATAAACTGAGCATTTGGCAGATATATTAAAATCTAATAAATGGGGAAATAATCCCCCATACATACAACATCATCAGCTCGTAATGTATTTTATCATGATATCATTTAATTAATTAATTTAGATTATATAGTAATTTTACATGATTTGTAATCAACACTGAAAATATAATATGGTAATAATGAAAGAGGACCCATAGTGGAACCAAGGAGTCCTTGACCCCAGGTGTCATCCAAGTCAAAGTAGTGACTCATGCAGTGTCACATGAAAGGGGTCTAAGTGTAATCCACAGGGTAATTCCAAGGCAATCTATTGTAATATATTGAAACCAATTCCAAGGATGTTGTCCAAGGTATCATGAGATACGCGTTACTGGACCCAATTGGGTGAATCCATGTCCCCAACTGTGAGATGACATCAAGATGGAACCCAAGAGTGTGTCCATGTCTTCCTAATTTGCATAATGATATTGAGGGAACCATATTGAATTATTTAGGCATCCAAAAGAAGACATATACCATGTTCCAATGTGGATATCTCCCCTAGAAACCAGCTCCTTGAATTGAAATTGTGTCCTCTAAGTGACCATGTAATTCCCTCAGGAATCCAAGGCTGGCTCAAGCCTAACCACTCCAATAAAGGTAAAAAGGCCCATATTCTATAAAGATCTTATACTTATTCTATTTATATCATATGTAATAATAGGAAATGTAATATTCATTCCTTTTAATCATATAATCATTTAATTCATTTACCTTTTTCTATAAATTATATGGTGGGACATGAACATGCTACCCATAATATATTCAATGATAAATGATATAACCAGGTTCATACCATTTTCTTTCATATATCATGATAAATTCACTTATGGTCACACAACTAATTACAATTGCATTTATAATTTAACTATGAAAAGTGATATTTATAAATATAATTTCCATTAAACAATTAGTATATTCATTAATAAAGTTGAAACACTCACCTTAGAAGGTTGTAGTGATACTTTTATGAAATACACATGTTCTAGACATTGTTAATTGATAACTAATTTTAATTAAAATGTGTTTACCATTATCAGGGTCATGCTATAACATCATAAAGATACCTTTAACAATTATAACAAGGGTAAAAGAAACAACTAAGGAATCACCCTACCAGGGGTGTGCAGTGTGAAGGTTACGATCTCCAACAACATCGAAAGGGAACTTGAATATGAGAACACCAATTATAATCAAGGAGTATATACTTTAAAAAGCACTGCTTGGCGAAACCATCATACACTCATCGATGAAAATATATAAATGATGATATTTTGGTAAAAAAAATTATATACCACATACTCTATACCCATAGTAATATACTCATCCAACATTATCCCTTAGTTTGTCATAGATCATAAGAAAATGGAAGAATAGATCAACACCCTGAATATAGGTAATATGAGCCTGCATCAATGTAGCTTCTTCAATAGGAAGAAGAAAAAAAAAGAAAAAAGATGTATAAAGTACATACTGATGGACATTTAATGATATAAATGAAGATCGAATCAGAGTCAAAATGAAAATTTTATCATAGACCCTAGATTGAGAAGTATGATATCTTAAAATACAATAAAAGAGGTAGGTGTCCACTAGGAAGACAAAATATAATGTGTTGGGTTTATTATAATATTTAAGGGTAAAGGCTTATTTTACATAGAAATTTGGGTCACATGGTTTGGCTGTATGATTGATCCAAATGTGCACGAATAGTGTGAAGGCCGCTATCCCAAAAGGATACTCACACAATTTATGACCAATGATTGACAATCCATATTAAATCCATGGGATATGCATCTCATAAGAATTTTAGCCTATCCGTACGAGCGTGTTGCCTTGGGAACATGATGAGGGAATGTCATGAAACCTACATTTCCCTCTAAAACACCATGCACAGTTTTGATAAACCATGTGAGATGAGTATAATTGTTTATACTAATAGTATAGCCTAGGGATTTCAACCCCTATGTGGGGTTTAAAGCTTCGTACAAGCCCAATACACCTACAAAACATATGTGACCTCATTAGGTAGCCATAGTAGATTCATGATAAGAAAAAAGAAAAAAATGTAAAGGATAGGTACCTCATATAAAAACAGGGTTCTTAAACATATCTTATTGAAAGTATCAAGAGATAATTGATTTATATGTTTTGGTTAAAAAAGATTTTATGTATAATTTATATAAGATCTTTGTAAATTTTTTAGGTAATTGGGGATGTGTCTTATTTTTGAGATTTTCCCAAAACCACTATAAATTTCATAAATTTCTTTATGTATCAATATTTAGGATATATATTCTAGAACCAATACTAATGATTTATAGATTAGATTTTATTTTTTAAATAAATAAATGCCTTTTTTTATTTTTGATAGTCCTGAGGAGGTGATATAGAATAAAATAAAAAAATGGGTGAAATTACATTAGATGAATAGAAAATATATTATAAGTAACATGTGATCCAGTAGAATTAATGAAGTGGAATTACCCTAATTTTTTCCTAGAAAGATGTAAAACCCAAATATCAAGGAATAAATTATTAACCAGGTAAATTTTATACCAATGAAATTATAGTAATAAATTAGCATAATATTTCTTAAACAATATTTATTTAAAATCAATGATATGAATTTACTAAGACTACTATAACAAATAACGTTTAATAGGAAAATATAAATAATACAAGAATCATGTAGATTTTTCCTGGATCATATTACCTAATTAAAATTGTAGTCATTACTAGAGAAATATTAAAGAAGAAAAATAGGAGAAAAATAATCCATATATTGAATGAATTAAAAAAAATTATTTATTATTTATGTGTTTTGTTTTAATGAATTTATATGTGGAAATAAATCCATTTTATGAAATTTTAGTTTTAATATCATTGGGAATTAAGAATGTTGGGCATAATGAATGTTGTTAATATTAACATTTTCAGGTAAATGATAGAGTAATATTATATTGAGGTAATTATGAGATAAAATTGATGTGTATGGGAGAATACATGGCCTTATATATTTGCAATATCCCTTTTGACGATCATTTTTCAGATCATGGAGAGGAAGTTGTTTCACTAAGGTATTCCCTTGACCAAGCCCAAGAATAACTCCAACAACTGAGGTTGGAGTAAAATTTTCTATGAAAGAAGTTAAATAAAGAGGGATTCACTACGAAGTATATGTTGTCCAGAAAACCACATAAACACTACAGAATTGGAATACATACCCTTAATGATCACACAATTATGTCAAAGGGAAATATATATTGGGTAAAGTGGGAAATATTGATTTTTTCATATTTTTATGGATACAACAAAATATTATAGTAAAAAATTTAATTAAAAATGAGTATATGATATTCATTTTTCCTACCAAATGATATAAAAATTATATTATTAGTAACATATTGAATATATAAAAATGTATTTATTTAGTAAAATAATAAATTTTAATGTGGAAAAATTAATTTATCTAACCTATAATTAACCTTCTTCAACCAATGTTATATTTGGAGATTATAAATCTAATTATTTATGAATAATAATATAATCCATATAAAAAATAATATATTTTAAATTATTTAGACTGCGAAGGACTTAAAGCACTAAAACTGGGCCCTACATGTGAAAAAAATTGTCTAGAACAATGGAAAGTCCAATGATTTTCTATTTTCATTATAATCTAGAACCCAATACCTAGGTTTAGAAATTAGTATAAAATTCCACATAATTAGCTCTAAAATCCCACCCATTCTCCCATTCATCTCTATTCAGAAGCCATTTCGTATGAATTAAATCTCATTTTCCATGTCAATAGTCTCTCAATGTAGTTTCTAAATTTATAAGGTGTTTTTCTATATCATTAAAAATCAACATTTCAATTTAAGAGTTTGAATCTTTCAATTTCATTCCTAATTGAGTTTGTTTTGTATCAATTAATATTTTTTTAAATACTACCACGGTTTAAATTCCTGGATATTATCATCCAATTGGTAAATTTTTAATTGGATATTAAATATTTCCTTTAATTATTTCATTTTCCTATTCCATTATTATACATATGTGAGGTTCTTTTCTATCCAATTCGAAATGTTTATTGTGTAATCATTTACAATTAATTTTCTATTGATTATGAAATATCATTATTATCTATTTCTATCATATAATAAATGAGTGGTCATAATTATCTCTTATTAGACTGCCATAATAATCCTTTATAATTCTCAAACATTCTCATCAGTTATAAATATTTATAATGTAATAATTTATACATTTACTAGAAATACCAACAATGTTTGGATACATACCCATTGATTCGTTTTCTAGATAAGATGCACTAGGTTTAATCACCTCACACAAGGTTGGTTGGGTATAGAATCAATTATCATATAGTGCACAATATATGGGCCTAATTTCACACATTATTTGACACTTAAGGTGGATTTTTGTGTGTTGATCACATGCTCTTTACAAACCGTTATACTTAATGAGTATTTTATATTGATATCTAGAAAAAATTTAAATACCCTTCATTACTAACTTTTTATCCTTATTTTATGGGCACTTTCCATTACAATATGAATATCCAATAGATTCCTTGATTATTATTGGATAGTCACCAAGACAGGTATATTATTTGGAGGAATTGGGGAATATTGATATTCCATATATATATATATATAATTTCTATTTGGTAAAAAATGTTTTCATAGATATGGAAATGTATATGTTTCCTTACATGACATGATTATATGTATTTTTCATGGATTCTATTCATATTATGGATGCATTAGACTTATTATTTGACGCGTGGTGCCCAAAAGTTTAGGATCTCTGGATGAATCTATTGGTCTTGTGAGATAAATTATGTTTGGTATTTGGTGAATTATACACCTATTTATATATGTTGTCTTAAGGCATGTCCTTGCAGATACATTTATGATGTTTTAAAATTTTCATTGCATCACTATGAGATAATTTATTATTAAGTATGAGATTATTTAATCTTACGCAGTCCATGGATATATTATATTCATTGATCTATTTGTTATGGATTTAATTTATTCAAATCATATTGATGATTCCACTATATGGAATTATAGCTTCAAATAAATATTATCCCATACCATGAATCAGATCAAAACCATTTATTATATTTTCATATTCCCCAGAAAACCCATTAGATTAATTTTTGTAATAAATTATTATCTAGTGACAAATAATAACATTTCATGTTTTTAGATGATGTATCATATGTTTTAAATTTATTATAATTCTAATTTACAAATCTATTTACCTGAGACTAAAAAATTATTTTATTATTCGACATATTTTTTTTAATAATGTAATAAAATAACAAAAAACAACGGGTTTTTGAAGTAGAGGTGTTATATTTCTCATGCAGAGAACATTGAAGTGTGAGTAAAAAATGGTATATGTAGAAGAAAACATACACAATGTGGGATAAATAGACTCATCCTCCTATAATCCTATGGTATCCCATGTTATAGACATTTAATGTAACACCCATAGAGTATAAAAAATATATTTCTATAAAACCAATTTTTTCTAATAGCATTCTCCAAACACAACATCCAAACAAAATGAATTGTAGAACATCATATAAGAATTTAATTGTAGTTTTATTATTATTTGTAAATATAGTGGTAACCATATAATGATATATATATATATATATAAATAATTATATTTTTTATACTGATTAAATGATAAAATAGATTTAGAATATCTAAATAACATATTGAATCATTTTAGGAAAAACAATATATTTTCTTAAAAATATTTCCTTTTCATGTTTTATGAATGTTATTATATTACAATTAAATAAATATTTAAATAGAAATTATATTTTTATATAAGAAAATTAGTTAACAACAACCTAATAATTATTACTAGTAAAATAATATTTTACGGTATAAAGATACACATTTCATTAAAAAATTTATATGTCATTCAAGTTTATATAAAATTTATTTTAATCAATTTTATAAATTGAATTTTATAAAATGATTTTAATAATTTTAATATATACTTTTAAAATAATTAAGGGGTTTGATTTAATTATTTATCATATAATTATATTACCAAGGAACCTATTAGTCACCAAAGTAAAATAATTATTTTTAAAAGAAAGATAATTTTCCAAATAAAGGGTTTTTTTATATTAAATCTATCTATTTTAAATTAATATTTAACCACTATGTTTAGAAATATAATAAAATATTTTAACAATCATCTAATTAGTAATAAATTTCAAATTAGATTAATAAAAATTCATTATTTAATCATGTTTTTTCAAAAAAAAATTCAAGACAAAATATATTTAATTATATTTTGGATTTTATTATAATTTGAAATTGAATTAGTTTAAATGGAAGCCAACATTAGATTAATCATTTTGAAATTTTGTAGGAGGTTTCATTTTATATTTTTAAAGTTAAGAAAATAATGTGATTAAAATTTAATTTTGATTAATATGTGTGAAAATTGGTAATAAAAAGTATCTCGAATTTTACTAAATAAATGTAACTCTTAGAGATTTAAAATATCATTTTTTGGTTGTAAAATCACATATATATGTCTAAATAACTTTTACCCCCAAAATCTCATAACTCTAGTAATATTCATTCTAAGCACTTACTTAACATTTTTTTCCAAATATTTTTCCACCACCAATCGTATAAATGAACCTCACATCCACCGATTTTAAACCGCACTTATAGCTTGATATTCCCATGAAGATATTTACAGTTTACTTATTCTAGAGGTCATACCCATTTTTTTTATTCTATTGCCTCCACAACGTTCCTCAGGTCATTCATTTATAAATGAATCTCTTTGAGAAGATTCAAACTCATAATGTAAGTATTACTTAACCAATAACTTAATTACATTATCATTATCATCCACCTTCTTCCAAACTAATTCAAACCAAATTTATTTAATAAAATAAATATAAATAAAATACTATAATGTTATTATAATTATGGTATAACTGTTATATATTCCCCTCCCATTAAAGTGAAAAAAGAAAATGTGGTTTGTGCTTGTGTATGGACTTATCCATCTATGAAATTCATGTTATATTTTTTGTCACCAACTTTAAAGGATGTTTTTATAGTTGGGCTTAGTAAAAAAATTCTTATTTCATGATTTGTATTATTTGAATATAAATTAGGAATTATATATGTAAAATTTGAAACAAGAGATCATCATAAAATGATCCTCCTATAATTAACATATGTACATAAAAAACATATATTTATAAGTGAACAATTATTTTTTAATTACATGAATTTTTAAATCTTATCAATCATGGTTAAACCCATTAATATAATATAACTTTTTATAATTATATTAGAATAGAATAACATCTTTCATATGGACACTCACACATAGATTTCATGATGTTCTTATTGGGTCGATTTAATTACAAAAATGAAAAATGATATAAATTTCTATCAATGATGGATTTCGAAATTTAATTTTTGTTATTATAAATTAATTTTGATCAGTTATTTGTTTTTTGTAAAATCATTTAACATTTTTATTAATAAAACACCATAAATTCATTATAAGTTAATAAAAAAAGACCATCATTAATGCTATAATCATAAATAATATGAAAAATACATATGATATTAAAAAATAAAATATTAAGTTATTATAAAAGATAAATTCCAAGAAAATTTGATGATCTATGATTGATGAAATATTTGATAACAGGGAATACAAACATCTCTATTAAGAAAATAGTTCAGAACGATCAAGATTATTCATCCCAATACTAAAAATAGATAATAACTAACTAACATGAATGTGGAGAATAATTATAAATAAATATTATGAGAGGTTATATATTTTAAAAATTATCATAAAAATTTGATTAAAATAGTTTTTTATACTATATATTCAATCCCTTTAGTTGAAGTTTGCAATTAATGTAATAGGTTATTTACCATAAATTTTATTCCATGGGACAAATTTTATATTAAGCACCATGATAACTTTTATACGGTGTGATTACTGCCTATTGAATTTATTTTTCCATATTTATGAAATTCAACTGGACTGAAGAGCTATATTACAATGTTGATTTTTTTGTTTACTCAAATACCTTTATTGAGTAATAATGCATATTCTTGCACTTGTTTCTTATATTCTTGGTTTCTTCCACACAATTAATATATTTATATAGTATTTTTATCAGACTATGGTCATATCATATTTTTTATAAATGTTTTACTTTTTTAGAACATAAAATATTATACATATTAATAGAGAAACATGATTTCACTACAACAAATTTCCTGAATAATTAATCTCTATAGATAAAATGTTAATGATACCTTGGAAGCATGAACTGGTAATGTTTTATGGTACCATTGGGTAAAAATATAGTAATTTTAATGTTCAAAACAACAGTGACGATCTTTGGTAATATTCTTATGAATGTATCATGTTTATGTAATAGGAAACTTTATATTATATTATTTATGTACTTATGATAAAACTGTACTGCATGTATTTATCATATTGTCTATATAATCATATTCTTATGTAATTCCCATGTCGTAACCATGGTATGTTTTGATTTTAATTATTTCTCTTACTAAGCTCTTGAGCTCACCACTTTGTTATGTTTACATTTCCGTGGGTTATAAAGAAAAGTAATGGATTTGATGCGTCTTAAAGAGTATCTTATGTGAAGAATTTGTGATATATTTGGAATACATGTCATGGTTTATATAATATATTCTATAGTGAGACAAGTTACCATAAATATAAAATTTATGGGTTTTGTGTTTCTATTTTATTTCATAAATTTGTAAAACTATAAACCTTAAATTTCATGTGAATTTATGTAATGGTATATTTTCATTATGATATATAATTTTTAGATATTTACATATATGGGGAGTCATAGTTGGTATCTAATCTAGTTCAAGATAATTATAGATGTTATGATTCTAGTTGAGTACAATTTACGGTTTGATATGTTATGATTGGTGATAATTTAGTAGGTATGGATTATAATTTATTTTAGTTTTTGAATTTGAAATATTATAGGTATTGGGATAAGAAATAAATATTAAAAACTATAAGGATATTTTATGTGTAAAATTCTATATGTATAATAACATCCTGATGTTTTGGTAAAATAGAGATTGTGTGGTTCTCTACGAAATTTGAACAATAACTAGATAATGGAAAATGCATGGGGATATGACCCAGATTCACCTAGGGGTAATCACTTTGAAAAAGTATCATACATAATTAACTCAATCATTACTATATTTCAAGATTAATATGTGTTTTTTCTGTACACTAAACTAGATAGTCCCAGGGGTATGATTTGGTTAATTACATTATCTCTCTAAGACATTATAAATGCTATATCATATAAAATAATTATTTAAATGATTATGAGAGAACACAACCTAAATATTTCAAAATTGATCTAAGAGGGATTTAGGTAGAACCGAATATTAATTTAACAATTTAAATGGTATGGTATTTTCATGTTGAATTTTTCATCTTACAATAATTCTTTAATAATGAAATTTTTTCATCAATCAGGTTAACTCCTTTTGGTTTTTAATGGTTGAATTATGAAGGAATAATATTAATAATGGATACCATATACAATTCATATATGGTCCCAATGAGAAAAATTACTTGATAAATATAGATGTTGGAAAACTATTGATTATCCCAAAAATAGCTATAAGTAATTATGAATAAAAATGTGTACCAAGTAGAATTCCCATAAAAAATAAGTGTATAGAAGAGTGTTAGGTAGGTTTTAGTGACAAAGTTTTTATAGGATATGATATTCAATTTACTATAGGTATTGAATTTTTGGATAGGCAGTAAGGGTAATTTCTCTAAGAAACTACAATATCATTTATGTGTGGAAAAGTGTTAATATAAAAACATGTTTTGGGGGGAGAAGTTATTCAATGAACTAACAATGTGAGGGGAAAATATATGTTTCATAGTATTATCTATGGTATTAATATATACACCTCATTTGAAATTATATCACGAGTTATGAATATTTTTTAGGAATAGTTTATTAATTTTATTAGCGAGTGAAAATTATAATTGTTTTGAAAAAATTTATTTCTTGTGGAGAATATAACACCATAATATTTTAAAATTTATATTTCCTATTAAAACATAATATGCTCAATAACTTTGTCCATATGGAAATGTGATCCAAATGAACTAAAAACATTATATAACTATTAAATTCTATTCATTAAATTTATGGGTAAATATATTGGTTGAAAAATAAGAAATATATGATGAAATAAAAATAAATTGTCTATTTAAAAAAAATTAAATGATAAAATTATATTAATATCACTTAATATGAAAATATCTAATTTTATGTATAAAATTATATTTTCCATAAACAGAAACATGTCATGTGTTATGATGTTTGTTAAATTATAGTTAAATAATGGTTTAAATTTATTTTATTAATAATATATGTAAAATAGGTTAATATACATATAATAGTGATTATAAGTAATGTGGTAATTTTATTTTATACATAAAACATATATGTTTGTTAAAATTGATTTTACATGTCATGCACAATTATATTACAATATATTTTCCTCACTTTTATAAATAAAATCATATAATATGATTAAAATATTGTAAATTAGAGTATTAAAATTATGCTTTGGGGTTAATTTCATTTTTATTTATAAAATTAATTTACAAAGTTAAATATTATTTACAACACTAAAACGATTATTTTATACTGAATGATACTTTTTAAATTTTTTAATTTCCAAATTAAATGGATAATTTTATATTAAATATATAATATTATGATTATATATATAAATATATTATCACTCATTTAATTGCTAATAGGTGTTATATAAAAATAAATACACTTAGTGATTAAAATGATATTTTACTATAAAAAAAGTTTTTAATACATTATATATATTAATTTTAATGATAATATTTTTTAACAACTTGAAATTTAATTTGATAAAATATATAATATATGAGATTAATCACATAGATATTTGGTTATAAGGGTCAGATTATATTTTTGGGATAAAATAATTATAGTGGATAATATTTAATCCAGAATAATTGTTATTAAAATGGGTAACCTATTGTGGCTCAAATTTTTATAAATAAATCTAACACATAGATCATATAGAATTAATTTTTATTTTTTAATGTCATACACTAATGCATTATCAATATGTCCCCACATAACTCACTTAACTCTTATACAATTCCATTCTTATCCCTTAACTCCTAGTCTTTTTCCAAGACATCTAATTATTTTTCACCAATAAAATGAGCTCACTTCCACCCATTTAATGAAACACCCCTAGATATAAATTCCCCTAAAACTCTACCCAAATTTAATCTTTTAGATCCACTATTCATGTATGTAAGACTCTATCCTTAATAAATCTCTTCAAATCCTTCATTTCCATAGGACACTTCAAGTGAAGTTCCAAATTCTCTATGCGTGTAAAACATACCCTTTAACATCATTTCTTTATACTTCTCATCCACCCCATATAAAACCACTGTAATCATATTTATATTATGATATCAGTATTAATAATATAAAAAATATTATATATTTGTGTTACAACCTGGATATATTCCCCTCTCATTCAATCGAAAAAATGAAAATGTTGCTCAAGGGCGTGACTGTACTACTACCTCCATGAATCACATATTTTTTTCTTCACCACCTTTCTAGGATGATAATAGAAATTACTTTAGTTAATATATATATATATTATATATTTGATGATTTATATTTTTTTTAAATATATATTCGGTTTTCTATAATTAATATTTGCAATAAGTGATCATTGTAAAACTAAACACCCAAAATGAACACACTAAGAAAAAAACCGATTTATTTACATGTTATTTTTTGTCATTTAACATTTCTGAAAAAAATATATTAATTGTGGTTAATAACATTAGTAAAATCTAAATAATATAATTATACTTCTTTTATAGTGATAAAATAACGAAAAATATTTATCATAACCAAACTCACACATAGAATTTTTAGTGTTCTTATAATGTAGGAATATTGACTTACATGAACAATCCTATAAATAATTTTTAAGGATGAATATATAAAATCAATTGAATGATGTATAACAATGTAGTTAAAAAATTTCAATTAGAATAAATTGTTTCTTCTTCATTTTGGTCCTGGATTTTTGAACTGGACATGACACTGATACATTAGAAGAAAATAGAGACTAGTCCATCAAAAACATGATGACACTAATAATTCATCTGACACAATTTCAACAGTCTGAGGATTTTTTGGAAAAATTAATATACAGTTAAATGTGTTGAATATTCTTCCAAAAGTATTGTTCATGTGTTGTAGAATCATTAAATGTGGCAGTTATGTTTGTCGAAAGATTTATGAACCAAATTATTAGGGTAAGTAATAAAAAGGGATTTCCATAGAGATTGATACGATCTATATAAGTAAAAAATCAACATTAAAGAATATAAATTATAACAATGTTGTAACAATGTTTATGGAATAATTTTTTTATGTTTCAGCTGATATAGAGCATCAGAATGAGAAGTTTTTAGTTTTATTTTTATATTCATATGTGGTTTATGTAAATCAGAATGAAAAACGATATCAGAATGAAAAATTACATCAGACAGAATAATAGTTACCAATATTGAAGTAAGATGAATTTATATGAATATTCGAGATGTTTTGAGAAGAATAAAGAAGAGTAAAAAAGTTATGAAATTGTTAAACATGAAGTCGAAATAAATGAAAAATATGTGTTTATGGTAATTTGGTTGAGCGGGAATGTGAAACTAGTTTCCCAAAAATGCGTCTCCTGGAACAACCATAAATAGAAGGAGGAAACATGCACTTTTTAAAGATAAATAAACTTTCACATGTCAGGGATAGAGTAAAATATGTGATGGTTTTGTGGCTGAGGATGTTTCAAGAAAGTTTTTTCTTTAGTATATTTTCTGGAACAAATAAGAAGAAAGAATATATTTAGAGGTTGGACCGAGCAATCAGACTAAGACTTATTAGAAAAAAGATAAGTCGTTCAAAAATTTTCTTGACTAACTATTTATAAATATTGTTTCCAGACTAAAGGAATCGGGCTGATCCATCACACTAATTTTTCATCAAATGTCCAGAGGTGTTGTTTGTACCTACTGTTGGTTAGAAAAAAATAATTATGTTTTGTAATTTTATAAAAGAGAATGTTTTGGAAGCTGCACAATGACTTGTTTAGAACCAATTGGGGAAATTTTATTAACTAGTTACAACACATATTTTACATCTTTCCTACTGAATAAGAACATTCACTCTTGAATTGATCATAGTGCTAAAAAAATTTAATGGTATTTGCTACATGTTGTATCTATAAAAAAGATTGTTTTCTAAAGGATTGTGTGGTATTTAAATATTTACAAAAAACGATAAGGACTAGTTACTCTTATTTAATAGTGAAAATTTTATATTCTTTTATTCCTCTGGATGTGTGAATGTTTTTTTGGAAAGGTGATAATTCATTAACAAGTGGAAAATGTTATTATATAAGAGAGATAACATAATAGAAAAGGTTATCATTGATTAAGCCCATCCCCGACTTAGTGATTCATTGATCAGAGTTGGGCCTTTTCAAGTGGTATCATCGAGAAGACTCCCTTCATTTACTCTTTTCTAATGTATTAGGAGAAAATATGTTATGAATAATATGAATTGTGTGAATAGTAACTACATTTTCATATTTGATGAAAAAAACAACCATTTCTCAAAAGATAGAATGTTTTTACATCTTTTATCTCATTGGTATGATGTGTTGGAAGTTTCTACAATTGTATTTCATTATCTTGTAGAAAATTTTCAAATTAAATTAGTATATAATAATAATTTGGAGAATGATGGAAGATATAATAATTATTTACCAACATCACTTTTTGGATGAAAATTCCTATGAGTGAAGGGAGTTTCTATAGCTAAAGTTTACTGGGAAAATGTGAAAACATTTTTCAAAGAAATACGAAGGTGAAGAAACTCGAGATAAAAATATGGAGGCTGATGTCTGAAGATCTTAAAATGGATGAGTTTGAATCTATTGGTGACTTCTTCTCAAGGGTAAATGATACAGTTAGCACCATTAGATGTCTTGGGGAGAAACTATAACATTTAAATTTTGTGGAAAAGATCTTGAGAATTATTCTAGATATGTTTGTTTCTAATGTTTTATCTTTGGATTATCATGATACTAAAACACTATATCTGGATGAACTTCATAGTAGTCTCATTACTTATGAAATAAGAATTAAGAATGTTTTAAAAGGGAAAAAAGCTTCTTCAGAAATTTCCTTTGTGGATGCCAAGAAAAATAATTTTAAGAAGATTTCTATAGATGATTAAATCAATGATTCTGAATTTGAAAATGAAGACGGTTACAATATTGATGAACTTTTATCATTGTTTTATAAAAATTTATAATGGGGAATAATAATTTATATTGGTAATTTACCACTAAAATTGTTTAAATATAGAGTTGTTGTGACATATACCACTAAATATTCCCGAATAAATAATAAAGAATTTGTTGATGAAGTTGGAAGCAAGCCAAGAAATTCATGGAAGAAACACTGTGATAATTAAAATTCTTTAATAAAGGGAAAGAAAGAAAAACACTCCAACTCCAAAAGAAGAAGTTCTTTTGGATTAAATATGATGGCGAGAAAGATAGTTAGGTTGAGGATGGAATGTCAATTGATGTTAGTAAAGAAAATAATTTCATTGCAATAATTGAAAATGAAAAGTTTTGAAGTAGTATTTCTAAATAAAAAGAAACAGATTTAGTGTTTCAACTAAATAAGGATTTGAAATAATGTTTGAGAATTATTTTAAGATGTGAAATAGGGATCAAAAAGATAAAAAAAAGAGAGTTATACAACAAAAAAACACTAATTTCTTCCCGATTAAAAAGCTAAAATGATGGAAGAGGTAGATTTTCCAAAGAAGAATATTGAAACAGAATAGAATCTGAATACACATCTTGAGATAAGTATGAATGAAAAAGGATGAAGAGTTAGATCATATTCAACAAGAGATTAATATATTTGAGCAGGGAGTTAAATGGTAAGAGAAATATATCTCTGATGTGTGCGAAAGTATGAGAAAGGTAGAACCTGAGATTGATCTAAAAATGATAACATTAAAGGATAGAATAAAATATGAGAATATTTTTACGAATAAGAATGATTTGAAAGCTTTGTATGTGTCCCAAAAAAACAAAGTTAGAAGACAAGAGATTTATAAAATTTCACATCTAAAAAATAAGTTTCTTCATCTTCTGATTCATGTAAATATTGAAATAAATCCAAACTAAATAATGGGATTTAGTTTGATAATAGGAAGGTTGGGGTATAATAATGTTATGATGTGAAAGGTATGAAAGAAGCTGAAAAAATGACCATAAATTTAGTCAGTATGCAAGGTAAAAAGGTAAATATTATTTTTATAATTACAAACAGTAATGTGGTGGATTTGGACATGAATAAAACATGTGTTGGATTAATGAACAACATTAAAATTACTCCATGAATTATAGAAACAATAGTTTGAGGTGGATTCAATATAAAAAAGAATTATGAGAATGTTTTTTTGAAATTGGAGAATAGGTTCCAACCATTGGAATAAATTTGTTAAATATGTGAACAAACTGGGAATATTAAAAATGTATATCTTTTTTTTTGTTATCAACACAACAACATGATTATAAAAATTCTCAAAACACCGAGGGGAGTAATGATTTTGTGAAGGAAAAAACACTTTTTGTAGAAACTCTTCTTAATGCTTCAAAGGAACTACAACCCTGGATTTTGGCTACTGGGTGTTATTCTCACATGAAATAAGATTTTAAAGTTCTAGATAATGTGAATGATTTTAAATAAAGAACCATGAAATTATCCAATTATGAATCTCTCAAAATCAAAGTCATTAGATGTACTATTATTTGAGAAGAAAATTTAAAATCATCTAAATAATTATTTTTTATAGGTCAAAACACAATCCGTTTAGTGTTTTATAACATCGAGATTTATTTAATAAATTTTTTTTTCATAAAACAGGTTTTTTTGTGAAAATATAGGATGATAGAGAAATTATTACAAAAGTACAACTTACAAAAGAATTTTTTTCCAGATGGTGAAGTTCACCATTCATGTTAATTAATCATCATGTAAGAAAATAACTTGGGTCATAAAAGGCTGGGAACTATGTGTTAAAAAAAGACAAAGTTATCAATGAAATAAAATGTACATGGTATTATTTATATGTAAAGTTGAATATAATAAAGTTCAACAATTTTTTAGAAAGGGAAGATTACAAAATCTCTACATAAGAGTGTACAAATTCATTAAAATCAACAACTGGAACTTCTTATTTCTATAATTTCAATGCTTATGTGAAACAATCTCATTTGTGAGATAATTACTTCATTTATTTCATTTATGATTTTACATGCATTACTTGCGTTATATATTAAAATCATAACATAGATTCACTGATAATTTCTTAGTGTTTTAAGAGAAAAGATAAAAAGTTATATGGATATTCTATGAAGAAGTTGAGAACAGATAATGGTTCTGAGTATAAGAATGAATAGTCCATGAAATAAATGTAAAAATAGATAATTCAGCCTATGTTGGGTGCACTATACAAAACATAACAAAATCTTGTTTATGAAAGGATGAATAAATGTTTAGTTGAGACGGGGGGTATAACATTACATGACAATGGTCGTTCTCACTACCTCTAGTGAAATAAATGATTTTAAAATTGTATATTCAAAATCAATTTTTCTCTAGGTCATGTTCTGATATGAATCCCTATGAATTTTTTTATGAAAAAATTTCATGTTTTAAATAGATTATAGTTTTTTGGAGTCACTTCATCATATAGAAAATGGTGTAAATCGTGGAAATTTTGATTAGAGCGTTGGATATAGAAAATTACTTGTCTATGATTAAGACAGAAGGAGACATCGAAGTTTCAACAAAGAAACATGAATAATGATTTATTCTATTGATTTAAAATTCATTGAAAAAAATGAGGAACATATTTCAAAAATAAATTTATATGAGAAAGATGAAGAGGATGAATGAATTTTGGAGAACAACATGAGAATAATTGAAACAATGGTGTCAGTACCATTTTGGAAGAATTAGACTCAAATATTTCCATTAATGAGGGATAATTTAATATATCTCATCACATTCTTATGAAACTAGTAGAGAGTCGAAACATTTTTTGTGATCAACATCAAATGGTTTGAACAAGAGTAGAGTCAAAAGTTGTTACACACATTTCTGTGCACTCAAAAGATGAGACCAAAGATATTAATGACGATTTTGAGCATCCTGAATGGATTCATGATAATAATGAAGAGTATGATCATATTGATAAATATGATACATGGTAACTCAATCCTAATCCATATAAAAAAAGTTTTAGTGGTACAAAGATGGTGTCCCAAAACAAATTAATTGAATATGGTTAAGTGATAAGAAAAAAAGAAATATTATAATGAAAATGTTACTAATAGATCGAAGTCATTGAAATTTATTTGATTTTTTCTCGAGTGGAAAAGATAGAAACAATTATAATATTTCTTGAAATTTCTACACAATGATGATGTAAAATCATTCAGATGGATGTGAAGTCAGTATTTTTGAATGGAGGAATTGATGAAAATGTTTACATAGATCAACCTTGTGGTTTTTAATTCGGATGGATGAAAGTTATATGTGAATATTAAAGGAATTGTTGTATAATAAAAGTAAGCTCTGAGTGCATGGTACTCCAAATTAGATACCTTCTTATGAAAGAATAATTTTAATAAAGGAGGAGTTGATAGTAATATGCACATGAAATAAAGTCATGTGATTTACCACGGCGTCATTGAATGGACTGAATGACATCTTTTTATTTATTATTGATAGCCCCACTTTCAATGGATGAGGGGTAACCCTTACAAGGTCCATAGGATTAGATATTACTAGACCTATAGGTCTTAGGGAAATATATAGACTATAACTACTTAGAACTCCTCCTCCCAAGATTCATCATTGTGATGTCTTCTCTCCACCTTTGTAAGGATTGTTCATCAAGGCATCCCATGCAGGCACTGGCTGCTCAAGATGGTAATTCCATACCCTCTATTTGTGAAAAATCCTCTTAGAATCAACTCTATTGAATTTACCTGCTCTAAATCCTCATATGGAGTCATCTCCTTATAGAGTCTATCTGGTCATTAAGCACAATTTCAAGTGGGTCGATGGCCTTGAGGTGTACCGAAGACATAGAGGTGGCCCAAAGGCCTTTAGGTGACCCAAAACCCTTGTTATCCCAATGGCCTTGGGTGTCCAAAAGGACATGGAGTACCCGAGGACCAAACTGGTGGATCGAAATCCTTAACAGATGAATAGTTCTGGATGCTATATTTCTGAAAAGTGGCTGCTACAGTACATCTCATGTACCAAAAAATTATATCTCCCCCCAATTTTGAACTCGGGTCACATAGATGCTCTTGCCGATTCCTCACCAACTGGGCTTAGGCTCTTGTGCATTTACCTCATTGTTAATGTATACTTGAATGATATTATCTTTTTTGGGAATGATTAAATAACTTGTGAATGATATTATGATATAATGATAAAGTTGTTTTAAATGTACATGGTAGGTGAAATTAAATGCTTTTTTGGTTAAAAATGTCACAAAAGAGAGAATTATATATTTCTTTCTCAAGAAATGTATGATAAGGAAGTCATTAAGATGTTTTGAATTGATAATCTAAAACCTATTTCCACACCAATTTATATGAGAACCAAGTTGACTAATGATCTATAAGGAAAGTTGGTGGACTCCAAAGGGTTTCAAAAGATGATTGGATGATTTTTTATCAGACTACGTCAGGATCAGATATTATTAATGCTGTTACATTATTTGAAATATTTCAATGAGATCTAATAGAATCGCACATCTTGGATTGAAATATAATTCTTATATATATCAAGAGAATGATAATTTTTGGAATTAGATTCAATAACTTATAATGAATTAATTTATTTTGGGTATAAATATATTGATTAAGAAGAAAGTGTTGATGATAGAAGATCCACATATGTTAGAGTTTTATTTATGGGTCAAAGTTGTCTAATTTGTAATATTAATAAGAAAAATTTAATTATTCACAGAACAGTTAATGTGAATTTTTTTGCTACCATAGAATACAAAACACAACTTATGTAGACGATGACACTATTGGGAGACTTACTTGTGGAAGTGGTGTTACTTCTGCTCTTGAGTTGTGATAAAAAAGTTCTATCATCCATAAAATAAATCTTGTGCAATATTCTCATTCCATACATATTGATATCAAATATCACTTCATCAATGTGCATGTGGCGTATAATGAAATAATTCTAGAGTAAGTTCCAACATCTGAAAAAGTTGCTGATATATTCACCAAATGATTAAAAAAGGGTGAATTTTTTAAATATGACCAGGAACATGCATATCCAACCTCCTTCTATCCATGTTTGAGGTACGTGTTTATGTTCCCCCTCCCATCTATTCCTTGGATTGTGTTATTAGGGGGTATAAAAAACTATTTCATAAAGCTATCCATTGATATGCACTAAAACTTTTAAGGAAGAATATATATTTGGGGTGTTATGGGTATGTTGTGAACTATGAATTTAAGTGTACGAATATTTCTAATAGTTTGTTGAAGTGGTTTTTGGAAACGTGTTAGAATAAATAAATTTTTGATGTGATGAGGTGGAATGTTTGAATGGTTTTGATATTTCAGATATATTTTTCATAAGTCACAATATTTGACATCATGGTTTTGATATCAATGATTCGTATTTCTTATAATGATTTTGGTCACATAGGGATAGAATTTTTTATTATTTATCAATAGATTTTGGTTACAAAATTTAGTGATTTATGAAGCTTGGTTGACAAAAATATCTTAATAGTGATATTATTGGGTCTAATATGTCTAAAAGTCCAGTTTATATTGATGAAATATGTTTGCGTTGATTCCATGTGATGGTAATCAGAAAAAGGAGGAACAAAAATATAATACTGGATGCATTCTTGATAAGAAAATCCATTAGTTTCGACTTTCTATTTTGAATATGTTTTCTGGGTAAAGTGGTTTTTGAGCTCACAGTTTTCCTATTAAGAGGTTATTTATTATTGTGATAATTATTTATGAAATATGAAAGTATTTTCAGATGTTAAACATTAAATATGACGATGATTTATAGATTTCTAAGTTTATAATGTCATATGTTGTTAGAAAAAAAATGTGATCTATTAATTGTTGATATATGGAGTAGAAATGTTTTTCTATGTCAAATGATGATATGTCGATCATAATTTTTTATGTATCATGAAAAATTCTTGGTAAAATAAGGATTTTGTGGAATTTATGAGTTTATAAAGCTTATTTCTTCTCGTCATTATTAATCGTGTTGAGAATAACCGAATACAGATTTTGTTTAAAGGATGATATATTTTGAAGTTGCTAATGTTTTTATCGATCAATCCCTCAAATTGACTGACTCATCAAACTATCTAAATCACCAAATGAACCACTACACAGAATGAATCATCAGTAATAGTGAAGCTAGATGAAAGAATTCAGTACTAACACTGATACATTGAACTTGGAATGAAACATATCTATTTGACAGAGTATTGGTATCAATAGAGTATCATATGCAGAGATCAATTAGAGGAATAACAAAGTTTGTATGAGTTATTGATACTGATAATCCTAAATTGATCAGGGACATATTAATTAGATTTTTTACATTAATTTAGTCATACGTTTTCAAATACCAAATTTTTTATCTTTAATTGTGTCAAGATTTTCAAAAATGAGGTTCAAATAGATACACTAGAAGGAAACATGGATCAATCCATTAGAATCATGATAACATTGATATGCCATCAAATTTAATTTCACAAGATTTATAATTTTTTTAGAAAATGAACAGAAGTGTATGAATTGATGCTTCTACCAACGTTTTGTCGAAGGGTTCTATCATCTTTAGGTTGAAACTATATTTTTGGATAATCAATTGGAAAATATTATCATGATGAGAAATTCAAGTGGAATACTAGAGTGATTGAGATTAAACATCTCTGTGAGAAAAATAATGTAAAGCAACTGATTTCTAATGAAGTTGTACCAATTTTTACAGCATAATGTTAACAGTATCGGCTTGTAGAAATAATTATAATGAGAATGAAAAAATTCCCATATTATTATTCTCATGAAGTTCATGTAAATTAGAATGAAAATCTGTATCTGAATTAAACGTGAATTATACTGAATTATGAAAATGTATTTTGAAGCCTGATAATTTTTCAAGAAGATTGAATAATTTTCATGAAGAATCAATAAGTGTTGAGAAGCGCTAAAATAGTGAAAGTTGATTTTAAAATAATATTAAAATTTGGGTTTTAGAAAATTTGGTTGAGTGGGAATGTGATTGTTTTTTCCTTCCCATTACTCTCCTAGAACACCTATAAACTGATTTAAGTACAATGTACGTTCAGAAGATGAAGCACTATTTATGTCTTAGGGAGAGAATGATAAAAATGAAATTGTTGTGACTACGTAATTTATGGAGAGAGTTTTCTTGGAAAATTATTCCGAATAAAAGAGAAAGAACAAAGAATGGTTTATTGGGTTAGACCAAACAATAAAAATAATGTTTTTGGGGAGATAGAGAAGAAGTAAAAGAACTATTTCTAGAGTTACTATTCACAGTTATTGTTTTCGGGCTAAAGGAATCTCTCTATGACATCAAACTAGGGCTTCATATTTTGTTTTTTTTAAATTCACAAAGTGTTGTATTTTACCTATTACTGGTTAGGAATGATAAGAATTGTGTTTTGATGTTCTACAAACAAGATATTTTTTGATGCTATATAGTTTCTAGGTTGGTAGAAGTTGGTGAAGGATTATTAATGTTGTACAAAACGTATTTTACATCATTCATCTTGAAGAAATACTAGCACAGTTGTATTGGTCATATTTTTAAAAAAGTGTAAGGGTATTCAGTATATGTTATATATACACAAATGGATGGTTTTCTAGTATATTGTGTGGTATTGGTTTAATTCTAATCTATTCAATGGGCAATATAATATTATCGAGTAGTGAACCTTGTAAATTCATCAATTCCTATGAATGTGTGAATGATTTTTTTCTTCAAAAAAGTGATAATTCATTAATAGGAAGTGATGTTTTTTACACAAGAAGGGTTAATATAAAAATTTATTATTCAAATTTTATAATTTTAAATTGAATCAAAGAATTAATGTTTTTATTGCATCATTTCAAAATTATCTTATGGTGATTTTTTTTTGAATTTCTGAAAAATTTAAATTTTAGTAAATAATGAAAAATTATAATTTTTTTATTAAAAATTGTACTTCTTTTCTAGTATTTACGAAGAAAAAAATGGCTTTTTATGTGTCTTATAATGTAATTAGTACTTTTATTTTAAATAATCCAATTACTTTTTTAGAGAGAAAAATATATTTATATTTACTATAAAAATAGTTATAGTAGAATGAACATATTTCTGGAAAATATTTTTCATTGATTTTTTCATATTTAGTTTTAAATTTAATTATTACACTTGAATTTAACATGGGTGAAGATCAGTTGATAGCGTCTTAGTGGGGTATGAGTGGGGTCTTGGGATTGAGTCTTGTTGAGTTTTCCTCTATTGGTAGTGTATGGATTTTATTTGTATTTCTACCCATCCCCCAACTATTGTAATAACAAATTATTCCACTTCAATGTTTTTAATTTTAAAAAATGGATTCCATATTTTGAATCAGTGGGTCCAAATTTGTCAAGTATGTTTCATTTATTTTTGGTCAATATGAATAGTTTCATCAGTAATTTTTGTTATTCCTTAATAGAGCTAATCATTTAGTTAAACATTAAAAAATAAAAGGATAATGATTAAAAAATGACACTAACACTTTCATTAATTTTGTTGGGTGATTATATATAGTACGTAATCATTCAATATAATGTTATTTGACCATTTTTCGATTTGGATATGAATACAATATTTATAATATTTTATTTATTGAATAGTGAAAAAAATCACACTCTTGTTTTAATTAATACAATGCTTTTATCAAAAGGTATATGTTAAGATATAAATATTATTTATAAATATAAATAATTTATCTTCGTCATGATAATTTATTTCCATTTTTTAATGATGAAATAATTACCTTAAAAATTTTCTTAACACTGACGTATTAATTATTATCTTAATGGAAAAATAATATTAATAACATTAACAAATATTATAATTATTAAAATTTGAGAAAATCAATATAAATTTTTTTATATATTCAATTAACACAATAGGCGTGTATTAAAATATATTTTTTTGTAAATTTTACTTGTTGTCCATAAGATATTAAAATTAAATAAATGAATAGTTATAAAAATTTAATTAATGATGTATTATAAACAAATAATTTGTTAAATTTTATAAAATTATAATAATAATATATTCAGACACATGAATATTGTATGGATTATAATATACACCATGATTTATTTCCGGTTAATTTTACATTTATAGTTACTATAGTGACCCTTATAAATTAAAAAACCTTCTAGTCATGGTAAATGTATAATAGATTAACGAGGGGTTAAAAAAATGTTAAGGTTATAAATATCATAAAAAAAAAATAAATTTTTATTGGATGAGATAATATTGATTAATTATATTAATATCTTATAGAAATTCATCTTTGATCCTTTTAACATATAATTAATTTATAATAATTTAATAATTTGTGAAATAACAAGAGTGACCCGCCCCTCTCTTATAAATAGGAATATCTTATTCCCCTTAATTAAAACTTAAAAAAACATTTTTGGCGATGATCTACCAAAATACCTTCCGAAAATCCCCAACCAAGTAAAATAGTTATTATTTACTGTTGAATACCAACCCTAATTTTCTTAAGGTGTTAAGAGAAATATGTTTCCTAAGAAGACATGTCATTTTAAATTGAGAATTTATATTTATATATTCACCCACTTATTTAAAATATTTATTAATAATTACAATGTATGAAAACAAATAAATTACATATATTGTGGTTTTCTTATTTTAATTTTACGACCTGTATCCATCTCCTCTTCCATAAAATGGGAAACAAAACCATCATTCGTGTTTACGGCAGACTACTACCTCACGGACTGATGTAATTAATTGTTCTTAACTATTTATCATGTTTATATTTTAATGATTGGATTAATGTTTATATATTATATTCATGACATATGTAACTCCTCGACCCCAGTTACCCAGAGTCGGTGCATTATTGTGTAACATTGGCATGATCACAAAAGATCATGTCTCGAAAGACGGATTAGTTTAGTAGCCATGGAAACACTAGATACATTCATAAACATCAAATTATATCATAAAGTGAAAAACTACAATAACATGGTCTCCATAGTCCACACTCATATCCCCTTCCAACTGTCCCTGTAGTTCATTCATAAAATACTTCTTCACATCCTGGAAAAATTAAATCATTGAAAGGGGTGAGCTTAGATGCTCAATAAGGATAAAAATATAGAGGAAGCTTTCATAACTAAACTTAAACATTTAAGATAATGTTTAACTAAAATAAAGGCCTTTTAAACATGAACTTAAACATAATATGGAAAATGTAAAATGGGATAATTCCGTTTACTAATTCAGATGGATATTCTACTGGTCGAATAACCATATGAAATATCAATATCCACTTTCATAATGGTGGAATTCATAATGCCAGACTATCATAACCACGTAGCCAAGGCCTCATTTCAAGAATACAAATAATATTTTATCAAGGCCTCATGACAAGACACTAGTTTGTCTCATGAGACCTGCCGATGCATTGATGAGCTATAGCGTGCTCCACCCGTCACTTATTAAGTCCAATGCATTTTTTATATGAAAAGGTTTAAACATATCATAAACCATAACATAATCGTATCACATAAATCATGCATAAAAGAAACATAACATTTCCACATTTCAATCACAAGATATCAACACAACACATTGATATAATAAAAATATTATCAAAATCATTTTCAATACCAAACTAAAAGAAAATTAAAACTTCGTATTTATTTTTCATTTAAAAAAAAGTTATGGCTTGTAGAGGAAGCCGAAACTCAAATAATGGTCAAGGCAGCGGAGAAGTCTTTGTCGCCATATACGTACGACAAAAAAACATTACTTTTTTTCATTTAGTAAAATGCTTCGTATAAAAATACTCCTTTTGAATAA
This sequence comes from Viscum album, assembly GCA_963277665.1. NCBI lineage: Eukaryota > Viridiplantae > Streptophyta > Magnoliopsida > Santalales > Viscaceae > Viscum > Viscum album. Next base: position 322,670,158 of record OY728156.1, read on the forward strand.
ACGTAAAAGTCAAAAGGGTTTATATACCGTATAAAAGAAAGTTGTGTATAAAACAAAATATGCCTCAATGAAAGGAGATTGAGACGAAGTCCCTTAAAAAGATCATTTTTAAATAAAATAGATCTATTATGTGTATTCACTATAAGTACACATAAATAAAGTACATATACAAGATAGGACATAATAATATCATGACATAATTTGAAACTAAGAGATTAACCCGAAGAATGGAAATTGGGTTAAGAAGTTCCCTTACCACGTGTCTGACTTGACTTGATCGTTCTTTAACCTCGTGAATAATAAACTAGATTTAATTTATACTTGCTTAAGAACCTTTTTCAAGTTCATGATCCCTTTTATATCACTTATTACCATGTTATGAACATTATGTAATTATCTAAGTTAATAATGGTCGTTTTGTCGATCTTTGGTACTTGAGTCAAAAATAAACTTCTTATAATTACAAGTTGTTCATGTGGTAAAATATCCATTATATCCAGAATTATATTCATGATGTAGGTATCATATATATCATATATATCCAATAAATATATTCATTTTTAATATTACATAAAATTTAGAGGTACGAAATGAAATGCACCGTTCATGGAGACAGTAAGTCGTACGTACGCATAAACGCTACTTTCATTTATATTTCATATTTAATGGAATGAAATTATAATTATATAAAGGTATAAAATATTTCCAGTATAATATAATGTATAATACCATTTACTCCATCCTTTATACATCCCATAAATGGAATTAACTATTCAAATCACTTTGAGGGGGCGATAGTCCGCACATCCTAAAATGAAATTATCGTGTTTACCCATAATGGAAATCAAAACGGTATGCCATAAATGAATAATACATAATCATATGAAAAAAAACATAATATATATGATATATAAAAATTGTGTCATCATAATGGCCTCCATGAGAGGTGTTAAAAGAAGATTGAACCATCATCGTTTCGTGAGGCTAAAATTCACCAACCACAGAAACAATATTTTCTTTAACCATCAGACGAAGGTGTGTGTAAGTGTAAATCAAATACATCTCATAAAAACATACTAGTATATTGATGATACTGGTGTTGTTAGAAAATAAAGGAATAAAAAGATTTTAAGGTGTTGGAGAATAAAAATAAAACAAAATAACATAAGAGAAGACATTACCTTAAAACTGGGTAACTCTTTTTTATTTGAGCCAATGGCTTTCTTGGGAAGAATTCTCCCTAAAGTTTGGCTTCAAGGATTAAGAGAGGGAAGTTGAGAGAGTATTTGGGCAGAGGTTATCTGAGCCAAATTGCTTGGAAGGAATGAATATGGTGGTAGTGGTGGGGGCCTTTTATAAGAGGAGAGGAGGGGCACTCTTGGAAAGTCATGAAATGTTACCTTATTATATAATGGGTTTCAGATTTTAAAGGTCCAAAACTTATATATTTAGAGGCTAAGTTGATAAGGGTTTGAACTATACTCATCCAATAGGTTATTGAAAAGGGTAAGTATTATATTTTACATTATCTTTTCATTTTATTTTAATTTTTAATTAATGAGGTAATCGCTACATCATAATGGTGTCATAAAAAATTTAATTTATTTAAAGTCTAAAACTTATAAAAAATTATCATGATGTAGGAAATAGTTTTATCTTTCCAATGAATATTTATAGTCGAATAGATAACTTATATAACCCCATGTAATAATTGTTTTAGTAAAACAACACATGTTTGTGAAAATTTTAATTTTACTTTAAATAAAACGTTTTTAATGTCATTTTTTACCCAAGTGGCTCCATGAGGTCCCCAAGTTTACCCATGGATTGTATTGGTAGGCCATGACCCATCCAATAAGGGTAGGACAAGTGTAAGGTTATTTTAATATTTTTAAAATATAATTTTAACCTTAAATTTCACTAATTACCTTTAAGCACGATTAATTAAACTTAAAAGTGACTATTCACCAAAAAAATATTTTAATCCCATTGAACCACATTTTACATACTAATGACAACCATTTATGTTGGATTTTTTAAAATCAAAGCGGTGTTTTCAGGTTTTACCGCTAGGTACATTTGTGCCAGAGTCACCTCTACCTGCTCGTATCCAGACAGGGATGTATTTCTCGGAAAAATTCACAAAATCTCTATAATACCAAAATTCAAGGAAGTTATTCTATACTAATCCAAAAAGTCTACCTTTGGGATATGTTCTCTAATTAGAGTTCATCTAAATCTAGCAACCAAGGTTAGTACTATACTACCTCTAATACCAACTATAACGCCCCGACCCCAGTTACCCAGAGTCGGTGCATTATTGCATAACATTGGCATGATCACAAAAGGTCAAGTCTCGAAAGACCGATTAGTTTAGTAGCATTGGAAACACTAGATACATTCAAAAATGTTACATTATATCATAAAGTGAAAAACTAAAATAACATGGTCTCCATAGTCCACACTCATATCCCTTTCAAACTATCCCTGCATGCCATTCATAAAATACTTCTTCACATCTTGGAAAAATTAAAACATTAAAAGGGGTGAGCTTAGATGCTCAGTAAGGATAACAATATAGAAGAAAATTTCATAAATAAACATAAACATTTAAGATAGTGTATATCGAAAACAAAATATTTTTAAACTTGAACTTCAACATAATATGGAAAATGTAAAATGAGATAATTCCATTTACTTATTCACATGGATATTATACTTGTCGAATAACCACATGAAATATCAATAACCACTTTCATAATGATGGAATGCATAATGCATAACTATCATAACCACGTATCCAAGGCCTCGTTCCAAGACTACAAATAATATTTTGTCAACTCCTTGTGCCAAGACACTATTTTGTGTCATGAGCCCTGCCGATGCATCGATGAGCTATAGCGGGCTCCACCCGTCACTTATTAAGTCCAATGCATTCCTTATATGAAAAGGTTTAAACATATCATAAACCATAACATAATTGTATCACATAAAACATGCATAAAAGAAACATAACATTTCCACATTTCAATAACAAGATATAAATACAACACATTGATATAATAAAAAAATTATCCAAACCATTTTCAATACCAAAATAAAAGAAAATTAATACTTGGTATTTATTTTACATTTAAAAAAAAGTTATGGCTTGTAGAGGAAGCCGAAACTCAAATAATGGTCACAGCGGTGGAGAAGTTGTTGTCGCCACATATGTACGACAAAAAAACATTCCTTTTTTCGTTTAGTAAAACAATTTTTATAAAAAGATTCCTTTTGAATAAACGTAAAAGTCAAAAGGTTTTATACACCGTATAAAAGAATGTTGTGTATAAAACAAAATATGCCTCAATGAACGGAGATTGAGACGAAGTACCTTACCAAGATAAATTTTTAAATAAAATATATCTATTATGTGTTTTCATTATAAGTAAACATAATGAAAGTACAAATACAAGATAGGAAATAATAATATCATGAAATAATTTGAAAGTAGGAGATTGACCTGAAGAATGGAAATTGGGTTAAGAAGTTCCCTTACCTCGTGTCTGACTTGACTCGATCGTTATTTAACCTCCTGAATAATAAACTATAGTTAATTTCATCTTTCTCAAGAACCTTTTTCAAGTTCATGATTCCTTTTATATCACCTATTACCATGTTATGATCATTATGTAATTATCTAAGTTAATAACGGTCTTTTTTTCGATACTTGGTTCTTGAGTCAAAAATAAACTTCTTATAATTACAAGTTGTTCATGTGATAAAATATCCATTATATCCAGAATTATATTCATGGTGTAGGTATCATATATATCATATATATCCATTATATACATTAATTTATAATATTACATAACATTTAGAGGTAAGAAATGAAATGCACCGTTAATGGAGACGGTAAGCCGTACGTACGCATGAACGCTACATTCATTTCTATTTCATATTTAATGGAATGAAATTATAATTATATAAAGGTATAATATAATTCTAGTATAATATAATATATAATTCCATTTACTGTATCCTTTATACATCCCACATATGGCATTAACGATTCAAATCACTTTGAGGGGGCGGTAGTCCGCACTTCCTAAAATGAAATTTCCGCGTTTACCCATAATGGAAATCAGAAAGGTCTGGCATAAATGAAAAATACAGAAGCATAAAGAAAAAAAAACATAATATATATCATATATAAAAATAGTATCATCATAATGGCCACCATGAGAGGTGTTAAAAGAATATTGAACAATCATCTTTTCGTGAGGAAGAAATTCACCAACCACAGAAACAGTATGTTCTTTAACCATTAGACGAAGGTGTGTGTAAGGGTAAATAAAATACTTCTCATAAAAACATACTAGTATATTTAAGATACTTTTTTTGTTACAAAAGAACAGAATAAAAATATTTTAAGATGTAGGAGAAGCAAAATAAAACAAAATAACATAAGAGAAGACATTACCTTAAAATCGGGAAACTCTTTTTGATTTGAGCCAAAGGCTTCCTTGGGAAGAATTCTGACCAAAGTGAGGCTTCTAGGATTAAGAGAGGGAATTTGAGAGAGTATTTGGGAAGAGGTTTTCCAAGCCAAATGGCTTGTATGGTGTGAATAAGGTGGTAGTGGTGGGGGCCTTTTATAAGAGGAGAGGAGGGACACTCTTGGAAAGTCATGAAGTATTTCTTTATTATATAATGCGTTTTGGATTTTAAAGGTCCCAATCATATACATTTCTAGGATAAGGTGATAAGTGTTAGAAATATACTCATCCAATTGGTTTTTGACAAGTTTCAGTCTTATATTTTACATTATCTTTTTATTTTATTTAAATTGTTAATTAATGAGGTAATCGCTGCATCATCAGTGTGTCATAAAAAATTTAATTTATTTAATGTATAAAAATTAAAAAAAATATTGTGATGTAGGAAATCGTTTTAGCGTTCCAATGAATATTTATAGTCGAAAATTTAACTTATATAAACCCATGTAATAATTTTTTTAGTAAAACTACACATGTTTGTGACAATTTTATTTTTACTTTTAATAAAAAGTTATTAATGTCATTTTCTTACCCAAGTGGCTCCATGGGGTCCCCAATTTGACCCATAGATTGTCTTGGTCGGCCATGACTCATCCAATAAGGGTAGAACAAGTGTAAGGGTATTTTCATATTTTTATAATAACATTTTTACCTTAAATTTCACTAATTACCTTTAATCACGATTAATTAAACTTAAAAGTTACTATTCACCAAAAAATTATTTTAATCCCATTGAACAACATTTTACATTCTAATGACAACCATGTATGTCGAATTTTTTAAAATCAAATCACAGAAGATGTAATGTTAACACCCCGACCCCGGTTACCTAGAGTTGGTACATTATTGCGTAACATTGGCATGATCACAAAAGATCAAGTTTTGAAAGACCGATTAGTTTAGTAGCTTTGGAAACACTAGATGCATTCATAAACGTTAAATTATATCAAAAAGTGAAAAACTACAATAACATGGTCTCCATAGTCCACACTCATATCCCCTTCCAACTATCCCTGCAGCTCAATCATAAAATACTTTTTCACATCCTGGAAAAATAAAAAAATTGAAAGGGGTGAGCTCAGATGCTCAGTAAGGATAACAATATAGAGGACGCTTTCATAAATAAACATAAACATTTAAGATAATGTATAACTAAAACAAAAGCCTTTTAAACTTGAACTTCAACATAATATGGAAAATGTAAAATGAGATAATCCCATTTACTTATTCACATGGATATTCTACTCGTCGAATAACCCCATGAAATATAAATAACTACTTTCATAATGATGGAATGAATAATGACAGACTATCATAACAACGTAGCCAAGGCCTCATGCCAAGACTACAAATAATATTTTGTCAAGGCCTCGTACCAAGACACTAGTTTGTCTCATGAGACCTGCCGATGCATCGAGGATCTATACCGGCCTCCACCGGTCACTTATTAAGTCCAATGCATTCCTTATATGAAAAGGTTTAAACATGTCGTAAACCATAACATAATCGTATCATATAAAACATGCATAAAAGAAACATAAAATTTCCACATTTCAATAACAAGATATCAATACAACACATTGATATAATAAAAACATTATCAAAACCAGTTTCAATACCAAAATAAAAGAAAATTAAACCTTTGAATTTATTTTTCATTTAAAAAAAAGTTATTGCTTGTAGAGGAAGCCGAAACTCAAATAATGGTCACGGTGGTGGAGAGGTCATTGTCGCAGCATACATAAGACAAAGAAAACATTCCTTTTTTTCATTTAGTAAAATGCTTCGTATAAAAAGATTCCTTTTGAAAAAAGGTAAAATTCAAAAGGGTTGATACACCGTATAAAAGAATGTTGCGTATAAAACAAAATATACCTCAATGAAAGGAGATGGAGAAGAAGTCCCTTACAAAGATCATTTTTAAATAAAATAGATCTATTATGTGTATTCACTATAAGTACACATAATGAATGTACAAATAAAATATAGGACATAATAAAATCATGACATAATTTGAAAGTAGGAGATTAACCCGACGAATGGAAATTGGGTTAAGAAGTTCCCTTACCTCATGTCTGACTTGAATCGATCATTCTTTAACCTCCTGACTAACAAAATAGAGTAAATTTCTACTTTCTTAAGAACCATTTTCATGTTCATGATTCCTTTTATATCACTTATTACCATGTCATGAACATTATGTAATTATCTAAGTTAATAACGGTCGTTTTGTCGATCTTTGGTACTTGAGTCAAAAATAAACTTCTTATAATTACAAGTTGTTCATGTGGTAAAATATTCATTATATCCAGAATTATATTCATGATTTAAGTATCATATATATAATATATATCCAGTATATTAATTCAATTATAATATTAAATGACATTTATAGGTAAGAAATGAAATGCACCGTTCATGGAGACGGTAAGCCGTACGTACGCATGAACGCTACTTTCATTTCTATTTCGTATTTAATTAAATTAAATTATAATTATATAAAGGTATACCATAATTCTAGTATAATATAATGTATAATACCATTTACTCCATCCTTTATACATCCCACATATGGCATTAACGATTCAAATCACTTTGAGGGGGCGATAGTCCGCACTTCCTAAAATGAAATTATCGTGTTTACCTATAATATAAATCATAAAGGTATGCCATAAATGAAAAATAAAGAATCATAAGGAAAACAATAACATAATATATATCATATATAAAAATATTGTCATCATAATGGCCACCATGAGAGGTGTTAAAAGAATATTGAACAATCATCGTTTCGTGAGGCTGAAATTCGCCCACCACAGAAATTGCATGTTCTTTAACTATTAGACGAAGGTGTGTGTAAGTGTAAATCAAATAATTATAATAAAAACATAATAGTATATTAAATATACTGTTTTTTTACAAAATAAATGAATAAAAGGATTTTAAGGTGTTGGAGAAGAAAAATAAAACAAAATAGCATAAGAGAAAACATTACCATAAAATCGGGTAACTCTATTTGATTTGAGCCAAAGGCTTCTTTGGGAAGAATTCTGCCCAAAGTGAGGCTTCTAGGATTAAGATAGGGAAGGTGAGAGAGTATTTTGGAAGAGGTTGCCTAAGCCAAATGGCTTGGAAGGTGTTAATAAGGTGGTAGTGGTGGGGGCCTTTTATAAGAGGAGAGGAGGGGCACTATTGGATGGTCATGAAATGTTACTTTATTATTTAATGAGTTTCGGATTTTAAAGGTCCCAAACTTATATATTTCAAGGATACGGTGATAATGTTTCTAAATATACTCATCCAATAGGTTTTTGATAAGTGTAAGTCTTAGATTTTACATTATATTTTCATTTTATTTAAATTGTTAATTAATGAGGTAATCGTAGCATCATCATGGTGTCATTAAAAAAATTAATTTATTTAATGTATAAAAATTATAAAAAACTATTATGATGTAGTAAATCTTTTTATCTTTCCAATGAATATTTATAGTCTAAAAGGTAACTTATATAACCCCATGTAATAATTGTTTTAGTAAAACTACACATATTTGTGACAATTATATTTTTACTTTAAATAAAAAGTTATTAATGTCATTTTCTTACCCAAGTGGCTCCATGGGGTCCCCAAGTTTACCCACGGATTGTCTTGGTCAGCCATGACTCATCAAATTAGGGTAGGACAAGTGTAAGGGTATTTTCATATTTTTATAATATCATTTTTACCTTAAATTTCACTAATTACCTTTAATGGCGAATAATTAAACTTAAAAGTTACTATTCACCAAAAAATTATTTTAATCTCATTGAACAACAATTTACTTCCTAATGAAAACCATGTATGTTGGATTTTTTAAATTCAAATCACAGTAGTGGTAATGTTAACGCCCTGACCCCAGTTACCCAGAGTCGGTGCGTTATTGCATAACATTGGCATGATCACAAAAAATCAAGTCTCGAAAGACTGATTAGTTTAGTAGCCTTGGAAACACTAGATACATTCATAAACATTACATTATATCATAAAGTGAAAAACTACAATAACATGGTCTCCATAGTCCACACTCATATCCCCTTCCAACTATCTCTACAGGTCATTCATAAAATACTTCTTCACATTCTGAAAAAATTAAAACATTGAAAGGGGTGAGCTCAGATGCTTAGTAAGGATAACAATATAGCGAAAGCTTTCATAAATATAAATAAACATTTAAGATAATGTATAACTAAAACAAAAGCATTTTAAACTTGAACTTCAACATAATATGGAAAATGTAAAATGAGATAATGCCATTTACTTATTCACATGGATAATCTACTGGTCGAATAACCACATGAAATATCAATGACCACTTTTATAATGATGGAAGGTATAATGCCAGACTATCATAAACACATAGCCAAGGCCTCGTGCAAAGACTAAAAATAATATTTTGTTAAGGCCCCATGCCAAGACACTAGTTTGTTTCATGAGACCTACCGATGCATCGAGGAGCTATAGCGGGCTCCACCCGTCACTTATTAAGTCCAATGCATTCCTTATATGAAAAGGTTTAAACATATCATAAACCATTACATAATCGTATCACATAAAACATGCATAAAAGAAACATAACATTTCCACATTTCAATCACAAGATATCAATACAACACATTGATATAATAAAAACATTATCAAAACCAATTTCAATACCAAAATAATAGAAAATTAAAACTTGGTATTTATTTTTCATTTAAAAAAAATTATGGCTTGTAGAGAAAGCCGAAACTCAAATAATGGTCATGGAGGAGAAGAAGTCATTGTTGCCGCATACGTACAAAAAAAAACATTCCATTTTTTTGTTTAGTAAAATGCTTCATTTAAAAAGATTCCTTTTGAATAAACGTAAAAGTCAAAAGGGTTTATACACCGTATAAAAGAAAGTTGTGTATAAAACAAAATATGCATCAATGAAAGGAGATTGAGACGAAGTCCCTTACAAAGATCATTTTTTAAATAAAATAGATCTATTATGTGTATTCACTATAAGTGCAAATAATGAATGTAAAAATACAAGATTGGACATAATAATATGATGACATAATTTGAAAGTAGGAGATTAACCCGAAGAATGGAAATTGGGTTAAGAAGTTCTCTTACCTCATGTCTGACTTGTCTCGATCATTCTTTAATCTCCTGAATAATAAACTAGAGTTAATTTTTTACTTTCTTAAGAACCATTTTCGAGTTCATGATTTCTTATATATAACTTATTACCATGTTATGAACATTATGTAATTATCTAAGTTAATAACAGTCGTTTTGTCGATCATTGGTACTTGAGTCAAAAATAAACTTCTTATAATTACAAGTTGTTCATGTGGTAAAATATCCATTATATCCAGAATTATATTCATGATGTAGGTATCATATATATCATATATATCCAGTATATACATTCATTTATAATATTACATAACATTTAGAGGTAAGAAATGAAATGCACCGTTCCTGGACACGGTAAGCCGTACGTACGCATGAACGCTACTTTCATTTCTATTTCGTATTTAATGGAATGAAATTATAAATATATAAAGGTATACCATAATTAAAGTATAATATATTGTATAATACCATTTACTCCATCCTTTTTACATCCCACATATGTCATTAACGATTCAAATCACTTTGAGGGGGCGGTAATCCGCACTTCCTAAAATGAAATTATCGCGTTTACCCATAATGGAAATCATAAAGGTATGCCCTAAATAAAAAAATACAGAATCATAAGGAAAACAAAAACATAATATATATCATATATAAAACTAGTGTCATCATAATGGCCACCATGCGAGGTGTTAAAAGAAGATTGAACAATCATCGTTTCGTGAGGCACAAATTCGCCAACCACTGAAATAGTATGTTATTTAACCATAAGACGAAGGTGTGTGTAAGTGTAAATCAAATACTTCTCATAACAACATACTAGTATATTGGAGAAACGGGTGTTGTTACAAATGAAAGGAATAAAAATATTTTAAGGTGTTGGAGAAGCAAAATAAAACAAAATAACATTAGAGAAGACATTACCTTAAAATCGGGTAACTCTTTTTGATTTGAGCCAAATGATTCCTTGGGAAGTATTATGCCCAAAGTGAGGCCTCTAGGATTAATATAGGGAAGTCGAGAGAGTATTTGGGCAGAGGTTGGCCGATCCAAATGGCTTGGGAGGTGTGAATAAGGTGGTAGTGTTGGGGGCCTTTTATAAGAGGAGAGGAGGGGCACTCTTGGAAAGTCATGAAATGTTACTTTATTATATAATGAGTTTCAGATATTAAAGGTCCCAAACATATATATTTCTAGGATAAGGTGATAAGGGTTCGAAATATACTCATCCAATAGGTTCTTTACAAGTGTATGTCTTAGATTTTACATTATCTTTTCATTTTATTTAAATTGTTAATTAATGAGGTAATCGTTGCATCATCATCGTGTCATAAAAAATTTAATTTATTAAATGTCTAAAAATTATAAAAATAAATATCATGATGTAGGAAATAGTTTTATATTTCCAATGAATATTTATAGTCGTAATGTTAACTTATATAACCACATGTAATAATTGTTTTAGTAAAACAATAGATGTTTGTGACAATTTTATTTTTAATTTAAATAAAAAGTTATTAATGACATTTTTTTACCCAAGTGGCTCCATGGGGTCCCCAAGTTGACCCATGGATTTTCTTGGTCTTACATGACTCATACAATAATGGTAGGACAATTTTAAGGGTATTTTCATGTTTTTATAATATCATTTTTACATTAAATTTCACTAATTACATTTAATCATGATTAATTAAACATAAAAGTTACTATTCACCAAAAAAATATTTTATTTCTATTGAACCACATTTTACTTCCTAATGATAACCATGTATATCGGATTTTTTAAATTCAAATCATAGAAGTGGTAATGTTTCATTTAAACGAAAAATCAGTTTTTTAACTACCACATAGTGGTTTCACGATTCATCATAAATTGATGTTTTTCAGAACAATGTCAAAATTTCACCCTAAGCTATAATTGATATTCCAAATTCAAAAATGATGCCTAATTTAAAAAGTTCCAAACATATAAGTTGCATTAATTAATTTTATAATTAATTCCCGCTGTCACAACAAATAGCGTGTTTTCAAGGAAAAATATATATCAATAGATTGACAATTGTTTATGTCCAATTTCCAAGTAAAATTAATTCTAATGACCACCATTGGAAAAAATGGTAAAAATATATTCTAATTATACTTTAAAATCACTAAATTATATAATTTATCACTATAAATTATTTTTTACTAAAAAAGGTGGTTTTTAAGTATTTTTCACTATTCATAAAAAATTGGAAGTTCTCAGAAAAATACCAGAAATTAAACATAGGCTAATTTCGATATTACAAATCCAAAAATGAGGTCCATTCTGAAATATAAAATTATATAATTTCAAAAAGTGGGTATTACTATTCATAACATCTATTTTGAATGGGCGTGGTGTGTTAGAATCTCGAACTTGCGTACAATTCAAGCTATTGCATTATTGAAAGAGAAGAGTATCGTGTAATCTTGGGGTGTTAAAACATATTTTTTATTTTAAAAAGTTAATATATCATTTACCTTTATATCTTCCCATTCACGAAATATTGATAACATCATTCGTGCATAAGTGTGGACTACCTCCATCACAAAGCACAGTGATTATTTTTTTTCATCTCAACATAACATGGATGATATATATAATTATATTTCATAGATTAGTAATATATTTAATATATTATAATATTTTTTTGATAGATAAATAATACTTTCTTCCCTCTATAATGATCGCCCAAAATTGGAAACAGTACTCATGCATATATACAGACTACTATCTCTTTAATAGTAACACAATTTTTTTTTTCATAATATATTTAACTATTGGTTTTAAATTTTTTATTGATGTATAAAAATGATAATTATTTTATTATTATTATTATATAATTGGTGGAATAATGGATTCTTTTACGAAAGTCAACTAAACAATGTAATTTCTAAAATATGATCCGAATATCATCAAAATGCCCAATGTGGATTTTATTTATTAAGTAATTGTATATACCATAGTATGAAATGGTGAAAAATAAAAATGAAAACAAAAAACATTCCTGATAAATTTAAAAATTGAAATAATTTTTTAATTAAGGAGGATAAATAACATATATGAAGGGTCAGAGACAAGGTAAACGATTTTCTTTTAAAAATATTTTTTTAGCCTAAATATAAATTTTCCATCTATAACAAATTAATTTAGTTATAAAAGTTTCTATATGAACATAAAATATTTATGTAGTTAATTTTATGTATATTTTAAATTTATTTCAATGGTTCTTAAAATTAATATTTATATGGTATATTTTTACATTTTCTAAAATAGTCAAAGGGAATGTTAATATTTATTCTATTATAAAACATCTAATTTTTTTTCTATCATAACCATTATTATTTAAGTACTAAATTCCTTAATAAGATCTCATGATTATTTTATTGAAAAATATTCATTCCCTTTTTCTTTTAATATTTGTATTTAAAATGAGTTTTTATGAATAAATATTATTTTGATATTAGAAATGTTTTACTCATAGGTTGAAAATTGTTTTCCAAGGGTTTAATTCATAATATAGTCCATGAACATTTTTTAAAAAGGGTTGAACCCCACTATTGCTCATGGGGGAGCCTGAAATAGGTTATATGATGAGTGTTCCAAAATTGCACCTGGTAAGAGCATCACAGGTTATATGATATGTGCACCTATAAAGAAGTATAATCTAGTGGGTAATTATTTTTAGGGGGATATTTCAAAAGGTAATATAATTATATTCTAAATATAAAAACATGCACTTTTTGGATAAAAAATAACGTTTTAATAAAATATTATTCATGTGTTTTCACATTTTTCAACAGATTTATATACTTGTTGTTCATATGTCCCATAACTCGATTTTTGGGATCATCCCTCATTTTAAAATTGTCTTCAAATAGTTTAAGGATGGAAAAGGTAATGAAAGAAGTCATGTTTGAATTTATGAATAGTTTTCATGAGAATAGATTATGTATTATGTTAAATGTTTTATATTGTGGGATAAATATAAACAGATTAGAAGATTCTAATTTATATATATATCTGTGCGTGTTTCTTATGTAAGATCTATCCCTTAACTATACAATTCTTTAAACCAAAAAGATCATTGGGAATGTAAGAATGTGAATTCTAGTTTAATGTCACTAGAATATGTAACGTTCAAGGATGAGTCCTTATAAATATTTCATAGAATGATTTAGATAAATTAAGAGTTTAGGATAATGTTAAATGCATAACCTTTAAATATTTCTCCAATAGGTTATGATAAAAAATATATCATTTTAAGATTACCATGTTTCTTCAAGTCATATATGCATGTTCATAATGTTCTTCTATAGATTAAATAAGTAAGATGTAGTGGGAAGGCACCTAGAAGATGATATCATCCCAAATAATTAATATGGATTGGTTAGAATTGGAATTGTGAATATTGTTGCATTTATGGATTAGATGATGAAATCTAAAATTTGGGGTTTAATCCATGGAATAGAGAAGCTAGATCTATCACAGTGGAACATGATGATACTAGATAATTTTATGAGACAATATCCTCCCGCATATAGTGTAACTTCTTACACAATAGTCGTATAAGGATGGATCAATTCCTTAGAGAATATATTTGATGACATTGGGTGTTGGGAAATTAAAAAATGAATACTTTTCATTTGTCAATTTGTTGGTGAAATTGATTGATGGGGATCTTTTATTAATAATACCAAATTTTTATAAGATCTTGGTTCCCTGAATGAGAAATATATTTGAATATATTACTGGTAAAATATTTCCCTATGGTTTTTCAACTTAGGATAGAGAAAAAATTCAAACAATTAAGGAAAAAATATAAATATTTTATAGCGGTGTGTGAATAATTTGTTTTCAAAAGCGGACATTTATGTAAATATTTTGTGACATTAATAGTAATAATAATAAGTTTTACATAGGGTTGAAATAATTATTTAAATGGAAATTAGATTCCATTAAATTTAAAAGTCTTGAGAAACTTTCTTGGTGTTTCAAGAAGGTAGAAATGGAGTTCACCAATGACCTTTAATTTGATGAAAACATGTAGGAAAAATGATCTAGATGTTATGAAATGGGGAATCATTCATCAATGAAATTCATAGGTTAGAAAATCTAGCATGCATCCTATGATAGGTGTGGTAAAGAAAATCCTTGGGAATGTATGGTTAATTTTGGAATGTGTTACCAGTGTGGTAATCTTAGTCCCAAGGCTCATTTGTTGAAGGAATTGAGTTTAGGACAATAAAATAAAGGGGTAACTGGTAAACATACATCGGTGATATTTTTTTTGTTTCAATGGGTTGGGACATTATTCTTACATTTGTCTAAAGTTCTTTACTCTAGACAGAAATAAATAAGGCCAATACCATTAATGTGACATCGTTGGTGAAAGGCCACATGATGATGTGGTGATAAGTTTGTTTCTTATTTAATAGAGTAATTCCAATGCCTTTTTTGACTCTAGATCTTCGCATTCATTCATTTAAGAGAAATTTTCAGAATAATAGGGAATATCACATATTGAAATAATGATATAACTTTTGGTGGAAAAAAATGTGAAAATATTTATGTAACAAAGATTTATATAAATATTCATATTGAAATAATTTGAAGGTTCTTTCAAGAAAATCTTATTGAATTGACCATGATAGAGTTTTATGTTATTTTGTGTATTGATTGGATTATATTTTTTCATCATAATATATATTATAGAGCCACAGAATCTATGTCTAATGATATTATAGCTTTAATAACCCATCAAGATGATAATAAATTGAATTTAAATGGTAGTGAATGTTACATAGCACATGTTTTCAAAAATAACAAATTATACAGAATTTTGATTTTCTCATAGTGAATGAATATATGGATGTTTTTTTTTCTAATGACATACTGGGTGTTTTTTTGAAATTTGAGGTTGATTTTAATATTGTCTTAGTATAAAATAGTTTTCTAAATTTAAAAATCCCTCATTGAATGGATCAAATTAAAAATATAGAGTAGAAAAATCAATTATATTAATTTCTAGATAAAGGTTTAATTTATCTATATACTTAGCCATGGGGAACGCCAATTTGTTTTTGTTAGAAAGAAAGATAATTCAATGAGGCTTTTATAGATTAGAGATCTTATAATGAATTCAATGATAAGAAAAAATATTTTTTCTTCATATAGATGATTTTTATATTAGTAGTTGGGAGCACAATATATTTCAATGATTGATCTCAGGTCAGAGTACCATTAGTTGACGTTAAATTAGGATGATATTATAAAGACTATATTTTGCAATAGGTATGGGCATTATGAGTTTGTAGTTATTCCCATTTGATTGTCTAATTCCCCAATATTATTTGAATATCTGTTGAATAGATTATTCCTTGGATATTTGGATTATTTTTTGGTAGTGTTTATTGATGATATTTTTATTTTCTCTAAATTTAATGAGGATCATAAAAAAAATCCTAAGGATAATTTTGAAAACATGAAAGGAATAGAAACTCAATTGGAAATATAGTAATTTTGAATACCCGTTAAAAAAATTTATTTTCTAGTGTATATTGTTTCTGAATATTGATTAAATGTTAGACCTCTTAATACTAATTTTTCTAAATACTGGATAAGACTTACATGTGTCACATATATATATATATATATAAAGTTTTATTGTTTTAGCTGGTTACTACTGGAGGGTTCCAGAAATCCTTTAATGGTTATTTATCCCACTGACTATGTTATCTAAAAAATGAGTTAAATTAATTTAGATAGAATAATATGATGATATTTCTCAGGGAAAAGATTTAAGATATTTGAATGATCCAATTTTGGACTTTCCCTCTAGATATGGTTAATTTTTCATATTCAGTTATGCTTCATTGAAGGAAATTGGTTTCATTTTGATCCATAAAGATCTGGTAATTTCTTATGCTCCATAACAACTGAAACCTCATGCGTTAAATTATCTAACAAATGATTTAGAATTTACTAATATGGTTTTCTACTTTAATAAATTAGAGGAATCAATTACATTGATTTTATTGAAAAATAGATTTAGATCATAATGTTTTTAAGTATATATTCACTTATAAAGAGTTGAAAATGAGACAATGAAGAAAGATGGAACTGAATAAGGATTATGAATTCACAATTATTTATCATCTTGGAATAGAAAACGATATAGAGACTTATTTGAGTACAAAATATAATTACATATTAGTCCTATTACGTTTAGAACGTGACCCTTTGTCTAATGATTTAATGAATTTTGGCTAATATGTAGTAGATGTTGGAAATTTATCTCGATTGTTTCATTTTATAGTGTAGTAAACTATGATAGATATAATTAATAAAATTTATAAGGATGACCATGGGTTAGTGGATATGGTGAAATAGTTTTAGAAGTGTATGTTTCATTAATTTAATATTAAAATATAATTTGTTTTTAGATTTGGAAATATATTATTTCTGACTTTTTATTATTATTTGTTGAAATAAATGTTAAGTGATGGTCATATTTCACCATTTTTCATTCATATTGGTAGTAATATGTTTTAGATATACATTCTTGATTATTATTGGTGGGATGGAACAAAAATAGATATTTCTGAATTTATCATGATATGTTTGAATTTTAAAATCTTTTAAGTAGAATGGAATTTTCCAATGGGGATTATTTTTTTACTATAACAAACTGGAAATGAAAAAATATATCCATGGATTTCATAGTAGGTTTTTTGAATACATATTGAGGTAATAATGCTATTTGGGATATTTCTTATCAATTAACTAGATTTATAATTTTACTTCCAATTAGTGACACGAAGTCATTGGATCAAATTTAAAAATATCATATCAAAGAGATAATGTGGATAAATAAAGTTACCATATCCATTGTATTAGACCATAAACCCATATTCACTTATGTTTTTGGAAATAAGATCATAACTCATTGGGAATTAAATTAAATATTAGAACAAATTTTCTCCCTCAATATGATAAACAATATAAATGATCAATTAGTACATTGGAAAAATGAATTGAACATGTTTAGGGGATTAGAAATAAATTTTTCATGAACATAAAAAATAGTTTATTTTTCTTATAATAATAGTTTTAATTATAGTATAAAAATTACACATTTTGAGTCATTATTTTGAATGGTTTGCCATAAATCTGAATTTTTAGATGAAATATTAGAAATAAATATTATTGGAACAAATTTGGTAGAGGAAATGGCTGATAGGTGAATGTAAATTTTGTAACATATGAGGAAATCCCAGAGAAAAAAGAATACTTATATAGATAACCAAGGAAAGATCATTTTTTCCTAGAAAGTGATCATTATTTCTTAAATAATGTAATTAGAAAATTCTTATACATTGGGGTAAAACGTGTAAGCTAATTCTATAGTTTAATAGACCATATTAAATCCCATACAATGTTGGATTAGTAACGTACTAAGTTTATTTTCCTATGAATTTATGCAAGATACCCAATTTTTATACTTTCTGAGGTAAATAATGTATGTTCTAGATCCATCTCATGTTTTGATCTTTATAGTATTACAATGGGAAGATAAACTATCTTATGAGGAACAAACTATTTAGATTATTGATCATATTGAGTTATTTGTTTAGAATATGGTAATTCACTGGGTTATGGTTTTAGGGGAAATCTAGGTGGTTGATGAAGTAACATGAGATTATAAAAATGATATGAGGTAATGGTATACACACTTTTTTAATAAGTGGTCAAAATCTCAAAGAAAAATTATCTAAAAGAGAGATGAAATAAAAACCTATTAATTTTCATGAATAAATATTTATCAGGTATTATAAATTATAATTATCAATAAAATATAGAATTATATTCATTGAAAAAATTTATGTATTTTTTAACTCAGATGTGAAATTTTATTATTAAACACTTTTACTAAAAGTTTTTGTTAAATTTAATTTTTATATTATAGAATATGAATTTAAAAAAGAAAATTTCATTTTCTAATTACGAATTTTAGAATTATCATATGATTATTTTTTTAGAGTTTTTAGAAAATACAAATTTTATTAAATAGATGACATTAAAAAATTTTATTAACAATTGTATTTGTTTCCAATACTTAAAATGTAAAAATAAGTTACTGATGATTTTTAAAATTTAATTAGTTCCTTCAAATTTAAAATAATCCAGTTATCATTAGTTGGAAACCAATTATGTTTTTTTGTATATGTTATCAATAGATAAATATGTCAGTGAAACAAAGTATATTTGGAAGGTAATAGAAATATAAATTAAATAAGGGTGTGAGTAATGTTGTTATGTCAGATCTTGGAGGATTAGATTCAGAATCATGGATATCAGATCCTGCCATAGACATGAGTAAAAAGTTTCTAGAATAATGAGGAGACATTGAATAAAAAGTTTGAAATTGTATTGAGTCTGGAATGAAAGTGGCGATCATAATTAGGATGCTGTTTTTGAGTCAAAATATCTCAAATATAAATCAGACGATGCTTTGCTGTTTTTAAAATAAAAAAGTTAATTAGTTTTCACTGAAAAAAATTTGATGAAATATTGATGAGGGAATGGTGTATAAAAGGTGCTTCCAATCATATTCTATAAAATCATAGTCAAGAAAATAATATTCAAGTTCAGAGTGGTAAGAAGCTTTTGGGATTATAAAATAGTTTTCTAGATAAGTCATAGGATGCATAAGTAGATAATAAATGTTTCAAGGTCATGAGGATGTAATGATATATAAAAGAGTTTGTGAAAAAAGAATGTTTACTAATGGAAAAACATTCCAGTCTCAAGTTCATCAATAAGATGATCGTATTCAGATTTTATTGATGTCTGGATGACATGGAGTATTATATTCAGAAGAAGTTACTGCTAGAACTAATCCATCAGACTCGATGTTCCGTTGATAATTGGAGTGACCAAAAAACTTTATCATAATGTTAAATAGTATTTAGAAATCATAATAAGACACAAGTTTGTTGAGAAGTATTTAGTTATAGACTAAAAATTTGGACAAGATAATAGGATAATCGTCATAGTGGAAAAATAGGAATGGAGAATCATGAGGAAAAAATATGAATGGAGAATTGAATGTGTTAAAGAAGTAAATGATTTATAAGATATTTGATGAGAATTAAAAGAGTTGAAGAATTTAAAGAGAGATAAAAAAATCAAGTAGATTTGATGATTCAGAAACAAACAGAAGAAGTAAAAAAGACAACTGAGATTTTAAGACAATTGAATATTCATGAAATCTGGTTAAGAGAGAATGGTATTCAGAACCCCACCTAAACCCATTTTTAGGTTCTTATATAGGGAAAGTTTATTTAACTTATAGAGGGGAAACTGAACAATTTATGTGCTCGATCTTTTAAAACTATCGAATTTATATTGAGTATCGAACCAAAAATTGTTTTTTAGGTTGATTCAGATGAAGATCATTGGATTGAAGTTCAATACGATCATCTATGAATGATATATATAAGGGAATTACAATAGAATAAAATCTATCAATCTATGTGCATCAGAAGTGAGGTCCATCATATTGAGATCCACCATAGAGAATAAAGTGAGAAGCCGATTGAGTTCCTAATTAGTTGAATAAAGAAGAGTAAAAAGATATTCAGACCAAACTAACCTTCGAACAAATACATAATATTAAAGATTTCATATTGAGAAAATTGAACAGAACTAACTACTGATGTTTTATAGATATAGGTTTTAGAAAATGATTTGATACCAACATTTTGCTTCGATAATTATTGATGTTCTTAAAGATTGTATGTTGGTAAATTTTGAATCTCCTTACTTGTAGAGGTAGTGAAGACTTTATGAGGTGGATCAAAATAGAAGAAGAAAGTGATTTTTATGACTATGGTTACATAAAATTTGATGGTATGGTTTTTTTGTAGGAACTTGATACAGGGAATGATAATAGGGGGGGTATAAAAAGTATATTAGGAATTTTTTTTACTTGGATTGTATAATTGTTCAATGCTTGTACCTTTTTATTCTGGAATTAAAATAGAAAAAGATTCCATGTTGGTGGGACTATCTAACATGGAAATAATTAGGTATTTTTACCAATCCTTTTAAATATCATTTGATTCATTCTCATTATATTTTTTGATTAAAAATTGTGAGATTGTGAGGTGTATTTTAGTGGATCACAACCCTAACAATTTTCAGATGTTAATAATATTTTTGTTAAGTATTTATGAAAATTTAATATAAAAGAAAATAAACAACCAATTCACCCTTTTCTCAGTGATATCGACCCATGTTTTGGAAAAATGGTTATTTAAAATTAATCTTATACATTAATTTAGTATAAAAACAAATTTATATTGAGAAATCATTTTTTCTGAAAGACTATTTTTCATTGCATTATGCCAATAAAATTTGATATTAAATTATTCCAATTATATATATATATATATTTTCATTTTTAAAAATTTATTCCATATTTTGAATTAGTGCATAATAATTTTGTAAATATCACAATTTTATATTTGGTCAATATAAATAGAAACCTCAGTATTTTTTGTTATTACAGAAGTGGGTAAATTAGCTAATTAAAGTTTAAAATAAAATGGTAAGGATTATAAAATTACAATAAAACATTCCTTATATTTATTGTATGATTATATTTTATCCATAATCATATAATATTCTTTTATATTAAAATTGTTTCCATTTTTATGTGATTATAACCATTATAATATTTTATTTAACGAATCATCAAAACGTCGCACTATTGTTTTAATAAAAAAAATATTTTTATCATAGGGTTAAACAGAGGGTATATTATTTAATAATTACTCCATGAAAATAAAAAGAATTTCCTTTCATCTTGGTAATTTATTTTTAATTTTTTTAATAAATAATTATCTTAATAATTTACACAACCCTGTCACAAAAACTCTTCAATTAACGGAAGAACAAAATAAATGATACGAAAAATATTAAAATTTACACAATTTGAGATAATTTTTGTGACCCATGAATTTTATGGATTAATATTACATTCTAGTTATGTATTAAAATATTTTTTTAGAGATTTACTTGTTTTCACGTTCTAATTAATTCTTATATAATGAATAGTATTAAAAATGACATTAATGATATATTATAACAAATAATATTTTAATAAATGATAAAAATTCCTAAAAATATCATATTACATAATGTGATTATTATATATTTTATAATATGAACCAATATCATTATATGGTCCATTATACCATTTATTTTAACTATATTGACCCTCAATGATTAAAAATATGTGCTGTCACGTTAAGTAAGGATTGGGTAAATGGGGGTTTAGAACAAAACGATAAGGGTAAAAATGTGATCCAAACATATATAACTTTTATTTTATGAATTTAATTAGATAAATACCCATAATATATTAAAATAAAATCTAATTTAACCCTGTTTAATTAAAAATTAGTTTATATTGATTTAATATTTTGAGAAATACCAAGTATTCCCCCCCCCCTCTTATAAAAAAATATATCTCCCCTTTATATAACTAATAAAAATCTGTTTGGTTTATAAATTATCTACCAAAATACTTTTTTAATTTCCCTAAAATCATTTTATATGCATTATTTTTGGAATAATGCCAACCTTATTGGTCATACTTTTTAATAAAAGGTGGTTTTTAGAAGAATATGTTTCGTTTTTAATCAAGAATGTCATATTATTTGTTCATAAAACTCATTAAAATATCCTTAAACATGATAATATATATAAAAATGATATTTTTATCGTAATGGTTCTTTATGATAATTTCACATCTTATATCTATCTCTTATTCCACCAAATAGAAAAGTCAACAATCATTCGTGTGTTTGAAGAGCTACTACCTCAAAAAACCAGTGTAATTTATTTTTAATTACCATACCCCAAATATTTATTAAAATTATAGAAATAAAATTTATATATGATATTAATTGCATATTTTTCATTCTGAATAGATAATATATTTATTTACCTTCTTATCTTTTCATTCTCTGAAAAAAATGATAACATTACTCATGCGAACAGGTGGATTACCACCTCTATGGATCAATGTGACTTTTTTTTCATGACCACATCAACTTTAGGATATATATTTATATTTAAAAAGTAACAGTAAATTTATGATATATAATAATGCATTAAATATAAAATAATTTTTTCATTATTACTATAATTATCAATGAAAAATGAAAACATTACTCATGTGTAGATACAAACTACTATCTACATTATTATATCATTGATTATTTTTCCTAACCATATTTATTTATTTATTATAAAATTATTATTGGTGTTAAAAAATTATAATTATTTCATTATAATTATTCTGTAAGTGTTGTAATAAGTACCACTTTTACCATATTTTTCTAACTAAGGTAATGACTAACATACGAGCTGAGAATCATCAGAGTGTCTAACGTGAATTTAATTGATTATGTAATTGTATATAAAATGATATTATATGTATGGGAATAATTAACATAAAAATAAATCTTTATCATTTATAAAATTAGCATTGTATTTTTATTTAGGATGATAGGGAACATATAAGATGAGTCAGACTCAATGTTTGAGAATTTCTTTTAAAAAATCATCTTTTATAGTTTCCTTAAAAATATATTATTCTTCTATATAAATATTTTTAAATATATACATTTTTTATAAGGATATAAATGATTTATAAATAATATTTTATTTTTATTTGTTACTTTTTTTAATTTTTTTCAAAAGAAATCATTTTAGAGAATGTTTTTACTTTATTTATAGAAGGCAAAAGCTATGATCTATTTCAACGTATACAATGACAATGAATTTTCCAGAAATATTTACCATTATTTATTGTTTGGATTCCTATAAAATATTTCATGATTTATTCCAAAAAATTCATTTTTGGGTATTTTTTATAAATAATTGGCTTTTTAGAAGAAAGGTAATTTGGATGTATGAAATGTTGTTCACATGGGTTTAAAAGAGTTTTTCAAGGAGTTAAATCCTAATATGATCTATGGAAATTATGATTAAGGGGTTGTGACAAATTATATCTCATTGGTGAGGTAGATATAACTTATATTATGTGTTCAACTAGATTATACTGGGTAAACCTATTATATTTTATATGGTTGGTGCACCTAGATGGCACACCAATATATTGGGTAATGATCATGTTCTCTGGAGAATTATTTTAGAAGCTGGCTATATAATTATTTAAATTTTATTGTTATTGTAAGGGATATAATATGTTGATTTCCCAAGATTTCTACAAGAAATTTATATGCCCTCTAATGAATTTTAATGACAATCATTTTATTTTAAATGGAATGAAAATGATCATTTAAAATGAAAAATGATTCTCTTTTCAGATTAAGTGGGTTTGTATTATGAACTAATTTGACTTGGGTTTTCATGTTTTTTAGTAGACTAATAGTTCTTTTTTAATTATGTCCCTTAATAATAATTTGGTTATTATGCCATATTTTAAAATACTTTCCAATGTTTTAATGATGGGTAAAGGAAAGAGAGATGTCAAGTTGAAAGTCACGAGTATTTTTTAGTAGAATAAATCATGTTCTATTTTTTTGATATTGTATTGTGTTAAATTGGATATTAATTTTGATGTTTCCAATTTATATATATATGGGTTTGTTATATAAGAGTTATGACATGAATATCTAAATAAATAACCCTTAATGATCTTTAAGAATGCAAGAATGTGAATTCAAGTTTAAATTCTCTTGAGTATGTAATGTTTATGGATGAGTCGTAACACAACCCATCACATAATGAAAACCCTACATATGTTTTACAGATGATCATAATGTATTCATCAAATCATAATATCTTAAATAATAAAAATTAAATGTGTTTTATAAACATTTCATCATCTCATCATTACGTGACTTGTGGGTATGTAATGTGTTTCATAATGGTTTCTTCATTAGTTAATAACCCAATGGGAAGAGACATGTTTCATAGAATAATAATTAAATAAGTATCCCTATAATAAATAAATAGAATAAAAATAATAAATTTCAATGGTTATATAATATCATATCCCCATTAAATAATAAAAATACTACGTTTATATAGATAAAAAATACCGTTAAAATAATATTTAAACCTTTCTATTAGAACATGAGAAAAATATCATTTTCATTCAATAAAATTTTAATTGAATATTTCAAGAATATGCGGAATTTGTTTTTTCATAAATAAACAAGGAATCATTTATTGGGATTCATAAATAAAAAAATGGTATTATGGTCTAGAAAATTAGATCCAAAAGTATACATTTAAAGGGAACATTATTTTCAAATTTTTTTAAAAATGCCAAAACATACTTGTTAAAAAATCATTAAATAAGATCCATTTAAAACTTTTTAAATAATATAAAATGTAATGAAAATGATAATTTTAAAAAATTTATTATATTGGTAAAAACTCCCCTACAATAATTTTTAATATCATGGACAATAAAATAGAGTGAACCGAAAAAATATGAAATTTTGGGAAATTTTCATTAAAAGAATTTTCTTGATCATTTTAATTAAAAAAAGAGAAAATAAATAATAAATAATTTATATCCCATAAAAAACTAGAGAATAAGTGTTTATATATACGGTTCAAGAAATTAATATCATAAAATTTTCCCCAATGGAACCTTGAACATAAATAATCTCGAAAGGAAGTGAGACTGTAACCATAACAGTTACAACTTTTATAACATCAAATTCATTACTCTCATTAATGAAATAAATAAAAATGATGATTTGAATAAAATTAACATAAATATATTCATTATATAAAATCTAAATGGTTTATTATAAACCCCAAATGATTCAAACTAGTTTTGAATATGACATATGTCCCGCTGAAACAGAGGTGAAATGAGAAACTCTTATCTCAAGTAGCATCTTTCTTTTGTACACATAAAAATATCCCATGAAATGAATATGTATTTATTATAAATATACTAAAAAACCATATTAATTCATGATATATTTTTTATAACCTATTTATAATTTTTAATTATGCTTTTATAAATAATTTCTTTATTAAAATAAAAATTTCGGTGAAAACTGTTAAATTGTTTTGTGAATGTTTCAGTTTGATGGTTCGAGTACTTGTAATTTGTTCATGGATTCATCATCTATATAATAATAATAATTATTTAATTATAATATTAATTAATCATATACACTTTTATAATGAATCATAAATATATGTGATAAAAAATGAATTACATCACTTCATGGAGTGGGTAGTTCATACATACACCTGAGTGGTGGTCCCACGTTTTTTAATATTGAGAAAAAGATAGGTAAAAACTATTTCACAATTTCAGAATTATTATTATATAATAAATATAATATATATTAATTAAATATATCACATTTTCTAAAAATTTCAATCGTAAATGAAAATGTAATCACTTCTCTACATGGATGGGGTAGTCCAAATTTATGCAAGAGAGATACTTTCATTTTTCATTTTATGAAAAAGGAGGTAGAGAATGGTTGTAAAAAATCAGGATAGAATTTAAATAAATTAATTATATGGTATTTATGATTATATGATAGATACAATTGGTTTAAAGAATGAGTAATAACAAAAAATAAATAAATGTACTTAGTTAAGGGATACACTTATTCGTCGAGAAGCCTCCTTGGGATTACTCATTAAAACATTAAAGGATGTTATTAGAATAAAAAAAGAAACTATAATATGTGGGGAGGAATTATTAGAAAATTATTAGAGTAAATATTGGTTTTAGATAATATTCCATTAAATTGTGTAGAAGTGAGGAGATATGATGTCCTTTTATAGTGAAGGAATGTTCAAAGTTGGAATAACATAACATATTTAAATATAATAAATTATTTTTCAAGTGAATGTTTTCCAATGTTTAAAAATTTATAATATAATTTATTTAAACCATTAATAAATCCTTTATAAGATTATCTGGAATATTAAACCTTATTATATTATTTAACCCCTTCGATATCTAATTAAAAAATTAACCATTGTAACAAAATTATCATTCATAAAAGTGTTATATAATTTCCTAAAAGTTAGAAAATAGAACAAAAATTTCCATGGGATGAACTATTACGTCACAAATAAAAATATTATTTTCCTATTTTGTTTTTTTATTATTTTATATAGTGTACTAAAATATTAATTAACTTTTATTATCATGAAATAAATTTTAAATAACTATTCCCACATTTTGACTTCAATGACATGAAGACACGAATAGAATCAGAATACGAATTCTCACTCCATAAATTATAAATTTTTAGTAACCAAAAAATTAATTGTTCACCAAAATTCATATAAATATGTAGCATTAGTATTTTTGAAATTTCTTACTTTAATATTTTTACTATGTGCAAAAACTCTGTGTGAGTGCTTTGTAAACATTTATGTTCATTATACCCAAATAAAATTTCAATTAAATTACCATCAAAAAAATAAATTTATTTTTTTTTTCAAAAAAACTATTATATTTATTAATAACACATTAATATCTCTATGATTACATATAATATAATGTTAATGAAAGGGATTAAATTTTTTTAATATTCCAATACTTAAAATGATATAAATGTATTTATCAAAGACAAATGTCACTGAGATAACCCATTTTCAAATATATGAATGATTGGTTATAATTAAAAGTAACAATTGGAATATAGTTAATAGTTTGGATGAATATTAAACCTTATTATATATTTTGTGCATTGATTAACCTATTTTAGCTTTTACTATGTTGATGAATTTAAACACAGTTACTATTCATAAAGCCTAAAAATAAAAGGGCCATATTTAAAAAATTAGGACGCCATGATTGAAAATATGGAATTAACTTTTTAGTTTTCAATTTATTAATGTGGTGAAATGGTATTATTTATAAAATTTCATTTTAAATCATTATAATTAACTTATAAAGACACCCAATATAAAATTGATTGATATGGAATTATTTGGAGTATTTTTAATAAAATTTATCTTATTTTACTTTTAGAAAATTAAAAATATATTGGGACTTTTAAATTTTTTACTTAATGAATAGAAATAACTATTTCTAAAAAATCAGTATATTTAACTATTCACAAAAAAGTAATTATTTTTACAGAAAGTCCCTAAAAACTCAATATAATTTAATATGTACATGAAGATTTCAAAAGTGATAATAAAATATAAAAATAAAATTTCTAAATATAGAATTAATTATTTATATTTTTGTTTAGATGAAATTATTAAATCACATTTATGATGAAAAGAAATTATTTTGAAGCATAAATTTGATTTATTAAATATTGAGCACATATTTATTATAAATTAATAATAAAATTAGAAATGATTTAAAAAATTATAAACACACACACAGATATATATATTTATATTTAATGTTTCATTTGATCATATTAATACCCATTAATTTATTTTTTTAGGTATAATATATTTTTTTATCCAATCTTGCTGTTGTAGATCACAAAATATACTTACACATACAATTTATTTTAGGATATATATTTTAAAAGTTATATAGATTATAAAATGTATATTATGTTGTATAATTTTATAATATAAAATATTTAATCAATATCAAACTTATTTAATTAATTCATCATTAAGAACATTCATTTTTTATGGTTAAGGAAAACCAGACGTGGCGATTCATTGAGGTGATAATCCATACACATGCACAAATGTCAATTTTCCCTTACGAGAAGATGGGAAATTTGGTTAATTTTTACTCCATTATCAAAATAAGATTCAACATATATCCAAAAATTATATCATTCTATAGAGTTTTGAAAACTAGAATTACGAAGGATTCATAGAAAGGAAGGATGGTAGGGAAACTGATTACTCAGGTCGAGAACATTGATCTTCTATGGATAATTCCTCATAATATTAGGGAATAATATAAAATATCATGACTACAAACTAAAAAATGAGGAATAAGATTCTAGGGTAAGGATATATGTAAGGGTTTTAAGAGGAAAATGAATTTTAGGAGTGGTATTAATGGGTTTCTGGGTTTCCCCTTTAATAAGTGAGATGAGATGTGTTTTTTTGTAAATACACCTTAGTTTTTAATAATGGGGAGAAAATATCAATGAAAGACTCTCTAAAATTGATAAATAATGGAGTGATGAATAGATATTTTTGACAAGGGACTCAAACACGCATTAGATCACATGTTTTATCATTTTTCACTTTTGACACCATATTAATCCAAATTTACTCTTACAATGGTAACCACTATTTTTCAATGTGGTTTATCATTTATGAATAAAAAAATCTTCTTTATTAAATAGTTTTTACTAAATGATTCTAAAATTTAATGTTTTTTGGTTTATTAAATTTTAAAATGTAATGAAAATAAATTTTAAAATAATAAATATATAATGTATTAACTATTATATCTTGTGAAAAATATTACAGATGTTCTAAAATATCATATATAATATTTAAAAATACATTCAATATTTTTATATTTATAAAATTCATTTCAAAATTCAAAATTCAATATAAAAATTTAAAGAGTTTCTATTACATACTTATATTCTAATAACATTATTATATCACAACATTTGTAAAATGGTATATTCCTTAATTCATCTAAAAATCAATATTTTTTTAAAAAATACAAAAAAAATCTTATGAAACTATTATAATTATTATTAAAAAAATAATTATTTTTCAAAAAATTCAAATTATAAAATTTTGGAATATCACTTCTGAACAAAATTATAAAGTGTTAGGAATAGATTTTTTATTTAGAAAATAACCCGTAAAAGAATAATATATTATTATTCTTATTTAATATTATTTAATAATCAGTGTTTACAAATTATTCCTGTTTTTATATATTAACATAATTGAATCATAAGTTTATAGTGATAAAAAACATAACACCTTAAAATATTTTTTTTCAAAAATATACTATTTTATTCTTAAAATGATCTTATTAGTCATTTTTTCTATAAAAATTGAATTTTATTCACATTAAAAGTTTAATTAATTTTTTCCTATAAACATATCATAAAATTTTCCATCATATTCCTTCCAATAAATTAAACAAGTAGGTTTTAACGATCATTATTAATGGTTTTTATTTAATTTAAACATAACATAGTTTCAATTAATTTTAGTGTTTCATGTGGACAAATCTATCAAAAAATTGAATTTTTAAAGGAAATCACATATTGAAATATAGGAGTAAAATAATATAAAAAATACATGGATCATAAATTGAGAGGATAATTTTTCTATAACAGAATGCTTGAGAGATGAATCTCCCCATTTTCAAACATTCCATTCCCAAAAATCATTCAATGCAATCCCTTAGGGAACATCTATTTATAATCCAATGTGAGTGAGGGGGAAGAGAACTGTGTAAAAATTTAAGGTTAATTCCTTCCCAATATAAATAATTCGTGAAACCACTTGTGTAAGTTCCTATAGTAAGGACTCCATTATAATTATTTTGTAAAATGAAACTCACATTGTTCATTTTTGGTCAGAAACCTTTTAACACCATGAATTTAGAAAACTCTACCCTTCCACATTTAACTCCAATATTAAAAAAATATTACTTACTAAGGTATAGTTAATCCTAATGGTATCCCATTATGAAATATTTTACATATATTTAGTTACTTCTTGAAGGATCCTTATTTTAGATACCCATGTCTCATTTAAACTGCATAGTTTTGTTCTGGATACCTATATAAACATAATAATAGCTACCTTATTTTATTAATTTCATTATGAACAAAAACAAAAATAACAAATTCCATCACGGACAAACATATCTCGATAATCATTATAGGTGTCAATCACTAAAATGTTCTCATTGATGATCTCATCATGGTTTCCAATTAGTGATGCATTCATACCATGGGAAGCCTATTGGGTGTAATTCCTAATAATTTTCTAATTTATCGAATCACCTATACAACCCATATTAGTGATCAATATATTCCTCGACCCCCTACTATGTGTAATCACAAACAATACAATATCTTTTTATTTTACCAAGAGATATGATGATCTAAAATGGGACACTCATTTATTATTCTAAAAAATGAAATTTCTAGGATCCTTTATCCTAATAATTCACACTACATGACCTTAATATAATTATAATAGGCATATGTCATAAGAACATAAACTAAAATACATTTTGGTTCTTGTTTCACACTCTTATAAGAAACATAATTTTTTATAGAGTAAATATCTTAAAAGGTGCATCCGTATTCATTAGAGAATGACATTAAAATGTAACACAACATTATTCACCAAAAAACCTAAAAAAGGTTTGATTTATCTCGTTAATTTTCAGAGAAATACATGAGATCAAATTACCTCCACATTTATATGTAGTAATCCTATATCATGTGCCTGATCCCAACTCCAAAAATTATATAACCTTGTTGGATGGTGAAAAATTCTAGATTTCCCACCTTTTCGACATTAAAATGTACCTTTGTCAATAAATGGGGAAATATACAGAACATCTTATAAATTTGTATGTTCAGATTGAATCATTGTAATAATTAATCACTCAAATGTCTAGGGTAACTAGTGTTTTTAACCTAAAAGGTTTAAAAATATATCTTAAATCAATAAGGGTGTCCTAGAATAGAAAATAAGACACCATAGGGGATTATAGACCCCCTATCCTCTCATCTAACAAAATGTCCCATCATCACCACCCAAGGCGATCAAGTGGACACCCATGCTAAAAAAGAGGTTGATTCTTGTAAGACATGAAATAATATACATGGGAGATGAGAAATATTGAAACTATTGAGAAAAAAATTGGGGGACCCCAAAACAATTTACTTTCCGATGAATTATATCGATTAACCATGAAATTATGAATCAAGTGTTTTATATAAAGGTTTATTTTATGGGGAATTCCCTAGGGGATCTACCATCACATGAAAACAGATTGACATGTATTTCATGACTCTTGGACATGATAGTGGAAACTTTCAAGAAACTATAAATTTTGAACACCACTAGGTAACAAAAAAGGCAAAGTATAAGGTTATTATGGACATAGATATTAAATGTACATTGTCACTAACCAATCCCCCATGAATTTACGTGATGAAAATCATATTTTTGTATTATAGATTAGTGTCTCTTTCTTGACTTTATTGGTAGCTCTTGTAATCCTACAAAAGACAAATCCCCACTGGCTATCCTATGATAGTTCATTGGAAAGAAAGAGAAACTCGTTTCCATATCCAATTAATTTAGTTGTCTGTATCTGGTGCATGGGAATATATATCTCTCTCATTTATGGTAGATTTGTGAGTATATAAACTACATCCCATCGACTATTTGGGAGAATCCCATACTTGATTGAACTAGTCACTTCAATCACCAGGGAGACATAAACCCAACTCATCAAGAATATTCTAAGAAGGATGCCTTGGAGGTCATAACCCCTTTGACAATAATGAGAATTTGGGATGTGGGATTTTCAATTTATGTGGGCTTATAAACATTATTAGAAATTTTATGATTCTATTCCCATTCAAAAATCATGTGTCACATCTAAATATCCAAATAGAAATTAAGGAATCACCTAGAAGGGATCCTAATCATGATGGCCAAAACCAATATTGTGTGATCAAAATCATGATCTATGTTCCAACATTGATCAACTAGATTAATTAATTGAAAAGGATGGATCACTTGGGAAAATATATTACCTTGAAGTAGGTATTTACCTATAAAGAATATGATATTTTTCAGGTTAACTAGAATATTATGATAGTGTATTTATTATTTACCAACTCATCATCAATAAGAGAATGAAACTGTAGAGAAATAGATCTTATCCATGCATGTACTATAACACGAAACATTGAATAAATTTACCAAATAATAAATTGTTGAGTTACTACCCATAATTCCATAGTATACAAATATAGAGGTCCTCAAGAGAGTTTCTACTATTAATTTCCTCCCCACAGTACTATTGTCAATAAATATTAAGGCCCCCTAGAGAATACACTATGATGGTTCTTCCCCTAAAACTATAACTGGAAACTCATGAGATCATCTATAAAGTATTTTATATAATATTTCCACCCTTAACACAACTATCAATTAAATTGAGAATCCCAAACATATAATATAGTTTGATATTCCCCCCAAAAAACCATAATCAACAACTCTACAATTCTTCTCTAGATTAAGAAAAATTAATATCCTCTCCACAACACAATTATCAATAAATCTAGAAATCCTCCCATGATAATCCTCTATGAATTTACAACTCGAAGCATCCTGATTAGGTACATTAGAGGTCCTTATTTGAGAATAATCTATTGAGGTCCTTCCTTCAACACCATAATTAACTAAATTGGAGCTCCTCATTATAGAATATTTAATGAATGTAATCCTTTCTTACTAATCACAAACCAATTTCTTAACAATTTCAGATAAATTGATGTGAAATTAATCCACAGAGTACCATTATCATTAACTATAGAAGGCCAAACTTGAATATACGCTATGAAATTCCTCCACACAAAAACATAACATACAACTCCAGAGGTCCTCCAAAATCACTAGTTACTGATGTATTCCCTGTAGCATGAATATTGCTTTATAAGAAGGTTTTCCCCCATTGAAAAATCTATAACAAGTAAGAAATGGAAGTTCAAACCATGGAAAATAGGTTAGAAACTATATAATAACTTACAAGAGTATACTTATCTGAGGTACTCTATGTGAAATTCAAACATCCAAAATGAAATTCCTCCCCATAGCACATTTTTTGATGGAACTCATCATAATATCACATTTTTTTGATTATATATACTCCCAATGTCCAAATTACTCTAAATTTTCCCTTATATCTAGAGGAACTCATGATAATAAGGTATCTATAGTAAATGAATCGTTTTTAATTGGATATTTATCATCCCATTTAATATATATTCCATAAAAATGATTGTCATCTACACCTCCCCCAATCTTTGAATAACTGGATGTGATAAAGGATATTTTAAACAATCAAAATCCACATAAAAAATAGGAATAAAAGATAATTTATGGGTATATAAGGCCAAAGAATATTGTAATGAGGATAAGGATAAAATCATGGCCATGTGGATTTTTTTGATGAAGATTGAATAATGGTCGTGTTTTATCCCTTAAAATCTCTTCGATAAGATATTCTCAATGTACTATAAGAGGTGTTAATACCTTAATTACATCATAACTTGTGGGTATCACTCTATCATATCTAGACAAAATAATTTTCCTAAAATTAGTACATTTTGTTTTCAGACCAACCTTACCTCAATTTTGAAATTTCTTCTTATTTATTGTCTTAATGCCCTATATTTAATGAAAAAAGTGACGAGGTTCCAATATTATATCATCAATAGTTTGAAGAATCATGACCACATTGCCATTGATTCCTGAACTGGTTTTTATATTAGTGGGTGCATTGGATACATAGATTTTCATTTCACTCAATTGAAATGATAAGAATGTTTGAAGGAAACATTTCTGCAATGGAATCACTTGAGAAAGTGTATACATTTTTAGATCTGTATATTCTAGTTATACAATATAATAAAGTATTTTCATTATGAAATACTAGAAATGGTATACATGGGGGGAGTGGACTATTTATAGGATCCTTTATTAGGATTGTAAGAATATAAGAAAACAATCTATCTATATGAATGTGGAACCAACAATCATGAGGATATATTCAATAAAGACTACCTCTAAGAAATAAATTTCTTGCATCTTGATCATGAATGGATGGAAGTCCAAAAGTGCTATAAGTTCATTAACAAATTCATAAATTCAATACATGTATCACAAAATCACATGGGACTTGAGATTTGTCTCTCCACCCCCACTGTGATAAAAAATTCCATAGTGGAGTCTATATATTATGGAAGTAGAGAAAAATAGTCTCTAATACCCAAGGCTGGGGGATTTATTATTCCCCATTCCTTGAATGAAGGATTTATTTTAAAGAATAGAAATAACATTCCAAGAACCATCAACAAGGCCTCTTCAATAAATATTTTTTTATTCATTCCCTTCATAAGGAGTATGTCTAGTGAATGATGTTATTGACACCCTCATGATTACTTTATATAACCCACTTCCAGGAGATTAGCAGATGAAACCAAGATGTGGATAAAAGTCAATAATGAATTCCAATAAACATAAAATAAGTGGATTATGACCTTTCTATAAAATGATATTTCAAATATGGTAAATACAATTAATATTATGAAGCATATGAAATTTTTATTCCATATACATGGTTCTGTTAAGTAAATGTTGTCATCATTAAACAACTATATAACATGATGTTTGAAAATGAATAGAAAAATTGAAATGCAAGAAGAATATAATAAAAATTTTGTGCATGATAAAATGTGTGTATAGGATGTTCACCCTTGGAATCAGTTTAGAAATAATGGTTTGGAATATCCTAAAAACAAAATGTTACTACTTACTCAGTGATATTTGGATAAAGATAATGGGTTTGGTTTAACATTATCCACTATCCACCTACCACATGAAACCGTTGAAATATTTCTTTTAAGGTGAATATTTAATGTTATTAAGATAAATTGATGAATTTTTGGTGACTAAAAGATGAATAAATCAATGTATACAATAATTAACTATTTGAATTTAAATAATTATAAAAATATATCTCCTATAGTAAACCACTTTCAATTATAAGATCATACTCAACCAATAAGTGAAGTTCTATGTCAGCATCCTAACTCTAAGAATATAAACCTAGTCTATTTATAGTAATAATTTATTGAATATCAATATTTCTTTATACTAGGGAAGCAATGACCATCCTTTCCAGCGAGTTACTCTATGAAGACTCAATATGGTTATCAATAACAATCATAAGTGGAATACATTATTAGGTTCCACCCACTAGCTATACTTGGGCATCGACCCATGTGGTAGTGACACCAGAATTCCATGATTCCATTATGTACATGGTCACTTGTAATCCATGAAAAAATTTCGCAATAAATAAAGTTGTTTTTTATTAAAACTTTTATGGTAAATATCAAATGTTCAAATTTACTATGACCAATATTAATAATAGTTGATAATAGACCACCATATAAAATATAAGCACAATATAGATGTATTCTAGATCATATTGTCCAATGAACATCATAACTCTTACAAGAAAAATAATACAAAATAATAACAAAACATATCTATTTAACACATTTAAAGAACATCAAATGAGAATTATTATTTAGGGGAATGATTTTAATGAATTTATACAGAAGAAATATATCTATTACATGGATTTGGGACATCATTTCCTCAATAAATTATGACAATTTTTAATATATCCATTATAATTTAATCTTTATGATTTTTTTATATTAAAGGTAAAACTAATAGTTAAATATTACATATGGCAGAAACCATATCACTAACAAGTAATAATATCCCTTATGAATCACATTTATCATAGAATGAGATGTATGTAAAATTAGTAGGGTTCTCTCTTGAGAAATCCTAACAAGAATGTCAATTTATGAGGTTAGATTTGATTCATCTACTGAAGAAGTTCCAGGTAGTAGAAATAACTACTAGATCAATGTTGGCTAAAAACCTGATGAGTTTAGAACCACTAAAAACCATTCACATAAGGATTATACTATGGTGATAAGGGGCCATTTATCATAGGGTAATGTAATATAAAAGTGTAAATTATTATAGAAATGAAAAGGAGTTTATTATAATAACAAAATTTTACCAAATATATCACCAATATATAAAAGTTAATTTTAAAATGATTTGAAAATATATTTTTAAATTGTATAACATATTTTGGAATCATTATTTTGAATTAAATAAGAGTGAATTTTTTATAATTTTTTGAGATAATCGAATTGTTTGGTAAAAATTAAAATACCGTGTGAATATATGTAAGAATTATGACATCCTAATAATCTAAAAATGATGTAAAAAGTAAAATTAATGATTTATATACAAAAAATGGATTTATTAATTAAAATGATTTATTTAATTGTAGTAAAATTAATTATCGTGACCGATAATAAATTTTAGAAATACTACAGTATAATCTAATAATTAAAATTAAAATTCTCAATGAATAATAATTTATTACAAATACTAAATAATATATTATAATGGATTTACAATTTTAAAGAATCAATAGAAAATACCAAGTCCGACATGTCAAATACCACGGGCTAAAACCTTCTTAAGGATTATCGATTTTTAATCATTTTGGGTCCAAAACTAATGTTGGAAAATTAAATTAAAATTCCACCTTATTGGATATAAATAATTACCCATTATCTCATTTATCATTATAAAAAATCCAATAAGAATTAATAACCCCTTATTTTTCCTCTATTGAGTTTTTCTAAGGACTTTCTATGGTTTTTTAGTGTTCGTATAAATTTTTAAGAAGCCACATTACATGGAATGTATTCTCGATTCTCTTACCTCTTTTCATTTAAAATAATTTGTTTTAATAATATTAAAAATTAATTGTCATATACTACCATGTAATTAATTTGAAGCTATTATAATCGATATAATATTTTTTTAGTAAAGGGTTTGTTATTTTAGATATTTATTTCCCTTTCATAAGTCATTAGTTTTTTGACCAAAGAGTTTTCTCTAATATATTTTTATCCATTATTATTCTGTATTGTTACAAATTCCTTATCATATTTTCATTTAGATATCCACAATCCCTAAAATTATATGATCAAGAGAAGCTACTATATTTTCTAAGCATTGATATTGTCATAATATCTTTGTGAAGAAAAAATTGTGTGGATTCCTAGTAATAGAATCAGTGGTAGGGTAGAAAAAAGTGGATTCATTCTCAGATGCATATTGAATTAGGTGTAATAAAACAAAATATGGTTGGTTGGGTATTAACTCGAGTATCACATCATTCCCAACAAATGGTACAAATTGTACATTTATTTTGAAACTATCGTGGGATAAACTTGGGTTGGTCACATGATTATTATGCAGAAACATGTATATGGTTTCATAGGTAACACTATAATGAAAAAATTTGAACCACTCTCCTCATACGATGGATGCATTAGAATTATTAGTAGATGGATATGATCTAGAATTATATAGCCCTTCAATGGAACATTGGGTCTTATGAGACAAACTAGATTGCGTGTTTGGTGAGTTCTTTACGTATTTAGATATGA
This sequence comes from Viscum album, assembly GCA_963277665.1. Classification (NCBI taxonomy): domain Eukaryota; kingdom Viridiplantae; phylum Streptophyta; class Magnoliopsida; order Santalales; family Viscaceae; genus Viscum; species Viscum album. The sequence goes on from OY728156.1 coordinate 322,708,185, forward strand.
TGACCAGTAACAAGGCTATGGTGATGTTTTTAATGTCTAAAAGTATATATTCTATCACTATGAGATATATTATTCTAATTCACTTATTTATCTATTATCATTTATTCCATGGATATATTACATTCCTAACTCAATTTGGTGTGGAATTTATTTTTTCATATCATATTATTTATACCAAGATTGTGTGTGATTTCTTTCGATGAGTTCCACCCTTTACAGAGAATCCATGTACACTCCTTTATTTTGTTTTTCCATTACCAAAAAAAAAATACAATTAGATTATGTGAAATATGTATTTCCAAGAAGAAATTATAATGTTTTAAATTTTCAGAAGACGTGTCTTCAATTTACATTTTAATGTAATGTATATTTATGTATCTAGATATATGAAACAATTGAACTATATGATATTAGGATTTACGTATTTTTTAACAATGTATTAATTTTACCACTATCTCTAGGTTATTAGAGTTAGTGTGTTGTAGTTGGTTTCAACAAGAGATTATTATAATCCTTCAGAATAAGATTTAAAAGATCATAGTTATTGGGCATAATAATTTGATAAACCCTAAAAATATTATATTAATATATTTGGATTATACAAAATTAATTTTTATTAATGCATAAGGATTATATACTAATATTTTTAATTCATATTTTTAGGGATGAAATAATTTTGATTATTCCATTTTCTAGAAAAGGAACATATTATAACGAATGGAATCCTCATCATGAACCATAAATAATTTATAGATTTACCCCATTTCAAGTTAATGCGAATAGATTTTGGAAAAAGTAGATTATCAATATATTTAAGAATTTGACTGTGGTTATGACAAATAAATATTCCCATGTATAAAAACAAGTCGCACCTTATCATTGGGTGATAATATCAGACGAATTCATGTGAAATAATCATATGTAATTTAATGAAATGACCAATAGATTATTGGATGAGTAATAGATTATGTATTTATAGAGGATATTCATTTATTTGGTTTGTATTAAATTGGATAAGGTAATCATCATTTTATATCATCTTAGAGGAGATAAATATCAATAATGGACTTGATTAAAAACCACCATGAATAAGGAATAAATAGAAATCATTGAGTAGAATAAATTTAAATTATATTCCATGTTATTTATTTTTCTCATTATCCATGAGTTTTCATGAAAAATAAATTCCATGATTTAGTTAAAATAGAAGAATAATATTTTCTTAATTTCATGTAATGCACTAATAGTTTATAATTTTATGTTTTAGATTATGTTTATAATAAAAAATTAAATGTTTTTTTTGTTATTTTATGGGTTGAGGACAAGCCTTTAATGGTAATTAGTTATTCATACATTTTCATTACATGAGGACAAAATCACTCATTCCATGAATACTATGAATGAATATTAATATTAATTATCCTTAATTGTAAATTAATATAATAGACGAGTGAAATGAGATACAAATAGTACATTTAAAGGAAATAAGGGAAGGGTATAATTTCATGAATGTATTATTTGATGAAAAAAACCCTATAGGGATTAACAAAATAAAATGGTATTTTATTATATGTATTGAGATACAGGTTGTGAAATGCATGGATGGAAAGAAAAAGAAGATGCTGATAATTTCCAATGAATAATTTTAAAGAAGATAGTATACAATTTCAATAAGTACCCTATGAGTTAGAGGAATCTACCGTAGAAGAGTAAAAGGGAGATATACATGGATTATACAATAGTAAAATCATTTTTTTAAGTTCCAAATCATTTCATATATGGTAAATTTATCCTCAAATCAATGTTAGACACTATATTATTTGATTCCATAATTATAGATTCATACAGATATTTAAAATGTTTTAGGAAGTTTTAATCATCCTATAAAACATTAAGGAATCATTTTTTAGTTAAAGATCATAGTATAATACATATAGAAATTATATTATATTTTCCCACATTTATTAAAATTATTGTAGGTTATATAGTTTTAAACTTGGGTAAAATACCAATGGTTTAATTATTTAAAACCTAGGAATGGATCAGCTCACAATGTATGATGAATGAATTTTTTATTAGGAGAAGGATATTATAATATCTAATCCTAGAACAGAATCCCTTATTTTGTAAGAGAGTCTACAATTTGTGAGTCTTGTTTGAAGTAAACTCCAGTAGATTATCTCAACAAAATTCTTATATAGTACGAATAAATAAATGAAAGAGATATACATAAAATAGTGTATGTATCTATTGTGATGGATTATATTGTGGTATTCCATAGGTAACTACATAGACATATGCATAACCATTAATTTTAATAATCTATTACAATTTTTAGGTAATATCCACATCCAATACTTACAATATAATATCACTAATGGAATTGGTTTAATTAAATAAAAAAATTATAAATATTTTTTGAAAGGGTTCATATTAGAGAGTATTTCTCATTGTGGAGAACATGTATTTGGTTTTATGAAAAAATATAGTTCGGCGAGGTTATTAATAGATAATTTGGAAACCAACGACATTTATATTAAGAACCAATACAATTTACAACACATTTAGTTTTTGTTAGATAAAATGAAAGGGTATAAATGATTCTAAAAGATTTACCTCCAATTTATTTATCAAATATATAGAAATAAATAGAGAATAAATTTAAAAGTAATATTTTTATCACAAGGAATTATATTTTTTAGTTCTAAATAATTCTCTTTGGGGTATCAAATAAACAATCTTTATTTATAAATCTAATTATTAGAGTATTCAGAGAATTATCTTGAAAATTTAATTTATTGATGACATCTTGATATAATTGAAATTTTATGTATATAATCAGGGTCATTTAAATATTTTACTGAGGAATATAAGAAATAATGAACTACACGGTTAATTTAATATGCATGGATTTTGGTTTTAAGCAGTTTGATTTTTTGTGTATATTGTCTCCACGTATAGAATTTTGGTTGACCTTATGATGAAAGGGTTTTAAAATAATAGCCCAAAAATTTTAGTATCACATATATATATATTTTCCTAGGATTATTAGGTTAATATTGGAAATTCATTCAATATTTTTTCAGTTAGCTATTTCAAAAAACCATATTGACAAGTAATGAACTAAAATTTACATGGTAATAGAAATGTGAATAATTATTTGAGGATAAGAAGAAATAAATAGTATATATGATAATATTATTCTTACCATCTATAAAAAGAAGTTTTATATATACAATGATGTATCAACGAAAGGACTACGATATGACATAGTGATTAATGATACAGTTTTTCCTTATGTATCAATGAATTTAATGACCTCATAAAAGAACTATAAAACTCAGGTTCTAGATTTGGTTTCCATAATATTTTATTAAAAAATATGGATATAATATATATTGTGAAATATGTGACATATATACTGATCAGAATAGGTTCAATGGAATATTCCCTAAAAAATAATTCAAAATTAGATAAAGAAGATGACTAGAAATACTCAAGGACAATGAATTTGTAATAGACTACCACCATGGGAAGGAAAATATAGTTCTATATTCCCTATGTTAAAAGGATCATGGATTTCTAAGAATAAAAAATATTTAAAATTATCCAATATTCATGAATATAAGAAACAAAGATATGAAAATTAATAGAGAAGGTTAAATATTATTCCATTTCTAAGAAAATTACAAACCAAATTTACTAGATAAGATAAATAAGTCTCAAAAAGTTGAAAGGTGAATATGAAAGAATATTAAATCCCTAATTTAAGAAATTGTTAAAGATATCATCTATAAAGATCATGTGTTTATGTTTGTAAAGAGACTATATCAACCATAAATTTTTCATTTATAAAGGTAACTATTGGATGGAGCACATAGATTGAATTACTCGAGACAACCTATTATTATAATGATTTATATGGATTTAAAAGATCACTTATGGTTGGAAAAAAAGATTTCAAAAATATATTATTATGTATTAATATGTTTTTCCTACCAAACTATAAAGAGAAAATGTAAAATCACTTTAGGAGTTATGTAATATCTTTTTATAACTATTTATATTAGTAACAATATTATATTGGATATTTTTACATCTATGTCTAAAATAACTAAAAATAATGATTCTATAGGGGTGATTATTGACCACTATACAAATTCTGCACATTTTATATTAATATGGTATTATCAATTCCTTGAGAAAATTGAAAATTTTTCTACCAGTGAGGTTTTTAGCCATCATAGTGCACTGCAATTTATTTTATATTATTTTAACCCCATTTTATATCAGCATTATGGATGGTTATTCTTAAGGATTTGAAAAGTGAGATACATTTGAGCACTTATTATATTCTTCACACATAAGGTCACTCTTAAAAACAACCCAAACCATAAAAGACTTGCTGAGGTCATGTTCACTTGACTTACGAGGATTATGGTACCATTAAATACCTTTGGTAAAATTTTGATACAAAAATAGTTCTAAATAAGAATAATAACACCATAGTAAATGAATATTCCTAGAAAAAGATTTCATACTCCAACCTATTGGGATGAAGATGGAGAAGGAGATTATTTGGTGTAAAAGCCATTAAGAAAACAACTGATAAGGCGTGAGCTATCCAGAATCATATCAAGACAGATCTTACAAGATAAACAGTCTATGCAGGTTACTAGTGGATGGATATGGAATTCTATGTAAGTGATTATATTGTTATGTTCTGACATAGGTACCACTCAATGGTTCCTATAGCCTATGGGAAACAAGGCCTCCAGTGTGCCACACTATATTCTAGAGGATTCTTTGTAGAATTAATGAACTAGGGTGTGTCTATTGGGAGACTGTGACCTCATGTCAATGTGAAGCACAATAAATATTTAATAACAGATAAACAAATGTGGGAATGATAAAAAGAAGTTAGTGGTAGATAAATTGAAACATCCATAAAAATAATTATCTCAAATGCTGAATAGTGAAGTATAAAAATTATGTTGATGTAATGCCGTGTCTCTATAATGAACAAAAATTGGTATGCAAGAAAAAAATATGTAAATACAATACATGTCATACAAGAGAAAAAATGATTCAAAAAACTATCCTAGTGTCCTGACTGCCCGCTCAATCAACTTCAACAAAGCCAAATACTGTGAAAGAAAGAAATTCAAGTGTCCAAGGTGGGATGCCTCCCCTTATTTATTCACATATTCATATAATCTTCCCAGGTTCTCTCAGCCGCCTAGACAGGGTGTGAGAAAAATACCAGTTTTCTATAACCAACGGTGTCTAAACAATCATATAAGTGAATATAAAGTGATCTATTTGAAGGTATATATAACTGTTAGCTAGTAAAAAATAATCCCTCATACATACTATTGCATCAGTTGGTAATATCTTTGAACATTATATCATTTAATTAATTTTTCTTATTTTTTATAGTTAAGTCCTGTGAGGTGTGAGAAACACAAAAAATATACCATAATATTGATTAAAGACGACTCAATGTGAAACCAAGGAATCATTTATCTAAGGGGTTGGCCAACTCATAGTAGTAACTCATGCAGTTTTGCATAAAAGTGTTCTACGTATGATATAATGGGCTCTCCCAAGGCATTCCACTATAATTGATTCTAACTGTTTCCATGGTTCTCAACTATGATAAACATTGGGTTTTAATTACTAGGACTAATAGTGTGGAACCATGATGACACATGTATAAAAACATCAATTTGGATCCATGGAGTGTATCCAAGGAATCGTAATATATAGAATGATTGTAATGGGATCCTACTATATCATATTGGGCATATGCAGGTAGTAAATGACCATGTTCTAAGGCAGCTATCTCCCTTGGAAACCGACTCCTTGAATCATAATGGTGTTCTATAGGTTCTCAATAAATTACCCCTGGAATCGAAGGATGTATCAATTTTAATAACTCCTATAAAGGTAGAATGGTCTATATGAAATAAGAAACTTATATGTATTCAATTTGTATCATATATAATTATAGATAATGTAATATTCATGCCTTTTAACCATTTAACAATTTTATTCCTTTACCTTTCACAATATGTGACACGGTGGGATATAGATATTTATCTCATAATATATTCAATTATAGTAGAAATATTTTTTTCATACCATTTACATTCATCTTTAATTACAAGGTATTTTATGGTCTGGCAACAAATTAAAATTAATTTTAAATTTTTACTTGTCTAAGTGATATTTACAAATATAGTTTTCATTAAAAAATTAAAATATTGAATATTTAAATTTAAATAGTTACTTTAGAAGGGGTGAGTGATACTGTTAAACAATAAATATGTTCTATCCATTATCAATTCATAATTAATTATAATTGAAAGGATCTTACTATTATTAGGATCAAACCACTCCAACATAATTTTTTCTCAAAGAATTATAACTATTGTAAATGTCATAACTAATGAATCCCCATACTATGGGTAGAGGACATCGAGGTTAGAACTTATAATGATATATAAAGTGATATCGAATACGAGCACAATATTTATAATCATGGCGTATAAATTTTTGAAAGAACTTCACAATGAAACTGAGGTACACACATCCACGAAAATTCATAAATGACAATAATTTTAGAGAAAATTCATAGACCACCTATCGTATACCAGTAGTACTCCCCTCAACATGTATCATCCCATAGATTGTCCTAAATCAGATGACAATTAATGAATGAATCAATGCCTTGAAAATAGGGAATATAAGAATGAATCAATATAATGTCAACAAGAAGAAGAAAAATGATGAAATTCCCACGATGAATAGACTAATTACAAATGAATATCCAACCAGATGAATGGATATTGAATCAGAGTCTGAATTGGAGTTCAATCCATGAACCTAGCTTGAGGATCTTGAGTTCATCAATAGGGATGAAAATACTTGGATTTACATTGGAATGAGAAAATAATGAAGGGGTAGGGTAAATTAGAAAAAATATATGGAAAATTGTCATTTTAATCTATAATTACTGGTCATACAGTTTGGATGCATGGTCTTCCAAACATATCAATAAATATATGTAGACCGATATCCCAATTAAATACCCACATAGTTCATGGAAACAATTTCAATAACATGCATAATGTGTGCGATATTATTTAGCTAAAAATTACAGACCATATACATGGGAATATGTCCCTAGGCCCGCATTTAGGAAAATCCGTGAGGCTCTCTATTCCCTCTAAAACATTCCTCGCTATTAGAAGGAAATATCCATTTTGGGTTGTAATGTTTATAAACAACGTACACCACAGGGATTGCTTCCACCAGTTGAGCTAATGAAATGGGAACAATCCCCGAGAACCAAGAAGACATAATTTATCTCATTAGGAAACTATAATAGATCCATGATAAATAATTATACTAAAATTAAAAGGATCCATACTTCATAATAAATCAACATTTTTATAGTGTACCCCCCTTAAAAGTACTCATCCTTGTGTTCTCCTCCAAGGATAGCTAAATGTTTTGTTAGAATAATTGAGGAAACTCATCACAAACGTCAACCTCCCTCTCCCAAGACTCATTCTATATTCAACAATGCTTCCATAAAAATCCAATAAAGGTAATGAACATCTTTAGAGATCCTTCATGCTCTGGTCAACGATTCGTATGGGATTCTCCTCAAAAAAGAATCAACAACCAATTAAATATCTTCATGGTTAAAAGTATGATATAAGTTGTTATGATAATGGAGAAGCATAAAAATGTGGTGGATGTCATGCATGGAATGGTACCTATGATGTAAAAGAAACTAATAGGATAACATTATGACTATATCTATAATCTCAAATAGCCCGAAATAATATGCCAACAACTTCCATTTCCTCGGTATCAATCTATTCCAATGATTGGGAGATACCTGTATGAAAACATGATCTCTGAACTAGAAATACATCAGTCGTCAACAGTGATTGACATTAATTATATATCTATATTGAGTGGTAAAAATATAATTTCAGAAAATCTCTATCTTTTAAAATGTATCCTACACGAGATGAGGACAATGTAGCACTACGTATCATGCCTTCATCTATCCTAGGGGTGAATGAAATGGCCAACGATATAGGGCCTCATGAATATCCTTCTAAATCATCAATTTTTTTTTTATTATTGTAGGATAAATCCATGAGAGTGATATAATTCTCCCAATATATTTAGAAATAAATAACGCATAATCATATAATTTGGTCCAAAACCCTTATTGTTGTTTCTGACTCGTAGTCGGTGTAAGGGTGAAAAGTTGTGCTCCGTAGAACGTATATACCCAGAGTCCTCTATTACCCCTTCTAGAACCACATTGTAAATGAATATTCTATATCTAAAATGATAACATAAGGGACACCATTAATCTATATGATATCATAGATATAATTTCTTCCCAGTCCATTCACTAAGAAAGACTTCTAAATATCAAGGAAGTGGGATACATTTGTTTGTCGATCCACAACTACCCAAACTGTGTCTCTACCTCATGGTGACATTAGTAATCCAACTACAAAATCCATTCAAACATCTTCCCATTTCTATTTTGGGAATGGTAATGGTTGTAACAAGCCATTAGGCCAATAGTGTTTCACCTTTACTTTTTGACAGGTGGAACACCTATTGATGAAACCTATTATCTGATGATTCCGCCCAGGACACCAATATAAGAAAAAATTATAATGGTACATCTTGGATATTACTAGATGAACTTCCCATTGAGAAGCATGAGACTCTCATATCAGCTCCTCTCCCATATCTATGGGATCCTAAAACTCCCATGTAAATGTAGGATGTCGTCTCCATTATTATACCAATCTAGAGGTGGGTACTCATAAAAAATATTCACATGGAGAATCAATACTTCTAGGTATGAAAACTTCTAGCCCTTAACCCTATCTATAAAAGAATTGGTAACTGTTAATTCTATAAGACATGGTTGATCATTAATCTCATGACACTCTGAATGTATCTCAAAAAAGATATCAGTTAATTTATAATCATCTCCCTCTTCCTATATGGCATGTTCTAGAGTATTTCAGCTCAGCACATCAACTACCACATTTCCCTTTCCAAGTATATAGGAAATATCAAATTGAAAGAAATGAAGATATTAGACATACCTTTACTATCTTTGATTTGTGTCACATTTCGTAAACAAATAAATGTATGTTTATTGTTGTTCGTAAGTGCCACAAAGTTCTCACCCATCTAATAGTTTGTCCTGCAACGTAAGGAATTAACAAAGGATACTTGATCATGGTCATGTGTCTGGTAGTTACAGTAATGATGTATCAACTAGAAAGACCCATATACAATAAATATATCCTTCTACATCACCAATGCACCTAGTCCGATGCCTGGTGCATCACAAAACACTATATAGCCCCGGCTAAGATCTAAAAGAATCGAAATTCTTGTCGAGGATATTGTTCCTTTAATAATTAGAAAGGATTTCGCTCACACTTCAGACAATAATAATTTCACACCCTTATTAGTAAAACCAGTAAGAAGTGTAGAATGGCATGAATGGTTCTATATGAAACTCCTATAATATCCATCCAACACTAGAAAACTATATTTATCAAACAATTACTTGAGATGATTCCTGTAACCCACACGGCTCACCTTCTTTTTTTCAATAGATACTCTTATTTCGCGCACACTTCAGACAATAATAATTTCACACCATTATTAGTAAAACCAGTAAGAAGTGTAGAAAGGCATGAATGGGTCTATATGAAACTCCTATAATATCCATCCAACCCTAGAAAACTATATATATCAAACAATTACTTGGGATGATTCTTGTAACCCACACGGCTCACCTTCTTTTTTTCAATAGATACTCTTAATTCTAAGATAATATAACCCAAGAAGTGAACTTTTTCTGTCCAGATGTGGAAGTTAGTAAGATTAGCATATAGATGTTTCTATCTTAGTGTATTCAAAATAATCTTGATATGTTTAGTAATGTATTTCCATATGTGGTATGTATTAAGGCATAACTTGCACCTAATGATAGACCAGTCTCAGAAAAATATTTGAGGATACCATACATCATCGTAAATGACCAAAGATATCATGTATTCATGGAAGTGGATACAAGTTATTACGTTTAGGATTGTTCAAAAATCTATAATCCATGAATATCCTATGGGTCCCATCATCTTTCATTACTAAAATAATGGGGGAATCACAAGAAGATGTTTTGGGTTGGATAAAAATTTTTGATTCAAAATCCTCCATGTTTTCCTTAACCTCTTAGAGCCCATTAGGTATGATCATATATGGAAGAATAGATACTAAATATTCTCCTATAATAATATCAATATATAAACTCTACCTATCCCTTAGGTGGTAAACTAGATATGTATACAAAAAAGAAAGTCTTGAAATAATTCAATAGGAATGGAAAATTAAATTGATGTATCCCATGTTCCTCTGTGAGAAAACAAGAATTATTGGAAGTCACTCGACCTAGACCATGATGCCCTGTTCCAGATCTACCGACTTAGACATTCCACACATTTCTTTAGAAGATAACTACCACCCTATGGGGATTTAAAGGATGCCCTGTGGTGATAATACTACATATAGGTGTGATAGGGAACAAACCAATCCTTCCCAAGAATGAAATAAAATCCCATCATATCTAATATTAATAGGTTCCATAATAATTGATTGAATCCTACATCCATGTAAAATTCCCTTCGTTGACATATGCCCTTCGACCGCACTCCCAATGATGTGTTAAGGGTCATCACACCATAGAAGTACCGAATTTTTAGATCATGAATTTCCAAGGTTGATATGTAGGTAAAGGAATTAGAAAAACATGTTCCGAAAAAATAATATATGATAGTAGATGATACTAGAATAGCACCCATCACTATAGAAGGAATAGAATTACGATCCTTGGTTATCGTATAGAAAACCTAAAACTAACTTGATCCATGGCCATGTTCCATTTCCGAACTACCTGTGCTAATCCAATCTACTGGTGCTAATAATAAGAAGTATTATTACAATGAAGATGACCTCCTTCTTGGAAATTCCAACTAGTGAAACTCTATTTATTTTTCTGATGTGCCACAACTGTTCCTGCTCTAAAGGGTAGAGGTAATAAGGATCCTCTTCTAATCGTAATAGGTGGAAAGGTCTGACAAAATCTCTGATGATTTACCATATGGTCACATGCATGACATTAATGTGGGTCTCTATCACACAAAGGAATAAGATGCCCATTTTGTTAATATTGATGATATGTAATATAGAATTTTGTGAGGATAATATCCCACCCATATCCTTAAAAAAACCATAAGGATACACGTCACGCTACGAGAAGAATTATTTTCGTATCCTGGGATGGAAATTTTTTGAGTGGTACTAGAAGCTTCTCTCAGGATAGGCTTAGTGATAAGATCCTGATTAATGATCTCAGAAAAATTTAGTAGTAAAAATATATTCATCTATGAGAGGATGACATACTTGGGTCTAGACTTGAAACATTTCCCCCATAATAGTTCATCACCATATAAGCATCTTTAAAATAATTTAAACACTATAAAATGAACCGAGTGGTCTATACCAGACATAACACCTTAATTTGGTGCATCAAATATCTGGCTTAGTAAGCTCCCAGTGTCTATGGGGAAATTTAATCATAGAAGGCAGTCTTGAAGTCTACCCAAACCATTACCTGATGATGAACAGTTGGAGTAATCACATCTGACCATATTTTGGTAGAATCACATTGAAATTTGGTATAATGATTGACCCTAATCTCTGGAGGAATATATATATATATATTCAATGATAGAAAGAATCTTCGCTATCCATGACTCAATAGCCTGATGAATGACATCCCGTGAATAGATAGAAGTATGTTACTGCATAAAATCATGAGTTGTATCAACCATAATAGGGTCAGGTAATGAAGTAGCATCCATGGACTACATAAGACATATGAAACTATCTCATAGATGAGATGAAATTTCCAGTATTATAATAATTGGTGTTGACTCTAGTGGAACTCCTAATAGTAAGACCAACTGATCAGAGCCCACCATCTTTGGAGTGTATTCGTCACCACCCTCCAACCGAAAAATTCGAGGAATTCTTGGCAGAATATATCCATAAATTCCAAGAATACAATAATAACAATATTTGAGGGCTGATAAATAAACAAGCAGAAGCATATCATAGGGGAAATGGCTCATTACCTAAGGTATAATTCCCCAACTACCTACTGAGAATGCCATTGTATTAGTTGTGTTCAAATTTGTTTTATATTGGTCCCAATAATAGAAGGAAAAGTAACAATTTTCCTCTTAATTTACAAAAATTAATTTTTGATTATAAGTAAATATTTACATTTAATGTTTTTATTTTCTTAAATAAATAAATAAATATATATATATATAACATTTCTCAATTAAATGGATCTTCATTATCATATGATAATGTCCCATAAAATTTATAACTTAAAGAGACGCCCATTTAATGGGAATTAGTCCACGTACAATTTCTCTCAATTTATAACAGGTAATATATGATAGCTCGACTCAGTTAATTACCCATTCCTATCCACAATGTTCTATACACCATATAAATTGAAACTGGAAGTCAATCAATCGCATCCAAAGCCTATCTCATTTAATGAGGGTTATATAACTGACATTGAATTGCTATTTTAGATACAACCATCAACCACTACAAGAAAACACAATTTTGATTGATTATGGACCATTATATTACCAATTTTGTTAACCTAAAGATGATGTGAGGAGAGAAAGAATATAAAAAAACTAGGGCTCACTAGAAAATCATAGGAAACAAAGGGGATGTATGAAATGAATCCCACCTGTATGGAATGGAAAATGCATGGAATATTAATCCTAGGTCCCTATGATGTTAAATTTTACAATGATACGTTCCATAATAGGAAAAAGTAAATATTCATAAATCATATAATATACCACAATTCAACATCATCAGCCGACAGTGAAAGTATATCATCTATAATAAGGGAAATACAGAACACAATTTTCAAATTCTTTTGAAATTTGGTATTTACCCCAAGAATCAGTAAGATACTCTTATACATGGATTATGAAAAATTTAAAAAATGGTCATAATATCTTATATATATTAAAAAGTTTTTGATTATAAGGAAAAGAAAATATCTTTGATACCACTTTGCGATGTATCGATCAAGGTTCCACTAAAAGGTGCGATAATCCGGTGGGAATCATGACCTCAAGAGAGCCTCCCCGTAAGCCCGAGTCTGCTGAATAGAGGTTATGGCCCAGGTTATATCTGTGGGGGAGACTATGACCTCATTTTATTGTGGGAAATTTCGGAGAATAAAAGATGAAAAATTGTGAAGGTATAATAATAAATAAAAAAACTCATAGAGGAAGATAAGTAGAAATAACCATAAACAATAATCAACTCAAAAGATTAATAGTATATCATAAAAAATATGGTGATGTAATTCCATGTATCTATAAATAAGTAAAATTGGTATATAAGGAAACCAAAAATAAATACAATACATGCTATAAAAAAGAACAAAAGAGACCAAAAACTATCGAAGTATTCTGAACTGGTGCTCAGTCATCTCCTACAAAGCCCCATCCTCTGTAAGAATGAGTTTTATGTGACCTAGGAAGGATGCTTCCCATTATCCATACATATGATCATATAATCATCCCATGTAGCACTAGTTACCCAAATAATATTGAGGTAAGTATAATTTTTCCACCATCAACATCTTCTATATAATACAGTCTATTAATATAAACTGAGCATTTGGTAGATATATTTAAATCTAATAAATAGGGAAATAATCCCCCATACATACAACATCATCAGCTCGTAATGTATTCTATCATGAGATAATTTAATTAATTAATTTAGATTATATAGTAATTTTACATGATGTGTAATCAGAACTAAAAATATACTATGGTAATAATGAAAGAGGACCCATGGTGGAACTGAGGAGTCCTTGACCCCAGGTGTCATCCAAGTCATAGTAGTGACTCATACAGTGTCGCATGAAAGGGGTCTAAGTGTAATCCACATGGAACTTCCAAGGCAATCTATTGTAATATATTCAAACCAATTCCAAGGATGTTGTCCAAGGTAATCATGAGATAATCATTACCGGACCCAATTGGGTGAATCCATGGCCCCAACTGTGTGATGACATCAAGATGGAACCCAGGAGTGTGTCCATGTCTCCCTAATTTGCATAATGATATTGAGGGAACCATATTGAATTATTTAGGCATCCAAAATAAGACATAGACCATATTCCAATGTCGATATCGCCCATGGAAACCAACTCCTTGAATTGTATTTGTGTCCTCTAAGTGACCATGTAATTCCCTCAGGAATCCAAGGATGGCTCAAGCCTAACCACTCAAATAAAGGTAAAAAGGCCCATATTCTATAAAGATCTTATACTTATTCTATTTATATCATATGTAATAATAGGAAATTTAATAGTCATTCTTTTTAATCATATAATCGTTTAATTCATTTACCTTTTTCTATACATTATATGGTGGGACATGAACATGCTACCCATAATATATTCAATGATAAATGATATGACTAGGTTCATACCATTTTCTTTCATTTATCATGATAAATTCACTTATGGTCACACACCTAATTACAATTCCATTTATAATTTAACTATGAAATGTGATATTTATAAATATAATTTCTGTTAAACAATTAGTATATTCATTAATAAAGTTGAAAAACTCACCTTAGAAGGTTGTAGTGATACTTGTATGAAATACACATGTTCTAGACATTGTTAATTGATAATTAATTTTACTTCAAATGTGTTTACCATTATCCGTGTCACGCTATAACATCATAAAGATGTCTCTAACAATTATAACATGGGTAAAAGAAACCACTAAGGAATCACCCGAACATGGGTGTGTAGTGTGAAGGTTACAACCTCCAACAACATCGAAAGGGAACTTGAATATGAGAACAACGATTATAATCAAGGAGTATATGCCTTAAAAAGCACTTCTTGGTGAAACCATCATGCACACATCAATGAAAATATATAAATGATGATATTTTTTTTAAAAAAAATTATATACCACATACCCTATACCCATAGTAATATCCTCATCCAACATTATCCCTTAGTTTGTCATAGATCGTAATAAAATGGAAGAATAGATCAACACCCTGAATATAGGTAATATGAGCCTGCATCAATGTAGCTTCTTCAAGAGGAAGAAGAAAAAAAAGAAACAAGATGTATAAAGTACATACTGATGGACATTTAATGATATAAATGAAGATCGAATCAGAGTGGAAATGAAAATTTTATCATAGACCCTAGTTTGAGAAGTATGATATCTTATAATACAATAAAAGAGGTAGATGTCCACTAGGAAGACAAAATATAATGTGTTGGGTTTATTATAATATTTAATGGTAAAGGTTTATTTTATATAGAAATTTGGGTCACATGGTTTGGCTGTATGATTGATACAAATGTGCACGAATAATGTGAAGTCCACTATCCCAAAAGGATACTGACACAATTTCTGACCAATGATTGACTATCCGTATTAAATCTATGGTATATGCATCTCATAAAAATTGTAGCCTATCCGCACGGGCGTGTTGCCTTGGGAATATGATGAGGGAATGTCGTGAAACCTACATTTCCCTCTAAAACACCATGCACAGTTTTGATAAACCATGTGAGCTGAGTATAATGGTTTATACTAATAGTATAGCCTAGGGATTTCCACCCCTATGTGGGGTTTAAAGCTTTGTACAAGCCCAATACACCTACAAAACATATGTGACCTCATTAGGTAGCCATAGTAAATTCATGATAAAAAAATAGAATAAAATTTCAAGGATAGGTACCTCATATAAAAACAGGGTTCTTAAACATATCTTATTGAAGGTATCAAGAGAGAATTGAGTTATATGTTTTGGTTAAAAAATATTTTATGTATAATTTATATAAGATCTCCATAAAATTTTTAGGTAATTGGGGATGTTTCTTATTTTTGAGATTTTCCCAAAACCACTATAAATTTCATAAATTTCTTTACGTATCAATATTTAGGATATATATTATAGACGTAATACTAATGATTCATAGATTTGATTTGATTTTTTAAATAAATAAATGCCTTTTCTTATTTTTGATAGTCCTGAGGAGGTGATATATAATCAAATAAAAAAACGGGTGAAATTACTTTAGATGAATGGAAAATATATGATAAGTAACATCTGATCTAGTAGAATTAATGAAGAGGAATTACCCTAATTTGTTCCTAGAAAGATGTAAAAACCAAATATCAAGGAATAAATTATTAATCAGGTAAATTTTATACCAATGAAATTATAGTAATAAATTAGCATAATATTTCGTAAAAAATATTTATTACAAATCAATGATATGAATTTACTAAGACTACTATAACAAATAACGGACAATAGGAAAATACAAATAATATAAAAATCATGTAGATGTCTCCTGGATCATATTACCTAATTAAAATCATAGTCATTACTAGAGAAATATTAAAGAAGAAAAATAGGAGAAAAAGATTCCATATATTGAATGAATTAAAAAAATGTTATTTATTATTTATGTGTTTTGTTTTAATGAATTTATATGTGGAAATAAATCCATTATATGAAATTTTAGTTTCAATATCATTGGGAATTATGAATGTTCGGCATAATGAATGTTGTTAATATTAACATTGTCAGGTAAATGTTAGAGTAAGATTATATTGAGGTAATTATGAGATAAAATGGATGTGTATGGGAGAATATATGGCCTTATATATTTGTAATATCCCTTATGAAGATCATTTTTCAGATCATGGAGAGGAAGTTGTTTCACTAAGGTATTCCCTTGACCAAGCCCAAGAATAACTCCAATAACTGAGGTTGGAGTAAAATTTTCTACGAAAAAAGTTAAATAAAAAAGGATTCAGTACGAAGTATATGTTGTCAAGAAAACCACATAAACACTACAGAATTGGAAAACATACCCTTAATGATCACACAATTATGTCAAAGGGAAATATATATTTGGTAAAGCGATAAATATTGATTTTTTCATATTTTTATGGATACAACCAAATATTAAAGTAAAAAATTTAATAAAAAATGAGTATATGATATTCCTTTTTCATAATTGATGATTTAAAAAACTATATTATTAGTACCATATTGAATATATAAAAAATGTGTTTATTTAGTAAAATAACTAATTTTAATGTGGAAAAATTAATTTTTCCGACCTATAATTAACTTTCTACAACCAATGTTATATTTGGAGATTATAAATCTAATTATTTATGAATAAGAATCTAATCCGTATAAAAAATAATATATTTTAAAGGATTTAGACTGCTAAGGACTTAATGAACTAAAACTAGGCTCTACATGTGAAAAAAAGTGTCTAGAACAATGGAAAGTCCAATGATTTTCTATTTTCATTATAATCTAGAACCCAATACCTAGGTTTAGAAATTAGTATAAAATTCCACATAATTAGCTCTAAAATCCCACCCATTCTCCCATTCATCTCTATTTAGAAGCCATTTCGTATGAATTAAATCTCATTTTCCATGTCAATAGTCTCTCAATGTAGTTTCTAAATTTATAAGGTGTTTTTCTATATCATTAAAAATCAATATTTCAATTTAAGAGTTTGAATCTTTCAATTTCATTCTTATTTGCGATTGTTTTGTATCAATTAATATTTTTTTATATACTTCCACGGTTTAAATTCCTTGATATTATCATACAATTGATAAATTTTTAATTGGAGATTAAATATTTCCTTTAAATAATTCATTTTCCTATTCCATTATTATACATATGTGAGGTTCTTTTCTATCAAATTTGAAATTTTTATTGTATAATCCTTTACAATTAATTTTATATTCATTATAAAATATCATTATTATCTATTTCTATCATATAATAAATGAGAGGTCATAATTTTCTCTTATTAGACTACCATAATAATCTTTTATAATTCTCAAACATTCTCATTAGTTATAAATATTTATAATGTAATAATTTATACATTTACTAGAAATACCAACAATGTTTGGATACATACCCATTGATTCGTTTTCTAGATAAGATGCACTAGGTTTAATAACCTCACACATGGTTGGTTGGGTATGGAATCAATTTTCATATAGTGCACAATATATGGGCCTAACTGTACACATGATTTGACACTTAAGGTGGATTTTTGTGTGTTGATCACATGCTCTTTACAAACCATTATACTTAATGAGTATTTTATATTGATATCTAGAAAAATTTTAAATACCCTTCATTACTAACTTTTTATTCTTATTTTATGGGAACCTTCCATTACAATATGAATATCCAATAGATTCCTTGATTATTATTGGACAGTCACCAAGACAGGTATATTATTTGGTGGAATTGGGGAATATTGATATTCCATATATATATATATATATAATTTCTATTTGGTAAAAAATGTTTTCATAGATATGGAAATGTATATGTTTCCTTACATAACATGATTATATGTATTTTTCATGGATTCTATTCATATTATGGAACCATTAGACTTATTATTTGACGTGTGGTGCCCAAAAGTTTAGGTTCTCTGGATGAATCTATTAGTCTTTTGAGATAAATTATGTTTGGTATTTGGTGAATTATACACCTATTTGTATATGATGTCTTAAGGCATGTTCTTGCAGGTACATTTATGATGTTTTAAAATTTTCATTGCATCACTATGAGATAATTTATTCTTAAGTATGAGATTATTTAATCTTACACAGTCCATGGATATATTATATTCATTGATCTATTTGTAATGGATTTAATTTATTCAAATCATAGTGATGATTCCACTATATGGCATTATAGATTCAACTAAATACTAACCCATACCATGAATCAGATCTAAACCATTTATTATATTTTCATATTCCCCAGAAAACCCATTAGATTAATTTTTGTAAAAAATGATTATCTAGTGACAAATAATAACATTTCATGTTTTTAGATGATGTATCATATGTTTCAAATTTATTATAATGCTAATTTACATATCTGTTTACCTGATTCTAAAAAAATATTTTATTATTTGACATATTTTTTGTAATTATGTAATAAAATAACAAAAAACAATGGGTTTCTGAAATAGAGGTGTTATATTTCTCATGCGGAAAACATTGAAGTGTGAGTACAGAATGTTATATGTAGAAGAAAACATACACAATGTGGGATAAATAGACTCATCCTCCTATAATCCTATGGTATCCCATGTTATAGACATTTAATGTAACCCCCATAAAGTTTAAAAAATATATTTCTATAAAACCAATTTTTTCTAATAGCATTCTTCAAACACAACATCGAAACAAAATGAAATGTAGAACATCATATATGAATTAAATTGTAGTTGTTTTTTATTTGGAAAATATAGTGGTAACCATATAATGATATATATATATATACAAATAAATATATTTTTTATACTGATTAATTGATAAAATAGATTTAAAATATCTAAATAACATATTGAATCATTTTAGGAAAAACAATATATATTTTTAAAAATATTTCCTTTTCATGTTTGTTAATGTTATTATATTACAATTAAATAAATATTTAAATAGAAATTATTTATTTTTATATAATAAAATTAGTTAACAACAACCTAATAATTATTACTAGTAAAAAAATATTTTACGGTAAAAAGATACACATTTCTTTAAAAAAATTATATGTCATACAAGTTTATATAAAATTTATATTAATCACTTTTATAAATTGAATTTTATAAAATGATTTTAATAAATTTAATATATACTTTTAAAATAATTAAGGGGTTTGATTTAATTATTTATAATATAATTATATTACCAAGGAACATATTAGTCACCAAAGTAAAATAATTATTTTTAAAAGAAAGATAATTTTCCAAATAAAGGGTATTTTTATATGAAATTTATATATTTTAAATTAATATTTAAACACTATGTTTAGAAATATAATAATATATATGAACACTTATCTAATTAGTAATAAATTTTAAATTAGATTAAGAAAACATCATTATTTGACCAATTTTTTTCAAAAACAAAATTCAAAACAAAATATATTTAATTATATTTTGGATTTTATTATAATTTGAAATTTAATTAGTTTAAATGGAATCCAACATTAGATTAATCATTTTGAAATTTTTTAGGATGTTTCATTTTATATTTTTAGGGTTAAGAAAATAATGTGATTAAAATTTATTTTCGATTAATATGTGTGAAAATTGGTTATCAAATGTAGCTCGAATTTTACTAAATAAATGTAAATCATAGAGATTTAGAATATCATTTTTAGGTTATAAAATCACATATATATTTCTAAATAACTTTTACCCCCAAAATCTCTTAACTCTAGTAATATTCATTCCAAGCACTTACTTAACATTTTTTTCCAAATATTTTTCCACCACCAATCGTATAAATGAACCTCACATCCACCGATTTCAAACCGCACTTATAGCTTGATATTCCCATGAAAATATTTAAATTTTACTTATTCTAGAGGTAATATCGATTTTTTTAATCTATTTCCTCCACAACGTTCCTC
This sequence comes from Viscum album, assembly GCA_963277665.1. NCBI lineage: Eukaryota > Viridiplantae > Streptophyta > Magnoliopsida > Santalales > Viscaceae > Viscum > Viscum album. Next base: position 322,728,897 of record OY728156.1, read on the forward strand.
AGGTCATTCATTTCTAAATGAATCTATTTGGTAAGATTCAAACTCATAATGTAAGTATTACTTAACCAATAACTTAATTACATTATCATTATCATCCAACTTCTTCCAAACTGATTAAAACCAAATTTATTTTCTAAAATAAATATATATAATATACTATAATGTTATTATAATGATGGTATAACTGTTATATATTCCCCTCCCATTAAAGTGAAAAAAAGAAAACGTGGTTTGTGCTTGTGTATGGACTTATACATCTATGAAATTCATGTTATATTTTTTTGTCACCAACTTTAAAGGATGGTTATATAGTTGGGTTTAGTAAAAAAAATTCTTATTTCATGATTTGTATTATTTAAATATAAAATAGGAGTTATATATGTAAAATTTGAAACAAGAGATCGTCATAAAATGATCCTCCTATAATTAACATACGTACATAAAAAAGATGTATTTATAAGTGAACAATTATTTTTTAATTACATTAATTTTTAAATCTTATCAATCCTGGTTAAACCCATTAATAGAATATACCTTTTTACAATTATATTAGAATAAAATAACATCTTTCATATTGACACTCACACATAGATTTTATGATGTTCTTATTGGGTCGATTTAACTACAAAAATGAAAAATGGTATAAATTTCTATCAATGATGGACTTGGATATTTAATTTTGGTTATTTAAAATTAATTTTTTTGGGTTATTTGATTTTTGTACAATCATTTTACAGTTTTATTAATAAAACACCATTCATTCATTATAAATTAATAAAAAAATACCACCATTGATGATATAATCGTAAATAATATGAAAAATACTTATGACATTAAAAAATAAAATATTAATTTATTATAAAAGATAAATTCCAAGAAAATTTGATGATCTATGAATGATGAAATATTTGATAGCAGTGAATACAAACACCTCTATTAAGAAAATAGTTCAGAACGATCAAGATTACTCATCCCAATACTAAAAAAAGATAATAACTAACTAACATGAATGTGGAGAATAATTATAAATAAATATTCTGAGAGGTTATATATTTTAAAAATTATCATAAAAATTTGATTAAAATAGTTTTTTTATACAATACATTCAATCCCTTTAGTTGAAGTTAGCAATTAATGTAATAGGTTATTTACCATAAATTTTATTCCATGGGACGAATTTTATATTAAGCACCATGATAACTTTGATATGGTGTGATTACTGCCTATTGAATTTATTTTTCCATATTTATGAAATTCAGGTGGACTAAAGACCTATATTACAATGTTGATATTTTTGTTTACTCAAATCCCTTTACCGAGTAATAATGCCTCTTCTTGCAGTTGTTTCTTATATTCTTGGTTTCATCCACAATATTAATATATTTATATATTATTTTTATCAGACTAAGGTCATAACGTATTTTTTATAAATGTTTTACTTTTTTAGAACATATAATATTATACATATTAATAGAGAAACATGATTGCACTACAAAAAATTTCATGAATAATTAATCTCTATAGATAAAATGTTAATGATACCTTGGATGCATGAATTGGTAATGTTTTATGGGACCATTGGGTAAAAATATAGTAATTTTCATGTTCAAAACAACAGTGATGATCGTTGGTAATATTCTTATGAATGTGTCATGTTTATGTGATAGAAAACATTATATTATATTATTTATGTACTTAGGATAATATTGTACTGCATGTATTTATCATAGTGTCTATATAATAATATTATTATTTAATTTCCATGTCATAACAATGGTATGTTTTGATTTTATTTATTTCGCTTACTAAGCTCTTGAGCTCACCACTTTGTTACGTTTACATTTTCGTGGTTTACAAAGAAAAGTATTGGATTTGATTTGTCTTGAAGAGTATCTTATGTGAAGAATTTGTGATAGATTTGGAATACTTTTCATGGTTTATATAATATATTCTATAGTGAGACATCTTACCATAAATATAAAATTTATGGGTTCTTTGTTTCTATTTTATTTCATAAATTTGTAAAACTATAAACCTTAAATTTCATGTGAATTTTTGTAATGGTATATTTTCATTATGATATATAATTTTTAGACATTTACATATATGTGGAGTCATAGTTTCTATCTAATCTAGTTCAAGATAATTATAGAGGTTATGATTCTAGTTGAGTACAATTTACAGTTTGATATGTTATGATTGGTGATAATTTAGAAGGTATGGATTATAATTTATTTTAGTTTTTGAATTTGAAATATTTTAGGTATTGGGATAAGAAATAAATATTAAAAACTATAAGGATATTTTATGTGTAAAATTCTATATGTATAATAACATCTTGATGTTTTGGTAATATAGAGATTGTGTGGTTCTCTACAAAATTCGAACAATAACTAGATAATGGAATATACATGGGGATATGACCCAGATTCACCTGGGGGTAATCACATTGAAAAAGTATGATACATAATTAACTCAATCATTAATATGTATCAAGATTAATATGTGTTTTGCTGTACACTAAACTAGATAGTCCCAATGGTATGATTTGGTTAATTACATTATCTCTCTAAGACATTATAAATGCTATATTATATAAAATAAGTATTTAAATGATTATGAGAGAACACAACCAAAATATTTCCAAATTGATCGAAGGGGGATTTAGTTAGAACCGAATATTAATTTTACAATTTAAATGGTATGGTATTTTCAGGTAGAATTTTTCATCTTACAATAATTCTTTAATAATGAAATTTTTTCATCAATCAGGTTAACTTCTTTTGGTTTTTAATGGTTGAATTTTTAAGGAATAGTATTAATAATGGATACCATATACAATGCATAGATGGTCCCAATGAGAAAAATTACTTGATAAAATAGATGTTGGAAAACTATTGATTATCCCAAACTAGCTATATGTAATTATAAATAAAAAAGTGAACCATGTAGAATTCCCATAAAAAAATAAGTGTATAGAAGAGTGTTAGGTAGGTTTTAGTGACAAAGCTGTTATAGGATATAATATTCGATTTACTATAGGTCTTGAATTTTTGGAGAGGCAGCAAGGGTAATTTCTCTAAGAAACTACAATATCATTTATGTGTGGAAAAGTGGTAATATAGAAATATGTTTGGGGGGGGAGAAGTTATTCAATGAACTATCAAGGTGAGGGGAAAATATATGTATCAAATTAATATCTATGATATTAATATATACCCCTCATTTGAAATTATATCACGAGTCATGAATATATTTTAGGAATAGTTTATTAATTTTATTAGCGGGTGAAAATTATAATGGTTTGGAAAAAATTTATTTCTTGTGGAGAATATAACACCATAATATTTTAAAATTTATATTTTCAATTAAAACATAATATGCTCAATAACTTTGTCCATATGGAAATGTGATACAAATGAACTAAAAAAATTATATAACTATTAAATTCAATTCATTAAATTTATGGGTAAATATATTGGTTGAAAAATAAAGAATATATGATGAAATAAAAATATATTTTCTATTTAATAAAAATTCAATGATAAAATTCTATTTGTATCATTTAATAAGAAAATATCTAATTTTATGAATAAAATTATATTTTCTATAAACAGAAACATGTCATGTGTTATGATGTTTATTAAATTATAGTTAAATAATGGTTTAAATTTATTTTATTAATAATATATAAAAAATATGTTAATATACATATAATAGTTTTTATAAGTAATGTGGTAATTTTATTTTATACTTAAAACATATATGTTTGTTAAAATTGATTTTACATGTTCTGCACACTTATATTACAATATATTTTCCTCACTTTTAGAAATAAAATCATATAATATGATTAAAATATTGTAAATTAGAGTATTCAAATTATGCTTTGGGTTTAATTTTATTTTTATTTATAAAATTAATTTACAAAGTTAAATATTATTTAAAACACTAAAATGATAATTTTATACTGAATGATACTTTTTAAATTTTTTAATTTTAAAATTAAATGGGTAATTTTATATTAAGTATATAATATTATGATTATATATATAAATAAATTATCACGCATTTAATTGGTAATAGAAGTTATATAAAAATAAAGACACTTAGTGATTAAAATGATATTTTACAATAAAAAATGTTTTTAATACATTATATATATTAATTTGAAAGATAATATTTTTTAACAACTTGATATTTAATTTGATAAAATGTATAATATATGAGATTAATCACATAGATATTTGGTTATAAGGGTCAGATTATATTTTTGGGATAAAATAATTATAGTGGATAATATTTAATCCAAAATAATTGTTATTAAAATGGGTAATCTATTGTGGCTCGAATTTTTATAAATAAATATAACACATAGATCATATAGAATAAATTTTTATTTTTTAATGTCATACACTAATTCATATTCAATATGTCCCCACACAACTCACTTAACTCTTATACAATTCCACTCTTATCCCTTAACTCATAGTCTTTTTCCAAGACATCTAATTATTTTTCACCAGTAAATGAGCTCACATCCACCCATTTAATGAAACACACCTAGATATAAATTCCCATGAAACTCGGCCCAAATTAAATCTTCCAGATCCACTATTCTTTTATGTAAGACTCTATCCTTAAAAAATCTCTTCAAATCCTTCATTTCCAAAGGACACTTCAAGTGAAGTTCCAAATTCTCCATGCGTGTAAAACATACCCTTTAACTTCATTTCTTTATACTTCTCATCCACCCCATATAAAACCACTATAATCATATTTATATTATGATATCACTATTAATAATATAGAAAATATTATATATTTTTGTTACAACCATGATATATTCCCCTCTCATTCAATCGAAAAAAGGAAAATGTTTCTCAAGGGAGTGACCGTACTACTACCTCTATGAATCACATATTTTTTTCTTCACCACCTTTCTAGGATGATAATAGAAATTACATTAGTTAATATATATATATATATATTATATGATGATTTATATTTTCTAAATATATATTGGGTTTTCTATAATTTATATTTGCAATAAGTGATCATTGTAGAACTAAACACCCAAAACAAACACACTAAGAAAAAAAAACGATTTATTTACATGTTATTTTTTTTTCATTTATCATTTCTTAAAAAAAATATTAATTGTGATTAATAACATTAGTAAAATCTAAATAATGTAATTATACTTATTTTATAGTGATAAAATAATGGAAAATATTTATCATAACCAAACTCACACATATAGTTCTTAGTGTTCTTATAATGTAGGATTAATGACTTACATGAACAATCCTATATATATTTTTTAAGGATGAATTTATAAAATCAATTGAATGATGTATAACAATGTAGTTAAACAATTTCAGAGAGAATAAATTGTTTCTTATTTATTTTGGTCCTAGATTTTCGAACTGGACATGACACTGATACATTAGAAGAAAATAGAGACTGGTCCATCAAACACATGATGACACTAATAATTCCTCTAACACAATTTCAACAGTCTGAGGATTTTTTGGAAAAATGAATATACAGAGAAATGTGTTGAATATTCTTCCAAAAGTATTGTTTATGTGTTGTAGAATCATTAAATGTGGCAGTAATGTATGTCGAATGATTTCTGAACCAAATTATTAGGGTAAGTAATACAAATGGATTTCCATAGAGATTGATAAGATATATATAAGTAAAAAATAAACAATAAGGAAACTAAATTATAAGAACATTGTAACAATGTTTATGGAATAATTTTTTTATGTTTCAGCTGATATAGAGCATCAGAATGAGAAGTTTTTAGTTTTATTTTTATATTCATATGTGGTTTATGTATATCAGAAAGAAAAAAAATATCAGAATGAAAAATTACATCAGACAGAATAATAATTACCTATATTGAAGTAAGATGACTTTATATGAATATTTGAGATGTTTTGAGAAGAATAAAAAAGAGTGAAAAAGTGATGAAATCGTTAAACATGAAGTAGAAATAAATGAAAAATATGTGTTTATGGTAATTTGGTTGAGCGGGAATGTGAAACTAGTTTCCCAAAAAATGCGTCTCCTTGGACAACCATAAATAGAAGGAGGAAACATGCACTTTTTAAAGATAAATAAACTTTCACATGTCAGGGAGAGAGTGAAATCTGTGATGGTATTGTGGATGAGGATGTTTCAAGAAAGTGTATTCCTTAGTATATTTTCTGGAACAAATAAGAAGAAAGAATATATTTAGAGGTTGGACCGAGCAATCAGGCTAAGACTTATTAGAAAAAAGATAAGTAGTTCAAAAACTTTCTTAACTAACTATTTTGAAATATTGTTTCCAGACTAAAGGAATCAAGAAGATCCATCACACTAAGTTTTCATCAAATGTCCAAAGGTGTTGTTTCTACCTACTGTTGGTTAGAAAAAAAATAATTATTCTTTGAATTTTTATAAAAGAGAATGTTTTGGAAGCTGAACAATGACTTGTTTAGAACCAATAGGGGAAATTTTATTAACTAGTTAAAACACATATTTTACAACTTTCCTACTGAATAAGAACATGCACTCTTGAATTTATCATAGTGCTACACAAATTTAATTGTATTTCCTACATGTTGTATCTATAAAAAAGATTATTTTCTAAAGGATTGTGTGGTATTTAACTATTTACAAAAAAATGATAAGGACTAGTTACACTTATGTAATAGTGAACCTTTTATATTCTTGTATTCCTCTGGATGTGTGAATGTTTTTTTTGGAAAGCTGATAATTCATTAACAGGTGGAAAAGGTTATTATATAAGAGAGATAACATAAAAGAAAAGGTTATCAATGATTAAGCCCATCCCTGACTTAGTGATTCATTGATCCGAGTTGGGCCTTTTCAAGTGGTATCATAGAGAAGACTCCCTTCATTTACTCTTTTTTAATGTATTCGGAGAAAAGATTTTATGGATAATATGAATTGTGTGAATAGTAACTTCATTTTCATATTTGATGAAAAAAAACAACCATTTCTCAAAAGATAGAATGTTTTCACATCTTTTTTCTCATAGGTATGATGTTTTGGAAGATTCTACAATTGTATTTCATTCTATTGTGGAAAATTTACAAATTAAATTAGTGTATAAAAATAATTTGGATAATGATAGAAGAGATAATAATTATTTACCCTCATCACTTTTTGGATGAAAATTACTATGAGTGAAGGGAGTTTCTATAGCTAAAGTTTACTAGGAAAATGTGATTTTTTTTAAAGAAATACAATGGTGATGAAAATCGAGATAAAAATATGGAGGCTGATGTCTGAAGATCTTAAAATGGATGAGTTTGAATCTATTGGTGACTTCTTATCAAGGTTAACTGATACAGTTAGCACTATTAGATGTCTTGGTGAGAAACTATAACATTTAAATGTTGTTGAAAAGATCTTGAGAATTATTCTAGATACGTTTGTTTCCAATGTTTTATATTTGGATTATCATGATCCTAAAACACTATATCTAGATGAACTTCATAGTAGTCTCATTACTTATGAAATAATAATTAAGAATGTTTTAAAAGGGAAAAAAGTTTCTTCAAAAATTTCCTTTGTGGATTCCAAGAAAGATAATTTTAAGAAGATTTATATAGATGAATAAATCAATGATTCTGAATTTGAAAATAAGGATGGTTACAATATTGATGAACTTTTATCATTGTTTTCTAAAAATTTAAAATGGGGAATAATAATTTATATTGGTAATTTACCACTAAAATTGTTTAAATGTTGTGTCTTTGTGAAATATACAACTAAATATTCCCAAATAAACAATGAGGAATTTATTGATGATGTTGGATGCAAGCCAAGAAATTCTTGGAAGAAACACGGTGATAATTCAAATTATTTTATAAGGGGAAAGAAAGGAAAACACTCCAACTCCAAAAGAAGATGTTATTTGGGATTAAATATGATCACGAGAAAGATAGTTAGGTTTAGGATGGAATGTCAATTGATGTTAGTAAAGAAAATAATTTCAGTGCAATAATTGAAAATAAAAAGTTTGGAAGTAGTATTTCAAAATAAAAAGAAACAGATTTAGTGTTTCGACTAAATTAGGATTTTAAATAACGTGTGAGAATTATTTTAAGATGTGAAATAGAGATCAAAAAGTTAAAAAAAAGAGTTATATAACAAAAAATCACTAATTTCATCCCGAAGAAAAAGCTATAACGATGGAAGAGGTTGATTTTCCAAAGAAGAATATTGAAACAGAATAGAATCTGAATACACATCCTGAGCTAAGTATGAATGAAAAAGGATGAAGAGTTAAGTCATATTCATCAAGAGATTAATATATTTGAGCAGGGAGTTAAATGGTAAGAGAAATATATCTCTAATGTGGGTGAAATTATCAGAAAGGTAGAACTTGAGAATGATCTAAAAATGATAACATTAAAGGATAGAATCAAATATGATAATATTTTTAAAAATAAGAAATATTTTAAAGCATTGTATGTGTCCCAAAACAACAAAGTTAGAAGACAATAGATTTATAAAATTTCATATCTAAAAAATAAGTTTCTTCTTATTCTGATTCAAGTAAATTTTCAAATAAATTCAAACTAAAGAATGGGATTTAGGTTGAAAATAGGAAGGTTGGGGTATAATAATGTTATGATGTGAAAGGTAAGAATGAAGCTGAAAAAATGACCATAAATCTAGTCAGTATGCAAGGTAAAAAGGTAAATATTGTTTTTATAATTACTAACAGTACTGTGGTGGATTTGGACATGCATAAAACATGTCTTGGATTAATGAACAACATTATAATAACTCCATGAATTATAGAAACAATATTTTGAGGGGGATTCATTCTAATAAAAGAATTATGAGAATGTTTTTTTGAAAGTGGAGAATAGGTTCCAACCATTGGAAGAAATTTGTTAAAAATGTGAACAAACTGGGAATATTAAAAATGTATATCTTTTTGTTGTTATCAACACAACAACATGTTTATAAACATTCTCAAAACACTGAGGGGAGTAATGATTTTGTGAAGGAAAAAACACTTGTTGTAGAAAATATTCTTAATGCTTCAAAAGAAGTACAACCCTGGATTTTGGCTACTAGGTGTTATTCTCACATGAAATAAGATTTTAATGTTCTGGATAATGTGAATGATTTTAAATAATAAACCATGAAATTATCCAATTATTAATCTCTCAAAATTAATGTCATTAGATGTACTATTATTTGAGAAGAAAATTTTAAATCATCTAAATAATTATTTTTTATAGGTCAAAACACAATCTGATTAGTGTTTTATAACATCGAGATTTTTTTAATAAATTTTTTTTCATAAAAGAGGTTTTTTTTTGTGAAAATATAGGATGACAGAGAAATTATTACAAAAGTACAACATACAAAAGAATTTTTTTCCTTTTGGTGAAGTTCACCATTCATGTTAATTAATCATGATGTAAGAAAATAATTTGGGTCATAAAAGGCTGGGACATATGTGTTAGAAAAGAATTACCAAGTTATCAATGAAAGATAATGTACATGGTATTATTTATATGTAAAGATGAGTCCAATATAGTTCCACAATTTTTTATAAAGGGATTATTACAAAATCTCTACATAAGAATGTACATATTCATTAAAATCAACAACTGGAACTTCTTATTTCTATGATTTGAATGCTAATGTGAAACAATCTCATTTGGGAGATAATTACTTCATTTATTTCATTTATGATTTTACATGCATTACTTGTGTAATGTATTCGAATCATAACATAGATTCATTGATAATTTCTTAATGTTTTAAGAGAAAAGATAAAATGTTATATGGATATTCTATGAAGAAGTTGAGAAAAGATAATGGTTCAGAGTATAAGATGAATAGTCCATGATGTAAATGTAAAAACACATAATTCAGCCTATGTTGGGTGCACTATACACAACATAACAAAATCTTGTTTATGAAAGGATGAATATATGTTTAGTTGAGATGGGGGGTATAACGTTACATGATAATGGTCGTTCTCACTACCTCTAGTGAAATAAATGATTTTAAAATTTTATATTCAGAATCAGTGTTTCTATAGGTCATGTTCTGATATGAATCCCTATGAAAATTTTTATGATAAAATTTCATGTTTCAAATAGATTAGTGTTTTTGGGAGTCACTTAATCATATAGAATAATGGTGTAAATAGTGGAAATTTTGATTAGAGTGGTGGATATAGAATTTTACTTTTCTATGATTAAGACGGAAGGAGACATCGAAGTTTCAACAAAGTAACATGAATAATGTTTTATTCTATTGATGTAAAATTCATTGAAAAAAATGAGGAAATGTTTCAAAAATAAATTTATATGAGAAATATGAAGAGGATGAATGAATTTTGGAGAACAACTTGAGAATAATTGAAACAATGGTGTCGGTACCATTTTGGAAGAATTAGACTCAAATATTTCCATTAATGAGGAATAATTTAATATATCTCATCACATGCTTATGAAACTAGTAGAGACTCGAAATATTTTTTGTGATCAACATCAAATGGTTTAAACATGAGTAGAGTCAAAAGTTGTTATACACATTTCTTTGCACTCAAAAGATGAGATGAATGATATTAATGATGATTTTGAGCATCCTGAATGGATTCATGATAAGAATGAAGAGTAGGATCAAATTGATAAATATGATACATGGTAACTCATACCTAATCTATATAATAATAGTGTTAGTGGTACAAAGTTGGTGTCCCAAAACAAATTGATTGAATATGGTTATGTGATAAGAAAAAACGAAATATTATAATGAAAATGTTACTAATAGATCGAAGGCATTGAAATTTATTTGATTTTTTCTCGAGTGGAAAAGATAGAAAAAATTATAATATTTCTTGAAATTTCTACACAATGATGTGGTAAAATCATTCAGATGGATGTGAAGTCAGTATTTTTGAATGGAGGAATTGATGAAAAAGTTTACATAGAACAACCTTCTGGTTTTTAATTTGGATGGATGAAAGTTATATGTGAATATTAAAGAAATTGTTGTATAATAAAAGTAATCTCTGAGTGCATGCTAATCCAAATTAGATACCTTCTTATGAAAGAAGAATTTTAATAATGGAGGAGTTGATAGTAATATATACATGAAAGAAAGTCATGTGATTTACCACGACGTCATTGAATGGACTGAATGCCATCTTTTTATTGATTATTGATAGCCCCACCTTCAATGGATGAGGGGGAACCCTTACAAGGTCCATAAGCTTAGATATTACAAGACCTGTAGGTCTTAGGGAAATATATAGACTATAACTACATAGAACTCCTCCTCCCAAACTTCATCATTGTGTTGCCTTCTCTCCACTTTTGTAAGGATTGTTCAACAAGGCATCCCATGCCGGCACTGGCTGCTCAAGATGGTAATTCCATACCCTCTATTTCTGAAAAATTCTCTTAGCATCTACTCTATTGAATGCACCTGCTCTAAAACCTCATATGGAGTCATCTCCTTGTAGAGTCTATCTGTTCATTAAGCACAATTTCAAGTGGGTCAATGGCCTTGAGGTGTACCGAAGACCTAGAGGTGGCCCAAAGGCCTTTAGGTGACCCGAAAGCCTTGTTGTCCCAATGGCCGTGGGTGTCCTAAAGGACATGGAGTACCCGAGGACCAAACCAGTGGATCAAAAGCCTTAACAAATGAATAGTTCTAGATGCTATATTTCTGAAAATTGGATGCTACAGTACTTCTCATGTACCAAAAAATTATATCTCCACCCAATTTTGAACTCGGGTCACTTAGATGCTCTTGTCGATTCCTCATCAACTGGGCCGAGGCTCTTATGCATTTACCTCATTGTTATTGTATATTTAAATGATATTATCTTTTTTGGGAATGATTAAATAACTTGTGAAAGATATTATGATGTAATGATAAAGTTGTTTTAAACGTACATGGATGGTGAAATGAAATACTTTTTTGGGTTAAAAATGTCACAAAACAGAGAATTATATATTTCATTCTCAACAAATGTATGATAAGGAAGTTATTAAGACGTTTTGTATAGATAATCTAAAACCTATTTCCACACCAATTTATATGGGAACCAAGTTGACTAATGATATACAAGGAATGTTGGTGGACTCCAAAGGGTTACACAAGATAATTGGATGATTTTTTATCAGACTACGTCAAGATGAGATATTATTAATACTGTTACATTATTTGAAATATTTCAATAAGATCTAATTGAATCGCACATCTTGGATAGAAAAATAATTCTGATATATATCAATAGAATGATATATTTTGGAATCAGATACAATAACTTATAATGAATTAATTTTTTTGGGTATAAATATATTGATTAAGAAGAAAGTGTTGATGATAGAAGATCCATATATGATGGAGTTTTATTTATGGGTCAATGTTGTCTAATTTGTAATATCAATAAGAAAAATTTAATTATTCACAGAACAGTTAAAGTAATTTTTTTGCTACCATAGAATACAAAACACAACTTATGTAGACGATGACACTATTGGGAGACTTACTTGTGGAAGTGGTGTTACTTCTGCTCTTGAGTTGTGATAAAAAAAGTTCTATTATCCATAAAATAAATCTTATGAAATATTCTCATTCCATACATATTGATATCAAATATCACTTCATCAATGTGCATGTGGCGTATATTGAAATAATTCTAGAGTAAGTTCCAACATCTTAAAAAGTTGATGATATATCCACAAAATGATTAACAAAGGGTCATTTTTTAAATATGACCATGAACATGCATATCCAACCTCCTTCTATCCAAGTTTGAGGTATGTGTTTATGTTCCCCCTCTCATCTATTCCTTGGATTATGTTATCAGGGGGTATAAAAAACTACTTCATAAATCTATCCATTGATATTCACTAAACCTTTTAAGGAAGAATATATATTGGGGGTGTTATGGGTATGTTGTGAACTAAGAATTTAAGTGTGCGAACAGTTCTAATAGTTTGTTGAAGTGGTTTTTGGAAACGTGTAAGAATAAATAAATTTTTTATGTGATGAGGTGGAATGTTTGAATGATTTTGATATTTCAGATATATTTTTCATAAGTCACAATATTTGTAATCATGGTTTTGATATCAATGATTCTTATTTCTTATAATGAGTTTTGTCATATAGGCATAGAATTGTTTTTATTTATCAATATATTTTGGTTACAAAATTTAGTGATTTATGAACCTTGGTTTCCAAAGAAATAATAATAGTGATATAATTGGGTCTAAGTTGTCTAAAAGTCCCGTTTCTATTGATGAAAGATGTTTGCGTGATTCCATGTGATGGTAATCAGAAAAAGGAGGAACAAAAATATAATACTGGATGCATTCTTGATAAGAAAATCCATTAGTTTCAACTTTTTATTTTGTAAATGTTTTTTGTGTAGTGGTTTTTGGGCTCACAGTTTATATATTAAGAGGTTATTTATTATTGTGATAAGTATTTATGAAATATGAAAGTATTTCCAGATGTTAAACATTAAAAATGACGATGATTTATAGATTTCTAAGTTTATAATGTCATATGTTGTCAGAAAAACATGTGATACATTAATTGTTGATATATGGAGTAGAAATGTTTTTGTAAGTCAAATGATGATATGTCGATCTTAATTTTTTATGTATCATGAAAAATTCTTGGTAAAATAAGGATTTTGTGGAATTTAAGAGTTTATAAAGCTGATTTCTTCCCGTCATTATTAATTGTGTTGAGAATAACCGAATGCAGATTTTGTTTAAAGGATGATATATTTTGAAGTTGCTAATGTTTTGATTGATCGATCCCTCAAATTGACTGACTCATCAAACTATCTAATTCACCAAATGAACCACTACACAGAATGAATCATTAGTAATAGTGAAGCTAGATGAAAGAATTCAGTACTAACACTGATACATTGAACTCGGAATGAAACATATCTATTTGACAGAGTATTGGTATCAATAGAGTATCATATGCAGAGATCCATCAGAGGAACAACAATGTTTGTAGGAGTTATTGAAACTGATAATCCTAAATTGATCAGGGACATATTAATTAGATTTTTTACATTAATTTAGTCATACGTTTTCATATACCAAATTGTTTATCTTTAATTGGGTCAGGATTTTCTAAAATGAGGTTCAAATCGATACACTAGAAGTAAACTTAGACCAATCCATTAGAATCATGCTAACATTGATATGCCATCAAATTTAATTTTACAAGTATTAGAATTTTTTTAGAAAATGAACAGAAGTGTATGAATTGATGCTTTTACCAACGTTTTGTCAAAGGGTTCTATGATCTTTAGGTTGAACTATATTTTTGGATAATCAATTGGAAAATATTATCATGATGAGTAATACAAGTAGACTACTTGAGTGATTGAGATTAAACATCTCTGTGAAAAAAACAATGTAATGCAACTTATTTCTAATGAAGTTGTACCAATTTTCACAGCAGAATGTCAACAGTATCGGCTAGTATAAATAATTGTAATGAGAAGGAAAAAATTCCCATATTATTATTCTCATGCAGTTCATGTAAATCAGAATGAAAATCTGTATTTGATTTAAACGTGAATTATACTGAATTATGAAAATGTATTTTGAAGCATGATAATTTTTGAAGAAGATTGAATAATTTTCATGAAGAATCAATATGTGTTGAGAAGTGCTAAAACAGTGAAAGTTGATTTTAAAATAATATTAAAATTTGGGTTTTAGAAAATTTGGTTGAGTGGGAATGTGAATTCTTTTTCCTTCCCATTACTCTCCTGAAACACCTAGAAACTAATTTAAGTACAATGTACGTTCAGAAGATGAAGCATTTCTTATGTTTTAGGGAGAGAATGATAAAATTGAAATTGTTGTGACTACGTAATTTATGGAGAGAGTTTTCTTGGAAAATTATTCCGAATAGAAGAAAAAGAACACAAAATGGGTTATTGGGTTAGACCAAACAATGAAAATAATGTTTCTGGGGAGATAAAGAAGAAGTATAAGACTATTCATAGAGTTACTATTCACACTTATTGTTTTCGGGCTAAAGGAATCTCTCTATGACATCATACTAGGGCTTCATATTTTTTTTATTTAAAAATTCACAAAGTGTTTTATTTTACCTATTTCTGGTTAGGAATTATAAGAATTGTGTTTTGATTTTCTACAAACAAGAAATTTGTTGAAGCTGCATAGTGTCTAGGTTGGTAGAAGTTGGTGAAGGATTATTAATGTTGTACAAAACGTATTTTACATCATTCATCTTGAAGAAATACATGCACTGTTGTATTGATCATATTGTTAAAAAAGTGTAAGGGTATTCAGTATATGTTATATATACACAAATGGATGGTTTTCTAGTATACTGTGTTTTATTGGTTTAATTCCAACCCATTCAATGGACAATATAATATTATCGAGTACTGAACCTTGTAATTTCATCTATTCCTATGGATGTGTGAATGATTTTTTTTCTTCTAAAAAGTGATAATTCATTAATAGGAAGTGATGTTTGTTACACAATAAATTTAACATAAAAGAAATAGTTATCACCGATTCATCCCCTCCCCCTCTCAGTAGTATATTTATCTTAGTTGGGCTTTTTCACCATCCATATTTTGTAGTGGTAGTCAGTTATCAACTCTTTTCTCATGTAAATAGGGACCCCATACAAAATATTAATAAAATACACATCATTATTATGCATGGAATATCCCAGAACTGAATAATCTTTCATTAGTCACCCCCATTAATAGACAATTAAAATTTTCGTCCAATTTATCTTTCACTTGATCAACATATAATGTGTAAATAGATAAGGGAGAATATAAAAACAACTTTCTGGGCACTAAAACATCCATATTATATTAAATTATAAGTCTTCATAGCTTCCAAACCTACTGTAAATTTCAATTTATTTGATTCTATGTATTCTTACAGAAGGAATTTTCCATGAAATTCCAATTTCCCAATCCTTGATCCGATGTCCAAACATCGAAGTCTCTACAAAAGATTCTTGTATTTTAGGGATAGTATGTTTCACTCACTCTTGTGGCATATATTTATATGATAAGTATTTGACATTAAAGATAATTAGGCAGACACATCGTGTCATAAATCATATATTATGCCTCCAAGTCATTGGTATGTTTATTACTCTATTGGGGCTATAGATGAATACTCCCATTTTTGACCGACCAATACTTCTACAAAAAAACACTCGCATTCCACAAACATACCCTTCATAACCATCCATTTCATAAGTGATAAAAAGGGATTGAAATGAACTACCTATAATACATATCAAATCTATAAAAAATCTATATCCCAAATACATTCCTAGAACGATCATGAGATGTTACTACCTCCACTTTCTTTGGATTGATTGTGAACCATTACATTGATATCACAGGCCTATGAAAATTCCCCTCTAGAATCGAGTAGTGAAACTTATTGTACATGGTATATATCTAATGTGTTCAACACATTCTTAATATGTAATAAAGTTTCTTAAAACGTGACACATAGGTCCTTGAATATGAAAAACCTTCTTCCACAAACACCATGATGATGAATTCTAATTATTGATGAAATATCTGGTTCATGGGAGTCATGGACACTATTAGAATATTTTTCTATCATTATTTCATAAAAAACTTATTCACATAATAAATAATTCCCCTTAATAACAATATTTATTATATCTGTCATTTTGATATAAATATGATGAAAAACTAATCATGGATTGATCTTAAGGAATAATTAGGCCCCCCTCAATTGTTAAAGCATGTCAATAATCCTCATGAATGTATACATTTTATTCACTATACCTTGGTTGAGGTTCTAGATATCCGGGCATAAGCTGATGTTAATATCACCCTTCACGGTGAATAAGACCAAAACACCATACTACGAGTTTCTTGGATGGATAAATCTATTCCCCCAATGTCACCTGATCATTGTTTTCTAATCCCCCATATTAGAATATTCCCTATAATAAGGGGGAATCAATATAAGATCCACAATGGAATCATGATCAATTATGATCCCAATTAACGTACGATAAGGGACTATTGATAAATCATTTGGGAAGACATCTAAAAATCATACAGCAATTAATAAAACATGGAATGAAAATTCACCGAGTCTACTAAATTAATCACACCACCCAACTATTCTACAATGGATTCTATCCAATGGAAATTAGGTAAATATACACTTACCTCTACATCCCACATTCCCAATTGTACATAATACACTCTCTTAAGGGATGAAAAGGAAACCCACACCAGTTGTAGTCAATGTGATCCAATAAATGTGCATCCAATATAAATAAAGAATGACATGGACCCTTTTAAATCCATGGACAATGAAATTCCATAAATGATCATATCATTTTAACACAACAAATAATTCAAAGAAACTCTAAACATGATTATACCACTTCCAAAAAACTATTCCATGATTCAGAAACCTATTGGAAAACTCCATGGTCAACCCCAACACAAATACAACTTATGATGAATTAAATAAATTTAAATCTCAACTGTAAATTAATACAAGTAAATGAAAAAGGGAAATCATATACATAAATATGATCATCAACTGACCATAATATTATTTTACTAAAACCTAGTCTAAATAATTTCAATGCAATGTCTCAGATCCAATAACTTCCCCCGTAATCGGTGAATATACTATAAATACACACCTAATGAATTTTCTATTTTAGATACCATTGAAGCCCTCATCCATCTCTATATACTGATCATGTTGATGTAACTTGAAAATTCATATGAGGTCCAACTGACCAAGCCTTAGAGGTATGAGTCTATCCCGAGCCTCTAACCATACCTGAGTGATATATACCCATGTAGAAACACTAGATATTCCCAACCATATCAGATAAATAGAAATAAGTTAGTGAGAATAAACACATCCTATAAAAAGATACAATTTACATGAATTAAAATCAAACATGGGAAGTCCAGTCTAAGGATGGAAATAAAGAAATTCTTTCCTACCTATCCCACCTCTCACTAAAATGGCACATCTTTATACGTCACTTTAACCAGAAACTAAAAGTTTCACCAAAATATCCACATAAATATACGCAATCTGGACCATTGAATTAGCGGATAAATGATGTTTCAAAAGATCAAAAAACAACTAAGAGGGGGTTAGTTAAATTATTTGTTAACCTTATTATAAGTTTTCATTATTTTAGAAACATTACCCCTGAAAGCTGTTAATGTTAATTTCTTTATAAGGTTTTAGTTAAAAATCATGCTTGAAAAAATAAGAAATATTATAAAACACATGAAATTTACAAGGTTCGACCTCAGGGCGAGAACCTATATCCTTTTCAAAGCCAATACCATTGGTCTATTTAAATTCAATATTATGAGGTAGAGAATAAAAATTGTTAGAACTACCATTAGACCCCTTCTATCTCTCGACAGGAAAAATTATAATGACTCCCTTTAGTTAAAAATGTTTTCTTACAAACAATTTTTCCACAAATGAAATGATCAAAAATGTGTTTTCTCAACAAATTCATATGTTGAACCTTAGTCTGATAACCATGGGTCTGATTACCATAGTTAGATTGATTCAGTGTGATGAATTAATTATAATGAACCATTTTTTAAAACAACACTTCTCAAACTCTACTCAACTAATCAGTCTGATCTTCCTCTACATGGAAACAAAAAATTTATATATCTAATCTTTTTACAAGATCTATATTTAATGAAAAATTTTTGAGTGAAACTATATATCATTCCAAATGTTTGGTTATGTTAAAAATAATTCATGTTATTAATGTACTCTGAATCTATTGATTGGTATCCTATAATGGAAAATATGGAAAAATAAAAAACTTTTCATCATTTCCCAAATTCAAAAGCTTCCGAAATTCACTCAAATTTGAACAAATAGATTGAATATAGAAACTCTTCTAGAAAATTTTTGAATTATCTTCAGTCTTCTTTGTATCCAGCATTATCAAACATCTTAACATTTATTCAGTATGGTAAAGAATCGTGGGATCATTATAATGAAATTTCCTCTATTAATTTTGATTTTACTTTTCACATCAATGTTAGTCAGATTGATTTTCAATATCAACGTGAGTCTGATTGAATTTACTTCACACAATCGCTTCAGTTGACTTTACTTCTCACAATCAGTCTGATTGAAATTCCTTCTCAAATTCAGTATAAATGATCTTTATTAGATTCAGTTAGATGAAATACTCATAATGATTGAACCCTCAAAATGTTGGTCTTCTCATTATTATGAAATCTTCACTGTGATCGATTTATCATTACCATGGAATCCACATTAAAATAGATTAGTCACTAAGATAAAATAAACATTTTAATGATTTCTCATTAGGATGAAATGCTCAACTTAGAAACATATAAAATATTCAAATATTATCATCTTTTACACATTCATACTCCTGAAAAATTCAATTTCCATTACTTCTACATACGATGAAAACATTGTGTTGGTTTATGAAACCTATAGAATATTTAAAATCAGTAAATTTATTCAAAAGAGTTTATCATGAATTTTTTTATTATTTATGAGAACTTCATGATTAGGTAATCATCATCAACATATGGTTAGAATGATTATGAAATGTATAACAACTGACATCCGTATATTCATTCAACCTTTTTAGGAAAATTATGATCTTATAACAACCACATTGTATGATGAATCATGAACGTCATTACAATGAAACTAAGACCAATGGAGAATCCAATAAAAAAATTATATTTTTAATGACATCTAACACTGGTGATTCTCAATATGATAGTCTGTGTTTGGTGCTTCTTGATCCAGTCCTCTAAATCTGAAAAAACAACATTCTCAAAAACAATTTTCCCTATAATGTTTCAGTTCGATCATTCTGAAATATTAATCTATTTTTCAATAACATTATTTTAAAAAATATTAATTTCAAACAAATAAAAAAATTTAAAAAAATATATCACCAAGGTTCCTCAATCACCCAATTATGATTTATTGACAACACTTGTTAACAAGATTAACAACTATCGTTATTTCAAAAACTCAATGTTTTTCAGAATTTTTATAAAACAACACAATGTTTTAAACATTTATCAATATGTATCCCTTTATGAAATTTAGTTTCATTGAACCATGTAAGAAGATAAATAAATAGTTTTGAAGGAATCTCATCCTATAGTGAGAATAAAATTTTGAGCGCAGGTAAATATAAACTCCCCAACACTTTTATATTTTTATCTCACTATTCTTATTATCTCCCTTTACATTTTCTCTACCCTATTTTATAAAAACCATAGCCTTGGATTGATTAAATAATTATGTGATTAAACTTCATATAAGGTAAAAACTTGTTACATTCTCTCCCCCTTTGTCAGCATAATTCAATGTTGTGTGGGGGCTTTCATTACTAGGTATATGAAGTCCGTATAGGAGGCTGAACATGAGGATGTACTCTCCAATCCACAATCCATTCTGTTGGAATTTATTTTGTGAAAATATTGGGAAATTGATAACATATTACGATATATTCTAGAAAAACATCTCTAGCCACAAATTTCTCTTTTATGAAGTGATGCTTTATATCAATATTTTTCTATACTGTATATTGTACATGATAATTAGACAGATAATTTTTACATTGATTATCACAATATATCTTCAATGGTTCAATTTTTTCCATAAAATATCCATGCTGAACTTTCTTCCATAACTTATGTGTAGAAGTCTGATTGGCTACCAAATATTATGGTTATACTGCGCTCAAATTACTAATCATTGTTTCTAACAATTCATTATTACATAACATTCCCCCAAGAAAAACGTGCTTTCAAAAGATTATTTTTATCATTAAAATCTACATCCATATTAGCATTAGTATAACCTCATAGTGATTAGGACCATAAATAATTTCTTACGATGGCTTTCTTATAGGGAAGGTGCATAATATTTTAAAAAACATTTTTTAATAGAATTAATCTTTACAAAATAAAAATCATCTTTAAGTAGGTTATCAAACTAACACAAAATCTGAATAAAAATTACACGGAAATCATAATAAAAGTATGTATTATTATATCAGAGTTAAAAATATTAGAATCATGATGGATCTAATTAATAAGAGTATGTATCAAAATATGAGTAAATATGATAAAATAAAACAAAATAGAAAGATGAATATAGTTAATAAATTAATATTAAATGTGTCATGAAAATAAAACATGAAAATAAAATTTAATACAATAACTAAAGATATAATAATTTCTTATATGATATCAAAAGATAAATAACATTTAACCTTAAGTTTAAGGTAGTCAATAACCCTGTCTAATGGGATCCCACGTTTTATAGTTACATGAATATATATCTTCCCTTACAAGGGAATCCATCGATACAATGATCAAAATGAATTTTTCTTCCCATCCTTATAATAAATAGACATGATGATCAAATCTATCTTTATATCTCATTAATCCCTTCATTTAATAGAGAAAGTTATCTATCATCCTATATTTTTAATCCCTGGATCGTTATGATGACTGATTATATGTAAAAATAGATATTTTCCTTAAGGGGAAAACATGATAGGTTTTCCCTAGAATAATTATATATAATGAGATTGAAAATACTAGGAACGATCTATTTATTGTATTTTTTCTTTATAAATTTTTTGATCAAATGTAATAAATGGACTCCAAACTCTTTATATGACCTACTATATATATGCAGTGCTCCCAACAGTCACATCACTGAGTTTGTTGTAGTATCCTCAGACACCTGACACTTAATGGCTCTATTATAACTGACTTTCCATTATCATATTACATAACACCTTCACAATGTAAAAAGTATTCCATACAGTAGAAAAATTTATTTTGAATTCCAATTAAAAATACAATCTAGTTTAATGAATTAATTTATAATTTTATTTACAATAAACTCTATGAGTATTTTTCTGATGTTTATAAGTACTGATATCAATCCGATCATTACAACATTTTCATTAAGAAATAAAAGAAATAATGTATAACTTCTGGTTCTGATAAATGTGTGTCAAATTAATCAGAAACACACTCATTATGATTATCATACAGAAATTTGTAATGTTTATTTTCATAATTCTTTAAAACATATTATAGGTATTTTAAAAAATAATTTTGTTTATAAAACAATTTAAATACACTAGGGTGATAAGAATTATTACGAATTTTATAAGTAGGTGATTGTGATTTCAAAAAACTAAAAGAATGGAAAATTAAGAAGTATAAATTCTGACTCAACAATCTTCCCTTTTTTTGAATGTAAAAGCCCCTAAACAGAAATGAAAAAGGCATTGAAAAACATATAGTCCATTTTCTTTTACGTAATTTATTAAGAGATAATAATTAATCATTAACTCCACCTGAGTTTATGGCTCAAATGATTAACATGGTGAGTAAAATGTTGAATATAATAAAGCCCCCTAAGGATTAAATCTTCCCCTCAGAATAATATTCTCAGCCTCAGTATAAAACCCCCCTATATAATATTCTCCACCTTTGATAAGAAACCTCCATTTGGTAAAACTTTTTACTACTTTAGGAAATTATCCCAATTTTTATAAAAATAAAACCATTTGTGATTATAAAAAAGTAATTGGTAAAATAATTGTCTTTCTTGAAATGTTGGACATAAAAACGTATGAAAAAGTATTATGAACTAACTGATAATCAACAAAACAAATATGAAATAGAATTTAACCAATTATAATTGAAAAAATATCATTAAAATCATTATGGGATGATGAGGTAATTCATTCATAAACACAAATTCAAATATCTCAAGAAATAAGTGAAAATTATCGTTAAATAAAAAAGAATCAATGTTTTTTCATTAGGGTTTTTACAAATGCCTAGATTTTATTGAACTCATGAAAATTTTTCTCCAAAATATAATATTTTTTATCTGGAATCTAAATATTCTCTGGAAACAATTTTTTATAGTCTCTAAATATGATAACTTCTTCCTCACATTGTCTGACTCGAAAGATATATAGCTACATGTCTCTAATGTTATTTTTAGAGAATCAAATTCATTAGTTATTTCATCATTATCATCATTTAATTTCTCAAAAAACATTACCCTTTCATCTGTGTGTGATGATAACTCATTTACATAATATCTTAATTCTACATAAGGATCCATTATTACATCAAAAAGATAATAGTGCATCAGAATGTAAATGTAAACATGATGAAAAAACACGATCATTTTCTTTCACACTTTTTATGTCTTTAGAAACTTTGTTGAAAGGGTTGCATATTAGTCGCAATCTGAATCACCTTTTTTATAATAACTTTATTGACATCAATTTTTGATCAAGAATTTCATGAATTAGCTATCCCCTTTCTTGATTTGTTTTTGAAAATAAGGAATTATTCCCTCATCAATCTTTAACACATGAAAGATATATTCAAATATTTCCAAAGTTGTGCTTGATGCTGAATTTGACTTATAGTGCTAAACATAATGATTATTTTTCCTACATGTTCCAGAATCACTTTTTATGAATTTATTTTTATCATCCCTAGAAAAAAAATTCAGCTCCCTTTGAAAATTGCTTGTCATGAACGTCTTTGTCTTTCGATAATTCAAGGATGAAAAAATCCTTATGAGTCCCATATTTCTCATTGACTTTTTTTTTCGAATTTTGATCTTTTTGATCTTTTTTTGATGAAATTTTGTATTTGTATTCATATAATGATTCATCTTTTGAACTACTATCTTTTCATTATTTATCAGTTTCAGATGGTATGTTTGATGATTATGATGATGAATCCGATGAATTTTAATCCTATTGAGTTTTTTATTTATCATATATCTCTTCATTTACATCTTCTACTTCATCCACTCCATCTTCTAACTGTTCTTTTATCTTTTATAAAACCTCTTCACATTTTCCTTCTAATTATTCTTCTACATCATCTCCTCCATCTTCATGTAATTATTTTTGAATAACATTTTCTTCTTGATGTTCCAATTGAATCTCAATTGGAATTTATATTTATAATAAACTCACATTTCTAAAATTTCCTTTTACAGAAATTTTTTGTTTCAATTATTTTTATTGAATTATTGGGACTGATTCTTACTCTCAAACCTTTCCTTTTACTTTATCATCCACATATGAAAAATCATCATGAATTTTTTTAAAATACAATAACTCTCCTTTATTTACTTGATTGGTCATAAAATAAGGTAAACCAACCTTCTCAAATATTGTTTCTAGTTCTTTAAAATAAATTTTAACAATGCCCAAATTCTGGAAACTTTTTATTTTGATTATTCTTCTTGGATTTTGCTTCAAGAGTTTTAGCAACATGAATATTTAATTCTTTTTCCCCAGCTGGGTCAATTCCAAAATTTGAATATTGATATTTCTTATTAGGTATTTACTAATACATTCATCAAATAATTTTTCGGGATCTATATATTTTTTTAGTCAAGGTGAGGAGGATACAATACACACTTTCTTCTTCTTATCATCTTTTTTGGACATTCAGGATGGTTCTACCTCCGATGCAGCTTAAAAAACGTTCTAAAAAAATACTTTCTTTATCTATCAAACACAAATGACATATTATTAATCATATCATCACTAAAAAAAGAAATATTTTCCCTCATTGGAGAATATTTGTTAGATACATTGAAAATATTCAAATTTTTTTCAACCATTTTTCTAATAAAGGGAGAAATCATGATAATATTAGACTTGATTGAGTTTGTTTTTATGTTTTTTCCAAGAAAAGGATGCAACTAAAAAAGGTTTATTTATCTTGTATTTAAAAAATATCCCAAAATTAAATTATCTAAAACATGTTAGGTATAATGTTCCAATATCTTTATAATGTAAAATCCTTGAATCCGCAAGAAAAAAAAACTAATTCATTGGTGTAAGGTTGGGAAATTTTCTTATATTTTCATATTCAACAAAAAAAGAAACCTCAACTATTCTACTATAAAACATACCAATATTATCTAGTAACTTGCGTGTTGGAAATTACACCTCTACTTCAGTAGGTATTCCATCCAAATACACATGTTTCTTATCTAAAAACTAATATCTATTGATGTAAATTTTGAAATAAATCTTCTCTTTACAACCATTAATGAAAAATGTAACATACACATAAAATTCATATAGAATATTTGGATAAAATAAATTAATGTCCTCATCCGGTTTCTCAACATAAAAAGACTCCCAGACATGAAAATCAATATTATTTTTCATTGTTGAATCATACTAATTATAAAATATCTTTGAATTAACCTATATATGAAATCAAACCACTATTAAAAATAATATTTTTTGGTAAATAGACTGAGACTAAAACTAGTGAATCAGACAGAAAAAAGATCTTTTGGACTGATCATGTTTAAAGGGTTATCAAGTCATGAGAAAATCTATAGAACAAGTTATTTGGGAGATGGGGGCTCTTTATATAGGAATCAGGTATGATAGTTCATCTTCCACATAAAAACCGATGACTATGATGAAAGGAATTTGATTTGATGGATTTCATTGATCTGAATAATATTTTTATGAATTTTGAAATCCTAAGGTTTTTAAAGGTTCTATTTGATTTAGTGTTAATATCATTAGAAAAAAAATTTAAAAATTTTAAAATAAAAGAATGTCTTTATAAAACATATAACTATATGAAAAACAATAAGAAGAACCAATCATAATGAAATAGTGTAAAATATTAATGAATAGAAGAGCACATTTAAGAGTGAAGCACCCCATTCGTAATAATTACATTCGCTTATTGGTGTATTTAAACTAATAATATTACAATATGTAAATACCTGGAAATTTCAAGGAAATTTTTTTCTTACATTCATTGGAATTTTACGTGTATGCGGTTTCTGACAGCGCCTGATTCCGAGGTCCGGTGTGCCCGAAATCAATTTCCAAAGTTTAACTCGGGTACGTTCAGTGAACGAACGAGCGGGTTTTTCTAACTTTTGAACCGGTGCTCAGAATTTAAATCTGAGGGCACCAATGAACTCGCAGCGCCAGTAATTGCTTATGAAGACTTTTACCGTAGGTGCATTTTCAAGAGAGAAGAAGTTTAATTATTGGGGTTTAATGATGAAATAAATAAAATTGTGTACAATTTTATTTTTGTTATCCATGGAAGTTAAATTCTACCATGGGAAGTTGTTGGTGGGGCCCACAACCACCCAACTTCCCATGTGTGGATATGTGGGAGGTGGGGCCCAGATGAGACCCTAATCCCCCTTGATCTTCCCATAACCCCCTTTACCTCCCATAATTCACCTCCCTCTTTAATTTTGTAACTCCACTTTAATTTTTTTGACTCTTCCTCTTCTCTCTTCATCTTTCACTTTAACTTTTGCCAACACTCCCTATTTATTTAATGGAAGCTACTAAATTAATGAATTAAGTTATTCAAATTGTGAATGGCTTGGAAGATTAATTAAAATAAGGTGGATTCTTATATTAATTAGGTTGGCATTTGTTTAGTGGGGAGAAACCTCTTGAGAGAGAGCTTTGTGAAGGAAGAGGGGTTTTCCTCCTTCGTTGAAGAACACCGAAACCTCCGGAAAGGAATGACACACCCTTCCTCGAAGGACGACAACACACCCTTTATCCTCTTCTTCATGCGACAAGAGAGGTGATGTTAATTCTTCTTCAGGTGCACTTCTAAAATGACAGAAGCGACAAACACCAATGACTGACGTCACCCTCTATTCTTTATTTGCAACGCCGTTCTACCACGACGTTCGACTTCCGCGACTCATCGACGTGTGACGTGAATTTCCAAGTAGGGGTTTAATCTTCGTTCAAGTTTATTTAACGAACTTCGTTGATATTTGTTAGCCGCTTGCTGTCATTATAACGGGAGGAGGTCGGACCACACAAACACGGCCGACCCTCCTCCCCCATTGAGGTTGTGTTCCTTGTGGCTCAAATAATGGTAGCGCAGTGAAACGACACCGCGTGGAGACAAGAAAGAACACGACGAAGAAGCACGGTGCTGTCGCGCCGTGCCGTTGAGGCCGAACGAAACCGCAGCCGCAGTCGGGGGCCGTAGAGGTGATTCAAAGACTCCGAAGTTTATTTATTGGTGTGCATATCGACGGTCAACGGTGAAGCGGGCTGTAATGGCATTTGAAACCCGTTGTAGTGAAGTTCGGGTCCCGGGAGGGCCACTGGTGAAGATGGAAGGCGAAACGGATCACTGGAGCATGTCCGATGGTCCATAGAAGGCGGCGGAGGCGCGCCACGCTGGCGCGGTGGTGCCGGCGACTGGAGCAAACTGCCGCGGATGAGCCGCGACGGTGGAGGGAGAACCGCAACGGCTTCGGCCGTTCCGGATTAAGCGGTGCGGTTTATGCCGCGCCGGTTTTGATCAACTGAGTGGGGCTTGTAACCCCCGCTCCACAATGGCCATGCGGGCCGGGTCGGGTTGCGCCCTAAAGAGCCAGACCTGGACCCGGGTTGGGTCGACCCGGTTCGGGCCGACCCAGGGGGTCTCGGCCCGGGTCGGTCCGGGCCCGAACCCCCTATCCTCGGGCAGTTTCGTTCAAATGCCCATATCGTGGGCTATGGACGAACAATCGATGCACAGTCAGTTGCGATGCGATCCTTGGATTGGGACGGTCATTTCGGTATATTACACTCAAGGTTTAGGAGAACTTTGGGTACGGCCGGGATGTTTCGAACACGAAACCAACTGGGCCCTCAGAGCGGAAACCCTTATAACTTTCGCTTCGGACGTCCGATTGATGTGCCGTCGACTTTGTTGGATTCCTCTTAATGGGAAAGAACTTTTGGAATACTTCACCTGAGGTTTGGACGCAGTTGGAGTAAGGCCGGGTTGGATTGTACCCGAAATCCAACCGGGTCCCTAGAACGGAAAAGATGATAACTTTCAGATCGGACGTCTGTTTGACGAACCGTCAGCAGCGTTGGTGATCACGTTGAGAAAAGGTCCCTATGAGTATACCGTATGTGAGTTCGGGGTTCAATTGAGATATGGTCGGGTTGGTTCGTACACGAAACCAACTGGGCCCCTGGGACGAAAAGGCTAATAAATCACAGACCGGGCGCCCAATTGAGGTGTCGTATGCTGCGTTGAGACCCCTATGGCGAGGCGGTCCTTTGTGATACTTGGAGTATCTACCTGTAGCTCATGGAGAGGACCCTCCCAGAGACGAGCATATGGAGTACGGAGACCGTGTAGCTGGATAAGTCATGACGACTGCTTGACCGACTCGACTTGGTGTGAGTTGACTAGCCCAGTGGATGGAGCACTACTATGTATGGGTGAAGACCCACGGTGGACGGTGTTCCTGGTAGTAGGCAGCAAACCCGTGGTACTCAACAGAAGGTGTACCTCTGTAGGCTATTAGGGGGGGTGCACTACTGTGTTTGGGTAGAAGACCCCGGCGGGAAGCACTACTGTGTTTGGGTGGCTGACCCGCAGTACTTGAAATGAGGAGTAACTCATCAGTCTTAGGATAGTGAGCAGTACCTTAGAGTCATGACAGGATCACTGTACTCATTAAAGACGGAGCTATTCAGTACTTACGGTTTCGATATCATTAATGAAAATCATGGTTGGGATGAGTCTATGACCTTTGTGCTTACCTCATGATTAAGATGGGTCACTTGATAACTTAGGTATTTGTATGGGCATATACCTAGGTAGTGGTTATCTGTTGATTTCATAACCTTTGTGTTTCCTCATTATTGAGATGAGTTACATGATAACTTGGGTATAAGTATGTGCTTATACCTATGTAAGGGATATCTGTTGAGATCCTTCTTTATAGTTATCCTTGTTGGATTTAGTGAGACCTTGAGGGTCTCAGGGTCCCTACTAAGTATCGTATACTCACCCCTGCATGGGATATGCCCGAACCTCGTTGTGTTGGTTGTAGACGACGAGAAGCGCTGATAGAGGCCGAGTGTTCGAGGAGTGGATGGCACCCGGAGGTGGTCCTCATGACGAGTCAGTATCCGGAGGTAGACTTCATGAAGAGACGATACTCGGAGGAGGTTGACGGGCGAGAGCATTGTGGAGGCTATCTGTAAAAACCCTTCATGTAGGATCTGTGGTGGATGATCCAGGAGATGCACTATATGTACCTACCCTTCAGGTAGGATCCGAGGTGGACGACCTAGGAGATGCTTCTATTCTTCCAGATGCTTTTCGTTTCTATTGTACTTTCATTCAGTTGTAGCTGTACATTCGGTTGGGTTTTATTCTGGCCCATTTACATTTCATAACTTCTTTTGTACTTAGTGTATCACTTCCTCTTGTACTCTGTGGTGTTTTGTTTACTTTTATAAAGGCAGTGCCTTCCTTGTTATCTGGATTTCCGCCTTTGGTGCTAGTCGCCAGCCCCTGGCCTATGGAAGGCGGGCATGGGGTAGTCACGGCACGGGCCCCGAGGATGGGTCGTGAGAAATTGGTATCAGATGAGTCGGTTCTGCTGCAGAACTTATAACTCTGATTTTTCATTACTGCGAAGCAATAGTGATAAGGGTACCGAGTGTGGTTTTCATTTCAGGGAGTCCAGTGTTGGTGCAGGCAGCCGATGTATCCATACACCACGACCCTATCTTTTGATTTCCGACTCAGTGCACGAAAACACTAATTGCGTGTGTGTTTTCAAAGGTTTTCCCTTAAAACATCTCAAACCAGGTCATCTCACCATGTATAATCGTTTGAACGTGACACACCTATTTCTTTCAGGATGCCTTATCACGGATGATTAGCTAGATCCTCGAGAGATGTACGTACTGACAACCTACTGAGCGACGAGTCTTCGGTATAGGGCCCTCTTTCAGTTGAGGCACCAGCGGAGGCACCAGCGGTAGTACCATAGGTTGGGCCACCGATACCACCAGCCATAACAGCAGGCGATGCACGCCGCTTGAGAACGCTGCATGGGTTCCAGCGCCAGATACCACCCTGGTTCTGCGGAGAGACGGACCCATAGGCGGCTGAGAATTGGCTGGAGGCTATGGTGGGAGTTTTCAGTATAGTGGGGACACCAGCGAACTTCATGGTGATCCTTGCTTCCAGCCTCCTTCAGGCAGAATCAGGAAGATGGTGGAGCCGGATGGTCCAGTTTTGCGATGAGATGACCTTCACATGGGGAGACTTCGAGACCTTTTTCAGGGTGGAGTTTGTACCAGTGGCTCTACACCCCCAGCATGTTCAGGAGATTCTGCCTTTTCCGCATGATTTCCCATCTGTAGCCGAGTCATCTGTAGGCAGTAGACAGATGATGCAGAGGTCCAAGAAGACCAGACCAGAAGATGGGTGTTCTCGAGTTATAGGATCGGTAGTACGGGGCACCCGGGGTGGGGTCAGATCGAGGTGTTCCAGAAACGGATAGTGTTATGCATGCGGCCGGAAGGGTCACATGGCACGAGACTGTCCGACTCTCCACACAGTTGATCCGCAGGCATTGGATGAGCCTCTATGATAGAAGCAGTGGTGTGTTCTTGAGCAACAACCGAGCAGTGGACAAGGCATTAGAGCTCCGGAAGCAGGTGGATAGGAGCGGAACTAGTGGATTCCTTTTATTCTTGGTACTTCTAGTTCCATGTTGCTGTTGTATTTGTGTATTTGTACTATGAGTTGTAGTAATTAAAAGACACTTATCTTCGTGATGTTTTCTTTCCTATCCTTTTGTTTTGTGGATACTGAGAGGTCACAGTTTAAACATGTTGACTTGACCTTCACTTTTGAGATTTCTACTAGAGGAGACCTAGTGACCTCACACCGATGCCGACAGTGTGACTCGACCCTAGGTGGTGAGACTGACGGTTGGATCTCTTGGAAGTAACGTCGAGGCCTTACGACGTCGTCCATGGCATGAATACATCATTAATGTCAGGATTGACTGTATTAGGGAATGGGCGTGGTTCATCCAGGGGATGAGACCGAGTTTCTATTTTCGGCAAAGGAGAAATCATAGGAGCTCTTACAGATCGTAGGCAAAGAAGGTGAAGATTATCAAGGAGAGGATGAAGACTGCACAGTGCAGTAAGAAACAAGAAAGTGGCGCCAGACATAGAGACTCGGGCATGTTAAATGTTTCAAAAAGTGGAATCATTAAGGATAGATGAGTCTGCGAAGTAAAATATGTGGAGGCAGATCTACGAGAGTAGCATGAGGTGGTGAACATTTCAACATGCTACAACCACCCGTCTTAGTTGTCCTCGCCAGGCTCAGGGAGCTGGAGGGCAAGGGAAGAGTGTGGCTGCATGCGGTCAAGGAGTGAGACCCAATGGCTCTAAAAAATGATTCAAGGGACAGTCTGTGTCCACTACTAGCTGCCGTAGTAACATACGTTGATATAAATCATTCCTTCCCTCCACAAATCTTGACCCGGACCTAGAGTTTCTGGTAAGCCGTAGACTTGACCCTCACATCTGGAGATATCTTGGGAGGAGACTCAATAATCACACTTACGCCGACAGTGTGGTCTAACCCTCGAGGAGAGAGTTTCATTTCGGATCTCTTGGTGGCAGTGTCGAGGCCTTACAACGTTGGTCTCGGTATGGATTGCATTCACATTTCTTGCTCAGATTGACTGTATTAGGCAAAAAGGTTGTGGTCTAACTACAATGTCGGGATGGGTTTTCCATGGTCAGCGAAAAGGAAACCCCATGCAGCATATGATAAACTCATGCATAGGAGGG
The DNA here is from genome assembly GCA_963277665.1 of Viscum album. Taxonomy (NCBI): domain Eukaryota; kingdom Viridiplantae; phylum Streptophyta; class Magnoliopsida; order Santalales; family Viscaceae; genus Viscum; species Viscum album. Next base: position 322,760,709 of record OY728156.1, read on the forward strand.
TTTGGTCGATCACTCTTAGGTCGACCAACCTTACCCTCGTGGAAGTAGGAGTTTTGAGTTTCAGTTCTAATCAGGAAAGGGAGAACTCTAAAGTTCGAGGATGATGACCCCGTCCTTATACGGGTCTCACCTCGACGAGGTTTACAGAGATGTGGCCGAGGGGCAAGTTATCTTTTAGGTTCAACGAACCTTTCTAGGTCCTCAGCAAGGTAGGAGGGGTGGTTTACGTCTTGAACTTTCCACCTCAGTTGCACTAGGTGCATGATAAGATCCACGTACCTCAACTGAGGAGATATGTTCATAATCCTTCACACATCATCGACCTCAGGATGTAGGATGTTGATGTCCGGGCAACATTCACGGAGGTTCCAGTGGGGATCGAGGATTGACAGGAGTGGATCCTATGTAGACGGTCGATTCCTCTGGTTCCCTTCCACTGGCAGCACAAGAACCTCCAGGAGAGAACATGAGAGCGGAATGCTCAGCTGCGTGCTCAGTACCACTTTTGTTTCCCTAGTTTGTGGTATAGCTTTACGGGGACGTAAAGCCCTGAGGTGGGTGTAATGTCAAGACCCGAAAATTTCAAGGAAATTTTTTTCTTATTTTATTTGGAATTTTACGATTATGTGGTTTCTGACGGCGCTTGATTCCGAGGTCCGGTGTGCCAGGAATCAATTTCTGATGATTAGCTTGTGTACGTTCAGTGAACGAACGAGCATGTTTTTCTAAAATTTGATTTGATGCTCGGAATTGAAATCTGAGGGCACTGATGAACTCACAGCGCCAGTAACTGCTTATGAAGACTTTTACCATAGGTGCGTTTTCACGGGAGAAGAAGTTTAATTCTTGGGGTTTAAGGAAGAAATAAATAAAATTGGGTACAATTTTATTTTTGTTATCCAAGGAATTGAAATCCTACCATGGGATGTTGTTGGTGGGGCCCACAACCACCCAACTTCCCATGTTTGGATATGTGGGAGGTGGGGCCCACGTGAGACCCTGACACACCTTGATCTTCCCATAACCCCCTTGACCTCCCATAACTCACCTCCATATTTAATTTTGTAACTCCACTTTAACTTTTTTGACTCTTCCTCTTTAACTATAACTTTTTCCAACACTCCATATTTAATTAATGGAACCTACTCAATTAATGAATTAAGTTATTCAAATTTTTAATGGCTTGGAAGATTAATTAAAATTAGGTGGTTTCTTATTTTAATTAGGTTGGCATTTGCTTAGTGGGGAGAAACCTCTTGAGAGAGAGCATTGTGAAGGAATAGGGGTTTTCCTGCTTCGTTGAAGAACACCGAAACCTCCGGCGAGGAACAACACACCCTTCCATGAAGGATGAAGACACACCCTATATCCTCTTCTTCGTGAGACAAGAGAGGAGACATCAATTCTTCTTCGGGTGCACTTCTAGAAAGACGGAAGCAACTAACACTAATGACCATCGTCACTCTCTATTCTTTCTTCACAACGCCGTTCTACCGTGACGTTCAACTTCCGCGGCTCAACGACGTGAGACGTCAATTTTAAAGTAGGGGTTTAATCTTTGTTCAAGTTTATTTAACGAACTTCGTTGATATTTGGTGGCTGCTTGCTATCATTATAACGGGAGGAGGTCAGACCACACAACCACGACCGAACCTCCTCCCCCTTTGATGTTGTGTTCGTTGTAGCTCGAACAAAGGTGGCGTGGTGAAACGGCACCGCGCAGAAACAAGAAAGAACACAACAAAGAAGTGCGGTACCACCGCGCGGTGCCGTTGAGGCCGAACGAAACCACGGCCAGAGTCAAGGCTGCAGAGGCGATTCGAAGACTCCGCATTTTGTTTATTGGTGTGCGGATCAACAGGCAAAGACGAAGACGGCCGTAAGGGCGTTTGAAACCCTTCACAGTGAAGTTCGGGTCCCTAGAGGACCACTGGCGAAGAGGGTAGGAAAAAGGGACCACCGGAGCGCGTCCGGAGGTCCGCAGAAGGCGATGGCGGCAACAGGCGGCGGCGGTGTGCTGCCAGAGCAAACCGCCCCGGCTGAACCGTGGCGGTGGAGGGAGAACCGGAACGGCTTCGGCCGTTCTGGATTGAGCGGTGCGGCTTTTTCCGGGCCGATTTCGCTCAACCGAGCGAGGGTTGTAGCCCCCGCTCCATGCTGGCCACGCGGGTCGGGCCTCGCCAACCGGGTCGGGCTGTGCCCTTATGGGCCGGACCTGGACCCGGGTTGAGTCGACCCGGTTCGGGCCGACCTAGGGGGTCTCGGGCCGGGTCAGTCCGGGCCCGAACCCCCTATCCTCGGGCAGTTTCGTTCAAATGCCCATATCATGGGCTAAGGACCTCCGATCGACGCACCGTCAGTTGCGATGTGATACTCGGATCGAGATGGCCGTTTCGTTATATTACACTCAAGGTTTCAGAGAACTTTGGGTACGACTAGGTTGGTTCGAACAGAAAACCAACCGGGCCCTCGGAGGGGAAACACTTATAATTTGAGCTCCGGACGTCCGATTGACGTGTCGTCGACTTTGTTGGATTCCTATTGATGAGACAGAACTTTTTCCATTAATCTCCTGAGGTTTGGATGCAATTGGAGTAAGGCCGGGTTGGATTGTACCCGAAATCCAACAGGGCCCCTAGAACGGAAAAGATGATAACATTTAGACAGGACGTCCGTTTGACGAACCGTCTGCGGCGTTGGTGATCACGTTGAGAAATTGTCCCTATTAGTATACCCTATGTGAGTTCGGGGTACAGTTGAGATACTATTGGGTTGGTTCGTACACGAAACCAACCGGGACCCTGGGACGAAAAGGCTAATAACTCACAGACCAGGCACCCAATTGACGCGCTGTCTGTTGGGTTGAGAACCCTATGGAGAGGCGGTCCTTTGATATACATGGAGTATCGACCTGTATCTTGTGGAGTGGACCCACCCGGAGACGAGCGTACGGAGTACGGAGACCATGTACCTGGCTGAGACCTAACGACTGCTTGACCGAATCGACTTGGAGTGAGTCGACTAGCCAAGTGGATGGAGCACTACTATGTTTGGGTGAAGAACCACGACAGACGGAGCGCCTGGTAGCAGGCAGCAGACCCGCGGTACTCAATAGAAGGAGTACCTCTGCAGGCTAATAGGGGGGGGGGGTGCACTACTGTGTTTGGGTGGCAGACCCTGGTGGGAAGCACTACTGTGTTTGGGTGGATGACCCGCGGTACTCGACAGGAGGAGTACCTCCGCAGTCTTAGGATAATGAGCAGTACCTCGGAGTCATGACATGATCACTTTACTCGTCAGAGACGAAGCACTTCAGCAGTTACGGTTTCGATATCATTAATGAGAATCCTAGTTTGAGCTGAGTCTATGACCTTTGTTTTTACCTCATGATTGAGATGGGCCACTTGATTACTTAGGTATATGTATGGGCATATTCATAGGTAGTGGTTATCCATTGATTTCATAACATTTTTGATTCCTCATGATTGAGATGAGTTACTTTCTAACTTGGGTATAAGTATGGGCTTATACCTAAGTAAGGGATATCTGTTGAGATCCTTCATTGTGGCTATCCTTGTTGAATTTAGTGATAACTTGAGGGTCTTGGGGTCCCTACTGAGTATCGTATACTCACCCCTGCACGTGATATTCCCTCAACTCGTTGTGTTGGTTGCAGACGACGGGCAGCGCTAACAGAGGCCGAGTGTTCGAGGACTGGACGATACCCGGAGGTCGACCTCATGACGAGTCAGTATCCGGAGGTGGACTTCATGACGAGACGATACTCGGAGGAGGTTGATGGGTGAGAGAGTTGTGGAGGCTATCTGTACCTACCCTTCAGGTAGGATCTGTGGTGGACGATACAGAAGCTGCGCTATCTAAACCTACCCTTCAGGTAGGATCCGAGGTGGACGACCTAGGAGCTGCTTCTATTCTTCCAGCTGCTTGTCTTTTCTATTGTACTTTCGTTCATTTGTAGCTGTACATTCGGTTGGGTTTGTATTCTGGCCCATTTACTTTTTAGCACTTCTTTTATACTTAGTGCATTACTTCTGCTTGTACGTTGTGGTGTTTTGTTTACTTTTATATAGGAAATTCCTTCCCAGTTATCGTTATTTACGCCTTTGGTGCTAGTCGCCAGCCCCTGTCCTATGGAAGGCTGGCTTGGGGTAGTCACGACACTGGCCTTAAGGACGGGTCGTGACACAATAGTTTTATAAAGACCGAATATGATAGTTTCAGTATAAAAAGTAGTTACAATATATTTTTACAAAAGATAAATTCAAATGTTTTGAACGAAGTACAAAATTTTCTTGAATATGAAAAATTAATTTAAAAATTTGAGTCTGGATGTTTTATAATATTCTCACAGGTCAAATAATCTTCTGAGAATTTTTACTCAAAAAATTTTATAAATAAATATTTGTTCTTAAAACTCATTACAAAAAAAATATTTTGAAAACATAAATTTTTAGAAAACTAAATGTTTTTATGAAAGCTAAATGTTTTGAAAAATATGAATCATATGTACCCCCTAAGAAAAGTAGTATCTCAATATACTTAGATTGGTAAAAAAGAAGTAGATATGAATGATTACTTTACATTGATCATTCTAGGCTTATATTTGACATATTATAATCTATCAAAACTAAATGGTTTTATAATAATTCCAACATGTTGATCATGCATTCCGATTAATTGTGAAAGTATATGTCTTTTATGTTTGTGGTCCAAAAGAAAATAGTATTTTATATCCATGTTCTTAGTGAATGAGTGACGTGCTATGTTTTAAATTAAGGAAATGAGGATTGAGTTATTACAATGAAATTTAATTTTAGTAAATCATTATTCGTACTCAGTGAGTATGTGTTTCATTTAAAACACTTGACCAAAACATCTTTTAGCTGCCACATATTTAACTCCACTAGTGAATTGTGCTACTAAGTTGGGTTTCACACATGACCATGAAACTAGAGAATATCCTATGAAAGTGAAAGTTCTAGATGTAATTTACCCTCCCATTGAAAAACGATTACTTTCAGCATATGAAAAAAAATAAATTTTAAAACATTTATAGATGAATTGAAATGTACTAATTGTTATTCCCCATAAGATAATGAATTATTAATTTTACATCTTTTAAATGGGATTAATTTGGATTTTATTATTATATTACTCATAATCATACAAAAAACATTTAATCTAGATGACTAGATGTTATATAAAGTAATCTTCCTATCAAACATAAAAAAATATTTTGATCAACTCGTTCCCCTACCTTATAATGATATACTATTTTTGAGGTTCCAATGTGAGTAATAATACATTTATTATTTCTGTATCCAAATTTATTAATATAATCTTTTATATACATATATTGGTATATCACTGTTCTATATGGGTTTTTTTGAAAATTGATAACAAATAATATATGCTAACTCCCCATTCATACTCATATAAAACTCAGATATCATGAGATCCATAATAATTAATTTAATTCTTTTTGAGCTGATCTGAATGTAATTTCATTAACATAAATTTTTTCCATCATAATATATTTATTAACTTATTTTATAAATAGTTTTGGATCCATAGATCCTTAACAAAATTTATTTTTCACCAAAATAATGTTAATCTATCATACCAAGATCTAAGGGCCAGATTAAGTACCTATAAACATTTGGAATGTTTATAAATGTATTCCAGATGCATTGTATTTTAAAACTAGCTGTTTCTTCAATATAAACATCCTTCTGGATATAACTGAGAAAAAATCACACCACACATCCATTTGAAAAATTTTGAAATTAGAAAATGTTGTAAAGGCCATAAGTATTCATATAGATTCATTTCATGCTATAGGTGCATAGGTTTTTTCATAATATGTACCTTCCTATTGATTACAACCCTTATAATAAATTCTAGATTTATTTCAAATAATAATTCCATTTTCACCATACTTGTTTTTAAAAACCCATTTTAATCGAATTATAGAAGTTTCTAAAGGTCAATCAACTAAAGTTTAATCATGGTAATATATCTCTATAATTGTATAAGGTAATCTTATGTGTTGATTTAATCTAATACTCATCACATAAAGCCTCTTCAATATTCTTAGGATTAATTTGGGATAATAAAGATAAATGTTACACTTTATTTCTTAATGAAAATATTGTCCTAACTTGTTGATCTAAATCAAAAATTAAACTTTCACAAGGATGGTTCCTACGAAACAACTCACTTATTTAGTTTTGAAAAGAATGTTCATAAACAATAGATAAAAAATATTACTGAGAAAAAACGTAAGAAAATATTTCTTGAGTAATATACTTATGATAATAACATTCTAACAAAGGGTGAATATTAATTTTATAAATAAATTCCAAGGATGTTTTTTGGGATTGTTTGATAACAAAATAATCAGTTTAATCATGCTTTACGTTAAATATTTTTTAAGAGTTCCTGAATTTTTATTAAATAATATATTACACTTATATGTAGTGGAATAACTATAAAACATTCCTTCATTACATTTTTTTGAAACTTTATGTTAATTTTCTTTCATATTCATAATGAGGTCTTTGCAACAAAAAACCATGATGTAAGAAGCTATTGGTTTTCCTCCTAACCATAACTAACAAGGTTTTTTATTTTGAAAATGTCTAATTAAAGATAAATTTATAGTATATAAGAAAATAATAATGATTTCAACAAAAAAGTAGTTCGTAATCGACTACTAACTTTAAATAGTTCTTATTATTTAATAACGAATTATATTTCATCTTTTAGCTACACCATTTTTCTAACGGGTTCAAAGTGCTGAAATGATATGTTCAATACCATTCTTGCTACAAAGATTTTCAAAATTAGAATTTGAAAATTCTTCACCATGATCAATATGTATATTAATAAAGGTAAGGGTTTTCTCACTTTGACATTTGGTATCAAAATTTTTTTAATAAAAAGAGGCTTTGGATTTATTTGTGAGAAAATTAATCTGTGTAAACCTAATGTAATCATCAATTAGAGAACATAAATAATATTTTTCACCAATTACTCAGTTTTCATAGACCGAATAAATCCCTGTGCCTTAAATATAAAGCATCATAATTTGAGGCTTTACAATTATGTTTGAAATTATATTTATGTTTATTATTATATCAATAAGTGTCGAAAAATTTTGAGGAATCAAACCCATGTTCCGTTTGATCCTTAACATTTATTTATTAGTCAACTAAGATATGTTTCTAATGTTTATATTTCCAAACCATATATTCCATAAACATGATTTATATAATATTTCACTTAATAAAGGCATGTATAGGATCCAATAGTCTTCTAAGATAATTGTTTAAAAATTTTCATTCTAATTGGCAGAAAGAATGAATTCATACAGGAAACTATGTACTTATAATTTATCATTTTTATAGTTCAAAAGGTAACCTCCGTCACATAATTGACTTTTAATTATAAGGTTGTTCTAAATAACATTAAAAAATAAAATATTTAAAACAATGTATTTACCAAGATGAACCATATTACCTTTTCAGATAATCACTCTTGGAGCGTTATCACAGAAAGTAAATTTTCCAAATTTCATCTTGATAATCTTCATAAATAAGGTAATTGTTAATAATAATATTCCTTGAACCAAAAATATTTAGGTATCATGTATTCTTGGGGTTGGTAATATCTTTTTTTCTCGTAAAAAACCAAAATATTAGACTTTTAGATGCCAATGATTCTTGGGTTATGTAATTTTAGAAAACAAAACTTTAAGAATCTATATTTGTTTTAAAAAATAGGCTTTGTGATAACCTAGAGACTAAAAATTATTTAATGAGTAATTAGTTTTTCCAATGCATAATGCTTTGATTGTTATTGAAAAAAGGGAAATTATTGGGAATAATAATGTTGTTACTAAAAATAGTTATTTATATGAAAACCCCATTCATGAACTATTCCCATTATGACACATTTTTCTTTTATATTTTATATATGTTTTCCATACCAGTAGTATTTTTTAAAATGTTTATAAAGAATATATATTTCATATTTATTTTTATAACTAAATAATTATCCTCACCAGTATGAGTCTTAGAAATGTGTTTTGTAAAACTAGTTTCTAAAATATTTTTCTCAGAAAGTGTTTGATTGAAATCTTTAGAAAAGTATTCATGTTCAGATTTAGTCTCATCAAGATATTTTAAAAGATCTATTATTTCATTATTTGAAAACATCTCATATTAATAAGTCTGAATATGATTTTATTTATAATTATCTAAATTTTTACAAATTATGAAATTCTAATTTTTTAAATGTTTTGCAAAGAGGGAAACTATATCATAAGAAAGAAGAGAATTGAAATTGTTGGTTGGGAATGACTATTCATATAAAGATTAGAATTATTTTTATTATGAATTTTTACTCTTCAATACATATTGGTCTAGTTTTCCATTATTTTTATCTTTTCCAAGTGATACTTATTTACTTTAGGTACATTGTGAAAAAATCTTATGTTCCTCTATCCAGAACATTTATTATTAGATGTACTATCAGAAAAATCACCTCCATTGGAACCCTAAGAATCATAAACATGTATAAATTTATTTCCGTTGGATTTATAATTTTTTGTTATTTGTTTCTAAATTAGTTTAAATTATATATTTGTTCTAAATCATTGGAAAATCTTGTCTGATGTGTCCAACTTTTAAGAAATTTATAGAATGGAACTTCATATTTCTTATCAATTCCAAATTTAGGACCTTTTTTGTAATACAAATGAAAATATTTACTATAAAAATATTATTAATCCTTCTAGCCATGTTTTCAAACTCATTTTATAAATTTTCAATAGTAATAGAATTGTATTGAATAACTACTTTCTTCTTTCATGATGATTTAACAACATTCTTTATAGATAGAACTTTTGAAGGTAAGGTAGATGTAATATACAATCCATCACTACCATTTTTATTTTTTGGATTTTTATTATATCTTTTGAGTCAACCCCATATTGCAAATTTATTCCAACAAGATCATCGAAAAAAATATTAATCAAATATATTGTCTCACCGACAACTTTTTTCCATGTTTCCCATTTATTAAGGATAACATTTGTAATGCCCTGACCCTAGTTACCCAGAGTCGGTGCATTATCACATAATATTGGCATTATCACAAAAGATCATGTCTAGAATGACCGATTAGTTTAGTACCCTTGGAAACACAAGATATATTCATAAGTCTTACATTACATAATAATGTCAAAAAAACATCAACAACATCCTATTTTCATATCCCCTCATACATTCCCTGCAGGTCATTTATAAAATACTTCTTCACATCCTGGGAAAAATTAAAATATTTAAACGGGTGAGCTCAGATGCTCAGCAAGGATAACAATATAGTGAAAACATTCACAAATAAACGTAATCATTTAAATCAATGTATAACTAAAACAAAATCCTTTTAAACATGAACTTCAGCATAATATGGCAAAGATAAAATGAAATAATTCCATTTAATTATTCACATGGATATTCTACTGGTCGAATAATAACATGAAATATCAATAACCACTTTCATCATGATGGAATGCATAATTCCATACTATCATAACCACATAGTCAAGGCCTTGTTCCATGACTACTAATAAGTATTTGTCAAGGCCTTATGCCAAGACACTAGTTTGTATCATGAGATCTACCGATGTATCGAGGATCTAAAGCGGGCTCCACCCATCACTTATTAAGTCCAATTCATTCCTAATATTAATAGGTTTAAACATAACATAAAAATTCATATTAAAACAAGCATACAAAATGTCAATACTTTCTACAAAAACCATGAATGTTAAAAAAATAACACATCCACAATAAAACATATCACAAAAAGCTTCAATACAATATGAAAGCTTTGTATCATAATAAATAAAGTTCAAATAATCTTAAAATCCATCAAAGGATGTTGACATAGATGAAATCAAAACTATTTGAGAGAAATATCTCTTTTTTTTGAAATCATTGAAAAGTCACACATTTATAAAGGAAGTAATTTAAAAGAGATTTTTGTATCAAAGTGTCCCATACCACTTTGATACATTTGAAAAGAAATATCATTTCAAAACAATCATTTCCATATAAATAAATCCTTAAAATAATTTTGAAAACGTGGACATTAATTAAAAATATTTAGAAAGATAAATGTTTAAAACATTTAAAACTCTGATCTTGATAAAGAGTACCTTTCACAAATTATTAAAATATTAATTTTGAAATAATTTAAGAGTCACATAATTATAAAATAAAACATTTACTTTCAAAATATTCTTATATTCTTGTAAGGTAAGATTCTGAGATTTTATAAAGGTAGAAAATAGCTGCACCCACCGTATAAGTTAATAAAAAGACATTCTTTCCATAATTTTGTCAAAAATGTTTAAAAGGACCTTGTTTGGAAAATAAAGGAAATATTCCTTTATAAACATCTTATAAAAAGTCAAAAATGGTATAAATGACTTTAAAACATAGTATATAAAATAGAAATAATTTTTTGGCAAAACATTTTTAAGAAATATGGATGTGGATAATAATGATGTCCCAGTAGATAATTATGTATAAACAACCTCGGATAATGAAGAGATTGTGAAATAAACCCTTACCTTATACTTTTCCTTGGTTAAGGGTAGGTCAACCTCTTGTATAATCATTAAATTATTGTTATTAAATTATACAATAATCATATAAATTAATATGAAATCATATATGATCTTTTAACATTGCTTTGTTAATAATATCTTAGTATTATCGTCGTTTCGGGTGTTAACTTACTCATTTTCTTTTATATGTTTTGTCACAGAAGCCATGTTTTTTATGGATAAGTTTTATATTATTCATATACAGAAATATATCATTTCCCGAAACATTATTTTTAATCATCAAATGAGAATTATACTTGCATGGATACGATGGGGAATGAATCTCATCGCGTTCGTGGAGACGATTGTCCGTACGTACGCACGAGCGACAATATCATTATTTTGATATAAAAATAATATTTAATTGGATGTTGTATCATATATAAAGAATCATTATCATGTTCTATTTGTTACTTACATTAATTACACATCATTATTATACCCATCCAAAAAATAATTTATTGAATAACAATTACACCACGACGTGGAGACGGTAAGCCGTACGTACACACATATGTTGACATGTCATTAAATGGATGGATAGAATACTGAATATGGTTGTACCATATTTATTATAACATCAAATTATATAGAATATATTGGAGTTATTATTTTAGAATGGAAATAACAAAGAAAGAAGAAGTTGAAGAAGAAAAGAACTAGAAAGAGGGTGGTGAAAACATTACCTCTTCTTCGGGTTCTTCCTTTTAATTTGATCACAAGGGCTCCATAGGTTGGATTTATGACTAAAGTATGGACTATAAGATGAAGTAAGGGATTTTGAGAGAATATTTGGGCATGGGTTGTCCGATCCAAAAGGCATTGAGGATAATAATTTGAGATAAGTGGGATTGCCCTTTTATACGAGGTGTGAGGGGATCCTTAGGAAAAGATAGAAATATTATTTTATAATAAATTAATATTCAGTATATAATGGATAAATAGTTGATTATTTAAAGGTTAATGTGGGTATGGGATAATTCCTTTCAACCAATAGATTTTAGATAGGTTTGGGTCACTATATTAACCTTATAGTTTTGATTTAACTCTTAGTAAAATAGTTTTACATTTACCATGTCTCTTTGTATTTTTATATTTTATAGTTAATAAACATACTATAAACATCCAAGAGACCCCCCAAGTGGTCCATTAATAATACACCTATCATTATATAAGTACTTTTTCAAAACCATATATTTTTTGGAATATAATATCAATTAATAAGATAATATTTGTTTTAAAAACTCATTTATGTCAATTTTGACAATATTAAATAATGGATTTTTGTTAAAGTCTTAACAACATTATTAATTAGAAAAAAATAATAATTTAATAAATCCTAATAAGTCATATTAACAAATAAAATTAATGTATGTCATCAAACGTTTCAAATTATATTTATTTTAATATTTCTAAAACTAATTATTTGAATCTTTCATTATTAAGGAAAATACTGCATCATTATTGTGTGATAAATAAATATACAAATTCAATGTCTAAAAATTATTAATAAAATACCATTATTTATGAAATATTTTTATCTTTCTAATTAATATTTTTAGTCGAAAATATAACATAAATAAACTTATGTAAAAAGGGTTTTGCTAAAAGTTACATTCTTATGTCATTTTTGTTTTTATTTTAACTTAATTAATATAAAGTGCCATTATCACTTGCATGTGGATCCATGGGGTCCCAACATCGACCCATAGATGCCCATGGTTGGATATGTATCAACCAATATGGTTAAGATATGTTTTAGGGTAATTTATTATTATAATAATATTACCTTTTTACCCTTATTTACCGGATTTACCCTTTAACCATGGTAAATAAAATATTTATCGAAGTAATTATTAAAAATGTAAAAAAATAAGAGTTACCTATTTACACAATTTTGAAATACTAATTTCAAATATGGAATACATTTTTCCATATTCAAAACATAGAATTTGTGTAAATTAATTTGAAATTAATTCTCGATGTCAATACAAAAAACGTGTTTTTAAGAAATAATAAATATCAAAAGATTGACACTTGCTTATGTCCAGTTTAAATGTGGAATTATATCCAATGAACAACATTAGATTAAATGGTAAAAATATAATCTAATTATACCTTAAAATCACCCAAATTCATAATTTATCACTATTAATTATTTCTAATAAAGTAGTCGTTTTTAATTAAAATTTAGTAATTTTCACTATTCATCAAAATATGAATGTTATCAGAAAAGTACCAACAAATCACCCTAACCTAATTTCAATATTCCGAATCCCAAAATGATGTCCATTTTAAAATATAAAATTCATAAAATTTTAAGAAGTTGGTATTACTCTTCATAACGACCACTTTGATTGGTTGTGGTGTGTGTTAGAACTCGAAGTTGCGTACAACACATGCTACTGTATTATTCAAAGTAAAGAGTTCAATGAAAGAATGGGGTGTTACATTATCCCCTCCTTAAATAAATTGTGTCTTCACAATTTGAAATATTTTTTCTAAAATAAAAGGTTGAAAATAGAAAATACCTTTGGGAAAACCCATATTGGAAATTAGGTTAATAAAATTCAGTCTTGATAAGAGGAAAAGAGAAATGAAAGGGTATTCACCAAATTATGATCTCGATTAGGAGAAAATTGGTAGAAATTAGAGACATACAATTAGAGGAAAAACATAAATACTTATAGGTAGTGATTGAGGTCATCAATCACAAACAAGTGTAAAATTATGGGCCTTAAATTCATCAATCAATGATGATTTAAAATACCATCGGATCCACAAAACATAAGGGATCAGTATAACACATTTTTGGTTTTAATATTCCTTCAATAAATTATAAGAATTAATTTTTTTATAGAATATAATAACTAGAAAAATATATACTTTACAAGTATAGTTCTATCCTTTAACTAATTTCTACCTCAAACTCATCTTTCACTTTAAAAGATGATAGAACATTAAAAATATATTCTATTTATCTTATTCGTTTGGGGTTCAAAAAAAATGAATTTATAATTCATTTACCAGATCTTTTTAAGAAAAACTACATTATTCAATCCAAAACATCACATGGGCCAGTGGTAGGTGATACACCCTTGTCACCCTTCGGTTGCGGGTTCAAGTCTCGCGGCCTTGCCATCCACGACGGGTTGCCGCCTAACCTCCGAGTTGTCCTTTTATGGAAATAAAAAATAATATCAAAATAGAGTTATCGAAAATATTTTTTTCCAAACTCATAGTCCAAAATTTATAAAGAAGGTATACACACTGAAGATCCTTTTCCATGTAATAAAATGTGAACACGTTCATCATGTATTCTTTTAAAACACTACACATCCTGAATTACCACAAAACATTATTAATTACATTCATGCTCCTTTATACCTTATAGAACATTGGATATACTCCTTCTATCAAAAAATGTTGTATACTCCAACAATGATGGGAAATAGAAATCATTAATCAGTTTCAAGGTAGTCAAGAATATTCAATATAATTTATTTAAATCAACCATCTCTTATTCCAAAATCACTACATCATTATCAGGACCATATTAAGGATTACCTTTCCATCAACCATGTATTTTACAAAAAGTGTAGCTTACTATTAAGTCACGTTTCTTAGAACCACATAATCACAAATCCTCAATAAAATAGTACTGCAGTACAATCCTTATTTATCTCCATTATTTAATAACAAATATATTGTTGATATAACACTTAAATGAAATAATCCTATAATTACAACATAAGAACACTAGTCATTCTTCTTCATCCGAGGTAGTATCATAACTTGATTATTATCCAATAGAATCATTTGGCACATACTATGATGATTTGGACATTGGTTTATGTAGTGTCCCAACTCCTTGTAGATGAAGCATTGTACATTTGACCACTTTTTCTTACCATTTCAGTCACATACTTGATGTCCTTTTTCTCCAGACTTATAACAAAACTCTCATTACTTTCAGGAAACATTGAGGGTGTTTCTTCCAATAGTTATTGCATATTAGGAAATTATTCTTTTTCCTCTTCCCTTTATCCATCTTTCTCTCTTCCATCCTTTTCTCCTCTTGCTTCCCTTAAAATCCATAAGACTCAAGGAATTGTTTACTTATCTTATTAATAAATGATATTATTTCATCATATGTTTAGAATACATGGGGGACTATTTCACTTCTAAATATTGGCTTAATACCATGAAAGATATGACCATTCTTACTCCTTGGATTATATGTATTGCTGGAGTTTACATTCCTTCTACTGGGCGCTATTTCTATATAATGACATACACTAGATTAGTCTATGAATCGAAATACATAATTCCAAACTCTCAAAACACATAACATAAATTGAACAGTTTATGGATACAATCCATAATCATAAAAATGATTTATTTGATGAATTATATACTCATAAACCATTCATAATCATTTGTAATGAAAATGAGAATTATCCTAAGCATATCCCCCGAGAGTGTCGTAACTAAGAGTGCATCAAGGACTATTGTCAAGCACAAGTTCTTGTTCGAGTCTAGCTCTAATTGGTGTTTTCAGGTTTTACTCCTTGGTATATCTATGCTAGATCTGCCTCTACCTGCTCGTATCTAGAGAAGGATGTATTTCTCGTAAAACTCACAAAATATCTATAATACCAAAATTCTAGGAAGTTCTTCTATAGTAATCCTCAAAGTCTATCTTATGGCTATGTGCTATAATCAGAGATTATCTAAATATAGCTTCCAAGGTTTGTACTAAACTTTCTCTGATACAAACTGTAACGCCCCGAACCTAGTTACCCAGAGTCAGTGCATTATTACATAATATTGGTATCATCAAAAACGATCATGTCTTGAATGAACGATTAGTTTAACTTCCTTTGAAATACTAGATATATTCATATGTCTTACATTGCATCATAAAGTGAAAAAAACTACAACAACATCTTGTCTTCATATCCCCTCATACATTCCCTACATGTCATTTATAAAATACTTCTTCACATCCTAGGAAAAATTAAATCATTGAAAGGGGTGAGCTTAAATGCTCAGTAAGGATAACAATATAGCGGAAACTTTCATAAATAAAGGTAAACTTTTAAGGAAATGTATAACTAAAAAAAAACCTTTTAAACATTAACTTAAGCATAATATGGAAAAGATAAATGAAATAAGGACATTTACTAATTCAAATGTATATTATAATAGTCTAATAATCACAAGAAATATCAATAACCAATGTTATAATGATGGAATGCATAATTCCAGACTATCATAACCACATAGTCACGTCCTCGTTCCAAGACTACAAATAAGTTTTTTTCAAGGCCTTGTGCCAAGACACTAGTTTTTCTCATGAGATCTACCGATGCATCAATGAACTATAGCGAGCTCCACCCATCACTTATTAATTTCAATGCACACCTCATATGAATATATTTAAACATAACATAAACATTCGTATTAAAACTAGCATACGAAATGTCAATACGTTCTACATAATCCATGAATGGTATAAAAATAACACATCCATACTCAAACATATCACAGAAAACATCAATACAATATGGAAGTTTTGTATCATAATAAATCAACTTCAAGTAAGCTTAAAATCCATTAAAATAATGTTGACATAGATTAAATCAAAAGTATTTGAGAGAAATATCTATTTTTTTGAAATCATTGAAAAGTCACACATTTATAAAGGAAGTAATTTAAAAGATATTTTTGTATCAAAGTGTCCCATACCACTTTGAAACATTTGAAAAGATATATCTTTTCAAAAAAATTCATTTCTATATAAATAAATCCTTAATATAATTTTGAAAACATGGACATTAATTAAAAAGATTTAGAAAGATAAATCTTTAAAAAATTTAAAATTCTGATCTTGATTAAGAGTACATTTCACAAAATTTTAAAATATTGATTTTGAAATCATTTAAAAGTCACATAATTATAAAATAACACATTTACTTTCAAAATATTCTTATAAACATTTAAGGGAAGCTTAGACTATTTTATAATGGCGGAAAATAGCCACACCCGCCGTATAAGTTGAAAAAAGACAGTCTTACCATAAATTTGTCGAATGGGATAAAAAAGACCTTGTTTTGAAATCGACGGAAAGATTCCTTTATAAAAATCATATAAAAATTCAACAATGGTATAAATGATGTTGACCCATAGTCTATAAAATAGTAATAATGATTTTAAAAACATTTTTAAAAAACATGGAAGATGATAATAAAGAGTTCCCAGAGGACAATTATGTATAAACAACTTCAGATAATGAAGAGATTGTGAAATAAACCCTTACCTTGTACCTTTCCTTGGTTGAGGGTAGGCTAAAATCCTGTATAATAGTTAAATAACTGTTATTAAATTATACAAGAATCATATACATAGATATGATATCATATATGATCTTTTAACATTGCTTTATTAATAATATCATAGTATTATCGTCGTTTCAGGTGTTATCTTACTCGTTTTCTATTATATGATTTGTTACAAAAGCCATGTTTTTTATGGATAGGATGTATCTTATTCATATCCATAATGAAATAAAGTCCTTAATCATTATTTTTAATCATCAAATGAGAATTAGACTTGCATGGATACGATGGGGAATGAATCTAATCGCGTTCGTGGAGACGGTAGTCCGTACGTACGCACGAGTGACAATATCATTCTTTTGATATTAAAATAATATTTAATTGTATGGTGTATCATATATACAGAATCATTATCATGTTATATTTTATACTTACATGAATTACACATCATTATTATACCCATCCAAATAATAATTTATTGAATAACAATTACACCACGACGTGGAGACGGTAAGCCGTACGTATGGACGTATGGTGACATGTCATTCAAAGGATGGATAGAATAATGAATATGGTTGTACCATTTATATAACAACATCACTGTATATATAAGATATTGGAGTTATTTTTTTATAATTGAAATAACAAATAAATAAGAAATTTAAGAAGAAAAGAACTTGAAAGAGGGTGGTGAAAACATTACCTCTTCTTCGGGTTCTCCATTTTGATTTGATCAAAAGTGATCATTTGGTTGGATTTTTGACAAAATAAAGGCCTCTTGAATGAATAGAAGAAAGTTGAAAGAATATTTGGGTAGGTTATGGCTGATCCAAAAGGCTTTGAGGGTCTGAATTTGAGAGAGGTGGGAGTTCCTTTTTATAAGAGGTGTTTGGGGAACCTTAGGAAAATCTAGAAATATTATTTTATAATAAACTCATATTCAGTTTATAATGGATCAAAAGTGTATTATTTAAAGGATATGGTGGGTAGGGGTCCAAATCCTTTCAAACAATATATTTTAGACAAGTTTGGGTCACTATATTAACCTTATAGTTTTGATTTAACTCTTAGTTAAATACTTTGACATTTACCATGTCTCTATGTATTTTTATATTATACTGTTAATAAACATGATATAAAATTACAAGTGATCCCCAAGTGGCCCATTAACAATACACCTATTAATATATAAGTCCTTTTGATGATCTATAGATTTTTAGGAATAAAATATCAATTATTAATATAATATTTGTTTTAAAAACACATTTATGTCAATTTCGACACTATTCAATAATTGATTTTTGTTAAATCTTCACAACATTATTAATTCGAACCAAAATCATTTAAGCAATCCTAACAAGTCATATTAACAAAAAAAATTCTGGGATTTCATCAAAAATTTCAAATTATATTCATTTTAATATTTATAATACTATTTATTTGATTCTTTCATTAATAAGGAAAATACTGCATCATTATTGTGTCATAAATAAATTTAATAATTAAATGTAAAAAAATATAAATAAAATAAAATTACTTATTAAATCGTTTTATCTTTCTTGTAAATATTTATAGTCTAAAATATAACATATATAACCCTATGTAAAATTTTTTTTCTAAAAGATATATTATTATGTCATTTTTGTATTTACTTTAACTTAATTAATATATAGTGTCATTATCACATACAAGTGGATCCATGGGGTACCAAAATCAACCCAAATATTCCCATGGTCAGACATGTATCAAAAAATAGTGGTAGGACACGTTTTAGGGTAATTTATTATTATAATAATATTATATTTTTACCCTTATTTACTGGATTTACCCTTTAACCATGGTAAATAAAATATTTACCGAAGTAATTATTCAAAATGTATAAAAATAAGAGATACCTTTGTACAAAATTTGGAAATCCTGATTTCAAATATGGAATTTATTTTTCTAAATTCAAAACACAGAAGTAGCAGAAATTAATTTAAAATTAATTCCCACTGTCAAAACAAAAAGCGTGTTTTTAAGAAATCATAAATATCAAAAGATTGACACTTGCTTATGTGCAGTTTAAAGGTGGGATTATATCCAATGAAAAAAATTGTATTAAATTGTAAAAATATAATGTAATTATACTTTAAAATCACCCAAATTTATAATTTATCACTGTTAATTATTTCGATTAAAAATGTTGTTTTTAATTATAATTTAGTAATTTTCACTATTCATCCAAATATGAATGTTATCAGAAAAGTACCATAAATTCACCGTAAGATAATTTCGATATTATAAATCCAAAAATGAAGTCCATTTTGAAAGATAAAATTCATAATATTTTAAAAAGTGGGTATTATTATCAATAGCGACTACTTTGTTTCGTTGTGGTGTGTGTTAGAACTCGATGTTGCGTACAACACACGCTACTATATTATTTAAAGCAAAGAGTACCGTGGAAGCTTGGGGTGTTATAGCATTGGTTGCCTTTTCCACAAGGATTTAATTACCAAGACACTTCTCACCAATAGCTTGTAGTCTATAAATTATTTTCATAAATATATAGTTTATCTTTTCAATTTATTATGCAAAAAAAATTCCTGATAATTTTCTATTAACATAGTTTGCTTAATCTCAACTACCTTTGAAGTTACAAAAAAAATAACTTCCATCATTTTCCAGTTACTATTTGCAGCTTCATAATATGATATTTGACTATATATGCTTGTTTTTATTAAACATTACAATGTATTTCTTACATTTTAGTTTATTTGATCTCATTATTTTATTGATTGGTAAAATCTTTAACTTCCTTATTAGGAATTTTAGGATCTCCAGTCTGAATAAAAAAAAATAAAACTGTGTGTTGATAAAAAATTATTCATCCTATTTCAAGGATATGTTTTCTTTCTAATATGAAACAATTCATATTCTCAGGTGATACACATATTATTATACTTCACCTCTATATTCTTTACTAGTTAATGAGCCTTAAATTTTCTCAATGTCTTTAATAAATGTTTTAATGTAATTTAAAATTTTATCTTATGATGAATTTTTTCAGAAGACTCTGTTTTAGCTTCTTTATATAGCACAGTTCCCTGGTTCCTATTAAAAATCTTCTTATAACTTTTTGATAACTTATCTTATTTAATTTTTTTTCTATTCATTATATAGAGGGTTTTCATCCGAATCATAATGACTTTATTACAATTTATTCATAATGAAATTCATCCAAAATTCTGAATTCCACCAAACACAAAAACATTTAGTTGAATTCTACCTGCATACATTATTGTTCCTTTTTGATAGATTTTTTAGATAAGAGATATGATTTTATAGTTTCATTTAAATGGGTCATTTATTAATCTATAGTTTATTCATCTATCATTCTGATGTCTTAAAACAGACTATGACTGATTTTTTTCATTTCTTCCTTAAATTTAGTATTCCATATGAAAATATTTTTAAATGTTACCTCATATTGATTGATATTTTGAGACCCATAACCTTTATATAAAAATTTTATTATTGATACATAAGATTAGAATTCCTAGTTTTTTAATCAACTTCAATATCTCATTTATCAGCAGAAGTCATCAGATCATCTTTAATAACAAGTGGAAATCTAATTTTAGCAGTGTCAGTCATATCCAAAATAAGAGATATGAAATAAGATATAATTATATTATTCCATCCATAATAGTTTTTTCCATAAAATATTGGAATTCCCCAAATTTTGAATGAATTGATATTATCAAAGATATAGATTCAATTAGGGAACCTCCCTATGATATTAATTGACATAACAAATGATCAAATGAAAACATATAAGTAGAGGGAGGGTTTAATCTATTGTTATCAGTTTTATACTCCTTCCATCTATTATAAATATTACCCCTTTAACATATTATAGTTTATTACCATATCTTGTTTTTTGTAAATGTCCATGAATTAAAAAATAGGATATAAAGTAATGAGCATGAGAATTATAGGGGTTGGACTTAGTGTGATGACTTAAATCACTTCTATATTCAATCATGTGGGTATATGAATATTCACAAATATGAATAAGTGAATAAAACTAGTGAAAACTCTTGTTTTAAACCTTTCGTCACCTTATAAGAATGATTACACTGAATCCAATCAGTTTACAATGTTGTCTTATAAGCAATTGGGCCACAAAATTAACAATCAGACAAATTGTTTCTATAGAAATATCTATCTGGATCCTCACTTCAATGAACCATTTTCCAATTGATAGTGTCCAATTGAATCATTATGATGGAATCATTATGATAAACTTGTTACAATGAAACCTTTTCTCAAAACACACTTCTCAAACTCTAATAAACTAATCATTCCGATCATCCTAAGCCCAGTAAGAAATAATTCATTTGTTTGATCTTACAAAAAGATCTATCTCTAGAAAAACAACTCTGACTGATGATTGGCAATGCTCTTCTTTTTTCTCACATGAAAAATGTTGTAAATTATGACTATGCACTGAATCTATTTATAGATATCTTCAAATATAAAAGGAGAAAAACTAAATAACTACCTTGATGCACTCAAATTCAAAATCCTCTAAAAACACAGTCATATTTAAACATCATGTTTGACAACATTAACTCTTATATAATATTATTTAATAATATGCAGTCTTATTATTAATAATTCTTATTGACACTCCTATACTTTTTTAAGTATGATGAAACTCACTCGTCTAATTATAATGGAATATTCTCAGTCCATTATGATATGTATTTCATCATTAGAGTTAGTTTGATTTATTTTTGTACTCCAAGTCAGTCAAACTGAAATTTTCCCCAAGTTTGTCCATTTAAAATTCATTCTCAGAGTCAATATGATTGAATTTCATTTTTAATTTATGTTCCATAGAACATCTTGATCATTAGTCTAATGGAATCCATATAATTATTGAATCCTCATAATTATGGATTTCAGATTATGATGAAATCATGATCACGATGGAGTAAAAATTACAATGGAAACCTAATTAGTATTGATTTATTATTATGATAAAGTCAAAATTATAATTTATTCCTAAAATGATGGAATAATCCACTCAGAAACTAATAAAATATTCAAACATTATCATATTTTGCACATTTAGACTCCTAAAAAATTTGGGGTCCTTACTGATGGATTTGATTGTATGTTTTTTATTTCTAGAGAAGATACAATATTTAAAAATCATATATTTATTAAAAAACTTTTATCATGATAATTTACATGATTTATAAGATCTTCAATATTTTAAAAGTGTCATATGATATAAGGTTATAATGTTTAATAACTTTTTAACTCCTAATATCACTGTATTCATTATAGAACTTCAACAAAATACTGAATTTATTACACCCACGATGTCCAATGATTCTTGAACTTCATAACGATGTTACTGAGACTGATGGATCATATGATCAAAAACATTATAGTTTTGATAAATTTTAAAAGCTTTGATACTCATTATGATAGTTTGAGTTAGGTACTTCTCAATTTGACAACCTACATCTGAAAAAACAACTTTCTCAATAACAAAACATCCCCATTGTGATTTGGTTTGAACATTAAAAAAATGAACGTATTTTTTAAAAACACTATTTTAAAACATATTTATTTTCAACAAAAACAAAAAATTGATAAAAAAGAAAAATAACAGAGTTTCTTCAATAAATCCTTCTATACTGGCTTAAATAAGGATCTTCTCAATATTGAGGGCCTTGTAGAACACATTTTGGTTGGTCTTATTATAAAATATTCATACTTGGATACTCACACTAGGAATAATGTTGACCTAAAATAGCTTATCTTTCATAGCCTTATTCCTTTAAATTAAGGATGTGTAATATATCAATTACCAATAACATTTCTTATAGTTTCTTTAAAAATATCATCTTCTATAGGAGATCCATAAACTCTTGAGATTTAATGAGCATATTTTAATTACAAAACATTTCTGTATATATATTCCCCTGAATGATTCCTATGATAGAACCTCAAGAATCATAGCCCAAATATTACCCCACCATATCACATCAGTTCATTATTGTAGGTACATTTCCATATTCACCATACAATCATTGGGAATATCTTGAACCTCAATGATAACCTAACGGATCACGATAAATTATTTGAAATCGAGAGTACATATCATTCCATAAATTTTTATATGGTTTTATTAGGAAATGCATGATAAAAATCCCCCATAATAGGCCCTCTATGATGTACACCTCCATATGCCACTTGTAATACACAGAAAAAAATACTAACATATGTAGGTCTACTACCTTGACCAAATGGGAAGGTTGAGGATAGATTTAAGCATATCTCTCTAGGAACATTGATGGTACAAAGAAGACATTCCCTAATTTAATTGAATATACACACATTTAATGGACTGACACCATGGGATTTCAATAAAGTGGAATTATCTAAAATTAAATAATAGATACTCTTAAATACCATTATAAGCCTAAAGATTTATTATACATATGAAATTAATATTTAGACGTGAAAGAGTCTTCCTGAGGGAAAATCCAAATGGTCTACCTATAAGTAATATGAATAACCCCTTGGAAATACCCAATGACCAAATTTAAGTGTTCAAGACCTGAATGTTTGTCAGAGTTATAGTAAATAAAATAGCAATCATGTTCCTGATAAATTATATAAATGTAATCATAGATGTATTTAGGGAAACACTAAATATATTATTATGGAACTTATTTAATCTAAAATTAAAACAATCACATATAATAAATCACATTATATAGGAAGATAATAATTTATCCATGATGCATAAACATTCCCACTATTTCGAATGAAAACAAGACAATATTCTATAGACCATAAAAAATCAATAGAATAGAATAACCAATTGAAACTGAAATATTTAAACCAAGAAAAAGAATCTCATCTGCATTGGTAACTAGAGTTTCAAATATAACAGAGTCATATAAAAAAATAATCTATTCCTAGTAATGTATTTATGATACTATATCCATTTTTCATAGCCCTGAATAATAATTCAAGTGGAAAGGGACTCTGATATAATATTTTTATGAGCAGAATTGTTCACAGGGTATGAGACAGTGTGTCACATGACTTCTTGTGTGCCTACAGATAGAGAAGAGTATAGAACCTAGTGATTAGGGACTAAAACTGTACTATGGGGAGACTCTTCCCTTGATATTTGGAATCCATTGGAGTGAAAAAATAAAATAGAAATAAAAAATATAATGACTATAAATTAAAATAGTTTTTAAGTAATCGGTAAAAACATCAGATGAAATATAATAATGGCATATAATAAATAGGATATAATTTCAAAATGGTTAACCAAATGTAGTGGTTTAATATATATATATATAATGAAAATAAAGAATAACTAATTAATTTCTAATCAATATAAATGATCTTAGAGTGAGTTTCCACATCACCTCAATCATTATCCATCACGAGATGCTCAATAATTATTCACAAACACATTATCCTTGGCTAGATCCTAGACATTAATAATGAGCTTGCACCCAAATTCGATTGTAGCATTTGAGAATAAATCTAGAAGGTCACCTTTAATGGGCCAATATAATAAGTGAATTCGATTTATAAATGTTTATATATCGACCAAACTAAATAAGTAAATAATCAAACAACACCTGCTTGGTCATCATACCTAAACTTAGAAACCATGAATTCCAAACAATAATTTCTTTCACCCCTTGGAAAAGGGATGTTTCTTTTATAATGTTAATCCTAATCTAAAATGTATCTAGTTACATCAATATTGGGAGAAAACTATTCATTTTTCACCTTTGTATACCCTTCTCACTCGTAAGAAGTCACTATAATGAAAAACACATACTCAATCAAAGTTATTCTTATCTGTGACTCCGTATATGACTTCTTGCTCATGTAAAAAATTAGAACCTGTGTGAATACACTTTTTCACCCATGGTGGGACCAAACATCAAAATATTGACCAAATTGTATCACTTTAGAATGGATAGAACAAATTTGAAGCTTCCCGATATATCTCAATATTAGACTATACATAAACGTCACCACTATAGCGATCAACTACTTTAGATACCACCATATAAAATTGGACACATCACATATACACAAGCTATACCTTTCCAAGCCACCCTATACTATTTAGATGACGAATTACTTCCTAACGTTCAAAAATACTAAAATCTTACACTACATATGCCTATTCACTGGGGTGGGATTGCTCAATTTTCTTATTATAATCATATAACTCCCCCTTTAAGGGGCCAACTACACCCATTAAGATCCTCCCAATAACATTGATAATATAAGAAGATTTATAATTAGTCTACAAACATAATCACATGAATTTCCTCACAAATAAATTTTAAAAAAAGCTATAACATGGTATGGATATTCCCATAGATAATTACGCATGGTACTCACCAACCCACACTCCTTAACTAAATCATGAACGTTCAGAAACAAAAAATAAAATATGAAATAATAAATTTATTTTTTAGATAATAGATACAATGAAATAGATTAAGGATGATAAATTTATGGATTAATTTGTGATAGAATTACAGAAACGGAACATCTATAATTGATAACACATCCAACAGATAATAATTTTGGATAGAATAGCAGAAATATCAAAATGGTAGCCCCCTACATCATAAAAATTGCATCGCATGAGGTTTGAGGAAAGTGAGGTGGAAGAAATTGGAGGGTCGGTAGTTTTAGTTTTAAAAAATGATCTTTCTAAAAGAAACCAACCTGTGACGTTTTATGGAATGACCATTTGGTGTCACTAGATTGAACACCCCCAACAAGATTAGACACTGCACATACCCCAAGGCAAAAAATGTGACCAATTCTAGTCAAAGGGCCTTCCTTTCCATCCAATACATTAAAACACCACCCTACACTCTTCTAAACAAGATCCATCCATTTTTTTAGAATAATGCAGTGACTCCCAAGAAATAGGTTGTTACTTGTTTCCTATATTATTAATTTAGTTGTAGATCCATAATGTTTCCCCATAAACCACTCTAAAGACACACTAGACATTTAAAAATAACATGTTCAACACTATTCATTAGAGTAATTATAAATTTAAAATATAACACAACTTTTAATTTGATGGGGAATTATAATTAGTATATTGGACCCGTGTTTTTAATAGGGCTAATGAACTATGACTAAATTTATCAAATATATCATGTTCTAATATTTGAACAGAATTCATAACCATCCCCCAAAAATATTTATTTTAAAATGAAAGAGTGGATAATTCTTGATTAAAATGTTAATACATGAATTTTTATTTTTTATATTTCATATTAAAAAATTATATAAGAGCTGAATTTTTTTAATAGTCCATATTCATCTTGTATGATTGATGTTAGAAAAATTTTATTGAATATTAGAATAAATGATGAAGGCTAAATGTTTTTTGGCAGTGACAATGCATTAAAATCATGAGAGATTCATTGTTGAGATTAAGAATCAAAAATTAATGTTTAATTTTGTTTATTTTATTAATGGGTACATATATTACAATATCTGTCTTAAAATATTGTTATGAGATGGAAAAGAGTTCGTTTTTGGATTAAATTACACTTTATAAAAAATAAAAAGGATGGTAATGTTATCACTAATGTTGTTATATATTTAATAATTTAAATAGATACCACTTGTGTTATTTAAATTATTATGACATTAAGATGTTATAGAATAAATAAATTGGTAGTTATAGTTGGTGAACAATGATAAGAATTTAAAATGATAACTCTCTAAGAGATATCTCCAAATAAAAAATTGGATGATATGTTAATTGTGAATTTTTTTAATGGAATATATGGACCCTGTAAGTCATATGAGAGTGGGGATATTTTATAATATGCTACTTGAAATTAATTTTTCTGATTTAAATTGGATAATATACATCTTTATACCTAATGTGATATTTATTTCGTTTAATTTATTTAGCATTTCATTAGGATGAGTAATGTATAGTATATGGGCAATATTTCTGAAATCATTCAAATGATTATGATTTTAATACAAATGTTTATAAGAAGTTCGTTTATTATGAAGAATCTAATGATAGAAATTATAATAGAAGATGCTATCAATAATTTTGAGTCTTATATCCTTATTAATAATATAAACAATGGGTATAACACTCTGTATACACCAAAATTAAATGGATTTGTTGAAAGTATGTAAATTAAATCTTGGTTAAAATCGGATGGACTACATTTGAAGACACTACTCAATCAATGTTCCTTTGGTGAGAAGTGATGTAAATTTCAATACCCACTTATAAAAAAAATTTCGATACCATGATCATGTATGAATATTTTTGGGATAGTTTATAAGAACAAACCACCAATAAAAGAGTTTAGAAGCAGTTTTTTGGGTGATGATAAATAAATAATACCTTGTAACATTTTATGATTTTAGTGGATAAGTAAATTTTATTGGGTAATTTCTTCTAGAAGTGTATCTACTTTATAGAATGATTAAATATTATTAATTATACACTTTGTTAATTCTAATACTAATTAATATTAACCAATTACAAGTTAAATGTTTAAGAAAATTCAAGAAAAAAATTAAAGAGGGCAAGAAGAATAACTCTTAATAAGAGAGGAAGGAAGAAGCATTAGGTATATAAAACAATTCTTAAATTTACATAGATCTAACTAGTGATGATAACAGTACTTATTGAATTTTAAAACATCAATAATTAGTGGTTTTGATACATATTAATTTAGTAAATATCATTTAAAATAAAAATATACAAGTTAAAACACAAATAAAGATTGGATTAAATGATATAATTGATCTTTTTTTCAATTTAGACCAAAATTATATTGTTGAACACTATGAATTGATATATTATATGAATGAGGTGTCAGATATAATTTAAATGAATTTTATATGGGTTCTTATTTGATAAAAAAATAGAATAATGTAATTGGTATGAAGTAGTTTTTATGAAATAAAGTCTATGATAAAGGAAATGTTTTTATAAAATAAATAAAATTATTTTTAAAAGTTTAATATCATGTAATTTCATTTTATATATTCAGGAAATTTTCAAATTTTTATAATCGTGAATCCATTAGGATATTCTTCACTATTGAATCATATATGAAATAAATAATTTTTGGAATTGTGGTTTAGTTTTATTTGTTAATGTTCAAGTTACAAATGTAGTATTCATTAAGAAAACTAATTTTTGTACTTAATAATTTATTGAAAAATGTTTATTGGATGGCCAAATCCTAGTACGGATTGAAATATAATGTTAGATCTTGTAATTAAATATTGGAAAAATATTTGTATGAGTAAAATTTTATTAAGGGAAAATTGATATCATGTTATATGAAAATGATATGGGACAAAGTAAACTCACTTTCATAGTATTTATAGACATATAATTATAGGATTCCAATTGATAATTCATAAGAAATTTTAAAAAAATGAAAATCATTATGTAATGACAATTTTAAAGAAATAAAATTACTACTGGGGTTGTTATTAATATATAGAAATGAATGTATTTTTAAATATGAATATAAATTTTCCATGTAATTATAGAAGAGTTTTAGAGAATAGTTTTCTATTGGGGAATCTATATTAGTGAATATATCTATAATATTTAGAAATAATGATTCTAGTCAAAATGATAAAGAAAGACCATCAAATTTGAATGAAAGCCTATTGTATTTTATTATATCTTGACTATAGTTTTTTAGAGTCTCATTATAGGGAAGGTTTGAAGAAGTTCAATAATAATAGTTTATAAAATATTAAAATATTTATTAATATATGATTACAAAACTCAAATTTATGGAATGCAATATGGAAGAAGTGAAAAATTAATATGTTATCTTTTCTGATTATAATTTGGGTGGGCATGTTATTGATAAAAAATAATTATCAGGTGGAACATTTTCAATTAGAAATAGTTTTTTGAGACAAATATATATGAATAAAAAAATATAACTTTGTACTGTAATGTGTGAGTATGTTGATTCAATTTAGGATTGTAAAAAAAAACAATTGTGAAGAATTACTTCCAAAACATTAATTTCAATGTCATAAAATTACTTATAACTTTTAATGGAAATCAAAGTGAAATAAATATGTAAGAAATAGAAAACACCTTATTTTAAAATCATTGATATTGAAATGTTTTTATCGATGGAGAGATTGAAAATGTAACTATTGGACGTGATTATATTTCCATGCTAAATAACATTGATAAATTATCTATAATTTCATTTGAAAATGAATATTTTTATAAAATAATGGTTTAAAATGAATATTTATACTTTTTTCCTTTACATTTTATTTATTATAATTATTTCATTATTGCTTGGATTAATTTTTTCGATGGGAAAGAATAAAAATAACTCATGTGACATTTGTTTTGAAGAATAAAATGTTTATTTCATTTATGGTTGGGGTGGGGGGGCAAGGATGAGATTAAAAAAATAATAGGAATAAAAAAATTATACAAAACACTCTCTACATAACATTTTTAGATGGAATTCTAACAAAAAAATTACTCTAACCATTATCATGATGTTACTATTTTTTTATTTGAGATAAGTATTTGAATTAATTTTATTTTTTTGATTGAAAATATGGTTAATAGAAGATAATAATATTTCTAAATAAACTAGATTGATATTTTTTAATTTTTAAAAAATACTGTTTTAGTGGACTAGATTGATTTATTGATATTTTTTATATTAATGTAGATGTTTTAGGATTATACCCAGTTGATTTGTGATATTATATAATTCCATTAATGTGGAGAAGGATTTTTTTTAATCCTAGATGTGTTAAAAATAATATTATATATGTGTGAATATAAAAGTGAACCATTTATACAAGAATGAAGTAAAAGTTAAATTAAATGTATAAAAATTTTAAATCAACTATTCAAATATTAATGAATGGAACCTTCAAATGAATGTATTATATTATCCTCAATTCACGTAATCTAGATCAAGGACTTTGTAAATGAAAAAAATATTTTGTAAGAATAAAATTAGTATAGTATTTTCACATAGGTAATGATTTTTTTTCAAAAGTATTAAATAATATATGTATGTGTAAATATTTGAATGTATGTTTTATTTGAGTGGAATTTTTGAAAACCATTTTATGAAATTTTAATATAAATAAATTCAAGAATAATTTCAAAATTCAATGAATGAATTTTTTTCAAATTTTAAAGAGTTTAGTTTTCCATTTATTTTATATGATTGATATTATATAATTAATTGGTAGGTGATTTGATTTATATTGAATGAAATAATGAATAAAAATTCTTAATAGTCATTTCATTGGTATTTTGAAAAGAATCATTTCAGAATACTTTATTAGTAACCCCACCAATTATAACCCAGAAGTTGTGGTTATTTATTACTTTTTATTAGATACTAAATATCTCATCGTGCATAATCCAAGAGTTTAGTATTCATATAGGACTACATCAATAAATGATCTGAACATAACATTTGAAAATATAAAATCAATTAAATATTTTATTAATGACATGATTATTGCATCTCGTATATCCTTGAGAATCATTTAAAAATTTATTTTTAGTTAAATTATGATTGGAAAAAAGGAGGTGAACTATGGTACTTAGAAAGGGGTATCATAATGTAGAAGATATCATTATATACATAAGGAATGACTATTATGGATTGAATAAATAATAAAAATAATAATCCATAACCACAATAATTGGTGTGGAATATTTTTATGGATTACATAAGAACATAAATTGTCACATGGAAAATCATTTTTGAATAAAAAGTGGTGGAATTAATAATACTAAAAAACAGAAACATACAATCAAGGCCACTTGAAATTACATAATACATAAATATATAAGGGATAAACCAAATAACCAGTCAAGTATGTCTCGGGGTATCGACCGAAGCGTCAAAAATATAAATTATTTTATAACACACTCTCATTAAATAATAATCACCATACCATCAAGAATTTTTCCCTCACATCAATCATAAATTGGTGGGCATACTCTAAATAGACAAAATATTTCGTTCCATTAGACACTCTTATTCATTTAGGGGTCATATAATTTTGGTCCCCACCATAACATAATAAGTCAAATGTATTCATGATACGATTAATAAATACAATACATAATCAACATTTCTTAAATATTATTGAACATATATATTGAAATAAACAATCTAAATAATTTAAATATTTCCTTAGTTAGTAATTTAAATAATTATTAATAATTATCCTTCAAACGGATATAGTAAGGGTATGCAATTTCACCAATATCACTATAGAAAAGTTTAAATGGTAAAGAATATATCTAACAAGTAAAAGGAAATAGATGTAAAGGGAAAATAATTATATGAGTGATATATACATTCATATAACAGAATCATAAATGTTTATGTTGGATAATAGAAGAAAATAAATTCATCATAAATGAATGTAAGATTGTATATATCTATTAACTTGAAGAAAATCAAAATTACATCACAGCTTGAATAAACTATTTGAAATAAAATGGTATCATGAAATTATCCACCTAAAATGATCATAATCCATCCAAACAAATAATATTGATGATATCATTAAATAATATCCTCAACTAATCTTAATAAAAATCAATTTATGTTAAAACATATAAAAAAATAGATTTATATGATTATTATAAAGTTACATTGAAAAATAGGAAGAAATATACTTATATTTCATGAAGGTTAAAAAAATAAAAAATCCACAAAGTAATGTATTCGATATTTTATTTACAAAACCATGGAAATATGTAATGGAATAATAATAATGTATAATAGTCATGACAATTGGAAAATATATTCACATATATGGTTTTATATAATAATACTTTTCATAGTTTAGTAGAAAATGAAAAAAACTCCCATTAAAAAATTTAAAAAAAATTTCATTTAAAAAACTTATTATAAAAATTCATATTCCATATAAAATTGGGTTAACCAATTATGGAATTAAATAAAATGATATTTTTAATACAATATAACAAATATGGTCATGCAAGAAAATTATTCTCAACATAAAATAAATGATATTAGAAATTAAACCCTTATAACTCTAGTAACTTTAAATTAAAAAAATCGGAAAGTAAGAACATGAAATGTAACATTAAATACATTTCTTAAAAATGTCATCATTTTAAAATATGATTAATATGTATTATTTATATCATGTAAATGAAACTAAATTCCTGATATGAACCATGTATCAATGAAGTGAAATTGAGAAAAAAACTATTTTCTTTGATTAATGTTTAGTCAAACTGGAAGTAATTTCCACATATTATAAAATTTGGTATATTATTAAAATTATTAAATATATTTTTTCATATTTTATAACTTCTAACATCAATTAATAAATCCTTATTAACAATATAGTAATTCATTATTGTTAAAATTAATTTTCGAGTGTCCATTGTTATGTTTCCTATCTATGATTCGATTAAATAGTTATTATCCTTGATTATTATTCATGGGTTCATCAAATCTAAATTAAAAATCAAAATTTAAAAAATATTAATTAATTATTTAAACATTTCCATATTAATTTCATGGAACATATGGTTACATCTCGTATGAAACTCCAAAAAAAATTCCATTTACGGGGATCATTGAATTAATAATAAAATTGATGTGATAAGAAAAATTAATTTTCAATATTAATAATATATAGTTATGAATAAATATTATTATTACAATTTGTATATAATATTATTAATATATAATTTCTAATATTTATTAATGATACAATAATTATAAAAATGTTAATGTAGGCAGTAAAAAAAACCAAAAAAAAATACTTTATAATATTTAATTATGAAAGAATACATTGTTGTGTAGTGTTAATATAACATTTAGAGAAGAATAATGTTATGGAAGAAATTATCATAAATTGATAAATCTAATACAAAAAGAGTTATCATAATGTTAAATAGAATAATTATCAGCGTGATGAAAACACAAACGTTAATGGATTCAATTTCCCAATGATGAGCCTCATGGAAATGAGGGTTTTGGGACTTATTCTTGGGACTGAAGGATACCAAAAATGAGAGAGTATTTTAAATAAGACAAAATAGGTAGGTATTAAATATTATTTATAAGGGAATAATTTTTTTCAGGTTGGAGGTGTATTGATCAATTTAAATATTAGAGTGGTGGAATTTTTATAATATTAATTTCATAATATAAAAAGTGAAGTCATATTCAAGAACAATTGAAAAAAATAGAAAAATATCGAAGATAAGTTATGTGGGGTAAAGTATTACATCATAAAATTAATTAAATATAATTTTTTCGAATTTTCTTTGCAATATCAATTAATTTTACCACATTAAAACAATTTAACTTTTATCAAGATGTGTACATTTTACAATGATATGCTATTTTTATAGAAAAAACATAAATAGTAATTATTATATATTTTTGAATATTCTAGTTCAAAATACGGAATCCATTTCACTATATTAAATATTTAGTGGTGGAAATAATTTATTTTAATTTAATTATTCTTAAAGAGAAAACACACATTTTATAAAATGATCCTTTTTATGCATAAAATTCAATTTTCAAAAAAATAATTTTTGGTGTTGATAATAATTAAATTATTTGTCTTATAGTATTAAAAATATGGGTTTTTTCACATTAAAAAAAAATAAAAAACATAGTAGAACATTAAAAACACATTATTTTT
Organism: Viscum album; assembly: GCA_963277665.1. Taxonomy (NCBI): domain Eukaryota; kingdom Viridiplantae; phylum Streptophyta; class Magnoliopsida; order Santalales; family Viscaceae; genus Viscum; species Viscum album. Next base: position 322,794,543 of record OY728156.1, read on the forward strand.
GGAAAATAACCAAAAATAACCTTTATTACAATCAAATATTATTTAGGTTAAGAAATGTTAAGAAAAGTTTTATAAATAAAAAATATTATTTTTAAATTTATTATTTTACACAATAAATACATGTATATTGAAAAAAATGTTTTAGTAATTTATTATTTTGTAATTATATCTTTATGATATCATAATTGATTTTTTATTTGTAAAAAATATATTTTTCTCAATATACATTGAAATCAACCCTTTTAGAGACATCTAAAAAAACACCCTAAGTGAATTTACGTGTGATGATTCCAACAATAATATAAATTTTATATAATTTAAATTAAAAATATATAGAATATTAAATTTTATATATGATCATTAATTTAAGACCCTAATATTATAATAGAATAACCTTTGTACAATAGTTTATAGATATAGTGTTTTTCTTCAATAATAAAATCAATGGAATGACATTTTCCCACATTAAATAATATCACTCCAAAAATTTGTAATATTTGCTAACATATATGTATGTATTCTATATTATTGTTTCATTTGGTTCTCACATTTCCACATTCAACTTTTTATTTCTCTATAGTATTTCCACCAAAAAAGTAGTTTAATGACACAACAAATTACATCTACTGTCACAAATCTAGATTGGATATTAATTATATGACAAGTTAGATTCCAATTCAATTAAATTTTATGTATGTATGTGTGTTGAATTTGGAATATACATTCTCGATAATAAGACATATAATACTTTATAAAATATTATGAGTTTTAGTGTCATAGTCAAATTGTGAGACACGATTTCAATTCACACTAAAAATAAAAATTTCTAATGTATCTAGTACATACCTTCACTTTCATAATGAACCTTATAATTACCTTCTAGGGAGATAACACGAAAAAGAGATAGTCCCAGTCTTGACATTTCATGTCCCTCCTCCTTTATCAACATATCTATTTTTTGTTCTTTTAGTTATCATAATATGATCCCAAATATCTTATTCTTTTTAGCAGTTTCATCATCATGTTATAGTCCAAATAGTTTCCTTTATCTAAATTCTTCCATTTGAGTTGGAGTAAAATATCAATTTTTAAAATGTTTCATACGGATCCATCTGAATTATTTAATGTATTTTTTTTATTTTATCAAATTTCCACCCGTTAAATATTCTATTCCAAAGTTCCTGAAATATTCTATGAGAATTATCTCACCATATCTTATAATTTACGAATGTTTTTCTCTTACTTCCCATAAGTTTAAGGAATGTAGGTAGTTTTAAAATATACCATAGTATTGAGGGACTTATTAATACTCTTCTAATATTAAAATGTGATCCTCGAGTAATCATGAGTTAAAATTGATATATGTTTACACTGACGTCTCACAACATCATTGATATAAATCTATTAAATGTTTACTTGGGAAATATTATCCCTTAATGTGACAAAATGTTTAGATTTGGTAAGGCGATCCAAAATGACCCTTACAGAATCATTATTGTTATGATTCTTTAAAAGTACCATAATAAAGCCCATTTTAGCATCTCCCCACTTCCATATTATTAGAAGGAGATGTTTCATGAAACCCATAGGATGTCTTATCACAACCTTTAACTGTTAGCACACTAACCATCTTGGAATTAATCAACCATTTTCAAAATTATTCTTCACAACAATAAATATTTTGTCAAATACCAAAACATATTTGTTCTAATATGTGTTATATAGAAATTTTATCCATGATATTCATCTAATGACTTTTTATATATATAATGTTTGAATGGAAAACAATGTCTCTTTCCAAATCATAAAACAATATATTCATATATGAAGTCTCTCAATATCACGTAATGAATGGATTTTCTTTTCATTTTTAAACTTTCATCGTAATGTTGGGATTAATTTTCCAACTCATGTAATTATTTTCTGGATGTATTAGTGAAAATGAATGCTATTTCCCCTTCTGATATGATGACAATATCTAAATTTACTAAATCCATTAATATGTGAGCATTGTTTTTCCATATAAATTTCATAACTCCATGAACCTTCTTACTCCAAACTTTATCAACCTTATTTACCTTCCTAAGGTGTTAGTGTATCTATAATTCATAGTCATTTAGTGGTTTTAGACATCACTTTTATCAAATATTGTTCAAATTCTAATAAAATATGCACATCAAACATCAGTGATCAATATATATATATATATATATATATTAAATTTTCCCCATAGAGATAGTGTATCCACATTTTTAATGAAAATATTACACCTAATCAATCAAGATCATGATTTATAATGTTTTTCATATGGATATTTCACTTTCTTTTTGTATATGATACCATTCTAATATTCTGTACAAGGAAGCATCCTAGTAATTTCATTGGCGCATAACTATATTTCACAAATTATTCCATAAATGATCGTATAGAAAATAATAGTTCATTGAATAATATCCTCTTTAAAAAATCAAAAAATTATCAACATTCCTTTCACATTAGAAAATGACCCCTTTAGCTATCCACATGGTTAAAAGGATACCCAATTTGGAAAAGATCAAAAAAATCCTTGATAGTAACGTTATATTCCATGGATACAATGTATGTCATTTTTATTTATCAGTGTAGTTTATTTATTGATTGATTTTTTGGTAATGGATGGATAAATATTCAATTCTATAAGATAATATCGCTACGAAAAAAACATCTTTGAGGCCAAATTCCCACTTACTAAATTTCCAATGTTGCACCCTTTCTCAAAGAGTCTTAATGATGAAATTAAAATTTTCTCCATTGTATTAATATCATATTGAGTATATTAAAATATCGTCACCTGATATAAAAAATTACCCATTGTGATAATCATAAAATATTGTATTCATCTAATCTATAAAATGAAGGGTGTATTTGGGAATCCAAAGGGATTAATGTAAACTCATAATGTATACACATGTCATGAAATTTTTACTGTGGTAAATCATCATTCTATAATGTTAAATGATTATAAACATAATAAATATAAATCATTGATAATTATTTTTATCCTTATTGTTGATAAAATGAGTCATACATGTGTGATGAATTATTTTTATTACATATTGTAATGGAATTGATTTTACTATACTCTATACAAAATATCATAGACGAATATTTATTTCAGAAATACAGAATATGGGATATCCATGGAGAAACACTAGTGTGTATTAATCTCATATCACAAAACTATTATTTCTTATTCTTCAGCACCACCAACTCCACTGGTGGAAATTATTATGGAGTCATATATATTGGAATGGACTTAGTGATGAGTTTATTGAAAAAGTAAAAATTTAATTAATGTTTATTTTTAGGTAATTCATATGGAAATGAATTAATGTATTATTTCACAATTTTAAAATCCAATATTCAAATAACTTATGTTCCATCCATAAATTATGTTTCTTATCCTTCCTCTACCAAATTATCATTACGGTTAGATATTATATGTGGATCCGAACAATAATTAGATAACGAATATTATCCCTTATGGATGTATTTTAAGAATCATTTTTATGTATTAATGATTATTTCTTAAAAATAAATTTTTTATTATATTATGAGAACTAATGAAAAACTAGGATTTTCTCAAAGACATCCAAATATATAATAGTCATGTTTTAAACTAGAGAATATATTTTTATCATAAAAGAGCCACTAATTGTACTCCCATTGTAACAAGATTCCCATGAGTTGTGTTGAAAAAATGAATGATATAAATTAGTGCGTAGATGATGAAGAAATTTGTTGTTAACTCAATTTAATTTTATGATCAAATTGTATTCTATAAAATCATTTATGATTCCTGATGTGGAAAGAGTAATCTCATAATATTTTCGTTTATACATTGGAATTTTTATTAATAATTCCCTTTACTATTGAATACTTGTATTTTGTAAAATCTCCCTTTCTTTTACATTACTTTGTATGATGATATTCCTCTCCACAAATGAAACAAACTCTCATTTCAATTAAAAACATTCCAAGGTGTTTCATCCCATAATAATTACATGTTTCTAATTTTTCCATTGCCTTATTCCCTTCAATGATATTTCTCTTTTCAAGATACTCAATAATTCCATTATTCTCTTGCTTTCCATTGAAAAATAATTAATGGAAAATTTAATATCTACCATAATTAAACGAAATGGTATATCCTTTATGACATCCTTGAATTTATACACTCTTATGTAACTGATATGCATAGCCACATAGACTCAAGAACACCTACCATTATGCTAAAGGATACTAACTAGTAGTGAGGGTCTACTAATGGTATAGTGGGGGTACTATAACCTATGGATAAATACTAAATATAATAGTGGAATAAATGGAATGAATAAACTACAGACTGATAATAATTAATGTTAATATGAAAACTAAATAATAAGTATCCGTACAACCTATTTTGGTGTATAAATATAAAAAATATATATACAATAGGTAAACAAGTGCAGGTATATGTGAAATTAAATATATAGATTGAATATACCAACTAATAAATGAATCCAGAGTACATGACCAGCCTATAGCTCCAATTACATTTACTAGAATCTAACATGCAACATGAAAAGAACCATCCATGTACTAACCTATAGACATGAGATCTGATCAGGTGCCAAACAGTGGAAAAAAAGTGTGTTAGTAATACTAAATGGCCCAAAAAATGTGACTAATTCATTTCTAATCCACGAGTACCAAACATTATAATGAGAAATAAAAAAATAAAGTGATAATTATAGTAGATTTTTACCATAGAATTCAAACATAGTTTGACTAGGGTAGTTGTATTTGACGATATAAATAATAATGTAATAACAAAATCGTTGTTTATAATCCTATAAATTCAAAAATATGTATGGGGGTGAATCCATAGAATGAGTTCAAGAATTCCAACATTTTGGAAGCAGGTGAATCCAAAGAATACTCTATGTAATTCTATGTATAGAACTGGTGAGCCAAACCATTATGATCAAACCATAGTCCACAAATATGGAGTATAATATGAGGGGTAAATCCTCTTTATTAAACTTTCTAAAAGATATAAAACTGATCTCATTGAACAAGTCTAGGTAAACTTTCCAGAGGCCATATTGGAATTGAAAGAGATAATTCAATTCACATAGTGTCTAAAGATATAAATCCAAATAGGATATCTTATCCAAAATCATTTAATTTTTCATGAGATTCTTGGTGAATGCATTATGGCTAAAGAACATTTTTTAAAACATAACCAAATACAATTACTAATTTTAAAACCATTTAATTGAATAATCACATTCTTATGTAATCATACTTCATTAAGGGTAACACAACATACCTACACCATTACTTTAATTTATATACTCCATGGGGCCCATAACAATAAGTCATATATTCTGATGCATTCAGATAATTGAATCCAGTAATTTTAGAATAGAATTCATAGGTATTAGTAATATATACATATCATGGATTTTATTAAAACTAATCTTCAGCATTAGAGGTATCTTCCATGGTTTCCCATAACATACTGATTATATTTGATAATATAATTAGTTAATAGAAGTACATAATAAGAATTTATCATGGGGTAAGGTATTTATTCATGATACTCTAATTGTTTAATAATTTTAATGTCACTCAAGACATTCTCATGGCCCATCTAAGAGTTCCATTATTTATGTGACATGGCAGAAACCCCATAAGGGTTTGTTGGTTCCTTAAGGAATTTGGAGTTTTTATTAAATTTGAATCCCAAAACATAGTAAGTGTGTGGTTTTGTTATAAAATGGGTATAGTTATCATTAACTTTATATTATACATCATAAGGATTGGTTCTTTTGCAAAGGTGAATGGTAAATTGGGGATTTACTATTTATAAAGAGAAACAAATCTAATGAGGTGTTTTTTCCATAAAAAGGACTGTTGTAATTGGAGTAAATATGAACCCACCCTATGGGTTGATATATATTGAGGTTTTCTGCCTATAATATTGTAATGGAGGATTTTACTACTTATTTTCTAGTAATTAGGGAAAAAATTAATGGAATTATAAATTTTATGGGAAAACAGGGAAATTTTTGTATAGAGGAAAAAAACTTTTTATAAATGATATGGATTTTATTGAAATGAGTACACGTCACTTATCTTAGGACTTGGATGATTTTATCATGCAGTACCATCCCCCTATTCAATCTAGAATGAAAACAATTTGAGAAAAATAAAAAAATAAATAAAAATAGCTAATATTTTCCAAAACATGCAATAGAAAAACATACAATAAAAGAATCAAGTAAAAGAAACTAACAGAGTTGTATCCCTAATGTAGGATTTCTATATTTCTAGAAGACACATTATCCCAATGTTGTATGGGGGAGATCCCATCATGGGAGATAATATGGGGATGGAGATTTGTGAGAGGTGTTTCAATAGATAAATATGACATAAAATAATAGTTAAATTCATTAATGGACTTATGTAGAAAATGTATTTTTTCATGTGAAAATAGGTGCATGGATTGGCTATATAGTTTTGAAAACAATGTACCAACTGTGCCTACCATCTATCTGAACTCACCCTCACAACACATAGTTAAAAAAATAGTTCGAAAATTATGAAACAACTTTTTATATCCCTATACACATTTATAGACAATATTAATTATTTTTAATCCCATTATTCTTCTTTAAAAAATTTCACTCCGTAAAAATAATGCTATACCATTTGGGGTGCACAGTTTTCAATAACAGTGTCCTAACTGTACACTATGGGTGCTTCACCCAGATATATAATTTGAATTCCCAATTATCCTATGAATTATTAAAACACCCATGAAAAATCTAACCTATTATAAATTGTACAAAAACTCCACATTGATTTGTCATAACTATTGAAATTCCATTTCGAGGATCATTTATAAAAACAACTCATAAACCAGATTGAAAATTAAAAATACCCTAGAAATTATTAGCCCTATAGACATGTGACCCTACAACCTCACCACCATATAACTTTTCATCACTATGAATAATTGATTGAAATCTACACCATCAATTGAATAATCCTATACATGCACTATCATACAAGTGAAACATTTAATTTTCTCCCACATGAAGTGGTCCCAAAGCACAACACTATGGAAAAGTCATGAGACTTCTCAATATAGATGACACAATTGTGTTTCTCATCAATAAATGAGATAAAACACTATATATCCCACCTATCCAAATACGAATACATTTTTACCCCCTTAGATTATCCATCCCATGGTTCTACCTTTGATTAAAGATTAGGATATGAGGATAATTACAAACATTTACACTTTTTACCATCAAAATTTTCGATTCATGAATGCTCTAACAGACTGAACTTTCCTTCTCTTTTGGTAAACACTTGGTTACACCAACTAAAATTTCATCACTATGCCGTCAAGATAACCTTACTCTTTTTTCATAATATGATCATATAAAAATTCTTCAAAATTTATATATGAATCCTTCTTTTAAATTATATGATTTGAATATCGTCATACGTTACCAAATATTAGGTTTTAATAAAAATGGTATTTCCCTTATGTAACCTATGCAATTGTGTAGATACCTTTTAGTAACATAAGAACTATTAATGTTACCCTTAAATTAAATAATTTAATATCTAATACTATTAAAAATAATTCTTTTATATTAAATTTAATTTTTTCTATAGCTTTTGATGCACGCAACTCACAGTTTAATAAAAACATGGTTTAGTCACTCTTTTGGAACTCAATATGAAATCGATTTTGAAAATTGTCAAAAATTTATTTGAAAACATAAAATGAATTTTTTAAATCTAAATTAAATAATTATATTAGTGTTAAATTTTGGTATTTCTATTAAAGGTTTATTTTTTGATGAATATTGAGAAATTATTGAATCTTATGTGAAACCAGGTTTTTCATTTAAATAATTTATAATGTGAAACAATTTTTTAATTGTTTTTAGATTAAACATAGTTCAATTGTATATATATTTATGGAATTTATTTCATTGGAAACATTTTAATGTTGTTTTATGATGAAAAATAATTTTATAATTGTGATGATTTTCTCGTTAAAAATCCTCTTTCTCACCACATCTCTAGTATTAAAAACAAATTATTTTTTTCCACTAATGTGAATTTAACTTAGAAAAAATGTTTTAATTAGTCAAAATAAAATTTATTAATATTGTTTAGTAAGTATAAATTAATTTTTTTCAAAATAATAGGGAAAACATAATAATTAATTACCACACTTAAGGTAAAAATGAGTTCACCGGGGGTAAAACTAAGAAGATAAGGATTAAAATGACCTAAAAATTTTTACAACATCCATTGGAAGGCTATATTTAGACCCTTCTGACATGATTCTATATTTTTTATTATTTTTGGGCCATTTTCCATTAACATAACCTACATATAATTTAGGTAACGAAATATACAAAAAATGGAACTCTCTTTTATTTTAATATATATAAATTTTTGGCATAGTAAAAAACAAAATATGTTAGGTTGTAAGTATAATTTGTAATATAATTTTTTTTATCATGATCATTTATTTTAATTTTTGGAGATAAAATGATTTCATTAAATGCATTTGAAACACAATCACAATAAATATTTTGTTAATAATTAAATAAAATAAATGAAAAAAATTATTAAATGGAATTAAATTTAATGAATTACTAAATTTTATTAATTTTATATATGAATATATATTTTAAAATAGTTTTGAAGTAAATATATTCTAATTCTATCTTTATATTTATATTTCTAAAAAATTCATATTAAATGAATATTTTCAAAATTGGAATTATTTATATTTATAAGAAATGATATTGGATAGATTGGTTTAAAATTATTAGAAAACCTATATTATGCCTAGTGATTTGTAAAAATTATCAAATATTAAATATTTTACATTAGTAGACCAATTTTTCCTTTATAATTAAAATATTTACCACTATATGGAAAATACTCTATTAGAGAGGTTAATGATAAAGCTATATTTTTTCACGTTTCATACATTCTTTTTAAAATAAATTTTTATAACATATAAGATTTATATTTTATAAATTGTATATAATATTTAAAATAATTGGGAACAAATTCTCTAGTAAATATAATATAATTTTAGGATTAAATTATAAATTGCCTTGGATAAAAATACATGTTACTATAGTAAAAAACCAAAACAGAAAAATTAAGAAAAATATAAGTTAAGGAAAAAATATTCTAAAAATATTTTTCATTTTTTATGGTTTTTATATACCATATAATAATATAACACATTTAATTATCAATTTTAGAGCCACTTAGGGTAAGATATACCACCGAATAGTTAATACTTTTGGGTATTTACAAAAATAATGCTCCTCCCCAACTATAAATGAGAACTCACTATCCTCTCTTATTCAGAACTTAGAACATCCTAGGATACCGAAAATAAATAACCAAATAACTTATAATCTTCCATAAAATATTTATAGAATCCTGATTTTTGGAAAAACAATCAATCATAGGAGGTCTTTTGTCAAATCCTAAAGAAGAAACTTGAAGAAGATGTAATGTTCTTCATTGGCCATAATTATTTTGTTTCGCTCTCCACCTCATTAAATTATTATTAAACATTGATGATATAATAAAATTAGTATATTAAATAATCTAGAAATTTGTTATTATAAATTTGTGGGTACACACTGTGTACTTTTCCACATGCCATGTACATTGTCCATGTAGGATGAGTACGCAGGGCGTGTAGGCCAATCAGTGAAGAAACGTGTAAAAACTGACTACACGCAGTGTACTTAGTTTTTACACGCCTTATACTCAGTCAGAAAGTGAATAGTAAGGCAGTGGAAGTAGCCACCAGTGAAGCGACATTACACGCATTGTAATCCGAAATACACATCGTGTACCCATGCCGACTGATGAACAGTGCCATGATGGAAATAAGCCGCCAGAGGAATAGGTAAAAAACCAAAAGTACACGCCATGTGTTTGAGAGTAAACGCTGTATAGTATTTTTTTTGATTGAAACAGGCAGGAGCCTCGACATTCGGTAGAGGAGGCTTTGAATTTGTTTTGGAGCAAGGAGAGGAGGTTGGAACCTTGGAGGATCACCCGATCGCGCACCGAAAATTAGTTGAGGTTGAATGTGTGAACGTTAATCCCAGATCTACATCGTTCATGGGCGTTTCGGTAGGCGTCGTTTACGTATACCGATGAGGGGCTATCGAGGTAGGTGGTCTGGTGTTCATTCCCACTTTTGGGTTGATTTTTTCATATCTTTGTACTATGAAACCATGTTTGGGGTGTCTTATGGATGAGGCCTTTGCTGAAAATATATCTAGAATTTTATAAATAATCCAATGATATGTTTAAACTGCTGTTGGGATCACTACATGGATCCAGGACCACCCTGGGGGTGCGTTCTTCTATTTATAAATTTGGCTAGGATACCTTAGGGTATTCCATGATTATATTGTGCATTGAATTTTCTTGAGATAATTTTTATATAATTTTATTGTTTATGCTTTGGGCTTGGCCTGGTTCCTTTATCCTGAGGGAAGTGTTTTATTTAGTCTGAGGGAAGTGTTTTCTTAGCCTGTGCGCAGTGTTTGGTTAGCCTATGGGTAACCTTTTTTTATGCTTGTGGGTATTAGTTTCTGTGACTGAGGGCCATATCACGTATGCCTGAGGGAACTGATCATTACAGATGAGGGAAATCCCCTGCGAGTATTTGATTCTGTTACCGGAGGGTAAGGATAGTATGTGTGAGGACACACCTATTTAGAATATCCACTGTAGTTATTTTCTATGTTGTACCTACCAAGCTAAATCACAATCTTGGAGGTGGTAAGTAATAATTAAAATTGAAATTAAACTTGTAGTGATAGTTACTTTTGAGTACTTACTAGTTTACTACATTTAATTTTGCACACTGGTGTTGCAAATTTTCACTAACAGTTGGGAACGAGCCTTTGGTGGGTGCCTAATGGGATTTATTTCTCACACCCTATTTGGTTCATGTCTTCGGCCCAAACGGACTATATTGCTGCCGGTTTTGATAGGGGAAAGGGTCCCTATATAGGTACATGATTGTAGCAGAGGAGTAGGAGAGCATGTGACTGAGCTAAGGCTTGCAATGCTGCTGAGTTCTTGTTTCACTGTTCTATTTTGTTTTGCAGTAATTGTACTTTGAGTTATATTGAATTTTGTTGTAGTGTATCCTATTTTGGTTGATTTCATAGAAATAGTGACATGCTGCATCATTATATATATAACTATTGGTTATCTTTTACTGCAGTTGTTGATTTCTAGTTCATATTTTTTACCTCATCCTCTATTGTATGTTTTATATCTTTTCCGTTGTGATACACTTTGAAAAATATGGGCATAGTTTCCCCACTATCAATCATGGGCCCTCGCTGCTATTCGGAAGCCTCTAGCATTTGGGGAAATGCGCTGGATGTCATGTGACCAACTGGGTTCAGGGCACCCGTGGTATGGGTTCCGAATCTGGGATGCTACAAAGTGGTATCAAAAGAGTTCTTTTCATTGACATACTATTTGGAGCCTATAGTCGGGGATACGACAAAAAAAAGTAGTTGGTAATAATATGTGATTGGGAGTAGCTGACCCGTGTACATGGAAAATCCAGTCTACCCATTTTATGGATATTTTTATGATTTTTCAAATTTTACAGTTGATTTGATTTTCATTGTTGGGTGATGCACGTGTAGTGTGCTATTATATTTTATTCATGGGTTCTATTTAGTTGCAACCCGATGCGATGAGGGTATTATGTCTCATGCATCATTTTGGCACATGCTAGAAATCACATGTCATGCATTCTTCCATGCCATGTAGGTGCATTAGAAATTTCATGTTGTTGTGATAGTTGTTGTGATAGAAAAGCATGATGTTGTGATAACTACCTTGATAAATACCAGCTATTTGATAGGGTATCATTGTTTGAGTTTTTGATAGAATGAATTTCAAACTTTTTTCTTGAGGAGCACGGTCCCTCATTGAATGGAATTTGGTGGATCATCAACGTGTTTATTTTGTTATAACATGTATCAAATGACAATCATTGATTCATGGGGAGTATGGGACCTCACAGATCAGAATTTTTCACTTATGTGTTGGTTTCCATGTTTTTATGGGTTCAAGAATAGTTTTTGAGGCTTACGTCCGGAAAACCCAGCATACACACCGTGTATTTCTATGGACACACGTCGTGTGTTCTTCTGTTTGAAAAGAAATGAAAACATTTTAAGTACACGCCGTGTACCCTCAGTACATGCCATGTAGTCTCTTCCCATGTCATAGGCTGTGAGGGATGGAACACGGGGTAGGGAATGGATTGGGGCAACATGTCGTGTACCGGTTGTACATGTAGTGTAGTGTTGTCCCGATTTCCGCCATGTAACTAACAACACAGATGGAGGAAACCATAAGACATACACATCATGTCTACCTTGAAGACGCCATGTATTCTGACCCAGGTACCCGTCCATGTCACATACAACACGAGTTAGTGTTATCTTTCCTAGTATACGCCGTGTCTGCCTGGAACACGTCGTTTAGTGTCAGCCATGTATTTGGCCCTGTAGCGAGAAACATGGGTCGGTCTGAGGCTTCTTTAAACACACCGTGGTTTTTGGAATATGCCATGTAGTTTGAACTGAGTATACATATCGTGTCACGAACAATACGGGCCGATTAAATCTTGTGGACTACACGCCGTGTCTACCTCTGAACACACCATGTAGTTTTGTTTTAGGATATCCATGTTGATTAAGCCATGTAGAAGGACTCAGGAATGGAGGAAGGATTCATGTACACACCGTGTGTTAAGACATCAAGCTGTGTGGTTGGGGTGTTACACGGACAGTTTATTCTAGAGTACACGCCCATTTGGATGGCTTGAATGAACATGCCATGTAGTATTTATACACGCAGTGTAGTCAGGTTTTGTAAAACTTTGATGCTTTTATTCTCCTGTTTCCTTCTTGGTCTCCTCGTTTTCAGTCTTTGATAATATTGATCTAAGGTGTGTGTTTTAACTTGTTGAGTCATGCCACCGAGACGACCACCGGTTGTTCACCCGGAGAGCGGTGATGATTATACTCATGAGATGGTAGGACATGGGCTACTGGTGGATCCTTCAGTAGTGCCAGATACAGTGACAACCGTTATACCGGACGTAGTAATGGATGCACAGTTCTATGAAGGATTCATACGGTTCGTGCAGACCTTCCAGGTAGCACCGTCTATTGTCACATCCATGGCAGAGCTGACTCATATATTCTAGAAACAACATCCACCTACGTTTTTTGGGGATGGTGGACCACATGATGTGGAGTCATGGATAGATTCAATGCAGACGATATTCGAGCATCTGGAGACGACTCCTGGGAGGAGGGTAAAGCTCGCTACATACATGCTGCATGATTCTGCAAAGAGATGGTGGGATGTTACCACCCAGTCTATGCATCACTGAGACATGGCGTGAGAATATTTTCTGGCATCCTTCTATGACTTCTTCTTCCCGGAGACACTGAGAGAAGATCAAGCTCGAGAGTTCATGAATCTGCAGCAGGGCGTGATTTCATTGATGGATTATTATGCTCACTTCACCGAGCTTCAGAGTTTTTCACCCGTTCTATTCGGTGATGAGGCATTGAGGCCTAGACGCTTTGAGGATGGTCTTTGGTGTGACAAACGAGCGCCGGTGAACGTTTTCAAGTTTCCTACCGTGCTTGATATTTTGTACTAGGAACTGATTACAGAGTGGAACCCGCATGAAGCTATATGTGTGAGAAAAGGCTGTTCGACACCAGTTTCGGGAACTATTCCTACAGGTAAGAGGAAGAGGCTGATGGACTATTCTCACGGTGGTAGTACTGGTCAGAAGAATACTTCTGGTGGTCATTTCATTTTCTACAATAGTGGTAGAGAGGGGAACACGCAACCTCAGTGTCCACGTGACCCAGTTGAGTTCTGAGCATGCGGAAATATGGGTCCTCTACAATAATTCTATAGGTCATTTTTACCAGTGGCTAGTGAGAGGTTTTCTGTGTAGACTCAGTGTGTGGGAGACGGACAAGAAGCTTCTTATGAGTTGTGAAATTGGAATGTGTTAGGGTGTGCAGGCCGAGAGGGTGGTCATGGCTGTGGTTTCCAGACACTAGGATCTTAGTGACAGCAGGGCAAGTCAGCTCATGGTAGACAGGCTGTGTCGTAGGGCCACGATACTGGGCAGGCATATGTAGTGCAACAGACCCAACTTGAGCAGGATCTCAGACCTTCCACTGTCATAGGAACTATTCTAGTAGCTTCTATTTTATATTCTGTACTTTTCGATATGGGTTCTACACATAGCTTTATATCTATGCCTGTTGTGGCGATCCATGGGCTCTGTGTTTCTTCTTCTTCTGAAGTTATGAAGCAAAAAACTCCGTTGGGGACTAGATCGGCTGGTATGCATTAGTGCAGGGAGTTACCCCTAGACATTGGTGGGTGTCACATTCCTTAGGACCTCTATGTCTAAGAGATCACAGCTTATGATTTCATTCTCAGTATGGACCGGTTGGATCCCTTTCAAACCATTGTGGATTTCTATCGTTATAGGGTGAGTTTCACGTCACCATAGGGAAGAGAGTTTCTATACAAGGGCGAATGGGATATCCAGGCGAGTTGAGCTGGATCAGAGCATCGTGGGTGAGGTGGAGTTACAGCCCAGATTGCGAGTTTATATCTGGATGACCAGGGAAATTTTCAAAAGGATTTTCCTTCTGTGGTGCACAGTTTCAGGGAGGTCTTCTCGGATGACCTTTCAGGTCTACCACCAGAGCGTGAGGTGGATTTTTCTATTGAGATTGTGCAAGAAGCGGAACCAGTTTTCATTCCTCCTTATAAGATGGCCACACCTGAGTTGTAAGAGCTTAAGAGGAAGTTAGAGGAGTTGCATGAAAAGGGTTTTATATGATCCAATAATTCTCCTAGGGGTTTTCCGGTCCTTTTTGTGAAGAAGGTGAATGGTACCCTCTGACTCTGCATGGATTATTAGAAGCTGAACTAGTTGATGATTAAGAAATAATAACCCTTGCTGAGGATTGATGATTTTTTTGATCATCTTCTAGGAGCACAATTGTTCTCAATGATTGACTTGAGATCAGGATATCTTCAGTTGCACGTGAGACAATCAGACATACCACTTAAAGCCTTTCGAGGCAGATATGTTCTTTTTGAGTACTTGGTCATTCCGTTTGGACTCACAATGACACTGGAAATTTTCATGGATCTGATGAATCGTGTGTTCCACCCTTATCAAGAATCTTTTGTGGTAGTCTTCATGTATGATATCTTGGTGTACTGTCACACTTGACATGACCATGCTACCCAACTTGAGATTGTTTTTAGTCCACTGAGAGAGAATAAGATATATGCTAAGATCTCAAAGAGCCACTTTTGGATGGACTAGATTCACTTCTTGGGTCATATTATCGAAGAGGTAGGAGTTGTAGTGGACCCAGAGAAGGTGAGAGCATTAGTTTCCTAGTCTAAGCCTAAGAAAATGTTTGAAATACTGAGTTTCTTGTGGCTTCCTTGTTACTACATAAATTTTTTATAGAACTTCTCCTCCATAGCATTACCGTTTTCAGGTTTGACTAAGAAGGGTGTGATGTTCGTTTGGACTGAAGCTTTTGAGACAACCTTTCAAAAGCTAAAAGGTAGGTTGACATCTTCACCAGTACTGATACTTCCATACCAAGGGAAGATCTATATAGTTTACTATGATGCATCTGGTATTGGACTGGAAGAAATGTTGATGCATGGAGAGAAAGTTATTCTGTACGAGTCTCGGCAGTTGAGGCCACATGAGAGGAACTACCCGACGCATGACCTCGAGTTGGCTGTAGTTGTTCATTCGTTACGCTTCTGGAGACATTATCTCTTGGGAGAGCACTTTGTGGTCTTCAATGGCCACAAATGTCTCAAGTACATCTATACTCAGCATGAATTGAATCTTAGATAGAGATTGTGGGTCAAATACCTTCTATTCATTGACTTTGAGTTTGCCTATACACCTAGTAGGGATAACACAGTAGCTGATGCACTGAGTAGGAAGACTCAGACATAGGATGTGCAGGAGGCCAGTGGTGAGTGGCATCTTATTTCACAGTTATCTAAGATGAATTAGGAGGTGCACGATAGTCATGGGAAAACCTATCTTTCATCCTTAGTTGTGGCATCTACCCTCCTAGATAGAGTGAGGATGAGACAACTATTAGATTCAAAAGTCCTAGTTCTGCAGGAGTTAGTGGGATGTGGGGACCCTACTCTTGGTTGGGTGATAGGCGATGATGAGGTTCTACGTTTCCATGTATGAGTGTGGGTTCCATGGGATATAGACGAAGATTTGATGCGATATTTTCATTATTCGGCTTGGGTTGTTCATCCCGGAGTTTCCAAAATGTACCGTGACTTGAGACGTCGTTATTCGTGGCCACGTATGATAAGAGAGGTAGCTAGTTTTTTTACAAGATGTTCCACCTATGAGCAGGTGAAGGCTGATCATTAGAGGCCAGCCAGACAATTATAGCAGTTACCCATTCCAGAGTGGATGTGGGATGATGTCGCAATAGATTTCGTGACTAGGTTTTCGAGGAAACCATGAGGAAATGATGAAATGTGGGTTTTTGTGGACAGACTTACGATGGTGGCTCACTTTTTTCCAATCAAGCAGACCTTCTGAATAGATGAGCTCAGAAAGTTGTATATTCGAGAGGTAGTATGTCATCATGGGGTTCCTCGTTCTATCTTTTTGGATCGAAACACCAGATTTTATGTCTCGTTTCTCGCAGAGTTTTCAAATGGCACATGGTACATAGGTGCTTCTCAGCATAGCTTACCACCCTCCGGCCGATGGCCAGTCCGAGTGTATGATATAGGATATTAAGGACATGTTGCGTGAATGTGTCCTAGGTTTTGGGGGATCTTGGGAGAAGCATATACCCCTGGTTGAGTTTGCCTATAATAACAGTTTTCATGAAACTATTGAGATGGCACCTTACAAGGCTTTATATGGTAGGCCATGCTGATCACCCTTGTGCTGGATGGAAGTAGGTGAGGCAGCTTTACTGGGACCATGTTTCATGCAGGAGACATCAGATCAAGTCTAGTTGATTCAGAAGCAGATGGATACTGCACAGTCTCTTCAGAAATCTTATGTTGATCACCGTAGATGACCCTTGGAGTTCATGGTCGGGGATCTTGTTTTTTTTTGCGTGTTTCACCAAGGTTGGGATACAGGAAGATCAAGAGATAGGTTAAACATTCACCAAGGTATTTGGGGCCGTTTGATATTCTGGAGAGAGTCGGGTCAGTTTCCTACCGGTCGCAGTTACCACATAGGTACCAGGCCATGCATGATTTCATCCATGTATCTCAGTTGTCCTGTTATCATTCAGACCTGACTCATGTTTTTCAGCCCGAGGAGGTTGAGCTTCAGGTCAATTCATCCATTGAGGAGCATCTGATTTGTATTATTGAATGAAGAATGAAGGTTCTCTAAGGCCGGTCAGTTCCTCTCATACGGGTGCTATGGCAGCATGGCAGAGTGCATGATGAAACCGGGGAGTGGGAGACAAATGTACATTCTTAGTGGCCATAGTTGTTTTGAGTTAATCTTCCACAGCCTTGGAAGTGAAATTTGGGGATGAATTGAATTAAGGGGGAAATTTTTTACAAAACAGTTTCTTATTCTTGAGGTACATGTTTCGTCTTTTCCTTTTACCTTTAGTGTTTTTGATAAAATAAGGAAAATTGGGAATAATCCCCCATTTGGTGGGTACACGCCATTTACTTTTCCACACGCCGTGTACTTTGGCCGTGTGGGATGAGTACACAGGGTGTGTCGGCCTATCGGTTAAGAAACATGTAAAAATTTACTACACACCGTGTACTCAGTCGGTAGGTGAATAATAAGGCAGTGTAAGCAGATGCCAGTAGAGAGACAGTATTTTCCGTGTAATCAGGAATACACACCGTGTACCCATGTCGACGGATAAACAGTGCTGCGGGGGAATGAAGCCACCATAGGAATAGTTAAAAATTGAATAGTACACACCGTGTACTTGTGATTACATGTCGTGTAGTCTTTTTTTTCTTAAAATGGGAAATAGCCTCTTCATTCGGCATAGGAGGCTTTGAGTTTATTTTGGAGTCGAGATACGATACTGGAACCATAGAGGATCACCCGATCGCGCACCGGGAATTGGATTCTCGCCTTCGTCGATCAAGTTGGAATAGCACAGGTACATCGTTCCGTCTTTTTGTGTGTTTATTTCCAATTCTTTCCCAAGGGAATGTTATTTTATGTTGAATGTGTGAAATTTTATCCCAGATCCACGTTGTTCATGATCGTTTCAAGAGGTGTCGTTCACGTAAATCGATCAGGGGTGATCGAGGTAGGTGGTCTAGTGTTCATTCCAACTGTTGGGTTGATTTTTTCATCACATTTTGCTATGAATCCTGGTTTTGGGTGTCATATGGCTGAGGCATTTATTGAAAATGTATCTATAATTGTATAGATAATCTGATGATAAGTTTAAACTACTGTTTCAGATCACTAATTGGATCCAGGACCACCCTGGGGGTGCGTTCCTATGTTTAGCCATTTGTCCAGGATACTGGAGGGTATTCCATGATTATATTGTGAATTGAAATATCTTGAGAGAATGTTTATATAAATATTTGGTTTATTCTTTGGGCCTTTCCCGGTTCCTTTAGCTTGAGGGTAGTGTTCTATTTAGCCTGAGGGAAGTGTTTTATTAGCTTATAGGTAGTGTTTGGTTGGCCTGAGGGTAACCACTGTTTATGCCTATGGGCAGTAGTTTGTGTACCTGAGGGAAATATCATGTATTCCTGAGGGAAATGATTGTTACACCTGAGGGAAATCACATGCGAGTACTTGATTCGGTTACATGAGGGTCAGGATAGTATGTCTGAGGACACGACTATTTAGAATATTCACTGTGGTGATTTTCTATGTTGAACCTTCCAATATAAAGCACAAACTAGGAGGTGATAAGAGATAATTAAAATGGAAATGAAACTATTAGTGATAGTTACTTTTGAGTACTTTCTAGTTTACGACATTTACTTTTTCACACTGTTGTTGCACATTTTCACTAACAGTTGGTAGCGGGCCTTTGGTGGTTGCGTACTGCTATTTATTTCTCACACCCTATTTGGGTCATGTATTTGGCCCAAATAGACTATATTGCTGCAGGTGTCGATAGAGGAAAGGGTCCCTATACTGGTACATGATTATAGACATGGAGTATGAGAGAATGGGACCGAGCTTAGGCTTGCGATTCTAATGAGTTGCAGTTGCACCGTTCTGTTTTGTTTTGTTGTACTCGTACTTTGTGTTATATTGAATTGTATTGCAGTGTATCCTGTTTTGACTGTATTTATAGAAATAGTGACATGTTTCATCATTATATATATAATTGTAGGTTATCTTTTACTTTAGTTGTTCATTTCTAGTTCATATTGTTTACTGCTTCTGCTGTTTTATGTTGTATATCTTTTCTGCTGCGCTACACATTGACAAATGATGGCATAGTTTCCCCACTACCAGACATGGTCCCTCGCTGCTAGTCGGCAGCCTCTGGCATTTGGGGAAATGCGTTTGAGGTCATTTTACCAACCGGGTTAGAGGAACCAGTGGGGTGGGTTCCAGATCTGGGATGTTACATGATCATTCAAGTGTACAATGGACTACCACCTCACGAACTGATGTTATTCATTTTTCCATTACCACATTTCACGGTTTGTTATGATGATGAAAATAATATATATATATATATATATATGTGTATTAGATATTTATAAAATATTAATTACTGTAGATTAACTGTATAATGTATTTATTTTATCCAAATTCTATAGGAGATTCAATAACGTCATTCATCAATATAGTGGACTACCACCTCACGAAGAGATATGATTCCTCTTTCACTAATGATTCATAAGGAATGTTAAAACCGCAATTTTCAAGATTATATTTGAAATAAATGAAATAATTATGTTAATAATTAAATATTTATGACTCTACAATCATAAAAATGAAATTTCATTTTCATACCTTTTCACTATACATAATAATGACATCATTCGAGTACGTGCGGGCTACTGAGTTCACAAAGCGATATAAATCTCTTTTCATCACCACAACACATGAATTGTAATTATATGTTAATAATAGGTCATATATTATATTATTATCATTATGTGAACATTATAAATTACATACCATCTTTCCATAATGATCATTTGATGCTGGAAACGTTACTCATGTGTACATACAACCAATAAGCTGCAGGATCATAACACAGTAGAATTTTAATAACCATATTTCATGAAAAGTTTTAAAAATAAATTGATGTAAAGACATGATAACTAGAGAATTATTTTTATATATATGATATTACTAAATAATATGTGAATGATCTATATTTTTCATGATGAAATATACTTGAGAAAACAAGTCAATTATTGTCTGAAACGATGAAAACAATGAAATATTATTAACATAAGGGTAATCAGATGTTATCAAAGGATCATATATGATAATATAAATATAAATATGGTTATATTACAAGTTAATAACTTTTATAAATCCACTTTATCGTAGTTTAAGAAATGTTGAAACAAAAGGAAGAGTGAAGTAGTGGATTTCATCTCAATTTCATTTCATTGATACATATTGTAAGTTTATAAACCTAAATTATTTTATATGGTTTATTTATTTATAATTTAAAATGTATCATGATTAGTTAATAATTAATGTTAGTATATGTTTCTATTTAAATATTTCATCCAATTATATTTTTAATTAAAAATTACTAAGTGGTAGTGGATTTCCGGACCCAATTACAATTCATTGGGTTAAAGATCAACTCAATAGATTATGGGATTCTAAGATTATGTGTATAATGACTTTAGAATACATTATATTGTATTAAAAAATTATGTGTACTTATACTTGAAACACATAATAGATTCATTGATTATTTATTAATTTTCTATTATGATAATTGTAATGGTTCATTTTAAAAAGTCATTCTAATTAAGATTTTTTGTTTATGAATTCAATTTGGATGAAATTATTAATAAAAATTCCCAGTAAAAAAAATTTAATTTTACTTTAATATGGAAATTATATTTTTAATAAAATAATATTAATGTTTTCCACATGATTTTTCATAAATTTATTTAAAAATGTTGTATGAAAATCCGGCTTCATTTCTCACATTGATCTGAAATATGTTTTTATCCAAAACATTGTTTAATAAAAAGATTTAAAAAAATATATAAAATATTTAAAAATTATCTATTAAATGACTATTTTACAAATTTAAAATAATAAAAAAAATATTTTCAATGCATTTTATTCATTTTCAAAACAATTTCTGATTGTCTTTTACTAAAACATTATAAGGAAACTAATTATTGTTTTCTAGTCATAAAAAGTTCCTAAACCTTTTATAGTAAAAAAGGAATGTTATTTATTACTTTTATGTCATGTGATTAATTACCAGCAGTTAGGAAAATCATTTTATTGAATAATTTTTTTCAATTTCATGAAAGCATTTTTAAATTTTTTTTAAAAAGTGATTTTCAAAAAATGGTTATCGAAATGTTTTATGTTTAAAAAACCGACTTCCGAGATAAAAAGATATTTTCCCCAATAAAGTGATTAAATATTTTTTATGGTATTTTTAGACAAAAATAAAAAACTCCTTTATTATTTATCCAATGGGTATATATTGTTTTCATACTAGATTTATTCTCCTTATGGATGGTTTATGATAATTTTGACCTGGGAATGTATTGACATTCACTTGATTTAATCATTTTTTTGTCATTTAAAATCACTTCAATTGTTCAATTTCATAGAAAAATTAAATTTATTAAAACATATATCATTATCACTTACTGTGTTTTACTTTTTTTAATATTTTATATACATAGGATGTATTGATAAATTCATATCATTTACCCAATACATATAATTGTATATTGCATACTTCTCATGAATTAAATTGAATATTTGGTATCTGAGGAATGATTTGGACATGCAGTGATGGGTGGGTTCACAATTTTATATCCCATAGAGAAATAGACTAGTGGTTTTCATGTTCCTTATACATGATGTCTAATAATTAAGGATTTCCTTTATTAAAAATTAAGGTAATATTATCCATGTGATTTTCAGAATGAGATTATATTTGGATACATTTCATTTTAATTATATTGTTTAAATGGAATGTATTTTATGTTACATACCTTTCTATATTGACTATTCCATATAAAATTATTTAATTGGAAAGTGTGATCTATCATTTACCTTTACATATTGAAAAAATTTATTTATATATGATAGCTTCCACTGTATGTATCCCTTATTAGGAATTTGAGATGACCAACATTTTTTCCCTTCCCCATGTTATATATATTAATTAGTTGGATTCTTTTTGTAGGAGGATGATTATTTTCTTTTGTTATTTATATTTTTTTTTCAAATTCCCAATGTTAAAGGGGTATCATGTGTGTAAGTAGTTCTTTAAAACATATTAACCGATCTTCCCTTTTGGATTTTATTTCTCCTATCTATTCCAATGAAATAAATTAGTCGCCTGTTTTGGGAAATTAGGGTCGGGGTCACTACTATCAGATTCAATGTGAGGTTTAGCAGAAACCATAGGGACAAAATTTATAAAATTATTTATTTGGGAATATTAACCTATGATATATTATGATGATATGTATAGAAAACAACCTAATTTTTAGGTGAGGAAGTGATTATGTGGGTTTTATAGAAAATAAATCCAGGTCCAAATAAATCACATTTTATTTATAAATCAGTTTGATAGATTGTAAAATAATGAAATCCTCTAAGAAACTAAGTGTAGGATTCTGAGATTAATAATTCGTAAATTTTATTTTATTATATGTATGTCATCGTATTTGGATTTTTTTTATATTTTTAATTTTATAATCTAGTACGATATATAACATTGTTTAAAAAAGGGAACTAGAAGGAATAATGGTGTTAGTACTCATGATTAATGCTGAGACTGACACACTGAGCTAGCCAACACAAATGGTATTGAAACTGATACTACAAATAATGTTGGACCCTATAAATAGATTATATTTCTGGGAAATATATTTTTGGTAGTGTGACGTAGGGAAAAATAAAGAGTTATAGATGTAGTTTATTTTATAAAAGGTGATGCAGATTAATGGTGGCTGTTGATCCTAAATACTAGAGGGGAAGGTTAAATTGAACTCATGTAGTGAAAAAAGATTTTATGGATACATTATTTGTAATAAATTATCCTCTCGTTAAAGAACTAAAATGAAGATAAAGTTACATAGTTTAATGAGAAAGGATGAATAATGTGTTTTGGAGTATAAATCTTCCATTAAAAGGTTATAAGGGTATGATATGAGTCACATATGAACCATATATTCCATGGCCAATGATTTCGTTGAAGGGATTAAGATAAGTATTTATGGGTACAAGACCCTTAAATGTTTTCTTCACATGATGAAATAGTTTTATGTGCTTCCAAAAAAAAGAAAAAATTATTCATGTCTTATTGATTCAAAGGTAATAAAGATAATTATAGGATGGAAGAGAAAAAAATGAAAAAATTAAAGAAGGGAATAAATGTCTTCCCCACAAGTGGTAATTCTAGAATGAAACACCTTGGAACATACTTGAGGGAAATGAGAGTTTATTATAGCTGTAGAGAAAAATGTTGGCATTCTTGTGATTTTTAGGGAAAGGAAAAAATAAATGTGAAATGTTTACAATGTATGGAGATGTGACACTATGAAAATTAATTCCCCAAGAGTCAAGGCCATATAACTTAGAAGAAGCTTATAGATCAAGGTCAAGATTATGCTATTGATATAACTAAAGTGGAAATTTTAATGTGCCTATGTATTTGGATCTAATAAAAATCTTGTAAAATTATATTTTTGATGATATTATCATTATAGAAACCATGAAATGTATAGGTAGTGAACTGCATTACTATTTCTTGAAGGATTTGATACCATATATTTAATTATATCCATGACCAAGAAAATAAATTCGTGGAAAGCTAAACATCATGGAAAAAAATTATTTATTGAAATATAACCTTTAATATGTTTCTTATAAAGTGATAGTTATGTGGGGATAAAGAGGTTATTTATATGTATAAGTAAATTGGATAGTGCTGACATCTTTAGAACTATTTGATGATTCATTGAAAAAGAGGTTTATGCTTGATGGTGTTTAATACATCAATATATATAAGTAGTATATCATAAAATTTGAGTCTTACTTATGTAATATAGCATAATGATGGTTTTAAATATGGTTTTACGGTGTTTGTTATATTACCATGCATCAAGAGAATACACGATGAAGGAATTCACATGTTTAGTTTTTGATAATTATGTGCTCCCTCATGTTGTTTGGGGGAATAATGATAAGTTCATTTTATAAATTCAGTGATATTATTTATAATGTGATAGATCATAATATTTTTTAAGGTCTATAAGGTTAAAACATTATGATATTTCTAAAACTAACCAGTGGATTCCATTTTATTGATTAACGTATTAGGTCACCACATAGAGATTTATGAATTTTGGATAATCATTATTAAACTATTTTCCATTATGACATCTAAAGATCAAATGAATTAATTATAAATATTTTATTGTTATTTTGATTCAATAAATTTCAATTTTAGTGATTTAAAAATAAAAAAATACGTTTTTATATTAATTTCGTGGAGTATGATTTGAAATGTAAATTAATAGGAGTGTAACTAATGGATTTAATTGAGCATATGCAATATAAATATACCGAGTTAGTATAATTCCTATCATTAATATATAGTGAATGACTTCCTAAACTCAAGGAAAATGTTTTTGGATAAAATATATTTTTCTATTACCATTGTTTTTGTTGATATTGAAGACTGTTTTCACGTATCATTAGTTTATTGAGTTGTGGTCATTAACCTTCTCTAGATCACGAATTTTCTTAAGATCAATGTACTCTGTCACTCTCCATATTTAATTGGGAATTAGTGTTTTCCATCAATAAAATGTTTTCATATCCCAACTATGTTATCATACTTGTAATCTATATCATTTTATTATTCCACATGACATTTATATTGTTTCAAGAGGGTCATTTATTAAACTTTTTACGATGTGGGTTTTTCAAAAATGGATTTTCAATATTAAAAGCGTTGTTTAGTAATATAATTTTTGTACATATACTAAAGTATTTCATTAAGGTGGGTATAATTTAACACCCTAATATTTTACAATAAATTTCTTTTAGAATAAATATAATTTCGTTGATAGCGTGCGTTGGACACAACACCGGGTTTAAACAAAACAATGTTTAGTCACGCTTTGTACACTGAATTTAAAATTAATTCTAACACTTTTAGAAAATTTATCTGAAATAATAAAATTATTTATTTAAATAAAAATAAGAAATTATTAGAGGGTTAATTTTTGTGATTTTTATTTAAAATCCATTTTTTGATGAATAGTGATTATTACTGAATTTTAACCGAAAAAGCCTATTCATTAAGATAAATTATAATGTTAAATATTCTATTTTAATTTTATTTAAATTAAAATTTGATTAATTATATATCAGTTAATCCAATTCGATTCATTATAATCATTTTCATATTGAATTATGATATAAAAACATTGAAAGTTGTTGAACATTTTCTCTTTAAAACTGTTGTTCTCATCGAATCTGTGAGATTAATTTGAAATTAAAAATTTCCACATCTATAAATTTATTTTAAAAAAATGATTCTTTAAATGGAATAAGAATAAATTATAATGTCTAAATATTTCAAAATTAATTTTTTAACAAATGTAATAGTGAGAAAAATATAAATTAATCGCTATGTATAAAATATAAAATGGTTTATATGGGGTAAAAATTAGAAGATAAGAGATATAATGATATAATAATTTTAAAAAAATTCATTTTCTAGCCATATTACTACACTTATGAAAATATTATCAATTTCTTTTAGTTTTTGGGATAGTTTTCAATGAATTTTACCTATATAATGAAACAAAAAAAGTGAACCTTCAATGATTTCAATATATATAATGATTTTTATAGGAAAAAACAATATATGTTCAGTTATAAATATTATTTCGAAATATTAATGATTTTTATAATGTAAATTTATTTTAATTTTTGGAGATATAATCATTTAATTAAATTATTTAAAACACCATCATAGTAATTATTTAATAAATAATTATAAAATAAATGTAAGTAAAAATTATAAAAGTTAAGTAAATCGAAATAATTATTATGTTACATAATATTTTTAAATGTATATTTAATTTCACACAAGATTCAGAAAAATAGATACAAATTTTTTCTTTGTATTTATAATTTTTTTTAAATTAAAATTAAATGAATAATTTTAAAAATGATATTGTTGGAATTCCCTAGTTTTTATGCTCACAAATAATGCTTAATTATTATTTAGTATGTTGCATTATTTTTAATTATTTGTACTCATCATCCTAAACCTATGTTGTTTGAATTTATTGGAAAATATAATTTAGAAAATTATGGTTTAGATTAATTCACCGATAATTGTCTTAGTGATATGTGAGTCACCAACAACTGACCTCCTGACACATGACCGACTGATTCCTGACCTTCTGACCCCTGATTGACCAACATAGAAAGTAACAGACAATTAGAATTTTGGTATGTATAAGCTACTGATAGGTGAGTTGTTGAAACATCACCTACCAACTAATCGACCAACCGATCCTGAGTTACCGATGCATGTTTGATCTAATGATTGAATGATCTACCAATATACCGAATTACTAACAACTTGAGAAACTAGAAACATGGGATATTGATTTTATGAGATGTCAACTAACTTAGACACCGATGATCTATCTCATAAATTAAAAAATAATAATAGTGGTCAAATTTGTTTTGTTTAATGATACTAATTTTATTAATGATTTCATACCAAAAACATTAATGACACTATCAGAGAATAGAATGAGGTACATGGTAGAATCAAATTATCGAGAACATTCTCTTGGTGGGATGACTTGTATAAATAGAATAAATAATCAATAGGCTACACATATATATTAAAAATGAAGGAGATTTCGTGTACACCTTAGATAAAAAAAAGATCTTCCTATTATGCATACATGAAGACATTTCTAAGCACCAAAACCACAGGAACATTTGCAGCAACAAACATAGAAGAGAATAACACTTCGTGGAAGTTTCTACATTATTGGGAATGAAATATAGAAGAGGAAACGATATCTTTTTTTCTTTCTATTTATGTAATTCAACTCCAGCTTCAATTATACCATTTTTAAAGGGTCCAATATCTCCATAACACAACTCATAGAGCTCTCTAAACCGTATTATCATTATATTTCTCCGCCTGAATTCATTATTTATATTTAAAAAATTTTATTTGTTAATTTTTTATAAGAACACAATAAATTTTATCCTAAAATAGAATATATATATATATATATATATATATATCTTCACCAACCTACCTTTTTAATCTCTTAAACTCTAACAGATAATAGTGCAAGAGGACCCTACATGGCCTGTCTATTTGTTTTGTACTCCCACAAATACTGTGGGAGAGGTCTGTTGACCATGATAGTTTTTATACTATTGTGTACACATATCCACAGTGTAGATAATGTCTATTTATATAAATTTTAGGGTAGTAGGCGATGGCCCATTGGATAGGTCTAAGTCTCTTCTTGAGACAGGAAAACTTTTTTTAATCCATTTTGATTTTTCAAGTTCAATTTTTCTTTCCTGTTTTTGTAAATTCATATTAGAAAACTTCAATTCACATTAATAGTTAATATTAGATTGTGTTTGTATTATAATATCATTTAGTATAGTATTTTTAATTTCTTAAATTTTATTCCATAAAATATTAAATGAGAATATATCTATCATTTAGAAATCATTCAACCAATCAAATAATTTATAAATATGATACTTTGGTTAACTAGGCCATATTTGATTTCAAATTAGGGGATATTTTTAAATAGGCATTTTTGATAGAAACTTTTATAGTAACTCAATTCACACCCTTCTTGAGTTTCCTATTACCAACATTTTTGTATCAAAGGATTTGTTGCTGTTAACATTTTCAAACTTCTTAAATCTTTTGAATTGTGATTTTAATTGTGTATTTAAAGGAATATAAATTTCTATCAGTTCAAAATTCAGAATTTTTATAAATTATTAAAATCTATTTTTAATGGAAAATAGATAGTAAGTTGATACTCCTAAATGACTCACTAATTTAATGGCGCAAATTATGCGTAGTGGCAAACTGAAATGAAAATTCATTTGGAAACTATGAGTTTTGAAATATGGTGTTCAATTGTAGATGAATATAAGATTCCTACTACTACTAGGAATACTTGGGATGATTCTAATAAGGCATGCTAAAATAATAAGTATAAATCTATGAATTCCATATACTTATCTTTATGGAATTATGAATTTAATTGAATTTATTCATGTAAAATAGTTCGGGAAATTTGGGACACATTAGATGTT
Organism: Viscum album; assembly: GCA_963277665.1. Classification (NCBI taxonomy): domain Eukaryota; kingdom Viridiplantae; phylum Streptophyta; class Magnoliopsida; order Santalales; family Viscaceae; genus Viscum; species Viscum album. The sequence continues at coordinate 322,823,302 of OY728156.1, forward strand.
TCAAATGAAGAACCATTTGTGTAAAGGAAATGTGACCTAATACATATACTATAAAAATATGATAATTTTAAGATGAATCCTAACGATCATATGTATGAAATGTATCTCAGGTTCAATGAAATTGTAAATACATTGGTCTATTTAGGAGAGAAAATCTAATCCAAGGAACAAGTAACGTGAATTCACCGAAGCTTACCAAAATGATGGGGAGGAACCTCAGTATCAATAAGTGAATCATGTTATATACATTTAGTACCTATAAAAGATTTGATCGGCAAGATGATGATGTATGATAATGAGCTTTAGGTTAACATAGAAGAAAATGATAAACTAAAGAGAAAGTTACTGGCTTTCAAACCACATACTCTAAAAAAATTGAAAGTAAACATTTATACTGATTGTTATACCAATGAAAAATCGCCAGGTGATAGAAATGTGAAAATGGTTCAGGTTTCTAGAATATTTAAGATGTCTTATAGAATAAAGAAGTTCTTTAGAAAACCTAGATACACTAGGATGTATGACAACAAAAGAAACTGTAAAAAGGTTTGAAAGATAACTAAAAATAATAATGAAATCATCAGTTATGAATGTAAGAGAAGAGGACAAGTGAAATTTTACTATCCTAAGTTAAAGATCAAAAAGAAATATGAGGAAAATTATAGAAAGTAAAATAATGTAATGAAGGGAACCAAGAGTTCCCATGAAGATAGCTTCAATGAAACTAAATGTTCACATGATGAGAATGCTGACAAATCAAAAATGTGTTTCAAGAAAAACACATCTAAGGAAAGCTATTTAAATATTTTAATTTAGATATTATAGTACATGGAAAATGGGAATTCAAGACATCTGAAAAGTGACTATTCAATCTTAAGGAACCTTATCATGATAAATGGGGGGCATGTCACCTTTGGTGACAATACAGAATGAAAAACATATTGTCCTTGGACAAATCAATCACATTGATTCAATTTTAATTTATAATGTTATTTCGGTTAATGGTCTTAAGTTAAAATTCATAGAAAATAAAAGTTATTTGATGATGGATTTAATGTAAAATTTGAAAATTGTTCTTATAATGTTTTCTATTCTCTAAATTATTATTTTTTCATTGATTTTAGATATGAAAATGACTATAATGTTAATATAGATTCCTTAGTTTCTCAAAATGTTGGTTCCATAAGTCTCATTTACAAAGTGTCTTGGATCTAGAATATATTATTAGTCAAATATAATATTCACTCCATTAGAAATATTAATTGGAAAGTATGAGTCAATAATTTACATAAACTTGAGTTTCCAAATGATAAAGTCTGTAATCCTTATCCAAAGGGAAACCATCATAAAATAACTTTTAAACATAATAAAGAAGTTTCAACTTCTCAACCTCTTGATTTTGTTGAAAATGATTTTGATCGACCTTCTAGAGTTACTATTATAAATGGGAAGACCTATGTATATGTTCTATTAGATGAATTTTAAAGATATACGTTGACATTATTTAGTTCAAAATCATGAATAATGTTTGTATTTCACCATGCATTCTAGGTCATTAGAAAACCTAAGTGGACTTAGGATCAAAATCACAAGAAGTGATATTGGACTTGAGTTCGAAAATAAAGTATTTAAATAATTTTAATCACTAAATGGCTATATTCATAACTTCTCTACTCCTAGGAAACCCAATCAAAATATAGTTATAGAATGAAGAAATAGAACCTTACAATAAATTTCCTCAAATATGTTTAGTGAATATAAATTAATTTTTTTTTAATTTTGGGAGGAATCCATGAATACAGATTTCTATATAATCAATAGAGTTTCAATTATAAATATCCTTATGAAACCACCCTATGAGTTATGGAACAATATAAAGCTAATGGTTAACTAATTTAATGTTTTTTATTCAAAATCATCATCCTTAACAAAAAAGATAATCCAGAAAAAATTTCCTCCAAAAGTGATGAAGGAATTTTCTTATTTTATTCAACCTCTAGAAATGACAATGTGGTCTTCAATAAGAGAACCAAGTGTGTGGGAGAATATGTACATTAAAATTTTGATTAAAAAGATCAACTAGAACCTAAGAACTCTCTTGAAAATATTGAGGATGTTTTGTAAAATCATGACTTGAATTATAAACCATCTAACTCTATTGTTAAGCTAGGTTCACAACCGTCTAGTTCTAGAAATCTTCCAAATCCTGATAATAGTGTATCCAAAGTCATATAAGAAACTAAAATAACTAGACAACCTTTTATAAATATTTTAGAATTTTTATGAACCATCCCATCGATGTTTTAATTGGAGACTTATATAAGGGAACATAATCTAGATCTTCTCTAAGGAACCATGTCGAACATCAAGACTTATTGTAACATCATGAATATAAAAATATCAATGGATATATCAATGAATAATTTTGGGTGAAGGATATGCAAGAAGAATGTAATCTGTTTGAAAGAAACTATGTCTAGACACTTATTGATATACCCATGGACACCTTGAAAATATGCACTAATTGGGTTTTAGAAATAAATTATATGAAGATGGAAATATATTAAATAATATGGCTAGACTAGTTACACATGGTTATTTTCAAAATAATGAATTGACTACGAAGAATCTATTTCACCTACTTCCTGACATGAATCCATTATAATACTGCTTTATTATGTAGAAAATCTTAATTTTAAACATTTTCAAATGGATGTTAAAGGTGAATTAATTAATGGGTATATTGCTGAGGATAATATTTTGACCAAATCAATTGTTTTAAAAATATTCATCTTCAAAATCATGTTTTTAAATTAATAAAATCTTTGTATGGTTTAAAACTGGATCAAAGAGCTTGGTATGATAGGCTCCACACTTTTCCTATTTCTAATGGTTTTAAAAATATTATTATTGACCCTATTTTTTCCATAAAAATAATTATTGAATATAATTTAGTGGTTTAAATATTTTTTAAGTCATTATATTTGGATCTTTTAAAAATTATTTAGGTATTCATTTTTTACAAATGATTCATAATGAATTTTAGATGAGTTTAATTGGTGATCTAAAATAATTTCTTCGATTTCAAATCTTTTAAAAATTAATTTATTATATAAAATCAAAGAAAATAAGATAAAAGTATTTTAAAATTATTTAATATAGATAGTACTAAAATTAGGGATACTACCATGAGTACCAACTATAAAATAAGTCCTGATAAATATGAAACAATAGGGGATCTATCCAATTATAAAGGTATGATTGGATGTCTTATTTACTTGACTTCTATCTAACGAAAAAATATTTTTAGTCTGTGTATGTGTGATTGTTTTCATCAATATCCTAAAGAGTAACAAATTATTACTGTTATATGAATATTTAATTACCCCAAATGTACTGCCAACATTGGACTGTTCTATCCAAGAGGTCAATCATTTGATTTAGTTAGTTTTTCTGATGGTGATTTTTGTGATTGTAAGTTAGATATAAAAAACTATATAATATTTCACTCTTTGGGAATGTATCTAGTATTTGGTGTAGTAAAAAGAAAAATTCTTTGGCATTATCTAATGGTGAAGATGAATGCACAAATACTGGTAGTTTTTTGTGATTAGATTTGGTGGATGAAACAAACATTACTGGATCATGGATATTATTTTAGGAATGTCCTTTTAAACTGTGAGAAAACCAGTTCTAATGAAATTTATATAAATCTAATTTCTCACAAAAGAATAAAAAATATCGATTTCAGACACCTATTTTTGAGATATTACTTTTAAAAATGTTATTTATCACTTGAATTCATTAGCATAAAACGATAGCTTGATGTTATTTTAAGTAAGACTTCAAATTCCAAGACGATGAGTTAAATCAGACATGAGATATAGAAGATCAATTTTTGAGGTCCTAAAATTGATTAACCACCAATAAGACCTATTATTTATGACTCACCAATGATGTATCACTAACGCGACTCACTGATAATGTCTCACAAACATGGCCCACTGACAGGACTCACTGATGGTGACTAAACTATATGTCTCACCAATGTGTCTCATCGACAAATATTTATTATTTCTTTATATTTAATTTTAAATAGTTCTATTTTATTAATTACATATATATAAATAAACTTTTTATATTTTATGTTTTCGAATCCCTAAATGATAAAATAAGGTTCTATCCAATACTTTTTACCCCACACTTTTACTCTCAGACTCTTACCCTCGAACCCTAAATTCTAGAGATCCTACCATTATATCTTGAACTAAATACATCGAAACTCTCTAAATATATCATGTCAATAACATTCTATAATGATGTTATGATTAGTCACATCCATTCCAGATGAAAAAAAACGAATCTAGCAAGCTTGAACATAAGCCAATTCATCTTGAACTTATAAAACGTATCATGATTACTAAGAATGAAGTACACTATGATTTTCTACTATCAAGTAATTTTCTCCTGCTAAATATGTTCCAAGATCAATCTTGGTTGGCATGGTTCTCCATCAATGAAAGACCGTACTATCTGAGGCAAGTTAATGCTTCTTAACTTTATGTTGATCTTTTCTGTGAAGGATCAGAATTGTATTGGATAAAGTTGATGATAGATGGAAAAATCACCTTTTCACCCATTCATTGGGTAGAATTATTGAAGGTATCACACAAGGGTATGTACGATGAACTTCAACGAAGTTATCTCCCAACTAGTTATCTTCACTATTATTAGGAATGAATAGTTGAGTTGACTAAAAATGAATTACATAAGAGGGCTTTTTCAATAGTGCTTGATGGTGAGTGCATGCTCTAATTCAAATTCTTCCTGTATCAATTATGTCATAGGAAAGGGGATTCTTCCTCCATCAAGAACCAGTATGTTTAATTGTAAAATATATTGAATACAATTAATAAGATTAATTTGTGCAGATATTTTACTGTTCATATCAGAGGGATAATCAAACCCTACTGCAAGAAAAACTATTTGTTTTATCCAAGTATTATATTATCTATGTTCCAATATATTGACTTGTTGAATGACTGTGAAGAGATAATTTCATCTTTTTATGGTTTCTATCTAATAAATGTTATCTATAAGAGGATGATAATTAATTGGAACCCCAAGAAGAATATGTGGGTTAGAGAAAATGCAATGTTTTATGAATATGTCAATCCTTTTTATTATTCCTTGAGGCTAAGTAATATGGTAGACACTGGTCTTGGACCAGATGAAGTGCATGTATATTTATATGAGGATGATATAACTAAGGATGTTCAAGGAGTTGAATCACCCATCGATGACATGAGTGGTCTTGAAATTTCTGAATGTCAAGAGAGGATGACTTACAGTCCTGAAAGACTACCTAGAACTCTTTCCTCTAAAGAACCAATTCTAGATAAGGATGGTAGTGAGGAGAATGATGAATCAGAAGATGATGAGTGTGATATATGATCTGGTGGTTATGTTGAAAAAATGGTGAAGTGGTAGAAAGTGTTAGTGAAGAAGATGATGATGATAGTGATAAAGATGAGGAATAAACTGAAGAATATGATAATGCAAGGGAAATGGGAGATGGAGGATTTGATGGATCTAATAGTTAATCAAATTATTCTAATGACTATCAAGGTCTTGAGGCTGAACCTATTGATCATTAAAAAGAACCTACTAACCATGAAGGTCCTACTCATCTATAACCAGTTGTACAATCCCACGAAGCTCTAGAATCATATGTGGTTGGGGGAATGTTATCTTGATGTTCATGTGCATGAAAAATTCCATGCTGAAGAAGAAGTTATAGTGACTCATGTATAAGAACATTATTATTTTATAAATAAAACATCTATTGAAAATAAAGAATCTATTGAGGATGAGAGACATGTTATGCGTTAAAAGGATGATGTACTTGTTCCTTTGGGGGACATTGTTGTGACAATATGGGGGATATATCAATTACATGTGACTTTTGGTATAGTTTATCCAAAATCTTAGAATAAGATAGATGCTTCTATTCGTTATTCCATTCATGTGGTAGCTTTAGAATCTATTGAATATGACACAAATGTTGATATTTATGCTTTTGAGGTAGAATCATTGGCTGTAGTTAGATCTACCTCTTCACATCCAACTACATGTATTCTAAGACATGGTAAAAGAGATACTAGTTTGATCACATAATGAGTTGTGTCCAAGGATGAGCCTCGATTGGTCTCAAATCTGGAATCCATTGTCCTTGATAATTAGAAAATGAAGAATTATTTGACTACTATGGTTCCAGCCATTAATAGTCTCACTATTTATTATAGGAAATCATGTGATAATGTGGTGAAATCTTCTGAGGATGAAGCTTCTTATAGTGTTATAGCTTAGTTTCAGCATCATACTCTTGAATTGGACCAATTGATATTAGTTATCGGAGATATATTGTAATGTGACTCATATTCATATGCGCCTATTTTTCATTCTTCTAATTATGAGATTATTAGATCTATGATTCGAGAAGAAATTCAGACTATGATGGGTGGAACTGATCCAGAGATCCATAGTAATATCATCAATAAGAGTTACCCTTTCCATGAAAAGGTGAGATTCTGCACACAAAAAGTAACTACTACTCAAGAAGAAATAACTAAAAAGGTAGACTTTTATTTTATGTGTTTTTACACCAATAATTAGATAACCAGTCATTTCATGTATGTGATGGAAAAAATGAGGATACCTTCAGTCACTAATGCCTTAAAGGATCATTTAAATAAGATTATAAAATTCACTATTATCCTTGAAATTTTTTTGGATAATAAGGAATATTTTGAGCATGATATGGAATGCGGTGGTGAGATCATCAAAGACGTAAACAATCAATTAAATCCCTTCATGCATCATCATTGTAGTACCATTGTTGATCCATTATCTACTCATATCAGAGCTATCATGTACCCTTATACTACTTCATTTTCCCATTTCACTATGACCCCTTCTCTGGGACTTATCCAAAATCGACATGTCTTCCATCATGAACATATAGGACCACATTCATCTTCTATCTTGAGCCTTGTTTCATATGTTTTTCATGGAGTTTATCTTCAATATTTCAGTACCCTCATTATTCCATCAACCACTAATACTTATTCACCTATTTCTCCTTCCAATACCTCCTCTGATAAATGAAATAATGTGATGTACTCAGATGTGACCAAGATGTAGTCAGATCACTATTTTATAGGGATCTATTTTGATATTTTGATATTACATCGACTGTTTGACTAATGCAATAACATGGTTATGTTTTTCATTTCATTATGTGTTATTTATTTTCCTTCATTTTTTCCATTTTGATAAACCAAAAAGGGTGAGAATGTGTATGGCATACAACTTTGATGGAGCTAAAATGAAACATTAAATTAAAAGTGAACATTTTCTTAAATGAGTTTTTAATAAGGGATATTTAAATATATTTGTGTTTGTTTTAAATTTTTTATCTGTTATGATAATTTCCTCCCTTATGATCTGTTTAATATGTTAAGAAGACTTTAAATTGATAAACATAAATTAACTATTTTGGTATATAATGCCATGATTTGTGATCATAAAAAAGGGGTACATTGTTTTTATTCTTTAGTTTTAATGATCACAAATGATCCATAATTTTGATTTTGAAATTTATATTGTGTTAAATTATGTATAATTACAATTATAAACTAATTCTGCTAGAATTTATATCATAAGACAGGTTAAAATATTGTGGCTATGTTTAAGCCACTGATACTTGTCATACCACTATGTGAGTCACTGACTGTTGACCTATCGATGCCTAACCTGCCGATGCCAGACCTACTGATGCCTGACCTACTGATTCATGACCTACGAATAGAGATACTGGACGAAACATAGAATTTTTCTATATAAATGCTACCAATAGCTAAGTTAAAGATGCAAAAAACTACCAATAGCACGACTGACCGATCCTGAGATACTGATGCATGTTTTATATATCGACATAATGATCTACTGATAGAACTACATACCGATATCTTGAGACACCAAGATCAGGAGACACCCACTGTCTGAGATGACCACAGATAGACAATGACGTGTTGTCTCTTAAATTCAATTTTTTTTACTAACATTCATATTTTTGTTATCTAATGCTACTGATTATATTAATTATTTTTTATAGAAAACAATAATTTTATTTTCAATGTTAAATACTAGGAACAAGGTACCATTAAATGATTGAGAACATGTTCCTTGTTAGTTGACTTGTATAAAGAGAATACCTAATCAATAACCTGCACCAATATATACGAGAAGTGAAAGAGATATCTTGTACAACATAGATAAAAACACAAGTGCTACCTACTTTTCATCCAAGATGATATTACTGAGAACCAATACCCCAATAACATTTGAAAAAAAATTTATAGAAGTGAATAATGCTACGAGGAAGCATCTACCACCCTAGAAACCGCAGAAAAAAGAAAAAAATGACACTATATTTTTCTATCTATTTCTAGAAGTCGACTCCAACTACTCTTCTACCACCTTTAAACTGTCTAAAAGCATAAGAATGCATAAAATAGAGCTTTCTAAACAATATTCTCATTATATCACTCTTACTATGTACATTATATAAATGTCAAGTAGTTAGTGTGTTTCTGTTTTATAAAGAAACAATAACTATTATGCTAAACAAGAAGATACATTGATATATTCACTGACATTCCTTCTTACACACTTACACAACCTCAGATAATATTGGAAGTTGTCCATGTGTTTCTAGTCTATTTTTTTACTACTCGAATTAATATTCTAGAATAGTTCTGTTAACTTAGATGGTTTTTCTCTATTGTGTACCCCAATCCATGGTGTGGATAATGTTTATTTATATAAATTTATTGGTAGAAGGTTATCTCCAAGGGGAGAGGACTCAGCCTCTTATTGAGACTAAACATCTTGTTCTAATCTGAAGTTCCATTTGAAGTTTAGTTTTTCTTATATTTAATTTTTTATTCAATATTATAAACTACACTTCACATTGATAATTAATATCAGATAGTGTTTGTATTAGAATTTTATTTAGTATACTATTTTCAAAAGTTAAATACCAATCCATATTGTTTTCACGGGGAGTTCATTAATATTTGAGAAGTATTTCAAATAATCAAATATTTTATAAATCTACAACTTTGGTCAATTGGAACATATTTTTTTTAAATAGGGTTTTTTAAATAAAAATTTTCAATAGGAACTCAATTCACTCCCCTCTTGAGTGTTCGTCTTCGACCGATAGATATTAATGTTATTTTTTAATAAATGATATTTTACTAAATGATTTAAAATTACGAAAAATACATTATTCAAAAACATTATTTTATATATTCATAAATATAAAATATGGCCCACTAATGGAAGAATTATTATTTTAGAATAAATATATGGACCCATATATAGTAAAAAATCTATTAGTGATGTTAATGTTAAAGTAGTTTTTTTCTAGTTACACATTATTTTGTTGAAACTACTTTCCAAAAAATATAGGATTAATATTTTATAAATTCGATATAATATTTTGGATCTTGGGGTATAAATTATATAATATGTATCATTTTATTTTACTATTGATGTATAAATTATATAGGATAAATATACTAGTTACTGAAGTAAAAAACTAGAATGGTAAAAATAAGGAAACATAGAAGTTAAGGTACAAAATGAGTAAATCTTATGTAAAATTTTTAAATAGAGGTGTGTATCAAACATATAATACACCAATACTTTATTATATTTTTTGGATCCAAATATGGTAATATATAACTCTCAATAGTTAATAGTTGTGGGTATTCACCAAAATGACACCCCTTCTTAACTCTGGAAGGTGATCACTCTCCTATCATATTCATCACTTCAAACATCATTGGATTAGACAATACATGTAAAAATATATTTAAAACATTCCAAAAATAATTCTATAATTCATAGTTTTGGAATGATGACTACCAAATAATTTTTTAGTGTAAACCTAAGGAGGATACTCAGAAACGAGGCAATGTTATTCAATGTAGGCCTTTATTTTATATCATTATCCACATCCTTAAATTATATTTATAGCATGATTATATAATGGAATCAATATATTAAATATATTGGGAGAGTTTTATGAAATCTGTTGTACTTAAAACCATCCCCACTTCCAAAAAATTGGTTACTAAATCATCATTCGTGTGTACAGAAGAATAGAACCTCATGAACAAATGTCATTCATTTTTCCATTACCACCATTCACTTTTAGGTATAATGACGGATAAATGGAATTATTATTGTATTTATAAAATATATATACATATTGAGTAATTTTATCATATATATCTCTTTACCTTACATTTCATAGACAATATGATAATGTCATTCATGTGTACGGAAGACAATAACCTCACGAAGCGATGTGATTGTTCATTCAATAACAATTCTAGAAAGTAAAAATGATATATTTTTTGATTCTATGTCATATATATGGAATAATCATGATATTATTGAAATATGTTACAATTTTTAAAAATAATAAATCATTATATTTGTCTTTCCTTCTCACCCACTAAAAAAAGACAACATCGTACATGTATGTGTGAACAACTGCCTTTACAAAGACATGTAACTCCCGTCTCATAAATAAACTATATGGAATACATATATATGTATAAAATATGATATATATGATTTTATTATCATTATTTAAATATTATATGTAACTTTACTTCTTTCTATTGTGATCTTTGGAATGTGGAATTGTCACTCATGTAGAAGTATGCCCTACATTCTCAATGATCATGACATTATTCATTTTTTGTAACTATAATTAATGACCAGTTTTGAAAGTAAAATTGAAGAAACTATATGATAATTATTTCAGTATTATTATTCTAGAAAAGATATATAAATATAACATGTGGAAGATCTAGATATTTGATAATGAAACAAATAAGAGAAAACAAGTAAATTACAAAGAAAACATTGACAATAATGAATTCTTATAATCAAAGGCTGATAATATGTTGTAAATGGATCATATTTGATATGATAGATATTTATATGGGGTTTTATATGTTAATAACAGTTTTATATTCTCTATGTAGTTAATTAATGAGCTTTCAATTAAAAGGAACCACGAGGTCGGAGATTGGTCTCAATTTTATTACATCGAGTCATATTGTTATGTTATGATCCTAATTTATTTCCCATGGTGTATATAATGACCCATTGACACGTAATATCATTAATAATTAATAATTAATTGTATTTTAACTTTAAATTTGAACTATTTCATTTAATTTAATTTCTATATAAAATTAACAAGTTGTCCGGGTTTTTGCAACTCAATATAGTTCATTACTTTCAACTTCTACTACATTGATTATATCATTATATGATTATTCTTATAATGAATTTGGAATACATTATGTTTTATTTAATATTTATATATTTTGATCGAATTTTAAATCACATAATCTATAAATTAATTAATTCTCACATCAACCTTATGATCATTATGGAGGTTTATTTTACAATCTCATTCCAATCCAGATTATTTGTTCATGAATTTTATTTTATGTAAATTTTTCAACCATTTCCTAATAAAATAATTTAAATTTTTTAATGTATATTTATTTGTTATTTTTTAAATAATTGTACAATTTTTCCACTCTTTGGTAATTAAATTAGTTTATAATGTTTATAAAAAAATCCAAATTCTTTTTTCTCTTCGGTTGGAAATCTTTTTTATTACAAAAGAATGTTTTCTAAATATGTTTACAAAAATATTTTAATCTTTTTCAAAATTATTTTTTCAAATGAATTTTTACCATGTTTTTCTCTTTATAAACTATATTCAATGTAATATTATTTCATTTTCCAAATAATGCTTGTTTGGATTTCACCAAAAACTTGAAAGGATTTTCTGGTGGTTTTCTGAACATGGAACATTCCTAACAATTTTAAATTAAAAAAAGAATGTAATTTTTTACTTATAACACTTGTTAGTAGCTACCTTCCATCATTAAAGAAATTTTATTTAAACATAATTTATCATATTTCTAAGGATTTGTAAACATTTTTTTAAAATTTATTTTCATAGAAAAGAATTTTAAAAATGTCTTATGTTTTAAGAATTTATTTTCAAAATGAAAATGATATTTCCCTCAGGAATGTTTTCAAATATCCTTTTTTGGTATTTATAATTTTAATTTTAAAAAACCATTATTTGTACTCTAAATGGTTTATGTTGTTTTGACATCATCCAGATTGTTTCTCTAGATGGTTTATAATCATTTTGACCATGGAACGTATTGACACTAACTTACTTGATTCATTGTTGTAGTCATTAACATTCAACTGAATTATTTGATTTTATAAGAACATTAAATTTATTAAACTATATGTAATTTTAATATAAATTGTATTTCTTCTATAGTGATTTGATTTTGTAGAGAAATATTGATAAATCCTTAAATTTTACTCAAAATAGATACTTTTTTGATAAGGAATACTATTTGTAAATTATATCAATTATTCGATATATGGGGAATGCATTGGATATATAGAGATTGGTGGGTCCTAGAATTAATACATCCACTCAATGAATCAACATGTATCATGGGAGAAAATCATTTAGCAAAAATATAAATGTATAAACCCTTTAGTTTTAATATTTCTTATGAATGGTCTCTAGAGTAGAAGGATAATTGGCCAAATAGATCAATTTCTACCTAGTAGTTTAAAAAAGTTTTTTGAATGGTCTTAATGGTAGAAATTTTCATTTACCTGAGACATAACATCTAATAATTAAGCATTTTTTCATTAGAAATTCAATTATTATTATCCATGAGATTTTCACAATGATAAATCTATGTGGAAATTTCATTCATAGTTTATTAATTAATATCATGTGTTTTCAGGTACTTACCTTATCATATTTGTTATTCCTTTTTCAGTTATTTAAATGGAAAGAGTATTGAATTAGTTACCTTCATATATTAATTATGATGATTGATTTATGATAGTTTTCACATTACTTATTCCTTATTAATAATTTTAGCTCACATTTATTTTGTTTTCCTTCCCTAGGTTACAAAGATGAATCATTAGAACGATTTTTCAAGGATTTTGAGCATTTTATTTGGCTATATATTGCGTTTTATTGACTATTCATAATAAAATGGATATCATATATGTATTTGGTACTCCAAAACTACTAAACTGCAAATCCTTCAAGGATTGGATTCCTATATCTAAACCAATATAATAAATCAAACACCGACTTCAGGATACTGGGGATGGGGGCACTAATGTTGGTGTCAATATGATGTTTTTTTGATTCATTTGGAACAGGATTTTAGAAAACATATACTATAGAACATTAAACAACGATACACATTAGATATAACTATAAAAAACATTAAAATTTAATATTTAGGAAGTTATTATGTGGTTTTTGGTAGAAAATATTTCCATTTTAGGATAATATAGGTGGGGTTTCCTATAGAAAAGAGGTACATATGGATAATAAAACCCAAAAGGGAACACTAAGAAGCACTAAATCATCACCTGGTGAATGATAAAGTTACTTTTTGTTCAGTTATTTTGACAGTCATGGGGGACATGACTAACATTATTTATATTTTATTTACACCCCATTATACATGATTTGAAAATAATGATATCCTAAATGAAACTGAGATTATTATTATGAGATTAATACTGATGAATTTTCAATTTATGATATGTATAACACCATATGTGGAATTATTTAAAAATTATAATTTTATGAGCTAATTAATTTTAGTGCATAATTTATAAATGACACTTAGAAGTAATAAGTGTATCAATACTCATGGTCAATTTAGAGATTTGTTTGTTAAAAAATCCAATACATATGGTATTGGAAATCATAAAATTATGGCTATATTAAGGTATTGTAATCAGGTTATTATAAATAACCTTTAATGGATGGGGAAAAAACTCCACAATGAGATTAACTTATGTTGGATCATAATATGTAAAAAATCTACAATAATTTTTTGAGAATACAAATCCAATTATAGCTGAGTAATGGACTGATTCTGTCTAGATGATATTTATTCTGTTGTAATGTGGTGAAAAAGAATGTTTTAAACATGTAGTTTATTTTATAGAAGGTGATATTGATCAATGGTGGTTGTTTATCTAGAATATTAGGGGGGAAGAGGAAATTGATCTCATGGAATGAAATTGTTTTAAGAATACATTTTTGTAAAATATTTTCATTGTGAGAAAAAAAGTGAAATTAAGAAAATGTAACATAGTTTAAAAGAAAAATGGGAAATACATATTTTTAGATTATTAATATACCATCATATAGTTTCCATGGTATGATATAGATTACATACACAACATCGAGTGCAATATTGTCCATTACTTTAAAAGGATTAATAAATATATCCAAAGGTTAATTTCCTCTCAAACATTTCCTTCATGTGATAAAATAGTTTTACGTGATATAATGTTAGAGAAATAAATCACCAAATCTAATGTTTTCAAATGGAATTATTAGAATATGAGTATTGTATATTAAAACATAGAAAATGGAATGATTGGATGGAATTATTTTCCCACATGTGATGATTGTGGAAAAAAAATCATAATACATTGTAATGCCCCGACCCCAGTTACCCAGAGTTGGTGCATTATCTTAATAAATTGGCATGATTACAAGGAATCAAGTCCCGAAGGACCGATCGGTTTAGCAGTCTTGGAAAATAGATTAAATACATGAATGTTACATTAAACTTTATAACATACAAAACAACATAAATAATCCTATATGAACACCATTATTCCCTTGGATTAACCCTGAAAATCAATCACAATACACTTCTTGGAATCCTGGGAAAATAATACATAGAAAGGGGTGAGCTCAAACACTCAGTAAGGGTAGGAAATGGATAAGAAAATTTCAAAAATAAGCATAAACATTTAAGGAAATTTATAAAACTAAAACAAAAGTCTTTTAAACTTGAACTTCAACATAATTTGGCATAAATAAAATGAAATAATTCCATTTACATATTCAAATGGATATTTTACTAATTGAATAATCACATGAAATATCAATAACCACATTCATAATGAAAGAAATGCATAATGCTGAACTTTAATTTATGTGTCAAGGCATCGTAACCGGACTCCATCCCGGAGAGCCTCTGTAACTGGACTCCAACTCAGAGTGCCTCTAATAACCGGACCCCAACAAGAGTGTCTTTAATAACTGGAAACCAACCTGGAGGGTCTGATGTAACCAGACCCCAACCCGAAGGTCTTTCTTTTACCAGTCCCCAACTCGCAACATACTAGTCCAACACATTCATCTTAAGAAGAGGATGAAATATAACATAAAAATTCGTATTAAAACTAGAATACGAAATTTCAATACTTTACCCATAAACCAGGAATGGTATAAAAATAACACATCCATAGTCAAACATATAACAAAACCTTCAACACAGTATGGAAGATTTGTATCATGATAAATCAACTGCAAAACAATTTTAAAATCCACTAATGAATTTTGACATAGATGAAAATGATTTGTAAAACTCTTTGAGAGAAATACACATTTTTCATGAAAACATTTAAAAGTCAAACAATTTAGAAAAGAATTAATTTAAAGAAATTTTTGAATTAATGTGTCTCATACCACTTTGAAACTTTTTTAAAGGAATTAACATTTTAAAAACATTCATGTCCATGTAAAAAAAATCCTTAAAATCAATTTAAAATATGGACATTAATTAAAAATATTTAGAAAGATAAATCTTTAAAACATTTAAAATTATGATCTTGATAAAGAGTACCTTTCCCAAATCCTTAAAATATTCATTTTGAAATCATTTTTATGAAAAATGGACACGGATAATAAAAATGTCCCAGTATATACTTACACATAAACAATCTCGGTTAATAATGAGATTGCGGAATTAACCCTTACCAATTTGGTAACCTATGAAACATACACCCCATGAAAGAGGTATCATATAATGAATATATAAATACACATAAATTAAATTTTATTACACTAATAATAAAATTACGGTCACTACATACACCACACAAAAGGTAACAGTGGAAATATGGCATGAATCTCAGGAGAATACAGTGTGAGATGAAAACCCCTTACCATGCATTTTCCTTTAGTCGAGGGTACATTTAGCATCCTGAATGAAGACTATAGTATGTTATTAAATTATACCAAAACCATATTAATATTTATGATATCATACAAAATTAATTTATCACTTTATACTACCCATTTAATAATAATTTCCATGATATATTAACAATTCGGGTAATAATTGCTTTCTTTATCGACGTGTTTTAACATGTTAATCTTGATTGTATCTCATAGATCATGATTTAAATACTTCCAGAATATAAAAAATGATTTATTTATCATATATATTTAGAATATAAAAATTTATAATAGACGTATATATGAAATGGAAAACACCGTTTATGGAGACGGTAGTCCGTACGTACGCATAAACGCTGTTTCTGTTTTCATATAGTATTGAACGGAAGTAAGTGAATAAGATATACGTCCATACATAAATACTTAAATATATAAATATATATATATTTAGTAGCATTATTATTTCATATATTACATACTTATTAGTCATATATAATTTTTATAATCGTCGATGAATGGTGAACATAGAAATTAATCTCATCGCGTCGTGGAGACGATAATCCGTACTAACGCACGAGAGAAAATATCATTATTTTGATATTAATATAATAAATAATTGGATCGTATATAATATATACCGAATCCTTATCATGTTATATTTATTATTTACATCAAATACAAATGATTATTATACACACCCAAATAATAATGTATTGAATAACAATTACAGCAAAACGTGGAGTCGGAAGGCCGTACGTACGCATGTATGGTGACATGTCATTCAAGGAATGGATAGAATAATGAATTTGTTTGTTCCGTATTTATAATGACATCACAGTCTATAGAAGATACTGGAGTTATTATTTTATAATAAAAATAACATGGAAAGAAGAAGTTTAAGAAGAAAGGAACTTTAAAAAGGGTGGTGAAAACATTACCTCTTTTTCGTGTTCTTCCTTTTGATTTGGTCAAAAGGGCTGCAGAGGTTAGATTTATGATAAAACTAAGGCATCTAGGTTGAATTGAGGATGGTTTATAGGGTATTCGGGCAAGGGTAGTCCCAACCAAATGGCTTATAAGGTGTGATGAATTGGTTAGAAGTTGTGTCCTTTTATAAGGCGAAGGAGGTGTCTTTTGGAAAAACGTAATGTATTATTTTATAATAAAATCTTATTCGATTTATAATGGATCCAAAGTGGATTATTAAATGTCTAAGGAGGTTATGGGTTGAAATATTTTCATCCAATATATTTTAGACTGGTATGGTTCATTATATTAACATTATCTTTTAGTTTCATCTCCTGGTTTATTAGTTTGACACTTACCATGTCACTTTGTATTTTTATATTATACAGTTAAAAAAATTTACTATATAACTCCAAGAGACCCCCAACTTGTCCATTAATGATACACCTATCATGATACAAGTATTTTTTCTGAACAATATATTTTTAATAATTTAATATCAATTAATAATATAATATTTGTTTTAAAAACTCTATTATGTCAATTTTGACACTATTTGGTATTTGATTTTTTAAAAAATCATAAAAACATTATTACTTCGAAAAAAGTTAATTAAATTAATACTATCATGTAATATTAACCTATAAAATTAGTTTAATTCATTAAAAGTCTCAAATTATATTTATTTGGGTATTTATAATATCAATTATTTTAATATTTCACTAATCAGGTAATTACTACATCATCATTGTGTAATAAATAAATTAAATTATTTAATGTCTAAAAATTATAAAAAACAACCATTATATAAGAAATATTTTTGGATTTCTAATTAATATTTATAGTCGAAAATAGAACCTATATAACCTTATGTAAAAACTTTTTTGCTAAAAGATATAGGCTTATGCCATTTTTGTAATTACTTTAACTTAATTAATATAAAGTGTCATTATCAATTTCAAGTGGATCCATGGGGTCCCAAAATCGACCCAAATATGCCCATGGTCGGACATGTTTCAACCAATAGGGTCAAGACATGTTTTAGGGTAATTTATTATTATTATAATATTAATTTTTAATCTTATTTACCGGATTTACCCTTTAACCATGGTAAATAAAATATTTACCTAAGTAATTATTCAAAATGTCTAAAAATAAAAGTTAAATATTTAAAAAATTTGGACATCCTGATTCCAAATATGTAGTCTATTTTTCCAAAAATAAAATAGAGATGTTTCAAAAATTAATTTAAAATTAATTCCCGCTGTCAAAACAAAAAGCGTGTTTTAAGAGATAATAACTATTAAAAGATTGACACTTGTTTATGTCCGGTTTAAATGTGAAATTATTTCCAACGACCTACATTGTATTAAATGGTAAAATTATATTATGAATATACATTAAAACCACCCAAATTCATAATTTATCACTATTAATTATTTCGATTAAAAATGTTGTTTTTAATAAAAAATTTGTAATTTTCACTATTCATCAAAATATAAAAGTTATCCGAAAAATACAAAAAATTCATCTTAGGATAATTTTTTTATTTTGAATCAAAAAATGAAGTACATTTTGAACGATAAAATGTATAAAAGTTTAAAAAGTGGGTATTACTATTCATAACAGCTAGTTTCATTGGTTGTGGTGTGTGTTAGAACTCAAAGTTGCGTACAACACACGCTACTATATTATTCAAAGAGAAACATACCGCAGAAGCTTGGGGTGTTAAATTCTCCCCTACTTCAATAAATTGAATCATCTTAATTTATTCTTGGTATTGGAAACTTGGGGTTGACATTTAAAAACATCTTAGTTGAAATCCCACATCGAAAAATGGATTAATTAGGCCTCTATTTAAAATAAAGAGTGGTAAGTATGAAGGTTACCGAAGATAACACATACTAGGGTTCCATGTAGGAAAATATGGATATGGAAGAGAAATATAACCATCAATATATTATGGATAGTGGTAGAGAACATGGCTATGAAAATGCCAACAATCCCAAAGCTATAAATTTGTGATGATCTAAGGTACCATCTAGGACTACATTTTTGTTCTAAGTTCATTTTATTAATGTTGAGGAATTTAGATATGATATTTTCTAAGATCATAAAGAGATATACTTATTTTATAATTAGAGTTTTATCCTTTAATAAATTTTGACCACAGACTCATCTTTCACCCCAAAACATAATACAACTCAAAAATAATCTATTTCTCCTAATCTTATAGGGTTACAAATATAATGAATTTACAATTCACATATCAGAACTTTTAAAAAATGAAACTACATTATACCATCCAGGAACTTCATGTAGTCCAGTGGTAGGCGATAAATCCCAATTGCACTATGGTTGTGTGTTTGATTCCCGCAGCTTTGTCCGATGTGACGGATCGTCACACGGTCTGCGTGTTGTCCTTTTATAAATATCCAAAATTATCCTTTCAATCCTAATCCCTTCCAACCATTAGACTTATAAAAAATACTTCTGTAAAGTCTCAGTCAAAAATTTATACGAAAGGTAAAGATAATCTAGATCATTTTTACCCCGTAATATCATCTGAATACTTTCATCATGTATTCTTTTAAAACACTGAAACATACTGAATTACCATAAACCTTATTGATTACATTCCTTCTCCCTTATTCCATATAGAATACTGGATATAATTCATCCATCCAAAAATGTTGTAAACTCCAACAATGATAGAATATACAAATATTTAATCGGTTTGAAGGCAGTCACGAATATCCAATATAATTTACCAAAATCAACCATATCTTATTCCAAAATCAGTACCTCAATATTAGGACGATATTAAGGTTTATCTTTCCTTCAACCATTTAATTTCCAAAAAAAATTTACTCGCTGTAGAGTCACTTTTCTTAGTACCCAAATTCTCAAATCCTCAATGAAATAGTACTGCAGTACAATCCTTATTTATTTCCATAACATCATTAATACAACACTTAAATGAAGTAATTCTAAAATAAAAACATAAGAACACTAGTAATTCATCTTCATATGTGGTAGTATCATAACTTGATTATTATTCACTAAAATTATTTGCAGCATAGTCTGATGACTGCGAAATTGGTTCTCGTAGTGTCCAAACTCCTTATAGATGAAGCATTGTACATTTGAAACCTTTTTCATACACATGGAGTCACATACTTGGTGTCCTTTTTCTCCACACTTATAACATAATCCCATTCACATTAATTTTTTCCCAAGGTGATTCTTTCCACAGATATCACATATGGGAAAACCCTTCTTTACCTTATTCCCATTATCAGTCATTCTCTCTAAAATAATTTTCTTCTCTGACTTCCCTTCAAATCCATAGGACTATGAGAATTATTTACTTATCTTATCAACACTTGATACTATTTCTTCATATGATGATAATGCGTGGGAGACTATTTACCTTCTAAATTCTAGCTCAGGACCACGAAAGATATGGTACTTCTTACTCATTGGATCATGTGGACTGCTGGAGTTCTCATTACTTCTATTGGGTTCCATTTCAAAACAATTGCATACACTAGATTAGTTTATGAATATCAATACCTAATTCTAAACTTGTAAAACAATTAACATAAATTAAACAGTTTATGGATATAATCCATAATCATAAAAATGTATTCTTTGAGAGATTATATAATCATAAACCATTCATCATGGTTTCTATATAAAATGAGAATTATCCTAAGCATATACCCTGGGAGTGTTGTAACCAAGAGTGCAACAAGGACCGTTGTCATGCACCAGTTCCCATTCGAGTCTAGCTCAAAGCAGTGTTTTCAGGTTTTACCCTTAGGTACATCTGTACTAGAGCTGCCTCTACCTGCTCGTATCCAGACTGGGATGTATTGCTCAGAAAACACAAAAAATATATACAACACCAAAAATCTAGGATGTTCTTCTATAATAATCCTCAATGTATATTGTAGGGTAATGTGATCTAATCAGAGTTTATCTAAATATAGTTTCCAAGGTTAGTGCTAAACTTCCTCTAATACAAACGGTAACGCCCCAAACCCATTTACCCAGAGTCGGTGCATTATTTTAATACATTGGCATGATTACAAGGAATCAAGTGCCGAAGGACCGATCAGTTTAGCAGTCTTGGAAAATAGATTACAATCATGAATGTTACATTATATTTTTTAACATACAAAACAACATAAATAATACTTTATGAGCACCATTATTCCCTTGGCTTAACCCTGCATATCAAT
Source organism: Viscum album (assembly GCA_963277665.1). NCBI lineage: Eukaryota > Viridiplantae > Streptophyta > Magnoliopsida > Santalales > Viscaceae > Viscum > Viscum album. Next base: position 322,844,731 of record OY728156.1, read on the forward strand.
CAAATTACACTTCCTAGAATCCTGGGAAAATAAAACATAGAAAGAGGTGAGCTCAAACGCTTAGTAAGGGTATGATATACAACAAAAACTTTCAAAAATAAGCATAAACATTTAATGCAATGTATAAAACAAAAAAAAAAGTCTTTTAAACTTGAACTTCATCATAATATGACATAAATAAAATTAAATAATGCCATTTACTTATTCACATGGATATTCTACTAATCAAATAATAACATGAAATATGAATAACCACTTTCATAATGAAGGAAATGCTTAATTCCAAACTTTAATTTCTATGTCAAGGCCTCGTGCCAAGACCTAGGGGATAACTGTAACTAGAACCCAAATCGGAGAGCCTCTGTAACCATACTCCATCCCAGAGAGCCTCTACAACCGGCCTCCAACCCGGAGTGCCTCTAACAACCGAACACTAACCCAGAGTGCCTCTAATAACCGGACACCAAATCAGAGGGTCTGCTGTAACCGGAACCCAACTCGGAAGGCTTACATTCACCGGTACCCAACCCGGAACAAACTAGTCCAACACATTCATCTTAAGAAGAGAATTAAATATAACATAAACATTCATAATAAAACTAGCATATGAAATGTCAATACTTTACCCATAAACCATGAATGGTATAAAAATAACACATCCACAGTCAGACATATCACAAAACCATCAACACAATATATAAGATTTGTATCATGACAAATCAACTTCAAAACAAGTTTAAAATCAATTAAAGAATTTTGACATAGATGAAAATGATTTGTAAAACTCTTTGAGAGAAATACCCATTTTTCATGAAAACAAATAAAATTCAAACAATTTAGAAAAGAATTCATTTAAAGACATTTTTGAATCAAAGTGTCCCATACCACTTTGATACTTTAGAATGGAATTAACATTTTAAAAACATTCATTTCCTTGTAAATAAATCCACAATATCAATTTGAAAACATGGACACTAATTAAAAATATTTTGACAGATAATTCTTTAAAACATTTAAAATTCTGATCTTGATAAAAAGTACAATTCAAAAATCCTTAAAATATTCATTTTGAAATCATTTTTATGATAAATGGACATTGATAATAAAAATTTCCCAGTAAATACATACACATAAACAATCTCAGATAATAATGAGATTGAAGAAATTAACCCTTACCAATTTGGTAACTTACGAAACATACACCCCATGAAAGAGGTATCATACAATGAATATATAAATACACATAAATTAAAGTTTATCACACAAATAATACAATAATGGGATGCACATACACCACAAACAAGGTAATATTGTCAATATGGCATGAATCTCACGAAAATAAGGAGTGAGATGAAAACCCCTGACCTTGCACTTTTCTTTAGTCGAGGGTATGTTTATCCACCTGTATGAATACTATAGTATGATATTAGATTATAACAGAACCATATTAATATTTATGATATCATATATTATTCATTTTGGACTTTATACTACCCATTTAATAATAAATTCCATGTTATATTAATAATTTGGGTATTAATTGCTTTCTTTATCGTACATGTTTTAACTTATTACTCTTGATTGTATCATTTATATCAGGATTTAAATACATCCAGAATATAAAACATGATTTATTTATCATATATATTTTTAATATAAACATTTATAATAGACGTATATATGAAATGAAAAACACCGTTTATTGAGACGGTAGTCTGTACGTACGCATAAACGCTGTTTCTGTTTTCATATTGTATTGAACGGAAGTAAGTGAATAAGATATATATATGTACATAAATACACACAAACACACACAAATATATATATATATCATAATTAGCATTATTATGTCATATATTACATACTTATTAGTAATATAAATTTTTTATAATCGTCGATAAATAGTAAACTTTGAAATGAATCTAATCGCATCGTGGAGACGGTATTCCGTACGTACGCACGAGCGAAAATATCATTATTTTGATATTAATATAATATATAATTGGATGGTATATAATATATAAAGAATACTTATCATGTTATATTTATTATTTACATCAAATACACATCATTATTATACCCTTCCAAATAATAATGTATTGAATAACAATTACACCACAACGTGGAGACGGTAGACCGTACGTATGCACATATGGTGACATGTCATTCAAGGGATAGATAGAATAATGAATTTGTTTATTACATATTTATAATAAAAACACATTATATAGAAGATACTGTATTTATTTTTTTAGAATGGAAATAACAAGGAAAGAAGAAGTCGAAGAAGAAAGGAACTTTAAAGAGGGTGGTGAAAAATTTACCTCTTCTTCGGGTTCTTCTTTTTGATTTCATCAAAAGGTCTCCATATGTTGGAATTATGATAAAACTAAGGCCTCTAGGTTGAAGTGAGGATATTTGAGTGGGTATTTGGGCCTGGTTTGGCTGAGAAAATGGCTTAGAAGGTGTGATGAATTGGTTAGAAGTGGTGTCCTTTTATACGGGGGAGGAGGGGCTCTTTAGGAAAAACATTAAGTATTATTTTATAATATATTCATATTTGGTTTCGAATATCTCAAAAGTGGATTATTAAAAGTATAAGGTGGGGATGGGTCCAAATTCATTCGACCAATAGGTTTTAGACTGGTTTGTGTCATTATATTAACCTTATCTTTTAGTTTCAACTCTTGCTTAATTAGTTTGACACTTACCATGTCACATTGTATTTTTATATTATGTAGTAAATAACCATAATACATAACCTCAAGAGACCCCTAAGTGGTCACTTAATGATAAAAATATAATTATACAAGTCCTTTGGCCTAACCATAGATTTTCATGAATTTAATATCAATTAATAATATAATATTTGTTTTATAAACTCTTTTATGTAAATTTAGACACTATTTGGTATTTGATTTTTTTGAAAATCATAATAGTGTGATTACTTCTAAAAATGTTTATTAAATTAATCCTAACATGTCATATTAACTTATATAATTCATATAATTCATTAAAAGCCTCAAATTATATTTATCTGGGTATTTATAATATCAATTAGTTTAATATTTCACCAATAAGCTTATTACTGCATCATCATTGTGTCATAAATAAATTAAACTATATAATGTCTAAAAATTAAAAATAAAATAAAATTATGTAGGAAATCCTTTTAAATTTATAATTAATATTTATAGTCTAAAATATAACCTATATAACCCTATGTAAATTTTTTTTTTCAAAAAGATATAGGCCTATGTCTTTTTTGTATTACTTCAACTTAATTAATATAAAGTGCCATTATCACTTACAAATGGATCCATGGGGTCCCAAAATCGACCCGAAGATGCCCATGGTTGAACATGTATCAACCAATAGGTTTAAGACACGTTTTAGGGTAATTTATTGTTATTATTATATTATTTTTACCCTTTTTTTACTGGATTTACCCTTTAACCATGGTAAATAAAATATTTTGCGAAATAATTATTCAAAATTTATAAAAATAAAAGTTACCTATTTACAAAATTTGAACATCCTTATTACAAATATGGAGTCCATTTTTTCTAATTAAAATCACATATGTGGTAGAAATTAATTTAATATTAATTCCCGCTGTCAAAACAAAAAACGTGTTTTCAAGAGAAAATAACTATCAAAAGATTGACACTTGTTTATGTCTGGTTTAAATGTGAAATTATGTACAATTACAAACATTGTATTAAATGATAAAAATATATTCCAAATATACTTTAAAACTACTCAAATTCATAACTTATCACTATTAAGTATTTTGATTAAAAAAGTTTTTTTTAATAAAAATTTAGTAATTTGCAGTCTTAATCAAAATATAAGTTATCCGAAAAGTACCAAAATTTCATCCTAGGATAATTTCGATATTCCAAATCCAAAACTGAAGTCCATTTTGAATGATAAAATGTATTAAATTTAAAAAAGTGGGTGTTATGATTCATACAGCTACTTTGATTGGTTGTGGTGTGTGTTAGAACTCGAAGTTGCGTAAAACACACACTACTATATTATTCAAAGAGAATCGTACCGTAGAAGCATGGGGTGTTACACACATACTTTAATGGAATGGGATTTTCCTATAATTTTGGAGAAAAAGTTCACCATGATCTAAATTTCATAGGTAAGAACGAATTATACAATGTGAAATTTTTATCTTGTAACGAAATGGGAAACTACATAAATGAATTCCTCAAGAATCAAGGGAATATTGCTCCGAAGAAGTATTGGGATCAAGGTAAAGCTTATAATATTGATACACATGAATTGGAATGTTTGATGTGATTGTGTTTTTCATTCCAATAAATATATTGTAAATTTATCTTATTGATGATATTCTCATTATAATAATCCCAAAATATATAAGTATTATTCTTCAATATTATCTTATGAAGGATTTGAAAGCATTTGTTAAATGGAATGAACATCCACGAAATCCCCATAAATTTATAGTTGAAACACATAATCCATTAATCAAGTATTTCTCTCTTCAATGTTAAGATCATTTTAAATGTTTAAATCATAATCTCATAAAAATTTAGATTATTTGTTCATGAATTTCTAGAGAAGGTAATCATTCAACATTTTTCTTGTAAAAACATTTTGTATTATTATACTCTAGTTATTAATTATATTTTAATGTTATTTTTCCATTTTAACCCCCTTTGGTAATTAAATGTTTTGATAAAATATATTAATAAAATCTATCTCTTTTCTCTCTTCAGTGAGAAATTAGTTTACTTACAAATACCATGTTTTAAAAAAGGTATAAAAAATATTATTAACCATCATAAAATGATTTATCAAAGGAATATATACCAATTTATAATCAATAATACAATATAATTGAATATTATTTCATTTTCAAGACAATTCCAGTTTTTTCGGTTACATAAAAGTTTAGAGGAGTCTTCATATCATTTTTCGAAAAAGGGAATTTTATAACCTTTTGCTAGTACAAAATGAATGTTCTTTTCAAATTTTAAGGTATGTATGGAATTACCCTAATTCAGGAAAATCATTTTACTGAGTCTTCTAAAAAATTTTATGATGTTATTTTTGAAGAAAATATTTTTAAATGTTATTTTTAAAGAAAATGATTTTTAAAATGTTTTATGTTTTACAAAGTTATTTTTAAAAATTAAAGAATATTTTCCTCAGGAATGTTTTTAACTATATTTTTAAGTTATGTTTAATCATCATTGAAAAAACCTTTTTATTATAACCACTGTTGGTATATTTTTTTGGTTCCATCCTTATTCTTCTATTTGATGGGTTTTCATCATATTGACCAAGTATAGTATTGACACTAACATCCATGATTAATTTTTTAGTCATTTAATGTCCTATCAATTATTCAATTTTATAAAGGATTTAAATTAACTAAACCATAATAAATATACATACAATGTTTTACTTTTTGTGTTATTTGATTTTCTAGGGAAATATTGGTAATCTTTATCTTTTACATAGCTTAGATTTTTTTTGATAAAGCTAACTTTTCATCAATTAAATTGATTATTAAATATATGGGAAATGATTTGGACATGAAGAGACGGGTTGTTCTGGAACATCATATAACCCTTTAATGCATCGATAGGTCTCATGAGAAAAAATAATTTATCCAAATTCTATGAGTTCAAACCTATTAGTTTTAAAATTTATTATTAGTGGTCCTAATATTAGAAGTATAGTTTTAAAAAATCAATTAGTTTATACCAAGTTGTTTCAAATCATCTTGTGAATAGTCATGATGGTATATGTATTCATGTGCCAGAGAAATGGGTTCCAATAATTAAGCGTTGAATTTATTAGAAATTTAGTTATTCTTATCCTTCATACTTTCACAATGTGAAACAAGAAAGGGATGGTTATTGGTGGTTTATTCATGGTTGTTCTAGCTAGCACTATGAAATAAATCCGTTTAAAAAAAATAAAATATAGAAGTGGTTTCATAAAAACACCATGATACTTTTTTATTATTTCAAGTTTATTAGTTTCAATTAAACGATAACTATATGATTCAAAAAACCATAATACCTCCCCTCCCCCACTCCCTATGTGCGATCCCAACCCCATCCCCCCACCCCACCACCCCTGAACTCCTCTTATCCTCTCCTTGGTGGATTCCCTGAGCCCGCGAAAAAGACTTTGTTCCCCCCTACCTCGATACTCGTGCCCCCCCCCTTTGAACTCTGACCTATCTAGTTCACCAGTGAGGCAAACCAACTCTCCCCAAAATCCCCCCATCCCTGTTCCCATACTCGATGGTAAACTGGACCCCACCCCACTCTAACCCCCTTCTCCCAATTTCAGATCACCTCTTCGACTGCAAGGTTGACCCCTCATAAAGGTTTCACCCCCCTCTCTATAATCACCCTTTATCTATTATTTCTCAAAGAAGTTATTTAATTGCAATTTCATTGTACAACTATAATTTTTATGTATACATGTTATTAGATTACACATTAGTAATGAGAAGTATTCATTGTTGGAATGTTTATTTAACTATCCATATATATTAATTAATACTTTTTTGTAATAACTATATATCATAGATTGGATTATGAAGTAGAAAATTTTGCATCGATAATAAATTATTTATGATTTATTTATTATAATTTGATCCATTCATCATTATTCCATAATAACAATGTATTTTTTTAAATGTAATGCAGTAAATATTATTATATTTGACAAATGTTTATTAAAGTTATATGGTTTTCCATTTTGATTTATTTATTTCGAAATGACTATATATTTTAATTTTGGATTATAAAATTTTAATTAATATTTTTTTGCAATTACTATGTAGTTTATTTCTAGATTATGGAGTTTTTTCATAAGGGAGTATGAAACCAATATTCCGAACTGGAAAATGATTCATATAAAAAATTTATGATGTTATCCAATAATGTAACCCAAATTCACATAATTTAAATTATAATACAAGATGAAAAACATCCACTTAGGAAACTAATGACTTTCTCTAAATAATTTTTATGTCTGTATTTGGGAAATTATTTTTAATATGTAATTGATTCATCAAATAAAAAATAATAATTCATTAAGGAACATCATTTTTTGTCCTTCTATATTTTATTATCCAAATCAAAATGAATACAATTTACAATTTTTATCCATTAACATTCCCCTTAGATAATATTTTTGGACCATTGAGGTGACTTGTTATTTGTGTTCAATAGTTATAAGTATTTGTACCTTTCTGTCCAAAATTTAATAGTTTAGTTTAAACATGTAATTAATTAATTGATATTCAATTATAAATTTAGTACACATTGAAATGGGATTTGAATTTGAAGATTATAGTTGGAGGATTAAGTCCTGAGCATGCTATGGAGTAATTATTTTAGAATTTGAGTTCTTTTTTTTGTTTCCTTCAACAAAGTCAAGTAAATAATGATATATATATATATAGATATATATATATAATTTGAAAATTTCATCACCTTACATAGAGATAAAAATATTATCAATTAATATATATCTTCAAAATATTGTAATTACAAATTTTCTAAATTACACAAAACACTCTTACAATTTTCATTTGAACAATTAATAAATCAATATTTGAGTTAGTACCAACTATAGAAATAATTCATAAATTCATTCCATTTCAATATGTGAAATTTTTCATTGATAAGAAATATTTATTTTTGAGTAAAAATTGGTTTGGTTTTATATTAATTTTTGTGGCTTGAGACTTAAGATGTTGGGGCTAGAGGGACAGGTTATGGAAAGATACATGAAATCAAATTTTCTATTATATAATTCCAGTATATGTAAACTTGAAAAAAACACACGTGTCAGGATGATTAATGCTGGTTCATATTATTATTACATTGAGGAGCTTGCAATTTATGTATAAGTTTTTTCCCACTCATATGAAATTGTAGTTGATGTTTTTATAATTAATTTGAAGAATATTATTTGTATGTACTTTTGAAATCCCTGAACATCATTCATTATCTATATTTTTTAAGGGAACTACTTTTAATACCCTTAAATCTATGAAACAATATGGTTTTATATTTTTCCAAACATTAGAAAAGTATAGATATACTGAGTATGTATTTTTCTCTAAATCATCTCATAGTTTTAGTCCATGTTATCTATTTATTATATTCATCTCATGGTTTCAATCCATTTTTATCATTTATTATTTTAATTTTTTAAATCATACTCCACTCATTATTATTAAAAATTAAAAAACTAATTCAGTGTGATTTCATGGGATGAAATACTAGGTACTATAATGGAATAATGGATTAAAATTTATCTGAATCTTTTTTATATTATTTATATATCAATATAGTATACCAAAAATATATTTTATTATTTATAAATCACTTGTATATAATTTTTAAACATATGTAATATTATCCTCAAAATGAAAAACATGTAAATTAAAATAATAAATTAGTTTTCTTCACCTATTAAAATTATATCATTAAATTTTTCATTTTATTTAAGATCAATATTATCATATTATGTAATAATTATACTATATTTTTTGATATTAATGGTATAATTACCACGATTAATGTTTATGATAATGATAATGATAAACATGTTATTTTTGATGAATTTTTGTATTATGGTTTTTTAATATTTGGATAATAAAATATAATGATATTTTTAAAATAATGATACTATAATGATGTTTACAAAAATATATGATAATATTGAAAAAAAATTATTATTAATAAGAACATTTTTATATTATTTAAAAATAATTGTAAAAATATTATTTTTCTTCTATAGAAAATATTTTTCCAATATAATTTTTTTTATTTTAAATGTTGATTTTATCATGATTATAAATTTCATTAAATTAAATTCATAAATACAAAGTATGAACACACACAAAAATAGTTATAGTGGTTATTATATATGTATATAAAAAATTAATTTATATAGGTGAATTATGTTGATTGATATGGGGTTGTTCGTTTCATATTGCACAAGATCGTGAGAGATTGGACTTCAAGATTACAACTGAGATATCGTTAACAAAGAAATCTATCAATAATGAACAGAACCATACTGATAGGGTGAATTCATACTAATTATTTAACTAATTAGGACATAAATTTTTATACTATTTTAAGGTAAATTTCATTATCATTTTGATCTAATAATAATTTATTTTTTTCATAGATATTTTGAGGAGTCAAAGGTCTCTTTCAACTATCTACAACAGGGAAGAAAATAGAAAAAATGTTTTATTATACTAATGTTACCATGATTTCTATATTCATTTCTTTTCTTTTCCAAATGGCCAACACTACATATTGATTCAATGTTATTAGATAAAAATTATTTCTCGTTGACTCATATTACAAGTGTAGAGGAAGCTCATGTTATTATTATGTTGACATATAGTGATATAATAGAAACATAAAAATACTCAGTCTGTTTTGATTTCTACCACAATAAAGGTTTTTTAGCTAATAAAATCGAGTCAATACGCAGTGTTCTCATTTTAGCAATGAAAGTCAATGTAAATATTGGTAGAATTGGTATTTTTTTGAGACTTTGGGACATTTAAAAATTAGCCATATTTCAATCTGACACATGTCGTGAGATGTATAACTCAAAGTGAAAATTGTTTATTTTAAATTGACAATAATATTAGTAATAAAGTCAAATAATATTCTCAATCCCAAGAAAACATATTTTGAATGTTTTGATACACTAATACACTGATCTACAATTCATTTTTGATGTATAGGATTCAGTCACCTCTCAACCTGATACATGATATGCTCGATATGTCTCAAATCATCTGTTATTAAGTCAAATTAGACATTTTAGATATAAAAGATTCACTATTTTAAAACAAAGAAAATGAAACTGGACTTAAATTATATTTTAGGAAGTTGATTAAAATTTCATTTTTAATATATAGGAATTGGTATCACATGGAATTGATAGAGTATGTGATTCATATGTATCAATGTGTGTTTTTCTATTTTTAAATTACAATTTTTTAAAAAGTAAAGTGAAATATTGGAAAAAGAAAAAACACATTCAAATTGTTTTGATATTTTTTACAAATGATCAATGTGTTATTTTAGATGTGTAGGAATCAACTGCACCTTAATCTGGAACATTATGTGGGTGGTATGACTCTAATTTATTATTTTAATTAAAAATGATTTTTTTTGTAAAAAGTTCAAATGGCATACAGAAATCAATGAAAGAGCATTTATTTCACAATTAAATTTTATGTATAGGTATTAGTTTCATGTCGAACTGATACACAATTTTATTTGTATGAGTAAAAGTGTGTACTTATTATTTAAAATGGAAATTTAATAAAAAATAGACAAGTGACATAATGTAAACCGAGTGAACACATTAGGATTGTTTTGAATCATTTTTAAAACAATCTATTAGTCATTTGAGATGTGTATGAATCGTCTTCACCTTAATCTGATGCACAGTATAACTAACAAGAATCACAATACATATTTTTATATTATATTGACATTATGTTTAGTAAAAAGGAATAATTACCTATAGAAAACCCAGAAAAACATTTATATTATTTTGATACGTTAGTAAAATTATCTATATGTAATTTTTGACATGTACTAATAAACCACACCTTAATATGATACACTATGTTCCCTATATTACACAATGTTCCCGTTATCAATTTAACATCGACAATTGAGTTCAAAATGTGTGAATCAAAGAAAATACTGAATACATGATCAAGTATTCTTAATAATTTAGGACATATATTAAAAAGACATTTTTTATGTGTAGAAATTTGTCTCACATCAAACTGATATATGATGTTATTGAGATGTGTCAAAGATTGTTTTTCTATTTTAAAGTGAAAATTTAGAAAAAAAGGCAATGGAATTACTCAAAACCATGAAAATACATTCCTATTATTTAGACACATTATGAAAAACATCCATATGTCATTTTAGACATTTAGTAATTATCCACACCTCAATTCGATGCATTTTGTGATCGATGTGACTCTATGCACATATTTTTATTTAAAATTGACATCAATTTTAGTAAAAAGGATAAAAACCTACTCAAAACCCAGAAAAAAATTTGAATTGTCATTATAGTTTAATAAAATGATTCATATTTATTTTTTAATTTTTTGGAATCAACCTTAGATCTATCTGATACACAATGTGCCCGGTATGACTCAATGAGTTTGTTATCTTTTTAAAATCAGCATTTTAGTTCAAAAATTGTAACTAACTAAAATCCAAGAAAATGTAATTATGTCTTCTTAATAATATAAAAATTCAATTCATAAGGAATTTTTGACATGAAGAAATAGGTCTCACATCTAACTGATACACGATGCAATCAGTATGAGTCAAATTTCTTGTTTCTTGTATAAAATGACAATTTAGTAAAACAAGACATGTTCCATACTCAAAAACAAGAAAACACATTCATATTGTTTTTATTATTTAGTAAAATGATCCTTATTAAATTTTAGATTTGTAGAAATCAGTCACACCTCAATCAGATGCATGGTTTGACCATTATGATTCCATGTATGTCTTTTTATTTACAATTGATATCAATTTTAGTCAAAATATCCAATAACCTACTCAAAACTGAGAAGACACGTTCATAGTGTTTTTATACTTAAAAAATGATCTATAAGTCATTTTTGATGTGTATAAATCTACCAAATCTCTATTTGATACAAAATTTCCCTAATGTGACTCAATTTGTTCGTTATCAGATTAAATTCGACATTTTATTTCAAAAACTGTCACTCACATAAAACTGAGTAATCACACTCAGATTTTATTAACAATTTATAAAATATATTTAGAATTCATTTTATTATGTTTATGAATTTATCACACATTGAATGGATAGACGATGTGATCAGTGTGAGTAAAAGTGTGTGTTCCTAGTTTAAAATGAAAATTTAATAAAAAACGTAATTGGACATACGCAAAAAATGAAAAAACATATATATAGTGTTAGTAATTTATGAAAATGATCCACATGTAATTTGATTCATTTAATAATATTCCTCCCCTCAATTTGATTCATGGTGTGACCATTATTAATCTAATTGTGTACTTTTATTTAAAATTGACATCAATTTTACTAAAAAGGACAGACGATCTACTCAAAACCGAGAAGATCATTCAGATATTTATGAAACATTTGGACAATGATCAATAAGTAATTTGGACATGTAGGAATCAACCACACCTCAATCTTATACATGATGTGCACAGTATGGATAAAAGTGTGTCTTTTTATTTAAAATTGGCATTCGTTTTAGTGAAAATGGGAAATTACCAACTCAAAACTAAAAAAAACACATTCACATTGTTTTGATACATTAAGAACCGATGACACATGATATAAAATTATGGATTTCCATGCTAGTCGAAAATTCATTTTTAGTACTTTGATACATTAAAATGTGTGTGTAAATGTGAAAACCATTTAAATTTACCTCATATTGATGTGAAAACATTGAAAAACACTACTGAGTTGTTTGTAAATTCTAGGGAATGTTATGATATCAAGGTCTTTAATTTTTTTATTTGGTCAAGTTCAAGCACACAAAGAATCTTTTTAAAAAATAAAGTATAATTTTTACCTATAAATTTTCAGTTTCAAGTGTATAATCTTATCTTAAGTATGAACGTTTAGGTTTTGAAATTGTTTTGAATTATATATTATTTGTTTAATAGTAAAATGTATTCTATTTAATTTACAAAATAAATAATTTGATGGTAAGAATTATGAATATAGTATGTGTCATTTTTATTATTCATTTCTTTTATTAAATATTATATTTTTCATAGTAGGTGGTAGATGTCATCTCTAGGAACGAGTCTGACCATTCTGATCCATGAAATATTTGTAGTTTTCTATTAAAATTATAATTTATTAACATTAGTTTTAAATTTTATTTTCTTTTCTTTAGTTGGATGATGATGTAGTTAGTTTTAGTTAATGAGATGATGTGGATGGACAAATAAAAAATATATGTTTTAACACGGTGGTATATTGGAAATCATTTGATGTTGACAATATTTTGTATGTATATATTGAAGACCATGGTATTTGTTGATTAATTTATGACTTGACTGAAATTGAGGTTATGCTGATTATGGATATCTGAATACGACTTTGGAAGCACGTTGTATATATGATTGTTTTATAATATATTCATGTTTTAGTTTATTGTATTTATTTTTATTATTAAATATTAACAATACTATTTTTTTTGCGGCTTTTAGCAACCGCCATTAAATTCATTAAATAAAATATCTTTTGGAGGCGGTTAATTAAAATCACCACTAAAATAAATAACCACTCATATGTTCAGTAGAATTTAGATTAATTTTATCATTACTACTTTATTTTTTTAAATAAAATATCAACTAAGAACTAAATATGAAACCGCTGTAATATGTTCCAAAAGAGAAACATAACAAAACCGTAATTGAATAATCAAAACCGCAGAAAAATGATTATTGTTCATGAAATATGCAATGATTTTATTTACCACCGCAAAAAAATTAGTTAGTTTAAAACACCACAAGTTGAAAAAAAACCACGACTAATGATTTTTTTTATAGAGATGATATTATTTATAGATGCATTTCATTATCATATTATTGATTAAGTGGATTATTTTTTTTGTTATATAAATTTTTTTATGGATTATGGATTATACATTTATTTAAATTACATGAGTTCTATATTATTTACATTTAGATGTTGATGATGCTTATTGATTTATGATATCCTCAAATTTAGGTACCAATTAATAAGAATTTTAAGTGACCATTATTTTTTTATGATCCCTAGGTTATAAATATGAATCCTTTTAATGCATTTTAAAGTATGTTATGTATTTTATTTAGTAATGTAATATGTTTTATTTTTCATTCTAAATGTAAAATGGATATCATGTATTTTTCCAATTCACCAATACTGAGAAACTAATATGTCTCTAAATATAAAATTTCTTTTATATTTGATAATGTAATAAAGTAGGAACCGAATCCGGGTTACTGAGTAATGGTTTCTACCCATAAGACAATTTGGATTACCCTTCAATTTCATATAAAATCTTCAAGTGACACTTCTGTAACGTAATAAAATTTCAATTTACCCTTTACTGATATATGAAATCCTCTAGTAACCCTTTAGTAACCAAATAAAATTATGAGTTTCTCTTTAGTGATTTTATAAAGAATTATGATACCATTAAGAAACTCAATAAAATTTTCAGATACCCTTTAGTGACATATGAAATATTCATTTCATCATTCAGTAATTTGAAAAAATTTGATATAAAAAATTATTAACATTTGAAATGTTTATGTTACCCTTTAATAAATTAGGAAAATATCCAGTTACAAATCATTTAATTTATAAATATTCATATTAAACTTTAGTAACATATGAAATATTCATTTTACCCATCTACTATTTAAGAAATCCTCACATTACCCTTCAATAACTTAAGGGATCTTCACGTAACCTTCAATAACATAGGATTTTTTTTTCAAGATACACTCTAGTATCGAAAGAGACGTTCAACCCAACCTTATATAACATATGAAATATTCAATTCATCCTTTATATGGGGGTGATATCGTATTGGTTGGTTGACTTTTTAACACTATAGACTCATGATTGTTCTCTATCTACCCAAAAAAAACATTCATTCCATGACATGAGAATAAAAAAAATATGACCATTTATCTCTATCATATAATTAATCTAGACGCTTTTGGATCCACCTATTCACCAAAATTTTTATTCTATAACGATCAACCCATGATTTATCACTATATAATAGATCTGCCTCACATGAGGGCCTTATCAAAATATCATCATTATTCTCCCCATCTTTGGAGAATCCACCTTTTTACATAACTCAACTATTCTCATCCTTTTCATCCCATTATCTATTTTTTAGTGACATATTTTTTCATTAATTTATATTACATATTTTTATATGAATATTAATTACATTATAAACACACATGCATGAGGACCATAATAGTTTAGTGTCTAAGAAACATGGAAACCATTCCTCTTAATTAGTGAAAGTCCTTGAGTGTCTCCAATAATGATCATCCCCATCATTAGTTCTACTTATAACCTTTTTTCATAACATGGGGAATGGAAACATAACAATGGGTGATCACAAATTCCTTAGAAGGTTTTAGATATGCATAAGAATGACATGAACCTAATGGTATGATAACGTGGACAATACATTTGAAAAACGTACCCTACATACCAATTATCATAATCCTGAGTTATATAACAATCATTAATAATTTTTAAGAAATGAATCCTAATATATTCAAAGAACATGATCCATGAGGGCATAAAATCGATAGAATACATATAATTTTGATATACAAAAAAACATATAAAAGTTTTACTTTTGTAGTCAAGGATCATTTCCAAAACATATAAGGAATCTCTATGGGAGGATACACCTCATGGGTTTGTCACAGTAATATCCCCCATTTATATCCCTTTAACTACAAGAAACTAGTTCTAATGAAACAGTTCTATACCAATAGATTAAAATAACGGTGGGGGTAAGACATTTCTCTAAACCAATTCCAACAGTTTTTTAAAATACCAAGGGAATAACCCCTTTACAATTTGACCTTGCTTGGGATTCTCCTACCCCTACCCTTCTACAAGCCATAATCTCCCCTCCCCCACCATCCCCTAACCTCCACTCCCTACCCCTCCCCACCCCCTAGATGTCAACGTCGACCTTGACCTCCCGACCTCCACCCTCACCTCGACCTCTCGACCTCCATGTCTCAGCCCCCGCCTCACCCTTCTGTACCCCGCCTCCCTCCCTCCACATTTACCTCCCGACCCAACCTCCCACTCTTCGCCTCAAAGCCTCCACCTCCTAGCCCCTGCATTCCTACCTCTGACTTCCTGCCTCATCATTTGCATCCACCTCCCTTCCTATACTTCCCTACCTCGACCTCCCAACATCATAATTTTTATGATTATAAAATATTCAATGAATTTTTATCATTAAATTTTTTGAATATATTATTAGTTTTTTGGGTTTTAGTTTGACACTAACAGATGGTTTTTAAGGCCAATAAGGCAAAGATATTAAGAATTCATAATGGATGATTTTTTAAGATAAATTAAAATAAATTACAAGTGGGTGATTTAGAGATTTTTTTGAGAACATTTATACACATATAGATATTTTATTTTGATTTTGATGGAGAGGTTTAAATCATCTTAAAAGATTTGGAAATGATTAAAGGATTGATATGAGAATAAAACACTAATTATGAGTGGTTTATGGATTATATTTTTTATTCATTAACAAATACCTATATAAAGCCTATTATTTCTTAAATTTTTGAATATCAATGTTAATATAGAATGAAAAAAAAGTTGTGTAACATAGTTCAGTAGTGATCCTTGACTTAAGTAATGCAATGAATCATAGAAATTAGTTGTTTTTTAGTAATCCAAAAGAAATCATTATATGTGTGATCCTTATATATAGACCATAGTGGAAAACCGAGTAAAATTAATTGTTTTGATTAATTTAATTTCCAAATTATAAATACTTTGGATGTGTTCTTAGTCTTTATATGTTCATTTAGTTTTTTCTAATGTGCATACAATATCTTTTTCTGGTTAAGGAGAAAATTCACAAATTAATTCAAACCCCACTTAATTTGTGTTTCATCTAGTGGTTGCCCGAACTATATCTAATTCAAAAGGTTAAATATATTTTTATATTGATTTAATGCATTTATATTTTTGAAAATGATTTTAATGTGAATTAATTTCATCTATTTTGAATTACACAATGCAGTTTGGTTTTATTTGTTGTCAATATGTGTCATTATGTAAGTTATGGTGTTGGGTGATGGTTTGAGATTCCACCAATTAAAGATTTAGTGAGCTACATACAGAATGAATACATGGAAAAGGAAAGTGCATCATATGATTATTAAGTTGGTCTTCATGGTTAATACTAGTACTAACACATTTGAGTGTTGTCTATATTAGCCAGAATACTAGATCGGGGAACAATTTGAAGAAGCTGTTATTATAAATTTTAAAAGCTAGATTTCATTTGGAATAGAAATTTTGAAGTGAGGATAAACCATCCATTTGTTTTTTATACATAATAAATATTTAATTTTATGAAGTAATATAGTTGAATGGAGGATAAATATTATTAAAGGGTGAATTTGGAAATTAAATGTTGTGGGGTTTCTTGAAAATATTTTTAATTCAATACTTTTTTCTGAAAGGACTATAAATTAAATGGAAATTATTTACAATTATTCTCATTCTTTTCAAATTCATTTGAAGTAATTTTATTTGAGTTTGAAGTGACTAGGATGAAAAGTTATTCTTTGAAGGAGCCTCAAAATTAAGTTAAAGAATTATAGATTTTTTAGCAGAACCTGGAAACATGAAAAAGGTATGGTATGTAAACATAACGAAACACATAAGAATTAATGAATACTGTATGGATGATCCTGTAAAATAATTTTCCTATAAGGTTGATCTTCTATAAGGGTGATATAAAGACACAGGGTTGAATTATACGTTGATAATAAGGAAGATGTCGCATAATTTTCAAATCCATAATGATGAGATGATTTTCGTTTGCAAGAGCACCATAAAATTAATTCTTATAATCATGATCCCATAATAATGAAACTATACGAATGCACTCTACAATAACATAGGTTTCTAATGATTAAATAATCCATAAGCATGAGACCTTGATTATCAACTCATCCTTATGAGTATTCATTATTGTAAGAATTTTAGTTTTATATATTACGAAAACCAGGTGATGAATGTGATGTTCTCCAGTTAATCAAACACCACAAAACAATTGTGATTAAAGCAGTATAAATATTCCTTGTATCTCAAATCATGAAATACCACATCATTCATGAGAAAAATAGTTTGGGAATAAACAAAATAAAAATTTGTTGGTTTAATTCTACTGAATATATTTTAGTGTGATGACGATCTGTTGTTCCTAAGTCCCTAAAATCCCTTTAAAATATTATTTTGATGTAAGATATTATTTTAAATGAATAGAATATTTTCCTATGATATGTTGTGAGATTTTTTTCACTATTTAAAAAAGGTTTAAGCCATGAAGAGAAGAATGTAACTGAAAATCAATCATGGTGTAGTGAAATAGAAAACCAATTAGTATTTGGTGTTTATAATAATCATTCACCCATTTGAATGAGTTTTTATTACTAGATACAAAATATGGAAATCATTCACTTGTTTAGATATTAGTTGAAGGTAAAGAGTTAATTTGTGGAAAATTTCTGTGAAATAAATTATAGGGGACTGTCCCATGTGAATTTCTTGGGGAAAAGTGCGTAAAACGTTACATGAAAAAAATGGGTATTTTATAATTGTTCACATTAAAAGTGGGCTCGATATTAATTTTAATATTCTAATATGGGTAAATTAAAATGACATGATATGTTTACATGCCTCCTTTTTAGGTAAAGTGGTTTATTGAAGACAGAGGGAGAGAGAACATTATTCCTCTAAAATATCATGGTTTTTAGGAATTTGAGAAGATATTACGAATAAAATAAGTGATTTAATATATAAAAGATGGTTTGTTAACATGATATAAAATTAAGAGAGATATATTTGAGATGAAAAATAATAACCAGACCAAATTCAGTAAAATCAATTCAACAAATAAATATAAGAAGAAATGAAAATTTTCTGATGTAGTGTCGAAGAATAGTGAAAATCATTAATCAGATCCTACTAACGAGGATACTAAATCATAGAATGAATAGGTGAAAGATACCAAGAAATAATTTTTAATAATGGGATTCATGGACTTGAAAGAGAACATGGATAACACCCCACAGTATAAGACAATAGAGGGAGTTGAATACTAGTTCATGGGAGGGTAGAAGTAAACATTTTCAATGAAAGGAGAAAGTATAAAGATACACATAATAGGTTTTTAATGGAAAACAATTCGGGAAATAACATAAAAAAGTGAGATATATTATAAATAACCTTTCAGAATACAACCACTCTATCACATGGGAATAGTTACTTCATAAAAATTTCTAATATAGATTTTAAAGAGGTATTTTGAATCAATAATCTAGATTTTTATAGTGGAGAAACCGATTCATGTAATTCCATATGAACTTATCAATGAGTAGTATTTTTAGGTAACAATTTGTAAATCCCTATGTTATGTGAATGTTATCTCTATTATATATATGATGATAAAAAGTGAATGAAGCTAGTAAAAATGTATTCCTTCTTTAAAACAATTCAATTTTGGAGGTATAGTCCATTTTCTAATTGAATACCCAAATAATAAATTTAATGAGATGGAAAATGATGAGGAATAAGAAGGATTCTCTAAAATAATGGCCATATAAACTAGAGAGGATGAAAAAGAAAAGAATATGAATTTCTTTAAACTATAAAGAAGAAATTTATTGAGAAAGGAAGAATATGATTATTCATCATCATCTAGTGAATATAAATTTAAAGGTACCACTCATAACCAAAAACACCTCATTTCTCATGTTAAATAATATAATGTCTATTCAATATGTGTTTATGAAAAAGAGGAAATAATTACAAAATATATGATGAAATTTTAACTGGAATCCTACATTGAGAAAAATTTTAATATCAAGAAGATAATAAATTTTCATGAAAAAATAGGAAAAAAGTGAATATGGAAAGGTGAGGGATCTCATCAATGATATAAAGAAAATTCTAAACTAAAAATTTTAGAATACGATAAGATTATAAATTTTGTTAATGTTAAACTAGAATCTAGGAAAGAATAAATTCTTAAGGTAGTGTCCAGATATCTTATAGATGAAAAATTTGAATACCATTAGAGAATATTATGAAAAATTAGGGGAAATCCATGCTAAATCATCGAAATATTCCCTGAAGATCGATACCACGAAGAAGTTATAGACTTATTATAATTTTTTTGTGACACAAAATCTATTTTCTCAGTCATTAAAAATATTAAAGAGAAAACTATTGGTTTTTGGGATGTGTTAATATGTATACATGTCACTCAAACTCAAAGAATATAGGTACTACACAAAATAAGAAATAATCCATAATAATAAAAAAAATATAAATTAATGATTACACCTATTTGGAAAGTAGATTTTAATAAATAGACCCACTAACATTTTGAAGAGTTAGCCTTCAAAGGTCACTATTATTATTGTTATAGATTTGGCCAAAAACAATATTACTTCTAGAATAGTATATAATTTCCTGGTAGGTTTAATAGATATCTTATTAGACATAAAAATAAGATAAGTTTCTCAATTAGAATAAGAAACACACTTATAAGATAGATGTTTGAAGCTGCGAAATCTATATGTTTATTTACACAGAATAAATATGACTTCCTAGAAGATATTTGTGGAAGATATGAATAAAAGGTTCACAATGATAACGATTTCAATAAAATACTTCTATGATATGAATTTAATGTTTATAGAGTAAATAAAAACAAAAAAGGAAAATATAAACCTACCATTTAGTTTAAGGTAACTCTTGTCAAAAGAAGAAGGTAAAAAGGCATAAGTAAATTCATGTTCTAATGATATAAAATATGGTTTCATAGAAGTTGAAATATTGTCAAAAAATAATAACTTTGAATTATATGATATAATTTGTGGAATGTTTGAGAATGATGAAAAACAACGAAATTAATTGTTTATAGATTCTATTTTAGCGTGAGAATCAAAAAATAGAAGAAGTAGGCATATGAAGGTGATTGCGAACCATAGGAATCTAGAAAAAAAAATATATTTCATAAGTTTAAACCCAAAATGAGATGAACTAAATAATGTGGAACCATACCAAACCCAAATTGATATAATAAAACCAAATAAAAATTGAATCAATCATTTTTTAAAAATAATCACAAACTAATTGATCGTTACTTGTATAAATGTTAATTAGATCAACCAAAATAGATCTATAATGATAAAAATCAAGAAAATAGAACTCAATTAGAAAAAAGTAACAGAAAACTAAATTTGATTAAGTCAAACTAATTTAGCTTGAAATAATCTGATATTACAAATGATGGATACAATTGGAACAAATATAATGAATTCAAAAAAGAATGACTATAATCGAGTTGAACCAAACTAAACAAAACAATAATAATATGATCCAAATATAAACAATCCTATTTGATTATGACCCAAATGAATGAAATTACCCAAGATCATATTAAAAAACAAGACAAACTAAGTCTAATAAAAATTTCTCAAACAAACTTGTATCGAACAAAACCAACCCAAAATTTATTTGTTTATGAAAATTCAACCCAAACTATAATTTATTGAATACCATAAAATGAACCATACATTAAAAATACATAACTAAAAATATAATTGAATTGAACATAATCAATTCGATTTTCCATGACATAAAATGAAAATAAATTGAAATGTACAAAAATAATGTAATATGAAGTGGGATAAATAGAGATAACCAGTATCAACCAAATTAAATTATACATAACATAACAAAGAAAAATATATCCTAGTTAAATAAAACAAAAAATATAAAAGGATCCAGATCATATTGAACTAGTACAATATATTTCCTCATTGATTGCAGGAACATGCTTTGACCCATGGGGAAATGTGATTCTTGTCTTGGGGTAGTGAATTATATAGTCACAAGATACAAGGATTCTATAGTACAGTTGTTATTTTATTTTCTTTATTTCATTGTACACTTAAGAATTTTACAGATTTCTATAGATAGAGGGTAGTTATATTCAACAAAGTGGGATCGAAGGGCACTAGAGTTATCCATGTGGGTTTCATTGTAGGGGAGGGAGATCAGAGTAGTGGATGGATTGAATTTTTTATACCATTTTACTATGTTGCTTCTATTTGTTTTATTTTCCTTCGGATTTGACATGTGACGTATGTATGAGTCATGGAAAAATTTTATTCATTTCTTACATATTTTTTAAATAATTTTTTATGGGAGAAATTGTTCTTGAGTGGTGATTAAAAGATGCTTGAAAACATATTATATAAGTTTCATCAATTTATCATCTTTAAAATATTAATAAATATATATATTATGTTACTTATGAATCAAAAAACTGACCATCATTGACTTTGTGGACAATTTGAGTGTATTGGGTAGATTGGATTTCTTCTTTGTTTCTTAGTTGTAATGCCCTAAACATCTTCTAGTACTTTCAAAAGGTGGGTTTTGAATGTAGGGAGTTGGGTGAAGGCATAGGAGTGGAGGGGGAAGCTATAGGCCGGGGTGGGGGAGGCAGTGCAGGGGGCTATGGGGGACTGCTACAATCCAGTGGGGAGGGGGGAGGTAGTGTAGGGGGAAGGTGGGGTGGGGGTAGTAGTAGGAAAGGGAGGGGGGTAGTTGCAGGTAGGGGTGGGGGAGGCAGTGTGTGGGATGGGGAGAGGGAGGGTTGTAGTAAGATGTAGGGGTTGGGGGAGGCAGTGGAGATGGAATGTAGTGTGGGGGTGGGGGCTGCATGCAGGGGAGGTGAAGCTATAGGCAGGGGATGGGGCGGTAGTGCATGGGTTGGGGGAGGGGGTGCATCAAGGATGAGGGGATGTGGGAGGTAGTGCTTGGGGCATGTGGGCTGCAGGTAGGGGAGTGGGGGCAGTTCCAAGTAGTGGTGGGGATGTAGTGTAGTGGGTGGGGGGTCTGCAAGCATGAGGGGTGGAAGAGGAAGTGTAGGAGGATGAGGTGAGTGGGTGTGCAAGTATGAGGTGGTGGGGGAGGCAGTGCATGGGACTGGGGGGAGCTGGGCAAAGGCAGTGTGGGGGGTTGTGGTGAGCAGAGGGGAGGGGGGTGCTGTAAGATTGAGGGGCAGGGGAGGTAGTATAGGGGGGATTGGGGGAGAGAGGCAATGTTGGGGGCTTGTGGGAGGGTAGTGGGGTCTTTAGTGAAGGGGGATGGGGGTGTTGTCTGTTGTGTTACATGTATGGGGCCTATTGTAGGGGAGTGGGGAGATACTGGAAGGGTTGAGTTATGGGTCTGAGTATTGGTTCATTACATTGATTCAGGTTTTACATATATGACCCTACCTGAATTGACCAGACCTATAGTGGACTGGGTTCTTTGGACTTGCATTATGTAACCTGACACGAACCGGTTGATTAGGGTTGAATCGGGTTGGGTTAGCAGCTCAAAAAGAACGTAACTCGTCCCTACCTGAGTATTTTTGGTCATATCAGGTCCCCAAACATCATCGACTTGACCAGACCCATGTACTCACGTATTAATATTTTTATTTTATAGTAAAGCCATTTAACTTTTTCAAGGTTTTCTGATTTTTCTTGTATTGATGCCTCTAATTCCGCTGATCAGTACTTCAAAATTTGGATAAACAATAGATTTTTTCATTGAATTATCTTTCCAAAATGTATCTTTATTCATTTTTTACTTCAACATATCCTGAAAATGTAAACATTTATTTATCTATCATCTTTTAGATTGACTCAAGATTAGCATAAATAACATATCTTTCAACTTTTGGAATATAAATTCTATAATGCTTCATCCACTATGTAATGTTAACATTTTTGAGAAAATTATTCTAGAAATCATCTTTACTATAGCATTCCAGTCCGGGTTACTGTAGAAACCCAGTGTAGGAAAGATATATAGGTTTTACAGGTAAAATATTTATACCCACGGTTTAATAACCAATGGTATATTATATTTGTTATTGATAATCTATATCCATAGTTAAAATAAAACCATGGGTATTACGGAAATATCCAGACCTATACCGACTCATCTGTAGACAATGATTTATGGAATTTTGGGTATACTTTATACCCATTGTTTTAGGGGCTATACCCATGGTTCCAATACATGGGTATATGTGATTTTTATAGTATTGTTTCCTCATAATGTAATGGGTTCACTCCCGTTACCATCAAATTAGTCAATGTTCACTCCCAAGACCATCATAGCCAAAACGTCATTATCTGAACTGAGTTGTCTCCCAGTTTTAGTCTTTTCTAGAACATGGGATATAAATATTTACCCAATTAACTGGAGTGAGATCTATATCCCACCTGTATTTGGTTATAATATAACCACCATCCTTTGTTATAATATAACCATCACCCTTGGTTATAACTTTTCCATTATACATTGTTATAATGTAGCCACCATCACAAAATAAGATTCACATATGACTGTTACAAAAGACCATAATTCACTCATCATATCATAACCCATGAAATGAAAAGGGTTTCACAAAGATATCATCATATCATAACTTGTGGAAATAGGTATTCTTCGTAGTCATCAAAACATAATCCATGGAAAAAGAAGTGGGGATCTTATGAAAATTTTCATGGAATAACCCATGTAAGATAAATGAGTTTCATAAACAATATTTCATCATAAACATAAACCATTTAGAGGAGGAATGTGAATAGTATCCTCGAATCATGTCCCTAGTATGGAATTAGTGACATGAAAGGATGTCATCATAGATGGAAAATTATTTTGAAGTATCTATAAAAAAATTTCATGAGAAAGTATTCCTTCCAATTTGAAAAAAATATTTTCAAATAGAAAAACATTTAAAAATATTTTTCTTTGAAAATAAAATTAAATAATAATTCTGGATGATTCAAAGGAAACAACAGTCATAACGATGGAATGTTTCATTCATGTTGTACATGTTAAATCTAAAATTCATTTTACATTTTCGATAAATTTAAAAGAGAACTTTCTAGGAAAAAATCGAAATATTTATTTCAGAAAAATTTGATAAGAGTAAATTGTGGGTAATATTTTTTAATAATTCATTTTGATAATGTTAAAAACATTTTTGGAAAACATTTTTTGTTAAGAAAAATCAATTTTGACTGATGAGAAAAATGTAATATGATTTTATGGAAAAAAATTTCTCAATAAATATAAATAAAAAAGAGTGGATAATGATAATATAACATAAATATAACATGAATAACAAGAGGATAAAAACATTTTTAATTTTATTACGATATATACCAAAATATTTTATCCTCTAAAACATAATTATGAACCAGCCCAATAAACGATGAGATTATATCCTAGAATCATTAGAAATTTGGTATCATGAAATAATAATACCCATGATGGAAGAAAAAATAGTAGAACAAAGAATATCATGATGATATAAAAATTCATGATAATAAATGTAAAAGGGGATATATATAATCTTTATGAAGGAATATACTTTCCTAAGATAACATAAAACTCAAAAAAGAAAATTCAAGACAAAAATCCATTAGCTTTGGTAATGTTTTAACTATAAACCCTATAAAAGAGTGATAATTAATGGATATACAAATCCCAATACTGATTAGTATAATAATCATAAAATATATTCATGGGTAGTGTCAACACTATATAAAATTAACAACTGGTGATCATGGCATGTTCTCTCATAAGTAAAAAGTGAGACCGAAATCCATTTCCAAAAGCCTTTACATTCCTCATACAAGTTTTATCCTCCATTATAATAAATATAAGTTTATTATTCATATATTAATTAATTATAATAATATATATCATAGAATATATGATTTTATTATGAAACTCTATTTCTAATTAATAAGTAATTCCAAGGTAAAATTATGTTACATGAAATAAATGGTTTGTTTTTTAGGTATGTTTTTACTTTTTATCTCATGGTACTCTTACTTCAATCATGGTATCATCATAAAAAATAATTTAAACCATTTTATACATATCATATATATTCAATATATATTTATATATTTTCATCCATCATATATCGTGGTCGAAAAGGAAATACATTTTTTGTGGAGATGATAGGTTGTACATTTTCCTGAAAGCCATTTAAATTTTCTTTTAGGAATGAAGAAGAAAACATAAGTGACATATATAATCATCCCAGAATAATTTTTTGTTATATATATCACATATTTTCATTAAAACCATTCTTATTACATTCTATATAAATCAGGAATGAATCACATCACTTCCCGAGTTGGTAGTCCGCTGTAGACATGAATGATGTTATCGTATTCCCCCAAAATCAATAATATAAATTTATTTGTGTTATAATAATTTAATAATCATTATAAAATCAAAAATTTCAAAACTATCATACATTGAAAATATATATATCATTATGTTCAGCATCAATATGTGCTAATGGAGAAACGAATGACATCAGTTCATGGGGCATTTGTCCTCCACACACAATAATGATGATTTCATATCACCTTTGATGGAAGTTGAGATGGGTTTAAGTCGCAAACGCATAATAAAAATATTTAATTATATTTATGATAATTAATTTACTATATTTTCGTGGTATAATATCAATTTAAGGTGTTTTAAGAATAAATAAAACCAAAAAACTCATTTATGAACATTTCCTTTTCTTTGAGTATCCTCCATATGTTATCCTAAATACCTTCAATTGATGGATTTATGTCCCTAATAAGGCTTATAAAATAGGAGATCATAAGTTGGGAACTAATTTTGAAGGGTATTTTCTGAACCAAATGGGTCTTAGGTTGTGAATAAGAGAAGAGATAGGGTGATATTTTATAAGTGGAGGTGAGTACAGAAATAGTATTTTTGAAAAGAATTGAGTTCCCCAACGTTTTTAACCTGAAAAGGGTATAAAATGATATATTATTGAACTATATTGGTTTCATAATATAAATATGGGAAAAAATAGTTTTCATATAAGTCTATTAGGAATTTTTACCCTTATATTTTTTATTAAACAACATGGTAAACCGATCATTACCTAAAACATGATAAATAGGTTTTTACTATATTCAGATATCATTTTCGTAAAAAATTAATTTCAACATATTATATAATATAAATTATGATTATTTAAATTAAAGAGTAATTTTCTAAAAATTATATTAAAAAAGTGTAAAAAAATATATAAAAATAATTTTTAAGATGTGACGAGAAATAGAGGTTTTAAAGAGAAAATGATTAAAATAATTCAAGGTTTTTATTTCAAAATTCGATAAGAAAATGATTACAATGACCTAAATAAGATAAATTGTTACAAAACTGGGAAAATATTACTTTTAAACTTATTTATAATATAAAATATCTTTATAAATAAATAATATGAAGAGGTTTTTCTAATTAAAATCCATTTTTTACACGATTTATCATAAAATGAATGTTTTATGAAAAATAAAAAATATACTAACTTTAAATTTTTGATATGGTTATTGAAAAAACTGTGTATATTTTGAAAATAATGTTTATAAAAGATTCAATTTGTTTTAGAAGATGTTCCCCATAAAAAGTTTACACAACAAATATTTAGAAAAATAATATTTTGTAAGCATTAAATATGATTTATTCATATATATTTTTTAGAAAACACACAATATTATGGTTAAATAGTTTCATGAATATATATTATAAAAACATAATTAATATAACTCATCATATTTTATTTTATTATTTTATTGAATAAGAACACATATGTTTTAAAAAAAAATTACAGAAAAATATTTACATTATTTTAAAACAGGATTTACTTTCAGTTATAATTAATTTTTTATCTACGAAATAATTATATCAAATATTATAAATCATATTTTTATTATTTAGTTATTTCTATTCTAAACCTCCATTCACACTTCTAGATGATTACTATCATATTATATAATAATATTTTAATGGTATGTCACATTTTTTAAACTTGGTGTTGTGTATAATGCAGGATAAACTATTAATTTTGTGTTAAAAAATCCTAACCTGGTCTTGTGTGTAACTGAAGCTAAAATAATATTTTCATTTTAGAAAAAATATATAAGAGAGTAAATATTTCTGGAAAATATATTTCAAAAAATAATGGGTAGTTACATTATATCCCTCTAATAAAATGAATTTTTCCATCAAATTTTTTTCACTTTTTTATTGAAAAGTGAGGACACATTTTTCTCATTACATCCTCAGGTTCCAATGTTGCTTCCTCAATTTGGTGGATTCTATAAAAAACATTTTCCTAGAGAGTTGTAATTTTTTGTATAACATTCTCCATTTGATGCATTATTTGTACATATCATTCCCAAAAAGAAATATCTTGACCTAGTAGTAAAAACTATGAGTTCAGTGTATGTGATGGATCATTTATAAAATTCATTAGGAGTAATAAATGAAACACATTGTGAACCATAGAGAGGTTTGTTAGATGTTACAAATGATAGTATAATACCCAAATATGATCAATCATTTTAATGTAAATCATATACCTAGAGTTTAAAATTCCATAATTTATCCCACATTGATATTCTTAGAAATACCTTCTCCTAAACATAAAATTATAGATCAAGTTGATGATTATCATCATAAAATTTCTATTTGAATTTTGTTGCACGTATGTTTTGTTAAATATATCTATCCCGACCTCTTATCAGATCATAATTATCAAGTCTAAAAAATTTTCTTTCAAAAACATCATTACAATACATTGGAGTTCGACACTGCATTTTATAAAGTGATTTATAAGGATCCATATGAATGAGGGTGTGAAATATGCCGTTGTTTGAAAAAATATCTTCAGAATGTTATTGATCACAATAAAAGTTGATATCCAAATAATAAGATCTTATCATATCATAGAAGGTATTAATTATTCTCTTAAATTGATCATCTGGATAAGGATTAGACACATTTTAGAAACTAATATCCATATCAAGAGGTTGCTAAAGGATTTTATCCAAACATGGTGGTAAACTATAGATTCCAATAAAATACTATAGAATGTGGTACTCCATACAACCTTACCACATTATAAATTTATATTATAGGAAGAATATCTAAATGGAATTTTTCTCTAATGTAAATGATATTTGATGACATTATAAGGTTTCATCTACAACCCATAATTATATCATTATCAAATATATGATTACCCCTAATGGTTAAAAATAACTTTAAATATATTTCCACACAGGGTAATGGAATTCCATATCAAATTTACGTGTTACTATATACAATACCAATGGGTTTGGTTTTCATAAATGTCCCTTGAAATATCATAAATCCTGATAAAATCTCATCACATAAAACCTAAAAAGGGTTTTTAATTAATTAGATCTTATTATGAGTATTGAACTTATATTCCAAAGATAAAGTCAATTAATCTTAAGTTAATATTAAATGGAAGAATACACACTTTCAAATGTTAAATCCATCTTTTATTCCTTATATAAGATCATAGATATGATAAAAAAATTTATTGGAAGACAGGGTTCATCCTTGTACTGCTAGATTGTTAAATATAATATCATTATTCTATAATCCATTTATAAAAATATAATAACATGATATTTAGTAATAATATTTCTTAGGGATCATCCTTACAAATTCGAACATGAAATTATCATCTAAGGAAGGGGAAAAAGCACACCCTTAATTATCTTTATTCTCATCATCGATTATGAATGAATATTCTCTAACTTTGTCCTTTTTTATAGTTTGTTGTGTATCATAATCAAAAATAGACATTTTATTGAGTAATTGACTTTCATAATTCCCATACAGATGTAATTTTAAACACTAGTGTGTGGGTGGAGCATTCTGTGAAAATTTCATTCTAATTGGAACATTAGCTAACCTCTTCCCACCAATTCTGAAATAATGTTCTTGATGAACATCCCTTTCCCATGTAAGAAATTTACTAATGACCGTAAGGAAAATTCCTCTCTATTTATATATAACCATATAACATAAAATAATGATTGTTTAATTATCTCCATTTTTTGGATTTTCTCTGGAACTCCATCATCCATTCTTGTAAAAACCTTGAGATTGATACATAAATCAAACATAAATTTAATCGATGATAGAACATAGAATAATTTCCTCATATATAATAAATTATCCTATAGATAACACCCTTCAGATAAATGGTTTTAGTATAACAATTAATTGATCAACCTTTCAAGAAAGTTGGATGACAATGCTTGAAGCGTACCTTAAAATTATTGATAAATTTCAATCATAGTTATCTATAGATTCATCATCATTATTATTTTTTCTCATGGAAATCCTCATCCATCCTTATAAGTATAATATGAGGAAATTACTCATTGTAAAATATGGACTTGAACTCAATCCAATCTATGCTATAAATTTAATCATGTTGACTCATATTATTTATAATGTTTCACCATTGATCTGTTTCACCTTCAAAATAGTAGACACTCAGGATGGAAAATATCATATTATGGTGTGGATACATTAATTAACAATAATTGGATCATAATACCCATGAAAATAAGGTGAAACTTTCCTCATGAAGTTCTCAGCATAATGTTTATCCATCCTTTTATCATTTCATGACGGGCATGATTCATATCTTGAGAAAGTTGTGTTAGAATAAAAACAATATTATCTACTCTAGATCATATTTTTTTTGAGATTATAATAATTGAATATTCCATCACAGTTAGCATTAAGAGAGATCCTTCAGGTTTCATCCACTGAGTAAAACCATAATAATATTATGAGAAACAGTAATCATAGTATAAAACCACATAGTTTGAAAAATCGCCTAGGAGGTCAAAATAAAGAAATGATTTTTAAATCAATGATAACATATGTTTACTCAAGGGAATTCATATACATATTATATTTAAATCCTTTAGGATGTTTCACAAACAGTTTGTGAATTTCAAAATCGTATCTTCTATAGTGTCAAACTAGGTTTGCAGAAAAGCCGAATTTCATGCACCATGTGACGATCGAGTCCAGCATAACGAATCCTTTTTAGAGTTATTAACCATAGGTACCTCAATTCACGATCCACATAAATTTATATAACCCTAATAGGTAGAAAATTTCATGGGAACCACTCGCTCAACCCTTTAAAAAAATTCTAGGACATTTTCCTATACACTGACTCATCCGTAGACATATCGTAAGAAACATCCCTAAACATATACGTATAAATATCCCTATGGATATCACTAATTCTTTTATATCCTAGTGTCAAATTTTTAATTTAACCTTTCCTCTCATGCAAACTATAATGAACTAGGATTATCATATATATATATATATGTTACTAATTTTAGATCAATACTCATTACATTATATAAACACATTCCTGAGGACTAAAATAGTTTAGTGTATTTGGAAATCTATTACATAGACTTCATAATTTCATAATTATATTTGATGTATCCCATAAATATTATAAAAATTATGTCTATTTTTTAGATAAATTTTACAATAGTGTCAAAATTATATTTAATATACGTGTCCCTTAAAAAGGCGACAAAAATGTTTGTTAAAATATACTATTTCTAAGCATAAAAGTGGATTTATTCAAATCTCATTTCTAGAAAACACATAACAAATATGGAAAATATTATATTGAATATATATGATATAAATTTCATTAACATAATTCACCGAAATTTGTTTGTTTATTTTATTAAGTTAGAACACATTTTTTCCCTAAAAAAATAATGAAAAATATTTTCCTATTTTTCATATATATTTTATTTTTATTTATAATTATTTCTTCTCAAATGTATTTACTATAATTACATGTTTAAACCATACTATCATAATTTAGTTAATTTTATTATTTCTCTACATTCAGACAGTGTTGTTATAACAATAATATTAAATAATAATATTTTAATTATATGTCTTGTTTTATTTAAACATGGTGTTGTAGGTATAAAATGCTAAACTCGAGATTATATGTTCAAAAATACATTTTTTAATATAATAAAACATAAAATTAGTATTTTTTGTGAGATAAAATATCTAAAAGATTACATTTTTTGAAAAAAAAAATTCTCCAAATCATATGGTGTGAAAACATTACCACTTCTTCGGGTTCTACCTTTTGATTTCATCAAAAGGGCTCCTTAGGTTGGATTTATGATCAAAATAAGGCCTCTAGGTTGAAGTGAGGATAGTTGAGAGGGTATTTGGGCCAGGGATGGCAGACCCAAATGTCTTAGATGATGTGAAGAATTGGTTAGAAGTGGTGTCCTTTTATAAGGGGGAGGAGGGGCTCTTTAGGAAAAACATAATGTATTATTTTACAATAAATTCATATTCAGTTTCTAATATATCAACAGTGTATTATTCAAATTCTAAGGTGGGGATGGGTCTAAATTCATTCAACTAATATATTTTAGACATGTTTGGGTCATTATATTAACCTTATCTTTTAGTTTCAACTATTGGTTAATTAGTTTGACCCCTACCATGTCACTTTGTATTTTTATATTATATAGTTAATAAACTTACATTATAACATCAAGAGACCACTACTGGTCCCTTAATGATACAAATATCATAATACAAGTCCTTAGGCCGAACTTTATATTTTTAGGAATTTAATATCAATTAATAATATAATATTGGTTTTAAAAACTCTTTTTTGTCAATTTTGACAGTATTTGGTATTTGATTTTTGTGAAATCATAACATCATGATTACTTCAAAAAAAGTTAATTAAATTAATACTAAAATGTCATATTAACCTATATAATTCTTGGAATTCATTAAAAGTCTCAAATTATATTTATTGGGGTATTTATAATATCAATTATTTTAATATTTCACTAATAAGGTAATTACTACATCATCATTGTGTCATAAATAAATTAAATTATGTATTGTCTAAAAATTATAATTAAAATACCATGTGTATGAATTCTTTGTATATTTATAATTAATATTTATAGTCGAAAATATAAACTATATAACCATATGTACAAAAAAATTTCCTAAAAGATATAGGCTTATGTCATTTTTGTATTACTTTAACTTAATTAATATAATCCGTCATTATCACTTACAAGTGGATCCATGGGGTCCCAAAATCGACCTGAATATGCCCACGGTTGGACACCTATCATCCAATAGGGTTAAGACACGTTTTAGGGTAATTTATTATTATTATTATATTATTTTTTACACTTATTTACCGGATTTACCCATTAACTATGGTAAATAAAATATTTACTGAAATAATTATTCAAAATGTCTAAAAATAAAAGTTACCTATTTACACAATTTGGAAATCCTGATACAAATATGGAGTCCATTTTTCTTAATTATAAACAAAAATGTGTAAGATATTATTTTAATATTAATTCCCACTGTCAAAACAAAAAGCGTGTTTTTAAGAGAAAATAACTATCAAAAGATTGACACTTGTTTATGTCTGGTTTAACTGTGAAATTATGTCCAATGAAATTCATTGTATTAAATGGTAAAAATATATTCTAAATATACTTTAAAACTACTCAAATTCATAATTTATCACTATTAATTATTTCGATTCAAAAAGTTGTTTTTAATAAAAATTTAGTCATTTTCTCTATTCATCAAAATATAAGTTATCCGAAAAGTACCAAAATTTCATCCATGGATAATTTTGATATTCTGAATCCAAAACTGAAGTCCATTTTGAAGGATAAAATGTATTAAAATTCAAAAAGTGGGTATTACTATTCATAAAGGCTACTTTGACTGGTTGTGGTGTGTGATAGAACTCGAAGTTGCATACAACACACGCTACTATATTATTCAAAGAGAATCGTACCATGGAAGAATGGGGTGTTACATTCTTACTTGAGTGGAATGGGATTTTCCTATAATTTTGGAGAAAAAGTTCACCACGATCTAAATTTCATAGGTTGGAAAGAATTATACAATTTGAAATTTTTATCATATAACGAAATGGGAAACTACACAAATGAATTCCTCAAGAATCAAGGGAATATTGCTCTGAAAAAGTATTGGGATCAAGGTCAATCATATGATTTTGATACACATGAAGTGGAATGTTTGATGTGATTGTGTTTTTCATTTTAATAAACATATTGTAAATTTATCTTATTGATGATATTCTCATTATAATAATCCCAAAACATATAATTATTGTGCTTCAGTATTATTTCATGAAGAATTTGAGAGTATATGTTAAATGGAATGAACAACCACGAAAACTCAATCAGTGGAAAAATAATCTAATTTTTAAAAACATTATTTATTGAAATATATCCCTTCATATGATCTTTATATAGATATTATTATTTTTGGATAAGTACATTAATTTGCATGGAGAAACTAATTTGGATAGTACTGAATACTTAAGTACTTCATAATCATATATTGAAATACTGGTTTATACTTAATGTAGTTTTGAACATTTTCATATTGAAGAAATGTATCCCATTATCTATGTTCTAATTAAGGTATAAGGAATAAATTATGTTTTCAATAATGATTTATGGTTATTATTTTTATTAAAATGTTTCAAGAGAATACATGATAAAGCAATTCAAATGTTTGGTTTTTGACAATTAAGAGTTACCACATGTTGTTTCGGGGTTAATGATAAGTTCATTTTATAAATTTAGTAACCTAATTTGTAATGTTATTGATCATAATATTATGGAAGGTCTATATGGATTATTTTTTTAACTGTTTAAGCTAACAATTGAATTGTTTTTCAGAAGATTAATGTATTATTTAACCATAAAGGTATTTAATCATTATGGATATTTATTTCTTAGAGTAAGTGATAAAGTTGAAATAGATCAATGCAAGACAAATGGATGTAATTAATGTTTTATTATCCTTTTTATGGTGTGGGTTTCCTCGATAATGAAATTTCTAAATTCCATACCCCTTATTACCAATATAAGGATTAAAATGATATGAAATAATTTAATTAATTCATGGAAATTATAATCCCCCAATATATTACAATATATATTTTAAATAATAAATTTTATTTTGTAGATAGCATGAGATACACAAAAAACTAGTTTTGAACAAAATACAGTTTAGTCACTCATTGTGCAGTCAATTTAAAATTAAATTTAAAACATTATAAAATTTATTTGACAAAATAATCTTTATTTTTTTAAGAAAAATACAAAAATTACATAAGGATTAGTTTTTGTGATTTTGACTGAAAATTTTATCATGATTGTTATCAATGAAAAATAATGAATTTAAACAAAAAAATAAATTTCATTAAAAATTTTAAAATGCTAAATTATTTTTTGAAATTGTTTTAATGTAGAATTAGTAAAATTATATATAAATTTTTCAAATTCATATAATTCACATCAATTTTCATATTTAATGTTCATATAATACAATTATAACAAAATGGACATTTTCTCTTTACAAAAATGTTTTCTCATCCCATCTGCAGAATTAATATTAATTTTAAATTTTCCATTTCTATGTCTTTAATTTGAAAAAATTTATTCCATATTTGAAATAATAATAATTTAAAATCTATAATAAGGTTAACATAAATGTTAAAAAATTATTATTTGTTAAAATAGTTAAAATTAATTTCCATGGCTATGGTAAAAATGGTGTTATGAAGGGGGAAACTAAGAAGATAGAAGTTAGAATTACCTACCAATTTTATCAACACACCTTAAAAATCTCTATTTAAAACCCTATTAAATAGGATCACTTTTAATTTTTTATGTTGGCATGATTTCAAGAATTTGACCTATATTGTGTGTTACATAAATCAAAAGAAAAAAGTGAACCTTCATTTCTTTTAATAACATCAACGCTTTAGGAAAGGATAAAAAATCATATGTTTGGTTATAAATATTATTTTAAAATTGAAATGACATATTTTATCTTGATAATATATTAAATTTTAACAGATAAAATGATTACATTACATTATTAAGAAATGATAACGTAGTAGTTAATTAGTAAATAATAAAATAAAATAAATGACAGTAAATGTATTAAATGCGAATTAAATTCAATGAATTATTTTATTACATTAATTTTATAGATGAATATAACATGTTAATAAATTTTTAGAATAATATATTCCATTTACATAATTTTTTTGATACATTTATTAATTTAAATTAAGTGAATAATTATTAAATTGATTTTAATTTTATTTTATAATAAATGATATTTTATTAAATGATTTAAAATTACTAAAAATAATCTCTTCTACAAAGTGTTTTTTCAGTATCAATAAATACTAAATATCTTCCATTAATGGAATTATTTATAATTTATAATAATAATATTTACCGATATATAGTGAAAACTATGTTAGCACTATTAAGGTTAATGTAGTGTTTTTTCATTTTACATGTGATTGTGTTAAAACTAATTTCCAATATATATAAGATTTATATTTTATATATTACATATAATAGTTATTATTATGGGTTATATTATATCTAATAAGGATCATTTCAATTTAGAAATAATTTCAAAATTAACTAAGTCAAAAATACTATACTAGTAGAAAACACCAAAATGAAATAATACGGAAAAATAGATGTTAAAGAACAAAATGTTAAAAAAATGCCTAATTTTTTGGTGAAATACCTTATAGACTATATAATATATCCAAACCATTAATTATAATTTTAGAGCCACATAGGGTAATAGAGACCTCCCAATAGTGTTTATTTTTGGGAATTTACAAAAATTACATTCATCATCAAATATAAAATGCAACTAACTCTAATATATTATTAAAATTTTAAAATATCTTTGGTTCAAAAAATCCATGACCAAATAACATCTGAAATTATATATCATAATCATATATTCCTATGATATGGAATAAAGACAACCTAAGAATGATTTATTTGAAATATGAGGAGGATACTAAACGAAGAGGCACTATTCAAATATATACTGTGATGTTCTTATAAAATTTTCACTACATAAAACCATCCCCTCTTTCATGAAATGTATTAGTAAATCATTGTTCACTTATAAGATGAATTGCTGCCTCACAAACCAAGGTCATTCATTTTTTTCATCACAATCATTCACTAGTGGGTTTGATGATGGATAATATATATATACATTATATTTAGTTCATATTTAAAAAATTTTAGTAATTATATCATATATATCTATTTACCTTTAATTCCATAAGAGATTCGATAAGGTCACTCTTATATACAGTAGACTAATGCCTCACAAAGTGATATGATTGGACTTTTACAAATGCTTCACAAGTAT
The DNA here is from genome assembly GCA_963277665.1 of Viscum album. Lineage (NCBI taxonomy): Eukaryota > Viridiplantae > Streptophyta > Magnoliopsida > Santalales > Viscaceae > Viscum > Viscum album. The sequence goes on from OY728156.1 coordinate 322,881,886, forward strand.
GGTGATAAGGATAAATTTAATAATTATATGTGACATATTTTAAATAATTTTGATATTAATTACATTATTGTCAGTTTTAATGATAATAAATCAATTTATTTTTCTTTCCTTTCCACTCACCTAAAGTTGATATGATCATAACATACGCATTTTTCATAACCATATTTTATGATTGGTTATAAAATTAAAATCGATATAGAAACATGATAATAATTTCATGATTATAACTCTTAATATGATATAACCATATGACATGTGATATAGTTAGATCTTTCATTACAAAACACTCATGAGAAAATAAGACAATTACAACCAAAACAATGAAAATCATGAATGATTAATAATAGGAGAGTGATAATATATTAGAAGTGGATCATATGTGATATTATAAATATTAATATGCGTTTTTTATAATTTAATAACTTGATTTAAAATTTATATAAAATATTTTTAAGATCTTTCAATGAAAAGATACCACGAGGTAAGGGATTTTGTCTCAATTTTATTTAATTGAGGAAAATTTTAATGTTATGAACCTAAATTCTATTATATAGTTTATATGATGCCAGTTTGACATGAAATATCGTTATTATTATTAATTAAATTTATTTTATGTTTCAAAATGGATTATTTCATTAAAAAATATTTTTAATTAATTGTTTCTAAGTGGAAATGGTCATTGTAACTCAATTAGTGTTCATTATGTTAATATTTTACTCCATTATTTATGTAATTATATGATGATATGTATAATTACATTAGAATACCTTCAGTTTTATTTTATCTTAATTTAGGTAAATTTATAGTTGAAACACATAATCCATTAATCAAATATTTCTATCTTCAATGTCACGATCATTGTAAATGTTTAAATCATAATCTCATAAAAATTTAGATTATTTGTTCATGAATTTCTAGTGAAGGAATTGATTCAACCTTTTACTCAGAAAAACAGTTTGTTTTATTATCCTCTAGTAATTAATTTTATTTTAATGTTATTTTCCCATTTTAACACCCTTTGTTAATTAAATGTTTTGATAAAATATATTAATAAAATCTATCTCTTTTCTCTCTTCGGTTTGAAATTAGTTTACATACAAATACCATGTTTTAAAAAAGGTATCAAAAATATTTTTGACCTTTATAAAATGATTTATCAAAGGAATATATACCAATTTATAATCAATAAAACAATTTAATTGAATATTATTTCATTTTCAAGACAATTACAGTTTTTCAGTTACATAAAAGTTTAGAGGTGTCTTCATATTATTTTTCGAACAAGAAAATTTTCTATCCTTTTGATAGTACAAAATGAATGTTCTTTTCAAATTTTAAGTTATGTGTGGAATTACCCTAATTCATGAAAATCATTTTACTGAGTCTTCATTAAAATTTTATGAGGTTTTTTTGTAGAAAATATTTTTAAATGTCATTTGTAAAGAAAATTCTTTTTATAATGTTTTATGTTTTAAGAAGTTATATTTAAAAATTAAAAAATATTTTCCTTAGGAATGTTTTTAACAATATTTTTATGTTATGTTTAATCATCATTGAAAAAACCCTTTATTATAACCACCGTTGGTATATTTTTTGTTACCATCTTCAATATCCTTTTAGATGGGTCTTCATCATATTGACCAAGTAAAGTATTGAAATTAACATCCATGATTAATTTTATAGTAATTTAATTTCCGATGAATTATTCAATTTTATGAAGGATTTAAAAAAAATAAACCATAAAAAATATACATAAAATGTTTTATTTTTTGTGTTATTTGATTTTCTAGGGAAATATTGGTAATCCGTATCTTTTATATAACTTAGAATTTTTTGATAAAGCATATTATTAATGAATTCAATTGATTATTCAATATATGAGAAATGATTTGGACTTGATGAGATGGGTGGTTCTGGAACTTCATATAACCCTTTAATGCATCGATAGGACTCATGAGAGAGATTAATTTAGCCAAATGAAATGAGTTCAAACGTGTTAGTTTTAAAAATTATTATTAGAGGTCTTGAGATTAGAATTATAGTTTTACAAAATTAAATAGTTTATACCATGTAGTTTTAAATCGTTTTGTGAATAGTCATGATGGTATAGGTTTTCATGTGCCAGAGAAATGGGTTCTAATAATTAAGCATTGAATTTATTATAAATTTAGTTATTCTTATCCCTTATACTTTCACAATGTGAAACATGAAAGGGATGGTTATTGGTGGTTTATTCATGGTTGTTCTAGATAGCACAATAAAATAAATCCGTTTTAAAAAATATAATATAGAAGTGGTTTCATAAAACCACCATGATATTTTTTTTATGATTTCATTTTTATTATTTTCAATTAAAACATAACTATATGATTCAAAAAAATCAAAATACCTACCCTCCCCCACTCCCTATGTGCAACCCCAACCCCATACCCCCACCCCACTACACCTGAACTCCTCTTCTCCTCTCCTTGGTGGATTCCCTGAGACCGCAAACAAGAGTTTGTTCCCCCTACCCCGATACTCGTGGCGCGCCCCCCTCCGAACTCCAACCTAGCGAGTTTATTGGTGAGGCAAACCAACTCTCCCAAAAATCCCCCCCATCCAAGCTCCCATCCTCGGTGGTAAAGTGGACCCCACCCCCCTCCAACCACCCTCTCCCAATTTCAGATCACCACTTCGACCACAAGGTTGACCCCTCATAAGAGTTTTATCCCCTAACCATAATACCCCTTTATCTATTATTTCTCAAAAAAGTTATTTAATTGCAATTTCATTGTACAAATATACATTTTATGTATACAGGCTATCAGATTACACATTATTAATGAGAAAAATTCATAATTAAAATGTTTATTTAACTATCCATATATATTAATTAATACTTTATTGTAATGACTCTATATCATAAATTGGATTATGAAGTTGCAAATTTTGAATCGATAATAAATTATTTATGATTTATTTATTATAATTTTATCCATTCATCATTATTACATAATAACAATGTATTTATTTAAATGTAATGGAGTAAATATTATTATATTCGACAACTTTTTATAAAGTTATATGATTTTCCATTGCGATATATTTTTTGTAAAATGACTATATATTTTACTTTTGAATTATAAAATTTTAATTAATATTTTTTTGCAATTAATGTGTAGTTTGTTTCTAGATTATGAAGTTTTTCCATAATGGAGTATGAAACCAATATTTCGAACTGGAAAATGGTACATATAAAAAATTTATGATGTTATCCAATAATGTAACCTAACTTCAAATCATTTATATGATAATACATGATGAAAAACATCCACTTAGAAAACTAATGAATCTCTCTAAATAATTTTCATGTTTGTCTTTAGGAAATTATTTTTAATATATAATAGATTAATAAAAAAAAATTAATAATTCTTTTTGGAACATCATTTTCTGTCCTTCTATATTTTAATATCCACATCAAAATGAATACAATTTACCATTTGTATCCTTTAACATTCCTATTAGATAATATTTTTGGACCCTTGGGGTGATTTGTTATTTTTGTTGCGTAGTTATATGTATTTATAATTTTCTGTCCCAAATTTAATAGTTTAGATTAAATATCTAATTCTTTAATTGATATTCAATTATAAATATAGTACATATTAAAATGGGATTTGAATTTGAAGATTATAGGTGGAAGATTAAGTCTTGAGCATGTTATGGATTAATTATTTTAAAATTTGAGTTCTTTTTTTATTTCCTTCAACCAAAACAAGTAAATAATGACATATATATATATAATATGAAAAATTCATCACTTTACATGGAGATAAAAATATTATCAATTAATATATATCTTCAAAATACCATAGTTGAAAATTTTCTAAATTACACAAAAAACTCTTGTAATTTTCATTTGAACAAATAATAAATCAATATTTGAGTTAGTACCAACTATAGAAATAATTCTTCAATTTATTCCATTTTAATATGTGAAATTTTTCATTGATAAGAAATATTTATTTTTGAGTAACAATTGGTTTTGTTTTATATTAATTTTTTTTGGATTGATACATAAGATGTAGGGGCTATAGGGACAAGTTTTAGAGAGACACATGAAATAACATTTTCTATTATATAATTCCAAGTATAAGTAAACCTGAAAAAAAAAGTGTCAGGATGATTATTGCGGGTTCATATTATTACTACATCGAGGAGCATGCAATTTATGTATATGTTTTTTCCCATTCAAATGAAATTGTAGTTGATGTTTTTATAATTAATTAGAAGAATATTTTTTGTATGTACTTTTGAAATCCATGAACATCATTCATTATTTATATTTTTTAAAAGGAACAAATTTTAATACACTTAAATATATGAATTAATATGGTTTTATTTTTTTCCAAACATTAAAAATGTATAGATATAATGAGTATGGATTTTTCACTAAATCATCTCATAGTTTCAGTCCATGTTAACTGTTTATTATTTTAATCTCATGGTTTCAATCTGTGTTTACTATTTATTCTTTTAATTTTTTAAATCATACTCCACACATTATTATTAAAAATAAAAAAACTAATCCAGTGTGATTTCTTGGGAAGAAATACTAGGTACTATAATGGAATAATGGAATAAATTTTTTCTGAATCCTTTTTATATTATTTATATATAAATATAGTAAATCAAAATTATATTTTTTTATTTATAAATCACTTGTATATAATTATTTAAGATCAATGTTATCATATTATGTAATAATTATACTATATTTTTTGTTAATAATGGAATAATAACCATGATTAATGTTTTTGATAACGGTAAAGAAAAACATATTATTTTTGATGAATTTTTTATTAAGGTTTTGTAACATTTGGATAATAAAATAGAATGTTCTTTTTAAAATAATGATACTATAATGATGTTTCCAAAAATATTTGATTATATTAAAAAATATTTTATTATTAACCAGTACATTTTAATATTAATAAAATATAATTGTAAAAATATAATTTTTTTCTACAGAAAATATTTTTCCAATATAAATATTTTTATTTTAAATGCCGAATTTATCATGATTATAAATTTAATTACATTAAATTCTTAAATACAAAGGATGAACACACAAAAAAATAATTATAGTGGTTATTATATAGGTATATAAAAAATAATTTCTATAGGTGAATTATGTTGATTGATATGGGGTTGTTCATTTCATGTTGTGCAAGATTGTGAGAGATTGGACTTAAAGATTACAACTGAGATATTGTTAACAAAGAAATGCATCAATAATGAACAGAACCATCCTAATAGGGTGAATTCATACTAATTATTTAACTAATTAGGACATAAAATTTTATACTATTTTAAGGTAAATTTCAATATCTTTTTGATCTAATACTAATTTATTTTTTTCATAGATATTTTGAGGATAAAGGTCTCTTTCAACTATCTACAATAGGGAGTGAAAGAGAAAAAATGTTTCATTATACCAATGTTACCATGATTTCTATATTCATTATCTTTCTTTTCCAAACGACCAACACTGCATATTGATTCAATGTTATTAGATAAAAATTATTTCTCATTGAATCATATTCAAAGTGCACAGGAATCTCATGTTCTTATTATGTTGACTTATAGTGATATAATAGAAACAAGAAAATCCTAAGCCTATTTTGATTTCTACAACATGAAAGGTTTTTTAGCTAATAAAGTTGAGTTAATATGTCGTGTTCTCATTTCAACAATGAAAGTAAATGTAAATCTTGGTAAAATTGGTATTTTTTAGAGACTTTGGGACATTTACGAATTAGCCATATCTCAATCTGACACATGGCGTGACATGTATTACTCAAAGTGCATATTTTTTATTTTTAAATTGACATTAAGATTAGTAATAAAGTCAAATAACATACTCAATCCCAAGAAAACATATTCTGAATGTTTTGATACACTAATATACTGATCTACAATTCATTTTTGATGTATAGGATTCAGTCACCCCTCAACCTAATACATGATATGCCCGATATGGCTCAAAGCGTCTCTTATTAAGTCAAATTAGACATTTTAGTTATAAAAGATTCACTATTTTAAAACCATGAAAATGAAGGTGGACTTGAATTATATTTTAGGAAGTTGATTCAAAAGTCATTTTTATTGTGTAGGAATTGGTATCACATAAAACCGATAGACTATGAGATTCATATGTATCAATGTGCGTTTTTCTATTATTAAATAACAATTTTGTAAAAAGGTAAAGTGAGATATTGGAAAATGAGAAAACACATTCAGATTGTTTTGATATTTTTTAAAAATGATCAATGTGTCATTTAATATGTGTAGGAATCAACTTCACCTTAATCCAGAACACGATGTGAGTGGTATGACTCTAATTGATTATTTTAATTAAAAATGATTTTGTTAAAAAGTACAAATGGCATACTGAAATAAATTAAAGCACATTTATTTTACAATTCAATGTTATGTATAGGTATGAGTTTCATATCGAACTGATACAAAATTTGATTTGTATGAGTAAAGTGTGTATTTATTATATAAAATGGAAATTTAATAAAAAAAAGAAAAGTGACATACTGTAAACCGAGTAAACACATTCAGATTGTTTTGAAACATTTTTAAAAAAAATCTATAAGTCATTTGAGATTTGTATGAATCATCTTAACCTTAATCTGTTGCATGGTATGACTTGTAAGAATCACAGTACATATTTTTATAAAATATTGACATTAACTTTAGTAAAAAGGAATAATTACCTATAGAAAACCCAGAAAAAACATTTATATTATTTTGATACTTTAGTAAAATTATCCATATGTAATTTTTGACATGTACTAATAAACCACACCTTAATATGATACATGATGTGCCCTGTATGATACAATGAGCCCGTTATAAATTTAACATCGATAATTGAGTTAAAAAAGTGTGATTCAATGGAAATATTAAAGACATGATCATGTAATCATGATAATTTATGACATATATTAAAAATTCATTTTTATGTGTAGAAATTGGTCTCACATAAAACTGATACATGATGTGATAAAGATGTGTCAAAGAGTGTTTTTCTGTTTTAAAATGAAAATTTAGTAAAAAAAGGCAATGGAATTACTCAAAACCATGAAAATACATTCTTATTATTTTGACACACTAGGAAAACCATCCATATGTCATTTTAGACATGTAGGAATTATCCTCACCTCAATTCTATGCATTGTGTTACCGATGTGACTCCATGCAAATATTTTTATTTAAAATTGACATCAATTTTAGAAAAAAGGATAAAAAACATACTCAAAACCGAGAAAAAAATTTGAATTGTTATTATAGTTTAATAAGATTATCTATATTTAATTTTTCATTTGTGGGAATCAACCTAAGATCAATCTGATACACAATATGCCCGGTATGACTCAATGAGTTCGTTATTTTTTTTAATTCAGTATTTTAGTTCAAAAATCGCAACTCACTAAAATATAAAAAAATATGATTAAGTCTTCTTAATAATTTAAAAATTCAATTCATAAAGAATTTTTTACATGAAGAAATAGGACTCACATAAAACTGATACACGATGCAATCAGTATGAGTCAATGTTCATGTTTCTTGTATAAAATGGAAATTTATTAAAAAAAGACAAGTTCCATACTCAAAAACAAGAAAACACATTCATATTGTTTTTATTATTTAGTAAAATGATCCTTATTAAATTTTAGATGTGTATAAATCAGTCACACCTCAATCGGATGCACAGTTTGACCAGTATGATTCCATGTATGTCTTTTTATTTACAACTGACATCAATTTTATTTAAAATTACCAATGACCTACTCGAAACTGAGAAGACACATTCATAGTGTTTTTATACTTTAAAAAAAGATATATAAGTCATTTGTGATATGTAGGAATCTACTAAATCTCTATTTTATACACAATTTCCCTAATGTGACTCAATTTGTTCACTATCAGATTATATTCGACATTTTAGGTCAAAAAGTGTCACTCACATAAAACCAAGTAATCACACTCAGATTTTATTAAAAATTTATAAAATAGATTTAGAATTAATTTTTTATGTTTTAGAATTTATCACACATTGAATGGATACACGATGTGATCAGTATGAGTAAAAGTGTGTGTTCCCAGTTTAAAATGAAAATTTAATAAAAAAAAGTAATTTGAAATACTCAAAAAATGAAAAAACATATAGATAGTTTTAGTAATTTATGAAAATTATCCACAAGTAATTTGATAAATTTTGGAATATTTTTCCCCTCAATTGGAATCATGGTGTGACCATTATGAATCTAATTGTGTATTTTTATTAAAAATAGACATCAATTTTACTAAAAAGGACAAACGATCTACTCAAAACTGATAAGCTCATTCAGATTTTTCAGAAAAATTTTGACAATGATCCATAAGTAATTTGGACATATAAAAATCAGCCACACCTCAATCTGATACACGATGTGCACAGTATGGATCAAAGTGTGTCTTTTTATTTTAAATAGGCATCAGTTTTAGTGAAAATGGAAAATTACCTACTCAAAACTGAGAAAACACATTCAGCTTGATTTGATACAGTAAGAACCGATGACACATCATTTAAAATTATGGATTTACATAATGTTCGCAAAAACATTTTTAGTACATTGATACATTAAAATGTGTGTGTAAATGTAAAAAACATTGAATTTTACCTCATATTGATGTGAAAACATTGAAAAAACACTACTAAGTTATTTTTAAATTCTAAGGCATGTTGTGATATCAAGGTCTTTAATTTTTTTATTAGGTCAAGTTCAAGCACACAACTAATATTTTTAAAAAATAAAGTATAATTTTTACCTATAATTAACAAAATAACTAATTTGATGGTAAGGATTCTGAATATAGTATGTGTCATTTTTATTATTCATTTATTTTTTTAATGTTATATTTTTCATTGTAGGTGGTAAATGTCATCTCTAGGCACGAGTATGACCATTCTAATCCATGAAATATTTCTATTTTTCTATTATAATTATAATTTATTAACATTAGTTTTAAATTTTGTTTTCTTTTCTTTAGTTGGATAGATTATGTAGTTAGTTTTAGGTAATGAGATGATGTGGATGCACAAATATGAATTGTAGGTTTTAACATGGTGGTATATTGGAAATTAGTTGATGTTGACAATATTTTGTATGTATATATTGAATACCATGGTATTTGTTGATAGATTTATGAGTTGATTGAAATTGAAGTTATGCTGATTGTGGATGTCTGAATACGACTTCGGAAGCACGTTGTATATATTATTGTTTTATAATATATTCATGTTTTAGTTTATTGTATTTATTTTTATTATTAAATATTAACAATAGTAATTTTTTTTGGCTTTTAGCAACTGCCATTAAATTCATTAAATAAAATATCTTTTGGAGGCGGTTAATTAAAATATCCACTAAAATAAATAACCACTCATATGTTCAGTAGAATTTAGATTAATTTTATCATTATTCCTTTATTTTTTTAAATAAAATATCAACTAACAAATAAATATGAACCCACTTTTATCTGTTCCAAAAGAAAAACATAAAAAAACCATAATTTAATAAACAAAACCGCAGATAAATGATTAGTGACCATGAAATATAAATTGATTTTATTTACCACCGCAAAAAATTAGTTAGTTTAGACCGCCATATGTTGAAAAAAAACCACGACTAATGAATTTTTTTATAGAGATTATATTATTTATGGATGCATTTCGTTCTCATATTATTGATTAAGTGGATTCTGTTTTTAGTTACATATATTTCCTTATTGATTATGCATTATACATGTATTTAAATTGCATGAATTCTGAATTATTTTCAATTACATGTTGATGACGCATATTAATTTATGATATCCTCCAATTTAGGTACCAATTACTAAGAATTATAAGTGAACATTATTTTTTTATGTTCCCTAGGTTATAAATACGAATCCTTTGAATGAGTTTTAATGTATGTTATGAATTTTATTTCGTAATGTAATATGTTTTACTTTTAATTCTAAATGTAAAATGGATATCATGTATTTTTTCAATTCACCAATACTGATAAACTAATCTGTCCCTAAATATTAAATTTCTTTTATATTTGATAATGTAAGAAAGCTGGAACTGAATCCGAGTTACAGAGGTAATGGATTCTACCCATAAGACAATTTGGATTACCATTCAATTTCATATGAAATCTTCAAGTGAAACTTCTGTAACGTAATACAATTTCAAGTTACCCTTTAGTGATTTATGAAATCCTCAAGTAACCCTTTAGCAACTAAATAAAATTATGAGTCTCCCTTTTTTGGAATATTTATTTAACTATACATATATATTAATTAATACTTTTTTAATATCTATATATCATAGATTGGATTAGGATGTAGCAAATTTTGAATCGATAATAAATTTTTTATGATTTATTTATTATAATTTGATCCATTCATCATTATTCCATAATAACAATGTATTTTTTTTAAATGTAATGTTGTAAATATTATTATATTTTTTAAATGTTTATTAATGTTATATGATTTTACATTACGATTTATTTATTAAGAAATTACAATATATTTTAATTTGGGAAAATAAAATTTTAATTAATATTATTTTTTGCAATTACTATGTAGATTATTTATTGATTATGGAGTTTTTACATAAGGGAGTATGAAACCAATATTCCGAACTGGAAAATGATTCATATAAAAAATTTATGATGATATCCAATAATGTAACCCAACTTCACATAATTTATATGATAATACAAGATGAAAAACATCCACTTAGGAAACTAATGACTTTCTCTAAATAATATTCATGTCTGTCTTTGGGAAATTATGTTTAATATGTAATTGTTTCATCAAATATAAATTAATAATTCTATTTGGAACATCATTTTCGGTCCTCCTATATTTTATTATCCACATCAAAATTAATACAATTTACCATTTGTATCCTTTAACATTCCCCTTAGATAATATTTTTGGACCCTTGAGGTGACTTGTTATTTGTGTTGCGTAGTTATAAGTATTTATACCTTTCTGTCCCAAATTTAATAGTTTATTTTAAACATGTAATTAATTAATTGATATTCAATTATAAATTTAGTACATATTGAAATGGGATTTTAATTTGAAGATTATAGGTGGAGGAATAAGTCCTGAGCATGCTATGGATTAATTATTTTAAAATTTGAGTTCTTTTTTTGTTTCCTTCAACCACGTCAAGTAAATAATGGCATATATATATATATATATAATTTGAAAAATTAAACACCTTACATAGAGATAAAAATATTATCAATTAATATATATCTTCAAAATACTGTAATTAAAGATTTTCTAAATTACACAAAATACTCTTGCAATTTTAATTTGAACAATTAATAAATCAATATTTGAGTTAGTACCAACTATAGAAATAATTCTTAAATTAATTCCATTTTAATATGTGAAATTTTTCATTGGTAAGAAATATATATTTCTGAGTAAAAACTGGTTTTGTTTTATATTAATTTTTTTGGTTTGAGATATAAGATGTTGGGGTTATAGGGACAAGTTATGGAGAGACACATGAAATCACATTTCTTATTATATAATTCCAAGTATAAGTAAACTTGACAAAAAACACACGTGTCCTGATGATTATTGATGGTTCATATTATTACTACATCGAGGAGCTTTCACTTTATGTATACGTTTTTTTCCATTCAAATGAAATTGTAGTTGATGTTTTTATAATTAATTTAAACAATATTTTTTGTATGTACTTTTGAAATCCATGAACATCATTCACTGTTTATATATTTTTAATGGAACTAATTTTAATACCCTTAAATCTATGAAACAATATGGTTTTATATTTTTTCAAACATTAGAAAATATAGATATACTGAGTATGGATTTTTCACTAAATCATCTCATAGTTTAAGTCCATGTTAACTATTTATTATATTAATCTCATGGTTTCAATCTGTGTTTAATATTTATTATTTTAATTTTTTAAATCATACTCCACACAATATTATTAAAAATAAAAAAACTAATTCGGTGTGATTTCATGGGATGAAATACTAGGTACTATAATGGAATAATGGATTAAAATTTTCTGAATCCTTTTTATACTATTTATATATCAATATAGTAAACCCAAAATATATTTTTTATTTATAAATAACTTGTATATAATTTTTAAACATATGTAATATTATCCTCAAAATGAAAAACATGTAAATAAAAATAATAAATTAGTTTTCTTCACCTATTAAAATTATTTCATTAAATTTTTCATTTTATTTAAGATAAATTTTATCAAATTATGTAATAATTATACTATATTTTTTGATAATAATCGTATAATTACCATGATTAATGTTTATTATAATTATTATGATAAACATATTTATTTTGATGAATTTTTTTATTATAGTTTTGTAACATTTGGCTAATAAAATAGAATGATCTTTTTAAAATAATGATACTATAATGATGTTTACAAAAATATATGATAATATTGAAAAACATTTTATTATTAATAAGTACATTTATATATTAATAAAAATTAATTGTAATAATATTATTTTTTTCTATAGAAAATATTTTTCCAATATAATTTTTTTATATTTTAAATGTTGATTTTATCATGATTATAAATTTCATTACATTAAATTCTTATCTACAAAGGATGAACACACAAAAAAATAGTTAGATTTGTTATTATATATGTATATAAAAAATTAATTTATATAGGTGAATTATGTTGATTGATATGGGGTTGTTCGTTTCATGTTTCACAAGATCATGAGAGATTGGACTTCAAAATTGCAACTGAGATATGGTTAACAACGAAATCCATCAATAAAGAACAGAACCATACTGATAGGGTGAATTCATACTAATTATTTAACTAATTAGGAAATAAATTTTTATACTATTTTAAGGTAAATTTCATTACCATTTTGATCTAATACTAATTTATTTTTTTCATAGATATTTTGAGGAGTCAATGGTCTCTTTCAACTATCTACAACAGGGAAGAAAAGAGAAAAAATGTTTCATTATACCAATGTTACTATGATTTATATATTTATTTCCTTTCTTTTCCAAATGGCCAACACTACAAATTGATTCAATGTTATTAGATAAAAATTATCTCTCATTGACTCATTTTACAAGTGTAGAGGAAGCTCATGTTCTTATTATGTTGACTTATAGTGATATAATAGAAACATGAAAATCCTCAGTCTGTTTTGATTTCTAGAACAAGAAAGGTTTTTTAGGTAATAAAATTGAGTCAATATGTAGTGTTCTAATTTTAGCAATGAATTTCAATGTAATTATTTGTAGCATTGGAAGTTTTTTGAGACTTTGGGACATTTAAAAATTAGCCATATCTCAATCTGACACATGGTGTGATGTGTATAACTCAAAGTGCATATTTTTTATTTTAAATTGACATTAATTTTAGTAATAAAGTCAAATAACATACTCAATCCCAAGAAAACATATTCTGAATGTTTTGATACACTAATACACTGATCAAAAATTCATTTTTGATGTATAATATTCAATCACCCCTCAACCTGATACATGATATGCCCGATATTCCTCAAAGAATTTGTTATTAAGTCAAATTAGACATTTTAGTGATAAAATATTCACTATTTTAAAACCAAGAAAATGAAAGTGCACTTGAATTATATTTTAGGAAGTTGATTCAAAAGTCATTTTTAATGTATAGGAATTGGTATCACATGGAACTGATAGACTATGTAATTCATATGTATCAATGTGTGTTTTTCTATTTTTAAATTACAATTTTGTAAAAAAGTAATGTGAGATATTGGCAAATGAGAAATCACATTCAGATGGTTTTGATATTTTTAAAAAATAATCAATGTGTCATTTTAGATGTGTAGGAATCAACTCCACCTTAATCCGGAACACGATGTGGGTGGTATGACTCTAATTGATTATTTTAATTAAAACTTATTTTTTTTGTAAAATGTACAAATGGAATACTGAAATCAATGAAAGAGAATTTATTTCAAAATTCAATTTTATGTATAGGTATTAGTTTCATGTCGAACTGATACACAATTTGATTTGTATGCGTAAAAGTGTTTATTTATTATTTAAAATGGAAATTTAATAAAAAAAGACATGTGACATAATGTAAACTGAGTGAACACATTAAGATTGTTTTGAATCATTTTTAAAACAATCTATAAGTCATTTGAGATGTGTATGAATCGTCTTCACCTTAATCCGATGCATGGTATAACTAGAAAGAATCACAGTACATATTTTTATATAATATTGACACTAACTTTAGTAAAAAGGAATAATTACCTATAGAAAACCCGGAAAAAACATTTATATTATTTTGATACTTTAGTAAAATTGTCTATATGTAATTTTTGACATGTACTAATAACCCACACCTTAATATGATACACGATGTTCCTTGTATTACACAATGTGCCTGTTATCACTTTAACATCGACAATTGTGTTCAAAAAGTGTAAAGCAATGAAAATACTAAAGACAAGATCATGTATTCTGGATAATTTAGGACATATATTAAAAAGTCATTTTTTATGTGCAGAAATTGGTCTCACATCAAACGGATACATGATGTTATCGAGATGTGTCAAAGAGTGTTTTTCTATTTTAAAATGAAAATTTTGTAAAAAAAAGACTATGGAATTACTCAAAACTATTAAAATACATTCTTATTATTTAGACACATTATGAAAACCATCCATATGTCATTTTAGACATGTATTAATTATCCTTCCCTCAATTCGATGCATTGTGTGACCAATGTGACTCTATGCACAACTATTTATTTAAAATTGACATCAATTATAGTGAAAAGGATAAAAAACCTACTCAAAACCGAGAAATTTTTTTATTGTTATTATAGTTTAATAAAATGATCTATATTTATTTTTTGATTTGTTGGAATCAACCACAGATCTATCTGATACATAGTGTGACTTGTATGACTCAATGAGTTTGTTATCTTTTTAAAATCAGCATTTTAGTTCAAAAATCGTAACTCACTAAAATCCAATAAAATGTGATTTTGTCTTCTTAATAATTTAAAAATTCAATTCATAATGACTTTTTGACATGAAGAAATAGGTCTCACATCTAACTGATACACGATGAAATAAGTATGAGTCAAAGTTATTGTTTCTTGTATAAAATGACAATTTAGTAAAAAAAGACAAGTTCCATACTCAAAAACAAGAAAACACATTCATATTGTTTTTATTATTTAGTAAAATGATCCTTATTAAATATTAGATTTTTAGAAATCAGTCACACCTCAATCAGATGCACGGTTTGACCAGTATGATTCCATGTATGTCTTTTTATTTACAAATGATATCAATTTTAGTTAAAATCTCCAATGACCTACTCAAAACCGAGAAGACACGTTCATAGTGTTTTTATACTTTAGAAAACGATCTATAAGTCATTTTTGATGTTTAGAAATCTACCACATCTCTATTTGATACACAATTTCCCTAATGTGACTCAATTTGTTCGTTATCAGATTAAATTCGACATTTTACGTCAAAAAGTGTCACTCACTTAAAACCTAGTAATCACACTCAGATTTTATTAACAATTTATAAAATATATTAATAATTCATTTTTTTATGTTTTGGAATTTATCACACATTTAATGGATACACAATGTGATCAGTATGAGTAAAAGTGTGTGTTCCCAGTTTAAAATGAAAAGTTAATAAAAAAGGTAATTTGACATACTCAAAAAATGAAAAAACATATATATAGTGTTATTAATTTATGAAAATGGTCCACAAGTAATTTGATACATTTAGAAATATTAATACCATCAATTTGATTCATGGTGTGACCATTATGAATCTAGTTGTGTATTCTTATTTAAAATTGACATCAATTTTACAAAAAAGGACAACTGATCTACTCAAAACCGAGAAACTCATACAGATTTTTCTGAAACATTTGGACAATCATCCATAAGTAATTTAGACATGTAGTAATATACCACACCTCAATCTGATACATGATGTGCACAGTATGGATCAAAGTGTGACCTTTTATTTAAAATTGGCATCAGTTTTAGTGAAAATGGAAAATTACCGACTCAAAACTGAAAAAACACATTCAACTTTTTTTGATACATTAAGAACCGATGACACATGATATAAAATTATGGATTTACATGATGGTCTAAAATTCATTTTTATTATTCATTTATTTTCTTAAATTTTATATTTTTCATTGTAGGTGTTAGATGTCATCTCTAGGCACGAGTCTGACCATTCTGATCAATGAAAATTTTCTAGTTTTCTATTAAAATTATAATTTATTAACATTAGTTTTAAATTTTGTTTTCTTTTCTTTAGTTGGATTTATTATGTAGTTAGTTTTAGTTAATGAGATTACGTGGAGGCAAAAATATGAATTGTAGGTTTTAACACGGTGGTATATTGGCAATCAGTTGATGTTGACAATATTTTGTATGTATATATTGAAGACCATGGTATTTGTCGATAGATTTATGAGTTGACTGAATTTGAGGTTATGCTGATTGTGGATATCTAAATTCGACTTTGGAAGCATGTTTTATATATGATGGTTTAATAATATATTCATGTTTTAGTTTATTGTATTCATTTTTATTATTAAATATTAAAAATACTAATTTTGTTGCGGATTTTAGAAACCGCCATTAAATTCATTAAATAAAATATCTTTTGGAGGCAGTTAATTAAAATCACTACTAAAATAAATAACCACTCATATGTTCAGTATAATTTAGATTCATTTTATCATTATTCCTTTATATTTTTAAATAAAATATCAACTAACAACTAAATATGAAACCGCTGTAATATGTTCCAAAAGAGAAACTTAAAAAACTGTAATTGAATAATCAAAACCGTAGAAAAATGATTAGTGACCTTGAAATATGCAATGATTTTATTTACCACCATACAAAAATTAGTTAGTTTAAAACACCACAAGTTGAAAAAAAACCACAACTAATGAATTTTTTTATAGAGATGATATTATTTATAGATGAATTTCATTATCATATTATTGATTAAGTGGATTCTTTTTTTAGTTACGTACATTTCCTTATGGATTATGGATTATACATTTATTTAAATTGCATGAATTCAATATTATTTACATTTAGATGTTGATGATGCTTATTGATTTATGATATCCTCCAATTTAGGTACTAATTACTAAAGATTTTAAGTGACCATTATTTTTTTTATGTTCCCTAGGTTATAAATATGAATCCTTTGAATGAGTTTTAAAGTATGCTATGAATTTTATTTCATAATGTAGTATGTTTTATTTTTCAATCTAAATGTAAAATGGATATCATGTATTTTTACAATTCACCAATACTGATAAAATAATCTGTGCCTAAATATTAAATTTATTTTATATTTGATAATGTAATAAAGCAGGAACCTAATTTGGGTTACTGAGGTATTGGTTTCTATCCATAGGGCAATTTGGATTACCCTTCAATTTCATATAAAATCCTTAAGTGACACTTCTGTAATGTAATAAAATTTCAATTTTCCCTTTAGTGAGTTTATAAAGAATTTTGATACCATTAAGCAACTCAATAAAATTTTCAGATACCCTTTAGTGACATATGAAATATTCAATTCATCATTCAGTAATTTGAAAAAATTTCATATCAACAATTATTAACATATGAAATGTTTATGTTACCCTTTAATAAATTATGAAAATTTCCAGTTACAAATCATTTAATTTAGAAATATTCATATTAACCTTTAGTAACATATGAAATATTCATGTTACCCATCAACTATTTAAGAAATCCTCACATTACCCTTCAATAACTTAAGAGATATTCATGTAACCTTCGGTAACATAGGATTTTTTTCAAGATACACTTTAGTAACGAAAGAGACGTTCAACCCAACTTTATATAACATATGAAATATTCAATTCATTCTTTATAAGGGGGTGATATAGTATTGGTTGGTTGACTTTTTAACACTATAGACTCGTGATTGTTCTCTATCTACCCAAAAACAACATTCATTCCATGACATGAGAATAAAAAATATATGACCATTTATCTCTATCATATAATTAATCTTGATGATTTTGGATCCACCAATTCAATGACATTTTTATTCCATAACGATCAACCCATGATTTATCACAATATAACAGTTCTACCTCACATGAGGGCCATATCAAAATATCATCATTATTCTCCCCATATTTGGAGAATCCACCTTTTTACATAACTCAACTATTCTAAACCTTTTCATCCAATTCTCTATTTTTTAGTGACATAGTTTTTCTTTCGTTTATATTACATATTTTTATATGAATATTAATTACATTATAAACACACATGCCTGAGGACCATAATAGTTTAGTGTGTACGAATCATGGAAACCATTCCTCTTAATTAGTGAATGTCCTTGAGTGTCTCTAATAATGATCATCCCCATCATTAGTGCTTCTTATAACATTTTTTCATAACTTGGGGAATGGAAACATAACAATGGGTGATCACAAATTCCTTAGAAGGGTTTAGAGATGCGTAAGAATGACATGAACCTAATGGTTTGATAACATGAATAATACATTTGAAAAACATACCCTACATACCAATGATAATAATCCTGAGTTATATAATAAATATTAATAATTTTTATGAAATTAATTCTAATATATTCAAAGAACATGATCCATGAGGGCATAAAATCGACATAATACATACAATTTTGATATAACAAAAAAATATATAAAAGTTTCTCTTTTGTAGTCAAGGCTCATTTCCAAAACATTTAAGGAATATCTATGGGAGGATACACCTCATGGGTTTGTCACACTAAAATCCCCCATTTATATCCCTTTCACTACTATAAACTAGTTATAATGAAACAGTTCTATACCAATAGATTTAAAAATGTTGGGGGTAAGACATTTCTCTAAACCAACTCCCACAATTTTTTAAAAAACCAAAGGAATAACCCCTTTACAATTTGACCTTGCTTGGGATTCTCCTAACCCTACCCTTCGACGAGCCCTAATATCCCCTACCCTACCCTCCCCTAACCCCCACTCCCTAACCCTCCGCGCCCCTTGGACGTCGACGTCGACCTTGACCTCCCGACCTCCACCCCCACCTCGACCTCTCGACCTCCATGTCTGAGCCCCCGCCCCACCCTCCTATACCCCGCATCCATCCCTCTACATTTACCTCCCTCCCCAACCTCCCACTCTTCTCCTCAAAGCCTCCACCTCCTAGCCCCCGCAATCCTACCTCTGACTTCCTGCCTCAGTGTCTGCATCCACCTCCCTGCCTATACATCCCTACCTCGACGTCCCAACATCATAATTTTTATGATTATAAAATATTCGATGAATTTTTATCATTAAAATTTTAGAATATATTATTAGTTTTTAGTGTTTTTATTTTGACACTAACAGATGGTTTTGAAGGCCAATAAGGTGAAGTTATTAGGAATTCATAATGGAAATTTTTTTAAGATAAATTAAAATAAATAACAAATGGGTGATTTAGATAATTTTTTGGAGAACATTTGTGCACATATAGATATTTTATTGTGATTTTTATGGAGATGTTTAAATCATCATAAAAGATGTGTAAATGATTAAAGGATTTATATGAGAATAAAACACTAATTATGGGTGGTTTATTGATTATATTTTTTTTATTCATTAAGAAAATCCTATATAAATCCTATTATTTCTTATATTTTTTATTGTCAATGTTAATATAGAATTAAAAAAAAGTTGTGTTACATAGTTCAGTAGTGATCCTTGCCTTAAGTAATGCAATGAATCATAGAAATTAGTTTTTTTAGTAATCCAAAAGAAATCCTTATATGTGTCATCCCTATATTTAGACTATAGTGGAAAAACAAGTAAAATTAATTATTTTGATTCATTTAATTTCCAAATTATAAATACTATGGATGTGTTGTTAGTCTTTATATATTCATATCATTTTTTATAATGTGGATACAATATCTTTTTGTTGATAAGGAGAAAATTTACAACATAATTCAAACCCCAATTAATTTGTGTTTGGGCTAGTGGTCGCCCAAACTATATCTAATTCAAAAGGTTAAATATAGTTTTATATTGATTTAATGCATTTATATTTTTGATAATGATGTTAATGTGAAGTGATTTCATCTCTTTTTAATTACACAATAGTGTTTGGTTTTATTTTTTGTCAATATGTGTCATTATGTAAGTTATGGTGTTGGGTGATGGTTTGAGATTCCACCAACTAAAGATTTAGTGAGCTACATACAGAATGAATACATGGAAAAGGAAAGTACATCATATGATTATTATGTTGGTATTCAATATTAATACTAGTACTAACACAGTTGAGTGTTGTCTACATTAGCCGGAATACAAGACCGTGGAACATCTTGAAGAAGTTGTTATTATACATTTTAAAAGCTGGATTACATCTGGAATAGAAATGTTGACATGAGTATAAACCATCCATGTGTTTGTTATACATAATAACCATTTAATTTTATTAAGTCATATAGTTGTATGGAGGATAAATATTATTAAAGCGTGAATTTGGAAATTAAATGTTTTGGGGTTTCTTGAAAATATTATTAATTCAATATTTTTTTCTGAAAGGATTATAAATTAAATGGAAATTATTTATAATTATTCTCATAATTTTCAAATTCATTTGATGTAATTTTATTTGAGTTTTAAGTGATTGGGATGAAAAGTTATTCTTTGAAGGCGCCTCAAAGATAACTTGAAGAATTATAGATTTTTTAGCAGAACTTGAAAACATGAAAAAGGTATGGTATGTAAACATAACGAAACACATAAGAATTAATGAATACCGTATGTATGATCCAGTAAAATCATTTTCCTATAAGTATGATCTACCATAAGGGTGATATAAAGATACAAGGTTGAATTATACTTTGATAATAAGGAAGAGGTCGCATAATTTTCAAATCCATAATGATGAGATGATTGTCGTATGCAAGAGAACCATAAAATTAATTATTATTATGATGGGCCCATAAGAATGATCCTATAAGAATGAACTCTATAATAATTTAGTTGTCTAATGATTAAATAATCCATAAGGTTGAGACCTTGATTATCTATTTATCCTTATGAATATTCAATGTATTAGGAATTTTAATTTTCTATATAACGAAAACCTGGTGATGAAAGTGATATTATTTAGTGGATCAAACATCACAAAAAAATTGTGATTAAAGCAGTATAAATATTCCTTGTATCATAGATCATGAAATACTACATCATTCACGAGAAAATCAATTTGGGAATAAACAAAATAAAAATTTGTTGGATTAATTATAATGAATATATTTTAGTGTGATGACGATCTATTGTTCCTACGTCCCTAAAATATATTTAAAATTTTATTGTGATGTAAGATATTACATTAAATGAATTGAATATTTTCATATGATATGTGATGAGATTTTTTTCACTGTCTAAAAAAGGTTTAATCCAAGAAGAGAAGAATGTAACTGATAATCAATCATGGTCTAGTGAAATAAAAAACCAATTAGTATTTGGTGTTTATAAGAATCATACACCCATTTGGATGAGTTTTTATTACTGGATACAAAATAAGGAAATCATTCACTTGTTTAGATATTAGTTGAAGGTAAAGAGTTAATTTGTGGGAAATCACTTTGAATGAAATTATAGGGGACTGTCCCATGTGAATTTCTTGGTGAAAAGTCCATAAAACGTTACATGGAAAAAATGGGTATTTTATAATTGTTGACATTAAAAGTGGGCCCGAGACTAATTTAAATATTCTAATATGGGTAAATTAAAATGAAATGATATGTTTACATGCCTCTTATATAGGTAAAGAGATTTATTGAAGACAGACGGAGATAGACCATTATTCCTCTGAAATATCATTGTTTTTAGGAAATTAAGAGGATATTAAAAATAAAATAAGTGATTTCTTCTATTAAAGATGGTTTGATAACATGATATAAAAGTAAGAGAGATATATTTGAGATTAAAAATAAGAACAAGACCAAATTAAGTAAAATCATTGCATTAAATAAAAATAAGAAGAAATGAAATTTTTCTAATGTAGTGTCGAAGAAGAGTAAAAATCCTTAATCATATCCTACTAACGAGGATACTAAATCATAAAATGAATAAGTGAAAGATACCAAGAAATAATTTCGAAGAATGGGATTCATGGACTTGAAAGAGAACATGGATAACACCCCACATTACAAGACAATAGAGGGAGTTGAATACTAGGTCATGAGAGGGTAGAAGAAAACATTTTCAATGAAAGGAGAAAGTATAAAGAAACACATAAGAGGTTGTTAAAGGAAAAAAATACAAGAAATAACATAAAAATGTGGGATATATTATAAATAACTAATCAAAAGACAACCACTCTATCATTTGGGACTAGGTACTTCATAAAATTTTGTAATGTAGCTTTTCAAGAGGTAGTTGGAATCAATAATCTAGATTTTTTATAGTTGAGAAACTGATTCATGGTACTCCATATGAACTTATCAATTAGTAGTATTTTGAGGTAACAATTTATAAATCCCTATGTTATGTGAAATTTATCTCTATTATATATATGATGATAAAAATGGAATGAATCTAGTAAATATGTATTCCTTCTTTAAGACAATACAATTGTGGAGGTATAGTACATTTTCTAATTGAATACCCAAATAATAAATTTAATGAGATGGAAAATGAAGAGGAAGAGGAAATATTATCTAAAATAATGTCCATATAAACTAGAGAGGATGAAAAAGAAAAGAATATGAATTTCTTAAAAATTTAAAGAATAAATTTATTGATAAAGGAAGAATATGATGACTCATCATCATCTAGTGAATATAAATATAAAGGTACCACTCATAACAAAAAAACCATCATTTCTCATGTTAAATATTATAAAATATATTCAATATGTGTTAATGAAAAAGAGGAAATATTTACAAAATAAATGTTGAAATTTTAACTAGAATCCTACGTTCTAAAAAATTTTAATATCAAGAAGAGAATGAATTTTCATGATAAAATAAAAAAAAGTGAATATGGAAAGGTGAGGGATCTCATCAAAGATATAAATAAAATTCTAAAGTAAAAAGTTTAGAATATGATAAGATTATAAAATATTTTAATGTTAAACTAGAATCTAGGAAAGAAGAAATTCTTAAGGCAGCGTCCAGATATCTTATAGAAGAAAAAATTGAATACCATTAGATAATATTATGAAAAATTAGGGAAAAATCATGCTGAATCATCAAAATCATCCATGAATATCAATCCCAAGAAGAAGTTATATACTTATTCTAATTTTTTTGTGACATGAAATCTATTTTCACAGTTATTAAAAATATTAAAGAGAAAACTATGGGTTTTAGCGATGTGGTAATATATATACATGTCACTCAATCTCAAAGAATATAGGTATTACACAAAGTAAGAAATAATCCACAATCATAATAAAATATAAATTAAGGATTACACCTATTAGTAAAGTAGTTTTTAATAAATAGACCCACTAAATTTTTGAAGAGTTAGTCTTCAAAGGTCACTATTATTGTTGTTGTACATTTGGCAAAATAATAATATAACTTCTAGTATAGTATAAAATTTCCCTGTAGGTTTAATAGATATCTTAGTAGAAATAAAAAGAAGATAAGATTGTCAATTAAAATAAGAAACACACTTATAATATAGATGTTTGAAGCTACGGAATCTATATGTTTATTTACAAAGAATAAATATGACTTCCTAGAAGATATTTTTGGTAGATATGAATAAAAGGTTCACAATGATAATGATTTCATAACAATACTTCCAAGATAGTAATTAAATGTTTATGGAATAAATAAAAAAGGAAAGGATAAACCTACCATCGAGGTTGAGGTAACTAATTTCAAAAGAAGAAGGTGAAAAGGCATAAGTCAATTCATGTTATAATGATATAAAATATGGTTGCATAGAAGTTGAAATATTGTCAAAAACTAATAACTTAGAATGATATGATATAATTTGTGTCATGTTTGATAAAGATGAAAAAACCCCGAAATTAATTTTTTAGAGATTATATTTTATCATGAGAATCAAAAAATAGAAGAAGTAGGCATATGAAGGTGACTGTGAACAATAGGAATCCAGAAAAAAAATATGTTTCAGAAGTTTAAACCCAAAATGAGATGAAATAATTAATGTGGAACCATACGAACCCCAAATTGATATAATAAAACCAAATAAAAATTGAATCAAACATTTTTTAAAAATAATCACAAACTAATCGAACCTTACTTGTATAAATGTTAATTAGATAAACCAATATAGATCTATAATGATAAAAATATAGAAAATAGAACTCAAATTGAAAAAAAAGACAAAACTAAATTTGATGAAGTCAAACTAATTTAGCTTGAAATAATCTGATATTAAAAATGATGGATAAAATTGGAACAAATATAATGAATTCAAACAAGTATAACTGTAATAAATTTGAACGAAACTAAAAAACCATAATAATATGATCCAAATACAATCAAACTTATTTAGTTAAGACCCAAATGAACAAAATTATCCAAGCTCATATTAGAAAAACAAGACAAACTGAATCTAATGAAAATTTATCAAACAAACTTATATCGAAAAAAACCAACCCAAAATATATTTGTTTATGACAATTCAACCCAAACTATAGTTACATGAATACCATAAAATGAACCATATATTGAAAATACGTAACTAAAAAAATAATTGAAATGAACATAATCAATTCGATTTTCTATGACATAAAATGAAACAAAATTGAAATGTACAGAACTAATGTAATATAAAGTGGGATAAATAGAGATAACCAGTACCAACCAAATTAAATTATACATAACATAACAAAGAAAAATACAGCCTAGTTAAATAAAAAAAATATAAAAGGATCCACGTCCTCATGAAGTAGTACAATATATTTCCTCATTCCTTGCAAGAACATTCTTTGACCCATGGGGCATTGTGATTCTTATCTTGGGGCGGTGAATTATATAGTCACAAGATACAAGGATTCTCTAGTATAGTTTTTAATTTATTTTATTTCTTTCAGTGTCCACTTAAGAATTTTACAGATTTCTATAGATACAGGGTAGTTATATTCCAAAAAGTGGGCTCGAAGGGCACATGAGTTATCCATGTGGGTTTCGTTGTAGAGGAGGGAGTTCAGAGTAGTGGAGGGATTGAATTTTTTCTAACATTTTACTATACTGCTTCTATTTGTTTTATTTTCCTCAGATTTGAAATGTCATATATGTATGAGTCATGACAAAATTTTATTTATTTATTACTTATTTTTTAAATAATTTTTTGTGGGAGAAATTGTTCCTGAGTGGTGATTAAATGATGCCTGAAAACATATTATATAAG
Source organism: Viscum album (assembly GCA_963277665.1). Classification (NCBI taxonomy): domain Eukaryota; kingdom Viridiplantae; phylum Streptophyta; class Magnoliopsida; order Santalales; family Viscaceae; genus Viscum; species Viscum album. The sequence continues at coordinate 322,907,443 of OY728156.1, forward strand.
TTTCATCAATTTTTCATGTTTCAAATATTAATGAATATATATATTATGTTACTTATGAATCAAAAAACTAATCGTCCTTGACTTAGTGGACAATTTGAGTGTATTGGTTAGATTGGTTATCTTCTTTGTTTCTTAATTGTAATAGCATTAAAATATTCAAGTACATCCAAAGGTTGATTTTGAATGTAGGGAGATGGGGGAAGGTAGGATAGGGGAGTGTGAAGCTATAGGAAGGGGTGGAGGAGGCAGTTCAGGGGGCTAGGGGAGACTGCTACCATCCAGTGGGGTGGGGGAGGTAGTGTAGGGGGAAGGTGGGGTGGGGGTAGCAGTAGGCAAGGGAGGGGGCGGCTGTAGGTACGGGTGTGGGAGGCAGTGTGTGGGATGTGGAGAGGGAAGGTGGTATTAAGAAGTAGGGGTTGGGGGAGGCAGTGGAGAGGGAATTTAGTGTGGGGGTGGGGGCTGCAGGTTGGGGAGGGGAAGCTACATGCAGTGGGCGGGGAGGTAGTGTAGGGGTTGGGGAGGGGGTGCATCAAGCATGATGGGATGTAGGAGGCAGTGCATGGGGCATGTGGGCTGCAGGTAGGGGAGTGGGGGAAATTGTAGGTAGTGGATGGGGAGGTAGTGTAGGGGTGGGGGGTCTAAAAGCATGAGGGGGTGGACGAGGAAGTGTAAGGGGGTGAGGTGAGTGGGTGTGCAATCATGAGGCGACGGGGGATGCATTACATGGGACTGGGGGGAGCTGGGCGGAGGCAGTGTGGGGGGTTGTGGTGAGCGGAGGGGAGGGGGGGTGCTACATGATTGAGGGGCGAGGGAGGTAGTGTAGGGGGGATGGGGGAGGGAAGAAATGCTGGGGGCTTGGGGTAGGGGAGTGGGTTCTCTAGTGAAGGGGTGTGGGGGTGCTGTCAATTGTGTTACATGTAGGGGAACTATTGTAGGGGGGTTTGGGGATACTGGGAGGGTTGGGACATGGGTCTCAGTATTGGTCCATTACATTGTATCAAGTTTTACTTATATGACCCAACCTGAATTCTCCCGACCAATAGTGGACTGGGTTTTTTGGACTTGCGTCATGTAACCTGATACGAACAGGTCGGTTAGTGTCGAATCAGGTTGGGTTAGCAGCTCAAAAATAACGTAACTCATCCTTACCTGAGTATTTTTTGTCATATCAGGTCCCCAAACGTCATCGAAGTGACCAGTCCCATGTACTCCCCTGTTAAGATTTTTATTTTATAGTAAATCCATATGATCTTTTTCAAGGTTTTCTTATTTAGCTTCCATTGATGCCTCTACTTCCGGTGATCAGTACTTTAAAGTTTGGATAAACAATATCTTTTTTCTATGAATTATCTTTTGAAAATGTATCTTCATTCATTTATTTATTTCAACATATCTTGAAAATGTGAACATTTATTTATCAATCATCTTTTAGATTGACATCATATTAGAATCAATAACTTATCTTGTATCTTTTGGAATTAAAATTCTATAATGCTTCATCCACTATGTAATGTTAATATTTTAGAGAAAATTATTCTAGAAGTCATCTTTACTATAGAAATCCAGTTCAGGTTACTGTAGAAACCCAGTGTAGGAATGATATATGTGTTTTATAGGTAAAATATTTATACCCACAGTTCAATAAGCGTTGGCATATTATATTTGGTATGATAATCTATATCCACAGTTAAAATAAAACCTTGGGTATTATGGAAATATCCAGACCTATACTGACTCATCTGTACACCATGATTTATAGAATTTTTGGTATACCTTATACCCATTGTTTTAGGGGCTATACCCATGGTTCCAAAGCATGGGTATAGGTGATTTTTATAGTATTGTTTCCTCATAATGCTATTGGTTCACTCCTGTTCCCATAAAATTAGTCAAGGTTCACTCCCAAGACCATCATTGCCAAAACATCCTTTACTGAACTGGGCTGTCTCCCAGTTTCAGTCTTATCTAGAACATGGGTTATAAATATTTACCCAATTAATTAGAGAGAGATCTACATCCCACCTGTATATGGTTATAATATAACCACCGTCCTTTGTTATAATATAACCATCACCCTTGGTTATAACATTACCACTATACATTGTTATAATGTAGCCACCATCACATAATAAGATTCCTATATGTGTGTTCAAAAAAGACCATAATACACTCATCATATCATAACCCATGAAATGAAAAGGGTTTCATAATGATATCATCATATCATAACCTATAGAAATAGGGATTTTTTGTAATCATCATAACATAATCCACGGAAAAAGAAGTGGGGTTCTTAGGAAACTTTTCACAGAATAACCCATGGATGATAAATGAGTTTCATAAACAACATTTCATCATAAACATAAACCATTTAGAGTAGGAATGTAAATAGTATCCTCGAATAATATCCCTAGCATGGAATTAGTGACATGAATGGATTTCATCATAGATGGAAAATAATTTTGAGGTGTAATAACCCAAGATTTCTTAGTGTGTTATTTCTTCAAAATAATTTAATAACTTGCACTACACGCAACACCGAGTTAAAGCGCACCATGACTTACTAAACAAGCAGTTCAAAAGAGGTTATGAATAACATTAACTAAATTTTAAACTTTATATAATCCTTATAATTTTAGAATTCATATTATGAGTTTCTTAGACATAATTTAAGAACAAATTCATTTTTTTCAGATTAAAGAAGTATTTTACAAAAATAAACTTTTACCAACACTAATAGTGAACGCTTTTTAAATCGAATATTTTAAACATTTATATATTGATTTTGACTAAATAAATTTATTCTTTAGAATGGGGAAATTTTTTTTACAATGTAACACCCCAAGATTCCACAGTACGTTTCTCTTTGAATAATACAGTAGCGCGTGTTGTACGCAACTTCAAGTTCTAACACATACTACAACCAATCAAACTAGCCATAATGAATAGTAATACCTACTTTTTAATTTTTTTTAAATATTATCTCTCAAAATGGACTTTATTTTTGGATTTGAAATATCGAATTTATCCTAGGGTGAAATTTTGGTACTTTTCGGATAACTTTTATATTTTGATGAATAGTGAAAATTACTAAATTTTAATTAAAAAAAACTTTTTTAATCAAAATAATTAGTAGTGATAAATTATGAATTTGAGTGGTTTTAAAGTATATTTATATTATATTTTTACCATTTAATACAATTTTGGTCATTGGACAAAATTTCACAATTAAACCAGACATAAACAAGTGTCAAACTTTTGATAGTTATTATCTCTTAAAAAGACGCTTTTTTGATTTAACAACGAGAATTAATTTTAAATTAATTTCTGCAAATTCTGTGTTTTAAATTTGGAAAAAATGGATTCCATATTTGGAATCAAGATGTTAAAATTGTGTAAATAAGTAACATTTTTTAGACATTTTGAATAATTACTTCGGTAAATATTTTATTTACCATGGTTAAAGGGTAAATCCGGTAAATAAGGGTTAAAAAATAATATTATAATAAAAAAAATTACCTTTAAACGTGTCAGAACCATATTGGCTGATACATGTCCGACCATGGGCATCTTTAGGCGATTTTGGGACCCCGTGGAGCCACTTGTAAGTGATAGAGACACTTTATTTTAATTAAGTTAAAATGAATACAAAAATGACACAAGCATATATCTTTTAGAAAAACAATTTTAAATAGAGTTATATATGTTTGATTTTCTACTATATATATTAATTATATATCTAAAAAGATTTAATACATAATGGTATTTTATTTATAATTTTTATACATTATATAATATAATTTATTTACGACACAATGGCGATGTAGTAATTACCATAATAGTGAAACTTTAGAATAATTGATATTATAAATACCCAAATAAATTTAATTTTATACATTTTATAAATACCAATAATTTTATATGTTAAAATGATATGTTAGGATTGATTTAATTAACTTTTTTTGAAGTAATCATTCTGTTATCAGTCTTACAAAAATCAATTATTGAATAGTGTCAAAATTGACATAAAAGAGTTTTTAAAACAAATATTATTTTATTAATTGATTTTAAATTCCTAAAAATCGATGGTTCAGCCAAGAGACTTATATCATGATAGGTGTATCATTAATGGACCACTTTTTGGTCACTTGGATGTATATATTATGTTTATTAACCATATAATATAAAAATACAAAGAGACATTTTAAAAGTGAAACTAATTAACTATGAGTTAATAATTAAAGATAAGGTCAATATAGTGACCCAAACCTGTCTACATTCTATTGGTTGAGACATTAGAAACCTAATATGAATTTATTATGAAATAATAATTCTAGCTTTTCCAAAGATGTCCCGCACCCCTCTTATAGAAGGGCACTCCCCCTTCTCACTAATTCACACATTCAAAGCCTTTTGGTTCGGCCAACCCCTGCCCAAATACTCTCTCAACGTTACTCACTTAATCCTAGAGGCCTTCCTTTAGTCATAAAGCCAACCTAAAAAGGCCTTTTGATCAAATCAAAAGGAAGAACCCGAAGAAGAGGTAATGATTTCACAACCCTTTTTCAAGTTCCTTTCTTCTTCCACTTCTTCTTTCTTTGTTATTAACATTCTAAAATAATAATTCCAGTATATTATATATACTTTGATGTTATTATAAACATGGTAATACCATATTTCAGTATTCTATCCATCCTTTTAATTACATGTCACCATACGTGCGTACGTACGGCATACCGTCTCCACGTCGTGGTGTAATTGTTATTCAAAACATTATTATTTGGATGGGTATAATAATGATGTTTAATTCATGTAAATAATAAATATAACATGATAATTATTCTATATATATGATATATCATCCAATTATATATTATTTTTATATCAAAAGAATGATATTGCCGCTCGTGCGTACGTACGAACTACCGTCTCCACGAACGCGATGAGATTCATTCCCTATCATATCAATTCAAGTATAATTATCATTTGATGATTAAAAAATAATTTTTAAGGACTTGATATCATTATGGATATGAATAAGATACATCCTATCCATGACAAACACTTATTACGTAACAAAAACATATAAAATAAAACGAGTAAGTTAACACCCGAAACGACGATAATACTATGATATTATTAACAAAGAAATGTTAAAAGATCATATATGATATCATATTAATGTATATGATTCTTGTATAATTTAATAACAATTATATAACCATTATACAGGAGTTTAACCTATCCCCAACCAAGAAAAAGTTCAACGTAAGGGTTTATTTCACAATCTCTTCATTATCCGAGGTTGTTTATACGTAATAATCTACTGGGATTTCTTTATCATCCAAATCCATGTTTCTTTGAAATGTATTTAATTTTTTTTTTACTATTTACAAATAATATGGTTTAATGTCATTTACACCCTTGTTTGACTTTTTATAACAGTTTTATAAAGGAATCTTTCCATCATTTTCCAAACAAGGTGCTTTTAACCTTTTCGACAAAATTAAGGTAAGAATGTTTTTTTAACTTATACGACGGTTGCAGCTATTCTCCGCCATTATAAAATCATTGAAGCTTCCCTTACAAGCATATAAGAATATTTTCAATGTAAATTTTTTATTTTATAATTATGTGACTATAAATGATTTCAAAATGAGTATTTTAAGAATTTGTGAAAGGTACTCTTTATCAAGATCATAATTTTAAATTTTTTAAAGATTTATCTTTCTAAATCTTTTAATTAATGTCCATGTTTTCAAAATGATTTTAAGGATTTATTTATATGTACATGAATGATTTGAAATGATATTTATTTTCAAAAGTATCAAAGTGGTATGGGACACTTTGATTCAAAAATCTCTTTTAAATTACTTCCTTTATAAATGTGTGACGTTTCAATGATTTCGAGAAAAGAGATATTTATTTCAAATTGTTTTGATTTAATCTATGTCAACATCCATTGATGGATATTCATCTTATTTGAAGTTGATTTATTATAAAAAACTTTTGTATTTTATTGAAGGTTTTGTGTTATGTTTTACTATGGATGTGTTATTTTTATACCATTCATGGTTTATGGAGAAAGTATTGACATTTCGTATACTAGTTTTAATACGAATGTTTATGATATGTTTAAACCTTTTCATATGGGAATGCATTGGACTTAATAAGTGACGGGTGGAGCCCTCTATATCTCCTCGATGCATCGGTTGGTCTCATGAGAAGAACTAGGGTCTTCGAACAAGGCCTTGAAAAAAATCTTATTTGTAGTCTTGGATTGAGGCCTTGGCTATGTGGTTATGATAGTATGGAATTATGCATTCCATCATTATGAAAGTGGTTATTGATATTGCATGTGATTATTCGACTATTAGAATATCCATGTGAATAAGAAAAAGTCATTATTTCATTTTATCTTTGCCATATTATGCTGAAGTTCAAGTTTTAATGGCTTTTGTGTTAGTTATACATTTCCTGAAATGTTTATGCTTATTTCTGAAAGATTCTGCTGTATTGCATACCCTTAATGAGCGTTTGAGCTCACCCCTTTCTATGTATTATTTTTTCCAGGATTCCAAGAAGTGTATTGTGATTGATATGCAGGGTTAAGATAAGGGAATAATGGCATTCATAAAGGATTATTTTTGTTATTTTGTATGTTATGAACTGTAATGTAACATTCATGTATGTAATCTATTTTCCAAGACTGTTAAACTGATCTCTTATTCGGGACATGGTTCCTTGTAATTATGCCAATGTATTAAAATAATGCACTGACTCTGGGTCACTGGGGTCGAGGAGTTATAGTTGGTATCAGAGGAAGTTTACCAATAACCTTGGAAACTAGATTTAGATAAAATCTGATTAGAGAACATAGCCCTATGAATGACTTTGAGGATTACTATAGAATAACTTCCTAGAATTTGGTATTGTAGAGATTTTGTGAGTTTTCCAAGAAATACATCTCTGTCTGGATACGAGCAGGTAGAGGCGACTCTGGCACAGATGTACCTAGGGGTAAAACCCGAAAACACCACTTTGAGATAGACTCGAACGGGAACTAGTGCACGACAACGAGCCTTTCTGCACTCTTGGTTACGACACTCCCGGGGGATATGCTTAGGATAATTCTCATTTTATTTACAAACCATTATGAAGGTCTCATGAGTATATACGTACTCAAATTAAACATTTTTTATGATTATGGATTATATCCATAAACTGTTCAATTTGCATTAGGAATTATTTATTGCAATTCATAAACTGACCTAGTTTATGCTATTGTATAGAAATGGCACCCAGTAGAAGGAATTTGAACTCCAGTAATACATATGATCCAAAGAGTAAGAAGGATCGTATCATTCTTGGTATTAAGACATCATTTAGAAGGGAAATAGTCTCCCACGTATTATCACCATATACAGAAATAATATCATGTGTGGGTAAGATAACTAAAGAGTTTACTGAGTCCTATGGCTTTGAAGGGAAGCAAGAGAAGAAAAGGATGGAAGAGATAAAGAAGGATAAAGGGAAGAGGGAAAAGAATAATTTCCCCATATGTGATAACTGTGGGAAGAGACACCATGGAACTTGCCTGAAAGGAATGAGTGTTTGTTATAAGTGTGGAGGAAAAGGGCACAAAGTACGTGACTGCAAGGGTAAGAAAATGGTTTCAAATGTACAATGCTTTATTTTCAAGGAATTTGGACACTACGCGAACCTATGTCCCAGTTATCAGACTATGCCAGAAATGATGCTCTTGGATAATAATCAAGTTATGATAGTACTATAGATGAAGAGGAATGATTAGAGTTCTTATGTTTATTATGTCATTTGAGTGTTTTATCAACAATGTACTTGGTATAATAATTATGGTTTATATAATGATTATACTGCAGTACTATTTAATTAAGGACTTGAGATTGTGTGGAACAAAGAAAAGTGACTCAATAGCAGGTTAAATTTTTGGAAAAAAACATGATTGAGAGAATGATAAACCCTAATATAGTTCTGATACCGAGGTAGTGATTTTAGAATAATACATGATTGATTTGGATAATTTATATTGTAAATTCTTAACTACCTTGAAACTGATTAATGATTTTTATATTCCATCATTTTTTGGGTTTAATACATTTTTTGATTGAAGGATTATATCCATTATTATTGAAGGAATAAGGGATCATGAATGTAATCAATAAGGGTTTATAGAAATTCAGGATGTTGCAGTGTTTTAAAAGAATACATGATGAAGGTGTTCACATGTTATTACGCAGCAAAAAGGATCTTCATTTTTGGACTAATGAATTTTGGATAGTTCTATTTTGGAATATTTTTGTATTTCCATAAAAGGAAAACCTGGACGTTGGGCGGCAACTTGTTGCGTCCAGCAAGGCCGCGAGACTTGAACCCACAATCGATGGGCGACAGGGGTGTATCACCTACCACTGGCCCACGTAATGTCCGGGATTAACTTATGTAGTTTTTTTTAAAATATCTGGTAGATGAATTATAAATTCTTTTTTTTGGAACCCTATATGAATAAGATAAATAGAATATTTTATTTACGTTCTGTTATCTTTTAGAGTGAAAGATGAGTTTTTGGTAGAAATTAGTTAATGGATAGAACTCTACTTGTCAAGAATATATTTTTCTTCTTCTCAGATTCTATGAAGAAATTAATTCTTATACTTTATTTAAGAAATCCTAAAACCAAAAATGTGTTATCCTAAAACCCTATGTTTTGTTGAACCGATGGTTTTTCAAATCATCACAGATTGATGAATTTAAGGACCTCAATTTTACACTTGTTTGTGATTGATGACCTCAATCACAACCTATCAATATTTACGTTTTTCCTCCAATTATATGTCTCTAATTTCCACCAATGTTCTCTTAATCAAGATCATAATTTAGTGGTGACCCTTTCATTTATCTTTTCCTCATATTAAGACTAAATTTTAGTAACCCAATTTACGATGTGGGTTTTCCCACAAATATATTTTCTATTTTCAACCTTTTATTTTCAAAGAACAATTTCAAATGGTGAGGATGAAATTTATTGGAGGAGGGGAGAATTTAACACCCCAAGATTTCACAGTGTGTTATTTCTTCAAAATAATTCAATAACATTCACAACACGCAACACCGAGTTAAAGCGCACCCTGACTTACCAAACAAGCCATTCAATAGAGGTTATGAATAACATTAAATAAATTTTAAACTTTATATAATCCTTATAATTTTAGAATCCATATTATGAGTTTCTTAGAAATGATGTGAGAACAAATTCCTTTTTTCAGATAAAAGAAGTATTTTTAAAAAATGCACTTTTAACAACTTTAATAGTGAACCCTTTTTAAATCCAATATTTTAAACTTTTATATATTTAATTTGACTAAATAAATTTATTCTTTAGAATGGGGACATAAAAAAATTTCCAATGTAACACCCAAAGCTTCCACTGTACGCTTCTCTTTGAATAATACAGTAGGGTGTGTTTTACGCAACTTTTAGTTCTAACACACACTACAACCAATCAAACTAGCCGTAATGAATAGTAATACCTAGTTTTTAAAATATTATAAATTTTATCTCTCAAAATGTACTTCATTTTTGGATTGGAAATATCGAATTTAGCCTAGGATGAAATTTTGGTACTTTTCGGATAACTTTTATATTTTGATGAATAGTGAAAGTTAATAAATTTTAATTAAAAAAACATATTTAATCAAAATAATTAGTAGTGATAAATTATGATTTTGAGTGGTTTTAAAGTATATTTAGAATATATTTTTACCATTTAATAAAATTTTGGTCATTGGACAAGATTTCAAAAATAAATCGGACATAAACAAGTGTCAATCTTTTGATTGTTATTATCTCTTAATAACACGCTTTTTGTTTTAACAATGGTAATTAATGTTAAATTAATATCTGCCACTTCTATGTTTTGAATTTGGAAAAATGGATTCCATATTTTGAATCAGGATGTTAAAATTGTGTAAATAAGTAACTTTTATTTTTAGAAATTTTGAATAATTACATCGGTAAATATTTTATTTACCATGGTTAAAGGGTAAATCCGGTAAATAAGGGTTAAAAAATAATATTATAATAATAACAAATTACCCTAAAACGTGTCCTAACCTTATTGGTTGATACATTTCCGACCATGGTCATCTTTGGGTCGATTTTGGGACCCCATAGAGCCACTTTTAAGTGATAGGGACACTTTTTTTTAATTATGTTAAAATGAATACAAAAATTACACAAGCATATATTTTTTTTGAAAAACAATTTTTACATAAGGTTATATATGTTAGATTTTAGACTATAAAAATTTATGAGAAAGCTAAAAAGATTTCTTACATAATGGTTTTTTATTTATAATTTTTAGACATTAAATAAATTAATTTATTTATGACACAATGGTGATGCGTTAATTCCCATAACAGTGAAAAATTAGAATAATTGATATTATGAATATCCAAATAAATTTAATTTCAGTCTTTTTATAAATACCAATTATTTTATAGGTTAATATTAAATGTTAGTACTGATTTAATTAACTTTTTTTGAAGTATTCGTTCTGTTATGAGTTTTACAAAAATCAATTATTGAATAGTGTCAAAATTGACATAAAAGAGTTTTTAAGAAAAATATTATATTATTAATTGATATTAAATTCATAAAAATCTAAGGTTCGGCCAAGAGACTTATATCATGATAGGTGTATCATTAATCGACAACTTTTTGGTCTCTTGGATTTATATATTATGATTATTAACCATATAATATAAAAATACATAGAGACATTGTAAAAGTGAAACTAATTAACTAAGAGTTAATACATAAAGATAAGGTTAATATATTGACCCAAACCTTTCTAAATTCTATTGGTTGAGTGATTTTCGACCCATACCTACCTTAACCTTTAGATAATCCACTTTGTAGACATTAGAATCCGAATATGAATTTATTATAAAATAATATTTCTAGTTTTTCCAAAGGTGCCCTTCACCCCTCTTATAAAAGGGCACTCCCCCTTCTCACTAATTCACACATTCAAAGCATTTTGGTTCGGCCAAAACCTGACAAAATACTCTCTCAACTTCCCTAAATTCATCCTAGAGGCCTTCCTTTATTCATAATGACATCCTAAGGAGGCCTTTTGATCAAATCAAAAGGAAGAACCCGAAGAAGAGGTAATGATTTCACCACCCTTTTTCAAGTTCCTTTCTTCTTCCACTTCTTCTTTCTTTGTTATTATAATTCTAAAATAATAACTCCAGTATATTATATATACATTGATGTTATTATAAACATGTTACAATCATATTTCAGTATTATATCTTTCCTTTTAATGACATGTCACCATACGAGCGTACGTACGGCTTCCTGTCTTCACGTCGTGTTGTAATTGTTATTCAAAACATTATTATTTGGATGGGTATAATAATGATGTTTAATTCATGTAAATAATAAATATAAAATGATAATTATTCTGTATATATTATATACAATCCAGTTATATATTATTTTAATATCAAAATAATGATATTGCCGCTCGTGCGTACGTACGGACTACCGTCTCCATGAACACGATGAGATTCATTCTCTATCATATACATTCAAGTATAATTATCATTTTATGATTTAAAAATAATTTTTAAGGACTTGATATCATTCTGGATATGAATAAGATACAACCTATCCCTGAAAAACATGGCTTACGTAAACAAACATATAAAATAAAATGAGTATGTTAACCCCCGAAATGATGATAATACTAAGATATTATTAACAAAGCAATGTTAAAAGATCATATATGATATCATATTAATGTATATGATTATTTTATAATTTAATAAAAATTATTTCACCATTATACAAGAGTTTATCCTATCCCCAACCAAGGAAAAGACCAAGGTAAGTGTTTATTTTTCAATCTCTTCATTATCTGAGGTTGTTTATACGTAATAATCTACTGAGATTTCATTATCATCCACATCCATGTTTCTTCGAAATGTATTTGAAAACATTTTTATTGTTTACAAAGAATATGGGTTAAAGTCATTTATACCCTTGTTTTACTTTTTATAAGAGGTTTATAAAGGAATATTTCCATAATTTTCCAAACAAGGTGCTTTTAACCTTTTCGACAAAATTAAGGTAAGAATGTTTTTTAACTTATACGGCGGGTGCGGCTATTCTCCGCCATTATAAAATCATTGAAGCTTACCTTACAATCTTATAAGAATATTTTCAAAGTAAATGTTTTATTTTATAATTATGTGACTTTAAAAGATTTCAAAATGAATATTTTATGAATTTGTGAATGGTACTCTTTATCATGATCATAATTTTAAATGTTTTAAAGATTTAACTTTCTAAATCTTTTAATTAATGTCCATGTTTTCAAAATGATTTAATGGATTTATTTATATGTACATGAATGTTTTTAAATGATTTTTATTTTCAAAAGTTTCAAAGTGGTATGGGACACTTTGATTCAAAAAGCTCTTTTAAATTAATTCCTTTATAAATGTGTGACTTTTCAATGATTTCGAGAAAAGAGATATTTCTCTCAAATAGTTTTGATTTCATCTATCTCATCATCATTTTATGGACTTTATGCTTATTTGAAGTGCATTTATTATACAAAACTTTTGTATTTTATTGATGTTTTTGTGATATGTTTTACTGTGGATGTGTTATTTTTATACCATTCATGGTTTATAGAGAAAGTATTGAGATTTAGTATGCTAGTTTTAATACGAATGTTTATGTTATGTTTAAACCTTTTCATATGGGAATGAATTAGACTTAGTAAGTGACGGGTGGATCCTGCTATAGTTCCTCGATGCATCGGTATGTCTCATGAGACATACTAGTGTCTTGGCACATGGACTTGAAAAAATCTTATTTGTAGTCTTGGCACGAGGCCTTGGCTCTGTGGTTATGATAGTCTGGCATTATGCATTCCATCATTATGAAATTGGTTATTGATATTGCATGTGATTATTCGACTAGTAGAATATCCATGTGAATAAGAAAAAGTAATTATTTCATTTTATCTTTTCAATATTATGCGGAAGTTCATGTTTTAAAGGCTTTTGTGTTAGTTTTACATTGTCTCAAATGTTTATGCTTATTTCTGAATGTTTCTGCTATATTGATTACCCTTACTGAGTGTTTGAGCTCACCCCTTTCTATGTTTTATTTTTCCCAGGATTCGAAGAAGTGTATTGTGATTGATTTGCAGGGTTAAGACAAGGGAATAATGGAATTCATAAAGGATTATTTATGTTGTTTTGTATGTTATGAAGTGCAATGTAACATTCATGTATGTAATCTATTTTCCAAGACTGCTAAATTGATCGGTTATTCGGGACATGGTTCCTTGTAATCAGGCCAATGTATTAAAATAATGCACCAACTCCAAGTCACTGGGGTCGGGGCGTTACATGAAGTATCTTTTAGAAAATTTCATAAGAAAATATTCTTTCTGATTTGAAAAAAAATACTGTCAAATAGAAAAAAAATTAAAAATATTTTTCTTTGAAAATAAAATTAAATACTAATTCCGGATGCTTCAAAGAAAACAATAGTCATAACGATGGAATGTTTCATTCATGTTGTACATGATAAAACTAAAATTCCTTTTCCATTTTCGATAAATCTAAAATGGAACTTTCTAGGAAAAAACAGAAAGATTTATTTTAGAAAAATTTGATAAGAGTAAATAATTGGTAATATTTTTTAATAATTCATTTTGATAATGTTAAAAACACTTTTGGAAAACATGGGTTTTTAAGGAAAATCAGTTTTGACTGAAGAGAAAAATGTAATCTGATTTTATGGAAAACCTTTTCTCAATAAATATAAATAAATAAGAGTGCATAATGATAATATAACATAAATATAGCATGAATAACAAGAGGATAAAAAATTTATAATTTTATTAAGATATATATCATAATATTTTATAATCGAAAACATAATTATGAACCAGCCCAATAAACGATGATATTATATCATAGAATCATTAGCAATTTAGTATCATGAAATCATAATACCCATGATGGAATAACAAAAAGTAGAACATAAAATATCATGATAATATAAAAATTCATGAAAATAAATTTAAAAGGGGATGTATATAATCATTATGAAGGAATATACTTTCCTAAGATAACATAAAACCCAAAAAAGGAAATTCGAGACAAAAATTCATTATCTTTGGTAATGTTTTAATTATAAACCATATAAAAGAGAGATAATAAATGGATATATAAATCCCAATAATGATCATTATAATAACCATAAAATAGATTCATGGGTAGTGTACACCCTACATAAAATAAACAACTGGTGATCATGTCATGTTCTCTCATAAGAAAAAATTGAGACCGAAATCCATTTCCATAAGTCTTTACATTCCTCATACAAGTTGGATCCTCCATTATATTAAATATAAGTTTATTATACATATATTAATTAATAATAATCATATATATCTTAGAATATATGATTTGATTATGACATTCTATTACTAATTAAATAGTAATTCTAAGTGAAAATCATGTTATATGAAATAAATGGTATGTTTTTCATGTATGTTTTTACTTTTTATTTCTCGGTAATCTTACTTCAATAATGGTCTCATCATAAAAAAAAATTTAAACCATTATATAAATTTCATATTTATTCAATATATATTTATATATTTCCATCCATAATATATAGTGTTCGAAAATGAAATACATTTTATGTGGAGACGATAGGTTGTATGTTTGCCTGAAAGCTATATAAATTTTCTTTTGGGAATGAAGAATAAAACATAACTGACATATATATTCATTCCAAAATCATTTTTTGTTATATATATCACATATTTTCATTAAAACCATTTTTATTACATTCTATATAAATCATGAATGAATCACATCACTTCTCGAGTTGGTAGTCTGCTGTAGACATGAACGATGTTATCGTATTCCCCCAAAGTCAAAAATATAAATGTATATGTGATATAATAATTTAATAATCATTATAAAATAAAAATATCAAAACTATCATACATTGAAAATATATATATCATTATTTTCAACATCAATATGTTCCAATGGACAAACGAATGACATCGGTTCAGGAGGCATTTTTCCTCCACACACAGGAATGATGATTTAATATCTCCTTTGATGGAAGTTGATATGGTTTTAAGTCACAAACATATAATAACAATATTTAATTATATTTATGATAATTAATTTATTATATTTTTGTGTTATAATATCAATTTAAGGTGTTTTATGAATAAATAAAACCAAAAAACTCATTGATGAACGTTTCCTTTTCTTTGAGTATCCTCCATATGTTTTTCCTAAATACCTTCCATTGATGGATTTATGTCTCCAATAAGGCTTATAAAATGGGAGACCATAAGTTGGGAACTAATTTGGATAGGTATTTTATAAACCAAATGGGTTTTAGGGTGTGAATAAGAGAGGATATAGGGTGATATTTTAAAAGTGGTGGTGAGTACACACTTAGTATTTTTGAAAAGAATTGAGTTCCCCATCATTTTTAACCTAGAAAAGGGTATAAAATTATATATTATTGTACCATATTGGTTTCATAATATAAATATGTGGAAAAATAGTTCTCATATAAGTCTATTAGCATGTTTTACCCTTATATTTTTTGTTAAACACAATGGTAAACCAATCTTAACCTGAAACGTGATAATTAAGTTTTTACTATATTCAGATATCATTTTCGTTAAAAATTAATTTCAACATATTATATAATATAAATTATGATTATTTCAATTAAGGAAAAATTTCTAAAAATTAGATTAAAAAGTGTAAAAAAACTATGTAAAAATAATCATGAAGATGTGACGAGAAAGCGAGGTTTTAAAGAGAAGATCATTACAATTCATCATGGTTTTTATTTCAAAATTCGATAAGAAAATGATTAAAATGACCTAAATAAGATAAATTGTTACAAAATTGGAAAAATATTACATTTAAACTAATTTATAATATAAAATATCTTTATAAATAATTAACATGAAGAGGTATTTTTCAATTAAAATCCATTGTTTACACGATTTATCATAAAATTAATGGTTTAAGAAAAATAAAAAATATACTACCTATAAATTTGTGATACGGTTCTTGAAAAAACTGTGTATATTTTGAAAATAATGTTTATAAAAGATTCAATTTTTTTTAGAAGAAGTTCCCTATAAAAATTTTACAAAACAAATTTTTAGAAAAATAATATTTTTAAGCATTAAATATGATTTATTCATATATATTTTCTATAAAAAACACAATATTATTGTTAAATAGTTTCATGAATATATATAATATAAATATAATTAATATAACTCACCAAATTTTATTTTATTATTATATTGAATAAGAACACATTTGTATTAATAAATTTGTTTCAGAAAAAGATTCACTTTATTTTAAAACAGGTTTTAATTTCAGTTATAATTGATTTTTTTTCTAGGAAATAATTATATAAAACATTATAAACCATATTTTTATTATTTAGTTATTTCTATTCTTATCCTCCATTCAAATGTCTTGATGATTACTATCATATTAATTAATAATATTTTAATGGTATGTTACATTGTTTTAATCTTGGTGTTGTGTGTAATGCAAGATAAACTATTAATTTTGTGTTAAAAAATCATAATATTGTCTTGTGTGTAACTGAATCTGAAATAATATTTTCATGTTAGAAAAAATATATAAGAGAGTAAATATTTTTGGAAAATATATTTCACCAAATCTTGGGTAGTTACATTATATCCCTCTTATAAAATGAATTATTCCATCAAAATTTTATCACTTTTTTATTGAAAAATGAGGACACTTTTTTCCCATTACATCCTCAGGTTCCAATGTTACTTCCTCAATTTGGTGGTTTCTACAAAAAAATTGTCCTAGTGAGTTGTAATTTTTTGTATAACATTCTTCATTTAGTGCAGTATTTTTACTTATCATTCCCAAAATGAAATATCATGACCTAGTAGTAAAAACTATGAGTTCAGTATATGTGATGGATCATCTATTTAATTATTTAGGAGTAATAAATGGAAAACATCGTGAACCATTGAGAGGTTTGTTAGATGTTAAAAATGATAGTATACTACCCTAATATGATCAATCATTTTAATGTAAATGATATACCTAGAGTTTGAAATTCCATACTTATCCCACATAGATATTCTTAGAAATTCCTTCTCCTAAACATAAAATTATAGATCAAGTTGATGATTATCATGATAAAATTTTTATTATAATTTTGTTGCATGTATGTTTTGTTAAATAGATCTATCCTGACCTTCCATCTGATCATATTTATTAGGTCTAAAAAAGTTTCTTTCAAAAACGTAATTACAATACATTGGAGTTCTACACTGTATTTTATAAAGTGATTTATAAGGATCCATATGAATGATGGTGTGAAATATATCGTTGTTTGAAAAATCATTTTCAGAAAGTTATTGATCACAATAATAGTTGATATTTATAGAATACGATCTTAGCATATCTTCTAAGGTATTAATTATTCTCTTAAATTTGTCATCTGGATAAGGATGAGACACATTTTAGAAACTAATAACCATATCAAGAGGTTGCTTAAGGATTTTTCCAATCATGGTGGTAAACTATAGATTCCAATAAAATACTATGGAATGTGGTACTTCATACAACCATACCACATTATAAATTTATATTATGGTAAGCGTATCTAAATGGAAATTTTCTCTAATGTATATGATATTTGATGACTTTATAAGGTTTCATCTATAACCCATAATTATCTCATTATCAAAGATATGATTATCCCTAATGGTTACCAATACCTTTAAATATATTTACAAACAGGGTAATGGAATTCCATATCAAATTTATGGGTTACTATATACAATACCAATGGGTTTGGTTTTCATAAATGTCCCTGGAAATATCATAAATCGAGATAAAATCTCATCACATAAAACCCAAAAAGGGTTTTTAATGAATTAGATCTTATTTATGTATTGAACTCATATTCCAAAGATAAAGTCAATTAATCTTAAGTTAATATTAAATGGAAGAATACACACTTTCAAATTTTAAATCCATCTTTTATTCCTTATATAAGATCATATATATGATAAAAAAATTATTGGAATTCGGGGTTTATCCTTGTACTGCTAGATTGTTAAATTTAATTTGATTATTCTATAATCCATTTATAAAAATATAATAACATGATATTTAGTAATAATATTTCTTAGGGATCATCCTTACGAATGATAACATGAAATTATCATATAAGGATGGGGGACAAGCACACCCTTAATTATCGTTATTCTCATCATCGATTCTGAATGAATATTCTCTACCTTTGTCCTTTTTCATAGTTTGTTGTGTATCATAATAAAAAATAGACATTTTATTGGGTAATTGACTTTCATAATTCCCATACTGATGTAATTTTAAACACTAGTGTGTGGGTGGACCATTCTGTGAAAATTTCTCTCTAATTGAATCATTAGCTAACCTCTTCCCACCAATTCTGAAATAATGTTCTTGATGAACATCCCTTTCCAACGTAAGAAATTTACTAATGACCTTAAGAAAAATTCCTCTCTATTTATTTATAACCATATAACATAAAGGAATGACCGTTTTATTATCTCCATTTTTTGGATTTTCTCTAGAACTCCATCATCCATTCTTGTCAAAACCATGATATTGATACATAACTCCAACATAAATTTAATCTATGATACAACATAGAACAATTTCCACATATATAATAAATTATCCTATAGATAACACCCTTAAGATATATGGTTTTAGTATAACAATGAATTGATCATCCTTTAAATCAAGTTGGATGACAATACTAGAAGCGTACCTTAAAATTATTGTAAAATTTCTATCATAGTTACCTATTGATTAATCATCATTTTTATTTTTTCTCAAGGAAATACTCATCCATCTTCATAAGTATAATATGAGGAAATTACTCATTGTAAAATATGGACTTGAACTCAATCCAATCTATGCTGTAAATTTAATCATGTTGACTCATATTATTTATAATGTTTCACCGTTGATCTATTTATCCTTCAAAATAGTAGACACTCATAATGGAAAATATCATATTAATGGTGTTGATACATTAATTTGCAATAATTGGATCATAATAACCATGAAAATATGGTGAAAATGTGCTCATGATGTACTCAGTATAATTTTTATCCATCATTTTATCATTTGATATCAGGCATGATTCATATCCTGAGAAAGTTGTGTGAGAATAAAAACAATATTATTTATTCTATCTCCCATAAATTTTTTTTGAGATTATAATAATTTAATATTCCATCGCAGTTATCATTAACATGAATCCTTCAGGTTGCATCCACCGAGTAAAACCATAATAATATTATGAGAAACACTAATCATAGTAGAAAACCACATAGTTTGAAAAATCACTTAGGAGGTCAAACTCAAGAATTGATCTTTTAAATCAATGATAACATATGTTTAATCAAGGTAAGTTATATTCATCTTATATTTTAATCCTTTAGGTTGTTTCACAAAGAGTTTGTGAATTTAAAAAACTTATCCCCTAGAGTGTCAAACTAGGTTTGCAGAAAAGGCCAATTTCATGCACCATGTGACGATTGATTCCAGCTAAACGAATAATTTTCATAGTTATTAAGTATAGGTACCTCAGTTCAAGATGTAAATAAAATTATAGTACCCGTATAGGTAGAAAATTTCCTGGGAACCACTCGCTCCAACCTTTAAAAAAAATTAGGACATTTTCCTATACACTGACTCATCCATAGACATATCGTAAAAAACATCCCTAAACATATCCATATAAATATCCCTATGGATATCACTAATGATTTTATATCCTAGTTTCAAATGTTTATGTGAAGCTTTCCTCTCATGAAAACTATAATGAAGCAGGATTATCATATATATATATATATATGTCTGTGTGTGTGTGTTACTAATTTTAGATCAATACTCATTACATTATATAAAAACATTCTTGAGGACTAAAATAGTTTAGTGTATTTGGAAATCTATTACACAGACTTCATAATTTCATAATTATATTCAATGTATCCCATAAATATCATAAAAATGATGTTTAGTTTTTTAGATAAATTTTATAATAGTGTCAAAATTAAATTTAAAATAAGTGTCCCATAAAAAGACGACAAAAATGTTTGTTAAAAAATACTATTTTTATGCATAAAACTGGATTTATTCTTATCTCTTTTCTAGAAAACACATAACAATGATGGGAAATATTTTATTGAAAATATATGATATACATTTCATTAAATAATTCACCAAAAGTTTTTTCTTTATTTTATTAAGGTAGAACACATATTTTTCCTAAAAAATTAATGAAAAATATTTACCTATTTTTCATAAAGATATTTTTTTTATTTCTAATTATTTCTTCTCCAATGAATTCACTATAATTACATGTGTAAACCATACAATAAAAATTTATTTAATTTTATTATTTCATTCCATTCAGAATGTGTTGTTATAACAATTATATTAAATAATAATATTGTAATTATATGTTATGTTTTTTTAAACATGGTGTTGTAGGTATAAAATTCTAAACACGAGATTATATGTTCAAAAATCAATTTTTTATAATATAATAAAACCTAAAATTAGTATTTTTGTGAGATAAAATATCTAAAATATTAAATTTATTTGAAAAAAAATATTTCTCCAAATCATATGGGGTGATAATTTGTTCATGAACATGGTGGATAAATGGGCCAAATACTTCTCATCCTAGAGTAACCATCCAAAGGGAAGCCATATTACCCTAATATCCCCTAAAAATGTAACCATATCCAACACTGAAGAAGATACACACACCAAGAGTAACCCCATGAGATTAATGATAGAGATTCCACAATATATGTCTTATCCATTACTACTTTCCAAAGTAATAACCTAAAAAAATATTATCCAACCCACACAAATGTATCTCAAAATCCACAGCCACTCACATAATTTTTGATGGTCATCTTAATTGTTGGGATAACTGCATTTTCTCTGAACTCCCTTGTCATTCTTCTTCGAAAATGCCCTGTGATAATATCCTTGAATAACTCAATAAAATGCTTCTAATGATTCATGAACTTAAATAGAAAAATATGTTACATCATCTCATTTCTTAATGATAATCATGTTATAATTTATTACTAAAAGACAACCCATATGTCATTTTGTCATTTCATTTCTCAACGAGAACCATGTGGGTCTATGCATACCACGTCAATATTTCATTAATGTAAAGGGGAAACCAATATAAATTGATTAAAATTCCCATAAACACCATGAATTCTAGGTATGTGATATCTTTAAAAAATATCAACCATGTATTCTATTATTCTATATTACTATTTACCAAGATGATAACTTATTGAGTCATTCACTAAAGAAATTACATCTAAAAACTAACTAATCGTCCAACCATGCTTTTGGATTGTCATTCCCTTTAAAATAAAGAATTCAAAATGAAAAAATTTCTATCTTGTCTGAACATACGACATGACCACTTACCAAACTAGAGTATCATTCAAAAAATTAAGAGTCATACTCATATGAAAATGAATTAAAAATGAAACTTACAAGGATTAAAACTTAGCATAATCACGCATTTTTTATAATTATCTTTATGGTCACCACCACAACCTGGAAACCCTTAACATTGTAGAAGTTATAAACTCTAAAACTAGGGTCCCTCCCAAATGGTAATTAGGTTTTCCCACCTAACCACTACGTCCAACGTATAAAAATACTGAAACTAAGGCAAGTGGGAAACAACCATGTTCCCATCAAAGTCATTTATCTAGGAATAACAAAACTAACAACCAGAAAAGGGAATTTCTATCAACATAACTTAATAAATTTATTTAATCCAAAATAAAACATAACCCTTTTAAAACAAACCGGCTGGTTGTAAGAAAATTAGATGTCCATTAACCATCTATTTATATAAATGAGGTGGAAATTCCCCTGATGATCAATCTTAAGTAAAAATAATAATAATAACCTTATGAGTTGAATTTCACAATGAATCAATTTGTTAAAAAAATTAGAATGTTCTTGACACTTTATGAAAAATAATCCTTTCATTGGGTATATATATCCACCCCAATGAGTAAACTAAAAACATCAATTTAAATTTATTGTTGAATTATGAATATCAATTCATGCCATCATGGGTTCAGTTATGCCATTATCCATTCCCAACATATAAGAATAAATGATTTATAAATTAAAATTATCATCCAATTTAAGTAATACCCATGAATTTTTAATTTATAAATGATTTTAACAAACCCATAGTGGGCTTATCTTATAGGAATAATATGTAAAGACTACCCTACTTGGGACGATTTTAACATATAAGGATTTAGTTATACATGTTTACATACTCATTTTATTGATGAATGATCCTTTATAGGTTGCAATTTCAACACCGTTTATATGACATTAATTACTCCTTAATAATATTTTTAATGAAAAATTATAATAACATCAACCTTAGGGGAGTTTATAATACAGGTACTACTACAATTGAAAAAACGAATCGAATTATGTACATAAGATTCAATTATGCCATTATCAGTTTTGATGTTTTAGAGGCAACAGACCAATAAGTTTCCATTGGTATCCCATTTGACTGAAATGCATATGAAATCACATGGATTTAAAAAAAAATCATTTCCCATTGACATTTATGGATTCCAATAAAGTTATTTCAGAAACAATTTTAAGGAAAATGGTTTTATGTAATTTATTTCTGGTACTCTATATTGAATTACATTATCATGCTATATATTAAATGAATGTTTTGTTTAATTCCAACACTTTATTTGTTAAACACAATACTATATATATGGAATGCCTATAACCACAAAAAATGAAATATTAGTAAACATAACATGAATACTAATGACATGTCAATCCTCTGTTTCAGAAATGATTCAGGTTCAGAACTATTATATTTATTAATCAAGATATGTGATAAATACCACAAATTAGTGACCATACAAATGTTGATAAATAACATAAGGTGATATAGTAATCAACCATAATAGGAAACAACATGAATAAAAGTATAATCCCTGGAAACATGATCTCTCCCAAATGTGTGGAATTTTAATTCCCATACAAGTTCATTATAACAAGTTCCGACACATTCATAGTTTTATGTCTACCAACCCAAAATATCAAGCCAACAGAAAAGACATCTAATTCATCTTCGTGATGTCTTTGAACCTATTTACTCATATGTAAATGATATATAAGGCCATGCAGGGTTATGAATTTCTCTACGTATGCTAGAGAGTAATGAATGTAAGTGAGAGTGTAATTACTATTTTGTGGAGAGAATATACCATACAAAACGTTTGTAAATATAATAGTGAAATTAATTAAATAAATATAATGTATATAGATAAAAGTCTATTGATAATCATAAAAATCAATAATAACTATTAATACAACCAAATATAATACAGAATTATGAATCATAAGAACATAAAATAGGAATCACTAGTACATGTGTAGATGAATATAAGTAAATAAACATAAAGTCCCGAATCCAATATAAAATATTAGTGTATTTTTGGTATAGAATTGTAATTCTACGTCATAGACTCAATATAGAAAAAAGAACCATCCATTTATTGATCTACATCCATGTGATCTTCTAGAGTGCCTAATGGAGGGTGGAATATGGTGTGAGTAAAACCCAGTAGGCCCCCACCCGTAGTGTCTATAGCATTTTTAGTCCCTGTGTAAAAAATAGACATGTGTGAAGTATATAAATAATCAATGTATTATGGTGGAGTTGAATCAATTAATACCACATATTTTGAACTAGGTCAACTATCACAAACCATATAAATAATAAATTAGTTACACGACACATGGATAAAATCCCAGGAATCCAATAACAAGTAACAATGTTATTACATCATATATGTCCATGCATTAACACATATTAGAACGGTGAAAATACAAGGATTACTCTAAGGTATTCTATTTATATAATTTTAAAGTCGACCCGCTGGGATAATATAAGGTTTTCTATGGAGAGGGTAGATTGGAATCTAAGGAGATAATCTATGGTGTTCTATGTCCAGGAAATTAATAAAAATCCATGACATAATGCTAGTATTTTGAAAATATTCCGAATAGAAGGATAATTTTCAGCCTCGGGCTGAGAAAAGTCAGAAAACATAAGAAATTTACCCGATCTAATGAGGGATTACCTAGGAAAATTTGAATAAATGAATCATGTGAAATCCATATTTTACATTCTATAAATAAAAAACTAGATTCCAAAATTTATAAATGGATTGTATCCAAATTAAATCATAACTAGTCTCTATATAAAGATAATTCTTATAATTATAAAGAATTTTGGAATGAAAAGGAAAATTAACCAAAGAAAACATGTGTTACGACACAAACATATTTTTTTAAAACATTTCCATGTATATTAATTAATTATTTATCCATTTAATTCCACAATACCATTTTAGTATCATCATATTTCATTACGGGTATCAAAACGTTTCAGACCATTAACGTAATTTATATACATTATGGTCACCAATTAAATAAGTCATAAGATCAATGGAATTATAAAATGGAATATGATGTTTTCAGTACTTAAGTTATAGGTTAAGGTAATTTAGCCTTATCAAGGATTTTGTTAAAATTAATCCAAAAATAATGGTGGTGTATTCAATGATATCTCATCAGGTACTTATTTCATTTGATAAATAAATTATCCAATTAATTTTATAAGTTTTTAACAAGAAATTAAAATGGTATCTAGAATTTAGTCATGTAATTTAATGTTTTTTAAAATTTTAATGAAACCCATGACATTCCAATGGTCGCATTGAGAGTTCCAATATTTACTTGACATGCTAGACACACCATAATGGGTTGTTAGATCCAAATAGAATTTAGGTTTTTATTAATTTCCAACCCAAATAAATCCTAATGGTGATTTTTTGTTTTACATTAGGCATGATATTCCTTGAATTAATAGAAAATCCAATGTTAGGGGTGGTTTCCTTCAACTCGGGAAGAGTAAATTGGGGATTTATTTTCCGTTAGAAAAAAACACCTATATGGGTGTTTTTATATAATAGAAAGAATGTTTTTATTGGAGTGAACATAAAATCCCTCTATGCGATAATATAAGTTAATGATTTAAACCAAAAATGTAAGGGATGATTTTAAGTCATCTAGGTCAGGATTTGGGGGGAAAATTAAATGAATTGTAAATTTTTTGGGTAAATATCAGAACTACGGAGATGCGTCACAACAACACAAGTTATAAATAACAATAAATTTAAGGAAATAATATAGATCAAAGATGTCATTCTTAGGAATGTTTACTCATCTTAAATTATCCCCAAATTCAATTTAGAGTATAAAAATTTAGAGGAAGAGATAAAATCCAAAAATATATAATATTAGCCAAAAAATGTATGAGGTAAGCAGATATATGAAGCGAGAAAAGTAAAATAAAGGAGTCTTATCATTTACATTGGATTACTATCTCCATAGAAGACACCCTATTCTGTCTATAGATAGAAGATATAACTTCATGAAAGTGGAATAAGGTAAATATTTGTTTAAGGGAGACAATGGAGGAAAATGAGAATGAAAATAAAGGTGAAATTATTTAAAGGCCTTAAGGGAAAAAGAAGATATTCCCTCTGTTAAATAGGCACGTAGTTTCACTACAATGTTTGGAAAACCATGCGCAACCATGATAACCAATTCAATAAACTCACCTCCACATTGAAAAGTCATAATGAATAATTTATAAAATTGTGTTCCATCTATATGCATCCCTATTCACTTCTACATAAAAATATTTGTTTTTTATCCCCTCACACAACATAAACAAAATGTGTGCCTTAAAAAAAGACACATATTTCGGGGTTCAATTTTAGAAATATCCATATTCTAACTATGCACCATGTCATGTTTTTCATAAAACGATGAATTTGGACTCTATAGATCCTTGGGATTATTTGGAATCTCTAAACAAATCTCTAGCCTCAAATGTTATCCAAAAACGCCATTTTATTTCATTAAAACATGCATCATTCCTTTATGTATCATAGTTTTAAAAATAAACCTTATGAGATATTGAAAATTCAAAATCCTTTTACAAATCTCAACCAATATAGACATCGGATCTTACGTTCTTATATGATGAAAATTTATCTGAGATTATGAGCTTTGCTGACATGGATTTAGAAAAATAATGAAGTGATCAATAATTCTTTCAAGTGTATGAATATATTTTTCATCATGCGTTAGTATCCTCATTATGTTTTAATCACACTCAAATAATTTTTCCTCCTCCATTTGTCAAAAATAGTGTAACTTACTTTCCATATAATTTCATTTAGTATGAGTCAATTATTTTTTATAAACATATTTATAAAAGTATTAAATACTATATCAAAGATCTTCTAAAACTATTTAATGATTTCATTCATTGAACACCTTGTAACAACATCTCTCAATAAAATATAAACAAGTATTATAACCTTATCACTTTCATTACTTCCTAATAAGGTAACTATTTTTTTTTGTGCTCAGTACATTTATCAACTAAATTTTTTTTAGTGTTTCCATTTAATAATTTATTTATTCACATAACATGGACCCACATTGTTATACCATGTCAGGTATCATCAGGTTGATATATATGGGAATGGTAGTGGGTCATAACCCGAGTCAGTTATCTAATATGGTTCTATTTTATTGAACACAATCTATAACCTCATTGAATCTATCATAAGGTAATTATATATATATATAAATATTATGATAATTGATATGATTTATTTTTATTCCACTAGGAATCATTTCTAATCAATGTAATTTTGATAAATAGCTCAAAATATAATGAATATTAAATCATAGTAAACAACTCCAATGGATTTATATTATTCTATAAACTTTTAATGAATATATAATTGTATTTTCATTATGTTTGTGGCATGTTGTGTTATTTCCTCAGTTCACTAGTGTATAATAATTGTACTAAAAATTATTCAAAACGAATTATAGAAAGAATAACTCCAAGAAACTGAGTTCATTGGTTATATTATTACATTGGTATAAAAATAAGAACGATCACATCATGCTCGATCCAATTGATGTTTAGAATTAAAAGAACAGATACATTTATGATTCACATATTATATATGAAAATCTAAATTAAAATAAAAATCCCCTTGAGATATTTATTGTTCATTCAAGTATATCCTTGAAAATAATTAAATGTACTATTTTTGGTTCCCTAAATAATGGAAAAAAATAATGGGGGTATGATATGGTTCTTAGTAAGGGGAATCATACACTACAGACAATAATTAAATACACATGGATTGATTAATATATAAAGAATAAATAATAATAAAATATTCCTTAAAGAAAATCATTGGAAAAGAATATGCACATGGATAACATTATTACACAAATAATATCATGGACAATGATAAATGATTTCATAGTGATGTAATGAAAAATGCTATAAATATAAATATTTTATTTTATATCTTGTTCAATGAAATCATATGTAAATAGGAAAGTCAAATGAAAAATATATTTGATGGAATGTCTCGTTAGACCAACTGAAGAATCGATGAGCTATATAATTGAGGGACCCAACCATTAGTAAATCATCTTCATAAAGCTATCAACTATTTTTTCAATGACATCATATATAAGTGTGAAGGGATACATTAAATAGACAATCTATTTTTTGTCATGTGAACTACTTCTGCATATATAGGATATATATTTTTGGTACAAACCCATCACTAAATAAGAATAATACTTCCAAAATAATAATTTTGAATAAAATAATGAATAAATATTACTTAATAACAAATAATTGTTTTATTAATTAACTTTTATAGTAAATGTGAATATTTCCCTAGTCAATAAATGGATAAATATTCATGGAAAGTACCATTAAAGCTGACACAATTTGAGTATACGGTGATGTTAGTATCACAATAGAGAAGTGGAAATGATATTTAATATTTCAATGGCATAAAAAACATATAAAAGAGGTATAATAGTCTATTGTGAGATGAATAGTAATAGGTAAAATAAACATAAAATTTTATAATAGAGAAATAAAGACCATTAAATCATTAAAAATTATAGTAAGATAGCATACTCTCAAGAATATGATGAAAATCATAATTCCATTGCAGATTAATTAACCTCTGGGAAAGAAATTGGTGTCATAAAAACATAAAAATGACATGATCACAAGTCTTATAGAGTAGTATATTGAATTTTATAATTATAATATATACCTAGTGAAGTAGAATAAACAATAATGAGTATTTAAAAAGTTTAAAAACACTTTTTTATGAACATTGGAATATTACATTGAAAATGATGTAGAAATTTCCTTATCTTTTGATTACATTATTAAAATAGAAAATTCCTTGAAAAAATAATCTTTTATTTCCTATTGAAAACCATAGAAAATAATAAAGGGAGAGTAGTTATGAATAAAATTTATGATAAATGGAATTATTTTTTACAGAGTAACGGTTAAACAATATTCGTTTTACACTATAGTAAGAAAATTAAAAAATGACTCATATGTTAAATGTTAAAGTGATTCGCATGAAAAAAATGTATTGAATGAAAAGGTAAAAAAATGATGATAAACAATCCTAGAATTACCTAAAAGAAATTTTTTAAAACATATTAAATTATATGGACATGGAAGAGAAAGATTCCATATAAGAGAGAAGGGATATTAAAAAAGAATCCCTTATGACATCAGGATCATTCGAATAAAAATCATTTGAAAGTATGAAATAAAAGATTTATCATTAAAGAACCATATTATAAATATAGTTACAGTATAATAAGTAAAATAAGTTTTATATAAACCTGATAAATAATAATAGGTTCATAATATGAAACATGTGGTAATGGAGTGAAAGTGAGCTGAGAAACCCTTTTCTTAAATTACTTCTTGGTTAAACATTATATAAATTTTATCTTTAATAATTTTAGTTTTTTTATTTAATTGAATTAAAAAATTATTCATAAATATATTAAATTTTTTTACCCATTTATAATTAATTATTACACATATATGTTTTTACATATTGTTAAAATTATTATTAAATTGTTGATTACTCAGTTTCCCTTGAATTCTTCAGATTAGCGGTTCTATTCCTCACTTCTTAATCATGGGTTGATCATCTTGAAAAAATTCATGTTAATGATATAATTGTTTTTGATATAATTATTGAGACCAATAGTTGGATCACGGAATATATGATAACGGTTCATGTTGAACACTTAAAAATTCATCTTTTCTATGATTATTGACATAACAATTTAATTGAATTATATGGTAAATATATTATTGAATAATATATCTATGGAATTATGAAAATAGATTAAATTTATCTTTATTACATATTATAACTATAATTTCAGTTTTTTAATCATTAAAGAGATAAACATCATAATTATTATCATGTATGTGGTAAAATTGACCAAAACAAGAAAATGTTATAATGGTTAAATGTGTATGAACATGTCAATGTATAGTCATTGTATAACATCAATAGAATAATAATGGTTTGTTTTTTTATAAACTGAAAAATAATATTCATGGAGTGGTATATAAATATTAAATAGAAGAAATATCAATGAGAATATATCACTTACTTGAAAGTCATGAATTTTCACTTAAAAGGATAGTTAGAAATGAAATGTGTAGGACTTCTTCTTGGAAAAAATGGTTAATAAATGTGAGAGAGGATTGTTATGGAGTTAATAATTGTGTATTATATATAATTTATTTAAAATGGTGTGTTTTGTGGTGGGAGGATTTTATGACCTTTTATTGAAAGAGGGGTGTTATTTTTTTATTATTAATTTCATAATATTTAAATAGAAGTCATATTAATATAATGTGGATAAAAAATTAAAATATAAAATATGTAATATTGATAAATTCCTCCTCGAATCAATTAATGGAACGTTTTTTATATTTTGTGGTGTTAATTTTTAATTAAGACCTGTTTAACCAATTAAACCTTTTTCGAGGTGGATAATTTATACCATGGTATCTTATTTTTATGTGTAGAAAAAAATGGACCTTATTAACTAAATTGAATATTTTATTACATGTATTAATTCCATTTTACTAGATTTAATTTTTAGAGGTGTAAAAAATTATGTTTATTATATGTATGCTGAAGACAAAAAAAGTATTTTTTATAAGAAAATTAATTTTAAAAAAAATTGATGTGTAGTATTAACTCCCATGACATTTATTATTATATGATATATAGATGGTGATTTGTTTCACTTTTAAATAAATAAAAATTTTAATGGACCATTTTATATACTTAATTAATGAAATATAACCAAAAATAATTTTTGTTATAATAAAATATAAAAAAAATCTCAAAATGTAAATAATAGATTTCAAAATTCAAATTATTATTTTTCAAATTCATTATTTTATTATATAAATAATTTTTAAAAAAGAAGGTTTATTAAAAATGTTAATCATTTTAAAATCATTATGATGACATAATAGCTATGATATTTTCAAAGAAATATATTTTCTACTACATAATATAAAATCAATCATGTTATGAGCATATAAAAAATAAAAATTTTTCTAATTTATAAATTATGATTCCAAAAATTATTTCCATTTTATAATATTTAAATTAAAAACATTAGGAATGAAACATTTACGTATAATTATTAATACTTTATCATTATGTTCTAAAATAATTCCCATTGTAAAAACTTTTGGATGTAGTTTTTACAAATGAGAGTAGAATCTCGGGTATTACTATTTTACTTATGAGAGACTGAATATTTAAATTAAATATTTAGAATGAATGTTTTTAACTAATTTTGTGAAAAAATAACTCCAGGTAACATTGCATCATTTTTGGGTTGATTATGTTTGTTGACAAAGAATGCTTCCATGGTGAATTTTCATGTACTAGAGAAGTTGTTGATAATCCATGTTGATAAAGAACCATGAAAAAGGAATGGACGATCTGGAGGCGGTACAAAAAGAGCAGTACAAAGTGGTGCATTTCCCAGTGTCTGCCAAAACAATTTTGGGGTCCAAAATTTGGAGATTGGTGAGAATCGCGAAAAGTGGATACCCTTGAAGATATCATCAAAATTTGGAAAATGAATGAGTTTTGTGAAGATAGACTTCATTGATTGGATTTATTGAAGACTATAAAAATCATGATGTTGATTCTTCATGATTACATCAAGCTTCGCGAAAGGCAGAGGATGAAGCGCATCGAGGCGGTGAAGGGCTTTCTGAGGGAGCTTCACGGTGAAGGTGTGAAGGGATTAACGGTGATGATCTGTGATTACATCAAGCACCACGATCGGAAAATTGTCATGGTGCTTCACGATTTTGAGAGAATTTCAGCGGGAACATTGGAGCTTCACGATTTGTTCTGACGTGGCGTTGACTTCGCGCGGAAGGATCGAGGGTCGGTGGAATCAGCTATAAATAGACCACGACCCCTAGATTGTGTGTGAGAGAGTTTTCAAAGAAAAACATTTTCTCTCCGTTCGGGAAGGTGGTTCACGAAGGCAGTGTTCTTCGTGAATGAAGAGCATCGCGGCAGCTAATCTATCTCTGCTAATGTTGAGAGCTCTTTGTTGGATTAGTGAGCTTCATGAGGGAAGTCACTCTACAATGGCTTGTGCTTCTTGAGAGTGATTTGTGGGAGTGCTTCACGATAGTGCTTCGCGAAAAGTAGGGGTTTCTCGAAGGCTTGTCTGAGCTTCCCGAAAGTGGGAGCCTCACCAAATAGGGTGCTTTGCAAAGGTATTTCTAAAGGTAGTTGCCCACTATTCAGAGGCAATGTGGTATTCATATATGGATTAATATTGTACTTCAATAGAGCATCTATCAATAGTTTATGATGCTTGTATTCATGAAAATGAAGAGACCTACAAGTCTGTAAAGTGTGAGTGGATCATCTGAAGAAGCTGTGAGCTCACTTCAGTTGAGAGAGCAGCGAGTTCTTAAATTGTGAGTGGTTATTAACTATGAGGGACAGTGAGTCCGCTTCGAACTTGTAAATAGCAGAATGCTTGTAATGGAATTGGTACATCAGCACATTTTCGGTGTGTGCTCCTTGTATATAGCCCAGCGCGGGTTAACTAAGTAAAAATCAGTGTGTCATGTGCATGCTTTAAAGTTTGTTCATACTCTACATCGGGAAGGAGAGAGAAGTGGGTTTTGCCTAATAGAAAAATAAGATCAAAATGGGTAGTTGTTTTAATCTGTCATACCCTGTTCACAGCAGAAATGCATGGAATAAAAAATGTTATTAATAGTGGTGCATTATTAGAAGCTGAGAATAGAGAGTTGGATGCTAATTCAAAAAGAATTAATTCCTTAGGGGGAGCACTATCCAAACCTATCTATACAAAGGTGATTTCATGAAAAACATCACATGCCATGTGGGAAAAGCTATTGAATATATATGAAGGGGATATAAAGGTCAGAGAGGAAAAACTGCAAGTGTTGTGCAACATGTATGAAGATCTGAGAATGAACTCAAATGAGTCTGTCGATGCATTCTTCGACATGGTAAATATTAGTGGAAGAAATGTGAGGTCTTGGAGATTTTATTGAAGAAATAATAATTTTTAAGCGCATCTTGAGAAAACTTCCACCACTGTCCAGTCTGAAAGCATCCATTTTGGATGATAAATACCTGAAAGAGCTGACATTATATAACCCACACAACACTCTTTTTGCATATGAAATGAGAAATGATGATAACGATGTTGTGGAAAAGGGGTATTACAAAGAGGTGGCATTCAGGGCCATAAAGAACCTCACCATTGAAGACACTCAGGAAGAAGAAGAGAAATATGAGGTTATTTCATTCCTCTCTTCAAACATTAAAATAGAAAAATGAATGTTTAACAAGAAGCTTCCACTTGCATGTTTTCGATGTGTAAAGGTTGGATATCTTGCGGCAAGGTGCCCCAAAAATTTCCAAGATGATGATATTGTCGATGAAATCAAAATTACCAAGAAGAAGACTTCAGCCTATGGGAAAGGAATGAAATAGTTCAAGAGAAATTTATTTAAAAATAAGAAACTTATTTCAAAAGAATATTATAGTTCAGACGAGTCTGAGGTTGAAAAGGGTGAAGATATATAGAACTGCAAGGATCATGGAGAAAATTCTATGGTGGATGTTTTCAGTATATCTCAGAATAAGAATGAAAATGAATCTGATGAAGATGAAGAAGAATATGAGGGAAGTGTTGATATGCAAACTGAGTTAGAGGCTTTTCTTGAAGAGATAGATGTTTGGAGAGCCAAAAAAAGGAAGCCAACAAAGTTGTTCGTGACGTGAAACTCTATATGTAGTAGAAAGAAGAATAGAAGTCTGAGTTGATGGAAAAAATTGAGAAACTGAAGTCATCAACACCAGAGGACTCAGAATCAGTTAGTGAATATAAAATAAAAATTAAAGAACATAAAAAAGAGATTGATAGCTTGAAAAATACAAGGAAAGATCAAATAAAGTGTATTGAAGAACTTGAAGGAGAAGTTTTCAGTTTTCGGAAAAAGGTTAAAGATCAAGATAAACTCTTGAATCCTGCCGAGTCATCAGTAAAGCAGATCACACAGAAAACCGAGAAGATGAAAGTGGATAATAGTGGTTCAGCAGAAAAAAAGCATCTACCTTGTTCAGATTCTAAGACCGATGGAGGGCTTGATCGGAAACAAAAAAGTTGTCAAAACTGAGTTCAGACCGCAAGCACCCACTCTGAGATTGAAGGTTGATTTGGGCACATGGAAGAATCAAAATATTTAGAGATCCCAAGGGGATACTCGCAGTGCAGAAGTCACACATAGAAGTGCACCTCATATCATGTGTTATTGTTGTGGAAAGTAGAGACATTCACAATATGTGGGTTCTATATCCAAAAGATATCGAAGCGCACAAGAACAAAGGTGGAAACCAAACAGAGAATGGTTCTCCAGAACATAATTCGAAGGAAACTATTTTTTGGGCTGAGGATTTGGGCACGTGGCTAGGTATTGTACATCAACCATGTAGAGGAACGTGCCAAAAGAGACTCAAAATGTTCACAAGATTCATATCAATGAACCAACATGTGAGTTGAAAATGAAAAATAGATTTGCATATTTTCAAGATAAAGCTGGTCCATCATACTCTAAGAAAAATCAGAAGTCTAAATCCATGTCAGGTATGAAGGATTATATATAGACCAAGAAGAAAAAGGATGAGAAAGAAGTGGGGGCCAAAATTTCCCTTAGATCATCATATCGCTCTGTTGTGTGGATCCTTGACAGTGGTTGCACATCTCACATGTTAGGTAATAAAAATCTTGTTACAGGCATAAAATATGAAAAAGAAGGAGTTGTAATGTTTGGAAATTATGAAGGCTTGAAGATAATTGGCTCAAGAAAGGCCAAGTTTGGGGGAAAAGAGATTAGATGTGATGATGTCTTAGTAGTATAAGGCCTCATTCAAAATTCTCTCAGCGTCAGTCAACTATGTGACTTAGGATACTCTATAAGGTTTACTAAAAAGGTGTGTATTTTCAAAGGAAGAGATGGAGCAGTGAATCTAATGGGAAAAATAATAAAGGGGAATATTTACCTAGTAAGTGGAGAAGAATATATGTGATTTCTATCCAATGAGGTAGGAAACAAGTTGTGGCATGCCAACAAGGGAATATCATCAGAAAGACGTATAAGGAAATGGAAAAGAAGTCAACAAGAGTGCTCTAATGGGTGCATGCTAATGTTTGTTGGCCTATCACACCACGATCATTTGACAGAAAGAGGTACTACACTTTTTTTATTGAATATTATAAGAAAATGGCATGTGTATTTGTTATTTCCCATAAGTCCGATGTGTTCATAGCTTAAAACAGTACCATAGAGAGTGCAAAAGGATGCCTGGATGGAAAATTTTGATGTTTCATACTGATAATGGTACAAAATTCACAAACAGTCTAGTGGAAGACTATCTCGAGAAACACAGGATAAGGCATCAAGTTCACTCAGTGGGAACTCCCCAACAAAATTGGGTGGTTGAAAGGAGAAATCAGATCATCGACAACATGGAAAGGAAGATGCTCAAATAAAAAGACCTACCAGGGAAATTTTGGAATTATCTAGTATTGACATCAGTCTACATTTCTAACAGGGCTCTATTGTGTCTAAAAAAAAGGAAAGACTCCATACGAAATGTGGTATGGAAAGAAGCCAATAGTAAAATACATTAGATTATTTGGAATTAAGTGCTTTATCCTCAATGACGAAAAAATAGGAAATATGAGTCATGAGGAGAATAGGGGATATTACTAGGCTACTAAAGGAAAATAAAAACCTAACCAATGCTTTAACAAAATGCTGGGAAAATTAATTGAGACAAATGATGTCACTGTAGTAGAGAACGAGGAGATCATTCAAAATATCAGTGAACAATTTCCTGATGAGAGTGATGAGGAGGAAAGAAACACATTGGTTGAAGAATTGGATGATGTTGATTCAGAAGAAGATACTGATGATGAGCATGAGTAAGTGAAGTACGTATCTACACAAAAGCCAAGGAGTCGAGCTGAAATTGACAGGGAGAATTTTATTGGTGATCAGTCAACTCCAGTTCATGCATGGAGAATGAAATCTATGTAGTAGAAATCGTTTCAATATGAGGTTGAGCCAAAGTGCTTTGATTATGCAGTAGAAGATGAGAAATGGATTCAGGAAATGAATAAAGAGCTTGATCAAATCATGAAAAATCATAAGTGGGAGATTGTTTCGAGGACAGATGATAAGAATGTCATCGGGACTAAATTGTTCTATCACAAAAAGATGAATGAATATGGTAGAGTGATTCAGAACAACGCATGACTAGTGTGAAAAGGATACTCCCATATATAGGGAATGGATGTTGGTGAGACATTTGCACAGGTTGCGAGACTAGAGACAATCAGATTATTCCTAGCCATTGCGGTGAAACAGAAGTTCAAAGATTTCCAGATGGATTTCAAGTTTGCATTTCTGAAAGGGGTTCTGGAGGAAGAAGTGTATATCAAGCATCCAGATGGTTCTCTCATTCATGAGGATGACAAAATGTTCTGAATAATGAAAAAGGATTTGTATGGTCTGAAACAAGAACCAAGAGCATGGTACTCAGGACATGATCAGTACTTGAAGAATCTTAGCTTCCAGCGCTTCAGAGTTTATTACATTATTTATTTCAAAAAAAATCAAAGGATGATGGTTCTAGTTTATGTTGATGACATAATATTTAGCAGATCAGATAAATCTCAATTCATAAAATTTTCTAAATTCATGAAAAGTGAGTTTGAAATGCCAATGATTGGAGAGCTAACATTTTTCCATAGTCTACAGGTGACACAAGGAAGTGATGGAACATTTATTTCTTATTCCAAATATGTCAAGGAGGTTTTGAGAAGATTTGGAATGGAAATTTACACGGAGATGAAGACTCCAATTTCTACTCGGAAGAGATTGTCCAAAGATGAGGATGGAAAGGTGGAAAATATCACAGAATAGAATAAAATCATTGTAAGTATATTGTACTTAACAAAAACAAGGCCTGAAATTGTCTTCACCACATGCCATGAAGAATGATATCAGAGTAATCCCAAGGAAATCCACATGCTTTCAGGGAAAATAATACTATGGTATATCAGGGGCTTGGTGGACTTTGGCTTAATGTATAATGAAAAATTTCATACAATGTTATTG
The DNA here is from genome assembly GCA_963277665.1 of Viscum album. NCBI lineage: Eukaryota > Viridiplantae > Streptophyta > Magnoliopsida > Santalales > Viscaceae > Viscum > Viscum album. The sequence continues at coordinate 322,944,409 of OY728156.1, forward strand.
GGATATACTGATGTAGATTGGGTCGGTTTAGTGGATGATAGGAAATCAATGTTAAGAGGTGATTTTTATCTTGGTGGACTGTATATTTATTGGTTAAGCAAAAAGAAAAATCTCATTTCATTGAGCACCACAGATGTTGAGTATATTTTGGCCACTCAAGCATGCACACAATTATTGTGGATGAAGCAGCATCTTGAGGATATGAGAGTTGAAGTGACGTCTCTGATCGGAATTCAATGTGATAACTCAAGTGCTATAAATATCATCAAAAATCCCATCCATCACTCAAGGACAATTCTCATTGAGATAAACTATCATTTTATCAAGGAGAATGTTGAGCAGTGAATTGTGAAGTTGGAGTATGTGCCTACAAAACTACAGGTTGCAGACATTTTGACAAAGGCTTTACCCAGGAAGGAATTTTAAAGGCATCAAATAGATCTGGGAGTCCAGTCGACTCCCCGCACTTGAACAAGTGTTGCTATGGGACCACCTTCCCCTCTCCTTGCGGTATGGTGTGTTTCTATCTATTGTTATCATAAGTGTTCTTTCCAATGTCTTAGACCACATAGGCATGGAATTCGGGTTCATTGACAAAGGGGGAGGAATTTTGACTCCTCAAGGGGGAGAAATGTAGCTTGTGAAGGGAGAAAATGTCTTTGTCAAAGACACGAGGAGAAGCTGACAGGTAGAGAAGTGACATAGGGGGAGTGCAATGAGAAAGGGGGAGCGTTTTAAATCTGATGATGCTAGATGTGGTCTATCAAAGACTAGATATCAGGACAGCTGAGGATCGTGATAAAAGATGAAAAGTGATTTTGGAATGGTTTGAGAAGGTTTCTAGCTATCACCAATTGGTATCAGTGTGGTTAAACCATTGGTATCAATTTAGAAATTGGTATCAGTTTGGAATCAACTATTGGTTTCTGACATTAAGTGATTCATTAATGAACTTTTCATACTACACTTGTTTCTCATTTCGCACATTGATCCTGTGGGCTTAGAGAACGTGTTATGTGATTCCTTGAAAACCGTCAAAATCACAAGAGGCGAATCGTGGTAGCAGCTAGAAAGAGCTTTAGAGAGGTATCAATGTTTTGACAATCATTCTGAGAAGAGTTGACAACAAACCCAAAGGGGGAGATTGTTGGGAAAAAATCTCTTAAGGTAACATTGCAGCATTTTTGGGTTGATTGTGTCTGTTGAAAAAATAGGTTTCCATGGTGAATTGTTGACTTCCAAAGATGTTTTTGACAATATATGTTGACAAAGAACCATGAAAAAGGAATGGATGATCGGGATGCGGTACAAAAAAAAGAATTACAAGGTGGTGTCTTTTTCTAGTGTTTGCCAAAGGAAATTTTGGGGTCCAAAATTTAGAGTTCGGTGAGCATCGTGAAATGTTGATATCCTTGAAGATCTCATAAAAATATGGAAATGGAATGAGTTTTGCAAAAATAGGCTTCATGGATTGGATTTATTAAAGACTTGAAAAATGATGGCGTTGATTCATCACGATTATGTCGAGCTACATGAACAGCAGAGGTTGAAGTGCATCACGGCACTGAAGGGAATTGGGAGGGAGCTTCATGGAGAATGAGTGAAGGTATTAATGGTGATGTTCCGAGATTATGTCAAGCTCCGCAATCAGAAAATTTTCGTGGTTCTCCACGATTTTGAGAGAATTTCATCGGGAACTTCGGAGCTTCACGATTTGTGATGATGTGGCGTTGACTTCACACGGAAGGAACGAGGGTTGGTGGAATCGCATATAAATATAAATTGACCCCATAAAGAGTGTGTGAGAGTGTTTTAAAATAAAAACATTTTCTCTTGGTTCGTGAAGCTGGTTCGTGAAGGTAGTGTGCTTTGTGAAAGAAGAGTGTCGCGGCGGCTAATCTAGCTCTGCAACTGTTGCGAGCTCCGCGTTGGCTTAGTGAGCTTCGTGAGGAATGTTTCTCTAGAATGACTTGATCTTTTCAAGAGTGATTTAGGAGAGTACTTTGTGAAAAAGTAGCAGCTTCATGAAGGATAGTTAGATCTTCAAGAAATTGGGAGCCTCGCCAAGTAGGGTGCTTCGAGAAGGTATTTCCAAAGTTGTTTTCTACTATTCTGAGGCAAAGTTGTATTCATCTATGGATGAAAATTTTACTTCAACAGAGAATCTATCAATAGTTGAGGATTCATGTATTCATGTAAATGAAGAGACCTACTATTTTGTAAACTGTGAATGGATCTTCTGAAGAAGCAGTGAGCTCACTTCAGTTGAGAGAGAAGTGAGTTCTCAAATTGTGAGTGGTTGTAAACGAGGAGGGATAGTGAATTCGCTTCGAACTTGTAACCATTAGTGCACTTATATAGGAATTGGTACATCGACACACTACTGCTGTATGCTCCTTGGATGTAGCCTAGTGAGGGTTAACCAAGTAAAAATCGTTGGGTCCTATGCATGCTTTAAGGTTTTTTCATACTCTACATCGGGAAGGAGAGAGAAGAGGGCCTTGTCTAACAGCAAAACAACATCAAAAGGGGCAGTTGTTTTAATCTGTCATACCATGATTCGCCCCCACCCACCCCCTCTCAGGGTATCTATCCTAGTGGAACTATAATAAATGATGTTTTCAGTGAATGACCTTTGGATTATATGCATTTAACTACATAAAACAAAGGAAAATATTCATTTTTATGTTATGATGTCTTTTGGGATGATTATGATCAATATTTTGTTTCAGTAATATATCTATATATATTTAATTTTGTTGAATAAATAGTTATATTAAATAAAAATATTCATTTTAAAGTTAAATATTTTCTTATGAGAATATAAAATATAGTTTTTTTTGGTAATTGTTGTAAATTTTAGAGATATTATATAAAATATCATGATAACAAATTATTGGGAAACAATTCACGTTTTAAGTGTGATTCCATCATAAATTCTTATTTACTATTGGATATTATTGGGTAATTAATTAAACAAAATTTTCAAATCAGGAATTATTTTAATTTGTTTAGTATATTATTCATTAATTTTTAATATTATATAATTTCTAAATAAATTATAAAAGTTGGTAAAACTAGACGAACTTTGTTTTTTAGTGTTACAATCAATGAAGTCCTTCAACATGTTGATTATATTTGAACTATTTATCGAGGAGAATTGTTTCTAGGATTACTTATTTTGGATGTACATTCATAAGGGGTAGTTTATGATATGTTTTAAAATGAATTGGGAAAAAAAATTATTTTCATTTACATTATTAATAAATTAATTACTATATTTTTTATGGTGTTGAAATAAAGATATTATATTGAAAATGAATAAAACTAATGGAAACAATGAATATAGAATAATTTCTAGATATTAATTGACGTGACTTGTGAATAATCATTAAAAAATGGGTACATATTGAGTGGGGTGATCAAATTTTTAGTAAACTATGTGTTTATTTTTTAATGGTCTTGAATTGTGTGTCATTAAATGTTCTAAAGTGTCAAACCTCCTCATTTTTCCCTTTATATTTTTAAATAATTATATACCTACTATTAACACTATAACTTCTCATTAAATATACTCATGATTTATGTACCCTTTTATCATTGATATTAGAGGATATCGATACATGGAAACAAAAAAAATGAATGTACTTTAGGGTAGATTATTACTCTAAAAATAACTATTGAGTAATGAGGGAGTTGAATTTCTAAATGGTAGGCCACATGTGTACATGAATAAAAACAAATTGAATGAAGTTAAAAAAACATATATAAGTAGTAATCATGAATGAAATATTAATCATGATTTATTTGAATGATTAATGAGTAAACACAGTTCTCTCTCCTTGAATTATATAGTTTAATTTTTATTGTTAAATTTTTACAAGAATTCATTTATGTAATTTTACATGGAGGGTTATGGATTATTTTTTTTAGAGTGGTAAATTTATACCTATATTATTATAAATTTTATTTCAATATAATCCCATAAAATTGAAATATTTTTATGACTATTCAAATATATTTAATTGTATTATCTTAATGGTAATCATTTAGATTGATTAGTAATTTAATTTTAATAAACTAATTATTTTTTTGATCTTTTAAATGGTAATTGGTGATCTATGTTTTGGTTTCATATTAAAATTTTTAGATGATTTGAAGGCCCACATATATTGAATTTTTTTTTATAGTTTCATTATAGGGAATGTCAAAAGAGTCGACATGTCAACACCTCCTATTCTAAAAATTCCATGTGTGAAGAAGAAAATGATATCATAAACTGTGGTATAGGATATCATAAGTGAGGAATGATATTGCAGTGGATGATATTTTTATTATGATTAAACACATTAAAATGATTGAAAGAACTATATGTAAGACGCCAGAGTCCATGATTGCCCATCGAATGAGATAACAGGATATTATAAGGTATCCAATTTTTTGGAAAATCCGATATCACTATTTTGGACACAAAATATCGATCTTTATGACTCTATTACCAATTATAATGATTTTATATCATTAACCAACATTAAAAATATGTTTCTATTAAAAAAATTTATGAATCCATATTTCAATTTATTACATTGGAGGTCAAGTAGCTATGATAGCGATTGGGGAACTAATAGAATTATGATACTAAAATTTATATAAAAATATCTGATATGAAAAAAATGATTTCATAACTATTAATGAAATATATAAAAATTTATTCTTTTATTATTGAAAATACCATAAGTTACTGTTACATAATGGGAAATGAAAATGGAATTTCTGTGCCTATGTTTAGAATGAGATGGTTATCTATATTTATAACATATGAATATTGATAAATTTCTCAGTGTTTATTTATTTTAATAATATGATTTTTTAATTCTCGTTGATGATATAACAAAAATATGATCAGTTATAAATAAATATAAAACATGTTTCTCCCTTAAATTAATCCCTCTCTATTCAACTCATGTTTTCATGATTATTTTATAAGGTAATGTAAGGAATTGTTCCATGATTTTAAAAGTTACATTTATAAAAAAATCTACATGTATGATATCAAATGGTATTAAAAACTAAATTATTTTCATCATAAAAATATCTATCTAAATAGGATAATTATAAATCAAACTACAGTACTGAAGCCTAAAAATGTAAAGATATTATTATATGATTGTGGGAGGATCTCAATGTTTCTATTGGATAGAGGCATCTCGTGTAACACATTGAAATTTTTAATAATAGATCTACCTTGGATATCATATACTACATGCAACAACAAATCATAACTAACCATAAAATATTATTTTTTAAACATGATCATTAAAACATAACCATTAATTTGGTGGGTTTAAATAGGATTATATAATTTCTGCTATATATATATATAGAAACACATTTAATACTAAATAGAAATTTATTGTCAAATTTCCAATAAATAATCATTCAACTTTCTGTAAATTCGTTTTATACATCAAAATTTATGATTTTTTGTGGGAAAATATCATAAATAATGTATGAATTTTTTTTGGAATTTGTTTTATTAAATTAATTTTTGATTTAAATTATCATACGAAAAATAATAATGGGGGGAATTTACAGATTGCTCTGAAATGATTGATTTTTTAATGAATAGTGAAAATTACCGATTTTTTAAAATAATATCTTTTATTTTATTAATTAAAAAAATTTAAAATTCATATTATATGTTGGATTTTGTATTAATGTTAAAAATTAACCATTATATTTTTAATACCAAAATTAATTTCACTTGAATTAGTTATTTTCTTGAATGTTGTATAAGTTTATTTTTACGCTAAAAACAGATTTCTTAAAACTGTTTGCAAGTGCATAATGATTATCCTTTTTATTAAATTAAATAACTCATAGTATAAAATATATAAATTAAATTTATATATTATAATTCTTTTTTTATAAATGAAAACTAATTTAATAATTACTTCTAATCATACAGTTAATATTAGATCATATACTGCTTGAAAGAAACATTTTCAGAAAGAAATCATTTTTTACTCTTTACGGGATACATAAAAAATGAATTTCTACCAGTTATGGGGATTAAACATTGAAAATTTATTTCATATTTTGATTTATCATATTTATTTAAATATTTCATGATTATTTTTTGGTAATAATGAATATTAAAAATAGAAACAACAACCACCATAGTAAAAATATAAAATCTTTAAATTAAGGGTAATAATAATTTCATAAGGACTAAAAAGAGTGCAAAAAAATCCTTATTTTTTATATATTTGATAAAATTCAATATATAATGAAAAAAATTTAAATATGTTCCATTATTTCTATATTTCTTTTATTATTACCTTTTTAATTATTTATGTTATGAAAAAGGAAAAATGTGACACTGTTAGATTAAAAAATATGATACGTGTTCAAAAAGGGGGAATAAAAAGCTGTGAAGGAATATATATGGTTATTTTTAGAATTATTAAATTATTTTAATGAATGTATATTATTTATGATATTTTTTAATTATATAATTTCATTAAATGAGTTAACCACATTGAAAAAGTGATCATCGAATTAAATGGAAAATGAGAAAAATGAATTTAAAAATATTAAATGTAATAAAAGTTGAATGAATTATTGGGTTTAGTGAATTTAATAAATAAATATAAGATTGTATTGACATGTTTGATTAATAAATTCAATTTTAATCTTTTCTGGATAATTTTAAATATAAATTAAATGAATGAAATCAAAATTGAAAATAATGATAATCTATAATAAGTAATGTATTACAAATGATCATAAATTACATAAAATTTTATATTCTTCAAATTGAATGATAAATTATTGATAATATCATAGATGGTCCATTTATTGGATGATTCTTCTTTTATATGATTTTTCTTTAACCTTAATGAGTAAAAACTTTATTACCTATGTAATAATCAAAATGGATTAATGTGGTTAAAAATTGATAAGGGTGAAAAAATCACATAAACCTATCCATTTGAGAATTATTTTTTATTCAGACAAAAAATATAAAAAACCATAATTATATCCCTTCTCATTTCCAATAGAACATTTATTGATCATAGAAACATCGCGGGAAATCAATTTTTTTAATCCCTAATAGATTTTTCAATGTAGAGGTATAGTTATTAATAAAGAGTTTTCATTTTATTTATTTCACAATCTCTTTCAAACATTAATAAAACATAATAAAAATTAACACCAATAACTTTTATATATATATATATTCATTTTTTAATATTGTAACATGTATGCATCTCATATTTTATTAAATGGTAAATGAAACTATCGCTTGTGTGTACAATGGATTACCAGCTCACAAATCAATGTGATTCATTCTCCATCACAACCTCTCACAAATGGATGTAAAAATTGATTTAATATATATTTAAGTTATATTTATTGGATATTTATAATTCCTAAAATATTATATATAATTTAATTTATAACTATTAAAATAACTAAATTACGATAAAGTCATTCATGTGAATGTCTGGACTACCACCTCATTAAAGTGACATGATTCTTTTTTCATCACCTAATCACTTGTCTAATATATATATATAATTTTTAATTAGATTATATTTTCATTATCATACTAGAATCACTATATTATGATAAAATAACATTTATCCACTTCGTATACTAATCATTGAGAAATGAAAACATTACCCAAGCATTTGTACGACCTACAATCTCCATGATTGTAAGGTAGTTCATTTTACACAACTATATCTCGTGATTGGACATTTTATATAAAATTTAAGTGTATAAATCATAACTATTTCATTATTATTATTCTATAAATTTTTAACAATGACTTATTTGGCCATATAGAACATGTTGAATTCCTATTGGATATATGAGTCGAATATCATCAAAACATCATACATTAACATAATCAATTATATAATTGAATATAATATGATATGAAATGAATAAAAAATATTAGAAGACTAATAATAAATTAAATAATTGTCATTATTTTGTTAATCATGAATATAAAAAATAAACTCGATGATTCAAACTCATGTTAATGGAATCTTTGACTAAAACGGTCATTTAAAATGTCTTGATGACTTCTTTTCTAAACTGTTTTCTTATATAAACATGTTATTTTAAATGATTAAAGAAAATTACTATATTTGAATAAATTGAAGAAAATCTTGTATTGACAATATGTTAATTTATTTAAAATGTTTTTAAATACTATGAATCTTTGTTATTTTTTATCTAAGGAGATTTATTTTTCAAATTCACTTTTAGGGTTTTACATTAAAAAAATTTGTCCATTCTTATATTATTAAATATATCATATAAATATATTATATGAACATAACATAAGTAGAGGTGATATTTTTTATGTCCATTTTATTTATTTCATTTAAATGGTTTCAAAAATAATATTTTTTGAAAATGTTTTTACATTCATTAAATATGAAAATGAATGTTTTATTTTAATACATACAATGAGAATGAAATTTCCCACCATCATAACTATTTTCTTATTTTTGTATTCCATTAAAATATTTCATGATTTCATAAATATAATATTGCAATTTCCTTCCTTTTAGTCATTTTATTTTTTGAAAATAATTTGCAAAAGGAATTTATTATTTAATATCCAATTTTTTTTATTTTCACTTAAATAGTAGTTTACATGGGTTTTATGATGAAATAGATTATGCATAATATTTTTTATTGATGATATGTTCCTTAAATATTTTTTTTATAATTGGTGAGTCCCATATATATTATTTGACTGGTAGATCCCTATTATGGATCATGATGAATGGGTGATCCCGATACAACATATAAAAAAGATATCCTCTTTATTGTTCTCGAATACATTAGTTAATGATTATTTTATTTAAATAAATACATTTGAAGTTGACCATATGGTTACTCTACGTGAATGGTTTATTTTATGGTTTCTAAGAAAAAGATTTCCCAGGTAACCTACATCACATATCGATTCATTTTAATGTGTTTTCATAAAATTCATGTTATTTTCAAGTGGTAAGATAAAGACCTTTTTAAATGAACGATTATACCCTATAGGGGATTTTGAAATTTGGTTTTCTTATAAAGTGTTTTATGAGAAAATTTGGGTATTAGTGTATAATTCATTAAGATCATATTTTATTGTAAAACTATTTTTTATGATATAACTAGTCTCTTTATTTTACTTGTTTTGTCCCTTTTTTGTATTATTGTATTCATAACACATTTTAAAATGTATTTAATATAGTATATAGATGGGAAATGAAAAAAATAATTCATGTTTGATATCATGAAGTGTTTTAATGAATGATTTATTAAATAATAGTATAAAATGAAAAATAAGAAAATATCCTAAAATTTAAGATAATAATTTCATCAATTCAATTCAAGAAGAGGTAATGTTCATGGGAAGGTATTGCTTTGGTATCAGATGAGGGTTAGATAATATGAAGACTCTAACCCAAGTAGCCTGGTTCTAGTACCTTATATTATTACACTAGTACTATGAAAAAGTTTTCACATCCTAAAATACTGAATAGTTCAGCAGTTTTGGATTTTAGATTACAAACATGAACAATAAATTATTAAATAAAATGAAATAAACCATATGAACTTCATTGGAAACATCCAAAACTCATATATCATTCCTATAAATAATTCATAACATACATATTCACATGTTGGGGAAAAAATCATGAGAAAGGGGTGAGATCAGATGTTCAACAATCGAAAACAATAAAACAATTTCTATCATAAAAATACAAAATAATTAATGGTGAATAATAGGAAAAAATTCTAAATTATCATAATATTGATATTTATATGGTTGAAATAAAAGATGAATTAATAATTCTGTATAAATAATGAAATTAATCTTAACCAATGATATTCTACTAATCCAACAACTACATGATTTTTCAATAACTATAATCATAATGGGAGAATTCATATTCTAGAAATCATAATCATACTTAAGAGGCCTCATCCAAGACTTATAAAAATAAATGAATATGGCCTTTTCCCAAATCTGTTTTATTTTTCTCATGAGACCAACCAATGAATAGTGGGGATATAACGGTCCCCAATCACTTACTAATTTAAATGCACTCATTATATGTATAATAAAAATATATAGTTAATGAAAAGTTGTACATACCAACATGAAATATTTTAATCATAATCATATTTGAAAATACACTAATAAGTTCATTAATAAATTCCTGAGAAAAATAATCTTTATACATTTCAAAGTATCCCATACAACCATAGACATTCAAATAATAATCGATATGATGGAATAACATTTAATTAAATTTATAATATCATAATAATATTAATACCGATGATATTATAAATCAAATATAAGTACATACATCACATACAAGAAATAGGTGGGGAACAAAGAATATATCTCATAGAGGTAAATGTGAGAAGATAAATAATCTTTTTTTTATTCGAAATAAGAGTTGTTTTGTGAAATCATATTTATTTCTCATAAAATATGATTGTGAACATGAATATCCAAGAACAAAAATGGGAATGTCAATAATATTATTTTTTGGCATAAATGATGTCCAACTAAATTGAAAACATGTCAAATATTGTTTATGAATCTACAGAAATGAGACCCTCTAATGAACATTACGAAAAATATTAAAAGATTATTTAATATGGAAAAATGAATAATTATGGTATAAGACCAGAAATGAAAAATGATTGTTTTTTAGGATAAGAGTTTTTACTTTATAAAAATAATGGTATCTTAAAATAGATTATTGAGTACACTTTAAAATTTCTATCAAAATGGGAAGTTCCCTTTTTTCTGGTTTTCTTATTAAGAATTACTAAGAAAGGATCCTAATAAAACATTTAACTTCCCATAAAATAATGAAGGATTTTTCTATGTACATAATTTATGAGGAGTGAAAAATAATAATTAATAATTACATTGAGGTAAATATAAAAAAAGGGTAACATGAATGAAAAATGGAGGACTGGGGTGAATCACGTACCACTTTGAAAATAGTTGAACTGTATGCCCCATAAAAATAATGGTCATAAAATTTGACATTTAATGCCAGGAAAATAATTTTTTTCATGATATGATAAATCAATGGTCAGTATAAATAAACCACACACCACAAACAATGATGAATAAGATATATCCAATGGAAATAAAAGTGAGATGAGAAAACCCTCACCTTATGTTTGTAAGTGTTCTACACATTTAATCAACATCCTATATAATCGAATTAAATCCATTAATTAGTTATATAAGAACATTTTAAACATTTATTTTATTTATTATAATTATATTAAGTTCATTTATTTTCTTTTTTGATTGGTTATAACATAAAATTATATCATTTTACAATGTTCGTTTCCATGGTTATCAGGATCAGTTTACTTGTATATGAGTATCAATGTTCATGTAAAATAGGATTTGATGTTCCAAATTTAAGTTATATCTTATGAATGAAATTGCATATGATTAAGGTTTTATATAAGTCATGTGGTTATTTTGGGATTAGATAAATCATTAGATATGACATTAGTGATAACTGTTTAGATTTTTGTGGTAGTATTTTGATCATCAAATAAAAGGTTTTTTAGTTAACATCATGTGTATATGATGATTTCAAAACATTGAATATTATTGAGTACAAATATAATAATGTTTTTACCATACAAATTATTTTAAGTCAATCCCAAAATTCATTAATAGAAAATAGAAATGTGTAACGAACCAATGTTTTTCAATGGAAATTACCATCCCATAAGTATGTCATAAAATCACATAAAAACACCACATAATGAATTACTAAGTGATATGTGACCTTTAAACATAAGTTTGACACTTATTTGTTTGGAATTTTGAAAATCCAGCATACACTATTTTAATCAGAAAGTTATTTGGAGTCCAATAAAAAAACATAACATTTAGTGAATAGAAACCTACAATAATGAATAGTATCATACCCTTATAAATTTTGATATACCCTAATGAATAGTAACCTCAGCTTTGAAAGTATTTAAATAATATAATTTTTGGAAGTAGGATATACCTATATTTTAGATTAAGTTAAAGAATGTTTTAAACCTGGTTTTGGTAATAAATAATTATTTTAATTAAATATTAAAATAATCATATATAGAAAATTATTTTTGAAAAATGGACTTCATTTTTTAATTATACACATCGAAAAATTGTGAGGGTGAATTTTTGGGTTTTACTGAAATAATTGAATTTTATTATGAATAGTAAAATACGATAATTTACACTAAATGCTAAATAGGGAATTTATTGAGTCATTAATGTTGTTCTACTGATGTTAGACCACTTGGTTTGGGATCAAATGATAAAATTACTACTCATGGTCATGGAATACATTCTGTTCTTTGTCTTGTGAAGAAATAATAAATTAATGATTATAATATTACCAAATCTCTACTCTCCTCCACTATAAAACCCCCCTTCACTCCCTCTACTCTTCACTCCTCTCAAGACTCATGCCTTACCATTATTCAGTCCAAATATCTCCCCAAGATCCTCCCCCACGTCTAAAATCTCTTAGCCTCTTCAAAATACTAAAACATCTACCCATAAAAGGTTCTCAATGGAGGAAGTCTCTAGAGGTAAATTCCACTTTCCAATTCCGTCATTTCTTTTATGTTATCTTTATTTCTGTTTCTTTCCTCACATCCTTTCACCATTATAGAATGATAACTCAAGTAACATTCATGTTCTGTAATTTTTTCTTTCTAATGGTGTATTTAATTATCTTATCTGCTTTCCCCACCCTTTTATTTGAATGAAATGATAGCACCGTTTGAGATGTGCTAATTTAGCACATTCAAGGACAACAGTTTATCAATTTCTATTATTATATTTAATTTGGGTCATGAAAACATTTGGGTTATGGTTGAACAGACTATTATATATGTAATATATCAAATATTTTGTTCTGTAATCCTTTTTTACAAATGGTATTAAGTTATAGAGCAAAACATGTTCTTTGTAATCAAATCCACCAAGTAATAAAAACGATTATCACTAAGTTTATGTATATATAACAATACAACTTCACTCTATGTAACATAATTAAAATAAAAATCATATAATCTCTTGTATGTGAATTAAATAATATAACTTCAATTCTGGATAACAAATTTCATCTTACATATATTCCAAACATGAATATAATTGAACCGATCTTTTAAAGCCAAGTAATCAAACAAGCCCAAACAATGAAATTGAACCTTATAACTAATCAAAAAGGCTATTAATTAACTAAAAGAGGTTATAATAATTAAATTACATACATAAGATGTTTTTCAATTATTAATTAATAGGCCTAAATTTTTTTATTCAGGTATTTAATGACAAGTGGAGAACACCAATAGATTTAAGTTAATGGATCCTCTCCTTTTCACTCACATTCAAGATTGTTCTCTATGATATGTTGTAATACCAAGTGATGGGGTATATTTTCTCACCTCTCCCATACTTCCATAATGTTTTATAATTTATGAGACACCCATTATATATCTCAATAAGTTCTCTTAGTTACACATGATACCATTCTGATAAATCGGAATGAATTCTACCTGAACTTCTTTTATTCCGTTTGGTTACTCTATCTTTCTTATTTTACCAAAATGAAGATTTCATTTATTTTTATGAAAAACTTCTATATATCAATTTATATGCTTCATAATCATGTTCCAAGATCCATCTATCATTCTCTTTCGGGGATATACAAGCCTTTAAGTGAATCCCTCCCCGATACCTCCTAATAAGCACACTCGTTTTAAAGGAACTTCTTGAACTTTTACCCAATATCATGTGCACTATAGACTCTATTTTAAGACACAAGTGTCTTTATAAAATATTTATTTTTATTATGAAAACCTTCATGGTTCAATTCAGGATTTATATAAAATAATTTCCTCTTAACTATATTAAAATCTCTATAGTTTTTTCCTTATAACTAGAGAAAAATGTTTTAATGCTAATGTTTCTCAAATACATTTCTTATATGATGTCACTTATATTTGTTACCACCTACCATTTTATATGCCAATATTACCTTATGAATGTCGATGTATGTTATAATGCCTTTATTTCATGGACACATTCATGATACACTCATTGGGTATGCTTTATGTCATGATTGTGGTACCCAATTCACTCCATGGGTAACCTTGGGATTATGTATGCTTGACTATGTATAATTATTTATGTGGAAGGAATATTTATATGGAAAGAATATTCATTAAAAGTTTGAGATGGGTGCACCCAGATAGCGCTCCAATGCATTGTGTAAGGTTACGTCTCATGTGATGCGATTTGAAATGGGATTGGCGGTTAGCCTTGAACCGTAATAAAATGGGAAACAGGATTGGCAGTTAGCCTTGACCCGTACTAAAGAAATGTTTTATGATTATTCCACATTTATAGGATTACATGTTTATAAGAACCGATTCTTAGACGATATGATTTCATAAGTTCCATTCAATGGAAATATTTTTTCATGCCTCCTAACTCATGTTCTTAAGACGTATCCTTTTGTTCATTCCCTTACTAGGACTTTCTGCTCATTCCTTTGTTCGTGTGTTCCCTAGGGTGCCCTATAAATATGTAAGGGATCAAGAGAAGTTAGAAGCTCTTTGTGGAGATTAAATAAAGTTGTTTTTCCCCATGTTTTATGTTATATGTACCTAGTCTTCCAAGACACTAGACTAAACGATCTTTTAATGTACTCTGATGATTAATTATGCTTAAAATCATGAAATTTTATATGTAAAAGGATGGGGTCACTATATTTGTTATCAGAGTATGGTCTAGTTATTTTTTGTAGATTAGGAATAAAACACATTAGTAAAAACCTTAAGGACAAGACTATGTATAAGAAAACCTTCCATAATATTGGGGAGTATTGATTAAGTGTTTTATCAAGCAAATACATCCCTATCAGGATACAAGCAGGTCGAGGTGGCTCTGGCAAAGATGTATCTAGGGGTCAAACTCGAAAACACCACATTGAGTTAGACTCGAACGAGAACTGGTGCACGTAAACATGCCTTGCTACACTCTTTTTTACGACACTCTCAGGGGATATGCTTTGTTAGATTCACAAGCATAGTACAAACCATTATTAGGAGAAAAAAAGAATCCCATAAGAATATAGGTTATGAAATAGATCTAGGATAACTAGGATATAAACCTAATGAATCACATTTCAGGACATACTTGTTATTGATAAGTTTATACTTGTATGTTCAAAGTTCATTTTTATACTCAATAGCTAAGAATTCATGAACTCTAATTATACGTTCTTTTTCTAGGTTAATGGCGGGAAATATAAGAATGCGTTCCAACAACCAATGTGATTAAAATGTGATGATTGCCCTAATGATTTGCCTAATGTGACGGAAGAGGGTGCTCAAAACTTCATGGAAGTACATTCTCAGCTGGCTCAAATTATGAATAATAACTTGAATTTGGTGGAACGTCATCCTCCTCCATGTAATGAGCATGTTGTCGTAGAATCCTTCATGAGGAAAAGGCCTCCCTTGTTTAATGGGTCTTCTGATCCCCTCCTCGCAGAAGAATGGATTAACTTCATTGAAAATATTTTCTCCTTCCTCCAATGCTCGGAAGAAGAGAATTTTGTACTGGAGGTCTATCATTTTGATGGGGAGGACGATCAGTGGTGGAAACTAATCAAGAATACAAAGTCCCAAGAGGAAATTGATTCCATAGATTGGGAGGAAATTAAGAAGATGTTTTTAACAAATATTTTCCTCGAACCCTCTATCTCAAGATAGAAAGAGAGTTCCTTGGACTCAATTAGAAGGTTGATGAGACCATCAGGGCATATGAAGTGAACATTACAAGGCTTGCAGGGTACATCTCTGGCTTTTTCATGAACACCAATAACAAGGTGGATCACTTCTTAATAGGACTAAAGCTGTGTCTATGAAAAGTGTTGGTGATTCGAGACATCGACAGTTATGACAAGATTGTGTTTTGTGCCCTCAATGTTGAAATGGAGATATGAGACACTTATTGGTATCATGGTATTAATGAAAAGAAGTGGAAAATGTAGAACATTATGTGTGGTTCATCAAAAAAATCCCATGATAGAAAGAATCCTCGCTTTCCCCCTTGCAAAAATTGTGGGAAGAAGCATCTTCGTGACTGTCTCTTGGTAACCATGAATTTCATCAAATGCAGAAAGTTTGTTCATCTAGCCAAGAAATTCCGAATGGATAAGAAAAAATCATGCTAATTTTGATAATGAAAGGAAGGTTCAGATCAACACTCTGCCTATAGTGCAGTGTTACAACTGCAAGGATCTTGGCCATTTTAGGAACAATTTCCCAAAGACGAGGGTTGTCGAAGGAAATCATAAATAACCTCCAAGGAAACAAGAGAGGGCTTATGTTATCACAACTATTGAGGTGGATCTAAAAAATGATGTGGTAACAGGTACTCTTGTTATTCATTCAAGAATAGTGAACTTACTATTTGATTCTGGTTCAACACATTCTTTAATATCTTGAAAGTTTAGTAGAACTATTCAAACACCACCTCAAAAAATTGAGGAAAAGTTATCTGTGAAAATAGTGAATGGAGAGATTATTTCATACATGCTTTATAACTCCTCCCTAGTTAATGATTGTGGACTAAATCTCCCAAAAAATCACATCATACTTCCTTTAGTGGAGTTCAAAACTATCTTGGGCATAAATTCACTATCTTTGTACAAGGACAACATCAATTGTTGGGAAAGGGAGATCACTTTTCACATCCCGAAGCATCCTCCGATTCATTACAGGTGTAAGGAGGAAGATGGGTATCCTTTAGAATATTCATCTCATGTTTGGATACTACTTCATTGTGATCAAGATTATCTAGATCAAATGATTGAGACAAAGCATAGAATCATGCTTGAAGTCATTCCCATCGTGAGGGATTACCTGGATGTGTTCCCTGAAGAGTTTCCTTGTCTTCCTTCTAACTGAGAGGTTGAGCTCTCAATTGAACTTATCCCCATATCTCTGGCAATCTCAAATACACCATACAGAATGGTCATCGTAGAGTTGGAAGAGATGAAGAAGCAGTTACAGGAGAATATGGAGAAGGGATTTATACGCCCGAGTGCTTCACCATTGGGTGCACCAGTCATCTTCATCCAAGAGATGGATGGATCAATGCGCCTCTACATTGATTATCATGAGCTCAATAAAATCATGATAAAGAAAAATTATTCCCTTCCATGGATAGATTACTTTATCGATCAGCTTCTTGGCGCCAGTTATTTCTCTAATGTGGACCTTCGGTCATGATATCACCAACTAAAGGTGATGAAAGAAGATATTTCCAAGATTACCTTTTGAATGAGGTACGGAGACTATGAGTACATAGTGAAGCCATTTAGACACACTAATGTTCCAAAAATAATAATGGCTTTAATGAATATAGTCTTTAGATATTACCTTGATAAATTTTTGGTGGTCTTTATTGATGATATTCTGATATACTATAAGAGAAAGGAGAAAAATGTGGAGCATTTGAAAAATGTGTTAAAGACATTGAGAATGGATAAGTTGTATGCAATGTAAAGTAAATGTGAGTTCTGGAGGGAGGAAGTATCATTCTTGGTGTATGTTATCACCATGAAAGGTATATATGTGGACCCTTCCAAGTAGAAGGCAATTGAAGAGTGGTCGAGGACAACATCAGTAACAATGATCCCCAACTATTTGGGTCTAGCTGGGTATTATCAACGATTCGTGAAGAACTTTTTAGGATTGTCAAACCCAATGACCAAGATGACACGGAAGGGAGTAATGTATGTATGTGAACAAGAATGTGAAGACTATTTCACAGAATTGAAAATGAGGATCATCACTGCACTAGTACTCACACTCTCTCCAAGTGGAGAACTCTTTGTGGTGTATAGTGATGCTTCTAAGAAAGGATAAGGCTTCGTGATAATGCCAAATGATATAGTTATAGCCTATTCCTCAATGAAGCTGAAAATACATGAGAAAAACTATCATACGCTGATCTGGAGTTACATGATGTGATCTTTGCATTGTAAATATGGAGGCGTTATCTCTATAGAAAAAAACATGAGATATATATTGGCCACAAGATTCTCAAATATATATTCACACAGAAAGAGGTTAATATGTGCCAGTGAATAAGGATAGAGCTCATCAAGGATTATGACTGCTCAATACACTATCATCCTAGTAAGCCAAACAAGGTGGCAGATGCTATAAGTACAAAGATCCCTACATCTTTATCAATTATGATAATTGAAAAAGATCTAATCTTCATAGATTTGAAAATGATGTACATGGGAATCATTAAGGTAGGAACATCATAAATCTTTTCTTAAATGATTGCTCGACCATCCCTTTTGAATAAAATAAAGGATGCTCAAAGAAAGGACTTGAAAATTCAGAAAAGGGTGGAAGCTGTTAAAAATGGGAAATCCTCAGATTTAAAAATTGATGAGGATGGAGTTATATGATTAGGGACACGATTACGTGTACCATATGATGCAGAGATAAACAAGGAGCTATTGAATGATTGACATAGCTCGACCATCTCTATCCACATAGGGAGCTCAAAGATGTATCGAGATCTCCGAGAAAACTATTTGTGGGACAATATAAAAAGCGAGATTGCTGAATATATATCAAAGTGCCTTGTCTTTCATCAAGTGAAGGGTGAGAGACAAACGTCTAAGGGGATGATGCAACCACTACCCAGATCATCATGGAAGTGTGAGAACATTACCAGGGGCTTTTTCACTGTACATCCAAAGACATCAAGAGAAAACAGTACTATATGGGTAGTTGTGGATCGTCTTACGATGACATATCAAATTTTCGCGGTTCGAGAAGACTTATCATTGGATAAACTTGCACAGATTTACATCAATGAATTGGAAATGATGCATGGAGTACCACTATTTATTTTATCTGATCGTGATCAGAGATTCAACTTGATGTTCTGGAAAAGTCTCCAACAATCTGTAAGCACTGAACTAAACTATAGTACGGCCTATCAACCTCAAAATGATGGCATATCTGGTCAAACTATTCAGACATTGGAAGACATGTTGAGAGAATGGTCAATTGAATTCAATGGAGGATATGACAAACTTCTTCCACTAGTTGAATTCTCCTACATTAATAGTTTCTAATCGAGCATCCGAATGGAACTATATAAAGACCTTTATGGGAAAAGGTTAAGAACTCTGGTGTATTGGGATGAAGTTGTTGAGCATAAGCTTATAGGACCTGAAATGGTTGAAGAAATGGTGGATAAGGTGAAACCCATTCAGAAGAATATCCAGGAAGACCAAAGTCGACAAAAGAGTAATGCAGATAACCATCAATGGGACTTTGAGTTCAATGTTGGAGACATGGTATTTCTACGCATATCCCCACGGAAGAAGGTCATGAGGTTCGGGAAGAAATGGAAGTTAAGTCCAAGGTACATCAGCCCCTTTGATATCGTTGATCTAGTCAGAGATGTGGCCTATCGACTAACACTACCACCTACCAAGTCGAATGTACATGATGTCTTTCATGTATCCCTCTTAAGGAAGTTCATACCAGACCCTTCACTTGTACTCTCATCAGAGGTGGTATAGTTGGAGGATGATCTCTCTTACGAGGAGCAGCCAGTGAAGATCTTGGATCATAGAGACAAATTTCTATGCAACAAGATTACTCATATGGTCAAGGTAATATGGAGAAACCGTAAGTATGAAGAGGCAACATGAGAACTGGAGGAAGCAATGAAGGAAAAGTACCCACACTTGTTTTTGTCTTAGAATGTAAAATAATATTTCGAGGGAGAAATTTCATAAGGGAAAAAGAATGTATCAACCCAATGTTTTTCAATGGAAATTCCCTTCTCATAATTATATCATAAAATCACATGAAAACACTACATAATGAACTACTAAGTTCTTAGTGACATTTGAACATAAGTTTGACACTTCTGTGTTAGGAATTTTGAAAATCTGGCATAGACGGTTGTAATCAGTAAGTTATTTGTAGACTGATAAGGAAAACATAATTTTTGGTGATTAGTAACCTACCATAATGAAAAGTAAAATACCCTTATGAATAGTTATATACCCAAATTAAAATTAACCTCACCTATGATAGAATAAAAATAACATTCATGTTGGAAGTATGATATACATATATTTTAAAATAAGATAATGAATATTTTAAAACTGATTATGATAATAAATTATTATTTTAATTAAATATTAATATAATCATAGTTAGAAAATTATTTTTGAAAAATGGACATCATTTTTTGTTTCTACACGTCAAAAAATTGTTAGGGTGAATTTTTGGGATTTTTCTGAAATGCTTGAATTTTTTATGAATTGTAAAATACGATAATTTACAATAAACGATAATTAAGGGATTTATTGAGTCAATGATGATGTTCTGCTGATGTAAGCCCACTTGGTTCAGTATCACATGATAAAATTACTATTCTTGGTCATGGAATACTTACTATTCCTTTTCTTGTGAAGATATAATAAATTAATTATTATACTATTATGAAATCTCTCCTCTCCTCCACTATAAAACCCCCCTTCACTCCCTCTTCTCTTCATTCCTCTCAAGCCTTGTGCCTTGCCATTATTTTGTCCAAATCTCTCCCCAAGATCTTACCCCACGTCCAAAATCTCCTAGCATCTTCAAAATACCAAAACCTCTCCCAAGAAGATGTTTTCAAAGGAGGAAGTCTCAAGAGGTAAATTCTTCTTTCCAATTCCATCATTTCTTTTAAGTTCCCTTTCATTTTTTTCTTTCCTAGCCTCCTTTCACCAAAATAGTAATGTAAATCTTGTAACATACATGTACTAGAATTTTTTCTTCATAATGGTATATTTCATTATCTTCTCTCCTTTCCCCACACTTTTATTTGAATGAAATGATCACACCGTTTGAGAAGTGCCAATTTAGCACATTCAAGGACAATGGTTTATCAATTTATATTATTATCATTAATTCTGTTCATGAATCTATTTATGTTATGGTTGAACCAGATTGTTATATATTTAATATATTGTATTTTTTGTTCGGTAATTCTTTTGTACAAACAGTATTATGTTATAAATAAAAACATGTTCTTTGTAATCAAATCGATCGATTAACAAAAATGATTATCACTAAGGATATATATATATAATAATTCAACTTTAATCTAGGTAACTTAATTAAAATTAAAACCATATAATATCCATGACGTGAACTAAAGAATATAACTTCAAATCTGGACAACCAATTTCATCTTACATATAATCAAAACATGAATATAAGTGGACCGATCTTTTAAAGCCAAGTTAACAAACGATCCCAAAAAATGAAATTGAACCTTATAACTAATCAAAAATGATTTGAATGAACTAAAAAGTGTTATAATAAATAAATTAAATATAGAAGAGGTTTTATAATTATTAATTAATAAGCCTAAATTTTTTTATTCAGGTATTTAATAACAAGTGTAGAACACCAACAAGTTTAAGGTAAGTGATCCTCTCCTTTTCACTCTAAGTCAAGATTGTTCTCTATACTATGACTTTTTGTGTAAAACCAAGTGACAGGGTATATTGTCTCACCTCCCCAATACTTCCCTAATGATTTATAATTTATGATAAACCCCTTATCTCACACATCAGTCTCTCTTAGTTACACCGGATACCATGCCGTTAAACTGTAATGGATTCTACCCGAACTTCATTTATTTGTTCGGGTTGTTCTATCATTATTTTTTTTACCCAAATATATTTGTCTTTTATTTTTATGTAAAACATATAAATTCTGTTCATATGATCCATAATCATGTTCCAAGATCCATCTCTCATTCTCTTTCGGTGATATATATGCTTTTTAGTGAATCCCTCCTCGATACCTCTCAATAGGCACACTCGTTTTAAAGGAATTTCCCGAACTTTTACCCAATATGACGCACAATCTATCCTCTATTTTTAGAAAGAATTGTCTTTATAAAATTATTATTTTTATAATAAAAACCTTCTTTTTTTCAATTATGGTATTATATAAAATAATGTCCTCTTTACTAATTTAAAAGCTCAATAGTGTTTTCCTTAAAAAAGCGCAAAAATGTTTTATTGCTAATGTTTCTCAAATACATTTCTTAAAGGATGTCACTTATATTTGTTACCACATACCATGTTATATGCTTATATTACCTTATTAATGTCCATGTATTTTATAATCCCTTTCTTTCGTGGACACTTTCAGGATACACTCATTGGTTATGCTTTATGTCAGGATTGTGGTACCCAATTCTCTCCCTGGGTAACCTTATGTTTATGTATGGTCGATTATGTATGATTATTTATGTGGAAAGAATATTTATGTGGAAAAAATATTCATGAAAATTTTTAGATGGGTGCACCCAGATATCGCTCCAATGAGTTGGGAACAGATATGTCTCAAGAGATGTGATGTGAAACGGGATTGGTGGTTAGCCTTAACCCACACTAAAATGGGAAACATGATTGGTGGTTCGGCTTGACCCGTAATAAAGAAATGTTTTATTATTTTTTCACATTTATATGATTCCATGTTTATATGAACCCATTCTTAGATGATATGATTTCATAACTTTCATGCTTTGGATATCTTTATTTCATGCCTCCTAACTCGTGTTCTTAAGATGTATCCTGATGTTCATTCCCTTACTAGGTTTTTCAGCTCATCCCATTGTTCATGTGTTCCACAGGGTACCCTATGCATTTGTAAGGACTCAAAGGAAGTTAAGAGAACTTTATAAAGATTTAATAAAGATGTGTTTTTTATCCCAATGTTTTAGGTTATATGTACATAGTCCTCCAAGACACTAGATGTAATGTCCTGGATCCGGGTTCCACACAACGGATGCCCCGAAACCCGGTTGGTCACATTACCTCAAGTGCATTTCTCCAAACGCCAAAGGCATCCTACTAGAAGCGAGAGCCTAGGACTGATAGTGTTAAAACTATGCCCTTATTTGTCAAAGTGTAGCGCATCGTAATAAATATAAAAACACAAAAGTTGAAGAAGTAAACAATATAAACCTGAAATGGATAACAGAACTGAAGTAAAAGATAAAAATCAATCATATATATGATGATGCAAGTAACAGGGCCAAGACCGAGACATAACAAGAAATTTTAAATATGTTTCCTCTCATGATAACACAAATCATGCTATAATCATGGAATACCCACAGATATCCTAGCCAAACAGCTAAACAAGGTGAACTCACCTACGGGGTGGCCCTAGATCAAGGTTGTGATCTCAAACATCAGTTTTTATTTATTTATTTGATTACCTATGCAATTATATGGATCAAAAAAGACAATGTATCATCTATATGACACCTTAGTCATGGGAGTGTGGCACAATGGTACACATAATCAACTCGACAGTTGGAAATAATCACTATAACACCTACCTCGATCTACTCTGATTCATATAAGTAGAAGGCGCCTCCTGAACCACCCATGAACGTCGTAGATTTGAGGTAATTTAATTCTCATTCAGACCTAAATAACTTCCCTTAGGTAATGAATTGGAAGGAAAGGTTCAAGAACAAGGAAGACCATACCCGCACAGTCCAAAAAAATTTGATGGTGGAAGAATAAGATTCGTGGTGAGCGTTCGGGAGCTCCTCTAAGCCTCAGCCTCCTCTTCTGCTGATCCAGGTGAGTTCTCTACCTCCTCTACTGTATGAGGAGGCTAATTATTGTATAATGTAAAAAAACATTACTACACGGTGTGCACACCCAAGTATACGACATGTACATTCCTTTTAAACTGTTCCTCTGGTGGCTACTTTCCACCGCATCACAGTTTATCTATCGACTGATTACACGGCCTGAATTACTAAGTACACGGCGTGTAGTTTTGTTTTTACAACTTTAACTGCCTAAAGGCCTACACTCCCTATGTTCTCACCCCACACATCCAATTCCCACAGCATGTGTACAAGTACATGGATGGTAGTTATTTTTATATGTTTAATCATCGACAAGACTATACACCCTATATTCTTATCCCGCTTGGCCAGAGTACAAGGTGTGTGTTTTAAAGTAAACGGCGTGTACCCATAAAATATTGATTTTTCCCAAATTTCCCATGTTTTTTCAAAAACACTTATGAAAAAAGGAAAATAAGAAACTCGTGCCTTATGAATTAGAACCAGGTTCTTACAAACTTTTCCCCTTAAAGCAATTTGTCCCCGAATTTCCCTTCCAAGGGTGGTGAAGATGATGTTGGGAACAATTCGGGCCAGTGAGCATGCACGTCGGTCTCCCGCTCCTAGGTTTTTTCCTACACTCGGCCATGCTTCCATAGCACCCGTACGAGAGGAACTGACCGACCTCAGAGATCCTTCATGATCATATCGACAATACGAATCGAATACTCCTAAAATGATGCATCAACTTGAAGTTCAACCTCCTCAGGTTGAAAAACGTGAGATGGTTCTGAGTGATAATGGCGCAGTTGAGATACATGGAAGACGTCATGCATGGCCCGATACCTCTATTATAACTACAACCGATAGGCAACCGTCCCGACTCCCCCCAGAATCTGAAATGGCCCTACTTACCTTGGGGAAAGTTTACTCTGTCTTCTGATCCACCTGTGTCCCATCCTCGGTGAAACATGTAAGAAGACCTGATCCCTAACCACGAACTCCAAGATTCGTATGCGGCGATTAGCATAAAATTTCCGACGAGACTGTAAAGTAGCCATCCGCTTCTGAATCAATTGGAATTTCTCTGAAGTCTCCTGCATGAGACGTGGTCCCAGTAGAACTGCCTCACCTACCTCAAACCAGCATAAGGGTGATCAGAATGGCATACCATATAAATCCTCTTAAGGTGTCATCTCAATACTTTCCTGCATACTATTATTTTAGGGAAACTCAACCTGAGGTATGTGCGTTTCCCAAGAGCCCCCAAATTCGAAGATGCATGCACGCAACATGTCATCTAGCACTTGTATTTTATGATCTAACTAGTCATCAGTATGAGGGTGGTATGCTGTGCTCAGAAGCACCTATGTACCCAGCGCCCTCTAAAAACCCTTCCTGAAACAAGATCTAAAATGGGCATCCTTATCTGAAATGATAGAACAAGGGACCCCATGAAGACATACTACCTCTAGGATATACAAGATCCCACGCTCATCAACACCGAATGACTCCTTGATCAGCAACACGTAATGTACCTTTGTAAGTCTTTCCACAAAAACCCATACGACATCACTACCTCAAGGTTCCCTCGACAACCCGATCACGATGTCCATCGTGACATCATCCCAATTCCATTCTGTAATGGGTAATTTATGTAACAGTCTGGGTGGACTCTGATGATCTTCCTTCACCTACTAGCAGGTGGAAGATCTTGTAACAAAACCATATACCTCTATTTTCATACATGGCCACCAATACTAACGTCTCAAGTCACGGTACATTTTGGTAACTTCTGGATGCACTTCCCAAGTTGAAACATTAAATTCATGCATCAACTCTTCAAGTATATACCCTGTAAACCACAATCATCCATGGATACGCAGTACATCTTCATCGCCTATCATCCAACCAGGAGGGGGGTCCTCACCTGCCACCGACTCGCATAGAACTAGGCCTTCAGATTCTGATAGTTTTCTCATCCATACTCTATCTAGGAGGTTAGTAGTCACAGCTAAGGATGAATGATAAATTCTCCTCTGACTATTGTGCACCTCCAAATGCATCTCAGAGAACAAATCCATAAGCTTCCACTCACCACTGGCCTCTTGAACTGCCTATATCTAAGTCTTCCTACTCAGTGCATCAGCTACTACGTTACCCTTACCCGGTGTATAGGCATTCTCAAAGTCGATGTACTGAAGGTATTCAACCCACCTTCGATGTATCATGTTTATATCACACTCAGAGAAGATTTATTGAATACTTTTGTGGTCCATAAACACCACAATGTGTTCTCCCCATAGATAATGTCTCCAATAGCATAACACATGAACCACTACAGCCAACTCGAGGTCATGCATCGGGTAATTCCTCTCATGTGGATTCAACTTCCAAGACCCGTGCGCAACAACTCGATCGACCAACATCAACACTGCTCCCAACCCAATACCCGATGCATCACATAAAACTGTATAGCCCTTCCCTTGCTCTGGAAGTATATGTACTGGTGCTGATGTCAACCTTCCCTTCATCTTCTGAAAGGCTACCTCAAAAGATTCTGACCAAACTAACAAAAGACCCTTCTTAGTCAAACCCATAAATGGCACTGCTAAGCGGGAGGAGTCCTGTATAAAATGCATGTGACAACCAGCCAGCCCCAAGAAACTCTATATTTCAAACACATTCTTAGTCATATCTAAGGAAACTACTGCTCTCATTTTCTCTGGGTTTACCAAAACTCTTGCCTCTGAGATACTATGAACAAGGAAATGAATTTGGTCCATCCAAAAGTGGATCTTTGAGATCATAGCATATAACAGATGCTCTCTCAGTGTACTCATCACGATATCAAGATGGGTGGCATGGTCGTGTCGAGTGTGAGAGTACACCAATATATCTCCCACAAAGACTACTAGAAAAGAATCTAGATATTGGTAGAACACATGATTCATCAGAGCCATGAAAACTGCTGGTGTGTTTTTGAGTCCGAACGACATGACCAAGTACTCATATAGACCATATATTCTCTAAAAGGATATAAGATTTATGTCCAATGGTTTAATGTGCAAATGATGATATATGAATCTCATGTCAATCATGGAGAACACTTGTGATCCTCAAAGTTGATAAAAATGATAATCAATCGTCAGAATGGGATATCGGTTCTTAACCATCAGCTGGTTCAGTTTCCAATAATCCAAAAAATGTCATAGGGTACTGACAGCCTTAGCGAAAATAACAGGCGAACCCCTGGGAGAAATACTGGGTCGGATAAAACCCTAGGCATAAAACTCCTCTAAGAGCCTCTTAAGCTCCTGCAATTCTAGCGTAGCCATCCTATAAAGTGGAATGGACACCGGTTCCGCTCCTCTCACAAGCTCAATAGATAATTCCACCTCTCTCTCTAGTGGTAGACCTGAAAAGTAGTCCAGGAAGATATACCTGAAATGATTAACCATAGGAGGGAAATCCTTATGACAAGTTTCTCGGTCATCCAGATATTAATTCAAAATCTGGGATATCACTCCACCTCGCCCACGATGCTCGGGTTTAGAGCAGGTCACCTGGATATCCCATTCTTCATTGTATAGAAACTCTCCACCCTCTGGTGACGTGAAAATCACCCTGCGATGACAGAAATACACAAAGTCTCGAAAGGTTACCAACTAGTCCATCCCGAGAATGACAACATAGGTCTTATTGTCTAAGACATAGAGGTCCCATAGAAAGTGACACTCACCAACCTCTATGGAACACTTATTGCACTGACGCACACCATTCTAATTCCCAAGGGTGTCTCTAGCGTCATGATATTACAAGAAGGAGAAAACCAGGGTCCAAGGATCTCCACAATCAACACAGATATAAATCTATATATACCACCAGTATAAAAAATTGTTGAAGATAAAACAGATGCAACTAGAATAGTTCCTCTGACAATGGAAGGTATGAGATCCTTCTCTTGTTGTGTTTGTTGCACTGCAAATGTCTGACCAGTTCCGCGGCCCTACGACACAGCCTGGCTACCCTGAGCTGACCTACCCAGATGTCTCTGATATCATGGTTTCTGGCTACCACGACCACGACCACCACCTCGGCCCGAACGTCTTGATGTATTCAAATTACCTGTCTAGTAATAAGCTGATATTCCTTCTCCTACACACGTAGTCTTCTCAGAACCCCTCTCACTAGTCACTGGTGGAAGCACTATGAAAAAACACTGAAGATGACCCATCTTGCCTCAAGCTTGACACTCCCCTGGGTCATGGGGACACTGAGGTCTCTTGTTCCCCTCTTTACCACACTGGTATCACATTACCTAGCCACCTGTAGAATTCCTGTAGCTAGTACTGTCACCACGAGGTAAATACATCTGACGCCTTCTCTTGCCTGTAGAAATAGCACCAAAGAGCGGTGTCGAACTTCCATAGTCCGCACCACTATCTTCCCTCAGGTTCCACTCTGTAATCAGCACCTGGTTCACAATAGAATGCCTTGTAGGAAACCTGATAAAATTCACCAGCGCTCGAATGTCATATCGATGACCATCCTCAAAGCATATATCCCTCAATGTCTCATCACCCACCAAAACATGTGAAAAACATTGTAGCTCGGTGGAGCGGGCAGAATAGTCCATCATTGACATGGCGCCCTGCTGCAGATTCATGAACTCTCGAGCTCAATCTTTCCTTAGCATATCTGAAATGAAAAAGTCATAGAATACTGCTTGAAAACCCTCCCACACCATGTCTCGGTGATGCTATGCCTGGGTGGTAACATCCCATCATCTCTTTGCAGAATCACATAGCATGTAAGTAGCGAGCATGACCCTCTCCCATGAGATGTCTCAAGATGCTCGAATATCGTCTACATAGAATCCATTCATGACTCTACAGCCTGTGGTCCGCCATCCCCTAAAAATATAGGTGGATGATACTTCTTGAATATACGTGTCATCTCTACCATAGATGTGGAAACCTACGATTTTCCCTACAAGGTTTGTTTGAACTTCATAAAGCCTTCACGGAACTGCGCATCCACACCTATGTCTGTTATAATAGTTGGCGCCGAATCTGGCACTACTGGAGGATCCATCGGTAGCCCATGGCCTACCTTCTCTGGAGTATAATCGTCACCACTCTCTTGGAGAACAACTCATGGTCGTCTCGGTGGCATGAATCTACAAGGTCAAAGACACACCTTAAATCAAGATTATCAATGACTGAAAACTAGGAGAACAATAAGGGAACATGAGAAGGAAATCACTCTAGTTTTACAGAACAAAACTACATGTTGTGTATAATTCATACACAGCGTGTTCCCATAAGCCATTTACATGGGAATGTACATTATCTTGAACTGGTCGTGTAACACGACAAACACACGGTGTGTTGTATTAACACATGAAATGTACCTGAATCTTTTTTCCCTGCCCGAGTCCTTATACACAGTTATGACACAAGGATCTCCTAAGACAAGACTACACGGTTTGTTCAAGGTCGACACAATGTGTAGTAGCCATGCTTTTCTGGCCCGTTTCATTAGTGACACGGCCCATGTACCCAGGTTACACTACACGCCATGTTCCAGATGAACAGGACGTGTACTAAGAATCCCCACCCAATCCGAGTTGTTGTCTACATGGCCGGATACTCGGTTCAGACTATACAACATGTTCAATCTTGACACGATGTGTATAGCTTATGGTTTACCCATATTTGTTGTTAGTTACATGGGCAGACTCAAAGTCAACCCTATATGGTGTGTACAACTGGTACAGGACATGTTTCCCCAAGAACATCCCTATCCAGTTTCTCTGCCCACATGGCCTATGACATGGTTAGAAACTACATGGCGTCTACATATGGTACAGGAAGTAAACATAAGAAAAATAGTTTCTTCCCAAATAGAAGAAAACATGGAGTGTTTTCAAACTACACTACGTGTATTTTGGGTTTTTCCGGAGAGTAAGCATCAGAAACTACTCTGAAGCCCAAAAAAACACTGAAATGAACACAAAAGTGCCAAATTCTGATCAGTGAGGGCCCATACTCCCCGTGAACCAAAGATTGGAATCTTATACATGTTATAACAAGGTAAACATGTCAATGATCCACCAAATTCCGATTAATGAGGTCCCATAACACCTTAATAACAAGAGTTTGGCGTTAATTCAAACAAAACCCCATAAAAACAATACCCTATCGAAGAAGAACTATTTTTATCGCGGAAACTATCCCATCAGAATGAATTTTCTAGTACGACATCTATCAAAACAACATGAAATTTCTAATGCACCTACATCGCATGAAAATTTTGCATGACATGTGATTATAACACGTGCCTAAATGATGCATGGGATGGAATACCCTCATCACAATAGGTTGAACCTAAATAGAACCCAAGTATATACTATAAACAGCACACCATAAGTGTGTCACCCAATGGTGAAAATCAAATATACACTAAAATTGAAAAACCAGAAAAATTGAAATTAAATGAGATAGATTGCCCTTTTTCTGTACTCAGGTTAACTACTCCCGGGCACAAATTATTACAATGTACCAATTCCATCCTATCCCTGGCTATAGGCTTCAAACAGTAAGTCAAAGAAATGAAATTCCTTTGATACAACTCTGTAACATCCTGGATCCGGGTGCTACACAACGGGTGCCCCGAACCCGGTTGGTCACATAACCTCAAGCGCATTTCCCTAAATTCCAGTGCTACCGAGTAGCAGCGAGGGCCTAGGACTAATAGTGGGGAAATTATGACCACATTTTTCATTTTGTAGCACGGCGGAATAAATATAAAAACACAAAAGAAAATGTAGTAGACAATATAAACCTAAAATAGACAACAAAACTGAAGTAAAAGATATCCAACTGTCATATATATGATGATGCAAGATGTCACTAATTCTGAGAAAGAATCCAAAAAAGGATACACTACAATTAGATACAATATAGTACAATGTACAAATACATCAAAACAAAACCAAAACAGTACAACAGGAACGCGGCAGCATCGCAAGCCTAAGCTTGGTCCCACGCTCTCCAACTCCTCTGCAACAATCATGTACCTGTGTAGGGACACTTTCCCTTATCAACACCTATAGTAATATAATCTTTTTGGGCCCAAGAAATGACATAAATAGGGTGTGAGAAATAAATCTATGTGGTCATCCACTAAAGACCCATGCCCAACTGTTAGTGAAAATATGCAACATTAGTGTGAAATATTAAAATGCACTAAAGTAGGGAGTAATCAAAATTAAACATCTCAAACCGTTACATTTCCACATTATTAATTATTAAACAATTACAAGCCTATGCTTTAGCTTGGAAGGTACGAAATAAGATATCACCACAGTGTATATTCAAAGTAAAAAATTTTCCTCAGACATATAGGTCCTTACCCACAGGGAAGCAGAAACAAAAACCTCAGGTGAATGCCCTTAGACATAACGAATATTTCCCTTAGGCATACGAGTTATCACCCACATATAGAGATGCTACAGCCCTGAGGTATAATAACGTGGCCCTCAGGCTAAACAGAGAATTTCCCTCAGGCTAACAAAACCTTGCCCTCAGGCATAAAAGAACATAGCAAGTAATTGTCCCGAACCCAATGCATAACAAGAAATTTTAAATATGTTTTCTCTCAAGAATTATCAAAACATGCTATAATCATGGCATACCCATGGGTATCCTAGCCAAACATCTAAACAAGGGGAAAACACCCATGGGGTGTCCCTAGATCAAGGATAAAATCTCAAACAACATTTTATATTTATTTATTTTATTACCTATGCTATTATATATTTCAAAATAGAAAAATTCTCATCCATACGACACCCTGAAAATGGGCGTGTGGTACAACGGTACACAGAATCAACTCAAAAGTTGTAATTAAACACTACACCACCTACCTCGATCTCCTCTGATTGATATATGCGGAAGGCACCTCCTGAAACACCCATGAATGTTGTAGAACTGAGTAAAAATAATTCTGGTTCAAACGTAAATAACATCCCTTAGAGATAGAATTGGAAGGAAAGGTTCATGAAGAGGGAAGACCATACCCGTTCGGTCTAAAAAAGATTGAATACGGATGAATCAGAGTTCTGTTGAGAGGTCATGAGCTCTTCTAAGACAGAACTTCATGTTCTGCTACTCCAGGTGAGTTCTCTGTCTCCTCATCCGAATGAGGGGGCTACTTACTGTTTTAGGAAAAAAAACATGACTACACGGCATGTACTCTCAAGTACATGATGTGTACATTCCTTTTAAATTGTTCCCCTAGGGGCTACATTCCACCGCCCCACTATTCATTTGTCGATTGATTAAAAGGTGTTTATTAATAAATACACGGTGTGTAGTTTGTTTTTAAATATTTAACTACCGACATTCCTACATTCCATGTGTTCTCATCCCACATAGCCAAAGTCCACAACGTTTGTACAAGTACACAACATGTATTTAGTTTTTACATATTTATTCATCGACAAGACTACACACCCTTTATTCTTATCCCACATGGACAAAGTAAACAGTGTATGTTAAAAAGTACATGGCGTGTACCCATAAATTTGATATTTTCCCAACATTTCCATTGTTTTTTCAAAAACACTTACGGATAAAAAGATAAGAAGAAACTCCTACATCAAGAATAAGAACCGTGTTCTTACAGTAGACTTAATGATCCTTGGTTTGTACTCTAATGATTAATTATTCTTGAAATCATGAAATGTTATATGCAAAAGGCTCAGGTCTCTATAAAATTCCACATCCATGATGTCAGTAAATTGATACATCACTGGTGATGTCTTCATTTGTAGAATAAAAGATGGTGAGGAAGGAGTTGGACTATATATATTACATTAACAAGATATAATTCTAGAATTTAACTGATATTTTTGTTATCATATCTCATTGTACATTGGATTCAAGGGAAGGATATGAAAATAAAAAATGAAAAGTAAAATAATTCAAAAGAATGTGGATTTTACCTCTTAGAGCCCCACCCCCCTTGAGAACCCCCTTAAGGGGATTGATTTGGGTCTTCTATTGAGACCAAAGGCTCTTGGATGTGGGGGATGGGATTAGAAAGATAATTGGATTGAATTTTTATATGGATAAAATCATGGAATTTTGAAGGAGAAGAGGTGGTGAGGGTGGTATTTATAGTAGAGCATAAGAGTGTTTTATGAATATTTTACAGATTTGTATATTATTTTCGCTCAAGACTATGAATATCTTTATAATTATCACTAAATATATTGAAATAAAAATTTATAGTTTTATATTATGGTCTTAAATCCTCTATACATCAGATATGCCTCAAAATTCGTCTATGTAGCATTTATTGTAAATTATCGTATTTTACCCTTGAGCAAAAATTCATGTTTTTTATGAAAAATACAAAAACTACACTGTAACAATTCATTGATGAGTATAATTCAAAACTTAAATCCATTTTAAGAAAATATTTATCTAAAAATGAATAATTAAATTCTTATTTAAATTCTCTATTTAATCAAAAAAATAAATATTTTAAAATTAAAATTATTTTTGTGACATGATAGAAACTTTACTGAGTTGTCATTAAATTATACTAAAATCGTAAGACAACTAAATATAAATTTTGGAATACATTTTATGGGAATAAATTTTCTTCAAAATTATTTTATTAATTATTAAATTGTAATTAAATATTTATAACATAATAAAATACCCAAACTCAATTAATAATTTCTAAAAAAATTATTTATATGTACAATGATAAAATTATATCATATTACCCATTATAAGATTCCCAAATTTTATATATACTTTAATAAGTGGTTTTTTTCAAAGGGTCACATTATTATTCTTATTGGACACGTTATTATTCTATCAAACACATTACTAATCATAAAAAATCATTCTTATGAGAAAAATGTAAAAAAAATGACCAATGAAAATTTTGATATTACACATTAAAAAATATTGTTTATTTTGAAAAATGAAATTTACAAATGTATCAAAAATTATTTTTAAAACACATTCATTGTTTAAAGGTGGTAAAAACTGTATTTTGGTAATTATTTCCTTTTTATGAGTAATGATTAATTTATTCTTATCTTATATCTCCAAAAATATTTTGAATGAAAGTTAAAATATTCGATTGAATATTTAATAAATAAGTTTCATCATTTTGATAATACAATTAATTCCCCCCAATTTAATGACCATGTTATAACACTCATTTAAAAATAGTGATATTTAACTATACATGATTATCTATTTTTGTTTGGTGTTCTGTGCAACATTTTTTGTCAAAGAAATAAATTTTTCTAAAAGGAAATACCATAAATTCTTGCGGTTGTACAAAATCCCCTCCTCCAATAAATTTATTCCCCGCCATTTGAAATTATACCTAAAAAAATCATAAGTTGATACCTGAAAATTCTTTTATGTAATCCATATATCGTTAAAAAAGTTTTATAAAATATCTTCGTAAACATGGTAAGGAGAAATGTGAAGGCTACCAAAAAACAAACATTCGAGAATAAGAGTTCATTCGTGAAAACATGGATGTGGAAGGAAAATATAACTATCATTTTATGATGGGGAGTGATTGAGGAAAATTTAATTAGAAATTATATCATCACAAAACCACAAATTTGTGATTAGTTAAAAGACCATTAAGTTCTCATAAGGAAAAGAAAACTAATGATGTTTTTGTTCAAAAAACATTTTCCTAGAGTTTAGGGATTATATTACATGAGAAAGTAATTGACATAATTCCTTTCCTTGTTATAATATCATATTTTGGGTGTTTTTATGTCTATATCAACATAATTTCACACACCCATATATATATATATATGCATATTCAAGAAAAAAAATTACACAAGAAGCAATTTTATGAATAAAAAAATCCAAAAGTTATTACTTCATCCATTAAATGTTTACATAAACCAAAATGGTTAGAAAAAGTCATCTTACATGATAAATCATACTTTAATATAATATCTTTAATCCATTCTATATGTATTTATCTTTATGATGCATCTAAAATATTTTGATCCAAATTATAATGCTATAAATTTAGATGGAAGGTCACTAAATTTATTAAAACATTAGATCTAACAAAATAATGTAGCTCTTATTATCACATAACAAATATATTAATACCATAATTTCAAATAAAAATTTATGAAAAATTCTTTTTTCTATGAATAAATGATCATTTTTTTGAATTTATTCATAATTCTAGACATCCTTTAATTCCAACATGACATAAACGATATGATCACTAACCACCTTCATGGTCCCCAATTCTATACCACAAAAATATATTGTTTTTTATCTCAAAATCCACAATGTATTTAGTGTTATATTTTTCAAGTATTTTTTTCATGAAAATTGACCTAAAACAGAATCTATCCTCTTGATTATTGGTGCTAATCATTAAAGGATTAAAATTACTTACAAAATTACTATTGTACCATCATTATATTTACCATTATTCTTAAAACTATAGTATTATTGATAAAATACTCAAATAATCTAATTTTGTATTCCAAAAAGGTATGTTAATCATTTCCTCTTCGTATGTGGTAGTATCGTAAGCTTGACCATGATCCATTAGCCTATTTTGTGGTATATTCACTTGATTATTAAAACATTGATTTTTATAGTGTCACATTTCCTTACAGTTAAAACAATGATCATTGAAAAATTATTTCTTTTCTTTATTATAATGAACATGGTGGCTTTTTTTCTATACTTGAAGCAAACACCATTTCCACTTAATTACATACCAATGTGTTTCCTTCCACCATTTTCACATGTTGAAAAATATTTCGTTCCCTTCTTCCCTTTACCTATATTTTTTCTAGGTGTCCTCTTCATATCTTGTTTCCCTTTGAATCCAAAGGACCTGTATAATTCATTATATTTATTTTTAGAACAAGATTATCATATGATGATAATATTTTGTAGACTACATCCCTTTAAAATACTAACCCTTGGAGAAATGGTCATTCATACACTTTGAATTTTGTGCATTGATTGGGATCCCATTCCTTATTCTAGGTGGTAGTTCTAAACAATGGTATAAACCATATTAGGTTATCAATCCTAATGAATAATTTTCCTTGAGAAAATCACATATAAAAAATTGAAAAACTTTCATACCTAATCTCATAATCATGAACATGATTTCTTAGTAGAAATTTTTACTTTTAATTACATCATAGTGATGTTTAAATAAAATGGTAATTTTCCTATGAAAATATCGTAGGAATTTTAATCCTTATCCATAGTAAGTCCAACTGTTGTATCCATGTTTTATAGAGTCATTCCTAACACATGTTGTCCGAGTTGGTCCCCCTAGGTACATCGGTTCCAAAACCACATCCACTTGTAGTATCCAAAATATGATGTATTTCTAAAAAGAAACACTAATCTAAACTTTGAAAAAATTATATGATGTCCTTACATGATTATAGTAAATTTATATCTTAGGGTTATGTTCCATAAACCATGTTTTATAGATCTAGTTTCCATGGTTTCTATTAAACATGCTCTAATACCAACTGTAAAGACCATAACACCTTAGCCTAGAGATGGTTCCTTACATTATTACGTTGGTACTATAAAGAAACACTCATATACAAAATGATCAAATAGTATAGTAGTTTTTGATATTATATTACATCAATTAATAATAAATTACAACTTGGAATGATAGAAAAAATAGAAACACCATTGAAAATATCCAAAACTTCTAGATTATCCATACAAATCATTCACTATATACATCTTCAAATCCTTGGGGAAAATAAATTATATGAAATTGGTGAGCTCACATGCTCAATAAGGGTAAAAAATAAATCGAATGGTATCAGAATAATACACAACATGGAAAGGTAAATAACTTAAAAATAAGCTATGTAAAAATAATCTTGAGCATAATATTACCAGAATAAATTCTGAATAATTGATGCCCTACAAATAATTACATGAAACATATCCATATATATTCTTATAGTAGAATAATCACACGATTTTTCAATTACTAATATTTTAATGAATTTACTAATATTCTAGAAAAGATAAAAAATAGTCAAGGTCTCAGTGAAGACTTCGTAAAATAAATGGTTAAGGCCCCAGAAAAAATCCATTTCTATTTGTTTCATGAGACAGACTAATGCATCGAGAAGCTATATAGGGGCCCACTAATCAGATACTAATTCAACTAAATTCTTGATATGTATAATAAAAATATACCATTGAATAAAAAATTTTCCATACCAATTATGAAAATTTTAATCATAATCATGGATGGAAAAACTCTAAAATTCATTGAAAAATTCTTGAGGAAAATAAACATAAGACACTCGAAAGTGTCCCATAAAAATTTGAAACATTTTAATCGTAACTATAATGAAGTAATAACATTGAATGAAACTTTTTATATCTTAATAATAAGAAAACTCATGACATGACATATAAAAAGGTAGTATATATAACACATACAAGGAATAAGTGGTAAACAAGACATATATGTCATAGATGTAAAAGTGTGACGATAAAACCCCTTTTTTACATTGGAAAGAAGAGTTATTTTTAAAATTCATTAGTATTTATCATAAAATTATATTGTACACGTTTAAATCCTAAAACATAAATGGTAAGGACAATTAAATTATATTTTAGGGATCAGTGATGTCCAACTAAAGTGAAAACATATAAAATAGTGTTTATGAAATGTTTGAAATGAGCCTCTTTAAGGACATATGAAAAAATATAAAATATTATTTAAAGAGAACAAAAGAATAATTTTTATTTAAAAAACTTAAAAAATGTATTGTTTTAAAAAAATGATATATTTTATAAAAATAATTGTATCATAAAAGTTATATTGGAGTGCCCTTGAAAATGGGTAAGAAACTGTGAAGATGCCTTTAATCCGGCTACCTTATCGTGAAGAATTAAAAAAGGATCCGTATAAAAAATGTAACTCCACAAGAAAATAAAGAATGATTTTTATAGGTACAAATATATAGAATATTTACCATCAATTTAATAAGAGTTAATTATAATAATTAATAATTACATTAGGGTAAAGAGAAATATAGAATCCACTGAATGAAAAATGGAGGTTCGAGGCGCATCCCATACCACTTTGCAAATACTTGTACCATATTCCCAATAAAAATAATGATTATAAAATAATACATTAAATACCACGTAAATAATTACCATCATGTTATGATACCACAATGTATCGAATAAAACACCACTAACAAGAAACAGTGGTGAATAAGGAATATCTTATGGAAATAAATTTGAGATAAGAAAACCCATACCTTATGTCTGAAATTGTTATGAATTTGTACTTAACATCTCTGATAATAAGATTTAATCCAATAATTAAATAATCTATAACCATTTATATGTGTATTTAATTTATTATTATTTTTTACGTTAATTTATGACCATTTTTGTTGAGTTATAAGATACAATATTATCATATATGAGCGTTCATTTTCTTGGTTTCATGAACAATTTACTTGTATATGAGAATGAAATTTCATGTAAAATAAAAATAGATATCTAGATTTATAGTTATTTTTATTAATTGACATCTATAATATTATATATATATATATTATTTATTACATTTTTGGGGTATTATGAAGCATTAGATAAGATGTTAGTGGTAATCATTTAGATAATTTTGGCAGTTTTGGATAATCACAAACTACTTCTGTTTTATTAATTAAAATCATGTTTATATAATAGTTACAAGAAATAAAACATGATGTAATACATAAAGATTTAATTTTTTAACCATAAATATGGTTTCTATACATGAAGTCTTTAATGGAAATATAAAATGCAATGTCCTAGTCGTCAGCAAATGGACACATCACAGGTGCTGATTTCATTTATTAAATAAGAGAGTGAGAAAAGTGGTTGATGAGAGGTCATCCATTTAGAAGATATAATTATGTTATAAAAATTATTGTGGAGTTATCATGTCATTTATCAAATAATATTTAATGGAAGGATAACAATGTAAAAGGAATTGAAATGAAAATAAAAAAATGAAATTGGAGTTTTACCTCTTGATGTCTCCTCTATGAGAACCTCTTTAAGGAAGGATTTTTGGTCTTTTTTTGATACAACCTGACCATAGTTGTGTGGGAGGGGATTAGTAAGAGTATAAGATATAAATTGTACTAGTCTTATAGAACATAATTTGTGAGGAGAAGAGGTTGTGAGGGTTGTATTTATAGTGGTGTAGAGGGGTGTTTAGTGAATATTTTATTCATTTGTTTATTTTTTCTGGCTCAAGACTATTAATATTTTGAGAAATATGACTAAATATATTATTATAATAATATATACAAAGATATTATGAGATTACATCATCCATTCATCATATATGACACAATAATTAATATTTTTTCATTTATCGTAAATTTCCTAGTTTTACTCTTTAGAAAAAATTAAAAAAATTCTAAAAATCCCAAAAATTAACCATAATTTATTCTGATGTGTATAATTAAAAAATGAACTATATTTTATGATAATAAATTTATAAAGAAGAAAATTTTAATTATTAAATATAATCTTTATTTACTAAAATATAAATATTTTAAAATTATAACTAATTATGTCAAACTGTGAACAAATAACTAAGATCTAATAGAATTATCCATAAATTAATAGTGAGACATAATATTAATTTATGACAAAATATTGTTAAAATATATTTTCTTTTATTCAGTTCATTAATTATAAATTTGTAATTAACAATTATTTACATAGAAAAATACCAATTCTTAATTAATAAATTTTTAAAACATTTATATAATTGTTCTATGATAAAATTATATAAAATTAACATTTTTAAGACGAATAAATTTTATTTATAATTTAATATGCGATATTATATTTCTAATGTAAAAATTAGTATTCTTAATGCTCACATTATTATTCCTATGGTCAAATTATTATTCATCAAAAATGAAACTTACAAGAAAAATACCAAAAAAATATCCAATGTAAATTTTGATATTAATATTTCAAAAATAACGATATTTTTCATAAAATATTAGTTTTAAAAGTGTTAAAATTTATATTTAAAACATTTTATCAGTTAAAAGAAGGTAAAACCACATTTAGAAAAATATTTCCATCTTATGTGAAAAATTTAATGTATTCTTATCTTAGGGCTCCAAAAAATATAATAGATGAATGTAAATTTTATTGATCGAATATTTAATATATAATTTTCATAATTTGGTTAATACTATACATTTCCAAAAATTTTGAAGCTATGTTATGACAATTCTTTAAAAATAATGATATTAAATCATATATCATTGTTCATCTATGTTTGGTGTTGTGTGAAACCAATTCATTCATTGAAATTTTTTTTATAAAAAAAGAAAAAGAAATACAATTTTGGGGTGTAACATTCTCCCCCATTTAATAAATTTCATCCTCTCAATTTTGTGTTTTACCTAAAAAATAAAAGGTCGATACTTGAAAATTGTTTTGTAGAAAATCCACATTCTTAATAAGAGTTTAAAAACATACTCTTAAAAGTTGTAAACATAAATGTGAATGACACCATAATACTGAGATAAAAAAACAAGATATTATCCCTGAAAATATGGACATGAATGAAAAATATAACTACAATGTATTGATTTAGAGTGATAGAGAACATTTTCATTAGAATGGCTATCATCACAAAATTAGAAAATTGTGATAAGTTAAAAGACCATTTATTTATCGAATGGAAAAGAAAAAATATGGTGTTTTTGTTATAAAATTATTTTCCCTTAGTTGGGGGTTTATATTTCTGTCTAAAGAATTAATTTATAAAATAAAAATACTTGGTTCCTTTCGAGGATATAATCTTATACTTTGGTTGTGATTCGATATATCTACACACTGTCAATTTAATATAGATATGGATATTCTAGAAAATGTTTTTTTTCCTCAAGAACATTTATGAATCAGGTGATCCAAAAGTCATTATGTTTCAATTTAAATGTTTACTGAAACCAAAATAGTTATCACGTGTAATAAATAATGATAAATCATAATTTAATCAATTAACATTAATCCATTTAATAAGTATTTATCGTTATGATTCATCTAAAATATGTCTTTCCAAATTCAAATAAAAAATTAGATGGAAAGTCACCAATTTAAGAAAACATAATTTCTACATAAATAGTGTTGCTCTTATTAACAAATTCCAGAATTAAGAATTACTTAATTTCCTTTAATTTTTTTTAAAAATGAATGATTCTATGAATAAATTCTCATGTGGTTGAATATATTCCTTAAATTGAGATATCTAGAAATTCCAGCATAACAATCACCATCATATCACTAAACACCTTCATGGTCCCCACTAGTATCACATAAGAATATATTTCTTTTATCCAATTATCAGGCATATATTTAGTGTTATCTTTCCCATGTCATTTGTTTATGGAAGATTAACATACAAAAAAAATCACTCCTCTTGATAACTGGTGCTAATAATTACATGCTTCTAATTCTATAAAGAATAAGTATTGTAGTTCCATCATTATATACCTCATGATTATTAAAACCTAAGGATTATTGGTAAAATAATTAAATAACATAATTTTTTACCCCAAACATAAGAATATTAATCCTTACACATCATCTATTTTTGTATCATAAGATTGACTATGACCCATTTTCTTATTTTGGAGTATATTCTTTTGACAATTGAGACATTTATTTTCATAGTTCCCCATATCCTTATAGTTTATGCACAGAACATTGTATAATTCATTACATTCCTTAAATTAATGACAATTGTGGCCTTTTTCTAAACACATGAAGCTAACTTCTCTTCCTCTTAAGAATACACCAAGGTGTTTCCTTCCACATTTAATACATGTGGTAAAATACTTATTTCCCTTATTCCTTTTATCTGTCATTTTTTTGTAATCTACAATTTTTCAATTAGTTCCCTTTCAATCCATAATACATGGATAAATATTTCCATATCTTGTTGGAAGATGATATTATTTACTCACATGATGATAATATTCGAGAGACTACTTACCTTTGAATGACTGTGGGAGTCCAATCATAGAAACAATAATTCATACTAATTGGATTATCTGCATTTATTCGATTCCCATTTATTACACTAGGAACCATTTATAAATAATGGAATATATTATATTACGTTATGGATCTTAATTCTTAATTCTAAAGATATAAAAATAGATAATATAACATGAAATTTATTTCAAACCTAATCTAAGAATCATAAACATTGTTTTTTGGGTGACATATCAACTTTTAAATCCCTCTTAATGGTTTGTAAAACAAATGTGAATTATAAAAACTCAATACCTTAGGAATGTTATACCATGTGAGTAGTATGTACCATTGTTCTGTACTAGGTTACATAATTTCCGGCCCGATGCACCTTTTCAGAGTTGTTACCCCTTGGTGTATTTGCGCTAGAACCACTTCCACAAATAGAATCCAAATAGGGAAGTATTAGTCGGAAAACCCACAAAATATCGACCTTAACTCAATACTAGGATTTTATTTTTGGATTATACTCAAATTATATTATAGGGATTTCTTCAAGAATATGTTTTTTCTAAATCTATTTTCTATGATTTCTGAAAAACATGCTATGATACGAACTATAAATTTTCCGACCACATTGGCCCAAATTCAGTGCCTTAATTAATTACACTAGTACATTGAATAAGTGTTCGTATCCTGAAGGAACAAATAAATTTTTGATCTTTAAACTATATTACATACATGAACAATACAATTCAAAACGAAATGAAATACAACACAAAAATTTTATTCGAAACCTCCATAACACCTAGGTGACAATGAGTTGTTATTCATAATATATATCTTCCCATCCGGGAGAAAAATAAATCATAAGAATGGAGATGCTTAGTAAGGGTAAAAACTATTGTTAAAGCTATCCAAATATGATTAATATGTCTGGGGAATAACCAAACCACATTCTAAATATACATAATCTTGAGAATAATATGGAAGGATGGAAATATTAATAAAAAATTACATATATTTAATCACATGAAACATAACCATGCCTATTCCAGACATCATAAACAAACCATCAAGGCCTTATCAAAAAATTAAAAAAATACTTTATTAAGACCTTGAACAAAATCCATTATTATTTTGTCTCATTAGATTTATTGATGCATCGAAAAGCAATATTATACTCCACCCATCACTTATATGGTCTATTAAATTCAATATATAAATAATAAATTTATATAATTAAATAAAAGTGTACTATAACATATTGAAATATTTTAATCATAATTATAGATGAAAATACACTAATAAAATCATTGAAAAATTCTGGAAGAAAATAATATTTAGTCATTAAAAGTGTCCCATTCCACTTTGAAGCATTTAAATCATTATCCCTCTAAATAAATAACTTCAAATAAAACATAAAATGGCATATGAATATGATGAATCATGAA
The DNA here is from genome assembly GCA_963277665.1 of Viscum album. Lineage (NCBI taxonomy): Eukaryota > Viridiplantae > Streptophyta > Magnoliopsida > Santalales > Viscaceae > Viscum > Viscum album. The sequence goes on from OY728156.1 coordinate 322,987,758, forward strand.
ATGACATGTCAAATGTAATTTCATACATCACATACAAGTAATTAGTGGTGAAGAAGTCATATATCGAATAGAAGTAAAAAAGAGACGAGAAATACCATTTTTTACTTTGAAAAGAAGTTATTTTTAGAATAGTTTTTATTTGTCATAATGTCATATTATAAACATGTATATCATAGAAAAGAAATGGAAATGAAAATGAAATTATATTTTTGTCCTAAATTATGTCCAAAAAAGTTAATACATGTAAAATTAGTGTTTATGAAACTTTAGAAATGAGCCTCTTTAATGCGGTTTATGAAAAAAAGTGTCATTAATGTAGAAAAAGAATAATTTTTTAGTAAATCCAAAAATAAACAATGAAAATTGGATGTTCGGGGTGAATTGAAAAAATATCCAAATAAAACATGTGAATCCCCATAAAAATATAATTATTTTTATAGGTACATATATTTGAAAAATTAATAAATAATATTTTAAGAGAACCTAAGAATAATTAATAATTACATAATGGTAAATCGAGATAAAGAATAACCCGAATGAAAATTGGACGTTCGGGGTGAATCCATTTCTACATTCCAAACCATCAAACTAGAATCCCCATAAAATTTGTGATCTTTAAATAGGAAATTTAATACCATCAAAACAAATATATTTTTGATATGAAACATCATTTATTAATGTAAACATTCCACACATAGGAAATAGTGGGGAATAAGGCATATCTCATGGAAATAAATGTGAGAAGGGAAAACCCTTACCTTATATCCAAAAGCATTCCACACCAGTACTTAATATCCTTGATAATAAATGTAAACCAACTAAATAGTTAAATGAAAACCCTTTAGTAATTTATTTTTTTATTATAATTTTAATATGTTAATTTATTTCCATTTTATGGGTTAGAAGATACAATTTTTTCATTCAGGAGGGTTTGTTTCCTTGGTTTTCATAAACAGTTTACATTTATATGAATATGGAAGTTCACGTCAAATGTGAATAGAGAAAATATTATGTTATATTTTATTAATAAACATGCATAATATTAAATGGTTATATATTTCAATCCATTGTTTTTCTTTGGATGAAACATTAGATAATAATTTTTTGAGAATATTTACAATTATTTTGGTTTTTTTATCATTTCCGACTAGTTTTGTTTTAATAAAGAACATTATGGTTATATAATAGTTTTAGAAAATTAAATATGAGTAAAATAAAATATAATAATTTTATTAAAAATAAAATTGTTTGTTTCCAAAATTGACGACATTAATTGAAAATTAAATTAAATTCCAAATAAAATAAAATAAAAGAAAGATGTTTTTTACCTCTTGAAGTCACCCCATTGATAACCTCCATAAGAGGATTGGTTTTGGTATTTTTTTGATCCAAAGGCTCCTGGACATGGTGGAGGGGCTTGGGAATTGTATTATTTATAATTTAGGCATGTATCAAAGCATTGAAGGTGTTATGAGAAGAGGTGATATTTATAGTGGAGGAGAGGAATGTTTTTTAATATTTTATTGATATGTTAATTATTTTGGATCCAGACTATGAATAGTATGATAATTATCAATAAAAAATATTAAAATTACGAATTATAGTTCAATATTATGGGATTAAATCATTGATGATAATCCTATGACTCAATAATTCATGTATTTAGCTTTTATCTTAAATTATCATACTTTACTATTCATTAAAAATTAAAGTATTTCAGAAAAATTCAAAAAAATTACCCTAACCATTTTTTGAAATGTAGAATTTCAAGAAATTGTCTTTTATGAAAATCATTTTCTAAATTTGATAAATTTAATTTTTATTTTAAATCACCATTTAGTATAATAATAAATTTCATCATATTAAAATTCAAATTATAACAATAAAAAAAATTAACCAATGTCTCATAAAAATATCCAAAAAATAAAAAGAAAACAAAATATTAAATTTTTAAATACATTTTAGAGAAATGAATTTTCTTTTAAATCCTTTTATTAATTATAGAATTTGAATTAATTATTTATTACTTATAAAAATACAAATACATAATTAATAATAATTAAAACATTCATTTACATTTACTATGATATAATTATATCACGTTGCCAATTATAGGAGGACTAAATTTTATTTATAATTTATTATATAAGGTCATTATTATAATTTACACATTACTATTCTTAATGAGCACATTATTTATAAGGCCTCAGCCATAAACATTACATAATCTTGAAATAAGTTAATAATTCACATTGAGGGTATTTTAATGTTTAATATTTTAGATAATTTGGAAGTAACAATTACGTTACATCTCCAAAATAACAATGTATACAATTCTACTCTATCTTATTTTTTCACAAAAATAAAAATCATTAAATTAAACAAGAGTTATTTTCTTGATATAAATCATCATGATATTTTCTTTTCACTTAAGCTTCCTTATACCTTGTGAAAAACAATTCAAAAACATGGGATGAGCATAAAAAGCTCAAAAAGGGTTATAAAACATAGAAAAATACATTAGTCCTTAAATACATACAAATCAATGAAGTCATACTTTCCAGCTGTTACCATACCACACAAAATCATATGTTTAATGAATAATACATAGAAATCATAAATCATAAAGGTAACTTCTGGAATCCATAACATACTTACTTCATAGCTTTCACAACTACATAGAGATTCATATTTGGAATAACCATCATAGTATATTCCCTAAATCACTTGAGAGAGATAAAAATTTACCTATGTCACGTTACCGAATTAATTGGAGAGCTGTCTCGGAGTCACCAACCCATGTTTTATAATGGATCCACCTGTATATGTAAACAATGGCTAATAACCATAATATATTCATAACACAGAAAACAAATATAATTTTAATATTCCATTTCCAAATTGGAATCAAAATATTTAATTTCATGATATTCAAATAATCAATTGTTTATCAAACCCTTTTCAAAACCATTTAAACATTTAATAAATAGATTTTTGAATCAAAGTGTCCCATACCACATTGATGATGTTGAAATAAACATTAAAATCAAAAAGAATCATGTCCATCTAAATAAATCCATAAAACTATTTTCAAAACATGGACATTAATGAGAAATATTTAGATGAATAAATATTTAAAATATTTTAAATGATATTTTAGTAAAGTGTTCCTAACCAAACCAAAGACGCTTGAATACAAATAATTGAAGAATAATATTAATCAAAGCTTATAATATCGTGAGAATAAATAGATTCATGATATAATAATTAAAAAAATATGTATATACAACATATTAAAGTGAATTGGTGTATAGAAACTAATAATACTCAATGGAATGTAAATTGAAATAGAGTCCCTTGCAACGATCATATCCTTAGATTAAAGGCAAATCGATGACATAATTATTCCTCAGAAATAAAAATACATGCAATATAAGTGGATATTATGTTTAAAAAATTATGAAGTCACTCACACATTTTCATGGAACCACATAATCTAGATGTATATGTTTAACCCAATGAATGTAAATTTGTTTAAGAAGTTCCCTTATAGAAATTCGACATCCTAAATGCATTGCATTAAAATTCAGAAAATGAGTTGATGAGAGAAAAATGGGTCTCTCATCATATGGACATATAATTTACAGAAATAAGGATATAAAATAACATATCCCATCATAAGAAAAAATAAATTAATGTACATGACATAAAAGAAGTATATAACTAAAAAAGTGTGGTGAATGGATTCATTACAAATTGGTAACTTACGAAACATAAACCCCATGAATGATGGATCATAAAATGAATATGTAAATACACATAAATTAAATTAACATTCAAAAAGAATACAATAATGGGTAGTACATACCATTCAAAAAAATAAATAATGGAAAATATAGCATCCATATCATGGTAATAAAAGGTGGGATGAAAACCCCTTACCTCACGCCCGACTAGTCTTGTATGTTCCTTGTTCTTATTTTAAATTAGGTAACTCCCTTTGGTTTGAATCAAAAGGATTACTTTAATTTCCTTATTTCAAGGGGGAGTATTATAGGAGGAAGAGAATTATGTGGGGAGCTTCATGGATTAGAGTTTTGATGATCCCAGGGGTTTGATAGATCTGAGTAATTGGTTAGAGTTTGTGTCTTTCTATAAGAGGGAGGAGGGTCTCTTTAGGAAATATTGAATACATTATTTAATTATTAGAATATTTTCATTTTCAAAGGGTCCTAAGTTTTGTTTAATTTTATGAAAAGGTACATATTTGTCAAAATAATATCATTAAATAAGAATTAGACTGGTTATGGGTATTTTTTAGTCCTTATCTTTTTTATTTAACCCTTTGTTATCTTCTTTAATTTTTATCATGTCCTCTCATATATTAATACTATATGGTTAATATATTTACAGTATAATGGAAATAGAAAATAAATTGATAATTACAGACATTTTAAACATTTAAAAAACATTATTGGATGGCATAAAAAGGTTAATAAAATATTTATTTATTTACAAACTCTTTTATGTCAATTTTAATACTATTAATATCATGAATTTTTATAAATTTTAAACCAAAATGATTCATTAAAAAACATTCATTAATTAAATTATAAAAAAGTTACCCTAATCTAAAAAATTATTGGATGGCATAAAAAGGTTAAAAATAAATTTATTTTAATATTTATAATATAACATGTTTGAATATATTATTATTGAAGCAATTACTGCATCACCATTATGTCATACTGAAATTTGTTTTTTTAATATATAAAAATTATAACTAAAATTCCATGATGTAGTAAATGGTTTTACGTTTAAAATGAATACTCATAGTCAAAATGATCACTTATATAACCCAATATATTTTTTACTAAAAGATATATGTTTATGTCATTTTTGTCGTTACTTTAAATTGATTAATATAAATTGTCATTATCAATCCTATGTAGTTTCATGAGGTCCCAAAATCGACCAAAGGATTCCCTTGGTTTGAAATATCTCATCCAATAGTGTTAGAGAAAGTGTACGGGTAATTTAATATTATTATAATATTATTTTCACCCTTATTTACTAGATTTATCCTTTAACCATGGTAAATAAAATATTTACTAATGTAAATATTCATAATGTCTTAAAATAAAAGTTACATATTTACACAATTTGGAGCTCCTAATTCCAAATATTGAATACATTTTCCATATTCAAAACATAAAATTTAATAAAATGAATTTAAAAATAATTCTCTACGTCAAAACAAAAAAAAGCGTGTTTTTATGAAATAATAACAATCAACAGATTTACACTTGTTTATGTCCAATTTCAATGTGAAATTATATCCAGTGACCAGAGTTTGATAAAATGGTATAAATATAATCCAATTAAACATTAAAACCAATTAAAATATTATTTTAAATATATAAAATAATTATATTAAAATGATGTTTTCAATTGAAATGCAGTATTTTTCACTATTCTTTATAAAATACTCTTTTATAGAAAAATACCAAACTATTACCCAATGTAAATTTTGATGTCCCAACTATAAAGAAGAATTTTTTTTTTCAAATAGAACATACAAATATTAAAAAAACTATATTTAAAAAGGTTTTTCCATCAAAAGGTGGTAAATCGGCCTTTTAAAGAATATTAGAGTATTTTCAATTAAATTTCTATTAATTCACAATTTGAGCCTCTAAAATTTATTATATTATTGTAAATAACATAAAAATTTCATATTTAATCATAATATAGTTATTTCTATTAATTCTTGATAAAAAAAACAGTAGGTGTTAAAAATAAAATTTAATTCAAATTTTTTAAATATATATGAAAATGTTATATTTTTATTTACCCTGGATTTCACATCCTTCCCCCTTTTTGAAATTGTGTCCTCACAATTTTTTAATTTGGCTTGGAAACATTATTTAAAGTCCCACATTGGAAAAAGAGTCATTAAAAATATTACTTGAAAAGAAGGAAAGATAGATACAAAGGTCACTCGAGATAACACATACTAGGATTCCATGTAAGAAAACATAGATATTGAAGAGAAAATAAGTGTCATATTCTGGTAGAGAGTGATAGAAAAAATGTCCAGGAGAAGGTTAAATCCCATAAAACAATAAACTTGTGATACGTTAAATGGTCATTGATTCCCCAATAGAAAAATTAAATGGATAGCATTTATTTAGTTTTAAGTTACTTTTAATTAACATTTTAAATTATTTTACTACTTATAATAAGAATATAATGGAATATACTTACCTTTAAAGTAGAGTTTAATCTTTGATAAATTTCTACCACAAAATCATATTTTCTCCAAACGATGGGTATTCCAGGTGACTTGGTCACACCTAAAGCACTAAAATCAACTTCTAGAAAATCAAATAATCCATAAAAGATGAACAATATATTTCCCATATCTTTAGACATAAAAAAAACCAAAAAGATAGAAATATATCAGATAATCCCCCAAAAGGAAAATATTTTATAAAAAAATAAATACTACTCTTAATCTCCAAAATTGAACAAACAATAACCAAAGTTCAAAAAAGACCATTCAATAAATAATTATCTGTAATGTCCTTCAATATAATCCAAAATAAGATTGAAACCCAAAATTCAGAAGGATTTGATCACATATTCCTCCACAAGAATGTTAAAATTTATCTCCAAATAACACCAGCTACTCGTAAAGTCTCATATTAAAGACTAATTAAATAAATCACATATTATCTATGAATGCATAATCATTTACATAAATTATCCAAAATGTCATATGTGCACAATAAAAACATTGATTCTTCCAAACATAATTTACACCATTACTCCCCAAATGAAATCCTATAGTATTCTAATTTACTTGAGCATATAATGTTCGGCAAAGAATATAATGTCTTCCAAAATAACCTTTATCACTTAATCACCAAATCATTTAGCTATAAAATGGATATCCATTTGAGAAAAAAAAGTTCACAAAATCAACTTATTCTTGATCCATAAAATCATTAAACTAATAGAATAAGTCACACTAACAAGGGACTTCACGTATGCTAGTGGTAGGTGAAAAACACTAGTCTCCCTTTAGTTTTGAGTTTGATTCTTGTGGCCTTTCCTAACATGATGGGTTGTTACCCATCGTATGGGTTTTTCCTTTTATAATACTCAGAAATTATGCTGACATGTTTTAACCTCAATGGTTGTCTTATTCCTCTCATTTTCATCCCTACTCATATTACCTCAATATCTTAATTCATGAATTCTTATATATGCTGACCTTTTTAACTCTATAGAATAACAATATTCCAAAAAGAGAACATCATACCATGACCATTATGTCCACCTGGTTTCATCGTCATCTTGTTCATGCATATAGATGGTCCATGCATTGAAATAATTATTTAGATATACTTCAAAATCATATGCTTCATTTATCCAAATACACCTCATACAACTTGGGTCATGTCAGTGTTCATAGAAAAATAATTTCCGAAAAAAATCATGTATGACATATAATTTTAAAACATCTAATAAAACATTTTTTATAAAATATTCTGATCGAGTTTGAGTTGAAACATTCAATCAATGGTCCTTTTAAAATACCTTAAGTATGTGCTAAAGGAATATAATTTAAAATCCAATATTAATTGATTGCACAAGGGTAGCCTTCTTTATCACATTTTTCAAAATCTCAATATTCTTCAAAATATTGTGATAAGGTAAAATATTTGAAAATTCCTTGATAATATTTTTTTAAATATGATAATATTATTAAAATTGGATTCATTTAAATACAACCCATGATCTATGATGGTATCGAGGTATAGCGGAGGTGTTTGATATCTCAAAAAATTTCTTGCAAGTGAGTTGTACAATATAAAAAGTTTCATAATCATCTGGACTTGACATTGAAATAACTATTTAATGTAAGTAATCAAGAAGAGATAAGAATGTCATTTGAGATCCTCCTCCTTCCATTTGTAACAGCCATTTTGTAATCTGAAAAATTTACAAAATATGGATTTCTCTTAAAGAGTATACCTATAGACTAATCATGTTTCTAATAAGATCTTCTAATCCCTAATTTTTTCTAAAACGACATTTGATACCAACTATAAGACCCCAACATTAACCATTACATAATCTTGAAATAATTAAATAATTTTAATTGATGATATATTCATGGTTAGAGTTAAAAATAAATAAGCTATAACTATTAAATTACATCACAAAAATAACAAAGTAGACACATCTACTATATCAAAAAAATTTAAAAAATACTCCATAAATAAAATAACAGTTCTTTTCTTGATACAAATCTTCTTGAATTTTTTTTCTCTTGCCCTTCCTTTTGCCCTATGAAAAGAATTACAGAAAAATATGATGAACATTAAAATATTTTTAAGGGTTATAAAACAAGGGAAGAAAACATTAGTCCATAAATACAAACAAATCAATGAAATAATACTTTTCAATCATTAACATACCACACAAAATCATAGGTTTTATGAATATCGAATGGAAATACAAACTCATAATTATAACTTGCGGAATTCGTAACATAATTACATTGTAGATTTCACTACTACACAGGGAGTTACATTTGGAATACCTATCACAGTATATTCCATAAATCTTTTAGGAGAAAAATTATATTTTACCTCCTTCATGTTACCCAATGCATTGGAGAGCTATCTCGGGCTCACCCGCAATAGGTTTATCACAGAACCACCTATATACATAAACAATGACCAATAACCATAACATATTCATAGCACATAAAACAATCATAAAATAAAGATAAAATTTCCACATTTAAATCACAATATATCATTTCAATATATGGAAATAATTGATGGTTTATCAAACCATTTTCCATACCATTTAAAACATTTAATAAAGAGACTTCTAAATCATGGTGTGCTATACCACTTTGAAGATTTTAAAAGAATTTTTAATTTCAAAAAATTCATGTCCATAAAAATAAATCAATAAAACTATTTTTAAAACATTATCATTAATGATAAATATTTAAAACAATAAATTTTTAAAACATTTAAAATGATATTTTAGTTAAAGAGTTCCTAACCAAATGATAGACGCTTGAATGCAAATAATTGAGGAATAACATTAATCAAAGCTTATAATATCATGAGAATAAGGAGATTCATGATTAAATATATAAATGGGAAGTATATACACTATATAAAATTGAATCTTTGTATAAAAAAAATAATACCGAATGGAATATAAATTGATACAAATCCCCCTCTAAAGATCATACACTTAGATTAAAGACAAATCAATGACATATTTATATGTGAAAAATAAGAATACCCCTAATATAAGTGGATATTATGTTTAAAGAAATAATATTTCATTCAAATATATTCAAAGAACCACATAATCAAGAATTATATGTTTAACCCAAACTGTGGTAATTGGGTTTGGAAGTTCCCTTACAGAAATTCGACATCCTAACTGTGTTGCATTAAAATTCAAAAAATGAGTTGATCTGATAGAAAAGGGTATCTCATCACATGGACATAAAATTTATGGAAATAAGGATATAAAAGAACATATACCATCACAAGAAAAAGGATATAAAAATACATGACCTAAAATAAGTCATTGAATAAAAGTGTGTGGTGAATGGTTCCATTACAGATTTGGTAACTTACAAAACATAAACCCCATGAAGGAAGGACCATAAAATGAAGATGTAAATACCCATAAATTAAATTATGTTACAAAAAGAATACAATAATGGGTATTACAAACATAACCAAAAAGGAAATAATGGGAAAATATAGCATGAATATCACGAGAATAAAAGGTGAGATGAAAACCCCTTACCTCAATTCTGACGTGTCATGTATGTTTCTTGTTCTTCCTTTAATTAGTGTTACTCCATTTGGTTTGAATAAAAAGGATTTCATGAATTGCCTTATACCTAGGGGAAGGATTCTAAGCATATGAGAGTGATGTTGGGAGATTCTTAGAGTAGAGTTTGGATGAGCCAAGGGGCTTTATAGGTGTGAATAATGGGTTAGAGGTGGTGTCTTTTTATAAGAGCAAGGAGGGGCTCTTTACGAAAGTTTGAAAGTATTATTTTATTATAAAATAATTTTTTGTTTCAAAGGGTCCAAAACATTTTTAATTTGATGATAAGGTGCATATAAGTAAAAATGAAATCATTTAACAACAATTGGAATGGTTTTGGAAAATATTTAATACTTATTGTTTTCATTTAACCATTTTTATCTTTTTTAACATTTCCCATGTCCTCTCATATATTCATACTATATAGTTAATATATATACAATAAAATTCCAAGGGACCCAAAACAGATCATTAATGAAATTTGTAACATCATATATGAAATTTGGCCGTATCTCATATTTTTAGGACTATTTTATCATTTAATAAAATATTGATTGATTTAAAAACTCTTGTATGACAATTTAAATACTATTCACTTCATGAATTTTTAAAAAATCCAAACCATGTTGATTACTTCAGAAAAACCTCATTAATTCAAAGATAACAAGTCATACTAATCTATAAAATTCGTGGATGGCATAAAAAGGATAAAAATTAAATTATTTTAATATTTATTATATCATTTATTTAAATCCATAATTAATGTAGAAATTACTGCATCACCATTGTGTTATATTTAAATTTGTTTATTTAATGTATAAAAATGATAAATAAAATAAAATGATGTAGGAAAGTGTTTTATATTTCAAATGAATATTTATAGTATAAACGATCTCTTATATAACACCATATAAAAATTGTTTTACTAAAAGTTATTTGTTTATATCATTTTTTACTTTAATTTAAATTAATTAATATAAAGTGTCACTATCACTCTCAATTGGTTCCATGGGATTTCCAAATTAACCCATGGATGTCCTTGGACAAGAAATTTCTGAAAAAATAATGTTATGACGAATGTAATGGTAATTTAATATTATTATAAGAGTATTTTTCACCCTTACTTACAAGATTTACCTTCTAACCATGGTAAATAAAATATTTGCTGAAGTAAATATTCATAGTGTCCAAAAATAAAAGTTACCTAATTACACATTTTGGATCTCCAAATTCCAAATATGGAATCAATTTTTCCAAATTAAAAACAAAAATGTTTCTTAAATTAATTTAAAATTAATTCCCCTTGACAACACAAAAATCGTGTTTCTAAGAAATAATAACTATCATAAGATTCAGACATGTTTATATCCAATTCAAAGTTAAATTACATCCAATTACCATCATTGGATTAAATGTTAAAATTATAAGCCAATTATAATTTTCAACTAATTAAAAGGTTAATGTAACAGTATAAATTAATTATATTAAAAATAAGTTTTCAATTTAAAATCATTATTTATAATTATTCATTAAAAATGTAACTTTATCAGAAAATTACCAACTTTTTACCCACTTTTATGTCCAAATTCTGAAGAATAATTTTATTTTTTCAAATAGAACATAAAAAATTGACAAATACTACATTTTAAAAGGTTTCACCATCAAATGGCTGTAAACTGACCTTTTATATAATATTAGAGTATTTATGCTTAAAATTACATTGATTCAAATTTTATGTCTCTCTCATTTATTCGATAAATGTAAGAAAACAATTAACAAACATGTTTAATAATTATATTGTTAGTTTTGTTCATTCCCTCTTATACAATGGCAAGGTGTTAACTACCATTTTAAATAATATAATATTATTATTTTTCATTCTGACTCAGCCTTTTATGAAACATGAGATTTCGGAGAAACCCATTGTTGCGTGTCGGGTACACCATCTAACATAGCATCCCATTTAAAGTAAAATTAATATTTAATTCTAAAATATAAGTAAATATAAAAAAATTATTTTCCTGGGATGTCAAATTATATTCCCAACTGTCACATTAATATTCATAAAAAAGGAAACTTATTAGATAAATAAAAAAATTTACCAAATTATTTTTTGATCCCTGACATTAAAAAATAATGTTTATTTTTATGAATATAACCTATTAAAGTGTCAAAATTTATATTCAAAACATGTTGACAATAAAAATGTGTTAACAACTAAATTTATAAAAATATATCCATCTTATGTGAAAATTTTGATTTATTCTAATCTTATGCCTCTAAATATATTTTTGATGAATATAAAATTATTATATTGAATATATAACTTATAAATATCATAATTGGTTAATACTATTAATTCAATCCAATTTAATGGGTTGTTTATAATGGCCATTTAAAAATAAATATATTTAATTTTATATCATTGTTAATTTATGTTGGTGTATTGTGAAACCTACACTATTTAAGAAATAAAATTTAAAAAAAGGAAATACCATAAAATTTTGGAGTGTTATAGATAACATTAATGATTTGGATATTTTCCTGCATGGTTATGTTAATAATTTTGGATGCCCTCATGAATTTTTAATTTTATGGTGATGGTATTAGAAGAGGATTAACGAGATATTGGGAGATGCATTTCTATTATAAAATATATATAACCCTTTGGTTTAATATATAGGATACTTTCGTAATAATACGAATATATTTATGGGTATGTATGAAGAAATGTATGAGATAACCCTTACTATAAAATCACTGTGTAATACTTTTTTGTTTAGGTTATAATTGAGGATTTGACGAAAAATATATTATATAATTTCTATGTGAATTTGGTTTAGAGGAAATATATTTATTTTGACATGAAATAATTCACATCATGTTTTAATGGTGTTATTTCTATATATAAATGATTTCTATCAATGTGGAAGTAAAAGGATCTAAAACAACCTTCTTTTCCCAATCAGATTGAGTAATCATTACATTCATGGAAAATCTTATTCAAACGGCTTCGAAGGTTTTTATAAAATCCCAATCACATGTAATAAAATATTTGATTTGTCAAACATCTTCTTCAAAATTTCTACAGATCATCGAATATATTTTATTTAATTAAAAAATATTAACTTTTCTATATAATTTATCAAGAGATATACCACTATGTATAAGAATGTTTCTTTTCTAGAGATATAGACATCATGATGGAATATAAAGGGGTTAACAATGGAACAAAATAAGATCCTTATGTTATGATTTAAAGTATGAATTATTCACATATGTTCTATATATGAAACAATATTGTGTCAATATTTATGAATCATAAGAACGCATTTCATATCACGTAATAAGATGAAAAATAATGTTTATGTTTTAATAAATAATTTTAATAAAGGATGTGTTTATCAATTATATAATAAATATTCAAATATTTAAAAAATCTTGATACACATATTGATAAATCTATAGTAGTATTATTCATTAAAAATGTGGAAATATATGTTTTTTGGAGTCAATACAATTGAAAAGTGGTATAGAAAAATGTGATTATTTTTTTGAGGCAATAATTTAAGGATATATTTTAAAGGGATTACAAAAACCTATAGTTAATATGTGCTTCATATTATGGAAATAACAGTAAATTATGAATATTTTCATTTTATGGAAAAAGGAATGTTTATAAAAATTTGGTGGTTGAAAAATAATTTGCGGATTAATAATATTTTGGTGGATGTTCATCATATTTTGGGAAAAATTATAGGAAATATATTAAAAACTATTAATAAAAAGGAAAATATTTCACATCTCACTAGGCCAAGGGGATTAAAACTTCAATTAAAAGAAGAAAATGGTTCAATACCTTTCACTTGAATATTTTATGTCTTCAATAGTATGATGATTTTGGAAAAACAATATGATAGATATTGATTATATTGATTTGGGAAAAATATGTTTAATTTTATATAAAGTGATTATATCAAAATGTTATTTTTGATTATGTTATTAATTATATTTTAATAAAATTTCACTATTTTGAGCACCTTATATGGTTTATATAAAAAATATAATGGGGGTTTATTTTATGAATAAATGTTGAATTATATTTTTGAGGAATATATGACTATTCAATGGCCTTTTGGTGATTCACGATATGTATGGAATTATTAGTGTATCTTTAAGATTATATTATTATTGAATATAATTTTTTTGTATGATTTTATAAAATTGATTAATTCTATTTAGAGTTAATGTGAAATTATTCTTGGAAGAAGATGCGATCAAATCCTAATGATTTTTGTTGGTTAAATCTATGTTAAAAATGTTTTGTAGAATTTTAAGGATATTTATCAATATAATGATATAGTGTGATCATTGGGTATTACTATTGAACTATGGATTTTAATTTATTATTTTTTCATATAAATGTATATTACTTTTTCTAATAATCATTTATATAATAACCATATTGGGTTTTCATACTTTATAAAGATAGTAGGAATATATTTTCAAAATTTTATAGAATTATGTGATCCATTGTATTCCAGTTTTAGTACTTCAGAAATAAATTAAATTCATCTTTAATAGTCAATAATTAGAGAAAAATCGACATTGTGTTAGAAATCAAATAAATGTTGAAATTCTACCTAAAATGTATGTATATTTTCTTTATGTTCTTACTCTAGAGGGAAAATAATTCATAAAATATTTTAAAATGATATTTACAAGAAAAATTTATCATATAAAGTTAATTTCGGATGAATCGATGGTCTTTTCACCCAAATTTGGTTTATGCTATTATGGTTATTAAATTTCCTGATATAATTCAATTTTTTTTATTAAGACTATATATGACTCCCCATAATAATTTGGAAATTTTTTCCTTATATATCAATATTTTCAACTCTTAATAATTACTTCTTAAATATAAAACATGTTATTTGTTATTCTATATAACATTTTCATTTCTAATTCTCTATTATCAAGAGGAAGATTTATGAACCGTTTTAGGATGTGGGATTTCAAAATAGTTATTTTTTTATGGAAAACATTTAATTACTAAGACCAAGTTGGAATAATTTGAATTCATTTTATTTAATGGGGTAGGGGGAATGTAACAACCTGATATTTTTAAAAAGGTATATATGTTTGATAGTGTATATGTCACCTAATACAAAATATAAAGGAACCACAAGATATTATTATTTAAACATAACTATTATAAAATAACCACTAAAATGGTGGGAATGTGTAAGGATTAATATTTTTTGAAATATATATAAATTTCCCACTCAATAAAAATTTCTTGATAAATGTTGAGTACATAATCAATCCATATTTAGTAAAGACATTTTAGGATTGAAAAATATGTTTTTTTCCATGATGTATTTTACTTATTTTATGAGAATATATTATATTTATTTTATTAAAAATTATGAAAATGTATTTTTTGAAATGAACATAATTGTTAAAATTATAATATCTCAATTGAGTGAGTTTGAAATTTCCATATTTTTCGAAAATGATTTATTTTTAGTGAATTGTCAAAATTACATAATTTTCAAATAATTTCATTTTTTACTAAAATAAGGTAACTTAAATGTCACATTATGTTTTTGGTTTGGTATAAAGATGATTTATTAACCACATTATTTATAACAATAACATTTATTTCATTTTGGCCATCAATTTTCATGAGATTGGATTAAGTATATTTTTATGCTAAAAAAATTGTTTCCTAACATAAATTTTAAATGTGCATAAAAGTAATCCATTTTAAATAGTTAAAAACCAATTATAAGGATTCGTTTAAAGTATATGTATAAATATCATATATTTTATTTTTAAATTAAATTCATATAATGATTATTTCTAGTGATATAGTTAATATAATATAATCTGTTTCTTTAAATATGCATTTCATAAAAAACAACTATCCATTATGCAATTAAGAGACTTAAAAAATGAAATTATACAACATATAGTGATTGAAAATTTAAAAATATATAAGATATTTTTAATCAGAATTATTTTTATTGATTATTTGTGAAAACAAATTTTTTTTCATAAGAAATTATGAATAAAATAAAAAATATTTCAGCACAGTGAAAAGATAAAATGAGTTAATTATGGGTAAAAATTATTTTATAAGAACTATAAACTAAACATAAAAATCGAATTATTTTTTTATGATTAATGTTTTCCATAATCATCCAGCATTATAATATATGTATTTTTTATATGGCCATGATTATGACCATTTTAAAAAATTACTTTTAAATAATTACAAAATGTCTCTCTCTTACTATTATAATTATTTGATGTTTTAAAAAAATGGGATGTAGAATGTTTCGATTGAATATAAATTCTTAATTTAATAATGGGGATCTATTTTCATAGTGATAATTTATTTCTTATTTTTATTAATTATATAATTACCTTAAATGTTTACCCAACAATGACACATTAATTTTTTAATTAAATAAAAAATGAAATTAATGATACTAAAAATATTAAATGATATGAAATTTAATTTATTATTGATTTCTATGAAATTTTTATAAACATATTACGTGTTAGGTAATTTTTAAGAGTATATATTCGAATTTTATCGTTATATACATGTTTTTGAAATCAAATTAAATAAAAAGTGTCCAAATTGACATTAATGATATTTATATTTTATTTTTTATAAAATGATTAGAGAACCATTAAAATATTATATTCAATATTTTTAAAATGTAAATAGTTTCTAATATTATCTATTATACATTTAAGGTAATTTGTTTTCTTTTATAGGATGTTTCTGGGCCTATAAATTCTGAATGCTTTATTATAGAAATAATTTTCAAAATGGATAAGGGGGGTTAAAACAAAAAGTTATGGGTGAACTAATCATCTATAATTGTCTAATTTTTCATGTTTGGGGGAATTTATAATAAAAATATTATTTTCCAAGAATATTCTTTAATTTCATTCCATTTTAATAAAATAATTATTTTTTACTAATTTATTAATGTATGAAATTCTATGAGTTCCCCTCCCATATCTTGTAAAAGGTAACCTTCTATTCTATTTTATTTAGACATTAAAAGCAATTTTATTCAGGAAATACAATCCCAAATACCTGACTTTCTTCCCATAAAAAGTCATGGAGGCCTTTGTTTTATTAGAAAACCATCATATGTAATATTGTTTTGTAATCCTTATGTAGTTTACTGAAGAAACTTTATAGTTCTAAATCAATAATTTTATTTTTATATATTATTATACCTCCTAATAAAATTTTATAACATGATGAAATAATTGCAATATTATATTCCATAGACTAATATTTTGTTATGTAAATGGAATAACCTATATCCATTTCCTATACAACCAAATGAGAAATAAAACCATCGTTTATGTGTAATATGTACCACTCCTTCACGAACTGATGTAATTTAATTTCCATCCCCTCCTATCACATATTGATTAAATAAATAATTTAATTTATTTATATAACATTAATTACATAATTATCATTATTATATTATAATATATCATTTAATTTCTAACATTTTCATTCACTAAAAAATATTTACATTATTCATGCATACATGTGGACTACCACATCTACAAGGTGTTATTACTCTATTTTCATCACCACTTCAAATAGATAAAAAAATAATTTTATTTATACAAATATGGTATTTAATATATTATTATAATTCTATAAGAATAAAATATGTTTTAAATTTTTTCCATAATGATAATTTAAATTTTAATACATCGCCCATGCGTACATATAACCTACCGTTACCATGATTATAACATAGTTCAATTTTCATAAACATATTTAATATTAGTTAATAATAATGTAAGTTATTTATTAAATGATAATTATTTCATTATTTATATTTGGATTATGTTCAAATAATGACCTCTTTTACCATAGTCAACCTATTGAAATTATTTTTTATATGAGTCAAATATCCTCTAAACGTCTGATGTGAACATAAATGAATATGTAATTTAATATAACATGGTATAAACTGTATAAAAAACATGAAAATATTATCAATAATGAAAATAATAAAGATAATTTTATTTTTCTAGAAGATAATAAACAACATGATGATTCAAACTCAAGGTGAGGGACTCTATGTCAAAAGACATCATTTATTATGTCTTAAATATTTATTTTCAAAATAGTCTTTCTTGACCCGTATTTTTTAAAATATATTATTAATTAATTAAATTAATATTAATGATTTATAATTAAATTTTTAAATCCATATTTCTATTATTTAATACGTATTTATAGAAATATTTTAACAAATCATTTTGGCATTTTATATAAATGGTATAAGGAATATTCTATTTTAACTTATGCTATGACAACAAGTTTTCTCAAATCGATAAATAATGTTAAATTTTTCTTATTTCATTAAAATATTTCATTTTTTCATCAAAATATATCATATATCCATTCCCTTTTTCTATTTTATTTTAGAATTTGTTTTTTTGAATGGAATGAGTATTTCAATGTGAAAAACTATTTTTAAGAGTAGTTTAGAAGAAATTTTCAATAGATTCATTAAAAAATAGAGAAATACTAAAATGTTTCATTCATGATAAAATCCATAAAATTTATTTATAATGGGTGAAAGTGAGACAACTTATATAATGATTTGAGCACAATTATAGCTCATGATGAATAGGGGAGGCTAATAAATCTTATAAAATCTGTGTTCCCCCATAAACATATCCAATGTATTGGTAAAAGATTTTGTTCTCATGGGAATTATATTTGAATTAAAATATATGTTTATTATATGTGTAATTGTTTTTTTAATAATTCTATGAACATTATTTCTCATGTATCAATCATGAATTATATATGCTTCTAATGCATTTTTATAGAAGTTTATTCATTTTTAGAAGGTAAAATATTCAACATGTTAAAGAAAGTATTATTATTTTTTAGGGTAAATAGTTCTGTTTTAAGATAATAATTCTCTTGATTTATATGTTTTTCTATTAAAGCCACATTTTAATGAAATTTCGACATATGTTTTCTTATAATGCGATTTATGAAAAACATTTGGCAATAAAACCTATTTCATCGTGCATAATGTTTAAAATAAAAAGATTTAAGATCTCATGGTGCTAAAATGGTCTAATGGTTTAATTTATTTTTCCCTTTTATGCCTCTTAATGATCTATTTATGATAATTCCTTGTTATCAATGTTTTCCCAGGATTTAAGGATGATTAAAAACAAAGAATAATTCTTGTATAATGTCAAGTAGATTAGTCCTAAAAAGAGAACACATTTTATTTTAAAAGTATTATATTATGGTAAAAATTTATACTTATCATAAGTTTCCAAATTGTGAAATGTTGGTTTTCATGATTATGTTATGACCTAATTATCTAAATCTAAAAACCTAAGAAGATCCTAAAAAGTAGGAGAATTAATTATTTACATAAAATAAATATTATGTACGGTTAAAGGTTGTGTCCTAATAGTGAATAACTTGGGATGTATCCAAGGTTTATAGTACTTATTGAAGAATATAAAAATAATAAATATCCACATGGACTGATATTAAATAAAAATAGAGTGTAACAATGATTTTAAAAGTGATGGTTCCTATAATGGGTAAAAATCAATTATTATAGATCAATTTATAATAATCATTTATATAAAATAGCTTATTTATTATTTGTTTTATGTTACTATAAATTTTAAAAAATTTTTATATATAAATAACCATCAATGGTTGATTTTATAGAGAAGAACCAGTTTTTTCATGGGTTTTAATTTTTTTGAGTGTTGTTCGTGATTTTCTATCATTCATAGATTTTGTAACAAGTTGTTTGACTGATTAGAAGGTTTTTTTAAAAGTATAGTACTTATAATATTTTATTACTATAAGGGATAATTTTTTTTTATAGAATGAATGGCCTAAAATTATATTTTGTTTTTTATTAATATTTTTTTGGAATAAATTTAATCATGGAATGATTCCCCCTTAATTCCTTTAAATTATTTATCCCCATATTTTCTATAGTATTCTAAGATATTATCTCTACTAGTTTTGTGTTTTATTGACAGGCAATGAGTAGATATGAACCTCTTTCATAGATTAAAAGGAAAAAATATATCAAATCATATTTTAATCTCGTTGTTTGTTTACACACCACTTAAAATAAAAATCTATGCATTATAGAAACATTTTGTGATATTTTAAAATTTTATTATGAATTGATCACGATATTGGAATTTTTTCATATTTCATATCTATTTATTTTTGGACCATAATTTTTAATTAAATGAACTATATGTTTATATTTGTGATGTATTTTGTGAGTCTATTAGTAAGTATAATGATTCCCTAATGTTGACTCAGATGGTTCAAAAATTCATTCAAAATATATTTAGATATTGATAGTATGAAAACATTCTTTTTTAGGTGAGATTTAATTTATATGGTAATACATTGAACTCATATATTCTTAATATTTTTTAGAGTAAATAATCTGTTTCTCCAATGGGTTTATGAGATTATGGTTAATAATGGTTTTATATGAGTGTAATTTTTTTACTATATTAAAGGTACTAATGAGAGTGTAAGATCTTGTGAATAGATTACTGGTATGTTCACATTGAGGGTTGAGAGTTTTAAAATTAAAATACATGATAAGTTGGCTTTAGGATCAACGGAGAAATGATTTTCTATCATCATGGGAGTATGTTTTGAAATTTTTTTGAGGGTTAATGAAACTATGTGAAATATTATAAAGAGTGTATATTATTTTAAAAAACACTAATTTTATGGTTCATCTATGGGGTTTATTATGTTAATAATAATAAGATCATGAATTAATTCTTCATAACTACCCAAGAGGTGTTTTCGTTAACCCTAGAATGAGAAATAACAGGCAAGTGATGTTCCTTGTAACAATGCGACAAAAAATGAAATGGATTGGTAGTAAATGAATTTTAAACATTATCCACCATTATAGTCCATATATTTTAATGTAAAGTTTTCATAAAATTCAAATTTTTTATCTCAGAGATGAGGTCTTGTTATGGTGAGTCAGTCTTAAGATTATTGATCTTGGGTAGAGTGTGTTGGGATATTTAAGAGAAAAAATATTTTATTTTTTAGTTAATTATTATGGTCAGTATATCAAAAATGGATTGGAATGTTATTTGATAGCTTATAGAAAAATTAATGGGTTATTATATAGTGTAATGCCATTTTTTTTTTATTTTTTCATATCCTTATAGTGATTTGGTTTAGTTAATATTTATCAATATTATCACTAATTGTTATTCATGGATGACATGGGATTAGAAAATGTGTAATACAGTAGTATGATGTGGACTACTTATAAAATATTAAATGAATTATCTATTTGTTGGAATAGTAGGTGTTAGTGAACTCCTCTATTGAGGGATGTTGGAATAGAATGGTTAATATATATATATGATGAGATGATCCACGATGTAGTCTGTTCAAAATTATTTAAATTAGTGGAGGTTGAAACTTGTTTCTTAATACATCATGCTGTACATTTAGAATAGGTGTTCATAATGTGTTTCTTTTTACCATGATTCATGATCTATGATATGTCTAGTTTAAGATCACTTTTTAAAAATGGTGGGGTTGCACATAAAGATTTTGTTTTATTATCATGAGAACTGAAATTTTTCTATTATATAATTAATGTTATGTATTTTTTTTGATAATATACCTTCACTCATAAAACATTAATGGAATATAAAAGGTTTAATATTAGTGGGTTTCAACTAGGTTTATTACCCAGACCCTACACATTCGATATGGTGGATTTTTAGACCACATGTTTTTTATGTCAAATTGTGAATGTAAATAATGATAGGTGATTATTTATTAGTATATTGAAAAAAATATGAATATTTATCTGATTAATTTCTAGATAACATCTTTGTTATATATTTACCTATATTTAATTTATATATCCTTCCATATATTTGATTTACATTCTTATTCAATCAATTTCATATATGATCGGTATGATATGGCATGGCCTCAATAGTTATTTCATGGTGAGAAGGTATTTATTGGTCATCTTACAAATATTATTATAAATTTTTATTCACATTTAATTGTTATTTATATTATCATAAAATTAAAACTTGTCATATATATATGAAATTGAGTTTATAATATCACCAAATATAATCATAAACCCTCCCTACTACTCATAAAACATTAGTATATGTGTAGGAAAACCTAAAGACCCATAGAAATTACTTTTGTTTAGGTAAAACTATGACAGGACATTAAAATAGGTATTAGATAATTATATTTATAAATTAATATATTTATGGACTAGTAAATGAAGTAAGATTGGACATAACATTTGTTTGAAGTTATAATTATAATTGAACAACACCAGTATAAAATAATTCCATTTTAAAATGGTATGAGAGTATTTTTATTAGGGATTATTATTATAGTAATTTTATATGAATTATTTTTTATGTATTGTTTTATTTTATATATATTAACAATTGGACTAATGTGACAATTATGAATGCACTGATGAATCATATACGATATATAGGTTTCATGGAATGTGTGTAGTTTCCTAGGAAGTGTAATAGATTTCAGGAAAATGGATTATGGATAATTAAATAAAAATAATAACTTATTTAATGTTTTCATGCAATAATTTTCTAGATATAATTAATTACTGATAAAATAATGAAACTTTTATAGGTTTTCAACATTTTTATTATAACATTGGTAAATATATATTAAAATAGTGCGACGGAAAATATCTATTGTGTGATATTTGAATTAAAGGCCTTGTGATTGTATTAGCATAAATATTTGATGTTCGTGGAATGGATTGGAATCCTATATTGTATATTAATGTATTTACATTCCTTGTGTATGGATGTTAACCCAATATTTGAAATGTGATAACTCTAGAGTTGGTAGAGCAGGATTGTGGAATTCTACAGACATATATAGAAATAGAATCAAAGGTAGTGCATTATTATTTTTTATAAATGAATTTAATGAGTAGTATTTTTGGTATGTATAATATAAATAATTGATTTTTCAATATATAAAATACTAATATATGACTCGTGATGGTATTAGTAGTCAGGTAGTATGCAGTTTACTCCTAATTATATTTTAATTTTGTTGTTATTTGGTAGAATAAATGGTTATGGATTTTTAAGGGTTTTATTTATTATTTTTAACATTATATAAATGATATATAGGATGATATAATGTGATTTATGGGGAGTATATTTTGATATTATGTAATTAATATTATATATCAATGTCCTTTTTGATTTTCTAATAGATATTTCAATTGTAGGAAAATTTGAAATGTATATAGATTTGAAAGATGATATGACATGGAATGGGTGGAAGATTAAGAAAAACCATGTCACAATCATTTTATGTGTCTTTAGTTAAATAATCCATGTGATGTTTAAGGATATGATGGTTTTTACAAATTAATCATGGTTATATTTATTATCAAATCAATGTTTTCCAATTATGAATTAATACATTTTGATTTTATACTAAAAACATGACTGAGAAGAAAAGATTATTTTCTTAGTGTATGAGTATTTAAATTTTTAACATGAAAATAGATTTTATTGGTTTTGAATAAAATAAATTATGAACATAGAGAATAATATATGAATGTTTTGTGAGAATATCTCCAATGGAAAATTGACATTTAAAAATAAATACATAAGATATCTATAGGTTAATGAGCAATGTATATGTCTAGTAAATGAAATATATAAATCATACTAAATGGTGATTTATTATATCATTAATTTTGTAGGAAGATTAAAATTAAAAAGTCATTTTTAATCCCTATTTGATCAATGACATCATTTTATAAAGATATGTCTTAGTGTAAATCAATAATGGAGAATATATTCATAATTATTATGACGTATCACAGTTTTGTTACACAATTATAGATACTCTTTTTTTGAATGATTCAATCATTAATGATTTATGATTTGGGATTTATGGTAGGAGAAGTGGTGGAAACTGAACATATTCTAGTATTTTTAGATGAAATATATCCCAAATAAATAAAGTGGATTTTTGATAAATGGATTACAAAAATTTAATTATAAATATTTAATTCTAAATATTTAATTCACATTTATAAAATTTCATTCATTGAGACACTAGAATAAAAATATTTCTGGTTATTTATTTTTAAGGTACGAGTAATGTATTTCTGTGGAACTTTTTTATGTACATGAATATTGAATTAGTTCATCAAAAATGTTTATTTTGGGGGTATCTATAAATGATATATATATATATGAATCAATATTTTAGATACATCATGAAACGATTCAAATAGTAATTGATGTGATGTGAGGTTTAAAAAAACATAATATCTCTTGAAATTTTACAATTTTTTTTATTTTAAAGTGTCCATATTTACAATCCTTGTGATTTTTTAATATTCAATATCAATGACATCTCAAGTAGATTCTTACAGAATAGAGGATGTTTATAGGGAATCATTTTTTTAACTTCCATACATAGAAATATTATGTAAAATAGTGAATGTAAATGTATGTGGTCTATTTTGGGGATCAAGTATTTATCTAAATGTAAAATTTATTGGTTATTTTTTATATTAAGTGAATAATAATGTTAATAGGAAAATATGTATCTATTATAATATTTTCATTTATGTTAGTTTTGTTACATTTTTTTTAAATTATATAATTTGGAATGTGATCTATAAAATTTGAGATATTTGTAAATTAATTTTGTATTGTTTTCAAAATGATTTTCCTCATTAAAAGTAAATTATATTTGATGTTTTATATAATTTTTTATATATGAGTGTAGGCCAGTAATGTTTATAGGTGTTTTGAATTTTTTTATGACTTCTAAAAATGTCACTCAATAATATAAAAAGTCATGGTTTCTATTTTTAGGGAAATTATCCGAATTATGAGATTAATTTCATACCATGATAAGATTTTACAATTTTATAATGTAATATATGGATGAATAAAAATGAGGAAGTTAACATATCTCTTGACATTATAACTGAAATGTCAAAAAGTAGTCAAATAGTGTAATATATATATAATTTTCAATAAAGATAAATATATATAAATGTATATGAATTAGAAATTTTATTATGGTGACATGATGATGTTTTTGGTAGCAGGATGTCGGTACATGATGGTAATATTACAAAATGAATAAAAAAATATTTTATATTATTCCCTATTAATGTTGTAATTTTATATTGGTCATGTATATAATATTCCAAGAAATATACTATTTTCCATAACACATAATTTAATATTGTACTACGATAATGTGTTAAATATATATAGATATCAACTCCTAGACATTTATAGATTGAATTAAAATTAGGTAATAAATTTTAGAGGACTCAGTAGTATAATTATGATTCCACGATATTGAATGTTATTTACTTACAATCGGGGATTTAGGAAAAACAAGAAATTTGAAAAAAAAATTATAATATGAAGAGGTTATCATTTTATTTATCCAATTTTATTTCACTAAGATTATGTTTTTTTAGGATGTGTATCCTATAGCTAGTTGAATATGTTTAGTACAATAATTTTAAGATCAAATTAAAGAGTTAAAATATAATTATCATAGGAATAATGTATAAAAATATCATGTGATTAAATTTAGAGTGAATATTTTTTTAACGTCTTGAGTGTTTTTGGGAGTCAATACTATATATGGTTTTTTTGTTTTTGATAAAAAATTTATGTGTAATGATAATGATGAGGGAAAACAACCTCACTTATATGGTGTCTTGAAAACTCTTAGTATTCATTGTGAGTTTCCTACATGTCAACTATTATCATATTCTCTATTTTGAAATTGTATATGAATAGTTTGAAAGATGTGGTTAACCATTGTCTTGCTATGATCATTATATATTATTTTTTAATAACAAATTGTGACTAGTGTTTTTTTGTATACCAAATATGACTATCTGTATACTCCTTTTATATAATATGTTCCATCTAATATTAGAGCCTGATTAACTGTTCTTTAGATGAAAATAAAAATTTTATTATCCTCATTCTTATGTTTGATTTTATCACATGGTTCTAAATAGATTTATAATAGATATAGGGTTTATTTTTTGGTGAATATATTAGAAGTTACCACATGATATGTATAATTATATTATTGAAAAATGAGTTATTCTATTTTATTCATAATGTTATCTAATATGTATAAATCAGATAACATAACATCTGGGATCTATTTGGATCTATTTTGTCTCTATTATAATACATGAAATTTAGATTAGCGATCCTAAATAGTTTTATTTGACTTATTTGTATAACATGTTACTTAATGAAAATTAAAAGGAACAAAATTAATTTTCACAAGAATCATGATAGAATATATAAACAAATAATTTTTTGATTTTCACATCCATAATAGTTATTTGGTACAAGTGGTCCAATATAAATTTCAATGTCATAAAGAAGATACTAGTATACTATGATAATAATTTATTATGTTTTGAAAAACATTTGTGGACATATAGATCTATCCAAATGATGATATTATTTTTTTAATCAATTGAATCATGTTGGATTTGAATCAATTAATGTACATTTCGATTTTATAACTGGTGTATATCATCTTTTTTGGTTATTGGATAATTAATAATGGATACCACTAAATCTTTAAATGTTGTTTTAATTAAAAATTTATTATAGATTATGATTGAGGATTTTTTGAAGAATATTATATAGTTTTTTTTGATATTTTATATTCTAATGGTGTATGAACATGAAGAAATAAACATGGTGGTGGTCCTAGTGGATGATTTGTAAATTATGTTTCTTTCTTTTGATCCTTATTTAAATTTGTAAGCGTTGAAAATTCATCCATACAAGCACACAACAATGGAGGACCTGGAAAACCAAGACATCAAAAAAGTGGCGATAGAGGTAAAGATTTGAGTGATGAATTTATATAACACATTTCATAGAAGTTTGACCAATTTAATAAAAGAATTATTTTTAAGTCAATAATTCCTTGGTTTAATTAGGGAATGGTCAGGAACAATGTTTCATGGGTTTCAAGGTTGTTTTATAGCGATGATGGTGTTTATTTCCAATGAATAAATAAATTGATTTTTCCACATAAGTTAAATTTAAACAAATATAGAAAACATATGACAGATAATATTATTCAATTATGATGACTTTAAAAGTATATGATTATGATATTATTTACATTTATTTTATTTAGAAAAATGTAAATAGAAACCATAGGATTCCAGAGATAAACTGGTTGAGAAAATGAAATCTAAACCCGAGGAATAAAATCAAATGGATCTTATCATCCAAAAAATGGTTGAACACAATGGTTTATATGATTCAATTGAAATAAAATTAATTAAGAATAAAAAACTGGCTATTGATTAATTTTTAATAGAATATTTACCTACTCAATGAAAAAATCATTCATTTGTATAAAGCTCTTGAGGAATAAATTTTTTCATACGAAACATAAAGTGATGTTTTTCATTCCATGTTAATGATTGAAGATGACGTTGAGGTAGTGAATGGAAATAGTTTTTATATCTTGTAATAAGAAATGTGTATCAAGTCCCTTGTGAAGGATGTGATTTCTATGAATAATCAAAAATAAAAAAGAAGTAGTCTTAAGAGGAATTTTTATTTTATTTATTATTAGGAAATAAATTAAAATAAGAAGAGAAATACTCATGAAGATTTTAGTAAACAATTTGAATTACTAGTGATCATATAGAATGGGTAAAATTGGAATTATTTTTCAATATAAATGATCAATGATTAGGGTGGTGAATTATAATTTTATGGTAAATATATTTTAATTAGATAAAGCACAAAAATAACATGCTATACAAAAACGAATAGTAAATTCAACGGAGAAAAACATGTATTTGGAAGGTGAAGGAATTTTCAATTAATGAACATCCAGTTTTATTAATAATTTCGAAATTCTATGAAGTTTCATCACCCAAAGGAGAGTTATATAAAAGGTGAAGAACGTAAAAATCATTAATGGTGGATTATACACATAAATTACCTTAAAGAAGAAATTTTTAATTTGTAAAAGTTTTTATTTCATTAACATTTTTCATTGGATTTTAATTATAAGCTATTGGATAGAATAAAATATAATATTTTTTACTAAGAATTGAAATATAGAATGTGAACATAATTGTATTTGCATAAAATTTCCATATTAGATGATAATGATTGCATTTATTCCCTTAATGGATAAACAGTGTATTATAGTTTTTATATCCTTACACAACCTAAATAATAATAGAAGGTAGGGAAAAATGGTAAAGTCTATCTTAAAAAAAATCCCTAATAAAGAAATATATAAATTATCAATAGTGGATTTTTATCTAACTTGTATGAGAATATATGCATATTGAATAATATGAAAGGACATGTCGATCATACTATTCTCTTGTGAAATGATAATGATTTTAAAATTCATGATAATAAGAAAACATGAGGTCGGAGATATGATTTTGATAAAAATATGTTTATCAGTATTGGAAAACCATTTTATACCCATGTTGGTTTCCAAAGTCATGGGTATTGGTCACCCCAATATCCACTTGAAAAAAAATCACAGGAATGGATTATATACATGTTTCTCCATTAAACGAGGGTATACATCACGCTTATACACAAGATTTTGTAAACCATGTTAGTATGTTTTGTAAGGGGAACAAATTATTGGAAGTCCAAAAAAACCTATACACACAATTTATCCAAATCGTGGGTATAATTAATATTTTTGTGCAATTATAAAAAAGGGTTGGGTGAACCGTTGGTATAGGTCATCTATACAAACATTTTGAACGAATCATGGGTATAGTTTGGCCCATTATTTTTTCATATTAATAACAATAATAATAAATAATTTAATATAAATAAATCATTATATTTACATACATATATTTTTTAATATTAGAAAATATGTGTGTTCATATAGTGGTAAAGTCATCGGATTATAATGGGACGGTGAAGGGATCAATTCATAGTGGTTGATTTTTTAAATAATTAACCTATACTCACTATTTGACCAATCATTAATGGAAATATGACCTTTCCCAATTCTTCTATAGCAATGGTTTGTAAAAACCGTTGGGAAATCCCACTTTGAGGTCACCTTTCCCAACAGTTTTCCAAAACCGTTGGGAAAGGGTATGGCTTTCCAAACGGTTTGGCCAAACTGTTGGAAAAATTCCACTTTGTGCCAAACTATTGGGAAAGCCATACCGTTTCCCAACGGTTTTGGCGAACCTTTGGGAAAATTCCACTTTGTGGACACCTTCCCGATCGGTTTGGCCAAACCGTTGGGAAAGGGTATACATATCCCAACGGTTTGGCCAAACTGTTGAGAAAGGTCCCCCATTTATCAACCTTCCACCCATAATTGAATCCAAAATTAGGACATATATCAACGGTTGTCAAAACCATTGGTATAGGTCCTTTGAATTTTTATCATATATTTATACCGAGAAAATTATATAAATCAAAATTTAAAATAATAATGAGAATACATATATATATATATATACTTATTTTCACAAAAGCCTTGTTAGGTTAGTGGTCAAGTCGTTAAATGATAAACTAGTGGTCCAGGGATCAAATCACAGTGAATGTTTTTTTTAAATACATACACCAATGGTTCCCTAACCATTGGTAAAGATTTTCATATTACATAAACCAACGGTTTTCCCAAAACCGTTGGTATAAACCTATCCCAACAGTTTACTTGGAAACAGTTATCCAATCTGTTGGTATAGGATATAATAATGGTTTGGAGGACTATACCATCAGTTCTAAACTGTTGGTATAGGTTAGTTTTCCAGTGGTGAATCCATGTGTATTCGTTATACCATTATTGTTTCATTGTAATCAAAATAATAATAAACAATTGAATATAAATAAATTCACACACACACACACATATATATATAATTATCGAATATAAGAACAAAAAACGTGTTATAGGATAAAGATAAAGTCATTGGATTATCGGCAAAAGGTGTTTGGATAAATTCATAGTAGTGGATTTTTTTAATAAAGGACATATACCCACAGTTATATCTAATGATGTGTATAGACCGATACCCACAATTTTACGAAGACTTTAGTATATGTATTTCCATTTTAATTAAATACACTAATGGTTAAAGAACCCTGGGTATAGGCCACTTATACCCATGGTTTGGTTAAACCATGTGTAATGATCTATCCATATTTCTTAATAACCAAAGATTTATTAAACCATGGGTATAGTATATATCCATTGTTTCTTGGTTTATACCCAAATTTTGTACTGTCGGTATTGGTAAATATTCTAGTAGTGAATTATGTAAATATAAAACATCTATTTAGTACGTGTTATTCATAGTAATTTGGATCCCATGTTAAATTAAATAAAAAGTGTTTGTGTAATTGAAGGTAAATACAAAAATTAATTGATGAAATAATGGTGACCATATGGAAAATTAGGTTGTGTAGAAAAAAATAGAACACTTTTATTTTCATGTCGTAATAGGGGAATAAAATTTTCATCAGATTCTTGATCACATTCATCCAATTTCTGTGGAAATTGGTCCAATTAAAAAGATATGATGTATATTTAAAATTTAAAGAAGAATTGAGAATCTATAAAACTGTTTTCCTTATTTTTACCTTTTGAGATTGAGATATCATTGTAGGTGACAATACAATGTTTCTAAGGATACAGGTAAATAATAATGATATAAAAAAATTATATCTCAATGAATAATCATGACCCATATATTATAAATATTATATAAACCAGATTAAAAGATAGTTTCAAGTCTAATCAATACATAAAAATTATATATGTAATTAAGATTAAATGGGTGTATATATGACATAATATTATGAAATTATGAATATCAAACTATATTTAACATCCATGATACTAGAAATTGTTTATTATACTATTTTTCACATGAGGTTTCAATGTAATTTGAAAGAGCAACTAATCCCTTGTTAAAAAAATGAAGTGTGTTTATAGTATATTCTTTATGGGTTAATGATTCCTTTAGAAAATTAATGATATTTAATATAATATTCTGATGATGTTCTAGTTGGATATACCACGCATTTAAAATCCAAATGGTAAGGATATTTATTAATTTTAATTATATTTATTGGTTAAAAAATAGTG
The DNA here is from genome assembly GCA_963277665.1 of Viscum album. Lineage (NCBI taxonomy): Eukaryota > Viridiplantae > Streptophyta > Magnoliopsida > Santalales > Viscaceae > Viscum > Viscum album. Next base: position 323,018,926 of record OY728156.1, read on the forward strand.
AAACTAGAGAAAAATTCAGATTTCCTAAAAAAATGATTTTTTGGGGGGAATGGATTTTAAGAAATTGATTTGGATGAATATAAAATTGGAAAATCATAGAATAGAATCAAATGTTCATATTATTTTGTATTTTTTAAAACAATTGACATCGTGTTTATAAATCTCCTAGTTAAAATGTCTCGAACAGTGTATTTGATGAAAAAATATCATTATATATAGTGAGTTTTGGTAAATCTATTGTTCATGATGAGCACATTGAAACACATAAACTTTTAGATAGTGTATTTGTAAATATGTTTAAATCAGTACTAATATCTAGTCCATACTAGTAGTATACAAACCCAATTTTTTAATATGGTTATTAGGTCATAACCATCCAGGAACCACTATTTTCCTTAAAGATATGAGGTGTCCCCTCCCATTAGGACACACATGTGCTCGATTGAGTCATTTGAACTATGACTATCCCCATATTACAACACATGATCTATGAGTGTGAGTTATCCCCACTCACATACACTATGATAAATAAACTTGAAGTTCACCCATCGTGACACTACTATTCGCCACACTTGCATAACTATTGAGTTTTAATCAATTAGCGCCATGATAAAAAAGCAAACCTTATTGACATGTAATGAAACATTTATTATTTTAACCACTTTAATTTATGTTATGTTATATCCTCCATCCCCATTTAGTGAAATATTTTCCAAATAAGGACCCCACATTTTAAATGTGGTATTACCAATACACTTTCTGAAGGGTTCTATTGTGATATCATTTTGACAACACATCCCTACAGACAATAAAAGAACCCAACCATTTTTATATTTCCATTAGGTAATTGCCTAGAAGGGTCCACTAGTATCTCCAAAAACAAGTGATACCCCCCCTAAGGCCCACATATATGCTCAAATGTGTAATCATTAAAAGGATTTTCCTAATAAAATAACACATGTTCAATAAATGTGAGAGTTCCTCACTTAGAAACATCCAGGATTGTTTCTATGATGTCACAAAACGATCATACCTCTATGAAAATCTCTCAAAAATTTATATATTTTACCATATATTTTTCTACAAATGAAATTTCACATTGTTTACATGGGTAGAAGGATTAATTATTTTAATCTAATAACATTATTTATTGTTATAATATTTGTGTTTACAGAGAATCTATTAAGTAATGATGTCAAATGAAATCATGTTTCCCCAAAATAATAGGGACCCCAAATTTTTATTAACTAATATAGAGATTAAATAGACTAATCTAATATGATAGTGAGATAATGTTTAGGTTTTTGTCTAAATTAGTGAAACTAGTTAAATTTTAGAACACTAACATTGTTTGAGATTATGAATTTTAATTAGTAAATCATTGAAGTAGATATATCCAAGAATAATTCATGGGGGGATATAATATTTTGGGAGGATATAAGTAAATAGGATTGAGTTAGATAAGATACATGGGGTTGAATAAAATCAAAGTGTGTATTTTGTAACAAACCAGAAAGGGGAGACTGTTTAATCCTAGAGTTTTAAATAAGAGAATGTTACAATAGAATACAAAAATGTAAATATTTTAAAATATGAATGGTGGATAATATTTAAAATGTGTAATTGTTAATCTCAATAAATCATTCTCAATGTATAATAAAAATTTGTGAGACTTTGGTGTAGACCTGTGATGTTTGAGTTGTTTTGGATCATTTTATGTGGGTAACAAAAGGCCTACCATAATATATAATGAATAAAAAACATTTCATTGGTAATTATATAAAATTGAATATAAATTATGGATATTTTGAATATTTTATTTTATCTTAATGGTCAACTTGTATGATAGAATGGAATTGATCTGATGTATTATTGGACATTATTGTATAAATTTCACACCATAATAAGACAATGTAATCGATATAAATTGTTTGGTTACCGATAAATCATTCCAAAAACATGAAAATAATAAGGTGATTTCTTTGATATCTAATTATTCAAATAGATTACTAACAATATACCCAAATTTTCTTTTGGTGGTGGGAATCCATAAAAAATGGGTTTATACATTGAAATAAGTTTAATGTTTGACACCATAGTTAGAGAAAACAATATGAAACAAATTGTGTATTGATATATAATACATCCTTTTTTATAGGTATGGTTGATAAATGTATGGTTATATTTCGAACATGGTCTTTAGATGTGAGATATTAATCAAATATGATTTTTGATAACTTGATAGTAGAGCCTCATTGTACCGAATGGTTAATTATTTTGAAAGGGCTGTTTTAATTATATTGAAAAATGGTTTTTGTGTATATTTTGAATATTTAGAGGTTATATTGTATTTAAATGATTAAAAAAATATTTATAGTTTTAAAGGCCCACTATCTGGTGACATGTTTCATTTAATGAGTAATTTTTTTAGATGATCCAATGGAATAATGAAATGAGAAAAAATAATAAAATCGAATATAAAAAAGCACATTTAAAAACATAGAGTTTGTTTATTGTTTTATAATTGATATTTTATGGAGGGTTTATACATTATATGGATTATTATTTGATATATAGAATTTATAAATAAGTTTTATATCTAAGGAAAACTACCTTTCTATTATAGTATGTTGAGTACTCCTGGAATTCACAAGGAGTGAATTATATATCATGTGTTCAACATTTCTCTATTATGAATTAGTGGGAATATAGATAGAAGGAGGCATTAAACCCTGTTTTGTTAGTTATATTAATACATCACAAATATAAAGAGTGAGTTTTTTATTATAGGATATTAAAAAATTATAATTTTTATAATCCATGGATGTGGCCTTTATTGGTGTAATAAGTGAAAATTAATTTTTCATCACATTTATTTTCATATTTGGATGTGGTGGATGTGTTTTTTATTTTTAAAGGTATAATGTGTTTTCTAAATATAAGTAAAATAACCCTTAGACTCATAATGAAATTAAATTCGTAAATTTCCTCACCCCTTAGCGTATATTTGGGATAGAGTTTACAATAACTTGGGTACTGTATTATCGACTGGTGCATCTAACAAAATTATTGATTTATGAAAAATTGAAATCATTATTGTGTATATTGTTCATGGAATTCCCATTGAACTTTTTGGATACAATTTAGTACATTATGATAAAAATTATATTCATATTGTTCAAGAATAGTGGGAAAAAATTCATTCTTGAGTATTTTCATGAATAAGGGGTGGAAAAAATGTCCATGGTTATAGGGATTCATTGAAGATGATCATTAAATATTATTTATGTTTATATGATATATATTTTTGTGTTAAAAATTCACTATATTATTATGGGATGCTAGAAGAAAAAAAATTATGATCCTAATAATGTTTTATCTTGTTATATATTAAATCTCAAAATTTGGATCATGAAATAGACATTATTAATAATTATGTGGAATTGAATTTTTTTTCAAATATAATGATTTATGTAAAATATAATGATTGAGATTTTTAGAATTGTGAAAAATATGGTATTTTTTTAAATAAATTAAAACAAATGGAACCATAGTGTGAGTTGATTAGAATTTCATTATTCTGGGAATTGTCAAACAAATGTACATTCCAATGTAATCTCGGTGTAAGGAAACCATATGAGTGGTGATATTAGTAGGTGTTTTGGAAGGACCATCGTACTTAATGTTTAACACACAATCCCTAATTTATATTGTGGAGTTATAGTAATTATGGTTAGGGTATTATTTAAAACATATCCATGATACTCTTATTTTCATCATGGTCAAATGTGGGGTTATTAATCCCATTTCCCATATTTTCCCAATATGATCCATGTAACAATAATATATCAACTTTCCATTTTTAATTAAATTGAAGAATTCCTAGTGAGTAGAATCCTATTTTATTATGGATAAGTTAATACGATCATCTACCTTGGTTTCATCATTATTTCGGATGGTTCGACACTCTAAATCCATAAATATTTTATCTTTAATTACATTTCAAATTTATTCTAATTATGGAATAATTAAACATTGATACTGAATTGTATATTGGAATATAGTATGTGATTTATTACACAATGTTTTAGAAATTCATGCTCAATATGTTATATGGATATGTGAAATTAGACTAGGAAGACAAAAAAGGTGTCGAGATGATATTGATTTGTTTTCAAGTATCATTATATATTACATGGACTAAAATAGATATTCCATAAATGAGATTTATGTTTATGGGTCGCTGATTATCCTTGTTTCATTATGATCCCTCATATAGTGGTGTATGATGAACCCAAAATTATAATCTTGATATGAGAATAATTATAATGGTATGTGAGTAGTATATATTGACTAAGTTAGATGGTGTATTTAGAGTGAACTAATTTGTTGATAAATAAATGATTTGATTGCATTTTTTGTTGAGAAATGTAAAGAAGGATTTCTGGTAAAAGTATGTTAGGTTTACCTAAGAGGAGGATTGCTATCATAGCATGTGAAAAAATGTGTAAGGAAATATAATTCCAAATGTGACCATTGTAAATGTTTTACTGATGGAATATTAGTTTAATAACTAAAACGAATTGTAAATATTATAAAAATTTATAAAATAATTTATATGAATACTCAATAAAAATCATAATAATACAAACCCGTGAACGATAAAGGTTTAGTGTCTACGGAGACTAGACAATTACTAATCTCACAATATCTAGCATAATGTTCTTATCAAATAGCACAAATCTTTAACATAACCTACATCAAACCGTTGTTCATAACATGGGGAAAGGAAACATAAGAAAGGGTTAGATTAATGTCTCAGTAAGGGTGAACATTAGATATATCAATCAATGATAATAAATGATCATAAGATTATTATATTGGAATGATTACATGATCATAGTATTAAAAAATAATAAAAATTTAATAGATGATTTTAAATATTAGATAATTGATTAAGGACATATCTGAGATAATAACTTATTTATAAGAGTTTGGATTTAACAATAATCAATCCTGATCCACAAGAATATATCAAAAGCATAATATTTAGGTTATTGAAATAAAAATTTCTTTTGAAAATATTTTGTGAGTCTAGGAGTACAGTCAATTGTATCAAAGTGGATTGGGTTGACTCCCAATTTCAACATTTTCATAGTCATGGTTCTCCCCCATTATTATCATAGTTGAATATTTAATTTACTAAATTGGGTGTACTCCCGATTCCATTGGATATTATTTCATGTGAATTTTCATCTTTACACAATGCATTGGAGGGCTACATAATTCTGGGCCCATCCCTCATAGACCATGTATATTTATTCCATTAAATAATTAAATGTTAATGAATTAAATATATTAAAACCCACTAAAAAGAATCATGCTTCATAAATATTTCATGATATCCTTATAACATAACCCCTATAAAATAATAGAGTTCTAAAAATGCATCATGATTACTAATTAATCATGGGAGTGAAAATGGTATTGTAAAATGATCATTAAATAACAAGCGTTATAATCCATCTATAGAATGAATGAATACTATGTCACAAGAACATATCCGCAGTGAATCTTAAAAATCTTTGAAGTATTTTTACATTGAGGAAAAATACATTTATAAGGTCATGTAATCCTTTCATTCAAAACATGATAATTGTAATATTTTCATTTGTTAAATTTTTAAATAAAAATTTATAGAATATTGAGAATATTCATTCTTTGAAAGTTAACAAGTGTACTTGTAACAAATTATTAAAAGTTAATAATGGTAAATATGGCGGTAATTTTCATTTATTTCATCAACATTATAAGTAACCATTCATTTAATAGTTTTACTAGATATTCAAAAAACATTTTCTGAATAAATTTGTATAAAATGTTTTTATTAAAGAATTTTAAATAATTTAAAAGGTAATGATTTCTTTAAAATAATTTCAAGTATAGGAAAAATAACGAGATAATAAATTTTATGATCCTCAACATGGAAGAAAAATTTCATCAACCAAATATTAAATAAATTCCATTATTACTAAAAAAAATTTCTCACTAATTTTATGTACAAAAGCATGGGATATTAAAGGATATGATATAAAACTCAAGAAAAAATAGAGGATAAGGATATGTATGTGCTTTGAGAAATTAATATAATATAATTTCCCCTAAAAGGAACCTTGATAATTAACAACTATATAGGTAAATGAAATTTTAACATATACCCTTACAACTTTTGTAACATCAAAATAATAACCCCAATAGAAGAAATAAATTCATATTATTATTTTAATGAAAAAAATAAAATTATAATCATGATATAAAATATTAAAGTGTTAATGTATATGTCACATAATTTAATAATGTTGTGAATATGATGTATGTTTCACCAAAAAAATATAATTAAGATGAGAAACCCATAAATCAAGTCATCTATTTCATCATTTGTCTTCAAATATTAGGTTTAACATATAATATTTCATTATAAATATTTTTTAAAACCTTATTATTTTATATTAAACTACGTATCATTCATTTATAATTTCAAAATTTTATATTAATAATAATAGTTACATTTAAATGTACATTTGGGTGAAAACTGGTGTATTTTCAATGCATGATTTAGTTCGATTGTTCCAATAATTTACATTGGTAATTGTTTTATCATCTCAAGAGTAGTAATCAATAAATAACTATGATAATTATTCATTATATTAAATTTTATAATCATTAATTTTAATAGTATATGAAAAATGAATTACATCACTTCATAGAGATGATAGTCCCTATGTACGTAAGAGTGATGTTTCCACTTTTTGGTGCATTGTACGAAAGACTGGTATATTTAAACTGAACTCCCCAATATCATCATAATTTCATGAAGATTATATATATTTATTAAATAAATCTTTACTATAACAAATTCCAATAAAAAAGGAAAAAATTGAAATCAATTCATCATGGTGGTAGTCCACTTGACGAAAATATAGATAATTCAACTTTTAATTTGATGGAAATGAAGATGGAAAATGATGTTTTTATAATATTAATAAAAACATAGTAAATATATGAAATTAGATTCATCATTTTAACATCAATATAATTGGTCTATTAAAGGTGGAAGAAGATATAAAATTGAATGTATCTGGTAAAGAGTTATATCTATTCAACGAAAAACATATTATGAATGACACCTTAATACTTGAAAGGATGATATTAAAATAAAAATATTTCATATAGGATATGGTTGAGGATTTTATAAATGTATTTTTGTTGGATGTAACTAATTTAAGAAGATATTTTTTTGGTTGATAAGACAATAGAGAGGGTGTCCTTTTATTGTGAAGGAAAGGAGACACATTTTTTCGACCAAATCACTAAATATTATTAAAGAAATTGGTTATAATAGTCTAAAATATTGAATCATGTTAAAATCATTTTTATAAAAAGGTAAAAGATCAATGGGGAGATCACTGAGAAAGGTAATTTCTTGCTTTAATCCCATGTTGGCTAGGGTCTCTATAACCAATTTTGTTTCCCAATAAACTTATGTGATGATGTAATTGATGTTAAAGAGTGAGAATGAGAAATACATACAACACATTATTATAGAAAAAGAAAAATGCATGTTTCCATTTCAAATTTCATGAAAATTTTTTTACGAGTCACTTTCAATATAGAGATTATTCTAGCCAAAGAGATTGACCAAGGAAATGGCATGAATCAAACGCATTGTTTCGCTTCTAGAGAGGAGGCAACACTGGAACTACGAAGAAATCATCCAAGAATATGACCATTGATATTATTGAAGATATTGAAAGAACCTACAAATCCTTGATTTCTTTAGGAGGAACCTTCAAAATTTACATTAATCCATCTAGGAAAATAAGCTCTCTAGAAGAACACTTCTTAATGTGTGATGAGGTTGGTAGAAATTTCCATCTATCTGAAGAAGTCACTGGATTAGAAAGTCATGAACAATGTTGTTTTAGTGGCACTCTTTCACCATATTGGCATCACGTATGGAAATAAATATCTTCTCATGACTTGAATTTAGATTAAATGAACAATTGTTATGAATAAAAGTATTTCGATCATACCAGATCACATGGTGGCGCTTAGGGACAACATCAAGGGAATGATTTTTAGTTTTATGGAAACATTCCATTTCTACACATCTATTTTGTTTAGATTTTATTGATTCAATAATAATCCCTCTAAAATCAAATATTTTAAAAATATAGTTCCAATGATCAAAAGAAGTCGCACATGAATGAAAAAGATAGTTAGAATCTTCATTATTTTGGTTACAGAATCTTCATTTAGAGTAGAGTTAGATTCCAAACGACTAAAGGAAACTCTTTGCGAGGAGACTATTATGAGAAAAATTCCAAATAAGAATGAATCTTGAAGGATTAATCTAGGTCTCATTAAAGTGTTTTATCCATGATAAATAATTATAAGAATTACAAAAACAATGATTATAGTAGTTTTTTTGAGTTAAGCATACCATTGTAGGAAGGATCCAAAATTAAAAAATCAACCATATTTGAGAAAAGATAGTTTTCAATGGTACATAGAATGACATCATAAAGATGATCATGATTTGATTTTAGCATATATTTTTAATTGAGTAGTTGGTATTTTCAAGGGTTTGATCTGTTGGGGTTATATAATTCATGGGAGATCTATTTCAATTTTCTAACAAGAAATTCATACCTGACAGCCTAGAAACCATCCATCTATAATTATTCATAATAGTAGAAAAATATTGTTTAATAGAATTCAGGATGGAAGAGTCTAGGAAATTCAAGATTCCAACATTAAATTTGACAATAAATCTTTTTTAGTGAAAATAAATGGGATCAGAATTGTTCTAAATAAGGTTCCAAGTGAGCTTGTCCTATAGGGCAACATTAAAGTAAATAATATTTTTTATGCTAATACCACCTTTTTCTAAGTGATTGCTAGAAGTCGACCATGAGATAGTGACATGTATTCTTTCTAGAGTGATACTAGTTGAGATAAAAAATTTAATTTAGATATTCATCTTTATCATAACACCTGAATGCCATTTATAGATTATCATGGAGTAAACTATCATTTAAACAATAGTATATTTAACTGGAAAAATTATCCCTCCCATGGTGAGAGATTTTTATTTCCATGAAGAGAGTTAGTTTAGAACCAATAAAACCATGGAAGCTATGTAGTAGGCTTTGGGTCTCCCCAAAAAATGGGAACAAAATGATTAGTTAAAGTTAAGGAACACTATTTCAAGCCTAAATCATCGATAATGTTACATTTCCTATTACAAGGTATGTTATTTCCAAAGATGTTACATATGAAGACCCAGATTTTCTATGAACTATTTTTTAAATTTAAAAATTATTTTGATACCACGAAATCTGACGGTGCCAGATTCCATGGAACATAGTTCCTGGAATTATCCGTCAAAGTTTTGTTATGATTTAATTAGCACTCGTAAGAAATTTTCCAGAAAATGTTGAATAAAACTTAATTGATTTCCCAGATCAGAAATCTCTGCGCATAGTTGTGTTCAGGATGCCAGGTTTACCCTAGGTGCGACTTAATTTTAGTCGGCGTAGCCCTCCTATGAAAAAACCCTAAAATGGTAGAACTGTAAATAAAATAATTAAATGAAGTTATTTTTTCAATTCTTATAACTATTGAATGGTGACTCGGATTAAAAATCTGAGACCAGCACTGAACTCGTGAGGGTATTGTTTCTTTTCTAAGATACTAATATCGGCCTGTGTGGGCCAAAAATGGATGTTAGTTTATGGCTGTAAATAAAATAATTAAGTAACAATTATCTTATTGTTAAAATCCATAACATCTTAATGGTAACTCAGAACAAAAATCTGAGTGTACCGTAGGGTTCATTGGGGAATATTTACCTTAGGAATAGGCTAAAATCGACCGGTGGAAGTCGAGGGTGAAAGTTAATAATTTTTTGAACTTTTTTTATGATACATTCAATAGACATGGGGGTACAAAATTTCTAACAATTGAACTGGTTATTGGATTAAAATGTTTGAGGCACAATTGAATCCGTAGAACTAAGATTATCTTAAGGGAGGCATTAATTTAATAAGAGTGGGTCTGGAAAAATATTGTTTTGGGACATTTTATAAGAAATAAAATAAAATAACATTATTATTTTATTTTCTTTCTTATCCTCTAACTGAAAAACGTTGTATGGGAATAGCGATGAGTGAACCCACTAAATGGATTAACCTCCCAATAATAAGTATTGCCATCATTAAATAATTATGAAGGTTCCTAATTAATGAGCCCCTATTAATTCTTGACGTCATTTTTTACCCTCCCCCTCTCTTATTTATATATAGCTTGGGGGTGGTACTGACACAGCTTCACCAAGTCACGATGTGTTGGTAAAGTGAAAATATGCTAAACTGTTAGAGGACGAGGCTAGTTCTTATCATGAGGTGATGGAAGACACTGATCTATGAACCGAAATAAACGTATGAGCAGTTTCATTGGAAGCTAGTTCCGGAGGACACCATTCATCAGTCCTCTTCCAAAAATGTGCGCTCACCATCATTCATAGGTAGGGGTTCTGATTCTCATTTATTTCATGTGAATTTATTGAACACCTCTATAATCCCTCATGTTTACAAGCTAATGTCGAGGGTCTAGCCTAATGAACATGTCCAAGACCCTTCGCAATCTTTTCTACACCCTTGTGTTCTACATGGAATACCGCAACCGTGATGAGGTCGAACGGGTATGAAGAAGTCATCCGCCGATGCACGCTACAACAGGAGTCCGTAACGCAATGCCCCGACGGTAATTGGATTGGATGGCACCAGCTGTCCATAGAGGAGGTGTAGCGCGCCGTCACACACCACCATTGAGAAAAAAGGGATTACTTCACATCAGTTGCGTTAAAAATAGGAGGGGTGGTGTGCTGGTTCACGCCGTCGGTGAGCAGAGGGTTGTGGCTTGTCAGCGGTGGTGATCGGAGAGATCTGCCTACACTTTGGCTGGTCGTAGAATGAGAGGCGGCACGGACAACATGTCGCCGACGAGCAGGAGGCGGCGCAACCAGCGCGCCCCCGATAGACAAGAATTTGCGGCCAAAGTCGCGGTAGTGGCTGAACACATGCCTACTGAAGGTTCTGTGGTGACTAGGCCGAAAACACATGGTGTCGCCACTTCGATGACTGAACAGCCTTCGGGCTGTTTGGGTGTATGAGAGACTAGGTGGTCACACCCCATGCGCCGGCTGGGCTTCCCCTTGTGGGCTGCCCCCTAGCTGGCCCCTCATCATGAGCATCCCCATTATGGGCCACCCCCTTGTGGGCCTCCCCATTGCGGGCTTCCCCCAGACGGTCCGGGTTGGACCTTGACCAAGCAGGTTGGGCCTGCCGCAGCCCCGCCCAGACTAGGTCAGGCCGGGTAGGTCGGACCAGGTCAGATCGGACCTAGGCCAACCGGACCTAGAAATCAGATAAAGGTATATATATTGAGGAGAAGACATCCATTAGATGAACCATCTACGAAATTGGGATCCTTGTAATGAGAAAATCTGTTTTTTATACTCCTCTTGAGTTTTGTAAATAGTTGGAGTGTGGTCGGGTTTGATCGAATCCAAATTCAATGAGGCCCCAAGAACTAAAACGCTTATAACTCACAGACCAGGAATCTGATTGACAGACCGTCTATCGCGTTTGAACCCTTAGGACATGGTGGTTCTTTGGGTTAATCCTTTTTAGAGAATATTGGTAGGAGATGTATGACCTATGTCTCGGGGGACAATTATATGGAACTAAAATGCACTGGGTGTGAGGAATCCAGTGGTTGCGAGTGAGGCGATGGTTAGAGACAGATCACACGGAGGTCAGTGCTCAGTGATAATGTGTGGGTCTGCGTATACCAATCATGTGTGGGTCATATCCTGTGTGATTCAGCACTTAGCGATCCTTTGTGGGTCATTTATTACTGATCCTATGTAGGTCAGATCCTCAATGGGTCTGCGCTCAGTGATCCTGTGTGGGTCAGCGCATATCGATCTTCTGTGGTTTAGATCATGTGTGGGTCTGCGGGGGTTAGTTATCTATCATCTCTAGGCCGGTCAGATCTTCTATAGATCATTGCGGTGGTTAGTACCTATCGATCCTATGTGGGTAAGACTTCGTATGGTAATAAGTAGTGTCTCTTGATAGAATAAGATGATCTAGATTCGCGACTAATCATCTGTACTTCTATACTTCACTGAAAAACATGGTTTTAGCTGAGACTCTTTTTTAGTTGTCTCTATTTCTATGTGCTTTGTGATTGAGATCATGTTTTTTGGTTTTCCTTTGTGTAATTATGAGAGACCATAGGTGGTCTCGAGGTCCCTACCAGTTATTGTTATACTCACCCCTACACGGGCTTCACCCACACCTTGTGGTTTCAGGTGCAGATGATGAGTAGCTGGGTTGAGGTTTGAGGGTGCAAGGACAAGTAAATATGCGGAGGAGATAGGGGAACATGGATTGCTGAGGAGGCAATCTGAACATACCTTATAGATAGGATCCACGGAAGATGACCCATGTGTCTTTTCCTTTTTTTCTTTTGTACTTGTACTTTTCTAGTTGGGGCTTGTATTCTAGCCCCGTACTTTCATCACTCTTTTACTACAACAGTTACATAGTGGATTCTTCTTATTTAATTCTATTCCTTGTGTTTGTACAGGTTTAAAGGTAATGCATTCCCATTATAGGGATACGCCTTTTTTGGTTCTAGTCACCTTCCCCTAGCCTTTGGACGGCGGGCTTGGTATCGTCCCGACACAGGCCCCGGGGGACTGGTGGTGACAACGTCTAATCAAAGGAGTATGTTCTACCAAAGAACTATGACTCTGATTTTTTTATGGAGGAATGGTTTTAAATGTTTTCATTGTGGTTTTTAGTTTAGGGAGTCCAGTTTTGTTGCTGCGGCTGATTAATCAATACATTAAGACCCTGAATTCTGATTTTCGACTCGGTGCAAAAAAACACTGATTGTGTGTGTTTTGAAAATGATTTTTGCCTCGGTTTCTTTGGAGTCATCACACCTGGTAAACATAATGAATTTGGCACACTTATCTCTTATGAGGATGTCGCCACATAGACATCCATCTATAATTCCCTAGAGAGTACAAGATGACTCTCCACTGAGCGACGAGGCTCCGGTGCAGGGCCCACTTACTGTGTTGTCACTTTCTGGTGGAGTACCAACACCACCTCCACCAGTTGGGCAGAATTTACCACCATCCTCACTGGTTTATGGTGCATGCCTACTGAGCGCGTTGCATGAGTACCAGGGGCAGAGGCCTCCAAGGATTCAAGGCGAGACAGATTCCTAGGTAGCTGAGGACTAGGAGGAGGTTGTGGGTGGAGTTTTCTGCCTATTTGGGACCGCAACAGATTAGATGGAGACCATAGTTTCTAGTCTTTATTTGTGCATCACCATGAGGATGGTCTGCATCGTGTGAGGCTTCGATACATGGGTCATTTCATGATGTGGTAAATTCGGGTATTGTTCCAGCTATATCACAACCCGTTGGTCTATAGTTACAACTGGTGGTATCGGTAAAGGATAGATGTCGGCATAGTTTCTTTCACATGTTTTAGCATCAGATACATTTTTGGTTCCATGGTGAGACTGACTCACTGGAGTCTAAGGACGGGAATGAGGTGGTGGCTAGGTATCCATCTACCTAGGGCAACATTCGATCTGATGGTAGCACCATCCAATGGATAAATTGAGAAAAACTATGCTACCCCTGACCCAGAGTGAGCAGGAATGGTCTTCATCGTGAAGATGCGGTAGCACTACCCAATGGATGAAATGTGTATCTTATCATAGAAGGACATAAACTTGAGACAATGGTGATGGCTAGAGTTCTTCTAGGACTATGACCATGAGATAGTCAATAATCATATGAAGGGGAACGTGGTAATAGACGCACTCTACCAGAGGACCAGTTTAGAGCTGCTAAGTGAGGTATCAGAGTAGCTATTCGTGCTACGGATATCCTTCGGGGATAAAGAGGGAGCATCTTACCTTCAGTCTATGACTGTCAGTCCCCCAATTCTTCAGCGACTTCGGGAGGCACAACTTGGGATTTCCACTATGAGGCATGATTTGATCATATATCCTTAGGACAGTCTCTTGAAGGATTTTCTGAAGGTGGGGTTCACATCATCCTTTTCAAAGAATGCATAATGGTATCAGTGACACTTTAGGAGGAGGTATTGATAGAGATCCATAAATCCCCATTTAGTGGTACATCATGGAGTGGTGAAGGAGTACCAGGAGATCTGGCGTCAGTTTTGGTGGCGATGGGTAAAGAAAGCAATTGCAGAATTCTAGTGCTAATAGAAGATAAAGAACTTTGGTGTTCCAGGAGGTGGACCATGTATTCTTATGAGTTTCTCCTTGTTGGAGACAATAGATATTTTTCCAAGGTGGTAAATTATCATTGAGGTTTATCAGACCATTTCAGATACTTCAGAGGATAGAAGAGGTGGCATATTGGTTGGCACTTTCACCGTAGTTGGAGAGGGTGCACGACATCTTCCACATTTTCCAGCTGATGTGATACATGTACAACCCATCTCCAGACATCGACCATGGAAATATAGACTTAGAAAATGGGGTGACATTTACGGAGGTTCCAGTAGATATTGAGGATCGATAGGAGTGAGTCCTCCATGTGAATTTGATACCTCTGGTGCACATTCCCTGGAATCACGAGAACTACTAGGAGAGAACTTGGGAGCATGAGGATCAGCTTCGTGCTCAGTACTCACATTTTTTCTCTTAGTGTATGTTGTGTCTTTCGGGGATAAAACTCACTAAGGCGGGGAGAATTTAAAGACCCTAATTTACCATGTAATATTTTTAATTATATGGAATTTTTTTGAAATTGAAAAATCTTACGGCACATGTTCCGAGGCCCGGAGTGCTTGGAATGATTCGTCAAAATTTTGTTAAATTTAATTAGCGCGTGTAAGAAGTTTTTCTGAAAAAAGTATAATAACCCTTAAAATATGCCCATTATGGAAATCTGATGGCACTTTTGCATCAGGATGGCAGGTTTACCTTGGGAAAGGCTAAAAATTAGTTTGTGTAGGCCTCTAGTGAGAAATCCAGAATATGGAATAACCTTAAAAAATATATTAAATAAGCTTATTTTATTTTTCAAATTTGTATTACTCACGAACAGTGACCCAGATTAAAAATGTGAGACCACCATTGAACTCATAAGGGTATGATTTCTTCAAGCAGATAATAACATTGGTTGGAGTGGGCCAACTATAGAAGTTAGTTGTTGGTCGTAACTAAAATAAATGTGTATCAATTATTTTATTGTTAAAATACATTACTTATAAACGGTAACCTAGATTAAAAATCCTTGAGTACTGTTAGGTTTATTGGGGTGTGTTTCCCTTCAGTAGAGCCTAACCATGACTGGAGTGAGTTGAGGGAGAATGTTAATAAAATATTGAACTTTTTGCAAGGTATGTTCAGTAAACTCACCGACGGCATTTTCTGTGTTTTGAACTGGTGCTCAGATTAAAAATAAGCGGGAATAGTTGAATCTGCAATGCTGAGATTATCATATGGGGGGAAATTTTTTTACCGGAGTCGGATAGGGAAAAAAATTAATGTTTTGGGACTTTTTAAAAGAAATAAAATATAATAACTTTTTTGTTTTAATTTATTTCATATCCTCCTACGAACAAACAGCGTATTGGACCCATGATGTGTCACGACAATAAATGGATTAACCTTTCAATCATAAGTAATGATGTCGTTGGAGAATTAGGAAGGTTACTAGTTAAAGAGCCCCCATTAATTATATACATCGTTACTTACCATCCCATCTCTAATTTTTATGGAGCTTGGGGGAGGTATCGGCATAGATTAACCTAGAAGCGATGTGCTGGTAATGTGTTGAGACACAAAACCATTAGAGGATAAGGAAAGTTTTGGCAGGAGGTGACAGGAGACATCGAACCACAAACTGAATATCGACGTATAAGAGGCTCCGTCAGAAGCAAGATGAAGAGGATGACGAAAACAGATCCAGTTCCACAAATGTGCACTCACCATTCGAGAGTTCGAGGGACTGGGGGTTCACACCCCCATGCCGACTGGGATGCCCATTGTGGGCCACCCTTCATGGGATTCCCCATTGCAGGACACCCCCTTGTGGGACATCCTTTGCAGGCAACCCCATTGCGGGCCACCACAGTGTTGGATGCCCCTCGTGGGCCTCCACATTGCGGGCTGGGCCACCCTTGCAAGCCACCTCCTTGCAAGCCGGGCCTGAGCTCAGACCCGCTCGGACCATAATGGATCGCGTCGGTACGACCCATTCGGACCGGACCCGGGCTATGCGGGCCTAGAAATAGTTGAAGGGCCATATCTTGAGAACTGAAGGTCTATTAGACGAACCATCTACGGTGTTGGGATCCATGGATAGAGAAAGTCCTTTTTGTTATAATCCTATTGATTTTTGAAGATACTTGGTGTACATACAGGTTGTATTGATCCCAAAACCAACCAGGGCCTGGAACTAAAATGATTATAACCCACAGACCCGACGTCCGATTTACGCACCTTCTATCACATTAGATCCCTTATGACATGGATGTTATTTGGGTTAATACTTTTCAGATCATATTGGCAGTCAAGGTACAACTGATATCTTGAGGGCATATTCTACAGAACTCGAGTGCATTGGGTGTGATGAATCTAGTGGCTGGCAGTGAGGCTGAGGTTGGAGACAGATCCTATGGAGGTCAGCACTCAGTGATGCTATGTGGGTCAGAGCATGCCAATTTTGTGTGGGTCAGATCTTGTGTGGGTGAGTGCTCAGTGATCCTATGTGGGTCAGCACATACCGATCTTGTGTGGGTCTGCGGGGGTTAGTTACCTATCGACTCTGGGTGGGGAGAATCCTATGTGGAACATTGTGGGGGTTAGTACCTATAGATCCTGTGTGGATCAGACTCTGTTTGGTTAGAAGTAGTTCCTCTTGATAGAATAAGATGAACTAGTTTCGTGACTAATCATTTCTACTTCTATACATCACTGAAAAACATGTTTTGAGATGATACACTTTTTGAGTTGTGTCTATTGCTTTGTGATTTTCTATTGAGATAATGTTTTGTGGGTTTCCTTTGTGGAATTCTGAGATACCTATAGGGGTATAGTGTTCCCTACTCAGTGTTGTTATACTCACCCCAGCATGGGATTCACCCGCACATTGTTGGGGCGAGTGCAGACGACGAGCAGTTGTGCCGAGGAATGAGGGAGCTAGGACCACGCGGTACGCGGAGGAGACCGGTGGACGTGGAGTGCGGAGGAGGCGAACTGTATCCATCGTTCTGGTTGGATCCTTAGAGGATGACCCATGAGTTGTTTCCTTTTTTTGTTGTACATGTACTTTTCCAATTGGGGCTTGTATTTCGGCCCCTTACTTTCTGCACTCTTTTACTACATTAGTTACTTAGTGGTTGCTTTTTGTTTCATTCTAGTATATGTGTTTTTTCAGTTTTAAAAGCAATGCCTTCCCATTATAGGGATATGCCATTTCGGTGCTAGTTGCCAGCCCCTAGCCATTGGAAGGCGGGTTTGGGGTAGTCACGACACTGGCCCTGGGGAATGGGTTGTGACATTACATGATTTGTTCAAACTAATGGTCTAACCAGTGATATCTTCATAGAGTGAGAAGATACTATATCATATGAAGGTGGTGCTATGTGGAAAAATTTCAAAGAGAATATATTTTAATGATTAAATTACATCTAAAATTAATATATTTAATTGTTTATGTAGCATCTTAAACATTTTAATTTGGTTTAATCCAATGACTAACAATTGTTTACCTTATGCTTGATAACCCCATTTTTATTCTCAAAGTGTTATTAATTTACATATATGGTAAAAATTGTATTAAATATGGTAATCCTATAACATTTTCATCTATATAAAATCCCTATTTCATAATTTCAATATTTTTTGTTTTTTGAATTAGTAAATAAAATATTATTTACCTAAAAACCCATTATAGTTATTTTAAAAAACATTTATATATTTTTAATCGTTTCACAAGAACTATATCAGTGTAGTGAATGAATATAAGCTAATTATACTATCAATAAAAATTAAAAATAAGATAACATGATAAAATTAAATTAATTATGTTTAAAATGTATTTTTATATTCATTCCTAACATATTCTTATCTTTTTGTGAACACATAGGATAAATTTAAATTAAGAGAATGACATTTTTGGAATTTTTGTAATGTAAAATGGAACTCTGTTCTCATATAGTCTACTATTTTCACAGTTTAGACAAATTATAAACTTCCAATGAAATATAAGAATATGTATGAGTTCTTTTGACTCCTTATTGTGTATTTTCATCATTTTCCCCCATTGTACCCTTTATCGACATGAAAACTTTTACCATAAATATAATAAATAATTATTAAAATTAAATGCTAATTTTTAAAAAATTTGAACCATGTAATTATAAATATGTGATTCATTTTTGATAAATCAATTTTTATAAGTTGAATAATTAAATTTTATTAAATGGTATAAAACGAAACAAAATAATTTTTTAGAGAATTATATTTTTGACCATGTAACGCCCCGACCCCAGTTACCCAGAGTCAGTTCATTATTACATAACATTGGTATGATCACAATAAAGACCATGTCTCGAAAGAACAATTAGTTTTGTAGCCTTGGAATAACTAGATACATTAATAAAGTTTACATTACATCATAAAATGAAAACTACAACAACATAGTCTCCATAGTCCACAATCATACTATCCCTGCAGGTCATTCATAATTAATTCTTCACAATCCTGGGAAAAATAAAATATTGAAAGGGGTGAGCTCAAATGCTCAGTAAGGATAAAAATATAGCAGAAGCTTTAATAGATAACCATAAACACTTAATGCAATGTATAACTAAAACAAAAGCCTTTTAAACTTCAACTTCAACATAGTATGGGAAAAGTAAAATGAAATAATGACATTTACTTATTCACATGGATATTCTACTAGTCAAACAATCACATGAAATATCAATAAACACTTTCATAATAATGGAATGCATAATTCCAGACTATCATAACCGAATATCCAAGGCCTCGTGCCAAGACTACAAATAAGATTTTGCCAAGGCCTTGTGCCAGACACTAGTTTGTCTCATGGGTCGTACCGATGCATCGACAAGCTATAGCAGGCTCTACCCGTCACATACTAAGTCCAATGCATTCCTCATATTAAAAGTTTGAAACATAACTTAAACATTAGTATTAAAACTAACATACAAAATGTCAATACTTATCCACAAACCATGAATGGTATAAAAATAGCACATCCACAGTCAAACATAACTCATTCGATACAATATGGGATATTGTATTGTATCATATTAACCTCAATAGAGAATAATGAAGGATATTGACATAGATGAAAATAATCATGAAAACTATTTGAGATAAATATCCCCCTTTTTCTTGAAATCCTTTAAATGTCACACTATTTTTCAAGATGCCATTTAAAAATAGATTTTTGAATCAAAGTGTCCCATACCACTTTGAAACTTTTAAAAGGATTTTTAATTTTAAAAAATTAATGTTCACATAAATAAATCCTTAAAAACATTTTTAAAACATGGACATTAATGAGAAAGATTTAGAAGAATAAGTCTTTAAAACATTTAAAAATGGTATTTTAGTTAGAGTTTCTAACAAAAAGAGAGACACTTGAATACAAATAATTGAGTTAATAAAAACCTTTTAATATCATGTGAATAAAGGGATTCATGATATACAATGTCAAAGTATATTATATACACAACATAAAAGTGATTTGGTTTATAACAACAAATAAGTCTCAATGGAATGTAAATTGAGATGAAATCTCTCATAAAGGCTGTATCCTTAGGTTAAGTATAAATCAACGACATAATTATGTGTGAAAAATATATATACACTAAATATGATGGGATATTTAGTGTAAAAAAAACAAAGTACATTCACACATATTCCTGTGAAAACAACACCAAAGAATTGGATGTTTATCTCAACAAATCGAGATTGAGTAAAAATTACTCTTATCTAGTTCATACCGATGACTTGAGAATTTATCAATGGAGTGATTATGTGTATAAAAAGTATATCCACGGAAAGGGGAGTGTAAATTATTACATAATCAAATTAATAGTTATTCTACACATAATCTTGGAGTATAATAATCATTGAAGTATGCGTAAAGCCGAATGAGTGGAAATTGAAATTTCAAATTCCCTTATTGATTTGATAAAATACAAAACATAAACCCATGAAAGAAGTATCACACAATGATGATGTAAATATACATTAATTAAAGTATATTAAACAATGAATACAAACATGGGCAGTACACACGCCACATGTAATAAATAAGTGGTGAACAATGGAATTCTCACGGAATTAAAAGTGAGATAAGAAACCCCTTACCACGTTGTAATCAACTGAGTCGTATGACCAAAAGTTAATAACCATAAAATGATTTACATAATAACATGAATATAAAGAGAATCATGATAATATATATCAAATGGTAGTACACAATACACCACATTCAATAAATTAGTGGCGAACAATGGAAATCTCATAGAATTGAAAGTGAGATAAGAAAATCCCTTATCACGTTGTAATCAAATGAGTCGTATGACCAAAAGTTAATAACCACCAAATGATTTATAGATTAATAGGAATATAAAGAGAATCATGATAATATATATATCAAATTTCAGTACACAATAAACCACTTTCAATAAATTAGTGGCGAAAAATGGAAATCTCACGGAATTGAAAGTGAGATAAGAAAATCCCTTACTTTTTACTTTTTCCTTGGTCGATAATAGGTTAACCTCCTGTATAATGGTGAAATAATTTTTATTGAATTATACAAGAATAATTTACATTAATATGATATCATATATGATCTCTTAACATTTATTTGTTAATAATATCTTAGTGTTATAGTCATTCCGGGTGTTAACTTACTCGTTTTCCTTTATAATCTTTGTTACGTAAGTCATGTTTGTAATGGATAGGTTGTATCTTATTCACATCCAGAATGACATAAAGTCCTTAAACATTATTTTTAATCATCAAATGATAATTATACTTGAATGGATATTATGGAGAATGAATCTAATCACATTCGTGGAGACGGTAGTCCGTACGTACGCACGAGCGACAATATCATTCATTTGATGTTAAAATAATATATAATTGGATGGTATACCATATAGGCAGAATAATTATCATGTTATATTTATTATTTATATGAATTAGACATAATTATTATACCCATCCAAATAATAATTTATTGAATGACAATTACACCACGACGTGGAGATGGTATGTCGTACGTACGCACGTATGGTGACATGCTATTCAAAGGATGGATAGAATAGAGAATATTAATGTACCATATTTATAATAAAATCACACTATATAGAAGATACTGGAGTTATTATAATATAAATAACAATGAAATAAGAAGTTTAAGAAGAAAGAAACTTGAAAAACGGTGGTGAAATTATTACTTCCTCTTCAGGTTCTTCCTTTTAATTTGATCAAAAGGGCTCCTTAGGTTGGCTTTATGATCAAAATAAGGCCTCTAGGTTGTATTGAGGGAAGTTTAGAGAGTATTTGAGCAGGTTTTGGACGAACCAAAAGGCTTTTAAGGTGTCAATTAATGAGAATATGGTGTTCCCTTTTATAAGAGGGGTGAGGGGCACCTTTGGAAAAGCTAGAAATATTATTTTATAATAAATTCATATTCAGTTTCTAATGGATCCAAAGTGGGTTATGTAAAGGTTAAGGTGGGGATAGGTCGAAAACCACTCAACCAATAGTATTTAGATAGGTTTTGGTAAATATATTAACCTTATCATTAAGTATTAACTCTTAGTTAATTAGTTTCAATTTTACAATGTCTCTTTGTATTTTTATATTATATGGATCATAAACTTACTATATACATACAAGCGACCCCGAAGCGGTCCATTAATGATACAACTATAATGATATAAGTCTTTTGGACGAACCTTAGATTTTTATAAATTTAATATAAATTTATAATATAATATTTTTTTTTAAAAATCTTTTATATCAATTTTGAAACTATTCAATAATTGATTTTTTAAAAAATCATAACAGAATGATTAATTAAAAAAAAGTTAATTAAATCAATCCTAACATTTCATATTATCCTATGAAAATATTTTTATTTATAAAAAGTCTAAAATTAAATTTATTTGGGTATTTATAATATCAATTATTCTAATATTTAATTAATTTAGTAATTACTACATCACCATTGTGTCATAAATAAATTTAATTATATAATGCCTAAAAACTATAAATAAAATATCATTATGTAGGAACACTTTTTAGATTTCTAATTAATATTTATAGCCGAAAATAAAACAAATATAACCCTATGTAACAATTGTTTTTATAAAAGATATATGCATGTGTCATTTTTGTATTAATTTTAACTTAATTAAAATAATGTGTCCCTATCACTTACAAGTGGCTCCATGGGGTCCCAAAATCGACCCAAAGATGATCATGGTCGGAAATGTGGCAACCAATATGGATAAGACATGATTTATGGTAATTTTTTTATTATTATAATAATAATTTTTAACCCTTACTTACCGGATTTACCCTTCAACCATGGTAAATAAAATATTTACCGAAGTAATTATTCAAAATGTCTAAAAATAAAAGTTACCTATTGACACAATTCGAACATCCTGATTCCAAATATGGAATCCATTTTTCTAAATTCAAAACACAGAAGTGGCAGAAATTAATTTTAAATTAATTCTCGTTGTTAAAACAAAAAGCATGTTTTTAAGAGATAATAACAATCAAAAGATTGACACTTGTTAATATCTGGTTTAATTGTGAAAATATGTCCAACAAAAAACATTGAATTAAATGGAAAAAATATATTCTAAATATACTTTAAAACCACTCCAATTCATAATTTATCAATATTAATTAATTCGATTAAAAAAGTTGTTTTTAATTAAAATTTAGTAATTTTCACTATTTATCAAAATATGAAAGTTATCCGAAAAGTACCAAAATTTCACCCTAGGCTAATTTCGATATTCCGAATCCAAAAATGAAGTCCATTTTGAGAGATATATTTTATAAAATATCAAAAATTAGTTATTACTATTCATAACGGCTGGTTTGATTGGTTGTGGTGTGTTAGAATCTCGAAGTTGCGTACAATGCACGCCATTGCATTATTCAAAGGGAAACGTACCGTGGAAGCGTGGGTTGTTACATTCTCCCCTCCTTAAAAAATTGCATCCTCATAATTTTTTTAATATTGGGCTTGATAATATAATGGAATGTTCCACATCAAAAAAGAGTAAAAAACCTACCACTTTAAAAGAAAGGAAGAGAGGTATAAAGGTCACCCAAAATAACCCATACAAGGATTCCATGTTGGAAAACATGGATATGGATGATAAACTATATGTTCAGTTCTGATGGAGTGGGATAGAAAACATGATCAGGAGAAAGTTAACAATAAGAAAATCACAAACTTGTGTTCGGACAAACGGTCCTTAGTCTCCTAGTAGGAAAAGTAAATGGGAAACATTTTTTTTGTTTTAAGATACATTACATAAGGATGAGGAATTCATTTATGATATTGACTAAGAACATAATTACATATACTTACATTTTATGTAGAGATTCATTCTTTAATTACTTTTTACAACTAACTCATTTATTTTGTACAATGAGTATTCAAGAAGAATTGGTCACAATGGAAAAGCTACAATAAACTTCTATAGAAATACATGATCCAGGTAGGATAAACTATATATTTACATTATCATTAGAGATTAATCAAAACCAAAATGGTTAATATAATATCTGATGACCCCCCAAATGGATATTCCATTAGAGAAAAAACACTAATCCTAATTTCTAAAATTAAACCATCAATACCCCAAAGTTAAATAAATACCATTAAATAATCAATTGTCTTCAAAATCCTTAAATATAATCCAAACTAAAATTTAAACACAAAACTTATAAGAATGTAGTCTTCCACATTAAATTTTATATCCAAATGACATTAATTACTCTTAAAGTCACATACTTAAAATTAATTAACCTAATCATTTCCATAAACAACCCAAATCACTATCAATCTATAATAAATACATAGATAAAAATCTACCATTACTCCTCAAATGAAATCCCATACTATTCTATTTTCCTTGGGCATATAGTGTTCATAACGAAGCGAACAGCTTCCAAGATAACATCTACCACTTAATCACCAAATCATTTTACTATACTAAGGGTATTCAATTGTTAAGACATAAGATCCCAAATCAAATTATTATTGATCAATAAAATCATTTAACTAAAAAATAATAGTCACAATAACCAGGTACTTCACGTAGTCCAGTTGTAGGCGATAAATCCCAATCGCACTTTGGTTGTGGCTTCGATTCCCACACCTTTGTCCGACGCGACGGGTTGTCACACGGTCTGCATGTTTTCATTTTTCAAAAACTATATTTTATAACATTACCAAAATGAGATAAATTCCTCAAAATAACCATAACATAATTTAACCACAAATCTTATCTCATTCCTTGCATTTTCATCCCAAATTATGATAACTTATAATTGCCTCAAACCCAACGATCATATAAAACCAAATAGTTATTTATAACTATATCCACAAGAGAAAAGATAATTCTTCCTCAAATATCATTCTCACATGGAAAACTGAAGGGTTAAAAATACAAGAGAAAATTATTCTAAAGTAAACCCATCAACAATAAGCACTAATAATTTTTAAACATTTATCCAATTATTTATTTCCACATAGCTTCTTCTTTGACCAAGAAAATATCCTATAGTATAGGGCATTCACTCGGGTAATGGCCAAGTCCCCTACATTTACAGAAAATGACTGTAAATGGATTCTTGGGTCTATTTTTATCTTCTTTCATAGTAATCTTCATTTTTCTTTGGCAATTCTTCAATTTATGTCCATCCTCCCCAAACGAAAAGAATTTCTTTGTCCCATTGAGACACATTCCTGGGTGTCACCTTCCACATTTCCTACATCAGGGAAATTGAGAATTTTTATCTCCATGGTCTCCACTACTGGATCTCTTATCATTCATCACCATTCTCTTCTTTTTTGAGTCCGGGAATTGGTTAATATATATATTTTTGATCATATTTTTGGAAAATTGATTTGGAATAAAGACGATATATTTTATTCCTATCAACAATCCATTTTGTTACTCATTTCCGTCACTGTTCCCACCTTGTACATCATTCTCAAAGTCGCTATGACCTCCTTGGAATCTAGCCATTGACTAAAACCAGAAAGCATTGTGTGAGTAAAAGTAGTCATATAATCAATTATAGATTAACATGTCACCATATTCTCAATTTGAAAAACATTAGGATGAACAAAGGTCATTTACTCTCATCTTATATATATAATACTTCAAATCGGTTTGTAAAGAAAATGTAAATTATCCAAGGCATATCCCCCGGGAGTGTCATAACCAAGAGTGCAGCAAAGCCCGTTGTCGTGCACCAGTTCCCATTCGAGTCTAGCTCAAAGTGGTGTTTTCAGGTTTTACCCCTAGGTACATCTGTCCTAGAGCTGCCTCTACCTGCTCGTATCCAGACATGGATGTATTGCTCGGAAAAACTCACAAAATATCTACAATACCAAAATTCTAGGAAGTTATTCTATACTAATCCTCAAAGTTCATCTTAGGTCTACGTTCTCTAATCAGAGTTTATCTAAATCTAGTTTCCAAGGATTGTACTAAACTTCCTCTAATACCAACTGTAAAGCCCCGAACCTAGTTACCCAGAGTCAGTGCATTATTACATAACATTGGCATGATCACAAGAAAGATCAAGTCTTGAAATACCGATTAGTTTAGTACCCTTGGAATAACTAGATACATTAATAAAGTTTACATTACATCATAAAATGAAAACTACAACAACATAGTCTCCATAGTCCACACTCATACAATACCTACAGGTCATTCATAATTTTCTGCTTCACAATCCTGGGAAAAATAAAACATTGAAAGGGGTGAGCTCAAATGCTCAGTAAAGATAACAATATAGAAGAAGCTTTAATAGATAAGCATAAACACTTAAGGAAATGTATAACTAAAACAATAGCCTTTTAAACATCAACTTCAACATAGTATGGCAAAAATAAAATGAAATAATGCCATTTACTTATTCACATGGATATTCTACTAGTCGAACAATCACATGCAATATCAATAACCACTTTCATAATGATGGAATGCATAATGCCAGACTGTCATAACCACATTGCCAAGGCCTCGTGCCAAGACTACAAATATGATTTTTCCAAGGCCTTGTACCAAGACACTAGTTTGTCTCATGAGACCTACCGATGCATCGAGGATCTATAGCGGGCTCCACCCGTCACTTACTAATTCCAATGCATTCCTCATATGAAATGTTTGAAACATAACATAAACATTCATATTAAAACTAGCATAAGAAATGTCAATACTTATCCACAAACCATGAATGGTACAAAAATAGCACATCCATAGTCAAACATAACTCATTCGATACAATATGGGATATTGTATTTTATCATATTAACCTCAATAGAGAATAATGATGGATATTTACATAGATGAAAATAATCATCAAAACTATTTGAGATAAATATCCCCTCCTTTCTTGAAATCTTTTAAAAGTCACTCTATTTGTCAAGAAGCCATTTAAAAATAGATTTTTGAATCAAAGTGTCCCATACCAAATTGAATCTTTTAAAAGTATTTTTAATTTTAAAACATTAATGTCCATATAAATAAATTCTTAAAACCATTTTTCTAACATGGACATTAATGAGAAAGATTTAGAAGATTAAGACTTTAAAACATTTAAAAATGGTATTTTAGTTAGAGTTTCTAACCAAAATAGAGACATTTGAATACAAATAAGTGAGGTTATCAAAACGTTGTAATATCATGAGAATAAATGGATTCATGATATACTATGTCAAAGTACATTATATGCACCACATAAAAGTGATTTGGTGTATAACAACAAAGAAGTCTCTATGGAATGTAAATTGAGATGAAATCTCTCAAAAAGGCTGTATCCTTAGGTTAAGTATAAATCAAAGACATAATTATGTGTGAAAAATATAAATACACTAAATATTATTGGATATTCAGGGTAAAATATTAAAAGGACATTCACACATATTCCTGTAAAAACAACACCAAAGAATTGGATGTTTATCTCAACAAATCGAGATTGAGTAAAAATTAATCCTATCAAGTTCATACCGATGACTTTAGAATTTATCAATGGAGTGATTATGTGTATAAAAAGTATATCCACAGAATGGGGAGTGGAAATTGTGACATAATCAAATGAATAGTGATTCTACACATAATCTTGGAGTAAAATAATCAATGAAGTATGCATAAAGCTGAATGAGTGGAAATTGAAATTTCAAATTCCATTATTGATTTGGTAACATAAAAAACATACACCCATGAAAGAAGGATCACACAATAATTATTTAAATATACATTAATTAATGTATATTACACAATTAATACAAACATGGGAAGTACACACACCACATGTAATAAATAAGTGGTGAACAATGGAATTCTCACAGAATTAAAAGTGAGATAAGAAACCCCTTACCACGTTGTAATAAACTGAGTCGTGTGACCAAAAGTTAATAACCATCAAATTATTTACAGAATAACATGAATATAAAGAGAATCATTATAATATATATCAAATGGAAGTACTAAATACACCAATTTCAATAAACTAGTGGCGAACAATGAAAATCTCACGGAATTGAAAGTGAGATAAGAAAATCCCTTACCACGTTGTAATCAACTGAGTCGTATGAGAAAAAGTTAATAACCACCAAATTATTTATTGAATAACATGAATATAAATAGAATCATGATAATATATATATATCAAATGGCAGTACACAATTCACCACTTTCAATAAATTAGTGGCGAAAAATGGAAATCTCACGGAATTGAAACTGAGATAAGAAAATCCCTTACTTTGTACTTTTTCCTCGGTCGATGGTAGGTTAACCTCCTATATAATGGTGAACTAATTTATACTGAATTATAAAATAATCATTTACATTAATATGATATCATATATGATCTTTTAACATTGATTTGTTAATAATATCTTAGTATTATCATCATTTCGGGAGTAAACTTACTCGTTTTCCTTTATATTCTTTGTTACGTAAGCTGTGTTTGTTATGGATAGGTTGTATCTTATTCATATACAGAATTACATCATGTCCTTAAACATTATTTTTAATACTCGATTGAGAATTATACTTTAATGGATACGATGGAGAATGAATCTAATCGCGTTCGTGGAGACGGTAGTCCGTACATACGCACGAGCGACAATATCATTCTTTTGATGTTAAAATA
Source organism: Viscum album (assembly GCA_963277665.1). NCBI lineage: Eukaryota > Viridiplantae > Streptophyta > Magnoliopsida > Santalales > Viscaceae > Viscum > Viscum album. The sequence continues at coordinate 323,047,546 of OY728156.1, forward strand.
ATATATAATTTGATGGTATACCATATAGACAGAATAATTATCATATTATATTTATTATTTACATGAATTACACATCATTATTATACTCATCCAAATAATAATTTATTGAATGACAATTACACCAAGACGTGGAGACGGTATGCCGTACGTACGCACGTATGGTGACATGCTATTCAAAGGATGGATAGAATAAAAAATATGATTGTACCATATTTATAATAACATCACAGTATATAGAAGATACTAGAGTTATTATAATATAAATAACAAATAAAGAAGAAGTGGAAGAAGAAAGGAACTTGAAAAAGGGTGGTGAAATTATTACTGCATCTTCGGGTTCTTCCTTTTGATTTGATTAAAAGGGCTCCTTAGGTTGGCTTTATGATCAAAATAATGCCTCTAGGTTGTTTTGAGGGATGTTGAGAGAGTATTTTGGTATTTTTTGGACGAACCAAAAGGCTTTTAAGGTGTCAATTAATGAGAAGAGGGAGTGCCCTTTTATAAGAGGGGTGAGGGGCACCTTTGGAAAAGCTAGAAATATTATTTTATAATAAATTCATATTCGGTTTATAATGGATCCAAAGTGGGTTATTTAAAGGTTAAGGTGGGGATAGGTCGAAAAACACTCAACCAATAGGATTTATACAGGTTTTGGTTACTATATTATCCTTATAATTAAGTGTTAACTCTTAGTTAATTAGTTTCACTTTTACAATGTCTCTTTGTATTTTTATATTATATGGTTAATAAACACACTATATACATACAAGCGACCCCCAAGTGGTCCATTAATGATAAAAATAAAATTATATAAGTCTCTTGGCCGAAACATAGATTTTTAGAAATTTAATATCAATTAATAATATAATATTTTTTTTAAAAACTCTTTTATATAAATTTTAACCCTTTTCTATAATTGATTTTTGACAAAATCATAACAGAATTATTACTTCCAAAAAAGTTAATTAAATAAATACTAACATGTCATATTATCTTATAAAATTATTTTTATTGATAAAAAGTCTCAAATTACATTTATTTGGGTATCTATAATATCAATTAATCTAATGTTTCATTAATTTAGTAATTACTACATCATCATTGTTTCATAAATAAATTAAATTTAATAATGTCTAAAAATTATAAATAAACTATCATTATGTAGGAAAACTTTTTAGCTTTCTAATGAATACATATAGTCGAAAATCCAACACAGATAACCCAATGTAACCATTGATTTTCAAAAAGAATATGCATGTGTCATTTTTATATTAATTTTAACATAATTAAAATAAAGTGTCCCTATCACTTACAAGTGGCTCCATGGGGTCCCAAAATCGACCCAAAGATGCCCATGTTCGAACATGTATCAACCAATAAGGTTAGGACACGTTTTATGGTAATTTTGTTTATTATTATAATATTATTTTTTAACCCTTATTTAACAGATTTACCCTTTAACCATGATAAATAAAATATTTACCGAAGTAATTATTCAATATGTCTAAAAATAAAAGATACCTATTTACACAATTAAAACATCCTGATTCCATATATGGAATCCATTTTTCCAAATTCAAAACACAGAAGTGGAAGGAATTAATTTAAAATTAATTACCATTATTAAAACAAAAAACATGTTTTTAAGAGATAATAACTATCAAAAGATTGGCACTTGTTTATGTCTGGTTTAATTATGAAATTGTGTCCAATGAAAAAAATTGAATTAAATGGTAAAAATATATTTTAAATATACTTTAAAACCACTCAAATTCATAATTTATCAATATTAATTATTTCGATTAAAAAGTTGTTTTTAATTAAAATTTAGTAATTATCACTATTCATCAAAATATGAAAGTTATCCGAAAAGTACCAAAATTTCACCCTAGGATAATTTTGATATTAGGAATCTAAAAATGAAGTCCATTTTGAGAGATATAATTTATAAAATATCAAAAAATAGGTATTACTATTCATAACGGCTAGTTTGATTGGTTGTGGTGTGTTAGAATCTCGAAGTTGCGTACAATGCACGCCATTGCATTATCCAAAGGGAAACGTACCGTGGAAGATTGGGGTGTAACATTCTCCCCTCCACCAATATATTGAATCCTCGCAATTTTTTTAAAATTGGGCTTGATAATATAATGGAAAGTCCCACATCGAAAAAATATTCAATAAAACTATCACTTTAAAAGAGAGGAAGAGAGGTATAAAGGTCACCCAAGATAACCCATAATAGGATTCCATGTAGGAAAACATGGATATAGATTATAAACTATGTGTTCTGTTCTGATGGAGTGGGATAGAAAACATGATCAGTAGAAAGTTAACAATAAGAAAATCACAAACTTGTGTTCGGACAAACGGTCCTTAGTCTCCCAGTAGGAAAAGTAAACGAACAACATTTTTTTGTTTTAAGTGACATTACATAAGGACGAGAAATTCATTTATGATATTGACTAAGAACATAATGAGATATAATTACTTTTTAAGTAGAGTTTAATTCTTTAATAACTTTTTACCACTAACTCATTTATTTTGAATAATGAGTATTAAAGAAGACTTGGTCACAATTGAAGAGCTAAAATAAACTTCTATAGAAATACATGATCCACATAGGATATACTATATATTTACCTTGTCTTTAGAGATTAATCAAAACAAAAATGGTTAGTATAATATCTGATGACCCCCCAAATGGATATTCCATTAGAGAAAAAAAAACTAATATTAATTTCTAAAATTAATCCATCAATACCCCAAAGTTAAATAAATAGCATTCCATAATCAATTGTCCTCCAAATCCTTCAATATAATCCAAACTATAATTTAAACACAAATATTATAAGAATGTAGTCTTCCATGTTAAATTGTATCTCCAAATGACATTAATTAATCTTAAAGTCACATACTTAAAATTAATTAACCAAATAATTTCCATAAACAACCCAAATCACTATAAATCTGCAATAAAAACATACATAAAAATCCACCATTACTCCTCAAATGAAATCCTATACTATTCTATTTTCCTTGGGCATATAGTGTTCACAAAAAAGCGAACAACTTCCAAGATAACATCTATCACTTAATCACCAAATCATTTTCCTATACTAAGGGTATTCATTTGATAAGACATAAGATCCCAAATCAAATTATTATTGATCAATAAAATCATTTAACTAAAAAATAATAGTCACAATAACAAGGGACTTCACGTAGTCCAATGGTAGGTGATAAATCCCAATAACACTTTGGTTGTGGGTTCGATTCCCACATCTTTGTCCGACGCGACGGGTTGTCACAGGGTCTGCGTGTTGTCCTTTTTCAAAAACTATATTTTATAACATTACCAGAATGAGATAAATTCCTCAAAATAACCATAAAATAATTTAACCAAAAATCTTATCTCATTCCTTGAATTTTCATCCCAAATTATGATAATTTATAATTGCCTCAAACCCAACGATCATATAAAACCAAATGGTTATTTATAACTATATCCACAAGAGAAAAGATAATTCTTACTCAAATATCATTCTCACATGGAAAACTGTAGGGTTAAAAATACAAGAGAAAATTATTCCAATGTAAACCCATCAACAAGGAGCACTAATAATTTATAAACATTTCTCTAATCATTTATTTCCACATAGCTTCTTTTTTGACCCAGAAAATATCCTAGAGAATAGGGAATTCACTCGGGTAATGGCCAAGTCCCCTACATTTATGGAAAATGACTGTAAATGGATTCTTGGGACCATTTTTATATTCTTCTATAGTAATCTTCATTTTTATTTGGTAATTCTTCAATTTATGTCCTTCCTTCTCGCACGAAAAGCATTTCGTTGTCCCATTGAGACACTTTCTTGGGTGTCTCCTTCCACGTTTCCTGCATTATGGGAATTGAGGATTTCTTTCTCCATGGTCTCCACTACTGGAGCTCCTATAATTCATCACCTTTCTCTTCATTGTTGAGTCCGGGAATTGGTTAATATATATATTTTTGATCATCTTTTTGGAAAATTGATTTGGCATAAAGACGATATCTTTTACGCCTATCAACAATCCATTTTGTTGCTCATTTCCACCACCGTTCCCACCTTGTACATCATTCTCAAAGTCTCTATGACTTCCTTGGAATCCAGCCATTGACTAAAACTAGAAATAATTGTGTGAGTAACAGTAGTCATAAAATCATTTAGAGATTAACATGTCACCATATTCTCAATTTGAAACACATTAGGATCAACAATGGTCATTTAATATCATCTTAAATATATAATACATCAAGCTGGTTTGTAAATAAAATTTAAATTATCTTAAGCATATCCCATGGGAGTGTCGTAACCAAGAGTGAAGCAAGGCTCGTTGTCGTGCACCAGTTCTCGTTTGAGTCTAGCTCAAAGCGGTGTTTTTGGGTTTACCCCCTATGTACATCTGTCCTAGAGCTGCCTCTACCTGCTCGTATCCAGACAGGGATGTATTGCTCTGAAAACTCACAAAATCTCTACAATACCAAAATTCTAGAATGTTATTCTATACTAATCCTCAATTTTCATCTTAGGTCTACGTGCTCTAATCATGGTTTATCTAAATCTATCTACCAAGGTTTGTACTAAACTTCCTCTAATACCAACTGTAACGCCCCAAACCTAGTTACCTATAGTAAGTGAATTATTACATAACATTGGAATGATCAAAATAATGATCAAGTCTTGAAAGAACGATTAGTTTAGTACCCTTGGAATAACTAGATACATTAATAAAGTTTACATTACATCATAAAATAAAAACTACAACAACATAATCTCCATAGTCCACACACATACTATACCTGCAGGTCATTCATAATTTACTTCTTCACAATCTTGGGAAAAATAAAACATTGAAAGGGGTGAGCTCAAATGATCAGTAAGGATAACAATATTGCAGAAGCTTTAATAGATAAGCATAAACACTTAAGGAAATGTATAACTAAAACAAAAGCCTTTTAAAGTTCAACTTCAACATAGTATAGCAAAAATAAAATGAAATAATTCCATTTATATAATCACATTGATATTATACTAGTCAAACAATCACATTCAATATCAATATCCACTTTCATAATGATAGAATGCATAATGCCAGACTATCATAAACACATAGCCAAGGCCTCGTGCCAAGACTACAAATAAGATTTTTCCAAGGCCTTGTGCCAAGACACTAGTTTGTATCATGAGACCTACCGATGCATCGATGATCTATAGCGGGCTCCACCCGTCACATACTATGTCCAATGCATTCCTCATATGAAATGTTTGAAACATAACATAAACATTCGTATTAAAACTAGCATACGAAATGTCAATACTTATCCACAAACCATGAATGGTATAAAAATAGCCCATCCACAGTCACAAATAACTCATTCGATACAATATGGGATATTTTATTTTATCATATTAACCTAAATAGAGAATAATGAAGGATATTTACATAGATGAAAATAATCATAAATACTATTTGAGATAAATATCCCCATTTTTTTGAAATCCTTTAAAAGTCACACTATTTGTCAAGAAGCCATTTAAAAATATATTTTTGAATAAAAGTGTCCCATACCACTTTGAAACTTTTAAAAGGATATTTAATTATAAAACATTGATGTCCATATAAATAAATCCTTAAAACCATTTTTAAAACATGGACATTAATGAGCAAGATTTAGAAGAATAAGTCTTTAAAACATTTAAAAATGGTATTTTAGTTAGAGTTTCTAACCAAAAGAGAGACACTTGAATACAAATAATTGAGGTAATCAAAACTTTGTAATATCATGAGAATAAAGTTATTCATGATATACTATGTCAAAGTACATTATATACACCACATAAAAGTGATTTGGTGTATAACAACAATGAAGTCTCAATGGAATGTAAATTGAGATGAAATCTCTAATAAAGGTTGTATCCTTAGGTTAAGGATAAATCAACGACATAATTATGTGTGAAAAATATAAACACACTAATTATTATTGGATATCCAGTGTAAAAAAATCAAAGGACATTCACACATATTCCTGTAAGAACAACACAAAAGAATTGGATGTTAATCTCAACAAATCTAGATTGAGTAAAAATTACTCTTATCAAGTTCATACCGATGACTTGAGAATTTATCAGTGGAGTGATTATTAGTATAAAAAGTATATCCATAGAAAGGGGAGTGGAAATTATGACATAATCAAATGAATAGTGATTCTACACATAATCTTGGAGTAAATAAATCAATGAAGTATGCGTAAAGTTGAATGAGTGGAAATTAAAATTTCAAATTCCCTTATTGATTTGGTAACATACAAAACATAAACCCATGAAAGAAGGATCACACAATGATGATGTAAATATACATTAATAAATGTATATTACACAATGAATACAAACATGGGTAGTACACACACCACATTTAATAAATAAGTGGTGAACAACGGAATTCTCATAGAATTAAAAGTGAGATAAGAAACCACTTATCACGTTGTAATCAACTGAGTCGTATGAACAAAAGTTAATAACCACCAAATTATTTAAATAATAACATAAATATAAAGAGAATCATGATAATATATATCAAATTTCAGTACACAATACACCACATAAATAAATTAGTGGCGAATAATGGAAAACTCACGAAATTGAATGTGAGATAAGAAAATCCCTTACCACATTGTAATCAACTGAGTCGTATGACCAAAAGTTAATATCCACCAAATTATTTAAATAATAACATGAATATAAAGATAATCATGAAAATATATATATATCAAATGGCAGTTCACAATACCCCACTTTCAATAAATTACTAGAGAACAATGGAAATCTCGCGGAATTTAAGGTGAGATAAGAAAAACCCATACTTTGTACTTTTTCCTTGATCGATGGTAGGTTATTATCTTGTATAATGGTGAAATAATTGTTATTTAATTAGACAAGAATCATTTAAATTAATATGATATCGTATATATGATCTTTTAACATTGATTTGTTAGTAATATCTTAGTCTTATCGTCATTTCAGGTGTTAACTTACTCGTTTTCCTTTATATTCTTTGTTACGTAAGCCGTGATTGTTATGGATAGGTTGTATCTTATTCATATCCACAATTAAATAAAGTCCTTAAACATTATTTTTAATCGTCAAATGAGAATTATACTTGAATGGTTACGATGAAGAATGAATCTCAGCGCGTTCGTGGAGACGGTAGTCCGTACGTACGCATGAGCAACAATATCATTCTTTGGATGTTAAAATAATATATAATTGGATGGTATAACATATAGGAAGAATAATTATCATGTTATATTTATTATTTACATGAATTACACATCATTATTATATCCATCTAAATAATAATTTATTGAATGACAATTACACCACGACGTGGAGACGGTATGTCGTACGTACGCACGTATGGGGACATGCTATTCAAAGGATGGATATAATATAGAATATGATTGTACCATATTTATAATAACATCACAGTATATAGGAGATACTGGAGTTATTATAATATAAATAGCAGTGAAAGAAGAAGTGGAAGAAGAAAGGAACTTGAAAAAGGATGGTGAAATTATTACCTCTTCTTCAGGTTCTTCCTTTTGATTTGATCAAAAAGCTCCTTAAGTTGGCTTTCTGATCAAACTAAGGCCTCTAGGTTTTATTGAGGGAAGTTGAGAGAGAATTTGGCTGAACAAAAAGGCTTTGAAGGTGTCAATTAATGAGATGGGGGAGTGCCCTTTTATAAGAGGGTTGAGGGGCACCTTTGGAAAGGCTACAAATATTATTTTATAATAAATTCATATTCGGTTTATAATGGCTCAAAAGTGGATTATTTAAAGTTTAAGGTGGGGATAGGTCTAAAACCACTCAAAAAATAGGATTTATATAGGTTTGGGTTACAATATTAACCTTATCTTTAAGTATTAACTCTTAGTTAATTAGTTTCACTTTTACAATGGCTCTTTGTATTTTTATATTATTTGTTTAATAAACATACTATATACAAATAAGAGACCCCCAAGTGGTCCATTAATTATACAAAAATCATGATATAAGTCTCTTGGCCGAGCCTTATATTTTTTGGAATTTAATATCAATTAATAATATAATATTTGTTTTGAAAAACTCTTTTATGTCAATTTTGACACTATTCAATAATTGATTTTTGTAAAAATTATAACAGAATGATTACTTCGAAAAAAGTTACCTAAATAAATCCTAACATGTCATATTATCCTATAAATTTATTGGTATTTATAAAAAGTCTCAAATTACATTTATTTGGGTATTTATAATATCAATTATTCTAAGTTTTCATTAATTTATTAATTACTAAATCACCATTGTGTCATAAATAAATTACAGTATATAATGTCTAAAAATTATAAATAAACTCTCATTATATAGGAAATCTTTTTATCTTTCTAATGAATATTTAATGTGTAAAATCCAACATATATAACCCTATGTAACAATTATTTTTCTAAAAGTTATATGCATGTGTCATTTTTGTATTCATTTTAACTTAATTAAAATAAATGTCCCTATCACTTACAAGTAGCTCCATGGGGTCCCAAAATCGACCCAAAAATTATTATGGTCAGAAATTTATCAACCAATAATGTTAGGACACGATTTATGATAATTGTTTTATTATTATAATATTATTTTTAACCCTTATTTACCGGATTTACCCTTTAACCATGGTATATAAAATATTTACCGATGTAATTATTCAAAATGTCTAAAAATAAATGTTAACTATTTACACAATTTGAACATCCTAATTCCAAATATGGAATCAATTTTTCCAAATTCAAAATAGAGAAGTGGCAGAAATTAATTTAAAATTAATTCCCGTTGTTAAAACAAAAAGTTTGTTTTTAAGAGATAATAATTATCAAAAGATTGGCATTTGTTGGTGTCTGGTTTAATTGTGAAATTATGTCCAATTAAAAAAATTTAATTAAATGGTAAAAATATATTCTATATAGACTTCAAAACCACTCAAATTCATAATTTATCAATATTAATTATTTCTATTAAAAAAGACGTTTTTGATTAAAATTTAGTAATTTTCACTATTCATCAAAATATGAAAGTTATCCGAAAAGTATCAAAAGCTCACCCTAGGCTAATTTCGATATTTCAAATCCAAAAATGAAGTCCATTTTGAGAGATATAATTTATAAAATTTCAAAAATTAGGTATTACTATTTATAACGGCTAGTTTGATTGGTTGTGTTGTGTTAGAATCTCGAAGTTGCGTACAATGCATGCCATTGCATTATTCAAAGAGAAACGTACTGTGGAAGCTTGGTGTGTTACCAACCATAACAATGTACTTATACCAAAATTGGATTTAAAATTGATTTCTATGAAATTACATATATTTTGAATAATAATACAAATCTTACGTTTATCTAAAACCAAATATAATATATAATTATTCTTTCAATGCAATATATTTAATGAAAAGAAATTATAGTTTTACAAAATCGATATTTTTCACTATTCCCAAAAAAAGAAATATTTTTAAATTAATAAAAAATAATAACCCAAAGATAAAAATGAATTGATTTTAGAAAAAATTAAATTCATTCAATTAATTAATATGTCAAAAAATTGTAGAAATTAATTAAAATATTCATGCACACATTGAAATAATAACTATTTTTTAAGGGAACATATTTCTTGACGCATAAGACGAAATTATTGAAACTTCAATACTTATTTAGTATGCTTTAATAAATATATTATCAATTATAAAAAGCATTATACGTATGATTCATAATTGGGTTATTACAATTTGCACTGTCCAATTTTATATCTAGGTTATAATATTCACATTTAAATAACCTTTTAAATATTATTTCAATGTTCTCTTAAGTCTCAATGTACCATGTTATGTATGTTATTGGGTATTGTTTTATTTTAATATAATCTTAAAATATTTTATATTGACCTGACATAAAAAATTACATCCTAGTAATTTTAGCCTTCGTAATAAATTGTTAAATAATTGAAAATACCTTTATTTAAATCCTACATCATACAAAGAGGTAATAAAATCTCCATTGTAAAGGAGAACTGGGAAACATATTTGTTTCATTGAATAAAAAAAATGTGTTCCTTGAAATGTAATACATCAAATGGAAACAAAAATTTTTTTATAATAAAGAATTATAATATCCAAAGTATAATTTGTTCTAATAAAGAACATGATGATGAGAAATATAATGACTACAACACCATAAATCAGTAAGGGATAAATGGTTGTATCAATTCATTAAAAATGATGATAGATGAATAAATTTTTTATTTAAAGATCCTCTAACAAGATTTGATGTATTATATTACTATCAAGATATATAAAATTAAGAAATATATTAAATGGATTAATTTTTGTTTTATAAGAACTATTTTATCTGTTAGATGTGCTTCGATCAATTTGAACTTCATCTCTTACTCCATGAATTGAATATTGCATATAATTTTTTGACAGCTAATTCATTGAAATTAACATTTATTAATTAATAAGATCAATAATATGATTAAAATTAATTTTTCCTATATCTATATAACCAATAAAACAAAATGGGTTGTGTAGTTTATTGAATATAAATAATCATTATTTAATGAAATAAATAATAAATCTCTAAAACATTTGCAATAAAACACCAGTCTCAACTTATATAATTCCATATATATATATATATATATCCTTATGACTTCTCCAATATATGTCCTCTCAAATTTAAAACGAAAATAATTAGGAATAAGGATACAAAATTTTTAAAATCAACTTATCCTTAAAACCTAAATGACATAGACTAACTCATAACGACACACACCAAACACATGAATAGTAGGATTATATTTTGTCTACCAAAATTCTATTCCATTAACAAAATAAACGAAATCACCATAAAAAATAAATTAAAACTTAAATTTTTCTTTAAATAAACTCTATCAATTTTATATAAGTGAAATCATATACTATTAAATATATTCCATGAATCAAAAAATGTAGTAATCTTTCTAAAGGATAGCATAGGCAAATTTTTCGTCATAACACTAATAAATTACATGTTCATAAATATATCTAATTTAATTTAACAATATAAATAATATATTTATATAATTTAAACATTATTATCTCAATAGAAAGAACAAAATAATTGTTATCCATCATCCATTCATGATTTTTCCCAAAACTAACTCCTTTCCACCACATTATTTTTCAAGGTAATTTGTACCATTTGACATATGCAAGAAAATACATTTTGAAATGATACATTATAATAATTAATAAATTTTTTAAGACACTTATAACAATAATATCAATGATAAAACACTTCTATAAAAAAATTATTCATTCCCAATTCGGAAACACATCAATCATTCCACTTTAGAAATTGAAATAACATTGGGCCTTTTTTGGTCTAAGAGTTATAAATTAAACAAGGTAATTGAATAAGATAATTCCCATGATCCACACACATAGTAAAGTGAAATATAAATGGTACCATAACATGAAATTTAATCTCCTATTTCAAAAAAAAATTCTATGGAAATTACATTATTTATGACCTTCTTTTGCACTCATAAAACTTCTTACTGTTTCTTTGAGACATTCACATAAGTAGTTATTTACTCATATAAGACATGTATGATGATGAATATTATTCCTTATTTGGTCTTCTTCATCATAAAACCCCTGAAACTCTAGTTTTATATTATTAGTTTTTTTCTTAAACATGCCCATGTTTTGGTTGATAATCAATATATGATATTTCTTATGAGATATAATAAAATCATCAAAAATTCTACATTTTGTTTATCTTGGTTAACCTTGAGGAAAATCATTTCATTTTCCATAAAATTTACTATTAACATAATTACTCATAGTTATAGACATTTATTATAACCTAAAAGCACTATGTGAGAAAAATAATCATATTGGGTAATTATGTAATCTTGTAAAATCATTCATATGTTTTCTTAATCATGAAAAATTATTTTCAATCTATATAACCTTAGGGTTTTATTGGGTCATATATTGTTACCATTTACATTATATTGGCTTATAAATAATATATGGATCAACACATTTATTTCATTACAGAGTGCTATCCATGTATGCAGTCTTAAACCAACACAACATATAGGAGTGAAAATAGAGTTAATAACCAATCCTCCTCATTTAGAGTTATTAAAAAATTTTGTATCTATACTAAAGCCATATCCTATTTCCAATATCTAGATATTTTTTAATTTTATATGTAAAAACACAATCATTACTTCCACAAATTACTAGAAAATTTAGCTACACATAGAGATATCCCAAGTGTTTTCACCAATGCTTTAAAATCCTAAAATCAAAAAATGTCTCATCCCTACTCTAATTTAAACTATGGTGAGATAAATATTTTTAACATATTAATATTATCCTATTATATGAATATTCATTACATAATAGTTCAATCCACACGCAAAACACAAATTTTAAGTTTATTTTCTGACTATATTTAAAATCCTTTTATAACATCTCTTACAATGTTCTTACCACATGGTATACTTCTTATACACGACCTACATAAATCCATTATTAATAACCTATGGAAATGAATCATTATAACTGGTGAGTTAAAATTCTCAGTACGTGTAAACATAGCATATAACAATAAATGATCATAAACGAGAAAATTATTTGTATGAGAGAGTGATAACATGATCATAAATTATAAAATTCAATCCCAATAAGTAAATGATATAAAATAATGAATCATAACGTATTGATTTATTTATAAAAATATAATTTAAAAGATTAATGAATCAACCTTTATCAATAATAGATCATGAGAACTTATCATACATATAATAAAAAGGTTTTTGGTATAGACAATAGTATTTAAAATCATTTTCCTAGTCAATTATTACTACTAATACAATCATACTATATTGGTTCCCCTCTATATTATATAATTTAATTAGTCATGGTTCAGTCTAAATACAATCATATTGAAAATATCACTTTACTAAACTAGGATCACTAAATATTTCAGTTCATATTATCTCATGAGATATCCATCACGACCTAATCCATTGGGGGGTTATATAATTATAGATCTATCGATCACATTAAGAACACCACAAATATCTGTTTCATTGGATTATAAAACAATAATCGCAACATAACATCACAACCCATGAAAAACAATATGTTTAAAAAATAATTCATTGTTTCATCAAAACATAACCCATGGAAGAGAAATGGTTTTCTTAAATGATTCATCCAATCTAAAGTAACAATTGAAAATGATATGGATTTCATAGAATCATACTTAAACTATCACCATTGAAAGTAATGTAGACAAATAAATTAGATGGTATCATAAGTTCATATCCCCAATAAATCATAAATATCCTCATATAATGTTGACGTAGATTAAATATAACTTTAAAAGATAAAATAATCATGTCATTAAAAACATGAGAAAATTAACCTTTTCATTTAATATATATTTAAATAAAAATTGTATGAATAGAAAAATATTTAATAATGTTAACATGATGTTTTATTTTATTTTTAAAATAAATTATTTTTCATGATAATGGGAAAATAAATTCAAACAATATTAGTTTATATAGAAAATCTGTTTACAATGTTTCAAATAATAAAAAAAATTGTTCAGAAATCTTTATTTTAAATTATTCTTTTTAAACCATTATAAATTTAACAAATGGCTACGAAAATTTATTTTTTAGAACATTTCTGGTATAGGATAAATTTAAATAAATTCATTTAAGAGCATCGACATGAATGGAAATTTATTTCGACCAATGTGGAAATAATGTTGACATTATTTAAAAAATATTATAAAACACAAAAAACTAGGGAGTGAAAATTTAGAAGAGATAATATATTACTAAGAAATTCTCATAAGGAGAAAATATATAAATTTTTAAGATATTATTATAAAATAATTTCACCTAAAGTAACCATGAACATATACCATCCTAAAAATAATATTCTATTTTAACAGAAACCCATACAACATTTGTATCATGAGAATCATGACACCCAATATAAGAATAATATTAATGATTCTTCTAATAAAATTAACATAAATATATTAATCATATTAAATATCAATGTATAAATATATACACCACCCAAATGAAATAAGTAGAGAGTGTGGAATATCTCTCATAGAAACAAAAGTGAGAAGAGAAATCCATACTTCAAGTATTGTGTTTCTTCGTATACCGCTAAATATTATTTTTAAAAAAAATTATATTCATTATAATATGTATCCATAATGATAAATAAATTATTATATATAGATATTCTTTATATCTAATTTTCCTTTATTAACATTTTGTTCATAATAATAAATATTTTTGTGAAAATTGGTTTATTATGATTTCATGTTTAATTTCGATAGTTCTCATTCATGTATTCTATTCATGGATTCAATATATATATAATTTTAGTTAGGAAATATGAATCATATATATTGATCATATAGACTTTTATTACCATTCATATAATGAAGTGGAAGAAAAATAATTACAATACTTTATAGAGATGGTAGTCCGCACATACACATGAGGGTGTTTCCCCTTTTTGATGGATGGATGAATAAAAAACTAAATAATAATCCACATTTTTAATATTTTATATAATATATAATATATATTCATTAAATTTATACTTATTATAAGAATACTTAATATTAAATGTAAAATTAAACAAATTACTTCATAGAGGTATTAGTATACATGTACCAACAAGCGATACATTAATATCCCATCTGATGAAAAATGAGATAGAAAATACTTTTGAAACCATAATAACAAAATCTTAGTAGATATAAATTAATATATTAATGATGTTATGATGGATGGAATAAGATTTGAGAAAGTACATGAATAAGTAAAATTAAAAGTACTTTGTTACATGTTATACCTAAATGTTTTGAAACCTCATTTGTATGATATTTTAATCCTTAAAAGAAATGTACTTTGAACAAAGAAGAACCTATATGAAGAATTTTTGGATTATAGGAAAGTAATCAGGTTTTTATTTTAGTATCTAATAGGATATTGAGGTATTTATAATAGGAGAGAGGTGTTTTCCATATATTTTGAATTAAAAGACACCGTTTGAATTTTTTAAATGGATTTAAATATATTAAATTATTTTTTATGAGAAAGTGTAATATAGAAGATAAAATTTAAAAGGTAATATATTTTATTTTTGAATAAAAATAAAAATAAAATAAAATAAATCCAGTTTTAGAAAACATTTTATACCTTATTATTTTGTTTATACTTTTAATTATCAACTTTTAATATTATACATGATAATATGTTTTTTTTGATTCATTATTTGATATAAATTTTTATGTAAGGTAATAGTGGGTCAAAAAAATAAAAATGGATGAAATTATACCATATCAAATCCCTATTTTATATTTCAATATATGTATTATTTTTTAATCATTTAGTATGATATCATAGACAAAAAAATAGTAAATTTTTTTAAATAACATCTATTATTTTTGACTTTAAAGAGATAAAAACATGAATGGAATTGAATATGAACATATCTTGAATCAATTATAAATTATTATCAACAATATAAATTTTTTGAAACCATAATTAATCCAAAAAATATAACGTTTTATGTTTTTCAAATCTTTTACGAGGATTTTTTCTACCATCGTCATAAGAACTATGTCAACATTGTGTAAGAATTTAAGGTATTTATACCATAACTAAAAATTAAAAATAAATTACCATAATTAAAATAAATAAATTATATTCCAAAAAATATTTTATGTTCTTTAAAAAATCTCTTTATCCCTATGTGACTATATAACAGAAATTAAATGGAGGAAAGAGAAACTTTTGAATTTTAATTTACATAAAATAATATAGTGGTATTTTTCCAAGAAATATAGATACTAGATGACATATATTCTAATATATAAAGGGGTGGTCAAATAAACTCCTAAAACAGAATATATAAATATTAAATTTGTGACATGGAATCTTTATTTTATAGTTTTATCAATGTTTATTCCAATTTTCCTTTAATATGTTGATAATTTTACTATAGGCACTGTTCATAATGCCTACAAATAAATGGTAACTATTTAACAATAAAACCCCCAGATTACAAATATTTACCTCATTTTTTAGGATTCAATTTATATAATGGGAATATTTTATTTCAATAATAATTCAAAAATAAAATGAATATAATTCGGTAGAAAATATCATTTTTTGAAAAACCCTAATATCAAAAAATTCAATATATTATTAATTTATAATTAATTATATATAATAGGTTAAATATAATGTATCTTATGTTATATTAAGACAATTTAAAATATAATTGAACTTTTAAACAATATTAATTAAAGGGAAAAATTATACTTTAAAAAATCAGTATTTCTCACTTTTCACTTGAAAATAATTTTTTTTTAAAAAATAGAAAACATTAACCATAATATAATATACACATGATTATATAATAAATTATATTAATTCACATATATAAAATATATAATGATTATAGTAACAAACTATTATTTCAATTAAAATAAAAAAAAACATAGAAAAAGTATTTTTGAATTGTAAAATTACATTAAAGAAAACATAGTGATTATTTATATGAATTAATCAGTACATTTCCCTTATATAAAACATTAACAAATTTATAATTTTTATAAATCAATTGAAACCATATTATTTAATGTAAAAGTTATAACATTCATATTTAAATAATATATTATTTACAGTGTATCATAATTCGTCAAAAACATAGGTATGTTATGAAATCAATTGGGTAGTTTATTCTAGAAAAAAATAAATTTTAAGGGGGTAATAAGAAAAAATCAGTTTATGGATAATATGGGGGTTATAATATATATAAATAATATATTTGACACATTTTATCAATATAACATGATAATAGGTGTCGTTAGTTGATTTTGGAATGGTTGAAAAGAGACTACTACATGTAATTAGTTATTAATTGTGATGGAGTTTCGTGGGAGGGATGGATACCCATTTTTATAAAAAACCTAATTTGGATATGGGATGTTCAAATATATTTTCATGGATAAATTACTTTATTTTAATTTGGTATATGATCATATAATTTTTTGGGCAATGTATTACATTGGTGACCTTTGAGAATAGTTCATTTAGAAATCTGTTTTAGGAGGTGCAAAGTATATTTGTTAATTGATAGGTTTGGTATGATGAGATATGTTATATATGATATATACTAGAATATTACTAAGGTATTGGATTTTATGGATATGTGATTCTATATGTTGAGTCTTGTATATTGAAACAATGATCTTTTATCATCTGGATATATTACAATTGTCCATGGGATTTAGTCATGGATTCTATGTGGATGAATTCAGTTTCATGGAATCTCAAATTGATTATTCCTTTAATGTTAATCAATGACATGGATGATAAAAGTTTTTTATGGGATAATGTACCCTTATATTATATATTGTTACTATAGATATTGTTGGTGCTATAAGTTTAGAAATAATTTGTATGGATTGTTAAAAATGATTCATATTGTAAGCATCCTTAATTTTTTTTCATGGTTCCCTATAGTGTGAATCCTGATTAGAAAAAAGTACTTGTGTAATAGAAAATTATTCTTTGAATCACTAAGAATGTGGTTTACATTAAAATTTTAAAATTTATAGATTCAAATATTATTTTGGAATGGCTTGAACATAATGACACAATATTGTTTTATATATAATATTTTTAATGTGTTTCCTCTGATATAATGTGTTCTATTGTTTATATCTTGCGAATATTTTGGGGGCCTCATTGATTTTGTTGAAAAGGATTAAATATCACTATTTTTACCATTTATTTCTTTGATATTATTCCTAAAATATTTGTAATATATTTGAAATTATCAAGAAATTAATATAGTAATTTTTTAGTTAATTATAAATATATAATAGTATATATTTTATTATAAGGACATTGAGATTATAAATAAAAATATTGTAGTAATTCCTTCAAGTTTTTTTAAATGTTTTTGTATGTGTAATTTTGATTAATATTTGATAATTCATGTGTATATGAAAATAAATGTGGAATCACTAAATTTTCATGCTGCATAATAATCAAATTTATATATTATATATAATTAATACAATATATGGATATGACAAGTATGAA
This sequence comes from Viscum album, assembly GCA_963277665.1. NCBI lineage: Eukaryota > Viridiplantae > Streptophyta > Magnoliopsida > Santalales > Viscaceae > Viscum > Viscum album. Next base: position 323,065,833 of record OY728156.1, read on the forward strand.
TAACATTCATGCATACTAAAAACAATCTATGGGGTGGGAATGACTGGTATTCCTTCAACACAGGTCAAGAGGGAAGCATAAAAAGACCATGGTCAGTGGAATGATTTATTATCTGGTGGCCATAGTATAAGAAAGGAATAAAATGGAAAAACTAATACTCCCTGATAGAAAATATTGTGATTTTCTAGGTGGAGCGACTTACTAATCAGAAGGGAATGATAGATACTATAAATAATTTCCCTCGCTAATTAATAAAACTAATTTAGTATGAGAAATAATTCATAAAATTTCATGAAAATATAATGATTTTTTAAGTATTTAATTTTTAATTTATTTCTACTCATCTATTGTACACACCTATATTAAACTAGAACCCCCACACAACACCATGTGATAAAGGGTTACATAAAAATTTTACTCATCCAATCAAGGCTCAAGAGAACGTTTACACATCCATTGAAAATCTATAAAATCTTATAGTTCATCATGATATTGGTTCCCTAACTCATGGTCTCATACATCTGATGTAACCAGGGGACTTTAATACTCTATTTCTTCACAAAATTCATTTTTACTTATTCTCAATCTAAACTAAATCTCCATAAATAAAAAATACACAAATAAGAATCTGGAATAGTCTATGAGAACATTATAGTTCATGATATTGAATCTCATGCAATATTTTTTCTATGAAGGAAATCCCAATCCATTGGATATATTCCATTTTATCAATTAGTTCGAATCAGGTTTTATATGAATGATATCTACTCATGACATTCATTAAATAAAATAAAGGGTAATGGGATCACGTAATGATTTTGAGGGTGTGTAAATCAATATAATAACTAAGAAAGTTGATATTTTTGGGGTGTTTTCTCCCATAATACATGTTTATATGGAATCAATTTCATCAACATATACGTAATCTATATATAATTCCTACTAAATATTTAAATGTTTCATCTATTTCCAAAAATATATTTTAAAACAAGTACAAATTTCAATGTATTTGAATTATAGTATCGATTTTATTCATTTTATATGATTTTTTTGTTTTATAATATATATTATATTATATTTATTCCAAAAGTTCATTATTCATTCTTCTTCACTGTTTTGTTATATTCCCTAAAATTCCCACTTTTAAATCTCTAGGATGATAGAGTTTTAATATGATTATTATCCACAATGTAACTTTTCATGGTATAACAAAGGCTCCAATAATTATGTTTTGTCTTATTAATTCACATGTGATAATACAGAGGGTATAAAAATAGTTGGTGTTGTGACTTTCATCCTTTTAAAGAATATCCTTATTCTCATTATAATTCCAACCAAATCATTACCCCTTTATTTGACTTGGTTTATTCTTTTAAGATGGATTGAGGTTGTCATATACATCCACCATATATGATGGGAGTGGGGAGTGAGTTTTCTCATGCCTGACTATGTTATTTTCACCCATATAAACCATCGTGGGGATGAGATTTGGAATACCAAGTATATCACCAACGTGTTCTATAAATCATGATCTATATAGGGTATGTAAATTTTAGTATAACATAAGATTAAATGTTAATTGTTATTTAAAAAATAAAAATATTAAAAGATAGATCACATGTAACCTTACATATTATTGATCTATTTTAGACTTATATTTTCTATATTTTCAATTTATTATTGTTTTCTGAAAACAAACAACACTTATTTCCAATGAATTAATTAATTGTAACATTATATATATATATGTATATATATATATATATATTTGTTTGTGTGTGTGTTTGAAATTGGTCTATTTGTGCATGAAGGGTTACATACTGATGAACCTTCCCTATAAAATTAGATTTATTCATGGGGTTTAGTAATTTCCAATTTGATAGATGAACCCTTCCACATGGTATTTTCTATATCAAATTTAGTTCCATTATCTAAGCTCCAAAACTACTGATTCAATATTCTTCTCACATTGTAAATATATATATATATGTATTAATTTAAAATAAATCATAAAAAGGATACGATATTAAATAATCATTTTTAGTCTGATGTGAAATTTTTTTATTTAATTTTAGATAAATCATGGGAGTTATAAAATATATAATAGGTGACTTGAGATGTCAGGAAGGATCATAATATAGTCCTTCGGTACTAATTTTTTAATTAATTATTAAATGATCTAATTGAGTTCTCAGTAATGTTTTTAGAATTCTATAAACATGTTCCTAAGTAATTAATATAAGTATTTTATTACCTCCATCTTTTAATGATGATCACCATGAGGTATATTCTATAATGAAGATCCATTCTATACCATAACATTCATACTTCATCTTAATGTAATTCCAATAAGAACATGTGATTAATGGTGAAGAACATAATGGTGTGGACCAAACCTTGTGATAAATTTATTCAGATTTTGAACTATTGAACAATAAAAGTCTCTAAACATGTATTTTTTTAGAATAATATACTTTAATAGAAAAAACTGTGATGGGGAATTATAATAATCATCTATTGAGTAGATGCTAGTGTTGGAGCCCAAAAAAACAATATAGAGGTTGTGATACATGAAGAATAAAATCCCATATACTCATGTTCAAGTGACTACCACCTCTGTAATGAAAAGAACATATTATAGAAGAGTAAAATACAACATAAAAGGGTAACCTTATTTTCTATTCCTTCTCATATAAATTTTTCTTTTATTCTCATTTATGGGGATGTGTATCATTTACTTTCCATTTACATTATCTACTCTTAGTTTCAAGCTATGGACATTAGAGAATTACATTTCTATGAGGTTTCATAACAGAAAACTCCCCATGTTTTAAACTAGATATGACTTCAAAACATCATGCATGCAGGGAGTATAAACATTACACAATAAGGGGAATGATCCAATATGAATTCCCTATGATGCATTAAATTCATTTTTAATTTTATAGAAATATCATGTTATATGTTATTTCAATTTATAGGTAACAAAATGTATTATAAAAATATTATCTGATTATAACATATAATATATTCCCATTCTCTATCTCACCATACCATTTTTTATAATACGTTTCCCCTAATATTATTATTAAATATTAACTATAGTAGTATTAAATAAAAATTATGGTTTCTCAAGACCATTTTTTGTATTTTGTGAAGTATCGTCATTTTAATGGTTTTTTTGTTTTTAGAAAAAATTTTGATATTAAAAAAAATCCATATTCATTTTCACACATGAGATGGTTTTGTGTAATATTCATTGATTTTAGAAAAGTATACTAAATAGTTTTTTATTTGAAATCTTTTTCTCATAATATTATTTACAAAAAGTTTGTATTTTTTTATTAATTTTGTGAAACCCTTGTATCATTACTTATTGTCAAAATATATTTTCACCAAACATTACAGTATTGTAAACAATTATTTTCAAATTCGTACCATTACCATCCATTTTTAAGTGACCAAAAATTATGTTTTTTCATGTGAATGTTGGTTCATCACCCAATAATTCTTTTGATAAAAATGAATTGTTTTAGTCATATCATGGAAATTATTTGAAAATGTACCGTTATTTCTCAACTTTATTTACCATCATTAAATTATTCATTGTTAAGATACATATACCCTTGAATTTATTTATATTATAGCCAACTTACAATAATATTTTCTATGCATTACAATTCATTTTTATATTTTATGATTATTATTCAATGTTAGTTTGGGGTAATCATGTTTCTTCGTTTGTTATATTGGGTATGTGTTAAATTTTATATAAATTTTGGGTAGAGTAATCATATTAGGTATGGACCAAAAGTCATGGATTATATTGAAAATTAATTTATTTCTTCTTAAAAATGAGAGTAAAAAATAAAAATTATTATAATGGTGTTAAATCCATTTTCATAATCATTTTCTTGAATCACACCATTCATAGAAAATAAATGTTCATCGATTATATTTTTTTTAATATATTAATATTTATTTCCATTTTCAATAAAAATATTATAAAAGAAATATTTTTATAGAAGAAAAGGGAAAATAATAATATGAAGAACAATATTTCCCTTTTCATGATTTTTGTGACTTGTGACCAATTTTGGTGATGTCGAATTATGTTGGGTGATTCATATGAGGGAATTTTTCTTAGGAGGGATCCTTATTAAATTTTAAATTATTTATTATGTATTATATTCTACTATAGATAACTACTCTTTGAGATCTTATTAATAATTAATGAACCCAAAATCACCAATCATTAGGGAATTTCTGAAAAAATAAAATTGATTGACAAAAGATTATTTGAGTCTTGGATAGAGAGTATGGATTTATCAAATTCTATGACATAAATTATAGGATTTTTAAATGATCATAAATTTTAATATTATTGAAACTATAAATTTTTGTGAAAAAATCCATTATCAAGTTGGTTGTGACATGTTTCATTGGTAAACATATAAAATTGAATGAAATTTAATTTTTTATAACGAGAAGAATAAATTAAAATTTGACTTTCCAATATATATTTGAATAATTTCATATAAAAAATTCTATAAAATAAACATTTAGTATTATTCATTAAGATTTAATAATGATATATTGTAATTTCCCAATAGTTAAATAATTATGTTGGGGGGAATGTAAAATTCTGAGATCTCACTATTTTTATATTTGAAATAATTGATATTAGGTTCAAAATTATGATTTTATAAATTAAATAATAATATTTTTGTTATATTCATTTACTATGGATTTAATTGTATCACTCCATTATATTGTTATTAATATAATTAGATTTTAAATCAATTTTTTTACATAATTGAGAAATTATTTTTTAATGATTATATAGGTGATATTTTGATCATACGTGATATTACCATATCAAGTTAGAAAAAATTTGAATATGGGATGATTTATAAGAATAAAATGTGAATTTTTTCATTCTATGTAAGAATAAAATGAATACTTAAATAAGATTAAAAAATATTCACTTGGAATTTAGGAATAAAATTGATCCATTCCCATAGACAGCTATTGATAATAATTATAAGACTATGTAGAGACATTTCAAAAATAAATTAGAAAATGACTATTTGTATCTAAAAGACTCATATATGGTTTAATATAGTCATAATATACAGTGATATCAACATGAATGTTTAGTAAATAAACACTCATGAAGTCTCAGTACAAACCATGTATTATAATCTGTGGATGTCACCTATCAAAAAATCGTTAAGGGGTATAAAAATATTTTGTACTATAATGTGAAAATGTGATGGGATACCCACAATATTTACCCCCTCTATTTCCACTAATTATAATGAATTTCTATTTCAATTCGAAGACACCAAACCCCACCATTGGAACCTATGAAACATTAAAATCATTCAACTGATAAAAACATGAATCATGAAAAATTTTACACATCCATAAATCATTACATAGATCTAATATGGTATCATAATATTAATTCACTACTTCAAGGTGCAATTTTATGTGATGTAACATAGAATATATGGTACTATGATTATGAAAATAATTCATTATCACTAAATTTATATCCATTAATGAGATCCAATACACCCAAAACACCAATACGCATAAATAACACAATGAATTACCAATGCATTTATTAGGATCATCTATCAGGAAATGTGGAATCCATAGATGAACATATAAATTAATCAAATTTCATTCCATCTGCATTTTCAAACTGAGTAATAATTAAATAGTGGGTCCTTTTGATTTTAATTCATTATAAACCATGTCAATTAGATAAAGGGGTGATTTCTAGATATTGAAATCTAAAATAATAATTAATAACATGTATTCATGGAGAAATCCAATCTACTAATACATGTTTATAAATAATATTTGATAGGGTTATCAGATAATATTAGAGTTATTCCTCTATAAATATTTAAAAGTTCCATAATACTAATTTATGAGATATTTAAACATTTATAATCTAAAAATTATTTTTTAAGAGTATTATTTATATTTTTCTATATTTTTTATTATATATTTTATTATATTTTTAATTCCTATATTTTACATTTCCGTCTTCATCAAAATTTTCATAGTTTCAACCACTATTCAACTTCTCAATGTAGATAATGGTAATGTGTTAACTTGAGTATTTATCTTGAGGTATTTTTTCATTATGTTTTAAAATACCTACCTGTGTTTTGATTATGTTTTTAATTCTATTTGGATTAGAATGTTGGATTAACATATTTTCATGTGTCATTTTTCAATCATTCTAAGGGATATCCTTGGTCTCATTCCTTTCCCTACTAAATAACTTCACCCATATATTTCTTGGATATTTTCATATATGATGGATTGTAGTAAGACAAGATATTAATAATTTATGATGGGATTGGACGGATACGGGATTCCTACCTCAGCTATGGTATGTCCTTTATTTTCCAATATATAGGTGGTGAGATTTTTTGTTCCCTAGGGATATCCAAGGTGAATATTGTTTCACAAATTATAAATTGAAAGGAATTAAATAATGATACATATTTAATTATAAAATCCATTTAAATAATGAAAAATGATTGTAATGGAAACTATATAACCAAATAAATGTTTACCACCTTATTGTTAACTAAAAAATTTGTTTCATTCATGCAATAAAATAATTACATTTTACATTCACATATGTAATCCAATTCAACTAAATTCATTAATATATATTTAAAAATGTATATAAGTTATTTATGTTTATTTTTGTATGAAATAAAACATAGATATGAACATGTTTGGACTACTAGGATATACTCTATGTTGTCTAGAAATACCTAATTTATACCTGGTCCCTTCAAATAATTTTTTAGTTTTTATTGTTTCCCACTATTTTTTTTACTCATAACCTATATTTGTACCTTTTTTGATGTGATTGGCCCATTTTTGGAGACACAGGTTTGAGAAAAGGCCTTGTTATAAGAGATCACACAGGAGTATCTTGGTTGGGATGTAGAGATTGATTCAATTTGAGGTTCAACATATTTTTACCAAAGGTGATGCATTTTATTTATCTTCTATTTATTCATATACCATGTATTTTATTCAATTTGTAAGTTAAAGAACCGGGTTATATGATCTAAATTATCTTATTCTGGTTCATTTTTTATTTCATGAAGATATTATATTTTCATGGATGGATTCCATTAATAATTCTATATTAATACTATTACATTGAAGATTTATGTATTTTCATTTATTCATTTGTATTGAATTATATATGATATTGAATGAATAGTAAACAAAAATTCATAATAGACATTAACTTCACGTAATGAGACTCTTGAATATCAAGGGGAATGCACAGGGTCATATTCCTTTCCAGATCTGTTGGAGAAAATAAAAATAGGTTGTTAAAAAATCAATTCTCTAATTTGAGGAATGTATTGATCAGGTATATAATAAAGGATATATGTTTCTATGTACTAAAGGATTATTGTTTTTATTCACACGTGAGTGAATTGGTCTAACTCTATTGATTTTTGAAATTATGTAGGCTAAATGGTTTTAAAAAATGGTGAATAATTATTAAATTAAATAATGTTGATTCATCATATAGAATATATTGATGAATTATCACCCTTTATTCGTTAAAAAATTCATTTCATTTTTGTTGCATTTATTTATTTTCAAAAAATACTAAACAAACATCCAATAATTTTTTTGAAAAAAAAATAAAATATTATAGTAAAGACAAAATTATAATTAGTTATTATTTGACTCCTTGAGATACAACCTAATCATTGAAATATATTTTCTTCCATTAGAATTTTGAATTCATTTAGTGAGAGACCTATTGATAGTCCCCTCTAAAAAAATTTCATCCAAACATAGGATGAATTCCCTTCATGAATGAAAAGGGTAATAAAAAATGTTAATAATTGAGATTAATCTTTTCTAACTAATATTTAATATGTGGTTGATATTGTTAGGATATCTTACGTTCAATATGTATAGTCACATTGTCTATTCCCATGTTAGTTTCTAGTTTCTTAATGTCGTTGATTGTCATATAAAAAACATGATCTAAATCATGTGTGATATTAATGAAACGTACATGAAGAGACAAGTAATTATACCACGTACTGTATAGAGTTTGTATTTTCCACGTATGACTCTGGAATATTCATAAGATTATTTTTAGAGACAGGCACTGAGATGGATCGTGATTCTGAGGCATGTTGAGACTGAAATTAATATTATAAAAATATTTAATATATTTAATATTATTGGAATTAGTATTTCGTGAAAAAGTGTAATATCTATAAAATATATTACGGGATCCAAAATATGAGACCAAAGTTGAATCCAGAAATAGAGTTTATCCTAGGAGTGACCGAAGGTTGGTCGATGCGGGATGTTCAAATGGTGCATCCGTTAGTTGGTTCATTAGATAAATTAATTAAATTAATGTATTTTTTTGATAACATTATCCCAGATACCACACATTATAAGGATCATATTGATAATCTAATACAACTGTTGATATCAGAATGTAGTGTTTACCCAGGGAACGTCGTAATGTTTTTCGGTACGGGGCATCTGGTAAAGGCATATGATAAAAGTGTGTCTAATGATGTAATTCATTCACTATTAAATTAATTAGTTATTTATGTGCCATAGACAATCCCATAAGAGTTATTCCTAACCAATTTCCCCTTGGTTAGCCACCTAACCCTGAAAATAAATCTTGATCTCTCCACCCTCATCCATTGGCGGATTTCAAAAAAAAAATCATATCAGAGAATATCGAGACACAATGAACACAAAAAATCCTAAAAAATAATTAAGGAACATGTTCCTAAGAAGATTTTGATCCACAATCAAGTTACAACTCATCATGTTTTGTTTTATGAACCTTTTATTAAATGATTGAGACGGTGATAAATTTTCATCAATTTGCGCCCTTTTGCCTATTTTGCATGTTCTCATGTGCATAATTTATTTTTTTGTCAATTGTTTTTAAACCTCGAGATTCTCGTTCTTGATCAAATAATCCATAACTCATTTCCAATTTTTATAATTATTTTTCATTGTGCCTATATCCATTTTTTCAAATTATTCACCAGTTGGATCCATGCAGTCTTTTTTTTTGACATTGTTGTGAGGTATCATGCCTGATAGGACCTCCAGATTCATGGAGGTTCGAAAATAAATAAATAATCAATGAACCAATAATATACATATGGATAATTTTGTGTAATGGGATTGATTCCATGCCAATGCCATGCATAGATTCTCATTGTGGGGGATGCAAAAAATGAATATGATGGTGATCAGGCTTGGATGTCCGATGAGGTGGTTGGACGTGGTCAATGTGGAGAGAATTAGTAATGATGACGATATTATTTTAAATTTTGATGAGTTGATAAAAATTAAAATATGAATTTGTTATTATTATTATTATTTTATTTAATAATAATAGTGGCATAACATATATGTGTAGTTAATTAACTTAAATGTTTATAATTTAACAAAAAGAAATATCATTGGAATTAAATAGGAGGATTTTGGGTTTAATTCCTATAGAGTTAATTAATTTAATGGGGGTGGAGCATGTTGGGATTATAATTAGAGGAGAGCCTACACATAGTATGGAGATGTTGGGGGTTTTCACCATGAAACCCCAAATAAATATTATTTAAATAAGATGAATATTATTTTAATAGGTGAGAAAAGATAATATTTTGAAATGAGGGGAAAATTAAAATAAAACGTGGAACCCTTAACTATCCATGGTATATACACATGAAGAGGGATCGCAGTAATAGTTGGAGTAATGAATTTATTGTAATAATATAAAATATTATTATTATTATTATTTTGGGGTGGAAACCTTGAATCTATCGTAACCATTTCGTTCGGTATCTGATTGATAGGTTGTCAGTGAAAGTGTGAACCATGATTTGAGACAAAACTTTTAAGACTAATTTGGATACGTTTTTTGGAATAATGCCATGGGTCAAAATAACACTCAATAATAATAAAATTATTATTATTGTAGAATCTTTTATATTTTTAATCTTCTATATGATGTAAGATTGAAAAAATGTCTATGATGTTACGACCCTGAAATTAATGAAGACTTTTCAAGACCAATATTGGGTATTTAATTCACATGCATGGCTTAGGACCGTGAAACACTATATGATCATGATGCGGTGAAGTGGGAATTTTTCAATTTTTTCTGATTAAGGGAAGTAAGGAGCCTGCCTCGTGTGTTTTTCAATGAGTGTCATAATGGTTTGATTCTTTTATTCCATATAAATCCATTTAATTAACAATATTAGTGAAATTAAATTTTTCCTCTGGACTGGTGATGAGCCTCGTGCGTTCATCCTGATTTTTGATGAGATACATTGCCTACCCTTATTTTTTGAGAAGTACTACACGGAAAGGAATCCATGTTCATTCATGGACACAACCATATAATAGAGCAGGACCAAATATTGTGTGGTCCTCTAGTATTCCATTTACCTCTTTTTTTGGAAACATCAAAGTTATAAACCTCCATTTTTAATACTCTGATTTCATTCTGTGAGTAGACTATCTTGATTTTTATTCAGTGTAAATAGAGATGGTGCACTCCATTTTGGATTTTGAGATATGATGCGGAATTTAGCATACACGTCACTTACTAAGGTAGAACTCGGTGATTGTAATAGGTAGGTAGGCTCATCATAGGCTTCATGTCGAGTGGAACCCACATGTAGTTCTCCACATGGTTCCTCAATAGACTATCAAGTGGAACCCTCTAGATGGGCTAGGAAAGGGTCTATCATTACTACTTGAGTCGAACCCTCAATTTGGTACGGGCATGAGTCCTCGACCATTAGAGTAAAACTCCCTTGTTGTAAAAGTGTATGGGTCCTCAACCTAAAGTTTGTGCCCCTGGTTTTTTTTTGGTACAATGATGATATGTGGTTTGACATGGATGGATTATTTTGGGAAAATGTAATAGTTTATGGGCATCATTGATGGAATTATGGAGCTACTGGATACTATTCTTCTTAGTTTGAGCAGTGAGATGGAGATCCGCTTACCCTATCATTTGAGATTCATTAATAGAGAACATATATCTATATATATTTTTTATCCACACCATTTAATTGGATTCTATTATTATAGGAGAGTAGAATATTAATTAGGTATTCAATGTGATTTTTTTGTATATCTTTTCATGATTGGTTGAGTCTACCTCATTCTATAGGTGGAAAATACTTTACGAGTAGTTCAACTTCAAGCTGTGTTTAGCCCTGTGGGTTTGGATGAGTATACATTAACTCATGGTTGAGTTGAGATGTACTATTCCACTATAACATATATTATATACTATATTTTATCATATATTTTATCTCTTCCTACTCCCCTTCATCATTCAGGGTATCCATCCATGTATGTTTTTACTCAACCTTACATGTGATATTCCCACACATATTAAGTCTATTGTACACGATAGATAGTTCAACCATGAATATAGAGGTTCTTAGGTATACTAGGTCTTTGGACTACATACAGTGGTTATATATTTGGATTCAAAAGATAGACTCTATTTCTACTATTTACTCCTCCAGTTTTCAATTAGGTGGGTATAAATTTCAGGTTGAGCATGTATGTTTCCCCTTTACTCTGAGTTTACTATACCATACTGTTGTTCTGTCTAGAGGTTCATGAATTTGTGGTTTAATTTATAGAAAAGTTTCATATTTTATACATTACCACTATACTTTTTCACTGTTTTGGATGTGGGTATGGGTATTTATACTTTGGAAAAGTCATCCCAAAGTTCATTATGACTTCGATTATTTTTTAACCTCTTGATTATGAAGGTTGAATTAGGGTAGTTGCGGCTCATTTCCAATCATGGGTCGGTTAGTGAATGATTGGTATACGCATAATTTTACATCCTTAGGATATTGTTCGTACATATTCCCTATAGAGGATTTGGTTGGGATTATGGAAAATTAATAAGAGTGTATCAAGTGTAGATCTTAGGAAAAGGGAGTATATTGATGTTGATGCAGTTGATGTATCCATTTACTATGTCCCTGACTCCCTGGTTATCAAAATGGAATTAAAAGACCATTGTTGTATTGATAAATGTTACATGCATCATACATGAATGAGTAATTGACTATTATTTTGGATTTAACTCTCCATTGAGGTCATTACACACACACCACAACATATATATGTGTATATCTTACCTCTGTACTCCTTGATATATTTCAGGATTCCACTAAAATGACAGCAAACCAGGTTACTAGTTCTGGTTGATGAAGATGATTCGATGAGCGATGTGGACTTACTTCAGAGTCTATTATGTGACCACCTTCCTCCAAGTGGGTTGGTAGTAGAACCTCCACCTCTATGTAGATTACTGTTCTATCAGATTAGCCTGGGGATGTGTACAGGCTTATCACTCTCTATGAGTTCTAGAGTTAAAGACCCCGGAGGTTCAATGGTGAACTAGATCCTCAGGAATTAAAGCATTGGATATAGTTAGTGGTATATATCCTCCAGATTATTCAAACTCCAATAAATCATGTAGGCTCAATTGTAGTAGGCCTCTTCCACAGATCAGTTGGGAGTTGGTGGACTATCGTTATACAATCACATGATGAGTGGTAAATCTCAAGGGATGTCTTCAAGAAGCTATCCAGTGAGGATTAATACCCCTCTCTCTTGCACTCAATCTGGATCTTGGAGATTTTGGAGTTGTACCAAACAGGTATGATGATGTATGAGTACATAGAAAGGTTCACACACCTTACATGTTAATCCGTTGATATGATCTGAGATAGCTACCTCTGGAAAAATATGTTTAAGAAGGGACTCAAAAGAAATATATGATGCCGTCATTTTTCCATTCTAAATTCCCAGTTATGTTGGGTGCTGCAGTGGGACCTACTGAATGAGATAATTCAATTAGAGGGATGATAATCAACTAGATCTGTCAGTGGGAATCAAAGATTTGAGTCATTTGAAATATCTAAAAGACATCAAGCACCAATATAATGACACATGAGTCCTTTATATGATTAGAATCATGAATGTCGTCAGAGGAAACCCGTATAAGGGTGGTGTTTTAGTTGTCATGGGTGTGGTCGCATGGCATGATAATTCCCATCCCGACATTCTAATCAGCATAAGATGATAGTTGGCATACCGCCACTATGGAAGCAGCACCATGATTAATGATATTATAGGCATGGATAGGGTGGTCCTGAAGCAGATCGAACCGGATGTGGATAATGAGGGTTATGGTTGGTGGAAACCATTATTTTATCATTCCACCAACACCATGAAGTCTAAATTTATCGTAGGGAGATAGCGGCCAGTGAGATTGAAAATTGTATGCTTTAGATTTTTATTAACTTACAACACATGAGTTAATAAGTGGTACACTAAGTGCCTCTTCTAATTTCTAAATTAGTAATTGTTAGATACTATGTTTGGTACTCTTTTGTCCATGCTTCTTACTTGATATTTAAATCGGCGTGACTGGGGGTCAATGTAACCTTGTGCTTGTGTTGTTGAAATTGCTTCAAATTTAGGGGGAAGTGGAGTTTTTCCAATATTTTGATGCGATCAAAATTGTGATGGTGAGTAACATGTTGGTGTTTCAAAAATGATGGTCTGGTAAGAACCTGCTGAGTGTTTGGGTATCCCATTGTTTTTCATTAGCACCACCATGTGTTTGGTGTTATTTTTTATTCAAGATGCCCAAGGAGGATGTGATGCAGTTAGACCTATTTTTTGACTGATAAGGAATAGGGACCCTTTCACCACTGATACTTGTTTTTGTTATGCGACAAAACCTACGCGGGTGAATCAGTGCCAACTAATGTGGTTAGTACTATGGTTTGGCAAACGAGTTACATAGACTTGTGTGTTTAGGGTGACGTTGTGTGATGGGGTGTCAGTTCATGTCCTGGCAATACATGTGGAGTTATTCATATTGTCCATTTCTTCAATGGATACCCTCTGGGTTGTGTGGTGTAGTTTATGGTTTTGTATTACTCTCCATACAATGGAGGTGAAGTCACACATGTGATGTTACATACTTTCCATGTATAGATTATCATTTTTGTATGATTCTACTCACATATATTTTTCATTTGTACACTTGAATGCTCAACATCACTCCTGACGCAGCAATAGAAATTTATCATATACTGGTCAAGGATGCTGAGACCATATGAATAGAACTACAAAACCCACTACCTAGAGATGGTAGTGTTATTCTATGCCTAGTGAATGTTGTGGAACTACCTTATAGGGTTCAATGACAATGATATCTTGGGTGGCCATATATACATAAAAGTTTTATCTGATGTATTTTTTTAATAATGGAATCAAGTCAACATTTTTAGGGATGAATGATTATTTCGTTCATGTTACAAGAGGAGGTGATGAGGGAGTTTCAAAAATCTCCATTGATTATACATCCCATTTTAGGGAATATGTATAGAAGAGCTAGACACATGCTCAATATCAGTTCTGAAAAAATACCTCATTGTAGAATTGAATCATTATTGGGTTAATTGTCTTTGTTGACAAAGCAGGGTTGTTTGTTGACAAAGATGGTTATAATGGTGAGTTTTTGAGATTGATAGATATTGTTGATAGCCTATGTTGACAATGAACCAAGAAAAAGTAACGGTCGATCTAGAGGCGGTACAAGAAGAATAGATATTCGGTCTTTCCATTTTCCAGTATTTTCCAAATTTTTGGGCCTCGAAATTATAAATTGGGGAAAATAGTTTCTGGAAAAGGATTTTTCACACAATATTAAACGTTGTTTGGAAACTTGTGAGAAATGCATGCTTTTAAATTATACTGTCAAAAAATTAAAATTCACGATGTGGGTGAAATATTTGGAAAATAGCCTGAAATATGTGGTTGCATGAAAGAAATTTTCATGTATAATGCGATGTGTATTGGTTTTTTGCACGCAAATTGAGGATCTTGTGTGGCATGATGAAACATCCATGCAGGGTTGGTGATGACTCTAAATAAGAGGTGACCCCACTCATTCGTGTATGCTCAACACTTAGAGTGATTTAGAGCACTACATCACATAAGAATTTTAGGAAAATTAGTTGTGAGAAATATTTTATGTTGCTACCAAGCAATGAAAGTTGTGCATAATATTTGAGTTTCATGTAAGAATGAAGTTGAGTGAAATAGGTGGTTCATGACAGAAGTGGAAATTTGCATGCAAGGTATAAAATTTGTGCGAAAGAAAAAACAAGGGTTGCATGGAAGATTTGATTTTTCCTAGTACATCTATGGTAAAGTGGTATTTATCAGTGAATGAATGTGGGACATCAATAGAGAATCTACATGCATTGGAGGATGCATTAATTTGAGATAATGAAGGAACCTACAAGTCTATAAACTGTGAGTGTATCTTTTGAAGAAGCAATGAGAAAAATTTAGTTAAGAGATCAATGTGATTTCGAATTGTGATTGGTGGTAAACTAAGATGGGCAATGATTCCACTTCAGTCTTGTAAACATCAGTGCACTTTTAGTGGATTTTGAACACCAGAACATTACCATTGTGTGCTCTTTGGACGTAGCCTGTTGAGGGTGAAGTCAGTAAATGTTTTTGTGTCTCGTGCACACTTCAATATTTTTCATAATTTTCACGTGAAAGAGAGAGAGAGGAGAGTTTTGTTTAACAATGAAACATGATCAAAACGGAAATATGTTTTAATATTTCATATTATGATTCACCCATCACTCAGGGTATCTATCCTAGTAGGCCTAACAATATCCCAACCATTCAGATTAGTTCTTGATTTTTTGGGGAAAATTATTTTATGATGAATAAAATATAGAGAGTCTGTTCATCTAGGTATGAATTTGGAATATTTATAAAAATATTTTTAGAACTAGAAATTATGATGATGCCTAAATTTAAGGCACAATGACACTTGAATTAATCTTATAAAATTAAAAAATTATATTATATTATGTGCATGTTTATTTCCAAAAAAAGTGGAATTCCCCTTAAATAGATTCTTAGATATAAAATATGAAACCATGGATGGATCCATAACATTAATTTTATTATAGGCACAACCTAATGTTGGTCTTCATGGGACGTTCAGATGGGGGAGTCGTTAATTGGTGCATTGGATAAATAAATAAATTTAATTTAGTTATTTAAAAACCCTAACCCATATAACTCACAGATGTAGAATTATAAGATAAAACCATAACCAATGTTGAGTTCCAAATACATTGTTTACCCAAGGCGTGATCTAAAGTTGGTTAGCATGGGGAATCTAGAAAAGGAAACTATTGGCGTTACATTTAATGAATTGATGAATTATTTATTTAATTAATTAGTTTGTTTCTTCCTAAAAAATAACACTATAAGAGTTCTGTTAGATGAATTTCTCTAGAGTTAGCTGCATAATACTTTGGAGAAATCAACAGATATTCCCCCACCTCCGATGGAGGATTATGATGCCACATCATATCTAAGAATATTAGAAAAAAATAATGCAAAGAATCATTACAAATTATTTGTGAACACATTATTCACCAAAAATTAATTAGAAACCATGTTAAGAATCATCAATTTGTTTTTTTTTCATTTTGATAAAATTATGGAGAAAATAGATTATTGTTCATTGATTTTTCTACTTTTATTGCCTTTCAATTTACCCATGTAATGAAAGTTAATGGGTTTAAATTTTTTCTAACAAAGCGATCATCATTTTTTATATTGGGGTCAAGAACCCTTTCTCTCTATCCTCAATTCTTTGTTCTTGTGTCTTTCTCCCCATTTTTTCGTTCATCATCATATGGATCCCCATGGTTCATATTTGACATTTCCAGGAGGTACTGAGCCAAATAAGACCCCAGATTCACGACAAGATAATGTAATGAAAAGCAATCAATTAACCAAGAATATAAATTGAAAGTATATAGTTTTATAGGATTTATTATGAATGGAGGTAATTCATGTAGCCACATTTTTTGAGATACTCAACGTGAACATGATGGTGTCTAGGCTAAAATACTTGATGAGGTGGTCAGAGGTGTTCAACCCAGAATTCATTAAAAATAATAATAATGGTGATGGTTTGATAAAAATTAAGTTATTTTTTATTAGTAATATATTAAATAATTATATTCATAGTGAAATAATTAGTTTGTGAGGGAAATTAAATTAAATGGTTTGGATTTAACAAAATAAATCTCATTGGAATTAAATTAGAGTGGTTTAAATTTAAATTTTATTTTGTTATTAAATTTAATAGAGCATTGTGTGTTAAAATGTAAAAGGAGGAGTGCCTATGCCTAGTGGTGAGATAGTGGGGTTTACCACCATGAAACCCCATATAAATATTCTATAATTAAATTAAAAATTATATTTTTTGGTGAAGGAATATAAAATAATGAAATGAGGAAAAAACAAATAAAAATAAGAATATGTTTCTATTCACGCACCGTACACATAATGAAGGATCCCATTAATAGTTGGAGAAATAAATTTTTTAAAACAATATAAAATAATAATATTTTTAATTTTTGTTGGATTCCATCGATCAGTCATAACTTCATCATGAGATATCTAATTGACGCATCATCAGTGGTAGCATGAACCAAGAATTGAGACTATCATTTCAATACCAACATAAGATAACTTTTTCAAACATGTTCCTTGAGTTAATGAAACACCTAATAATAATAAAATTATTATTTTTACATAATCTTAGATCAAATGTATCATCTTCATATGATATTAGATAGGAAAACCTACTATGATATTGTGATAATAAATTTAATGCAGTCATATCAATTAAAATATCGAATATTTATTTCATAATCATGGACCAGGCCCATGAAACACCATCTGAGAGTGATGTGGTGAAATGTGATTTTTACAATAGTTTTTTGATTAAGTAATGTAAATATGGTATATGAGGCATTCTTCCATGAGGATCATAATAATGGGTTTTGTTTGGACATACGAGGCCATTTTAAGTTGCATATTTCTAATATTTCATTTTTCCCTCAGACTAACGAAGTGCCTCATGCATTTGTATGAATTTCTATCGAGAAACATATTGTATTTCCCTTAAAATTAGTTTAGTGATACATGGAAGGTAATAATTTTTCTGTAAAGGAAATGACTAGGTTATAGAGTGGGACCATACATCGTGTGGGTCCACAACATGTTGTGTTATTCTTTTTGTGAAACATAAATGTTATGTATCTAAATTATTTGAACATTGATTTTGGCCTATTAGTATCCCATCTTGAGTATTTTTGGACATTGAACGTGATGATTGTCTCTTTTTTGGGATTCGCGATATGATGTCTATATTTTTTTACATGTTGCTAAATGAGATGATGCTCGATGAATAGAATAATTTAGCTATATCACGAGAGGCTTCCTCTATAGTGGAACCCTCTGTTGTGCTAGGTATGGGTCCACTATAGAATCTCAAGTGGAACCCTCCCGCTGTGGTGGTCATGGGTCCTAAATAACTTCTAGTCTGGAACCCTCCATCCAGGATAGACATGGGTCTGGGACCTTCTGAATAGAACTCTAGAGACCCTCTCTTTTTGATATATATATATTATCTCACTTATGAAGAATAATTAATACATTAAAAAAACACCCCCAAAGTCTTAAACATAAGAAAATAAATAACATGCGCCACAGAAGACAAACATGTGGATAAAACATCAAACTATAGAAGGAATATAAGAATATAATAATGATACCCATGGTTGTTAAGGAATCTCTACCACAACCATCTTTGTAGCATGGGTTTACATTCAATACCATATAGGTAGTCATGGTTCACTCCCATAACCATCATAACAGGAAAGGTCCTTCATGTCTATCTCATGAGATATAAGTATTTACCCAATGCATTGGAGGGTGATATCGGTCCCACCCATCTCATCCTGAAATCGAAAATACATTTTCCACGTGAACATAAATCATTCATCATATCAGATCCCCTATAATGAAATGGATTTCAACAAAATCATTCAATCATAATATAACCCATTAGAAGAAATAGGTTTCATAAATATCATTCCACTAAAAACCTAAAACATTCATAAAAAGAATAATAATAGAATAATTGAATAATTGAATCATAACTCGAGTAAAAGATATGTAACATGAAAAAAATATTATATTAGATGAAATATAATTTTGGGATATATCTTGAAAACAACTCTTGAGTAAAAGATTATTTCATCTATAAAAATGATTTCTTTTCTTAAAATGATGCATAATTTTACATGGAAACATTTTATTTAAAAATAATATTAGAAGATATAAAGAATGATTTATAGAAATAAGGTTTCATGTAAACATAAAAATTCATTCACACTATATAAGTTAAAAGAAAAAATTCTTCTTGTATTATTGTTGAGAGATTCGATATGTACATCATTTGGAAAATGAAATAAACATTCATTTAAAACTGTGTACTAAAAAGTAAAAAATGGGTGAAAATGAATTTAAACCCCCATATGATAATAGTAAAATGTTTTATGATATTTTTAGAATACATGGTCATGGTTAATAAATATTACCCATTAGAGACTTCAAACGAAACAATCCCGAATTTGGAAGAGTTCGTGAAATAGATACACATCACATTATAATCAATAGAATAATATGCCCCATGTCAACGAGAAAATTATAAGAAGATGGAAATATCATAATATTCTAAATAAGACTCATAAAACAAATTCATTGGAAGTACATACACCACTTAGATGAAAAAAATTATTTCCAATACAAGTGTTACACAAAAATAAAGGTGAGACATAAATCCCTTACTTCTGGCATGATTCCCTCCATACACGTTTGGACCTCCTTTATAGTAGTTTTAAAAATATTATCAAAATAAAACAAAATCATCATTATATTTCTGTTATAATAAAGGGTTCAATTATGTCTTTATATTACACGTTTATTAACAATTCCACATTAATGCAACGTCTCGGGTAATAACCGTTTTGTTTATCGTACGTTTTTTGATTTTTTGGATCTTATTAAATAGAACATTATTTATATAATTATATAATGTAAAACATGATTTTTTGATATTATATATTGGTTATAATTATATATAAAAGATATATAAATGATATATAATATATTGTTCAAAGAGACAGTAAGCCGTATGTTCGCATGAACACTGTTTCCGTTTTGTTATCCAACAAAATGGAATAAAGTAGATGAAATATATGTATATATATATTTTCCCATTAGAATTATTATGTGGTATATTTTATATTTATTCATTATATGATTTTTTTTAATTTTTTTGAAATGGATGATGTGGAAGATGAATATAATCGCATTGTGGATACGAAAGGTTGTACGTACAAATGAGAGACAATATCATTCTATTAATGGTAAAAGGGTAGGAAATATGAAGTTTTATTAATAACATAGAATAAATATAATTTCATATTTATTATTTATATCACATTTACACATAACTATACACATATAAATTATGTATTGAAGAAAAACATATTACATTGTGGCGTAGAGATGGTAAGGTGTATGTACGCCTATGTGGTGATTTTGTTTTTAGAAGGATGAATAGAAAGGTAGAGTATGGTAGTAAAATAATAATTACAACATATAATAATTTATTTTAATCAATTTTTATAACATTATAATTAAATCTACACTTGAATAAGATGTAGAAGAAGAAACAATTTGAAAGAGTCGGTAACGAGATTACCCTTCTTCAACGATCTTCCTCTAGATCTACTCTAAAAGAAATTAGAGTTTGTCTTTTGAGAATAGAATAAACTATATAAAATTACATGGAATGTTTATATGGGAAATGGAAAGAGGTTTCTTGACATTTAATTGTGAAAATTGTTTGAGGATATGGGGGAGGAGGTTCCCTTTTATAATTAAATTGAGGGACTCTATTAGAGATCCCCAAATTTAAAAAAATTATATGATTATTCTAGATATAAATACATTAAAATGAACCATAATCAAAACATGGAAGAAGTTGTGGACCATATACTATCCCATTTTTATTATTTAACATTTCTTTATTTTTAAATAATTTAATAATAAAAAAATTTAATAAGATTTCATTGTTGTCAAATTTAATACTATTCCTATAATTTGACTTCAAATACATCAATAAAATGTGGGAATTAAAATTTAATGCTCTAAAAACTATAATATATCTTATAGATCCTACATACTCTTTAGTAACATTTTATAATGCAAAATATATTAAAATTAAAATTAGTTATTCAATTTTTCTTTTATGTAAATAAATATTTTTTTTACAATTAATGAATGGCTTAAATTAATTATATAACTACTAAAAAATCAAAATAAATTTATATTTTGAAAAAAAAAATCATTTAAATCATAATAGTAATGTGTATTGAATAATATATTGATTATGTCCCTATGTGGACACATAAAAGATATTAAATACAGGATAATGAAAGATTGTAACAGCCTTTGATTTAAATAATACGTAATTTATTTTCAAGGAAAAGTGTCCATTAAACAACTCAAAATACATAATAACGTGATGAGGGTCAAATATCCATCATCCAATAATTTTTAGGGAAAATGTGGTTTTATTTTAAACTAGAAAATTTTGACTTACACTTAATTATTCTATTTTAATTTTAATTGTTGTAACACCATTTTTAATATTAAGAGGTTAAAACTATTACTTATATGAGGTCAATTTTCAACAAATGGTCACTTTATATAATTTTACACCTTATCATAATCTATTTTTACTTTTTAATATTTTATTATTTTTAATTAATTTTGTAAAATATTGTTTTATTAAATATCATTACTTTCAATTTTGACACTATTTTTAACATTGTCTTTATATAAAATCGAAACAAAAAGATAATTTAAAACCAAACCATTTTAGACACTCATAAAATATCATAGTCACCTATAAAATTTGAATAGATCCTTAATTAATTATTATTATATTTATTTTAATAATTATTTAATATCATTTATTTAATCCTTTTATCAATTGAACAATCACTGCATCACCACTGTCTCACATTTTATGTTAATTATTTTATAACTATAATATTCAAATAAATTATCATGATGTAGATAATTATTATATATTTAAAATTAATATTTATTATAGAATTTATCCTCTCTATAAAAACATATTATAATTAGTTTTACTTTTAAAAATTATCAGTATAAAATTTATGACTTATTTTAAAATAAAATATAATAAAGGACATATTCATAACTACATGGGATAAAATAGTAATAATTTTGTTAAAATGATTATTTTAGTAGAAATTTTTTTAAATGAAATTAGATCACGTGTATGGGTAATTTTATAATATTATAATATTATTTTACCATTAATTATGCAATTTGGTATTGACCGTGGTAAATAAAAATATACTAATGTTACTATTATAAAAACAATGTATATCATATTAGTAAAAAATTAATAGTTATTACAATAATGTACATCCTTTTTTAAAATTAAATTCATATATGTAACTAAATTAGGCTTAACACTAATCTCGTAGATGTGGCGAGAATGCGTGTAAAAGATATTTTCAAAACATCAATATGTTCAAGTAACTAATTTCATTATAAAAATTATTATTGATCTATTTTTACATTAAATATCATTTTAATGTATAATAATTATTTAATCCAAAATATTTTTCATTCTATAATTTTCTATTTTCACTGTTTATTAAAAAATGAAGTACCTAAAAAATAAAAAAATTCTCCCTAATTTAATTTTCACATTTTAATTTTATAAATTTGTTTATTTTATCAAATTAAATTTATTATACAACATAAAATGTATTTTTATTATTTTTTTCATAGAGGAGCATAAAAAGCAGCTCATTTGAGGAAATAGTAGTTTTGAACATATAAATAATTTATAGAAAAATTTATTTTCATTACTAAAACCATTTTAAGTAATATTTTAAAATTATTTATTACTATTAATATTACATTTTAATGTAGAGATTATTACTATCTAATTCCATTAATTTTAATTGTAAAGTATTGTTTCACAGTAACACAGTTTTACATGTAACGCAAGCCAATTCAGTGTTGTGTGCAGTGAAAGATTCCCTTGTTGTTATATATAAAGTAATAAAAAAATAGTGATTTTATATGATAAAAAAATATATATTCAGTTTTTCATGAAGTTAAAATATAAAAAATGAATAAATTAAATAAAAAATAAACAAAATTATCAAGGTATAACATTCTACCCCTATTAAATTGAATTTCACCATTGAAATTCGTCTGGGTTATCACATGTTTAACAGTTGATAGATCCTTTTATTGAATCCTACATCGAAAAAACAAATAATACAACTTCATTTAAAAAAGTAATGTAAGAAACATTATAGTTTTAGAAAGTAACTCCAAACTAGGTTTCGACAGAGGATATTATAGGAGAAGATTCGGAAACAAAAGAAAAGTGTAAATAATCAATGAGATTGATAAACATCACCAATCCCAATAAAGTGGGGGGTCCAAAAAAATTATGAAACACAAAACCACAATCTAGGGAATCCAAAATGTCTTCATTGATATCATAAAAAATGATTACTTCATGATAGTCTTTTACATCCTGATCCCTTTATCCTAATGTTAAACAATTTCCATGAGAAGACATAATTACTTGACTTTAACTCGATCCCAACCTTTTTATGACCATGATCTATTTTCAATTAGAATTCTAATCTAGGAAATGAAGTTAAATTTATCATTCCCCAAGCAGTAGAAGATCATGAGATCCATAAATATAATGATGTGTCATTCCATCTGTCATTACCTCAAAAAAAAGAACAGAAAAAGTTATCAAATATCCATAATTCGGTATATAGTGATATAATACTTTAATCTAACAAACCTCATCCAATGTTTAAAAAAAACATTCCATTAATGGATAACCTTATAATGCTTCCTGAAAGCTAAAAATATAATACCTTAGAAATAGGTACACAAAATCACCTTAATATTTATCTCTCTTATATCTCATAAAGCATATCTTGGATGTCATATTCTAAATATGTGGATACCTCAGTCCATTTTTATATTGAATCATATTAATAATCTTCATTTATATTCATCCTTATTGAAAACATATATGATTCCTTATTCCAGATTTTACTATAAATATTCTGTAAATCCAAAAAGTTGTAAACATCATCTGTGATAGAATATTTGTTTTTCAACAAATCAGTAATGAATTAAAAGGAGGTCCTTACCATTCAATTTAATTATTCCTATACACCATATATTTATCCAAATAAAATTATTCCATCATCATACACATATTAAAGGTTATCCTTCCCTTAGTCATGTGTTTGTCAAAAAATATCACCTTATTACCACAATTAATTTTCATTGTTACATATACCATTCAAAAAAAATATTAAATCCTTAAGGAAAAACTAATTTTGGCCAATAATAGGATGCTATTTATTCCATATTACCATAAGTGAAATTCAACCACATTATTCTTCAATTCCATTACATAAACACTTCCATCATCCAAATTTATTCCTAAAATATTACTCTAGATTCATAATTTTAATGATTTCTCAAATATGAACTATGTATCATGTCATTAAGGTATTTAACATCATTCTTATCATGCTTCTTAGGTTTAATATAAATTGTACAGTAAAAAACTCTTGTTCCATTCACATGTCATTTGTGGTCACTTTATCCTTAGTAGTGTATCCAATACTCGAACCAACTCCTTAATTATCTTCATTATATTTCCATTTAGGAAATTTATTTTCATAATTCACATTATTTCCATCTAGCCAACATTTATTTTTAACCTTGTTCCTTCTAGTTCATGCTATTTACATTGAATAGAAATAATAGTGTGAGTAATAATTATCAAAGTAAAAAAACATATAATCATGAAGAATTACTTATAATACACCTAAATAATGAAACAAACTTTTAAATATTTTAATCCTTATGATTATATATATATAAATCCCTAGAAATATCATTATAAATATCACTAAGGATCTCATTATGTTTTCCCATCCTTACATTCCAATAGTTAACCAATCCTTCTCTTGGATACCAACTCTTGAGACCCTCTCATTTCATATATAGACATGACATCACTTATGCGGAATAATTAATATATTAAACAGACACAGGATGAAAGACCGTATAGGTTTTGTAATTTTGGAAAATTGGAACAAATTATTAAAACTGGTGAAATATCAGAAACATCTCTCTCAAAGAACTTACAATTAATACCCCCAAAAAATTCATTATAACATGTGAAAAAGATAACATAAGAAAAAGGGTGAGCTCAGATGCTCCATATTGTTGAGCAATGGATACATTTAAAAAAATCCACAGCAAATTAGTATGATAACTTGATCATCAAAATAGAATATTATATCATCCAACACAATGATCGTTGATATGAATCATGGCATAAAGATTGGCAGTTCATAAAACATTAATAATAATGAAATAAAGAACATGAACCACATAGTCATAACATATGAACTAAACAAAAAACATTGGTAGATGCATATGAATCTAATATGGCTTAAATGGTAGTCAAAAAATCCACTTCTATAAAAAATACTTTAACAGTTATAGAATAATATTTTATCAGTGCTAGAAACGTTCTTAAAACCTCGAAGAGATTAAAAGGTTGTGGCTTTTATCAGTGCTTGAAAAGTTTTGATAAAGGGTATCTTTATGAGTGAAATAAAAGTTCTAATAAAAAATAATTTTATCATTTCATTTAAATGCATTGATAAAAGAAAACGTTTTTCATCATTTTTATATAGCAATGATAAAGAGACACTTTATCAGCGGTTTTGGAAGTGTGGATAACAATTCCCTTATCAGTTCATTAAAAAGTGATGATAAAGGAATACTTTATTGGAACTTCTTCAGACACTGATAAATGAAATCTTCATCACTGCATTTTTCAGTAAATATAGATATACCTTGATCAGCGATTACTCATAATTTCCATCATTTTCATCACATTTCGCAGAACTGATAAATTTGCAAACTTCTTTGTCATGTTACAACACACCGTACAACACTAGAAACAAGTGAATTATGTTATAACAACAAACTATATCACCAAAAATAGAACAAAAATGACCAAATTAATATACAAATATTGAATTTAAATAAAATAAAATATCCATCAAAAATTCCATACAAATAGTATTATAGAATATGTTAGTGGTTTTTTTACTAAAATTAATGTATGTTTAAAAAAAATGTGCATTTGGAGTAACATTAGTCACACCACTTGACTAATTGAGATGTGATTGATTAATACCTGACAAAAATGACTTATATATAGTTAACCTAAATTACCAAATCAATCTGAATGCATTTTCTTTGTTTTGAGTTTGTGAGTTGTTTTTTATTAATATTAATTGCAGTTTTGTGAAATTAAAATCATACTGGTCACACCATGAATCCGATTTAGTGGAAGAATATTACTACACATCAAAAATTATTTAGGGATAATTTTACAAAATACCATAGCAATATGAATTTGTTTTCCTAGTTTTGAGTACTTCGGTGATTTTTTCACAAAAATAAATTTTAATTTTGAATAAAATGTCACAACTAGAGTCATACATGTCACACCAATCATTAGATTAATTTGAGGATAGCTTCTACATGTCCCAAATGGAATGTGGATAAATTTACTAATGCATCAAACCAATCAGAATTGTTTCCTACTATTTTTAGTATGTCAGTTGAGTTTTTTTATTAAAATGTAATTTCAAACTAAAACCATGAACTTTAATCCATAAAAGTGGCACCATGTGTGTGTCTGACATGATAATATTTCATACACATAAAAAATAAATTACAAATCATTGTCCCAAATTATCAAGGAAATCCAAGCATGTTTTCTTGTTTTTTAGTGAGTAGCTCTTTTTTTTATTGAAATATAAATTTTAAACTGATAACATATAGTTGGAGTCATACCAATCACACCATGTGTTGGATTAAGGTACAATTTATTTTTACATATCAAAAATTATTATGGATTGTTTTCCTGAAGTAAGAAAATAATATGAATACTTTTTAATAGTTTGGAGTATGTTAGTCTGTTTTTTCACTAAAATTAAAGTCAATTTTGATTTAAAAGACACACTGGGATACATACTGGTCACACTGTGCATCGTCTATAGGTCTAAAAGATTATAACATGTCCTAAATTACTAATGGATAATTTTAATAATTTTTGAGGACAATAAAAATGTATTTCCTATTTTTTGAGTATCCTACATGAGTTTTTTATTAAACTGTCATTTACAACTGGAAACATTAACTTTGATCCATGCAGAAGGAATCATGTGTGGGTTTTAATTGATACTGATTCATACATGTAAAAAATTAAATTAAAATTAATTTCCAAATTTTAAATTAAAATCATATTATGTTTTCATTTTATATTTTGTGTGACAATTCTTTTATAAAAATATAAATTTTAAACTGATAATGAACACTTTGAGTTATACTTGTCAGATCATCCATCGTATTGACATTTATATTATTGTTACACATCAAAAAAAGACTTATGGATCATTTTATTAAAGTTAAAAAACAATCTGAATATATTTTCTCGGTTATGAGTATGTCAGTTGTTTTTTCACAAAAATTTATGGTCAATTTTGAATAAAAATACAAACATAGAGACATACCGATCACATTGTCCCTCAGATTGATATTTATCTGATATTTACATGTCCCAAATGACTCATTCATTATTTCCCTAATGTGTCAAAACAATCATATTGTGTTTCCTCTAATTACAAGATGCCCCTTCTGTTTTTTTACTAAAATGTCATTATAAATTGGGAACACACACATTGGGTCATATATGTGGCATCGTGTGTGGGTTTGACATGATATTAATTCATAAACATCAAAAATTAATTTAGAATATTTTTTCTACATTATTAAGAAAATGTTTTCAAATTTTCAGATTTTTTAGTGATTGAAACTTTTTTTTATTAAAATGTAAATTTTAAATAGAAGACGAACATTTGGAGTCATACCAGTCACACCATACGTCTTATAAGGGAGAGGTTGATCCCTAGAAAAAAATGGATTATGGATCATTATCCTAATGTATTAAATCAATATGAATAATTTTTCAGGTATTTGAGTATATTTTTTGTCATTTAAATAAAATTAATTTCAATTTTTAACAAAAATATTTACCTAGAGTGATTCCTGACACACCGTACATCATATTTAGTTGTGAATAATATCTAAAAAAACCAAATGACTGATGAATCATTATCGAAAAGTATCAAAATAAGA
This sequence comes from Viscum album, assembly GCA_963277665.1. Taxonomy (NCBI): domain Eukaryota; kingdom Viridiplantae; phylum Streptophyta; class Magnoliopsida; order Santalales; family Viscaceae; genus Viscum; species Viscum album. The sequence continues at coordinate 323,094,240 of OY728156.1, forward strand.
AAAATCTATTTCCTCTATTTTAAGATTGCCACATGTGTTATTTTTCCTAAAATATCCTTTTAAACAAGGAACACGCTCATTGAGCCTTATAGGTGGAATCATGTTTGGGTTTGAAATGATATAGATTCATAAACATCACAAATGAATTATTAATTATTGTCCCAAATTATAAATATAAGTGGAAAACCATTATTTCAATAAGTCACCTGAAACACTTTTACAATGTTACTTAACATAAGTGACAAGTGTTGTAGTCCCTGTTAAAAATTCTTTATCAATCACAATCATGATATTATCCTAATTATACATCATTTCCCAATAGTTTTTTTGTTTCAAAAACAACACTTCTTATAGTCCTCTCCCTCGGGCTCCACCTCGTTCTTCGCCTCTACCTCCTCCCCCATGTATCCATCTGCCTCCTATTATACCTTTTTGTTTTCTTCCACCTCCCCCTCCACCACTGCCTCTACCTCCACCTTTAAGATTTACAATTTTTTTTTTTTTTTAGTCATCACATCTAAAAAAATTGATTTTATCCATTACAATTCTCCAAGACAAAGAGACAAGAAATAATGTATAATAATTCTAACAAAAATTATTCATAGCCCGGATATATTTTTAAGGTTATAATTCCTAGTTGAACACAATCAGAGAAGGTAATCACTTAAATTTTTTCGGTATGCATTCTGAAAAAAGTACGTCTCAAAATCATCACTAGGAAAATTGATTGTTTCATTTCAGTAACTAGATTTTCATCAATCTTGATAGTACTGAGAAAATATATACCAACACAATATTATTATATATATTGAATAAAATTGTAATTAACATCAGAATTACTAGTTGTGGGATGCTGTTATTTTCATGTTTTTTGATTTCTCTATTAAATGTTTAAAAATAACATCCTCAAACGGTATCATTATCTTATTTCGGACACAATAAGGACATTGAGAAAAATAAGAAAATTATTTTGTAATGTTTTTAGGTTATATATTTCAATATATATCTTATGTTTTTTCCATCTGTAGTAATCCATAGGCTTTTTCCCTTATGACACTAACTTCATGCCAAAATTTTGCCCATATTGAGTGCCCAACCTATCATAATGTTTTTAGTTATAACACAGACTGAACATATAATTCTATTTTTATCTATAAAATGTTTATTTCAGTGTATTACTTATTCAAAATACACATCATGTGTTGTTGGTTGGTACGTATCCATGTATTTTATCCAGAAAAATAAATATTCAAGGTGTCCATATTGAATATTTCTAGCATCCAGTGAATCCTAATATTTGAGTAACAGAACATTTTTGATAAAAATTTCGTTCTCATTTAAAGAAGTTTCTAACCTAGAAATGATTAAGCGATAAATGAATCCAAATTTTGTTACACACTATATTCCCTTTATATAGTTTTGATATAAACATATATACCAAATATTAATAGTTATTAACATTAATGAACATATAATCTAACTATTTGGACATACATATTATAAAAATCCACCTTATATATGTTTTTACAACATAGAATCCCAACCATTCATTCTTGATAATACCATTTACAGTGTCGAGACCAAATACATCTATCAATGAATATCCAAATATTTCATCCCCTTACTCAATGTGAGATATAGTTTACTATTTTAATGTGGAGTCATCAAGATGTAGTAATGATAATAAATGTGTCTCTATAACTTGTGGGGAGAAGGTACACTAGGAAGGTCATTTTTTCATGGTTCAGTCTTTAAATTTTATTGATTTGACCATATGTTCCCCCACTGATTTATCCATATGTAACCACATACCCCACATTAGACCATTTATCAAAATAAATTTCTTTTTTTAATATTAAAAAATTTGTTAAGGGCAAACCACATGTTTATTTATAATATTAGACGACCATGATATGAATGCTCCAATAGTAGCTTCAACCATTGTAATATCTGATGAATCTAATGGAATAGGTATGTTAGCAGTCATTTCATAAGCTACCCCAATCCCCAAAACCATGTGATATTTTGGGAGGTCTTGATTTTGAATCTTGTATCCCAGTATATTATACACTATACCCATTGCAACACTATGGTACATGGGTATTGATAAATACAAATCACATACACCTATACCCTATAAAATTTTAGAAATATTATTTTATTAGAAGTAGTTGGTTAAAATTTAGAAGAATGATTAATGAAAAATTGATTTCCCTAGGTAAGGTATGTGGTTGGATGAATGACTAGCCTCAAAGTCAATGGGGATGTTTGTTTCATGTGTGGTCCGTTTCTCCAGCACCAGTTTTCTTTGATCATATCTTATACAGTGGTTTTCCAAACCAAAACAAAAAATAATAATATCTCGTTTTGAGTATATTTGTGTATGAAAAAATTTCATCATATTATTTGAGAATTCATGTTGTTTTATCTTCTTCCATTTTCTTCATGGAGAGACTTCAAACTTGAATCATCTAACACGACCCTATTGCTTTGGCTGCTTCAAAGCTACTGAAAGTATAGGTTTATTTTGTACAATAATTTCTGATTCTTATATCTAATCCATGTAAGAAAATAAATCAATAACAGATAATTTTATGTAATATTTTTATAAGTATAAATAATTACAATTATTTCACACGTATACATGATTCACATACTTTTTTTTGTTTTCATCAACTAATTTACCCTCTTTTTTTTACGAGTCTCTTTATATAACACATGATATTGGATAGATGTTTCTTCATATTTTGATTCATTAATCTATATATAAAAAATGGGACATATTTTTTTCATATCAAATAATTAAACTTTTATTATTGATTAAAAATACATACCAATTACTTATCTAAGGAAGCGTACACAATCCTTTCATTATGATAGGGGTAAATTGGATTGAGGGGCATTTTTTATTTACAAAACTCTTTTATTATTTAATAAATTATTTTTTTCAATCCAATTAGATAAAATAAATAATTTCAAATAATATATTATAAGATACAATTAACATAAATAGTTTTATCATTGCAAAAATTGATGAAAGTAGTCCATGATTCTTTCATTATAATGTGTTCATAACATTGTGTTGGGTGGGGATGTATTTTCCCATTAACATCCCCAATATGTAACCTTATTTGAAGAGTTATGAATCATCTATGGTATTTTCCAGCGGCCATTAAGACAATTATTTTATAGAAATTCTCTAAAATAAAATAATTATACAATAAATATTAATCATTAAACAAAATTTCCTTATATAATTTTTTAGTAAAATAGAGAATTTATATTGTCAAATTACCATTATATCATTCCAATGGATTTATTTCATTATAGGTTAGACACAGTACCATGAATCAATATCAATCAGCACATTCATCCTTGTTGTGACCCCAAGACAACTAATGAACCTTGACTTTTTTGGGTCAATAGGTAGGACATATTGATTACTACCAGCCAAAAAATTTATACCCCATACTCTTTCAATGTAATTTTACTCAGCACTATGATGATACATCATTGTTGGTTTTTACATCAACATGTTGTTTGTCCCCTAATAATTCCACAGTGTCATCATCAACAGTATTTTTTCCTCTAGATTGGTAACATCATTATGTGAAGATGAAATTTTATTCAAGATTATTAAAATATATAATTTTTCTTTAATAAAAAAACTACATTACACTACATGTAAAAGAGAAAAAACAAATCTTGCACCTTTCATGGAAATATTTATTTTCTTGAACAGTGATATAATACATCAATATTATAGCACAAATGACATTCAATACCTTTATCTCATTCTTCCTTATAAGTTGATTGTCTTACATCTCTTCAAGATGTATTAGATTCCCTCTTCAAAACTATCCTTCCCCCAATCATTTTGGTTCCCATGTTTCTTAATGTCTTACATCTAGAAGAATTACTATTTCATTATTTTGATATTTATCTCCCATATTTGGTGGTCATGAATCCATGTTAATTTAAATACCTTAAAAAAATGTCACCCCATGATCATACTGGATGAAAAATACTTAAAATAGTTCGAACAACATATAAGAGTTCTGGGATGACGCCCAAGAAAAAAATGAAATAACTTTTCCGGAGATTGAAGCTGCATGGCCACTGAGGTTAAAAATAATCTAAAATTTATTTTTAATATGAATTATAACATATTAAATTATAAAAATGGATAATTTAGCATTCATATCCACCGGTATTCTACTTAGACTCATTTACATCCAATCAGAATAATTTATTGTTTTCCCCTTCTTCAGAAATTTTTATTTTTCAGTATGGATTATGGGAGATAGAAACATGAGGTGGTATTGTGGTGAGGCATATGGGATAGACAAAAAACTGAAAATTTATCTAAGTTAAAGAGATAAATAATCCTAAATATAAGGCAAAAATAGGGCCAGAGAGGGTTTCTCAATTTTGGAGGAAAAGCATTTAGAGTTAGATTAGATGACTCATCGTAGTAGTATTCTCATCCAAGTATTCTTAACAATGGAGTTCTAAGAGGATCACATGTGTCTATACTAAAAATAAAATTAATTATTGATGAAGTGTTGTCAAAATTAATTGAGTGAGTCATATATGAAAATTCATATCAAGAAGCCCAAAATATCCATTTATTATGTTTTGATTAATTTTTCATTGTTAATTTTTTTGTTCGTGGGAATTCGTAAATAAAGAGGATAAAAGGATGAAAGAGATGAAGAATAATCAGGGAGATGTAGTATTCAAATCGTTGGAGTAGCTATGATGATGTTGAGTGAATAAAATCCAAGTGGGAGGTATTTGATCAGGGAACTTAGAATCTAAAATGATTGGAAGATGCCTTGTTTGAAATAGAGAGTCCAATCTATCATCAACAGATAGAATAAAATCAGGTGTCTTACGATGGATTAAATAAAGGTAATGAAGTTTAGTTATACTATAGTATTAAATTATTATTTTCATGTTCAAGGTAGTAAAAAAATTTATACAAGATGTATGTTATTTGGGACTTTTTATGGATGAATAGAATGTATTATATTATATATATATTACCAAAGTGAATCCATATTTACACATCCTTATTTGGGGAACCCATTTTCCTTTTTTATGAAAAGTTACATTTTTTGATAATGAATGTTATGTGTTTTTGGATTATTTCACTACATTAGATGGAGATTTAGATCACAGTAGTCTTGAATGAATATTGAATGAGTTTACATATTAGGTTTGGAATTGTGTAGATATAGGTAGTAGAGAAAGAGTGAGAGAGAGATACAATACACCTAAAAATTGACAGAGATTACTATTTTTCTATAGGTTTACTTAGAATATTTTTGTTTATAAAATCCTGAATAGGTTCTAATAGTAATCCCATATGGGATATAAGATATTCAAAAATAAATTATATAAAGCTTATATGTTTTAATAACATCGACAACAGTATAATATACAGGGATGTTACCTATCACAATAGAAGAATCTAGTTTAGCATCATCCATAGAATACTCAGCCTTATAAAATCTACCATCCATATCTAATGACCCTACCTAGAAGAAATAGAGAAAAAGGACTATTGGAGGATCACCAACTAACCACATCGATATAAATGTTTCTCATCAAATAGGAAATAATGTTTAAAGTTTCCTAGGAACCAACACTCATAGAATCACTAAAAAATTATCCATAATTGAAGAGTAATTGGATTGCCACTACTATAATGGTCTGGATGGAATGAATCTCACCCAACATAAATTCACCACCACTTCTCTCTACTCAATGATTCCTCACCTTCCAATTTTAGATATTTTTCTTAATCCACCACAGTCCCAACAATCAATACCAATAGTCATGCAGTTCATACATTCACATTCCTATACATTTTAAAGTGATTTTGAACACCATATAAAAACATGAAACTAATTAAATGTTATAACAATTGATGCACGTGTTGAGTTATGTTATCCACAGAATTCCCAAAAGCATGTCAAATATACTGATATCAAGAATAAGGAAACCGTAGAATAATATATCCTCAATGAAAATTAATGAACTTGTTTCACAGATAAATTCTATAAAATATATTTGTCCATTAGGTGTTCAAATATTCAACACATCATGTTTCATTTCAACATGTAATCCTATATTATCCACAACATGATAAGAAATAAAATATTGAATTGTTTTAGTATCAAAAAAAGATTGAATGAGATTAGAATTTAGGATAACCATATCATGCAATATCGAAGGAAAATATTTATCATCTGGGAGCATCGGGTCAACACTATATAGCTATTTACTAGCTGTGAAAGAAAAATCTATATTGGTTTAGTTTGGCTCCCATTACTGTTGGGGTATTAGTGTAATATGTAAGTCACCCTGGGACACTTGTTGTATTTTAATGGAAAGGTGATGAGATGAAGGTTTCATCACGGTCAGGAATAGAAAAAAATGCAATGTGTGTAAACCAAAAAATCAAACAATTATAGTGGAATAGAATAAAATTACATTCATTGGATTATATCCTTGATTCTCCAAACGGAACATAGAAAAGTCGCAATGGAAGTAGAGGAGTTCAATGAGATATTGGGAATTCTAAGTGGCCAAGTCATCGTTAGTGTTCTTCTAAATAAATCAGAGACACTTTTAATATAGCTTCCAAAAATTCACTGATAATGATCACTTTTTTCAATGCCAAAGTTATAATCACTGATAATGTATTTAAAATTATAATTATTCAAATAAATTTATAATAAATTTATAATTATTTAAATATATATATTTAGTTAATAATTATTATATAAATAATAATTTTAAAAATAATAATTAATTCATTTATTAATTATAAATATATATATATATATAGTAAATATACATTTATATATATAACCCTTTATTTAAAAATATATTTTTAACATTATTTGTCCATATAAAATTTTAAAAACATGCATTTAAAAAATGAGTGAAATTGAATATTTCAAAATGAGTCCACATTGAAAGTATTTTAAAAGTGGACCATTTTTATTAGTTAGATATAAATTATTAAAAAGATATGGATGTTTTTTTTAATATACTAAAGAAAATTAATTAAAAAATATTAATAAATAATATAAATTTTTCAAATTCAAAAAGAATATATAAAAAACTAATACACAAACTATAATAGAATTAAGAAATTAAATATAATTGACCTATTAGAATGATAATATGCCATCATATAATTAAAATTCAAAAATATTCTAAAATTGTAATAAATTACATAAATATAAAGTGTATGTGTTTCTATATACTTCTTAAATATAATTGTATGTGAGTATCAATATAAAAATACATTAATTACACACACACACAGATATATATGTATATATCTGTGTGTGTGTGTCTGTGAAATCAATGTAACACACAACATCTGATATATGTTAAATTGAAAAATAAGAAAATATTAAAAATGAAATATCCATTGATGTATTTTTAATTAAACTTTTATTCATTATACATATATTTGTATTAAATCTATTTTATTTTTTACTAACTATATATATATATATATTATGCTTCTTAGTATTTATGCATATTTTTATAATTAATAAATTTGTAAATAAATTTGTAATTTTTTTATTTTTAATGCTGTTGTTTAATTATAAAAATATTTTCATTATATGTATATATTTTATATAAATAATATTTATTAATATTTACAACTTAAATATATGTATATTAAATTTATTCATTTTTCTCAATAATTATTTAATTAATAAAATGATTAATATTTTACATAATTTAATCATTTTAAATTTTAAATTTGATTATTTATTTCCTTTTATCCATTTTACATATTTATATATTTAATATATACTATTTATTAATTTTTAAAAAATGATACATGAATATTAAATTTATTCATTTTTGACAATAAGTATTTCACTAATGAAATTATTAATTTTATTAGTTTAATTATTTGATGTCATTTTGGACCTTTATCACCAATAAAATAAATTGTTGATAAAGATTCAATTTTATCTTTGTAAAAAAATACTAATAATGCGATCCTTTTATGAGTGCTTATTTCAGCTCTAATAACTATGGATTTTTTCAACACATTATTCTAGTGCTACTAAATGTGAATGTTGTTTAAGGTTTTTTTTGTAGAAGTGATCGATGACTAGTCTATATTGGTTGTACCACTTCTCTTCCTCAACAATCATGGAAGTCATGGTTCACTCCCATAAATATATTAGTGAACATGGACCTTCATGTCTATCTCATTAGATCTAAATATTTATCCAATGTAGTGGAGGAAGATATAGGTCCCACCCATATCATAATGAAATAACAATTATATTTTCCTAAAAAGAACAAATCATTCCGAAAATAAGAACCTATGGAGTGAAATGTAATCCAAAAATATCATTTAATCATAATATAACCCATTGCAAGAAATATGTTCCATAAATATCATTCAATAATAAACACAAACCATTCATAAATAGAATAAGAATGGGATCATTGAATCATATCCCCAATAAAACATAATGGACCTGAAAATGTTTTATCTTTGTCGACAAATATTTTGAGATATCCCTTGAAAACAATTTTTGTGGAAAATATCATTCTTTCTTTAAAAATGACTTTTTTTTCAAATGATGCAGAATATTTAATGAAAAAAATTTCCTTAAAAATAAACATATAAGATATAAGGTAATCTAAAAATAAATATTTATTCCTTAAAGAGTAAGAAAACCATTCATGCTATATAAGTTAAAATGAAACATTCCTCTCATACTTTTACAGGGAAAGTCAAAAAGTACATTCATAGGGAAACGACAGAAAGATTCATTTCAAATAGTGTAGAAAAAAAAGAAAAAAAAGGGTCAAAATGTCATTAAACATTCATAGGATAATAGTATAATGTTTTATGAAATCGTTTTTAGATAATATAGACATGGATGATACATGTTACCCAATGGAGACTACAAAGGAAACAATCAAAAATATGCATGGTATTAGGAAATCAATATTGACCACAATATAATAAATAGAATCGTATGACCCATTTAAAAAAATAAATGAATATTGAAATATCACTTTCTTATGGAAAAGGATCCTAAAATACATTCATTGGCACTATATACACCACTTAGTAGAAACATTTAGATTATAAGACATGTGTTACAAATAAATGAAGTTGAGAAATTAATCCCATACCATAGGACTGATTCCCTCAATAAATTACCATAGATATTTTATAGTGGTTTTAATCATGTTATTAATTTATATAAAATTTAAAATAATATTTATTATATCATATATGATTCATTTATGACATTATATTACATGTTTATTAAAAATTATATGTTATTAAAACAACCTTTCAAGTAATAACTGATTTTTTTATCACAAATGTTTTCATTTGTTTTTTATTTATCCTATTACTCAGATTATTTTATACTAACATCCATAATGTAAAACATTATTTATATATAATATATATTTATTATATAAATATATATATATATATAATATAGATATATGGAATTGAATACACTGGTCATGGGAATAGTAAGTCCTACGTTCACATTAACACTATTATAATTTTATTATCTTACTAAATGGAAGAAGGTAAATAAAATATAAGTATATGTATATTATTAAATTTAAATTATTATTTCATATATTTAATATTTATTTATTATATAAATTTTTAATTTCATACTTTTAATGGTTAATTTGGAATATGAATCTCATCACATCATAGAGATGGTAGAGCGTATGTACGCACGAATGACGATATCATTTTCTTAATGGAAAAAGTTAGATGAATTAGAAGGTTTATTAATTGCATATAAATATCTTAATTTATTATTAATTATTTATATAAATTATATTCTTCATTATAACCATCCAAATAATATAGTGATGAAAAATAGATTACACCATATGGTGGAGACGGTAAGTTATACATAGGCTTTCTTGGTACTTTCTTTTTTTATAGGATGAATATAAGGTGGAATATGGTTGTAAAATAATCCTAATAACATCTCATAATATAGTTTAATCTGCTGTTGTTATGTAATAATGAAATCAAAACATGAAAAGGACACAGTATAAGAAACAATATGGAAGATTATGTAAGTAGACTACCTCATCTTCGACGATATCCCTCTAGATCAACTCCTAAATACACTATAGTTTACTTTTTGAGAGGAAAAAACCTTTATAATTTTACTAGGTTTGTTTTTTATGGATATGGGAATGGTTTGGTCAAGATTTAAGTCTACTTGTTGTGTTATGAAGTGAGATAGGAGGTTCCCTTTTATAATTGAGGTGGGTGGTACTTTTGGAAATCCACAAAATATTAAAATATGATAAGAATATTCTAGATCTATATACTTAAAAACTAACTGTAAATGGGGATTTGAAGACAATTTATACCATATCCTATCCCATATTTATTTTTTATCATATTTTTTATTTTTAACTAAATTAATAATAAATTAATTCAATAAGATATCAATATTTTCAAATTTAATACAATAAATTTAATTTGACTTCCAATACATCGAGAAAAAGTGGAAATTAAAATATAATTATTTCGATAATCTATAGAATATATTATAGTTCTAGGTATTTATTTAAACACATTATCTAGTCCAAAATATATAAAAATAAAGATTACTAAAACCAATTATTCTATTTTATATTAATTAAATTAATATTGGTTTAGTATTCAAGAAGATTTTACTGTAATTATATAATTTCTAAAAATTAAAAAATAATTTTTTATAATGAAACTAATTTCTATTAATTTTATATAGTCATTTAGATTCATTCATTTCATGATTTTTTCCCTATATGGAGACAAACAAGATATTAAATACTAGAGAGTGATACTATGTAACTGTATTTGATTTTAAAAATATATAATTTATTTTTAGGGAAATGTTCCCATTTAAAAACTAAAAAAATGAATATAATTTTATATTTATTGAGTCATATTAATCTAATAATTTTTTGATGAGTTTTCATTTTATATTAAACATTACTATTTTGTCATACCCTTAATTATTCAATTATAATTTAAATTACTTTTACAACATTTTAAATATTAATATTATATAAATTATTACGTATATAATGTCATTTTTTCATAAATATACACTTTATTACATAATTTTACCATGTAAAAAACTATTTTTATCCTATATTATGTTTTTTAGTTATTTTAATAAAATAGTATTTTATAAAATATCATTGGTCTCAATTTTAACACTTTTAACAACATTGTTTGTATAGAAAATGAAAAAAGTAATATAAATTCTAAAAAAACTATTTAATAAACCAATATCTTGCCATAGTCACGTATAAAATATGTGAAGAACCTTAATTTATTCAAATTATATTAATTTTAATATATTTTTATACCATTTATTTGACCCTTTTTGTAAGTAAATAATCACTGCATCACCATTGTGTCTCATTTTTAGTTAATTATTTTATCACCAAGAACCATTACTGAATTATCAAGATGTAGATAATAATTTTAATTTATCTTTAAAATTTCTATTTGTAGAGGAATTTATATTGTGTATAACATTATATTATAAATGATTTAGTTATGAAAATTATGAGTTAGAAAATTTTAACATATATTTATATAAAAAATAAAAAATGTCATATTCATAACCAGTTGGATTAAAAATTATTTGATATCATCATAAAGTTTATTTTAGTATAAACCTATTTATCCTATGAAATTAGGATATGTGTTTGGGTAATTTTAAAATATTATAATAATATTTTTACAATTAATTATCCAACATACCCTTAATTGAGGTATATAAACATATTATAAAGTTAATATTAACCAAAAATTATGTTGATCGTATTAGACCAAAATTATTCAACTGATTAAAAAAACATATTTCCATTTTTTCTAATTCAACTCATATAATTAGCAGAATTATGGTCAACATTAATCCTAGAGATGTGGTCAGAAGACAGGTAAAAGAGACGTTCCAAAGTTCAATTTGTTATTACATCTGCTTTAATTATAAAATATGATTCAGATGATATATATTTAATTCATATATTTTTATTGGTATATTTTGATATTAAAAATCAATTAAATTACAATAAATATTTTTACCAAAATTGCAGTTTTTGTCTACAACGTAGTATTTTCCGTAATTAATAAAAAAATGTACCTTCTTAGAAAAATACAATAAATTCAACCTATATTAAATTTTAAATTACAAATTAAAAAAATAAGTTTTATTCTATCAAATTAGAGGATTAATATTTTTTACTATTAATATAAATATTTTTCATAGAAGAACCTGAAAAGGAGTTGATTTGTGGAACTAATAGTTTTAAACATATAAAGACATTACAAAAAAATTAGGTTTTTCATTATCAAAACTATTATATACAATATTTTAAAAGTATTTATTACTATTCATATAACATTATTAATGACTAGTTTATAACTCTTCATTTAAATAATTATAATTATAAAGTGTTGTTTTGTAGAAACTCAGTGTTGCGTGTAACTCAAGTGAAGTCGGTGTTGTTTGGAGAGAAAAATTACCTTGGGGTTGCGTAAAACATAATACAAACATATTTATTTATATAATAACCAAAATATATATTTTGTGTTGTGTGAAGTGAAAATATAAAAATGAATAAATTAAACTAAAAAAAATTATTTCACAAAATATTGGTGGGTTAAGAACCCTCCTAGTATACTAGTACATGGGTCCTCTACCTAGAGTTTGTGCCCCTAGACTTTTATGCACAATGATTATTAATGGATTAACTTAGAATGTTAATTCGTGGAATATGTGTAAGAATTTGGGAATCATTGATGGAATTTTGTAACTTTTGGGTACTCTTTTTCTTGGGTTGAGCTATGAGATGGATATCCCATAGTCTCTAATCTAGGATTCTTTAACTAAGAATATATATCTATATATATTATATACATATTCCCTATATTTGGATACTCTCCATATAAAATAGGTAATTATTTATGTGGTATTTCAATTTCTTTTTAGGTTTATCTTCTCATGGTTTGATGTGTCTACTCTCCTATTATAGGTGGATAGTACCTGATGGGTAGTTTATCAACTCCCTGTGTTAAACCCATTGTATTTGGACGAGATTAATTTCACTCTTGTTTGGTTGATATGGAATTTTTAACTACACATTTGGAATTATATTTTCATTCCCTTATATTTTATTTCTTACTACTCCCCTTCAGCTTTCGGGGCGTCCTACTCGTTATGTTTATACTCACACATTCACTTGATTTTCCCGCATGTATTGTGTCTTTTACAGATGGTAGATAGGCCGAACATGACAATAGATAACCATAGGATACCTGTATATTTGACATCATAGGATGATCTTAGCATGGTTATCTAGATCTCTGGTCACATTTAGTTGTTTAATTTTCTAGTTTTATGTCAGATGGGGACATATTTCCGGTTGGGTGTGTATTTACCCGTTATCCATCAGTTTACACTACCATAGTTTTGTACTGTCTTGAGGTTCATGCATGATTGGTTTTCATTGTAGTTGTTTTTCATCTTTTGTTTTTTCCGACCCCACTTTTACATTGAGTTGGATGTGTTTGTACATACAGGTAATTTGTTAAAGGCCTCCTTGAGTTTGATATTCCATTTGTGTTTATCGCCTACCCCTGGCATATGGAGGCGGGTTTAGGGTAGATGTGTTTCAAGCCATAGTTTGGGTCAGGTTGTAGCACTGATATTTGTCGAGTATCTCATGTTGGATGTCTAATGTTCTTATATATCCACACTTTCCGATATAGTGCGAAACATATGTAGATTTACAGATACAATGATTTTATTACAGGAAAAAATTCAATAACTTTTAGAATTATGTATGTAATAAATTTTCATTGTATAAATATAATGAATAATTAAATAAAAAACGTCATCTTTGAAAAATTATATAATTAAAAATATATACTTAACAAATATTATCATGGAGGCATATTTTGTGATATAAGAATGGGGTGGGTTGAGACTATCTATGGTGTAAAAAACATAACCAATGAGATATAGAGGAGTTATTAATAAATAAAAAATAGGGGGACATCTGATCATGGGATAAATATTATTATTAAAGTAATAAGGTTTTGAAATCAAAATATTTGTAGTGGATGAGGTAAAATAATCATATATCATTATATAAATTATATAAAAGGGTAATAAAAATCATACCATATACCACATAATAAATATGTGAAATGATAAGGCGATAATCACGAACCTTGGTAAAATAATATTGGAATCTGGCTCCAGCACAAGAATCGAAAATCATAACATATGTGAAAACTCTTTATATAGATCATTATAACATATTGAATTACGTTTAAACACCAATAGCATAATAATAATTGACTGGGCTTACTCATTATCCCCATAAGCATAGTAGAATGGGTTAACTTCCCCATCCCATAATTGTAGTGAATTGAGTTTTGTCCCTAGTCCCTTAAGCATCACGGGTTTGGATTACTGTCCATTACTATAAGAATAACTTTCACATGAGATGTACAACTATACCAATTTCATTAGGGGTATATATACTTTCTATCCCACCAATATTTATAGTGAAATATTGATAAATAATTGTGCCACATGAATATTAAAACAATCGCAAATTCATTAAAATCACAACATGTCTAACCCAAGTAAATAAAATATAAAGGCAATGAAATAAATTGTTTGACTATTTAAATGAAAATCAATCTATATAATAAAATATGTAGTACTAACATGGTATGTAATAAAAATTAATACTGAAAATTGAATAGATTTTTCAAATCAATTGAAAGGTAAGTGGGTTTAGGTGGACACCCTTAAATATGATGATTAAAGTGGAAGGTGTTCAAAAATGGAAACTCATTGGTAGAAAGGTAATCAATATACGTATTTAAATATAATGAAAGAAAAATAATTTCATGGTTTATTTAAATCATAGTGAATTCAACTCAACCATACCCCACATACATTAGAAATTGGATAATGATTTGAAGGATTACATTAATATAATATTTTTTTAGAAATATAAAATTTACATAAATATAAAATATGTGATGATAAAATGGTATAATTTTAATGAGTATAAAAATAGTTGAATCTTCTATAGAGGAATATAATAAATTGAAATGGAATTGGGATTTTTTACTATTTCCATTGAATGTTTTTATAAAATAATTTTTTTTATTTTTTGAAGAAAAAAATAATTATAATATAATATTATGGGAATGATATTTTAAAAATTGTTATATTTTTAAAATTTAATATACATTATATTTTTAAAAACAACCTTCAAAAAATAGTCTAAAATTAAAGATAAGTCTTTAAAAAGATTCCATAAAGCTTGGTGAATATATTTTAAAAATAAAGATATAAGAAGCATAAATGATAACTTTCCAATGGGTGATAAACATTATAATAACTTGTAATTTTAATCATATAATTTTCTATCAATATATCCACAATAACAAATGGAGTAAAATTAGAATACATCAATTAATGAATATGTATATAAGAAAATATTTCTTTATAAGATTTTTCATATTTTACTTAATGTAATAATAAAAATGGAACTATAATATCATTCATATCCCCTAAGAATAAATAAAAATTTACTTTGAGAACTTAAATTAATGGTAGTAAATAGAGAGAGAGTGTGTGTTAGGGTGATTTAGAATTTAACTATATGATCTGAAAGGTGTGGGAATGAATCCTTAAAAACTGGGTAAGGAATGATATTGGAATTTATAATAGAGGAATTATAAAAGTTAATCATAGAAAAAAATTTCTGTAAGGTATAATTTTAATATGACAGATATATGGAAGATTAAGGAATATAACCTATATTTAAGGATTAAATATAATGATTGATATTTGGAGGAAAAAACATAACCTGGAGCCCTGATACCCATTGGGTTCTCTCTAACTTCCTAAATATTTAAATCCTATTAATTATTTACTTGATTAAGTAAAATTCATGTGTTTTTAAATCATTTTCCCATTTAATTATTATATTATAATGTTGAATTAATTTTTAATATATTTTATTTTTATGGATATTACCACTAGTTTTGTCATTCACAGTTAAAATAATTATGTTATTTATTGTTAATGGTTAATAGACAATTTCAAATGATCATATAATCAATATAAATTTAAACGTATTTGATTTATATGAATAAAAAAGAAAAAAAGTAAAATACCTCATTTTATTTGACACAAATAGTTCAAAATTATTAGGTGTTATATTGAAATATAATTTTTTATATTATAAATGAATATGATCATTTAAAATAAATTTGTTTGTTATAATGACTATTTTTAAATTCTAGAGTTCTTAATACAATATTATTGTATTTTTTTGTTACATTAAAACATTAAATATCTTTTTTGAGATGGTATGATGTTCATAAGTTAATATTAATCATCGTTAAATTAGAAAATTTTGGCATGTATTGGTCCCTATAATCAATAATAGAAAAGGCTAATTTTTTATTTTAGTACATACTTATAAAGAAAAACTATTTTGGAACTGAGTATAAATGGGTTAAAAAAGTGTGTTATTTATACAAAGGGGAGGGTTCTCTATGAATAAATTACTAATTATTTCGCCCAAAAATATGATTACTATTACATAATTTAAATTTAATAATATATTGATGATTTCTTTGGTTGATTTGACATTTTATCAAATTAAAATCCGAATTTACCCTTCAAAATATTTTACATATTGTAAATAGTAAAGTAATGTTTTCATTTGAATAGAATATAATTTAGGTTTTTAAAAGTTATTTATTCGATTTGAAATTAATTTCATTATTTTTAAATAAGATATTTTACTAATAAAATTAATATTAATTCATGAAAAAGGTTTTTTTTTTAGTAATATTTTATTGATAATGTTTTCGAAAATCCTATGACAGAGCTAAAAACATTTTTATCACTATTAAAAAAATCAATTATTTATAAATATCAGAATAATTAACCATAAAAAAATATTGATGATATATTTCAAAAAACAAATAATATTTTATCCACATTAAATTCAAAAAAAATAAGACCGCAAATTATAAATGAAATCATCTCACACATTAAATATCAATATTATATCTAATAAATAATAATATTTTTTTGATTACATTTTTATTTGTAATTATTCATTAACAATTATATGTTTCATTAATAATTATTTTCAAATTTCATAAATAATAACTGTTTTATAAAATAATTCTTGTAATTAAAAGGAATTTATCTTTTATATGAATATTTATGAAAATAATTTTTCAACGATGAACATTATATATTATAGTTATAATGTAATGGAAAAAACTATTTTTTTATCCCAAAATTATATTATTAAAATTTAATTTTTTTGATTATAAGACACTAATTATAATAGAAAATATAATTTCCAAAAAATAATCAAAACAATATAGTGTTATTTTTGTTCAAAATGCATTTCTTAAACATTTTAAAATATTTTTTTATAAAAAATAATCAATGATTATGATTTATGAATAAAGTAAATTATTATATGAATTAGAAGGGATTAATTTTTTTATTTAAAAATACTCTTTAACCAAAAAAAGTTTTTATAGGATGTATCAAGAATGTTTTGGAAAATTAAAAGTTGACATTTTATATTCATTTGTTATAAGTTAAAAATATATCACCACTTAAACTTCTATAAAGATTTTCTAACAATTAGATTCTGAATAATTCAGTAAATGCTAAATTACACCATAAAAATGAAACTATAAATAATATTTATGAAGTTATCAAAAATTATATTTTTGAAAAAAATCTTTATTTAATTAAAAGTTATTTAATATAACAATTTTATTAGATAATTATTATTTAGAAAACTATATTATGATAAATTAATGAAAAATAGTAACGTTTTTAATTAATATAATATTTCTAACGGATACATTGAAATAATTTTTTATATTCCAGAATATAAACCTATAAATTAATATGATAAATGAATGTAATAATATAAGGATTTTGTGAAAAGAGATAAATTTTTTATTATAATTTAAAAAACTATCAATATTTTATTTATTTTAGTAATTTTGTATATAAATTATAGGTTTATGTCATGAATAATCAATTTCATTTGATATTATCCTTTTAATGGAATAATTATATGTAAACATTATTTAAAAATACTTGATAGTTATAAATTCAATATCAAGGATTAGGGACTCACCGTAGATGATTGTTATATCATCCTTGTGAGAAAAATGATAGAAATAAATATAGTTTGTATATCATGTAATTTAATGCAATAGTGTGATCCCTAATATATAATTTCAAATAAGATGGGAGGTTTACAATGAGATGATGTTTTGGCCACTGTGAGAGTGGAAATCCCCATCTCCATTTCTTAATGATGGGTCTCTAATTATGAGGGTATAATCTCACGAACCAATAGGGGTGCCATTGAAATCCCACCATATAGGATCATTTATCTCCATTTCTACTTATTCTTAGTGTAGTGGGGAGGGGTTGGGCTCATGACTACACTTAAAATTAATTGTTTCAAAATAAATATACCTACTCTTGGAGTAATATAGAGATCCTATAAGTGCATGTTTTTTAAATAGATCCTATGATAGATATAAAATGGGTAATATGTCACAATTTGAACACATAAAAATCGATTAGGGAATGTTACATTATTTCATCAAAATAGAAATTTTTAGCATCCAAATAATAATTAGTTTATTTAGTTATTTTTCATTTTTTGGATTTGGTTGATTCTTTATCATCCTTATAGTCAATTTCAAAGAGAATATGATATTTTTTAAAATATATTTTATTGTTTATGATTGACTAGATTGGGTTCTACATCTATTTAACAAAGTCTTTCACCTTATGAGGTTTTAAATCGATCCTTAAATCCAAAAAGGCTAAGGAATGAAAATTTATTGTGTGATAAATCTTAATGTATAATATATTAAAAAAATTGGGAAATTTATTTTCAATGTTTTCCCCACATTAAAAATGAATCTAAAATGGTCTGATAATATGAATGTTTTCCTTTCCTTTTTGAATCATATTGACATAGAAAAATACAAGAGGCTCATACACTCATAATTTTAATCATTCCTATAAATATATCAGTATTACACATTTTTTCATTTATTATCCTATATATACACCACATTAAGGTATTACATATACCGGTATCTTTCAATGTGAGGTGAAAATCTCATCTGAAGAACCATCTCATTAATAATCATACTATGATAAGATCTATTCCATGTCATCATATATTTGAAGACAATTTTAATGAATAATTTATGGAATATAAGGATATCAAGACAATATTAACATTATAAGTCAATACCTTATATAATTGATTCATTATAAGTTGAAATTAGTCCTACTAAACTCATGGGAAATTCATTAGTCTAAATAATAATAATAATAATATTGGAAATATATATCAATAATGTGGCTCACATATGACGTCATCATATAAGAATTCAAATATCACCACATAATAAAATGATATCAGATTATATTTTATAACTTATCCTTCATAATATAATTTCATTTCATGGCTCATATGGGATGAAGAAATGTTTTTATTTGAATTTAATGTTGTGAGTGATCTCCCATTAATTAATAGACAACAATATGGTTATGGTTTTGAAGATAATTTTAAGACTTAAATAATAATATAATTACTATGAAAAAAATATGATCATAACAAATAAAAACTATATAACTATGAAATATTTTTAAAAAAAATTGGTTTTCTAAAGGATATAAATATAATGATGAAACTATAAATTTTGAATCTAAGAGTCCTTCGTTAGAGATTGATAATACTAATCACCAAAATCATTACAAGACCCTCTTACTATATAAGATATTTCAGTCATTTCATTTATATATGATTGAACTACTAGGATAACACAATTTTTACCTTCTCAAATCCAAATGAATACATCACCACTCCCCAATTCCATGTATATTGTGAGTGAAGTTTAAAATCCTTTAAATGATGAAAAAGAAAGTACTCCTTTTGATGGGTAATAAAGAGACTCCAAAGATCATCTCTATCAATAAATAGTATCTACAAATGGAAGTGAATATAATCCGAATTGAATAATTCATTAATGATCATCCATATGAATTTATAATAGAATGTGAGGTCCTTAAATGGGGTCCTCAAGTAGGTATCCGAACTTATTCCATGTAATGATGCATGATATCCAATTTCATTAATCTAATTAAAAAAAATTATTTATGATTTTCTAAATACGATTCATTTTGAACATAGATAATTAAATTCGTAATATTAAAATATTTAAAATGAACTAAAATAGCTTAATTGTGACCATGATAATCATTATCAATTTAATACCCTGAAAATTCATTTTCTCTCAAAAAACACCAAAGGTAAAAAATATATTTGTGAACCCATGTCCTTTTTACAAGGTTGGAAATGACTATATACCAATTTCATAATCATAATATAAGAAACATATTAAAAACACATTATATATTCCCAAATTACAATTTAGTTTAATGATATCTAATCAACTAGATATTGGTGTGTAATATTACTTTTATCATTGAAATTTAGAATAATTATGTGACATATAAAATATTAACATTCTATAAATTATATATTTTTATCAGATATCAAGTTGAAAAAAAACACATATTGTTAAACAATAATTAGTTATCAGGTCATATCCATTCACATAAATATTTAAAAGGTAGTTGAGGTCCATGATGACATAAAACTATCATATAATACGATATATCCTATTGTAGTTAATAAAACCTCTATACATGATTATTATTTTTTCCAATTATTTTAGGTTATGAAAAATAAGCAAGTGAATTATGGTAGGATTCAATGTATAAATATCAAATATTAGGAACTCGGGAATACTATATGTCAAAGGATGCATATCCAATATCCACCTGAGTTACAACTATGACACATTTCTAAAAATCAGTGTGGTGTAATTAAAGATGGTTAATGTGAATAAAAGTCTAAAAACATGTACCCAATGATTTATCATACGAATATCTATAAAAGCTATCATAATCCTACATATATTAATTATTATCACAAAAAATAATGAACATTAATATGAGATAAACATATTATATATATATTAACACAGTTTTGTATTCATATAATCTCTTATACTCTATACATAAACAACAAATTTATGGATAATTATCTACATTAATATACATTACATGATTCGTAATATCCCAATTCCCAAAAAACATAACTAAATTTTAGTTATAAATAGTTACTGGCTGCCACATTTACAATGTCCAGTCACCCTTATATCAAAATGCAAGGGAGTTTGTACAAATTTCCTGATTTTTATGTATAAGTGTATTTTTAGCGGATTATAAATATTATAATTTTTATGAAATTTTTGAATATTAATATAGTATCTATTAATTGTCTTGAAAATGAGATAAAATCAATGAGGAATATGTTTATATCTTTGGTGGGACATGGGATCTTTAACATGAAAAATAAATCCACTATTATAACAAGATATATAAAATATATAAAAAAATTAATAACTCCACTAGAAAAATAATATTTTTTATAAAAAAAATATTTTTTTTATCCCAATTTTATTCTAAAATTAATTCTTGTTATATTTTAAAATATATGAATCTAAATTTTATTAATCAATTTCATCTTACTTATAGACTATTTAAAAAAATTGAATACAGGTCAAAATTTTGATTTTTTATTTCTTAAAAATTATTAGTGTTTAAATCTATAATGAGACCTATTTTATAACTAAATAATATTAACACATCCTTAGTTCTTCTAAATTATAGATTGTTATTTTTCCATGATATAGAAAGAATTTATCTAGGAGTTTTTATAGTATATACTCATAACACAAAATATATTTGATAAATTTTAATCATTTCCCCATAATGGATACATGATTGATCATTTATTCATGGGATTTGAAATCATACTCATTTGTTCATGTTTTTCTATTTTTTATGGATTCCAATTATATGTACAATTGTTGCCTTGAATCCTTTTTAACCAATCATTATAAAATATTTCCTTATTAAAATATTTTATAATATTTTATGTGTTCCTTTTTTTAACAATTAAAAAAATTAATTTAGATCAATCTCCATATATGGTTGTACCTATATTTTATATTGATTCAATAATCACCAGTACTTTTATGAAATTTCACAATCCATTTTTGCCCAATGGTTATGTCAGGATTATATTTGTTATGATAAATAAGTTATATTGATACAACATAATAAATATAACAATTCTATCACTATCCCATTTTGATATAAATCATCCATGAATATTTTTTATATTGTTGAACTCTTTTATAGATTCAACTATACAATTATTATAACAAAAAAACATTCATCAACTCAGGAATGGATAATTGAAGTATAAATATCATTGTATCATTTAATTTATTTATGAAATATTCAAGATATATCATATATATATATAGTAAATTCCATTTATGGTGTTAGGTTTTGATATCAATTTTATATGTCTTATATTAACAATATCATGCATTGTGACTAAACGGATCCAAAAAATTTGATCATTGAAACTACAGAGAATATCTATTCATCTTAGTAACATGGATTTTTGTAAAACCATTATTCAAGTAGGAAATATTATATATTGACACCTTCAAATAAATATCAATATTCTTGTGAAAGACCCATATGAAATGATATTTGATGTTACATGATTATGGATTTGGAGTAATTGTAAGTTTTATTTAATTTGGGAATACTATTAGTATTGATTTATGATTTTAAAATGGAAGAAATTTTTTTTGGATCATGTATTTATTTATTTTAAATTTATGGTAAAAAAACTTAATGAATGTTCACAATGGATTTTGAATGTATTTTTTCATCAAGAAGAAGATCATGAGGGTATATGAGTCATTTTAGTATTTTATAGTGGGTGTATAATATTTCATTTTTGATCTATGTTTGGTTTCAAACAATAACAGAAATCATTTATCCATGATACCTCTATATGAAAATGTGTTTTGTAGAATGGGTAGGATTCACACTGAAGCATGTTGTGTAACACTATGAATCCACTGATTGTGACTCAATAGATTCCCATGAATATTTATTTCTTATTAGTATCAAATAAGTTCACTATGAAACTCAGTTTAATGTTCCCTTGTTATGTCGTTGGTATTACATGGTATGGGGACTTACACCATGACAAAGGTGTCACACCACATCAATCCCTTGTTTAATTTTTTTAAATGTTTTATTCAATGAATAACTATAAATTTCGTATACCAAGAATTCCAAGAGAAGAGGGAACCACCACACTGGTTTCACTATTCTATCCATTTGTGTCTCATTAATCTTGGTTCATTTGGATCAATTTATAATGATGGTAATGAGCAATATTTTATTCTCTCGTCTCATCTACTCTATTACCTCAATCTCACAAAATTTATTTATATTTGATAGATATTAAGAATTATTCTATTAAGTTATTGGTGAATCAAATTTATTTTATAGTAATTTTGTAAGCAATTTAGGGAGGAGACTCAATAATTATAAATTACAATTATTTCATGTAGTTCATTTAGTGGAAATTTATTTGGTTATAAGTTATGTGTTTTGGTGAAATTCGTTAAAATTGACTTTTGATATAGGTCTTAAAAATGTTTATATTTAATTCATTAGTATAAAGACAATGTTGAGGTGGATCAAATTTAGTTTTTTTATTTCCAATGTTCATTTTCACTTGATGAGTCTGATTCCTATTATCCATATATTTTTAAAATATTTTTAATGGAGTTTTTCTAACTTTTATGTTTTAATGATATATTTGGTGTACATTAAATTTAATGGGGCTTGTTATAATCGTATTTTATTATTTAATGCTTTCAGTTGAGGTTTATGACTTTTAAATAATTGAATTTCATAATCATTTAGTGAATTTTTATTCATACAATATCATTATGGTTTTGTCATACATGTTTTCATGAACTCTTTAATAACAACATATCAAAATTTGTTAGGCTCACATTATCTTAACAGACAATAAGAAGCATATACCATATTAAATTGTTTTTTAGTGGCACCTCAGTCAAATGAGTATTGGTTGTCTATTTTATCATTTATTTTGGTAGAGTGAGTTATAGTACAAAAACTATTAGGGGTTTACTTTATGAATGTGCATAAAAAACTTTTTTGGGTTTGAAGTATAATTTTAATGGAAAATTTATGATTTAATTAAATGGTTGAGAAATGGAATTTGAAAAAAAATATTAATTTTATAGAGAATTTTTTCATTACTATTTTCAAAAAGGGAATAATATTAATTTGGATAAAAAATGATGTTTTTCTAAAAGTATTTTATAAGCATTTTACTGTTATTTTATTGGAAATACATGAGGTATCATTTATATGTGTTTTGTTCTATTTGACCATATGTTGGTAATGCCATTTTTTATAAAGAATATCTTCATGATTGTGATTGTTAATATGGTTATCTTTTAATTTTACCATATTTAATGATATCACAGGAACAGTAGAAGAAGATTTTTTTTTTGATGACATGGTTCATTTGATTGATATATTTCATAAGTTCCTTTGTTGTATATAACCATAAGAAACCTTTTAACACATTATGTTGTGTTAGTCCTCAATATAGATTGAGTGATGGATATTTCTTGAATCATTCACCATTTTGTAGATGATACTGTTCTTATAAGTGTTTTCTATCCTTACTTCATTATATGAGAGCCTATTTATTGTCCTTAGTTTTAGAGGTGAGTGTTCCCCAATGTCACTATAGGTCAAAACATATGTTGAATATATGTGTAATGGCTCTTTTGGAATGACTATGATTATTATATATCTATATATTTGATTATAATTATGGGTTTCTAATAATTTATTAGTGAGATGCTAATGTCAATTTAACCTTAAGATTGACAATGGATTTAAATTCATAAGATAATGCTTTAGGGAAAATACATTTAGAGGTATCATGGCTTTGATGAAGGACCTTGGGATAGGGAGGATACCCATGAGTTGTGAAATCTGGAATGAAATTCAAGATCATCATTTTTATTAATAACATATCATTTTTTATGTCATATAATTTTTGGATTTTTAAATAGGGGTTATAGATAACTATGAATGATATATTATTTGTTATAACTTGAATAAGCATTGATAGCTAGAGAATCAATAGTAAGGACACTGTTTGACATTCAGAGGTGATGGCAAGCTTCATGATATATATATATATATATATATATGTCCATGTTCACTCCATGGATCAAGCTAAGGTATGATCATGGTCTGTGAACATGAATGTTTGGTAGTAGTAGAGAACATTTTTTTGTGTGAGGTGATATATATTGGTGTATCCAAATATCTATTGAATTTCCCAGTCATTGAACCCTTCTATGATAACATGAGACATACAGGAAAAAACATGTGGTGCTTATTGGGGTGTTTGGATGTAGTTTGGGGGGGGGGGAATTGGTCATTCAAATTTCGGTATGGATTTTGAGATTGGTTATAACATTTCATGTTGTAGGGGGCCAATCTTTATTTTTACCTTTTTTCATATGGAATTGTTTTTAGAATTCATTTAATAGTTGGGTCCTATTGGAATGATTTTCAATATATTCTTTATACCTTGATACATAGAGGAAATGGTTATGGTTGAGTAGTGAGAAAAATTATGGGCCATAAATAAGTCTAGAAATTAAGCATGGTGGATATATTGGGAATTCATTAGGATTATGTTTTTAAATGGAGTTATATCTTACCCCATTGGGTAAAAATTGCATATGATTTATCAATAACATGTATGTGGGTATTTTCATAAGATGGATTGTCCTATTGTGTGTTTTGGGGTCTGTATGATTGTAAATTGTGAAACCACAAATATGCATTTCATGTGCATGTTCTTTTATTTTATTCAATGCGTGTGTTGGAATTTGAACTATTGAGCATAGTACATGATTTTTATTGATATAAAATTTTATCATAATTCCATATAATATGTTGATGCATTCTGGGGAATCCTTCTATGTCCTTTCCCTGACCCCTACCCTCATACAAGACCTGAAATTTATGGTATGAGGTCAGACCATATGTTTACATTTTAGTATAAAAAATATGTAGAATATTGTAAAATTGTTTTACCTATAATTTTATCAGATTCTAATTTTTTGGAATGAAATATATTATGAGTTGGATGTAAAATAGTTTTACATATATTTGATGTTTTTCTACATTGGTATCAACTAGGGGGCTCGTTCAACATGTTATACATTTTCTTGCAAATTGATGTATGTTATTTTATTATATATTTCAATTATATTTTTTTAGAATAAATCATATAGAATATTAATTATTTATGATCTAATGTTTGGGGGTGTCTAGGATCCATTTTTATCCGCAAAGGGTTATAATAAAAGCTTTATACAACCACATTCTGATGAATTTTAAATATATTTGAGCAAAAAGCCTTGATATGGGTGGGTGTTTGGGATAATTTCTAAATTACAAGTTTCTGTCCTTCCCACTATTTTTTATGATATGGAATACAAGGAATCATGACAAAATCCCTATGATGCTTTCTGATTATTCACAATATTAAGGGTCTAGAAATGAGGATTAATAATATGCATCAATGTGTGTTTTCATATATTAATATGTCATATAGAGGTGGATATAAGATATCCATTATTCAGAGGTAGCATAAGATTATAATTATGTAGAATATATTTTATTTCTAACAATGTTAGCTAGAGATGTCTAATTCCTAGTGTCAGGAAGTACTGGGTGATATAGGAAATAAAATTTCAATCTATATATGAAATAGAAAGAAAATTTGAATAGTGATCAGCCTCACCTTGGACAAAATTACATGAAATATAATGAATAGTGGATTTTACCCAGTCCCATAGGTGGTGCTATATGGAATGCTTACTTATGGAGATCCTATATTATATCAAGAAAAATATAATATATATGTTATTTTATTGAATAAATTATAATTACTGAATAAATTCATAAGGAATGGATTATAGTTTTGGATTTTTATTATTGGTTTCTTCTTCTCCATATTGTATTTTTTGATGTTTTTGATTCTTTTAGGAAAACCCTAATTTGAAAAATATTCATGTAGTTTTGTGAGGCATGAGGAAAATAGTTTTTTATTATAATATTCATGAAATATGAATATATAGTGATATTAATATATTTAAAATATAATTTTGAATATGTGTTCTGTTTTGAAGGAATTTACCAACTAGACCATGGAGTTTGGGATGTTTTTTTTTGTTTTGGTGAAAACATTATGGAGTTGAGGGAATGTAGAGATAACATTCATGAACCTTTTCTTGTTTAATTTTATTTTAATTTCTTTTTATGTAACTAGTAATGTACCTTGGATTTTAGAACGACATTTTAGTTGGGATCCTAGATCTACAATGTAATATAGACCCTTTTGATGCATAAAAGGTGTGTTTATAAGCTACAATATTTTTATTAGGAGTTATCCTTGGAATAGGGGTTGAAGTTGATTTTAAATTCATCTGTAATAGATATTACGATGTGTTTCAAATGTTGGAAGTGAGTTTTGTGAATCAGTTGTTGAATGTTATAGGTATTAGTGATTTTTGAATGTTCCAAGATGAATTTTAGGGAATGTAGTAGAAATTTTAAATTTTTTGTTTTACTTTTAGGATAATACATGGGTGAGTCTTATTATATGTATGATATGGTGTTTGAAATATTATTATTCATGAGGTATAGTTCCAGAACTTGTTATCTGTTTGGAAATAATTTTATTGTTGTGCATTTGGACTACGAGGAAAAAGTTATTCATTTGATTAAATTTTGATGTATAGTTAATAATGGTGGATTGAAAAATCCACGGTATAAAATCATGAAGGGGACTAATTAGGGAAAAATTTATTGATATTAAATCCATTTTATGTAGTGTTTGGTAGGATGGGATTTAAAATTTGATAATCATCGAGCCAACCTATGAAAAATAAAATCAATCATTTCATGAATAAGACACACACGTTGATAGGTAATGGGAAATTATGTGAATGGAATAAATGGATATCTATTGAAATACTATAATTAATAATTTAAAATATCTTGGAATATAGTTTATAGTTTTAATGTTTTAATGGAAATATATAATAGTCACCTTGTGGGATACATAAAGAAAACATCTAGACATTATTTTATGTGATATTCAGATTATAGTTTTGAGTACTTGTAAAAATTTTGGGTCATTTAAATAACATGAAAGTGTAAAATAATAAGTGAATTTTTATGGTGGATTATATGTAAAGGTAAAGTAGGATATTTTAAAACCCGAATAAGAATATTTTTGAAAGATGTGTAAAGTTGTTATAGTAAGTGATTATTAAATGCATAGATTAAGTGGGAGTATTTCCGTGAAGGTATCAAAAAAGTGGTATCATATAATGAGAATTATAATAGACATAAATGATATTAAAAGGTCATTATGGGTGATATGTAAGGTTTTCCCATATACAAGTGTCTTATTTATAGTTCATAGTGTTTTCGAGAAAATGAGTTTGATGATATTTTCAATATTTTTTTTGTATAATGTTAAAAACGATTTAATTACATAGGAATTTTATTAGAAAATAAAATTTAGGTAGTTTTAAACAAGAATATAGAGGATACACCAAAATATACTCTATTACTCCTCACATCATCTATGAAGGATTTCTTCTTCGACTGATTTTGGTTCTTTGTATTGTTTCATTTAAGAAGTTGTTATAATTAAGCATAGATAGTTTAGGGTATTTATTTTTACCTTCTATTTCCTCATCTATTATTTCTATCATCAATTTTTTGAATTTTTTTTTTGTTATATTATTGAATCTCCTCTGATTGATGATTGATAAAAAATAGTTCTTTGGTGAGTGGTGACTTACTATCTTCAACATGGTGTTTCTCAGATGTTTCTTACGTTATACATGTGTCTATTATTCATTTAATAAGTTTACATCGGAATGGTTATCTTAGTCATTGTGAACATAAAAACATAAGATTTTCATTATTATAAAGATATTAATAAATATCAACTCATGGAGAAAATCAATGTTTAATCAAGAATGGTTTGGTTTGGTAGATTTAGGTTTCCATTAGAATGATGTAATATTTTTAAAGTGGATAAACATGATATATATTGATTGATGTGGTTATTTTTATAAATACAATCGGTGTAAACCAAATAATAATAGGTGATTTTAATCAGTAAAAATGGGTCTGATAGTGGTATGTTTTTAGGATGCAGATTCTGTGGAACAATTCCATAGGTAGGTTTACAAGTATGATGCAGATGGTATTAACAATTTATGCGGCTGGAGATTGAGGTTAAACATGGTATAACCTTATGATATTAGTGATAAAACTCACCAATGGACTTATGAAATAGGTCCCATGGTGACAAAGGATATCATGAAAGTGGTGGTATTGGCCATTAAATACTTAGATGAATCCACTATAGATGAGTGACATACAGTGGATATTGTCATTATTCATCAATTAGGTTGGAGGATCCTTAGTATTTATCTATGTATTATAGTATGTGAGACTAGTGTATGGGTTAATTATGCCCCCGATATTTATTGTATATGATTATACTTTTGAAGTTTATTCTTAAAATGATAGGATTGTCCATGCCAATTGTTTTTTAGTTATAGAACTAACAATCATTAAAGGGTTTAGAAAACCATGGTAATGGTGATTTGGATGCATAGGTTTTTTGGGGATTAATATTGTTTATTAATGGTCTCTCTGTGTGATATGTAATTATTTTGAATTATAGGGATTCTTCTATTTTGATAGGTTATTTTTGTATCAATCAACTCTATCACTAACAGTGTCAAAAAAACGAAACATTGGTGCTCATTGCGAATTGGGGAAGTATGTTGTGTAGTCTGTAAATTTCCATTTAGTAGGAAATTCATATTCATGGTTACATAAGGATATTTTCTAGGTACACCATCTATTGTGGCCTACTGAGTACATAATCACTCCTTTCATGGGTCCTCAATGATGTAAGCATACTTTAGATGTAATGGTATGTGTAAGTGTATGTGTTCATCATCATAATCCTTGTGGAAATGGATTTGCGTATATTTCCAAGATTGGTAAATTTGGTTTTGTTAATGGTGTAAGAGGATCCACAATGTAGATTTTTTAGATTAATAAATTTAACTAATGCCTTTACTTATGTGATAAACCTATGGGAGATCATGTCTAACTATGTATAACAAACATAATATTGTATATTTATATCTGAATCGTTACATTTGTATTTCGTGTTCATTATTCATGTTATTTAAATATTTTTCAATTATTTATGTGTTGTAATTATAATATTTATCTTAAGAGGGTATAAGCTTTGCACTATCTCCCCACATATGATTAATGATCTTATTAAGTGTCCTTATATAGGGGGCCAATCGATAGTTGAATTGGTTATATGATGTAGTAATAATAGAGTATTTTAGGTTAAGAGACCAATCAATTATGGAATTTATAGGAATTACCCAGATTTTTCTTTATTTACACTAATGTCTGTGGAGTTTATATCTTTACAGTGATTTTATTCAATGATATTTTATGACAATATATTAATATTATAGTGATATATTATCATATTGAACTCTTTTAAATAGGTAGGTAACCGACAACACTACTAATAGTTCAAATCCATATTTTTGAGTCTGTATCATGCCTGAAAATGATCTCAGGAGAGGCAGGTGATAGAGCGTAGGGTAGATGGAGGTGGGGACATGAGGTGACCCAATAAAGAACTAATATTAGAAAATTGATGATTCATCCTTTTTTTCATTGGGGTCTCCAATGAGATGATTTTAGTGTGGATAGATTTTGAATGATTGGGCCTTGTGTTATGAAAAATAAAAAGTGTTTTTGGAAAGTGGGTTAATGGGAAAAGTATAGTTATTATATTAGATAAAGTCATAACCAGAATGGGGTTATGGAAATTGCATTTGTAGTTGTCCCAAATTTTTTTAGATATACTAAGTGCTCATAGATATGATACAATAATTTGTATCTCTAGTAAGATGAATGTGACGACATACTTAGAATTAGTGTTTTTGTTAACTGTTTGTCTGAATCTACATGGAAGAAAGTTATTGGGATGTAGGGAATCATGTTAAATTCATGTGGTAGAGTTGACAAACTCAAATAAGGTGGAAAAACGTTGAGAGGAAATTGTACACCAGGATCTAGGTGATTTTTTATGACGAATAAAGTTTCACGGTATGCATATATGATATATTATATGACTAGAGACTGGTATAGGTATAGAAATTAGACATGATACATGATAAGTGTGTGTAACAAAATAATTTGGAAGTTTTTGTGATTTTGTTTTGATATGGGAAATTGTGTTTATGATGTATGATAATAGATAATTTATGAATTAGGTATAGTGTCTGATGAAATTATCATCAACATAATACATGATCATGATAACTTGTGAATGCTGGATATGTGTATATTTTTTTGTGTTAGGGATTTAGGATGGTGGATTGGTATTGATACATCATCATATATATAAATTGGTTTGTATGGGACTAGATAGTAGATACTTATATAGTTATTTTCTTGGGAAGATATAAATTTACAGTTGGGGTAACTCTGGAAAAGATAAATAAATTTGATTTTGTCTTGGAATATTCGGAGCAGAGTGTTTAGAATTAATGTTCTTTTGATAAGAATTTATTGTTTCTGGAATGATATCCCAAACATGATCTATAATATGATTATGAGATAACTATATATTGTGTATTTATGAATGGTAATTTAGGTCGAATCGTAGACCAAATGTGTAGTTCATAACTAATTGATATGCCAACGATGATAGTATAGGATATGGAATGATTCTCAATATTTGTCTTATTATAACCCAAACATTTCATACATAGATATCACATCATAATATATGGACACTAAATAAATGACATTAAAATCAATTCCAGAATCGTTTAGGTATAGTATCTTTGGAAACATGGATATATAAATAAAATGGTTCATATTTGAAATACATAATATCCCACTAAGCTCTTCATTAATAGCACACTTATTAGATATACCTTATATAATACCATTATTACTAACAAAGGTAATGTAAACATAAAAAAAGGTGAGGTCTGATTCTCAGTAATGATAAATATGGGAGATATCAACGATCGTTTAAATAATAAACAATGGGAACAATATTTGAAAACAAGACCATTCATATAATAGATCATAGTATGGAGTCATGTCATAAAAGACAGTAGTTCATAATAAATGAATCATAATGAAATCAAAGTACAAGAGCCATGAGAGAATAATATTTTCCTAAAATAAAATATTATGGAATACACATAAATATTGAAAATAAATTTATTGAGAAGTCTATACTATCTCTAAATACTATCATAGTGTAATGGGTTCACTCCCCAAACCATCATATTAGTAAATATCTACTTCCAATGCTAAAATAATGGACATATTAAATTAATGAATGAAGTCCACTCTCCATTCTATTAATTATTATACAATGAGATATTGTAACAACCCAGTTATTTATAGATTCATAATTATTAGCATTCGAAAATTAATTAGTTTTGTTCATTATGTTAACTAATTCTTATAATCAATAATTTCTAATATTGGTATTTATTTAAAACAATAATTTAAAAATTAAATAATTTTAATTTTAAAAAATTAATTTAATTTTTGAATTCATCATGTTAAAATTTTCGTAGTATGAAATTTTTATACTTTTCTGGAAAATCATAACTTTTGGTCAATAGATAAAAATACATTTTTTTAAATATCACATTTTTTGGCACCCTCAAGAAATAAATATGATATAAAATTTATTAAAATTATTTAATGAATAATTCAGATTATATAATAAAAAATTTAAAAAAAAATAATCGAGAATTTGAATTTCATAATTTAATTCATAACATGTCTATTAACTTTTTGTTAGTGCCAACGTAGAGCCTGTAAAACAATTAAAATTTAAAATTTGTGTATTTATAGATAATAATTTAGTGATGAAAAAATTTAATTCATAGATTATTTATTAATTATTATTTGAAATTGATGTTTTTGTGTATTAATTTTTAATTTTAGAGTTATATAACAGGAGTCTTATCAAAATGCATGTGTAATGCCTATAAGAGGCATGAAAATACACAATCCAAAATAAATAGATGTTTTATTGATCTGTATATGAGTAAATATACATAATTATTGAATCTAGAATATTATTTTAAACATAAATAATTTATGTTTTCAATAGTAATTTTTTATTAATTATTTTAAATGAAATAATTATCTTTATTAATTATGAAACGCCGATGTTGTTCTTGTACTAGTTGAAGAAAAATAAATAAATTGTTTTCAATTAAAATTTTATGTTCCATTACATGACCCAAAACATGAATACATTAATTTTTTTGAGCAATTGATGACCTTTAAATTAATTTTATTCTAATTTTGGAAATTTTGGACTCACAAGAATCACTTTAATCCCTTTATAATATTTTATTTAATGGTATGTGAGGTCATTCCCACTACAGTTTTTAATCAGTATAATATTTTAATATATCATTTTATAGATGTTTTATTCAACAATAATTAGAAATTTTAAATCTAATAAATTTATCCTCTTCATTATAATTTTTTAATGTTTTTTGAAACACATAATAACATATACCTTTCACAATGAAAATGAATTATCAATTTAATTAACTTATAAATCACATTAATTACATTAAAAATAATAAAATAAATAAAATTTGATAATTTTTTCTTAATTCAGTATTTCCCTAGATTAATAGGTCAAAGTTGAAACTTTTTGTTTGATGTGTTTAATTTCAATGTTATGAATAAAGTTTAATTTGATAAAAATTATCTTTCATGAATAAAATATTTTATTAAATT
This sequence comes from Viscum album, assembly GCA_963277665.1. Classification (NCBI taxonomy): domain Eukaryota; kingdom Viridiplantae; phylum Streptophyta; class Magnoliopsida; order Santalales; family Viscaceae; genus Viscum; species Viscum album. The sequence continues at coordinate 323,128,340 of OY728156.1, forward strand.
ATTTTAAAAAACCAAATAATCATGAACAGTAAAAATATGATTATATTAAAATATGAGATATTATGTTATTTTTATGCCTTTGGGATATCTTTACCTCAATATTATAATAATTATATTTTAATACTGTTTGTAATTCCTAAAGAACCTTAGACCTCAATTATAATAAGAGACTCGTCCCTTTAGAAAATTTCACATCATGAAGCCATATTTATAGACTATACATTTTAAAATTACCTTATCCTCATCCATTAACACATTTTAGTACATCTTAAATCATAGATATACCCCATCAGATAGACTTAAGTAGGTTATCTAGGTGAAAAGTTTCCAGAGGTAAATTCCTTCTTATTTTTTAAAAAATTATTTCTCACATTGATCTTATCCTCACCTCCTATACAATGTTTCATTACTACTCAAGTATCATATATATGATGAAATGTTTTATGGATATTCGTCATAAAATCTATTATCTTCTCTATTTATAATTTAATAAAAAATTCGTTATCCATGATGTGTCAATTCATCACAATCATGAATAATGAGTTTCAGTTTCCTATTACTACAATCATGGGAAGCTTAAATTCACGCATAATTGTTTAAAATGGCTCAAATAATTATACCTCATCACTTATGTAGTTTTATTTATGTTTAACATGTATGTCCATAATAAACTGTTCTTTGATACAATGAAATGAACACACCAAAAAAATGGAAATAACAAAATATTTCTAATAAATAGGTAGAAAATGTTAAAATATTATCATGTGTATTATAATAATGATTATGGTTCTATAATAAATAAATAACACTATTAAAACCATTATAAATGAGGATTGAAAACTTTTTAATGAAGTCAAATCAGAGGAAAGGGACTTTCCTTTGGAAGTCCTTTTAAATGTCTCTTTTATAAAATTCAAAAATATTGTTCTTTACATACTACATGAGCGGCATATCCATCATTCAAAATTCAATATTTCTATAATTTTTACTTTATATTTGTTTCAGAGTTATTTTATATGAATATCATTTCATTATTATGTTCATTGTTTTTATATTTTAAAAGTTCTTATTTTGATTAAATGGTATTATGATATCTGAATGTGTTTTTCTCATCAATTTTAACGAGTTATGATGGGTTTTATTCACAATATATTCCCCATAAATCGATTATTGATATTGAGCCTATTGTAGAACATGATATGATGGTTTTATCCTATTATAGCTTAAGATAATATGGCTTGATCCCCATTATCATTGTAGATATCTTGGGTTGATCCCCATTATCGCTCAAAAAATAATAGGTGAGCCCCATTATAGCTCTACTATGAATTGGAGATTGAATTTGACTGAAGTTTTATTACATTTTTAATGGTTAATGTAAGAGTGATGTGGAAAATATTCCCCAAGGATAATTCCTAATTTTTCTAGAAATTATAAAGAGTTTCCAAGAAAATGAGTTTAATGGATTTTTAGGTTTTTGCTTACCTAACAATTTTATTTATTTATATTTCTTACACTGTTTTTTGTGCTCATCCGATGATTAATTTTTTGACTCATGTTATAATAATATTCCAGAGAAAACAGTACGTCATGTTTAATGTTATGATGATTTTTTCAATAAATAATGTTTTACTTTAAAAACATTTATACCATGGAATAACTAGATACTATTTTATTAGTATCCTATTTGTAGGATTATAGGTTATTCTATGTGTATTATAACCCATTCCTCTAGAACTAAAAACATGAAATGACCCTCAATATGAAATAATGTAAAATCTTGAATAAAACACAAGATTATGTAATATTATATTATAGGTTCTTTATAGTTTCTATCAAAGGTGGGATTTTATAACCTTAGATTTAGGATGATACTAATAGAATACCATAATTAATTTTTACATTATGATTAATTTGAAATTATATATAATTTAAAGGTTACCATGTTAATTCATCCCATATATGTCTAGTAAGAATGGTTTTTTATAAAATAAACGTGACACATGATGTAGAAAGGCACGAATAGAATGATTTTATTCTAATTCGGAATCCTAGAATGATGTTTACTAGAACATACATGTTTGTGTTACTATTGGATCAATTTAATTAGGATATAGATTGTAGTTATATACAAGATAGAGAGGAAACTTATCTACCGTTAAAGAATATGAATTTTGTAGAGAATTTATTATGTAAATATCCCTCTTTATTCATTGTATCGATATACCCGGTGGTAGTCAAAGGATGGATTATTTATCTGGATGAGATATTTGATGTCATGTGTTTTTTGGTGCATAATAAGGTAACCCTTGGTCATTATTATTTTATAGGTTAGGCTGACCAATGGTGGTCTTTGGGAAAGAATAAAATATATGAAAAAAGATCTTCATTCCATGGAAATAGTAACATTCAAGGATATTTTCTTTTATAAATATTTCCTTAAGGTTGTTCAATTCCATACGAAAATACAATTTATTGAATTGGGGAAAAAATATAATGATTTCATATCGGCATGGGAAGAAAACTTCACATATTAGCTAGGTAGGTGCCAAAATAATTTGGTACACTGATTGAAAAATTATTCAGTTTCACTCAAGATTAAAACAAGGTTTATGAAGAGATTTGGGTACATTGGAATTTAAAAGCTATGAGAATGTTGTGAATTGTTCAAAATTCTTAAAATGGTGTTTTCTGACACATATGAGCTTCAAGATAAAAATAATAAATATTAGTTAGGATGGATGGATTTGATGACGGATTGATCAATGAAATTTAGTGGTAAGAAAATCAAATTCCCTTATTCTGAAATGTGATATAAAAGAATCATAGAGATTAAATTGTAAATTATGGGAATTACTACGGATGAGGAATTTTTGGCACATAGCTCATGAGTTTATGTAAAATTATCATAAGTGTGAATAGAATCTGATGGTATGATGCTTTAATAGTAATAAGTTTTTTTATTTCTATAATGTATGTCCAAAGGTACTCAGTCGGGCAGAAAATCAACAAAATATGAAAAATTAGGGTGTCAAAATATCCTTTGGAACTACATAAGAAGATGTAGATCCATTAAATGATGTGTTATCTTGTACATCACTTTTTTTTCAGAGTATGAAATTTTTTTGTTTGATTTATGGTCGATACATTCATTCAATTCAGAGAATATTTTTGGTAAACTAAAAATTATACATCAAGAAATTAATCTATAACATACGATGAAAACACATGGTAAAAATATAAAACAAAAAAGAATATATATGAATCTTACAATCATTTATTATGAATTAAATTACCTAAAAATTTTATTGTTTTCCTTTAGTTGATTTTTATGTTATCTTGTGTATGGATTTGGAATAATTTTAATGTGCTATAATAGATTATAGAGATAAAGAAGTTTATTTTTAGAAATAATTTAAATTTTTTTACAACAATGAACCAATATCTTTGATGAAATATCATGAAGCTATGAGAAATTTAAATATATAGAAATTAATGTTATCTTGAACATATTTTTTAAATCAAATGAACTATTCATATTAATGATGTGTTGATGGTAAATGAGTGCCTTGATGTTTTTTAGATGATTTTCTCAGTATTATTCATGATCGTGAGGTTGAGTTTACTATTGAAATATTTCAAAATTCTATGAAAATTTTAGAACCCACTTATTAAATAGCTGAAGTAGAACTTCTTGAATTGAAAAAGTTGTTGCAAAAATTATTAATTAAGGGTTTCATTCGACCTATCACTACAATAAGGGGTTATTCTATCGTTTTTTTAAATGAATGATGGTTCAATGAGACTTTGCATTAGTTATAGAGACTTCAATAACATCACTATTATAAAAAAGTATACTTTGAATAATATAAATGATTTTTTTATCATCAATATGGAGCACAATATTTTTCGATGGTCGGCATGAGGTCATGGTACCATAAGTTGAGAGTGAATGAAGAAGGAAATCTGAAGAATTCATTTTATATTAGATATGGGCATTTTTAATTTGTAGTTATTCCATTTTGATTAACTAATACCCCTATTTTATTCATGGATCATATGAGTATAATATTAGAATATTTCATGGATATGTTTGGGTTTGGGTTTATTGATGAATTTTTGGTATATTGTAAAATGAAATTGGAGAATTAAAGACATCAAAGGGATAATTTTAAAAATTTTGAAGAAAATGATATCTATGTAAGATTCATAAAATGTGATTTTTTTTGAATTTTTTTGGTCATATTATTTGTAAAGATGGATAAATTTTGATCCTCCTAAAATGAATATCTTGTAAGAATACCCAAGACCTATAAATATAAATGATATTTTTTGTTTTCTGGGTTTCGATTTGTATTACTAGAAGTTTGTTGAAAAATATGTATAGTTATCCATCCCACTACGTATGTTAACTCAGAAAGGTTCTAAATTCATCTGGATGAAAGAATGTGATGATATCATTTAGAAATTAAAAGAAGATTGGTGAATGATCTAGTTTTGGACCTGCCTTCCAGAAATGGTAAATTTGTCGTCTATAGTGATTATTTTTTAAAATGACATTATTGTGTCCAAATGCATTATTATTATTTTGTTTATTATGCTTCATCCCATTTGATGCTTAATGAGTTAAAATATTCTACCCATGATTTGCAATTAAAAGATGTTATTTTTACATTAAAATTTTACTGGCATAATTTTTATATTGTAAGGTTTGAAATATATAAAAATAACAAAAGATTGAAGTATATATTCACTTATAAATAATTGAACTTGAGATAGAGAAGATGGTTGGAACTAATAAACAATTATGATTTCTTTATTAATTACAAAACTAGAAAATAAAACAAAGTGGTTGATGCATTAAGTCAGAGAAGCAGTGACACAGTAACCATGATACATTTGGAACGTGATCATTTGGTTAATTATTTTATGCATTTTTTATATTCAGGTTTTTTGTGTGGAAAATTAATCTGTTTTTTTTAGGTGTAAGTGAAATTGTCTCTTTCAAAAAGAATAATGGATGCAGATAAAGAAGATTGTGAGATGAAGAAAAGGTAGAATTGGTTAAGATATGATTTTTATCAAGAATTTAATTATGATGAAGATAATATCTTGATATTTGAAAATAGATTATGCAAACCTCGTTTTTCTGAGATGAAGAAATAGTTAGTAAGGAAAGCTCATAATTCTCCATTTTCATTTCATCCTGGAATCAGAAATATTTATAAAAACCTTCAGTAGTATTACTGGTGGGATGGAATGAAAAGAGATATTGTGGTTTTTAAAATGATATGTTTGGAATGTCAACATCATAAAGCAGAATGAATGCTTTTGAAGGGGATTCATTATCCATTTCTAGTTCTAGAGTTAAAATGGATGATATAACCATGGATTTTGTAGTGGGACTATAAAAGACAGCTCGAGGTAACAGTGAAATATGGGTTGTTTATTGGTCATTTGACTAAATATTCTCATTTTATCCCTATTCAACACACCCTTTATCTAGATCAACTATGACGATTGAATCTAAATATGATATTTAAGTTACATGGAGGGCCTCTCTTCGGTTCATTTGATCATTATCCCAGAAACACTTTTATCATTCAAGAAGTCCTTCATATGTAATTGGGAACCAAAATAAATTTTAACACATAAATTCATCCTCAATATTTTAGAATGTCGTAGATAAAAATTCAAATACTATTGGATATGATTCTATCTTTTTCAATGGATTACCACGGAATTTGGGTTCAACATATTTTGGTAGTTCAATTTTGTAATAGTAATATGTTTTAATTTAGTATTTATATGGAACCTTCTAGGGAATTATATGGAATGAGGTATGGAACTATTGAATTTTGGGATGAATTTAAATAAATAAAGTATATGGGACAATTATTAGTAGTGGAAGTGTTATTGAAAGTTCAGTTGATTCATCATTATTTGAGGAAAACTAGATAAGGAAGAAAAGTTATAAAAATAACCTAAGTATTGACCATTCCTTCATGGTAGGAGATCATGTTTCCTTAAAATCCATCCATTGAATAGTGTTATGAATTTTTTAAAGAAAGAAAAGTTATGCCCAAGGGTTATTGGACCTTTTGAAATTATAGAAAAAGGTGGACTAGTTTCCTAAAAATTTGATATTCCTATTAGTTTATCTTAGATAAAAAGGATTTTCATGTTTTGCAGTTAATAATGTATGTGCCAGATCCATCACATGTTTCGAGACCATAAGCTGATCAGCTAGAATATAACATTTTTTATTAAGAGAAAACTATTTATATTATTGATCATAGAGAGAAAATATTATGGAATAAAGTAATTAATTAGGTAATGGTTTTGTGGAGAAATTACACGGTCAAAAAAGCGACATGGTAATATGGAACTCCTATGAGGGAACGTTATCCAATTTTAAAATATGTGAATAAAAAATTGAGAATGAATGATCAAGTGGGGTGGGTGAGAGAATGTAAAACCCACATATTATTAGCATGATATTTATTTTTATTCACCAATTAAATATTTATATTCATTATGTGAGTAAATTCGGGATACATCACCTTCTATGGTTATCTGGCGATCTTCGGGCAGATGATCAATGGCTAATCCACTCGAATGTTATTTTAATCCTAACGACATCTTCATTCCCCCCTCGAAGGTGGTGGCTATGAGTGGTGGCATTTCTCTAAAACCTCTGGATGTGGTGAAGGAAGATCTGATAAACCCTAATCAAATATCTGAGGGTTTTTCTTCCTGGAATAGGTTTTTTTTCTGAATCTCATCATGAATCTACTTCTTTTCATAAACAGATTACCAAGAATGGCTCGATTGCATTTAAGGAAGTGAGACCGAAAATTTCGGAAGCTCATCTTGAATAATGCCGGTTCTCCCTCCTTGCCAGGATATTGGGAACTCAGAGTGACACCCCTCTAATGGTTGAAGATGTGTGGGACCATCTATCTCAGAGCTGGGACTTCACTAACTGGAGTTTGATATCAATTTGGAGAGGTACTTTCCATATTTTTCCCCTTCTAAGGAACATCAAAAAATTTCATGGAGTTTTGGACCAGTTTTGATCAAACCTGGTTATATCATGTTTCAATAGTGGGATACATTAGCACTTCCTCTTGCAGTTAAGAACTCCTCTACTCAGTCATGGATTCGAATTAGGGGTTTGAATTGGATTTTCTGGAACCCAACAGTTTTGTGGGAGGTTTCATCTACTGTTGGTTGCCCGAATAAGGTGGAAAAGGAAACAGAGCATCCCATGTACGGTCACTTTTCTCGTGTATTGGTAAGGGATGATTTATCTCTTGTTCTTATTGACACAGTTTTCCTTGTTGTGGGTGAAATTATGTTAGAACTAGATATAAAATATGGGTGGTTGCCTATATTCTGTAAGTCTTGTCTATGCATGTCACGACCTGTCCTCGGGGCCCGTGTCGTGAATACCCAAAGCCTGCCTTCCATATGCCAGGGGCTGGCGACTACCACCAAAGGTATAAATCCTGATAATAAGGGAATGAATTGCCTTTATAAAAGAAAACAACACAATAGTGTACACAACTGATGTAAGCACTAAGTAAACTATGTACAAAGTATGTGATAAAAAGTAAATGGGCCAGTATACAAACCCAACTGAAAGTACAATACAAGTGAAATCTAGCAAAAGTGCAGTAAATTAAAACAGCAACCACTGAGTCTTCCTCCGAGAATCCCACCTAAATGGTGGGTACATATGGCCTCCTCAGCACCTCATGTATGTCGGTCCGCTACGTGTACGTCTCGCCAAGTGGTGCACCTCCGGGTACCGTCCAGCTCTACAAGTCTCTACCTCAATCAGTGGTGTTTGTCATCTACATCCAACACAACATAGTGTGGGAAAAGCATGTGTAGGGGTGAGTATACGACACTCAGTAGCGACCCCGAGACCCCCGACGTTCTCCTAGAATCCACAGAGGAGAAACCACATAAGAGAGATACAAACACGAAGTATCAACCAACCCTACATATGTATATTCCAATAAATATACCTAAGTTATCAACCATAGTACGAATCCAACTCTCGAACCCATGTACAACCCAGTCCACACACGAATGAAGTAAATCACATCGATGATAATGATAGAATGTCAAGACTCAGCTCACACAGGTATACTTATTTCGTATAGAGATAGAGATGATCAGATTTAGTCACTGATTCATCTTAGATGTCGGAACCACACAAGATAACAGACCATATAAGCTGTCAGACCCACACAGGATACAAGAGCAGGTACTCTGCCAGACCCACACAGGATACAAATACAAAGGTCAAACTGCCAGACCCACACAGGATACAAGAACAGTAGTCATCGCTGTTGAACGCATGGAGGATTCCAGTACGGTATTAGTCGTTGTCGAACCCACGGAGGATTCTAGTACAGTGGTTGACGTAGTCGAAACCAGCTCTAAGGTCCCCGAACACAGCACACTCGATTCCAGGAGGGTCTGCTCCTCGATCCAAGGGGTCGATACTTCAATTATCACTAAGTCCATAGTTGATGTATCCCAAAGTTCTGTCTCGTCAAAGGAAACTCAACGCGACAGATGTCGCGTCAATCGGACTTCCAGTCTGAAAGTTATTGGCTTTTCCGTTCCAGGGGCCTAGTTGAATTACACTCGTTCCAACCCGGCCATTTTTAAAAATAGTCCAAAACTCACATAGAATAACTAAAAAGGACCTCTTCATCATGAGGGTCCCAGTTCCACAGACCGGGCATCGTTCGGATGCACAGTCGTGGAGTTATTCACATTTAAGGGAAACGGGCCCGGCCTGTCAAGCCCGGTGGGCTAGCGGGTCGGCCCATACTGGCTCGACGGGTCTGACCTGTCTAAGGGGTCGGTCTGGCCTGATGATGCACAGCTCGGGACGGTTTGGTCTTGGCCCAGCCCGTGGCAGGAAGCCTAGCCCACGCATGTGTGCGGGCTGGCCCGGCCAAGGTGGTCGAGGGATGCGGGGTGCACGACCCCCCATCTTCTCGAACCGGCGCCGTCGCCCTCCTGTCCGGCCGACCAAAGTCGGTCGGTCTCCCCGGTGTGAGTGGCGTTAGTGGGCCGCTTTCCTTCCATGCAGCACCTGCATGTGCTATGGCCATCTCCATCCTGCCCGGCTAACGAGCCAGCCGATTCACCCGCCGAAGCGGCCCGCGAAGCGCGGGCCGTAGTTCTCCGCAGGGTGACACACCTTGCAGTGCCGCAGTCTCCCTTCAGCCGGTCCGGCTTTAGCCAGCCGGTTCTTCTTCGGCAGAGAGGCCCACGGATGTGGGTCACGGTTCCTCTCCATGCGGCTGACATACGACCACCGCATTCTCCGGTCACCATTGACCCTTCTGTCGCCGTCACCATCGATAAAGAACAAGGATTGACGGAGGTTCATTGGGCTGTGTTCATTCGGACCGCGCCCTCCACGTTATGCAGTATTATATAGGCGCTGATAAAACATTGTTTCACCAAAGAACGAAAAACAATTTTATTCAAATAAAAATTGAAGCAACCCTACTACCTCGTATTTAATGTCGTACGTCGTTGAGCTGCGAAAGATGAGCGTCAGGGTAGTCGGGCGCCACAGAAGAATGGTGTCATCCCATCAACGATGGAGGAAGAGTCATTGTCATAGGAGACGTAGACTCCTTGACATTGAGGTGCGTCCGAGGAAGAAGCGTCGTAGGAATAAGTCCTTTGAGTTCTTTGTTGGGGATGCTCATCGTTGAAGAACGATTTTATTCGTCGAAGAAGGATCACCTCTCTTCAAATTTTCCAGAGCCTCCCCAAGGGTGATTTTCCCACAGAAGAGAAATAAAAGGCTCTCAAATTAATATAATTTCCATGCAATTCAAATTAATTCAAAAGATGTTCCAAATAATTAATGTAGACATTAATTATATGAGTTTTCCAAATGATGGGAAGGGGGAGGTGGAGGGGCTCCACCATTAATGATGATTTGTCAAAAAAAGAGTAGGGAAATAATGTGGAGGTGAGTGGAGGTGGAAGGGTTTGGGTTATTGTGGGCCCCACCACACTTAATCCTCTTAGGGGAGGTAATGTGGGGTGTGGGCCACCTCTAGCTCCCCCTTGTAGGAAATAACAACCCATGATAAATGAAATTGTGCACAACAATTTTATTTTACTTTCTTTTTTTTATTAATCCCCAAAAATTAACTTCTCCTCCCGAGCAAACACAACTGCGGTAAAGGTCCCCTTACGTGAATACCGGCGCTACGAGTTTATCAGTGTCCTCATATTTCAATTATATGCCCTGGTTCACAAGATAGAAAAACCACTCTCGTACCATTACTGAATGTACTTGAACAAAACATCAGAAAAATTGATTCTGGGCACATCGGGCCTCAGATTCAGGTGTTGTCAGAAACTGTGTACTCATAAAATTCCAGAGTATTTATGAAAAAAATTTCCTTGAAATTTTTGAGTCATTACATTACCCCCACCTCAGGTCTTTACATCCTCATAAAGCTACAAGACACACTAGGGGATCAAATGGGGGTACTGAGCATGAATCTCAGCCTCCCGCTCCCAAGTGCTCTCCTGGAGGTTCCCATGGTGCCAGCGAACTGGCACCTGAGGAATCGACAATCCACATAGGAACCGCTCATGTCGATCCTAGATCTCCACCGGGACCTCCGTGAATGTTTCCCTATTATAAATGTTTATCTCCCCATGATCGATGATGCAGGACAGGTCGTGCAAGTATCTCCCAAGCTGAGATACATGCAAGATGTCATGCACCCTGTAAAACTGAGGTGGAAGGTCCAGATGGTAAACCACCTCACCTACCCTGTTGAGGACCTGGAAAGGTTAGATGAATCATTGAGATAACATACTGCCCCAGCCAAATATCTGTAGACCTCATCGATGTGAGACCCGTAGGAAGACGTGGTTGCCATCCTCGAACTCCAGGGGTCTCCCTCTTCTATAAACATAGGACTTATATCTGCTCTGTGCAGTCTGCATCCGCTCCTAGATGATATGGACATTCTCTCTCATATCCCACACCATATATGGTCCTACAAGTGCTGACTCCCCTACGTCAGTCCAACACAGAGGTGATCTGCAAGGTCGGACATACAGTGCCTAGTAAGCTACCATCCCGATGGTGGAGTGATAGTTGTTGTTGTACGCAAACTCCACCAAGTGTAAGTGATCCTCCTAGCTGTGACAAAATTCGAGGACAAATGCACAAAGCATTTCCTCGAGAGTCTGAATGGTCTTTTCAGTTTGGACACATTTCTGAGAATGGAAGGTGGTGCTTAGATGTAGCTGCGTCCCTAATACCTCCTCCAACCCCATCCAAAGCTAGGAAGTAAAGCGTTTAGCCCGATCGAAGAAGATCAACGATGACACACCATGAAGCAGTACAATCTATTGTATGTGGAGGTGTCCTAAGCTCTCAACTGATACCTGCTCTCTGATCGGTTGGAAGTGGTCCGACATGGTGAGTCAGTCTATGATCACCCAGATAGAGTAGTGTCCTCTTGATGTACGTGGAATCCCCATCACAAAATCCATGGACATCTCGTACCACTTCCAATCTGAGACCTCTAAGGGTTGTTCCAAGCCTGTTGGTACATGGTGCTCCACCTTCAATTGCTTACAAGTGAGGCATCGTGAAAAAAAACTCTACTACAACATTCTTTATACCCTCCCACCATCTTGTTGTTAGAGGTCCTGATACATCTCTGCCACTCCTGGATGTACCGCTATAGGGGAAGTGTGGAACTCCCTTAGAAACTCCTCCGGAAATGCAACTAGTACCATGGTATGTCCCCTAAAGAGGATAATGTGCTCCCCTCCTTCATAAAATCCATCAGGTACCTGCACTATGGATATGTGAGCACGTCGCGCCTCATAGTCAATGTCCCCATGTTTTGCCTCTCTAACTCACTGAAGAAGTGGAGGAGTGACTGTAAGAGACTGAAGAAAATTTTCTCCATCTATATCCACAAATGATGTCTACAATACGGCTTGCTTCTCTGTCACCTCTCCTAGTAGTTGAATGCCCGATCTCCTGCTAAGAGAATCAGCTACAACGTTCCCCTTTATAGGAGTATAGACTATCTCAAAGTAATAGTCCTGGAGGAACTCAAGACATCACCACTGTCTCAATTTCAGGTCCTTCTGTGTGAAGATGTACTTGAGACTCTGGTGATCAGAGTAGACTGTAAAGCGCTCGGCCATTAGATAGTGCCACCACATCTTCAAGGAGAAGACCATTTCTGCTAACTCCAGGTCATGGGTAGCGTAGTTTTTCTCGTGTTGTCTCAACTGCCGTGATCCATATACGATCACCGATCATTCCTACATCAGGACACACCCGTGTCTGGTCCCTGATATGTTATAGTAATTTACGTACCCAACACCCTCCTCTGGTAGCCTGAAGATGGTAACACTGGTCAATATCTGCCTCAGCTCTTGAAAGATCTGCTGGCATATATCTGACCAAACGAATGGATTCCTCTTCTTCGTTAAATATGAATGCGGTGCTGCAACTCTCGATTTGTCTGGAACAAATCTCCGATAATACCCAGCCAGACCCAGAAAACTCCGCACCTCCGTCAGGATTCTAGGTGGCTCCCAAGAATGAACTGCCTTGATCTTCACTGGAACCACTGCTACCCCCACCTTCAAGATGATGTTTCCTAAGATGTGAACCTCTCGAATTCAGAACTGGCACTTCATGAGATTACCATAAAGCTGGTGCTCCTGGAGTGTATCCAGTACTACACACAAATGGTAGGCGTGCTCCTCCTCAGTAGTCAAGTAAACCAGTATGTCGTCAACAAATCGATCGAGGTAAGGCTGGAAGATCCTATTAATGAGACTCATGAACACTCCTGGAGCGTTGGTTACACCGAAGGGCATAACCAAGAACTCATATTGGCCATACCGACACCTGAAGGCCATCTTCTTCACATCCTCGTCTTGAATTCTAAGCTGGTGAGAGCCTGACCTCAGGTCTATCTTCGAGAACCATTGTGCTCTCTTGAGCTGATCGAAGAGGTCATCAATCCTCGGAAGAGGGTACTTGTTCTTTACAGTCACCTGATTCGGGAGAGGTTATTTGAAACACAGTCGCAAGCTCCCATCCGCTTTCTTGGCGAACAAAATCGGAGAAGCCCATGGTGAAACACTGGGTCGGATAAATCCCTTTCCCTACAAGTCCTCCAACTGTACCCACATCTCACAAAGCATGGAGGGAGAAATCTGATATGATGGGGTAGATATCGGTGCTCTCCTAGGGTACAGGTCTATGTAGAAGTCTACCTCTCTGTGATGAGGTAGTCCTGGAACGTCATCAGGAAAAGCATCTGCATACAAGTCCGCCACAACAAGAAAACTCAGACTCTGCACATCAACCGCTCTGAGGATGAGACTAGCCAACTAATGTTTGATTGGATTCCCTCTCCTCTGTGTAAGTCTATCCTACACTGAAAATGCTCCCTTCTCACCGATGAAGGTGAACCTGGTCCCATCCATGCAGATACATCTCACCATCCGCCTAATACAGTCGATATGAGCATAGACTGTACATAACTCGTCCATGCCCAAGATGACATCATGAGGCCTCGATGCCTCTACAAGAAGATCCCAGCCGAAGCACTCGCCTCCCAGTGTAAGCTCACACTTTCGGTACTAGTGCGTAAACGTCGAGTCTGCTCCCGTAGGAATCTCTATCCATAAGGATAGAGCCAACGGCTTCATCGGAATCTCCGAGTTCCGAACAATGGCAGAGACAATAAATGAATAACTCACACCTGTGTCTATAAAAACTATAGTAAGGGTGGAGTAGACTCATATAGTACCTAAAATCATCTCAAATGCGCCATGGTTGTAGGACTTGACTTTCTGGAGGTGTGTCTGCATCTATCCGCCAGCTCCCTGTGGTCGGGGTGGACATCCTGGTGGTGGTGGTAGATCCTCGAAACGTCGTCCACCACCCACTGCTCGTCCATCTCCTCTGCCTCATCTCCCCGCTCCCGGTGGACCACCATGGTCAAACCTCTTCCTCTACCTAGGATGTCCCTCTACTATCTGATGCTCGTCTTCATGATGGGTCGGGCAGTCACGAGCCATGTGGCCCGGTCCGCCACATTCGTAGAACTATCTGCTCCTCATAAGGTTGGCTCTATTTCGTTTGCCCCGCACAACCGAACTTGTATCTTGATGTCCCCACCTAATGGTCTGGTCCGCATGGACCCCTGCGACATCTGTCTACTGCCAGCTGCAGAACACTCCACTACTTTTCTCCCTACGGTGGGTCTCACCACTGGTGACTGCTTAGCGAGAAAGCACTTCACTAGAAGGGATCTTTCCAGCACCCCCTCCTATGTTAGGAGGCTGAGGGGAATTGTCGAAGCCCTCATGCCTGAGTCCCTTCTTGATAGTCCAGGCCCTGAAGAACAGGTCATGTACCACATCGGTAGAGTTTCATTAGAGGTCAGTAAACCTCGCTGAGTACTGAGCTACTATCATGATGCCCTACTGCAGATGTAGTAACTCTTGAATCCGCACCACAAGAAGGGTGGCTGGAACAAACTCCGAATGGAAGAGACTCTTGAAGTTTGTCCATAGTAAAGATGCCTCATCATGCACCTGGAGCATCAGACTCCACCATCTACCTGCACTTGCATTCAAGAGACTCGGGACAATGATCACCATAAGGTCGGCTGGTGTCCCTACAAATATGAAAACTCTTATGATAGTCTCCATCCAATCCTCATCTTCCTGTGGGTCCGTGTCTCCGCGGAACCTGGGCGGCCTCTGTCGCTGGAACTCATTCAACGCACTCAGGTGGTGTGCACTCTCTCCTACGAGGGATGGTAGTACCGATGGCCCAATTGGTAGTGGTAACGCTGGTGCCTCCGTTGTGATGGGGCCCTACACTGAGGCCTCATCGCTTGGTGGGCTACAGTCCCATACGTAACTCGGAACCCTAGCTAGATTCCATCGTGGGGCCATCCAGAAAATAAACAGGTGCACCATGGTCAAACATTATACCTGGTGAGATGACACAAAGTAATCACAAAGGAAACACACACACAATCAGTGTTTTTTGTGAACAGAGTCAAAAATCAGAGGTCAGGGTCCTGGTGTATGTATATGTCGGCCGCAACACCAACACTGGACTCCATGGTCTGAAAACCACACCCAATACTCTTAAAACTATTTCATCACAAAAAGAAAGACCATAGTCATGAGATATACGGTAGAACCGACTCCTCTGATACCAATTTTTCAGGACAAATCCTTGGGGCTCATGTCGTGACTACCCCAAGCCCGCCATCCATTGGCCAGGGGCTAGCGACTAGCACCGAAGACATAAATCATGAATATAAGGGAAGGCATTGCCTTTATAAAAGTAAAAAACACAACAGAGTACACAACTGAAGTATGCACTAAGTAAAATGAGTACAAATTAAGTTATAAAAAGTTAATGGGCCAGTATACAAACCCAAATGAATGTATATTACAACAGAAAGCTAGCACAACTACAGTAGAGTAAAACAACAACCACTGAGTCATCCTCCAGGTATCCCACCTGAAGGGTGGGTACAGATGGCCTCCTCAACACCTGAAGTTCTTTCTTCTACTCCGTGTACGTCTCGCCAATTGGTACACCTCAGGGTACCATCCAACACTACAAGACTCTACATCGATCAGTGATATCTGTCGTCTACATCCAACACAAAGTAGAGCGGGAAAATCCCATGTAGGGGTGAGTATACGATTCTCGGTAGGGACCCCGAGACCCCTGAAGGTCTCCCAGAATTCACAAAGGATAAACCACAGAAGATAGATACAAACATGATGTATCAACCAACCCTAATTAGTTATATTCCCATACATATACCTAAGTTATCAACCACAGTATGGCTCCAACTCTCGAGCCTAAGTACAACCCAGTCCACACAATAAAGATGTCAATCACATAGATGATAATGATTGAAAGAAAAGAATCATCCTACACAGGTATACATATTTCTTATAGCGATAGAGATGATCAGATGTAGTCAATGATTCATCTAAGATGTCGGACCCACACAAGATATAAGACCAGCTAAGCTGTTGGACCCACATTGGATAGAAGACAAGCTACTCTATCAGACCCACACAGGATACAAGTACAGAGGTCAAACTGGTGGACCCACATAGGATACAAGAATAGTAGTCATCGTCATCAAACCCACAGAGGATTCCAGTACCGTAGTCTTTGCTGTCGAACCCATGGAGGATTCCAGTATAGTTGTCGACGCAGTCGCAGCCAGATCTAGGGTTACACTCGATTCTAGGAGGGTCTGGTCCTTGACCCAAGTGGTCGATTCATCAACTATCACAAATTCCAGTGTTGATGTATTTTGAAGTTCCATAACCTCAATAGAAAATCAACGCGATAGACGACGCGTCAATCGGGCGCTCGGTCTGAAATTTATTGGCTTTTCCGTTCTAGTGGCCCGGTTGGAATTACGCTCGTTCCAACCCGGTCGTTTTCCAAATTCGTCCAAAACTCACTTATAGTAACGCAAAAGGAACGCTTCATCGTGAGAGTCCCAATGCCGCAGACTATGTGTCGATCGGACGCACGGTTGTGGATTTATTCACATTTAAGTGAAACGGGCCCGGCCCATCAAGCCTGGTATGCTTGTCGGTCGGCCCATCCTGGCTCGACGGGTCTGACCTGTCTAAGGGGTCAGCCTGACCCAATGATGCTTAGACAGACCCGGTAGGGCTCATCCTGGATAGCGCAAGGGCAAAGCCCGACCCGCGGCTGGCGATGCCCGGCTCGCGGCTGGCGTGGCCCGGCCCGGATGGGCATGGCCCGACTAGGCGTGGCCCGGCCCTGCTGGCACAGCTCGGCCTGGGTGTCCTAGTGATGCGTGGGGCGCGGCCCCTCTGGCTTCCCGAACCGGCGACACCGAGCGGCGCCGCCCTCCTATCCGGCCTACCGAAGCCAGCCGGTCTTCCCGGTGTGAGCGGCCCGAGCGGGCCGCTCTCCTTCCATGCGGCACCAACGGCTGTCGCGTCCTTCTCCAACCCGGTTGGCTGACGAGCCGGCCAGTTCACCCGCCGAAGTGTCCCACAGAGCACGGCCACAGTTCTCCGCAGCATGGAGCCCCTTGCAGCGCTGTGATCTCCCTTCTGGCCGGATGGCTTTAGCCGACCTGTTCTTCCTTGGCCGAGCAGCCCAAGGATGCGGGACGAGGTTCCTCTCCATGCAGTCGGCATACGTTCGCCACTTTCTCCGGTCACCGCCACCCCTTGCATCAATGTAACCATTGAAAAAGAACAAGGATCGACAGAGGGCCGTCGGACCGTGTTCGTTCGGCACACGCCCTCCGCGTTAGGCGGTATTAGATAGTCGAAGATAAAAAATGGTTTCACCGAAGAACGAAGAACAATTTTATTCTATTAAAAATTGAAGCAAACCCCCTACCTCGTAATTGACATCACACATCATCGAGCTTCTAAAGACGAGCGTTGTGGTAGTCCGGCGTCGCAGAAGAATGGTGTCGTTTCCACAACGATGGAGGAAGAGTCGTTGTCATAGGGGACGTAGAATCCTTGACGTCGAGGTGCGTCCGAGGAAGAAGCATCTTTGGAAGAAGTCCTTTGCATTCTTAATCGGGGATGTTCATCGTTGATGAAAGGTGTTCTTCGTCGAAGAAGGATCAAATCTCTTCTAATTCTGCAGAGCCTCCCCAAAATTGAATTGTCAACTCAAAAAAATTGAAAGGCTCTCAAATTAATAGAATTACTATAAAATTCAAATTGATTCAAAAGAGGTTCCAAATAATTAATGTAGACATTAATTATATTAGTTGGCACAATTGATAGGAAAATTTAAGTGGGGAGGCTCCACCATTAATGATGAGTTGTCAAAAAAATAGTAGGTAAATAATGGGGAGTTGAGGGGGTGGAAGGGTTCGGGTTTGTATGGGCCCCGCCACACTAAATCCTCTAAGAAGAGGTTAAGTGGGGTGTGGGACCCACCTATAACTCCCCCTTATTGGAAATAACCACCCAAGATAGATGAAATTGTGCACAAAAATTTTATTTTACTTTTTTTCAATCCCCAGAAATTAACTTCTGCTCTAAAGGAAACGCAATTGCAGTGAAGGTCCCCTTACGCAAATACCAGCGTTGCGAGTTCATCGGTGTCCTCAGATTTCAATTTCGAGCACCAGTTTAAAAGATATAAAACCCCGCTCATATGTTTATTGAATGTACCCGAACAAAACTTCAAAAAAATTGATTTCGGGGACACCGGGACTTGGATTCAGGTGCCGTCAAAAACTGTTTACTCATAATATTCCAAAGTATTTATGAGAAAAATTCTTTGAAATTTATGGGTCTTTACAGTGAATTTTCCATGCTCTTGAGAACTGTCTCAAAAATATGAAATTTGATTTATGTAAATCCTTGGTTCATTCCCCAGAGAAGTGCAAGAAGAAAAAATTTGACCTTCATGGTAGTATGTTTTCAAGAGGAAGGATCCTCAAAAGTCGAGTATCCCCACATTTGTTGAGGCTGTCCAACAAGGTGTGTCAAAGTCTGATGCTTTTTAGTATCCTACTAATGTTTATACTGTAATAGTGAATAGTGGATCATTAGAGCATGACATCTATGGAGTTACTAGGGGTCTAGATAACTAGTCTTGGGCTGATGTGGCTGAGGAAGAGGAAGGGAATCAATCTGAGCATCAGTCTGCTATCCAAAATGAATTAAATCAAGAGTTTGAGAAAGCTGCTATATCGTTTGCTGATAGGAAGGGTAAGATGATGAGTTTGGATATTGATGGATTCTAGTTGGTGTTTCC
This sequence comes from Viscum album, assembly GCA_963277665.1. Classification (NCBI taxonomy): domain Eukaryota; kingdom Viridiplantae; phylum Streptophyta; class Magnoliopsida; order Santalales; family Viscaceae; genus Viscum; species Viscum album. The sequence goes on from OY728156.1 coordinate 323,147,214, forward strand.
TAAGAAGTGGAGGTCCTATCCAGAGGTGCAGATGGCCAATGTGGATTCCTGTATGGAAGTGGATCCGAGGATGGATAATTCTGCTGTAGGAGATGATGTTGTTCAATTTGGGATTCAGAATGAGGTGTAGTTGGCCAATTGTGGTTTCATTGATGGAAGTGGTTCCGAGGGTGGACAATAATGTTGTAGGTGATGCTTCTCTTAAACATGGGATTTAGGATTATGTGCAGGTGGATAGAATTGATTTTGTGGATAAGCATGGTGGTCCGCAAGTTGTTCCAGGGGGAGAGGGTTTGCTCCAATCTTCGGCATGTAAGCGGGGTGTTAGTTTGGCATGATTTCCCCCTGCTAACAAGGAAGATGTAAATACACCTAGTCATGTACTGGAACTAGTGAGATCTCCCCTGAGGGTTACTGATCAAGGGGGAATAATATGAATGTATTCTCAATCGATGCACCTAGTATTGTGGAGTTGTAAGGACCAGTAAAACCAGCTGTCAATTTTTTTTCAATGTGAGAGTCTATTAATAATCCTGAGTTTGATCTCTTTAATATTGAAGGACACAAGAATGCAGGATGCTGTAAACGAACAAGCTCATCCTCAACACCTGCTGTTGTTGATGGTCTGGAGACCCCAAAGAAGGTGGACCTGCCTGTTTGTGTTGTAGTGTCAGACTCCAAGGATGTACATGAATCTCTTCATGAGCATGAGGAGCCTACTCATGATACTTCTCATCAGGATGTTATATCCCCTAATGAGGTTGTGCAATCAATATTGCATAGGGTAGTTCCTCATGAAGAAACTGATCTGCACACGATAGAGGTTCTGGAGATGGATGATGAACCAGTGATGCAAAGGGGGAGAAGGCGATATCCAACTAATCGGGGAAGATCTTGGGGTCGAGGATGGCCTAGAAAATGGAAATAATTGTGAATCTGATGTGTTTGTTCAGTTTTCTATCTGGGTGTGTTGTTTCACATGTAACCATTTCCTTCAGTCAGTTGTACCTTTACACTTTTTTAATAATTTTTTGGGGTCATGGGTTTTTGAACCTATGGTTGAACCGCTTTTAGTATATTCATTATGTCATGTAAATATTAAAACAAATTATTTATTATATGGTTATTTATAAAAAACAATTATTTTAAAATTATATATTTATAATAAAAACATATTTTCTTTTTTGAAATCCTTATTCTAAAATTATTATAGTTTTTATTTTTATAATTTTATTGAATATTTTTATATTTTATTATATTGTAAAAATACTGTTTTTTTAAATATAAGAATTTTTTGACATCCTCAATATACAAATATAATATAATATTTTTTAAAATAATTTAATAAATAAATTTTTATTTTATAATATTATTATTTTAAAAAATAAATTGAAAACCTGACATTTATAATTTATTTTATGATAAATATAAAACAACTTTTTCCGTACTGATACAATGGTTGTACAACATTGATAAATTCAAATTTGGTATATTCAAGACACAATTGGGTGCTAAAAAACTAATTATTGGGATTATTTATTAATTATTTTATATAATTGATGTTTTTTATTTTTATTTTGAATTTTATTGTTATATAACTATAGTATTATTGAAATTCATACGCTTTCATTTGGTAAGGAAATATAAGATAACGTTAATAAATCAAAGAAGATTGCATGAAATGTAAATGAGTAGATATAAATAATTAGTGAATAATGAATTTTATTTTGATCCTATGTAATTAATTTTTATTATAGTAATTTATTTTTAGTTTATATAAATTGAATAATTATATTTAATTCATATAAAACGCTGATACATTTCTCAGGCATGTAGAAGAACAATTAATATAATGTATTTAATTAAAAGTATATGTACCATTAAATAAACTGAAACAAAAAAAATATGTTTCTATGATAAATTGTAGTCAATTATCCTATTATGATTTAAATTTTCAACCCACATGAATAAATTTATTCACTTAACAATATCTTATCTAAAATTAAGTTAAGTTATTCACAATATGGTTTTTAATTCGTAAAAAACATTAATATGTATTTTTATAGATGTTTTCTTCAGTCATAAATAGTCATTTTTATTATTATAAATTTATATTACACGCGAAAATTTATTTTTAATTTTTATACAAAAAATAAATACCGTTACATTTTTCATAAAGAGGATGCAATATTTATTTAGATAATTAATAAATTAAATTAATGATATTAAAAATAATAAAATAAACATAATTTAATATTTATATGTTAATTAAAATTTTACATAGAATAATATGATAATAATATAATAAAATTAAAATGTTTTTGAATTTCAAACTTCATTTCGATTTTTTCAAAGTCATAATAATGAATTGTTTTAAATTTTAAAAAAAAAATTTTCCTAAATAAAATATTTTATTAAATTTTTTAAACAAATAATGAAAAATGTAAAAATTGGTACTATTAATTTGATTTTGTCATCTTCTATGATTTTTCTATTTTTTGGATGTATTTAACCATATATTAGACAAATTATATTTTAATATTTTAGGTAAATCTTTAATAACCCCTCACATCAATTATAAAAGTAGGCTCATACCTTCCCAAAATTTTGTAACCTTAAGAAATATTTTTGGACATTCCTATATAGAATTACCTCGTCCTCATTTCTGGACTCATTATAGTTCTTTTGGTCTCACAAAATGACCGCTTCCAGAAGACATATGGAGGTTCTCGAGTTGAAAAGTATCATGATGTAAATTTCTACTTCTTTACTTTAAAATTCATTCTCACTTCTACCTTATCCTCACCTACTATACCATGTTTCATGATAAATAAATTATAATATATATACTATACAGTAATTTATTGATGTTATATTCATCATAAAATCACTTATATTATCATTTTATTCTTAAATAACGAAATCATAGTCCATGGTGTGTAAATTCAATATCGTCGTGGACGATGAGCTTTTATTTCCCTTTATCACAATCATTGGATGTTTAAATTCATTAATAATTGTTTATAATGTCCCAAATAAATATTTGTTCTCTTTTATAGGGTATTATTTCTATTTAACAAGTAATCCCATTATAAACCGTCCTTGGAAACAATGAAAAGAACTCCTCTATAATAATGGAAATAAAGAAATATAGTTAATCATTGGGTATAAAATGTTATAAAATGATATTTTAAGGTATAATTAACAATATTATAGTTCAATAATAAACAAATAATACTATTCAAACAATTATACATGAATTTTGAACACATATAAAGGAATTAGAATTAGAGGTAATGGACTTCCCTTTTCAAATCATTTTAAATGACTCTTTTAGAAAATTGAAAATGATTATTTTTTTATAAAGAGAATTAGTTGTTTCTCTTACTTTAATTATTAATTATTAATATATTGTTTACATTAAATGTTTTTGCAAATTTATTTTTGAAGAATATGATTTCAAAATTACACAAGTGGTTTTTTTATTTTAAAAAGTGATTTTATGAGAAAATTGTACTTTGTTATATTAATGTGTTTTTCTCATGGGTTTAAATGAGTTATCAAGGGTTTTATTCAGGATATGTTATTTGGAAATTGTTTTTATGATTTTTAACCATTATATCTCATGATTTGATGGGTTGACCCCATAATATCGTAAGATATGATGGCTTGATCCCCATTACTACTCATCATATGTTGGGTTGAACCCCATTATAACTCAATATCTGACATGTGAGCCCCATTATCTCTATCCAATGAATTTGGTACTCTAGATATTGAACAAAAATAAAAGGTTATTACATTTTAAAGTTTAATATAATAATAATATGGTAAATATGTCTCATGTATATTGCATGATTTTTCTAGGCATGAAAATGAGTGTTCAAGAATGGGGATCGAAATGAATTGTTATATTTTCACTGGACTAATGATTCTATTTATTTATGTTCCTTACAATGTTTTTTTCTCATCATATATTTTAAGATGTTTATATTAGGTTATAATATGGTTACGTGAATAGATAATGTCAATTTTAATGAAATGATGATTTTTCAAAGATATCATGTTTTTATTATAAAATTTTTTATTATAAAATAAATATATACTATTTTAGTAGTATCTTCATTGTATGCATGTAGGTTTTTATGTATATGTTATGACCTAATTATTTAAATCTCAAACATAAAAATTTCCTTAATATGAAATAATGTAAATTCATGCCTAAAACTCAACACTATGTATTGTTTTAAGGCACAGTTTTTATAGATATACATCTTTATACTCTTTATTAGAGGAAAATATAATTCTGTGTCCACCAACCAAATAATTAATATCATACACATATGTGCCACAATAAAATAAAACATTAATATTGTCATTACCTATAAAAACGAAATAGTATTCATAAATATATAATAACTCATTAAAAAGAAATATGTTTTATAAACATTTCATTATTTCATGATATCATATCTAATAGAAATGAGAATAACTTCAAATTTTAGTTGACTGGTGAAAAATTAACACATTTCATAAATTAATCTACAAAAAAGAATAATTTTATGTCATAAAAACAATGAATTTTGAAACAATCAGTGGATCATATACCCAATAAATCATATGTATCATCAAATTATGTTATTATTGAATATAATTCCTTTTAAATATCACAAGGAATATTACATAAGCAAAATAATATTACCATTTTTAAATAACATCATTAAGGACTAAGAATTTCCCAAATATTATAGGAAAAATTAACTCTGAATATATAATTATAAAAATTTAACTTTATTTTTAAATCATTGAGTGATATTGTGTGTTAATGATTTTTTTCAACCCATGTATTTTATAAATTTAATACTTTAACATTTTTAATAAAAAGTAAAATATACCTCTTTTGTTAAATGAGAGGATGATTCGTAATTTTTTTTTAAAAAAATGCATAAAAATATCAATAAATAATTATTATATAATAGTAAATCAATTTTGGAAGGTATATTTTTTTGTTAAAGGGCATGTAAGAGATATAATTTCGGATTCATTATTGAAATATAGTTGATTTTCATTAGAAAATATTTATCTGTCAATTGAGCTCTGGATGATAAGAAAATAAAAGTAAAAAATTTATTCTATAGAAATAATTAGAGTAGAATAAAATAAATTTTATTCATGAGAATTAGATAATGAAACTCATCATTGGAAACTTAATTGTGAACAATATTGATAAAAAATTAGATTGTAACATAAAACCCTTACCTCATGTTCCACATGCTTCCAATGTTCTAAAACCTCCTTCTTAATAAATTTCAATTTATTATAATTTTATACTAGATACATGAAAATGGTAATAATATCATATATATATATCCAGTTTACGACAATTTAATCCCAATTTATTAATAATCCCTTATTAAAATCGCTACATCAAGGTGTCAACTTTTTCATTTTTTCATACGAATTTCGGTTCGATAGTTATAGACCTTGTACTGTAATTGTAGATTATTCATCTAAAAAATTATAATAATGATATAATTATTATAAATATTCATAATATATATATATATTTTTAAATTCATTCATATATGTGTGATATAGTTTAATGAATGACAATATTCTTGGAGATGTTATGATGTATGTACACATAAACAAAATTTTCACATTTCTACAGATTAAATGATAGAACAGTAATTAATAATTCACCTTTATATAATAAATATTATATCATATATACAATAAATATTGATTAAATCTATCATTATCCCAAACCATCTAAAATATAAATGAAAAAAAAATCATATCTCATGGTTAGGGTGATAGTCCACCCGTATGCACTAGAAATGTTTTTTCGAATTAATATGAAATTAAGATGGTAGATAATATATTATCATTCCAGAATAATAATTATTTCATGAGTATAATGTAAAAAAAATTATAATAATCTTAATAACCATCCATAATATTTAATGGTTAAAAATTAATTGTAGCACTATGTGGAGACGGCAATCCATACGTACACACTAGTGATAACTTTTCTTCCCATTTTTTGGGAAATATGATGTATAAGAGAAATTTCAAAATAATAAAAACATTTCATTATATGTAGGATACTGAATTTACTATTTTATTATTACTATAACAGATTTAGTGTGGTCAAATAAGATGTAAAAAAATTTATCTGTTAAAACATTAAATCTTCTTCCAAATTACCCTATTTGATGTCCATATATGGATCCTAGGGATGATAATTTTGGATGAAAAAACAACTAAAATGCGATTTAGGATGTTAATAAGATAAAATTTCATGCGTTTTGAAGATATAATTCTCATTGTTGTGTATGTAACAAAATGGAGGGGTTCCTGTTTATAACTGTGGAGTGGGAACTCTAGGAAATTCCTAAAAGAAAAGAATATGAATATGAAATTACCTTGATATGTGCTTACAAATGGAAATATATTTGAAGAAAATTTTGGATAATTTTTAATAACTTCTACCGATAATTTATGGATATTTTTTTTGTTTCTTTTTAAACCATATCTTTTGGTTTAATCCCTTAGGTAACATATTATATCCTTAACTACAATAATGTTTTTTTAACACAAAAGGGTTATAATTTTACATATAAGGTGAAAATTGAATCATAAAATTCCATATGATAAAATTTTAAACCATTTATATTTATACCTTTTCCATGTTTAATTTTTCATTTTTTTAAATAATTTAATAAAATTACATTTTCCTTATATGAAATTAATTACATTTTTGAAATAATTAATTTAATTTGAATTTAAAGACACCAAAAATTGATGAATTTATAATATCAAACATAGTTAATAAATTATATGAATATAGAAAATAATTTAAGGAATTAAATCAATCAAATTATATTACTTTTAATTTTTTAAATTAATTTTTTTTGTATTAATTGAAAAATATATTATCGATATTGCATAAGAATTTACGGAAGATATATAATCAATAAAAATTATGAATCAATTAAAATCAATAAAATATTTTCATTGTTATAAAAATAACCTTTAATATTCATTCAAAACTTTCCATTCCCCCCATGTGAATAAATTAGTGATATTTTAATGTAAGAGAGTGAAATTTTTTATTTTCCATTTCACAAATTAATATAAAAATCATATTCTAAGAGATATGGCTCCATGTAGCCATTTATTCAAATATCTGATGGAAATTTAAAATCTCGAATTACCAAATAGGATAGAGGAATGTGTTAGATAAACTTTAAATCCATATTATAACATTTTATCCTTATTTTACTCATTTACCCTTATAGAGGTGACAAATATTCACTATGGATACTATTGGAATTCATAAAAAAAACTAACCCATTTTAATAATTTCATATATTTTATTCAAAAAATGGAATCCATTTTTAAATATTCAATTTATATTATTGAGAGAAATTAATTTTAAAAAACCATGAAAAACACAAGAAACACTATTTTTTAGAAAAATTCATTTTAAACAGAAAACTTGATTTATTCTTATATAATGCATAGAAACCATATTAAGTGAATTTTATATTTTTTTATTGAATATATAAAATATATATTTAACTTTAATCACTTATAAAAAGTGAAAAAAATAATTTATAAAATAGAAAAACATTGATCCCCTAAATTCTTTTAGAAAAATATCTCATTTAATTTCAATTAATTGTATTTAATTTATAATCAATTTATAACCGTAGAATTAATTTAATATATGTATAAACCATAATTTTTTATATTTTTACAGTAATATTAATACCCACGAATCCAATGTATAGGTCGTAACAATAATATTAAATAATAATATTTTAATATTATATCCCTATTTGTTTATACATATATTTGTGTGTAATAAAAATTATCAAATAAATAATGATTGCTTAGAAACTTGTTATAAAACCATAGGGTGTTACATTATATCCCCCATAATATTTATTTTACCTCTAAATTCCTTCAATATAACACAAAAAAATTGGGGATATATAAATTTCATTACATACATTGGTTCCCAAGTAACTTATTTGAATATATCATTCCACTATAGAACATTAACCTGGTGAGTAGCCTTGTTTTTACAAACTTTTTCTCAACAACATGCAACCTCTACTGGTTGTTCTTTTAATGAATTTTATTTCTCCAACTGTGTGACATATGATTCTAGTACATTAGATGGATCATATATTCAATTCCTCAGGAGAGATACACATAACATAATTTTAACAGGAGAGTGTCTCGTTAGAAGTGATAATATATAATATTCTAAACAAACTCAATAATGAATGGTGATGTAGAAAATATATCTATGTTTTGTATTTTATTTATTCATGAATCACATAATCTTATAATATTGTGAAATTCATAAAAACACCTTCTCACTAAATTCTAACTCAAGATATCAATTATGTTTTTTAGAATAACTTTTATATTTACTATAATCCAAATTGATGTACAACTAGTAAGATCAAACATTCTCTTCCATTTCCTTAGCTAGTGAAACTCCCAAAAGATTCATTTCTCCAACATCATACAATCACATTGGAGTTTTTCACATCATTTCCAAAACCTATTTATAACGATCCATCTGAAATCACAAGTGAATTATAGTTTTTAAAGAAACTAATCTATAGGAATTTTTTAATCCCTACCACATTTTAGTTTGTGAATAAAAGATACCAACATATACTCTAGGGTAATAATGTTTCTCTCCAGAATACAATCTATATAAGGATTATAAGTATTGCAGAAACATAACTATTTATGGGTAGGCTATTTATGTAATCATCAGATGATCAAGGAAGAATTCAAATGTTGATCAGATGCATAATAATATGTTGAAATGTGAATACATATTACTACCTCAATGTATATTGAGAAATGTTTATCAAGTGAGAACTATTTTCCAATATTAATTATATATGTTGTCTTTTTTATGCCTATTGACTACTAACCCTATATTATAACACCTTTTAGATGTTTTGCGGAGATTTATTATGAAATACATATTGTTGTTTTCCCATTTTCATTCTGGTATTAGTGATGGTTATAACACCCCTATATATTTCTGTATATTACCCATATCTTGCTAGAATACTATGAACATAGATACAGACTACACAATATCTCTCTACATTTTATCTGACTACAAATACTTCTTTAGATCTCTATACATATTTTTAAATCTTGGATGAATTAAAATTAATGATCTATGAGACTCCCAGATCTCTTTCAAATCTGGTATGGAAGGAATGTATACATAGTTCATGAACCATATCATTCAATCAGAATCATGATTGAACTCATGATCATTTATGGAATTCCATTACTATTACACATCATCCTTATGAATCTCCTTAATCCCACAAGGATATGATGATGAACATACATTTTATAAAAAAATAATTTGTTTCATTACATCTGTATTTTGAGATATATCCTTCAAAATTCCACAAATATTTTATATTTTTTGATCTTAATCATAATTAATCAAACATGACCCTTTCAAATTAGATCATCTAAAACCATTTCCTATTTCCAAGGATGGTAATGTATTAAGAAATCCTAATCTTTAATCAACTACAACCATCTTCTATGGTGCATATTATTCACTTTTTGAAAGAATATATTCATTAAAATTTTATGATCAATATATATATATATATATAAATATGAAATCTTTCTCGGAAAAATTAAATTCCTCAACACTATTAATTGAAAACATAACATAGATAATTCCAAATCTTGTGTTGGTTAATTTTTCTCCTTAAAATTTTAATTTGAATGATGTATAATATATAACCATATAAATCTGCATGAGAACAGATCTGAGTCCTTTCGTATATTCATCAATGTAGATTATACAACCATCTCCTCTGTATGATAATGTAATAACTGGTGCACAGACTAACCTTGTATTTAGTTACTTGATATTTTCATCAAATTCATATATTCCAAGGAAGTTTAATCCCAAATAGGTATACATGGTGATTGGATAATATAGTCATGAGATAATACACACAAAATATTGATCATATTCATCAAAATCATGAAAACTATAGATCATATTCATAGTCATTGTCCGGATCTGATTCTCAATAACATTGGTTTTTTAATCCAATGATATACCATATTTATTGATTATATTTACCAAAAATGAATCATTTTTTACCCAAAATTCACATATTGTAAATTTCTCATACAACTTATCTTTCCTTGGGGTATTTAGTATTATACCTAGGTGATCTTTTTTATCTCCCTTGGTCTGTGAATTTATAAAACGTCTTCTATAAATACTACAACAGAATGAAAAAGATAATAATTAAATACTCTATTAATTAAATCCATAATGAATTAGAGTGTATTTGTAATACCAAATGACATCATGATGTATTTATATTTTCAATAACATAAATGCAAATTTTTCTTCGGTATTTCCTCTTTATTGATCATAAATTGATGATATCCAAAATGAAGATAAATATTTGAAAAGTATTGATGTCTATATAGTTGATAAAAAGAGACATTAATATGATGATAAATAAATTTATTATTTATTTTAATTGTGTTATTTTCTTGATATTCAATATAGAGTCATAACAATCATTTTTTTTAAAATACTCGGTATACCCCTTTGTGTCACACTTGGATGAAAAAAATAACTTGTTAGGATTATTTTGGAGTTTCAGAATATATTCCAACAACTCAATAAGGTCCATTCTATATAAAGTATGGGAAATTTGAATAACACCATGTATGAGTTCAATTTAAAACTAAAATTTATGATTTGGTGAAATAAATGGAAACTCTTTTGGAAAGAAATCATAAATCACTCAAAATAGGCATATCATTAATGAAAAGTTTCAACCGAACCATTTGAGGAAGAAAATCCTTTTTAGTTGGAATAAATAAACATAATATGTAGGTAATTTCCATTTTAGGTTTATATTTATCATTTCACTCATAGATGATCGTATGTTGGTTCATAATATCAAATGTGAGATCACTTCCTTGAAACTGGTGTACGATTTATAAAAACCAACGCAGTCAATCCATAATATAATAGGAAATTCAACTAGAAGAGGAATAATGTGATTTTCCAGAATCGCATTCAAAAAAGCATCAATTCCAGAATGATCATAGACTTGATATGTTATAAATGTACCGTTAAGGGTTTTAATTAATAATTTAACAACTAAGGATTGTGGATAAGAATTAACAACACTTATGAAATTTCATGATATATAGAAATTCATATAACTATGTCCTAATAATTTACTTCACTATTTGATCATATTAGTACCCACATTAACTTGTTCACCTTATCATTACTCCCATAATAAAACTGAAATGGTTAGCATGACCATCAGATGTATTTAATCAAGGTGATTAATCATCTTATCTAGAAAATATTTCTTATGTTCCCAATATCAGTTCACATTTTCTTCAATATATGGTACCTTACGGTTAACCTTGGTCACCCATGATCATTACCAAAAACATTATGATATTATACTATGCATATACGATCACTGTGGTTCTAAACAAATTATTCCAATCTTATTCTCTAAAGGTTAATCAAGCTTTATCTGATACAAACTATAATGACCCAAAAATTGAAAATAAAGAAATCACATAATAATATATGAATATTCACTGCATAAAATTACTATCAATTCAAGAATAAAATTGGGTTGGTATCACTAGAAACATGGGTACGTAAACAATTGGTTCGTAAGTGGATTACATCATTTCCAACTATGTTCATCACAACTAACACCCTTATTAGACATATCAGACATAATACCTTCCGTCAAAACCAAGGTAAAAGAAACATAATAATGGTTTACATATGATGCTCTATAAGGGTAGACAACATTGATATCAATGATCACATAAAAATAAAATGAGAAGCAGGTTATGAAAATAAGAGTATAATAATTGAAACCCCTGCCCTATATATCATAGATCATAATTTTGAGTAAAGGAATAAATTTTAAAAGTTTATATGACACTATTCATAATGGAATAAATGAGCATGGTCTCTGGGATAATGACATTGACATAATACTTATGTTATTTTCATACACATTAGAATTAAATATAATTTCTTTTCTGGTTAGGCCCATTGACAATACTATCATATTAATTTAGGTTCACTACTCAAACCATGATAGTAGTAAAGGATCACTCCCAAGGAAATAATAATTTAAAAATACCCTTACTGAACATTGCTTATACACCATTTCAGACCTCTTTATCCCTTGAAAAATATATCTTTACCTAATTCATTTTAGTGATATGTAATTTAGATCCCAACCTTCATATAATTAAAATCATATATATATTTGCGCCACAATATCATTAAATATATACATTTCATTAACTCTAAAAATTAAATGTGGTATATAAAAATCACAAAACACATTTAATAAAAATATTTTTCATAAACATTTTATCACTTCATGACCCATGAAAAATAAATAGGGTTCATAACTAAATTAACATGTGAAAAAGAAGTTCATTTCCTAGAATATTCCATAAATCATCATCATTTTAATATAAAAAACAAGTAATGTGGATAGTACTATTGGATCATATACCCTATATTGTATATGTAACATCAACTAATGTTATCATTATATAAAATTCCTTTAAAGATCACTTGTAATTTTTCTTGAGGAATGAAATATTTTCATTTATAAATAACTTCGTTAAAATATAAAAATATATAAACTATTATGAAAACCATTTTCACAGAAAATAAAATTAGTAAGTGGTAAAATAGTATTAAATGAATTGAATATTTATTATGGTGAGAAAATAATTTATTTACATGTATGTTAAAATAATGATTCCTATCATATTTTAAATAAAAAGATAAAAGTTCCTCATTGAGAAAATAACAACAAAATTCCTTTTAATCCATTATGAAGAAAAAACATAAAAATGGTTTAACATGAAATAAATAAATCAAAATAAAATACAAGAAACATTCTTGAAAATATTTATAGAACACATAGAAATGGAAGAGTAAGGTTATTCTAAAGAATAATTAAATAAATTCAATTTCCCTTTAAAACATCCATTCTTTATCTTCTATTCTTAAATAGATGAAAATTATTGGAAAAATTATATTCATCATAATTAACATTGTATAATAATATTATTGAGATTATTGAGGGTAATTTTTAAAATTTATCTTTGGAAACATAATCATAACCAATCCTGATAAACATTGAGATTATAACATAAAACCCTTACCTTGAGTTCCACTTTCTTTAAAAGTAATCTAACCATATACATCATATATTTAAATTTATTATAACTCTAAATTATAGTTATGTACAAAATAATATTATCATATATTATCCCATTAAAATAGTTTAAGTCATATTTATTAATAATCATTTATTAAAATCATCACTTCTAAGAGTTAACAATTTTTTTTTTATTTTTCAGAACAATTTCAGTCTAGTTGTTATATTACTTGTAAAGTGAGTGCGGGTCCTTCATATATAGAATTTTAATCATGATATTAATATAATTTATATTCATTATATATATTTACATTCTTCAAAAAAAAATAGATAGAATAAATTAATTACACAATTAATAGAGACAGTAGGCAGTATGTATTCATGAATTCTATTTTCACTTTTCAATGGATAAAATGAATGAAAGGTAAATAAAAATTATTCCTTAAAAAATAATTATTATATAATATATATTTTTAAATATTTTCTTATTATCATCAATGTAACATGATAATTAAATAAAAATCAAATTGATTTATGTATGCGGTCGTCCACTTGTATGCACAATAAACATTATCATTTTCCAATAGATTGTCAAGTAAGAAGTTTGATATAATTTTATCATGTTAGAATAATAATTATGTCATTAATATATTATATAAATATTTATCCCATTATAATACCCATCAATATAATATTGTTATGAAAAATGAATTGTATCGCATTGTGGAGATGGTAAACCCAACATATACACAAGAAATACATTCACATCATATTTTATGAAAACATGGAAGAAAATGGTGGTTTAAAAATCATAATATCATTTAATTATATGTATGATACTGATGTTATTATTTTATTATAAGTAAAACTAATTTAAGTGGAAAAAAATAAAAAATGTGATCAGTTAATGATATTACCCTTTATTTGAAGGAACTCCTTTAGATCCCATTTTAAGTATACAATGGTTTTCTTTTGGGAATACAAATGTAACACCCCATTATCATTATATCATGTAATATTTTAACCTTTTTTTGGATTCACGTTTTTTTTTGTTTGAGTATTATCTAGAAAGAATCGTGAAGAAATCTACAATGGTTAAGTCATGGATTTGTTGGAATTTTCATCATAAACCCGTTAGTTTATATTGTTCATAAGAAATTTCAGGATGTTTAATGAGCACACATGACATGTAATGGCCACTGAATAGAACCCATGAACTAATTACAAAATTTTATAATTTTACATGTCATTTAAGGGTTATAGAACGTGCGATGAAATATATTTTCTTTTTAATAAAAATACCACAAGTTATTCAGCCTAAGTGGTACTCTAGGATTACACAACATGTACTAGTTTTTACATCTTATAAATTCCTTAGGGTAGGTTTTAATAAATAAAATCATTTTAAATTTATATTTCCATTCATATAGTCTTTATTTTTCTCAACCTAGAGGCTCTTACTAGGTGATTTTGGGTGCTCCCCTCCCATCCAGATTGCTTTGTTTAGTGATAGAACACCATTTTGGTTGGATTGCTTCTATTTGGGTATGTAATTTTTTTGAGTCCTATTTTTTTGGTTGTGGAAATCATTTGGATTTGTATTTGTGATTTTATAGTGTTTTCTATTTATCCTTTTTAGTTTATTGATGTTCCTTTTCTTTCGATGATGATTCTATAGGTTTTCAATTACCATTTTAAAAAGAATGTAGGTTTCCACCATATTGAGCTATGTTTTTGTATACAATGGGATAATGTGATAATTTTCATGTCCTTATTAATAAGTTTCATTATGTTGTTCATTTATTACAAGAGATATGTAGTTTCAAATTATTTCTCCCAAAGGTAAATTTGTTTAAAAATGGTTTTTATTTAAAAAAATATTATATTGATTTAGAAATGTATTTTCAGACTCTGAATTGGATTGAATTATATTGGAAAATTAATAATTAAATTGTGTGCATGATTTTGGAAATATATTACACAATGAATAATTGGGAACCATGGGTTTGTTGGGATCGAGACACATGTAGCATTAGTTTTAGTTTCTCTATTAGGAGGAATTGTTTCTGATATTGACTAAGAGGAAATGATATCTATTAGATCTAACATATGCCCATTTAGGCATGTGAGTGTCTAGTATTAATTATCCCATGTGTTAGATCCCACTATGATGTTCTTTCTTATTTTCCATTTATGGTTATTTATCACATTATTGTTTTTATCATGTACTATTGTTAGTTGGTTTTCATATGATGTTTTGGCACATGGATTCACAAGATAGATTTTTTATGGATATATATATAGCAATTTACTTCTTGATTGTAAGATATGATTTCATATTTTATCACTTCTATTTTTAATATTTATTTTTTGAGAATATGAAAGATTATTATTAAAACCATGGGAAAAATGATTGAAAACACGATTTATTTTATGAATTTTCTAAGTAAATGACATTTTTTAAAATCTAGAATTTTTTCATTCATGATATTACAACATGAATAGAAGCTATGGTGGTATCTTAATTGTATTTTCTAACACTATAATTGTGCCTTTGGGTGTTTTTAGATGTTTTATTGAAGGATTCAGGTAAATGGATGAGAATATTATAATATGATGGCTTCTAATATTACTCCTAAATGTAGTTTGGGTTGGTCTAGAGGTGAATGTGGGTCACATGGGGAATATACTAAATTTATGGTTTAACATGATTAGTGTAAGAACCCGCATCTTCTTTTCAGGTTTGTTTTTTCTTTTCAGGTTGTTTTTTAGGAAAAAGAAAATTTAGGAAATTTTATAAGTACAGATCATATACTTTATGAGTACACACCGTGTACTACTATGCCACAGGAGGCCGTGTGCTGGCCATGTAGTATCCACACACACGACTATGTGGGAGTGACTTGGAGGCCGACTAATGTAGAGTATGAAAACAGCAAGTACACAATGTGTACTCCAAAACTACACGCTGTGGGTTTTGTTTTTTTTTTCATTAAACGCAACGGGGTTGCATCTGACGGAATGAACACCCACATTCTAGGTCTCGTTCGTCTGAAAGACTCTGTGGGGATGCAGATATTTGATGAGCCCCCAAGCCTCCATCCATCCTCTGAATAGAACACTATCGGTTGCGTTGGAATCACATCGGTGAGTTCTCTTTTCTCCTAGAGCAACGCCATCTGATTTCTCCTCTCTCGTGAGATATCGTGGCTTGAATTTTTTAGACGTTTTTGTAGATCTTGGACGTTCTAAAGAGATTCAATCTTCTAGGTTCACATATATTGATCTCTTAACCCTTTGTTAGGTGGTTTGTACCTTTCAATTCAATGTCTTTGAGTATTATGTGAAAATTCCACCAATACCCTTGAACGCGGTATTGCGTGTTTAGCGTTTTACCCTTGTTGACTACCTTCTATGCTTGTATGATTGTGTAGAGGTTTTGGGATATGAATAGGGTTGATTTATATTCTTTGGATGTTTTTCCCTTGCATGTTCTATTTACGATCGTTGGGTTCTGTTTAGCCAGTTTGGATGCCTTGCCTCTTTTCCATGCCAGTTGCGGTGAGATGGAGAGTTTGTATTCTAACATGGTTGTTATGATGTAGACTATTTATCCAAGTAGTTCTATATGTTTACATTATCCATATTACACTTCTTTTCTCATTGAACTACATAGGGCTGTGAGAACATAGTGTAGTAGTCTATAAGGTGAGTGGACCGAATGAGCATCCTCTGAGAGTCTTTGAGCACCTTAACCTATAAGAGGAATTGACCGAATGAGCATCCTTAGTGAGCCTTCAACCACTTGGGGATATAAGGGGAATTGATGGAGAATACTTCCCCAGAGAGTCCATTTCTTCTTTAGACTATAAGGGGAATTGACCGAGGGAGCTTCCTTATAGAGTATTTGATTTTATTCCTGAACTGTATATAATATAATGGGAATTGACGGTGAGTTCTTTCTCAGAGTGTCTATGAACGACCCAGGCTATAAGAGAAATTTATCATGTTTGCTTCCATAAAGAGTCTTTGACCTTGGGGATATAAGAGGATTCGACTGTGCGAGCTTCTTCATAGAGATCATGAATACCTTAGACTATAAGGGGAATTGACTGTGAGTGCTTCCTGAGAGAGTCATTATTTACTGAACCAGAGGGCTTAGGTCGAGTGCACTACCCAGAGGGTTGCATGTACTTGTTTTTTAGGACTAGAAGGGATGGCCATGCATACTTCTGAGAGGGTTACCTATTGTGTTTAGTTATTTGATTAGTCGTTACATGATATTGAAACTGTGAATTGTTCACTGATGTGTACTTTCCTGTTTACTACATTTTGTAATTTTCTTGCCATATATTCACTGAATGTTAGGCACATATCTTCATGTGCTTTCCTACTGGGATTTATTCTCACACCCTATTTGGGTCATGCTTTTGGGCCCAAAAAAATTATATTGCTGCAGGTATAGATAAGGGCAAGAACCCTTCTACGTTAAGTACTTGTTTTGCTGCGGAGCTGGAGAGCATAGAACCAAGCTATGGCTTGTGTTGATGAGAAGTTTATCTGTTTTATTTTGCACTTTTGTTTAGAAATGTCTGTATTTCCAACATTGTTACTTGTTTGGATGATTTCCTAGACATATGTATCATGTATCATTTTATATATGTTCTCCAGTTTATTCATACAGTTTTTAGCTGTTACTATTGTATGACATTATTACTACTTCCTCTCTTGAATGAATTTATTTACTTCTGATGTATACTCTTCCAATGAGGGAAGATTTTCCCCACTATCACACCCAAGGCCCTCAATGCTAGTCAGCAGCCTCTGGCATTCGGGGAAATTTTCTTGAGGCCATGTGACCAACCAGGTACGGGGAGCCTCTGGGTGGCGTCCGGAACCGGGATGTTACAAAGTGGTATCAAAGTATTTCATTTCTCTTAACTTAATTTTTGGAGCATTTATCAACGTATTAGAAGGAATAGGTACTTGGTAATCAATTTTGTGTGGGAGTTACTAACCTATATATAAGGAAAATCCAACCTACCTCGTTTATTGCAATTTTCCAGTTTTGCAAGTTTATAATTGATATGATTTCTCCTTGATTGATTCACATGATTTGTGTCGTTATTGTAAATGTTATTGAGGTTCTATTTCTGTCGCAACCCGATGATATGAGGGTATTCTATCTCATGCATCATATAGGAACTTGTTAGAAATCACTTGTCATGAATTCTTACCATGCCATTTAGGGTGCATTACCAATTTCATGTTGTTGTGATAGATGTTGTGTAGAATATGCATGATGTTGTGATAGATTCCTTGATAAAATACCAATTATTTGATAGGGTTTTGTTTTTTAAGGTTTTGTTAAGTGGACGCCAAACATTGGATTATGATGTGTTATGGGCCCTCATAGACCATAATTTGGTGGATCATTGCTGTGTTTTACTGGTTATAACATGTATAAGATGCCAAAGATTTATTTGTGAGTAGTATGGGCCCTCACAGATCGGAATTTAGCATATTGATTTTCTTTTTAGTGTTTTCTGGGTTCCAAAGACGTTTTCGAGGCTTACTGTCTGAAAAAACTCAGAATACACATAGTGTATTTTTTACTACACTCCATGTGTTCTTCTGTTCGCGAAGAATCTATTTTTCTTAAGTACACGCCATGTACTTTATGTACAAGTCGTGTAGTCTCTAACTGTGTTGCATGCCATGTGGGCAGAGACATGGGATAGGGAATTTCTTTTCGAAACATGCCATGTCCGTCTAGAATATGTCGTGTAGTGTCAGCTGTATACCCGGCCCTGTCACGAACAACACGGGTCAATGGTATCCCTTCTCGTACATGTTGTGTCTATCTAGAACATGTCATGTAGTGTCATCCATGTATCCATCCATGTTATAAAAAACACAGGTTGGTGTTATCCATTCACAGACACATTGTGTCCACCTTGAACACACAGTGTCATGTGAGCCGTGTGTCATGGCATGTCACATACAACATGTGCCAGGAGAAGCTTGTCTAGTACATGTTGTGTCTATCTTTAACATGTCATGTAGTCTTGTCTTAGAATAGTTGTGAGGATTAACCATGTATAAGGACTCGGGAAGGGGAAGAGGATTCAAGTACATGCCGTGCATTAAGACAACACACCATGTGTTGGGGTGTTACACGACCAATTTAGGAAAGAGTACACGCCCATGTAAATCACATAAGGGAACACGTCATGTAAGAAATGTGCACACAATGTAGTCATGTTTTGTAAAACATGAATGCTTTATTTCTATTATTCCCTTCTCGCACTCTTTGTTTTTAGTCCTTGATAACCTTGATCTAAGGTGTGTGCTTGACCTTACAGAGTCATGCCACCGAGATGTCCTCTGGCTGTGCGCCAGTTTCCAGGCGGAGATCAGATACTGGACATGGCTGATTAGGGACTAACTGCAGATCCTCTAATTGTGCCTGCCCTGGCACCAGCTATTGTACCTCACATAGGTGCAGATTCACAGTTCAGGGGGAGATTTCTGATGATGATGATGTAGAACTTTCAAGGAGCACCGCCTCCTGCCCCATCGATGGCTGATTTGATTCAGGTCTTCCAGCAGCAACATCTTCCTACATGATCAGTGTATGGAGGACCTTAGGCATTAGAGTGATTGCTAGAAGCCACATTACTGATTTTAGAACATCTAGAGATACCGCCCGAGAAGAGGGTAAAACTCGCTACCTACATGCTCTGAGACTCCTCCAAGAGGTGGTGGGATATGATCTCACGGGTGAGTCACCAACAAGATATGGCTTGGGGAGAGTTTCAACGCATCTTATATTATTACCTCTATCCTGAGACCTTCATGGTGGATCTAGCCCGAGAGTTTATGTGTATGTAAAAGATTACTCTTAAGGTTATGGATTATTCCTCTCGCATCATAGAGTTGCAGAATTTTAATCCTATTCCTGGAAGTGATGAGTTGTTCCTTGCACAGATGTTTGAGGATGGTCTGACGCACGACATCCGATCTTATGTGAACATCTTCAGGTTGACATTGATATCTTATATCATCAACCAGGCACTGATCACAGAGCACAATCTGAGTGATTTTTCAGTTATAAGCCTGGGCGGTTTGGCATTCAAAGATAGTTCTCCCCCATATGATAGTAGGAAGCGCCGCATAGAGGCCACACTAGGAGATCAGAGCAGGCGGGATGCATCTTCTGGTAGCCAGGTGGTGTGCTACGAGTGAGGTAGAAGCAGGAATACGAGGCCATGTTTCCAGAGTGACCCAGTGGAGTGCTGATATTGTGGAATGATGGGCCATCTTTAGAAATTTTTCAGTTCTTCTCACCAATTGCTGGTGAGAGGGGTTCTTCTATGACCCCACGTTCAAGATAAGCGCCACCAGTTTCTCACCAGTCTAGGAACTGGAGTTCTATCGTCTATTCGAGCCATGGTAGAGGTCATGGACGTAGTATTCAGTCTCCAGTTCTTCAGTGATAGTAGGGCGGATCATCTCAGAGCAATCATGTAGGGTCACAGGGCCACGACATAGGCTAGACATTTTTAGTGAAGCTGTCCCAGCAAGAGCAGGATCCCAGACCCTCCACAATTCGATGTATGATCTTAGTAGCCTCAGTTTTATCATTAGATTTTGTCAACATAAGGGATTGTCACCACTTTATATCTGTTGCTGTCATGGAGAGCATTGGTCTCTGCATCTTTTCCTCTGCCGATATCTTGACGCTAGAGACACCGTTGGGGACTAGAATGGCTATTGTACGTCAGTGCAGGGAGTTCCCTCTACAGGTTGGTGTGTGTCACTTTATATGGGACCACTATGTCCTAGAGATAACATGCTATGATGTCATTCTCAGAATATACTGGTTAGATTTATTCCAGGCAGTCGTCAACTGTTATCGCCGTAGGTTGAGTTTCACGTCGCCCGAAGGTGAATCTTTTCTTCATAAAGGCGAATGGGATGTCTAGGGAAGCAGAGCGGGCCCCGTGCACCATGGGTTTGGAGGAGTTATAGCCCAGATTGTTAGTATGTATCTGGATGACCTGGGGACTCAACAAATGGACTTTCCTCTAGCGGTGGATTGTTTTTGAGGTGTTTTTTCAGAGGACATTTCAGGTTTGCCTCTGGAGCAAGAGGTAGAATTTTCCATTCAGCTTGTGCTAGGAGCGGCACTGGTGTCGATAATTTCTTATTGGATGGCTACACCAGAGTTGTAGGACCTCAAGAATCAGTTGTAGGAGTTTCAAGAAAAAAGGTTTCATCGGACCCAGTACTTATCCTTGGGTTTGGTCTATCCTTATTTTAAATATGGATGATGGCACCCTCAGGGTTTTTGTGGACTATCAGAAGCTGAACCAGTTGACGGTCAAGAACTGATATCCCTTGCCGAGGATTGATGATCTACTTGATCAACTTCGAGGGTCTTGGGTGTTCTTGAAGATTGACTTTCGGTTCGGTTATCATCAGTTTCATGTCAGACCATCTGATATACCTCTTACATCCTTCCAGAGCATGTATAGTCTATACGAGTATATGGTTATATCATTCAGTCTCACGAACGCGCCTGCAGTTTTTTTTGCACTAATTAACCGAGTATTCCAACCATACTTGGATTCTTTCATTCCTGTCTTCATGGTTGATATCTTGGTGTACTCTCACACGCGACACGACCATGCCACACATCTTGAGATCGTTTTGAGTACACTAAGGGAGCATAAATTATATGCTAAGCTCACAAAAGGCAACTTTTGGATGGATAAGATTCACTTCCTAGGTCGTATTATCGTAGTGTCATGAGTATCAGTAGACCCAGAGAAAGTGAGATCTGTAGTTTCCTAGGAGAATCTAAAGAACATATTTGTGGTGTGGAGATTCCTAGGGCTGGTTGGATACTATAGACATTTCATACAGAACTTTTCACGCTTATCAGCACCGCTGGTATGTCTGACTAAGAAGGATGTGAAGTTCTCATTGTCAGATTCTTGTGAGTCAGCCTTTCAGGAACTAAAATGGAGGATTAATTCATCACCGATACTAGTCTTTCTAGAGTCGGGAATTAGCTATGCAGTTTACTGTGATGTGTTAGGTATCAGGATGGGAGCAGTGCTTGTGCAGGGAGATGGAGTCATTGTGTACGGGTCCCGACAGGTGAGGCCACATGAGAATAATTATCTTACACATGATCTGGAGTTGGAAGCTATTGTTCATTCCCTACACTGTTTGATACATTATCTTCTGGGAGAGAATTTTGTGGTTTTCAATGACAAAAAATGTCTAAATTACATCTTAAATTATTGTGATCTGAATTTGAGACAA
Organism: Viscum album; assembly: GCA_963277665.1. Classification (NCBI taxonomy): domain Eukaryota; kingdom Viridiplantae; phylum Streptophyta; class Magnoliopsida; order Santalales; family Viscaceae; genus Viscum; species Viscum album. The sequence goes on from OY728156.1 coordinate 323,169,824, forward strand.
TGGAGGTGGGTCGAGTACCTACATTCCTTTGACTTTGAGCTTGGCTACATGTTGGGGAAGGGCAATGCAGTGGCTGATGTGCTGAGCTGGAGGACTTAGATATAGGCATTTATGAGGCCAGTAGTGAGTGGTAGCTCCTGGATCTATTATCTAAGATGCATTTGGAGGTGCACAAAAGACAGGGATAGACATTTCTGTCTTTTATATATGTTACCTCTACTCTTCTTGATCGAGTTCGAATGAGGCAACTATCGAATTCTGAAGGCCTAGTCCTAAGGGAGAATGTTTCAGGAGAGGAACCTATTCTTGGATGGACCATAGGCGATGATGAGATCTTGAGTTTCCAGAGGAACTTTTGGGTGCTAGAAGTCATTCGTGAGAAGCTGATGTGGAATTTTCATTCCTCAGTTTTGGAAGTTCATCCTGGCATCAACAAGATTTATCGTGATCTACACCGTCAGTATTGGTTGCCAGGTATGAAGAGGGACATTTCGGGTTTCGTTATTAGGTGTTCCACTTGATAGCAGGTGATGGCGGATCATCAACGACCAGACGGGATTTTATAGTAGTTACCTATTTCCGAGTGGAAGTGGAATGATGTTTCGATGGACTTCATGGACGGGTTTCTGAGGTCGCCTCGCTTGAATGATGCAGTTTGGGTTGTTATTGACAGACTCGTGAAGTTCGATCACTTCTTGCTGATCAAGGAGACCTTCAGTTTTGATGAGCTGGGAAAGTTGTAAATCCGAGAGATTGTATGTCTGCATTGAGTTACACATTACATTGTTTCAGACAGGGATGCACGTTTTACTTCTCGGGTCTAGCAGGGGCTACAGAAGGCTTTGGGTACACATGTATTTTGAGTACTACTTACCATCCCTGGACTGATGGCCAGTCCGAGTGTACGATTTCGGTGCTTGAGGACATGCTTCAAGCATGCATTCTGGATTTTGGAGTTTCTTGGGAGAAGCATATACCTCTCAAAGAGTTTGCATATAACAATAGTTTTCAAGCAACTATATAGATGTCACCTTATGAGGCCTTGTACAGTATGTCCTGCAGACCACCCTTATATTGGATGGTGGTAGGAGAGGAAACTTTGATGGGACCAAGTATTGTTCAGGAGACCACAGTGTAGATATAGTTGATTTAGAAGAGGATGGATACCGCGATGTCTCGACAGAAGTCTTATGCTGATCAGTGGAGACGACCTCTGGAGTTCACGGTCAGGGATAAGGTTTTCCTACGTGTCACACTCAGGTTGGGTCATAAGAGGATTAAGAGACAAGGTAAGATTTCTTCGAGGTACATCAGACCGTTTGAGGTGTTGGAGAGAGTTGGGCCAGTTGCCTATCTGTTGCAATTACCTCAAAGGTACCAAACTATGCATGACATCTTCCACATTTATCAGCTTCGACATTACTTCTCAGACCCGTCTCACGTCTTCCAACATGAGTAGGTTGAGTTGGAAGTGGATGAATCCTTTGGGGAGCATCCTTTATGGATTATCCAACGTAATAAAAAGGTTCTCTATGGACATTCTATTCCTCTAGTATGAGTGCTATGGCAGCACGAGCGAGTACAAGACGAGAATGGGGAGACTGAGGCATACGTGATATCACAGTGGATGGAGTTGTTCGGGGTTATTCCACTACACCACACGAGTGGCATCCAGGGATGAATTTTATTAAGGGGGGAAGTTTTTAAGAACACGGATCCTCTTTTCAGGTATTTTTTCCTTTTATGGACAATTTTTAGGTAAAATGAAAATCTAGAAATTATCTATGTACAACCCGTGTACTTTATGAGTACATGTCTTGTACTACCATGCTGCTAGAGGCCGTGTGCTGGCCGTGTAATAGACACACACACGGTCGTGTGGGAGTGACATGGAGGATGCCAAATTTGGAGTACAGAAATAGATTTTAGATTCCCTATACTCCAAAAGTACATGTCGTGTATTTTGTTTTTTTACATTAAACGCACCAGGGTCATGTTTGACGGACAGAACACCCATATTCTAGGTCTTGTTCGTCCATGAGAGTTTGTACGACCACGGATCATCGATGAGCCCCCGAGCCTCCGTATGTCCTCTGAATCGAATACCATTGGTTGCGTCAGAATAACATCAGTGAGTTCTCTTTTCTCCAAAGCACCACCTTCTGATATCTACTCTCTCGTGAGATATAGTGGGTTGAACATTTTAGACTTTTTTGTAGATATTTCGCATTCTAAGGAGAATCAAGCATCGAGGTTCACATATAGAGACCTCCTAACCCTGAGGTAGGTGTATTGTGCCTTTCCGTTCAATGTCTTTGATTATCATGTGAAAATTCCACCAATACCCTTGAACGGGGTATTGTGTGTTTACTATTTTACCTGTGTTGATTTCCTTCCATGCTTGTATGCTTGTGTAGTGGTTTTTGGATATGAATAGGGTTTATTTCGATGATTCGAAATTTTTTTCCCTTGCATGTTCTATTTACGGCTGTTTGGTCATGTTTATACAGTTTGGATGCCTTGCCTTTTTTACATGCCTATTGCGGTATGATGAAGAGTTTGTATTCTGACATTCTTGTTTTGTTGTAAAATATTTAGCCAAGTAGTTATGTAGGTTTACTTTTTCCATATTACACTACTATGCTCATTGACCTACACAAGGCCGTGACAACCTGGTGTACTAGAATATAAAATGAATTCATCGAGTCAGCTTCCTCAGAGAGTATTTGAGCACCTTGGGAAATATGGGGGATTGACTAAGTTAGCATCCTCAGAGAGCCTAGGACCACGTGGGTCTATAAGTGTAATTGACTGAGCGGGATTCCTCAAATACTACTTGTCTGCTTTAGACTATAAGTGGAATTGACCGAGTGACCATCCTTAGAGAGTCATTTATTTTATTCCTGAACATTTTAGACTATAAGGGAAATTGTCAGCAAGTGCTTCCTCAGAGAGTCTATGAATGACCTGGGCTATATAGGGAATTGACCGAGTGAGCTTCTTTAGAGAGTCCTTGACTTTGGGGCTATAATAGGAATTAATCGTGCGAGCATCCTCAGATAGTTCCTAACTACCTAAGACTATAAGGGGAATTGATTGTGAGTGCTTCCTTAGAGAGTCTTTATAAACAAAACCAGAGGGGTAAGGCCAAGTGCACTGCCCAAAGGGTTGCTAATACTTGTTTAGTAGGACCAGAGGGGATGTCCATGAGTACTTCCAAAAGGGTTACATGTTGTGTTTATCTATTTGATTAGTCGTTGATTGATGTTGAAACTGTAAATTGTTTACTACTGAGTACTTTCCAATTTACTACTTTTTTGTACTTTTTTTCTGCCTATTCATTGACAGTTAGGCATAGATCTTAGGGTTGTTGCCTACTGATATTTAGTCTCAAACCCTATTTGGGTCATGCTTTTGAGCCCAAATAGTTTATATTTCTGCAGGTATAGATAAGGGCAAGCACCCTTCTACTTCAGGTACTTGACTTGCTGCGGAGCTGGAGAGCATGGACCAAGCTATGGCATTCGATAATAAAGAGTTTATTTGTTTTCTTTTTCACATTGGTGTAGCACTGTTTTTTATTTTCAGCATTGTGACTTGTTTGGCTGCTTTCCTAGACATATGTATCATGCATCATTTTATATATGTTCTCTAGTTTATACTTTCTATTTTCTATTGTTACTATTGTATGTCATTATTAATGCTTCTTCTCCTGTATGAATTTATTTACTCCCACGTTGTACTCTTCCAATGAGGCAATATTTTCCCCACTATCACCCCAAGGCCCTCGCTTTTAGTCGGAAACCTCTAGCATTTGGGCAAATGCCCTTGAGGCCATGTGACCAACCGGGTACGGGGTTCCTCTAGGTGGCTTCTGAAACAGGGAAGTTACAATTTGTCTTGAATTGTATTTATTTTTTAGTATCAAAAATATTTACTATTTGTAATATGTGTTTATTAAATTTTTTAATTATATTCAATAATATTTTCTATTATCGTGTTTTACCTGTATCATGTGATAGACTGATTCAGGTTGTTTTTCTAGTTGACTTGTCTTGGTTCATTAAAATTGGTATCAATGGGATAACTAGCATAAATTGTGTTATAACTTCTTGATTTTGGTTTCATGTATTTTATAGACTAGATTGTTGGGAATTATAATTCGGATAGTAGGAGGAGAAAAGGGACTTGGCCAGAACACTTCTATTAATGAAACCGTGTTACCATGGTTGGCCTAGAAATTTTTAATCGTTTTGGGTAATGGAGTTTGAGGTCATATGTATCAATGGTATTTTTTATATAAAATTACATGTTCATTTTTAAGTAAGTGTTTTAATTATTTCTTTACGTTGTTATTTTTAAGACCTTTTATCAATTCATGAAGTTGTTACCATTTTATTAGATGATTCTCATAACTGATTAGTTTTTTCTTTTGATAGATAATGAATACAAGAAGAGAACATCTATATCCAATAGAGGAATATTTAATAGAGGATACATAGGTGATCCCTCAATTGGACCCAATAATGGTAGATTCTATAGTCTACATTGTTCAGACACTGGGATAAGTGGGGATTAGAAAACCCTGGAACATAGGGGATCATGACTCATAATTTACCGAGCATAATCCACCGATCATTCATGTTAAAAAATTAAACTAGGAACTTGAGGATTGGATTGATTAGTTATAAAGGTTATTCAACTTATAAAAGACTCTAGAAGGCTCTATGGTGGATTTATCCGTGTATACGATGAAAGGGCTATAAAAGAGATGGTAGGACTCTATTGTTCATGTTAAGTTACATGAGGATCTTACATTGGATTCCTTGAAGTAAATCATTAAACATTTGTTTTATCCTTTGAAATATCATGGGGATAATAATAAAGAGTTTCTGACATTCAGAAGGGGTATTGTACCATTTTAGTGTATTATACCGATTTCTCAATGTTAGTGCATCCTGCACAAGAGATATTCACTAATGAGTACCTGATGGCTTGGAGGTTTAAGATAGGACCGTGTAATGATATTCAGTCTAATTTTATAGTCATGTTCCATCTAATCTTTTTAGAGTTAGTTGAAAAGGTAGCTTTAGAAAAGGTAGACATATATGGGAATACAAGTTTGGGTGGAAATTTAGTTGGTTCAGTGGTTAGATAGGGTGTAACTTCTAGACAGAAAAGGAAGTGTATGAGTAGTCAGCATTATTCGAGACTAGTTTTTGGGTATCTAACAAAGGAGTATCAATTTTTCTACTACTAGCAAGGATGTTGATGTCATACCAAGCTTAACTATACAGAGAAACCTAATAGTTTTCATCGTTATGGATGATCTATCCATCTACAATGATTATGTAAAAATATATCCTAGGAATGAAGGATATACTCTATCATCTCAAAGGGTTTATGGGTTCATGAAAATGCTTTAGTGGATGTTGGTTAAAATACTTAATCCATGGTAGATGTTAATGTGTTTAAGACTATAAAACATCATGTAGCATAGCGTGCACTAGAGGAATATAAACTAGGACCAACAATTGTTTGAGGTAAAATACTCATATCATCTTCTATGGTGGCATATTTTTTTTATATGGGTTATACACATTATTTTATAACATCAAGGTTAGTTGAAATATTAGGATTTCTTTATAACATATTCAATTATTTTTGGATCATTCCATGCCTTTGGGAAGATGGTTTAAACATGGTTTCATTTGTAATGTGTTTCGGGTGATGATAGTTGACTTTAAGGTGGAGTGAATGTTTTTATTTCTTTATCTTGACATAATTAATATGATTATTAGAATGGATCAGATGATTAGTGTTATGTCTAAGATATACTATTATCGTCATTACTTTCATTTCATATCTACATATGGTTTCACTAAGGTTTTTTCATGGTGAGTGGGACTCTAGATCATGATAGAATTGTCATGATTCCCCTTATGACATGGTAATTTCATTACAACATTGACAAATGATTCGTGATGCAATTGGAAATTGGTTAACTGGTCGACTTTTTGCATTTTTGTGTGAGTACCCTGAGGTCATTCGAAATTGATTTTCAGGTTTTCCACTATAGATATAGGTTGAGATTACTATTGATATTATCCCTAGTATGATTCACTTTTACATGTTGTCTTATAGTTTAAAACATTTATAGTCAATGAAAAATAAGGCCCAACATGAGGGCCTAGAGGTTAATGTATTTACTCATCCAAGCATGCCATTATGGGCTTCAATTATCCTTTTTTTATTTCAAGTTTATAGAAATACTTATAATTTTTATTTGTTATCAAAAAATGATTGACATGACTATTAAGAACAAAAATCAGTTACCAAGGATAAATGATCTCTTTGATATACTTAGAGGCGATTGTTTTTTTTAAGATTTTCCAATTTTCATGGTATCAACAGTTTCTAGACCATGAATAGGATATAATTTAATCATCAATTTAGAGTTATTATGGGAATTTTGAGTTTATTATTAGGAATTCTGGTCTCATTAATTCTACTATAGTGTTTACGGATATGATGAAATAGATCTGTCATTGGGTTGTGGATACTCTTTCCATTGAGGTCATGTATTGTATTTTAGTATACTCAAAGTTATGGGAGGAGTATATAGACTATTTGGATATTATTATATAGACCTTAACAGAAAATCTCAAATATTTTAATCCTTCCAATTTCATGTTTTGGATATGAGAGGTAAAATATTAATGGCATGTGACATATGAGAGGGGAATCTATATAGTTCCTAAAAAGGTACAAGCAGTTATTTCCTGGGAGAATACCAAAAATGTATATGAGGTCTTGAGTTTCATGGGTTTGGCTGGTAATTATATATGAATTTCTTAGGACATCTCCCAACACACATAATGTATGATAGATTTATCACATAATAGTTTAAATATTGAATTGAACGAAAATTGTTAGATATATTATGAGGATTTTATGGTGTGATTGACTTTAGCACCACTTTTGATTTATTCAGAACAAGGGATTGGTTATGATTTTATCTATAATTCATATAGTATGGTTTTGGGATGTGTCATGATAAAGAAGAAATAGGAATTGGATTATAAAAGCATCATATCTACGTCCTAATGTGAATAATTGTACAACCCATGACCTTGAGTTGGCATATGTTATTCATGCACTCAAAATGTGGGGTCAATACCTCTTTGGGGAGTGTATTACAATGTATTATGATCATAACATCCAGAAATATATTTTTAATAATAGGGATATGAAATTTTGATGGGGATGTAGGGTAAATTATCTATAAAAATTTTTATTTTGATATTTATTATATTTCTGGGAAAGGAAATGTGGTTTCCAACACATTGAGTTGAAAGATAATGACATGAGATGTGAGGGAATAAGTTGATGACTGGTATTTGATAATTTTTTAAGGATCATATGAGCTTTGAAGTGAATGTGGTCAGTGGTTTTATTTTATTGTCTTAAATGAAAACTGACTAGTCATTTGATAAGTGAGTCTGGCTCAACAAGGTGATAGACATCAAGTGACAATGCTTTTGCAAACTACTTTATATTGTGGACTCCTTGGTTGAGTGGTATGAGCCTACCAATAATTCTTTTTTTCTTTCATCGTATGTTTGTTGTACAGTTTTTCTAGAGGCATTAGTTTTTGGTCAATTTTCACCAATCATATTTTTCAATGAACCATGGGGCTTCCAAGATGAATCATGACATGAGTTGTCAGTATTTGTTGAATGGGATGAGACAGTTGATAGATGTTTTATTTTAAAATTTTCTTACTTATTAGATAATTACGATGAAGCATGAGACACCTGTAGGGGTTTTGTTTCCCTTACCCATTTTGTAATGGAACTGGGATATGATTAATGGATTTTATTATTGGTTTTCCATGGACTGCTAGCGGGAAGGATGTGATTTGGGTGACCACTCCTCGAATGATGAAATATATTAATTTCCTAAAAATCAAGGGGAGAATAAAATTAGAGCTGTATAGGGAATTTTTTGTCTATGTTGTTTTGAGGCTTCATTGGGTTTCATCTATAATTTTTTACGATAGGGTTCTGAGTTTCACAAATAAGATCATGAATGATTTCCATGAAGGGATGGGTTCCCAAATTAAATTAATAGAACCATATCATTAGTATAAATATTGATAGATAGAGAGAAATATCAAGGTTCTAGAATATATTCCCATGTTTTTTATCTTTATTTCATAGTATCTTGGGAAAATAATTTTACTTTAGAGGATTATTCCAATAAAAATTTCTAAAAAGATTTGATGAATATGGAAGTAATGGTCCGGACCTTGTGGTCCATTAATTTTTAATAAATATGACATTTGGGACAACTGATATGTTTCAATGGTGTTTCATTCCTACTGTTTTCCAAATTTCATGTATTCTAATAGAATGTCGTTCTGGTGGCATGTTGTTCTAGAATCATGTTATTCATGAGGGGTCTCATTTTTGTGGAGTCTCATTCTAATGAAATTTGATTTTTTGAAATGTTTCATTAGTTAATTCTCTCATTCTACTGGTGCCTCATTCTATTGGTATGTTTTTCAAGTGGTGTGTTATTCAAGTAGCGTGTCATTCTGGAAGCATCTCATTCTCACGATGTCTCATCTAGGTGGTGTGTCATCCTAGCGGTGTGTCATCTTAGAGGTTCCCCATCCTGGTAGGGTTTCATCGTTGTGGTATGATAATTATTTAAGATTTTCTTCTTGGGGGTGTCTCATCCAAGAGGTGTCTAATTTCCAATAGTTTCATATTTTTCTTGAATTTTTATTTTTATTTATTGATTTTCCATTTTAATTCCAATTTTTATGATAAATAAAATTAATGAAATAATAAATGAGATTTAAGTATGTTTCAAAGTATTTCAATCATATCATAAATTTATCTAATGTTTGGAGAATTTTAAGTAGTCAAAGCATGTGGTTTATTTATATGAACCATTAATGGAAATTCTGACTTGATTCAAATTTTTTGAGTTCCAGATCTAATCCTTATAAGTTAGAGATATTAAATTATTTCATTCCTTTTGAAATTTATTTATATTTTAGGTTACAAGTAACTATTCCAAGAAAATTTTTGTAACTAGGTTACTGAGGTTGGAACATTTTTCCCTCGAATGTCTCCTCATGTACCTGTTCCCCCTGTTTTATTGTAGTATGTCTTGGAATATTCTGTGTCAATAATCTTTCCTAAAATAACGGGTTTCCTTCATTCCTCCACATATCTTTAATGAATGATGTGTTTAATATTTTTATCTCTTGTGAACATGGTCGTAGATGGATAAAGAAAATAAGGAATTATATTATATTTAATTTAATGGGGAATGGGAATGGGATAAACCGTTTTACATATTTTTTTAATTTTATCTCATCCAATATGACACTATGTTCTTATGGATGTACATTGGAGATTAAAATTATCTCTATGGGGGATTGGTTTATTTTGTTGAAACATCCTTTTGAAATACCCTATTTTGGTGGTTAAATGGTATCATCATAAATAAATAAATGATTAACCACATATATTTAGTTAATTAAATTGATTACATTGGATCTTATACATTCAGTTATAAAACCCGCAAATTGATATGTAAAATTGAATAAGATCCCCCTTTTCTAATCCCAAATGTGTTCTGTTGTGATATAAGTTGTGATGTGTGGAATATTTGTGGTTTCTGTGTTTCAAACTTATGTAATTTAAACATCTATATTATTTTGTGTGTGGGGGATGTGGATGAGATGTGGTTGTGTAGTGGGGATAAGATTGTTGTTATGCTACTGTACTGTTGTGGGTTTACGAAGATGGATGTGGTATGGTTATGAAATGTGGCTGTGAAATTGTATGTGGCTATAAATTAATGTTGATTTGAAAATTAGGTTGTGGTGTTGTGCTTATTTCTGTTTTAACTACCCATGTATTAGTGGAATTAATACTGGATGTTAATAATTTCAAAATGGCATGACATGTTGGAAATGTAATATATGATTTTTTTTCTAAATGAAGTGTGTTTTCTAAATTTTTTCCCACAAATATAATTAGTAGATTAAGTGGTATTTATTGATAAAATATAGACTATATAAAATGGATTAAAGACTAAAATATGAATTATGGATTGTGTTTTGGTTTTCTGTTTTTATCCATTTATTACTGGAAGTGTCTTTATGTGGATTTAGAAGGATGATTCTTTCTTATAGTATAGCCATAGAATTGGATTTTGTGAGATAAGTCTATATGTATATAGATTTTATCTCCATGTGATTTGAAAAGCCTCCCCAGCCATGTTGAGAACTATGTTCCAAAAACTTGCATCCTCATGAAAGGACTATCTTTTCCAAGAATACTGGTTAGAGGAGGAATGTATGGATACCCACTATTCCCTCATCTCTATTTAATGAGAGTTAGGTATTTCAAAGGATAGTGATGTTTATAGGACTTTTATAGCATTAGATGGTGGATGTGATGCAGTGTCCTTGGTGTCTTATGGATAAGTTGTGTTGTGATATCCCAAGTGTCTTTGGGATGAGTTGTGATTTGAAGAACCAGGCATCTTTGGGATGATATGGTGACACCCAGGTGTTAAAGGGGGTATGTGTAATGAGGCCCATGTGTGTTTAGGGGGGATGTGTTTGGAGGACCAGGTGTATACAGGCGGTATGTTGTGTGAGGGCTAGGTGTGTGCGAGAAATATGTGTTGTGATCCCCATGTATGTGTATACATGTTGTGATGTTGTATATTCAGATGTGGTGGTATGTCTTGGATATTTTCCATTGGGGAGAGAGATGATAATTATTTGGCAAGTGCTGTGGGGTTACATATCATTGATGCGGTTTACATTATATTATATCACAAGACTTGCATTATTTTGGGAGTGAGCCATGGTGAGGTTTTGGTTTTTGTTAGAATCCCTAGTTAGTTGTTATTTTTTTGGCTAATTTTACATAGGTGAATTAGTATTCTTTTTTCACATGTGCATGGGAAACCATGGTTTTCCTATTTAGTATAAATGTATGCTCACCCAATGTATATAAACACTATTTTGAGGATTGTAGTATGACTTTGTCTACCATGGTGGACTTTTCTAGTTTGTAAATTCAGATCCGTTGATATGTCGCTCCATTGGCTTTTGTTTCCTTTGGGATTTTTATTTAGAGACTTCTATATGTATTAGTTTTCATTTATACATTCATTATGGGATGTTTTAGATTTATTTAATAATTTTTATTGATTTTATTAGGGTTGATTCATCCTATCTTCTAATCTGGTTTTCTATAAAAGGTATTGCCTCCCATATTGTGATAATTATACACCATTGGTGGTAGTCGCCAACATGGGGCCTACTCGAGGCAGGACATGAAGGGTCATTATCTCTCTTCCTCCATTTATATCCCATGAGGTGTATCTATATAGGGAGGGGGTTGTGACATAATGGTTTCAGAGGTGATGGCTGAGATACATGGTGGAGTTCAATGTTATGCATTGTGAGTAATGCATGGATTTGTATGGAAACAGTTTCATTTGAACATTTTGTGTGACATAGGCCTAGTATACTGGATAATAAATGGGATTGTAGGGCACCCATGATCAAGTTCATGGACATTGATCCCACCAAACAACCCAGTAGGGAGGGACCATTTTTAGGGTATAGACCTATGATACATACATGAATCATTATAACTTGTGTTCTTATTTTAATTGAGTGATCTAAAGAAGATAAAATGAGTAAAATGAATCCTAATATTTTATATTGGTTTCTTTTAATATCCCATGTAAATATCGATAATTAATTATTAATTTTTCAAAATTATTTATATAACCTGAAATGAAAGTGTAAAATAATACTTAACTAGTTGTGCTATTTGATTAAAACCTTCCAGATCTTTTAATGTGTTTCTTTTTCATTCCATTCATAGCATGAATCTTAATGAATTTAATTTTTCATCCATTATTATAAATTTATATCAAGCAATCCCTTTTTTAATGTTTTAAAATTGTAATAGAATCATGCTTGGTGTATTTATTTTGATCCACTATTTTAATTTTGGAAACCCATATAAAGTGTGTAACCACAATGTAGATTTCAAACTCGCATGATAAAATATATTATTTTGAAGCAATGTTATAAATTATTATATTATCGGTACGAGTTAATATTTCTTACACTACATTTCATTTGAAAATTTTCTTTATCATGTGTTATAAATCTTCTGTAATTGATGGTTTTAATGTCTAAATTCTAAAATATATGAAATTAACCATAATAATTATTGATAATTCCTTTGAAATTGGAAACATTGATAAGTATATTTAGATATTAATTTAGAGTTATTTCACCTCTAATTTATTGAAATTAAAATAATTTATAATTATGGGTTAGTGTGGAAATTCTTGTGAAATTTATTAATAAACACTGGAAAATGATAAGAATGCCTTTTGGAAGCTTGTTTATACATAAAAATATTTAAAAATTAAACTTTTATTATATTAATTCAATGAATTGTTTGGTAATGAAATAACATTACAACACATGTTATGTCATGAGTATTTTGTTTTGGGAAAAAAGCATAAAGCTGAAATCTTTTGTGTGGAAACTGGGGAAGTTCTAGTACGAGTGAACTAAGCATCTATCATGTTTAATATGATTTATTAAAAAATATAATTATAATAAATTTATCCATTTTAAATTATATAATAATGTTTTTTAGATCAATTAAATAAGGATGGAATATTTAGTACAAACAAGATAAAGCATGGAAAATAGTAATATAACATGTGATGTTTTAATTTTTATTTTATAAAGTATGTTTTGATTAGTAATGAAATTACTGAATAATGATTTTCTTGAGAATGAAAAATCATTAAATAAAGTAATAAAACTTGTGCAGTTATTAATTTCATGGTCAGAATGCATGTTTTATTTTGATGATTATATAGAAATGTTGTCTTTGTAATAGAGTATTTGAATTGAACACAAGAACCTTCTTGTAAAAAATTTGAAATAAATATTGAAAGTCTATTTTCTTTATAAAAGGATGAACCACAAATTTATAGGTTATGAATATTAAACATGGTTTGTATGATAATACTTGTTTAGTTTTTTCATCAACATGGTTGCAGGTTAAATCTATTTAATATCAAGACATGATGTTTCACTATAAATTTATTTTGCATTTTGGTTTCATTGTTGTCATTTCATTGATGGGTTGATATGACTTACTAGAAATAGTAGTTATTGGAAACCATGGTTGTTCATAAATTTCCACAGATTATGATACAATTTATGTGACTATTTATTTAGAATCATTATGCATTTAAAAGGGATAATAAAATATATATTTTTAATGATCCAGTTTCCCATGTAAAATATAAAATTTCCTGAATGTACCCATGCTAAATAATGAAATGAAGTAACATCTACCCCATGAAAATAATGGAAGATTTTATGTTTCATTGTTTGTGTGATTATTATTATCTTTTGATTCCTTATGTTTGGTGTGATTTAAAAACAATAATCATATAAAGAGGGGAAAACCCGATCCCTAATCGAGACATATTTTACATTTACATGACTGAAATACTGCAGGAAATTCAATACCACCCAATGTGGGTAACATTTCATCTGGTGAAGGGGGATTCCTTAATTTGTGTGTTTGGGGATTTTTGGGTGATTATAATGCTGATAGTATGTTGAGTCCATGGGGAGGATTATATGAAGAAGGTGTTTATATATAAAGGGTTTTTGTGTGTGGATGATAAGGTGGGGAGGTGATGTGGTTATAAGGTACGTTTGATGGATATTTTTGTTGCTCAGTATGTTTGGCTAGTGGTTGTGTTTTACAGTGATGGAGATGTGTGGTTGTTATGATGGAATGACTTGTTTTCTATTGTGATTCATTTGTTGTAATTGAATAACACTCCATTAATATAAATGTTAAAAACAATAATGATGGTAATAAAATAAACCAAAATTTTTGGAAATCATGAATTTAATGAAAATTGGTCTGCATCCCTTGCCTAAATATTTTTATAAAAGGATATTTTAGGAACACTTGACTATTATCATTCTATTTGGTTTTTTATGATTGATTTTATTTTTATGAAATGTGTTATGAACACATACATATGATGATAGGGAAGCACTTTCTTGAATCGAGGAACATTATATTATGATAACTATTTAAACCTTGCATACAATTATGTACCACCCAAAGAGGAAAATATCATGGTTTGGTGGATAAGTTCCTTATGTTAATATGGTTTTTGAATATTTATCTATATTAATATAAGTTTTCATGTCAGTATAGTAATGTTTTATAAAGTATTTCAGGTGATGGTATTCAACTATGAAAAATATAAATTGGAATGTTAAACCATCTCATGTTTTTGCACATGTTTGTTCCTAGTAATTAATGTAATGATGAGAAATATTGAAAATTGTTAGACTCAGATTAGGTGTTTTGTATACAAAGTAATGTTATATTTTCAATATATGACATATGTTAATTTGAATTTCCAAAATTCAATATTAATATATTCTAATGTTAACTTGGTAAAGAGAATGATAGAGCACTTTTAGTAAAACAAAATAAATTTTATTAATGAATGAAACCATACCATTCATTTATGTTTTCTTAAAAAACATGTAGAAGAAAAAAAAAATTTACAAAAATTTGTTGAAATTAATTTCACAATGAGTATATTGATAAAAACCATTATACAAAAAATATATTCAAAATTTTTTTTTAACATAAATTGGTATTATTAGCCTCATGATTGTTTTTATATTTTCCATGGAAATTATTTAATATGAATTTCTCCAACATAACAAGATGCTATACATGTATATAAAGTAATAGATCTTTTAAAAATCACATTTTTCTTTTAAACACCTTCACTAATAAACTTTAATAAATCTATTACTCATGCATGGTAATATGCTTTGGTTGTGATATGTTAAACATGGTATGTTTTAAATGTTTAGAATTTAACATTTTTGTATTAGAAAATGAAGATAATGCGTGTATAGATATTCGTATAATGTCATGTCTAATTGGTTTTTTTGTAGTGAAAAGGTATAACAATGTTTTCTCTTATCTGAAATGTTGTCCTTCAGTACAAAAAGATGTGATGAAATTATTTTTGAATGTGTTTCCTTACATAGTGTAATTTTTTTGTATTGTTATACATTAAATAATGAAATTTTTATATATATTTACTTGATTGTCTACTTGTTTGAGAGATATCTTCCCTGGGAGCTAGTTTTATCATTGTGGGTTGGTCCCAAACATGTTGAAATCATTCAGAGGAATCCAAAGGGATGGTTATTTGGACCTTCACTCTCTTTAGATGCCGGTTTTTCCTTTTTCTTATGGAATATTATTTTTTTAGATGTATCTAATGTGACGTTTATGATAATTATCTTACATTCTTTATCATTCTCAAGTGTTCTTACTATTTCCAATGTTCATCCTAGTACTGTTTTTTCAACCTTTGTGGGAGTTATGGATAATAGGATTAGTTAAATGTAGAGTTTCTAGTGTAATGACATCCATGAGTGGTATATTAATTCATGGTAGGATTGTAATTATTAAGGGAGAGAATAGTCTGATAGGTATATTATGTAATGGAATGGATCATCTAGTCCAATAATTTGGGGGATGTATGATGTTTGAGGTGTCTGTGGGAATGTTTGGGGTGTTTTTAAGACATGTGAGATGTTCCAATAGTGTTCCATTTGCGTAGATCACCAAATTTTCAGTTTTATAATAGTATGGGATTCTACAGGTGTGTTATTTTTGTGGTATGTCAATCGGGCAGCATCTCATTCTGGTGGAATCTATTTCTAGAGGCACGTTGTTCTATTGGAGTATCCTTTTGGAGATATCACATTCAGGTGGTGTCTAATTTAGGTGAATTTTCATTCTGATGGCTTCTTATTCTAGCGGAATGTCATTCCGGGAGTATGTAATTCTAGTGGAATGTCATGCTGATGGAATCTCATCCTGACAATGTGTCATATTGGTGGTGTCTCATCCTTTTGGTGTCTTGTCTTCTTGGTGAGTCATCCTGGTGGTGTGTCAGTCATGGTGGTGTCTCATCATGGTAATTCCTATTCCTAGTTGTGTCTCATTTCTAGCAGTTTTCCAATTTCAATAATTTTCCAAATTTTTCAATTTTTACATTTTTATGTCTCTTATGATGATAAATGTGTTTAATGAAATAATTTATGGGGTTTTGTGACCTTAAAATGTCAATAAATTATATCATAACTTTCAACAATGTTTGTAAACTTTTATATTCTTAAATATTGTGGTTTATTGAGATATGCCATCATTGGGAATTCTAAGTTATTTCAAATCCCATGAGCTTTAGATCTAATTCTTCTAAGATGGAGACCTTCCATTCATTCATTACATCTCATTTCCCTTAATACAGAAGGTTTTGAATAATTTTTATCCTAGGATTCATGTAACTGGTTTTCTATGGTTGGTTTGTGTTTGTCAGGAATCTCTCATCTTGTACGCATGCCCATGTTTTTGTGCATGAAATCTACGAAAATGTGGTGTGGATAATCATTCTTTCAATTACAGTTTCCTTTGTTTCTCATTCTGTGTATCATTTAGTATGAGTTTTTTATTTTTTAACTCTTGTGATCATGAACACAACTAGATTAAAAAAATAATTTATCAAATTATATTATATTTACATGGGAAGGGTAATGTTATATATGATTTTAAATCATATTTTGTTTCATCTATTTTCATACTATGTCCATATTGATCTTCTATTATGATGAATATCATTGTCATGGGTGACTTGATTATTCTGTATCAACACGCTTATGAAATACCAAATGTTTTGGTTGAATGGTTTCATCATAAATAAATATATGATTAACGGCATATATTCAATTATTTAAATTGATTCCCTACTATCTTATGGCTTTTGTGATAACACCCTTAAATAAATAAGCTAAATTGAATAATATACCCCTATTCCAAGCATGAATGTGTTGTGTGGTTATATATGATGTGATGTGTGGAATTTTTGTGGTATGTGTGTGTGAGATTAATGTAATGTGTAGTAGGTATATTGATATGCATGTGGGGGAAGTGGATGATATGTGGTTGTGTAGTGGGGATGTGATTTTTGTTATGGTATAGTGGTGTAGTGGGGTTGTGATGGTTGATGTGGTATTGTCATGAAATGGGGTTGTGAAACTAGATGTAACTGTAAGGTAATGTGGATGAGGAAATTGGTTGTGGTGTTTCGCTTATGTTGTGTGGTTGGTTCTTTTATATATACACATGTATTAATGAAATTAATATTGCATGTTAATAATTTCAAATGGGCTTGATTAATGAGGAAATTGATTATGGGAGATGTCGAATAACTAGTTAATGTTTATATACAAACTGACAGGTTGGAAATGTAAAATAAAAAATCTTTCTAAATTAAATGGTTTTTAAAAATTTTGTGTATAAAAATTTATGTGTCTGAAAAAGTGGAATTTATTGATTAAATAGAGCCTCTGGAAAATGGATTAAAGTCTTAAATATGAATTATGGGTTGGATTTTGTGTGTGTGTTTTTTATATTTAGAGGTGGAAGTGACCCTTGTGTCGATTATGTTTGGTGATTAGTCCTATTGGTAAACCCATATAGTAGTATTGATTGATGTAAATCTATATATATAAAGATTATATTTCCATGTTATTTTTATATACACCCCACCCACATTGAGAATTATGTGTCGACCACCTACATCTTCACTTGAGGAGTGTCTTTCCAAAACATCATATTGGGAGGATGGATGGCTATCCACCCACTCATTATTGTTACATCTTGTAAGTGGTGTATCCTTTTAGTTGGATATGATTCTCAGAGGTCTGTTAGTGAATTAAATGGTGGTTGTAATGTAGTTTCTGGAGTGTCTTCAAGATGAGTTGTGATGTTATGTACCTTGTGTCTTCTGGAATATTTCTGATGTGATGTCCCATGTGTCTTTGGGATGATATGTGCTCTGTTGTGAGGACTGATTGTGTGAAGATAGGATGTTTTGTGAGGACCATGTGTGTGCGGGGGGATGAGTTATGTGGCCCAGATGTGTGTGGAAGGGATGTGTTGTGAGGCCCATGTGATTGTGGGTGGTATATGTTACGTGGCCCAGTTGTGTGTGGGTAGGATGTGATTTGGTATATTTAGAAGGGGTGGGATTCCAAGGACAATTTCCTTTGGGGTTAGAAGATATAATCAGTGGTAAAGTGGTGTGAGGTACCGTATTGTCAATGTAAATTAAATTCTACTATATCACTAAAACTATTTTATTTAGGGAGTGAAATTTCATGCGCTTGGGTTTTTGTTTTGAATAAATATATTGGTGTTGTTTTGTTCTAAAAACATAAAAAGGGTGCATTACTTTTTTCTTTTCACATGGGAGTGATAGACATTGGTTTTTCAAGAGTGTGTACATGTATGCCCAACCTATGTATATAGAAACTATTTTTAGTATTCCAAATGGACATTGTGGACCTTTTTGAACATTTCTAGTTTTGACCTTCACAGGTTTAGATGCATCATTGCCTTAACTTTTCATTCTTTTGTGGTTTTCATCTAAAGAATATTATATGTATCAATTTTTATTTAAAATTTCATTTTGGGATGGTTTGGATTAATTATATATTTTTTTTGATTTTTATTACTTTTGATACATCTTATCTCTTGATATTGTTATACTATAAAGGGTAATGCATACCACATTTTATGATTTTTAGACCCTTGGTTCTAGTCACTAAATCATGGCCTACAGGTGGCGGGAATCCATGGAAAGTATTTTCCTTTTACCATTTCCTGCCTAACAGAGGTATCTATGGAGGAAGGGGGTCATAAAAATGGGCCCCTTTAAGGATTTTTATTGGAAGCCATGCAGATCTTCCTTGTGTTGGGATGATTTTTGAGGGTTGTCCTTATATGGGACCAGTGTTGTTTGGGACATGAAGGAGATGGTTTAATTGATCTGGAGGAATTTGGTCATGGAACTGAGTCATCAGAAATACTGTTGGGACTGTTAGTATCAACCACTGGAGATTGCGGTTGCTGAGCATGTATTAAAAGGAGTTTCACCTTGCAAGGGACATCATCCATTAGGTAAGCAGGGTACGTTATAACATAGGTTTATGGCCCCCTTTGAGATCATTTCATGTGTGGGGATAATGGCGTATCAGACATACATATTATCTGGTTTGATAGCTATTAACAACATATTTCTAAATTTCATAGTTAATGTGTTATATACCATATCCATCCCATGTAATTAGATGGGAGGATGTTGATTATGAGAAATATACTACATTGGTTTAGTATCCATTTCAGGTTATGGTTCTCATGGAAAATGTACATAGTGTTAAACTGATCCCTATATTCTAGGTACTAAGGTAGTGTGGATTGGATAACTGCGTGTTGTAGGAGTTGGTGTATTTATGAGGTAGTAGTGGCCTTCTCTTTTTAAGGATTTAGGATCTTCAGGGATTTATAAGTGTAAAAATTATTTTTCATGGGGGAGATTTCAACAAATCATTATCCTTATGTTTGGTATTTCCTTAACTTCAGTTTCAGATTCTCTTTTTCATTGGATTAGTAATGCTAATAAATAATAGGGTGGGTACCAATAATGGTTATGTTATAGATTTATTGGAATTTTCAACATAAAAAATATATATTCATCTATTCAATAAGAAATTACATGATGTATAATAAGAATACATGGGGTTGATGTTCTAGAAAAAATAACCCATTAACTGATAACACAGTCCGATAATTTTACATTCCATGTACGGGTTATACATCACGTATTGACAAATATAAGGATTTTAATTAAAACAAGATGGGATTTTCAGTATATGTAGGACATGTGATTTACACAATGTGTAATGGGGTTTCACTCTGTGTAAATTACCATGGGTATGTTTTATGGAGGAGGATTGGCCAAAGTTGTTATTTCCATTCATATAGGCTTCCTCCCTCTCGTCTGAGAGTCTCTCATTTGGAATTTTTCGGTCATTTCGTCCAATCATGATTTCATTTTCCAGTGATTCGTCACCCATATGGTTGGATTTCTTATCTAGGGGTATGTATTCATTTTAGATCATCTTTGGTTTTCTTAAGGCTAGGGTTTTGATACATATTTACAATCTTATGGTGTTTTTTATCAATCCTTTACAATTTCTTCATCTTTCTTTTCATTAAAGTGTCGTTCTCTCGTTTTTCAGTCACTTTTGTAAAAATAATATAGGTTTGTACTATGTTGAGGCTTTATTTTCAACACAATGAGTAAATTTGATGAATTTTTGGATTAATAGGAAAATTATTTTAATCTCTTCATTGATTATAAGTGATATGTTATTTCAAATGATTTCTCAAAAATGAAAATGTTTTTAAAAAGGTATTGGTCATTAAAATTAGAATTTCTTGATTTATAATTGTTTTTTCAAACTCCGAAGTGGATTTTCTTGCCTATGTAAAGGATTTATTAAATTTTGATCTAGCTTTTGAATATTTATTGGAAAAGTGTACCTTGAGAACCATGGTTGTATCTAGATATAGTCCCAGGTAGCCTTAGTGTGTGTTTCACCACTATGAGATAACTTTTTATAATATCGACTAGCATGAATCGATAAATATATGATCCAATATATTCTTATATAATATCATGAGTGTATAGTAATTATTTTCTCATAAGATAAAGACTAATAAGTTATGCTTTGTCATTTTTCATTTTTGGCTATTTATCACAAGATTTTTTTAATCATGGATTGTTGTAAAAAGGATTTCAAAATAGGTTATATCACAAAAATGTCATGATTGGTTATTTCATGTATATATGTATAACTTTATAAATATTTATTCATGGGTATGATTTCCGTTTTTATCACATCTACTTTTAATATTTATATTTTGACAATACAAATGGATTCTATGAAAACAAAATAGAAAGATGATTTAAAACATGAATTATTTTATGAGAATTATTTGTTAAAGTATTTTGTTTTAAAATAACAAATCGTGGAATTATTGATATTATATATTTCATTGAAATTGTGGTGGTATCCAACGTTTATTTTTCACACACCCTAGTTGTGTCTTTAGGAACTTTAGATGTTGTATTTTAGGATTTCGGTAATGGGGAAGCATCTTATACCATGCTATCTTCTAATATTTCTATTGAATTCACTTCTAGTTGGTCTGAGTTGACTGTTTGTCATTTGTGGACTCGACATAATTTTTGATTTAGCATGATTTTGATTGGATTTTTTGTATTTTTTTCTCTCACCAGTTTCTGCTTCTTACTCTGGTTGTTTTTCTTATTTCTCATATATTCAAAACTGTTTCATGTTATCATATGTTACCTATATAATGTGACTAGCCAGTTTATGTGTCTTGTATAGTTGACCCGAGTTGGTTCATAACAACCAAAAATTTTAAAATGTGAATATGGGTGTTGATAATATTATTTTGTAGATTTTGGTTGAGATAGAAACCTTAATGTGATAGAAGGAAGAGAAATAAGGGGTTCCCTTTATAGGTGTGGGGGAGAGATACTCATGGAGATTCATAATACATAAAAATATCATAAGTAAATTATGTATCCAAATAAATCTAAACATATAGATATAGAATAATAATATAGGATATGGTCGAAATAAAATAAATGAATAAAATTTCCATAGGTTTCGTGGGTTTTCAAACCTTATATTTCGGTTTAACCCCTAAGATAACCTATTTTTTACTTTAAGTACCAAAATATCTTCCTCACTCTTAAAGGGTTAAAATTTTACAAATACATAGAAAATTTGATAAAATATAGAATAGGGATGAAATTTTAGACAATATATTA
Source organism: Viscum album (assembly GCA_963277665.1). Classification (NCBI taxonomy): domain Eukaryota; kingdom Viridiplantae; phylum Streptophyta; class Magnoliopsida; order Santalales; family Viscaceae; genus Viscum; species Viscum album. The sequence continues at coordinate 323,191,736 of OY728156.1, forward strand.
TGCATATTTCCCTCTTTCAATAATTTTGTTTTGTTTAAATAATTTAATCAAATATTATTTTCAAAAAATAAAATTTATTGCATTTTTTATATTATTTATTTAGGTTGTTACTAATGTAATCAAGGAAATGTTGAAATTTAAAAAATATATTTTCAAACCACGCTAATAAGTCATATATATATATATAAATTCTTAGAAAATAATAACATAATGAAATTATATTTCATTTAATATATTTGAACTAATTTATTTTAGTTTTCTATTAATTGAAAAAGTACTATGTAGGTCTTAGGTTTGATTTTATGGTAATTATATAATTAAAATAAATAAAAATAAATTAACATTATTAACATAATTTAATTATTCTAAATATAAACATTAATATTCCTTAACAAAAAAATTTTTCTGTAATTTGAAAACATAAGATAAATGTAAAACCATGAGGCTGACATTTTGTATTTTTCTTTTCAGAAATAAAAATAAAGGTAAAATTTAAGTAAATATTGTACCATGTTACCATATATCCATAAAATAGATGGAAATTTCCAAATTAAAATCAACCAATAGGATAATGTAATGTTTTTGATAAATTTTAAATAATTATCACAATGATTTATCCCAATGTTACCCATTTTACCCTTTTAGGGCTGACCATCATTAGTTATTATTACTATTCATATTTAAAAAAACAAATGAGTTATATTTACCAAATTTGGTAATTATAATTATCATTATAGAATAAATTTATGAATAATAAATTTCTATAAGTGTTAGAAATTTATTTTAAAATAATCCTACAATACATGAAGAGAACCACTTTTTTGAAATATACATTTTTCATCACAAAACTTTATTTATTATTATCTAATTTCTATAAAAACATACATTATTGTTATAATATTTGATTGAATATTTAATATTTATATTTGTAAAATAAAATTATCTAATAATGATATATTTAATTTATCAAATCAAAAACACATTTCCGGGATAAAAATAGGTTTTTTTTCAAAAAAAAACAACTCCTTTATTTGAATTGTTTTTTATTTTACTTAATAATTAATTAAAAACCAATGAAATAATTTTATATCTGTGTAAACTAAAAATTTTCATAATTTTGAATGTATTCATACTCACATATCCAATGTCTAGTTTATTATTTAAACATTAAATAAAAATATTATAATTGTATATTGCGTTTTTTTAAAACTCATTGTTTCTTATAAAGAATTATATCAAGAGAAAAAATTTATATATAACAATTTCATAAAAACTAGGGGTGTTACATTTATTTTTTAAAAGGATTTATTTGATGTTTATATTCTTCTTTATGAAGTATCTATAAGAGATTTATATATAAGTGTTTTTTTTGGAGTTATTTGGTGAATAGTTTAGGTCATGGTGATTTTGTATTTATTCTAGATGTGTTAACGGAGTTCAAATAGAATTGTAGATTTATTTATTATAATAAATGTTTATGACATGGGTGATTTATATAATATGAATAATTAAATCCAAAATGATTTCACTTCATGATACCATATTGTGCGAAATTTGAATATATATTTAAATACATTTTGATATGTTTGTGTCATTACATTGATAATTTAGATTCTATAACATAAATAATAATCAATTTGGATCATACATAAATGATTATTGGGAACATCTGGATATTTTTTAAGAGTAGTTTCATAATACGATGAATGATTTTATAGAAAATGATTACGTAATAGATAATTAGAGGGAGTATGATTTTTTAAAAGGAGGGATAAATACATAGCAATGAAGCTAGACTTATAAATTTTTAATGAACATTAGGGGAAGATATGAATTTTTTGCTGATATGGAAGGGTGACACATGAGGGTCCCAATTTTTGTCCATAAATGAATTTGAATAGTCCTTCATGTTTTTTATAAATTATTTAAAAATTAATTATTATCTTAAAGAAATTATAATAGTTAATTCATGGAATGTAATTAAAAATTTAGATGATGCAACTAAAATCACACTCTTATTCCACTTTTCATCAATATGGGACTTCTTCAACAATTCATTCTAGTTCATAGATCCATCTGTTCTATAGAGTAACCATGCATATGGATAGCTACCAAAAGGTATTTATTTATATTTCACTTAATCATATCTATCTTATTCATTTGTTTCAAACTAAATCAAATTTTTGATGTATTATTATATTTCCTCCAATTTTATCCTAATTCATTGGTCATTATATTTGTGTGGTGTCATGATAACTCTTGGTACATCGTGCAATACTTTTATTGATTTTAAACATGTATCTTTTCACTATGGTATAAATACATAATAGTAGGGTTTTTTGGGAGACCATGAACTGAAATCATTTAGGATTTAATTATTCATACGATATTCCTGAGTGTATAATTATTTAGAAAAAGAGGGGATCGGCCTTGTATGGGTTTCATGTGTGGGATTATTATTTAAAGGGGTTGATTTTGAGTGTTATAAAGTTGTTAATCATGATATATTTTTTATTTATTTGGTTATTTTGAATCATTATGGATGTGAAATGTATGACTATTGGTATTACTAATCCCTAAGAGTGTGTTCGGGGTGAGGTTCACTTATTTGATGTAGATGGTGTTTATCATTGTCATGGGTGTCAGCGAAGCTTTGTCTGTTTGATGTGGATTATGATGATCATTTCCAGGGGTGGAGATGTAGGATTTAAAAATTGTTTCCATAGATTATTGGTGATGTCTCTTTCTATTAAGGGTTGGGAGTGAAGAGGTTGAAGTCATATTCTTACATGATATGGCCCATGAATTTATTTTGACCACTGGTTATTTGGTTCTATAATTCAAAGATGAGTGGAATTGAGTATATGATGAAATTTTTAACATTTGAGGGAGGATAAAACGTAGTTTTCCACAATTTTTGTACTATGAATCAACTAGATATGATTGAATACTAATTTTATATGTGGGGTGTAATGAGGTCAAAGAGTGAGACACAAAAAATTATTATTATTAGTGTTCTTTGGTATTCCTTGACAAATTGAACTATTTGTTGTGGTTTGGGAATAAGTGCATGTTGTGATATGAATGTTGATTTGGTTTTGGGGAATCTCAGCTGATCTATAATGGTGATGCCATGTGATAAATAATTTTATATAAAAATGTAGTTAATTTTTGTTTATTTGACTATAGAAGATTAATTCAACTTTAGAATTGTTAGAGGTGTGTAAAGGGTCACTCCTGTTAGGTTTTGTGTATGTGTAGAGAATATTTTGTGTTGTGTTGATTAATTTTTATTATTATTTTCACAAAAAAGTATATGTATTGATATTATCTAGCTATACCAATGGTGGTATCTTGTTGAGTCCATACTAACATGATTCAAGGCCCTCTAAGCCATGTGTAATCTTTTTTGAACAAGAAACAGGTAGGATAATGGTCTCATCATCAGGGGATTTGTAGAGATAGTTTTTCTAAGGGTTAATTAGATGTTTGATATAGTTTTTTATGTTACCAAAGTGTTTCCTCAGTTCAAGAAAGTGGATTAATTTCTTACAACAATTATATACATATTTGAATAAACTATGGGTTGTCTTTTCGGGGATTGAATAGTATACGTGGATATGTAAAGCCTTAAATGAATCACCTTATTTATATTCTATAATGTTTTTAAATTTTATTTAACATTTCAACAATTATAGTTATGTTTTTATTATTTTTATATATCATTAAAGGGTATAATAACTCATTTTTTACCCCATAAACCCTTACTGTTAGTCATAATACATTATAATATGAGGATTCTCACCTACGATCTAGTGGTGCACCTATTTAATTAGTATTAAATGAGTTGGGATGATAATTTTAAATAGTAATAGGTGGTGTATAACTTGGTAATTTTTTTAATATGCTTTTACCAAGATGTCCTAGGTTGTTTATTTTTTATTGGGATGATATTTCTTTTCTTAGAGTGATTCATATCATTGAAAAATGAGAGGGATGTTCTAGTGTTAGGATCATGTTTCTAAGTACATTCTTTGAAGGTTTTTACCATTGGAACTATTATAAATAGGTGATTATTATGGTGGTGAGAACCATTGGATGAAATCTTTCATTGGTGGTTCATTCATATAGTAGAGAACACAATAAGGCATGAGATAATATAACTTTTTGTTGCTTCGGAACAAATTTAATTTTTTTTCAATCATCTTAGTGTTTTGGTAACTGATATCATGGATGAATTATATTCACAGAGTGTAAATGAGAAATCAATGTAAAATGATTCCATTGAGTGAAGATGAACATAGAATGAGTGGTGGTGGTCCTGGTCATCCAATAATAATTTTTTTCATGAGAATATTATTCTGGTATTGATGTCACACATTGAGATAATATATTCTATTCAATTGTTCAACAATGTTAGTTAATAATGAATTTATAACTAAATTCGGTAAATTTCAATGATTATATGATCATTATTCCCTCTCGAAAATAGTAATTATTATGGTGTAGATTTTTCAAAGACTCACGACATTACGTCTAGGTGGGCTTAGATGAAGGGTTTACTTGTAATCTTTAGGGTGTTTGAGAGGAATTTAATTTTGGGATTTAGATTAAAGGAAATATGTACCAATATGGTTTGGGATATATATAGGGATATTTTAAAAGTGAATCTTTATCTAGGAAAACATCTAGAGTATGTTATTGTGTATTAGTGGATGAATTTACTTCAGAAGGAAAAATAATACCACAAAAGAGGAAAATGCAGAATGTAATAATTGTTTTGTAATATTAAATTTTGGATTGATGGGAGGAATAATTGAACAACATATGTTTTTAAACCATGTTCATTCTATATAAAAATATGTTTTGTTGATCAGTTAGTGTGGGTACCATATATTATTGAAGAGTTGTCATTGATTATCATTAGTTGAGGAGTGTTATAGATTCATGAATCTCACCATGAAGTGATTTGACAAAGGGGATGTGTGATTTGATCAAAATTTAAATGTGGGATAAAATCAATTTTTCAAAGACTGAGTGATACATTACTCAAAAAAATATATTGAGGAGTGCTAGAGTATTTTTCCTATTTTATTTATTAAAAACATGAAAATAGATGATTTTTATGTTTTTATTAGTTTAGCGAATAAGGGAAGTGATGCTTTTGTTTAATATTGATTTGAATCACATCGTGAAGGGTAATTATGTTCCATGATGGGGGTGATTTAGATGAATTGATGTAGAGACCCGAAGCTTATCGTACATGGACGTTACATTACTTTTGCGGAATACTTAGTACATAACAAAAACACACACACAAGGATCGTAATAGTTTAGTGTCTTTGGAAACTCGGAATAAAATCTTCTAATCGTGGGGAAAGATCTTCAACATCTCCCATAAAGATCTTCCTTTTTTTTTACCTAAAACCTTTCTTTATATCCTGGGGAAAAGAAAACATAAAAGGGTGAGCTCAAATGCTCAGTAAGGGTAAACAAAAGAAATATCAATCACATCATATACATAAGAACATAGCTTTTGGAAATCTTAACCTGCAAAAGAGCTCATAATATCATAACATGGGATAAATCATAGAAGTGAAAATGAGATACCCATAATCATAACATAAAACTTGAAACTTTGTGGCATGCACACATAATCATGGAAAATCATTTCTTGTTAGTCATGACTCATTGCCAAGACTATCTTAGTGGACAAAGTCCCTTTCTGAACCGAGTTCACTCCTCGTTTCAGTCCTGTATCACTGAACCGAAATAACCTTCCGTTCCAGCCATGTCTATCTCATGAGATATAAAATCATTACCCAATGCATTGGAGGGAGATATAGGTCCCACCCATCTCATAATGAATCCTTTCTTATGTGTGCCACATAATCATAAAACATACATCATTTCATAACATATGTAACAAAAATGGGATTCTTGAAACATCATGACATCATAAATCAATTCATATAAGATAAAGGAATTCATAAACATAATTCCATCACAACATAGTCAAATCAATGTAAAAATATGGATAGAAACAGAACTCTTTATTATCTTAGATGGAAAATAATTTTGATAAAACACTTGAATTGAATTCTTGAGGAAAATATCCTTTCTTCTTCAAAATCAATTTCCTTTCACAAAAAATCATGCAATTTTAAAAGAAATAGATTTTATTGAAAATAGTCATGAAATCTTTTAGAGGAAGCTTCATGAAAATAAGGCTTTATAAAACAGTAGAAATCCGTTCGTGCCGTATAAGTTAAAGAAAAACATTCTTCGTACTTTTGTCGGAAAAGTCAAAAAGTACCTCGTACGAAAAACGAAAAAAGATTCCTTTCATATCCTTTAATAAAAATTCATAGAAGGGTAAAATTTGATTTAAACAATTGTAGGTGGATTGAAATAATATTACATATTGAGGGAACATGGATGTGGATGATAAAATACACCCCAGTAAATACTTACGAATAAACAATCTCGGATAAAAATGAGATTGTGATATTTCCCTTACCTTAGGTCCGACTTGCTTTGTAAGTGTCCGAACCTCCTGTATAATGATTTAAATCATGTTATTGACTTATTACAGAATCATATTCATTGTTATGATATCATATATGGTTCACTTATGACATTATATTACCCGTTCTTTTGTAAATTCCATGTTAAAGAAGCGTTTTGGGTAAAATCGTTTCATTTATCGTAGGTGTTTTGACTTGTTGTTCTTGACATCATTATTACTTATATCATGATTTAAATACTTCCAGAATATAAAATATGATTTATATATCATATATATTCAGTATATATATATATATATAATAGGTATATAAATAAAATGAAAAACACCGTTCATGGAGACGGTAGTCCGTACGTACGCATGAACGTTGTTTTCCTTTCCTTATTGTCTTGAAATGGAAGTAAGTAGATGACATACATATGTATATATATACATAAATCCAGTAGCTTTATAATGTCATATATTTCATTATTATTTCTTATATATACATTATAATCATTCTTAAATGGTTAACATGGAGAATGAATCTCGTCGCGTCGTGGAGACGGTATTCCGTACGTACGCACGAGCGATGATATCATTTCTATAAATATTGAATTGAATTGGAGTGGATTATACAATATATCAGAATCAATATGATGTTGTAATAACTATGTATAGTTATTCTTTACACCATTATACCCATCCATGTAAGGTGGTGGTGGAAAATAGATTACACCACGGCGTGGAGACGGTATTCCGTACGTACGCACGCGCGGTGATTTCTTTTTCTGTAGGATGGATAGATGGTGAAATAGGGTTGTTTCATACTTATAATAACATATCAGTATATGAGTGATACTTATGTTATAACTTCATAATGAAACAACCTAAGAAGAAGAAGTGGAAGAAGAAATAAAGATGAAAGAATTGGTAACGGTAATTACCTCTTCTTTGAAGTGCCTCTTTGAGACCTCCTCTTAGGGCACTAAAATTGGTCATTGAGGAAGACCGGAACCTCTAGGATGTTGCTAGGGAAGTGGAGAGGAGAAATTGGCAGGGGTTGGCCGAGCTTGAGTGCTCAAATTGGTGTGAGGTGGAAGGGGAGGAGGTGTCCTTTTATAAGGGAGGAGAGGGGCACCTTAGGAATACCTCAAAATATTATTTTATATTAAAGTTAAAATCGGTTTATAATGGTTCCAAAGGGTCTTATTTCGAAGCTAAAGTGGGGATGGGTCGAAATCCTATCAACCAATAGGATTTAGACAAGTTTAGGGTATTATTTTAACCTTATCAATTAGATTTAACTCTAAGTTAAATAATTTAACTTTTACCGTGTCTTTTTGTTTTCTTTCACTATATGGTTAATAAACTTACTATAACATGCCAAAAGAACCCCAAATTGTATATTATTAATACATATATCCTTATCTAAGTCATTTGGCCGAACCTTAGATTTTTAGAAATAAAATAACAATTAATAATATAATATTTGATTTAAAAACTATTTTGTGTCAATTTTGACACTATTTGATATATGATTTTTGTGAAAGTCATAACAGAATTATATGTTCGAACCAAGTTGATTAAATCAACACTAATATATCATAGTAACCTTGAAAATTAGTGTAATTCATAAAAAGTCTTAAATTACATTTATTTTGGTATTTATATTATCAATTATGTCAATATTTCATTAATAAGATAATTACTGCATAATCTTTGTGTCATACATAAAGTATATTATTTGATGTCTAAAAATTACAAATAAAATACCATCATGTAGGAAAGTTTTTTAGCTTTCTAATGAATATTTATAATCGAATTTATCTTATGTATAACCCCATATTAAAAATTATTTACTTATTAAACTTTGATTTTAACTATTTTAACCCTTCTTTAAATAAATTAATAATAAATGTCCTAATCTAATCCAAGTGGGCCTAAATGGTCATATTTTATTCCTAAGATTGTTTTTGGTCGAATTACACTTGTCCAATAGAATTAGGACATGTGTTAGGGTAATATTAATATCATATTTACCCTTAGTTACCCTATTTACTATTAACCGTGGTAAAAAAAGTAAAAAGTTACTATTCACCAAAAAAATTATTTTCATCTCATTGAACCACATTTTAGTCCTTGATATTAACCGTGTCTCTCGGATTTTCGAAATTCCATTCACAGAAACGGTAAAATTAAGTTTTATGCAAAATTCAGTTTTTAACCTACCACTTAGTAGTTTCACTATTCATCAAAAATTGATGTTTTTCAGAACAATGCCAAAATTTTATCCCAAGCTATATTTCATATTCCGAATTCAAAAATGAAGTCTATTTTTCCAAATTCATAACATAAAAGTTGCATTAATTAATTTTATAATTAAATCCCGCTGTTAAAACAAATAGCGTGTTTTTAAGAAACAATATCTATCAAAAGATTGACACTTGTTTATGTCTAGTTTAAATGTGAAATTACATCCAATGACCAACATTGTATTAAATTGTAAAAATATTTTCTAAATATACTTTAAAACCACTCAAATTAATGATTTATCACTATTAATTATTTCGATTAAAAAAGTTGTTTTTAATTATAATTTAGTAATTTTCACTATTTATCAGAATATGAAAGTTATTCGAAAAGTACCAAAATTTCACCTTAGGCTAAATTCGATACTCCGAATCCAAAAATGAAGTCTATTTTGAGAGTTAAAATTTCTAAAATTTAAAAAGTGGTTATTACTATTCATAACGGCTAGTTTTAATAATATTTAAATAGCATATCATTGTTTCGTGAAACTCAGGATTACGTACCACACACGCTATCGAGGAAGGTTGTGATTGCGTGTAATGCAAGGCAAGTCAAGGATGCGTGTTGTGCAAGCTCCTTTTGGTGTAGCGTATAACACAATACATTAGTAAAATAAGAAAGAATATTTTTCATAAAATCTCGGGCTGTTACATTCTACCCCCCTTAAAATGAATTTCGCCCTCGAAATTCGTCGGGGTTATAAATGGTTTACTATTCGAAAGTTTATTTAATAGAAACCCACATCGTAAAAGGGAATACCAAAACTTGGCTTTAAAAACTAAAGTATGAAATGTAACGATTACCCAAATAAACTAATCACTGGGTTTCCACATAGGTGAAAATATGGATATGGAAGAGAAATCTAACCATCATGTTCTGATGGAGAGTGGTAGAGAACATGGCTATGGAAAAGCCAGTAATCACAAATCCATAGATTTGTGATGATATAAGGTACCATCTGATTCATCAGGTATAAGATCACTAGGACAACATTTTTGGTTTTCAAGATCATTTCCCTAAAGTTGAAAATTTTCTTAGAATAAATACTTACTTTATTTTGGTACAATCTCACTTTTGTTCGTGCCTTGAACAATTTCTACTTCATCTCTTAAATAAATGAAGTTGAATTTGTTATTCGTGAAGTGTTAACAGATCATGTGATAGAATGACGGGTCATTCCATCTGTCTCAAACAAAAGGTAAGCAAAAGTTATTAAATATACATAAGTCATTATATAGTGAGATTAATCATATATAGTTCCTAAAATGGACTTATACTTCATATATCATACTGCTTAATATAATAAAACTAGTTTCTACTAAACAGGGACTTCCTGTAGGTCAGTGGTAGGTGATAAAGGCCAGTCGCACTTCGGTTGTGGGTTCGATTCCTACAGCCTTGTCCGAAGCGATGGGCTGTCGCCCGTCCTGCAGGTTGTCCTTTTTATAAAACTATATTACTATAACATCCCATCAATAATATCGAAAAAACTTCTATCCTTAAACAATACTAACTTATGTCCAACATAATCCATTCCAATCTTTAGGCTTATCCATAATACTGCAGTCCATTCTCATAACATAGTGGAAACGATTACCAGAGATTTAATACCATCGTTGATCCCCATATATCATAAGATATGTTATGTTGGTCACATTCCAAACATTCAAAGGCCTTAATCTTGTACTCTCTTGAATACCCATTGAACCTTATTGAAAAGACGAATTCTATTAAAAGATAACTCTTTTCACATACCAAAATCCTCAAAATTCTATATACTAACACCATGATATCACTTAGTCCTTATATCAATCATGAGCTCATGAATACTATTAAACATTTCATTTTCTCGTCTTCATTATGCGCATATCATCTTATTTCCAAAAAATATCTCAATCACTTTGAATACCACATCAATAAATATTGCAATACTCAATGATACAACATTATTTTGGAATCCCATTACATAAACACTTAATCATTCCACCACATCGTTGTCATATTCAACATTGCCAATAGTGATCGCATGTGATTTCCCTTTGTCCTTTGCCTTCAGTGGTTTCTCATGTTGATCATCACTAACCCTTGGATTAGGGAAATTATTAGCATAATGCCCCATTTCCTTGCACTTGAAGCATTGAAGTGTTGGTGGTGCGTTCTCTGCAGTGTTTACTTTATTCACATCATTAGAAACCCTTTTTCCATTACTTCGACACTCAGCTGCTCGATGACCTTCTTTTCCACACTTAAAACATTTTCTAGTCCCTTTAAGACAATCTCCACCATGCTTCTTTCCACACTTTGTGCATAAGGAAACATTCATCTTCTTTTCACCATTATTCTGAGATTTCTCCTTGAACTCCATCTTTCGTTTCTTGTCAAAACCATGAGATGGATATGTAACACCAACTTCCATTTCTACCTTGATAGCACAACACACAATTTCTTCATAGCTACTGAAGTCTCTTATAGCTAATGCCCTTCGAAGACTTGGTTTTAAGCCACTGAAAAATCGATCAACTTTACTTTCAGGTTGGATAATAATTCCAGAAGCATACCTTGCAAGTCTTGTAAAATTTCCTTCATAGGTACCAACAGATTCATCGTCCCTTTTCTTCAGTTCAAGAAACTCTTTCTCCATCTTTGTTTGACGAATACGAGGGAAGTACTTACTGAAAAACAAGTTCTTGAACTCGTCCCATTCCATGGAATCAATTTCATCTCTTGGCCTCGTATTCTTGATAAGATTCCACCATTGATCAGCTTCACCTTCCAAACGATATACTGCTAAGATGACTTTATCATGTTCAGAACATTGAAGAACTGAAAATATCTTTTCAGTAGTACTGATCCATTGTTCAGCCACAAGTGGATCAGAAGACCCACTGAAAGAAGGTGGACGTTGCCTCATGAAGGACTCAATAGAATATTGTTCCCTTCTCTGCTCATTTGGAAGTCCAGAATGATTCATAGCTTGTGTAAGTATAGCAATAAGATTTTGCACTCCATCTCCCATAAAATTTGTTTGTTCAAGAGGGCAATCATTGCATTGTCCATTGCATTGATCAACACGGTTCCTTCGGGTTCCAGCCATCGTCTAAAACCCAAAATGAATAGTGTGAGAGGCAAAAATCATGCTAGGGAAAACAACATAATAAAGGGGGAGTACCTTCAATATCTAACATCTTAGGTTTAATTCTATGACCGTTAGCGTAATTATAGTACTATAACCTATACGTATACTTAACCTTAGGGACATCCCTAGACATACCTTAGAAATATCTCTAGGGATCTCACTAAAGTTCTCGCATCCTAGTTTCCAAAGGTTGACTAAACCTTTCCTCTGATACCAACTGTAGAGACCCGAAGCTTATCGTACATGGACGTTACATTACTTTTGCGGAATACTTAGTACATAACAAAAACACATACACACGGATCGTAATAGTTTAGTGTCTTTGGAAACTCGGAATAAAATCTTCTAATCGTGGGGAAAGATCTTCAACATCTCCCATAAAGATCTTCCTTTTTTTACCTAAAACCTTTCTTTATATCCTGGGGAAAAGAAAACATAAAAGGGTGAGCTCAAATGCTCAGTAAGGGTAAACAAAAGAAATATCAATCACATCATATACATAAGAACATAGCTTTTGGAAATCTTAACCTGCAAAAGAGCTCATAATATCATAACATGGGATAAATCATAGAAGTGAAAATGAGATACCCATAATCATAACATAAAACTTGAAACTTTGTGGCATGAACACATAATCATGGAAAATCATTTCTTGTTAGTCATGACTCATTTCCAAGACTATCTTAGTGGACAAAGTCCCTTTCTGAACCGAGTTCACTCCTCGTTTCAGTCCTGTATCACTGAACCGAAATAACCTTCCGTTCCAGCCATGTCTATCTCATGAGATATAAAATCATTACCCAATGCATTGGAGGGAGATATAGGTCCCACACATCTCATAATGAATCCTTTCTTATGTGTGCCACATAATCATAAAACATACATCATTTCATAACATATGTAACAAAAATGGGATTCTTGAAACATCATGACATCATAAATCAATTCATATAAGATAAAGGAATTCATAAACATAATTCCATCACAACATAGTCAAATGAATGTAAAAATATGGATAGAAATAGAACTCTTTATTATCTTAGATGGAAAATAATTTTGATAAAACACTTGAATTGAATTCTTGAGGAAAATATCCTTTCTTCTTCAAAATCAATTTCTTTTCACAAAACATCATGCAATTTTAAAAGAAAGAGATTTTATTGAAAATAGTCATGAAATCTTTTAGAGGAAGCTTCATGAAAATAAGGCTTTATAAAACAGTAGAAATCCGTTCGTGCCGTATAAGTTAAAAAAAACATTCTTCGTACTTTTGTCGGAAAAGTCAAAAAGTACCTCGTACGAAAAACGAAAAAAGATTCCTTTCATATCCTTTACTAAAAATTCATAGAAGGGTAAAATTGGATTTAAACAATTGTAGGTGGATGGAAATAATATTACATATTGAGGGAACATGTATGTGGATGATAAAATACACCCCAGTAAATACTTACGAATAAACAATCTCGGATAAAAATGAGATTGTGATATTTCCCTTACCTTAGGTCCGACTTGCTTTGTAAGTGTCCGAACCTCCTGTATAATGATTTAAATCATGTTATTGACTTATTACAGAATCATATTCATTGTTATGATATCATATATGGTTCACTTATGACATTATATTACCCGTTCTTTTGTAAATTCCATGTTAAAGAAGCGTTTTGGGTAAAATCGTTTCATTTATCGTAGGTGTTTTGACTTGTTGTTCTTGACATCATTATTACTTATATCATGATTTAAATACTTCCAGAATATAAAATATGATTTATATATCATATATATTCAGTATATATATATATATATAATAGGTAGATAAATAAAATGAAAAACACCGTTCATGGAGACGGTAGTCCGTACGTACGCATGAACGCTGTTTTCCTTTCCTTATTGTCTTGAAATGGAAGTAAGTAGATGACATACATATGTATATATATACATAAATCCAGTAGCTTTATAATGTCATATATTTCATTATTATTTCTTATATATACATTATAATCATTCTTAAATGGTTAACATGGAGAATGAATCTCGTCGCGTCGTGGAGACGGTATTCCGTACGTACGCACGAGCGATGATATCATTTCTATAAATATTGAATTGAATTGGAGTGGATTATACAATATATCAGAATCAATATGATGTTGTAATAACTATGTATAGTTATTCTTTACACCATTATACCCATCCATGTAAGGTGGTGGTGGAAAATAGATTACACCACGGCGTGGAGACGGTATTCCGTACGTACGCACGCGCGGTGATTTCTTTTTCTGTAGGATGGATAGATGGTGAAATAGGGTTGTTTCATACTTATAATAACATATCAGTATATGAGTGATACTGATGTTATTACTTCATAATGAAACAACCTAAGAAGAAGAAGTGGAAGAAGAAATAAAGATGAAAGAATTGGTAACGGTAATTGCCTCTTCTTTGAAGTGCCTCATTGAGACCTCCTCTTAGGGCACTAAAATTGGTCTTTGAGGAAGACCAGAACCTCTAGGATGTTTCTAGGGAAGTGGAGAGGACAAATTGGCATGGGTTGGCCGAGCTTGAGTGCTCAAATTGGTGTGAGGAGGAAGGGGAGGAGGTGTCCTTTTATAAGGGAGGAGAGGGGCACCTTAGGAATACCTCAAAATATTATTTTATATTAAAGTTAAAATCGGTTTATAATGGTTCCAAAGGGTCTTATTTCGAAGATAAAGTGGGGATGGGTCGAAATCCTATCAACCAATAGGATTTAGACAAGTTTAGGGTATTATTTTAACCTTATCAATTAGATGTAACTCTAAGTTAAATAATTTAACTTTTACCGTGTCTTTTTGTTTTCTTTCACTATATGGTTAATAAACTTACTATAACATGCCAAACGAACCCCAAATTGTATATTATTAATACATATATCCTTATCTAAGTCATTTGGCCGGACCTTAGATTTTTAGGAATAAAATAACAATTAATAATATAATATTTGATTTAAAAACTATTTTGTGTCAATTTTGACACTATTTGATATATGATTTTTGTGAAAGTCATAACAGAATTATATGTTCGAACCAAGTTGATTAAATCAACACTAATATATCATAGTAACCTAGAAAATTAGTGTAATTCATAAAAAGTCTTAAATTACATTTATTTTGGTATTTATATTATCAATTATGTCAATATTTCATTAATAAGATAATTACTGCATCATCTTTGTGTCATAAATAAATTATATTATTTGATGTCTAAAAATTACAAATAAAATACCATAATGTAGGAAAGTTTTTTATCTTTCTAATGAATATTTATAATCGAATTTATCTTATGTATAACCCCATATTAAAAATGATTTACTTATTAAACTTTGATTTTAACTATTTTAACCCTTCTTTAAATAAATTAATAATAAATGTCCTAATCTAATCCAAGTGGGCCTAAATGGTCATATTTTATTCCTAAGTTTGTTTTTGGTCGAATTACACTTGTCCAATAGAATTAGGACATGTGTTAGGGTAATATTAATATCATATTTACCCTTAGTTACCCTATTTACTATTAACCGTGGTAAAAAAAGTAAAAAGTTACTATTCACCAAAAAATTATTTTCATCTCATTGAACCACATTTTAGTCCTTGATATTAACCGTGTCTCTCGGATTTTCGAAATTCCATTCACAGAAATGGTAAAATTAAGTTTTATGCAAAATTCAGTTTTTAACCTACCACTTAGTAGTTTCACTATTCATCAAAAATTGATGTTTTTCAGAACAATGCCAAAATTTTATCCCAAGCTATATTTCATATTCCGAATTCAAAAATGAAGTCTATTTTTCCAAATTCATAACATAAAAGTTGCATTAATTAATTTTATAATTAAATCCCGCTGTTAAAACAAATAGCGTGTTTTTAAGAAACAATATCTATCAAAAGATTGACACTTGTTTATGTCTAGTTTAAATGTGAAATTACATCCAATGACCAACATTGTATTAAATTGTAAAAATATATTCTAAATATACTTTAAAACCACTCAAATTAATGATTTATCACTATTAATTATTTCGATTAAAAAAGTTGTTTTTAATTATAATTTAGTAATTTTCACTATTTATCAGAATATGAAAGTTATTCGAAAAGTACCAAAATTTCTCCTTAGGCTAAATTCGATACTCCGAATCCAAAAATGAAGTCCATTTTGAGAGTTAAAATTTCTAAAATTTAAAAAGTGGTTATTACTATTCATAACGGCTAGTTTTAATAATATTTAAATAGCATATCATTGTTTCGTGAAACTCAGGATTACGTACCACACACGCTATCGAGGAAGGTTGCGATTGCGTGTAATGAAAGGCAAGTCAAGGATGCGTGTTGTGCAAGCTTCTTTTGGTGAAGCGTATAACACAATACATTAGTAAAATAAGAAAGAATATTTTTCATAAAATCTCGGGCTGTTACAATTGAATTACTCCAATATTAGATGTTCCATTTCATAGTTATAGTAAATACATAATGAAGTAGATGAGGTGGATGAGATCCATGTGGAAGGATATGTAATGGGTCTATGAATCACATAGACGAGGGTTTTAGGGAGTAAGTTACACTATGAGTTAAAACCCATATGTTTTTATAACACATTATTTAAAATGAAAAAGTTCCTCACACCAAAAATATTCTCTCTATATGAAAATGGATTTGTTCAATATGGGATTAAATGGATTTAAGTATTGAGTGCTAGAATTGTAAAGAATCCAAAAATGAGTTACTTTATAATATTTGTGTTCATGATTGTAACAATTATTCTACATTTATAGTTATATATGAATAGCTATATAATTCATTTCATAATTATATAGAACAAAAAGTAATAGTGGTCAATGATAATTTGGATTTAGTTTATATATAATGTTGAGATGATGCTCTTCTTAAAATCATTTACATTACATCTCAGCACATGTCTAGCATATAAATTTTATTGCAAAAATCCTGAAAAAAGAACAATAGAATATGATGAAACAAGAAGATATGATTTCTAATCGTAAAAGTAAAATTTAAAAGGGTGTTCAGATGCGTTTTTCTGAGAAGAACAAGGTTTAAAGGGATATCAATATTCAAGAGGATCATATGGAAATGTAATGGAATATCATTAGACTCATTTATGGTTGTTATTAATTTTTATAAATATGATTTGGGGACATCTCTCTAATCATTTAATTATTCTAATTCATTATAAACATTGAACATAGGTAGTGGGATTAGAAATATTTTACACTATGGATAGAACATATGATAACAAGACACATTGAACCTTGTAATCAACATTTTAATACGATTATTCTTTGTTGATATATCTTTTTTTCAAACTATCACCATTGAGATATATATAGACTAATTAGTTATCAGAAATAAATATATGATGATTTATTTTTATCAAACCATTGATTCATCCCATATAAAGGGTGGATTAACCACTGATGGGTATAATAGATTGTAACAAAGTATAATTGAAATGATTCTAGGTCATCCCATAAATAGATATTTTTTAATTGATTATATTTTTGACCAATGAGGTTTATGGATTCTATAATTTAAATATATAAAAAATATTTATTTTATTTTATGGGAAGGATTATGTTTATATATAGAGAGAGTATGGTTTCATATATTAGATCACCTAGCTTATATTTTTACCAAATCCCTAATAATTGTATATATTTTATTGAAGATGGAACAATATGGATAATAAATAACAATATGATTCAAAAAACTAATGGACAAGTTTGAAATTTTGTAACATGTATCCCCCACATGGATGCATTGAACATGATTCATGGGGTTAAATATAGTTACTTAAATTTAGTGGAACTTCATGATATCCAATAGGGACATAATAGAGTTAAAGAGTTGCGATAAAAAACATATTTTTTGAATTTTACAATATCGAGAAGGATAAGATAGAGTGCGTAATGAAATATCCAATTAGATGAAAAAATATCTACATGATTTGAATATATATATTGATCTTTTAAGACTTTACTATAATGATTATGTTTATTATAAATTTATTGGATAAATTTTATACAATAATATTGTATTATTATCAAGACATTGATGTGTTGGATATTTATAGACTCCCTAATGTTTTAGTTTATTTTTAAAAAGTATAGGGACTTATTTAATGAGATTTAAAATATGTCAGTTGTTGATAATTTTTAGTTCCAAATATATTTTTAAATAGTTTGGTCCTAATAATTATATTGGTGAATAAACAGATATTGATGATGATGTGAAGGATTTTAATAATATTTTACCATTAATCTTAAATGGCATAAAATTAATAAAAGGACAACACAATGGTAATCAACCATTAAATTATTTCAATGTTTTTTAATATTAGTTGATTTTAAACTAATTTTATATGGAAGTTAAAATACTATTATAATGATGGTGAATATCAATGTTTTTCAATAAAAAATTTTAATGAGTAAACTAGTCGCAATTGGAGAATATTTGTTAAAGAAAAAGGGATGTCCAACGTAATAAAGTATAAGGATTTATTCTGATAACAAGATTTAACATATTATTAGGTGGAAATTGAAATAATGAAAGATGAATCATATAATGATGATATAGATAAATTTATTTATAAATAAAATTACAGAAAACATTACATGGATAAATAATAATAATAAAAACGGAATATTGAAGAAGGAGAAACCCTCATTGAGAAAAACAATGAATGAGTACTAATTGAGGTTCAATTTTTTTTTACGTCTGATAAAAAATTGTAATTTTGAGATAGAAAAGTGTAGTAATTTATTAAGAGATACACTATGAGACATTGGTGAATCAAATTATGAAACATTTCCAATTTAAAATCTTTTACCGTAATCCCACACTATGGTAGCCAATCTTGATCTCATTTTTCATAAAACTGCCCATTAGTTTTTCATAATATGAAGATGTGATTTCTCTTCTTCTTTTTCATTGCTTGAAGTATATAATAAATTATTTAATTGTCCCACCTAAATAAATTCATTTTATTTAGAATATAAATGATAATTCATATAATAAGAAAATATTTTATTTGGTTCACCCATACTATGTTAATCCATGGATCTTTTATGGAATAATTTTCCAATAAACCAAAAATCAACTAAATCATTGATTGGTGGTGGGATTAGTATAGGGGATTCAAAGTCATAGGGTATATTCCCTTATAAGGTGTAGATAAAACACTCTACTTTATTATGGTTACAACTTAACTTCTCAGATTAGTTGACTACTACAAATATAAAAACTATATTACCATGATAGATAATGCAATTTTTGTTGTTGTTTTAATGAATGTAGATGGTGCACATTGATCTCTGAACTGTTCCTCATGGGTTTTGATCCATCATCACCCAAAAAATCATAATTGTTTATGATGTCATGGAACAATGACTTTATTTTATAAAAACCAATCCATAGAGTAAAAATTCATCATTAACATCTTTCTATCATTAATCTTGAATTACCTTTCAGTTAAATAATTCATGTTTCATATATTACTATATATCAGTTTTCTACCTACATGGAAAAAAAGTATAATACATTATTTATGGATACATATATCTATATGAATACTTAATTATAAAATTAATTCTCTCTATTTGATGATATATTCAACACATTTCACATTATGATAACTATCATGTAATCATGAGTTTGGGGTGAGAAACCCTCCTTAAAATCTCATTGAAATAAAAGAATGTGATTTCATAGAAACCACTCACTCCATCCCCAAAGAGAATCCTAGAAATTTTCCAATAATTTGACTTATCCATAGACTTATACATAGATTAATAACTATAAATGTCTTTATAAACATCCATAGAGATCACACTATCGATTTCTCTTCCTATATTCAATCAGTCAACTAAAACATTCCTTTGATACCAAATATAGCAACCCAGGCTTCTCATAAGTGAATTTTATATCTTTTTGGGTGAATATGCATTACATTACATGAACATGCACCTGAAGACCATAATAATTTAGTTCCATTGGGAACATTGAACATAATATTCTTGTATGGTGAATGACCTTCAACATATACCACAAATATCATCTCACATAGCAACCTTATTAAGGAATACCATACCTAAATATTTCTCCATAACCTAGGGGAAGGAAAGATAATAAAGAGAGAACTCCGAAGCTTATTAATGATAAATTTAAGACATATCAACCTATTATCTCATGAAGGAATAATATATGAATACTGGTACATAATCATATACATTACATACAAAGCTAATAGCTAACCTGTCATGGCTCATAAACAAGATACATGGAATAAAATGTTATCATTTTAGAGAACATGAGGAATATGAGTTTGAAACCATTATAAGTCAATCATGAACCATAATATCATGTCATAAATGTGTGTCACCATCATATACATAGAAAACTAGATCATTATTCAAGGTTAACTATTAAGACCATCAAGATAGTGGATCAGTACTCATCAATGGGTTCCCTTATAGATTAGGATGCATGTATTTCCCATAAGGGATCATGGCTCACATGTTTTCTATAGTGAATTAGGACACACCTCTTTCCCATATTTTATGAATTCCATCAACTTATTTCTCATCATTTTTTCATGAGAGATAATGCTTCAACCAATTCATTGGAATTTCATATCAGTTCTATCCATCTCATAATTATAATCATATTTATGTGAGAACCAATATCATTAAACATTCAACATATCATTACATCATTTCCAATGAAAATAAAATGGGTTTCAGAAAAAATTCATAATTACACAATAGAATAACACAAGAGAAATAAATTGATTTCATAAACATTTATTTAACATAAAAATTAACCATATAGGTAATGAATAAATATATATTCATTAAATCTTATCCCATGTAAAGATTATGTAACATTAGTGGCTGCAATCTTATAGGGAAAATAGTTTTTAGAGGACACATATACCATTTATTTTAGAAAAAAACTTTTCATTGAAAATAAAACTTAAAAACATAATATTCTTAAAATAGTGGGGAAAATATTTTCATTGAAAATAACCATGAAAACAAATAATGTTTGATATTATAGTCATTAATAACATTTTATTAAAAAAATAACATTCCCCATATTATTTTTTAAACATAAAATATTTTTTAATATCATTTTATATGAAAATAATCTTAGAAGCCTATAAAGATAGCTTCAATGAAATTATTATTCATGAAGTTGGATAATTCTATTAAAAAAGCACATGTTAAAAGGTAAATTCCTTTCACATTTCCGATAAAACCTAAACAGGAATTTTTCATAAGAGTATACAAATATTCCATTGAAATTTTATTTAAAAAATAGAAAATATGTAAAATTCATCTTTTAAAAGAAAAGGTTAATAATTAATCATTTTTGAAATCTATTATTGGAAACGTAGTTTTGGAAGAATATGTGTTTCTGATGGAAGAGAGAAATAATGTTGGGTTTTTATGAAAATATTTTCTCAATCATATCATGTAACAAAGATTGGAGAAGTGGTAATAATATATTAATATATCATCAATAAAAAGATGAGAATGAAATTATTCATTTTTTTGAGATATGGATCATAATATTTTTTACATCATAAATGTAATTATAAACAATCCAGATAAATGGTGAGGTTGTAACATTAAATCATTACTATTTTAGTAACAATGAATTTTAAGGACCATGTAGATAGTTCATTAATGTAAACTGAAAATATTATTATGGTTATCTAATTATTGATATTATATGTAAATTTGGATGTATATACCCCTCATAAAACATGATTGGTGCATAATATATCCATGTGTCTTATAGAAGGGAAATATAGAAAAACATCACATACCACTTTGGTAATATTTTGAATCATAATCCAAAATAAGATACAACACCAAGTGAAACATTTTTTTCATTAAAATAATGGAATTCATGAAGTAACTTCCCATGAGGATTTATTTACCCCACACAATTAAAATAAGTGGGGAAATTCCACTTTTCTCCAAAAAAATAAAAGCGAGACTCAAAATCCCTTAAAAATTCCTAAAATTTATAAACATAAGACCTATGAATTAAGGATCCTAAAAGATTTATGTAAAACAAAAATTTGTTCAGGATAATAATTCTATTACACATTAATTGTCATTATATACACCAAATAAAAGAAAGAGGTAGTGAATATGGAATGTGTCTCATAAAAGTAAAAAATGAGACCGAAACCCCTTACCTTATGTCCTAACATCCATAATAGTAATTCAATAATATTGTATAATAATTATTTTTTTATAAATATATTGAAGGACCATATTCACATATATAATTCCATTTATAATTTTCTTATGAACATTTTTAACCAATTTCTAAACAATTCATTGGTTCAGTCGCGTTTTAGGTAATAACTGCTTTATTTTTCATATAAGTTTTTTTTGTTATTTTAGGTCCTATTACATTGATCGTGGTTGCATTACCTATAGAATAAAAATAATTAAAAAAATATATTACTTATACATAAATTATAATTTTATTACTTATCATGAAATTTGATTTTGAGAAATTATGTACATTACGATCATAGAGGTGGTCGGTTGTATATACACATGTGTAGCATTTCCATTATTCTACAACCATTATGGAAAAGTTGTATGTTATATATTATCTGTAAATATTTTTAATAATTTCATAAATACAGTTAAATATATATATATATATACATGTCATCCATGTGGTCTTGTGATCAAAATAAAATCACATCGCTCTGTGAATACAGTAGACCACACATACATGAACAATGTTCTCATCTTTAGTTGAATGAATAATTCTTGAATGAAGATAATATGTTGTCCATAAAATGATAAATATCTCATTAATATCATAATTTTTCCTTTTTTATAATATATATTAATTAATTTTGTTTTTATTATCTTATATGTGAAACATTTGTGAGAAAGAATGACATCACCTCACTAGGTGACTGTTCGGCATACATTGGAGCAATGTTTTTGTATACCATGAATAATGTAATGTAATAAACTAATATATGATATAATTAATCCAAAGGTTTATTTATGTTATAAATATCATATTTATAATTTATATACATCATCATACCCAACCTAGAGATGTGGTACGATAAAAATGGATGACATCTCGTCCCGAGATAGTAGTCCGTCGTACACACAAATAATGATTTTGTAATGAATTTGATGGAGTTGTTGAGGGTTACATGTAATTAACTTATATACAATAATATAATTAAATCAAATATTTTTATGATGTTACATCATCTTAATATACTATTATTTTAATAAGTTGGATGAATAAATAAAACAAAAACACTAATTGATGAATGTTACATATTTTTCAGGTATCCTCCTTATGTTTGAACTAAAAGAATATTTTTTTGGATTTTTGTTGAAGATAATTATTTTTAATGAATTTATGGATGTTTTGAACCGATTTGGGAGGTTTTTGTGTGAAACAAATGGGTTTGAAGTTGTGAAGAAGAGAGGAGTGGGTGGCCTTTCATAAGTGGGGGGAGGACACACATCGTATTTTTTAAAAGAATTGACTGACCTGAAATTTTTCATATGATAAATGGGTACAAAATGGTTTATTATAGAATAATTATGTTTTAATTGTTTAAATATTTATATAAAATAGTTATTAGACATGTTTATAGGTCATTTTTATCCTATCATTTTTAGCTTGACACATAGTAGACCTATTTTTTCCTTAACTTTGATAATTAATTTTTACTGCACTCTCTACAAATTTTGGGAAGAATTTGTGTCAAATTTATTTAAAAATATAAATTCTTATAAATGAAAATATTGAATCCATTTTTCCATATTTAAATAACATATGTGAAAAAATTTTGTTTTAAATTAATCCTGTAGATGCGATGAGAAATCATTTTCTTAAGGTGAAAACTTTCAAATGTTTGTAATGTTATTAAATGTTTACTCCATATAAAAGGTATTAAATTGACAAAAAAATGGATAATTTTTTTCTTTAATTGAACTAATTTAACTTCAAAAAAAATTTAAATATATTTTATCTTTATAAATAAGTTAAATGATAATGTAGTTTCCAATTAAAATTTAATAATTTAACTATTCATTATAAAAATGAATCTTTTCATAAAAACAAAAAAAATATCAATAATATAATTTTGAAAATATTATTTAAAAATTTAGGTTTTTTTTATCAAATTAATTTTATAAACATTTAATTTAAAAAAACACATTGAAAGAAACAACACTACTTTTTAGAAAAATATATATTTTCAGTGTAACAAAAGATTTATTATTATTTCACGTCTTAAAAAGACATAAGATGACTGTTACGAATATTACTCAATATATTAAATATAAATTTCATTAAAAAAATCCACAAATTTTTTTATTATATTATTGATATAAAATTATTTTCTACAAAAAATAAATATATTCCCAGAGAAAGAATTTTATTATTTTGAAATGGTTCTTATATTAATTTATAATTAATTAGTCCCCCATTATTCATATTAAATACATATGTAAACCATATTTTAATATATTAATTATTATTACTCATACCTTCCTTTCCAATGTCTGCATGATAACTTAAATATTAGACAATAATATTTTATTAATTTTCCTCATCTCATTTACACTCAACATCTCACATAATGAATGATTAATTTCATATTGTGTTTAATGAAAGAAATACTCATGATTAAATTAAATTGAAAAAATATATATCATAAAATTTCATCATTTTACAATACCATTAATTTTACTCTTTATGTTTTATGATTTTTTTGTTAATAGAGGTTATTATTAACATTTTTAATGCTAGTTTTTTAATTCAAACTTTTTTTGATTATTTTTCACCCCTTTAAAACGAGGAATGTATTGAAATCTGTTATTTACAATGGAAACCCTATATTGAACCTCAATGCATCAGTTTGTATCACGAGAAAAACTATCTTAGGTATTTGGATGACCATTTACCCATTTACAGAAGATGTATTGGAATTAATCCTTGATGATATGGTCACAGTGTATAACATTATGAATTCCCTTAATGTGAGATTTTTTATTTATGTTCATGTGATTATTCAATTAGTTAAAATATTCGTGGATGAGTTTCAAGATTATGATATTATTTATATAAAATCAAGTGGTCCCCTTTTATTCTATCAATATTACTCTTCATGTTAACATTATTTATTAAATTAAATGTGTTTTAGTTATTTAATTTTCTATTTTTATTAATCCTTATGTATTCATGATATATTCAACTATATTGAAACCCTTATTAATAAAATAATCTCAGAAATTTATTATGTTTCATTTCTGTTGGATGTGAGTAATTTTATTATTATTAATTTGTAGGGATATACTAAATGGAATAATTGTTCTATCAATGAAAATAATATGTTTTATTTTACGTTATAAACTATAATGTAATAATGTAGTATGTATATAGTTATTGAGGGATACTACTACAAATTCATTTGGGATGTGACAAATTTTATCTAGAACCAATGTTAAAAAAGTAACCACTAATTATGGTCTACTAGGATTACTATCTTTATAGTTGTTATTAAATAATGTTTATTAGAAACCTTGTGACATATATTAAAGAAAAAAAATAATTATTGGATAAAACCCTAAGAAATAATTGAATATTATAATAAAATAACATATTAATGTTTTAATGAAGAAGATATTATGGGTTATTTTCATAGAAATACATTTCAATATGGACACTACAAGTGATCATGGTTCTGGAACTGTTGTATATTTTGTGAATATCTCCAAAAGGGGACATTTGTTCTTGAATTTACAATCACGTAGTGCGTGAAAACAGGCCTTAGATGGAACCATTTTTACTCATAAGTTATATTCATGGGATTATTCAAAATTTCATTTTAAAACATTATGAAATATGTTAAAAGGTTTTTATTCTTGGGAATAATTCCTTAGGAAACCTTTTTTATAATTATAAATTTATATTTTCCTAAATTTTTCAATTAATATTATGTGATTCAATCATTTTGGATTATAAATTATGTTTCATAATGTTATGATCTAATATAGTGTATTCAATTATTTATAAATTTATCATAGAGGAAGGAATGTGAATCATACCAATACATATACCCCGTGTAGGGATTCCCCTTTACGGTAATATATTGAAGCTCGATCTAGAGTTGTGGTTAGAACTGATGAAATTATATACATATTGGGGTAGCATACATAGATTATTAGAGATAAAAATTATCTTATAGAGGATCTTTTTTATCCAGTATATTGTATAATAATTTTAGTTCACTTCATGCATATGCAACCTCTATCTTTCAATGGGAATATAAATCCATTTGTAGATGAGAAATGGATATTTTCCTTTGAGAATATATTTCTCTCACTGGGAAGTAATAAAAGGGAGAATGATTTAATGAGATTTAATAATATCCTAGGGAATGTTGATCTGTTCTTTTTATTCAATCAAAATAATAATTATGGATTGAAAAATAGAAAACATAGAGTGGAAGGGTTTTAAGGTACTATTATTTGACAAAAAAATCTTTCTTGAGCAACGGGTAGATATACAGATGCAATTCACAAGTCTAAGAAAAACATATTCAAATTTTGATAAGTATAATAACAAATTTAAAAGTTTATTAATGAATTATATAGACTACATATATTATCTAAAGAGAATGTTTGACTATTTTCTTTGTTGGATAAATATTTTATTTTGCGGATAACAAGTGTACCAAACCTTATCATAATTTGAGGACATAATATCTGGTGTAATGAATACAGATAATTAATTCTCTATGCCTTTTTAATTATAAGGGATGTAAGTGATAAATATGGTGGTATAGTAAAAATATTTAAGGGGAAGAAGGGAATGGCTTATTTTACATTGTATGATAATTTTGTAATGAAACACAATGGATATTTCTTAAAGGGAATTTAATTTATTTATAATTTGTAGAGGGAAATGTTGTCCAGTGAGTGAATATAAGGGTAATAAACAAACCTCTAATGATTAGTGTTTCAAATATAGGGAAATAAGTCTCTCTAAAACCGAAATTCCATGAATAAATGAAATATACCATAGAAGCTGTTAATTTATAAATCTCAAGATTATGTTGTTATTTCTTCCAAAGTGGTATGATTATATTTCTTGAATATTTTAATATAACAATAATTTAATAAAAATATATTTTAAAATGGAATTTTGATTATAAGAGTCATCAAAAATCTATAAATTGTGTTGATTTGGGAATAATTTATCTATTCATATCATATTACCTTAATAGTTTAGGATAAAATCATGTTTTTATAAGTTTGTGTTTGATCAAAAGTTAAATGTATTAAACATCCTTTTGAGGGATTCATGTGATGGGAGATTATTAGGATGATTAATATTTTTGGAGAAATTTATAGAAAAAAAACACAATGGTTTAGTATATGATTCAGTTAAAAATTTATTTAAGGGTGATCCCATTACATAATATTAATGGTTTTGATTAAATTGGAGTTAATATGATCATTTTGGTTAAAGTAATATTAGTAAATTAAGATTATTTGATTTTATGGAAAAAAATAACTCTTATAGAAAACACTTGTTGTAAAAAAATGATTTGTAGACCAATTTTATTTTTGAGGATGTTCATTATATTTTTGGAAACATTATAAGAAATATATTAATAATGTTTTAAAAAATGAAAAACTGGCATGCCAGGAGACAACCCATAACATATAGTATGGTTTTGGGTCTTGAACCCATAAATGAAGTGAGATATAGAATAAAACACATATCATTGGCCTATGTGATGTTATTGTTGATTCAAAATTATTTTTAGTTAAATGATTTGATAGATAAATACTAACGGGATGGATTAAAAGGAACTTTGGGTGTTGGTGTTGAGTTTTAGTTATTAACGTATTATATTGGATATTTCATGTTAACCATTTTGCTTTTGGTAAATATATAGACTCATATTAATGGAATAATCATTAATTATGGACATGATGATCTGTTAAATGGTAATTTTAGTTATTCCATCCTAAGACAATTCATCTTGGATTTTTATTTTTTGGTTAAAGTAATGAGTTGTAAATTGATCGAAGCCCATCCAATGGACAATGTTTAAATTTTTTTGGGTTTTCTATATCAAAATAGTTAAATAATCCCCCAACTATAGGAAAAGTATCTTAAATGAAACATGTTTTCCTTTTCTATTCACATATGAAAAATCAATAGTATTTTATCTAATAATAGATTTATGGTTTGGTGGTCATTAACATTCTCCCGATCAATCATATTATTTTGTTCGATGATCTCTATCACACTACATAATTTATTATGTTTTTCATCCATGTCCATATTTTCACAACCAACCAATTCACCAGACATTGATTCCTAGTTTTGAGTTATTATAGAAGATATTTTTATTTCTCTTACCATATTTTGAGAGGTTGTTTTGTTAATCCTTTTTATGATGTGGGATTCTAAGAAAGGTATTTCAAAATTACATGGATTGTTTATCGAGATCATGATCAAATTTTGAGGAAAATGTTTATGAAGGTGGGGAGAATGTTACACCACAAAATTCTAAAAGAACGTCATTTTGTTTTATAGTGTAAAAACTAAAAACATTGATATTAAAAAAACCCACACAATATATATCATTAAATTAATTCTCTCAGATTTCTTGTGGTATATGGAGCCCGAAGCCTAAAAGAACAATAAAATAGTATAACATTATTATTTAGCTTCTTTATTAGAGAGAATAAAAAGTAAAAAATGATTTTTGAAATTTATATCAGTTAAAATTTATAAAATAAATTATATTCAAATTTATTGATTATAAATAAAATTATAATCATTTAGATGAAAACAAAAAGTTTTCTAAGAAACTATATTTTCTAAAATGGCTGTGTTTTCATGCTTTGCAAATATAATTCAAGATCAAATTTAAAAAATTTCAGAAAAATAATTTTTAAAAATTAACTTCAATTTTGTTATCATAATATAAAAATTATCTTACAATGAATTTTTTATAATTTTATAAATTGATTAATTTTTGAATGAATAATGATAAATACTCATTTTTATTGTAAAACTCATTTTCCTTTAATTAATTTTAATGTAAAAAATTTTGTATAATAATTTTTTAGAACTAATATTATTTGAATAATACTTAAAAAAATAAATTATGTTTATTTCATTAATTTCAAAATTTAATTTTGATATAAAATATGTATATTGTAAGAAAATAGTTTTCCTTTTAAAATTTCTTTTTTCACCTAGCCTATAAGATTATATTTTATATACAATTTCCCACTTTATTAATTGAATTTTGAAAAATTAATTCCATATTTGGTATCATGAGAATTATTTTTATCTAATAATTTCAACATAATTATTCTTCATAATGAATTGTAAAAACAATAAAAATATATTACTATGGTTAAAGTGAAAATAAGTTTACATGGGGTTAAAATAAAATAGTAAGGTTTAAAATGAAATATAAAATAATAAAATTTATATTTTATGTTCATATTGGAACATTATTTCTTCCATGGTTAGATAACGACCCATTTTAGAGGTTTTATTCATGTAAAAAAATTTTGTGTCAATTCTTTATTTTAAAAGCATCTATATGTGTCATGTCCTCTAAATATTGAAGTACAACTAGTCTCCCCGACTCTTAACAATAACGAATAATTTTTAATCATCAAATACCAAAATAATGTCTTTATTATGATTCCTAAAAAAATCCCATAGTCTTTTTTAACATAAATCCAATCTTGTAGGACATTAGGTATAAATATGGAGAGGTTGTTCGAAGAAGTGGTAAAGTTCCATACCATGGGTTTTCATTTTACATCTTATTTCGACGCATTATGATATTCTAAAAATATGATAAAATAATAAAAAACTATCTTATATATAATATTATATAATTATGTTAATTTAATAACATATATCCAAATCCAATTCCGTCAAATGAGAAACAAAACAGTTGATCAAAAGTATGGTGCGCTACCACCATGCGAACTGACGCAATTTATTTTCCATCATTACATCAATCGACATGAAATAATGGTGGATTTTAAATATTATATTTGATATTAATGAAATTAATATATATCATGACTTATAATATCATATATTTTTTCTCATCTTCTAATCCATTGGAAAACAAATATGTCGCTCTTGCGTACGTGTGGACTACTATCGCCACACATCGATGTGAATTTTAATTCAATTAATTTTTACATTATTCATAAGATAGATGTATCTAATGAATATAGATGAAGTATTTGATAAACAAATGTTTCTATAAATGTGATATATTATTTTCATTTCTTATGTTATGTATGTTCAAAAAATATAAACAACGTTCATAGATACGTACGACCTACCGTTTCCATAAATAGTGTAACTCATTTTAAAATTTCTAAATTATATGGACTATTATAAAAATTAATATAATGATTATATATTATATTTATAATATGTTTAATACATTGAAGATAATGGAACCATGATTAATGAAAAATCTGTGAAATTACCAAACATAAATAAACATGAAAAATAAGTTAATAACACACAAAATAGTGATTTTATCTATAAATTATTAATAAATTGTTAATTAAACTTTAAGATAAAATAAATTTGTTATTATATATATTATTATTTTTATATAATATATATAGTTAATAAATCTATTCTTATTATACTATAGGTATAGTCACATATAAGGGAAATCAGACCAAGGGTAAGGGTTACTCATCTCACTTTTACTTCTTTGAGATGTATGACATATTACTCATTTAGTTCGTCTATGTGGTGTATATAATACCAATTATATATTTTATATCATTAATAACATCATATTAATGGTATTTATATAGTCATATGATGTTATTTAATTCATCGGATTTATGATTCAGAAGTTACCAATGTGGTAAAAGTTAATGTTATAATCTCAATGTCCATTAGGATGGTTCAACATTATGTTTCTAATGATGAAATATTATGATATATATTTTAAAAAAATTATTCTAATTATTTGTTTCTATATAATTAATATTTTACTCCCATTTTCCTTTCTTTAAGAAAAATAGTGACAAATAATTTCTTTTATGAATTTAGGAATTTATTTTTCTTTTTGGTCATAAATAATTTTTATTATAAATACATGACATATTAAACATTTTTAAAATAGTATTTAGCATTATAAACAAAATTTCATCAATGAAAATTTTATCCATAATTGTATTTTTATAAATATTTTTAATATGTATTTTTCTTTTTTTTTCTGAATAATGATATTTTTGACTTTCTATACAAAAACATTAATGGAAACATTATTTTAATATATACACCATGAAGATAATTGACCTCATTCATAACTACTCAATTTTTTGAAGTTTACATTATAAGATTAAAAATTAATTTTCAACAAAAAGAATATTTATAATATATTTTGAACATTTAGTTTTAAATAGATGATTTAAAAATTATAAAGGTTATTTTTGTCAAAAAAATTTCATTATATATTTATTGGATTTATAATAATAAAAATATAAAAAACCATATTATTATTATTCTCCACTAGGGATATGATTTGATAATCCCATCTTTATTGTGTTGTTTCATCATTTATGAACTTTTGGACTAGGGATGTCCAATGTTGATTCTATTTATATTAATCTAGACAATTAATGATTATGTATATTTATTTCTGTTACTATTAACATCTATTATCATAGTATTAATTATGAATGTTTATAAAAAAATTTTACCCTATCATTTGAGCAATGCATTGGACTTAGTATGGGATGTGTGGGGCCCACTTTAGCCACTTGATGCATCAGTTGGTCTCATGATAAAAACTTTCTTGGTTATGTGGCTTAGGTTTTTATAAATTATATAATATGTCTTGGAATGAGGGCCTAATAGTATAGTTATGATGAAAATAATTATATATTTCCACATTGTGAGAATAGTTATTCATTTCAATGACATTTTTCGATTAGCTAGAATTTCTATTATTATGTTTCAATCACTTAAAACTATTTTTATTGCGTTATTTTACCATCATTTATTCTTTCTATATTATTCATCATGTTAAAGGTAATGATTATGTGGCATGTGATTCTATTATTAACACATCAATATTTATTCGGTCATATGTATTTATGGTATGTTTTACTGTACGCGTACCATTACTATGGATCATAGCCCATGCCTTTATCAAGTTTCATTCCCCTAGAAAACCTGAATGTTTACAATAATTGATATGTTGGGATATGATAAATGGAATAATGGTGTTCTCATAGAAATTATTATGTTGTATTTTATTTATTCAATTATAATGTGATATTCAAGTATGTATCTACATTACAATGAATACGAAAGTATTTATTCCTTTGGTATGTGATCTATTTTATCTTTCACCCATATAATTTTTTAACCATCGACTCTATGATATTGGGGTCCACGTATTTATAATTACGATTCTACAACATACTGGTTTTTTGTTTCTTGTAGTAATCTTATTCTGAACTTCCTACATCAATAATTTTACATGTTTTTAATTCCGATCATCAATTAAAATGTTATTTCATATATTACAATCACATGTATTTCCTGATACTTCTTCCCCAGGGATCAAACATCCCCCAATACCAATATCACATCAATAATAGTTATTAACATTTATAAACATCGGGAGATGGTAATTGAAAATTTTCTCAAGCTGAGGAATGTTGTGTATCATGTTTGACTAAACTATTTATTATAACTCCCATGTTCATAAGTTTACTTATGGTAATCATTTATAATTTTTTTCTTATAAAAATATGATGCAATGACATCAACTTGTATGTTTACCCATTAATTTTTTATTTTAATCCCCATTTATGTCTCTATGTGATGGTTTTCATGACAACTTTGATTTGTCAAACACACCTTCCTCAACACTATTGATCGAAACCAACAAGAAATAAAACCAAATCCTATAAATATAATATTTTTGTATCTGTATCATAAATTGAATGTTAAATTCTCAAATAAAATAATCCCTTATTTTTTCGTTTTGTTTTTTCATAACTCGGGAACACCCACATTGTGTGGAATCATATTTCCAAAATAATAAAATCTGATTAGATGAGTATTATTTTCTATTTTAAATGTTTCTTCTAGAGATATTTTAGTTCGTTGACAGTTATAATTTTCAGTTACATGAAAAAAAAATTGTCTTTTTTGAGCATCTTTATAACATATAATGAACAAACACTTCTTTATACATACACTCAAGACACTTATATTCATTGATATTCTAATGTGTTATTTTATTTATAAAAAAATTCATTAAATATATCAATTTTTTTTCCAAACCTCGCATTGAAATTAATTAAAACATGTATGACATATATTTTATATGTTATACCTGGAGTCTAGAGACTCTATTGATATTAATTTTATCAACAAATACCGATGAATTACCTCCCATAATCTTCGAAACATTTGATATATTATTCCAATGTATTATTCAAACCATCAATAATATTGTAATTCTATTCTATCATGAGTATTATTTCAACTAACTAATCCAATATTTCTTTCATCATATATTTTAGATTTTAAATTTTTACAATTATATGAGTCATATCTTCTTTTATAATCTACATGAACAATTTATTATGATGAACTAATCCATAATATTTGTTTATTTTTCACTCCAAATAGTTATGTCTTTGAGTGAGAACTATGAAATAGATAATAGTTGAAATATCCCTTATACTTCTCTGTAATCATCTTCATATTTCTTTTTCAATGTGTCTTCAAAATCCATGATAATATATTATTTAAGGTATTTACATTCCTCAATTTATTATTCATAGAATTATTCTAAACCAAAATTCTCCTTTGAATACAACTAATTCCCCAAGATGAAACTGTACCATTTTATCTATCCATCCAATTTCATACCAAATTTCGTTGAGATTAATTCATAATATTCATCAACATCTTTATCTTTAATTGGAAACAGTATAGAATAGTCTCCCGCCTATCCACACTAGAATAATGTAAGTGAAATATTTCCTTGAAATTTTCATTTACTCCATTTCATATCTCATGAAAATTATAACATTACCTCATCAACATATTCTTATTACTAATAACAATTCAATTAATTCTTCTTACATTCTTTTATTTCAACTTCCTAAGATTTCTATTAGCTATATAATTGATGTCCTCGTTATTTATTTAATATAACCCATGTTTACTATCATTTTTCATAAAAATTTATTCATTAGATCATTATGTCCAAGAAAAAAAGAAATTAATGTAAACCATTATGACCGAATTCTTCGGATTCCCTTGATGATCATAATGAAATTGATGATTTCTCTTAGTATATTAATATCATTTACAATCACATTTACCCAATAAGATAATTTTTTCGCATACTTCTTCCTATGAATATGGCATTTTTCCTCTACTGTTGACTCTCATTCAATGATTTTTTGAATCATTATCCACATGGAGTTTGATCAAATACATGATATTTCCATAATTTAGATTTTATAGGATATGCCTACCCCAAATGCATTAATTTATTTAGAATCTACATTTAATAATTTTTATCTCTCATTTATAAGGCTTCATCATTGATAATATCAGAGGTCCCATGAATGGTTGTGGTTTAAACATCCATGCGTAATGATCAAAAGTAGTACTACATCCAATTTTACACTACAGGATAATTTATCCATAGAATACTAAAATTGAATTTTAAATTATAAAATCCTTGAATTTATCATAATGCGTGAAAAAGATAAAATTCAACTCAACTAATTAATAAAATTATTTAAAAACGTAATAAATCAAAAAATGAAACATATGATACAATACTAACAATTATACCAAAAAATACATTAGTAAGAAATAATTTCTGGTCGAGGGGGGAATCTGGGTATTTATCAATTTTATTTATAATTTTTTCCTTTAAGATCTCAATACTATATTTGATCATTGTCTAATAATTATAGGGTCACAATTTAATTATTATTAAGATACTGAAATGATAAATAATTCTATTATTCCTTAAATTAACTTAATTTTAATTAATTATATCTTGGTGGATATCCTAATTTTATCACATACTTTTATGTTACTATGGTTATGGCATTGGTTTTGGGAATTTATAGTTTTTTATGTTATTTAAGCCTTTTGGATGAATCGTGGTTAGGGGAAACCATGCAGAACTCCTATGTATCTAAGGAAATATATGTCAAGGTGAATCTTTGAAGTATCATGGTTTGAAAAAACTATGAAAAAATAGGGTGGCCTCCAGAATATATAGAGAAGACCCATTCACAAATTTTAAAACTAGTTTTCCAAGCATTGAGTTTAATCCTTGTGTATTGTTAAATTATAATGAAAATTAGTATCTGTCACATCATTTCAAATAAAACACTCATTCTTTTCACCATATATAGGAATGTAAAAACAAGAGGGTTATTTTGGGAGATTGTGGAAATTACATTCCACCTAGATATTTTTCATTCCAAATCGTAGAGCTTTAGACATGTGAATTAATTTATGAATAACTATTATCCTTCTCCTCAAAAAATGGACCATTTTTATTTGGGTAATACCTATTTATGGTCTTCTATAATAATAATTTGTGGTGGTAGAATGTTTTATTCATAATCATTTGAGGAGGGTTACTTGTGATTATAAATCCGAGGTCCGGATATGATTTTATCTTGGTGGTTTAGTTCTTGGTTGGTCACTTCACACTTACCATAAAGTTATTAAGAACCTAAAAGTTTAATTTTTTTACATTTAAATAATTTTTTATATATTATAATTTTTTAATAAATAAAATGGATGGATTTTCTATTCACAAGAATTGAATTTAAATCTGGGTGGTTTTGAACATAGAAAATATTTTTGATAAAAAATTTACTTGATTGGATTTTTATTGAAAATAACCTTGATATCCTGAGGTAAAAATTGATTTGAATAGGTTAGTAGGGCTGAATGAATATATATGATTGGTTATTTTTAAATGTGGACATGTCTAGCACAAAAAAATTGGGGCACATTTGACTAGGTGGATTGGGGCTGCATTCATGACATATATATACAAGGCCTTTTCTGGTTGTATATAACTTGTATCTCTATATTTATATAACACAATATTATAATACCATGCAAATAATTGGGTATAAATGGTTAAGAACCACTCATGATAAAAGATTTTTTTTTGGACACATTGTGTCGATATAGAATTGGGGGGGATTGGATGGGTCCTATATGTGAGGGTTAAGTGATTAATGTGGGACTTTTTCTTACATATATTGGGTGTGTGTGTTCTGAGGTGGGTTATGTAATTAAAATAATATAACTATATGAACATTTTGATTTTAGTATGAGTTTATTATATGGTTAACTTCAATTTTTTACTATATTATATATATATATATATAATTTATAATATATGTGAGATAAATTTTTCTTATTCAACTAACACATATGGGACGTATCTTGTGGATTTCCTATATAGTATGTATATTCACCCATACATATGAATCCACATGGAAATGTTCTCATCAAACTTTTTAATGTTGGTAGGGGATGCTATATTAGATTCTTGTGGGATTTGCTGATGCATATGACTAAGATGGATCTAAGGTATTGGTGATAGTTGTCATGCTGATCATCAAAGAGTACCATGTTGGAATTCTTTCATTCCTTTTGGGTCTTTCAATTATATTAACATATATTACTAGTTTTCACTAAAATTTGATTATTATGAATTCGATTTATATTCATGTTGTTATTTTTTATTTATTCATTAATATTGTTCATAAAATAATTATGTTTGTCTATTGTTGGTGGTGATATATATGTTAGGTAAACTATTTCATATCATATTATTAAACTGAAAGAATTTACTTCCAACACATGATGTGCAAGGAATGTAACATAAGATTACTGTCATATTAAATTTGACCAATACAATGGGATGAGACTGGGTGTAAAAAATGGTATTAGTTCTTTATGGACTATCAGTCTAGAATGGTGGGTTTTAAGATAAGATGTTTCCATATGTGAAATGTATGTATAAAATGGAATAAATAATCTCTTTATATTTAACATCAAGTAACTAGTGTAGTCCAAGTATTAAAAATTTTATTAATCATACTTAATATGGTGACCCATGATTATTATTGATTGATATTAAATATTTTTAGAAGAGTATTCATTAAATTACTGAAACAAGCATCTGAGTCTCATTAAGGTAATTTTTAAGAGAAAAAAATTATTATTCTTAATTTATGAAATATCATCAAAATATCCCATGAATATCTGATCACATATTACTCCTCTTAGAAATAATATACCTATACCTTTCTTTATAAAACGGGGAAGAAAACATATAAAGGGATAATCTTACATTATAATGACATTAGATTATCATACATATATATTCCACAATTATTTATAAATACCCATTAAATTACAAAAACAAACACCAAAGGATTGTAACATTTTAGTGTCTTTGGAAACTATTAAGAAATTTTTTTCGTCCATATGTATATTAAATAATCTCCCACATTGATAATAATAAATATATCCATTATTTGACATGTTATAGGTTATAAATTGCTTCACGACCAAGGAAAAGAAAACATAATAAAGGGTGAGATGTTCATTTTGGGTAAACAAGGGAGAAACATAATGATAATATCAACATAAGGGTGTGACAACATGAGAATAACATTGTAAAACCATGACCTCTTTATCAATGATCATATTCTTGAGACATGGAATAAATATTGGTAGGTCATAATAATATATTTATAATAGAATAAAAGAATATGATCAATGATATCATAAAATTATGAAAAGACATAGATTTGTGTAATACACATAATTAAAGAAAATAATTTACATAGTAGTCAAAGATAATTTACAAGGATGTAATTGTGGAACGGGTCACTCTTCAAAATGTAATTATAGTCCCAGCTCAAACCTAGAACTACCATTGCATCCAAATACCCTTACGGAACCTATTTCACTCTCCATTCCATTCCTATCTCTCTCATGATATATAAATCCTTACCCTATAAAATGGTTGTATATATTGGACCCACTAGAATTGTAATGAAAAAAATAATTATGTGTCAAATAAGTTCAAAAAATAATCATATCATATCCTATTAAATTAAATGGGATTCTAAAACATTTCATTATATCATAACATCTTAAAAAGAGACAAGTTTCATAATCATTTCTTTTTTTAATCATAGTATAACCAATTGAAAAATAAGCTAGTTTCAAAAGTGTTTTATAAATTTAAAACACATTGAAGAGAAATGGGTTTCATAAACATCCGGAAATAGTAAATATAAAACATTCAGTGAAATAATATGTACATAATCCATAAATCATTTCCCCAGTAAGGCCTATGTAACATCGGCTGATGTATTCATATATTGAAAATAAATTGTACTTAAAATTTAAAATTATTCTTTAGTAAAACAACCTTTTATCATTGAATAAAACATGATAAAATATAAAGCATATTAAAATTATTTTTCATCAAAAATAACCATGAAAACTTATAATGAATGGTTAAATGTAAATTCTAGCTAGGGGAATGAGATTTTTTGTTTTTACTATACATGATAAAACAGAGATTCCATTTAAAATTAAAATAAAATCAAAACATACATTTTTTTGGTAAATGTATTGATTTTTTAATTAAATAAAATTATTCAAAATTGAAAAAACATGTGTAATAATATTATTTATAAATAATAACAGAATTTTAAAACTATATGATAACATTATAAGAAAATATTATTTTATAAGAAAAGGTATTTCCAATCGATGTGGAAAACAATATTAGATTTTATAAAAAAAATTATATTATTTAAATTTCCATAGAGTATAAAAATGGAACTATTACTTGAATATATCATCAGTTACTAGATAATAAAGAAACTGATTTCTTTTTTAGAGATTTATCACATGATTTTATCTTCAGAATCATAATTATAATCAATCCTGATTAATGATGGCATTATAATATAAAATAAATAACACATTCATAACTTTGAATGGTAATACCCATGAATGAATAATATAAAATTTAACTTAAAATAAAATTAGAAAAATAAAAATCATGATATTACAAGTTAAAGGGTCAGTATAAACATCTATTGAAATAATATAGGTTGATAACCTAACATATATCTCAGTGAAGGCATGTTGAGAGAAAAAACCCTTTCCTTGAGTACATACTTTCATCGTACAAGTTCAAAACTATAAAATAATAAATATATGTCTATTATACATATATGAAAGAAAAATATTTATACATGTCAAACCATATAGGATTTTCTTATCACGTTTTATTAAAAGTTTTTAACAATTCCATGGTGATTTTATGCTTCGGTTAATAATCACTTTGTTTTTCATATATGGACTGATTTCTTATTTTCAGTACTATTAACATGATCATGAATTAAAAATATAATTAAATTAAACTATTTTAATATATAATATATATAATCATTGTATATTTATTTAGATTAATCCATAAAATATAGTGATAGAAACAAAAATAAACCATTTAGGGAAGTGAGAGGTTATACGGTTACAAGAACGTTGTTTAAATTTTCTTTCATGTCTTAAAGAATGAAAAATAAACAATATATTATTATTATAGAATAATTTTTAGATTATATATATCACAAATTTTTCTTAATCCCATCCTTTTTACCTACCATGTAAAGCGTGAACAAATCACATCAATCTGTGAGGTGGTAGTCTATTGTGCAAACAAACGACACTATCGTGTTCTTGGAAAATAGATAGTGTGAAGTTATGCATGATGTGATATAAAAATATAAGAAAAACAATATCATAAATATCATATATAAATAATAAATCCATCATTATTTATATACTAGAGAGGTTGAAATGAACAAACGAATAACATTGGTTTGTGAGACGATTGTCCCTCGTACAAATGAACAACTATTTCATAAACTATTTGAATGATGTGGATATGGTTGAAGGTAATTTACTAAAAATAACGAAATATTTATATATATATGATACTATGTTTATTATATAATCATTATATAATAATAATCACGTACATTTGTGAAATATTGAAAACAAAAATGCTTATTGAGGAATTTTACATATTATCTGGATATCCTCTTTATGTTCTCACTAAATGCCTTCTGAGGATGGTGTTATGTCCTCAATAGGGATTATATGTTTATAGAAGGGATGTTGGGAATTTATTTCGGTAGGTGTTTCAAAATATAAATGGGTTGAAGGTGTTAATATAATAAGAGAGGTGGGGGCCATTTTTAATTATGGTGGGTGGTACCAATGATTTTTTTTTAAAATAAAAAGGTTTACCCAAATTTTTATCAATCCATATGGATCCAAAATGGACCTATATAGATCCTTTAGTAGTTAAAAGAATTTTTTTCCAAATAATACGTTATTAAATGTTTTGGTTTATTTTTAGCTCCTATCATATTAGTTAAACCCCCCTGTTAAACCATTTTTTATTTTAATAACATTAAATAATTTTTATTATTTTCACTATTCATTTTGGAAAAATACTTAGGTGAAGATATTACATAATAAAAATTAGTATGACTCGAAATATTCAATCCTATTTTTACAAACAATATTAAAAAAAGTTTCCACATTTAATTTAAAATAAATCCCACAAACATGATGAATATGAGGGTTTTAAGAGAGAAGAAGATCGAAATTGAATAATGTTTTAATATCCAAATTAATTTTGAGATTCATGGAAATTAACTAAATTGGATTAATGGATTTATAAAGAAATATTTTTATATGAAAAAAAATTTATAATCTAATTTATAATTATAGATAAATTCAAAAATATGTTATTTTTCAATTAACATTCATATTTTTTCATTAATAATAAAAAATGAGACTTCTGAGAAAAATACAAAAAAATCATCACATACTAAATTTTTCATGATGAATTAATAAATTATGTTCATTTCATAAAATAAATTTCTAAATATTTTTTGAAAATAAATATTATTAATGTATATAATATGAAATAGAAATCATATTTTGAGAAAATAACACATTCGAAAGATATAATGACCTTACTAAAAATTAAGTAAAATTTTAATCAATATGTTCCTTTTATATACAACCATAATAATTTATATTAAAATATTATTTATTGTTATTTATATAGAAATGTTTAATGTCTAAATCATTAATGGTAAATTTAAATAACTATATTAATAATATATCATTTTTTTAATAGTAGTGTCATGTGAAACACAAGCTATCCCATTATTGCATGTATTATAAGTTTAACTTGGTTATTCATGTAATGAAAGATATAATAAATTTTAATTTATAAAAAAAAAATTATTTTGTAAAAACTCTTGGCGTTACATTCTTCCCCACAAAAAATGAAATTTCACCCTCTAAATTCTATACTGTGATATGAAAAATTGAGGATAATTTTGCCTCAACATATAATAATGTTCCCATTTTGCTTCTAAAAAGTACTGGGTTCACCAAAAAACATTGATCATGTGAGTGGTATTATATTTTATAACTTACCCAGTGTTATCTAAAATATCAACCGATTGTTTCTCATAAGAGTGATCATTCTCTAGTGGTATGATATATGAGTTATGTACAAGCGAGGGGTTTAGTATATACACTCCTCAGAGAGATACATGGAACATGTAGTATAATTGAGATATTTTGGGTGAATCACCATTAGATAAACCACTATATAGATATAATCAGGAATATTAGTGGGATTGATATACCTCAGTAACAGTTTCCATTTCATCTTAAATATCTTTACCTTTATCGATGGAAAAATTATTATGAACACATTTTAACCAACATTAAATTCTAGACCTTTTTGGTGATTATAAGATGATCATTAGGACCAAATCTAAAATTCAATATTACAGTGATGAATGAATAGAACCTTAATATACATTTCTACAATGATATCAGTTCCCAATAGCTTTTATTCTTATACATCATTCTAGCAGGCTGGGGATGAAAATTTCTTTATATAGTCGGATTCATAACATGCCGCCAAAATGCTTTGGATAAATATACATCTATAAGAAAACTAAACTAGATAATGGTGTTGATCCCATCAACCATTTTAATAAAAAGAAAAATATCTCAAAATATCTGAGAGGGTTTAAATTATTCTCTTAGACTGACAATCTATCGGAGGATGATATGTAGTACCGATAATCATCTCTATATCAAGGGATTACTGAAGACCTCATAATAGCATTAAGGTAAAACATGGATCCTGATCAAATATAATGGAATGTGGTACTCCATAAAGCATTACCACATCCAAAATGTATATCCTGGAATTATGATATAGTGATAATTATTCTATGATTTTAATGATAGTTTCATACTTAGTAAAGTGATATCCTACAACCCATATATCATTATGACATTTAGGCATTTTTGTTATTCCAGTGACATAATCATTGGAAATTTTATCCCATTTCCATTTTGTTTTGTGTAATTGATGTAACATCCATTTATATTTTTTATTTCATCCTTAAATTGTTGGTATACATGGCA
Organism: Viscum album; assembly: GCA_963277665.1. Classification (NCBI taxonomy): domain Eukaryota; kingdom Viridiplantae; phylum Streptophyta; class Magnoliopsida; order Santalales; family Viscaceae; genus Viscum; species Viscum album. The sequence goes on from OY728156.1 coordinate 323,234,415, forward strand.
CTAAGATAAAAACTCATTGAAATATCTCTTCGCTCCAACCAACTTTAAATACTTTTTCAAATATCTCTAAAAATTTTTAATTCCCTGATGAATAAATAATGATATACTATGAGTTTCCTCTATAATACACTTTCAAGTATGGTATGGATGGAATATATATATTGTTTTTAAAACACATCATTACATTCTGATCTTTTTTAAACATGGGAACATTTCTATCCCTATATTACAACTCTATATCTTCTTTATGTGCCTATTTAGCCATCATTTAGATATATGTATGAAAATTATGTTTTTTAATATAAATTTTCTCCCATTCATTCAAGATTTATAGATATATTTTTTACGAATATAGAAATATATTATCTTTTTTAATTTCCATCGTGAATAAGCTATAATTATCCTTTCGACTCAATGCATCAAACTCCATATTCACTTTCCTAGGGTGTTAATTTTTTGATCAGTAATAATATTTAATATGTTATAACCATATACTTTGGATAGTATTAAACTCCTTCTTTGTGAATATAAAAATTAAAATTTTATGACCATTATATATATCAAAAATTTTCTCAGAAAATAATTACCCAATATCGTTAATGAAAATATTACCGCAACTATAATCAAATCTCGAGTTGGTTAGTTTTTCATAGGAATCATAAATTTTCATGGGTCATAAGTTATAACAATTTAATTACACACAAAACACATAAAAATTACATTTTATATTCATAATAATATATTAAACACCCTTCTCTATTATAGTGTAATGTATATATAGGTGCGTTGACTAATCATCTTTTTAGTTATCTAAATGTTTCCTCAAATTAATATGTCAAGAGGGACACAGCTCCCTCCTTAGTTTACTTAGTTAGAGTAATAGATATCCATGATAAAGTATACACAAAAAGTTCATACAATCCAACTATATGTTGAATTCAATGGATCTAAGACACCATGGTTGTTCTAGGAAAACATTCAATAGGCTTCATCTTTGATGGATCTAATGATATACATTATATTGAGATTATATAAACCAAAAATTAAACCATTTTCATCCAAAATTCAATTTCTAAAATTTTTACATATATTTTCTCATTCCATTGGTTTTTTGGGTACTATTGAAAAGTGGTATTTATTTTTATACTTTCTCATTTAATAGATAAGAATATCATCTATAAAGACTACCCCAAAATGATCAATATAATCTCTAAATAATTTATTCACTAAATCAATATTGATAATTGGGGAAATAGTAAGACCTAATGGGATCAATATACATTCATAGTGTCGATACATTTTATATAAATTTTCCTTGGGTATATCCTACTTCATGACCCCAATAGATGATATACAGAATGAATTTCAATCATTGAATGGTATTGAACACTATGAAGTTTATTAAAATGTCTTCAATATGGGTAGATGATGCTTGTTCTTGATTTTGATATTTTTAACTTCTCATAATAAATATAGGGTAAAATTTATCCATATTTATTTTTATCATTTAGAATTGGGACTCCTCAATCTGACACAGATGGATGAATGAATCACTTTTCAAGGTTTTCAAGGAGTTTCTTCTTCAATTCCTACAACTCAATTAGGGACTCTCTATAGAGAGTCATCAATATTGGTATGGAACCATGTATGAGTTATATTCAAAACTACAATCCTTTAAAAGTGGAATACTAGGAAAATCTTAACAAATACATAAAAAATTTAAATCAGAACAAAAATATCATTTATGAATAGTTTCTCTGCATCCATTATAAATTAAACACCCTTTCTGAATGCAAATTAAAACCCATACAATTGATACATTATGCATGAAAAGTTCATACATATATTAACATTTATAGATGATCATATGTTTTTTGGAATATAAAATATAACTTCACATATTCCTCATTTGATGTGGTATTTATATATATAATGAAAATCCATCTATATGGATAAAATAACTCCAACAAGATAAATAATTCCATGATATACAAGATCGAAATTCCCATCAATATCAACTGTAGTTGAATCATATTGTTGATATGTGATTATCAAAACATTAGTGTCCTCACAGATAATTATACATCTAACCATTTGGGTGTAATCATGACACCTTTATAAAATTCTTCAGATATGGAAGATTGGGTTGATCTACAGTCAAATATGACAATATATGTTTTAGAGTGGATGTTAAGTGTGCCTTTCAACATGTAATTATTCCATCCATAATAAAAAACAATTAACAAGATATATTTACCTTTGTCTCATTTATGAAGAGGATACTTATTTTTATCATCATCAATAAACATCATATTTGTGAATTTGTTATCATAATAATAATCCACATTACAGTTGAAACCCTAGAGTATGAGTGGTTCATTATGTGAATATTTATCACTATTTTCATTTTTAGCTAACTTCTCCCCATTATATCGACAATAAATTTCTATATGACCATCCCTTCAATAATTAAAAAATTTATTATTCCCCATAATATAATTTCCACTATGCTTCTTACCACACATTAAAAATATACGAAATCTCATATTCATCTCTCCATGGTTATTATATTTTCCTCTGAATTTGATTATTCACTTCTTATCAACAAGATGAGATTCAAACATAAATCCATCCTATATATCATCGTTGATAGGATATCAAGAAATCTATTTATATATACTATAGTGGCTTAGTAATAATTCCATATTATGAAATTGTTTTAATCTATAGAAGAGTAAATCAACCTTACTTTTGAGCCAAATTACAGGTGAAGTGTACATCTCAAGAATTGAAAATGTTTCATCATTTGTTCCAACATATTCATCATAAAATTTATTTATCTAAAGAATATATTTTTTCATCGTTGTATGAAGAATATGATGAATATACTTGTTGAAAAAATTGTTCCAAAACTCATACCAATCCATGGAGTCAATTTAATCATGTTGCCTCAGATTCCTGTAAATAGTTCACCACTTTTATTCTTCTCATTCCAAATGTAGAAAAAAGTAATTAATTTTTCAATTTCATAATTGTAGAGAATGTAAAATATATCTTTAGGGGAAATGATCCATTTTTAATAAACTAGTGGACAATATATCCACTAATGAAGTGTGGATGTTTCCTTACGGAGAAATCTGTAGAATATTGTTCCCTCCATATTTCGTTTGTAAGTCTTATGTGATTCATAGATTGAGAATGTTATTTGTGAATAACATTGAGATTTTTCATTCTATCTCCCATAATGCCTGGATCTATTGGAGGAATATCATGGAATTGTAAATCACGTCCACTATTGTCATGGTTCATTTGGAACATCTCTATTGATTAAAACCAAAAATCATAGATTAAGAATCAGTCTTAATTATGGGGAACCACATAATCCTAAAAAATCACTTATAGGTACTCTAAATCATGACAATTTATTTAATATATGACACATAACATTTATACAAGGTCATTAATAGGAAAAATATTTTAAAATCCATCATGATAATTCATAAATAGTTTTTAAATTTCCACAATGTATCTAATTTGAGTGTCAACCAATATGTGTAATAAAGATATTTATCATGCACTAGGGGAATACTAAGTCTATATGATTATGCCATTTTCATATATGTTTCCCCTAGGTACCTCTTTTTCAGATCCAAATCAACATTTAGTATCGAATCATGGATTAAATTTCTGGAAACCACTCGCTCAATCCTTTTCCAATGTTCTGTAACATTTTCTTTTATATTGACAAATCCTTAGACATACCATTAAAAATTTCCTTACGGTTCTCACTATGGGTTTCTCTTCATAGTTTAATATTTTATCTAAAAATATCATTAGATACTACCTTTTCATACCCAATATTATCATATTTTTATATTTAATTTTTTTATGAATATTCATTAGATTACTAAAACACACACTTGAGGAATGTAATTCTTTAGTTTCGTTGTAGATATGGAAAACCAAATAACTGGTCTATAGGTTAACTAAACCATTTACAACTATGATCATAATCACATGAACCCTATGTATAAATATCATATGGAATACATTTCTTCAATACATGGGGAAATTAATCATAAGAATGGGTGAGCTCATATGCTCAGTAAAGGTAGAAAAGGGAGATATATAGTCATAATAAGAAAATAAGGGTATGATAACATGAGAATATCATTTGATACACATACCCTACATATCAAAGATCATAATATTGAGTCATGTACCAATGATTATTAGTTCATAAGCCATGAATCATGATGTAATCAAAGATTATTATCCATGATATTATACCATCGGCGTACGAAATATATATTTGGAAAAAAAAAGAATTGAAAATCAGTAACCTATTTGTCAAATAACTTTTAAATAGCTATCATAATAGAATTGGTTTGGATCTCAAAACCATAATTAAAGTCATGGATCACACAGAAGACCATAATTACATTTAATATCATATATTGAACTGTGTTCAGTCTCCCTTATTGTCTGTTTTATATCATATGATATAAATATTTTCACAATGAATTAATGGGAGATATAGGTCCCATCTATCTCATAATGAAAACCATATTTATGTATGCCATAAGATAATAAAACATTCATCTTTTTAAAACCCATGAAATTAAATGGGTTTCATTAACATTTCATCATGTCCAAACATATAGAAAAGATACGGGTTTTATAATCATTTCATCACATCATTATAGCATAACCCATGTAAAAATAAGAAGGTTACATAATAATTTTATCATGTTATAACCCATGAATGTAAAACAGGATTCATAAACATCTTGAAATAATAGGCATACAAATATAAGATAAGTAAAAATAATTTAATCATTGAATCCTTTCCCTAGTAATGTATACTTAACATTAATAGACCTCTACTTATATGAGAACTGATATTAATGACCATTTATAACTTTTTATACAGAAAATATCATTTTTCTCATTGAATAAACTTTTAAAACAAGAAATATTTTTTCAAGAAATTTTCTTAGAAAAAAAACATAGGAATCATATTATGTAATTTTCATTCAAAATAATGGTTATGCTAATGGAAAGATTCATTCATGTCGAACATGTCAAATCCATGATTACTTTTACAATTTCGGTAAAATAAATATGTGGATTTTTTGAAAAACGACATGATTATTCCTTTCAAAACATTTTTAACAAATTAAAACATGGGTACAATGTTATTTCAAAAATAATAGGAAAAACAATTATATTTTTTGTAAACATGTTTTTTGAAGAACATGGATTTCCAGGTGAAGATATAATTAAAGTATTATTTTATTAAGAAAAATATAATTTATTTTAAAAATAACAATTTTAGAAATTTTATAATTAATTTAAAATTTCATGAATAAAGACTAGTGAAAAAATTAATCAGTTTTTTATAGATGGATTGTGTGATTTTATCAATGGAAACCTAATCATAATCAACACCAAAAAGATGAGAATGTAACAAAACATCTACATCACTATGGAAAAATTAATCTATAACACCCTGGATGCAATATATTCAATTGAAATTATGATATCATTAGGATAAATATATTCATGATATTATATTTTAAAGGTTGTTATACAATCATATTGAATATATTATATGTGTATAATATAATGTACGTCACAAAGGAGGAAAATTGAGACAAAAATCCATTAACAAAAGTCTTAACTACTGTCATACAAGATCAAACATACTGTATAATAAATATATGTTATATATATAAATATTTTATAGAACAATAATTTTATATATTTCAATATATTATTTTCATATTATCTTGTATTATCCATTTTTTTCCCAATTCCGTATTAATGTTACGTTTCAGGTAATAACCGCTTGGTTTTTCATATTTGTTTGGATTTTTTTGGTCCTCTAATATTGATCATTATTTAATCGTATATATATTTTTGAACAAGATATAAATTTCATATAAATATTACTTATATATTAATTAATATTAATCAATAAAATTTAATGATAGATAATGAAATACATAGTTCATTGAGAAAGTAGGTCATACATACACATGAACGATATTTCCATTTTCTGGTCGAATAGTAAAAAAAATTAAATGATATATTATAATTAAAAATTAACTATTATTCCATACATAGAACATATTTTCATTAATAACAACCTTATATCCTTCCATTTAATGCCTGAATGAATCCAATCACTTCATTAGACCCTAGTCTGTTGTATACACAAGCGATGTTATCATTTTATCACAGAATATTATGATAGAAGATTTTTGTGAAATAATATTTATTAAAGTATAATAATATCATAAATAGTATATATAAAAATAATAAATCCATAAATATTTCAATACTAGACATGTGATAATAGAAAATCCAATGATATTGGTTTGTGAGGGTGTGAACTATTGTACACACGAATGATAATTTCACATTCTATTTGATGAAAGTAGAGATTCTTTATGTTCATTACCATAATATAAAAACATATACATATATAGGAGATATTTATATTATTATATAATTGTAGAATAATTATAATATAATTAGGGAAAGGAAGAAATAAAACAAACATGCTCATTGATGATTGTTACCTCCTCTTTGGGTATCTATTTTAGGTATTCAAAAAAACCCTCAGATGGTAGAATTTTTATCCAAAATGAAGATTCATAGATTATTGAAATGATGTTGTAATGTGATTTTGGATGGTATTTCTCAAAAATGGGTTATAAGGTACCATTTATAAGAGGATAGGGTTTGTCCATTTATAAGTCAGGGGAGTGGCACACTAGTAAATATTTTTATAGAATAAGAGTTATCCACATTTTAGTGTGATTTAGTGTTGGGTAAAAGCATAGAAACCGGCCATGTTATCATTAAATATTCATCCATAACCCAAGTGTAAAATGAGTTGATTTTAGTGTGACTTACCTAATCATATTGAGAAATATTGTATGGGACCACCAATAACATGTAATAATTGTGAGAAGATAGGAAATCTTCAACACTTTTGTCCTTGTTCTCCATGGTCAGTTTCTAGAGACACATCTCATCTTTCTCAGGAATATTATGCTTAGATGGGATGAGTGTAGAAGAATAATTCTCATCATTAGAATAAATTGATAGAATGAAATTATATGAATACCATGACTCCAAAACTAGTAAAATATCAAAAGGTTAACAGATAAAAAAGTTAGTGTGTGAGATTTTATATTGAGATGTGAAAATGATCATGGATAATAAATATAGTCCTTGAATATTTAGATAAAAAAATATTTTTGAATTATAACCGTATGAATTCTTATTTTTATACAGACACATCCCACACATTTATTGACTCTTGTTCTTATTAATACATTGGATTGTCTATTGAGTAAAAAACCTATATATGAAAACTAGAAAATACTCTTGGCTACATAGAGTACTGTGAATTTATGGATAAATATTGTTTACATAACTATCTATTGGTTTAGGTTACTTTTCTATTTATTTTTACTTAATATGTGTGTCTATGGGTTGATTTTTTATGGATTGGTCGATATCATTCATGGCCCACTTCATTTTTTATACCCAAAAGGCAAGATTCACATCACTAGATGGAATCAATAATTTCTTTAGATGATATTGGGGTGTAAATTATATATGAGGGTAACATTTTTCACTGATTTTTGGAGATATATCGTATCATTTTGAAACACCCACCTTGGAATTTGTAGAGGATATTGGGAATGTAAATTAACTAGAAACTATTTACCATATCCCTAATTCTTCTCACAAAAATTTCACATAATGGCTACCCAATATTGAAGCGGTGTTTATTATTAATCTATTACATTAGATAAATACTATATCAATTACATATTATAATATGTCACCATTATATTGGTGGGGATTGAATATCTAGATGTATTTATTTGAAAATGAAGGGGTAATTTGACTGAGTACCACCATATGGGAATCAAAAGTTCTATTTTTTAAGAAGGGTGATGGTTCTCTAATAATTAGTATGGATTACCAAAAACTAAACCCAAATGTGATAAATAAATGGTATCGTATAACATGAATTGAGGATCTTTTTGATGAATTTAGGGGATCCTAGTGGCTTTCTAAAATTGACTTATGTTCAGTGTGTCCCTAATTTCGAGTTCAGATGGAGGATATTCTAATTAATTCTTTCAGAAGCATATATGGCCATTACTAATTTTTCATTATTCCCTTTTCTCTTAATAATGAACCATCCATCATTATGGAATTGATGAATTTAAAATTTTATATATATCTAGATTCATTTTCAGTGCTATTTCATTATTATATACTGATGTATTATTGTGAAAAAGTAGATGATGACAACCAATTTGTGATAGTGCTAGGTATCCTACCAGAAATCATCTATATTCAAATTTATCAAAGTGTGATTTATAAATAAAATTAGTACATTTCCTTATACATGTCATTTATTAAAACGTTTTTATGCACATTTAGAAACGATATAAACTATTTTCTCTTAGAAACAATCAGTGAATGTATTTGAGATACATAGTATTCATGGATGAGTTTAATACTACCAACATTTTAAGAATTATTTTTCACATTTTTCATCACCAATGAAAATATTAATGAGAAAAGGTGTTTCTTTTTAATAGAATTATGATTATAAAAAATTGTTTTATGTAGTTGAGGTTAGACTTACATCAACACCTATCATTTTTTTAAATACTATAGACTAATATATGTAGTATATTTTAATGCATCAACATTGGGTTGGCAATGAGTTCTTATATAGGGAGATCTTGTTATTTCTTATGGTTCTTGGAAGATATGCTTGCATAAGAAAAAAACCAAACACATGATTTGGAATTATCTATTTTGTTACATTGTTTGAAGACAAGGAATCATTACCTATTTGGAGATAAATTCATAATGTTTATGGATCATAATTGTTTAGAAAAAATTTCTCAAAATGATTTCTAAATTTAAGTTAGCCAATATAAAGGGGATATTTTCATGTGTTTGACTTTGAAATGATGTATAGACCTGGTAAACGGAACTCTATTGAATATGAATTATGAAATAAGTAATATGATCAGTGGTATAAAGGGGCTTCAGGCTAGTAGTGCCTAATATTAGACATAGTGAATATGTACCTAGAATGACCAGACAAAGGTAGTATTGCAGTTTCCTTCCAATTTTGTATGTTTTTTGTTAGGTTGAGCATATTATATATGATGACAATGTTGATCCCGAATGTGTTTCTGTGACACCAAAACTCAATGGTGGGGATACCATTGGGATATGTATCCTAGATAAATGTTTAATGTTTTTATTTAGAGATTCTAATCCATACCATTGGTAGGTTGGGAACAAAGCCTTTGTTCGTATCAATATTAGAGATGGGATGTTCACCTTGGGGTACAAAAAATGTATGAATCATTGAAATGAAAGATTTTAGTTGGCATCAAAATATATGTGGCGATGAATGTATAAAATTTCTTCACCTATCAGTGGGTCAATAAAAATCATCAATGGTCAGTATGATTGTTACAGTCATTACCAATTACTATTTGGAAATGGGAGTAGATATCCATGGATTTAGTAACAACACAACCGGTAATGATTTCTAAACACCTTTACATATGGGTGATAGCTGATCAAATCTAATGGTAGGATCATTTCATAATTATTCAAGAATAAAAAATAAATGAATACATTCCAGAAAACTACATCAAATAGGTGGTAAGACTACACAATATATTTATGACAATTATATCAGATAGATAACTCATTTTAAGTCTCATTTTTTTATAATACTATCATAAATCCCTTGGAAAAGTTGAATATTAGTATAGATCATCATCCCTAAATGGATCAAAAATCTTAAGAGAAAATACACACATTGGAGGACATGCGTTGGGATGGATTAATGGATTTTTGTGGCTCATCAGCGGATCATTTACTATTAGTGGAGTTATCTTATAATAATAGTTTGCAAGAATATATAAATGTGGTACCTTTTGAATCATTGTATGGGTGACCTTATCGTTATCAACTTTTTTTTTGTGGAAATATTTTGGATTTCACTTATTGGATGCAACATTGTTCAATAGTCAGTAGACAATATTTTTTTGAAAATAAAGATAGTGGAAAAAACATAGAGTTTTCAAATATTGTATGCAGAACTTCATCAAAGATAGTTGTAGTTATAGGTAGCTGATTGTAACACCTCGTAATTTCCGTATAATTTTTTGTGACAACATTGAATTATTTTGAGACTACTAAATCTGACGGCCTTTGATTTTGAGGCCTGGAGTGCCCAGAATGATTCGGCAAACAATTTTATGTTTAAAAGGGAGTGCATTAGTGGTTTTCCTGAAAAATTTAAATAACTCAAATATGGGTGCTCGGATCAGAAATATGGGGGCACCGTTGCATTCAGGATAGTGGGTTTACCCCAGGAGCTTCTTAAGTTTAGTCGTCGCAAGCCTCATGTGAGAAAACCAGAAAATGGCATTACAGTAAATAAAATAATAAAATAATGTTATTTTATTTTCCAAATGCTTATAACTCACGAACGGTGACTCGGAATAAAAATATGAGACAACTACATAGCTGGTGAGGGTATTCTTCCTTTAGGAAGATAATAACATTGGCCAACATGGAAAACTATATAATTTAGTTTACGACCGTAAATAAAATAATTATGTAACAGTTATTATAATTTTAAAATCTGTAACATATAACTGGTAACTCAGATTGAAAATCCAAGAGTTCCACTGAGTTCTTTGGGACATGTTTTCCTTAGTTAGATCCTAACATTGACCAATTCTAGTCGAGGGTGTATATTAAAATTTTATTTAACATTTTTTAAACGTACGTTCAGCAAACGCGTGAGGAGTGTTTTTTAACATTTGAATTGGTTCTCGAATTAAAAATATGAGGGCACCGTTGAATCGTCAGTGTTAGGATTTTCATAATGGAGGATTCACATTGACCACTTTACATTGGGTGAAAAAGTTAAATTTTCAAACATTTGAATGATTAATAAAATATCATGTTATGTTATTTTATTTCTTTTCTATTTCTCCAGTGGATGAGAGGCGGTGGCGGGATGAAAGACACGTCACGCCAATAAATGTCTTGACTCCTCTTTATTCTTCTAACAACACCATTGGAATTTGGAATGTTCATTAATTAAGGGAACCCCATCAATTCCACATGCATTACATACCCTCCCACTCTCCTATTTATATGGAGGTCAGGGTAGAGTGTTGGAACAAATTCACCAAGCGATGAAGCTCGTGTAAAGTACTACAATGCCAACCACTTGGAGGATGATATCTGTTTTAGTGATTAGTGATGAGATCCACCAAATCACAAACTAATGACAATGACGAAGGGGGTTCCATCGATCATCATCAGCAAGCATGTAATCCAGGTGGAGGGTTATTTTAAAGTAGAAATTGATGAATTAAATTATCTTCGTCTTATTATCCCCTTATACCAAAGGGTTTTGGAAAACCAAACAATGCCCAAACACTCCGCCACTTCGCTCATGCTCTGTTCTCCGGGAAAAATTTTCTCAGATTGATGGCAACGTGAAATAGTAGGCCACACTATGAAGACAGAAGCATGGGAAATCTGTAGGCACAGACGATACCATGAACGGACACCAGAGCGTGTCCAGTGACCCACATAGGAAATTGATGGCGCGCCATATTGGTGGCGGCTGGCAATGGCCTGAGGAGACCTGTGACAACCAGCTGTGGGCGGTGGAAGGTGGCGCATTGTGTTGGCTGAGGGAGGCCGGCTGAAGCCTCATGCGCAGGAAAAAAATAATAGTGCCCTCAGGCACTACCGGTTGCACTAGTCGTGGCCAGCGGGCCATGATAGATGGAGGGTGACGTGGAGTAGCCCCGTCCAGCTGGTCGTGGAATGAAGGGGTGGCATGACCTCACAACCCGGCATGTTGGCGGAAGCCAGTCGTCCGAACAATTGACCATTGAATTGTGGTCGGAAATCTCCCCACCAGTTGGCCGAAAAATACCCGCAACAATTGGTCCAGCAAGACTCAACAATATTCCTTCAGGTAGACCGTTTCATACACTAGACAGCTAAGCAAAACCAGCGGGACATTCTGCCCAACAGGCTTGCGCAAGGGGGGGATCCCTACCTGATGGGTTGGGCCAACCCTGGCCCGAGCCTGCGATCAAGTTGGGCTAACCCTGACAGGCTGGATCCATTGAACTAGGTCTACCCCTAGTGTGTCAGACCCGAGCGGGGTCAGGTATACCCTGGTGTAGGACCCCAGGACACCCTGAGAGGGGAGGGGTGAATCAGGGTGGCAACTTTTTCTTCTTAAAGTTGTGGATCTTGTTCCCACGTTGGTAGGAACTACGTAAACCTGTATGATGGATATGAACAGCAATTAAACATTCACATGCAGAGAGATGACACAGCTATTTTTACTTGGTTCACCACTAAGGGCTACATCCAAGGAGCATACGCCGACAGGTTGTCGGTCGTACCTAAATCCACTATGCTTCACTAGCTGCGGATTAAAAGTGTTCGGGTACAGACACTCTGTCCCAGGCTCACTGCCTTTACAATTGTTCAGGGATAACTCACTGCGTCCCTCGGGTCACTCCCGTTGACTCCCCCTGGCTCACTGCCGTTGGTGAAGTCCCACTCAGTTTATAGACGTGAAGGTCTCTTCAATAAGTGTGCATTGATGTTCTTTGTCTCATGTTCAGCATGAGACTTTGCTTGCATCGGGGTTCAGAGTTGATGCTCTTTATAGTTCGATCTTTCTTCTTTAGTGAAATGACTGAATGCACTAGATCCCCTTGTCTTCGTTTGCCTGAATCACAATCACTTATGTGATTGCTCAATAAATGAAGTTCTGCTTACTCGGCATTCGTCAGAATCAATTCACCATCTATGCATGAGATCATGCATGTATCATTTAGATTTCTTCTTCAATCTCGCTTTTCACCAAAAGTATCAGACAATCTTCAGCTCTTGTGCAGCTCCAGAAAGGCGGGCGTGCTTCAACAGTGTCTGGGTCTCCTTTTCAAGCCCGGCGCGCAAGTCTCCCGGCGGCGCGCAAGTCTCAGGCGCGCAAGTCTAAACTGGCGCGCAAGTGTCACTGAAGCACCTGCGCGACACTGCCTTCTTGAACTTAATACTTGCGCGAATCACTTCCTTCCTTGCCCAAATCACCTGGGGCGCTCAACCATCAATCGGCGCGCAACCTCTACTTGCGCGACCCAACTACCACTTGCGCGGTTCTACCACCTGCGCGACGAGAGCTCGAACAATCTCAAAGTCTTGAGCTCCGTGAGAAATGAGGAGGGGTGGTCCAGTATTTATAGGCAAACTGGACACCCTGCGCGTCGGCGCGCAAGTCCCTCGACGGCGCGCAAGTCCCACGACGGCGCGCAAGTCTTGTCTTCAATAACCTCTGTCGCGCAAGTCACTTGCGCGACCCAACCAACACTTGCGCGACCTTCTTTCCTTAGCCAAATTTTGATGTTCTGATCCTCAAAAACATATGGCGCGCAAGTCTTTTATCTTCCAAGAGCACGGCGCGCAAGTCCCTTGGCCAAAATCACTCTTCTTCAATTGTTGATTTTGAGGCCCTGAAATTTGGCAAACACTGGAAAACGGCGCCACCTTGTATCTGCTCTTTTTGAACCGCCTCCAGCTCATCATTCCTCTGTCGATGTTCTTGAATCAACCATAGATCGTTGACCACAACTCTTGAACTCGACATGTCACCATGGAGTCTCCTTTGTCAACAAATTTGTATGTCGTTTGTTTGCTTTGTCGACAAGCACGATCACCTCAACAACACTTCTTCTTGGTGAACTGTATCCTTCATCAACTCTTTAGCTTTTATCACAAACTCCAATATTGTGATATGTATTCTTTGAAGGAACAGCTTTAGTACCATCATCTTCTATGACAATGTGATGTGCATGGCCATTTCATAAGTCAACTCATTGGCACATTGCCTCCTTCATCAACTGTCATGATCAACTCCATGCAAACCATGTGATTCAATCTGTCAAGAAGTCTCTAGCATGGTTCTCATGCAATCATGAGTAATTGCATGGTATTCATCAAAACCCATTGTTCTCATGAAATAATGAGGAATTTCATGGTCTTCAACAAAGCCCATGGTTCTCATGCAATAAGGAGAAATTGCATGGACTTCATCCAAAAACCTCATTCTTTTTTAGTCATCCTTGGATGGATCCTCAGATGGATTATACCTCACATTATTCATTGTTGTAAACAATGTATCACCATTGACACATGTTCTTTGAACTTACGATCAGCACAACATTCTTCTGAATCACTACTCCTCTACTCCATCGGAGTACTTCATGATCTCCCTCATTGTGAGCTTCCATTCCTCCATTTTATTGGAGTACTTCTTGATCTCTTTCATTTTGATATTCCATTGACAACTATTGACAACAAATACAATCCTATACACAAAGTGGTTCCAACAATCTCCCCCTTTGTATTTTGTTGTCAATACCTTATACATCTTCTAAAATGAATTTGTCAATGTCAAAATGAGAATCTTCTATCTTCTCAGAACATCACCTTTTCTATTCAACTGCTCATTTCACTTTCTCTCCCCCTTATTGACAAGAAATACAAAGCACATTGTAGGGAGGGTATCAATCTTCACTTAAGCAATGTTTCATTAATCATTTCACTCTAAGTCTACTTGAGCAATGCTCGATGTAGAAAACAAGAGGATTTGATTAAGTCAACAAGGCTCTCCATTATCCACAGATCATGATACCAACATTAGATGATAACTCATGTATCTTGTCTTCAAGGGTTTACCACTTTAATTCCAGGTAGAAGAAGATCAGCTATGATAGAGAATAATCAACCTGAAACTCCTGCACTCACTTCAGCAAATAGATCAAAAACATTCAAGTGCAATTGGCAGGATAAGTGACCTTGGGGCACTTCCATTCTCTTTATGTCACTGATCAATTCAGTTACTCCCCCTTTGTAAAATAATATTTGATCTGAGTAACCAAGGGATAGTGATTGAGAAATGACATACCTTCTCCATTGGCGTGTCCTTCAAGAAATTCACAGAGTAACTACTTTTGAGTCCAGCTGGAGTTGATATTGATTGAAACAGTGATTATGGAAGCTTCTTCATTCTTCTCCCCCGCAAGGGAAACACTCCTCATCATCTTCATCAAGAGTGATCCTTCATCATCATAATATATGAATATCAATTGAAGAATCTACTAAGGATGGAAACTTCTTCAGCTTGGCTATCAATAGTTGACAGCATTCACTACATCTCAGGTTCTCCCCCTGAGAGCATGCTTCACCTTCAATTCCCTGCATTATTAGCACAAATACAATACACAAATGATTACGGGAATAAGGTGGTTCCTTCTTGCTTCATCATGAAGACTTGCTTGGTTGAGGTTCTTTTCTCAACCAAGTTCCTCTGTTTACTCCAGTCTTCATGCCTGCACATTTGAACATGTGTTCTGACATCTGTCGGTGTGGCATGGCTCTATTCACATTCTCTTCTGCTTTGTGTGGAGAATTGTTCTGCTTAGCAGCCATCGTGAATGATACATTCTTACTCCTCTTAAGGACTGCCTCTTGCTCTGGTATTAAGGTTAGAAAACCTTTTGCAATGTGACCAGACTTCTTGCATCTCTCACACAGAACTTCTTTGACACGAGTGCTTCTCTTTGTTTGCAATCTCTCAAGCACCGTGTTTTCATCATGTGAAAGTTTTCCTTTTCCTTTATCACCAGCCCTGGCCTTTTCATCTTCAAGTTTCCTCATTCGTTTAAAATCTTCTGGCCAGATGACCAGTATGTCATTTGGAACTTTTGCAGCTGGTTTGGGTCTTCCACATGGGTTCTTTTGAGTTTCATCCCACTTAGTGTTTCGTTTGGATGAATGACCCCTAAATTGCATGGATCTAAAATCCTGGGTCTTCTCAGCTTCCCTACTTGAGATCTTCTTGGGGAAATGTCTGTTTGCCACATTCTTCTTATTACATCCCAAGGTACTTTCATCATACTTAGACGGAATAAGAGGTCTTCTGTTCTTATCAGCTCTGTATATATGTTGACCAAGGCATGTACCATTCATGTGACCACTGCCGTTGCATACATCACAGATGTTATCAAGAATTCCAAATCTGTTTGCGGTGAACAGATGCTTCTGGATCTGTTGATGTTGCTTCTTCTTCTCTGGGTTCCTTCCCTTTGATATAGGCATTCCCTGTGCTTTTCCATGAAAGGGATTATAAAAACAATCCAGTGCACAGTGCCCAAATCTGTTGCAGCACCAACACTGACCCACAAATCTTTTCTTCTTTGTTTCTTCAGTATTAAGTTGTTGGGCCATCTTCTTAATCATTTGTGCTCTATTTGAGGAAGAATCTTCCTCCTTTTTCTTCCCATCCACCCTAGCCATGGTGGTAGGTTTCTTCTTCTCACCTTTCCTCATCCAAACCTTTTTAGAACTTTACTTCCCACCTGCACTGATTGTAGGAGTGTATTTAGAAAAATGAGTACAAGATGGTTTGGATGGTACCTTTACTTTCTCAATTGCTTTTGATAAATCAAGGAGTGAAGTCATGATCTTCTTATCACATGTTGGAGATCTTTTGACAATAGAATCCTCCAGTGAGCATTGAGTACCAGCAGCAACTGATTCTTGATGTGGATAATCAAGAGTCGTCATAATCTTCTTATCACATGTTGGAGGTATTTCAGCTTTAGACTCCTCCAACGAACATTGAGTGAAAGCATCACTCATTTCATTCTTTTGTGAAGTCTCAATATGTGAGTTCTCAATCTTGGTCAACTGATCTTCCAATTTTTGACCCACAATATTGAGGATGATCTTCTGATCTTCAATCATTATCATCTTCTCTTCACAAGTCTTCTTCAACCTTTCAACCTCATCTTCATGCATCTTAACTTTGTTTTGTAACAACGAGTCAAGTTCCCTGAATTTAATGGATGTTTCTTCCAAACAAAAATTCTTGACTTCATTGCTCTTTTTCTGCTCAACTTCAAGTGCATGGACCCTTTCTTTTAGAGTCTTATTGACTGCCTCATTTTCTTCAAAGACTTTCACCTGTTTGGTGAGCTTCATGTTTTCCATAACTTTTCTTTCCAACCCCTCTTCCATATTGTCAGCTTCCCTTTCTAATCGATTTATCTCAACCTGCATAGATTGGAATAGGCTACAAATAATAGCAACCCTTTCTTCTGGAATATCATGCAGATATGTTCTGAGTTTTTCCTGAAAGCTTGAACTAGGGGTATCATCCTTTCCTCTGGATGAGTTCTGAGCCACCTGCTTGATACTTTCCATGCATAATGTTTCTTCATTATTGGAATGGCATGGAGAACAAGACACTGCATCTTCTTTGGATGTGGGGTACTTCTTCATCATCTTCTTCTCTTTCTTTTTCCTATTTGTCAAAGTCTTGGTAGATATAGATTTCTGCTCAGAAGTGACTGCGTCATTATCAAGACTTCTCTTCATTGTTGACTCTAGGAAAGAAACTCAAGTCCTCTTCTCAATAAAATTACTGGCGAATATCCAACATACGTTAACCTTTCCCTCTGATACCACTTGTAGGACCCCGGGACACCCTGAGAGGGGAGGGGTGAATCAGGGTGGCAACTTTTTCTTCTTAAAGTTGTGGATCTTGTTCCCACGTTGGTAGGAACTACGTAAACCTGTATGATGGATATGAACAGCAATTAAACATTCACATGCAGAGAGATGACACAGCTATTTTTACTTGGTTCACCACTAAGGGCTACGTCCAAGGAGCATACGCCGACAGGTTGTCGGTCGTACCAAAATCCACTATGCTTCACTAGCTGCGGATTACAAGTGTTCGGGTACAGACACTCTGTCCCAGGCTCACTGCCTTTAAAATTGTTCAGGGATAGCTCACTGCGTCCCTCAGGTCACTCCCGTTGACTCCCCCTGGCTCACTGCCGTTGGTGAAGTCCCACTCAGTTTATAGACGTGAAGGTCTCTTCAATAGGTGTGCATTGATGTTCTTTGTCTCATGTTCAGCATGAGACTTTGCTTGCATCAGGGTTCAGAGTTGATGCTCTTTATAGTTCGATCTTTCTTCTTTAGTGCAATGACTGAATGCACTAGATCCCCTTGTCTTCGTTTGCCTGAATCACAATCACTTATGTGATTGCTCAATAAATGAAGTTCAGCTTACTCGGCATTCGTCAGAATCAATTCACCATCTATGCATGAGATCATGCATGTATCATTTAGATTTCTTCTTCAATCTCGCTTTGCACCAAAAGTATCAGACAATCTTCAGCTCTTTTGCAGCTCCAGAAAGGCGGGCATGCTTCAACAGTGTCTGGGTCTCCTTTTCAAGCCCGGCGCGCAAGTCTCCCGGCGGCGCGCAAGTCTCAGGCGCGCAAGTCTAAACTGGCGCGCAAGTGTCACTGAAGCACCTGCGCGACACTGCCTTCTTGAACTTAATACTTGCGCGAATCACTTCCTTCCTTGCCCAAATCACCTGGGGCGCTCAACCATCAATCGGCGCGCAACCTCTACTTGCGCGACCCAACTACCACTTGCGCGGTTCTACCACCTGCGCGACGAGAGCTCGAACAATCTCAAAGTCTTGAGCTCCGTGAGAAATGAGGAGGGGTGGTCCAGTATTTATAGGCAAACTGGACACCCTGCGCGTCGGCGCGCAAGTCCCTCGACGGCGCGCAAGTCCCACGACGGCGCGCAAGTCTTGTCTTCAATAACCTCTGTCGCGCAAGTCACTTGCGCGACCCAACCAACACTTGCGCGACCTTCTTTCCTTAGCCAAATTTTGATGTTCTGATCCTCAAAAACATATGGCGCGCAAGTCTTTTATCTTCCAAGAGCACGGCGCGCAAGTCCCTTGGCCAAAATCACTCTTCTTCAATTGTTGATTTTGAGGCCCTGAAATTTGGCAAACACTGGAAAACGGCGCCACCTTGTATCTGCTCTTTTTGAACCGCCTCCAGCTCATCATTCCTCTGTCGATGTTCTTGAATCAACCATAGATCGTTGACCACAACTCTTGAACTCGACATGTCACCATGGAGTCTCCTTTGTCAACAAATTTGTATGTCGTTTGTTTGCTTTGTCGACAAGCACGATCACCTCAACAACACTTCTTCTTGGTGAACTGTATCCTTCAGCAACTCTTTAGCTTTTATCACAAACTCCAATATTGTGATATGTATTCTTTGAAGGAACAGCTTTAGTACCATCATCTTCTATGACAATGTGATGTGCATGGACATTTCATAAGTCAACTCATTGGCACATTGCCTCCTTCATCAACTGTCATGATCAACTCCATGCAAACCATGTGATTCAATCTGTCAAGAAGTCTCTAGCATGGTTCTCATGCAATCATGAGTAATTGCATGGTATTCATCAAAACCCATTTTTCTCATGCAATAATGAGGAATTTCATGGTCTTCATCAAAGCCCATGGTTCTCATGCAATAAGGAGAAATTGCATGGACTTCATCCAAAAACCTCATTCTTCTTTAGTCATCCTTGGATGGATCCTCAGATGGATTATACCTCACATTCTTCATTGTTGTAAACAATGTATCACCATTGACACATGTTCTTTGAACTTACGATCAGCACAACATTCTTCTGAATCACTACTCCTCTACTCCATCGGAGTACTTCATGATCTCCCTCATTGTGAGCTTCCATTCCTCCATTTTATTGGAGTACTTCTTGATCTCTTTCATTTTGATATTCCATTGACAACTATTGACAACAAATACAATCCTATACACAAAGTGGTTCCAACAATCTCCCCCTTTGTATTTTGTTGTCAATACCTTATACATCTTCTAAAATGAATTTGTCAATGTCAAAATGAGAATCTTCTATCTTCTCAGAACATCACCTTTTCTATTCAACTGCTCATTTCACTTTCTCTCCCCCTTATTGACAAGAAATACAAAGCACATTGTAGGGAGGGTATCAATCTTCACTTAAGCAATGTTTCATTAATCATTTCACTCTAAGTCTACTTGAGCAATGCTCGATGTAGAAAACAAGAGGATTTGATTAAGTCAACAAGGCTCTCCATTATCCACAGATCATGATACCAACATTAGATGATAACTCATGTATCTTGTCTTCAAGGGTTTACCACTTTAATTCCAGGTAGAAGAAGATCAGCTATGATAGAGAATAATCAACCTGAAACTCCTGCACTCACTTCAGCAAATAGATCAAAAACATTCAATTGCAATTGGCAGGATAAGTGACCTTGGGGCACTTCCATTCTCTTTATGTCACTGATCAATTCAGTTACTCCCCCTTTGTAAAATAATATTTGATCTGAGTAACCAAGGGATAGTGATTGAGAAATGACATACCTTCTCCATTGGCGTGTCCTTCAAGAAATTCACAGAGTAACTACTTTTGAGTCCAGCTGGAGTTGATATTGATTGAAACAGTGATTATGGAAGCTTCTTCATTCTTCTCCCCCGCAAGGGAAACACTCCTCATCATCTTCATCAAGAGTGATCCTTCATCATCATAATATATGAATATCAATTGAAGAATCTACTAAGGATGGAAACTTCTTCAGCTTGGCTATCAATAGTTGACAGCATTCACTACATCTCAGGTTCTCCCCCTGAGAGCATGCTTCACCTTCAATTCCCTGCATTATTAGCACAAATACAATACACAAATGATTACGGGAATAAGGTGGTTCCTTCTTGCTTCATCATGAAGACTTGCTTGGTTGAGGTTCTTTTCTCAACCAAGTTCCTCTGTTTACTCCAGTCTTCATGCCTGCACATTTGAACATGTGTTCTGACATCTGTCGGTGTGGCATGGCTCTATTCACATTCTCTTCTGCTTTGTGTGGAGAATTGTTCTGCTTAGCAGCCATCGTGAATGATACATTCTTACTCCTCTTAAGGACTGCCTCTTGCTCTGGTATTAAGGTTAGACAACCTTTTGCAATGTGACCAGACTTCTTGCATCTCTCACACAGAACTTCTTTGACACGAGTGCTTCTCTTTGTTTGCAATCTCTCAAGCACCGTGTTTTCATCATGTGAAAGTTTTCCTTTTCCTTTATCACCAGCCCTGGCCTTTTCATCTTCAAGTTTCCTCATTCGTTTAAAATCTTCTGGCCAGATGACCAGTATGTCATTTGGAACTTTTGCAGCTGGTTTGGGTCTTCCACATGGGTTCTTCTGAGTTTCATCCCACTTAGTGTTTCGTTTGGATGAATGACCCCTAAATTCCATGGATCTAAAATCCTGGGTCTTCTCAGCTTCCCTACTTGAGATCTTCTTGGGGAAATGTCTGTTTGCCACATTCTTCTTATTACATCCCAAGGTACTTTCATCATACTTAGACGGAATAAGAGTTCTTCTGTTCTTATCAGCTCTGGATATATGTTGACCAAGGCATGTACCATTCATGTGACCACTGCCGTTGCATACATCACAGATGTTATCAAGAATTCCAAATCTGTTTGCGGTGAACAGATGCTTCTGGATCTGTTGATGTTGCTTCTTCTTCTCTGGGTTCCTTCCCTTTGATATAGGCATTCCCTGTGCTTTTCCATGAAAGGGATTATAAAAACAATCCAGTGCACAGTGCCCAAATCTGTTGCAGCACCAACACTGACCCACAAATCTTTTCTTCTTTGTTTCTTCAGTATTAAGTTGTTGGGCCATCTGCTTAATCATTTGTGCTCTATTTGAGGAAGAATCTTCCTCCTTTTTCTTCCCATCCACCCTAGCCATGGTGGTAGGTTTCTTCTTCTCACCTTTCCTCATCCAAACCTTTTTAGAACTTTTCTTCCCACCTGCACTGATTGTAGGAGTGTATTTAGAAAAATGAGTACAAGATGGTTTGGATGGTACCTTTACTTTCTCAATTGCTTTTGATAAATCAAGGAGTGAAGTCATGATCTTCTTATCACATGTTGGAGATCTTTTGACAATAGAATCCTCCAGTGAGCATTGAGTACCAGCAGCAACTGATTCTTGATGTGGATAATCAAGAGTCGTCATAATCTTCTTATCACATGTTGGAGGTATTTCAGCTTTAGACTCCTCCAATGAACATTGAGTGAAAGCATCACTCATTTCATTCTTTTGTGAAGTCTCAATATGTGAGTTCTCAATCTTGGTCAACTGATCTTCCAATTTTTGACCCACAATATTGAGGATGATCTTCTGATCTTCAATCATTATCATCTTCTCTTCACAAGTCTTCTTCAACCTTTCAACCTCATCTTCATGCATCTTAACTTTGTTTTGTAACAACGAGTCAAGTTCCCTGAATTTAATGGATGTTTCTTCCAAACAAAAATTCTTGACTTCATTGCTCTTTTTCAGCTCAACTTCAAGTGCATGGACCCTTTCTTTTAGAGTCTTATTGACTGCCTCATTTTCTTCAAAGACTTTCACCTGTTTGGTGAGCTTCATGTTTTCCATAACTTTTCTTTCCAACCCCTCTTCCATATTGTCAGCTTCCCTTTCTAATCGATTTATCTCAACCTGCATAGATTGGAATAGGCTACAAATAATAGCAACCCTTTCTTCTGGAATATCATGCAGATATGTTCTGAGTTTTTCCTGAAAGCTTGAACTAGGGGTATCATCCTTTCCTCTGGATGAGTTCTGAGCCACCTGCTTGATACTTTCCATGCATAATGTTTCTTCATTATTGGAATGGCATGGAGAACAAGACACTACATCTTCTTTGGATGTGGGGTACTTCTTCATCATCTTCTTCTCTTTCTTTTTCTTATTTGTCAAAGTCTTGGTAGATATAGATTTCTGCTCAGAAGTGACTGCGTCATTATCAAGACTTCTCTTCATTGTTGACTCTAGGAAAGAAACTCAAGTCCTCTTCTCAATAAAATTACTGGAGAATATCCAACATACGTTAACCTTTCCCTCTGGTACCACTTGTAGGACCCCGGGACACCCTGAGAGGGGAGGGGTGAATCAGGGTGGCAACTTTTTCTTCTTAAAGTTGTGGATCTTGTTCCCACGTTGGTAGGAACTACGTAAACCTGTATGATGGATATGAACAGCAATTAAACATTCACATGCAGAGAGATGACACAACTATTTTTACTTGGTTCACCACTAAGGGCTACGTCCAAGGAGCATACGCCGACAGGTTGTCGGTCGTACCTAAATCCACTATGCTTCACTAGCTGCGGATTACAAGTGTTCGGGTACAGACACTCTGTCCCAGGCTCACTGCCTTTACAATTGTTCAGGGATAGCTCACTGCGTCCCTCGGGTCACTCCCGTTGACTCCCCCTGGCTCACTGCCGTTGGTGAAGTCCCACTCAGTTTATAGACGTGAAGGCCTCTTCAATAGGTGTGCATTGATGTTCTTTGTCTCATGTTCAGCATGAGACTTTGCTTGCATCAGGGTTCAGAGTTGATGCTCTTTATAGTTCGATCTTTCTTCTTTAGTGCAATGACTGAATGCACTAGATCCCCTTGTCTTCGTTTGCCTGAATCACAATCACTTATGTGATTGCTCAATAAATGAAGTTCAGCTTACTCGGCATTCGTCAGAATCAATTCACCATCTATGCATGAGATCATGCATGTATCATTTAGATTTCTTCTTCAATCTCGCTTTGCACCAAAAGTATCAGACAATCTTCAGCTCTTGTGCAGCTCCAGAAAGGCGGGCGTGCTTCATCAGTGTCTGGGTCTCCTTTTCAAGCCCGGCGCGCAAGTCTCCCGGCGGCGCGCAAGTCTCAGGCGCGCAAGTCTAAACTGGCGCGCAAGTGTCACTGAAGCACCTGCGCGACACTGCCTTCTTGAACTTAATACTTGCGCGAATCACTTCCTTCCTTGCCCAAATCACCTGGGGCGCTCAACCATCAATCGGCGCGCAACCTCTACTTGCGCGACCCAACTACCACTTGCGCGGTTCTACCACCTGCGCGACGAGAGCTCGAACAATCTCAAAGTCTTGTGCTCCGTGAGAAATGAGGAGGGGTGGTCCAGTATTTATAGGCAAACTGGACACCCTGCGCGTCGGCGCGCAAGTCCCTCGACGGCGCGCAAGTCCCACGACGGCGCGCAAGTCTTGTCTTCAATAACCTCTGTCGCGCAAGTCACTTGCGCGACCCAACCAACACTTGCGCGACCTTCTTTCCTTAGCCAAATTTTGATGTTCTGATCCTCAAAAACATATGGCGCGCAAGTCTTTTATCTTCCAAGAGCACGGCGCGCAAGTCCCTTGGCCAAAATCACTCTTCTTCAATTGTTGATTTTGAGGCCCTGAAATTTGGCAAACACTGGAAAACGGCGCCACCTTGTATCTGCTCTTTTTGAACCGCCTCCAGCTCATCATTCCTCTGTCGATGTTCTTGAATCAACCATAGATCGTTGACCACAACTCTTGAACTCGACATGTCACCATGGAGTCTCCTTTGTCAACAAATTTGTATGTCGTTTGTTTGCTTTGTCGACAAGCACGATCACCTCAACAACACTTCTTCTTGGTGAACTGTATCCTTCAGCAACTCTTTAGCTTTTATCACAAACTCCAATATTGTGATATGTATTCTTTGAAGGAACAGCTTTAGTACCATCATCTTCTATGACAATGTGATGTGCATGGCCATTTCATAAGTCAACTCATTGGCACATTGCCTCCTTCATCAACTGTCATGATCAACTCCATGCAAACCATGTGATTCAATCTGTCAAGAAGTCTCTAGCATGGTTCTCATGCAATCATGAGTAATTGCATGGTATTCATCAAAACCCATTGTTCTCATGCAATAATGAGGAATTTCATGGTCTTCATCAAAGCCCATGGTTCTCATGCAATAAGGAGAAATTGCATGGACTTCATCCAAAAACCTCATTCTTCTTTAGTCATCCTTGGATGGATCCTCAGATGGATTATACCTCACATTCTTCATTGTTGTAAACAATGTATCACCATTGACACATGTTCTTTGAACTTACGATCAGCACAACAATCTTCTGAATCACTACTCCTCTACTCCATCGGAGTACTTCATGATCTCCCTCATTGTGAGCTTCCATTCCTCCATTTTATTGGAGTACTTCTTGATCTCTTTCATTTTGATATTCCATTGACAACTATTGACAACAAATACAATCCTATACACAAAGTGGTTCCAACACCTGGGACATGTTGCGTCGGGCAGGACTGACCTAGTCGGACCGGGCCTATTCCAAACCAGGACCTGAATAATGAAATGGTTGTAACTAATGAACTGGGTTTCTGTTTGACATGTCATTACTGACATTAGGACCCCTATTGGGAAGTGTTTCCTTTGTCATATTTCATTGGGCCGCAACAAAATGGGCTGGACCGAGGTGTGATCACCCCCGTTTCACGGAAAGGGGTGTAACTAACAGACCCGACGTCCGATTGACACGCCGTCTATGGCAGAAGGACCGTTAAGAAAAGGAAGTCCTTTTGAGATAATCAAAGTATGTTTTGAAGTAATTTTATTTGTAGCCTAGGTTGGATGATACATTAATCCAACCGGGACTTATTTTCAAATTTTCACATATCTCACAGACCGGGCATCCAATCAACGTGCCATCTGTCACGTTGGGACCCCTATGACAGGGCATTCCCTTGGGTTTATTTTTTTCAGACAACGTACTAGTTGGAATATGGACAATGTTTTAAGGATATGTTCTCCCAAAATCAAGTGAACTATGTGCAGGAATCCAGCGGCTAGCTGTGACATGAAGAAGAAGAGTTACAAATACAGGTCTGCACCAGCGACCAATACGAGTATGCACCAGCGACCAACACATGTCTCCACCAGCGACCAATATGGGTCTGTACCAGCGACCAATACAGTTCTTCACATTCACCAATATGGGTCTGCACCAGTGACCAATATAGATATGCACGAGGGACCAATACAGATCTGCATCAGCAAACAAAATGGGTTTACCCCAATGACCAATACATATCTCCACAAACGACCAATACGAGTCTCCACCAGCAACCAATACAGGACTACACCATCGACCAATACGTGTCTGCACCAGTGACCAATACATGTGATCTATAGTGTTAAAACATATTAGATGCTTTGGTTGTATGACTAGTCATCCCTATCCCTAGTAACCTTATAAGTTACTGTTAGAATGAGTTGTCACATTTCCTTCGTGCTTCATGATTTAGATCATGCTTGTGATTTTACCTTTGAGATATATATTGGAATGTTTTCCTTTATGAATTACTGGGAGACCTTCGGGGGTCTTGTG
Source organism: Viscum album (assembly GCA_963277665.1). NCBI lineage: Eukaryota > Viridiplantae > Streptophyta > Magnoliopsida > Santalales > Viscaceae > Viscum > Viscum album. The sequence continues at coordinate 323,260,753 of OY728156.1, forward strand.
CCACCCTACTGGGTATGGTTATACTCATCGTTGCACATGCTTTGCTCGCACCTTATTGTGTCTTGTGCAGATGACGAGCAGTTGGGCTAAGACATGAGAGAACTAGGACTAGGTGGTACCCGAAGGAGATGGGATGTCATGGAGTGTTGTGGATATGAGTTTTACCTACCTATTAGGTAGGATACTCAGTGTAAAATCGAGGAGTTGTTTTATCATTTCAATTCAACATGTACTTTTTAGTTGGACTTATATTTTGTCCCCCTTTTACATTAAGTTTACATTTTTTCTTGTGGTTTGACATTACACTTGTGATTGTACCATAATTTTTTTGGTTGTTTACTTTAGTTTCCCATTTGAGTGTGTTCAGATCTCTCAGGAAATTCCTTCCCAATTCAAGAAAATTCCTTCAGGTTCTAGTGACCCACCCCTCGCCTATGTAAGGTGTTCTTCAGGTAGTCACATCCGGGACCTGTTGGATGGGTCCTGAAAATTTTGTATCAAGGGAGTCGGTTCTACTGAAGAACTATGTATCTTATATTTTCAATGAGGCAATATTGTTATGTGTTATGAGTTTGGTTTTCAGTTTTGGGAATCTATTGTGGGGGTGGCGGACGGCGTATCCTTACATAAAGACCTTGAATTCTAATTTCCAACTCGGTGCACGAAAACACTAATTGTGTGTGTTTTGGACATGTTTTTACTTTGTTTCTTTGGAGTCTGCTCACCACGTATAAATTAATGAACATGGAACATGTGACCTTTTCAAGATTTCACCGCGTAAAAAGCCAACTAGGATTCTCTAGAGAGTACATGATGATGGCCCACTGATCCACCCTTTATGGATCAGTATTATAGAGACCCTATGTAGATCTACATCGAGTAGTCATTTGTGGATCAGCACTAAGAAATATTATGTGGATCTGCAACAGATTCGACCAGTGGACCATGCACACTGAATGAGATCATTGCATGAGTTTCTGTGTCAGAGGCCTATGAGTTTTCGAGGCAATACAGTTCCCCATGTAGCTGAGGACTAGATGGAGGTTGTGGCTAGAGTTTTCCACCTAGTTGGAATAGCAGAAAATCATATGGGGATCTTAGCTTCTAGTATTTATCAGTGCATGACCATGAGGATGGCCCACATTGTGATGGGGCTTTGGTACAAATACCATCTCCCGAGATGGTACCTTCGGGTAGTGTGCCACCTATATCATTGTATGTTGGTCAGTCGTTACAAATAGTGGTACTAGAAGATGACACATGTAGGCTTACTTCCTTATATGTGTTTTAGCATCAGATTCCCTCAGGTTCCAATGCGAGCCCGAATCACAGGAGGATAAGGATTGGCTAGAAAAGGTGGTTAATATTCCATCTATCCAGGGAGACATTCGATAAGATGGTGGTCTTGGTAGATAGCCTTCTACGTGGATCACCAGGATAATGATAGGGTTTAGATTACCCATGATCTTGAAAATAGGTGACTTTTATGTGGAAAATCGTGAGAACATTCTATAGAAAATGGGGTATTTTCTATAAAAAGATAAAGGGGGAGTGTCCCATAGATCTTCTACAACATCATCAAGACGACATGTCGGTATCTAAGTATTCATCAAGGCGTACCAACCATCCCATGTACTCGATGAATACAGTATAGTCAATGCTTTAGGGATGAAACATCCAATCAAGGTGTGATTAGGGACATCTGAGCCAACACATTTCCTGTAGGCATTTATACTTTTTTAATGGTGCTAGAGATAACCATGGAGCATGAATGTTCTTTGGATGAATGGATATAGCCAGGGAAAATTAGTAGGGGAAACAAGAAATTAATGCCATTCTCAGAGACCTGGGAGTTTAAAAAGTATTGGGAAGAATATGTGATAAAAAAAGATGAATCTATAGGGTATCAGATGTGGAAGCGGATCTTCCAGAGCATCCTGAGGTGGAATACATTTCGACATGTTACAAATGGAACCCAAATATGGCCCCCACCAGGCTCATGGAGCAGGAGGACAGAGGAAGGGAGTAGCTGCATGCGGTCAAGGATTGTGACCCAAGGGCTCCAAGAATTATTCAAGGTATGGTATGTGTCTACTACTACATATTTTATAAATAGACATAGGTACCAATCATCCCTTCTTTCCACGAATCTTTTTCAAGACTTAGATTTTCCGGTTAAATCGATGACTTGACCATTAACTTTGGAGATACCTTTGTGAGGAGACTCGATAATCAGAGTTATGCCGACGGTGTGATCATACCCTCGAGGCGAGAGTTTCGGGTGGAACCACTTTTTGGTAGCATCGAGGCATTACTACATTATTGTGGATATGGAGTGGACATACGAAGTTCATACTCATATTGACTCTTTTAGGAAGAAAGGATGTAGTATATCTATAGTGTTGGATTGGGGGTTTCCATTGTCGGTGAAAAATGAAACCCATGCAGCATAGGATAAAATCATGTATAAGAGGGTACAACCAAACACTATTGAGTTGGCCGACCTTACCGTCGTGAAAGTAGAAGTTTTGAGTTTTCAGTTCCCAACATTAGTGCCAGAGTGTGGAGATATATTTTCAAATGATTTTTCTTGGATTACCTCAAAGAATAGAGAGGGACTTCTTCTTTGGTTGTGTACTACCAGGTATTCGTACCTAAATTATCCATGGTAGAGGCACCCTTTTCATCTTTGATGTAGATGGGGGAGCCCTTCCTATCGATTGAGAAGTGTCAAAATGGATTTTTGGTGATGAGACAGAGACTGAAGATTGCACCCATATTGAGGTTACTAGAAGAGGGCGTTGGGTATGTAGTCAACAACGATGCATCACGGACAAGACTAGTCTGTTTACGGATACAATAGTAGGCTGTGATTTCCGATGGCTCACAACAGTTGACAAAGCACGAACAGAACTATGCAACCCATGACCTGGAGTTAGCACCAGTGGTCTTTACGCTGAAGATGTAGTGACACTACATGATGGGTGAATGGGTTACTGTTTACATGTTCCATAAGAGTCTCTAGTATATCTTACCACAGAAGAACCTCAATCTTAAACCATGAGGAAGGCTAGAGTTCCTCCAGGACTATGACTTTGAGATAGTCTATACTCTTGGGACGGGGAATGTGGTGGCAGACGCACCCAGCATGAGGTCTGGTCAACAGATACTGAGTGAGGTGTCAGAGCATCTAGTCTCACTACATGTATCCTTCCTTGATAATGATGGAGCAGCTTACCTCCGTTCTATGACTATCACTCCCCTAATTACTCAGTGTGTTCGGGATGCACCATTGGGGGACATTTACTATGAGGCCTGACGTGCTGAGATATAATCATGACAATATCTTAATGTATTTAATGAATGTGGAGAGCACATAGTTCTCTTTAGAGGACACACCATGTTAACACTGATTCTTCAGGAGGAGGTGTCAAAATAGTTCTATACATACCCTTTAACGGTACATCCTAGAGTGGAGAAGATGTACCAAAACCTTCGGCATCAGTACTGGTGTCCATGGATGAAGGAAGTAGTGGAAGAGTTTGTATCAAGATTCCTCACTTATCAGCAATTGAAGACTACCCGGAGTCGATAGAAGTCTTATGCTGATAAGAGACGAAGACCCTTGGAGTCTGAGGAGGGAGACCATGTCTTCCTACGGGTCTAACATAGATGAGTATTTTGGAGGTTTTTTCGGGGTGGAAATCAATCTCTGAGGATCATCAGACATTTCAAGATTTTCATCAGAGTGGGAAAGGTGGCGTACCATCTATCTCTTCCCCCACAGATGCATCGGGTGAATAATTTTTTTCATATGTTGTTGTTGACGATATTCATTCATGATCTATCACACGATATCGACTAGGGCGAGTAGGAAATTTATGATGGGGATACTTTTACAGAGTCCGCGGTTGAGATAGAGGACTGACATGACAGATTCCATCATGGATGGTCGATCCCTCTAATGTGAGTTTGGTGTCAGCACGATAACCTCCCAAAGGGCACATAGATGCAAGAGGCTCAGATTCGTTCTCATAACCTTGATTTGTTTGATTTTACTTTGTTTAGGATTTTGGGGATGTAAATCCCTAAGGTGGGGAGAATTTAATTTCCTAGAATTTCTGTATATTTTTTAATTATATGGAATTATTTAGAGACTGCAAAATCTGACAGTGCGTGATTTCGAGGCCTGGAGTGCCTAGAATGATCAGGGGAAAATTGTTATGTTTATAATAGCACATGTTAGTGGTTTTCCTAAAAAATTAGAATATCTCTTAAATGGGTTTCCAGATTATTAATCTGAGGGTGTACTTGCGTTCAGGATAATGGGATTATCCTAGGCGTGTCTTTTGTTTTGTCGGCATATGCCTCTAGTGAGAAAACCTAAAAAAGGAATAACCTTTAAAAAAATAATTAAATAATGTTAATTTATTATTAAAATGCTTATAACACATGGATGGTGACCTAGATTAAAAATCAGATATCGCTGCAGAACTCATGAGGGTATGATTTCTTTAGGTAGATACTATCTTTGGCCAGTGCGAGCCAACTGTAAAAGTTAGTTTTCGGACATAAATAAAATAATTATGTAACAATTATTTTATTGTTAAAATCTATAACCTCTAAATGGAACCTTAGATTGACAATTCGAGAGTACCGTCGATTTTATTGAGACATGTTTACCTTACACAAATTCTAACCTCTACTTGATTGGTAGAGGGTGTATGTTAATAATTTATTAAACTCTTTTTAATGGTACGTTAAGTAAAGATGTGGGTGGAATTTTCTAAAATTTGAACCGATACTCGGATTAAAAATATGAGGGAATCATTGAATCCATAGGGTTGGGATTCGTGTAAAGGAGGATTCCCTTCAATCGCAGAAGGTCGGGTGAAAAAGGTAATATTACATGCTTTTGAATGATTAATAAAATAACATCATATGTTATTTTATTTTTTTCTTTTTCTCCAGCGGATGAATGATGGTGGAGGGACCAATGAAACTTCAATCCATTAAATTTCATGACTTCTAATTATTTTTGTAACCGCACCATTACAATTTGGAAGGTTCATTAATTAAATTAACCCCATTAATTCCATGTGTGTTACTCACGCTCACCCTCTTCTGTTTACATGGAGCTCAGGGTATAGTGTTGGCACAACTTCAACAAGCGACAAAGCTCTAGCAAGGTACCATGATGCCAATCACATGGAGAAAGAGACCAGTTTTAGTGAGGGGTTACAAGCGTCAATGGGTCATGAACTGACAACCACGACAAAGGAGGTTTCGTCGATCATCATTAGAAAAAGTCTAATCCACGTATGGGGTTTATTTTGAATATGAATTTGATGAATTAAATTTTCTCTCACTTGTTATCACATTAATGTGGAGAGAGCGGGCCAAAAAAACATGGTATGGACACTCCACCGATATTCTCATGCTCCGTTCATGAGGGACATGTTTCTCATATGGTTGACAATGAAAAATTGAGGGTCACACAATGATGGAGGCAGTGCGAGAGAGCTGTAGGAACAGAGCCCCAAATAAAGGACATGAGCACATGTCCAGTGACCCATGGAAGAAACTGTCAGTGCGTCATGTTGGCGGCTGCCAAAAGTGGTCAAATGAGACCCGCAAAAATTGTCCACGAGTGGTGGAAGGCTGCGCATAATGGTGCACCGCGGTGGCTGATGGTGGCCGACCTGAACCGGTCGCGCGGTACAAAAAGGGTGGTGCCATCAAGTGCTGCCTGCAGTAGAAGCCACATCCAGCGGGCTGTGGCAGTGTGATGGCAGCACGGAGTAGCCGCGGCCAGGAGGCCGCTATAAGAAGGGGCGGTGCGGCCCCGCACCGCACCGCTATGTCAGAATCTATTTGGACGAAAGATTGACCATTGAATCCCGCTGGGGCAGCGCCCCACTAGTTTTCCAAAACAGCTCGGCCACTGCGGGGCCAGCAAGACTCAAGGGTCTGCCTATGGGCAGACCTAGCCGGATGTGGGCTGGCCCCGCCAGTGGACCGGGCCGCTCCCACGTCCCAAAAGGCCTATGCGGGTGGGCCGAGCCCCACCCGACGGGCCAGGTCAACCACATACCCGACCTGTGAAATAGCCAGGCCGACCCCAATGGGTCGGACCCAAGCAGGGGTTAGGTAGACCCCAGGACCAGACGCTTCAGGACAGTCTGACCGACTCGGACCGGGCCTAGACACAACTGGTACCTGAATAAAGAAACACCCATACCTGACGAACCGGGTGTTCGTTTGACATGTCGTCGATGGAATTGGGGACAATTTTGGGTAGTGGTCCCTTTGTCCTATTTCGACGGGCCTAACTGAGTCGGTCTGGACCAAGGTGCGATAACCCCCATTTAACAAAAATGGGTGTAATTGATAGATCAGGTGTCTGATAGACGCGTCATCAATGGCATAAAGAAACTTGCGACAAGGTAGTCCTTTGAACATACTATATGTGTGTTTTGAAATAGTGTGACGTGCGACCTTGGTTTGATCATCCTCTAATCCAACCAGTACAATTTTACAAAAGTGCACATGTCTCATTGACCGAGCGTCCAATCGATCCACCATCTATCACGTTGGGAACCCTATTACGGGGTAGTCCCTTGGGTATGATTTTACTTGGACTTCATACAGGTCGAAATATAACTGATGGATTGAGACTGTTCCCCCAGAATCAAGCAGGCTATGAGCGGGAATCCAAAGGATGTCGATGACATGAAGAAGAAGGGTGACCAACACGGGTCTGTACCAGGGACCAATACAGGACTACACCATGGACCAATACAAGTCTACACCAGCTACCAATATGAGTACGTACTAGAGACCATTACGTGTCTGCACCAGCAACGAATATGGGTCTGCACTATAGACCAATACGGGTCTGCACCATTGACCAATACGGGTCTACACCAACGACTAATACGAGTAAGAACTAGAGTAACCACAGATTGAATGATCTGGATATTCGACTAGTCATCCTTATCCTAGTAACCTTGATTATAACGTTAGAGCGATCATTCCCTTTTTCTTTGTGCTTCACAATTAGATTATTCTTGTGATTTTACCTTTGAGGTATATCTTGGAATGTTTTTATTTGTGGATTACTATGGGACCTTTGGGGGTTTGAAGTCCCCTACTAAAATTTTTTATACTCACCCTTCCATGGCTATCACCCACACCTTATTGTGTCTTTTGAAGATGACGAGCAGCTGGGCTAATACTTGAGGGAACCAGGACCAGGTGGTACATTGAAGAGACGAGATGATGTGTAGTTTTGTGGATATGAGTTATACCTACCCACCAGGTTGGATCCTCGGTGTACAATCCATGCGATATTATCTCTTTTCAGTAATACTAGTACTTTTTAGTTGGGCTTATATTCTGGCCTCCTTTTACATTCAGTCTACTGTTTTACTTGTGGTTGTACTTTACTCTAGTGGTTGTACCTTACTTTGATTGGTTGTTTACTTTAGTTTCAAATTTGAGTGTGTTCATATTTTTAAGGATATTCTTTCCCTATTTGGGAAAACACCTTCAGTTGCGAGTCACCAACCCCTGCCATATAGACTGCAGGCTTGGGGTAGTCACGTCCGAGTACTGTGGGACGGGTTGTGACTCTGGTCATGTGTTCTTGATAATAAATCTAATTATTGGGAATCATCATCTTTGAATTCATGAAATGATATATCTCTAATACATAAGTCAATTTATCATTAATTAAAAAATTAGTTAGGTGGAATATCTAATATATTTTCCACCAATATTTCATTCAATAAACAATTTTTTTCTTTTATCTCAGCTGGGAAAGTACCAAACAGATCCCGACCATGTGATTATATGGGATCACATTGAATTAAGTCTAGATGATATTGTTATTAATTTTATAAAACAAATTTTGGGTAATAATATGAAGTTACGGAATGGTAAATTCATTTTCCCAGTGTGTGTTTCATAGAAACATGATCAGATTCAGAAAAGAAACATGGATGAGTGAGTAAAATATGGTGAATTAATGGGCCCATCTATCTCATTATTGCAATGGTGTTCTATATTTTGAGGAAGGTTATTTAAATGATGGGGAGAATGTATCACCCATAGTTTCAGTTACAAGAACCTTCATTTATTTATTTTGAGCCCATATTTTGTTTTTTTTGTTTATGTGTGTTCTAAAGGTTTTTTTTAATAATTTTGATGATTTTTAGAGGTACACGATTTATTCACATTTTTTTTGAAACCATAGAGCATATTCCAGAAATAGCCCTTGGGAACAAAGTGGACACTCATAAGGATGTCATTTGGTTAAAGATATATCCAAATATTTTTAATTCCCATTATCAACCCATAATCATTACTGAGAGAGATATGAACTAATGGAACATGGTTTATCTAACCGTGTAGTCCATCTATGTGAGGTTTGTATATATCCATGTAACATTAAATGGTTGGTATTTGATTTTCCAACTATTATGCCTCTCCATTCGCCATACAGTTTTCCCCTAGTTCTCCCATAACTAAAATTCCATATCCTCTCATGGCGTGAGTGGCGGTCCACTTTATCATAGGAGTGATCTATAAGTGAATCAATACATGTTAGAGGATCATATTTACAGATAGATGCCTTTAATTAGGTATTCGTCTTAGATCTATGGTTATTATCTCTCATATAACCATATATCTCCTCTTTTATCGATATATCTATGTGTCATGAATGGTTTTATGATGAAATATTATTTTATTTAGTTAGTATAATAAGGGCTTTGTTTGGAAATTAAATTTCATTACACCATTCATCATTTTACGAACTTTTTGAGAGGTAGGTGGTTTCTCCCTTGACTCTTTAGGATTTATAAAATGAATTATTTGTTTTAATTATATTATTTACTTGAAATTTAGTTCAAATTATTATGTTACTTCTAATGGGAATATTTTTTTTGATAGGCGTACAATGTTTTGAATGTCGATTGGTTTTTTGAAAAACAATTGTATATGATTTTAAATTGGGGTTTTGAAATAATGGTTTTGTTTTGATTCATGTATGGTTGTTATTGAATTCCATTAATCTAACATAATGATTTTTTGGGAAATTTTTGGCATGTAAATTAATTTTTTTTTTAAATTCATTGGCATTATGTTAACCGAACTGGTTGGGTTTGAGTTGTATGGGATAGATTATGTTCATGAAGCATAACCCTAGAATTTGACATTGTATGGAAGTGAAGTTCCTCCATTTATGGAGACACCATTCTTGATATTTTGTGTGAATTTGTGTGTGTAGAAATTTAAATTAATATGAAAAAATTCAAATTATAAATTGTTTAATAGATTTTTGATGATTTCCTTGAATTTTTTTTAACATTTTTTATATAAATTTGAAAATTTGTCTTAAAATATTTTAATAAATGTGCTATCAATTTTATATCTAGTATAGTAGGTTGAGAAGTTATTATGGAAATACTACTGAGTTTAGACTCACACTATACTTAGAAATTATTGTGTATTTAATGATTTTATATATGAATAAATATTTTATGGAAATATAGCTTAGATTTTTGGTGATGAATCTTGATATAGTTTCATGGAATGTGGAGCTAGATATAGGAGTTGGTGGGGTGTTTAGGGTTGTTTTTATTTTGCTGTTTGGAGTTTTGTGTAATTTTAGTCCTCCTATGTATGTAATTTGTTTTTTTCATGTACTTTGATATAGTTTATTTGTTTGGTTATGTATTTTGTTCAATGTTTTACTCATGCATCATAGATTGGTTTTTTGGATTTTTTTTTTGGTTATGGATGATTTATCATTCAAAGGTAAAATCCTATTTTGTTTCTTGGGAATGTCACCTATGGCCTAGTAGCTCCCATTTCACTCTTCAACGCAATGAGGTGGGGTGAGATGTTATAATACATGTATAAATAGATGCTGCAACAATTACCCATACATGATTGGAAAAGGGAAAATATCCCCCTGGATTTAGTGAACAAACTCCCAAAAATTTATAAATGAAATAATGTTATTTGGATTGTTGTCAATATCTATAAGGATTCAACATATTTTTTATCAACCCACATTATTTTTTATCGTAAATTTAGAGGGAATTTAAACAATTCATTTAACGAGTGAACCTTTCGACGAAACATGCGTTGAACCAAGGGGAAACTTTTCTGATCAACTTTGTGAAGTAATATTGTATTGAAAAAATTACATAGGGATATAATAATATTATAGTTTCAGTGGATTAAACTATTACTATGATGGTTTTACTTGAGAAATATGCTAGCCAATGGGATGGGTAGAAGAAATTTATCCATGTAGCTTTCACAGGATAGCAGGGGATGCTTTTCTGGTGAGAAGGTGGCCACTGGATGGCTAATGAAGCTAGACAAGCAAGCTATTAGGGTGCACTGTGAATTGTTTAATGAAGTTTAGTTTTTGTATTTTCTCCACCAATACCACATGCTATTATTTATCATGGCAATAATTGTTGAGAAAAATTTATCCAAAGTCACCTTCATTCCACCCTATAAGAGTCTCTATTGATCTGATATGTATATTGATGAAATATGAAGAAAAATACTAAAAATATTCCTAATTATTATTTAGATATTGTTGAGATAGTGGGCGACATGGACCCAACTGGGTTCTACATTTGACTTCAATATCATGTATATAGTTAGATATACAAGACGTATACTAACTATTATATTGTAGATATTTATATGTCTAATTTTTGTTTGTAGTTTACATAGATTAATTATAAAATCAAAAAGTATATATAAGATCCTTTTTTAATGAGAACATTGAGATATAATGACCTTAACCACAAAAAATTTCATATTGTCTAGATTCATATTATTAACTAGAAATTGGAGATGTTTGAATATCATGTGATGTGGCCTGTAAGCATTGAGAGTTCTTCTCAGGACGTTTTCACATGGTGATCTCTAGCAGAGTGATAATGAGGACAGACCCACCAATACTAACACCACATGTTTTTGGTGTCGATGGTTGTTCATAACTATATAATAGTGTATTGGATTCTTGAATTTAGATCATTACCAATGTGTTCCATTTGATTCAAAACATTTATTCATGTACAAAACAATAATATCAAAATCATGGAGAGGTAGCTTGTGTTGGGTGCAAAATTGGTTGCATGACATTAGTTGAATGGTCAAGAAAGTATTTTTCACTTCTGGATTGTGGAATTAATATATCATGGCCTTATTGATAAGAATTGTAGTACCTCTATAAATCCATAGACAAGGAAGTGGAAAGGTAAATCTACCTAGTAACATCAAGAAATAATAATTCTAGAAAAGGGAGATGACACAAGTGTGCATTCTATTTTGTGAGATATAAAATAAAAAATATAATATATTTCACAATGAGTGTTCATAGGTTGGTAGTTATCGAAATGGGAATCCTTCCCCCTCTAGGGTCGTTGATGGTTTTCTAGAATCTGTTCTTGGTCTATGTATTTTCTTCACTACTATCAATATATGGGCCTAGAAGGTCACACCTAATAGTGTATTGATATATCTACCATATTTAGTTTAATAGGTATATTATACAAGGTTGTCGCCACCATTGGGTCCGACTGTCGTAGGTTGGTAGTCATCATTATGATTATAATCATCTCTTTAGTGGTCTTTATGAATAATTGTGTTGAATTTATTTAATGTATTTACATTTTAAGAAAATATGATAAAATATTAATTGAAAGAATGTTATTTAAATATTATAGGTTTGTTTAATATTAAGAATGAATTATGTATCAAATTAATGACTCAGGTTTATCATGTAATATATTGAATATAAAATACAAGTATATAATAAAAATAATAAACAATATTGATGTAGTTTCATTAATCAAAATTATTTATTTAACAAAGATTAAATAAATGGGGGCCAGGTAAATCTTCTTGGTATTTAGAACTCCCAATGTCTATAGAGAGAGAAGCCCTCACCCAACGAACTATTCATCTATTTTTTAATGATATCTTCTATACCCTCACACATTCTAGAGAAATATACTCCCTCATCGATTGATGGTCCAAGATAACCTTATTGAATATATGGAAGTGGATTGTTCTGATCATCGAGACGTGAAAGGAATCATCAGATCAATGGGCTAGCACCAGAACATTGACCATCAACGCTTCTGTAGATTTTTAATGTGTCTTTGGATGATCTAGAGGGATTATTATATTGATCCTTAGTGAAATTATTTTTGATGATGAGTTCCATTTTGGTGGGGGTCTAGATATTAATGGGTATGTTTTCAGTTTCAATTATGTTCTATTTCAATTACCCGAGATCCTCGGACTGAAATAGGGTTCCGATCATCAATGACTTTATGTTCCATCTTCACGAGGATAAATTTTTTTTAATATATAACTAGTTAGATTTCGCTGAGTACCTTGCTACCATCAATTGGTATCATATAATCTTTATTCAACTATCTGAGAAAATAAAAAATAATTTCCAATTATATTATGTAAGGGATTTGAAATCGGTTCCAACGATCCAGGCCGCACATTGATCATATATCGAATGACCCAGTTATGGCCATTCCAAATTTTAGATATGTACCGTGTTTTTGTTTTGTTATCGATTATTAAAAACTTCAATCTATTAATTGTGTTTAAGAACTGGTTTTTACTGTTTATCATCAATTTTTTTCTCTCAAATATAATTTAATTTAAAAAAATGATAATTATTATAAATAATCACTACTATTATTAAAAAAATTATAATTATTATAAAAATAATAATACTATTATTATTATTATAATTATAATAATAGTTATTATTATTTAAAAGCTACTTCATTATACTTCAGAAAATTGGTTGTGGGTTTTTTCATTTTTCAATTGGGGAGGGTGGGGATACCGGTCATGGGGTTGGGCCATTTATAAGTGAGGTGAATGGATGACTTGTAAATATTTTTAAAGAAAAAAGGGTTATCCACATTTTAGTGTGATTTTGTGTGGGGTAAAAGCATTGAAAAAGGACATGTAATCATTAAATATTCATCCATAACCCAAATGTAAAATGAGTTGATTTTAGTTTGATTTACCTAATCATATCGAGCAAGATTGTATGGGACCACCTAGAACATGTAATAATTGTGACAAGATGGGAAATCTTCAATTGTTTTGCCTTTGTTCTCCATGGTTAGTTTCTAGAGACACATCTCATCTTTCCCAAGAATATTATGCTTCGATGGGATGAGTGTAGAAGAATAATTCTCATCATCAGAATAAATTGATAGAATGTAATTCTATGAATACCATGAGTCCAAAACTAGTGAAATATCAAAAGGTTAACAGATAAAAAAGGCAGTGCGTGAGAATTTATATTGAGATGGGAAAAAATCATGGATGATAAATATATTCCTTCAATAGTTACATAAACAATTATATTGAATTTTAACAGAATGAATTCTTTTTTTTGATATAGGCACATCCCACACATTTTTTTATTCTTGTTCTACTTAAAACATTGGATTGTATAATGAGTTAATAACCTATATATGAAAACTAGAATATACTCTTGTCTATATAGAGTGTTGTGAATTTATGGGTAAATATTTTTTACATTACTATCGATTGGTCTAGGTTACTTTTGTATTTCTTTGTACTTAATATGGGTGTCTATGAATTGATTTTTTATGAATTGTTCGATATCATTCAAGGCCCACTTCAATTGTTATACCCAAAAAGATAGATTCACTTCACTAGATGGAATCAATCATCTCTTTAGAAGATATTGGGGTGTAAATTCTATAAGAGGAGAACCTTTTTCTCTGATGGTTGGAGATATATCTTATCATTTTGAAACACCTACCTTGGAATTTGTGGAGGATATAGGGAATGGAAATTTTCTAGAAATTGTTGACCATATCCCAAATGCTTCTCACAAAAATTTCTCAAGATGGAACCCAATAATGAAGTGGTGTTTATGATTAATCTCATACATAAGATAAATACTATATCAATTACTTGTTATCATATGTCATCAGTATATTTTGGGGACTGTATATCTAGTTGTATTTATTCGAAAATGAAGGGATAATTTAACGGAGTACCACTATATGGGAATCACAAGTTCTATTTTTTAAGAAGGGTGATGGTTCTCTAATAATTTTTATGGATTACCAAAAACTAATCCCAGATATGATAAAAAAATATTATCATATTAAATGAATTGAGGATCTCGTTGATGAATTTAGGGGATCCGTGTGGCTTTCTAAAATTTACTTATTTTCATCGTGTCCCCAATTGCGAGTTCAGATGGAGGATATTCTAATGAAATCTTTCAAAATGATATATAGCCATTAATAATTTGTCCTTATTCCCTTTTGTCTTAAAAATGAACCATCCGTCAATATGAAATTGATGAATTTAACATTTTATACATATCTGGATTCATTTTTAGTAGTGTTTCATTATGATATACTGTTGTATTATAGGGAAAAAAGTAGATGATGACAACCAATATGTGCTAGTGTTGGGTATCCTACCAGAAATCATCTATATTCAAATGTATGAAAATGTGATTTATAAATAAAAGTTTAATATTTCCTTATAAATTTCATTTAATAAAATGTTTTTTACACACATTTAGAAATGATATGAGAATTTTTATCTTATAAACCATTAGTGAATGTATTTGAGATACATAGTTTTCATGGATGAGTTCAATACTACCCACATTATAGGAATAATTTTTCATATTTTTCATAACCAATGAAAATATTAATGAAAAAGGTGTTTATTATTAATATAAAGAGGATTTTAAAAAATTGTTTTAGGTAGTAGAGGTTAGACTTACATCAACACCTATCATTTTCATTAAATAGTATAGACTAAGCTATATAGTACATTTTAATGCATCAACATTGGGCTGGAAATGAGTCCTTATGTAGGGAGAACTCTTTATTTCTTATGGTTCCTGAACGATATGTTTTCATGTGAAAAAAACCAAACACATGATTTAGAATTATCTATTTTTTTTACATTGTTTGAAGACATGGAATCATTACCTATTTGGAGATAAATTCAGATTATTTATGGATCATAATTGTTTGGAAAACAATTTCTCAAAACAATTTCTGAATTTAAGATAGCCAAGATGGAGGGTGTATTTTCATGTTTTTGACATCGAAAGGATGTATAGACCTGGCGAAGGGAACTCTGTTGAATATGAATTATTAATGAAGTTATAATATTAGTGGTATAAAGGGGCTTTAGACTAGTAGAACCTTATGTTAGACATAGTGAATATGCCCCTAGAATGACCAGAGAAAGGTAGTGTTGTAGTTTCCTTCCAATTTTGTATGTTTTTGGTTAGGTTGAGTATATTATATAGTATAAAAAAGATGATCCTGAATGTGTTTCAATGACATCAAAACTCAATGGTGGGGATACCATAGGGATATGTATTCTAGATAAATGATTAATGTTTTGATTTAGAGATTGTAGGCCATACCTTTGGAAGGGTGGGAACAAAGTCTTTGTTTCAACCAATATTGGAGATGGGATGTTCACCTTGGGGAACAAAAATGAATGAATCACTGAAATGATAGCTTTTTAGTTGGAATGAAGAGATATGTGGTGATGAATGTATAACATTGCCTCACCTATCAGTGGGTCAATAAAAATCATCAATGACCAGTAGGTTTGTTATAGTCATTACCAATTACTATTTTGAAATGGGAGTAGATATCCATGGATTTATTTACAATACTACCTGGAATGATTTGTAAGCACCGTTACAAATGAGTGATAGCTGATCAAATCCAACAGTTGGATCATTTCATAATTATTCAATAATACAATATGAAATAATAATTTCCATAAAAATATTTCAAATCGGTGGTAAGACTACACCATATATTTAGGACAATTATATCATATAGATAACTCATTTTAAATATCATTTAATTTATAATACTTTAATAAATCACTTGGAAAAAAGTTGAATATTAGTATAGATCATTATCCCTAAATGGATTAGTAGTCAGAATAGAAAATCCACACATTGGAGGACATGTGTTCGGCTGGTGTAATGGATTTTTGTGGCTCATCGACGGATCATTTACTATTAGTGGAGTTATATTATAATAACAGTTTGCTTGAATATATAAACGTGGTAACTTTTTATTCATTGTATGGGTGACCATATCGTTATCAACTTTTTTTGGTGGAAATATTTTGGAATTCACTTATTGGATGTAACATTGTTCAATACTCAGTAGAGAATGTTTGTTTGATCATGAAGATAGTGGAGAAAACATAGTGTTTTAAAAAATTGTACGTAGATCTTCATCAATGATAGTTTTAGTTAGAGGTATCTTGTTGTAACGTCCCGTAATTTATGTATAATATTTGTAACAACATTTATTTATTTCAAGACTGCAAAATCTGACGGTGCGTGATTTCGAGGCCTAGAGTGCCCAGAATGATTAGGCGAAAAATGTTATGTTTGAAATTGAGTGAATTAGTAGTTTTCCAGAAAAAGTAAAGTAACTATAAAACGGGTGCTCAAATCAGATATATGAGGGCACCGTTGCATTAAGGATAGTAGATTTACCCTATGTGTGTCTTAAGTTTAGTCGGTGCAAGCCTCAAGTGAGAAAAACAGAAAATGGAATAACAGTAACTAAAATAATTAAATAAAGTTTTTTATTTTTCAAAAACATATAACTCATGATAGGTGACTCGGATTAAAAATATGAGACCCCCACTTAGCACTTGAGGGTTTTATTTCTTTAGGAAGACAATAACATTTGCTGACACGACCAACTATATAATTTAGTTTACGATCGTAAATCAAATAATTGAGTAACAATTATTTTATGTTTAAAACCTATAACTTTTAAATGGTAACTCAGATTGAAAATCCAAGAATACCGTTGAGTTATTTGGGACATTTTTTCCTTAGGTAGAGCCTAAAATTGACCAATGCTAGTCGAGGGTGTATGTTAATAATTTATTGAACATTTTTTAAATTTACATTTAGAAAACGCGTCGGGGGGGGGGGGAGTTTTCTAAAATTTGAACTGGTTCTCAGATTAAAAATATGAGGGCACCGTCGAATTAGCAGTGTCGGGATTTTCATTATGGAGGCTTTACATTGACCGTTGTAGGTCGAGTGAAAAAGTTAAATTTTCAAAAATTTGAATGATTAATAAAATTGCATGTTATGTTATTTTATTTATTTTCTATTTATCTAGCTGATGAAAGGCAGTGGCGGGATGAAAGACGTGTCATGCCAATAAATAGATTGACTCCCCTTTATTCTTATAACAACACCATTGGAAGTAGGAATGTTCATTAATTAAAGAAATGCCATCAATTACATGTGGATTATATACCCTCCCCCTCTCCTATTTGTATGGAGCTCCGGGTAGAGTGTTGGCACTGATTCATAAAGTGATGAAGCTCAGGAAAAGTATGACGATGCCTACCACATAGAGGATGAGACCCGATTTGGCGAGTGGTGACAAGCGCCACCGAATCACGAAACGATGACAATGACGAAGGAGGTTCCATCGATCATTTTCAGCAGACATCTAGTTCTTTTAGGGGGATTATATTAAAGTAGAAATTGATGAATTAAATTGTTTCCAACTTGCAATCCCCTTATTCCAGAAAGCGGGGGTGAAACAAACAAGGCCTGAACACTCCGATACTTCGCTCATGCTATGTTCTTTGGGGAAAATTTATGAGTTTGGTGGGAACGTGAAATAGTGGGCCACGCTATGAAGACAGCAGCATGGGGGAGCTGTAGGTGCAAACGACACAATGAACGGACACCAGAGCATGTCCAGTGACCCACAGAGGAAACATATGGTGTTCCATGTTGGCGGTGGCCGGAAATGGACAGGGGAGACCTAATAGAACCAGCTGTGGGGGTGGAAGGCAGTGCACTATGGTAGCCGAAGGCGGCCGGCCTGAGCCTGCTGTGCTGGAAAAATAGCGCAGTGCCCTCAGGCACTGCTGTTTTCACTAGTCATGGTCAGCGGGCCGCGATATATGGAGGGCAACGCGGAGCAGCCCCGGCCAGCCGCCCATGGAAGGAAGGGGTGGCGCGACCTCACACCCCAGTGTGTTGGTGAAATCTGGTCATCCAAATGATCACCCTTTGAATCATGGTGGGAAACCTCCCCACTGGCTGGACGAAACAGCCTCGCAATAATGGGACCATTGAGACTCAACAGTCTGCCTTCGGGCAGACCGTTCCGTACACGGGACGGTTAAGCAAACCAGGCTGGACACACTGCCCAACAGGCCTGCGTGGGGGGGGGGAGCCCTACCCTACGGGCTGGGCCAACCCTGGCCCGAGCCCGCGATCAATATGGGCCGACCCTGATGGGCTGGACCAAGTGAACTAGGTCGAGCCCTAGTGGGTTGGACCCGAGCAGGGTCAGATAGACCATGGGACCCATTGTGTCGGGCAGGTCTGACCTAGTCGGACCGGGCCTAGACCCAACTGGAACCCGAATAATGAAATGCATGTAACTAACGAACCTTTTTTCTATTTGAAATATAGTTACTGGATCTAGGACCCCTTTTGGGAAGTGGTCCTTTTTCATATTTCATCGGTCCCCAGTAAGATGGGTTGGACCGAGGAGTGATCACGCCTGTTTCACGGAAAGTGGTGTAACTAACAGACCCTGCATCCCAATGACATGTCGTTTATGGCAGTAGGAACCTTGAGAAAAATATGTTCTTTTGAGATACTCAAAGTGAGTTTTGAAGGAGTTTGATGTGCGACCTGGGTTGGATGAGACTTGAATCCAACCAGGCCTTATTTACAAATGTTTACATATCTCACAGACCGATCATCCAATCAATGTGCCATCTGTCATGTTGGGACCCCTATGAAGGGGCATTTCATTGGGTATGTTTTTTTCAGGACATCGTACCAATTTATAAATGAACAATGGTTTATGGATAGGTTCTACCAGAATCAAGTGGACTATGTGCGGGAATCCATCGCCTAGCTGTGAAATGAAGAAAGAAGAGTTACAAATATAGGTCTTCACCAGCGACCAATACGAGAATGCACCAGTGACTAAAACAGGTCTGCACTAGTGACCAATATGGGTTTTCACGAACAACCAATATAGGTCTTCACCTTCACAAATAAGGGTCTACACCAGTGACCAATATGGGTCTGCACGAGCAACCAATACAGATCTACACCGGCAACCAATACGGTTCTGTACCAGCGACCAATACGGGTCTCCAACATCGACCAATACGAGTCTCCACCAGGGACCAATACATTTCTACACCATCGACCAATACGGGTCTGCACCGACGACCGATACAGGTGAGCTCCAGTGTTACTATAGATCAGATGCTCTGGTTGTACGACTAGTCATCCCTATCGCAATAACCTTAGAAGTTAATGTTAGAATGAGTTGTCTCTTTTATATTTTGATTCATGATTTAGATCATGCTTGTGATTTTACATTTGATATATATCTTGGGATTTTTTCCTTTATGTATTACTGGGAGACCTTCAGGGGTCTTGTGGTCCTTTACTGGTTATGGTTATACTCACCCTTTCACATACTTTCATCCCACCTTATTGTGTCTTGTGCAGACGACGAGTAGTTGGGCTGAGACTTGAGATAACCAGGACTAGGTGGTACATGAAGGAGATGGAATGACATGGAGTGTTGTGGAGACGAGTTGTACCTGCCTATCAGTTAGGATACTCGGTAGGAAATCGAGGTGCTATTTTTTTCTTTTCAATTGGACTTTTACTTTTCAGTTGGACATATATTTTTGGCCACCTTCTACATTCAGTATACATTTGTTTCCTTGGTTTTACATTACACTTCTTCTTGTACCTTACTTTTTTTGGTTGTTTAATTCAGTTGCCTATTTGATTGTGTTCATATATATAAGGAAATGCCTTCTCAATTCGGGAAAAAGACATCAGGTGCTAGTCACCAACCCCTGGCCTATGGAAGGCGGGCTTGGGGTAGTCACGTTAGGGCCCTGTTGGACGGGGCCTGAAAAATTTGTATAAAGGGAGTCAGTTCTACCGACAAACTATGACTCTTATATTTTAAATGATGCAATGTTGTTAATTTTTATGAGTTTGGTTTTCAGTTTCGGGAATCTAGTGTTAGGGTGGATGCCGACGTATCCTTACATCCGGACCTTGAATTATGATTTCCGACTTGGTGCACGAAAACACTGATTGTGTGTGTTTTGGACATGTTGTTCCTTGCTTTCTTTGGATTCTTCTCACCACATATAACATAATGAATGTGAAACACCTGAACTTGTCATGATGTCCCCACTTAGACATCCAGATAGGATTATCGAGAGAGTACACGATGACGTACCACCGAGCAACCCTCTATGGATCGGTATTATATTGACCCTCTGTGGATCTGCAACAAGAGGTCATTTATGGATCAAAACTGAGAAATATTGTGTGTATTTTCAACAGATTCAACCAGTGGACAATGCACACCGAATGAGAGCATTGCACGAGTTTCCACGGTGGAGTCCTCTGAGGTTTTGATGAGATACAGATCCCCATGTAGCTGAGGATTGGATGGAGGTTGTGGCTAGAGTTTTCCACTTAGTTGAAACACCATAAAATCAGATGGTGATCCTATATTATAGTTTTTATTAGTTTGTGATCATGAGGATGGTCCACATTGTGATGTGGATTTGTTACATGTACCATTTCTCGAGATGGTACCTTCGGGTAGTGTTCCAGCTATATCACTGCCTATTGGTCAGCCGTTACAAATAGTGGTACTGGTAGATGAAACATGTAGGATTAGTGCCTTGAATGTGTTTCATCATCAGATAACCCTTTGGTTTCGATGCGATCCTGAATCATAGGAGGATAAGGACTGGCTTGAGGAGGTGGTTGAGTTTCAATCTATCCAGGGTGACATTCGATATGATGGTGGTCTTGGTAGATAGCTTTATATGTGAATCAATAGAATGATGATAGGGTTTATATTACCTCTTATAATTCATAGAGGTGACTTTTCTATGGAATGTCATGATAACCTTCCTTAGAGAAGGGGGTCTTTTCCATAAAAAGATAAAGGGGGAGTGTTCTCTAGAGCTTCTACAACTTCAGCAGTATGACATGTCAGTAGCTGAGTATTCATCAAGGCGTACCAACCATCCCAGGTACTCGATGAATACAGTATGGTCAGTACTTTAGGGCTTGGAAATCCGATCGAGGTGTTTTTAGGGACATCCGTGCCAACACATTTCCTCTAGGGATTTATAATTATGTTTGGGTGATAGAGAGAACCTTTGTGGTTGAATGTTCATTGGTTGAACGGTTTCAACCAGTGAATTTTAGTAGTGGGATAAAAGGAAACTAATTCTATTCTCAGAGACATAGGTGTTTAAAATGTTTTGGGAAGAGGAAGTGATAGGGGAAGATGAATCTACGGGGTATCAGATATGGAAGTGGAGCTAGTAGAGAAGCCTGAGGTGGAATACATTTCGACATGTTACAGCTGGAACCCAAATATGGTCCCCACCAGGATCATGGAACATGAGGACAGAGGAAGGGAGTAGCTTGATGCGGTCAAGGATTGTGACCTAAGGGCTCCAGGAATGATTCAAGGTATGTTCTGTGTCTATTACTACCTATCATATAAATAGACATCGGTACCAATCATCCCTTCTTTCCACGAATCTTGTTCAAGACCTAGTGTTTCCAGTTAAATAGATGAATTGACCCTTACATCTGGAGATACCTTTGGGATTATACTCGATAATCACAGTTATTCTAACGGTGTGATCAGGCCCTTGAGTTGAGAGTTTCGGTTGGAACCTCTTTTTCATAGCGTCGAGGCCTTACTACATTAGTTTGGAGATAGACTAGACATCCACATTTCAGACACAGATTGACTCTTTTAGGCATAAATGATGTAGTATATCTATAGTGTTGGATTGGGGTTTTCCATGGTCGGTGAAAAAGGAAATCCAGGAAGCATATGATAAACTCATGCGCAAGAGGGAACAACCGATCACTAGTGAGTTGTCCTGCCTTACCATCGTGAAAAGAAGTAGTTTTGAGTTTTCAGTTCCCTACAGTAGTGGCAGTATGTGGGGATATCTTTTCATAATATGTTTCCAGGATTACCTCCTTGAAGGGATAGGGACTTCGGCTTTGGCTGGTTACTACCGGGGATTTGTACCTGACTTCTCCATGGTAGATGCACCCTTTTTATCTTTGACGAAGATGGGGGATCCCTTCCTATGGATTGAGAAGTGTCAAAAGTGATTTTTGGTGCTAAGACAGAGGCTGAAAGTGCACCCATATTGAGGATACTAGGAGAGGGTGTTGGGTATTTAGTCAACTATGATGCATCAGGGACCAGACTAGTCTATTTCTGGATACAAGAGTAGGCAGTGATTGCCTATAGCTCACAGCAGTTGACACAACATGAGAAGAACTATGATACACATGAAATGGAGTTAGCACCAGTGGTATTTGCGCTGAATATGTAGCAACAATACATGATGGGTTAATTGGTTACTATTTACTCAGATCACAAGAGTCTCTAGTAGAAGTTATCACAGAACAACCTGAACCTTAGACAATGATGAAGTCTAGAGTTCTTCCAGGACTCTGACTTTTAGATAGTCTATACTCCTGGGAAGGGAAACATGGTTGAAGATGCACCCAGCATGAGGTCTGGTCTACAACTACTGAGTGAGGAGTCAGAGTAGCTAGTTGAGATACAGATATCCTTTGTGGATAAAGATGGATCATCTTACATCCATTCCATTACTGTCACTCCCCTAATTCCTCAGTGTGTTCAGGAGCCACAGCTTGGGGACATTGACTATGAGGCCTAATGTGTTGAGTTATCCTCGGGACGGTCTTCTAAAATATTTTATGATGGTGGGGAGCACATCGTTCTCTTTAGAGGATGCACCATATAAACGTTGATGCTTCAGGGGTTCGTATTAAGGGAGTTCTATAAATCCCCTTTAATGGTAAATCCTGGAGTGGAGAAGATGTACCTGGACCTTCGACATTAGTACTGGTGTCCATGGATGAAGGAAGTAGTGGCAGAGTTTTTATCACGATGCATTACTTATTAGCAATTGAAGACTTCACATGGCCAATAGAATTCTTACACTAAAAAGAGATGGAGACCCTTGGAGTCTGATGAGGGAGACCATGTCTTCCTATGGGTCTCACCCGGACGAGGATTGTGGAGGTTATTCTGGGGTGGCAAGCTATCTCTGAGGATCATCAGACCTTTCTAGATACTCATTAGAGTGGGCAAGGGGGCGTACCATCTATCTCTTCCACCACAGATGCACTGGGTGAATAATGTTTTTCATATGTTGTTGCTAAGGATATTCATGCATGATATATCACACGTTATCGACTAGGGAGAGTAAGAAATTTATGATGGGGATACATTTACGGAGTCCCCGGTTGAGATGGTGGACCGACAAGACCGATTCCATAATGGATGAGTGATCCCTCTTATGTGAGTTTGGTGTCAGCACGAGAACCTCCAGGAGGGCACATTGGATCAGGAGGCTCAGATTCGTGATCAGAACCCTAATTTGTTTGATTTACCTTTGTTCGGGATTTCGGGGATGTAATTATATAAGGTAGGGAGAATGTAATGTCCCGGAATTTCCGTATATTTTTTAAATTATATGGAATTATTTCGAGACTGGGAAATCTGACAGTGCGTGATTTTGAGGCCTGGAGTGCTCAGAATGATCAGGGGAAAATTTTTATGTTTAAAATAGAACATGTTAGTGGTTTTCCTGAAAAAGTGGAATAACTCTTAAATGGGTTCCCAGATTAGAAATCTGAGGGCATAGTTGCATCAAGGATAACGGGATTATCCTAGGCGTGTCTTAACTTTTGTCGGCGCATGCCACCAGTGAGAAAACCCGAAATAGGAATAACCATTACAAAATAATTAAATAAAGTTATTTTATTTTGAAAACACTTATAACACATGGATGGTGACTCAGATTAAAAATCGGATACCACTGTTGAAATCATGAGGGTATGCTTTCTTTAGATAGATACTAACATTGGCTAGTGCAGGCCAACTGTGAAAGTTAGTTTTTGGCTATAAATAAAATAATTTAGTAACAATAATTTTATAGTTAAAATATATAACTTCTAAATGGAACCTCAGATTGAAAATTTGAGAGTACCATTGATTTCATTAAGTCATGTTAACCTTACACAATTTATAACCTCTACTTGCATTGGACAAGGGTGTATGTTAATAATTTGATGAGCTTTTTTTAATGGTACATTCAGTACAGGCTTGGGGGGAATTTTCTAACATTTGAACATATACTCGGATTAAAAATATGAGGGCATCGTTGAATCCATAGGGCTAGGATTCACATAAAGGAGGATTCCCTTCAATTGAAGTAGGTCCTGTGAAAAAGTTATTATTACAGACTTTTGAAAGATTAATAAAATACAATGTTATGTAATTTTATTTTTTTATTTTTCTCTAGAGGATGAGAGATGGTGGTGGGACCAACGACACATCTTGCCATTAAATGTCATGATTCCTCTTTATTTTTGTAACAGCACCACTGCAATTTGGAAGGTTCATTAAATAAATAATCCCCTTTAATTCCATGTGTGTTACTGAGGCCCACCCTCTCCTATTTACAAAGAGATCAGGGTAGAGTGTTGGAACAACTCCATCAAGCGACAAAGCTCTGGAAAAGCACCAAGATGCCAACCGCATGGAGAAAGAGACCAGTTTTAGGGAGGGGTTACGAACATCAATGAATCACGAACCGACAACCATGACAAAGGAGGTTTCGTCGATTGTCGTCAGCAGACGTCTAATCTAGGTATGGGTTTTATTTTATAGATGCCTTTGATGAATTAAATTATCTCTTGCTTGTTATCACATTTACGTGGAGGGATTTGGGCAAACAAACATGTCATGGACAGTCTTCCGATTTTCCCATGCTCCGTTCATCAGGGAAGGTTTTCTCAGATCGTTGGAAATGTGAAATTGAGGGTCACACAATGATGGCGGTAGTGCGGGAGATCCACAGGCATAAAAGGCCCCAATAAAAGACACAAGAGAATGTCTAGTGACCTGCAGAAGAAACTGTCAGTGCGTCATGTTGGAGGTGGCTAACCATGGCCAGAGGAGACCAGGAGAAATTGGCCGCGAGTGGTGGAAGGTGGCTCGCGATGGTGCGTCGTGCTGGCCGATGGTGGTCGACCTCAGCCGGTCACGTGGGACAAAAAGGGCGGTTCCATCAAGCGCCGCCTGCGACGGAAACCCCAGCTAGCGGGCATTGGCATAATGATGACAGCATAGAGCAGCCATGGCCAGTAGGCTACTATAGGAAGGGGCGGCGTGGCCCCGCACTGCTCCACTTTGGTAGAATCCGGTTGGCCAAACGATCAACCAATTAATACTGGTGGGGCTGCACGCCACCTGTTGGCCAAATAATCTCTACAACTGCAGGGCTAGCAGGACTCAAGGGTCTGCCTATGGGCAGACCAAGCCGGACGTGGGATGGCCGTGCTAGCGGACCGGGCCGGTCCCACTGCCCAACAGGCCTGCACGGGTGGGCCGAGCCCCACCCGATAGGACAGGTCAACCACAGACCAGGCCTGTGAAATAGTTGGGTTGTCCCACAATGGGTCGGGCCCAAGGGGGTTAGGTAGACTCCAAGACCGGATGAGTAGGTCTGGTCTTATCGACTCTGACCGGGCCTAGACACAACTGGTACCTAAATAGAGAAACACCCGAAACTAATAAACCGGGTGTCCGTTTGACACGCCGTCAATGGAATTGGGACCAATTTTTGGTATTGGTCCGTTTGTTCTATTTCTGCGGGCCTAACTGAGCCAGGCCGGACCGAGGTGCGATAACCCACATTTAATGGAAAGGGGTGTAAATGATAGACCGAGTGATTGATCGACACGTCATCTTTGGCAAAACTAAACGAGGTAAAATGTAGTCCTTTGAATATAATCTATGTGTGTTTTGATAATGTGTGACATGCGACCTTGGTTTGATCAACCTTTAATCCAACGAGGCCCTTTTTACAAAATTGATCATATCTAATTGACCGAGCGTCCAATCGATGCCCAATCTATGACGTTGGGACCCCTATGACGGGGTAGTCCTTTGGGTATTCTTTTTTTAGACTACGTACTGGTTGAAATATGACTGATGGATTGAGAGCTATTCCCCCAGAATCAAGCGGGCTTTGAGCGGGAATCCAACGTATGGCGATGACATGAAGAAAAATGGTGACCAATATGGGTCTGAACCAGGGACCAATACAGGACTGCACCGGCGACCGATACAAGTCTACACCAGCTTCCAATATGAGTCCGCACCAGTGACCATTACGGGTCTGCACCAGTGACCAAAACAGGTCTGCACCCGAGACCAATATGGGTTTGCACCAGTGACCAACACAGGTCTACACCAGCAGCCAATATGAGTAAGCACTAGATTTACTACAGATAGGATGATTAGGCTATACTACTAGTCATCCTTATCCCAGTAACCTTGATGTTACCATTAGAGAAAGCTTTCCCTTTTTCTTTGTGCTTCAGGATTTAGATCATGCTTGTGATTTTACCTTTGAGGTATATCTTGGAATGCTTTTATTTGTGGATTACTGAGATACCTTTGGGGGTTTGCGGTCCCCTACTGAAAGTTTTTATACTAACCCTTCTAGGGGAATCTCCCACACCTTATTGTGTCTTTTGAAGAAGACAATAAGTTGGGCTAAGACTTGAGGGAACCAGGACCATGTGGTACATTGAAGAGACGAGCTGATGTGTTGTTTTGTGGAGATGAGATATACCTACCCATCAGGTTGGATCCTCGGTGGATGATCCATGGGATGTTTTATCTTTTCAGTTATACGAGTACTTTTTAGTTGGGATTTTATATTGGTCTCCTTTTACTTTCATTCTACTGTTTTACTTGTGGTTTTAATTTATGCTAGCGTTTGTACCTTATTGTTGTTGGTTTTTTACTTCAGTTTCCCATTTGGTAGTGTTCAAATTTTTAAGTAAATGCCTTCCCTATTTAGGAAAAATCATTCAGTTGCGAGTCATCAACCACTATCCAATGGAAGGCAGGCTTGGGGTAGTCACGTCCGAGTCCCATGAGACGGTTCATGAGACTGGTCATGTGTTCTTAATAGTAAAACAAATTATTGGGAATTAACGTTTTGGAATGCATGAAATGATATCTCTCTAATACATATGTAAATTTATCATTAATTAACTAATTGGTTAGGTGGAATATCTGATATAGTTTCCACCAATATTTCATTTAGTGTACAATTTTTTTCTTGTATCTCAGTTGGGGATGTACCAAACCGATCCTGACCATGTGATTATATGGGATCACATTGAATTAAATCTATATGATATTGTTATTAATTTTCTAATACAAATTTTGTGTAAGAATGTGAATTTACAGAATGGTAAATTCATTTTTCCAGTGTGTGTTTCATAGAAACATGATTAGATTCAGAAAAAAACATGGGTGTGTGAGTAAAAAATGGTGAATTAATGGGCCCACATATATCATTATTGCAATGGTGTTCTATATTTTGAGGAAGGTTATTCTAATGGTGGGGAGAATGTAGAACCCATAGTTTTAGTTACACGATCCATCATTTATTTATTTTGAGTCCATGTTTTTATTTATTTAGATGTCTTCTATGGGTTTTTTGAATGATTTTGATGATTTTTTAAAGGTATATGATTTATTCTCATTTTTTTGAAACCATGGAGAATCTTCCAGAATCATCCCTTGGTAATAAAGTGGACACTAAGAAGGATATCAATTGGTGAAATATATATAAAAATATTATTAATTCCCATCATCAACCCTTAATCATTAATTAGAGAGATATGAACTAATGGAACATGGTTTATCTAACCGTGTAGTCCAACTGTTTGAGGTTTGAATATATGCATGTAACATTACATGGTTGGTGTATGATTTTACAACTATACATCATATCCATGTGCCATATATTTTTCCCCTTACTTCTCCCATTACCCAAATTCCATATCCTCTCACTGCGTGAGTGTCGGTCCACTTTGATATTGGAGTGATCTATAGGTGACTCAATGAGTGTTAGGGGATCATATTTTGAGATAGGTGACTTTAATTCTGTATTCATCTTAGATCCATGGTTATTATCTCTCTTAAACCCATATATCTCCTCCTTTATCGATATATCCTTGGGTCATGAATGTTTTTATGATGAAATATTATTGTATTTAGTTAGTAGAATAGGGGATTTGTTTGGAAATTAAATTTCATTACACCATTCATCATTTTACCAACTTTTTGAGAGGTAGGTGGCTTCTCTCTTGACTCATTATGATTTATAAAATGAATTCATTGTTTTAATTATATTATTTAGTTGAAATGGAGTTAAAATTATTATGCTACTCTTGGAGGAAATATTTTTTTTTCGATGTACGTACAATGTCTTGAATGCCGACTGGATTTTGGAAAAACTATTGTATATGATTATAAATTGGGGTTTTGAAATAATGGTTTTGTTTGGATTCATGTATAGTGGTTATTGAATTCAATTAATCTAACATAATGATTTTTAGTGAAATGTTTTGGCATGTAAATTAATTTTTGTTAA
Organism: Viscum album; assembly: GCA_963277665.1. Classification (NCBI taxonomy): domain Eukaryota; kingdom Viridiplantae; phylum Streptophyta; class Magnoliopsida; order Santalales; family Viscaceae; genus Viscum; species Viscum album. Next base: position 323,289,454 of record OY728156.1, read on the forward strand.
ATTCATTGGCATTATGATTACAGAACTTGTTGAGTTTGAGTTGTATGGGAAAAATTATGGTCATGAAGCATTGTAACGCCCTGATCCCAGTTACCCAGAGTCAGTGCATTATTACATAACATTGGCATGATCACAAGAAAGATCATGTCTCGAAAGACCGATTCGTTAGTAGCCTTGGAATAACTAGATACATTAATAATGTTTACATTACATCATAAAACGAAAACTACAACAACATAGTCTCCATAGTCCACACTCATACTATCCCTGCGGGTCATTCATAATTTACATCTTCACAATCCTGGGAAAATAAAACATTGAAAGGGGTGAGATCAAATGCTCAGTAAGGATAACAATATAGAAAAAGGTTTAATAGATAATCATAAACACTTAAGGAAATGTATAACTAAAACAAAAGCCTTTTAAACTTCAACTTCAACATAGTATGGAAAAAATAAAACAAAATAATTCCATTTACATATTCACATGGACATTATACTAGTTGAACAATAACATGCAATATCAATAACCACTTTCATACTGATGGAATGCATAATGCCATACTATTATAACCACATAGCCAAGGCCTCATGCTAAAACTACAAAAAAGATTTTTCCAAGGACTTGTGCCAAGACACTAGTTTGTCTCATGAGACCTACTGATGCATCTAGGAGCTATAGCAGGCTCCACCCGTCACTTACTAAGTCCAATGCATTCCTTATATGAACAGGTTTAAACATAACATAAACATTCATATTAAAACTAGCATACAAAATGTCAATACTTTAACCACAAACCATGAATGGTATAAAAATAGCACATCCACAGTCAATCATAACTCATTCGATACAATATAGAAGATTGTATTGTATCAGATTAACCTCAATCGAGAATTATTAAGGATATTTACATAGATGAAAATAATCATCAAAACTATTGAGAGAAATATCCCCCTTTTTCATGAAAACATTTAAAAGTCACTCTATCTGTCATGAAGCCATTTAAAATAGATTTTTGAATAAAAGTGTCCCATACCACATTGAAACTTTTAAAAGGAATTTTGATTTTAAAACTTTAATGTCTATATAAAAAAAATCCTTAAAACCATTTTTAAAATATGGACATTAATGGGAATGATTTTGAATAATAAATCATTAAAACAAATAAAAATTGTATTTTAGTTAGAATTTCTAACCAAAAGAGAGACACCTGAATACAAATAATTGAGGTAATAAAAACTTTGTAATTTTATGAGAATAAATGGATTCATGATATACTATGTCAAAGTACATTATATACACCACATAAAAGTTATTTGGTGTGTAACAACAAAGAAGCCTCAATGGAATGTAAATTGAGATGAAATATCTCATAAAGGTCATATCCTTAGGTTAAGGATAAATCAATGACATTATTATGTGTGAAAAATATAAATACACTAAATATGATTGAATATTCAGTGTAAAACAATCAAAGGACATTCACACATATTCTTGTAAAAACAACACCAATGAATTGGATGTTTATCTCAACAAATCAAGATTGAGTAAAAATTACTCTTATCAAGTTCATACCGATGACTTGATAATTTTTCAATGGAGTGATTATGTGTATAAAAAGTATATCCACAGAAAGGAGAGTGGAAATTATGACATAATCAAATGAATAGTGATTCCTCATATAATCATGGAGTAAAATAATCAATGAAGTATGCATAAATCCAAATGAGTGGAAATTGAAATTTCACATTCCCTTATCGATTTGGTAACTTATGAAACATACAACCATGAAAGAACGATCACACAATGATGATGTAAATATATATTAATTAATGTATATTACACAATGAATACAAACATGTTCAGTACACACACTACATGTAATAAATAAGTGGAGAACATTGGAATTCTCACGGAATTAAAAGTGAGATAAGAAACCCCTTACCATGTTGTAATCAATTGAGTCGTATTACCAAAAGTTAATAACCACCAACTGATTTACAGAATAATATGAATATAAATAGAATCATGATAATATATATCAAATGACAGTACACAATACACCACTTTCAATAAATTAGTGGCAAACAATGGAAATCTCACGGAATTGAATGTGAGATAAGAAAATCCCTTACCAGGTTGTAATCAACTGAGTCATATGACCAAAAGTTAATAACCACCAAATTATTTACAGAATAACATGAATATAAATAGAATCATGATAATATATTTATCAAATGGCAGTACACAATACACCACTTTTAATAAATTAGTGGCAAACAATGGAAATCTCACGGAATTGAAAGTGAGATAAGAAAATCCCTTACATTGTACATTTCCGTGGTCGACAGTTGGTTAATATCATTTATAATGGTGAAATAATTGTTATTTAATCATAAAGGAATCATTTACATTAATATGATATCATATATGAACTTTTAACATGGATTTGTTAATAATATCTTAGTATTATCGTCATTTCGGGTGTTAACTTACTCGTTTTCCTTTATATTAATTATTATATAAGCCTTGTTTGTTATGGATAGGTTGTATCTTATTCATATCCAGAATTAAATCATGTCCTCAAACATTATTTTTAATCATCAAATGATAATTATACTTGAATGGATACGATGGAGAATGAATCTCATCGCATTCGTGGAGACGGTAGTCCGTACGTACGCACGAGCGACAATATAATTCTTTTGATGTTAAAATAATATATAATTGGATGGTATACCATATAGAAAGAATAATTATCATGTTATATTTATTATTTACATTAATTACACATCATTATTATACCCATCCAAATAATAATTTATTGAATGACAATTACACCACGACGTGGAGACGGTATGCCGTACGTACGCACGTATGGTGACATGCTATTCAAAGGATGCAAAGAATACAGAATATGATTGTACCATATTTATAATAACATCACAGTATATAGAAGGTAATGGAGTTATTATAATAGAAATAAAAAATAAAGAAGAAGTGGAAGAAGAAAGGAACTTGAAAAGGGTGGTGAAATTATTACCTCTTCTTCGGGTTCTTCCTTTTGATTTGATCAAAAGGGCTCCATAGGTTGGCATTCTGATCAAACTAAGGCCACTAGGTTGTATTGAGGGATGTTGAAAGAGTATTTTGGCATGGTTTGACCGAACCAAAAGGCTTTTAAGGTGTCAATTAATGAGAAGGGATAGTGCCCTTTTATAAGAGGGGTGAGGGGCACCTTTGGAAAAGCTAGAAATATTATTTTATAATAAATTTATATTCGGTTTATAATGGCTCCAAAGTAGATTATTTAAAATTTAAGGTGGGGATAGGTTGGAAACAACTCAAACAATAGGATTTAGACAGGTTTGGGTCACGATATTAACCTTATATTTAAGTATTAACTCTTAGTTAATTAGTTTCACTTTTACAATGTCTCTTTGTATTTTTATATTATATGTTTAATAAACATACTATATACATACAATAGACACCCAAGTGATCCATTAATGATAAAAATATCATTATATAAGTCTCTTGGACAAACCTTAGATTTTTAGGAATTTAATATCAATCAATGATATAATATTTGTTTTAAAACTCTTTTATGTCAATTTGGACACTATTCAACAATTCATTTTTGTAAAAATCATAACAGAATGATTACTTAAAACAAAGTTAATTAAATCAATAATAACATGTCGTATTATCCTATAAAATTATTGGTATTTATAAAAAGTCTCATATTACATTTATTTGGGTATTTATAATATCAATTATTCTAATTTTTCCTTAATTTAGTAATTACTACATCACCATTTTGTCATAAATAAATTAAATCATATAATGTCTAAAAATTATAAATAAAATATCATTATGTAGGAAATATGTTTATCTTTATAATGAATATTTATAGTCAACAATCCAACATATATAAACTTATGTAACAATTGTTTTTCTAAAAGATATATGCATGTGTCATTTTTATATTCATTTTAACTTAATTAAAATAAAGTGTCCCTATCACTTACAAGTGGCTCCATGGGGTCCCAAAATCGACCTAAAGATGATAATGGTCGTACATGTATCAACCAATAAGGTTAGGACGCATTTTAGGGTAATTTTTTATTATTATAATATTATTTTCTAACCCTCTTTACCGGATTTACCCTTTAACCATGGTAAATAAAATATTTACCGAAGTTATTATTCAAAATGACTAAAAATAAAATTTATTTATTTACACAATTTGAACATCCTGATTCCAAATATGGAAAACATTTTTACTAATTCAAAACACACAAGTGGCAGAAATTAATTTAAAATTAATTCCCGTTGTTAAAACAAAAAGCATGTTTTCAAGAGATAATAACTATCAAAAGATTTGCACTTGTTTATGTCTGGTTTAATTGTGATATTATGTCCAATGACAAACATTGAATTAAATGGTAAAAATATATTCTAAATATACTTTAAAACCACTCAAATTCACAATTTATCAATATTAATTATTTCGATTAAAAAAGCTGTTTTTAATTAAAATTTAGTAATTTTCACTATTCATCAAAATATGAATGTTATCCGAAAAGTACCAAAATTTCACCCTATGCTAATTTCGATATTCCGAATCCAAAAATGAAGTACATTTTGAGTGATATAATTTATAAAATTTCAAAATGTAGATATTACTATTCATAACGGCTAGTTTGATTGGTTGTGGTGTGTTAGAATCTTGAAGTTGCGTACAATGCACGCCATTGCATTATTAAAAGGGAAAGGTATCGTGGAAGCATGGGGCGTTGCATTCTCCCCTCCTTCAGTAAATTGCGTCCTCAAATTTTTTTTAAATTTGGGCTTGATAATATAATGGAATGTCCCACATAGGAAAAAGAGTCAACAAAACTATCACTTTAAAAGAAAGGAAGAGAGGTATATAGGTCACCCAAGATAACCCATACTAGGATTCCATGTAGGAAAATGTGGATATGGATGATAAACTAAGTGTTCAGTTATGATGGAGAGGGATAGAAAACATGATCAGGAGAAAGTTAACTATAAGAAAATCCCAAATTTGTGTTGGGACAAATGGTCCTTAGTCTCCCAGTAGGAAAAGTAAACTAACAACATTTTTTTGTTTTAAGTTACATTACATAAGGAAGAGGAATTAATTTATGATATTGACTAAGAACATAATGAGATATACTAAATTTTTAAGTAGAGTTTCATTCTTTAATAACTTTTTACCACTAACTCATTTTTTTGAACAATGAGTATTCAAGAAGACATGGTCACAATGGAAGAGCTAGAATAAACTTCTATAGAAATACATGATCCACGTAGGATAAACTATATATTTACCTTGTATTTAGAGATCAATGAAAACCAAAATGGTTAGTATAATATCTGATGACCCACCATATGGATATTCCATTAGAGAAAAAAACACTAATCTTAATTTCTAAAATTATACCATCAATACCCCAAAGTTAAATAAATACCATTCAATAGTCAATTTTCCTTAAAATCCTTGAATATAATCCAAACTAATATTTAAACTCAAAACTTATAAGAATGTAGTCTTCCACGTTAAATTGTATCTTCAAATGATATTAATTACTCTTAAAGTCACATACTTAAAAGTAATTAACCTAATCATTTCCATAAACAACCCAAATCACTATAAATCCACAATAAAAACATAGATAAAAATCCACCATTACTCCTCAAATGAAATCCCATACTATTCTATTTTCCTTGGGCATATAGTGTTCACAACGAAGTGAACAACTTCCAAGATAACATCTATCACTTAATCACCAAATCATTTTCCTATACTAAGGGTATTAATTTGATAAGACATAAGATCCCAAATCAAATTATTATTGATCAATAAAATCATTTAACTAAAAATAATAGTCACACTAACCAGGGAGTTCACGTAGTCCATTGGTAGGCGATAAATCCCAATCGCACATTGGTTGTGGGTTCGATTCCCACATCATTGTCCGACGTGATGGGTTGTCACACGATCTGCCTGTTGTCCTTTTTCAAAAACTATATTTTATAACATTACCAAAATGAGATAAATTTCTCAAAATAACCATAACATAATTTAACCACAAATATTATCTCATACCTTGCATTTTCATCCCAAATTATGATAACTTATAATTGCCTCAAACCCAACGATGATATAAAACCAAATGGTTATTTGTAACTATATCCACTAGAGAAAAGATAATTTTTCCTCAAATATGATTCTCACATGGAAAACTGCAGGGTTAAAATACAAGAGAAAATTATTACAATGTAAAGCCATCAACAAGGAGCACTAAATATTTTTTAAACATTTCTAAAATCATTTATTTCTACATAGATTCTTCTTTGACCAAGAAAATATCATATAGAATAGGGCATTCACTTGGGTAATGGCCAGATCCCCTATAGTTACAGAAAATGACTATAAATGGATTCTTGGGACCATTTTTATCTTCTTCCATAATACTCTTCATTTTTCATCGGCAATTATTAACTTTATGTTCTTCCTTTCCGCACATAAAGAATTTATTTGTCCCATTGAGACACTTTCCTGGGTGCCTCCTTCCAAATTTCCTGCATGATGGAAATTGAGGATTTCTTTCTCCATGGTTTCCACTACTAGAGCTCTTATCATTCATCACCTTTCCCTTCTTTGTTGAGTCCGGGAAATTTTTAATATATATATTGATGATCATATTTTTGGAAAATTTATTTTTCATAAAGATGATATCTTTTATGCCTATAAACATTCCACTTTGATGCTAATTTCCACCACCATTCCCACCTTGGACATCATTCTCAAAGTCACTATGACTTCGATGGAATCCAGCCATTGACTAAAACCAAAAAGCATTGTGTGAGTAACAGTAGTCATAAAATCATTTAGAGATTCATATGTCACCATTTTCTCAATTTGAAACAAATTAGGATTAACCAAGGTCATTTACTCTCATCTTATATATATATATTACTTTAAATCATTTTGTAAAGAAAATGTAAATTATCCTAATCATATCCCCCGGGAGTGTCGTAACCAAGAGTGCAGCAAGGCCCGTTTTCATGCACCAGTTCCTGTTCGAGTCTAGCTCAAAGCGGTCTTTTCGAGTTTTACCCCTAGGTACATCTGTGCCAGAGCCGCCTCTACCTGCTCATATCCAGACATGGATGTATTGCTCGGAAAACTCAAAAAATCTCTACAATACCAAAATTCTAGGAAGTTCTTCTATACTAAACCTCAATGTTCATCTTAGGTCTACGTGCTCTAATCAGAGTTTATGTAAATCTAGATTCTGAGGTTTGTACTAACCTTCTCTGACACCAACTATAACGCCTCGACCCTAGTTACCCAGAGTCAGTGCATTATTACATAACATTGGCATGATCACAAGAAAGCTCAAGTCTCGAATGACCGATTAGTTTAGTAGCCTTGGAATAACTATATACGTTAATAAAGTTTAAATTACATCATAAAATGAAAACTACAACAACATAGTCTCCATAGTCCACACTCGTACTACCCCTGCAGGTCATTCATAATTTACTTCTTCACAATAATGGGAAAAATAAAATATTGAAAGGGGTGGGCTCAAATTCTCAATAAGGATAACAATATAGAAGAAGCTTTAATAGATAAGCATAAACACTTAAGTCAATGTATAACTAAAACAAAAGCCTTTTAAACTTCAACATCAACATAGTATAGAAAAAATAAAAATAATTAATCCCATTTACTTATTCACATGGATATTCTACTAGTCGAACAATCACAAGCAATATCAATAACCACTTTCATAATGATGGAATGCATAATGCCAGACTATCATAACCACATAGGCAAGGCCTCGTGCTAAGAATACAAATAAGATTTTTCCAAGGCCTTGTGCCAAGACACTAGTTTGTCTCATGAGACCTACTGATGCATCGAGGAGCTATAGCGGGCTCCACCAGTCACTTACTAAGTCCAATACATTCCTCATATGAACAGGTTTAAACATAACATAAACATTCGTATTAAAACTAGCATACGAAATTTCAATACTTTAACCACAAACCATGAATGGTATAAAAATTGCACATCCAAAGACAATCATAACTCATTCGATACAATATGGAATATTTTGTTGTATCAGATTAACCTCAATCGAGAATGATGAAGGATATTGACATATATGAAAATAATCATCAAAACTATTGAGAGAAATATCCCCCTTTTTCTTGAAAACATTTAAAAGTCACTCTATCATTCAAGAAGCCATTTAAAATAGATTTTTGAATCAATGTTTCCCATACCACTTTGAAACTTTTAAAAAGAATTTTGATTTTAAAACATTAATGTCCATATAAAAAAATCCTTAACTCCATTTTTAAAACATGGACATTAATGAGAAATATTTTGAATAATAAATCTTTAAAACACTTAAAAATGTATTTTAGTTAGAGTTTCCAACCAAAAGAGAGACAATGGAATACAAATAATTGAGGTAATAAAAACTTTGTTATATCATGATAATAAAGGGATTCATGATATACTATGTCAATGTACATTATATACACCACATAAAAGTGATTTTGTGTATAACAACAAAGAAGTCTAAATGGAATGTAAATTGAGATGAAATCTATCATAAAGGTCGTATCCTTAAGTTAAGGATAAATAAATGACATAACTATATGTGAAAAATATAAATACACTAAATATGATTGGATATTCAGTGTAAAACAATCAAAGGACATTCACACATATTCTTGTAAAAACAACACCAATGGATTGGATGTTTATCTCAACAAATCAAGATTGAGTAAAAATTAACCTTATCAAGTTCATACCGATGACTTGAGAATTTATCAATAGAGTGATTATGTGTATAAAAAGTATATCCACAGAAAGGGGAGTTGAAATTATGTCATAATCAAATGAATAGTGGTTCCACACATAATCATGGAGTAAAATAATCAATGAAGTACGTGTAAAGAAAAATGAGTGGAAATTGAAATTTCAAATTCCCTTATTGATTTGGTAACTTATGAAACATGCACCATTGAAAGAAGGATCACACAATTATGATATAAATATACATTAATTAACGTATATTACACAATGAATACAAACATGGGAAGTACACACACCACATGTAATAAATAAGTGGTGAACATTGGAATTCTCACAGAATTAAAAGTGAGATAAGGAACCCATTACCACATTGTAATCAACTAAGTCGTATGAACAAAATTTAATAACCACCAAATGATTTACAAAATAACGTGAATATAAAGGGAATCATGATAATATATATCAAATGGCAGTACACAACACACCACTTTCAATAAATTAGTGGCAAACAATGGAAATCTCACAGAATTGAAAGTGAGATAAGAAAATCCCTTACCACGTTGTAATCAACGGAGTCGTATGACCAAAAGTTAATAAAAACCAAATGATTTATAGAATAACATGAATATAATGAGAATCATGATAATATATATATCAAATGTCAGTACGCAATACACCACTTTCAATAAATTAGTGGCAATCAATGGAAATCTCACGTAATTGAAAGTGAGCTAAGAAATCCCTTACTTTGTACATTTTCCTTGGTCAAAGGTCGGTTAACCTCCTGTATAATGGTGAAATAATTGATATTTAATTATACAAGAATCATTTACATTAATATGATATCATATATGATCTTTTAACATTGATTGGATAATAATATCTTAGTATTATCATCATTTCGGGTGTTAACTTACTCGTTTTCCTTTATATTATTTGTTACGTAAGCCGTGTTTGTTATGGATAGGTTGTATCTTATACATATCCAGAATTACATAAAGTAATTAAACATTATTTTTAATCATCAAATGAGAATTATACTTGAATGGATACGATGGTGAATGAATCTCATCGCGTTCGTGGAGACGGTAGTCTGTACGTACGCACGCGCGACAATATCATTCTTTTGATGTTAAAATAATATATAATTGTATGGTATACCATATATAAAGAATAATTATCATGTTATATTTATTATTTAAATGAATTACACATCATTATTATATCCATCCAAATAATAATTTATTTAATGACAATTACACCACGATGTGGAGACGGTATGTCGTACGTATGCACGTATGGTGACATGCTATTCAAAGGATGGACAGAATACAAAATATGATTGTACCATATTTATAATAACCTCACAATATATAGAATATACTGGTGTTTTTATAATATAAATAAAAAGAATGAAGAAGTGGAAGAAGAAAGGAACTTGAAAAAGGATGGTGAAATTGTTACCTCTTCTTCGGGTTCTTCCTTTTGATTTGATCAAAAGGGCTCCATAGGCTGGCTTTATGATCAAACTAAGGACTCTAGGTTGTATTTATGGATGATTAGAGAGTATTTTGTCTGGTTTTTGCTGAAACAAAAGGCTTTGAAGGTGTCAATTAATGAGAAGGGGGAGTTCCCTTTTATAAGAGGGGTGAGGGGCACCTTTGGAAAAGATGGAAATTAATTTTATAATAAATTCATATTCGATTTATAATGGCTCCAAAGTGGATTATGTAAAGTTTATGGTGAGGATAGGTCGAAAAAAACTAATCAAATTGGATTTTGACAGGTTTGGGTTACTATATTAACCTTTTCTTTAAGTATAAACTCTTAGTTAATTAGTTTCAGTTTAATAATGTCTCTTTGTATTTTTATATTATATGGTTAATAAACTTACTATATACAGACAAGAGACCCCCAAGTGGTCCCTTAATGATACAACTATCATTATATATGTATCTCGGCCAAACCTTAGATTTTTAGGAATTTAATATCAATTAATAATATAATATTTTTTAAAAAAACTCTTTTATGTCATTTGTGACACTATTTAATAATTGATTTATGTAAAACTCATAACAGAATTATTACTTCGAAAAAAGTTAATTAAATCAATACAAACATGTCATATAATCCTATAAAATTATTTGTATTTATAAAAAGTCTCATATTACATTTATTTGGGTATTTATAATATGAATTATTCTAATTTTTCATTAATTTATTAATTACCACATCACCATTGTGTCATAAATAAATAAAATTATATACTGTCTAATAATTATAAATAAAATATAATTATGTAGTAAATCTTTTTATCTTTCTATTGAATATTTATAGTCGAAAATAAAACATATAAAACCTATTTAAAAATTGTTTTTGTAAAAGATATATGCATGTGTCATTTTTGTATTCATTTTAACCTAATTAAAATTAAGTGTCCCTATCCCTTACAAGTGGCTCCATGGGGTCCCAAAATCGACCAAAATATGCTCATGGTCGGACATGTATCAACCAATAAGGTTAGGACACGTTTTAGGGTAATTTATTATTATTATTATATTATTTTTTTAACCCTTATTTACCGGATTTACCTTTTAACCATGGTAAATAAAATATTTACCAAAATAATTATTCAAAATGTCTAAAAATAAAAGTTACCTATTTACACAATTTGACCATCCTGATTCCAAATATGGAATCCATTTTTCCAAATTCAAAACACATAAGTGGGAGAAATTAATTTAAAATTAATTCCCGTTGTTAAAACAAAAAGCGTGTTTTTAAGAGATAATAACTATCAAAAGATTGGCACTTGTTTATGTATGGTTTAATTGTGAAATTATGTCTAATGACAAACATTGAATTAAAAGGTAAAGATATATTTTAATATATTTTAAAACCACTCAAATTCATAATTTATCAATATTAATTATTTCGATTAAAAACGTTGTTTTTAATTAAAATTTAGTAATTTTCACTATTTATCAAAATATGAAAGTTATCCGAAAAGTACCAAAATTTCACCCTAGGCTAATTTGGATATTCCGAATCAAAAAATGAAGTCCATTTTGAGAGATATAATTTATAAAAATTTAAAATGTATGTATTACTATTCATAATGGCTAGTTTGATTGGTTGTGGTGTGTTAGAATCTCAAAGTTGCGCACAATGCATGCCATTGCATTATTCAAAGGGAAAAGTACCGTGGAAGCTTTGGGTGTTACAATAATAACCCTAATATTTTACAGTGTATGGTGGTGAAGTTCCTCCATTTATGGAGACTCCATTCTTGAGTTTTGGTGTGAATTTTTGTGTGTGGACATTTAAATTAATATGAAAACATCAAATGATAAAGGGTTTAATAGATTTTTGATGACTTACTTGAAAAAAATTTATCATTTTTTAGATAAATTTGAAAATTTGTTTTAAAATATTTTAATAAATGTGCAATCAATTTTTTAACTAGTATAGTAGGTTGAGAAGTCATTGTGGAAATACTACTGAGTTTAGACTCACAATATACTTAGGAATTATTGTGTATTGGATGATTTTATATATGAATACATATTTTATGGAAATATAGCTTAGTTTTTTAATGGTGAATCTTGATATAGTGTCATGGATTGTTGAACTGGATATTGGAGTGGGTGGGGTGTTGATGGTTGTTTTCGTTTTGGATTTTGGAGTTTTGTGTAATTTTTAGTCCTCCTATGTATGTATTTTTTTTGTCATGTACTTTGATATAGTTTATTTGTTTGGTTATGTATTTTGTTTAATGTTTTACTCATGCATCATAGATTGGTTTTTTGGATATTTTTGTTTTTTGTTTTGGATGATTTATCTTTCAAAGGTAAAATCCTATTTGGTTTCCATTTAATGTCACCTAAGGCCTAGTATCTCCCCTTTCACTCTTCAACGCAATGAGGTGGGGTGAGATGTTGTAATACATGTATAAATAGATGCACAACATTTTCCCATACATGATTGGAAATGGGAAAATATCACCCTGGCATTAATGAATAGACTCTACAAAATTTATAAATGAAATAATGTTATTTGGATTGTTGTCAATATCTATATGGATTCAACCAATTTTTTAACAACCCACATTATTGTTTATTGTAAATTTTGAGTGAATTTAAAAAATTCATTTAATGAGTGACCCATTTGATGAAACATGCATTGAACCAAGGGGAATATTTTTTGATCAACTTTATGAATTAATATTGCATTGAAAAAAACACATAGGGATATAAGAATATTATAGTTTAGGTGGAATAAACTAGTAGTACGATGGATGTACCAGAGAAATAGCCTAGCCAATGGGATTGGTAGTAGACATTTATCCATGTAGCTTTTACAGGATAGCAGGGAAATATTTTCCGGTGAGAAGGTGGTCACTGGATGGCTAATTGAGATAGAATAGCATGCTATTAGGGTGCACTGGGCATCATTTAATGAAGGTTCATTTTTGTTTTTTCTCCACCATTACCCCATGATATTATTTTTCTTGGAATTAATTTCTGAGAAAAATTCATCCAAAGTCACCTTTAATCCACGCTATAAGGGTCTCTATTGATCTGATGTGTATATTCATGAAATATGATGAAAAATGCTACAAATATTCATAATTATTCTTTAGATATTGTTGAAATAGTGGGCGACCTAGACCCAACTGGGTTGTACATTTGACTTCTATATCATGTATATAGTAAGATATACAGCACTTAAAATAACTATTATAGTGTAGATATTTCTATGTCCAATTTTTATTTGTAATTTACATAGATTAATTATCAAATGAAAAGGTTATAGAAGATCCCAGGTTATAATGAGAACCTTGAGATACAATGACATTAATCCTAAAAAATTTCATATAGTCTATATTCATATTACTGACTAATAATTAGAGATGTTTGAATATCAGGTGATGGGGCCTATAAGTATTGACATATCTTCCCATGAAGTTTTCACTTGGTGATCTCTAGTAGAGAGATCATGAGGAAATACCCACCAATACCAACACCACATGTTTTTGGTGTCGATGGTTGTTCCTATCTATATAAAATTGTATTGGATTCTTGAATTGAGATCATTATCAATGTGTGCCATTTGATTGAAAACTTTGATTCAAGTAAAAACCATAATATCAAAATCATGGAGAGGTAGCTTGTGTTGGGTGCATAATTGGTTGCATGACATTTGTTGAATGGTAATGAAAGTATTTATCACTTCTGGATTGTAGAAGTAATATATCATGGCTTTATTGGTAAGGATTTTCGTACCACTATAAATCCTTGGACAAGGAAGTGGAATGGTAAATATACCTAGTAAGATCAAAAAATTATAATTCTAAAAAAGGGAGATGAAACAAGTGTGCATTATATTTTATGAGATATATAATGGCCAATATAATATATTTCACAATGAGTGTTCATAGGTTGGTAGTTGTCAAAATGGGCATCCTTCCCCCTCTAGGGTCCTTGATGGTTTGATATATTCTGCTCTTGGTCTATGTATTTTGTTCACTACTATCAATATATGGTCCGAGAAGGTCACACATAATAGAATATTGATGTATCCACCATATTCAGTTCAATAGGTATATTATACAATGTTGACCCCACCATTGGGTCCGACTGTCTAGGTTGGTAGTCATCTCTATGAGTATAATTGTCTCTTTTGTGGACTTTATGAATAATTGTGTTGAATTTATTTAAACTATTTACATTTTAAGTATATATGATAAAATATTAATTGAAATAATGTTACTTAAATATTACAGGTTTGTTTAATATTATGAACGAATTATGTGTCAAATTAATGACTCAGGTTTATCATGTAATATATTGAATATACATTACAAGTATATAATAAAAATAATAAACAATATTGATGTAGTTTCATTAATCATAATTATTTATTTAATAGACATTAAATAAATGGGGGCTAGGTAAATCATCTTGGTATTTAGAACTCCAAATGTATATAGAGAGAGAAGCTCGCACCCAACGAACTATTCATACATTTTTTAATGATGTATCCTATATCCTCCCACTTTCTAGAGAAATATACTCCCTCATCGATTGATGATCCAAGATAACCTTAATGAATAGATGGAAGAGGATTGTTGTGATCATCGAGACGTTGATGGAATCATCAGATCGCTGGGCTTGCACCAGAACATTTACAATCGATGCTTCTGTTGATTTTTAATGAGTGTGTGAATGATCTAGAGATTTTAATTATAAATTTCATTTAATATAATTTAATTCCATATTTCATTAGTTTTATAAAATTTTATTTTATCAGGATTATATCTTATCTCCTTATAGGTCAAGAGAACCGACCCGTGTATGTCTGCATTTAATTATTTTTATTATTATTAATTACATTCCTAATGAGAATTTAATATGAAATTAATTAATTGATGATTGGTGATATGTACTTATTTTCAGCCAATTATTATAATGTCATGCTCGTAAATTCTATCATATGTACACTCCACCTCTATTTCACCTTGTTTTCTTGCAAGTGTTGTTGTACAGTTCATGAAAAAAAATGTATATAGTGAATCCCATTAAGAAAAGTTGGTTCGCCTTGATGAAGATGATGCATGACGCAGACACTACCGAAATGAGGTGGTACACCTTTCGTGACATTGACCATGACAAAATTAGGCGGTACACCAGACATGGCATAGACTGTGGAAAGATGAGGTGATATTCCAGATCAAAAGTAGACATACAAGATAGGGGTAAGATGCATCTAAATTCATGCTACGACTGAGGTATCATTCCCCTAGGTCATTTTAGATTGTCAAGAAAGGTCAGGTTATATTTTACCTTTATTCATTATTCTTTTATTTTAATAATTTTATAATATAAGAATAATAAGTAAAATAATAAATAATAAAATTCATAAAGAATGGAACGATTATTATTTTTATTAATGTTTAGTTGTTAAGGTGACAATATAGATGAACAAGATTAATGGAAATGTATTACATTATTTGAGAGAAAATAACCCTCAAAATAATATTAAGTCATTATCGCCTTCTATCATTATTGATTGAAAAAACATGTGTTTGGTGTTCCAGTCATTCAAATATTGACGATTCCTCTAACTACAAGGGTGTTCTTACGAGAGTGGTGGGTTGACATGACTAAGGTTTCAATATATAAGTAGATAATGAAATAGTGTTTTAATTTTAGAGGCAATCACTACATAAATCATGTTAGGATTTTTTAAGTGTGGAATTCACTTAACAGATCATGAAACTTCCAGTTAATACAATTGGCAAACCAAAATCCAACCTTGAACCCTATGAGTTATGGTTTATCCAATTATTTTAGACTATGAGGGGAAGTTCAAGGATACATTCCACAATAATAAATAATCATGGTGTATTATGATTCTATTATAGAGGGTTCCACAAGCTAGGTAATATAGTTGGATACATTTAATTACTAAATTAATTTGTAATGTATAATTTGGTAATCAACGTAAAAGTACTAATATGCTAATGTTTTTTATGATATAGAACATAATACCACCTGAAAAACATTAATAAAAATTGGAAAACGTTAATGTCCAAACATCCACAAATTTTAATGTGTAGTACAAGGGCTTGTGAATAATATTACAATATCATAAATTCATGGTGTTGGTGTCCATATACTTTTTAAGAAACCTCAGGAAGCGAGGGTGTAAAATATTTTATAGGAGACTCATGAATTGAGTATATAATGGTTATGTCATAATGAAATTACAACAACTGATGTTTTTTTGTATAAAAACACGAATCATGGATGATATCACATAAAGTCTCATCCTTAACATGTTTTCATGGAGAATGCAAAGCAATTTCTAAATGTGATGAATATATATTTTTTATATGTAAAGTGAAAGATGAATCACGGTCTTTCAAGAGATCACACATTTAGACCCATGTAATGTAGTTTCATTTATGCTATCAAATGAATAGTGTGGAATAATTGATTCATTACCTCTTTGGTATGGGTCACCAAGAAATAATAATATTAATGAAAGTACCCTATGTAGTTATTATGAAGAATATATTGGGGGACTAGACCAAAGGCCAATGGAATGCTACGATAAAGTCAGATTTGTAATGTCCTTTAATGAATATAGGCTGGTTATTAATTATGAGTTTGTTTTCATCACATATTAGGAAATAAATATATGGATGTTTAAAACACCGTGAAATGAATTGAATAATCAAGAAATCGTTTATTTTTAGTGTAAATTATTGAAATAAATGTTTTTTTCTCACATAGTTCTTGGGTATTAAATACAATATTCCACTCACCTATGTGTATTTAAATATAGTAACCATGTAGATATAGAAACATTACAAAATTTAAGATAAATTCTCCATGTGGCTCAGAAATGGTGATTATTATGTCAATGATGAGAAGTGTGCAACGTCTAATTCATAAGTATAAGATTCTACTTGAAAAAGTTGTTGAGAATAGAAAAACATTTATCGCACGCCCCCTTTTGACATAATAAGGAATTATTCCAATTTCAAGAATGAATGTTTTTATGGGGTATCATACTCAAAAAATTGTTCAGTTTTGAATGAATCATTGGGAATAATTAATGAACATAAACATTAAACACATATATGCCCAGTTTTGTAATGTTAATACTTTTTCAAGGAAAATAAAAATAGGGTGTTAGGCAGATAACAAGTTGCATATTTAGGCTCAGAAAAATTAAACACCTTTTATATTATTGACATACTTAGTTTGGAAAAATAATCCATTAAAAATAAATGTATGCCTCAAATCTTGTGGGGTTAGTTCAACAAATAGACGTGAACTATTCCAAGGGTAAGAAAGTGTTAAATATACTTCATATGTTTAATTTAATTTATTAAGGAATGTAATAGTATAGTATAACCTTGTTCAAAGGATATGAGTTGATTTACATTAGTATGCCCAAATATATATTGACCAAGGATTTTTCAATCATGATATTATAACATGGACTAATTCCTAAACATACATTCCCTTATATACACCACATAAATGATGCTAATAATGAGTATTGATGACGAGTCTTACATGTTAACATTGATAAAAAAAATTATCATGGAGAAATTCCTAAACACACATTTTATAAATTCTATTAATGTTGTAAGGAAGATCATTGTTTGAACATGCAGAAACTTATATGATGAATCAAGATATGATTTTCGAATTACGGTGATATCCAATAACTATTATGCCAACTCAAAAATAAAAATTGGATATCAT
Organism: Viscum album; assembly: GCA_963277665.1. Classification (NCBI taxonomy): domain Eukaryota; kingdom Viridiplantae; phylum Streptophyta; class Magnoliopsida; order Santalales; family Viscaceae; genus Viscum; species Viscum album. The sequence continues at coordinate 323,307,607 of OY728156.1, forward strand.
ATGGGTCATAGTATGATGGAAACCCATTATGTAATAGGACATGTGTTTGGATGCAAGGATATTGATATCATATAAACATACATTTATCATTCTAAACACATTTTACATCTATATAATTATCCTAAAAATTTCTTAATATATTACCCAAATCCCTAATATTAGAAGTTGATAGTCGAGTGATAGAATAACGTTCTATATTAGGGTGGAAATATATATTATAAATAGTGAGATATATATAGAATTGGATATAGTAAATTCTCGAAATTCAAAAATAGTTAGCATATGAAAAGGATTTACATGTTCAATTTGAAGAGGAATATTCTAGCGACACATACTTTTTGGGATGGTTAAAACCATAGACATGGTTTTATATTCCCCACAACCGGGGACAAATTATTCATGGTGAATATAAATTCCTAAAAGTGAGCTATATATCGAAATAATCTAATATTTACAAGACGAGTTACAATTTCATAATGAATACCATGTATTAATGTGCAAAGGGGATAATTATTATGAATAATATTGTGGGTATTCAAGAGGAATGATACATGGGTGTTATAAGAGATGTACTAATAAGGATCATTTGGTAATACTAAGTCAGTATGCATAAATCAATTATAATTATAATTTTCATAGATAACATATACGTTTATTTAATTATGCATTTGGTTGTCATCACCACCAATTATGGAATGTGTCCATAAGATTAGTTCATAAAAGTATGATGACACCATTGTATGCCAATCAGGGTTGCAAATTACTGAAATCCAGTTTCGGAATAAAGTAAGAAATGAGATCATAGAGAATTCATATGGAATGAGTCTTTTCCATGTGTCTACAAGAGGTTAGTGGGAGATCCATAGTTTTCCAAGTGAAATATGTTCGTTAATATATGGAAGAAAAATATTTGTCTTCTAATTAGATATGTCCATGATGAATGTAATTTTACATTGATTGAATTCAATTAGAAAATGATGTTATCGAGAACTGGATCAAATGAGTATTATCTAATGTTTTCTTGGAATTAATCAATCATACATATACTGACATGGAAATGAAAAATAAAACTTATAATAATTCATGAAAATTGTTATCGCTAGTTTCATATGACATAAATCTCTCTAAGAAAACATGAAAAGGAATAGAAATAGATTATGTTGTGAATTGGGTTTTATATGCTTGTATGGTGAATGAAACACATATTTTATAATATTTACATGAATTTATATTTCTATTACAAACTTATTGTAACAATATATCAATTATATCCAAGACCACTGCTAGGGAAGCTGTCATAACTGTCATATTATACTTCGTCAACTAAAATGATATGTACATGATATGTGGAGGAATAGATACTAGTTATGGTGGAAGACTAACTAGTATTCATTTGGATTAATTTAATCTAGTATATATATTAGAATAAGTTTTCGAGCGAAGCATGCTCATATAATCCAGTGGAATTCATATCTACAAATACCGATTATGTTTCTTCTAATGAGGCTTCTATGAAGTCATTAAACACAATGATTTGATCCAGTTATTCGAATCACTCATAGTAATTATTGTATTATCATAATGATAATTATGAATTGATGGAGATGAGTTAGAATATAGAAAAGTTTCCCCACAGAGGAAACATAATAGACCTTGTAGCTAAATCCATTAATCATTAGATTATGTTCTTTATAATGTGAGTAGCTAAAAAATATGGCGAACATGATTGCCCTTGTTTATGTGGGAGTGTCAAAATATTGACTATCTTAAACCCAACTATGGAACACTTCTGATTACCATATTGAGTATACATTTAGATATACATGATGTAGTCATACCATTATAGTGTAGATATTTCTACAAGCACTACTTAATGGTAATTTCTATAGATTAATTGTTGTATCAAAAGGTTATAGAATATCTGAAGATATAATGAGGACCTTTAGATGCTATGTCATTATTCTTAAAAAAATGTCCTATAGTATATATACATCCTATTGAATGTACACGATAGATTTTTAACTAGCATGTTTTGGGGGGTCATGAGCACAAATACTTATTCTCTTGATGATATCACTTGGTGATCTCTAGTAGGGTGATCATGAGGACATAACTTCTAATAGGAACACCACATGTTTTGGGTGACATTGGTTGTTCCTAGAAATATACAAGTGTGTTGGTATCCTTAATAGAGATCATTATCAATATATTACATTATATTTCATACTTTTATGAATTAAAAAAAACTGTGATATTGAAATCATAGTGAGGTAACATGTGTTGGGTGCATCATTGGTGGAATGACAATCGTTGAATGGTCAAGAAAGGATCTTTCACATCCGCATTGTAGATGTAATATATATCAATACTTTTTTGTAAGGATGGTAGTACTTATATAAATTCTTGTCCATTTTAGTGGTAAGGTCAATCAATCTGGTAGGATCAAAAAATTATAAATCATGAAATGGGTGATGATCCATATGTGCCTTATTCTTTATGATATATCCAAAGACAAAGATATTATATTACACAATTAATGTTTGTAGGTTGGTAGACATTAAGAAGACTATACATATCTCTGTAGGGGCCTTGATGGGAATCTATACTCCACACATGGTTAGTGTATTTTACTCAAAACTATTGAGATAATGTCCTAAGGGGTCACACACAATAGAATATTCAAATATCCACCATATACAGTTGAATAGGTATATTGGACATGGTGGGACCCACAATGTTGTTCGAGTATTGTTCATGGTATCAATCACCAATGGAAAAAATAAATTCAAGATTATTAATGTTATGAATAATTAGGATGAATTTATATAATGTAGTTATAAGTAAAGTATAGACGAGAAAATATTAATAAAAGGAATATTATTATCATATTATGAGATAGTTTAACATTAAGGGGGAATTACATGTTGATTTAATTACATTTTTTTAACACATAATATATTAAATATATAATACAATATTTTGATAAAAATAAGACACAATATTAATTCAGTTTCATTTGTCATAATTATTTATTTAGTGACTATTATATAAATGGGGTTCGGGGAATCCTACCTGTGGTTTAAAACCTAAACTTTAAATAGAGATATATCCTCACCCAACATTCTAACAATAAACTATTAAATTATAGTCTCATTATCCTCAAACATACTAGATGGAGGGAGGCTCTCATTAATTTACAATTGAGGAAGACCTTTACGAATTGAAGGAAGAGGATCACGATGATCATAGATATGTCAAAGAAATCATCGTGCTAGCACTCGAAATAAAATGATCATTTCTCCTGCGGATTTTTGATGCCCATTTGGGTGATATATAAATATAATTCTATGTATATTTAATGTAATTATTGATGGTAATGATTTTCAGTCAATTGTGTCTTCATGTCTTAAAGGGTATGTTTTCAGTTTTAATATATGTTCTCTTTTAATTTACGTGATATCTTTAGACCATATTAAGGCTCGGATTTTCGGTGAAAACATGTTTTATCACCTTGAAAATATTTTTTTAATCTATGGCCAACAAACTTCTGCTGAGCCCCCCAATGAATACAATCATGAAATCCTTCTTCCCTGTAAGGTTTTGGATCATTTTTCTATTCATTGTCGATGCTCTTGTCGATATTTCTAATAAATTATGATCTTTTTATATCAAAATTTAATTTACATATTTTTCCACAACCATACTGAATATCAAATAATAATTATATTATCTCTAAATAGATAATCAGATGGAAATTCAATTTCATAAAGAATTAATTTCATGATATTGATGGTGTTATGGATCTGCATTCCTAGAGGATGTACCATGATGATGTACAGATTATTTTATAGGTAGAATTTTTTAGGCATATCCCCTGAAAATAAATTCTCTAATATATGGTCAATTCATGTTTAATTGAGCGTTATTACATGTTATTTTCTTTTTTCTCTTTTCATATAAAATTGGAAGTATGCTTGGAGTGGCTCGAACTTCGATTGATGACATTGTGTATAAGGTATGTTTTTTTGTTATTCTATTCTAATTGTTTTAAATTTTAATATATGAGATTAGGAATTTTATGGTTTTTTGTGATTCATATTTACTTAGAATGAAGTCAGAAGTCTTAGAAGGTCCTTTTATAGATGTTTGTTTTATGTTTTGACTAGGTATGTTATCCATTAATCAGTGCGGATAATGTGGTTCTACCCTCGAATGTGAGTTATTGTAATATAATAATTAAATATAATTTACTTAAAATTAATTATTAAAAATTCAAGGTATTGAGAAAGAATATAATGACAATCTATGGAGGCTGAATGGACATGGATGTCTTCAATAAAGTGGTTGAGCATTTATTGGGTGGGGGTTAGCTTCATTTGAGGTAGGAGGCCATTTCAATAAATTTCTACAGTTTATATTTGGTTTATTTTAATGTTTATGAGTTTCACCACATTTGAAAAATTTACACTAATTCATTATTGTTTGATTAATGAGTAATTATTAATTAGTTAATGATAATTAGGTATTTCCTATTTAAAAGAATTTCTAATTCATATTTTACTAATATTTCTCAAGTATTATCTAATTAAATGAATCATTCAAAGAGATTAATTAATTAATTATCCTCATTTATTCATTTATTAAACAAATCTTTTATAATGTAAGTGGATAGCCTATGGAGTTTTTTTTATATATGATATGATGGACGTGGTTAGAGGTTAGTGGAATGATGACTTCAAGGCTAGATCCATGGATTGAGGATTTTGGGGCAACGATGAACATGTAGATGCATAGAACCATATATATTTTTTATGAATATTTGATGTTATAATACTAATACATACAATGATTAGTCAATTATTATTAACTTTTATACTAGATTCATAGGGAATATAGAGTATCATGATCTCTTAAAGTATTATGATATGTAGTTGTATGATAAACAGATTCCCAGTGGATTCTGAAGGACATGTTACCTAAATTCCTTGAGTATACCATGTGACACATTTCCTTAATACTAGGTGGACCCGAAAACTATATTTCTATTGATTACATTTCAAAACCATCTTTACTGTCGTTATAGCATGGTTTAGATGAAGGTAAAATTGGGAGTAGTGTTATATTGGTCCAAATAGGAACGCTTTACACCTTTGTGTTTATTTATTTTTGTTATTAGTGATACTGTGATATGATTACATATTTTTATTTTACATTTTATCTTTATGAGGATATTATCACATGCCCATAATGTAAATTATTCTAGTTGGTTACTAGACTTCTATGGTGGTTTCTTATATATTTTTACTCACACCCAGATCAAGTGACCATGTTACTTTGGAACCCTAGGATCCCTTACTTTTTAATGGTAATATTTGGGTTGGGGCCTATGTTTTATCATCAATCAAGATTACACACTTCAAAGTGAAGATATTGGTTTTAGTTTAATATATGTTTTTTAGAATCTCTCCAAATTTGGTTTATCTGGTTTATCTTAAATCATGATTGTGAATGACCATGTTGGTGATTAGTAACTTATTTCCAAATATGGCCACAGAGTAATTTTTTTATAATTCATTCATATAGTTTGTATTGTTTTTATTTTGGATACCTCATATTCTATACTGAATAAATAATTTTTTATTTATTATCATTGTTTAAACAGATAGAGGGTACAGTATTAACATTGTTCCACCTTAGACCATCGTTTCTGGATGGGAGACTCTGGTATATTGGGAGGCGAACTTGATTTCATGTGACATATTTACTTGAACCTAGTAAATTGCTTAATGATTGTACAAAATGGTATTAGATACTAATAGTATTTTTATGAAATATTTGGGAGTTTGTAGACATGTGACATTAGAATGTGTTGGAGCTTCTAATTAGACTTTGTTTAGTGCATTGTGAAAACCTTTCAAGAGATAATTCTAGGTTACCATTTCATGAGGTTGATGTTTGTGGATTCTATAATTATGATTATATAATTTCACATCATGTAAAACACCTAAATTTTTACATTTTTATTTAATATTCTATTTACACTTGGCCCTAATGGAAATATGAATAACATGCATCATATTTGGTATGTTTGTTTCTTAGGAATCATATGCAACCTGGGTGTTATTGTATTAATAATGAAGGAAACAACTACATACATAACATGAAAATGAGCACATTGATCATATTTAATATCACACATAAATTTCCAATAACAATGGTTATATCATAGGAATATAATATACATGCTCCATATACCCAATAATCATTTTTATAGGTTCTATGACACAAGAATGATTTTAGAATATGGAATTTGATGTTTTATTGATATGGTCCATGTGGATTATAGGTATAGGATACACATCATATTATAATGGTACCTATTTAAAATGATCATATTTCTATAGTTTAGTAAACTAGGATCGTTGGTTGTCAATTTCTAGGGTCCACGCGGGCCATGGACATAGGCAAAACACCATATTACAATGAATTTGTTTTCCATATTTTACAAAACAATGATGCTAGCCTTTAAAAATTAAACGAATCAACCAAGTTTAATATGATGACCCCCTCCTTAATACTCATAAAACAATACACGTAATGATATCCATACAATATATGTAGTTATGTATATTTTCACACAAACACACACACGCATATTTTATAATTTTTTATCTATATAACATAGTGGAGGAAGACAATTATAGGGAGATCTATTTCTATGTTTTCAGAAACTATGGTCAAATAGTATTTGAGGGAAGACCATTACCACTATTTTACAAAACATTATCATATAGAAAATACTAGGAGAGTTATTTCCATGGGTTTCAACAACTATAGTTATTTGGGATTCTTATGATTCCCATTTCCACTCTATTGTACACTCATGGTTCTGGATGATTCGAGGGAGGTTATTTCCCTGGGTTTGATATCCTATGGTTTTATATGATTCTTGTGATTACTATTTCCATGATTTTGTAATACAATGATCATACTCATCTCTTCAACTATGTTTTTACAAAACTATTGTAATATGCATTTTCTCTTAACTTCATGTGTTTTTGTTGTGGTTCCCATGTACTTTTTTCATTTCCCATGCCCCCAATGATAATATATTCACACAACCATGAATGTAGGTGGTCTTATGGTCCTGATTTTTTTAAATAATGGATATAAACTACTCTATGGAGACCTATATCCATAATTTTATAGTAGTTGTGGTATTTGGATTCCCAGTGACCAAGGATCTAACAAGTATTAATATAATACAATGGTTGTATGACCATTTTATATTTATTTTTAGAGTTAAAACGTGTATCGTGTCTTACATATGAGTTCATGGTGATATTTTATTCATAAAAACAACTATGCATGACTACTTCTGATAGCATGTCATGTGTGAAATTAGTGTGGTGTGCCTATTCAATGACGATGGAGACGACAATGATGGTGACAATGAGACAGATGACAATGGAATATTTCTATTCATAGATTAAACAATGTAACATTTTTTGTCATTGTCAAGCATTAATTTCAAAAATAACAACATTGTATGGTTATATTTAGATAGGTATAATAGATTTAGGTTTTAACAATTGAATATGTGGATTCAACCATCTAGTAACTAGTGGTATCCTATTTAACTGACTAAGAATTTGTGGCCTCTTAAAGTGGTAAATCTAATAGGGAAGATATCATTTCATGTAATTAGAGTTGTTAATTGATAAAATTACATGATCCTTGACCCCTATTAAATCCATTTTCGGTAATGTTTAAGGCATTGAGTCCATAAATGTGATACTAGTTAATACTATTTTGGTGTCATCGGCTAGGTAAGGGTAATATGGGTGATAAAATTCAATATGAATGAATAATATATGATAATTACATTATGTTATTGTTATTGAAAGGATATATACAAATTATCTACCTATGGTAGTCTTAATGGATGATATTTTATGTTCCCTTGATTATTGGGAGTATCGAGTACCTCGAGTGCTAGTTCTCATGGTACTATGTTTGGTTTCAGTGTGCTCTGATGCTTGTGTCTTTGAGGGACGGTCTTAGGTATTACTATCCTAAAATTTCCAGAAGAAATTATCATGGTATAGAGACCCTTACATTTCATAGATATATATTCAATACTTTTAGATGAATATACATTGCATAAACTAATGATAGATGCCATAATTTTATTGGTCATCTGCCTTTGGAAAATTGTATACATAAATAGTTTGTTCACAATTAATCTATACCATCTCCAACATAGTTATTCATATCCAAAAACCTTAATGGACATATATAACATAATAAATTTCATAAAAACCTAGGAAGAAGAAGTATAATAAATTTGGTATCTGATGCTAAGTATATGAAAACATTGTAGATATCAACATTACATGAGAATAAGGTTAACAAAACACGAGAATAATATTTGACAAACTAAACCTTAAAAATATAGATAAAAATATTTAGTCAGAGAATAAATAATGGTTGACTATAAATCATTAATCATTACTTAAATATATAAATACTCCATGAAATCATATCATTATCATAATACATATGTTTTTGGTATACACATAAGATTAAAAAATCATTCTCTAGTCATCAGGGATAATTTCTAAGACTATCATAATGGATTTTTTTGACTCAAAAAACCATTGTTGTAGTCAAGGGGAACTCCAAAGACTATAATTGTGGATTGTGTTCAATATATAAACTATCATAGTATAAATGATTCATTAAAAATGCTATTATAGTTGATAGTTCCCCTTATTGAATAGGCTTCACAACCCATTCAAGTAAAATTTATTTCACGATATATTTAACATTACCCAATTTATTGGAGTTATATATATTTCTTGGACCACCCATCATATAATTAAATCCATATGTAAAATCTCAAAAATATAATAAAATATTAAACATATCATAGCCCTTGAAAATAAATTTGGTTTACAAAAAATTTATCCTAGAATAACCGGTGGAAAGAAAGGGTTCATACACATTTTTTCATTTCATTATAGCATAACCCATTGAAATGGAATGAGTTTCAAAAATAAAAGTTTTATGATGACAATAAAACATCCACCGAAAGGATCGAGATTGTATCATTGGATCAAATATCCAGTAAATCATAATTAATATAAAATGATTTTTTTCTTAAAGATAATTTTTTTTCAAAAATATTTCTTAGAACTTATCCTCGGAAAATGCAATTATTCCTTTCAACTGAATTATTTAAAATCTAAAAATTTACCAAATATTAATAAAAAATTATTACTTAAAAAAACCATTAATAGATGTAAATGAAGATTAAAAAACCTATTTGGTCATGATAATGAGAAAATTCCATTCATTTTTTATAAGTTAAAGGAAAACATTCCCGTCTCATTTTTGTTAAAAAAGTTAAAAAGTACAATGGTTGGAAAGAAACAAGATTATTCCTTTCAAATCATTTTGAAAGAATTCAAACTTGGGTAAAGATGAATTTCCAAAGTTATTGGAGAACCGTTATATCTCTTTTAATTTTTTTCAAGAATACATTGACTTAGAAGAAGAATTTTTCCAACAAAATAGATAAATAAAAGCCAATTATAAATAATACAAAATATTATAGGTCTCTTGAGTAGTAAAGGTGTGTAAAATGAAATGATAAAATGTGTGTTCTATAAATAAATATAGTAGAAGAGAATTAACTAGTTTCTTGACTGGTGGACTATAATATTTCATCAGTGTATACTTAATCGTAAAAATACAAATAAATAACAAGATTGGTACATACAGACATTAATATTTTTGAAATATTTGAATTATAAGAACCACAAAATGAACATCCTCCGATTCATATTTGTATCCCCATTAAATTCATATGAATAATCACAAAATACATTCATAGGTGGTAGATCCACAACATCAATGACACAAGTGGTATATATGTAATGTGTATCATAGTGATAAAAGTAGGAAAAAATCCCTTACTCATGTCCGACTATATTTGTACATGTTCGAACATCCTCTTATATAAAACAAATATTCTTGATATCTTCTTAAGGGCCCTCATGTTTTTATTTTTGGAATAAAATCACCACTAGAATATATATATAGATGTTGAGGTGGGATTTTATTTGAGGATGGTCTACATAGAAGGAATAAGAGGTGTGAATAAATGAGAAGATGATGTTCTCTTTTATAATTGAGGAGATGTGTATTATTGGAATTTCATTAATGATTAAATTATTATAAATTTATTATCATGATATATTGTCCCAAATGGTTATATATCCAAATATAATGTTGGATATAGTCAAAATACTAGTAACCTATTTAATTTGGATTGGATTAAGTGGTGTTTAAAACCATATCATTTGTATCAATCCCATTATTGACTATTTTTACTGTAACAATGGAAATGAAATGTCAACCATATATGATATGAATTTTATCAAAAAAGGAAAATTGAATCATAAATTATCCATGGATAATGTACCTATCCATATTTGATTCACATGAAAGAAGATAATATTTTTATAAATTTCAAATCATTTAGTAAAATATTATTTATTATAAAATAGCATTAAATTCAATTTTGGCACTATTCACTTAATTTGACAAAATATTCATCAATAAAAAGTTATAATTTTAATAAAATAATTCTAAAAAACACTAATATATCATAAAAATCACCTGAATTTTAGAAACTCTATGAATAACCCAAATTTTATATATTTTAATATTTTTAAAATAATTTATTTATTTTTGATAATTTAATAAATACAGTGTCAATGTTTCATATACATTAAATGTAATTATATAATTTAAAAATATTCTAATTAATTTATCATCCTTAAAATAATTTTATTTAGGTAAAAATATATATTTATAATCATTCATTACATTCTTTTTTCGAAATGTGGAGATAATTGACATTTAAATCTAAGATAGTGGCATTTGGTAACTTTCTATTATTTAAATATTTTATGGATATTTTTCAAAGAGAAATGTACATTAAAAAATAAATCTCACTCAAATGGTTATAAGAAATTAATTTAGATTTTTAAATTAGAATTATAGTGAAAAATTATGGCTATATGAATTAGTTTAATGAAGAATAACCATATTTACCCTTTATAGAGGTGAAAATTTTTATATCAATTAATATTCAAAATAAACATAAAATGGGAACTTATTTACAGTATTTTAACATAATAAATATATATATATGATCCAATTTTTATGATTCAATTTATTTATGTGAAATAAATCAATTTTAAGAAATTGGCATGAAAAAAATGATAAAAACAAGTTTTTATATTGATACATTTTTAAGAAGAAAACATGTTTTATACATATCTATTTCATAGAAAAAAATAATAAATGAATGTTAAAACATTTGATTGAATTTATAATTTATTAATTTTATTATAATAACTCAATAACATTGACTAATTTAATTTATTTAGATATCAACACATTACGTTCATGACAACATTTTTCCTGAAAATGTTTTATTTCCAAATTCTCACATAAAACATATTCCATTGTACCAAATTTTATTTTTTAAAATATAATATTATATTTTTTTACTTTCAAAAAAATTAATTTTTTTTATCATTTTAAATTATTGAAATAAAAATACAATTTCCATTTAAAATTAGTATTATTCACTTTTAACTAGAGAATCAAACTTTTCAAAAAAACCATATAATTCACCATATTATAATTTTTTTTGAATTTCAAAAAATGATATTCTTTTTATACAATGAAATTTATAATCATTCCAGATAATAATTATATTACATTGTCAATAAAATCGATAAAAATATTTTTGAAGAAAATTTATTATTAACGAATAAAATAAATTTTTAAAAAATTGAATGCTAATTTATGAAGCATCGATAAATAAATTATCATTGATTAGGTAATTTATATATATGTAATCATTTTTATTCAAAATAATACTCTAAAAAAAATTTCTAATATATAATGGTCATATTTAAACAATAACATTATTTAGTTTCATTTATGCTTAGTGTAGAGTGTCACTTACTCTATTGAACAAGGTGATATTACTTAAAAAATTTGTGTTACATTATTACATTATCACCTGTTAATAAATTTATTCCCTTAAATTTGAAATTTCACTCAGAAATAAAGTGCTTGAAATTTTTAAATTCTTTTGTGGAAATCCCTCATCATAAAAGGGTTAATAAATAATCCATTTAAATAGATAGAATGAAAAATACGAATTTCATCTATAATAACACATACATATGTTTGAAATAGTTAAAAAATAGAGATATATAAAATTATTCGAATGTAATAAGAGTAATTTCTATAGTTAATTCATAACATGAAGGGGATTGATCATGAGAAAGTTACTGTTAAAAATAATATTTACTAATAAGGTGGTAAAAGGCCATCAATTCATCAGAAATAAAGGTAATAGGGTAAAATTATTTTCTCAAGAAAATTTTCCTATAGTTTTTGGAAAAATAAATGCGAAAAAATAAATACATGATTTATTTTAATTTCAAAATAAGAATCTCATCCTTTGGTTATTCTTTAATAAATATCCACTTCATTAATTTTAAAAAAATGCATATTGAAGATAACTTTTTAAGGCCAGATGAACTATAATTAAATATAAAATATTCAAAATATAGAAAGTACATTTATTATACCGCTAAATAATTTTAATTAATTTTTTTTATATAAAGATTTCAAATATCATCCAAATATCAATATAATCCATTCAATAAATAGTAAAACGAAAGGCTCCTTCAAAATATATATGAAAAAATTCAATAGTAATGATTATAATGATATTATCTCATATACGTTTGTGATCAAATTAATGAGTATCCATAAATAGTTTTGATAAGTCATCTACTCACACCTAAAAATCTATATACTGTAATTGCAATGAATCGTGTTTGGAGGCATGGTAAAATTCTATGGAAATATGGATTTTTTGCATTTATTAGATTGAATATATTTAAAACTAAGATTAAAAATTTAATTATGAGAGTTATAAAACATCAAATTGTCATTATTGGACTAGGGTAAAGTATTTAGGGGTTTACCAGATGTATCGTGGAGTTTCAAGGAAGCCATAAAAAAATAAATGATTTGGGTAGTTTGATAGATACACATAGTTTCTCCAAAATTCAGCAGCCTTCAGTAACAAACTGTGTGGCTTGCATCATATAAGAATATTTAACGAACATTTTATATGAATATTTTACCCTAACCATTCACTTAGACCTCACATGTAGTTCCCCTTAGGCAGTTCATATCCATTGTTCAACACATGCATGGAGCACGATTTGGCTAACCTTGAGACCCACATTATTCATAGTCGTTTCTTAAAAAAAATTAAATTAAATAAACTGAAATTAAAATAAAAAACCTATTTTTACACCCCTCCATTATACATGAAATCATCCACTCCTTTCTCCCATGGTGTGCATTAAACCCCTATCTTCTCCTCGTTCTAATAGATTTCACCAAGATTCATTAGTTTTCATGATCAAAAATCCATGGTAGGACATCATCTTCACTCTTTATCCATTTATTGAATGATTTCACCTATTGTTTTATCCCAATTCCATTCATCTATACCCTAGGGTTTTGGGTGGGCAGATTTTGGAACTCCACTTGTTTCTAGGGTGTGAAATAGACCTATCAGGTTGACATCACCAGTGTCTCAACATCCACCACTGAAGGTGAAGTTGTTTTGGTTGGTTCAGCTTCATATATTTGTTTGACGTATGTTTTTATCCATATTATTTGTCTTGACCAAGATTATATGGATTCATTTAGCAATTTTAGTGTTCGTAATATTTTTTTAGTATGTCAAAGTCATCCATGAGGCAGGTTCAAGTCGCCATAGTCAAAGGAGACTTACCAGATTATGCATAGGTAGGAATATATATATATATATATATATGATCTCTAATTATATATATATATAAATATATTCTCCCATGTATGCATGGAAATATATATTTGTGATAGGAGTACTTTTGCATATGTATGAAAAATGAAAACGTGTGTAAAGGTAAATAGGTATATTCATATATAAGAATATATGTAAGGATCCTCTTGTAAATAATCATGGACCTGAAAAATTGTTGATAGGGTCTAGGTATCCTTATGTATACTTGAATGTGCATATTCTTAGAGGGATGAATGAGAAAAATTGGCTACTCATTAATAAAATCATTATGCGCTGAAGTTTCTCACTTGGCCTTCACCTTACCGAGGTTCGATACCATTCTATTTTTTTAAATTTATAAATACAATAATTTCTCACTTAACACCTTCCATGGATACAAATTAGTAAAATATGATTTTCATAATAATTTTTTAGATAATGTGAATTGGGCTATGAAATTAGTATCTTATGAATGATTATTCTTAATTTTTTTTAGAAATAATGTAAAGATTATATAAAAAACCCTTGAATGAGGTGTGATATCCTCAAAACTAAAAATTGTTATTTAGTTTTTTGTTACGAGCTTTGATATATTACAGTGGTGATTAATTTTCCTTTTTTTACGTTTAGTTGTGTGGCATTTTTGGGGCAAGGCCCATGGTGAAAACTATAATGGTGTTTCCCCCTTTCTAGATACAAGTACAATGAGACAAATAACCTTCTATGTGTTTGACCTATTTTATTAATTGAATTGATTGGAACTATCTTAACATAGTGATTAATGACCCAATCTCCTTTTAAGGTCATGTATTACTCTTTAGATATAATTTCCTATATAGAAAATTTCCTCCTTTGACATTAACACCTCTCATAGTGACCCCTTGAACTTATTAAATTGTATTTCCTTTCTATGTGAAATTAAATAGGGTGAATCATGTGGAATGGATTAGAAATTATGGAATTTATTTCCTTGAATGTAATAAATGGTTTAAATAGAGTGGAATGATTTGTAACGGGTGGAAGGAACACACCATTTATTCAGTTATTGGTCAATGCTTTGATTGAAAATTCTAACCTTTATTATAAGGAGTTATTAAATATAGAGAAAGAGTGGTAATCCCTCATTGATATGGATATTATTAATGTTTTTATGATTCCTTTATAGGGTAAGATAATTATATTTTATGATATGTATTTCATCATGTCCGTAAATTATAAAAATTATTACACCTTTATGTTGGATGTGTATGATTGTAATGGGTGTTGATCTTGGAGGGAAATCAAAATATTTTACATCAGGTGTTTAACATGACATATAATAGTAGTGATTCTATATTGGTGTTTTTATTAATGTTCCACATTACATGATCAGAGTGTTCCTATGGAGGATCACTCTACATATCAAGTGTTGTTTCATGGCGTATGTCACTCTATATGGATTTATGTTATGTGCCCTATTGCTTGAGATTTTAGGCTTGAATAGACATGTTAAGGCTGTCGGTGTTATGTGTTGGTCCAGCTGGCAATTAGTATTCTAGGTATATTTTCATTAGGCATCATTACAAACATGGTTCATATAGTTTGATTAAATATATAACTAATTATATATAAATATATTTTTAATTGTTTCTATATATATTGTAACTGCTCAAAAATTATATTTGGAAATTAGTTGAAAAAGTTATACCTTCCAGGTGTATATTGGGAACCTGGGTGGCATGTTGTTATTCATTTAATTACTTTTTATTACTACTCATACTTTCAAACTACATATTGTATATTTTTTTAAAAAAAGGATTTGGCAAGACACTATGGGTTCTTGCCAATAGAGATTTGCATCTCACACCCTTGTCGGGCAGCCATTCAACTATGGTACCTGAGTGTACCTTATGATTGTAGGACCATGGACTATTACATGAGATTTCTTTCTTTTACCTGGTAGTAATGAGAATATGGCTGAGATGGTGCTCAAGGTGATCAGGGAGAAAATCGTTAAGAGGTTATTATTTTATTGCATTCCAATGATTATTATAATTCAAACTTCTTGTAATTGTAGCATCATCTATCATACATAAAATGATGTAAATGGGTGTTGTCCACTTTTGGATAGTTATTGTTGTAGTATACTACTATTATGTATTCTACTTATTACAACTACCAATATTTTACGTTGTTCCATATTTATTTTTCAATTGTACTACTCAGTTAAGAGGTTATTGTCTCCTCAATATCACCTTCTGATACCCTCACTGCTTGTGGGATGTCTCTACCATATAGGAAGATGTTATTGAATCCATGTGACCCACTCTTCTAACTACTGTATTTGTGGTCAGTTGGGTCTAGACATTACAAAGGGGTATCAGAGCCCCATTATTCCTTTTTCATACTATTTGGAGTTGGTAGACATGAAACATGGAATGTTTTAGTGCTTATAAAATATTTATTTCATGGACTTATCACTCCACCCATGGGGATGTTCTTAAGTGGCCTTGGATTGTATTGATGATCATGTTGTTATATTTTTATGTTTAAATGATTTAACCTTGGGTGAATGGGGATCATTTCGTTGTGTATTGATTTATGGAATTATGGATTTTATTGTTTCAATAGTATAGAAAGGATGTGAAATTACATGCATCATTAATGGAACATAGAAAACTCACATTCCATTCACATGCCTTCCCATATTGTTTAATTTATTTATTTTTTGGTAATTTTTATTGTGTTTTTTATGTGATATACCATGATCATGTGGATTAGAATACAGGTTATATTACATGGTAATATTTTTAAAACATATTTAGTTGGAACATGCTTAGGTAATTCCATAGAATTACTATTTATAACAAATATTTAGATAAAGATATGTCATGCTTCCTTCTTATTAGCCATACCTACTTGTTTTTTGTGCTTTTGTGCTTAATTTCATGTGCTTATGTGTTTAATACTTATGATAGGATGCTAGAACTATTTTGATATATATAAATGCTTTTAGGGGATGAATTTATTGGTGGTGATTAAACCATAACCATTTTCCTTTATAAGTAGTATGAGATCCTTATAATTAGAAAAAGTTAACTACATACTAGATCTATATTTGAGATGTACACATGTTTAGAAATCACTGTTGAAATAAAATGCTACAAAATATTGAAATTTTAAAGTAAATTGGATTCAAAAAATGGGATCCAAATGAGAAAATGTAATGTGTCTTGGTTCATTATGTATTGGTAGGTGGTTATCCATATGATTGGACCGCTATATATGTGATCACGTTAATTCTAAAATGAAACTGGGTTCGAATAAATTGGAGCTAGACATTGGTATATAAAGTGTATTGGAGATTTAATAAATATATTTTTAAAAACCCATGTAATCCATTGTTTGTAAGTGACCAAGTTATATTTTGAAATTATTATGAATGTAAAATTTTATAAATGCTAATATATAAAGAGTTTGTTAAATAAACACACAATCAAAACTATGTAGGTCAGTTGGGGCTTGATTCTTATGAGATGACATGTTCAACTATTTATAGCATTCTTATTTTATAAAATACTCTTGGGTTTCGTTATGATAAACCAATGTGGATTATTGGTAACAATGTTGGTCTCATTATAAATTTGTAAAAAATGAATTTATATTATACATTTCCATATTATGACAGCATCCCAATAAATGGTTAATGATTAAAATATATGTTTGATATATCTTACATGTTTTGCATGATTCATATTTTAATATCATTTAAAAGTTTATAATAATTAATGTGATGCATTTTATTGTCCTTATATATAGATTCCTTGGTGATGTATTATGATTAAACTGTTGTGTAATGGTATTTTGATTTTCTCATTTAGTATCATTGGAATGGAAATAACATCATTTTCTGCAGGCCTTCCTTCTTTATTGTAATGGCATAGATGATCAGATCTTGAGCATAACGAATTATATTTTCATGACCTAGTGATAGGGTTGATGTATATTATTTTTGAGGGGTGAGATAATGGTTTGTATCACTCTTAGATATATAGTTCCTTGATTATTTTATGAGTTTCGGACATTTGGTTCCATTTGGGTGTTGTTGTCCACAGTAGGACTCTTTGTTCCAAAATGAAACCATTGTTCATATAGGAGTTCATGGTACCTATGGATTTTTATGTGGGTGATCATTGTAAAATGGTCACATACAACTGTTTAAACTTTCCAAGGGAATTGTTAGCCACATCATAGGTTGTGTGAACTTTTTTCTTTATTTGTGATGGATGACAAGATATGTCATCATCCAGTTCAATGCTTGCATGTGGTAATGTGACATTGAGTTGAATAGGTTTTATGGAACACTTTATAATTGAACTCATAGGGAGTAAATCTTGGGGATAGTAACTAGTAGGTTCTGATGGTTTCTAAAATCTGAGGTGGTTTGAGTTGAAGTACAGGGTACCCATCTTGTCTTAAATGTTATAATGTATCGATTGAGTTTAGTGAAACCATTGAACATTGTGATTTTTACTAATATCTCAAGTCATATCCATAGTGGAGTGACCTAGGATTTCATTTAATCAAGCTCATTAATTTCTCAACATGAATTCTAGAGAATCAGGTGTTTTGACATGGCATTTAGTTGGATAGGTTTTATGACAAGTGATACTATGTGTGAACATGACTCTAAGGAGTTTTACATGTGTGTTTAAAGAATTCTAATCGAGTACGAATGTGAGAAGATAGACTATATATTCTTCAAAATGATAATAAACTCCTAATGTGAGTAGTTTCAAATCATTTTTCAAAAATGTGTCCATACAAGTCGAAGGGTCACAAACAAGGATATATTTTTTGAAATGGACGGTTTTTCATGAATTCCATTGAGGCCTGAATGATTTAGAAATTGTGTCATTGTTTTCTAGAAAACATGATGTTGATGTGGTAGGCTGTTTACATCCCTTGATAATCATATATTTCCATTGATAAACATCAGTTGTATATTTTGAATTATCACATGATTCATAGGAGGTAAAAACTTTTGATTTGTCAATGGAGATGCATCGGAAGGTGAAGAAGTGCTTCTTTCAAAATAAGTCAATAAGAAGTGGTCTAACTATGATTATTTTTTTATTCTTTTTCCCCATTTACGGTAATCTATATAGAAATGGGGATGTCTCCAATATTGACCTGGTCTTAGATTAACTCAGAGAGTGTCGGTCTTACGATGTACTAATGATTTAATAATTGTTGGGAGTGTATGATTGTTTTTCTTAGTGACACACATAAGACACATGGTTATTATCAATCCATGGTTAGTCAAGAGTGGTGTGTGGTTCATATATAGTAATCCCTTGGATGGACACTTGGACAATAGTCCTTATTTCATGTGATTGTATCCCCGTGATGATGCCACTATGGGAACAATCAATGTTTTGAAGTGGATTTATAGGCTTTTTTTCCATCATCTCACTTTTGATCATGGGGTATAGGTTACCATAGGTCCATTACATAGACCACAGTTCATTTATTCTGAGATTATCTAGGAAAATTGTTCAGGATTGGTGATGTTTTAACACAGAATATCACTATAAGTGAGGTTTGGACTATGTCTTATGAGTTTATGGAGGATGTGAGATGCCTTGTAAGATGATATCATAGTTTAGTACGAAATATAACAACTTTATAAGATATGAATCATTAGAATTAGTCGACAAGAGTGGAATGACTCAGTTTTCCTCTTGTTTGGTGGTTACGATTCATGATGAAATTGTTTGAGGCATGTTTCTACAGTAAGGAATTTATTGTTTGTTGAGGCTGGATATTTCATTTGGGGAATTTTTTCATTACCATATTTAGTTTGGTAAATTAAAATTTTACCATTTCATCTGATAGGAATCTGTTATGACCCCATATGTAATCAGGTCCACCCATTTAAATGAAATAACACTTGGTGAGTTGAATAAATTCTCAGAGGTGTTCTTTTTCAAGAATATCTAATGGTGAAAAATGACTTGGTTTGGAACTGTCCCTCTAAAATGATAAAAACTATGTTTGGTATTACATTTTATTAAATGTTTAATGATATGAATACATGATATTTTCCCTAGATAAATGGGATTGGGTTAGTGTTGATTTGGTGTTTTAGTTGGTAAACAAGTGTTGGATCGTGTGTTGTTGGCTTATGATAATTATTCTTAAATGAATTCCTTGAGGGGTGTGGGGTGTTAGTAAATGAAACATGAAAAATTTAAAAGGGCTTCACAACCCTTGTAGTTTGGGTGATGTTATCATTACTCCCAATAGATTCATGGGGAACATAAGCTGTAAGGTGGGAAGGTTGCAATAACTCCTGTTTTGAGCCAAGGTAAAATTCTTGGGAAGTTTAAATTTTGTAATTCACTGTATGGGACATTTTTAAAATGAAGCTACTGAATGTTATTTTGATAGTGGAAACACATAAAAGTGTTGTATTTATAATAGGGTAAATGATTAGGGGGTTTTCTATATGGATAATTGAGTTTTTTAAAGGTTGAGGCTGGAGCCTTGTTTTAATTATTAACTAAAAGACCAATTTTTCAGATTTGGTAGAGGGGGAACCATTATATAGCATGTAGGACTAGGGGCATGAAATGAGAAATAAAAAGTATGAAAGGCCATTTTTATCCCAAAGGGCCCTTTAGTGAATAATACTGCTATAGTAGCTGGGCTGATATAGTAATTAATATAGCACCATAGCAACAATAGTTGTTTCTATAGTGCCTCCTCTGTTACAGTGTCATTACTGCTACAGTTCCACCGCTACTATCATACTCTAATAGTTCCCATCTACAGTGCATCTACAGTATCGTAGAAAAATTGGAACCTAAACATAAATGTTTATAGAGGTCTGATAGAGGTGCATAGTTTTACAAAAAAAGTGTAGTCTTTAGTAGAAAACAATGCAACATGTTTTATAAGATCATATGTGAATCACACTTGTTGTACAGCTTTATCTTAATAGTGTACTTAACCCACACAGGTAGAGCTACATATGAAGTACCTATATACTACTAAACACATGGTTGGCGCTTGGTTTGGATAACAGTGCGACCCATAACATGGAACCATTTCCCATTAAAAAATAATTAAATTAATTAAATTAAATTTAAAATAAAAAACAATACCTAATTATACACCATCATCATTGCATGAAGCACCCCCCCCCCACTTCTTTAAAGGAACACAAGAAACCCCTCTTGGCTCTCTCCTTCCATGATGATTTCACCCGGATTATACAGGTTTATTGATTGAATATTAATGTTCGGATCACCTTTTCCCTCATATACCCTTTTTGCTAATTTCCCTACTCCCCATCACCCTATTTCATTCAGCCAAACCCTAGGGTTTCTGGTGGGCTAGTTTTTGATATTCTTATTCCATCTACGGCATAAAATAAATCTCTTAGGTCAGAAGCTTGTGTTTTTTCGCATCCACCATCAAAGGTGAAGATGTTTTTTTTCATTTCACCTTTCTTTCACTTCATGAGGTTGGTTTGTCTCATACTTCTTTGTGTAGCTGAATTTTATTTAGAGTAATTTAGTGATTTTAATGTTCGTAATATTTTTGTAGAGTGTCATGGTCATCCATGAGGCATGTTCGAGTCACCAATGTCAAAGAAAACATAACTACTTATTCATATGTAGGCATATATATATTTACCATCCCTAGTTTTATATATATATATATATATTAACCCATGGAATCATGAATATTTATATAATGGGACTAGAAGTCCCTATGTATAAGTAATACAAATTTATATGTGTGTAAGTGAAAATTAGAATATGTATATATAAGAATATATTTAAAGATCCCCTTGTACATATTGATGGACATCCGACTAAATAATTTGGGGCTAGGGGTCCTTATGTATATGTGAAGGTGCATATTCTTAGAGGTACGCAAGAGTAACATTGAGTGGTCTTCGATGAAAGCTTCATGTGCCAAAGTGTTCATATTGGCCTTCTTCTTCTTATGGTTGGATCCATTTCAATTTTACATTTAAATTTAAGAATGAATTAATTTCTCAATTTAACACATTCCTTGGATACAAATTATTGCAGTGTATTTTTTAGAATACTTGATTCTTTAATGTGAATTGGGATATGATTTTAGAATATGATGAACATATATTATTAAATGACTTGTTTGGGAAGTAATTTTAATATTTTATAATTATACCCATCGAATGATGTGCATTGCCTTCTAAACTAAAATGTGATTTTTAGTTTTTTTTATATTCTTGGATATATAAATTTGGGGATTCATATATGATTTTTTATGGTTCTTTATGTTGAATATTTGGTATAAGGACATTAGTGGAAACCTTAAATAGAGTTTCCCCCAATCAAGATAAATTTATAACAACCCCAAAAACCAAATATGTGTTCGGCATATATTATTAATTAAATTGATTTTTCCACAATTAATTTATTGATTAAAAAACCATGATCCTTCTAAGGGCCTGTCTTACACCTTAGATGGAATTTAACATATTGGGAATTGTTTCCATTAACCATTCCAACTTTTTATGTGATCCCTTGAGGTAATTAAATTATCTTTCCATACTAAATGAAATTAAATGGATTGAATCATGGGGAATGGAATATACAAAGTGGTTTTCCATTACTTGAATATCATAAATTGTTTAAATTGAATGGGTAATTTGTATATGGTTACAAGTAATTATTTTTCGTTCTTATATTGTTGAATTTATGGATTAATATATAGTACCCTTTGTATAAGGACTTATTAAACATAAAGAATGAGTGATAATGCCTCATGGACTTGGATATTATAAATATTACCTGATGATTCCTATACATTGATTGAAAAATGTATGTAAAGTGAGGTATTTTCTCATGGAAATTAATTATAAATATGATTTCACCATTATAAAGGATGTGTGTGATGGTACAGGGTGTTGATTTATTAGTGTAGTCATACTCCCTAACATCGGGTGTTGAGAAAGGCATCTCACAACAGTGATACAATATAGGCATTTTACATTATGATCCATGTTCCATGATTAGAGTGTTTCCATGGAGGCTCACTCGTTGTACTGAGGGTTTTTGCATGATGTATCTCAATCTATAAGAATGCATGGAATGTACCTTATTAATTGATCGTATGGGATTTTTTGGACTGGTTATGGATGTCTGAGTTATGCCTTGATCTAGAGATGAAACAGTATTCCCGATACATGGACGTTATTCATTGGTATGAACTTGGTTTATATAGGTTGATGAAATATATAACTAACTATAAATATATTTAATTTATATATATATATAGTTACTAGACATACAACTTTTTCTGAAAATGATCCGGAGTACATAGAGTTGCGATGTGCCCATTAGGAACTTGAACGACTTATTGTTATTTATTTTAGCATTGTTTATTATTCCTCACACCTACACACTCTTTAATTCATATTGCATAAAATGGAATGGGAAAGACACCATGGGTTATTGAATACTGAGATTTATATCTCACACCAAACTCTGGCTTTCATTGCATTGGGGGTACTTGAGAATACATTATGTTTGTGGGACCATATACTAATTCATGAGTTTTTCTTCATATAACTAGGTATTAGGAGCATAGGACCGAGCAGTTTCTCGAGATACTCATAGAGATAATCGTTGGGAAATTATTATTTTACTAAATTTTAATGCTTATGGTAATACTTACTTCTTGTACTTGAATCATCATTTGGTATGCAAGAATTGATGTATAGTATCATTGAATAATTTTATTCATTTATTGAATTATTAATACATAGTTCTATCATCTATTTATTACTTATTCTAGTATTTTATGTTGTTTTATATTGATTTTAGTACAATACTAATCAGATAATATGGTATAGTCTCCCCACTATCACCTTCTGAGAACCGCACTACTAGTAGGAATACTCTGGTGCATGGTGTGATATGCATGAGGCCATGTGACCCACCGGTCCAACTACCATATTAGTGGTCATTCAGGCTAGGATGTTATAACAATGATTTTATAAAATTAATTTCCCATAAAAATTCCAATATTCTTATCAAATATAATTCACCTTATTTTCCATAAATAAGATCCAATATTAACTAAAAAACTCAATTGAATGTCTAACTCTTTCTTTATACTATTTGATGATAATAAGTTGATTTATAATATCAAATGTGATTTCACTATTCTAGAATCTATGTATAGAGAAAAATCTATGATCATTATCATGTTATATTTTTCAAAAGGATGAATTATAAGTTTTTCAATGCATGTATTTACACCACCATCAATTGGAATTCCGCAAACCTAGAGTATAGGACAAGTAATTCTTAATTATCATGATTCAGTTCATCTATTAAGATTGTTGAATAATTCACTTTTTTACTTTGAATTCATAGATTTTTGTGTATTATAATCCTAATTATCCCTTGGGTTATTGAATTTATTAACATAATTAAAAAACTATATAAGATTATATAATTGTAGTGTGTGTAGTTTATTCAGTAAAGATTAGTCTATATTCTCATCATTAGCTAACTTTTTCCCATAACGTCAACATTAAATTTCCATATGAGATTCCATTCCTTATATAAACCATTTACTACTCCCACTTAGTTAGATTTTAAGCCTATTTATATTATCAATTTAAGAACAATGAAATGTTCATCTTATTATCTCCATGATTTTTAAAATTTTATCTAAACTCTATCTTTCACCTTATACCAATACTATGAGATGGATAAGTAACTACATCATTAATTTACACCTTGATATAAAATATATTGATTTAATCATAGATATGAAATTATATTATTTATAATTTTCATTATAGATTTAGATTAACCCACTGGAATTGATCAATATTACTTTCAAGATAGATGATAATACCAAAAGTATAACTCAGATGTTTTGTGAAAACTACCTCATCGGTAAGAACTGATTCATCTTCCTTTTTAGATCAAGGAATTACATCTCTATGTTTTTACAAAGAATACGGGGAATGTACTAATGAATAAATATGATCTTGAATACATTAAATTCTGTAGATTCAATTTCTTACTGTTACAATATATTTTTGATAATAGTCGACAATTGATTTTAAATTCCCATAAAATGACAAAAAACCAAACCGACCACTCCCCATTCTAAACACTAGAGAACTCATAATATCTTTTCAATGGTACTAATAGTTTTCTTAGTAATTTATGTACATTTGGAAACACTAAAATATTGTATACATTTCCGCACGAAGGACTCAATTGATCATTAGTCCCACCATTGAATTTTTGGAAGGTTAATATGATACAAACCCAGATAAAATTTGGTATCATATCATTGATATTTTGCATTCTAGATCAAATAAAATTCGGTTTATCAAGAGGATAATCATTTTATATATTTTTATATTCCACAATGACATGGTTCGTTCAGGTTGCACACACCAATAAAAACCAAAAAAAATATGTGGGAAATAAATTATTAAGAAAATTAATTTATTATATATCTAAATAATGATACCTTTTTTAAATAAATGAATCCTTAAGATCAAACTAGGTTATCTATGATCATTATAAAATCATAATATTGTTATCTTATGCTTCAAAATATCCCTAGGTTTCTTAATAAATATTTCTCATAATATTTTCCAAAGGATAACTGGAGCATTCCCTAATAAAATATATAGAGAACCATACATTTTATACATAAATATTTAATTTTTTAGATGAATTTTAATTGCAGAAAAAAAATTTCATGCCATAATATTATAGGTCCAATTAATTTAGAACCATGAACATATTAAGAAGTAGTTAAAAAAATATCTTCATGATCACACACTTAGTTTATTATAACTATTACCCTTCTTATACATATCAAATTTAATACCTTTCTTAATAACATGGTGAAAGGAAACAATAGAAAGGGTGATATCAGTTTCCCAGTATGGGTAAACAATGGAGATATGAAAAAAACATGAGAATATTTTTTTGAGTACATGAAAATAACATCAAAGGATCCATACATTTCGTATAATAGAATAAAATAATTAATCATAAAATAGATCGGGGTAGTTCCTTAAATATGAAATAAACAATATTCACATAACATGTGCCATAATATAATAGCATTTGCATGAGATATAAGATTTGTACATACACATAGGCATAAAAAAATCATTATCTTATAAATATGTGATCATTTTTAAATATATTATTGTGGAATAAGTTCACATCATAAACCATCATAGTAGTAAAGGTTCACTTCTTTGATTATCATAGTTGACGAAATACCTTACGAGAATGGGTTCTCACTACATTCCAGTAGAGTTTATCTCAAGTGATATCAATCATTACAAGATTTTATTGAGGGATATATGATTATGAGACAACCAATTTCATAATAAGAACCATATGTGTGTATTTACCTCAAGTATAAAATATTCATCATATAAGAAACCATGAAATGAAACAGGTTTCATAATAAATTCAATATCATATATCCTCTGGGGAAGAAATGGGTTTCATAAAATTTTATCATTTCATGACCTCAAAACCCAAGGAAAATGAGTAGATTCCAAAAATATTATTTTATCATAAATAGAAAATATATAGGGAAATAATAAGGATTGTACTACTGGATCACATCCCCAGTAATTAATTTTTCATAATAAATAACGCTATCATAGAGGAAAAAACTAATTTAAATAAATACCTGGAACATTTTATTAAGAGAACACCCTTTTTCCATTAAAATAAATTATTTTAAATCTTAAAAAATTCCAATATATTCATAAAAAACATTTTAATTGAAAATATAATAATTATTTTTTAACAGTATATTGAAAACATTAAGTGTTCGTGATGTTGGGAAATTCCTTTTATATTGTAAAATTTTTAAGAAAACATTTCATTGGCATTTTCATGAAAAATTATAATAACTACCTTAATATGAAAATAATATGAATATTACATTTAATTATTTTATGAATAAAAACATAGGAAAAAAATTGAAACAATATTAATTAATGAGCACAAATTTTATTTAATTTTTTTTCAAAATCATAGATATTAAAGAAGAGGGATTTTTGTTCGATGAGAAAAATGTAGTCAATTTTACTTTTAAAAGATAACTTCAGTCTCTAGATTTCATAAGGTGAAAAAAATGAATAGGAATCACATATTATAATGAAACACCAAAGGAAAATACAATTCAATAATTTCTTGAGTGGTCGACTATGTGATTTCATCATTGAAAATAATATCACAAAAATAACAATTAATAATGGAATGACAACATAAAATCCTTACCTATTTCATAAAAATTGAATCATAATCCCAATAAAATAATGAAACATCAATGGATATGTAAATTTAAATAACATTATTAAGCATATAAATATAATAAATTCCTGGGAATTATATATAACAAATAAAATAAACAATTATTTAAATTGTATATGTATCATAGAGATTAATGTTGGATGAATAACCATGACCTTAGGTTCGATTTCCTTCTCATGTGTTTGAGCCACCACATCATTGAAGAAACACCACTATATTTTTAATGGAGGACCCTATTGTTTTTCTTTAGTGAATATCATCACTTAATACCATGTATAATGAATTTGAGAATGGATTTCATTTGTTTTTTATCAAAGTAGAAGGCACATAACTTTTAATGAAGTGAAGGGAGGGGTTCCCTTTTATAATTTAGCATAGGGGATTTATTGAAATATCATAAATGATTCAAATAAAGACATTAAAAAGATAAATGCTTCCAATTAAAAATATTTTTTAATTCATGGATGGATATACCTATGATCCCATTAGCTAATAGAATATTTATTTGTTTATGTGGTGTTTTAAATGTTATCTTTTGTATTAATAAATTTATTAATTATTTATAACCTTAAATATGGTAACAAATATTTTAACAATAAAGTGTTATGAATGATACCATAAATGGTAATTTGAATTATAAATGGATGATGGATTATTTGTTCTACCATATTCCCTTAACCTGTCTGAATATAATATTTTTTGTAAATGAAATCATTTAATAAAATATTTTTTATTATAAAATATAATTAATTTCTATTTTGAAACTATTCATTTAATTTGACTAAAAAGTGAAAAATGAAAAGATTAAAATCGAATATAATCCTCTAAAAAAACAAGAATATTTTATATCCATCTATAAAATCTAGCTAACATAATAAATCAATCCAATTATAATAGTTTTATTATTTTTTATATAAATTTTTGTATAATAATTAAATAAACATTTTATAAAGGATACATTATTATATGAGGTAATTATTTAATTTATAAAAATTATAAATAAATATAAAAAATTAAAATAATTTTATTAAGATCAATGTAGGCATTTATATTCATTTAGAATTTTTTTTCCATATGTGTACATATAAGAGATATTTCAAATTAAGGGTGATTTTTTATCTTTCAATGATTTAAAGATAATATATATAATTTTAGTGGATAAGTGTCCATTAAAAATAAATATATAAAATAATGTTAAAAGGGTCATTTTCTATTCATCCACTATGAGTTGTTATGAAAACCTATTACCTTATAACATTGTTTTTACCATGACTAAACTTATTTATTCTTTACTAAGGTGTTAGGGTTTACGATAGTTACAATTAATATTTGAAAAAACATAAAATGCCTCTATTTAACAAAAATTAAACATCATGATTTTAATTATGGAATAAATTTTTCAATTTTTAGTTTCTATAAGGAGTATAAATTAATTTTAAAAATAAATCCACAAAATGTCATTAAAACTACATTATAGAAAAATACATTTTACGAATAATTCTCTATTTTTTCCCATGCTTGGAGAAATATTGAAAGAATTATGAAATGATTTATTGATTATATTATATATTTGTTTCATTAAAATAATTCATGAATAGTGGCTAATTTAATTTCAGATGATAAAAATTCATTGTATAAATAAAACAAATTCATTAAAATGCCTTTTCTTCATATAAGAATGTTTTTATACCATATCCAGGAAAAAAATTATCAAGATGAACAGAAATATAATATTTTAAATAAAATTGAAATAATTATACCTTTGAAACCATTATATAATATAATATAACTTCATACATTTATGAAAAAATTCAGCTTTCAAGGAAAATCAGGATTTTTCACTATTCACTGGAAAATCAACCTTTAAAAATTCTTAAAAAATTTATCACAGATAATTTTCATATGATGATATAAAAAATGATATCAAAATTTTAAAATAATATTTCAATATGTTCTAGAAATTATTTATAAAAATATATACATAGAAATAAAAAAACTCATTTGTGAGGAAAACAAATTCTTATTGAATAAAATGTCATTAATAAAAAATTCAGTGATTATTCCATATGAATAAATAAATGAATTTTTTTTGATTTTGAACATAATATATATCTCATAATTTATTTAATCATATTCTTACCCTCTATATAAATTTCCTGGTTATGAAGGTCTTAATTAAATAATAGCATTTTGGTGTTCGTTTAAACTCAATGTTGCATGTCATATAATATATCAAAAATATTTTTATTATTTTAAAAGTATTAGGGTTTTACACTTTTCATTTTGAGAGAGGATACTATCTCATCATTCCTACGTGGATTAGAGAGCGGGTGGATTCTCAATGACTTTAACTTTCACTGGTTCATCAGATGTTGTACTATATTAATTAATAGAAATAGGATTCTCTTAATGAAGTGGATTATTATTATTCCTGTGTCTGGTAGAGAAATAAATATGTGTTATTGATATATAATGTTCCATGTGATTTATAATTGTAGTTCCATTACATGGGCATTAATCACATTGTAGGTAGTTATAGTTGTATCATCATCCCCTTCTCAGAAGATCCTTAATGTGTGATTATTTATATTTTTGAATTACATGTAGAGTCAGATAAACTATAGGATTTTTGTTTGGGAACTAACCATTAAGAATGTTCATGTTCTGTGGATGAACCCTGAAAAGAACGTGATATAATTTAATTTATATTTTTAATTTAATTCACCCATGTAGCTAAAAACTGAGGCAATTGGTGTGAATGATGGAGTGATCACTATCATGGAAAGGTTGTGAGATGATTTCATTGTGGTGATAGATTAAATTGACAGAGTTTCAGGGTATGATTGTGTGGTTGACCTATGGTTTTCATATGTTGAAATTTTTTGGTTTAGTGTAGTGGTATACTTACAGGGACAATACCCATCTTGATCAGATTGCGTATCATAAGCCTAGGTTTCTAGAGAAGTTTATGCACATCCAGAATAGATCATTGAAGGTAGTTGAATTTGTTCTAGAAGATCCAATTTGGTGCAGTTATATGTTATTTCTTGAAAATCAAGTATGAAAAAATATTATTGACTAATTATCATGTTATACAGTGTTATAGTTTGGGATGGGTAAATTTTTGTAACTGTTACGACACGAAATTAAGGAAACACTTTTCGTGGGTAGAACCAACCCATTTACATGTAATAAGACCTCTCTTATGGGAAGGGTAATTATATTCTGTAAGACTGACCATTGTGAAGTCTCAATTACCCTATAATACTAATTATTAATTAAAAATTTATAATATTTTTCTTTGAGAAATTCATGATGATTAATTCAAAATTATTGCGGGATTGAGGAAGGATGTGGGATTTAAGATCTATAGAAATTTAATGTGAACCGAGAGGGAGACAGATCATTGGTGCATTGATATATGCTTTATTACCTTGTGGATGTTGAAAATGTATGATGAGTTATCTGTGATATCCCTTCAAATGTTTTTTTCAACATTAATAAGGATAGAGGATCGATATAATGATATCATGAAGGTGGGAGGAATCATTATTGATATATCAAAAAGCACTAGATGATTAGGATTGGAACCTTTGTATGAAGGTGATGGAAGGTTTATAGATAGGTGTATCATCATAAACATGACTACAACTGGTAAATACATCTTCAAGATAATTTTTTATAAAATTGAAACCATGTTTAGAATTATAAATGTCCTTTTGGAATGGAAATTATTCTTTGGATACATTAGGTTAGTAGAGGCTCATCACTTTTGATATTAACCATGATCGAGGAGTTGGTTTGAAATCATAACCATTATGTTATGCATGATCAATAATACTAAATGTAAAATACACAAGGTATGTCATAGGACTTCAAGAAACATGTTATGTATGTTGACTTCTATGGTGGGGAGCATCCTGAGGCTTCAAATGGATAAAATTAAATACATTGAGGTGTGTTGAGTAAGATAGTTGTAGTGATCATGGGCATGATGTTGGATAATAATGAGCTCTCTTCAGGAATTATGTTGTTGTTTTTAGAGTAATGTAATGAAGCATTTTGGATTTTCCAAATAGCGAAAGACAGAATGAGTGGAATTTTCATTTCAGGATAGATGGAAAATAACTTATTTATTATATTGATCGTGGAATATTGAGTGTCATGATTTGTGTTCAAGCAGAACTTATTTGAGATTATAAGTGATAAGTTTAATGAATTTTATGTAAAGATGTTATTATAGGTCATAAATTATTTGAGGAATTTAATCATTTAATCTATTAGGCTACTTGTTCAAATAAATAGGTTTCAAATTGAGGTCATTTTATTTGGTCACCTTTACAGGGATATATTGGAAATTAATGGAATCTACAATGGAGACAAGAACTTCATTATTTCTTATAAGGTGATTGGGAGTATACAAACATCATCAACATATTTGATTATCCTATATCACCCCCTAAAAAGTCAATCTGTTTGGAAGGGGCCCTAATTCAACGATGGACTCAACAGACATATTTTTTGAATCTAGCACCCTAGTGTACCCCTACTAGATTTATCATTGGGTGAATTCGGAAGAGTTTAGTAGAGGGAATTTTTTTTAAAATTTCACCAATGAATCCCCATTACGAATATTATTATTGGATTTTTTAAGATGTTTTTGGGAAGATTCTCCTCCCATATGTCCTCCAATATTATTCATTTATCCATTGTGGATCATAATAATATTATATTGTGAATCTAAAATATATATTTTTTCATCTATCTTGGCTTCATTCTTACATGTACGTTAGTGTCTCATCATTCCATTATTTTTGGTAAATTCTCTATGTAGAATAGCTTTTGATCGTCTATCTCCCCATTTTCATCCATTGATTTCTCCATAGACTATCTTTCTTATCAATTGATCATTGAATTATCAAAAAATATTGAATAAGATGACAATTCCAAAACATGTTGATGGGATTTCTTGAGAATGATGGACTTATGGATTGACATGTCTTGAGGATATCCTATAATAAACAACATGTACCATAGAATAAAATGTTGAAGAACTGAGAGTTTCTCAATCTCAAATGGATTATGTTTTGGATAAGCTACATAGTTTGGTTAGCTTTTTTTTAATGCTTCAAATTTAATATTATATAATTATACTTGGATTGGTTGCCTCATTATTTCGATTGACCCTAAATAATGTCATAAGTTTGAGATAGTCATTCCATGTATGGTTGGTTGATGTTCTGAATAGGGTGTGAAAAACGGTATGCTAGTCTTCTAGAGTTTATTCACATGTGACTATGATTTCTAGAAATATATTAAATAATTATATTTTATTTATATTTATATATTTTTAAATGATGGGACATGAGATTTAATCTCACAATGATTGATGGAGACTAAATGTGCATGGAATTATGGTACAAAGCGACTGATCTTTTATTGGATGGGAGTTTTAGTCGTTTGAGATATATTTTCTTATATAACCTAATCTATGGTAAATTCATTATTTTTTGAAATGTAATATGTTTTTACATACCAAGGGTGAATAAAAATAAATTAATAATTTTTTTTATGATTTTGTTCTTATTAATTATTTAATGATTATCAAGTCTTTTAGAAATAAAAAAAATATTACTAATACATTATTAGATTTTGATTCTCATTTCGTGACTAACTAAAGGATATATTCTTGGTCATTAATTAATTAACTATGGTTTATCTTGATCACTTGTGTAGCTTCTATTATTCATGATGATATTCCATGATATTTTAAATGTGTAATCTATTTTTCCATAATGTGATACCTATATTTATATAATACATGGACCTAACATGATTTTGATTACATTTGAGTATTTGTATAGCCATGATACCCTTTATGATGATGTTTTACCTGAGTATGATCATGTAGCTTGTTTTACTATGTATTATGATGGCCACAGTCACCATTATATTTCTATTTCATTGTAAATATGATATGGAAATTTGTCCTTATATGTATCTATTTCCCAATTTCATGAAATATCATATTTCCATTAGAGGTGTTGTTATGGTATCAATGATATATGGACTATAGTGACAATAATATTCTATTGATGGAGTGTGTGTGGTTTTTTATGACAATGATAGACATAATATCATGGTTAGGTAAATATTTATTTGAGGTTAGACCATTATTACAACAATTGGGGGATAGATTTACCATTTTGATGTCGAGTAGCATGTTTACATAACGAATACTGTATTCCTGTCAGCATGCGTACTTGATGCTTAATGATTTACATGTAACATTTTTAGTTGATGCATAATGTACTACAACCCATATATTTTATAATCCATGATTCGCGATTAATTAAAAAAATAAACACATAATATAATCTAAAAATATCAAAAGTACTACAGTACTGTAAGAAACAAATCACCTCATAATAGCATGAAACATGTCTAGAATAATTTTTTTTTGAAACATAAAAACATCCCATTATATTCCACTAATATTTAAATAATACATGATATAACATTAAGACATATATATGAAATTGGTGATCTATAAATCCTAGTATGGAAATAATCAAAGAACTACATGATGATTATACTACATGTTAGTCAATATGAATATGAATATGACATAAAGGGGGTGAGAACCATAGAAATGAACATGGAAGCAAGATATAAGATGACAACATAAAGAAACCTAGGAATGTGGTGATAAGATAAAACATGAAAAAAAATTAAAAAATAAAGGATAACTACCAAGAAATCATAACATAGTGTTCATTGGATAACCTCTTATTCACCATACATGGAATATAAAGAGATAAAAACATTATCCAATGTATTGTACAGTTATATATTTTTGTCCCACCCATCACTTTAATATCATTAACATGAAATATTCTTTCACATAAATGATAAAGCATAAAAATAAAATCCCCACTTTTAATACCATGATTAAGGAGTTAAATATTACATACAATTAATTACATAGTAAATTAATGATATGTATATCGTGGTAAAAACTCGTTAGTGTGAATGGGGATGGGTATTCACTATAAATATCAATGGTCAATTTAATCAAGATAATAACTGCACATAATGTCACAAGGATGGGATTAATTAGAATAAAATGTAGATATTAAATATTTGAGTATCCTAATTATAGTAAATGTATGTTTTAACCTCAATAAAACATGAACTATTGAAAACAATGTTAAGGTACAAAGAATGTACATGAAATGAAATTGAAGCAGAGAAGATTCCTTACCTTGAGAGGGTACTTCAATAGGAATGTGAAGAGATTATTAATAGATTGAGAACAATTGATAGTGAATCAGATTGGTATACATAGAAAAAATCATTGAACATGGGGTTTTAGTTAATTAGACTGAGAGGAGTAATAGATATGTATAAAATAAGATAATGGTCTTCTTTATTAATTTTTGGAATAGAGGTATTGGACACTACAAGATAAAATTATTAAATGCACAAATCACCCATTTTTTGATGGTTTCTAAAAAATGGGAGTGATTTTCAATATTTTATTTTTCTAAGAACTAAAATTCATATAAACATATAAATGGTGACGTGGAATGTGTAAGGTTCATAAAGATTTTATTTTAAAAAATTAAAAATATAATATAGATTATGGGGGATTCATTAAAGGTTTATAATTTTAATAAAATAAGTATTTAAATAATTTTTTAAAATTTAAAATATATATTTGGAAATGAATTAATTTTATGGAATTTATTATGTTCATTTTTGGACACTATGAAGTCATAATATAGACCATATATTAATACCATATTAATTTTTTACCTAAAAATTCATCTATCATAATATAGACCATATATTAATACCATATTAATTTTTTACCTAAAAATTCATCTATCATAAAAATTTATTAAAAATTACCCAACATAAAAATTTTATGCGATGATTTTCAAAATAATATATATTTTAACGAAATAAATTTGAATTTTTTATAATTTTTACTTTTATATAAAAAACCCTATTTGCTAAAAAAAATACTAGTTTTTTCTATATTAACAACATTACATCCCTTATAAAAATTGCATTTAACTTGACTATGTTATCATTTATATATAAATAATTATTATATGATAATAATATTTTATTAAAATAATATTTAATTCAAAAAAATTTCAATTTATCAGAAGAGTGTCTTAATTGAAATTTTATATTTCAAGAAATAAAATTCTAAAATTTTCATGTTCAAAAATAATTTCTATCAAACAAAATAATAAATTATTGACAACGTTAGAATAAAATGGGATAAATATAATATTGATTTAATTAAAAATTAAATATAAAAATTTAAACAACTAAGTTGAATATACATTACTGCTTAATACACCTCTGTACTCCTTAAATGTAAAGTGTGTGAAGGCGGTACTTTTCTCAGGTGCTTCGATTGAAAATTTTGGGGCTGTGTTCTCAGTATGTTTTAAATTATCCCATAAATGGTTTTGGTAATGCTTCAATTTTTGATCCACATATTGTTTCTAGTCTATGTAAAATCACATTGATTTAATCTCCCTCGTAATCCTTAATAGATGGGTCTTAATTATTACAATTCTACTTGTTGAGGCCATCACTTATTATGCTGTCATCAATTGGAATTTATCATAACCATTATTATATAATAATACTCATGCTCCAAAGACTATATTATCAATGTTTAATAAGATTAATAATCATTTAAATATGATATTTTATATTTTATAGTGGCACAAAATAATCAATTTAGTACCTTTGTTTTCTATAAATGTATTGAATAAAAATAAAATAAAGGTAATTTAATTTATAAATTTTTGGGTTGTTATGATCTTCCACCCTTCTAAAATATGAAATGAAAAATTTATTTGACACGGTATAAATTTTTTTTGCCACTTCTGTTTCATATCCTCATTGAGTTCCCAATTACATCCTCCTACATGTGGTTTCACCATAGTAAACTAACCGTTTGAGTCATCTTGTTTCATTGAACGTTGTCTCTATGATTTAATAAATTCATCTCATACTCCTCATACAAATGATTAGTGTCTAAGGGTACCTCCTTAGGACTTAGTACATGTGAGGAATCATTTATGAACTTCTTTACGAGGGATACATGGAACACATAATATACTTGGTATATATTATATGAGACATCTATTCAATAGGGAACAACTCTAATGTGATTATATATCTAAAAAGGATCAATGTATCTTGGACTGTTATTCCCATTCTTTATAAAACCATTAAACTGTTCCATTTAAAAATATATAAGAATAAGTTGTCTCGAAACTCAATCTCAAGGTCTCATCAATGATTTTCTTCTAATCTTTTTTGTTGACCTGGTTCGAGATTGATATGATGTAGATTGGTTTAATAATTCGGTATCATATATGGAATAAGATTAGGTCCCACAATATTCCTCTCAATAATTAAAAAAAACATGGTGTTTTACACCTCATTCTATATAGATCCCCAGAATGTTTTTATTGACTACTAGGATAGAAAATATTGATATATGAGAACTCCACTATGGGAAGGTATTGATCACAACATCGTTGGAAATCCACTGAACATGATATCAGAATATCCTTGAGATATTTAATGGTTATTTTAGAATAGTGATAAGAAATAATTATACACAGATCTATATCCAATGGCTATTGAAGTCTTCTACAGAATATTTAGGTAATGAAATAACATATATAATGGACAGTGTTAATCCATAAAGTCTTACCATTTCACTAATTTATATCATTGAAATATATTTTAGAGGGAAATATTCCTTGATAATATTGAAATTATTTGATTTTTGATGAGATATACATCAATCTTGATGGAATTATTTCCATCAGTTGTATTGGGTACTCCTTTGATGAAATACATGGGTATGATTTCTCAATTTGGTTTTGGTATGGGAAATTTGTGTGTCATACACTTATACTACTATCATTAATCCTTGACTACTTGGCATATGAAGAATGAAGAAACAATTTCTATAATCTCCCTATTTATGTTATGACAGGAGATATTTTTAATTCAGTTATCAATATATCTTAGTTATTCTAATATGAATGGAGAATGATGAGTTTTGTGCATCATCCTAATGTTCTTTCTTATGCATTGGTTAAGAGGACACCCATACCTGGGGTTCAAAACATATAACTCTATCTTATGAAAAATTGAACTCCAAAATATTCATAACCCATCCCATTAGCATTAAATAATTTTTTTGGTTATCCATGATCACATAATAATATAATGTTGAGCAATTATTTGAGAAAAGTAGAATTTTTCACATTATAGAATTCTCATTTCCAACATTTTTATGTCCAATAATATTGGATGTCGTTCAATCCTCATCATGAATAGAGTTTTGGGTTTCATTCTTCTCAAAGTTTCAATTGCATTGTTTTCCTACACATGAGAGTAATAGAAAAAAATCATTTCTTATATATAACCACCTTCATTTTCATATATTTCACTATTTTTTTTCAAATTCATACTTTATGAAAAAAGTATATGTATACATGCTAAAATGTTCCAAAAATAGATAATTCTGAAAAAATATTTAATGTAAATATTAGTGAAAAAAATTTACGATCAAGTATTGGGTAGTGTGTTTTGGGGATATTAAATTTGATATAGGAATAGTCTATCAATATTTAATATTTCATGATCACACCACACAATCCATTTTGGGATGCATCACTATAGATCAAAAAATACTTTCCCTTTAGTGAATATTGTGTCACATGTGTAGTGATTAACCACTTATTTAACTGTTTAAATATCTCCTCTCATTCATAAATATAGAAATATTACAATCCCTTTTGAGTTATGTTGGTTTTCAGGATTTAAAATCATGTGAATTTTTTCACAATTCAATGATATTACCCCCCCTAATAAAATGACAAAATGAATATTCTTTGCATATATAATACTAGTCCATCATCCTAACTACCTATATTTTTTATGGTTCCACAAATCATCATTTTTGGGTGATAACATATAAAAATAATGTTACATTAACCCTAAAAACATTTATTTACTAAAATTTCCATATAAATTTTTCATTCACATTCACTTAAGTAATTTCCCCAAATGCTCTTCAGGTCCTATATTTCATTGGGCTAGATACAAATACAATTTATAAATACTTATAATTTATTTTGAGCCAATCCATAAAGAATATATTAATTCATTCCATGATGATAGATATAAAATAAGTTAGTCCAAATGAAATCATTGTGAAATCATATTACCCATAACTTGTATGAAAAGAAGTATTGAGGAATGTCTGTTTATTTTTAACTACGTGATAGTAACAAAATCAAATATATACAAATGATATGTATTGGAAACTATGTATATGATCTAATAATTCTTCAATTAGTGGTAGATTATAATTTTTATTAATCGTTATATTGATGTCTTACTCTAAGAAACTCATATATGCATTGAACCATCTATTCTTCTTAACAATGTGGACTAGAACACTTCTTGTTGATGTACACAGGAAAATCAACCATGTTAATATTATCCTTTTAGTTTCTTCTTTATCTCTTCAACTCTAGGAATTAAAACTATGTAATGATTCGTGGATATTGGTAATGATCTAGGTATATGATTTTTTTACAACCTAACAAATTATATAGGAGGTTATAGGAAATGTTTTCAAAAAGAGAAACTATGTATTCCTTCCAAATGGGCAAGTAATTACGGTTAATATTTTCCTTAACATCAATCAATTTATTTTGGTACAGTTTCTCATAAGGAAATATTACATGTTGTTGGGATGTTGATATCAAGTGTGAATTGAACAACTCCATTAATATATATACAATTGGAGTTAGATTACAAATACATAGTGTGATTTCATTAGCTTTAAAAGTTTTATTTTGAATATATAATGTACCTAATACCTTTAAATAATTTCATCAGTTTTTTCAAAATGGAATATCACCAGGTTTAATTATAATTTGAACATGAAATTACATAAATGGTAGAAAATATATATTTAAGATGTTATAATTTCCTCATTTTTCATTTCCACTCATAGCTCTACTTCCATATTATTAGGTGGTGTCTGAATAATTATACTAAACCTACATGATATATAATAAATCATAGAACCTAAATGAAACACTACGTTCACTATTGATGAATAAATAATTGTTGTAACTATCATTGCACCATTTTATGGATCCAACCTACCAGTTTTAAAGGAATGTGTTCACCCTTGATCTCTTGGACATGGTATTTATTGGTGTTAGTTATCAATTTCTACCCTTGGATTAATGCACACTCTCATAGTGTCTTTATTCAATATAATTGAAACACTAGACAATATGTTGAGGGTTGAACGGAGAATTACGTTATTCTATCACATTATAGGATTTCTCATTTCATCATTCTCTATTTAGGTACCACATTTTCAATAACCTAAAAAATTTCATTCTCCCATTTATGAAATTTCATTGATACTTCATCTGATAATTTAAAAAAGTGGGATGCTGTAAATTATTTTCACTATGAGATTTCTCTATTGCATCTTCAGAATAAAAATACACTGTTCACTTTCTATATCATGACTGATGAGATTGGTTAGATAAAACTATCACTATTTTGTGATTTAGGAAACATCATAAAATCACATTATAGCTAATAATGTCTCAAATTTGTAATGATTTTCCAAAACTAAGCATTATCCCACCAATAAAGAGGTTAACATTATATTCATGGTTAATGAAACTTATGGTGGTGTATCATAGATTTAAAGTGATGATAACCTCATATGTTCTGATGGATTCATCATCATTTTTCATGAGGCCAAATAAATTTTTATCGAATTTTTTTAGGAGAGTATTGGGAAATTATTAATAGAAGAATATTTTATCACTCATTACACACTAATTCATAGAACTCCTCCTATAGATTTTTGTTTTTTTACATTTTCCACCATTTATGATCATATCCATACATATGATAAACAAAATTCATGAAATTCCCTATATATTCAATTGAAGTATGTAAATGATCCTTTCAATGGAGTTAACCCATCATTCCAGGATTAATGGATCAGATGATCCAAAGAAATATTGTGGAATTTGGTCCATAATGGTCACAATTGAAACATAAACATCCCATGGGGATATAGGGTTTACCCATGATTTATGTTTTCGTTCAGAACATGAGTTAAATGAGTACGAATTTTCGTAAATTTCTTGAATCCTATGCCCATTAGGTTGGGAATATCATATTTTCATTTCCCCTATCATTTCTTATAGACATAGTTCATATTATTTCCATACATTAAAAAAATAAAGTGAATATTGTGGATGATTATAATTATACTGTAAAAAAATTAAATGGGACACTATGAAAATTGAAGGGATAACTCATAAATGACATACATTACATAAACCATGAATTTATAGGTTAAAATATATGTTATAAATGGATTATTTATTAATGTAACATTTTTTTGTGATTTTTTACCTCGACAATGGTTAGTAAAGGGAATGTGAATTTGAAATTGAATATCCCCTAAGAGTATAAAACATGATGTGCAATAATACCTATTTATCATTAAACTCGTGATGATTGATTCAATGCCCTATGTGCCCATTTTAGTGCTATTACTCCTAAGTACAACTGTTCCTCATCAAAATTCACATATAGTATCTCGATAAGGATTTTTTATTTGAACCAATGTTCTAAATAATTTTAAAAAAAATTGTATAGTTCATTTCCTATCTTTAGTGTTCTCTGTAAAAATTTCTGTAATTTTTTCTAATCATAATACTAAAAAATAAGTAGACCCTGAATCTGATACAATATATTAAAACCCATATGTTTTAAAACCTTAGATATATTTTTTAAAATGAAGGCACACATAATTCATTCCATAAATATCATAATTCCTAGTGTTTTTTGGTTTTTAGGTACATAATGGAAATACCAGAATGTTTAGTACAACATAAATATTTGAAATATACACGAAACAAATATATATTTCACTGATCTGAATATAGTGCGTGGTATAAACTATAGAAGTACATTAGAAATTTATGAGATAAAATTCTTAATTTTGTTTTAATTGAAACATAAATTTATTAAAGTTATATGTTTTAGTAAAGAGGTGGATAAATATGACATAAAAGTGGTGATACTATTAACCATGAACTTCAATTCCTGATATAATATTATAAAACAGTGTAATTATAGGAATGTGGAAAATATATAGAACATGAAATCATATGCACGTGTCGAGGATAACAATCATGACATCATAACATTGTTCTCTTTGTATAACCACACATTCACTACACATGTCATATCCATAGATGAAATCATTACCCAATTCATTTCAGGGATATATAATTTTGTGTCCAACTATCACATTCATATCATGTACCTTCATTATTGTGCCAAAATGTCTTACATCATAAGAACAGGATTCACTAATAATTCCATGATTTATTTTTTTCGATTACATAAATGGAGGTCCTGAATAAATGAATTATAAGAGCATCTAGGTGAATACCCTTGATTAGAAATGAAAATGAGTACTTACTATTAAAATTTCAAGATAATGAAGGCAACATAAAGGGTGTACACGAATTCTCAAAGGAGTTTTTAATGAATGTGAAATCTAGACTATTATTTAATTCTAATCATAATGATTGAAAATGTATATGTAAAAACACATTAGAAATATAATAATTATAAATCAAAAGGTTTATTATAAAGAGAAGATTATTAAATACAATGTAAAGGGAGAGGATACATTACCACAAGAGGGAACATATAAACAGATGAGAGGAGCTTCATGATTGAATGGAGACACATTGGGATGGATTTAGAGAGGCACAGGGATATGAATTTCATACTCAATTGGTTTTCATGTAAGAGGATTCAGATTACAGGCATGTGTTTATATCAAAAGTACGGGGAATTCTAAATTAATTTATTAACATATGGTTTTTATTCTATATAGAAATTATTCAAAACCACCATGCTACCCATGTTTTTGAAAAATGATTTTATAATAGGATAAATTTTTTTAAAATATTTTATTAGTCTATTAAATGAACTACATTAAATAATAACATTTGGGATTTTGATGTTGGTGATATTCATAATAATTTCATTTAAAAACCTGAAAATGTAATATCAATTTTGGAGGATTTACAAATAATTTATAAAAATAATCATATAACATCAAAAATAAATTATTTTAGAGGATAAATATATTTTTTGTTATGAATTCTTTTTATGAAGTTTATGAAATCAACATTAAGTCACTATGAAGTTATAATATACATATAATATTTTTACAATTTTCAGTTTTATATTGACTCCAATATCTCAAAAAAATTATGAAAAATTAACTGTTAAAATTTTTTGATATGTATATTGTAAAAATAATAATTATTTTATCAAAATAATTATCTATATTTGAGAATATCTCTTTTTACTAGAGAATAATAGTTTTTATGATATTGTCCACTTTATGCCCCTTAAAATTATTACATTGTACTTCATTGTATTATCAATTATATTTAACTAACAATTATCTAATATTAATATTTTATTTATATAATATTTATTCCTAAAATTATTTAATTTGTAAAAATTATTTAATTTGTAAAAATTATTTCTAAATTGAAACTATATATCTCCCAAAAAGTAAAAATTTATTTTCCTTGGGTAAAAAAATAATTTTTTTCATACACAATATGCAATAATTGAAAGAGTAAAAATATAATGGTATAAATATAATCATTATTCATTAAGTGGGAACTATAAAAATTCATAATGCAGGCATATAGATACATATCACTGTATTAAACAATCATACACCCTATGGGCAACACATGGGATGGT
Organism: Viscum album; assembly: GCA_963277665.1. Taxonomy (NCBI): domain Eukaryota; kingdom Viridiplantae; phylum Streptophyta; class Magnoliopsida; order Santalales; family Viscaceae; genus Viscum; species Viscum album. The sequence continues at coordinate 323,350,816 of OY728156.1, forward strand.
GGTGCATTCATCTAATTGTTTAACAAACATGCTTTGGGACACTATCCCATTAATCTTGAAATTATCTCATGAATTGATTTTTTCATGCTTAAATTATTTAATATCAGTTTGGTATTGATCTAGGTAAAAGAATAGTGGTTTCACCTCCCATAGAAGATCTGATAGGTGAGACTCATAGTGTATGATCCTACTAGTTGAGGCAATCCCATCTTCTGTATATGCCAATTAGACTTCACCATAACCATTAATTTATACTAATCATAATGGATGCTATAAAAATTTGATATCATAAATGTTTTAGAAGATCAATGGTATTTTAATCGTGATATGATATATTTTATAATTTTGAAAATTGAAAAACCTATTTTATGTGTCTTATATGACTACAAGGAATTTACTCAAAATGAATTTTTTTTAATAAATATATAGATATTATAGAATGAATATCTAGTATCATGTACTCCCAAATCCTAGTGATAAAAATTAACAAGTTCCGTCAAATCTAATTGGAAAATAAGATACATGTATCCTCAATTTCTTAAAGTCATCGAGTGACATGTTTTCTTAATACCAGTTGATGAGACTTGTAGATTTCACTCAAAAACATATAATCTCTATTATGAATTTCCTTCTTGAATGGAGATGAAGAAGGTGTACCTATGGTTCATGGAGGATTAGAATGTTATCTACCACACAACACTTGCCTATTTATATCCTTTATGATTATAGTGATATCATGATATTCTTGCTCATTTTTTTAATATTTCACTTACTAAGGATATTATCACATGAAAATATACTAAATAATAATGTTTGGGTATTGGACTACATTGTATTTATCTATCTAATTCAAACCAACACACAACTCAGGAGGTTATGGTAATAGGGTACTTGAGCATCCCTCACTTATTATAGGTAGTGGTTAGGTTTAGGCTTGACATTGATCTTCTAGAAAGATTGATTATTATGCGTCTCCTAATAGAGACAAGGTTGACTTTTTTGTTAAATAGAACCTAGAATTTTTCTTCCCATCTATCATGTATTCTAGTTTTCCAATAATCAACTATTTCCATGTTTCTAATCATGTCTATTTAGTGAATTTTATCCACATTCCTCCATAACTATGGTATGTTATTTATTTATGTGTACTGAAATTTAATACTGATTATATATATTGTTATTTATTTTGTTATTGTTTACTCTGATAGAGGGTATGGTCTCACAAAGGTTACACCTTATACCAGTCCTCTTTTTCAATAGCCTTCAGCATACAAAAGTTGTTCCTCATGAAATTTTGAATTCTAGATTTGACCTTCGGATTTTTATCAATATTTTACTCATTTAATTTCTATTATAGAATATTTCCATATTGATCCTATTTCCAGAATATAAATTAAGGATTTTTTATTATTTTATAGTGTTCTAAATTCAACATCATTTAATTGGAATCCATGGTTTACCTCAATGTTCTATAAATTAATTTAGTAAGCACTCAATACATAATTGTGTTTCATTACTACCTATCATCCATAGATTCATGATTATTCTGAGAGAATAATTCAAATCCTAAAGGATATACTAACCTTATTTTCTCTTGATTTTAATGGTTGTTAATATGAACACCATGTTCTGGTTTAGTTTATAACATCCTATTTCAGTTAATAAGGTAGATGGATCCTTTTGAATCCCTATATAGAAGGAAGGAAAAATACAATGTTTTTCTAATTGATGTCATAGAAATAAATATATAATGACCTGAAAAAGTTGTCAAAATTTAAAGAAGGTTATGTCCATTCATTACAACATTTTGGTGGATCATTATTGAAAGAAGTGTAACAATGACAATTATCAATGTGTTTTGGAATTTTCTTTGGTGAGAATGTATTCATATATATATACTTGGAAGATGGTTGTGAGACTTGGAAAGAATTAAAATTTGAGTTATTCATATGTTTTCCATTTTAGGATTTTTGTACATATCGGGATGGATTCTTATCACTTGGTGATTCCACCCAACATTTATAAAAAACATGATGTTATACATGTATCAATTTTGGGGAAATACTTACCTGATCGTGTACATGCGTTGAACACAAATGTTTCTCCATTGTATTGGGATCTTTCATACGAAAAAATATAAATATTGGATTCTAGAGGTAAACTTCAAATGTGCATGGATACACATCACCTAATATTCTCTAGTAGAATCAGAAATTTTTGGAATCTATATAAGAACCCAATGATCTGATATAGTTAAGATATACACATTTTTTATCAGAGTGGTAAAATTTCATTGAAATAATTCATTTACGTGGTGGTATAAGGACAATTCATAATATATTATATGCATTTACTATTAAATAAACACAAGGTATAAAATATCATTCTTTACTAGAAATACCAACTCAAAATGAACCATTATATAGTATACCTATATAACCTAGTAGTAATGTCCCACAAATTCCCAATGTCTTGAGAGTACAACAAGTCATTACATAGACTTAAGCGATATCCACAAGGCCCCAAAGACTGGAAATAAATCATGAAGGGGTTCAAATACTAGTGGGGGATGATTTACCCTTGAATAAATAAACCAACGAACAAACAAACCATTCAATAAATGATGGATGAACAGAAGAAAGACAACTCAACATCTTCATGTCTCTCAAAACCACATCGAAGTGTGAAAAAGAGGAATACCAAACAAGTATCAATGAAAACAACCGATAAACATCTAAATTCATTAAAGAGACCACAATACTTTTTGATCTACAACATATAAGTTCCACAATCACCAAACAACCCTTGTATAATTAGGTAGTTCTAAAAACATGTGAAACATTACCTTTTCCCCTGTCTCAAAAGATAACATCTGCAAAAAGAACCAATGTTCCAAGGTAAGGATGATTATAAAACTCAGTAGGTTTACCCCCAATGAAATACCCACTCAATACATTAGGATAGAACAACTATCACATTATATAAACCTTTTTATCTAAAAAATTTATATTAAAAAATTTACCTAAAATGATTGTAACCAAATATAAACATGTTCAAAAATCAATTATAAACAAGTGAAAACAAAAATTAAATGAAACAAATTTTCAGAATTTTTTCTCTCAAAAATAACTAATAAAATCTTATAAAAAATCAGATTATTATTTCTGCATACTCATTCCATAGTTCACAATACACCCACACATTCATGTTTCATTCAACAATTCTATAATGATGAGTGGTCTATTGTCTAATCACTTTGTGTCTCACTAAAACCCGAACCTGATCCAGGGTCACGTACCATGTAACCCAATGGTACTTGTGCCATATTCAGGGCCCACTATGCATGAAAACACTCTAGAACAATTTGTGCAAAATATTTTCATTAACAAAATAAACAACTTCAATAAAAACTAAACTTTTATAAGCAAACAAAACACAACCAATTTGAAAGAAAAATTTAATTTCAATGAAACTATCCCATTATCGAAAACACCTAATCCAATTCATGTTCCAACAATCCAAAAAAATCCCCATTTTATAATCCATATCTTAAATCCAATAACCAAACAACATATTCAAAATCCCCAATTTTTTCAAGATTTAAAAAATTGACAAAAAAAGGATCCAATAAGAAATCAACAACCAAGTCACAATAAATAAGAATAATAAATTCAAATTAAAAATTTTTAATAAGTTATACAAAGATTAGTCAATAGTAAATCCACCTACGTCGATGATTTTGGTGAAACCGAATAAAGGCCAATGAACGCTCATAAAAATTGGGTTGATTCTTCATTGAAACAACCTTAGATCCATTCACCTATAACCAAAAAATCCAACTCTAAAATTATTTTAGAAACAGAAGACTATATCTACCCATAATGGTCATAGATTGTAGAACATTGAGCAGAGGAGAATGTGACCTTATAGAAATGTTACTCAAAGAGAGGTACTACAGACACAAAAAAGATCCAAAACCGATCAGATCGATCTAGATGAAGGAGTGTCTCTGAAAGTAATATGGGGAGTGTCCAGGGTCAAGAGAAAGGAGGTGTGGAATGAATAGTCTGAGCAAAAATACAAAACATGTGAATTTAATATGGGATAGGTCTGACTCATGACATGTTCCAGTGGTCATGATGTGAATTTTATGATAGATAAGCACTCCAGAAACCACCATGTCTGGGTTTAAAAACAATATTTAAACATTAAAAGATGTGTACCTAATTTACATGATGTGTACCTGCTCACGAAATGACCCCTTCTTATGGACTTGAATCTATCCCTAAGTACATGACATGAAAAATTCATTCAACCCCATAAAAAATATTTCATGGATACTTAATCAAAATGGTAATTAGAAAAGGTGGAAAAAATACATGATTAAGGTAACCTGATGTCACAATCTAGAAACCGGGGGTTCTATACTAGTCATTAAATTTGATTTATTTAAATGAATTTAACACTTTTTCAAATAGATATTGATTTTTTTCTTAATTCAAATGAAATAACTAATTGTTTTTAAAAATTAAATGATTTTTAATTAAATCATTTCATGATTAAAGGACCCACAATTTCTAAATAAATTTATTTTTTGAGTGTTGTAATTTTTTATATGAAAAAAATTATTAAACCATTTTTAAATGTTTTTAATGTATTTTTAAATTAATAATAATAATATACAAATTAGTTATAAAATTCATAGAAGAAAGATAAATTCATTTAATGATAAAAAATATAATTTTGAGAAATGTTTTTATGTGGTCCATGTATTTTTATAGTATATTAAGTAAATCATTTTTGATGATGTATTTTAATGAAATTTATATATTATATATCAAGTAAAATAATGAATCATTAATTAAATATATTTTTTAGGGAATATAATTATTTTTTTTTAAAATGAATTTTTTCCAAAATGGTTTATCATTGGGTTTTGTGTGCCTATTTTAACATTTATTTTTCCAATTATAGAAATCGAATTTGATAAAATTCATTCCATTTTAGAATAATATTTTTCAAAATTAATATGATAAAACCTTCATTTTAGGTGATATTAAATATTATAACTTGTTAAAATTGATTTCCACTGTTTGAGATAAAATTTGTTTACCTCGGGACAGGAGATAAACTAACAGATAAGGGTATGGATGTCCCAAAAAAATTCATAAATATTATATTTATATGATATTTAGGCTCTATATTATCCTAAAGTATAACATTTTTTCTTTTTTTTTTCTTTTAAATAAAAATGGATTTATATTATTTGATCAATTTATGTAATTCTATGTGTGTCATATACCTTATTTATAAAAGAGAACATCATATCCTCCTGAATTAATGTAATTAGAGAATTATAAAGCAAAAAAAACGCCATATAATCCGTTATACATTGTATTACTTTATTTTTTATCCCTTATTGTTCTCTTAGAACCAATCATTCAAGGATTAATGTGTAATCAAAAGATGTTTCTCAAAGAAGAGGTATAATATTAACAAAACTCATTTAATTTTATTTCTTCATCCACCATGTATAAGAATATTATATCTATCATAAAATGAAAATTACAAAATCATAAATTTACTGAGATATTATAATTATGATGGAATACCAATTTCCACCTCCTTTCCATCAAATAGGAAAAAAACTTTTTTCTCATGCATATGTATGGTATACTACCTCTGCGCACCGATATGATTCATTTTTTCCATTACAACTTAATATTAATTGATATAATTATGGATATAATATATTTATAGGAAATTAATTATATAATACTTATTTTATGATGATTAAGTAGTACAAATCTATATTTCCTTATTTCTAATAGAAAATAAAAAAACACTCATGCGTACCTACAAACTACAGTCTCCATGAATCGAATAATTCATTTTTATATATCTTCTTTTTAAGGATGTTTATAAACATATATATATATACTGAATATATAAGATAGTTATATCATTGTTAATAATTATTATATTATTTAACCTTGATAATTATGCAAGGTGCATAGCTGCTAAATCAAAGCAAACATTAAGATACAGTTATCACTTTAAAAATGATTTTAATAATTTATTGTTAATGATTGGGTAATAAGAAAACTATTTATGTTAATAAAATTATGAATATAATTCTGCTATATAATTATAATTTTTTTATATAGGATTTTAGACCTCCTTCCAAGAAGGTCATACTTGAGGAAAGGATTTCATATTTCAATCTTACCTTTTTAGGAATTATTTATACATAACTATTTTTGATTACAATGTTATATAATATATATCAGAAAAATATTATTATTTTATTATACTATATCTATTTCAAGATATTACAATTTCTTCATTAGCATTTATCAAATTATGTACTTTTTTCAGAAAGAATGTTTTAATGGAAAACTGAACTTATTTACGTCTTCAATCAAGATTTTTTTATTTTATGTCTATATTTTTGTTAAAAAAAATTCTTCAATGATTTTACTAATAAATAAATATTTATTAATTTAATTTTAACTATTTTTTAATTTATATAAATTTTTAATGGAATGTTTTTTCAATTTATTATTATTTTACTTTATACCATCTACGTGAATGTAATATATTTCTAAAATATACCATTGTAATGGAATTTTCCACCACCCTGAAAACACTTATAATTGAAACCTCCTTAACATGATTCCATGGTACTCTCTAATGAAAATGGGTTTCCGACGAATGCAGAAATTGAAATATTTAAAATTAGTGATTTCAATATTAAAATGAACTTTTCCTCAATAAATGATCTAGTGATCATTTCGATGTAATTTTATCTAGGAAAACATCGGTGGATGTTACTTATTTTTTACATCAAATACGATACAATGATATTAGATTTATTAAATCTGAATGTTATTTATAATTGTTATTATGAGATATTTGTAAATATAGATTTATTTTGGCATGGGTTAATCTATGATGAAATGAATTTTTTTTCCTGATCTTCTGAATTACATATGAATTGATTATGTGACTACTGGGTCAGTTTTAGTCATTAATTAAATTTCCTAAGGATTATTGTTTTATGAGATCTTAGGCTACACAATTTGTTATTAAAAGTCAATCAAGAATTCAAGAGAGGTTATCTGTTGTCTAATGTAGGTATACGATTGGTAATCCCAAGCATAACATGAAATGAATGTATTAGTGATGATCTTTAAAATATTATTTCTATGATAATGATTATTAAACACATTATGCCATAGTTTTATGATATTATATCATCCCAATGATATTCCCTCGTTTCTCATACATTTTACCTTTATGATTTTTTCTTACCAAATGTGATGCTTTATTACTTGGCTAATGATTATGATATATAAATAAATGGGTATGATTTTTAATTTTTATATTAACATCCTCATGTCTTTGTGATTATGTTATGTTTATAAAATGATTATATATTTGAATCCCCTTTGTTTACCCTGACATAGAATATTATCATACTATTTATTTTGATTTATCTTCTCTTTGAAATGGATAAGGTATTAAGATATGATATATCTTTAAAATATGCATGATGTGAAGATCATTGCAAAAGAAGATGTATATTTTTATGTTTTAGTTGTTTATATATCAAAATTTTCAATAACAAATTGACCATTACATTTCTAGAATACATTATAATTATATGAAATGAATATTTATCTAATACGAATTAATATTTATGCATGTAATGTTCTGGTCACCATATAAGGATTTAGGCCACAAGATCCCCATGATTAATGAATTCTTGTGATGTATTTTATAAATTTATTAATATGTTTTATGGATTTTATATTGTTAGTAATGCATGGGGGGTTGTTTTGATATGTGATTTCATCCATTTGGCCTCATGTGTGTGACTACTTGTTTTTCTAAAATTTTGATTCATAATGATATTAATTATATGTTTGAATTTATATTATAACCTATCATAGGATATAATAAAATTTATTAGAGTAACCTTCCCATTTGTGACAGGTTGGAAATATTAGAATGATATGTTCATTTATTTTTCTCTTACAATTGATCCTTAGGATACTCGGGTTACATCTATGATTACATGAATATTAACACTAATCTAGTGATGGCTGAGTTTTATACTAGTGGATTTGTGGAATTTGATGATGTTATCGTGGGTGGTACACCTCCTTAGTTCCTTCTAAGAGAGATTCATAATTGACAATAGTTTTTGGGTTTGGCGTTAGTCCATGTGTCTCTTTACTTTATGGATTACATTAGATTTATGAGTATTCTACATAGTGTAATAGTGATCCACAGTTTAGAAATAGGGATAAAATATGGGGTTTTGGTTGCTTCTATTATATAGATGAGTGTATGATGATGTTTTCCATCTAATTTTACATCATATTGCACATCATTAGATAGATTGACTATGAACATAACCTGAGAGGCATTGTTTTTTATGAAACAGTCCTCCAGATGGTGTGATTACATATAAAAACCTGATATTTAATTACCTTGTTTACTTTTAATAAATTCAAAGTTGACTATATTTCTTCATATTCAACATAAATATAAAACAACAATGAAACATTTTCTTAAAATAAAATTTTACAAAGCATGGAAAAAATAATATTTTTTTGGGAAAAAATATGAAACATAATTAATAAAATAACATTAGGAATAAATATATTAGAAAATAAAAATTTAATAGGATTAAAACATTTTTCAATATTTTATTACATGATGATAATTAGACTAATTAAAACTATGGAAAGTAGAGAAATAATATAAATATAATAGATACATTGAGAGAGAATTAGATAGGTTGGATGAATTTACAAATTTATATAAATATATATATATTGGAATAAAATATGATAGTAATATATATGGTCATTGTAAATGGGGTACCCCAGTACGAATGCATCCAATAAGTATATCAATGATTCCTACCTTTAGTTGTAAATGAAAATTAATTTAATAATCAAATTAAAAATAATACTTGTGTGAAATATATGTATTCATTTAAATTAATATATTTTAATATAAAAAATATATTTTTATGCCATAAATATAATAAAAATAATAATAATTGAAGAATTATTTTATATATTTATAAAATATAATTTAATATTCTACAACCGTTGTATGTTAAAATCATATTTATAAAATATAAATAATTTATTTCAAAGGGATATAATTAAAATTATTTAATTTTTAAAGTTCTATTTTTAGATGATTTTTTTATTTGTAGTGTATTTTTATTGTCCACACATAATTGGTGAATGTAATGTAATGTTCTTATGTGTAATCAAATAGAGTAAAAACTAATTAATGAGAAATTTATATGTCGTAAGACTAAAAACGTAGTATGTTTAAAATGATATTTAAAAAACACATTCCTAAAATAATTATATTTTCATTTAAATGATTATGTAATGGCTTGGGCCTCTCCATTACATTACGTTGTGAAAATCCAGTGCTTGAATTGTTTTGGGAGGTCACATTGACTCAATTCACATGTTTTAAAAAATTCATGTTTTTCAATAGTAGGTCGTGATGATGAGTCACAACCGGGACTCACACTGGTAGTTACGAATGGTTAGTTGCGACGGGGATGCACAGTGGTTACTCACACTGGTTGTATGATATGGTGAGTCATAAGGCTGAGTCGTAATGGTTACTTGAGATGGAAGCTCACCCAACAGTAGCTCGTCTAATAGTGATTCGGTATTGGTGATCCTGAATGGTGACTCACACCAATGAATCACACTGTTAGGTCGTGACGGTTAGTAGTGATGATAGATCGCCCAATGGTAGCACATCCAACAGTGAGTCAGGACTGGTGAGTTAGAATGGTGACTCGCACTGCTGATTCCCAATGGTATCTCACACCAATTCCTCCCACCTATAGCTCACACTAGTGACTAACACAAGTATCTCACATGGGCGACTCATCTAATAACGATTCATTTCCAACACTTTTCCATTTTCCTGTTTCATTCTAGTTTTCTACAATTTCTCCACATTAACATTGTCTATGATGTAAAAATATTTTATTAACATATTTAATGGTTTTTCAGGCGGTATATAATCATATATATTTTCCAAAAATAAAAATCATCCTTTGACATCCAAACCACATGGACTTCTTTAGGATCCACCACTTTGTAATTTTGAATCCATTTATCCCATTGATTTAGAACTTGACCATTCTAAATATAATATTTTATATTCCCTGTGTGACTCCAATTTTCTTGGTATAAGACACCCCTCCTCTTTATTCCCAATAGAATTGTTCATTGGAGATGTAGCCTTTGGTTCACGTTTCCTATGGTGGCATTTTCCTGCTTCTTGGGCACCCATACTTGGCACAATAAGGTAGTGTTGATCATTTCTTCTACCATGTAGGTTTCCTTCTTCCCTAATATTTATGTGTCATGTGTTGTGGGTATATGGATTCCCCTTCTCTGAAAATAGTATATACATGGTTAACTAATATAATTAAATCTATTTTTAATAAGAAAAAAGATGTTGAGAATGTAACATATGTTTTACAATGTTATTGGTTCTCCTAATGATATTATGATCTATATGGGATATAGACTCTCTAAAAATAATGGTAATTGGTTGATCATTGTTACCCATGGAATAGTAATTGAATGTATATTTTCTCTTCCCATGAATATAATAATATATGAAAATTTTAAATGATGTAAACCCAAAAAATAATTGGATTCCCTAGGATCAATATTTTTGTGAAAAACCCAGAATTTAAAATCAGTATTAAATAAGGGATGCATTATAAAATCTATAAATTGTGCATTGTAGGGTTTATGTGGTGTGGCGTTCAGTTTCAAGATATTGTATGGGTGGTTCAGAAGGTGTGTTGGAATATCTGGTTGAGAGATTATTTGATTAAAGAATTTCTGGGAAGTGTTGTGCAATGGGGTTATGATTAGTTTATGTTGTGTTGTGTTACTAAGTATGGTTGTGATTTGGGTGTTTTCTATGTTGAGTGTATGGATTGGGTATAATGGCATGGAATTATGATGTTGATGATGGCTAGCATGGGAAATCCTTTGAGATTTTCTCCAACAATAACATGCAAATGGCTTCACCACTTATATCATGATCAACTTTTGTTAGGTTATGAATGTGTTCTATATTCCATGGAATGTGACGTGGGTTAATATACAATGATTTTTCTTCGATTTTTTTAATTTTGTTGTGCATATTGTTGTGGTAAATGTTACTTAGTATCTGAGGTAGTGATGGAAAAAATAAATACTTAATAATGCTGAGATGGCAGAAGTTGCTCTTGTAAGTCGGAAGGAGTTTTTCAATGAATAGTTAAATGATGGGATCTAAATTCAACTATTATTAAAAATGAATCATGAATTGAATGGGTATTGAATGAAAGATCCCTATGAATATACACTATTATAAAAACTTTTTATATTGTTAATTCTAATACTAATAGAATTAGTTGTGGTTCTGAATCCTATAGGTTGGGTTTTTTCCTTGACATTGTATATATATACATACACGATTTGTTCTTCTGATTTCTATATGCACCCCTACCTTGCTTAGAATGATATAAAAAAACAACACAATTGTAATGGGAGAGGGTGTCATTACCAAACATCCTGGTGGGAGGATGGATGGCTAGCCACCCGCTCATCTCGTGTCCTTCTTCTAGGAGGAATAACCCAATATTAGTTTAGAAGGCTTTGATATGGTGTGTACGTTTGAGTTATGTGACCCATGCATTTGCTGGGTGAGGTGTGGAAGTGGCCCAGGTGTCTGTGAGAGGGGTGTTTTGCGGTAGTGTCCTTTGTGTCTGTGGTTCGGATGTGTTGTGGTAGTGGCCCAGGTGTCTGTAGTCAGGATGTGTTGTGGTTGTGAGGCCTCGGTCTATGTGGGTTGGATGTGGTTTTTTCGTCCTAAATAGGTGGGAGTTCCACAACATTTCCCATTACGCTGTTAGAGTAGTTAATTAGTAGGAATGTGGTGTGGGCCACTATATTATCAATGTGATTAAAATATTACATTACCTGATTAGTGTTTCATGTGGTGTTTTCCTTAGTGATGTGGGGATGGCTAGTATACCTTGTAAGGAGTTGTTGGATTTAGATGTTTTCTCAAAAGAACATTAGTATTTTTCTATCACTTGTGTACAATATACTATGGTTTTCCTACCGAGTATACTTGAATGATCACCCTACATATATTAAACTCTTTTCATGTTTCTTGGAGGTTTTCCAAGACTGTGTTGGACCATACTATTTTGGTTCATTGCATTTTTTGTGTCACATCATAGCTTTTCTTTTAATACATACATTGGAGTATTTTTTATTTTTATCAATTTTTCTTTTCAAAATGAATGTGGGATGATTTTGGATTTCTTTTAAACATGTCATTGGGTTTCGTTTTGGATGAAAAATCATATTTCTTAATTTTTCATTTTTATGAAAAGTGGTATGCATCCCATTTTGTGATATTTGTATAACCATAGTGCTAGTCGATCCCCCAGGGCGTACCGGTGGTAGGACTCAAGGTTTCATTATCTCTCTTCATTCGTTTCTATCATAGAAGGGGCATCATTGGAAGGAGGGAGTTTTGAACGAATTGTATTGGAGGTGGTGTTTGAGAGATAGATGGTGTTTGGAGATACGCATAATGAGGATTGCATGGCTGGTAGGGGATTAATGTCAAATGATCATGGTTCATGATATAGGATTGGGATGAAAGGATATGAAATGAGATATTGGGGCCCTAGTGATCTAATTCGAGGACTCTAGGTCGACTGTGCAACCATGTGAGTCTACACCGTTGCTCATGTAGAGACCCTAGAAAATTTAAATACATAATAATGACATGTGTTCTTGTCTGAATTTGGTTTTTTGGGGAAATAGAGATGGGTAATGAAATGAGAGAAATGAGTTTAAATGTACCTTAATTAACAATATATAATTTTCAGGGTAAATAATTCCTTGTTTACCTCTATCAGTCATGGAACTCTGTCATCGTCCCCATGTTTCTTATGCGATTGATGATCAACAGGACAATATAGTTCATTGGTAGAGGGTTAATCTTGCCAAGGATGACAACCAATGGCAGAGAATGCTATTTTATTTCCGGATGTATGTAGAGACCCGAAGCTTATCGTACATGGACATTACATTACTTTTGCGGAATACTTAGTACATAACAAAAACACACACTAAAGGATCGTAATAGTTTAGTGTCTTTGGAAACTCGGAACGTAATCTTCTAATCTTGGTGAAAGATCTTCAATATCTCCCATAAAGATCTTACATTTTTTTTACCTAAAACCTTTCTTTATATCCTGGGGAAAAGAAAACATAAAAGGGTGAGCTCAAATGCTCACTAAGGGTATACAAAAGAAATAAAAATCATATCATATCTTTTTGAAAATCACAACCTGCAAAAGAGATCATAATATCTTAACATGGAACAAATCATAGAAGTGAAAATGAGATCCCCATAATCATAACATGAAACTTGAAACTTTGTGGCATGCACACATAATCATGGAAAATCATTTCTTGTTAGTCATGACTCATTGCCAAGACTATCTTAGTGGACAAAGTCCCTTTCTGAACCGAGTTCACTCCTCGTTTCAGTCCTGTATCACTGAACCGAAATAACCTTCCGTTCCAGCCATGTCTATCTCATGAGATATAAAATCTTTACCCAATGCATTGGAGGGAGATATAGGTCCCACCCATCTTATAATGAATCCTTTCTTATGTGTGCCACATAATCATAAAACATACATCATCGCATAACACATATAACAAAAATGGGATTCTTGAAACATCATGACATCATAAATCAATTCATATATGATAAAGGAATTCATAAACATAATTACATCACAACATAGTCAAACCAATGTAAAAATATGGATAGAAACAGAACCCTTTATTATCTTAGATGGAAAATAATTTTGATAAAACACTTGAATTGAATTCTTGAGGAAAATATCATTTCTTCTTCAAAAACATTTTTCCTTTCATAACATGTCATACAACTTTAAAATAAAAGAAGTTGATTAAAAATAAACTTGAAAACTTGTAAAGGAAGATTCTTTGAAGTAATGTTTTAAAAATCCATTCATGCCGTATAAGTTAAAAAAAACATTCTTCGTACTTTTGTCGGAAAAGTCAAAAAGTACCTCGTACGGAAAAACGACAAAAGATTACTTTCATATTCTTTACTAAAAACTCACCTAAGGGTAAAATTGGATTTAAACTATTTCAAGTGGATGGAAACAATATTACATATTGAGGGAACATGGATGTGGACGATAAAATACACCCCAGTAAATACTTACGAATAAACAATCTCGGATAAAAATGAGATTGTGATATTTCCCTTACCTTAGGTCCGATTTGCTTTGTTCGTGTCCGAATCTCCTGTATAATGGTTTAAATAATGTTATTGACTTATTCCAGAATCATACATATTGATGTGAGATCATATATGGTCATATTATTAGCTTCTTGTTAGTAATATTTCATTGTTACTTGTTACTCGGGTCTTTATAACTTTTTGTTCTTATGCGTGTTTTGTCGAATAAATTCTTATTCTTATCTTTAGGTTATAGATAATTCATTTCCAGAATGGTATTAGTGTAGTATATACCATATTCATTCATTCAATTCATTTATACAATCATTATGAAATGAAGATCATGTAGAACGAGTCGCATCACATCGTGGAGACAGTATTCCGTACGTACGCACGAGTGATGATATCGTTCCTATGATCGTGGAATTGTATTGGAGTATATATATATATTATTTCAGTATCAATATTACTTAATAATAATCATATATAGTTACTCATTACACCATTATACCCATCCTTGTAAGGTGATGGTGGAAAATAGATTACACCACGGCGTGGAGACGGTATTCCGTACGTACGCACGCGCGGTGATTTCATTTTTCCGTAGGATGGATAGAAGGTGAATTAGGGATGTTTCATATTTATAATAACATATCAGTATGTAAGTAATACTGATGTTATTACTTTATCATGAAACAACTAAATAAGAAGAAGTTGAAGACGAAAGAAATTGAAAAGATCGGTAATGGATATTACCTCTTCTTTGGAACGCCTCTTTGAATCCTCCACTTAGGGAACTAAGAGTGGTCTTTGGAGAAGACCAGGACCACTAGGACTATTCTAGGGAAGTGGAGAGG
Organism: Viscum album; assembly: GCA_963277665.1. Lineage (NCBI taxonomy): Eukaryota > Viridiplantae > Streptophyta > Magnoliopsida > Santalales > Viscaceae > Viscum > Viscum album. The sequence goes on from OY728156.1 coordinate 323,366,037, forward strand.
GGAAAAATGGAAGGGGTTGTCCGAGCTTGAGTGCTCAATTTGGTGTGAGGAGGAGGGGGATGAGGTGCCCTTTTATAAGGGAGGAGAGGGGCACCTTAGGAATATCTCAAAATATTATTTTATATTAAAGTCAAAAACTGTTTATAATGGTTCCAAAGGGTCTTATTTCGAAGATAAGGTGGGGAGGGGTCGAAATCCTATCAACCAATAGAATTTAGACAAGTTTAGGATATTATTTTAACCTTATCATTTAGATTTAACTCTAAGTTAAATAATTTAACTTTTATCATGTCTTTTTGTTTTCTTTCACTATATGGTTAATACACTTACAATAACATGCCAAACGAACCCAAAATTGTTTATTATTAATATATATATCCTTATCTAAATCATTTGGCCGAACCTTAGATTTTTAGGAATACAATAACAATTAATAATATAATATTTGATTTAAAAACTATTTTGTGTCAATTTTGACACTATTTGATATATGATTTTTGGGAAAGTCATAACAGAATTAAATGTTCGAACCAAGTTGATTAAATAAACATTAATATATCATAGTAACCTAGAAAATTAGTGGAATTCATAAAAAATCTCAAATTACATTTATTTTGGTGTTTATAACATCAATTATGTCAATATTTCATTAATAAGATAATTACTGCATCATCGTTGTGTCATAAATAAATTAACTTATTTGATGTCTAAAAATTACAAATAAAATACCATCATGTAGGAAATCTTTTTAGCTTTCTAATGAATATTTACAATCGAATTTATCTTATGTATAACCCCATATTAAAAATGATTTACTTATTAAACTTTGATTTTAACTATTTTAACCCTTCTTTAAATAAATTCATAATAAATGTCCTAATCTAATCCAAGTGGGCCTAAATGGTCATATTTTATTCCTAAGTTTGTTTTTGGTCGAATTACACTTGTCCAATAGAATTAGGACATGTGTTAGGGTAATATTAATATCATATTTACCCTTAGATACCCTATTTACTATTAACCGCGGTAAAAATCGTAAAAAGTTACTATTCACCAAAAAATTATTTTCATCTCATTGAACCACATTTTAGTCCTTGATATTAACCGTGTCTCTCGGATTTTCGAAATTCCATTCACAGAAGCGGTAAAATTAAGTTTTATGAAAAATTCAGTTTTTAACCTACCACTTAGTGGTTTCACTATTCATCAAAAATTGATGTTTTTCAGAACAATGCCAAAATTTCATCCCAAGCTATATTTCATATTCCGAATTCAAAAATGAACTCTATTTTACCAAATTCATAACATAAAAGTTGCATTAATTAATTTTATAATTAAATCCCGCTGTTAAAACAAATAGCGTGTTTTTAAGAAACAATATGTATCGAAAGATTGACACTTGTTTATGTCTAGTTTAAATGTGAAATTACGTCCAATGACCAACATTGTATTAAATTGTAAAAATATATTCTAAATATACTTTAAAACCACTCAAATTAATGATTTATCACTATTAATTATTTCGATTAAAAAAGTTGTTTTTAATTATAATTTAGTAATTTTCACTATTTATCAGAATATGAAAGTTATCCGAAAAGTACCAAAATTTCACCTTAGGCTAAATTCGATACTCCGAATCCAAAAATAAAGTTCATTTTGAAAAATAAGATTTACTGGATTTCAAAAAGTGGTTATTACTATTCATAACGGCTAGTTTTAATAATATTTTTATAGCATATCGTTGTTTAGTGAAACTCGGTATTGCGTACTACACACGCTATCGAGGAAGGTCGCGATTGCAAGACAAGTCAAGGATGTGTGTTGTGCAAGCTCCTTTTGGTGTAGCGTACAACACAAGACATTAATAAAATTAAAAAGAATATTTTTTTATAAAATCTTGGGTTGTTACATTCTACCCCCCTTAAAATGAATTTCGCCCTCGAAATTCGTCGGGGTTATAAATGGTTTACTATTTGAAAGTTTCTTTAATAGAAACCCACATCATAAAAGGGAATACCAAAACTTGGCTTTAAAAACTAAAGTATGAAATGTAACGATTACCCAAATAAACTAATCACTGGGTTTCCACATAGGTGAAAATATGGATATGGAAGAGAAATCTAACCATCATGTTCTGATGGAGAGTGGTAGAGAACATGGCTATGGAAAATCCAGTAATCACAAATCCATAAATTTGTGACGATCTAAGGTACCATCTGATTCATCAGGTATAAGAGAACTAGGACAACATTTTTGGTTTTCAAGATCATTTCCCTAAAGTTAAAGAATTAGAATTAGAATAAATACTTACTTTATTTTGGTACAATCTCACTGTTGTTCGTGCCTTTAACAATTTCCACTTCATCTCTTAAATAAATGAAGTTGAATTTGTTATTCGTGAAGTGTTAGCAGATCATGTGATAGAATGACGGGTCATTCCATCTGTTTCAAACAAAAGGTTAGCAAAATTATATACATAAGTCGATCTATAGTGAGATTAATCACATATGGACTTATACTTCATATATCATACTGCTTAATATAATAAAACTAGTTTCTACTAAACAGGGACTTCCTGTAGGCTAGTGGTAGGCGATAAAGGCCAGTCGCACTTCGGTTGTGGGTTCGATTCCTACAGCCTTGTCCGAAGCGATGGGCTGTCGCCCGTCCTGTAGGTTGTCCCTTTTTCTAAAACTACATTACTATAACATCCCATCAATAATATCGAAAAAAAAAACTTCTATCAATAATCACTTATGTCCAACATAATCCATTTCAATCTTTAGGCTTATCCATAATACTGCAGTCCACTCTCATAACATAGTGAAAACGATTACCAGAGATTTAATACCATCGTTGATCCCCACATATCATAAGATATGTTTTGTTGGTCACATTCTAAAAATTCAAAGTCCTTAATCATGTATTCTCTTGAATACCTTAGTGAAAACATGAATGCAGTTAAAAGTTAACACTTTCCACATACCAAAATCCTCAAAATTCTATATACTCAATCCATGATATCACTTAGTCCTTATATCAATCATGAGCTCATGAATATTGTTAAACATTTCATTTTCTTATTTTCCCTTCATTATGCGCATATCATCTTATTTCCAAAAATATCTCAATCACTTTGAATACCACATTAAACCAATACATAAATATTCCAATACTCCATGATACAACATTATTTTGGAATCCCATTACATAAACACTTAATCATTCCACGACATCGTTATCATATTCAACATTTCCAATAGTGATCGCATGTGATTTCCCTTTGTCCTTTTCCTTCAGTGGTTGCTCATGTTGATCATCACTAACCCTTGGATTAGGGCAATTATTAGCATAATGCCCCATTTCCTTGCACTTGAAGCATTGAAGTGTTGGCGGTGCGTTCTCTGCAGTGTTTGCTTTATTCACATCATTAGAAACCCTTTTTCCATTACTTCGACACTCAGCTGCTCGATGACCTTCTTTTCCACACTTAAAACATTTTCTAGTTCCTTTAAGACAATCTCCACCATGCTTCTTTCCACACTTTGTGCATAAGGAAACATTCATCTTCTTTTCACCATTATTATGAGATTTCTCCTTGAACTCCATCTTTCGTTTCTTGTCAAAACCATGAGATGGATATGTAACACCAACTTCCATTTCTACCTTGATAGCACAACGCATAATTTCTTCATAGCTACTGAAGTCTCTTATAGCTAATGCCCTTCGAAGACTTGGTTTTAAGCCACTGAAAAATCGATCAACTTTACTTTCAGGTTGGATGATAATGCCTGATGCATACCTTGCAAGTCTTGTAAAATTCGCTTCATATATACCAACAGATTCATCATCCTTCTGCTTCAGCTCAATAAACTCCTTTTCCATCTTTGTTCGAAGAATACGAGGGAAGTACTTACTGAAAAACAAGTTCTTGAACTCGTCCCATTCCATGGACTCAATTTCATCCCTTGGCCTCGTATTCTTGATAAGATTCCACCATTGATCAGCTTCACCTTCCAAACGATATACTGCTAAGATGACTTTATCATGTTCAGAACATTGAAGAACTGAAAATATCTTTTCAGTGGTACTGATCCATTGTTCAGCAACAAGTGGATCGGAAGTCCCACTGAAAGAAGGTGGACGTTGCCTCATGAAGGACTCAATAGAATATTGTTCCCTTCTCTGCTCATTTGGAATTCCAGAATGATTCATAGCTTGTGTAAGTATAGCAATAAGATTTTGCACTCCATCTCCCATAACATTTGTTTGTTCAGGAGGGCAATCATTGCATTGTCCATTGCATTGATCAACACGGTTCCTTCGGGTTCCAGCCATCGTCTAAAACCCAAAAAGAATAGTGTGAGAGGCAAAAATCATGCTAGGGAAAATAACATAATAAAGGGGGAGTACCTTCAATATCCAACATCTTAGGTTTAATTCTATGATCGTTAGCGTAATTCTATTACTATAACCTATACGTATACTTAGCCTTAGAGACATCCCTAGACATACCTTAGAAATATCTCTAGGGATCTCACTAACGTTTTCGCATCCTAGTTTCCAAAGGTTGACTAAACCTTTCCTCTGATACCAACTGTAGAGACCCGAAGCTTATCGTACATGGACATTACATTACTTTTGCGGAATACTTAGTACATAACAAAAACACACACTAAAGGATCGTAATAGTTTAGTGTCTTTGGAAACTCGGAACGTAATCTTCTAATCTTGGTGAAAGATCTTCAATATCTCCCATAAAGATCTTCCATTTTTTTTTACCTAAAACCTTTCTTTATATCCTGGGGAAAAGAAAACATAAAAGGGTGAGCTCAAATGCTCAGTAAGGGTATACAAAAGAAATAAAAATCATATCATATCTTTTTGAAAATCACAACCTGCAAAAGAGATCATAATATCTTAACATGGAACAAATCATAGAAGTGAAAATGAGATCCCCATAATCATAACATGAAACTTGAAACTTTGTGGCATGCACACATAATCATGGAAAATCATTTCTTGTTAGTCATGACTCATTGCCAAGACTATCTTAGTGGACAAAGTCCCTTTCTGAACCGAGTTCACTCCTCGTTTCAGTCCTGTATCACTGAACCGAAATAACCTTCCGTTCCAGCCATGTCTATCTCATGAGATATAAAATCTTTACCCAATGCATTGGAGGGAGATATAGGTCCCACCCATCTTATAATGAATCCTTTCTTATGTGTGCCACATAATCATAAAACATACATCATCTCATAACACATATAACAAAAATGGGATTCTTGAAACATCATGACATCATAAATAAATTCATATATGATAAAGGAATTCATAAACATAATTCCATCACAACATAGTCAAACCAATGTAAAAATATGGATAGAAACAGAACCCTTTATTATCTTAGATGGAAAATAATTTTGATAAAACACTTGAATTGAATTCTTGAGGAAAATATCATTTCTTCTTCAAAAACATTTTTCCTTTCATAACATGTCATACAACTTTAAAATAAAAGAAGTTGATTAAAAATAAACTTGAAAACTTGTAAAGGAAGATTCTTTGAAGTAATGTTTTAAAAATCCATTCATGCCGTATAAGTTAAAAAAAAACATTCTTCGTACTTTTGTCGGAAAAGTCAAAAAGTACCTCGTACGGAAAAACGACAAAAGATTACTTTCATATTCTTTACTAAAAACTCACCTAAGGGTAAAATTGGATTTAAACTATTTCAAGTGGATGGAAACAATATTACATATTGAGGGAACATGGATGTGGACGATAAAATACACCCTAGTAAATACTTACGAATAAACAATCTCGGATAAAAATGAGATTGTGATATTTCCCTTACCTTAGGTCCGATTTGCTTTGTTCGTGTCCGAAGCTCCTGTATAATGGTTTAAATAATGTTATTGACTTATTCCAGAATCATACATATTGATATGAGATCATATATGGTCATATTATTAGCTTCTTGTTAGTAATATTTCATTGTTACTTGTTACTCGGGTCTTTATAACTTTTTGTTCTTATGCGTGTTTTGTCGAATAAATTCTTATTCTTATCTTTAGGTTATAGATAATTCATTTCCAGAATGGTATTAGTGTAGTATATACCATATTCATTCATTCAATTCATTTATACAATCATTATGAAATGAAGATCATGTAGAACGAGTCGCATCACATCGTGGAGACGGTATTCCGTACGTACGCACGAGTGATGATATCGTTCCTATGATCGTGGAATTGTATTGGAGTATATATATATATTATTTCAGTATCAATATTACTTAATAATAATCATATATAGTTACTCATTACACCATTATACCCATCCTTGTAAGGTGATGGTGGAAAATAGATTACACCACGGCGTGGAGACGGTATTCCGTACGTACGCACGCGCGGTGATTTCATTTTTCCGTAGGATGGATAGAAGGTGAATTAGGGATGTTTCATATTTATAATAACATATCAGTATGTAAGTAATACTGATGTTATTACTTTATCATGAAACAACTAAATAAGAAGAAGTTTAAGACGAAAGAAATTGAAAAGATCGGTAATGGATATTACCTCTTCTTTGGAACGCCTCTTTGAATCCTCCACTTAGGGAACTAAGAGTGGTCTTTGGAGAAGACCAGGACCTCTAGGACTATTCTAGGGAAGTGGAGAGGGGAAAAATGGCAGGGGTTGGCCGAGCTTGAGTGCTCAATTTGGTGTGAGGAGGAGGGGGATGAGGTGCCCTTTTATAAGGGAGGAGAGGGGCACCTTAGGAATATCTCAAAATATTATTTTATATTAAAGTCAAAAACGGTTTATAATGGTTCCAAAGGGTCTTATTTCGAAGATAAGGTGGGGAGGGGTCTAAATCCTATCAACCAATAGAATTTAGACAAGTTTAGGATATTATTTTAACCTTATCATTTAGATTTAACTCTAAGTTAAATAATTTAACTTTTATCATGTCTTTTTGTTTTCTTTCACTATATGGTTAATACACTTACAATAACATGCCAAACGAACCCAAAATTGTTTATTATTAATATATATATCCTTATCTAAATCATTTGGCCGAACCTTAGATTTTTAGGAATACAATAACAATTAATAATATAATATTTGATTTAAAAACTATTTTGTGTCAATTTTGACACTATTTGATATATGATTTTTGGGAAAGTCATAACAGAATTAAATGTTCGAACCAAGTTGATTAAATCAACATTAATATATCATAGTAACCTAGAAAATTAGTGGAATTCATAAAAAATCTCAAATTACATTTATTTTGGTGTTTATAACATCAATTATGTCAATATTTCATTAATAAGATAATTACTGCATCATCGTTGTGTCATAAATAAATTAAATTATTTGATGTCTAAAAATTACAAATAAAATACCATCATGTAGGAAATCTTTTTAGCTTTCTAATGAATATTTACAATCTAATTTATATTATGTATAACCCCATATTAAAAATGATTTACTTATTAAACTTTGATTTTAACTATTTTAACCCTTCTTTAAATAAATTCATAATAAATGTCCTAATCTAATCCAAGTAGACCTAAATGGTCATATTTTATTCCTAAGTTTGTTTTTGGTCGAATTACACTTGTCCAATAGAATTAGGACATGTGTTAGGGTAATATTAATATCATATTTACCCTTAGTTACCCTATTTACTATTAACCGCGGTAAAAATCGTAAAAAGTTACTATTCACCAAAAAATTATTTTCATCTCATTGAACCACATTTTAGTCCTTGATATTAACCGTGTCTCTCGGATTTTCGAAATTCCATTCACAGAAGCGGTAAAATTAAGTTTTATGAAAAATTCAGTTTTTAACCTACCACTTAGTGGTTTCACTATTCATCAAAAATTGATGTTTTTCAGAACAATGCCAAAATTTCATCCCAAGCTATATTTCATATTCCGAATTCAAAAATGAAGTCTATTTTACCAAATTCATAACATAAAAGTTGCATTAATTAATTTTATAATTAAATCCCGCTGTTAAAACAAATAGCGTGTTTTTAAGAAACAATATGTATCGAAAGATTGACACTTGTTTATGTCTAGTTTAAATGTGAAATTACGTCCAATGACCAACATTGTATTAAATTGTAAAAATATATTCTAAATATACTATAAAACCACTCAAATTAATGATTTATCACTATTAATTATTTCGATTAAAAAAGTTGTTTTTAATTATAATTTAGTAATTTTCACTATTCATCAGAATATGAAAGTTATCCGAAAAGTACCAAAATTTCACCTTAGGCTAAATTCGATACTCCGAATCCAAAAATAAAGTTCATTTTGAAAAATGAGATTTACTGGATTTCAAAAAGTGGTTATTACTATTCATAACGGCTAGTTTTAATAATATTTTTATAGCATATCGTTGTTTAGTGAAACTCGGTATTGCGTACTACACACGCTATCGAGGAAGGTCGCGATTGCAAGACAAGTCAAGGATGTGTGTTGTGCAAGCTCCTTTTGGTGTAGCGTACAACACAAGACATTAATAAAATTAAAAAGAATATTTTTTTATAAAATCTTGGGCTGTTACAATGTAGGCCTTAGAATAGTATGAGAATAATGTTTTATCCATTGATGTGAAGACATGGCATGAGGATCTTGAAATCACTTTTAGTTTGATCTAGGATCAGACATAGTAATGTGTTCCTTTGAAATTCATCCAGATGCAGGGAGCTACACGTTAGATTTGGACGATATACCTAGGGGTGAGGAAGGAGGGTGATGTTTTTTTGGTTCAATTTGAGAAGGAGTTCTGATCAAAATTCTTTTCACTAACCATGAATGATAAGAATAGGCTTAATTTATTGTCCCTCTAAAGAGGGGGTATATTTTTATGATAGTTAGTGATTATGTTCAAGGATATCCTTTTTTTAACCCAAATGTTGTTTCGGATGAGGAGTATCGTGCGAGATTCCTAGAGGAGGAACTTAGTTCTTTAATCCAGTACACAATTACTACTTGTACATTGAAAACATTGTTGAAGGTTTATAATAAGGTGGAATTGATTGAGAGAATGAAATCATTGGGAGATATACCATAAGAGGGGATCCAACAGTGTTCTTCGAGAGTTATGGTTACAAATTGTAGGCCTCAGAGGCCAGGTCCATTGAGGTTTCGACTGATAGGAAATGGACCATAGTAGTTTCCATTTCGACGTTTTGATCCTCATTCCTTTTCCGTGGGTTTGGGTGATATGTGTTTCCTTTGTGGTGTTTACAAAAATCTTAAAAAAATGTGCCTAGGTTTCATTCGAACTCAGTATGGTGGTGGTGGATAAGTTTGACTCTTGCCATTTTTTTTTGTTTCTTTCTAGGCCATTTCAGTAGCAGGGACAACATGTTAATGCTCCACTAATGGGATATGGAGGAGGTATAGGCTGACCTCAGGGTTTTCATTATGGACATCGACCTTGGGTGTGGTTAGGGAGGCAGTCATCATCATAGTGGTGGAGGAGTAGGGCGTGGTCATCTGCACGGAGTGGAGGTAGTAGTTTTGGAAGGACCAAAGATCGTTTTAGGTACGTTCAGCGTGTTTAGTACCCTTTATAATAGATTATTTGATTCATGAGTTCCTCTCTCTTTCATTGAACCCTATCAAGATCAATATCTTGGAGTAGACATTGAGATATGTTTCATGCCTCTGGTGTTGAGTACATCATTCGGAGTCCATACCAGCGTGTTTGATGTGTTTTGAGGATGTAGACTGATTATGGTACCACATCATAACCATGTGGATCTCTTCTTACTACAGATGCATCAATACATTTTCTTTGACAACATAGAGTGTTTATATTTTTTACAAGGTGTTATCCCTTACTTTAGAAAAATAGTTTGGTTTTTAGACATTTATGGCCATAACAAGCTTTTCGTTGGTGAGTAGATCCATGAGTTGGGAAGTTTGTGTATAGAGACTCTTCTTTCCTTGTTGTCTATGCTCTCAGTGGGATTAGTAAATTTTAGGAATGTGGATGATTCTAGATCTATTTGGGAATTCCTAGATTCTTTCCCCATCGGGTTGTAACTCTACCCCATCGGCGTGATGTCAATTTTGGGATAGACTTGAGGCCCAATGAATCTCTAATTATGATGGATCCTTCTCAGATGATTCCATATATGTTGTTAGAGGTGAGGATTTGGATCGATGATCTGATGAAAAATGGATTTATTAGGCCTAGTGTGTCACCTTGGGGTGCTCTAGTGTTATTCTCAAAGAAGGTAGATGGCGGTTTGAGTTTTTTCATATCCTATCATAGGTTGAATCAGGTAACAGTCAGAATAGTTACTAGCTTCCAAGGATAGAAAAACTTTTCTATCAATTGAGAATGGGACAATTTTTTTTCAAAGATCAATATGTGGTCGGGATATAACACATTGTTGGTGAAGAAAGGCGATATCCCGAAGACTTCGTTCAGATGCAGGTATGTAAGCTTCGAGTTTATAGTTATGGATTTCGGTGTTGTGAACACACCAGTAGTATTCATGGGACTCATAAACTCTATCTTCTATTACTTAATGTATCAGTTCTTCATCAATTTCATCGATGATATCATTATTTACTCAATGTTATAGGGTGAGGATGCTGATTATCTTAGAACAATCCTACAGGTTATTCAACGCAAGTATATCTATTGAATATAGTCTAAGTTATTGTTGTTGACATATTATGGGCATTTACTTGGGCATATGGTGTCTTATAAGGGTGTAGAAGTATACCCATCCATGGTTCAAGAAGTTTATTCATGGGATACACCCATGAACGAGGCTGAGGATCATAGATTTCTCAGTCTAGAAGGCTATTACTAGAGGTTGGATGTTGATTTATCTCGAGCTTCAACTCTGTTGAGAGCTATGAATAGAAAATACCAATCTTTTTAATGGAGTGAGTAGTGCCAGGAAGTATTCATCTATCTAAAGGGTATGTTGTTAAATTCTCCATTGCTCCAATTTTTATAGGGGGGATAATGTTTGAGGTTTTTTGTGACACTTCCCATCTATGATTGGGATGCATCTTGATGAAGCAATATGTTGTGATCTCATATGGTTCAAGAATTATATGTCCCAATGAATTGAAATACACCACCCATGATCTGGACCCCACAACAGTCTTGGTTGCGCTGATGATGTGGTAGAATTATCTCATTATGGTGTGCATGGTGGCCTTCACAGATCACAAGAGTTTGAGGTATATCATTTCCCAACAACATTAGAACATGAATCAGTGGAGGTGGATGGATTTTATTCAGGGCTACAATTTCGAGAACTCTTACACCCTATGAAAGAGGAATTTTAGGGACGATGCCTTGAGAAAGATGTCATAGAAGGCGGTAGTTCTAGAATCTATGGGTACCTGGAAGGTGATGGAGGAGTTGAAAACCTTGCACTTGGATGAAATAATGGATAGAGGTAGAGGCTTTTTTTCATATAATGTTCTAGTTTTATCAGATACAGTAGGTGGAGGAGTCTTAGCAGGGAGTCTCAAAGTAATTGGTGTTGTCAGATCATGTTAGCCATAGCGGTGCTATAGAGGGATGATCATAGGATGGTCATAATCATATACTATTTCCTGGAAGGATGTTTTTTGTAGTGGTGATTCATGAGGATGTCCTCTAAGAGTTTCATAACATACCATTACAGGTACAACCATTAAATTATAAGACGTACTATGGCTTGAAGATTCAAATTTGGAGGCCTAGGATAATATAGACAGTGGTAGAGTTTGTTTTGTGATACTTACTATTCAAATAGGTGAAGGGTGAGGACCTTATTCCTTGTGGGATTTTGTATCCATTGCATTCCCCTGAGAGGAAGTTGGATGGCATATTGGTCGTCTTTTTCTTTGGTTTTTACATTGATTAGGGATACACCAATTCTCTTTGGGATATAGTATATCAGCTGAAAAAATATGTACAATTAATTAGAAATCAAGGATTAGAGTGTGGTGTATGCATTATCAAAGAGGAATGTTGATCAAGTTTTTCTAATTCATTAAATTATGAGGTCCATTGTCTTGAATAGGGATGTGTAGTTTACCTCAAGAGTCTTGAGGGAATTATGACATGTCTATGGAACCCAGTTATTCCTCATCACTGCATTCCACCATGAGATATATGATAAGCAAAACTTTATTATCCGTCTTCTGGAGGATATGGTGCGAGCATGCATCTTAGAATTCTTAGAATCATGGGTACAACACCTACCCTTAGAATAGTATTCCTACAATAATAGATATCACTCTCCTATTCCCACCACTCTATTTGAGGAATTCTACATGAAACCATTTCATTTTTCATTATGAATGAATGTGGTTGGAGAGACAACAATTCATGGAACTAAGGTAGTGCCTCGCAGGACAGAAAAGGTTCAGCTCATTCCTGAGAGGATAAAATCCGCACTTGACCGACAGAAGTCGTATGTCAATCATATGAGGAGTCCATTGGAGTTTTTGGTAGGGGACTATGTGTTCTTTATGTTTTCCAATCAATGTGGGTTGTGGTGGTTTCATAGAGGGATAATATTTTCTACTAGGTTTTTTGGACCCTTTGAGGTGTTGGGTTGAGTTGGCAAGGATGAATACCAGTGGGTGCTACCACAATAGGTGGAGTGGATCCATGAAATATTCAACTTCTCTAAACAGCATTGGTAACTCAATGATGAATCCCATGTAATTGAATGGGGTGATTTGGATATCAAATAAAATGAAACACACAAGGAATGATCGATATAGATCCATGATCATTAGGAGAACGTGATGTGTGGATGAACCATTCATTTGAATAACATGTTGTGGAAGCATGGTGTCCAAGAGGAGAGTACTTGCGAGCGGGAAGCATAGATGTGTGCCCCATACACATAGTTATTTTGAGTATCTCATTTTTCATTTTTTCTTTATGATGTAATGTTATAACCTTGTTTTTATGAGATGAGTTGTTTCCTTGTCATGTAATGCAAGATAAATTTCTAACACGTGATGTGGGGTGGACCCGAGTCCTCATAAAGATTCATTAATTGGAATGTGACTAATCCAATGCAGGTGAGACAGTGGCTCCTCGAGCAAATCGTATTTTGACATAGAGGATGGAATTTACTAGTTTGTGTGTTCGGACAATGTGTTTATTGTTATTATGGGGTGTTTCATGTGGTTTTCTGGGTTTACATATGTCATATGAGGTGTTCTTGTTCTCTGTGTCATCAATCCAGCTTTCGAACAACACATGGTAGTTTATCATTGAACTTTGATGTTGGTAGTGGTGTTTTAAGCATATCAAGATCCTTGGGAGGTATTTAATGGGGGTGGATGTTCAGACATTTATTTTCCAAAATGTTTTGGTTTTGAATTGGTGGGGAGGAGAATAGTTTGTAAAGTATTTGATGTAATTTCCTCATCCTCTTCGGTCCAATACTTTGTGAAAATCTAGTTGTTGAAGCGTTTTGAGAGGTCATAGTGACTCATTCAAAGAGTTTTGAGAAATTATAGTTTTCAATAGTTGGTCATGACTGTGTGTTGCAACAGTGACTCACACTTATAGCATGGAATGGTGGGAACATCGATTATTTACAGTGGTGACTCACACCAGTAGGTCTCATGGGTGAGCCATGACAGTGAATCTCAATAGTTTCTCACCCAATAGTAGCACGTCGAACAGTGAGTTAGGACCAGTGAGTCAGAATGGTGACCAACACTGGTGGATCACAACAGTAGGTCACAAAAGTGAGTCTTGATGGTGACACACCATGGTAGATCACCCAATGTTATCATGTCTGATAGAGAGACAAGATTGGTGATTCAGAATAGTGACTCACACAAGTAGATCAGAATGTTGATTCACAATGATAGCTCACACTGGGGAATCATCTAATGGAGAGTCATTTCCAAAACATTCATATTTTACTATTTTTTCCATTTTATTATTATTTGTCCCATTTTATTATTTCATTAGAATAAAATAAACATAATTCCATATTTATGGGTTTTGGACCTATTTAAATTCATCTTTCTTCAAAAAACATCGAGCTTCCTTTTACATCCGTACTGTGTGGTCTTGATCAAGATCTATCTTTAATGAATTTTAATAACATTTTATCTCATTGATTTAGGATCTGTCCTTTATAGAGCCAAGATATTCTCATCCATATGCCTTTAACATCACCTTGGTTTAATACTCCCCTAACCTTTCAATTCCAAAGAATCTGGTAATTGTGTTGTTTCTATTTATTCATGTTTCCCATAGAGGCTTTTCCTGCCGAATGTGCACCCCATCTATGTGTAATAAGGTAGTGCTGATAGATTATTCTTCAAGGTATTTTTATTTTCTTCCAATTATTTTTGAAACATGTGGGGTGGGTATATGGATATAAATTATATGAAAATAGTTGATCCAAGATTAATAAAGGAAATTTAGTCCGTTTATAATAATAAAATAGGGGATTGGGAATGTCATGTATTTTATACTTTATTTTTGTTTCACCAAAAGATATTATGATCTATATGGGCTTGCGATCCACTAAAAATTGTAGTTGCTGGTGGTACTTGGTTGAACATTATATTTCTATGGTATGTATGTTGTTTATTTACATGAACACAATTATATATAAAAATGGTTAACAATGTATACTCAGCTAATAATTGGATGCCCCATGATCAAACTTTCTATGATATCCTCAGAATTATAAATCATAACTAAATAAGGGAAGCCTTATTAAATATGGAAATGGTTCCTTATTTCATTTTTTTTGGGGTTTCGGTTTAGAGCATGACTATGTATGGGAGGATCCAAAGGTGTGTTGGAATTTCAGGTTCAGAGATTGTTTGATTGTGTAATGGATTGGTAGTGTTGTGCAGTGGGGATGTGATCGAGTTCTTCCATGTTGTTTTGTTGGGTGTGGCTATGAGTTAGGGTTTTTCGTTATTGGGAGGACATATTGGGTAGAATGACATTGATGATTGATGATGACAGTGGTTGTTATGTTCATCCATATTTTCTCCTTGAGTTTCATGAAAAAAGATTTACCACTTGTATCATGATCGATGTATGTTATGTTATGAATTAGTGTTAAATAGAGAGTAATGTTATGTGGGTTAATCAACCTTTTTTTTCTTCCTTTATGTTAGTTTTTTTTCTTATTGTGGTTTCTGTTACATAGTTTCTCGTGTAGTGATGGAGCAAATAAATAATTAACAATGATGACATGCATGACTTGGTTTGGTAAATGGGATGGAGTATATTAATGGAATGTTAAACGATGGGTGTCACATTTAACTATGGTTAAAAATAATTAACAAAATGAATGGGTGTGGACCAAAAGAGCTATGTGAATCCACTTTAATTTTTCAACTTCTGAAGTGAATGTTACTTATACTAATAGAGGTAGTTGTTTCTGTGAATCCTATTTGTTGGGATTGAGTTTTTGATACTAAATAAATATGTGTATACACTGTATGTTCTTGTTATTTCTATACTTATCCAACCCTAATTGAGAACCATATGATGAGCACCCCCATTTTCATAGGGGAGGGTGTATTTCCAAAACACCCTGATGGTAGGATGGATTTCAATCCACATGCTCTTCCCTACTCCCTATTCAAGGTGTAATAACCCAAGATTCTTCAAGTATATTGTGATTCTATCACATTTTCATGAGGGACATTGGTTTTCCTACTGATTATACTTGTATGCTCACCCTTCATATATAAACGAGTTTTTAGGTTTCCAGGACGATTTCATGGTCTGTGAATGACTTTTTTAACTCGAATCTCGATAGTTTTTATTTTACTACTTAGCATTACTTTTGTTGAATTATTGGAAAAATTTTGAATTTGTATCAGTTTACTTTTTTACAATGAGTGTGAAATTGTTTTGGATTTCTTTTAAATGTGTCATGGAGTTCATTATACAGGAACTATCATATCTCATGATCTTTTTTTTAAAGGGTAATGCCTCCAATTTTGTGATATTTGTATACCTTTGGTGTTGGTTTCCACCTCGGGGCCTACTGATGGTGGGACATGGGGGGTCATTATCTTTATTCCTTCACTTCCAGCTCAAGAGATCCATATTTGGTGTGAGGAATTCATGAAAAACTAATTACACATATTTAAAAATTAACGTAGATGTAGTGGACTCATAATGTTTCATTAGTAAACTAATATTATGTAATTAGGTTAATGACATTTTTAGCATAATAAATTATGGTGGTAATAAATAAGATACCACTATAATGGAAAAATGATGTAAAAGGGTTTAAGTATGTTTTAAAATCATAAAATTCTATATAAAACTATATCTAAATGTTTTATGAGTTTTAATTTAACCAATCCTTTTCTAGACATCATTATGTTTCCACATTGCATGCACTTCGTTTTAAATTGAAAGCCTAATAATTAAATGAATGGGTACTTTATAAAATTCCTCTCAGAACACAAATATAAAAAGGATGCAACACTGTCCCATAAAAACCCACTAAAAATATTTTATATATTGAATCCCTATACATTTTTCTTAAATAAATCCTATAGAGATATTTTTTATTTTATTTTACATGAAGGAATCCTAAATAATTCATATCAATGTTACAAATTTTGAGAGGGATGAAATTTAAAAAGAAAAAAATTTTATAACAAAATTTTTCAATTAAATTCCCATCCCAAGCCATTATAATTATTATTATCCCAAAAATCATGATATATAAATTTTTTTATTCTCTAGATAAAATTATATTATTGTCTTATAACTCGATACTCATAAATACTTCATTAGTGTAAAATGTTCTTGTCTGGGTCTATTCAACCACTGATATGAACAATGGTATAAAAATATAATCCTTTCACACATGATGTGTAAATAAATAAATATTGTTAATATACAATATTTTGTATTCATGTTCTTCATAAATATTATTATGGAATATTGGCACCAAAATTAATGATCATTTTTAAATAATCCATTGTTATGAGTCAATCACCACAAATATAATCATCATTGATGTCATTCTCACAATCAACACCCATACCATCCATGAAAATGTCATTGTAATAAATAAATCATTGAATAATATTATAATACCTATTAAAATATTTTAATGATGAATATGTTATCAAATAATTAGTATCTATATCACCATTTCCAAAAACAACATAATAATTAAAATTACTAGATTATAATGATGAAAATATTCAATAACTAACTAATTTATGAGTATTGAGTCAATATAAATAAATATTATTTATGGTGTCACATATGAATTAGGTTCAAAAATATTTTATAAATATTTTTTTGTTATAAAATAAGAAAAATTTATTTCATGGAAGACATTAGTAAATGTAATGGTTTATCTCAACTCAATTTTCTCTAATTGAGATAAATTATATATTAAATAAATTTATTCATTATATTTTGTTTACACTACCACCTAAATTACCCACATTATACATTTCATGTTATTCCTGGGATTTATAAATATATATCTTTGTATTACTTCCAATGTATTTTTATTGAAATGTTATGAAATTCACATAGGGCTCTCTCAAATATCACATTTAAAACAAGAATATACTTGTCTAAACACCAATTTAGGGAATTTTTGAAATCTATATTACAACACATATAAATTATTCTCCTTCTATTATGAATTTTTTTTACATTTATTACAATTAGTTCTTCTGTCTTTAGTTCACAATAAAACCAAAAGTACGTTTGTTTGTAATGGAAAATCTATTTCTTCCTTTATGTCTGAAATAATTTTACTCCATATCAATATTGATTATATTTTTTATGGTTTTACTAATATATATTTAAATTATTTATAATTTTATTATTCAATATAACAAAATTACATTAAAAATACAATCTTTTTTATGTCTTATTTGGTCATTTTTCATTGACATTGACTATATTAATTAAAGTGTTAAATTAATATTCTATATTAATAATTTCTACATTGACCAAATTTAAAACATTGGAAACAATTGTTATTAGTAAATAATTAACATCATGTTTTCTTGATTTTATAAAATAATATCTCTTACCATTGAATTAGATTTTATTTAATCCTTAAAAAAATTCTTCTCAAATATAATTAAAATTTCGTCTTCTTATTGTAAATATGTTTATAATGACATAATAAAATTATTTTCTAAATAGTTTAACATACTTTAAATATTCTAATTCATCACATGTGATATTATATAATGACATTATCCACCTTTCGTCCCTATATGGATTTATATAATCTCTTATTTACGATTTCCTAAAACTAATTTCTTACCAATTATTTAATTAATACATTATGTAATTAGGATTTTTTTTATATGTATGGATTATAATTATTAGATTAGTGGGTCCAATATAGAAAACCCATTAAATTAGATAATTACAAATTTCTTATGTGATAATGATGGAGAGTTTAAAGTGATTGTGGATAACATTGTTAAAAAATGATTACATAGACAGGATTTTATATAAATGTGTTCACTTGTTAATTAATAACTTTGTTTGTAAATAATTTAGACCAATAGTCTATTAAAAGATATTAAGTTGAGTAGATTTGTTAAAAACATTTGTGCATTAACATGAATGTGGCTAACTTTTATCACCAGATTTATTGTGGACATGATATTTTTTACATATGTTTACACTTTTATTTTTTCTCGTACTAATGATTACATTACATCCCAAAATTACTACTCAAGAATATGTTTTTCTAAATGGATCATGATTATTGACACATGTTTTCACATTTATATAACTCCTTTATAATGTTTTAAGAAATTACTTGTGTTTTAACAAATTATTTTATGATATTGTTTATTTTATGATTCTATAATGTTATGTTCATGTATACTGTTTATATTATTATTTTCACATGCTCTTATTATTCCCACATGTTATCTTCAACTTTTATTTTTTATGATTACTCTTTGTAATTATATATTCTTATCACATTCTTATCATTTAATTCCCTAGGTTATGAAGAAGAGCACTATGCATGATTTTCAGTGGTCTATAAAATATGAGAAAGATATTTTTTAGAGAACTTGAATAAATTTAGTAAACTGATAAGATTGTATACTGAATATTTAAAGACAAAAACACTTTTGGGTTAGGGTATTTTTGAATTTTTATGAAGAATGTAATATCATTGGAGAAGATATAAAATATATATGTTCCATTCCAATGTTGTCTCCCATAGTATCAAATAATATGTGTCATTTTTTATTTATTTAACATGATCTATGAGTTTGGGTTTGAAGAAAATTATTTTGAATCATAGATTATTTTTATTATTTTGGATGTTTATTTTACGTAGAATATGCTGAAAAACAGAGGATAACCTATTTTGAATGATAATTTATGTTATAAAAATATAAAATACCATTGTATGAATTGAATGTGTCTCAATTTTGGACATATTTTGATTTAAATTCAACATTATATTTTTTCTTAATCTAATTATTATTTCATTATAATCACACAAACATGTTGGTTTTAGTAAATGACATTATGTAAGGTGAATTTTGTAAACACCAAAACATTTATAACTCCCAAACACACTAAATATAAGAATAAATGGGTTATATTTATGTTTTAGGGATAAATACAATAGATGAAATAATATTGAAATTCATATTTGTCAAAACAATTGATGAATCACATAGTGGAATGAATAAATGGAATATGAAGATATTAAAGATGTGTTAAATATTGGAATTGAGTATCAAATTATCAAGGAAAAAGGAAAAGTATGTTTCAGATAATGGATCCAAATCATTTATTTCAAAGGAAAACAAACAATTAATTGTTTTAATTATAATGAATTAAAAAAGTATACAAAAAATACATCAATCAAATGGTAAAAAATGAAAAAAAAACATTGGAAACCACATAAGAAAAAGGAAAATTAAAAATCGTATCCAGTTATGTCTTCTAATGTATGTCTTAAAAATGAACTGGAGGATGGTAAAGTCATCATCTAATCAATAATTGAGAATATCCTATTTGATCCCTGTTAAAGAAACAACTTAATATATTAGATGTTTTTGTAGTACAAAATTTGAAAAATAATTTATTGATATTGAATTAATATTTAATAATAAAAGTAGTAAAATAATAACGTCTCGGGATTATAATTATTCCCCAATTAATTTGTATGGGAATATAATTATATGAAATCATATTAAGCACTATTTTTACAATTTCATGTCATTTTGATCATGAACTTTATATATCTACATAGATCCCATGCCAATAAGATGAATGATGAAACACAATTTCCTATCACATGTCAAAATTTTATTATATATAAATGAAATTATCTACATGAAATATTTATTTAAATTAAATCCATTATATGGGTCCTATTACCTTGTCTTGGGAGGTATTTTGAACAAATAACTAGGGAGAAAAACAATATTTGTTATATGCCTACTATGGGAAAAAGGATGAGTAACTTATTTTTACAAAAGATGATTCTGTTGATATCTTATTAGAAACTATATAATAAGCATTTTAAATCATGTTGACACCCTAACAGATTTTCATTAATGATATAAAATTAAAATATTTAGGATGAAATTTATATACTTTTGGTGGAAAAAACACATTTATAATTAAGTATTAATTTTCATTTAAAAAATTATTTCATTGAGTATCTTGCTTCACACACCACGCCAAACTCAAATGAACTTTGATTTTTATTATTAATATAACTTATTTAAAAGAATGAAAAACAATAATTCAAATTCAAAATAACATATTTATATTTATTAGGAAAATAAAAATAGGACTAAATACACAAATGAATAAAAATATCATGACAATAAAATAATTATTTATATGATCTTCCATATAAAAGATAAAATTAATTAAAACTATATAATTATGAAAAACATTATAAATAAAATTTAATTGTTGAAAGATATCTTAAAAGGATGAATTATTTTAGTGAAAAATGTAACATTATATATATGAATGAAATATGACTGTTATATATAGGAAATGAAAATAGATTCCCCAGAAATAGGATTACTAGATAAAAAGAAATTGGGTTTGAATTTTCCCAATATGAATAGATAATATTTATAATATTTATTAACAAAGTTTATATAATATAATTCCCAAGTAATGTATAATTATTAAATGATATAAAGAGATAAATTTTAATTAAAATAATTTGTTACACAAATAGTTTTTTATTTGTTACATATTGTTATATTTATTGAAATTATTATTAATGAGTGATTTGATATATTTATTAAATAATAATAATAATAATAGTATTTTTAATATTTTTGAAGATAAATATAATTCTTTAATAGGATAATTTTTATATCATTTTATGTTAAAAAGGGATAATTTTTAGGTACATTTTCCTTAGTTATAATTATTATTCATATCCTATAAATTATTAATGTAATAAAATTTTAAAATGAATAATATAATTTATGTACACTCATTTAATTATTTATTGGTATGGAATATTATTAGGATATCATAAAGACTAAAACATACATTTTCTATACTAAAAATTATTTATATGTATTTTATTTTATCTTTTTAATGATGAAATTCAAATACTATGAAATATAATTAGATTAAATGAATTCCAACTTACTATTCATAATGATAAATTTTTGATGTAGTTTCATTTGATTTTTTAGTATAAAAATAAGGCATTTAGATAAAACATTATTTACAATTGTAATGGTAAAAAGGGATAAAAATGGTTAAATGAAATAATAAAAATATATATTATCATAAAACCATATAAATAAGTTTGTTTAAATGAGATTATTCATCAATAAATTGTTGCAACTTCATTATGTTTTCACTTTGTATCCACATTCCATAAAAAATAGAATCCTTAGACATTATCGAATGTAAATTTTCCAAAATGACACACAAATCACACATATAAAAGGAATACTTCTCCATCTATACCAAAATATCATGAAATTTGTTTTATATTGAATCAATACACATTCACTATCCTGGATTCTTCTTATATGTTTGGAATATTTTTTCTAGGTATAAAGTCCAAATCCAATATTCTTTATAAAACTCCATTAAGATGGAATTAATTCACCAAGGTATGTTCATTGTTCATATCCATATATTTCAGTTGAATTACAATACAAACCCTTTATAAATATGATTATCCCTTAGAATGATGTTTTATTAAAATAATTATTTTTTAAAAGAATGACATTATTTTAATATAACTTTATAACCTTACTCATTTCATCGGTATGACATGTTTTTGTTTGGGTCAGTTCTACCAAATACATTTAATATGCTCTACCAACATTATCATTTTCATAATGAAGAACTACGAAGTAATTAATACTAGTAATAGATGAGATTAATTAGTAATTTTTTCAGAATATTATTCTGGTAAGATAATAAAAAAAATATCAATATAAAGTAATATTTTCTTATCATTAAATTACCAAAACAAGCACATTAGAGATTATTGTCCCATAAAACATACCCATTACGTACATGAAGTGGAAATATTACATAATGACTAATTCCTAAAAAAATATTCTCATTTACCATTAATAATTTAGGTTTGGAAAAAATAATTATGATTGGAATCACCCTTCAGAAATATGAGTGAAATAATATAAATTAACGACATCCAATGATAAAAATGAACAATAACTAACTAATATATGTTTAATAAATGAATATTATTTAATATTATTTAATTCAATAGATATTAATAAAGTTATTATAGAAGTTATTATGGTTTTTATTTTTATTATTGGGAAGGTTAAGGTTCATCATTACAAAGAAGGAGTAACAGAAAGGGTTTTCTCATCTAAATTTTTTCTTATTGAAATTTGTTCTATATTTTTCACCTAATTTTATAATATAGTGTATAAAAAGACCCATTAATTAAATATATATATTTTTCATATAATTTTTATTATTTATAATGATTTATATAGTTATTTATCTCAATTTATTTTGATTCTAATGTTACCATTGAGAAAATTGTTTCAATTTTACCATACATTGAAATCATTATATAATATGTTGGAATATATATTTATTTAAAATTATTCATTTTTTACTCTTAAAACTCATCAATTTTAATCACCAACATTAATATATTCAATTTATATGTATTTTATCCATTACATCCTTCATTGGTTTTCAATCCAACAAAAAGGGTGTTTATAAGAGTAGTTGACCTTATTTGTTTTTTATGGTCGAAAATCACTCTCCTCGTGGTATATATTAATAATATTTTTATTTATGTCCACATAATTTATTATATAATTTGTTAAGTTATTGTTCAATTGAATTTACTTTAATTATAAATGGATTAATTTGTTACATTTTTATTATGTTCCTTTTCCACCATGTTGACAATCTTTAAAAAATTCTGAAAAGAATAATTATTTATTACATTATACAATAATTACCTATTACCTTTTTTTGGAAATGAATATTTATCTAAAATATTTTTTTTTCAATGTAAATTATATTCAATTTTTTTATGATTTTTTTAAAACATTTTATCATAATTAATTAATATTAGTTCTTATTTTATGCAATCATTTTCAAATGGATGTTAAATAATGTATTTAATATATTTTAATTGACATTCATGATTCTTATTCTTTAATAGAAAAATTATCTACTGATACCATCAATGTTATTTCTCTATTTTAATTATGAAAAAGTAATATGTATTCTAATATCCCAAGATTTTATCATTCATTTTACTTATATAAATTATTTGTTTATAATTAATTGTTTTTGACCTATGTGTTCATGGAATTAAAATAGATGAATAAATATTTCGTAACAAACTATCACTGAACTAATATATTTTTATTTATTTATAATAATAAATTAAAATAAAATTATATGATACAAAGTATTACACACCATGTATTCTTAGTCAACATAGAATAGTACATCAATTAAAAGCGCATGCATTAATATTGATTAATAAATAGTAAAAATTTAAATCATCAACATTAGGAGATCTCATGGATCATATTAACCATTGAGGACCACCAATAGTCAAAAAACATATAATTAAGAATAAAATAATTTATGGAGAAAGAATATAGTTTCAATATAAAAAGAAAACTAAGTATATAAAATCTGAGAATAAAATAAGTGATTGAGACTATATATAGGAACTAAAGAGGGTAATTGAAAAAATTGTCTTTGGAAATGTGGTTGTTTCAATTAGGGTAATTTATGATATGGTAATTATAATACATAATATATTTATTCTAAATTCACGTTCGGTTAAATAATATAATTTAAAATAACATAAAATAATTATTTTAAAATAATATCAACATTATAAAAAATTTACCAGTTATATCTTAATATTGTTACTATTGTTATTAAAATAGTATATGAAATATATATATAAATATATATGAATAATTTTGGTATAAATATTTCAATATCAATGGGGCACTCTAGCATTGGAGGGAACTATAAATGGAAATGTGGCAGTGGAAGCACCATTGTAGGCACCGTAGTAGCCAAGGAAATGTTGAAGCACTATTCACCAAAGGGCCATTGGGTCAAAAATTGGGGATTTTTTATCCTTTTATAGGGATTTCATGCCCACTAGTCCTATGATCCATGTAATTGGATTAATTACCACTGTGCCAATGGGCCTTGTATTGAATATATAAGGCTTGATGGGTGGTAGATCCTGTGTTAGGTTGTGGGGGGGGGGCTATGGCCCGCCTTTCTCGCCTATGTGTGAGGTGTGTGAGTGTGTAAAGGTTTATATGATTAAAAAATATAACATATGAATTGAAAAATTAGTTTCACTTAAAGTATAATACTAAATGAATAATTATTAATGATAAATAATGCTTAGAAATACAATTTCAATATAAAATATGTTTTACTTATAATTTCTATTTATCCTTTAATATATATATATATATAAATCATCATTTTTGAATATCAAAAACTAAAAATATTTTTTTAATTCATTATGTAATACCCAATTAATTTTCAAATAAATTCAATATATAATGTAATGCATGAAACACTCATTCTCTATGAGAAAATCATGTTGATATATTAACCTATCCATTAGACATAATTTTTCCTCTGTTTTTTTTAGAAAAACATAGATACACAGTTGTGATTACTAATATATTAAGTTTTTGATATGATCAACATACAATTTTTATGAATACGAACATGTCCATTATGAATATAAATGTACCCTTATGAATTGTAATATGAATGATATGAATAATTAACCTAACCAATGTATGATTAAAACAATTATTAACCATATAATTGAAAGTGATTATTTTAAAAATTAATATTTAAGTGTTGGTATTAGTTTGAGAAATAAAAATTTAATTATAAATTTAAATTAATATGTTGATTTAAAATAAAATTTATTTGCATAAAATTTATTCAAAATTAAATATTTTTTAGTCATATAATGTTAGGATAATATTGTGATACTTTTGTTAATTTATGAAAGTCTCATAATATCAGTTTTACCATTAATAGAGGTATTTTTATAGTGAATTATGGTTTCATTTAAAAATTTAATATCAAATATTTAGAAAATTATTTTCATAAAATGGATTCTATATTGAAAATTTATACACAGAAAAATAGTTATGGTTAATTTTTAGTATTTTTAAAAAATACCTGAATTTTTAATGAATAGTAAAATACGGTAATTCGCTGTTTAAATTAATTTGAAGCTAAATAAACTATTACTTGATTCATATCTTATTTAATCACACATGGTTCAAATTACCAGGATTCATTAATATTTTTTTTCATAATAATAAAAACTATTTCTTGTCTTCTCAAAAATAATAAAATAATGAATAAGATATTAAACATTCACCCATCTCATGCACTATAAAACCCACCCCTCACTCACGATTCTCATAAATACTAAAATATTTGAATCCTTTCAATGTTAATACCAAATCCTCTTCCCATGTCTCTACCCACTTCTAGGAGATATTGTTCATTCCCAAAGACTAAAACCCCTTCCCTTCAGGAGGTTCTCAGGGAGGATATTTGAAGAGGTAAACCCTCTTCTATTTTCTTTTCATTTGATTTTCAAATTATTTTCCTTCATCAAGGAAAATCCTTGATAAAAATGATCATTAAAACTCCATTATAATTTATATATTAGAATGATATCATGTTAATGGAATATCCTTCCTCAAACTATTGTCACTCTCTTTTATTTTTGAATCAAAATCATCAACCGGGAGGTATCAATTTACAACCTAATGGATGATGAAACTTCATTATTCAATATATCTTTCATGGATTCTCATGAAATCATTTTACGATTTAATTACATTATAAAATATTTATTATGTCTTATTTAATGTTCTGTAACTATTATATATACATAATTTTAATTTATACAATAAGACTAGTTTGTTATAATCTCAATATTTCCAAAATAATATAAATGATTATCACTAATGTTCTATCTTGTAAATAATCCTAATACCATATAAAAAATGATTTATATCAACATTTAATCTTATTTATGTTCAGTATAATTATATAAAAATAATCCTATTTTATTAATCTAATTCCACATGAACTTCAAAACAAGTCTTCAAGTATACCAATCATGAAAACCAATGAATCGAATATTTCTGAATGATATAATTTTATATTATTACCCATAAAAAATTCAATAAATATACTTAATAAAATTAAAATAAATCATATACATGTGGATAAGGATATGAATTAATATATTAATGGATTTAATTTGATTATCAAGGATGTTAAGTTCAATTTCATAACTCTTTCGTACATAAGGTAATGGGTTTCTACCCGAACCTCGGTTTTCTTTCGGGTTACTCAAAATTAAATTCATAATTATTATTTTGTACACCTCATAAATTCATTTTAATATTATATTCATGTGTACCATATAGAATCATTCTTTATTCTATGGGGAGATAGAATTTCTATAAATATCATTAACAATTCTCACGTTAAACAAGCCAAATTCATGCAAACTTCTCATATTCTTACGTGTTTTCAAGAGTTGTCTATAATACTTTTTAAACCACCAGTATTATTTTAAAAGCCTTAATTTTACCATTGAAAAACTTCCTTAGTTATTTTATGGTTTATGAAACAATTTTTTCAAAAGAACTCTTATTTTCCACGTATAATTGTATTTCTATAAAATAATCCCTTCATTATTTTATTAGATTTTTATTGGATTCAACGCCTATGTTTAATTTTAGGTATTATTGATGTTAATATAATTTTTTATCATCTACAAAATTTTATTAAATGGTCTATGATTAGTTTGATAGTGGACGTGTTATCTTGATACCATTCACCATATTACTCAGAATGGTTAGTGAATATGTGCACGGATTGGGGAAAGTTATTTCATATGCTCATGATCTTTTTGTTTATCCCATTTCATATTAGTAATGAATAGAAATTATATTGTGATGTGTGGGGACTACTAAACCCCCCCCCCCCCCCCGATGCACCGGTAGGTCTCTTGAGACAAAATAGCATTGGGTTTTGGCTGAGGCCTTACCCTCGTATTTTCAGACATCATGGCCAAGTCATTGACAACATGTTTCATATGTCTGGAATTATGAATTCCCCCATTAGGGTATTAGACATTGACAAACCATGTTTTTATTCAAGTATTATAATATCAATGGTAATGTTTCATTCTCTTAGGATCATTTATATGGCCTTATTTAATCATATTTCATTAATTTCATATTATGATCACGTATACATTTAAAGGCTTCAATTGTTCAACATGACTAGTGTTTATTTATAGGATTAATTTCTCTGTATAAATTACCCTTAATAGGAATCTGTTCTTACCCCATTATTATGTTTTATTTTTCCATAGGTTCTGAAGATAAATATTATGAATTACTTTCAGGGATAATCTAAGAGTCATAAATGTTTCAAATGGAATTTATTTTATTTATTTCATTTAGAGTTTTAATTTTAAACTTATGTTTTTTTCTTGTTTTCCTAAAAAACGAACATATTTGTTTCTTCAGGATAAAACATTCTTGTAATCAATCCAATGTATTAATATAAGAAAACAGCTATGGGAAACTTGGGTTTGGGTCCTTACACTTTGTATCAGAAAAATTTTGTTAGAATATTTTGAAAATTGATTTAGAAGACATATATTGGGAAGAAAACTCTAAGGAATAAATTGATGATAAGAAATAAAAAAAATGTCATAATTTTGGTAAGGTATAGATTATATGGATCTATGTATGAAATATATCCATGTGTGTATACTACAATTGGAAGTGGTACTATCTAGGACGTAACTAGCAGTAATATATCTAACAAGGTGTTCCAGGTCAGTGTCGAGGTAACCTAGTAAATGACAATGGGTATTACTAGTCACCTGGTTTGACACTCATGGGGGGGATATTCTTATGATAATTAATATTTTCTTTATTAAAAATTCTGAAGGATTAAATTGTAAATATGTCCTCAATGAATCCATTAATATGATTATGAAATTAGACCTGCAAAAAAATTCTATTTATGTTAATTTTTTTTTCTAGTTAGACATTATACATTATGATTCATAACCTAATTTATTGTGTTCCATTTTTTAAAATTGGAACCCATTAGAGTTAAAGAAAACTTCCAGAATGCATATATCAAGTGTAATAATTTCTCCCCAACGTTAAATATTGATATGTTTTGAAAAAAAATTCACTAGTTATCAGAAACTTATTACAATAATGAGACAACCAATTTAGGTTATGAATAACAACCTTACCCATATAGAGCATCCAGATCCATAATGTGGTGGAGCAATGATAGACAGATTTATGTGATAATAGCCTCTATCATTCAATGAGACAAAAACCCCATTCATGGTGGAGCAGTGGATTTTTTCATTAGATAAGAAATCTATCTCATTGTGATATACCAAAATAATGATGTTTAACATGAAAATTTATCATCATTCAACATATGCGGATCATTGGTGGTCGCTAGATTAAAACAAGTAGGAGGAGGAATGAATAAAAGAAATGGAATGGATGAAATTTAAGTAAATATATTCATAGAAAAATATTTTCAACTTGAACAATGAGTAGATATAGTGTGGTAATTTTTTATTTTGAAAATAAGAGAGGATGAAAATTTTATGAAGTAATAACCAATTTTAAATTTCTTGAAATGAATATCGCATATTACAGGCATAATCCAAGAAGTGTGATTGATGGATTATTTGATGCCTTAAGGAGCGGCTTCTCAACACCCTTCAAAGTCAAGAGGGTTTCTCATCTCTCCCATGCTCTAGGGTTCCCCTTCGTTTTATCCCCTGAGGGGGGAGGCGGTGATGTTGACATTACACCGGTAATTCATCCCTCTTCCTTCTACCCATGTCTGTTTCTATTTCATTCGTAAGTGGGTGCTCGACAGTTTTCGTGACGTAGGTGGTATGTGTTGCTACTTGAGGTTGGAGCTCGGGGGTTTTGTGTTGATGCCGTTGTCAGTGTTCACTTCCCCTCCTTGTCAAATTCTTATGCTCTAAGTGGTTGGAACATTTTGAACTCCGGCGATGCCTTCCGCATTTCTAAAGTGACGAGATCCATGCTCAAGGAGGCCGTTCTCATTGAGTTCAGCTCAAATCCTTCATCGGCGATGATACCTCAGTTCAACATTGGGCCTCTCAGTCCTGGGTGATATTGGGTCGGCGTTGCTACCTTTAATGTTTTTAATTCTTGAAATTGCACTAGAGAAGTTGAAGGCAGAGGAGAATCCTTGTTCGAGCATGGTGATCTATCTGGTGACCATTGATTTGTATTAAAATTCCATCATGAAGAGAAAGTATCCAAAAATAATTTTTTTTAATCCTGATGGGTAAATTGTGATTCCTCCAGACTGACCCTGAACATGCACAAATTTTTAATTTAAATGATCTAAATTGGCATCAAAATGATGTTGATGATTGTCTTTCTTTGTGTAATGTTGTTTTATGATGTGTCTCCATTGTGCCCCGTCATTTTGTGTTTAAGGGAATTTAAACCAGTTCAACTACAAGGGGGTTCTCCAGGGGAGGTTTAGAGCAGAAAGATTTCACATATTCATTACTCTTCGGATTCAAACGTTAGAGGGGGTATGGCATTGCCAATGGTTCTAGGCCGATTCACCCATGCACAAGATAACATTCCAAGGAGTGATGAGAAGGTGGAAGTGGATCGTAATTGTTTTTTATGCTAGGTAGGGGCCCTTTAGTGTAGTTTTGAATGAGTTTTTTGACCTTTAGCTGATTTTGGAGGCTTTGTTGTTTTATAATTCTTTGATTTCATGTTGGGTTCCCCCTAATCCCATATATGGGGGTTTATGATCATACAAATTTAATTTTCAGGCATTAGTGTCAAAGAAACATTACCCAAAGAAGTCTAAGGGAATAAGGCCAAGCTTATGCGATCACAAATACTGATGTTAACATTTCTAATGATGTAGTGGTTAGTACTTTAATTATCTCTGCAAACTTAGATAATGATTTATTTCATTTTGGATAATTGGTTTCTTATATATCTTCCGAATTTTTATGAAAAGGATAATTTCAAATTTGATTTAATAAAGGAGTTTTCAGAAAAAAATAATTTGGAATGTATCATTAAAACTAAGATGTGTCGATTAATCCTTCTTATAGCACATAAATGTTCTTTAGTTTTTGACCTTATCATCATACCAGTGGTTAAATTTTATATAATTCTTAGTCTGAATTCTCTTCCATGTTTTTATGTAATAATATTTTGTTGGAAGATACAATTTTTTTAATTCATGGTGAATCTCTTATCCTTGGAGAAAAAACATAGTCAATTGAACTAGATCCATCTCTATTAGCTCTACAGAATTAAATTCATGGGGAGGGAGAAAAAAATATCCATGGATGAGGAATGAAATATTAATATTGAGGATTTACATATTGTGAAAGAATGCATACATTTATTTCCATCTGATTTACCTAGACATCCTTCAGAGGGTAAAATTGATTTTTCTGTTAATTTAATTCAAAGATAAAGGCTTATATTAAGGACACCATATAGAATGGCCACAAAAGAATTAGTAAAACTAAAGAAATAAATAGACTAATTGATTGAGAGAGGATTTATCCACCCTTGTTTTCCCCATGGGGAGACCTTCTACTATTTTTCAAGAAGAATGATAGATTCATGAGACTGTGTGTTGAATATAAATAAATCAATTCTATTATAATAAATAACAAGTATCCTATACCCCATATTGATAATTTATTTGAGCAACCTCATTGAGCCCTTTATTTTTTGAATATTGACCTTCAATCTGGATATCATCATATGCATGTTTGGAAGGAATATATTCCAAAGACATCATTTCAAACCATGTATGTGCATTACAATTTACATTAATTTTTTTTTTAAATACACCCTATGTTTAAATTGATATAATTAATAGAGTTTTCAGGGAATATCATGATTACTTTTTTGTTGTATTTATTGAGGATATCTTGGGGTACTCTAAAACTATAAAGATTAAGAGAATCACTTGTGCATAATTCTGAAGGCTCGTAGAAGGAACGAGTTGTGTGTGATGTCTAGAAATTGTGAAATCAAGCTTCAAATAGTTTCTTTTCATGACGATATTGTCTATATGGATTGAATCCTACATGATCCTGCAAAGACAATGGTTGTTCTGGAATGGAATACTCTAGTAAAAATAATCTTTATATGCTGATTTATAGGTTTAGAAGGCTATTATCGGTGTTTCATTTAGAACATCTCATGTTTATCTAACCCATTAACCTATATTACCTTTTAAGGGGTTAGGTTTATATATGAAAATAACATCAATAATGTTTCGAAAAATTGAAGAAGAGGTTAGTGAATTTTCCAATCATGACTCTACCATCATGAAATGGTGGATTTGTAATTTATAGTGATGTATAAAAGAAATGATTTGGTAGTTTCATTTTTTATAATGATAAATTAAGTATCTATGCCTAAAGGTAGTTAAAAATTCAGGAATAGAACTATCCAACTAATGATATTGAGTTAGAATTTGAAATATTTTCTCTAAAAATCCGAAGACATTATATATATGGTGAAAGATGTGAGATATATACTAATAACAAGAGCATGATATATATCTTCTCACAGAAATAACTAATCATGAGGAAAATGTGATGGAGGTAGCTATACAAGGATTATGATTATTTTATAAACTACTATCTCGGGAATGAAAATAATGTTGAAGAGGTAATGAGAAAGAAATGTCATAGTTTTTTGAATAAAATTTATATTGATAAGGATCCTATGTATATAGATATTGTGAGGATACATATGGGAATTATCAAATAATGTGAGTCATCATTACTTATTCAAATTTTCTCAACAGTCTTTATTTGAATGAATTAAAAGTTCCCTATCTCATTTTTAGAATATTTTAAAAAAATTAACGTTGTGAATGAAGGGAATTTAGAAATTATCATTTGTGAGTATAGAATTCAAAATTATTGTAGAAGGATATGTGTTCCCTCTATACATAAGGTAAAAAGTTGTTATGGGGTGATTCTCATTGTTCTAATTAATCTATAAACCCGTTTTTCTCTAAGAGGTCTATTGATTTTAAAGAATACTTTTGGGGGAAAACATGAAGTGTGAAATGTCTCATTATGTGTCTTTATGTTTACTGTGTCAACATGTGAAGTCTTAAAAATTTCATCCTAGAGAAGTCATGTGACCTCTACATATTCTTACATTGAAATGGAATGACATCACCGTGGATTTTGTCACTTGATTAAAAAAACTACAAGAACGAATGATGAAAAAAGGGTTGTTGTTGATCGACATCACAAATCATCACATTTACACAAAATAAGGGATTATTTTCCACTAGAGTGCCTTGAAAATATCTATATCAATAATATTTTAATACTTCATGGAGATCCTCTCTCAATTGTGCTTGATCATGATCTAGAATTTACATCCAAATTCTAGAAATGTCTCTGGAAATCCTTCTATATTGAGCATCATTTTAGTAATGATTGTCATCCTCAAATAGAAAATTAATTATAAAGGATGATCCAAACATTAGAGGACATTTTTAGATCTCCCTCAAATTATTTTCAAGGTATGGGGGATCATTATTTACCATTGGTAATTTTTCCCTACAAAAATATTTTAAATTCGTGTATTGATATGACACTATATGTAGCCTTGTATGGAAATATATTTCGTACCCCAACATGTTGGGGTGTTGTATGTGATGGATTATTGTAGGAAAATAGCTTGGGGAGGAATAATTAGGTATGGAAAGGACTATTCAATCAAATATTGAAGAAGATAAAACTAGAAAAAAGAACCAGGATGATTATCGAATGCAAGATTTTTAATTTCAAGTGGGAGATTGTGTTTTATTTAAAGCAACTCCATAGAAGGGTGATATATGATTTGA
The DNA here is from genome assembly GCA_963277665.1 of Viscum album. Classification (NCBI taxonomy): domain Eukaryota; kingdom Viridiplantae; phylum Streptophyta; class Magnoliopsida; order Santalales; family Viscaceae; genus Viscum; species Viscum album. The sequence continues at coordinate 323,399,564 of OY728156.1, forward strand.
AATGAATAGTAAACTGAGCCCCATGTTTATTGGTCCTTTTGAAATTATAGTGATAATTGGAGCTGTGGATTATCATTTGGGAATCCTATTTATCCTCTCTAAGGTACAAAATGTGCCCAATGTCTCTTCATTAAGGAATTATATTCCAGACCAAACACATGTAATCACTTATAACGGTATATAATTTTATCCTATCTTAACTTATTGTGAATTTCCTATCTTGATTCTGGACACTAAATAACATATATTGAGGAATTTTATGACTCAACTAGTAACGGTACGTTGGATACAACAAACAATGGAAGAGGCAACTTGGGATCTTGTAAACATATGATGAAGACAAAACCAAAATCATTTTATGAGGAAACATTTTGGATGTTTTGAGTATGAAATTATTGTATAGGGGGAATAATGTAACACCCCCCGACTTTAAAAATAATTTTAATATAAAATGTAATGCCTAAAACAATGTCTCTATAAAAAACCTTTTAATATTTACCTAGATGTTAAACACAATTTTTCTACCATATTAAATTGAATTTCAAGAAAAAAACATACCTAATTGTGATCAAGTCAATATTTAGATTCTTATTGGATCAAATTTCCTTTAGGGGGAATAGTATCATGGTCATTATGAATATTACATTTACCCATATGAATTGTAATACGACCCTTTTGAATAATTAACATAACCCATGTATGTATAAATATAATTTAGACACTATATAAATCGGAGTGAATATTTTCAAAATTAATAATTAAGTGTTGGTATTTTTTAGTAATAAATATTTAATTAAAATATGAAATTTATAAATTTATTAAAAATAAAATTAATTTTAAAAAATGTATTCCTTAATTAATATTTTGTTGTCCTATTATTTTAGGGAAATTTTTGAGACCATAGATAATTTATGAATGTTTTATAATACGAGTTTTAAAATTTAATTATACACTGGGTTCAAATTGGCATGTACTTTTTACTATTTTTGAAATAAATAATTATCACTTTTACATGTCTTTAGAAAAATAATAAAATAACGAATAAGACATTAAAAAGTCTCCCGTCTCCTCCATTATAAAACCCACCCCTCAATCCCTCTTGTCCTCGCTCATCTAAGCCTTGAAGATTCACAATGTAATTCCAAAATACTCTTCCCTAGTCTCTACCCACTTCAAGGAGATCCTGGTCTTCCCAGAAGACTGAAACCCCTTTTATTATGGATGTTCTCAAGGAGGATATTTCAAGACGTAAACACTCATCCGTTTTCTTATAATTTCATTTTCTATTTATTTTCATTTCATTTCCTCAAATCCTCTTTCTATGGGATCACGGTAAATTTATTATAATGTATATAATGTAATGATATCATTATAATGTAATATACTACATCAAACTAATATCTCTATCTCTTTTATTTTAAAAAAGAAATAATCATCTAGGAGGTGCTGATAAATCACCTACGTGGACGAAAAATCTTCGTTCTTCAATTTCTATTTCAAGGATGGTCATGAAAAAATTAATAAGGATTTTATATATTATAAAGTTAGTATTATCTATTATTTAATGCTATGAAATATGTTTATGTATAAAAACTAATTAATATGAAACAAGTATATTGTAAAAATAGAAATATTTCCAAAAAAAATCTAAATGATATCACTAATGTTCTTTCTATTTACTCACCCTCATACCATATAAAAAAATTAATTATATCACCATTTAATATTATTTATTTTTTTTAGTATATAATAAATTCAATTCTGGTGAATCATACAAACTATACATGAACTTCTATACTCATATATAAATATATAGATCATGAAAACCAATTATTCGAACACTTCCGAGTGATAAAATTGTATCTTATAATAGATCCAAAAACACAAAAAATAATTTATTATAATTATACTAAATAATTTTTTTTATAAGGATATTAATTAATTTAATTAATAGATTTTTTTTCCAAGATGTTAAGGTCAAGTGCAAAACTCATTCTGACATAAGTTAAGGGTTTTCTACCCAAACCTCCATTTTCTTCTAGGTTAATCATTATCACTATTAATCCCTATTAAATTCTTAATTATTTTTATTTACACCTCCTAAATTCATTGTGAGTGTTATATATATGTGTAACAAATAGAATCATTCTTTATCCTATGGGGAGTTAAATTTTTTATAAAGATATTTTTCAATTCATCCAGGCAAACAATCCCAATTCAAGGGAAATTATTGAAATATTACCTATTTTCAAGTGCACTCTATAATCTATTTTAAGACACAATTATTTTTATAAATCCACCCATTTTATTATTTAAAACCTATATTAGTTCATTTCTGGTTTCACACATTAAGAGGTCTGACGAGACATATAAGAATTGGGTTTCAACCAAGGCCTTACCCAAGTATTTTTCGATGTTTTGGTCGAGGCATTGAAAACATTTTTCAGATGTTCGGTATTATGCATTCTATTATTATTGTATTAGTATGTCATGACTAGACCCCCGGGTCCCATCAAGTGACAACTTCAATCCCTCTTTCCATTGTCCAGGGGCTGGTGACTATAACTAGAAAGGAAAAATCCAAAAAGGGAAGACATAACCTTTAAAACTATACAAAAAACAGACAGGGCACACTGTACCCATGAAAAACACAATGGAAAAGGGGAAGTACAACCACCACTAAACCCCCCACTATGAGTAAATGTAAGTACTAAAATTGAAAGGGGCCAATATACAAGGACAACTTAATGAGTGGTATAAAAAAGGAAAAATAATCTCTAGAGATCGTCCTCCGAGGATTCTACCAGAAGGGAAGGTATAACTTGTCTCAGTGGCTCACCACATCAATCGGACACCTTCGTGCACTGTCTAGCCCTTTCTCTCCAAAGTCTCAGTTAAGTTTTCAGTCGTCTGCACAAGGCACTACATGGTATGAGAGAAGCCTATGCAGGGTTGAGTATAACAATACTCAGTATGTATACCGAGACCCATGAAGGTCTCTCATAATCCAACAAAGGAAAACCTCAAAGCATGATCTCAGTAAAGAGCACATATTATAAGATAGCTCACACCAGATATATAAAATAAAGAGTGGGAATAAAGATGATTAGTCTTAAAGTTGATGATCTTTTTCAAAAGTGGTGCTTTGATTTGGGTTCAAATATGGTATCTTGGTGATGACCCACAAAGGGTCACTATGTGCTGACCCACAGAGGGTCGCTAGGTACTGACCTCGAGAGATTCGCCAGGTGATGACCCATATAGAATCCCAAGGTGTAGGCCCATAGAGGATCACTAGGTGCTGACCCATAGAGGATTTCTAGGGGATAACCCATAAAGGATATGTACCCACTAACCCACAAAGGATCTCTATGTTATCACCACCTAGGATCCCTAGGTGATTAGCTATAGATGATCTCTAAGTGCTGACCCATATAAATTCTCTATTATATCATCTTACCATAACCAGCCACTTTATTCCCTCACTTAGTGTGCCTGATTTCATGAAGATCCAATCCTAAAGTTACAATTTGAATCTCAAACTCCACTAAGTCCCACATAGACATAAACCCAAGGAACATTTTGTCATAAGGGTTACAATGCGATAGAAGGCGCCTTAATCAGACGCTTGGTCCGTATGATATATGAGAAATAGATAAAAGGGACTGGATGGAATTGAGTCCCATCCATCCCGATCATATTCCAACTTCTTAAAAAATAAATAGGAGTATCTAAGAGGGATCACCTCATAAAAAGGGTCATCCTCCAATAGATGGTTCATAAATCAAACATCTAGTCTGCGAGTTATAGTCGTTTTAGTATAACAAGGCTGGTCATGTCAAGGTCTTTTCCGACCGTATCAGACCGACCTGACCAAGCATGAGGGTTCGGTGTGGGTCCAGTAAGGTCCCTACCCAACCGGACTATTAGGGCCGCGGTCAGGCCTGATTGCGGGTTTATAACGGTTGGCGCGGGTCCGGCCCACGAGGTGGCCCGTCCACCCTGGTGGGAAAGTGCCTGACTTGTGGTGCGTGACCAACCTGAGGAATCCGACACGCACATTGCAGGCTGGTTTCCAAGGTCAGATGGGTGGGATTCAGTTCTTCTAGCAGGCAGTGCCAGTAGGCACCACCCCATTATGGCCTTCACAAGATGGTTGTTTCTTCACTAGCTAAGCATCCTGAGTAGGCTGCTCAATCTCCACGTGGAAATAAAAGCCGCGACATCATCCCCTTCCATGGTAGTATGGACACAACACCTTGCCACCACTTTTCCAGTGGTCATACCTCCTCCACGCAGCTAGCATGGGCCAGTCATAGCCACGGGTTGCTGATGTCACAGCACTAGTGACACCATCCTTACTGGAGATGCTTCAGTGGTCTATTCTTTACCATGTTTGTGCAAACGGGCCTATTGGGTTTCCCCCTACACTTTGAACCCCACAAAAACGCATTTCCACCACATTTCTCAGTCTCTAATGAAGAAGGCACAATTTCCAAGATCATCAGATGGTTTGGGCCATGTTCGGATATGCAGGTTCCCTTCACATTACCAATTTATTGTGGGGAAAAATAGAAATCATCACAAATATTATGAAAATCCCCAAATCAAATCCCCACGTCAACCTCCACAACATCGAACGAGTCGCTGATCAACCCGTTAGTCTATTTTTTTGCTTTCTTTGTATTTATGCAGGAACAAGATAAGATGAATAATAAAACACATAGAACAAATAAATTCCCTATCCAGATTTAGTTCCCAAATGATGGATAAGATCTGCATTCATAGAAGTTCCATGCTCTTTGTCGCTCATCATCACCTGTCGATATCTGGATCAAATATTCCAATGACTGGTGTTCATTATTCGTTCATCGTTTGGGGGTGATTTAATCAAAATTTACGTGGGAGGTTTCCCCCATTGTCATTAATCCATTCACCAACATATTGATTAATTAAAAGAAAATAATCTTGATGTTGTGTTCATTAATGTGGTTCATTAATGAACCTTAATTAATGAACCATTTACTAAATAGGTGTTGTTGTTACACAAAAAATAAATGAGTCATTAAATTACTGTCATTTAATGATCATAGTTACACTATAGTTCAACCAATCGTTTCTCAATTGTTTAAGAAAATAATAAAATAACCCAATGTATTATTTTCCTATTTTTTTAAAATGTCCAAAATTTAGCTTTTTCATCCGACCATTGCCTGTTGAAGTTAAGATTTACCTAATCAAATCCCGACACCAAGAATTCAATAGGGCCCTATAATTTTTGATCTGAGCATCAGTTCAAAATATATTAAATTATTCTCAAACATTTGATTAGTGTATCTTAAAAAAAGTTAAAAAATTAGTTCTGGGATCTTCAGTCCTTGGGAATCACAAGATGTCAAATTTCCCAGTCTCAAAATAATTCCATGTAATTAAAAAATATACATAATTTTTGGGTCTGTATATTCTCCCCAACATAGGGAATTACGTCCCCAAAAGCCAAAAAAAATATCTAAGAAAAAAAATTGTGGTACTAAGAATGAATCTAAGCCTACGACTCCCATTATCTCTCTGTTAATTTCCAATACTAACACCGAACTCTCACCAGAGGAATTGACCATCCAAGAGGGACCCTTTATTTTTTATCCTTTATCTCTAGTGGGAAATACATAGAATTCACCCCATCATCAATGTACAGCTCACCCCGTTTGATGACGTGTGATGAGTAATACATGTATCTATTCAGCTGCGATGCATAAAAAATGTTACGGACTCGGTTCATCTGTGGGGGAAGAGCTATGCCACTTCTCCAAATTTACTATGATTCTATAATTTTCCAATGAAACTCATATATAGCTTTCTTACCTAGTAGAATATCCATAATCCACATCATGGTGATACTTGTAGAAAGATATGGTCTCCCTCCTCGACCTCCAAGGGTCCCCGTCTCCTTCCAGAATATGACTTATGCCTTTAATGTGCAGTTTTCATCCTCTCCTGGAAGATTTTCACCTTCTCGTGGGAAGCCCGTACCAACTATGGAACCATAAGTGGTGACCCTACTGGGTCTATCCAGCATATAGGTGATCTTCATGGTCGCCCAGATAGGGCCTCAAATATCCTCATTCTGATGGTAGAGTGATAGTTGTTGTTGTAGGCAAACTCCACCAGTGGCAGGTGGTCCTACTTACTATTTCCAAAATCATGGACGAAAGCACATAACATGTCTTCATTTTTCTGTATGGTCCAATCTATCTAAACTTATGCTTGAGGGGGTAAAGCAGTTCCCAAGTGTAGCTATGTCCTGAATGCCTCCTTTAATCCCTTCCACAACCAGGATGTAAAATGAGCATCACGATCTGAAATGATGGTTGATGGTATCCTGTGAAGCGGTAGAATCTCTTGAACATAGAGGTTCCCCAAGACATTTACTGATCCCTACTTCTGAATGGGTATAAATTGGCCAACATGGTGAGTTGGTCAACGATCACCCACATAATGTTGTGTCCCCTGGACGTGCGTGGTAACTCAGTTATCAAGTCCACAGTGATACCTTCCCACTATGATTTTGGTACCACTAGTGGCTATTCTATGTCTGCTGGAACCTGATGCTCGACCTTCACTTACTGACAAGTGAGTCATGATGAAACGATCTATGGGATTTCTTTTTTCATACCTGGACACAAATACTAAGGTCGGAGGTCTGGGTACATCTTTTCCACACCAGAAGCTACATCCAAAATATCATGTATGGAACTCCCTCACCACCTCATCCCGTAATGTCACTGGTACCATGTTTCATCCTAAGAAAATAATGACTTCCTCCCCTCCAATTAAAATTCATCCTAATGTTATACTAATGATATTAGAGAATGTTTGGGCTTCCAGTCAACGTCCCCAAGTTGTGCCTCCCGAACTCACTGAATGAGTGGGGGATTGAAAGTCATGGAATTGAGGTATGATGCTCCATCATTATCCATAAAGGAGATCTACAATGCGACTACCTATTCTGTCACCTCACACAGTAGATGTAGACCCAACCTCCTGTCGAGTACATCTGCTACTACACCGCCTTCCCGGAATTGTAGACTATTTCAAAGTTAGAGTCATTTAGGAACTCTTACCATCAACAATGTATCAATTTCATATCCTTCTGTGAGAAGATATACTTGAGACTCTTATGATCGGGGAAGATAGTAAACTGTTCACACATCAAGTAGTTTTTCCACATCTTCAAGGAAAATACATTTCTTCTTACTTGAGATCTTGGGCCTTGTATTTTTTCTCATGTTTCTTCTATTTTCATGATCTTTAAGTAACCACTTCTGGATCTTGCATCAGGACACTTCCTAATCTCACCCCTAATGCATCATAGTAGACTACATACCCAATTCCTTTTTCAGGTAGCCTCATGTTGGGGGCACTCGTCAGCCTCCGCATCAGCCCTTACAAGCTTTTCATGAATGTCTCCATCCATACGAGGGTCTATCCCTTATTTTTGAAAACTGAAATGGGTGCTACTACTCTAGAAAATTTGGGTACCAATCTTCAGTTGTACCCGACCAACCCCATGAATATCCTCACCTCAGTCATGCTCCTAGGTGTCTCCCAAGAAAGAACTACCTCAATCTTTTCCAGATCTACTACAACTCCATCCTTTGAGATGACTTATCCTAGAAAGTTGACCTCACCTATCCAGAACAAGAAATTTGAGAGCTTACCATAATGTTTGTGCTCTCAGAGTGTATCTACAATTATTTGCAGTTGTGTGCTATGCTCCTTCTCTCACACCGAGTACAAAAATATTTCATCCATTAAATCCACCACGAAGTGATTGAGGTATGGCTGGAAGATCCAATTCATGAGTCCCAAGAAAATTGTTTGATCATTGGTAACACCAAATCGCATCACCAAGAACTCATAGTGGCGGTAACAACATCTGAAATTTGTCATCAGTTCGTCCACATCCAGCAATCAGAGCTGTTGATAGATAGATCTAAGGTCTATCATTGAAAACCACCAAGCTCTATTTAGATGATTAAAGAGGTCATCAATCCTCGGAAGAGGATAATTTTTCTTCATCGTCACCTAATTCAGGAACTGATGGTCCATTCAAAGCCTCATGATCCGATCTCCCTTCTTGGTGAACAACGTCGAGGATGCCCATGGAGAAACACTAGGTCTCACAAACCCCTTCCTCTACATGTCCTACAACTATACCCCCAACTCTGAAAGCTCTATGAGATCCATCCGATATGATGATATAGATATCAGTGTCATCTTGGATTATATGTTGTTGTACAAGTATACCTCACTATGATGAGGTAATCCTGTATCATCTTCAATAAAGAAATGAAAATATATGTCCACCACAAAAGGATAGCTCGGACTACTGTCGTCCCCTACACTGAGGGTAAGGGAAGCCATCTATTGAGTGATCGACTGAACCCACCCTTGAAAATGTCCATCATATGCTGTAAAAGCTCCCTTATTGTCATTGAAGTAAAAACAAGTCATATCCTCATGGACACACGACACTTTTCACCTAAAATAGTCAATTTTTTCATGGAATATCAATAGCCAGTCCATACCCTAGATGACATCGTATATACTTGACACTGCTACATGGAGATCCCAACCAAAGCTCTCACCTACTAGTGTATGCTCACACTGTTATCACCTATTTGTAATCATTGAATATTCTCCTTTTGGAGTCAATAATCATAAGGATCAAGCCAAGAGATCCACCAGAATCTCTGAGCTTCGAATGAGAATCGTGGTAATGAAATAGTTACTAGAACCTATGTCTATAATAACATCAGATAGGGTAGAGTATATAAATATAATTCCTCGAATTATCTCCAAATCACCGTGGTCATAGGAGTCTTATTCCTGAAGCTGAGTTCATCCCTGTCCACATACTCCCTGAGGTATGGGTGGAAAACCTAGTGGTGGTGGTGGTAGTACCTCAAACCGTCACACACCGCCTGCTACAAGACCCACTCTTCATCCATGTTCGCCACCCTGTGGACCTCCTCGCTTGAAACCCTATCATTATCTCAGTGGTCCCTTGACTGCCTACTGGTCATCTATTAGGGGTGTCGAATTGTCTTAATCCATGTTCCCTTATTCACCTGAAGAGTGAAAATATCTAGTCTTCAAATGACCTCATATTGCTCACGAGCTCCACACCTCCAACAATTGCATCCTGGGGTCATCCTCTGAATGTTTTGGCCCATTTGGGCCTCTAAGTCATCTTTATACTGCCTACTGCAGATGAATTTTCCACCTGTCGTTTAGTGGTAGCTCTCTCCATTAGTTCCTGCTCTACTAGGAATCTCTCCACCAGTAGGGCTCTCTCTAGAACTCCGGCCTGCATCAGAATGTTGAGTGAAATAATGAATTGTCTGATCTCACATTGAAGACCCTGCTCAAAGGTCTGACCTTGATGAAAGGGTCTCATACAATATTGGTGGATTAGAAAGAGAGTTCAGAAAATCTCCCCGAGTACTGGGCCACAGTTAGGCTGTGCTACTGTAAGTGCAGTAGATCCTAAATACTCATCGAGCATAGTGTTGTTGGTATGAATTATTCCTTGAAGATGCTCTCAACGTCAAACCAGAAATGATTCATCTCTTTGTGTGTCTACAGAGTTAGGCTCCACCAACTCCCTGCTATTTTCAAAAAGTGACTTTCATGTAGGATCACCATATGGTCTGCCAGTGTCTCAACCAAGCGGAAAAATCATGACATAACCTCCAGCTAGTCCTCAAATGCCCGCAGATCTGTCTCTCCTATAAAAATTATAGGCTTTCGTCTCTTGAACTCATGCAATGTGCTCACTCAATGTGCACTATCCACTGGTGGGGATGGTAGAAACTACTACTCCATGGGTGGTGGTACTACTGGTACACCACGCAAAGGTGATACTACCTTATGTGGTCCCCCCACTGACAACTCATCACTCAATGGACCATCATTATGATCCCTAACTAGAATCATGTCTAGCTGCCTTCAGGGATGTATCATGTAGAGAAACTGATGTGCCATGATAAATAATTTATACCTGGAGAGCTACCTCAAATGAGATCAAGAGAAATACATAATCAAAATAAATGCAACTAGTGTTTTCGGGTATCGAGTCTGAAAAAAGAATCCACCATCTTGGTTTATGGATACGTCAGCCACCACACAAATGATGGACTCTTCAAACTGAAAACCAAACCCAAAACATAGATCACTTTTCCCATGTGAAAATATGGAGACTTAGTTTTTCATTTAGAAACATGATATGAAACCACTTTTTCATGACCTGTCCCCCGTGGACCATCCAGTGACTATCCCAGGCACTCTTTCCAAAGGCTATGGGATATTGACTAGCACCAGAAAGGTGAATCACAAAAAGAGAATGCTTTTCTTTTAAACCAGTACACCCATAGAAATGGAACAATGTACACAAGAAAACCACAATCGAAAAAGATTAGTACAACCACCACTAAAAACCACCACTGGGATTAAAAGTAATGATTGGAAGTAAAATTGGCCTGTATACAAGACAAACTAAAATAGTAGTTCAAAAAAAGGAAAAAATATCCAAGGATCATCCGCTGAGGATCATACCTGAAGGGTACGTACAACTCTTCATTCCAGCTCACCACATCAATCAATCACCCCCATGAACCATCTAGACCTAGCTCTCTAATGCCTCATTCATGCTATATGTTATCTACAGAGACACAACAATGTTCGTGTTATGATCATGAAGGATTGATAAGAATAATGTTGTACATCTCGTTCCCCTCGTTGTTTGATTTTCATGATCATAATCACCTTCTTATTTGTCTAACATTGTTTTTAAGTGTTGTGGATGATAGGCAAAAGATTGCCAATGGATTGGCCCAAGAATGGACAAGAAGTGGACTGAAATTCAGTCCACCGGCCAACCGGTGGCCCATCCACCGGTCAGCCGGTGGAGCCAAGTCTCGAAATCTCCCAAATTCTTCAAGCACCGGCCAGCCGGTGGGACTGTACCGGCCAGCCGGTGGAGCCAGTCAAACTAGCCGTTGCAGTTTGACCAGGCTGGCCCACTTGGCTCCCAACGGCTCTTTTAGCCTCTCCAACGGCTCCGAAGCCTCACCAAGGGTTCCATGCCTATAAATAAAGGCCAAGGAAGCTCCGGAACCTAACCGGATCCATACCAAGCGCCCAGACATATTGTTGCACATTTAGCGAACCTCCGGCGCTCCACCTTCAAGGATCCTCAAGTGCTCCAATCCAACTTCCAATCCAAGGAGCACCTCAAGAAGCTTGGGAGAGCACGCTACATCAACTCCATCATCCAATTGGTGCCCAAGTCTTCCCAAATACGGGTTTTATTGTTTTACTTTTTATTGAGCTTTAAAATTGGGTTTGTGCATACAAACCCCAAACTCTTTTCTCATCCCTCTTTCTTTTGGGTTTCACACCACCACTAAGGTGTGAAGAGGTTTCGTCAAGCCTTTCCTTTTAAAAGGCTTGTGTCACGGTGAGCTAGCCTTCACCCGTTAAAAAGGCTAGTGGGTTCTTGCTCAACCATCAAAAGCAAGTGGGTTCTTGCTAAACCAATAAAAGCAAGCTGTAATAGGTCCTAGTGCTACCTCAAAGCCTAGTGGGTTTCTTGCTAAAACCATTGAAAAGCAAGCGGTAGGAATCTCTCAACGGTTAAGTTGGGAGCGGAGACGTAGGCCGGGTTTTGGCCGAACTCCGTTATCAATTTTGTGTGTCTTGCCTCTTTATTTCCGCTGCATTCTTTACTTTGATTTTAAATTGTTAATCATTTTTTTAAAAGGTAATTCACCCCCCTTCATTCCCTCATTCCTCGCTTTTCTTCCGCCCAACAATTGGTATCAGAGCGAGGTTTTGAATAATTCCTTAACCGGTTTCAAATCAAAGATCCTTTTTGATGGCTTCTACCGCTTCAACCTCTTACGCCCCCGAAGGCTATTCATTGGGCCGTGCTCCATTTTTTGATGGAACCGACTATTCTTTTTGGAAAACCCGCATGACTACATTTCTTAAAAGCATTGGTTTTTCTATTTTTAAAATTGTCATGCATGGTTATACTCTCTCTAGTCTAGATGAATCTCAATGGACCCCCAATGACATTGCTTATTTTGAGCTTGATGGCAAAGCCATGAACGCTCTTCATTGTGGTCTTGACCGTAATGTCTTTGATTGTATTTCTTCTTGCACTACTTCTTATGATATTTGGAAATTGTTAGATCTAACCTATGAAGGTACTAGCGAGGCTCCAAAGCAAGAATCCGATCAAAAGCGAGAATCCGATCAAAAGCAAGAACCCGACGAAAAGATCAAGCCCGTTTGCCCACCTCACAAGAAAAGGTCCAAGAAGAAGAAGAAGAGGGCTTCAAAAGCAACATGGAGTGATAGCTCCACCTCTTCATTCTCCTCCTCCTTCTCCTCGAGCGACCAAGGTAAAAAATGCCTAATGGCAAATCATGAGGTAACATCTTCCGACTCCTCTTCTTCTTGTTCTTCAAATTCAAATTCTTTCAATCATATGTCTTATGAAGAACTCCAACATGCTAGAGACCAACTTGAAAATGGTTTTCATGAACTTTCTTCTAAATTTGTTGCTTTGAAAAAGTCTTTCAAAAAACTCTCCTCCGAAAAAGACCAACTTCTCAAAGAGAAGGAGGAACTCTCCCTAAAAATCCATAATTTTCCAAATGTTGATTCTTTGGAATAAACCATCAAAGACCTAAGGGAGACCCTAGCTAAGTTCACCCAAGGGGAACAAAATTTGAACAATCTCCTAGGTTCCCAACGCATATCTAGGACCACCCAAGGGCTTGGCTATTCCAAGCAAGCTTCCTCCTCCCATGCACCCACTGTTTTTGTAAGGGGGAGCTCTTGTTATAAATTTTGTAATTATTGTAAAAAACCCGGGCACATGATATATGAATGTAATTGCAAAAACGCCCGGTATGGTAGGCCCAAATCGATTTTTTATTCAGATGAATTCTATAGGAGAAGACCCGCTACAAGGCAAGTGTGGATTGAAAAATCCCTCTTAGCGAGTCTCTCCGGGCCTAAAATTGTCTCTTTTCAAAATCCCTTTCCCCGGTGATTTATTGTTTTTATTTAGGGGGAGTTAGGATCGTTTAAGCCCTTTTGATTTCAATTTCAAAATTTTCAATTCAAACCTTCAATTTCAACTCTTGGTATCAAATTTTCAATTCATTTTTGATTCAAAACTCTCAATTTCAAAAATTTCATTTGGTTTCAAATTTCAAATCTCAATTGGTTTTTGATTCAAAACTTTCAATTCAATTTGTATTTACAATTTTCATTTCAATTGATTTTCAAATCTCAACATGTTTTTCAAATCCCCTCTCCCTCAATCAAGTTTTATGCCCCGAGCTATTTTGATAATCACAAAGGGGGAGAAATTTCTTGATTGATTGGGGGAGAAACCTTTTGATCATGCTTTGATTTATTTTCAAATTATCCTTTAAGAATGTCTTTAATTTCAGTATTTTACTTTGATTGTTTTGGTGATTGTGATCATCAAAATAGGGGGAGATTGTTGTACATCTCGTTCCCCTCATTGTTTGATTTTCATGATCACAATCACCTTCTTATTTGTCTAACATTGTTTTTAAGTGTTGTGGATGATAGGCAAAAGATTGCCAAAGGATTGGCCCAAGAATGGACAAGAAGTGGACTGAAATTCAGTCCACCGGCCAACCGGTGGCCCATCCACCGGTCAGCCGGTGGAGCCAAGTCTCGAAATCTCCCAAATTCCTCAAGCACCGGCCAGCCGGTGGGACTGTACCGGCCAGCCGGTGGAGCCAGTCAAACTAGCCGTTGCAGTTTGACCAGGCTGGCCCACTTGGCTCCCAACGGCTCTTTTAGCCTCTCAAACGGCTCCGAAGCCTCACCAAGGGTTCCATGCCTATAAATAAAGGCCAAGAAAGCCCCGGAACCTAACCGGATCCATACCAAGCGCCCGGACATATTGTTGCACATTTAGCGAACCTCCGGCGCTCCACCTTCAAGGATCCTCAAGTGCTCCAATCCAACTTCCAATCCAAGGAGCACCTCAAGAAGCTTGGGAGAGCACGCTACATCAACTCCATCATCCAATTGGCGCCCAAGTATTCCCAAATACGGGTTTTATTGTTTTACTTTTTATTGAGCTTTAAAATTGGGTTTGTGCCTACAAACCCCAAACTCTTTTCTCATCCCTCTTTCTTTTGGGTTTCACACCACCACTAAGGTGTGAAGAGGTTTCGTCAAGCCTTTCCTTTTAAAAGGCTTGTGTCATGGTGAGCTAGCCTTCACCCGTTAAAAAGGCTAGTGGGTTCTTGCTCAACCATCAAAAGCAAGTGGGTTCTTGCTAAACCAATAAAAGCAAGCTGTAATAGGTCCTAGTGCTACCTCAAAGCCTAGTGGGTTTCTTGCTAAAACCATTGAAAAGCAAGCAGTAGGAATCTCTCAACGGTTAAGTTGGGAGCGGAGACGTAGGCCGGGTTTTGGCCGAACTCCGTTATCAATTTTGTGTGTCTTGCCTCTTTATTTCCGCTGCATTCTTTACTTTGATTTTAAATTGTTAATCATTTTTTTAAAAGGCAATTCACCCCCCCTCTTGCCATCCTTCCCGCTTTGTTCCGACCCAACAAATAATACTCATTAGGGACCCCGATACCCCCAAAGGTGTCTCATAATCCCACACGGGAAAATCCTCAAACCACGATCTCAATCAGAGTGCACAAAGTAAAAGAAAACTTACATCATGTATACAATTAAAGAGCATGAATAATGATGATTAGTCTTAAAGATATATCACCTTTTTCTGAAAATAGGCTTTGTAACGTGTTCAAATAGGTTCACTACGTGCTGACCCATAGAGGGTCGCTAGGTGGTGACCCATAGAGGGTCAATAGGTGCTGACCCAAAGTGGTTCTCTAGGTGCTGACCCAAAGAGGTTCGCTAGATGATAAACCACAGAGGCTCACTAGGTGCTTAACCATAGAGGATCTCTAGGTGCTGACACAATGAGGATCTCTATGAACTGACCCACATAAAAGTGCTACATGATAACCCACATAAGATCGCTAAGTGTTGACCCATAGAGGTTCACCATTCTTTCATCATGCCACATCCAACGACAAGGTTTCCTCACTTTGCACGCTTGATTTTTGGAGGATCCAATCCTCATTCTAATTTTCATATTAGAACATCAATGAATACCAACTTATATGTAACCCCAAGGTCTGTCTTATAATAATGGTTCCTAAATGATAGACGACGTGTTAATCGGACGCCCTGTCTGTAAGATACAGGCAAAACAGAAAAAAGGTCCATGTTGGATTCGAGTCCGACCCATCCCATCCATATTAAAAATTATTTTGAAACTAATTTGGAGTATATATAATATATTTTTTCATCACAAGCGTCCTCATTCTGCATACAACACATCAATCAGATGCCCGGAATGTGAGTTATAGCCGTTTTAGTAAAACAGGTTCGGTTAGGTCCAGTCTAACCCGGCTAGACCAACCCGATCCAACCCGACCGGTAGGTTTGGAGTGTCACATAAATGACTTCCTTTAATGTTATTTTTCATTTAATATACATTATTTCTTTGTTTTGAGGGTTTCCCATAAATTTTGGTGGATATGGTGGTTTTTCAAAATTTGGGTTAAACCGTGAGCCCATTTCTTGATTTAAAAATAAATTTTGATTCTATTATTACTCATTCATTATTCCACATTTTTCACCCATTACAATTCACAATTGAAATCCCCTAGTATAATAAAACCACCATTCCAATTTTGAGCCCATAGATAATAATGATGGATTTGTGTTTTTTGTTAAGGTATTGGGCCAGCCTGTAAGCTCATTTCCTACTTTAAATTATATTTTAATGTTTTAATATCTCATTCATTGTATTATTATTTTTGGTGCTTCCACCTCCCACTCGAAACCAAAATCATAAGGCTGAACCCCATTAGCTATTTTGCCTCTTGGGAGCTCATCTCCCTCATGTATTGGGGTCATATTTCTTAGTGTTTCTCAAATTGGCAAGATTTGATGTGGTAAAATGTTTCTTTCATAACCCCATCAATTTTCACTCCTTTTCCAACATTTCAGTTCCCACTTGATCTAATAAAACTTTTTATATCATCCCAACTAGTTTAGGATGCTTCAATATTCAACTAATGGTGGACATGGGCTGATTTCTTCAATATCCCTCAAGTAAGTGGGTTTCCTTCCGTCTTCGTCCTATTTGCTTAGGGTTTCATCATTTTGCGTAGCATTTCATCAATGTTTTCATGATGTTACTATTTTAAATAACCTAGGGTTAGTACTTAGGTTTTAAACATGTGTCTTTTTTTGAAAATATTGTCTATTGGGGCTCGATTTCAGTCTCTTGTGGTGCAGCAGTGGTGCGGTTGAAGTTTCACACAATGGTTTGGGGCTTCGACACAAATGGTAGGTGATTCTATGTTTAGAAATTATTTTATGAGTTAGTTTTTCATGATTTATTTTTTAGCATGATTATTTTCCATTTTTTGGGGTGATAAAATTAAATTTGGTATCATTTGTTAAGCGGTTAGTTTTTAAGTGGCATTATGTTGAAAAATTGATTTTTATTATTTTAATTTTATATTATATTAAGTGGGGTTGTTCTCGGATTCATTAAATGGTTTTATTAAAATGATTTAGGGCTGAATTTTCGAGTTTTTTGTTATATTGTCAATCCTATGCACCCAAAATAGGTATGATGGAAGGGTTTTATTTGAAATACAAGGCTACACACCTTACAATTGTTTTGTGTAGGTTTTATATAGATTATTAATTTATATAAGAGGTGTAACTATGTTGCCAAACTATTTTTGTAGGAGTGTAGTTATGAAATGGAAAATTTTAATATGAACGGGATGTTATGTGATGTGTACTATCTTCAACTAGTTTTATAAAATTGTTTATTTTTTTTTAATGTAAAAGAGAGGTGAAACGTGTTGTGGGCTATTTTGGTGTGAGTATGATTTCCAAAATGAATTTGAATGACAAAGGCGATCATGTGACATATGTATGGTATGTTTGGGGGTGTGTGACTTGGAAGTGGTATTTTCTTCTGAAAATTGTATTTCATTTCTTGTGAAACATGTTTAAGAACAAGAGGAAAAACTCGGGTATCTAGGTTGGTGGACATGTACTAGAATGGTAGTGATCTTGTGGGGTTTGAACTCTATCTCACGTAGCAAGATTAATGATGAGAACAGTAACTAAACTATGAAAATGATTATGATTTTGTGGGACCACTTGTTTATGGTTATGATCCCTATGATATTATCTTCTGCATGAGAAAGGATATTTTTATGGTTACTTTCACTAAGATATGAGGTTCCTAGGACCCACAACATTCTAGTGCATAGGGGTAATTTTACATTGTGTTTCCCCATTATATACTTTATACTTACAATAAAAATATTGTATATTTGGATTGAAAATTCTGTTTTTTTTTCATTCTATTTAAAGGTGTTTAATTCATTTAATGTATCCCACTTGAATGCAAATTTTATTTAATGTTTCATCTTTTAGATTTTGTTACTAACATTTATTATTTACAAAACAGGCATGATTATTGCCTTATAATGATTATCACATGTATTTTTTTGTGGTTTCATCCTACTAGGTTTTGGATCTAACTTATTTACACTGTTGTGTGTAAGTAGAATTGGTTTTTTTCTCATTGGATTGGTTAAATCTTCTTGTGCCATTGGTCTGGGTTTCTAGTGGTCCTTTTTTGTGTAGTGTCGTGGAGATGGCTTGTGGGAGGTTCCTCTTATCATGAGAAGGTTATAGGGATTTTATTTTGGAATTTTTTCGTTTTTATAGTCTTTGAGTTATGTTCCAAATTATGTAATTCAATTCTGAATTTTTGTAAAAGATATTTATGTTTTAAAATTCCAGATTTAATTTTTTGGATTCTTTTATTGTTTTATTTTTATAAACTCAGGTATGTCATTCCCGAATTTCAATTTTTTGACACCCAAGAACTTGTTCTATCCCATAGGGACCGAGAACACCATTTTGGTATTTCCACAGTTTGGTTTTGGAGTCAATTATTATGGAGACCAGATTCAGTTCGTGACAAATTTTTATTAGAGGGGTCAGGTTCACACTTTGGGTCATGTTATTTGGGGAAGAGTCAGGATAGTTTAGAGTATGGATTGTTAGGGCTAGACATTCTGATTACGATTAGGGTGTCTGGATAGAACACCTTGTGTTGTGATTCAAGATGCCCGAGGATGTCAGGTTTTATTTGAGTCCAATTATTTTCATGGTTTGATGATGATTAGGAGAAATGAAAATACAGTTGGGTTAATGGTCTCAGTGATATTTTAGGGTATCGAAAGCCTTGTGGAGTTGGGGATATTTCCCTAGAACACTCTCTCTGATGTTTATGTGATTAGTGTATGGCCTCTAACCATATGTCAGGTTCCCCAACTAAAACTAGTTTCCTCTTGCATTTTCTTATGTAGTTTAGTTTTTTGAATCATGAAAGTTTTGATTTAAAGAAAAAATGACTTGGTTTGCAGAAGCTTAATGTTTTTGTAATATGTTTTTCTAAAAAAAGGGAATTGTTTTATTTGTGAAATTGTTGAACTGAAAGTTTATTATTCTTTTGAAATTGTACAGAGTGTAGTTAAAATCTTTTGAAAGTATAAATTTAGTAAAATTGGAGTTCGAAAATCTGTTTCAAATGAAATTTTTAGAATTATTGAAAAAGTGTTTCGAAGGGAATAAAATGTTATTGAATTTGCGTGTGGAGTTTAGAAATGGATTTTTGATTTGGTAACTAGTGAGAATTTAAAAAGTTATATGAATCATTGGGAAATTGTATTAAATAATAAGAGATGAGTTTTTCAATGAATGGGTGTTGACCAAATTATGTTTTTCACAAAACCAAAAGTGTTTTGAAAATGGTTGATATGTTTTAAAATTTATTTGAATATCATGGAAGTGACTTTTAAATTGAATGATTGTGCCTTTTTGAAATGTTTTTATGCTATAAATTGGGATTGATTTTTTAGTTAGCGGGTTTGAGAAAAAGGATGTGTTCATTTAATGTTTTGGTTCTAAAATGTTGAATGAATTTTTGTTTTATGCTTTGGTATTTTCATGAGAATCCACATTCAGGGGGTTATATGGGATAATCGATGGTTAATGGAATAGATGGATGAGTGTCGTGATATATATGAGGAGGGTACCCGTTGTGGCATAGAAACATGCATGTGTGAGGAATATGTGATTTCATTGGAGGACGTGCTATCCACTAACCTGTTTATTTTCAAAAAATTGAATTAATTTAAGGGAAAACATGATGTCTTGATGACCGGTTTGGGTGGTGTGTCTTATGGGTTTTTGGAAATTTTGTTGTTGTGGGATTTTTGAGTCCAAGAACCCCTCTTCTTGAACGATGTTTTGGGATTATTTTTTGTTAGAAAGTTGGGTTAAAGGGATGGTTAGCAGTCTTCTTATGATAAATGTTCTAGGAAGCCATTACGATGGTTCCTATAAAGTATTTGGTTTGGTTTTTGGTATTTCTCGAACAATGGAACATCATGGTGGGGAAATTGGGTTCTCTAATTAGATATGGTACAAACCCATTAAGAGTTAATGCATTATTGATGTGCAGCTGAGCTTGTTTCTCCATTGGAAAATCCTACAATTGATCAACATAATGAATTTCTTCTTGAGTTGTTTGAGATTGAGTATAACCCATTTACTTTTATATGTTTTTTGTATCCTCGTATAGTGGGAGAGTGGTCATGGAAGGTTGAAAGAGACCGTAATTTATTATATTACCTGAGTATTCAACGGTTAAAATGTTTTGGGGTTTTTAGTGTATGATGTTTTCTAAGAGTTACCCTGGGTATGTTCTCAGTATTTTCGAAGAAAGAGTTCATGTTTGGCCATTAGTGTGGAAATCGGGCCGAGTGAGGCTATTATATGTACATGTATGAATCATGTTTTGTTTGGGACTCTGAATAATGTCCCTCTCTTTGTTTTTTTTCTATTAGTCACAATGGTTATTTTCAGTGATTCCTTGTGATGTTGTGTGCTTGTTTGACTGTAAAGGAGAAGGTTGGACAATCATCTGAGAGTCTCTGGTTTGTCAGAAGTGTGTCTCCCATTGGAAAATCTTAACATACAATGTTTAAAGGAAGGTGTTTCCTTATGTCATTACCTCCAATATTTCATTTGAAGAAACAAGGGGTTATGTGTAGAGACCCGAAGCATGATGTACACGGACATTACATCACTTTTGAAGAATAATTAATACATAACAAAAACAGACACACAAGGACCGTAATAGTTTAGTGTCATTGGAAACTCAGAATATAAACTTCTAATCATGTTGAAATATCTTCAACAGCTCCCATAACAATCTTCCCCTTTTTGTTTCCTTACCTAAAACATTTATTTATTTCTTGGGGAAAATAAAACATAAAAATGGTGAGCTCAAATTCTCAGTAAGGGAAAACATAGATAACATTAAACAATCCATAAACATTTGGAAGCAAAAACTTGAACATGAAATTTAAACACCAAAATCTTGAGAAAAGACAGAAATCGTGGAAGTGCGTAAGGCATATATCATAATAGAACATCAACCATGAAAAAATATAATGGGAATAAAACATGTAATTGTGGCAACAATTCATCACATGTCATGATTTCCATAGTAGCCAAGGCATTGCTGCCAAGACCATATTAGTGGACAAAGTCCCTTTCTGAATCGAGTTCACTCCTCGTTTCAGTCCTGTAACACTGAAACAGATTAATGTACCGTTCCAGAAATGTCTATCTCATGAGATATAAACATTTACCCAATGAATTGGAGGGATATATAGGTCCCACCCATCTCATAATTAAATCATTCATTCGTGTTCCACAAAATCATAAATCATAAATCATAGCATAACCCATGTAATAGAATGGGATTCTTAAACATAATGCCATCATAACATAATCCATATAAAAAATGGATATATTTTCATCATAAGAAGAATCAAACCATGTAAATAATGGAGACATTATACTTGAAACATAAACATATTAAATAATTTCATTTTAGATGGAAAATAGTTTTGATAAAAACACTTGAAATGAATTCTTGCGGAAAATATCCTTTCTTCTTCAAAATCATTTTCTTTTAACAAAATTCCATTAAATTTTAAAATAAAAGGGTTTTTTTGAAAATAATCATGCAATATTGTAGAGTAAGCTTCATGAAA
Source organism: Viscum album (assembly GCA_963277665.1). Taxonomy (NCBI): domain Eukaryota; kingdom Viridiplantae; phylum Streptophyta; class Magnoliopsida; order Santalales; family Viscaceae; genus Viscum; species Viscum album. Next base: position 323,420,878 of record OY728156.1, read on the forward strand.
ATGAGTCATTATGAAACCAAAAAAATTCGTTCACGCCGTATAAGTTAAAAATTACATTCTCCTCGTACTTTTGTCGGAAAAGTCAAAAAGTTCCTTGTATGGTAAAAAAAGAGAGATTCATTCCATAACACGTGGTAAAAGTCAAAAAAAAGGGTAAAAAGGACTTCAAACATACATGAAAACATTTTTATAAAACTTGGACATGGATGATAAATATAACCCCAGTAAATTCTTACGTATAAGCAATCTCGGATAGAAAACAATTGTGACTGCAACATTATCTCTTACCTTATGTCCGATATGCTTCATATGTATCCGAAGCTCCTATATAATGATTTAAATAATGTCATTGACTTATTAAATAATCTTATTCATTGTTATGATATCATATACAGTTCACTTATGACTTTATATTACCCGTTTTTTTTGTAAATTCCATGTTAAAGAGCGTTTTGGGTAAAATCGTTTCACTTGTCGTCCATGTTTTGACTTTTAATTATTCATATGATTAATTAGATCATGATTAATTAATTCCAGAATATAAAACATGAATTATATATAATATATATTCAGAATATACATATATATAATAGATCGATAAATGGAAAGAAATACACCGTTCATGGAGACGGTAGGCCGTACGTACGCATGAACGCGGTTTTCGTTTCCTTATTGAATAGAATGAAATTAAGTATATGACATACATATATATACACATAAATCCAGTATCATTATTATGTCATATATATCATGATTACTTATTATATATAATTTAAAATTATTCATGAATGGTTAACATAGAGAATGAATCTCATCGCGTCGTGGAGACGGTATTCTGTACGTACGCACGCGCGGTGATTTCGTTTTCTGTAGGATGGATAGATGGTGAAATAGGGTTGTTTCATACTTATAATAACATATCAGTATATTATTGATACTGATGTTATTACTTCATAATTAAACAACTAAATAAGAAGAAGTGGAAGAAGAAATAATGTTGAAATAATCGGTGACAGACATTACCTCTTCTTTGAAGCGCCTCTTTGAGACCTCCTCTTAGGGCACCAAAATTGGTCTTTCAAGAATACCAGGACCTCTAGGATGTTTTAGGGAATTGGAGAAGATAATTTTCCAGGGGTTGGACGAGCTTGAAGGCTCAACTTTGTGTGAGGAAGAGCGGGAGGAGGTTCCCTTTTATAAAGGAGGAGAGAGGCACCTTTGGAATAACTAAAAACATTATTTTATTATAAAGTTATATTCGGTTTTTAATAGCTCCAAATTGAGTTATTTTGAAGATAAGGTGGGTATGGGTATAAATCCTCTCATCCAATAGAATTTAGACAAGTTTAGGTTTCTATTTTAACCTTATCATATAGATTTAACTTTAAGTTAAATAATTTTTCTTTTATCGTGTCTTCTTATTTTCTTACACTATAAGGTTAATAAAGTTACTATAACAAGCCAAAAGAACCCAAATTTGTTTATTATTAATATATATAACCATATCTAAGTCATTTTGCCAAGAATTATATTTTTAGGAATAAAATTACAATTCATAATATAATATTTGTTTTAAAAACTATTTTATGTCAATTTTGACACTATATGGTAATTGATTTTTGTGAAAATTATAACAGAAATATTAGTTCGAAAAAAGTTAATTAAATAAATTATAACATGTCATATTAACAAATAAAATTTTTGGAATTCATAAATAGTCTCAAATTACATTTATTTGGGTATTTATAACATCAACTATGTCAATATTGCATTAATAATATAATTACTACATCATCATTGTGTCATAAATAAAATATATATTTAAAGTCAAAAAATTACAAATAAAATACAATTATGTAGGAAAGATTTTTATCTCTCTAATGAATTTTTATAGACGAATTTATCTTATTTATAACACTATATTAAAAATGATTTACTTATTAAACTTTGATTTTAACTATTTTAACCCTTCTTTAAATAAATTAATAATAAATGTCCTAATCAAATACAAGAGGGCCTAAATGGTCATATTTTATTCCTAAGGTTTGTTTTTGGTTTAATTACACTTATAAAATCGAATTAGGACATGTTTTAGGGTAATAATAATATCATTTTTCCCTTAATTACCCTATTTACTTTTAACCGTGGTAAATTAAAGTAAAAATTTACTATTCACCAAAAATTATTTTCCTCTCATTGAACCACATTTTACTTACTAACATCAACTGTATCTCTCTGATTTTTAAAATTCCATTCACAAAAGTGGTAAAATTATGTTCTATGTAAATTTGTAAATTTTCCTAGGAGGTGGGTAAAAGACGGTCAAAAGTTCAATAAAATTTTTATATATCTAAAATTATTATAAAATCACTCCAATGAATTACATTGAACTTATATTGGTATTATGAGTCAATTTTGACTGAAAATAAATTTAAATAAAATTAATAAATATTTAAATAAAAAGTCAGTTTTTAAATAGTAACCCATTGTTTTCACTATTCATCAAAAATTAAAAGTTTTAAGAAAAATACCAAAATTTCACCTCAGGCTAATTTCGATATTCCAAATCCAAACATGAAGTCCATTTTGAAAGACAAAATTTACGAAATTTCAAAAAGTGGTTATTACTTTTCATAGCGGCTAGTTTTAATAATATTTTAATAGAATATAATTTTTTAGTGAAACTCGGTATTGTGTACAACACACGCTATCGAGGAAGGTCGTGATTGCGTGTAATGCAGCCAAGTTAGGGTTTCATGTTGTGAAAGACTCCTATGTTATAACGTACAACAGAGGAAATCAATAAAATTAAAAATAATATTTTTCATATAATCTCGGGGTGTTACATTATGTGTGTAGATCCACTAATCCATTCTTTCAGAAAAATTTTATGTTTTTTAAAAGTGAGTTTTGGAGTGTCTTATGTCTTGGTAATCCCATATAGGATAGCTATGTAGTTGTTTGTAGCACCAGAAGAAGAAGTTCCATTTGAGGGTTTCCAAATCCTAACAGTGAGGCCGAATATGTTTCAATCATATGATCTATATCCATAGGTACTGCATTGAAGATGGTGAGTATTCAAGGGAAATCCCTGAGTCGTTCAAACCATCAGTCAATGTCCTATTCGTAGTATTAAAGAGGAGAAGAGTTTAATCCTCTGGTGTCGTCATCTTGTTCCAGTTTTACCCATTCGTTGGTAGAGGTTGGAGGACCTCATTTCAATGATATAACCTCTGTTAATGTTATTCCCTTTGGCTTAATTTTAATTTTGAGTGAAAATGAGGAAATTTGGGCTAGGCATATTGAAGAGCACAGTTTGTGCAGGGTTAGTAATAACCATGCTTCAACCTAGGAAACCATGCATTAAGAGAGAGTAGCTACTACATGGTCCCTTCATGGCTGTGTGCCTCGGCCCATTAAACAATGAAAATATTTCCCATTGGAATGAATTCTCTACATGGTTAGCACACAATTTCAAAAACCGTGCGGTCGTGCTAACTCCTTAAATTTTTTAGACTTTTATTGCTGGCATGTGTTGGTCGGTTAGGATGGTTGGGAGACCCACTATGAGTCTCATGTAAACTATTTTTGAAATATATATGAAATTCCACCCCAAATAGAGGGAGTATGTTCAGTCCTCCCCATTTTAGTGTCATGATTCTACATCGGAAAAAAATTTCTGTTTCTCCTTAAGGTGGATAGTTTGTGTGTGTGTCCCCATATCATTAACTTGGTTTTATCCCTAGAGTTGGTTTAGAAATATATAGTCTCATTCGAAGTAATTTAACAACCAACATCCTCCCTGATTAAATTTTGTTATTGGAGTGTGCCCAATAGTTTGGTTGTATTAATACTATGGTGACCCCATTTGTCGTCATTGTTCCTTCCAAGTAAGTTTCATGAGTATTGTTTGGATAATGTTTGAGGTGTTTTGTTTTTGGATTTAGTTTAGTATGCTTGATTGATTCACGAAGTGGTGTATGTTTTGTTTTGTGAAGTTATTTCTTCCTTGATTGATCCATTAGAGGTATTTTAGACTTTTGGGGCGGGTGAAAATTGGAAAAGGAGTCCATTTTTCCTTTCAGTTGGGTATGGTTGTTTCTTTTGGTCTTGTTGTGGATTTCAGAGGGAGGAATGTTTTATGGTGCGGATAACTATCACACCCATGAATTTTTTAAAGGTATTTTTCATTTAATTTCAATTAGTTTTTTGTTTTGGGAGATTCCCATGATTTTTTTTGGAAATAGTGGGTTTTCAAAATTTGGGCCAAACTGTGAGCCCATTTCCATTTTTGAAAATATGTTTTTTTCTTTTATAACTCCTTCATTTTACAATAGTGTTCACACATTCCACTTCCCAATTTGAATCCACTAGTATATTAAAACCACCATATCAATTAGGATCCCATAGGAATCCATAATAATGATGGATTTTGATTTTTTATTAAGGTATTGGGCCTTCCCGAGTGAACATTTCCTGCTTTATTTTTTTAGAATCTCATTAACTGTTTACTATTTTTCAGTTATTTCACATTCCACTCGATGAGAAAAACCTAAGGCTCACCCCAATTAGAAAATTTTACTCTATGGAGATTATATCCCATAGTGATGAGCGAAATCGTGCTTAGTCTTTCTCAAATCGCCCAGATTTAATGAGGTAAAATGTCTCTGTCATAAATAATTTAATTTTCACTCTATTTCTCCCACCTATGTCCCCATATGTCATACAAAGACTTATTAGATCCTCCCTACCAGTTTTGGTTGCTTCATGATTCAACTATTGGTGTATTAAGAGTGATTTCTTCAATATTCATAAAGTAAGTGTGTTTCCTTCCTTCATCCTCCAATTTTCATAGGGTTTATTCCTTTTTCATAAGATTTTATCCACGGTTTTAGGATATTTCTAATTTCTTGTAGCTAGGGTGTGTACCTAGGGTTTTAAATTGTGTCTTTTGGGTGAAATCTTTTGGATTAGGGCTCAATTCCACTCTAACGTTGTGTGGAGGGAGTGTGGAAGATGTTTCAAACAATGGTTAGGGATTTTTGGAAAAAATGGTAATCTATTCAATTTGTAATCATTATTTGATGAGTATGTTTTTCATGATTTATATTTTTAGAATGATTGTTTTCCATTGTGTGTGGTGTGAAATGTATTTGGTGACATTTGTTAAGTAGTTGGTTTTTATGTGGCAACTTTGTGAAAAAATTACTATTTTCATATGTATTTCATATTATGTCATGTGGGGTTGCGATATGATTCTTTAAATGGTTTTATTACAAGGTTTTAGGGATTTCAATTCTAGTTTTATATAATATTGGAATTCCATGGAATCAAAATAGGGTTTTTGGAACGGTTTTTTGAAAACATTGTTATGCTCCACGGAAATTTTTGTGATGGATTTAAATGGTTTATTTATTTATGTAAGAGGTAAAACAATGTTTTCAAACTGTTTAGGTAAGAGTGATCTTTTGAAACTGTCTATTTTAATGTGAATGTAATGTTATGTAATCATTACTATCATGAAATGGTTTGGTAACATTTTTTAATGGATTTGTTGAAATGTGGAGGGGATGTGAAATCTGTTGTGGTCTGTTATGATGTGAGTATGATTTCCAAAATGAATTTGAATGAAAAAAAGGGATCATGGGACATATGTTTGGGCAATTTGGTTTGTGTGGGACTTGGAATAGGTATTTTCATGTGAAAATTTTATTTCATGTCTTTTGGAACATTATTGAGCACAAGAGGGAAAACCATGGTATCTAGGTGGGTGAACGTGTACAAGTATGCTAGTTATCCTATAAGGGTTTTCCCATGTTTCACATAGCATGTTTGACGATGAAAACACTAACTAATCTATGATGATGATGATGATGTTAGGGGACCATTCGGTCATATGTACCAATATATTAGGTACCTGAGACCAACAAAGAACTAGTGCTTAGGGGGTATTTCCCATTTTTATGATCATTATATAAATTATAATTGTTATTAGCATACAGTAGGTTTGGATAGAAAATTCAATAGCTTTGGAATTCTATTTATAAATGTTGAATTATTTAAAAGTATCCCACTTGAAAGCTGTTTTTATTTAATTTTATATTGTTCAGAAATGGTAACTAACATTTCTTGTTTACGAAACCCGCAACATTTTGTCTGATAATTATTATCACATGGAATATGTTTTTGGTCATATTTTACTTGAATTTTTCTCACACCCTACATACACCATTAGGTGTAAAAAGACATGGATGTTTTGTCATAGGTATTGATAATGCTTTTAGTACTAGCGTTTTAGGTTTCTAGTGGTCCATCTTTGTGCAGTGTCATGGAGATGGATTTAGGGAGGTGCCCTTTTCTATGAAGAGGTTCTTTGGGCGGTAATTTTTTTATTTTTTCATGTGTTATAGTTTTTGAGTCTTGTTCTAAATTATGTAATTCAGTTCATAATTTTTTTAAAATTTGTTTTGGCATGAAAAATCAGAACATGGTTTATTTGATTCATTTTTGTTTTTTATAGACACAAGAAAATTATTCTAAAATTTCATTTATTGATACTTGGGCACTTCTTCTAGCCTATGGGCCTCTAGAACTCCCTTTCAGGTCTTACCACGGTCTGAGTTTGGTGATGGATATGATGGCGACTAGATTTGGTTTGTGAAATTGCATGGGAAAAGTAAGGGTCCTATCCCAATCGGCCCATTGGGCCCATCGTCTGGCCCAATGGTGGGTCTAGACTGGCTTGAGGGTAGCCCAGTCTGCTAGGTGAGGTGTGTCCCACTAGAGGAACCTAGACCGTATAGTGCGGCCCAATTTGATAGATAGGACGTGTTTTTACATCAGGAGGCGCTAGCAGGCACTGCCCTATCTATCCGTAATGGCCGGCATGAGATTGTTGTTTGGGCCCCTGCTGAGTGGCCCAAGGGGGATGTTCCATCACCACGCTGTGATGATGGGAGTTCCACTATCCTCTATCATGGCCAGTGAGAGTTGGCCGCCTCCTACCATCGTGGTGCTAGTGAGCGCTGGCTATTGCATGCAGCCGGCGTGGTCCAACCTCCATCACCGGTCACCAGAGGGACTTTTTATGGAACCCCATAGATGCTCTGGTGATCCGTTTTCTATCGTGTCTGTGCCTACAGGCCACTGGAGTTTCCTCCTTCACTAAGATTCTGACAGAAATGACTTTCCACCACATTGTGCAGTCACCCATGAAGAACATAAAACATCCAAAATCAGTTGAGGGTCCAGGCCTTATTCAGATCATCTGACACCCTCTACGTTAGCATTTATGAGGGGGGGAAATTGTAATGATCACATAGATTAAGATAAACTCCAAATAAAATCCCTACCACAACATCCCGAATGATCAAATGAGTCATGGATCAACCCGTTAGTTGGTTGATCCACTTTTAATGTATTTATTCAAGAATGGGATAAGAGGAACAATTAATCACATAGTATAAATATATCCTAAACCTATATTCAGTGCTTGGATGAAAGAGAATATCCACATTCGTAGACTTTCCACGTTCATTGGCGCTCATCGTCGCCCATCATTCTTTGGATAAAATCCTCCAACGATCGGTACCCATTCCTCATTCTTTATTAAAGGGATATGTCAACGACATTATGTCAAATGTTTCTCAAGAAGTCGTTAATATGTTCACTAACGGATTGAGTAATAAAAATAAAATTATTGTGATGTTGTGTTCATTAATGTGGTTCATTAATGAACATTGATTAAAGAACCATTAATTTAGTGGTTCTTGTGGTTACACCACAAATGAAGTGAGTCATTAAATGATTCTCATTTAATGCTCATCCTTACGTAGTGTTTTCACCAAATGTCTCCCAACGGTTGAATAAATGTATAAAATAACTAAAAGTTTTATTTCATTAATTTTCCAAAAAAATCCAAAATTCATCTTTTATGTCCAGCCCTTGTCGGTCGAAGATAACCTTTTCTTAAGAGAATCTCATTTCTGCACAGTTAACAGTGTCCTCATGTTTTCAATCTGAGCACCTGGTAAAAATATAGAAAATCTCACTCACATGTTTAAGAACGTACCATAAAAAGTTCAAAAATCTTTTTTGGGCTCTCCAGGCCTCGGAATCACGTGTCGTCTAATTTATTAGTCTCGAAATAATTCCATATAATTAAAAATAATATACCAAATTTTAAAGTCATTAAATATTAATTGATAAAATATGTAATTATTTGACTATTATAATATCAATGATCATGTTTCATTCTCTTATGATCATTTATAAGGCTTTATTTTATCATATTTAGTTCCTTCTTTGTTTTTCTCATGTATACTTTTAAATCCCTGTGTTATTTTATCTTCTTTATAACGAGTGTGTGTTCTATTGATAACATCCACTATATTAATTACCTATATAGAGCATCTAATCTCACATCATTCTTGTATTATATTTTCCTAGATTTTGCGAGATTACTATTATGAAAGAATTTTAGAGATAATATTTGTGTCCTAAATGTTTCCCATAGAATTACTATTACGTATTTCATTTCAATTTGTAATTTTGAACTTACATTTGTATCTTTTTTTCCAAAAAATAATATAGTATTCATTATATAGGGATACAAATTTCTTGTAATCATTCCAATATATTAATATAAGGTACCGTCTCTATGCAACTAGGCTCTGGGACCATATACATTATATAAAAATTATCATTGAATGATTTTTTTAGATTTTTTTTGAAATTTTTTTTTGATGAATAGTAAAATTTCCGATTGTGCAAAAAACTATCACTTTTATAAGACAGTAATATATTATTCATTTCAGAAATAATTTTATAATAAAATAAATATTCAATGTGTAATAAAAATCATTTATAATATTTGTTTTTTAATTTTTAAAATACATGATTGTCATTTTTCAAAATGAAGTAATATTAACATTAATAACTACTATTATGAGTTTTTTCATAAAATATACACATTTAAAATTCATAAATTAAATTTATTTAAATGTATATCTTATTTGATGTCAATATTTTCACATTTTTTTACAACGAAAATTATATTTTTAACCAAGATGTTAATATTAGTATGATTAATGTTAATTAATGAAATAATGGTAATTTTTTAAATTAGTTATTTTATTAATATCATGTAATTTTAATCTAATAATTATAAATGATATATAATAAATTTTGAATATATTTGGATTTATATAAATATATATATATATATTAACACTCATTAAATTTAAAATCAATACTAAATAATATTGAATATGTAATTATTGAAAGTGATATTCATACAAAAAAATTATACATAATATAAATTCTTAATTGAAAAATGATTTTATAATTTTTTGAAATAAAACTAAATTTGACAGAGATTACATTCTATTTTAATTAGTAAATATTTTGTAATATTTGTGGGAATATATAATTTATTTACTTATAAATTACTTAGTTAAAAAATAATTTCCAAGGTAAAAATATAAAATTTTATATATAAAAACATAGGTAAAAGATATAAGAAAATGTAAGACATGTGTGGAATGTCAATGATGAGTATTTTATGACCCAATTCCACACTATATGGAATTATTATGATTGTTTGGAGTGATTTTCTGTGTAATAGTGTCATAATATTATTTTAAGTCCAAAGGGTATTCCTAAAAGTTCCCTTTCCCTCAATTCTAAATGGGGTTCACATCAACCGCTCCAGGTTCAAAAATCCCATTGAAATATACCATGAAACTATACTATAAAAAACATAGAATTAATATTTTCATTATTAAACAATTTATATTGAGAAGAAATCGTATTGAATTTAATTCTACGGATATACCTAAGAGAAGAGATGGTCTCTAACATATGTATCACCATCTTCAATTATTACTTTCCTTAATTTTAATCCTTCAAATATCTTGTATATGAAAAAAATATATTTAAAAATTATTCCTCAATATTATAAAATTTTATCATATTAATTTAAATACCATTATTTATTTTTATCCATCCACTATGAAAAAAGAATCTTTAGTGTGTTTTGCAAGCTACCACCTTCATAATGCGACGTATTATGTTTTTCATCACTGTAGGTTATGGAATGTAAAATGGATGAAATAGATTAATAAATATGTCACATATAATAAAAATATTTTGATGAAATTTCAAAATTTACATTTACCATCATTACCTATAATTCCATGAGATATTGGAACATTAATCATGTGTACCTTTGGACTACTACTTCCATTAGCAATGTGTTTCAATTTTCATCACCACCTATCCATTATGGTTTTAAAAATATATTTAATAGATAAAAATTATATCTAGAACAATATAAATATGATATATATTATGAGACTATTTTATATCACTTTTTACCATGGTTAACATACATAATGATTTTTGAACAAATTGATCGAGCAACGTCATGTAATTAACATGAGAAAGAAAACTAGATTATAAACAAATGAAAATTGAACGTTAAAGAAACATGTTGTTTGAAATATTATTTAATATTGATTTTTATATATATTTATTTATTTTTTTAATTCATTTAATTAATCACATGTTCATAGAGAATTCTAAAATGAGGTAAGGGATGTTCTCTACCTCCTACGTTTCTTTTCAGTTAGACATTCTATTTATTTATCAAACATTTATATAATATTCTTCTCATGTATATCATATATATTTTTATACATTTACTGTAAAAATATACCTTATTAAATATCCTTTTTATTGTTGAGGATATAATTGATTTTATTTTTCATCAAAATTTCCACATTTCAGTAAACAAGATTTCTAGTAACTTTACTCTTTCTTTTATGATGTCAAGAATAACCTAAAAAACATTTATACCAATGATAGATTCAAAAAATTTAATTATTTTTTGGATGACTCTCTTGGTTCAATAATGGTTTTATTAAAGCACGAAATATGTTTTCTTCTTTAAAAATATCATTTACTTATATCATAATTCACCACCCAGGTAGTTAATTTTTATAGTTCCTTCTCTTAGGTTCTTATATTGATTTTACAACAGTGTAACTCAATGATAAAATGTAGACTATGATTATTGAAAATTATTTTATTCCTTATTCAACTTGAGAATCATTATGATTTTGTATTCACTAATGCGTTCAATTGAAATTTTTAAATACTCTAACTTCACTTAGGATTCATCATTGTCATTATTTATGTATTTTTTATTTTCAACATGTGGTATACTTAAGAACTATTTTAATATATTTGATGGTAATGTTTGATGTTTATATATAACTCTAATGCATTCAGTGATTCTTTTATTCTCATGATATGTCATGTAAGGGATTATTGATAGATCCTAACAAACCATGTGAGATTGTCAAAATTGTTTATGTAAATTTGGAGTTATCTCAATCCACCATAGGATATTAAGAATGTTATGATGTTTTTGTGGGAGTTTCACATGAATTATGATTCTCTTGTAATATGATACGTGTTCATAAAATATTTTATGATTTATGATTATGATATTTCCCTTATTTATGTCATGTTTCAATCCATAGAATCATTATTTTTATCAAATATAGTAATTCCCTTTGAATCTAAAGTTATTAATTACTTTAATATTTAGTTCACTAAAGGGAATTTTATGTCACCATATTTATTATTTATTTTCCCATGGAATCCTATATTGTTTCATATGATTTATGGGTGTTAGAAGTACTATTTGGGGTTTTAAATAATGGTGTTGTTTTTACTTTTATGGTGTTTTATTAGTGTTCTTAATAATATAAAAAAATATTACTCTGAGACCACATTTTTTATTTTTATAAATCTAGTGGATAAATTATAAAATATATTAATTTTAAATGTTGGGTAATTATATGTATGTTTTTTTATGAAACTCGTCTTTTTAATTTAGGTAAATTATTCCTCGAAAGAATTGAGAATGTTTTCATATGTATGGTTTAACATTCTATTATGGGTTGATCAATTATATAAAACTATACTATAGTTAATGTTTTTTGTCTCAAGATATAATTAGGTTTTTAAAGGTTAGTTTACATATTAGTTTGTTCAAAAGTTTTTATATTTAATAGAATGTGGAAATTTTTTTCATAAGTTTGTGCATGGATATGGTGGATAAAATTATTTTTCACAAGATTTTTCATAGAAATGATGAAATGTGTAATATTGGGGCATGATTATGAGTAAATATGTTTACATGATTATATATCGATTTTATTGTGGTTATCTATTATCAAAATATTATAATTTCCAATCCTTATTCTTGTAAAACATCCTTATTTTTTCATTATGACTAGGTTATTCTCTTTTAGCAAACAATTAACTCATATATCAATATTTAAATGTATCATTTCTAATGTTATGAAATAATACCTTTCCCGTGAACCGTGATTTGAATATATATGTGTATGAGATTAGATTCAATTATGCTATGTACATAAACATTTTCTATGTTCTCTAACAATGATTCCTACCATACTCTCGCATAATAGATTAAATTTTTGTCTCTTATGTTTACCTATTCTTGGAATCTATAGTCACAAGTTCCATATGTTTCTGTTGTCCATGTTAAAATTGAAGAGTATTATATATTAAATTATTTAGGAATAAAAAATTTGAGAATTAATTTTTTTGAGATGTTGTATAATTATACTAAAATAAGAGGACAACTGAGGTAATATATATAAATAATAAACATTTTGGATTGAGGTTATTATGAATTTTTTGGTTAAATATTTCAATATTTTAAATAATGTGAAATATAGGAATATCGTTCTTAAATAATCTAACCTAGTATAAAATAATTTGTGTAATAATTTTTTTGCTTCTAACCTGGGATTGTGTGTATTCGGTTTTTATTTTTAAATTTTAGGGGATATTAGTTTTTAAGGATTCTATAATGAATTATAAGATAATATAACTTAAAGCCCATTTTTTAATTATATTTGATATATAAAAAAATACATATCATTACATGACTTAATTGTTTGATAATTTAGAACATCATAGGATTTATTTCCCATATCATGATATTTATTCCTATGACTACTATTTCATGTTAAATAAAAAAACTATTTTGGTCATAGTCAATTCGTAGTTGTATGGAAAATAATTCTAACATCATGCAACTTTTCATACTACAAATGAAATCCAATAAGTGATAAATTAGGTTACAAATAATTTTATGTGAGAAATACCATGTATTAAAAAATATTCATCTTCCTAGGTGTCAAGAAAACAAGGATGAATAAATCAAAGGATTGTCAAAATGAAATTGGAATATTTTTTACTTGTTGCAAATGAGGGAATCGAGAAACAAACAACCAAGTAAGAAGGATGAGTCTTATTAACATGATAGTGAAATCATAAATATCCTAAAGTGGTTCCAATAAAAAAATTGTGATATTAATCTGAGAGTTTTTTGAACTATTAAAATAATTTCATAAATTCTATGGTAAATGATATCATTATGCATCAATAACCACATATTATAATGGATATGGAGAAAAAATCAATGAAAACTTCTTATGTGGGTCACAAAAATGATGTGGTGTAAGTTTCACTCATCATCCACTTTAAAATCATAGTTATCTTGTTTTATCCATTATTTACATACACCTTCATATCAATTATGATTTATAAGAAAATCAAAATAGAAACACAATGATTAAATAACAAAATTTTGGCAAATACACATATGGGTATGATGACTTATTCCCACGTTGATATGGATTCTATGAATTTTAATTTATTGAAATCGATTTCCTAAAAATCTATTTTTTAATTTTTTGTCAGATTTTATTTGTTCTTGGGCTTGGATATCCTCTAGGGATACACAAAATATCAATTTGTAGAATATGAAAATTCATATTTTATATCTCAATTCCACATATGATTAACTATGAATTCTGTAATGACAATGTATCCTTTACTTAAAATAAGATAATTAATTTGTTTTAAATACACAATCATGATGAGTATTTTTGTTAACTAATTTATGAATATTCATTTTTTTTGGATTTGCCAACTATTTGGGAGAGGAAGTGTTTCTTTGTTTCAAAATATGGTGAGGATGATGAGTATTTATATATTATATATTAAGAATCTTCTAACACATGGATACCCATTAATATTTTTACCAATGATAGAAATTTTAAATTGGGGGGACAAAATTTATTTAAATTGGTATACTTTTTCAAAAACCTTGATAGGATTCCATCCAATTTGACACCCGACTTGGCCCAAGGCATGTTTTGAAGGCCATTCCTGATCCTCATGGGATAGAAACTAGTTTACGGAAATCAAACAAATATCCAAAGGAATAAATTCACCCAATATAAAAAAATAAGAAATTAAATACATAGGAGATACCAATATTAATATGATTTCCAAACCGAACATCGTTTACACATAAATTGATAATAAAAACTACTGTCGAAAGACTATATATAAAAACTCTAATGGAACCTGACAACCATAACATCTCTATGTGACCCTGGGGGTCACTCTACAATCCATAACCAACCATATCCATATGTGATCAATCCTAAGCTGGGACCTACGACAGAAACTAAAGACAAGAAATAACTATAGGTGTGAGTATTAAAATTTTGTAGGCTAGCCAAAATAATAGATTTCCAATTTAATTTCTTTAAATAAAAGAAACATAAATTTCTGGTTTTAAATATAATTTTTTAAACAATACTTTTCACCCACATTTTTCATTTTAAAACCAATTATGTTCAATTTCCATTTTTCCATTTATGAAAAAAACTATTCCATGGAGGAAGAATTTTCACTTATAAAATGAAATGGAAAATATATTCCTAGAAAAAGTGGGGAATGGAATATAATTTTTTTAAAAAAAATAATCTATAAACCATTGAAAAAAATTAACCCCATTTCCAAATATGTACATCACAAAAGAGAGAAACAACAATGAACACATATTAACGTAAATGTGGGTAACCATACAAGAGTAAGAAACTGACTAGAATCTCACCCATCCACCATAGAAAAAAATTTTCATAAGGACATGGGAGAGTATAGAAGGACATGAATAATCCAAAACATACTACATATGTGACTCATTCTGATGTCATTCCGTAACTGATGTCATCATAAAGCCCAATCGATCAACCATCACCCAACCTGGTCCGACCGAGGGGCCCAATCCCAAAGAATAGTGTCTATACTATGGGCCACTAGACAATTTGTCATCTAAACTAATGCATCGATCATTCATAGAAAATTCCTTCATTATTCAAGAATCCCAATTCAGGATGTATAAAATTGGGTGATCCAACTGCTTCCATCGGAGAATAAAATCACATTAACATATATTATAATAATTTAACAAACAAGAATCACACAAGTCACCCTATGGACTATCCTATTTACATTAATCCATTAGATCACAAGGGAACCTCTAAGCATGGGCCTCAAAAAAATTCATCATAACCCATGGAAGATATTTATTTAAGGTGAGTTTTCACCATAATCATTTTTATAGATGTGCCTACCTGGCCTCACAAATATTCAAGAAATAAACATCTCTCTAAAAATAAACCAACACATTTCCATCACATTCCAAACCATTTGAAAAGAACAAAACACACCACACATTGAAGTCCAAAAATATTTAATCCATTTTAGAAATTAAAACCACCATTTTAGATTGTAAAAATATATTTAAAAAACCCAACCATGCTATTAAAAATTAAAATTCACCTAGAAAACCAAATTAGTAAATTTACAAATCCCATAGTGTTCACATGTCAACATAGACGCACCATATATTCAATAAAGATAATGAAACCAACTCATTTTAGATCCAAAATATTATTCTAAAAGTTATACATAAATACTTATCAGGAAATGAAGGTTAGAACATAAATAAATAAATGGATCATAAATTTAAAATACACGTGTATGGGAAACCCACCTCAAATCAAATTTGCATCAACAATTCCCAACCGAAACAACTCCATGATATTTTCTGAGAATTAATAACATCTACAAGAGCCTAACCAAGAGAAAACCCTAATTTCACACATCCCTAGACACCCAAACGGGCCATATATGGCCACTAGGTTTAGAGGAGATGGAAAAAATGGATTGAAAACAATGGAGAAGGAGAGGGGATCCATTATCATTCAATCCGGGTGAAGAATAACCACAAATCCACTTTAAACCCATCTTTTGAGGGGCTTAGAGGAGCCATAAACCACAATAGGGGCATTTTTTGTTGAAGGTTTATAATGGGTTATTATAAGAGAAGAAACCCCATATAAAAGAAGGAGAAAATCCAAAAATACCTTTTAATGGGTTGGTTTCACAATTAGCACACATGGTTTAACAAACCGTGCACAAATCAAGAAATTTTCCACAACCAAGTACTACATAAGATACACACATAGGCTTCATAGTTCGTTAAATAGTGTGAGCAAACCATGTGACCCCTATACAGTTAGGATTCATGGTTAAACTAACCATTCACCTCAATGGTGTTACCTGGAGAAGGCCCCTAAACATCTCTCTTTTCACTTCGAAACTGTTCAAACTAATGGGGATAAACCATCCATCAAACACTCCCGATATAAAAATGAAACTATTTTTTAACGAACATTTCTCAAAGAAATTTCTTCCCAATACCTTCACACTAACAATGAACAAGACCAAATATCACTGAAAACATCAATGGCTAATAATTTAAAAAATTAACACATGAAACCACAAATTGAAATCCAGAACACCCAAAACATGATAAATATACTGTGATCCAAAAGATAGTTTGAAAAAAAAGGATGAAAATTAAAATATGGGTGTGAAAGAATGTAACACCCCGGGATTTTAGTTTGAATATTTTATTTAATAAATAATATGTTGAAAAGATTTTATTTCACATAAAACTAAATTAATATGAAGCTATATACATTTAATTTCCAGAAACTATTATAGTGTAATATGAATATTAATTATTTATGGGACTACAATATGAAACATTAATAATAAAAGTTAAAGATGTTAAATCCAATGAAAAATAAAATACCAATCACATAATATACATATTCTTAATATTTTCTCTGAAGATCATCTTTGAAATTAAAAATATGAAAATAAGTCAAAACATTAGAAATATATAATAAATGTTGAGAGATAAGTAACTATGATTAATGATATTAGTAATATATGCATCAAATAATATAGGAATAAAATATGAACACTATATATTATTATTTAATATATAGTCATTAAAAATGAGGTCATTGGATACATGGTGGTTTGGTATGAATTTATCTAATAGGTGTAATGAATTGTTTAATCCTTAATAACAGGTTTATAATAATATAATTAAACAATTACACACTAATATTTATTTAATATATTTTTTTTAATTGAAATATTAATTTTGAAAAATAAATATCTTTTTTATTACACATTAATATTATTGTTATTATTATAAGGGAATGATTTGATATTTCTAAAAAACCTCCAATAAGATATATTATAATAACTTTTATGAAGAATGTTTAATTCTTATAAGATAAATACTTAATTTTAAAGGTATATAGTTAAAGTCATTTGAAGTTAAATACATAATTATTTCAATGTCCTATTTTTTAGGTATTGGATATTGATATTTATTACACATAAATGTTGAATTTAATGTAAATTTTCAATGTACTATGAAATATATATTCAGTAATTTAATTAGTGGTTGATATTCAACTGTATTGAGAATAGATAAATCATTAAAAAATACATAGAATTTTTTTTGTACATATTTTAAATTTTCATTCAAAATATACATTTTTAATATTTATAAATTAAATTATATTAAAAGAGTATAAATATTGAATGATCATGTTAAAATTAGGTATTTGAGTCAATTTATTGTTTACTATTAGAAAATATATAACTATGTCAGAAAAATGGGGTACCATGGTAAATGTAGCATGATATAAAATAGTTAACTATGTGGTAAAAATATGAAATATTATAAAACCCAATAACTAAAATTTTATATAATACTATAATTTAATCTATATATGTAAGATAATTTTTGAGGGAATAAATTCTCCATTTATAACAGTCCTTGTGCACGCACTATTTGCGATGGATATAGGATTCTATCCCAAAAAGTCATTTTTATGACAGAATCCAACATCCGTCATAAATAAATCAGGTATGGTTTTTTTCCACCCATTGAAAAAATTAATCTCAATTGGAATTTGTGATGGATTTATTTTTCTATCTCAAATTCCATTCCAGTTAATATTAATTACGATGAAATTCAGTGGCCATCGCAAAAAAAAATGATCGATAAATTTTTTTTGACAAAATTAATTCTACCTCATAAACATAATCTGAAAAAGTATCAGGATATAATAGTGTGAAACTATCCTTTATTCATCATTTCTTATCTTCTCCCCTATCTTGATCCATTTTTTAATAGAACCCCATTGGCCTATCCACTAAGAATAGCAACAAAAACATCTATTTCGTCTGATTTTTACTCGATTTCATGTTAGATTTTCAAGGTATGAGCCCTCCTTCTATCCGCAGTCATTTTCATTGGGTATTTTTGTGTGATGTTATTAATATTGTTTTGAAAAAAAATTAGTAATTTAGTTGATTTTTATAATTAACTTTACATATAGTGTAAATATAAATTTATTATTCTTGATTTGAGTGTCTTGGTTCTGCATGATTTGTTTTAATTTAATTTGTAGTATGTTGCACATTATTTGATCTTTAAATTTAAAAGAATACTTTTTTGGGTGTTTAGGGTTGTTGAAATGTAATTATTCTATATTATTGATTAAAATTTGACGATTATTGAAATATGTTGGAAGTTGTTTTTTTAAATATGGCCATTTAATCAACACATAAGTGTATTTTAGTTTTTATAGCATTTATGGTTTATGAAATATTATCATAATTTTAACCATTCATTATTGCTTAATGTTTTTATGTTTTGATATTAATTTTTTTCCTTCTTTAAAATTTTTGTGTGTGCGTGTGCGTGTATGTATGCCTAAATATATGTTATGTTAATTTCATAAAAAAGGGTAGTAAAAAATTGCATGGTAGTAGATTTGATTAAGAAGTTGTGTAATATATATATATATATAATATAAATTATATAGAAATTTTTGGTTTTTAACAACGATGAGAAAATAATTTGATGATAACAGTTTAGAAAATGTAATTTTTTAATAATTGTTTTATAAAAAATGTTAAAAAAATATGTTTAATGAATAAATGACACTTAAAAAAATTTATTAAAAAAATAGATAATAAAAATTATGATAATTTTTTTGTAATAGATTGTAAAAAATATAACAAATACAAAGATTATTTAAAATTCAAAAAAATTAATTATTAAAAATTAAGTTTAAATTTAAATAATTTGTTAAAATCATTGAGTCATTTATAATAACTAATAATTAGTGAGTCCTTATTATTAAAAAAGTGTATATATTAATCATAATTACAAAATATTTACAATAATTTGTTAAAAAACATTAAAAAAATATTACAACTATTAGAAATTAAACACAATTCGTATAAATGTTGTATTAATTTCAATATTTTGTATTAATATTTTGCCTAAATTTTGAAAAATCTCCCCACTCACAAAACTATTATAATTCATACAGGGTAAAATTTAATAATTCAAAAATTATTGAATCAAATTAACTGGGAATTTAAATTAATTTTTAATTCAAATATATGAACTCAAATTTATTTATAAATTTTTTATATAAATTTTTAATTCAATGTAATAAACATTATTTATATTTAAAATTGACTATATATATATCTATTTATATAGATTTTATATTTTTATATTTGTTTATAAATGAGTAACTAAATATATGACACATTTATATTAATTAAGAAATGGGGATATTTATAAATTTATTATTAAAATTTTAATATTAATTTAAATATAATAATAATAATAATTGAATAATTAATAATAATTTAAGTAATTTAAGTAATTTTAATATTTATTATCATTACATATTAGACTTTTAAAAATAAAATTGTAATAATAATTTATGAAATTTCATTATATATATAGTCATTAAAAAATTTATAATAATATAAATAATTAAAATTAATCATTACACAGTAACAATTACATAAATTATAATAATAATCATTAAATAATTAATTATATTCATCAAATTATTACACCAAATTGTGATATATATATTAAGAATTAATTAATTAATAATCATTTCATATACATGTTTAATTAATAAAAATAATAAGTGTTGATTATTTTTATAAATATTGTAATATATATTTATATAAATAAATAAATAGTTATATATATAATATAAATTAAATAGTAATAATTATACCCTCGCGTGCAATGTAACTAAATAGTTGACTCTCCAAATTGTTATTGGCATCTAAGTTAAACTCCACATCCCCGTACAAAAGGGCGGTCTTCGATTTTTCATAAAATATACAGTTGGAATGATAATTTAAATATGCAAAAGAAATTAAAATAAACATATTAAATTATTTACTATTGTGTGAAATATAACTAAACACTTGATGCTCACAAATGTCATGTCAGGCCTAGGGTAAACCCCACATCTTTGTCCCAAAGGTGGTCTCCAATTTTACATACGATAAATAGTTTGATAAATACCTTAAAATTTATTATGAAATTATAATAAAAATATCAAATTAATTACCTATGTGTGTGATGCTACCAAACATCTGATGCACACAACTATAATGTTTCTCTTAATGTAAATCCAAAATCCCCGACCCAAAGGTGGTCTCTGATTTTTCATATGATTAACATTTTGGGGGATACATTAAATATTAATAATAATTAGTAATTAAAACATTAAATCAATTACCCATGGTTGTGATGTTACCAAAAAAATGATATGTCACACCCAGGCTCAACCCCACCCTCCCCACCTGACTTTCGCCTCGAATTTTTTATACAATAAATAAATTGAATGATATATTAATCTTTAATAAGAAATTAAAACAAAAATCTTAACTAAATTATTCTCTGGTGCAATTCCCTATGCTCACAATTGGTATGTCTCGAAAGGGGTAAATCCCACATCTAGGAGAGAATAATGGTCTCTAATTTCTCAAATTAAACATTTTTGGGAGATATTATATTATATTAAAAATTAACATGTGTATTATATAATATATTTAATGTATTTATTCTATATGCACAAAGCCTATAATGGCCCAGACCTCTCTTGTCCCTCCATTTGTGGAAATCTAGTGTTTGAGGTGTTTTGGGATGTCACAGTGACTCATCCCCAACACATTGAAAAATTCCCATTTCTGTGAACTATGTTTCTTGTTTTATGAATAATGTCCCGGTGAGTCAGAAATGGCGAGACAGAAACAGTGAGTCAGAAATGGTGTCACAAAAACTTTGACACAGAAACAGTGAGACAGAAATGGTGAGTCAGAAAGAGTGAGACAGAAACGATGAGAAAAAAATGGTGAGACTGAAACAGTGAGACAGAAATAGTGAGATAGAATCATTGATTCAGAAACGGTGTCACAGAAATGGTGAGACAGAAATAGTGAAACAAAAACAGTGAGTCAGAAATGGTGTCATAGAAAAAGTGAGACAAAAATGGTGAGGTAGAAACGGTGAGTTGGAAACGGTGAGACAGAAAGAGTGAGAGAGAAATGGTGAGTTAGAAATAGTGAGAAAGAAATAGTGAGACAAAAACAAAGAGATAGAAATGATGGGATAGAAATGGTGAGACAGACAGAGTGTCGTAGCTCATGAACAGTGCTTCAAGAATTGCTTCATATTTCCTTTGCCAAATTTCCAATTTTTTTCAGTTTTTCCAATATAACATTTTCTTTGATGTAAAATTCAGTTATGGATTCGTTTTAAGGGATTTAATGCCGAAACCAATCCCATAAGTTCTGGATTAATTTTCCTAAGGCCCAGGATGCATTTACTTGGTAAAACCGCGTGGTTTAATGCGATCTGATTTTAATGGAAAATCCAAGGTATCTTAAATCGTTGCTCCGTTAAATCTTCTAAAGGGACAAGATATCTTAATACCTTGTTCTTTATCCTTGTTCTTTAGTGAGGGATTCTTGAATCATTCCTTCCTTCCTATAGTAATCAGGAGATTAAACTTTTTCTAGTGGATTTGATTCCCTCAACGTTCTTCTTTCTGCAAGTGCACACCCTATTTTGGTGAAACCATGCAGTATCCATCAATCATCGATATAAGGTATGATTTATCATAGTTCTTTTTGTTTATCCTTCTCTTGTTTCTCTTTCCCATATTGTGTCATTTGATCTCCAGTCTTCTAATGGAGTGTCATGGGTTTCAGTTGGTGCAGTCGTACCGCGACATCCTTAGGTGGATGTAGTTGTCATGGGAGGAGGTGATCATGATCTGTTGTGTAAATCGTTCTCGTAAAATAATCCTTACGAACCTTTTTATGATAGAGGATTCATTTCTTCTCTTTATTTTTACTTGAAATTATAGAGTTAGTATGTTTTAGCCACTAGATCACAATGGAATTGACATAATAAAAATTTGAACCATATACATAAATTTATTCCAATCGTATGGTATAGCCTCTTTTTATTGCTAGATAGTGTGATATCTATGCTTCCTTTTTTTAGTTGTTTGTTCTTTATAGAAATTGGTAAATAATTTAAACAAGAATTAATTAGTAATTTTTTGGCTAAATTTAAAAAGGCATTTAAATGAATCTGGTTCTTATTGTTCTATATTTTAATGTTAATCAAATTGGTGTAGTAAGTATCATTAATTTATTTGTGATAGCTTACTTTTTAGGTTTATTGATTATGGACCCTACGAATAATAAATTGGTTAATTCATGATGGATTAATGAACTGATTGTATGATAATTCTTTGAAGGGTTATGAGTTACCATCTTTCTTGTTCAAGGGTCAGGAGCCTAACCTATATGATTGTTGTTTTCCTGCTGCTTGTGTTGTGATGTGAGCCCTGATGGCTGTTGTGATATGTGGATGCATGGAGGCCTACTGTTTGTTGTAGAGGCTGACTCCTACAGTGGCGAGATGCATCATTTTATGCTTGTGGGTTCCATGGAGGACACCAGGGATGATGAAATGGGTTGGATGTGAATGTTTGGTTTTCTGCTAATTCTTCTTGGTTGTTTATCTGTAATACATTCCCCACTGATCAAGGCAGATGGTCTTGCTTACCATTCTTCTGAAATGGGTAATGATAAATGGGGTATTCCACATGCTTTCTGTGTTTACATTCTCAAGGGAGGATGGGTCTACACTCTTGTTATAGGCAGAAAATTCTCTATGAGTAGTTCATCTATTCTCCATGCTTAGCGCCTTGTGTTTAGAAGCATATATTTTTGTTTCTAGAATTTTGGGAAATATGGTAAAGTAAGGATGTAAATATATAATTGAATAAATGATTTTAACCCATGGGGTTTGGAGCTTGATGGGGCACAATTCCGAGGTTGTGATTTGAAGGAACATTGTACATTGGGTGTGATTCTAATGAAATTTAATTTGGAATTGTTATTGGTTAATAAATTTTTTTACGAATTAATTAACGTAAAGTAAAAATGATAAAAAGTTAATTAAGTAATGTATTAATGATCATTAAATGGTTGTGTGCTAATATGATACCTAGTCTTAGAAGTAGCAGCCTGGAGTCTGAGAGGTGTTAGCTGCAGTTAATTCTAAGAATAGGTTATGCCCATTGTGTGGTCGTGAGCTATAGTGTATTCTGTACTTTTTATGTTTCTATACGCTCCTCAACCCCGTCAGTAAGGGAAACAAACCCCCTGGTGTATCTGAGCCCTGGGGGTTGTTTTCCCCATCATTATTGTGGGAGTATGGATTACTGACTACCCCCTTTGACCCTTCTCTCTTCTCTTGGTAGTTACTTATCCTGGCAGGCACATTGGATATTTTTTCCCATATATGTATGTAGAGGGCTGTAATTGATAGTGATTATTCACACAAATATATTCTGGATATAGTTTTATATGGACTACTATATGTGTAACCTGTATAGGCTATTATGGCTTGAGGATCCTTACTCGGTGTATGTGCTTTAATGGCTTGAGTTATAATACCCGATTTATGATACATGTTATGAGAGCTTTGGTGGCTCCCAAAAACTACCTGGTAACTTTTCTTATGTGAACGTGGGGTTTTTTTTGCACAAGGTGCATGTTTTGGTGCTTCGCCCAGGTGTCTGTAGGCAAGCCTTTGTGGATAGAGATGGTTAGGACGTGCGACATTGGAAAAATAGGAAAACCAGTGGGGAAGTAGTAGTAGGTTAACCTTTATATTATTTATTATATTATATACTCTTTTATGCATAACATGGTGAGAGTATCCATGATGAGGTTGGGAACATAGTATACATGTTTAGGTGATGAGTTAGTTTCACCTATTGTTCACTGTGTTTTAGCATTCGTTCTTTACTTTTTCACGAGAGGCTTCAGGGAGGATCCTACTGAGTTTACTGTTATACTCACCCGATGTATATATAAAATTATTTTCAGGTCACTTGGAGCATGTTGGAGATCAGGTTGGTTACTACTAGCTGGCAGTTTCAGGTGTTTTTTGGGCTTGTGGTTGCTGCTATTTTACTTTCTTTTAGGTAGTTGTAGTTTTTCCCCTTTCAATTGTAGTAGTTTTGCATGACATTTCATTTGTGTACATGGTATTTATTTTATATTACCGGTTGAGTTATAGTTTTTTGGTGTCTATCTTATCTTTCTCTTCTGCATGTGTTCTCTTATAGGGTAAAGCCTCCCATTTGTGTTTTCGTTATTCCCTCGGTGCTAGTCGCCAACCCGGGGCCTACTGGAGGCTGGACTTGGGATTACTTATCTCCCTTCTCACATTGTCGGCCCCGGAGGGGTACACTTTTTGGGGACTGTGTTGTGATAGAGTGGTATCAGAGGTCATGTAGGGAGATAGGATGGAGTTTGGAGTTAGGAACAGGTGAGGTTGCTTTGGTAGGTAGGGAAATGGTGTCACTCATGTTTAGAAAGTGATGGAAACACTGGACACTGGCTGAGACAAAGGTTCTTAGGGACCCCTATGATCTGATGTATGGACCATTAAGTTTACAATGGCTACTAAACAAGTTGATAATAGTTACCTGGTAGAGACCTGTGAAAGGATCATGCATCATTCTACTTTGTGTATGTGTTTGAATGGGTAGACCTTGGGATAGGTTAACCTAAAATGAATGAAAGAAAATAATTAAATAATTAATTAATGATGAGTCTCACATATTCCAGTCTTAGGATCTCTAAATATTTTTATTTTACAGGTATGGGTCTAGGTCGACGTCCTCGTCATGATCGTGTAGATGATATCCAGCAGGATGAGCCAGCAGATCGTCGCCGGGTAGAGGTCGATGATGATGAAACCTGGAGGGGCAAACTCCGAGAGTTTCAGCGCCGGAGACTGCAGGAGTATGAGGGATCTGTTTCAGATGCAGTCATAGAAGACTGGTTAGAGGGGGTCGAGATAGGCATCAGTTCTATCTGTGTTCGAAGGAAGCACTGGTTGTCCTTGGTTGTGACGATGTTGCATGGAGCAGTGAGGCAGTGGTGGCTCTTGTTCCTCAGGGATCACGAGGAGTCGACGATCTCATGGGAGGAGTTCCAAGACAAGTTTAGAGTCGAGTTTCTTTCTTTGACCATGATGGCATCCAGTCTTCTGGAGCTTCTTACCATTCGACAAGGGAGCTCTAGTGTGCGAGAGTTCGGAATCCGTTTCAAAAACCTTTTGCGATATGCTTCGGACCTGTTTCTAGATGATGAGGCATGGTTGAGTCATTTGGAAGAGGATTTGCATCCAAATATCTAGCACTAGGTCACCCCATTTTTGCAGAATACATATCATGAGGTACTGCCAAGGGTAGAGGTCGTCATGAAGACTTTGTCCAGAACTGTATCATCATGAGAGGTGAGTCTTCATGATTCCTCACATAGAAGATCAGTGGAATGGGGTTCCTGATTTTTAGGGCAGAAGAGTTTTCCTTCAGCCAGTGGTATGTCCCAACCCTCAGTATCTTTTTTCTATGGGGGAAGCTTCTCCCAGGCCTATGCCAATGGATTAGGGAATTTTTTTCTTGTGTTGGTCAAGGTCGTCAAATGCGAGAGTGCCTGACCTTTTAGAGCATTCATCTTGCACAAGGTTTTCCTCTCCAGGTTCCTCTATTGAGGCAATTCCAGCCGAGGCAATGGTAGTAGGTTGCACCAGGTTTAGATCATTAGATTGTAGATGTGGAAGGCAGAGGATAACCTAATGATGCTCCCCATCCTCAGAGAGCAGAGCATGTCCATGGAGGTGGTCGTCATCTGGGTCAAAGAGGTTATTGAGGAGGTCATGGTCAACTTCATGATTTAGCATTGCCAGCACTATGCGAACTTGACGTCGTTCACGGTACTCCTTTCTTATTTTATACCATAGTGTATTACTTTAATGATTCAGGGGAGACACACTCCATCATATCACCGACCCTTGTCCATGCTTTGGGAGTTGAGGTAGAGATGCTTCCAGTTCCATTGGCATTGACTACAGCAGTTGGAGGTCGAGCTAACTTATTTAAAGTGTGTAGAAACTGTGAGCTAGTGTTGGGGTAGCACCACCCTTGGGGATATTTCATATTTTTACGAATAAAACCATCTGATCTCGTCTGTGGTATAAATGTTTTGTATTAGGTGTAGGATTTCGTGGATTGCTTCAGGAGGTAGGTTGTGTTCTTCAATGCGGATACAGAGCTGTTGGTGTTCGTTGGCAAGTGAGACCCTCAGGTGGGTCATAGGCATGTTACATATTTATCATCCATGATGGGTGAGATGATGGTGAGTTCTTCAGAGGTTCAGTAGTTGCCATTTCCTAAGGTTGTATAAGAGTACCCTTAGGTCTTTCCCGAAGAGGTTGTATCGTTTCCCTCTTGATGAGAGATTGAGTTAGGGATCGACCTACAACTAGGATCCTCTCCTATCTCTATGTCCCCATATAGAATGGCCCCTTATGAGTTTCAAGAGATACATATACAGCATGATGGTCTGTTACTGTGTGGTTTTGTTTAGCCGAGTGTGTCACCATGGGGTACACCCGTTTTTTTCATAAAGAAGGATGGTGGCATCTTGTTGTTCTGTGTTGATTATCATCACTTAAACAAAAGTACAATAAATAATAGCTATCCTCTTCTGCAGATTGACGATTTAGTCGATCAACTGAAGGGTGAAAGTTATTTCTCAATGTTCAATTTGTGGTGAGGATATCATCAAATGTGTGTGAAGGATGAGGATATTTTGAAGACTACTTTCCATTGTCGTCATGGTTATTATGATTTTTTCGTAAGGCCCTTCGGTGTGACGAATGATCTTGTTATGTTTAAGGGACTGATGAAATCATTGATCCATATGTTCCTGGAAATGTTTGTGGTGGTTTTCATCGACGTCATCCTTGTACACAATTCCTCTGAGGAGGAGCATGAAGAGCATATACACACCGTTTTGGGAGTTTTTCATCAACATCACCAGTTTAGGAAGTTGTCTAAGTGTGATTTTTGGGCTTTATAAGTATGCTTAGTGGGTAATGGTGTGTCCTAGTGGGGGGGGGGGGGGTAGTTGTGGATCCATCGAAGATAGAAGTAGTTCTGTCTTGGGATGCCCCCAAGATAGTGTCAGTGGTGTGAGGTTTTCTTGGTCTCGTAGGATAATACAAGAGGTTCATAGCTGATTTCTCTCAAGTTGTGACTCTTATGACAGCTTTAACCAAGAAGGACCTGGTGTTCATATGAACTGATGAGTGTTAGAGAACTTTCAAGTATCTAATGAAGACGTTAGTAAGTGCTCTAGTTCTTTTTCTCCCAGCTGAGGGAGTTCAGTTTGATGTTTTCTATGATGCATCACATCTGAGGTTAGGTTGTGTTCTAATGAAGCAAAGATCATTTGTTTATTATGGGTCGCGGAAGTTGTGTCCTCATCAACATAACAATGCCACCCGTGATCTAGAGTTGGTAGCTGTGGTGTTTGTTCTGATGTTGTGGATACATTACCTCATTGGAGAGAACTTTGTCGTTTTTACCGATCACAATAGTTTTAGGTATGTTTTCTCCCAGCATGACTTGAACTTATGACAATTTCAGTGGATGGAGTTTTTAAAGGAATACAAATTAGAAATATCATATACACATACAAAGGTGAATGTTGTAGCTGATTCACTATGTCGAAAGTCACATAGTGATGTTGTACGTGAATCTGGTGATTCCTAGAGAGTAATGGAAGAAATTTCATCATTACATCTTGATATGGGAGAAGTTGGGGTCAGAGGTAGTCTTTTCCAGATGACGGTTCCATCATCTATATTGCAACAGGTGGAAGAGTCCAAGTTGGGGGATCATGTGGTGGAGGTCTGGAGAGACCGAGTTTTTTTGTGGTGAGGTCACTGATGGTTGGAATGGGGATGACAAACATCAAGTGTTGTATCATGGAAGGATTTTTCTTCCATTAACGATGCACGAGACAGTTCTCAGAGAGTTCCATAGTTCACCTTTAGCGGTGAATGTTGGCGTGTCAAATATGTATAGAGACTTGAGGAGTCAGTTTTGGTGGCCTGGGCTGATGCGTGCTGTTGTAGAGTTTGTGTCTCAATGTTTAGTCTTCCATATGGTCGAGGCTTAGCACCATGTCCTTGGTGGTTTCCTCCAACCATTAGACGTTCTTCAGTGGATGTGGTAGGACATATCAATGGACATTGTTACTGGTTTACCTCGATCACCCAAAGGACATGGATCTATTTTGGTGGTAGTAGATCATTCAACAAAATCGGCCCACTTCATAGCGATCAAGGAGTCGAGCTCAGTAGAAGTTTTGTCGATGTAGTATCTAGAGGTGGTGGTGAGACATTATGAAGTCCCAAGGACGATCATTTGTAATCAAGATCCTCGCTTTACTTATAGGGTGTGGAGAGATCTCCATCATGCTTTCGGTTCTCAACAATTCTTTAGCACTGCTTTTCATCCTCAAACGGATGGTCAGATAGAGCGAACCATCCAATCTCATGAAGACATGTTACGCTCTTGTGTTATTGATTTTAGAGTTTCGTTGAAGAGGCACATACCCTTGGTGGAGTTAGCTGGCAATAATATTTTTCACTCCACCATCAGTATGGCTCCATTTGAAGCCATGTATGGAAGGCCTTGTCGTTCTCCATTGTGCTAGACTGGGGTTGGATAGTCATCAATTCTTGGACCAATAGTAGTTCAGAATACAACATAGATGGTTCAGGTGATTCGTGAGAGGATAAAGATACTGCAAGATCGTCAGAAATCAAATTCCGATCAAAGGAGGATAACTTTGGAGTTTGATGTTGGGTATCACGTGTTTCTGAAGGTGACTCCCCTCCATGGGTAGTGAAGGTTTGGTCATGGGAGTAAGCATTCTCCCTGGTTTGTTGGACCTTTCAAGGTTTTGGCTCGTGTTTGAAGTATGGCGTATAAGATAGCGCTTCCGCCGTAGATGAACCGGATACACGATGTTTTTCATGGGTCACAACTCTGTCATTATCTTCCTGATGACTCTCACGACATTGATTGGGGATAGATCAATTTTGATGATGATACGACCATCGAGGAGCAGCCTGTGGAGATCCAAGACCGCAAGGAGAAGGTGTTGCACGGGTGTTCTATTCCCTTGGTTCGTGTCTTGTGGAAACACGGTGGCATGGGGGAGAGTACCTGGGAACCTGAGTCATTGATACGTGCTCAGTACCCAGATTTGTATGATGTTTAAACTCATTTCATGTAACAGTGTCCCCTTGGTGTTTATTGACCTTTCTTTTTTATAAGATGAATTTATTTTGTTTCTTCTTCTGGCTTGCACTCTTTTGGGAGGTATTGTGAGGAGTGGTTGTTCAGACCCCTTTTCGGTTTCCTTTTGGGTTAGTTTTGGATTCTCGAGGATGAGAATGCTTTGAGAGGGATCTAATGTAATGGAATGGACCTCTCTGGTCCATCCCATTGGTGAAATATAGTGACTGAGGTGTTCTGGGAGTTCAATGTGACCCATCCCCCACACTTTTCCAAATTTCCAGTTTTGTGAACAGTGTTTCCAGTTTTATGATTATTGTCACCGTGAGTCAGAAACGGTGAGACAGAAACATTGAGTCGGATACGGTGTCACGGAAATAGAGAGAGAGAAACGGTGAGACAAAAACGGTGAGACAGATGTAGTGATATAGAAATGGTGAGACATAAACGGTGAGTCAAAAACAATGTCACAAAAATGGCGAGACAGAAATGGTGACACAGAAATAGAGAGACAAAAATGGTGATTTAGAAACAGTGTAACAAAAACTATGAGATAGAAATGGCGAGTAATAAATGGTAAAATAGAAATGGTTACTCAGAAATGGTGAGATGAAAACGGTGAGAAAGAAATGGTGAGTCAGACATGGTTTCATTGATAATGAATAGTGTTTATAGAACTTTTTCATATTTCCTATGCCAAATCTATAGATTTTTTTTAGTTTCACCAATTTGACGTTTTCTTGGACGTAAAACACATTAATGGCCTTTTTCTGAGGGATTTAAAACCGAATAAAATACGATAACTCCTATATTAATTTTCCTAAGCCTCAGGATGAATTTTCATGGTCAAACCTTGTGGTTTAATGCTATCATATTTTAATGGAAAATCCATGGTATCTTAAACTGCTTCTCTATTAAATTTTTTAAAGGGACAAGATATCTTCCTCCCTTATTCTATCTAATTGTTCTCTGGGGAGAGATGCTCGAACCATTCCTTCCTTTATGTAGTAGTCGTGAGGTTAAACTTTTCATGGTGGATTGGTTTCCCTTGACTTTCTTCTTGCTGCAAGTGCACCCATGTTTTGGGGGAACCATGAAGTATCCATCAATATTCAATATATGGTATGAATTTTCATCATTTTTTGGGTTCAACATCTCCTATTTCTATTTGCCCTAATTTTTCAAGTGGTCTATATGGTTTTAATGGAGTTTCTTGGGTTTCAGTTGGTGCAGTCGTGTCGCGACATCCTCAGGTGGATGAAATTGTCACGAGAGTAGGTGATCGTTGCCTATTTTGTTGATTGTTTTCTTATAAAGAACCTTTCAATCATTTTTAAGGAAGGGGATTCGTTTCTTCTCTTTTATTTTTAGGCGAAACAGTAGAGTTAGTATGTTTTATCCATTTGATCACAATGGAATTGAAATAATAAATATTTGAACCGGATAAATAATTTGATATCAATCGTATAGTATTGCCTCTTATTTTTTTCCAGATAGTGTCATATCTATGTGTGATTTGTTTAGTTGTTCGTTTATGCAAGAAATTGATAAAGAATGTAAATCAGAATTAATTGGTAATTATTCTGCTTAAGATAAAGTGTCATGTAAATGAATCTGGTTCTTATTGTATTATATTTTTATGTCAGTCAAATTAGTGTAGTAAGAATGTTTTATTTAATTGTGATAGCTTAATGTTTAGGTTTCCCGAATATGTAACCTACGAATAATAAATTTTTCAATTCAAGATGGATTAAATAACTGATTTTTTGACAATTCTTTGAAGGGTTATGAGTTAACATCATGCTTGTTCAAGGGCCAAGAGCCTAACCCATTTGATTATTTTTTTCCTGCTGTTTGTGTCGTGATGTATTCCCGAATGGATCTTGTGATATGTGGGGGTACAGAGGCATGTGGTTTGTTTTAGTAGTTGATGCCTAGAGTGGCGAGTTGCATCGGTTTATGCATGTGCGTGTTTGGGAGGACCCCAGGGATGATGAAATGGGATGGATGTGAATGTTTGGTTTTCTACTGATTCATATTGGTTGTTTATCTTCTTTACTTTCCCCACTGCTCAAGGAAGCTTGTCTTTCATACACTTCTTCCAAAAGGGGCGAAGACCTGCGGGTCATACCGTGTTATTTTAGTGATTGGATTCTCAATTTATGATGGGTCTACACTCTTGCTATAGGCGACAAAGACATGACAGGTAGTTCATCTACTCACCGTGTAGATCCCCTTTTGTTTAGAATCATAGATTGTTTTTCTAGAATGCCTTGGAATACGAGAAAGTATTTTTGTAAATAAATAATTGAATAAATGATGTTAACCCCTTGTGTGGTCTTGGGATGTTAGCTGTAGTTGAGTCTGAGGCTAGTTTATGCCCATAATGTGGTCTTGGGCTATAGTATATTTTATAATTTTTATGTTTTTATATGTTACTCCACCCTGTCAATAAGGGAAACTGACTCCCTAGGGATTATGAGCCCTGGGGGAGTTTTTCCCAACATTCCGGTGGGAGGATGGATTGCAAACTACCCCCTATGGAACTGCTCTCTTCTCTTGGTAGTTACTTGTGCTGGTAGGGACATTGGTTAGTATTCCACATATATGTGTATACAGGGCTGTAAAGGATTTTGGTTATTTAAATACATATATTTTGGATATAGTTTTTTATGGACTACTATAGGTGTAACGTGTATAGGCTGTGATGGCTTGAGGATCCTTACTCGGCGTTTGGGCTGTAATGGATTGAGTTATAATACCTGAGGTATGATACACATTATGCGAGATATGGTGGCTGCCAAAAACTACATGCTTACTTTTCTTATGTGGATGTGGTGGTTTTGTTGCTTGAGGTTCATATAGTGGTGCTTCACCCCGGTGTTTGAGGGAAAGCCTATTTAGAAAAATATTTATAGGACATACAACCTTGGGGAATAGTGGAAGAGCTGTGGGAAAGTAGTTTGGGGTACCATTGATATTTTTTATTATATTATATACTTTTGAATGCATTACTTGGTGAGAGCAGCCATGGGGAGGCTAGGAACATAGTATACCTGTTTAGGTGACGAGTTAGTTTCACTTATTGTTCAATGTTCTTTAGCATGATTTCTTTACTTTTGCATGATATGATTCGAGGAGAAACCTACTGAGTTTACTGTTATAGTAACCCTAGGTATATATAAAATTATTTTCAGGTCACTTGGATAAGATTGGAGATCAGGCTGGTTACAACTAGCTTGCTGTTGCAGGAGCTGTTCGAGGCTGTGGGTGCTGTTGTTTAACATTCTTTTGGGTACTAGCTGTTTTTCTGATTTCAGTTGTAGTAGTTTTTCATGGAATTTAATATGTGTACATGGGATTTCTTTTATCTTACTGGTTTATTTGTATTTAGTTGGTGTCTATATTATCTCTCTCTTCTGCATGTGTTCTCTTAGAGGGTATTGCCTCCCATTTGTGTGTTCATTGTACCCTTGGTGCTAGTCGCCAACCTGGGGGCTACTGGAGGCGGGACTCTGGGGAATTGTCTCCCTTCTCACACTGCTATCCCAAGAGGGGTACACTTTGTGGGCAGGGGGTCATGACAAAGCCGCTATAGTCCCTATAATCCAGTGACAACCCAACACCTCACTTTGATTGTACATCATAGAATATTTCATGATGTTAAAATATAATATAAATTTAAATTAATTAAATGTGATTGGTAATAATTATTCAAATTTATTTTGTTATTAAATAAATATGGACTCATTAAGTAGAAACAATTATCAATTACAAGATCCTGATTGAATAAATTGTCACAAAAATCCAAATGAATTTCATAGAAATCTTTTCTAAATTCATGGTGTCGAAACCTTCATATCATTCACATCATCGCATTCCAAATTTTTATCTAAAGGAATAATTAAATCTCAATGTCAGAAATGTGATCTTTAGATGATTAAAACATTTGAAAATGTTTGAATTCATATTTTACATTTTGGTTTTCTGAAAGATTATATTTTTTGGTATCAAAATTGTGAAATTGATTTAATAGAAAATAAAAATATTTTGGTTCTAGGTCCATTATTTTAGAAATTTGTCTACAATGATTCTATTCATTCTATTCTTGACATAAAAACTCATAATTATATTACAATTCATGAATCAGAGCGATCTCATTTTTAAAAATTATTTAATTCTGCTAAGGAGGCCTTATACTAGGGATGCTAGAAGTGAAAACATGAAGAGAAAAATTTTATGGCGATTAAATAATATTTTGGATGTCAAATAGTTTTTTTGATGAAATTTTATCAATGTTCAAATCGTTGTTTCCTAATGGAAATATATTTCCATTAAGTTTCTAAAAAATAAGAAGTGGCTGGATAATTTAGGTTATACTTATCATCATATTCATGCATGTTCAAATGATTTCATCTTATATTATGTTGAATATTTATCTTTGGTTAATTGTCCTACATGTGGAGAATTTAGGTATATTGAGGAACAATAAAGAATGTACAGACTTCTTATGAAATAGTTGATGTATTATCCAATTACACCTCATTTAAATCTTTTATTTATGCCTCGCAGCACATGTATATAGAAGAAATTGAACAAATTAAATATTTCCATTGGTAACAGATTAAATAATTCATGTGATGGTGATTTGTTGAAACAAATTGATCAGATGCATCCCTATTTTAACTCAGAACCTCATAACATTTAGTTCCTTCTTTCTAGTATTGGTTTTTAGTCCATTTGGTGTATATGATAGTAAATATTATTTTTGGACTATTTTCATTACTCCATACAACATAACTCCTTTTGAGGTTGATGAAGGAACCATATATATATATATATATTTGGTGATATTTACTCTAAGAAATCCATAATATAATATTGGTGTTTATTTGAGGACACTAAATGATGAGTTAATTTCATTATGAAACAATGGTGTGACTAAATTAGAGATATTTTCTGGTCATAATTTTATTATGAAGGCTACATTATTATGGATGATCAGTGACGTTCTAGTGAATTTTGTGTTATCATGATAGGGAAAACATGGTCTAAAATTATGTCTATACTCCATGGATGAGAAAAAATCATTTATTCTTTGTAATGGGAGAAATTTTATTCAGTAGGACTGTCATCAAACATTTTTTCCTACAGAAAACCCTTTTAGAAGGAACAAATATAACTTTACTAAAGGTAAAATTGAATTAGAAAAAACTCCAATAGTTTTCTAATGTATTCATGTAACATCATTTTTCTCTGAATTACCTCATATTAATTTTTGACCAACAATAATGAACAAATAAAAATGTTTCAGGAGAGATAATAATTTGATAAAATAAGTGTCTTTTTTGGTATATTTTACATTTGTCCAAATTGTTGGTCTATCACATTTTGGATGTAATGAATATTGAGAAGATTTTTTTTGATAATATATTTTATACAATATTTGATGCAAATGTAAGACAAATTATAATGTAAATTCAAAGTTGTATCTTGCACAAATTTTTAGACATTCTAAAATTTAATTATTTGAGGATGAATAATCACACAAATTAGTGAATCCAAAAGTATCATAATCACCTACTAAATAAAACCATTTACCATTCTATAAATATAGTAAAGATATGAGGTTATCATATGGTTGTGATTTTAATTTGTCTCATTGCATTCGAAATGGGAATATTACTAGGTTAAAAATCCATGAATGTTATGTCATAATAGAATGATTACTATCTATTGGTCTTCTAGGGGTATTAAATTATTCAATCTGGTACATGTTGAATAAAACATCATTTTGTTTCCAAAATATTTCTATGGAAACATCAAATCCTCATGCATTGAGTTTGTTGAAAACATATGTTGATTTAATTTTATCTAAATTTGAGAAAATATTTCTACAAGCCTTTTTTGATTTTGTGGAAATTTTCATATTTATTTTTCTATATGAAGCTAGGTGCGGAGGGACATTAAAATTTTGGTCGATGTATTTTTTTGTAAGATGTGTGAAAAAATTAAATAAGAATTTATGTAAAAAAGAATCAGTTTGAGGGTCGAATGTAGAAGTGTACTAATATAAGGTAATTTCAAATTTATACTCTAATTATTTTTAATCATTATATACAAAAAATAACTCTTTTTTCACAATGGAGAAAATTTTTATGAAGTTAGATACCCTTAGTTGTTTGTTATTAATCAACTAGACCATGGTTTTGGTATTTATCGTGAATGATGACTTACAGATGAAGAAATTCACCAAGATCATACATATGTTCTATAGAATTGTGAATTAATGGCCTTTTTTTACAATAATTACTAATTTTTTTATGTTTAAAAAATATTTTTTTATTTAATTAAATAAAATTTTAGACAATATGACGACCATATAATTTTTTTTTGGAAATTACATATGCTGCTCTTGAATAAAATTTTAAACAAAATTTTGCCAATTTGTTTCAAATATAGTGATATTATGATTCTTTTTATGGAATAAGAAATAATTTTTTCAATGATATTTATTTTTAATAAGTAATATTATTTCCATGGAACACAATATAAAAATAAAATTGATAGTCTATTATGTGTCCTAGAAAAATATTCCATCAAAATTGGTAAAATCATATAATGGATATGTGTTTAATGATGGTTTGTTTCATACACACATATATGGTTAATCAACAAAATTAATGAATAGTGATGTTTGTTAATATATATTACCATAATAATAAATTTGAAGTTGACTTTATGTTTTTCTGGAAGAAATAATTGTGTTATGTTTTATGGGACCAAATTATTTAAAAATGATTAAACGTCATTAGTTTGATATTGATTGAGGGTTATGATTTCATCCATGAAATTGTTTTGTTGAAATTAAATATAAAAGTATTATTTCATCAAATGACCCATTTATTTTGGAACATCAATCACAAAAAGATTAATATGGAATTTATTGTGATGCTTTCGAAGATTTCAATGGAAACTCGGGTGTGATAAAAATGAAATAAAATGAAAATAAATTAATTAAAAATAATGTTTCATTAGAAGAAAAAAATTGAAAATTTTCAAGAGACTACCCAAAATATATCTTTTACACAACTAGATATAAATATCTATGATGAAACCAATCATTTAAGTGCTAATGATATAAATAATATTGATAATGAAATAAGGGATGATGAAAATGAAGTTCATATGGAATTCGATGATGATAAAGATGAGGATAAAGAAATTTATATTCATTAAATTGAATAGGAAGAAGAAGAATATTGATGAATTATATTCAAGTATTTAGTTACATGTAATTATTATATTCTGATAGTTATTATTTTTTATATTTGATATTTGTATTAACAATTTGTTTCTGGTAAGATTACTATATTCTAGTATTTATTAATTTTTTATATTTGATATCTACATGAAAAATGACTCCGTGTAAGAATATTTGTTTTGTATTGCTGTATATGATAGAGATTATATATTTCATTCTCTCACTAATGTCTGACTTCCTACTAATGAGACCAAATCCGCTAAGCCTTAGGTTGATGGACCTTCTAGGAGGGGGAATAATCATTATATATTGATGATTATATATCCTTTTCTAAAGACATGACCATATTATGATATATATCCCCACTTTTAATGTTATGCTTATTTCATTACAAAATCTATTTTCTATTTAGTTGGTTTATTATTTGTGGCATAAATTTTAATATTAATTGTTTTCTGGAGAATTTTATGAATTTATTATTTGGAGAGGCTTGTGGGATTCAAGGAATTTTTTTCCATTCCATGGGTGTCATGGAACTTGGATTCTATCATTGTGTGTCAAAAGATGGTCGATCAATGAAATGTACGTTATGAAATAATATATTATTTTTAAAAATTATTTAATTACTAATATACATTTTCAACTATCTTGAAATATTTATTTTCTATGATCCCTAATATCCAGAGAGGTCCTATACTAGATGCATGGGAGATTTTTATACCAGATATCTTTCTTAAATTTATATAGATGCTTAGAAAGAGAGCCATGGATAATGAATGTGTTACTATTTTCAATGAGTAATGGGTTTCCCATTGGCCCCGCTATATCTCAACTCAGTTATAGGATGGATTGTGATCCTTCTGGTTTGGAAAGTCATTTAAAAGGAGGTCATCATCTAGATCGTAGAGAAAGGGGTGGCCTAAGGTCACACATAGGGCCGTAGGTGTAACGTCCCGGTTCCGAAATCCCTCCAAGGGTGCCCCGTACCCGGTTGGTCACAAGGCCTCAATCGCATTTCCCCAAAAACCAGAGGCTGCCGACTAGCAGTGAGGGCCTTGGGTGTTATTGTGGGGAAACTATTCCCTCCTTGGTAGAGCACATAGTGGATGTAAAAAAGCATGCACTAGCGAAAGCAGTAAATATCCAACAATAACAACAGTGGAAGACTAAAACAATAAAAAACTAGAGAACACATGTATATATGAAATGATGCACGATACATATTTCTAGTAAAGCATCCAAACAAGTCACAATGCTGAATAAAACACTGAACCAATGTACAAAAGAAAAACAGATAAGAAACTCTTCAGTATCGCAATCCTCGAATTGGTCCCATGCTCTTCTGCTCCAAGAAATCAGGAACCAGAAGTCGAAGGGCGCTTTATCTTGTCTATACCCGCAACAACATAGTCTGTTTGGGCCCAAAATCATGGCCCAAACAAGGTGTGATACTAAATCCCAGAAGTTAACCACCCGAAGATCAGTGCCAAATAGTCAGTGAGCATATGGAAGGTAATAGTACTGTTATCAGTAAGCAGTAACAGTAAACAACATTCAGTTTTTAGTAAGAAGTAACCGGATGATATACAATAATAAGAAATTCACAGAACAACAACAACTATGAATCAAACCTCTAACAACAAAAAGAACCCCTGTAGGAAGTACTAGTATCCAACCCCTCTGTTCCTATCTATGAAGTACCAAAAACCATCTGGGCAGTGAAGTCAACCTAACCCCTCTGTTTTGATCAAAAGAAATTATAATACTCTCTATGGAAACTCGCTCGGTCAATTACCCTCATAGTATAGGGTAGTCGGGGGCTCTCAGAGGAAGATCACAAGGTCTAACCCTCTAATATCCCCAAGGTCTAGAAACTCTTTGAGGAGCTCACTCAGTCAATCCTTTTATAGTATCAGGTCTATCAAAGAATCTATAAGTAAGTTCACTCAGTCAATCCCTTCTCTATCCTGGATAGTTTTTATAGAAATTCCAACAAGGTAAAGACTCTCTGAGGAAGCACAATCAGTCTACCCTCCAGTATTCTATAATATCCAAGACTCTCTGGGAAGCTCACTCAGTCTAACTTTTATAGTCTATAGCACCAGTTTCTCTCGGTCTCGTGCCAGTCAGAGCATAAGAATGCTATAAGGCCAAAGTACACCTATAGAGCTATATGGAAAACCAATTTACAACAAACAAGCATGTCAAGAATATCATTCCATCCTACGGTCACAATGCATGGAAAACAGGTATAACGACCAAAGGCTAAAAAGACCCAAAGGTCGTAACAAGAACAAGGGATGGAAAAACATCCAAGAAAAACAAAATATCATCATAAATGATCAAATTATCTATACTCAAGCATACAGTCAAGGCAGGAAAACAATAGGGGTAAAAATGGTAAACACGCAATACCCCGTTCATGGGGTATTGGTGGGATTTGCACATAAAACTCAATGACATCAAAAGGTAAGGCACAAAACACCTACCTTGATTCTAGGAGATCAATATACTAGGACCACGAGGATTGATTCTCCTTATAATGGCGTAGATCTACGAAAATGCCCAAAATGTTCAACCCACGATAACTTGAGAAAGAGGGAAAATCATGGAATGAAACTCAAGAAGAAGGAAGAGCTCACCACTGCGGTTCCAACGCAATCGACAACAGTTGATTCGGAAAACAGACGGATGCTTGGGGGCTTGGAGTGTGTTCGCGGCCGTACGGACGCTCCTGGTCAAAGAACCTGGAGAAGAAGGTGTTTATATCGATTAGGCGCGAACCCGATCCGTTTAATGAAAATAAGATACTACATGGAGTGTACTTATAGGGAACACGACGTGTACTTATCTTTTCCATACTCCGATCTAAGCAGCCTCCACATTTCCCCTACACACTGTGTGTGTGGCCCGGACATGGCCAGCACACTGACTTGTGCTGCATCAATGTACATGGCATGTAGTTATAAAATACACGTCGTGTACTTAAAAAATTTCCAAAATTTCCAATTTTTCATAAAAATTACCAGAAATGGAAAAACATACGTAGAATAAAGATTCAGGTTCATACAAACTTCCCCCCTTAATGAAACTCATCTAGAAATTTCCCTAGTGAGGTGTAGAAGAAGAAACACCCAACAGATCAGGCCACTAGAATCGTACATAGCCCTCCCTCTCCTAAGTCTCATCATGTACTCGCCCGTGCTGCCATAGGACCCATACCAGAGGAACAGACCGGCCATGGAGAACCTTCGTACTACGATCGAAAATATGGATAAGATGCTTCTCAAATGATGCATCCACTTCAGGATCAACTTTCTCGGGTTGAAAGACATGAGATGGGTCTGAAAAGTAACGTCAGTGCCGAGAAACGTGGAAGAAGTCCTGCATAGCCTGGTACCATTGAGGTAACTGCAACCGATAAGAAACCAGCCCAACTATCTCCAACACCTCAAACAACCCAACGTACCATGGCGAAAGCTTGCCCTATCTCCAAATCCTCTTGTGTCCCAACCTCGGTGTGTCACGCAAGAAAACCCGATCCCCGACCTCGAACTCTAGAGGTCATCTCTGCTGATCAGAATAAGACTTTTGTCGTGACTGTGTTGTGTCCATCCTCTTCTGAATCAACTCTATCTGCCCTAAGGTCTCCTGGACAAGACGAGGTCCCAACAATGGTGCCTCTCCTACATCCAGCCAGCACAAAGCTGATCGGCATGGCCTACTGTACAATGCCTCGTAAGGTTCCATCTGAATAGTTTCTTGAAAATTGTTGTTATAGTAAAACTCCACAAGAGGAATATGCTTCTCCCAAGAACCGCCAAAGTCTAGAATTAAAGCTCGGAGCATATCCTCAAGCACCTGGATCATACGCTAAGACTGACAATCTGTCTGGGGATAGTATGTAGTACTCAAAAGTACCTGTGTACCCAAAATCTTCTGAAGCCCCTTCTAGAACTGAGAAGTAAAACGTGCATCCCTCTCTGAAACAATGGAGTGTGGAACTCCATGCAGACGTAAAATCACTCGGATGTACAACTTTCCCTGCTCATCAATACTGAAGGTCTCCTTGATCGGCAGGAAGTGAGCAACCTTCCTAATTCTGTCGACAATAACCCAAACAGCATCACTCCCTCAATGTGACCTCGGTAACCCGGTAACGAAGTCCATCATGACATCATTCCACTTCCACTCGGGAATGGGTAACTGCTGTAAAAGCCCTGCTGGTTGCTGATGCTCCGCTTTCACCAGCTGACATGCAGAACATATCATGACGAACACAGAAACAACTCTCTTCATACCTGGAAACCAATACTGGTGGTGTAGATCACGATAAATCTTGGTGATGCCAGGATGAACTGCCCAAACTGAAGAATGAAAATCTCACATCATCTCCTCACGTATGTCTGCTGGCACACATAGGCATCCCTGGAAATGCATGATCTCATCCTCTCCCACTATCCTTCCTGGAATATTGTCCTCTTCGGACACACTCTCCCGTAGGACTAGGCCTTCTGAGTCTGATAGTTGCCTCATCTGTACCTGATCAAGAATGGTAGAGGTAACAGCTACCGATGAAAGAAAAGTATGTCCCTATCTATCGTGCACCTCCAAGTGCATATCAGTGAAACGGGACATAAGATGCCAGTCACTACTTTCCTCCTGAACTACCTAAATTTGTGTTCTTCTTATCAACACATCCGCCACTACATTTCCCTTTCCCAGTGTATAGGCAAGATCAGAGTAAAAAGACTTAAGATACTCAACCCACCTATGCTGTATCAGATTCAGATCATGCTGAGTGAAGATATACATGAGACTCTTTTGGTCGGTAAACACCAAAAATTCATCTCACAGAAGATAAATTCTCCAATAGTGTAAGGCATGAACAAAATCTTCCAACTCCAAATCATGTGTCAGGTAGTTCCTCTCCTGTGGCCTCAACTGCCGAGACTCGTACACGACGACTCCATCTCCCTGCATAATCACAGCTCCCAGTATAACACCTGAAGCATCACAGTAGACAATATACCTCTTTCCTAGCTCTGGAAACACTAGTATTGGTGCTGATGTCAACCTCCATTTTAGCTCCTTAAAGGCTTTCTCACAAGAATCTGACCATAAGAACTTTGCACCTTTCATGGTCATACATGTCAGTGGTACTACAAGGCATGAAACAAATTGTATGAAACGCATGTAGTATCCATCTAGCCCTAGAAAACTCCGCACCTCAAAGACATTATTCGGTTGATCCCAGTAAACTACAACTCTCACTTTCTATGGGTCTACTGATACTCTTTT
Source organism: Viscum album (assembly GCA_963277665.1). Taxonomy (NCBI): domain Eukaryota; kingdom Viridiplantae; phylum Streptophyta; class Magnoliopsida; order Santalales; family Viscaceae; genus Viscum; species Viscum album. The sequence continues at coordinate 323,463,298 of OY728156.1, forward strand.
CCTTGAGATAACGTGACCAAAGAAGTGGGTCTGATCCATCCAAAAGTTTCATTGAAAGATCTTAGCCTATAACTGATCTTATCTTAATGTAAAGAAAACAATCTCAAGATGGGTAGCATGGTCGTGTCGAGTGTGAGAGTACACCAAGATGTCATCCACAAAAACCACCACGTAGGAATCCAAGTATGGATGGAACAATTAGTTCATTAGTGCCATAAAAACTGCTGGTGCATTCATGAGACCGAAAGGCATGATCGTATACTCGTATAGACCATACATACTTCAGAAGGCTGTATGAAGTATATCAGAAGTTCTAACATGCAACTGATGATAACCGGATCTCATGTCAATCTTTGAGAACACCCGAGCTCCTCGAAGCTGATCAAAGAGGTCATCGATCCTCGGAAGGGATATCGGTTCTTGACCATCAACTAGTTCAACATCTAATAATCCACACAAGGCCAAAGGGTGTCATCTGCCTTCTTCAAAAACAGGACAGGAGAACCCCATGTAGAAGTACTGGGTCGGATAAAACCCTTAGCCTGTAACTCCTCAAACTGCTACTTGAGCTCCTGAAACTCATGTGTTGCCATCATATAAGGATGAATGGACACTGGTGCTGCTCCTGGAATGAGCTCAATCGAGAAGTCTGCCTCACGATCTGGAGGAAACCCTGAAATGTCCTCTAGAAAGACATTCCTGAAACAGTACACCATCGGAGGAAAGTCTAACTGCGATGTCCCCTGGTTATCCAGATAAAGACTGGAAATCTAGGCTGTAACTCCTCTTAGCCCATGATGCTCTAGTCCCTCTCTACCCACCAGACATCCCATTCACCTCTATGAAGAAAAGATTTTCCCTCTGGGGATACGAAACTCACCCTGCAGTGATTGAAATTGACGACTTCTTAGAAGGGAACTAACCAGTCCATCCTGAGAATGACATCATAGAATGTCATCTATAGGACATAGAGGTCCCATAAGAAGTGACACCCTACAACCTCAAGAGGGCACTCCCTGAACTAAGTTATGCTATATTTCTTTGTTCCCAACGGTGTATCAAGATTCAACATGTCGTCAGATGAAAAGATACAGAGCCCAAGGCTCTCCACAACAGCAAAAGAGATAAAACTATGTGAAGAACCCGTATCGAAAAGGGCTGAAGATAAAACTGAGGCTACAAAGATCATACCTCAAACTGTAGATGGGCCAGGATCCTACTCTTGACAGGACTGTTCCATGGAGAAAAAATGGCATGTACCACGACCCTACGCCCCTAGATGACCACTCTGAGATGATTCACTCTGCTGTCTCTGATAACCTGGTGACTAACCACCACAGTCGTGACCTCCACCTCGGCCCGGACGACCGGAAAAACTCATGTTCCTAGACTACTGAGAAACTGGAGATACATCTCATGTATGAAGGGTCATAGAAGAACCGCTACCACCTGCTGTAGGTGAGAAGATCTAACTAAAAAGATGAATATGGCCCATCTTGCTGCAAGATCGGCACTCCATCAGGTCTCTCTGACACTGAGGCCTAGTATGCCCGCTCCTACCACACTGGTAGCATATAACCTGGCTACCCGAAGATACATTCCTCCTTCCCTGATATCCTTGAGCAGTCTCCCTGTGGCACTTTCTACTATCAGTAGGAGGAACACTAACTCTGGATGTCGAACTGCCCAAGCTCACTGCTCCAGAATCTCTCAGATTGCACCCAGTGACCCGCTCTTGATTTATGGTAGAGGATATCGAAGTAAACCAGAATATATTTACCTAGGAACATATCTACTACCTGATAACATCCTCAAACTTCTTAGTAAGAAACAACTCATCACCTGGTCGAATTGGCGTGAAGCGCTGGAGCTCGGTAAAGAGAGGCGAGTACTCCATAACAGATATAGTACCCTGCTCCATACCCATACACTCTCAGGCTTGGACAGCCCTCATGGTCTCCGGATAGAAGAAATCATAGAAGATGTGCCGAAACACATCCCAAGACATACTCTTCATGATCCCTGACAGTGAGATCACCTCCCACCACTTCATGGAAATGTCCCGGAGCATATAGGTAGACAACATTACCATTTTCTTCGGAGGTATCTCCAGATGCTCGAAGATTGTCAGCGTGGCCACTAGCCACGACACTGCATCCTGGGGTCCTCCATCCCCTAAAAATGTAGGAGGATGCTGCTACTAGAAATCCCACTTCAACTCCGCCATCGACGAGGCAGGAGGCGGTGCTTCCTAAAAGTTCTGCATCATCTTCAGGAAGTCCTCCCTAAACTGCGCATCGGTGCCTCCAACGGGTATAACTGCTGGTGCCATGGCTGACACAATAGGAGGATCTGCAAGAGGTCCCTGATCAACCATATCCAGTGTCGGATCATCGTCTGGCAGCTGACGTACAACCGGAGGACTTTTCGGAGGCATAACTCTGAAATATATAAAGAACACCTTAAATCAGGATTATCAAGGACTGAGAACACAAGAGGTCAAATCGGGAAGAGGAGAAAAGAACAGACATGTTATACAAAACATGACTACACTGAGTATATAAAAACTACACGACATGTTCTCTTAAGCCATTCACATGGGTGTGTGTATTTTCCACACTGGTCGTGTAACACCCCAAACTACACGACCTGTTATCCCCATAAACAGCGTGTACTTGGACTCCATTCCCCTTCCCAAGTCTCTTTACACAGCTATCCCACATGGTCCTCTCAACCCAAGACTACACGGTATGTTCACTAAGGACACAACGTGTACTCAATAAGGCCCCAGCGACCCGTGTTATTAGTTACACGGACGACTACACACCTGAACCTTACACGATGTGTTCCGAACAAGAAAAATTTGTATAGGAGAAGATTACATCGACCCGTGTTGTTAGTGACACGGCTGGGTACCTAGAACAAGGATATACGGAGTGTTCATACCAAACACAGTGTGTACTGCACGAGCTTCCCCGACCCATGTTGTTAGTGACACGGCCGGGTACAAGTCTCAGCACTACATGGCGTGTAACGACTGTACACGGCGTGTTTCGGAACTCTTTTTCACCACCCCGTGTTTCTGCCCACACATTCAGTGACACAGTTTAAAACTACAGGGCGTGTAGTAAAGTACACGCCATGTATTCTTGGTTTTTCTGTTTAGTAGCTCAGAAACTGCATTGAAACCCAGAAAACACTGAAAAACACTGAAAAGCAAGCATTAAGGTGCCAAATTCTGATATGTGAGGGCCTATTCTCTCCGCGAATCAAATCTTTACATCTCCTACATATCATATAAATGGGAAACAAGTCAATGATCCACTAAATCACGATTCAATAGGGCCCATAACACTACAAGAACCATATTTTTGGGCGTTTATTTAAGCAAGGTACAATAAAATCATTTCACTAACAACAACTGGGATTCTATTAAAGCATCTATCACAACAGCATGCATAATCTACACAACGTCTATCACAACAACATGCAATCGCTAATTCACCCAAGATTGCATGGAAAGAATGAATGGCATGGGATTTATAACAAGTGCCTATATGATGTATGAGATAGAATACCCTCATCTCATCGGGCTACGACAGAAATAGAACCGCAATAGCAACAACAATAACAACACAAGGCATGTGAATCACTCTTGGTGAAATCATATCAACCATAAATCTCAAAACCAGAAAAAATGAAATAACCAAGTCAGTATGGCATTTCCCTGTACACGGGTAAGCTACTCCCGGGAATAGCTTATTACCAAGTACCGAATACATCATATCCTTAGCTAAAGGCTCCAAATGGTCAATCAAGAGAAAATAATTCCTCTGATACCACTTTGTAACATCCTAGTCCCTGAAGCAACCCAGAGGCGCCCATACCCGGTTGGTCACATGGCCTCAAGCACATTTACCCAAATGCCAGAGTCTGCCGACTAGCAGGGAGGGCCTTGGTTGTGATAGTGGGGAAACTATGCCCTCATTGGCAGAGTCCATAGTGGAATTAAACAAAACATGCACTAGAGAAAGCAGTAAATATCCAAAAACAAGAACAGTGGAAGACTAAAACAATAAATAGCTAGAGAACACTTGTATATATGAAATTATGCACAATACATATGTCTAGGAAATCAACCAAACAAGTCACAATGATGAATAAAATACTAAACCAAAGTACCAAATAAAAACAGATAAGCAACTCCTCAGCATCGCAAGCCTCAGCTTGGTACCATGCTGTCCTGCTCCAAGAAATCAAGTACCGGAGGTCGAAGAGCGCTTTCCCTTGTCTATACCAGCAACAACATTGTCTGTTTGGGCCCAAAAGCATGGCCCAAACAGAGTGTGAGACTAAATCCCAATAGGCAACCACCCGAAGATCTGTTCCTAACAGTCCGTGAGCATATGGTAAGTAATAGTATAGTAAGCAGTAAACAAAAATAGTAAATAGCATGCAGTAATTAGTAAGCAGTAACTATATGATCTACAACAGTAAGCAATTCACAAAACAACAACAGCAGTGAAGCAAACAGCTGACCACAATAGTAACCGCTCTGGGAAGTACTCGTAGCCAACCCCTCTTGTCTAATCAAAGAATAACCAATAACGCTCTAGGCAGTGCACTCAGCCTAACCCCTCTGTTTTTTGGTCATACGGAATTATAAGACTCTCTAGTGAAGCTCACTCGGTCAATTCCCCTTATAGTCTAGGGTAGTCCGGGACTCTCTTAGGATGATCACACGGTATAACCCTCTTATAGACCCAAGTTCTAGAAACTCTCTAAGGAGCTCACTCAGTCAATCCTTTTATAGTGTCAGGACTATCATAGACTCTCTAAGGAAGCTCACTCAGTCAATTCCTTCTCTAGCCTGGAAAGGGTTTAAAGAAATTAAAACAAGGTAAAGACTCTCTGAAGAAGCTCACTTGGTCTACCCTCCTGTAGTCTATAATATCCAAGACTCTCTCAGAAGATCACTCGGTCAGTCCCCTATAGTCTATAGTGTCAAAGACTCTCCGAGGAAGCTCACTCGGTCTACCCTCCTATAGTCTATAGTATCCAAGACTCTCTGGGAAGCTCACTCGGTCTATCCCTTATATTCTATAGCAACAGGTTCTCCTGGTCATGTTCCAGTCAGTTCATAATAATGCTATAATGACAAAGTAAACCTACAAAGCTTCTTGGATAACTAGTATATAGTAAACAAGCATGTCATGAATATCATTCCATCCTATGGTCACAAGGCATTGAAAAACAGGTATAACGGACAAAGGCTAACAAGATCCAAAGGAAGTATCAAGAACAAGTCATGGAAAAACATACATTCACAACAAAAAATCCATCATACATGATCAAATTACTTCTACAAAAGCATACAGGCAAGGCAGGAAAACAACATCGGCGAAAATGGTAAACACGCAATAACCTGTTCACGGGTATTGGTGGGGTTTTCACATAAAACTCAATGACTTCAAAGGGTAAGGCACAAACCACCCACCTTAATGCTAGGAGATCAATATACATTGACCATGAGGCTTGATTCTCCTTAGAACAACGTAGATCTACGAAAACGCACAAAAATTTCAACCCACGATAACTTGAGAAAGATGGAAAATCATGTAATGAAACTCAAGAAGAAGGAAGAGCTCACCACTGCGGTTCCAACACAATCGACGGCTATCGATTCGGCAAATAGACGGAGGCTCGGGGGCTCGAAGGGTGTTCGCATCCGTATAGACACCCCCAGTCGAAGAACCTGGAGAGAAATTTGTCTTCGTCGATTAGGTACGACCCCAGTCCGTTTAATGAAAAAAAGGAAACTACACTGCCTGTACTTCTGGGGTACATGGCATGTACTTTTCTTTTCTGTACTCCACTTTAAGCGGCCTCCACATCTCCCCTACACACTGTGTGTGTGGCCCGAACACGGCCAGAACACGGCCTTGCGCTACATCAAAGTACATGGACTGTACTTATAAAGTACATGGTGTGTACTTCAAAAATTTCCATATGTTCCTATTTTTCTAAAAAATGACCAGAAAAGGAAAAACATAATTGAAATGAAGATCTGGGTTCTTACAGTATGTTATACATTTGGAATACATCGACAACATATGGTAAGTGATATTGTTTATAGTTGTATATATATGACCAATATAAGATGGTTTCAATATTATATAGGTCGTAACTAACCCATATATTATAGATTATGACATGTATAAGAAGATGTATATTGATCCCCATCGAGGACAATTTTCAAGCAACTGAAGACTCAATATTTTGGTTGGTAATTTTAAAAATAATTTAGGGATTTTAATTTAATTGTTGATATAATTTTATACTATGTTTAATGGAATCCTATTATAGTGTCACTTCTAAATCGTGACAAAGTCAATGTGATATATAAAATATTTTCACTGGTGATTCGGGATTCGATGATGGGGCATGGATAAATGTGACTTTTCAAGGGGTGGAGAAAGTTCGAGTTATTAGTATTGGTTCTCTACTGACACCTATGGGTTATTAGTGTAATTTTGTGATGGAATAAGTGAGAAATAATGGTTCTTGTGGATATTTTTCATCCATAGTACAATATGAGGAGAGGCTAAGAGCTTAGGATGAGAAGATAACGAAGATTCAAAAACAGTGGGGGATGAGTGTGAGCTGCAACATTTGAGAGAAGAGAATATGTTAGAGTATATGTGGGGACTTCCATGTGGCGTGAGCATGGAGTCTTCCTCTTGGTTCTTTGAGTGATCCTCCCCATAGTCATTCGACTGATCTTCCTCCCCTCTAACGATAGTTGATGATTCTTGAAGATTTGTTTTGTATTTTTTTATTTGGTATGACAAACATATCTTGTTTAAAACGATGTATTACTTTTATTTCTGTTTTAGATTTTTTTTAAATGATTTTTAAATAATAGTTTATTTAAAAATTAATTATTAATATTTTAACATTTTTTAATGAATTTTAATTTATTTAATTATTTTTAAAAAATAATTAAAAATTAAAATTATTTTAAAATATATATAATTTCATAATTATTATTGATTTTTTATTTAATAGTAATACTTTAATTTAATCTTATTAATTATAATTATATTATTTTTTTAATTAATTTATTTTTTGATAACTTATTAATTATCTTTAGAAATATAATTAGGTAATATTTTGTTATTAATTTTCATTAATTTTATGTTTTTAAATTTATGATAATTTTTTGTTTTTTTTTGAAAAAATTATTATTTGTTACGGATTTATAGTCAGTTGCAAATATTTGAATGTGTTAGACAATCACAATTTTTTATTGAGAAATATTATGGAACATATATGTAAATGATTGACCATCCATCACAATTGATTAATTTTGGCGACAGTCCTTTTAAAATAATAGAAATTGTGATCCAGTTTTTTGCTTTGTAGTATTAGCGATGTACTCCCATCGCAAATGACTATTTGAGACATCTTTCCATCACGAATAATCCTAAATAAATAACCATAAATCCATTACTGGTACAGGGTATTGACCAATAAGATCATATCATGTAATAATTATTTTCTAATATTTTATTGACATTCCATTTATAATAAAAATGTTATACATTAATAAATGATAATTTATCGAAATTTATCTCAAATCACATCTATAAATAGATCTGAACTCAGACCATTCTAAACCACTAAAAAGATTCGATTTATTCTAAAATCCATAATAAATATTCTACACTAAAAAATTCTTATATAAGAAAATAAATAAACCAGCACTATTGGATCTATTGAAGATACAATACAACGTACATTTTCATCTTTGATTCAAATTATTTTGACCCAAAAATTTTCCATCCAAACCATACATTATGCATCAAAAACAATGGTTCACTTATATTTTTGTGGAGATTTTAGGGATAGAGTTTTAGAGAATTTGGAAAACCTCATACATAAAATATATCCTTATCATCAAATGAGAAATTCTCCAACAAAACATGGATTTTCTTTTATCTTATTCATCATCATCATCATCCATACCAAAAAAACTCTAGAAATAATTTATTAAAAATCATTATTAATGACATGTCGATGAGAAAACATAAGAATGGTTTTTCTCAAATCCTCATTAATGATAAACCTAATCAATTACCATTGAATGAAATCAAAGAGAATAAGAAGAGAATAAGGGCATGATAACATAATCAACATGTTAGAGTATAAAATAAGAATATTAAAATGGATCAATCCATGGATCTGAAAAAATTAATACATGGAATATAGATTTAAAAAATGTTTTAAAACTTTTTTATTGTAATATATACTTTGCAATTGATTTATAAAAACATAAAACAGTTTAAAAATAACTTTATTTGATGAAAACCTTGGAAACATATAATGATATCTTAAAATATAATTTAAAACATTTCCTAATGAAAATTTCTTTCATGCATGAATTTTTTAGAAACATAAAATATTTGAATTTTTTTTATTTTAAACCCACTTTTAAAAAATTATGAATTTTCATAATATAAGTGAAAACGTTTTCATCAAAAATATCATTATAAACATAAAAAGTATGCTTCATAGATATTTCGGTTATGAAATTTGGGACTTTTTTCATGTCATACAGTTATAAAGAAAATACATTTTTCACTATAAAGAGGTTAGAAATGTTTCTTGACTAGAAAAAAATAATAAGTTATCATTCACATTTTTTGTAAAAGCCAAATGGACATTTTTTTGAAATTTTCAAGAAGATTAATTTAAAGAATTTTTTTAAAATGTTCAAACATGGTCAAAAAATTTTTCCAAAATAATAGGACTGTAAAAAATGACTTTTTGATTGTTTTACAGGAAGAATTATTAGGAAAATAAAATGGATTTCCCACCAAATAGAGAAAGAAGTTTGATTTTATTGAAATAATTTCAATATCTTATTGTATTAAATAGTTTAAAAATTGAACTATTACATCCAATTATCCTGAATAGATAATGTAGAAGATAATATTGGAGTTTATTCAGATATTGTTCATAATATCTCATCATTGAAAGAACAATCGTAAACAATCTCATTAAATGAAGATATTTTAACATAAGGATCTTAACTCTTCGGTAACAATGAATTGTAATTCCCATTAATTAATATAATTTAATAAAACTCATAATATCATTAATATAGGGATATTCATGATATTAAATTTCAATTTTGATATTTTTACACCTCATAGTATATGATTGGAGTATAATAGAACATACGTCCTAAAGAAGGATAATTGAGACAAAAATCCCTTACCGCTTTGGTATCATTGAAAATGTAAATACAATGAATGAGAGATCGTAAAATTGATATGTAAATACCCATAAATTAATGTATAATAATAATACTCAATAATGAGAATATATATACATCAGGGAACATAATAAATGGAGAATATGGAAAACGTCTCAGAGAGATAAAAGAGAGGCGACAAAAGCCTTGACTCACACTTCCTTTTCATTGATATTTCTATAACATCTTCTATTGAAATTTAAAACATGTTATTGAATTTATAATGAAATAAATAACTATTTATAATGTAATATATGATCATATTATAAGATATTTTCACCCGTTTGTTAATAATCATTGATTGTTTTTTGTAGGTGTCATTTTATTATTATCACATTCGTGTTTTGTAATAAAAGTTCTAGTTGTTATAAATATTATATAGTTACATCATTTCAAGGAAAAAATAATTAAATAATTTCATTTTTTTTAAGTCAATGAAATTTTTTAATACGAACCCTGAAGGAAGGTTTTTGAGAGATTACATTATGATCATCGAGACAGTTGGTCATACATAACAATGTGTAAAGTTTCCTTTTTCAATGATCATAATGGGAATCGGGTATGGAATATTTTATCTTTGTATAATTATAATAATATCATATATAAAATATTATATCTTTAAATATACTTATATATATATCATCCATGTGGTGCGGTGATGATAAGAGATTCACAATGCTTTGTGACGGTTGTTGTCCATACGTACATGAAAAATGTTATCATTTTTGTGTGTAAAAATGATAGATAATATTTTAGGAATGATAAATAAGTCATGAATATTAAAATTACTTCATTTATATCACATATAATAATAAACATTATCCAAATAGAAGTTTATGTAATGCATTTTTGAAAGACGAATAACAACACTTTACAATGAGGTAGTCTTATGTATACACGTGCAACGTAATCATATCCCTAATGAAGTGGAAAATAAAAAATAAATAGTTGATATAATGATATCATAGGTAAAATTGTTTTATTAATATTATATAAATATATATAGTATATCCCTCATCATTCCATACAGTTAATTTTAGAAATGTAATAACAAATGACATCCATTTGGGATGTGGAAGTCTATCATACAGATAAATGAATGATTAATATATAACCCATTTGATCAGAGTGGATATGATTGTAGGTAATTAAAATATCAAAAAAAATTCGAGAATATCTATTATTCTTATCATTTTATATCATCAGGGGTTAATAATAATTACAATAGGTGGAGAAATAAATAAAATAAATACACCCTTTGAAGAAGACTATATCTTCTTCTTATATCTTCCACAGGTTTGCACTAAATCCTTCATCCGTTGAATTCTGCCCAAAACAATTTGATGGGATAGGGGGGTGGGGGGAATTAGGAATCTATTTGGGTAGGTATTTTATTAATAGAGGTTTTATGTTATGAATGACGGAGGATATGGGGTGAACTTTTCTATGTGTAGTAATTTAACCAAAAGTTTTTTATTTGAAAATATTCAATCATACGCACATTATTATTATTATACAAGATTTGGAAATGTTAATTTCCTAAGCCTTGATTTTTTAATGTCTACTAATGTCCATAAAATTTTTTTTCGACAATTTAGGGTCATTTTGGACAAGTATTTTTTAGTTCAACCCATGGCAAACTGAATTTTTTCCTTAACCACAGTGAATAATTTTTAATGTTTTAACTATTCATCTGGGTAAAAAATATATTTTCACCATATTAGATATTATAAATTTTTATGATTCAAAATATGGATTCCATTTTTGAAAATTCAATTTATATATGTGTAAAAATGTTAATAGGATATTTATATCACCAACAAATGAGAAAAACAGTTTTTATAGAGAAAACATTCAAAAGATGACGATGATTTTATATACAAATAAATTATGGAAATTATTGAAATGAACTAACTATTATTAATTAATATATAATTGATGTTATATTTCTGAAAAATAAATTTCAAGAATAATTTAACCATATATATGATTTAAACAAAAATGATGTTTTCAATTAAACAATTTGATTTGTCATTATTAATCAAGAAATTAATCTTTTAAGAAATTTTCAATGTTTCACCATAATATTATTTTGAAATGATAAAATAAAAAATGAATTACATTTATTAAAATAGATTTTAAAATTTTCTAGACATTTAATTATAAAAAACATCGTAGGCATGATGAAAATGTGTGTTTTTTAGATGTGTATTTTTCAAGTTCAAGATGATTTAATAGTAAATCAATGTATAATAATAATTACTATATAATTATCGATAAATATTTATTGATATATTAAATATATACCTTCAGTTTTTAACATTCATTATTTAGTATTTTTTATTAATTAAAATATAGAAACATTATTCACTTTAAAACACTTTTCCTAAAAAATCCTTTTTTAATCAGTAATGTAAAATTATTTTAAAATCAAATATATAATTTAGTAAAAAAAATTAAGTGGATTAAATATAAATAATTTAAACTTATTTGACTTTAAATCATAATAGGGGATTTTACCATCTTATTTTAATTAAATGAAATTGTAGTTAATTAATAATATTTTTATCTACTCACAAAAAAATAAATATTTTCATAAAAGTCCAAAAACATCACCAAAAGTAAATTTTAATATTCTGATTCCAATAATTATGATAATTTTAAGAAACTAAATTTATAATAGATTGGAAATATTATTATTGTTTTTTGAAATACAATATAAACCAATTTTAATGAACAAAATATTTTTCAAAAATAAAATCACTTTACTAAAATTTGATTAATTATTTACAAAATATTTATGAGTAATTTATATTCAGTATGAAAATTTATAAATAAATATTTCATAAGTTATTTAATATTATTCGAATAGAAAAAAATAATTTCTAGATAATAAATGGTACATATATCATGGGTCATTTAATCTCGGTGTAGCATGTTGAATACACAATAGAACATAATTTTTTTGGAAATGTATGTATAACTAGATATTAAAGATATTAAATTTATATAAAATTAAATATATCATAATCATTCATGGTCTTGTAATCTCATCAATTCCCAATGCAATGTTTCCTTTACACTATCAGAATTAATTTTATTCTCTCAAAATCTTGGGGTGTTAGATACATAGTTCGGGGCTTTTTTTCATGAAGCAAGATCAAATAATTTATTATTATTAAGTAATTTTGAGGAGGATTTAAATCACCAATGTCAATAATTCATCACATTATCATTCAATTATATTATCATCCCACTCACTATAAATCTCATTTACTTGACAAACACCTTATATTAAAATCATTTTTTTATTAATGAATATGGTATTTTTATTATCATACTCAATACTCAAAAACATTTTCTTAGTTCGACATGTTTTAATTTATCTCAATTCAACTCACAAAAAATAAAATTTATATAGAGATAAAGGACCATGAGGACACATTATAGGTGTTTAATATTGGGAGAGACAAAAATAATAATCTCTAAAAAAATTCTAATCCAAAGATAATGATCCATTTATGGATTAAATAATGAGTGGATTATTTTGATTACCCTTGTGAGCCAGTATATCAGTAACCTTTTTTCAGTCACTGCTTGTGTGACACACCTCCATTTATGGAATAATGATCCATTTTAATTCTGTCATGAGATATATGAGAGGAAAATTATTTTACATGTACCCAGCCATGAACTTCTTAAAAAATATAGAATATGATGAAACTATATATTCAGTTTATTTTTTATATAGTCTACATAGGAAGAAGCTACTATGAATAACATTTTCCTCCTCTGTGTGTGAGTTACCAAGGCTGTAAAAGGTGGTAAAAGCTATCTCCACAAATCACTATGTGTATAAAATAATCTAACCACCACTTCTAAATCCTTGATCACATTAAAAATAGTTTTTGAATTTCATAAATGAATGTGGGTGTATATAGAACACCCACAAACTCAGACCTCTATTGGTACCCTATATTATGCAAAGTGAAAATGGGGATGTTTAATGAGTTTTAAAGATGGATATTTCTGATTGAAAAAAAACCCAAAGGATCAATAATAATGAATTATATTTCATGATGATGAAGTTCTATGAGGAAAAATTTTTATGTTTCTTAACTTCATTCCAGATATCTTTAATGGTTAACACCAAAATCTAGTATTATGTTGTTATCTTAACATTTAGTGTTGTAGTTTTCCATTACTAAAAGAAAATATGGAGACAGTACTTTTAATATACATGTTTTTATCTCTATTTGTCTGAAATAATTGAAAATTTTCTATTTCTTCCTCTCCCATTATCCTTTAATTCATAAATGTGAGGTCGTTTTCAGAATTGGATAAATACAACAAATGAATTTGGAGTCTAGATGAAGACCCCTCACCTATAACTCATTGTTCATGGGTATTTAATTTTTATAGATACACTAGGTTAATATGGGATATTTAATTGAATACTATTCCAACATAAAAACGTCTTTATCACATCCACATTAAGATATGCATGAATAATTTTTTAGAACTGGATAGGGTGAAGGACACCAAGGTACTGTGAGTAATGATTAAATGGAATAACTCCTATGAGGTCCATATAATGTCAAAATATATATGATTAATTATTTACATAGATATATTAAATAAATAAAGGATAAGGATAATACTACCAAAAGAAATTCCTTGAACTGAGAAACCAACAATAATAGAAGTTCCCAAAACCTATTATCTCAATAGAAATATAGATAACTTCTTCCTACGTTCCATCATAACTGGTAATTTATCATGTGAATGTATATTTATATGAAATTTTATAAAGGTGATTCAAATATCATATTTCATTTCAATATAGTCATATACATCGTATAATTTCATTTTTATTATTTCCCTAAAGTAGATTTTCCCCATAGAGTTTCTCATGCTAATTTTGGTTGCATCACATTAAAAGATTCCATGACATTTTTCTATGGGATATCAACTTCATCATTGAATTTTTAAATTATCAAATTAACATAGAAATAATGTTTTAGATCTTACTGTGAGTCCCATAGGATACAGTTCGTGATTCCTTTGATCACTTTCATCACTAATTTATGGTCCCTCACTAAAGATCAGTTGTGCATAGGGATAATGGAGTGCACATTATTAACCAGCCTTATTCTACCTCTGACTGAGAGGAGTGATTTTAATAATTAACATTAATCCTAAAATTTATACTAGTAATATATTTTATAATGAAAAATTTATTTTCATGAATATATTTCTAGTATCATTATTCACAAATTACTGATCATTATAAAAATATTCCTTTTTACAATGAAATTAATCAAAAAAGTTATTCATGTATCACAATCTCTGGAACTATACCCATAAATTACATTAATTAATGTAAGTATTACATAAATAATTTTATAAAAATATTCTAATTCCTGGATTCATAAATTAAATATGAATATGGATACATATAAATTATATTTCCAATTCAAATTTTGAAAATAATTATATAACTAATATTACTAACTTATTTTGTTAAAAACATACAACGTATCAATATATTTGTTATGAATAAAAATAATTATAGATTATAAAATTAAATATTTTTAAATATTTTTACTCAATTATAATTTAATATGTTTATGTTTATTATACATGATGATATGGTTATTTCATAAAATTTAGGAGTAAATGTTTGAGTTTTCTCATCTAAATTTTCTATCATTCGGATATATAATTTATTTACCATGCTCTTTATTTATATGTTGTATAAATTTTATAATAAACTATATATTTAGTTCCCATTTATTCATGATTTATTATATAAAATTACACTTAAAAAATCAAGGAAACCGGAGACGTCTTTTTTTTATGAAAATTAGGTATATTACATAACAATTCTAAATAGGAAAAACATTATATTTATTAAAAAAATCATCAAAAATCTTATACTTAAAACTGAATGGGATAACTTGTTGGAATAAAAATGGAATAAGTGATATATGAATCTCAATAAGGTGATAATAATGGAATAAGATAACACATGTTGTAAAAAAAGGAAAATCAGTGGGGAAAAAGGTACATGAATAATAATGCATTATCTGGATAATCATAACATAGAAAATGTGGTAAGAACATAAAACACTACATCATAAACATAGTTCAAGGTAGACTGCAAAGAAATACTGATGGAAAGATTCAAATAAAGTAATTTGGTTCACTTCTAATCCCAACAAGACATCTAATGAGAAAAAACATTAGCCAATACATTGATGTGATATAAAATTTCGTGCCCACCTATAATGTTCATTTCATTATAATTCCTAACAATGACACATTAATCATATAACATGGAATCTTTCAACATCATATTTTGTTCCAACATCAATGATTATTGAATAAATAAATGTAATTAAAAATTAAAATAGGAAGAAGTGTATAATGGTGAACACTATTGATAGGAAATGTGCATGGTATTCACTAAATAATTATTTTGGCATGGAAAATTGTTGTGAAATTTCGGTTGAATAATGACATCACAGAATGATGAATAAATTAGCTTGTTTAGAGGTAAATGGTTCTTGTCGCGACCCGTCCTTGGGGCCTGTGTCGTGACTACCCCAAGCCCGCCTTCTATAGGCCAGGGGCGGGCGACTAGAACCAAAGGAACAAATCCCAATAAAAGGGAAGGCATTTCCTATATAATAGTAAACAACAAAACAATGTATGAAACAGATGTAAGCACAAAGTGATACTGAATACAGAAGTATGTGCATAAAGGTAAATAGGATAGAATACAAACCCAGCTGAAAGTACAGTATAACCGAAAAACTAGTACAACTGCAGTAAAGTAAAACAGCAACCACCGAGTCATCCTCCGAGAATCCCACATGAAGGGTGGGTACAGATAGTCTCTCCAGCACCACGAGTCCGTCCATCTTCTCTATGTACGTCTCACCAGGTGGTCTACCTCCGGGTACCGTCCAGCTCCACAAACCTCTACTGCGATCAGTGTTGTCCGTAATCTGCATCCAACACAACGTAGTGTGGGCATTTCCCGTCTAGGGGTGAGTATAATGATACTCAGTAGGGACCCCGAGACCCCCTAAGGTCTTGGATAATCCACAAAGGACAAACCACATGGAAAAGATACAATCAAAAAGTATCAACTATCTCTACTTGGGTATATTCCCATACATATACCTATGTCGTCAATCCCTGTTCAGCTCCAACTCTCGAGCCCAAGTAAAACCCAGTCCACACAGGAAAGAATTCAATCACACCAATGGTAATGATTGAAAGTAAAGACTCAACTCACACAGGTATAAATCTTTCTTAATGTGATAAAGATGATCATATTTAGTCACTGATTCATCTACGTTGTCGGACCCACGTAGGATACTAGTCCAGCTAAGCTGTCAAACACACGTAGGATACTTGACCAGCTACTCTGGCAGACCCACGTCGGATACTAGTACATAAGTCGAACTGTCGGACCCATGTAGGATACAAGAACAGTAGTCATCTCCGTCGAACCCACAGAGTATTACAGTACAATAGTCATCTTCACCAAGCCCACAGAGGATTCCAATATGTTAGTCGTCGTCACCAATCTCACGGAGGATTCCAGTACGGTAGTCGTTGCAGTCGCAGCTAGCTCTAGGGTTCCCATACAAAGCACGCTCGATTTCGGGAGGGTCCACTCCTCGAGCAAAGGGGGTGATACATAAATTGTCACTAATTCCAGAGTATATGTATCTCAAAGTTCTGTCTCTTCAAAAGTAATCCAACGCGAATGATAGTGTGTCAATCGGATTCCCGGTCTGCTAGTTATTTGCATTTTTTCTCCGAGGGCCTGGTTGGAAATACACTCGTTCCAAACCCGGACTTTTCCCAAAAGATTCCCAAAACTAAAATAGTGTATCTCAAAAGTACCACTTTAATTCAAGGGTCCTAGTGCCGCAAACGGCACGTCGATCGGACGCGCGGTCTTCGAGTTATTAACCTTTATGTGAAAATGGGCCTGACCCGTTAATCCCAGTTGGATGGCAGGTTGGGTCATCCCAGTTTTGGCGAGTCCGACCCGACAGAGGGTCGGACAGGCCCGATGAGGCACGCGGCCCGGTAGTGCAGGGCACGGTCCGGCCCAACAGGCCAAGCAGCTCGGCCCGGAGGGGCTGAGCGGTCGGGGGGGGGGGGGGGGGGGGCAGATTTCCCGAACCGGCGGCGCCAAGCGGTGGCATCCTCCCAATCGGCCGGCCAAAGCCGGCCGATCTTCCTGGTGCAAGCGACCCGCTCAGGCGGGCCGCGGTTTTGCTGCATGGCACCTTTGCTTGCAATCATCTCCATTCACCACCGCCTCCCTTTGAGAATTAAATAAACAAGAAATGACGAAGGGTCGTTGGGCCGTGTTTGTTCAGCCCGCGCCCTTCGCGTTAGGCAGTAACAATATTCCAAATAAAAACTATGATTTTCAACAAAGAATGGGGTACAAAATATTCACTTCAAATTGTACAAACCCCTACATTGATAATTGACGTCGCATGTCATCGAGCTACGGAACACGAGCATCGTGGTATATGGCGTCGCGGAGAATGGTGCCATCCCATCACGGTTGGGGGAAGAGCTGTTGTTGTAGATGACGCTCCTCGCTAGCGGTGTCTTCTCCCTTGATGCGAAAGAAGAAGATGAGGTGAAGGCAGCCCTCAGATCTTGTCTCGATTAAAAAGAAAAGTGGAGAAGAAAAGATCCCCGTTCTTCGAGTCGTGGAGTGTTCTTCGCAGAGAGGAACACTTATTTCTAATCCTCCGGAGGTTCCGCCACAAAATATTTGTCAAGAAAATATTATGGTAAGACTCCTATTATTTTAATGAACATGCCATGCATTTTCAATATGATTCAAATCCTCCCAAAGTAATTAATTAATTTGTGGAGTTCAAAATAAATCAGTCAATGTTTATTCATATTAATGTCCAAGTGGAAAGTGGAGAATTTAACAATTAAAGAGGGGAGTTGTCAAGAATTAAACAAGGGGTTTAAGAGAGTTTAAGGGGAGTTATGGGGAGATGAAAAGGTTAGGCACGTGTGAGACCCACCTCACAAATATCCTCTCATGAGAGGTTATTTGGGTGTGAGCTCCACCAATAACCTCCCCATGTAGGATTTAAATACCCATGATAAATAAAATTATTCGCAATAATTTTATTTAACTTTTTTATTAAACCCCAAAAATTAACTTTCAACCCGCATAAAATGCAACTGCAGTAATGGTCCACTGAAGAGAATGTCGGTGCTGCAAGTTCAACGGTGTCCTCGGAATTCAATTCCGAGCACTAGTTAAAAAGATAGAAAAACCCGCCCATACGTTTACTGAATGTACCCGATCAAAACTTCCAAAATTGATTTCGGGCACACCGGGCCTCAGAATCAAGTGCCGTCAGAAACCGAAAACTCGTAAAATTACTAAGTACTTATGAAAAACTTTCTTGAAATTTCCGGGTCTTTATAGATCTCTCAATGTTTCTAGATCAAATAATTAGTAATATGGACATATATTTACATGTACTAACATTATAAATTATAAATGGTAGGAATAAGATAATAAATAATGAATCAATATTAAAAAAAATAATTTAAAGAAACCTTACATGTGTATGTGATTCTAAATGCTTGGGAGGGTCTTCTTGAGGGAATATAGGAACCTAGAGAATAATACATAGAAGGTAGGAAAGGGTAAGGATTTCCATCATGAATTTTCAGTTATTATAATACGGTTCTTGGGTGGGATTATGTATTAAACGAGTGGGGAATTATTCATTATTTCTCAAACATAGGTTTTGGACTGAATATAATGAAATAATCTAAACTACAAACATTTTCAAGGATTTTTTCCAATGGTTTTGAAATTATAGTACAGAATTGAATTATTTTATATAGACTTGGTTCAAAATAAATACAATAATACCCTTTCTTATGTGTTGTTTAGTCATATTATTAATGAAATTACATTCAAACCAGAAAATATTTTAATGGGATTGGAGGATTTATAAATGATATATTAAATTTAAAAAAATTGTCTAAAAATGAATAAATATATTTCATATTGTATACACTGTTTTATTTTTATTACATAAATTTTTGGTCATTATGTTGTCATAATACACCATGTATTTTACATGGTATTTTATTTTTACCCAAAAATTTGACTATATCAAAAAATTATAAAAAATTCACAATTGGATAATTCTAATGATATGATTCCTAAAATAAAATCATTTTAATATAAATCAGTTTGTAAATATATTATTTTTTCATATAATCTACATTTTCATAGAAACGATTGTATTTTAATAAGAATCGTGTTAGAACATTTTTTAAATTGCATTTGAATTCTTAAAAATATTATGGTCATTTTTATATAAAAAAATTATTTAAATTATAATATTTTTTAAAATATTAATTATTTAAACATATATTAATTTATGAAAATTGAATCCTTAATTGAATTTGTGTATTACCCAAAAATACAGTTTGAGATTTATTCAATCAAAATTAAAATCATTTGTAAAGTAATAACAAAATGTTGAAAATATATAAATTATTATATAAAAAATAATCTATATAATAATATTGTTAGTGACATGATCCATATCCTTTTAAAACATTATAAAAACCCCATAGAGTATAGTTCACAACGGTTAGAATTTCATGGGGTGGTTTGGTGTACATGGTTTGGGACATGATCTAGATGATCTTGAACTTATCCCATAAATGGTTTCCCTATTTATTATGTTATTACATATTAGCTTGGGCTTGGTCAAGAGAAAATACCAATGATTCTATATTCCATAGAAGCTACAATAAATGCAATTCTTCAGGTGAGATCCTACTGGTTGAGTCTATCACTTCCATTTTATATGAAAATAAGATTTCTAAATATCGTTTATTCATAATAATTTTAGGATCACTCTTAAGTGGATATATTATTAATAGTAATGAATCATATCAAACTTTTAAATCCAATATGATATAATAAAACAGAATAAGTGCATTTTTTTCTATAACCATTTTACGTAATAAGTAATTTAATTAAACCTCAAGGGGAATTTTATTTATTAAATTTCATGTCTTTACAATATTTCTCATTGAAAATTTTCTCCCATTAAATTTTCATTCCCAGCACTAAAATGAATGATTTTAACTATATTTCATCACTTCTTCCAGTTCCCAGATCGCTTCTTCAAACATGTGGTTAATCCAAATTACATTGACCATATGAATTTTCTCACTTTATTGAGCGTTGTCTATAAAATCCAAGTTCGTCACCATAGAGTCCTTATAAGAGAGGTAAATCTCCAATGATACAACCTCTATATTGATTATATGTGAGTGGTCTGATATTTATTTTTTATCGTGTGATTCATGGAATACATCATGCACATGAGAAGGGTTGGGTGGGAGTGTTATTTGATAGGACACCAACTTGATTCAGTCGATTATCCGAAATAGATCGATGTAACATGCACTAATA
This sequence comes from Viscum album, assembly GCA_963277665.1. Lineage (NCBI taxonomy): Eukaryota > Viridiplantae > Streptophyta > Magnoliopsida > Santalales > Viscaceae > Viscum > Viscum album. The sequence continues at coordinate 323,484,135 of OY728156.1, forward strand.
AATATATAATTTTTAAACGCCATAAATTCATTCCATGGATATATGGGGAGGAATAAAAAATATCAACATTAAACTCTAGTTATCATTGATGATTGTCGGTAGAAATATATTATCGAGTCTGAGAGTCTTTAATGTGATTCTGAACGGTCGTAACATTATCCACCATTTTCTCAACCATTTCAAGACTTAACAGTTTTTGTTTCCCATCATTATCCTAGTATGCAGGTGTTACACACCTATTACTATAATGGGATTCATAAGTAACCATTTGGATGTATGATTGGAAAATGTTATTCTATGAGGTCTCAATTAGGGGTTGATGTTGATCCCATCCTCCATTGAAATATATTGATAATAATCTCAACATTTCCTCGACTTTTTGGATAGTCCTCTCAGATTGGCTATTAGTTTGAGGAATATAAGACATGTTAAAGATGAACTAAGGGTCTAGAGAATGATGATGTATTTTTCTGATCATGGTGCCGAATATCAGATATCAATCTGATGCAATCAACAGTGGTACTCCATGTTGCCTTACAACTTCACTAATTTATATCCATACATGTTGATCTAGTGAGAAGTGACCTAGAATCACCATTAAGTGTTAATTATTTATAAGATGATCCACCAAAACCCATATAGAATTGTCTTGTATGGATGTATTCAGAATTCTGGTGACAAAGTCTATGTTGGTTTCTTCCCCTCCCCATGTAGGTATGGGTAATGGTGTTTTCATCCACTTATAGTTTTTCCTTTCCACCATCACTTGTTGACATACAATACATCATGAATTATATTCTACAATCTTATTATTTATATTCTCTCACCAATATTGTTCTTTGAGTCCTCGACACAAGTTTTTTTCTTTTATGATGGATAGAGAATGATGACCAATGTGCATCATCAACACCTTATTTAACTCATGATTTTATGGTACGCATAGTATTTAACGAAATATTACAACAACTTCTTCATTAACAATGACTGCCTAGGATTTCTATATTCTTCTAATTTCCACATTCGTCTGAATTTCCTCATCCCTAATTTAACCATCATACATACTTTTTAGATGGTATTATTGTGAAATCATTTGTTAAAGGATTCATGATGTTCCTTCATTTTTAATCACTTTCAAACCTTTCAAAATATACGTCGATAAAAAACATATTGATTACTATCATTGATAGAATTAATAGATCCTTTATAAATAGATCATCAACTACATTAATTTTTTTCCATAGATGGTAGTTAATTGAGCATTCATATTCCATATTCAACTATAGACTTCTTCGTTGGTGCATATTCATCATTTTCTATGTGAACATATACTTGAGAATTTTATAATCCATACATACTTCACACATCTCCAAAAAAAGTTAATGATTCCATATATTCAAATGGATGATCACTAAAACTAACTCCATATGTTATTTTGGGTGGTACTATTACCGAGCCTTCATCTACCTTGAATAATATGCTATCACATTATCATATTTCATTAACACACATCCCAATCCCTTTTTTGAAATATAGCTGAATACCGCAAAGGCCTCTCCACTTTTGGGTAGAGTGAGAATAAGAGATGTGTTAATCCTCCTTTTCAAATCATTAAGGCTCCATACACATTCATCATTCTATAAAAAATTTACCCCCTTCTATGTTAGTCTAGTATGTGGGTTGAAAAAATGTGGGAATTTTCCCGCAAATCTGCGATAATACCTAGCTATCACAAGGAAACTACATATATCTGTCACTAATGCTTTCTTCAACATCATTCAATTTATTACATCATTGAATGATCCTTATATATCTAATTGATTACGAAAATATTACCAATGATAGAAACTTTCTTCGAACTGAACACTAATTTTTTATACATGGAATTAAGATTCTCTTTTAAGAGAGTCTTTTGCGAAGTGTTCAGATACTCATAATTCGCCTCTTTTATTTTTGATTATATATAAATATCATATTTAATTGATACAAAATATTTTCCCAGGTGGAATCTAAATAATCTATTCATCAGGTACATGATGATTCCAAGAGAATTAGTGAGTTTGAATGGAATTACTGTGAACTCATATTTCCCATACCTTGTAAAAAAAAGAAATCTTTGGGATATATTTCTTATCTAACCTTACATGATAATATACCAATGTAATATAGAAGGTATGTGATCCATGTAGCTTATCAAAAAAAATAAACAATCCATAGTAGAAGATAATTGATCTTTATCACGATCTTGTTGATCCCATGAGAATCAATGAAAAGTCACATCGACCTATACTAATTCTTGTTAAAGATGACTGGTTCACCCCATAGTGATGAACATGGGGATATGAACCCTTTATACAGATTATAAAATAGTTGTTTCTTCATCACTTCAAATACCACAACATCCAATCTATATAAATTCTTGGATAATGGTAACTCCCCAGGTATATTCTTGATTAATAATTCAAAATCCTTAATAAGAGGAAGAACATGAACATCCTTAGGAAACAAATCATCATATTCTCACACAACCGGCATGTCATCTAGGATGGTATATTTAATACAATCGATAATTAGAGCTAGAAAAGATTGCTTATAGAGAAATAATATCCATTATTTAATTTTATTTTCTAAAAAAGATTCACCCCTCCTTGAACATGAATAAAATCAATGGACATTTCACAATATAGAGAGTGATTTCAATCTCACAACAATTTATTTAGGCTCTACATAGGGAAAGATAATAAATTGCAATAATTTCATAACTTCCCATTAAAGGGGGGATAAAATTGTTTATTAGGATGTCCAGACCATAAATTTTTTACATGGGATGTATTATATATGTGGAATGAAATAACATCCCAATGTTACATTTTCTTCGATATTTCTAATTCTATGATTTTATGGTGGTGTTTTAATAGTCTAACTAAACATTAATTATATGAAGTATAGAGTAGAAAAATAATAACAAATTAAAATCATTTTTCATTAATGAATATATTATGTATTAGTCCCCACATTATTTTTGGGACTTAACATAGTGGATGTAATGGAAAAATCTATCCATGTTTCCATGGAAGATTTTGGTTCTCTTTGAAAACCCTGGGCTTAGAGCATTGGATTGAATAGTTCTATAGATCTTTATAAATTGAAGCATTGTAAAATATACTGAGGGTTAATAAGAACATTCCTCACCTCCAATGAATTAGTGGGGTTCTCATTTCGACATTATATTTCCAGGTGTCCTCATTTCTCAAAGATAACACATTTCCTCTTCCCTATTAGTCAATTTCTAGGGTGTGGTTTTCAAAACCAATGACAAGTAGGATGCTAAAATTTCATAGCACTGTTATATTTCTCCATTAAACCTATAGATTTGAATTGCACTTTCTATTTCATATCCATATAATACCCTTGAGAATCGATGATATACATTTTGACATTGAGGGGACATCAGAAAATTTCTTCAATTATATCAAAATAATATTCTCCATTGATTTTTTAGACTATGTTTTAGAACACAAAATAAGTGTTTAACCATGGATTATAAGGTAATGAATATTCTAGAAGAATATTGTTCACGCCATGGGATGTTATCCTTGATTCCGCCATATATTAGTTTTCTATTTTCTTGTGGGTAAATAAATCCTTTTCGATTTTATGTCGGATAGAGGGAGTAAAATATTTATCAATTTGTTTCACAATTCCTTCCACCCCAACACTTCAATATCATACATAGGGTTGTATTCTTGATCAAAGTCCAAAACTAATCATATGCTCCCTTCATATGAAAAACGTCCAGTAGAACCCTATATTTTTTAGAAAATTGAAGGATGAAGAAGATCTGCCCAATTGAGTAGTTATATTGTTATGTGATTAAGGGATAAGACGATCCATTGAATGTGAGGGGCCTTTGTCACATAAATGACTCAATTTTTAATTTTTCATTATTTGGGGGATTTTTATTCTCCTCATCCTCCATGTTTCTATTCATAAAAAGAGTAAACTTATAGAGTATTTTCATAATAATGATAAAAATAAAGGTAGAATTTAATGAAATTAAAGGGATAACTTATAACATAAATATATTTCTTTGACATATGAATTTTTAAGTTTCAATCTATGTTATTCATGATCTATTTCTCAGTATATTTTATTATGCTAATTTTTGTTCCATTTGGAAATGGTTCATAATGATCTTATGAATTTACCAAAGCATAATCCCTGGGTGTGTCAAACGGGGTGCATGAAAACCCCCGATATTATTTACCAGGTTACAGAGAGTGAGGCCTGACACACCTTGTTAGAGTGTTTACCACTTGAACATCTATTCCAGAACCATGACCACTTCTATTATCCATATAGGGATGTTTTTCATGAAAAACCATATACTCTTTAATTATCAATATTGAGGTATGTTTTCTTATTATTAGTCTTATCCCTAAGGCTTTCACTATAGTTTCCTAATAATAATCTAAAAAATATCTAATCATTTCCTCTAATACTAACTATAACACCGATTCACTTTATTTCCCATTATTAGAATATTTATTATATTAAATTGTACATAATAAATCCTTAATTTTCTATAATTCTTCTATCTTTCGTAATTTGATACATTATATAACAATTAAAAAAAGGAAAACCATCATCTTTATTGAATTATTACATTACATGTTCGTACATTAAATTGAATTGGATAACCTGGGGTATACATTAGAAGGTGATGAACTATAAATCCCACTATGTTAATAATCATGGCATAATTTTGTACTTGTTAAAAAAATTGAAAATCAATGGGGAATAAAAGGAATATGAATAAGATGTATTGATATAACATGGTAACCAAAACATGGTAAATGTGTCTAAAACTTATAAAACTTCATCATAAACATTGAAAAAGGATAACTATCAATACATCATGATGTAAAAATTACCATAAAGGAATCTGGTTAACTCCCTATCCCAAATGGACATCTCATGGGACTAAACATTACCCATTCCATTGGAGCACTATATAATTCTGAGCACACCAATCAAATTTATTTCATTATCATGCTTTGGTGTGATGCATAGATCATACAATATAGAATAATTTGCTATAATATTTTGTTACATGATAATGTGTGGAATAAATTAATGAATTTCCCAATTTTATGTGGTATATGTGTTTTAAGGTTAACACAATTGATATAATATGGGTATTATATTCATTACATAATTTCTTTTTTATGGAAAATCTTTGAAAAGTTTCAACAACATAACAACATCACATAATGATTCATAAAACAGATTGATGAGGGTGAAAGGGGTATCTAATAATTTAGAAATAAAATGGGAATTAATATGAACTTGTTGAGAAACATCCCAAAATTAGGTATTGGATGTGGAAGGCATAAGAAAAAAACATTAATAAAGAAGAGAAAGAAAACAACCCTTATTTGATTATGTGACTCCAAATGCTTGGGATGGGATTTTTGAGAGCTTGATGGAACCATGGGAAGAATAATGAGATGGGAGGGCAGAGCACAAATATTATAAAAGTACTTTGATTAATTAAATAATGGTGATGTGGTTGGTTTATATTGGAAATGAGTGGGTCATTCATTCTCATTTCTCAAACAATGATTTTTTACTCCACATAATAAAATAACTAAAAGAAAATACCTAACTATCGATTTTTAACTATAGTATCTACAAAATTGGAGTGGTTTAAAATATTTTATATATGAATGATATGAGCATAATAAAATAATAACTTTTTTTATGTGGTGGTGAATCATACTCGTAAATACATTATTTTAGAACCATAAAATATATTAATGGTTTTGGAGAAATCATGAATGATTTTTAAAATTAAACAAGTAAATATAAAATAAAATTAGTTTAAAGGGAAATTTTTTATTTGATCATGGATTTCCTTTAGTGTATTTATTACATTGTTTTTTTCATTATGATGTCTTAATACATAATTTATATATATATAGTATTCAATTTTTACATGAAAATTCGACTATGTATGAAAATTATGAATAATTAACCGTTCGATAATTTGGATGCACTTATTCCAAAAATAATATTAATTTTATAAATATATTTTTTTAAATATATGAATTTTTATTTTAAAAAAATAATAAAATATTGATAAATGAAGGGGTTTTTTAAAATAACATTTTCCGTTCCATTATTAGAATAAAATTTTGCATCATGAATGTTATACGGTAATTTACATTTAATAAAAATTATTTCCTAAAATTATTTAATTAAAAATTTACTTATTTATAAATTTGATTAATTTAGGAAAATATAAGCCTTAATTGAATTTTGATATTACCCGAAAATAAAATTTGTGTTTTAATATATCAAAATTAAAATCCATTATAATGTAACAAAAATTAGATAAATGTATATTCATTATTATATAAAAAATCACATACATACTCATATTGTTCGAGACTTGATACATATCCTTTTATCACACCAATAAAATCCCTATAAGTAAGATGTGTAATGGTTAGAATTTCATGGGGTGGCTCTGCATTCATGGTTTGGTTCATGATCTTAATAAGATTGAACTTATATAGTAAATGGTTTTTCTCATTAATATCTTTTTGGATCTCAACATGGGGTTGGTCAAGGTAATTGTATGGTGGTGCTATCTCCCTAGAAAGATATAATAAATTGGTTTCATGGGGTATGATTATACTAGTTGAAGCCATTACTCTTTTACCTTTTTCAATTGTATTTTGTACAACTTTATAATTTTACTAATAATATTATCTCTATTCAATGGATTTATAATTAGTAGTAATGGTTTGTTAGGATATAAAAAAACAAAGAAGTTCATGTGTTTTCTGTAAACATATTACATAATAATACATTTGAATAACCCTCATTGGGAATTTTATTTATATTAGCTTGGGTGGTTACATATTTCTACATGAATTTATACATTAAAATTATTATGTAATTCTGGGAATTTAAAAATCCAAAACATTTCCTTTCATTCAATTTATTTCTATTTAATGTTACGATATACATATGGATTTCTTTCTAATCTACCTTTCATATTGCGATTATATTTTCCTAAAGACCTATTTATAGAAAAATTTTGTTCCTTATCTATCATATATTATCTATATTATTATAATTTATTTATTCATAAATTTTAATGTGTTATTACAATTTCACCTCCCATTGGTTGATTATACAACCAGAAAAATGTTTGTAAGTGATGAAGGAATTATTTCGACTTTTTGGTTGGGAATATTTCCCTAAAATGTACATATTATTTATGATTATTCCAAAAATATATTACTTATACATATACTATTAATCAAAGGAATTTATTTAGATTTTAATTTCATTAAAATTGGCATTAAATTTTAATTTTTTTGACAGTGTATGTTTGAAAAACATTGATTTTCATGCTAAAAGTGTGAATATAATTTTTTTTAACACTTTATACATGATCGCTATTTCTAAAATTGATAAAAAATTTAGCAATGATTCTTCCACCCTTTATTTTCATCATTTAAATGTATTGAAACATTCCCAATGTATTATAAATTACTTACATTTAAATTAATTTATATTGAATGAAAATAATTTTGTATAATATTTATTTTTAAGAAATATTCTAAATCACTTTTAAATGTGTTTTTCACCTATGTCAACATTATTTTTCGGTTTTTTGTGAATAAATTTGGATACCATGTAATTAAATAATCCATATAAATTATTTTTTTGATTTTTTATATTTTATTATAAAATATTATGTGAAACATGTTATATATCATAGGTTAATCATTCGATGATGTAATAGTGGATTTTTTATACATATATCTTATCATTATGTGATTAGTGGGTGAATTATTGTAAAAAACCTAAAATAATAATAGATTAAAGATATTAATATTGGATTTTAACATAATGATTAAATTAAGATGAAGGCTGTTTTAATTAAAAAATATCCATTATAGTATAATGGTTTAATTAGTTTGTATAAAGAGATGTTACCATATAACGAAATAAGTATATAAATATGATAAAATGGAATCATATTATATAATTATCTATATGATGACCATTTTTATGAGTAAAGAAGGGAGCTAACATCACTATGGTTAATAATAGGGTAAGGAAAATATGAAATCAAATAAGTGTGTTTGAGGAAAATGATTTAAAATTGAAGCTCAGTCTTATTTAATTCATTAATAGGTCTATGTTAGTGGAATGGCCAGAAATGAATACAATATATTATTATATTATCTTTATGTTATATATAGATATCATTGGGGGTTTTCTATGTTTATTTTTTCATTATAAAATTATATAGACATCAATGTAATAAATTATATGTATATATTTCAGATGTAAAAATTTGAGTTTATATTATTTAGAGATTCAATTATATAAAATGGAGCCCAAATTCGAATTGGTCATGTCAAAATATTGTAGAAAGTCTCATTATATATTTTATTAATAATGATAATTATGAAACTATATTCTTAATAAATCTATATGGGTAAAAAATATAAAATATAACATTGATAAGATTTTACAAAATCTGCATGAAACATAGACCATATTCAATACATTTTTAGGTTTGAAATTCAAGACCAAATTTCTCTCTAACATTTATCCACCTAACTCATCTAAAAACAATGTTTTATTTCAATCACATTCACCAAAAATTACTTTCAATGAAATTATCTTTTACATCGACCCACTTTAAGAAATATAGACCCTACTTATGTGTTTGGGTGCCTTTGGATACCAGATAGTTTTCCAATTACACCATTTGTATGAAGTATTTTAGAAGAGTTTTACAATGATAAATGTTAGTATTATCCAACTCCTAAACTTTTCATCTCTATTTTTTATGTAACACCCCATTTCAAACCAATTCTAATCATACTTATATAACGAAATCAATATCATTTATATAATGAATTGTTATCATATTATTGGAAAACCCATTATCTATCTACCTAAAAAAAGTTGGAAATGAATATGTTAATTATGTTATATGTTATCTACAACCTCCATAAATGATGTATTTCATTTTTTATAACCACCACACATTTATGGGTCTAATAATGTACATAATGATTTGAAAACATATTAATGACATTATTTATATTCTTTAATTATAAATTTTTTATTCTATTAAATCATTGATAGTTATATATATTATTCCATTTATTCATTAAAAATTTCTGAAACATTAACATCACTAACATAATCTTAAACAATAACATCTAACATTCCCATGGAATGATGTTATAATTTAATAAGTAAATTTTTATATTTTATTATGGAATTTTTAGTGTTATTTTATGTTATAAATATGGTTCTGTAATGGAAACATAAAACCGGGTGACCAATATAGCATAACTTATTATAATAAAAAAATACCTAAAACATGCTCATCATGGATTCCATTCTCACAACCAATATCCATTCCTTCAATAAATTTAATGCGGGACAACATAATAACATTATAAAAAACGTTTGTAATATCTTAAATTGTCTAGTAATGATAAAACAAAGTATCGATGTAGTAGGATCAAAATCAACATTACATATTATGTATGAAACAATCAATGTTACTGACATTTGATAAAAAGAATACACTATAATATACTGATAAATGTACTACAAATGATCATTATTGAATAGAATAAAAGGTAATATATTCACAAAGTATTCAAAATTAGGGATTATGATTTCTATGTTAATTATATATGATTATAAATCACGTTTATTGAACTTGGTAATATTTAAAGGTTTTTAATATCAATTTCAATTCACTAAGGAAAGGTTGCCAATGAATCACTTATTATTATTTTATATAGTGAAAGTACTACCCATAATAATATAAAAGTATATTTATTATAATTAATAACGTTTAATTATTTGGATTTATATATATATTCATGAATAACTCCATTATTTTCTTTTAACTCAATTAGAGAAAAATTGATAAGGGGTTTCCTTCATAAACATCATTTTCATTGATTGAATGTTTTTCTCCAATTACAATGTCCTTATATGTTTCATTTATTAATTTTGTAATGATTTATTATTGTAATTTATAACATTCTCTAGGGAAAATTACAATCCTAGTTTCATTCAACTTCATAAACGGATTTCATAGCTAAAAAATTCAATTCTGTTAAAAAAAATCCACATCCCCTCCAGTAATATCATTCACATCCAAGTCTACATTATTTCATTAAAAAATGTCCTCTTTTTAATTTGAAATTGAAATTTTTATTATGTCATTTTATTTTCATTATTCTCCTAGACCCATTTAAAAATTATTTTACTATATTTTAAATTATATAGGTTTTAAAAATGATATTTTTAAATATTAAATTTTATTCCCATTTACAATTGTATGTTATAAAATATACACCAAATATCCTTTGAATTAAATTATTAACATATCAATAAAATATTTGACTTTATTTATATTAAAAATAATTTTAAAAAATTTCTATTTTCTACTACTAAAAAATTATTTTTTTATGCATTTTTAATATTATTCATTAAAATAATATTTTAAAATTATTTATAATAATACATTTTTATGTTTCAAATCACATTTTACTCATTATATAAATAAAATATACCTCTTATAGTGTTTTGTTTCCGAAATAATTCTATAAATTGTCTATTGAAAAAATTCTTTTTGGTGGTTGAGTTCTAGTATCAATTAAACTGTTTCATAAGAAAATTTTATTTGTTGACAATTGTAAATTTTATGAATTCAATTTTGGATACATGGGGTTTTAATTATATGATGTATGATTGATCTCATTAAAAAAGTATAGATTATAAAAAATGGATGTGGTTTCATATAAATACCTTATGTTCATTAGTTGTGTATCTACATCTCATGGGGTAATGATGTTATTTGTGGATCTATTTAAATATTGACATTTTCACTATTCTAAAAATGGTTATAATTATTTTTCCCTCTCTTTATACATGGACATGTTTGTTTTTAGACATATTCATAATGATATAATATTTTATACATGTGATATATTTTCTTAAATATACCTACGTTATAAAATTAGTTATTTCACTAATGAACATGTTTTATCATATAATTATATTCTATCCATTTATGAATCTATGATATTTTTTCCCTTAATGGGAATTTGTTCTCTCTCATTTTTCTTATTGTTAATAAACTCTATAAATTATTATGATTATATGTACCTATATATATTTAATAATATGTTGGATATGATTATGAAATGGGTTTTGATAATATATATATATATATGATCTCTAAATACAATAATATTTTGTGGTATTTGATTTTGAGATCATTATATGTTTCAATGTTTAATTTATAAACAATAATTTGAAATATATAAAATTTTATCTAGGTTCACATCACTTGGAATCAAAGATGTCCTATAAATTATGTGATATTAAAATAGAACACGGTAGTGAGGGACTGGGGAACCTCTATTGGTATGATATATATTATTAGTTATTATTGGGTATTAATACTAGAGAAAATGAATGATATGTTTAAATATTAGAGAAAAATAAATTTTTTTATAATGTATTGAGATTTTTGTTTCAATGTAATGAAATTACTGTCTGGATATAATAAAATGCATACAAGATATAGTGTAGATGCCACTACGGGTTATTATTCATTGAAAATTGGGTTGGGAATTACCTCTAACCTCACTTAGTGCACAATATGTGGCCCTGGCACACACATTGATTTAATCCCCCATGGGATATTCCTTCAACCTTTCACATGATATTAATGAACCATTTTTTTGGATTTAAATTTAATTAACTAATGTAATATATAAATTGTTATGTTAGAGAACATAATAAGAATATGGATATATAATACCTATACTGAATGATATAGATTCATAACATTATTAATTTTACAGCATGTTGGAAATGTGCTTGGACACTAAATTCATGGGATGGGTAATTATTGTTTTAATTTTTAGTAATTTTTCTTGTATATTTATAAAAAAACTCATTCGCATGAACCTAAAATATAGTTAATAGGAACTAATTAATAGATTCACTCTGAAACCTCGCCCTATTGTGAACTAATGAAATTAAAATTAAAATATCATCGCACAATATTTATATGGTTCATCCTTATTGTGATAGGCTACTGTATACAATGATTGAGTATGTCCAGTAAACATATTTTATTATCACTAATTAATTTTAGTGATTATATTTTTTTCAATGTATTAGAAAATGGTTCGCCTCATATCCTCCAAATCATGAGTGTATGATAAATCTTTTTCATGGATGTGTGTAATTGTTTATTTTGAAATGGCCTGTTATAAATTTCCATGATTTATATAGGAACCACCAATACATGAAGACCCATATTCCTTTTCTCTACTATGAAAGGAATTATTCTATAAAAAATAGTTTTCAGGATATTAATAATATAATTTTATTTTTAAGGACTTGGAAAACGTGGTAGTATTCATATTATAGAATGAACATAAGTCTTCCTTAAGATAATAATAATTGTATATTCATTAATGGGATCATTAATGTTAAAATAAAATCTTTTAACATATTGTAAAAGTTTTAGAAAATTAGTTAATAAAGTACTAAAATATTTTTATTCCATTCTCATAAATCTTCTTCATATTCTATGTTAATATTAGGACTTCCACAATAGCAAGAATGTCAGATCACTAAAATATTACTTCTTCAATATATAATATTCTCACTAGGTTTTGAATCATGTAAAAATTTCTCTACTTATTCTATTATGTTACTTTTCACACATAGAATATTTAGAAAAAAAAGATAATTAAATTCTAATAACTCTGTATCGAGATTAATTATAATTATTTTTTCAAATATTAAAGCGTATATTTATTTTTCCTCTTAATTTTGTATAACAGATTTTGAAACATAATTAGAGATGGGACTCACTCTCTTGTATTCGAATTCAAAAATGTATCTCAATGATAACCAAGTAAATAGAAATTATTATTTCTTACACTTCATTAATTAAACATTAATATTAATTAATTTCTTAATATATTTTGTTGATGTATAGAAGTAATGGGTATTTAAAAATCAATAAAATATGACCATTTAATTAACTATAATATCTTAATAAATATCAACATAATTAGTAATTTTAAATTATCAAAAATATCCTTTTATTATCTTAGAGACTAGGATATCTCATGAATAAATATACATCTTTCAACTCTCCATCACTTGATCACATCATGGAAAAACAAAATGGTCATCTATTGTGTGTCATGATATGTTCTAATGTACGATGTCATATAGGTTGGAATTTTCTCTTAAATTTATCATCATCATGGTGTAAATTATTTATTGTTTATCACAAACAATTATTGGTCTCAAAATGATCACCCAACTACATGGTAGAGATTTTTGGTCATTAATTTTACACAAGGTAGATCTTCATGATGGATCTAGATATTTTTTAATGATATAAATTATTATAAGCTATTAATAGTCTATACACACCGTATAACCAAATGTATTAAACATCCATTCATTTAGATTCCCTCTTAGACCTTATTGAAATTAAAATTTTAGTTTGAATAACATTTTTGTGAAATTATCATTATGTTTGGAACTTACAACATCATTATATCCATTATTGTAAGACTATGGAATCCTATGATAATACCTTATTCAAATTCATTTGATGATATTTATAATCACATAGACCTAAAATTTAATGACATACAATCACGTTGTATAAATTAAAATTATACATTATATATCTCCAAACATGTTTCTTATTTGTTTCATGCATGTTATTTGTGGTGGGGTAATGAAATTTAAATCATTAGTTCAAATAGAATATAATTTTATGAAAAAAAATATTATAAATAAATCAATAGTTTGATTTTTTATTTTTTAATAGAATTATAAATTTAATATTTATAAATTTAATATTTATAGAATGTGAATGTTATAAAAGAACATATTTTTAATAATATATATCTAATTATATTTTGTGTAAATTTTTTTACAGTTTTTCTGAAACGAATTATTTTTGAGTGTGTAGTGACAACTAATTTTTTAAAAAATTCCATTACATTTATAACAATGTCATTATGAATGATTGAATTAAAATTAATGAAATATTGTATTGAATAAAATGTGTTTATGGAGTAATATAAAACATTTTGAAACATATTTTATTTTGGTAACATGGGATTTAGTTTTTTTATCTTTTGTTATTTTTTATAATAATTGAAAACTATTATTGGGCATTTGCATTTAGAAATGTTTTTGGAAGAAGATATCATTTATTGGAATAAAACCAATATATTTTTAGTTTCATATATTTAAAAATAATATAAATTTTTTGATGAGAATGATTAATATGGATAATTGTATGGTTAAAAAAATTAATCTCAATTGGGAATTTTTTAAATGAATCTCCATGTGTTTTCATAGTTATATTACAAATAATATCTTCCACTTTAATAAATTAATGATTATTAAATGGATTTTATATTCTGAATCAACATGATTACATTTTTTTTAATAATTTCCTTTTTGTTTTTGGTAATGTATATATATTAACTTATTAAAAAATATATCACTATAGTTAGGGATGAATTGGGAAAAAAGTGTTAAATAAATGGATAAGGCATACTTATAACAAAAAATGATCCTTCAATGTTTTAAGTAATTATAAGACTGACCATCCCATACATTATCTATGAGAACAATTACTCATCACTTATAAACAGACATAGAGTGCTATATATAAACTTATATCAACCTAAATATGTATCTAACTCTTTTACTCATGTCTTAATGGTCTATTTCTCCTAAAAATACCCATTCATAAATACTTCAATAGAAATACAAAGTGGTTATTTGAAGGGAATGTTTACGACTTATTCGATGTCTTTCATGTTTATTTCTTCAATTACATCCCTAAAACTATATTCCTACTATTATAACATAAATAATTGAGTATTTTCACTATTTTGTTATTTTATTATATTTCTAGAAAATTTATTTTAAACCCCTTTTCCATCCAGAGGGAAAATTAATATCTTATCCTTAAAATGTGTGGAACGCCACCTTTATGAAGACATATGTTTCATTTATCATCCCCAAATAATTAGGTTGGTTAAAATAATGTATCGTAGAATTATATATAATATTTAATAAATAATTATTATTTTTATGGACGAGATATTATATATGTTTTATCCTTACTATCCATTGTAGAATGATAACTTCACTCATGCTTACATGTATACAACTAACACAACTAAGTGATGAGATTAATTATTCATTAGAAACTCACATTTATGGAAAAAACAATGTAGATAATGAATAAATATTAAAATTTTAATATATTTATGATTATAGAAAAAAATAATATCATCTAATATATTTCATTTACACCCAGTAGAAAAAATAAATTTCCCTCTTCTGTACGTGTGGACAATCATCACCATAATAATATGTTCCATTATTCCCGACATCCGTAAATTTATTATTTTAAATGTATGTTTAATGTTTAAATATAATACTAATTAAAATAATAATATCATTAATCCATAAAATGTTTTTTTATTAAACATATAAGTTTTTAAATGTCAAAGACCACACGACCACAAAACAATAAATATAAAATTACCCTATATTGCTACTAAATTAAACATAGAAGTAAAATAAATAGAAGAAATTATGATCATGGAATTAACTAAAAAATGATATTAATTATGAAAATAAAAAATATAAAAATCAAATTCTACATATGGATAATTTGTTATTCTTGAAAATACATAAGATAATGTAATTTTTTCTAAAACCATATTTCAAAGTATTACTATCTAATACATTTCATCCATATACTTGTTATTAAAAACATTTTAATAGTTTTATTTATTTAATTTAATTAAATTTAAATTCAATTTTTAACTCATTTTGACATTTTGAATAAATTTATTAGTTGATATCATCTTTGGGTTTTCCATGAGATTAAATTATAATTCTGTTACAAAAGATCAAAATGAGTATTTTTTTTATCATTTTCCACATGTCCATATTTTTCTTCTCTCTTAGATGTTATTTTTCATCTAAATTCCTCAAAAATATTTTTTCTCCAAAAAATATCATATTACATCTCTTCTTGGAATTTTTAAATTTATTTATTTTTATAAGAATATAACATTTAACCTTTTTTATAGAAATTGAATGACCTTTTTTCGATTAAAATTAGTTTTTTAGTCTATAACCTGATAAAAATGAGTGATTATGAGTGAATTATTCAATGTATGGTACTTAGGAACTATAAAGTGTGAGAGAATATAATGATATAACTCCAAATTAGGGGTTAGACTAAAATAGATGTCCAATACCTTGGGTAATGAATTATTCATTAATTGAGGAAATATGATGGATTACTCAGTTGGTTACATATATGGAAATAAATGGAAAATCATTATTCCATCATGAGATTAACATAATTTAACACAGGTTATTAATATGATACTACAAAAAACCTATATTATAAATGATAATTTTTTAAGAAATTATCTTTATTTCGTAATGTAAGTAATGTTTTTTAACATTTTTTTTAATGGGTTCTCCATCAATTATTTTTTTTCACGAGTTCTTCTATTCCACATAATTCATTCATGGTTATCTGGTGATTTTTATTTGGATACAAAGGTTTAATTTGGGAAAATGATGATTTATTCACGTGGATATGTGTTATAAATATTATTAACATTTTTGTGATTATTTTTTAAGAATTTGGGTGTAATCATATATTTCACTAGACTAAGATGTTTCCATTATTTTTATAACCATTAATTGGATTTATCCCCGCATCCCATAGATTTAGAAGTGTTCACTAGATATAAAAAAAGTGTAAAAACTATATCATAGTAATTAATTTCACATTGGATGCTTTATTTTTAAACACATGATTTTTATTTAAAGATATAGGGGATTAATTTTATGAACTGTTATTATGGAAAATGGTACATTGTATGGAAGTGACCAGATTTTTTATGTAATGGATTTCGTAATTCTTTAGAACTATAAATGTTAAATATCTTGAAAGAGTATGAATGAAAAACCCTTCTTAGAAATATTTTAACTCTGGGGGGATTATTCTACAAGGTGTTATAAATGGTATAAGAGAAATGTTTTAGAAAAAGAAGTGGTTGTGGATATTTTGAAATGAAATATAATGAGATTATAACTATTTTATGTTATGTTATGATAAATTTCAATGATTAAAAATTTAATTTTCATATTAAATCTCTATTCAGAATTTATATAAATTGATGAGACATGTAACATGATGTAGAATTGAAATAATGTGACAATTAACATTAAAATCCACAATCTAAAATAATTCTTACTGAGTCGTTTGTGGAAGTATTTCTTAGTTGATTCAGGATTTGGCTTGCCAAAATAAAAAAGTGTGGCAGAATTATCTATATAAGATCATTTCTATATTGGAGTAATTAATGAATTATCACCAACATGAATTTGGTGGGTTTTCAAACATAATGAAAGATAAATTATAGATTAATTCATTTATGGTGATATTTTAAGATCTATGATTTACATAATAATTTTTTATTTGTATCTATTTACTATATTGAAGGTAAAAATGGTTGATTATGATATGTGATAAGGATTTAATATGAAGAGGTTTTCATTTTCTCCAAATATTAAAGTTCATTTCATATTATTTTTCTCGTGAATAAATTCCAAAGTATTATTTTCCATAAAATTGAATTAATGTTTATAGAATTGATGAATATGGATGAAGACCCAATGGCCGGTTAAGTGGAATATTTTTTAAGAGAGTATGAGTATGAATTTAATATAAATAAGGTAAATAATAGATAAATTAATAGATTTTATAATTGTTTGAAACTAATTGAATGAATATAAATCAATTCATATGATTTTTAAATTTATAAGGGCATTGTTCAATTAGATGAGTATATTTGGATATGGTTTTCTGATAATTACATACTTAATAAAATTATTGATAAAAATAAATCTATCTGAAATGGTATAGAGAAAAATAAAACTAATAAATATGGGAGAAATATTCCTTATGTAACAGATGTGGTAAAAGAAATTTTCCTGAAATTTTCATAGGATATAGAAATATTTACTAATGGGGGTTTCTCGATCACCAAGTTAATGACTAAAAGTTGAGGAGTTATAATCAGGATAGTAATAGAATAATTTGCATTATTTCAAAAGTTTTCAGTTTTAATTACATTGAGTTAGGAAATTATGGTAATAGAAATATGAAGATAGTTACTCATTATAGGGGTCACATTGGGAAACAACATGATGTAATGTTTTTTTCTATACATATAGTTGATATTTCAACCTTAAAAGGAGTGGTGATAGTTATATTACTTGAATATCAATATTATGATACTTATTTATTTGTTTCAGGATCGATGGATTTAATTATTTATTATTAATTTAAATGAAAAATTGAAATACCATTTTATAAAAAGATTTATGATCATTTTGTGAAAACACAAGCGGTAGTATTAATTAAACAATAATTTATTTGATATTTCATATTATATTCATGGATTTGTTTTGTAGAAACCATTATTTTCATTCTAAAAGAAGATATTTTTGTTATTCCTGGTGTGTATTTGAATTTAAGTCATCATGAAAAGATAGGTTTCAGAGGAATTTATTTAAATATTTTTGAAGGAGTTTCATTTTTAATATAAAAATAAATTCATATCATCGATAACATATCATGAATATTAGATACTCATCAATTAGTGGAGGTAATGTTATATTATACATATAACTAAAATCAATGGAATTGTAAATGATCGTGAAATTTTAGTATTATATAAATATATAGATGTATTTTCTAATAATTTTATCAATTCTATTACAATTTTTAGGGTAAAGTTATTTTTTATTAGTTACTGATGGTCAAGTTATTCAAAAAATCATATTTTAAATGAATTTAATATATTTATACGAATTGAAAATTTAGTTACAATAATTATTCAATATGGGTTTTATCTTCCCTATTACATCACATAAGGGTGAATTGTTTTATTAAAAATAAGGGTGGCTCTATGAGTCTTTATATTAACTATAGAACACTCCATAACATCACTATTAATAATTAATATTCATGGCCTCATATTGATTCATTAAATGTATATATCTACGAAGATAAATATTTTTCGAGTATTGAGATCATGTTGTGTATCTACGTCTTCGATTGAATAGGGATTATAATTTTAGGATGATATTTCTTAATTGCTATATTTATAATGAGTTTGTGGTTATGGATTTTGACATAATGAATGCTCTGGTTGTATTTTTTGATCTTATGATAGATGTTTTACAATTTTATATGGGTAAAATTGTGGTGGGTTTCATTAGTAAAATTAAATATTATTCTAAATGTTATGAAGATTACGAAAAACATCAATGGATTTTGTTAATTAATTTAAAATAAAACAATCAACATGACATGTTTTTAAAATATGATTTTTTTATAAAATAATTAATTCATCAGTTATATTTTTTTAAAAGATTTAAACACTATTTATCGCATGAGAAATGTGTTGGAAGAGGTTGCAAGTCCAAAAAATATCATTTATATTTTAAGAATTCATGGATTATTGGGTTACTAATCATCTATTATTGGAAATATTTATCCATTCTCTAACCTAATAAATAATATAACTCAAAATGGAGTTATGATAATTTCAAAGAAGGAATCTAATAGATATTTTTAGATATTTAATAAAAAATTTGTTAATAATATAGTGTAACCCCATTTGGTTAGTAACTATGAGTTTGATAGATAATGTGAATATTTTGTAAAGGGACTCAATTTCTTTCTTGATTAAAGATGATCGGGTAACTGTATATGTATTCCATCAATGGAATCACTATGAGAAGAATTTCCTATGCATGACCATAAGCATATAGTGGTGGATTAAATTATAAAATCCGAGATTCATAATTTATATGAGGTGGAATATAAAATTTGTACTAATAATAAAATTTTAATTTTAATTTTCAGTAAAAATTGAAGAACATGGGGAAAAAAGATGTTTGAAATTGATAAATGATTATGATTTCACAATTAAAAATTACTTTACTGTTGAACAAATTTTCATTGATTCCTTGATTTGAGAATATAATGTATCATCAATGATTATAAATTTGTATCTTGATCTATTTGTTGTTATTTAATATTTTTTAGAAATTATGACATAGGAACTCCTATTTTTCATCTATTAGTGCTTCCATCATTTTAAAATAGGATAATGCAAGTTAAAATGTATTATTGTGATTTATAAGAAATGAAATTATTGGTCTTATAGTGTATGTTAAATTAATTTAATATTTAAAAATAATGGGTTATGATATTTGGAATGAGGTATTGCATGAATGTAATTTGATGTTAATGATGAATTTTATAATTGAATCTCATAGATCAACATTTAATATTCAACTTTTATGTAAAAATATATATATACCTTTTAAAATATTATTGACAGTGTGAAATAAAGAATATAATTTTCATTTTAACACGTGATGTTTGACTTCTCAACAATTTAAATATGAGAGGACATTACTGAAGGAGATGCCCCAAAATTTCATATAATATGGGGGGAAAATGGGGTAATATATCCAAGTATTTCAGGGTGGGATTACCAAACACATCTCAATGAAATAATTTATTTGGGTTATTTTTGATTTATTATCAAAATAATCTAATTTCATTCTTATCTATGATTGAGTTTATTTTCATTAGCTTTCTAGAAGTAATTATATTATGATTGTTATATTAAGTGGAGTCTATTTTAGTTTTTTATATTATTTAGATCCATGATTTACCAAAATAGTTTGAAAGTAAAGGCCAAGTCATCGAGTTATTAAATTAATTTTAGAATATTTTCTCATCTGTTACCTAATGGATAGTTAGATGAAAAAATTAGAATGTTGGAAGATATTATTTGCGAATTTTTATTCTATTACTAGTGTTTTTTATAAAAATATTTCTATAGTTGATTACACTTATAATTCAATTTTTCATTCTAGACTAAAAATTCTATATTGTGTGGACTTTTATGTTTAACAGTGTCAGGTTCCATTATATTAGTTATATGTCATGAACAGAACATTATCAGGCCATAATAAGTAGATTTAATATTTTATGTGTAAATAATGAATTAACTAGACATGAGGAAGCACATAGATGGTAAAAATTTTATGAAGATAACCAACATAAAGAACTTTCATTTGAGTTTGGTGACAATGTTTTTATTAAATTTTTTTTATTAAATTGTTTTATGTGTTTTACTAAAAATTTAAATATTGTCCTATATTTTATTAGATCCTTTAAAATTTAGAAATAGGTTGGATTAGAATAATTCAATATAGTTTTTTCATTTAGTTGATAATATATATATGATGTGATTCATGGTTCATTATGGGGGGAATATATAATGTTCCCGGTCATATATTGAGACCAAAGGTGATAGAGTTAGAAGAGAATAAGTATTATGATGTACATATTTTTTATAAGATATATTATAGAGAAAATGTATCTATATATACCATAACCCCAGTAGATTATATTTAGTGGTATCATTATTAATTTTTTACGTGATACAAGTGATCACATCGAAAAAGATCAAACAGTTTTGAAGTATTGGAAACATATACTCAAATTTTATTCTCACATTGCATTCAAAAACATAAAATAAAAAATAGTATTTTCATATAGAACTCTATTACTCAACATATAATGTCCCTTAATATCAATCCAAATACACATTCTAAAATCATACAGAAATAAAATATATGAAAGCGTTGAACTTAGGTTCAAAGTAGTGATATATGTACAACAAAAGAGAATTATGCCCGAATAAAATTTAATGAATAAATGATGATAACAAACTAAATTAAAATATTTACATGACCTAGATAAATATCCATATATCTCACAACTATCCAAAAAACCACATGTACGCCAAAAAAATATTTTCAAAATGATAGCACACATAATTTAGGATATCTGAAACTAACTATATACTCATCAAGACATGATATCTTACCTTAATGGGTAAGGCCTTTTCCAAATATCGAATCTAGTTTATCTCAAGTGACATAACAATTATTAAATGGTCTATTGTTTTTACATTATCCACACATCATGTACTAAGTCCCATTCAATAATCATAGGAATAATCAATTTAACATAGTCTATATTCCATGAAAATTAATTGTTGTCTATTTTGGAGGAAATAGAAAAGTTATTATAAATAAATTCCATAATAAAACTAATCACAGACCTTATAAAGATATTATTTGGATCATATAATTAGGCTCAATATTCTCTATTTGATTAAACCATGTATTTTTGTAAATTAAAAAATAGTATTAATATTACTGAAAAATTCTACGAGGAAAATTAAATTTTCACATTAAAATCAATAATTTATATTCTATTATATTTTACAAATAATAAGAAAAACATTTTATTTCAAAGGAAAAATGTAAAAATGTAATGTACAATTCAATTAATTGAGTGTTCCTGAGTGCATAAATTTTTGATAATTATTTATATATTAAAACTAATTTCCTTTTACACTTCTGTAAAATGATTATACATATCTCCATCATAAAATGATTGGAAGATTCATTTTAAAACAATTTTAATATTAATAATGGGTAAAAATTACATTAATAAAATTTTATAATATGTTATAAATATTTATTTTGAAATTTTATATATTTTTTGGGCAAGAAAGATAAAAATACTTGAGTTAGTATAAAATAAAAGGAGAGTTTCAATAAAACCCTATTCTTTTATCTTGAGTACATAAATAGACGAATGTGAAATGAAAAAATAGAAATTATTTTTCACATATTTCATAACTGTAATCATATATATCATATCATAAATGTATCATCCTAGGAAAAAAAGAAAACAATAAATTTTAATTTTTGTTAATATTTTTCGAATTAAATATTAATTTTACTTTAAAGGGGATGCTATGTTCGATAGCGTACCCTATAGGCATCTACAAGTTTATTTTAAATCTAACATTACCCACCACTTTGGGTCATAGAGAAAAATAATAATATAATATTATTATTTTAAATTGTAGTTAACGCCTAACCATTATAATGAAGGTAATGAACATAAATAACTAAAATATGATTATATATATTTATTAAATGTTTTTACATTTATCCAATAAAAGTTAGAGGTTTAAAATGCGAATTAGTCTAATATTAGGAAAAAATACTCTAAGGGTCAATTTACTACCTTTTGATGGAAAACCCTATTTAAATATAGTTTTGGTCAGTTTTATATTTTCTATTAGACCAAAGAAAATTCTTCTTTATAATTGGGACATCAATATTTACTTTGGTTAAATTTTTTGTATTTTTTCTAATAAAATTTATTTTTAATGAATAGTGAAAAATACGGTATTTTCATTAAAAACTACCTTTTAATCTAATTTATTTTTAGGGTTAGATTTTATTTTTAATTTTTTTTAATTTGTAATAAAATTATATTTTTACCATTTAATCCAATGTTGGTTATGGGTATTAATTTCACGTAGAAATATGACTTAAACAAGTGTTAATCTTTTGATAGTTATTATTTTTTAAAAACATGCTTTTTGTTTTGAACACGGTAATTAATTTTCGATTAATTAATCCATATTCTATTCTTTTAATTTGTTAAAATAGATATAATTTTTAAATTTATAATATTAAATAAATCTTAGGCTGAAATTTCTGTATTTTTCGGAAAAATATCAATTTTTGTTGAATAGTGAAGCAACCATGTAGTAGTTAAAAATAATTATTTTTCATTTAAATGAAATTTAGCTTTTCTATTAATTTAATATAAAAAACTGACATACATGGTTGTTATTAGTATGTAAAATGAGTTTCAATAAGATAAAAACAATTTTTGGTGAATAGTAACTTTTGACTGTTATTTACGACAGTTAAAGGCAAATTGGGTAATTAAAGGTAAAAATAATATAACAATACAAAATTACATTAACATTTGTCCAAAACTTATTGGAAGAGTCATCTAAGGCCATGGGAATCCTTGGGTCTATTTAGGTACCCCATGTAGCCAATTAAAAGTGATAATGAAAATTTATTTTAATTAACATAAAGTAAATCCAAAAATGAAATAAAAAATATCTTTTAGTAAATTAATTTTTACAATAAGTAATATAATTTATAATTTGGACTATAAATATTATTAGGAATGATACAAATATTTTCTACTTCATGGTAATTTTTTATAATTTTTAGACATCAAATAAATAAAATTATTTATGACCTAATAATGATGTATCCTTTACCTCATTAATAAATGATTTAAATAAATAAGGTTAAAAAGATTACCAAAATAAAAAAAACCTGACCAATTATTATTTTATGATTTTATGTAGACCATTATTCATATTATCTTCAACTTTAATGAGTTTTGGATCTTTAGAAACCTAAAATCATTATATAATAAAATAATATTTTCACACTTTTCTAAAGAGCCCCTCCTCCCCCTTATAAAAATCCATCACATCTACCTAATTACTCACACCTCTCTAACCACTTGGTTCATCCAAAACCTGACCTAATAAGCTCTCAAGATCACTCTCTTCCACCATGAATAATTACCTTAGGCATAAGGAACTTCAAGATGTCATTTGGGTTCAAACCAAAGGGAGTTACCCGAATTAAAGGTAACAGTTTCTCTTAAATTCATTTATTTTATTTTACTTCTCTAACCCATAAACTCTTTTTATACATTTATTATATAAAAACAATGTTATCCTAAATATACTATGACTTTGATATAATAGTTATTTGAACTACGCTTAAACACATATCCATCCTATGGGTAAAGAACATACAGTTACTGTGGAAGGCGAACTACTGCCTCACGAAACAATGATTGTTCAACTATCTCCTACCGCCCCTCATAATGGCTATTATTATGGCACTGTATTTATATATTATATATATTATGATTATTTTTTCTTTATTAATAGGTATTTTTCATTTATACCATACCTTTATGGTTTCCATTATGGGGAAACACGATAATTTCATTTGAATAAGTGCGGACTATCGCCCCCTCAAAGTGATATGACTTGTTCATGCCATATGTGGGACGTATAAAGGATGGAGTTAATGAAATTATAAATTATATTATAATGGAATTATAATATACCATTTTATCTTTATGTTATCATTCCATTAAATATGAAATTGAAATGAAATTAATGTTCATGCGTACGTACGGATTACCGTCTCCATTAACGGTGCATTTCATTTCATACCTCTAAATGTTATGAAATATTATAAATACGTACATAATCTGGATATATAAGTTATATATGAAATATAAATCATGAATATAATTCTAGATATACTGGAATCTTGACCACATGGACAACTTGTAATTAAATGTTGTTCATTTTTTACTCAAGTACCACCTATCGACAAAACGTCCATTATTAAAATTAATGATTACATAATGATTATATCATTGTAATAAATGATATAAAACATATAATAAACATGAAAAAAGTTATTAATTAAGTATAAATTTACTTAAGTTTATTATTCAGGAAGAACAAGGAACAAACAAGTCATATCAGACACAAGGTAAGGGGTTTCTTATCTCACTTTTAATTCTGTTAGATTTCCATTGTTCACCACTTATTTATTGATTGTGTTGTATTGTGTATAGACATTTGATATATATATTATCATGATTCTATTTAAATTAATGGTATTATTTGATTCATTTGGTGGTTATTATCTTTTATTCATATGACTCAATTGATTACTATGTGGTAATGGTTTTTAATCTCCCTTTTTATTTCCTTGAGATTCATGCTATATTATCAAGTGTTTCCTTTTTGATGGTGTATGTACATACCGTGATTGTATTCATGGTGTAATATAATTTAATTTATGGGTATTTACATCTTCGTTTTATGATCCTTCCTTCATGGGGTGTACGTTTCATATGTTACCAAATCAGAAATGGAACCTTTCACTATACTATTTACTCAATGACTTCTTATTTATTAAGTATTTTAATTTACATTATATTATATTGGGATATGTTATTATATATCCTTGTTTTTGTATTTTTTATTTCCATGTGATGAGATATCCTTTTCTCTCTCTTCAACTCATTTTTTGATTTTTAAAGTGACGCCGTTAGGCTGTCGAATTTCTATAAGGGAACTTCTTAACCCAATTTAAATTATTTGCGTTAAACTTATACCTCTAGATTATGTCGAACTATGAATATGTGTGAATTTTATATTATTATTTTACACTTAATATCCAATTATATTGGTTGTATTCTTATTTTTCACACATAATTATGTAATTGATTTATCCTTAATCTAAGGATACCATCTTTATAAGGGATTTCATCTCAATTTACATTCCCTAAGATGTAATTTTTCTTATACACAAATTTACTTTTATATGGCCTATATATTTTCCATTGGAATATTATATCATGAATACCTATATTCACATGATATTATAATGTTTTGATTAAATGTTATTTTTCAATTATAGGTATTCAAGCACCTCTCATTTAGTTAAGAACTCTGTAACAAAAATATTATTTCAAAGATTTATTCTTCTAAATACATCTCATCAATTTTAATGTTTTAAAAATGGTATTAAGTATTTATCTATATGAACATTAATGTTTTCAAATGATAATTCATTTAAATGTTTCAATGTGTTATGAGAAGCTTTGATTAAAAAATATCTTTATTTAATGTTTTAAATGGTTATGAAAATGGTTTTGAAAAGGCATTGATTATTTACATATCATGAAATAATATATTGTGGTAGGAATATGGAAATATTATATTTCTTTTATGACTGCGTTAATGTGTCAAGAATATGATATAGTTATTGGGAATTGTTTATGTGTATGGGTGGTTCTGTGATAAACCTTGGGCGGGTGATCCCGAGATAGCTCTCCAATGCGTTGGGTAACATGACATAGGTAAATTTTAATGTTTCTCCTATGAGATTTAGGTAATATACTTTTATGGGTATAAAAAAATGTTGCTCCCTATATAGATGTGATAGCTATAATGTATGTATGTTATAAATTCCATAATATACCTTTATGATTTATGATTTATGTGTGTTATTCATAAATATTATGATTTTGTGTAACATCCCAGGTAATTAAAGAATAAATAATTTTCATATTTATTAATATTTACGAATTAAATATTAATTTTAATTAAAAGGGGTTTCTACGTTCGATAGCGTACTCGATACACAATGATGAGTTTCTTTGAAAACTTACGTTGCACACAAGTAATAAAATAATATTATTTTAAATGTTAGTTAACAAGTAGCCGTTGTACTGGCTGGAATGGATATAAATAACTAATATATGATTATATATGTTTTTAAATGCTTTTACATTTACCCAATAAATGATAAAGGCTTCAAATACGGAAAGAATTCAATTTTAGGCATTTATACCCTAATTTTCACTAAGGGTTCATTTATCACCTTTTGATGGCGAACCGTCATTAAATATAGTTTTGATCAATCTTATAAATTATATTGGACCAAAAATTACTCTTCTTTAGAATCGGGACATCAAAATTTACTTTGTGTAAATTTATGGTATCTTTCCGATAAAGTTCATTTTTTTAATGAATAGTGTAAAATGTTGTATTTTAATTCAAAAACACTTTTTAATATAATTTATTTATATGATTATATTATCTTTTGAATTGGTTTTAAAGTTAAATTAGAAAATATTTTTACCATTAAATCCAATAGTGGTCGTTGAAATTAATTTTACTTTGAAATCGGACTTAAACTAGTGTCAATCTTTTGATACTTATTGTTTAATAAAAACACGCTATTTGCTCTGACAGTGGGAATTGATTATTAAATTAATTAATGCAACTTATATGTTGTGAATTTTGTAAAATGGACTTCATTTTTGAATTCGGAATATCAAATATAGCATAGGGTGAATTTGTGGTATTTTTCTGAAAAAACTTCAATTTTTGATGAATAGTGAAACCACTAAGTGGTACTTATAAAAACTGATTTTTCGTTTAAATGAAATTTTACCACTTCTATGTTTTGAATTTCAAAATCTGACATACATGGTTTTCATTAAGAAGTAAAATGTGGTTCAATGAGATAAAAATATTTTTTTGGTGAATAGTAACTTATTAAGTTTTTAATCGCAATTAGAGATAATTAGTGCAATTTAAGGCAAAAATGATATTATAATAAAACGAAAATACCTTGACACATGTCCTAACCTTATTGGATGTGTCATGGCCGACCAAGAAAATCCATGGGTCAACTTGGGGACCCCATGGAGCCACATTGGTTGGGAAATGACATAAATAACTTTTTATTTAATGTTAAAGTAAAAAATGACACACACATGAAATGTTTTACTAAAACAATTTTTACAAGGGGTTATAAAGATCCGATTTTTGATTATAAATTATCATTGGACAGATAAAAAGCTTTCCTACATCATAGTATTTTTTTTTATTTTTAGAGATTAAATAAATTAAATTATTTATGACATCATGATGATGCATCGATGACCTCGTTATTTTACGATTTAGATAAAATGGAAAGATAATGTAAAATCTAAGACCTACACATGGCCAAAACCTATTGTATGAGTGTATTTAGAACCCTTATCACCTTATACTCAAATTATATCAATTTGGGACCTTTTTAATCCGAAAATCTTTTTAAAATAATGTAACTTATCTTTACTTTCCATGAGTGCCCCTCTTCTCCCCTTACAAAAGGCCCCCACCTCTACCTATTGTACTACACTACCAAAGCATTTTTCTCGTCCAAACCCTTCCCATTTTAGCTCTCCACATCCCTATATTACTCCTTGAAGCCTCACTTTGGGCAGCAGTCTTCCCAAGGAAGCTTTTGAGCTCAAATTAATGGGAGTTACCCGATTTTAAGGTAATGTCTTCTTTTGAGTCCTTTTGTTTTATTTTGCATCTCCAACCCCCTAAACTCTTTTTATTCTTTTCTTTTGTAACAAATCAAGTATCCTCAATATACTAGGATGTTGTTATAAGAAGTATTCGAACTAAACATACACACACCTACATCTAATGGTTAACGAACATACTGTTTCCGTGGATGGTGAATTTATGCCTCCCGAAATGATGATTGTTCAACATTCTTTTAACACCTTCAAAGGTGGCCATTAAGATGTCACTATATTTATATATGATATATAATATGTTTATGTTTTCATTAAGATTATGTATTTTTCTTTTTGGTCATACCTTTATGGTTTCCATTATGGGTAAACACGATATCTTCATTTAAGGAAGTGCGGACTACCGCCCCCTTAAAGTGAGTTGATTCGTTAAATACCATATGTGGGACATATAAAGGATGGAACTATGATATTATATATGATATTATACTGGAATTATAATATACCTTTATATCATTATGATTCCATTCTATAAAATACGAAATAGAAATGAAAGTAGCGTTCATGCGTACGTACGGCTTACCATCTCCATGAACGGTGCATTTCATTTCTTACATCTAAATGATTATGTAATATTATAAAAACATGTATATGCTGGATATATATGATATATATGTTATCCAAATTAGGAATGGAATTCTGGATATAAAGAATCTTTGACCACATGAACAACATGTAATTGTAAGAAGTCCACTTTCGACTTAAGAACCAAATAGCGACAAAACAAACATTATTAACATAAATGGTTAAATAATGTTTATAACATGGAAATAAGTGATATAAAAGGAATAATGAACTTGAAAAGGTTTTTAGAAAGTAGAAATTAACTCATGATTATTATTCATGACATTAAAGAACGATCGAGTCAAGTCGGACCCGAGGTAAGGGACTTCGTCTCAATCTCCTTCCATTGAGGCATATTTTGTTTTATACACAACTTTCTTTTTTATGGTGTATAAACCCCTTTGACTTATACTTTTATAGAAAAGGAATCTTTTTCTACGAATAAATTTTCTAAACGAAAAAAGGGAATGTTTTTTTAACGTACGCGGTGACAACGACCTTTTCCGCCGCCGCAAGTATTATTTGGTCTTTAGCTTCCTCAACAAGCCGTAATGTTTTTAGAATAAAATAAACACCATATACTATTTTATGTATTTTTGTATTGAAAATGGTTTTGATAAAGGATTCTATTATGTCAATATATTTATGATATATTGTGATTGAAATGTAGAAATGTTATCATTCCTTTATATTGGTTTTATGTTTAATTATTTTATATTGGTACTTGGACATTTTAACGGGTGGTTACGTTATAAACCATATGACGGGTGGTGCCGTGAATACCAGGATCGGTGGTTACATTATAACCTCCAATGCATTGGATATGGAAGTCGGCCGTATGGATATTCCATTAAGTATGTATGGAAATTGGTCGTATGGCTATTCCATTAAGTAATATGTGTGGCAGTCGACCGTATGGTTATTCCACTTAAGTATGTTTATGTCCCAAGTTACCTTTATATATAACTTATGTGTTCTTTTTATTGGTTTTATGGTAATCCTTTGGTTACAAAAAGGTAAGTAATGATACATTATTCAGTGAAGAGTTTTTACTACTTCATGAATGTGAAGGTATTACTTTGATAGAGTATACATGGTTTACTTGATGTTTGAAAAACTAATAGTTTTCATTCTTTGTGTATCCCTTACTAGGCTTTTTATGCTCACCCCAAGTTTTTTTGAAATGTTTTTCAAAGGACTTAATGTGGAATAAGTTCAAGGATGGGATCAAGGGAATGTCATGCTATATAAAACATATGACTAGACACGTTTCTTTTTAAGAGTTTTTTTATTATGGAAACTTAGTAGAAGTGTCTACTTTGTAATATTTTGAGATGTAATAGTTATGTTCTAATTCTCTAAAACTCTAAACCTGAAAGGATCCTCAATGTGAATTATTCATTTGATTCAATATTAAGTAAGGTTTAAGGCTGGGGCCTTATATTTTGTATGGAATGTAATGATTGAAAAATATTGGTTTCATTGATTTGTATTTATTTATGGGATAATGTTTTCCTTCATTATTTTATAACCCATACTGAGATTTTCATGCCCTCCAATATTTTTTAAATGTGTTCCAGAGGACTTAAAGAAGAATATGGTCAAGGATGGGATCAAGGAATTGTCATTTGTCTAAAACATAGAACTAGACATGTATATTTTTAAGAGATTTTATTTTGTGAAAATAATTGGAATCATTGTAGAATTGTCTACTTTGTAATTTTTGAGATGTAATGTAATAGTTATAGCCTAATTATCTAAAACTCTAAACCAGAAAATATCCTCAATGTGTATTATTCATTTAATTTAGGATTATGTAATGTTTAAGGTCGGGTCCTAATAGTTGGTATCAATGTTTGGTTTAGATAACATTAGTGGATTGGGTGTTCATTAAGCATAAGTGACATTAACATGATGGTTAGGATTTTAGAAAGATTCATAGTTATTTTAAATAATGTTAATGAGGTTAAGATAACATGAATGAGTATATATTAGTATTTTACCTCCTCATAAGATATTATACAGTGATTTTAATAATATACTCACAGTTAGATTTTTGGTTTTTGAAAATGGCTGGATCTTGGAGGAACCAAAGTAACAGTGGATGTAAAGAAAACTATGATGGTATTATGAATGAGAAATTTAATGAAATTGGATATTCAATGATTACTCTTGTGGTTATTCTCAACAAACTATCTAGATTCATGATTAAACTCCATAACCTTGTTGATTTTTATAAGGAATCGTATAAACGTGAAACAAATCCCCATGGATGTTCAGGTAATATTCATAAAGGATAGTATATTCAAAAGCCTATGTTTCATGGATGTGGAATGAAACATATATGAAATTTTTTGAATGGGATGGGAAGATTTTATAGATGTGGAAGTGATGTTCATAAAGTAAAAACCTGCCATGGAAAAAGGAAGCATCCAGTTGACTCTAGGAAAGGGAAAAAGTTCTTTCTGAGGGATCAATTGAATGTTTTAAATGTGGTTTTCATGGTCATTATACAAACATATGTCCTACGAAGAATCCTCAACAATGAGATCACTAGGATCATACATATATATGATTATCAATATTTAATTCCATTCCAAATGATGATGAGGAAACTAACAATGACCACTAAAATTTATGGACAATTTCTTAGATGATTTTTAGACATTGTTTAATCTTACAATATGATTCATGATTTTTTTGTAGGAAATACGTATTTTATAATATGTTGGAAAGGAATTGTTAGTAGATCATGATGAACGTTGAACGAGTAAGATGTCAAAATATAAGGGATTCATGTGTTATGGTTGATTTAAGGATGGGGAAATTCTTAAAACTATTAAGGCTATTTTGATTATGGGATTACATTAGAAGACTTTTTATAGTATGTGTAACCCTAAAGTATCATATATGAAAATTTTATTCAAGGAATAATTAACTTTCCATTTGTGGATATAGTTATAAAGAATCATATGGGTTTATATGATCCTTGAATTTGAAGCAATTACATGTTAATACATTTTGGGATGCAAAATGAAAGTTATTAGAAAACCATCATCTTTAGGAATTTTATAAAATTCTATTGTTTTTTAAAAAGGATAAACTATAGACCGTGTGACAACATGTCGCATCAGACAATGTTGTGGGAATCGAACCCACAACCCAAGTTTGATTGGGATTTATCGTCTACCACTAAACTACGTGATGTATATGGTTATTAGCACTAATTGTTTTTAGTTATATAAATTTATGAATGAATAATATGTCTATTTTTAGTTATCTATGGAAATTATTAACCTATCATGGATAATATGTGATTAGGTTAATTAATTTTAAATACAGGACTTTAAGAGTAACTGATGTTATTTGGAGATAAATGTTAAGATATATCTTTGAAGAATATGTGATTAAATCCTTCTGGTATATGGGTTTCAATCATTGTTTTTATTAATTTTAATAATTTTATGTAAAATTGTTTATTTAATGGTCTTTGATGAAGTTTGGGTATTGTTTGAAATTTTTTGGAGTAGTTTTACTTTTTGTAAAAGATTATCCTTTTGGAGATTATCTGATCTTCTACTAACCATTTTTGTTTTTCTTAGTGTCCAAATAAAGGGGAACAATATAGTTCATCTTTGGTGGATTATGTGGTTCTCATGAATTTTATTATAA
Source organism: Viscum album (assembly GCA_963277665.1). Taxonomy (NCBI): domain Eukaryota; kingdom Viridiplantae; phylum Streptophyta; class Magnoliopsida; order Santalales; family Viscaceae; genus Viscum; species Viscum album. Next base: position 323,517,502 of record OY728156.1, read on the forward strand.
CGCTTTTAATGTGAACAAGTCATCTTGAATACTCATCGTTTGAAGAAAAAATGATTTTGTTGTAGGAATTTAGTAAAGGATTAAAGTCTACGTGTCATGTAAGTATGTTTCCTTATGTTTTTAGTTAAGCCCATAAACAAATTTCTAAACATTATGAAATGTCACATAAAACAAAAACCTTGTCTGTTATATTTTCATACTAGGGAATCATAGGCCATTTAACCCATCACAAGTTTGTGATTTTTTGGTGGTTTACATTATCCTAATCATGTTTTCAATCACTCTCTATCAGAACTTGATGGTTTGTTTTCTCCACCATATCCATGTTTTCATGGAATCCATGTATGGGTTATCTCTGGTGTCATTTTTTGTTATCTTTCTTTCATTAAAAGTGATATTTTTATTGACTTTTTTTCTGATGTGGGACGTTCTATAAAGTTTTTAAGCCTAATTTTAAAATTGAGAGGACGCAATTCCCCAAAGGTGGGAATGATGTAACATCTCAGGTAAATAAAGAAATAATGAATTTTCAGTTTAATTAATATTTTGGGAATTAAATATTGATTTTTCTTTAAAGGGTATTCTATGTTCGATAGCGTACCCAATACGCAAAAATGAGTTTATATGAAATCTTACGTTACACACAACTTTGGGTCATACAGAAAAATAATAATATAATATTAATATTTTAAATGGTAGTTAATGCCTAGTCATTGTACTAGCGGGAATGGACAAAAAAAACTATATTATGATTATACATATTTTTTATATGTTTTTACACTTATCCAAAATAAAGTTAGTGTCTTAAAATGTGAATTAATCTAATTTTAGGCATACATATTCTCTTATTTTTTAAAGGGTCAATTTACCACCTTTTGATAAAAATTATAATTAAATATAATTTTGGTAACATTTATATGTTCTATTTTACCAAATAAAAATCTTTTTTATAATCAGTACATCGAAATTTACCTTGGGTAAATTTTTGGTATTTTTATGATAAAATTCATTTTTTAACGAATAGTAAAAAATACTATAATTTAATTCAAAACTACCTTTTAATACAATTTATTTATATTGTTAGATTATATTTTTAATTTATTTTAAACTGTAATTATATTATATTTTTACCATTTAATCCAATTTTGGTTATTGGAATTAATTTTACTTTTAAATAGGAATTAAACAAGTGTCAATCTTTTGATAGTTATTATATCTAAAAATCATGCTTTTTTGTTTTGAAAATGGAAATTAATTTTAAATTAATTTGTCCAAATTATATGCTTTACATTTGTTAAAGTAGATATAATTTTTGAATTCGGAATATCAAATAAATCTTGGGCTGAATTTTTTTTCTCAGAAAAACATCATTTTTTGTTGAATAGTGAAACCACTATATAGTAGTGAAAATATTTATTTTTGATTTAAATGGAATTTACAGCATATGTGAATTTAATATAAAAAATATGACATATATGGTTGTTATTAGTATGTAAAATTTTGTTTAATAATTTGAAAATAATTTTCGCTGAATAGTAACTTTTGACTTTAATTTACAACGGTTAAAGGAAAATTGGGTAATTCTAGTTAACTTTTTTAAAAAATAATACCAAATTACCTTAACACTTGTCCTAAACATATTTTATGAGTCTTTTTAGACCATAGTAATACTTGGGTCTATTTAGGTACCCCATGTAGCCACTTACTAGTGACAATGAAACTTTATTTTAATTAACATTATGTAAAGTCAAAATGGCATAAAAAATATATTTTAGTAAATTAATTTTTATAAAGAGTTATATAAGTTATAAATTTGACTATAAATATTATTTGGGAAGATGAAAATATTTCCTAAATCATGGTATTTGTTTTATAATTTTTATATATCAAATAAATAAAATTATTTTAGACACAATAATTATGTACTGTTTACCTCATTAATAAACAATTTAAATAAATAAGATTAAAAAGATAAAAAAAATAACCAAAAACTATCCAATTGTTATTGGATGATTTTATTTATAACATTATTCATTATATCTTCAAAATTAATGATTTTTGGATATTTAGATACCGAAAATCATTATATAATAAAATATTATTTTCACACAATCATAAAGAGCCTCTCCCACCCCTTATAAAAATCCATCACTTATAACTAATTACTCACACAACTCAAGCCCCTTGAATCATAAAAAACCAAACCAAATAAGCTCTCATTATCCATCTATTCCACCTTGAAGCCTTACCTTAGGCATAAAGCAATTCCAGAAGTCATTTTGGTTCAAACCCAAGGGGGTTACCCGAATTAAATGTAATTGTTTCTCTTAAATTCAATTCTTTTATTTTACTTCTCTAAACCATACAATATTTTTATAATTTTATATTATAACAAAAATATAATCCAATATATACTATGACATTGATATTATAATTATTTTAACTACACATACACACACATCCATCAAATGGGTGAAAACACTCTGTTTTTATGGAAGGCGAACTACTGCCTCACGAAACGATGATTGTTAAATTATCTCCTACCGCCTCCCATGATGGAAATTATTATGGAACTATACTTATATATTGTATTTATTGTATTTATGTTTTCATTATTTTTCATTATTTTTCATTTATACCATACCTTTATGGATTTCATTTTGGGTAAACATGATAATTTATTTGAGGAAGTGTGGACTATCACCCCCTCAAATTGATATGACTTGTTCATGCCATACGTGGGATGTATAAAGGATGGAGTTAAAGAAATTTTATATTATATTATACAGTAATTATAATATTCCTTTGTATCTTTATATTTTCCTTCCATTAAATATAAAACAGAAATGAATGTAGCGTTCATGCGTATGTATGGCTTACGGTCTCCATGAACGATGCATTTCATTTCATACATCTAAATGTTATGTAATATTATAAATACATATATAAACTGGATATATATGATATATATGATATATAAATAATCAATACTCTCTGTATATATTTTACTCTTGACCACATGGACCACTTGTAATTATATTGTGTTCATTTTTTACTCAAGTACCAACTATCAAAAAAATGTCCATTATTATATTTAATGATTACATAATCTTCATATCATGGTAATAAATGATTTAAAAGGAATAATAAACATGAAAAATTTTATTAATTAAGTATAAATTAACATAAGTTTATTATTCAGGAAGAACAAGGAACAAACATGTCAAGTCCGACAAAAGGTAAGGGGTTTTTTTATCTCACTTTTAATTCTGTGAGATTTCCATTGTTCGCCACTTATTTATTTCCTATACTGTACAGTGTACAACCATTTGATATATATATTATAATTATTTTCTTTAATTTCATGGTATTATGTGATTCATTTGGTGGCTATTATTTTTTTATAAGACTCGATTGATTACTACGTGGTAAGGGTTTTTAATCTCACTTTTTATTTCCTTGAGATTCATGCTATATTAGCCACTATTTACTTTTTGGTGGTGTATGTACTTCCCATTACTATATTCACGGTGTAATATACAATAATTTATTGGTATTTAAATCTTCATTGAATAATCCTTTCTTCATGGGGTGTTTGTTTCATATGTTACCAAATCAGTAAGGGAACCTTTCACCATACTCTTAAGTCAAAGACTTCTTCATTGTTAAGTGTTTTAATTTACATTATATTATGTTGGGATATGTTCTTATATATCCTTATTTTTTGTAAATTTTATTTCCATGTTATGAGATATAATTTTCTCTCTCTTCAACTCATTTTTTTATTTTTAAGGTGACGTCGTTAGGCTGTATAATTTCTATAAGAGAACTTCTTAGCCTAATTTCAATTATTTGGGTTAAACTTATACTTATTGAATATGTCTTACTATGAATATGTGTGAATTTTCTCTAATTAGTTTAAACTTAATAACCACATATATTTGGTGTATTATTATTTGAAACACATAATTATGTAATTGATTTATCCTAAATCTAAGGATACCATCTTTTTATGGGATTTTGTCTCAATTTACAATCCCCAGAAACTTAATATTTGTTATGCACAAAATCATTTCTCTATGGTGTATATATTGTCCATTGGAATATTATATCATGAATACCATTATTCTCATGATATTATAAAGTTTTAATGAAATGTTATTCCTCAATTATTGGTATTTAAGCACCTCTCATTTGGTTAAGAACATCGTAACAAAAATATTGTTTTAATGATTTGTTCTTTTAAATATTTCTCATCAATGACCATGTTTTAAAAATGGTTTTAAGGATTTATTTATATGAACATTAATGTTTTAAAATGATAATTTATTTAAAAGTTTCAAAGTGGTGTGTGAAACATTGATTAAAAAATATCTTCATTAAATGTTTAAAATGGTTATGAAAATGGTTTTGACAAAGCATTGATTATGTCAATATCGTGAAATGATATATTATGATTGGAATGTGGAAATATTATTATTCTTTTATTATTATGTTATGTGTTAAGAATATTCTCATGGTTATTGGTCATTGTTTACGTGTACTGGTGGTTCCATGATAAACCTTGGGTGGGTGAGCCCGATATAGCTCACCAATGCTTTGGGTAACATGACTGAGGTAAATGTTAATGTTTCTCCTAAGATATTTAGGGAATATACTATGATGGGTATTAAAAATGTTTCTCACTATGTAGTTGTGATAGCTACAATGTATGTATATTATAAATTCCCTAATTTGTCATTGTGATTTATGATTTTTGTGGGTTATTCATAAATATTATGATCGTGTAAGGAAAGTTATGATTGAAAAGTATTGGTTTAATTGATTTATATTTATTGATGGGATAATGCTTCCTTCCTTATTTTATAACCCTTACTAAGCTTTTTATGCCCTCCCATGTTTTTGAAATGTTTTCCAAATGACTTAAAGATGAATAGGGTTAGGGATGGGATCAAGGAATAGTCATTTTTTCTAAAACATGGAACTATACATCTTTATTTTTAAGCGATTTTATATTGTGAAAAAATTGGATAAAGAGTAGATCTGTCTACTTTGTAATATTTGAGATGTAATGTAATAGTTATGGCCTAATTCTATAAACTCAAAACCATTAAATATCCTCAATGTGAATTATTAATTAAATTCAAGATTATTAAATGTTTAAGGTTGGGTCCTTATAGTTCATATAAAAGGTCGGTTTTGACAACATTTGTGGTTAGGGTGTTCATTAAGAATAAGTGATATTACCATAATGGGTAGGATTTTAGAAAGATTCATAGTTATTTTAAATAATTTTAATGAGTTTAAGATATCATCAATAAGTATATATTAGTATTTAACATCCTCATAAGATATTATATGATGATTTTACTAATATAATCACAGTTATCTTCTGGGTTTTAGTAAATGGCTGGATCTAGGAGGCACTAAAGTAACTGTGAATCTGAAGAAAACTATGATGGTTTTCTGAATGAGAAACTCAATGAAATTGGAGATGTAATGTGAACTCTTATGGTTATTCTCAACAATCTACATAGTTTTATGATTGACCACCTGAACCTTGGTGATTTTAATAAGGAATTGTATATGCGAGAAACAAATCCCCTTGGATGTTCAGGTAATAATCATAAAGGTAAGTATATTCAAATGCCTATGTGTCAAGGATGTGGAAAAGAAACACTTATGAGAATGTTTTAAAGGGAAAAGAAGATTATGTAGATGTGGAAGTGATGTTCATAAAGAAAGAACCTACCATAGAAAAAGGAAGAATCAAGTTGACTCTTGGAAAGGGAAATAATTCCTTCTGAGGAATCAATTGAATGTTTTAAATGTGGAGTGCATGGTCATTATACAAACAGATGTCCTACAAGGAAGCCTGAATAATGAGATCACCAGGATCATTCAAATATATTATTATCAATATCTAATGCCATTCCAAATGAGGATGATGAAACTCACAATGACCAATGAAAGGTATGGATTATTTCTTAAATGATGGTTAGACATTATTGAATCTTACGATATTACTCACGATTTTGTTTGTAGGAAATAATTGTTTCAGAATAAGTTTGAATGGAATGGTTAATGGATCATGATGAACATTGAATGAGTAAGAATTCAAAATATAAGGGATTCAAGTGTTATGTTATATTTTTGGATGGTGGAGTGCGTAAAAGTATTATCGCTCTTTTGATGACAGGGTTACATCAGAAGACTTTTTATAGTATGTGTTACCCTAAAGATTCATATATGATTTTTCAATGAGTAATTTACTTTTATTTTTTGGATATAGTTATAAAGAACCATTTGGGTTTATATAATCCTTGAAATTGAGGCAATTACAGGTTAATACATTTTTTGATGCAAAATGAAAGTTATTAGATAACCATTGTGGTTAAAAAAATGTTATGGTTATTTTTGATGAATTTGCCTCTTTTTTTGGAATGTTATAAAAATGTATAGTTTTTGAAAATATACAACATGCAGACCGCGTGACAACATGTCGTGTCGAAAAACACTGCTTAAATCGAACCCACAACCCAAGTGTGACTTGTATTTATCACCTACCACTAGACTACGTGATATCCCTGGTTAGCATGACTAATTTTTTTAGTTATATGATTTTATGAATTAAAAATAAGTTGACTTTGGGTTATCAATAGAAATGATTAACCAATCAAGGAAAATATGTTATTAGGTTAATTAATTTTCAATATGAGACTTTAAGAGTAACTGATGTTATTTGGAGATAAATGTTAAGATTTATCATGGAAGACTATTTTATTTAACCCTTCTGGGATTTGCGTTTAAATCATAGTTTTGATTACTTTTAAGAAGTTTAGGTACAATTTATTATTGAATGGTCTTTGTTGATATTTTGGTATTGTTTGACAAATTTTGGAGTTTATGAGCAGTTTTTCATTTTGTAAAATATTTTCCTTTTGGGGATTGTTTGATCTTCTACTATCCACTTTGGTTTGGGTTAATGTCTAAAGACAGGGGAACAATATTGTTCATCTTTTGTGGATTATGTGATTCTAAAGAAGTTTATTATAGTTCTTTCAATGTGAAAAAGGCATCTTGAATATTAATCGTTTGATGAAAAAATGAGTTTGAGGTAAGAATTTAGTTGAGGATGAAAGTCTGCGGGGAAAGTAAGTATGTTTCCTTAGCTTTTTAGTGAAGCTCATAAATAAATTTCTCAACATTATAAAAAGTAACGTAAAAAAATGTTGTCTGTTAGATTTTCATATTAGGGAATCAAAGGCTATTTAACTAATCACATGTTTGTGATTTTCTGGTGGTTAACTTTATCCTAATCATGTTTTAAATCTCTCTCCATCAGAACATAATGTTTTTTTCTCCACCATATACATGTTTTCATGGAATCCATGTATGGGTTATCTCTGGTGACATTTGTTGTTATCTTTATTTTTTTAAAGTGATTTTTTATTGACTCTTTTTCCGATGTGAGACTTCCAATGAAGTTTCCATACCCAATATTAAAATTTCGAGGACGCAATTCCCTAAAGGTGAGAAATATGTAACATGCAAGGTAAATAAAGAAATAATACATTTCCATTTTAATTAATATTTTGGGAATTATATGTTAATTTTTCTTTAAAGGGGGTGCTATGTTAGATAGCGTACCCAATACCAAAAATCAGTTTATTCGAAATCTTATGTTACACAAAATGTTGGTTCATAGAGAAAAATAATAATATAATATAATTATTTTATATGGTAGTTAACGCCTATCCGTTGTAATGGCGGGAATAAACAAAACAAACTACAATATGATTATACATATTTTTCATTTGTTTTTACATTTATCTAATAAAATTTATTGGCTTAAAATGTTAATTAATCATGTTTTAGGCATAAATACTGTAATATTATTTAAAGGGTCAATTTATAGCCTTTTGATGGAAAACCATCATTATATATTGTTTTTGTAACTTTTATATGTTATATTTGAGCAAATAATAATCTTCTTTAGAATCAGGACATCAAAATATACTTTGGGTAAATTTTTAGTATTTTTAAAATAAAATTCATTTTTAATGAATACTAAAAAATTATGTATTTGAATTCAAAATAGACTTTTAATATAATTTATTTATATTGATAAATTATATTTTTAATTTATTTTAAAGTATAATTATATTATATTTGTACCATTTAATCCAATGTTTGTTATTGAAGTTAATTTCACTTTGAAATTGGACATAAACAAGTGTCAATCTTTTGATACTTATTATTTCATAAAAACACATTTTTTTCACAATGGAAATTAATTTTAAATTAATTAATCCAGATTATATGTTATTAATGTTGTAATATATACATTATTTTTGAATTCAGAATATCAAATATATCTTAGAATTAATTTTTGGTATTTTTCCTAAAAACATCAATTTTTGATGAATAGTGAAACCACTAAGTTGAAGTTAAAAATAAGATTTTTTCATTTAAATTAAATTTTTCGCTTCAATGAATAGAATTTTTAAAATCCAATTTAAATGGTTGTTATTATTATGTAAATTTTTTTTAATAATAATAAGATAATTTTTGGTGAATATCAACTTTGGGCTTTTATTTACCGTGGTTAAATGTTAATAGGGTAATTCAATGTAAAAAATATGATAATAATACAAAATTACCTTAAAATTGTCCTAACATTATTTTATAAGTCATGGACGACCATGGGAATCCTTGGGTCTATTTTTGGATCCCATAGAGCCGCATAAGAGTGATAATGACACTTTATTTTAGTTAACTTAATGTAAAGGCAAAAATGATATAAACAAATATATTTTGGTAAATTAATTTTTATATAGTGTTATATAAGTTATCATTTAGACTATAAATATTTTTTGGAAATCTAAAACTATTTCATACATCATGGAATTTTTTTATAATTCTTAGACATCAAATAAATGTAATTAGTTATGACACAATAATGATGTAGTGATTACCTCATTAATAAATGATTTAAAAAAAGAAGATTATAAAGATTAAAAAAAATAGCCAAATCCTCCCAATTATTATTTGATGATTTATTTTGACAAAGATCCATCTTATCTTAGACTTTAATGAGTTTTGGATCTTTATAAACCTAAAATAATTATATAATAAAATAATATATTCACACTTTCCTAAAGAGCCCCTCCTCCCCCTTGTTGAAGGACCTCACCTTTATGCCATTACTCACACCACTCAAGCCCCTTGCCTTGTCCAAAACAAGATGAAATAATCTCAAAAGATCCCCATATTCCTCCTAGAAGCCTTACCTTAGGCAGAAGGCACTTCAAAAAGTCATTTCGTTCAAACCAAATGTAGTTACCGGAATTAAAGGTAAGAATTTCTCTTAAATTAATTTCTTTTATTTTACTTATCCAACCCCTAAAATATATTTATTATGTTATTTTATAACAAAAACAGTATCCTAAATATAATAGGATATTTTTATTAGAATTATTCTAACTGCACATACCCACACCTCCATCTACTGTTTAAAGAAGATATTGTATCTCTAGACGGCGAACTACTGCCACACGAAATGATGATTGTCCAATAATCTCATACCACCTATAATGGTGGACATTATGTTGGAACTACATTTATATATTATATAAATTATGTTTATTTCTACTTTAGGCTTCTGAATTTCTCATTTATAGCATACCATTGTAGTTTCTATTATGGGTAAACACGATAATTTCATTTGAGGATATGCAGACTATCGCCCCCTCAATGTGAAATGACTAGTTCATGCAACACGTGGGACGTATAAGGGATGGATTAAATGAAATTATATATTACATTATAATTTAATTATAATATATCTATGTATCATTATGTTTTATTTTCATTAAATATGATACTAAAATGAAAGTAGAGTTCATGCGTACGTACGGCTTACTGTCTCCATGAACGGTGCATTTCATTTATTGCCTCTAAATGTTATGTAATATTATAAATACATATATATATATTATATATATATGATATATATGATATATAAATCCTGAATATCATTCTGGATAAAATAGAATCTTGACCACATGGACAACATGCAATTATAAGGTGTTCATTTTTGACTCAAGTGCCAAATATCGACAAAAAGACCATTATTAACTTAAATGATTACATAATGTTTATAAAACGATAATAATTGATATAAAAGGAATATTAATCATTAAAAAGGATAAAAATCATGTATAAATTAATTTATGTTTATTATTCAGGAAGAACAAGGAACAAACAAGTCAATTCGGATACAATGTAAGGGTTTTCTTATCTCACTTTTAATTCCATGAGATTTCCATTGTTCACCACTTATTTATTGCATGGGGCGTATTGTGTACTGACATTGTATATATATATTATCATGATTATATTTATATTCATGGTATTCTATGATTCATTTGGTGGTTATTAACTTTTTTTCAAATGACTCGATTGATTAAAACGTGGTAAGGATTTTTAATCTCACTTTTTATTCCCATAAGATTAATGCTATATTAGCTAGTATTCTTTTTGTGGTGTATGTACAACAAATGATTGTATTATTGGTGTAATATACATTAATTTATGGGTATTTATATCTTCATTATATGATTCGTCCTTTATGGAGTGTTTGTTTTGTAAGTTACCAAATCGTTAAGGGAACCATTCACCATACTCTTTAGTCAAAGACTTCTTCTCTATTAATTATTTTAATTTACACTATCCTATATTGGGATATTTTCTTGTATATCATTATTTTTGTAAATTATATTTCCATGTGATGTGATATCATTTTCATTCTCTTTAACTCATTTTTTGATTTTTAAAGTGACGCCATTAGGCTGTCAAATTTCTTTAAGAGAACTTCTTAACCCAATTTCAATTCATTAGGTTGAACTTATACTTCTTGATTATGTCATACTTTAAATATGTGTGAATTTCATCTGATTATTTTACATTTAATATCCACATTTATTTGGTGTATTCTTATTTATCTGACATAATTATGTAATTGATTTATCCTTAATCTAAGGATACCGTCTTTATAAGGGATTTCATCTAAATTTACATTCCCCAAAGAATTCATTGTTGTTATCCACCAACTAACTTTCATATGGTGTATATACTATCCTTTGGCATATTATATCATTAATACCTCTATTCTCATGATATTATAATGTTTTTATGAAATGTTATTTAGAAATTATTTTTATTCCAGCATCTCTAATTTGGTTAAGAATTCCTTAACTAAAATATTGTTTTAATGATTTATTCTTCTAATTATTTCTCATTAATGTCCATGTTTTAAAATTGGTTTTGAGGATCTATTTATACGAACAATAATGTTTTCAAATGATAATTTATTTAAAACTTTAAAAGTGGTATTGGACACTTTGATTAAAAAACCTATTTATTGAATGTTTTAAATGGTTTTGAAAATGGTATTGAAAAAGTACTGATTATGTCAATATCATGAAATGATATATTGTGACTGGAATGTGGAAATGTTACCTTTATTTTATGCTTTTGATATGCTTTACGAATATGTTATGGTTATTGGTAATTGGTAATGTATATGGGTCATTCTTTGATAAACCTAGGGCGGGTGATCCTAAGATAGCTCTCCAATGCATTAGGTAACATGAAAGAGGAAAAAATTAATGATTCTCCTATATGTTTGAGGGATTATACTATGATTGGTATTCCAAATGTGACTCCCTAGATAGATATTATAGCTACAATGTATGAATTTTATGAATTCCATAAGTTAACATTATGATTTACGACTTTTGTGTGTTATTCATATATCTTATGATTTCATAAGGTATGTTATGATTGAAAAGTATTGGTTTCATTGATTTGTATTAATTGATGGGATAATAATTTCCTTTATTTATTTATAACCTTTACTGAGATTCTTATGCTCATACCATGTTTTGGAAACGTTTTCCACAAGTCACAAAGATGAATAGGGTAAATTATGGGATCAAGGAAATGTCATGCAATCTAAAACATGGAACTAGACATGTTTTTTTAAATGTTTTTATTTTTGTGAAAAAAATGGAAACTGTGTTGAAGTGTTTACTTTGTAATTTTTGAGATGTAATGTAATAGTTATGGCCTAATTATCTAAAACTATAAACCTGAAAAGGTCCTGAATGTGAATTATTCATTTAATTTATGATTATGTAATGTTTAAGGTTGGGTCCTTATAGTTTGTATCAAAGGTCAGTTTAGATAACATTAGTGGTTAGGGTGTTCATTAAGAATAAGTGGCATTACCATAATGACTAGGATTTTAGAATGGGTCATAGTTATTTTAGATTATGTTAATGAGTTAAAGATAACATGAATAATAATATCTCACATTTACCCTCCTCAGAAGATATTATATGATAATTTTACTAATAAAATCGCATATAGATTTTTAGTTTTAGTAAACGGTCGGAACTAACAGGCACCAAAGTAACAATGGACGTGAAGAAACCTGTGATGGTTTTCTAAATGAACAACTGAATGAAATGGGATCAGCAATGATAACTCTTGTGTTTATTCTCAACTAACTATCTGGAGTCATTATTGACCACCTGATCCTTGGTGATTTTTATAAGGCATCATATATGCGAAAAAAAATCGCCATGGAAGTTCACGTAATAATCATAATGGTATATATATTAAAAATAATATGTGTGGAGGTTGTGGAAAGAAACAAATAGGAAAAGTTTTTAGAGGGATGAGAAGATGCTATAGATTTGGAATTGAAGGTCATAAAGAAAGAACCATTCATGGAAAAATGATGCATCTAGTTGACTCTAAGAAAGGGAATGAATTTCTTTCTAAGGGATCAATTAAATGTTTTAAATGTGGTGTGCAAGGTCATTATACCAACAGATTTACTATGAAGAAGGGTTAGGAATGGGATCACCAGGTTCCTACAAATATATGTATACCAATACCTAATTTCATTCTAATTGAGGATGAGGAATCTGAAAAAGACAAATGAAATATATGGATTATTTCATAACTAATGTTTATACATTATTGAATATTAGGATATGATTCATGATTTTGTTTGTAGGAAAGTAGTATTTCAGAATAAGTTGTAAAGGAATGGTTATTGGATCATGACGAACTTTGAATGAGTAAGAAGTCTACAAATAATGGATTAAAGTGTTTTGGTAGATTTTAGGATGGTGAAATTCTTAAAATTATTAAGGCTCTATTGATGATAATATGAAACTAGATGACTTTTTATAGTATGTGTAACCCTATAGTTTGACATATGAAAATTGTATTCCAGGAATAACTATCTTCCATTTTGTGAATATGGTATTAAAAACCATTTGGGTTTATATGATCATTAAATTTGAGGCAATTACTGGTTAATACATTTTAGGATGAAAAATGAATGTTATTAGATAATATTTGTGGTTAAATTATGTTATGGTTATTTTTTATGAATTTATCTGTTTTTTATAATGTTATAAAATTATACAGTTTTTGAAAAATAAAAACACGCAGTCTGCATGACAAACCATCACGTCGGACAAGGTTTTAGGAATCGAACCCACAAGCAATGTGCGATATGGATTTATTGCCTACCACTGGACTACATGATGTCTGGTTAGAATGTCTAATTCCTTTTAGTTAGATGATTTAATGAATCAAGAATAAGTTCATTTTGGGGTATCTATGGAAATGATTAACATATCATGGAGAATATGTGATTAGGTTATAAACTTTTCAATAATAGTATTTAAGAGTAACTGATGTTATTTGGAGATAAATGTTAAGATTTATCTTGAAGGACTATGTGATTAATTCCTTCTAAGATTCGGGTTTCAATCATAGTTTTGGTTATTTTTAATAATTTTATTGACAGTTGTTTATTGAATGGCCTTTTTTGAAGTTTGGGTATTGTGTGAAAATTTTTGGATATTATGAGTAGTTTTTCTTTTTGTAAAATATTATCCTTCTTGGAGATTATTTTATCTTCTACAAACCATTTTGGTTTTGGTTGATGTCTAAAGACATGAGAAATATATATTTCATCTTTTGTGGGTTATCTAATTCTATTCAAGTTGATTATAGGGCTCTCAATGTGAACAAGTCATCTTCAATACACATCATTTGATGAAAACTTGAGTTTGTGGTATTAATTTAGTAAAGGATGAAAGTCTACGTGACAAGTTATTATGTTTCCTTATGTTTTTAGTTAAGCTCATAAATAAATTCATCAAAATTATGGAAAGTATTGTAAAATAAAAACGGTTTCTGTTAACTCTATATATTAGGGAATCATATACCCTCTAACCCATTATAAGTTTGTGTTTTTATGATGTTTAACTTTCTCCTAATCATGTTTTCTATCACTCTCCATGAGAACTTGATGGGTTTGTTTTCTCCACCATATCAATGTTTTTATGGAATCCAATTATGGGTTATGTCGGGTGACCTTTGTTGTTAAATTTCATTCTTTTAAAGTAATATTATATTGACTCTTTTTCCGATGTGGGACATTCAATGAAGTATCCATGCCCAATTATAAAACTGCGAGGAAACAATTCTCAAAAGGGGGAGAAGGATGTAACATCCCAGGTATATAGAGAAATAATAAATGTGAATCTAATTGAATAATTTTTGAATTAAATATTAATTTTAGTTTAAAGGGTTGGCTATGTTCGATAGTGTATCGGATGCACAACAATGAGTTTCTTTGAAATCTTACGTTACACACAACGTTGCGTCATACAGAAAAATAATAAAATAATATTATTATTTTAAATGTTAGTTAATGCATATACATTGTAATGGCGGAAATGAATAGAACTAAGTACAATATGATTATGAATTTTTATTAAAAGTGTTTACATTTATCCAATAAATGTTAAAGGCTTAAAACGTGAATTAATCTAATTTTAGTCATAAATACTCTAATATTCATTAACAGGTCAATTTTTGACCATTTAATGGAATTCCCTCTTTAAATCTTGTTTTGGTCACTTTTATATGTTTTATTTGACCAGATGAAATTCTTATTTATAATTGGGACATAAAAAATTTATTTTTTAATATTTTGGTTATTTTTCTGATAAAATTCATTTTTAAGGAAGAGAGAAAAATACTGTATTTTAATTTAAAACTCCCTTTTAATCTAATTTATTTATATGTATAAATTATATTTTTAATTGGTTTTAAAGTGTAATTAGATTATATTTTTACCATTTAATCCAATGTTGTTTATTGAAATTAATATCACTTTGAAATTGGTCATAAACAAGTGTACACCTTTTGAAAGTAATTATTTATTAAAAACACACTTTTTGTTTTTACAATGAGAATTAATTTTAAATTAATTAATCCTACTTCTATGTTTTGAATTTGTTAAATTAGACATCATTTTTCAATTCTAAATATCAAATATTTCATAGGCTTAATTTTTGGTATTTTTCTGAAAAAACAGCAATTGTTGATAAATAGTGAAGCCATTTAGTAGTAGTTAAAAAACAGATTTTTTCATTTAAATGAAATTTTCCGCTTCTGAAAATATTATTTATAAAATCTGACATACAAGGTTTTTATTATTAAGTAAAATGTGGTTCAATAAGATGAAAACAATTTTTGGTGAATAGTAAGTTACAACATTTATTTACCGCGGTTAAAGGTAAATTAATTAATTTAAGGTAAAAAGAATATCATAATAATAAAAAGATAACTTAAAACATGGAATAACCTTATTTTATTAGTCATGGACAACTATTGTATTCTTTGGGTATATTTTCGGACCCCATGGTGCCACATAAGGGTGATAATGACAGTTTACTTTGATTAATTTAAAGTAAAAGCAAAAATGACATAATCAAATATCTTTTTGTAAATTACTATTTATATAGAGTTATATAAGATATTTATTTTACTATAAATATTATTTTAAAATTTAAAAATATTTCCTACATCATGGTATTTTTTTTATAATTTATAGATATCAAATAAATAAAATTATTTATGACACAATAATGATGTAGTGTTTACCTCATTAATAAATGATTTAAACAAATAAGATTATAAAGATTATAAAAATTATCCAAAACCTGTCCAATTATTATTGGATGATTTTTTTCAACCATGAGTCATCTTATCTTCTACTTTAATGAGTTTTGGAACTTTACATACCTGAAATCAATTTAAAATAAAATAATATGTTCACACATTCGTAAAGAGACTCTCCCCCCATTATAAAAAAGACCCCACCTATAAATGATTACTCAAACCTCTCATTTCACATGGCTCGTCCATCCCCGACACAAATAATCTCTCATGATATTTATCTTCCAACTAGAATCCTTACCTTAGGCAGAAGGCACTTCAAGAAGTCCTTTTGGTTCAATCCAAAAGGAGTTAACCAAATTAAAGGTAACAGTTTCTCTTAAATTATTTATATTATTTTACTCCTCCAACCACTAATATATTTTTATTATATTATTTTATAACAAAAAAAATATCCTCAATATACTAGGATGATTTTTTAAGAACTATTCAAATTACACTTACATACACCTTTATCTAACTGGTAAAGAGCGTACTGTTTCTATGGACGACGAACTATTATCTCATGAAATGACGATTGTTCAATTATATCCTACCGCATCTCATGGTAGCCATTATGATGGAATTGTATTTATATATGATATATATTATGTTTATTTTTTTCTTTATGATTCTTAATTTTTCATTTTTATAATACCTTTATGGTTTCCATTATAGGTTAACGTGATAATTTCATTTGAGGAAGTGCGGACTACCGCCCCCTCAAAGTGATATGTCTCATTCATGCTAGATGTGGGATGTATAAATAATGGAGTTAATGAAATAATATATTATACTATAATTTAATTTCAATATACTTATGTATCAGTATGTATTTATTCCATTAAATACGAAATAGAAATGAAAGTAGTGTTCACGCGTACGTACGGCTTACCATCTCCATGAACGGTGAATTTCAATTCTTACCTCTAAATGTTATGTAATATTATAAATACATATATATACTAGATATATATGATATATATGATATATAAATCCTGAATATTATTTTGGATATAATGGAATCTTCACCACATGGACAACTTGTAATTATAAGTTGTTCATTTTTTACTAAAGTTCTAAATATAGACAAAACGACCATTATTAACTTAAATGATTACATAATATTTATAACATGGTATTATGTGATCTAAAAGGAATAATAAACTTGAAAAAGTAACTTAATAATTTACTAATTACATAATTTTATTAATCTGGAAGAATAAGGAACAAACAAGTCAAGTCTGACATTAGGTAAGGGGTTTCTTATCTCACTTTTAATTATGCGAGTTTTCCATTGTTCGCCACTTATTTATAACATGTGTTTTATTGTGTACTTCCATTTGAAATATATATATTATCTTGATTATCATTAAATTCATGGTATTTTTTGATTCATTTGGGGGTTATTAACTTTTTTTCATACAACATGATGATTACAACGGTGTGAGGGTTTTTAATCTCACTTTTTATTCCTGTGAGATTCATGCTATATTTGCTACTATTTCCTTTCTGTTTTGTATTTAGTGACCATGATTGTATTATTGGGGTAATATACATTAATTTATGGTTATTAAGATCTTCATTGTATGATCCTTCCTTCACGGGTTGTATGTTTTGGAAGTTACCATATCAGTACGGGAACCTTTCACTATACTCTTTAGTCAAAGACTTTTTATTTGTTAAGTATTTTAATTTACATTATATTATATTGGGATATGTTATTATATATCCATATTTTTGTAAAAAAAATTTCTATGTGAATAGATATCCTTTTCTCTCTCATCAACTCATTTTTTAAATTTTAATGCGATGTTGTTAAGCTGTCAGATTTCTATAAGAGAACTTCTTAACCCAATTTTAATTCTTTGTGTTAAACTTATACTTCATGATTATGTCATACTATAAATATTTTTGAATTTAATATGAATAATTTACTCTTAATATCCACTTATATTGGATGTATTTTTATTTTTCAAACATAATTATTTAATTGATTTATACTTAATCTAATGGTACCATCTTTATAAGGTATTTCATCTCAATTTACTTTCCCCTGATAATTAATTGTTGTTGTGAACCAATTCACTTTTATATGGTTTATATACTATACTTTGGAATATTTTATCATGAATACCTTTATACTCATGATATTATAATGTTTTTATGAAATGTTATTCCTCAATTACTTTTATTCAAGTGTCTCTCATTTGGTTAACAACTCCTTAACTAAACTATTGTTTTAAAGATTTAATCTTCTAAATAATTCCCATTAACGTCCATGTTTTAAAAATATTTTTTAGGATTTATTTATATGAAAATTAATGTTTTCAAATGATAATTTATTGATATTTTTTAATGTGGTATGGGAAACTTTGATTAAAAAATCTCTTTATTAAATATTTTAAATAGTTTTGAAAATGGTTTTGACAATGATTTGATTATGTCAATATCTTGAAATTTTTTATTGTGATTGGAATGTGGGAATGTTATCTTTATTTTATGTTTTTATTATGTGTGAAGAATATTTTGTGGTTATTGGGAATTGGTTACGTAAACAGGTGGTTCTATGATAAACCTAGGGCGGGTGAGCCTGAGATAGCTCCCCAAAGCATTGGGTAACATGACATAGGAAAATGATAATTTTTCTTCTGATAGATTTAGGAAATATATTATTATGGGTATTACAAATGTGACTCCCTATGTAGTTGTGATAACTACAATTTAATTATGTTATGAATTTCATAATTTACCTTTATGATTTATGGTTTCTATGTGTTATTCATAAATTTTATGATTTTGTAAGGTATGTTATGATTGAAAAGTATTTGATTCATTGATTTGTTTTAATTGGTTGGATAATTTTTTCCTTCCTTATTTTATAACAATTATAAAGCTT
The DNA here is from genome assembly GCA_963277665.1 of Viscum album. NCBI lineage: Eukaryota > Viridiplantae > Streptophyta > Magnoliopsida > Santalales > Viscaceae > Viscum > Viscum album. The sequence goes on from OY728156.1 coordinate 323,536,499, forward strand.
TTTTATGACCTTTCATGTTTTTAAAATGTTTTCCAGCAGACTTAAAGATGAATAGGGTCAGGGATGGGATCAAGGAATTGTCATGTTGTCTAAAACATGGATGTAGAACTGTTTATTTTTAAGAGATTTAATTTTGTGAAAAAATTTGAAATATATTATAAGTGTCTACTTTTTAATTTTTGAGACATAATTTAATAGTTATGGCCTAATTATCTAAAAAATTAAACCTTCAAAGATATTCAATGTTAATTAATCATTTAATTTGAGATTAGGTAATGTTTAAGGCTGGGTCCTTATAGTTTCTATCAAAGGTCGGTTTAGATAACTTTAATGGTTGGGGTGTTCATTAATCATAAGTGACATTACCATAATGGTTAGGATTTTAGAAAGAGTCATAGTTATTTTAGAGAAAGTGAAGGAGTTTAAGATAACATGAATAAGTATATCTTACTATTTACCCTCATTAAAAGATATTCTATGATGATTCTACTGATATACTGACACTTCGCTTTTTGGATTTAGTCAATAGTTGGATATAGCAGGAACAAAAGTAACAGTGGATGCGAATAAAATTGTGATGGTTTTCTGAATGAACAACTCAATGAAATGGGAGCAGAAATGAAAACTCTTGTGGTTTTTCTAAACTAACTATCTGAAGTCATGATTGACCACTTGAACCTTGGTGATTTTTATAAGGCGTTGTATATTTTAGAAACAAATCCCCACAAAAGTTCATGTAATTATCATAATGTTAAGTATTTTAAAAAATTTATGTGTTAAGGATGTGGAACGAAACACATAGGAAAATGTTTCAAAGGAACATGAAGATGCTATCGATGTTGAAGAGGAGGTCATAAAGCAAGAACCTGCCATGGAAAAGGAAGCATACAGTTGACTCTAGGAAAGGGCCAAGATTTTTTTTCTGAGGGATCAATTGAATGTTTTAAATGTTGTGTTCTTGGTCATTATACAAACATATGCCCTATGAAGAAAGTTTGGTAATGGGATCTCTATAATCATAAAAAATATATTTTATCCAAAACATAATGCCATTCCAATTAAGGATGAGGAAACTGTCAATGACCAATGAAAGATATGGATTATTACTTAACCAATGTTTAGAAATTATTGAATCTTTGAATATGATTCATGATTTTGTTTGTAGGAAAGATATATTTAAGAATTTTATGGAAAGGAATGGTTAATGGATCATGGAGAACATTGAATGAGTTAGAAGTCAATATATAATGAGTTCAAGTGTTATGGTAGATTTTAGGATGGTTAAATGATTATAAGTATTAAGGATCTATTTATGATGGTATTACATTAGAATAATTTTTATAGTATGTGTAACCCTGAAATTTGATATATGAAAATTTTATTCAAGGAATAATTATCTTCTATTTTGTGGATATGGTAATAAAGAACCATTTGGGTTTATATGATCCTTGAATGTGAGGCAATTACATATTAGTAATTTTGAGATACAAAATGAATGTTATTAGATAACCTTTTGGTTAAAATATGTTATGGATATTTTTTATTAATTTTACTCTTTTTTGGGAATGTTATAAAATTATACAGTTTTTTAAAAAGGAAAACACGCAGACCGCGTGACAACTCATCATGATGGACAAAGTTGCAGGAATCAAACCCACAACCAGAGTGCGATAGTGATTTATCACCTACCACCGGACTACCTGAAGTCCCTAGTTGGAATGACTAATTCCTTTTAGATAGATGATTTTATGAATCCAGAATAAGTTGATTTTGGGTTATATGTCGAAATGTTTAACCTATCATGGAGAATATGTGATTAGGTTAATTACTTTTCAATATGAGACTTTAATAGTAACTGATGGTATTTGGAGATAAATGTTACAATTTATCTTGGAAGACTATGTGATTAAATCCTTCTGAGATTTGGGTTTTAAACTTAGTTTTCATTACTTTTAATAATTATATGTATAGTTATTTATTGAATGGTCTTTGTTGATGTTTGGGTATTGATTAATTTTTTTTGGATTTTATAGTATTTTTTCTTTTTGTAAAATATTATCCTTTTTTGTGATTATCCGATCTTCTACTTGCAATTTGGGTTTTTGTTAATGTCCAAAGACATGGGAAAAATATAGTTCATCTTTTTTAGATTATGTAATTCTCTAGAAGTTAATTATAGCGCTTTCAATGTGAACAATTCATCTTGATTACTCATCGTTTGAAGATAAAAAGAGTTTGTGGTAGGAATTTAGTGAAGGATGAAAGTTTATGTGACAAGTAATTATGTTTCCTTTTGTTTTTAGTTATGCTCATAAATAAATTCCAATTTTTATGAAAAGTAACATAAAAAGTTTTTTCTGTTAACTTTTTCTACTAGGGAATCATTGACCATTTAACCCATCACATGTTTTTGATTTTCTGGTGGTTAACGTTCTCCAAATCATGTTTTCTATCATTCTCCATCAGAACATGATGGTTTTCTTATCCTCCATATCCATTTTTTCATGGAATACATGTATGGGTTATCTTGGGTGACCTTTGCTGTTATGTTTAATTCTTTTAAAGTGATATTTATATTGATTTTTTTTCGAGGTGGGAGTTTCAATCAAGTATCCAATCCCAATTTTAAAATTGCGTGGATGCAATTTCCAAAAGGGGGGGAGGATGTAACATCCCAGGTAAATAAAGAAAAAATATTTTTTCATTTTAATGAATATAATGTGAATTAAATATTAATCTATTTTTTAAATGGTTTTCTATGTTCGATAGTGTACTGGATACACAACAATGAGTTTCTTTGAAATCTTACATTACACACAATGTTGGGTCATACAAAAAATAAAAAAATAAAATTATTATTTTAAATGGTCATTAATGCCTAGACACTGTAATGGGGGAAATTAATAGATCAAACTCAAATATTATTATACATTTTTGTTAAATGGTTTTACATTTATCCAATAAATGTTAGTGTTGTAAAATGAAAATTAATTTAATTCTAGTCACAAATACTCTAATATTGATTAATGGATCAATTGAAAACCTTTTGATGGAAAGACCACTTTATGTCAAGTTTTGGTCACTATTATATGTTCTATTTTCCCAAAAAATAATATTTTCTAGAATCGGGACATCAAAATTTACTTTTGTTAAATTTTTGGTAGTTTTCTGATTAAATTCATTTTTTAAGGAATAGTGAACAATTGTGTATTTTAATTCAAAACAACCTTTTAATCTAATTTATATATATATATTACCTTTTTAATTGTTTCTAATGTTTAATTAGATTATATTTTTACTATTTAATCCAAATTTGGTTATTGGAATTAATTTCACTTTGAAATTGGTCATAAACAAGTGTTAATGTTTTTATAGTTATTATTTCTTAAAAGAACGCTTTTTTGTTTTGACAACGAGAATTATTTTAAAATTAATTAATCCAACTTATATGTTTTTAATTTTTTAAAATAGACATCATTTCTGAATTTAGAATATAAAATATTACGTAGGCTGATTTTTTGGTATTTTTTTTGAAAAACATCAATTATAGATGAATAGTGAAACCACTAAATAGTAGTTAAAAATCTTACTTTTTCATTTAAATGAAATTTACCACTTCTATAAATTGAATTTAAAAAATCTGACAAACATGGTTATTATTAGTAAGTAAAATTTGGTTCAATGAGATGAAAATAATTTTGTGAATAGTAACTTTTGACTTTTATTTACTACGGTTAAAGTTAAATAAATTAATTCAAGGTAAAATGAATATCATAATAATATAAAGTTATCTTAACACTTGGCCTATCCTTATTGGATGAGTCATGGCCAACCATGGGTATCCTTGGGTCCATTTTGGGACCTGATTGAGCCACCTAAGAGTGATAATGACACTTTATTTGAAATAATTTAATGTAAAGGCAAAAATGACATGAACAAATATCATTTAGTAAATTAATTTTTATATAGGTTTCTGTAAGTTATCTTTTTGACTATAAATATTATTTGGAATTCTAGAAATATTTCCTAAATCATGGTTTTTTTTATAATTTTTAGATATCAAATAAATAAAATTATTTATGACACAATAATGATGTAGTGATTACCTCATTAATAAATGATTTAAATAAATAAGATTATAAAGATTAAAAAATAACAAAAAACTCTCCAATTATTATTGGAATATTTATTTTATACTATGAGTCATCTTATATTTGGCATTAATGAGTTTGGATCTTTAGAAACTGAAAATCATTATATAATAAAATAATATTTTAACACATTCTTAACGGGCCTCTCCTCCCCCTTATAAATAGTCCCAAAATATAACAAATTAATCAAACCTATCAGTCCACTTTTCTCATCCAAACCCTTCCCAAATATTCTCTCAAAATCCATATCTTCCAACTAGAAGCCTTACCTTTTGAAGAAGGCAGTTCAAGAAGACCTTTTGGTTCAAACCAAAGGGAGTTACCCGAATTAAAGGTAATACTTTCTCTTAAATTATTTTCTTTTATTTTACTTCTCCAACCTCTAAAATCTTTTTATTCTATTCTTTTATAACAAAACCTCTAACCTAAATATACTTGGATGTTTTTATGAGATGTATTCAAACTACACTTACACAAACCTAAATCTAATTGGTAAAGAACATACTATTTCTGTGGATGGCAAACTACTTCCTCATGAAATGATGATTGTTCAATTACATCATACCACCTCTAATGGTAGCCATAATGATGGAACTGTATTTATATATGATATATATTATGATTATTTTTTCCTGTATTCTTATTAATTTTTCATTTATAGCAAACTTTTATGGTTTCCATTATGGGTAAACGCAATAATTTCATTTGAGGAAGTGCGGAATACCTACCCCTCAAAGTGATATGTCTCGTTCATGCCATATGTGGGACATATAAAGGTTGGAGTTAATGAAATTATATATTATATTATACTCAAATTAAAATATTCCTTTGTGTCATTATGTTTTCATTCCATTAAATAAGAAATAGAAACGAAAGTAGCATTCAAGCCTATGTATGGCTTAACGTCTCCATGAATGGTGAAATTCATTGCATACCTCTAAATGTTATGTAATAATATAAATACATATATATACTTTACATATATGATATATTTGATATATAAATGAAAAATATCATTCTGGATATAATTGAATTTTGACTACATGGGCAATATGTAATTATAAGGTGTTCATTTTTGACTCAAGTACTAAATAACGGCAAAACAACCATAATTAACTTAAATGATTACATAATGATTATAACATGGTAATAAGTGATAGAAAAGTAATAATAAACATTAAAAAGGTTCTCAATAATGTAAAAATTTAACTTAAATATATTAATCAGAAGAACAATGAATAAACAAGTCAAGTCTGACATGAGGTAAGGGGTTTCTTATCTCACTTTTAATTTTGCGTGTCTTCCATTGTTCTCCACTTGTTTGTTGCATATGGTGTATAGTGTACTTCCATTTGATATATATATATTATCATTATTATCATTATATTCATGGTATTATGGGATTCATTTGGTGGTTATTATCTTTTGTTCATACAAGTCGATTGATTACATCGTGGTAAGGGGGTTTTATCTCACTTTTTATTCCATTGAGATTGTTGCTATATGAGAAACTATTTACATTTATGTGGTGTGTGTAGTTACCATGATTTTATTATTGGTGTAATATAATTTAATTTATGGTTATTTACATCTTCATTGTATGATCCTTCCTTTACGGGGTGTATGTCTTGTATGTTACCAAATCGGGAAGGGGACCTTTCCCCATACTCATTAGTCAAAGACTTTTTCTTTGTTAAGACTTTCAATTTATATTATATTATATTGGGATATGTTCTTATTTATCCATATTTTTGTAAATTTTATTTCTAAGTGAAGATATATCCTTTTCTCTCACATAAACTCATTTTCTGATTTTTAATGTGAGGTCGTTATACTATCGAATTTTTATAAGAGAACTTCTTAACTCAATTTCAAATCATTGGGTTAAATTTATACTTCTTGATTATGTCATATTATGAATATGTGTGAATTTACTCAGATTCTTTTACACTTAATATCCACTTATAATGGGCGTATTTTTATTTTTCACAAATAATTATGTAATTGATTTATCCTTAATATAGGGATACCATCTTTATAAGGGATTTCATCTCAATTTAGATTCCCCTATGACCTTATTGTTGTTATGCACCAATTCACTTTTAAAGGTGTAATAAAATTACTTTTCCATATTATATCATGAAAACCTTTATTCTCATGATATTATAACGTTTTTTATGAAATTTTATTCCTAAATTATTTTTATTCAAACATTTTTAATTTGGTTAAGAACTCATTAACTAAAATATTGTTTTAAAGAATTATTCTTCTAAATATTTCTCATTAATGTCCATGAATTAAAAATGGTTTTATAGATATATTTATATGGACATTAATGTGTTCAAATGATAATTTATTTAAAATTTTCAAAGTGGTATGGGACACATTTATTCAAAAATTTCTTTATTAAATGTATTAAATGGTTTTGAAAATGGTGTTGACAATGAATTGATTATGGAAATATCTTGAAATGATATTTTGTGATTGGAATGTGGAAATGTTATCTTTATTTTATTCTTTTGTAATTTTTTATGAGTATGTTATGTTTGATGGGCATTGTTTATGAATACAGGTGTTTCTCTCATAAACCTAGGGTTGGTGAGCCTGGGATAGCTCTCCAATGCATTAAGTTACATGATAGAGGTAAACATTAATGTTTGTCCTAAAAGATTTAGGGAATATACTAGGATGTGTATTCCTAATCTGACTCCCTATGTAGCTATGATAGCTACAATGTTTTTATGTTATCAATTCCATAAGTTACCTTTATGAATTATGATTTCTATGTGTTATTCATAAATTTAATGATTTCGTAATGTATGTTATGATTGAAAAGTATTGGTTTAATTTATTAGTATTAATTGATGGTATAATGTTTTTCTTCTTTATTTAATAACCCTTACTGAGATTTTTATGCTCATCCCATGTTTTTGAAATGTTTTACACATGACTTAAAGATGAATAGGGTCAAGATGTCATCATTGAAAAGTCATGATGTCTAAAAAATTGTACAAGACATGTTTCTTTTTAAGACTTTTTCTTTTTTGAGAAAATGGGAAACTGTGTAGATGTGTCTACTTTTTAATTTTTGAGATGTAATGTAATAGTTATGGAAAAATTCTCTAAAACACTAAAAATGAAAATATCCTTAATGTGAATTATTAATTTAATTCATGATTATGTAAGGTTTAAGGTTGGGTCCTTATAATATATCATTTGATTATAATAGTTTAACACAAATTTATTAATAATGATTAGTTCAAATTAGTGTTCTAGTTAATAATATCTTCATTTGTTATTTCTATTGTGGTTCATATATTTGTGTACATGCATATTAAACATGGTTCTATCACTGTTATATTTTTAATAATGTTATAAATTTCATATATATAGATATATATATATATATATATTCGGCCATAAAATTTACTATTAGAATAATAAATTACACCATTAATAGAGACTATAAGTCATAAGTACACATAAAGATGAATCAATTTTTTTGGAATATTGACCAATAGAAAGGTAAAAAGTCATTAATAATATTTAGAAGTTATCATGTCATATATATATTATATATTAATAAAATCCATTGTTATTTCCATCAATGTAACTAATAAATAATGAAGAAAATCACATTGCATTGTGGATGTGGTGGTATTAATGTACTCATGAGAAAAATTTTCATTTTAAAATAGATTTGATTGTTAGAAAGAATATTTTATAATTTATTAATATAAGTATAATTACTTCATAAATAATATATATATATATATATATATATTAAATCCCTCATTTTATCCATTTATGAGATGGAGTGATGGAAAATGAATTACATTGGTTCGGGAGGTTGTAGTCTTCCAAAAAAACAATCAATAGTTTTGTCTCCCATTTGATTGAAGAAAACATGGATATATTTTATTATATTTTATAAATGAAAAAATATAAAATAAAAAATAATATTATTTATTTATCTTGTTTGATGATTATTATTTGGAGGTATACGGAGATAAAAAATTAAAATACTTGGTTATGAACTACACCTCTTAACCGTACAATGAGTTTTACTTTATTCATAATGATTCTTAATATGGTAGTATGATCAAACAAATGACTCCAAGTGAAATAAAGTTATGTAATGAATATTTTTTGTTCTTGGTTGAACCATTATCCTATTTAAGTGTAGAGTGGAGATTGTATGGGGTGTTATTTTAGAAATAGTGAAGAGGACATACATGGTATTTTTGAAACGTATAAAATAATATAGATTATTATCCCAATAAAAGAAACCAAAATAGGCCATTCATGAATATTATATGATGAATGTTATATATATTATCATAAAATATAATATTTAAGTCGTTTTTATTTTATTTTATCCCTTATAACATTAAATTTTAACTTTAGGTAAAACTATTTTAACATTAAACATAATAAGTAATGATTTTAGTTTTTACTATTATTTATGACAAAAAATAAGTTGACCCTCTTTAAAAAATATGTACATCATTGTAATTAATAATATGTAATCATTTTAATAATTTTTTATGGATTTCATATAATTTTAAAATTTAATATGTGGCAGAAATATTTTTTCTAAAAAAATAGTATTATTAGATATTATAAATTGCATATAATAATTCAAAATGAAATTAATTAGATTGACCTAAATTTGATTAATAAAAATATAAATAAACAGATGTTAATTATTAAACGATTTTTTATAAAATATAACTTCTCAGTTTGTTTAAATGAAATGATTTTTTTAATAAAAATCATTATTTGTCACTATTCTTATAAAAATAAATCATTTTAGAAAATTAATAAAAATTATTTATAAGATTATTTTTTTCTTGTGGATTTCAAAAAGTAATTTTATTTTTTGAATTTCATTTATTATAATGGTGAAAAATTAACTATTTTATTTTATCACAAAAATATATAAAAACTATATTAATGGAAGATAATTTTTAAAATTATATAATGAAATTACTAATAATATATACACCTTATATAAAACCTATAAATATATTTTTAAAATTTATTTATTTATAACACTAATTTAATGTCTATTTTATAGATTTATAATATATTTTGGTTCAATTAGGCTCTATATTGCATGTATCACATGTAATTAAAATGATATAATTTATTTGAAATTGATGGTTTCATAAAATGTCGTGGTATTAAATTTTATCCCCGGAAAAATGATATTTTCCCTTCAAATTATGTCACTATAATGAAAAAACTAAGGATACTACTTCCAAATAAAATCCTCAGGGTGCCATGTCATGACCCGGGATTCTCGTGGATTTTTTTTAATTCATGGGAACTTTACGAGTCCGCAGATTCTGACGGCGCTTGATTCAGAGACCCGGTGTGCCCGGAATCGATTTTTGATGTTTTGTTTGGGTACGTTCAGTAAACATACGAGCTGGTTTTTATGAAATTTGAAACGATGATGGGAATTGAAACTCAAGGGTACCGTTGAACTTGCATCATCTGTAATTTCTTAGTGAGACCTTCACCGTAGTTGCGCTCTTACGAGTTTGGAAGTTATTTTTTGGGTTTTTATTAAAGAAAATAAAAAAAAAATAAAGTGCAACACATTATTTTATTTTTAAGCTACCATGTTTCGTGTGTGTGGTTAGTCGGAACCTCTTATTGGATGTTGGGGGTGGGACCGCCACACCCTAACCTCCCGCGAAGGTTACGACGTGGGGACCACCTGAGCATAACCTCTCAATTAAATGATAGGGGTGGGGACCACCTGCCCCTATTAATGGTGTATGATAAAACCTCTCCACTATAATTCATTAATGATGGGGAGACATTGACCTCCTCCACACTATTAATTGTGCCAACACGCGTGACAATTAATTGTGGCAACGTAGGTTCCAATTAATTGTTCCAATGCGCGTGCCAATTAATTGTGCCCACGCGTGTACCAATTAATTTCACCAACACGTGTGAATTTATTAAGGATAGATTATTTCTATTTTTTGAATTTGCGTGCCAACAATAAAATAATAAGACATCCAATTATTATTTTATTGGAATTCTCTTTCGGTGGAACTTGAGAGCTAGGGAGGATTAAAATTCTCCCAACGAAGAACGTGAAGAATGCCAAATTTCTTCTTCGGCTTCTTCCTTGGACGTCTTCATCCTTCCTCTACCGGAACAAGGAAAGTGAAGCGTCATCCCCGAAGAATGCCGACATCATCTTCAACTTCTTCTTTTTTGATGTCAACATAACGACTCTTGATTTCCCTGACTTCATCAACAACGAACGATAAGCGAGGTAGGGGGATTTTTGAGTTAATTTATGTATGAGTTTAAACCACTGATATTCGTCTTTTGTTGAGCACTTCGTTGCCAAATGATATCGTCATAACGAGGAGTGTTCGGGCCACACGAACATGGCCCGAACCTCTCCACTATTCTTGTTCTTGATTAATGAAGACGGAGGTGGTACATGTGGCGACGACGAAGAAGATGGAGATCAAAGGCCCTGCTCCCCACGGTCTCCGCACACCGTCACGCCACCGTCACGCGCCTTGTTCCGCCTCCACTCCCCCCGCGCTACCGCCCCGCACCCTATTCCGCTGACCGGCGCCTCGCGCCGCTACCCGACTCCCCGCGACGGTGCCCGGCAGCCCGGCGCCCCCGCCCGGCGCACCGGCTCCCTGCCTGGTGCACTCACGGCCTGCCGGTGACCAGTCGGCCTGCCCGCACCCCAAGCAGCCTACCTTCTCGCCTCCCAGCTACCGGTGTCCCGATCCGACCCGTAGGGTCCCCCGCGGTGTCACTGGCCAAACGGGACCGGTCTCTCGGGCCGAGTTACCGAGCCGCATACGTGGCGACTATAGGGCCGAACCGCCATCGCGGTCCGCTAGGTCGGCCCCAACAGACCAGTTCAAAACTTTGGGGGATGACCCACCCTATTGGTCGGGTAAAACCCAGCGAGTCTGGCCGGGTCGACCTCAACCGGGTCAGCCCAGACCGTGTAGGGCTGAGTCGGTCGGACCGGGTCGGACCGGACCCGGGCCCATTATTGACCCATTACCTACTTATGCCATATCATTGGCACTGTAAGTCCATTTAACAAACCGTCAATGGAACTGGTATTCTTGGAGCATAACTATCCCTTTGAGTATACCCCACTGGAGTGCGGGGTATAGTTGATTCATGGTCAGGTTGGTTCGTACACGAATCCCACCGGGCCCCTGGTACTAAAATGCTAATAACTCACTGACTGGGCAACCGATTGATGTGCCGTCTATTGTGTTGAGACCCCTATAACGTGGTGTTCCATTGAGATACTTCCACATGAGACCTAGTGACACTTGGAGTATCGACCAGTAGCCCGTCGAGCATAACCTCCCGTAGACGAGCAGATGGAGTGCGGAGACCTAGTAGCTGTAGACCTGATGACTTCTTGACCGATTCGACTCGGAGAGATTCGACTAGCCCATTAGACGAAGCACCCAATTTGGTGGTAGACCCACAGAGGACGGAGCACCTGGTAGTTGGCAGTATACCCATGGTACTCGATAAGAGGAGTACCTCTGTATGCTATTAGGGGGAGCACCCGGTTTTGCGGTAGACCCACAGTGGACGAAGCACCCCATTTGGCAGCAGACACATGGTACTCGACAGGAGGAGTACCTCATTAGTCAAAGGTTGGTGAGTAGTGCCCCAGAGTCGCGATAGGGCCACTGTACTCAACATAGGAGGAGTTCTCCAATAGAAATGGTTATGTTAATGAAAATCTTGGTTTGACCTGAGTCAATGTCCTTTGTGTTTTCTTCATGATTGAGATGGGTTACTTGATAACATAGGTATATGTATGTGCATATACCTGTGTAATGGTTATCCGTTAAAATCATACTTTTTGGTTTCAAGTTGTTGGTTTTTGTGAGACCATGAGGGTATCAGGGTCTATACTGAGCATCGTTAGACTCACCGATTCACGGGCTATGCCCGCACCTCATTATGTTTTATGTAGACGACAGACAGTGTTGATGGAGGCCGAGAGCGCCAGGACTGGTATGACAACCCTACTTTTATTACAAACATAAACATGATTTATCTCATAAACTTTTCACTTGGTACAACATGGATGATCGAGAGGTCTAGTGTAATTGGGGCATAGGATTATTATATAACAACTTAAATCATTAAATACATCATCTTTATTGATAAATTCCTTTATATGACCACTACATTCCCTAGTACCTAGCATTGCATGGGATAACCTGAGGACATGCATAAGAAAAGGGGTTAGCTATAAAGCCCAATAAGGGAATAAACATGGAATACATGAGGAGTACAATACATGTTAGAAAATAGGCATATCAATAGATCACAATAGTTACATGAACATAAAGTCGTGATAAAGCATGATAATCATAACATGGGAATGTGGAAACCACACTTTACATGGATTTAACATGATCGAAGGCTCATTGCACATGCAGCATGAGTAAATCTTCATTGCACTAGAAGTAAGAGTAAACCCTCATTGCACTTGAATTAGAATGAGTCAACACTCATTTCACATGACATATCATGATACAATACTTTACCCAATGCATTGGAGAACTATAAGGGCACAATCATCTTAAACATTTCATTTCATGCATAAGGGTGCCACTTGGATCATAAATAATGGTTTTAAAAATCATAATCATTTATTCCACAAAAGAGGAATGTGGAATGAAACATTGTAATCAATATGTAAATGTTCATGAAGGTTAATACTCTTTATGGAGAAAAGGGCATGGTATTCAATACACAATGGCATTGTCATAAAAAATCGGTGCAATTTCAGCAGCATAACAGTGTGATATAAGAATTCATAAAAATGGTTGATGAGAGAGAAAGGGGCGTCTCATCATATTTACATGAAATGGAAAGTAAGGGTGGTAATATATATACATGTCCCAACAATTGTAATGTAAGTTAGATTCATGATACAAAAGTATTGGTTGAATGTAAATGAGGAGAGAGAAGTTTCTTTCAGAATTTCGGCATAGTAATAGGTGTATATAGGAGGCATTTAATGAGAGAGAAAGGGGTCTCCCATCATTCAAACAATAATAGGGCAGTATGGGGGAGGTGTGATACTATACCCCAGCATTTATAATTGAAATTAAAATGGCATAACAATATTAAAAAAACTTGGACACAAAAAGTGAAAGGAAGAAAAACCCTTACATGGAAGTGTGCTTCCAAAGGATTGAGAGAGGCTTGAGAAAGGCTTCTTGGGAGCTTGGGGAACCTTGGGAGGATTCTAGAGAGAGTAGTGTAGATTTTGGACGAACTTCAAAGGCATTTAGTGAGGAGTAAGTGGAATCTTGGGTGGGTTTATATAGGAAAGATGAGTGAATTCTTTATTTTTTAGGTTCGGGACCCCTTACATTAAACTAATCCAAACCACAAATCAGTTCATGGTTTTTTCCAATGGTTTTATGAAAAGGGGAGTGTAAAAAAATATTTTATAATTCCAAAGTCTGAACATTTTAAAATAATGGGGTTGCTTATGTGGAGATGAGTCACACTCCCATGGAAAATAATTTAAAAAGACAAGATGTTTAATAAGTCTTGAGGGGTCCATTAATGCTCTGTAAAATAAGTAAAACAAACTCAAAATATAATTATTTTAATATTAAAACATATATTGGCCCAATATAAAGCTTATAGTATTTTATTACATCACTATTGGGTCATTATGATGTCATAAAACCCATTATATATTTAAACAGTATTTAATTTTTACCCAAAAATTTGACTGTCTCAGAAAATTATGAAAAATTCACCGTTGGATAATTTTGATGTTCTGATTCCATAAATAACATTTATTTTATCTAAATAATTTTTTAAATATGTTAATTTTTACTTTTAAAATAAAAACCGACATTCATCGAAAATTCACAGGTTTTGATAAAAATGGATTTCAAACCTTAATAAAAATTACAATTGCATTCATAAAATTATAAGATCATTTAAATTTAATAAAATTTAATTTAAAAAATTAATAATATTTTATTAAAATATTATTTAATTCAAAATTCCCTTAATTTAATAAAATATAATTCCTAATTAAATAATAACTAAACACACTATTTGTACTTTAAAATCTATTTACAATGTATCAATAATGACAAGAAAGAATATTCCTTCTTATATACAAAAATTAATGTACATGAACATAGTACTAGAAATTTGTTACAGAACCCCTTAAAACAACCGCATAAGACCTAAGGGTAAGGTGTGCTATGATGACAAACTCTTGGGGTGGCTCAGATAACATCGCTTGAGTGGTAATATCTATCAACTTCCACTTTTCCCATCGATGGTCTCGTTCAAGCTTGAAATGATGAATCTCAGCTTGGGCTTGGTCAAGAGTGAAGCCCAAAGATGCCACCTCTTTCCGAGATCCGACAAATGGGCTTTGTATGGAGAAATTCTACTGGATGAGGCCATCTCTTCCTTTATCTGAGTAAATTGGGTTTGTTAAAGCCCTATATTTATACTAATCATGTCATCACTATTCAACGACTATAAAATAAATGGTCACAATTCTAAACATAAAACCAAAGATGTTGACATTTTATATAAACATTTTACATAAAGATACATTTCATTAGATCAAGAGGGATTTCCATTTTTGAAACTTTGGTTCGTTACAATATTCCCCCCTTAAGAAATTTCGCCCCTGAAATTTCCTTTTCCCAAACTAAAAAATATGTGGCTAACTCAACTTCATCATTTCCTCTGATTCCCAAGTCGGCTCTTTAAACATGTGGTTTCACCACAACACCTTGATGAGGGGCGTTGTCTTATTTCGTAGAACTTTTTCTCTATGATCTAAGATCGTTACAGGTTGCTCCTCTTAAGAAAGATCATCCTCCAATTGTACCACCTCAGAAGAGAGTACATGTGAAGGGTCCAGTATGTACTTCTATAAGATGGATACATGAAGGACATCATGTACTTTGGACATGGTAGGTGGATGTTCTAGTCGATAGGCCACAACCCTGACACGATCAAGAATTTCGAAGGGGCCGATGTACCTCGAAGTTAACTTCCCTTTCTTTCCAAACCTCATGACCTTCTTCCATGGAGATATGCGTAGAAAAACCATGTCTCCACCATTAAACTCAAGGTCTCTTCGACAATTATCTGCCTAACTCTTCTGACAACTATGGTCTTCCTTGATATGTTTCTGAATGGTTTTCACCTTATCTACAATTTCTTCGACCACTTCTGGTCCAAGCAGCTTACTTTCACCCACCTCATCCCAACATGCTGGTGTTCTACACCTTTTCCAATACAGGGTGTCATAAGGTGCCATTTGGATGATCAAGTGGAAACTATTATTATAAGAGAACTCAGCCAGAGGAAGATGTTAATCCCATCCTCTTTAAAGTCCATTTAGCATGGTCTCAACATGTTATCAAGTGTTTGGATAGTCCGCTTGGATTGACCATCATTTTGAGGATGATAGACCGTACTGAAGTTCAGTTCAGTATCCAGAGCATGTTGAAGACTCTTCCAAAACATAGAGGTGAATCATGGATCTCGGTCAGAAAAAATAGATAGTGGTACTCCATGCAGCCTTACCACTTCTCTGATATTTATCCATTCCCATTGATCCAATGAGAAATCCTCCCGAATAGCAATGATGTGTGCAGTCTTTGTAAGAAGATCCACCACAACCCAAATTGGATTATTACCTTTGGATTTCCATGGAATTCTGGTGAAAAATTCCATGGCGATGTTCTTGCATTTCCATTATTATATGGTCAATGGTTGCATCATCCCCTTAGTTTTTAGCCTCTTTGCATTCACTTTCTGGCACACAAGGAACTTTTTTGTATATTCATTGATCTCCTTCTTCATATTATCCCACCAAAAGAATTCTCAGAGATCTCAATACATCTTTGTGCTCTCAGGGTGAATAGTGAAATTTTAACTATGTGCATCATCCAAATGTTTCTTCTTCAGCTCCGGACATGACGAAACACATAGTCTTTTCCCAAATCTCACAATTTCTTCTTCATTAACATTAAACTCCGAGGATTTAACTTTTTTGATAGATTCCACTTTATATTGAATTCCCACATCATCCTTTTGAGCATCCTTTAACATTTCCAAAAGAGACGGTTGAGAAATAATTTGTGAAAGGATTGATAATTTTCCTAATTTATGATTCCCATGTCCATCTTCACAATTCTAAAATTATTGGATCCTTCTCAATTCTCATCATTTCTAGAATCGTTGGGTCCTTTCTACTTAGGGAATCTGCCACCTTGTTCCCTTTCGTAGGTTGGTAATGTATTGAACAGTCATAATCCATGATGGGATCTGTCCATATTCTCTAGCGCATATCATGCTCTTTCTGTGTGAATATATTTTTAAGACTCTTGTGGTCAGTATATATCTCACATTTATCCCCATTGAGAAAATGTCGATAGATTTTCAAGGCAATGATCACAGGAACCAACTCCAGATCATGCATTGGATTGTTTAGCTCATGGATTTTCAACTGCCTTGAGGAATAGGATATCACTTTATCATTCTGCATCAGCACACAACCTAATCACTTCTTCAAATCATCACTGGATACCACAAAAATTTCCCCACTTGTGGGTAATGAGAGCATGGGCATTGTGATATGACTCTTTTTCAACTCCTTGAATCTTTCTTCTCATTCATCACTCCAATAAAATTTTACTCCCTTTCGAGTTATCTTGGTAAGAGGGTTGGACAATTGTGAGAAATTTCTCACAAATCGTCAATAATATCCAGCTAATCTCATGAAGCTACGGATATCCGTTACCATTGTTGGCCTCGGCCATCCATCAATTGTGTCTGTTTTGGGGGGATCAACAGATATCCCATTTCTTGTGATGATATGGCCCAACAATGAGACTTCCTTCAACCAGAATTCACACTTTTTGTACTTTTCATAGAGCTTCTCCTTGCGCAAAGTCTACAGTACAGGTTTTAAATACTCCTTATGATCCTCCTTGGTTTTGGAGTATATTAGAATATCATCTATAAAGACTACCACAAATTTGAATAGTTAATCTCTAAAGAATCTATTCATCATGTTCATGAAGATTGATGGGGAATTGGTGAGTGCTAAAGGCATTACTATGAATTCATAGTGCCCATATATTGTACGAAAAGCAGTATTGGGAACATATTCCTTCTTCACCCTTACTTGATAATATCCCGACCGCAAATCTACCTTTGAGAAGTATTGTCCTCCATGCAGCTGATCGAAGAATTCATCGATCTGTGGTAGAGGATACTTGTTATTTATTGTGATTTTTTTGAGTTCACGATAATAAATGCAAAGCCGCATTGACCCATCCTTCTTCTTGATGAAGAGGACTGGTGCACCCCATGGTGAAGCACTTGGTCGTATAAACCCTTTATCCAGATTCTCTTGTAGTTGTTTTCTTAAACTCTTCAAGCTCCACGACAACCATTCTATATGGAGTCTTGGATATTGGTAGTGCCCCTGGTATAAGTTTAACTGAGAATTAAACATCTCTTCTAGGAGGAAGACCAGGAAGTTCCTCGGGAAACACTTCAGCGAATTCCCTCACAATAGGCATTTCTTCAAGGATGGTTTCTTCCATGGACTCAATCATCTGAGCCAAATACGTGTGCTCATAGGGCAGTAATATCCATGCTTTAGATTATGGATCTAATTGAGATTCATCTTCCTCCATACACTTGTAAATAATCTGGGTTTGATTCTCTATATGGAGTGTGATTTCCCTCTCCCGACGATTTATGTTGGCTCTATATATGGAAAGCCAATCCATGCCAAAAATTACATCAAATTATACTAGAGGGATTATGTCTAGGTTCGCCGGGAAATTCAATCCAATGATTATGATGGGGGAGGAGCTATATTCATGGGATGCAATGATTTCCCCATTTACCGTACTCACCGAAATCTTCACTTCCATGATTTGTGGTGGTGCTGGGATTGTCTACTAAACTTTTGAGATATAAAATAATGCGTAGAACCTGAGTCAATAAGTATGTTTGCTATTCATGAATGAATAACTAGCATACCTATCACCACTTTGTTTTTAGGGTTCACTTCGGAAGATGTTATGGAAAAAATGCTTCCTTGCTGCCTTGGAGGTTTTTGGTAGCCTATGAAAACCTTTGGATTAGGGCAATGATTTGCAAGATGCACTGGTTCTTTTCAGTTGTAGAAATGAACAATGCATTGAGGTTCAAATGGAGTGTTCCTCTCCTCTGTCGCAGCCACGGGTCTTTCTTGCCGACAGTTAACAGCTAGGTGCCCTTCTCTTCCACACCTAATGAATTTCCTCGTCCACTTGAGGCAATTTACAGGGTGCTTCTTTCCACACATTTGGAAAGTGGGGTGCTGGATCTTCTTATCACCATTGGATTTATCCATCGGACCGCTATCATTTAAGTATACCTTAGGCTTCTGGTCCCTATGATACCCCTGTGATTCCCCGATCTCCATTTTTACATTGAGGGCACTTCGTACAATTTCTTCATAGCTGTCGAAGTCACAGATCACTAATGCTTTCTATAGGCTAGGTTTCAGCCCACCAAAGAAGCGGTCAACCATGCATTCGGGGGTAACGTCAAAGTAGGAAGCGTATCATGCAAGCCTTTTAAAGTTTGCCTCATATGCTCCAACATATTCTTGTTCTTTTTCATTGATGGAAAGGATGTCCCTTTCCATCTTAAGTCGGAGGGTGCACAAAAAATATTTATCGAAAAACATCTTCCAAAAATCCTTTCATTCCAACGCCTCGATCTCCTCCTCAGGCTTCGTTATTTTATCAACGTACACCATTTATCAGTATCACCCTCTATATGATAAGTCGCCAGGAGGACCTTCTATTGTTCAGAACATTGAAGGATGGAGAAGATCTTTTCAATGAAGTTGATCCATTGTTCAGCGATCATGGGATCAGATGATCCACTAAAAGTAGGAGGCCTTTGTCTCATGAAGCTCTCAATAGAGACTTGTTAATTCTTATGGGGGTTTGGAAGTTCCTCTTGACCAGTTTTTCTATTCAAAGCATGATTTATCTGAGAGACATGTGTGACATAGTTCGCGATTCCAGCTTCCATTGGATTGGGCATCTCATTAGTACAGTCATAACACTGGTCTTCACATCAGTTGTTATCCAGAGTCCTTATATTACCGGCCATTGACTGTAATAAGAGGAAAGTTAGGGGTTAAACCTAAAGGGTAATCCAAATTCAAAAGGTGATGAATTATAAATAAACTTTTATTTCCTTATCTCATCAGTCTATAGGCTTCAATCTAGGATTTTCATGCTCTACATTCTAACATATATTCTTAGGGGAAATTTTTTTATTCCCATAATAAGGGTTCATACTCAGCTTGTGAATTTATCACAACATGTCCCCCAGGAGTGTCGTAACCAATAGTGCAGCAAGCCCCGTTGTTGTGCACCAGTTTCTATTCGAGTCTAGTTCAAAGCGGTGTTTTCGGGTTTTACCCCTAGGATACAATTGTGCCAGAGCCGCCTCTACCTGCTCGTATACAGACAGGGATGTATTTGTTTGATAAAAAACTTACACAGTACTTACTAAAACTTAGGGTTGTTTTTATTATACATAGTCATGTCTATAAGGCTTTACTAGGGTTTCCTAATTCTAATCCCAAAAAATAACAAAACCTATCCTCTAATGCCAACTATGACAACACTGCTTTTATTACAAACATAAACATGATTTATTTCATATACTATTCACTTGATAAAACATGGATGATTGAGAGGTATAGCTTATTTGGGGCTTAGGGTCATTACATAACCACTTATAACATGAAATACAACATATTTATTGAAAACATCCTTTACATGACCACTACATTCTCTCGTACTTGGCATTGCATGGGATAACCTGAGGACATGCATAAGAAAAAGGGTGAGCTATAAAGCCCAGAAAGGGATTAAACATGGAATACATGAGGAGTAAAATAAATTTTAGACAATAGGAATGTTAATAGAGCACAAGAGAAATATGAAAATAAAGGCCTGATAAATAATGATAATCATAACATGGAATGTGGCAACAACAATTAACATGGAATTAGCATGAGACAAGGCTCATTAAACCTGGAGCATGAGTAAATCCTAATTGCACATGAATCATGTGTAAACCCTCATTGAACTTGAATTATCATGATTCAACACTCATTTCACATGATGTATCATTATACTATACTTTACCCAATGCATTGGAGCTCTATAAGGGCTCATCATTCTTAAACATTTCATTTCATGCATAAGTGTGCCACATGGATCATAACACATTGACTAATTAAACATTGTCATTTATTACATGAAAAAGGAATGTGTAATGAAACATTGTAATCAATAATTAAATGTGCATGAATTTGAATACCCTTGATGGAGAAAAGGGAATGGTATTCACTACACAATGGCATTGGCATAAAACATTTGTGCAATTTCTGCAGCGTAACGACGTGATATAAGAATTCATAAAAATGTTTGATTAGAGATAAAGTGGTGTCTCATTATATCTACATGAAATGGACTGTAAGGGGGTCATATAGATACATGTCCCAACAATTGTAATGGAATTTATATTCATGAAACAAAAGAATTTCTTTAATGTAAATGAGGAGAGAGAAGTTCTTTTCAGAATTTTGGCAATGTAACGGGTGTACATGGGAGGTATTTAGTGAGAGAGAAAGGGGTCTTACATCATACATAATATAATAGGGCAATATGTGGGAGGTGCGAAACCATACCCAAACATTTATAATTGAACTTAAAGGGGAATAACAATATTAAGAAAATTGAACAAAAAATGTGAAAGGAAGAAAAACCCTTACATGGAAGTGTGCTTCCAAAGGCTTGAGAGAGGCTTGAGAGAGGCTTCTTGGGAACTTGGGGCACCTTGGGAGGATTCTAGAGAGAGTATGGCAGAGTTTGGACGAACTCCAAAGTCTTTGAGTGAGGAGGAAGTGGAAGCATGGGTGGGTTTATATAGGAAAGGTGAGTGAATTATTTATTATTTAGGTTTGGAACCTCTTACATTAAACTAATCCAAACCAAAAATCAGATCATGGTTTTTGCCCATGGTTTTTGGAAAAAGGGAGAGGAAATAATATTTTATAAGTCCGAAGTCCAAACTTCTTAAGATATTGGGGTTGCTTTTGTGGAGGTGAGTCACACTCCCATAGAAAATAATTTTAAAAGGCAATATGTTTAATAAGTATTGAGAGGTCCATTAATGCTTTGTAAAATAATTAAAAAAATCAAAATCACATTATTTTAATGGTAAAACATATATTGTCTGAACATAAGGGTTATAGTATTTTATTGCATCACTATTGGGTCATTATGATGTCATAAAACATATTATATAATTAAACGGTATTTAATTTTTATCCAAACAATTGACTATCTCAGAAATTAATGAAAAATTCACCGATGGATAATTTCGATGTCCTGATTCCAGAAATAACTTTTTTTATCTAAATAATATTCTAAATATGTAAATTTTAACTTTTAAAATAAAAACTGATATTTATCGAAAATTCACGGGTTTTGACAAAAATAGCTTTCAAACCTTAATAAAGATTACAATTGCATTCATAAAAATATAAGACCATTTATATTTAATAAAAATAATAATATTTTATTAAAATATTATTTAATTAAAAATATACTTAAATTAATAAAATATAATTCTTAATTAAATAATAACTAAAAACAATATTTGTACTTTAAAAACTATTTACAATGTATCAATAATGAAAATAAACTATATTTATTATTATATACAAAAAATAATGTACATCAACATAGTAGTCACAATTTGTTACATTACCCCTTAAAACATCAGCATAAGACCTAAGGGTAAGGTGTACGATGGTGACAGACTCTTGGGGTGGCTCGGATAACATCACTCGAGTGGTAATCTCTATCAACTTCCACTATTCCCATAGATGGTCCCGTTCGAGCTTGACATGATAAAGCTCATCATGAGCTTGGTTAATAGAAAAGCCCAATGTTATCACCTCATTTCTGAGCCCCGACAAATGGGCTTCGTATGGAGAAATTGTACTGGATGAGGCCATCACTTAATTTGATTGAGTACATTGGGTTTGCTAAATCCCTATATTTATACTAATCATGTTATAACTGTTCAATGGATATAAAAGTAAAGCTCACAATTTCTAACATAAAACCAATGAAGTTGACATTTTACATAATCATTTTACATAAAGAGTTATTTAATTAGATCAAGAGGGATTTCCATTAATGAAACATTGGGTCGTTACAACTGGGTGGTACCTAGAGGAGGGCCTTACATCGTATCAGCACACGATGGATCTTGAAGGAAGTGGAGTGATGAAGAGGTCATCTATACCTACCCTTCAGGTAGGAACCCCAGAGGACGATCTAGAATCTGCTTTCACATTTCAGTTGTTTTTTCCTTTTTAGTTGTACTTTCTTTCAGTTGTATTTGTACTTTATAGTTGAGATTGTATTCTGGCCCCCTTTACTTTCAGTACACTTGTTATACAGTTTTTACATAGTGTTTGCTTCCTCTTGTACTATGGTTATGTGTTTTTACTATTTATAATGGAAATTCCTTCCCAGTTTTAGGGAATTATGCCTTTTGTGCTAGTCGCTAGACCCCGACCTATGGAAGGTGGGTTTGGGGATGTCACAATGCGGGCCCTAGGGGACGGGTCATGAAAAATTGGAATCAGAGCCATTTTTTTACCACATAACTTTGGACTCTAAATTTTCTTTTCTATGAAGCAATAGTGTTAGGGGTACTGAGTGCGGTTTTTAGTTCAGGGAGACTAGTGTTTGTGCAGGCGGACGATATATGATTACACTAGGACCCTGACTTCTGATTTCTGACTATGTACAAAAAAACACTGATTGCATGTGTGATTACAATTTATAAACGCAATGCCTTCCCAGTTTTAGGAAATTACGCCTTTGGTGCTAGTTTCCAGCCCCTGACGTATAGAATGCAGGCTTGGGGTAGTCACGATGTAGGCCCCGGGGGACGCAGGGCCCAAACCATTGAGTAGAGACTCATACGATAAATTAGAGCTCCAGTTGTCTCCCACAGCATCCCGACGGCGATGGGGGTGTTGGAGCGAGCCCTCCTAGTGTAGAGTTTCCTTGATGAGAAGTCTCCAGCAGTGAGACCCACCACTAGCCTACATGCAGTGGAGTCTTCTGCAGCTGGCAGTAGAAAGATAACGTAGTGGTCCAAGAGGACCATACCAATAGGTGGATGACTGCACAACTCAGAATCGTTTGTGCGGGGCATCCTGGGTGGAGACAGAGCCAGTCATACCAGGAGAAGACAATGTTACTCCTGCGGTGGGCATGGTCACATGGTACATGAATGTATGACCCACCATACAGATGATCAACAGACAGTTCAGGGACCTCTCCGGTAGAGGCAAAGGTACAATCGAGGCGGTCCGCAGGTCGCAGGAAGACGTGGAAGATGAGTTGGTCGTGTAGCTGGCAGTGGACGAGGTTACGAGGTGCTACCGCCACCACCACCTGGAGGTCCACCCTAACCAAAGGGAGTGGGTGGACAAGGAAGAGCACATCTTTCGGAAGCGGAGGTATATGATCATGGCGCTCTAGATAAGATTCAAGGTACGATCTGTGTCTACTCAACCTTATCTGCAGTTCTTATAGACACTGGTGCCAGTCACTCTTTCATAGCCGCTGCCCTCACTCGGAGCTCGGAGATTCCGATGGAGCCGTTGGCTTGATCCTTACGGCTAGAGAATCATACAGGATACGACTCAGCGATTAATCATAGGTTTCATCAGTGTGTTCTTACTCTAGGAGGCGAGATCTTCGCCTGGGATCTCCTCGTAGCGGCGTCGAGGCCTTACGACGTCATCTTGGGTATGGACTAGTTATCTACAGTCCATGCTCAGATTGACTGTATTATTAGAAAAGTGTGGTGTTTCTACATGGATGGGACCAGGTTCACCTTCACTGGTGAGAAGGGACTCTTTGTAGAGGAGGACAGACTTACTCAGAGGAGGGTTCAGCCGATCACTCACTAGTGGGCTTGCATTACCCTCAGAGCATATGATGTGCGGAGTCCGACTTATCCTATAGTGGTGGACCAGTACTCCAATGTTTTCTCTGATGATGTTCCAGGACTAAATCCTCATATATAGGTGGACATATACATTGAACAATACCCCAAGACGACACCGATATCAACTCTAGCATTTCGGATGCCTCCTGCCGAGTTTCGCAAGCTGCGGGTACAGCTGGAGGACTTGCATGAAAAAGGATTTATCTGGCCCAGAGTTTCTCCCTGGGCTGCCCGAATTCTCTTTTCCATGAAGGAGGATGGGAGATTGCGGCTCTATGTCGACCACCGTCGCCTAAAACAGGTGATTGTGAATAACACGTACCCACTCTTGAGGATTAACAACCTCTTTGATCTGCCCAAGAGAGCATGATGGTTCTTGAAGATAAACCTCATATCAGGCTATCACTAGCTCAGAGTTCGAGATGAGGATGTGCATAAGACGGTGTTCAGATGTCATTATTGCCACTACGAGTTCTTGGTTATGCGATTCGACATAAACAGTGCTCCAGTAATGTTCAACAGTATCACAAACAGGATCTTCCAGCCATACCTCAATCGCTTTGTCATAGTCTTAATCGACGACATACTGATCTACTTGAATACTGAGGAGGAGCATTCCTACCATTTGTAGGTAGTACTAGACACACTCTGAGAGCACCGGCTTTGTGGTAAGCTCTTGAAGTTCCAGTTTTGGATTCGAGAGGTTCACATTTTTGGGACACGTCATCTTGGAGGCTGGAGTTGTAGTGGTTCAAGCAAATATCGAGGCGGTACTTGCGTGGGAGCCAATCGGGAGTGTGACTGAGGTATGGAGATTCTTGTGTTTGGCTAGATTCGACCAAAGATTCATTCTATACTTATCCAGAATAGTAGTGCCACTATCATCCTTGAAGAAGAAGGGGCAACCCATCGTATGGTCGGAGAGATGCCAGCAGGGCTTTCATGAGATGAGGCATAGGATGACTAGTTCCCCCATCTTGAGGCTTCCAGAGGAGGGTGTAGGGTATCTAGTCTACTACGATACATCAGGGAAATGACTCGGTTGTGTCCTGATGAAGGAGAAAGCTGTGATCGTGTATGGTTCTCGGCAGTTGAGATAGCTTGATCAGAACAATGCTACCCATGACCTGGATTTTTCAGTAGTGGTATTTACTTTGAAGATGTGGTAGCACTATCTTATGGGTGAACATTTTACCTTGTAATCTGATCATAAGTGTCTCAGGTATATCTTCTCACAGATAGACTTCAACCTGAGACAACGGCAATGGATTGTGTTATTCTAGGACTATGACTCCGAGATAGTCTATAATCCTTGTAAGGGGAACATAGTAGAAGATGCGCTTAGTAGAAGATCATGAATTCAGCTGCTAGGAGAGGTGATAGAGCAGCTGGCCGCGTTGCAGATATCCTTTTTGGATAGGGATGGAGTAGCCTATCTATAGTATCTTGCAGTCACTCCCCTATGTTTTCAGTGAGTCAGGGAGGTGCAGCATGGGGACGCTGACTACGAGTCGCGACGTGCTCGTATATCCACAGGGTAGGCAGCTGATGGATTTTCTAAAGGTGGGTAGCATGTCATACTCTTCATAGTACGGACCATGGTACCAGTTGAACTTCAGGAGGAGGTTTTGAGGAGTTTCAAACTTCCCCTCTAGAGGTACATCCAGGAGTGCGAAGATATACCAGGACATTCAACAACCGCACTGGTGGCATGGTATGGAGAATTCAGTAGCAGAGTTTGTATCAAGGTACCTCTCTTGTCAGCAAGTGTAGGAAGAGAACCAGGTATCTGTAGGATTGGTTCAGCCCTTAGAGGTCCTAGAGCGGAAGTGGGATGATATATCCATGGAATTTGTGATGGGTCTCCCACATACATCTTGGGGGCATGAATCGATATGGGTGATCATCGACCTACTCACCAAGTCGTCCCACTTCCGACCGATTAGAGAGTAGGGCTCAGTTGAGAGATTGTGATGCCTCTATGTGCAGGAGATAGTGATTTGTCATGGATTACCTTCTTCTATTTTCTCTGACTGTGACACATTCTTTACTTCTCGGCTATGGAAGGGGTTTCAGGAAGCTTTCAGGCCACAGCTTCTGTTTCCGACGCTTTCGCCGGGCCGCAGGCATCCGTCTGCGGAGGACGCACTGCTTGTTGCCCCGCATTCCCGCTTTCCAAAGGCAGGCGACATTCGTTCCTTATTCAGGGACTTCTGCTCCTTGATCGAAACGGGATGATGGGATGTCGTTTCTTCCTTCTGTGGATTCCTCCTCAGAACTCGTCACCTAGTCCGAGTCTCCCTCATAGATTTAATACGTTGTTCATGAATCTCTTCCCAGTGCCATGTTTCCATGGACGTTGGTTAATTACACCGCTTCTGTCGGGGCATTCCAAAGGGTCCGGTCAGAGCAGAAACCTTCAGTCGGGGGAGTAGTCACGTTGAGGCATCAGTAGCGTGTCTGGATGCTGGGGAACCTGGCATGTCTGTCTATTATCCCTGGTCACAGGGCTTCTTGATGGCGTGGAAGCCCGAGGCATCCCACATCGAGCGTGGGGAATTATATGCCATAGACACATATCTGAGGTTTTCCTCTGCGTCCCGTGCTTAACACAGGGTACGCCGTGAGTTTAACGTCCATCGAAGATGGACCATCCTGATTGGAGCATTAGCTAGAATGGATCAGATTGAGGGATCTCCCTTGAAGGGGTGCCAATACCAGGACCAGCCCATGGGCGGCTGTGAAGAGGAGCGTACCGACATGATCTCACCGAGATATGACGGCCTGGGCGAGAATCAAAGTGGATGATGGATAGACGAATGAAGTGGAAGTGGGAATGTCAAGGAACCATCGCAAGGGAAACGGTGAAGTTGGGATTCAGCCTTGAAGGGGGCTTCATACGTATCCCCGTGGCAGGGAATCAAAGTATGTGTAGTTCGGGATGGTGCCGGTGGACCGGCATGAGGGTGGACCTTGTTGCGATGGGCATCATCAGCGAACTGACGTGGATGGGGAGGACTAGGAGGGTCCTAGTGGTGGTGGGCCTGGACCTCATGGAGGCTTCCTACATACCATGCCTAGACATGGATCAAAGACCACGTAGTTCAGAGTGGCTTCGTCGGCGAACAGACGTGAAGGTGGACCTTGGCCCGATGGATGTCGTCAGCGAACCAACATGAAGGTGGACCTTGGTCCGATGGATGTCATCCACAAACCGACGTGAAAGTGGACCTTGGTCCGATGCGTCGGCGAACCGACGTGAAGGTGGACCTTGTTCCGATGAGGGATGGGCTTGAACCTTAGGGAGGATTACTATGTACCATGCCTTGACATGGATCAAAGACCTTGTAGTTCAAAGGGTTTCATTGGTGAACCAACGTGAATGTGGAATCGTGGGTCCTCTAGTGGTGGGCTTGACCCTCAGGAAGGTTTCCTACGTACCATGCCTTCACATGGATCAAAGTCCTCGTAGTTCAGAATGGTGGAATACAGTTTAACGTCATGTGGGATGATAGTGAACCATGACGTGAAGGAACGATGGGTGGTGGGTGTCGGCGAACCGATATAAATGGGGAACCTTGGTCCGATGGATATGGGCTTGAACCTCTGTGAGGCTTCCTACATACCATTCCTTGACATGGATCAATGTCCTCGTAGTTCGGGTGAAAATAAGGGGGGCTTGGCACACCGATAAGGAGACGGTCTGGGCCAATGATTGTTGGGATTGAACCTCGTGGAGGCTTCCTACATACCATGCCTTGACATGGATCATAGACCTCGTAGTTCAAAGGGTGGTCTCAATGTCATGTCGTCGGACTGGAATGCAGTTTAACGTCATGCTGGATGCAGGTAGAACTCGATGTGAATTGGATAACTGGTGGGATTGAACCTCGTGGAGGCTTCCTACGTACCATGCATTGACATGGATCAAAGACCTCGTATTTCAAATGGGTGTGCGGTTTAATGTCATGCGGGACAAGGGAATATAGCTTAACGTCATGCTGGATGAGGGCATGCAGTTTAACGTCATGCTAGACGAGGGTGGATCTCGACGTGAATAAATGACCGAGTGGTGAGCTTGAACCTCGTGGAGGCTTCGTACGTACCATGCCTTGACATGGATCAAAGACCTCGTAGTTCAAAAGGGTGGGGGTTGGGGTCGGTGCTCACTCTAATCCCATGTGAGTCATACTCGGTGTGAGAAACAAGAGGTTGCAGGGACCTGATGATCACGTCGCGAAGGATGCGTCCGTGAGAAGCAAAGAGGGGCTTAAGCATGAGGCGGCCCATGGTGATGGGACTTACTCCAGGATGGAGGCCCGAGGTGCGACAAAGTGCAGCGAAAGAGGGATTTGGGACCAATGATGGGGGTGCCTCGTTCCATATCACGCCCTCCACTGACCTTGGTAGTGGGGAAGTACGGAGATGCAGGGGTGCAACCATCTGTTGGGGAACTAGGGTCTCCCTTCTCCTGAGAACATACACCACTCCAATAAGGAGGATATCATCCCTTGTTGATGGGTGATTCCACTCCTATAGAGACGAGTGGTGTAAAGACTGTTTGAGTTGGGGGGACCCTTCGTGCAAGGCACGAGGTCGGGTCACAGTTTAACGTCATGTGTTGAGGACGTGATGCTTATCAGTTTAATGTCCTGCAGCTCGGACGAGGTGGGTTCACTCCACACCCCTAGGACTTACATAACTGCACCCTCTGGTCCTTGGGGGAGGGAAGGTACTGGCAAGGCCATGGCCAAGGGGGGTTGTGGAGCGAACCATCGAGGGGTCCACGTTTGCGTGGCTATGCGATGAAGCAATAGAGGTTAGCATGCCTATGCGAAGAAGCCTTAGGCGAAGCAACGCTACGTGTGGTATTGTCTGTGGGACATTGAAATCACATATTGCATACCTGGAGGGTCGCACGGGAAGGGGAATTTCCAAGCAAAGGAGTGTGCTTCACGAAGCGGAGTGCCTTGGCCTTAGCATGGGGAATTTGTGTGAGTGGAGGGTGCTTCGCGAAGTGGAACATTATTCATGGAGCACTGCCTCGCGAAGAAGAGGTTCCTCGCGAAGTAGGGTGCTGCGAAGTAGTGTACTTCGTGATGTGTAGTGATCCTGCCTTAGCATATGGATCACTAGTACGGGTTGGGTGTTTCGCGAATCATAAACGCTCCGCGGATGCCCGTGTTCCCTTGGGAATCCCCTTCCTTCGCAAAGGCCTTTGAGCTTCGCGAAGGGTATCCCTCTCGGAAGAGGGGCTCAAAGCGAGACAAAGCAAAGGCGTCACGCGAAGTAGAAGTACCTCGCGGTGATCATGATTCCCGGGGCAAAGAGTGCTTCGCGATTCGGGAGAGGAGAAGCCGAAAGGTCGGATTGTCCGTCCCCGAGACTCAGGGGGAGTCCAGTATTTATAGGCATGCGATGCCGCGAAGTAGAACTCATGCACCGACTCAGGTGCTTCGTGGCACGCTCGCGAACGTCAAACATGGTCGCGGAGAGTTACCGCCTCTGGAGCATCGCGGCGGGCTCGCGAACGTCAAATGAATTCGTGGAGATTTACCACATCTGGAGCTTTGCGGCGGTCTCATGAACGTCAAATGCGTTCGTGGAGAGTTACCGCCTCTGAAGCTTCACGGAGGGCTTGTGAAAGTCAAATGCATTCACGGAGAGTTATCGACACTGGAGCTTCGCGGTGGGCTCGCGAATGTCAAATTCCTTCGCGGAGAGTTACCGCCTACGGAGCATCGCATGACCGCGATGCTCGGGGTGCTTTGTGTCGGTGCTTCGTGAGGCAGCGTGCCATCCTTCTTTTTCGTCCCTTCCTTTCGTGCAATATTTTGGTGACAACAAATGCCCCCCTCATACTTGGAGCCGCGGAGGGTGAAGGGTCGAAGTCTGAGGGAAAATCGCCAAAATTGTCGGTTGTTCGCGATGCGGCTTCGCAGAGGGGGCCCGCGGTGCTGATCGGGGCCACGGATCTGGACGCGCCACGATGCTCCGCGCAGGTGAGGCGCACCGCGATGCTCCAGGGTCGCCGCCTACAAATAGGGGGGTCGACCTCTTTTGTCTTCACGTGACTTCCTTGTCTTTTTGTGCTCTCTATTTCGCGAAGCTCCGCGTACTCCGCGACAGCCCTCCGCGAATCGAGCTTCGCGGCTAACCGTGGGTCTTCAAATCCGCGTCCGCACCAAGAAAACTTCTGTTTGTCGGCCTAGGCCAGACTTCACTGCTTGGTATCTCGACCGACCTTCGCGATCCGGCTTCGCGATCCGGCTTCGCGATCCAGCTTCACGATCCGTTTTGAAAAAATTCTTTTCTGAGGGCCGGAATCGAAATGGCCCATCAAGAATCTGTATTGGGGGTGCTTGCAGATGTCGCCCATCGGGATGATATGGCCAACCATCCAGGCCTTGGGGAGATGGTCCGAATAAGGGACACGCAAAGCATGGAATATGGAGTGATGGTTTGTCCGAACAGAATCCAACACTCATGTAATTACATCACCTTGGAGGGAGTAGCCATATGGGCACATTGGTCTCATCAGGGATCATTCCTTATTTGGGACAGGGCCTCTCTGGAGAGGGGGCATGCCGCTTCCCAATGGGATCTTGGGGCATCCTGAACATGTTTAGGGAAAAATCTCAGCTACATAGTTCCCCCCGAGGGGTCAGGACAAAGGACTGGAGATGGGGAGGAACAAGATTTTGCGATTCCTGGGGCTGGACCCTAGGTGAAATGCCTGGGTGTCCCTATGTATCCCATAAGGATGGGAATCAAGTCATACGTAGTTCTGGGGAGGCAGTTTAATGTCACGAGGGATGAGGATACAAGGATTCCTGTAGTTTAACATCATATGATAGGACGTGGAATAAAATGGAAGATCCCAGGGAACGTGCGGTGCGGTAGGTATGAAACTAACGTGAATGAGGACTTGGAGTCCAAATCGCACCACGTACCCTCGGAGGAAACTCTCTAGGTCAAGAGACCAAGAGTTAGGATTAGGCTGGGCCCGAAGTAGAGTGGTTGGGCATTCCTACGTACCCCATGAGGATGGGAATCAAGACATACGTAGTTCTGGAAGCACAATTTAACTTCATGTGGGAAGATGAGAAGCCTGACCGTGTTGGTACAAATCCTGCCAAAATGACTAAGCCCACGTGATTCGTGCTCTGTGTGGGAAACAAGAAGTATTGGTGGGAATTTCCCAACACAAAAAGGGGCAGGTTAGGGCATAGGGACGTTCGGTAAATACCGACCCAATGACACTAACACGATCATTTAGCGCCCCTAGATGCGCGAGGAGAAAGAGCCGAATATGTTGGAATTCCACTTGAACATGAGGAAGTGGAAATGTGTGAATCATGGCGCTCGAGATTCAGATCACGATGATGGCAGCGTGACGATGGAGGATAACTATTGACCGTGGCGGAAACCCAACATCCATATCGCGTTAGCCTAGAATCGGGACAAACAAATGAGGGTTGACCATTGACCATTTTCGAAACACGGGACCATGTCACAAATGTTGTCAAATATCCGTAGGGACGTTGGCTTGAAACGATTGGAGGGCCCTTAGGTCCCGCATTCATGGAGATCCCTTAAGCCTAGTATCCATGTCATCTGAGGGTCCTTTTGGATGTGGAAGAGGATGAGGATCTAAATAGCGAGCTCATGAAGCTTGGTCGTGGGATGAAAATAATGTCCGTATGAACATCCCACACTTCAGGCTCTTTGTAGAAACACATCTGAATATGAAAACGAGACGTATTAGAGAGAGGGATCAGATTCCTTTCCCATGGGGAGATCTTAGTTTAGGGTCGTTGAATTCGAACCATGGATGGGAGGAGACATAAGAGGCACATGGTGGAGTAACTCAAGCACCTGGCATGAATGGGAATAGGGGGTGTGTACGGTGCGGTGAACAACCTGATGTGAATGAGTACGTAATCCCATATCACACCGCACGACCCCCTTGGGAGAGGCTTTAGGTCAAGGGACCAACAGCGAAAGTTAAGCTGGGCACACGGGGAAGTGCCCGGGTGCTCCTACGTATCTCATGAGGATGAGCATCAAGCCATACGTAGTTCTTGATGAACCTTAGACCATAAATGGGTAAAAGGAGCAGGGGACACATGGAAACAAAACCCGACGTGAAGGAGGACCTAAGCCCTACATACCATGCGTTCTCTGGGGAAATGCTCGAATCGAGGGACCGAACACAAAGGTTAGGTTGGGCCCGCAGGGAAGTGCCCAGGCACTTCTACGTATCTCATGAGGATGAGAATCAAGCCATATGTAGTTCTTAATGGTGACATGGTAAGATACTAGTGCCTGAGGAAAAGGGGAGTGCGGGCATGGCCCTTGCACTAAAAAAAGTGGAATTTGATAATCCTTGTTTGTTCTTTAAGGTGAGTGGTTTTTTTTGTGAAGCGACAGGCCTACAGTAGTAGGCCATGGTGTCGCCACAAGGATCAAGCTGTGATAGGCATTGACAAATGGCATGAAACGTGACCAATACCTAACGTGATGTCCTCTACAACGAGGTCACCACAATGCAGTGTTGTTTTTCGTCATGCGGCCAAAACGATAATGTCACAGTTTAGGGTCGTATGATAGGACCAAGCGTGCATTTTATCGTCATGCAGTGAAAACGTAGCAGAGACAATGCTAGGCGGGGAACATGCGTAGTGTTATAAAACACAATTGATGGAGACATGATCCTGCATCACATTTTACACCACTCGGAGAGGGAGACCTTAGGCTGAGGGGCCTATATAGAGGTAAGAGGTGGAACAGGGGGAGAGAATTGCTCCCTAAATGGGTTGTACCCGAAGACAGGGCGTACGGGCGGTCCTACGTATCCCATGAGGATGGGAATCAAGCTGAACGTAGTTCTAAATGGATCTTATTTTATGGTCTTAGAGGTCGGACCATGAATGGTAACAACCTCCCTAGTTAGCGTAGACGTCAACCCGATCCCTAAGCCCACGTGAGTTAAACTCGGTGTGGGAAACAAGGGGGGAATCCTTATTGCAATACCTCGGGCGTCCATCAGAGGGGAGTCGGCAGAGATCCCCAAAGGACACCTTTGACGCGACTTGTTTCCCCAACGCGCAGACGTGCATGGAGGAAAAGTACCAAGAGTTCCGAGACTCTACATTGACACAATGAAGTGATGAAGGGTGTGAATTGGGTACCCGACATTTTGGGCCTAATGGATTGGTGTGGAGATAGAGGAAAACTGTTAACCATAGTGGAAACACAGCGTCCATATCACGTTAGCCTGAGGTGGGAACAACAAACGAGCATCGACCGCTGACCATATTCACAACGCGGGATTTTATCGATTTGTTGTCTAAAACCCTCGGGGGTGTTGGCCCATAATGGTAGGAGAGCTCTTGGGCGTAGTATCCAGGCCGTTCTTGGGGGTCCCTCTGGGTGTGAGAGATGATGCAAGCCCTGATGTAGGGGTACAAAAATCATGGAGAGCGAGTGCGGACGTGTCCGAGTAAAGCATGGAATTCTAGGTAATAAACGAGAGAACTCTTAGGCCCATTGGTGAGCCGCCGAAAAGGGATCGACGAAACAGCTTAGTAGGGAGAGGTGCATGGCGTGGTCATTACGAGACCGACGTGAATGAGAAAATAACCTCACGCCATACCATACTCTCTTATAATAGAGGACTTGGGCCGGGGCCCGGAACGGCCAAGGGGCCTGATGGTTAGACATTGGTCAGGAAGGCCTGACCTGCTTGCAGTTTAACGCCTTGCAGTAAGGACGAGGGTCGGGGACCCGAGGAGGCTAAGGGGCCTGAGGCTGGGGCTCATAAGGGAAGGCGTACGGCATGGTACCTGAGCCCTACGTAAATGAGGACATAGTACCACACCACACCGTACACCCCTATGGGGAATCGGGGTTGTGGGCCCGACTGCTAGCATCTCCCGGGGGGAAGTTTGTCACTTCAGGATGGGGTTGAATGAATCACTGCACTCGATGTCTGGGACATCTCTGGGTGGACCCGATGATCCAGGACATTGTTGAACATGTTCGAAACACAATGTTTATATGGTGACCTGATATGGGAGCAACAATGAGCATCGACCACTGACCAAATTCGCAACGCGGGACTTGTATCGGCTTGTTGCTTGAAAACCCTCAAGGGCATTGGCCCGTATCGATAGGAGAGCCCTCGGGCGTAGTATCCAGGCCATTCTTGGGGTCCTTCTCGGTGTGAAAAATGATGGAATCCCAGTCAAGGAGTGGGTGAAGCATAGTTGTATCCATCCACAAAAGAGGCAAACATCTCCAAGGGGATTTGCAGCCGGGTCGAGGCTTGCTCGATCTGAGTTGGGGAAAAATTGTGCACCCTGCCATATGTCTTGACCCGGGGGGAATATTTTGGCTTTTGGGATGGTCCAACAGATGAAATTACCAGGCGTTCCTACGTATCCCATTAGGATGAGAATCAAGCCATACGTAGTTCTTGATGGCTTTGTAGTTTAGCGTCATGTGGTGACGACATGGGAGGATAAAAGAACGGGAGTGGGAACATGGTGTGACCCATACAATCCTTGTGTGAGCGGGGTTGTATGAGCAGGGATAAGAAAGCCTACTCCCTGCTACACAAAGATCCACCAAGGAAAATATTCCCAAGGGGGATAGTGGAAGAGAAAAGCATGGGGCTGGGCTCAAGACGAGGCGTCCGAGCGTTCCTACGTATCCCATTGAGATGAGAATCAAGCCACACGTTGTTCTTGAGATGCAGTTTGACATCATGCGGGATGAGGATGCATCTCATTTGGGGATATGTAAGGTATGGAAAGTAATCCAACAAGAATGATGGAATAACCTCACACCATATTGTACAATCCCGCAAGAGGGTATGTCGGGGAAAACCAAGGGGCCTGAGGCCAGACCGCGGTCAGGGAGACCTGAACAGCTTGCGGTTTAATGTCTCGCGGTGAAGATGGGGGCTGTGGTCCCGAGGAGGCAGAGGGGCATGAGGCTGAGCCTCAGTCAGGAAGGCCTGACTGGATTGCTGTTTAACATCTTTCAGTAAGATGGGGGTCGTGGGGCCTGAGGAGGCCGAGGGGCCTGAGGCTGAGCCTCGGTCAGGAAGGCCTGACTGGATTCTGTTTTAAGTCTTTTCTTAAGGATGGGGGTTGTTGGCCCGAGGAGGCCGAGGGGCCTGAGGCTGAGCCTCGGTCAGGAAGGCCTGACTGGCTGCAGTTTAACGTCTTGCCGTAAGGACGGGGGTCATTGGCCCAAGGAGGCTGAGGGGCCTGAGGCTGAGCCTCGGTCAAGAAGTCCTGACTGGCTGCAGTTTAACATCATGTAGTAAGGACGGGGGGATGATCTTAGTTTAAGGTCATAGAGCTCGGACCATTTCGCAGTTTATCGTCTTGTAGGATGAAAATGCAGTTTGAGGTCGTGCAGGACCTTACAGTTTAAGGTCGTGTTGGACTTTACAGTTTAAGGTCATGTTGGACCATAACGTGCAGTTTAAGGTCATGCGGGACCATTTTGCAGTTTATCGTCTTGCTAGACGAAGATGCAGTTTAAGGTCGTGCGGGACCCTACAGTTTAAGGTCTTGTTGGACCATATAATTTAAGGTCGTTTTGGACCATAACTTGCAGTTTAAGGTCATGCAGGACCATTTTTCAGTTTATCGTCATGCAGGACGAAGATGCAGTTTAAGGTCGTGCGGGACCCTTTTGTAGTTTATCGTCTTGCAGGACCCTTTTTCCCTAGGCAATATATCGCTTGAGGAACATGGCATTGGTGGGAGGGGTTATGCTTTCTCCATCTGTGGTCACCAAGGAGTATTCTCCATTGGGGTAAACCTTATGGATGATATAAGGCCCTTTCCACTTGGGTTCTAACTTGGGAGGTTTCCTACTGGGAATCATTGGCGCTCGAAGGTCTAGTACTAGGTCGCCCTGTAGAAAATAATGGAGACGAACCTTCTTATTGAAGGCCCTCACTATCTTATCCGGATGCCTTTCCAGATTGTGCAGGGCACGAAGCCGGTTCTCGTCCAATGCTTCTAACTCTTCTAGACGGATTTCGGCTACCTCATCTGATGTTTGGTGATCATAGACTGCAGTGCGTAACGATGGAAGCTGGATCTCAAGGGGTAGGACGGCCTCAACTCCATACACCAGGGAATATGGGGTCACCTGGGTAGAGTTGCGAGTCGTCGTCCAGTAAGCCCAGAGGGAATTGGGGAGCTTGTCCGGCCAAATTTTCTTGTTCTGACCAACCATCTTCTACAAAATGATAGAGAGGGTTTTGTTGAATGCCTCGATCTGTCCGTTTTCCTGCGCGTGGTAGCGGGAGGTATGGTTTGAACGAATGTCGTACTTGGCGTACAATTTCATTAGTTCAGCCGCTCGGAAGTTGGTGCCATAATCGGTGAGGACGGCGTGAGGGACCCCAAACCGGTGGATAATATTGGAGCTCACAAAGTCGATGATCGAACAGGCCTTGACCTCTTTGAGTGGAACTTCCTCTGCACACTTGGAGAAGAAATCTGTAGCTATCAGGATGAACCTACACTGGCGGGCTGTTTCCGGTGGATACGGTCCCACTACATCAAGTCCCCATACCGCAAATGGCCAAGAGTACTTGGTGGGGTGAAGGGGCTCCGGTGGTCGATGCAGGAAGTTGGTGTGAACATGGCACGCGTGGCATCTCTTGGAATAACCAATACAATCTTGGATCATCGAGGGCCAGAAGTACCCCAACCTCCGGATTTGATGGGACAGCTTCGGCCCACTTTGATGGGCGCCATAGGAACCAGCGTGAACCTCTTGCATAACTTGAGGAATCTCTACACCTTGAATGCAACGGAGGAGGACACCATCGAAGCTCCACTTATAAAGGATCTTTTCAAGACTTGGGCCGCTCTGGAGGGTAAATTGAAGCGCGCGGTGTCGGATTCGCCCATGCTCGGCCCGGTAATCCGGGAAGAGACCATTTTGGAGATACTCGAAAAAATGTTCCCTCCAGTCGGGAGTGGCTTCATCCACTGTGTCTGACGAACCCAGGGCCACTGACGTAGAGGGTCCGGTAGTGAGATGGCTTATCTACAGGCCATCATTGTCCTCTTGGGTGACGGGGGCGATGACTCTCCGATGTTCCACATGTATGATCAAATCATCTTGCTCGGGTTCTGCGAGCGACGCGGCTAAGCCAGCCAAGGCGTCTGCTTGACCGTTCTGTGACCATGGGACATGGGTAACCTCTGGTCGAGAAGAGAACTAGGCCATTAGGTAGAGGGTGTACTCCAGCAATGGTACAAGCTCCGGCTTCCTGATGACGTAGTCGCCATTAACCTGTTTGATTACGAGCTCGGAGTCCCCTTTCACATGTTGAT
The DNA here is from genome assembly GCA_963277665.1 of Viscum album. Lineage (NCBI taxonomy): Eukaryota > Viridiplantae > Streptophyta > Magnoliopsida > Santalales > Viscaceae > Viscum > Viscum album. Next base: position 323,574,204 of record OY728156.1, read on the forward strand.
GGGGTACATGGATCTCAAGGGCCAACTCGAGACTGGTGATGAGAGCTTGGTACTCTACCTCGTTGTTCATACAGCCTTCCGACAACAGGAATGAGTATGGTAGGATAGCTTGCGCCGGGGTAATGAATACAATACCCAGGCCTACTCTGTTGATCTTAGGATCGTTGAGCCGCCTACCGGTGGGGCTCCGGGAGGCGCCGTCGAAATGCATCTTCCAACACGGGACGACATTATCGACTGAGAGGATCATCTCATCAGGAAAATACAGGTCCAGGGATTGATCTTCGGAGGTTGGATGGGCAGCTAAAAAGTCTGTCAATGCCTGTCCCTTAATGGCCTCTTGAGGTACGAACCTGATATCAAACTACTGGAGAATCACTGCCCAACTTGCTAGTCGGCCAGTCAGCATGGGGCGGTTCAGGATGTACTTTAGTGGGTCTACCCGGGAGACCAATTTCACCTCATGGTGCTGTAGGTAATGTCGCAACTTCTGTACAGAGAATACGAGCCCAAGGCATCTCTTTTTGATAGGGGAGTATCTGTCCTCCGTATCGAGAATCATGCGACTGAGATAGTAGAGACTGTTCTCAGTAACCTCGTTATTCTTCTGGGCGAGCAGTTCACCGAGGGATCTTTCCAGGGCGGTCACGTAAAGGACCAGCGGCTTTCTGGAGATGGGTGGCATCAAAACCGGAGGTTATAGCAGATACTACTTGATTTCCTCGAAGGTAGTTCGACACTCCTCATCCCATTCATAGGCAGCACCCTTCTTCATGAGCTTTGAAAAGGGATTACACTTTCCGGCCAGTTTCGCGATGAATCGGTGTATATAGGCTAAGTGGCCTTGGAGACCTCAAAGTTTTCGAATGTTTCTCAGGGGAGGCATTTGGCTGAGGGACTTGATCTTCTCTGGGTCGATCTCAATACCTCGGTATCTGACAACAAATCCCAGAAACTTCCCATAGGTGACCCCGAAGGCACACATCAATGGGTTCATCTTTAGGTGTTGAGAACGGAGAAAACCGAACACCTTCTCAAGGTCATTGAGATGGTCCTGGCGTTGACATGATTTGACCACTAGGTCATCTACGTAGCATTCGACCAACGTTCCGAGAATCGGCTTGAATATGCGGTGCATGTCTCTCTGATAAGTGGCACCTGCAATTTTCAAACCGAATGGCATAACCTGGTAGAAAAAGGTACCTTGGGGAGCCCTGAAGGCAGTGGACTCCTCGTCTTCGGGGGCCATCCGGATCAAGTTGTACCCAGAATACCCATCCAAGAAAGAGAGAGCATGGAACCCCACCATGGCATCTATCAATAACTCCATCACCAGGAGTGGGAATTCATCCTTTGGGCAGTGGCAATTAAGATCGCGGAAGTCGATGCAGGCTCTGATCTGCCCAATCTTCTTCCTTACTGGCACAATGTTGGAAAGACACTTAGGGTACTGGACTTCCTTAACAAAGATGTCTTTGAAAAGCTTGTCAACTTTAGCCTCAACCATAGAACCATGAGAAGGGTGCATCTTCCAGGGAGGCTGCTTAAATCCACGATGGTTTGCTGGGAGGCCCAGAAGGTGAACGTCTACCTGGGGATCTAGTCCTAGCATCTTGATGTAACTCCAGGAAAACACGTCACGGTGTTGTTTGAGGAAGTCTACATACTGCTGCCGCTCCACGGGGGACATGTCTACACTGATCAATGTGGGTTTCAGATCTGCCTCGCTACCAAGGTTCACCTGTACCAGTTAATCAACCGTGGTAGAGACGCCTTCCTCAAAGGTGGAAGGAGCATCCTCCAGGTCTTCCTCCCCACCCGTGGGGGGATTTCCCGCGACGGGAGATACTTCTGGGCTATCAAAGCCTGAGGGACAGCTGGTGCCAGCTCGGGCAGCATTAGTCATCATATTAGGAGACTCACTCCCCATTGAGACCATCGAAATGAAGTCAGTCGATCCTATCCCATCTGGTCTTCGGCCTAAGGGGCCACATTTGATGATATCAAAGCAGTGGTGACATGTCAGCCATAGTCGATGGATTCCAGCCCGATGGAAGAGACACGTATGGCGTACCGCCATTGTCATAAGCATGACATTTCGGTACCGTACAGGGGTAGGAAGTTCTGGGATCACCTGATCCCGGTTGATGTAGGAGTACGAGGTGATTTTCCACCATTGCTTGGACACAGGAACATGCCTTCCTTGTGTACCCGAAACAACAAAACATTGCCCCATGTCGGGGGTCGTGGCCTCCAATCGGTGGATCGGGTGGATGTAGGCGTCATCCATGCTTGAACTGGGATCACTTGTGACCGGGATGGGTTCATCCTCACTTACTAGGATTTTCTTATCCTTACTTTTGTAATAACCAGCATCCAGATAACGGTCCTCACAAGAAGCGAAAGGGGACGTATCTCCTTGGAGCACGCCTACTCGACCGTTGAGTGAGTATTTGAGGCACTGGTGATACGACGAAGGGACCGCTGCATGCAGATGGAGACATGGCCTACCCATCAAAGCGTTGTAGGCGGTGTCCTGAGAGACTACCATGAACTCGGTGCTGGCAATTAAGCCACCGAACTGAGTCTTCAGGCGGATCTTGCCAACTGGGTTTTGCTCGGTCCTCTCGTACTGCTGGATTCGGAGGTCAGAGGGAGTTAAATCACCTTCAGACAGAACCAGCTTTCGCAATGTCCGAGTCGAAATTTGATTGATTCCGGAACCTGTGTCAACGAGGCAGCGGTGGACTTCCACACCATTAAAGTGACCAGTGATGTACAGTGGGCGAATATGCCCCTATATAGGAGGGTCCTCATCTTCACCGGAGAACGAGATAACTACCTGATATTTAGCGTTCTCAATTGTCTCGGTATGGAAAGCCTCTACAGCTGCTACCTCCGTCTCAAACTGGAGTGGGCTCCTTAGGGCCTCGGCAAGTGCCTCGCGCATTTCAGATGACAGGAGAAGGGCCTCAACGATAGAAAGCCTTGACGGAATTCCAGCCAGGTGCTTCGGGACATCATACTTTCGTGCCAAACGCGAACCTCTGCCTGCAGGAGGTCGTTCGGCATTTGGAGGCATAGCGGGTCCTTCCGGTTGAACCTGCGATCGACTAGTACTGGGTACATCTTGCTGCCTACTAGTACAAGCCTAAAGAGTTGTCGCCGGACTAGGATCGGACAACGGAGGCTGGCCTGTAGCTGGGCAAGAATGATTTTGATACGAACGGGGCAGCTCTCCCTGATCTAGTTGCACAAACGATGGTGGAGGTAGAGCCGAGGGTGTTATATGGGGTTGTGCATGCTGAGCTCTGCGCTGAGCCTGCTGCCTGGTCTCAGTAGCGTGCATGGCTTGGCTGAAAGTGCCTGCTGACGTACCTCGATGACCGGCGCGGTTTCAATTCCGCTGACGTTGACTGGAAACGTTGGGGGTGGTTGACATGGAGTTCCCCCTTGTCGGGAGTCATATAGGGCTTCACCAGCTCCACGGTGTTAACCAAAGCGTACCCCTGGCTGTCGCTCGAGGAGTCATCCACCACCGGGTGGATTCTGGGAGGAATCCCCATTTCAGGGGGCATAAAGTTGCCGATGGTACGGGATGACGACGGCACAGGCGGTGCACGTTGCTTCTTCTTGCGTCGCCGCTGCTTGCCCTTTTGGGAAGAAGTCGACTATGAAGACAATGCGGAGGTACCAACTACTTCTTCTGAAGGTTCTGACTGCTTCAAGCATGCCCGGATGATACCATGGTCACAGACGATGGTTTTTCGAGTCATCCAGTCATCATATTTCTGGGATCCACGGCTGGGAACTTGCTGCCACTCACCTTTGCTGTCGCTACCGATCTCTGACCCTGAAACGACACCCGCCACTTGTGTTGGTGCCGGGCCCAACCTAAATATGTTGTTGTTGACGTGGTCTTGAAGACAGTATTTAAACACATAGAATTTCTTGAGGGTGTGCCCCAGAATCCAATGATAAGGACAGTAGTTGGGGTGATCGGTGAGATTCGCCTCTGCCGGCCTTCTGCACTCAGGCAGGCGCACAATCCCTTGCTCTAGAGCACTTCGGAAGTAGCCATGGACCTGATTTTCATTGAAAGAATAAGTATGGTGCCTTCTTTCAAGATAGGGGGCCCTGGGGGCCTGGCCCTGACGAGGGGCCGGAGGGGCCTCCCGAGGAGGCGGCCCTAATTGTCTCGCCTGGGTGGCGGTGGCGCATTGCACGGGGGAGCATGTTAGTTCTGAGGCAGTCAGTGCAGGGCAGGAGCATGTTCTTGAGGTGGAGGACCTCTGCGGGGTTGTGGGGATGGTGCCGCTAGCAGTAATTCCAGCTGCCTAGGGGCTTCTTTTTGGGCCACCACGGCGGGTTCAGCCCTGGCGGTCCTCCTATCCGGGATCATAGGGGGCAACAAATGTGTCGGACTAGCCTGTTGTAGAGCTTCCTCAAGGCGCTGAGCCTTATCTTAGAAATCTATGAACCCTCCAGGGTAGTTCTAGGTAATTAGGGAGGGTACCAGCTCTGTCTTGACGTTCCCCACACACATTGTCAGTAATTTCTCCTGAGTCAGTGGCATGTCGAGGGAATACGTAAGTACCTTCCACCGGGAGATGAAATCTACGACTCGCTCATCAGGCCTTTGCTGGCACTTGAGAGGTCTGAAATTCTAGTCTTCTGCGTGGTGGAGCTGAACTGGTATAGGAACTGCCTGGCGGAGATCCTCCCAACCGGTCACCGATCTGATAGGGAGCTAGTTTTACCAGACGAATGCTAGACCTTCCAATGTTTGTACGAAACATCGGAGCTTGGCGGCTTCTTTCTGAGCCTGGGTCCCCAGCATGGGGCCACACCTGGAAGAAAAATGAGCCAAGTGCTGCGGTGGGTCCCCTGTCCCATTGAAAGGCGAGAAAGTGGGGTTTCCAAAACCCGGGGGTGCGGGCTTATCATCCACCCACGCGGGATACGGCTTGCCATCTGACGGGACCGCTACCTGCCGTGTTTCCAATGCTTCGAGGCGGGTTGTGAGTGCCGCTATAAGATCATCCGGGTGGGGGTACCTATCTTGACGGGGATCCCTAACCACAAGTGTGTTGCCAGGTTCCTCAACATGGTAGATGGCTTCGGCAGCTCGTGGATCAACTGGCGGAACAACCTACGGGGCGATTGGGGGAACCCAGACTGGATTATTTAGATTTAACCGTCACTTGGGGGGGTTTGGCGAGACGTATCGCACCCTCTTGCCGTAAGTTCCAGCTTCAGCCCTGTCTGCGGAAGTAGCATGATCAGGGTTTCCCAGAGGCATCTCACCGGGGGGAAATTGTTCCTTCCCCTGCTGCCCCAGCCTGGGATTACCATAGTCGGGTCGCCGCTCTACAGCGCGCTCAGCCAAGAGTTCGTCAACCAGCCTCTTCTGCTCAGCATGCTGCTAGCGTAACATGGCATTCTCGGGATCTTCGTCTGTTTTCTGCATAGAGGCAGACGGGTCAGAATTCTTGACAATTCCGACGTGCTCCTTACCCTTGCCGGTATTTCGACCGAGTACCAGCGACTCAGTGGGTACGGGGAGGCCTAGCAGGTTCCTCTGCTGACGGGTAACCCTCCCTGATGGGTCCAGCAGTGGCGGAATGCCCTCGGGGGGTAATTCTCCCTCGAGGAATTCAAGCTCGTCTTCCTTGTCCACTACGTCAGCCATGTGGACCGCGACTCCTCTCGAGGGCATGTCCTCAATGTCACATAGTGAATTGGGCTGTCGTCAGATAGGGTCGAAGAGGAGATAGGCATAGTGTCCCCAACCACGGACTTGCACATGGGGGGTAGCTTCCCTGATGATTCTGTGGAGTACTTTGAAACTCCGAACACATTTCCATTGAAGGGAGCTCTGGAGGCCTAGCGACTCAGGGTGCTGGGCCATAAGGAGTGCGGCCAAATCGATCAGGCGGCATTGCTCGCCGATTTCTTTGAAGTGCTCTCGACTTCTGGGGTATTCCACCCGCTCGTAACAAAGGCGGAAGTGTGTCGCCCATATGGTTTGACAATAGCACCCCACTTCTTCAAGGGTAAGTGACTCTGGTGCGCAAAAGTTCAGTGTCGCCATCGGCCAGAATTTCTCCGGGAAGTGATCCGATACGAGAATACTCCAGAAGCTCCTGGGTTCGAACTCGGGGTCTGGCCCTATGTTTCCCCACTCGTCAACTGGGGGAAGCTGAGGGACCGGTAGCGGTACCGTGGCGGACCTCTGGGATATTAAACTTGGCGGCGGATAATACGGCGAATGAGGTAACTGGCCGCCGAATTTTGGGCCATCCTCTGAAGACTGAGGTGACCTGGACATGATGTCATGATACGATGGGCCGATAGCCACAGCTTCCTGAACATGAGTCGCGTCTAACGGCGACAGGTAATGTTGTCGATCTACCGCCGTTGGCCCCCAAAATAGCTCTCCGTGATCTCTAGTAGAGGTAGAGGGCGCTTCTGGTGACAATAGCGGTGATTGCGCGGTCCAGACCTGCAGAATTCCCAAGACTTATTCCTCCTGGATGTACCTGCGGAGAGAGATGGGAATCTGGTGGACCTCATATTCCGGGAGAATGAGGATAACGCGCCTGGTTCCTGCCCCTGTCCTTGATATGGAGGAGCGGGGAGAAGGTTCCATCGCTGAGTCGCATTCCGCTTTAGAGTCGGAGAAGTGGGCATGTTTGATCTCCACCTGGGCCTTCACAGGACTCTTCTTATGGCAGCGATGACCCGCCCTCCAGCCCCAGGGTGGCTCTTCGAGACACGGTTGATTTTCATCATGTAGCCTCGGGGCGGCGCTGGCGCCGTGGCGGAGGGGGGCCCCACTCGAGATATCCTAAGTGCGAGAGACACCAGGGAAAATGTCGAAGGGTACATGGGGAGGACCTCCATGGACATCACCAATGTGGGCGGAGCCGCTGTTGGAACCGGCAGGAGCAGGAGGACCTCCATGGTCGATGTGGGCGGAGCGAGGCTGACCTTCACTCCTCGAGTTTCCGGGGTGAGGAGTACCTTCACCGGTTGCAAAGAGGACGTAGGGAGGGCCCCCACATTAGAGAAGGACCGGATGGATGGTGCCTTCAGATCGGCGGTCAGGGGCAGGAGGATGGACTCAATACCCTATATGGTGGGCACGAGAAAGGTTTCCACGCTGAGCGTCACTGCCGCGGGGAAGGTCTTCCTTTGGGATGGGGGTAGCACGGGGCATACCTCCATAACGAGCTTTGGAGCGGGAAATTCCCTCACTCTGTGGAGTAGGGGTACGGGGAGGGCCTCCGTACAGGGGGACATCACCGCGTGTTAGTTCGTGACGATCACCACTCAGGCCTGCAACCCGGAGAGTCAACCCAGCCTGCCCGTGGGGCGGTTGGGGTCTCGATCCTAGTTGGACGAAGGAGTGCCCCTGCTCAGTGTATACAGGGGCCCCATGATGCACGTCGGAGGTGGATCGTGCCACTGTAGTTGTTGACTTCGATGCACCTGGGAGAGCGTCCTCAACCCAGGCCCGGCGTTGACGTCGGGTCAGACGAGCTGGCGCAGGTGGTGCAGGGGCATGGCCTGCCTGTTCTTCCTGCGGAATCAGACGGCGGCGCTGATGCGGCCGGACGGGAGCTCTTTCCTAGAGCCCTTGGGTAGGGACCCTGAGCGGGCTGAGCCAGACGGCGCCTGCCTCATTAGCGTAAGGTGAGGAGTCGTCAAGGCGTTCCGGGGACAGGCTCCCGAAACGATTGAACGTTGTGGTGGGGAGCAGGGGCTCCCTGCGCAGCCTGTTAGGGCGGCGTTGATGGTGGGGTCTGGAGGCCTCCATGTCCAAGAGGGCCATATCCTTAGTTGGGATGACCCCTTCCTCCTCATACCTGTGCACGAGGTTGTTGATCACCCTTCGATGGATGACCTCTGATGGGGAAAGGGGACGTGGGCGCCCCGTATTCCGCGATGTGGCAGCCGTCGTGGCGGTAGCGGCGCCATGCAGGGTGGTTGTGGTGGTGTTTCCCCTGCCCCTGCATAGGCGAGCGGGCGGTGATCGTGTCCCTGTAACAGCAACCTGGTTCCTGGGAAACGAAGGGATCAACTCATCAGCATTGCGAGGAAAAGGATTGACAACCAGTGCCCCAACGTCCTTCCATTCTCCACATCTGTAAGAAGGATCCACACCAACACGATGTAGTACGGAGTGCCCCATGTTCTACTGCCCTGACTTCTGGTGAGTTTCATGACAGGACCACCATTTTCTTGGCGGGACCAGGCGCCGGATATCTGGATCCGGTGACACATCAATCTACTGGTGTCTCGAACGCTACTAATATTTACATTGAGGAGAATAAATTCATGTCGGGTTCACTATTTCTATTTCTGACGCTTTTGCCGGGGCGCATGCATCTGTCTGCGGAGGACGCGCTGCTTGTTTCCCCGCATTCCCGCTTTCCAAAGGCGGGCGGCATTCGTTCCTTATTCAGGGATGTCTACTCTTTGATCGAAACGGGATGATGGGATGTCGGTTCATCCTTCTGTGGATTCCTTCTCATAACTCATCACCTAGTCCAGGTCTCCCTCATAGATTTAATACGTTGTTCGTGAAACTCTTCCCAGTGCCATGTTTCCATGGACACCGATTAATTACACTACTTCTCTCAGGACATTCCAAAGGGTCTGGTCAGGGAAACAACATTTAGTCGGGGGAGTAGTCACGTTGAGGCATCCGTAGCATGTCTGGATGCTGGGGAACCTGGCATGTCTGCAATTATCCCTGGTCACAGGGCTTCTTGAGGGCGTGGAAGCCCGAAGCATCCCACATTGAGAATAGGGAATTATATTCCTTAAACACATATCTGATGTTATCCTCATCTTCCCATGCTTAACACAGGGTACACCGCTAGTTTAACGTCCAGCGAGACAGACCAGCCTGATTGGAGAATTAACTAGAATGGATCGGATTGAGGGATCTCCCTTGAAGGGGTACCGATACCGGGACCATCCCATGGGTGGCTGTGAAGAGGAGTGTACCGACATGATCTCATCGGGATATGACGGACCGGGCGAGAATCAAGCTGGATGATGGATAGACGAATGAAGTGGAAGGGGGAATGGAAAGGAACCATCTCAAGGGAAACAGTGAAGTTGGGCTTGAGCCTTGAAGGGTGCTTCCTACGTATCCCCGTGGCAGGGAATCAAAGTCTGCGTAGTTCGTGATGGTGCCGGTGGGCCGACACGAGGGTGGACCTTTGTCTGATGGGCATCATCAGCGAACTGACGTGGATGGGGAGAACCAGGAGGGTCCTAGTGGTGGTGGGCCTGGACCTCATGGAGGCTTCCTACGTACCATGCCTTGACATGGATCAAAGACCACGTAGTTCAGAGGGGCATTGTCGGCGAACCGACGTGAATGTGTACCTTGGCCCGATGGATGTCGTCAGCGAACCAACATGAATGTGGACCTTGGTCCGATGGATGTCTTCAACGAACCAACGTGAAGGTGGACTGTTTCGGTGCGGATGTGCGTCGGGTTACGCTGTTCCGCCAGGACGCGTTCGCGCGTGCACCCTTCAACCCGAGGGGATGGGCGCGCGGCTTGTGGTCCCGCAGTCCCGCTTTCCAAGGGCGGGCGGCATTCGTCCCTTATTCAGGGGCGTCTGCTCCTTGATCGAAACCGGGATGATGGGATATCGGCTCCTCCTTCCTTGGACGTCTCCTTGGAACTCGTCGCCTAATCCGGGTCTCCCTCATAGACTTAAGAATGTTCGTGAATCTCGTTCCCGGCGCCATATCTTCATGGACACCGGTTAATTACGCTGCTTCCGCCCGGACGCTCCAAGGAGTCTGGGCGGGGCAGCAACCTGCGGTGAGAAGTCCGGGTGGCTCTGGGTGCTGGGGGCGTGTCGTAGCACTGCGGCTCTGCACGTCTGTCTTCCGTCCCTAATAGGGCTTCTCGAAGGCACGATGGCCTGAGGCATCCCGTACTAGGTGCGGGGAACTGTGTCACCTGAGGTTTTCCTCAGCTTCCCATGTTTAACACGGGGTATGCCGCGAGTTTAATGTCCAGCGGGGACGGCATCGGACCGATCAACACGAAAAGTGGATCAGATGACAGAACCCCTTGCGGGGAACCTCCGACGCTGGGGCCAGCACATGGGCGGCTTCCCAAATGATGTGGAGTGGAGTGAAGTGGCATGACCCCACCAAGATGTGGCGGCCCGGGTAAGGATCAGGATGGATAATGGAGTGAAGAGCTTGGACCCCGTAGAGGCTTCCTACGTACCGCGCGTTAGCACGGATCAAAGTCGACGTAGTTCGGGTATACAGTTTAAGGTCATGCTGGACGTCGGCAAGCCGACTCACGAAGAGGTCGAGGCCGCCGGGCGGAGGATTGAACCGGACCACCACGCACAGAGGGGGATGGAACGGCCGGGTGGATCACAGTTTCACGTCATGCTGGACGATAAAAGGAGAAATAGAAAAAGGGGCTGTGGGGAGGCACAGTGGAGATACACATGGGCAGTCTCCCACAGGGGAGGATTCATAGGTGAATCGACGCAAGCGTGAACCCTGGAGGGGTCCACTGATGGACGAACCGACGTAAATACGACTGGGACGACCAGGTGGCGGGCTTGGACCTCAGGGAGGCTTCCTACGTACCCTGTATAGAAGACAGGGATCAAAGTCCACATAGTTCATTCTGTCAGGACTTACGCACTTGAGGCAGCCCGGATGCGGCAAAACTCAGTCGGAAGGGACTTGGACCGAAAGCAGAAGACACCTCGATCCCAGTCACACCCTCTACTGGCTTCGGCAGTGGGGAGGCGCAATGGAGATACACATGTGCAGCCTCCCACGAGAAACTAGGGGTTTGTAATACCCTGCCCCCGTAGGGAAAAGCCACTCCCATTAAATCGTCCCAAAAGGGGGACAATCCCGACATCCCTGCAGAGACGAGCGGGTGGGGGCCACGTCCAAACCGGGGGAGACCCTGCGTGCGAAGCACGGGATCGAATGATGCGGACGGTTTAACGTCTTGCCGGACGAAGTACAGTTTAACGTCGTGTGTTGAGGACGAAGCGGACGGTTTAACGTCTTGCCGGACGAAGTACAGTTTAACGTCGTGTGTTGAGGACGAAACACTTGGCAGTTTAACGTCTTGCAGCGCGGATGATGGGGGCTAGGCAGTTTAACGTCGTGCAGCCTGGACGTATACAGTTTAACGTCGTGCAGGACGTGGTGCAGTTTAGCGTCATGCTGGACGAATATGCAGTTTAACGTCATGCTGGACGAATATGCAGTTTAACGTCATGCTGGACGAATATGCAGTTTAACGTCATGCTGGACGAATATGCAGTTTAACGTCATGCTGGACGAATATGCAGTTTAACGTCATGCTGGACGAATATGCAGTTTAACGTCATGCTGGACGAATGTGCAGTTTAACGTCATGCTGGACGAATGTGCAGTTTAACGTCATGCTGGACGAATGATTGCCGCCGACGGGTCCGTGTCACTTCGCACGAGCCTGGAAGGCTGCACGGGAAGACAGCGCACGGTGCGGGCACCTGCGATGAAGACCATCGGGCGCCACGCAGGCGGGTACCCAAAGGGGGTCAAGGGAGGCGACCCTGGCGGATTGCGCGCAAAAGAGGAGCTTTGCGCGCAAAACCGCGGATCGGCGCGCAAAATGGCGGGCTGGCGCGCAATTGGGCCAGCGCTTCGCGCGCGGATGATGGGATTGCGCGCACCGGGCTTCGGGTAGCGCGTGGGGGCAACAGCTCATTCTCTAACGAATGGCCACTTTGAAGATGGGGGGGTGCGCGCAATCGGGTTGGATTGCGCGCACCTGGGGGGAAATTGCGCGCAAGAGGCTTCTTTTGCGCGCAAAGGCCTTCGGGTTGAAATTTATTCAAAGGGAAGGAGCCAAGGGGATTGCGCGCGAAGGCGGACCCCAAGGCTCTATTGCGCGAAAGAAAGGAGGTTACCTGAAGATCGGCATTGCGCGCGGAAGGGGTTGAATTGCGCGCGCGGGAGACCGTTCGACTTCCAGCAACCTTTGAAACGTTGGGGGTCGCCTAGTATTTATAGGCAACCCCGGGCGCGGAATCCAAGGCGCGAGCGCGGAATTCTCCTCGCGGGCGCGGAATCGGGCACGGCGCGCAAGGGAGTTGCGCGCATCCCGGGTGTTTTGCGCGCGGAACATCATCTTTGCGCGCAGACCTCTGAAATTCCGCGCAAGGCCTCCGGGCCCTCCGAAACATTCTTCCGACTCCAAATATGACCTCGCTTTCCGCATCCGGAGCTTCGTTTGGGAACAACGGACTTTTCCGGCATCTACAAAAGCCCCCCCTCGGAATCTGATCGGCGAGAGGTCGCAACGATCGGGTTCCGAGGGAGACGCCGGAATGCCGAAGTCCTGGGCGGCGCGGGACTTAGGCGCGCAAAAAGGGGCGCCGGTCGCGAAATTCGCCGCTGCGGTCGCGCAAAGCGCTTTCCGCACAGCGCGGACCCCGGCCTCGCCTATAAATAGGGGCACTGGGTCCCTCCGTGCCGTACACTGGCCTTCCGCGCGATAAGCATCTCTGCTCTCGTGCGCGAAATTGCCTTTTCCGGCGCGGAATTCGCCCGCTCGTCGCGCAAAACCGTCCGGATTCCGCCTGTCTTTGCGCGAAAACCCGGAACTTTGCGCGACAGTCTTCCCAATTGCGCGCCGCCCACTTGGATTGCGTGCCATCCTTCAAACTTCTCTACCAGCCTCGTCCGATCCCGCACGCTTCATCCCTTAACCCGCACGACTCCCGAAACTTCTGAGATGGCCGCGCACAGAGGAAATGAGGGGGATGCCGCCACTCGCAGGGCTGAGATGGCGACGAACGAGGAGGTTTATGGAGCCAAGGAGATTGTTTCCAACAATCAATCCTTGTTCGACTTACTGACGCCGGCCCAGAAGACATATCCACTGTCGGACAACCTGCCGCTCTGGAACTTCGGCATCCTAGATGAGGTCCTGGTGCCAGGGTTCGAGATTGATGCGCCGCGGACCTGGGTGACCCGGGAGGACGAGCTTCTCCGCTATAACATCACCAACAATGGGCATCCTGCCAGGGAGACCAGACACTTGGATGTCTATGTCCTGAATCCGAGGACGCGAACCATTGATGGGGGTGAGCCTACTGCGGAGAATTCTCCAGCCCTCTACTCGAGCATATATCGCCAGAGCGTCACGGACGACACCAAGGGCTGGCTGAAGGACTGGGACTTGCGGTCTGGGGGCAACTTCACCAGTGAGTGGGACTGGGCGTTCTGGGTACGCCACACTTGCGATCACTTCGCAGAGGAGCTGCGGTACATCGGCCTGTTCGAGGCGGTGTGGACGTCGCAGTTCCACTTCTACCAGTAGTCCGAGCTCGGGCCGGAGCTGTTCACCCGATGGTCTCCGGATACCAACACCTTCCATCTTCACCATGAGGAGGTCGGCATCGGTCTCTGGGACATCCACTGCATCGGAGGTATCCCGCTGGAGGGCTACCAATACGATGAGTTCCTGCCATCGAAGAACATCTGGGAGGACAGGTCACGGACTCCCATCCTGACCTGGCATCTGCTTGACCTGGCTACGCAGCGGCTCGGGATCAAAGACTTCCAGAAGGACATAGCCTACAAGGAATGGTTCGGCCAGTTCTTGGAGCATGACCCGGCGGTCAAGATGCCAGGCAGGGGGAAGCGGTGCCCGACCGCAGCTCAGAGGAGCCGGAACGGGTCGTACTGGAGGGTCCTGGAGACGGGCGACTACCGCTCATGGGGGTATCGCGTCATCGAGGCCCGGGACCCAAATGTCCGGTACGCGGCGTTCCTGGCCGCCTTTCTGAGTGGGTGGCTCCTGCCAGTGCGGGACGCGAGAATGGGCGTTCGCCCGGCGACACTGGCGGTGGCGGGCGCTATGGCCGCCAACAAGAGATACAACCTCGGGGTCCCAGTGCTGGCGAGGCTGTATGCCATCTTGGGACGCATCTCACGAGGGGGGTCGCCACGAAGGATCTGTGGGCCCTTTCAGTTCTTCCACGGCTGGGTGGCTGCTCACCTCGGTGGGTACACGTTTCCGAACGCCATCATTCCTCCGGGCAACGGCCTGCGACCCTCCCTGCTGAACATCGCGGGGGTCGCTCCGATGACCCTAAGTGAGGAGGGCGTGCGGATCCGGATTGGCAATCATGCCAACTTCAACTTCAGTCCGTTCCCCACTCCCGTTGGCCAAATGATCGACAACGGGCAGGGTCCGCTGGAGCAGCATGAGTACATCCTGAACATGCGGGGCGGGGTGCTCGTGGCTCGGATCGACGGGAAGGTGATCTGCGAGCCTTACGTGCCGACCCGTTTCGCCAGGCAGTTCGGGTGCCTTCAACGGATGCCGAAGAGGGTATTCACTGCTGTCCGGGAGGAGACGAACCCTGGCGTCCTTCTCCAGATGTGGCTGATGTTTGCCGCTTTCGGCTCTGGCGACGTCATCACTCTCCCTCCTACCGGAGTTGACGCAGGCTTGGCAACCGAGTATGCCGAACACTGGGCCATCGCGTACCCTGAGGGGCTTTTGCGGAAGCTAGTTCGGCGGCTCGAGGCTACCCGTGCGGAGACCGGGCGTCAAGGAAGGAGGCGAGGCGCCGCCACACGGGGGAGAACGGAGCCGCGCCAAGCAGCGGAGCCGGCGCGGGCAGGGACTTCGGCGGCGGGCACATCGCAGGCTGCCGCTACGACCTCGGCGCCCAGAGAGGGGGCACATGCGGCGGTCGAAGAGCGGCCCGGGAAGCAGGTGAGACGTCTGCTCGAACCCTCCCACGATGCAGTCTTCCCGGCGCTGTGGTCGGCCTGGATGACCCTGCGGAAGTCACTGGGGACCGACGCCATCTGGCGAAAGATTCTCAGAGAAGGAATCCATCTGCCAGAGGTCGGGCACCTCCACATTGCCGACAGGGTGGACTTCAACCAGCACTATGCGTATCTGACGGCCATGGACGAGTACGCGCGCCAACGTGGTCAGCGCGCGGAGCCATCCCTTCTGGTGAAGGTGATGCTCGGTCTCGAGCCCGCTCCGGAACAGATGCCGCCGGAAGAAGACGACAGTAGCAACGACTCCGAAGAAGAGGAGGAAATGGGGGATGATGAAGGCTCCGAGGGAAGATCCCATCAGGGGAGCCCACGGGAGAGCGGCGAGGTGGCCGGCTCTGACAACGCTGATGTCACCGAGCTCCTCGAGGTCCGCTTCTATCCCTACTCAATCTGCTTCATCCACTCTCTTATGCAGCTTCTAACCCATTTCTCCATCTTTCTCAGGAGCGCACGGATATTGGTCAGGCATCCTCAGCGGGAGTAGGAGGGGCGCCAGCAGGACAAGACGGGGGCCAGACACCCATCATCGAATTGACAATTGCTAAGGGGTCCCCTGCTGCAACTGTTCCTGCGGCGACCGGGGTAGCGGAAGATGACACTCTGACCTCCGGTAAGTCTCCTTACTTTACTGCTGGTGCCTACCGTTGACGATCCGTGACTAACCATGGCATGCCCTGCGCAGTGATCTCAACACTGGAGGCTCATCGGGTTGCCGAACCCGGGCCATCTACGAGTGGACCAGTGGTGGACATGCCGCCTGCTCCGGAACAGACTTCCCAAACCGAGCCGGCCCCACCAACTGCTGATCAAGGGGCTCCGGACATCGGCGGTGCTGACATCGGAGAGAGGTTGGGGGCTGACGAGGGTGTCAGCGCCACTGGGGAGAGAGAAGAAGGTCACCCGGATGTCGGGGAACCTATCCCTCGTGAGGACCTCCCAGGGGCGGACCCTGCAGCAGACCTGCTGGCTGCCTTCCCTGCCTACCGGCCTGCCGATCCCGAGGAGATGGACGACTCGGACGTGGAGGCGGTCGAGGAGAGCCGGATAACGCGCCGCAGGGGGTGGAAGTGCATCCAGCGCTTCCTCAAGCGAGACCCATCGGAGTGGCTGGGGCGCATGGGATCACTTCAGACCTGGCTGCGCTTCCTGTGTGCCGGGGGAGCTGATGCTCAATGCCTCCATCTAACGGTCCGTGATTTCATGGCCGAAAAGATGCGCGAGAGCTGCCGGCGTGCCGACGTCACACAAAGTCGGGACATGTCGGAGAGCACGCGGGCACTCCTCGCGGCGGAGCAGAAAGTCCGGCGCCTCGAAGGGCAGGCGGCAGAGAAGGAGGCCTTCGTCGCAACGTGTACCGAGCTTGTGGAGCAACTAGCAGCCCAGCTGGTTGACGCCCAGGTACAGCTGACGGAGGCGGGCCAACAGATGGTCACAATTCAGGTCGAGCGGGAGCGTGCACAGGCCAGAATCGACGAACTGCGCGCTGCGACCGCCGACGAGGAGAGGGCACGCAGAGAGCGAGAAGCAGCTCTGGAGGCCACCAGCCAAAGGGTAGCGGCATTAGAAAGACTCATTCAGCACGCTAATCCCTAAGGGCTTTGTTTTTCCATTCCCAAAACATTTGCTTACGCTACTTTGATCCATCTGTATGAATCAATATATTTATCTGCATCTTTTGGTTTAATATGCTCAACCACAATTCACTGTCTTGCGGGAGTGTTAACCAAGGATCAGGCATCCATAATTGGGCCTGGATTTCTGGAGAAAAGAGGGAGGTCATTCCTAGGAAAGGAGACCTCAGACCTAATCAATGTACCATTCCCCCAACCTGTTCCAACACACGAGCGGGACAATTCTAGGGGCGTTGAGATTTTATCCGAACATAGGGAAATGAGAAAGGGTGAATCGCATGTCCCGAATCCAGACATCCACAACGGTCGGCCTTCCAGGAAATGCCCAAGACGGTAGGCGGACAGTGGATCGACCATAACAACTGCAATATACGGACCGAAAAAGGCCATCATTCATATTGCAGGAGGCGGACCACATGTCATCATGAATACCGCTTTGGGGTTCCTTCAGACACAAGGGTGGAAAATCCAGATCAACAGGGCATGCGAAGCGTGGGGCGAAGTGACGATTTGTTCGGACAGAATCCAACGCTCTCAAAATTGCGCCACCGTGGGGAAAACGTATTAGGCGGATGCACTAATCTGGCCGTGAGTCACCTCAATTCTCAGACAGCACCTCTCTGACGAGGAAACCGTCGCTTCCCATCCTTGCGATGGGGCATCCCGAGCTGAATCGGGGAGAATATCACAACTGCACCACTCTACCCGAAGTCAGGCCAGACGGCCGGCGACGAGGAGGGGCGGGACTTAACGATCCCTGAGGCTGGACCCGAGTCGGAATGCCCGGGCGTTCCTACATACTCCATCAGGTTGGAGATCATGCCACACATAGTTCTGTGAGTGCAGTTTAACGTCATGCAGGACGTAGAATCCCGTTTAGGGGAGATCTTAGTTTAAGGTCGTAGAGCTCGGACCATAAGGGCTAGATCTTAGTTTAAGGTCTTAGAGCTCGGACCATAAGGAGAGATCTTAGTTTAAGGTCTTAGAGCTCGGACCATAAGGGGAGATCTTAGTTTAAGGTCTTAGAGCTCGGACCATAAGGAGAGATCTTAGTTTAAGGTCTTAGAGCTCGGACCATAAGGAGAGATCTTAGTTTAAGGTCTTAGAGCTCGGACCATAAGGAGAGATCTTAGTTTAAGGTCTTAGAGCTCGGACCATAAGGAGAGATCTTAGTTTAAGGTCTTAGAGCTCGGACCATAAGGAGAGATCTTAGTTTAAGGTCTTAGAGCTCGGACCATAAGGAGAGATCTTAGTTTAAGGTCTTAGAGCTCGGACCATAAGGAGAGATCTTAGTTTAAGGTCTTAGTGCTCGGACCATAAGGACCTCAAAGTACGCCGCATCTGGTCATATCCCCTGGATATGCGAAGATGCACTGAGGGATAGTGTCGAGAGTGCCGAGGTTTCGCCTGGTCATAATGGGAGGTGGGAAATGTGAATCATGCGGCCATTCACTCGAGGACCGGGAGCACCGGCGTGACGATATGAGAGTACTGCCGACCGTGGCGGAAAAGCAGCATCAACATCGCACTAACCGTTGGTGGAATGAGGCAGCAAACGAGCATCGACCGCTCAATCGCAGGATTCATATCGATTTGCTGCCCGAGGCCGTTGGGGGTACCGGCCCGAGTCGGTGGGAGAGCACTGAGGCATTGTGTCCGAACCGTTCACGGGGGCTCCACCCAGGGCGTAGACGATGGGTCCGAATGAAAGGGAGCACGAAGCCTGAAAAGCGGAGGAAACCTGACCAAGCGGATCCTGACCCTCCTGGCAATAAACCAGAGTACTCTTGACACCGGTGGACCACTGCAAGGGGTCGGGGAACACGCCTTGAGGGTGACCTGAAGGCGGCGGATTCCCCAGAGAAGGGGGAATCTCTAAGATGTGGGGGCTGGACCCGAAGTTTCAAACATCCGGGCGTTCCTACGTATCCCATAAGGATGGGAATCAAGCCGCACGTAGTTCTTGAAGCGCGGCGCAACACAATCGGGCACCAGCGCGGGGAAGAGTGCGGGTCTGACCCTCGCACACAGAAGGAGCGGCATTTGATATTTCTTGTTTGTCCTTAAAGATGAATGGTTTTTCTTTGTGCGGTGACATGCCTGTGATTGAGAAATCTCTGGCGTCGCCACAATAATCAAGCCACGGAAGGCATTGATGAATGGCGTGGTTATTGACCAGCGCCCAACATGAGTGTCCCATGAGGGGAACATCACGATGCAGTGCCGTTTTCTCGTCGGGCGGCCAAGACGATCACAGTTTACGGTCGTGTGGTAGGACCAGACAACACAGTTTAAGGTCGTGTGGTTCGGACCATGGAGGAATCCGCTTACCGCGGTACGGCGGACACGGCGGAGGTGGGAGCATACCCAGCCCTGCGGTCACGCACGATTCCAGGAGAAGAGTCTTGGGATGGGGGTCTGCGTATGTCCATCACCCGAGGGGCAGAGATGCTAGCCTCCAGACATACTGGGCTCAGAACGCGATTGTTCGAGCGACTCCTCCCTCCTTATGGGGACGAGGGTCCAGCTACGCATGGCCCTTGGGGAGAACATCCGCATATATCCTTGGTGCTCAGATCATGGGAGCCTCGAACGACATCATTACCCTGGTTGGTCTGCCTAACGTGTAGAGGTGTACTGAAGGTCAGTATGAAAAGAGTGTCCAGATTCCACTACAATGCATAAAGGCGGAGTGTGATGAGGACTGCGCAACCAATGTTCAGAGCCTGAAAGAGCCGACATGGCGATCAAGGATGTTGCTGACGCATTCGCAACACAACATCCGATCGCGTCAGCCTAAGACGGGGCAAGCAAACGAGCATCAACCGCTCAATCGCAGGATTCATATCGATTTGCGGCCCAAGACCCGCCGGTAAATCGACCCGGAGCGGTGGGAGAGCACTGAGGCATCGTACCCAAACCGCTAACGAGGATCCCTTTGAGTGAAGGATCGAATGAGAGGAAGCGCGAGGCCTGACAAGCAACACAGGACTTGTCGGGATTGAATCTGACACTACGAGTCATAGACCGAAGTACCCAAAACATGTTAACAGATCTCCGGAAAGGGTCGGAGGACTCACCCTGAGAGCAACCAAAAGAGGGCAGATCCCCGTGATCAACCAAGAGACGGGGCTGGACCTGAAACACAAGCGTCCAGGCGGTCCTACGTATCCCATAAGGATGGGAATCAAGCCATACGTAGTTCTTGAGAGGCAGTTTAACGTCATGCAGGACGATGAGGGGTGTGAGGTGGTCCCACACACGGGGGAGGCGTACGGCGCGGCCAGTAGACCGCCGTGAATGAGGACATAATCCCCCGCTCACGCGATACGCCTCGCACAAAAAAGGAGGGGAACTGGGGCCAGAGGCCCAACGCGGGATAGAGATTCCCGGGAAATGGGGCTGGGCCTGAAACATGAATGTCCAGGCGGTCCTACGTATCCCATAAGGATGGGAATCAAGCCATACGTAGTTCTTGAAGTGCAGTTTAACGTCATGCAGGACGATGAGGAAAAAAGAAGGGGGGGGCAGAAGGCATCCCCAAACGTGGGGGGCGTACAGCGTGACGAGCAAACCGACGTGAATGAGGGCATAGCCCCGCACTCACACCATACCTCGCACACCCGGGGGCAACTGGGCCAAGGGCCCAGGATGAGATGGAAATTCCCGAAGGATGGGGCTGGGCCTGAAACATGAAGGTTCAGGCGGTCCTACGTATCCCATAAGGATGGGAATCAAGCCGCACGTAGTTCTTGAGGGGCAGTTTTACGTCATGCAGGACGAATGCTGAACAGTTTAACGTCTTGTAGCTCGGACGTAGTGCAGTTTAGCGTCATGCGGGACGAAGTGCTTGGCAGTTTAACGTCTTGCAGCGCGGACGAATGCTGAACAGTTTAACGTCTTGTAGCCTGGACGAATGCAGTTTAACGTCGTGCAGGACGTGGTGCAGTTTAACGTCATGCAGGACGAAGTGCAGTTTAGCGTCATGCGGGACGAAGTGCAGTTTAGCGTCATGCGGGACGAATGTGCAGTTTAACGTCATGCTGGACGTATGTGCAGTTTAACGTCATGCTGGATGTATGTGCAGTTTAACGTCATGATGGACGTATGTGCAGTTTAACGTCATGCTGGACGTATGTGCAGTTTAACGTCATGCTGGACGTATGAACACTCAGGCAAAGTATTGCTTGAGGAACCTAGCGTTGGTGGGAGGAGTGACACGCTCACCATCCATAGTCGCTAGGGAGTACGCGCCGTTGGGATAGACCTTGTGGACAACAAAAGGTCCCTCCCACTTGGGCTCCAACTTGGGCGGCTTCCTGCCGGGGATCATTGGTGCTCTTAGGGCTAGCACTAGATCACCCTGCAGGAAGGAGCGGAGGTGAACCTTCTTATTGAAAGCTCGAGCCATTCTGCTTTGATGCCTCTCCAAGTTGTGCAAAGTGCGAAGTCTATTCTCATCCAGTGCTTCCAACTCGACTAGACGGGCTTCAGCAACTCTGTCCGGTGCTTGCTGGTCGTAGACCGCAGTGCGCAAGGACGGTAACTGGATCTCGATGGGCAGGACGGCCTCAGCTCCATACACCAGGGAATAAGGGGTCATCTGGGTGGAATTGCGAGTCGTCGTCCGATAAGCCCAGAGGGCGTTGGGGAGCTTGTCCGGCCAACTCTTCTTGTTCTGACCAACCATCTTTTGCAGAATGTTAGAGAGGGTTTTGTTAAACGCCTCGATCTGTCCATTCGCCTGCGCATGATAGCGAGATGTATGGTTCGAGCGAATGTTATACTTGGCGTACAACTTCTTCAACTCGGCTTCTCGGAAATTGGTTCCGTTATCCGTGAGGATAGCGTGAGGCACTCCAAATCGATAGATGACGTTGGAGGTCACGAAGTCAGCGATCGAACAGGATTTGACCTCTCTGAGCGGAATCGCTTCTGCCCATTTGGAGAAGAAGTCCGTAGCGGTCAGAATGAACCGGCACTGGCGAGCTGTCGCTGGCGGGTAAGGTCCTACAACGTCCAGACCCCAGACTGCAAAGGGCCAGGAATACCTAGTGGTATGGAGAGGCTCCGGCGGCCGATGCACAAAGTTCGCATGAACCTGGCACGCATGGCACCTCCTGGCATACTCGATGCAGTCATGGATCATAGAGGGCCAGAAGTATCCTAACCTCCGAATCTGGTGGGACAGCTTCGGCCCAGTCTGGTGGGCGCCGCATGAACCAGCATGAACCTCTTGCATGACTCGTGGGATCTCAACTCCCTGAAGGCAACGGAGGAGAACACCATCAAATCCGCGTTTGTAGAGGATCTGCTCCAGGCCGGGACTGCTCTGGAGGACGAACTGCGATGCGCGGCGTCGAACTCGCTCGCGCTCGGCCCGATCCGATGGAAGAATGTCATGTTGGAGGTACTCAACCAAAGGCGTCCTCCAATCAGGGGCTGATCCGACTGTCATATCTGGGGTACTCGGGGCTCCGGGCATAGGGGCAACTGTGGTGAGGTTACTTACCAACGGGCCGCGATCTTCTTCCGGGATAACGGGAGCGATGAGCCTGCGGCGCGTCACGCGGACGATCAGGTTGTCCTGTTCAGGCTCCGCAAGTGACGCAGCGAGGCTGGCCAAAGCATCTGCTCGACCGTTCTGCGACCGGGGAACATGGACAATTTCCGGCCGAGAAGGGAACCGGGCCATCAGAAGGAGGGTGCACTCCAACAATGGCACAAGTTCCGGCTTCCTGACAACGTAGTCGCCATTGATCTGCTTAATGACCAGCTTGGAGTCCCCTTTCACGCACAGACGGGGCACGTCGATCTCGAGAGCCAACTCGAGGCCGGTGATGAGGGCATGGTATTCCGCCTCATTGTTGGTACAGCCCTCTGACAACAGGAAAGAGTATGGCAGCACGGCTCGCTCCGGGGTAATGAAGACGATACCCAAGCCTACTCTGTTGAGCTTAGGATTATCGATTCTTCTACCGGTGGGGCTCCGGGAGGCACCGTCAAAGTGCATCTGCCAGCATGGATCGGCTCGATCAACCGAGAGAATGGTCTCATCAGGAAAGCCTAGATCCAGCGGCTGATCCGCGGAGGTCGGGTGAGCTGCCAGAAAGTCTGCCAATGCTTGCCCTTTGATGGCCTTCTGAGACACATACCTGATGTCGAACTGCTGGAGAATCACAGCCCACCGCGCTAGACGGCCAGTCAACATAGGTCGGCTCAGGATATATTTCAACGGGTCTACCCGAGAAACCAACTGTACCTCATGGTGCTGCAAGTAGTGCCGTAATTTCTGTACGGCAAATACGAGCGCTAGGCAGCTCTTCTCGATGGGGGAATACCTAACTTCCGCATCGAGGAGCATGCGACTGAGGTAATAGAGGCTATTCTCCGTTCCCTCGTTGTTCTTCTGGGCGAGAAGGGCACCCAGGGACCGTTCCAGGGCGGTCACATAGAGGACCAGCGGCTTCCCGGATACAGGCGGCATCAGAACCGGAGGTTGAAGCAGGTACTGCTTGATCTCCTCGAAAGCGTTCTAACACTCTTTATCCCATACATAGGTGGCACCTTTCTTCATGAGCCGAGAAAAGGGCTTACACTTGCCGGCCAGATTCGCGATGAATCGGCGTATATAGGCTAAGTGGCCTTGGAACCCTTGCAGTTCCCGGACGGTACCTGGGGGAGGCATCTGGCTAATCGCCCTGATTTTCTCTGGGTCGATCTCAATACCCCGGTATCTTACCACAAATCCAAGGAACTTTCCGGAGGTGACCCCAAAGGCACACTTCAACGGGTTCATCTTCAGGCAGCGAGACCTGAGGAAGCTGAACGCTTTCTCAAGATCTTTGAGATGGTCCTGACGCTGGCGCGATTTGACAACCAAGTCGTCGACGTAGCATTCCACCAGTGTGCCGAGGATTGGCTTGAATATGCGGTGCATCACCCGTTGATAGGTGGCACCTGCATTCTTCAGGCTGAAAGGCATGACCCGGTAGCAAAAGGTACCTTGGGGAGCCCTGAAGGCAGTGAACTCCTCATCCTCAGGGGCCATCCGAATTTGGTTGTATCCGGAGTATCCATCCATGAAGGAGAGGGCTTGGAACCCTGCCGTGGCATCAATCAACAGCTCTGTCACTGGAAGGGGAAAATCATCCTTCGGGCAGTGGCGGTTGAGATCGCGGAAGTCGATGCAGACTCTGATCTGCCCGTTCTTCTTCCTGACCGGCACAATGTTGGCCAGCCATTTGGGGTACTGAACTTCCCTCACGAAGTTGGCTTTGATAAGCTTGTCAACTTCGGCCTCAACCATGGCACCGTGGGATGGGTGCATCTTCCTGGGAGGCTGCTTGAACCCGCGATGGTTCGCCGGGAGACCAAGGCGGTGGACGGCTACCTGAGGATCCAGCCCCGGCATCTCGTCATAGCCCCAAGCGAATACATCACGGTGCTGCCGGAGAAAGTCCATGTACTGCTGCCGCTCCTCAGAGGGCATGGCGGCACTAACCAATGTGGGTCTTGGATCGGCCTCGGTTCCAAGGTTCACCTGTATTAACTCATCGGCCGTGGCGGGGACGCCCTCCTCAAAGGCTGGGGGTGCGTCTTCCATATCCTCTCCACTCGGGGAGGGATCGTCCACGGGAGAGACTGCGTTGGCAACTGCATTGGGGCTACCAGATCCTACTGGGCCACTGGTGCTGGCGCGGGCGGTCGCGGCCATCTCATCAGGAGACTCGCGGACCGTCAAGACCATGGCGACGTCCAACCGTTGAATCGGGAGGACGTAAGCGTCATCCAGACTTGCCCAGGGATCACTTGCAACAGCGACAGGCTCAACCTCACCTGCCAGGATATGCTTATCCTTGCTCTTGTAATAGTCCGCGTCCAGATAGCGGGCTTCACACGAGGCAAAAGGAGAGGCATCTCCTTGAAGCACGCCCACTCGACCATTAAGGGAGTATTTGAGGCACTGGTGGTATGACGAGGGAACCGCCGCGTGAAGATGGAGCCATGGCCTGCCCATCAATGCGTTGTATGCAGTGTCCTGAGAGACTACCATGAATTCGGTGTTGGCAACCAAGTCACCGAACTGGGTCTTCAAACGTATCTTGCCGACCGGGGTTTGCTCGGTGCGATCGTACCCCTGGATCCTGAGGTCGGAGGGAATCAAGTCATCCTCAGACAACCCCAATCTCTGGAGCGTCCGAGTTGGAATCAGGTTAATCCCGGACCCCGTGTCGACAAGACAGCGCCGGACTTCAAGGCCATTGAACTGGCCAGTGACATACAGCGGACGAATGTGTCCCTGTATAGGAGGGTCTTCATCCTTACCAGAGAACGAGATAACTGCCTGACATTCGGCGTCCTCGATCGTTTCGGCGTGAAAAGCCTCTGCAGCCGCAACCTCTGTCTCAAACTGGAGGGGGCTTTTCAGGGCTTCAGCGAGTGCCTCGCGCATCTCAGATGACATGCGCAGAGCCTCAAGGATGGAGAGCCTTGCTGGGATGTCGGCCAAGTGCTTCAGGACATCATACTTTTTGGCCAAGCGCGAGCCCCTGGTTGCAGGAGGTTGCTCTGCGGTTGGTGGCATGACGGGCCTTGCCGGTTGGATCGGCGGCCGACTGGTACATGGCGCATCTCGCTGTTCACTGGTCGCAGTCCGGGAAATGGTCACCGTACTGGAGTCAGGAGGCCGGGATGGACTTATGGCAGGGCGGAGCTGGTCGCGACGCGGCTGAGGCGGTTCTGCCTGATCCCACACCACAAACAGTGGCGGAGGCGAATCCGTCATCCCCGGATGGGGGGGCTGCGCGCGATGAGCTCGGTTTTGAGCCTGCTGCCTGGTCTCAGTGGCGTGCACGGCCTGGCTGGAAGTACCAACGGCTGTGCCCCGGCGACTCCTGTTGCTGCGGTTCTTCCGACGGTGGCGACGACCGGGGACACTAGGGAGGTCCACCTGGTGTTCTTCAACGTCGGGAACCGAAAAGGGATTTACCAGCTCGACGGTGTTAACCG
Source organism: Viscum album (assembly GCA_963277665.1). Classification (NCBI taxonomy): domain Eukaryota; kingdom Viridiplantae; phylum Streptophyta; class Magnoliopsida; order Santalales; family Viscaceae; genus Viscum; species Viscum album. Next base: position 323,599,721 of record OY728156.1, read on the forward strand.
AAGCGTACCCAATACAGTCATCGGACGAATCATCCTTCACCGGGCGGATCCGAGGAGGGACCCCCATCTCCGGGGGCATGAAATCGCCGAGAGTGCGGGATAGTGGCGGAACTGGCGGGGCGCGCTCTTCCTTCTTGCGCTGCCGCCGTTTGCTCCTCTTGGAAGAGGCAGGCTGGGACGACGATGCCGAAGCAGCACCCGCGGATTCTGGGGGCTCAGGCTGATTCAAGCGCGCACGGATGATTCCATGGGCGCGAATGGTCGTCTTGCGGGCCATCCAGTTATTATACTTCTGGGATCCGCGGTTGGAGACCAGCTGCCATTCGTCCTCGTTGCCACTATCGTCATCTGATCCCACGAACACGCCCGCCACTTGTGCTGGAGCTGGGCCCAACCTGATTACATTGTTGTTAATCTGGTCTTGGAGCCAATCCTTAAACACATAGCACCGCTGGATGGTGTGCCCCAGGGCCCGATGGTAGGGGCAGTAGCGGGGGTTATTCGTAAGATGTGCCTCCTCTGGCTTCCAACACTCAGGCAGTCGCACAATCCTCTGCTCCAGGGCGCTCCAGAAATAACCGGGGACCTGATCCTCATGGAATGAGTAAGTCAGGTGTCGCGGGCCCCTGGGAGCGTGGTCTTGACGATGGGCTGGAGGGGCCTGCCGAGGAGGTGGACCCTGATTATCTCGCCTGGGTTGCGGCGGTACATTACGCGGAGGGGCCGGCCGGTTCTGAGGCTGCCGCTGCTGAGCCGGGAACTGAGCCCGTGGAGGCGGATTCCTGTGAGGCTGTGGAGCTGGCCTCACCGGCAGCAGCTCCAACGGCCTGGGGGCCTCTATCTGGGCAACAGCAGCGGGCTCAGCCCTGCTGACTCTCCTTGCAGGAATCATAGGAGGCAGCGGGTGTGCCTGGCTGGCCTGTTGCAGGGCTTCCTCAAGACGTTGAGCTTTGTCTGAGAAGTCCCTGAACCCTCCGGGGTAATTCTGAGTAATCAGGGAAGGGACCAGCTCGGTCTTTACGTTCCCGACGCACATTGTCAGCAACTGCTCTTGAGTCAATGGCATGTCAAGGGAATACGTGAGACCCTTCCATCGGGCGACGAAGTCCGCGACTCGCTCATCAGGCCTCTGCTTGCACTTGAAGAGGTCTGCGATACTTGTCTTCCGGGTCGTGGAACTGAACTGGTAGAGGAACTGTCTACGGAGGTCCTCCCAGCTGGTTACCGACCCGACGGGGAGCTGGCTGTACCAGACAAATGCTGGCCCTTCCAGTGTCTGAACAAAGCAGCGAAGCTTAGCGGCCTCTTGCTGCGCCGGAGTCCCCAACATAGGCCCGCACCTCGAGTTGAAGTGGGCTAAATGCTGTGGCGGATCTCCAGTCCCGTTGAAGGGGGCGAAAGTGGGATTCCCGAATCCCGGAGGCGCCGGCATGTCATCCACCCATGCTGGGTAGGGCTTGCCGTCCGGTGGGATCGCCACCTGCCGAGTCTCCAAGGCCTCCAAGCGAGCGATGAGTGCCGCCATCGGATCGTCCGGACATGGGTTCCAGTCCTGGCGAGGATCTCTAACCACGAGCGCATTGCATGGCCCTTCAATCGGGTCGTCGACCGGGTCGTCGAACTCGGCAGCTCGTGGGATGGCGGGCGGAGCGGCCCTTGGGGCAGCGGGAGGAATCTGAGCGGGATCTCTCAGGTAGTCACGCCGCTCGGGAGGGTGTGGCGAAACATACCGCGCCCTCTTGCCATAGGCAATGGCCTCTCTCCTGTCGGCGAACACGGCGTAATCACGGTTGCCCGGGAGAGTCTCGTCGAGGAGCGGTTGTTCCGGTCCCTGCTGTCCTGGCCTAGGATCACCGTAGTCAGGCCGCCATTCTGCAGCGCGCTCGGCGAGGAGCTGGTCAACCCGCCTCTTCTGTTCGGCGAGCTGCTGACATAGCGTAGCCTTCTCGGGATCCTCCTCTGCCCTCTGCATGGAGGCAGATGGGTCGGCGGGCTTTATAGCCTCGCTGTGCTCTTTTCCTTTGCTGACGTTTCGGCTTAACGTCAGTGCATCAGTGGGTGCGGGGAGCCCCAGGAGGTTTCTCTGATGACGAGTAACTCTCACTGATGGATCTGACGACGGCTTGTCTTCGGGGGGGAAGCCCCCATCGAGAAGTTCCAAGTCGTTCCCCTCTCCCGACAGGTCAGCCATATTGACCGTTCCTGTCCCTGGGGATATACCCTCAGGGCCACCCAGCGAATCGGGCTGTCGGCGAATCACACTGAAGCGTAGGGCAGCGTACTGCCCCCATCCACGGATATACATGTGGGGAGTGGCTTCCTCGATAACTTTGCGGAGTACTTAAAAACACTCAACGCATCGTTGTTGGAGGGCCTCGTGGTGCCCAAATGACCCGGGGTGCCGAACCGCGGGGAGCATGGCCAGGTCAATTTGACGGCACTGCTCACCAATATCCTCCAGGTGCGCTTGACTCCCGGGGTATGGCATTTGTAGGCAGTGAAGACGGGAGTGAGTCTCCCAGAGAGTTCGGCGGAAGCATTCGAACTCATCCGGGGTGAGCGATTCGGGTGCATCAAAGCCCGGTCCTGCGACTGGCCAAAACATCTCAGGGAAGTGGCCCTCTGCAAGGACGGTCCAGAAGCTCCACGACTCAAACTCGGGACCCAGATCTCCTTGGTCCTCTTCCATGGCTGGGAACGGACGGGGAACTGGTAGTGGTGCCGAGGCGGGCCGCCGGGCCGACGGGCTGGCCGACGGTGAATACGGCGAACAGGCCGATTGGCCTCCATATCCCGGGCCGCCCTCTGAGGGTGGCGGTGCCCTGGCTACCACATCACGATAGGACGGGCCGGCGAGCGAACATCCTGCCGTAGCATCGGTGCTCGCCGAGGGTGCACCAGATCGTGGTTCGACCGTCGATCCCCAGAAAAAGTCTCCGGCTTCTCCGATTGAGGCGGAAGGCACTTCCGGAGGGGCCGGTACCAACCGCAAGCTTGATCCTTGGGGGTCTACCAGGCCCTCGTTACTCCGGATATACCTTCGGAGAGAAGCGGGGATCACATCGATCTCGCTCTCGGGGAGCACGAGGCTGACGTGCCGCATTCCTACCCCTGCCCTTGACTGGAGGGATTGGGGAAGGGGCTCTGTCGCCGAATCGTACTCCGCCTCTGAGTCAGAGAAGCAAACCGGTCGGATCTCCGTCCGGAATTCCGTAACATTCTTCCCTCGGCGTCGACGCCTTGCCTTCCTGCCCCTGGGTGGTTCTTCGGGGGAGGGCTGATCTCTGTCCTGGCGTCCTCCGGCCGCACTGGTGCTGGGGCCAAGAGGACTGGGAACCAAGGTGCGAGGGGCACCGGGACAGATATCAAAGGGGACGCGGGGAGAGATGATTCCGGGCAGGACTCCAGGCCGGGATCGGAAGGTGGGATGACCCATGCCTCCTGGATCGGCCACACAGAGTAGATCCTGCCGGTGAATAGCGCTACCGCGAGGTGGTCCTCGGTGGCTACTGCCAGTGCCAGCAACCGGGAGAGTCGACCCAACCTGCCTTTGGGGCGGTCGGGGCCTCGATCCAGGTCGGGCATAGGAGTTCCCCTGCTCAAGATGCGCAGAGGCCTGGCGACTGGAGCCAGCAGTGGCTTGGGCCAATGCGGCCGCTGTTGCTAGAGCCCCAAGGTGGGCATCCTCTTCCGCTCGTGCCCGACGTTGGCGTCGAGACTGACGAGTCGGGATGAGCGGCGCGGGCAGGTGGAGAGCCCGCTCTTCAACTGGAGAGGCCTGGCGGCGGTGTCGCCGTGGCCTGGCGGGAGTCCTTACCGTAGATCCCTGGAGCGAATCCCGGATAGGATGATCCCGGGCCTCTTCCACCTCATCCGCGTAGGGAAGGGAACTGTCAGAGCGCTCCGGGGATAAGCTCCCGAAGCGGTTGGACGTTGAGGTAGGCAGTGGTGCCTCCCTGCGCGGCCCTCGAGGGCGGCGGTGGTGGCAAGGCGCAGCCTCCTCAAGGTCTAGGCGAGCCATTTCCCTAGTGGGGATGACTCCCTCTTCCTCGTATCTCCGCACCAGGGTGTTGATCACCCTTCTCTGGATGACCTCTGAGGGGGAGAGAGGGCGTGGTCGTCCCGCAATTGCGGCTGCTGGGACGGCTGTGGAACGGGCGGGACCGCGCGGAGTAGCCGCGTCGGTGTTTCCCCTGTCCCTGCGCCAGTGGGCGGGTGGCGATCGGGCACTGGATCGGGCGACCTGATTTCTGAAAGCAGGGAGAATGACCCATTAACACTGACAGGAAAAAGGAATCGACAACCAACCGTTAGCGCCACGACGCCTTCCGTGGGGGGAACCCAGGCCCTCGACGTTGCGAGACGGAGTGCCCGATGTCCCTTCCCCAGCCCCTGGCGGGTAAGACTGAATGCTTGGCCGGGCAAAACGCCGGTCTTCCAACACCTCTGAAAGCCATCGGTCTTCGTATCGAGGAGAAGAGATTCACGTCGGGTTCACCATTTTTCTGTTTCGGTGCGGATGTGCGTCGGGTTACGCTGTTCCGCCAGGACGCGTTCGCGCGTGCACCCGTCAACCCGAGGGGATGGGCGCGCGTCTTGTGGTCCCGCAGTCCCGCTTTCCAAGGGTGGGCGGCATTCGTCCCTTATTCAGGGGCGTCTGCTCCTTGATCGAAACCGGGATGATGGGATGTCGGCTCCTCCTTCCTTGGACGTCTCCTTGGAACTCGTCGCCTAATCCGGGTCTCCCTCATAGACTTAAGAATGTTCGTGAATCTCGTTCTCGGCGCCATATCTTCATGGACACCAGTTAATTACGCTGCTTCCGCCCGGACGCTCCAAGGAGTCTGGGCGGGGCAGCAACCTGCGGTGAGAAGGCCGGGTGGCTCTGGGTGCTGGGGGCGTGTCGTAGCACTGCGGCTCTGCACGTCTGTCTTCCGTCCCTAATAGGGCTTCTCGAAGGCACGATGGCCTGAGGCATCCCGTACTAGGTGCGGGGAACTGTGTCACCTGAGGTTTTCCTCAGCTTCCCATGTTTAACACGGGGTATGCCGCGAGTTTAACGTCCAGCGGGGACGGCATCGGACCGATCAACACGAAAAGTGGATCAGATGACAGAACCCCTTGCGGGGAACCTCCGACGCTGGGGCCAGCACATGGGCGGCTTCCCAAATGATGTGGAGTGGAGTGAAGTGGCATGACCCCACCGGGATGTGGCGGCCCGGGTAAGGATCAGGATGGATAATGGAGTGAAGAGCTTGGACCCCGTAGAGGCTTCCTACGTACCGCGCGTTAGCACGGATCAAAGTCGACGTAGTTCGGGTATACAGTTTAACGTCATGCTGGACGTCGGCAAGCCGACTCACGAAGAGGTCGAGGCCGCCGGGCGGAGGATTGAACCGGACCACCTCGCACAGAGGGGGATGGAACGGCCGGGTGGATCACAGTTTCACGTCATGCTGGACGATAAAAGGAGAAATGGAAAAAGGGGCTGTGGGGAGGCACAGTGGAGATACACATGGGCAGTCTCCCACAGGGGCGGATTCATAGGTGAATCGACGCAAGCGTGAACCCTGGAGGGGTCCACTGATGGACGAACCGACGTAAATACGACCGGGACGACTAGGTGGCGGGCTTGGACCTCAGGGAGGCTTCCTACGTACCCTGTATAGAAGACAGGGATCAAAGTCCACGTAGTTCATTCTGTCAGGACTTACGCACTTGAGGCAGCCCGGATGCGGCAAAACTCAGTCGGAAGGGACTTGGACCGAAAGCAGAAGACACCTCGATCCCAGTCACACCCTCTACTGGCTTCGGCAGTGGGGAGGCGCAATGGAGATACACATGTGCAGCCTCCCACGAGAAACTAGGGGTTTGTAATACCCTGCCCCCGTAGGGAAAAGCCACTCCCATTAAATCGTCCCAAAAGGGGGACAATCCCGACATCCCTGCAGAGACGAGCGGGTGGGGGCCACGTCCAAACCGGGGGAGACCCTGCGTGCGAAGCACGGGATCGAATGATGCGGACGGTTTAACGTCTTGCCGGACGAAGTACAGTTTAACGTCGTGTGTTGAGGACGAAGCGGACGGTTTAACGTCTTGCCGGACGAAGTACAGTTTAACGTCGTGTGTTGAGGACGAAACACTTGGCAGTTTAACGTCTTGCAGCGCGGACGATGGGGGCTAGGCAGTTTAACGTCGTGCAGCCTGGACGTATACAGTTTAACGTCGTGCAGGACGTGGTGCAGTTTAGCATCATGCTGGACGAATATGCAGTTTAACGTCATGCTGGACGAATATGCAGTTTAACGTCATGCTGGACGAATATGCAGTTTAACGTCATGCTGGACGAATATGCAGTTTAACGTCATGCTGGACGAATATGCAGTTTAACGTCATGCTGGACGAATGTGCAGTTTAACGTCATGCTGGACGAATGTGCAGTTTAACGTCATGTTGGACGAATGATTGCCGCCGACGGGTCCGTGTCACTTCGCACGAGCCTGGAAGGCTGCACGGGAAGACAACGCACGGTGCGGGCACCTGCGATGAAGACCATCGGGCGCCACGCAGGCGGGTACCCAAAGGGGGTCAAGGGAGGCGACCCTGGCAGATTGCGCGCAAAAGAGGAGCTTTGCGCGCAAAACCGCGGATCGGCGCGCAAAATGGCGGGCTGGCGCGCAATTGGGCCAGCGCTTCACGCGCGGATGATGGGATTGCGCGCACCGGGCTTCGGGTAGCGCGCGGGGCAACGACTCATTCTCTAACGAATGGCCACTTTGAAGATGGGGGGGGGGGGTGCGCGCAATCGGGTTGGATTGCGCGCACCCGGGGGGCAATTGCGCGCAAGAGGCTTCTTTTGCGCGCAAAGGCCTTCGGGTTGAAATTTATTCAAAGGGAAGGAGCCAAGGGGATTGCGCGCGAAGGCGGACCCCAAGGCTCTATTGCGCGAAAGAAAGGAGCTTACCTGAAGATCGGCATTGCGCGCGGAAGGGGTTGAATTGCGCGCGCGGGAGACCGTTCGACTTCCAGCAACCTTTGAAACGTTGGGTGTCACCTAGTATTTATAGGCAACCCCGGGCGCGGAATCCAAGGCGCGAGCGCGGAATTCTCCTCGCGGGCGCGGAATCGGGCACGGCGCGCAAGGGAGTTGCGCGCATCCCGGGGGTTTTGCGCGCGGAACATCATCTTTGCGCGCAGACCTCTGAAATTCCGCGCAAAGCCTCCGGGCCCTTCGAAACATTCTTCCGACTCCAAATATGACCTCTCTTTCCGCATCCGGAGCTTCGTTTGGGAACAACGGACTTTTCCGGCGTCTACATGGACCTTGGTCCGATGCGTCGGCGAACCGACGTGAAGGTGGACATTGGTCCGATGAGGGATGGTCTTGAACCTCAGGGAGGCTTCCTATGTACCATGCCTTGACATGGATCAAAGACCTCGTAGTTCAAAGGGTTTCATCAGTGAACCGACTTGAATGTGGAACCGTGGGTCCGCTAGTGGTGGGCTTGAACCTCAGGAAGGTTTCCTACGTACCATGCCTTGACATGGATCAAGGTCCTTGTAGTTCAGAATGGTGGAATACAGTTTAACGTCATGAGGGACGATAGTGAACCCTGATGTGAAGGAACGACGGGCCATGGGTGTCGGAAAACCGACATAAATGGGGAACCTTGGTCCGATGGAGATGGGCTTGAACCTCTGGGAGGCTTCCTACATACCATGCCTTGGCATGGATCAAATTCCTCGTAGTTCGGGTGAAAATAAGGGGGGCTTGGCACACCGACAAGGAGACGGTCTGGGCCAATGAATGTTGGGATTGAACCTCTAGTAGGCTTCCTACGTACCATTCCTTGACATGGATCAAAGTCCTCGTAGTTCAAAGGGTGGTCTCAACGGCTTGTCGTCAGAATGGAATGCAGTTTAACGTCATGATGGACGCAGGAAGAACTCGATATGAATTGGATGACTGGTGGCATTGAACCTCATAGAGGCTTCCTATGTACCATGCCTTGACATGGATCAAAGACCTCGTAGTTCAAATGGGTGTGCGGTTTAATGTCATTTGGGACAAGGATATACAGTTTAACGTCATGTTGGACGAGGCCATGCAGTTTAACGTTAGGCTGGACAAGGGTGGAACTCGACGTGAATAAACGACCGAGTGGTGGGCTTGAACCTTGTGGAGGCTTCCTACGTACCATTCCTTGACATGGATCAAAGACCTCATAGTTCAAAAGGGTGGGGGTCGGGGTCGGTGCTCACTCTAAGCCCACGCGAGTCATTCTCAGTGTGAGAAACAAGAGGTTGCAGGGACCTGAAGATCACGTCGCGAAGGATGCGTCTGTGAAAAGCGAAGTTGGGCTTACGCATTAGGTGGCCCATGGTGTTGGGACTTACTCCAGGATGGAAGACTGAGGTGCGGAAAAGCGCAGTGGAAGAGGGATTTGGGACCAATGATGGGGGGTGCCTCGTTCCCTATCACGCCCTCCACTGACCTTAGTAGTGGGGACGTACGCAGATGCAGGGGTGCAGCCATCTGTTGGGGAACTAGGGTCGGCCTTCTCCTCAGAACATACACCACTCCAATAAGGAGGATATCATCCCTTGTGGATGGGTGATTCCACTCCTGTAGAGATGAGTGGTGTAAAGAATGTTTGAGCTGGGGGACCCTTCGTGCGAGGCACGAGGTCGCGTCACAGTTTAACGTCATGTGTTGAGGATGTGATGATTAACAGTTTAACGTCCTGCAGCTCGGACGAGGTGGGTTCACTCCACACCCATAGGACTTACATAACCGGTACCCTCTGGTCCTTGGGGGAGGGAAGGTACTGGCAAGCTATGGCCAAGGGGGGTTGTGGAGCGAACCATCGAGGGTCCACGTTAGCGTGGCTATACGAAGAAGCAATAGCTGTTAGCGTGCCTATGCGAAGAAGAATTCGGAGAAGCAACGCTACGAGTGGTATTGTCTCTGGGACTTTGAAATCAAATCGTGCATACCTGGAGGGTCGCACGAGAAGGGGAATTTCCAAGAAAAGGAGTGTGCTTCGCGAAGCGGAGTGCCTTGGCCTTAGCATGGGGAATAGGTGTAAGTGGAGGGTGCTTCGTGAAGTGGAACAGTATTCACGGAGCACTGCCTCGCGAAGAAGAGGTGCCTCGCGAAGTAGGGTGCTGCGAAGTAGTGTGCTTCGCGATGTGTAGCGATCCTACCTTAGATTAGGGATCACTAGTACGGGTTGGGTGTTTCGCGAAGCATAAACGCTCCACAGCTACCCAGGTTCCCTTGGGAATACCCTTCCATCGCGAAGGCCCTAGATATTCATGAAGGTCATCCCTCTCGGAAGAGGGGCTCAATGTGAGAGAAAGAAAAGGCGTCACACGAAGTAGAAGTACCTCGTGGAGCTCATGATTCCTGGGGCAATGAGTGCTTCGGGATTCGAGAGAGGAGAAGCTGAAAGGTCAGATTGTCCGTCCTCGGGACTCAGGGGTAGTCCAGTATTTATAGGCAAGGGGCGCCGTGAAGAAGAACTCGCGTGCCGACCCAGGTGCTTCGCGGTGTGCTCGCGAACGTCAAACGCGGTCAAGGAGAGTTACCGCCTCTGGAGCTTCGCGGCAGGCTCACGAACGTCAAATGCGTTCGTGGAGAGTTACCGCCTCTGGAGATTTGTGGCGGGCTTGCGAACGTGAAATGCGTTCACGGAGAGTTTCTGCCTCTGGAGATTCACGAGACCGTGATGCTCGGGGTGCTTCACGTCAGTGCTTCGCGTCGGTGCTTTGCGAGACAGCATTCCAGACTTATTTTTCGTCCCTTCCTTTCGTGCAATAATTTGGCGCCAACAGCTTCACTTGAGGACCACCTTCCATCTTCAGACTAATGGTCAGAATGAGGGGACCATCCAGTCCTATGTGGACATGCTTCTTGCTTGTGTCTTTGACTTTGGTCGCAATTGGGAGGACCACATTCCTTTGGTGGAGTTTTCCTACGACAACATCTATCACTCCACCATAAGGATGACACCTTTTGAGGCCTTGTATGGACAACCGTGCAAATCGCCACTCTGCTGGTCCGACCCAAGGGAGTCTGCACTAGTGGAACCAGAGATGGTACACGCTACCATGAAGAAGATGAAGATCATCTAGGAGCATATTAAAACTACACAGAGTAGGAATAAGTCATATGATGACAAGATATGGAGACCTCTGGAGTTTGAGGATCGCGACCATGTCTTCTTACGAGTCTCACCACGATGAGTTCTACGATGATTTGGCCGAGGCTGCAAGCTATCACTGAGGTTCATTGATCCTTTCTAAGTCCTTAGCAGATTAGGAAAGGTGGCTTACCACATGCCTCTTCCACTCCAGCTACATAGGGTGCAAGACGTCTTCCACATATCTCAGCTGAGGAGATACGTGCATGACCCATCCCACATCATCAACCACAGGGAGCTGGACAACGATGACGGGGAGACTTTCATAGAGGTTCCAATGGAGATTGAGGATCGACAAGAGCGGGTCCTATGTGGATGTTCGATACATTTGGTGTTTGTTCGCTAGTAGTAAGGGAACCTCAAGTAGAGAAAATGTGAAAGGGAGGCTCTGATTCATGCTCAGTACCCCAATTTTTTCCTTTAGTTTGAGTTGTACCTTATGGGGATGTAAAACCCTGAGGTGGGTAGAATGTAACGACCCGTAATTACCGTTGAATTTTTTTTAAATACATGGGAATTTTACGAGTCCTTGGTTTTTGACTGTGCTTGATTCCGAGGTCCGGTGTGCCCAGAATCAATTTTTGATGTTTTGTTTGGGTACGTTCAGTAAATGTACGAGTGGGTTTTGATAACATTTGAACCGGTGCTCGGAATTGATATCATAGGGCACTGTTGAACTCTCTGTATCAGTAATTTCTTAGTGAGACCTTCACCGTAGTTGCATTCTGACGAGTTTGGAAGTTAGTTTTTGGATTCTTATTAAAGAAAATAATAATAAAATGAATTACAACACTTTATTTTATTTTTAAGCTTTCATGTGTTGTGTGTGCGGTTAGCTGGAACCTCCCATTGGATGTTGGGGGTGGGACTGCCACACCCTAACCTCCCGCGAGAGGTTACGATGAAGGGAGCACCCGAGAAAAACCTCTCAATTAAATGATAGGGGTGGGGACCACCCGACCTCTATTAATGGTGGAGGATAAAACTTCTCCACTCTATATCATTAATGAGGGGGATCCTTTGATGTCTTCTGTACAGTTAATTGTGCCAACAGGTGTGCCGATTAATTGTGCCAACACGTGTGCCAATTAATTGTGCCAACGCCCATGCCAATTAATTGTGCCTACGTGCGTACCGATTAATTTCACCGGCGTGTGAGAATTTATTAAGGGGTGTTTCTTTCCAAATTTTGAATTTGCGTGCCAACAATAAAATAACAAGACATCATATTATTTTTTTGGAATTCTCTTTCAGTGGATTTTGAGAGCTTGGGAGGATAAAAATTCTCCCAACGAAGAACGAGAAGAACGCCAGATTTCTTCTTCGACTTCTTCCTCACACGTATTCTTCCTTCTTTTGCTGGAACAAGAAAAAGGAAGCATCACCCATGAAGAATGATGAAGACATCCTTGGATTCTTCTTTTCCGACATCAACGGAACGACGTCTGCTTACCGCAAATTCATCAATGATGAATTACAAGCAAGGTAGGGGGATTTTTGAGTTAATGTATGTATGAGTTTAAACCACCATTATTAGTCATTAGTTGAGCACTTAATTTCCAAATTCTATAACCATAACGTGGAGGGTTCGGGCCGCATGAACACAGCCCAACCCTCTCCCCTTTGCTTGTTCTTGATTGATGATGATGGAGGTGGTACACCCAGTGATGACGACGAAGATGGAGATCAAAGGCCTTGCTACCTGCGGCCTCCACACTCCACCGCGCCGCTGCTCGATCCCCCCCGTGTGGCTACCCGACGCCCCCTATCGTGTTTCCCGGCGCCCCCTGTCACGCCGCACGGCGTGATTCCCCCACCCCCCCCCCCCCCCGGCGCACTGCCCGGCGCCCCATAGCGCACTGCCCTGCACTCCTTCGCGCGCTCCACGGTGCCCCGTTCCGCTGCTCGGTGCCCCGTGCCAATGCTCGGCGCCCCGACCCCCGACCCCCTTCCCACAACCACACGCCCTACCCGGTGCACCAGAGCCCTGTTCGATGCACCCGCGGCCTGTCAGTGACCAGCTGGCCTGCCCGCGCCTCGCGCAGCTTGCATGCTGGCCTCCCGGCAACAGGCCTCACGAGCTGACCTGCGGAGTCCCCCGCGGTGTCGCTGGCCGCACCAGCCCGATCTCTTGGAGCGAGTTACCGAGCTGCCTACGCGGGGATTATCGGGCCATACTGCCCTTGCGGTCCGCTGGGGCAGGCCCAGCGGACAGGGTCAAAACATAGCTTCCTGACCAGCCAATGGGCCAGGTCAGACCCAGCGAATCTGACCAGGTCGACCCCGACCAGGTCAGCCCACACGAGGTTGGGCCGAGTCGGTCCGATCGGGTCGGACCGGACCCAAGCCCATTATTGACCCATAACCTTCTTGGGCCATATCATTGGCTCCAGACGTCCGTTTGATGAACCATCAACGGTGCCGATATTCTTGGTTCATAGCCATTCCATTGAGAATACCCCACTGGAATTCGGGGTATTGTTGAGTCGCGGTCATGTTGGTTCTTACACAAATCCAACCAAGGACCGGGGACTATAATGCTAATAACTCACATCCCGGGTGTCCGATTGACGCACCGTCTGTTGCATTGAGACCCCTATGATATTTTAGTCCTCTGAGATACTTCCATGTGAGACCTCGTGAAACTTGGGGGATTGACCAGTAGCCCGTGGAAATGAAACTCTCAGAGACAATCGGACGGTGTGCAGAGACCTAGTAGTTGTAGACCTGATGAATGCTTGACCGATTCGACTCAGAGTGATTCGACTAGCCCAGTGGACGAAGCGTGTTGTTTGGCGGAAGACCCACAGAGGAAGGTTCCCCTGGTAGTTGGAAGCAGACCCATGCCACTCGACATGAAAAGTACCTCTGTAGGCTATTAGAGGGAGCGCCCGGTTTGGCGGCAGACCCATAGTGGACGAAGCACCCAGTTTGGTAGAAGACCTGCGGTACTCGACAAGAGGAGTACCTCAGTAGTTGAAGGTTAGTGAGTAGAACCTCATAGTCGTGACGGAGCCACTATAATCGATAGAGGATGAGTTCTCCAGCAGTCATTGTTTCTTTAATGAAAATCATGGTTTGAGCTATATTAATGACCTTTTTGTTTTCCCCATGATTGAGATTGTTTACTAGATAACTTAGGTATATGTATGGGCATATATCTATGTAATGGTTATCCGTTGAAATTATACTTTTTGGTTTATCCTTGTTGGTTTTTGTGAGTCATTGAGGGTCTCTAGGTCCCTACTGGTTATCATTATACTCACCCTTTCACGGGCAATGCTCGCACCTCGTTGTGTTGGATGTAGATGACAAACAGTGCTTATAGAGGCCGAGAGCGCTAGGACTGGATGGTATCCTGAGGAGGGCCTTACAAAATATTGGGACACGGTGGAGTCTGACGGACGTGGAGTGATGGGGAGGCCATCGGTACTTACCCTTAATGTAGGATCCCCATAGGGTGATCCATGAGATTCTTTCACCTTTCAGTTGTTTGTCCCTTTTTAGTTGTAATTGCTTTCAGTTGTATTTGTACTTTACAGTTGGGCTTGTATTCTAGCCCGTTGACATTTATTACACTTGTTATACAGCTTTTACTTAGTTTTTTCTTCTGCATGTACTCTGGTTGTGTGTGTTTACAATTTATAAAGGCAATGCGTTCCCAGTTTTAGGGAATTACTACTTTGGTGCTAGTCACCAGCCCCTGGACTATGGAAGGCGGGCATGGGGTAGTCATGATGTGGGCCCTGGGGGACGGGTCATGAAATACCACTTTTCTTCCTCATATTTATGGTTCTTCCACAAAATTTGAACATTAGAGTGAACTTGTTTCATATCACACTATCCCTAAGACACAGAACCTCCATCAATTCTTCAACATAATACTGCTCTTTCTCCAATGCTATAACTTATTTTATGTGTAAAATTGAAGGATTCTGTTTGTATTAACTCATGATAGATTCATTGTATACATTGGGATCTTGAGATATATTTTTTGAATGTAGATTGTGATATTATATTGTCCCAATATAATCATGAATCTCGAGGGGTCAATACATATACGGGTCATCATTACTTTCGTACTCAAATATTATAATCAAATTACATATATAAATTCATAGAAAGGAATTATCACTAACATAATACCCAATATATCATAGAATATTATCATTATACATTTTTTTATTAACATGGAGATTCCTTATTGTGTGATTGAATGGTTCTGATTTTTGTACCATTTCCATAGCTTCCTCAAATCCGAATTTCATAATTTGTCAAACATCATCTGATCTTGTATGGGTTTTCGCTTCTTACCGTAGAGAGATTTATAAATAACCTTTTGAATTATTGTGTTAAATGTATTTTTGTAAGGATTATCAATAATTTTATGGTGTTGATCCCAATCACCTTTAAAATCTATAGAGCATGTTCTCAACAACTTTTATGTCTACATGGAATTCATAAAATTTGTGTATTTATAAGGATGATATGTGGTACTGTAACACAACACTATATCCATAGCTCACTGAATATGTTTCTATAAGATTGTAGTAAAACATGGATCCAAATCAGATTCAATAGAATTTGGTCACCGATGAAACATTACCACTACCTTAATGTATATACTAGAAAGATGACGAAGAGAGATATATTCTTCAGTATAAATGAAGTGTTCTGAATTCATATGAAGATCGAATATATCCCAAAGAGCATGTTGTACAAAAATTTTTTGGGGAGTCTAATAGAAAAAATCCTTGGTGATGTTATCTCTTTTCCATTGTTGTATGGGTAATGGTTGTAACATCCCATTATATTTCTATATAACTACCTTAATTGGTAGACATATGAGGAACAATGATACATACTAAGAAATATAACACTCCATAGATTCCCACTAGAAATATTATATCAGATTTCTATACATCTTTATACTTCCAGGATGAATAGTGAATTATAAATTATGAGCTTCTTCTAACTTCTCTTTATATAAGTCTATTATATATGGTAGATATACTCTTTTTCACGAAATTATTATTCCAACAGGAAAATGGATGAACATAGGAACATTCATCACCATCTTCTGTTATTCCACATCTTCCTTATGTGAATTCAAAATCATCTCATTGATGAATGGTTGAATATTATTTTAAGGAAGCTAAGACCCATCCCATTTATTCATAATTTGAATATCTTTTTTTATAAAATAAATAAATATTCGATCCCAATTAATCTTAATCATTAATAGATGATAATGATTTTTTTTCACTCAAGGAATCATCCACCTTCTTTACCTTTCATGGGAGGTAATTGTTTGATCATAAATATTCATTGATCAGATCCAAGCATCTTCATTGGTGAATATCAAACACATTCAGTGAAAATAAACCCTTATACTTTATAATATATATATATATATATATATAAATTTCATCATATATATGATTAATCTATATGTTCAATATGAAGATTTCCAATATCAATTTTAAATATCATTTCACGTAATTTTATGAATGAATTTTTAATTAGAGAGAGACGTATGATATCACTAAGTTATTTTTTATGAGGACTCAATATTTCCCCCTATTTGAATAAACAGTAATTATATGAAACCCTTCTCCACTATAGGGTATGGTAAGAATAAACTTGTTAAACAACCATTTAACAAATTTATTGATACTATCATCACATTATATATATCATTATTTACTTAACCCCCCCCCATGATTTTTATTGGGGTGTAGATTAAATAGTTGTGAGAAATTTTTCAAAAATTATCTGCAGTATCTAAAAAATATAGTAAAACTATAGGTTTTTGTTACCATGGTTGTTCTAGTCCATACATAAATAACATTTTTCTTTTAGGGTTCCATCAATTTATATCAATTGAGATTATATGACACTGAATGGAAATATATGAATTAAAAATTCAATATTGATAAATTTAGCAAAATTTATCTCCTTGCTAATGGACTTTATCACAACTCTCAAATAATCTTCATGATCATTCTTTATCATTGAACATATAATAATATCACCTATATATGAGGCTAAAAAATTATAATGGTAATCTATAATGACTATATTTATTAAATCAATAATGTTATAAGGATCATTGGTAAGTCTAAATGCAATTATTATAAAATTTTAATGACCATAAATCATTTGGACAGATGTTTCGGTTATATCCTCAATGATCTTTAGCTGATGATATACACATCGAAGATCAATCTTGGAAAAAATACAGACCCCCTTTAAGTTGATGCAATAGATCATTGATAAATTCTATAAGATATTTTTTTAATAGTGATCGCATTTAGTTTCAAATATTCAATTAAATGATGGCTTAAACCATATTTATTCTTAAAAAAAGAACATGTTCTCCCCATGTTGATGTACTATTCATAATGAATCCATTATGTAGATTCTATTAGTTTCTCCTATTCTTTTCTCTAATATCAACTGAGTTTATTCAATCCTAATTCATTGAAATATCTATATAATCTGGTATGCATTCTATTGAATGATTAATTCCTTGATTCTAGGGAAGACTGTGTTGGTCCTCAAGAAACACATCAGTATATTCTAGAACAACATGAAAAATATTAATTTTTAGTTTCTATACATCCATTAGAGATACATATCTCAAATGAATTACTAGAAAAACCCATATTATAGATGTAATTTCAATTGTCTATATAGGTTCGTCCTCCCACTAATAGAAGAATGAATGTTGATTAAAAATAATGAATATAATGTCCCTTAATAAATAATTGATATTGGATTTATATTGGGATATAAAATGTATACAAAAAATTATAAAGAATTAAAATATAGGATGAATTAATAGATTCAAAGGAATAACCATCCCACAAACTTCTATTAGATATTTTTTATAGGGTTAAGATATTATCATCCAACCATTATAAGTGTTCACGACCATTACAATAGTAACCCATATCATTAGAATTATATTATTACACATTGGTGAACTATCCCTAACACATTCATTCATGATAATGATGGATATTTTATCTATACATGATGAAATATAGATTTAATTTTAGGCATGTACTGTGTTGTTTCATTCCACACTAATCCAAATTATAAAATATCCCTTTCTCTTATTCCCATTAACTATTTTTTTATCTAAAATGAAATTATTTTATTTCCTTCTACTGCACCCATAATACTTGTAGAATTATTTCCCTATCCTGATATAATATGATACTATATCCTTATATGATGATAATTTAGTAGAGAGTAGTAACCATAGAAGGATTATCACAAACCCATCAATGAAATAATTAATCTTGTCATTTGTTTTACATATTTCGTCCAAAACATTTCTTCATGACCATATAATGTTGTCTTCATTTTTACAAACATTATATTGTTCCTTTTGTTTTCGAATCAATAATTTTTTATCCATATCATCTAATTGGTCATGAGAAAAATGTTTTCCTTGAAATTTTCCTTAACATACATCCATTACATGCTATATATTTCCTCCTCAACATTAGATTTTCAATCAATGAAACACATTGATCATAATCAAAGTAGAGATGATAAACTACCATGAAAAAGTATCCCTTTCATTATTTCACAAGGTAAGAAATACATTCACTTTGTAACTTAAAAATTTCATAATAGGAAAAGGATTTTTAGTCATGATGAATGATGATGGTTATTGAAGTATGAATATTTATATCAGTCATACACCATATTCTGTATAAGTGGGATTATACATGTAGGAAATGTAATTTTTCATAAACTGATTCAACTACACCAATATAGTTATAATATATCTAGATTTAGATATAGCTGCTACTCTAGCTTCATTATCTTTCCCATGAGGGTAATATGCACATGGTTTACATGAATTGATATAGATTCAATTCATTATAATAGGTTTCCTTTATAAAAATAAACTAACTTATATTAGATAACTACATTAGGAATAATAATGTATAATTTATGAACTCATGAAACACATAACATAAACTATGAAATTTATGCATAACTAATATCAGAATCATATACATGGTTACTTTCGAAATATGTAACAACCCGAGTCTAGAGCTCCTCCATTGGTGCCCCATACCCGGTTCTCCACATGACCTCAAGCGAGTTTCTCCGAACGCTAGAAGCTTCCGACTAGCAGCGAGGGCCTTGGTGAGTCGGTGGGGAAACTATGCCCTCATTCGGTAAGGTATAAAAGGTAAGAAAACAATAATAAACAGTAGAAGAAGTAAACAATAAGCATAACAACAGAAACCAAATAGCAGAAGAAATGTAGATATATAACTATGATGACAATGATGCAGTAGGTACACGTATCTAAGGAAAACAGAAAACAAAAAAACGTGCTGAAATACAACTGAAACAAAGTGAAAAAGAAAACAAATTACGCTCCTCAGCATCGCGAGCCATGGCTCTGTCCCATGCTCCCCAGATCCTGGTGCAGTCAAGATCCGGAAGTAGAAGGGTGGATTCCCTTGTCTATACCTGCAGCAACATAGTCTGCCTAGGCCCAAAATCATGTCCCAAACAGGGTGTGAGATACAATCCCAGTAGGTAATCACCCAACGATTTATGCCTAATAGTAAATGGATACATGGAATTAAATAAGCAAGAAATAGTAACAAGAAATCACAAGCAGCTACAATCCACAGTTCTAACAAGTAAAGTACACAAGTAAACAGCCAACAACAAAATAAGAAACAAGTTACCCTCTGGGTAGCTCTCACAGCCTATCCCCTATGGTTCAACCTATAGGACTAGTAACCCTCTGGGTGGAACACACAGTCTCACCCCTCTGGTTCAGCTATGTAATTAAGCAGACTCTCTAGGGAAGCACTAATCGTCAATTCCCCCTATAGTCTCGTATCATTCTAAAGGATCTCTGGGGAAGCACTCAACATTAATTCCCCCTGTGGCCCGCTTCGTGGATCTATAGACTCTCTGTGCAAGCACACAATGTCAATTCCCCCTATAGTCTCACATCGTAATTAAAAGACACTCTAGAGAATCCTTTCCGTCAATTCTCTTTTTGGTCTACTACTCTAGGTTATCACAGTCCTGAGTATAACTAAACATGATCAGCGCGCATGTATCATCCATGTAAACCTCAATAACTACTTGGCTATCAAATAAGGCTCAACAGTATATCAATATAGACAGTTCCTCTCTCCTACAACAAGGTATGGAAACTGGAAAAACGCCCAATAGGAAAAACAAGCATGGAAAAGAAACCTGAGCACAAAATAAATTAGTCTACTCACAAGAAATAACCTTTACTAAATCAATTAAGAAAAAAAGGAAAACAACAAGGGAAAATAGGAAACATGCAATACCTCGTTCATGGGTATTGGTGTAATTTTCACATAATATTCAACAACTTTCAACAGAAAGGCACAAACCACCTACCTCGATCTGAGGAGATCAATATATGTGAACCATGATGATAGATTCCTCTTAGAACAACGTAGATCTGAAAATACACACAAAACTTTCATCCGACGATAAATTGGAAATGAGGAGGAATCAAGAAACAAGGCTAATGCAGAAGGAAGAACTCACTGTGGCGATTTCAACACAATCGACCATTCTCAAATCAGAGAACTTAGGGTGAGGCGGGAGATCGTCGAAATTCCGGTCGTACTGTCGCTCTCGGATGGACGGAATATAGAGAAGAAGGTGAATCTGGCGGTTAGGCGCAACCTCGGTCCATTTAATGAAAAAAAAAAGTACACAGTGTGTACTTCTTGAATACATGGCATGTACTTCAATTTTCCGTACTCCAAATTAAGAGGCCTCCACCTCAGCCTTACACACCGTGTGTGTGGCATGGACACGGCCAACACATGGCTTCGAGCTGGAAAAAAGTACACGGTGTGTACTAAGAAAGTACAAGGTGTGTACTTCCAAATGTTCCAGAAAATTTTTTTTCTCAAAAACTCCAGAAAATGGGAAAAACATACCTAAAAAGAGATCTGGGTTCTTACAACCTTCCCCCCTTAAAAAAATTCGTCCCTTAATTTCCCTAACGAGGCGGAGAAGGAGAAACCCCGAACAGCTCCGGCCACTGTGATCGTACATCGGTCTCCCTCTCCCAGGTCTCGTCCTATACTCTCGTGTGCTGCCATAGCACTCATACCAGAGGAACAAACCATCCGCGGAGAACCTTCGTACTGCGATCGAAAATCCAGATAGGATGCTCCTTGAATGACGCATCCGCTTCACGCTCGACTTCCTCTGAATGAAAGATGTGAGATGGGACTGAAATGTAGCGTCGGAGCTGAGAGACGTGGAAGACATCGTGCATGGCTCGATACCTCTAAGGTAGCTGTAACTGATAGGCGATCGACCCAACTATCTCTACGACCTCAAACGGTCTGACGTACCGCGATGAATGCTTATCCTGTCCCTGAATCCTCTTGTGTCCCATCCTCGGTGCAACAGGTAGGAAAACCTGATCTCCGACCTCAAACTCCAGAGGTCGCCTCCGCTGATCAGGAAAAGACTTATGTCGAGACTGTGTTGTAGCCATCATCTTCTAAATCAACTCTATCTGCTCTGAAGTCTCCTGAACAGGATGAGGTCCCAACAGAGCTGCCTCTCCTGGCTCCAGCCAGCGTAAGGGTGATCGGCATGGCCTACCTTACAAAGCCTCGTATGGTGCCATCTAAATGGTCACCTGTAAAATGTTGTTGTAGGCGAACTCCACCCGAGGAATATGCTTCTCCCAAGAACCGCCAAAGTCAAGGATGCAAGCTAAGAGCATATCCTCAAGCACCTAGATGGTGTGTTCGGACTAGCCATCAGTCTGGGGATGGTAAGCTATACTCAAAAGTACCTGTGTACCCAAGCCCTTCTGAAGTCCCTTCCAGAACTGATAGGAAAGGTGCGCATCTTTGTCTGAAACAATAGAGCGTGGAACTCCATGTAGACGAACGATCTATCTGATGTAAAGTAGTCCCAGATCGTTGATAAAGAAGGTCACCTTGATTGAGAAGAAGTGAGCAACCTTTGTAAGCCTATTGACGATGACCCAAATAGCATCTTTTTCTCGTGGAAACCTCGACAACCCAGTCACGAAGTGCATCAAAACATCGTTCCACTTCCACTCTAGAATGGGTAGCTGCTGTAGAAGGCCTACTGGTCATTGATGCTCTACTTTCTCCTGCTCCTGCCTCTGAGATGACGTGACCCAAGAAGTGAATCTGATCCATCCAGAAGTGGAATTTCGAGAGTTTAGCATAAGTTCAATGCTCTCTCAGTGTACTCTGAACGATCTCAAGATGTGTGGCATGGTCATGTCGAGTGTGAGAGTACACCAAGATATCATCCACTAAGACCACAACAAAGGAATCCAAGTAAAGATGGAACAGTCGGTTCATCAGTGCCATGAAAACTGTAGGTGCGTTCCTGAGTCCGAAAGGCATGACTGTATACTCGTAAAGACCATACATGCTCTTGAAGGATTTCAGAGGTATATCTGATGGTCTAACGCGCAAATGATGATAACCAGACCTCAATTCAGTATTTGTGAACACCTGGGCTCCTCGAAGCTGATCTAAAAGGTTATCAAACCTCGGCAAAGTATATTAGTTCTTGACCATCAACTGGTTCAGCTTCCAATAATCCACACATAGCGGAAGGGTACCATCTTCCTTCTTCGAAAACAGAACAGGCGAACCCCAAGGAGAAGTACTACGTCATATGAAATCCTTATCATGTAGCTCCTCCAACTACATTTTGAGCTCCTGGACCTCAGGTGTGACCATCCTATATAGAGGAGTGGACACCTGGGCCACTCCTGGCATGAGCTCAATAGAGAATTCTATCTCACGCTCTGAAGGCAAACCTGAAATGTCCTCTGGAAAGAAATCCCTGAAGCGATCCACCACTGGAGGAATGTCCAACTGTGGAGTCCCCTAATCATCTAGATAAATACAAGAAATATGGGCCGTCACTCCTTCTAGCCCAAGATGCTCGAGTCCTGCCCGACTCGCCCGAACGCCCCATTCACCTCTATGAAGGAAAGATTCACCTTCTGGTGAAATGAAAATGACTCCGCGGCAATAACAGTCAACGACTTCCTGGAAGAGAATCAACCAGTCCATGATGGGGATGACATCATAGCATGTCATCTCTAGGTCATAGAGATCCCATAAGAAGTGATACCCTAAAACCTCGAGAGGGAACTCTCTACACTGGTGTACACTAGATGTCCTCATTCCCAAAGGTGTGTCTAGTGTCAAAGAGTCGGCTGAAGAAAAGATGCAGAGTCCAAGGATCACCACAACAGAAACATACATAAAACTATGCGTAGCACCAGTATCGAAAAGGGATGAAGATAAAACTGAGGCTACTAAAATCATACCTCGAATAGTAGAAGTCCTGGAATCATACTCATGATTAGTCTGCTCCACAGAGAAAGACTGGCCCGTGCCACGGCCCTGCGCCCCTGGATGACCACTCTGAGCTGAACCTCCCTGCTGGTGCTGAGGAACTGGTGGCTGACTGCCACGACCTCGACCTCCACCTTGGCCCGAAGGGCTGGAAGAAGTCCAGTTTCCCGATTGGTGAGAACCTGGTGGGCCTTCTCCTGAATGAGGAGTAATGGAAGAACCCCAGTCAACAGCTATTGGTGAGAAAACCTGGCATAAATGATGAAGGTGACCCATCTTGCCGCAATATCAGCCCTCCATGGGGTCTCTCTGGCACTACGGCCTCATGTGCCCTATCCGACCACACTGGTAGCATGTCACCTGGCTGCCTGATGATGCATCTCGCTTCCTCGAATCACCGCGTGTAGGCTCCCTACGGTGCTTCTTGCTGTCATATGAAGGAAAGCTAACTCTGGATGTAGAACCACCTTGACTCGCAGCTCCAGAGTCTCTCAGATTGCGCACCGCAATCTGTGCCTGATTGACTCTGTAAGTAATGGAAGTCAGCTGGAAGATGTTCACCTGCGAGGGAATCTCCCGCCTGAGTCCATCATCAAACTTCCTTGTCAAGAACACCCCACTTCCATCATGGAGGGGTCTGAAATGCTGCAGCTCGGTGAATCGAGAGGAATACTCCATGACAGATCGATTACCCTGCTCTGATCTCATGAACTCCCGGGCTCGATCGGCCCTCAGGGTCTCCGGTTTGAAGTAGTCGCAGAACACGTGCTGGAACTCCTCCCAATTCATAGCCTATTGTTGTCCCGCCTTTGAGACCACGTCCCACCACCTCTTGGCGGAGTCTCAGAACATGTAGGTGGATATCTTGAATCGCCTCTCTGGAGGCGTCTCCAGATGCTCGAAGATAGTCAGCATGGCTTCCATCTATGACTCTACAGCTTGAGGTCCTCCCTCCCTAGAGAATGTGGGAGGATGCTGCTGCTGGAAAACCCACGTCAAGTCTGCCATAGACATGGCAGGAGGAATCGCTCCATGGAAGGCCGACATCATCCTCATTAAACGTTCCATGAACTGCGCATCTGTGCCCCCAACTAGTACGACAACCGGTGCCAAGGATGGCTCGGCTAGGGGATCGACAGGATGTCCCTGATTAGCCATGTCTAGCGTCTGATCACTACCTAATGACAGACGTATGACCGGAGGACGTCTCGGAGGCATAGCTCTGAAAGGTCAAGAGCACACCTTAGATCAGGAAAATAAGGACAGATATCACCATGGTACAAAATGGGAATAGGGGTAGAAAAACATAAAAGATTGCAAAACACGACTACATGGCGTGTATAGAAACTACACGGCGTGTATTTTTAATCCACTAACATGGGCGCATACTCCTACCCTACAAGTCGTGTAACACCTCAAACTACACGGCGTGTTTACCCCAACACATGTAGTGTACAATAATACTAGTCCCCTGCCTGACTCTTTTTACACAGCTAACCCACACGGTCCGACTCAACCCGAGACTACACAGCGTGTTCAAAACATACACGGCGTGCAATAGACAAGGCTTCGGTGGTCTGTTTTGTTGAGTACACGGCCGTCTACATGGATGGACCTCACCTGGCGTGCTCTGAACAAGAACAGCGTGTATAGGCGAAGGCAACACCATCCCGTGTTGTTCGTGACACGGTCGGGTACCTGGCAAGACTACACGGCGTGTTTTGAGAAAACAAGGCGTGTGGAAAAGAATGTCATGCTAACCCATGTTTTCCGTGACACAGACGAGTACCTGGATCAGACTACACGACGTGTTCCTTATGGACACGACGTGTGGAAAAGAATGTCACGCCGTCCCGTGTTGTTTGTGACATGGCCGGGTACCTGGACAGAACTACACGACGTGTTCCCTATGTACACGGTCTGTTCTACCAGAGCATCCCCGACTCGTGTTGTTAGTGACACGGTCGGGTACACGGCTCTGAACTCACACAGCGTGTACCAATGTTACACGACATGTTCCCGAAGTTTGTACCACGACACCATATTATACTCACACGGTCTGTGACACAGCCTGAAAACTACACGGCGTGTATCCAAAAAGTACACGTCGTGTATTCTGGGTTTTCCTGGGCAGTAGCTCAGAAACTGCGCAGAATTCCTGAAACACTAAAATCAAGGGAAAAGATTCCAAATTTCGATCCGTGAGGGCCCATAAAACCTCATGAACCAAAATATGGTGTTCATTTTAAGCAAGGAACAAAACAAAATTTATCTAACATAACAGTAGAGAATCTATCAAGCATCAATCACAACAGCATGCATAATCTACACAGAGCCTATCACAACAGCATGAAATCGCTAATGCACCCTAGATGACATGGAAAGAATGCATGACATGTGATTTATACAGGTGCCTATATGTTGCATGAGATGGAATACCATCATCTCATCGGGTTGCGACCAAAATAGAACCGCAATATCCAAATAGTAATAACACAAGCCATGTGAAATCAGATCAACTATAAAATCTCAAAACTAGAAAACTGCAATTAACGAGGTAGTATGGATTTTCCCTATACACGGGTTAGCTACTCCCCAGCACAGCTTAATGACATGTACCGAATCCATCCTATCCCTGGATAAGGTCTCCAAATAGTAAATCAAGAGAAAGAACTCCTCTGATACGACTTTGTAACGACCCGAGTCTGGAGCCCCTCAACTGGTGCCCTATACCCGGATCACCGCATGACCCAAAGCACATTTCCCCGAATGCCAGAGGCTGCCGACTAGCAGTGAGGTCCTTGGTGAGTCAGTGGATAAACTATTCCCTCATTTGGTAAGGTATACATGGTATGAAAACAACAATAAACGGCGGAAGAAGTAAACAACATGCATATCAACAGAAACCAAACATCGGAAGAAATGTAGATATATAACTATGATGACAATGATGTAGCAGGTACAAGTATCTAAGGAAAACAGAAAACACAACAACGTGCTGAAATACAACTGAAACCAAGTGAAAAAGAAAATAAAGTAATCTCCTCAGCATCGCGAGCCACGGCTCAGTCCCATGCTCCCTAGCTCCTGGTGTAGTCAAGATCCTAAAGTAGAAGGGTGCTTGCCCTTATCTATACCTACAACAACATAGTCTTATTGGGCCCAAAAGTATGGACCAAACAGGGTGTGAGATACAATCCTAGTAGGAAATCACCCAAATATTTGTGCCTAACATTTAATGAATACATGGCGGAAAATAAACAAGAAGCAGTAACAAGAAAGCACTAGCAGCTACAATCCATAGTTCTAACAAGTAAAGTACACAAGTAAACATCCAGCAACAAAAGAAGAAATAGGTAACCCTCTAGGTAGCTCTCACAGCCTAACCCCTATGGTTCAACCTATAGCACTAGAAACCCTCTGGGAGGGACACAGAGTCCCACCCCTCTAGTTCAGCTACGTAATTAAGCAGACTCTCGGGGGAAGCACTCACCGTCCATTCCCCCTATAGTCTTGTATCATGCTAAAGGATCTCTGGGGAAGTAGTCAATGTCAATTCCCCCTGTGGTCCGCGTCGTGGATCTACAGACTCTCCGGGGAAGCACTCAACGTCAATTCCCCCTATAGTCTCACATCGTAATTAAAAGACACTCTGGAGAATCCCTTCCGTCAATTCTCCCTTTGGTCTACTACTCTAGGTTCTCACAGTCCTAAGTTTAACTAAACATGCTCAGCGTGCGTGTATTTTCCAAGAAAACCCCAAGAACTACTTGGATATCAACTAACGCGCAACAATATATCAAAAGAGACAGTTCCACTATCCTACAACAAGGTATGCTAACTGGAAAAATTCCCAACATGAAAATAAAACATGGAAAAGCAACCTGAGCACAAAATAAATTACTCTACTAAAAAGAAATAACCTCTACTAAAGAAATCAATCAAAGAAGGAAAACAACAAGGGAAAAATAGGAATCACACAATACCCCGTTGAAGGGTATTGTTGGAATTTTTAAATAATATTCATTAACTTTCTACGGAAAGGCACAAACCACATACCTCGATCCGAGGAGATCGATATATGTGAACCACGATAACAGATTCCTCTTAGAACAATGTATATCTGAGAAAACACACAAAACGTTCATCCCACGATAACTTGGAAACAGGGAGGAATCAAGAAACAAGGCTACAACAGAAGGAAGAACTCACCGCTGCGATTCTGACACAATCCAATGCGCTCAAATCAGAGAACTGACGGCGAGGCGGGAGCTCGTCAAAGATCCGAACGTGCGGTCGCTCATAGACGGATAGAATCTGGAGAAGAAGGTGAATATAGGGGTTAGGCGCAAGCCCGGTCCGTTTAATGAAAAAAAGTACACAGCGTGTACTTCTTGAGTACACGGCGTGTACTTCAATTTTATGTACTCCGAATTAAGCGGCCTCCACCTCAGCCATACACATTGTGTGTGTGGCCCGGACATGGCCAACACACAACTTCGAGCCGGGAAAAAGTACACTGCGTATACTCAGAAAGTACATGGCGTGTATTTCAAAAATTTCCAGAAAAAACAATTTTCTCAAAAAAACCAGAAAAAGGGAAAAATGTACCTCAAAAGAGATCCGGGTTCATACAAAATATTCTATAATCACAAAAATATTTTAAATTACATCCTACTAAATTTTTAAAAATATTTTTATTAACCCATAAATATCTACAAATAGTATAATTCTTGGTTTGTATTAGGGTCACACTCACCATGCCCCAGAATGATGGCCATGATATCCTTAACCCACTATTTTTTGGTTATAACCCGATAGTGAATATATGCTAGAAACATGTCTAATTTTAGTATCTTGATATGAATATATTTTTAGGAAACCCATATAGTTTCTACCTTAAAAAAACATTAAGACGTCATAATATACAAATAATTATCCTCAAAGTCAAAAAGAGGGTTACATTACCCGATATATGTATTCGTAAATCAAGTCCCCAAGGATTCCACTAAACATTATCTAATATGAATAGTAACGAACATAAACCAAGTGACCATGAGATTATAGTTAGTTTATTAAATTTTAGTAGATAAAAACGATTGTATTCCAAAGGGTTGAGTTTTTTATTAGACTTTATAGAAATTATACACACAATAATATAACATTAAATTTGAAAAAATAAAATGAAACTGAATATTTTTTGTGAACACTATTATCCACATTATAAAATCCATAATATTAATCATATTAAACATATTTGAATCTATGTGAAAGAAAAACTAATAATGGATTGAGATCAGAACCTCAGTAAGGGTATTCACACAATGAGATCTAGTAAGACTTGACTTATACAGAAATAAAAAGTGTTGATAAAAATGAAATATTAATTTTTAAATGAGATCAAACATATCCATTGGTGTTTTATCAACTCACATAACAATATAAACAATAATAATTGGTCTCATAATTTTGGAATACGTAATATATGACATATAAAACTTATCATTGTGGCCTCATGCCAATTTATCTTACATTAATGGTTTAGTCCACAACCAAATACCCCATATACTTTTTCATGAAAGACCTATTGATGCACCGGTGATCTATTTAATTTTTCCCCCACCATTTAACTAGTATCTATAATCCATTCATCTTAATAATAAATAATAAAACATAATCAAAATTTTCTCTAAAATCAATAATTGTATGTATTAGAAGAGGAAGCATAAAAAATATCAATTCCTCCCACAGTAAACATGTACATAAAAAATAATAATAAATTATCTATATGGAATCATTAGAATTTATCCACATAAAAAAAATTAAAATATTATTATTATAAGGGATATTAATACCATAAAAATATCAAACGAAAATTACATAGGGAAAATACCCTTCTCACATTAATGTAAAATATTTTATGTGTATAATATTTTCCAAATATGAAGGAAAAATGTTTCTTTTAAAATGATCATTTAAATGTTGTAAAGTAATTTTCAATTCATTTTGATTTCATGATGGTGGGAAATTATATTCTTTTCTTGTATTTTTTGAAAAATTCCATTCCAAATTTTATAAAAATGTAAAAATGTATATCATTCAAAAAATAAAAAAAATATTAATTTTAAAACATTTTATTAAAAGTAAATCATTTTTAAAATTTTAATTTATAAATAAATTTATATTTTTAAACTAAAACCATGTAGTTATTTTTAGTATATTATTTACATGTAAGGAAAATATTTCTAATCGAGTTCAAAATACAAGGTCTGTTTTCGTAAAAAAAACTTTTTGTTTCATTGAATACATAACGAGATGAAAATGAAATTAAAAATGTAAATTATTGAAATATGAATTTTGTAATAAAATAAATTGGATTTAAAATATAATTATAAAATAATATTCCCAATAGAGAATAAAACATAAACAATCCCGAATATTGATGAAATTGTAAAATGAACCCTTACATTGGTTTCAAATTCGATAAAAATTTTCCGAACCTACAATGTAATAAATATAGAATTATATTAAATATAATAATATATAACACTTATATATATATATTAACATAAAAATTTACACATAATATTTTATAACCCTTTTATAAACAATTAATTTTAAAATTCATTCTTCCAGGTAATAACAACTTCGTTTTTTATATATGTTTTAGTTCAACAGTTTATGTCCAAGAAAATTTATATTTGTCACAAAACATATATATTATTAATCCTCAAGTAAATATAATATATAATCATTATATTAATATTTAGATTCATCCATTAATCATATATATAGATTAATAAACTACACAATTCATGTAGATGATATGCTATACAATGGATAATGTTTTCAATTTTTGATTGATGTGAAAAAGACAATTAAATATTAATTATGATTTATATAGTAGTTATTATATAATATATATCATATATATATATTTAAATAAATTGAAAAACCCTGATATTTTTTAAGATATATTATTTTTAATTTCTTTGATGTCATCTGTTGTACGCTACAACAAGATTGGCTTGCGCTATATGAAACACTGTATTAGATTGTAGTATACGTAAAACTATTATTTTATTGTGTTACAAAAAATTTAAATTTAAATTTATTTAATTAATTTCATGCAATAGCACATATAATATATAACTAGATATTATATGCTAGTCATTATAAGGGCGTGTGTGAATATTATTCCCTTCATTTTAAGAAGTCTATTTAAATGAAAATATGTGACTCTATAAAAATTTAAAATAAATCTTTATAGATTTTATTACTGAAATATATATGTAATAGTTTAGATGTAATGTTTTAAATTCATATTACATGTTTTATAGTTATGATATAAGAACAAATTAAATTATCCGAATAAAAGAATTATATTTAAAAAAGTATAGTTTTACAGCCTTTTGATTGATAACCCTTTTATAAATACTTTTTGACACTTTTATAATTTTTATTTAAAATAATAGACATATTATATGAATAAGGAAAATGAAAATTTTCCTTGGTAGAGATTTTGGTATTTATTTGATGAATTTCACATTCAAATGAATAGTAAAAAAAATGCATTTTAATTCAAAACCGCCTTTTAATGTAATTTATTTATATTGATAATTTTCATTATACTTTGTTTTAAATTTTAATTTTATTATATTATTTTTATTTAATACAATATTTATCATTAGAAGTAATTTTACAAATAAATTTGATAGAAACAACTCTCAATATTTAAATATTTATTATTCTTAAAAACTAGATATCTGGTTTTGACAATGAGAAAAAAATTTAAATGAATTAATGAAACATTTGGGTCCTGAATTGTAAAAAATAGATTTAATATATGGAATCATTGTGTCCAAATTATGTTAATTTGTTACATTTATTTTTGAAATTATGAATAGTTACTATGGTATTTTTATTTACCACATTTAAAGGTAAATATGGTCAATAAGGGTAAGAAACAATATGAAAAAGGTAATAAAATTTCCCTAACACATGACAAAATATTTTTAGATAAAATAAATTATAACAATATCACCTAATGGTCTGAATGGATTCATTTAATTATCTTTCATCCATGAAAGTGATTCAATTATAATTAAAACAAAAGAATATGACAATATATCACTCTTATATATCTTAGAAGTATAATATTTTTAATGTCATGATTAAATTGATGAATCATCAAACATAAATAGTATCTTGAAATAAAATGAAATTATATACAGAATGGTAATTTACTTTGAATTTGATATGTTGCATAATTATTATTAATATTGACAAAAGAGTGATATAATAATTATTTTTTAAGAGAAACACAAAATAAATGATATTAGAAATATTAAAATAAATATCATATAACATAATTTATTTCATCATTGAATTTTATGGATTCTTATAAAATGTTAGGGATTATTTAATGTATTTTTTTAATGTAATCAGGTTTTTATGAATTGTTTAAAAAAAACAAGTGTGAATAGTGTCAAAATTGATATAAACCGTGACTTAAAATATGAAATAGTATATTAAATGATATAAAATTATTAAAAATATAAGATTCATCAAAATGTATAGTATAAGTCAAAATATATCATATTTGGAACTTTTGTGGGTTGTGTTACATTTTATGGGAACTTAATTACCCCACAAAGTGAAGATAATAAAATATCATGGTACGATTAAAAAGGGAAAAATAAAAGTTAAATAAAAAATATAATTGATTAATAATATTAAAAAAAAATATAATTTAAATTTGATTATGTGTATATGACTAATGATAATATTAAATTTGAAATAAACGACTTCGGGACCATTATAAATGGAAAATAAATTTATAGTAAGTTAATATTTTATGACATTTCTAAAGTGCCACTCCTTCCTCTTATAAAAGGCCCCCAACTCAACTCACATAATCACACATTTAATTCTCTTTGGCTCATCAAAAATATAATAAAAAAAAACTCCCAACATCCGCAAATTATTTCTCGTGGCCACACATTAGGATGGAGGCTATCCTAGTGAGACATTTTATGCAAATCAAAAGGAGATACTCGAAAAGAGGTAATTTTTTACCACCTTTTTTAAAATCATTTTCCTCTTATACTTCATATAGTTATTTTGTTTCAATAATAAATTAATAAATATAGTATTTAATACATTCTGAGATTATATTTTAATTATGTGAAAAACTTATATCTCCTTTTTTCGTTCTATAGATAACAAAATCACCTTGCATGCGTGCATACGACTTACCGTCTCCACGTCGGGGTGCAATTTTTTATTCAATAATACTTAATTTATTGAGTATAATGATGTGTATAATGGATATAAATAGTGAATTTAACTTTATAAATATTCTTTATAATTAATATATAATCCAATAATACACCTTTTATCTATTATGTGAATGATAACATTTCTCGTGGATATGTACGGCTTACGGTCTCCACGACGTGGTGAGAATAATTATCAACATTAACCATTCAAGAATTATTTTAAAATATATATAATAAATAATAATGAAATTTATGAAATAATAAATCTACTGTATATATATATGCCATTTAATTTATTCCATCCAATTCAATAATGGAACAGAAACCAGGTTTATGCGTACGTACATCCTACCATCTCTTTGAACGATGTATTACTTTTCATTTATATATCAATTATATATATTTATATACAGAATATATATAATATATAAATAATTTTTTACATTATTTAAGTATGTAAATCATGATCAACGTAATAAGATTAAGAATAACATTTCGAAAAATATACACTAAATAAAATGATTATTAACCAATACATTCCATTAACTTGGAATGGATAAATAAATGGGTAATATAAAGTCATATGTGAATCATATATGATATCATAGATATTATTATGGTTATTTTAGAAGTTAATAATATTTTTAAATCAACTATATAGGAGTTTCGTACACAAACTGATGAAATCG
The DNA here is from genome assembly GCA_963277665.1 of Viscum album. Taxonomy (NCBI): domain Eukaryota; kingdom Viridiplantae; phylum Streptophyta; class Magnoliopsida; order Santalales; family Viscaceae; genus Viscum; species Viscum album. The sequence goes on from OY728156.1 coordinate 323,632,309, forward strand.
GTCCTAAGGTAGGGGTAAATTTTTCAATCTCATTTTATCTGAGATGGTTTATACGTAAGTATTTACATGGGTATATTTATAATCCACATACTTGTTTTATTATTATATAAAATTATATATATTATTATATAAATTTTACCCTTTGTGTAATTTTTATTATATTTTATGAAATAAATCTTTTGACGTTATTCAATTTGATGTACCTTTTGACTTTTCTAGAAAAAGTGTGAAAAATATTTTTTTTAACTTATAAGACATTAATAGAATTTTATTGTTTCATGAAACATTATTTACATGAATCTTCCACTACATTTTTTCAAAATAATTTTAAACAAAATTATTTTCTTAAAAAATAGCGTGAAATTTTGATAAAAGAAATATATATACCTTAATAATGAACTTCAAGTGTTTTATCAAAATTATTTTCCATAGAAGATGACATATGATTATATTTATATCAATATAATTAATTTGATGTGATTTTGATTGTGATGGAATTATTTTTATGAAATAAATTTATTTTATATGGATTCTGATGGACTGATTTTTAAGAAATCAATATTATTTCATGGGTTATGCTATGCTGAATGATTTATGATTTTTGGAATATGAATGAATGATTTAATTATCTGATGGTTGAGACCTATATCTCCCTCAAATGCATTAGGTAATGATTTATATCTCATGAGATAGACATGACTGGAACAATATATAAATCTTGTTCAGTAATATAGGGTCTGAAAGACAAGTAAATATGGTTCGGTAATACATGGCTAGAATGGAAAGTAGACCTGATTTAGTAATGTATGTTTTCTAATGTGATGGTCTTGTACGAAATGCCTTAGTTACTATGGAAATCATATTATGTGCATATTTATTTTCCAAAAATCAATGTTTTATTCCAATGTTTTTTTATTACGGTTAATGTTCCTTTATGATATATTCCTTACATACTTACATGATTTATTTCATGACACAATATTTTTTTATGTAAACATTATGTTCAGGTTTTTACATTCTTATGTTTATAGTTTGTTTTATGTTCTCAATTTTTACCCTTACTGAGCATTTGAGCTCACCAATTTTTATGTTTTATTTTTCTTAAGATATAAAGAAATGTTTTTTATGAAAAAAGGGGAGTATATTTATTAGATATTTTGAATATCATTCACCAAGTTAAAATATTATGTTCCATGTTTCCAAAGACACTAAACTAAAATTATTTTTGCTAGTATATTTGTGTCATGTATTAAGTATTCCACAAATGAAATGTAATGTCCATATACATCAATCTTGGGTATTGACATTTGGTACAAGAGAGAAGGTTTAGTCAAACATTGGAATCTTGGATGAAAAAACACTAATGAGATGCCTAGGGATCACTTTAGGGTTATTTTAGGGATTTTCTATGGATAAGACAAGTATATGTTACAATCCAAGGGTTTTTTTTTACAATCATGCCTAACCATCGGTTAAACTAAAAATATGATAGATTGAAATATTATAATAAATTTAAAATACCTATGTGTTTCTTATATATGATATTTATTCCTCACACTCTTCTATCTAGTCATAGTCAATAGACAGAACAACATAGAACATATTTAACCAATGATTTTATAATATGTGAAAATAACGGGAACTGTGAAGATCAATTTCCTAAGTGGAAATATCCTGAAGAGAATCATGAAGATTATATGAGTATCAGTAATAATATTGTGGATAAAGTGATTGTAAAGGAAAAGTAAAAACTATGTGATGTTATTATAGTATTTTCAACATTAAACATATGAAGCATCAGTTTGAGAAAACTTACGACTATATTGATATTTTAGGAAGATGACAATGATTGATCCAGAGTAATGCTTCATGATTAAAGTTGGATTATTGAGGTGTATATGTTTCATATTTAAATGATTATGTTATATGAATCATGATATACAAAAAAAATTTCAGTATAAGTATTTACATAAGGATTGGAAAGGATAAGTTCAATATTTCTATAGAGATTGAAAGGTGATTTAAGGGTAAGGTAATAAATTTAGTGAACACGTGATTAAAGAAAAGATTACCCATAATATGTTTCTTATATTCAGATAATGATGTTTGGATAATGATATATTTTATTTGAATAAGTATATTAGATGATGATATATTTTTTCAACAAATTTTGTAGTTATTGATAGGTGGGTTTAAGCTATCATGAATGAATTATATAACTTTTTGGGACTTATGTAATATATCCAATACATTTTGGAATAAGGTAACTTGCATGTTTTCAATAAGAATATATGGTAATTTTGGTTGTAACTAAAAAAATAAATAATTCAAGATGAAGTTATTCAAATGACTGTAATGTGACCAACAAGATAGATCTTATGAAATTTGTGGGATAAATGTAGGTTTTTACATTCTTGTTATATTATGTTTCATTTAATTGTTTTTTGTAAAATGAGTTTTGACAAAAGTATTTTGGATAATGGAAATTATTAGAATGGATTATGTTGGGCATCTTATAGTATTGTTTAAGGAAAAATCATTTTTTTAATATTATTCTATAATGTTATAATATTATAGATTTATAAAAAGGACATCTGTTAGGATGGGTGACAACACGTCGCGTCAGACAAGGCTGTGGGAATCGAATCCTCATCCAAAGGGTGACAGAAATTTATCACCTTCCCCTAGCTTATTGGAAGTCCATGTTCTGTAAAATTTAGTTTTATTCTATTTAATTTGTGTGATAGATGATGTTTAAGTCCTTTTGGAACCACATATGATTAACCTCACCATAGATGAACATATGTATGTTTTTTAGTTTGTTCTAACCATTTTGTGATAAAGAAAAATGGAATGACATATCATTATATTGATGGATATCATGATCTCTAACACTTTACGAATGAAAAATTCAACTTCATTTCACTGAATAAGATATTAAATGGAAATTTTCTGAGGCATGAATAGCGATTAGATTGTACTAAAATCAATTACGTATTTATTCTCATGTTCATTACCTTTAAGAAAAGGATATTGAATTTTTTTTCTTATCCTAGTACCTTCTTATCTGATTAATTAGATGTCCCCTTAAATCATCACATATTTATTGATTTTTGGCATTTATATTTCTCTAAACATTGATTTCTATCACAATCCAACAAAACATAATGATTATATTTTTCTTCTATATACATGTTTTCACTTCCCACATATTTTACCCTATGTGGACTCCTAATGATTAGTTACATTGTCTAACCATTATGTTTCTAACATTCCTTTTTAAACGATGCTTTATTATTCTTTTTTAAGATATGGGTTTCCATGAAATAAAATTTTTAGTAGTGAACCTTTTATATCCCCGAAGAATTTCGAGGGTGAAATTTCTTTAAGGGGGGTATAATGTAATACCCTGAGATTTTATGAGAAATATTTTTTTAATTTCTTTTATATCTTCTCTTGTACACTACACCAAGACTAGATTGTGCTTTGTGCATCACTGTATTAGCATGCAGTATATGCAACACTATTCTTTTCTTCTGTTACACAAAATTTCAGTTTATTTTGATTGAATTAATTTCAGACAAGATCGTGTATAATTTATAACTAAATATTATAACATAGTAATTGTAATGGTGAGTATGAATATTATTTACTTCCTTCTAAAAAACAATTTAAATGGAAATAAGCGAGTCTAATAAAATAATAAAATAGATATTTATTTATTTTATTAGTGAATTATATATTTAATATATTAAATTTAATGTTTTAAATTCATCTTATATTTTTTTCTAGATATGATATATGAACAAATTTAATTTCTGTGATAAAAGAATTATTTTAAAAAAATACAGTTTTACCGCTTTTTGAGGGAGGACCCTTTTTAAAAATATTTTTGATAATTTTATAAGTTATATTTGACATTATAAATATATTTTCGAATTGATTAACATAATAATTTACTTTGGTAGAAATTTTGGTATTTTTTCTCACAAAATTCATATTTTAATGAATAGTGCAAAATAATTCAATTTAATTCCAAACTACCTTTTCATCAAAATATTTATATAGATATATTATCTGTTTAATTGTTTTTAATATATGAAGGATTAAATTTTTATTATTTAGCAGAATTTTTGTCATTATAAGTAATTTCACATTTAAATTGGAAATAAACACATGTCAATACTTTAATATATTATATTTCTTAAAATCCACCCATCTGGTTTTAAAAATGGGAATTACTTTTAAATAGATTACTGCAGAATTTGGGTCTATAATTTTGAAAAAATGGATTCCATATTCATAATCAGTGGGTCCAAATTATGTTAACCGATTACTTTTATTTTGGATATTAAGAACAATAACTATGATATTTTTTATTTACCAAAGTTAAAGGTAAATGAGGTATATTTGGGTAACAAACAATATGAAAATATAATAAAATTTCTTTAACAACTACCAAAATCATTTAAGATGAACTAAATTAGACCAATATAATCTATTGGTCAAAATAGATTCATTAAATTGATATTCATCCATCAATGTGGTGTAAATATAATTTAAAAAAAGAAAGTGAAAACATGTCACTATCATATATCATATAAGTATAATAATTTTAATGTAGTGCTAAACATAATGAAAAATCTATCATAAATAGAATCCAGAAAGAAAATGAATACATATGCATAATGGGAATTTATTTTCAATTTTTATATATTAAATTATTACCATTAATATTGACACTATAGTGATGTAGTAATTATTTAATTAATGGTAATATAAAATAAATAATATTATATATGTTAAAATAAATATTATATTACATAATTTCTATCATCCACGATGTTTCTCGATGAGTATAAAATGTTAGTATTTATTTAATTTATTTTTTTGAAGTAATCGCGTTTCTATAATGTTTAAAAAAAATTCAAGTGGAGATAGTGTAAAAATTGACAGAATTCATAAAATAAAGTATAAAATAGTTAATTTAATGTCGTAATTTTTTTAAATTATAAGAATCATTCAAATGGATAGTATAGGACCACATATGTCATAAAGGGAACTTGTGTGGGTTATATTACATGTTATGGTAATCAAATTAAGCCAAAAAGGGTAAATAATAAAATATTATGGTAAGATTAAATGGGGTAAAATTAACATTAAAAACATTAAGGTATTGAAAATATTATGAACATGTCTAATTTTTATTGGATGATGTGTATAAGCCCCATAATCATATTATCTTTGAAATAAATGAGTTTTGGGAAATTATCAGCAGAATATAAATTTATAATTAATTAATATTTCAAGACATTACTAAAGTGACCCTCCTCCCTCTTAAAACATTCCTCCACCCCTACTCACATAATCATACCTTTCAAGCCAGTTGGGTTATCTAATATATACTCAAATAAGCTCCCAACATCCCCAATGTACACCTAGAGGCCACAATTTGGTTAGAAAGCTATCATATGGAGTCTTTATATGCAAATGAAAAAGAGATACTCGGAAAAGAGAAATTTTTTTACCACCTCTTTCAAAATTATTTATATCTTATACTTCCCCTTCTAATGGGGTTTCAATAATAAAGTAATAAATATAGTATCCTATACATTATGTGTTTTTATTATAATTATGGTACAAACTTATATCTCTTTTTATCCATCCAATGAATAACAATGTAATTATTCGTGCTTGCGTATGACTTACCGTCTCAACGCTGTGGTGTAATTTTTTATTCAAGAATATTTAATTTTGATGAATATAATGATGAATTTAATGGATTTAAATAATGAATATAATATGATAAATATTTTTTATGATTAATAAGTCACCTAATTCAAAACATTATAACCATTAAGTGGATGATATCGTCGCTCATGTGTACTTATGGATTACCGTCTCCACAACTCGATGAGAATCCTTCTCCATATTAACTATTCACGTATGATTAAAAAATATATAAAAAAATAAGAATAAAATATATGAAATAATAATTGTACTGGATTTATGTATATATATTTTTGTCATTTTATTTTATCCATTCAATTCAAAAAAAGAACAGAAACAACATTCATGTGTACGTATGGACTACCGTCTCCATTAAAAGCGCATCTCACTTCATTTATCTATCTATTATATATATTTATATACTGAATAATTAGGATATATAAATCATTATTTAAATTATAGTAGTTTGTTATTCTTGATCTATGCAATAATATCATGACTAAAATGTAAAAACACGTATGATAAATTAAACAAGTATTACCCAAAACACTGATTTAACATGAAATTGATAAATAAACAGATAATATTATTCCATATGTGAATAAAATATGATATCATATATATTATTATGATTCTTTTATAATTTAATAGTACGTTTAAATCCCCTATATAAGTGTTTCAGACACATAAAGAAGAAATCTGATTAATGGTTAGAGATAATTTTGCAATGTCATTTTTATTAGAGATTGTTTATATTCAAATATTTACAAGGGTATATTTTACATCCACATACATTTTTACAAATTATGTAATATTATTTCTATACTTCTATAATTATTTGAAGTTAATTTTACCCTTTGGTGAATTTTTATTAAATTGTATGAAAAGAATCTTGTGATGTTATTTGATTTGATTTACCTTATGACTTTTTCGGTAAAAGTACAAGGAGAATGTTTTTTAACATACACGACATGAATGTATTTGTATAGTTTCATGACACATAACTTCAAATATGATTCCAATATATTATTTGAAGGTTATTGTCAATGAAATTATTTTCTTTTAAAATTTAATTTAATGCTGAGAAAAGAATACATTTTTGAAAAAGGAAGGATATTTTCATCAGGAATTAAGATCAAGTGTTTAATCTAAATTCATATACATCTAATGTAAAGGATGGTAATGTTTCTATCCCTATTATTAACTTGATAATATTATGTTTGTGATGGAAATAGTTTTATGAAATACATTTAATTTATATAGATTATTATGGAATTATGTTTAGGAACCACATTTTATTTCATGGTTTATGCTATGATGAATGATTTATGTTTTTTGGATCATGTAAGAAATATTTCATTATGATATGGGTGGGACCTATATGTATCTCAAATTAATTGTGAAATGATATATATCTAATGAGATAGAATGACTAGAATGGAATATAAATTCTGTTCAGTAATATAAGGCTGAAACAACAAGTAAATCCTGTTCAGAAATACAGGGCTAGAATGACATGTAACATTGATTCAGTAATACATGGCTAGAACAAAATGTAAACGCAGACTATAATGAACTTCTTCCACTATAACGTTCTTGGAAATGATTCCATGGCTATTAGATAAATCATATTATGTGCTTATTTGATTTCAATTATTCTATGTTTTATGCTAATGCTATTGTATCATGGTTAATGTTCCTTCATGATCAATGATTTATGTACATCCATGATTTATTTCATGACTCAATATTTTAATTTTTAAACATTATGTTCATGTTTTTACATTCTTTTCATTATGGTTTGTTTTATGTTCTCATTGTTTACTATTAATGATCAATTGAGAAAACATGTTTAATGTTTTCTTTTACTTAGGATAAAAAAGAAAGGTATTATGTGGGAAAAAGGGGAAAGATATTTATGTGAGATGTTTATGATCATTCACAAAATTAGATGATTATGTTCTCTATATCCAAAGACACTAAAATAATAAGGTCTTTTGGTATTTATTTGTGCAATGTATTATGTATTTCCAAAAATAAGTATAATGTCCGTGTATGAAAAGCTTCAGTCTTTACAATAATTCTTTTTTCAATTGATATAAAAAGAAAATGAGAAATAAATTACTTCACTTAGTGGAGGCGGCAATCAAAATATACTCATGAGTGATGTTATCATTTTGAAATAGATTAGAAGACATGAGAAAATATCTGAATAAATTATTTCTAAATTTCATTACTTCCTAAAAATATAATATATAACCATTTAATATATAATTATTTTTATCTTTTAGATACCATTAAAAAATGAAATACATCTATTCATGGGGTTTTAGTCCCCTATACACATGATCAATATTTATTTTTCAATTTTGTTGAAGTAGATATGGATATAGTTTATTCTATTAAAACAACAACTTATCATAATCTGCATGATAATGGTTATATTATCTCCCCATGTTTGAAAAATATTTTTCAGAATAATAAGGTGAAAAAAAATTAAATTTCAACGTTATGTACATTATATATTCATCAGACAACCTATTTTATTTTATTTGTAAATACATAATATGATTGTTTTATGATAAAACTGATGCTCTAGTTATTGTGGAGGTATTTAAGTAAAAAACTTGTATGAGGCTTGTAATAAAAGGCTCTTGAAGTGTGATTAAGAGACGAGATGAGGTGACTCTCTATAAGACGGGGAGAGGGCATACTTGAATTTTGGAATGAATTATATATGATAATGTTTTATTCCAACAAGAGATATCTAAAATTGTTCATTGCTAGATAAAGGATTTATAATGAATATATATGTGTCTATAAAATGGAAAATAGATTCTTTTTGAGTTTATCATAATGATTATATAATTTTTCACCCCAGGTAAACCCGTTGTAACCACAACCATAATAACACATTTTTAAAATTATTACTATTCGTTATGCCAAAATATATTGTTGAAAAATTAAATATTAAAAATTATTTTGATAAAAAAAATATGAATTATAGTTTTTCAATTGTAATTCACCAATTTGGATGAATAAAAATTTAAATTAATCCTAGAAATTTGATGAAAATCTATTTTCTGAGGAAAATGATTTTTTACATATTGAAATTATTAGTATTAAAAAAATGACCCGAAAAGCATGAATTGGATTAATAATAATATAGTTAATCTATCATAACACTTAAATCCCTTTTCAAACAATGCGACTTTTTAAATTCCTTAATTTAAAATACTATTTTTTATAGAGGGTTATATTATTCAATAGTAATCAATAAATAAATATGTTTATAAGGTTGCCAAGAATTAATTGTATTACGGTTTTTTCATGTTTATTTAAAAAATATGTTTATTTTTAAAATTAATTTTTTTACATGTTGAAAAATATATTCTCATTATAAAATAACAAAATTATGTTAAAACTATTTTAATGAAAAATGATTTATTTAGGAATATAATGATTTTAATAAATTTATATTATGATTATATAAAACATTTAATTTTATTAAAATGTGGTTATTTATATTCATATCACCAATTTCAATGCAAGTTTATAATGGTATAAATGATTACGATTCAACAGAATCGGGGTTGTGTGTATGACTAACTATCAACGAGATTAAATAAATTTATAAGAAAATCTATCAGAAATTTCAGAGAGATATAAATATAAAATATATTGTCTTAAATTTTGTCTTTGTATTGATGAATAACATGAAATAGGATGCACCATGAATATCCAAAAACAATATATGAGGGAAATATACCCATGGTTAGCTTATAAATGAATAAAATTTTTAGTAAATATGTTCTATAATGGGGAAGAAGGTGAAAATCCTTACAATCACTAAAATAAATCATTCTTAAGGTTAATAATTATTCATTTTTAATTGATAATCCTTATTGTGTTAAATATATATTTTTTATTTTTAAATTGAAAATTTAATTAAATTATTTAACGATATTGTATTTACATGTATCACATGCTTTGTCAAACTCTTAAATTCCTTAGTTTTAGAATCCTAAAATATTAAAAATGAATTCACTATATCAAAATTTTTATGTTATTTTGTTTTTATTTTTCTGAAATGATTGATTTTTGAATGAAAAAAATAGAGCTTTTACAAATACTATAAATTTTATGAAATCCTCATTATGTCAAAATCATGAAAAATTTCATGAAACAATTAGTTCGATGGAAGATACTTCAAAGGAGTTAATTAATTAATTAAAAAAATTATATTATGAGCATAATAAAACATAATTTAAGTTTTGATATTTGGTTATATTTTATGATAAATAAAAATAAATTTTTGATATTAAAAAAAATATTGTTGGAATATTCTATTGAATTTTTAATAGTTTCAATTCTATCCAACAGTAATTTTTTATTGATAATTCAATTACTGTAATTAAAATAAATAATATTTATAAATTTGATGCAAAATTATTTTTATGCTTAAAATGTGGATTTTTATACATAAAAATTCGAGGCATTTTATATATTTTTTATTAAATTTAATTTTTGAAAACATTAGAAATTAGATATGGAAAATTAGATTTATAATTTTGAATCAACATTTCTTTATTTCGTAATAACTACCCTATAATTGATTATAAAAGTTAATTAAATATAGATATTATTTTGAACATATATATGGGTATAATGGGTGAAAGGGAAAAAATAAAGGGACTATGATTCAATATAAAACAAAAAAATTTACTTAATCTCATTTGAGGAGTGAATTTTTGAACTCCCAAAAAACATCATCAACAATTGATAGGTTTGGTAGTATTTAACTCTATAAATACAGATATTACTTTTAATATTTTTATGTATTTTTAAGAGTGCCACTCCCTTTACATATAATTGGGTTCCACCTCTCCTCACATCTCCACAAGAATTGAGTACTCAATATTGATAAATATATACCCAAATATGTCTCCAACTCTCTTGCTCATGTCCACGAGGGTCTGTCTTTCTCCAAAGACCCATCTTATTATGCTTATTGTGAAAGCAAAATAGGTTATCCAAGGAGGGAGTACATATCCTAATCAAACTCATCCATGTTTATTTATTCATATAAATCATTAAAATTCTATTACAATAATTATTAAATAATTTCATCAGTTTGTTCCTGATTGTTAAATTTTATTATTGTTTTGTAAAAATAATTTTATACGTACTATCCATCCTATAAGAATTAAAAATATGACTCATTGATACGTGTGAACTACTACCTTCATGAAGAGATATGTTTTTTTCACCAACAACACATATGTTTCCTTAAAACGCTCGATCAAATGAATATATATTATATTTAACATAAATATTATTATAAAATTTAGATACATTTCTTAAATTTTTAACCTCCAATTTTTTTGAAAATTAAAACGCGACTCCGGCTTAAGTGTGGACAATTACCTCACAATGCAATGTGATTCATTTTTCATTACCACCTAACATGAATTGTTAAAGGGATGAAATTAATGAATAAATATGGAATTTTTGACGTAGTTTTGATTCTATGAAAATAAAATATAAATGAATTTATTTCCATTTCACCTAATATAAAATTGGAAATGTCAGTCAAATATATAGGGGTTGTACAACTTCCAGTAAATGATGTGTTACATTTTTTATGGCCCCATATATGGTTGGTCCCTAAAAAACCATTGATAAAAAATATAATTAAAATCATTTAATAAATTAATTTTATACTCAAACAACACCCTTGATAATATTTTATATACATCTGTATTATTTTGGACATGAATATAATTATTATACCATATTTCCCCCAAAAAGATATAATTAAAAAGGTAGTTTCAAAAATTAAAGACCAAATGACCACAATACATATAACATAAAAATAAATAGTTTAGTATCTAAATAATAGAAAATAATATATAAAATAAAAATAATAAACATAATAAAATGAACATGAAATTATATTTCACAAAGTAGATAACTAAAATAATTTTTTTTATTTTGGAGTTAGAGAACATATGGGTCTAGAAAGAACTTAAGATAGGCAAATTTTATATTAAAACATATTTTTATGTATTCATTTAAAATAATTTTCTAACATAACCACATTCAAAAAACATTTCAAGAATGTTTCTTATACTACAATAATTTTAAATGTCATTTTCAATTCTACTTAACATTATTTTCAAATTATTAAAAAAGAATATTTCTAATAATTATAGAAGAAACATTTTTATGCTCATTACAATAGGGAACAATAAAGAGGTTTCTACATTTAAAATAAAAAATTTAATCAACTATCATACTTATTGTTTTTTGTCAAGACTACTCTAAAATGTTACACTGTTTTTAATAGAGGAACTAATTTGTTCCCTTTAGGGTGTTTTTTTACGTGTCTTCAAATGAAAATTATACTACTCCTTATTTTTATATGAAATCATAAAATGAATTTTATATATTTACAAATTATTTAATCATGTATTCTATGATTATAATATAGAAATATAACAAAATTTATATTGAATAAAAACTTCTTAATAATTTTATATGATGATGAGATCACCCAATATAACTCATGTATCAAGGCGAGATCGATATTTATATACAAATAATGAAAATTATTTATTATTAAATGGTAAATATGATAAATAAAATCTAGTAGGCTACACCTATGTAATTAAATAGAAATAAGTTATTTGGGGTAGGTTTTATTTTTCCATTTATAATGTACAATTTCTGTTAAGTATTTTCTTATTTTTATATTCCTTAAATTGATTTAATGACTTTTTCTTCTTTAGAGTGGGTTCGATCCACCTTTGTTGGAGGCTTACATGTGTATTTATAATTAATCATGTATATTTTTATGTTGTGCCTTTATATATATGCACTCATAGGAGGAAAAATTTATATAATGGTCTAGGAGTGCATATATATGTAAGGGAAAATTTTTACCTATTAATGTGTAACGTGGTATATGAATCTAGATGTATATATGTCAGGATCTTATTGTACATATATTTCCATGAAAATACTTTCATATGGGATTGGTGACATTGAATATAAGTAAAAGTGAATTTGTTTTCCTGTGGCAAAGGGAAGGTTTGAGTTTCCATTATCTAATGTAGTGTGACTTGAGTTTGAGGCAGTCTACATATTCCTAATAATTTAATTTGAATTAATTAATTTGATGAGTGTTTTATGATGTGTTTTTATTATTTAGTTTTATGTATATTCTATACAATGTGATAGTTGTTCTTGTTATATTAATTTCAAAAAAAATTCATCCTAACCTTCATGTTTGGACATGTGTATTCTTCATTTTTTATCATCGATGCTTGTCTTAAAATTATAAACTTTATAACTTCATAAAAGTGGTTTAAAAACGGTTTTTGGTGTGTGAAGGTTGTTTCTAATTATGTTGTTTTGTGTGTAATATTATTTTTAATGTTGACATGAATGAATATGGGTTTATGTGGGACTTTTTAAAGTAGAAAATTGACGTCTGAGAAATTTTGAAATAGTGCATGGGTTTTGTGTGAATACGGTGTTAAATGGTTATTTTTCTTTCTTAAATGGTATCTTTTGTTTTTTTGATTCATATGATGATGTGGTGATTGTGTGGACTGTAATTTTATTTGAATTTAAGAATAGGTTAAGAGAATGGGTATCCATAGTGCCTTATTATGTAGTCTAGGACTATTATACTAACTAGATTGGAAGGGCCAAGACCTTGTTCCCCATATATAGTTTGATGAAACCACACTAATAAAACATATGTTAATGATTAGAGACCTCTAGAACATGTATTTCATTCCTCTCGAGTCGATCATGCATGAGGTCACTTTAGGTATTGGCATATGATGGGGGAACACTATACCATGTTATTCTTTCTCCTATAGTTTATCATGCATGAGAAAATAATGGGTTTTGGTTGTATGTACTTATCACTGAGGTACGAGTATCATTGGAACCCACTAAACATAGATACATAGGAACTTCCAATCGTTCTTCCATACATATACTTATATTTTCTATGGTAGTAATTTTAAAAAGGTACATCAATGTTGTATATCCTTAAATTACATTTTTTATTATGAAATTATATTTTATTTATAATTTTCATGAAATGTAATCTAGGATCTGAAAACCTATTTTAAAAAAATGATGAAAATTATGTTTTTATAAAAAAATTAAACCTTATCACGTGTTTTTCTTACTAATAAGAAAACATTGTTTTTAATATTCATACATTTCAAACTATAATGACTTGGTATTCTTTTAAAAGATAAGGTATAGGGAATAGGTTATCAATGAACACCTATTGTGTTTCAATAATCATTCCTATAGATTTATTTTTATAGATTTCGGTTACTACTTACCGCTCTAGTTTTCTCATAGAGTGAGTGTGATCCCATGGTTGGATGTGAGCCTTGAGGTCCCATCGAGGTATGTGTGATAGCTTTTATCATTACATTATTGTGTTTATTTTTATTGTTAATTGTTTGTTTTTTATTTATTAAATATTAATGGGCTAAATCATTCCGAAAAGTGTGTCCTCAATGCTCGACACTAGTTTCTATACCTAGAGGATCATGGACACCTCTCGAGCCTTATTGCGAGTTGGCTTAGCGGACTTGTCTAGGGTCGATCCGAGTCGGTTCATGACATTATGGGGATGTTTACTCTTCTTTTGATTAATCCCAAAAAATAATGGATTTTTAATCACATATGAAATTGATATATTTTACTATATATCTAATGATATATTAAAAACCTTTAACTATACAACCAATGGTCTATATATATATTTTTCTTCACTGTAGTGTTGGATATCTTGAATTTCATGAATTTTGTACTCATTGGTTTTGAATGTATTTCACCACATTATGGGATTATATTGTGGAAAAACCATTTCAAATCACTCTATTATACACCCTTTATATGTTGTTAGTATTCTAATTATTTTCACAAATCCATTTTAAATATTTTTTTCTTTTATACCACCACTATCCAAAAAATATATTCATAACATCGCCAATATATTTTAATTTAGATGGTATTATTTCCAATGATCATGATTAATTTTGATTATGAGATGACTTGATGACATTATTGGAATTAATTTGAGTTATCATACCTTTATAAATTATAATTAATACAGTTGTTGTAACATCTAACCAATGAATGGTTTTTAATGTTTCATCTTCCGTAGTTTATAGATTTTTCTATTTTATCTTAATCCCATGATACCTAATATTGAAATAATTGTTTCAATATCTTACTAATAACATATTTTCATTTATTCATATGATTATTTTCTAATTATTTTATTCATGGATCATTATTCAATTTTTTTAATTTACATCAACATGTTTAAATCATTTTTATTTAATCCCCATCAGAGATTCATTTATATTAAATGTTATTTCAAGAAATATTATTATTTCTTGAATTAATTGCTTAAGAAAAATGTTTTATTTGTAATTATTTATAGTTAAAAATTTTTAATTCTTCTTAAACCAATTAAATAGATATTTTCAATGTTTTTATACATTATTTATTTTCATCGATAATACCAATGAGATAACTATACTTTAAGAATTACTTAGCAATTGTTTGCTCAATTTTTTTATTTTTCTATTAATTTGTTAATTCTTCATCAATGTGATCTTAGATAAACTAATGTATATAATTGATTTCCCCAATAGGTAATATATTATAATACATATCAATTTTTAGGATAATTTTTTATTTATTTGGTAAAATTCTAATTCACTTGAATAGTTAAATCATGGGAATACATTATCAAAAGTGCCATTTTTAATAGATTTGATAGATGAGAATATTCTACATAGAAAATATTCTAGTATTTATAGATCTCTATCATCTATATTTATTTTCTTAATTCAATTTATTTTATCTACTTATTATTTTCATTATTTTCCTAATTTCTTCTTGGCTGGTTCAATAGGTGATAAGTGAATTTATTCCACATGAAGAAGCTTTTGATCAATGTAAAAATATTTACACAAAATGGATCTTGTGAAAAATCAATGGAAATGTTTATCTAATCAATAGACTATATATACTCTAATACCACATGTAGATCCTAGATAGGTTATATTGGGACATTGGGGTTGGGAGGTGAAATAATTCCTCTATAGTTTAATAGGTTTTATATTTGTTTAATTAACACAAATTACATTGGAACCACTACCCCTGTTAATAATACTTTACAAATATATACCCTTTCCACCCTATTAATACAATTATTTGTATAAATATATAGTGAATAACAACACTCATTATTTATATGATTCATAATCTATGTGAGAGTATAATCCATATTTTTTAATCAATTTCATGTATAAAATTTTTAATACCACTATATAATTGAAATTATTAAAAATTAATTCACAAGTCGCAAAAAAATTGTTGGTTTGATATAATTAATATCCCCAAATATATGAATAATGAGCTTCCTAAATTTATAAGTTTTTTATATATAGGAACCATGATCTATTTTGTTGACATATTTAGAAAAGATCCATATATTTTTCCATAGGATTATTTCATAAATATGACCTGAATCAAATATTTTATATAAATAGTGAACATTAACTAAAAAATAATAAGATTTTATTAAAATGGAATCTGACTTCCTAGATTTCATAAAATTATATCATGCACATCATCCTCTTCTTTCCATCCTCAAGTGGATATATTAAAAAAAGTAATCAATAAGTCTAGAATTTACCATCCGTTATTATCATAAATTTCTCAAAAAGAAGAAATATTATCATTACTAATAAATAAATCTATGTGATCTCCATTGATAGTAATAGTTATTCGTAAAAAATGTATTATCACATAACTATTATTAATATTTTTTAAAAATTATTTTATTACTATAGAATTCAGTTGTATCATAGGATATATTATTTTAGTCCTACTTTATTTTAGATTTGTATAATATTATTCAAAATAACATAGTTGAAGTACCACAATGTTTCATCCTTTTTTGTTATATTTCTTTTCTATACACTCTATACAATATTCAAGATTCATAATAGATGTTAAATCATTAAATATTAAATACCATCATTGATGAAGCTATATCTATTTTGTTTTACTATAAAATGGTATCAAGAGAATAATATATTTAAACACTATATATTCATCCTTCCTTATTAACTATATAACATGTATATTCCCTGATACATGAATATATTGGTTCATGTCTCTATAATATTTGTTGATTTATAAATAAGGAAAATGTCTCCAGTTGATTCTATGTTATTGTAACACACCGTGATTTTATAGCATGTCTCTTTTTAATTTTAATCTTTTGGAATGATTACATTGTATGTAACAAACATCATAAACCAACAATGAAATATTATTATAACCTAGAAGTTAAATTTGTAAAAAATAATTCTATTAACCATGTTATGAGCATTATAATATATATATAAAATAATATTTTTTACATTCATACAAATGATTTTATATGTATAAGATAAAGATAAAATATCCAATTTGACGCTTTAAAGGCCATATTTTTCTAAATAAATTTGTATATTTTTTTTGATGGTGTAATTATATATATATATTTTTCGACACATTAATAAATTCTATTTCTATAAAATATAATAATTATTTGATATATGAAAATGAAAAATTAGTTTTATTGATTTTTTATTGTGATATGATTCATTTTGTGGTGTGTAGTGAAAATATAATAAATTTTAATTGAAAAAAAATTCCTCGAAATAAATTATAGTTATAAATTATATTTTTTAATGGATTAAAAATATAATTAGATAACTATTTTATAATTTTATATAATTTTGGTCATTTGATTCAATTTCAGATTGATTTTGGATATAACTTCTTTTCAATATTTTGAATGTTTTCACTTAAACAACCTATTTTCTAGTTATGTCGAAATGATTAATTATAAATTAACTAATTAAACATTTGAGTTTTGAATTATGAAACATGTATTCAATATTTGGAATACATGTGTTTAAATTATTAAATAAGCTTCCTTTTATTTTTTATCATTTCGAAAAGGAACTTTAGTAATTTTTTATTAACACGGTTAAAGGTAAATTGAGTAATTTGGGGGAAAATATTTTTATAAATATTAGAAAAATAGCATAACACTTGTCATAATTTTTCTGGATCTGTTATAATGGACAAAAATCATCTTTGAGATAATTATATTGCCTCTTGAAGCAACATGGATGTCTTCATGACTTTTTTTTGTTTTTTATTCTATATATTGTCTAATACGACAAACTCATTTTTTAAAAAGTATTATATTTTTTTTATGTGGTTATTCAGAAGATATCTTCCACAATACATAGTAATTTGAATTATAAAATACTCATATTAATTATTGTTATTGATATCTATTTTTTAAGAAATAAATGTTTACCATAAAATCATGTATAATGATGATGTAATAATTGTTTAATTCATAGAAAATTTAAGAAATGAAATTCAAAATTTTAAAAGAATTATAATTTTAGATAATTAAGGTCCAAAAATATTTTTATAGGCTAATTGGAAATTTTATGGACATATTAAATATTTTTTTATAAAATATCTTATTTATATGAAATTTTGGAAAATCCAAGTAAGGAATTATATCAAAAATGAAATTAATAATATTTAAAAATAAATAATTTTTATTTAAATGATATAAAATTTATTGAAATACGAAACTCAGCCAAATTATTAGAATACGGTTAAATATTTAACAAAGGATCAATTTATGGTTTTTATATAATTTTAGATGTAACTATATAAACCCATAATTAATAAAAAACATGTTTTGATGCTAATAGTTAAAGGGATTAAATAATGGTTAAAGACTATAAATAAGCATAATAATATGGTGTAAACATGTCCAAAATTTATTCAATTAATAGATTTATGACCATATAACCATAAGATAAAATTTGAGTTATTTAATGGAAACTTATCAATAAAAAATCGTATATGTTATAAAAATCAATGAAAGATATGAAATGTTACTCTGATTATACTTAATATCATTAATGTGTCCACATAATAATAAAATCAAGATATGAACGAAAAAAATTATAATTTTGATCATAATGAATTGAGATTAATTATATAAATTTTTTTGTAATATATAAAATTTATATAGTTACCCTAAAATATTCGGCATTTTTAATAGATTATTTATTTAATAAATAGAAAAATAATTTAATTACTTTTAAAAGTATTACTTTGGAAATATTTTGCATAATTCAATGTGGATAATTAATTTTATAATTTGGTATGAGATTTTAGAGATTTTTTAAATCATTATATTTTAATTTCCACTTATTTGTGTTGTATTTTAAGTCCAATTAAATGAATAGTATTAAAATTGACATTAATAATATTGTAATGAGTTAATACTTTATTAAATTAGTTAGAAATCACAAAAAAAATGTTTAATAATAACAAATGGGATAAGATATGGTCTAAATTGTATTCCACTTTCATTTATAGGCCTTTTTATTTCCTATTTTTTGAATATCCTTATAATATATTAATATTGCAAGGATTTCCAAATGTTCCCCATATCTCAATTATAAAAGGGGACTTACTCCCTCACTTCCTCACATTAAATGGATCCATAACTCTAAAAAAACTTACAATTTATCTACTAAATATATTATTTATGTTATATTTGTTTTATTCATTTCAAAATACCAAACATAGATCGCTTTAAAAAAGATTAAATGAAGTCCACAGAAGATGAAGTAATCATCTTTGTCAACTATTTCATGTTTATTTATTCTTAAGCTCTTTATACATGTGTGGTTTCCAGGATAATGTAATAAAAAAATTATTTTCTATATGATTTTATGTTATTAACGTATTAGACAACCATATTTTCCCTTTTATCCATCCTACGTAAAATTAAACCATCGAACATGAGTATGTACGACTAACCATCATCATAACATGGTGTAATCTATTTTTCAACACCGATTAACATGTTTGGGTACAATACTATAAATAATATATAAATAAATATATATGTTTATTATTACATGAAATTTTTTCTGGATAATTAACTTATCATCCATTTCTTTACCCATTCTCCATTAGGGGAATGATTTTATCGCACGAGCGTACAAACAACCTATCGTATCCATGCCATGATGTGAATAATTTTACATGATAAGGTTTAAAAAATGATTATAATAATGTATATAATTAATAAATTTGATATCTATAAACATGATATTATTCTTGAGATGGCGAAAGGACATTATGCACAGATGAATCAGGATAGTAATAGAAAATCATCTATAGGAAAATGTAGTATCTAACACTCAATAAAAGGATGATAACAAAATATTATTCAAAAATGGGTTATATTATAATTTAATAGGATCATATATAATATTTTACCCTTTTATTATGGTTTATTTATAGAATTTAATCATGAATTCAATAATTATTCAAGAGGTTAATGTATGTTTAATTAATGGAAACCACATGGTAAGGGTTTTCTCATCTCATATTTATTTTAAAGAGATATTTCACAATCACCACATGTTTTATTTTACATGGTGTATTTTACATTTGATATATCTTATGATGAATCTATTTATCTTCATGGTATTTAATGTTTCATTTGATAAATATTTATTTATATATAGATTATAATTTAAATAATTCAATATGGTATTGGAAACTTTGATTCAAAAATATATTTTAAAATAGATTATTCGATATACGAGTAAGGATTTGGTCTTGATGACATAAGTGGGGTCTAATTATAGATATTCCCAGGACGCATTGGTAGTCCCATTGGTTGAATTACATCAACAAATAACAGTTATTTAAACTATATTGAGAAATATTCATGATGTTATTGTGGTTCTGGTGCCATATATCTGACAAAAAATATTAAAACATTGCCTTTATAAAGAATTCGTTTCTTTTGTTCTCCAAAGGATTGTTAATATGAAAAAACGTATGGGTGAATTTAGTTGTAATATTATTGAATAAATGAAATCAATTTCAGTTATTTCCCATGAGTTATTATTTATTAGGTATCTAGTTATATAATGGCTTCTGTTTTCTGTTATTTTCCATTACATATTCAATTATTTTTATTGGTTCATGATAGTTTCCACAATACATTCCCCTTAATGAGAATTTCATCTCACCCTTATTTTTTTTTCTTTTCCATATGTTATGAAGAAGAGATATTTGAATGTGTTTTCAAGGATACTGTTTATTGGCATTTTTTATATGTTATGTCCTAAAAAATTTTCCAACTAATAAATTAGTATAATGTATATATTAGATTTCAAATACTACTAAATTGATTAGTTCATTTGGATTCCAATATTTTATCTATTCCAATGTAATAATTTAATAAACCAGCTCCAGGATTCTGGGTTTTAGGCATTACATTTGGTACCAGAGAATGTTTTGTAAAAACCTAGGAAATTGGATTTAGAAAATATTGGTTCAGGAACATAACCCAATTATATATGTGGAGAATTATTATAGAAGATCATACAAAAGAACAAATGTTTAAGATTTTGACATTAAATATGCATAATGTTTTCAATTTTTTTCTCTCACTAGCTTTGGATTATACATTATGTTTTATAGTATTATTATATAATCAAGTTCATTATATTTTTTAGAAATGGATCCTTGAATAAATGAGGGCATCAATACTAATGGAAAATATAAATGATATCATGATGAGATATCCAAAATAAATTCGTTAAGAGATGATAATGTTATGAATCTATTAGGACAACATATTCTGGTTATTATAAATATCCATGACTAGATAGAGAATCTAATTACAAAATGTGATTCTCTGATGTTGGATCTCATTACGCGACAATGGCCTCCAATATTTAGTTGGAAGACTAATTAAATTATCGCATAGAAATGGATTAAGACATTAAATAATATATTTATGGAATTGGGATGCATCTAAAAGGAAAATAATAGTCTTTAAATGTATTGTCTCAAAAAAATGATGTAAAATTATAAAGAATGAGTAGTAATGTTTTGTGAAGTACGAGGCTACATTTATATTATTATAAAGGTTTACTAGAGAATTAATTAACAACAAATACATCCAGATTGACCAATTATTTGGCAGACATAAGCCATGTATCGTAAGGTAGATGGTGTCCCAAACTTTTTCATCATATGATGAAATGGTTTTATGATTTATCAAGATAGAGATATAATTATCTAACCCCTATGGGTCTGAAGGGAAGAACAAGAAGAAGATGATGACAGAGTATAAGGAGTGTAATGGAAATAAGGGACTAGTGTAATTTTCTCTAGGTGATAAATGTTGAAAAAATTTCCTCGGTAAATTATTGAAGGGAAAGGGAGTTAATTATAATTATAGAGATATGGGTAACCTTGCTAGAAATCAACTGGAATAATGAAATGGAATCTATTGAGTGATATAACCACATGGATGTGGGGAACTATATAAATTAATGACCAATGAATCTTGGGAATATACCTCAGAAAAATATAATAGATCAAGGTCCAAATTATGCAATATATATAGACAAAGTGAAATGATTGATTTTCATGTATAAATTGATTATTGAATAATTTGTCAAATTTTATTATTGATAAAATCGATGTTATATGTTTTCGAGAATGTATAAGGATTATTTTTTAGTACTTTTTCATCAATGATTTAGAATCTTGTAATTATTGTCACATATAAAGAAGAAATGATATTTAGATGAATGAAAGAATTCTTGGAAAACACATGGTTATAGGAAAGATAAGCCATAATATAAATCTAATGATGAGGTAATTACATTTGAAAAAAATAATTTTTAATATGGATACAACAGAATTGGAAACTAATCACTTCCTTGGAAATGATTCTAATGTGTTGGATCGTAATCTTTTGGAATGATTAAACATTTATTAAATGATTTATGTTTATCTTGAGATGAGGTTTTATAGGTAATTGAATTACATCACCATATGATGCATACTATGATTAGAGATGAAGTATAAATAGTTCAAAGAGAAATAAGTGGAAGTATTGTTTTTATAGAAAGGTATATTCACTTATATTCTTAGAGAGTGAATAATTTATCATCTATTGGAAGTGGTCTTGAAATAAAAATATGGTCCTTTTATCATCATGTTTGATGATATCAATTACATTTTTCACAACTCTAGTATATAACTTTTCTCTCATCAACTTTTAGCTTCCCATGTTATCTATCACTCTATAGCAGAAAATGATAGTTTGATTGTTATTACATGTCCACTTTTTCACAAGCGTTCATCAACTCAAATGATAGTTTTGAGGTATCCTTAACATTGCCCTTTCTCTCTTATTAAGAGGATGATTTGATAAACCTATTTTCTATTTGGGTTTCCCATAAATGAAATTTAAATTATCAAAATTTTATTTTTGATGTTATATATCAATTTATGTGGATGAAATTTATTAAAGGAGTGGAGACTGTAACATCCCAAGATTTTATTTTAGGTAACTTTTTTATTTTATTCTTCTCAAAACCTTAGTTTACACACAATGGCCAGCATAACTGAATAAAAAATTATTATTATAACCTAGAAATTAAATTTTATGTAATGAATAATAATAAAAAATTTAATATATATATATATATATAATGAACTTTTTTTCATCCTTCCAAACATTTTTATTGGAATAAGATAATAAAAAATCTAGTTTTATTCATTAAAAGGCTATATTTTCCTAAAGGTATTATTACATCTATTTGGTGGTGCATTTTTATTAAATCATGTTTTTTAAAAATATATTAAATTCGATAGGAAAAATATTCTTCTTACATGAAATCGTAATAACCAAATTTAATATAATTCATTTTTAGGTATTATTGTTATAAGTTTCTTATTGTGGTTAATAGTGAATGAATATTAAATTTTAATTTAAAATAGCTATTTCGACTAAATAATTTATTTAGTTATATTATAAATTTGATTTGATTTAAAGAATAATTAGATAAATTTTTAATTATTTAATAAAAGTTAGTTAATTTTAATCAATTCCACATTAAAATTGGATATAATACATTTCAATATTTTGAATGTTTTCACTTGAAAAATAATGTTCTCTCATTCATTTAATGGGATGAATATTAAAGTAATTATTTTTTATTTTTTATTTTGATTTATGATACACATATTCTATATTTGGAATATATATTTCCGAATTATTTAAATAGGTTTTTTTTATTTTTGTACATTATAAATATCATCTATAGGATTTTTTTTATATTAACAATGTCAAAAGTAAATTGAGTAATTACGGGTATAAATAATGTTATAAATTTTATAAAATTACAATGATAGTTGTAATAATTTACTTGATGAGTTATTTAGGACTAAAATCAAAATTTTGACTATTTTATGGCTTCATGAAGATACATTGATGAATTTTATCCATTTTAGTGTTTTATTATAAAAATGTCCAAAAAATCATATACATGTTTTTAATAAGTATTACATTTATTATATGTGACTATGTAAATGATATATTTCCCCACAAATATTAGTTTTCAAGATAAAATTTTTATCTTAATCATGGGATATTATTTTTTATTTATAGGAAATATATAATTATAGTTTCACAATTATGATAGAGTAAATTTTAATTAGAGGAAATATAAAATAAATGTTATTAAAAATATTTTAAATAAATATAATTTGAGATAATTAATTGCCCCCAACATTTTTTTAGACAAACTATAAATAAATAGGTATTATTGAAGGTTATTTCATGAATATATAATGTTTCTATGATAATGTAAATAAATCATGTAATATATAGTATCATAATGGAAAATTATTATATTTTAAAATAAATAATTTTCATTTAATGGTATAAAATTTATAAAATAGAAATTTCTTCCTACTAATTGGGATAAGGTTAAATATTACATAAATGAACCATTAATGGTTATTTGGAATTTTAGTATCTATATTAACCCTTAAAAAATAAAAACACATGTTTTCATGGTAAGAGTGAAAGTTATTAAAAAACGGTTAAATCCAAAAGATAAGGTAAATAATATGATATAATCAAGTCCATAATTTCTTGGACGAAGTGGATTTGACCCTTACCACCTTAATATCTCATTTTTGGGTTTTAATGGACAATTTAAATGGAAACAATGTTATATATTATTTAAATCAATGTAGTTACAAAATGTCAATTTAATTGTATTTAATATCATTTATGTGTCTATAATGTTTAAAAATAAAGATATTATAAATCCAAAATTTCGCTTTATATCATAATTAAATTTGTTCCATTATATTATTTTTCTTTTAATTTTTGAAATTAAATAATTAAATTAAATGATTCTGAAATGCTATTAAAACGTTTATTTAGTTAATAAATAATAAAATAAATGGGACATGATATGGTTACGAAATGTATTCCAATATTCATTTATTGTATATTTTCAAGTATTTTTCTCTAGAAATATCTTATTATATTTTAATATTTTTAGGATTTCGGAATGTTCCACACACCACAATTATAAAAGGAATCCTCCTCCCCCACATCCAAACAGGAATATGAGCCATCTAGCTTATCCAAGCACATCAATTTTTACTTATAATGCATACTTATTTCAATTATAGTGGTTATGGTCCCTCCAAAATTAATACCTTAGATCTATTTTGAAAAGATTTAAATAAGTCCTCAAAAGAAGAGGTAATCATCTATATCAACTCTTTCATGTTTGTCTCTTAATCCACTTCATTCAATGTTTTATTTCAATGACAATGTAATATCTAGAGTAACATAAATACTTTGAGATGTGATTATTGTTATTATTAAAAAATATCCACCATTTTATCTATCTTATAGAAAACGACAACAATACTCTTGTGTACGTATGACATTCCATCTCCCTGATGTGGTGTAATCTTTATTAATCACCAATTCAATTAAGGTAATCTGAAACGTAAGGGTTTTTATTAGCTCACTTTCATTTCAATGAGATATTTAATATTCACCCCTTAATTTTAGGTGGTTTGCTGCTACTTTGATATAAAATATCATAAATATATTTATAACAATGGTATTAATTTTTTTATTTTATAAATATATACTTTTATGGGGCTTATGATAATAATACTCCAAAGTTTCATGGGTCACTTTAATTAAAAATATAATTTTACATTGAATACTCAATATATAATGAATGATAAGGATAAGAAGACATGGGTTGGGTCCAGTATTAGATATCCTTTAATTGATTTAGTAGTATCATGATTTGAATCAGTTGGAAAACCCAAATTAGTATATACTATCTTGAGAATATATCCCGATTGTAGAGTTGTTCCTCAGCCAGATACATGACATCCAATATAAAAGATTTTATTTCAATATGAATTCATTTCATTTATTATCCAAAAGATTTAGAATATAAAAAAATATTGGGATGAATGTCATTCCTAGTTTAATGGTTAAATGTAAATTGTTTCATTTATTTACCTTCTGGTATTGTTTTTTCCTTACCTTGATATTTTAAAGGCTCGTCCTTGTTGATTTATTCTCATTTATTCCTGTTAGATTCAATTGTACATTACACATATAGAGCATTATATATCACCCTTATTCTGTTTCCATTTTTTATGTTTTGTATATGATATATTAGAATGGGTTTTCAAAGATACAATTGATTATGAGTTGTTGTGTATTATGTTTTTCCTTAATTTCCTAATGTAAAAAGGGCATCATGAATGTATCATGTTTTGAAAACTACTAAATAGATTAGTCATTTGGTATTTGAATATAACATCTATGTCAGTGTAATTTATTAAGGAATTGGGTCTATGATTCGTGTATCAGGTTGTTATAGTAGTGAATTTTTTATTCTTCAGATCTTCATTATTTTAAATCTTTACTACATTCTTTTTTTCCTCAAAAGACCCAAATCTGTAACGACTACAAATAAATCCTTCTATATACCATCATGTTATTTATAATTGGTGACTCAAATGATTCATCAACTATGTTCATAGATATTATCCAACTAGTCATTTGATAAAATACTAAAAATATTAATGTAAAACATATTTCCATAATATACAAAAGTCATAATTTCTTAATGGAAATCATGATTCCGGAATTTATTACTATATTGATGTTATGATTATATTAACACTTTTTTCACCAAAAAAATTTACAAACTAAAATATGATGCATTTAAAAAGAAATTATTTCTTACCATGTCTGATATGTCCTATAGTGGAATAGTGATCAACAAGTTAATTTTTTATCCATGTTGCTTTCATCTTCCCTATGATTCACACAACAAACTCAGTTTGAAATATATGTTCTATATATTTTCAATATTATTTCACTTGTAATATTATCATACAAAAAAATATAGGACATATTCAGTATAATGAATACCCCTTATAAATACCTCGACCATAGTTAGAAACAGTTAGTGGTTACTTTATTATATTTTTACTAGAAACATGTGATCATATCCCAAATGAACAAATAACTTAATAGTTATGGTAAAAAACAATTATACCTAATTATAATATTATGTTGAAAATATAAAACACATAGCATTAGAAACATTCTTGTATCCTTCATACTATTCATAATATCATTCTTCACTTCCAGTGGAAACAATATAATATAATCTAAAAAATTAGGTGCACAATAAAACATATGTAAATCCAAAGATATAAGAATTAAATAATACATAATTAACAAGGGGATGTGGATAATAAAGACACTTTAATTTCAATAAATAACATCTGTTC
Organism: Viscum album; assembly: GCA_963277665.1. NCBI lineage: Eukaryota > Viridiplantae > Streptophyta > Magnoliopsida > Santalales > Viscaceae > Viscum > Viscum album. The sequence goes on from OY728156.1 coordinate 323,659,870, forward strand.
AACGAAAATCCATTGATTATATCAATATTGAAAACATATGCATATTGAAAATTGATTTTTTTTTAAAAGTAATGCTTAGTTCTTCACATTCATGATCATGGAATATCAACCAAGAAATCATGATTATTACAGTCAAGGCCTCCCAAAAAATGTATTATCATTTTTTCTTGTAATCTTAACCATGAATTCATATTTTTCTAGGTAGTCATTCACCAAATACAAATATATTATGATATGATTTTAGTGCCTCAAACTAGGAATCATGCCAAACCAGTTTGTTTCATGATGCCCATCGATTAATTAATAATATATCCATAACCAATCACACACTAATCCTTTAACATCTTATGCAGTCTTCAAATTTAGAATGATCAATACAATTCATTATAAAAATGAATTTTAATTATAAAATTATCTAAATTGAATCAATATTACATTACTTCAACACATCATCCTCACTAAAATCCTAGAGTTAGAAAATGATGAAATGGATGGATCGTATACTTAGAAAAATCAACGGTGTTTCCATAGTTTAAAACAACACTAAAATATCATTACATCATTTATTTAGGAAAACCCTTCTTCCACATTAAAAAAACATGTTATAATATTATAACTACAACAATATTAACGAAAACATTTTATTTGAAAAGAAAATTTGAATTGTGTAATTGAAGCCTCAAATCATTGATTAGTCCTAATGGTGAAAAATACCCATGATTTCATTTATGTTAAAACTCGTATTCCTTTAATACATTAAGTGAATACTCAAAACCACATCATTTGAAAAATTACTAGTAAAATCGATTTAATATTTTTTTGTAATAAATCAATCATGGGTGAAAATTATTTTAGATAAACCTAGGGCATTATAAATAAAATTTATAAAAAAACACAATCAGAATTCAAGGACATGGAAGAAATTTTTTTCTATAATAGAGAGAAAATAAATTCAATTTTTTCATAAAATAATTTTTATCATATATCATAGTACAGAAGAGAGGGAAATGGTAATAAAATTTCAAAATTAAATCAATAACCAAAATAAAATAAATTATTTTTTTAAGAGATAAATATCATATAATTTTACTCAATTTCAATTATAACATAAAAACCATGAAATAAAATGATTTTGTACATGAAATCCTTTATAGCTATCATATATTTTAAATAGTAACCCCTTTTAAATTAATTAAAAAAAACAAAAAATTAAATTCCATTAATGTAATGGTATTCATGATATATAATATCAAAGGGATATTATTTAGAAAAAAATAATTAAATAAGTGTCGAATATATAATATGTATCATTGATGAAAAAGAGAGATGACAAACCCATTTCCGCATATATGAATGTATATTAAGTGACTTTACCCCTATTATATGATATTAATCATTTAGATCAAATATTAAGGACCCTTATAAAAGACATTTAATAGGACTACAAAAAATAACTCAATACTAGGGTAGTTGATTGGAGAATTGGGTAGGGGTTGGTCAAGCTATATTGATCAATATGGTGTAATGAAAAGTGATAAGAGGTTTCCTTTTATAAGGGAGTGTAATGTCACACTTTTAATTAAAAATATTATTAAAATATAAATGAGTAATTTCCTTGAATTTTTTTTCCAAGTGGCCATATATTTTATTAAGAAGTGTTAATAGTCAAAATATTATTATCCAATTAAAAATATATAAGTTCTTGTATTATATTGAAATATAATTAAGTTATTGTTATAAAAATTTATTCTAAATAGCATTATATATTATGTAATAGAGTCAATGGTCAACATGTCATATTATAATGAAATATATATAGATTTTGGTTTCATTTGGAATCTTATCTTATGGTCTAACTACTTCATTGAGGAATTTTATCCTAAACTATGGTAACCACTTTTTTAGTATATAAGGGTTACAATTTTACTTATAAGATATAAATTTGGTCATAAATGTATAAAGTCACCCATATTCAACAAAATATTATCATTGATGATCTATTTATATATTTTAATTATTTTATTATAATTTAATAATGTTTTAATCTTCAAAAATATCATTAATTATAATTTTTAATGAATTCATTTACATTAACATTAAAGTCATAACTATTGTCAAAAAATTAGAATATAAAACACTATCATATTACTAAATGTTATATTTATCTAAAATTTTCATGAACGATTTTAATTCAATGAAATTGTATTTTATTTTATATTTTTAAATTTATTTAACTTATTTTTCTATTCATTGAAGAAATATCATGTCAGAGTTGCATGATCATTTAGCATAATGATTGAATAAGTAAAATGTATAAAAATATTATCCTAATAAAAAATTTCCTTATTTAAAAAAATTTTAGAACGAAACTTATACTATTTTTACCCATATGAATTTTTTTACTGATATTAGAATCTATAGAGTGTCATTTTGGTATTTTCATTACTTAAAATTAATACAAATTTAACTATCAATGAAAATGGATCCAAAAATATATATATTCTCATTTTTGTCATTTATGGTCTAAGTTTATCTATATAATGAACTAAATTCAAGTTTTTTATTGTTTATTGGAACAGATCTCATGGTTTTGTTATTATTTGACCCGTTTTATCATTTTTGAGGTGAAGAATAATTATCATGTGTTCCATTCAAAATGACCAAAAAATAGAAATTATTTCAAAATTTAATCACAATGATTCGAAATATGTTTAACATTTTTCAATAAACAATATCTAGAAGTGGATTAAATAAATTTTAATATAAATGTGTAAACCCCATGGATAAATATTTTTTTAAAAAATACTATTTAAAAAAATTATCTTATTTAAAAATCCTGAATATTCTTGATTGAAATTGAATGAATTTGATTATAATAATTCATATTTATCATATTTATTATTAATAAATACTCCAAAATATATATGGACATTAACATTACTCAATATAATGAACAGAACTGACAATATTGGAAAAGTATACATTATTAAGTATTCAAAGACAAATAATTCCGTTATAAGAAATTTAAAAACTACACATTAATTTAATTTTGAAATTATGTTATAAAAAATCATTAAGTTTTTATGAAGATTATTATCAAAAAGTGAAAGAAATTAACTGTAATGTTTTTACATATAATGAATTAAAAATCGATGATAATGTATCATGTAAATAGAAAATAAATTTACAAAAAATGTGGTCTTATATAGTATGAATTTTATATGAATTTTGAATTAACTAAATAAGATCTATAAATATTTCATAATATGTTCAATATTTTTTATCCTCATAAATTTAATTTTTATTTTATAATATAAGATATTGTGTTTTAATCTCAACTCTTTTTGTCATGTAATCTATCAAAAACATAGAACTCATATAAAGAGAAATATGTTATAAAATTTTTAGGGGTTAATTTATCCACACATAAATTATTCATTACCATGAAAATTTTTTATTTCAAACAAATGGTTCCAAATTATGTTATATCTAAACTAGAAAATACATCATAGATAGTAATAATAAAATATTAACTGAATAGGGGATATTGGAAATGTAATGGTTTCTCGAAAGTACACATAATATGGTTCTCTGATAAGGTGGAATTTACTATTAAGTCAAAATACAAAATTGGAGGGAAAAATAAAATCTGAAAAGTAATAAATAGTTATATAGAACATGGAAATTAGAGAGAGAACCACCATAATACCATAAACTATTAAAGGGTTAAACAATAATGAATTTATTGGAAATTAATGTAAAAGAAAAAAAAATTATTTCAAGATCCTTTTCATATATTTTTTTTATGATTCAGCTAAAAAATTATAAATCATATAAAATAATTATACAAAAAACATTGGATAATTTCAAGTCAAAATATATGTACTGGAAGCATTTTTTCAAATAAGGAATAGTTTTCCATTTTAATAGAAAATACATGATAACATGATTATAACTCATAATCAAGATGGATAAATTATTTCATAATTAGTTATATAAATTTTATTGGATTGACCTTCTCCACCTGTATTCTTCATTAGAATGATCCCCTGATTCTTAGAGCATTGTTTCTAATAATGTACCACATCTTTATTTATTATTATTTTGATAATTGTGGTTTATCTAATTTTCTAAAATTCAAGAGCCTTATGTACCCTTTGTCCACACATGAAACAATTTCATGATACCACTATGTAAGTACATAGGTGTTTCATTACACAATTTACACATTTTTATTGTTCCATCCTTCTCTTCATTTAATTTTCATCATTAATTTTTTCATGTCACATAAACCTCCTTTTCTTAAAATTTTTTCCATTAAAAATATATGACATAGAAAAATCATTCTTTATTATAATGATACATGATACTAGTCATTGTATTAAGAAAAATATTGAGATACTATTAAACATCACTGGATTTGTTTAAATATATCAATGAAATTTTCAATATTATTTTTTGGATTAAATATGTAGTATATATTTTTTTCTAATAATTAACACTTTTTATCATACATAATAAAAATTCCCGCTACATTCTTTATTAAATTAATGAATTTCCTTTCAATATCATATCCATTCTCATGAGGAATGTATTTCTCAAATAATGTCACATTAAACGGTATCTATTTCATGATATCATGTTAATAATCCTCTTTAGTTTTCTTAAACACTGACTAATATTTTTTGATAAATCATTTCAAACAATAATATGCTAGAATGTCCTTATATCGTTCTTGAATTCCCAAAGATAAGAATATGTGTAGTGAAATAATCCATCATTAATATAATAGTGGATCAGTAGTGTAATTAAAAGATAATGGATTCTATTGCTTGACGTGATCCAGCCTTGGTGAATCATGCACAACATAATTGGTTTTAATATACATCCTAGGTTATTCATCATAACTCAATTAAACATCTCTAATATGGACATGATCTTCTTAGTAAAAACAAAATCTATAATGGTATACTTAGTATGGAAATCCCTATATTGGCCACTATTATAGATTCCTTTTATACTCAAAGGCTTTTAACAAAACAATGGCACAAACTATGTTAGATTCTAAAAATAAATATTATTGATCCATAAAATAAAAAAACCTATATGGTAAATTTACCCAATTTTTGTAAGGTATTATCCTAATTTATATATTATATATTCTCATTTATAATTTAGATCTGGAGATTTATTATAAACATTATCATTAAAATCTATATAACACCTAACCCCCATTGAATAGTTCCTATGGTTACAATATTACATTATAACTATATACATGTGACTGTATCATGATGTACTGGATAGATTAGTCAGCTTAGTAAACTAGATACATACACAATTCAAATAATTAATTAAATATATAAAAAATAGTGTATGTAACATAATTTCATCCTTGATATCATTCATAATATTCATTTCCATATCCTTGGGAAAGGATAAAAAATACATGGTGAGATCCAATACTATGTAAGGGTTACATAAAGATGATGTAATCATTAGTAAATAATGAATTATTAACATAGTAGATTGAATAATCATAACAGATTCCATTCATTAAATAACATGAGTTCAATGATTGTTCATAGATAATATCACCTTTGAAAATTCGTCGATACAAACAACCAAATTCATAGGAAAGGTATTGTGTAATTATAGATATTTATGATCAAAAAATTTGTATATTGTAATCAATAATATTAATTTCCAGGACTCCCAGACACGAAATTATAATTCAATAAAGGTCTTTCAAACATGATTTTATCATTGTATGGGTATGTACACACTAAATACACTACTATTATTACATGATCATATAGCCTCATCCTATACATCATGCCATCTTTTCTTTCTCCCATGATAATAATCTACATAAAGACTGTATATCTATAAATAGGCCACATACAAGAATTTCATGTCATATAAATTTTTAATATATAAAATTAATAGTATAATTAATTCACAAAATTATTTATAAGTGAAAAATATCATTGGTAGAATCATGAATATAGAACAATGAAAATTCCATATCATAAATATTCAAGGGAAATAATAAATTTTTTTGCGTTGGATTACATACATAGATACATAAATTAGTAATTTTGTTATTGAAAATACCATTAAAAGATAATTGGAAATTTTATTAAGGAAATCAACTTTTATAGATTAATATCACAAATTAAAATATTAAAAATTTCAAAATATTAAGGGACTCATTTTCACTAAAAATAAATTTAAAAATAATAAAAGTATGCTTCATGTAATTGGGTGGTCATGATAGTAGAAAATTATGTCCAGTCTATGTTTTTTAAAACAATTAATATTTTTATATTTATAGAAAAAAATGTAATGTACACATTCGAAAAACCACATGATGATTAATTTTATATTTTTTTTTTAAAAAAATATTGCTAAAGTTGAATTTAATAAATAATACTGGAATATTAAAAAAATTTCTCTAAAAAAATTTAGATAACATTGAAATAGAAGGAAAACATTCTCTCCTAAATAATTAACAATTTATATTTTCAGAAACAATTATGCCGATATTTATATGTGCCCAAGAGACAAAATTGATCCAATTACATTAAAATACAATGAATAAATATTGGATATGAATATTAAATGATTTCATTATATAAATTTCAGATAGATTACATAATTTTAAATTTAATAATATACAATTCATAAAATACATTTGACAGTAAAAAAACCCCTTTAATAATTTAGCATCTTTTGACTCATAACCCCTATGAACAAAAATAATTTCAAATGAAACATTGAATACTATGAATATAAATATATTTATGATATAACATATTAATAGGTTGTATTATATACAACACATAAAAGAAAAATTGGTGAATATCTAATATGCATTAGTAAATGAAATGTAATATGATAACACCCTTCCCCCAAATATGACATTCATTGTAATTTATATTAGTATCCTCTTATTCATTATTCTTCCTTTATATACATTATTAATCTGATATGGAATGTTTTTTAAGATGAATATATAAAATTATTCATTGTTATGGATGTATAGAAGATAATTGGATATGGTTTGTTCGTGGTTTATTTTCAAAGACGTGTAATGAAAAGATAGAATGAGTGTCCTTTTAAAAGGGATTAAAAATAAAAAGAATGATTAATTTATAATTAATTAATTATAAATAAAAATTCTCACAAATTAATATATATTAAATTAAAAATATTGCAAGGTCATAATATAATTTTTCTATCTAATTTAGATAGGTTTTATTGAAATGTTGATAAATATATTTTATTCTTCGACCATCAGTACCTAATTTTTAGCATAACCATAAAAAAAATTTATCTTATCCTAAAAGGATATTGTTTTACTTATAAGGTAAAAACTACCTCATTATTAGACATGGAATGAAATTTGTGATTAATTCTTACCATAATTGTGCCCTATCAATATTTTGTTATTTAGAAATATTTTAATGAAATAATATTTTTTAGAAAATTTTATTTATTTTCATTTTTGTAACATTTAATTTATAATTAATTTAATGAAATCATGATAGTTATTGTATTAATATATAAACAAATCTTATATTGAATTAATATTACATCTATCTAAAATATATGTGTAAAATATTAATGGGCCCAAATTGTATTACTTTTATTATTTTTAAAAGCATTTATTTTATTTTTCTACTAATTGAAAAAATATTTTGTCAGCATTGCATAATAATTTAATGCATTTACTTAGTCATATAAGTTTATAATTAAAACACCACTAAAAATAATATTAATTTATATTTTAAATAAAAAATTATAGAATTATATTTCTATTTTTATTTTTGTGAATATTTTTTCTTATATTAACGTCAATAGAGTGACATATTAGAGTTTTCATTATGTAAAACAATATAAATTCCATTATATTGGGATAATTGGAAAAAATAAATATATTATAATTTTGAATGCATATAGTAATAATTTTTATATATAATTTAATATATTAGTGTTTTGGGATTAATTTTTGACATCATCTCATAGATTTAACCCCATTTTAATCATTTAAGGTGGAACGAGGTGACAAACATTTACCTTAATTAATTTTCAATTTGACCAATTGATGGAACTATATAATAAATTTGGACAACCTAATTCCAAATGTGATAAAAAAAATTCATGATTTATTCTCTTAATGAAACATCAATCAATTTTCCTATAAATTCTAAAAATTAAATGAAAAACAATTTTTTTAAAAATTAATTTTTTAGAATAAAAAACAAATTGATTAAAATCATGAATATCACTAATTTAAATTGTATTGATGAATTATTATAAATATTATAGGTAATATGATACATTAATAAGAAATTATAAATATAATGGGACCATTAAATTACAAAATTTAATTAATGGAAATGATAGTATTGTGAAAATCTATATATACCACTATTTACAAAAAAATGAATCATATCATAAAAGACCAAAATATGAATCTAAGTTAATTTTGATATTTTCCCATAAAGAATGATTTATTATTTTTAAATTCAATTTATAATAGGAGTATAAAGAAATTAATATAATTAATAGAATAAATATAATAAGAAACAATAACGATTAAATCATTTTATTTTAGACATATTATAAATTAAAAAAAAAATTGTGTAATAATATACTATGAATTAACAAATACATATGTATTATGTAAAAAATCGCTATATAGATTTTATAATGTGGTTATCCATATTCATACCAATCATTGTACATTTTTTTGTTGTAATACATCATGATTCATTTTATGATCGGTGTTTTGCGGTAAGCATTCCATCAGACATATATAATTCATTTAAAGATATTGATATTATACAATTCAATGGAGTTAGAGCTCCTAAATAATGATATATTAGTAAATTCATTCAATTTTATAAGTTTTACCCATATACTTATCATAATTCTATATGAATAAAGGGAATACACACAAAATCTCAATTAAATTTTGTCCTCTATGGCATGTATGATCTTCAATATATGGTTATCCTAAGTTCAAATCACATATAATGGGATACCAAACATTATATTGATGAAGTTTCGGGTATCATGATTCACTCATAAGAATAAGGTTATGAGAACTCCCCTATATGCAGATGCATATTTGAGATACCAAGGTTAATGTTAATAAATGTGTTGTACAAATGGAGTTATTCAACTATACATAGAATAATTTAAATCATGCATACGAAATGTATTAAAAATAAATATTAATAATATAATGGGAGTCCCATATCAATGATACAGTGGGAATGTAAATTTTTTAATAAGTTGTCACACTCTATAAACCCATAAATATAGTTTGTCTGGATCTAATTCTACCCTATATATATTCATGCTAGCTCACACAGATGAGACTAAGCACACACACACACACACATGCAAACCCACATACTCACGTGCTAGTGATTTCATGCACCAGGATTTTATGTAGTCATATGACCCATACACTCATATATGGTTTAGCCTAGTATTTTTGTCTTAATTGGTTCTAGTTGTGTAGTTCATGTTGATAGCAATGGTCAAAAATACTTTTCTCATCACAAATATAATGCATAAAATTGAATAGCCAATCAACCAAAACTCCTTATCTTCCTCTTAGTTTTTATCAAACCTATTATTTACTTTATGTTACACCTTTACTATAATTCTTCGTTTTTTAAGTATTCTCATCTTATTCATGAAATTTATATGATATTATATATCCTTATATCTAATATTTTCATAAATGAATTATTAAAAAATTTTCCCAGCCTGAGTTAAACGTCCAAATAAATTCTATGAAACTAATCTTCAACACATATTAATATCATAATTAACACCAAGGTAGTATTCTTTATTTATAAAAAAATATTAAAATGGAATATTCTATTAATAACACCATTTATGAGTTATTTAGTATATATTCATAGTTAACCCTTTATAAATTTTTTAATTTTATTATTTTTATCATCGTTAATTATTTTTGAAATGAATTAATCAAGGAGGAACCATGATAAATGTTTATTTAATAGATAAAGTGTCGATTTTAAGAATTCTAAGCCTAAATAGATTAGGTATTTAATGAAAAATATAATTTCAATGATGAATATACACTCTTAATATATGATCATTAATGAAAAAAATGTTGAGTTCTATGATGAACTAATGAAGGAGAAACATTATATTTTGTTCTAAATGTGTTGTCATATACCCACATTAAAAGGTCTTCTAACACTCCAATTTCATAAAAAGAGATCCATGCAATTGAGAAGACATTTTTCATCCTCTAATACCTAATCCATGAGATAGAAATTGTAGCAGTTTATCATCTAGAAATAGAGTAAGACTAACAGTGGACACTCATTATGAATATGATAAAAAAGAAGTAGTTTAGTATAAGGAATGAAAAACCATTAAAGATATTTTCTTGAGAAAATATCTTCCCCAAACTTATAACATTAAAATTATTTTTGAATTATAAAATTTGAAAAAAGGACTATGAAACCATTTATATACATGAAATTAACTTCATTATTCTCCAATGATATGACTCTAGTTTTATTAACCCTGAATGTAATAATGAATGATTACATAGTGTTTTTAGACCAAGTCTTCCAAAGGAATTTCCTATAATATATTTTGGATGAAAAAAATTAATTATTTTGTGTTAATCTTATATTTAAATAACATATGTATACTCTTATTAGGTTTTTACATGAAAATGAAAAATTATTTTTATAGATAAATGAATCATAAACATTATGGATTAATGGAATTCTAGTAACCTAAATGATAAAATTGATCGAAGAAGCTCCATTGTAATTGTATAAATGGAATGATAATAAATTTCATGTTTATAATGGATGAATATCATGATTAGGATTATAAATGATAGATAATGATTCTAGTTAATACAATATTGGGTGAGAAAGTTGTAGGTAATGGTCCACTCACACAATAATTATTTTAATTCAAGGACATTGGAAATTTTGAAAATTAATGTTATATTCCAATGGTTAACAAATATAATGGGGATAGAAAACATCCTTTATGGATGGGAAATGGGTGAGAATATAATGTAACAATTATTTATTTGATTCATGGTAATTTAGTGGTGTAATTATCTCTAATTGTGCACTCTAGATAAGTAAATATAAAATATTATCTTGGTTATTCACAATCATTCAAATCAAAAAAGTCTTCCCAAAATATATATTGATCACCTTAATCTATGTATTTTGGATTATAATTAAATACTCACTATTGAAAAATTATTACATTAAATATAAATAAATATTCCCCTACCCATGTTTGGGGAGGAATGAATCCTTTTGATTGATTCCCCCTTCTGATGATTTAGTTCAATGTGATACTTATAATGGGTTGAGTTTATTTCCATGGAACAAATATCAATTTTATTGTTAAATAAATATCAATTCATATCCCAAATAATCCAATCATAAATTATCAGTTCAGTGATGATTATGAAATATTTTATTGAAAACCCAAATGACTTGTTGTTCAAATTAAATAACAAAGATTACATGTCCCAAATGATTGAGGAATGGAATATATTAAATAAACTACACATTTACAAGATTAAACTAATATATTTCTTAATGAATTTCCTTGAATAAACATAAAGAGTAAAGATTAGTTTTAAATTGAACCCATAGATGGATTTATTTTTGTATTAACTAGTCATTAGAGAATAGATCCCATTGAAATAGGATAATTAAAAAAATATTTGAATATATGGTCAAGGGATTTATGTTACCAATTGATTTAAAATACGACTCCATAGTAGTATTTTTATTTAACTATACATATTTCTATGAATCATTAAAGATAGTATCTCTATCTTAACAAGATAACAAAATAATTAACATGTTTTTTGTACCTTATATTGATTATTTGTTTAATAAAATCAAAGGATATCAATAATTCAGGGAGGTAAATGTTAAATTTTGGATGTTTAATTAAGTATTAGTGGATATGATGAAACAAATATAGCATTAAAAACAAATTATGGATACTATTCATTCATTGTTCATTTATTCAGACAAATAAATTCCAATTATATAAATTTGGTTTAGATTAATTTACTATTTATATAATAAATTGTAACATTCATGGTAGTTTTGGTTGATGATATACACATATATCGTATAATCATGGGAGAACATGAATAAAAATAAATTTATTGTTAAAAAGTATATATAAAAGTATAAATTATATATTATGTTCAATAAATATGAAATTTGGATGAAAAGTGTTTTAATCTTAAGTTATGGTACCTAAAAAGAGGTTATATATATAGATTCATATATGTCTAAGAAGTTTGGTTAATCTAAAATATCAACCATGATGAAATAAATATGATTCTTTCTTTTATTAGATGGATATAGCTAGTGATTTGTGAGAAATTTATCTTCATTTTTACATTCTCACACCATTTTAACAGATAAAGAAGTAATATTCGATATGATTGATAAATATCAAGAACTACTATTTGATGTTAATAAAATATTTGTCACTAAACACATATTAACAATATCCCATATTATAGAAAAAATATTCATATAATATTGAATTTTGGAAGAGGATGTGATGAGTTTTTAGGAGACATGAAATTGTAATAGTTTCCAATTCATGCAAATAATGTTTCATAAGAAAAATTACACAACATATGATTTATATCTGAAATTAATATTTTTTCATTGATAATTTGGAGGAATAATATATATGGTGAAAACTATGTTATATATATTGAAAACAAGAACCTATAGTATACATTCAAATAGATGATTTGAAAATTTTTTAATTAATTTTTTTCGAAACAATCAATTACTATGATTTCAGAATGCATTACCGGCATATGAAGGAAAACATGGTGGAAGATTCACAAAAAAATGAATATCTATCCTTATCCATAATATGGTTTAATAGGGGCATAGTATTTATCGATATTCAAAAGATACATAAGTGGATACAAAAAATAATTTAGGAAATCCATCATTCCAAAAATATTTCTCAACCATTAATTTCTCTAAGGACTAATAAGGCATTAAAAGATTATATATACCTATATAAGTAAATGAAAAGTAATGCATATTTAAATATTTTTTAATATGAATTTATGAAATTTGGAATTGTTATATATGTCCCCACCATATCATAAATAAATAAATATTGTTCAAATGATTCACATAGATCATCCTTATCTATTCATATTAGATGAACAATGATGTATGTTGATCATTATTATAAATCATTTTGGGACAACATGAATTGGGGGATTATGGAATATGTTCATCATTGTTTCATATGTATTAATGTTAAGGTGGAACCCCATAAATGTAATTAGACAACACAACCACTATGAATAAAATACTGTCAACTAAAGAACATCACGATTTATTATGTCACTCGTTTTCTTAAGACCACTAAAGGTATCTATTATTATCAGTTATTTGTGGATATAATCCAAAATTCCACACAAAACATTAATTTTTTAGAAGGCTTCCCACTCGATAAAAATTATATGATATATAAAAGGTATTTGTAAAAAAATCATTGGATAAAGAGATTATCTTAAAAAAACATATAATCTAAAAATGCTTTTATACCTGAAAGGAATATTTAAAAACTGAATGATGTTCTTATCTCACATGCTATGGATTTCAAGGAATATTAAGATAAACATTTTCCCATCATAATATTCTGATATAATTATTGTTTTCACTCCAGCATCAAAATGGATCTATATTAATCTCTATATTAGAAGATATATAAGAATACATATAGATGTGATAGAGTTGTAGAAATTAATCTCTTTGGGTATGATCTTGGCCTATAAATAATGTAAATTGTTCAAACATTTTTGAGATATATAATAGTAACACAATTTTTTCAAAATCATTATACTAATAACAATTTATAAGATCATAATTTTTATTTTAGTGAAATGAAATTATTTCATAATTCTCTATGGAAGTGGGTTATGACATTTGATATCAATTGGATGTTAATCCCTAGAAATGTAGGATCTATTGATATTTAGGAATATAATATTAAAATAACATTTAATATGGAATTTCCTCCACATGTATCATAGGTTCATGATGTGTTTCAGGTATATATTTTTTGGAATTACAATCCATATTCATTAGATGAACAAAAATAAATTTTTTTATAGTTAGAACATGTTCTCTCATAAGAAGCACAACAAGTAAAGATGTGGAGTGGAAATATAAGGTTTGGGAAAAAGAAAACCGACCACGTATTCAAAGTTATATGATGAATCCATAAGTTTTAGAATGATTTTTTGGAAACATAAAATGATATTAAACAAAAAATTTCAATTCAATTATTCATTTGATTAATAAAATTTCAGGTGATGAATTTCATTATGGTGGAGGGGGTGGATATAATGTAATGGCCCATAAATATTATTACATTAATGTTATTGATTCATTATTTTACACATAAAATTAAATGAATATGAATACTGTTATAATAATGATATTACTATTTTTACTTGTAGTTTAATTAAAAGGGATATAAATAATAAGAATTATTTTTAAATCAATATTGATATTATAATAAGTATCACAACGTTTTATAATTCATCAGTAAGAGGCTCATATATCTGATCATGGATTGGAGGTAGGACAACAAGAGTTTTCCAAAGAAAATGCCCATCGTGAACTCCAAAAAGTGTAGTTTGAGAGAAATAATTTAAGAGGTATGTTCATGCTTTTAAAAATCACTAGTATATCTATGATAGAGTAATAACCATCAACAACTTCAATAATTTTTTATGTTATACATAGGTCTTACATATAGATCTTGTGTGGTTTTGGAAGAAAAAGCTAAGATGACATTAATATAATAAATTATTAATACAATAAATTATATATATATATATATATATAGTTAGTATAATTATTAATTTCACATATATGATTAAAAATTTTATTTTATTTAAAATTTTTCCAATTAATATAGATAATGATCTAATAATATTATTTTTTACGTAAATATGATTTGGGCTAAAAAATTTACTTTTATACTCTATGAAATTTATATTAAGATAAATAAATATGGGACAACTAAATGCTAATTTTAATTATTATATTCTTAATATTAGAAATTTAATAATGGTCTTTTAATTATTAATTTAATCGAAGAAATATATAATATTTGAAGTTTATGTTTTTCTTTAAAAATAGTTTTTTTATTTATATATTATGTTGTAAAATAAATGAAAATTTTATATTATTAATATATATAATTAGATTAAATTGTTTTTAAATTAAAATTCATCATATGAAATTTTTTAAATAATGACAGTCTTATATTTTATTAAATTAGATAACTACCAAAGTTAATAATTAATTGATATTAATGTCTAAAAAGTTTGTAACCAAATTTATCTCGACTATTAAACAATTTTCATTATAGTTATACCATCTAAAATAAAAATATTTGGTGAAAAAATAAATCCCACAAGAATCACAAAAATTTATTCACCTCACACACATATCTCCAACATGATTCCATCATTAAGCTACATCAAAACATAGTTCCCTAAGAAAATTTTAAATTTTTAGCTGATAAAAGGAGATAAAAACCATGAACATCAAGAAATACATTTACGTAAATATTTTCCTAAACCACTATAAATTTTAACTCACCTATATCCCTCTTTCATGTAGTAATTTCCCATGGTTTCATGAATGTGTCTCAGGCCAACCATTTTGAAGTGGACATTAAAGGGAATATTCGAGCCCTCAATTTCAATACTATCTACCATTAACATGTTCATCTATATTTTTCTCATCCACCCATATAATATTATTCTATCCATAATAATGTTAAGAATAAATCATCATCATTATATATATATATATTAGTGAATATAAATTATATGTCTCTATATTCCATCAATTGTAAAATGGAAAAGTTTCCTATGTTATGCGCAAACATTAAACTCCCGAAGCAACAAATTTATTTTTCATCATCAAACTACATGAATTGATATATGAATTTATTTAGTGAATAAATTTATATTTATGACATGATAAAAATTCTATAAATATAAAATAGAGATTATATAAATATGTACCCTATAATTTATAAAAAAACATTATTTGTTAAAAATTAACCAAACAAGATCATCACTAATTTCTACATCATTAATGATATCTAAAATTTTAATGGAATGTAATTAGATATTTATAAATAATTAATTATATTATATATATTCAATTAATTAGTTTCTTCTATATCACATTGATATTATAATATAAGGAAATCGAGTTCAATAATATTTGTGACATAAAATGTCGAGATTAAACAACCCATGAACTATATTTCAATAAATTCAAACTCTTTGATAGCTTATGAAACATGAAACACTAACTCTAAATGAACAATAATTTAATATATCATTATAAATGTGCTATTAAATTTGATGTTATGAATAAGAAAATATGAATTATTAAAATTAAATGGTTACATTTGTATAAAATAAATTCAATGGTTATCTATTAATTATAAATAAACACATGAATATTTTGAAAGAAAATAATTGTTTGTTGAAAAACTACATTTCTCTAAATGGTGGGTTCATCATATATTTTTCACACTATTTGTATCATAATATTAGTTCTTTTAGATAATTTATTTTACAAAATGGGATTCATTTATTAGTTCAGTATCTAAAAATATTCTTATTGTGGTTTTAGCACTTTTTGAAAAGATAATTTTTTAATGAATGGTCCATATTCCTCTTTTTAATAAAAACTAATTTTTTATATTATGATTTTAAAAGTTAATTTTTTAATATTATTTTAATTGTTAAATTATTTTAATATATTATGTTTAATCCAATTTATTTCATTGGAATCAAAATACTGATTATTATTGACATTAAATACTTTTATACTTATGAAATAATTTTCATTTTTAAACAATTTTTTGTCTCATTTGTATGATTAAATTTAAACTTAATTTTATCCAGTTTATAAATTTAATTAAGAATAATAGATTCTATAGATATAATACGAATATGTAATCTTATAAAATTATTTAAACTTAATTTATGTTTATAATGAATGATAAAAACATAAAATAATAATTACTGCATTTTTGGGTAAAACTTGTTTAATGAGGTGTTAAACTGATATGATAATGGTTAAAATGACATACAAAAACTTATCCAATTAATATTTTATAGTTGTATTTGTACCTTTTATGTTCCATGTATTTATATTTAACAATTTCTTATCCTCTGGTCATTTTAAAACATGGGTATCACTTTTTCATTTCCAAAATCCAAATGTGCCATCTACCCCTCCTTTAAAAGGCTACCCCTCTCTTCTACTATTCAAACTAAAAAATCATTATTTTTTTCCAATACCAATCAATATATACTCTTGAAATACCTCTCCATGTCCTAGAGGCCTTTGTTTTATCATAAATCTAATATAGTAATTCATGACGTATAAATATAATGAAGTTGATCAAAGAAGATATATTGTTATTTACCATGATTTTTCATTTTAATTCTTCTTCTAACATGTTAATTTTTTTAAAATATGATAAAATAAAAAAATCATATATAATATAAAATAATATTTTATTATGTTAATTAAATAACCTATATCAATCTATTCTTCTATCAAATGGGAAACAAAACATTCTGTCATGGTTCAGGTAAACTACAGCATCACAAATCTATGTAATTCATTTTCATTAATTGTCTCTATCGAATAGATATTGTAATGGATTTTAAATCAATAAATGATATTTATGAAATTAATATAATTATGTATTTATAAGATAACATATTATTTCTTACCAACCAATCCTTCTGGAATCAATTACTTTTCTCCTCCACACTTATAGACTGTCGCCTCCATGTAGAGATGTGAAATGTTTCTCATTTGAATTTTAAATATATGGTAATAAAGGTATATTTAATGATAATTATTTAAATAGTATAATAAATAATTTTTATAAAATTTGAAAACATTATTTACCATTTTTTACAATCTATATATTATAAATATAGAAGAAACATTCATCTATACATATGCCCTATAATCTCTATGAATAATGTAACCCAATTTTCTAATTCTGTATTTTGAGGACTATTATATATAAACATGGTTAAAATTATTGATATTATATATCCTTGATGAATTAAAATAAATCATAATTATTCATGATAAACATATAAGATAAGAGAACCAATTTTCACCTGTAAGAATGAGTTAAATTTTTTTAATAAATCATTTATAAAATTTTGAAATTATGTAAGATGGGGGTTGATATATATTTTTAAGGATCTATAATTTTTTTTAATAAATATATAATTTTTGTTATATATTTCAGGTACATGAACATATTATGGAAATTATACTGGAGGTAAGGGTCTCTCTTCTCACTTTTACTTATATGAAACATTTTTCATATTCGTCACGTAGTTATTTTTGTCATATATATACTACCAATTTGATAATTCATATCATGAGTCCCATTATTTAAATGGTATTTAATGTTTAATTTTTACACATTTAATTAATCATATTTATGTTTCATATGTTATTGAAGTTTCTATGAAAAAATGTACAATATCATTATTCTTCATGATTTTTAATGATTATGATTATGAGGATAAAATATTAATATCTATGTCTAAAAAAATTATTAATTGTGTTATCCATTGGTTATTTCATGAGAATACATGTTTTCATCATATTTTCCTATCTTTTAGATCAATAGTGACCAAAATAATTTTTATAAACTAAACATGATTCATTTTTCTCTTTGGTGAAAAAATGTTTTATAAAATATCATCTTTTTACAAATATAATTTAATGAATGTTTTTCAAAATTTTCAAAAAACATTAAGTTATTTTTTACAATTTTTTACTTTTACATATTGTTTTGAAAGGAATCAAATTTTCATTTTATGAAAGAGGTACTTTATGAAATTTCTATGTGAAATTTGATTAGAATTTTACCATATATGGCATGAATGGAATTTTCTGAATTCATAACCAATCAAGGTTTTAATGATTAATATGAGTGTTTAAAAAGACATTTTCAATAATTTGGATTTTGACTATATTATTTGAATTTTTATGTTTAGAAAGAATTTTAAAATGTCAATGAATATTTTCCTTATAGTCACTTTATTTTATCTCTATTCATAAATGCCAAAAAAATTATATTTTACATATTTATGACTGGAGATTTATTGTAATTATACATTATCTAATATATTTTAGGATATATTATGACTAGTTTGACTGGGTATATACTATTTTGATATCATTCTCTATATTATTCTTAATATTTTATGAATATGTTTATTATTTGGGGAGAGTATTAACATTTTTTGTGCTATTTTTTCATTATGAATTATTATGATCATTATTTTTCATCAATTTCATATGACGAATTAATTAGACTTAATAAGTGATAGATAGACCCCCATTAAGACACTCTATGGATCAATAGGTCTAATGAAAAAATCTAAATTATTTTTATGGCTATGGCCATAAAAATTACTGTAAGATGACATGTATAATGTCATTAATGGTATAGTTAAGATTTTCGGATCAATGAATTCCCTAATTATGAAATTAGTTTTTAATGTAAATATTTTTATTCTATATGTTAAAAAATCAATATAAAATGTTCTTGATCATGTGATTTTTATATAGAATCATATGATCATCATTGATTACTTTCTTATTATGATTCATGTCTATATTATGGGAAAAATTGCATATGTTTCAGTTATTAACCATTCTATATTTATTATTCATTATTTTTTCATGATTTCTTCTACTACCCACATGCCCTTACAAAGCCTTAGATATCACCCCATTCTTATGATTCATTTCCCTAGGATTAGAAGAAATTTATTATAATTTATATACAAAGATATTAGAAAATGAATAATGGTTTTCATTATGAATATGATTTTTTTTTAAATTTTATGATTTTAATTTTCATGTGAGATCAAGGTATTTATATTGGATACCAATACTACTAAATTACTCAATCCTATTTGATGTGAATAATTTTATCTAGAAAAAATATATTAAAATAATAATATACAATGTGCTAATAGGATAAAATTATTTCTAGTTTATATCTCATCATGAATAATTAAATACTTGGGAACTATATTTAGGAAAAAATATATTATATAACATGACACCATTACTGAATTTGAGAATAAATTTAATTATATGATAACATACTAATGTTTGGGTATGATATAGATTACTTATTTTACCATGAAAACATCAATATATGGATAATACTAATGGCTTTAGATCAGGAAAAAATGATACTAGTGTTATCAAAATTTTAAATGGTTCATTAGGATTGTATAAAATGTTATATTTGACATGACAATAGATCATAATGTGAATCTGGTTCCCCACTATGAAAATTGTTTCCCACACTATACTTTTTGGTGCTTTTCAATGGTGGGATCTATGAGAAACATTGTTAAAGAATAATGGGATATAAAATGACTTTATTTGAATCAAAATGTGATGATGAATAGGTTGAAGGATATTGTGATTATTCCAAAATAGTTTTCTTAATATATGAATAAATTTTTTAACATTAAAAAACTATTAGACACACCCAAAAAAGAGAAGGATAGTGTTCACTGAGAGCTCTTGGGTGTTATGGAGTGGAGGAAACATGATTTATTTTCCAATATGTCAAGATTATGGGAATAAGTACTCAACGTAAATTCTCATTTGAATAATAAGATGATTTCAGTGTCTAGAATAAGTACACATAGTATGCAATTGATGAGGGAAAATACAAATTTCAGTGAACAAAGAGGATGCGAATATTGGTCCCCCAAAGTTAATATCAATGGATAAATGTTTTATATTAAAATAACATGGTCATTAAAGAAATAAATGTCTCAGGGGGGAAAGAGGAGAATTTGATTAATTATGTTGTATGAGTAATGGTTTTTCTGTTTATAATGAAGATACTATGAATGGAATATAAAATGAAACATGTGTTGAGGAACATGATAAAAAATAATTGTTAATTTTTTTTGAAGGAGGTGGAATTATTGATGGGTTTATGTATTCTGAATCAAAGAGTTATATTGTATAAGAATTATTATATATTGAATTATTGGTAATAAAATCATGAACAATTAATGACTTTTTTTTAAAATACTATTCATTATGTATTTTCAAGGATGCGATGAATGGTTCCAATTTATTAAAAATCTGATTAAATGGAAATGTGTTATTTTTCAAAAAACACATGATTAATGGAAGATAATCCTTACTATATTTTTTATTTTGTGATAATAGAGTTTATTTTGGATCATGATTAACTTGGATAAGGTAAATCAGACAATATTAATAACCGTGGAACTGAATATTAATTTTTTGATGATGTGGTTTATGTTATCATTGATGGAATATATAGTATAATAGGATTTTTGAAATATTTTAAATAACATGAGGCATTATTTGATCAATGAGGTATAATATAAGTCTTTATTAATTTTATATGGCATTTATAGTTATTATGATGTTTGAAAATAAAATATGAACACGGTATTCCCATAATTGGTTTGTAAATATTTTTAGATACATTAGGGTGTATGTGGGATTAATGTTAATTTTATTTTAGGAAATTTAGAGACTATATTTCTATATATGGAATTCTTGGTTGGTATTGGAGTTTTACAATTTTTGGATTGTTTTAGTTTATCATTGGATGAGGATTTAGTGATTAATTTATTATTTAATTATATATTTATTTACCCATATTGGATAAATTTTGATTTTTTTTTGTTTTTTGATAATATGAAGAGATATAAGAAATAAATTATTAATGTTTTATGGATCTTATAGAAAGATATAGCTTCATGAAATAAAATATAATTTTCATTTGTTGGATTAAGTGATGATGTTGAAATTGTTTGATGAACCACCCATGTATAATAAGGTTATTAATTAATGGAATGAAATAAAGTAAGTATATCTCCACATTAAAATTTATTAACATTAAGAAATATATATTGAAATAAAAATTCTATGATTTTACCTTAATTTCGGAAAAATGAATTGTATTTTCGCCCATTATAGATTTGTGGAATTGTTGTCAATGAATTTATGAATACCATGTTTCCTATCACTCTACATAATTATTTACCATTTTCATCAATGTTAATGTTTTCAATTCAAATCATTTTTCATCTACATAGGAAAGTAGTTAGGTTTTATTCATGACTATATTCATTTTTTTAATTTAAAATTTTAATTGGATGTTTTTAATCATTTTTATGATGGCGGTTTTCAATAAATGTATTTTCAAATGATGAACCATTGATTTTAGAGGTCATGTTCAAATTGCAAGGATGCAATTTATGAAAGGAGGGGAGAATGTAGCACCATGAGATTATAAAAGAAGAATATTATTTTGATATCAAATGAGACATGGGACAATGATCTTAAATGAAACATGGATTATATTTAATTAAATTCAATAGCTTTAAGATCTCGTGAAACATGCTACATAGAGTTTAAAATAAGCATAAAATAGAATACTTTTGTAACTTAGCTATTATACATGTAGAAAATTTATATTTCAGTAACGACGAAACTCATGTATTAATCATGTATAAATTATCTCAGATTTAAATGTTTTTTAATTTTTTGAAAGGTTAATTTTTTTATTTATATTATGAAACAATCATTTTTTATTACTAACTTTATATTTAAAGAATTTTGAAGTTCAATTGTCATGTATAATTTTTTTTTAATGTAATTTAAATTTAATTATATTAATATTATTTTTTACTATAACGAACATCAATTTTATTATTGATATTAAAACATTTTATAATGAAAATATTTTTTTATTACAATACCATTTTTTGTCGTATCTCACGATACATTTTAAATTTATATTTACAACATCTGTGTTTTTAATTTGAAAAAATAGATTATATATTCTGATATAATATAATAATTTCAAAATTCTTTTTATTTATAATGAATATTAAAAATTATTAAAATTATTAATTATGGTTTTTGTTAAAAAAGTGTTTTCTGGGGGTTAATCTACAAATATAATGGTAAAATAAGAAAACTTTTCCAATTACTCTTGGATGAAAATACTTATACCTTATCACTTTATTGTTGTGATAATGAGGCATTTTGTTCTTTGTTTCTTGTGAATTATGTGGTTATTATTTTTTTTTGAAATATTTGAATTCTATTCCCTCCCCCTCTTATAAAAGGCCACCCTCACCCCTAAATAAAAATTTTGTTCTACTATGAACTCAAAAATATCATACCTAAATAAATACCCACATGTTGGATTCTTTTTTTGATCATAAATTCAATTTTGTATGGATTTAGTTAAAATCAAAAAAGTGATGTTAGGAAATGAGAGAAAGTTCCAAACCTAGAATTTTCATTTTATTCCTTCTTCTAAATCTATAAAATATTATACAAATATTTTCAAATAATTAATATAGAATCTCATATATTATATTAATTTATTATTTTAATGGTAGAAAATATATCCATATCCACTTCTATCACTTGGGAAATAGAACCATCGATTGGGTGTGTGGAAGACAAACACCTCGCGAACCGATGAAATTTTTTCCCATCACATCCTCTCTCAACTAGATTTAATGATGTATTTAACATATATATATATATATATATATGAAATTGGTTACATTAACAGTTTTTTTAAATTATAATATCACATATACCTTCTCACCTTCCAATCCATTAGAAATCAACAACATCGCTCCCCATATGTGTTGACGACCACCTCCAAGTATCGATGTCATTTATTTTATTTTATTTTGAAATAGATCTTAATAAGGATATATATAATGAATATAAATGAAAAATTTTATTTAATAAAGGTTGAATAATAGTGAAATATTATTTACCTTTTCATCCTTCTATCTGTTGGAAAACTGAATCTATGTTTATTCGTACATACGACATAATATGTCCCTGAATGGTGTAAGTCATTTTACTATTTATAAATTTTTGTGGTATATTTTAAATAATTATATAATAATTATATATGATATTTATATCGATGATAAAATTATATATATTAGGGATCTTTGATAAATGAATGTATTCTAAAGCAACCGAATACAATCATTAATGAAAAATGAAGAATTTATCACCCAAACTGGGGATTTAAAAAAATATTTTCAATATGATAGTCATAAAATATAATTAGTGAGTAAAATATGGTATTATATATATTATTATGGTTATATAATTTATTTTTAAAAACTGTAAATGTATTATACATGACCAACAGACACATAGATTCGAAATCTATCATGTAGTAAGTGTTTCTAGTCTCTCTTTTACTCCCTTTAGTGGTATGGTATATTTACTAATTCTATAATTTTTATATGATATATATATAGACAATTTTATAGGATATATAATGAAAAACATTATATTTATGATATTTAATGTTTCATTTGAATATATTACATTCATGATGATTTTGATTCATAGGTTACCAAAATTGAGATCCTTTTTTACAATCACAACAATTTTCAGGATTGTTAATAATGACGTTTCTGATTATGAAATCATATGATCAGCATATCAAAAAGAATAATGGATTTTCATATCATATAGTAATTTTTGAAGAATATATATATTTTTTCCACTCTTTATAAATAATACACATCGAATAAATTCTTTTGAAGAAAATTGACTGTATTTCTCTCTTTAATTGAAAAACCATTTTCTCCAAAATCCATGTTTACTAAATATATTTCCAACAATGTAATGATAATTTTTCAAATTATTTAATGAATAAATTTTGACCATGTTTTAAAATTAAAAAATGGTTTAAATTGAATATACATGTCATCTTGTTGAATGATGTATTTTTTTTGTTTCTTACAATAATTTGAATGTAATAATTATTTTATCATATACTTGAGGAACAATATATCCATCTATAATAACTAATATATTTTTTAAATAATATTTTTTATGTTTCATTTCTCTTCAATTGAATGAATGTTCAATATATTTCCTGAAATTTTTTATAAAAAATTACGTACTTGAATGTTTATTTTCCTCAGGAATTATTTAATGATATATTTTTAAAATATCAATTATTCAATACCAAAACCATGATTCTACAACTATTAGACTATGCAGAAGTTTTATTGTTATTGTTCGTATTATATTTATCCGCGTTTCACAATCACTTTTTCCTGAGGAAACAATACATCAATACCGTTCACCATACTACTCTAAATAGTTTTTTATTATATTTATTGACCGGGGAAAATATTAACATTTAGTATACTATTATTTAAATTATTATTTCTATATTGATTATGATTAATACATTTAAAATTACAAAACAGTTAGTCTAATTATTTGATTGGTGAATCTTTTTATATCCCCTTGATTCATTAGTAGGTCTCATGCGATAATATAGCATCGGTATTTGGCTATGTCCATACACACTTCTGTAAGATGTCTTGTCTGAAAGACTAGATAACATGTTGGTAATTTCCATCATTATGTATTACCTCATTATAATATCATTCATTGATTTCCAGGTGATTAATAAGATAGATATATAATTGATGGATAAGATTCATGATAATGTGAGTATTTATATAGGATGATTGGAAGAATATTTATTCCTTCCATTTTATTATGATATTAATGTAATTGATTTATTGGCATGTTTTTCAGTTCTTTACCATGCGAAAATTAGTAGTCCTTATTTATTCATTGTTTCTTCCATTATATACATACCCTTCCCATGAATTAGATCTCACCGCATTCTAATGTTTCTATTCCCCGGGATTCCAGGATGCCTTTTATGATTTATATGATTGATATGCTAAAGATAATTTTATTTAATTGAAAGAAATGTAGTGGTATTTTTTATTTCCAATTTTTATGTGACATTGAATAATATATCAACATAACAAATAGTAATAAAATATTCTTTCTTTGGGGATGACATCTCATGATCTATCACCAATATAATAATGTAACCACTAGAATAGTTCTACTGGGGTCAAGGTCATTATAATTTTTGATAAGAATATGGTTTTGGAAGTGTGTCACAAAATTAAATAATCAATATAATACAATTTTTTATTATTATTAAATTGCATCAAATGTATTTAGCATATATTTAATTCTCACTAACCAAATATATTATTTCCTTAAAATGATATCAGGACATTATAAGCCATTAAAACTCAATTATTTAACTTTTTCTTATAATCTTGTAATGAATTAGTAGGTATCAGAGAATGAGGTGAAACATTTACATTATTTAACATATAGGAAACAATAATGTTACTAACCTCTGTTTATGAAAATAGTCCATAAATAAATAATAAATAAATAATAAATTATTTTTCCGAAGAGAATAAAATGCATTATATTTTTATTAGGTTATATTAACTTTGATTTGGGTTGTTCTGATTATTATACAGGAGGTTAACTATATTTTTTGTATATTGGGAATAAATGTAATGTTTTATTAACAAAATATCCATTCATTGAGAAATTATTTAAAATTAATATTCTCTTACTTGTTTATATATTGTAAATTTTTCCCATTTTATTAAAATATTATTATATAAGTTTCATTCATGTGATTTAAAATTCTTTTCTTGATTCAATCATTTTTAATATTTGGATTCCATTTTTTCTAAATTTACATAAAATATTTGTCTCAACTACCTTATCATTGAGGCATATTTATTATACGTTAAAAATATTCAAATAAGATTAATATATTCTTATAATTCCATATATCAAACGGTATATTTAATTTTTTATTTAGGTTTTATTACATATATAATTTAACACTAATTATATGATGTATTTTATACAAATATAAATGCAGTATTTTAAAGAACAATTCTTACCATATTGAATAATTTACTTTCCTTCCATTCCCATAATATTTATTTATAGAAATATGTTCCTTTATTATTCGGAAAATAAATTTTTATTAATTTATGTGATATTCATTTACCTTATTCACCATTCTAAAAGAAGGATTTATTAGCATTTTTATTATGTTGGTTTCCATAATATTATTTTAAAATATTAAGATGGTACTGTCATTCATGATCATATATTTTTTATTCCAAAGAATTTTACCATTATATAGTATGCATTTATTTTTTATTATGTCCATTTTTTAGATATTCTTCCAAATAATTTATTAATTTTTTTTCATGTAAAATACTCAATAAATATCTTTTAAAAATTATGTAAAGACCGAGAAATTTCAAGGAAATTTTTTTAATAATTTTTTTGCAATTTTTCGAGTCTGTAGTTTTTTAAGGCACCGGATTCCGAGGCACGGTTTGCCCGGAATCAATTTCTGAATTTTTGTTAAGCATAAATTAACACGTCTAAGCAGTTTTCCTGAAAATGTGGAATAAATCTCAAACGGTTTCTCGGATCAAAAATCTAAGGGCACTGTTGCACTCCAGATAGCGTATTTACCCTATGCGTGAACTATGTTTAGTTGGTGCGGGCCTCCTGTGAGAAATTCTAAAAATGGCATAACCGTAAATAAAATAATTAAATAAATTATTTTATTTTTCAAATGCTTATAACTCACAAACGGTAGCTCAGATTGAAAATATGAGACCACCATTGAACTCCTAAGATTATGATTTAATTAAGAAGATCATAAATTTGTCCGGAGCGGGCTACCAAAGAAATTATTTTTTGGTCGAAAATAAAATAATTAAGTGACAGTTAATTTATTGTAAAATTTATAACTTCTAAACAGTAACTCGGATTGAAACTCTTAGAGTACCGTTGGGTTCTTTGAGGGGTATTTCACCTAGGCAGAGCCTATCCTCGATCATAGTGGGTCGAGGGTGATTGATAATAATTTTTCTGAAGTTTTGATCGGGTACGTTCAGTAGACGTATGAGCAGGATTTTATATCATTTGAACTGGTGCTTAGAATTGATATTCGAGGGAACCAATGAACTCATAGCACCGATATTCGCCTAAGGGGACCTTTAATGCACTTGTGTTTGGTCTGGAGGAGAGGATACATTTTTGGGGATTTTTATTACATTAAAAATTATGTTTGACATAATTTTTAAATTGTGGGTTAATTTCTCCAAAGAGAAGTTGGAGGTGGGGACCACCCTCCACATAACCTCCCATGAGAGGATATTGTGTGGTGGGGCCCACATGAGTTCCAAACTCTTCAACTCCCCCTTAAACTCCTTAAACCCCACTGAACTCCCAAATTAGGGAGGTTGAAACTTATTTTATTTACTAGGAGACTCTTCATCTCCTCCCTCCCTTTTTAATAAGCCAACTCAACATTTAATTAATTAATGGATGTGGCTTAATTAATTTGAATCCCTTTGAATTAATTAATCCATCCTTTAAATAAGTGGTGTTTTTTTATTTTATATTGGTTGGACATATTATCTTGGGAGGCTTTAGAGGATTATAAAGGAAACATTCTTCCCATGAAGAACACGAAGGACATCTCCAACGTGGAAGGATGTCCTCTCGAAAAAGCATTCTGTTTCTACCAAAGAACAACGAAGTGTCATCTTCCTTTCCTTGACTTCATTTCACGTTAATGGAGTAGATGATTCCTGCAAGGAAAGTCAATGACACACCATCCTCGAGCATTTCCCGATGACAACGAAATCGAGGCCCGCCCTCTTTCCCATGGCTCCGCCGAGCGAGCACAGTTTTTGAGGTAGGGGATTTGATTAATTTTAATGGAATAAAATTATAACTCGTTATTCATTAAATACCTTGGTTCTTCATTGGCCAAATGATATTACCTTATCCGAAGGGCACAGGCTGAACAAAAAATTCCCCGCGTTCCTCCTTTGCATGTTGGTTTATTTGGTGATGGAGGTGGAGTCGAAAGGGTGAGGTTCTGTCACACCGTAGTAGAGAAAGATACCACAACCATAACGCGACGGCGACCGAAGGCCGCGACCAGGCCGGGCCGCGACGGTGGAGGACTAGCGCTGATGCGCCGGCTGCGTGGAGGAAACGACGGCCCGCATCCGGGGGCCGCTCGGCGGACGAACCGAACCGGCCGACCATACCCGGCGGGGCTGGAGGACTGCGGCGCCCCCTTGGGGACATGCTACGTAGAAGGCCCTAGCCCGCTAGCTGTTCGCTTGCTGGACGAACCGGTCGGCGGCGGGCGGCCGGGCTGGAGGAGAGTGGCGCCCGCAGGGGCCACGCAATGGGGGAATCTCACCCCGTAACCACGGGCCAATCGTTCCGGACAAAACCGGTCGGGCAGGGAGAGGCGGTGCCGCTCGGAGCCACCGGGCAAACCGGACCGGCCCACTCTGCGGGCCGGGTACGCGGGTGGGCCATTCCCCACCGGGCCAGTCCAAACCCTAGCAGGTTTGGAACCGCCATACCGGGCCGAGCCTACCCCCAGCCAGGTCGGACCTGCCGAACTAGGTCGGGCCGAGCTGCCAGCCGACTGGGCTTGATGGGACGGGCCCGTTTCACTAAAACGTGAATATCTTCAAGACCGTGCATCTTATTGACGCACCTTCTGCGGAACTGGGACCCTCGCGACGAGGAGGACCTTTTGCGGTACTCTAAGTGAGTTTTGTAAGACTTTGGATAATGGCCGGGTTTGGAACGAGCATAAATCCAACCAGGCCCCTGGAACAGAAAAGCCAATAACTCTTAGACTGGGAGTCCGATTTACGCGTCGTCTGTCGAGTTGGATATATTTTCATGATATTTAACTTCGGGATACACCAAATTAGTGTATCGTGATAGTTGATGTATCGACCCCTTTGCTCGAGGAGCGGACCCTCCCAGAATCGAGCGTGCTGTGTGCGTGAACCCTAGAGCTGGTTGCGGCTGCGATGATGACTAACGTACTAGAATCCTCTGTGGGTTCGACGACGAAGACAACAATACCGGAATCCTCTGTGGGTTCGACAGTTCTAAAAGAGTAGCTGGTCCTGTATCCTGTGTGGGTCTGATAGCTTAGATTAATCAGTAACTACATATAATCATCTCTATTAATCTAGATTAGCTGGGCTGTATCCTGTGTGGGTCCGACAGCTTAGACAAGATAGCTGTACTGTATCCTGTGTGGGTCTGAAATCTTAGAGGAGATAGCTGGATTGTATCATGTGTGGGTCTGACAGCTTAGATGAGATACCTGGACTATATCCTGTGTGGGTCCGACAGCATGGATGAGATAGCTGGACTGTATCATGTGTGGGTCTGACTGCTTCGACGAGAAAGGTAGATTGTATCATGTGTGGGTTCGATAGCTTAGCTGGTCCTGTATCCTATGTGGGTCCGTCAGCTTAGATGATCTAGTGGCTACATCTGATCATCTTTATCTCTTTACTATTTTGGCATACCTATGTGAGTTGAGTCATGTCTTTCATCTATTAACAAAATGGTTCTTGACATTACGTCCTATGTGGACTGGGTTGTGCTTAGGCTCGTGAGTTGGAGAAGGACCATGATTGGTAAATTAGGTATATGTTTGGGCATATACATAAGTTGGGTTGGTTGATACTTCGTGATTGTATCTTTCATCTTCTGTTTATCTTTAGTGTATATTGTGAGACCTTGCGGGTCTCAGGGTCCCTACTGAGTATCATTATACTCACCCCTACCCGGTCTATGTCCACACCTCATTGTGTTGGATGCAGACGACAGACAGCGCTGACGGAGGCTGACAGCGCCACGACTGGACGGTACCAGGAGGTGGACCTTGCGACGAGTTGGCACACAGAGGAGACTGACGATCGTGTGTGCCGAGGTGGCCATCTGTACCTACCCTTCAGGAAGGAACCCCGGAGGACGATCCAGGAGATACTATTTACTTAAAGCGGTTTTCCCTTTCTATATGTACTTGTTGTTCGGTTGTGTTTTTTTATTGGCCCATTTACTTTCCAAAACAATCCTTTGTATTCAGTTTTACTTAGTGTTTACTTCTTGATGTGTACTCTGTTGTGTTTATTTACTTTTATAAAGGCAATGCCTTCCCAGATTAGGGATATACACCTTTGGTGCTAGTCACCAGCCCCTAGCCTATGTATGTAGGGCTTGGGGTAGTCACGTCATGGGCCCCAAGGACGGGTCATGACAAATTGGTATCAGAGGAGTCATTTCTACCATTGAAATCAGGACTCTGATCATTCTTTTCTATGAAGCACTAGTGTTAAGATTATTGAGTGTGGATTTCTGTCCAGGGAGTCTAGTGTTGGTGCGGTAGCCAACGTATCCATAAAAAAAGACCATGACCCATGATTTCCGACTCAGTGCACGAAAACACTAATTTTGTGTGTGTTTCAAGAGTTTCCTTGTGGTCTCTTTGAGTCAGTTCAACAGGTATAAACATTTAGACAATCACGCACCTATTCCTTGTTAGGATGCTGCTGCAAAGAAAGCTAGCTAGGTTTCCTGAGTGAGTACATGATGATGGCCTACCGAGCGACGAGGCTCCGGTGCATGGCCCTCTTACTATGTTGGCACCTTCATGTGGTGTACCAGCAGCACCACCACCCATTGGGGAGTAGATTCCACCATCCATACTAATAGACGGTGCACACCGATAGAGGGCGTTTCACGAGTTCTAGCAGTAGAGTTCTCAAGGGTTATGAGGCGAGATAGATTCCTAGGTAGTAGATGACTTGTTGACGATGATTGCTAGAGTTTTTCGCATAGTTGAGACACCAGTAGAGCCAATGGTGAACATAGCGACTAGGGTTTTCTAGTGAGTGACCATGGGGTTGGTCCACATAGTGATGAGGCATTGGTACGTGGACCATTGCCCGAGTTGTACCTTCAGGTAGTGTGTCAGCTATATCACTACCTGTTGGTCAGCTGTTACAACCAGCAATACTAGTAGATGACACATGTAGGCTTAGTGCCTTACACATGTTTTAACGTCAGATAACCCTCAGGTTCCGAGGTGAGCCGGACTCACAAGAGGCTAAGGACTATCTTGATGAGGTGGCTGAGAGTTCTCTTGAAGTTATACATATTCATCAGGACAACATGTCGGTAGCTCGGTATTCATCGAGACTTACCGATCATTCTGGGTACTCGATGAATACAATATTATCAATGCTTTGGGGCTCGGAATATCAAACGAGGTGTGCTTAAAGGACATCCAAGCCAACACTTTCCCTCTATGAATTCCTTATTATGATAGGGTTCTAGAGAGAACCTTTTTTATTGAATGTTCTTTGGATGAATGGATACAGCTGGTGAATGATAGCAGTGGGAAATTAGAGAACTGGTGCCTGTCTCAGAGACTTGGGCATGAAAAATGATTCGGGAAGTGGATGTGACATGGACAGATAAATCTGCAAGGCAAAAGACGTGGAAGCAGAGAAAATAGAGTTGCATGTGGTGGTGTATATTTCAACTTGTTATAACCACCCACCTTTGTAGTCCCCACTAAGCTCGGGAAGATGGAGGGAATAGGAAAAGAGTAGCTTCCTGCGGTCAAGGAGTGTGACCCAAGGGCTCTAGGAATGATTCGAGGTATGGTCTCTGTCTACTACTAACTATTGTATCAATAAACATAGGTACCAATCACTCCTTCCTTCAACAAATCTTGTCCCAGGCCTAGACATTTTGGTTAAACCTTTGACTTGAATCTCACGTCTATATATACATTTGGTAGGAGACTCGATAATCACACATACACTGACCATGTGATCTGACCCTTGAGGCTAGAGTTTCGGTTGGAATCCTCATGGTGGCAGCGTCAAGGCCTTATGACATTAGTTTGGGTATGGACTGGGCAACCACATTTCATACACAGATTAACTGTATTAGGAAAAAATGTTGTGGTTTATCTACAATGTTGTGATGGGGTTTTCCTTGGTTGTAAAAAAGGAAACCTAGGCAGCACATGATAAACTCATGATTTGGAGGGTGTAGCCGACCACTCATGAGTCGGCCAGCCATACCCTCGTGGCAGTAAGAGTTTTGAGTTTTGAGATCCTCCAAGACTATGACTTCGAGATAGTATATACTCCCAGGAAGGGTAATATTGTGGTAGATGCACTTAGTTGGAGATCTTTTCTGCATCTACTAGGCGAGAATATAGAGAAACTGGCCACTTTACAGACACCCTTTGTGGATAGAGATGGCGTAGCCTTCCTTCGGTCTCTTACAGTCACTCCCCCACTTCTTAATTGAGTTAAAGCGGTGTAGTGAGGGGACACTGACTCTGAGAAATGACGTGCTCTGATATCCACAGTACAGGTACCTTATTTATTTTCTGAAGGTGTGAGGCATGTCATTCTCTTTAGAGGACATATTATGGTGACCAGGTGAGAAGAAGGAAGTAGCAGAGTTTGTCTCTCGATGCCTCATTTTTCAGGAAGTGATGGAGGAACATCAGGTACCAGCAGGATTGGATCAGCCTTTAGAGGTCCCAAAGTGGTAGAGGGATGAGATCTCCATGGAATTCATGAAGTGTCTTCCATGTACATCGAGAGGACATGAATCTATCAGGGTGATCATAGACCGACTAACCAAGTCGTCCCACTTCCTACCAATCAGAGAGCATGTCTTAGCATATATCTTGGGATGCCTCTATGTTTAGGAGATCGTACGACATCATGGTGTTCCATCGACTATCATCTCCGATCGAGATGCTCGATTCACTTCCCGGCTATGGAAGGGGATATAGGAGGATTTTGGGATGCAGCTTCGCTTGACCACCACCTTCCATCCTCAGATGGATTGTCAGACTAAGAGGACCATTCAGACTCTCGAGGACATGCTCTCTGCATGTGTCCACGACTTTGGTTGTATCTGGGAGGATCACTTACCCTTGGTAGGTTTGCGTATAACAAAAACTACCACTCCACCATCAGGATGGCACCTTACGGGGCACTGTACGACCGAACATGCAGATCACCACTGTGCTGGACTGAACCAGGGGAGTCAGCACTTGTAGGACCAGAGATGTTTTAGGCTATGGTGGAGAAGGTGTAGATCATCAAGGATCAGATAAAGACTACACAGAGCAGACAAGAGTCCTTCGATAATAGGATAAGAAGACAATTGGATTTCGAGGATGGTGACCACGTCTTTTTTTACTGGTCTCACCTCGAAGAGGTCTATGGATATTTGGATATGGTGGCAAGTTATCTCAGTGTTTTATCCGGCCTTTTTAGGATTTCATCGTGGTAGGCAAGGTGGCTTACCGACTGACCCTTCCACCTCAGTTGCATCGGGTGCACGACGTCTTCCACATATCTCAGCTGAGGAGATATGTACACGACCCGTCCCACATCATTGACCATGGGATGCTGGACATCGATGATAGGGCTACATTCACGGAGGTCCTAGTGGAGATCGAGGAACGATAGGAGTGGGTCCTACGTGGATAGTCGATTCCTCTGGTGCACATTCGTTGGTAGCACGTGAACCTCCAGTAGAGTACATTGGAGAGGGAGGCTCAGATGAATGATCAGTACCCCCATTTGTTTCCCTAGTGTGTGTTGTAGCTTTACGTGGACGTAAATCCCTAATTGGGCGTAATATAAAGACCAGGAAATTTCATAATTTTTTTTCGTAAATTTTTAGGAATTTTACGAGTCCTCAGTTTCTGACAGCACCTGATTCCGAGAGCCGGTGTGCCTGGAATCAATTTTTGAAGTTCTGTTAAGCTTAAATTAACGCGCTTAAGTAGTTTTCCTAAAAAAGATGAATACCTTTTAAATGGTTACACGGATCAGATATCTGAGGTCACCATTACATTCCGGATGGATGGTTTACCCTAGGCGCAACTTAAGATTAGTTGGTGCGGGCCTCATGTGAGAAATTCCAAAAATGGCATAAGTGTAATAAAATAATTAAATAAAATATATTATTTTTTAAATGCTTATAACTCACAAACGGTAGCTCGGATTGAAAATCCAAGACCACCACTGAACTCATGAGGCTATGCTTTATTTATGAAGATACTAACTTTGGCCGATGCGAGCCACCAGACAAAGTTAGTTTTTGGACGCAAATAAAATAGTTAATTGAAAATTATTTTATTTTAAATTAATAACTTCTAAACGCTATCTCGGATTGAAATTCCGAGAGTACCGTTGGGCTCTTTGTGGAATTTTTCACCTAGGCAGAGCCTAACCTTCACCGCAGTGGGTCGAGAGTGACTGATAATAATTTTTCTGAAGTTTTGTTCGGGTACGTTCAGCAGACTTACGAGCGAGATTTAATATCTTCTGAACCGAATCTCGGAATTGATATCTAAGGGCACCAATAAACTCATAGCGCTGGTATTCACCTAAGGGGACCTTTACCGCAGTTGTGTTTGGTAGGGAGGGAAGTTTAATTTTTGTGGATTTTTATTAAATTAAAAATTATGTGTGAAATAATTTTAAGTGGTGGATAATTTATCCAAAGAGATGTTAGAGGTGGGTCCCACCCCCCACATAACCTTACATTGGAGGATATTGTGTGGTGGTGCCCACACGTGTTCCAATCTCTTCAACTCCCCCTTAAACTCTTTAAACCCCTTGGACTCCCAAATTAAAAAGGATGAAACTTTATTAATTGGGAGCCTCTTCATCTTCTCCCTCTGTTTTTAATAATCCAAATCAACATTTAATTAATTAATGGATGCAGTTTAATGAATTTGAATCACTTTGAATTCATTAATCCATCCTTTAAAAAAGTGGAGTGTTTTTATTTTATGTTGTTTGGACATATTATCTTGGGATGCTTTGGAGGATTAGAAAGGAAGTGTTATTCTAACGAAGAACACGAAGGACCTCTCCAACATGGAACGACATCCTCTTGATGATGGACGTCATTCTCACTGATTAACAATGATGTTTCATCTTCTTTTTCTCTCCCTCCTTCCGCGTTAAACGAGTAGACGCCACCCAAAAGGAACGTCGACGACACACCATCCTCGAACGTTTCCCGACGTCAATGAAATCGACGCCCGCCCTCTTTCTTGTAACTCCTCCGAGAAATAACCATTTTCGAGTTAGGGGGATTAGATTAATTTTAATGGAATGAAATTATACCTTGTTCTTTACTGAATACCCTAGTTCTTCATTGTCCAAATGATATCATCTAATATGGAGGGCGCGGGCCAAACCAACACGGCCCGTCGTTCCACCATTGCTTAATGGTTTATTTGGCGATAGATGCGTAGTCGGAAGGGTGCGGTTCCGTCACACCACACCTGAGAAAGAGACCACGAACATAAGGCGATGGCGACCGAAGGCCACGGCCAGGATGGGCCACGGTGGTGGAGGAGTGGCCCCGACGCGACGGTCATGTGGAGGAAACCACGACTCGCATCTGTGGGCGGCTCAGATGAAGAACCGAACCGGCCTGTCATAGCCGGCCCGGATGGTGGACCGCAGCACCCCCTTGTTGTCGTGTTGTGGAGATGACTGTGGCCTGTTGTGTGGGCTACTTGTTGGAAGAATAGGCTGGCTACGGTCGGTTGGGCTGGAGTGGCCTGCTCGGAGGGCAGATTCTGCTGGTAGGCCGCGCCCCACCGGGCCGGGCCGACCCCCTAGCCATGTCGGACCCACCAAATCGGGTCTGGCAGACCCCCAGCCTGGTCAGACCCACCAAATCGGGCCGGGCCGACCCCCAGATGGGTCGAACCTGCTGAATCGGGTCGGGCCGACCCACCAGCCCATTAGGCTTGACGGGTCGGGCCCGTTTCTCTTAAACACAAATATCTTATAGAC
This sequence comes from Viscum album, assembly GCA_963277665.1. Lineage (NCBI taxonomy): Eukaryota > Viridiplantae > Streptophyta > Magnoliopsida > Santalales > Viscaceae > Viscum > Viscum album. Next base: position 323,696,699 of record OY728156.1, read on the forward strand.
CGCGCGTCCGATTGACTCGCCGTCTACGGCACTAGGAACCTCATGATGAGGTGGGCCTTTTGTGATAATCTATGTGAGTTTTGGATGAATTTGGAAAACAGATGGGTTGGGAACGATGGTAAATCCAACAGGGCCCCTGGAACGAAAAAGCCAATAACTCTCAGACCGAGCGTCCGATTGATGCACCATCTATCACGTTGCGTTTTTTATGAGACGGAACTTTGGGATATATCAGCTTAGATATTTGTAATAGTTTATGTATTTACCCCTTTGCTCGGGGAGCGGACCCTCCCGGAATCGAGCGTGCTGTGTGCGGGAACCCTAGAGCTGGCTGCAACTGCGACGATGACTACCGTACTGGAATCCTCTGTGGGTTCGTCGATGACGACAACTATACCAGAATCTTGTTTGGGATCGACAGTTTTGATAGAGTAGTTGTTCCTGTATCCAGTGTGGGTCTAATAACATATATGAATAAGTAACTACATTTGATCATCCCTATTACATTAGAATAGATGGACAATATCCTGTGTGGGTCCGAAATCTTAGACGAGATAGCTGGACTATATCCTGTGTGGGTCCGACAGCTTAGACAAGAGAGTTGGACTATATCCTCTGTGGGTCAGACAACTTAGAGGAGATAGTTGGACTGTATTCATTGTGGGTATGACAGTTTGGACGAGATAGCTGGACTGTATCTTGTGTGTGTCGGACAGCATGGATGAGATAACTGGACTGTATCCTCCATGGGGCCAACTTCTTATCTGGTCCTGTATCATGTGTGGGTCCGACAACTTAGATGATCTAGTGGCAACATCTAATCATCTTTATATCTCTACTATTGTGGAATACCTATGTGAGCTGGGTCATGTCTTTCAACCATTAACATAATGGTGCTTGACATTACTTCCTATGTGGACTTGGTTGTTCTTTGGGTCGTGAGTTGGAGCCAGACCTTGATTGGTAACTTAGGTATATGTATGGGAATAAACCTAAGTACGGTTGGTTGATAATTCGTGATTGTATCTTTCTTCTTTTGTTTATCCTTAGTGGACATTGTGAGACCTTGCGGGTCTCGGGGTCCCTACTGAGTATCATTATACTCACCCTTGCATGGCCTATTCCCACACCTCATTGAGTTGGATACAGATGATGTATATCACTGACGGAGGCTGAGAGCGCCACAACTAGATGGTACCCAGAGGTGGATCTTGCGACGAGTCGACACACGGAGGAGACTAACGGGCGTGAGTGATGAGGTGGCCATCTGTTCCTACCCTTCAGGTAGGAGCCCTGGAGGATGATCCATGATTTTCTCATTACTTTCAGCTGTTTGTCCCTTTCTAGTTGTACTTGTTGTTCTGTGGGGTTTGTATACTAGCCCATTTACTTTCCAGCACACTCCTTTGTATTCAGTTTTACTTAGTGTTTACTTTTTTTTTCATACTCAATTGTGTTTGTTTACTTTTATAAAGGCAATACCTTCCCACCATAGGGATTTACACCTTTGGTGCTAGTCACTTACCCCGGGCCTATAGAACGTGAGCTTGGGGTAGTCACGGCCTGGGCCTCGAGGACGGGTCGTGAAAGGTTACTTGTAACACCATATATTAACCTCAATTCTATAAAATTATTTATAAAATATCTATTTATGTTTCCCATTCCATTTTCATCTTTAAATTATAATAATATATATTATATTTATTTATGTTTCATGAATAAACCAATGACTTCTATTATGAAATACATAATGTAGGGGATTGATTTTTGTTTACAATATATCTATTTCTTGTGAACATTTTATGTAATAAATTTGGAAATGTTAAAAAATTAAAATTCTTTCCATGGGAGTTTCATGATACGATATATTGTTGTTTTATTTTACAAACAAATACATGGTTTTTCCTTCTATGACATTAGAGTCCCATATATACCTCACATGAATTTCTTATGGTTTTATAATTGATTAGAAAATTATGCTTTCTATATAGAATTTTCTATTTTCACATGTTCAAAATTTTATGTGTAGACCAGATTTCAAGAACATAACATTATGTGGGAATTTGAAATATTTATAGAAGATCAAAATGTTATTATTTTACATACATGTTAAATATTTCTATGATATATGACTACATTAAGCCTTATGTATCATTATTACCATATTATTATTCAATAGTATTATGTATTTTTATACATTTTATCATTTTACAATACATGTCCTTCTATTATTTATAATGTAGAACTCTCAAAAACTCAAGTTATTTTAGTTATATATTTATCCCATGAATGTGTTTTGTCACATGGTTATGTTCTAACACTATTTAACTCACATATATCTTTTACTTTTATTGTGAAAATGAGAACACTCCATATTCTTTATCAACATTATACTAATGCAATTTGAGGGATTTTGTTTACATGTTTATCTTATATGAATAATTTGTTGGTTTTTTTGATGAAATAATGTTCGATAATGTTTTTTGGTGGATCACCATAGAAACTAAACATTTATATTCGTGTATTATGTTATTCTTGTGAGAAATAATGTATAAAATATAAATCTTATTTGAAATATATTCATGTTTTTCTTAAATAACACCACTTGGTATCAAATATTGATTATATCTATTATGTTATTAGTATCATACATGTGAGTAGGATTTGGTGTTTTAATATTATAGTGCACTAACACATTAGTTATTTATTTATGTCGAATGAGCTAACGACGTGGTATTTGGATATGATTATCAAATTAATTATTTATAAGTTTACGCATGGATATGATTTCATATTGAATATATTTTAGATCTTTTTCCTCTTAATGATTAAAGATATTTTTGTTCATAGTTTTTGGGCTAGTCTTGATTTCCACTACCATTGTTCACATTTTTTTTGAGGCAATGATTATGTGTTTTTTGTTCATAATTTTTAGTGTTTAAATGACATTAGTTATGTATATCCCACATTTTATGATTTTAGATGAATATTCTTATACTACATGCTAATTTTCTTCTTTAGGACTACCTTATTCTCTATGGGTCATGATCATTGAATCATATATCATGATTTATTAGATTAATTTTTAGTTTATTAAAAATTATCAGTCCATTTTCCATGATTTTATGTTCTATATTTTTTCTGAATTATTATCATATGTTTTTTTTCATGTAACATGATTATGATCTCATACAAATCTGCTCTAAATATTATTACTATATACAACTGATTTTTTATCTCTCATGTTTACCATTAGCTAGATATTAAGATCACACATTTCTTACTATTACATTCCACATGTAATGATGAAATTAATTAAGAATAATTTTTATAGAAATATAACATGTGTGGACTGTATTTCTGAGAGACATTGAGGAAATATTATAAAATATGATTATCATCTAGCTATACACTAAATATAAGAAAAAATTGGGTTCAATGATTATATGAAATTTACTGGGGAAATTTTTAATTTATGTAAATGATATAATATAACTTGTATATATATATAAATATTATATCGTAGAATACAATTATATGTATTAAGTTTTATTTTTATCACATAATCCAAGAATATGGAAATAGGTAATTTCATGTCATCCAAGGGATATTATATATAGGATAAACACTTTTATAATTTCATGGATTATGGTTTGTGTGATAAATCATATAATCACCTCATAAGTTTTGTATTTTACATAGTGATACATGAGTACCTCATGATATGATATACCGCATTGGGACACATAATTTGGGTGATGGATATTGAGGAATTGTGTAGAATGATAGTTAACCTTGGAGTGGTTACAGGGGGATATATTAAATTATGGTGACTTGGTTCTTTTAAAAGAACAACTTTAGTAAACACAATGACCATGTCACTCAATTTTTATATTATTCTATAATATTGTCTTAAAATATGATATAATGTATCAAGGTATATCTGGAAAGTTGTACTATCATATAATGGTTTAAATCCCTAAATAACATTTGGTATATGGGATCATGCCTTTGTTCTCAATGTGTAGTTTTTTAGTAGTTAGACTGATGAACAATAAGATGTGATAAAAAAATGAATGATATATGTTTTATTTCATTTCTTATGGTTGGGAAAAACACTATTTTACCCATTGATTAACATTGGAGTTTTCAGATAAGATGTGATTTATTTTGAAATGTTTTTTATCACTGTGTCATTATTTAAACCATGATTAATCAGGTATCTGTTATGGGTGACTAGTGAGATAAAAAATGGATAGTAATGAATTAACTAATTGTTTTTCATGATTAATTTTAGTTTTTTAAGTGATTATGTATAATTATATGGGTGAGGATTGGAACATATATTTTCATAAATGTGGTATGTGGGTTACAAACAACAATTATGAGGGATTCGTCATTTCTTTTTTTGGGTCAATGTGAGTTTGGGTTTCATAAAATAATATTTTTTTGGGTTAGGATTATAACATCCATGTTCCATTTGTATATTTTTAATGGTTTTTGGGTCATGCAATACACCTACCTAAACATTCCACCTTGAATTTCTATCTCATCTAGTATATTAAAACGAACTTCAATGTTTTGCGGTAAGGTGGTGATTTATATTTGGCCTTTAGGCTAACCCAATAACCATGTTTGATTAATTGTATTCAATGTACATGGGTATCCTCTTGTTTCATTTTTTTTAATTGAAATTACCTTGGAGTTTAATAGATGTTTTGGACCAAAATGTTTCAAGATTTTGATGAGCCAGTCATAGACACATTTTGAGTTTTTCTAGGGGTGACTATTAGTTTTCATAGTTTAAATGATAATTAATCTACCCATTTTTAATATTTTAATATTATGAATAATATATAATAGTAGATCATATTGGTAATTTATATATTTCATATATTATATTTATTATTCATGCTTATTTTGAATACATAAAACATTATATTTTGGAAAATAGTGACTGAAATGTCTACTTATTTTATGTATATAGAGTTATTGGATTTCTATTATACAGATGGCCCAAGAAAATGTTTTTGTAGATTAATGAATAATAACTTTTCATTATTTTTTAGAAATTGTATCTGTAAAACATCAATTTGAACATTTCACTGATTATAATACTTTTCTTTAAGAGGTTAAACATTTGATGCGTTACAAAATCAACTATTTGTTCACTATAGAGGTGGTCTAGGATATGAAATTATATACTGACACCAAATGGGTTTCATCACATAAGGTGAATATAATATTTTCTAAATGTGATTATAATTTATGGATTCTATATTCAATTCAATTTCATGTATCCATTTTTTAAGGATTAAAATATATAATAACCTACTAGTATGTTGTCATAAAATTTTATAGGACTATTATATCACCATAATTCGTAATGAAAAATCAATATATCTCATACACATAATGAAATATAGTATTTATTCATTTTGAAAGGGTATATATATGATCTTAATTTCCAAAAAAACTTTAAATTTAAAACTCATTAATCTCTATAATAAAATATACTTTTTATTCATGAACTTTATGGATATAATATTTCCCAATAAAGTTAATTTTGAAATAAATTTAATTTTATAAAGGGAAAATATTGAGAAAAAAATTTCAATGTTGATTTAAAAAAGTGAAACCTAATTTTATATTTATTTGTTCCAAAAAATTAAACATATCTTATATGAGTTCACTTTTATATATGAAAATTTGTTTTGGATTTTCCGTAGAATCCAACATTGAAATATCCCAAAACCCACACATATGGATTCTATATTAAAATATTATGTACTATTTTCTAGTAAAAAATAACTAAAAAATATAGTCCTTTACATAAGAAACAATAATTTTATTTATAGGTTTTGGAAAATTTGAAAAATTCATTACAAAAGAATAAAGTTTACATAATTAATAGTTAATACAGGTATATGGAATCACTTTTACTATATAATTATATGAAATGAATAAAAATTATATGTTTTAAAATTCATGGGATAAAAAAATTTAAAAATGCGATGGGTATAAAATTTCCTAATACGGGTTTTCAAAATTAGTGAAAAATCCATTTATAAATACATATTTAAATACTAATTTAAATAATTCTATATCAACTTTAAATTATTTTATATATTCATACATTTTATATATAATAATAAGGTTTTAAAAAAATATAAATTCTACTAAAAACCATTAAATAATTTAAATTATATAATGGTAGGTTTGATCATGGATTTGGTAACCCAAATCGATGAGCAGGAGATATTTATTAAAATGAAAAGTCAAAAAAACATACACAACATCATCTGTAGAACCCCATGGTCTTTATACCGATATTGATTACATTAATCAAACAACATAATGTCTTATAGGACCAAACCAATAATGATGATAATCCATCCACATCTATATTGGTTACCGACTAGAAAAAGTCCCCAAACACGGATCACAAGGAAACAGCCACAAATCCCACATAAACAAGATCTAAATTTGTGACACCCTATCCCGAGGTCACCAGTTCCAAAGTCATCACCTCCCATCGAGGTATTCAATATCACTTCAACTTGTGGTTGAAAATCCTGCATCGAGGCAAAAACATCATATGCCCGAGGACATTACCAGCATGTCATTGCCAATAGGTCAAATCCTTACACAAAACATGTGCTCCAAGATTCATCGTCAAAATGATCCCATAGTCACCGCATCAGCATATCTCTCGGGGGCATCAAAACAGTCATAATATATTTTTTAAGACAAAAATAATTTAATACCCACTACTATTTAAGGAGTGTTATTTTCTGAGAACTTTTTTTATAATCAGTGATGATAAATACATTAATTTAATGACATTTAAACAATTTTAATCAATTTTAATTAATAAAATGAAAATTAAATATATAATTTTTTTATAAATATGAATTTAATGTTAATGATATACATTGTTCATGTGCATGCATATATTCAAATGAAACATCCATAAAATTTAAAATAAAATTTTCACAGAAAATGATAGCTATAATATTTTAAAAATACATAGAACAAAAATAATATTTGTGAAGTTTTATCTTGAGGATAAAATAAAAATAACATTCCCCCTTATATTTGAGTTTTTAGGAAGATACAAAAATTGATTTTTATGAAAATAGAATAAAAATTTGAATTATTTAATATTTAAAATTGAAAATTAAATTCCATATTATAATTTAAAAAATCATCGAAAACCCCATTTTTAATTTGTAAATAATAATAGGTGTTTTAAAATAAAATATATTTTCATTATTTATAAAAACTGTTTTGAACAAAATTACAAGATTGATATATAAATATATATTTCACTTTATATAAATACAAATTTGAGAACGCACCCTTATCCTTTTATGGGGTTAAATAGTTATCCCATAAACATTTTATAGTCAAACCATTGAAATATTTTACATGTATATAAAATATCCTTATTTTAATGATGGTATTTTTTAAAATAATATGATTTCACCTTACCTTATATATTTTTAGAAGACCTTATCTATCATATTTAAGATTCTCCCTCTTTTTATTTTCCATACTCATTTACACATTGAAATTCCAAGGTTGGCCCATTATATATACTCACAGATATATTGATTATATATATGTAATATTTAATAGAAGATAAAATATTAATATTTTTATATATATGTATAGATGAATAATTATATGAAGATTTGTTTAAATCTTAGTACAGTGATATATATAAAAGGCGATAATTTTTATGATATTATAGAATTTATTTTTTCCCCGTATTGTAGTTGAAGATTAGATATAGATAGAAAATTGATATATATTACATTTTTTGTTCATTTTAATGGGTACTATACAAACATGATGATGACATATATGGGAATTTTATATTATCTATTAACAACTTTAGCATTGAATATAGTTGTTTTATATATTAATTTATTATTTCTTCATATTGATCATGATTCCCCATGATGCTTCATGAAACAATTCATGCATCATATAAAATATTATCATTGAAAATGTGATTGATTTGATATTTAAAATAGATAAGGATTTCATATAAAATAATGATTTTTGGAGGATGGATAAGGAGAATTCAATGCCATTATGGTTAAATGGATCTATATTGCGGAAGGATATGAACATTTAGATGATTAGATGAGTAAGATTAGATATATCAAATGACCATGACATGAATGATTCTTTTGTTTCGGTTGAATAGTGACTGAACATGTCTGACCCAAATACATTATATGAAAGGATTACCCCTCCATTGTTACATTACATATTTTTTTACCCATTAGATTTGTGTAATATGGTCATCTCCCAACCTTAACTGTGCTTTCGACTAGAAGCAGAATCTACTGGTCACTATGTCCCTCATTGAGGATGCGTAGTGTGGTTGTTATGCCAAATTCTATCTGTGGGTTAATAAACGACCCACTAAACTAGTAATCACAACTATCCCTTCAATGTTACCATGGATTGGAAAGATCAATCCAATAAGCCACCTATGGAGTGGTTCACAATTCCTTCTCTATCCAATGATTAGAAATGATTTTTTCAATTAAAATTTCAAATTGACTAAATTAATTCTCAACAATATATATTATATTTAAATTTTAATATTATTTTAAACAAAAAATTATAATTAGATGATAGACAGTTTTATTTTCATCTAATCATATATTTGACATAAAACATCATTAATTTGAATACATTATTTTAATATACACTAAGAAATATTAAAATATATTACCAAAAAAATAATTACATCATTAAAATAATATATAAAAACATTTTCTAATTTGTTTTTAATTGTTTACGAAATATTTTTAAAGAATTTATTAAAATAAAAATGTAATCCAAATTTATAACATGTTCCATTCTCTCCCATAAAAGAATTTCACTCCAAAAATTATATGAGTATTCTTAATGAAATTAAGAATTTCAATCATTAGACTTTGGAAAAAATAGGGGTTTAAAATTTTATACTCCTAAAAATCTAAAACTTCCAAGGATACATATGACTCCTGAATTATCCTCAAATGAAAGCGTTCAAATCTCGAATGTTTTCTAAACTATTCCTCTAATACCACTATATCAACCAATGAACCACACTAATGAAATCTATGATAAAACATGTTATATATTTATATATATATATATATATAACTAAAATTATACAATTGTTTTCATACCAATGTATGTTTTACAGTCTAGGTTTTTTTGTAAAAATATGGAAAATAAATACAAAAGAATAGAATTTACATAGCTATTAAATAAAACACCAATTTGGATTCACTCATGTTAGCTTCTTATATGACTTTGAAAAAACATTATAACTTATAAAAAACATGTGACAATCACTTTAAAAACATGGGTGATCAAAACATTTCACAGTAATGAGTTTTAAAAAATTAGAAATTCTATTATAAATACTTATTTTAAAACACCATAATAATATTTTATATATACTATATTATATATTATAATGTAATAATATTTAAAAATTTAATTATATGGTTTTTAAAACATTTAAATACTAATCTAAAACATTTTAAAGAATATCTTTTAGAAAAATCTAGTAATTTAAATAAAAAAATACCTTTAAATATTATATGAATTTATCTATTAAATTTTTTAAAAAGTATAAATTATATAGATTTAAATGATATATATTAGAAAATTTGAAATAATTGATTCCTTAAGATTTATCACTCTCATGAAAACATCCCCTTGGGGTTGTCTGATCACCCTATTCTGCATTAACTCATTTGATACCTTATTACTAGGTTGTATTTTGTGAAAACCATGTTTACCATATTTGAATTTGTAATTTAAAATCTCATAAAACCTTTCAAATCATAGAAAACATATTTTCATTTTGTAATTCTTTTTTTACCTTCTATGCATTAAAAAATATAATTTTAAAAAAGAATTTTCACAATTTTCTAGAATAAATCCATACATTTAATTAAATTTCATCATTTAAAAGAAATCATTTTAAGTAACAAAATTTTTAAATTTATTAAAAATTATTTATCAATATTCATGGAATGTACATGATATAGATTATTCATGGATAAACAAATATTTGCATCAAACCTAAATAAATATGAAATGAGAATATATATATAAAATCATAGAATTGGTAATTAAAATCTAAAAATACAACATAAATTTTTTTAAAATATATTTTAAATAGGTAATAATAAAACAATTTCCCCATATATTAGGCTTTTAAACCAAAAAAATAAGCTCTTTTTGAAGAAAATATATTATAATGATTTACTTTATTTGATTTAGAAATTAGAAAATATAATTCCATTATAAAATATAACCAATCCTGAAATAAAAAATTTATATTAAAAAAATGGTTTTGGAAATATTAATATTTAACATACATATAAAAGGGTTATGAATTATCATAAAACTTCATATATAAATCTAGAATTATTGTTTGATAAATATAATTTTGAAATTGCACCATTACATAAATTAATTTTTTAAAATATTCCCTTATTAATTTTTAAATATAACCATCAATATGTATTATATGATATACAAAAATAAATAACCGAATGAAGGGATTTAAAAAAAAGTAAATTTCCATTTATCTTAGAGACTTTGGGAAGAGATCCTCCTTCAAGGTTCTTTCTCTATGTCTCTTTAATATCCATAATTATCTCACAATGAAATAAGAAGGTAGGTTATTTATATATAGAAACACTTCTTCAATTTATATATATACAATAAATAAAAGAAGGAAAAATACCAACATATATATATATATATATAAGCGCATATAAATGCAATGCCCCTACCCTAGTTACCTAGAGTCGGTGCATTATTACATAACATTGGCATGATCACAAGAAAGATCAAATTTCGAAAGACCGATTGGTTTAGTAGCCTGGGAAACACTAGATATATTCATAAAGTTTTACATTACATCATAATGTGAAAAACTACTACAACAACATATTGTATCCAATGTACACACTATTAACCCCTCAAAATATCACTGCAGGTCATTCATAATTTACTTCTTCACTTCCGGGGAAAAATAAAACATAGAAAAGGGGTGAGCTCAAATTCCCAGTAAGGATAACAATATAGTGGAAACTTTCATACATAAGAATAGACATTTAAGGCAATGTATAACTAAAACAAAAGCCTTTCAAACTTGAACTTTCAACATGGTATGGCATAAATAAAATGAAATATTTCCATTTACTTATTCACATGGATATTCTACTAATCGAATAATCACATGAAAAATCAATAACCACTTTCATAATGATGGAATGCATAATGCTGAACTTTAATTTCTTTGTCAAGGCCTCGTCCCAAGACCTTGGGGATAACTGTAACTGGAACCCAACCCGGAGTGCCTCTAATAACCGGACACCAACCCGGAGTGCCTCTAATAACCGGAGACCAAACCAGAGTTCCTCTAATAACCGGAGACCAAACCGGAGGGCTTACTTTTACCGGTCCCCAACCCGGAACATACTTGTCTAAAACATTCATCTGAATGAAAGGTTGACATATAACATAAAAATTCGGATTACAAATACCTTATGAAATGTCAATACTCTAAACAAAAACCATGAGTGACAAAAGAATAACTTATCCACAATAAAAAATATCACAAAACCTTCAATAAAATATGGATGTTTTGTATCATAATAAATCAACTTCAAATAAGATTAAAATCCATCAGAGGACGTTGACATAGATGAAATAAAGACTATTTTAGAAAAACATCTCTTTCGATTTTGAAATCATTTAACAGTCTTATATTTATGAAATAAAACATTTTTTTTGAAAATATTTATATTATCTTGTAAGGTAAGCTTTGATGATTTTATAATGACGGAAAATAGCCACACCCGCCGTATAAGATAAAAAAACATTCTTACCTTAATTTTGTCAAAAAGGTTAAAAAGCACCTTTTTTGGAAAACGACTGAAAGATTCCTTTATAATAATTTTATAAAAAGTCCAAAAAGGGTATAAATGACTTTAACCCATATTCTAGTAAATAGTAAAAATGTTTTGAAATTCATTTTTAAGAAACATGGATCTGGATGATAAAGAGATCCCAGTATATTATTACGTATAAACAACCTCGGATAATGAAGAGATTGCGAAATAACCCTTACCAATTTGGAAACTTATGAAACATTCAACCCATGAAAGAGGTATCATATAGTTAATATGTAAATAAACATAAATTAGAGTGTATTACACGATGAATATAATTATGGGCAACACATACACCACACAATAGGTGATGGTGGCAATATGGCATGAATCTCACAGGAATAAGGAGTGAGATGAAAACCCCTTACCTTGCACTTTTACTTGGTTTGGGTAAGTTAACCTCCTTTATAATGGTGAAATAATTTTTAATAAATTATAAAAGAATCATATACATTAATATGATATCATATATGATCTTTTAATATTTATTTGATAATAATATCTTAGTATTATCGTTGTTTCGGGTGTTAACTTACTTGTTTTCTTTTATATGTTTTGTTACGTACGACATGTTTGTAAAGTATAGGTTTTATATTATTCATATCCAGAATGATATCAAGTCCTTAAACATAATTTTTTAAATCATCAAATGATAATTATACTTGAATGGATACGATGGAGAATGAATCTCATCGCGTTCGTACGAGCGACAATATCATTCTTTTGATATTAAAATAATATATAAATGGATGGTATATCATATATACAGAATAATTAACATGTTATATTTATTATTTACATGAGTTACACATCATTATTATACCCATCCAAATAATATTATATTGAATAACAATTACACCACGACGTGGAGACGGTAAGCCGTACGTACGCACGTATGGTGACATGTTATTAAAAGGGTGGATAGAATACTGAATATGGTTGTACCATATTTATAATAACATCATAGTTTATATATGATACTGGAGTTATTATTTTATAATGGTAACCACAAAGGATGAAGAAGTGGAAGAAGAAAGGAACATGAAAAAGGGTGGTGAAATAATTACCTCTTCTTCAGTTTCTTCCTTTTGATTTGATCAAAAGGGCTCCTTAAGTTGGATTTATGATCAAACTAATGCCTCTAGGTTGTAGTGATGGAAGATGGAGAGTATTGGGGCAGAGTTTGGCCGAACCAAAAGGCTTTGAAGGTGTGAAGAAATGAGAAGGAGGAGTGCCCTTTTATAAGAGGGGTGAGGGGCACCTTTGGAAAAGCTAGAAATATTAATTTATAATAAATTCATATTCGATTTTTAATGGCTCCAAAGTTGATTATTAAAAGGTTAAGGTGGGGATAGGTCTAAAACCACTCAACCAATAGAATTTAGACAGGTTTGGGTACTTTTATTAACCTTATCATTAAGTATTAACTCTAAGTTAATTAGTTTCACTTTTACAATGTCTCTTTGTATTTTTATATAATATGGTTAATAAACTTACTATATACATCCAAGAGACCCCCAAGTGGTCCATTAATGATGAACCTATCATGATATAAGTCTATTGGCCGAACCTTATATTTTTAGGAATTTAATATCAATTAAGAATATAATATTTGTTTTAAGAACTCTTTTATGTCAATTTTGACACTATTCAATAGTTGATTTTTGTGAAACTCATAACAGGATTATTACTTCTAAAAAAGTCAATTAAATAAATACTAATATATAATATTATCCTATAAAATTAGTTTAATTCATTAAAAGTTTCATATTATATTTATTTGGGTATTTATAATATCAATTATTTTGATTTTTCACTATTATAGTAATTACTGCATCATCATTCTGTCATAAATAAATTAAATTATATAATGTCTAAAAATTATAAATAAAATATAATTATGTAGGAAATCTTTTTATCTTTCTAATGAATATTTATAATCTAAAATAAAACATATATAACCCTATGTAAAAATGGTTTTCTAAAAGATATATGCTTGTTTCATTTTTGTATTCATTTTAACTTAATTAAAATAAAGTGTCCCTATCACCCACAAGTGGCACCATGGGGTCCCGAAATAGACCCAAATATGCCTATGTACGAAAATATATTAACCAATAAGTCTAGGACACGTTTTAGGGTAATTTAGTATTATTATAATATTATTTGTTAACCCTTATTTACCGGATTTACCCTTAACCATGGTAAATAAAATTTTTACCGCAGTAATTATTCAAAATGTCTAAAAATAAAATTTACCTATTTACACAATCTGAACATCCTGGTTCCAAATATGGAATCCATTTTTCTAAATTCAAAACACATAAGTGTCAGAAATTAATTTAAAATTAATTCACGCTGTCAAAACATAAAGCGTGTTTTTAAGAGATAATAACTATCAAAAGATTGACACATGTTTATGTTCGGTTTAATTGTAAAATTGTGTCCAATGACCAACATTATATTAAATTGTAAAAATATATTCTAAATATAATTTAAAACCACTCAAATTAATAATTTATCACTATTAATTATTTTGATTAAAAATGTTGTTTTTAATTAAAATATAGTAATTTTCACTATTCATAAAAATATAAAAGTTATTCGAAAAGTACCAAAATTTCACCTTAGGCAAAATTAGATATTCCGAATCCAAAAATGAAGTCCATTTTGAAATATAAAATATATATAATTTCAAAAATTAGGTATTACTATTCATAACGACTAGTTTGATTGGTTGTGGTGTGTGTTAAAACTCAAAGTTTACAACACACGCTACTGTATTATTCAAAGAAAGCGTACCGTGGAAGCTTGGGATGTTTCATTTTAAATTTTTGATGTCACCATTTAGTAAAAAAGTTTAAAATATTGTATTTAAAAAGGGTTCACTATTAAAAGTTGATAAAAGTACAATACTGAAAATAAATTTGTTCTTGCATTATGTCTAAGATACTCATAATATGGATTCTGAAATTATAAGGATTATATAAAGTTTAAAATTTAGGTAATACTATTCATAACCTATTTTTAATGGATTTTTGGAATGTCATGGTGCAATTGAACTTGGTGTTGCGTGTAGTGCAAGTTATTTAATTATTTTGAAGAAATAACACACTATGAAATCTTGTGGTGTTACATTCTCCGCTCCTTCAATAAATTGCGTCCTCGCAATTTGAAATTGTTCTTCGAAAATAAAAGGTTGAAAATAGAAAATATATTTGTGGGAAAACCCACATCGGAAATTGGGTTACTAAAATTTAGTCTTAATATGAGGAAAAGAGAAATCAAGGGGTCACCACCAAATTATGATCTCGATTAGGAGAACATTTGTGGCAATTAGAGACATATAATGAGAGAAAAAACATAAATATTTATAGGTAGTGATTGAGGTCATCAATCACAAAAAAGTGTAAAATTGAGGTGCTTAAATTCATCAATATTTGATGATTTGAAATACCATCGGTTCAACAAAACATAGGGTATTAGGATAACACATTTTTGATGTTTCAAAATATCTTAGTTGAAATCCCACATCGAAAAATGAATTAATAAGGCCTATATTTAAAATAAAGAGTGGAAAGTATGAAGATTACCGAAAATAACACATACTAGTGTTCCATGTAGGAAAATATGGATATGGAAGAAAAATCTAACCATCAATTATCTGATGGAGAGTGGTAGAGAACATGGCTATGAAAAGGCCAACAATCCTGAAGCCATAAATTAGTGATGATTTAAGGTACCATCTAGGACAACATTTTTGTTCTATGTTCCTTTTCATAATGTTGAGGAATTTATTTATGAGATTGGATAAGATTATAAGGATATATAAATTTCTACCACAAACTCATATTTCACTCTAAAAGATAATAGAACTTAAAAAAGAATTCTATTTATACTATTCATACAGGGTTCCAAAATAAACGAATTTATAATTTATCTAACAGATCTTTTAATAAAAACTACATTATTTAATCTAGGACATATCGTGGGCCAGTGGTAGGTGATACACCCTTGTCGCTCTTCGGTTGCGGGTTCAAGTCTTGCAGCCTTGCCGGACGCGACGGGTTGCCGCCTGACCTCCGGGTTGTCCTTTTATGGCAACCCAAAATAATCCAAACAAGAACTATCCAAAATACTTCTGTCCAAACTCACAGTCCAACATTTATAAGGAAGGTAAACAAAATGTAGATCCTTTTTACCCCGTAATAGCATATGAATACCTTCATCATGTATTCTTTTAATACACTGAAACATCCTGAATTACCATATTCTATATTGATTACATTCATACTCCTTATTCCTTATAGAATGCTGGATATACTTCATCAATCCAAAAAAATTTTAAACCCCAACAATGATGGAATATACAAATCATTAATCAGTTCCAAGGTAGTCATGAATATCCAATATAATTTATCCAAAACAATCATGTATTATTCCATAATCACTACCTCGGTATCAGAACTATATTATGGTTTATCATTCTCTCAATCATATATTTTCCAAAAATGTATCCTGCTATTGAGTCACTTTTCTTTGTTCCACACAATCTCAAGTCCTTAATGAAATAGTACTGTAGTAAAATCCTTATATAATCCATAATTATTATAACAAGTACATTGCTGATACAACACTCAATTGACTTAATCAACATAAGAACTCTAATCATTCCTCTTCATCTGTGGTAGTATCATAACTTGATTATTATCCAATAGCATCATTTGAGGAATAGTCTGATGACTGAGACATAGGTTCGCGTAGTGTCCAAACTCCTTGCAAATGAAGCATTTTACATTTGAAACCATTTTCTTACCCTTGCAATCACGTACTTTGTTCCCTTTTCCTCCACACTTATAACAAACTCCCATTCCTTTCAGACAAGTTCAAGGGTGTTTCATTCCACAGTTATCACATATAGGAAAATTATTCTTTTCCCTCTTCCCTTTATCCATCTTTCTCTCTTCCATCCTTTTCTTCTCTTACTTCCCTTCAAAGCCATAGGACTCAGTAAACTCTTTACTTATCTTATCAACACATGATATTATTTCTTCATATGATGATAATACATGCGAGACTATTTTCTTGTAAATTCTGGCTTAAGACCATAAAATATATGATCCTTCTTTCTCTTTGTATCATGTGCATTTCTAGAGTTCTCATTCCTTCTACTGGGCGCCATTCCTAAACAATGTAATACATTTGATTAGTTTATGAATAACAATACATAATCCCAAACTTGTAAAACACATAACATAAATTAAATAGTTTATGGATATAATCCATAATCATAAAAATGTCTCCTTTGATGAAGTATATACTCATAAACCCTTCATAATGATTTGTAAAGAAAATGAGAGTTATCCTAAGCATATCCCCCGGGAGTGTCGTAACCAAGAGTGCAGCAATGCCCGTTGTCGTGCACCAGTTCCCGTTCGAGTCGAGCTCAAAGCGGTGTTTTCGGGTTTTACCGCTAGGTACATCTGTGCCAGAGCCGCCTCTACCTGCTCGTATCCAGACAGGGATGTATTGCTCGAAAAACTCACAAAATATTTACAATATCAAAATTCTAGGAAGTTATTCTATACTAATCCTCAAAATTCATCTTAAATCTATGTGCTCTAATCAGAGTTTATCTAAATCTAGCTTCCAAGGTTTGTACTAAATTTCCTCTGATACCAACTGTAACGCCCCGAACCTAGTTACCCAGAGTCGGTGCATTATTACATAACATTGGCATGATCACAAGAAAGATCAAATATCGAAAGACCGATTGGTTTAGTAGCCTTGGAAACACTAGATATATTCATAAAGTTTTACATTACATCAAAAAGTGAAAAACTACTACAACAACATATTGTCTCCAAAGTACACACTATTAACCCTTCATAATATCTCTACAGGTCATTCATAATTTACTTCTTCACTTCCTGGGAAAAATAAAACATAGAAAAGGGGTGAGCTCAAATGCCCAGTAAGGATAAAAATATAGCGGAAACTTTCATACATAAGAATAAACATTTAAGGCAATGTATAACTAAAACAAAAGCCTTTCAAACTTGAACTTTCAACATGGTATGGCATAAATAAAATGAAATATTTCCATTTACTAATTCAAATGGATATTCTACTAATCAAATAATCACATGAAAAATCAATAACCACTTTCATAATGATGGAATGCATAATGCTGAAGATTAATTTCTTTGTCAAGGCCTCGTCCCAAGACCTTGGGGCTAACTGTAACCGGAACCCAACTCGGAGTGCCTCTAATAACCGGACACCAACCCGGAGTGCCTCTAATAACTGGAGACCAAACCGGAGTTCCTCTAATAACCGGAGACCAAACCAGAGGGCTTACTTTTACAGGTCCCCAACCCGGAACATACTTGTTTAACACATTAATCTGAATGAAAGGTTGACATATAACATAAACATTCAGATTACAAATAACTTATGAAATGTCAATACTCTAAACAAAAACCATGA
Source organism: Viscum album (assembly GCA_963277665.1). Classification (NCBI taxonomy): domain Eukaryota; kingdom Viridiplantae; phylum Streptophyta; class Magnoliopsida; order Santalales; family Viscaceae; genus Viscum; species Viscum album. Next base: position 323,715,175 of record OY728156.1, read on the forward strand.
GTGACATAAGAATAACTTATCCACAGTCAAAAATATCACAAAACCTTCAATAAAATATGGATGTTTTGTATCATAATAAATCAACTTCAAATTAGATTAAAATCTATCAAAGGATGTTGACATAGATGAAATAAAGACTATTTCAGAAAAATATCTCTTTCAATTTTGATATCATTTAAGAGTCATATATTTATGAAATAAAACATTTTTTTTAAAATATTTTTATTATCTTGTAAGGGAAGCTTTGACGATTTTATAATGACGGAAAATATCCACACCCGCCGTATAAGTTAAAAAAACATTCTTACCTTAATTTTGTCAAAAAGGTTAAAAAGCACCTTGTTTGGAAAACGACGGAAAGATTCCTTTATAAACCTCTTATAAAAAGTCATACAAGGGTATAAATGACTTTAACCCATATTCTAGTAAATAGTAAATATGTTTTGAAATTCATTTTTAAGAAACATGGATGTGGATGATAAAGAGATCCCAGTATATTATTACGTATAAACAACCTCGGATAATGAAGAGATTGCGAAATAACCCTTACCAATTTGGTAACATATGAAACATACAACCCATGAAAGAGGTATCATACAATTAATATTAAAATACACAAAAATTAGAGTGTATTACACAAAGAATATAATTATGGGTAGTACATATACCACACAATAGGTGATGGTGACAATATGGCATGAATCTCACAGGAATAAGGAGTGAGATGAAAACCCCTTACCTTGCACTTTTCCTTGGTTGGGCTAAGTTAACCTCCTGTATAATGGTGAAATAATTGTTATTAAATTATACAAGAATCATATACATTAGTATGATATCATATATGATCTTTTAATATTTATTTGATAATAATATCTTAGTATTATCGTTGTTTCGGGTGTTAACTTACTTGTTTTCTTTTATATGTTTTGTTACGTAAGACATGTTTGTAAAGGATAGGTTGTATATTATTCATATCCAGAATGATATCAAGTCCTTAAAAATCATTTTTTTAAATCATAAAATGATAATTATACTTGAATGGATACGATGGAGAATGAATCTCATCGCGTTCGTGGAGATGGTAGTCCGTACGTACGCACGAGCGTCAATATCATTATTTTGATATTAAAATAATATATATATGGATGGTATATAATATATAAAGAATCATTAACATGTTATATTTATTATTTACATGAGTTACACATCATTATTATACCCATCCAAATAATATTATATTGAATAACAATTACACCACGACGTGGAGACGGTAAGCCGTACGTACGCACGTATGGTGACATGTTATTAAAAGGGTGGATAGAATACTGAATATGGTTGTACCATATTTATAATAACATCACAGTATATATATGATACTGGAGTTATTATTTTATAATGGTTACAACAAAGGAAGAAGAAGTGGAAGAAGAAAGGAACATGAAAAAGGGTGGTGAAATCATTACCCCTTCTTCGGTTTCTTCCTTTTGATTTGATCAAAAGGGCTCCTTAGGTTGGCTTTATGATCAAACTAATGACTCTAGGTTGTAGTGAGGGAAGTTGGGAGAGTATTTGGGAAGAGTTTTGCAGAACCAAAAGGCTTTGAAGGTGTGAAGAAATGAGAAGGAGGAGTGCCCTTTTATAAGAGGGGTGAGGGGCACCTTTGGAAAAACTAGAAATATTTATTTATAATAAATTCATATTCGGTTTATAATGGCTCCAAAGTTTATTATTCAAAGGTTTAGGTGGGGATAGGTCGAAAACAACTCAACCAATAGAATTTAGACATGTTTGGGTACTTATATTATCCTTATCTTTAAGTATTAACTCTAAGTTAATTAGTTTCACTTTTACAATGTCTCTTTGTATTTTTATATAATATGGTTAATAAACTTACTATATACATCCACGCGACCCCACAAGTGGCCCATTAATGATGAACCTATCATGATATAAGTCTCTTGGTCGAACCTTATATTTTTAGGAATTTAATATCAATTAATAATATAATATTTGTTTTAAGAACTCTTTTATGTCAATTTTGACACTATTCAATAGTTGATTTTTGTGATACTCATAACAGGATGATTACTTCGAAAAAAGTCAATTAAATAAATCCTAATATATCATATTATCCTAGAAAATTAGTTTAATTCATTAAAAGTTTCATATTATATTTATTTGGGTATTTATAATATCAATTATTTTGATTTTTCACTATTATAGTAATTACTGCATCATCATTGTGTCATAAATAAGTTAAATTATTTAATGTCTAAAAATTATAAATAAAACTACATTATGTAGGAAGGCTTTTTATATTTCTAATGAATATTTATAATCTAAAATCCAACATATATAACCCTATGTAAAAATTGTTTTTCTAAAAGATATATGCTTGTGTCATTTTTGTATTCATTTTAACTTAATTAAAATAAAGTGTCTCTATCACCTACAAGTGGCACCATGGGGTCCCAAAATCGACCCAAATATGCCTATGTCCGAAAATGTATCAACCAATAAGTCTAGGACACATTTTAGGGTAATTTAGTATTATTATAAAATTTGTTTAACCCTTATTTAACGGATTTACCTTTAACCATGGTAAATAATATTTTTACCGCAGTAATTATTCAAAATGTCTAAAAATAAAAGTTACCTATTTACAAAATTTGAACATCCTGATTCCAAATATGGAATCCATTTTTCTAAATTCAAAACACATAAGTGGAAGAAATTAATTTAAAATTAATTCCCGCTGTCAAAACAAAAAGCGTGTTTTTAAGAGATAATAACTATCAAAAGATTGACACTTGTTTATGTTCGGTTTAATTGTAAAATTGTGTCCAATAACCAAGATTATATTAAATGGTAAAAATATATTCTAAATATAATTTAAAACCACTCAAATTCATAACTTATCACTATTAATTATTTTTATTAAAAAAGTTGTTTTTAATTAAAATTTAGTAATTTTCACTATTCATCAAAATATGAAAGTTATTCGAAAAGTACCAAAATTTCACCTTAGGAAAAATTAGATATTCCGAATCCAAAAATTAAGTCCATTTTGAAATATAAAATATATATAATTTCAAAAAGCAGGTATTACTATTCATAACGGTTAGTTTGATTGGTTGTGGTGTGTGTTAAAACTCAAAGTTGCGTACAACACAGGCTACTGTATTATTCAAAGAAAGCGTACCGTGGAAGCTTGGGATGTTTCATTTTAAATTTTTGATGTCTCCATTTAGTCAAAAAGTTTAAAATATTGTATTTAAAAAGGGTTCACTATTAATAGTTGATAAAAGTGCAATACTGAAAATGAATTTGTTCTTGCATTATGTCTAAGATACTCATAATATGGATTCTAAAATTATAAGGATTATATAAAGTTTAAAATTTAGTTAATACTATTCATAACCTCTTTTGAATGGCTTTTTGGAAAGTCAAGGTGCAATTGAACTCCGTGTTGTGTGTAGTGCAAGTTATTGAATTATTTTGAAGAAATAACACACTATGAATTCTTGGGGTGTTACAATAAATCCTTATTTGATTATTTTAATATATCTAATTAAAATGACACTTATCAAAGGATCCAATGAATATGATTAGGTAGAGTGGGGTTTTACATGAATTGTGGAGAAATCATAGGAAAATATAGAATATATATATATCTTACTATGTTCAGAGTATGTAGTACTACAAGACAATGATAATGATAAGAATAAGAATATTAGATTATATATTGAAAGAATCAATATATAAATATTATTATTTCATATATTAATCAATTTTTTTGTATTTTTATTGAACATTATTTTTATTGAAGATTTCAATGAAATGAATCAAATTTGGCCACAAATATTGAAATATAGAATATTTTTTATTTGTTATATGAAATAGAAAGGGACTCTATGTAATTGAGGAGTGTGATAAAGATAGATAAGGATAAAATAATGGTTTTAGGGTAACTAGATATAGTTTTATGTATTATAAAAAGATTGAGATGATCAGATGTATGTTATAAGATCAATCAGATATCCATAACAAGGAAAAGATATTTTCTCATGAACCAGGTCGGGATGCCATCTAACCGAACATCTGAACTAGTCTGAGAAAAGGCTTGAGAGGTGTTCCTGATCCTCTTGAGATAATGATTATCACACGTTATCATAGATAATCTAAGGGTTAATGACTTCACCTATCACATTACTGGGGTCAAATGACCAAAACTGAGTATGTAGCATGAAATATAAACAACTAGATCTCAATAAATTCATTAACATAATAAGATACAACAACAATAAAATATAATTGAAAACTAAACAATCCACAACAAAACCGAAACCCAAGAGGATCTGTATGTAAAAACTCTGTCAAATCTATTCACAATACTAACCCACTTTACAAGAAACCAAACAAAGAATTGGATCCTACAAAATAGCACAGGTCTACTGATGCCAATTAGCACAATAAGGGTGTTATCATACACATTATAGTAGGAAAGAACCAAAACATCAATACATTTCCTTCCATGAAATATCCAACCAACACTAGCATGAAATAGATATTGAATATAGGTTTTATGATTTCAAAATGTAAAAAAAATTCCAATAATGTTAAATTCTTATAAACAAACCAATCATTTACTTTTTAAAACTATTTTTTAATTTTAAAACCAACTAGTTTTATTAAAAAAAACAAATAAAAAATAAAACAATTTAATAAAAAGGGTTATGCTAAAAATTAATAGAAAACGAACAAGAAAATAATATACTATAAAAATATTAAAAATAAAATATGCAAGATACTTATAAAATTTGTTACCAAGGATAACCAAAATAATCATCACCATAAGGATAGATAATTATTGATATTTCCTGAAAATCTCTAGATGTACTCCCTTGATGTACTTGTTTCAGACTCACCTACTGAAGTATGGTGCTTCTCCTCAGTCAATAACGATCTAGATACTCTATAATAGACAATCCAATGTCACTTCCCAACTGTCCTCCCACCAAATCTAATGGCTTCCAACACATCTAATTGGGTTTGATAAACTACTATCACTTGACCCTCTAGACGATGTCTAGGAATCCCATAATAATAGTATGCAGTGAATGGAGACGTCATCACACATGTGTTTCAGGCCAATAACCCACAGCCACCGTGATCTTCTAGACCAAACACCAACACCACCTTTAATGTGACCCTCTCTTTAGAGGGTCCAACCTATAGGGTCACATCACATATTAAGAGATACCAAAGGGCCAATCAGGTGATCTTTTCACATGATATTTCAAACTATATTCCAATCCATTTTCAAATACCAACTGAGGATACATGTCATGTCACCTTATGTCTAATAACGTAGAGAAAACACAACGTACTAACAATGCCTTTGACATTTAAAATCCAAATCCATTTCTAAATTAACTTCTAACTCTATAGTGTAAACAATATTTAACTTGAAAGGTTCCAAATGATTCTTTATCTAATTTATATAACACAAAAACTTCTAATATAGCGCAAAATTTGTACATTTAAGGATATATTTAAAACCACACTATGAGACCTTTAGAATGAAAAAATCTATTTTGATCCAATTGGGGAATTAGACGAGTCATTTTGAAGGAAGAGGGTTAATGAAGGAAAAAATGAGATAGAGATGGTTCATTTGATATACAAAGATTAAGTAAAACATTATTCAATAAAACCATTATCATTTGTGTTCTTGTTAATGTGTTAACCCTATGAATACATTTATATTACCATGTCTAATTACCTGTACTAGGGAATCCATAAATACAAACTGATTCATTTTAATTATCACAAGGATACATCAAACACATCACAAGAGTCACCATATAAGCACCCAACCCTTAAGATAACCAAAACACACAAAAAATCACTTTACAATGAAAAAAATATGACTAAAGCATAATGAGATAAAATTAAATTAATGCATCCCTTTTCCTCCATAATGGAAAATGGAAATTTATCAAACATCAGGACAACAAATACATATATGCATAACTAGGGACCAAAATTTGGAAAAAAAAATTGATACAATTTAATATATTGAAATCCCTAAACAAGTCAAACTAACACACCCCAGGAATGATTGTTGAATTTTACAACCATTAAAGGAATAGTCAAGAATAAATAAAATGTGTCAAAAAGGAAATGGATGGAAACAACTACCTCAATGCCATAGGAACATGATGAAATAATATTTGAAGGAAAAAAATCATGTGAGATTATCTAAATTCATGAACATCAATGAATCAGAAACACACATATCAAATCATGTTTTGATTATTCATCCAGGAGAGAACCCACAATGGATATAGTATTAAAACATGGGAGGAAATATGGAATAGAATTAAATTGACCAAAACACAAAGAATCTCAGTATAGGTACTTCATAGAAATGTCAATTATGGAAGGATCACAAGGAAGGAGGGGATTCAGGAGCCCCTAAAATGGCTAGGTCAAGTAAGGTGAGGAATACCTAAAATGTGTTTAAATAAAAGAGGGGAAAAGTGGAATTTAGAATATTTTATTGGCCTAGTAAACTCGTACAGTTTGTCCATATGGTTTATAAAACAATGCGGAAACCATTCACATCCTACTAAATTAGAGGGACACCCCATATTGTTTGGATTCATGGATTATGGATCCAAGTTCTATTTATGAATAATGGCTCTATGAAATTGTATATCCTTCCTGCATGCTTTCAAAATGGTCACTCCAAACTGTGTGAAAGTCAATCTCTATGGAATCCCGACAAGAATAAAGGCACACAGTTACTCCATGGTCTCACAAATTTTTTCTCAAACCAACCTCAAATAGTTCATATAAAACTCCAAAAAGAATAAAATCAACTAGAAGGACCTTCATCCTCCACAATTCACTAGGTTAATCCCTAAACTATTGAAATAATACACTCATAGAAAAAACTCATCTAAAAAATCAAATAATTATTTTATAAGAAGTCATCCTGAACTCTGATAAACAGATCATAAATCCGGAAAAGGATATAATAATATATAAATAATCTCAGGGTGTAACATTTCACCCCACAAAAAAATCACTGTGAACCTAGAAAGTCACCAAATCCTAGAAGGAAAAAATATCAATCTTAAAATGAGTTCAGATCAAATGAAACAATGGTCCACATTGTTCAAATTCACTCGAGTAGTAACACTTGACCACATTGAAGAAAAAAAAGGAATAATGGAGGAAGGAATGGGCTTGTCCTCCCCACCACCTGAACGTGACTAGATCCAAAAAAACACTAGTATTAAAAAATCCCCCAAAAAATAAAAACCCTCTAATTGATGGGTAAATTGAAAAAATGGACTGGAACCTAATAGTGAATGTAAAAATTAATCATTTACCTAATAAAGGAGCATCTCCATGTAGAGAACCACTCTAAAAACAGAAAAATAAAAAACAAGAATCGCCATATAATAATTCCCAACAATAAGACATGAGGCCAATGGGCCATTTTACCATAAGGAGGAACCATAAAAAACCCTGAGAAACACAAAATATGGAATCAAACTATTCCTATTATATAGTTCCACACACCCCCATTAATTTTTGAATGTGTGATGAGATTTACGCAAGGTAATGTGGCTTGAGGCCTAATTTCGGGAAGCTTCAACTTCCCTATGGTGAGTAGCTAACATCATCATAGCGAAAATTCCTATTATGGAAACTCTACATGCATAGCTTCTCAATGTAAAACAAAAAAAAACATAGATGAAATCCATTAGTGGATTATGAAAATGTGGATTCAAATGATTATAATGACCACACTCAAATAACATGAGAGAATATTCAAAAAAAATTGAAACAAACACTGGAAAAGGTGACTCATCAATAACATATTCTTCTAACATACACAGGTTTATAGGTAAGGAACCATAATGAAAACTAATGAAAACAACTTCACCTGATTCACATGGTTTATAAGAAAACTCATATTTGAAGACCTCATTCACCAGATTCTAAAATAAAACTTCACTATATGAGTGTATAGAATTATTAATCTCAAGATTAAGACCCCAAATTGATAAATTAAATATTGACATATCACGTGATATGACCTATAGATAAAATGAAACCAACTCCTTGAAGTGGTCAACATTAAACATTACCATCCATTAAACTTGATGGTTATTCTTGAGCTCATCCACCATCCTTATCTTCAACCTCCATGGGTATAAAAAATTAGAAATAAATTATCTTTAACAATTCATAAGTCACCCTAGATTTCAACGATGCTGATATTATCACTATTAAACTATCCTAAACTAGAACATGAATAGAATGCAAAACAACACAAGCCCTCATATCATTAGGTGTTGTAATTGACCCTAAAGGACCTTCAATATAATTATGCCACTTCAAAAACACTAATCATCCTCGATCACAACACAATACATGAAACAATTAAAAATTCCCCAAATCCACCACTCAAATTTGTTCATGGGAAGTGAAAATATACAAAATATAATTTCTAGAAACGTTGGGGGTCATTTTTTTATGGAATACTCAAAATAGATGAAAAACACATAACCGAAATAAATGTAAACAAAATCTCATTAAAAAGAACACTCTAAGAGAAGAAATTCTGGTTATATGCCAAATATCTCTGAAAAAATATAGATATGATTTCAAAAATCTCAATTTCTGTTACAGTACATAAGAACTATTCCTTCATAGAACACATAAAATATAATAAAACCAATTTTCCTATCCAACTCAAAAATAAAATACCACTTTAAAAAAACATTCCTAAAATCATTATTTATTCTGAAAAAGAACTTTCCCAAATTCCATTTTCATTTTAAATTTCAACTAACACCAAGTGAAATAAAAAAAACACATCCCACCAAAAACCCAGGATACATAACTAGAATTGATTGATAACATGACATCCTGGTTAGTGGGACATGCATGTGGTAACTACCAATAACATAGAATACTTTTAACCATGCACTCAAACTCCACATGGGTTAGTATACTACATTAGCCAACTATAATCCACTTCCCCACCTCCATTTCATTCCATAACTACACTCCAAAACCAAAACAAAAACTCAAAAATTATACTACCCCTATAAACTTATTAATCAAAACAAGCAAGTGTTCAAGATGCACTTCACCTACGTACCTATCAATACTTGGAAATACATAACTCTAGTCTACCTAACTCCCCATATAATAAAGGGATCATATGATACCATTTTATCAGGAATAAGGTCGGGCTTCCATCCTACATGACATCCAACCAAGTCAGACACATTTCCTGAGACGATTTCTCAATCTTCTTCTTCTGGAGAATTGCCCCGAGAATCAAATATAATTAAAGGTGGAATAATATCTCCAAATATACTACCTGGATAAACTAACCAAAACAGATTATGGAACATAAACTAGAAATATCTATATCTCAATAAACATAACAACATATTTCCTTATAACTATGACAAAACAAAACTGAAATCATAAATGAACCATAATTGATCTAAAACCCAATGTGATCTCCATGTAACCTTGTGGTTAGAAAAATCCAAAAAATCATCCCACTCTATATGAAAATGAACCAAAAATCCTAAACATTTAAAACAGTTTGGTTCTACCAATATTATGGTGAAAAAATTGGGTTGGGAGAATAAACAACTCAGTATGTAAGTAACACTGAATATTTATGTTTCCATTTGATAAAATTTCAACAAAAACTATTTTGAAATTAATATAAAAAATTGGTTTTGTCATTTCAAAATCCATATATACATTTATAGAAAAATATTATTTTCTAAAAAATTCACAACATTCCTTTATTAAGTTAGGTTTCTCTTTTTAGACATTCATGTTTCGTAACAAAATCCAAAATAAAAATCAAATCTAGGAAAAAAATGGCTTCGCTGAAAATTAGTGGATATATAACTAGATTAAGAAGAAGTAGAAAATTAATACAAATGAAAGCACATTCTTACTATTGAAATATGTAACCATTCACATTATAAATAAGAAAAAACAGAGACATAGATATTTCTCGTAATTTTAAAAACATCCCTGAAATAAGTCGCTATACATTCTTTGTTCAGAATCACTGGTCGGTGTATTGTGGAACTATAAAATCAATAACCAAATGGCTACTCAAATTTAGAAAATATATGGAATATCACACTAGGACTATAAGTAAATATTGGGGCTATAACCCCATCTAATTGGGGTTGATAAGAAACCAGTACTCAATCCTCTATATAATGGACTATAATCCCATGATAATAGTTCACGGTGAATCAAGAGGTCCTCATATGCTTGACTGAAACCAATAACCCACAACCGCCATTCATTCCTAGAATAATAATTGACACCACCAAAACAACGACAGTCTCATCAGAAGTTCCACCATAGAGGTTCCCATTACACATCCATGAATAAATAATTGTTAACTAGGCCTTCTTGTCACATTACATTTCAAACCTTTTTTCAATCCATTGGGAAATACCAAACGAGCCTACTCATCGTGTCACATTAAAACCAATTTCCTAAATGAAATAGATGATTCCAAAAAAGGCTTTAACATTTCAAATGGAAATATAATTCCAAAAAAACATTCAATTCCACATTGGAGAAATTATTTTAAATTCATTCTTCTAAATGAGTCTTTATCTAGTTTAACTACCAAACCACCTTTAAATGTTATAAATGAGGCAAGCATTGAATGAAAAGTTTTTAACCACACTATGAGTTTCTTTTGATTCCATGATACCATTTATAAAAAATATGTGTTTTTTGAAAATTCATTTGTAAGGAGGAGGGTTAATGGTGTGAAAAAGGTGTAATAAAAGGTTCATATGGAATATGGGGTGAAAGGGATATATTTTTAAGGAAATAAATTATCACTTGAGTTCCCAACCATGTGTGAACCCCATACATACATGTATAATTATGCATTCAATGAAATAACCAATGGAACCCAAAATTTTTTTTTCCTTTGATGAATTACATAGAGACAAACAACCCATTCAAAAGACCACACATAAGTAAAAATCAATGAATGTCTCGATAATTCATAGTCACCAAACTAATTTCACAATAAAACCCATACTACTAGAGTATAACTATGTCTAGACACAATTTATGTAACCCAATTTCATCCTTAAAGGCCTACTGATATTTTACCAAACATCATGGATGCATATACATATAAGAAAAACTAATAAAATCTATTTGAAAACCATTTTTATCAAATTTTCAAAATTCAAACCCTAAAAAAAATTCACTCTAACACAATGTCAGAATTATAATATTATTTTAATAACATTAATGTAATGATCAAGAATTAAATAAGTTTTTTGAAAAAGAAATGTATGGAAACACATTTCATAATGGAGTGTACAAGAATTAAAACCATTAGGGAAGAATCAACAAATCCTGAAGGATAATATTAAAACCCTACAAACAAGAAAACAAAAACAACACATTATCCATGTCCTATCAGGTTCATCCATGAGAGAACCCACCAAGGAAACACCATGAAAGCAAGAGAGTAAAGAGAGAATATAAGGTAATTGGAAAAAAACACAAATAAAATCACCTTATGAACATTAGATGAGCTTCAATGGTGGATAGAGAGTGAAGTAAGAGGATTTTAGTGATCCCCCTTATTGTGCCTAGTAGATAAAGGGGAGGAAACCCGAACATGAGTAAAATTAATGGATTGGAAAAAATGGAACTTCTAACTTTTAATGTCATGGGAAACTCCGATTGATTGGATGCACTATTTTGAAAAAATTTGTGCCAACCATGAAAACCCTAATGGAGAGGTGGGAAACCCCAGATAGACTTTATAATGGATTTGAGAAATAGTTCTCCAACTAGGCATAATGTGTCTATTATATTATATATCCTCCACCCAAGATTACTGCATAGTTTTTCATAACCATGCGTATATTGTGATCCATGCCCATGACACTAAAAAATGATCCACACTATGAATTCGTGTCCACACAAGGTCTATCCCAATCCAGGAATAAAACATTCAAGTTAAACTGTTAAATAATAAAAATAACTAAAAAACCTCTCAACCTCAATATACAACATGGTTAACTGCCAAATATTTCACAAAAACCATGCATAGTGAATACAGTAACCCGAAATATCAAAAACTCAAGAATTTTTACTAGTAACTAAACCTAAAATTCATCCAAAATATCAGAAATCAATAAAAGAATAAAATAGATGAAAACCCATTTTCTGTTTGTGATATATTTTTTGTCCGGTGAACAATGAAAAAACAAGTATGTACTACATCAAATATTTGACAAGTTGAGAGATCCTTTTCCAATTAAATCACCCCATATACAAGGAATTTGTCCAGTAAGGCTCACTCCTAACCTTCACCATGATTCAGACCAATGACTTATCCCATTAGTCATTTATTCCATCATTTTTGGTGTAATATGTTGTCTGTATAACAAATCAGGTCCATGTGATTATACATGGACCACTACACATGTAATAACATTAGTACCTTCTACAAAACCTTGTATTTTCGAGGTTAACCTAATTTCCCAATTTGGTAGTGGTTCATATTTCCTTAGCTAGCCAATGGATGGAGATAATTTTCATGAATATATTTATAATGTAAGGAAAATTAAAAATTATATAGAGTAATCCTATAATTGAATAATATTTACAGTATAAATTTATAATTTATTCATAGTAACATGAAATTTATATTAAAAATATATTTAACATTATTATTTTCTTATTTGAATATATAAAAAAATACTACATTCAATAAAAATCAAAGGTTATTTTAATATAATTATTTATTTCCATAAAATAATATATAAAAACATTTTCAGTTGGGGTTCATCTTAATGGTAAAAAACCCATAATACTTCATCAATTTTGATTGTTCTAACCAAATTAAGAAATACATTTTATAGAAGCACTATAATGGTATTCTAGTAGAAGAAAAAATGTAGTAGTGAAAGGACTGTAGCACGAGTGGTGCTGTAATGGTGGTGGGCACTGTAGTCCGAACTGTAGTGGTGGAAGCAATGCAGCAAGAACTATAGGAGAAAAATTAGCTTAGCAACATTATTCACTAGTGGGCCATGGGGTAAAAAATATGTGCCTATAGATCTATGTAATGGGATTTTATACCCACTGGTCCTGTATTCCATGTAATGGGTGTCATGCCCACTGGGTATACTAGCCCTGTACTGAATAAATAAAGGCTTGATGGGGGGCTCTCCTATGGAGGGTATGGCATGCCCTTTCAACTTAGGTTTTAGGTGTGTGTGTGTTTAAAAGGTAATTGTATCCCCACAAACCATATATATAAATATATATATATATATTTAAACAAGTTTAATTTGATTTTATATTATAAAAAATATATTTATTAAAAGAATAATATACTCAAAATTCCTTGGATGTTATGTAAATATTAAGGATAGTCAAATGATTCCTACTAATTTATATTAGATATTTTTCATTTTGAATATCATTTTATTGAAAAATATTTTGTTAAAATAATTTTTTTATTGAGTATACACTAAACTCAAAATAAGAAGGGGTATAAAACTCATCAAAGATGAATAAATGTCTAAAATATTTAATTATTTATTTCATATACATCATTTATATATTAAATACTATGGGGAGTATTTTATTATATTGTACCAAAATCTAGTTGATAGTTTTGTAATTCAATGATCAATTATTTTGAACCATTACTAAATGGTATTATATTAATAGTTTTTATGTTCGTTGTGTACTTCATTATGGAACATATTGAGTAATTAAATATATTCGTACTTTTGTTTTTAACATACACATACACATACCTACTAATGTGATCTGTTAATGTATTATTGCAAAAAATGTTATTTGGACTAAATTATTAATAAGAAAAAAAGTTCAATATGTATGTGTTACAATATAGAATTCATTATTCCCTAAGAAATTTAAAAAAAATTGGTAAATTTACCTAAAAAAATATAATAATGTACATTAAATTACATAAATTAATATGAACATAATAATCCATTATTAAATATTATTTAGAAGTAAATTTTATTTATATAATCTAGTTGAAATTCCCAAAAAAAAAATTAATTCAAATCATTACCATATATATTATTATTATCCTCATCCTAAATTGAATTGAAAATATTGAAAATGTATAATCATTTAAAGATGTTAAATAATTAATTAATCATTTTTTTTAATTAATATAGTAATGTTTTTTAAAATTTAATTTTAAAAAACATCCTAATATAGGAATGGTATAAAAACCATGTTTTTAAATATTTATTTTACATGATATCTTTTTTTAAATATAGATATTGTAATATGGAGACCAAAATTCATAATACAAATATATATTACTGATGTTATAATCTATTATTGAATTTTATGATGACCAATATATTAAATAGTTTCAACTATTATTTTAGAAGTCCAAAATTACCAAAAATATTAATATAAACACAATATCTTTAATTAGTGATTCGCAATTAAAATAAATTTACTTTAGTAAACAACCCGTGTTGTAGATGATGGATCACAATATTTTACCACACACAATGAAAAATTCAATTTCGGATTCACATTCTAATAAATTTATAAATTTTATCCATAAATATTCCATTTTATTTATTCATTACTATTTTGGGAGTGAATTTTTACACAGTTATTCTCAAATGTTCTCAATACACATTGAAGAGATCGAATTGAATAATTTAACTTTTCCAAATTAAAAATAAAATAAAATTTAATATTTAATATCATTAATTATTATAAGATCATATAAATTTTTTTATATTTAGGTAGAGTAAACTGTAGTCTATCCATGTTTATAATAATTCCATGTATTTTTAGACAATGAGTAAACACACTTGTTCTTCAGTCATAAACCATTAAAAATCAGTTACAACATAGCCTAGATCACATTCTTTCTCTTTATATAAATATTTTTTGTAGTTATAAATATTGTGTACCATGATTTTTTTCCATGCTCAGGACCCACAAAATACAAAATTGAATATTTTTAATCTAAAATAATTGATTATATGATTCCTATTAGTATCATTCTTCAGATGAGGTCTATTGATAGTTGGATTAGTTTGGAAATCATCCTATATAAACTATTTTTTTATTATATTTTGAAAAAAATATGAACTTTTGACTCCAATAAATGATGTTATTTAAATTCAATATTCCTAGTGTATGGATTGACCACAATGATTCTTTTGGATACCCTAAATGATTCCATTAGAATCTAAAAAAATAAGTTCCATTATTTTTATCATATATCAATATTTTTTTATATTTTAATTTTTTTTATATGGTATAACTTAAAAAATAATATCCCTTGTTTTTTAAAATAGATATTTTCATAGATAAAATATTGCTATAATGGATTGATATTTTTGTAGACAACTATTCACAATTTTACCAAAACCTATTAGATAGTAGAAAAAAAAATCATTCCATATTAATATCAGGAATACACCAAAACTCTAGCTACCAATATAAATAGATAAACTAGTGATGTGTCATCTAATTTTTACAATTTATTATATTTGAATTATTTAATATAACATAATATAATTCAATAAGGATTTAGCAAGAACAAATGATCTATTTGTTCGATATAGGTCTGAATGATGTTGATTATTATTGTATAGAGTCTACCAATTATATATTTTTTGATTTTATATATACTCTAATAATTCACATTAAATGTGTCACATAAATACCCTATATTATTATATTTTTAGTTCTTTAATAGTATACATATACTTGATATATTTCATTAATATAAATTACTTTTCTAAATAATTTTTTTTAATTTATGATATTTTAACAATTTTATTACTGTAATAACATTATATATAGATATTTTGTATCATCAATTATTTTTTTGAGATTAAATGATTCATAATTATAAAAAGAATTGATGGACTAGAGATGATGGTATTTTATAACTTATACATGGTATAAACTAAAGCCCACTATACATAAATATTCTTAAAAAAATTTATAAGAACATAAAATTTTGTATACAAGTTCCATGGGAGTATGAAATATATATTACAAAAACATGAATATATCAGGATATTATAAGAAACTCAATGTATTATATAATATATTTTCATTAATCAAGAATGTATTAGATACCATAATTTTTTTGAGGAAATATTAAAACATGCATAAAAAGAATCTATTAAGAACAGTAGTCAAATAGCATAATATATTAATTGAAAATCAATAATATAAAAAAGTAAAAGTAAAATATTAATTTTAATATTATGAAAATTCAAAAAATATATATAAAAAATGAAAGTTTGAATCTATAAATTTTTTATATATCAATCTATATCGCAAATCAATAATGCATGTTACTTGGTGATTTTAAGGGAATCATTTGACATTAATTTTTACAATTAATGTTTATCACAACATCCAATGAATTTGGGTGGGGTTATTGGATCAATAGTATTGAAATCAAAGAAAATTAATATGTTAGTTGTAATATGGAGGCCACCAAACAACATTGGGCCCTAGTAGTGGCAATAGACTTATGTCCAACCAACCAGAGTTAATTGGAGCCCCCTGATGTGTCTATGGTGAAAAGTTATGTTTTTATTCATTTAATTAATTTATTTGTACTGGGTAAAAACTTAAAATAATTTATATCATCTCCCATTTTTCCCCTTCTCCAATAGGTGTATGAGACTCCATTTCCATTATCATTACAAGGAAGAATATCCTATGACTATTGGATTATTAAATAGATTTCATTATCATAGTATCACCATGTGTGATGGTATAAATGCTTATGAGTAGTATTTTCACTTTATCTATGGTATCTGGAAATTATTACCTAATTCATGTATTTAATTATTTTTTG
This sequence comes from Viscum album, assembly GCA_963277665.1. Classification (NCBI taxonomy): domain Eukaryota; kingdom Viridiplantae; phylum Streptophyta; class Magnoliopsida; order Santalales; family Viscaceae; genus Viscum; species Viscum album. Next base: position 323,732,132 of record OY728156.1, read on the forward strand.
AGATATTTTGTTTATTTAATTTTATTCTAATCATCCTTATGTATTATGCCTCCGGTACATCAGGATAGGATTCCCACAACAATTCCCAGCGTTTTATTAATGATTAACATTATATGTGATACATGGTCTCACATACCTTGTGTAATTGTTCATACATTCAATTTAATTGATCTACCATGGAATATAATAGGTTGTGAAGGATAATTTTTTTTTAAATTGATCCCCTATTTATATTCCATTATTCATTAAATAATGATGGTGATGGTAATGAACCATACTATTCAAACACTATACTGTTGACCAATTGGGGATCTCTTTATGTAATTCTACTACGTATAATACAATTATTAGGTGTCTTTATCATCCTTTTATATATGAGAGTTCTATAATAAATAGTGATCAACATGTGGAATGACCATTAGTGGATCCTTTAGATTACCCTGATCTCTTTTTCGTTATTGGATTGAATATTGGGTGAGGGTTATTTTCACTACATACATATTGGAACTAAAAATGTAATTAATTTGATATGTCTATGTATATGGGTTGAAAATATAGGAAAAAAACCAATCAATATTTAAATCAATTTTTTTATGATATTCAAAAAATAATTTTAATGGATTATAAGTTTTTGTTTGAGAAAATTATAATACCACTGTGAGATTTTGGTTATGTGTGTGGGATGATATTCCCTTTTTTATTAATGAGTTTGGTTATAATATAATGACTATTTACCTGATATTTCTTATATTTGGGGATGTTATTACATTTATGTGCTATAAATATTACCTATATGTAATAATTTATGTTAATTCATTTCATTGAAATATTTTTATTGGCCTTAATGGACATGTGTTCTTGGAAATTTTTGATATGGGATACTATAAGAGATTGTCTAATATCACCCTAGGATGTGTGACTCAATTTCCATAGTGAGATACTTCCTTGTAAGGGGTTGATATTCTTATATGAGTTTGAATTCATAAGAGTTGTGACTGACTCCCTTGTTATGTACCCCATCTCTAGGGACACAATTCCCTTTTATGGTTGTGCCCATGAATATGGCCCTTATATCCTATTTATATTATGTATTCAAGATGTGAGAAATTTTTTTCCATATTAAATTTATAATATATACCAATATTTAAATAGTTATTATTTGGATACTATAACTATTAATGAAAATTAATTTAGGTTTCTAAACATACATAAGTTATATTGGTTATGGGATAGAATTCCCCCAATTATAAATTTTTTGTTTGGACATAATTTCCTTGTAACAATTACATCACTATGATGAAATTTTATTACTAGTTGATATAGACTGGGTCATTTTGGGAATGTAAAATTATTATGAGTTGGTAAAAAAAATTGAAACTTGTATATTAATGTATGGTGACACAAAGGTGGATCTATAGAACTCATTAGGGTTAAACAATTATTATTACTTACATTTTATATTGTTATGAGAATTTTTTTTTTCTTTTTTTTGAATTAATCTAATTTTTTAATGGACACCTCTAGTAGTGGAATACTTAGTTTTACTCACACAATACATTAGAACACTTATACTTATGATTATTACATTTATGCAAACACATGTAATGGGAATAACCATTAATTACATGGATGTACAAAGATAGTATATACTGGGTCAGGAGGATGGAGAGTGTTAGGAATCATGACTATTTTTTTGTAGTTCCATTTATTATATATAATTTATATTTGTAACATTGTCATAATATTAGTAAAATTAATTTCTATATATAAATTGGGGAAATTACTACTATAAATATTATTATATCCTGATAGTTGTTATTTACTTAATAATTGAAGGTAAATGTGATATTAAAATTTTTTTATGTCTTATTATGTTGTCAATTTGTTAATACTTAAATATCTATGATAATGAATATACATAATATGGAATATATTGTATCACTATGTTATTATGATTACCTCTTATCTAGTCTAAAAAATATGGTATATGAGGATGCATTCATGGTGTATGTATCATTTGGTTTGGTAATAGTGGAGGCGAACCTAGTCGGTGCCACAAAAGAGATGTATAAATAGTAGTTTTAATATTTTTCCATACTATTTGGATTATGAAAAATAGTAAATAATATGTTTTTTTAATATGAGATAGACCATATTACTCATATTTGCGAAGACACAATTTCACAAGTCTTGGTTTTGAAAGATGCATTTGAGGTGTTATTTTTTCTTTTACAAATATGTCACCTTTCATGAATATGACTCACTATAGTATTGATTAGGGTTTTTTATTTTTTTTATTAGAAGGGGTTGTGGATTGGGTCTCTGTATATGCATCATTCATGGAACTTTTGTATCAAATGAAATTCGTATACTTAGTTGTGATTGTGAACACATACTATGATATTGCGTATTGTTATTTAATGTGTATATAAGAACATAAATATATACTATTCCTAAAATAAAATGGCTTTATTATAATTGTCCATGATCATATTTTTATTATGTTATTTATTTATTTTAATTTATAATTATAATCTTACATTTATTATGATATCTATACTTTAAAGAGTTGGTAGTTGGTCTTAAGAGAGTAGAAATGTTTTTTGTGAGACACCTTGTATGCTAGGGAGTGTTTAAAAAATCATTAAAAACTCATAATATTTCTTTTTATCCATTTATTTCATCAATAACTAAAACAGGTGTCACATTAAGTCATGTGTATAGCATTTTTAAAGCATTCCATTATGATTTATTAATTTTTAATTAATGAAGGGTATGGATAATCATGTCACACCAGTTATAGAGAAGAATCCCCATAATGTGTATAAATGAATTATTGACAAATAGATCCATGAGGGCATATAAAAATTAATTTACATTATAGTATTTTTTTCTTATTGGATATCCTTCTTTTTCCAATCTAACAATATAAAATCATCTACTATATAATCATTTATTTTATTTGGACCATGGCACATACACTTAAATGATCGAGTGTAGTTATATAAACTTGTTATTTTACTATATTGTAAATTTATATTGGATGAAGAATATTGATGTGTAAATTCATAAATTGACAGAGATGTAATGATGGGATATCCTTTCAATGGTAAATTATTTTTCACCATTATCCTAAAAAATTACTCTTACTTTTTATAATTTATTTCATGAGATAAAATGAAATGATTAGTATTAGGATTTTATTAATATAGTTTATGCAGATAAAACATTGATAAACAATGACACCTATTTTATAAAGTATATCATTATTACACATTCAATGGTAGGTAATGATACAATCAGGGACAACCTATTAGTGGAAATAATGGTATAATTTATTCAGACTATCATGAACACTATAGAAAATACACATTTTTTAGAGGATATTTATAAATAAAATTTTCCACATAGTAACATACAAAAGATTATAATTTGTAGTTCATAAATTTATTATTATAGTTATTGGATTGTATTTATATTTATATAGATGAAACATTTTATATATTTTCATCATAGTGGTGATTGGTGGGGATGGCATGACAATGTATTTTCTTGTTTCCATCATTGGAGGAGTCCAATACTTTTTTATCTAGTGGAAAGGGTATTCATAGACAACAATGGTTCCATCGACCAATAATCGAGTTAATATATTCATATAAAATGAGAAATATCTATAAATTTTTATTTAATTTTATGATCCTATTAATAGTAAAGGTATATGACTATGATCTTAGATTAATTACAATATTTTTTATTGTATCATTGGGAAATAGATGAAGTTCGTTTTACTGGTTATATATAATAGTTGATCATGGTTCCTAGGGTTAATTTATGAAAATAAATATTACTTGTAATGGTAGTTATGGTTTAATAGGCTAGTACATAATATTACTTATTTTATAATTTATTTTATTGAGATAGCTTTTACTGACCATTTAATAAGATACGTGTTTTGTATATGTCTAATTTAAAAAATTTCATTGATTGCTTAAATTACAAAAAAAAAATGATTAAAAGGACCGTGTAATAATATTATTATGTTATATATTTTTTTGTTTTTTAAATTAATATTTCAATATATGGAAATGATGCATTTTTTGGATTGTTGTTGAATTATTTATATTTCAATGAATATAGAAAATAATAATTTTGTATAAAAATTACATAAATTTTTATTAAATATAGTAATTAAGAAATTTATTCTATTAATGATTAGGTATTTAATTTATATAAGATCCACATATAATTTAGTATCATTATTTTAAATACTTTTGATATATGTCTATTTTTATGTTAAAAAACACAAGTTTCTATAAAATTATTTTTCATCGCATTATGTTGGTATGTATTTAAATTAATTTCTTCAAATAATAATATGGAACTCTTTGGAATATTAGGTATAACATTCAAAAAAGGACCTGTTTTTTTCTACATTATGAATACTAATATTGGTAAAATATATCAATAATATAAAGGTTAAATTTTGTAAATAATTTAAAAAATAATGTCAAATTGCATTAATATAAGAAAAAAATAGAATTTATTTCATTGGATGTGTCAATTTCATCCATAATCCTAAAACATTGAATCTATTTACTTTTCATCATTTATCATTGATTTACAAAAAATTTTATTTAAGTGAAGAAAAATGTCAAAAGTACCATTCTATTAATTATAATATCTATAATAATATGTGACACAGATAAAAATTACATTTATTATGTAATAAATGCTTATTTTAAATGTTTATTTTTTGAAGATGATGAATTTTTTTACAATTTTAATTATTTAATGTTTATCTTAAATGATTACACAATATTGACACCATATATATTCAATTTTTAGAATAATAGAAAAAAAATCTAAATATATTAAATGTCATTTTTTTGAATTATCATTTTACACAAATTTCAAAGATACATATGATATTTTTGTGAGATTATAAATTATTATATTCTAATTCCATCATTTTCATGACGTGATTATAGTAAAATTTGTAAAATAGTTTCAATCATCAAATTTATTAAATTTTTTAGTAAATAATATAGTGTGAAATGGTTTAAAAATTATAAAAATACTCTCATAAGAAAATTGAATGTGATATTGTTTAAAAAATCAACAATATCTTAATTATTGGTCTCCTTACAATTATAGTAACACTCTACATGAAAAAAGGATTGGAAATATGAATATTGGACCGAGTGTCAAAAGGGATAATTTGTAGTTAAACCTAAAAAAGGTAGATAACCTAACCAATACACGTCCAAATTTTATTAAATGAGATTATTTCGATTCCTACTGAAAATATATTTTATATTAATTTGGTTCCACTTATAAAAGAAAAATACTTTATATTATTCTAATAGTGTAAAGAACTAAAATTTCCGTGGAAACATTTTTCTTAAATACATGGGAATTTTACAAGTCCGCGAAAATTTACGTCGCATCATTCTAAGGCCTGGTGTGCCTGGAATCAATTACTGAAGTTTTTTTGGTACATTTTCTAAACATACGAGTGGATTTTTATAACATTAAAACATGTTCTCAGAATTGAAATCTGAGGGCACCTTTGAACTCGCATGGCCGATATTATTTTAAAAATACTTTCACTCAACGTCAGTTGGTCAAGAATAATATATACTTTTTGGGATTTTAGAGAATGATTTATATAAAAATATAGTGTCTGGATTTATTTATAATTTTCGGTTCAAACCTCCACATGGAAGTTCGAGGCGGGGCCACCACACCTTAACCTCACATGAGAGGTTATGGAGGTGGTGCCCACCCAAGGATTAAACCCTCTCTCCTTATTTAATATGGTGGGGACCACCTGAGGTTAAAACCCCATGAACTCCCCAGTAGGTGGGAAGAAACCTCTTGTGCTCCCCACATTATGGTGCCACCACACCTCCACCTTAATGGGTCCAACACAAAGAATGTATGAGGCCAAATCCTCTATTTGAATTTTGTGCCAACCTCTTGAATTAATTATGGGGGATCCGAGTTAATTAAATAAAAATTTTGAATTTTGTGCCAACGAATTATATAATTGATTAAAACAATATATTATTATTTGGGTTGCCATAGTCTATTTTGGTGGTAGCTTTGAGAGGGGGATTATTGGGAGAAATCTCCCAACGAAGAACGCCCTCGACTATGAAGAACAGCGACCTTCTTCGACTTCTTCCTCAGATATTCTACCGATGTGGGACATCTTCAACCGACCTTCCGTCCACATCATCGTCAATGAGCCGACACACGATCACAGGATTGGATGTGTGTGGTGGACGTGGTGCACGACGACAACTCCATTTTCTCTCCGTGACTACATTAATGAACAGCGATCAATGGTATGGGGTTTATTTGTGTATTTTTCATTTTTTTATTCTCATCTTTGGTTGTAAAGGAATCAATGCAGATATTGTAAAATAATTGTTGTTCATCGTACTTCTTTATGAGCCAATTGTTACCATCCTAATCACGGAGGGTGTGAGCCAAAACAACATGGCCTGATCCCTCTGTCATTCTTGTTTGTGATGAATTTCGACATGGAGATGATCTGATAGAATGACGAATGCGACGACGACAAAGGATGCGCTACCCGCGGCCTTTGCGAACCACGCCCCCCCTCCCCCCCGTGGTGCTCCGGTGCTATGGGCTGAACCACGGCCCACCAGCTGAGCTTCCTTGGATGCGCCGTCCGCCGGACGAATCGGCGGAACCACCACGGCTCCACTGCCACTGGCCCACGCTACCCGGCTCTCGGCCGCCACCGGACTTTGGTGCACCCCGACCGAACACCGTCGGCCCACGCCGAACTGAGCTGGCCTCGCCTCCTCGCCACCAGCGCCTCCCATGTACCCCAATCGACCCCTGCCATCCCATGTCGGTCACGCCGCCACTCGGTCACCCACCGACACACCTGCCGGCCTGGCCGAATGCCCGATGGACCTTCTGTCGGCCTGCCCACCTGCCTCCTGGCCTCCCAGCCACCAGAGCCACCATCTGACTGAAACGGAACCTTGGACGCACCGGCCTCCTAAGCCAGCCCGCGAACCTCTTTGCAGTGCCCTGGTCGAACCGGACTGGCTGCACCCTTCGGGCCGAGCCGCACTGGGCCGCACCCTTGTGGCGCTCCGGCACGAACTGCCCATTTAACCTACTGGGCTGGGGCCAACGGGCCGGGCTGATCCTAACAGGCTGGCCCGCCCAAAGGGTGGGGCCAGACCCAATAGGTCTGACCGAGTTGACTTAGACAGGGTCGGACCGAACCCATGCCCACTTCCGACCCTTTACTTTCTTTTGGCCATATCTTTGGCACCAGACGTTCGTTTGATGAACCGTCAGAAACACTAGTAATTTTGGAGTGTGATGGTCCCTTTATTTATACCCCTCTAGAGTTCAGGGTATAGTTGAGTTACGTTCAGGTTAGATCATGCACGAATTCAGTCGTGCCCCCGGGTCTGAAAGGCTAATAACTCACAGACAGGGCATCTGATTGATGTGATGTCTGTTGCATTGAGACCCCTATGACGTGGTAGAAATTTGGGTTACTTCTTCATGGTACTTTGTAGAAGTTGATGTATTGACACATGGATTGTGGAGCAGACCCTCCCAGAAGTAAGCGTGCTTTGGGCGGAATCCCTGAGGCTGGCTGCGTTCTGATGACTGTTCCTGGATCCTGTGTGGGTTCGATAACACTGATGACTATTCCTGGATCCTGTGTGAGTTAGACAGATCCGACTACTATTCCTAGATCATGTGTGGGTTCAACAACATTGACGTCTATTCTAGGATCCGGTGTGGGTTCGACAGCACTGACGACTGTTCCGGGATCCTATGAGGGTTCGACACCACTGACGACTGTTCTTGGATCCTGTGTCGGTTCCACAGTTCTAATTTTTTTCTTGGATCCAAGGTGGGTTCGATAGAATATATGATTTAGTGGATACATCTAATCATCTCTAACACTCTATGTGGGTTTTATAGCTATGTGATATAGGTCCGTAACTTTCGTGTTTACCTCATGATTGACATGGGTTACATGATAACTTAGGTATATGTTTGAACATATATCTATGTGGGGTTAACATTTGATTTCATACTCTATGGTTTATAATTGTTAGATTTTGAGATACCTTGATAGTCTCGGGGTCCCTACTGAGTATCGTTATACTCACACCTGTACGAGATATGTCTCCACCTCGTTGTGTTGGATGTAGACGATGGGCAGCGCTGACTAAGGCTGAGAGTACCAGGACTGGATGATACCCAGAGGTGGACCATACGACATGTCAATACACAGAGGAGACTGACATATGTGGAGTGCTGAGTAGGTTATCTATAACTAACCATTAGGAAGGATCTGTGGTGGATGATCCAGGAGCTCCTTTTCACCTTTCAGTTATTTTGTCCATTTCAGTTGTACTTGTACTTTATAGTTGGGATTGTATTTCTGGCCCCTTAACTTTTCAACATTCTCTTTTTATATAGGTTTACATAGTGTTTTGTATCTAGCTGGGTGCTCTTTTGTGCGTATTTACTGTTATAAAGGTAATGCCTTCCCAGATTTAGGGAATTGCACCTTTGGTACTAGACGCTAGACCCTGGCCTATGGAAGGTGGGCTTGGGGTAGTTACGGCACGTGCCTCGGGGGACGGGTCATGACAAATTGGTATCAGAGGTGTCGGTTATACCGTAGAACGTAGGACTCTGATCTTTTTTGTGAAGTAATAGTGCTAAGGGTAATGAGTGTGGTTTTTAGTACAGTGAGTCTTGTGTTGGTGTGGTGGATGACGTATCCATACACCAAGACCCTGACATCTGATTTCCGAATCAGTTCACGAAAACACTGACTGCGTGTGTGTTTTGAAGAGTTTTATTTCTGATCCCTTTTAAGTCAACTCACCTGGTATATCTTCTTGACTGCGATGCACTTGTTTCTTTATCGGATGCCTCCACGCAGACAGCCCACCAGGGTTCCATGATTTGTATGAGATGGCATCCCACCGAGTGATGAGGCCTTGGTGTAGGGCCCTATTACAACAAAATAACCTTCGGTACCACTACCTATTGGGCCACCGATGCCACCAGCCCCAGAAGTAGAGACTGCACACCAACTAATTGCGTTGCATGAGTTCCAGTTCCAGAGGCCAACCAGGTTCAGGGGTGAGATGGACCCACAGTCAGCTGAGGATTGGCTTGAGGCTGTGGTGAGAGTCTTCCAATTGGTTTGGACACTATCCAACCTTATAGTGATCCTTGCCGCAAGTCTCCTTCATGCAGCAGTAGACAGATGGTGGAGCCTGATGCTCCAAGTGCAAGACAAGGTGACACTACTCGGGGCAGTCTTCGAGAGACTTTTTTGGGAAGATTTTGTCCCATCCACCCTTCATGTCGTGCGAATATAGGAGCTATTGCATCTACAACAGGGTAGCATGACGGTGGCACAGTACGTAGCTAGTTTCATCGACCTCTTGCACTACTCCACCGATATTGTACGAGACCCATTCTAGAGGTTTCAGACCTTCGAGTACGGTCTCAGAAGAGAGACCAGGTCTTTGATAATCTCACTCAACATTTTGACGCAGGCGGGGTGTTAGAACGATCCTTCTTACTGGAGAGTTTCTTTGTTGAGCAGTCACCAGCAGTGAGACCCACCACCAGGATTCACGTAGAAGAGTATTCTGGAGCTCGCAGTAGACAGATGTCATAAAGGTCTAAGCAGACCAGACCATCCGGTGGACGACATCAAGAATCGCGTTCGGTTGTGCGAGGCACACGAGACAGCGCGAGTCATTCGAGGAATAAGTAGTGTTTCACAGGTGGTGGGTAGGGTGACATGGCTCATGACTGTCTGACCTACCATTCAGATGATCAACAGACAGTCAAGGGACCTCATAGACAGAGGCACAGGTTCGATCGAGGCAATCTGTATGGAGCAGGCAGATGTGGTAGAGGAGCTGGTCGTGGAGCTAGCGGTGGTCAATGTTACAAGGTGTTACCAACACCACCACCAAGAGGTCCACCCCGACCGTAGGGATCAGGTAGAGAGGTGAGAGCCCAGCTCTAGACATCTAAGTCTTATGATCTTGGTGCTCGAGAGATGATTCGAGGTATGATCTGTTTCTATTCCACCATAGATGTAGTTCTTATAGAAAATGGTGTCAGTCACTCTTTCATTTCCACTACCCTAGTTCGGGTCTCGGAGATTCTGACAGAGCCTTTGGATCGATCCCTACGGCTAGGGACTTCTATGGGAGAAGGTTCGATGATTATGCACTAGTGCCGACAGTGTGTGCTTACTCTAGGTGGAGAGAGAATCGGTTGGGATCTCCTAGTAGCGGCGTAGTGGCCTTATGACATCATCTTGGGTATGGACTGGTATCTACAGTCCATGATCAGATTGACTGTAGTAGGTGCAATGTGCGGTGTGTCCTCACGGATGGGACCAGGTTCACCTTCACTAGCGAGAAGGGAGACTTTGCAGTGCATGATGGACTTGCCCATAGGAGATTACAGCCGATCACTCATCAGATGTCCTGCCTTACCCTGGGAGTAGTTTATGTGGATAGTTCGACTTATCTAATAGTCGTCGAACTATACACAGATGCTTTTCTCTAATGATGTCCTAGGTCTACCTCCTCACAAAGAGGTGTACTTATACATTGATCTGTACCCTGGGACATCACCAATATCTACACCAGCGTATCAGATGGATCCCGCAGAGCTTCGCGAGCTGTGGGTACAGCTAGAGTACTTACTGGGGAAGGAATTCATTCATCCTATTGTTTCTCCCTGCGCATCCCCGATTCCATTTTCCACGAAGGTGGATGACAGATTAGGGATTTGTGTCAACTACTGTTTCCTGAACCCGGTAACCGTGAAGAACAATTACCCACATCAGATCAAGCTATTACTAGCACAATGGTTCTTGAAAAAAGACCTCAGATCAAGCTATTACTAGCACAGTGTTCGAGATGAAGATGTGCAGAAGACGACCTTCAGATGTCGGTATAGCCACTACGAGTTATTGGTTATGCCATTCGGCATAACCAACGCTGCATCAGTGTTCATGGGACTCATGAACAATATTTTCCAGCCATACCTCAATTTATTTGTTGTAATCCACATCGATAACATGGTTCTCGAAAATAGACCTCAGATCAAGCTATTACTAGCACAGTGTTCGAGATGAAGATGTGCAGAAGACGACCTTCAGATGTTAGTATAGCCACTACCAGTTTTTGGTTATGCCATTCGGCATAACCAATGCTGCATCAGTGTTCATGGGACTCATGAACAATATTTTCCAACCATACCTCAATTGCTTTGTCGCAATCTTCAACAATAACATTCTGATCTACTTGACTACTGAGGAGGAGCATGCCTACCATTTACAGGTAGTACTGGACAAACTCTGAGAGCACCCACATTATGGTAAGCTCTCTAAGTGCCAATTTTGGATATGAGAGGTTCACATTATAAGAAATGTCATCTCGGAGGATGGAGTTACAATGGATCCAGTGATGATTGATGTGGTACTTGTTTGGGAGCTACCTAGGAGTGTGAAAAAGGTATGGATTTTCATGGGTTGGGATGGATATTACCAGAGGTTTTTCCGAGACTTCTCCAGAGTGGAAACACAACTATTAGCCCTGGAGATGAAGGGGAACCCTTCGTATAGTTGGAGAGATTCTAGCAGAGAATTCAGAAGCTGAGGAAGAGGCTGATTAGTGCCCCCATCGTGAGGCTTCTAGAGGAGGGAATTGGGTATGTAGTCTTCTGCGATGCATCAGGGACCAGACTCGGATGTGTCCTGATGCATGATCAAGTAGTGACCGCTTATGGTTCTTATCATCTGAGAAAGCATGAGAAGAACTATGCTACCCATGACATGGAGTTAGCAGCAGTGGTCTTCGCCTTGAAGATGTGGCGACACCCTCTGATGGGCTAACGTTTTACCATTTACTCTGATCACAAGAGGCTCATGTATATCTTCTCTCATAAAAAACTGAATTTGAGAAATCAAAGATTGATTGAGTTCCTACAGTAATATGACTTGGAGATAATCCATATTCCATGAAAGAGGAACGTTGTAGAAGATTCTCATAGCAATAGATCAGGTATTCATCTACTAGGAGAGGCGACAGAGCAGCTAGCTTCCTTACAGATATCCTTTATGGACTGAGATGGAGCATCTTTTCTTTAGTCTCTTACAGTCACTCCTCCACTTCTTCAGCGAGTTAGAGAGGTGCAACATGGATACACTGACTGCGAGACACGACATGCTCAGATATCCACAGGGAAAGAACCTAATAAATTTTCTGATGGTGGGGATCACATAATCCTCTGCAGAGGATGTACTATGGTACTAGTGTCACTTTAGGAGGTTTTGTTGAGAGAGTTCCACACATACCCTCTTGGGGTACAACCAAGAGTGGAGAAGATGTACCAGGATCTCCGGCAACAACACTGGTGGCTGGGGATGAAGAAGGTAGTTGCGGAGTTTGTCTCTCGGTGCCTCATTTTTCAGCAAGTGAAAGCAGATCACCAGGTATCAGCAGGCTTGTTTCAGCCATTAGAGCTCCTAGAGTGGAAGTGTGATGGGATATCCATGGACTTCATGTTAGGAGTTCCATGTATATCCAAGAGTCACGACTCGATTTGGGTGATCATTGAAAGACTCACCATGTCGGCCCACATTCTACCTATCAGAGAGAAGGGTTCAGTAGAGATCTTGGGAAACCTCTATGTGCATGATATTGTGAGGCTACATGGTATAACTTCTTCTATACTCTCTGATCGTGACGCACGGTTTACTTCCTGACTATGGAAGGGGTTGCAGAAGGATTTTAGGATGGAGCTTCGTTTGAGAACCGCCTTCCATCCCGAGACAGATGGTCAGACTGAGTGAACCATTCAGACCCTCGTGGACAGGATTCGTGCATGTGTTCTCGAATTTGGTCACAGCTTTGAGGACCACTAAATTTGGTGGAGTTTTCCAATAAAAACAACTATCACTCCACCATTGGGATGGCACCTTTTGAGGAAATATACAGGTGACTATGAAGATCACCCTTTGGCTGGACTGACTCTGGGGAGTCAGCACTAGTGGGGCCAGAGATGGTATGAGCTACCATGGAGAAGGTGCAAATCATCCAGGAGCGGATGAAAACTGTACAGATAATACATAAGTCATATGTTGATAGGAGATTTAGACCCCTAGAGTTTGAGGATGGAGACCACGTCTTTCTAGGGGTCTCACCTCGATGAGTTTTACGGAGATTTGGTCGAGGCGGCAAGTCATCTCCAAGATTCATCAGACCTTTCCAGATCCTCTGAAAAGTAGGCGAGGTGGCTTACCACTTGGATATTCCAAATCAGTTGCACCAGGTGCACAACGTCTTCCACGTATCTCAGCTGAGAAGATGTGTGCACGAACCATCTCACATCATCGACAATGGAGAGATAGATGTCGACGAAGGTGTGACTTTTACAGAGGTTCAGTGGATATTAAGGATCAACATGAGCATGTCCTACATGGATGGTCTATACCTCTAGTGTGCATTTCTTTGCAGCACAAGAACCTCCCAGAGATCACATGGGAGCGGGAGGCTCATATGCGTGCTTAGTACCCCCATTTGTTCCCTTAGATCGAGTGGTAGCTCACGGGGATGTAAATCCTTGATGTGGAGAGAATTAAAGACCCTGAATTTCCATGGAAGTCTTTTTATTAAATACATGGGAATTCTACGAGTCCACGAAAATTTACGGCACATGATTCTGAGGCCCGGTGTGCCCAGATTCAATTTCTGAATTTTTGTTCAGGTACGTTCAGTAAACATATGAGTGGGGTTTTATAACAGTATTACCGGTGCTCTGAATTGAAATCTGAGGGCTCAATTGTACTCGCAGCGCCGATATTTTTTTAATAAGACATTCACCTTGAAGGCAGATGGTCGATAATAAAAGATTGTTTTGGGTTTTTAGAGAAAGTTTTAAATAAAAATAAAGTGTGTGGCTTTATTTTTATTTGATGGTTAAAATCTCTACACAGAAGTTGGAGGTGGGACCACCACACCTTGACCTCCAATGATAGGTTATGGAGGTGGGGCCCACCTGAGGATTAATCCTCTTTTCCTTGTTTAATATGGTGGGGACCACCTGAGGTTAAAACCCCTTGAACTCCCCCGTAAGTGGGGAGAAACCTCTTGAGCTCCAAACTTAATGGTGCCACCACCCCTCAACCTTAATGGAGCCAACACACAACATTTATGGTGCCAAATCCTTCATTTAAATTTTGTTCCAACCTCTTGAATTATTTAAGGGGAATCCAAGTTAATTAATTCAACATTTTGAATTTTGTGCCAACAAATGAAATAATAGATTAAGAAAATATCCTATTATTTGGGTTGGCATTGTTCATTTTGGTGGCATCTTTGAGAGGATGATTATAGGGAGAGAGCTCCCAACAAAGAACGCCTTAGACTACGAAGAACATCGACCATATTTGACTTCCATCTCGTAGATTATACCGATGTGGGACTTCTTTAACCGACCTTCCCTATGCATCGTCGTCAAGGAGCCGACACATAATAATGAGATTGGAAGTGTGTCATGGGAACAGCGCATGATGACAACACCGTTTTCTTTTCGTGACTGTCAAGGAACGATGATCAAAGGTAGGCGGTTTATTTGTGTATTTTTACTTTTCTTATTCTCATCATTAGTTGTAATGGAATCGATGTGGAGATTGTCAAATAATTATTTTTCATCATACTTCCTAATGAGCCAATTGTTACCACCCTAAACGCGGAGGGTGCGAAGAATACCAACATGGCCCGATCCTTCTGCCATTCCTGATTGTGATGAACTTCAGCTTGGCGATGAGGTGATGAAACGACGAAGGCGGCAACGACAAAGGCCACGCAACCCACGACCTCTGTGAACCGTGCTTTCCCCACAGTTCTCTCGTGATCCAGGCCAAACTGCGGCACTCTGCCCGAGCCACCATGGCCGCACCATCCACAGGCCAAATCGGCTGAGCCACCCAGACCACACCGCCACCGGCCTGCGCCCCCAGGCTCCCGGCAGCCGCCTGACTCCCGTTCCCCCATGCCGAACACCGCAGTCCCGTGCCAGCCTGAGCGGCGCTAAACCACGCCAGCCTAGCCTCCCAGCCTCCCAGCCGCCCTCGCCTCCCATACACCCCAGCCAACCCCACCGGCCCACCCTGGTGGAGCTGCCACCCGGCCACCGGCCTTCCAGGACGCACGTAAGCCCTCCTGCCCAGCCGCCACCCACCCGCCCAGCCACCCACGCCACCATCCGACTGAACTGGAACCCTGACTACACTGGCCTCCCGATCTGGCCCGCGACACTCCTCATGGCGCCATGGTCGAACCGGATCTTCCACACCATTTAAGCCAAGCCGCACAGGGCCACAACCTCAGGGTGATCTGGGCTGAATTGGCCACGTGGCCCGCTGCGCGGGGCCCAGTGGGCCGGGCGGTACCTAATTAGTTGGCCCACCTAATGGGCCTGGCCAGACCCAAGAGGTCGACTGGGGAGACCCAGAACAGGTCAGAACGGACCCGAGCCCACTACTGACCCTTTACATTCTTTTGGCCATATCAATGGCACCAGACATCCGTTTGACAAAATGTCTGTGGCACTGGAAATTTATGAGCGTGATGGTCCCTTTATGTATACCCCACTAGAGTTCAAGGTATAGTTGAGTTACGGTTAGGTTGGATCATGCACGAATCCAATCAGGCCCCCGAGTCTAAATGTCTAATAACTAATTGACCGTGCATCTAATTGACTTGTCAACTATTGCGTTGAGACCCCTATGACGTGACATACCTTTAGGTTACTTCTTAATGGTATTTCATTGAAGTTTATGTATCAACACTTGGCTTGAGGAGTGGACTCTCCCGAAATCAAGCGTTCTTTGTGTAGAAACCCTGAGGCAGGCTACGATCTAAAGACTGTTCCTAGACCCTATGTTTGTTCGACAGCACTGAAGACTGTTCCTGGATCCCGTGTGGTTTTGACAATTACGACTACTGTTCCTGGATCTTTTGTGGGTTCGATAGTTCTGATTTCTGTTCCTGGAACCTGTGTGGGTTGGACAGAAGAGATGATTTAGTGGCTACATCTAATAATCTCTAACACTCTACATGAGTTCTATACGTCTGTGAGTTGTGTCAGTAACTTTTGTTTTGACCTCATGATTGAAATGGGTTACTTGATAACTTAGGTATATATAGGGGAATATTCCTAAGTGGGGTTAACTGTTGATTTCATACTATGTGGTTTATCCTTGTTGAATTTTTAGAGACCTTGAGGGTCTCAGGGTCTCTAATGTGTTTCATTATACTCACCCCTGCACGGGCTATGCTCGCACCATGATGTGTTGGATGCGGACAACGGACATTGCTGACTGAGGCTGAGAGTAACAGAACTAGACAATGACTAGAGGTGGACCATACGACCTGTCGGTACATGATGGATACTGACAAACATGGAGTGCTAAGGATGCTATCTATATCAACCCATCAGTAGGATCCACGTTGGACGATCCAGGAGCTATTTTTCACCTTTCATCTATTTTTTCCTTTTCAGTTCTACTTGTACTTTATAGTTGAGATTGTATTTCTGGCCCCTTTACTTTTCATCAATCTCTTGTTATATAGTTTTAATCACTGTTTTTTATCCAGTTGTGTGCTCTTTTGTGTGTGTTTATAGTTATAGAGGCAATAACCTCCCAGATTTAGGGAATTACGTCTTTTGTACTAGTTTCCAGCCCATGGACTATGGAAGGCGAGCTTGGGGTAGTTACGACATTGGCCCCGCGGGATGGGTCGTGACAAATAGTTTATGAAATTCCACGAATGGCCCTCCTCCACATATAAAAGAAAATTATTTTTCTATGATCATTACACCACATTAGGCATCATAGACGAACCAAAAACATCCCATTTCTCTTGTAATCATATTCTTAAAAGGTTAATATTTTTTGGACATCCAAAAATTCAATCCCTATGACTCAAAGAGTAAATCTAAGGAATTATAATAATGAAGAGGTAATTTCCATTACCAAATCATTCAAGATTTTTTATTCTTCTACTTACTCTAAATGTATTTACCAATACTAAAATAATAACTAAATTGACATAAATATAATTATATTGTATTGTGATTATGGTAAACCCATTTAAAACCAATTTTCCATCTTTTTACATGTAAATACATCGGTCATGTGTATGTACAACCTGTCATCACCACATATTAGTGTTATTTGTTTTCATCACGAATTCACATGGAATGTAATGGAGATATATGTAATGAAAGTATAAGATATTTTTTACATAATGAATATTTAAAACCATATATTCATATCAATATTTTTTAACATCCCATCCATTAGATAACTATAATGTTGCACTTACATGTTTTGATACTGCCACCTCTAAGATGCGTTGTGATAATGTTTTCATTTAAAATTTAATTGGATTATAATTCTAATATTTATAAGGAATATAAATAAGACACAAATTATATAATAGTAATCCTATAAAATTGAATTATTATTTATGTTTCTTTTTTTTCCATCTGTTAAAAATAGAAAGTTGGGTTCATGCATAGTTAATGTCTTACGTCTCTATAAACGGTATAATTAATTTTTATAACTCAATATTTGATGGATAATTATAAATATCTCTATGTTTACTATTTTTTATAATTTAATTTTCAATATCATTTTATTTTTTATGGAACCCTGAGAATAAACCAAGGACCTTGGCAACCAAATCAAATCATACATGAAAATTAAATCAATTCAATGATGATAACAATATAATTTTGTTAACAAACCGGGGTTGAAATGTTATAAATATATCATATAGGGTATTATATATAATAATATGGTACATTAATTTATGTTCAGTAATTTCAAATTTATTATATCAATCATTGGAGAACCAATGATGAATGTGAAGCATGAGATATGGGATTTCAGATTAATTTTGACATTATTAAGTTATATTTTTCGTTATGAAACTATGTATTTTTAGGTTGGTATATACTTCCCTGTTGTTTAATTTAACATTAATAGCTATTTATTAAATATGATTAATTTTTAAATTCATTTTTACACTTTTATGATGTTTTCAAAATGTATTCCAACATTTCCTCGTTTTTGAAAATAGATAAAGTAAATAAACGATTAAATGAGATGTTGATATTTTTTATTTATTGATCAGTTATATACATCATTATTATCATTATTTGAAAAAATGGGTTTACAAATGTTTTTTCTATTTACTGAAATAAAATTTATTTTTTCTATAATTTTTAATGGCTTTTAAAAGAATATTTTTATTTTCTTGGAAATAGTTGTTTTTGATACTATTTACTAATAGTGAAAAGAATTATTTTTCAATATATACAATGTTAATAGATTTTAGAACAACAATAACCAGTTTTGTAATGGCCCGGACCTCTATGGTCCATTACTTTGTGAAATGTTGGTGTTGGAGGTGTTCTGGGAGGTCAGGGGGACTTATCCCCAACACTTTGCCAATTTTCTAGTTCTGTGAACAGTGTTTCCAGTTTTATGAACAGTAACAGATCGGTGAGACAGATCAGTTTCACAGATCGGTGAGACAGATCAGTTTCACAGATCGGTGAGACAGATCAGTTTCACAGATCGGTGAGACAGATCAGTGTCACAGATCGGTGAGACAGATCAGTGTCACAGATCGGTGAGACAGATCAGTTTCACAGATCGGTGAGACAGATCAGTTTCACAGATCGGTGAGATAGATCAGTTTCACAGATCGGTGAGACAGATCAGTTTCACAGATCGGTTTCACAGATCGGTGTGACAGATCAGTTTCACAGATCAGTTTCACAGATCGGTGTGACAAATCAGTTTCACAGATCGGTGTGACAGATCAGTTTCACAGATCAGTTTCACAGATCGGTGTGACAGATCAGTTTCACAGATCGGTTTCACAGATCGGTGTGATAGATCAGTTTCACAGATCAGTTTCACAGATCGGTGTGACAGATCAGTTTCACAGATCAGTTTCACAGATCGGTGTGACAGATCAGTTTCACAGATCAGTTTCACAGATCGGTGTGACAGATCAGTTTCATGTAAAGTAACGGTGGGTGAACAGTGTTTCCAGACTCATACAGTTTGCCCCTTTTGACGTTTCCTTTGACGTAAAATACATTTAAAGCCTTATTTTAAGGGCTCTTAAGGCCGATTCAATGCCATAAATCCTATATTAATTATTCCTAAGGCTTGGAATGTTTTACTTGGTCAAACCGCGTGGGTTAATGTGATCCGTTTTTAATGGAGAATTAATCGGATATTAAACCGTCACCTCGTTAAATCTTAAAAAGGGACGAGATATCATTCCCCCTTGTTCCGTCCCTTTAATCTTAACTAAGAGGCTCTAGAACCTTTCAATCCTTTCCGTAGGAGTTGCACAAACAACCCTTACTCCTAGGATCATTCCCGCTCTGTTGGATGCAACCAAGATGTGTCGATCATTCTTCCACATAAGTTGTCGCGAGGGGAGGATCGTGACCTGCTGTGTGGATAAAGGACTTCAAGAACTCTTCGAGGTAGGGGATTCATGGCTTCTCTAATTATATATGTGCAATCGTAGAATTAGCATGATTTATTCCTTTGGATCACAATAAATTGACCTAATTAAATACTTGAACTGGATTCAAAGAATTGGTTGATCGCATGTTGTTTCTTTATACCGTGATAACGGTTTGCCTCATGTTTTCCTAGATATAGTGATATCTATGTTTCTTTGATTTGTTGATCGTTCATGATAGAAATTGATAATGAACGTAAATCCGGAATTAACTGTTGATTAATTGGCTAAAGATAAAGAGGCATATAAATTAATCTGGTTTTTTTTGTCGTTGTTGTAGTTGTTCTAATTTGAGGATAATCAAATTAGGGAAGTAAGTTTGGTTATTTAATTGTGATAGCTTACTGATTAGGTATCCATGATTGGAACCTACGAATAACAAATCTGTTAATTCAATATGTATTAGAGAACAGATTATGTGGGAATTTCAAAAAGGGTTCTGAGTTACCCTCTTGTTTGTTAACGGGCCGAGAGCCCATTTTGTGATGTTTGTTTTCCTGCTGCTTGTGCTGTGATGTGAGCCTGGACGGTTGTTGTGTTATGTAGAGTCATGGAGGCCTTATAGTTGTGGCAGCGGATGACGCCTAGTGTGGCGAGATGCATCGGTTTATGCATATGGGTGTCAGGGAGGACACTAGGGGTGATGGAATGGGATGGATGTGGTTGCTGGTTGCTTGTGGTGTTCTTGAATGTTAATCTGCCTTGCTTTTCCCCACTGCTCAAGGCAGCCGGTCTTGATACCATTCTTCCAAAGGAGGCGAAGACGCGCGGGGTATTCCACGAGCTTTCCGTGTTTAGCCTCTCGAGGGAGAATGGGTATATGCTCTTTCTATAGGCGGCAAAGACCCGACGGGTAGTATATCTACTCACCGTGTTGAGCCTCCTTTGTGTTTAGAAGCATAGGATGTTTTTCTAGAATGCCTGGGAATGTGGAAAAGTATTTCTGTAATGAATGTTTGATTAAATGGTGAAAATCCACGGGGATGGAGATGCTGGAATTTAAAGGTGATGTGAATCTTAAAAAGGAGCAGTTATTTTGGAAAGTGACGCCATTTCAGTTTAATGTGGAATTGTTCAATCTTAATTAATGTTTAAAGAATTAATTAATGTAAAGTGGAACTGATAAATGAGAATGGAGTAATCTAATAAAGCTCTTCAATTGGTTGTGTGATTATAGGATACCTAGTCTTAGAAGTAGCAGCCTGGAGTCTGAGAGACGTTAGCTGCAGTTGTATCTAAGACTAGGTAATGCCCATAGTGTGGATGTGAGTTACTTATATATTCTGTACTTTTTGTGTTTCTATACGCTACTCCACCCTGTCGGTAAGGGCAACTGACACCACGGGGATTCTGAGCCCAGGGGGGGTGTTTTCCCCAACATTCTGATGGGAGGTTGAATGGCTGACTACCCCCTTTGGCCCCGCTCTCTTCTCTTGGTAGATCTTAGTGCTGGTAGGCACAGTGGTTAGTTTTACCCATATATGTGTGTAGAGGGTTGTAATGGCTTGTGGTTATTTCACACACATATATTCTGGATATAGTATCCTATGGACTACTATAGGTGTAACGTGTATAGGCTGTGATGGCTTGAGGATCCTTACTCGGTGTATGGGATGTAATGGCTTGAGGTATAATACCCGACGTATGATACACGTTATACGAGCTGTGGTGGCTCCCGGAAACTACTTGGTTACTTTTGGTTGTGAGGATTGTGTGGAGCTTAGCCCAGGTGTTTGCGGGCAAGCCTTTGTGGTGCACGAGGTGCAGATTGTGGAGCTTTACCCATGTTGATACGGGCAAGCCTTTGGAGAGAGATGCACAGGACGTATGTCATTGGGGAAAAGCGGCAAACCAGTGGGGAAGTGGTAGCGGGGTACCCTTGATATTCTTTACTACATGCTATATTCTTGTATGCGTTACTTTGTGAGAGTAGCCTTGGTGAGGTTGGGAACATAGTATACCTGTTTAGGTGACGAGTTAGTTTCACTTGTTTTTCACTGGGCTTTAGCATGATTTCTTTACTTTTTCACGAGAGTCTTGGGGAGGATCCTACTGAGTATACTGTTATACTCACCCTATGTACATATAAACTGTTTTTCAGGCGACTTGGAGCAGGTTGGAGATCAAGTTGGTTACTACTAGCTTGCGGTTGGAGGAGGAGCTGTTCGGGGTTGTGGTCGCTGCCGTTTTACTTTCTTTAGGGTACTTTTAGTATTCCCTTTCAGTTGTAGTAATTTTGCATGACATTTCATATATGTACTTGGGTTTCTTTTACATTTCAGTTATGAGTTGGAGTTGGTTGGAGTCTATTCTATCTCTCTATTCTGCATGTGTTCTCTTAGAGGGTAATGCCTCACATTTGTTTGTGTATTATACCCTCGGTGCTAGTCGCCAACCCGGGGCCTACTGGAGGCGGGACTCGGGGGTCATTATCTCCATTTTCACATTGCCGGCCCAGGAGGGGTACACTTCGTGGGGAGGGGGTCGTGACAAGTTTATTATATTTTCTTTATTTTAAACGTTTTAAATTGATAAAAAATAAAATCTTCCAAGATGGATTATTTTTATAAATTTTATTTTATTTCTAAAAATTCTAAATCATATCTCAAAACCAGTATCATTGAAGAATTTATGGTAATATTTAATTTTTTATTAATTTACTGTTAATTACCTTTCTCATGAAACATACACATTATTATGATTAATTTTGAATAGAAATTAAACATATTTAAAATATCCATCCTGGATATATGGAATTCTTATGTTGTATATCATTTTTATGTATGGAGTTTTACTCTGAATGTAATATGATTGATTAGAAAAAAGCATGATAAATATTTATTATTTACTAAATACGTACATTTTTTGAAAATGAAATTTTTTATATTATAAATTGATCATTATATATTTTAATAATTTAGTGGACATATTAATTGATCAGTGCATCTCAAAATTAAATATCCACTCATTGCATCAATAGGTCTTTTGGGTCGAATCAGAGTCTCAAATTAATCAAATTTAGCATATAAATAAGCAATAATTAAACAGTCATTGAGAAATATCCTTAAGATATAGATATCATAATTCCATAGTTTATGACATACAAAATTTAGAATGTGACTACAATGACCTCAATATGTAAAATTTGGTGTCTAATTTATTTCAACGAAACTAGATATAATCAAACACATTCAAAATTTTTAAATATTTTAGTTATCTTTGTCAACATTATACATACATTAAATAGAAATTAAAATTTAATTCAAAAACAAAAAAATTATTTTATTACATAACTCCATTATTCCCCAAAGCATATATCTCTATATGAATTAGAAAACACTTCTATGTATCCTATGAAAAGTGAAACATATAAAATGGGTGATTTTGGATGCTCTGTAAGGATAAGAATAAAACATAAGATATCATGAATATCGTATCTTAGTCAATATTTGAAGGTAAATAATATTAAAACATGACCTTTTGTCAATGAAATCATCATTATATGCAAATAAAAAATGATGGTTAATTAAAGAAATATAAATATGAAAATAAAATTAAAATAAATCTATGTATATTCTATGAAATCAATTAATCAAATAAACATAAATAAAAAATCTCATAACTGGGAATGGATATTATATGACATCATAAAAATATTGTCAACAGCATTGCTATTAAATTTTATAAATGTTGTTTAAAATCCAATTATTTTGGAAAACTAATTTGTTTTATGATACACATCGATTCATCAAGGGGTTGTCTATATTCACACCCCCTAACATAATATGGTTAGTTAAATAATCTTATTAATGGGGTGGATCATAATAAAAATTATAATATATACTGAAAAAATTCATATGAATTAGGAATACTTACAGCAGTCAATAAAAATAATCCACAACCATCCAACCCAATATGGTGAATGGATATAAAGTTATATATCCTTTGAAAAATGAAAATAAAAAAATATATATAATAAATATCTATGAAAAAAATAAACCATATACTTACGGGATCCTATATTTGATAAATGGTTAATGTTGTTGATGATTAGAAATGACATAAAATTTAATTAACATTATTTTGTAGAAATATTTACATTTTTAGTTTAAAATTACTTAAAAAATAAAACAACACAATATATTGGGAATATAATTTTCATGAAAAAATAATATTTTAAACTATTAAATGAATATTTAAAACCATGGGTTTTCATGTTGTGTATAAATTCTATACATTACCTACATGTTAAAACAAACAGATCAATTCACATTTTCTGTAAAAAAATAAGGCCATGATTTTGAAACAACATAAAGACTTTTTTTTAAAACCTATGAAATGCGTAAAAATATCTAAAAACATAATTTTTCTAATTTTGTTTAAAAATAAATTTTTTAATAAATTGTTTTTTTTTAAATATAATTTTGACCGAATTTATTAATAATGTCATTTTTTAAAAACATTTCTCATTTATATTAATTATCAAAGAGTTGTAAACGGGTATTAATAAAAAAAATTTCATTAATAAAAAAATTAGATTAATATAATATGATATTATGTTATAAAGAACAAATAATTCCCTCAAATGACACTTAAAGAGATATAATTTTGAATAATGATGAGATTGTGAAACATACCATTACAGGTTTGGAAGAATTTTAATCATAAGAACCACCATAAAAATAATATCAAATTAAACATTATATTAAAATAAAAAATTATATTTATGATGTAACCAATAAAATGGAGTATTTTATACTCGACCAAAAGTAATAACTGATTAATATTCTTTATGTATCAATGATGTAAAATTGACATGAGACACACATCCATCAGGTTCGACTACCATCATGTGTGTAGAATAAAATGTTTAATAAATATTGTATAATTATAAATATTATTAATAAATATACCTATATAATTCATTCTATATATTATTTAAATGTAGTCATTTATAACATATTTTCATTGAATTTATTTTTATTACCTTCCTTGTAACATGTTAGTGATAAATGAGTCACTTCACTTTGTGAGGTGGTAGTCTCCAGTACAAATAAGTGACATTTTAACATCCCACATAGAGTTGAAATTTATAAGGAATATGTGATATCCTAAATATAGATATATAAATATTTTTAAACTATATTATATATTCATTTAATATATATAAATTACCATCAATGTAAAATAGAAATGTAAAACATAATATCACATCAGTTATTGAGACAAAAGTCCATCGTACACACGAGAAACTATATTATCTTTCAATGGGTGGAAAGGTAAAAGTATATATTAGATAATATAATAAAAAATTATACTAATGTAAAAAATTTCAAAAAAATGTTTTATAGTACATTATATCCAAACTTGATAGGTGGTGATGAGAAAAAATTACATTGGTTTGCAAGGAAATAGTCCACTTTACAAAAGTTCGATGAATTTTTTCCCCATTTTATAGAATAAGAGAAGGATATAGGTCATTACATTAACATAACAACATATCAATATATGTGATATAATGGTGTTATTATATTTTAATTATTGAATTTTATTTTATGTAGGTGAAGGGTGAAATAAAATAAAATATACCATTTCAGAACATTACATCTTCTTCACAAAACATGTTTTCATTTAAAAAAACAATGTTATATTAAGTATAAATAAAATTATAATATTATTTTTGGATATATGTATTAAAGGGATATTAAAACGTTACATTTCAAAATAATGTGTTTTGGAATTGTTTATAGAATGGGATATGTGTTATCCTTTTGTATGATTAGGAGAGAAGACAATTAGATATTTTGAAATGAAAAAGTGAAACATAATTTTTTCAGATGGTAATGTTGAAAAATTATTCGTCATAAAAAATAAAATTATAGAGGGTATATATATGGATATCCAGTGGTGTTTTAAAATTTTTTGGTCATTTATATGACATATCATTTTAGTGGAACCATAGTATAGATTTATTCTCCTTAAATGTAGTAATTAATGTTTAATTTTTATAATATTTATCATGAACATAAATAATGTTTAGGTCATTATATATTATAATTTATTTTGATTAAAAATATTTAATACATTTTTAAGACAAATTTACCTAAATTGGGAAAATCCAATTTAAATTTTAGCATTGAGAAGCTTTGAAATAATGTTTTCTCCTCGTAAAACATTCAAGAAATTATTTTTTATAATAATTACATATTTACATTACTTGAATGAAAAAATTTATTAAATTTTAGTGCATAAGAAAAAATTTAAAATATATAAATTTTTTAATAAAAATTATATCTGAAAAAAAATAAATGAAATTATAGTTTTAAATAAAAATAATTACTTATAACTATTGAAAAAATAATTGGTCTTTTTAGACCATCCATAAAAAATTCTCAATGAGAATTTTGAAATTTAGATTAAAAAATTTATTAATATTTTTTCAAATTATCTATATTAATGTTTAAAAAATTTATTTTATAATGTCTGAACAAATTGTGACTAAACCTACTTTTAGAAAAATATTGTCTTTTGGAAATCATTTCTTTTTCATTCAAAAAAATGTGAATTTTTTTTTAATTCATTAAAAACCATTTAGTTTATTTATTACACGTGAAAAACATATAATTTTGTTATTTATAAATTCTTAATCATACCCTTCAACGAAATAGACATGTCATAATGGTAATTATTAAATAATAATATCTTATTAGGGAATAATAAATCTTTTAAAAATGTTATTATGTGAATCAACATATGTAAAATTGATTTAATTTATATGAAATTAAATATATCATAAATTTATGGCATGTTACATTGTCTTCTAATAATGGAGATCCATTCCATATATGAAGAAAATATGATGTACCTCATTAAAAATATAATGTTCTTATTTTCTACCCCACATAAATAAATTTCATCCCCAAAATTTAATCATAAAATTGATAATTAATGGTTCGACATAAAAAATTACTATTTTGGAAACACATATTCTAAAAGGGTTAATAAAAAATGTTCATTATAATAGATAAATGGAAATATGAAACTATAAATGGAAGAACACATAACTAGTTTTTCCTAATGGATAACATGGGTGGAATATGATAATATGGACATAGAAAAAATATGTAATTCCCTATTAATTATGGAGGGTGACATAGATAATTGACCAGAAGAGAATGAATGATTAATAAAATTTTAAGGACAAAAAAATTGATAATGTGTGGAAAAAACTATTCGGTTTTATGAAATGGGGTTAGTAGAAAAGCATTATTTATTAATGATATATCTCCAAGAGTTTATGGATTCATTTATTATAATGATAATAAAAACTAGATATTATACTAAATATTTTATCCTTTATATTTTCTTTGATCAATTACGATGTTATTTCTTAGTCTATGTTATGAATTTCAAATAGATTTATTTTATTTCTAAAGCTATAAAATTAAATTTTAATGGATCGAATGATCTATAGAATAATAATATACTACTCCTCCCATCTTTAATATTTTTTTTGAAAAATTAATCCATTATAATACATTAATCTCTAATACCACAATAATCAATCCAAAATTACAAATTACTAATTTTAAAAAAGTATTAACCTTATAAATCACCCAAAAAATATATTTATCAAATTATAAATTCCGTAAATTTAGATGGATGATCACTAAATTTACATTATATTCTATATAACATATAATTTGTCTCTTAGTATCAGATTCCAGATATGTTACAATATTGTCCACTATAAAGTCATAATTATGACATGTTTACAAAAAAAAATATCTTACTTATGAATATATTTGATAAATCTTAAAAAAAGAATAATCCATCTATGATAATACGAACCATAAAATCACAAAATAATTTTATGATCACAAAAAACTACAGATAAATGTTTTTATCATAACTATATTAATATTTATCACATATTTGGGGTTTTATTCCTTCAATCATGGGTATTACAAAAATATCAACTTACTGTTGAATCACGTTATTTGGTACCATTCCAAAAATGTAAAAAAATCAAAAAAATTACAGCTGCCGTAAAATACATACACATTTCTATATTATTATAACAATAATACCATTTATTAAATAATTATAAAAAATTATTAATTAATGTGAATACACTCATAATTTAAAAATTCCACATTTATTCTATTAATATCCTAATTTTGACATTGATAACATGTCTTTTTATAAGGCACATTCTCTTGACTCTTTGAGAATTTGTTTTCATAGTTCCCCATATCATTATTGTTAATGAATTGGATATATGAAAATGTTAAATTTCAAACATTACTTGGAAACATTATTACCCACCTTTGTCTATATGACTATAACCCCTCTTAGACATAACATGCATAAAAATATATTTATAATATAGGGATGTAATCAGAAACAATAGGTGAGATCAGATGCCCAATTAGGGTAAAAATGGTGATATGAAAAAATAAACATGATCATATGGTTATAAAAATGTTTTCATTACATTAAAAGGTCAGACCCTTCATATCAGAGATTATAAAAAATAATGGGATAATTATTAGTTGTTAATAAGGCATGAATCTTAATGGAATCAAGACAATAAGCCATGAAATCTGAAAAGTGTAGTAATACATCAAATTGTGAGATACATGTAAGGAAGAAATACTATTCCCTATATGTCAGGATATCTTTCTAGAACATATCATGGAACATCTTGGGAACTACACCTACTTATTGGGGCACACCACCATCCCAAATTATAGTCCTTTACTTGTAATAGATAGTGTTTCCCATATTCCCACAGTGGATAGGGATCCCATATCTTCCCATAGTGTATCAGGTTTCTCCATCCTCCCATCATCATGGGGGCTACACCTAGTAGGGAGTCACCACCATCCCCCATTGCAGTCCTTTTCCCCAAGGGATTGGGTTTCCCCATTTCCCCATAGTGTATTATGCTTGTTGACTAGATTCTCAACATTATCTAATAAGGTATAAATATGTATCCAATGCATTAGAATAAGATATTGGTCTCAATCATCAAATTATGTAATAATACACACATGTGCCTCAAGATACTAAATCCTAATCATATGAATACCCATAAAAAGGGATGGGATTCATAAATATCACATTACAAGCCATGAATTGAAATGGGTATCTTAAAATTTTAATCATACCATAAGATATGAAAAATATATAGGTTTCATAATAATTTTATCCATAAATAAATAATGAATGGGATAAGGTTTAATAATCATTTATAACGACATAAAAAATAAAAGAGAAACAAGTTTCTCAACCATAGAACCCATGGATGAGGAACACGATTCGTAAATATATAACACATGAAATAGAAACACATTTTACTAATAATAATTCCATCATAAGGAAACCCACAAAAAAATATGAATGGAACCTCATGATAATTACATAAAAGGCCAATTAAAATCAATAGATTTTATCTTAAATGGAAAATAATTAAGACATATCTTTTAACAAAAATTCAGGAAGAAAATATAATTTCTAATTTGAAAATGTTTTTTTATAAAATTAAAACATTAGAAAAAACATTTCTATGAATTTTATTCTAAAATATATAAATGAATCCTTCAGTTCATTGAAATAATTTTCTTTTAAAACAAACTTTTCTTAACATATAAAGATGCATTGAAAATAATTTAAATAAATTTATAAAATAAAATATTTTTTTAAAACCCTATTATATTTGATAAGTATTTTAAAATAAAATATATATAGAATATTTGGATAAAATTTTCATTAAAAAATAAAATTGTAATATTAAAATGTAGGAAGCATAGAAATGACAGTCATTAAGGTGGATTGGATCATACACGCATAATATTCCGTTTAAAGTGTAAAATTTTAGAAATGTTCCTTTGATTAGAAAATTAAATGAAAAATGACGTTAATTTTTTTAAGAAAAAAGGTATTACATGGTTAAAAATGTTAGTTAAAAAGCATACGATAATGGAAAAACATTTTTAGATTGTTTTTAAAATTTTGGTTTTGAATGATCAAAAATTTCAAACTGAAAGGATAAATGAATTCATATTTTCATTAAAACATTATATGAATTATATTATATTCCAAATATAGGATAAATGATATAATAAAATGGATATAAAATTAATATATATAGGGTAATAAATTTCCTTCATATCATTGAGATATGGATCCTAGGATTTCATCAATGGAATCATAGTCATAAACAATCTCGATAAACAATGATATTGAAGTTATAAATTGTTACCACATTAGTAAGATTTATTCCAAATAAAATGGAAATAATGACATTAAATAAAAAAAATATCATGAGATTAAGGATATTCCATCTTTATCATGTCAGTGGGTAGTTTATACAGCTCATAAAAATAATATGGTTTTATAACATGACATAGGGTTCAATAAAACAAAATTGAGACAAAATTACTATTTTAATTTGATTACATTTGAAAAATAACACCAATGAAAGAAATATAATCAAATGGATATTTAAATTCACACAAAAATATGTATTATAACCATATAATACATACGTAGTCATTATAAACAGTAAAAAATGAAATGTGAGGTTAATAAGGAATGTATCTCATGGAAATAAAAAAGTTATAAGAAATCCCCCTAACATAATAATTGACTTTATTTGTAGAAATTAAAACCTCATGTATAATAAATATATGATTATTTTAAATATTAAATAGAACCACATTATAATATCTCATTCCCCATATGATTCACATGTGACTTTATATCAGTCGTATATTAATAGTTCTATATTAGTGTGATGTTTGAGGTAATAACCTCTTAGTTTATTAAATGTGTATTGTCTAGTTATTATTAATCCTCTTACTTAGATAATAATTTATTTACCTACCTAATTTAAAACATTATTTATATATCATATATATTCTAGAAATATTTTTTTAGTAATAAAAAAAGATATAAATTTTATTGGAAATACACTGTTTAGGGAAAAGGGAGACCATACTTCGACATGAACGTTGCTTCTGTTTTATTATCGAATTGAAAAAATTAAAGTAAATAAAATATTTGTATATATATATATGTGTGATCATTATACTATAATTATTATTTTATATATATAATATATTTTAACAAACCCCATCTATAATAAATTCCAAGTAATGGATAAATAGATCACATCATTTTGAAGAAGCAGTAGTCCACACTTCCACCAATGATGTTACCGTAGTTAATAAAAATTGAATGCATGACTTTATATATTATAAATTATTAAAGAATAATAATTGAATCATAAATTAATTATATATCATAAAAACTGAGTTTTTATCAAAATTCTAAACTATGAGATGTGGTAAATATAAACTATACCAATTTGTAGGGTTGTAGTTTACCGTACAGAAGAATAGTAAGTTTGTTACTCAATATATGGATGTGAGTGTATTTTTTGGTGAAAAAAATAAATTAAAAACCACTATATCAATTTAGGATACTAATATTATTATATAATCATAGAATATAAATAATTTTGGTGGTTTGGAATGAAAATAAAAGAACAAATCTCAAGGAAAAATGTTACCTCTTCTTTGGGTAACTCATTTTGGTTTTCTCAAAAGGGATTACATGGTGAGTGTTATTCAAAAATGGATTATAAAAGTAGTAATTGAGTGATTTTTGGAGCATATTTTAACATTTTATTTGCGAGAGATAATGGGTTTTAGAGGTGTGAGGAAGGTAGATGGATTAGCACCTTTTTATGGTGAATGGGGAGTGGCATTCATATTAATATTTGAGAAGAGAATTCCAACCACATTTTTCATATGAAATATTTCTCCAATAATTTCCAAAATTAGAAAAAATGTAGTATAAGGTATATATATATAGATCAAATGGATTCTGTATAATTTTCATTTATATTTTGGCCCATTAGTTCATGGTTTACTAACTTGTTAAGGTAATTTCACTCTTAATCATTGTAAATAATTTTCATTACATTCACAAAATTTTTTGATTAAAAACATAATTAAAATAATTTTAAAATATAAATTATCACTATTTTTAATTTGGAATATATTTTTCAAAATTCCAATTATATGAGAGGAATAAATTAATTTAACCTCAATCCTATATGATACAAGATTACATTGGGTTTAAAGTGAAAATGTTCAAATGTTTTCGTTGTTTTTATATATAATATCATATTGAAATTAATCCTAACATCATAAATTTTATTCAATAATGAATAATTGATATAATTATGCTTTAAAAACAATAATAAATATAATATTCCCTTCCAAATAATTTAAATGAAAAATTAGTTTTAAATTAAAATTTAGTATTTTTCCCTCTTCATCAATAAATGAAACATCATCGAAAATAAAAAAATTTCACCGTAATTTTTTTTAATACTTAAAAAACATGATTATTTTTAAATATAAAATATATAAATGATCCAATATTTATTTTTAAAATAGTTTTTCTATTAAAAAACTGTAATATTTTTTCCAATATATAGGTTTTTATGTGTAATATTGGGTTGATTTGTCATATTATCTCTATATATTATATTAAATGAATGTAAAAAATATATTATTTATTATATAAAATAAATATTTCATTAATATAATATTATAAAATTATTTAATTTTGTTATTTTATAATTATTTTTTTTATGTGATAAAATTACTTTTAATAAAAACATTCCCTTTATATTTAATTGGTTCATATGTAAATTATGAATTAATTTGTACCAAATATATTTAACCATTTTTTATATTAATTTATTTAATACTACTAATGTAAATCAAATTAACAACTATGTTATATATTTGAATATTAAATAACAATAATTTAAATAATATATTGTTTTCGGTGAAACTCGTTCTTACGTGTGTTACAATAGCTGTCGAGGAAAGTAAGTATTGCATGTTACACAAGTAAACATAAGTGTTACCTATAGGAAAAGATAAAATATAAGTAGGATGTAGTGAAAAAATGGCATGTTGATCTGTATAATGAAATCCAACCATAGTGCATTAATATATATATAATCAATTTTCAATGTTCCATAATACAAAATATATAAATGTGATTAAATTAATTTGTAAAAAAATATGTCAAAAAATTGGGTTATTACATTCTACCCCACATAAAATTAATATCTCCCTAATTTGTTTTGGTTTATTATCAATTTAATAATTTATAGTTCCTTTCATAGAAACCAGCATTGTCAAAATGAACCAAATAACTTCTTTTAAAGGGGGAAATCTAGAAACATAATAGTTACCCAAAGTAACATATAATTAGGTTTCTGCACTTGAAAACATATTGTGCAAGTGTAAATATAGAATTTATATAAAAGCCTAAAAATTTATAGAGAGTGTTTTAGTTCATCAATTAAGAATAAATGATCCTTAATTGATTTTTAAGGTCCAAAAATTCATATATATATGATGAATTAAAAGGTGGCCAATTCAATACAAAATTCAGGTGTTAAAAAAATAGTTTAAAATTATTTTTGAAATTTAAAGTAATTTATTTAATGAGATATAATATATAGAATTCTAGTTTCCTGATATATTTCTTTTAAAAAAGGTTATTTATTTTGATGTTTATTGATCAATTTTCAATTCTTCATTTACATCATGAAATAGATATCTAAAATTAATATTGGTGCATTAATCACTAAAATACATTTCTCATAGATCTTAATGAACATAAAAGTATGAAAAGTTTATCTATTTGTCACTAAATATTCTCTAATTCCTATATGGTTAATAAGTTAATCTCCAATCCTAAAATTTAATAGTACTATTTCATCATCAATATTCATTCCTCAATTTTTCACCAAAAAATATGACAATACATTAAGACAAACATCATATAGGCTTTTGGTAGGAATGAAACCCTTATCATCCATCAATCATGGGTTCAAGACTAGTGGAATTTCTGGACAAGATGTGTTGCAACTGAACATACATGTTTACCATTTCTAAATCCATATTGATATACTTTTTAAATTATTTTACAGAAATCCTTTAAACAATTTTTACCAAAAAACATTCCATTAAATAAGGTTTTTAATATTAAACACATAAATACTTCATCTAATGATCGACATAATAATTCCATAAATGGTTAACCTTATAAACCTTCTTAATAACAAAAATCAAAAACATTATAAATAAAGTCATCAAATCATCTTGAAATTAAACCCCCATATATCACAATGTTTCTGTTGGTTGTCAAAATCCAAATATGTTAGTACCCTCATCAAATATTCTATTGAAACACGGTGATAAAATAAATTACCAAAATTCACATTGGGAAAAATTACATATTCCACATTCTAATGATTATAAGATATATTTTTTAAATTCAATAAGTTATAGACTTCATCCCCAATGGAATAAACCAATTCCTCAATAATTCTTTCTAGGTAATTTGTAATATCCAATTTACTTATTCCTATACCAAATTTCATTATGCAAACAACATTATTTCAGAAGAAGAAATAAACTAAGCATTACCTTAACATAAAAAAATAGATGCATTCTATGAAATAAAATGTCAATGTCTTCATCACCTGTCAAAATATCATTTCATATCATTAATAAAAATTTATAATCAAAATAATAATATATTTCATGATTTGTTTAACATTTTCATTGAATTACAAAGTATATATTCTTCATTCATCAAAATTTATTCTTAAACCATTACTCATTCCTTATTAAAATATTACTAATACCTGATTCCTTGAATATTAAAAAATAAGCATGCATTATGGTTCCTCAAATTGAATTTAATAATTAGTCTTATGATTAATGTTAAAAATACTATAATAATGTTTAATACATTTCACATGTCATTTACAGAATCTTTATCTTCAGCAGTAAAAAAATATCCATACTGCCTTCCTAATTCTATTCAATATATTTCCACATAAGAAATTGATTTTTATAATTCCCATAAACTCCACATGTGAAAAATTAAATTTTATCAACGTTTTATATAGTACTATCCATTGGTTGAAACTAATAATCATAGTGTAAGAAACAATTTTCAAAATAGAAAACCACACAATCATGAAAAAACACTTATAAGATGCCTAAATCATGGATCCTACCTCTATAAGATATGACACCAGAGGCTTATCTCGTGACATTCATAGTAATATTAAAATGAAATCCTTTATGATACGTTTTAAAGAGTTTGTGAATTCCTAGAGCATATTCACTAGGGGTTCAAACCAAGGGCATACTAAATAATGTTGGTGTGTATTAGGTTATGTTTGAGTCTGGACCGACATAACATGTTATAGTTGTTACTCTAATATAAGTCTAATCCATAAACACTTCCACTTTCAGTATCTCTATAGAGATTAATTTCCACAAAACCACTTTCTATATCATTTTCAAATATTCCAGGACATTTTTCTAATAATTAAATCATCCTTATGCATATCCTTGGAGACATCCGTAAAAAAATCCTTAAAAATATACAAATGGATCTTGTTAATTTTTTATCATATTAGTTTCCTAATATAGAATAAAACTTCTCTTGATAACAAATAATTATGATTTAGTCTTAATTTATATATACATTACATCATTTCTATAGAATACTTACTACATTATAAAAAGAGATACCAAAAGAACTTATTTATTTAATGACTTTGAAAAAATGGAAAATATAATTATCGGTACATTATTGAGATATATTATCTTTCACTTGGTTCTCTATGACTATAACCCCACCTAGTCATACAATATATAAAATATATCTTCACAAATTGGGTAAGGGATAATAGAAAAGGTGTTATCTCAGATTCTTAATATGTGTAAAAAATTATATATATATATATAAATAAATTCATAAGGGAATCAGAATATGATCATAACAATAGAAGGTAATATCATGTAAATAAGTAATCATACGCACAAATCATGGAATAATTACTAGCAGGTCATTAGACATGAATAAAATTAGAATCAAAGGATTAATCCAAGAATGAATAACATATGAGTAAGACATAAAATTTTTTCATACACATAAAAATGAAGTATCGTTTCCTATAAGTAAAGAGGAATTTCATGAAAATATCATTGAACATCATGGGGATGATAACTAATGTTCGGGACACACCACCATCCTCAGAGATAGTCATTTCCTTCTAAAGTATCATGACTACCCATCTTCACATAATGGATTGGGTTACCCCATATTCAAATAGTAGATTCGGTTCCACCATCAACCTATCATCATGGGGACTACAACTACCTGGTGGGACACACCACTAACCCCAGTTTCAGTCCCTTTCCTCTATGAGATTGGGTTTCCCCATATTTCTGTTGGGGATAATGTCCCTCATCTTTACTCCCATCATTATCTGATTACACATCAATCTTTTCCCAATGAGTTTCAGTGAGATATTAGTCCTACCTATTACATGAAAAAATAATAAATACAAATTCCATAATTTAATACAACATTATGATATAATTACCCATTAAAAGAGACATGCATCATAAACATCATACTATAAATCATGAGATGAAATGGGTATAAAAAACATTTAATCATATCATAACATATGTAAAATATATATGAATTGGTATCATTTTATCATATAATACCTTGTTAATGGAACTATGTTTAATAATAGTTTATCAGGGAATATAACATTGAATAAAAATAGGTTGCGTAAGCATATAACCCATGGAATAATAATCAGTTTCATGAAGATATAACCTATGACTAAAAAAGTAGTTTTATAAAACATCTGGCAATCAAAACATAAACCATTCAATGAATGAATATGTATGGAACTTGATTATTTTTTCTCATAAAGTAATGAGTAACATCATTGGATTTAATCTTATACCTAATGTAATTTTGAAATATCATTGAAAAATATTTCATGAGGAAAATGTAGTTTCTTCTTAGAAATATATATTTTTAATCACGAAAACTATTGAAAATAATTTTTATTAAAATAATTTTGAATTTTTTAAAATAGTAATTGATGTAATTGAAAACATTTTCTTCTATAACAAAATATTGAAAACATATAAATAACGATATCAAAATCATATAATATAATTTTTAAAATAAAATAATTTTTCAAAACAAATATTTTATTTGAAACCCTTTGAAAAATAAATTTTTTCTATAATTTGATATTTTTTTTAAAAAAATAACATTATAAATATAAAAAAATAGCATCAAAGAAATGATGTTAATGATATCAGTTAAGTCTGTATATGCTAAACATTCATTTTTTAATTACAAAATTAGAAAATTTACTTAATCCGAAAACAACAATAAGATTCCTTTTTAATGAAATTTTTATAATGGTAATACATGGGTAAAAAATTCGGTTAAACATAATAGGATAATAGTAAAACATTTTTGACATAATATTAGAAAACACATTTTTGAATGAATAAGGATTTCTGACTGAAAGGAGAAACAATTTCTCATTTTCATAAAAAAATTATTAATTGTAATAAGTACCAAGGAGTGTCAAAATGGTAAGATAAATAGGGTATAAAATTAATATATAAATGGTATGAAAATTGATGATACTTTTTGTCATATATATCATAATTTTTAATCCATGTTAGCATAAACATAAATAATCTCGAGAAATTATTAGATTGAAGTTAGATACCGTAACCACATTGTTAATATTTAGTCATAGTAAAATTTAAATAATAAAATAAATTATTCATAAAATATATTTAAAATAAGGATATCTATCATATATTATGGAAAAGTTTATTATATATATCTTATTAAAAATATAGGTTCATAAAATGGTATATGTGTCAAATTAGACAAATTGAGAAAAAATTACTTGACCGATTTGGTATCATTTGATAGAAGCCCCGATTAAAGAAATATAGGAAAATTGACAAGAAAATAACCATAAATTTAATTATATGAATCATTGAATACATACATGTATATTTAACACACTTCACAAATAAAATTATTCTTGAATAGGGCATGTATCTCACCATAATAAAACTTGAGATGAAACTCACATAACATAATTATTCAAATTATTTTTATATGTTAAAACCTCATATATAATAAATATATGTTTACTATGAATATAAAACAAAACCATATTCTTATATATAATAAAATATAGGATTTTCCAATTACTATATATTACTCATTTATTAAAAATTTCTTGTTAGTGTAATCTTTCGGGAAAAAACATTATTGTTTATCATAGGTGTTTTGACATTATATTCGAAACTCCAAAGGAGATCATGATTTACATATTTAAAAAATATAAAAATTTATTTATATATCAAATATATTCATTATATAAATATTTATATAATTATATTAAAATATAAATATTTTAATTAAATAAAGAGTTCATGGAGACAGTAGGTCATATGAACACATGAACATTGCTTCCGTTTTATTTTCGCATAGAAGGAAAAAATGAAAATGAGAGAGATATATATAATAACATTTGAGTAGAATTATTATTTTATAAATTTCACATAATTTTACTAAACCCATTTTCATACATCCCATGTAATGTTTGAATGAATCACATCACTTTGAGTTGGCGGTTTTCCACACTTCAACAAAAGAAGTAATTGTAGTTACAAAGATGGAAATAATGAAATTATGTTTTATATAAAAATTACATCAGATTAAAGGAATAAGAAAAATTATATATATCATATAAAAATATTTTTTTCATCATAATTCACAACAAAGAGAAGTGGTAAAGGAAAACCAAAAAACATCATTTTAGGAGGTGGTAGTTCGCTATACAGAATAATGGTGTATTTTTTATTCATTAGATGGAAGTTAATTTAAGTGTAGGTATAAGACATAGAATAAATAAATATTTTTATATTTATTATAGTAAGGATATCATATAATCTTATAATAAGAATAATTGATGTAGTTGAAAATTCAAATAATTGAAAGGAGCGTATAGAAACATGTTATGTAATTTTTGGGTTACTCTATTTGGTTATCACCAAAAGAAATACTTGTTTTGAATTAATTTGATATGGAGGATTCAAGAAAGAAGTTATGTTTGTTGGGAGACTATTTTATTAGTTTTTTTCAATGTTACATGGCTTGAGGTTGTGAATATGGGGGAGGGGAGAGTGAATTCATATTGTGGAGGAGTGACATTCTTCTAAATTTTTTAGAAGGGAATTTCACACACTTTTTTCATATGAAAAGTGTATCAATTAAAGAATCAAATTCAGTACAATTAAGTATATGGTCAATATATGACCAATAATTTATTTTGAAGAATTTCCTAGGTCATATTTTTTCCTTCGGTTTCATTTTTAGGCCCCTTTACAGTAGTTTTTCATCGTTATTGTTGTAATTAATTATATATACATTCACTCATTTTTTGGGTAAAAATATGATGAATATATTAGATATTATATATTATCCTGATTAAAAATATTTAATCAATTTTCAGTAAATCGAATCATATATGTGGAAGAAATCTATTTAAATTGAATCACATAGATGGGATGATAATGCAGGTCTTTAAAGTAAAAAATGTTTAAAGGATTTCTATGTTTTATAATCTAATTTCGATGTGAAATTGATCCAAATTTCCTACATTAGATTAATTAACTTACAGTTTATATAAATATAAGTTAGAACCAACTATAAAAATTAAATATATTTATAAATAAATTTCATGAAAATGAAGATTCGAATTATATTTCATTACTTTTCACAATCTATCAAAAAATTATGCATCTTAGAAAAATACCAAAAATTAACCCTAACTGAATTTTTATGTATTCAGATAATAAATAATTTTTTTTCTTATAAAATTTATAATATATCCTTTATATATATTTTAAATAGGTTCCCCATTAAAAGGTAGTAAATTTACTATTAAAAAAAATTTATGTTTTATGTGCAATATTGGGTTTGTCACAATTTTATTCCTATGAAATATATTTGATGAATATAAAAAATATTTTCATGACTATATAAATTTTTTATTTCATTAATATCATTCCCAAATATTATTTAATATAATTTAGTAGTATAAAATTCCCTTGTGATTGTAAATGTTTTTTTATAAAAACATTGCCATTATATTAAATTGGATGTTATATTAATGTATAGAAACTAAATTAAAACATGTATTCTCTTAATTTTGTTAATAAAATTCATAACCTACCACATAACAACTATGTTATATATTATTAATATAAATTATAACATTTTTAATAGTTCATTATTGTTTTGTAAAACATGGTCTTGCATGTTTTGAAATCTATCAAGGAAAGTCTGTCATGCGTGTAACATAAGCTAACCTCGGTGTTCTATGTAATATAAGATAAACATTATATTGCTTGTAGTTCATGATTTAGTTAGTTTTGTTTTCAACACCAGCCATGATTAATGATTTATATATAAAAAAAACTATTTTCAGTGTTGTGGGAAATGAAAAATATCAAAGATATTTAAATAAATTGAAAAACAACATTTCAAAAAATCTTTGGGTGTTACATGATTGGAATTAACCGAAAAATTAAATTTTCAATCATAATTTTTGGATTTTGTAGATAGAATGTATCCCTACTTTATAAATTGTAAGGTTAGATTCAATCATTTTAATAGTTTCATCCTCTTTAGGTCTTACGCTTAGGAATTTTGTTCCTATATTCAATCATTCCTCATGAGGAAAATATTTTTACAATAAAAGTACATTAATATCCATGCATTCTAGGATCACTAATTTTTTTTCTTAATTATTTTTTTGAATCATTTAACTCTATTTATTTTAATATCATGAGATGTGATAAAAATCCATGATAATTTTCTTTTAAAAAAATCATAGTGTAGATTTGACATAGGCCATTCATCGTCATATAATATTGAAATCCTTAACGATTTTGGCAAAAAAAACGCGAATTATCCAAATAATATTCCATGGGATAGTAAAAAAAGGTGTGTAGTAAGGTCTATATTTTTACATGGTAATACTATAGTCAATCGTGAAGTTCAGTTTGGATTTATTATACATAATTACATTTTTTCCAGAACTACATTGACTTGTTGTTTCCACAGTGCGATTTATTTCTCAAAAATGATATAATATATACATTAATAAACCATTAAGATATTTAGCTATAAAGATAAATATCCTCAACTTCAATCATAGTTTTTTGGTCCCTAATATATTAATTCCTAAATAGAATCCAAAATTATTCTACTAATCCTGCACAAATACAATCTATAATGACCCAAAACATATAGCATTGATAATGTGTCTACATTAATTGTCTGGAACCAGATCCAGTTGATCAATTACCAATGGTATAAATATTATATTAGACATGGTAAGAATTATATATAGTTTAAATGAAAAATATATTTTTGAACAAAAAATATGCAATGTGTTTACTCTGTGAATTCTATTATCCTAATTAGCATATTACTACATAAAAATCCTGAAACACTTTCTAGAATCCTATGGAAACAACATAAGTAATATGTAATATTATACTCTGTATGGGTAATCACAAATTGTATTCCATCATTAATAAATATTTAGAATAAATATGTGAATGTAAATAATTAAAACACATGTCAATTAAATAATAATTTTAACATAATATGAAAAAAATGAATGATTTCCAAATAAAACCATATAAAAACCACATATGCCTCAAATTTATCCATAGATACTGTAAATAAATGAATTATCAGTGGAAATAAAAAACTAATCACATAATAAGGTAATGCATAATATTGAAAATATGATACATTTTTTCACAAACTTTCAGAAGAAAATTTATAACAATGTCTAAAAACCAATTTAATTTGTCTTAGGGATTTGTCATATAGAAATGTTGATTCATAGAGGGGATATATAAAATTTAAAACCACAGATAAAATAATAATTAAAATTAACTCCACATGAAAAATTCATCTAATATAATCCACACAAACATTTTTGTTGAAAAAGTCATTAATATTTTTGATACATTTCTCGACCCCTAAACATAATCCTAAACAATACATAGTAAAATGGCAATTGGAAATAAAATTGTACATTATCTGTCAAAATAATTATAAATCATAAAATTATTGAATACGGATTATATAAATGATTCATATCCCTATAGTATCATAATTAAATTAATGGGTGTATGTTGTTAATATATCGAAATTCCAAAAAAAAAACTCTTTTAAAACAATTTTATAGAAAAAATAATTTATTTGATGACAAAAATAATTTTTAAACATAATCATCACAAAAAATTATGAAATAAATTTTATATGAATATTATATTTTTAAAATTTAAAAAATATTTAAATGAGTAATTGGGCACCATGTTAGGAAATTATGTACATTCATTATATGTTAAAATAAAATATTATATTCTAATTTTCAGAAAAAATCCAAACAGGCCTTGTTTAGAAAACAATATGAAGATTCCAATCAAAATATTTATCAAAAAAATCATACATCAGTAAAATTATCTTCAATAAATAATTAATATAATATTAAATATATTTTCTATAATAATTTTAGAAATCATGTTTTTTGGATGGAAAATGATTTTCCACCGAATAGTAAAATAACATTCGATTTTATGAAAAATAATTTATGACTAATTTTTATTTAACAAAGAGAGATGAAAT
The DNA here is from genome assembly GCA_963277665.1 of Viscum album. NCBI lineage: Eukaryota > Viridiplantae > Streptophyta > Magnoliopsida > Santalales > Viscaceae > Viscum > Viscum album. The sequence continues at coordinate 323,774,494 of OY728156.1, forward strand.
TAAAATATTTATTATAAAATTTTATGAATAAATAATTTTTAAAAGAATAAATTCATTTCAAAAATTTTATTTAGTGTAACGCCCCCAAAGGAGGAATAAACATAAATAATCCACTATAATGATGAGGTTGTGAAATAAACCCTCACCACAATAGTAATGATTAATCATAATCTCCATGAATGAACTAAATTCCAAAGAAATTTTAAATAAATTTAATAAAAATATAATATTGATATTTCATATAGATATGGGAATTATATGCACTACACAAAGGAATAAGTGTTAAATATTAAATATATATCACAAAAGTAAAAGTGAAATGAGAACCCCTAACCTCAGGTTTGACATCCTTTGTAATTGACGAACAAATTATATAATGAATATAAGTATATTATACAAATACTAAAAAACCATACTATTATATATTATTAACTGATAGGATTTTATCAATGAATTAATAAATATTTTCTTTAAAATCATTTTTTCATGTGATAATTACATAGTTTTTCCAGAATTATTTGGTTTATTAATTTCATTTCCATTATTTTTATCGTTAGTAAATATTATAAAAAATTCGTATAATTGAATAATTACCATATAAACGCATTATATATATAGTAATCTACAAATTCTATTGATATAAAATGGATAACACCATTCATGGAGATAGTATGTTGTACGTACGCATGGATGTTGATTCCTTTTTTCAAAATGGGTGGAACTAAAGGAAAATAAAATATACTACACATTTATATATTCATTATGATCCAATATATTTAAAATATATTAATCCAATATATATTTATTACCTTCCATTTAATCTGATTGGATAAATAATTCACATCAGTTGTTGGGGCGGTAGTATACTATACACACGATCAATAGTACTATATCCCACATTGAATGAAAAGTAAAATGGAAGAAGTGATTTTAAAATACTATAGGAATTATTATAAAATAATTATAATATATATTAAATTAATCTACCATTATTCCATTCTGTGTAAAATGGAAATGGGAAAATCACATCACATCAGTTTTAGATGTGGTTGCTTGTACAACACTCGTTAAACATTATTTTTTTCAAAATGTAGTAAGATGAAAGGATTGAGGTAATATAATAGTTATATAATAATATTAATTTCATAAATATTAAAAAATATGTTAAATTGGTAATTATATATAATCATGAGGGTCAACGATGGAAGAACAAATTATATCGGTTCCTGAGGCGGCATTGCATCATACTCTCGGTTGAGAGTTTTGTTTTGTATTTGAACTAATTGTAGTTGTATATTAGTTATTTCCAGAAAATAATGACATATCATTTTATTATAAATATGTTTGTTATCATTTTATCATGTTTGAATAATATTTTAATTATTCCTAGGAATAAATAAAATAAAAATTCTCATTCAAAAATGTTATCACTTCTTCGTAAAACATAAACAGGTTTTCACAAAAATACTTCGAAGGTAGGATTTATGTTCATCAAAAGACTTCTATGATGTTGGGAGTAGATTACATAAAACATTTGGGTAGGTATTTTCTTGACCATGTATTGCATCCTAGGGTTCTAATGAATATTGACTTTTTTTGTAAATAATGTCACCAAATATAAATTTAAAATTTATGATCAAGATAAAGAAACAATTATTAATAACATGTCGACGTCATTAAAAATAATACTTCATAGATAATTTATTATGATTATTACAAGAATCAATAATATAATTAGAATTACTTTGATCAAAAAAATAATTCACCTCTCTCTAACCTCACACGATTAGAAATGATCAAGAAACTAAGGTAGAAATTATATAGATATTAAAAGGAAAATAAAGATCCATTTTTAGAGTAAGAAAACTTAATTCAATGAATAATTGTTTTTTCAAATACATTTAAGGGATATATATTTATAGAATATTTTTGTAATAATTTTTTAATATATATTTGTGATTTGATTAAAATGTAATAGTGATAAAATTAAAAGTGTCATTGATACGTTTAAGATACTTAAAAATAAAATAATTCTATTGTGATACTTACAAATAATAATAAAAATCATTAGAATATAAATTAATTATGAAAATGGAATATTTTACTTAATTTTAATAATGCTAAAATTTATATAATAATAAAAATTTACATTGAATATTTATTTAGTTTTAAAATATTGACCTACCAATGGAATATGATTAAATGGTCAACCACTACATATGTGGCCCCAGTTCACTCCTCTAAGCACTTGGTGGGTGCCCGCATTTTTAGAAGGTTGTGTGAAGTCCTACTTGATATGCACATAGAAGGGGTTATTCCATGTTAGCTAATGTGCAAGGATAGTAGATTGTAAAAGGGTAGGGATAGTGACCTTTAGGCGGAAACCAATTAGTTGTGTGTGTTTTTATTTCTGAATGGATCTATCAATACTTATGTTAACAAGTGATGACCAAATGTGGTTGGTTTTTATGCCATACAAGAAATGAGAAAAATTGTTCACCCATTTTAAAAGAATAAGTTTTCTATAGCCATGTGTTCCATCTCATATTAGTTTTTTGATCTGGTTTCACTGTTTTACTTAAAATCTGAAGAACCTAAACCAATATCTCAATAGAGTCACTTTCCCATTCCACATGTAGCAATCCTTGACCTCAACAATGCGAGCTGAATATTGAGTCTTATAAAATGTCTTGAATCAATAAAAAAATGTTTACAGAACCCTTGGAAGAAGATGTAATATATTTTCAATGATTTTGGAGCTATGTAATAAAGAATAATATATATATATATATATATATATATATATATATATATTCTATATCTGTTCAAGTTCCACATTCTTCTATGATCTTATAAATCCTATAAACCAAACAACACATTTTTTTCATTCTTTATTTTTCCAAAAGTTCGAATCCATATTTCTACATGTAAATTTATAATATATTTTATTTATATAACAATATATTATTCATTCATCTTTATAAATAAAAAAATTCATTTACAATTTCCCAATAGTCAATTTAATAAAACAATCCACAAACCACTCTTCTTCTACCATTTTAGTCTGTTTTTAGTTCTATGGATGAATTCTCCATTTAATTTTTTTGGTAAGTGCCTTATTTTCAAAACCAATAATTTTCTTTTTTTATATTTTTAATTATGTTAATATGGTTTTATAAAACCCATTGAAAATGTATCAATTTTTTGGAAGATTATTCTATGGTTTCATATGAACAATTTCATTTTTATTGTTTATCTAAAAAATCTTTTTTTCATTGTTCATGTAAAAAAGAATAAAACTTTTTTTTATAATTTTTGATATTATATTTAAAGATATATGATTTTAATTACAACAATATTATAATATTTTATATAAGAAAATTTGTCCTTTTGTAAAACCATAAAATCAATGGATGTTATCAATTCATAAAATGAGTGGTTTTTTATAAATGAATGAAATTCAAGTAGATGTGGTTATATTTTATGAAATTTCATTGCATTTCATGAAATTTTTTTCAAGTAATTATTAAATTTTTTACAACATTAATTTTTTTATCTATTAAATATTTATTTTAATTTGGAATGGGGTATTAATCCTAAATATATTTAGTTATATAAAATCTCTGAATAATTCAACAAATAGAAGTTAAAATTATTATATTGTTTTATGAAAATAATGTTTATATTATTTTTAAATGGTTTAATTGGTTATGATTGAGAAAGTCAAATCCAACAGAAAAGTTATTTTATTAACATCCTTCAAAATATTATCAAATGATATGATATTATATGGGGATTGAAACCATGAATTCTAAGGGAATGATTTCATACAACCGATATTGTTGGTAGCGACAAGATTATCTTATATTCATTCAGGATTGATAAATTTCCCAAAAAAAAGTTATTAGTTTTAATTTTTTTAAAAATATAATTCCAAAAATTATATCCAATATATTATTATTTTTGGAAAATTTATGGCTTCAGAATAATAAGAAAGATTATGTATTTTGAGTTTTTTATTTCAATGTTTTGATATTCATGTTAAAAATTTAATTATTTTATCAATTTATTTGCTGGTCAAATTATTTTTAGTCTTTTTTCGAGAAATTTTTTTTTCAATGGTTTTAAAACCCCTTACTGTGATATTTTATTCTAAAATCATTTGTTAAAATATTTTTCATAGGTTTATTTAAAATTACAAAGGATCTTGTTTTGTTTAATGAGGTTGAACATATGAAAAAATTTAGATACATTTTTTATATCATTGATAAATTAAAAATGAAATGCCTAATTTTCAAAAACTAAGACCGGAAAAGAACATCTGTTACATAATGAATTGTTGAAATACCTTTTATCTTGGATAAAAAAAATACACATCATGTTTCAATGGTGAATCAGTCAGTGTGTGTTTAAGCCATTACAATTGGTATTAGAAGAATAATATATATAATTTTTGAAATATGGATGAATTAAATTCTACCTCCTTAGTAAATTCATTTATCCATAATGATTTTATATTACAAGAAGAAGGAAAAGAATAAATATTTTACATCCTCAGGATCATTTGTTCAAAATTATAATTCTAATGTCTTTCTCAGATTATATTGAGGCATTTTTAATCCCACTATGTACCTGTAAACATCGTTAATTTTTTTTTCAACACATTGGATATACCAAATTATTATGTGGAGAAGCATTTTATTAATATTTTTTTGCATACTCAACTTCAATATTATGAATAAAGATGAAAGTGTTATGATGGTCAATTAATTTTTTCCACTCTAAGATCAATTTTAACCTTCAATATAATTTTTTGGTGATGTACAATAGGGTGGAATCAATGCAAAAAATATGATTCAAAAAATTTCGTTTAGTTTATATTGATGATTAAAATACTCCAAAAAATTATGAAGATATGAAAGTTTGATTATAGTATTAGAATTAATATTATTTATATAAATCTGAACTATAGACACCATACACACCTATCTCAAATTTTTTATCTGTGTTTATATGAATTTTAACCAGATTAATGAAGCATCATTTGGGAATGAGAGATAATCTGACACAGAACCACCATAATAACATATTTTATTTTTAGAACCCAGGAATTTAGTGAAAACATCCCACATTAAATATTATGTTAATGGTATTAAATATTTTATATTGTACAAGTTTAGTGATTATTAAAAAAATAAATCTATTTGTGTGGTAAATATAAGAATAATGTATGTAAAATGAATAAATGGGGTGTATGTAAAAAAATCATTGTGAGGGAACAATTTAGTTAAGGGGTGGAGAATATGAAATCCCTTTTTGAGGTTTTTATCTTTTATTTATGAATCCTAAATTTAAGAATAATATTATGAATATTTTATTTATAAATCAGTAATTTCATTACAAACAAGGGACCACACCAAATTCATTATTATCATTACAAGAATCTATAATACTAAGTGAATGGATTTGATCAAACAAAAACTTCCAAATGTATAACCCAAATCCCTAGGATCTTCCTTGAATGAAAATTCTACAGAAAGGAAGATAGTGAAAATAAAGTGAGATAGAGGAAATAGAGAACAACTTTGAGTGTAAGAAAATAGTTTTTGAGTAATAATGGTTTATCATAATACCTCTAATTCATGGTTTTTTCTTCAAATGTTTGTACCTTTTAAAATATCCATTTTTCCAAAATTATTATAGATATAATATTAAATGTTTAATTGATAACATTAAAAAAACTAAAAATAAAATATTTCAAATAATGAAAGTTATAAATCATAATGAAAATATTAAAAATATAAATTAATTTCCAAAATAATATAAGTTACAGAATTAAATCAATAATAAATTGTACAAAAATGATAAAATTTACTTTGAATATTTATTTCTTTTTTGTAAATTAAACATTATAGGAAGCGATGTTCATGGGCTGCCACTACATAGGTGGTACCAGTTCACTTGACTGAACCCATGATGAAGGTCTACAATTGTAGAGATCCATGTAAAAGCCCACTGGATAGAAGCTTAACTAGGGCTAAGCATTGACATGGTTGTTTCTATGGCCCATATGTCACACAAGGGATTGGAATAGCTCCCACTAGACAACAGACCATGAGTATAGTGGGCTGTGATTTTGGAATTGATATGTCACCACATCTGTTGTTATGTTATGACCGATCATGTATGATTTTGATGTGGGATGAAAAATGTGAAACAATTTTCACCCAATTTAAAAGGATAGGTTATTTCTTAGAATTACAATCTATCTCATCATGGTTTTTCAATATTGTTTCATTATCCCCCTTGAACTGCAAGCCACCCAACCAAACCCTCAACATAAACATTTTTCCTTTCCACCTACATTTATTCTTGACCACAACTATGAAAAATCAATGATGAGTCATCAAAAATTACATTAAAAAAGATAAAAAATGTTAATTATACCCTTGAATAAAGAGTTCATATAATTTTCAACAAATTTCAGTTAAATTGGAGGTATAATATATATTCTCCATCAAACTACTTCATCCAAACATTATGATTTGGAGCATAATAAAATTTCAAAAAACTTATTTATTTATGTTTGTTTGGTCAAAATACGGAATCTATATTGTTATAGGTAAATATATAACATAATTTTATTGAGTTATATATCGATCGATCCAAAATTTATATAATTATAAACATTAATTATGAGTATTCATGTAGTTTCACCTAGAAAATATTAAAAACCCACTGTATGTATTCATATTTTTAGAGAACATTAGGTTCTGAATATAGCATCCTCATTTCATTTTGAGGTAGGGGTTTTATTTTCAATATTTATATATTCATTTTATTAAAATTTTAATTATCTTATTATAGTTTTATAAAACCTTTAGTAAAGGAATTAATTTAAAATCAAATTATTCAATGATTACGAATATATAATAATATTTTTAAATATTATCTTAAAAAACATTTATTATAATTTAGGATGTAAAAAAATAACAAAAAATTGATTAGGTATTATTTGAATTTATCTTTAAATATTATATTATTTTATTAAAAGATTTATATTAATATTTGTATTTATAAAAGTCTTTATTTTTTTAAAACATTAAATAAATGGATGTTATCATTTTATATGAAGAAATTTTTTGTTAATGAATTTCATTCAAGTATATATAGACATATACTATGAATATTATTGAATTTCCATGATCTTTTATAGAGGATTTTTTTCATTTTCTTTGTAATAATGTTTATATATTTTAAATGTATATATTTATAAGGTAATGTATTATTTCTCTAAACACTCTAATGTTTTTGGAAAATTTGGCTTATTTCAAGCTGAGATGATATAACAATTTTATTCCTTTATATAAAAAATATAAGTGAAACTTTGAATTCTTTAATGGGTTATTATTGGGAAAAGTTGAACAATAATTTTTTTGGAAAATTCCTCACATTAGTATAGAATGACAACATATGGTTTGGGGATTGAAAACATGACCTCTAAGGGGATGTAATCCCATAAGTTATAAGGTAGTCACCACATGTTTTTTAAGCTATTCTTAGTTACATAATTAATCAAAAAAATTTATTACATTCAAATTTTTTAAAAATAGAAATCTAAGGAATATTTCAAATGTTTTCTAATTTGAGAAATGAAATTATATTCAAAATAAAAAAATTTAAATAATTTTTAAACAATGATATCAATTTTTTCATAATCCTCTAAAAAAATATTTATTTAATTAAAAGTTTTTTTTGGTAACTTTATTGTTTCCTTTAATTTAAAATATATTTACAATATTTTTAGAACCTCTTACATGGAAATTGAATGCTCTCTAATGTAATAAAATATTTTTCATTATTTAGTAGAAATTATAAGAATGATTTTGAACATATAAGAAGGCAGCACACATAAATACAATTAGTTCAATTTTCTTTTTTACTCTACTTAATTGGAAGGATATGCCTATTTTTAAAAAACTTATATCTTAAAAGGTACAAAAAATATAAAATGTACTGTTTATTTTTAGTTATCTTTTATATTAAAATTTACGTAGAATGTTTTAGTGTTGAATTCAAATGTATGGGTTTGGACCATTACACTATGCAGTATTTTATGTGTGAACAGGAGAGGAGAGTGGGTGGCCTTTATTGGTGGGGGAGATGACACACTTGTAATATTTAAAAGGAAAAAGTGATACCTAGGGTTTTCACATTTCAAAAGGTCACAAAATGAGTAATTATCAAACCATAACACTGATAAGGCCAAAAAAGTGATGTAGAATTTGTTTTGGACTAGTTTATTGTGACATTACAAACCATCCAACCAGTTGGTATTAAAAAAATATGATGTTCTATGAGTCAAGTGGTAGTCTCTTGTGTTTTTGGGACATGTGAGTCAGTCCAACATTGATTCATGTCAACAATTTTCCAAATTTATAGTCTTCCATTGGTGAATCATCATTATGATGAATCATCCGACAATGACATGTCTCTCAGCGACTTGTCTAATGGTGACTTCTATAGTGGTGGCTTGTCTAGTGCTGACTAGTCTCGCGGTGGCTCATCTGACGGTGACTCATCTGATGGTGACTCATTCGGAGGTGACTCCACATGGGGGTGTGAAAAAATCAAATTTCTTGAATATTTTATTTATAAAAAAGTGCATTATTTTCTCATATTGTTTTAAATTTTACTATTTATAGAATATTTGGGATTACAACAATCATTTGATAATTTTATTAAAATTTTCATTTTTCTTTTTAAACATCAATGTAGTATTTAAGACAAAAATAATTTTATATAAATTTTTTGAACTTAAAACTTTGTCATTATATTCTTGACTTCATGGGATATAAATTTCATTCCAAACATCTGATCATAATTGTGAATTTTATTGGAGTAAATGTGTCATGAATTATGTGTCATTTTGGAATCCCTAGATAGGACATCATTTTATTTTTTAGGCCATAACATCTTCATACATTCATGGATTGGGCTGAAATTTTAAGATAATATGGTGGAGAAAATTTATAACAAAATTTTCTTCAGGAAAGATAGCTAGTTTATATTTTTTGGATGTCAAACAGTCAGTGAATGTTAGATTAATATATTCTGAATAATTTCCCATTAAAACCAGAATTTTTTTGTAACCCCACCCATCTAAAAATATATTTAAATGATATTATCTCAAATGGGAGGGTTTTTTTGAGGAATTGTGCTGTTTTCAATGAATGGGTGAATCTGGGGAACATCTCACACCTCATAGAAGAAGTTATATATTTGGAAAACATCTATTATAAGAAGGCTATCCTCCCCCACCGCCACTTGACCGTGAGGACAGATTTGGGTCATTCATGTAAGTGAAACACGTGTCAAAAAATCCAATAGACATGGGATATAGTATTAGAGTTCATGTTTCACCCCAATCTTATTGATTTGTAAAATCTACGGCAGAGATACTACACTAGTTCTCCATTGAACATAATTTCTCTTTTAGATATCAATCAACGTATGGTGCATCATTTGGAAGTCCCGATGCTGACACATGGCTCATGTTTTCAAAATTTTTTGTCTTTTTTATTTCTGATGGATTCGGGGGTTGACAGTGTTAGGGGATCAAAATTGAATGAATACTAATCATATAGAAAATCATAAATGAATTGGGAAAGGGGTATATTATATTGACCGAGTCATCTTATATTTTTGTTCTTACTGAAATTGTTTCCTTGATTATTCCTTTTGATTTGTTTGTTTTGATTATAGTATGAAATTCACTAAATAAAACCACCAAACTGTTGAATTTTTTCTCACATATTTTTTTATTTACTGATGTCTATTAAATGTGGTTTAATTTATATCCTCCTTGAGATAATGAATTTTTTCAGTCATTATATAGCACTACGTAAAATGGAAAATATTTTTGAAATCATGTGAGACAATGATACTCAAACTAGAACAATTTTCTAGGAGGAATGTGTTTTATTCAAGATCGTTCAAGAATGTTTTCACGACCCATCCTCTAGGGCCTCTATCATGGCTACCCCAAGACCGCCTTCCACAGGCCAGGGGCTGGCAACTAGCACCAAAGGCGTATTTCTCTAAAACTGGAAAGGCATTGCCATTATAACCTGTAAATCCACACAATAGAGAACACATATGAATACAAAAAACTAAGTAAACTTTATAATAGGAGACTACTGAAAATAAACAGGGGACGGAAATACAAGACAATCTATAATGTAAATTAAACTAAAAGTACAATCAAAGAAAAGAAAAACAATCGCAGGGTTATCCACTGAGGGTCCTTCCTGACGGGTAGGTACAGAATGCCTCCTCATCACTCAATCTTCGTCCGTCTTCTCTATGTATGGACTTGTTGTATGGTCCACCTCTGGGTACCGTCCTATCCTGGTACTCTCAGCCTCGATCAGCACTATCTGTCGTCTGAATCCAACACAACGAGGTGCAGGCATAGCCCGTGTAGGGGTAGGTATGATAGTACTCAGTAGGGACCCTGAGACACTCAAGGTGTCACAAAAAAATCCAATAGGACAAACCAAAAAGTATGAAATCAACAGATAACCTTACCTTGGTATATGCCCATTCATATACCTATGTTATCAATTGATCCATCTCAATCATGATGAAAACACAGAAAAACAGAATCAGCTCAACTAGGATTTTATTATAGGGGTAGTATCATGCAACATCCCCAGTCACAGTATTGAATCCTCGGCTGCTTGATAACTCCCGCTCAATCGAGTACAATGGGCATGTGGTGACACGAAGTGTGCTTCCCACTGAGCATGGACTGCTGAGGTACTACTCCTCTCGAGTACCATGGGTCTGCTGCGTCACACATAGTCCATCCCCTCCATGGGTCTACCACCGAATCCAGGAACTCCCCCTCAAAGCCTGTAGAGGTACTCATCGTATCGAGTACCGTGGGTCTTCCACCACAACTAGGCGCTCCTCCGTCGTGGGTTTGGCACCACAACCAGGCGATCCCCACTGGGCTAGTCGACTCACTATGAGTCAATCAGTTAGCAGTCCTTAGGTCTCATCCAGCTACTAGGCCTCTTCACTCTGCTCACTCGTCCCTGAAAGATCTGCTCCACATGTTGCTGGTCGATGATCCAACTACCACGAAGTTCGACGAAGAAGTATCCCAAAGTTCTGCCACGTCATAGGGGTCTCAACGCAATAAACGTGGCGTCAATCAGACCCCCGGTGTTTGAGTTATTAGCCTTTTAGTCCCAGGGGCCCAGTTGGATTCGTGCCGGATCCAACCATACCATATCTCAACTAGACCCCAAACTCCAGAGGGGAATACTCAAAGGGACTGTCACGCTCCATGAATTCCTACATCGCTGACGGTTCGTGTTGGGTTCAACCTGGCTCGATAGGGCCCACCCTGCAGTCTGTGAGTGCGGTTCAGCCCAGAGGGTGCCGCGTAGGTAGCTTGGCCCAGTGGTGTGGACCCTGTTCGGCCCGGAGCGCCGTAAGGGAACGACCGGTTGAGTCGGGGGAAACGCGACCAGGTTGCGGGGGCGCGACATGGCCTGCGGGGTGGCTTAGCAAGTGCGGCAACATGGCTGGTGGGGCGGTGTGGACAACGGGGGTGGCGAGGATGGTGGGGCGGTGCCGCAGGCTCGGGCGGCACGACTGGCTCGGGCGACGCGGTCAGCATGGCCGGCAGGGGCGGCGTGGCTGGCGAGGGAAACGTGACCGGGGGCGCGGCGTGGCGGCCGGGGCGGCGGGGTGAGCGGGGCAGTGCGACCTACAGGGGAAGCAAGGCCGGGGTGCAGGGGCAGGTTCGGTCAGTGGTTGGAACGCCGCAGGGGTGGGTTACTTAGGTCATGGGTGGCGCAGCCGTTTCGAAGAACACCACAAAGAAGATCGGCGGGGGGTCGGGCCAGGTTTGTTTGGCCCGCACCTTCCCTATTTAGAGTTGTACCATTTGGCTCATCAATAAAATAAACATAGAATGAGCATGGAAGATATCTTAAAAACATCAATTCCCATAATCCCTCATTAACAATATATTCCCAACCCGCAAGGAAAAACATCCGCATATCAACTTGATAATAAGTTGGTCCAGGTCTTTGTTTTAGAAGGAAAGAAGAAAGGGAATAATATCATACTTAAATAAAATACGTACCTTTTTCATTGCTCGTCGACGTTGGTGTGAGAAGGTGGACGTCAATTCATTGTAGATGAAAACGTCCTACGTCGAAGGAGTCCAAGGATGAAGGTCAAATGATATCGTTCTTCATAGTCTAAGGCATTCCTCGTCGGCGTTCTTTGCCAGTGAATCGTTATTTGTTGGAGAGCGTAATCCTCATAGTGTTGGGTGTTGTGTCACTTTACCAGTGCTTCGTCGCTTGGTGAAGCCATCCAAATACCTCCTCTCAAGCTCCATATATATATGAGAGGGGCGGGGGGAAGGTATGTAACGATTGTGGAATTTATGACTATTCATTTATTTGGAACCTTTCTAAATTCCAACTACATTGTCACATAATTTAAAAAAGGGATAAGCAAATATAAAAACAATTGATATGTTTTAATTTTATGCCGACACATAGAATTAATTTTTAACTTTTATTTTTATGTTGACACATAAAGTTAATTGACAGCTTTTAATTTTATCTTGACACATAAAATTAATTGATAGCATTTAATTTTACGTTGACACATAAAATTAATTGAGGGAGTTGTACGGTTTCCTCCCCCCCCATAACAAGGGATAACCTTGGGTGGTCCACACCACCATAACTCATGGGATTTTATGGTGTGGTGGTCCCCACTTCTATCTTCCACAATGGTGGTTACAATAGAAGAGATAAAATAAAATGTGTGTTTATTTTATTTTATTGTTTCCATAAAAATCCAGAAAACTAACCTTCACCCATGAGAAACTGCCGTCGAGGTGAAAGTCTTCTTAAACGAATACTGGCACTGCATGTTCAATGGTGCCATCTTATTTTATTTCCATGCACTGGTTCAAAAGATTGAAAAAACCACTCGTACGTTTACTGAAAGTACCTGAACAAAACTTCAGAAATTGATTCTGGGCACACCGGGCCTCGAAATCATGCGCCGTAAATTTTTGCGGACTAGTAAAATTCCCATTTATTTAAAAAAATTACATGGAAATTCTGGGTCTTTACATTCTCCCCACCTCAGGGATCTACGTCCCTATAAACAACAACTAAAACTAGGAAAACAAATGGGGGTACTGAGCACGCATTTGAGCCTCCCGCTATCATGTTCTCTCTTGGTGGCTCCCATGCTGTCTGCAAATGCAAACCAAAGGTATCGACCATCCATGAAGGACCCACTCCTGTCAAACCTCAATCTCCACTGGAACCTCCGAAAAAGTCACCCCATCATCGACCTCCTACTCCCCATGGTTGATGATGTTGGACAGGTTGTGCACGTATCTCCTCAGCTGGAATACATGGAAGACGTCATGCACCCAGTGCAACTGAGGTGGAAAAGCTAAGCGGTAATCCACCTCACCAACTCTGCTACGGACCTGGGAAGGTCCGGTGAACCTCAGAGATAACTTGTCACCTCGAAAAAATCATCATAGAACTAATCGGGGTGAGACCGGTAGAAATACGTGGTCGCCATCCTCTAACTCTAGAGGTCTCCATCTCTTGTCAGCATACGACTTCTGCCTGCTCTGTGCAGTCTTTATCCACTCCAGGATGATCTTCACCTTCTCTGTGGTAGCTCGTACCATCTCTGGTATCACGAGTGCTGACTCCCCTGGGTCAATCCCACACAAATGTGATCTGCAAGGACACTCGTACAATGCCATAAGAGGAGTCATCAATATGTTGGAGTGATAGCTGTTGTTTTATGAAAACTCCACCAAAGGTAAGTGATCCTCCCAGCTGTGTCCAATGTTGAAGACTCAAGCACTCAACATGTCCTCAAGGGTATGAATGGTCTGCTCAATCTGGCCATACATTTGAGGATGGAAGGCAGTGCTCAAATTATGTTGCGTCCCGAAAGCCTCCTCCAACCCCTTCCATAGACGAGAAGTAAAACATTCATCATAATCAGAGACAATATTCAATGATACTCCACATAACCTCACAATATTTTTCACATTGAGGTTTCTCATGCTCTCTAATGAGCCCTTGTCTCTGATCGGTAGGAAGTGGGGTGACATGGTGGGTCGGTTGACAATAACCCATATCAAATCATGACACCAAGTTGTACATGGAAGTCCCGTAACAAAATCCATGAATATAACCTCCCACTTCCACTATGGGACCACTAATGGTTTAAAAAATCCTACTGGTAACTGATGCTCTGCCTTCAGTTGCTGGGAGGTGAGGAAACGAGATACTAACTCGGCAACTGCCTTCATCATTCCCGGCCACTAGTGGTTTCGTCGGAGGTCCTGGTACATCTTTTCCACTCTTGTGTGTACCGCTAGAGGGGATGTGTGGAACTCCCTAAACAATTCCTACTGAAGTGAAAATGGTACCATTGTACGTCCTCTGAAAAGGATGACATTCTCCCCACCTTAAAAAATCTATTAGGTGCCTATCTTGTGGATAGCTAAGAATTTCGTGCCTCATAGTCAGTGTCTTCATGATGCACCTCCCTGAATCAATGACGAATTGGGGGCGTGACTGTAAGAGAATGAAGAGAAGTTATTCCATCCCAATCTACAAAGAATATCTTCGAAGAGGACAGGTGCTCTATCGCTTCTCCTAGGAGCTGTATACCGATCTCCTACTTAGTGCATCTACTACAACATTCCCCTTCTCAAGATTATGGAATATCTTGAAGTCATAGTCCTAGAAGACCACAATTCATCCTCACTGTCTCATGTTCAGGTCCTTCCAGGAGAATATATACCTGAGGCTCTTGTGATATGACTACATGGTAAGACATTCACCCATCAGATAGTGTCGCCACATCTTCAAGACGAAGACCACTACTGCTAACTCCAAGTCATGTGTAGCATAGTACTGCTCATGCTGTCTCAGCAGCCAAGAACCATATGCAATCGTTGATCGCTCTAGCATCAGGACACATCCGAGTTCCGTCACTGATGCGTCGCAGTACACTACATACCCTACACCATCCTCTGAAAGCCTCAAGATGGGTGGACAAGTCAGCCTCAACCTTTGGTCCTGAAATCTCTATTATCATATTTCTGACCACAAAAAGGGTTGCGCCTTCTTTCTAAAGGCTGATAGTGTTTCTGCAACTCTGGAGAAATCTTTAACGAATCTCCAATAGTATCCAGCCAACCCCAAGAAACTCCGTAATTCTGTCACACTCCTGTGTAACTCCAAAGCATGTACCGCCTCAATCTTTGCTGGATCCACTGCAACTATGGCCTCCGAGATGACATGTCCCAATAATGAAACTCTCAGATCCAGAAATGGTACTTCGAGATCATACCATAAAGCTGTTGCTCTCAGAGTGTGCCCAGTACTGCCCGCAAATGGAAGGCATGATCCTTCTTCTAAGTCGAGTAGATCTGAATGTTTTCGATGAAGAATACGAGAAAGCGATCGAGGTATGGCTGAAAGATCCTTCTCATGAGTCCCATTAACACTACTGGATCATTGGTTACACCGAATGGCATAACCAAGAACTCTTAGTGGTCGTACCGACATCTGGAGGCTATCTTTTGCACATCCATGTCTCGAACTCTGAGCTGGTGATATTGTGATCTGAGGTCTATCATTGAGAACCACTATGATCCCATAAACTGATAAAATAGGTCTTGAATCATCACGAGTGTGTAATTGTTCATCACAGTCACCTAGTTTAGGCACCTATAGTCAACACAAATCCACAAGCTCCCATCCGCCTTCTTGGGGAACCGCATTGGGGCTGCCCAGGGAGAAACACTGGGCCGGATGAATCCCTTCCCCTCCAAGTCCTCTAGCTATACCCGCAACTCACGAGGATCCATGGGATCAATCTGATATGCTTGTGTAGATATCAGTGTCGTCCTAGTGTACATGTCAATGTCAAATTCTACCTCTCGGGGAGGAGGTAGACCTGAGACATCATCATGGAAAACATCTGTGTACTGGTCCACCACTTCAGGATAGCTCGACCTCTCCATATCAATATCTCATGGGGTAAGGCTAGCCAACAAATGAGTGATCGGTTGCACCCTCCTCTATGTTTGTCCATCCAGCACTGCAATGGATCCCTTCTCTTCGGTTAAGGTAAATCTAGTCCCATCCTTGTAGATACACTGCACTTTTATGCCTAATACAGTCTATCTGAGCATGAAATGTAGAAAACCAGTCCATACCCACGATGGCGTTTTAAGAACTCGACGCCACTTCTAGGAGGTCCCTGCTGATGCTCTCTCCTCCTAGAGTAAGCTCACACTGCAGGAACCAGTGTGTAATCATCAAATCTACTCTTGTAGGAGTCTCTAGCCATAAGGATCGAGCCAACAGATCCATCAGAATCTTCATGTTCCGAATGAGGGTAGTGGAAATGAAGGAATGACTGGCACTTGTGTCTATAAGAACTTCATCTAAGGTGGAGTAGAGACAGATCGTACCTTGAATCATCTCCGGAGCACCATGATCGTAATCCTCTGCTACCTGGAGCTGAGTTCTCCCTTGTGCACCTGCTCCCCGCGGTCGGGGTGGACCTCCTAGTGGTGGTGGTGATAACATCTCAAATCGTCGCCCACCGCCAGCTGCACAACTAGCTCCTCTACCACGTTCACCTGCACCCTACGGACCACCACGATCGAATCTCTACCTATGCCTGGAGGGTACTTAGACCATATGTAGATCATTCATACGGTGGGTCAGACAGTCACAAGCCATGTGACCCTATCCGCCACATGAGTAAAACTGCCTGCTGCTGGCATGTCTGGCTCTGTCTATTGTGCCCCGCACAACTGACCCTGAGTCATGAAGTTTTCCCCCCATAGGTCTGGTCTTCTTGGACCTCTGTGACATCTCTTTGCTTCCAGCAACAGACGAATCCACTACGTGTCGACTGGTGGTGGATCTCAATGCTGGAGACTACTCAGCAAAGAAAATCTCCACTATGAGGGTTCCCTCTAACACCCCCTCCTGCGTCGGAATGATAAGTGAGATCACCGATGCCCAGATCTCCCACCGGAGTCACTGGTCGAAGGTCCAGGCCCTAAAGAATGGGTATCAAACTATATCAGTGGGGTACCGTGAGAGGTCTATGATTATCGCTAAGAAATTAGATACAATCATGCTTCCCTACTACAGATGAAGTAGCACGTGTATGCCCACTGTGCAATGAGTCTCTAGGACAAAGTATTCCCGGAACAGACTCTCAAAGTATTCCTAGAGAAGTGTCATCTCATCATGGACATGGACCATCAAGCTCCACCATCTTACTGATGCTGCCTGTAGAAGGATGGTAGCAAGAATCACCATGATGTCTGTTGTTGTCCCTACCAGTCGGAAAACTCTCACGACATCCTCCATCCAATCCTAAGACACCTGTGGGTCCATATCTCCCCGGAACCTGGGTGGCCTCTAGCTCTGGAACTCGTGCAATGCACTCAATAGGCTTGCACCATCTGTAGTTGGGGCTGGTGGCATCGGTGGCCCCTCAGGGATTGGTACCGTTAGTGCCTCTGTTGGTACCTCTACTGGAAGAGGGCCCTGTACCGAGGCCTTGTCGCTCGGTGGGATATCCGTGTCTAAAACTCTTGTGACTCTTGTTGTTCATCCATGTTGAGGCATCCATAATAGAAACAGATATGATACGGTCAAAGGTTATACCTAGTGAGTTGACCTGGATGTGGTGACATAAAGAAAACTTTTGAAAACACACACGCAATCAGTGTTTTCATGCACTGATTTGGAAATCAGAAGTCAGGGTCCTGGTCTATGGATATATCGGCCGCCGCACCAACATTGGACTGGCTGAACTGAAAACCACACTCACTACAATTAACACTATTTATACATAGAAGAAATGACTGGAGTCTTATGTTCAGTTGTAGAACTGACTCCTCTGATACCAATTTGTCAAGACCCATCCCCCGGGCCCATGCCGTGGCTACCCCATGCTGACCTTCCAAAGGCCAGCGGCTAACGACTACACCAAAGGCGTAATTATCTAAAATTGGGAAGGAATTTCTTTTATAACCTGTAAACATAAAAAACAGAGCACAAACATGGATACCAGACACTATGTAAACGTTATAACAGGAGAGCACTGAAAAGAAAATGGGGCCGAAAATACAAGCCCATATGTAAAGTACAAGAAACCGAAAGTACAACTGAATAAAAGAAAATCAACCACTCGGTCGTCCTTCAAGGGTCCTACCAGAAGGGTAGGTATAGATCACCTCCTCAGAACTCCACATCTGTCCATCTCATCTATGTACCGACTCTTCGTATGGTCCACCTCTGGGTATCGTCTTGTTCTGGTACTCTCACCCTCGATCAGCATTGTCCATCGTCTGCATCCAACACAACGGGGTGAGGACATAGCCCATGTAGGGGTGAGTATAACGATACTCTGTAGGGACGCTGATCCCCTGATGTTCTCAGAAAAAAATCCAACAAGGATAAACAAAAATTTATGAAATCAATAGATATCCGTACTTAGGTATATGATCATACATATACCTATGTTATCTAGTGATCCATCTCAATAATGATGAAAACACAGAAAAAATGACTCATCTCTACTAGGATTTTATTATATGGGTAGTATCAAGGAACATCCCCTGTCACATTATCTAAACCTCGGTTGCTGGAGAAATCCTGCTCAATCGAGTATAGTGGGCCTGCTGCAACACCAAGTGCGCTTCCCAATACCATTGGACTATGTTGGTACTCCTCCTTGTCGAGTACAGTGGGTTTACTATGTCACACATAGATGCTCTCTACCATGGGTCTGCCACCACAACCAGGCACTCCCCCTCATAGCCTACAGTGGTACTCCTCCTTTCATGTACCGCTGGTCGACCGCCACAACCAGGCGCTCCTCCGTTGTGGGTCTTCTGCCATAACTAAGAGCTCCCCAATAGGCTAGTCAAGTCACTCTGAGTCGATCGGTCAGTAGTCGTCAGGTCTTAGCCAGCTACTACATCTCCACACACTACTCTATTGTCACCACAAGATCCTCTCCACAAGCTACATGTTGATGTTCCAACAGCCACGAAGTCCCACGAAGAAGTATTCCAAAGGTCTTCCACATCATATGGGTCTCAACGAAACAGATGGCACATCTATCAGACACCTTGTCTGTGAGTTATTAACATTTATTTCCCAGGGGCCCGGTAGGATTCATGCACGATCCAACCCGAATGTATCTCAACTATACCCTAAACACCAGTGGGGTATACTCAAAGGGACCGTCAACTTCCATGAATTCCATCACCACTAATATTTTGTCAAACAGATGTCTAGTGCCAATGATATGGCCAAACGAAGCGTAAATGGGTCATTGTGGGCCCAGGTCTGGTCTGACCCGGTCGGACCATCCCAGACCGGAGGGCGGGCTAGCCAATTGGATTCGGGCCGACCATCCGGACCCAACCTAGCAGGCTGTGAGGGCGGTTTGGCCCGGACGTCTCTGTATAGGGAGCTCAGCCCAGTGGCGCAGAGACGGTTCGACCCGGAGCGCTGTGAGGGAACGACCGATTTGGACAGGGGAAGCGCGGCCGGAGAGGGGTGGCGTGGCTAGTGGTGCAATGCGGCGCGGCCGACAATGGCCCGCCCAACAAGTTCGGTGCAGGCAGTGTGCGACGTTGCTAGGGCACGAGGGCCGGTTCGGTCAGCGTTCGGAAAGCCGTAGGGGCGGTGCAGGTCGCTGAGGCCACTGGTGGCACGGTCGTTGCCTTCGTCGCCATTTCAAAGAACACCACAAAGAATATCGGCAGGGGGGTCGGGCCATGTTTTTTTGGACCGCACCCTCTACGTTTAGAGTGGTAGCATTTGGCTCATCAAGAACATAATGAAAGAATGAGAAAAAAAGATATCTTAAAATCATCAATTCCCATAATCCCTCGTTAACCATACATTCCCAACCCGCAAGGAAAAACATCTGTAGATCAACTTGATAATAAGTTGGTATACATTCTATGTTTTAGAAGGAATGAATCAAGGGAATAATATCATACATAAATTAAATCCCTACCTTGTTCGTTGTTCGTTGACATTGGTGCGAGAAGGCGGACATCGAGTCGTTGTAGACAAACAAGTCCTACGTCGAAAGAGTCTGAGGAAGATGGTCGAAGGAGGTCGTTTTTTGTAGTCAAAGGCATTCCTAGTCTGCGTTATTCATCGGCAGAGAGTTCTTCATTAGAGAGCATAATCCTCCATGTTTTGGGCATCATGTCACTTTACCAGCGCATCGTCACTTGGTGAAGCCATCCCAAAACCATATCCCAAGCTCTATATATATAAGAGGGGGGGGGGGAGGTATGTAATGATCATGGAATTTATGACGGTTAATTTATTAGGAACCTTCCTAAATTCCAACGACACTGTTACTTAATTTAGAAAAGGGTTAAACCAACATCAAAAAAATTGATAGGGTTTAATTATATGTTGACACCTAGAATTAATTGGTAGATTTTAATTTTATGTTGATAGATTAAAATAATTGATAGCTTTTAATTTTATGTTGACACATAAAATTAATTGATAGAATTTAATATTATGCTGACACATAAAATTAATTGAGGGAGTTGAGGGGTTTTTTTTCTCCTCCCCCCATAATGAGGGATAACCATGGGTGGTCCCCACCACTATATCTCAAGGGAGGTTAAGGTTTGGTGGTCCCCACTTCTAAATTCCACAAGTGTGGTTACAATAAAAGAGATAAAATAGAACGTGTGTTTATTTTATTGTATTGTTTCCACAAAAAACCCAAAAACTAACATTCACACTCGACCAACTGTCCTCAAGGTGAAAGTCTTCTTAAGTGAATATCGGTGCTACGAGTTCAATGATGCCGTCCGATTTCAATTCCGAGCACTTGTTCAAAAGTTATAAAAACCCACAACTACATTTACTGAACGTATCCGAAAAAAACATTAAAAATTGATTCCAGGTACACCAATCCCCGGAATCGTGCACCATCAATTTTCTCAGACTCGTAAAATTTTTATTTAGTTAAAAAAATTACATGGAACTTACGGGTCTCTACATATGTTTTTTGTTATTATTTCTTATTTTTTTATTTTCATCTCATCCATTTCCTATTTTGTAATTATATATCCACCTCTTCATTTCTTGACCATAAATTTAATCCTCATTTAATAATATTGGTATCCTCTACATTTTATTCTCTCTATTCTATGATTTATGACACGATCGCACCCTGAATATCTATTGGATCTAGTCCTTAGATCGAATGAAGCCTTATGTCTTGAATCATATAATCTCAGTCCTTGGTAATTGTTTTTATTTACCTAACCAAGGAATTCCTCTAATCTAGGAATTTTAAAACATGAATCCCATATGGAAAAATATTAATGAATATCCAATGGTAAAAAAAATAAAAAATGAACAAAATCATTCAATTCTAGATTTGGCTACACCTAGTAATAATTATCAACCAAAATGAAATACATTTCTAACTCTTGAATCGATCATTGAGTGAAAAATATAGGTCAATTCATCTTCTCAAATATTTCACATATTATCTGGTGAGGACCCAAAATGAAGTTAAACTATTCAATGAGTTATTATAATTAGAGAAAAAAAGAAATTTCTCTGAAGATAAAATCAATCTAAAATAATTCCAATGATGTATTTATGGAACTATGAAGTTTTTTATGTTTTATTTACAAAATTAATACATAACATTTTGGAACAATTTGAAATGAATTTTCATTACATGATTTTTCTAGCATTAGTGGCCACTTCCATATGAAAGGAGATCTTAGGTTTCAAGAAGGAACCTGTGGAGTGTACATATAAGTATTTGGATATATTTAGGATGTTTTATAAAAGACGCCCACATAAACAAATTAGTGAGAAACACCTCATCTAGTACTTCTCTGAAGGCCTCAACCATATGGATAGGATCTTGGTGGATGTTTTGTGAAGAGGGGAATTGGATTAAAAAACACAAGCATCCACACATATATTGATCAACAAGATGACAGAAAATTGTCCATAATTTGGTGGTCTAGGTACATGAAATTTTATAGGAGTATTTCACGTATTTGAATCACTATTAGATTCTAATATTAACATTTAAAATAATTTTTTCTTAATCAATAGAATGGGCTAAAGAGTCGGGGTTTAGAGTTGATGGAATTGAATACACAAATGAACCAGGTTTCCACCTCCCTCTCTGTACTGGTAATTATGAACACTACAAAACATTAATCTCATCGTCCTCTAATTCCCAATGGGAATGTGAGTTCCATTACATCGAGAAGAGGGAAGTGGATGACTAATACATCTTCACATATCATTACCCAGTGATTTTCCTAATATTATAAAAATTTATATTCTAGAAAAACTAACCAGATAACCAAGGAGAATTAAATGGTAATATGAATATTGATAATGTTCCGCACAAACACCTTCCATTTCTATATAGTGATGTACAAACCGAGAAGATAGTTGAGTATGTGATGAAAAAAGGGGTTTTGGATATAATCAAGCTAGTTGAGATCAACATACCTTTACATGAATCCTTTTAAAAAATAGCAATGAATTCCAAATTAATAAAAAAAACAGCAATAAAAGAGGGGTCATAGGAAATGAGAGTATCAATATTCTAAAGAATGTTTCATCACACATTACACCTCATCAAGAAATTACTAGAATGTGCATGGATCCAATTTTATTGTCCATCCCATGAACCCTATTAGTGTTTCATTTTTATGATGATTTATGTGACTTGGGTACTTCCATAAATGTGATGACTCACCTTGTATTTTCTTCTTTATAGGTTAGTGAGTTGATTTCCATTATAGTATTGGGAATATGGAGAATATAGCTATGGAATATCCATCAGGGGACATTGATGATGAACTTGTTTGAGTATGAGACATGACATTCCCCACGTCTTAATACGTGGATAATATGGATAATGATACTTTAAATTCTCTTCCTCACATTATCTTAGGTAGGCCCTTCGTTGAAATCGACCAATCGATCATAAATATGTATGAGGATACACTTCCCATGGGTTTTGGAGATGAATCTAGGATACTAAATGTTATAGTCATCATGAAGTACCACTGAGATGGTAATTCTTCTTTTATTGTTTATAATTTGGAACCACCATGTAAAAACTGAATTAATTTTGATTACTCTATAATAAGGGATATTATTAATATTGATTATATTTTGATGTATAAGATCACATTACCACCTGTTTCATGTACATAAAAATCTATTTTATATGATTTTTAAGTGCATTCATATTCTAATTTTGATCATGTTCACACAGATTATGACTTGGCTATTGTGTATGTTGATAGATTCAATGCATTATTATCTGATTTTGATGATTTTTATTATAATAATGAAGTTCATTGTGGACATATTTCAGTTACATTAATGTCTCCATCAATTCTTCAACCCCCTCATTGGAACTCAATCCATTTGGACCAAATCACAAATGGATTCATATGATTAGGGAGAAGAATCTAGGATACAAAATGTTATGGACTTCTAGAAGTACCACTGAGAATGTCGTTCTCATTATATTGTCTATAATTTTGAACCACCATGTAAAAACTCAATTGATTTTGATTACCCTATGATTAAAGAGATTTTTAGAATCGATTATATTTTGATGTCTAAGATCACATCCCCACATATTTTAGGTACAATAAAATATCTTTTATATGATTTTGAAATGGATTCATATTCTAATTTGGATCATGTTCACTCTGATTATTACTTGGATATTGAATATGATTATGGATTTGATTCATTATTATATAATTTGGATTATTATTATTCTAGTAGTTATGTTCATTGTGCAAGTATTTTAGTTCCTTCAATGTATCCATCCATACTACAACCCCTTCATTGGAACTAAATCCATTTCGACCAAATCACAAATACACATACATTTTATGTGGTGAGATATAACATTTATCATTTGTAATAATCAAACTTTAAATCATGTAGTATTGGTTTTCTATCTTTTGGTGGAAAATATTAAGGAAATTGAGTGACCTTGGCGGACATATCATGTATTAGTCCCTCCATTTTCATGCTTGGTATTCCATTGGAGGCTAGGGGTAAACCGGTTAAGAAGGCTCAAAGGATACACAGTCAACCTCTTCTAGATGTTGATAAAAAATAAATTTAATTATTTCTTGTGGAAGGTGTAGTTTATCCCATTTTACATTCCCAGTCGGTATGTCCAATTGAGGTGGTTCCTGTGAAAAGTGATGTTATTGTTTTTAGAAATCTGATATACGATTTAGTTCCAATGATGACGTAAATCTGTTAGTGTGTGTATTGATTATATGAAACTAAATTAATGCGCTGTGAATGATGATTTTTCCCTCCCATTTATTCATCAAATGATTGTGATACTATCTAGGAAGTCATATTATTGTTTCATGGATGGATTTTGGGACAATTTTAGTTTCTTATATATAACTTGGATCAGTAGAAGACATCATTCGAATTTCTATTCAGTACATTTTTCTATCAATGGATGCCATTTGGGCTATGAAACTCTCTAAGAACCTTCCAGATATACATGGTGAGTAATTCTTTAGATTTCATTGATACCTACAAGAAGGTATTTATGGACTATTATATGGTGTATATATATTATTTGGAAAATTGAAAATTTTGGTCAAGAAAATGGTTGATTCATTATATTGAGAATAATCCAGTCTTTAACATTAAAAATTGTCATTTCATGGTAGAGAATTGAATTTTCATAGAACACATTGTCTGAAAAAATGCAATAGTGGTTGATAGATCTTCGAGACATATTATTCCTTCAACACTTGTCCTTTATCTGTGCTTGATTTTATATATTTTCTATCGCATGTATGATTTTATCAAATCTTTGTGAAATATTTCAATATTTTTTCTCTTCTTTTTTTAGGATTACTTCAAAAGGATTTTAATATTGTTTTGTATGATCATTTTAATCTTTCTTTTGATGATATAAATAATCTTCGAACACTCCACAAAGAATTATACCCCCATATTTAGACATTTCACTTGAGCATATGTGTGATGCTTGAAACATTTTAGTTAGAGTTGTCTTATCATTGAGGGGGGAGATACATTCAGTTGTGATCATATATTATTCTAAGACATATTATTTATCCCATTCAAACTACCATACCACATAAAATTAGCATCTTTCCATCTCATTTAAATTAGATAATTTTTTTACCTATGTATGGTGCTCTAAATTTTTTTTTTCTATCCACGTAGCTATGAGGTACATCATGGAAAATCTATATGTAAAGCCTTGACTAATCTAATGTATGATCCTTCTGAAAGAATTTGATATTGAGGTAAAGGATAATAAGATTCCAGAAAACATGTTTTTGCACAACATGAGTAGGATTACTCACACACAATAGGATGACACCATGGACCGGGTTCTACTCCATAACATTGTCCCCAATGAGAATCAGTATGAACTGTCAATTACCATTATTTGTATGATTATTTGGTTAACTAAAATTTTTCATCTAAAATTCATATAAATTATAAAGGAACATAAGGTACATAAATTAAAGAGTATGTATTGGTTTTATGTGTGTAATTATCCCTACCTCTAGTGCATCTGTAGTGACCATGTTATTATGATGATTGTTTAGATGGGTTTATATTATTTTCATACAATTGTTTTTGGTAGAAAATTTGGTCCCCCGAAAATATCTAGGATTGTCATAGACTCAAAATTACATTGGCCTAGATTACTCTATTATTATCAAGTTGTTTGAATGTCGTGGTGACATTTCAAAAAAACCAAAAATATTCTTGGGATACATAAGAAGACCAAAAAATCCATAAAATATTGAGAGATTTTTTATATATGGGGAATTGATTTTGTCGGTTATTTTTCAAGTTTATTTTGTTTTATGAACATTTGTATTTTTTATAACATTATAAAATGGATGGAGGGTAAGGCCACTATGACTAATAACTCCCATGTTATAGTGTATATTTTCAAGGACCATTTTTTATTATTTTGGAGTACCACATACCTTCATTAGAGACCAAGGGTACTATTTTTCTATCGGAATATTTATTATGTCATTCTGATGAATGGGGAAATACACATATCAACCACAAAATACCACCCCAAAAAATTGTGAGGCTAAGGTTTCAAATCAAAAGTTGAAATAAATTTTGGTGAAGGTCATGTATCCAAATAGGAATGATTGGAGAAAGTTTTGGATGATATAGTTTGGGATTACAGAATGTCATACAAGACCCCCATCGATATGTCCCCATTTTGGATCATTTTTTGAAATGCATGAAATCTCACCATAGAGGTCAATCATCAAGATTATTGGGGTATAAAAAATGAAACATGTATTTGTACCATGATTTAATTCAATGGAAGCTACAAATTCTAGAGATAGATGTGATTTTATGTAATCATATTAGAACTCGAGGATCTACAAGGAAATATAAAAATCGACTCACAATAAAATGTTCAAAAAATGGAGATTGATGTTAGATAGGAATTCCATATATATAGTTAACGACTAAGAAATAATTCTTATGGAGATCACACAAAAGGATAGAGGAAAAAGATTTATATTTATTGGGAAAAATTTGAATAAATACATTTAGGGACTTAGTACTGATGTAGATGATTTCATCACACTACATGACCCCATCATCACTTGAGAATATCATATTTTTCCTAACACATTCATTTTTATATTAACTTTCTTATTTAAAATTCTACATTTCATTATAGTATACCATATTATATGTTCAAATTAAGGATAATGATATATTATAATTGTGGTAGAGGGGAAAACATTTTATGGTATATTTTTTGAATTTTAATTTTTTGTTTTTTTGTGTGTTTTGTTATGTTTTATGTTGAATTTTAAATAAAAAGGGACAAAAACCATATCATATAACAGGATCATTTAGATATGAATTAAATGAAAAATTAATATTTTCCAAATTCAATGGTGGCATAATAATAATGAACCAGATTTCATTAAATAGTGCTTCTTTTTATTAAAATCATATTCGACAATGACACAATTTGTTGGATCATTATATAACCTATTATAATTTGAACCCATTCATTGTGAATTTTTTTCATGGTAAATTGTGTCATTGATTTCTACAAATATCATTTCACGCAATAAAAAAATGTCAATGTTTTCATACTCAATTGATGGTGTACAAATGTTATGAAAAAACATTCATCTTATATAAATAGTTTATGAGTAAGTTTTGTTCACTAAAAATCCAATTCATAACTATACCAAACTGACCTATGTGTGTGTACGTATTATCTGAAAATAGTATTCTAAGAAACAACAAAATAAGAAATAAAAAAACACGGGTTATTCCTTGGGAAGGACTAAACCCACTCTTCCTCGAACATTGGTATTATTATAACTATTAGAAATACTATCATAAGGAGATCAAACAGGGTCTAAGAGATGTGTTTGAGGTTTTTTTAAAATTGATACTCTTAATAAAAAATAATAATAAATGAGGGGAGTGATTAAATGTACAACACATGGGCATAACTAGGCAATGAACATAATGTTTGACTTTAGGAATGCATAAGTGAGTGGTTCTTGAAATATGATTGTAATAGAATTTGAAACATGTTTAGTGATTTAATCTAGGTATAGAGAATTATTTTACATAACATGAATATACTAAATAAGGTGTGGAGATATGAACAAGAAATTGTTTGCACACACACATGTATAGAATTGTTGGCATAATTGACCCAAAAAGCCCTTCACTATGATTACTACCAATAATCTCATTGAATTCAATTTTGATGAAAATTATGAGACAATGAAATAAATATTTCTTTATATTGACTCATTATGGGATTTTAGTTTTTTCTATTTCCACTGTGTATTGAGGAATACGAGCATGCATTTCACAAAACTATTTTTGGTTGGAATACCTGATTTGTTGTGTTTCCCATGAGTGCAAAGTGGTGTGTGTGGTGGAGTTCATAAAACACACATTTATTAAATATTTTATTGATAATAAATTAAAAAATATTATAACATTATTATAAATAATTTTATTTATAGAATATTTGGGATTATAATATTCATTTAAAAATTTGATCAAAATTAGAGATTTTTGTTTTAAAAAATAACTATAGCAATGTAGAGATAAATATTTTTTGTCAAATTTTTAAACCTAAAATTTTATAACTGTGTTTCTAACATAAGGTTATATAGATTTTATTCAGTACATATATGTGAAATCGTTCATTTGATTGGAGTAAATGGGCCATGAAAACAATGTTTGGCTGGAATCGCCAGAATGGACATCAATTTAGTATTTGTGACTTAAAATCATTATTCATTCTTGGATTAGAACAAAATTTGGAGAGTATCTTAAGGAAACAAGATATAACCAATAATACATCTATAATGATAGCTGGATCACATGTTTTCTTGGAAAAATTTCCAATTCAACTTGGATTAAAATATTTGGATGAATTTCTTATTCATACAAGAATGTTTTGTAGCCCTAGCCCTCCCAAAAAATATTTATATAAGGATTTAACTATTTGGGATGTTTTTGAAGGACTATGAAGAAGTGGAAGAAGGGTTTCCTTTTGAGAACATCTCCACCTCTTTGTTGTAGTGAGGAATTTTTCCAAAAATCTCTTCCGAGAAGGCTCTCATGTCCCATTTACACAATATTATTCATTGATTTCATGCATGTAACTTGAATTTTGTTACATTTAAATTATTTTTTATTATAATTTAATATAATGATTTTTCTTATTATTTTTATAGTAGATGAGTGGAAATATTATTTGGTTATTCCATTTCAATTAAATCTAAGGAAAAACATCTTCATGGGGACCACTCCACCACTGGAACAATGATTTCGTTTTTAGTTGTTCTAATCACTATTAACCTCATTTTTTACAATGAATCCATATATATATTTTAATTCATAAATGTTGAACAATTAATTGAGTTTTAATGTCAATGGAACTTGATCGACAAGAACTTTAGAGTGAGGTCGGACATCTTTGAATCATGTGAGTGAAACATGAATTAAAAAATCCAATCAACTAGTGATGGAGTTATAGGGTTCAAGTATCATCCCCCATCTAAATTAATAATCAAATATTGGTAGGAGATGATTCTTGAAATTTCCATTTACCATTTGTTTTATATTAGATCACAGTCAATGTAGGGTGTTTTGATTGGATGTCCCAATGTATACATGGGCTTCATTTTTCAAATAATTGTGGCCATGTAAATTTACATAGTGTTTAGGTATTAATAATCTAAGGGGATTAAAATTGAATAAATTATAAACATATTGAATAATTAAAAATCAATGGTGAAGGTGTTATATTAGATCGACTATGTTTTCTCATATTAGTGTTATTAAAAAAATTGTGTCCTTGATTTTTCTTTTTTTATTTGTTAGTTTACTGTCTAGAAGTCACTAAAAAAACCTCCACCAGTTCCCAGTCTTTCAAATAATTTATAAATTTATTCAATAATATTAAGGTTTTCTTAAATTTCATTAATCCTCATGATAATGACCTAGGTCTACCCCTATGTTGGATGTAGTAAAATCACAAATATTTTTGAGAATGTTTTTGACAACTATCATCACTTTGATTCATCTGGTGGTAAATCGTCAAGAGGTGAATCATCAAGAAGAGATTGATATAGTTGATAATACTCATAGAGGATACTAATTTAGTGATAAACCATATTGAGGTGACTCATCTGGTGGTGACTCAATTATCTGGGACTTTTCCCTAGGTGAGTGGTCTGGTGGTGACTCATCCTTGCGGTGACTTCCCTGGAGGTGACTCATCTAGAAGTGAATCCTATAAAAGTGACTCATCTAGTGAGAACTCATATGGACGTGACTCATCCCGATGTTGAATTTTATGGATGCTATTCACCTAGTCGTGACTTTTCCAGGAAGTGACTCATTTCATATGTTTTCCATTTTTCATGAATTTCTCAGTTTTTTCCCCATTACATCTATTTTGAGGGTAAATCAGTTCAACAAATTGAATAATTATTTTAAAGATAATATAAAAAAGGATTAATGGTATCATTAACTTTATAAAATAAGGGAATCCTTCTAAAGGTTTAGAACACATTATATTGACGAGATCCACATTAATGGAAATTGATAAAAAAATATAATTTGATCCTTCGTAGTTCAATAATTATTAAGAAAATATCCTTCATTTTGCCTTTCATTATCTAATTATATTGATACTAGACGTCCTAAATACTTCTTTCATTGTGTCATGTAACCTAGTTGTTGTAGTTAGTTTGTCTTTTCCTCAGATAGTTTCATATTTTACATGAACTGCTGTTTTTATTAGAAAAATGTTTTTTCAACCAGTAGGTTTTTCCTCCATTTATCTTTATTTGTATCATACAACATTATTATGTAATTTTATTCTTTTTTATCATCATATAATCCTAATTAAGAAATAAAATCAATAAATTTATATTGAATTTAAAGGTGTATGTGATTGTGTAGTTTTATCTTACATCTTTTTATTGATTTCCATGAATTGGATTTGATATCATGTTCTTATGGATGTACATTATTGATGAAAATCACGTCTATTGGTAAATTAATTATGTTTTAGGGACATTATTTTTAAATCATATATTTTGTGATAATTTTATATCATTATAAATAACAGAAATAAACTTATATTTGGTAAATAGAATGAATTTTCCAGTATCTAATGGATTCTATGATAACACCCTAAATTAATTATGTGATCATTAATATGAGATCTATTCATAAATATGAAAATAGACAGTTTTATAGTATGAGATATGTTTGTGCGGTGGGGTTCTGGTGGTCATGATGTTTTTGTGAAGCAATGATGCGATGGATGATGGATTTTGACTTGGTTTTTGAGATTCTGTTTCAATGTTCATCATATTCATGTTTTGGTGTTGTGTTAGTTTCCTGAATGGTATGTACATAGAAATGACTAATAATCATGAAATGAAATAACTACATGATAATTATTTATATTTAATTTTTAATGGATGAAATAATGACTGGAATTATGTATGAATAAAACAACATGTTTAACGGAACAATTCAAAAATATAGAATTTTGTTAATGGACTAATACTAATAAAATACTAATAATTAATTGTGGTTTGTGATCTGATTATGTGGTGTTGTGCCTATGTGGTTTGGTCGGTTCTGTTATATTTAACCATGTATTAATTTAATTAATACAACATGTTAATAATTTCATATGGTCTTGTTTATAGTTGAAAATTTTTATTAGATATGTTGATTATATATTTAATGATTACATGAAAACTAATGGCTTAGAATAATTAAACAAGTTTCTTACAAAATTAAATAGGATCCTAAAATATATTGAGTAAATAAATTGAAGACATTGTTAATGTGTAATTTTCTAATATACAATGAATCTATAAAATGGCCTAAATATTGAAATATGAACTTTTTCCTCTATTTTTTTCATTTTATGCATTTACCAGGGGTAGTGTTGTGTGGAATCTATGAGATGTTTAGTTCATGTTTTATACCCAAAGGATGGGATTGTGCTTTATAACTATATATTTATATAAAATTTATGTTCTTGTGATTTCTATATGAACTCAACCCCAATTTATATCTATGTTCAAACACCTTTATACTCATGTCTAGAGGGGGTTTCTTTCTCAATATCATGGTGGTAGGTTGGATGGGTGGCCACACAAACTTCCCAGCTCCCTCTTACATGTAATAATGGCCCATGTGTTATCAGGAAATATTTGATGTGTGGATCTAGGTGTCTTTTGGATGAGTTGTGATATGAGACCAGAGTTGTCCTCATAATGAGATATGGTGTGACTTCAAAGGTGTAATTAAAATGAGATTCTATATGTTGTGATTGACTAGTTGTATTCATTTGGGATGTGTTATGTAGTAATGGCCCAGGTTTGTGTGGGAATGATGTGTTGTGTTGTGATGTCCAAGGTGAGTAAAAGATATATGTGATATGTTCTGATGGAAAAGGTGTATGTGGTTTGGATGTGATGTGTTGTGATGTCACAAGTGTTTGTTGGTGGGATTTGATGTGATATATTTAGAATTGGTCGGAGTGCCAGGATGTTTTTTGTTATGGTGTGAGAGAAGCTAATCATAGGGAAAGTGATTCAGGGTAACCTAACAATGATGTGATTCATAATATATAATATTTTATTTGGGGGCTTTATTTGGTGTGTGAGCCTTGGTGTGGTTTGGGTTTTGTTTAGTATATTTATTTATGTGTTGTTTGGTTTTTCAACTTTCATACAGGTGCACGAAAATTTTCTTTTCACATGTTCATGAGGTAATTTTGTTCTCATACTAAGTTTATATATATGATCACCATATGTATATAAAATTATTTTTAGGATTTCATAAGGACTTTGTGGACTGTGATGAAAAATTCTAGTTCATACCATTTGATCTGGTTTGGTTTCGCTACCTTGGATTTTGTTTCTTTACAAATTTATTTTAGAGATTTCTATATGTATCAGTTTTTATTTATACATGCACTGTGGGATGGTTATTTTTTTCCTACATATATTTTAGGGATTTTATTGTGGTTTATTCATCTGATCTCCCAATCACGACTCTGTATAAATGGTAATGCCTCTTATGTTGTGATATTTGTTAACCCTTGGTGCATGTCTCCAACACATGGTATTTTGTTGGTGGGACTGAATGTTTATTATCTATCTCCCTTCACTACTATATATTTGGCAGGGGTGGGGCTTGAAAAGGTACTATCAGAGGTTCTGGTTGAGAGGATTAGAGGATTTATAAGTTATGCATTGAGATGAATGCATGGGATGATATTAAAACTATTTCAGTTGGCATTGGTTCATGACACTGGTTAGGGATCCTTTCTAGGATATTATATTTTAAGAGACATCATGATCTTATGGATAGATCATGAGCATATTGAACTTACATGTGATTTCCCACCACTTTTAGGGTAATGACCTTGGAGAGCTACATTCATCAAAATGAATTGTGTTCATGTTTTAATTGGTAGATATTGGGAAGAGAAAAGTAATTAAATAAATCATTAAATTTTAATTGTGTTTAGATAAAATTTTCCATACTGCTGATGATAATAAATTGTTATTTTTTTAAATATTTCTATAAAAAAAGAATGTGTAATATGATGGTTAAATGTTGTGAATTTTAGGTTTGAATCCTACATGAATTTTCGATGTGTTTTTTATTTCTAGTAACAGAATGATTCATAATAAGTTTAATTTTAAATCTATTTTTATGAATATATGAATTTCATATATTTTTTCTAATTTATGAAATTATTATAGAAACATTCTTAGGGTCATTTTTTATGATCACTTGTTTAATTTTGAATACCCATATGAAGAGTGTATCCTTGAAGTAGATTTCAAACAAACAAGATAAAATAAATTATTTCAAATCCATGCATAGATGTATTACAGATACCATGTGATCAAATAATAATTTCATTTCAATACTTTGTTAATTTTTTCAGAGAAAGTGTTATGAAACTATTAAAAAACATCGCATTATTTTTATGATTATGAAACTTCAAAAATGTCTTTCTTGATTATTTATAATTCAATTGAATTTGGAATCCATGAAAATAATAACATCCTCCTTATTCTAGCCATGATTTAATTTCTAAATATTTAATATAATTGTATTGTGTATGAATCTGTTAGGGTATAAATTATTGTGGAATATATTTATAAATCGTATAAAATAATAAGCTTATTAATTGGAAAATTTTTGAGACTTAAAACTGACTAAATAATCAATATTATAATATTATGAATAATAATATAATCTAATTACTAAAATAACCTTACCAAAAATGATAATTACTGATTTTTTTATTTAGGAAATCATTCCTAAATTTGAAAACCCTTTTGTGTTAAAAAGATGAATTAAATAATGAGATACTTGGGCATTCAATTTTTTATATATGATTAATTTAAATCTACATGTAGAAACATGTAATTCGTATATCAATATATAATCCCATTTTCTTTGGAAATGTAATTATTAATAAATGTTTATCACGATCATGATAAAGAAGGAAATATTGTGTTAAAACATGTGAAATTTTAATTTCATGGTTAGAAAAACAATTTTTTAATGGATGATTATGATTTCTTATTATGAATATATTGTTGTATTTTAATTGAATAAAAGAGCCTATCATGTGTGAATTTTCAATTGAAAATTGAATGTTCATATCCTTGATTATATATTAAACATATAATTTACTATTAAATAATATAAAACATGGTTTATGAGACAATATCTATTCATTTGTTTATTTAACATGGATTCAATATGAAACTATTAAAACGAAAATTATGATGTTTCACTATAAATGAATTTGGAATATTGAGTATTTTTATTGATTTCATTTTTATTATTTCATTAATGTGTTGATACGCCATGCTGAAAATGATTTTTTTGAACTATTAGTTTACTTTGATTATTATGGATAATTAGACACTGGATATGAAAACATCTTTGATATATATATTCATTAAAAGGATAATCACCTATATATGGTTAATCAACTAATTCCCTATATAATGTAACAAAATGTGTGAATTTACCCATGCTAAATAGTGAGATGAAATAATATATTTTGCTGAATAATTATAGAAGATACTATATTTTCCTTATATATATGATCATAATGTTGTGATTCTATATGAGATGTGTGATTAAAATTATCAAGGATTTGATAACATTGAACTCGATCCCTAATCAAGATGTGCAATACTTTCATCTGATTAAAACCGCAAGGGCGAGTCTATGCCCCCACAGTGGATAATATCATGAAATATGAGAGAGAATTAATTTATTTTTGTGCTTGGGGATTTTTCTATAATTTTAATGGTGATAATTAACTGGTATACTGTGAAATATGAGATAGAGAAGGTAGTGACATGACAAGTTAGGTTGTGTTAGGATAGTAATGTAGGGATGTGATGTGGTTGTGTGAAATGCGTAGTGGATATTTTCATCGGTTGGCCTATCAAGCTAGTTGATTGGTTTTTCAGTGATGGTGATATGAAGTGGTTGAGATGTGTCTTTTTTTATAAGATGAATTTTGTTGTGTTTTTAGTGATTATTTTCATGGAATTGCACACCTCTCAGAAAATTGTTTGTAACATAATTTCAAAAATATAAAATTGGTCATTTTGGAAATCATGAAATTGATAAAAATGGTATTTCTTCCCATGCCAATATCCTTTTATAAAGTTTTAAGAATGTTTAATTACCACCTTTTTGGTTGGTTCTTTTCTGTTTGATCTTATATTCATGGAACATGTTATAACATCCAAAATATGAGGAGAAGGAAAATCATTCCATATATCATAAAGATTTATATTATGACACTTTTTAAAATGTTAAGGGCGAGTTAGTGATTCCCAAAGTAGAAAATATCATGGTGTGGTGGATGAGTTCTTTTGGAATTTTTTGTCTTTTGTAGATACATCTTTGTTGAAAATATCTCTTGTGTTTTTTGAGAATTTTTTGGTTAAAATTATTCATGACTGTGCTCTTAAAAATAAATATTTTTTTATCAATCATCAAAAAAGAATATAATAATATCAATTACAATAATTATTTTATTTTAAAAAGAGTCCTAAAATTGACATATTAATCATTATGATTTGTTTTGTTTACATTTTATTTCATATGTCAAATTTTGGACACATAAAAATAATTTTAATTGCATGTTTTTGTTATGAAACCCCTTTATTGCAACTTTACAAATTATTGTGTTTTGGTATAATTTTCCTGTATTGAAATAATAATTTGATGAAGAATATCATGAAATTAAAATGGTGTGAAATGTTTTATTATTTTAGTTTTATATGCTTTTAAATGATGGAATGTGTTTTAAGAAAATAATAATTTAAATTTATTTTTGACACAGAAAGAATGTAATTGTGAAAAAATTTTAAATTCTTTGAAAATATTTAGTGTAATAAATATGTCTCTAAATAAAAAGAGATTTTATTTTAAATGAACATTGATTTTCAAAGGAATATTATTATTTAAAAGTGTGAATTCTAGATTGTATTGAGAAGAGTGTTTTTCTTATATTTAGATATTATTTATTGTGTGATGTGTTTGTTTTGACTATATGGGTTTCCTTATTCTATATGAGAGGTATGTCCCCTAGGTTATTGTTTTAATATATTTTTTAGATTTAAACTTTTGTTCCCAACTTATTGAAGTGTTCCAAATATATCACGAATCTTGAGAGTTATCTAATGATATGGTTGTTTGAAACACCATCATCATTACTTATAGTTTTTTTATTCATTTGGATAGGCCATTCCCTTGGTTGATGACTGTGGAGGCATGGTGCTTTAGAGTAGAGTACTTGGGACAACAATTCCCTTTCATCCTATATTTCCCTACTCTTCTTTCTATGAGATGTGTTGTTTGAATGTTGGAATTTTATGAAATATATTGTTTTCCCCTTGACGTGATTTGTTCTATGTAATGTGTGATTATTTCCTCACATAAGAAAAATTAAAGACCCAATTTATAATCAAGATTAGTTTACTAATATGTGATAAAACTAGTGAAAGTGAGTTAGTGTCATCTAGAGAAGATAATATCATGACCCAAAGGATAGAATTCCATGATTCTTATGTTTTGGGAAGTACATTTTCATTAGTTTTGGTGGGTGTTTGGGATATAGGCATTGGATAATGGTACTGTTTAGGTGTACTGATATCCTTTAGAGGTACCTCAAGTGAGATTTGTTTGGACCCTTTAAATCCTTCAATCCTAGTTGGTTTTCAACTATCAGTGAGAGAATATTTTAAGAGTTATTGAATGTAATGTTACAAAACATCATGCCAATTAATTTGAAAAAAATCTAATTTTTGAGGTTCATGGGTGTAGTCTGGTGTGTATTTGGGACATGAGAGTCATTCAAATAGTTACACACTTCTATAGTTTATAAAATTTATAATTTTCCAATGGTGTCTCATCATGGAATTGAATCGTACATCATTGAATTGTTTAGAGGGGACACATCTAGCAGTGAATCTTCTTGTAGTGATTATTATGACTTTCACTCATCTATTGGTGAGTCATCCAACAATGACTCATCTAACAGTTAATTGTTTGGCGGTGACATATCTGGAAGTTACACATTTGATCGTGAATCATCTGGAGGTTAATTTTCTAGTGATGAATCATCAGGCAATGACTCCTTTGGTGGAGACTCGTATAATGGTGACTCATCTGGTGGTGACTTCTCCGGTGGTAACTCATCCAAGAGGTGACTCATCAAACATTGAATCATTTATTGATAAATCCTCTTGAAATAAATCATCTAGGGTGACTAATCTAGTGGTGACTCATTTGGGTGGTGACATGTCTTGATGTAACTGATCTTGTGGGGACACATCCTTGTAGTGACACATTTTTAGATTTTTTATTTTTTTAATTTAACACTTTTTCCATTTTTACATATATTAGGACGAGAAATGATTTTAATGACTTAATTAATAATTTTTAGGAATTTTAAAAAGTGATCAATAGTAACATTAATTTATTAATAGCAAATAATATTTCTAAATTCTTAAAACATGTGTTCTTGATGATATCTTCATTAAAAGATATTCAAAACAATATCTAATTCTTAATGTTCTTTAAAAAATCATTTAAAAAAAAATCCTTCATGCAATATTTTTTTTCATGGTTTATCTTAAGACCAGAGGTCCAAAATACTTCTTCTTTGGAGTTTAGTAACCTAGTCACTTTAGTTATTTCATGTTTTCCCCATAGTGTTTCCTACTAAATGTGCACCACTGTGTTTGGTGCAATAACGTTGCTTCCAAAATCATCTCTTAAGTACGATTTCCTTCTTTTCTGTTTATGTGTATCATGTTAGTTGAGTTTATTAATATCATATATTTTGAACAGAGTTTCATACAAATTAAAAAATGAAAAACTTTATGTTTAATTGATAATGTCATGGGAATGTTAATTATTGACTTACAACATTTTAATGATTTTATTTGATAGTATGTTTAAATAAATGTACTTCCATGATGGATATAAAATCTATGGGTGGCCTGATTCTACTTTAGTGACTTTCTTTTTTAGTCCTCTATTTTTTTGATTGTTTGATATCATCATAAAGAACAAGCTAACCATGAATATTTTGTTAATATATTGGTTTCCCTAGGATCTAATGGCTTGTGTAGTGGCTCTATAAATTAATGATGTGAAACTGAATAAGATATCCTTTCTTAAATAATAAAATAGGTTCTGTTGTGGTATGAGATATGGTTATGTAGTGGTTTAGTGATGGACATGATGTGGCTATGCAGAAAGCCTATAGTCGATGATGGATTTGGACATGGTTATTGGGGTTTTGATTTACTATAATTCTCACTATGCTTACGTGGTGTTTCATTTTCAAAGATCGTATGGATGATGAAGTGAATACAATTCATGGACTAGAATTTTTAAATTTTAATGATTTAAAGGGAATGTTTAATGGATTAATTATTGGTGGTTTTACATTATGAATCAATCTACATGTTTAATGGAGCATGTTGAAAATTGAGAATCTGGAAAAATTTTAAAAAAAATTAATGACAGAAAGGAACTGTGGCTTGAGTTATTCTTGTTTATTGTTTTGCCTATGTTTTATGTCTGGTTGTATTATATAGACTACAGTATTAATGGAATTAGCACTGCATGTTAATAATATCAATTGGCAATGTTTAATGGGGAAATCAATAATGGGCTATTTTGATTAAATGTTTAATGATTATATACAATCGAATGGCCGTGAATAATGAAATATGATATCTTTCTAAATTATATGGTATCATAATATATGTATGTAAATAAACTAAAAAGACTGTTAAAGTAAAATATATTGATATAAAGAGAATATGAAAAATGAATAAATGATAAATATATGATCTTTGGCATCAGTTTTTGTTATGTTATTTTATAAAATTAGTTGTAGAGGTGTTGTTTGGATTTTATGAGATGGTCAGTTCTCGTTGTAAACCCAATAGATGGGCTAGCGAGTGGAAAATCTATTTGTGTACACACTATATGTTCTTATGATTTATCTAAACCCCACCCCCATTGAGCACTATATTCCAACACCAACAAAGTCACTCGGGGTGTCATTCCTATAACACAAGTGGGAGGATGGATAGTTGACCACTGACTCTTCCCTACTCCTCCTCTAGGTTATAATAGCCCATGTGTCTTCATGAAAGTTTTCTTATGTGGTCCTAGTTGTATTATGGATTATTTGTGATGTATGGTCCCATGTGTCTTTGAGGTGAGTAATAATTTGCTTTACCAAGTCTCTTTAGGATGAGATGTGATATATTTTGAAGGTCCAGTTGTGTGTGTCTAGGATGTGATGTGATATTTTTCATAAGAAGTGGGAGCTCAATGAATATTTTAGTTGGGGTGTGATGTTGTAAAATTAGTGGAAAATTAATGTAAGTAAATTTATAATCAATTTGATTCATATAATATATTATTATATATAGATGAATTATTTGGTGAGTAAACCTTTGTATGCTTGGAATTTTCATTAGAATAACTATTTAGGTGATATTTGGTTCAACTACATTCACAGGGGTATATTAGTATTCTCTGATCAAATGTGGAAAATATAAATAGATTTTCCAACTGAGTAAACATGTATGATCCGCCTACATATATAAATACATTTTTCTGTATTCTAAGAGGACCTTATGGACCATGCTGGTGATTTCTAGTTCAGACCTCGGGAGATGTTTCTATGTGAATTCCTTATCTTTTTTTTCTTTTTGGAGTTAAATTTGAGATATTTATATGTACATGTTATTATTTATACATGCATTGGGGCACATTTTTTGGGTTTATTATATATATTTCATGTAGTTTATTATTGTCAATACATTGTATATCCAAATACTTTTCACTAATAAATGTTATTTCCTACCATATTGGGGGATTTTTACACCCATATTGTTAGTTACCAACTCCATGCCTATATTAGTTAGGAATCTAGGTTCGTTATCTACCTCCCATCTCTACTGTATCATTCGTGTGATGGGTTCATGACAGCTATGATCATTTTCATAACCTTATATTGTAATTTTGACCCCCAAAAAATAATTTGTCACCTTAATAATGATTTTCTTAATATCTTTATTATTCAATGTCATAAATATTAGGTTGAAATTTTTATATAATAATATTTTTTATTATTCCTATTATAGAATCCATTTACAAAAATTCAACTAAAATAAGTGGATGATTTTAATTAGAATTTAAACCCACAAACACATCAATTTTATTTGCAACCAATGTTTTTGAATAGATCAAAACGTTTTATATCTATACTCAAAATAAAATTTATTATAATGTGGTAAATTCAATAAATATTAATTTAATTGAAATAATGTAACTTGATAATCTATTTTAAATATATATTTTCTTTTCAAATAATTTAATTGAATTTATTTTTTTAATAAATATCAAAATTATTCTATATTAATCACGCAATTAAACATTTCATGAAATTATAAAAAAATCACCAAAAACTAATTTGAACATTTAGATTTCAGAAAATAATAAAATTTCTTCAAATAAATTTTCAAAATGAATATAAAAATTATTTTAATTCATTTTTAAAAAGAATGAATAAACTTCCTTTAAGAATGATATTATTTTTATTGAAAATATTTGGTCCTCTTTCAAATGATTATTGATTTCATTTTAATCAATATATAACAATTGAATTAATTTAATACATGTTTTAAACTATATAATTTAAATAATTGAGTTACTCCTATTCAAACCAGCATACCTAATGGCTATGTTATAATATTCATGTATAAATAACAATATTTTAATAGAGTATTTTTCTTTCTTTAGACATGGAGTTGCATGAATGACCCTATATAAATGATATTTAATTTATTTAAAAAGGAATATAACATAAATTCATGGGTCGTTACATTCTATTAATCTATTGATGTTTCTTTATATATACATTTTCAGACATGATGTTACAGTTTTTAATAATTTGTTTTTATAAATAATTTATTTTATTGAGAATGCAGTTATTAATATATATGAGATTACTAGCATGATATTATCAATGGATTAATTTCATTCTTCTGTTACTAATAAAATTATGTTTATTTTCAGTTATATGTCATTCTATTCTGATTATGATTTATATATTCATTATTTATACATCTATACATATAGCTTATTATGTATATGATATCACATATTATTTTCATTCTTTTCCATATTATATTAAGAATGATATTATGATAAATATCAAGGATACATGAATATTTTTATAATCTATGTATTTTATATTTTCAATGTTATATGGGATTCATGTATATGCATGGTTCATCAAGACAACTAA
The DNA here is from genome assembly GCA_963277665.1 of Viscum album. NCBI lineage: Eukaryota > Viridiplantae > Streptophyta > Magnoliopsida > Santalales > Viscaceae > Viscum > Viscum album. Next base: position 323,816,140 of record OY728156.1, read on the forward strand.
ACTAGTCAGTCAACTAAGTTAAAATCCATTTTTTCTTATATAAATTAAATAATGTAGACACTAGTTCTTTGTTACTAGAGATAGGTTTTCTATAAATGGTATTAGAGGATGTATAATAGGAATAATGGGATCTATAATTTCAATAAATATAAGAAACAAGGTAATTATGATAGTCACATATTTTATTTTAGAACTTTTTCAATTATTGGTATTCTTATTTTATGGATCAATATTTATAATTATTAAAAAAAATATTTACATTATTCAATAATGGATCCTAATAGAAAATGTTAATCCACCTTCATCAAAAAAAATTTCGATCCCCTAATTAATAAAGTAGATATAGTTGCAATAGGAATTGAGTAGATCAGGGATATATTATGGTAGCAAACATGGGTTATGATAAATATCCTTTTTTTAATAGAGAAACATGTTGTTTTATAGCCTGATTCCCCTATGATAGATCACTTATTATAAAAAATGTCTATATATTTTAATGTAAATAATAATCCAATGGTATAAAAGAAAAATAATATGTCTCTAAAAATTATATTCTACAATCTAAGATGTATTGAATGTGATATTTTTTTTTTGTGAAAATTTATTTTTTGAAATTATTTTATGATAAATGGTGGTGGTTTATCTATAATCATAACTAGAATGAAGATAAAGACTTCATTTATTGAATACCTTCAATTTTATTTTCTACCATAAATAATTCCCTTATGAAAATAGATATTAATAAAGATAAAGATCCTTACATTAATGTGTATGAAAATTTTGTGGAAATGTAAGAGAATATCATTAAATTATTTTCTACACATTATTTTAACTAAATACATAATCCTTAAATAAGCATTGACTATTTCATTGTTGGGATTAAACTGAGTCTTCAATGGGAACTAGTTCCCAAAAATTATCATCTAGATGTGATGTTGTTTTTCATGACATTAAGTCTAAGAAGTAAATTTTTATATCCAATGTCATCAACATAAAGCAGTTAAATAATTTATATATCACGACCCACCTCCCCGGGCCATGAACCTTGTCATCTGACCCCACGGGTCTCCTGTAATACCATGGATGCCCTCCCAGCACACCATAGTCTATTACTCACTAGGGTCGCTTATCAGAATAATGATTATCCCCACAGGACAACACATGTTCTTTCAGTGTGTTTTGTCCTCACTCACACACACCTTGGAGAACTTCCCAGAAGGTCATGCATCCTAATTACTACTCTAGGACAAGCATTCTTAACAGTGGAGTTATAGTCTGGTAGGCTCCCGAAAAGAAAGGTCCACCTTGTTTTCATGAGTAGTAACATATATCATTTTACGTATCATTGTTCCAGGGGTGTTACATTATCCACCACTTTAGAGAACAACACCCTCGTTGTGGACCCCAATCCTTAAACCCAGGTACTTCCTATGCACTTCTGGATGAGTATTGGCTCTGATACCTTCTGTCACGACCCGTCCCCTAGGGCCCGTGCCGTGACTACCCAAATCCCTCCTTCCATAGGCCAAGTGCTGGAGACTATCACCAAAGGCGTAAATCCCTAAAACTTGGAAGGCATTTCCTTTATAAATTATAACACACATAATAGATTACAAGTTGGATGTAATACACTATGACAAACTATATACAAATGAGTACTGAAAAGTAAAAAGGGGCCGAAAATACATGCCCAACTGTAAGGTACATGTACAACTGAAATTAATGTAAAACTGCTACTGGATCATCCACCATGGATCCCACCTGAAGGGTAGTTATAGATAGACACCAAACATGCACATATTCTTTTCTTGATGAGCCAATTGATACATCCCTAAAAGCAGAGGGTGTGGGCCAACCTAACATGGCCCGAGAACCTCCGTCGATTTTTTCCTTCATGCTGAGTTCTTCGACGAGGCTATAGAGGTTGAAATGACAAAGGACACACGACTCGTGGCCCGTGAGAATAGTTCACCCCCATGGTGCACCAGTGCTCCCGGACGAACACCGCTGGCCTGTGCCGGCTAGAGCTGTGCCGAACAGGCCAGCCAGGCTACTGGCCTACCCGACGCCCCGTCGGCCTACCCGCGCCATACACGGCCATGATGGTGGCCTTCCTGGAACCATGCCGGCTTTCTAGCCCCCCCAAGGCCTTCCCCAGGCCTTCCCAGTGCCCTTCCAGCTTGCCCGCATCCCACGTGGCCTGCTTGTGGCCCGCACGCACCCGTCGGCATGCCCGCAGTCTGCAGTGCCCTACCCGGCCTTCCCGCGGCCACCCGCGCACCCTGCCCAGCGGCGGCCGACCTCCCGGCCTCCCGAGACGGACTGCGGTGTCCCTCGCAACATTTCTGGATGAACCGGCATGGCCTTCCCGGCTGAGCCACCTGAGCCACACCCCTCATGGCTCTGGCCGAACCGGCCTACGCGGCGAACATCGGGACGAACCACCCCCGCAGTCCGATGTTCCAGGCCCAGTAGACCGAGACGAACCTAGCGGGCGGGGTCAGACCCAGTGGGTCTGACCAGGTCGAACCAGACCAGGTCATCCAAGTCAGGTTTGGGCCGATTCAGTCCAAACGGGTCGGACCGGGGCCATGTCCCCTTACCGAACCCCTTTACTTTCATTGGCCATATCTTTGGCACCAGACGAACGTTTGACAAACCGTCAGCGGTGCTATTTTTCTTGGAGTACGATGGTCTTTATGAGTATACCACGCTAGAGTTAGGGGTAATGTTGAGATACGGCCAGGTTGGATCGCACACAAATCCAACCAGGGCCCCGTGACTAAAATGCTTATAACTCACAGACCGGACATCTGATTGATGTACCGTCTTTTGCGTTGAGACCCTTATGATGAGGTGAACCTTTTAGATACTTCTACGTGGGACTTCATTATAGTTGGAGTATCGACCTGTAGCTCGTGGAGCGGATCCTCCGAGAGACGATAGAGTGGAGTACATAGACCTTGTAGCTGGATGAGACCTGATGACTTATTGACCGATTCGACTTGGAGTGATTCGACTAGCCCAGTGGGGAGCTCTTGGTAGTTGGCGGCAGACCCATGGTAGAGGAGCTCCTAGTAGTTGGCGGAAGACCCATGGTACTCAACATAAGGAGTACCACTTAAGGCTATTAGGTGGAGCTCCTAGTAGTTGGCGGTTGGCCCACAGTGGGGAGCGCCTTTGTTTGAGCGCGGAAGACCCACGATACTCGACATGAGGAGTATCTCAACTGTCCAAGGATAGTAGTAAGTTCCCCATTTTGGCGGTAGTCCCACTGTACTCAGAAGAGGAAGAGTTCTCTAACATCCATGGTTTCGACAATTTGAAGAAAAACCCAGGTTGAGTTAAGTCAGTAACTTTTTTGTTTACCTCATGATTGAGACAGATTACTTGATAACATAGATATGTATAGGAATATACCTAAGTGAGGTTATCTGTTGATTTCATACTTTTTGGTATATCCTTGTTGAATCTTGTGAGACCATTAGGGTCTCAGGGTCCCTACTGAGTATCATTTTACTCATCCCTACACAGGCTATTCCTGGACCACGTTGTGTTGGATGCAGACGACGGACGACACTGACCAAGGATGAGTGGACCAGGACTGGATAGTACAGGGAGGTTTTCCACACGGTGTGAGGGTACACAAAGGAGACAAAAAAACATGGAGTGTTGTGTAGGCTATCTGTACCTACCCTTCAGGTAGGACCCTTGGTGGACGATCCAACAGCTTTTTTACTTTTCCTTCAGTTGTACATGTACTTTATAGTTGGGCTTGTATTTCTCGCCCCTTTTTACTTATGAGAACTTATTTGTATATAGTTTTTCTTAGTGTTTTTCTTCCAGCTCATAATCTGTTTTGTGTGTTTTAATTTTTAAATTCAATGCCTTCTCGGATTTTTGGATTTTCGACTTTGGTGCTAGTCACCAGCCCTCTGGCCTATGAAAGGCGGGCTTGGGGTAGTCACGGCATGGGACCCGAAGGATGGGTTGTGACATTATTGGCTATGTGATAAGACAAAATAAACACATCAAGGAAGAATAAGGTAATGCATAAAATTCAGGAATGTAAAAAATTTAAAAAGATACATATGGAAAAATTTATGATGGGATTCAAAGATTGATACAAGTGTAGAGATAAGGGTAATATTGATAATGAATACATGTAAAAAAAATAAATCCACCACTATCCTTTGCAAAGAAAATAAAAAGATGAGTAATTATTCAAACCAGCTCCCCAAGACTCAATGTAACATACCATAGAGGAGTCGAAGGGGATAATGCCAATCATATATAATTATTTCATCCCGAGTGTTTGTTCAATGAGATGTGGTGAATGTTACACCTAGAAACCAATATATATGTGAATATTTATTATTTGATTCATGTTCTACCCAATCTTTTAAATTTGTAAAATTCTACATATGTATTAAATCACCACCGCAACTATTAGATATTGAATTGAATTTTAAAAATAAAAATGGTTGAATGGGTGCATATCATTTCTATAACTCATCTCTAATAGAAGTTCCTGGGAATGTCTTCCTAAAATATTATTATTCAACCACTTGTTAAAATTTATATAAAATTTGTAATGGATTTACCCTCCTAATAAAATGACCATACCAATTATTCTAATATGGGATGTTATATTTGATATTCATAATCAAACTATGATTGTCTTTTGGTGTGATGAAGAAATAAAACCCCCAAAGGATGTTGTTTCCACAATATGGGTTTTACTACCTATAAATTATAGATAATTATCTTATATGGATTGGGAGAAACATAAAATATAATATTCCCATATTATATAGAAGTTAATTTATATCTTTTAAGAAGAGTTTCATAGTCATAACCTTAATAATGATAATGAGTTTTAAAAATAATTAATAGTTGGATCTACAACTTTTTCAAAGAAGCTATATAGAATAAGAAAAATTGTGTTATAGTAATCGTAGAATACACATAATGATAATCATGAAATGGGATATAATTATCCAGGTTCATCACTATAGGGTGGACATATTATTTTTTTAAAAGAAAGATTGTTCAATGATTCTTTCTATTGATAATTGGGAACACACCAAACTAGTTATCAAGAACAAGTATGTTATATACCATAATAATGATTATTATAATAATTTACATGGATATATATATTTTTCATTGATTTATCTTTGATCTTGATATCATTGGATAAGGATTGAGAAGGATGACATGCCCATGCAAATCTATATTAACTTGTATGGTCTTTATGAATTTATATTAATTCCATTTGGAATTAACCAAACTCTTATAATCATTATATTTTTAATTAATATAGTCATTAATTATTATAGTGATAAATTTATGTTAATCCATATATATGATATTTGTATATATTCAAAGGGAAATTAAAATCAAGAAAAAAAATCTGAATTTTGATTAACACTAAAAAGAAAGAGATGTAAAGATTCATGATTAAAAAGTATTATTTTTTGCTAAAAAGTCCACATTATTAGGTCATATAATTTCATGATATGGTATAATGGTTATCTCTTAAAATATAGAGACTATTGAGAAATGGATTAGACCATACATGGTAATAGTGATTTTTAGATTTTTTTAATTGTATGGATACACCCAATGATATATAACAGATTTATCAAAACTATATAATCTAATCATAAATTTTAGTATGAAGGGGTAATGTTCTATTGAACTGATCAGTGTGAGTAAATTTTCATGGAATTGATGTAAATGGTTATATGTGCAGATATCATTACTCTTACCAATAGTGGATTTGTGTTTGTGGTCTTTAGTGACACATCAATGATGCAATGTAGAAATATCACGATGAAATAAGATATGGATACAAATTATGTCTACCTCTAACAGAAAACCCATGAGCAGAATCACCTGTCTGATGATTACGTGCTAGAAAATTTATTTTTTTCATTAAATATTTTGATGCCATATATCTATGGTGAAGGGAGAAATGAATATAGATGATTGAAGAAAATATTTGCTAAAAAATTGAATATGTAGCATAAATTATGGATGGAGTTGATAAATGATTACGACGGCTTAATACATTACCACCCTGGAACGAAAATTAACGTACATAATAATATTAGTTTGAAATATCTTGAAAATTTTCCACGATGAGGCTTCAAAGAGATCTGATATTTATAGATTTATAGATGTTGGATCATGAAATATTTAATAAAGGGGATATCTCATATCTATATAAAATTAATTTTAAATTATCCATCCACGAGATAGTTAAAAAGGTGTATAATGAAGATGTAAATTAATATAAAGGGTGAGGAAGGATCCAGTGATTAAATATGATCATGTTAGAATGATAATGTTTTAGAACCAGTTTTGGTGTCCCATGAATACCAGAGTTGATGGATCTATTCTAGGGGGACAATAATTCATCATCACCATGTAATAAAGGAAGTAAAAATACATACATATATCATTATGAATATTTTGGGTAGGAAATATAGAAAATGATTATTGATTATTATTGTATATCGATGAATAAGTTTTCATTGAGTTATGGTTGAGAGAAAAATTTATATGGAGATTTTTCATTAATTTCTTATAATAGAATACAAGTGAGAAAATATTACGACATATTTTATATTCATAGTCACAAAAAATATAATGAGAAAATTTCCATTTGTTTTGTAGTCAACCACCATATGAAATCATGATATTTTATCTATATTAAATAATATTAATCTCTTGATAAACTTAATGAGTTATACATTATAGAAGTGTATAGTTATTATGCAGTACCAATATCAATAATATTTTATTGGGATCGGATGAATAGCTTCATGTTTTAGATAATCATTCTGCTTGATTTGGATATAGAGTTGATTTTAATTACTTATTATCATCCTATGATATATGGTCATCCTGAAAGGTCCATTCAATATTTATAAAAAACAATTATAGCTTCCTCTATGGATTTTAATGGTTTTTCATATCAATAACATTATATTGATGAATATTTTTCAAAAATATATATTTCACTCGATTATTAATATGGTTTATTATTTATACCTAAATGGAAGGATGGGATGATCTTAAACAAGTTTGGTTGATGTTGGAGGGGAAAAATCTATTGAGACCAAATATAGCTATGGAAAAGGAAGAAATGGTTAGATCAATTGAAAAACATTTAAGGGTTCCTCAATTTTAGAAAATACGTTATACAGACAATAGACATAGAGATCATTAGTTTAACATATATAAAAATTAATATGAGTAAACATATCTTGGGAAGAATTATATGAAATCATGAAGGGATTTATAGTCGATCCCATGATATATTACTTCCTTATAAACTTCTGATCATATCAGGGTGATAGATTATTAATTGGAACACCCCACAAATCACTCTCAGGATAGAGACATGTTCCATGTATCTCTCTGGGGGATGTGTGTATCATAATCACAACATGTAATTAACTCATAGTAAATATCTTTAGTGTTTGATATTTCTTAATATAAGAAATTGGTGGAAATTATAAACCACGTATGGAATGTGATACCAAACAATACCACTCATTTCATCAAATTTTATAAGGAAATCATAAAAAATAGGAAGGTATATGGGGGATTGAGGGTCTTAAGGGGTATAATTATCCTTAGTATTGTGTTTTTGAATTATTTAATTTTGAGATTGAAATTATTATAAGGGGGTTGAATGTAACAACCAATGATTTTATGATATATTTATATTTAAGAACTTTTATTTGATAACATGATTTTAAAATAACATATGTTTAAATAATCCATGATAAAATATTATTATATGAGAATTTTATCATTCTTAAAAAAAATATTTCACTATTATCTACCGTTTATTTTTTGGGATTTTTCTAAAATGTTTTAATTTTCAATGAATTGTGAAACCCCTAGTTTTTAAAAAAAACTTATTTTCATTATGTAAATTAAATATAAAGATCCATTTTATATTTTATTTATTATTAAATTGATATAAGATACATTATATTTAAAATTTGATCATCATTTTATATAATATTGATATAAGTCTATTTTTATGCCTAAAAATCATTTTTCTAAAAATTTATTTATCATCATTTTAGAGGAATTATTTATAAATTAATTTAAAATATAAATATGAATTTAAATGGATAAAATGGGTTATATTTTTGTAATTAATATGTTCGAAATTTTTATATATTTCCCTTTTTTTGTCACTGTGAATAGTAACATTAGTAAAATTTATTACCTCAGCAAAACAGAGATTGTGTAATGAGGGATAAAAATTCAATGGTACGGAATTAAAAATATATTCCACACTTTACATTAATTAATTTGATGTCTCAATTGTATCAATAATTAACGACACATTGAGAATATTATATATTTTCCATTTATCATTTATTTTTTTTCAATTATAATATTAAAGCACATGGAAAACTCAAAAATGTAATTATCTTTATTTTAATAGCCATAATATTTTGTGTTAGGGATAATAAAACTAATTTACTATTATAATTTTATATTTTAAATTCACATTTATTTTTTCTCTCCATGTTTATTTATTTAATTTTTTTAAGTAAAAATTATCTTCATTTTTACTCAATACTGAAAATTTTTATATTCAATTAACAAAAAATTAAATTAAATCATTATAAAATATTAAAAATTAAATAATTATTTTATTAATTATATTGTTACACTAATTTTATTGATAAAAATGTCATTTTATGTGTATTTTAATTTATTATATTCAAATCAATTAATTCTTTTGATGTATTTATAGTCAAATTATATGAAAAGTCTGCAAATTGGAATTTATGAAATTTTATAATAAATAATATTTCATAAAATAAATAAAAATTAATAAAAATGAAATATTCTGACATGTAAATATTATTTTGTTTAATACATTAATCATTTTCCATATATGAGTCTTTTTTCTTTTTATTATAACATTCATGGACCATAAATTGTAGAATACTCTATTATTGTGATTATTTTCAAAAGGGTTAATGTGGGTTAAAACTAAAAGATAAAGATAAAAAAGTCCAAAATAGGTTAAAATTCTATTTCAACTAAATTGTTTAGTCTGTTACTCATCTTATATTATAATTATATTAATTGGGATGAATATGTACATAAAAATAATTTATATTGATTTAATATCTTATGATATTCCATGAATTCACCTCCCCTTACTTATAAAAAGAATCCCCATATATATTTTCTCTACATCACATTGATCATAATATATCAAAAAAACATGGAACATTTCCCTTTTAAACATCCTAATAAATGACTTAGTTGTTTTGGTCTTCATGAAATACCAATCATATGTTCTTTAAATATATGTATAAAGGATTCCTATCCAAGAAAAGGTTATAATCATTAGATAATAATTACTGTATAATTCTACGAAACCATTTTATTAATGTCTTTTACCAATCATAAATTAAAAAAACTATTTAATTATAATTTTATGTTGTTATTATAATTTTGGTATAACAACTTTCAATCCCATTTCTATCATATGAAGTAAAAAATCATTGCTCATGCTAAGAACGACATACTGAATCTTTATAACAGTTTAATTTTTATTACCAAATTAAAAGTATGGTTATAAATATATAAATAATGACCATATATTTTATTTATTAAATTATTAATCTTTTGAAATTATAATATTATATATAACATTTTTAGCTTCCAACCATAATAAAATTATAACATCGATCGTGTATTTAGGTGAATTACCGCCTCTACAAAATGATGTCAGGAATTTTTAATTTCAACATTACATGGATTACAATAATGGTACATTAAATAAATATTTATTATATTTATGATATTATAACAATCAATTAATGGTTAATTATTTTTTATAATTTTTTCCCATCCATGACAAATTTAAAACAACGTAAATACAGACATATGACCTATTGTCTTCATGAATCATGTAACATATTTTTCTATCTATATCTTTATTGGATGCTTATATATAAATATATTTTAAATGTATTACATCTATTTATTTAATAATATATTTTTTATGATCTGACCATAATAAATATACAAGTACTGAGGCTATAGGATCAAAAAAAGATGAAAACAATGTTCTTAAATAGTGATAATCGAAAAATATTTTTAAATAATCGGTGATAAAATATAACATATAGACCATAAATGATACTATAGATATGATTATCAAACTATTATTTATTTTTAATAAATTTAACTATATAATGTTCATGGTTATAACAACAATGTGGCATGTCGAACATGATGTTAGTGATTTCATCTCAATTTCCACTCCATTTGTGGCATTATTGGTATTCTGAACCTACTTATTTTAATGAGGTTCTTATAAAACCGCATAGATTCAGTTAAAAATTATATATATTTATTTATTAGTATTAATGGATAAATTCATATATACTCTTTTATGGTGTCTATATATAATCCTACAACGTTTCCTCTCTTTTGAACATGAATCTTGCAATGAAATATTTTGAATCAACTCTGATCAAATTTTAATTTTGATCAGGTATATTTTATTACATGTAGATATTTTCGAAAACTGTTTTAAAAAATAATTTTTATTTAATCACATGAAATTTAATATTTTTCATTTAAAATTGAAATGATTTTAATGTAATCCTTTTAATGTTTTCTTGAATGGATGATATCAATTTTCATAACAAAATGTCATAAAAAAATTCAACATATTGGGCATTAATATATTTTAACACATATAAAACAATTTTTTTCTATTTAGATTTTTATTAATTTTCTCGACTGCATTACGAACTAAAATATTGTCATAATAACTATATCAATCAATTATTATTTATTCTCAAAAGATGTAAATTTATTTAAAAAGGTGTATTTCTGATGAATTCGATGACATATTTTATCAATTATAAATTTCATGTTCATTAGATATATCCTAATAAAATCACTTTATTGTAATAATTTTTCATTTTTAATTATAGTTTTCTTTAATATATATATATATATATATTGTATTTTTATTTCTTTTAAATAGTATATTATTTGTACATACAAAATTTTTCAATGAGAATTATTTTCTTGATGGGGAAAAACTATGATTAATATATATTCCTTACTTATAATGGATATTATTTAATAAAACATTTTGGTTAAGAATTTAATTTATAATTCAATATAAGAGGAATTAATTGTGCTTCTTATGTGATGATTGGGGACTAGAATTATATATCCCCTTAAAGCATCGAGTGGTATCATGAGAAAATTATATTAGTCTAATTAAATGGGTTTCTTATGTATATGTACCCATGAATTAATCATTATTTTCATATGTCATTTAAGAAATATATTTCATGATATATGAGATCATGGAATCTAATGTTAAGAATTTACAACTCTAAGAGGTTTTTATTTTTTCCATGAGATTATATAATTTATATTTTCGACTGAGGCATTTTGTTCTCATATTATTTATTTAATTGAATGTTTTTTCATCTTTATACATTGACATATTGATTATTAAAAATTTATTCATGATAGTGTATTGTGTATGTAACACTTATTAAGATTCTAATATAACCCTTTATATATTTTATTTTCCCCCAAATATATAGATTGATATTAAGAATAATGTCAAGGATGAAAGAAAATTTTTATAATGTGAAAATTATATTTCCTATGTATATTTGGAATCATGTATGTATGTACTTATTTAATAAAAATGAATTAATCCATCCATCAAGATGATATACATTTTATATTATACCGATGTAATAAGGTATAAAACATATGTGGGTAAAAGGAGTTGGAGTTTCAATTGGCAACGTTGAGGGTGAACATTCCATATGTGGTATGAACATAATGGCATGCATATTAACATAATGTTTATTTGTGATGGGTGTCATATATTTTTATGAACTCAATTTTATATTGGTATATTGTTGAACATAGATTACCTTTATGGGGTGATGCATATTTTGAAGAACAACAAATTACATACATAAATATTACATCGTATTAGATGAATATATGTTACATATTATTAAGGTTGACAATATAATTGTACGGGTTTATTTTATTTAGAAATACTGATATGTAATCAACTACTACAAAAATGTCTACTTCATCCATCCATGTTCATATGAACTAGAATAATTTTTAGCAATATCATAATTAAAACCTTTTTTTGGCAAGGAAACACAAACCAAATATCAGGTGATATAAAATGATAAGTAAGTGAATAAATGGAGATACCAATAAATAATAGTATCATAAAATGAGCATGAGGGAATGATAATATTATAATAATATTTGGAAATAAATCCCTACAAATCATATATAAAAATAATGAGTCATGAAAGAATAATTTATATACAGAAGACATGAATCACATTGAAATCAAAGAAGATGATACATGAGAAAATAATAGTTTTATAAGATCATTCCAAAAAAGGGTGGTATAATTTTTAGAATAATTGTAATCACTGAAATATTATTTCATGTTATCCCACTAATATAATAATCACATGTTTTGCTAGGGACACCCACCCATCTACCTACATTGGTCTTGGGATGAGCTCCTAATTACCATTTTTAGGTTTTGTATAATCTTCTTAGGACCCCTTAATATAATTAAATATTAATATTTACCTAATTCATTAGACGAACACAATGAACCCACTTGTCACCTAGTCTGTTTTTCTGTATAATATTTGATCATGAAAAAATTTAATGTTTCAGTATTTCTGAAACAATGTAATTAAAAATAGATGTCATAAATTTGTCAAAATAATAATCATAATACACTAAAATAATGATTAAAAATATTATCATTACATAATATCCCCATTCAATCATAAGTGACATGAATTTAGAGTTTTATAGATTAAAACACCATTAAAATATAATGGGAACATTGTTCAGGAAAATATACATTTTATTTTGAAATCTATTATTTAAAAAGAAAATATTTCTAAAAAAATAAGACAAACATTTTCCTAATTATTATAAATGGAAATATATATTGAAATATTCAAATAATATAGTAGTAATGACTACAAAAAACTATTCATATGGTACATTATAAATTAATGATTCACTTAAACTGTTCAGTAAAATATACATCATTTGGAAAAGAACTTTACGATTACATTTCATCGTTATTATACAAATTAAAACATGGCTAAAAATAATTATAATATATGTTTTTGGAATATTAAAAACATTATTTAAATAAAATTAATTCAAATATGGAAATATATTAATATATTCCATATGGTAGAAAAAAATATTGTGATTGTCCATAAAAATAATCTTTCATATTTTTTAGTACTTAGAGGCAGGAAAATAAAATAAACAATAGTAATCTAAAGAGAATTGTATATGACAATAAATGAAATAAATTATTTAATATTTATATCAATTAATTTTATTATTGGAATATTTATGGAAAAATAATCTTAGTTAATAGTTAGATTTATGATTAAATCATTACCTTATGTTTGAATTTCATTGAATGAACTAGAACCCCATATATAATAGAATTTATTTTCTATAATTTAATTCTAAAACAATATTAATATTTTAAATTACATATATATTTTAGTTATAACATTTTGATTAAAAAGCATTTATTAAAATTACTGCTCCATGTGATAATTGTTTTGTTTTTCTTATATGTTTTAATTAAGATGGTATGGTCCAAACTTTATGATCATGGTTACATAATCTAGATAATATTACTACTAATATAAATAAAATATATATCCAATATATATATAAACATATAAAATATATATATATGAATACGAAATACATCATTCATGGAGATGGTAGTTCATATGCATGAAAGAATGATGTTTTCATAATGAAAAAATTAGAATAAAATAAATATAAATAATATTTTATCATTACATAATAATAAATATAATGAATATATAATATATATTTATCAAAACCATCATTATATTAATCATTATTATGTGGGGATTTTAAATTAATTGTACCATAATGTGGATGTGGTAGTCCACACATTCACATGAGCGCTACATTCATTTCCCATTTGAAGAATATGAGGTTAAAAATGATTGTTCCAAAATCCTAATGACATTTTGTAATAATTATGAAACTGTATACATCATTTTATTATATATATACTATTTTTTAATATGGTTTAAGAAGATATAAAATTGAAATAGATTGGAAATGATTATACATTTTCTTGAGAGAACACTATTGATATTTACTCTAAACCATGAAGGTTTTTTTCTTAGGAGGAAACCATGGGATCTAGAATGATGGAAATGAATATAGGAATGATTGGAATATCTTGGTAGATTATTTTTTATATTTATATAGATTAATATTAATGAATATATAATTATTTTTGTATAATTTTTTAAATTAAGGAGAGGGAACACAAGGGATTAAATAAAATATTTGGAAATATAAACTAATTTTCTTTATAAAGTGAATCAAATGAAAATATTATCAATGTTATGAAAATATAGGATAATAAAATAATTTTAAAAAAATAACTAGGTGAATTTTTTTTAATTCGTAACCTTATATTTTATTTAAACCCTCCATAAACTAGTTCCAACACCAATTATGTTAACAAATTATAACTACATACTATTCACTATGAAAAATGGAACTGGGCTCATTGAAAAATAAGAAAGAGATGAATATATTTATAAAATAAATTTTATAAAATTAAATTTCCATAAGGTTATTAAATTTAATTTTAAAACATTTGTTCAAAATTCAATAAATATTTGTCTTTTTAAAATATATATTTTTGTATAAAACTGAAATTATTTTCTTTCATTCATAGTAAATATTATCAAATGAATGTTTAGTTATTTTATAGAATATATAATATATTACCCATTAGTATCAATATAGTTTGGTGAGAATTTTATTAAAATAATACATAAATATATTGAATACTTTAATATTTAATTCCTCAAAAATTGTAATTTGATAAAATGAATATTAATTTTTAAAACAGTTAAAATAATCCTAGAATGAATTTTTTAAAATTTCCCTTAGAAATGATAATTTTATGAAGAATAACAAAATTTATTCTTTATCATTTACCTATTTTATTTAGAATAATTTGTTATAAAATTTAGAATTCAACACTTATTAAATATAAATTTAATATAAACAAATACATGGATATTTAGAAGTAAATATTTTTTTTAAAATAATGCTTTTTTTTTTGAGAATGTGTTTGGGTTTATAAGGTCAGATAAATTTATATAACACTAATTATAATTAATTTTGAAAATTTTACATTAATTTTATATAATATATATCTATCTAAGAATTTAAATCCATGTAATGATTATTATAAGTCATATATTTAATAGAATAACTTCATATAGTTTAATTTTTTCCCTAATAACCCATTTTCTAACATAATTATTGGGATTTTTTTCAAAATAATTTCTACCAATTATAATAATTAGATTTAATAAAATAGATTCAATATTTTTAATATACATAATTCTTATTAGGTAACCATTTCAAATTTTTTTCGTCATAATGATTATAAAAAATAACATAAATTAATTAACACTGTTTGGTTTAAAAACGATATTTTTTTGAAATTATTTGTAACATCCCCAAATGATAAAGGGTTAAATGACTAAATGATATGACTCCTGTCAACAAGGTGCACCTTCCTTTTCAAGAGCATGTCTGATTATAACTCCACAGGTAATCGTGCTTGGCCTGGAGTAGTGATCAGAATGGGTGACCTTCTGGGAAGTTTTCCAGGGTGTGTGTGAGTGAGGAAAAAGCACACTGGAAAGGACATGTGTTGGCCTGTGGGGACTATCATTAGTCAGATGAACCGTTCAGGCACATGGGTGGACCCTGGGGTGGGCCCCACATGTCGGCTGGGCTACTGGGGGTACCCGGTGGGCCAGGACCTGACAGCCATGTTAAGGCAGGGTGGCTGCGCTGTCACCGGGACTCGGTTGTCACATTTGGTATCAGAGGGAGGTCCCCATCCTTAAGTGCGGTGCACTGCTAGGGTTGAGATGTAGGACCCACAACGAGGGCGTTGTGCTCTAAAGGGGGGGGGGGGGGGGGTTGATTGTAACGTCCTCAAATGATAAAGGGTTAAATGACTAAATGATATGACTCATGTCAACAAGGTGCACCTTCCTTTTCGGCAGCCTATCTGATTAGAACTCCACAGTTAATCGTGCATCGCCTGGAGTAGTGATCAGGATGGGTGACCTTCTGAGAATTATTCCAGGGTGTGTGTGTGTGAGGAAAAAGCACACTGGAAAGGACATGTGTTGGCCTGTGGGGACGGTCATTAGTCAGATGACCCGTTCAGGGATGTGGGTGGACACTGGGGTGGGCCCCACGTGTCTGCAGGGCAACTGGGGGTACCCGGTGGGCCAGGACCCGACGACCATGTTAAGGCGGGGTGGTTGTGCTGTCACCGGGACCC
Organism: Viscum album; assembly: GCA_963277665.1. NCBI lineage: Eukaryota > Viridiplantae > Streptophyta > Magnoliopsida > Santalales > Viscaceae > Viscum > Viscum album. Next base: position 323,832,632 of record OY728156.1, read on the forward strand.
GGTTGTCACATTATTATTCCACACATAGTATTTTTACTTCATAATTTTGATTTCATATTTATAATCATATGGGTAAAATTATCTAATTAGGATTATTTATTTTTTTCGAAAAATTTATTAATGAATTAGCCTAAATATTTATTTTCCATTGAGAAAACTAAAATTGTAAAAAAAGAAAACATAGAGTATAAGGTATTAAAATGTATAAAACTTTTTTTTTGTTTTATAGGAATATATCGAAATTAATGTATAAAAACTATATTATTTATCGATGTTTTATTCATATTAGGATAGAGTGATTTAATCATACTGAATAGTTTTGGGAATTTAAAAAAATGCCACCCCACATAAATTATAATATGAATCTCATTCCCCTCAATTAATCACCAACATAAATCAAATTTTTTTTATAAAAACTACTAAATATTATCTATCTATAAAAAATATCCACATTAATGTGATTTTTTATTCAAGATATAAATACCAATAGTCCCTATGAAAAAACTCTTGGGCGGTTTATCTAAGATAATGTCATCATCTAAAGAAAGCACCTTATCCATAAAACATGTTTTAAAACAGTAAATTTAGTATTAAAATTAACAATATATTATTTACAATATTTTACATTGATTTATATTTTATTATGTTGATGGAATAATATGTTTTTATATTTGTCTATATCAAGTGTGAAACAAATCAATCACTCATGTATATGGATGACTACAACCTTGTGAATCAATGTAAATTTTTTCCATCACCCACTGACATTGACAATCATAGTGATGGAAATAAAGAATATATATAACCTATGACAAGATATTAATTATTTAACGTAACTTTACAATCCTCTTCATTACACTTACACACATTAACTGCGTGATATTGTTGCTTGTACGTTCGTATGACCTAACGTCACTAAGATGTGGTGCGGATAATATTCCATGTACAACATTGTTTATTGGTTCTAAAAAGGAAAATAATGAGTAAATAATATATTTATAAAATTACCATAATTTTGGAAATGCAGGATCTATATCCTATAACCAATAACCTGATCTTTTAAGAAAAAACATGGATGATAAATATGACACTTAACACCTGAAAAAGTAGTAATAATAAATAAATATTAATGAATGGGTTGTAGGATATGATAAGAGGTGAATATTTTATATTATATTTATTTATATGTTTTGGTTGAAAATTTACAACAAGCGTAAACAAATTTTACATGATGTAACATGATGATTAAATAATGGGATACATATGGTAAGATATTTTATCTCAATCTTCATTTCATTGTGACATATTTGTTAATATGAAACAATTAATTTTATTAAGGTGTATATATGAACACATCGATGTATTTAACAAAGAGAAATAGCTATTCACTAAGGATAATATTTACAATTCATTCTTACTATTTAAAGGGGTCATAATTATAATGCTTCCAATGAGATAAGAATTTAATTACATTATCACTATATTTTGGTATTTATTTTACAATTCTGGAAAGAATATTTTCATCTTTCCTTAAAAATAACAAATAAATTAATTATCTATTGGATATTTATTACGTTTATATGTTTTTCCCAAATTTTATCTTCTGTTTAATTTAATCATTCCATGATTTCTTTGCAATAATATTTTATTTTATATCTATTTAAATCAGATGTTTTTTTTTGTTGGATGCATTTTAAAAAATGGAAATAATAAATAAAATTTATCTCATCAAATTATTTATTAATGACATTTTAATATATCCTTTAAATTAAAAAATTTAGATGAAAATTGATACAATTTTTTGAAAAGGATGTTTTCTATAATGAATTGACTGTAATGTCATTATTAATTTATACAACCAATATAGTCATCTCCAACAAACTATCCATTTTAAACAAATTTCTATTATTTTACAAGCCTAGAATGGTTTTACATAGAAAAATCATCTATGAAAAATATTTTTATTATTTAAATTCCATTTCACTATATCATTGAAAAAAATGGTTTAATTTCAAATATATATATTTCTAATGAATTCATGGTCACATATTGTATATTTATTAATATAGTTATTGTTAATTTATCATGAAATAATTTCATTCTTTGGAAAAAATTTCCTTTGATTTTAAATTTCAATATTTTTTTGAATCATAGATTTGATTACTACCTAAATCATATTCCATTTTACATATGCTCATTACCTTGAATGCGTATAAATTTACTAGGAAAATATTGACAAAATTTATCATTTACTCAATATTAATAATTATTGATGATGAATAATTTTAATTAATTAAAGTAATCATTTTATATATTATTAATTCTTTGGAAATATAGGGAAACTTGGGGATTGGAATGATATGGTACTTTCATGAATCTCAAGATATCATGAAACAAATTATGTATAAATATTTAATATTTCATTACACATTGAATGAAATTTTCTTATAAAAGTTGTGGATTGTATATTCATATCATGATGAAAAAGATCTTGATTTCCGATATTAATCATTTATAGCATTTATAATTTCGTAGTTACTATCCATGATATAATAAAATTGATTTTATCAAAGGATGTAATTTTTTATCCAGTTATTTATTAAATGAAATATATTCAGTTATTTACCTTACCATATTTATCGTTCCATATATACTAATGATTATCCAGATAATGGTTAAATTTAAGGTGTGGTTGGTTAATTAAATTTCCATATTTATTATTTCTTTTTTATTAATTATATATTCAAATTTAAAAAACCTTATTGATAATTTGAACTCACCCTTATTTTGTTTCCATTCCCATGGATTGAAAGAATAATACTTTGAATGAGTTTATGGAAGCCAATTTTTTTTGATTACCATGTTTTATATTTTATGACCATTGTAAAATTGGAATTATTTATCTATATGTATCAATGAGCCTACTAAATGTATCATTTTTTAGCATTATATCCTTATATGTATGCCAATGTAATAAAATAAATACTGGCTCTGGGTTACGGGATTGGAGGTTTTTCTTATTGGTATCAAAGATAATTTAGTTTATAACATGGTAACACGATTAAGGACAACATTTATTATGGAACATATCCCTGTGGTAGAATCTAATAATTATTATAGATGAACATCCTGAAGTTTTGGTAAGGAAGAGATTACGTTGTTTTTTACATTTAACACATCCATGTCTTGGTACAATAAATGTATATGTTTATGGAACTATTGTACATGTGGGTAATAACTATGAAAATTATTAATTTATCTTTGACTCGATTATCAAAATTTTCATGAAAACATGCCTTACTACAAGCCTGGATTGAAAATCCTTCTGTTTAGACATTGGAAAATTATAATTTTCATTACTAACCAATATAAATGATTTTAAAATAAGGAAGTCCGATATTAAATCATGTTTTTAATTATGAGATTTAAATGTATAATTTTTTATTTTTTGTAAACTGTTACTCAAAGTATATAATTATAAATTATCATATAAAATTGATCATATAATTTTAATATCCAGTATGCGACATTGTTTTGAAATAGTTCTTAGATGAAAAAAGGGTATCAAAACTCAAGGAAAATGATTTTATTTACCTACAGTGTAAGCCAACAATGTTGGTATTTGAACAGAGAAAAACATATCAAAATTAGGGAAACATAAATTCATTATGAAAGTAAATTTTTCATAAATTTAGTATCATTTTTTTCTATAGTGCAATTCACATATGTTGGATTGATTATTAAAATTGAATCCCCCATTATTTTGTGGGACTAATAATCTGGTGGTAGTTCAGAATATGATTAAGTCCCATGAAAAGTTATTCCTGGCCATGGTATGTGATGAAAATAAATGATTGAACTTTAAATATGGAATATCAAGGGAGTCACTGACCAATGTTTGTCATTGATCCATAATACTAGGGAGGATGAAGAAAATAAACACATGGAATAGAGAGATATTAATGACAAATAATTCCAAAATATTTTTCCTAACATGAGACGAACTAAAATAAAGACATATTTTTATACAAAAAATATAAAATAAGAAGAAATGATTGGATAGAATGAAGCTATAATTATTGATTAGATTAGTATTATATATATTATATCTAGAATATATAATTCATGATTTCCATTCGTTTTAAGGGGTTAATCAATCTCATTAATGGAATTTGGTTTCGTAATCATTTTTATTTTGTTAATAAATTGTTTTATGTTATATTGAAAGATAGATGGATGTATAAAGATTTAATATATTCATGGGGAATGAATATATTATGGGGTCAACAGAACACTAAGAAAAATGGGATTAATCAACGGATAATAAAGAGATGAATAATGTTCATTTACATAAAGATTATGGAATAAATCATTATTAAAATTTATAAATGTTAATTGGAGTTTGTTACAAGTATGGAAACAATTTATTTGGATCATAAATAGTTGGAATAGATATAGAATAATGTTATGTGATACAGTAAATATAAATAAGTGCGGATTTATTAAAATGAGTTTCCCAAGAATTTAGGGAATGTAACAAAGAAGTTTTTTTTGTATAAGGTTAAAAATAAATGTCCACAATTACTGAGGTGGATGTTTCCAATAATGTTGTGTAAGGTAAATTAATTATATTAATATATTTATCCAATGATTTATTTGATTCCAGAATAATTCATTCATTAATATCATTAATATTTCTGACGAAAATTATATTCTTATTGGCCATCATAATAAGAGAGTTTTTAGTAAAAATAATTATATAAATATAAATTAAACAAGGATGTGTCATGAAGACCCCATTATGAAAAATAATTTAGTTAATTAGTGGGCTTTATTATCATATATATGGATTCTATTTAAATAATCATTTGAATGGAATGGATTGAAAAATATGAGGGAAAAAAGTCTTTATAATTTGAAGCAAATTATGAATCAAGATGAATGTGTTGTATTACATATCTTTATAGTGGATAAATCACCATATGAGTCATGTCTAGACACCCCCCAAATAGAGCTTTTAAATGTTATAATTTGGGATGAATTGGGAAAAAGCTATTTATGGAGAATGTAATCTTCAAATTGAGGAATTGTATATTATGTAGGAATGGAATCATGTTATTCCTATGAAATTATATAAACATCTAAAAGAGAATAAATTTAAATTTTACAATATTTAATCATTGATGAAATACTTATATAAATATTCTATATATAATAACAAATTTAGAGTGATGTAGAGGATGAAATAACTAGAGGATTTTTGTGATAATGGATTTCTACACCATATTGTTTCACCATGGGAGATTGTATTCAATTAATAAAGAAGAAATATGCATACATTAGGCAATGCATTGATTATATAGGAATTCATATTATTTTTCAAAATAATGATTATCCTCTACCTCACATTGAGGAGTTATTCCATCCCCTTCAAAGAGCTTAATATTTATAAAATACTGAGCTTTATTCTTGTTATCATCAATTTTCCATGTAGAAAAATAAAATTCATAAGAAAAAATTTCAAATAAGTTAGGGACTTTATGAGTTTACATTTATGAATTTTTTATTAACCAATGCATCATTAGTTGTTTTGATATAATTAACAATGTATTCATGGAATTTCATGATGATTTCGTTGTGGTATTATCATTGTTAATATCAATGTGTAATCTAAACACTATGTATGTTTTGATATTTGATTGAGGATTATTCTTGAGTATTTTTGAAAATCGTATTATATTGGACATTCAGTATGTTTGAATATTGGATTTTAGATATTTATTTTCTTGAAAATATGATCTATATAGATGGAATTTGAGTTCATCCTAGGATGTAAAATGCATCAAAAAATGGACAACACAAATGAATATGAATGAGGGACATAGTTTCATTGGTTTGGTGGCATAATATTACTTATTCATTCATAATCATTCCTTATTTTCTATCACATTAATTATGCTTTTACATAATGGGGTTAGGTTTGAATTGAAATGGTAATGTGTAGAATGTTTTTAAGAATTGATTATGATATTAAAAAATTATATAACTTTGATTCTATCATTATGAAATGATGATATTTTGATATATAGTGATGCATCAAATAAGGGAAACTGTTGTTTCATTATTTTAAAATTATAATGTTATCGAAAATTCATTAAGGTAGTTAAATAATCATGAACATATATTCCGAACCCACAATCTTGAGTTTGTAGATAAAATCATTAATGTGAAGATAAGAATTAAATATTTTTATTGAGAAATATTTTTGATATACATACACCATAAGAGCTTAAAATAGAAATTATTATATAAGGAATACAATTTAAGGAAAAAGAGGCAGCTCATGCTACCCATGTATTATGATTTATCGATTCACTATCATTTTGGATAAATAAATAAGTTAGTGTATAAATTATATAGGTAGTATAATAGATTTATGATAGAAATATGAAATTAGAGAGATCATATGATAATAGATCAAGTGACGATGGATATGAGAATTATTATGTAAGGGATATATCATTACATATTCAAATCATTAGGACACCATATTTATTAGAAATGATAAAATGTGATCAATATGATGATGATAGTTTTAGGATGAAAATTAAAATCATTGAATGATGGGATGTTGGAAGATTTTATTTTTCAAAATGGTGTTATGAAATTTGTAAATAGATTACGTGCCCCATATATAAAATTACTAAGAAGTCAATTATTTGATCAAACTCATATTTTTAATTTCTTATACACCATGGTAAGACCAATATTTATAGAGATTTGAGGTAACATATTTTGGGGGATAATATGAGGTGGGATATTAATGATTATATACCCAGATGTTTGGGTTTTCACATGTGAAGGCTGATATATAGATTCCTATATTAGTAGAACATATTATTCCATTAAATATATGAAATTTGTATGACATTACTATTAACTCTCTCATAGCTCAATCTGAGGATTTTATAAATAATGATGAATATGGGTTAATATTAATCACCTAACTAAGTTGAATATTTTCATTATAAGATAATATTTAACTCTTGAGGACCACAAAAGGATATAAATTAATATAGTTTTAAATAACATAGATCATTGATTTATATTGGTTCTAATTATAATTACACATTTAAAATTGAATTATTGAAGTATCTTCATAAGGATTTTGATATTGATATTTAATTGAGAACGTCTAACCATATTCAAACCGATGGATTGAAAAAAATTTACTATTCAGTCATTTTAATACACATTAAGGCCAGTATCACATGAATTAATATCCATATAGAATAAGTATTTTACATTGGTATAGTTTTTATTTAAAAAATTTTCCCATTCAATTATTCCAATAAAACCTTATAATGAATTATATGGAATGATAGGTTTTACATCAACTTATTGAGATAATGTTAGTGAAATAAAAATTGTAGGACTAGAAAATTATTATGATACATTTAAAAAATTTAATATAATTAGGTTTATATTAAGGATAATTAATATATGGAAATGTATTATGTCAATTAAAAAGAGGAACTATATGGAATTTCATAAGGTACTACATTATTATAAAATTATATCCATGAAAGTTTGTAATATGGTTCATTAAGAATAGGAAAACGGGTGACAAGTACATTAGATCCTTTGAAATTTTGAAATGGATTGAAGTTATCATATAAAAATTGAAATTTCCATCTATACTCTCAAATATTCATGATATGTTCCATATATCATTATTAAGGATGTACGTGACTGACCCAATTCTTGTGCTCAATTGTGATAAAATAGAATTTGAACATGATCTATTATACTAAGAATAGACAATCTTGATTCATGATACAATAGAGAGTGTATTAATGAAAAATAAGACTCAATTGGTAAATGTAAATTGGAGAAATCTTTAAATGGGGGATGTATTGTTGTAGAATAGGATTTCATGAATAAGAACAACCCTTATTTTTTATAAGTTAATATTCCCAAAACATTCTTCCATTGATTTTTATTTGGATGGATGAATGTATGATGTGAGTCTCAATTATATTAGGTAAAAATTATATTACAATAAAATTATAAAATATTATGATTTTATTAAATGAATTTAGATTTTAATCTCACATGCTCAAAGTAAACATAGAATGAATTTTTTAAATTTTCACTTAGAAATTTTTTGATTAGTCAAAAATATTTTATTTATATTTTCAATAGTTTATATAACAAATTTTAATAATATGTATATTTATTAATTTTGTTAAAATTAAATTTTATTTAAATAATGATAAAAAATTTGGATTTAAAAAATAAATATGTTTCAGAAAAGTGTTTTTTAGGATAATTTTTAAAAAATGAATAATATATATCAATGTTAATAAATAACAATAATTATTAATGATGAAATATTTAAATTAAAAATATATTATATAGCTAGATATATGAATTTGTGTCTACATAGTTATTATTACTCTTTAAATAGTTGATATATGGTCATTTAATAATTGAAAAATGCATTACATAGAAAACCATTTTTATGAAGATTTCAGGGTTTGTTTATGAAATAAATTATACCAATTATTTGAATTAAATTTTATAAATTATATTCCAAATTTCTAATTATAATAAATAATTTTAGTTAATATATTGATCATATTTCCTTACTAATTATTAGTAAAAAATATTAAAAATAAATTATTACGATTATTGTTGAACTAATGGTTTTGACGTTTCATGCACTTCTTTTAAAATTTGGTTCCCACACATAGATAATGGTTATTTGATATGTTTTATTTAATATTTATTATTATAAGATACAAATTATTTAATAATTATTTTTTTGTTCTACAAGATTAATATTCTAAGAAAAATACTATTTACCTTTATTAAAATGAAAATGGTAAAAGTATGTAAATTCTAAGGGCATGGTTATAAAAAAATTAATTTTTTTGTGGTAAAGGATTAGATCATAAATAACTTATTGATTTCATTATTTATCATATTATTATTCACTTGGGATGATATTTACATCCTATTAATGAAATGATTTTGGTAATTACAAAAAATGCCACTTCTCCCAAATTATTTAAGGGAACTAACTGCCCTCATATATTCATAAATCTTTCTATTTGGACTGAAAATAGCATGAAAAAACTCTCCCAATAATCTTGAAACACAATATTGTGATTTATTTTTTCCCAATCTGTAGACCCTATAGTCTTTATACAGATATCTAAATTGGGAATCTATAATAGAAGGTAACCATCTTAACAAATCCAATTATTTTTCATTATTAATTACAAACCATCAAGTAGTCATTAAAAAACTCGACATAAAAACTCTATTATATTTCAGATACTGATATTTTATAATGTTTATGGAATATTATTTATTCATGTCCTTCTTCATCAAATTGGTTATAGATCTATCACTAGTGTGTATATTAGACTACCACATTGTGAACCAATGTAATTTTTTTTTCCATAATCGAATGAAATTGACTATTATAATGGTGGATTTAATGAATTTATAAACACCAATTAAAAAATTATTAATTCTAAAAAATTAATATAACATCCAATTCCATAAAATTTCACCGATTAATGGAATCATATCTTAAATCGTACAAATTTAAAAACAATCGTTTCCACAAAGCAATGTAATTAATTTTCAACGTCCACCATTCAATAATGATTCAACAAATATATCTAATGTGTATATATTATTACAATAACATAAATTAATATTATATATGATGTAACTATATTCTATATAGGAAAACTGTATCATTCCTAACAAACCCCGTATAGGAAAATAGGAAATTCATACTTGAAACCATAATAATCATAAATGAATGATAAAAAAATGTTGTAAGATGTCAAAAATGATCATATATGATATTATAATAATGAATATAGTTCTATTGGAAATTAATAACCCTTATGAAACCATTATAGATGTGGTTAAATAATTACTATCTAAATAGAAATGTGAGGTAAGGGAGTTCATCTCAATTTTCATTTCATGGATACATATATGTTAGTATAAACTTATTCATAATTATGTGATGTATATAGATCCTATTTTTTTATTTGAAAGATATCACTGTTTCTAAATAATGTAAAATGATTCAGATCATGTTTATTCAATAAATAATTTTTAGTTAGAATGTTTCCAAAGTGGTATGAATCCATTTTAAAATATCACTTTCTTTCGGGATCAAAATTACCCTCAATGAATATGTATGATCATTTATCATTCAAAATATCTAGTGGTTTTCTTAAACACTAGATAGTTATGGTGTTTCTACATATTATTCTAATATTTCCACTATTTGGAACATTAATTATTCAATTTGAATTTTTAAAATAATAACTAATTTTATTTCTCCAAAAATCATATATTTCATCATACATGTCTATGTTTTCCAAAGAAAAAATTTAATAAATGTGCTTTTATTTGTTATGATGATTTATTAATGAAATTTTGAGTTATCCATGACTTAATAAATTTTTTTTAAAGGATTATTATTTTTTATTTAATTGTACATTAAAAAATAATAATTATTTTATTTTTTTATATATATGGTGATAACATACATCTCAGTAAATGAAACCATTTGATAGTACATTTATTCAGATAAATATTTTCAAAGGTGAAGTGCCCAGATCAGTGTGAATCACTGAGAGGGGGAGGGGGTGAATCAGTGATCCCTTAAAACTTATTACTAATTGATTCTTAATCAATTAAACCTCTATGGCTGGTTAAAGCCTCGATCCACTCTTCTTGTATCTCTCAACCTTTCCCGGATAATGCAGTAATGAAAAGGCACAGGACACAAGGATTTACAAGGTTCGGCACCAAAGGCCTACATCCTTGCCATGCTCTCCCAGCATGGATTCTCCCATTATAATCTGTTAGTATTACAATGGTCGATACAGCTTCCCACTGTATCTCTCCTGAGTCCCACAAGAGGGTCTTTATACTGCGTCCCACAGTGTTACCAGAGTCCCACTGGCCTGCTCCAGAATCCCACTGAAGACTTCTTCTCCCTGAGTCCCACAGGGTCTTCTCTTGGCTCCTCGAGTCACACGAGTAGCTCTTATTCACTTTAGTCTTCTTCAAGTAACTTCAGCAGCCTGGGATAAAGGCTGCTGGCCTTGCTCTGTACCTCTGATCACTTGTGATGATCAGGTCTTCTCGTCTTGCTCAGGCTTTATCTCCTTCTTCTAAGGATGACCTGGCCTCTTTCTTCAAGAATCTTCAACAGCCTCTGAAAAGGTCTGTTGGTCTTGCTCAGCAACTTCTGATCACTTCTATTGATCAGGCTCTTCTCAATCTACTGCAAACTCAGACAAACAATATCTTTCACTTCAGTCTGGCTCAGTCTCACTTCAATTCAACTTCATGCACTGAGTGCATGGCAACTCTGCATCTTCATGCACTGACTGCATGGCCTTCTCAAATTCTTCAAGATCCTCGGGTCTTGGTCAACTCAAATGCACACAAGCAAATTTGACTTGTTTCACATGTTCACGTGCATGCATGCATGCATGCACTCTCCTTCTCTTTCTTCTAGGTGAAATAATCCCACAAAGGGTGTAACACTTTAAGCACACACCTTCTCACTCCTTCACACATTTAATTCCTTTTGATTACACACACATAAATGTGTGTTATACTTTGTGTGAGTATCCTCTTCTTCTTCTTCTAAGTGTGTACACACTTCACTTAGTGCACACACATAGGTTCGTCCTTCACTTGTTTTGCACACACAATTTATTCTTCATTTTTCACACACTTAAGCTTGGGCTTTCACTTCTTATTGCATATACACAAACTATTCTTTGTTCTTCAAAGTGTGCACACACAAGGCACTAAAGGCCTCAGGTCTTCCTCTTGTTTTCACACACACAAATGTGGTGGCCTTCCACCTTTGCACACCTACTGCCCGTAGGATGTTCTCCCAAGTGGCACACACACAAGGTGCACTCCTTCACTTGGCACAGAAGCACAAGTCTTGGCCTCGGGTCTTCTCCTGCCTCAAAGGAGGCGCGCAAGTCCTCAAGGTACACAAGGGTGCCACTGGCCGCGCAAGAGCACAAGGCCTCTAGGCCGCACAAGCCTCGGGTGCAAGGCACCGTGGGCGCGCAAGTGCTACCGCACAGGGGGCACGGTGCACAGAGGGGGTGCGCAAGGTTCTACCGCGCAGCCCAACCTCTTCTTCTTGTCACGCAAATGAGTTGCGCGCAAGGGACTCCTTCGGGCCAAAGATGGAACCGAGGACTTCAGCCGCGCAAATAGATTGCACAAGGCTTCTTTCTTCACGAGGCACAAAGGCACTCACGGGACTTCTCTAGAGTTTTTCAGCAAGCAGCACCGAGGTCTCGGCCTCTCTTTATATAGGCAGAGGCGGTGCGGTTCATCCGCGTGATAAATCTCAAACTCCCAAGATCTTCAGATCTTTAAAAATCTTTTCAAATCTTGATTTTTATCCTCTGTTTCACGCGGGCTTCTTATATTTTCTCCTCCTCCTCTTGCATGCACATGAAACCGCATGCATGGCCTCTGTTTGGCCCATCCCATGCAAAACATGAACACCGTGTGGCCTCGGCACTTCGTTTGCCTTCGTCCTTCATCGAATTTCTCCATCCAACGTTTGCATGCATATTTTATTGCATGTATATGTTCAGTGTGTCCTGACGAGCTCAACGGTGTCTTCATCTTCGTCGATGGTGGCCGGGAACTCAAAATCAACGTTCGGGAGGCTCTAGTTCATGCGGCGGCTCGCGGGTGGCTTTGGGGTGGCTCGACGAAGGAGACGAGCCGGGAGCCGTCGGATCGGGCGATCAAAAGACATCGGACGGCCGGATTAAATCGCGGCGCGCGGCAGATGAGATGAGCGGCGCCGATCGTCCGCGAGATCAAATGGACGGCCTGGATTCACTCCGGGTGAATTTTCCGCGTCCCACATCGAAACGGCGGCCGATTTTCACGCGGCTTATCAATGTGCCACTGCCGCAACTCACCAATTGAACTTCTCTCCTCCCGGTGCTGCCCCACACCGGGTTCTCTCTGCGGGCGCGCTCTGCGCCCACCTTACTCCCTGCGGGCGCGCCACTGGCGCCCACTATGCATCCTCCGGGCGCGCTCTGGCGCCCATGCTGCGCAGGCCTGATCCCCTGCGTGGCCCCGGCTTACACACGGCCGCGGCCACTCGGGCTGGCCCCATGGGATCCCCTTGGGCGTGGTGACCTAGTCCCACATGTGCCTTGGGTTGAACCCTTAAGGCTGGCTTGAGATGGCTAATTTTTTGTAAGTAATAGAACAAGTACTTTGTTAAAAACAAAGTAACCAAGTTCAAATGCCACTTCAACCTTCTTCATTTTTCTTCTTCATTACAATTCCTACATCCTCCTCACATATACTCAGTACATAGAATGTGGAATTCCCGAAGGGTCTTCTTCATCAACCGTGCTCCTAAATCAAACATATTCTTCAAAGAACTTCATTGATCTAATCAGAGAGGTCGGAACAAATTTAAATCCTCATGCACTAACAGATAGTGCATGGTCTTCTAATCATGTTTTGACAATGTATCTCCTTGATACACGTGCTTTGAACTTATGATCAGCTTAACAATCGTCTGATTTACATGAAGAATGTTTCAACCACATCTCCTATGTCACTTAGTGAATCTCATAAGTGACATGCATCTTAGTACCATGGTCATTCTTCATTCATCACCATCACCATCACAACCTTTGTCATTCACATCTTGACAATTCTTGACATCCATTCATTCTAAGACAACAACATGTCTCATTGACAACAAATGCAACACAGTGCACTTCAATCTCCTCCTTTGTATTTGTTGTCAATACACTTCTTCAGCACATATGAATGGGTCAATATGTGTGCCAATATTTTCTCCCCCTTATTTGAAATCAAATGCAAAGGTGTGGTGTGGTTCTCTTTTCAAAAATCTCTTCCTCCTTTTGAAAATTATTTTCTTGAAAAACACTGAGAGAGGGATGATGTCACATGTTATCTTTAGCAAAGAACCTTTAGTAAATAAGATCTAAGTCTACTTGGGCTAACCCGGTGTAGAAAACAAGAGTGATGTAACCAAGATACTCAATGCTGTCCACAATTCTCTACACATGTGAGATCATGCTTAGGGGTTTGAAATTTTTCAGATATAACAATGAATTTGCTAAATCCTGCACAACTTCACAAAACTCATTAGAAATTTCAGGTGCAAAGATAAATCTCCCCCTTTCATCCATTTGTCTTCAATCCATACTCCCCCTTAATTGACAAGATAAACTCAATTAAGAAACAAGGGATGAAAGTATGATTGGAATACCTTCACTTTTCTCAAGATGGTATTAATCTAAGAATCCCATCTTCTTTAGATTGGCTCCCCCTCAAGGGGTGCACTCCGTTCTGTCCAAACCATCCTCCAGATGAGAATGATCATCATCTTCAATTCCCTGCAATGTTAGCACATGTATATACCAAGAGTATAAGGGAATAAGATGGAACCTCCTTGGTTCATCAATGTGAACAACAAGGTTGAGAAGATTCTCTCAACCGAGATGTCCCATTTTCACCAGTCTTCACACTTGCACATTTGATCTTCATTGATGATTGTGCTGGTGTGGTTCTCAAAACATCTTCATGTGAAATATTCTTCTTCCCTTTTGCCTTAGCAATTTCCAGAACTTTATCTTCAGCTTTTTGCAGATCTTTGGCAAGTTGCAACTGATTTGGCCATATGACAAGTAAATCATTTGGAAGAGTGGCCCCAGTTCTGGAAGTTCCACATGGTTCCTTAGATGCTGTCAAGCTACCTTTCTTAGGAAACTTGTTTTCAATCAATCCCTTCTTCTTCTTCTGGATTGATTGTATTTTTGAGTCCAGTCTGCTTCTATTTACTTTCATGGCTTCTTTACAAAGATCTGTGATATGTCCTTTCTTCCCACAGTAGAAGCATTTCTTGGTGGTCCTTCTGGATGCATCACCCTTCTTGGATTTTAATTCCAAGGACTTCTCTTCATTCTTCAAACTCTTCTTGGGAGCATCTTCCACTTTATTCTGCTTGCTTCCCAAGGAATCTCTCTTAGCCAGGTTCAGTGATCTTCTCTTCATTCCAGCTTCGGAAACATTCGGATATTGATATGTATCAATTCTTTGACCACTTTTTCAACCATCCCAGATGTTGTCAAGTAATCCAAATCTATTTGCAGTAAACAGATGTCTCTGGACCTGTGGATGTTGCTTCATTTCTTCTGGCTTGCTCCCCCTTGGCATGGGCTTCCTCTGTGCTTTGGCATTTAGTGGATTGTACCAACAATCCTTTGCACAATGCCCATACTTATTACAACACCAACACTGACCCACAAATCTTGACCTCTTCAGTCCTTCTGATTGTTGGGTACTTTTCTTGACCTGTTGTGCTGTTTCAGGAGAGCTCTGCTTCTTTACTGTCTTCATCCATATTTGTTTGGAATTATTCTTCCATCCTGCACTTTTTGTGGAAACACAATTAGAAGCATCAGTACAAGATGGTATGGATGGTACCCTCTTTCTAGAAGATGTTGCACTTTTATTAGAGGATGTCTTTCTCCTAGAATCATCCTTCTCAAAGCATACTTGAGTAGCAACATGTCTTCTTCCAGCTGACTGGGAGGATTCAGCTTTAGGTGATTGCAGATGTTTCAATATCACCTCCAGTTCTAAGTATTTCATGTTGAGGGAGTTCTTCTCATCCTCAACAGTTCTTAGCTTTCCTTCCCAATTCTCCACCAGTTGTTTCATCTGGTCTTCATGCACCTTATTCAATTCTTGCAATGAATTGTCCAGCTCCTTCACCAATTTGACTTTTTCTTCAAGTTGAGCATCTCTGACATTCATTGAAACTTTGTGCCTCTTTTCCAGTGCATGGAAAACATCTTTGATTATTATTTTAAAGAATTCTTTCTCAGAAAGGATTCTTTGCAATTCTTCAGTAGTGTCTTCATATCTTTCATTGCAAAGCGATACTGTTTCATCTTTAGCCTTCACTAGCATTCTGAGAGTGTTGGTTATGCCAACCCTTTTAGCCAATTGATATTCCATTGCATTGGCTTCTTCTTCTAGCTGTAATTTTTCTTCTTGAAGTTCAAGGATTCCTGTAGCTATACACATTGCCACTTCCTTGGGTACTGCCTTCTAAAGATATTCGATTGCACTTTGAAGATCTTTCATTGTTCCAACTTCATCACAGCTAGGACAGGCTTTCTTCATTTTCTTGGCCTGTTTCTTCTTTCTATTTTTCTGAGTCTTAGCAGATATCTCCATTTGAGGCTGTTCTTTCATTTCCTCAAATCTGCACTTCATAAAGACTCCCTTGGATCTTTTAGAGGTAACTTCGCTCTGATACCAATTGAAGTGCCCAGATCAGTGTGAATCACTGAGAGGGGGAGGGGGTGAATCAGTGATCCCTTAAAACTTTTTACTAATTGATTCTTAATAAATTAAACCTCTATGGCTGGTTAAAGCCTCGATCCACTCTTCTTGTATCTCTCAACCTTTCCCGGATAATGCAGTAATGAAAAGGCACCGGACACAAGGATTTACAAGGTTCGGCACCAAAGGCCTACATCCTTTCCATGCTCTCCCAGCATGGATTCTCCCATTATAATCTGTTAGTATTACAATGGTCGATACAGCTTCCCACCGTATCTCTCCTGAGTCCCACAGGAGGGCCTTTATACTGCGTCCCACAGTGTTACCAGAGTCCCACTCGCCTGCTCCAGAATCCCACTGAAGACTTCTTCTCCCTGAGTCCCACAGGGTCTTCTCTTGGATCCTCGAGTCACACGAGTAGCTCTTCTTCACATTAAGCTTCTTCAAGTAACTTCAGCAGCCTAGGATAAAGGCTGCTGGCCTTGCTCTGTACCTCTGATCACTTGTGATGATCAGGTCTTCTCGTCTTGCTCAGGCTTTATCTCCTTCTTCTAAGGATGACCTGGCCTCTTTCTTCAAGAATCTTCAATAGCCTCTGAAAAGGTCTGTTGGTCTTTCTCAGCAACTTATGATCACTTCTGTTGATCGGGCTCTTCTCAATCTACTGCAAACTCAGAAAAACAATATCTTTCACTTCAGTCTGGCTCAGTCTCACTTCAATTCAACTTCATGCACTAAGTGCATGGCAACTCTGCATCTTCATGAACTGACTGCATGGCCTTCTCAAATTCTTCAAGATCCTCTGGTCTTGGTCAACTCAAATGCACACAATCAAATTTGACTTGTTTCACATGTGCACGTGCATGCATGCATGCATGCACTCTCCTTATCTTTCTTCTAGGTGCAATAATCCCACAAAGGGTGTAACACTTTAATCACACACCTTATCACTCCTTCACACGTTTAATTCCTTTTGATTACACACACATAAATGTGTGTTATACTTTGTGTGAGTATCCTCTTCTTCTTCTTCTAAGTGTGTACACACTTCACTTAGTGCACACACATAGGTTCGGCCTTCACTTGTTTTGCACACACAATTTATTCTTCATTTTGCACACACTTAAGCTTGGCCTTTCACTTCTTCTTGCACACACACAAACTATTCTTTGTTCTTCAAAGTGTGCACACACAAGGAACTAAAGGCCTCGGGTGTTCCTCTTGTTTTCCACACACACAAATGTGGTGGCCTTCCACCTTTTCACACCCACTGCCCGTAGGATGTTCTCCCAAGTGGAACACACACAAGGTGCACTCCTTCACTTGGCACACAAGCACAAGTCTTGGCCTCGGGTCTTCTCCTACCGCAAAGGAGGCGCGCAAGTCCTCAAGGTACACAAGGGTGCCACTGGCCGCGCAAGAGCACAATGCCTCTAGGCCGCACAAGCCTCGGGTGCAAGGCACCGTGGGCGCGCAAGTGCTACCGCACAGGGGGCACGGTGCACAGAGGGGGTGCGCAAGGTTCTACCGCACAGCCCAACCTCTTCTTCTTGTCACACAAATGAGTTGCGCGCAAGGGACTCCTTCGGGCCAAAGATGGAACCGAGGACTTCAGCCTCGCAAATAGATTGCACGGGGCTTCTTTCTTCGCGAGGCACAAAGGCACTCACGGGACTTCTCTCGAGTTTTTCAGCAAGCAGCACCGAGGTCTCGGCCTCTCTTTATATAGGCAGAGGCGGTGCAGTTCATCCGCGTGATAAATCTCAAACTCCCGAGATCTTTGGATCTTTAGAAATCTTTTCAAATCTTGATTTTTATCCTCTGTTTCACGCGGGCTTCTTATATTTTCTCCTCATCCTCGTGCATGCACATGAAACCGCATGCATGGCCTCTGTTTGGCCCATCCCATGCAAAACATGAACACCGTGTGGCCTCGGCACTTTGTTTGCCTTCGGCCTTCATCGAATTTCTCCATCCAACGTTTGCATGCATATTTTATTGCATGTATATGTTAAGTGTGTCCAGACGAGCTCAATGGTGTCTTCATCTTCGTCGATGGTGGCCGGGAACTCGAAATCAACGTTCGGGAGGCTCTGGTTCATGCGGCGGCTCGCGGGTGGCTTCGGGGTGGCTCGACGAAGGAGACGAGCCGGGAGCCGTCGGATCGGGCGATCAAAAGACATCGGATGGCCGGATTAAATCGCGGCGCGCGACAGATGAGATGAGCGGCGCCGATCGTCCGTGAGATCAAATGGACGGCCTGGATTCACTCCGGGTGAATTTTCCGCGTCCCACAACGAAACGGAGGCCGATTTTCACGCGGCTTATCAATGTGCCGCTGCCGCAACTCACCAATTGAACTTCTCTCCTCCCGGTGCCGCCCCGCACCGGGTTCTCTCTACGGGCGCGCTCTGCGCCCACCTTTCTCCCTGCGGGCGCGCCACTGGCGCCCACTATGCATCCTCCGGGCGCGCTCTGGCGCCCATGCTGCGCAGGCTTGATCCCCTGCGTGGCCCCGGCTTACACACGGCCGCGGCCTCTCGGGCTGGCCCCATGGGATCCCCTTGGGCGTGGTGACCTAGTCCCACATGTGCCTTGGGTTGAACCCTTAAGGCTGGCTTGAGATGGCTAATTTTTTGCAAGTAATGTAACAAGTACTTTGTTAAAAACAAAGTAACCAAGTTCAAATGCCACTTCAACCTTCTTCATTTTTCCTCTTCATTACAATTCCTCCATCCTCCTCACATATACTCAGTACATAGAATGTGGAATTCCCGAAGGGTCTTCTTCATCAACCGAGCTCCTAAATCAAACATATTCTTCAAAGAACTTCATTGATCTAATCAGAGAGGTCGGAACAAATTTAAATCCACATGCACTAAGAGATAGTGCATGGTCTTCTAATCATGTTGTGACAATGTATCTATTTGATACACGTGCTTTGAACTTATGATCAGCTTAGCAATCGTCTGATTTACATGAAGAATGTTTCAACCACATCTCCTATGTCACTTAGTGAATCTCCTAAGTGACATGCATCTTAGTACCATGGTCATTCTTCATTCATCACCATCACCATCACAACCTTTGTCATTCACATCTTGACAATTCTTGACATCCATTCATTCTAAGACAACAACATGTCTCATTGACAACAAATGCAACACAGTGCACTTCAAAAGGGTTTTCAAAGAAAATTCATTTATGAAATATTATTTTAATATTACAAATATATCCCATTAATTATTCTAAAGGTTATGATTAAAAAAATATTCATAATGGATGAATGGTCACTATTTATCTCTTGATAATATTTGAGATTGTTAAATTTATCCAGAGAAAATCACCTTATTTATATTTTTTTCCATAGTAATGAAATTTTTCAAAAATATACATTTTATCCCAGTCATGGATATTATTTTATCCAAATCATATACCATATTTACATATTAATTTTATTTTTATTTTTAATTTCTAAAGTAGGGAAATATTGATAAATCCATATACTAAAATAAATATTTAGATTTATTTACATGTAATAATGTTAATTTGTTAAATATAACATTCAACATATTAAAAATTATATGAAAATTAAATAATTAGTAGGACAATAGTTTTATAGACCCAACATGGATCAGTAGGTCTCATGGGAAAAATTAATTGGCCGAATTAATCGTATTTTCACCCATATTTTAAAAGTATCTAGTGATATTTATTGTAAATAAAAATATTATCATGGCTAAGACAATGAAATCTATTAATAATAATTACCTTTATTTATGATTCAGGTCTTATTATTCTTGATATTGTTACATTTATATTATTATTGTATGAATTTTGTTATAATGTTATCGATAAAATTAAATGTGTGTTCAGTTTTTCAACTTACAATATTGAATGTATATTATCTAATCATGATATAATAGACATTTATTAAATGTAATTCTTGTATTATTATTTAAAATTATATAATGATAATTTCTTATCGATTCATGCTAGATTTTTTTACAAACCCCTTACTGGTCATTTGATCTCTCCCATTATTTTATTCCATTCCCATGTATGTATATATAGTTATTTTATTGTGTTCAATGATGAGGCATATTTTCCATTAAGATGTTTTATTTTTACCCCACATTAAAATGGGTATAATTTATGTATCTGAATCTCCAATACTAATAAAATGATCATTCATTTTACATTTTACCCCATGTCTTTTTTCAGTTATAATAAAATAAATGTCAGCACACGGTCTTTTGGTTTTAGTTTGTTACATAATCTATAGATTTAATTAAAAACATTAATAAATAAATAAATATTTAAATTATTAATTTTAAAAATTATACACTAAAAATATAGTTATGGACATAATCACTTTTTACTTATTAATGATTATATATTTATTCCTAAAAACGAGATAAATAATGAATGGAAGGATTATCATTAATTAAAAATACATTAAGACAACATTAATATAATGATCAATATAAATTTTCAGATAAAATTTTATAATAATAAAAAGAATGTATTTTGTAATAAAAATATAGTTTTTAATAAATATATGAGATTATTAAAAATTTAAATATTATTCATAGGAATCAATAAGAAAATTCAAATAATGGAAAAAATTCCCAGGTAAATTTCATAATTTTATTAGACATATTCATAACCACTAAACAAATGACTATATTATGAATGTATACTATATGAATGGTTCATTTAGATATGAGGATGTGTGTAAATAATGTAATCCAATACCTCAAGTTAATTCTAAATTAATAACATATAAAACCTATGGATTTTACAATCAGTCCTCTATATAATTAAATCTCACTTGATATAATGTCACTTTAAAAAAATATTGAGAATATATCTTTTTCATCACATCCTCAGGATCTCATGTCACATTACCAAAATTTTTATACCTCTAGAGAAGATTAATAACGCAGGATGGATAGTTTTTGAATCATTACATCTACAATCCAATTTTTGTATAGTTTTTTAAATTATAGGGAAAATAATTTCCTAGTGGTATAACCTATGAGTAGAGTAGATATGAATGATTCTTTGGGTTCTTACATAAATGATATAAATGAAATAATCTACGAACATGACAAAATATCAATGGAATCCATAAACGATAAAAAGACTATCTAAATCTGATAATGAGTACTAAAATGGAAAACATATAAAGGTACACTCTTTTCTTTCTCTTAGAATCTCAATACCTTCTTCCATATTAAAATTCATAAGGAAAACCTCGAATAAAAACTAAAATTTAAATCTCATCAAATATTTTCATTATAAATATTATAAAGAATCTGAGCGACCAAGACATATCCATCATATGAAAATTTATATGTAGGAAGCATTATTCATTATTGAACGTTCTCATACCATCATTATTAACGTTAAACTCCGAAACATTTATCCCCTTTTTTAAAGTTACATATCTTCATTCTATTCCACATTAATGTTCACATTGAAGGATGGTTGAACACTCAGTTGAGAAAGATATGTATTATAATATTCATTCAACATCATAGGAATAACATTTGAATATAAATATATGTTGGATATTCTATGATCCTCATTTTAGAAAAAATTATATAATCCATTCAACACAGGGGATCTACAACACTATTCTCTTTAATGGGGAGGTAATACATTGAGTATTAATAATTTTTAAGCAATTCCAATTATATTCTTTGGATAATTTTAAACTCTTTGTTGGTGAATATATATATTACACTTTTATGGTAATTATATTTTTTACTCTATTATCTTCATTGATAATTTATCATTACCATACATGAATATATTACCACCACTAACCTTGGGTCATTGATTGTATTATTTTAGTCTTGAAACATTTATCAATGTGAGGAATAAGTTTTCACCTTTTAATTCTACATAAGAAAATATATAATTATATTATTTTAAACAACAATATAAATAAAAAATTATTCCTACAACATTGGATACTATGACCACATGTACATTGACCAACCTTTTCTTTAGTCCCTTGAAATTTTCAAAAATTAATTTGTCTATATAAACCTGACTCCCTTTTAAGATGACTACGTTAGTGGATTATATATACATGAAAATTTAATAATAATTACACATCAATATCTATATAATTCAAGAAAATAGTAATGTAGACATAATGTTTATTCTTGACCAATGTTAAATAACAAATATCCTTGATAGATCCATTAAAAGACCCTTGGTTGAGATTGTACGACACAAAAACAAATATTTCTATTTTACAAATTTACCCATGGTAATTTTTTTTCAAAAAATTTTTTCATAATTTTTTTGGTACAATCCTTGCATGATATTCATGATATTTATAATCATGGAATATATATAATGATCATCCATAAGTACTGCCAAAAAATTGTAAATTGTTATATCTAAGGACTTTTATAAACAAATTTAATTAATCTAGTGAAAAAATTAGAAATTTAAAATTAAATAATTATATATTTGACATACCTATACTTCATAATGAGGGTTTTCTGGGGAATTTGTTCTATATTTAAACTCAATTACATAAAATTATAGATTAACAAAAAATTTCAAAAAAAAGTATCAATAAGGGGGTATTATTCTTATTATTGACCTTGATATTTTTTCATGTTCCTAATAATCATTACAGGGTATCATTGATCTATATTTATTCTTAAAAAAGAATAAATTACATTAAGTTGATGAATATATAATAAATAATCCATTATAAAGATTCTACTGTTGTTTCTTATTTAATTCATATCTCTCAATTGTAGAAAATATATATGTAGTCTATGAAATAGTTGCATCACAAGGTATGAGTTCTATTGAAAACTCAACATCATGAATCAAAATAATACTATGCATATCTTTTGAAAAATCAATAACAATATTCCTTAAAAATATACATATAATTGATATGGTGTTTCTACCATACCATCTAATGGTATTTCCCCACTTGAATTGGAATGTGATCATATAATATTGATTTAACATCCATTAAAAATTCATAATTATGAACACATTAATTGATAGTCATATGTTTAAAAAAAAACCAAATCTGGTTTTCCTTCCATTAAAATTTACATGGGATATATATATATAAATCCAATCTTTTTGAAAATTAACATTAAATTCAACTATAAAGGGAACTACAAAATTTATAGAAGAACATTCCCACAATCGTTGGATGGAGAAGAATCATATATTTAAGATCCAATAATTTTAGAATTAATATTATTCAATAATAGTTATACACATAATTGATTAGGTGGTAGTGTGATAACACTATCATGAAATTAATTATATATAGCACAAAGGCTATTATTAGAATAAAATAATTCATTTTCAGTTCTAGAGTAGATTGTATGTTTACATTTCATCACTTGGTTTTGGTAGCCCACATCGGTAACACTAATCATTCAAGGATACAATTTCACTATGGTGATAAGTGGTTACTAATGTTGATCATCTTTATTAACCATTGGTTTCAATAACTATTAAGAATAATTACCATACTCATTGAATTTTAAATACTAGATTTATTTTTGGTGAATATTTCATAAATCTCTTAATCTACTCGCATCATTGTCTTACTTTTTACGATTTCTTTGACAATGGATTTTGAATGAACTTATCTTCAACACATGATGAATTTACTATCCCCATAATATAAAATCATGTATGTTTATTTACACACATAATTCATAATAGAAGTTTTATATTCTTCTATCTATATTTATTTTTATTAGAGTTTAATTTAATTTATATCATTATTTTCATTTAAAAAACATATGATTGATATGCCTCTTTTTATAAAATTCTACCTTTAGTTAATTTCAAAAACAAATCATTTATAATTAATTATTTATGTATAAAACCTTGGGATACATGTGTTTATGTCACTAAGGTATCAATCAATCGATCATTCATTTTAGATAATAATATTATAAGCATAACCCATAATTATTGTAATGTTTTACTCATAGTTACTAATAGATTAGTCATACTTCTACATTATCATAAGGAATTAATTCACTATTTTAATAAAAAAAAGTTACCCTTGATATAATTTACATAGAAATTATTCCTACAATATTGAATTTTTTAATTCTTATTTTCTCATGTAAATTCTAAAGTGACACCATTTACATGATTCACCATCAAAATGATACATCTATTAACTAAATTTTCATGCTCTGATAACACGATAGAAAAATTATTTTATCAATGGTAATGGAAAATTACTCGTTAACTTATAGATATTATATATATTATAATAAGGTATATGTTCTAGAATTGTGGAATCAATATTGGTTTCATCCATTTTTATCATTTTTATGCTTAGAATGATTCATGTAATGAGACAGTTTCATGAACATGTTATTGTGAATTTCTAATCAAGATCACATTGCAATTTGATTATCATTTAGACGATGATTAAATAATAGAACACATTAAAAACTATCATTGTTTTTTGTAGTTCAATTATTTTATTATAACCAAAAAGTATTGTTTGAGAAATAATATGAATAGTAAGAAAACATATAATCATGGAAATAATTTATACAGTGTATAAATAAATCTACCTTCTTTCTAATCTGCTATACCAAGGGTATAATATTATTCATTTAAAGTCATAATCTATACAAATCCTTTACAATTGTTCTAAAATAAAATTTAAATCAACCTAATGATATCCCCAAGGAGTTCCAATTAATTTGTGAAGTTTGAAGACCTCTCAATGTGCCCCCTTGACGATCAAGTTAAAACTATTTCTATCATTTTAGTGTTATTAACCCTATGCAAATATCTATGAAAATTGCATCCACTATCAGGTATAAATACCATAATTTATTTTATATGAAACATCCCTTCTTTATTTTCAATAACATATGTTTTCCCTTATAAATAGTCCTATAATGAGGGTTATATCAAAACATTCATCCATAAATATTCTATAAAATAGTAATAGTGTATTTTACACCATCTAAATTAATAAAAATATTACATATATTAATATTGAATCTTATTTATAAATATTCATTATGTATGGTTTTGATCATCCTAAAAACATAAATGGTTTATTGTCTTTAAAAAACATTGAAACAAAAAATTAGGTACATACATTATATACAATATAATGTCCCATTATTTTCCAACATAGATATTACTTAAGAATAGAAGAACATTTATTATATTGAAAATAACAATGCTAGGGTCTTGTAGGTGTTGTGCCTTTAGAAACATGATATTATTACAACTTTTTCAGAAAATATCTACATTATTTCCCACTATGTTATTAATAAGGACTATTTTATGGCATATCATACATAGTAACTTCATTCATAACCTAGTGAAAGGAAACACATGAAAGGGCCAGATAAGATGTTATTTGTTGGTGAAAAGGATTATATCAATGATCAAATGATAATAACATGAACATAAGGGTAACTGAACATGCTCATTACATTTAACAATAATACCATTCATATCATAGATCATATTATCAAGTAATGGGAAAATGTTTAATTTTAATAAGGCATGAATCATAATGGAATCAATAATCATAAAACATAAGAATAAAACATTTCTCTAATAGATTATATTTCATCCTACACATATGTATAAAAATCCATTTCCATAGTAGTCGAGGAACATTTCCATGAAAATATTAGTTGAATTGTTTTACTAAAAAAACCATCATAATAGGCAAGGTTTAATTCAAAGAGTATCATTGAAGATAAATTACACGCATAAACTAAGTTCACTTACAATTACAGTCTTGTTTATCTAATGATATATAAAAACATTCCTAGTGAATTTGATGGATATATAGGTCCCACCCATCATTGGATATATCATGACCAATATCATTGGTTATAAAATACATCAACTTTTGGTCATAACGTAACCACCATCATTGTTAATAACATAGATGCAATCCATGGTTATAACATAACAAAATTCATTTTTTATAATAAATACTCTCTTACATAATGAAAAACATTTAAATGCATGCTGCAGGATCATAACACATTCATTATATCATTACATCATGTCCAATGAAAAAAATGAGTTTTGGAGGCATTTGTTCAATTCAATATTAAACAACACATGGGTGATTAATGTGATTCACATACATCACATAATCATAAAAAATAACAACCCATGAAAAAATAAACATAGTTTAATTAAATTATATAATAATTAATAACTAAATAATATAAAAATTACATCAAAAAATTGATAATTGGTTTGAAATATCACATGGAACAATTCCTAAAGATAATACCATTGCTTAGTTTCAAATATAATTATTAAAAATTTGTTATTTAAAAATTATTTTGTGGAATTTTTCAACGAAAATAATGTTGGTAATTTTTAATGTATGATTGAAATCATGTATTTTTCATCATGGCTTGAAATTATTTTCATGTCGTATATGTTAAAATAAAACAAATTTTCATGTCTTTGTAGACCTGTTAAAAAAGTACATTGTATGGAAAATTAAAAGAGGATTCCTTTTTAAATATTTTATAAAATGTCAAATATTTGTGAATATTAAATAAATAATTATTTGATAATAGAAAAAATTATGTTTAAATATTTTTTAATAACATAAGAATGGAATAAAATGGTTTTTTGATTGATGATAAAAATAAAGTCATTTTTTCTTATTTCACAATTTTGTATCACGATTAATTACGTTGAGGAAAAAGTAAAGGAAAATATTTATTTTTAATATTAAAATATATTAGAATAATATTAAGGAGTTTCATGGATATATAGATCATAATATTTCTTAATCATGAACATAATCACAGATAGTCAAGATAAACAATTAGATTTTTACATAAAACCCAGCACACTTTGGTAGATTTTAAATCATAAGAACTGTTGATAAAATAAACATTTACGATATAAATATATATTCAAATAATTTTATGGGGACGATAATGAATTAAATTCAACATTATTATATACACCACAAAAAATAATCTAGTGGTGTATAGGGTATGTGTCCCATTGAAAAAATTTGATATAAAAATCCCTTAACTCAGGTAAAAATTAGTTATTATGAATTGGAATATCCAACATAATAAATATATTTTCATTATAAATCAATTAAATAATAATATTCATATATACCATATTATATAACCTCTTATCACACATTGATTAAAACATTATAATTAATGTCATTTTTTCGTGTGATATCTACACTGTTTTTCATTTACGGTATTGTTTGGTAGTTTTTATCATCGTTTATATATATATATATATATTTACATTCTGTAAATAATGTTAATAATTATATAAATATAATATATATTTATTATATTTTTTCCTTGAGTCATTCATAAAATGTATTTAGTGAAAAGTGAATTGCACCATATTTGGAGATGGTAGGTCATACATACACAGAAATGCGGCTATCATTCATTAAATAGATGAATTAATTGATAGGTAAATAATAAAACCCCTTTAAATAGTTGTAACTATGTTATATATATCTTATATATTCATTAAATCCATCCTTATTAACATCCAAGGTAAATAGAAATGAAAAACGAAACACAACAATTCGTGGCAGGGGTATTCCACACAAACAGATGATTGACATTATTGATTTCTATCGGATTGGAAGGTAAGGAGGTATATACGATATTATTATTTTATAAGTGAGTTATTTTCATAAGTATTATATAAAAAAATTAAAACCATCATAATAACCATTCAAAAAATATGGCGATGGGAAATGAATTGTATGGCTCTGTGTAGAAAGTAAGCCATACGTAGACACAAGAGATACTTAAACATCTCTTTTGATGTAAAGGGGGTCAATAAATTAAGATTAAAAATCATAAAACATTTAAATATCATTAGAATACCTATGTTATTATATTATCGATAAATTACTTTATTTATACAAGTTATAAGACTAATAAAAATAAAGATATTTGTTTTGAAAATCATGTCTTTTTCAAATAATTCCATTAGATCACCTCTTAGGGGCGCCACTGTTGGTAATTTTGGAAGAAAATAACTTATATGATCTATATATTGGAGTTTATAAGGGAACACATAATTTTTTGTGGATATTAATGTATTTATGTGATGTAAAGAAGAGATAGGAGGCATTCCCTTTTATAAATGATGGGAGGGGAACTCTTGAAATTTTATAAGATAATAAATTGAAGTAAATCAATTTTGATGTAAAAAATTTTAATCATGGTAATATTAAACTTCAATATAATTATATGTTGAAATAATCTCATCCCATTAAATTAAAAATATTTTACGTCACATTCTAACCTTTATTAATTGTTTACCCATTATTACCCCTTTTGACCATTACCATAATATTAATAATATATTCCTATTAAGGGTTAATAATGATTAAATTGAATTGAAAAAGCCCATAAATGGAACATGTTTTATTTTTAAAACTGCATCCTATTAACTTTGCTAAATATATATTTTATGATTATTTACTCATTTAACTAAATATTATTTGTTATAACATATTATTATGGTCTTTTTAATACTATTTATTTTATTTGAAATTAAATTCGTCAAGACACCGATAGAAATAAAATATAAATCATTGAATAAAAAAAATTATCATATAGATCATTCTTTTTTTTGGAACAAAATATGTGTTTAAAATTACAAAAAATGAAATATTTTTAAATCATTTTATATTTTTTTATTTATTTGTGAAATAATTCATTGGAGTTGCATAATAATTTTAAATCATTTTATATATAATAAAATTAAGAAAAAATATATGATGAAGTAAATTTAATTAATATTTATATAGAAACACATATTCAATCATAAATATAATTCTTTCTATATGTGGACAGATAAAAGATATTCAAATATAATAGAGTAACATTTTGTATCATTTATTCCATTAAATATTATCTTGATCATCTTCATGAAAATATTCCATTAAAAAAATTCAATATTGTAATTATTTAATAAGTGATAAATTTCAGTAATATAATAAAAATTAGGATGATAATCTATGGTCTTAACACTTAATATTAACAAATATTTACTTGTTTTTCCTTTTATATAGGAGATATGTTTATTCACTGTTACTACTCATATTTATAATAAAATAGAAGGTGTATATTTACCATATTTTAGTCTTAATATTCAAAATTTGGACACAATATAATTTTTTTTAATAATAATAAGTTGTAGCAATTAAAATTTAAAATAATAGTTTAACATGCAATGAATCCTTTATTCTTATAACAATACATTAGAAGTATAAAACATATTTTTTTAAAAATTACTAGAAAAAATATTAGAAGAATTTTATAAAATTTTAATTGAAATATAATATAATATATATACATTTAATTAAAATAATTCATATAAATTTATTTATTTAATTTATTAATAGAACACATGCTTCTATGTGTGAAAAAAGTTTTCGGAAATTAATTTTTTTCTTTAAAATGATATATTTTTCAAATCAATTGGAAGACATTTAATTTATTTTATACAGATATAAACTATAATTTATTCTTAATTTACATAGTAATTTTCATACCATCCAATACAACACCTAAGTGGAAACTATCACATAATAATATTTCAATAGTAAATCATGGATCATTAAAACTCAGTGTTGCATAAAATATAATTTTTCCAATAAATCATATTTATTTGAAAAAAATATTTCATAAAATATCATGGTGTTGTATTCTATGCCAATATAATTAATTTCTCCCAAAAAAATCATCACTATGATAATAAATTGAAGATATATTAATTTCATTACATCATCAAGTTCATACATAGAATATTTGAAATGGTGACTTCTCTAGATGAATTTTACCAATTGATTGGTAATATTCCATAGTAGGTTATTTTTATTATAAAATATTCCAACCATTTATTGTTTTTAATAAATATCATGTCGCTTGTTATGACATCTGATTTCATTACTTATGATATAACATGTGTGTAGTTCCTTTATAGAGTTTCTTGGAATACATCATGATCTTGAGTGAGATTTGATGGATGTATCAAACCATAAGCTATTATACCTAATCAATCAATAATATCAAAAGGAAAAATATACCCAGGAATCATCTTTTAAATTGTTAAAAAAATCATATCATTATTCTGTGAATAAAATAATATATAAACCTTCTCATTAATAGACTATTCTAGACCATGTCAGTGATTATCAGTGTAACCATTCTATCAACTCTATTCTGCCATGATGTACTACTCAAAACCTATCACATTCCTTATCATTCCATCATGTGGTAATTATAAACATATTTTCATTGAGTTCTTAATATAGATCCATTGTCACGACCCATCCCCCAGGGCCCGTATCGTGACTACCCCAAGCCTGCCTTCCATAGGCAAGGAGCTAGCGACTAGTACCAAAGGGGTAATTCCCTAAAAATGGGAAGACATTGCCTTTATAAAATGTAAACACCTACAACCAGAGTACAAGAAGAAGAAAAAACTATGTATGCTGTAAAAAAAGTGTGCTGAAAGTACCAAAGGGGCCGGAATACAAGCCCCACAAAATGGTTCAGCTACAATTGAATGAAATTAAAACTGAAAAATACAGACAACTCGATGGTGTCTAGTATCTCATGGATTGTCCACAATGGATCCTACCTGAAGGGTAGGTATAGAAAGCCTCCTCAGTGCTCCATTCCTGTCCGTCTCCTCCAGATATCTTCTCGTCGTGAGGTCCACTACCAGGTACCATCCAGATCTCATACTATCTGCCTCGGTCAGCGTTGTCTGTCATCTGCATCCAACACAACGAGGTTCGGGCATAGCCTGTGCAGCGGTGAGTATAACGATACTTAGTAGGGACCCATAGACCCTCAATTTCTCACAAAATCCAACAAGGATAAACCACAATGTAATATTTCAATGGATAACTGTTACATAGTTATATCCCTATACATATACCTATGTTATCAAGTAACTCATCTCAATAATGAGGAAAACACAAAGATCATTGACTCAGCTCAAACCAGGATTTTATTAAGGATTTCAAAATCACATCTGCTGGAGAACTCCTCTTCTGTTGAGCATAGTAGTCCTGTCGTGACTCCGAGGTGCTACTCACTAACCTTAGACTGCTGAGGTACTCATCCTGTTGAGTATTGCGGGTCGGCCGCCTCACAGAATAGCGCTTCCCTCCATGGGTCATCCACCTCACACAGTAGCACTCCCCCTAATAGCCTACATAGGTACACCTCATATTGAGTACCATGGATCATCCACCTCACATAGTAGAACTCCTCCGCCATGGGTCTACCACCCCACACAGAAGTGCTCCCCACTAGGCTAGTCAAGTCACTCCGAAACAAATCAGACAAGATGTCATCGTGTCTCAGCCTGCTATTAGGTCTCTGTAATCTGTATGCTCATCTCCAGGAGTATCCGCACCATGAGTTACTAGTTTATACTCCATTTTCTATGAAGCCTCTTGTGGACGTATCTCAAAGGACCGGCACATCATAGGGGTATCAATGCAACAGACGACACATCAATCAGAGGTCTGGTCTGTGAGTTATTCCCATTTTAATCCTGGGCGCCCGATTGGTTTAGTGTATGAACCAACCTGACCCCAACTCAAATATACCCTGAAATCCCATGGTGTATACTCAATGGGACAGTTTCCCAACGATATTACCAACACCGATGATGGTTCGTCTAATGGACGTTCGGTCTGAGAGTTCTTGGATTTTCCGTTCCAGGTGCCTGGTGGGTTTCTAAGATAAAACCAACCTCACCACACTCCAACTGTGTCCAATCCTCAAGTGAAGTATTTCAAAAGAACTGTCTCATTAAAAGGAATCCAACGTAGATGACGGCACGTCAATAGGACGTCCGGTCCTTATTTTATAAGTGTTTCCGCTCCGAGGGCCCGGTTGGTTTAGGGTTTGAACCAACCCGGTCGTACCCAAATACCGACAAAACCCAGAGTGTAATATACCAAAACGACCGCCTCAATCCAAGGATTCCTACGCATTCGACGGTGTATCGATTGTACGTTCTTACTTCATGTTATGAGCGAATAACCGAAAACGGTTCGAAGAGGGGGGTCTCGGCCCGGTCCAACTCGGCCCCACCCGCCCAGGGTCGGCCCGAACTGGGTTGACTAGACCCGGATATGGGTCTGGCCCGATTCGGCTGTCGTGGCCCGGCACGGAGGCTGAAGCCCGGCCCGCGCGGTAGGCTGTTCGGCCCGCGCTGCAGGATGCCTGGTGGCCGACCGCGGCTCGGCTAGGTTGGCCGAGCGGGGGGGGGGGGGGGGGGTTGAGGGAGGACCCCTCCAGTTCATCGTAACGGCGGCGCCATGCTGGCACTGCCTGGCCTCCGCAGAACCCGTGTGGTGCGGGTTCCCCTCCACCTCTGCCGTGGCCGGTGTCATGGCGCGCCGCCGAGATCTTCCGCGGGCCACTAGAGTCATTCTGGTGGTCAGTTTTAGCTCCCTTCTCCTCCTACGGCCTTCTTGGTTTCTACTCTTCACTGCGACGTCCTCAAATCAATGTTTCCCTTTCATTCATCTATCACCCAACATACTGTGCATCACGAACAAGATGGCAGAGCGTCCATACTTGTTCGTTAGCCCGTACCCACCTCATTAGTGGTTCAAACAATCACCCAAAAAATAATATCCCACATTCGAGGGTATAATTCACATATATAATATTATAAAAACCCCCTACCTCGATTCAAGGTGCGTTCGTCATTGATGGAGTCAATTCATTAATGTTGGGGTGCGTCTGAGGAGAAGGCATCATTGATGGCGACCGACGTCTTCTCTTTTGACATGGAGGAAGAGGAAGGAATTTAGCTTTACTCATGGGAGTCACCTCGCATTCTGGTCTCGGTTGATGAAGTGGATGAAGAAGAAGTTTCTTCTCATTCTTCGAGTAGTAGAGTGTTCTTCGTCATGGAAAAAATATATTCCACAAAGAGTTCTTCACCAATCCTCTCAAAGATCCACCAACCCACTAAAATAATAGGCTCTCATATTATTTAATTTTTGAAAAGCTTTTCAAAATTCAAATTCTATAACTAAATTAATTGAATATGTTCCATTCATTAATTAGTGTGTTGGAATATTAAATGTGAGGTGGAAGGTGAAGATTTAATGGGGTTCATTGGTATTAAAGAGGAGAGTTGAAGAGGATAGGGATCGTGTGGGCCCCACAACCATTATCCTCCCATGAGAGGTTATATGGGGTGTGGGCCCCACAACCAACTCCTCTATAGAGGAAATAACCACCATCAAATAGAAATTATGTACACATAATTTTTTTAACGAATCTCCTAAACTTAACTTCACCTCCGAGAAAACGCAACTTCGGTAAAGGTCTCCTTAGGAGAATATCTGCGATGTGAATTCATCGGTGTCCTGGGATTTCAATTTTGAGCACCGGTTCAAAATATAGAAAATCTCGTATGTACGTTTACTGAACGTACCCGAAAAAACATCATAAATTTATTCGGAGCACACTGGTCCTCGGAATCAGGCATTGTCAGAAACCGTGGACTCGTAAAATTCCAAAAAAATTAAGAAAACATTTTCCTTGAAATTTGCAGGTCTTTACATCCATATTAATGCTTGAGTGAATGCTATTTTTGTATTTAAACTAAACTAGAGGAAGTTGTTGATCACAACAACCATTAAAATGGCTGTGACAAGATATCATCCTATCTTATTTTGTTTAAATTGTTATCTCAAATTGAAAAAGGGTTTTATTTTTATAGTTTTATACCACAATCTCATTTATCTTGAAAAAATATATATTTATAAAAACTCAAAAGGGGAAACTAAAACATTCAAAATATGATGAAACATAAAATCATAATCACTTGATGGAATCCATTAGTCATAATATAATAATACATGGAGACATTTGATATTTTAATAGATAGTTCACTATATATATTCATTAAATAACACCCTATCAAAGAAAAAAAATACATTGGAAGCTTATTTTAATATTTGCAACAATAGAATATCAAATGTGATATCATTATTCCAAAATCACTATAAAGGGAGATAATCAATGCTAAAAATTAAATAAAATTTCGGTAAATGTTTAATAGTAATATTTTCATATAGATTATTTATGAAAATTCATATATATAATTTCTAACTCTTTATTTGAGGATTAGTGTTACCTAATCACCATTATTGACTTCGTAAATTGAGTTGCAACTTTTTGTAACAGAAACAATTCATTACATTTTTAAAAAAATAAGACATTTTAATCGTTAATTTCATAGAAAAAAGGTAGATAATACATAAAACCAAAAAAATCTTATAAAAATTTATGGATTCATCAATATATTATCCTATGAAAATTTACTACATCTCATAAGCTTGATTCTTTCTAGAAGGGAAAGGATATGAATAACACCCAATAAGGAAAAACAATGGAATAAAATTATATATGTTTTTGAGAAATATAAAAAAATAATGTGAATCTTAACATGTAAATGAGGCTAATATATTCAAATGATACATTAAAATATATATTATTATGGTCTCTCAATGAGGTGTCGTAAAAATTACCAAAAGTTATTCACTTAGGTATCGTAAAAGTTATCATCTATATAAGCTAAATTAATTACCCAATAAATTAGAGTTATATAAAGGAATTCCATTCTTAGGTATTAATTTAAATGTGATTCATATAGGTCATAATATAAAATTTCATAAATAACTCAGAGAAAAAAAATGTTTCATATAAATATCATGGTGTTTTGAAATGTTCATAAATACCAGATCATTATATAATTTATAACCCATGGAAAGGGATTTAATGTTTTATGTATATAATTTTGATAACTAAATAATTTTTTTTCTTTTTTAATACCCATAGAAAATAAATTGTTTTTGGTATTCATATAACGAAATTAAAAGGAAATTTCTTGAAGAACTGAGGGAAATTTATAGATGAAATTCAGCAGCATAATAGGATTAAAAACAGTATATGAAAAAATTATTAATAGAGAGGTAAGGGGTATCCTATTAAAAAAATAATATTAATATAGTAATGGGGTAGAAAAATATGTTCATAAGTACCAAGTATGAAAATTTAAAAGCATACTACATAAAAAATGGAACTTAAAAGGAAAAGAGAAAATGAGATTTCTATTACCTTAATGAATGTTCCATTAACATGAATATCTGGACCAATGGGTTTGAGGACAACTTTTTAGGACACCTTATAAAATTAAACTATCATATATTCAGGTGGGATCAATTGGAAGAGATTGAAAATGGTGATATGGGTCGTTATCTGTAGAAAATGATGAAGATTTTCTTATTAATTTTCTTTAGAAACCTAGGTAGTGGTAAATGAAATAAAATGGACCTTATAATGGTATTTTATCTTATTATTAGAAATTTCAAACATAAAATATATATTTATATCTAAAAATAATATATTATAATTTTATATTATATTAATTGGATTGTAAAAGTAATGTTTATGCAAATTAACATTTTTTTTGTTAATGTTTCTATTTTAAAATATTGAATGTAAATTCTATATATGGAAATTTATTTCAACACATTAAAGTAAATAATATTTATAAAATATCACAATTTTAGTATTGGATTGAGGTTATCTAATTATTAAACCATTATGACATAATTATGGTTTCATTAAAATTACAGTAAAACATAAATTAAATTTTTATTACTCACTGAAAAAATATATTATAAAATTAACATAAATTCCTCCTAAACTAATATAAACATGATGATATAAAAAACAATATTTATTTTAATATTAATAAATTTATCTTTTAAATATAAAAATATTTAATTATTAAATATAATATTAGATAGAAATTGGACAGTGAAATCGTATTATCAAATTCCTAACACTTCAAAAAACAACATTATATTATCATTTCTATTTAATGAGTATTTGTATAAAATCATTTCATTAAAATATTCATTTTTAATAATTTATTATTTTATAATAATATTTAATTTTTTTCTAAGAAATAATATTTCTTAATTAATGATCAATTAATCAAAAACTAACTAAATTTTATTTAGATAATCAATTCGTAAAATAGAATCGATGGAACAAAAATTTTATTTATACAAATATATTACAAATAAAATAATTAGTTTCTTGACACATAACACAATAGAGCACTAGAAAAGGATATTTTATCGATGTTTTTTATACTCATAGACTCATGGGGTGGCTCGGCTAA
Organism: Viscum album; assembly: GCA_963277665.1. Classification (NCBI taxonomy): domain Eukaryota; kingdom Viridiplantae; phylum Streptophyta; class Magnoliopsida; order Santalales; family Viscaceae; genus Viscum; species Viscum album. The sequence continues at coordinate 323,869,346 of OY728156.1, forward strand.
CATTGCCTGAGTGAAATTTCAAATCAAATGAACTTCTCCTATAGGAAATATAACTCAGAAAAAACATGATGATTCATGGATTGGTATTGGTCATGAGTGAAGCCTTGTGATGCAACCCCCTCCTAATCTTCCACAAATGGGCTTCATATGACATAAATCAACTTGTTTAGGATCTCATTTCTTATTTATGTATTCATTGACCATTATCATTTATATTTATAAAAAAAATTATAACATTAAAATTTTTATTATTAGTATTGTTTGCAACCATCCTAAAGACCAAAGGTAATTCAGTGTTCAAAACCTGATGGTCACGTTTCAATTCATACTTAATTAATAAATAAAGGGATACCTTTGTTTTGTGAATAATATAATATAACACACATTTTCAGGAATCAAATGTCATTAAAAACGTTTGGGTTGTAACATTAATCCTCCCTTATGAAAATTTCCCCTATAAATTTCAACTCATTGTCTTAGTTGATGAAATGGGTTATTTATTTTTCCTAATTTATTCCTCTCGATCCGACTTTTATACTTTATATTTTTGTTTCAAAGCACTTTAATGAGGTAGGATGTCCTATTTCATGGAACATGGTATCTATGGTCCATGATCTCTACATGGAGCTCCTTATAAAAGAGGTCATGTTCTATTTTTACCAACCCATTATTTTATTTCATGTGAAGGTTTATTTATGTAATTTTTAATTATAGATATTTGAAATATATCATGAACCTATTCTAGATTTTGAGGAACGTTATGACGATAATTCTTCATTGAATGCAATCAAGGATTTAAAGGGAGCCAATATATATGGGGATGTGCTTCCATTCTTCATAAACCACATTATTATAATCCAATGTTAAATTTGATAGAAGAATTTTTACCCAATAACAAACTCCATGTACCTTTGATGACTATAATGATAGCTCGTATACCGACTCTGAGTAGCCTTTATATATTGTTGGATGTAATGAACATTCTCTATCATATCCTATACAAGATGAGGCCCATGAAGATATTTCTCACTTTCTTTGTCATAACATATAGAAGTTCTACATTGCATGCCATATAGTGCTTCATAGAGTTCCATTTGAATAATTGAATGAAATATTTTTTTTGTATGAGGACTCAAATAATTGGAGATATTGTTCCCATCATACTTTAAATTCTGTTGGCAATAATCATAGAATTTCCCTGATTGTCTAAATATAATTTTTAAATTGTCCACGAGTTTTAGGGTGATAGACTATACTAAAATATAATTTGGTAATCAAATAAAGTAGAATACTTATTCAGATTTTTGACTTGATCCTTGGTTGATAATAAAGAAATGATAGATTTTTTCACTACATGAAACCCAACAACATCATTTACATAAATCCTATAATGTTTTCTGAGAGAGATATCTTCTATAATAGAGATAAAATGGGTCATATTGGTGAGACAACCCATTATAACCGATTTAACATTATTTCGTTTAGTTGTTTTATTGAGACAAGTGAAAAATTACATAGTGATATTATCCAAATTTTATGTTGTTATGGGTAGTGTTTGTAAAACACCTTTATAAATTCATCACCCTTTATTCACTTTTTGACACATCTGTAATGTTTTAGGGTAGTCATAAACTCTCGATTTTCATGTTATCCCACCAATAATTATCATGATGGTCCCTATACATTTTTATATTCTATGATTTTTAGAGTATATAGAGCATTGAGCTCTATACATTATCACTTTATTTATATTAAGAATACACAGAACATAAATCCTTATATGAAATTTAGTAAACCTTCATGATAAATTTTGAACCCCATAAACATCCCATTCTTCAAATAATCTTCCTTCTTCTATAATAAAGGATGTTCTCTTTTATCATTCCAAATATTAGATATTATTGATTGTGAAGATATTGCTAGTGGGAGGTTTGATTATTTACTGTAGATTATTATCCCTATATCCCATTATACTAGGACATAGATCGAAAAAAATCCTTGAATCCCAATCATTTTCAACACAAGTTGGTATTTCCTACACAATGCATTAGTGACTTTTTTTGACTTTCTATATGAAAATGCATTGAACAATCATAGTCTTTATAAAGCTCCAACCATCTCTAATGTCTCATGTTAAATTAATTTTTTTAGGAAAAGATACATTAAACATGTATGGTCTATGAATATATATCATTTAATTCTATAAAGATAGTTCATCCATATATTCAGAGCTAAATAAACCATATCGGATTCCAATACACACGTAAGACAGTTCCTCTCAAGAGGATTCAACAGTTGAAATACATAGGTAATCAACTTTTCATTAGGCATGAGGATATAACCAATACCATTCCTAGATGCATCTCTAAAAATATGAAATCCTTCTATATTAGTGGGAAGAGTTTTTAGGGATACATTAACCAATATCTTCTTCAGCTCTATGAAACTGTATTCACACTCCTTTATCAATATTATCCTAAACCCTTTCCACTTTACCATTATCACTTGATTCAAATGTTGTGATTTTTTCTGAATCCTCATATAATATCCCACAAATCCAACGAATCTATGAATCTCATTTACCATTCTAGGATGATTCCACTCTTCTATAGATATTGTATTGTTATGATCATATGATATTATTTTATTGGTCAAAATGTTTGCAAAGTATGAAACATTTTGTAACCAAATTTTATAATTTTTTACACACCCAAAGAACCGTACCATCCTCAATATTTTCAATATAACCCTTGGACGATCCTCACTCACCTTTATATTTTTGGAATATATCATAATATCATCCATAAAATCTATCAAAAAGTTATCAAGGATGTCCTTAAAATATATATAGATCAATTCTATAAAATTAGGAGCAGTATTCAATAAAAAGTGAATAAAACTCATAATACCAATATGTTGATCAAAGGAATGTTTTTGGAATATATAATTTCATCACCCTCAATTGGGGATAATCAAATTGGAGATCAATATTATAAAATAATTAATCCCCATGTTTTTGGTCAAATAAATCTTCTATCCATAGAAGAGGGTACATATTATTCAATTAGATCATGTTATGTTTTCTATAATCAATGATTCACCACATTGATGTATCTTTATTCCTAAAAAATACAGAATGTTCTCCCCAATGTGGAACCCTTGGTTGGATAAACTCCTTCTAAAAAATATCATGGATTCACTTCTCAAATTCCCCACCTCCACATTTTCCATTATATAGTGGGTCTATGAAATTTTCTTGGAACCAGGAATGAGATCAATTGATAACATTGTCTATCTTTCATGGGGAGGTCCAGAAAACTGTTATGAAAATACATTATTGTATTCTCAAATGATGGTTTTATTCTATATTAATATATATTCATTTTATTATTCATCTTCACTGATCATTTTAAAAAATATGGATACATGATGTTCTTCGAGACAGAGCTCAGGTCATGATATCTCTCCTAGGAAAATAATTGTAGGTTTACCATTCAATTCAACTGAGATATATTTACTTTTGATGTTGATATTAGAATTATAATTACAGAGACATTACATCCCTGTTATAATGTCGAATTCTAGCATGGGAATGACAACAAATTTTTTGACTAGATTATGCTGACCAATGTAAATACTAGAGTATTTATACACTATTTATTCATAGATAACACCTCTAGGAAAAATTCTAGATAAACTTAAACCTATAAATTCATATATTTACAAAATATTATTGGAAAACATAGAGGAAATAAAGGAATGCATATTACCGGAATCAAACAATGTATATGCTAGCTTTGAGGAAAATTTGTGAGTATCTATTACCACTTAATTTGGATCTTCAACATGATCTATTGTGATATCAAATTAATAACCATTGTCTCTTTCCCTTTTACTAGGTTGATGGTTATTCCTCTCTATTTACTTTGGATTGGGACAATTATTGGAAAAAATTCCATGCTTTCCACACATAATGCATTGAACATTTGGCTAGGCCAGAACCATCATCCCTATATAATTAGTGTGGAAATTTTGAGGAAACACATCAATATTATAGTTTTGAGAAATATGGGAATCTATTCCACACATTTAACATTTTCTACTATCCAACAAGAAGTTACCTGAATGACTCATCCCAAATTTTTTCAATATGAAATGTTTCACTTTCATTCTTCCCCTTACATTATCAAACAACCTCACCATGTCCGTCATAAAAAACATTTCTTTTCATTCAATATATGGGAACCCAATATCTCTCTAAAAATTAGTTCAAATTTTGAAGCACTCCTCCCGATCTCATCATAGTTGTTATATTCTCAGTTGGCTATATTCTTTTATTGATGAGTTATTAGGCCACTGAATGATCTATTTACCTTTTCATTAGGATCCATGACAAATCCAGAGGTGTAGTGAGAATGTATTTTGAATTTCATCTCATGACATTCCATAGAATTATTTTCCTTATATATAACCTATATGAAATAAATATCCATTTTCGTTCGCATTGAATGAATAATGTTTTTTAAAGGTTCCACTAAACTCATCCCATAAGCAATTTAACTCGGGAATAACATGATGATTAATAGATTGGGATTGGTCATAAGTTAAGCCTAGTGATACAACCCCCTCATTATCTCCAACAAATGGGCTTCGTATGACATAAATCAACATGTTTAAGAAATAATTTCTTATTTATGTATTCTTTGACCATCATCATTTCTATTTCTAACAGTAATTATAAAAATAAAATTTGTATGATGACTATTGTTTTCAACCATCATAATGACCAAAGGTAATTCAATGTTCAAAACATGATGGTAACATTTCTATTTATACTCTATTCATTACTAAAGGGATACCGTTTTTTGGTGAATAATATAATATAACACACATTTTCAGGAAACAATTATAATTAAAAAAGCTTGGGTTATTACATTAGTCCCCCTGATGAAATTTTCCCATAGAAATTTCAACTCATTGTCATAGTTGATGAAATGAGTCACTTATTTTTCCTAATTTTGTCCTCTAGATCCCACATTTGTTATTTATATTTTTTTTCCCAAAACACTTTAATGATGTAGGATGTCCTATTTCATGTAACATTATCTCTAGGGTCCAAGATCTCTACCAGGAGCTCCTTATAAAAGAGGCCATGTTCTAGTTTTAAAAACATAGAATTTTATTACATCTAAATGGTTATTTATGTAATTCCTAATGATAGGGACATGGATTATATCATGAACCTATTCTAGATTTTGGGGAATGTAATAACGATAATCCATTGCTCGAATGCGATCAATGATTTCATATGAGCCAATATATATGAAGATGGGAATCCCATTCTTCCTAAACCATATTATTCTAATCCAATGATAAATTTGACCGAAGAATATTTCCCCAATAACAAACTCCATGTACCTTTGATTACTATGATGATAGCTCATATACTGACTCTGAGTAGCCTTTATAAGTTGTTTGATGGAATGAAAAATTTATATCATCTCCTACACAAGATGAGGCCCATGAAGATATTTCTCACTTGGTTTATTCTAACATGTAGAAGATCTACATTTCATGCCATAAAGTACTTCATAGAGTCCAATTTCAATACTAGAATAGAGGATATTTTTTCATGAGGACTCATGTAATTGGAGATATTTTTCCCATCGTACATTAAATTCCATTGACTATGTTTGTAGAATTTCGTTTATTATCTAGAAATAATTTTTAGATTTCCCATGAGTGATAGGATATACTAAAATATAATTTGGTACTCGGATAATGTAGAAGACTTATTCAAATTATTGACATGATCCTTGGATGATGATAAAAAAATGATATTATTTTTCACTAAATGAAACCACCCAACATCATTTAAATAAATCCTATAATTTTTATTGAGAGATATATCTTCTCAAATAGAGATAAAATGGGTCATCTTTGTGAGACAACCCACTATGACCGATTTAACATTATTTCTTTTATTTGTTTATATGAGACAAGTGAAAAATTAAATAGTGATATTATCCAAATTTTATATTTTATATGGGTAGTGTTTTTAAAAATCCCTTATAAATTAATCACTTTTTATTCACTTTTGGACACATCTGGAACCTTTTAGGGTAGTCTAAAACTCTTCATTTTCATGTTATCCCACAAATAATTATTATGATGGTCCCTATACATTTTTTATTAGATGATTTTTAGAGTATATAGAGATTTGAGCTCCATACATTATCACCTTATTCATTTCTAGAATACAGAGAACATAAATCCTTATATGAAATTTAGTAAACCTTCTTGATAAAACTTGAAGCCCATAAACTTTCCAATATTCAAATCATCTTCTTTTTTCTGTAATAAAGGATGTTCTCTTTGATCTTTCTTGATATTATCTAGTATTGATTGTGAAGAAATTGGTAGTGGTAGGTTTGATTATTTCCCTTACATTATTATCATCATATCCCGTTATTCTAGGACATAGATCAAAATAAATCCTTGAATCCCCATAATTTTCAACAGAACAACGTCTTTCTTACACAATGAATTAGTGATGTTTTTGACTTTCAGGATGAAAATGCATTGAACAATCATATTATTTATAAGGCTCCAACCATGTCTTATGTATCATGTTAAAATAACTTTTTAGGAAAAGATACATTAAACATGTATGGTCTATGCATATATAACATTTCATCCCATAAAGATAGTTCCTCCATATATTTAGAGAAAAATAAACCATATCAGATTCCAGGACATACGTAAGACAATTACTCTCAAGATGATTCAACACTTGAGATGTAAAAGAAATCACCTTTTCATTAAGCATGAGGATGCACCCAATCCCATTCCTAGATGAATCTCTAAAAATATTTAATCATTCTATAGTAGAGGGTAAAGTTATCAGGGATACATTATCCAATATTATCATCAGATCTAAGGAACATTCTTCCCACTCCGTTATCAAGATAATCCTAAACCCTTTTCAAGTTACCATTGTCAGTTGATTGGAATGTTGTGATTTTTTCTCAAATCCTCATTTAATATCACACAAATCCAATGAATCTATGAATCTCATTTACCATTTTAGGATGATTACACTTCATTACAAATATTGTGTTGGTTGGATCATGTGATATTATTTTATTGGTTAATGTGTTCACAAAGTATGAAACATTTAGTAACCAAATTACATATTTTTTGAAACTCCCAAAGAACCGTACCATCCTCAATGTTTTCAATATAACCCTTGGATGATCCTCATTCACCTAGATATTATTGGAATATATCATAATATCATCCATATAAACTATCAAAAAGTAATCAAGGACATCCTTATAAAATATATTGATCAATGCTATAAAATTTGTAGCAGTAGTCAATAAAAAGTGAATAAATATCATAATACCAATATATTGATCATATGAATGTTTTTGGAATATATTATTTTATCAATCTCAATTTATGATGACCAAATTGGAGAACAATATGATAAAAGAATTAATCCCCATGTTTTTGGTCAAATAAATCTTTTATCCATGGAAGAGGTTACATATTATTCAGTTAGACCATGTTATGTTTTCTATAATCAATGAATCACCACATTGATGTATCTTTATTTCTAAAAAATATATAATGTTCTCTCAAATGTTGAACCCTTGGTTGGATAAATACCTTATCTAAAATATCATGGATTCGCTTCTCAAATTCCCCAACTCCAAATTTTCTATTCTATATGGGGTCTTTAAAATTTTCATGGAACCAGAAACGAGATCAATGGATGACACTATCTCTCTTCCATGGGGAGGTCTAGGTAATTATTTTGAAAATACATGATTGTATACTTAAATGATGGTTTTATTCTATATTAATTTACATTCATTTCATTATTCATCTTCACTGATCATTTTCAAAAATATGGATACATGATGTTCTTCTAGATAGAGCTCAGGTCAAGATATCTCTCCTTTGAAAATAATTATAGGTTTACCATTCAATACTACAGATATTTCTTTAGGTTTTAAGTTGATATTAGAATTATAATTAGAGAGACATTCCATCCCTGATGTAATGTCAAATTCCTGCATGGGAATGACTACATAATTTTCGACTATATTACGCTCACCAATGTAAATACTGGAGTATTTATGCACTATTGATTCAAAGATAATTCCTCAAGGAAAAATGATAGATAAAATTATATCAAGAAATTCATGGATTTACTAAATATTTTTGGAAAACATAGAGTAAATAAAGGAATGTGTAGTACCAGAATCAAACAATGTACATGCGAGCTTTGAGGAAAAAATGTGAGTATCTATTAGCACTTAATTTGGATCTTTAACATGATCTATTGTAATATCAAATCTGTAACCATTGTCTATTTCTCTTTGATGAGGTTGATGGTTATTCATCTCTATTTGCATTCCATGAATGAGGTTTTAATGTATAATAATTCCATAACAAAATAAGTTATTTGTAAATTATGGTGAATACCCAATGAATATAATTTTTTTTGGGTATTTACAAAATGAAAATAAAAAAGAATTTCTTGTTAATATGAGTCAAATTCTGAGATGAAAATTTGGCATCATAACAAGTATGAAATAATGATTTAGAAATCATTAAAAATAGTGGGGTAAAAGGTATACCATTCATAAAAGAATTTTAAAAATGTAAAGGGAAAGACTAAAATTTATATAAGAAAATATTTTAGATTTTTAAAATACATACCTCATAAAAACAGAACATAAATGGAAAATAGAAGTTGAGATTTTCTTCACCTTGAATAGTGTCTCTAAATCATGAGTATCAGAACTTTTTGGTCTTCAAGACACCTTCAGAGGACTACATGGGGGGACTCATGAATGGGTAAATCTATTAAATATTTTTTGAGGATGAATTGTATTTTAATGTGAATGGATAAATGGGTGGGTATTTATAATAAGGGTGGATGATTTGTTTATTAATTTATGTTGACAGATAGGTAGTAAAATATGAAAACCCATGGGATTTCCCATGGTATTGGAAACATTTAATTTTTTTTATATAATTTGATTACAGACAAATTAAAAAACTGATTTTATATTATGTATTTTATCATGGAAAGGTATTGTTTCCAGAAAATGACATTTTTTGTTAAAATTTCCATTTTAAATTTGGATACTAAAATATATATTTGGAAATTTATTATAATATCATAAATTCATTATGTCAAAAATTTAACACCCCGAACTTCCACGATACGCTTCTCATTCAATAATGCAATAGCTTGCATTGTACGCAACTTCGAGTTCTAAAACACCGCGACTAATCAAAGTAGCTGTTATGAATAGTAATAACCACTTTTTAAAATTATAGAAATTTTATATTTCAAAATGGACTTCATTTTTGGATTCGGAATATTGAAATTAGCCTATGTTGAATTTTTGGTATTTTTCTGAGAACTTCTAATTTTTATGAATAGTGAAAAATACTTAAAAACAGCTTTTTTAATCAAAATAATTTATAGTGATAAATTATACTATTTAGTGGTTTTAAAGTATAATTATAATATATTTTTACCATTTTATCCAATGGTGGTCATTATAATTAATTTAACATTGAAATTGGACATAAACAATTGCCAATCTTTTGATATAAATTGTTTCTTAAAAACGTGCTATTTGTTGTAACAGCGGGAATTAATTATAAAATTAATTAATACAACTTATATGTTTGGAATTTTGTAAAATAGACATCATTTTTTAATTAGGAATATCTGTTATAGCTTAGGGTGAAATTTTGGCCTTGTTCTGAAAAACTTCAATTTTTGATGAATAGTGAAACCACTAAGTGGTAGTTAAATAACTGATTTTTCGTTTAAATGAAATATTACCACTTCTATGATTTGATTTTCAAAAATCCGACATACATGGTTGTCATTAAGAAGTAAAATGTGGTTCAATAAGATTAAAATAATTTTTTGGTGAATAGTAACTTTTAAGTTCTTAATCGCGATTAGAGGTAATTAGTGTAGTTTAAGGTAAAAACAATGTTTTAATAATATGATATGAGCTTGAAACTTGTCCTACTCCTATTGGATGAGTCATGGCCGACCAAGACAACCCATGGGTCAACTTGGGGACCCCATGGAGCCACTTTAGTTGGAAAATGACATTAATATATATTTATTTAATGTTAGAATTAAATTGACACAAACATGAGTTATTTTACTAAAACAGTTTTTAAGTGGGGTTAAACAAGTCCAAATTTTGACTATAAATATTCATTAGAAATCTAAAAATATTTCCTACATCATAGTATTTTTTTTATAATTTTTAGACATTAAATAAATTAAATTATTTATGACAACATTATAATGCAGCGATGACCTCATTATTTAAGGATTTAAATAAAATGAGAAGATATTGCAGAATCCAAGGAATACACTTGTCCACAGCCTATTGGATGAGGGGATTTCGAAACCTTATCACCTTATCCTCTAATTATATAAGTGTGGGACCTTTAGAGTCCGAAAAGCATTGTGAAATAGTGTAACATTTCAATCTTTCCAAAAGTGCCCCTCCTCTCCACTTATAAAAGGCCCCCACCTCTCCCACCTCATTTACACTTTCAAGCCATTTGGCTCGGCCAAACTCTGCCCAAATACTCTCCCAACTTCCCCCTTTTACTCATTGAAGCCTTACTTTGGGCAGAACGCTTCCCAATGAAGCCTTTGGCTCAAATCAAAAAGAGTTACCCGATTTTGAGGTAATGTCTTTTCTAATGTTGTTTTGTTTTATTTTTCTTCTCCAACCCCCTAACTCTTTTTATTCATTTCTTTTGTAACAAAACCAGTATACTCAATATACTATGATGTTTTTATAAGAAGTATTCGAGCTACAATTACACACACCTACCTCTAATGGTTGAAGAACATACGGTTTCTGTGGATGGCGAATTTCTGCCTCACGAAACGATGATTGTTCCACACTCATATAACACCTTCAAAGGTGGCCATTAAGATGTAACTATTTTTATATATGATATATAATATGTTTATGTTTTACTTATGATTCTGTATTTCTCATTTATGGCATACTTTATGATTTCCATTATGGGTAAAACGCGATAATTTCATTTTAGGAAGTGCGGACTACCACCCCCTCAAAGTGATTTGAATCGTTGATGCCATATGTGGGATGTATAAAGGATGAAGTAAATGGTATTATACACTATATTATACTGGAATTATATTATACATTTATATCATTATGATTTTGTTCCATTAAATATGAAATTGAAATGAAAGTAGCGTTCATGCGTACGTACGACTTACCGTCTCCATGAACGATGCATTTCATTTCTTACCTCTAAATGTTACGTAATATTATAAATGAATGTATATACTGGATATATAAGATATATAGGATATCTAAATCATGAATATAATTCTGGATATAATGGATATTCTACCACATAAACAACTTGTAATTATAAGAAGTTTATTGTTGACTCAAGTACCAAAGATCGGCAAAACAACAGTTATTAACTTAAATAATTACATAATGTTCATATCATTGTAACAAGTGATATAATAAGGATAATGAAATTGAAAATGGTTCTTAACAAGGTATATATTAACTCTAGTATATTATTCAGGAGGTTAAAGAATGGTTGAGTCATGTCAGACACGAGGTAAGGGAACTTCTAAACCCAATTTCCATTCTTTGGGTTAATCTCCTACTTTCAAATTATGTCATGATATTATTATGTCCAATATTTTATTTGTACATTATTTATGTGTACTTATAGTGAATACACATTATAGATGTACTTTATTTAATGAAATGATCTTTTTAAGGACTTCGTCTCAATCCCCTTTCATTGAGGCATATTTGGTTTTATACACAACTTTCTTTTATACGGTGTATAAACCCCTTTGACTTTTACGTTTATTCAAAAGGAATCTTTTTTATACGAATCATTTTACTAAATGACAAAAATTGAATGTTTTTATTTCCGTACTTATGCGGCGACAATGACATTTCCGCCGCCGTGACCATTATTTGAGTTTCGGCTTCCTCTACAAGCCATAACTTTTTAAATGAAAAATAAATACAAAGTTTTAACTTTCTTTTATTTTTGTTTTGAAAATGGTTTTGAAAACATTTTTATTATATCAATGAGTTGTATTGTTATCTTGTGATTGAAATGTGGAATTGTTATGTTTCCTTTATGCATGTTTTATGTGATACGATTATGTTATGGTTTATGATATGTTTAAACCTATTCATATGAGGAATGCATTGGACTTAATAAGTGACGGGTGGAGCCCGCTATAGCTCCTCGATGCATCGGCAGGTCTCATGAGACAAACTAGTGTCTTGGCATGAGGCCTTGACAAAATCTTATTTGTGGTCTTGGCACGAGGCCTTGGCTACGTGGTTATGATAGTCTGGCATTATGCATTCCATCATTATGAAAGTGGTTATTGATATTGCATGTGATTATTCGACCAGTAGGATATCCATGTGAAGAAGTGAATGGCATTATCTCATTTTACTTTTTCCATATTATGTTGATGTTCAAGTTTAAAAGGCTTTTGTTTTAGTTATACATTACCTTAAATTTTTATGTTTATTTATGAAAGCTTCCGCAATATTGTTATCCTTACGGAGCATCTGAGCTCAACCCTTTCAATGTTTTAATATTTTCCAGGATGTGAAGAAGTATTTTATGAATGACCTACAGGGGTAGTCCGAAGAGGATAGAAGTGTGGACTATAGAGACTTTTTATTTGTTTTTCACTTTATGATGTAATGTAAGACTTATGAATGTATCTATTGTTTCCAAGTCTACTAAACTAATCGGTCTTTCGAGACTTGATCTTTTGTGATCATGCCAATGTTACGAAGTAATGCACTGACTCTGGGTAGCTGGGGTCGGGGTGTTACAGTTGGTATCAGAGGCAGTTTAGTACTAACCTTGGAAACTAGATTTAGATAAACTCTGATTAGAGCACATAGCCCAAAGATAGACTTTGAGGATTAGTATAGAAGAACTTCCTAGAATTTTGTTATTGTAGAGATTTTGTGAGTTTTCCGAGCAATACATCCTTGTATGGATATGAGCAGGTAGAGGCGGCTCTGGCACAGATGTACCTAGGGGTAATACCCGAAAACACCGCTTTGAGCTAGACTCAAACAGGAACTGGTGCACGACAATGTGCCTTGCTGTACTCTTGCTTACGACACTCCCAGGGGATATGCTAGGGATAATTCTCATTTTCTTTACAAACCACTATGAAGGGTTATGAGTATATACTTCCTCAAAGGAAACATTTCTTTTTATGATTATGGATTATATCCATAAATAGTTCAATTTATGTTAGTATTTTATAAGTATGGAATTATGTATTTTGATTCATAAACTAATCTAGTTTATGCCATTGTATAGAAATGGCACCCAGTAGAAGGAATGTGAACTCCAGCAGTACGTATGATCCAATGAGTAAGAAGGATCATATCTTTCACGGTATTAAGCCAACATTTCGATGGGAAATAGTCTCCCATGTGTTCTCAACATATGAAGAAATAGTATCTTGTGTTAATAAGATAAGTAAAGAATTCTCTGAGTCCTATGGCTTTGAAGCGAAGCAAGAGACGAAAGGGATGGAAGAGAGAATGATGTGTAAAGGGATGAGGGGAATGAAGAATTTTCCAATATGTGGTAATTGTGGGAAGAAACATCATGGAACTTGCCTAAAGGGAATGAGAGTTTGTTATAAGTGTAGAGAAAAAGGACACAACGTGCGTGAATTCAAGGGTAAGAAAATGGTTTCAAATGTACAATGCTTCTTCTGTAAGGATTGGGGACACTACGCAAACCAATGTCCAAATCATCAGAGTATTCCCCAAATGATGTTATTGGATAATAATCAAGTTATGATACTACTACAGATGAGGAGTAATGATTAGAGTTCTTTTGTTGTTATTAAATAATTTTATAATTTGAGTGTTGTATCAATGATGTACTGGTTATAATAATTATGGAGTATATAAGGATTATACTGCAGTACTATTTCATCAAGGACTTGAGATTGTGTGGAACCAAGAAAAGTGACTCCACAGTAGGATTAAATTTTTGGAAAATATATGGTTGAGAGAAAGATAGACCATAATATAGTTCTGATACTGAGATTGTGATTTTGGAATAAGACGTGATTGATTTGGATAAATTATATTGGATATACTTTACTTCCTTGAAACTGATTGATGTTTTGTATACATTTTTGGATAGAAGGAGTATATCTAGTATTCTATAAGGAATAAGGGATCATGGTAATTCAGTATGTTTAAAAAGAATACAAGATAAAGGTATTCACATGTTGTTACGTGGGGAAAAGGATCTTCATTATGTTTACCTTCCTTATAAAATTTGGACTGTGAGTTGGATAGAAGTATTTTGGATAACTATTAAGGTTGGAATGGATTAAGTTGATATTTGGATAGTATTGTTTAAGGTTAAAGCATTTCTGAAGATTATTTTTTGGAATATTATAATACTATAGTTTTAGGAAAAGGACAACCTGCAGGGTGGGGAATAGCCCATCGCGTCGGACAAAGCTACAGGAATCAAACCCACAATCATAGTGCGACAGGCCTTTATTTCCTACCACTAGCCTACAGGAAGTCCCTGGTTATTACAAAATAATTTTACTAATCTAAATGGTATGATTTATCATTTGGAACCTTATACAATTAGGATAAGTATAATATTTTTGGGTTCTATTATCTTTTTGAGTGAAAGGTGAGTTGAAGGTTGAAACTCTAATTGTCAAGTATAAATATATATATTCCTATCTGTTATTCAATGAATAAATTAATTCTTAAACTTTAGTAAAGGTATATTAAAACAAAAAATGTTTTATCCTAATACCTTATGTCTTGTTGAACTAATGATATTTTAAATCAACATAGATTGAAGGCTTTGAGGCCCTCAATTTGACACTTGATTGTGATTGATGACCTCAATAACTCCCACAAATATTTACGTTTTTCCTCCAATTATATGTCTCTAATTGCCACCAATGTTCTTCTTACCGAGATCATAATTTGGTGGTGACTTTCTTATTTCCATTTCCCTCTTATTAAGACTAAATTTTATTAACCTTATTTCCGATGTGGGTTTTCCACAAAGGTATTTTCTATTTTCAACCTTTTATTTTCAAAGAAAAATTTCAAATTGCGAGGACGAAATTTATTGAAGGAGAGGAGAATGTAACACCCCGAGCTTCCACGATACGCTTCTCATTCAATAATGCAATAGCTTGCATTGTACGCAACTTCGAGTTCTAAAACACCGCGACTAATCAAAGTAGCCGTTATGAATAGTAATAACCACTTTTTAAAATTATAGAAATTTTATATTTCAAAATGGACTACATTTTTGGATTCGGAATATTGAAATTATCCTATTTTTAATTTTAGGTATTTTTCTGAGAACATCTAATTTTTATGAATAGTGAAAAATACTTAAAAACAAATTTTTTAATCAAAATAATTTATAGTGATAAATTATACTATTTAGTGGTTTTAAAGTATAATTATAATATATTTTTACCATTTTATCCAATGGTGGTCATTAGAATTAATTTAACATTGAAATTGGACATAAACAATTGTCAATCTTTTGATATAAATTGTTTCTTAAAAACACGCTATTTGTTGTAACAGCGGGAATTAATTATAAAATTAGTTAATACAACTTATATGTTTGAAATTTTGTGAAATAGACATCATTTTTGAATTTGCAATATCAATTATAGCTTACGGTGAAATTTTGTCCTTGTTCTGAAAAACTTCAATTTTTGATGAATAGTGAAACCCCTAAGTGGTAGTTAAATAAATGATTTTTTGTTTAAATGAAATATTACCACTTCTGTGATTTTATTTTCAAAAATCTGACATACATGTTTGTCATTAAGAAGTAAAATGTGGTTCAATAAGATTAAAATATTTTTTTGGTGAATATTAACTTTTATGTTCTTAATCGCGATTAGAGGTAATTAGTGTAGTTTAAGGTAAAAACAATGTTTTAATAATATGATATGAGCTTGACACTTGTCCTACTCCTATTGGATGAGTCATGGCCGAACAATAAAACCCATGGGTCAACTTGGGGACCCCATGGAGCCACTTAAGTTGGAAAATGACATTAATATATATTTATTTAATGTTAGAATTAAATTGACACAAACATGAGTTATTTTACTAAAATTGTTTTTAAGTGGGGTTACACAAGTCCAGATTTTGACTATAAAAATTCATTAGAAAGCTAAAAATATTTCCTACATCATAGTAGTTTTTTTATAATTTTTAGACATTAAATAAATTAAATTATTTATGACAACATTATGATGCAGCGATGACCTCATTATTTAACGATTTAAATAAAATGAGAAGATAATGTAGAATCCAAGGCTTACACTTGTCCACAGCCTATTGGATGAGGAGATTTCGAAACCTTATCACATTATCCTCGAATTATATAAGTGTGGGACCTTTAGAATCCGAAAAGCATTGTGAAATAATGAAACATTTCAATCTTTCCAAAAGTGCCCCTCCTCTCCACTTATAAAAGGCCCCCACCTCTCCCACCTCATTTACACTTTCAAGCCATTTGGCTCGGCCAACCTCTGCCCAAATACTCTCCCAACTTCCCCCTTTTACTCCTAGAAGCCTTACTTTGGTCATAACTCTTCCCAAGGAAGCCTTTGGCTCAAATCAAAAAGAGTTACCTGATTTTGAGGTAATGTCTTTTCTAATGTTGTTTTGTTTTATTTTTCTTCTCCAACCCCATAACTCTTTTTATTAATTTCTTTTGTAACAACACCAGTATCCTCAATATACTAGGATATTTTTATAAGAAGTATTCGAGCTACACTTACACACACCTACATATAATGGTTAATGAACATACAGTTTCTGTGGATGGCGAATTTCTGCCTCACGAAATGATGATTGTTCAACACTCATATAACACCTTCAAAGGTGGCCATTAAGATGTCACTATTTTTATATATGATATATAATATGTTTATGTTTTACTTATGATTCTTTATTTCTCATTTATGGAATACTTTATGATTTCCATTATGGGTAAAACACGATAATTTCATTTTAGGAAGTGCGGACTACCGCCCCCTCAAAGTGATTTGAATCGTTAATGCCATATGTGGGATGTATAAATGATTAAGTAAATGGTATTATACACTATATTATACTGGAATTATATTATACATTTATATCATTATGATTTTGTTCCATTAAATATGAAATTTAAATGAAAGTAGCGTTCATGCGTACGTACGGCTTACTGTCTCCATGAACGGTGCATTTCATTTCTTACCTCTAATTGTTACGTCATATTAGAAATGAATGTATATACTGGATATATAAGATATATAGGATATCTAAATCATGAATATAATTCTGGAGATAATGGATATTATACCACATAAACAACTTGTAATTATAAGATGTTTATTGTTGACTCAAGTACCAAAGATCGGCAAAACAACCGTTATTAACTTAAATAATTACATAATGTTCATATCATTGTAACGAGTGATATAATAAGGATAATGAAATTGAAAATGGTTCTTAATAAGGTATATATTAACTCTAGTTTATTATTCAGGAGGTTAAAGAATGGTTGAGTCAAGTCAGACACGAGGTAAGGGAACTTCTAAACCCAATTTCCATTGTTTGGGTTAATCTACTACATTCAAATTATGTCATGATATTATTATGTCCTATATTGTATTTGTACATTATTTATGTGTACTTATAGTGAATACACATTATAGATGTACTTTATTTAAAAAAATGATCTTTTTAAGGACTTCGTCTCAATCCCCTTTCATTGAGGCATATTTGGTTTTATACACAACTTTCTTTTATACGGTGTATAAACCCCTTTGACTTTTATGTTTATTCAAAAGGAATATTTTTTATACGAATCGTTTTACTAAACGACAAAAAGGGAATGTTTTTATTTCCGTACTTATGCGGCGACAATGACTTTTCCGCCGCAGTGACCATTATTTGAGTTTCGGCTTCCTCTACAAGCCATCACTTTTTAAATGAAAAATAAATACAAAGTTTTAAATTTCTTTTATTTTGGTTTTGAAAATGGTTTTGAAAACATTTTTATTATATCAATGAGTCGTATTGATATCTTGTGATTGAAATGTGGAAATGTTATGTTTCCTTTATGCATGTTTTATGTGATACGATTATGTTATGGTTTATGATATGTTTAAACCTATTCATATGAGGAATGAATTGGACTTAATAAGTGACGGGTGGAGCCCGCTATAGCTCCTCGATGCATCGGCAGGTCTCATGAGACAAACTAGTGTCTTGGCATGAGGCCTTGACAAAATCTTATTTGTGGTCTTGGCACGAGGCCTTGGCTACGTGGTTATGATAGTCTAGCATTATGCATTCTATCATTATGAAAGTGGTTATTGATATTGCATGTGATTATTCAACCAGTAGGATATCCATGTGAAGAAGTTAATGGCATTATCTCATTTTACTTTTGCCATATTATGTTGATGTTCAAGTTTAAAAGGCTTTTGTTTTAGTTATACATTGCCTTAAATTTTTATGTTTATTTATGAAAGCTTCCGCAATATTGTTATCCTTACTGAGCATCTGAGCTCACCCCTTTCAATGTTTTAATATTTTCCAGGATGTGAAGAAGTATTTTATGAATGACCTACAGGGGTAGTCCGAAGAGGATATAAGTGTGGACTATGGAGACTTTTTATTTTTTTTCACTTTATGATGTAATGTAAGACTTATGAATGTATCTAGTGTTTCCAAGGCTACTAAACTAATCGATCTTTCGAGACTTGATATTTTGTGATCATGCCAATGTTACGAAGTAATGCACCGACTCTGGGTAGCTGGGGTCGGGGTGTTACAGTTGGTATCAGAGGCAGTTTAGTACTAACCTTGGAAACTAGATTTAGATAAACTCTGATTAGAGCACATAGCCCAAAGATAGACTTTGAGGATTAGTATAGAAGAACTTCCTAGAATTTTGTTATTGTAGAGATTTTGTGAGTTTTCCGAGCAATACATCCTTGTATGGATACGAGCAGGTAGAGGCGGCTCTGGCACAGATGTACCTAGGGGTAAAACCCGAAAACACCGCTTTGAGCTAGACTCAAACAGGAACTGGTGCACGACAACGGGCCTTGCTGTACTCTTGCTTACGACACTCCCGGTGGATATGCTAGGGATAATTCTCATTTTCTTTACAAACCACTATGAAGGGTTATGAGTATATACTTCCTCAAAGGAAACATTTCTTTTTATGATTATGGATTATACCCATAAATAGTTCAATTTATGTTAAGTATTTTATAAGTATGGAATTATGTATTTTGATTCATAAACTAATCTAGTTTATGCCATTGTATAGAAATGGCGCCCAGTAGAAGGAATGTGAACTCCAGCAGTACGTATGATCCAAAGAGTAACAAGGATCGTATCTTTCACGGTATTAAGCCAACATTTCGATGGGAAATAGTCTCCCATGTGTTCTCAAAATATGAAGAAATAGTATCATGTGTTAATAAGATAAGTAAAGAATTCTCTGAGTCCTATGGCTTTGAAGAGAAGCAAGAGACGAAAGGGATGGAAGAGAGAATGATGGATAAAGGGATGAGGGGAAAGAAGAATTTTCCAATATGTGGTAATTGTGGGAAGAAACATCATGGAACTTTCCTAAAGGGAATGAGAGTTTGTTATAAGTGTAGAGAAAAAGGACACAAAGTGCGTGACTGCAAGGGTAAGAAAATGGTTTCAAATGTACAATGCTTCTTCTGCAAGGATTGAGGACACTACGCAAACCAATGTCCAAATCATCAGAGTATGCCCCAAATGATGTTATTGGATAATAATCAAGTTATGATACTACTACAGATGAGGAGTAATGATTAGATTTCTTATGTTGTTATTAAATAATTTTGTAATTTGAGTGTTGTATCAATGATGTACTGGTTATATTAATTATGGAGTATATAAGGATTGTACTGCAGTACTATTTCATCAAGGACTTGAGATTGTGTGGAACCAAGAAAAGTGACTCCACAGTAGGATTAAATTTTTGGAAAATATATGGTTGAGAGAAAGATAGACCATAATATGGTTCTGATACTGAGATTGTGATTTTGGAATAAGACGTGATTGATTTGGATAAATTATATTGGATATACTTTACTTCCTTGAAATTGATTGATGTTTTGTATACATTTTTGGATTGAAGGATTATATCTAGTATTCTATAAGGAATAAGGGATCATGGTAATTCAGTATGTTTAAAAATAATACATGATGAAGGTATTCACATGTTGTTACGTGGGAAAAAGGATCTTCATTATGTTTACCTTCCATATAAAATTTGGACTGTGAGTTGGATAGAAGTATTTTGGATAACTATTAAGGTTGGAATGGATTAAGTTGATATTTGGATAGTATTGTTTAAGGTTAAAGCATTTCTGAAGATTATTTTTGGAATATTATATTACTATAGTTTTAGGAAAAGGACAACCTGTAGGGTGGGGAATAACCTGTCGCGTCAGACAAAGATGCAGGAATCGAACCCACAATCATAGTGCGACAGGCCTTTATTTCCTACCACTAGCCTACCGGAAGTCCCTGGTTATTACAAAATAATTTTACTAATCTAAATAGTATGAGTTATCATTTGGAACCTTATACAATTAGGATAAGTATAATATTTTTGGGTTCTATTATCTTTTTGAGTGAAAGGTGAGTTGAAGGTAGAAACACTAATTGTCAAGCATAAATATATATATACCTATCTGTTATTCAATGAATAAATTATTTCTTAAACTTTAGTAAAGGGATATTAAAAAAATGTGTTATCCTAATAACTTATGTCTTGTTGAACTGATGATATTTTAAATCAACATAGATTGAAGGCTTTGAGGCCCTCAATTTGACAGTTGATTGTGATTGATGACATCAATAACTCCCTACAAATATTTACGTTTTTCCTCCAATTATATGTCTCTAATTTCCACCAATGTTCTCCTTATCGAGATCATAATTTGGTGGTGACTTTCTTATTTCCATTTCCCTCTTATTAAGACTAAATTTTATTAACCTCATTTTAGATGTGGGTTTTCCACAAAGGTATTTTCTATTTTCAACCTTTTATTTTCAAAGAAAAATTTCAAATTGCGAGGACTCAATTTATTGAAGGAGGGGAGAATGTAAAACCCCGAGCTTCCACGATACGCTTCTCATTCAATCATGCAATAGCTTGCATTGTACGCAACTTCGAGTTCTAAAACACCCCGACTAATCAAAGTAGCCGTTATGAATAGTAATAACCACTTTTTAAAGTTATAGAAATTTTATATTTCAAAATGGACTTCATTTTTGGATTCGGAATATCGAAATTAGCCTATGTTAAATTTTTGGTATTTTTCTGAGAACTTCTAATTTTTATGAATAGTGAAAAATACTTAAAAACAACTTTTTTAATAAAAATAATTTATATTGATAAATTATACTATTTAGTGGTTTTAAAGTATAATTATAATATATTTTTACCATTTTATCCAATGGTGGTCATTAGAATTAATTTAACATTGAAATTGCACATAAACAATTGCCAATCTTTTGATATAAATTCTTTCTTAAAAACACGGTATTTGTTGTAACAGAGGGAATTAATTATAAAATTAATTAATACAACATATATTTTTGGAATTTTTTAAAATAGACATCATTTTTGAATTCGGAATATCAATTATATCTTAGGGTGAAATTTTGGCCTTGTTCTGAAAAACTTCAATTTTTGATGAATAGTGAAACCACTAAGTGGTAGTTAAATAACTGATTTTTCGTTTAAATGAAATATTACCACTTCTGTGATTTGATTTTCAAAAATCCTACATACATGGTTGTCATTAAGAAGTAAAATGTGGTTCAATAAGATTAAAATAATTTTTTGGTGAATAGTAACTTTTATGTTCTTAATCGCGATTAGAGGTAATTAGTGTAGTTTAAGGTAAAAACAATTTTTTAATAATATGATATGAGCTTGACACTTGTCCTACTCCTATTGGATGAGTCATGGCCGACCAAGACAACCCATGGTTCAACTTGGGGACCCCATGGAGCCACTTTAGTTGGAAAATGACATTAATATATATTTATTTAATGTTAGAATTAAATTGACACAAACATGAGTTATTTTACTAAAACAGTTTTTAAGTGGGGTTACACAAGTCCAAATTTTGACTATAAATATTCATTAGAAATCTAAAAAGATTTCATACATCATAGTATTTTTTTAATAATTTTTAGACATTAAATAAATTAAATTATTTATGACAACATTATGATGCAGCGATGACCTCATTATTTAACAATTTAAATAAAATGAGAAGATAATGCAGAATCCAAGGCTTACACTTTTCCACAGCCTATTGGATGAGGATATTTCGAAACCTTATCACCTTATCCTCGAATTATATAAGTGTGGGACCTTTAGAATCCGAAAAGCATTGTGAAATAATGTAACATTTCAATCTTTCCAAAAGTGCCCCTCCTCTCCACTTATAAAAGGCCCCCACCTCTCCCACCTCATTTACACTTTCAAGCCATTTGGATCGGCCAACCTCTGCCCAAATACTCTCCCAACTTCCCCCTTTTACTCCTATAAGCCATACATTGGGAAGAACTCTTCCCAAGGAAGCCTTTGGCTCAAATCAAAAAGAGTTACCCGATTTTGAGGTAATGTCTTTTCTAATGTTGTTTTGTTTTATTTTTCTTCTCCAACCCCCTAACTCTTTTTATTCATTTCTTTTGTAACAAAACCAGTATCCTCAATATACTAGGATGTTGTTATAAGAAGTATTCGAGCTACACTTACACACACCTACATCTAATGGTTAAAGAACATACGGTTTCTGTGGATGGAGAATTTCTGCCTCACGAAACGATGATTGTTCAACACTCATATAACACCTTCAAAGGTGGCCATTAAGATGTCACTATTTTTATATTTGATATATAATATGTTTATGTTTTACTTATGCTTCTGTATTTCTCATTTATGGCATACTTTATGATTTCCATTATGGGTAAAACGTGATAATTTCATTTTAGGAAGTGTGGACTACCGCCCCCTCAAAGTGATTTGAATCGTTAATGCCATATGTGGGATGTATAAAGGATTAAGTAAATGGTATTATACACTATATTATACTGGAATTATATTATACATTTATATCATTATGATTTTGTTCCATTAAATATGAAATTGAAATGAAAGTAGCGTTCATGCGTACGTACGACTTACCGTCTCCATGAACGGTGCATTTCATTTCTTACCTCTAAATGTTACGTAATATTATAAATGAATTTATATACTGGATTTATAAGATATATAGGATATCTAAATCATGAATATAATTCAGGAGATAATGGATATTCTACCACATAAACAACTTGTAATTATAAGAAGTTTATTGTTGACTCAAGTACCAAAGATCGGCAAAACAACCGTTATTAACTTAAATAATTACATAATGTTCATATCATTGTAACAAGTGATATAATAAAGATAATGAAATTGAAAATGGTTCTTAATAAGGTATATATTAACTTTAGTTTATTATTCAGGAGGTTAAAGAATGGTTGAGTCAATTCAGACATGAGGTAAGGGAACTTCTAAACCCAATTTCCATTCTTTGGGTTAATCTCATACTTTCAAATTATGTCATGATATTATTATGTCCTATATTGTATTTGTACATTATTTATGTGTAATTATAGTGAATACACATTATAGATGTACTTTATTTAAAAAAATGATCTTTTTAAGGACTTCGTCTCAATCCCCTTTCATTGAGGCATATTTGGTTTTATACACAACTTTCTTTTATACGGTGTATAAACCCCTTTGAATTTTACGTTTATTCAAAAGGAATCATTTTTATACGAATCGTTTTACTAAATGACAAAAAGGGAATGTTTTTATTTCCGTACTTATGCGGCGACAACGACTTTTCTGCCGCCGTGACCATTATTTGAGTTTCGGCTTCCCCTACAAGCCATCACTTTTTAAATGAAAAATAAATACAAAGTTTTAACTATCTTTTATTTTGGTTTTGAAAATGGTTTTGAAAACGTTTTTATTATATAAATGAGTTGTATTGATATCTTGTGATTGAAATGTGGAAATGTTATGTTTCCTTTATGCATGTTTTATGTGATACGATTATGTTATGGTTTATGATATGTTTAAACCTATTCATATGAGGAATGCATTGGACTTAATATGTGACGGGTGGAGCCCGCTATAGCTCCTCGATGCATCGGCAGGTCTCATGAGATAAACTAGTGTCTTGGCATGAGGCCTTGACAAAATCTTATTTGTGGTCTTGGCACGAGGCCTTGGCTACGTGGTTATGATAGTCTGGAATTATGCATTCCATCATTATGAAGTGGTTATTGATATTGCTTGTGATTATTCGACCATTTGGATATCCAGGTGAAGAAGTGAATGGAATTATCTCATTTTAATTTTTCCATATTATGTTGATGTTCAAGTTTAAAAGGATTTTTTTTAGTTATACATTGCCTTAAATTTTTATGTTTATTTGTGAAAGCTTCCGCAATATTGTTATCCTTACTGAGCATCTGAGCTCACCCCTTTCAATGTTTTAATATTTTCCAGGATGTGAAGAAGTATTTTATGAATGACCTACAGGGGTAGTCCGAAGAGGATATAAGTGTGGACTATGGAGACTTTTTATTTTTTTTCACTTTATGATGTAATGTAAGACTTATGAATGTATCTAGTGTTTCCAAGGCTACTAAACTAATCGGTCTTTCGAGACTTGATCTTTTGTGATCATGCCAATGTTACGAAGTAATGCACCGACTCTGGGTAGCTGGGGTCGGGGTGTTACAAAAAATATAAAATAATCTAATACATGGATTTTGTTTAACTATTTATGGAATCATTTTGGAATTATTATGATGTATTTAATCATTCCAAAAATCACAAATTGTATTATAACAATTCACCAAAAAATAAAATATTTTAGAAAATTCTCATAAATTCACCCTAATATAATTTTGATGATGTTATTTTAAATAATATATTTATTTTATCATAACACGTATCTAAATATAATAATTTTAACTTATAAATAATAAAATACCTACTTACTAAAAATGACATCAGATTGAAAACTCATTTTGAAATTGAATTGTGAAATTTTTGGCACTTGAAAAAAATATCACTTCTATATAAATATTAGGGTTTCAACCATACTATTTCACTTAAATATGTGTTATTATTAATATATTGGTTTATTTTAATATTTATTTCATTTCTAAGAAGTTCATTTTTTATCCATACAATCAATTTATCAAATTCAAACTATATTTTATCACGAAAAACTATAATTAAAAAGGAAATGATGGAAGAAAACTTATAATTATAAAAAGGGATTAAATATTGAGTAACTAGGTCCTTGTATCATAACCCCTTCTTAGACATCAATATATCCTAAGTGTGTGTTTTGTGTTGGTGATGGACTCATGGGGTGGCTCGACTAACATTTTCCAAGTGGTAATCTCTAGTAATAAGAACTTCCCCATTATAAAATTTCATTCAATCCAAACATGTTGGAGCTCAAATTTTTCTTTGGATAAATTGAATCATAGTGGAGATACCTCCTTCCCACGCTCGGTCAAATGGTATTCCTATGTCAAAAATATACTTATCGCAACCATTATTATTTATATATATAACACTAATTGTAATATTAAAATTATTAATAGGATTATTGTTAAAAATAGTCATATTTACCAATAGTAATATAACACATGAATCTTAATTGTACTATATCAATTTATACTCAATTAATTGTTCATGATCTATTGTTTTTTTAATAATATAACATAACACACATTTTCTTGAAACAATTATCATTCAAAAAGTATGTGTGGTTACATTAGCTATTGTTATTGTATTATAATTATCATTATTATTTATCATCATTGGTATTTATGGACTATGGTCAACATTATACCTTATAGTCGTTCATGTATTCTTATAATTCCCAAACTATATTAATTTGAATCATTGGATCATGTGTGGTGCATTATTTAGCATCATCCTTTCCACCATTATATCAACTGTCATTTTCAACACCTTAAAAAATTCACTGTATCTAAGATCAACTTTAACATATTTTAAACACATCTTATTTCCAATCAATGAATTATACTGATACATGTTACATTATTTATTAAATGAAATTGATGAGATTTTTTTCCATAATTTGATTTATTGGACTTCACATGACACTTGATTAGAATTTTATTAAAAAAACATGCAAATAGTGGAAATATACAATTTATATATGTACATTAAGTTCACTAAAAATAATTTCATAATAGCTACTAAAATATTTTTTAGTTAAATCCTTTAATATAATATTATTTAATCCACCAAAAAATTGATAGATTTTTCTTTTAGGGAAGATCATTATTCCAGAATCATAACTTTAATTTTCACTAAAATTATCTTCATATGTAAAAATAGATTCTTCATCCATGTTATTGTGTTTATGTAATTCATCTTCAATATGCATGTAGCTAAGATAAGGGAGGTAAACATAGAAAAATACCCCTATAATATCATCTGACTCTATAAAGTCATTTTTATCTTATTAGCAAATATTCAAAGAAAGAATAGACCAATTATCTACTTGTCCATCCAAATGACAAAAAGGTAGGAAAATCTTTTCATGTTCCGTGAACTATATAATATAATATATTTTTTCAATGGTACTGATCCATTTTGGATCATCTAATTATTCAACAGACCCACTATATGAATGTGGATGATTACATGTGGAGTCAACATGTCTTTTTCCCCCTTGTATATCGCAGAAGTTCATTATCAATCATATCTTGGGAAGATTGTTTGATCATAACAACAATAATTTTCATTCTAACAATCATAACATTTTATTGGTTAGGTGGAAAATAATTTCATTTTAAATAACATGTAGTATTGACATTAAACCATCAGGGCCAACCATTGACTAAAACCAAATAAAATTGTGTGGGAAACAATAATTATAGTGTAAATCCATAGAAATGTGATTTTTTTTGGAATATCTAAATAAAAAATCCTTATTCTATGAAACATTTGGTTTATCCTATTCCATTCATGATAACTTCCAAAACATTAGGATTTTATCATATACATTAAATTTTACCTTTTGTTCTTGTAAAAGTTATCTCATTCTCATTTTCAAAGATTAACCACACCATACATGATACTGACAATAATGGCCCATAATTTTCCTGCATATATATCACATATTAGTAGATTTATATTCATTAAAAACATACTCATCAATGAAATAATTTTATATGTATAATGAATTTGGAAACATGGATACATAAACAACTTAATTATAAAAGATCTAAATCATCTCGCATAGTGTTATTCAAAATGAGAAACATTCTTTGTTATAACATATTTAGTACCATTCAACATACCCTAGGGAATAGAATCAAAAGAAAGAATGGGATTATATTATAAATGAGGATAAAAACTGAATACATAATTGATCACATCAGGGTGAGATAAACATAAGGGTTTTAGATTGGGATAACAACATTTTACTGTATAACCCAACATATCATATATCATAATCTACTTTCATGTAATAAATCATTAATTTCCTAAGACATGAATCATAATGGAATCAAATAACATGATCCATGACAACATAAAAATGGAATAAGACATAAGCTAGTCACATATACATATGAATGAAAAAATATTTCCCTTATATTCAAGGATCATTTCCAAAACTATCATACTATAATGTATTCACTCCCAAAAACATTATAGTAGTTATAGTTCACATCCTAGACTATCGTATCAGAAAGATTCCCCTACAAAACTCGGTTCAATATCTACTCCACTCTAATTTATCTCATCATATTTCAATAAATACTATATAATTTGAAGGAAATACAGTCCCCACCGTTCTATTATTATAATGTGGTCATTATCCTCATATAGTGATGAACCACAATCCTTAGTCATTACATAATTACAATTATTGATTATAACATAGCCTCAATCATTGGTTATTATAGAACAACCATACATGGTTATAACACAACCGACATCCTTGTTTATAGCATAACCACCATTCTTATTTATAACATAATAACCACCACATACAAAAATACATAATTTTTCCACTATATCATGTAACAATCATCAAATCATCACATAATAAACCATGTAAAGAAAAATGGATTCATAATCATTTCCTCAATTCAATATAACAAAACACATTGAAGGTAAATGGGTTTCATAAACATTTCATCAATATAAAAATTTACTGTCTTAAAAAAGGATAAGATTGGTATCATTGTATCATATCCCTATTAAAGCATAATTTTTATCAATTATGTCATCTTAGATAGAAAATAATTTGGAAATATCACATAGGTTTTTTCACGAGAAAAATCTCATTTTTTAATATTGAAATAATCTTTTTTAAAAAAATTAATATTTCCAAATCATTATTGAATGATTTTACATGAAAATAATCTTGTAAACTTATAATGTATTTTACAAAACAATTATTGGTCACTATGCAGGAATATATGTTCAGGGAGTATAACATAAAATAATACACTCCAATATAACTTTTATTGAAATTATAAACATGTACATCATTTGGAAAATGAAATGAAGAATCCTTTTTAACTATAGTTTTTAAATATTAAATCCTAGGTAAAATTGATTTAAACAATCATAATAAAATTATAAAAATATTTTTTAAACCATTTTTAGAAAACATATATATGGAAGAGAATGGATTTTTTCAATCGAAAATAGAAATATAGTCCTCTTATGTTAAACAAACATTTTTAGTATCTTGAGTACCAAATATGATAAAATTAAAAAGAAAAAAATTAAGTCTAAATAAATAAAAATATCATAAGAAATTTTAATATATTATGGAGAGTTTAATGATAATATTACATTATTAGAGACGTAATCATAAACAATCCTAATAAACAATGAGACTATAACATAAAACCTTATTATTATAGTTGATATAAAAATATATATCCATTGATAGAAAGAATATTTTATGGATATTTAGATCCAAAAAAATTCAATATCATAATCATAAGATATCTATATGGGTAGTATATACACTATACAACAAAAAAATGGTGTATGTGTCGTTTGTCCCCCAAAAATAAAATTAAGACAAAGATCTAATACCTTAGGTATGATTTCCCCCATAAAAATTGTAATCATTTTTATAAAACATTACTACTTTTTATTGAAATCATATAGTAAAAAAGACATAAATATTTTTCCATATAAACATTTATCAATTTTTTTACTATTATTTACTAAAATCAATATTTTATGTGATGTCGCTTTAAATGTTTTTCTGTGTCTTGATTTATTAAATTTGGTCCTTTTATTATGATAATGGATCCATAATATATAAAATTTTAATAATTATTTTCATATCATATATATTAATTATATAAATTTATATATTCAAACATAAAAGATCAAGATAAATAAATAAATTGCAATGTTCGTGTTGACAGTAGGACAAACGTACATTGTAATCAAGAATTAATTTCATTGATGGATGGAATTATGAAAATATAACAAAATAAATCATATATCTAGATTAATATTTATATCAAATATATCTTATATATTAATTAAATCTACAATTATTACCGCTATAGTTAAGAATTAGAAAAACAAACATCATTCCCTATGAGATGTGATAGTCCACTTATAGACATGGTCGACGTTATCATTTTCCAATGATTTAAAAGGTAAGAAGGTAGATATGATATTATCATTATTTAATTATAATTATATCATAATAATAAATTAAAAACATAAAACCATTATAACATTAATACATAAAATATGATAAATTATTTCTATCACTATGTGGAGACGATACGTCGTACGAATGGATATGAAATAATTTTTCCTCCAATTTGATGGAATGAGGATGAATAGTGGTGGTTTCAATATAGTTATAAAATTTTATTACATTACATATTCCGATGATATTATTTTATGAAAAATATAACATAGTTATAGGATGTAAAATAAAAACTAAAAATATAGAGATCAGTTATGGTGATTACATCTGCTTTGAAAATGATAATTTTTTATATTCTCTTCAGGGATCTAGGGTTTAACGTTTTGGATTAAATGAAACACTAGAATTTGAATTGGAGTGTATAAAATAACATTGAATATGTTTTTTAATATATATGTCTTAATATGTTTGAAGAAGAAAATGGATGAGTTCCTTGTTAAAATTGTAGGGAGGTTAACTCATGTAATTTTTTAAATTAATAAGTTAATTTAATATAATATTGATATCCAATTGGTTCCAAATAAAGAGTATTAAAATCTAATAGTAGTATTAATCGAAATAATCTTATCAAATATAAAATGATCATGTTATGGATCACATGATTACCCATACAATTTAATATCACATTGTTCATCCTTTTGAAAATTTCATTAAAATTAATTTTTTACCCTTTAAACATTTATAATGATATTATAATATGAAAAATATATCACAATTAGACTGAATTTTTCTTTTTCTTCCATAACCCATTCATTTATCCCTTTAAAATATTTTTATGAAATTTAAATTATGTAATAAAATATTATTTCTTATAATATATCATCAATATAAGTATTAACATAATTCATGTAATTTTCGTTCAAATGAATCAATAAAAGTGGTTATTAGAATTTGATTCATTTTCAGGTCACTAATATTTAATATAGATCATGAATGTTCGTGTCAACCATTTAGTCAATCAAATTATATTATTTAATTTTTTTTGAAAATCATTTTAATTTTTTATATTAATTGTAGAAATACTACAATGTTGTATCATAAAAATTTTATGAAAATTTATAATTTATAAACATTTGAAACAAAATTTATCTTTAAATTAAATTTATTAATCCCAATATTGAAGTAGTGATTCATTCATAATTTGTTTTTTCCTAACGTGGATGAATAACAGGTATTTAAAGCTAATAGAGATACAATTTATTACATTCGTTGTTTTAAATATAATATATGCCATTTTCATGATCATGTTTTTATTATAAAATCTATTTCACATTTAATTTGTTAAGGGTCATATTAATTGAATCTAATAAGAATTTTGATTATATCATATCGCCTTACAAAATATTTTTATCCTAGATTATCCATATTTACCATTTGTTGAGGGGATAAATTTTACTATGCTTACAATTCATATTTAACAAATATAAAGGGGGCCTATTTAAAAAATTTGAATCACTAATTCAAACTATTAAATACATTTTATCAAATTATCAAAAATAATTGGAATAATATTATTTAAAAAAATGAAACATGCAACATAGTTGATCTATTTAGAAAAATAAATTTATTTATTATTAACTGTAATTTATGTCTAATATTTTATTTGAAAGATAATTTCTAAATATTATAAAATTTATTAAATTTATGAAATTATAAATTTCATTAAATAAATTTACCAAAATATATTTATTTATTTAATTATGGTAAAATGAGTTTTTTTGTAATAACTTTTTATATAAAATAATTTATTTCACATTAATATTATTTTAGATTTATTTCTAATAAATTAGAAACCTATGAATTTATTTTATACACGTACCAAATAATATTTTACATAATTTATATATTAGTATTAATACCCTCAAAGTCAATACCAATGCGGTAACTGTGATAGAATAATGTTATAAAAGTGTATATCTGTATGTTGAATGTTTAGTGTTGCATGTAATGCATGCTATTGATGAAATCAATGTCATTTGGGAAACATATTTCATTAAATATTTGGTTATTAAATAAAAAATAACCCATTTATTTATACCTAAACATAATATTTAATAGAAATATCTCATATAAAAACATTCATCACAACTTGTGGAAAAGGAAACATAACAATGTGTGAGCTCATGTGGTCAGTATGGTAAAAACAGGGATCCATAAATCAGTGGAAATTTTTATGTTCACAATGATAATAATCATATAATAATATTGTAATCGCATTTTAAAATAAATCAAACCAAATCAGAGATCATAGTCATGATTCATGGGAAAAATCACAACAGTTCATCAGACATGATTCAATGAAGGAATCAATAAAAATGATCAATGGTATAGAACCATTATAGAACATTTTATAACAAAATAGGGAAATAATTTTTTTAATATTAATAATAATATAAATATTATATCAAAGAAACCCACCACGGAATTAATTTCAGGTTATTATTGGCCTACCTCCCATATACCAGCTTTTTTATTTGGATAAACAGATATGTAAATGTGTTTATCTAGGGATAATCTCACATGTACAAGTTGATCTTAAAAATCCGTTATCAATACAAAATTCATTGGTGGTATATAACAAACCCACCTAGAAAATAATCTATTCATATATACAATAAAATTTCATGAAATCATTTATCATTTCATAATATTATATCCATAGAAAGATAAAATATTGTTCATCGATATATCATTGTCATAAGAAAGAAACACTCGATTAATTTATAAGAGTTATATCATTTCATCAAATCCCTTATTAAGTTAAATTAACATGAATGGATCTTTTCATTGAGGAAAATTCATTAATACATTACTGAGACATTTATTGATGAGAAAACTCCATTAATATTAAAATATTATAATTAAAATCTAAAAATATAATAAAAATATTATGTGAAAAGATTTCATTGGAAAAACCATGGAAACATTTAATAGATTATTAAAAGAAAATACTAGTCATTATAGTGGTAAAATATGTTAATAGATTATATGTTCAAATAATTATTTGTTACCCCTTTGTCAAAAAGTACCTCATTCTGAAAATGTCAAGAATATTAATTTAAATATTTTTTATAGAACATAAATAATACGATAAGATAAATTTAATAAACAATGTTAGAATTGTAAAAACACTCATGGAATAATTTTGAGGAATATAATTGCATGAAAGAATATATTCTCATCTAAATATAAAATTAAAGTTAGTTTCCTTTAAAAATATTATTTTGAACAGTAGATTAAAATAATACAAGAAAAAAGAATGAAAAAATGTAATTTACTTAAATAAATTGGATATTGAAAATTCAAAATAATTTTCTGTTGATATATAATATAATATGGTAATCTATAAATTTAAGAATAATCAATCTAGATTATAATTTAGATTATAATATAAAATTCTAAAATCAAGGTAAAATTTCGTTATAAGTTCTCCAAAACCATTTATAATATATATAAAAATAATTATAATTATATCCTACTACCATATTAAAACATATAATAGCATATATAGTCAATTGATCACTTGTTGATTAATATTTTTTTATTAGAATCATTATTTTCTGTGATAACCATTTCATTTTTCATCTATGTCTCAATTCAGATTTAATGGTCCTTGTTTTTATCATGGTTATATCAACACTAGAATTGTAATAATGACATTAATATGATATATTTTAAATATATAAATGTCTATACCTATCCAAAAAATATAGATAAAAAAATAAAAACACAATTCATA
Source organism: Viscum album (assembly GCA_963277665.1). NCBI lineage: Eukaryota > Viridiplantae > Streptophyta > Magnoliopsida > Santalales > Viscaceae > Viscum > Viscum album. The sequence goes on from OY728156.1 coordinate 323,903,113, forward strand.
GATATGGTAGTTTGTACGTACACAGAAACGTTGTTTTCATTTTATAATTAAATAAACGAAATGTTTTTGAATAAAATTTTATCACCAAAAATTCATAATTTTATCATTAATATAATATATATTTATTAAATCCATAATTATATCCATCAATGTTAGATGGTGATGATAAATGAATATCAACACTATGTGGTCGCATTCGTCCACATGTACATAAGATCAATACCACCATTTATCCAATGCATGAATAGAGGTGGAAAATTTTAATTCCATTATGATTAGAAAATATCATTATTTATTTGATTATATATTAATCATAATATATTGGATATTATTGATTTATTTATGTGGATTAATTAATATAATTGAACTATCTTGTTAAATAGTATGCATCTTATTTGAGGGAAATCCTTTCACATTCATCGTTACCATTGAATGATTAGACATAGAGGAGTTTCAGGGTATCTATGATAAGGAATGTAATATAAAATGTTTTATTGGTCCATGATACACTGATTTGGAATAATCAACGTTCATGAATTTTTGGGGAGAGACGGTTGCCCTTCATAAGTGATGGAGAATACACCCATGTAATTACATAAAATTTTTAATTAATAGTATGTCATTTTCTTGTGAAAAATAGAATTAAATAGAAAATTATTTAAATGTTTGTGAATATATGATCTTGATAAATTAAACCATTATTAATTATAAAAGTTTATGTTTCATTTTATCCTTATATCTTAGTTTTACGAATGATAAATTGATTTTAATGCTACTCATTGATAAAAATTTATTTATATTTTTTCTATTTTTATAGATTAAAATGAAATAATAATTGTTAAAAAATTAGAAATTAAGATTAAAAAATGTTCTATAAATTGTAAAAAATTTAATTTAAGTAATTGGTAACTAATAATTTTATGATAATATTTCAGAACAAAATGAAGACCCCCTTTGATAAAAATGTATTTATAAGAAAAAAAACAGAATTTATAGTCATTTCATATAGAGTTATAACAATCAACTAAATGTTAAATGATTTCCATCAATATATAAAAAAAAATTCTACCATTAATCACAATTTACATATTGAAATTACATTGACAAAACCACATTTCTCACAATAATAAAATTTTAGGAAACAAAACTTTTTTACCCCTAAATAATTTTATCATGATTCATAACCTTTAAATAATTAAATTATTAATAAATATTCTTGAAATAGAAAAAAATTTAAATAAATTTTTAATAGTGGTCATAATATTGGTTAATAGATATATTAATAACACCCATAAAACAACATTACATTAAAATTTTTACTTTTAATCATAACGTAATGTAGTTAATAATATAATAATTACATAACATTATTTAATAAATAAAATAAAATAAACGTAATAATTTTTTATCATAATTTTATATTGGGGTTTATCAAATTGAAACCCACAAATCCAAATGTTAGGGTGGATATTTACATGATATGACATGATCAATTTTACTAGGACTTGTTTGTAATACAGGATATCAAAAAATTAATGATAATTTCAAAGGATGTGAATATAGAATCATATGAAGTTTTATGTATTGATACCTCTATAGTACTTTGATTATAAATTATTGAAATTTCTATTGAGTGTCCCCTTTTGATAAATATATATCAGAAACATGGTTATATCATTATTTTATAAAAGTGTAATTTATAGGTGATCAATGAATTGGATTCATTGGATCAATATTGAGTGCAAGTCAATTGTAACCATTGAGATATATCAGTAATATATATTTCGTGTGACTATTATACCCTTTTGTTTACTTTATATATATATATTTTCGATTTGATACCCGAAAGACTATATCTTTGTGTAGTTTAAGTCAAATAATTCAATGTTGTCATTGAGGTTACAGAGATCAGGATGTCCATATTTTATAAATTTTTAACTATTTTGCAGGTTTTTTTAATATGATATCATTAATTTATCCTAATAGAGATTCCACGTTCATGATTAATCTTATAATATGTATGGTTCCAATTTTTAACTACCATATTTGATGGATCATATAGTGCATCAAAGCTAAATGATCTAGAAATAGGCCATGAGGTCCACATATTATGTCACTGGATATTGTCTCCTTAGGTACCTCCTATATTTTTTATTATTATTGGGGAAAACTCAATATGCTAATGTGTACGTTAACAAAAGGTTTAACCAAGTGATGGTTAGGAACTGATATCCACATTCTCATTGTATGGGGTGTTTGACTAGTATATGTGGTCCAAGTGGTTCTTCAAGATTGTAATTATGACGGGCTATCATTAAATGTGTTTGATGAAAATTGGAATTACTAATACATGTATTTGTAGTATATATATAATGTATAACTATCTTATGATTTCATTCATATTGATGATGGTGATGATAGATTTTATAGTACATATCAATCATTTTGTCAATACATATCTAAATTTCTATGTGATATCTTTTATCATGGATAATCATGTTTACTCTTGATGAAAAGGAACATTCATAGAATTTTTAGTTCATCTTATGTACATATAGGGTGAATCAACTATATTCCATGATTTAATGTTATAGATATACATAATTCATTTCTATATTGTGGGATGATGATTTTATTAATAATCATATTTATAGACTACGGTGAAGTTAAAGTAATTTTTTATTATGAGTGGACTAGTGATGTTTTTGATATCCATATATTCATTGTATTCGAATCCTATTTTATGATATTCATTTAGGACTTCTATGTTATTGATTAAATAATTAGTATGATAAATAGTAATGGTTGATGTTTGTGTATACCAATATAGGTGAGTATTCCTTCCAATATATGAAGGGAATATTTCATTCAATATTATTCCAAAGCAAACATGAGTTAGGTAATGATAATACCCTATATTTTTATGTATGAAAGGGTTTATTCGCAATACATATTAATGTAAAATGGGTGTCTACTAACCTATTAATCACATAATTTAATGATAAATGTGTAGAGTCATCCAAATTGGAGTTTTGAAATGGTGGATGTCATTTAACCAATATACTTTATAAATCATAGTCCTCTTGATAAGTGTTTTATGATGTGCACATATGAAATGGGACTAATGTATATATTTTCCCAATTAGAAAATAACCATTGATAAAAAAATTGTTTGAGTTCCTTCTGTAGAATTCCATATAATTGGAATATCCTAATGGGAAATGGAATTATTTGGTTGATTCATTGAGTAGGATGACTAAGCTTTGTGATATATATGATCATAGTAATGAGTGGAAGTCAATGAGGTTTTTTCCTATAAGGCATCAAAATGTTTAAAGGTACCCAAAAAACCTCCGACAAGTCTATATCTATTACTTCCCAACTCATAGAGAGTGTAATAGAGAGTACATTGTATGACACTAAATTCCATCTTACAAGGTTCAATATATATGGTGAAGACCTACCATCTGATCAATTATAGAATGGGGAAAGGATTCATCATTAATGAGGTCCAGTCATGGTTAATAGAATAATGTGTTGAGTGTTGGTATGTGATTCACATTCCATGATATGTGATATCCACCCAAGGATTACCATGATTTATAATGTTTTGTTTTGTAAATATTGGTATATTTTGATAAAACATGATATATCAGTTATCGTTATAAGATACTCTACATGGTAGTGATTAAAGTATGAGGGAAAGTAACCTAGTGGTCTTCTTAAGTCATTTCCTATTTTCGGAAGTAAATTGGATGATGTGATGATGATTTTTTATGATTATGTTTTAGTTCCCCAAATTAAACAATATTATATTTTTTATTTTTTGATCCATTTTAATTTTATAAAAATGTCCTATCAAGCAGGTTAACATGACATGTTGAATATATTGGTATGTATTATATCCATGATATAGTGTACCTTTATGGTGTTATAAGGATAATAATATCAGATCAAAATTCCCAATTTAAATCTAGAAGATATAATGTTTCATTGAGGGTTCATGACTCCTAATTGAATTTGGGAATGAAATTTCATCCTTATAACTATGGGATGTTTGAGTGTTCTATTCAGATTCAAGGGGACATAATGCGAGAATGTTTTCTAGATTTCCATGGTTTCTGTGAGATTCTTGTAATATTTCTTATGTTATATTATAAACATGGTTACCTAGAATTTATGTTTATGTGTTATTTGATGGATATATTTTGAATGTTGTGTCATTCAACTCTATATAATTTAGAGTTACACAATACCTATTATTATATCCTGTCACTTTTGGAGAAATTATTTCATATCTAGTTGGTTTAGATAATAATATCTATTGTTTAGACTATGAATCATTCGTATACATTATGGTGCTGTAACCCATCAGAGTTTGATGTTTGTTAAATTATTTTTTAGTGAAAATATATTTAATAGAGAAATTTTCGTTTTTGAGCAAAAAAATAATGGAGACCATATGTGTGGGGAAATATAAGGTTTTAAAATGGTGGAGTACTATAACATAGTAATACAAATTTCATTAAAGTTTATATTTTTTTGAATTTATCATAACTAAAATTTGGAAATACCACCCCAATCACTATCATGTGGACATAGTCAGTGAAATCTATCTGTAACCAGATGAATCATTTGAGAAGAGACCCATTTTATAATTGTATTTGATTGTCATATTCTGATATGAGAATTTAGTACCAGTGGTATGTGGGTAGTTGTTTCATGTGTGTATCCAAGAGAATTACTTTTAATTGGAAATTAAGATATGAGTGTAGTCGATTGTTCTACTCTAAAAAATGGAATGAATATTTTTAGTGGGACATCTCAATGAGGACATACTATATATGGGGGATGTTTTAGGATCTCATATGTTTCTAAGTTATATATTATATTTTTCATTTAATTGGGTATAGTTTAACATTTTATGAATTTGATACTAGCTACAGGTTACATGAGATAAAAAACTAGTAAAATGGGTTGGGTGGGAAAAACTATTAGATGATGTAGATATGCTTGTAGGACCCCAGTTCAGGCCACAATAATATTTTGTTCCCTTGTAGTTGGGTTAGAATAATGACCAACACTTAAAAGTTCAGGTGTGACCCGAGGGAAATTATATTAGTCCCAGTTTATATTACATATTATATTAATGTATTATTTTATCTTTTATTTTAAATTAATTATCTCATTTAATTTTTAATCCAGTAGGCATATAATTCCCTATCATATCTCTTATTTCTATACTAATCACATGGCATTACCTATGTTTTCATCCAGATATATGGGTTTTATATCATATAAGTTCACAATGGGTGATAATATCTATCCTCATCTGTTATTTTAGTATTTATATTATATTATTATTACATTTGACAAGTCATTACCTTAATTATTTATTTTTTAATATTTTATGGAATCAAGTGACTCAATCTAGTTATTCTGGCCATCATCAATGAGTGGTAATCTCGTGTTTTGATTATGGTAGTCCTGACATATTAAACATATCTACAATATTCTCTTCCATATTATTATTAATTAATGATGAAATCAATTGAATTTTTTTACATTTATCATTATGATTTGGGTAATGATTTTTAGGACCCTAATGAACTCTTTTATGTGATTTATCGATTCCATGATTGTTGATGGATAATGGCTTGAAAAATGTTAATCAACTATCCACTTCCAACCCATTTGTAATTTTCTTATCTTTGATATACATAATAACTCTTTGATTATGTGTATTTAGCCTCCATGGACATTGGATTGGTCCATAATTGATAGTGTTCTATATGCGACATTACCCATGAGGGAACATTCTATTTCAACAGTGCCTTGGTGTCCAATACATATGAAATATTGGATGAATGTTCATTCTCGTAATACATTATATGAACTGGTTAGGCTGTTATTTAGATATTTTAAATATTATTATTGAGAATATAATAACAAAACCATAAATATTTAAATGTGAGTTGGATGATATTATAACTATTATTATTAATAATTATATCTTCTGACATGATCCACTTAGGTCAATTTTTAATTTTATTAATGTGTCTTAGATGATATTTTATTAATGTTATAGAGAAGTATAGTTGTAATGAAAAATTTATTCGCATTTATTTCATAATGATTGGGGTTATTATTGAACATTATCTTTTATTCTTATGATTGAATTTTCTTTCTTTCTTTTTCCTGATGAAATTACATTAATTTTATTGAATGAAATGATAATGTAGACTGCTAAATAATATAAATGGGGAGTTATTCAATATTATATGTTATAACCCCTAGATTCGGAATCTTTTTATCTTTCATAGATACGTACATAGTAGGGGATAAATGTTCATATATATATTTTTTCTTAAGGAATGTGACTCCCACATTTATGATTTGTCATAGGACTAAGGAATATAGTATTTAATGTGGTAATACCTATGGATAGATAATCCAAGGGATTTATTAGTAATTATTTAAGGATGATATATATAATTCCTTTGGAATTATATAAAATTAAATTCCCTATTTTTTAATATTATAACTACGGTTAAAGTCCCATTGATTTATATTACTATGGTATGCTATGTATGCATAAAGAATATCGATATAGTGATTTACTACCAATGAGAGGTCATTACACAAAATAGGTTTACAAAACATGAAATATGAGGTGAATATCTGGGTTCATGACATAGAATAGGGTGACATGGGGAGATTATTTCGAGATGGGAATATTCAAAAAGTGCCTATGGTGGACGGGGGCGTATGAGTAACTAGAGGGACATGCTATCGACACATAATAATGATTTTAATGATTTGAGGGGGAAATTGAATGATATAAATATAGATATTGAGTATTTTTATATGTAGATATTAAATCTTATTGGATTATTTATAATTATTATGACATCCTGCCTTTTTATCACATAATCATTCATTACATTTTACAAAACCGTGGATTTTTATGGTTTAGTGTCTTGTAAACCAGAAACTTAAAACATGAAAACATAAAAAATTATTCTTAAACACTTGAAAATTCTCTCCTTATGTTCATACTAGGTTCATTACCGCATCTCATAACCCGGGGACATACATCAAAAGAAAGGGTGAGCAGAAGGCCCAGTAAGGGAAACAAGAGGAAACATTTACATGTGAACTTGAGATACATCAATAATGTCATGAAAAATAACTTTAAGGCATGAGAAAGAAATCATGAGATATATCATAATAAAAATAAAATTTTTCTTAACTTGAAGATGTGGATACAACATTTAACATTGATAATCATTTCCATTTCACCAGGGTCCATCCCAAAGGTGTCATTAAAAATTACCAAGGTTATTCACCAAGGCGTCGTTAAAAATGGTTATCTATAGAGATTAAGTCATTACCCAATGCATTGGAGATCTATCTGGGATCACCGTTAATTTGTCTTTATTATCATGTGATCCACATATATCATCATCAATTACATCATAAACAACCCATATTGCATCAAATAAATGGTTTTCATTTCATAATCATAATGTTTTAAAACTGCTTTAATGACATGATCTTTGTGTAACTTTAAACCCACAGAAAAGGAAAGCGGGTCTCATTTATGTAAATCCCAGAATTTAAAATAGAAAATTTTGGTATATATGTGTATACCCCTTTATAAGTAAGATATTTTAGTATTAACTTAATAAAATTAAATTATTTGAGAAAAATAGAGATACATTTGAGATTGAAATTCTGCAGCGTAACGGCTATGCATTGGGGTTTTAGAAAACATTGAAAAGAGATGGGACATAGGTCACCCACTAATAAATGATCCAAAGAACAGTAGAGGGACAAAATATAATAGATATAAGAACATGGTAATGAAATTTTAATGATATACCATATGAACTGAAAAAAATGGAGGGATGACAAAAATAAGTTTTCTTTTATTAAAATTCGGCAGCCTAACGGCGTCACTTAAACTTCAAAAAAATGAATTGAAGAGATCAAATATGGTATCTAATCATATGAACATAGAGGATTAGTAAGATAGATATAGATATAATACCCCAACATAATAAAGAAGAAACTTGAAAAAATTGACACGAAAGTAGAACTTTGAAAAATGAGAAAGGTGAAAGAATCCCTTAAAATTTTGGCAGCCTAACGGCGTCACCTAAACTTCAACAAAAATGAATTGAAGAGATCAAATAGGGTCTCTCATCATATGAATATAAAAGATATTAATGATATATATAGTTATAATACCCCAAAATAATAAAAATGAACTTGAAATACTTGATATGAAAGTAGAACTTTGAAAAATGAGAAAGGTGAACAAATCCCTTAAAAATTCGGCAGCCTAACGGCGTCACCGAAACTTCAACAAAAATGAATTGAGATGATAAAATAGGGTATCTCATCATATGAAAATAAAATATCAGTATGATATATATATATATATCATACCCCAACATAATAAAAAGTAACTTGAAAGACTTGACATGAAAGTAGAACTTTGAAAAATGAAAAAGGTGAACGAATCCCTTAAAAATTCGGCAGCCTAACGACGCCACATAAACTTCAACAAAAATGAATTTACTAGATCAAATAGGGTATCTCATCAAATGAACATAAAAGATCAGTATGATATATATAGATTTCATACCCCAACATAACAAAAAGTTACCTGAAAGACTTGACATGTAAGTAGAACTTTGAAAAATGAGAAAGGTGAACGAATCCCTTAAACATTCGGCAGCCTAACGACGCCACATAAACATTATTAAAATGAATTGATGAGAGAAATAGGGAGACATTCATCATATGAACATGAAAATTCCAGTAAGAAGAATATAAAAAAATATCCTCCAACATAAGATCATGGAGCATAAAATAAATGACATAAAAGAGATTACTTGAAAAGATATGGAGAGGTAGGATCCCTTACCTTAAAATGTAACTCTTAAAACTCAAAGGTTGGGACCTTGAGGACTTGGGGGAACCATGGAAGGACTCCTTGGGAGTTAATGAGACCATATCTTCATTGGGGGAGAATTGGGAGTCGAATGGATGAGAGGATGGCTTGGTATTTATTGGGAATGTGAGGGGACAAGGCATTAATGGTCAAGGGACACCTCTATAGTGGTTTTGGAAAAACCATGGGCTTGCCCATGGTATTTGACCATGGTATTGGCCACTTGGGACACCTCATACCTTATATTACTATTAATATGTCGACCATATTTATTACATACTTAATACATCATTTAATGATGTCATTAAACACCCGTAACTTAAGAACTGTATTTTCACTATTCATCAAAAATTCAACTTTCTCAGAAAAATCCCAAAATTACACCTTAACCAAATATCGATGCACTGATTTCAAAAATAAACTCCATTCTATAAAAATAACTTTCTAAATATTTTTAATTTAATATTTAAATAAATACACTATTCACCGAAAATTCATTTTTTTCAGAAAAATCCCCAAAAATTACCATAACATAATATCGATGCTATGAGTTCACAAATGAAATCCATCTTATAAAAATAATTTCCTAAATAATTTTAATTACCTTTTAATTAAAAAACAATATTCTCCTTAAAAAACTAATACTTGACTAAAATTTATGAAACCGTTATTTAACCATTTTATTGAATCACAATACTTAATCAAGGAGCCTAGATTATATTAATGCTCTATTTAAGTGAGATTACTAATCCATTTAGTCACATTACTAATCCTAAGCATAAGTCACTATTTATAATTTACGATTAATCAAAAATTAAGTTGATCTTATTAGACTCTAAATTCCGTACTGAACAGAATTGTAGAAGACCATTTTTGGAAAATCATTACAAATTTTTCTTTATTTAAGGTTTACATAAACATTTTTAAAATATCTTTTCTATAAAATTCATCAAAAATATGCATACTATATTTATCCTAACAATTGAAAATTAATAAACTTAATTATAAGAAGAAATATATTTTATTATTTAAAAAAAATAATTACACGAGGCAGTTATGATCTCCTTACATAGCCCCTTATCACACCAGCATAGGACCTAAGTGTAAGGTGTGATAAGGAAAGAGAATCTGAGGGAGGATCGGCCAAAATCACACGAGTAGTTATTTCTATCAGTTTGAACTTCTCACAAAGGCGATTCTGTTCTCACTTCACACGATGAAGTTCGGCTTGGGTTTGGTCCAGAGCAAAACCCATTGGTGCTACCTCCTTCTCAATTTCTGTTAGATGGGCTTCGATTGGTCCAAGACTACTAGGTGAGGCCTTCAAATCTTTTTTCTATATTAATTAACCAAGATCACTTGTATTTAGAGACAAATATTGAAATGTTTAGTTTCTAGCGGTCATATTGACCAATGGTCATATGATAGTCAAAAACCCAATAGTCTCATTTTAATTATACTCATGTTATCCAATGAAATAGTTTTGTTGAGAATAAAAAATAAAATAAAATAACACACAAAATTCGGAAACAAGATTATTTCCAAATTTCGGGTCGTTACAATCTTCCCCCCTTAAGAAATTGCGTCCTCTAAATTTTTAAAACAGGATTTTGAAATTTCATTGAAAGTCCCACACCGGAAAAGGAGTCATTAAAACTATTACTTTAAAAGAATGGAAGGGAAGTAAAAAGGTCACACGAGTTAACCCATACTAGGATCCCATTTAGGAAAACATTGACATGGAGGAAAAAACAAATGGTCACGTTCTAAGGGAGAGTGATAGAAAACATGATTAGGATAAAGTTAACCACGAGAAAATCCCAAACTTATGGTGTGTGTAAACGGTATTTGATTACCTAGTAGAAAACATAAACCAACAACATTTTTGTTTTACGTTCCTTTTCATAATTTTGAGGAATTCATTTACAACATAGAACAAAACATAAGGAAATATACCATCCTTCAAGTAGAGTTTTATCCTTTAATAAGTTTATACCAAAACAAATCTTTTCTCCAAACTATGAGCATTCAAAAACACTTGGTCTCATCAAAACACAAGAATCATATTCTTGAGAGTCACGTAATCCAAAAAAGATTAACTATCAATTTCTTCTACCTTAAACATGGTCCCAAAAACAAAAATGGTAAGGTAAAACAACTCTTCAAAAAGAAAGAATCCCATAGGAAGGGAAACTAATTTTAAATCTTCAAAGTTCCACGGTACTACCCAAAGTTCATCACAGACCATTCTGTAAATAACATTCCTTAAAAATCCTCAAAAATAAACCAAACTATGATTGAAACCCAAATACAAGAAGGACTTGATAACATAGACTTCCAAGGTAATATTTATCATTCATCTCCAAACAACATAAACCACTCCTAACATCTTATATCAAAAGTAACTAACCTAAACATATTTTCCCCAAGATAGGTCAATCATTTCCATAAGTAACCTATAATACCATAAGTTCACCATAAATTCATAGATTCTTCAAAATATAATTCAACCTTTACTCCTCAAAGAAAATACTGTAGTAATATATTTACCTCAATCAAATAGGGTTCCCAAAAGAGTGAACGTCTTCCAAAATAATAATAATCTTTTAATCCCATAATCATCTCTGTCATATTAATATGGAAATCATCACATTTCATATCACATTGGTTGTTGGGACATGTTCTTCTATTTCCCGCCATTAACTACGAAAAGAATGTAAAATTATGGCTTAAATAATTAACCAATAATCATGAAAAGGAACTTAAAGCATAGAAGGATAACGTGTAGAAGAAAAGTATACCCTAACTTGTGATTCCCAAGGTTCCAAACTAGGTTATCCATGATCATATATTCTTGTATGAATCTTTAATTTATTTTATCATTGTTCCTTTAATAATGGTTCATAATAATCTTATGAATTTACCAAAGCATATCCCCCGGGAGTGTCGTAACCAAGAGTGAAACAAGGCTCGTTGTAATGAACTAGTTCCCATTCGAGTCTAGTTCAAAGTGGTGTTTTCGGGTTTTACCCCTATGTACATCTGTGCCAGAGCCACCTCTACCTGCTCGTATCCAGACAGGGATGTATTTTCTTGGCGACCCCTTACTCAATACTCACCAAAATACCAGGAAGATTTTCTATATTTAAAATTTTCTTTAGGATTCATCCTAAAGTTTTCATATCCTAATTTCCATAAATGAATAAACCATCCTTTTATACCAACGATGACATCCCACCTTTTTATCACATAAACATTCATTACATTTTACAAAACTAAGGATCTTAGAGGTTTAGTGTCTTGGAAACCAAGAACATAAAACATGAAAACATAAAAAATTATTCTTAAACACTTGAAAGCATTCTCCATATGTTCGTCCTAGGTTCATTACTGCATCTCATAACCAAGGGACAGACATCAAAAGAAATCGTGAGCAGAAGTCCCAGTAAGGGAAACAAGAGGAAACATTTACATGTGAACTTCAGATACATCAACAATGTCATGAAAAAGAACTTTAAGGAATGAGAAAGAAATCATGAGATATATCATAATAAAAATAAAATTTTTCATAACTTGAAGATGTGGATACAAAATTTAACATTCACAATCATTTCTGTTTCACCAAGTTCCATCTCAAAGGTGTCATTAAAAATGACCAAGGTTATTCACCAATGCGTCGTTAAAAATGGTCATCTCTAGAGATTAAGTCTTTACCCAATAAATTGGAGTGTTATCAGGGTGCACCCTTAATTTTCCATTATTATCATGTGATCCACATATATCATCATTAATCACTTCATAAAAAAACCATATAGCATCAATGAAATGGTTTTCATATCATAATCATAATGTTTTAAAACTGCTTTAAAGACATGATCGTTATGTAACTTTAAACCCATAGAAACGGAAAGAGGGTCTCACGTATGTAAATTCCAGAATTTAAAATAGAACATTTAGGTATATATGAAATACCACTTTATAAGTAATAGCTTTGAGTATTCACTTAATAAAATAAAATAATTTGAGAAAAAGATAGAGACATTTGAGAAGGAAATTCTACAGCATAACGGCTATGAATTGGGGTTTTAGAAAACATTGAAAAGAGAGGGGAAATAGGTCACCCACTCATATATGATACAAAGAATAGTAGAGGGACAGAATATAATTGATATAAGAAGATGGTAATGAAATTTTAAATACATACCATATGAAATGAAAAACAAGGAGGGAAGACAAGAATAAGATTTCTCCTATGAAAATCCGGCAGCCTAACAGCATCACTTAAACTTCAACAAAATGAATTGAAGAGATAAAATAGGGTATCTCATCATATGAACATATAAGATCAGTATTATAGATATATAGATCATACCCCAACATAATAAAAAGGAAATTGAAAGACTTGACATGAAAGTAGAACATTGAAAAATGAGAAAGGTGAAACAATCCCTTAAAAGTTTGGCAGCCTAACGGCGTCACCTAAACATAAAAAAAATGAATTGAAGAGATCAAATAGGGTCTATCATAATATGAAAAAAAAATATCAGTAATATATATATAGATATCCTTCCCCAAAATAATAAAAAGGAACTTGAAAGACTTGACATGAATGTAGAACATTGAAAATGAGAAAGGTGAACAAATCCCTTAAAAATTCGGCACCCTAACGGCGTCACCTAAACTTCAACAAAAATGAATTTACGAGATAAAATAGGGTCTCTAATAATATGAAAATAAAATATCAGTATGATATATATAGATATCATACCCCAAAATAATAAAAATGGACTTGAAAGACTTGACATGGAAGTAGAACTTTGAAAAATGAGAAAGGTGAACGAATCCCTTAAAATTTCGATAGCCTAACGGCGCCACTTAATCTTCAACAAAAATAAATTGACTTGATCAAATAGGGTCTCTCCTAAAATTAAAATAAAAGATAATTATGATATATATAGAGATATTAGCCCAAAATAACAAAAAAGAACTTGAAAGACTTGACATGAAAGTAGAACTTTGAAAAATGAGAAAGGTGAACGAATCCCTTAAATATTCGGCAGCATAACGACGCCACATAAACATTATTAAAATGAATTGATGAGAGAAAGAGGGGGAATCTCATCATATGAACATGAAAAGAGAAGTTAGAAGAATATAAAATATCATCCTCCAACATAAGATCATGGAGCATAAAAGAAATAACATAAAAAAGATTACTTGAAAAGAAATAGAGAGGTAGGATCCCTTACCTTAAAACGTAACTCTTAAAACTCAAAGGTTGGGACCTTGAGGGAATGGGGGTACCTTGGAAGGACTCCTTGGGAGAAAATGAGACCATAGCTTCGTTGGGGGAGAGTTGGGAGTCGAATGGATGAGAGGATGTCTTGGTATTTATAGGGAAAGTGAGGGGACAAGGCATTAATTACCAAGGGACACCTCATTAGTGGTTTTGGAAAAACCATGGGCTTGCCCATGGTATTTTCCCATGTTATTGGACACTTGGGACACATCATACCTTATCTTACTAGTCATAAGTTAACCATATTGATTACATACTTAATACATCATTTAATGATGTCATTAAACACCTGTAACTTAAAAACTGTATTTTCACTATTAATCGAAAATTCAACTTTCACAGAAAAATACCAAAATTTTACCTTAACTAAATAGAGATGCTCTGAATTCAAAAATGAAATCCATTTTATAAAAACAATTTTATAAATATATTTAATTTAATTTTTAAATAAATACACTATTCACTGAAAATTCATTTTTTTCAAAAAAATCCGCAAAAATTACCTTAACATAATATCGATGCTCTGAGTTCAAAAATGAAATCCATTTTATAAAAATATTTTTCTAAATATTTTTAATTAAATTTTTAAATAAACAACACTATTCAATAGAAAAAACTAATACTTTAATAATAATTTATAAAACCGTTATTTAACCATTTTATTGAATCACATTACTTAATCAAGGTGCCTAGATTATATTAATGCTTTATTTAAGTGAGATTACTAATCCATTTGGTCACATTACTAATCCTAAGCATAAAATAACTATTCAAAATTTACTATTCATCAAAAATTAAGTTGATCTTATTAGACTCTAAATTTCGTACTTAACATAATTGTAGAAGGTCATTTTTTGAAAATCATTACACATTTTTCTTTATTTATGGTTGACATAAACATTTTTAAAATATACTTTCTATAAAATTTATCAAAAATATGCATACTCTATTTATCCGGACATTTGAAAATTCATAAACTTCATCATAAGAAGAAATCGAAATTTTTATTTAAAAAAAAGGATTACACAAGGCAGTTACAATCTCCTTACATAGCCTATTATCAAACCAGCATAGGACCTAAGTGTAAGGTGTGCTAAGGTGGGAGAATCTGAAGGAGGCTCGGCCAACATCACACGAGTAGTAATTTCTATCAGTTTGAACTTCTCGTGAAGGTGATTCTATTCTAACTTCACATGATGAAGTTCATCTTGGGTTTGGTCCAGAGCAAAGCCCAGTGGTGCTACCTCATTCCCATGTTCTGTTAGATGGGCTTCGATCAGTCCAAAACTATTGGGTGAGGCCATCAAATTTTCTTTCTATATTAATTAACCAAGATCACTTGTATTTAAGGACAAATATCGAAATGTTTAGTTTCTAGCGGTCATATTTCCAAATGGTCATATGACAGTCCAAACCCCAATAGTATCATTTTATTTATACTCATGTTATCCAATGAATCAATTTTGTTGAGTATAAAAAATAAAATAAAATAACACAAAAAATTTGGAAACAATATTTATTCAAAATTTTGAGTCTTCACAATTATATTTAACAAATACATTCTCATGGACCATAATTTTTTAGTTTCATTAGAGACTAGATAATCAATCATAATATTTGATGAAATATATTCAATGTCTCCCATAATGGTATTACAATATACCTCCCATCATAGAAATACCATTCTAAAAATATTTATTTATAACTTGACTGATAAAAATAAAGGAATCTATGGTCTTAGATGCTCAGTAAAGGTAAAAATGGGGGATATCAACATAAAATTATAGTATCTATTTTAGAACATGATATTAACATTTTAAAACCACACTTTTCATATCATTGATACAAAAAATGAGTTATGGAATAAATCCATGTAGTTCATAATACATGAAATATAATCCATGATATCATTACAATGAGATGATACATTGATTTCTGGCATTCACATAAATATTTTAAATATCATATCAATGCTACCCACCAAGACATTCATTACATGTTACCATTGGGACAACCACCCAGGTTACCACATTAGTCTTGGTATAACATCCTATATAACCTCTTTTTTTGTTTGTAAAACCTTCTATATACCCTCTTTTATAATTGGTATATACACTCATGTAACCTCTTTTGGGTTGAGATAAACTCAGACATAACTTTTGAGATCATAGAATAGTAATAATTAATCAATGAATTGGATAGTAGATATATGTTAAACATATAATATAGTCCATAATTTTTTTTGAGAAAAAGGTTGATAAAAAATTCATCATATTAGAACCTATAAAATTAAATGTGATTTATGTGAATTTCATCACAACATAACCCATGGAAAATAAATGGTTTTAATAATCCTTTCATCAAAACATAATCCACTAAAAAGGAATCTGCCTCATAAAAGTCCACTCAGCATACATATAAACCATATAAATAAATAACATAGTGTTATCATTGTATCATGAATAACGTGTAACACCAAATCATGTCATCTTAGATGTAAATTGTTTCTTAAAGATTACATGGAACATTTTTGGAAAACAAAACATTTCAACAATGAAATCAATTCAATTAAATATAAAAATACAAAAAATATTGAAGAAAAATTTAATATTGAATATAAACATGAAAAAATTAAATGAGTGCTTTAAATTACTGATCTATTATAAAAATATAAATTACGTTTCATAAGGTACATGTTAAAACATTAATTCATTTAACATTTTTCGAAATTGAAAAAAGGGACCTATTTGGAAAATTCATGGATAATTAATTTTATGATATTGTTTTAAAACTAAATAAGCGGATAATGGCATGCAAATTTTATTTTCTAATATATATTACATTTATTAAAATATTAAAAAAATAGTGACATGGAAGAAAAATGATTTTCAATAGAAGAGTAAAATATAGATGTATTTTTTAAATTTTCTTCTAGATTACTAAGTACATAATTAAGAAAAAAATGAAACAGAAAACAAATTACGTCATGAAATAAACTATAGAAAAAGATATAAATAAGATTATTCATCATTATAAGATAATATTTCATCATTATAATCATGATCATAAACATTACTAGAAATAATTGACTCATTAACATAAAACCAAGACAAATTTAATAATTTGTGAATCCTAAGAACCATTTGGTAAATAACCTTATACTGATATTTATATCATTATTATTATCTTTGTAATTATCATAAAATAAATTTATCCGAAGTATATACCCCACAAAAATGAAACAACTTGTAAAAGAGTCATGTTTCCCATGAAAATAAACACGAGGAAAAATCCCTTAATACATGTTAATCATTTAAATTAGTAGAACCTTGATGAATTAATATCAATTGAAACATTAAAAATGACTAAAATATGGAGTCTTATTATAAAACATGCCATATGTAATGTAAATAAAACGAAATAAAGAAAAAATTTGTGAATATAGAATATGCCTCAATTAAATAAAATAAATAATGTGAATAACTTAACATAAGTCTCAACATCATTCATACACATTCAATCATCATAAATAATAAATATAGTTTTATAAAAATTATATTACAAAAACATAAATATATATATGATCCCATATATAATATAATTATGACCGTTTATTACCCATTAATTAATAATTCAGGGATAGAATCACTTTTTGAGTAATATCTACTTTGTTTTCATGAATGTTTTGGTTTGGTAGTTTTTGTCATTTTATATTGATCAGGGTTCAATAATCTATATAATTTTAACCCTAAAAAGAGTATCATATATATTCATTCAATATTTATTTAGAGTAATCCATTAATTTTATAGTTAGAAAATAAATTTCACCATTATTGGAGGAGATAGGTTGTACATATGCTTGAATGCTTTTTCTATATTGTTGGCAGATGGAATAAAACGAAGTTGGACTATATAACTACATTATTGAATCATTATTATCTAATATATTTCAGATGTATTCTTTAAATGTGTCCTTATTACCTTTCATATAATGTTTAAATCAAAAATTAATCACATTTCATCACGAGGTGGTAATATATCTTACACACAAGTGATGTAATCATATTTTGATGGTATGTAATGTAAGATGTTATATGAGATATAGTAATTCCATAAGTATAATTATTTTATTTGTATCATTAATATATTTAAACTCCATCATTATATTCTTTCACGATAGGATGTGTTGTAAAAAATTTCATATGTTTCTGAGGCCATAGACTGTCATACAAATGATCATTGATTTCATTTCCCATTAGAGAAAAGTGGAGATGGATGTTGGTTTTTACATGATAATAAAAAAGTAATTTAATATGGTTTATACTGTAGTTCCTATATTGAAATTATGAGGGTATGAATGAAGGTTGTAAGAGAATAAGTAAAAATATAAATATCTTAGTGATGACAATTACATTCGTTTATAAAATACCCCATTTTTTATCTTAATAATGTTTTTAGGATTGTTAATTTGGGAATACCAATATTTAATAACGTGACTGTGTATTTTTGGTAGATATTATTTAGGGTTTTGTTAAGCTAGCGAGCTGATGGTTAATGAACAATTGAGGGTGGAACGTGCCCATCTAAAATTGAGGTTGATTTCCATTTTTTAAATACCCAAAAATATTCAAAACATGAGAAGTTACTCTATCCCAAGTGTCTCAAAAATCGATAACTAATGAATTTTAAGGTATAATTTTTTCTTATGCCCCTCAAAAAACACATGTTTTGTAGATATTTTTCATTATCCTTTATATTAATATTTATAATTTTAGTTTTCACAATGGTAATTATATTTAGTTTTGTACATACCACAGTGATTTATCCTATAAGACAAATTACAAAATTAGCCTTGTTTGATAATATGGACCAAATTATTCTACAAAAGAAGTAAAACTTATCAAATAATAATACAATTTGTTAGGAAAAGTAATTATTACATTAGAGAATGTAATTAGAAACCCACTATTTCAATGATAGTCTAGATAATTAATATTAATTTCCTTAATTATTAATTATGACTAAAATAAATATATAATAATAATTCTTATTATAAATTTGGAATAAATTTCTTATAATTCAATTCATAGAACAAGATCTATTTAATTTATAATTAAATCAATATACATGATGAAATTGAAGCTATAAAAAGAAAAAGGATTCATATGTATATATGGTTTAAACCTAAAATAACACCATGAAATTGATTCCAATGACCTAAATTAAAAAAATATTATTATATTTTTAAACCAAATTTAATTATAGTGACATGTAGAAAAGGGAACTCTTAAATGATTAAAATGAAAAGTTATATATCTATAAAAATAAATAATTTTTTATATTTATCATGAAATTAATATTCATATAATATTATCAAAAATTAATTGTAAGAAAATTTTGAATTATACCTATAAATAATAAAATTTTATATTTTTAAATAAATTTTATAAATTTGGAAAAAAATATTTATCTTTTTTTCACAAGAAGTTATAGGTATTATTTTGTGAAAATTTATTTTTTAGCCATATAAATTCATGAGTGAAAATTAAGTAAATATTTATGAAATTCATTCATTATATTAAATTATTACACAAATTTAAAAAATTTGGCAATTACTATTCATATGCCAATGCTTAATGACTAACTTATAACAATCATTTTCAAATAATTATATTAATAATAAATTGTGATTTGTTAAAAAACATTTCTGTACAATGGAATATATCATTGAAATTATATTTATTTGAGAATCAATATTTCAAATAATTTAAGGGTGTTAAATTATACTCCCGTAAAATTAACTTAACCCTCAAAATTCATCATTCTGATAAAAAATGGTGGTTTCTTATGCCTCTTCACATACTCAAGATCGTATGTTTTATCTTCAAGTTGCTGTTTTTTCAATAAAACCATAACCATGTAAGTGTTTCTGATTCTTAGAACAATTACCCAATTAAAAACTATTTTATAGGATTTTATACACATGAATGGTAATTAATCATATATGTGACCTCTGAGTTTAGTATTTGAAAAGAATCAAATATATACGTCCTCTGGATAGATATATTTAACACATCATGGACTTGATAGTGGTTTGGTGGAGGAACCAAATGATAAATTAACAACCATTATCTAATTGGAATATTGAAAGGGGAAATATAATTAAAGATCAACATCCCACTATTCAAAAAGTGTGTAACCTTATTTCCTCAAGAATATCACTTGATAACCATCTTAATAATGTTACAGTCAATATCATGCAGACGATTTTTTGACAAAATTTTTTTTTTGACTCTGGGAAACCTTGATATTCAATTTAATGGATATAACATTATCATCTATTTACATTTTTTTCTAAAGTCCTAATAGTTTTTTGTCTATCCTCATCACATTATGTTGGAGTTTTACACTTCTTTTTGTGGAAGTCCTTATAAATAACAACATAAACTCTCAGGTGAAATATATTGATTTATAAAAAGATTATTATATTAATATGTTTATCTAAACAGCCTTTGAAATCCAAAGAAAAATTTCTCAAGAAATAATATAGGTTTGAGATGATTTATTTGACATACCTTATGTCTGTGTATGATATGTGGTGCTAAAATGTAGCTCTATTAATAGATATTGGTGAAGACTTAACTAGAACATTGAGGTCAACCACAGATACCAATTAGAGATAATTGAATTTGGTACTATGTGTAACCCTACCACTCTCATATCATATATCCTTAAAAGCTGATATATAGTGAAATATCTCGGACCCAAAGGTCATTAATCAGTAAATGTACTTTTATTTAGAAAGGTATTTTTTTAAGAATTTATATATTATATAATTGAATTTAATAAATAAAATTAAATTAACATAATAATATTTAATATATCTTAAATAACACGGTAAATCCAATTTAAACCCCCCAATCTGATGGCCAGGTAAGATATTTGAACTAAATGAGAAGTTTAGTTTTACTAGGAGTTGTTTGTAATAACAGATATCGTATGCATCATGATAATTTCAAATTAAGTGAATATAAAATCTTAGGGAGTTAGATATATATATAAAATCATCTTAGTGTGATTTGAACTTATTGAAATTTGTACGGAGTTTCCTCTTTTGAAAAATAGATATCAGAAACTTGGTAATTTCATTATTTTATAAACATGTAGTTTTAAAGTTATTTTTGGAATGGATTAGTTGAATCACTATGGAGTGAAAATAGATTATAATAGTTTCAATGTATAAGTCAAATCTATTTAGCATGAATATTAAACCATTTTATTCAAGATGGATTTATAGTTTGGATATTTGATACCTCAAATACTACATGTAAGTGTACTTGAAGTCAAAAAAATTCAATGTTGTTATTGAGGATAAAGAGATTTGGTTGTCTTTATTTTTATTGTTTTTACCAAGTTTGATGATTTTTTTTCAAATTTTATATCATTAATTCTACTGAATATATAGCCCCAGTTGACGATTATGATTATAAAAGGTATAGATAAAATTATGATCTACTATATAAAATGGATTATAAAGTTAATAAAAGCTAAATGATACACTATAGGAATCTGAGGCATAGAGATTCTTTCTGTGGAGATAGTCCCCGTATGTACCTCTTATTGTTTTTACTATTATATCTGACAACTCATTACGCTAATGTGTTCATTATGAAAGGTTATTCTTGGAGATATTCAACAACTGATATCCACAACCTCATTGTTATTGTTTGTTTCACTAGTATATAGGTTCAAATTAGTTATAATATATAATAATTATGGCGTGTTTTCATTAGACGTTTTTGAGGGAAATTTTTATAAGACATAAATATTATAGTAATAGATACGTAGTGTATACGTATCTTATGATTTCATTTATATTGGGGAAGGTAGTGATATATTTTGTGGAACATATCAATAAATCCATTCATTGATTTTTGGATTTTTATGTAATCTTCTTTATCGAGGATTTTTAGTATACTCAATGAAAACATAGGATCATGCATAGAACTTCAAATTCATTCTACGTGCATATAAAGAACATGAAATATATTCCATGATTTAATGTTAGAGTTATTGATAATTGAGTTCATCTTTGTGGGAACTAGATTTTATTGGAAAAAATATATATAGAAAATGAGGATGTTGATTCCTGGGTATAATGATAGTGGACTAGTAATGTTTTTTATATCCGTACATTCATAGTGTTGGAAGCATGATTTATGATATTCATTCAGGACAACTCTATTATGGGAAAAATAAATATGTTTCTAAATAGGAAGGGATTATGTTGGAGTGGACTGATATATGTGAGGATTCCTTCCATGATATAAAGGTATTATTTCATTTGATATTTTTCATGTGCTAACATGAGTTAGGTAATGATAATACTTAGTATTTTTATGTATGAAAGGTTGTTCTGGAAGCCATATTGACGGAAAAAAGTTTTGTGTAACCTTCAGATTATAGAATTTGTTATTAAATGTGTAAAGTTAACAAAATTTTTATTTGGTGTGGCTAGAGGTCATTAAAAAATTATTATTTCTCAATAACATTTATAATGATTAGAGGTTTGTGGTGTCCACTAATGGCAAGGATCTAAGGTATATCATTTCTCAATTTGAAAATAACCATTCATAAAACTTATAGTTTTAGTACTTTTAGTGCCTTTCCTTATAAATTGGATATCCATATGATAATTGGAATTATTTGGTAGATTCATTTAGTATAATGAATAAGGTTTGTATTATTTATAAGGATAGTAAGGAGTGGTAGTTGATGAGGTTTTTTTCTACGATTCATCTGAATGATCTAAAGTACCATGAGAAATCCTCCAACATGCCTACATCTAATGACATCTAACTCGTCAAAGGGGTAATAAAGAATAAATCGTATTACCCTAATTTCAATGTTATATGTTTCAATATATATAGTGGAGATATAACAATGAATCAGTTCAAGAATAGTGAAAGGAGTCATCATTCATCAGGACATGTCATGGTAAATAGAAGAATGTGTTGAGAGTTTGGGAGGGATTTATATTCCATGATATGGGATATCCACACGAGGCTTACCAAGAATTGACATGTTTTGTTTAGGATATGTTGATGGCCTATAATGAAGGAGGATATATCATGGGCCATTATAATATGCTCTATAAGGCTGTGATTGAATGATGAGGAACAGTTACCTACCAGTCTTCTTTCATCAATTCGTAGTTGGGAAAGTAAATTGTATTATGTGAGGATGAGTTTTATTATGATGATGTTTTAGTCACCCAAATGAAGTTATATTATATATTTTTTATGATCTATTTAAATTTTATACAACATTCCTATCAATCATGTTAACATGATCTGTGGATGAGTTGGGTACATTTGTCCCATGAGATAGAATACCATTATGGTGTAAGGAGGAGAATCATTTCAGATCAAAATTCTATATTAAAATATATATTATGTTATGTTTTAATTAGGGTTCTTAATTCCTAATTGAATTAATAATCATGATTTCATTTTCATAAATTTTGGATGTTGGAGTGAACTTTATAGATTCTAGAGGACATGCTGCATAAAATTAGTCTATATTTAAAGGGTTTCTATGTGATTCATGTAATGTTTTTTGTGTTATATTATAAAAATTGTTACCATGAATTTATTTTTATGCCACATTTGATGGCCTTATCTGCAATGTTGTGTCATTCGCCTCTATACTAGATAAAGTTACACATGACCTATTATTATATCCAATAACTTTTGGAGACATAATATCATATCTTGTTGGTAAGGAAGACAACATCTATTACGTAGAGTATAAATAATTCATACACATAATTGTGTTGTAACCCTTAAGAGTTTCATGTTTATTAAAGTATTTTGTAATGAGAATTTATTTGATTGAGAGATTTTCATTTTTGAGGTAGGAAATATTGAGGACCATATGTGAGGGGGACTATAATTATTTCAAAAGTATGAGTACTATGGTGTATTAATTAAAATTTCCTCAAATTTTATATTTTTTATGATTAATTTTTGTATCTAAAAATATGACATGCCACCCCAATCTGTATCATGTGCTCATAGTTAGTGGATTTTATCTACAACTAGAATCATTGTTGGTGAAGTGACCATTTTTATAAGTGGGTTTCAGTGATATGATCCGAAAAGAAAAGATATTATCATTGGTAAGTAAGTAGTGGTTTACTGGGTGTAACTCTGAGAATTCATATTAGAGGTAAATTTATATAAGAGTGCAGTGGATCATTCCCTTCTCAAAAAAGGAATGAAAATATTTATTCGGACATCTCCATGATGAGATAATATGTACTATGGTGATTTTAGCATCCCTTATTTTTCTATGTTGTAGATTCTATTTCTCATAAAATCATTAAAATTTTTACTTTTTATGAATTTGATATTGGTTAGAGGTTACATGAGAAAAAAACTAATAAAATGGGATGGGTGGAAAAAATTGTGAGCTAATTTATACATTCATGTAGAACCATGGTGGAGGCCACCAGAATATTTTTCCTCTAGTAGTGGGCCTAGAATAAATCCACCCCATAAAATATTATGTGTGACTAATTAGAAATTATACTGGTCCAAGTTCATATTACATATTATATAAATTAATTATTTTAAATTTTCATATAAATTAATTGTCTAATTTATCTTCTCCTCTAGTAGGCATATAATTCCCAATCATATGTCTATTTTTTGTACTCTTCCCAAGGATTTAAATCTATATTATATCTCTAGATCATTGGCTTTTATTTCCTATAAGATCACCATGGGTGGGAATATATATCCTCATCCATTTTTTATATATATATTATTTTATTATTAATTCTGACAAGTTATTCCCTAATGTATTTATTTTGAATGATTTTGTGGAATCCATTGAGTGGATATAATTATTCTTACTATCATTAATGAGTAGTAATCTAGTGTTTTAATGATAGTGGTACCCAAATATTCAGTATTTCTAATATATTTTATTCCTTCCCATGATTAATTAACTAAAAACTCAATTAAATTTTTTTACATTGATTATTATGATTTTGGAAATGATGTCCATGTCCCGGATGTACCCTTTATTAACAATTCCCTGATACCATGATTGTGATGGCCATCAGCTTGAAATTTTTTTTTTCAGCATTGGACTTATGATGCATTTTTATATTTAACGTAGTTATGGTATTGGTATTAAGTCCTTGATTATATGTATTTATCCTTCATGGATATTTTATTGGTCCATAATTAAGAGTGGTCTACATCAACATTTACCCGTGAAGGAACATTCTATTGTAGTAGTTCACTTTTGTCTTATGCATATGAAATGGGGGATGAATTTTCATTCCTGAAAATACTTATTTGAACATGGTATATTGACATTTAGATATAGTTATTCGTATGATTGATAATATTCGAACTGGTCCATCAATATTTAAAATTGGGTTGGATGATATGATTACTGTAATGATGACTAATTATATCATCTGACCTGATCCACTTATTCCATTTCTTAGTAATATCCCTCTTTTGATATTCTATTAATGTTATTGACATGTATAGTTGGAATGAAATTTTTATTTTCATGGGTTTGATGATGATGGGGGACATTCTAGAAAATTCCATGATATTTTTATGATTAAAATGTATTTTTGGTTATTTCAGGACGAAATTACAATAATGTTATGGAATAAAATATCCCTATAGACTATTATATAATTGAAATGGGACTTAATTACATATTATATGTTATCAACCATGGATTTGATATTTATTTTCCTTCATTTGATGGATATATAGAATGTAAAATATGTAAATATATGTATTTTTCTGAAGGAATATGACACCAACTTTTATGATTTATTATCGGACTGGGGATTCTAGAATAATTTTTTGTAATACCAATTGATAAGGAATAACTATACATTATTATTATGTTTTAAGGATTATATGTATGATTAATTTTGATATCTATAAAATTATTGTCTTTATTTTTCAATATTATAATTGTGGTGAAATACCCATTATAATTTACAGGTCTGTACGAGTAATATAGTTCCAAAACATGACATATGGGGTGATGGAGGGGGTTTATGACATAGAATAGGGTGAAATGGTGTGAATATCTGGTGCTGGGAAGATGCACAATGTTGTTGAGGTGGAGGTGGACCTATGAGGTAAGAGTGGGATAAGGTATCAATGAATAAGAAATAGTTTAATGAATTGAGGGTGAATAGAAATGGTTTAAATATAGTGATTAAGGATTTTTTATATATAGGTATTTCATATTAATGGACTAATTATAAATATATTTAACAAATACATTCTCATTTACCATAATTGTATTATTTCATTGAAAAATAGATACACAATATTAATATTTCATGAAATTTGTCCAATGTCTTGCCTTTATTGTGCACCCATATAGTACACATCACTGAAATACCCTTCCTAAAACCTTTATTTATAATAGGGTAATGAAAATATAGGAAAATATAACCTTAAATGCTCAGAAGGGGAAACCATGGGGAATATCAACATAAAGATAGAATAAGTGTTTCAGAATACGAGAATAACATCTTAAATCCACACCTTTCATATCATAGATTCTAAACATGAGTCCTGGAATAAATATAGGTAGTTCATAAGACATGAATCCTAATTTAAACATCAAAATTAATCCATGGGACCATAACATTGGTATGAGACATAGATCTTTGGCACCAATATAAGTAATAAAATTTTCATATCATCGCTACCCACCAAGTCATTCATAACATGTTTCCAATGGGATGACCACTCATGTTCTCACATTATTCTTGGTATAACCTCCCATGTATACTTTTTTATGTGGATAACCTCTTATTTACACTATGTTAAGATTGGGATATCCTCTCAGGTACCTTTTTTTGTGTTGAGACAACCTCCCTTGTACCATTTGATCTCAAAGAATAGTAATAAATAACCAGTGAATTAGAGGGAGATATAGTTCCAAACTACAACATAATCCATATGAATTTGTGAAAATTGATCATTAAAAAATCATTATATATAACCAATTAAATTAAATGGTCTTTAAAAGAATTTCATTACATCTTAACCTATGGAAAAGAAGTTGGGGTTATAATCATTTCTTCCAAAGATAAACCATTAAATTGGAATGTGCCTCATAACAGTCCATTCAACACAAATATAAACCATGTAGATAAATTACAAGGATCGTATCATTGTATCATAAACCCAGTAAATCTGATGTAACATCAAAGCTGGTCATCTTAGATTGAAATTGATTCTCAAATATCACATGGCACCTTTTTTGATAAAGTTATCATTTCTACTTTGAAATCGATTACCTAATATCTAAAAAAACCAAAATATTAAATAGAATTATTTAATTAGAAAATAACATTGAAAAAATAATAATAATTCTTTAAATTCTTTATCTATGATGAATTCATTAAGTAACGTTCATAATATTCCTGTCAAACCGTTGATTCCTTTATCTGTTTTAGAAAACTCCAAAAGGGCCCTATTTTGATAATGATATGATAATTCATTTTTTAATATTGTTTTAATAATAAAACAAGGGTATATGAATTTATTTATTTGAATATTTTATTTTTTCATTAAAACATGTAATAAACATTAACATAGAAAAAAATGATTTTGGACCGAAGAGAGAATTAATGATCATTTTTTTAAATAATGTTCTAGTTTTATGAGTATATAATGAGAGAAAAATGAAATGGGAAAAAATATGTAACAGAATAATATATGGGTATGAAAATACATGTAACACCAAAATATTTCATAGTACATTATCTCTTCAATGTAATTCAATAACTTGTGTTACACACAAAATTGAGTTCGAGTGCACCTTGACATAACAAACTAACCGTTCAAAAATTATTTATGAATAATATTAACTAAAATATGAATTTTATACACTACATATAATTTTAGAAACCATATTATGTGTTTATTAGACAATATATATGAACAAATACATTTTCTTTCGATAAAAGACGTATTTTTCCAAAATGCAGTTTTCTACCATTTAATAGTGAACTATTTTTAAATCCAATATTTGAAAATTTAATATATTAAATTTCAAGAAATTAAATTTTTATTTATAATCATGATATAAAAATTTAGTCTTCATAAATATTTGTTGTTTTTCTGATAACTTTCATATTTTGGTGAATAGTAAAAAATACTATATTTTATTTGAAAACAACTTTTTTAATCAAAATTATTTTGAGTGTTAAATTATAAATTTTAATTGTTTGAAATTATAATTAGATTATTTTTTATATCATTGAATACAACATACGTAATTATTCGTAATTTCACATTTAAATATTACAAAAACACATGTCAATCTGTTGATAGTTTTTACTTATTAAAAACCCGCATTTTGGTTTTGACAACGGAAATTAATTTTATATTATTTAATGAAAATTATATGTTTTTAATTTGGTAAAATATGAATCATTTTTGAATTCAAAATATCAAAACTATCTTAGGGATAATTTTTTATATTTTTCTAAAAATATCGAATTTTTGATAAATAGTTAAATACATTGCGCTATTGTTTAAAACTGACTTTTTATTTAAATTGATATTTATTTTATATAAATTTATATTAAGTCAATATAGATATATAATACCTATATACATTCAATTTAATTTATTATTGTAATTTTATAATAAAATTAGATGTATAAAAGATTATTGAACTTTTTAACGCCTTTTACCTACCTTCTAGAGGGATTTAAAAATATGGATAAAAATTGATTTTATAGCTTTTTTGAATTGAATTTCAAAAATTTTAGAGATACAATTGATATTATTAAGTAAATTATTGTTTAATCAGATGGAATTCTATTTTCTCAATAGTATCTTTTAAATTTTATTTAACACAGTTAAATGTAAATAGGGTAATTAAATGTAAAAATGATATTATAATTACCCTAACACATATCCTAATTCTATTTGATAAGTGTATTTCTAGAAAATATACATTTGAAATAAAATATGAAATTTCTTTCCCCTTGTATTAGATTAGGACATTTATTATTTTTTAATTTAATGAAGTGTTAAAAGTGTTAAAATCAATGTGTAATTACTAAACCATTTTTAATATATGGATATACATATGAAAAAATTGACTATAAAAATTTATTATATATCTAAAAATATTTCTTACCTAATGGTATTTTATTTATAATTTTTAGTCATTATATAATTTAATTTATTTATGACACAATGAAGATGTAGTAATTACCTTATTAATGAAATCATAATATAATTGATTCTATAAATATAAAAATAAAGGTAAATTGAGAATTATGATTCATCATACTAATATTATAGTTTAATATTACATTTTAAGGTTGATTGATTGATTTTTTTGATGAAATCTTGCTGTTATGACATTCAAAAATACAAATTACTAAATAGTGTCAAAATTCACTTCAATGTGTTTTAAAAAAAAATGCTATATTATTAAATTATTTAACTGTCCATAAAAACAATAGTTTTACGAAATGAAGATTATAACAATATATATTCCATTAATGAACCTCTGGGTGTTTGTTTGGAATTTTATTTTTTGTTTATTGACCATGTAATATAAAAATACAAGATGGCATTATAAAAGTTAAACTATTTAAATAAGAGTTAAATCAAATTAATAAGGTTAAAATGGTAACCTAAACATGTATTAAATCCACTGGTTTATAGGATTTCGACCCATGACCCCCTAAGGCTCGAAATAAATTCTTTGGGAGTGATTATAAACAGAAAATTATTGTATAATAATATAATATTTCAAGTTTTTTCAAAGGTGCCCCTCTCACCAATTATAAAAGAGAACATATTTTTCTTTCAAAATCACACCTCCAAATACATTTTTCTCAGCCATCCCCTTCCAAAATATCATTCCAAAATTCCTCACCTTATCCTAGATGCCATACCATGATAGGAAATCCCACCTATGGGGCCCTTTTCTTCAAATCCAAAGGAAGCACCTGAAGAAAAGGTTATAATTTCATCACCTCTTTCAAAGTAATCTTCTTCTTCCACATTCTCTTTCATTTTAATTTCCTTACCAAAATATTAACTCCAGTAACTTATACATACTGTGATTTTATTATAAATATTTTACAACCATATTCATTATTATGTCTATCCTATGAATGATAATTTCACCATGCATGCGTACGCACGGCTTTCCATCTCCACACTGTGGTGTAATTTGTTACTCAAAATTATGTTATTTGGATGGATATAATGATGAGTAATATTTATATAAATAATTAAAATAACATGATAGTGTATCTTTAAAATTTATATACAATCCAATTAACCATTAATGAAATGATATCGTCGCTCGTGTGTACCTATGACTTAACGTTCCATGACGCGATGAGATTCACTTCCTCATTCACCATTCCACAATGATTATAAAATATATATTATTAATAATTATGTAATATTGGAAATAATAATTATACTATATATTTTTCAATGTGTGTATGTGTGTGTCTGTGTGTTTGTGTTTATATGTATTTACATATATCTTATTCACTTCGTTCTGTTCTATACGATATGAAAACAGAAATACCATTTTTGTGTACGTATGGCCTACCGTCTCCATAAATGGTGTTTTCCATTTCATATATCTATCTTTTATAAATATTTATATTCTAAATATATATGATATATAAATCATGTTTTATATTCAATAAGTATTTTAATCATTATCTATGTGATAGATTCAAGAATAACAAGTTAAAACACGTACGATAAAGAAAGCGATTATTACCCGAAATGTTAATTTAACATGGAAATTATTATTAAATGGGTATTATAAAGTCATAAATTAATACTTTATGACATAATAAAAATTAATATGGTTATGTTACAATTTAATAACATATTATGGTTATCATACATGAGGTTAAACGTACCATCGACTAAAGAAAAGTACATAGTAATGGTAAATTCCTTAATCTCATTATAATATAAGATTGTTTATGTGTAAGTATTTTTCACAGAAATATTTTTTATCATTGTCCATATTTCATAAAATAAATTTCAATATGATTATTTTAAGGTACTCTTTAACTAAATCATCATTT
Organism: Viscum album; assembly: GCA_963277665.1. Classification (NCBI taxonomy): domain Eukaryota; kingdom Viridiplantae; phylum Streptophyta; class Magnoliopsida; order Santalales; family Viscaceae; genus Viscum; species Viscum album. The sequence continues at coordinate 323,934,526 of OY728156.1, forward strand.
TAAATGTTTAATATATATGATCTTGTAAATCATTCTCATTAATGTCCATGTTTTTTCATAATTGTTTTAAGGATTTATTTATATGGACATGATTGTTTTGAAATGTTAATTCCTTTTGAAAAGATTCAATGTGGTATGGAAACTTTTATTCAAAAATATATTTTAAATATCTTCCTTTATAAATGTGTGACTTTTAGAAGATTTCACAAAAAGGGATATTTTTCTCAAAAAGTTTTACTCATCATTTTCAACTATGTCAGCTTCCTTTACTGGATATTATTCTTGACTAATGTTGATTTATTTGAATAGAATCTTCCATATTATGTTGAATGAGTTATGATATGTTTTACTTTGGATGTTCTGTTTTTATACCCTTCTTGGTTTATGGTTGAAGTATTGGAATTTCATATGATAGTTTTAATAAGAATTTTTATGTTTTGTTTCAACATTTTCATAAGTGGATTGTAGTGGAAATAGTAAATAACAGGTGGACAAAGCTACAGATCCCCTATTAATTTGTAGTTCTCATGAGTCAAATTAGTGTCTTTGAACAAGGCATTGGAAAAAAAATTAATTTTAGTCTTGGCACGATGCCTTTACTATGTGGTAATGATGTCCTGTGTTTGTAATTCGATCATTAGGAAATTAATTATCACATGTGATTATTCTACTAGTAGAATATGAATGCACATGTTTAAAAGGTAATGTTTGATTGGTTTTCTCCATATAATGTTCATGTTTATTTTTAAAATGATGTTTTTTATTACACATATTGCCTTTAATTTTTATAGCTTCCACTTATTTATTTACCCTTACAAAGAATCTGAGCTCACCCCTTTCTTATGTTTTATTTTCCTAGAATGACAATAAGTGATCTATGATTTATATGAGGATTAAGCTAAAAGAATAATGGAATTATCAAATTATAATCTAAGATGTATTTTATGTTAGAAATTATATTGTAATATTTATGTATGTAATCTATTTTCCATGACTTCTAAACTAATTGGTACCTCAAGAAATTAATTCCTTATAATCATGCCAGTGTATTAAAATAATGCAATGGCTTTAGTTTTCTGGGGTTGAGGCGTTATAGTTGGTATTAGAGATAGTTTAGTAAAAACCTTGGAAACTTAATTTTGAACAACTCTGATTAGAGAACATTACCCTAAGATAGGAATTGATGATTATTATTAAATAACTTCCTAGAATTTTGGAAATGTATAGATTTTGGGTATTTTCAAAAAAAAATACATCTCGGTCTAGATACAAGAAGGCAGAGGTGGTTCTGGAAAAGTTGTTACTAGGAGTGAAAAATCCCTCATGGAGTTTCGGGATTGACCTAGGGTATCCTGGTACATGACCACAGGCATGGACTCAATCTTGGTTATGACACTCCTGGATGATATGTTTAGGATAATTAATGTTTTCATTTCCCTCAATTATGACAGATTTAGGGTTAAATACTTTCTCAATAATTTTTTTTATGATTATAGATTATATTCAAAATCTTTTTAATTATATAAGGTATTTTTAAATTATTGAATAATGAATTGAAATTCATAATCTAACCTAGTGGATGCCATTATTTAAAAATGGATCCCAATATGAGGAATGATAACTCCAGCTATACGCATGATCAAAAGAGTAAGAAGGATCATATCTTTCATCATATTAGGCCACTATTTATAATGGAAATAGTTTCCCATATATTCTCATCTGATGATGAACTATTATCTTGTGTTAATTAGATATGTAAATAATTCTATGAGTCATATGGCTTTGAAGGGATGCAAGGGAATAAAATGATATTAGAGTGAATGATGGATAATGGGAAGTGGGGAAAAAGGATTTTTTCATATGTGATAACTATTGACTGAATCACCTTGGTAATTTATTGAAGGGAATGAGAGTTTTTTATAAGTGTTGAGAAAAAGGGCCCCATGTATGTGATTGTAATTATAAGAAACAAGATTCAAATTTACTATGATTTATCTTAAAAGAGTTGGGACACTGCGTGAATCAATGTCCAAATCATCAGAGTATGCCCTAAAGATGCTATTGGATAATAATCATGTTATGATATAACCATAGATGAAGACGAATGACTAATGTTATTAAGTTGTTATTAAAGAATTATTTTATTTTAGTTTTGTATCAACAGTGTATTTGTTATATGAATTATGAAAATATATAAGGATTATACTGCGGTACTATTTCATTGAGGATTTGAGATTATATGGTTCTACGAAAAGTTACTGAATAGCAAGTTAAACCTTTTGGAAAATACGTGGTTAAAGGAATGATAATCCTTAATATGGTATCGATACTAATGTTTTAATTTTGTAATAAGATATTATTTATTTGGTTAAATTATATTAGATATTCTTGACGACTTAGAAACTAATTAATTGAGTGTTTTTTCCATTATTGTTGGAGTTTACAATTTTTTTGGATATAAGGAGTATATACAATATTCTATAAGGAATAATGGATCATGAATGTAATCAATATGGTTTTATGGTAATTCAGGGTGTTATTGTGTTTTAAAAGAATACATGATCAATGTATTCACATGTTATTACGTGGAAAAAATATCTTCATTGCGTTTACATTCTTTATGAATTTTGGACTGTGAGTTTGGACAAAATTATTTTGGATAAGTCTAAAGGTTTTTATATATTATAATTGACATTGGATACTATTGTTAAGGTTATATCATTTCTTAAGATTACTTTTGGATTGTTATAAATAGGAAAACCTAGAGTTCGGGCGACAACCTGTCACGTCCGGTAAGGCCGCGAGACATGAAACTGCATCTGAAGGGTGACAACGTTGCATCACCTACCACTGGCCTAGGTGATATCATGGTTTGTATAATGTCCTTTTCTGATATAGTCTAACAATTTAACTATATATTCATTATTTCGGGAACCCAATATGATTAGTATAAATATAATTTATTTTATTTTTTTGATCTTTTGGAGTGAATGATGAGTTTGTGGTATAAATTAGTTGTAGGATGAAAATATAAATGTCAAGAGTATTTTTTTCTCTCTTAGTCTAGAAGGAAATTAATTATTAATCATTATGTAATGGATATTAAAACCAAAAATGTGTTATCCTAATATCATATGTTTTGTTTAACCAATGATATTTTAAATCATCAATGATTGATGGATTTGAGGACCTCAATTTTGCACTTGTTTATGATTGATGAACACAATCACACACATTAAGTATTTACGTTTTTCCTCCAATTATGCGTCACAAACTTCCACCAATTTTCTCTTAATCGATATCATAATTTGGTGGTGTCTTTTTCATTTTCCATTCCCTCTTATTAAGTCTAAATTTTATTCAACCAATTTCTGAGGTGGGTTTTCCATAAAGGTATTTATATATTTTTAAAATTTTATTTTAGAGGATGAATTTCAAATTAAGTGTATGAAATTTGTTAAAGGAGGGGAGAATGTAACACCCCATGATTTCATAGTACCTTATCTCTTCAAAGTAACTCAATAACATGTGTTAAATGCCACACCGAGTTCGAGCGCCCCACGACTTACCAAACTAGCCATTCAAAAAGCGATTATGAATAATATTAACTGAATTTTGAATTTTAATGACTTCATTTAATTTTAGAATCTATATTATGTGTTTCATAGACTTAACATAAGATAAAATTCATTTTTCTGATAAAAGGGGTGTTTTTAAAAAATGCAGTTCTTCCGCCTTTTAATGGAGAACTCTTTTTAAATCCAATATTTGACAATTTTATATATTCAGTTTAATGAAATTAAATTATTATTTACAATTGGGACATAAAAAATTTAGATTCGATCAATTGTTTCTATTTTTCTGATAACTTTTATATTTGGGTGAATAGTAAAAAATATTAAATTTTAATTAAAACAACATTTCTATAAAAATTATTTATAATTTTTAATTATACATTTGAATTGACTAGAAGTATAATTAGATTATATTTTTTTAATTTAAAATAATTTAGGTCATTATATATAATTCACATTTAAATTTTACAAAAACACATGTCAGTATTTTGATAGTTTTTAATTATTAAAAACCCGGTTTTCTGTTTTGACAATGGGAGTTAATTTTAAATTAATTAATGCAACTTAAATGAATTTAATTTTGTAAAATAAGATTCATTTTTGAATTCACAATATCAAAACTATCTTTGGGATAATTTTTTTGTATTTTTCTAAAAACATTCAATTTTAATGAATTATAAAAAACACTATGATATTGTTAAATACCGAGTTTTTATTTAAATAAATATTTATTTTAGTTAAATTTTTTATAAGTAAAAATAGATATATAATACATATATATGATCAATGTAATTTATTAGAGTCATTTTATAATAAAGTTAGACGTATAACATTTTATTGAACTTTTTAACCTCATTTTTTCACCTTCTAAGAGAATTTAAAAATTTTCATAAATCATAATTTTATCACTTCTGGGAATTGAATTTCAAAAAACTAAGAGAAATAGTTGACAGTAGTTACTAAAATGTGGTTCAATAGGAACCAAAGAATTTTTGGTGAATAGTAACTTTTGAATATTATTTACCACAGTTAAAGGTAAATAGGTTATTTAATGGTAAAAATGAAATTATATTTATCCTAACACATGTCCTAATTATATTCGATAAGATTATTTCAACCAAAATCAGACTTATGAATAAAATATAATCCTTATGGTTCACATGGATTAGATTAGAATGTTTATTATTATTTAATTTAAATAAGAGATAAAAGTGTTAAATTCAACATTTAATAACTAAATCATTTTTAATATTTGGTTATCCATAAGATATATTATATTATAAATATTTATTAGAAATATAAAAATATTTCCTATATAATAATATTTTACTTATTATTTTTAGATATTAAATAATTATATTTATTAATACTCAATGATGATGCAGTAATTACCTTCTTATTGAAATATTAAAACAATTGATATTATAAATATCCAAATAAATGTAAATTTAGAATTTTTTGGAATTGAACTAATTTTATAGGTTAATATGACTTGTTAGGGTTTCTTAAATGAATTGTTTTATAAGTAATCATGCTGTTATTACTACCACAATAATATAATACCAAATAGTGTCAAAATTGATATAAATGAGTTTTTAAAACAAATACTAGATTATTAAATTATATAACATTGCTAAAAATCTAAGGCTTGGAAAAAGGAATCTTATAATGATATATATGTCATTAATTAATGACATGGGGTTCTCTTGGAATTTTATTATATGTTTATTAACCATATGATATAATAATACAAGAAGACATTGTAAAAGTTAAGCTATTTAATTAAGAGTTAAATCTAAAAGATAAGGGAAAAATTGTAAACTATACATGAGTAAAACTTATTGGTTGAGATTATTTCGACCCATTCCAACCTAAGGGTCAAAATAAATCATCTGGAGCCATTATAAACACAACATGGTTGTATAATAAAATAACATTTCATGTTTTTCCTAAGGTGACCCCACCCCTCTTATAAAAGGTCTCAATCCCTTAACTAAAAATCACAACTCCAAAGACTTTTTTCTGGGACAAAACATACCCAAATATCTTCCCAACTTCACTCAATTTAACCTAGATTCCTACCCTTGATCAGAAACCCTACCTATGGATCCCTTCTATTTAATTCAAAAGGAAGCACCCGAAGATGTTGTAATAATTTCATCACCTCTTTCAAAGTTATATTCCTCTTACAATTCAATTTTCCCATTATTTCCATAACAAAATAATATCCCCAATACCTAATAAATACTGTTAAGTTATTATTAAAATGTAACAACCATATTCGTTATTCTATTCATCTTATGAATGATAATGTAACCATGTGTGCGTACGCATGGCTTACCATCTCCACGTCGATGTGTAATATGTTAATCAACAACATGTTACATTGACAGATATAATAATGATTAATATGTATATAAATAATAAAAATAAAATGATAATGTCTCTATTAAATTAATATACATTCCAATTCTATATCTTTTAATCATTATGGAAATGATATTTTCGCTCGTGTGTACATCGGCTTACCATCTCCACGACGCGATGAGATTCATTTCCACATTCTTCATTCAACGATGATTATAAAAATATATATTATTAATAATTATGTAATATATGACATAATAATGCTACTTTATATTTATATATATGTATATATATATATTTACCTATATCTTATTCCTTTACCTTTGTTCAATATGATATGAAAATGAAAACATCGTTTATGCGCACTTACGACCTACCATCTCCAAAAATTTTGTTTTCCATTTCATTCATGTATATGTAATACGTATTTATATTCTAAATATATATTATATATAAAGAATTTTTTATATTATGAAAGTATTTATATCATGATCTATGTGATACGATCTAGAATAAAAAGTTAAAAAACGTACGATATAGAAAGCGATTATTACCTAAAATGTTAATTTAACATGTAAATTATTATTTAATGGGTAATATAATGTCATAAATGAATCATTTGTGTTATCATAAATATTAATATGGTTCTGTTATAATTTAATAACATACTATGGTCATCATACAAGAGGTTAAACGTACCCTCGACTAAAGGAACGCACAAGGTAAGTGTTAATTCCTCAATCTCATTATTATTTGAGATTCTTTATCTATAAGTATTTTCTGAGATATATTTATTATCAATGTCCATGTTTCAAAAAATACATTTCAAAATGATTTTTTAGATAATATTTAACTAAAACAAAATTTTAAATGGTTTATATATTTATTCCTTTAATTATTTCCCAGTTATTTCCATGTTTTTAAAATGGTTATAAATATTTATTTATATAGACACGATTTTTTTAAAATGTAATTTTTTTTCAATCGATTAAAATTGGTAAGAGACACTTTTTTTAAAAATCTCTATTAAAATACTTACTTTATAAATGTGTACCTTTTAAATGATTTCACAAATGAGTTATTTCTCTCAAAATGTTTTAATGATCATTTTCAACAATGTCAGCATCATTTAATGTATATTATTTTTGATTAATGATGATTTATTATAATAAAATATTGTATATTTTATTGAATGAGTTATGATATGTTTGAATGTGGATGTGATATTTTTATAGCCTTCACGGTATATGGTTGATTTATTGGAATTTCATATGACTGTTTTAATACGAATGTTTATGTTATGTTTCAACATTTTCTTATGAGTAATGAGGTGTACTTAGTAAGAGAGGGGTGGAGATCACAATATCTCCTTGATTAATTTGTAGGTATCATGAAATAGATAAGTTTCTGGGAAAAAGACCTTGAAAAAAAATTATTTGTTGTCTTGGAACGAGGCCTTGACAATGTGGTAATGATGTCCGACGTTATGCCTTCCCTTCTAATGAATTAAATTATTACAGGGTATTATTCAACTAGTAGAATATCCATGTGCATGTTTATATGGTAATTTTTGATTTATTTTCTCCATATTATGTTCATGGTTATGTTTAAAAGGGTGTTTTTTTATTACACGTATTTCCTTAATAGATTATAGATTCAACTAAATTATTTTCCCTTACTGATCCTCTGATCTCACCCTTTTATTATGTTTTATTTTCCCAGGATTCCATGAAGTGTACTACTATTTATATGTTGATTTGATCAAGAATAATATTGTAATTTTTAGTGGATTATCTATGTCGTATTTTATTTTAGAAATTGTAATGTAAAGTCCAGGTATGTAATCTATTTTCTAAGACTGCAAAACTGATCGGTCCATTGGGATTTCATTCCTTGAAATAATGCCAATGTATTAAAATAATGCACTGACTCTAGGCTTCTATGGTGGGGGAAATACAATACATTACATTCTTGATAGGTCTACCATAATATTTCATCATCAGAATCATGATCATAAACAAACATGAGAATCAATGAGATAATAAAATAAAACCTTTATCACTTTTGAGGTTTTTAAATCAGAAGAATGATGAAATAAATAGCCTTATATTAATATATATATCATTATAATTATAATAAAAATTATCATAAAATTCATTTATGTGTTGTATATACAGCACACAAAATAAAAAAGTTCTGAATAAGGCATATGTCCCATGAAAATAAAAGTGAAGAAAATTCCATTAATACATTTAAAAAATTTAAATCATTAGAAACTTGATGAAATAATATCAATTGAAATCTAAATAACATGAAAATATATAGTCTTATGAAAAAACATGTCATATTTTTTAAAATACAACAAAATAAAGAAACATGTGAATAATATAAAATATTCCTAAAAAAAATAAAATAAATACTAGTAATCCCTTAACATAAACCTCGACTTCATTTATAAAAATTCATGAATCATATATAATATTTATTTTTATAAAAAAATTATATTAAAGAACCATAATTATATATAAATGTTCATATATTATTTAATTCTGACCTTTTATTACCCTTAATTAATAATTCATTGTTAAAATCACTTTTTGAGTAATAATTGCTTTCATTTTCATGTATGAGTTCGTTTGGTATATTATGTAATTTTATAATGATCATGGTTCCATAATATGTATAATGTTAACCATGATAATAATATCATATATATTCATTCTATTTGTATTTTCTGTAATCCCCTTAGTATAAATTGTGGAAATGATTTGCACCATTATTGGAGGTGATAATTCATATGTACGCTTGAATCCATTTTTCTATTTCCCTACCAAATAGAATAAAATGAAGTTAGATTATAGAAAACTATTATAGATTAATTATTATGTAATATATGTCACATATATTCAATTAATGTGTCCTTATAACCTTCCATATAACGTTAAATTCAAATATTAATCGCATTGCTTTGTGAGGTGGTAATATATTGTACAAACAATTGACATTATCGTATTCCAATGGAATGGATTGTAAAATTTTATTTTATAAATAATAATTCCAAAATAATAATTATTTTACTAGTATCCTAAATATATATTAAATCCATAGTTATAACCATTGATCAGAGTTAGTGATGGAAAAAAATTTCTTCAGTTTGTGAGGCCCTAGTTCACCGTACACACAATCAGTGGTTTCAATTCCCATTTGATAAAAGAGTAGGAGGATATTGGTTATTACATCAATATAATAAAAACATACTATATGGTATATAATGCTGTTAATATATTTAAATTATGAGGTCATGAATGAAGGTGGTCAGATAATAAGCATGAAATGAAAGAGAATAAAGAAGAAAATTACATTTTCCTAGATAATCTTCCATTTGATATCTTAAAAAGGTCTTTATGATAGGTAATTTTTGAATACCAGTATCAAAATAATGTTATTATGAATTTTTAGTATATATTATTCAGGGTTTGGTGACGCTAACGGTCTTAAGGTGAATGACTAATTATAGGTGTAATACACCCATTGAAAATGGAGATAGAGTTCTTTTTAGAAAATACTAAAATCTATTCAAAAATGAGAATTTACTCTCACCGAAGTGACTCAAAGATCGATAAGTAATGATTTTAAGGGTCTATTTTTCTGAGAAAACCATAAAAACCCTAGTTTTATAGATTTTATTCATTATCAATTATCATTACTCGTATAATTTTAGTTTTCACCACAGTAACTAATTTTAATTATTTTCTAGCCAAAGTAATTTATCCAATAATGATGTAAATAAAATTTTCCTTGTCAGATAATATGGAGAATGTTATTCTAAATATGTAATCAAAATTATCATACAAAATTCCAATATGTTAGGAAAATTAATTATAACATTGCTGTATGTAACGAGAATCCCCCTATTTCCATGTTAGTTATGATAAATAATTGTAATTGTCTTTATCTTTAATTTTGAAAAAATATAATGTATATTTATTTTATAAGAATAATTATTATTATTATAAATTTGGAATCATTTTTTTGGAAATGATGTTCATATAATATGTTCGATTTAATGTATAATTAAACCCATAGACACATGGAAGAAGTGGATTTGAAAAGAAAATGGTTTCATATGTATAGAAGGTTTTATGTCAAAAAATAAATATCAAATCCATTATAGTGACCTAAATTTGATAATTTATTTTATTATTGAACAAAATTTACTTATTTTGGAATTTATAAAAAAGGATATTGTAAATTAATTAAATATAAATATAAATTTCAATAAAAAAGTAGTATTTGTTTTTATTTATTAAATAATTAATATTTCTCGACAACTCTAAAAAATATTGAGTATGAAAATTTATAATATTATATTTTGAAAAATATATGTTTTATTTTCAGATATATTTTTTTAAAATTTTTAAAAATTATTTTTTTTTCATAATAAGTAAACGAATCTTTTTTTTTCTCAAACTTTTTGTTGCCGAATATTTTTTTTCGGACCATATAAATTCATTACTAAAAACTAAGTTAATTATTTGGATTGTTTTATTATATAAAATCATTTTACATTATTTATAATTATTTTTTCAGTTCATACCACCATTTTAAATGACATTTTTATAATATTAATCATTAAATACTTATATTAATAGTATTGCATGGTTTGTTAAAAAAAAGTTGTCTGTAATGGAAGATATCTAATAGATTATATTCTGTTGAGATTGATTATTTCATAAATAGTGAGGGTGTAAAATTATACCCCTATAAAACTAAAATATCCTAAAAATCATCATTTCGATAAAAAAGGAGGTATCTTATGCCTATTCACAACCTCAGGCTCACATGTTGCACCATCTAGTTGGTGGTTTCACTATAAAACCATTACCTTGAATGTGTTATTAATTCATAGAATCTTTCCCCTTTGACGAATAATTTAAATATTCTTTTATTCATAGAAAATATTATTTTGAATATTAGTAAGCTTTGATTTTAGTATATGTGTTATGTTAAATATGTAATTCCTCTGGATAGAAACATTTAACACATGATAGACTTCATAGAGGTTCAGTGGATGAACCAAATGATAAAAACCATCCATTATCAATCACAAATCATAGAAGGGAAAATATTATTATGGTTTATATTTACACTCTTCACAGATCTTGTAACCATCATTCCCGGGGGAGAACACATGAAGAAATTCTTATTAACATTAATCATGAGAACATGCTAATGATTATTTGGAAAACATTTATATTGACTCTGAGATACCTTGATCTACTATTGAAAGGATCTAACATTCTATTCCATTTCTAGTTATTTCTCTTGTCCTAATAGTTTTCTCTAATTTTAGTTATCCCACTATGTTAATTTTTTACACTTTTTTCTGTGGTGATCCTTATAAATAACCACCTAAACTCTATGGTGAAAGGTATTGTTTTATGATAAAATTTCATTGGAAGGATTTTATCCAAATTGCATTTTAAATCCAATGAACAAGATCTCAACAAATAATCTTGGATTTGAATTTTTTTCATAGTCTCAACACTTGTTATTGGATGATATTAGGTGCTTAAATTTATGTATGTATCCAGAGCGTAGTGATAAAATTTTATTACATTGTGGTAACCCGTAGATACCAACCAGTGATAGTTGAATTTGGTACTCCATGTAACCCTATAACATCCATAAGACATATCCTGGAATGCTGATCTAGAGGGAAATATTCTCTAATGTGAATAATGATTCCATAAGTTGTATGGATATTTAATATAGTACATTCTTCATTATTCCATATCGATGTTCTATTGATCCTGACAAAAAAACCATACTGATGTTTGCCAATTTTCATTCTGGTATGGGTAATGGTTGTTATGTACCAATATAATTTTTTTCTCCCCTTAACTTGATTAAATTAAAAGGGATCATATATATATATATATATTATACCCCTCTTTATGAAATAACACCATAAATACTCATTCATATATCAATTCATCTCAGTGCATGCAGAATACATATATAATGAAGAATTAAGAGCCTCCTTTAGAAACAAATTAATCAAAATTGGTATGAATGGAGCACTTACATTGTTTAATAATTCTATCATTCCATCATAATAAAGGTTAATCATACGAATATTTAAAACCTTCAAATTCTTCTACATATATTCCTTGTGTGCCTCCTTAATAATTAAACTATAGACGGTTGCACACTCATTGACGAGAGTGAACATTTTTCCACATTCTTCATCACTTCAAGAAACATCCTTTACAAATAAATAAATATTAGATAATGTGTTATCCTCATCATAGATAGTATAATATTAAATTTTTGAATTAAAGAATCATAAATCATAATCTCTTTCCATGTGTGGAAAAGTATTGTTTCACCATAATCATTAGTTGTCTCAAAATATATTCTCGGGTGCATGTTTGACACATTTTGGGTTAATATATGATTTAAAATTTTACGGTCAGTATATATATCAGATTATTCTCTATAAATATAATTCCCTTATGTATTTAATGATAGAACTACAACAACTACCTCCAAATCATGAGTTGTATTGTTTTTCTCTTGAACTATTAATTTTTATGAGGCAAACGATATAACCATGTCATTATTAATGAGAACTCATTACATTCCATTATTCTATTCAATACTAAAAATTATATACCCATATCCACTATACGGTAATGTAATAACTTGTTTAATTACTCATCTTCACTTATTTTTCTTGTTATTTTTATTTCATTTATATTTTTATAAGAACTAGGATCCTTTCCAATTTAACATGATAATTTGACCAAAAAGATGTGATAAATTTTCCTTATTCCATGACTAGTACTCAGCCAAACAAATATGAATTTATATCTCAATCATTATGGCTGGTCTATTTTTTTAATGGTTGGGGTTGAAGCCTCAATTTATTATTAAAGAAATGACCTATTTAGACTGTGTAGAGGGTGACCCATTACATATCCTGAAGGCCCAAGGCCATGTGGCCTGCATACAAGGCTAGAATGCCCATTTTTTGGCCCAAAGGACCCCTCGGTGAATAGTACTTCTACAATACCCGTACCTGCTACAGTACCGCCACCGCTATAGTACATGCAACAGTCTCTCTGCCGCTACAGTCTGCCGTTACAGTACCTGCAATAGTCCCAAATTTGATGTATATTTTGAGACACCACCATATGAGATTATAGGACCGAAAAAAAATTTGGACCAAAATTGACAGTTATAAAAATTTCCATACACCTTGTAACACACCCTGATTTCAAAATAGGATTGTGATATTCGATAGAATGTATGAAACACAACACCAAAACTATAATTGAATGTAACAACCTGAGACTTTAAAATATATTTATTTCACAGTAAATTCAATATCTTCAATAGCATTCGATGCACACAACACAATGTTTAAACATAATTTGATACTATTTTAAAATATTATTTGTCAAACACGACCATTATAACCATTCCATTAAGATGGTGATTATGAATAGAAATAAATAAATTATATAGACTATATGGTTTTCACATTTATATGATAAAATCAATGGATGTATATTGATTATAAATAAAAATAATCATTTTAATAAAAAAAATTAACGTTTATTAAATATTATATTTATAAACAACTATTTAGTCATGCTGTATGAACATAACCTTTTTAAGAAAATTTAGAATTTTTTTGGGTAAATAAGAATAAATTTTTTAATATACATGTCCCAATTATATTTTAGTTTTTAATGAATAGAGAACAATGTTTTAATTGAGAACATCATTTTCCATGAAATTATTTAAAATGATAAATTATATAATCAATTAACATTTAATAAAAATTAATTTTTTTTAAAATATAAAAAATTTAGGAAATTTTAAATATTTTCATTTTGAATTATGAAATTAAATATTTCTAATTTGTTGAATTGTTTCCTTTGGAAGAGCTATTTTCATTGCGTTTGTGAGTTTAATTTAAAATTTAATTATTCCTATTCTATGAAATAAATTTTTAAATTTGGAATAAATATTTGAAATAAACATAAATCATATTATATAATTTTTTAAAATTTATATATCCCCTAATCAGTAGTGAAAACATTATAATTTAATTACCACAGTTAAGATAAAAATAGGGTTTCCATGAGTTAAACTAAAAATAAAATGGTTAAAATAACCTAGATTATTTAACAACCCCAATTTTGATTTATTAATGAGCCCAATTTAGATTTTTTCATGATAAATATTTTTTATTAATTTATTATTTTCGAAAATACCAACTATTTATTCCCCTCCACTTATAAAAGGCCACATACTCCACTCTCCTAATCACACTTCTATGACCCTTTTTTCAACCATTTATAGACCAAATATCATTCCAAAAACTATCCCTTAATCCATGTGTCATTTTATTCATCATAATGATAATCATGAAGAAATCTATGTTAATCCAAAAGAGGTTCCTTGAAGAAAGGAAAATATTCATGATTACATGCTTTCTTTTTCATTATGCTTATAACTTCAAAATATAAATTCAAGGATGTTACAAATAATTAAATTAAAAATTAATATATACTTAATTTCTTATATTTTAACGTAATTAACTATATATCCATCCACTTCCATCAAATATAAAATGAAATTATTTATCATGTGTTTGGCGTACTACCGCCTCGCGAGCTGATGTAGTTTGTTTCCATTGACAACATTAAAAGATAGATTAAATGATGTAATGAAAATATTTAAATGATATATATGATATTACTATATATTTTTAATTGTTAAATTAGATATAACTTTTATCATTATATTCGTTGAGGGAAACAATAACTATGTTCATGTGTACGGTAGATTACCACCTTCTGAAGCCATGAGGTTTATTTCTCACAGACACAAAAAATAAAAAGTAGTACATATAAAATTTAATAATTATATATGATATTAATTATCTAATAGTACTTATATAATTGTAATAAAATATATAAATTTGTTCCTACCAGGGATTAGTAAAACCAATAATATCGCGTGTACGTATGTGTGGAATACCACCTCTACATTGAAATATGAAATGTTTTTAATTTTTTTAGATAAATTACATTATAGATATAATTTATAACAATAAATGATATATATAAAATAAATATTATTATTTAACATTTAATTAATATTTATTTATATTTTTTCGGGCTTCGGTGAAAAATGGAAACATCATTCATGTATATGAATAACCTACTATATCCATCAAGAATGTATCCATTTCATATATATAGATTTTATAGTTTGCTATAAATAAATATAAAATGAATATAAATGATATTTATATCAATTTTAAGATTTCATAGATAATTTAATCATGATCAAATCATAATTACCAAAATTAAATTACTAATAAATATATAGAAAAGAAAGCAACGATCACCTAAAATAGTAATTTTACCAACGATTTTTTAATAAATGAATAATAATGGAGTACAAGTTAATATTATATTTTATGATATATATGATTATTTTTCATCAATTTATGTTTAATAAAACTATATTTATTATAAATTTTATTCAAAAACATAAAATAGAAGTCGGACATTATGTAACAGTTTCACATATCTCTTTTACTTTTATGAGATATAACCAATATTCACCACTTATTCCACTTTTGGGTGTATATTATACTCCATTGATATGTAATATACTTAATATTTTCATCATCATTATATTTTATTATTAATTTTATAATTATTTCACTTTAGGGGATTATGATTCCAAATTTAACAATGTGGTAAGAATTTATTTCACAATACCATCAATATTAATGATTGTTTTTCCTTTAGTCTCTTATGGGGGAATTATTTGATATTTTAATGATATTTTTATTAAATTTTATAATCCATTATTTATTAATGAATTTTTATGTAAAATTACTATATATTCACTCATTTTTATTTAAATGTTTTGATAAAATATTGTTAAAATATCTGACATAATTTCATACATCGATCGAAAATCAATTCTCCAAAAAATCCATACTTTAATATTCTGATGTATTTCAATGAAGTAGAAATATTCAAAACATTTTTATGAATCCATTAATTTATCATTATAAAAATTTAAAATAAATTAATGAAGAAGAATGTTGTGTCCAATGATTGTTCTGAGCCTAGAGCTTTGAGTTATTGGGGAAATGGTCTGGCGCATGGTTTGGAGAAACCGTACAATGGAAGACGCATTTTTGAAAAAACACAAGGGGTGATTCTGGGATCCAAAGAGGGAAGTGGATGGTATGTGAAAATTTGTTAAAAAATTTATCCCCAACTATGTGGCTAAATTCTCCATGGAAAATCTCAAGCACATAGTCAGATATCATTTAACTAGATTTTCAGAAAATCCTTAAACCGAATATGTTTTCAGAGAATATAAATTTTTCTATACATTTATTTAATAGGGATGAAATTTTTTTCATTTCTTTTCTATATAATATTCTTCCCATGAATAAGTCCTCCCTCCTCCTCTTACATAGGTTTGGAAAGATCTTCTATATAAGGGATCTAATTTGGGTATTATGAATCTCGTTGGATCTCTATCTGTAAGAGAGTCATTAATCATCATTGCCTCTATAAAGTTTTATTTTTTATTGGATGTTGTAATCATGTAGGATACTATTCACTATTTTAAAGTATTTTTTATATATTTTTTTCTGATATGGTAAAATTGGATTCCATGAATGGACATCAGTTCTTTGAAAGGCATATGGGTGTCTATACCTAATCCCTCAAAGCATGGTTGTTTCTACCATGTTGTCACTGTGATTCATGTCATACCTTCCTAGAATAAACTTATAAATTAATAAAACAATGAATTAAATTTTTATTTCATTTAAAAGATATTTCATAAAACCCTTATAAATTTTATGAAGATGCGGATCTCAACTAGAACCACCCTTATGGTTATTTATTTAGTTTTATCATCTAAATATCACCCCTGGGCGAGTTAAGATCAGTTTTCAATACGTGGAGTAATAATATTAGAACATAATATATTTTTAATGGGTGTATGAACCATAAAATAATTTCATTTCTATATAAATGGAATGAAATGTGTAATCACTTGGTTTTTTTATGATTATGAAATGGTGAATGAAATGGTTTTGATGAGTAACATGATCAATGGAATAAAAATTTATATGGTCCCATATTCCCTCATATAAAATGGTGTTGTTGATGTGTGTAATTATATGAAACTATTTCATGTCACGAAGTATGGTACTAATGTGTGAAAAATTATAAGAAACCAATTTGGGGACTCATGGTATGACACCGATGGGGTGTAGTTTGTAGTGTGGAACTACTTATCCACATGGATTCCATGGTTTTCACACCTTGGATTTGGTTTTCTAGGTCTTCCATGGACATGATCCTTAGACCCCACACAATTATTTACTGAGGCTTCAATGGAAGATCTATATGGGAAAAAGTGGCTTCCAAGGTCATTGTACTGGTCTCTAGGCCCATGTATATATTATACTTGTAACTCATCATAGGCCAATGATGATTCCTTCCATTATGTTACCTTCAACCTTAATTTATACTTTCCTGATCAATGCTAGTATTAGTATACTTGACAGAATCACATCTGTATTTATCACTTTTACTCATGCGAGGCATGAATACTATTTCTTAATATTTTAATAGGATAGAGTTATTATAGAAACCATAAGTGGTGGCCTATTGTGTGTTATATCACACTTGGTTCGGGATATATTTGGGTACCCATAATGACATCATGGATGTAGGTATGGATATTATAAATCACATAAATGATGGCGATTGATAAATTATTTCCTAGGTGAATGGAAAAAAATGAATTAAGGATGGCTTGTGATGTTATCTGTAGATATCCATTTCACATTTCTATAATTTTTATATAGTTATGGTAATTGATTAAGGTATCAATGTAGTACCTATATTATTTATAGTTCCATAAAAATCAGCTTTTTTATATGACGATGACCTTTTAATTTATTATTATTCCTATTTTCTAGATGATTTATCTTTTTCTATAGGTCGATATTATATTTTTTCCCTTCTTATTAATTAATGACACAACTATAATACTATGGTCATGAGTGTATTTAATCCTCATCACACCATTACAGATCACCACTTTAATTCCACAGCCACTGGCATATTGGGAGGAATGCTTTTGGACATGTGACACACCAGCTTGAGGAAACGTTTAGTGGTTGTGGGTTGGGATGCTACAAAGTGTTACTAGATAAGATTTTATTTTCAATTTGTCATTTAATTGGGATTAGTATTTTTTATAGTAGGAACTTCTTGGGTATTTTAGATGAGGTGTTCCTAGGAGTAGTTAACCCACATATAAGGAAAAATCATATTACTTGATAATGGAATCTGATATTATAGTTTTTCATTATACAGTTGATCAAATTTCACTATTGGGTGAAACACATGTTATGTGGTGTTGAATATGATTTTAATATTTCCCTTATCATGGTAAGGAATATATATTTTGTCTTATTCGATATGTTAAGAATTTAATAAATTCATATCCTATGCATATTCCATGTCATCAATGATGCATTGTTTGACTGTGTTGAATTTATTACATGTTTCTTGTTTGATATAATTGTTATTATACTAACATTTTTTAGGTGATTCATATTAATAATTGTTTACTTAATGTTACACCATCAACCAAATATTTTTATCTTATATTATATGACAAATAAACCTTAAACTGTCAATTATTGAATGTTTATTCACGATCATTGGTCATCTGGTCTATTACATAGTTGTGGTTGTGATTAAATTGATCAGATATGCAATTTATTATGTGTATGACATTATAATTTTTATATGTTAATCAATATAGTTCATCCATTTAAAAAATCAAATAAATAAATATTAATTCAAATGAATTTGATTTCTAAAATTAGATGTTCCCCAATAAATGGAGCTTCTGTGATTTCCTGGACCCGACTACCACGAAACTTGTTCCCCAAGCCTGGTTAGCCACATTACTCCGGGTGCATCTCACGTTATGCTAGGGGATATCGAATAGAAGTGGTTGTGTGAAGCTAAATCAGAGGAGATACTATTCCACCATGTTAGAGAATCAATGGATATAACAACAATATACAAGAGAGAAAACATGAACTTGCAAGAAAATGATATAAACAGTTGAGAACTTAATATTATAACAAAATACTTATATGAATTGTTTTATTAAGATATTCTTGAATTTAATTCCAATACAGAGTGGGAATATAAAATAGTAATCATGCATTCTAATACATGGAAAAAATTACATAAATTACAAAACATCATCCATAGAATCGAGAGCCTAAGCCTAGTCATCTTCTACTAAGATACATCTAAGAAAAAGATTCAACAGCCAGACAAGTGGTCATTTCCCCTATCCATACATGTAGTAAAATATTCTGCTTGGGTGCTAGGGATGACCCAAATTGGATGTCAGATAAATCTCAATTGTCCACCACCAATGGTATGTACGTGTAATCAGAGTGGCGCTCGAATGTAAATAGTGTACAACTAATATCTGGAATGTAAATTAATAGAAAATAAACAGATTTCCACCTGTTCAGGATCCTAATAGACACATTGTTGTTCTTTCTTCTACATTTCATTGCTGACGTGTCTGAATAAGTCACTGGAAATATATATATATATATATATATATAGGTTTTCCCTAGCATGAGGTAAGAATTCCTCTCATCCATACAAGTATATAAAAACTGGAATTGTGTAATAGTGCACCATACCTAAAGAGGATACTAGCATGAGGTAAGAATGTGACCCATACATATATAGGATATAACTGAAATGGGGTAATAATTCCTCCCACCCACATAAACTAGTGGTTATCAATGGTGTGGGGTAAACATAACTCCCACTCATACATCTCATAAATGGAATAGGGTATTAATTCCTCTCATCCACACATTAAAATTATCTCAAAATAATAGTAATGACATAATAATTTGAAATATATAATGTATCGAAAAACATCTTAAATCATTTGATAATTTAATAAGAAAAACTATTAATAAATGTAGTTATAGTAAGACCCAAACAAAAAAATTTCAATCCATTTCTTGACACCACCCCATTTAGGGAATTTCAATTTGTTACATCTAGTCCATCCCATTCCGAAAAACATACAAGGACATATCTTTAATTTTCATTTCCAAGAAACCCATTTCAAAGGTGGTTAAGCCAATGGAATAGGTCATGTCAAATAGTCATAGTTCCAAAATGAAAATTCCAATAATAAGTGGATAAAACACCCATGAGCTATCATAGGATGAAGAAAATATAGTTGGGTCAAAGGTGAGTTAAATTTATATCCATGCCTAAAAGCATAGACGATAATTTTATATTTTTTGAAATTTTCATAAAATGGCCATTTTGGGTGGAATAACCCTTGGAATTCAATCCAATTAATGGGTGATAACTGAATCCCTAAACATGAGACAGTTAACCAATCAATCACACTAGGGTCAATTAGAAAAGAATGAATCAACACAACAGGGTTCATGACAAAATCTATCTCACAAACCAATAGAATAAATATCAAATGAAAAAAATTCAAATAGGAAACTACCTGCCCACGTGCCTTAGAGCTGTAGAGGATTCTTCAATGAGTATCGACCTCATATTTAGAGTAGATTGGATTAGATCCATGTTTCCATCCAATTCCTTGAAAATTGTGAGAATGATCATGCATCTATATAGTGGAATAGATCTGGAAATTATGTGACATTGGAGGAGCATATGAGGTTATCATTACCTTGGCCTATCCAACACTACTCTTAGAACAAGAATCATTCATCATACATAGAAGTTTCAAGTAAAAAAATTAAAGATTCATTGAGATCATAAGGAAGTGGAGGGGGTTCTTTCTATAGTAAGGGGACGAAAAAAAATTAAATTATAACGTATGATGAAAGAGGTTAAACATGGTCATTTTTCCTTCAAATCTAGGTGTGCATTATTACTGCTCACAGTTTGGTCAGATAGTGTAGACACCATGCATAGCTCACCGCATCATCAGGCACACATCATGACCCCTATCCATGTTTTATCACAACATGAGTAGACCATAAATATAGGCTCTAGACCCCCACTTCACAAGTCTTACAACCTTACACTTTGGTCTCACTATTTCAAACAAACCATACGGTCTAGCCTACATTCCCCTTTTCGATGCTCTGGGCTCCAAAACTGCTTCAACACTCCCATAAACTCATTTTCATTATTATATGACATAACTAGAACAATTTATGTTATATATAAATAAAAACTAAATATTCATTCCTTTTTCTAAGATTTGTTTTCTTATAACATCCCCTCATTATAGAATCATGCACCCTATATTCTCTTCTGAGGGTAAAGAGGTACTGCTAGCTAAGTGTTCTGGAAACTACAATAATCTATCATCTTCTCGCTCATAGGTATCATCCAAAACCATCATTATTACTACACTAGTTGTATGATCGGAACAAGCCTTCAACGACGTGTCTTCACACGTTAAAAAACAATACCAAGTGGATACTTCTTAAAGGAATCATACACATACAGCTCAACCTCGTCGGGCTTTAAGACATGAGATATGTTTGGACAATATTGGAAAATGTGAGATACATGAAAAACATCATGTATCGTCCTATATCTATAAGGAAATAATAACTGGTAATCAAGTGGTATGATCTTGCTCATAACATCAAAGGGTCCAAGAAATATTATTGATACCATACCCTACTTTATAATATGTATATGTCCCAACATGGGTGAAAATTCAAGAAAACCCATCTCCAACATTAAACTCAAGAGGTCACATCCATATGTTGGATGAAGAGTGTTGTCTAGACTAAGCTTTCTACATATGCTTCTGAATTATATGGACCTGCTTTGATGTTTACTTTATGAGATAAGGTCTAAGTACAATGGCTTACTCTAGATCAAACCAACACATATAAGAGTGATAATACCTACCATACATGTTTTAATAGCATCCTAATGGTACAATTAAATCTAATTTTATATTCATACTCGAAGAGGTGAATTTGTTTCTCCTTGGAACCCCCAAAGTTGAGAATTAATGCATGAACCATATCGTATAGAACATGAATTGTATTCTCCATCTATTAATTAGTTTGAGGGTGATAGCCCTTTCTTAAAAGTACATGAATACCCATAGCTTTTTTCAAACCCTGCCATAATTGAGATGCAAAACATGTGTCTCTATCTAAAACAATATAAAAACGTTATCTGTGTTGATATACCACTTCCTTGACATAAAATCATCCCATATCATCTAGAAAATTGGTCTCTCACAAATATAAGATATGTGAAACATTCTTCAGAATGTCATGGATACCCCACACTCTT
Organism: Viscum album; assembly: GCA_963277665.1. Taxonomy (NCBI): domain Eukaryota; kingdom Viridiplantae; phylum Streptophyta; class Magnoliopsida; order Santalales; family Viscaceae; genus Viscum; species Viscum album. The sequence goes on from OY728156.1 coordinate 323,956,907, forward strand.
CTATTTCCATGTGGTGTTCTAGGCAGTCCGGTTACAATATATATAGAAAAATCATACCATTTTTACTCTCGAATGGGAAATGGATTCAGAATAACCACTAAATGTTGATGTTCTGCCTTCAGCTACTAATAGGTGCGTCAATGCATAATGAAACAATAAATCTCACATTTCATATTGGGACACCCATATTGATGTCATATATCATTATACATTTGGGTCACACCCGGGTGAACTGTCCATGATGAGGCATGAAAATAAATCATCATCTCCTCTCTGGTACCTTCTGAGACCCATACATGACAATTAAACAAAAGCATACATCCCCATAAATCATCTAACAATATGATGTATCGTTATCTATGACACTATCATGAATGAAAATTCATTTAGGACCAAATAGTAGTCTCGAACATACATATTCCAGATGAATATATGTCACAACTAAGGATGAGAGAATTGTATGAACATTGTTTACATGAACCTAAGTGTGAATCCTTGAGAATAAATCCATACACATGCATTCATCACTAGACTCGTGAACTGCATGTGTATAAGTATTTTATCTTAAAGAACCCGCTACTGAGTTCCCATTTCCATGAGCATAAGAAATATTGAAATCAAACAATTTCAATTACTCGATTGAATTATGCTACCTGATATTCAGATCCCATTGAGAGAAGATATATTTCAGGCTCTCTTGGTCTATGAACAACACAAAAAACTCTCCCAATAAATAGTGTCTCCAACATCATAGGGAATAAAAACAATAGGTATCTTGAGGTTGTGTGTTAGGTAATTACATTCTTGAGGCACCACCACATGAAAAAAAGGCATCACCTCATGAGAACCATATGCAAAAACTCACTCATCCTACATCAGAACAGATCCAACCATGATACATGATGAGTAACAATAGAAAATTTAAGTCATTCCATACTCTAGACGAGTCAATATTGAAGATGAAGTCATTATACCCTTCAATGCATGAAAAGATTCAAACCATTAAAATTTCAACCCCTTATTCATCCAACTCATAAGCGGCACTTCAAGGTAGGAGAACTCCTGAATGAAGCAGTTGTAGTATTAGGAAATCCCCAAAACAATATCGATATCAACGATGTTCTTATGAATCTCCCAGGAAACCACAGCCCTAACTTTCTATGTGTTAACTGAATCTCTTCACCATGAGAGGATGTTACTTATGAAGTGAAAATTATCGATCCAGAAGTGGAACATACAGATATTAGCATAATTTTTATGATCTCTCTGCATATTCTGCATGATCTCATGACTAGTTTCATGGCCATGTCAAGAGTGAGAATACACTATGAAATCTTCAATTTTGAAAACCACGAATGGATCTAAATATTAATGGAAAACTCAATTTATATGATCCATGGATACCATAGGTGTGTTCGTGAGTTCTAACGACATAACCAACCACTCATAGAGACCATAAATTCTCTTGAATGATGTGAGAGGTATTTCTGATTCCTTGAGATTTAATTAATGATATCCCGACCTGAGATCTATCATTCCAAATTCAATCACTCCTCATAGATAATCAAAGAGGTATTCTATTATAGGAAAGAGATACCGATTCATTTTTTTCATCTGATTCAACAAAAATTAATCCATGAAAATCCTAATGGTAACAACTAACTTCATGGAAATGAAGACTGGAGAGCTTCAAGGATACATTTTTGTAAATATAAAACCTTTCAACTACAAATCAACCTACTGATTCTAGTTATAATGAATATATTTTTATTTCTTCTTATAAAAAGAAATACGAACATGTGTTGATATTACCACAAGTTTAATTTTAAAATCTACCTACAATAGTAGTGGTAGATCCATGATGCGGTTCGAAAGCTGGAATAAAAATAATGGGTTTCAAAATATGGTCATCATGGTATAGACAAGAGAACAATGGTGTATAACTACAAAACATCTACTTCTCATGTCATTCTCGTGTCGCACCAACACACCACTCTCACTTACAAACATACGTAATTCCCATTGGTGATGTAAAACCATCCTCCGACTATAGTAGACAATATAAGCTCTGTGGGGAACTAAAATGTCCATCCATAGGATTACATCGAAACCTATCATATCAAAGTTGGTTTCAATCAAAGAGGTAACCACCTATCATAAGATGAAAACTATGAAAATTATGAATTCCCTAGAAATGGATAACTATGGGTGTACCTATCATCATAACACCTCGATAAAACTCAACATCGAGGCCTAAACTCCATGTGATGGCCTCAAATATGATCATGTGAGTCACATGGATAATAATGAAATCATACACCACTAGGGATGATAATGGAAAGTACATCATTTAGTGGATGGTCCAGCACACTGCTCATGTGATACAAGATGGAATACATGGAACTGGCATATACCGTGTCCCTGAGTCACTGCCTGGATATCCAAATTAGGCCCTCTCTACTGGCGTAGAGAATCATAAGTTTTGATGCATCATCCTCAACCACCACCTCAACCCAATTAACAAGTGAATTCCATATGTTTGACTCTCCAGATCATTATAACACTACTCCCGACCGAGGAGTAGGTGAAAATCCCTTCTCACGAGGAATTGGATGGAATGTTTTGCAGAAATATTGGAGATGACCCATCATGCCACAAACTCTGCACTCCACTAGCTTCCATGTACACTATCTATTGAAATTCTCTGGTTCTCTACACTGGTGAATGATTGGAGAAAATACCATGAAATGGTCGTGACCACTGCTAATCCCATAACGCTCTTCGAAAAGCCACTTTCACCTTGAAGAGGATCAACTAGAATCCTTAGGAGCTGAACCCCCATGGCTTGCACCCTTAGCATATCTCATATTCCTCTATATAATTAGGGTATTGTTGATAATTTCTGAACTGGTTGACTACATATAAACATTGAATTGTTAGCGGATAGTGTAATCCATTACTGACATAGAGACTACTGCAGTTTCATGAACTCACTAGCTCTGTCAGCCCTCAGAGTATGGGGAAGAAGTAGTTTTAGAATACTGTCTAGAAGTCATCCCAAACCATCACATTATACTAGCATTCTTGGTTGATTTCATCCCACAAACTCATGGCTATGTTACATATCATGTAAGTATCTAGATTGACCCTCCACCAATGAGGTATCTCAAGGATCTCGAATATATAAAGTATCTCCTCGATCCTAGACTATACAGTGAGTGGTCCACCACCATTTGAGAAAGTAGGAGGATAGTGCAGATGAAACATATGAGTCAACACTTCCTTGATTGAGGCATGTCCAACTCTTACTTTTATATTCTACATTATATAGAAGAATCCCCTTCAAAATTGGGCATCAGTTCCCAACACTGGTATAGGAGGAGGATCCACATGTGGCTTGAATAGTTGAACAACTAGCGGCTCTAGGACTTCCACCTAAGGAACATGATTGTGACCAGCTTCAAGGCATATACATTAACGAAATCATGGTAGCATAAGGCTACAACACCAAATTAACTTCTTATAATTGTTGTAATCATTTTATGGTTATGTATTCAATAAACTCAAATAGGTACTAAAGTCTTCATATAAGAATGAGAATGCTTGTTTACCTGCATCCAAATCGAGTTCTGGATGTTATAATATATCATAAGATACCATAATAATGATGGACACCCACTATCAACTACTAAGGTATTGTTTATATAAAACACTTAATATAGTAATGTGTAAATAGAAGTTATTTATCAAGTAATAAGTCATTGTAAATATTTGAATCCAATGATAGGAAATTTTTGGCATTTTAGGGGCACAAACACCTTATGTGTCAAATTATAACACTCACATGGATGAAATTTTCATTTATATAGTTATTATCCATATAATTATTTTAATCCTCAATTGGTTGAGCATGTGGGAATTCCATTTTTTATCCATAAGTTTCTATAAACCTTATGAAACAAAGAGGGGTATCCACTTAACTAACACCATAGAATGATTCAAATCCAAAAGAAAGGTTTCAACACAATTTTATATATGTAGCAAGGCTCAGAAACATGAAAAATTCAATTCTAGTTGAGAATTTTAAACCTGGAATAGAAAAAATAATGCCCAATTCATATTGTGGTTATCTTGAGGGTTTTTCTAACACATAACCCTGATTTCATCAACATGAGAAATGAAATAACAATTCAAAAATCATCAATATCAATGACATCAAAAAACATGTGAAGCACCCAATAGTGAAATGATGTCAACTGTAAATGTATAATCAATAAAAACCATATTTTATGAACCATGGTCCTTACAACGTACATGGGTTCACGATGCTCAAGCACCACTTGTAACCAAGTCCCAAGTGCTCACGATCTATAATATGTTGTGGCCAAATATTAAAGCAAGAGATGAAACCCTATGATACCAATTTGTGATGTCATAGACCTGGCTACCACATAACCCATTCCCTGAGCTTGATTTCCCTCATGACCGATGGCACATCTCCCCTGATGCTAGGGGATGATGACAATATCAGTGGTGCGAAGGTAAATCAAAAGGGAGACTATACCCCCATTTCAGAACACACAAAAAATATAACAACAACATACAATAGTGGAAACATGATCATCAGGTAGATGAAGAAAATAGTGGGAGATTTTATAGTATAATTAAAGACTCGTAGATATTGTTTGATACATATATTCATGGATGACAGGCCAGTGGAAAATGGGATCTGAAAACAAGTAGTAGAAACACAAAAAAAGTGTAAAAATGTAAAAAAATCGCAAAAAATAGCTCCATAACGTCTCAAGCCTATGCGCAGTCCTCTACTCCTAATATCCATCTAAGAAAAAAAACCAACAACTAAATTAGTGGTGTTTTCTTCTATCTATTCCTCTTGGAAAACACTCTTCTCTATTGTAAATGGTGGCCCATGTATGGTGTGAGATATATCTCAGTAGGCCACCACCAATGTTGTATATGTGTAGTTCAAGTGGCTATCATAAGATAATAGTGTGAAGCTATCCACTGGAAAATTAAGAAAAACTAAATAAATAATTTACCTATTACTAGGGTTCCAAAACGAAACATGGTGGGTCTACTAGCTTCATCTCATCAATGGAATGTCTGAATAATTCACAATGTATTTATATAGGTTATCACAATCTCATGGTATGAATTCCACTTGTACATACATGTATACATTAGTTTTCATTGGGTAAGAATTCCTACCCTCAATGAATATACTGTTATGGGGATTGATTTCCTCCCATCCATATAGTGGTTATAACCGGCACATGGTAATGTTGCCTCCCACCCACATATGCATGAGGTTATAAATGGTGTGGGTTAAGGATGCCTCCCACCAATACATCTCATATGTGGAATGGGATATGAATGTCTACCATCCACACATTCAAATTATATCACAATAATATAAATGACATAATAATTTAAAATATAGAATTTAAGGTAACCCACCATACATCATTTCAATATTTAACAAGAAAACCTATTATGTAATGGATTTATAGTAATACCCAAACATGGCATGATCAGGCCATGACTTGACAAAATACCATTTAGGGAATTTATTTATATTATGTCTAGTCCATCTCAACCTAGCCAACGTACAAGGTTTACCCATTAATTTTTATAACCACAAAACCCATTTCAAAGGGGCACAAAGAGAGGGAAAAGTTCATTTCAAATAGTCATTGTGTCAAATTGGATATACCAAGCCTATGGAGTCCAAATACCCTTGGGGTATCTCTGGTCGATCAAAATACACTTGGGACAAAGGTCAATTAAATTTTGAACAAATCCCCGAACCATAAACAATGATTTTAATTTTTGGGAATTGGCCTTAAATAGAAATTTTGGGTTGAACACCCCTTGAGAATAAATGCATAGCACTATTGATAATGAAATCCCTAAACATGAGACAACTAACCGATGTCATCAAATTAGTGTGAATTAAAAATAAAATAATCAACATAACAGAAGATCTAGATAGGGGACAACTCACATAACGATAGAATAAATATGAAATGACCAAAACACAAATGTAAAAATACATGAACACCTACATTAGGGTTATAAATGATTCATCACTATGTATCAACGTCAAATTCAATGTAGGATAGAGTTTAACTAAGTTTACATCCAATACACCAAAAATAACATGAATGAGCAATGATTTAAATAGGTAACATATAGAGATATTTAGTGAGGAAGGAGGTCCATTTGGGGTTAACAGTACCTTGGCATGTCCAACACTTCTCTCAGATCAAGAATCTTTCAATAAATGGAGGAGTAGTAAGAATCCAAAAGAAAGGGGGATTTAGAGCTTGCGGAAGAGGATCAAGGGTTCTATATTCATGAAGGAGAAGAAATAAAGAAATTACAACTTTAGTGGTGAGAGGGAAAAATGGTCATTTTTCATCAATACCGGATGTTCATAGTTATTTCGCATGGTTTGACCAAACAGTGCACACACCATTCATTGCTCAAGGCCTCATTGGGAACCGATTATAAAATCTGAACACAATTTTTCTAATCATGCATAGACCATGCAGATAGGATCTGATCCACCACTGCAACATCCACCTGACTATGCGCATAGGTGACATGGCTGTAGAAAAACCATTTGACCCATCCATATTTCCACTTCTCAGAGCTCCATGCTCAAAATGTTACCATATCCCTCTCATAGCCTCCACATCCTTTTTAATATGCCTCAATAAAACCATTTTAGATATCCAAAAAAACAAAATATTTATACCATGGTCTATGATTAGGGTCATTACAGCATCCAATTTCAATATAAATGTGTTTTCCCTATAAAATGAAATTGACACTCTATATATAAGGACCCTCGATATATCATTGGAAATTTATCCCTTAACCAACCTTAATAGTGTGAAGTATAAAATATATCCTTAATTATTATGATATCTATGTCAATATGACTAGACGTGGGATGAATAAAGAGGGATGTGACTCAAATATAAGAAGTATTGTACCTAAACTATTCATATATCTATTATATTTACTTTAAAAAATTTATTGAAAAATTATCTAGGAATTTGTGAAGGCATTATTTCACGAAACCCTCCATTTGTGCATCTGATGGGTGGAGACAACCATTCTCAAGAGGCTCTATAATTTAGGCCACACATCGACCCTCAAATTATTCCACATTTAGAACTTCCTATAATACATACTATGGGTGTTCATTCCTAGCTTCATGTGGGTTTCCTAAAATTAATACAGACTATTCAGGGATTAATAAGACCTTCATTAACTATGGATGAGTTGGCCCATGAGTTCCAATAATGGAATTCATGTATTTTCTCAAGGGATGGTGTCCCAGAAGCCTTTGGGATTTTCTTAGACTATATTGTCTATCACTGAGAACTTAGAAGAAGGGCTCTAGAATGTCATTAGATTTGATATGAATGTTTCTATAATGTCAAAAATTTATAAAATTGTAAATCAGGCCCTTATTACTTAATATAACATTAGGGAGTATGGGCGCGTGTTATAGGGTAGTTTAGAATCTCGACCAGGTGGTGAAGTGTTATGAGGATGGAAGAGACACTTTGTTATCTCACTTTGGGGAAATACCATCATGATAAAGAGTTTTTGCAGTTCCTTTTTCTTTCACCAACATGATTGGTTAGAAAATATGAGTATCATGTTTTATAGAAAACTAATTTGGTGATGATATTATATTTGGATGGGCCTTCTATAGTGGTTTTGTATGACCATTTATATAGTATTCAATTATGGAGGGTTTACATAGCCCATAAGTGAATGGGAGGAATTCATAGATATATGTTAGTCTAGGATCATAAATACTACAGGTCGTTCATGCCAAGTAGGTGGTCATTGAAATGTGATCCGGATAGAAGCTACAAAGTGACAGTGGTGTGGGTCTTCTCAGTGTTGTTAGGTTGTTTCTTAGGGACATGGTTTTGCAATAATATATTCAATATAAAATATACGGGAGGAGTTATGGGTCGGATCACCTATATTATGAGGTACTTTCTTAGTATATTTCACTCCAATATTGTCCATTTTTTATACAAGATCCTTATATTTTTTTATTTATATGGGAACTATAAAAAGTCTTGTGATTGAGATTTTTTGATTCAATGGTATGATATAATTGGATACTCCATTAAGAGTATGATAAAAATGTTTTTTAATATAAAAAAAGTTCCCTCTCAATTTAATGTATTCATTTTATATGGGATTTCATTATCTTGGAGACGAGAGTCTTCAAAATCATCTTCTCAATGGAATGGATGGGGAATTACCATTCCCATGTCGATTTCAATCATCAACGAGTATCTTTCAAATCATGAGAGGACATTATATATACCAACAATGGATAATTTGGTGTTTTTGAATGTTAAGATGGACCGAGGAATCATGTAATGGTTGGGGTGAAAGTAAATATGTATAGACTCTATGTGGGAGACCATGGACCAAATAAAATTGATTTTCCTCTTGTGAATGATCATTTCATGTACGTTTTCCTAGAAAATTATTTTTTCCTGCCTCCATAGGGGGATGTATTGTTTATCATTCAGTTACTTCATATGGATACATTGGTGTCCATTCATATTTATTTGATTTCTACCACTGAGTTTTAAGAGCTCAAAAGGAAACCATAATACAAGGAAGAAGATGGGTTAATATTTTCCATTACATCTCCACGGTGCTCCACATTTCTTTTTGTTAATAAGGGAGTTGGAAACCATTTTCTATGTCTATGTTAGTGGAAATTGAATTAGTTGATGGTCATAAAATGTCATCCCTTTCCATTTATAGAAAGCCTCTTTAACCATCTCTAAAGAGGACATGTTTTATTAAAATATAACATATGCCATGTAATCACTAGGTTCATGACCGAATGGAATATAATCATCATACAACATTCCAAAATTGGTATGATCTATTTGAACATCTCTTTATGAAATTCAGACTCACGAATACCCTGGTCATTTCATGGCCCTTGTGAATTTGGGTTTCCACCTGAATTTGAAGTATTTTGATGTGGTTTTTCTGTATGAAATATTCATGTATTACCATAAGTGACATGACTATTCCAAAAAACTCAAAATAATTATGAGTACACTAAGAGAGAATAAGTTATATTACATTATTTAAAAATGTCATCTAAGGATTGAGAATGTTCTCTAATGAAGTTATATATTATTAGAGATAACAGTATAGTTGGACCCAGAGAAGGTGAGTTTTGTGATTTCTTCGAAGAAATGGAGGAATGTAATTTACCTACAGATATTTGTATGATTGGTTGGTTATTACATGGATATTCATCAATTAATTCCCACTACTAGATTTTCCACTAACTAGTTGTACAAAAATTTGAGGAAATTTTTATGTTTTAATGATTGTTTATGTTCCCTCAAGGACCAAATAGTAGTATGAATTCAGTGATGATACATATTTTAATAAAAATTGATGTATTATTTATATTATTATGGTGAATCAGGCATCTTGTTGGGGGCTTCTTTGATATAGGGGTATCATGTTGGGGAAACAGATCTCTCTAGCTGTTATGTCAAGATTTAAATTATATAACACCTGGCCTCAAGTTATATATAGTTGTTCATTAATTAATATTGTGTGTACTCTATTTGTTCATAGGTAATTTTTTTATTTACACTATACAAAAATCCTTAATTACTTATTTATGATATGTGACATAAGCCATAGAAAACTTATATTTTTATAGTATATCATGTTTTTCAATGTTGAGCAATATTATAGGCCAAGTAATAGTAATGTGTTTTCGGATTCTCAATGTTATAAGACTTGTAATTAGGTAGTATGAGATTCCAATAGGTATTGGATATAAATATCATTTTTTATGAGATCCAATTGGAGGTGCATGAAAGTCACATTAAGAATTTTCTCTCATCATGAGTAGTGAATTCCGCACATCATGATAGGGTTAAAATGAGAAAATTATCAGACCCTGATGGCTTAGTCATAAGGTATAGAGTGGTAAGTGAGGACCCACAATATAGTAGGACCATTAGATAGAACAAAATTATGCATGTTCGTGGATATGTTTATGTTCTAGATGATGCGCGGGAGGATCTATAGTGTGAGTTTGTTGTCTCCTATTGGGCATTGTATCCATGTATTACAATGTTTTACTTTTATTTATTCCACCAGTTTGATGGACCAAAATAAAGAACGAGATAAATAGATTTTTAATATTGTTTTACATCACTAATAAGGAAACTTAATTACACTAACCACTAGTGGAGATATTAAAGTACATTCCCATTCCAAAATGTAAATGAAATGATGTCCCCAAGGATTTCATGATTGAGATAGTGAGGTAACCCAATGGTAGTGACTTCGTATGAGTCATTGTGGATATGATAAAAAATCCCACCACTTACTATTTATTAAGGAAACCATCAATACAGAGGAGCATGAGAGGCTTTACATTAATGATATTCAAACCATTATGTGGTTTGTCATACCATTGTATCAAATAGGTATATCCAGTTCATATCTTGATTTTGGAAATGATTGTTGAGCACATTATGATCACATGTGATTTTAAACAAGGTATAACACCCTCAATGAAATGGGATGTTAGATAATAAATCTTGGACTTTATGGACATCTCTAAAGTATGTGTGCCTATATTTTGAGGTTTAGGGGAGAGGTATATTCTCTTATCTGTGTTCAAATAATATAATATTTATTAGACAAATATACTAATGTACACTTTTGAGTTCTTTTATTGTAAGTCATTCATATGACCACATAGCTTGTTAGAGGAAAGAGAGATAATACTCATTGAACCTCATATCATTGAGGAAAATTCATCAAATTTGATACTGATTAGAAAAAAATAATGATATAGATACATATAGAAAAATATATATATATATCAACATCAATGATTTCTAGAGTACATTGTTAAGAATTGAGTTGTTATATATATCTCATATTGATATGTCTCATGAGAAAAATAAAAATGGAATTTTCCAGAACCATACCAATTTATATATATGTCTTGGAACAAGTCGTCAAGAGTTTGGTTCATATGAATGGAAATATTTATTCCATCATTATAAATTCTAATACTTATATTCCATGTGATTATTCAATTAGGTATAATATTCATGGTTAAGATTCATGCTCATGTGATTATTTATATTGAATTTTTATGATAATTTATTCCTTCAATGTTACTGTCATGTTATTTATTTAATTTCTTATGTTTCATTTATTTACATTTCAATACTGATTTTGACTTATTTATTTACATCATCTAATGTACATATACCCTTACTAGGCATATAATTTCACATATTTCTTAAGGAATAGTTTATTACAGATACCAGAAAATATATTATGACTGATAATAGGGGATATGATAAATGAAGGAATATGGTACTCAAATAAAATATTTTGTCTTATTTTATTCTATGAATTTTAACATAAGACTAAATTATGTATCTATATTTCGAAGAAAACAAAACTATTTGTTCTTTTGGGAAGGGAATTTCATTATATAGTGCTAATATAATAATGTGACCACAAGCTCTTGGATATAGGTTTTTGGGTCACTGAAGTTTTAAACAAAGAATTTTCAGTAGAAATATTATAATATAGATTTCGGAAAATATATATTTTGAAACGTTACCCTACAATAGACTATGATGATATGTATATAAGATCATCAAAAAATATTTATTTTGAAGAGATTATTTTTTCATTCATAGAAATACATTTCATTCTAGATACTACATATAGATGTAAATCTATTATTGATATAACAATGGGTAATAATTCCAAAAAACATGAATTGGGATTGAACTTGTCATCACATGGTGTATTAATGAAGTGCATTACTACATAACCGGTATAACACACCAATTGGATATTCCTAGAATATATAAAATTTTCATTATAATATATAATGAATGATTTTAAAATAAAAACATCTCGTAAGAAACCATAATGATTATTATGACTTTATCAATGCATTAAATTTTCAATTTATGAAATGTGTTTCATTGGTTTTGGACAGTAAATTATGTTTTATAATGTCATAATCAAATATTATGTATTCTGTTTTTTAGAAATAATGATTTACCTAAGGAATGGTAAACTTATCAATGACCATAATCCAACTAGGGATTTACTTCCAGGGTATAATAATGAATTGGAAATAAAGAAAAAAGAGAAACTTATCAAATTCAAACCATATTGTGGTAGTTAACTCATTTTATGGTTAATTATTTATCTTTTATAGAGTGTCCTTTTTATCCACCACACAGTGTAACAATTTTAGACTACTTCCAGATTCCGGAACCTCTATAATTAAAAGATACTACAAATATATTTTTAACTAATAAATGTACATGTTATATAGAGAAGAAATTTATTACCATTATAAGTAGTGAAAGATAGAATTTCTTATTAATTGTATATCATCTCTTTGGATATGTAGATCAGTGGTGGTCAATGATTAAAAACACTAATGTTGATGATGAAATAAAAAAATGGAATGGAAGGATTACAAATTACTCTTCATGGAAAAATACTTTCCTCCTGAGAAATGATAATATATGGAATCATAGTTATTGATTATGTGACAGAAGGAGGTAGAAGTGTATATAATTATGAATACAACAATACATGTTTAAAAATACATGATTTTCACTATGTACATTTTCCAGATAGTAATGTTGAATATTTCATTGAAGGGATTAAGACAATTAATTATAGAGAACTATTATCTCAAAAAAAATCTAATCGTATGAGGATATATAATCATGGATTATAACTAAAAATAATGAATTCTATAAGTCAAAATAAATTGAATTGGTGAAAGGGAATAAGAGAAGGAAAAAATGAAAATAGATAAGGGGAATAAGGGAAAAAGTACTTTACACAATGTGATACATATGGAAGGAATTATCATGGTACTTGCTTAACAGAAAAAGGCATTTCCATCATGTGTGGAGAAAAAGACAACCATGATCATTTTTTAAAGAGAAAAAAATAATATTCTAATTTAAATGTTTCAAATGTAAAGAGTTGTTAAATTATGAAAATTAATTCTATAAGGTCAAGGTAATATACCTAAAAATATAATAAGGGATCATGTTCGGGCATATCTATTACTGTAGTAAAATTCAATTGACTAATGTGATTTTGTTTGGATAAAAAAAATTATGTTTACTTGTATTTTAACTAATAATATTTTTTTCATTTAAATATTGAAATTTGTAGGAATTTTACTATAATACTATTACATTATGAATTTGAGAGAATATATTAAATGATACCAATAACCAAGAGAAGTGATTCAATGGTAAGTTGATCATCATGGAAAACACATGATTGAGGGAGAATAACCCTTAATATTTTCTTAAAGTTGAGATAATAAAGATAAAGGGATTTTTTATGAAGGTGTTGAAACCTAAATGTTTTATCAAATCGTTTATTTGGAGGTAATTATGGGATATTTTAATTTGGTATCATTATTGTAATTATATTAATATTGTTTTTAAAAATTAGAAACAAGCATTCCAGGTGGAAACCCATCGCATCTATCAAGGATGTGGGGATTCAAACCCCTAAATAATGATGATAAGGGTAAATAAGCTAACACTAGATTATGTGATGACTTGGTTAATAATAAATTGTTTTTATTAAAATATTTGATTTATAACTACTTATGAAATGAATTATGTTTTATATTGGTGGTTTTTGTTGAGTTTTATTGATTAATATATATATATATATATGGAATGTTAGTTATTTATAGATTTTATGATCAGTAAAATGTTAATTTAGTGATTCTAGCGTAATAAATTCATATTTATATTAATTTAAGGATGTAAAAAAGGGAAAATAATTGTATAATAACCAAATGGATAAATTATTCATGTAAATTAAATTGATATCATGTATGTATATTTCATTATGTTCTTAGTTTATATAATAGAATAGACCATCAACTGTATGAAAATGATTTTGAAATGAAAAATGTATATGATTAACATAGTTCCCATAGTATATTTATGGATTCATTGTTATTAACATTATCTTGGTTATTCAATATAATGTGATGAATAATCTATATCATTCACTATTTACCATTAGGAACTATTATCTTCATCCATGTCCATATCATCAAATTCGATAAATGTTCTCATATTTTGAAACCTCGTATGTGTTATTCCAAATGAACATAATACTTTTATTACTCACATATAAATTTGATGTTTCATTTACCATTTTTATGATGTGGTGGTTGGAGAAGGATATTTTAGGATGTCAAACCTTTGATTTCGACGATCAAGATTAAATTTTGTGGAAAAAATATATTTAACAAGGGAAATACAACAAACCTTGATTTTAAACGTTTAAAATCATGATCGATAAAATATATGACATTCAACACCATTATTAGATGATCATTTAACAATATGAGACATTAAAATATAATTAACTATAAATAGATTCTATATATTTTATAGTTTGTGATGCACAAAACTACATGATTAAAATAAAAAATATTATCTATTAAAAATATAATTATTTAAATTGACTAGGATAACATAGCCCTTAAGTTGTAAGGAATAAAATTTAGAGTAAATTTTTTTTTAATATATATGGGTTACAAAAAATGATATATATATATATATATTTGATATATTCAATGATTATATGTCGATTATAAGTAAAACAAGAATCATTTGAATGTAAATAATTTTTTTTGAAAGTGGAATTTTTCTGAAAGGTGATTTAGTCACGGTTTTCACACATAATTTATTTGTTCAAAATTCTTGAAATCCAATATGAAAAAATAAATATAATTTTGGAAATATAAACATTCAATTTATTTCTTGTGTAAGTTTTTTATAATTTATTTAAAATATCAATTTTTTCATGAAGAGTGAGAATAATAATTTTTGTTTATAATAGCTTTTTGTTTAAAATATTTCCTAGGATAAAATATAATTTTAATTTGATTAAAATTAAAAAAAATCCAATTAGATTAATTTTTAACTAATAAAGGTCAAATGAACATTTCTCATATTTAATTATTATGTTACAACTTTATAAACTTTTGAATGGTTAATTTCAAAAATATGCATTTTTGTTGCATTACTTGGATTAATTTTAAATTAAATTCCATAATATTTGAGAATTTAATTTATTAAAATGGAATAAATATTTTTATTAATAATAATAAAATATATTTTGTAATAAGTTCACTAGTATTTTTTACCATAATTAATAGTAAAAATAATAAAAAATTGATTACCATAGAAAAGAAAATAATGGTTTTACCGGGATTAATAAAAAATTGTAAGGGTTAAAATGACATAAAAACTATCCAAAAAGGCATTATATAGACAAATATAGACATTATAGCCATTATTTTTATATATTATGCAATTTTTTGGCTCTTCATACGGTTAAAACAAGGTTTTAATTGAATCTTTTCAAAAACAAATACAAGGTGTGTCCTCTCCATGACTTATAAAAGGCCACCCAACTCCTCCCTTATTCAGAATCACATAACCCTTTGATCTAGACAATACCTACCAAAATATCATACATAAAACCCTCCTCACATATTAGATTAATTTGTTAGATCATAAGGATAATATTGAAAAGCTTTAAGTTAAATCTAAAGTTGTTTCTTAATGAAGAGGTGTTGTTTTGACGATGTGTTTTCATTTAACTAGTTATTATAACTCCTTATAAACATTTAAATTTTTTTTCATGATATTATAACTGAAATATTTTATATATTTAATTTTTATTATGTTAATTATGTATTCTATATCTGTCTCTACTTCTATAAAATGGAAAATGATGTCGTCTATAATGTGTACGAAGGATTATTGCTTTGTGAATTGATGTACTTCAATTTCCATCACCACCATTCAAGGAATGATGTAATGATGGATCTAAAATATGTATATGATACTTTTGGATATTATTGTACTTATATAAAAATAATATTACATATAACTTTATAATTTCATTTTATGACCGATACGATAACATCGATCATGTGTACGGCGGATTACAACATCGGGAAGCGATGTCATTCATTTTTATTTATGTGATCTACATAGAAGGTATTACGTATAATAGTTATGGTATATATATGAAATTTTTTATCTATACATATTTATTTAAATATAACAACCCAACCATCTTCTTACAATATAATACTTTGGAAAATAATAATCCCTTGATTTCGTGTGGACTACCATCTCCACATAGTGATGTGAAATTACATTCATTTCATTTTTATGTGGATTGTAAAATGAATTATTTTATTTAATTAAATGAAATATGTGTTTTTCTATATCAAAATAATTTTTTTATTGTAAATCAACTTTTGCTTTTCTATTCATTCTATCAATTGAAGAAAATGTGAAGATGTTCATTCGTACATATGGCCCACCATCCCCATAAATATTTTAATGCACTTGATAAATATATTTTTATAGATTATTATAAATAAATATATAATAAATAAATATTATATTTTTATAATTTATAACAATTTTGATAATATTTATCCATGATAAAATTAAAAGGTCCAAAATTACTGACCCACAACACCCATGAAAAACAAAACAATTATCATACGAAAGAGTAATTTAAAAAAAGAATAAATAATAAATTAGTGATGAAAGTATATAATTAAGTCATATAAATTATTAGGTACTTGAGTATGGATATTCAATTGAATAATTATAATCATATATGTATTATGTATGTTTTTCATCCCTAAAATAGAATTCCAACATGAAATAAGTGTTTCTCCTCCCACTTTTATTTTTTGGGAGGCAAACACCATTTTAACCACCTAGTAATTTTGTGGTATATATTATGATGTTTTGATATATAATATCATAAATATATTTATCATAATGATAATAAAATTTTCATTTTCTTATTATTTTTATGGATCTTACAATTTAGATGTTACTAATGTGGTATGGGTTTGTTTCACAATATTATCAATATTATGGATTATTATGTTTTATGTTTACCTAATTTTAATTATTTGGAATTTATATATACATGTAAATATAGATTATTATAACATGGTTATTAATAATTTTTTTTTATATTCTTCCATTTTTTTACTCTTTGATATGTTATATAATTTGGAAGTTGTTTGTAATAATACCTGACATTATTTCTCTATTCGATTGAAAATAATTTTTCAAAAAAATCTAAATTGTCAAAAATTGTATTTAAATTTTAAGTCATTTAAAATATAATTTAATTGATAAATTATCAGAAATCTTTTATTTTTCCAAATGATTTTAATTTAATATTTATACTACTTTCCAAAGAAGTAATGCTTGGATATTTATGAAAAAGTGAAAGGAATCATTATATTAATGTTTATAGTATTAAAATAAGTTTTCAAAATTTTAAAACTCAATTTTTTAATGATTAATTTAAAATTATAAAAAATTATTTTCAATTAGAATTAATTTTGATATGTTTTATTACAATTTTTAATAGTTTCTTTTAAAAGTTAAAATGTCATTTTTATCATATTTCATTTCATCATTGACAAAAGCACTTCATTTTACATATTAAAAAATATAGAAATTTTATATTGATACAATAATTATTAATTATATATACATATAATGGTATATTTTTAAGGGGATGTATGATTATATTTATATTCGCTATTTTACTCTGGATGGTTTATGATAATGTTATTGATTGGTGTAAGTACTAAAATTTGATATTTTATTTTTTCTATTTTTATATTTTTGTTGATTATGATTCACCGAATTCATATGAAAAATTAATTGGGGATAGTAATTGATAGCCATGTCCCACTATATCCCCTCAATTCATCTATAGTTATTATGAGACAAACTAGACTAGTTTTTTGCCAAGGCATTACCCACTTACTTTAATGTCTTAGAAGTAGGCCTTAGTGTTCTATTTTAGTTTTCAATCATTATAAATCCCATAAATCTTAATTAATTAATTTATATTCCATGTGATTATTATATTATTTATAATATTCATGTTTATTTTTCATTTTCATGTGATTATTTATATTAAATTATTTGATCATCATATTTCGTTCCATAATATGCTATTATTATTTATTAAATATCATGTGTTTTGTTTATTTAAGATTAAATATTTATGATTCCATATTTATTTATTGCTTACAATATACAAATACCTTTATTTAGTATATGATATATACCCTTAGGTCTTATTTTACCTATAATTCTTAGAACAGAATTATGATTGATATGCAGGGATTTGTTAATGAAAAGAATAGTATACTAAATGAAATACAATTTCATATATATATGTTTCCAATATCCATGTTAGTTTAAAATATGTATCTAGTTCACCAATTAAAATATGCTATTTAGTCATTTGAGATGTAATTTCTTGTATCTAGTTCTAATGTAACTATGTAACGATAGACTCTAGGATTATAGGGTTGAAGTCTTTAAAAATATTATCAATATTTAGGTTCTTCAGTACAATTCACTTAATATAATACTTCTATTAATTATAAGTTGAATATATTGTGACATGATATATAAATACTACCACAAATTGATATTAGTTATCAGATACATGAACCTTCACTTTTGGATCCATTGCAAAAAACATAAACATGGTATTTCTAGTTGGATATCGATAAACATGATATATTATTTTTTCCATCCAAAAAATATAAATAATGGAAATATGGGGTCAAATGCCTATGAAAATACCATTTATGATTAAAATTTTAGATAATTATGAAAAATTCATATATAGAAAACACCCCTGACTTAAATAGAATATTTTTCAATAAATACACATATTTTCCTATTCCATATAATGTCATCATAATCATATATATGTATTGTTTATAGATAATATTATATAAATATCATTCTTGATCTCCTTTGAAAAAGGAAACATTATAAGGGCGGGTCCAAGTACTCAGTAATGGAAAACATATATATTAACAACTAAATGTGACCAAGGGGGAAAATGGGATCATATGGGTATGATGACATGGTCAATATTCCTATGAATTACCTTAGGTAAATCATACCGATAGATATCTGAATCATTAATCATGAAACTTGTAATATGGAAATAATAATTAAAAGATTTCTTGGATTTGATAATCATGAGTCATTTGATTCCAATATAGATCAAAGGAATAATTAAAACCCAAACAATTAAGAAATAATAATTTTTGTATCATTGTGAAAAAATATTTATAAAACTCTTATAGAACCTATACATAATCCAATGAAATGGAATAATAATATGGTAGGCATATATACCCAATTATCTAGATTTCCATCTTTTCTAATCTATTATATATATTATATTGAGTTCACCTATGAGCATTAATGTGGATAAACACATCATATATACAATTTAAAAAAAAATTAAAGTAAAATGAGATTTTATCTCGTCATAAAATTAATAAAACAACCATTATACCGATTATAATATAATTAACAGGTGGAAAAAATGAGATCCATGAAAACCTCATTGAAACAACAATGATCTATCAATAATGATAATTAGTATGGTTTAATTAAAAATAATCTTTATTTGATCATAAGAAATATCATAGGTTATTTATATTATTAATTGGTAAAACTATTAAAATAACATTAATTATTTCTTGAGGAAAATAAACATTTCACATTTAAAATAATTTTTATAAACAAAAAAAATCACAAAATATTTGGAAATCATTTTCATTAAAAATAAACATTGACACATATAATAGATTATCTAATAAAAATAATTTTCATGAGATTGGAATATATTTTCATGTAGTAATAGAGAAAAATACACATTAAATTTATACATTTTGTAATAGGAGTCAAAATAGAACCATTTGGAAAATGTTTAGTACATTATTTTAAATTATATTATGATATTTAAGTCATCATGTAAAATATAATTATGAAATAAGTTAGTTTATTAAATAAAATCAATGAAATAATTTTCAATATCATCTATATAGAATTGAAATATTCCTAATCTAAAAGAGGAAGAAAAAATTATTATATTGTAAGAAATTGTATTGTATTTTTCATCATTAAATGAATGTTGAATTTAAAATTAAAATTTTTAACCACATTAATACCCATGTATTTATGATTAAATATAATATCTATTTTATCAAATACATTTAAAATTAGTGAATTTTTTTATTTGAAATAATACTTCTGGGCACAATGAAATAGCGGGTTTTTATGAAATTTAATTTTCAGTGATAAAATATTATTATATTAACATAATTACTGGTAATAAAAATTATATAAATTTCAATTCATATATATAGATAAATTATATTTATATTTCCATAAATAATTAGTAATTATGGGCTATTTTCTAAATTAACATTCAGATAAATTATGGCCATTAAAACAGTAAAAAATTATGTTTTAGACAAAATATTATACATTTGGAAAATCATAGTATAAAGAAAATTAAAGTGAAATTAATATTATTAAATATAAATAAATAATTATTAATAATATTTATATCAATTTAGAATCATAATTTTACTATTTAAATGTCAGATTTACTAAAAATAAATGAGTGTTTTACAAAAGGCTATACTTCTCCCTATTCACTGAGAAACCTGTAATTTCTGAAATATCATAAATTGTAGATGTAATTTATTTTTGATATTATTATTTCAAAATAAATATTATTTTTTAAAAAAAAAGTTCTAAAAAATATCTAGATGTTAATAATAATATTTTCTCGCAAAAGAAAAAAATAATTTTTTTAACGTATTTTATTTTTTACAAATAAAATTTCATTCGTAAAAAATGAAATAAATTATTTAATAATAACTTATCAGTAAATTTATAGTTCTTAGGAATATATATATATATATTCCAGAATATAGTTAAAAATCTTCAAATCTAACAATTTCATAAATTTTTATAATGGTCATATATTTCTTAGGTCATTTAAGCCCAATGTTGTGTGGTATATACGCTATTGAAAATTGATTTATTATTTTAAAATATCAAGGTGTTATGATCATCCTAATTTAATAAATATTATCATATCTATTTGAACATGATCATATTTACTAATGCTTTGTTATTTTGAAATCCATTTCATGAAATCCCAAATCTTAAAAAGGGATAATAAAATGACATTTTTAAAAGAGGAACATTAAAATAGAGTGGAAATATTAAATAACACCATAAAATATTTTTTAATAGGAAAAAAATGGTTTTAAGTGATGAAATGGAAATAGAAGAAATTTTTAATTCCCAATTAACAGTGGGGAGTGACAGATATCATTTATAAAATGAAATTAAAGGACCGTGAGAAAGACAACACCTAAAAAACAAAAACCCAAAGAGTTTTTAAAAAGGACATTATTTCATTAGAATTAATTTCAATAAAAAATATTTTATTTATATGATCATTTTTAAGAAATAATAAATTAATTATCCATCCAGGATAAGAAGAAAAGAAAATATACATAATTGATGACTTGAATTCTACCATTCAATCATTTTCCTAAACAATACCATCTTTATTCTAATGAATGTGTAGTCAATTATATTTTTTCATGCTAGAAGCACTATGAATACTTCCAATAAATTAAATAATTCAAAATATGGAAACAACATACTCCATCCATCGTTATATTTATGAGGAACCAATACTTTTAATAAAAGGTGTGATATTCCCCAAACATTATAATCCTTAATATGATAAAATAATTAATTAATTTTGAATTCCACAACAATAACACCAAAATATTTTCTTCTATCATTAATTAAAATAAACATAATATTCTCCAAAATAATCCAAACTATGATTGAAACCCAATGATTTTATGGGATTGATCTCAATATATTAAGAATCTTATTTAGCATTTATAACACCCCTCACTTCTAATTTGAAATAGTAAATATGTATACGCTTAAATAATTTAATCGATATGATATACTAATCTTTTACATTAATAACACAAATCACCAAAAATAAAATATAAAATCATATATTAATCCAAAAGATAATTCAATCTTCACTCCTAATTTATAATCACAAAATATATTGGAACCCTTAATCACAAAATTATCCTTAACATAAAGAAATTATTAAGTAGACACATTGTATCTAAATATGTATTTATTCCCGCTGTTAGATATACTATATGATCACATATGTTAATAAATAATAATTACACATAAATGAATGATATTATAATCCCTTAAGGTCATCAATACAATTGAACATATTTCCAAAAAATTAATTGTATTATTCAACAAATAATGCATCACATTAATCCTATGTGTTACATATTTGTAAACAAAACAAAATATCTCCCAAAATTTCATTAGGCACCACAAATTTTCATTTCATAAATCCATAATCATGGTCACTAGTCAATTAAAACAATGATTCACCTTAAGCTTATAATCACATGATGAAATCCCAAACAATTAAGAAATCATCAAATGAAAACGTCATTATCTATAATTTTATCAAAACCCTACTATCATACAATATATAATTGCGATGATCTTGTACCAGTGGATTTGGTGATAAAAAAATAATCATTACAATTCTGGTAAGATATAAATAAACTTGAAACAATTATTTATCATAAAAGCATATAATTAAATGATACAATATATCAATTATAAACCTAATGACTATTTAGGTTTATAGTTTTAGATAATTACGACAAACCCATAAATAAATAACACCCATAACATTAAGAGAGTATTGTTCCACTATAACCATCTTTAGAAATTCTATATTAGATCATCATCATTATCCATAAGAAGATACTCTTTTAATTATTCAGTTGACATGATTATTTATTTCATGGAACAAATGATATGTATTAATGGTGAGCATGATTTCTCAGAATGTGTAAACATGAGAATTAAAAATTAATGACATTATTGAGTAAAAATTGACTATGAATGTTTGGTGGAAGAATAAATGTTCATGAGAATATCATGAGATAAATAATACCAATGAATACGGGAATCATCTATAATGATATATCATATAAGGATTTAATAATCAAAAGAGTTTAAAGATGTGACAATCATGAATCTTTTCATTTACATCTTGATTAAAGGATTCATTAAAACCCATAAAATGATTAATGAATACTTTCTTGTACCTTGAAAATAGTTATTTATAGAAACCTTATTGAATATTTAAAACTATAATAAAAATATGGTTAACATAAATACCAAATTCATAAGAGTGTTATAGTGGTTATCCCAACATGTATGTTATATCCATCTCCATATTGAGCTATAACTAGGATCAATACATCGAGAAATTTTTTTAAGAACTAAAACATGAATAAAGTATATAGATATTTTATACCATCATAATCATAATAAAATAACACATTTTTTCTTTCATAACATTATTACCCTCAAGAAAATATTGATGTTTAATGAAAATATAATTGAATAATCATAATACATCCATAGAAGAAATGATTATAGTATCATTAAAAATTATCCCCAAATTATAATTTGTGTCATCAACCATTGCATCTATTGATGATTTTAAAAACCATTATGTTATCATTATAAAAATTCATTAGGAAAATAAAAATTCCATTATAAACATATCTTTTGAAAAATCAAGATTCCAAAAAATATTCAAAAAATGATTTTTTTTTAAAAAAATACTTTAAAACATGTAAGGATTTATTCAATGAAAATAAGGATCATAATTTCTAGAAAATATATTTATTTTTTAACTGTTAGAAATAAATAATATCCTACAAAACTTCCAAATGATATTAAAAAGTTACTTATTTATAAAATGTTAAGTAATTTTATTTTAAAAATTATAAATGATATGAAATTGATCATGTAAAATATATTTAGTAAAATAATTACATTTCTAAAATATAATTTTTTTAAAAAA
Organism: Viscum album; assembly: GCA_963277665.1. Classification (NCBI taxonomy): domain Eukaryota; kingdom Viridiplantae; phylum Streptophyta; class Magnoliopsida; order Santalales; family Viscaceae; genus Viscum; species Viscum album. The sequence goes on from OY728156.1 coordinate 323,980,910, forward strand.
ATTATAAAACTTTCATATATAATAGAATGATTCTTTTCATGAATGAAAATACAAGATCAATATCACATAAAAAACAAATTCTTGATGATTCATCATTTAATAGTGGATGAAATTTAACTAAATATTTGAAACAAATTAAATAATACATTATTATTTAATTGATTTTATTGTTAAAAATAATTTCCTATTATTTATTAAAAGGGTAACATGTACATAAATAATCCTAAAAGAAAAGATATTTTAATAAAAATACATTCCACTTTGGAAACATTTTAATCACAAGTACCATGAAAGAGTATTTAAAAAATGAAATTTCATCTATCATGAAGATATGTAGATTCATGACATAGTATTTAAAATGTTAATTACATACACATCTTAAAATATCTTATGTAGATATCATTAAATGTATATACTAAGGAAATTGAATTTAATATGTATAACAATTATGATTATCATATCATTCAACTAAGATGTCATTAGTTGAATGACTTTGTGTAAAAAATTTAAATCCGAAAAATCAATTGAAAATAAAAAATAATACCACTATTGGTCATTTCATTAAATTAAATTTCATATCAAAGACAAAAATGAATTAATTTTACCTTGGGAAAATAAATTGAGAAATGAAACCCCATCCCACATGGTAATAATCAAGTGAAGTACCCTTAATTGAAATGATTCAAATATCAAACTAATATACCATGATTATTTAATGATTATGAAATGAATATTTAAAATTGCTATTATATAAACCATATAAATAAAATTATCTATAAAATGATCAAATAATTTAAAATGAAGTAAAATTGATATGAAATCTCATTCTACCTTAAGAATAATATATGGATCAAATCAACATGAAAGTGATAACCTCATAATTATTTTCAAATAAAATGTTTTACAGTTAAATGGATCAAGTATGACATTAATTTCTTGTATTTACAACACACAATATAATTTTTTGATGAATATTTAATATGAAACATAGAATTAAAAGTGAAATGAGAAACCCTTACATCGAGTACAAACATTTCATGTATATCTAATGACACCTATATAACAATATTATATATGTTATTTTTATTTTAATAAAATTATTTTCAAGATTAAATTCGTATAATTTAATCAATTATTTTTATCATTAAATGAATGATTTATAAAATTAATCAGTTATGTCGTTTTTGGGTGTTCTAAGGATGCTCTGTCGATATTTTAAAAATGGATTCCAAATTTTGATCGTTGTCAAAAGAATCATTATTCTATAATATCTAAAATATGAAATATTTAATTATAATAAATTTAATACATAAATAATGACATCGAAACCAACCATGAATAATTCCTATGAATGATGAAGTATGTTATAACACGGGAGATGGTAGTTCTTATGCATGTGTCAACGATATTTACATTTATCAATGATCAATATGGAATTTTAGTGACTATTATTTTAATTTCTATGAATTATTATATATTTATAATTATAATAGAATTTTTTTTATATATTTATATATTTCAACACTATGATATGGGGATGAAAATTGATTCAAATGGCTTCAAAGATGACATAGGCCACACCTAAAATCACCAATATTATAACCTTTAAATGAATATAATTTAATATAATATAAGACATTTCATAATGGATATTATGTAATTAATATAACATGTAAAAATTTAATCCATTATCATGATCAAGAATTATATTAGATGATGGAAAACAAATTACAATGGTTTACCGGGCAGTAGTCTTTCATACAAACAAATAATGGTTTCATATCCCATTTTATGAAAGGTGACAAATATTTTAGTTATTACATTAAAATAATAATTTTCCTTAAATCAGTTATATTGTTGTTACTATATCAACTTGTTTGAATAATATTTTAATTATAAGGATGAAGAGACAAAGTAATAATAATTAGTTAAGAATGGTACCTCTTTATCACACCACTTATTTTTAATTAAAATTAAATACATCTTAGTATGACATTATGATAAAACAATTTAATGTATTATTTTGTTTTTAATGTAAGGAATTTATATTAGAAGATATTATTCACATGAAAATAATTTAATTTTGTGAATAATACATGATATGCTGCGTACATTTAAATGTGGGGAAGAGGACATACATGAAATATTTGAAAATAAAAAATTCATACACATTTTTTAAAAAGAATAATGTATCCAAAATGGATCATTATAATTATTTAAAATATATAAGGTCAAAATATTACAATAAAATAGAATATAGATAATTATTTAGGTGATTTTGACCCTTATCGTTTTAGTTTAACCCCTGATAATCTTTTTTACACCATAACTACCATTGATGATTTTTTACTATTTAAAATAGTCAATATGATTAATAATTATGTTAAATATATAATATAGTATATATAATTCAAAATAATTTTATTTAATCCATTTTTTATATATTATAATAACAAATATAGAAGAATTTAATTAATAATAAACACTAGTTTCATGATGAAAATTCAGGTATTCAACCATGGAATATTTCAACATACAATGATCTTATATTATATTCATGTCTATAAATAATAATTAGTTGAATTTAAATTAATATTTATATATATTATATGAATCACATAAAAAAATTTATCAGTAGGGGTTATTTTATTTAATTAAAATCTACCAACATTATAAACATGAAAACTATTTTTCAAATTTTATGTTTTTAATCGAAATAAATAAATATACTTAAAAATAATATAAAGTTGATTTAAATGTTAGTAATTGAATTAAATACAACTTAATAATTCATATTTTTCTTTAAATAAAATTATAATAATAATAGGAACATTAAATTAATTTATCTGATTAATATAAAAATTTTTTATTCAATAATAGATATTCATCAATATTAACTAAGAAATCCACGATTTCTGAAAAAATAACCCTATGTTATTTTTGAGATGATGATTTCAAAAATGATGTTAATTTAATAAAATGAAATTTCTAAATGATCTATAAATTATTTTTCATATTTTTTCACAAAAATAAATAAAACATTTTTGGAAAAATGAATATTTAGTTAAAGATATGTCATTATTAAAAATTGAGTTATTATTTAATGAGAATTTGTCAACAAATATTGAATATGTAATATATATAGGCATATGTTTTTAGATTAGTTAATATAATTCACACCAATATTTTTAATGGATAGGTTATATTGGTCATATATGTCCATTTTGTTAAAACTCGGCGATGAAAGTCCAATAAACACATGAACGTAATGTTCTTATTTTCAAATCTTAGCATGTTAAATCGCTTATGTAAATATATATTATTCATTAAATGCATTATGATATAGGGGTGATTATTAATTCTATATGGAATAACAATATATTCATAGTGCGTATACCTTGTATAGATTGATGTATTGGTTATAAGTTACCTATTAACCCCAAATTGACGATATCCATAAAAAGATAAATATTGGTAATGAATTGAGCACCAAAAAGTTGTCAAAAAATTCATCAACAAGTGGAAGATTATAATAATCTTTGTTGAGATAATTTTAAATTCTGGAAATTTAATACATAGTTTTATTAGTCAATCCTTATGATTAATATAATGTATATCTCCACCCCATGGTGACCCACATTTACAAATAAACCCCCTTTCAAGATTCATCATGATTTTTTTCTTAAAATGAGGCAATGAAATTTGGTGTATTCTATAGGGTGACTTTAAATATGTAGAGCACCAAGTATGAGCTCTATTGAGAACTGATCATCATATTTCGGTGGAATACATTGAAAATATTTTGGAATGACATCACGAGAAATAAGAAAATAGGTATATCATCCATTTCATGGTTTTCCCCAATCATGAGAGATAATCACCACTTTTTTATAGTTATCATGTCATTTAAAATGTGTCTAATTTCTATCAGATGTTTATATTTTTCATCACACTGGTAAAAGATAGTTGGTTGGTTTGTAATTTCAAATCATAAATCCCCTAAAGTTAAATTGATGGGGGATATACGTAGATTAACATAATCCATGACTAATATAAAATAAAATTCAACTAGAGTGGGAAGGAGAATATTTTCTTAAACTCATCCCCACAATCACCAACCAAATATAGTTATATACTTCAGATGTGATAATCATATCATTAAGAGTTTTCACTGATAATTCAACAACAAATCATTGATTATATAAATAAAATTAGATGTTACATTTCTTAATAAATGGGAATTTGTATAATAGTCCAAATATATGACACTTTAAAATTTGAGAATACTTTTCACCACCCAAACATCATTTTTCTATATTTATTTACATAATTAAAAATGGTCAACGTGGTTATCTTTAACATCCCAAGTAAATAAATAATAAAAAATATTTATTATTTATTAATATTTGTGAATTAATTATTAATTTTACTTTAAATGAGTTTTTATGTTCGATAGCGTACTTGATACGCAACAACGAGATTCATTGAAATCTTACGTTGCACACTAATAATATAATATTATTATTTCTATTGGTAGTTAACTTCAAGCTGTTTTAATGGAGGTAATGAACAAAAATAACTACAATATAATTATACATAATTTTTAAATGTATTAGCATTTATCCTATAAAATGTTATAGGCTTAAAATATGAATGAATCTAATTTTATACATAATTTACATTCAAAGGCCGATTTACCACCTTTTAATGGTGAACCCTTTTTAAATCTTGTTTTGGTCACTTTTATACATTCTATATGACCAAATAAAATCTTTATTGAGAATGGTGACATCAAAATTTACTTTGGGTAAATGTTTGGGACTTTTCCGATAAAGTTAATTTTTAATTAATAGTGAAAATATTGTATTTTAATTCAAAATTGAATTTTAATATAATTTATTTATATGGTTATATTATCTATTTTAGTTGGTTTTAAAGTAAAATTATAATATATTTTTACCATTTAATCCAATGCCGGTCATTGTAATTAATTTCACTTTGAAATTGGACATAAACAAATTTCAATCTTTTGGTAGTTATTGTTTCTTAAAAACATGCTATTTTTTTGATAACAGTAATTAATTTTAAAATTAATTAATGTCACTTTTATGTTCTTATTTTGAAAAAATAGACACCAATTTTGAATTCGTAATAACAAATAATTGTTTGGCTGAATTTATGGTATTTTTCTGAAAAACATCTATTTTTTGATTAATAGTGAAACCACTTAGTGGTATTTAAAAATGACTTTTTAATTTAAATTAAATTTTACCACTTCTGTGAATTGAATTTTGAAAATCCGACATACATGGTTTTTATCAAGAAGTAAAATTTGGTTCAATAAGATGAAAATAATTATTGGTGAATAGTAACTTTTGACTTTTATTTAATCATGGTTAAAGGTAAATAGGTTAATTCAAGGTAAAAGGAATAATATAATAACTCAAAATTACCTTAACAGTTGTCCAAAATATATTGGTAGATTTTTTAACGACCATGGGCATCTTTGGGTCGATTTTGGGACCCATTGAGCCACATAGAAGTTATAATGACAATTTAGTTTAATTAACTTAAAGTAAAGGAAAAATGACAAAAGAAAATATCTTTTAGTAAATAAATTTTACAAGGAATTATGTAAATTATCATTTCAACTATAAATATTCCATGGAATGCTAAAAATATTTCAAACATGATAGTATTTTTTTTATAATTTTTAGACATCAATTAAATTAAATTATGTATGACACAATAATGATGCAGTATTTACCTCATTAATTAATTATTTAAATAAATAAGATTAAAATGATTAAAATATTATCCAAAACATGTCCAATTCTGATATGATGATTTTATTTCGAATATGAGACATCTTATCTTCGACCTTAATGATTTTTGTACCATTAGAAACTGAATATCATTATATAATAAAAAAATATTTTCACACTTTCCTAAAGAACCCCTCCTCCCCCTAATAAAAAGAGACCACATCTAACCAATTCCTCACACCACTCAAGCCATTTGGATCGTCCAAACTCTTCCCAATTAAGCTCCCTACATTGATCTTCTCCTCCTAGAAGCTTTACCTTTGGCAGAAGGCACTTCAAAAAGTCCTTTGGATCAAACCAAAGAGAGATACACAAAGTAAAGGAAACATTTTCTCTTAAATTGTTTTCTTTTATTTTACTTCCTCAAACCCTAAACACTGTTTATTCATTTCTTTTGTAAAAACAACAGAATCCTCAATATACTAGGATGTTTTTATGAGAAGGATTGAAACTACACTTACACACACTTCCATCTAATGGATGAAGAATATAATGTTTCTCTGGATGGAAAACTAACGCCTCACGAAATGATGATTGTTTGATTCTATCCTACCACCTCTCATGGTGGCCATTATGATGGAACTGTATTTATATATGATATATATTATGTTTATGTTTTCTTTATGCTTCTGTAATTTCTGTTTATATAATGCCTTTATGGTTTCCATTATGGGTAAACGCGATAATCTCATTAGAGGAAGTGCGGACTACCACCCCCTTAAAGTGATATGACTCATTTTTATAATATGTGGTACATATAAAGGATATATTTAATGATATTATAGAATATACCATACTGGAAATTTAATACTACTATGTATCATTATTTTTTAATTCCATTAAATATGAAATAGAAATGTATGTAGTGTTCATTCGTATGTACGGCTTACCGTCTCAATGATCGGTACATTTCATTTCGTACCTCTAATTGTTATGTACTATTATAAATACATGTATATACTTGATATATATGATATCTAAGTAATGAATGTCATTCTGGATATAATGAACTATTGACCGCGTGAACAACATGTAATTATAAGATGTCCATTTTTGACTCCAGTACCAAATATTGACAAAACGAACATTATTAACTTAAATGATTACATAATGTTTATAACATGGGAATAAGTGATGGAAAAGGAATAATAAACATGAAAAATATTCTTAAGAATGTAGAAATTAACTTTAGTTTATTTTTCAGGAGATTAATGAATGATCGAGTCAAGTCGGACATGAGGTAAGGGACTTCGTCTCAATATCCATTAATTGAGGCATATTTTGTTTTAATACATGATGTTGTTTTATACACTGTATAAACACCCTTAACATTTCAAAGGGAATCTTTCTCTTTGAAGCGTTTTACTAAACGACAAAGAGGAATGTTTCTTTTATCGTAAGCGGTGACAACGACCTTTGCACCACCGTGAGTATTATTTGATCTTTGGCTTCCTCAAAAAGCCGTAATTTTTATAAAACAATTTAAATACCAAAATCTCTTTTATGTATTTTGGTACTGAAAATGGTTTTGATAATGGATTTTTTTTGTCAATATATTTAAGTGATATATTGCGATTGAAATGTGGAAATGTTTTCTTTCCTTTATAATTGTTTTATGTGTTATGATTTTATAATGGTACTTGGACATTTGATAGTTGGTTACGTGATAATCCAAACGACGGGTGGTTCCGTGAATACCAGGATGGGTGGTTACGTTATAACCTCCAATTCATTAGGTATAGAATTCATCCGTATAGATAATACATTTAGTGATATGTGTCGAAGTCGACCGTATGGTTTTTCCATTTAAGTAATATTATGTCCCACGTTACCTGTATATGTTATGTGTTCTTTATATGGGTTTTATGGTAATATTTTGGTTACAAAAGGGTATGTAATGATCTTTTATTCATTGAAGAGTATATACTACATCCTAAAGGTAAAAAGTATTACTTTGGTTAATGTAATCATGGTTTACTTGTTGTTTTGAAAAACTAACTGTTTTCCTTCTTTGTGTATCCCTTACTGAGATTTTTATGCTCATCCCACGTTTGAAATTTTTTTCATAGGACATAAAGTGGAATTGGGTCATGGATGGGATCATGGAAAAGTCATGCTATAAAAAACATAGAACTAGACATGACTTTTTCTTCAAGAGTTCATGTTTTGTAAAAAAAATGGAAACATAGTAGATGTGTCTACTTTGTAATATTTTGAAATGTAAACTCTCTAAAACTCTACACCTAGAAAGATCCTCAACATGAATTATTCATTTAATTCAATATTATGTATGGTTTAAGGCCGGGTCCTTATAGTTTGTATCAACGTTCTGTTTAGATATCTTTAGGAGGTATGGTGTTGTTAAATAAATTTCCATATATTAATTTATGGTAATATTGAAATGATATAGCATTTATAGATTACCATTATGCTTCACCTAAGATTATTCTATTTTCAGAATGGTTTTCCGTAGAGTAAACTGGGAAACTATGTTGGGACAACATCAGGAGGAAGACAAGCTTCCAAATCAGCAACTTGAGATAGTCGGAATCGTAACTGAATAGTTCTTTGTAGTGATGGCACAGTTGACTCATGCTATATATGGTAGTGGTATCAATGCACGAGATCTGCTAGATCAACTACAGAGGAACATGTCAATAATAGATCATTTCCTAAGGCAACATCCCCCATCATTCATAGGATCATCTGAGCCTGTTTTAGGAGAAGGGTGGATTAATCCACTGGAAAAGATTTTCAATGTCATGGGTTGTTCAGAACATCAATAGGTTAGTATTTCTATTTACCGTTTTGAAGGTGAAGCTGATCAGTGGTGGTCGATGGTGAAAAATATCAGTGAGAGTGAGGAGATTGATACTCTTTATAGGGATGAATTCAAAGGAATGTTTCATGAGAAAATTTTCTTAAAGTGGTTTATCTTAGGATGAAAAACAATTCCTATAATTGAGGCAGGAGGATGACAAAGGGGCTGCTTATGAAGCAATGTTCACTCGACTGGAAAGGTATGCACAAAATTTCATCCAAGATATTGATAGTAAGATGAATCGAATTTACTCAGGACTAATGCCACGATATCAAAGAGCGTTAACCTCTCGTGAGTTCAAAAGTTATGAAAAAATTGTTCAATGTGAGGAGAAGGTGGAAATGGAGTTTCCCGATGATCAAGTGTTCTTTGAAATACAACAGAATAAGATGTCAAGTTAGAAGGAAAAGGATATGAATTCATCAATGAAGCCTGGAGTTATGAAAACAAAATATCCATCTTCTGAGAAATTAGGTAAAAAGCATCCGAGATAATGTTTATAAAAATCTAGAAAGTGTTTCTGGTGTGGTAAGTCTGGTCAAATTGCTCGTAACTATAAGGAAGATGAACATGAAGGGAATAAAAATCCATCGGTAAGATGTTTTAAGTGTAATGAAATGGGTCATTATGCAAATGCATGTACAGAGGAGAACTAAACTGAGGGAAAGAAGCCAGACTACAAGCAGAAAGGGTTGGTGAAATTCTTTTGCAACTACTTCAGCAGATGTTGGGCCATCAAATGAAGTAGTATCAGGTACACTGTTTGTTTGTTCAAATTTTGCCAATGTGTTGTTTGATTCAGGGCCTACACACTCTTTAATTTATGATAAGTCTTCATGTAAATTGGTAATTCCAACTCAAGATATGAGTGAAAATCTTACGGTAAAAACACCTAGAGGAAATCTTGAGACAAAAAGAAAACATAAGAACGTTCATGTCTTTGTGTGCGGAAAGAACATACCTACAAACCATATTTTTTTGCCTATAATAGAGTTTGATGTTATTTTGGGCATGGATTGGATTTCTGTTTATCATGATATGATTGACTGCAGAGCTAAAGTGGTTTCTTTTCAGAATGATTTATAGTTTGTGTACAAGAATGAACCCTTTATTTTGATAACATATCAAGAAGCTGAGAAACTATTAAAAATGGAAATGAATGTTACCTTGCACATATTGTTAAAAATAAAGTAACTATTCAGATTAATGATGTGCCAGTGGTAAATGGGTACCTTCATGTCTTTTTTGATGAGTTTCCTAGAATTATACCTGATCGGGATGTTGAATTTATTGTTGTCTTAGTTCCTGATGAAAAGCCAAGTTCAAAACCCCTTATCGAATGGCTCAAATTATAATTTTAGGGTTAAAGAAGCAATTGCAGGAGTTATTAGATAAAGGTTTTATTCGACCTAGCTCATCACCATGGGGATCCCCTGTATTGTTTGTTAAAAAGAAATATGGTTTAATGATACATTGCATTGATTATAGAGCACTGAATAACATCACTATTAAGAATAAGTATCCTTTATCTCAAATCGATGATTTTTTTGACTAGCTCCAGAGAGCTCAGTATTTTTCAATGATTTTTTTTGAGGTCGGGATACCATCAGTTGAAAGTAATGGAAGCATATGTTCAAAGACTGCATTTCATACTAGATATGGCCATTATGAATTTGTAGTTATGCCTTTTGGGTTAACCAATTCACCTGTTGTATTAATGGATCTTATGAATAGAATTTTTCGTGAGTTCTTGTATATGTTTGTGGTTGTGTTCATTCATGATATTTTGGTTTATTCAAAAATTAAACCGGAGCATGAAAGTCATTTAAGGGTCATCTTGCAAACAATAAAAGAAAATAAACTTAATGGGAAATTTAGCAAGTGTGAGTTTTAGTTATAACAAATATCTGTCCTTGGTCACATTGTTTCAAAAAATGGCATAACTATTGATCCTACTAAAACAAAAGTTGATGAAGAATAACCAAGACCGACAAATATAACTGATATTCATAGTTTTTTTGGTTTGGTAGGTTATTACCGGAGTTTTTTTGAAATTGTGCATTGTTATCTAGTCAAATGACTATGTTAACTCAAAAATGTTTTAAGTTCATATGGACAAAAGAATGTGTTGATTGTTTTTGATTTATTGAAAAGGAGATTGGTGAATGCTCCAGTTTTGGCACTTCCATACATAAATGGGGAGTTTTTTATCTATAGTGATGCTTCATTGAAAGGACTAGGTTGCATCCAAATGAAGAATGATCAGGTAATTGCTTATGATTCACGTCAGTTGAAACCTCATGAGTTAAGTTTCCCTACACATGATTTAGAATTACCTGATGTTGTTTTTTCATTAAAATTTTGGAGGCATCACTTGTATGTAGTAAAATGTGAAATATATACCGATCCAAAAATTTTGATGTATATATTCACTAAAAAATAATAGAACATGAGACAGAGGAGATGGTAGGGATTAATCAAGGATTATGATTGCAAGATCCATTACCATTCAGGAAAATCAAATAAAGTGGCTAATGCATTGAGTTGAAAAAGTAATGCTTCATTAAATATTATAGGTTTGGAACAAGTTATTTTGTTTTTGATTTGATGAAATTTGGCATAGACGCATTTGGTGTAGGAAATTCTTCTGTTTTGTATTAGGTGTCAGTGAGATCATCTCAATCAAACAGAATAAAGAAAGCACAGAAAGAAGATAGTGAGTTACCGAAAATGGTAGAGTTGGTTAAGAAAGTTAAGTTTCCTGAATTTAACATTGATAATGATTGTGTTTTGATGTTTGGAAAGAGATTATGTGTTCATTGTGATTCACAGGTGAAGAATAAGTTGTTATGTGAAGCTCATAGTCCTTCATTTTCAGTTCATCCAGGCAGTACTAAGATGTACAGAGATCTTCAGGAGTATTACTAGTGTGATTGAATGAAAAGAGATATTGTTTATTTTTATGTGATGTGATTTACTTGTCAGTAGGTTAAAGTAGAGTGACAATTACAAGAAGGAATGATTCAGCCTTTACCGGTGCCAGAGTGGAAATTGAAAAATATATCCATGGACTTCGTTGTGGGATTACCGAAAAAATCTCGAGGTAATAATGAAATCCAGGTTATTGTTGATCAGTTGATTAAATATTCTCATTTCCTTCCTATTCATGATACTTTATCTCTATATCAACTATCTCAGTTGTATGTTAAAGAGATATTCAGGTTGCATGGAGTTCCCCTCTACATTGAATCTGGTCGTGATCTCAGGTTCACTTCTAACTTTTGGGAAGGCCTTCAGAAGTCATTGTTTACTGAATAAAATTTTAGCACAACTTTTCATCCCCAATCAGATGGGAAATTAGAATGAAAAATTCAAACATTGGAAGATATGTTACGTGCTTTCTCAATGGATTATCAGAGAATTTGGGACCAAAATTTTTCTTTAGTTGAATTTTCTTATAATAACAGCTTTCATTCTAGTATACAGATGGCTCCATTTGAGGAATTATTTGGAAAGCGTTGTTGAACTCCAGCTTTTTGGGATGAAGTAGGTGAAAAGAAACTGATGGGACCAAAATTAATAGAAGAGATGGCAGAGAAAGTTCAGTTGATTCAAAAGAACATGAGAACATCTCAGAGCAGACATAAAAGTTATGCAGATCACTGGAGGAAGGATCTATATTTTGAGGTATGTGATCATGTCTTTCTCAAATTTCTTCCATGGAAAAGTGTTATGTGTTTTGGTAAGAAGGGAAAGTTGAGTCTGATGTTCATTGGACCATATGAAATTCTAGAAAAAATTGGATTAGTTGCATACAAAGTGGATTTACCTCCAAGTTTATCCCAACACAATGTTTTTAATGTTTCAATGTTGAGAATGTATATGCCAGATCCATCTCATGAATTGAGCCTAGAGGTAGTTCAGTTGGAAGAGAATCTCTCTTAGGAAAAACAACTAGTCCATATTTTTGACCATAGAGAGCAAGTGTTGCGAAATGAGGTAATTCACTAGGTAAAGGTTTTGTGGAAAAAGCATATGGTTGAAGAGGCAACATAGTATTCTGAAAATTCTATGAGGGATAAATTCCCCCATTTATTTGATAAGTGAATAAAATTGTGAGTATTCAATTTCTAAAAGGGGGGAAGGATGTAACATCCCCAGTATATAAAGAATAAGACATATTTTATATTTATTAATATTTGTGAAATAAATATTAAATTTACTTTAAATGGGTTTCTATGTTCGATAGCGTACCTAATATGCAACAACTGGTTTCTTTGAAATCTTACATTGCACAATAATAATATAATATTATTATTTTAAATGGTAGTTAACTCATAGCCGTTGTATTGGAGGGAATAAAAAAACTAACTAAAATATGATTATACATGATTGTTAAATGTATTTACATGTATCGAATAAAAAGTTATCGGCTTAAAATATGAATGAATCTAATTTTAACCATAATTTACATTTAAATGCCGATTTACCCCCTTTTAATGGAGAATCATTTTTAAATATAGTTTTGGTCACATTAATCCATTCTATATGACTAAATAAAATCATTCTTCAGAATGGGGACATCAATATTTACTTTGGGTAAATTTTTGGGATTTTTCCGATAAAGTTCATTTTTTTAATGAATAGTGAAAAATATTGTATTTTTATTCAAATGTGACTTTTAATATAATTTATTTATATGGTTAGATTGACTTTTTAGTTTTCCTTAAAGTAAAATTAAAATATATTTTTACCATTCAATCCAATGTGGGTCATTGAAATTAATTTCACTTTGAAATTGGACATAAACATGTATCAATATTTTGATAGTTATAGTTTTTTAAAAACACACTATTTGTTTTGATAACGGTAATTAATATTAAAATTAATTAATACCACCTCTATGTTTTGAATTTTGAAAAATAGATATCAATTTTTAATTCAGAATATCAAATAATGATTAGGCTGAATTTTTGGTATTTTTCTGAAAAACATCAATTTTTGATGAATAGTGAAACCACATAGTGGTACATAAAAAACTGGCTTTTTAATTTAAAGGAAATTTTACTACTTCTATGAATTGAATTTATAAAATCCATCATACATGTTTGTTATCAAACGTAAAATGTGGTTCAATAAGATGAAAAGAATTTATGGTAAATAGTAACTTTTGACTTTTATTTACCATGGTTAAAGGTAAATATGTAAATTTAATGTAAAAAGAATATTATAATAATTCAAAATTACCTTAAACCATGTCCAAACCATATTTTATGAGTCATTAAAGACCATGGGAATCTTTGGGTCGATTTTGGGACCCCAATGAGCCACTTGAGAGTGATAATGACAATTTAGATTAATTAACTTAAAGTAAAGGCAAAAATGACAAAAGCTAATATCATTGAGTAAATTAATTTTTACAAGTGGTTATGTAAATTATCTTTTCAACTATAAATATTCATTTGAAAGATAAAAATATTTACTACATGATAGTATTTTTTATCTAATTTTATGACATCAAATACATTAAATTATATATGACACAATAATGATGCTGTATTTACCTCATTAATAAATGATTTAAATAAATAAGATTATAATGATTAAAATATTATCCAAAACTTGTCCATTTCTGATTGGATAGTTTTACTTCGAATATGAGTCATATTATATTATACCTTAATGATTTTTTGACCATTAGAAACCGATTATCATTATATAATAAAATAATATTTTAACACTTTCTTAAAGAGCCACTCCTCCCCTTATAAAAGGAGACCACTTATAACCAATTCCTCACACCTCTCAAGCCATTTGGCTCATCCAAAATCTTCTCAGTTAAGCTATCTACATCCCTATACTCCTCATAGAAGCCTTATCTTAAGAATAGGGAACTCCAAGAAGTCCATTGGTTCAAACCAAAGGGAGTTACTCAAATTAAAGGTAACTGTTTCCCTTAAATTGTTTTCTTTTTTTTTTAATTCTCCAACCCCTAAACTATTTTTATTCCGTTCTTTGCTAATAAAACGAGTATCCTCAATAAACTAGGATATTTTTATGAGATGTATTCAAACAACACTTACGCACACCTCCATCTAATGGATGAAGAACATAATGTTTCTTTGGATGGAAAACTAACGCCTCACAAAATGATGATTGTTCGATTATCTTTTACCGCCTCTCATGGTGGCCATTATGATCGCACTGTATTTATATAAGATATATATTATGTTTATGTTTTCTATATGCTTATGTATTTTCCTTTTATATCATTCTTTTATGGTATGCATTATGGGTTAACACGATAATCTCATTAGAGGAAGTGCGGACTACCGCCCCCTCAACGTGATAGTACTCGTTCATACCATATGTGGTAAGTATAAAGGATATCGTTAATGATAAAATATATGATACCATACTGGAATTATAATACTACTATGCATAATTATGTTTTAATTCCATTAAATATGAAATAGAAATGGAAGTAGCGTTCATTCGTACGTACGACTTACCGTCTCCATGAATGGCACATTTCATTTCATTCCTCTAAATGTTATGTACTATTATAAATACATGTAAATACTGGATATATATGATATATATGATATCTAAATAATGAATTTCATTATGGATATAATAAACTATTTAACGTATGAACAACATTTAATTATAAGAAGTCCATTTTGTCTCAAGTCCAAATATCGACAAAACGAACATTATTAACATAAATGATTACATAATGTTTAAAACTTGGTAATAAGTGATATAAAAGGAATAATAAACTTAAAAAGGTTCTTAAGAAAGTAGATATTATCTTTAGTTTATTATTAAAGATATTAAAGAACCATCGAGTCAAGTCGGACACGAGGTAAGGGACTTTGTCTCAATCTCCTTTCATTGAGGCATATTTTGTTTTAATACAAGACTTTATTTTATAAGCGGTATAAACACCCTTGAATTTTCAAATGGAATATTTTTCTACGAAGGGTTTTACTAAATGAAAAACTATTTATTCTTTTAACGTAAGTGGTGACAATGACATTTCCGCCACCGCGAGTATTATTTGATCTTTGGCTTCCTCAACAAGCAGTAATGTTTTTAAAAGAAAATAAATACCATATACTCTTTTATGTATTTTGGTATTGAAAATGGTTTTGATAATAGATTTTTTATGTCAATATATTTATTTGATTTATTGAGATTGAAATGTGGAAATGCTTTCTTTCCTTTATAATTTTTTTCTATTTTTTGATTTTATAATGGTACATGGACATTTGATGGGTGGTTACTTGATAAACCAAATGAAGGGTCGTCCATGAATACCAGGACGGGTTGTTACATTATAACATCCAATGCATTGGGTATGGAAGTCAGCTGTATGGCTATTCCATTTAGTGATATGTGTGGAAGTCGACCCTATGGTCATTCTATTTATGTATTTTTATGTCTCAAGTTACCATTATATGTTATGTGTTCTTTATATGGGTTTTATGGTAATATTTTTGTTATAAAATTGTAAGTAATAATCATTTATTCAGTGAAGAGTATTTACTACTTCATAAAGGTGAAAAGTATTACTTATGTTAAAGTATTCATGATTTACTTGTTGTTTTTAAAAACTAATTGTTTTCCTTCTTTGTGTATCCCTTAATGATCTTTTTATGCTCATACCAGGTTTTGAAATGCTTTTCACATGACATAAAGTTGAATAAAGTCCAATATGGGATCAAGGAAAAGTCATTCCATCTAAAACGTGAAACTAGACATGAATTTTTTTTCAACATATCATGTTTCGTAAAAAAATGGAAACTATGTAGAAGTAGCTACTTTTTAATATTTTTAAATGTAATAGTTATGGCCTAACTATCTAATACTCTAAACCTAAAAAGATAATAAATGTAAATTATTCATCTAATTCAATATTCTGTAAGGTTTAAGGATGGGTCCTTATATTATCAAATATCTTTGATCAGTGTTATATTTTATTCATAGGATTTTAAAATCATGACACCTTATTTAGAATCAATTCCACCTTAGGTTTATCCAAAAATTTTAATGGGAATTTATCAAATATTTCATAATAGTTTATAAAGATTTTTGGATTTTATATAATATATCACATGGGAGTGTCAAACCATGTGTATAGCAAGGACCATTGAGATGTCGTATGTGATAATCGAGTCTATATCAATTAAACCGTTTCAATGTTTTACCCCATCGTACAAGTGTATCATATCCAGATCCAATTTTAATATCTAGGAAAAGATTTAATTTCATGGAAACCACTCGGTATATTATTCACCGAAAATTAATGAACATGTTGTAATACCTTAACATATATGTAGACTTATCATTATATTTTTCTTTAGACATATCCCATAACATATCCTTATATATAACCTTAGATATATCCTAGGTGATCACCCTAATGTTTTATCTTAATACTTTAAAAATATTAGTTAATAAATTATTTTAATACCATCTATAGAAACCCTATATTTCCTTAACATGAGTATACAAACTAATTGATGAATATTTAATAAATTTAAATAATACAAATATGAGTACTATAAAGTATTAGTGTCTTTGGATTCCAGATTTAAAATATTCTTAGTTCATCAAAGTGTTATAAAATATTCAATAATGATCTACACACATAGTAATGTTCCTAGAAAAACACCTCATAAAACCATTCATCAAAACATTGGGAATGGTAACATAAGAAATGGTGAGCTCAAATTTTCAGTAAGGCTAATCATGAGACATATAAATATAACATGACCATATGCATATAAGAACATTATAAATACATTTAAAACCATACCTTGAAAATCAAAGATCATTAACATGATTCATGGAAGGAATCATGGTAGATTATAAATCATGAATCATAATGTTAACATTGAACATGATCCATGACAGAGAACATTAAAATAATACATATATTTGGGTCATATTAATAAACCTAGAATATTTCAATTCATGGATACCCACAAAAAATAATATAATGTTTTCCTTAAGATTACCGCCCATGTAAATTCATTGGCCATGAGATAAGCTCCCATTTCCCCTTTTATAGGCTTTATTTAATCGCATTTTTACCCTATTTTGTATTGTTATAACCACACTTCTACCCTATTTCGGTCATGGGAAAACCTCCCATATTCACTTTGATCTCATAGAACATTAATCATTACCCAATTCATTTTAGGGAGATATATGTCACAATGACCACATAATATAAAAAAATTGTTCCAAAATATCATAAAACATTCATTATATCATAGAACATGAGAATAAATGGGTTTCAAGAACATTTCATCATAGCATAACCCATGGTAAATAATTTTTTTTCATATGAAATTCATTATTTCATCATAGAATAACTAATGGGAAAGAGATTGGTAAAATGATAATAATTTCATCATAATCAGAACCAATCCTATGAAAAAATATGGATGGTATAATTGGATCATATCCATATAATGGATTATGTAACCTAAAATGATGTCATCTTAATATGAAAATTATATAGAAGGATCAGATGGAACATTTCTTAAAGAAAATATATTTTTTCTTTGAAATCTCTTATTTGAAAACTAAAAACATCATAAATATTTAATAAATCATTTTATTTTTAAATAAACTATTATACTTGTAATAATTTCATTGTGTTGTTTAGTGGTCTTGGTCGTGAAAAATAATATTCATGTATTCATGTAAAAATTAAGATTCCATTAAAATTTTCAGTAAAAGCTAAAAATGTCATGTAATTAAAATGAAAAGAAAATTCATTCTAAACTATTTTGTAAGAATATAAGGATAAAAATTAATTTAATAAATTATTGTGTAATTATAAAAACATTAATTGAATATATTTTATAAAAAACATCAACATGGAAGAAAAATCATTTTCCACTGAAGAAAGAAACAAAATTAGTTATTCTGCCAAATAGTAATCCATATTAATGGAAAATTATAATAGTGTAAAATGAAAGTGAAACATTGTAATGGCCCAGGGTTTTGGGGTCCATTAATTTGTGAAAATTAGATATTGGGTGTTCAGGGAAAGTTATCGAGGCTTCTTAGTGAAGCTTAAGACTAAAGGTAACTTTATCCTACTAGTAGAAGGCCTACCAGTAGCCTTAGCCTACCGGTAGCTTGGACTACAGGTAGCTCGGCCTACCGGTAGTAGGCCTACTGGTAGCTCGGCATACCGGTAGTAGGCCTACCGGTAGCCCCGTCTATCAGTAGCTGCAGCCTACCGGTAGCTTGGACTACCTGTAGCTCGGTCTACCAGTAGCCGTGGCCTACCGGTAGCTCGGCCTACGGGTAGCTCGGTCTACCGGTAGCTGCAGCGTACCGGTAACCGCCGCTTGCCGGTAGCCGCAGCCTAGCGGTAGCTGGGCCTACCGGTAGCCACAGCCTACCCGTAGCTCGGCCTACCAGTAGCCGCAGCCAAACGGTAGCTCGTCCTACCCGTAGCTTAGCCTACATGTACCCTCGGCTAACCTGTAGACCAAGCTTACTGGTGACCCCCACAGGTTTTTCCAGTAGCACCTCCTTTTGCGCAAAATGTTTTTTAAACCCTATTTTGGCCTTTTAAATCCCATTAATGATATTTAAATTAAATGTTTGGTAAGATACCCTCCTTAAATGAAAAACAATGCGTTTTCTTCATGCCTTTAACAATGTTTTGAGGAGTCATTGGTTAAGGGGCGAGGGGGGGGGGGGGTGTTCATCTCTTTTAACCACTCCGAAGGGCTGGGATCTTTTAAGTTGCACGTATGGGGTGGCCCAACCGCTTGGTACACCCACGATTCTGCTCCTTACACGGTTTCATGTTTTTCTCTCCTTATATTAACCATTCTAGGTGTGCTGTATCTTAGCCCTTATCAGCCTTTATAACCTAAAGGCTTCTCCCTACATTTCTTTTTCTTGATTACCCTGCGCTCGGTATACCCTTCCTCCTGGCGAGTCATACCTCACCCGATGAATTTTTCTTTGATCGTGTTCTGTGGACCTCCAGCTATTCACGCGGGGACTTAACATTGATCCTTGATCAGTAAAGTAGGGGTTTCACCATCTTCTCTCCTTTCTGTGTATCTTGCGGGGTGGGTATGCTACTACTTCTATGGAATTTGTTGTACTAAACATTACTGAAGATACTAAATGGAATCTAAATAATGAAGTGGAGGGGTGTGATCGATGATGCTGCTATGTTTTTCTCCTGTTTCATTATCAAGGATTTCTGAATTGTATGGGCTTACGCCTACTGAAAATCATGGTCATCAGTAGTCTTTCTCTGTGCACTAATAAACCCTTTTTTCTTGTGCTGTTTTAATGGCTTGTATTTTGGTTGTGAACCATTTTATATGTAAAGGGAAAATGGTTAAATATGTATATTCAGCTAAATAATTTGAAAGCACCATGATCAACTTCTTTTCGATGATAACCCCAGTTTAAGCCCAGTGGAATTGAAATCATGGAGAGTGTTAAATATTTTAAATCTAAAAATAACTATTGAGTCTGCCTTGTGTTTGTAGAATTGGTTTGGTTGTTTCCTCCACAGGACGAGTATGGTTGACCTTATAGATTTCATTGATAGGGGCTTATATTGCTGGGGGAGATGTGAGTGACGATGGGATCCTCTGTTTGTATCTTGAATTGGGGTGGGATTATCTTCTGTTGTGAAACCTTTTTATTTATAGTTCTGGGAACATGGGATTGTATCTCACTTTGACCTGCTTTGGTTCCAATACTTGGAGGTGTCTCACTTGATGTGCTCTTACAAGAGAATAGGGTGTGAATGTTTAAATTGTTGTTGGGTGTACTCTTTCATTGGATTGTGCTTATAATTACTAGTTGCCAAAGTAGGTGAATAAACATATTTAAACATTATTACTGAACATGAAAAAAAGGATGTGAAAATGGGTATTTAGTTTGGTGTGAGTTGTGACATGGGCATGGGTGTTGTTCTCTTTTCTTACGAATGAATATTAAAGATAGTGTTCTTTAGGCTGGATGAAGAAAAACCTAGATTTGGGTGAGTTATTGTTACCTATTCATATACTTGTAGTTTTTTTGTTTTTTATTCGCGCTCCACCCAAGTTGAGCACTTAGTGCTGAACACCCCCATTTCATGGGGGAGGGAGTTTTTTCACAACACTTCTATTAATGGCTTGTTATTACCTCCTTTATGATCTGTTTCCCAGATATCCCAAGTATCTTCGGGTAGGCTGTGATGGCATGAGGTCCATTATTAGCCCTAGAATCTTCTGGCGGGTGGTTGCGGTGGTTTGCCCAGGTGTTTGCGGGAAGGTGGTTTCCCAAGTATCATTGGGATGAGGCCCAGGTGTCTTCGGGTGTGGCAGTAGTTCTTCTAGTCCAGGTGCCTTTGGGAATGGTAGTGGTTATTCTGGCCTAGGTGTTTTCAGGCATGGTTATGTGTGACAGTTGTGGCCCAGGTGTCTGTGGGTGGGATAGTGGTTTTGGCCCAGGTGTTTACTGCCAGGATGTGTGGTTGTGGACCAGGTGTGTGCGAGCAGGGTATAGCAGTGGGACTGCGATGAGAATGGAAGGATCGGTTCGATATGTAGGATGTCTTCAATAAAAAGTGGGAAGGTTGCATGGGCTACACAAACATTGATGTGCTATTACTATACAATACCTGACTTGCGTTATTTGGGGAGCCTGCCTTGGTAAGGCTTGTGTGGTTAGTTCTTTTTCTAGGTGATTGGTTATCTCTTTTCTCACATGGCATTAGTATGCCTCCCAACTTGTGCATAAGAGTCTTTGGTTTTTCCCTACTGAGTATACTTGTATGCGCACCCTTGGTGTATAAAACTATTTTCAGGTTTCCAGGAGGACTTCAGGGATCGTGCTAGGCCGTACTAGCTCAGACCTTGTGGTAGATCATTGCAGTTCTTTTTTCTCTTTCTTTTGGTAATTTTCCATGTAGTCTCCTTATACATTGTTGATTTTACTTTTGTAACATGCATTGGGAATAGTTCTTGGATTTACTTTTACTTTCAGTTTTGTTGTTGTGGGGTTCACTATCTTATCTCCCGATCCTATTAAAATGAATAGGGTAATGCATTCCATTTAGTTTGTGATTTCATGCCCTTGGTTCTGGTCGCCACTCAAGGACCTATTGAAGGTGGGGTTCCGGGATCATTATCTCTCCTTCAACATAAATAAAGAAGGGTCTGGCAATCTGCTGACCGTTCCCTCCTTTTGGTGAAGGCGGGTCGTGACAGAATGGTATCAGAGGTAGTGGTTGACAGATAGGATGGAGTCTGGAGTTAGGCATAGTGAAGTTTGTAGGGGATAGTAGGGCAACAGTGTTGGGTGACCTTGGTGCATGAATTAGGCTAGGGAAGACCCACTAGGACATGGGATTTTAGGACCCCCCTGTGATCTGATGCAAGAACTCTGGATCTATCGAACGACTAAGTGAGGCCACACTTATTGCAGGGTAGAGACCCAAGGAAATGTACACGCATCATAAATGAATTGTGTTCTTGTGTTTCTGGGGTGTTTTGGGGAATTTTAAATAAATAAGAAGTTTAAGGAGTTTTAAGAACAATATTATGCACTACTTGGGCTTAGGAATTCTTTGTTTACCTTACAGAAATGGCACCAGGGAGGCTACTACAAGTTGTATGGAAGATCGAGGCCCAAGATGTTGACTTGGCCTATCAGCAGAGTGCTGATCGAGGGGAGGAGGATGACCAGTGGCAGAATTCACTTCGATCCTTCCTGCAATAGACCCTCGAGAAGTACAAGGGCAGAACCTCTGACATGAAGTTGGAGGGCAGGCTAGAGGATCAAGAGATAGCCTTCGGCTTGATCTAGTCTCCGAATGAGTACTGGGTTCCTTTGGCCATCAGCCAGATGTGGGGAGCAGCGCGTCAGTGGTGGACTCTTTACCTGGGGGAGAGGAGAGAGGCTAAGGTGGCCTGGGAAGATTTTGAGAAAGAGTTTCGGGCGGTATTCCTCTCTTCTACGATGAAGTCCGAGAAGAGATAGGATCTACTGTCCATCCAATAGGGGAGTATGTCAGTAAGGGAGCTGGGAATCAAGTTCAAGCACCTCCTCCGCTTTTCTCCAGACCTCTTCCCAAATGAGGATTCTTGGGCGAGTCGTTTAGAGGAGGCGCTCCGACCCTCCATCCAATAAGTTGTTACCCCGTTCACCATGCCGACATACGTGGAGGTCCAAAATAAGGCAAAGGTTGTGGAGAGGATTCACACGCTGGAAGGTGTGTCACGAGAGGGGATTTAGATATGCATGTCAAAGGGAAAGTCCGTCAACACCAGACCTCCAGCATTGGGACCCTCTAGGTTCCGACCAGCATGGAGCAGGTTGTAGCAATTCCAGTTCTGGTCCCCCAATCCTCACCCTTTCCCTTTGGGCCCATGACTGAGGTTCTTTGTCTCTGGGAGCCATGGACATCTCCGGAATCAGTGCTCGGACTGAGTTCAGTATGGTAGTGGCGGATAGACCCAGCACCTTCCCCAGCAGCAGCTTCCAGATAGGCCCTTCCAGCAACACCAACAGGGGCTGCAAGCTACCGCTCCTCCGAGGGCAGGCGTTGCAGGGGCAGACCGACCTCAGGGCGCTCCTCTAAGACCTTGACCAAGGCATGGTCGGGGAGGCATCTGATAGCCGGGAGGCAGAGGAGCTAGGCATGGTCAGTTGCACGCCACAGAGGAAGTAGTTCCAGAATGACCGGATGTCATTTGAGGTATGGTCATTTTGTTTAGTACCCTTGCTTACGCCTTGTTCGATACCGGAGCTTCACACTCCTTTGTTGCACCTGGTCTATCCCATGCTCTGGGTCTATATTCTAAGAGACTTCCAGTCCCCTGGTGCTGAGCACACCATTGGGAGGTCAGACTGACTTGTTATATGTTTGTAGAGGATGCAGACTGATGATAGGGCAACATCAGTCAGTAAGGGATCTCCTACTATTGTAGATACAACCATAAGATTTCATTATAGGCATCGACTGGTTGTTCTATATATGTGTTGTCATCAACTTTTTCCAAGGAAGGGTTGTGTTCTCAGTCATGGGTGGCCGATGTGTTACTTTATTCGACGAGCGGAGCGGTCAGAAGGGCGGAAGGCGAGAGGAACCCCTCCTCTCCTTGTTAGTCAAGCTGTCAGTAGAGTCAGTATATGCTGAGATGGTGGATGTACCAGGGATCTTCAGTGAGTTTATGGACGTCTTCCCTGAGGAGGTTACGACTCTACCCCCTCGATGTGATGTCGAGTTTGGGATAGACTTACAGCCTGATGCTAATTCGATTTCGATGGCTCTGTACCGGATGGGGCCTCCGGAGCTACGGGAATTGCAGATTCAGATCGATGATCTGATGAAGAAGGGTTTTGTCCATCCAAGTGCATCACCATGGGGTTCTCCAGTATTATTCTAGAAGAAGGTGGAAGGTGGTCTCAGGTTGTGCATAGACTACAGAAGGCTAAATTAGGCAACGATCAAGAATCACTACCCTCTTCCTATGATAGATGATATTTTTGACCAACTGAAAGGGGCGGGATGGTTATCAAAGATCGACCAGCGGTCTGGGTATCAGCAGTTGAGGGTGAACAATGGCGACATCCAGAAGACGAACTTCAGGTGTATATATGGGCACTTCAAGTTTTTCGTCATGCCTTTCGGTGTTACAAATGCACCGATTGTGTTCATGGGGCTTATGAACTCCATCTTCCAAGAGTACCTGGATCGGTTTGTGGTCATGTTCGTCAATGACATCCTGATATATTCAAGATCATAGGAGGACTATACGGAGCATCCGAGGATGGTTTTGGAGGTCCTCCGACAGCACCAGCACTATGGGAAGCTATCGAAGTGCAAGTTATGCACGTGATAAGTGCACTTCCTTGGGCACGTACTGTCCGAACAGGGGGTAGCAGTGGGCCCATCGAAGGTTGAGGGGGTTGTTTCATGGGAAGCACCCAAGAATGTGGTAGAGGTTCACAGTTTCCTTTGGCTGGAAGGATACTATCGGAGGTTTGTACCCAACTTCTCTTGAGTTGAAGCCCCTTTGATAGCCTTGACCAAGAAAGACCAGGTATTCATGTGGAGTGAGCAGTGTGAGGAAACCTTCAAATTTCTGAAGGAGAAGTTGGTTAGTTCCCCAGTTCTTAGAGTACTAGAAGAAGGGGTGGTGTATGCGGTGTTCTGTGATGCTCCCGGTCAAGGCCTCATATGTGTGTTGATGCAGCGACAAGGGGTGACCTCTTATGGGTTTAGGAAGCTACCCCCTCATGAGCTTAATTTTTCCACCCACGATCTGGAACATGCAGCGGTCGTTTTCACACTAAAGTTATGGTGACATTACCTCATCATAGAAATCTTTGTGGTCTTCACAGATAAAAAAAGCATGAGGTATGTCTTCTCCCAGCATGACCTAAACTTACAGCAACAAAGGTGCATGGAGTTCCTCCAAGATTACGACTTCAAGATTCCCTACACTTCGGGAAAAGGGAATGTACTGGACAATGCTCTGTGAAGGAGGTTGTAGAATGATGTAGTCCGAGAGTCGGTTGATGCCTGGAAGGCAATGAAGGAGTTGGCTGCCCTGCACGTGGATGCGAGGATGGATAGTGGTAGAGGTTGCATGTATCAGTTCACAGTACAGTCTTCTCTTTTGCGGCAAGTGGAGGAGTCTTAGTGGGGAGACCCAGAGTGGGATGTGATGCACAACCAAGTTGACCAGCAGGATGATCCATAAGGGTGAATGGAGGATGGTTAGAATCAGATTCTTTTTCGAGGAAAGTTGTTTGTTTCAGAGGCGATGTGTGGCAAGGTTCTTAGTGAGTTCCACAACTCACCCTAGCGGCACACCCAGGTGTTTCCATGATGTACCAGGGTCTGAGAAGAAAACTTTGGTGGCCTAGAGTAAAGAAAGTAGTGGAAGATTTTGTGGAAAAGTTATTAGTGTTTCAGCAGGTAAAGGCTAAACATTGTGTTTCATGCGGGTTTTTGCAACCTTTAGACAACCCCGAGTGGATGTGGGACAACATCTCGATGGATTTCGTCACGGGACTACCCAAGGTGCAAGGGGGATGCGATGCCATCTGTGTAGTGTTGGACCACTTGACGATGTCAGCTCACCTTCTGGCAATTAAGTAGTCTAGTGCAGTAGATGCTCTAGCACGGAAGTATGTAGACGAGGTAGTGAGGTTGCATGGAGTTCCGAGTTCCATAGTCTCGGACAGGGATGCACGGTTTACCTCACGAGTCTGGAGGGGATTGTAGCATGCTTTTGGCACCCATCTACGTATTAGCACTACTTTCCACCCCCAGATAGATGGGAAGATAGAGCGCACCATCCAAACCTTGGAGGACATACTACGTGTATGTATTCTGAACTTTTGGGGATCATGGGTGCGACAATTGCCTCTGGTAGAGTTCGCCTACAATAATAGCCATCACTCTACCATTAGCATGGCTCCACATGTTCATGAAGGTCTCCCCTCGGTGTGGACAGCAGAGGTTCGACAAGGGATGTAATATTTCTCTCAGATTAATCGGACCTTTCGAGGTGTTGGGATGAGTTGATTAGGCGGCATATCAGTCGGTGCTACCACCTCAGTTAGAGAATGTTCACAACGTATTTCACATCTCCCAACTTTATCGATATCAACACGATGACTCCCAAGTCAACGACTGGGGAGAGTTAGATGTGGAAGAGGATGAGACCTTCATAGAACGACCAATTATGATCGAGGATCGTAAGGAGAAAGTGATTCTTGGAAGATCCATCCCCTTTGTTCTTCTGTTGTGGAGGCATGGTGTCCTGGAAGAGAGAACTTGGGAGCAAGAGGCCCAGTTACGCGTTCAGTACCCAGAGCTGTTTTGACTTCCTTGTTGTTTTTGATCTGATCCTTGAGATATTGTACCCTTTTCTTTAATACATGAAATGCTTGTTTTTCTTAGCTATTAGATGACCTATCCCATGTTCTCTCTATGTGTGTATACGAATGCGTGATGATGGGAAAACTCGACTGCTAATCAGTATGCATTAATATGGATGCGATTAAACCCGTGCGGGTGAGTCAGTGCCTCCCCAAGCGGATAATATCCTGACATGTAGAAGGGGACTCCATAACTCATGTGTTGGACAGTGTGATCCTTGTGATTGTTGTGATAGTTTTGGTTAATAACTCTTGACAGGGTATTCATTGATGTAGGGGAAGGGTTCTGCTCCATCTTTGAAACAACTCAGGGGTTTTCCCCTGAGAATTATCTTAAGAGGGTGGTTGTTCAAACCCCACTCTTCTCCTTTCTGGTTTGTTATTATATTATCGTGGATGAGAATAGTTTTAGAAGTATCTGATGTAATGGCCTGGGGTTTTGGGGTCCGTTACATGGGGAAAATCTAATGTTGGTTGTTCTGCGAAAGTTATCGTGGCTTCTCGGTGAAGCTTAAGACTAAAGACATCCTTAGCCTACCGGTAGTAGCCCTACTGGTAGACTTAGACTACCGGTAGCTTGGTCTACCAGTAGCTCGGTCTACCATTTGCAGGCCTACCGGTAGTTCGTAATACCAGTAGTAGGCCTACTGGTAGCTCCATCTACCGGTAACTGTGGCCTACCGGTAGCCGCGCCCTACCGGTAGCAGCCCTACCGGTAGCCTCGGCCTACCGGTAGCCACAACCTACATGTAGCCGCGACCTACCGGTAGCTCGGCCTATCGGTAGATCATATACCGGTATCCGTGGCCTACCATTAGCTCCGCCTACCGATAGCCCAGCCAACCGGTAGCCTCGACTAACCAGTAGTCCTAGCCTACTGGTGACCCCCACGGGTTTTTCCAGTAGCACCTCCTTTTGAGAAAAATGTTTTTTAAACCCTTTTTGACCCCTTAAAGCCCATTTATGGTATTTAAATTAAATTTTTTTGTAAGATACCCTCTTTAAATGAAAAACCATGCATTTTCTTCATGCCTTTAACCACATTTTGAGGAGTCCTTAGTTAGGGGGGGGTATGCGTTTGTTTTAACCGCTCCGAAGGGCGGGGATCTTTTAAGTTTTGCATGTGGGGTGGCCCAACAGCGTGGTCCACCCTTGTAACGCCCCGACCCCAGCTACCCAGAGCCGGTTCATTACTTCGTAAAATTGGCATGATCATAAAAGATCATGTCTCGAAAAACTGATTAGTTTAGTAGCCTTGAAAATACTAGATACATTCATAAGTCTTACATTACATCATAAAGTAAAAACTACAATAACAAAGTCTCCATAGTCCACACTCATATCCTCTTCTTACTATCCCTGCAGGTCATTCATAAAATACTTCTTCACATCCTAGAAAATATTAAAACATTGAAAGGGGTGAGCTCAGATGCTCAGTAAGGATAACAATATAGCGGAAGCTTTAATCAATAAACATATACATTTAAGGAAATGTATAACTAAAACAAAAGCCTTTTAAATTTGAACTTCAAAATAATATGGCAAAAGTAACATGATATAATGCCAATTACTTCTTCACATGGATATTATACTAGTCGAATAATCACGTGAAATATCAATAACAATTTTCATAATTATGGAATGCATAATTCCAGACTATCATAACCACATAGCCAAGGCCTCGTGCCAAGACCACAAATAAGATTTTGTCAAGGCCTCGTGCCAAGACACTAGTTTGTCTCATGAGACCTGCTGATGCATCGAGGAGCTATAGCGGGCTCCACCCATCACTGATTAAGTCCAATGCATTCCTAATATGAACAGGTTTAAACATATCATAAACCATAACATAATCATATCACATAAAATATGCATAATGGAAACATAACATTTCCACATTTAAATCACAAGATATCAATACAACACATTGATATAATAAAAACACTGTCAAAACCATTTTCAATACCAAAATAAAAGAAAATTAAAACATGTAATTTATTTTTCATTTTAAAAAAGTTATGGTTTGTACAGGAAGCCGAAACCCAAATAATGGTCACGGCGGCGGAGAAGTCGTTGTCGCCGCATACGTATGGCAAGAAAACATTCCTTTTAGTCATTTAGTAAAACGCATCGTATAAAAAACATTCCTTTTGAATAAACATAAAAGTCAAAGGTGATTATACACCGTATAAAAGAAAGTTGTGTATAAAACCAAATATGCCTCAATGAAAGGAGATTGAGACGAAGTCCTTACAAAGATCATTTTTAAAATAAAATAGATATATTATGTGTATTCACTATAAGTACACATAAAGAAAGTACAAATACAATATAAGACATAATAATATCATGACATAATTTGAAAGTAGGAGATTAACCCAACGAATGGAAATTGGGTTAAAAAGTTCCCTTACCTCGTGTCCAAATTCACTCGACCATTCTTTGATCTCCTGAATAATAAACTAGAGTTAATATCTACCTAATTAAGAACTTTTTTCAAGTTCATTATTCCTTTAATATCACTTATTACCATGTCATGAACATTATGTAATTATTTGTGTTTATAACAGTCATTTTGTCGATTATTGGTACTTGAGTCAAAAATAGATTTCTTATAATTACAAGTTGTTCATGTGGTGAAATATCCATTATATTCCATATTATATTCATGATATAGATATCATATATCTCATATATATCCAGTATATACATTCATTAATAATATTACATAACATATAGAGGTAATAAATGAATTGCACCGTTCATGGAGACGTTAAGCCGTACGTACGCATGAACACTACTTTCATTTTTATTTCCTATTTAATGGAATAAAATCATAATGATATAAAGGTATATTATAATTCCAGTATAATATCATATATAATATCATTTAATCCATCATTTATACATCCCACATATGGCATTAAGGATTCAAATCACTTTGAGGGGGCGGTAGTCCGCACTTCCTAAAATGAAAATATCGCGTTTACCCATAATCGAAACAATAAAGGTATGCCATAAATGAAAAATAAAGAACCTTAAGTAAAACCTAAACATATTATATATCATATATATAAATATAGTCACATATTAATGGCCACCATTTAAGGTGTTATATGAGTGTGGAACAATCATTGTTTCGTGAGGCAGAAATTCACCATCCACAGAAACAGTATGTTCTTTAACCATTAAATGTAGGTGTGTGTATGTGTATCTTGAATCCTTCTTATAAAAACATCCTAGTATATTGAGGATACTGGTGTTGTTACAAATTAAATTAATATAAAAAATTTAGGGGGTTGGAGAAGAAAAATAAAACAAATTAATATAAGAGAAGACATTACCTTAAAATCGGGTGACTCTTTTGATTTGAGCCAAAGGCTTCTTTGGGAAGAATTATGCCCAAGGTGAGGCTTCTAGGAGTAAGGGAGGGAATTTGGGAGAGTATTTGGGCAGCGGTTGGCCAAGGAAAAAGGCTTTGAAAGTGTGAGTAAGGTGGTAGTGGTGGGGGCCTTTTATAAGTGGAGAGGAGGGGCACTCTTGGAAAGTAATGAAATGTTACTTTATTATACAATTCTTTTCGGATTTTAAAGGTCCCACACTTCAATAATTCGAGGCTAAGGTGATAAGGGTTCGAAATATACCCATCCAATAGGCTTTGGACAAGTGTAATCCTTGGATGTTACATTATCTTTTCATTTTATTTAAATCGTTAATTAATGAGGTAATCGCTACACCATCATGGTGTCATAAATAATTTAATTTATTTAATGTCTAAAAATTATAAAAAATATATAATGATATATTGAATCTTTTTTTCTTTCTAATGAATATTTATACTAAAAAATATGTCTTGTATAACCCCATTTAAAAATTGATTTAGTAAAACAACTTATGTTTGTGACATTTTTATTTTAACTTTAAATTAATGTTATTTATGTCATTTTCCTACCAAAGTGGCTCCATGGGGTCCCCAAGTTGACCCATGTATTGTCTTGGTCGGAAATGACTCATCCAATAGGGTTATGACAAGTGTAAAGGTCATTTCATATTATTATAACATTATCATTAGCTTAAATTACAATAATTACCTTTAATCGCGATTAATTAAACTTAAAAGTTACTATTCACCAAAAAATTATTTTAATCCCATTGAACCACATTTTACTTCCTAATGACAACCATGTATGTTGGATTTTTGAAAATCAAATCACAGAAGTGGTAATATTTCATTTAAATGAAAAATCAGTTATTTAACTACCACTTAGTAGTTTCACTATTCATCAAAAATTGAAGTTTTGCAGTACAATGCCAAAATTTTACCCTAAGATATAATTTATATTACGAATTCAAAAATGACATATATTTTACAAAATTAAAAACATATAAGTTTCATTAATTAATTTTATAATTAATTCTCACTATCACAACAAATAGTGTGTTTTTAAGAAACAATATATATCAAAAGATTGACAATTGTTTATGTCTAATTTCGATGTTAAATTAATTCTAATGACCACCATTGGATAAAATGGTAAAAATAAATTCTAATTATAATTTTAAACCTCTAAATAGTATAATTTATCACTATAAAATATTTTGATTAAAAAAGTGGTTTTAAGTATTTTTCACTATTCATAAAAAATTGGAAGTTCTCAGAAAATTACAAAAAATTCAACATAAGGTAATTTCGATATTACGAATACAAAAATAAAGTCCATTTTGAAATATAAAATTAATATAATTTTCAAAAGTGGTTATTACTATTCACAACGGCTACTTTGATTAGTCGCGGTGTTTTAGAACTCGAACTTGCGTACAATGCAAGCTATTGCATTATTGAAAGAGAGGTGTATCGTGGAAGCTCGGGGTGTTACATTCTCCCCTCCTTCAATAAATTGCATCCTCGCAATTTGAAATTTTTCATTGAAAATTAATGGATGAAAATAGAAAATACCTTTGTGGAGAACCCACATCGGAAATAAGATTAATAAAAATATAACTTTAAAAGAAAGAAAGCTAAGTACAAAGGTCACCCGAGATAGCCCATAATAAGATTCTATGAAAATATGGATATGGAAAATAAAACCATCAAGGTCTGATGGATAGTTGTAGAAAATTGGATTAGGAGAAAGTTAACCATATGAAAATCACAAACTTGTGATTGGTTAAACGGTCATTGAATCCCCAGTTGGAAAAGTTAAGCAGCAACGTTTTTTTTATAAGTTACCTTTTATAAAGTTGAGAAATTATTTAGGAGATTTTCTATGAACGTAAGGGAATATACATACTTGTCATGTAGAGTTTCATTCTTTAATATATTTTTAACACAAACCCATCTTTCACTCTAAAAGGTAATATAACTCAAAAATATTCTACTTATCCTAATTTTATAAGGTTACAAGTATTAACACATACCATTTAGATTAGTAAAACTATTTTGTAATAACCAGGGACTTCCTGTAGGCTAGTGGTAGGTAATAAAGGCCTGTCGCACTATGGTTGTGGGTTCGATTCCTGCAGCTTTGTCCGACGCGACGGGTTATTCCCCACCCTGCAGGTTGTCCTTTTCCTAAAAATATAGTATTATAATATTCCAAAATTAATCATCAGAAATGTTTTAACCTTAAACAAACCAATCCAAAGATCAACTTAATCCATTCCAACCTTTATATTTATCCAAAATACCTCTGTCCAGACTTTCTCTAAAAGGTCTTTATATTCCAAAATAAATTGTATCATTAGATTCCTCAAAAAAGGTAAAGTTTCTCTTATTGTCACATACAAAAATTTGATTACCTTCATCATATTAAAACCTTAATTAAATAAACAAGTACTGTAGTACAATCCTTATATATATATCACATTATTCTAATAACCAAAATATAATCCAAGAGTCCAAAAGCACCAATACTTTAATTATTTCGCTTCAACTGTAGTCACATCATAATATTGGCCTTGATCCCTTGGTCTTTTCTGAGTTAAGTTTCCCTGACGCTTAGGACATTCATTTTCATAATGCCCCATTTCTCTACAATTGTAGCATTCAACATTGATAGCCTCTTTCTTTCCCTTGCAATCACAAGCCTGGTGACAATTTTCTCCACATTTATAACAAACTCCCATTCCTTTTAGGCAAGCACCGGGGTGATTCATCCCACAATTATCACATAATGTTAAATCCTTCTTTCCCTTTTTCCCTTTATCTGTCTCTTGTTCCACCATTCTCTTCTTCTCTTGCTTTACTTTGTTTTCATAAGACTTAGAGAATTCATTTTCTTTCTTGATAGCACATGAGACGATATCTTCGTACAATGAGAAGGATTTTGATACTAAAGCTCGACAGAGAAATGGTTTTAACCCATCAAAGAAACGATCAATATTACTTCTTGGGTTACGTATATAATCTGCATCATGCCTCGCTAACCTTATAAAGTTAGCCTCATACATTGCGACATTCGCATCCTCCTTCTCCCTCAGACTCAGAAATTGACTTTCCATATCTGCTCGATGGTCATGTGGAAAGAATTTTTCTAATAAAATCTCTTTGAACTCTGTCCCTTCCATATTCGATACTTCATCATCATCCTTTGTGTTTTGAATCAATGACCACCATTGATCAGCATCCCCAGTGAGGCGGTAAACTGCCATGATAACCTTTTCCCTTTCACTACTCCCCAAGGTGTGGAATATTTTCTCTAAGGAGTTTATCCATTGCTCAGCTACTAATGGATTTTTACCCCCATTAAATGTTGGTGGTTGTTTCCTCATGAAGCGGTCTAACATTGATCCTTCACGTTGCGGATCAGGGTGCTCCATACGAGTAAGGTTATTATTCATAACCTGAGTGAGTTGTCCCAGTATGGTAATAAGTTGATCAGCACCATTTGTATCTCCAGATCCACAATAATTATCTTGAGAAGGAGGGGAATCCCTACATGGAGTGCGTGCATTGATACAGTTTCCATTCCTTCCACTAGGCGCCATTTCTAAACAATGGCATAAACTAGATTAGTTTATGAATCAAAATACACAATTCCATACTTGTAAAACACTTAAAACTAATTGAACTATTTATGGATATAATCCATAATCATAAACAAAAATTTCTTTGAGGAATTATATAATCATAACCCTTCATAGTGGTTAGTATTTAAAATGAGAATTATCTTAAGCATATCCCACGGGAGTGTCGTAACCAAGAGTGCAGCAAGGCCCATTGTCGTGCACCAGTTCCCGTTCGAGTATAGCTCAAAGCGGTGTTTTCGGGTTTTAACCCTAGGTACATCTTTGCCAGAGCCACCTCTACTTGCTCGTATCCAGACAGGTATGTATTGCTCGGAAAACTCACAAAATCTCTACAACAACAAAATTCTAGGAAGTTCTTCTATACTAATCCTCAAAGTCTATCTTTGGGTTATGTGCTCTAATCAGAGTTTATCTATATCTATCTTCCAAGGATAGTACTAAACTGCCTCTGATACCAACTGTAATTCCCCGACCCCAGCTACCCAGTGTCGGTGCATTACTTTGTAACATTGGCATGATCACAAAAGATCATGTCTCGAAAGACCGATTAGTTTAGTAGCCTTGGAAACACTAGATACATTCATAAGTCTTACATTACATCATAAAGTAAAAACTACAATAACAAAGTCTACATAGTCCACACTCATATCCTCTTCTTACTATCCCTGCAGGTCATTCATAAAATACTTCTTCACATCCTGGAAAATATTAAAACATTGAAAGGGGTGAGCTCAGATGCTCAGTAAGGATAAAAATATAGCAGAAGCTTTCATAAATAAACATAAACATTTAAGGAAATCTATAACTAAAACAAAATTCTTTTAAATTTGAACTTCAACATAATATGGCAAAAGTAACATGAGATAATGCCAATTACTTATTCACATGGATATTCTACTGGTCGAATAATCACATACAATATCAATAACCATTTTCATAATGATAGAATGCATAATGTCAGACTATCATAACCACGTAGCCAAGGCCTCGTGCCAAGACCACAAATAATATTTTGTCAAGTCCTTGTGCCAAGTCACTAGTTTGTCTCATTAGACCTGCGGATGCATCAAGGAGCTATAGCGGGCTCCACCCGTCACTTATTAAGTCCAATGCATTCCTCATATGAACAGGTCTAAACATATCATAAACCATATCATATTCATATCACATAAAATATGCAGAAAGGAAACATAACTTTTACACATTTCAATAAAAAGATATCAATACAACACATTGATATAATAAAAACACTTTCAAAACCATTTTAAATTCCAAAATAAAATAAAATTAAAACATGGAATTTATTTTTTATTTTAAAAAAGTTGTGGCTTATAGAGGAAGCCGAAACCCAAATAATGGTCACGGCGGTGGAGAAGTCGTTGTTCCCACTTACGTATGCCAAGAAAAAATTCCTTTTTGTCATTTAGTAAAACTGTTCGTATAAAATATATTCCTTTTGAATAAACGTAAAAGTCAAAGGGGTTTATACACCGTATAAAAGAAAGTTGGGTATAAAACCAAATATGCCTCAATGAAAGGAGATTGAGACGAAGTCCTTACACAGATCATTTTTAAAATAGAATAGATATATTATGTGTATTCACTATAAGTACACATAAAGAAAGTACAAATACAATATAGAACATAATAATATCATGACATAATTTTAATGTATTAGATTATCCCAAAGAATGGAAATTGGGTTAAGAAGTTCCCATACCTCGTGTCCGAATTCACTCGATCGTTCTTTGATCTCCTGAATAATAAACTAGAGTTAATATCTACCTTCATAAGAACCTTTTTCATTTTCATTATTCCATTTATATCACTTATTACCATGTCATGAACATTATGTAATTATTTATGTTTATAACGGACGTTTTGTCGATCTTAGGTACTTAAGTCAAAAATAGTCTTCTTATAATTACAAGTTGTTCATGTGGTAAAATATCCATTATATCCCGAATTATATTCATGATATAGATATCATATATCTCATATATATCCAGTATATACATTCATTCATAATATTACAAAACATATAGAGGTATGAAATGAAATGCACCGTTCATGGAGACGGTAAGCCGTACGTACGCATGAACACTACTTTCATTTCTATTTCATATTTAATGGAATGAAATAATAATGATATAAAGGTATATTATAATTTCAGTATAATATCATATATAATATCATTTAATTCATCCTTTATACATCCCACATATGGCATTAACCATTCAAATCACTTTGAGGGGGCGGTAGTCCGCACTTCCTAAAATGAAAATATCGCGTTTACCCATAATGGAAACAATAAAGGTATTCCATAAATGAAAAATACAGAACCTTAAGTAAAACATAAACATATTATATATCATATATATAAATATAGTGACATCTTAATGGCCACCTTTTAAGATGTTATATGAGTGTTGAACAACCATCGTTTCATGAGGCAGAAATTCGCCATCCACAGAAACAGTATGTTCTTTAACCATTAAATGTAGGTGTGTGTATGTGTAGCTAGAATCCTTATTATAAAAACATCCTAGTATATTGAGGATACTGGTGTTGTTACAAATGAAATTAATAAAAAGAGTTTATAGGGTTGGAGAAGAAAAATAAAACAAAATAACATAAGAGAAGACATTACCTTAAAATCGGGTAACTCTTTTGATTTGAGCCAAAGGCTTCCTTGGGAAGCATTCTGCCCAGAGTGAGTCTTCTAGGAGTATGGTAGGGAATTTGGGAGAGTATTTGGGCAGAGGTTGGCCGAGCCAAAAGGCTTTGAATGTTTGAGTAAGGTGGTAGTGGTGGGGGCCTTTTATAAGTGGAGAGGAGGGGCACTCTTGGAAAGTAATGAAATGTTACTTTATTATACAATGGTTTTCGAATTCTAAAGGTTCCAAACATCTATAATTAGAGGCTAATGTGATAAGGGTTCGAAATCAACCCATCCAAAAGGCTTTGGACAAGTGTAAGCCTTGTATTATACATTATCTTTTCATTTTATTTAAATCATTAATTAATGAGGTAATCGCTGCATCACCATGGTGTCATAAATAATTTAATTTATTTAATGTAGGAAAATTAAAAAAAAAATATCATGTTATAGGAAATCTTTTTATCTTTCTAATGAATATTTATAGTCAAAAATATGACTTGTATAACCCCATTTAAAAATTGTTTTAGTCAAACAACTTATGTTTGTGACATTTTTATTTTATCTTTAAAGAAAAGTTATTTATGTCATTTTCCTACCAAAGTGGCTCCATGGGGTCCCCAATTTGACCCATGTACTGTCTTGGTCGGCCATGACTCATCCAATAGGGGTAGGACAAGTGTAAAGGTCATTTCGTATTATTATAATATTATCTTTACCTTAAATTACACTAATTACCTTAAATCGCGATTAATTAAACTTAAAAGTTACTATTCACCAAAAAATTATTTTAATCCCATTGAACCACATTTTACATCTTAATGACAACCATGTATGTCGGATTTTTGAAAATCAAATCACAGAAGTGGTAATATTTCATTTAAATGAAAAATCAGTCATTTAACTACCACTTAGAAGTTTCACTATTCATCAAAAATTGAAGTTTTGTAGAACAATGCCAAAATTTCACCCTAAGCTATAATTGATATTCCGAATTCAAAAATGACATCTATTTTACATAATTCCAAAAATATAAGTTGCATTAATTAATTTTATAATTAATTCCCGCTGTCACAACAAATAACGTGTTTTTATGAAAGAATATATATCAAAAGATTGACAATTGTTTATGTCCAATTTCAATGTTAAATTAATTCTAATGACCACCATTGGATAAAATAGTAAAAATAAATTCTAATTATACTTTAAAACCACTAAATAGTATAATTTATCACTATAAAATATTTTGATTAAAGAAGTTGTTTTAAGTATTTTTCACTATTCATAAAAAATTGGATGTTCTCAGAAAATTACAAAAATTTCAACATAGGGTAATTTCGATATTACAAATACAAAAATGAAGTCCATTTTGAAATAAAAAATTATTATAGTTTTAAAAAGTGGTTATTACTATTCATAACGGCTACTTTGATTAGTCGCGGTGTTTTAGTACTCGAACTTGCATACAATGCAAGCTATTTCATTATTGAAAGAGATGCGTATCGTGGAAGCTCGGGATGTTACATTCTCCCCTCCTTCAATAAATTGCATCCTCGAAATTTGAAATTGTTCTTTGAAAATAAAAGGATGATAATAGAAAATACCATTGTGGAGAACCCACATCGGAAATAAGGTTAATAAAAATATAACTTTAAAAGAAAGAAAGATAAGTACAAAGGTCACCCGAGATAGCCCATAATAGGAATATATGAAAATATGGATATGGAAGAAAAACAAACCATCAAGGTCTGATAGAGAGTTGTAGAAAAATGGATTAGGAGAAAGTTAACCATAAGAAAATCACAAACTTGTGATTGGTTAAATGGTCATTGAATCCCCAGTTGGAAAAGTTAAGCGGCAACGTTTTTGTTATATGTTACCTTTTATAAAGTTGAGGAATTTATTTAGGAGATTTTCTATGAACGTAAGGGAATATACATACTTGTCATGTAGAGTTTCATTCTTTAATATATTTTTAACACAAACCCATCTTTCACTCTAAAAGGTAATATAACTCAAAAATATTCTACATATCCTAATTGTATAAGGTTACAAGTATAAACACATACCATTTAGATTAGTAAAACTATGCTGTAATAACCAGGGACTTCCTGTAGGCTAGTGGTAGGTAATAAAGGCATGTCGCACTATGGTTGTGGGTTCGATTCCTGCAGCTTTGTCCGACGCGACGGGTTATGCCCCACCCTGCAGGTTGTCCTTTTCCTAAAAATATAGTATTATAATATTCCAAAATTAATCTTCAGAATTGTTTTATCCTTAAACAATCCTATCAAAAGATAAAATTAATACATTCCAACCATTATAGTTATCCAAAATACCTCTGTCCAGACTTTCTCTAAAAGGTCTTTATATTCCAAAATAAATTGTATCATCAGATTCCTCAAAAAAGGTAAAGTTTCTCTTATTGTCACATACAAAAATATGATTACCTTCATCATATTAAAACCTTAATTAAATAAACAAGTACTGCAGTACAATCCTTATATATATATCACATTATTCTAATAACCAGAATATAATCCAAGAGTCCTAAATCACCAATACATTAATTATTTCGCTTCAACTGTAGTCACATCATAATATTGGCCTTGATCCCTTGGTCTTTTCTGAGTTAAGTTTCCTTGACTCTTAGGACATTCATTTGCATAATGCCCCATTTCTCTACAATTGTAGCATTCAACATTGATAGCCTCTTTCTTTCCCTTGCAATCACGAGCCTGGTGACAGTTTTATCAACATTTATAACAAACTCTCATTCCTTTTAGGCAAGCACCGGGGTGATTCATCCCACAATTATTACATAATGTTAAATCCTTCTTTCCCTTTTTCCCTTTATCTGCCTCTTGTTCCACCGTTCTCTTCTTCTTTTGCTTTACTTTGTTGTCATAAGACTTAGAGAATTCATTTTCTTTCTTTATAGCACACGAGACGATATGTTCGTACAATGAGAAGGATTTTGATACTAAAGCTCGATGGAGAAATGGTTTTAACCCATCAAAGAAACAATCAATATTACTTCTTGGGTTACATATATAATCTGCAGTATGCCTCGCTAACCTTATAAAGTTATCCTCATACATTGCGACATTCGCATCCTCCTTCTCCCTCAGACTCATAAATTTCCTTTCCATATCTGCTCGATGGTCATGTGGAAAGTATTTTTCTAAGAAAATATCTTTGAACTCCCTCCATTCCATATTCGATACTTCATGATCTTACTTTGTGTTTTGAATCAATGACACCATTGATCAGCATCCCCAGTGAGGCGGTAAACTGCCATGATAACCTTTTCTCTTTCACTACTCCCCAAGGTGTGGAATATTTTCTCTAAGGAGTTTATCCATTGCTCATCTACTAATGGATTTTTACCCCCATTAAATGTTGGTGTTTTTTGCCTCATGAAGCGGTCTAACATTGATCCTCCACGTTGCGGATCAGGGTGCTCCATACGAGTAAAGTTATTATTCATAACCTGAGTGAGTTGTTCCAGTATGGTAATAAGTTGATCAGCACCATTTGTATCTCCAGATCCACAATAATTATCTTGAGCAGGAGGGAAATCCCTACATGGAGTGTGTGCATTGATACGGTTTCCAATTCTTCCACTAGGCGCCATTTCAAAACAATGGCATAAACTAGATTAGTTTATGAATCAAAATACATAATTCCATACTTGTAAAACACTTAAAACTAATTGAACTATTTATGGATATAATCCATAATCATAAACAAAAATTTCTTTGAGGAATTATATACTCATAACCCTTCATAGTGGTTAGTATTGAAAATGAGAACTGTCCTAAGCATATCCCATGGGAGTGTCGTAACCAAGAGTGCAGCAAGGCCCATTGTCGTGCACCAGTTCCCGTTCGAGTCTAGCTCAAAGCAGTGTTTTCGGGTTTTAACCCTAGGTACATCTGTGCCAGAGCCACCTCTACCTGCTCGTATCCAGACAGGGATGTATTGCTCGGAAAACTCACAAAATCTCTACAACAAAAAAATTCTAGGAAGTTCTTCTATACTAATCCTCAAAGTCTATCTTTGGGTTATGTTCTCTAATCAGAGTTTATCTATATCTTGCTTCCAAGGTTAGTACTAAACTGCCTCTGATACCAACTGTAATGCCCCGACCCCAGCTACCCAGTGTCGGTGCATTACTTCGTAACATTGGCATGATCACAAAAGATCATGTCTCGAAAGACCGATTAGTTTAGTAGCCTTGGAAACACTAGATACATTCATAAGTCTTACATTACATCATAATTTAAAAACTACAATAACAAAGTCTCAATCTTCCACACTCATATCCTCTTCTTACTATCCCTGCAGGTCATTCATAAAATACTTCTTCACATCCTGGAAAATATTAAAACATTGAAAGGGGTGAGCTCAGATGCTCAATAAGGATAACAATATAGCGGAAGCTTTCATCAATAAACATAAACATTTAAGGAAATATATAACTAAAACAAAATTCATTTAAATTTGAACTTCAACATAATATGGCAAAAGTAACATGAGATAATGCCAATTACTTATTCACATGGATATTATACTGGTCGAATAATCACATGCAATATCAATAACCATTTTCATAATGATGGAATGCATAATTCCAGACTATCATAACAACGTAGCCAAGGCCTCGTGCCAAGACCACAAATAATATTTTGTCAAGGCCTCGTGCCAAGAAACTAGTTTGTCTCATGAGACCTGCGGATGCATCGAGGAGCTATAGCAGGCTCCACCTGTCACTTATTAAGTCCAATGCATTCCTCATATGAACATGTTTAAACATATCATAAACCATAACATAATCATATCAAATAAAATATGCATAAAGGAAACATAACTTTTCCACATTTCAATCAAAAGATATCAATACAACACATTGATATAATAAAAACACTTTCAAAAACATTTTAAATACCAAAATAAAATAAAATTAAAACATGGAATTTATTTTTTATTTTAAAAAAGTTGTGGCTTATAGAGGAAGCCGAAACCCAAATAATGGTCACAGCGGCGGAGAAGTCGTTGTCGCCACATACGTATGCCAAGAAAACATTATTTTTTGTCATTTAGTAAAACGCTTCGTAAAAAAAATATTCTTTTTGAAGAAACATAAAAGTCAAAGGGGTTTATACACCGTATAAAAGAAAGTTGTGTATAAAACCAAATATGCCTCAATGAATGGAGAGTTAGACGAAGTCCTTACACAGATCATTTTTAAAATAGAATAGATATATTATGTGTATTCACTATAATTACACATAAAGAAAGTACAAATACAATATAGGACATAATAATATCATGACATAATTTGAAAGTATTAGATTATCCCAAAGAATGGAAATTGGGTTAAGAAGTTCCCTTACCTCGGGTCCGAATTCACTCGACCGTTCTTTGATCTCTTGAATAATAAACTAGAGTTAATATCTACCTTCTTAAGAACCTTTTTCAAGTTCATTACTCCATTTATATCACTTATTACCATGTCATGAACATTATGTAATTATTTATGTTTATAACGGACGTTTTGTCGATCTTAGGTACTTGGGTCAAAAATAGACTTCTTATAATTACATGTTGTTCATGTGGTGAAATATCCATTATATCCCGAATTATATTCATGATATAGATATCATATATCTCATATATATCTAGTATATAAATTCATTCATAATATTACAAAACATATAGAGGTATGAAATGAAATGCACCGTTCATGGAGACGGTAATCCGTACGTACGCATGAACACTACTTTCATTTCTATTTCAAATTTAATGGAATGAAATCATAATTATATAAAGGTATATTATAATTCCAGTATAATATCATATATAATATCATTTAATGCATCCTTTATACATCCCACATATGGCATTAATGATTCAAATCACTTTGTGGGGGCGGTAGTCCGCACTTCCTAAAATGAAAATATCGCGTTTACCCATAATGGAAACAATAAAGGTATGCCATAAATGAAAAATACAGAACCTTAAGTAAAACATAAACATATTATATATAATATATATAAATATGGTGACATCTTAATGGCCACCTTTTAAGGTGTTATATGAGTGTTGAACAATCATCGTTTCATGAGGCAGAAATTCGCCATCCACAGAAACAGTATGTTCTTTAACCATTAGATGTAGGTGTGTGAATGTGTAGCTAGAATCCTTATTATAACAACATCCTAGTATATTGAGGATATTGGTGTTGTCAAAAATTAAATTAATAAAAAGAGTTTAGGGGGTTGGAGAAGAAAAATAAAACAAAATAACATAAGAGAAGACATTACCTTAAAATTGGGTAACTCTTTTGATTGGAGCCAAAGGCTTCCTTGGGAAGAATTATTCCCAAAGTGAGTCTTCTAGGAGTAAGGGAGGGAAGTTGGGAGAGTATTTGGGCCGAGGTTGGCCCAGCCAAAAGGCTTTGAATTTTTGAGTAAGGTGGTAGTGGTGGGGGCCTTTTATAAGTGGAGAGGAGGGGCACTCTTGGAAAGTAATGAAATGTTACTTTATTATACAATGCTTTTCGAATTCTAAAGGTCCCAAACATCTATAATTCGAGGCTAATGTGATAAGGGTTCGAAATCAACCCGTCCAAAAGGCTTTGGACAAGTGTAAGCCTTGGATTTTACATTATCTTTTCATTTTATTTAAATCGTTAATTAATGAGGTAATCACTGCATCATCATGGTGTCATAAATAATTTAATTTATTTAATGTCGGAAAATTAAAAAAAATATCATTTTTAGGAAATATTTTTATCTTTCTAATGAATATTTATAGTCAAAAATATGACTTGTATAACCCCATTTAAAAATTGTTTTAGTAAAACAACTTATGTTTGTGACATTTTTATTTTAACTTTAAATAAAAGTTATTTATGTCATTTTCCTACCAATGTGGCTCCATGGGGTCCCCAAGTTGACCCA
The DNA here is from genome assembly GCA_963277665.1 of Viscum album. Classification (NCBI taxonomy): domain Eukaryota; kingdom Viridiplantae; phylum Streptophyta; class Magnoliopsida; order Santalales; family Viscaceae; genus Viscum; species Viscum album. Next base: position 324,024,158 of record OY728156.1, read on the forward strand.
TGTATTGTATTGGTCGGCCATGACTCATCCAATAGGGGTATGACAAGTGTAAAGGTCATTTCGTATTATTATAACATTATCTTTACCTTAAATTACACTAATTACCTTTAATCGCGATTAATTAAACTTAAAAGTTACTATTCACCAAAAAATTATTTTAATCCCATTGAACCACATTTTACCTCTTATTGACAACCATGTATGTCGGATTTTTGAAAATCAAATCACAGAAGTGGTAATATTTCATTTAAATGAAAAATCGGTTATTTAACTACCACTTAGAAGTTTCACTATTCATCAAAAATTGATGTTTTGCAGAACAATGCCAAAATTTCACCCTAAGATATAATTGATATTCCGAATTAAAAAATGACATCTATTTTACAAAATTCCAAACATATAAGTTTCATTAATTAATTTTATAATTAATTCCCGCTGTCACAACAAATAACGTGTTTTTATGAAACAATATATATCAAAAGATTGATAATTGTTTTTGTCCAATTTCAATGTTAAATTAATTCTAATGACCACCATTGGATAAAATGGTAAAAATAAATTCTAATTATACATTAAAACCACTAAATAGTATAATTTATCACTATAAAATATTTTTATTAAAAAAGTTGTTTTAAATATTTTTCACTATTCATAAAAAATTGGATGTTCTCAGAAAATTACAAAAAATTCAACATAGGGTAATTTCGATATTACGAATACAAAAATGAAGTCCATTTTGAAATATAAAATTAATATAATTTTAAAAAGTGGTTATTACTATTCATAACGGCTACTTTGATTAGTCGTGGTGTTTTAGTACTCGAACTTGCGTACAATGCAAGCTATTGCATTATTTAAAGAGAGGCGTATCGTGGAATCTCGGGATGTTACATTCTCCCCTCCTTCAATAAATTGCATCCTCGCAATTTGAAATTTTTCTTTGAAAATAAAAGGATGATAATAGAAAACACCATTGTGGAGAACCCACATCGGAAATAAGGTTAATAAAAATATAACATTAAAAGAAAGAAAGATAAGTACAAAGGTCACCCGAGATAGCCCATAATAGGATTCTATGAAAATATGGATATGGAAGAAAAAAAACCATCATGGTCTGATAGAGAGTTGTAGAAAACTGGATTAGGAGAAAGTTAACCATAAGGAAATCACAAACTTGTGATTGGTTAAACGGTCATTGAATCTCTAGTTGGAAAAGTTAAGCGGAAACGTTTATGTTTTAAGTTACCTTTTATAAAGTTGAGGAATTTATTTAGGAGATTTGCTAAGAACGTAAGGGAATATACATACTTGTCATGTAGACTTTCATTCTTTAATAATTTTTTACCACAAACCCATCTTTCACTCTAAAAGGTAATATAACTCAAAAATATTCAATTTATCCTAATTGTATAAGGTTCCAAATATTTACACATACCATTTAGATTAGTAAAACTATTTTTTAATAACCAGGGACTTCCTGTAGGCTAGTGGTAGGTAATAAAGGCATGTCGCACTATGGTTGTGGGTTCGATTCCTACAGCTTTGTCCAACGCGACGGGTTATGCCCCACCCGGTAGGTTGTCCTTGTCCTAAAAATATAGTATTATAATATTCCAAAATTAATCCTCAGAAATGTTTTAACCTTAAACAATACTATCCGAAGATCAACTTAATCCATTCCAACCTTTATAGTTATCCAAAATACCTATGTCCATACTTTCTCTAAAAGGTCTCTATATTCCAAAATCAATTGTATCATCAGATTCCTCAAACAAGGTAAATATTCTATTATTGTCACATACAAAAATATGATTACCTTCATTATATTATAACCTTAATGAAATCAACAAGTACTGCAATACAATCCTTATATATATATATCACATTATTCTAATAACCAAAATATAATCCAAGAGTCCAAAAGAACCAATACATTATTTATTCCACATCAACTGTAGTCACAACATAAGATTGGCCTTGAACCCTTGGCCTTTTCTGAGGTAAGTTTCCCTGACGCTTAGGACATTCATTTGCACAATGCCCCACTTCTCTACAATTGTAGCATTCAACATTGATAGCCTCTTTCTTTCCCTTGCAATCACGAGTCTGGTGACCTTTTTCTCCACATTTATAACTAACTCCCATTCCATTTAGGCAAGCACCGGGGTGATTCTTCCCACAATTATCACATAGTTGAAAATCATTTTTTCCCTTTTTCCCTTTATCCGTCTCTTGTTCCACCGTTCTCTTCTTCTCTTGCTTTACTTTGTTGTCATAAGACTTAGAGAATTCCTTTTCTATCTTGATGGCACACGAGACAATATCTTCGTACGATGAGAGGGATTGTGATACTAATGCTCGACGGAGAAATGGTTTTAACCCATCAAAGAAACGATCAATCTTACTTCTTGGGTTACATATATAATCTGCAGCATGCCTCGCTAACCATGTAAAGTTTGGCTCATACATTGCGACATTATCATCCTCCTTCTGCCTTAGACTCCGTAATTTCCTTTCCATATCTGCTCGATGGTAATGTGGAAAGTATTTTTCTAAGAAAAGCTCTTTGAACTCCCTCCATTACATATTCGATACATCATCATCTTAATTTGTGTTTTGAATCAATGACCACCATTGATCAGCATCCCGAGTGAGGCGGTAAACTTCCATGATAACATTTTCTCTTTAACTACTCCCCAAGGCGTGGAATATTTTCTCTAAGGAGTTTATCCATTGCTCAACTACTAATGGATTTGTACCCCCATTAAATGTTGGTGGTTGTTGCCTCATGAAGCGGTCAAACATTGATCGTCCACGTTGCGTATCAGGGTGCTCCATACGAGTAAGGTTATTATTCAAAACCTGTGTGAGTTGTCCCAGTATGGTAATAAGTTGATCAGCACCAGTTGTATCTCCAGATCCACAATAATTATCTTGAGCAGGAGGGAAATCCCTACACGGAGAGCGTGCATTGATACGGTTTCCATTCCTTCCACTAGGCGCCATTTCTAAACAATGGCATAAACTAGATTAGTTTATGAATCAAAATACATAATTCCATACTTGTAAAACACTTAACACTAATTGAACTATTTATGGATATAATCCATAATCATAAAAAATGTTTTCTTTGAGAAGGTATATACTCATAACCCTTCATATGGGGTTTTAATGAAAATGAGAATTATCCTAAGCATATCTCCCGGGAGTGTTGTAACCAAGAGTGCAGCAAGGCTCGTTGTCGTGCACCAATTCCCATTCGAGTCTAGCTCAAAGCAGTGTTTTGGGGTTTTACCTCTAGGTACATCTGTACCAGAGCCACCTCTACCTGCTCGTATCCAGAAAGGGATGTATTTATCTGAAAACTCACAAAATATCTACAACAACAAAATTCTAGGAAGTTCATCTATACTAATCCTCAAAGTCTATTTTGGGTTATGTTCTCTAATCAGAGTTTATCTAAATCTAGCTTCCAAGGTTAGTACTAAACTGCCTCTGATACCAACTGTAACGCCCCGACCCCAGCTACCCAGAGTCGATGCATTACTTCGTAACATTGGAATGATCACAAAAGATCAAATCTCGGATGACCGATTAGTTTAGTAGCCTTGGAAAAACACTAGATACATTCATAAGTCTTACATTACATCATAAAGTAAAACCTACAATAACAAAGTCTCCATAGTCCACACTCATATCTTGTTTTTACTATCCCTACAGGTCATTCATAAAATACTTCTTCACATCCTGGGAAATATTAAAACATTGAAAGTGGTGAGCTCAGATGCTCAGTAAGGATAACAATATAGCGGAAGCTTTCATCAATAAACATAAACATTTAAAGAAATGTATAACTAAAACAAAAGCCTTTTAAATTTGAACTTCAACATAATATGGAAAAAGTAACATGAGATAATTCCAATTACTTCTTCACATGGATATTATACTGGTCGAATAATCACAAAAGCCTCGTGCCAAGACCACAAATAAGATTTTGTCAAGGCCTCGTGCCAAGACACTAGTTTCTCTCATGATACTTGCCGATGCATTGAAGAGCTATAGCGGGCTCCACCCGTCACTTATAAAGTCCAATTCATTCTCATATGAACATGTTTAAACATATCATAAACCATAACATAATCATATCACATAAAATATGCATAAAGGAAACATAACATTTCCACATTTCAATCACATGATATAAATAAAACACATTGATATAATAAAAATACTTTCAAAACCATTTTCAATACAAAAATAAAATAAAATTAAAACATGGAATTTATTTTTCATTTAAAAAAAGTTATGGATTGTAGAGGAATCCAAAACCCAAATAATGGTCACGGCGGCGGAGAAGTCATTGTCGCTGCATACGTATGGCAAGAAAACATTCCTTGTTGTCGTTTAGTAAAATGCTTCATATAAAAAAGATTCCTTTTGAATAAACGTAAAATTCAAAGGGGTTTATAAACCGTATAAAAGAAATTTGTGTATAAAACCAAATATGCCTCAGTGAAAGGAGATTGAGACGAAGTCCTTAAAAAGATCATTTTTAAAATAAAATAGATATATTATGTTTATTCACTATAAGTACACATAAATAAAGTACAAATACAATATAGGACATAATAATATCATGACATAATTTGAAAGTAGGAGATTAACCCAAAGAATGGAAATTGGGTTAAGAAGTTCCCTTACCTCGTGTCCAAATTCACTCGACCGTTCTTTGATCTCCTGAATAATAAACTAGATTTAATATCTTCCTTCTTAAGAACCTTTTTCAAGTTCATTATTCCGTTTATATCACTTATTATCATGTCATGAACATTATGTAATTATTTATGTTTATAACGGTCGTTTTGTCGATCTTAGGTACTTGAGTCAAAAATAGACTTCTTATAATTACCAGTTGTTCATGTGGTGAAATATCCATTATATCCCGAATTATATTAATGATATAGATATCATATATCTCATATATATCTAGTATATACATTCATTCATAATATTACATAACATATAGAGGTAATAAATGAAATGCACCGTTCATGGAGACGGTAAGCCGTACATACGCATGAACGCTACTTTCATTTCTATTTCATATTTAATGGAATGAAATCATAATGATATAAAGGTATATTATAATTCCAGAATAATATAATATATAATATTTTTTAATCCATCCTTTATACATCCCACATATGTCATTAACGATTCAAATCACTTTGAGGGGGTGGTAGTCCGCACTTCCTAAAATGAAAATATCGCGTTTACCCATAATGGAAACAATAAAGGTATGCCATAAATGAAAAATACAGAATCTTAAGTAAAACATAAAAATATTATATATCATATATATACATATAGTGACATCTTAATGGCCACCTTTTAAGGTTTTATATGAGAGTTGAACAATCATCGTTTCGTGAGGCAGAAATTCGCCATCCACAGAAACAGTATGTTCTTTAACCATTAGATGTAGGTGTGTGTATGTGTAGCTAGAATTATTCTTATAAAAACATTCTAATATATTTAGGATACTGGTGTTGTTACAAATTAAATTAATAAAAAGAGTTTAGGGGGTTGGAGAAGAAAAATAAAACAAAATAACATAAGAGAAGACATTAAATTAAAATCGGGTAACTCTTTTGATTTGAGCCAAAGGATTCCTTGGGAAGCATTATGACAAAATTGAGGCTTATAGGAGTAAGGGAGGGAAGTTGGGAGAGTATTTGGGTAGAGGTTGGCCGAGCCAAAAGGCTTTGAAAGTGTGAGTAAGGTGGTAGTGGTGGGGGCCTTTTATAAGTGGAGAGGAGGGGCACTCTTGGAAAGTAATGAAATGTTACATTACTATACAATTATTTTCGGATTCTAAAGGTCCCACACTTCTATAATTAGTGTATAAGGTGATTAGGGTTCGAAATATACCCATCCAATAATATTTGGACAAGTGTAAGCCTTGTATTATACATTATCTTTTCATTTTATTTAAATTGTTAATTAATGAGGTAATCGCTGCATCATCATGGTGTCATAAATAATTTAATTTATTTAATGTCTAAAATTTATAAAAAAAATATCATGATATAGGAAATCGTTTTATCTTTCTAATTAATATTTATAGTCAAAAATATGACTTGTATAACTCCATTTAAAAATTGTTTTAGTAAAACAACTTATGTTTGTGACATTTTTATTTTAACTTTAAATAAAAGTTATTTATGTCATTTTCCTACCAAAGAGGCTCCATGGGGTCCCCAAGTTGACCCATGTATTTTCTTGGTCGTCCATGACTCATCCAATAGGGGTAGTACATGTGTAAAGGTTATTTGATATTATTATAACATTATCTTTACCATAAATTACACTAATTACCTTTAATCGTTATTAATTAAACTTAAAAGTTACTATTCACTAAAAAATTATTTTAATCCCATTGAACCACATTTTACTTCCTAATGAAAACCATGTATGTCGGATTTTTGAAAATCAAATAACAGAAGTGGTAATATTTCATTTAGATGAAAAATTAGTTATTTAACTACCACTTAGTAGTTTCACTATTCATCCAAAATTGATGTTTTTCAGAACAATGCCAAAATTTCACCCTAAGCTATAATTGATATTCCGAATTCAAAAATGACATCTATTTTACAAAATTACAAAAATATAAGTTGCATTAATTAATTTTATAATTAAGTCCTTCTGTCACAACAAATAGCATGTTTTTAAGAAACAATATATATCAAAAGATTGACAATTGTTTATGTCCAATTTCAATGTTAAATTAATTCTAATGACCACCATTGGATAAAAAGGTAAAAATAAATTCAAATTATACTTGAAAACCAATAAATAGTATAATTTATCACTATAAAATATTTTTATTAAAAAAGTTGTTTTATGTATTTTTCACTATTCATAAAAAATTGGAAGTTCTCAGAAAATTACAAAAAATTCAACATTGGGTAATTTCGATATTACGAATACAAAAATGATGTCCATTTTGAAATATAAAATTAATATAATTTTAAAAAGTGGTTATTACTATTCATAACGGCTACTTTGATTAGTCGCGGTGTTTTAGAACTCGAACTTGTGTACAATGCAAGCTATTGCATTATTGAAAGAGATGCGTATCGTGGAAGCTCGGGGTGTTACAACCCAATATTCTGCTCCTTATGTGGTTTCAAGTTTTTCTCTCCGTATATTAACCATCTTGGGCGTTCTATATCTCAGCCCTTATCAGCCTTTATAACCAAAAGGCTTCACCCTATGTTTCTTTTTATTGATTACCCTGCGCTCAGAATACCCTTCGTCCTGGCGAGTTTTACCTCACTCGGCGAAGTTTTCCTTGATCGTGTTCCTGGGACCTCCAGCTATTCACACGAGGACTTAAAGTGGATCTTTGATCAGTCAAGTAGGGGTTTCACCTTCATCTCTATTTTCTGTGTATCTTTCATGGTGGGTATGCTAATACTTATGTAGAATTGGATGATCCAAATTTTAATGAAGATAATAAAAAAAATCAAATGAATGAAGGTGAGGGGTGTGATCGATGATGCTACTCTGTTTTTCTCCTCTTTCATGATTAATTCTTTCTGAATTGTGTGGGGTTACACCTACTTAAAATCATGGCCATTGGTGGACTTTCCATGTGCACAAATAAACCCTTACCTCTTGTGTTGTTTAAACAAATTGTGGTTTGGGTGTAAACATTTTTCTGTGTAAATGAAAATTGGTTAAATATGTATATTAGGCTAAATAAATTGAAAGCACAAGGATCAACTCCATTTCGATGATAACCCGGGTTTAAGGCCGGTGTAATTTAAATCATGGAGTGTGTTAAATCTTTTAAATATGAATATAGATGTTGAGTCTGCCTTGTGTTGGTAGAATTGGAATGGTTGTTTCCTCCATGGGCCAAGTACGGGTGAACTTATAGTTTTCATGGATAGGGGCTTACATTGCTAGGGGTGATGTGAGTGAGGATGTGATCCTTTGTTTGTATCACGAATTGGGGTGGGATCCTCTTCTATTGTGAACCCTTCTTATTCATAGTTCTGGGAACATGGGATTATATCTCACTTTGACCTGCTTTGGTTTAAATACTTGGAGGAGTCTCACTTGATGTGCTTTTATAGGAGAACTAGGTGTGAATGTTTAAATTTTTGTTGGGTGAACTTATTCCTCGGCTTGTGCTTATGCATACTAGTTGCCCAAGTAGGTGTATAACCTTATTTAAACATTATTAATGAACATGAAAAATAGGATAGGACAGATGGGGATTTAGTTTGGTGTGAGTTGTGACTTGGGCATGGGTGTCATTCTCTTTTATTATGAATGAATAGTAAGGATAGTGTTCTTTAGGCTGGCTGAAGAAAAAACTAGATTTGGGGGAGTTCTTGTTACCTATACATATACTTGTAGTTTTTGTGTTTCTTATTCACGCCCCACACAAGTTGCGAAGTTAGTTCCGAACACCCCCATTTCATGTGGGAGGGTGTTTTTTCCCAAAACTTCTATTAGTTGCAGGTTATTTGATCCTTTCTGCTTTCTTTCCCAGATATCCCATGTATCTTCGGGTAGGCTGTGATGGCATGAGGTCCATTATTAGCCTTAGAATCTTCTGGCGGGGTGTTTACGGTGGTTGGCCCAACTGTTTGTGGGCAGGTGGTTTCCCAAGTGTCTTTGGGATGAGGCCTAGGTGTCTTCAGGCGTGGATGTAGTTCTTCTAGCCTAGGTGACTTCGGGCATAGCAGTGGTCGTTCTGGAATAAGTTATTGCAGGCGTGGTTACATGTGATAGTTGTGGTCCAGGTGTCTATGGGCGGGTTAGTGGTTGTGGCCCAGGTGTTTTTGGGCGGGAGGTGTGGTTGTGGTCCAGGTGTGTACGGGCGGGGTATGGCAGTAGGACTGCGATGAGAATGGCGGGATTGGTTCGATGAATAGGTTGTCTTCAATAACTAGTGGGAAAGAGGCACGGGGTACCCAAACAACGATGTAATATTACTATAAATTACATGACTTGTGTTATTTGGGGAGTGTTCCTTGGTGATTCTTAGGTGGTTAGTTTACTTTCTAGGTGCTTGGTTATCTCTTTTCTCACAAGGCATTAGTATGCCTCCACACTTGTGCACGAGAGTCTTTGGTTTTTTTCTACTGAGTATACTTGTATGGTCACCATACATATATAAAACTGTTTTCAGGTTTCAAGGAGGACTTCGGGGATCATGTTGGGCCGTACTAGCTCAGACCTTGTGGCAGATCATTGCAGTGGTAGTTGTTCTTTCTTTTGGTGCTTTTCCTTTTAGTCTCCTTATACATTGTGGATTTTACTTTTATAACATGCATTGTGAATGGTTCTTGTCTTTTGTTTTAGATTATTTTTTGGTGTTGTGGGATTCACTATCTTATATCCCAATACTATTAAAAGAAAAATGGTAATTCCTTCCATTTGGTGTGTGATTTCATGCCCTTGGTGCTGGTCGCCACTCCAGGACCTATTGAAGGTGGGTTTCAGGGGTCATTATATCTCTTTCAACTTAAATATGGAAGGGCCTGCCAATCTGCTGACCCTTCCCTCCTTTTAGTGAAGACGGGTCGTGAAAAACATTAAATCACCATAAATGAAAATAGAACATGAAATTAATTTTTCTTCTGAGATATAAACCATATTATTTTATCATAGGAATAATAATCAATAAAATTTCAGATAAAAAGTGAGATTAAAACATTAAACATTTAAATCATTTTTAACAGTTCAATAAAATACCCTATGAATGAAAAAACCATATATTTATATTTAAATACACATTATATTCATTTGAATCCCCATAAAATACATCCATGGTTAGTATATACCCCATAATAAAAAAAATAAGTTTTTAATATGGAATGTTTTGTACGAAATTAAATGTTATATGAAAATCCCACTATACCTTTGAAACATCTAAATGATAATACCATGAAAGAATAATATTAATTTAATCATAAAATATCATTATTATAGTTATATTATTTATATATCTTTTCCATGGTGTGTAATATAGAGCACAGAAAATAAATGAACGACAAATATGTCACCACACACCAAACAAATGTCACTAGAAATCCATTACCATAAATATAAACTTCCTTTGTTAATGTTAAATCCCGATAAATAATAAATATTAAATTATTATAAATATCTTATATCACAATAATTTTATATATAATAACATATAAGATTTACATATAACCATATATTACCCATATATTAATAATTCAATGTTAAAATCACATTTTGGGTAAAAAATACAATGATTTTCAAGTATGCTTTGAATTGTAGTTTTGGTCTTTCAACATATACCACAATTCCATAATCAAAATAATGTAAAAAATATATCAATATCAACTATATTCATAACATTTTAATTTATAGTAATATTTTAAAGAGGGATGTAGAAAATTAATTGCACATTCTCCATGACTATAGGTCATACGTATATAAGAATACTATATCCATTTTATCAAAAGATTGAAGAAAATTAATGTAATTAAAAATAAATTTCATAAATTAATATTTATAAATATATATCAAATATATTCGTAAAATTTATTTTTATTAGCATTCATGTAAATCATATGTGAATGATAAATCACATTGTATCGAAAGGCGGTATCGACCGTACACATGAGATACATTATTATATTCCCACAAAATGGAATGTAATATTTTTTGTGTGATGTTATAAATATATAAGTATAAATATGTTATTAATATCTTATATTAAATTTGAACCGAAATCTATATATAATTTAGTTCGGTTATCAAAAACAAATTAAATACAATTTATAATTGAGGACGAGTGTAATTTTTGTAAATATCAAAAAAATATTCAATAATGGGAATTCACTCTCATTCATTGTTCATTTAAAATTGATAAATAATGGATTTGATGTAAAAAATGGGAAATACTGAAATACAACATTAAAAAATTAATTATGGTATTCCTTTGATGTTATGTTTTCATACTTTTACAATTTAAATTTTCTCAACGTAACTAGTTTGTTTAATCATTTACCATTGTGATTTACCCACTTATCCCCAAAAGTAAATTTGACATATAATATAATATTTAAAAAGTAATTATATGTATTAATTTGAATTTATCAGAATATTATAATTTCTTTGGGGAAAATTAATCATAATACTGAGGAATGTAACTCGAAAAAACATGTTTTATCCTCAATCATAGTAATTAATTTTTATTTCATGTATTATAAATTATAATTAATAAATAATATTTAAAGATGAAATAACATTATTTATTCAGTTTTAAAATTTGAAATACATTTTTCAAAATTTAATTCACAGATTCTTCAGGATTATACTTACCATTAAACCTGTAGACACGACGAAAGAGTGGTCTTCCAATGAATTTTTTCTTTATGTTTTGAATTTCCTAATATAAAATATCGATATGAAATTCATTAAAATAATATAAATTCTATTAGAATTTTATATAATTTGATCTATGTTACATTGGTAGCCATTTTAAAAGAAAAATATGATTCAAACTACTTCAATTGAAATGGATTTTTTTAACAAGTAACTATATTTTATTATTATTCATTAAAAAATCAATATTTTTATAAAATTAACAAAACAACTCTATGATATTTTTTTCATTTATATCTATTTTTTTCATTTTTTCAACTAAAGATTCTAAATGTAAAGAAAATTACTTTTACTATTTTATGAAGAAAAAAATATATACATTTATTGAGAAAAATGTAACTTCAAAAAGATAAAGGCTTTGTTTAAAATTATATAGTATTTATGATATGTATTATTTGTAAAACCCACACTAATTTATTTTTTAAATGAATTTATTCTAATTTATACAACCCTGTTTGACGGTATGCTTATAATCCATATTTTTTACATTATAATATTAATAATTTATTGTGCTTTACTAAAATATGTGTTATTTAAAATTTAGGATATCAATGAAATTTAATTATTTTTGAATGAAAAATAATTAAAATCATGGTGGTTCAAGAAACCATATGAAAATGGGAGTTATTTCTATCATTTTAGTTTAATTTATGAAAATACGTTGATAGTTAGGATTCATCATGGATTGATAGTACTGATTGGTCTATGACCTTGCTAATAGGATTTTTTTACGAGGTAGATTCTGAAATTTTCCAAAGACCATGTTAGTAGTTTATGACCTTCTCTAAAGAAACTCAATCAATTTAAATCAAGATTAGATATCTCCAAAGGATTCAAAAATCTCTTAATGTCTCTTACCTTATCCATGGATCTCTAACTAGGTTCAATGATATTATATTAGTATTAATATAATTTTTCACAAAAAGTGATTTTATTGTGAATTGTGGTCCATTAGGATTAAGGTAAAAGGTTAATTAATTTTTATGACATTTTGGTGCAGTTGTATGAATATATTTTTATTTGGTATAATGAGTGATTCTGTTATATTTCTACTATTGGTATCTATTTAATTGGGTAGGTTCATATTTAAATTCCATTCAAATTTGAGGGATAGAAAGTGTATAATTTAAATTAAATGGTTGAATGATTACTCATCCTATGTTTAGAGGAATGCATACTCAACAATGTGAGTTGAGCCTTATGTGAAGCATTTGGGATCTGATATGGACCTGATGAAAAAGTAATGTTTTTTACTTATATATAATGATATATATTAAGTTTTTTTTCGGTGGGGGGGGTACACATAGTTACCTAGGAAAAATTGATATATTTATAATGGATAATTATACATGCTATCCTAAGGGTACATATTATTGTGTTGTTTTTTCATTTGATTTTAAATTGGTTTAAACTAAATTATTATTATTTTTTTCTATATTTTTTTGAATTTTGAGACCGAGACGTATGAACACACCCATGTTGAGAGTATGGGTAATTTCTGTATGTTTTTATTTCATTATAGATGTATAGGCCGATCATTGGATAGACAAACAAGATATGTGATAATAATGGCGAACAAATCATGAGTGACTGGTTGTGGTTAGATATTGTCATGGAATATTATTCATGACTAATATTCTATGAGTTAATGTGGATAAATATTAATGTGGGATATAATTCATGACCAATAATTTTAAATATGGTGTTGTTGAATGCAATGGAATGGTTTTTTTGGTGATTTTACTTTAGTGAAAAAGCTGTATTATACTAATTATTAATTGATACATGTCAACATTGTACAGATTAGGGGATTTATATGTTGGTATTATTTAATTTTTCACCATAAATTTATATGAGGGTAGAATAGACAAGGTACATTTTGGTATAGTTAGTGATCGCCTTCTCGACCGATTTTTGTTCTTGTTATGTAAGTATTTATCTATGTTATTTCACATTCCAATAACAATTTCAAATATTCTATGGATGATTTTTGGGGGGTATTACAATGATTTATAATAAAATAATTCATGGTAACCTATATAATGTGATGATTATTTGTTTGGGATCGAACCAAGTGTATTTTCCCTATAGAGATTTAATATGGCTATGTATCTAGTCAAAGATCAAGGAGATGTCAGAAAATACGTTAGGAATTTTTTTTGTTCATATGTTATTAATGTGTTCTTTTTTTCTTCTAACAACATTGATCTATGGTATTTGGGAATTCTATTGACTTTGACATATGAATTTATATATCTACTGTGATATTTCATTTTATGTTATTACACATTGGATTCATTAATGACAATATTTCAAGTTTATTATATATTTTTTAATTGGAAGAGTTTTTTTTTGTTATTGTTTACCTAATATTGATGGATTGTACTACTAAAGGTTTAACATATAACCTCAATATTAGTTCATATCCATATATGTATTTGGAACTTGTGGTTATGTCTAACTGCTACTATGACATAGTAACCTTGGATAAATAATTACTAAATTGTATTAGAGGAAATAATTTTTTACTTTTTATTATTTGGTGATTGGTAAAATATTGATATGAGGCTAGAAACTAAATATGAAATTTATTCTTATGCATGAAAAACATTTACATAATAGAAATAAGATTTTTTAGATTGTTTGATTACATTTATTGGTTTTACAATTATAGTTTCGGGTTTTCCTTTAAATTTTATTATACAATTATTTTTTATAATCTTTTCCAATTTTCCTCGATGGGGAGAGAGGGTGATTACATGAATAATTGATATGTAAATAGGATTAAATGTAAATTTAATTGTGTCGTGTGGTTTTTAAAGGATTCAATTAATCAAATTATAATCATAATATATCTTGTGTAACACAAAATTCATTATTGGTGAAATGTAATTAATTTAACATAAGCATGTTATAATTTTAAATATTCTGACTATGTATAATGTATTTGTGAATGTTTTTTTGATTGTATTATGGAGATTGGGGGGATGGTTATTATAATGTTAAGGACATTTTCATCATATATATAAACATGTCTTCATCCTTTACATAATCGAATTTGGGTTGATCCATTAGTGGATGAAGATTTATGGGATGTGGGTAGATTTTGGAGAAATAATTATGGGATCTAGATTATTGTAGTCCAAAATAAGAAACACCCTTGATGTGGAGATGGATTATATTATACATTTTATGTTTTAGTCTAAAATAGAAATGTTGAGGATGACTGCTGTGGTTGTCACTCTAAAATATGACATTTCATGTCCCTCATTGAACCATAACTACGGTAAAATCACCGTAGCCTTAGTGGGAGGTGTAGTGAAGGAAAACTACAAGAATCTAAAAAACACATTGTAGAAAAAAATCATTCAATAATAGAAGTTCAAAACACCATGACTGTGGAGGAGAGAATATATGATTGAATATTAGCCTTGAAACTACCAATACAATGTCCATCATCGTGGAACTAATTTATTTCAGAGGAAATTTCATGAAACATTAATTGGTAGTTATTATAATAGTTTCTAAATGACTACAACCTTGTTTATGTGATTTAATCCCATAACCTTGTTGGTTTCATCAATCTAGATGATTTATAAACAATATTCCATCATTTAAGGGTATTTTATTTGATTATATACCCTATTGATGGTCTGGGATCATATGATTCATTCACTAAGGATAACATTTATAAATAATCTAGCCATGTAATATGGTGGTCATTCCCTTTGATTTAAACTCATTGGATCCATGAGTCTTTTCCCTTTTCATTTTCGAAGAGCGGTGTAAATTTCTCCTTCTTCAACTATACATAATGATATTCATTGATTTTTTTTATATTGGTTATGTATTATTTCTAAACCATTGTTTGATTCTTCCTTGAGTCTCCTTCAAGAACCATTTTAAATTATTATGGGAATAATGTCATGGAGTTCTTAGAATTTGATCTGGATTAGGTGGGTGTGTAAACATGGTTTGGGTGATTACACTCTTGTTGATGTCAATATTCATTAGGGTTAATGATCCTTACCATGTATGTGACATATATATGATTGATAGAATAATATGACATTGTCTAAATATATTCATAGAACACTTTTTAGTTTGATCTCATGTGATTGTGTGTGTATCACGAGATGCCCATGATAGATTTTGATCGAATGTGTGTGTACAGCCTATAAGCCCCATTTTTCTCTTTGATAACATGAGTGTGTGTTTTCTGCATGTTATTTCACACTTCTAACATACTATATTGAGCCACCTGATATATGTGATTTTTATGAAAATGTTTTCTTCATGTTATGTCTTGGTATATACCATTTTATTTTTCTTCTATGAATAAAACAAAGTGAATGGTGTTCCCATTATGGATTGGTATACCTAAAGGGGTTGTGTGGTAAGATGTATCAAGTGATATTGTGAAAGGACCATATTTTATGGTGGGAATTATGTCCTTTTGGACAATCATTGGGGCATGATGCGATTATTTGATATTATATAATTGAAAACCAGTTTCAATGATTCATATTATTAAACAAATAGATGAAACAATGTCTGGATATAATGACTATGTTTCATCAATAGTGGTAGTGTGAGATATGAAACCCTTACAACCAGACTAAATAGCCTTATGGTGGATGTATAAATGATGTGGTGACCTTGTGGTCAACTCTGGTTCATGAATTCTATTATGACTATATTTTCGGCATAGAAACAAAGAAGGTAAAACCAATGGTTTCTTGCATTTTGTAATAATATGATCAGTTTGAATATTATTTTATGTTGATTTCTTTTGAATTTATCTTGTATAATGAAATACAATCTTATATAACTAAAATCATGAAAGTGATGCACTGGTGGTGTCCAGGTGGATTGTTTTACTTGCTCTCAGGACATCCACCTTAATGTACGTATAATATTCATGATCATGGATATATTAAAGGGAATTTTCTAGTCGAAAATAAATTTGACATGGATCATGTTGTTTATAGGAAATACTAAGATAGACATTGGTGGTAGGAAGAAATGTTTAATTTACCTATATTCCATTATATTCCCTTATTTAACATACCTGTTATGGGGTATTGAGTTTCTTCTTCTCGATTATTAAGATACCTTACATGTCATTATTATATTTTTTATTATCTATTATAATTTTAGTTATTATTTTACTATTTTACTATTTTATTTACTAAGAATGATTTTATAACCTTCACAGTTTCCATTTTTTGACACACACAACTAGTAAGATGCATCTTGTTTATGGGGAGATACATATGATGCCATATAGAACTCCATTTGAGAATAATTAATTTAGGTGGGGGCATAAAAATTAGTATCAATGGAGTTTTTCTCTCTTTTCAACTTATCAACTATGTTTTGTGACAAGGGAGAAACAATTAATGATATGTGGGGATCATTTACCTTAGTTTCAATTGTGTCCATCTAATACATGTGTTATAAAAATCCGAGTTTCCATTAAAATGGATTTATAATATAGTTATGTTTTATGATTTCATGTCTCTCATTATTATATTATGTTGCTATTTTTAATGTTATTTTTCTGTTTTCACAAGTCATGAGTTGGAATGTAATATCACATTACATATATATTAAAGTTCCATGTTACAGAATAGTTACTTAATTTAATGACTTGATTATCCAATTTATTGGGGGTATATTTATATTTTTTATTGAGTGATATTGTTTTTTTATATGTATTTTTTCCATTAATTCTTTCAACATCTAACTATTATTTTATGATATATATATATAATTGTGAATAATGTGCTTGTAATGGGATCCATGTGTATTACTAGATCAGTTATGACTTATTATTCAATATATCCTCCTAATATTGGTTTCTTAATAATAATTATTTTCATTCCCTATAGATACTTATTAATGTTTATAGGGTTATTCTTATTATTCTATAATAATTTTGAAAATTCCACTTTGGTCACACTTAATTCGATATCATATAAGATTAAACATGAATTCTATTACATGGGATGGTATTTCAGTTATAACAATAGTTATATAAGAGAATTATCAGACACCATGTTCATTTTTTCTTGGAAATGAGACACTTATTTTGGGATAATCCATCATTTTTTCAATTCATAGTAGTTAAGTTTCCTAGAATATAGTTTTCTATCTTCAAGATATTAAAATTCAAAATATCCCATCCTTATAGGTCCTTGGATTCCCCTGTTATTAAAATAACTAGATATGAATTACTAAATTGATTTTCAACTTGGCTGAGACCCCAAAGGATCGAAAGATAAGTTTTGTGACTATTATACTTTATGGATTTGAGGGATTGTGGTGAGAATTTATACTTTAAGAGATTAAATGTAATGTGTTGATGTGATTGTCCTTCAATGAATTTTTCTTCAATAGGTTTATTTATGGTTTTTTAAATATTGATCATTTTTAAGTGTTTATAGAGCTTCTATGTGTCTTGATTATGTTTTCTTATTAATTATAACATTTCATATAGTTTTTCTGATTCAGGCACATATTTTCTTGGAAAAAGGAACATATGCATAGAAATTTTTAGAGATTCTTATGACAGAATTTGAAGCTATAGGTCAAGGGTTTCAATAATATGAAATATCAAGAGGTTCTTTGAAATGTTATGATGATCGATAATGGTTTAAAAGTGGAAATGTATCTAGGTATTCCTCTATTTTTCAATGGGATTAAATGTGATATTTCAATATTTTTAAGGGGATGTTACATGATTTACTCTAGGGAAATAAATGACAACTAGAAAAGAGAAGGATTTATTCATCATTTGTGCAATAAAGTTGTCCATGAATTTTTAGCTATAAACGAAGTGGGAATTATCCTATTTTTTCATAAATCCATAAGTCACATGTTCTCAGTTTATAAATATATCGATTTTACATGGTTTGTACTCCATGGAATCATTTATAAGATCTCACAATGGTTTGGGATAAAAATAGGCACCGAACCAAGGGACTAGCCGAGATCCTCAAGAGTAGGTTCAGACCCCTCAAAAGATGATGATATATGGGGGCCATCTATATGTGGGACAAAGATGTGGAGTTTAGTTAGGAAGAGTATATATAATACATAATATTATAAATTACTATAGAGAGGGATAATTGACCATTGATGTTTCGGTTTTGATGAAATATTCTTATTTTAAAACACATTTAGATGTTGGGGCTTTCCATTCATTACGATTTGTGAAAATTGTTTATAGACTGTAGTATCATGTAATGTTATCCTCAAAATTAATTTCTACCAACAAACACATGGGATTGAATGTTTTTTTTATCATAAATGAAGTCCAAATAGTATAATACTATATGAAACCTATGTGAATATATTAGATTTCATGATCATACAGTTGAATATCAATGAATTGATCATTAGTGTAGACCAGATAACATGTTTTAGGTAGTCATAGGTTGCTAAAAGAAACATATATTCTTTATTACACCAATAAAATAATTCGATTTTTAATAAGGAATTGTATGTTATAGTATGTATAATGGGACAAGACCATACCTAGGTTAGATCAATTACTGTGTAGGTGGTATTCATAGCTCATGCAGCGAAGCCCTTAATAGCTTCTTCATTTCCTACACATAGTAGAATTTTTACAAGATGTATTTACAAATGATTTTTCAAAAATCCCTCCAATGTGGGAGAATTTAATTTTACGTTAATATAATGTCTTCAATGAAACCTATATCGACACCCTTATATTGTATATCAATAGAATATATAAAGGAATATAATAAAAAATATAGACTACATGAATATAAAAAATGTGCGTGTAATTAACTCTCACACTTTTCTATGGATCAATGATAGTTTTGACCAATAAAATTCATATCAGGGGTAAACTATGATTAAATCTTGATTAAGCTACCATAAACATTGGGTAAAATAGTAGGATTCTATTATGATATATTTATAGAGTAGATATACATTATATTAGTATACTTTTAGTGTTTTTGAGCCTAAATGAATCAATAGTCATTTGGGATCTCAATAACTGTATCTTAAATACGTATCACGGTCTCTTCATTGTAGTATTTTTTTGGAATAAATCCTCACATTCTATTGTCACATAGAAATTCATGCATGGATCCATTATATTGTATTTATTATACATTCATCACATCGTCATTATTTCAAACCATCAAGGGATTACTTTTGAATTTAGATTGTTTAACCCTTGGGTATGTGATCTCTGAGGGAGAATTTTCTATGGACTCCGTGAATGGTGAGTTGGTGATGTCTTGCATTTTTTCTAAGAATGTTTTTAAGACCAAGATATTCCATAGTTTGGATTTATAATATATACAGTTCACACATTACTTTACAATGATAAAAACACAAATAAAGGCGATGAAATAGTGTAAGTGATGTTTGAGTGGTTATATTATTGTGAATATTATTTCATAGAGCTAATAAAGGTTGCACGACTACCATTATTATAGTATTTATATATCCTTAGATTTGGAATATTGTTTTCTGTGTGGTTTCAATAATTTTTAGGGAGTTGTGATTATGTAAATATTATCTTATAGGCTACGATATCTATGACCATATGAGAAGAACAATCCATTTAATTACATGGATTTGGAATCCAGGGTATATAGTCTAATGTGTTGGTGAAATTACATCTCCGGTGAGAGGTATTTTGTTTACTAGAACCATAGGATCATCATGTATATCATTTTTCAATGGGATATAATTTTAATATAGGTTCATTATGTCGTGTATCGATGGAAATTTTTCTGATCAATATATTATTCTTCATGGAATTGGAATTTCGTGCTAGATGGTCTCAGAAGAAAAATATATGATATGTAAGGACATGTGGGGTGTCCCTAGAAAAAAATGGAGTTTGATATTTTTTAGTGTTTAGTGGAATGTGGATGTATCATATGATCTTTATATGATGACCTGTTAACCTTTAGTTACCATACATTCATTGGTGGAAAATGTAAATGTTATCCAAGAGTTAGATTTGATGATATTGGATATGTGAGAATGTTTGGAAGGGGATGATTCTATTACATAGTGGTACAATGATGAAGAAGTAGTGACATTCATCCATTCATGGGTGGTTGTGAGATATTCTTAATGAGGGAACTGATGAGATACTCTTAATCATTTAAATGATTAATTAATCATGGTTTAATAATGATATACAATGAATTCACATTTCAATTTCGTTGTTTTGAAATAATGAATGACATCCCATGTTTTAATCCATAATTTCTAAGATATATGGGGTAAATGATTATCATTAGTGTCATGGTATATTTATTTATCCACGTACAATACTATTGTGGATGACTGATTATGTGTTGATGGACATCATGATAGAGAATTTTTGAACCCCAAGGAGTTAGGATTCCTTTGGGGTGATAGTCGATTGATTACAAAATGGAACTCTACTTAAAGATCTCAGAGACTCGATCTGTAGAAGAGTTAGAAATGTTTGATATTAAATAGTTTGTTTTTCTACAAATACTAACATCCATTAGCCATTTATATAGAGGCACATATTTTACATTACCGTTGTGGATGGGATTATATAAGGATTTGGTAACTCTTTTTTTAGTGTCTGATGCTTCATACCAAGAATGATTCCTAATCAAAGAAGATGATTTTGATCCATTATTATATATTTCAATCACACATAATTCCCATTTTTTGATCATGGGATGACCTACTAGACTTATTATATTTTTCCTACTATAATTGTTTTCACGATTTTCTTAAGATGGAACCTTTCGAGTATCTCAATAGACTATACTAGTAGTAACCAATGTATTATTATGATGAAGGTGTGGTAATAGACTTGTGGATGAGTATAGTTCATGAGTCATCTAAGAGATTCCACTCTATCTAAAATCAGTTTTTAGTGTTGGGATAATGTAGGTATTATATGTTGAGTAGAGGAGATAAAAACTAATGTTTTTTTGGTTACTAATATTTCTATTTTGTGTTGCATCTACTATAGAATCATATTTTTTTGTAAAATGGAATGTTATCCACATAGTTTATTGATAGTTTGAGATCATTTTACATATTATACGTGTAAAATAAAAACTATCCATTTCATAATATTTTAGAAGCATGGATGATATGTTCCATGTTTCTCATATTTGGAGGTAAATTACATAACCAAATCATGTGATCCACATTATTGATGTTGAGTTATAACCTCAAAAATATTTTGTGGATCACCAGAGTAGAATCCTATACTGGAGTGACCAGGTGATTTTGTATAAGATGATGCTACTTTTTTATGTATTATAGAAAATGGGGTGTATTCATTTATATTCATCATTTCTCTTATGATATATAATTTGATACATTATTGTGAAAAGTGTAGTTGTCTTACAGTAGAATCTAGATGATTAAAAGTGTGTTCTAGATGTTATTCCACTAATTTGTGACATTTTCTGGAGCTAGCTTAGGGATATGATATTGCATGATACCACCATTAGAGGTATATAAATGTTAGGGTGTTCCATGAAATTAAAATCTCCATATGAAATCCACCTTCTAATGATAAAAAATGATATATAATTTTTTACCAATAGTCACAACATCATTAATGTATCAGGGAACTCCCATTGAAAGTATCTTTTCAATTTCATGATCTTTGAGTGTTGTTGTTATGAGAGTGACACCATGTCAATTTACTATTGAAAACATTCTATTTCAATGAAACGAGTTTGATTATCATCCTAGGATAATACCTTTTCTTTTTTATTGATGAATAGTTTTCCATAGGTTGAGGCAGATGTCTTGTACACAATCATTAGCTAATACCTATGTAATGATGCACTCAGGAGTGGAAAAAGGCAAGAACATGACTGTTATGTCTTATTTTCATTATTTTATCTTCATATTGAGAATATATTATTCATATTTGCTTAGAGGATCCTCTACCTTGTGGGATCTAAGTGAACTCATTCTATTCATTTTTTAAAGGAAGTATGATTGGTAGACATTACATTGATTCAATGAAATGTAGGTTTCCCATGGGTGATATAGATAAAGAATATCGACTAAGGTTGTCTTTACATTGATAAAGGACTTCACCTACTTGTCGCAAGTCACCAGTCATTACTTGAATTGTTTTAGCAAGTTCCTCACGATTTGAGGGTTTTCACATCAATAATTTTTCAATTATATATTTCTCTTAAAAACGTGTATCAGTACTGTAGATATTACTTTTGACGTTAACTCCATCATGTGGAGAACCAACATGGTGTTTTATAGTATCAGAAAGACCATCTTTCTCCATGTTCTTCTGAACAGATGGAGGGTCTCCATTGATGTCATCAAGATATAGGATCTAGAGATCAACTAGATTGTTTCAATGAAGCAACCCTTCACGGTGATGTCTCCAATGAAGAAATTCATAAGTACTTTTATTTGTCACAAAACATGGTATCAGGAGGGTATCATCCTCATCCCCAAATATAAAGTAATTAGGGCTTCAAAAACTGTATTATTGAGTAACTCTTGATCATAGATAATATCATGATTTTACAATCATTATTTATGAGGATTTATCATTGATTCTATCTATTGAATGATCGAGGACACTTTCTAGGATAAGATGTTTTCATTGACTGGTGTTTGGGCATTCCATAGAGTAACTCTTCATCATAAGTAATAAACGGATTGCTTCCAATTGTAGTAGGGATAGTGTCAGCTTCATCGTCACCATCATCAAAAAATGTCGGGGATTTACTTCAATAATTAATCCGAATTTAGAATGATGAAGATACTTGACATAAAAACATATTCCACCATTTATTCCAATACATATGGTTCATTGGTGACAAGAGTGTGATTCATGTCAATAAATAGAAATCCACAATCCTCAATAAAGGTTCATATCCTCTTCATTGAATCAAACCATTGACATTTCATCATCGTGACTCAACCATGCACGTAATAATCCTAAATTATAATTTTCTCCACAACTCCATAATAAACTACATTCTTAGAATGGGGTCTATTATCCGATGAACCGGTATAACCGTCTATTGTGGGAGTTAGCATAACATCATCATGCTGTTTTCTCGTGTTTCTTTATCGTTCAGTGATAATAAATTTGTATCCATTGATCACAAGTGATTTACAAGAATGTACCATGGTATTAGGACCAAAATCCAAATCACTTATTTCCTCATAAATAGAGTCTGCAAGAAAACTCGATTCCTAAAATGTAAACACTTAGTAATCATAATTTAATATTATTTTTATTTAGTAATTACAGAAATATTTTTATATTCAATTTCAACCAAGATGAAAACCCTTTGCTACGCAAAGAATCTTTCCTTCTCAAAGATAAATAATGATTCTATCTATATATCAATTCTTTATGTTCCCTTTAGATAAAAATAATAATAGTTAAACAAATATTTAAAATTACAAAAGATAAGATAAGATATACAAGAACAATTTACTTAATTTATAAACACATCGAAGATATCACAATTGAATAACATTATGCGATGTGGAATATCTCGCACATCAAGGCTTAATGTCTTCAATGTATATGATCCCAGAATTCCACCTGTCTGAGGAAGTGATGGAAAACAGGGTTCACTTTTCCCATACTGTTCTTCTTCATTTCTCATTGGTCTGTTTATTCTCGTAGTAAGACCAAAAAAATAAATTGATCAGAAATCCATACATTCTTGAGCTATGTAAACATTCACAATAGAACCTTGGGGATAATTCCTATTATGAACATATGATTTCAATGTGTACATGTTTCTTTTAGTTGGATACATCAAACGGAACAAAACAGGTCCTCCAAGAAGTATTTCGGTCGGAAGATGGACAATCAGATGTAACATGCATGTAAAAAATGATGGACGGAATATTTTCTCTAACTCACACAAAATTAGTGGTGTCTCTACCAACTGTTTTTACAAGAAGGATTTGGAAAACTTCTCAGCATAATGATCTCTAAACAAACAGCACAACCGAATAACTGAGACTCGTACATTATTGGACAAGAGATGATGAATTGATTTTGGAATCAACTCATACAAAAGGACGTGATAATCATGAGTCTTAAAAGATTACAACTTCAACTCTTTTCTATTGACCCATTTTGATAAATTTCTTGAATAGCCGTCAGGAACATTAATAGTATCTAGAACTTCCATAAAATGATTTTTTTCAGCAAGTGTCATCACAAAAGAATCACATGGAACTTTCCATTTATTTTCACTGATATAGATAGGATGAAATTCTGGTCTGATCTCCCAATCTTTCAAGTCACGCAGATATCTTAAATCATCTTTTTTCATCCCCTTGACATTTAGATAAATCGAAAGAAACATTTCAAAGATATTATTTTCAATGTGCATTACGTCTAAGAAATGACGTAACAAGTTGGTTGACCAATACGACAACTCAAAGAATATACTCTTATTATTCTAATTGTAATAAGTATCATTGGATATTTTTTCCCTCTTTATTGATTTCATTACACCCTTTCCTAATGAATAACTAAAATCTTTCAATTCATTAAGTTCATCAGTTACAAACATATGCTGAGGTGGATCATCAGTATCCATGGTATTGTCAAATCATCGACAATTGTTTCTATATGGATGGTTCATTGGAATGAATCGTCGATGTCCCATACAACTAAAACTAAAATGATATTCCAGTCTTCTCGATTGAGTATTATTAATACAAATAGGACATGATAATTTTCCTTTTGTGCTCCATCCAGACATCATTTCATATGTAGGAGAATCATTGATCTTGCACATAAGCACAACAAGCATATGAAATATGTCTTTCGGACATGCATCGTATGTGGGAACACTCACATCCCAAATAAGTTTCAACTCTTTTATTAAATTTTTCATGTATACATATATATCATGGTCGGGATTAGAAGGACCAAATATCAGTATACTCAAAAAAGTGTAAGTCTTTTTCATACACTACCACGCGGGAAGGTTATAAATGTGTAATAAAACCAACTATGGGTTGTGTGAAGTATTCATCTTCCCAAATGGATTAAAACCATCACATGAATGACCCAGTCTCACATTACGCACGTAGGCTGCAAATTCAAGATTTTGGGCATCAAATATCTACAATGAAAATCCTTCTCTAGGGTGAACGAACTCTTTATTATTCTTCTTTCTCTCTGTGTCATTTTATCTAATTTTTACTGATATTGCATCAGACATGAAAAGGATCTGTAATCTACGGATCCATAGAATGTGCCACATTACTTTTTGTGGCACATTTGATGGTGTTCCATCATCTTTTGGATTCTATCTGGAGGATCCACATTTGATACAATCATTTCTTTCAGTAGTTCCCTCCCAAAATATGCAGCAATCATTTGGGAAAGCATGATTTTTTTTTGAGATTCCAAGTTCATCAACTAACTTCCATACCATATAGTGGTTTGAGGGAATATCTACATCATCTGGAAGTAAGTCCTTCAAGAATGTAATAATGTAATCGATTCCAGTGTTTGAAATCCCATACATAGTTTTCCAATGAAACAATCGGATTAAAAATTCCATCATTTTCATTTTCCCACATTGCCGATATACTGGAGTTGTCGCAGCATCATTCAATTTTTTCACCCTTTCGACATCATCATTTTCATTTGATGCATCATGTGTACTTGTATCGAAATCATGTTGGATGGACATCATTTCCTTCTCATGATGCCCAAAAAGTGGAAACCGATCATATTACACACTCTTCAATTCAGTCCTATCATTTGGATCTTCAACATTTTGAGATTCTATTTTCTATCCATTGTGATACCACCCATAGTAGTTTGTACTAAAACCATATTTCGTTATATGATAGCTAACTGCTTCACAACTCAACCAAGGTCTTAAACAAAATTAGAACATGGGTAGTGTATGCGAACACTATCTGAAGCCTTTTCAGATGCAAAATCTAAAAAACGGTCCAAATTAGTTTGAAAATTTGATGAAATCTGATCAGTTTCGTACATCAATCTTCTATCCATTCTATAAAAAAAATTAAATAGGTCATTTCAAATCAATTCAATAATATTAAAGTTCAATAAAAAAAATATTTAGGTAAATAAAAATTGATTACTTTATATAAAAGCATAACTGAGACATTACTCTATATGAAGATCATATTATGAAACACAAAAAAATACAACGTATATAAGAAAATAAGATACAAAATAACTCATACATATATTGAAGGATTTCACAGCAAGATATTGGAAGTTGATCAAGGAATACATAATCCTTAAGGGTATTGTTGGGAGTACATGAGTTTTATACTTTAACTTCTTCAATGATATCAGGATGAGGAGTTGGATACGGATCATATCAAAATTAGTTATGGCCTCATCTAGTTTCACCTTAACCATGGATTAAAGGATCCTAGGTTTTGGGCCATATATCATAGTGTGGTAGGGTATATTCACTGAATCATGTCCCAATTGATTTTAGAGAGGGACCTTCAATAGTTATAGGTATTGATTTTATTAAAAACACCTATAAAAAGGATATCCAAGAATTTTTATGTCCCAATCAAGGATTCCACTCATTAGTGACCCAAACCCTGATAGCCACTCATTGGAGAGGGACCTTTAAGTTCTATTGTGTTTTATTTCATATATGAATAATGATTGTTGGGCTGTACGGGGTCCAGGGAGGAGGGTGGTGGGTTGTCCGGGGTCCAGGGAGGTGGGGGGCTGTCCAGGTTCTAGGAAAGAGAGGGAATTTCCAAGGTCTAGAAAGGTGGGTGGGGGGATTTCTGGGGTCCAGGGAGGAGGGGGGCTTTCTGGGGTCCAGGAAGGAGGGTGGGGGTTGTTTGGGGTCGAGGGAGGAGGGTGGGGGTGGGGCTGTCCAGGGTCCAGGAAGGAGGGGAGTTGTCCTGGGTGGACCTCAAAACACCGAATAGGGTTCCACTCTATCGTTTTGAGAATATATTATCCAAAGCTACAATGATTCCATCTCTAAACATGACAACTTTAAATCAGTTCACACTATAATTTCCTGACATTTAAGGGATATGTATTTTGTGAAAATCCTATACATTACAGTGATGTTCATGAAAGATGGTTTTTTCCCATATGTGTATGGAATTCATAAATGAGGATGATTTATTCTTTTTAACCAATGTTATAGTGTACGTTTAGGATGAATTCTTGCATTTAAGTAGTGTTCTAGTTTACTTTTAGCTATTGTGAGTTAGAAACCATGTTAGGCTTGTCGTTATGACATGTGTTCTTCCATTTAACCATGCAGTCTTGAATTTCAAGGATGAATGTGTTCTAACAGACCTAATTACTACCTACTCTATAGTATGGCCAAAACATCATGTGGGCATACCCATGATACAAATCCATGTGTAAATGGGACATTTTCAGCACCCCATTTGGCCAAACATTCTTTTCACCATAAGGGATTGGCCATGTTTATTTACATTGATATCCATGTTATGTCCTGTGTTTACATTCCCATGTTCATTCCCACAACACTAGATTATCGTAAGGACCATGTCCACCAATATACACTCCATGTGAACCCTTATACCATATCACCCTTATTATAACTATTAATAACAACTTTTTAAACAACATCACCTATCAAAGATAATAAAATTGAACATCATTCAATAATATTATTGGATAAATCAAGTAAAATGAATTCATACTATCGTACATCCTAAATAACCACCCACAGCCATGATTAATGACAACAAAGATCCCCTCTCGGCCAAATAAAATCTGAAAACAAAAACAAAAAATTGCAGAATAGAAAAATCAAGGAATCACTTTTAGATTTGATGTGTAGAAGAAATTAATTCCTTGATTAAAGATGAATCGATATGTAGAATATGTTTGGTAGGAGGATGATTGGATTTAAGGCACCAATCGAGCAGAGCAGAACTGTAATCAAGCGGAGGGGGAAGAGGATTCCTGATCTTCATTTAGGGAAAATCATTCCCAAAAAATTTTAAAAACCATTGGGAATGAATGGTATACCAACGGTTGAGGCTAACCATTGGTAAAAGTGGTATGGATGTGGCCTATACCAACCGTTTACTTAAACAAATGGGAAAAAAGTGATATCGATAAGGCCTTTACCAAAGGTTTTGCAAAACCGTCAGTAATAGCTTCTATACAATCTTCAATAATAAAGGTTTTTGGAAACCGTTGGTATACATAGCCATTCTAAATGGTTTAGGATAACTGTTGGGATATAATTGTTAGTAAATGTAGGATTTCCAGTATTTATTACCAAGTCATATTTATTTATTATATTATGGTATACACTAAAATTAATTTTGATTGTCTTTGTCATATTAGGAGAGTTCATCAATAATATTTTATTAAATTTTTGGAATCATATTATAATTTGTACTAATAAACATCAATATATTTTTTTTATAAAAGTTAAATTTTTTGCAATAACTATTGGAGAACAGATTGTCGTGGTATATAAAAATCATAGGTTTAACATATTATTAATGTTTAGGAAAAAAGGGTTTATTGATTTTTGTAATGGTGAGTAAGATTGTATTGTATTTCATGGAATCTATAATTGATTTAATTAATAAGCCATCCATGGTATTTTTAGAGATCTTAATCTATTTTTTTTTTTCTGATTTTGGTATATATTGATTTTTTTACACTATCAACATGTGGTTTGAAAAAATGAGGATTAAAGATAGATAAATACTTTGGAGGAATATATGATTTCTCTAAGGTTGAATTCATTAGTGATTCAAATAGTTTTATGAGAGGTATATTTTATTGAATATACAATTATTGTACCAACATATTTCAATATATGATTTTATGAAAAAGTAATGTTGTTTGTAGAATGATAACTTAATGGATATAGCCTAATAGAGTATGATAGATTCCATTTTAGATTTTATATACTAAATGATTAATGTGTTTAGAATACCACCACCTTCATTTATCAGTATGTGAAAATTAAAAATATTTATGACATAACATATATAATATTTTCAAATTCAATGATCCTTGATTTTATTATAACTTTTTTTCATTTAATAAAAAGGGTTTCAATAGCCTGTTGAACATAAAATTCCAAACTAAAGAAATCCATGATCTATGAGATAATAAAATTAATATAATAATAAAAAAAATGAAATGAAAATATTGTATTTAATAATACATAAATACAACATAGAATTAATAGTACTTAATGTTTTAAAATAGTATTTTAATAAATAAATTCTTTATTGGTAAATAATTTATTTCAAAAGATAAAATTTTAAATATTTAATATCTAATTTTAAACATTTAAGAAAATTTTTAATCAATTCAATTATTAGATTTTGATTAATTTCCTTTATTTTTCTAAAATAATTATTTTTTTATAGGTATACTGAGAATAATAGTTTTTCTAAAACCTATCAATCTTCTGACAGTATATTAAAAAAATCATAAAAGATATGAACCAATTTTGAGGATATATATATATAATATGTAATATAAATCACCTAAATATAATGTTTTCAATTTTTGGTGCCTTGATGAAATTTTTGAAACACGAGTAATATTTCATAAATTTTTTTTAAACACTATCATTTAAAATAAGGTTTTCAATAGAATTTTATGTTTTCCAAAACGAGTATTACTTACTCCTACCATTTTCTTCATAACCACTATATCCCACATCAACCCTAACCACAAAACTATATTTAATGCAATATAAATAGTATTAGGATGTTTTATTATATTTATTCAATAATAATTACTTATTCATATTCATCTATATTAAATAATGGTTATTACCCATGGATTGTGCTGACTAAAACATTTTGACTGTATTTTTTCATCCTAATTTTCATTCTTATCCAAATGAATAAAAATATTATTCTAAATCATAATGTAAAAATAATAATATAATTAGTCTCCATTTATAATGATACTAAATACTTTCATAAAAATTCCCACACATCATAATTTTTTTTCATTGTTTGACAACCTACGTGAATAATTCTATGAAACACTATCTTTTATGACTAGGTAACATAAATAGTGACATTTTTTTATATTAATTATTAAATCACAATTTATTTATTTCATTTTAAATGTTATATTAATTATTCAAATTGGTATTAAAATATCACTTTGATTGTGGAAATTATTATAATATTATAACACTGATAAATTATAATGAAAAATAACAAACCCAAGAAATAATAATATAATAAATAAATAGAAAATGATATTTAATGTCCCCCATTAATTAAATAAAGAGAAACAATATTACTAAGATGTTATATATTTAATGTACATGGATTATTACATATTAAATGTTCAGGAAAAGAGTAAAACTAGGTCTAATTAAAGGATATATTATTTATAATAAACCATGTATTATTTATAATGGCGTAATTAGTAACTCATTTATATTTCATATAATTATTCCCTAATATTTAATTATTTTAAATTTTCAATTCTAAATTATTTTTATAATGGGGTTTCTGTCTAGGTTATTTTCTCAAAATAATTCTTTTAAGATATGATTGTATTATGAATATTTTATATGTGTTGTATATTATTCGTGTTTTACTCATCACAAAATGTAATATATTTATATTAGAATATTATTAGTTTAATTTCACTCTTCATATCATTCAAGGGGTGTTTATTTAAATGTAACATGGCTTATAATAGATTTATCGATCAATTGTTTTCTCTAAAAACCATAAAATGACTTCAAAATTATTATATTATAATACAACTTTACCCCCCCAATTCCTCATACATATTATATTTTACCTTTTCTTTTAGGGATATAAACCATATTCCTTTATATCAACTTCCATTATAAAATACCTTTGGAAATAAATTTTTGACCATTGAATTAATAAATGACATTCCTTGTAATGATTATTCCTACTCTATATGAACTTTTTAACTAACAATAATGTTGTATTCCCTTATTCTAATCATGAATATGGTTTAATTTATGTTACCCTCTTACTTCTCATCACCTCTATTTGATTGAATATTTTACTAAATTATTTATTATTTGCTTTTAATAATGGTGTTTTCTAATTATTAAAATATTTTACGTCTCATGGATACAAATACTTTATTATAATGGAAATTTTCTTTATAAACCCATTTTTTATTGTGAAGTATTGTTTTTTATATTTTTACAAAAAACTATTTTTTAATAGATAACACATTATTTACTACTAACTTTTCTGTAAATGTTTTTTTTCAAAATATATTTTTGATATTTTCTGAGGTAATTTCATTATAAATAGTATAAATGGAGACTAAATTATTTAAAATATTCCAAATATATTATAATAGATTATTTTGAAACTTCATTCCCACGATTCATGGTTTCAAAAATTTAATTATTTCTTAATTATTTTTACATTTATTTAATAATTTTATTTTAAGAAGGAATCTTTTTTTTCATGTTTTTTCCCATGTAAAATTATTTTATTCTTTAAAAATTATTCTCATATACATGTTTATTCAATAAATATGATTTAAAAATTAATAGTACTAACTATCGATAACATAAATGATCCATATAATACCTTTTGGTATATAAACCAATATCAATGTAAAACTATAAATTTTCTCCAAATGTGTTTCCTATATGAAACCCATGTTTTTTATGTTGATTAATGGGTGATCCACTATATTATTTTCATTGAATGATTATGGGATATTTTTAGTTAATAGTATTCCGATTATCTATATAATTAATACTTTATTCATTATTATTTTTATTGATGTTTATTTACTAATAATGTTTCTGAATATCTTCATATGAATATTTTATTTATATTTGTGTATCAAGTTTTTATTTTATATATAATTTTTAATGATTCATTTATGTGATTATATTTATAATGTTTTTGAAAATAATTTTAATTCTATTGTTCATTATGAACTTTCAAATGAAGACTGAGTTCATTCCATGTGTTCTTTATATAATTATGAATTTCTGATCCCATGGGACACACATAATTTTGTATGAATTATTTATGGGGCCCTATATCAACATCAAAATCATTTCACGAATGTTTAAATCTATTGGGAAATATATACATGTGAAAAATTCAATAGTTCACAAGAATGAGTGGATGTGTGTGATCCGTTATGGTGATGTATACACAGGTGAAATTATATTCTCACCCTTGAGTGGGAACATGTGTGTCAATCATGATGGTTCAGATTCCCTAATACCTATTGATGTTCTATAATTCAAAATTTTAATTTTCTTAATATGGTGTAATTTCATGAGTTGTACTTACGTTATTCTAATATATATGATATGATTTAGGATCTATGATTTGATGGGTATAACCTTATTATATGAATTTTTTATTCCAATATTCTCATTTTATACTCACTTATGATCTTCGTTTGTTATTTTTTTGTTTCCCCTTACTGGGCATTTGAGATCAACCCTTTTAGAAGATTCATCTCACCATGATATGTAGATAATTTTAAAAAATGAAAGGTATATAAGGGATTATAGTATTGTTAAATTGTTGATAAATGATAATAAATTGTGTAAAATAATTTACCTATGTAAATATACTTCAATGATCATAAACCAAATGGTTCATTGTGTTTTCCTAGACTACTGTGAGATATAATACAGGTGTGAAATTTTGTTAATTTTGGATTTGATCATCTCAAGTAGTTCCGCACATATATATATGGGCACAGGTTAACCCCCAACTAATAAATGTCAAAAAATCGATGAAAATATGACAAATCACTTGATATATATCAGAATTTGATCATTTATATACTTTCACATAATGTTTTGAACATACAAAATATTAACAACATAATGGAAGAACTATAGAAATTAAATTTTCAAAATTATTATTCCAATGAAATTTATATATTGATTCATATCCCAAATGATATTTCATAACCTGAATCACATTTGGAAACAAATATCCTTAACATTATCAAACTATAAATTATGTCTCATTGTACTGATGCTTTAAAAACATCAAAATGTCATCATAAATCAGAATGTTTCCCACATAAAATGAGATGGACAGTTAGAGGACTCATAATTGACAATGATAATTGTGAAGAGAAACTACACAAATCATCGTATAAATGAAACATTTATCGGATCATTCAATAATATTTGATGTAAAAAAATTCATGTGATAAAGTCCTTCCCATAAGTTCATTCCATATTTATGAGATAGAGTATCATTCATTAAGGTTAAAAATTGAAGACTTATCATAAAAGGGGAAATTCAACATATTGATAAAGAAATTAAAAACCACAAATAGACCCAAATTATTTATGCTAATTTCTTTTTAAAAATTAATAAATTTTGAATATCCCCTCATTTTTGAACATTATCAAATTATTGAGTCTTCACAATTTAATAAAAATAAATTCTTTATCACGTTAGATCCACTTTAAAAAAATATTGTGTTATAATGATGTATCATCTTGAAGTTTAAAAAATATGTACAAATCTTTAGGATGGTTGAAATGATGACATGTCCCCATACCACATATCCACTCTCCCTAGTTTAAAGTTTTCTATATTATGAAATATTAATGGGTAATGATTTTAGTTGAATTTTTTTTCATTTTCAATTCCATTAAAATTATCTTACATTTTCAAAAATTATTTCATATATACATCCATTTTAACTAACATGGATTTATATGTAGTCTTAGAAACATAGGTATAATTCCATTTCATTTATCCCCCATTGTTAGAAATTTATACTTTGTTTCCATTCCATACCACCTCATACAATATTTTTTTATGTTCCACTAACGAGTGTAATTTTTTTGAAATTTACATTATTTAATATATTAAATATCATTGTATACCTTACTATATACCCTATAAATGAGTATAACATTTATTCTAGGGTTGTTTACCCTCCTTGAAATGGTTTATTCCGACTTAAATTATTCAAATGGATGAGTGTTATGACATAACACAGGAATTTAAGCTACAAGTTATTTAAATATTTTATGTCTAAAAATTATAATACATTTTCTTAATAATGATTATAATTATATAAAATTTCCCATTAAAATTAAGAGGCCATATCAAATTATATGGTCTACTATACTCTCTAAATAAAATACACAAAATCATTCTATGAAAAAAATACCATCGTTATTTTTTCCTTTTTGTTCATTTTTTCCAATATAATTTTCCATTTAAACAAGTCTATAATTTCATTTATAAGAAAAATAAAAAAATAAATCATTCTTATCAAGAAATCTCTAATGGATATCTCCTAATAATATTAGTTGATATTAAACTCTAAATAAAACATCATTATTTTCTCATTTACCAATATACTTTGAAGAAAACTGGTTACCATTTTTATGACTTTAAATGATACTGAGGGCGTGAAAATAGTTTTATATGGATTTATATCACAAATTTTCATATAGAATAATTTAAAAATACATAATGAATATAAGATTTTTCCTATACTATTTTATACCATAGAGTGTATTAATAAATTAAATTAATCACTAATTTTTTTATTAACTGAAATATTCATGTTTGAACCAAATTTTTTTATCCAGGTAAATTTACTAAAAATAAGTCTCTTATAATATGGGTTTATATTGTATATTTTCTTCATTGTTTCATAAAACTATACTGAGCCCTTTTATAAGGTATTAAATAACATAATTCTACCCTTAAATGCATTAAACTGTCAGTATGAAGACCTCAAATCCAGTATCCTGGAGCTATGGGTAACATTATTAAATTAAAATAAGATTCAAGAGATAACTTCATAATGTAAGAGTTTCTTAGTATTAATGTATAACTAAATAAATATCTGATTCTATTAATACATTTTAAAACATATATTACAACATTTTGAAAATTATTGTTTTTCATCCGTCAACTCATTCGAATATAAATTATTCATATCACGAGGAAGGGGATCAAAATAATAATGAAAATAAATACACTTTAAGGGATAAATATAATGGAATATATAATGAATCCACACGGAATGAAAAATATAGAATGGTTAATAAATAAATCACAATCCATTTAATAGAAAAACATTATCATTAAAAATTATATGGAAGGAATAAATGATAATCAAATAATTCCATATAAATAATTTCATGATCCTGAAGCTAATATAGAAATAATATCAATGTGTGAATATCATAGATAAAAAACCTAATTATAAATGAATGATATGACTAATATTATAAGTATTTGTCTCGAATTTCATAATATATATAACTTCTAGACCATTCACTATGATAGTTTTACTCTAGGGTAGGTATACACAAAAACCATTGAAAAAAGTATATTTGATTGAGTCGTCTCATAGGATAAATTGATTCATAAAGGGACTTCATAATTCTTATCCCCTCCGATTATTTCATGTCCAATTCATTCCTGATATATCTAATTATAAATTTAATTCAAGAAAAATAATCATTATTTGGAATTATGAAGATATAATAAAGAATGTATAATATCAATATTTCATGGTAAGTTACATAAATTTACAAGTAAAACACTATTTGTAGAAATTATATAATGTATAATAAATAATAATATCAATCATGATGAATATTAATATTTAAGGTAATTATAATTCTTGATGACAAAAAGAAAGTTAATTTTTTTCATAGAAGGATTACAACCACAAAATTTATGAAGATAGTGAAGATTAATACATTCCTTTGTAAAAATTATCTTAAACTATCAAATGATAGAATAAGTATGGAAAATTTACAAAATATACCTAGTAGATTATATATAATGTAATGTGGTGTTGAAACTGATGAATATAAATACCATAAAAATATAATGAAAACATTTTTTGGATGAAAATACCCTTTTTAATTTGAAAACTCTTTTAGAAACTAATAATATCAATAATATTTGGAAAAAAATTATTTTAAATAAAATTGTAAATTTATAAAGGAATTCTCAATTTAATGGGTGGTGTTGATGGTCATAATGTTCTATACTTGTAGAGTATATTAAAATAAGTATTGTTTTGTCATTTTCTCAGATAATGAAACATGAAATTTTTTGGAACGATACATTATGATTAATTATATATTTTTTTAATGAATCCAATAATGGAAAAATGAAATTAATAAATTACAACATAATATATTCAAAAAAATTGAAAGTATTTTTATAAAATAAGGTTTTATAATAAAACATAGTTTTGAAATAATAGTGCAACAATGTAAGATTGTTTTCAGAAAAAATCTAAAATATTTTAGGACCAAAAGAGAGGGAAATTGTACTATTAATGAAAATTTCATGAATAACCAAGTGTGAAGAAAATTAAATGATTTTATTAGACAATGATTAATTAATTTCCTTCAATTTAAATTTGTGAATAAATATTATCAATTAAAATTTGTTTGGGAATTTAATATTTATAATGATAAAAATTCTGGAATTATAATTAAAAATTAAACGACTATGTGTGACAAAAATAAATACTACTGAATCAAGTGGATATATATTATAAATCTATTAGGACCAAATAACTTTTGGTTTTAGAAAAGTCTGTATAAACCCACATAGTAGAGAGGGTGGATAATGTTAAAGCAAAAAATT
Organism: Viscum album; assembly: GCA_963277665.1. Lineage (NCBI taxonomy): Eukaryota > Viridiplantae > Streptophyta > Magnoliopsida > Santalales > Viscaceae > Viscum > Viscum album. Next base: position 324,061,250 of record OY728156.1, read on the forward strand.
CATTTTTTAATAAAAATAATTGGTGTTCATTATTTAATTCATAGTATATAATCTAAATAAATTATATTTTTGGAAAAAAACACATTTCACAAAGAAGCTTGTTTGGAGATGAGAACCATTGTTTTTTATGTTAATAGCTTTTTTTTCCACTCATGTTTTGTCCTGAATGATCTGGTCCTTGTGTATTATACAAATGTCAATAATTAATAGAATTATATTAATTATATAAATATCATATTTATTCGTTAGATACATTTTTAATCCATTATATAATGTTTGACATGGAAAATGAATCTCGTCGCGTTATGGAGATGATTGGTCGTATGTAGGCACGAGTGATGTTTTTATTTAATTACTGATTGAAAGAATAACGAAGAGGATTATTTATTCATTATAAAAATTTAATATCAAGTACTATGAATTATCTATATTCATTATATTCATCATTATTAATATCCATGTCAGTCGCTAATAGAAAAAAATTACTTTAGATTACAATGTAGTAGTCTGTAGTAAACATGACTGATCTCTTTGTTTCCAATATTATGGATGGTATAGATGGATATATAATACATAATAATAAATTAACATCTTATTATATGGGATAATTTTTTTATTATATTTTAATTGGAAATAAATAATTGATTGTGGATGAAGATAAATTAACAAAAAAGGTACTTAGAAAAGACATTTACATTTCTCAACAGATCCACTCTTGGTCCACTTATTAAGGACGCATGTGTAGTTATTTGAGGAAAAATATATGATTTATAACATGAATAATGATATTGGGGAGATATATTTTTCGTTATTTTTATAAATGTAATTTTCATGATAGTTTTGTAAAAATGAAGGGATGTAGTTCAATTTTATAATTGAGGGGGTGTGGAATTTTTGAAAATACCCAAAACTATTCAATAATGAGAGGTCACTCTAACCCATAGTAACATGAAAATTATAAATAATAGATTTTAGGGAATTTATGGTTGATAAAAACATCAAAATAACAAGTTTTAAACATGTTTTTACCTTATCCTCCATGTTTACATTATTTTAACATTTTATTTTTGACCATTGTAATTAATAATTTTAACCCGGAATGTGTTTTTCTGTATAAAAAATGAGCCTTTTTTGAAAATTGAAATTTTTTTATTGTAAATCATAAATACAATTTATAAAATAAAAAATCTATTTATGTTGAAAATTAATTTGCTCAGAAGCATATATAACATCGAATCCCATGATTACTCCTTAATCATAATAAATAAGTTTTACATTATCTTACAATCATTATAAAAAAATTAAGTTGGAAGTATTATATAATATTTATTAAACTTATACATTATATGGAATATATTTTATCAAATTAAATTCATTTAGCTGGTTGAAAATTTTATTTAAATAATTCTGTAAGTTATGCCGAGAAACTAATTTTAAGGAAATGCAATTTTCATGCCTGAGATTATTTTATATTAACCATATGAATTGTAATAATCATTATATGTACTAACATTCATTTTTTATATATAATTTAGACAGTTAATTTTAATATTATCTGTTTTATTAGATAATTTAATTAATTAAAATCATGGAACATTATCCATTTAAAACAGTTCTCTAAAAAAGTTTTAAGCATAAAAATAAACATATACCCAAATATGATATAAATTTAATTAAAATGTAATTATTTATTTCAAATATTAATAAATTAAATATTTCTTACATTTAAATAAAATTCAAATCATATTGAGACATTTAAATTATTTATTTATCGAAAATAAATAAATTTTTTATGAGAAAGCATTTTTTCACTATTCACAGAAAAATCAGCCTTTTCAGAAACATCCCAAAATTTGACCGTAAGATAATTTTGATTTTCTCATTTAAAAGATTAAATTATATTTAAAAATTATAATTTAACATTTTTTAGAAAATAAATTATAGTGACTTAAATAAAAGAAAAAAATGAATCCTTTTTTGAAGAAAAGGTATTTTTAAACATAAAATGACATTAGAATGAAATTATTTTATTATTTACAATAAAATTATCAATTTATTGGTCTATATATATATAAATATATTAATAAAAAATTTTCTATTAAAACCCCCATTTAAATTACTAGATTATAATAATTATATTTAAATAATATATTTCATTAGTCATTTAGGATCAGTGTTGTGTGTCGTATTCTCTATCGAACAAAATTATATTATTTTAAAATATAATGATATTACATTTTTTAAACCGTAAATAAATTTTATATTATAAACTTTAACATTCACTTATAAATCTAGAGATTGAAATTTGAAAATCCTTTATTGAAATACCACATCAAAAATAGGGTTCAAGTAACTTCTTAAAAAAGTGAAAGAGAAATATGATGTTCATCTAGATAATAGAAAGTAATGATTCCATGTTAGAGAAACATTATAAGATTTGAAAATATAAACATGTTTCAAATTTTTAAATTATTTTGGAGAGTGATGGTGATCAATTATCATAATAAAATTAATTACAATGAGAATGTCAATTAACGAATAATAATAAATTTTTAATGAGTAAAATAACTATTTTTTAACCAGTTATAATGGTAATATGATAAAAAAAATTCAGGATCATTTTACTAATTTTAATGAATTATTTTACTATTTAATAACATATTTAAATATAATAAAAATCTATATATCAATTTCATAATCTAAATTTCAATCTTTTTGTGCTTTGATCAATTTCCACTTGAACTCTTACTCAATTGAATGAATTTATGTAATTATTTTTTTCTATAAGAAACAATAAAATTACAAATTAGTGGATCATAATATCTATAAAATATTGACATGTCCTTACAATGTTCAATAAATATTTACCAAAAATGAAATGGATATCATGGGTTATATAAAATAATTCATTAACCTCTAAATAAAAAAAGTAATTAACAGTGATTTAGTTAATATTGTTACATCATATCATTTTTTTAAATGTAATTACATATTAACTAGAACATAACATAATCTAGTATTAGGTTCTATTTCCATTCAACCCATATTTGTATGTTCAATCCCCATGGGATTTCCAGATTCGTGGGGTTGTTGACTAGTATGTGGGTATTCCTTTTTTCTAAACATAATTCCTATATTTTTTAAAAAATTATAAATAGCCTAAAAACACCATTGATCATAAAATAAAATTCTATAATAATGTTTTATATATGACATATTTTATCTATGAAATATTAAAATTTAAAATAAATATTTTTAGTGATAATATTAACCGAGACTGTTATTAATAAAATTATTCTTATGAAAGGTTATTTAATCCTAACATTGTGCTTCATTTTAACCGTTAGGCTAACATATTCGACAACCTAATTAATAATCTCCCAAAATTTCATTAATAACATGAAAATACAATCACATAAATTATTGACACAAATTTCAAAAAAATTGAACATATGGTCAATGTTATACTCATAAACATGTGATTTCACCCATAATTCCTGAGTTAATGTTATATGAAGACATATATTCTTCCAATATTCAACCCAATCCTTGGATTTTTTATGATTTTTATATCAAAAATATTAATAGTAACTACTTATAATAATTAATTTATGAATATTAATACATATATTTTTTATCCAATTTACATAATCATTTGTAATTCATTGATAAGGGAGTAAACCATTAATATAGTGTTCTATGTCTGATAGTCCTTTAGAGCTCCCTATTCAATACAATAAAATATAAATGTATTTCTAGGGTGAAATTTATTTACCCCAATTGAAATCTTCACCATTACACAGAAATGTTTCCCCCTATTACCTTATTTTCCACACATAAAACATGTTCTTCTTCTATTATCAGAAAGGGTGTCACTTTCTATATTTATGACACGAAGAAAAATGAGAAATATTATCTCTATGGTCTCCACCACTTAAGATCAAAGAGAAATCCATCCATATCTTCTTTGGTGATTTCAAAATATGGTAATTTTAATATTTTTCATAATATATCATGATAAATTTTTAATTGAAATCATGGTTTCTTTTTGTATATTTATCATCCCATTTGGTTTCTTAGAATAAAATTTTTTTTCATCATATTCATTGTTAAAACTATTTCTATAGGTTCCCACAATTGAATAAAAGAAAAAACCTATTGTGATATTGAAGAATCATTATGTAAAACCATGTAATAATTTATAAGATCATCAAAATCATGAACCATTATTTTCAAACTAGGGCACCATAGTTTTAACCTAGATCAATCATTTTAATCATCAATTAATGTAAATTATATTAGCTTCAAAAAAATTTAAATTATACGATATATAAAATATGGGAGTGTCAAACGTGGTCTGCATTAAGGATCATTTTTTTTATCTAGGTGATAATTGAGTAAGAATTAGATACTCCCTTTTTGAATGTTATTAACCCTTCAAACAAAAATGCATGAACCAAAACAAAGTATAGTATCAATAAAGGGATATATTTATATTAATAACCACAAATTCAATTCCATATATTAAATCTTCTTAATTTAGCAGTATGTTTCTACAATGTCCTCCAATGGGTCATGTTCAAAAAAAAATATTTTCATAAATCTAGTTATGAGGTTTATTCTAAAGGATCACTAAAACCAAAAATATAGACTCATACTCTTGTATTATGGGGATAATGATAACATTATTATTTGATTAAGATACAAGTGATCTGGTCAAAAAAGGATCAACATAACTTTTTCCTTGGAAAATTAGATATATAAATGAGTCATGTATAACATTTAAAAACCTAACATATGTCAAAGATTATGTAAATATTATGTGTTATTAAACTCATTCAATGATTCCTTATTTATATACTGGGGAAAGAAAAAAAAATAAGGGTGAGAAAAGAATGATATGTTAGGGTTTAATACAGTAGAACCTATTGTGAATCAATGAGGAATAATCCATATAGAAAGGTAAATAACAAACTCATACCATTTAATTAATTACATGATTATGAATAATAATATGGTATCTATAAATGATAATAAAATAATTTCATGGAAATAATTACATGATCCTGATGCTAATCCAAGGATATTGTCACTATAGTAATATCATATATAAAAAATACTGATATCTATATAAAGAAAATCAATAATATTGGACATTATTATTATAAAAATCATATAATCTATAATCTTAATACCATGAACTACGATATATTAATTGATTAGTGGGTATAAAATAAACTCCACTAAATATTTCCAGACAACTAATTTGTCTCATAAAACCTATTAATCAAATAATGGGCTATATAATTCATGTCCCCACCAATCATTTCCTCTCTAATGAATTCATAATATATAAAATTAACTATTTAATTCTTGAAAAATTCCATTATCAATAAATATGCATATTGAATAGAGAATTTCAAATATAAATATTTCAATGTCACTCAAATACCAAAAAATGTATAAAAATTGTAGTTAGAAATCATATATAGTTTCATAAATAAGAATATAGATGATAAAGTATATTGATATTTAAGGCAACATCATCTTCCAATGATAAAAAATGAATGTTTTTAAGAGTAGGTTAACAACCACAATATTAATAAAAATGGGGAATGTTAGTACATTACCTTTTAAAAATAATCATTAACCATATAGAAGAAAACTAAGTGTAGTATCCTTATAGTATTACCCAAATTTAGTATAATTTATATAAAATATTATTCATTGAAGAATCGAAATTCAATAAACATATATTTAAATAAATTTTTAGTAAAATACAATTTTCACAATGAAAACCTCATTTATAAATTAATAATATCATGTATATTTGGGAAAAAGTAATTTTGATATAATCTTGTATACTTGAGTTGGGATACTCAGTGTAGTGATTTCTCATGATTTTTGGGAAGTCTCATTCAAGAAAAAAACATTAAATCAGAGTTTCCTTTGAAATTTGTTAGGACCTGTGAAAAAAACCATGTTTTAAAAATGAAAGGAATATCCAAATTAAGTTTTCTGTAAAATTAAAATCATTTGAAAAAATTAATTTTAAAAATAGGAGGATAATATTTAAAAAAATTAAAAAAATTATTTTTTGAAAACATGGATTCGCAAGAACCATTATTTTTTATCGATGAGAGTAATAAAGTCATATTTTCTATAAGAAAATTGTTAATCATTTTCTAAATAGTGTAAAATAGTAAAATTACTTGTAAACTTCATGAACATATTGAGGAAAAAAATTAATGATTTTTTTGTCAAATTTAAAATTATTTATTTTAATATAAATTCAGGGTTAAACAAACTCAATTAAATTTATATTGTGAAATACACACTTATAAATATTATATCATTGAATTGACAATTATTAAAAGAATGGATTATGAATTTCAAAAGTACATCTACATAATATATTGGATATTTTATATAAATTAAAAAATGGTAATTATAAACATATTCTAATAATATCATAGAAAATGTAAAAATAATATAACTCCATGATGATAAATTGAATTAAAAATTTCATTACCACATGGTAAAATTGATGTCAAATCCCCTTGTATGGAGTAATTCAAATTGAAAAATAAAATAACCTGAAATGTTGATAATTCATGAATTACATGTAAAAGGGGATTAATATACACCATATAAATGATATTAATTGTACAAGAATACAATATTCCCCAAATAATGAAAATTGAAACAAGATCCCTTAGAGTTTTAGAAATGTTTTAGTAGATGAATCTTGAAGGAGAGTTAGAATATAATTGATTTTTAATGTAATGGAATGAACCTTCTGACCCATTACATTTCAAAAAATTGGAATCATTATGAACTTGGGGGTTGTCTGGGGTGACTTTGGTACATTTGTGTTTTTCAAATGGTGATTCATTTTAACATTTTTGAAATTTTTTAGTTTCCCAATCTTAGCTCAATATGTTGGTAGGTCATCTGGGTTGTAGCTCATCATTGAGGTAGACATTAGTGTTGACTCATCTGGTCGTGACACACTAGCACTGACTTGTCTCATAATGACTCGCTTGTAGTCACTCACTTGTGGAAACCTGTCAGGTGGTGAATCGCTGGTGGTTACTAGTAAGGTGGTGATACACTGGCTGTGAATCCACTGGTGGTGACTCATCTGGATGATACACACTGGTGGTGTCTCAATAGTTTAAATCACTTAGTTGTAACTCATTTGGTAGTGACTCATTGGCATAGACTAGTCTATTTGTGGTGGGGAATTATTTCAATATTTTGTGAAATTTCTATAATTTCCCATTTTTATAGTTTTTCTCTCTTTACATATGTCTGGAAAAGAAATCTATTTAATGAAATCATTTATTGTTTTTTAAAATCTATTATAAATTATATCAATAATAACATAAATTTCACCATTTATTATTTGTTTTCAAAGGGTTATTCCTTCGAGTCCTGATCATATCCTTCTTTAAATGGAATTCCAAATAATAATTAATCCCGAACATTAGTGAAAAAATTCTTATATTGTGGAGAACATCTTTATACAATTTCATCCTTGAAATCTCTCGATATAGGATGGACCAAATAATTATTCTCATAGGAGTCCTTGGTTGAGGTGTTGCAGTTTGTTCGAGTCTTCCCTAAATCATTTTCATGCTATGTGCTTCACCTTTTTTGTGTTACACATTTATGAAAAAGGATTCTTTATTCCTGGTTGGGTTCCCCTTCATTTCTATTTATGTGTATCATGAGTAATGGTTTAATTACAATCACATATTATGGACATGGTCACAAACAAATTAATATAAATAATTGAATTAGTTTTATAAAATATAAATGGGAAAGGGATTGTGACATTTGATAATAATGTTTTATTAATATATTGATCAATGTTGTGAATTTTACAGGCTAAATACACATGGGAAATCATGGTCGTTGGGGTCCTAGTTTGGGAACTAGTTTATGGGTTGTGGAATACATGAATGTTATATAGTTATTAACTTCACTTCTATTCCATAATGATTTTTAAGGATTTAAAAAAACACATTATGGGTATGTGGGAACAAACAAGAAGACCACACACACCAAAATATCTATATGTGGTTCAAAAAAACAACCACACCCAAGACCCTCACCCCCAAAATGAGAAAAAGATGGAAAACCATAAATGGAAGGAATGAGGAACCCTATCCCAGAGCGACCAACACAAAAAACCCTTGGAAATCCACACGTATAGTCAAGTCAATGAACGCTAACCTGCACTAAAAATCCTCATCAGGCCATACAAAGTACCAAACCCCATAATGTCATCGTATCCTTCAGACCACTCCTATTGTCATCAAATCCCATCACAGTCCTTAGGACTCATCACCACCATCGTACCTCAGGACTACACATCCACACACTAGGGTAATCCATAGAACCACAATCGGTGAAAAAAAAGAAACCTTCGCACCAAACCAGCCACATCATGAGGTCCCCAACCACCCACCATTAAAGAGGTCACCATAACCCACAAATCATCAGAGTATCCACCAAGCTATACCATATCTGGCATTGCATGAATGAGAAGGGTGAAGTAGTAGAGGAAAGAATAGAATGGTGAATCTGAGTTTTGGAGAACTAGTACCATACATAGATAGGGATATCAAAAATGTACATCTATAAAGCTCCGTACTATACCAGAATTGGGCAGCAAGGAAAGCAGGAAGTAGAATAATGTAGAAACTAGTGACAGAGGGTGAGTGATAGTGAATGCTTTTTAATCGTAATCTAAACACATAACCAATGTATGAAAGATATTGATGCTGAGAATATTGTATAGAATTATCAAGAAAATAAATATCAAGGGGATGCCTTCATCTCTGAGCATTCTTGAGGTTACCAATTGTGACCACCTAATAATCTAGTAGGAAGATGGAAACCCAGTCACGATCTGACCCCAACCTACCATCAACCCAATTCCATCCACTAATCACAATGAGGAGTCCTTCTCCCAAACACTCAACATGATGACTCTGAGCTATAGAATCTAGGAGTAAGAGATTAGGATTGAAGGAGTAGCTGAGGAGAGCACCAGGACCCCTCACCACCCAAGGGGAAGAAACCCTAGAGGATGAGAGCATGTGGGTAGAGAAAGTGAGAAAACCCATACATGCCGATCACCCCCAGACATAACATATTTTATAATTTTTTATCCAAATGCATTCATATAAAATAATTTTATTCCAGTAATTATACAATTTCATTGATGACACCATAATTTAAGTGAAATTGAATTGGGCTTCCCTATTAAATCTGAATGAATGTTTTGATTTATTATGTGTTGTAAGGTTTTTGTAAGAACAATTATGCTATGTGGGTTGGCTCTGATAATATTATGGATAGAATATAACTGTGTTATGATATGTAAGGTTAATAGATAAATTTTTTTATGATGTGATACTATGATGGTTGTTTTGATATAGTAGTGTTGTTAGGCTACAATGGTGGGTGTTGTATGGTTATACCGTAGGGATGGGAAATTGGATGTGGTTTTAAGGTGATGTGGATGTCGAAATTTTGTTGTGGTGTTTTGTTTATGATGAGGTAAAGGTTTTTTAATATCTACGTATTTATTTATGGAAATAGTACTGAATGTTAATAATTTTAAATGGTCATGTTTTATGAGGAAATTGATGATCATATTTTTTGATTTACAGGATAGTATTTATATATAAACAAATTTGGATGTAATATGAAATAATGTGAAATGGGATTACTAAAAAATTATGATTACCCAAAAGAAAGTGGGTGATGATGTGTAAATTATTGATAAAATAGAAACTATTTAATTTTAATTAAATATTGAAAACAAATTGTGGTTTGGGTTTTGTTTGTTTGTTTTTATGCATTTAGTGGGGTAGTGACTATGTGGATTCTATAAGATGGTTAGTTCTATTTATAAACCCGTTGGATGGAATTGCATGATGTAAATCAATATGTATATACACTATACATTCTATAGATTTATATATTCACCCCACCCTAGTTGAGAACTATGTGCCGATCACCCGGATCGTTATGGGGGATGGTGTCTTTTCTTAACATCTTAATTGGAGGATGGATAAATGTACACCCACTTTTCTGTATTCAGTCATAAATGTAAGGTACGTATTTCATTACCTACAATGGCTGGAGTTCTATTAGTGCATTAATTATTGGATGTGATGTGGTATCCCCAGTGCTTCAGGGTGAGTAGTTATGTGGTATCGATTGTGTCTTTTGGATGAGTTGTAATATGATGTCGCATGTGACATCGGTATGAGTTTTCATATGATGTCCCAAGTATCATCGAGATGATATGTTCTATGTTTTGATACCTCAGTTTGTGCAGGAGGTATATGTTGTGAGAGCCAAGTGTTTGTGGGTGGTATATATTTTTAGGCCCAGCTGTGTGCGGGTGAGATTTGATGTGAGGTCCAGGTGTTAATCTGTGGGATGTTATGTGGTAATTTTGGAAGAGGAAGGATCACCGTGGAATTTTCTATTGGGGGAGAGAGGATAATTAGTGGGAAGGTGGGGTAAGTTACCCTATCATCGATGTGATTTATATTATATTATATTACATTGATGAGTTATTTATTGTGTGATCCTTGGTGAGGTTGGAACATTATCAAGTATAACTAATTATATACTTCTTTGTTCTACTACATTCACTTGAGTGAATTGGTATCCCGTTTCCACATGTGAATGATTGAAATATTTTTTCATATAGAGATTATATTAATGCTAACCCTGTGTATATAAAAAAATGTTTTTTGGTTTCTAGGTTGAAGTTGGAGACCATGCTGGATATTTCTAATTCATCCCTTTGGAGTTGTTGCTATGTCACTGCCTTGGCTTTAATTCTTTTGAGGATTCTTTTGGAGAATTTTTAAAGTGTAAATTTTCATTTATACATTAACTGTGTAATAGTTTGGGTTTATTTTATTATATTACATTCTTTTTATTTTAGTTGACCCATCATATCATCTGATATTATGTACTTAGAAGTGGTAATGAATTCTCTATTATGAGAGTTTTATACCATTGGATCTAGTCGACAAATTAGGGCCCAATGGGGGTGGGAATCGAGGATTATTGTCTCCAATTACTCACTGATATCCTAATAGGGGTATATTTGAGGGGATGGGGTAATGAAATTAGAATACCATGAATAAAAATAATAAATGATTTCAAATATTCAATTGGTTCTATAAACATCAATTAAATGAAATTAGGTGAACATAATAACTTGAGTCTCAAAGATGGATGTTTTGAGATGAAAATATTTACAATATGTTATATTTCAATAAAACATGATATTACATTATTTATTAAGGTATTAAACATTTTATTCCATAAAAAAATTGGAGCTAAATCCAATTTTTATTATGGAGTTAAATACATCCTTTTATCTCACTTGAGGAAGACACATTATACAACCTATAACCTATTTCCAAGGGGACTATAAACAAGGCATGAAGGTCGTGTAAAAAATCATTCCTACATCATACTTCCTATGTCAGTAGGCCTACATCATTCCTATGTGTCCACATACATACATCATGTATTCATCAAGGCTAGCCTACGTCATGCATGCATCACCACTTGCATCACACATCCCTCAAGCAATTGTTTCATGTTTTCTCATTTCTATTCGTATTCTTGTGAACATGTTTTTATTACATAAATCCAACAATTGTTTTAATATTATAAATATCATATTTCTTAATTTGATTTATTGTTAAAAAAATATTTAATTTCCAACATTGAAAATGAATCACATCACATGATGGAGATGGTAGTCCGTAAGTATAAATGGGGGATGAAATCAATCATGTGAAGGTTTAAAGGGTAATTATTTGGACAATGTACTAATTTTAAATAATTAATATTATTTCATATGTATTATATAAAATAATTATTTCTTTCATTATATATATCCACGTTAGTGGGTGATGGAAAACAAGTTACAACTCTTTGCAAGGTGGTAGTCCATAATTAACATTAGTAATGAATTTTCATCACATTTTATTGAGAAGGAAATTGAGAAATATTATTAAATAAATGTAAAAAATATTATTATATGAGATATAATGGTTTTATTATATTGAAAATTTGAATACAATATAGATGTTCTAAAATTCATAAGTATAAAAGAATATTGGACATAGTGATGCCAACTACCTTCACTCAGAAAACTCTCTCCTGAAAGCTTATTAATGATTCTACAGAAGGTATCTTAGGAAAATACATCTATAAAATGATTATAAGGATGTTATATAAAGAATATGGTATGATTTTTTATCTAAATTGCTTGAGAGGATTGAATATTTTTGGGGAGGGAGGGGACTATTAAAAATAGGAGTGACATTTTTTTTAAATATTAGAAACCAAGATTAAGAAGTCACTCTGACGTAATGTTAGTTCAAAGTGGAGTAATAAAAAAATGGTGGTATATTATGGTAGAGAAAAACCCCCCAGAAAAAAATAATTAGGTTTTAATATTTTAATTATATTATCCACTATATTCACTTACTTTTACCATTTTATTTTCAACCATGGTAATTATTTTTTTGATACCAGGTGATTAATAAATTAAGAATAAAATAAAATGATAATTTTTATATAATTTGGGACAAATTATTATTTAAATTATATATACATTATCAAATAAAATTTATATGTGTGAGGGAAATTAATATTAACACAACATCATGTAATGCACAAAACATAGTTTTAACCTTAATCGTGGTAAATAAATTTTACAATAATTTCTAATCAAAATGAAAAAATTCATGATAACATAGTATAATATATTTATTGTATTAATTATAATATAAAATTTGTTTTATTAATTTGAATTCTTTATTTGTGGTAGAAATCATTTTACAAATAAACCCCCAAATCACATCGCAAAATAGTTTTTCCAGAAATGAATATTTTGGGAATAAGATGATCTTATATTTTCTATATGTCTGATAATAACGAAAAGAAGGATTAAATTCATATATATATATATATATAATATTTAATTATAATGATTCATTAATATTTTATAATTTAATACATTAAAATGGATGGTCATTAATCATTTTAAAACGTTTCTCAAAAGAAATTCTTTCTATGCATAAAAATCAATGAGGAAATTAAGTATAAAAATGATTTATAAGTGAATAATTATTTTAAATCAAAATAAATTATTAAAGATTAATTTTTAATTCCATTAAAATCATATATGAAGTTCAAATTTTGTAATTTATTAAAAAGAAATCATAATTTTACAATAAGTTGTACTTTTCACTATTAATGAAAAATCACCCTTTTTAAAAATTTCGCCAAAATTATATCATTAGCTAATATTTATATTATGATTTATAAAATTAAATAATATTTATAAAATAATGTTTATTAGTTTTCTATGTAAAAATTTATTCTTCCCAAAAATTCAAAATAAAACATATTTTGAAGAAAATTTATTTTTAATTATATAATATCATCAATAAAAATGAGTGTTTTAATTAAATATAAATTAGTGAATAATTATCTATTCATTAATATATTTTTTTAATGTATATCATTATTTATTTATTTCTATTCACACCTTCAAATTAAACAGGTATGTTATTTTATATATATTTAATTAATATATTTCATGTGTTGCTTGTGCAAGGTGTTGTATGTCGTATATGCTATAGAATACTATTTTCTTATTTCAAAATAATAGAGTGTTAAATTTTTTAACCAATCCACATAATGTCATAAAAATGTTTTATTATATAATAAATGTTGATTATTAAATAATTATATATTATAATTTTTAAAAATACAAATCAAGAAATTATTAAATCCCTCCACTCATATAGAAAATGAACTAATTAACTGATATCCTTACGATTGGATATTAAAAATGTTTCATAAATATAATTCAATTTAGAATATAGTTTCGCTTTAGAAAAAAAATAAAAATTCTCCATATGAATTAACGTCGCATAATATGTTGTCAAAAAAATAAAAAACACATTAATTGAAAACACAATGAAATAAGGTAATTGATGAATGATACAATTTATATCAAATCATATCATTTAGGATACTCCTATAAAATAATGAGTTTATATATATAGTAAATTAATAGAAAATATATTTATTTTATAAATTTGAATAAAAATAACTAAAATCTTTTTTTCAAGTGGGGTTTGTTTATTTCAATATAATATTAATAAAATTTAAATCATTTTATTATGACAACGATATAGTTCCTTGAACTCAAAAATTTTGGAAGGGGAAAACAAATTCTTGTGTGTTATTCAAGGTGTTTCTTCACATATTATAGCATTTCTTCAGGAAATTAAATACTTTTATATTTGGGATGAAATAAATTTTACATTAAAAATACAATTTTAAAATCTTTTCGATTGATCAAAAAAATAGCATACAAAAATATTTTTAATTCATGATAAAAAAATTGAACTACTTCATTGAAAAATGTGATTTAAAAAAATTATTATATGAATTTATATACATATATCTAATTTTCTACGTTCATAAATTAACAAAAAAATTGTTATTGGATTTTGTTGATTCTAATGAAAGAATGTTTAAATTTTCACAACAAATAATTTATATAATAATTTTTTATTAAAAATTTCATTCAAATTCAAATTCATGAATATGAAGAAAATTAAGGTTTTACATAAAAAACACTGTTATTTTATTTTTTGATAATAATTAATGATATAAAATTTTATATTCTCATTTTTTTATTTTAACCAATTTATGAATGTAATGTATTATTTCAGATTATAGAACTACCATAGAGACCCAATCAAGAAATGTTTATCCAAAAATGTTGTTTACGAGTTCCAAACACAAATATTTCACATGAAGTTGTCTGACATGAAATTAATTTTTATTGAAAAATGTTATTATTGAATTGGATTTTTAATTTCTTTTTGGGAAACACATTAAAATTAACATTTAAATGAATAAAAACAATATAGATAAACAATAATTTTTTGGTCTGACAGTGGACAACATATAGGTAAGATGACATAAATTCATTATTATTTAGTAATTATTTGTAACTCATATAATGTATTAATAAATAAAATTTACTAGTAAACTTATCCTATCTATGTTATGGTACATAATACATCTTGGATGCCACTTTTTCAAACTTAGATCCATCTCCTCAATTGTATAGAATAGTGTATATACCATGACTACATGATTATCACCACCATAAAAACTCATTCCCCTATAAAGAATTCATCCTCATACATTTCCAACAAAATTACAACATCATATCCTAGGTTCCATGCTTGAGATAGTTCGCCTTTTAACCTCAAACAAGCCTCCCATATGACAACGACTACTGAATAGTAGTGAGGGTATCATAAGTCAGTCATAGAGACACTATACCATATTTAAGCAGAGTAAAAACCGATATAAATAATATACAATATATGAAGCACAGAGAACCAAAAACAATACATTTATCCCAAGATAAACAATGTAAAAAATACAATATCCATCTAAAGTAGAATACATTCCATGATATTGTACGTTCCAAGTGATTAAAATGAAAAGTGATAATAAAGACATCGACAACTCTAAAGAGGGTCCTAAACCATGATTGATATCATAATCCATACTCCTGTCATAAATTATCCATCTAACCCAGGTCCATTGTACATAACATATCCTACTGTAATAATGTTCATTAGGGTAGAAATCTAATAGGCCATGTATGGTGTGATTATAACTCAGTAGGAAATTTTTTTTCTAAATTTTTTTTATAACAATATATTCAAATGTATAATGAAATAATTATAATGTTTAAGAAAATAATACATCACATTATTAAAAACTCTCTTTTTATCATCATAAAACCTCTTGTTACCAGGGGAACCTAAACCTCAATATATGCTTCGGCTGATTCAAGAGTCTAAACTACCCCTTATGGGAAGTCATATATGAAAAAAGAATATAACTATTCATTATCTCAATTTATATCAAATACAATAACAAACAAGAAAATAACATATCCCTATATCCTCTATATTTTAATATGAGTATGTATCAATGAATCATAATTGTTTTCTAGGTAAATGGGTCATCTCTCTTGGTCATTCGACTGATCTAACTCCATTAGCACTAACTACCCCTTGGAAATCGAAATGGAATCTCTCATGGTCTTCCTCACAATAGTCTCACATAGACCTTTTTCATAGGCTAACATTGTCCTTCTCAAAATTCTAACACATTCAAATTTAATAATATCAAATGTCCCTCCTCAATAGTATCACACATTCCTTTTCTACATGCTCTTACAATACTTCTCAACGGTTTTTATATCACACACCATTTAACCCATAAACTACTCAATATCAAAATAATCTGAAATCATTCAATTAATTAACCCAATGAAAAAATAGTCTCATCCATTTCCATTAATTGATCCAATGATCATTTAGTCACATCCATTTTATTTAATTAACCCAAATATAAATTAAAAATATTAAACCATTTCATTGATTCAACAGTTAACTAATCACAATATTGATATTAATTAATTCATTAATTTAATTATTCACATCAATTATTCTCGTTAATTCACAAATTATATAATAATATAAAAAATATTAATTATCTAAAAAAATAACAAATCACATAAATCTCATCTAGTATGTTATATAATTAACTAGTCACATCAATGAGATTAATTATTTTAACAATTAATTAATCACCTCAGTATCCTCTTGTTAATTAAAAAGATATGTAATCACATCAATTTCATTACTAATTCAACAATTAGTTTCTCATTTAGTTCCCCTGAATTAATTCCACATTTAATTATGTTTTCCAAACCCATTAATTATTTCATTAATTAATTAATCAATGTCCCCAAACTCAAAATCCCATAATTCGTCCCACAATTAATTATCTTATTCAAAATCTCAATACTTCATAATTTAGTCCCAAATTGATTATTTAAATTATCATGCCTCAATATCTGATAATTAAATCATCATTTAATTATTTCAAAAATCCAATATCATTATCATATATGTAATTAAATATTTAATTTTCCAATTATATCAATTCAATATCCCAAAAATCAAAAATAGTTATTTCAGTAAATAATTATTATCAGTCATTCAATATCAATAACAATGTAATACCCAATAATTAATTTTCAAATTAATTAATCTAACTCATTCAAATGAATTAACCCAGAAATCCACATTTAACTCCATAAATTAATTCCCCAATTAATTTTTTCATTATTGTTTCCATTTATTAATTCCACATTTATTATGTCACACTCAATCACTTCAATTAATTCACCAAATAATTTTCTATCTCAATACCATTAATTTATTCAAATAATTAAAATAATCAATCCCATTATTTAATTTCATAAATAAATAAAACATTACTCCAATAATTAATTAATTCATTAATTAATCATCTCAAACCTGTTAGTTATTTCAAAAACTAGTTAATCATCCGATTCAATTTTTCTATCACAATAGACTCCAATAATCATATTTGAAATTAATTATCAAAATTCAACAAGAACAATATAAGAATTTTTAATTAAAAAAATATTTATTCAATTTAAAAAATCTATATCTATCCATAGTTAATTAAATAAATAATTATTTAATTCACAATTTCACAATCTCAACAAATTATCATAAATTAATCCAATAATTATTTTTTACAATTCAAGATAGCTTAATTAATTAACACAGCATATTAATTAATTCATTTCATAATTTCATTTACTATGGGAACTCTTAAAACTATTCAATTACATAAAACATATTAAAATATTTACTATGGGATTGGGAATATGTCCCACCTACCTTGATTCATTGATAAACAATATCCTATTAAAAATCTTCAAAATTGAGCAGCACAATGATGTAGAATGGGATCGGGATCAATAATAACATCATGATAAATAAAATAAATATATGTCTAATATTGATCTAGATATACAAGTATAGATTTACATTCAAAATATTTGTATCTAGATTCTTGAAAATATTTGATAACCTCCCATTAAAAAATGATAGAACGATTGGACATGAACATGATTGCAACGGGATAGGACCCAATTACTAGAATTGGAGAAGATCATTCATCCAACAATATAATCTCAGATAAAGGTTGTCATATTTCCTTAGAATTCATCTATGAAGCGCTAAAATATTCAAACACTCAGTTAGTGTGATTTTTGGTCAAATGGAGGATGTTTCGTGGGATTGGGTGGATTTAGAAAACAATTTTCAAAAAATTGAAAATATCGTGCATGATTTTTTGTGTACGCGCCCACTTTATCCCTAATGATTTTACAATCGTGCACCCAATATTCTGGGGGTTCAAAGTTTCTCTTTCTAGGGATAACATTGTGAAAAACCTTGGGATGACATTGGGAACACTCACTATCCAGGGTTGCTTGGTTTCCAGGGCTAGGGTGCATGGATTTCTCTAACCGTGCACCAATCGTGAACAACCCATTTTCTCCCGTTTTCGTAAATTTTCACCCAACCACACCCTAATGTAAAACCCAATCATAATGAAATAAAATTAGAAAAAATATTTTACCAAAAAAAGATGATAAATCTACACAAAATGATGGGTTCTTACATGCTTCCCACCTAATGACAACACATCCATGAGATGAACTGTCAAGAATTTCTAGGATTTAATGTCAAAAAGGTTGGGCCACTAATCCCTCTTGTTTTACTCTTTGTACCATGATTCATCGTGAATATTATCTTGTTGCCACAACAAAAGAATTATCGACACAATCTATCTCCCCAACACATTATCAAAAAAATTTACCACACTTATCAAATCCACATCAAATGACACATCTATTTGAAGCTCAACATCCTACAAAAATTTCACGACACATTTCCCAACTCATCATTCCCAATAACAACAAGAACACCATAAAAAAATAACACTAATACTCACTATCAAAAACCGTGTAGAAAATACATACATCAATCACTTCCAAGGATCTCCTAACATTTCCCTGAGGAATTTAAACTTGATCCTTATAGGTTCCTCAATGGAATTAAGACTCCAACACTTCCAAACCATAGGAAATATCCACAAAACTACTACTGAAATATCATCCCCCACCTTTGGAGTCTCTTTTACCCATATAATTTAAGAACTCATGCACCACAATAACCATTGGGCTCTGAGATATCTTGAGAACCTCATCATTAAACTATGAATGGAGTACCATTTTCCATCCAGATC
The DNA here is from genome assembly GCA_963277665.1 of Viscum album. NCBI lineage: Eukaryota > Viridiplantae > Streptophyta > Magnoliopsida > Santalales > Viscaceae > Viscum > Viscum album. Next base: position 324,080,549 of record OY728156.1, read on the forward strand.
CATATATACTACTTAATAGTAGAAACCAACATGTGGCCCAATATCCCACCCAATCACATTATGGTATCTAGGTGTAAATCATGATTGTTCATTGCATACATGGTATGATTTCAAGGTGGGGATAATGACCATCACTAAGTAATAGTATGATAACTACATGTCAGCGAACACGAGCTCAAATCCTCCATTGTTGAGGTTTCCTCCGAATATAGAATCACTTTAATAAATCGAAAGTATCAATCTTCCTTTCCCACTAACATATCACTATATGATCATAAACTGGGCAATACCTCCCACAACCTGTAATTGGTTTCTCAAACTTATCCATTCTCACTAACCATACCACCAAAATCTAGGGCAAAAAATGGATTCTTATCTCACAATATTTGCATAGTTTATAATTGGTTTTTATGGAAAATCATAACAAGTAATTTCACCATACTTCTTCATACATAGTCAAAACAGAGGTACTATCACTACCCTTTACCATTAAACACCTATGTTTTGGTTAATAACGGTTAAATTTATTTTTATTATCCGCAATTCTCATTTCAACATCCATTTATTCTCAACATTAATCATTTTAAATTCTTTCTAAATTTCATATATAGATTTTTTTAATAATTTTAAAATAATGGAAAAATAGTTCCTGATCCACAACTTACCCAAAACCTATTTTTTAGTGTATTCCCAAAATGATGCATGTCTCTAATGAACTTGATTGCCTATAATGATGCATGAATAATCAAATATCGTGTATTATCATTACAATTAGTAAAATAACATAAAATTTCAAAATTAATAATCATATCACAAAACATGCTTATCACATATGCTGAAATAAAATTAAACTTTAAGAACAGACAATAATAATGACAATCCCACAATGGGTACTTTGGTTCTCCACCATACATGGGTTAGATTCACCCATGAATGAGCTCATAACCAAGTGACAACTATTGCTACTATAATTTATGTCATTCTCCCATATTATATGAAAAAATAATAAATAAAATTAAAATCCTTATATGACAATTTATAACATCTAGACCAGGGTACCCGACCATGTTGTCCTGAGTTGGTTCATTGCATTTCCCCAATCACGGCACCTGGTACAAAAAAATGATTCTGAACAGTAGCACTGGTATATTAATCTAATAATGGTAAAAATATGCCTTCTTTTATCATATAAAACACACATAGAGAAAATAAAAATTTGAGGAAGAAAAAATAATGAAAAACACTAAAAATATATTAAGATATGCATTATAGGAATTAAATTGTACAACTAAAAAAAGTTATCAAGCCATTATAATGTCAATGTCAAGTGTAAAAATGAAAAATTAAAATAAATACATTTAAAACACTTGAAGATGGTCATGAAACACATATTATTCCCTCATCAATTCTCCGTCCACAGATTCTCCATCTACCCCAAGGCCTTTCCCCTTAACCAATCTCATAAAAAATTATTCTGGTACAGATCATCAAAACCAAGTAGGGTGTGAGTATAACTCAGTGAGACACCAAAAAAAATTTATAAAACAAATCCATTCAATAACATTGTTTGTAGTTTTATAATGAAACAGTTACAATTTTTTAATTTACCATTTTATCACAATATTAATAATTTAGTATTTTACCACATGAACCCCATGGTCCAAGAGGACCCATAATCCTGAATACAAGTTTTGTATTGTTCTAGAGTATGAAATATCACCACGGGATATCATATATCAGAAATAATTTATAATATTTAGTATCACAATTTACATCTGATAAAATAAATAGTCATATAAATCAATCATGCATGTGTTGTTTTCACCCAAGGCTCTAACCTCAAGGGTTTACTGTAAGTAATACCAAACAATGCGTAATTTAATTCATAGAAAATGGAGAAGATGACATGGTCTTTCCCCATCCTTAACACCAATAGTTCTCAAGGCCCCTTAGAAATAAAAATGGAATCTGTCACGACCTTTCTCACAATAGGCTCACATTGTCCTTTTCAATAGGCTCAAATGGCCATTCATAACAGGCTCACAGAACCCTTTTCAATATTCTCAGAAGGTCCATCACAACATGCTCACACAACCCTCTTAAATGGGATCACATGGTAATTATAAAAAATTTATCACTCACACCCCAATTATGTCTTGTGTTACTCCATGACACCATAACCAAAAATCATTTTATTTTATTATCCGAATGATTAGTTAATCAAATCCATTTCCATTAATTCACCATACTATTCATTAATCACACCAATTTATTCTTATTAACCAAACGATTAATTATTCACTATATACATTTAATTTATTCACAAATTAACTAATCACATCAATAAAATTAATTAATTTGACAAAATAGTTATTCATATCGATTCGTCTATTTAATTCATCAATTAACCCACAAAATCAATAAAATTAATTGATTCTAAAAATAGTTAATAACATCAATCCCCTCTTTTTAATTCTAAAATAAACTAATCACATCCATAACATTAATTAGTTCCCCAATTTACTATTCACATATATCTCATCTAGTTAATTCATAAATTAATTATTCTTATAAATTTCATTACAAATTCAACAATTATTTTGTCACATTTTCCCTTAATTAATTCCATAATTAATAATGTATTTCAAACTCATTATATAACTCACAAATTAATTTATCAATATACACAGATTCAAAATCCTATAATTAATCCCATAATTAATCACCAAATTCAAAATCCCAATATTTTGTAATTAAAAATCCAATAATTTATTTCAATTATCATGTCTCCATATCTCATAATTAATTCAACAATTAATTTTCACATTTCTAAAATCACATTAATCAAAATAAAATTGAGGAATTAATTATAAAATTCAATAAAATAAATATCCAAACAATCAAAAATAATTAATTCACCAATTAAATAATCCAACAAGTTAAATTACAATAACATAAATATACCAATTAAATAACTCCCCAATTAATTTCTCTAACTTATTATATTTTATTAACACAATATTTCGTATTTAACTCCATTAATTAATTCACAAATTAATTGATCAGGTCAATTTCCATTTATTACTTCCATATATAATTAGTCACAATTTATTCCTCGAATTAACTCACCATTTAATTTTTAGTGAAAATAGCATTAATTAACTTAATTAATTAATCTGATCAGTCATGTAAATTAATTCAATAGTAAAATAATTACATTAATCAAATTAATAAATAATTAATTAATTAATCACATCATTCATATTAATTAATTAAATAATTAATTATTCATCTAACTCAAATTAAATATCGTAACTATAACATCCCATGATTTTATAAATGAAATTTTCCCCTACTTATTGTAATGTTATATAGTATAAATCATATTAAATCACATAGATACTATTTTAAATTAATTATAAATAAAGTACTAGTAATACAAGAAGTGTTTCTATATGATATGAAACCTATACTGATAAAATAGTAACATGACCTTAGGATTAGTAAAACGAGCCTTAGGTATAGTAAAACTGAAAAATTAATACTAACATCACCCATTAATGTATAAATAACTATTAGTCATCATATATATAAAAATATGATAAAATAGTACCAACAATTTAATACTTTAAAAATAATCAGTTAAATGTTTGTATTTTTTCATGTCATAAATATTTAATTACCATTTCCTGATTATTTTAATAGTTTAAAATAAAATTTATTTTCTTAAAATGTTTTCATAAATTAATATCCTTATGTATAATGATTTTATGATAATTTCATGTTAACATAATTAATTTTTCAAAGTGTTTTAAAAAAAGTTTTAATTTTAAAATCTATATTTTCCAAATAAATGATGAATTTATTTCAAAATAAAATTACCCATATTTATGATAATATTATCCTAAAATGGTGATCATTTCTATATTCTAAATGTCAAAAATTGTTACGGTGATGTTTTTGGATTTTCCATAAAAACTAAAATTCTTTATGTATAGTAAATTACTGTAATTTAAAGTATAAATAAATTATAAGTTAAGTACACTATGTATGACATCATTTGGGATGTAAGAGACCAAATAATGATCTCAAATAACATATTTAATATATATAGTTATGGTATCATTGCTTTTTCTTTTCCTAAGGGAAATTAATAAACTAATGAATTAAATATTGAGAAAACACCACTCTCCTACATTATAAATACCACCCATCACAACCCTATTTCCTCACACATCTCAAGCTTCAATACATCTCCAAATTATTCAAAAACACATTCCATATCCAACCCTCCATATCCATGTTCTCTTGGTATCATCAACAGACCTAGCCTAGGTGCCTTGAGGATGTTCTCAAGAAGATAATTAAAAAGGCAATTCCTCTCTATCATTTCTTTCAATTTGATCACCTATTTTATTTCTTTTCTTCTCTTATAATAAATATCTCTAATAAAAATTTCATTATATCTCTATTATGGTTGATATATATTTTTTACATCATGTTAATGGAATAATAGAAATTATAAACATCCCTCTCACTATTTATTTTAAAAAATGTTTCGTCACCCGTGATGTGCCAATTTACCGTCATCTTGAGAGATGCACTTTCATTACTATTCAACACTTTCAAGCCTATCAATAAAAAAACTAAATGGTTGAAAAAATATTATAATGTGTTTATTTTTACATATTTTATGTTTTGGTACTAAAATATTAGGATATTACTACATGAAAAACTAAAAAAATTTGTCATGATCTAAAAACGTCAAAAATTAACCAAAATGATCATCATTAAATTTTATCTAATGATTCAACATAATGGTATATAAAATATCATTATCAGATAATTTAATGTTTTTTAATATCATTAATAAGATATAATTATAATTTTCATTGTGTATCCACATTTTAAAAGAACATTCAATAATGCATACAAATGAACAGATCATGAAAACTTTGAAAACTAATGCTTTTGAATGATGATATTATACTCTATAACTAACAAAATGTACCATACAAGAACTCAATGAAATAATAATGAATAATATTCTTGTATAAGAGGTTGTTTAAATCTTAAATAATTAATCTAATCAAATTATATGTGATAGAAATTTGAAATATGTGATTTATATGAGGTCAAGGGGAATTCTTGAACCTAACTATCATTCAATTGGTGTATCCCTATTTCGGTACATTTTCATTATGGTAATTCCATAAAAATAATATATTAATAACTAACATACCTTTTCTACGATATTAATTTTTTATACTTGTGTTTATAAAAACAAAATGATTGGTAAACAAACACTTCGTTCCAAAAAAAACACCATTTACTACTCAAGATTGGTTCCTTCACTCAAGGTTGATAATTATTTTATGAATCATGTTATTACATATTTCATTTAATATCCCAAATATTATGAAATTTTCTTTACAAGATTAAACCATTAAATTCCATTTATTATTTATGTCCATGTTTGATAATGATTCTATATGGAAAGTAGGATAATGAAAATGTTATGATGTAATGGGTTCACCCAAAATTATATAGCGCGATATATATATTATGATGTGATGGGTGCACACATAATTATATATCCCTCCAATTCATCATATAGTGTGATTAATCTCATGAGTAAAAGTGAAATATTCTTTACCATGACGATAAATTTGTTCACAACAATGTGTGTTAGTTAACCAATAAGACATGAAATTTCATTTTTATGATTTGGCATATTCTAAGTAATTTATAGACGATTTCACTAATGGTTATCATAATTTTACTATTTTATAATGATAATGAGTATTCATACCCCATGTTATATTATCTCATAATTTTAATACTCTTACTAGGATTTTAGATCACCACTTATTTATGTATATCCTCAGGTGACTACTTGTACTAAGTATAAGTCAAGATCCAAAAACAATCTATAGAATAATAAATTGAACAAATTATATATTTTTCAAATGTTATGTATGGACCAAGTTTTCCAAATCCAATAATCCTTAGGACCATGTTGAGTAAATTTTTTATGTTTATTATCTTTAAAATGATTTAAATGTAATTTATTAAAATTAGGGTATCTATAGTTGGTATTAGATGCATTATTTAGTTAATATTGAAATTATCATTACAAAAAGTTAGTGAAAAAAACTAGAAAAAGACTATTTATATGTAAGAACATAAGAATGTTTTATAAACATATATATCCCATAAGAAGTTAATTTAGTGTTAATTTCAAAAGAAAATAATGAGTTATTCATGACTTAGTGACTAATGTTTTCTTCTAAATATTTATATTTTAGAAAATGGTGGGAATCAAGGGAAACCAGGCCAACATCCCATGTGATGGATAATATAAAATTTAACCAAAATAAATACCTAGTGATTTGGGAGGTGGAGTTAAAAAACTAATAGATATTCTTAACATGTTATCTGAGGTCATTAATAGTAGTTAGGATAATGTAGAGTGTCCTCTATCACCTAAGAGGGAGAAACATACTTTTGCGTGTTTTGTCCTGCAATGAACACTAACATTTATTGGATCTTCTGACCCACTTTTTTGGGAAGAATTGGTCAAATCATTGTAGATTATCATTTCTATGATTCAATTTTCTAAGATAGATAAGGTAAATTTTTCCATTAATCATCTCAATTGAATGGAAGACCATTGGTGTTCTTTGATTAAGAACACCATGACGAGAGACAAAATTGATGAGATGGAGTGGGAAGACATTAAAATAATATTTATCAACTAGTATTTCCCACTAAATCTTCATATAAATATTTATAGAGAATTCATAAATATAAATAATAGTGGATGAGGAATAATTCACATCCTACGAATTGAATTTCACAAGTCCTTTAAGGTATGTTTTCGGTCTTATAATCAACAATGACAGAAAAAATTAAAGATTTTTAATTAAATACAACCACACCATCAAAAGGTTTTTAAAATTAAAGATATAAGAAGTTATGAGGATGTTCTTTTGTGATGTCAATGTGGATATGAAGTATTGAGAATGGCCCCCTATCTATATTGATAAGAAATGAAAGATAGACTTTCATGCAGGAGAATCTAGTAAGAATGGTGGAAAGAAACCTCATCTACAATGAAGTAAATTTTTTTAAGAAGTACCATAGTAATTTAATAAAATTTTTGTGGAAATTATTTATGTCTGGGAGATAATTCCAGAATGTACAAGGGTATTGAAAATATATGAAAAGGTAAGTGAATGTGGTCGAGCAATGGAGAGAACTACACATGTTCCAATGCTACCACTGATGGGAGTAAGGTCACTACACAATATAGTGCACTGAGCATCTAGTCCTTGGGGGTTATTAGCATCATATTGAACCAAATAAAAAGTAACAAGGGAAGTAATATTCCATCAATATTGATGAAGTAGATAATAAAAAGGAATTTTTATATGGATTACTTCCTATTCACATAATAATGGAAAAGTATTATTTGATATTGGTTCTATGCATTCTATTGTATCATGCACATTTGGAAGAACTATTGAATCAATTTCCTGAAACCATGATGTAGTTATAGCTGTTAAAATACCTAGTGGTGCAATCATTGAAAATAAGGAGTTGGATTCTTCTCCTATTTTCATATGTGCGATGATTCTTTCAGTGAATCTCATGACACACCACTTAGTTGAAATTGATGCTATAATAGGAATTGATTTGATTTTTTTATATAAAGAACATATAAATTATCATGAAAGTGAAATTTATTTTAATATTTTGAACCATCCCATTCTTCTAAACAAATGAATAGATGATCATGAATCTACTATGTAAAATCATTCAACGGTGATGGTGTCAATTCCCTGTGAAGAAGCTTACATCACTAAAATGGTTGAGTAAAGGGAGAGTATCAAGCTAAGGGAAATTTCCATAGAAATGGAATAATGTAATGTATATCCTCAATATTTTCCAGGACATACCCAAATCATGAGGTAGAGTTCTCAATAGAAACCATACCCAGAGTGACTCCAATCACAATGTGTCCTTATAAGATGACACCTATTGAACTGAATAAGTTAAAGAAGCATATACAAGAGAATTTTGAAAACAGGTTCATGTTCCCTACTGCATCACCATGGAGTCCACCATTTCTCGTTGTCAATAATAAGTATAAAACAATGGGTTTGTCATATATTATCGAGTACACAAAAAATCACCATAATGAACAAGTATTTTCTTCCATGGATTGACAATATGTTATATCAGTTGAGAGGATATCAATACTTCTCTGATATAGATCTTTGTTAGGGATATAATCAACATAAGGTGATGAAGGAATATATTCAAAAGACTTACTTTCGTACAAGGTATGTGCACAATGATATTTTGGTGATGCCCTTTGGACATTCTAATGAACTCAAAATCCTCATAGATGTGATGAATATAGTGTTTATACATTACATTGACATATTTATGGAAGTATTTATAGATGATATTTTCATTTTCTCTAATAGTATGGAGGAACATGAAGATTAATTATGTCTTGTATTGGATATATTAAGGAAGGATAAGTTGTACACCATGTTCAACAACTATGACTCTTTGATGAAGAAATTAACATTCCTGGGAAATATGATCACAATTGTGGGAATTTATTTGGACCCTTAAAAAAAGGAAATTGAGGTATGTCTGAGACCCTATATTGTCCAAAAATCCATATATTTCATGGATTGGTTGGTTAATATCAATATTTTGTGGGAAATGCCTCACGATTTTAAATCCCACTAACTATGTTAACAAGGAAAGATGTGAATTATACCCTAATGTATGAATGTGAGGATTTCATCGTTGAGATAAAGAGAAGGCTAATCACTACACCTATAATGAAATAATTGAAAAGTGGAAAATGCTCTATGATATATTTTGATGCTTCAATGAAATTATTGGGTTGTGTTGTCATGAAGAATGATTATGTGATATTCTACGACTAATTAAATTTGATGATCAATGAGTAGAACTACCATACACATGATCAAGAGATGTCATATAAGAATTTTTCCTTGAAAACCTATCTGCATTACCTCTATGGTGAGTAGTGTGATATATATACCGATCAAAAGAATCTAATGTATATATTCCCATAAAAAGATCACCACATGAAAAAAAGAAGGTGTTTAAGGATAATAAAATAATACAATTTCATTATTCACTATCATCCTTGCATGGAAATCAAGGTAGATGATGATATTAGAAGAAATGAATTTTTTTCTCTATTCGTGCTGCAAATTGAGAAATACTCTATCTTCTTGGACATGAAAAGGATGTATTTGGAATTAATAATGGAATTTAATACCTCTTATCTTACTCAAATTATTTACTAACCATATATCATAGGTAAGAATTAGAATGAACAAGGAGATGATATGAACTTGCAAAAAAGGTGAATGTAGTAATGAAAGGTAAAATGGGAGAGCTTCATATCAATGATGATGGTGTAATCTAGTTTGGAACTAGGAATTGTGTGCCATCATCACCTAGGATAAAGAAGGTGATATAGGAAAACAAATATTTCTCAAAATTCTATATCCATACTGGTAGCACCAATATGTACCATGATTTCCGAGATCACAACTAGTGGGACAACATGAAGAAATAGATTGATGTGTACAACTCAAGGTCCATAATATGTCATTGTGTTAGTGTAGATTGAAAATGAATAAAAGGGATGATAAAACCATTTTATATAACCATGTTGAAATGGAATAATGTCACTATGGACTTTTACAGGGGCCTCCCGAAGAAATACATGGAAAATAATGCGATATGGGTTACGGTCGACCGAATCACCAATATAGAACACTTTATCACTATTTTGGAAGATCTCTCTCATGATCAAAATGCAATGATATATACGATTTATGTGGTGATACTTCATGGGGTTCCTCTCTCGATTTTCTCTTATCATGATCCATGGCCCAGATATAAATTCTAGAGGAGTCATCAACATGCCTTGAGTACTGAATTTAAGACCTGCATGACCTATCATCCCCAAACTGATGTCCAATCTGAATGAAATATTCAGACAATCAAAAATATACTATGATACATTAAATAGAATTAAAGGGTGTATAGGATCATCATCTCCCATTGGTAGAGTTCTCTTACAACAATAGATTATACTCAAGTATTAATCGGGCTCCACATGAAGCTATATATGAAAAGTGATGGAGAGCTCCATCCTATTGGGATGATATTGGTGAAAGAAAGGTACTAGGATCAGATCATGATCATGACATCCATGAGAAGGTTCATGTAATACCAAAACATATCAAATATTCCCTTTGTTAGAAATAGATTTTTTCATAAAACCATTGAAGGGAATAGATGTTCGACATTGGAGATAAAGTCATCCTTTTAATATAACCAAGGAAGAGTGTCATGATGTTTGGAAATAAAGGGAAGCTAATCACAAGTTACATTGGCCCAAATGAAATCCCTAGCTACATATGATCTATTTCCTATCATCTTTCACATCCACCAAATATGGATCATATTAATGTTGTATTTCACATATCACTCTTGAGGAAGAACATAATGGATCCCTCACACGTACTAAATTGACATGTGGTATAGCTGGAAGATTATCTCTCTTATAAGGAGAGTATGGTAATGATTCCAGACTAGACAAGTATGGTTCTATACAAAAAAAGAATGAACCTTTTCAATGTGTTGTGGAAGAAAAATATGAATGAAGAATCAACATGGGAACTAGAGGAGTTGTTGAAGGAGTAGTATCCTCTCAAGATTATGAAAAATGATGTTTTGACGAAGAAATTTTAAAAATGGGGAAGAATGAAACATCCCAAACTATTATCAATCCAATTTGTACCTTATTATAATAATGTTATAAATTATAAATCACATAAAATATTTTATATACTATATTAGAAGCATTATAAAGTATTCATTAATGAAATAAGAAGTGTTTGTAGATGTTATGGAACCACTAATGATGAAATAGTATCTTGACCTTTTAAATAGTAATATAACCATTATTAATAGTAAAGCTGACAAAAAAAATTTAACCATTATTAGTAGTTAAGTGTTTATATTAGTATAAGTCATAAATATTTAATTAAAATTTTATGATTAATGTATCAATTTAAAAGAAATTTTATTTTCAAAAAAAATCTCATATTTTATTCTTCTTATGTCTTATGATTTTACTATAATTTTATGAGGCCATAAGTAATTTTTCATCGTGTTATAAATTTAGTTTTAATTTTAAAATATTTATTGCCAAAATAAAGGATGATTTTATATAAAAATTAAATTACTCATATTTAGAAAATTATTGTAATAAAATTGATTTCATTTTTTGACTCTACACATTGATAAATGATAAGGGTAGATTTTTGAACTTTTTCTCAAATACATGAATTGTTCACAAATAGTAAAAAACAGTAGTTCACTGTATAAATAAATTATAAGTTAAATCCACTATTCTTAACATCAAGAGTGATTTCATCTCCCAAACATTGAATTCATATTAACTATTTACTAAATCTAGACATGTGATCATCAAAATTGATTTTATTGAGGGAAATTAATAAAATAATGAATTAAATATTTTCAAAACACCCATCCCCTCCAATATAAATACCACCCCTCACAAACTCATTTCCACACACCTCTATCACACATCTCAAGAATGAGTCTTTGGACAAATTCTTCCCAAATCTATTCGTTATACACTCTGCACATCCAAGAGATCATGGTCACATCAAAATTCCACACCTAGGCGCCATTAGAAGGATTTTAAGAGGAGAATTTACGAGGTAATTCATCTCTACCTATTCTTTTAATTTCTTTTCAAATTTCATTTCTATTCATATCATTTCCCCAACATCCATTATCAAAATATAAGGATAAATTATATATTTTTGATATACTAGTATTATATCATGTTAATGGAATATTATTCATTATACTCTTCTATCTCACCTTTTTTTTATAATGATAAAATTGACGCCTGTGATTTGCCAATTTACCGACATGGTGGGTGATTCCCTTTTATATTTCATAAACACATTCAAGGATATCAATAAAGCCATGAAATGGTTTAAAATATATTCTAATTTTTTTTATCCCCTTATATGTTCTATAACTATCTTATATATATAATACTAAATTATAAAACAAAACATGATCTTTATGATCGAAAAACAAACAAAATTAACCAAAAATGATCCTCATTAAATTTTATCTAATGATTCATCATCATGGTATATAAAAAAAATTCATTTTAAATTAATTAAATGTTTTATAATATCATTCATACCATATAATATCAATTCAAAAATTTTATGTTCATTTTAAACAAATTCCATTCATGTATACAAAGGAACCGATCATGAAAACTAAGGAAACGAAAACTTCCTAACGATGAAATTAAACAATATAACGCACTAGAAGGTCCATAAAAGAACCTAATGAATCCATAATGAATCATATTATTGTATAATAGTTTTTTGAATTATTAATTAATTAACCTAATGTCATTATAAGGGACATTAATTTGAAGAAAACATTCTGATACAAGGTAAGGAAATTCTTAATTAGAACTCTCATTCCTTGGGTTTTTCTCTCTTTCAATCCATTTTCATATTGTATATTCCTTAAAATTGTCTCTTAATAATTAGTGCTACTTTTTGGGATATTAATGATTTATACATGAGTTTATGATAACAAAAAGCATTCCAAAAGAACACTTATTTCAAAATATGTATCATTTTACCTTTCAAGATTGTTTCATTCAGTCAAGGTTGCTGAATATTATATATATCATGTTATTCCATTTTTCATTACAGAACCAAAAGTTAATGAATGTATACATTATGAATTGAATCCCATTCCATTCCAAAAAATATTTATGTCCATGAATGATATAATTTCTATGTGGAAATAAAGATAATGAAATGTTTGTGAAGTGATGTGTGTGACCTGAATTATATTGAGCAATATAAATGTTATGATGTAACGGGTGCATCCAAAATTATATAGCACTCCAATTAATTGGGTAATATTATGAATCTCAGGTGTTAATGTTAACTATGTGTGATAGTTATTTTATCTTTGTTCAAAACTATGCATGGAAGTTAACCAATAAGGCATGATGTTTCACTTTTATGAATCTCTAAATTCCATGTCTATTCTTCATGATTCCACTCACGGTTATCATTTTATGTGTATGTTATGATGATAATGATTATTCCCACCCCATCTAATATTTTTTCATGTTCATATCCTCTTAGTCGGATTCCTGTTCACCCATTTTTTATGTATATCCTCTTATGACTACTTGTACTAAGCGCTACTCAAGATCCAATAAGAAGCCTGAGGAGAAGAAACTATATAAATGCTTTATGCTGTAAATTTTATGTATTGACCCAGTTTTCCCTAGACACTAAACCTTTTAATCCTATTTTTGCATAGTAGTTATGTTTTTATCATTAAAATGATGTAAATGAAAAATAGGAAAAACATGGTTGAAATAGTTAAAATCTTCATTAATTAACTCAACTATTAATTATCCCAATTCAAAAACATCAATATAAAAACAAATAATTAATTAATAAATTAATCAGATTCAATAGTCTCTATTTCTCTATAATTAATTCATCCCTTATTTATTCATTTCAAAATTTCAAAATCTAAATAATTCTTTAAAATAATTCAAACAATTAATTTGAACAATTCATGATCACTTAATTAATTAATTTATCAGAATAATTAATTCAATTTTAAAATTCAATTGCCAAATTAACTATATAAATTTTTCAATAGCATAATTGTAATTAGATTCCTAACTATGGGATTTTTATCATAGACCTCCTACCTTGATTAATTGAAAAATGATCACCCCAAAAAATCCCAAAAAAATGTTTATCACAAAGACAGAGAATGACTTCCAAATATATAACTTAAATCTATTTCAACAAAATCAATATCACTATAATTTTGACCTATATCCACAATCATATATCCATGTTCATAAAATATAGATCTATAATATCAGTGTATGAACTAACAATAAAATAATGGTAGAAGAAAGATGAACATAAATGAAATATGATAAGATCCACATATCGAAAGAGGAAAAGATCATTGATGCATTATTGAAATTTTGGAGAAATGGGGTTATATTGCCTGGGATTCCACCTGTAAAGCTCTGAAATCATCATATATAATGTTGGTTCAGGTATGGGTAAATAATGGGTTGTTTCTAGGGGTTTAGGTAGATGAAAAATCAATTATTATTCCATTTAAAATAACTTCGGGTAGGGACACACATTTTTTCTTAACCACACAACCATTTTTCTTGGGGTGAATGAATTATATTTTTAGGGAACACAATTTATTGAAACATGTTTTGTCCATGTGATCCCCAACTATATATTGTTTAATGGTTTCTTGGTCTAGGTTGAATATTTTTCTCAAACTATTTGCCAACTGTGCACTACCCTTTTCCTTCAAATTTATCAATTACGAACCAACCAAAAACTTAAGTAAACTCCCAAATTTAATGCAGTCAAATAAGGATTAAAAAGTACACATAGACAAGACTGGCACATATCCATTAAATTTAGGGTTTCTAAATTATTTTTAAAATAAAATATGTGCTATGGTATGAGGTAATGAAATCTGGTAGATTAAAGGACATCGTCTGAATATAAAGGTGTATTTTACGTAAATCACAAAACTTCTATACATTCCTAAAATGAAATTATATTTATAATAAAAAATGATGTAATTAATTTGAATGGATGTAGTTTATTATTTCTTTTCCCATAGGTAAAATCCACTAGTTTAATACTCTATAAACATGGAATTTGAAGATCACAATAAAGGAAGAGGCAAGAGATATGGTAACAAAATAACCAATACGACAACAAATGTTAAAATTGTGAAATAACATAAAAAATATGTTAATAAAATTTCTAGGTATGAATTATTGAACATAGAAAAAATAGTTTCATCCTATTTTTATATATTATGTCTAATTTTATATGATTAATTATGTCCCTTTATATTGTAGAATTATGTTACCTCACAAATGAATCATGTATCATGTTTTCTATCATTACTTATCTCTATTAGTTTCCTCTAATCTTGTAGTAGTAAAATAATTTTTATTTCATTTTGGATGAATAACACAATTAATTTCATGTCAGACATTACCCATTTTGACTGAAAAAATAATATAATGAAATTCCTGGATCAGTTGTGATCACTAAGAGGGGAGGGGTGAATCAGTGATAACTTTTCATTATAAGAATTGTTCCCTTTGAATGATCAATTCAACCTCTGTGGATAGTTAAGCCCTAGATATACTCTTTTGGTGGTGTAGTGAAAATAAAATCACAGAAGACAGAGATTTACTATGTTCGGTAAAAATACCTACTCCTTGTCATGTTGGTTGCACTCCCCAACACGGATTCTTCACTATGCCAGAAGATGTTTACACGGTAATTGGTTATACCCCCAATTACAAGTTGGTTAAACCCCCCCCCCCCAACATCACAACATCTTCTTCTTCACAGCTCCACTTCTCTTCTTCAAATGTGTTGTTCAATTCTTCAAGTAGCTTCAACAAACATCAGGAGAACTTGTCGGTCTTTCTCTCCAATACTTATATTCAATATGCATGTATGTACATACATTTTTGCATGCATATGTCTCCTGGGCAATCCTTATTCTTTTCTCAATTAATATTTGTCTTCTTTCACATGTTCGCACACACCTTGATCTTATGTTTGCATGCACATGTACTCAACCATGCAAGCACCCTCCAATAAGTAAATCCTACACACCCCGAATGGTTATGTGAATAAAATATGTGTGAGGGTTTCTTCTCAAGAGGTTATCAAGGACTCAGGTTATCCTTCTTGATGAAAATCAAGAGTTTATGGTTCTTCTCCTTCGTGCAAAACAGGAGGGTGCGAGTTCTCCTCATTCGTGCTTCGGGTGTGATAAAAGATTCTTCACATAACCTAGGAGGTTCGTGGTTCTGTCTTCGCAGTAGAAATACAAGGGTGTAAATACACCTATTGTTTTTTCAGCTGGAAAATCCTCACAATGACATGGTAAGGGATCAATGAACCTATTGCACACTTGTGGGATGCTTCACACAGAGGGTGCGGATCCCCTCTTTCGCGAACCACATGGGTTTGCGCTTTTTCTCTTCGTTCAAGGGATGCGCGACTTCATTCATGAAAAAAAAGTATTCGCTAAGCTCCTTCACGCAAGACCTACGCGGGACTCCTTCGAGAAAGGATTGCACGTGACTTCTCCTCTGTATAAGGGATGTGCAGGATAACTTCGCGCAGCAGGTCTGCGCGGAATCCTCTGCCAATCGCGAACCGGTGGGGTTCCCGATTTCTCTATTTCATTGGAGAAACAGGAGCTCTCTCTCAATGATAGAAACAACAATTCTCATACATAGGCTCCTCTTTTTATAGTCAATGAGATCGATCGAAGCTGCGGGGTCCAAAACATTGAATGCCCGAAATAAAATCCTTTGAATAACCGAGATATTCGGTTCTTTAAAATCATTCCACCCGCATTAAAGATATCCCGCGTATCTCGGATGTTTCCCTCTTTTTTTGAACCATGTGTTCCTTCATTCTTGGTTTGCGCATCACGTGCTTGAGCATGAAAACCTTCTTCAAGACCGATCCATGCATGAACACGCTGCCTCACAACTCCGTTTGCTTCAAGCACGAACGAATTCTTTATCTCGCTGCATACATGCGACTTTTAATGCATGCATGTGTTCGTGAAGGGGGGAAGAACACAATGATGGATTTAACTTCATAAGAGGTGTCCAGAGGATCCTTATCCTATGCTCTGTGGCTCTGGTGTGTGGGAGGCATCGTGGGATGACCCGAAATCGGCGGAAGATTGAAGATGAATCCTGTGCCGCTGGATTCGCGTTTAATGAACGTTGAAGACTAGGATTAAAACGTGACGCAGCGGATGCATCAGACGGTTCAGATCAACGTGTGATCAGATGAGCATCCAGGATTAGATCCCCATCTCAAAATTACAATCCCACATCGAAACGAGCCGTGGTTTTCTCACGGTTTAACAAAAAAGCTATGGCAACAACGGTTCAATAACCTCTTCTCCCTCCTCTCGTGCCGCCCCACACCGGTTCTCTGCGGGCGTGCTCTAGTGCCCACTCTGCTCCTCCGGGCACGCACCTAGCGCCCATGCTGCATGGTTTTATCATCGTGTGGCACCTACGGGCTTACACACGGCCCACACTCATGCCTCAGGGGAGGCATTGGCCTAGAGGACTTCCCTTGAGCGTGGTTGACCCTCGGGTCCCACAAGTGCTTGAGGTGAGAACCGCGACTGGCCTCCTTGGTTGGATTATTTTTGTTAAAGTATATAGTTGGTACTTTGTATAAAATCTAAGTAACCAAGTACTAAAATACCAAACCATAATTCTTCTCCTCTTCATCTTCTAAATAACTCAATATATCTTCTACAAAATCTCTTATTATTCTTCTTCTATTAAAGAATAGAATTCCCAAGGATCTCTCAAATATCTTCATCAATAATTATTCATAAATCACTTGATCTTCAATGTTCTTCTTTGATCCCAACATAGATTATGCATGGAAGACATCTTCATTCAACATGTAGTTGAGTACTTCATGCACTTCTTCAAATGTTGTAACATTGTATCACTTTGAAACAAGTAATTTAACTTAAGACCAGTTCAACAACCATCAGTGTTTATGAAGCTTCGCCAACCTTCATTCTATAAGCTTTATCACTCTTCAAGCTCACTTCATCAGTTGGCACTCATTTACATGTTATTGACAACAAATGCAATCACTTGGGAACAACAATATCCCCTTTGTATTTGGTTTTCAATACTACAAATCACACTTTAAAAAATGTCACAATGTGTGTACTGATGATTTCTCCCCCTTATTGGCCAACAAATGCAAAGGGATGAATGGGAAGTCATTCCCAAAATGAATAACCGCTTGACTCAGCAACCAATGCTCCCCCTCAAGGGATGCACTCATCTCCTTCAATTCCCTGCATGTTAGTAAAAAATAATATAAATTTAGGGAATAAAGAGGGACCTTTCTCTTCCTCAAGTGAGAGGAGGAGGCTGAACATGAAGTTTTAGTGTTAGCTCAACAAATCATCTTGTAGTCATAGCTTTGGTGAAAATATCTGCCACCTGATCTTGAGTAGAAATGTAGACGATCTTGATGTCTCCACTGGTGACCCTTTCTTTGATGTAATGATATTTTATATCAATATTCTTGTATCTAGAGTGTTTTATAGGATTCTTAGAGAAGGAATTTGCACTTTGATTATCACATAAGATCCTCAATGGGTTTTCAACTTTAATTCTCAAATATGCTAGTTGTAACTACATCCAAATCATTTGTGTACATGCATGTGTAGCTGCCACATACTCTACTTCGGTTGTGCTCAATGTTACAGAATTTTGTTTCTTGTTGTACCAACTAACACATCCTTCTCCTAGATAGAAGGTTCCACCAGATGTGGATCTTCTATCAGTACAATCACCAGCCCAATCAGCTTCTGTGAATCCCAACAACATTATTTTTCTACTTTGTTTGTATAAGATTCCATAGTTGAGGGTTCCATTCACATATCTCAAGATTCTTTTAGCTGCTGATCAGTTAGATTCTTTTGTATCAGTTTGAAATATGGCACACAAAGTCACTGGATATGTTATATCTGGCCTTGATGCCGTGAGATAAAGGAGACTCCCAATAATTCTCCTGAACTCTTTCTAATCAACATTGTTTCCTTCTTCTTCCTTTCATAGCTTGGTTCCAACAGAAATGGGTGTTGAGACTTACTTTCCACTCTCCATTCCGAACATTTTCACTAAGTCCCTTTCATACTTTTCTTGTGAAATAAATATGAAGTTTTTCCTTTGTTCCACCTAAAATAGTAGAAAATAAGTCATTTGACCAAGCATGGACATTTCAAAGGTTCTCTTTATCTTCTCAGCAAATTCTTCACATAGTCCTTCCTTGTCACCAAAAAAAATAATATCATCCACATAGATAATGACTATGAGAGTACCAGTGGCCATTTATCTGACATAGAGATTACAGTCAACTATTCCTTTGACAAACCTCATGCTCTTGAGACAACCATCCAATTTGGAGTACCATGCTCTGGGGCCTACCTCAATCCATAAAAAACTTTTCTCAATTTCCATACCATACTACCATATTTTTCCAGCACAAATCCATCTTCTTGTTCTATATACACTTATTCCTCAAGATGTCCATTTAGGAATGCAGATTTCACATCCATCTGATAGAACATGTACTGCTTGTGTGCTGCAACTACTAAGAACATTCTGATAGTTTCCAGTTTTGCAACTAGTGCAATGATTTCTTCAAAATCGATTCCTTCCATCTGTGAATATCTTTTGCATACAAGTCTGGCCATATTTCTGGAAGCTTACCCTTTTTCATTGAGTTTGTTTCTGAAATCCCGCTTTGTCCCAATTACATTTTTATTATTGGGCCTTGGAACAAGATCCCAAGTGGGGTTATTTTCTATTTTATTGAGTTCCTCATGCATTGCTTGTATCCATTCCTCATTTTTAACTGCTTCACCCACTGTGTGAGGATCAACTTGAGAAACCAGTGTAGTATGATATTCTAATCTCAATATTCTTCTAGTTTTTACTAAGGACTATGGGTCACCAAGGACATTTTCTTTTTTCAACATGTTTCTTTAATTTGTTGTATCTCCTGCTTCTATTTTCATTACCTTCCTCTTCATCATTGGTGTGTTAAGAGTTGATATCACCTGTAATTGCTGTTGGATCAGTTAATATTCATTCTTTTGTTCGAAGGTTGTGTCATTATTTGAGTCATCATTATCCATAGTGTATAGTTTGGTGTTGTTTTCAATTATTCTGACATCACTGTAGTTAATCATCTTGTTCAACCTCTTATTCAATCACATGTAGCCTTTTTCATTAGGTAGGTAACCAATGAAGATTCCTTCTTCTACTTTTTCCTCAAACTTTCCCAGATTAATGTTTTTAATCTTGATGATGCTAGGACTTCCAAAGACTCTGATGTAATTAACAGTTGGTTTTATGTTAAACCACATTTCATAGGCTATCAATTGTGTTCCTGGTCTTATGAAACATCTATTTTGTATGTGTATGGATTTGAATACCGCTTATCTCCAGAAAAACATAGATATATTGTGCTCAGCTAACATAGTCCTCCCCATTTCGACTATTCTTCGAATCTTTCTTTCATCCACTCCATTTTGTTGTGGATTATATGGTGTACTGTATTGAAGCTTGATTCCATGCTTGAAAATATAGCTTTCAATGGCATCACCCGTGTATTCTTTTCTATTGTCTGATCTTACTTTATTGATACAGAGTCCTAGTTCTTTCTCAGCCTGCCTTCTGAAATTTTTGATCATTGTGATTGCTTCTGACTTATGTTTCATGAACATGACATTGGTCATCTGAGTGTAATCATAAATGAAGGTTATAAAATAGAGATATCCTCTTGTAGACTTCTGTCTTATCGGTCCACATATGTCTATATGGATGAGTTCAAGAGGCCCAGTAGACATGATATCTACTCCTTTGTGTGAACTATGGGTCGGTTTTCCCTTCTGACATGTGTCACAAATTTCATCTCTTTCTCTCTTTAATTTGGGTAGATCTCGTACAATATTGTACTTCATAATTTTACTCGTACTCCTTTGACCAAAATGGCCAAGTCATCTGTCCCAGAGATTGTTTTCATCTTTAGAACTACGATAACAATAATTGATGGACTCAACAATTTGAAATAGGATGCTAGTGGATCTTCTTCATTGAGTGATTATTTTTCCATCCTTTGAGCTCTTGATGATGCATGAATCCTTCTAGAACAACACCTCAGGTCCATCATCACATAATTTTCTTACACTCAGCAGGTTGCATTGTAATCCTTCAACAAACAACACATCATTGGATTTTAGATTTGTTGTTTCAATCATAGCCTTTCCAACTCCCTTGATTTTCAAATAAAAATCATTTCCAAACACCACGGTTCTTCCCTCATGACTTTCTATGTTGCTTAGAAGTTTTGTATCACCAGTCATGTGTGATGAGCATCCACTATCATGAATCCATGACTTGGTTTTACTGTTGTCTTTTAGAGAAACTTCAACAAAGCATGTGATTTCTTTATTGGGTTCATAAATGCCTTCCCTTTCATGTCTTTGACTCTTTGTTCAGGAAGAATAGTTAAACATTTATCAGCTCTATGACCTTGTTGATCACATTTTCCACAAGCTTCGCCCAGGGAGTTAGATTTGTTCTGGCTTGGATGTTTTGACTCTTTCTGTAATGTACTTTAGGTTTCAGGATATCCCCCCATGACTCATGCCTCATACATGGAAGAGACATGTTATACCAGCATGTATAGGCCTTGTGTCCAAATACACCACAACACCAGTAGTAGCCTCTAAACCTTGACCTTCTCCGCTGATAAGAGTCATGTTTTAATTTTCTATCCAAGATTTGAGTAGTCCTTCCTAGGGATATCTTTTCTTCCATTGACGATGATTTTTCAGAAGTTTTTGTATTCCCTGTTTGTCTCAATTTCATCATTGGACCTGCATTGTTAGAGATAATAGATGTATTTTGAGATTTACTTAGTGTTGAGTTGTCTTGCCTTTGAGCACCAACATGAGATGATTCTGCCTTGACGCCAATAGCCTTGTTAAAGTATTCGCTCATATTTGTCAAGCTATTCTGTGCTTCAATCCACTTGGACTGTGTCACTGATTTCTCTTCTTCTTTGATGTGAAGATTCTCTTCAAGATCTTTTACTGTCTTATCTAGCTCAGTTGTCTTTAGTTCGTGTCTCTTGATTTCATCAATGTACAGTGTCTCTTTCTTCATACACTCTTCTAACTCCTTAGTCATCCTTTTGGTTTCCTTTTGTAATAGTTTATTCTCTTTCTTAAGCTTATTATTTTGCAAAAGTCAAGCCTCTAATTCATCTTTCAACATGTGGTCAAGCTATGTTCATTCACTTTCATCATCTTCCCTGCTGTAGGTGTCAAACCCTTTTTCCACATGAGCTATAAAATGTCATTCTTCTTCTGATTGACTGGCTGAAGTGGAGTCTGATTCTTATTCTTTTCTCACATAGCTTCTTCATTCACCTGGAATGAACCTTTTCTTTTTGGCACCAAATTTTCATCCTTCTCTTGGGTTTCTACTCCATTTCTTCTTTGGTGATTTTCTTCTTCAACTTCTAGAGCACTAAATCATTTCTTGGGACAGTTAATAGCAAAGTGTCCGATGTTATTTCAATTGAAAAACCTCGTTGGTAATTTACCTTTTCCCATGAATTTATCATTTCCAAGCATTTTTTATAAAACAGAAATAATTTTTTGAAGTCTTCATCCTTTTCTTCATTGTCAGATTCACTTGATTCTAAGACTTTGTCATCTCTTATCTTGAGTTATCTCATGGCATCAAAAGCCATCTCATCCTTGATCTTCTTCTTGAATACTAGGATCATAGTCATTTCGTATGCAATGAGAATGTTGTGTAGTTCATCAAGAGAGAGATCATCTCTGTCTTATAATGCTGAAACATTGGGGTCAAACCTGTCCGAAAATTTTCTCATTAGATTTTTAATGATAGTTGAGTCCTCCAACTTTTCTCCAAAGCCCCGAATGTTACTAAAAATTTCATTGACTCCTATGAAATAATTATCAATATTTTCTTCTTCTCACATATTTATATCTTCAAACATGCTTCTCCAAATTTCTATTTTGGCTTCGTTGACTTTCATGTTGCCTTCATAACTGTATTCCAATTTGTCCCAAATTTCATTAGCATTCTTGAGACCCATGTCTTTTGTGTATACCTTTTCTGAGAGTGACATACGAATGGAATTTTGAGCTTTACCATCAACATCCATATTTCTTTTCTCATCCATTGTCATAGTATCTTCATTAGCAAGAGGAGGGAATCCAAATAAGGCTGCATCTATAACTTCATGGTCGAGAGATTGAAGGTAGGGTAACATCCGATTCTTCCAGCTATGGTAATTCCTTCCATCTAATGTAGGAACACCCCTACTATTAACAGAATTCAGATTGTCCATTTTCTCAAGAAGTAGATCCTAACAGAGGGAACCTCCCTTTAATACCACTTGAAATGCCTGGATCAGTTGTGATCACTGAGAGGGGAGGGGTGAATCAGTGATAACTTTTCTTTTTAAGAATTGTTCCCTTTGAATGATCAATTCAACCCTTGTGGACGGTTAAGGCCTAGATATACTATTTTGGTGGTGTATTGAAAATGATTTAATAGAACACAAAGATTTACAAGGATCGATACAATGACCTACTCCTTGTTGTGTTTGTTGCACTCCCCAACACGGATTCTTTACTATTCCAGAAGATGTTTACATGGTAATTGGTTATACCCCCCAATTACATGTTGGTTTAACCCCCCCCCCCCCAACTTCACAGCATCTTCTTCTTCACAGCTCCACTTCTCTTCTTCAAATGTGTTGTTAAATTCTTCAAGTATCTTTAACAAACTCTAGGAGAACTTGTCGGTCTTTCTCACCAATACTTCTATTCAATATGTATGCATGTACAAACATGTTTTCATGCATATGTCTCCTGAACAATCCTTCTTCCTTTCTCAATTAATATTTCTCTTCCTTCACATGTGCACTCACACTTTGTTCTTATGTTTGCATGCACATGTACTCCACCATGCAAGCACCCTCCTTCAAGTTAATCACACACAACCCGAATGGGTATGTGAATAAAATATGTGTGAGGGTTTCTTATCAAGAGGTTATCAAGGCCTCAGGTTCTCATTATTGATGAAAATAAAGAGTGCATGGTTCTTCTTCTTCGTGCAAAACAGGAGGGTACGAGTTCTCCTCCTTCATGCTTCGGGTGTGATAAAAGCTTCTTCACGGAACCTAAGAGGTTCGTGGTTCTGTCTTCGCAGGAGAAATACAAGGGTGTAAATACACCGATTTTTTTTCCCGTGGGCAACTCCTAACAAAGACACGGCGAGGGTTAAAATAACCTGTCGCGTGCTTGTGGGATGCTTCGCACAGAGGGTGCAGATTACCTCTTTTGCGAACCAAGGGGGTTCGCGCTTCTTCTCTTCGCGCAAGGGATGCGCGGCTTCTTTCACAAAAAACAATTATCCAATCTCCTTTGCTCAAGACCTGTGCGGGACTCCTTCGTGAAAGGAATTCACAAGACTTCTACTCTACACAAGGGATGTGCAGGATACCTTCACGCAGCAGGTCTGCGCGGAATCCTCTGCCTATCACGAACCAGTGGGGTTCACGGTTTCTCTATTTCTTTGGAGAAACAGGAGCTCTCTCTCAATTATGGAAACAACCATTCTCATACACAGGCTCCTCTTTTTATTGGCTAGGAGGTCGATTGAATCCATGTGGTCCAAAACATTGAATGCCCGAAATACATTCCTTCGAATAACCGACATATTCAGTTATTTAAAATTATTCAACCCGCGTTAAAGATATCCAGCATATCTCGGGTGTTTCCCTATTTTTTTTAACCACGAGATCCTTCGTTCTTGGTGTGCACATCACGTTCATGCACATGCCAACCTTCTTTAAGATCGATCCATGCATGAACACGCTGCCTCACAACTCAGTTTGCTTCGGCCTCGAATGAAATCTTTATCTCACTGTATGCATGTGACTTTTAACGCATGCATGTGTTCGTGAAGGGGAGACGAACACAATGAAGGCCTCATCTTCATCAGAGGCAGCCGGGAGCTCATTATCCATTACTCGGTGTCTTTGGTACGTGGGAGGAATCGCGGGATGACCCTCAGTCGGTGAGAGATTAAAGATGACTCCAGCGCCGTTGGATCCACGTTTAATGAACGCAGATGACCAGGATTAAAATGTGGTGCGGCGGATGCATCAGACGGCTCTGATCAACACGTGATGAGATGAGCGGCCAGGATTAGATCCGCCTCTCAAAATTGCCATCCCACATCGAAACGAGCCGCGGTTTTCTCACGGTTTAAGAAACATGTTGTGGCAACAAACGGATCAATAATCTCTTCTCCCTCCTCCAGTGCCGCCCCGCAACGGTTCTCTACGGGCATTCTCTAGCACCTACTATGCTCTTCCAGGTGAGAAACTAGCGCCCATGCTACAGGGTTTCATCACCAGGTGGCACCCACGAGCTTACACACGGCCCACACTCATGCCTCAGAGAGGCCATGACCTAGAGGACTTCCCTTGAGAGCGGTTGACCCTCGGGTCCCGCATGTTCTTGTGGTGAGAACCTCGGCTGGCCTCCATGGTTGGATTATTTTTGTTAATGTACATAGTTGGTACTCTGTATAAAAGCAATGTAACCAAGTACTAAAATTCCATACCATACTTCTTCTCCTCTGAATCTTCTTAAGAAGTCCATATATCTTCTTCAACATCTCTTCTTCTTCTTCTATTAAAGAATGTAATTCCCAAGGATCTCTCAAATATCTTCATTAACAATTAATCATAAATCACTTGATCTTCAATGTTCTTCTTTGATCCAAACATAGATTATGCATGGAACACATCTTCATTCAACATGTAGTAGAGTACTTCATTCACTTCTTCAAATGTTGTAACATTGTAACACATTGATACAAGTAATAAAACATAAGACCAGTTCAATAATCATCAGAGACTGTGAAGCTTCTTCAACCATCATTCCTCAAGCTTTAACACTCTCCAAGCTCACTTCATCAGTTGGCACTCATTGACAGGTTATTGAGAACAAATGAAATCACTTGGGCCCAACATATACATTATATTTTAATATTGGTGGAAGTCATGTAGTTCACATATAATAGATCATATGAGGTATGTACATAATTGATTATGAGGATATTTATTGGTTCCCTTAGAGTGTGATTAAATATTTCAAGAGTGTATTATTCCATATTAACATGGATTTATATTTTTTGGGGGTAGTAGGTTTTCTTATGAACCAAGATACCTTCTAAACTCATTTTTTCTCTGCTATTTTAAAATATCTAAAACCTTATACCAGAATGAGAATATATCCTTTTTCATGAATTTTGGGGTTCTATTCATAGACACTGCTATAGATATCTATATAGTAGTCATCGGAGTCTCATTGGTTAAATTTGGGGAAATGATATGGATATTCTACATGTTCTGTTTATGAGTAAAAAAGTATTCATGATAGAAAATTTAGAACACATTTATAGTGATATATAATAAGTTTGGAAAGATAATTGGAACAGAATTCTATATCCACAATTTTTTTTATTTGACACCTACGAAAATTTCGACTAGAACACAAAATATTATCTAGATTATAACTCTTTTCCAGGTTTATTACAAAATAGCCAAAATTTATTAAGCCATATATCAATATTTTTCCCATGTATTGGAAAAAGAATAAAAAAATATTTATATATATTTATATCAAAAAAAACACGAAGATTATGTTTTCTACTACAATCCAAAATATTAAATCTATATAATAATTAATCTATAATTATTTAAAAACTATATTTAAACGTTAATAAATCGGAAGAAAAAAACATAGGTAAGTTTTTCAAATTGTAATAAAATTGAAGATATAAGAATATACGACACTTATCACCCCCTCACACTTACATTTTAAATGTAGAAAAAAATATACCCATAAAAACCCAATAATGAATAAAATGATAGAACATATCGAATTAATTGTACAGAAGAAAATAATCATAAATCTAATATAAAATAAAATTTACCTTCCATTATACTTTTCCCATTAACAATTTCCATCCTCAATTACTATCATAGGAAAACTCACAACCTACAATACAGAGAAATAATGTTTTTTTATTTTCTAAATAAAAATATATATATAGAGTAATTATCATTATTTGAATTTCATGTTCCACATATTCATAAAATATGTAAAAAACATAACTAAATTAGGCATTGAAAAGTACATAAATAATGATGTCTTAGAAATGCGTGTAATATTTATATGTGTTATTTTAATAGACTTTCATAAATAAATCTGGAAATTTGGAGTATTTTACACTTAAGTAGATTCCACAATAAAAATCATGTACTATCAATAAAATATAAATAACCTAATTCCTGGTAATAGGGCATCCCTTTATAATATATTATATTTTTAAATATGGTTTTTTATATAATTAGAATATAATAAATGAATACATACCATTCACTATTTTAATTATTTTCATTTTTTTAATTATTCCTTTTATATAAAATTTATAAATATTTTATTTATATTATTTTTTTCATATTTATTTTAAAATATGGGAACAAAATAAAAATATATATATACTCAATGTTATTAAATCCCATTTAAAATTTCTATAATGAAAACCCCACCAACACCGTCACTTGTACAATGAAATTTATTCCGATGGAAAACATAACCATCCCAATATTCTAGAAAAAACATGAAAAATATTAAGGTTTTAGGGTAGTTAATTCTTGATTATATTTTAATATGTATTTTAAAAAAAAATATAAGTCATGTTACACCCTAAAATTTTAATATATAATTACATTTAATGGATTCATTTTTTATAGATTTCTTCTCATGCAACCTAAAACATTAATAGAACCATAGTATATTTTGAAATAATATAAATATTTATGTACTACTGTTAAAACCTATGCATTGAATTAATGGTAAAAAGTATGTGTAACAATTTTATTTATTATTTTTTTATTGAATATAAATTATAATTTTAACAATAATGAAAATTAATTAGTATACATAAAATAGTATACATGATCATTTACTATTTATATTCTTTTTTATACCAAAAATTATTTAATGCTTAAAAATTTCTATATCAATAAAAAAATTTAAAATCATATATTATAATTCATATTAAAATTTTATTAATATTAATTTTGTGGGAAAATGATGTGAAATAAAAATATTAGTTGATAACTTTGTAAAATTTCATTTCTTTTTAAAAAACAATGTCATTATATTTTATGACTTTATTAAAAAATGTAATATAAAATTATTTTTTATCTGAAATTAATATAAATTCAAATACTTCTCTAAAATACAAATATAAAAATTTAATTAGATATGATTTGTTAGCTTTTTATGATAATTTTGGTATCTATATGGGAAATATAATTTCCACAATACATTTCACATGTATGAAATTAATATTATAAAATAATGATGTTGTAATTTAATAACCATTTTATGTAATCAATTTTGAATTTCCGGATGAAAATTATTCAATTAAAAAAAATCTGTTATCTTATAAACACTATAGAGAACATTATTATAAATAAATATATTTATCTTTATTGTTAATTTTTTAGGTCTTTATTGGAATCATTTATATTTTCAAGGGATATACAGTAGTTCATTTCTATAGAAGGAACATGTACAATATTTTATATAGTAATTCAATTTATGTCAATTAATCAGAATCCATTATAATTTTATCTTATATATAAATTCCTGGAATAAATTAATATTTTTTGAATCTAATGTTTTAAATTATTAGGACTTTTTATTTGAAAAATAACATTTCGATCAATTATATATAATATTTGAATATTTTATTTTCCACTTTATTATTATATATATCAAATTAGATAAAATTTTCAATCTTATTATTTTAAATTAAAATTATTTTTTGAAGTAAGAATTTAATTACCATATTAGAATAAAATTTCGGTAAATATTAAACCATCATAAAAAAGCCATAAAACACCAAAATGTGTCTAAAAAATGAGTTCTTGAGGTGATTTTTTATGAAAAATTATTTTAATTTCGATTTTAATCAATTTTTTTTGATAGAATATTTCATAGTAAACATACATTATTGAAATTTGGATTGTTACTCTTTAATATACCATTCCATTCACTTATAAAATGGGAACATCTTCACCACATCAATATTCACTTACCTTTAAATGTTATCCTTTAAAATATTTTAATTTACTGTCACAAGACAACTATAAAATTAACATAATATCATTTTCATAGACATTTTATTTTATCCCTTAAAAATCAATGAAATATCTAAGGAAAATTCAATTCTCTGGCATAACTATTAATAACTAATATTTTTTCCTTCATTACTATATTAATTAAAATTCATTCTAAAAAATACTATTATATTACTATGATTAATTTACCTTAATTTTTTATGTTATTGGTTTTATCATTTTTATTCATATTCCCATCAATTTATAAAAAAAATAGTAGTGTGTGTTGGGATGACTACCACCTCTACAAAGCAACATGCTTCATTTTCCATAACAAATAATCAATGTTTTATATTTTTTTGGAGTTAAATGATACTTTTTTCTGATATCATTGTGCTTATGGTATGATAAATTAGTCAAAATATTAATGATACAATCATAAAATGATAATTATTTATTCAAAATTTTAAATGAGAAAACTATGTGGAATTTTTGTTTTTCTAAAAATGTACCTTCTATAAATTATATTTTCAGTAAATAAGAAAATTGTTATTCATTTATTGTTATATAAAAAATAATATCTAAAATAATTATTCATTAATCATTATAAGTTCATGTTTCTGTTGATTCAACCATCTACTTGAACAATACTATGCATTTATGACACAAATTACCATTTAATATACTTATTTGATTATTATGATATTAAAATATAAACAATATATTTTTTCTGTTATGATAAGATTATATTATCATTTAATTATTTAATAATACACCTTTATTAAATCATTAAGAATCACAGAAACAAAAACATCAATGATTTTATCATCAAAATTTTTGTAACAACCCATACTCTAGTAACCCAGAGTCAGTGTTTATATAATTAGACTGATAAAGATAAAAAAGTAGAATATATAATAACTAACCATTTTGGTAGTTTTCAGAAACAGATAAACACATAATACCCATCTTACATAGGGATATAAAATAAAAATAATATAAATGTAATACATTGGGCATCCTTTGAAACATTCCAAGAATTCTTCCCTATATCATGGGGAATGTTATCAAAATAAGGGTGATATTAAATGCTATTTAAGGTATAAGTAAAAAATAGTCTAAGATGAATCAATTAGAATAATTAACCAGGAATTGTAAATAGAAAAACACATATTCTTTTTCTATAATGTGAATATCATGATTATATACAACATAATAAATATTGAAAGGGAAATAACATAAAACACATTCTATTTAATCCATATTCTAAGAATTAAATAAATCTAAATATAGTATCTTATTAAAAATATCATTGATAATCAGAAATTATTTATTAATGAAAAAACTTTTTTTTTGTATTGGACATCAGGGTATCATGTATCATGAGACCTATGTCATCATTACCTTATATAAGATGATATAAAACTACATGTGATGCATGTTTAATTTGGGAAACTGATTTGTCTCATGATATATACCAATGAATCAATGGTATATATAATTATGGGACCCACCCCTTACTGTAGGTCCATATCTTTCATAATGCATTGAATAATCAATTTAATAAATGAATCCAAATTTTTTTTCAACAATATTCAATATTTAGTAAAGGGTATGGATTTATCAATATTCCCCATTTAATCATATAACATAGTAAGTAAACACCGTTTATAGAAATGTTTTCATTCTTAAAAAATATAAATTATACAAGAATATTTATATTTAATATAAAGTAATTTTCAATGAAAAATTATCATATGAAAGTGATTATTTCAAGAGAAATTCATCAACCACAAAAGATGGGGAGATTATAAATTAACTTTTACCACTTGGTAATTTTAAAACGAAATTCTATGAGATAAAATTATTCCAATTGAAACATAAAATACAATCAATTACTAATGTATAATTATGTTACATGTCAAGGGGAATAATATAAACCATATAAAATACTTTTAGTGCATAACCTTATAATATACTTAAATGATCATAAATTGAGACAATGCATGTAAGGCCCCATCATTAAACGTCACAAAATTTGGAGATAAGTCAAAAAAATTAGTTTTATTAAATTTGAGAATCTTTTAAGGTTTAGTGATATAGAGAAATTAGGTCATAACTCTATTATAAAAACTTAAATATTAAAACTATAAACATAAACTCACAATCCCTTTTGGTAAAACAAAAAGTATTTATGAAAAAACATGGTATCATTTCATGTTTTAACAGCATTACTTTTCCTAGATCCCATAATTGTATATATTCCACATTAAGTCATGTGAAAAACATTTAAAAATAAGGGAGGAGAATAGAAATATCCCTAAGTGATATAAAAAAGAATGAAAACTATTAGTCTTCTGAAAACATAAAAACTGTGAATACATTATCATAATGTAATGAATTTCACCTTTAAGAAGTTTCAAAAGCATCTCATTGAAAATAAGACCATTGCATACCCTTTTTGTAACCAAAATATTACCATAAAGACAATAGAAATAAACCAATGTCATTTAATGGTAACTTCAGACATAAAAATACATAAATGTAATAAAAATACAATTGATTTACAAACTAATCAGTAAATTCAATATTCATATGGTAGACTTCTATACCCCATGCACTAGAGGTTATAAGGTAACTACATATCTTTGGTTTACCATGGAACCACCCATATTTGGTATATCACGCAACCACCCATCATTGGTTTTTCACATAACAACCCATACAATTTAAAAGTACTATAACAATATCATATCACTTAAAACCAGCATAAATGAAAAATAAAAATTCTACATTTTAATCAAAATATTTCATTAGAAGTAATTGACATATTATATTCATTTAAAACATTAAAACAGAAGAGTTTTGAAACGATGTATCGCATAAAACATTGAAACTTTTGAAATTAATTTATTATTTGCAGCTCTAATGTCCATATAAATAAATATTTAAATCCATTTTGAAAACATGGTCATCAATGAGAATGGTTTAGAAGTATAATACTATAAAACATTTAAGATGGTGTTTTAGATTAAGAGTCCCTTACCACTAGAGAAAAAAAAAATAAAAGATTTATTTAATATCATTAAAATACCAATAATGAAATTATAATTAAAATATTAATGATATAATATGTTAAGGGGAATTATATACACCATATAAATGTGAATTGGTTCAGAACAACAAATAAGTCTCAATAGAATGTAAATTGAGACGAAATCATTTACAAAAATTGAATGCTTAGATAAATGAAAAATTAATGAACAAATATGTGTGAAAAATATACATACACCATATATTAGTGGATATTTAGTGTAAAATAATCATAATCCATTAAAACATATTCTTGGAAAAACAAAACCACTTACATGTATTTTAACTCAATGAATGGTTTTTGAGTTTAGATTTCCCTTACCAAGATTGTGTAAATCACATATGAATTTATTGATGGGGTGATTATGTGAATAAATAGTATACCACAAAAGTGACGTGTAAATTAAAACATATATAAATAAACATTTATTCCATACATAATCATGGCATAATATATTCAATGAGGTACGCGTAAAACCTAGCGACTGGAAATTTAGTTTTAAAATTCCCTTACCTTGAGTTCAAAACATGACGTATGTTCCTTATTATTCATAAATAATAAACATAAGATAATTTATACTTGTTTTAGAGACTTATTGAAGTTTTTTATTACATTTCTATCACTTATAACCATGTTATAAACATTACATTATTATTTTATATTAATAGCGGTCGTTTTGTCAATATTCGATACTTGAGTCCAAAATGAACTTGTTTTGATGTAAATTGTCCATGTAGTCAGAATTCCATCATTTCCATAATGATATTAAGGATTTAAATATAATATTAATCTAGTGAATATGTATTTATAAAATACTATGACATTTGAACATAATAAATTATTTTCACCGTTCAAGGAGATCGTAGGTCATACATATGCAAGAAAACTACATTCAATACATTGTATTATTAATGTAATGAAAGAGAAATTATTAATATCTATATTAAAATTATAGTAATATATATTTTTAATCTATGTATCATAGGATTAATAAACCCATTTTTCAAACATTCCATGTATGGTATGAACAAATCATATCACGTTGAGTGGGCGGTATTCCACACTTCTTCAAATGAAATTATCATATTTAAACATTATGGAAAACATAAAAAAATGTTTTAAATAAAAATTATTGAAGAATATAGGAAGTATGAATATAATATATATCATTTATAAATTAAATTACATAATAATGGCCACCATGATATGTGGTAGGAGAGAATTGAACAATCATCATTCCGTGAGGCAGTAGTTCGACGTACATAGAAACTGCATGGTCAAATACATTCGATGGTGGTGTATGTATGTTTAGTTTGAATACATATCAAAAAAATATACTAGTATATTTTTAATACTTATTATGTTATGTAATAATATAATATGAAGATCTTAGAGAGTGGATAAAAAAAATTATGGAAAGGAACTTGATAGAAGATGTTACATCTAAATTGCGAAACTTCTTGTGAAATAAGTAAAAAAGGATATCTTAAATTTCCTTATCCCTAAGGTAAATAATATAAGAGGAAGGTATGGATGTTGGGAACTTATTTTTGTAGAATTTTAAAGATACAACGAGTTATATAGGTGTGAATAAGTTGGTATAGGTTGTGGCATTTTATAAGAGGGGGGAGGGGCACTTTAGGGAAGTCTTGAAATATTATTTTATTATAAATTGATTTTCAAATTAAAATGGATCCAAAGTGAAATAATTTTTTGGATTAGATGAGGATGGGTCTAAATATTCTCATATGGTAGGTTTTAGACAACTTCTTCTCACAAAGATGACCTTATCTGTTAGATTTAACCCTCACATAAAAACATTATCTCCTACCACGTCTTCTGGTATTTTCACAATATATGGTTATTATAATTACAACAAAATAAAACTATAACCACAAGTGGGTCCTTAATAAAATTCATGACATTATATAAATTTTTCGGACTAATATTAGTTATTTAGGATTATTATATCATTTAATAAAATAGTATTTGTATTAAAATGTTATTTATTTCAATTTTGACAATATTTAGTAATTGATTATTTTTACAGTCATAAAATCCTGATTACTTCCACAAAATGAATTAAATTAGATATAATATGTCATATTAATCTATAAAAATCATTGATTGAATAAAAATTGTTAAATTACATTTATTTTAATAATTATAATATTATTTAATTGAATCATTCACTAATACGGTAATGAGTCCATCATCATTCTGTCGTATACATAATTATAGTTGATGATATCATTTATATAAAAAAAATTAAAATTGTTTTTGTAACAACCCAATGTATTCAATTGAATCCCTTGTTATAATTATTTCATATTGTTACATGGATTCTCAACATAATGAACTACTATGTATTATGTAAGTTCTAAACATATGTTTGTCACTTGTGTGTTTTAATTTTAAAAAATGGTCTTCTACAGTCGTGATCAGTATGTTATTTGAGGATTGATAACATAAAATAATTTTTGATGAATAGTAACATAAACATATGAATAGCTGGATACCATTATGAATAGTAATGATTTGATAAATCGACCAAAAAATAGAAACATCTCCCATGAATGTTGAAATACAATTTCGACATCTGAAAAGTGAAATATCGATCGTAGTATAAGAATTTGCTTTTTTGTTTGTAAAATATAATATATTTAAAATTGTATATATAATTTTACTATTTAAAATGGAAATGTATTTTAATAAAATTTAATAAAAAAATTTTACTTTATTATCTAATGTTTATATGACTGTGTATGGGACCAGGATTAATTTTTCAAGGTGTTATAAAATGTGTTATAGTTTTAATGATGACTTTGTTGAATAAATTATGATTTTATTTAAAAATTAAATTGAAAATATTAGAAAAATTAGTTTTAATTTTTTTTTCAGTTTTGACATCTACATGTTGAAAAATGTGTAGGGTGATTTTTTGTATTTTTCTAATATACATGATTTTTTTGTGAATAGTAATCATACTATTTTGAGTTTTCATTATATTTGATAAAATCATAATGATGTAAAAATTAATAAAAATTTATAGTACACTATTTTACAGTAAAATAAGATATTAGGTGTACGAAGTGTCTAATACCTTGGGCAAATAACATGGTCAAGCCCATGGTTTTACAAAAACCACTAATGAGGTGTCTTTTTATATTAATAAAAAATTAGCCCTTTTTTACAATAAATACCCACTCATTCATTCATTTTTCCTCCATTCCAAATTCCTCCTCTTTATATATATGGTTTTTTACCTCCCTATTATCCCTACCAAGGTGTCCTGAAGCCCCCAAAGTCCATTCCATCAATTTTTTTTGGAGAAACTCCACCAGGTATGAGAACCATTCACCCTCCTATTTTTTACAACACTTCATTCATGTTATCTCTTTTAATTTCCATTCTCATATGTTGGGGTCGTATATTATGTATCACATATACCTTAAATTTTATTTTCATGTGATGGGATAACATTTTTACCTCATCAATTATTACTATGAAATATTAGGTGATGTTGTTAGGCTGTCATATTTTCATAAGTGATCTCTAAAATTTTCATTCATTTTGAAGTTCATCTCTTTTATTTTTCTTTCCTCATTTGTATTTTACAAAATTTTGTGATTATTCTAGTACATTACATTTACTGGATTTTTTAAAAGACAATGTAACAATTCTTCACCATATATCTTTTCCTTTTTTTTATATACTAAAATGAAAATTCCTTCCGAGATGTGGTAATTTAACAAAATCAAGGATGATGGGTTTTCAATATCTGTTTTTCTCATCAATTCTGCACATGAAAAAGTTTTCATTGTTGAAAAAGAATATAATATATGTATTATCTCTCATCAATGGTTCTGGAATTCTCTTTTACACATGTTTTTTATTTATAAAACAAATCATATTCCTAGTGGTCAAAACCGCCAATTAACCCAAATGATTATCATTAAATAATTTATATAATGATTCATCTTCATACCATATAAAAAAATTTAATTTTTAATAATTTAACCACCTGTATTTTCACTAATAACATACAAATCCAATTCATACCTATTATATCTATTTTATAAGATTCATCAAACATGAATATAAGTGAACTGATCATTAGAACCATTCTAACAACGGACCCGAACAATGAAATTGAACCTCATATCTGATCAAATGGATATGAATGAACACAAACAGTTTTTAATAAATAACATTCATATAGAAGTGGTTTGGTAATTATTAATTAATATAATTAATTTCATTATCTATGTCATTAATATCATGTGGATAATATCTTCAGACATAAGGTAAGGGTTTCTACCTAAACAACCTTTATTCATTCTGGTTCTTTATCAATTTGTTTTCCCAAAAAAAATTCTTTTATTTTTGAAAACATCATATAAATTATGTTTATATGATCCAAAATCGCGTTTCAAATAACATCCCTCATTATATTTCATGGATATACATGCCTTTAAGTGAATCCCTCAATAATGCTTCCTGATAAGCAAACCTATTTTAAAGAAATATTTGGAATTCATACATGATTTCATATTCAATCTATTGTATTTTTGAAACCACCATTGAATTTATAAAATCGGTCTTTTTTTTGTGAAAAAAATCCTTTTTCACTTTTTTTTGTATAAATTATTTTACCAATTTCTATTTGAAAGGCTCAATATGATTTTCCTTTAAAACTGCTCACAAATGTTTTAATTCTAAAGTTTCATAATATATTTCAAACATGTAGTGACATTTACATGCCATCTTACACAATGAATCATGCCTAATTTCACTTATGAATGTCCATGTATCTTTTAGGTCCTTTCATTCATGTACACTTTTATTATTCATCTAGTTTTTATGCTTAATTACATGATTATGATACCCACTTCTTTCCATGGGAACCCTTATTTTTATGTGGGGTTTTTTATGTGTGATTATTTAAGTAGAAAGAATATTAATTAAAATGATAATATGGGTGCACCTAGATAGTTCCGCAATGCATTGGGTAGTGTAAAGTCTCATAATATGCGATGTGAAATGGGATTGGCGATTAGCCTCGACCTATACTACTATGGGAAACAATATTGGTGATTAGCCATGACTCTTACTAAATACTATATTTATATTTATTGAACATTTATATGATTCGATGTTTATATGATCTGATGTTTATATGTTATGATTCCATATGTTACATTTTTTTATATCATTATGACATGCCTTATACTTTATTCGTGTGTTCCTTACCATACAAGGCTTTTTAGCTCATCCATCTACTAATATGTTCCCTAGCATATGCTATGCAGATGTATGGGCACAATATAAGTTTTGATCTCATTAAGGAGATTAAATAAATAATTTTTTAACACCATGTTTTAGGTTTTATATATTACTAATTTTTCAAAGACACTATACTCCACGATCCTTGTCTTGTACTCTGATGTATATTAATGTTTAAAATCATTTAATGTTATATATAAAGGGCTCGGGTCACTATAGTTTGTATCAGGGGATGGTCGAGATATTATTGGAGATTAGGAATAAATCACTTTAGTATGAACCTTAGGGATGAGAAAATCAATAACAAAACAACCCTAAATTTTGTTAATTATAGATTAAGTGGTTAACCATGAAAATATGTCCCTGTCTGGATAAAAACTAGATGAAAATGCTCGGTCAAAGATGTATCTAGTATTGAAAACTCTGAAAAGGTGATTCAGGCTTGACCTAGGGTTTCATGGTATATAACAACAGGTGTTGTTGTACTCTTGGTATGGACGCTCCCGAGGGGTATGCCTTGGTAATTCATGATCATGGTACAAACCGTTATTAAGGGTTAAAGCCATAATAATATAAAATATGAAATAGATTAAGGATAACCTAGTTTGAAACATAGTGAATCATGATATAGGATATACATATCAATTAAATTATTATCCTTTTTGTTCAAAAGTTTTAATTTTTATTATTAATAACAATGTAATCAATCCCTTAAATTTTACACTATTTTTCATCGTTAATTGGGGGAAGTAAAAGAACATGTTCCATCAATCAATGTGAAATGTTATGTGAATAATGTACCAATGATATACATGATATGACAGGAACAGGTGCTGAAAACATCACGACCATACTTTCTCAGCTAGATCATGTTATGAGTAATAACATGAATCATGTGGAACACCATCCTCCTCCAATAAAAGGGCGAGTTTTCATAAACTCCTTCATGTGGAAAAGGCCTCCAATGTTTAGCAGATCCAATGATCCCCTCTTTGCAGAACAGTGGATTAAATCCATTGAAAATATATTCTTTGTCCTCCAATGCACAGAAGAAGAGAATGTTGTACTGGAAATCTATCATTTTGATGGGGAAGCTGATCAGTTGTGGACACTGATCAAGAATACAATGTCCCAAGAGGAAATTGATTCCACGGATTGGGATGAATTCAATAGGATGTTTTTAAATATTTATTTTCCTTGAACCCTCTGTCTCAAGATGGAAATATAGTTCCTCAGGCTCATGCTGAAGGAAGATAAGTTCATTGGGGTGTATGAATCTAACTTTAAAAGGATTTAAATGTATGTATTTGGCTTTGTCATGTACATCGAAACAAAGGTGGATAACTTATTTAGGTGAATAAAGACAACCCTAAAAAATCATTTACGAATCAATAGTTATATAGTTTGGGGGAGATTATTCGTTGTATCCTCATGGTTGAAATAGATATTGGAGACTCTTAGTGGTCTCCTTGGTTTGGTGATAGGAAGTGAAAAATAGAGAACAACATGGGTGGATCCACACAAAAAATCTAATGAAGGAAATTGTCCCAAATAACCCACATGTAAATGTTTTTGGCTGAAACATCCTGGGAACTAATTAATGGGAAATACTAATTAATCAAATATCGAATGTTTGGTCAACTGATAAAAACTTCGAAATGGATATGAAAAATCCCACTATTGTGGAAGAAGAAAGGAAGGTACAGATCAATTCTCAGCTAGTGGGTCAGTGTTACAACTGCAAGAAGCATGTGCATTATGCAAAAAATATCTCTAAGCCTGGTGTTGTCGGGGTAAGTCAACAATAACCTCCATGGAAATAAGGAAGGGCTTATGCAATCACTACTGCTAATGTTGAGCCAGACAACGTTGTGGTGATAGGTACGCTAGTTATCCATTCAAAGATAGTAAATGTAAATTTTGATCCTATTTTAATGAATTCTTTCATATCTTGGAATTTTAGTATAAATATTCAACCAAGACCTCATATTTTGGAGGAAATATTATATGTGAGAATAATGAATTAGGTAATAATTGAATCTACGGTTTATAACTCCTCCCTGGTTACCATTTGTGGACTAAACCACCCAACAAATATTTTCACACTTTTCTTAGTGGAGTTTGATGCTATCTTTGGCATGGATTGTCTATCTCCATATTAAGCCAACATCAACTATCAGGAAAGGGAGATCACTCTTCACATCTGAAAGAATCCTTTGATTCTTGTAATGTGTACGGAGGAAGATGAATCTCATTTTGAATCATTATCTCAAGTGTGGATATTATTGCCTTATGAGAAAGCATATCTTCCTCAAATGATTGGGAAAAAAGAGAGAGAATCATCATTGATGACATTACCATCGTTAGGGGTTACATTAATGTATTCCCTGACGATTTTCCTCGTCCTCCTCCAAATCGAGAGGAGAAGTTTTCAATTGAACTTATCCTCATATCTCTGCCTATCTCAAATACTGCTTACAGAATGTCCATCGTAGAGCTGGAAGAGCTAATGAAGCGGTTACATGAGAATCGAGAGAAATGTTTTATATTCTCAATTTCTTCACCGTGTGTGTGACCATGCTCTTCGTCTAGAATAAGGATGGATCAATGAATTTAGGAATTTATTATCATAAATCAGTAAAATAACAATAAAAAAAGGTATCTGCTTCAATAGATATATAATATATTCAATCAGATTCATGGGGCATGTTATTTCTCTATGGCGGACCATCGGTTGGGATATCACCAATTGAAGGTGAAAAATAAGATATTCCCAAAACAACCTTTCAAACGAGATATGAAAACTATGAGTACATAGTGATGAACTTAGGACTCACTAATTATACATCAATTGTAATTGAATTAATGAATAAAGTATTTAGTGATTACCTGGAAAAATTTGTGGTAGTCTTCATTAACTATATTCTTATATACTCCATGAGCAAGGAGAACATGAGGAGAATTTGAAACCTACATTAAAGACTTTGAGAATGGAGAAGATGTATGGAATGTATAGTAAATGTGAGTTCTGGATAGAGGATTTATCATTCTTGAGGTATGTTATAACCAGCAAAGGGATATCTGTTGACCCTTCTAAGACAAAGGAAAATGAGGAGTGGCCCAGGCCAAATTTTGTGACGGAGATCCACTACACTCTAGGTCTAGCTGGGTATTATCGATGATTTGTGATTAAATTTTCCTGATTTACAAACTCAATGACCAAGCTGACTTGGAATGGAGTAATGAATTTCTAGACTCATGAATGTGAAGACTGTATCAAAGAGTTGAAAAAGTGGCTAATCACTATGCTATTACTCACACTCCTAGTAAATGGAAAACTTTTTGTGGTGTATATTGATTCTTCTAGAAAGGACATAGGACGTGTGATGATGAAGAATAATAAAGTGATACCTAAACCTCAAGGCAGCTGAAAATCCATGAAGAAAACTATCCTACGCATGATTTTGAGTCGTCGACTGTGATCTTTGCATTAAAAAACTGGCGGATTTATCTCTATAGAGAGAAGTGTGAGATATATACTAATACCAAGAGTCTCAAATATAGATTCCATAAAAAATATCTTAATATGGTCTAACGAATATGGATAGAGCTCATCCAGAATTACGATGGCTCAATCCACTACCAACCCAGTTAGGCAAATAAAGTGGTTGATGCTCTATGTTGAAAGGATCATGAATCATTATCAATGGTGAGAATTGAAAATTATCTGATATTTATAGATTTTCCAAGTATAGACATGGAAATAATTAAATGAGGAACATCATAAATCCATTCTAAAATGATTGATCAACCATCCCTCATATAGAAAATAGAGGATGATCAAAGAAAAGATGTTGAAGATCTAAAAAGGGGGGAAGTTATCAGAACTAAAAATTCATATGAGTACTTGTTTGATGATGTAGGAGTCGTATGATTTGGGTCACGATTCTGTGTACCATTTGATTCAAATATAGATTAGGAGACTATTAGTGATGCACATAGTTATACCTTCTCTATCCACCCAGGAGGAAATAATATGTATCGAGATCTCTGAGAGAACATCTGGTGGGACAATATGAAAAGAATGATTTATGAATATTCATCAAAGTGCCTGTTATTTAAACAAGGTATCGCTAAAATAAATAAGTCTAAGGGGATTATGAAAACACTACACATACCAACAAAGAAGTGGCAGAACATCACCATGGACATTGTCACTGGACTTCCAAGGACGTCCAGAGGGAAGAATGCTATATGAGTCATTTTGGATTTTCATATGATGACAACTCACTATATCACAATTTGAGAGGAATTATCATTGGATCAGCATTCATAGATATATATCAAGGATTTGTTAAGGATGCATGGGGTACCACTATCAATTGTATCCAATTGTGATCTGAGAATCACCTCGATGTTCTGGAAAAGTCTTCAACCTGCTCTAAACACTAAACTGAACATCATTACGGACTAACATTATCAAAATGAAGGCCAATATGAGCGAACTATTCAGACACTGAATGATATGTTGAATGCATGTTCTATGAAATTGAATGGAAGATTAGACCATTATCTTTCATTGGTTGAATTATCAACAATTTCCACTCGAGCATCTGAATGGAAACATATGAATCCCTTCATGGGAAAAGGATAAGAACACTTACATGTCGGGATAAAGTCGGTGAGCGTAAGAAATTATGACTATAAATGGGTTAAGAAATGGTGGAAATGGTTAAATCCATTCAACATCACATTAAGGAATACCAAAGTCTATAAATTAGTTATGTAGGCAATTATCAAAGTGACATTTAATTCAAAGTTGGTGACATGGTATTCTACCCATAACCCTAGGGAAAAACGTCATGGGGATTGGAAAGAAAGGGACTCTATGTCCCAGGTACATCAGCCCCTTTTAGATCCTTGATGGAGTCAGAGTTGTGGCCTATCGACTAGCACTTGCACATACCATGTCGAAAGTACATGATCTCTTCCATGTATTTCTCTTATTGAAGTACATATTAGACTCTTCACATGTACTCTCTTTAGAAGTGGAACAATTCGAGGATGATCTATCCTAAGAGGAGAATCCGGTGAAGATCTTGTATCATAGAGATAACGTTCTACCTAATAAGACTACTCACTCTATCAAGGTACTAGGGTGGAACCATAAGTATAAAGACACAACATGGGAACTGGAGGGTGAAATAAAGGTAATGTACCCTCACATGTTTTTATCATATGATGTAAAATAAAATTTCAAGGGTGAGTGCCATGGGAAATCCCATTGTATTACAAAAACCACTAATAAGGTGTCTTTTAAATGAAATAAAAAAAATTCTATTTCTATTATTTTAAATACCCACTTATCTATTTGTTTTTATTTCATTCCAAATCCCTCCTCCTCAATGATCATGTGGTTTTACCTCTGAAGTATCACTCCGTAGGAGTCCTAAAGACCCCAACATCCCAACATTCACGTTTTAGGAGCTACTATACAAGGTGAATGAACCATTCACCATCCTATTTTTGTCAACACTATTTTTCATGTTATCTATTTGAATTTATATTCTCATATATTGGGGTTTGATATAATGTATCACTATTACTGTCCTATTGATTTTTATATGATGGGATACCCTTTTCCCCTCATAAATTTATTCATTGAAATTTTATGTGACATCGTTGGGCTTTAGAATTTTCATAAAGGTTCCATAAACATTACTTTCATTTTCATGTTCATCTCTTTTCTTTTTCTTTCCTCATTTGCATTTGTCCAAATGTTCTGATGAAACTAGTACCTTACTTATACTAGATTTTTTCCATGATAATGGAATAATTATTCATTATCTCTCATTTCCTTTTTTATATATATACTAAAATTAAAAACCCATCTGAGATGTGCTAATTTACCACATTCAAGGACGATGTGCATTCATATTTTTTATTTTCTTACATTCTGATCATTAAACGAATTTCATGTTTGAACCAGACCATAATATATGATTTATTTATCATATATGGTTCTATAATCCCTTTTTCACATGGTTTTTATATGTAAAACAAATCATCTTCCTTGTGGTCAAAAACCGCCAATTAACCAAAATAGTTATCGTTAAATAATTTATATATGGATTCAACATCATGCCAAGTAACAAAATGGAATTTACAGTCATGTAACCTCCTACATTTTCACTAATTACATATAACTAATATTACAAACATTCATACCCATTTTACATGATTCTAAAAACATGAATATAAGTGAACCAATCATTAGAACCCAGGAAACAACGGACCCGAACAATGAAATTGAACCTCGTAACCAATAACAAGGTTATGAAAGAACTCATAAAGGTTTTACAAAATCATTATCATATTGAAGAGGTTCTAGAATTATTAATTAATAAACATTATATTATTTTATAGTTAATTAATATCACATGGATTACACCATCATACGTAATGTAGAGGATTCTACCCAAACCATCTTTATTCCTTCGGGTTGCTCAATCATCCTATTTACAAAAAAGGTCACTTTTGTTTTTATGAAAAATTCTAATTTATGATCATATTCTCTAAACTCATGTTTCCGGATCCATACCTGATTATACCTCGAAGATATACATGTATTTAAGTTATTCTCCGTATAATTCTTCACAATAAGAAAACATATTTTAGGAAACATCCAAAATTATTACCTGATTTCAAGTGCACTATATCTTCTGTTTTTAGCCACCATTGTATTTAAAAATAATTAATCATATTTTGAAAACATTCCTATATCAATTCCAGTTTTTTATAAATGATTTTACCCTAATTTATTTTAAAGGCTCAAAGGTATTTTCCTTTAAAACTGCTCAAAATTTATTTAATGCTAATGTTTCATAAATACATTTCTTACATGTTGTCACATTTACATGACATCACTCACTATGATACATGACTTATTTCTTCTTGTGAATGACCATGTATATTTTAATTCCTTTCATTCATGGACACTTTTATGATATGCCATTTTTTATGCTTAATGACATGATTATGATACCCACATATTTCCATGGATACCCTTATGTTTATGCGTGGTTGATTTGGTATGATTATGTATGTGGAAAACATATTCATTAAAATGTTAATATGGGTGCACCCAGATGGATCTCTAATACATAGGTTAAAGTTATGTCCCATGAGATGTGATGTGAAA
Source organism: Viscum album (assembly GCA_963277665.1). Taxonomy (NCBI): domain Eukaryota; kingdom Viridiplantae; phylum Streptophyta; class Magnoliopsida; order Santalales; family Viscaceae; genus Viscum; species Viscum album. The sequence goes on from OY728156.1 coordinate 324,125,199, forward strand.
TTGGATTGGCGGTTAGCCTTGACCCATACTACTACGGGAAACGAGATTGGAAGTTAGCCTTGACTCGTACTAAAGACATATTTTATATTTCTTCCACATTTATATAAATAAATATTTATAAGATCCCATTTTTATATGTTATGATGTTATATGTTCCATAATTTTTATATCATTATGTCATGCCTCAAGCTTTATTCTTATGTTCATTCCCTTATTTGGCTTTTTTAGGTCATCCCTTTGCAAATTTGTTTCCCGAGGATATCTTCTAAAGATGTTTGAGAAAAATTGAAGTTAGGAGCTCTTTATAAAGATTAAATAAAGATATTTTTTCATATATTTTTTCTTTTATGTATCTAGTTTTCAAAGAAACAAGACTCCATGATATTTGTCTTGTAATCTGATGTATAATGATGTTTAAAATCATGTAATTCTATATGTAAAAGGCTAGGGTTTCTATAGTTTTAGTTAAGAGATACATGTTTATGTCATACATCTCTTTTCCTTAAATTAGCAATTATAAAAGTTCACTATCATATCAATGATTATCCATGGGGTACTAAAATCAACCAATATAAGCCCATAATTAGTCATTGTTCATCATAAAGGATTTGGATATGTTTTAGGGTAGTTTTATATAATTAAAATATTATTTTTACCCATATTTATCAGATTTACCCTTAATTATGGTAAATAAAAATAATTATTGATGTTACTATTAATAATGTCCAAAATTAAAAGGTACAGATTTAAACAGCTTGGAAATTTTGATTCCAAATATGGAATCCATTTTCCAAATTCAAAACAAATAATAGGCAGAAATTAATTTCAAATTAATTTCAGTTGTCAAAAATAGAAAGCATGTTTTAATTAATAGAAACTACCAAATGCTTGAAATTTTTTTATATCAAATTAAATTGTGAAATTACTTCAAATTACATGATAATAATAAATAGTGTTTCCATGTTGAATCATTTTTAAATAATATCACGAAAAATAGATTGAAAGATGGAAAATAAATTAAACAATGGATTTTCAAGTGAATGAATATTTATAAAAAATGGATTAATTAAAACATTTATATAATTTTATTAAAATAAATTAAAAAGTCCTGTAAAATACATTTACAACAATTGAATATATTTATATGTCTAATATAAATAAAAAGTGTGAAACATGGTCATCTTCCAAATAGGTACAATAATATTCTATTTTTCGTAATCTGAAATTACAAAGTGATCTTATAAATATGTGTATTACACATTCCATCTGAAATTGGAAAAAGGTGACTCATCTCCAGTGTATTATGGATTATACCTACTTTATCTATGTTTTAGAACATTTCAATGGCGTAGAGTGTGTCCAAAGAACACAACAACTACCTAAGACTTTCATGTGATCCCACATGATAAAAAATGGGAATGTTATATTAATAATGCTTAAAATTCTATGAAATCAAAATATTCCAATTCAAATGAAAATTTTCATTTAAAAACAAAAAAAGTTATAATAAAAAAACATTCAACATTAACAAGATAAAATCACTATGTTTCTATCAAAACATTTCAAGACACTCTCATGTATTTTAAATCTATTCAATACCAATTCCATAATTTCAAATAATATTGACAAATTTAAATCCAAAAAAATAATAGAAATATAATCCACCCAAAATCAAATTCATATTGAAAAATTTAAATCAATAAATTTTCATAAACACACCCCAATTCAATGGAATATAGGTTTTTCCAAATTCTAATGAAAAAACAATAAAAAATATCCTGATTCAGTACAATAGAATTTTATTAGATCAACTTATATAATGTTTTAGAAATTTAATTTAAATCAATAGTTAAAATAAATCATGTAGTTTATGGTTAATAAATATGGCTAATCTAGATGGAACAACCTACATTTTTTCTGAAACACAACACTCATAAGCACCAATCAATGATATCAAAGGTGTAGATGTCCTCAAACCCTAACCAAGAAATAAGATTCAATAATACAAACAATAGATCCCTCAATATTTGGATGATCTGTTGAAATCACAATCGAAAAGAAAGAGTGAATTAATATGAATGAGGTTGAAATCATACCCGAGAAACGCACCGCAAGCATAACAATGATCGAACAAAAAAAGAGAATAAAAATGGTTTGTAGAGCTTCAATATCTCTTAGAGAAGGAATTAGTTTAATAGGAATGAAACTAAAGTGGAGGGGAAAATAGAATTCATTTATTCTTCCCATTTAAAAACACATTTGGGTTATTAAATGACATTTAATCCCAATACATTTTTTGAAACTATTAATTTACATAAACTTTAAAAAATTCATAATATCAAATTAAAAAACTATTAGTTAACTCACTCATTATGTGTAAAGTATTATCACTTTGTGTATCATTCAAAGTATGAAGCCTTTCATGATTTGCATCCAGTTACTCAAATAGGTCTTGTAACCTAGTTAAATGTTCTGTAACCCACATGTATCATTCAGAATGTTCTATTTACTATTAAGAGTATAAAATATATTTGACTTCACCATTATTGTTTTCCTCCCAAATCATTATCGACCCATCCCAATCTACAAAAATGAAAATCCATGACAAGGAGAGATATATACCTGTCAGATCGGTAATTGGATATTACAACCTCCCAACCATAAAAAAATTCATCCATAGAAAGAGTTTAAATAATATTTCTTAAAAAGATGATTCAACTTCTATCTCATCAGAATCAACTATCTTGATGGGTCACTCAATCAAGGATAGAGTATGTTTAATCACAAGGTCTATCTAGCACAAAACATGAGTTGTATCAAAGAGGTTCTTTCTGTACTGTGATACATGGAACATGTTATGTATCGACATCAGCAATAGTGTAAGTGTTAATAGGTATAAAACATTACCCACATTCTCAACAAACATAAATGTTCCCACATTCTGAGGATCAATAATCTCTTTCCTCCCAAACAAGCATTGAACCAAATAGAGTGATCATTTTAATAACATCTGATCACCAACTGAAAAATCCAAAGGTGTGTAGTGGTGATGAACATAAGACTTATAGCGGCTCTGTGTCAGCATCATTATCTATCAAATTCACTAATTCATTTTCATCTTCCCTTGAACAAAACATGGTTCAACTAAAGAACAATCCCCAATATCTAACAAATACAATAGAGATTTTCATGCCTAACCATACAAGGCCATATAAGGATCTGTTTTGATTACTAACTTGTAACTACTGTTATAAGAACATCGAACCATCCCTATGTGATCATCCCTAGATCCACCAAAGTTGAGAACAAAATAATGAAGCATATCATCATTAATCTATATAGAAATCTATATCTGGACATATGACTGCTGATGGTAGGTCATTTTCAACTGGATCTGAGATCCTAGTGCCTCTTGAAGGCCACTATAAAACAGATAAGTGAACCATGGATCCCTATTAGAGACTATAGAATATGGAATTCCATTGAAAGTAGAAATCTCATTACCATAGTGATTTTACATATCCTGAGCTTTTGTGGTATCACGAGTGTGTATGATGTGATCTAACTTGTTCATCCTATCGATCACAACCCAGATCACATTATTATTTCCCAGGGTAGATGGAATCCTGAAAAAAAGCCCATAGAAATTTAATCCCACATTCATATAGTGGTTAGATGAGGCTGAGTTAATCGTCTTTGTTTCTTGGGAACTACCTTAACCTATTAGAAGCTACAAAAATGAGGGAAAAACTCATTAATTCATTGTTTTATCACTATCCACATGAACGGACAACTCATGTTTAGAACATTTTTTTCAACCCACCGGGAATTTTGAAAATCCCCCATCACATGCTTCACTGATAAAAACATCCAAAAAAATGGTTCTGATACCATATAACACACTATTTAGAAAAAAAATTATAGGATAATTTATCCCCACCATAAAGAGATTCTCTAATGTTACAGAATTCATTATAAATATGTTGATCTTGAATAATATTATTTAGAAGAGCACATGTCTATAGAATTATTGCTAACAAAACCACATCCAATTTCCCTTGAACTCCAATAGAAAACTGTTAAAAAAGATAAATTGAAATCCATCCATCCAAATATTATTTCATTGCTAGGTGGTAGTTTTCTTGATCAATTCATCCAAAATTTAATTCTTTTTTCCTCTGGATATAGGTGATTTAAAAATAAAAATATTGTAGTTATTCCACATAACTCCTTGGGTGGATAATGTTATATTATTTAGAGATGTCATAAATCATGTTGTTGTTGTTTAAAACACTAGAAACCAATTTCCAAAAGAGTAACTACACAAACTCTTAAGCGCATGCGTCATAGATGTAATCTCAAGGCCATGGGTTGGATAATTATTCTAATGTTTCCAAACATATAGAGATCAATATGATACTTCATGATCACCTCACCTAAGAACATTGCCCAAGCCTAAACCTGATACATCACAGAGTAACACATAACCATGCATAACTTATAAGAGGGTCAACACTGCCTTTGTTATCAAAAGATGTTTCATCTCAACAAACGAACACTGAAATTTATCATTCCCAAATCACAACACCCCCTTATTTTTTAGAGTGGTCATAAAAGAAGGAAACATTTTGAAGTCCTTCATGAATCTATGTTAGTATCCATCCATACCAATGAATAACTGAATCTCGAGTCGGTTACATGGATTCGATCATGTAGTAAAAACCTTCACCATCTTAGGATAAATTGATATTCATTTTTTTGACACCACATGTTCCAATAATTTCACTTACTAAATCAAGAAATCAAATTTAAAAAGTAAGGTATATTGTTGGTGATTTTGAAATATATTGAGAACTTTTGTTTGATGATTTACATAATCCTCCTCGTATTTATAGTAAATTAGGATTTCATAAAAAAATACTACCACAATAGTATCCAGATACTGACGGAAAATCATATTCATTAATGACATGAAACATTTAGGATATTTTGTAAAACCAAATGTCATAAAGGTACATTTAATTGTTGTTCCTTCAAATAAAATGGTTTTTTAAATGTCATGTTTTTTTATCATCAGATGATGGTAACCATATAAAAGATCAAAATTGAAAAACACTTATGCACTATCAAAATATCAATAAGATCATCAATCTATGGAAAAAAATGAATGATTGAGGTTTCAGTATTCAGAATGTATGTGTAGAGAACCATAAAATGTATTAGAAAAGAGAACTGACACCTCCCAAGATGAAAAAACTAGGGAATATAAAACATGTTTCATGAAGATCACCCAACTAGAAAATCAGCACTTTATTTTCTACTAGATCCATGCGAGATGATGGAATAGAAATTGGTTGAGTACCAGGTATTATGTTAACGGAAAACATAACATCCCTAACCGATAAAAAACAAAATAAATTACCAGGAAGCATGTCAGAAAACACAATAAAATGAAGAGGTAGGTCATAACTCATCAATTCCTACTTATGTTTAAAAGGAATAACCTATATTAAATTCCCCAACTTCTAATAAGAGAGATGTATCTTTCTTGACCTTAGGACCCATTAACATTAAAATACAAGAGACACGATACTTAGTGTAGTGAGGTAGACCCATCAAATGTAACAGTCAATCTATAATTTACTGTCAATGATCCAATCGATCGATATTAATATATTAGGTTATTCTATGTTTAAGACCATTAATCTCCAAGGAATATCAACATAAAATGGAGAGAAGACACATGCATGACTATAGAGACCCCACACTCTCTTTGATCCAATTGGTGTATTAATATCCATTTCACACGATAAAATCTCTATGTGAATATTAAAAAAATTAAAAATCTGTGTGGAAATAAATGATTGATATGCACCATTATCATATAGAGGAGTCACTAGTGATGAATCTATTTTAATGGTTCCTCTCACAGTTGTTGGAACCATGTTCGATTCTTATATAGACTCTTCCACAAACTGAAGTAGCTGTTTCCTAGAAGTTTGTTGCTGGTACCACTTCACACATGAAACTTATGATTACCCTACAATTTTAGGACTATTTGTTGATCCTTTTCCACAATGTGAAGTATAAAATTTATTGACTGAAATCTAAAAATTCCCTTTACTATCTATATGGTCTGTAATTCTTGGGTTCCTTAGTTATAAAAACTCAATGAATTTCATGCCTTGACTCATTGTTAGAAAATAAAAGGACTTCCTCCTTAATATGATGGAGGTCTATAAAAAATATTCCATCGATAACTACAACGTGAGTCATCAGGATTCTATTTTCCCTTGAATGAGTTAAAGATTCCACTATGAGAAAAAATAACTCCAATTAACCCTAACATCCCATCCATGTATATCTCTATCATTATCTCCATCATGAGTATGTCATCATATGTGGGCATCCTTATCCTAAAATCCTGATAAAAAATATCTGATCAATGTCCCAAATCAAACCATCAAGGATTCGTCTTCTCAACAGTTAAAATATGTGGTGAAAACTATATCAGTTCTACAATTGTTTTTAATATTTAGTTATAGTTCTGTAGTCCTTATTAATCTTTAAAAAATATATAGCCTTATCCAAAACTATAGACTCTGGATATAACTATTCGGTAAAAGACCTTTGAATTTTTTCCACTGTAATTCCCCATGTTTCAATTCTATCACCATCTTGTCCCAACATCACCCACTCAGTCATTCCAACACAAATGTTGCACACTAATCCTTATTCACATTAGGTGGCTCAAATAATTGAAATACATTTTCTCACATAACTAAATACTCCTTATAATTTTGATGATTAGTTGAACATTTGAAAACATATGTCTTCATGTGAAGGAACTATTGAGATTAATTTTGCAGAACATCCCCTTGTGGATCCATAGCCAGATCTTGAATTGGGACTAGAGGTGGTGCTTATCCTAGTGCTTGGGTCCTACCAATGATCACTTATACATGATTTGAATCTAAAAAAAAATTTATTTACTAAGGATCAATAGTATCACATTCATGTAAATGATTCACCCATCTTCTCAAGAAAATGATTCTATAAAACATGAACATGTAATGGGAAAGATATCATCTAATAAAAAAACTGAGAAAAAAAGAAAAACAAGCTACCAAACAAAATAAAAAACAAGACTTGGATTTCACTCTATCCAAATGAAAATAATAATGATACGAGAACAAATCCACAAGAAAACCCTCTCAAACTACCCATTGTGATGTAAGGTTCAATGTGGTTGGAGATGGAAAATAACTCAATAACAACTAAATCCTAAGTCTCAAAAATATTGTTATCCTTGATATAGCATGGGCAGTGTTTTTGATCCCCATGGGTCAGATTCTGTAACCTAGCAATATACAAACTGAATGTGGGACAAGTTTTCTAGAAACATTGTGGAAGAAAATAAAAGAACATAGTATGCCTAATAAAATAAACCCCACTGGGAGTAATGTACCACAAGTCAAAATGGCATAAATAAATCCCAATGTACTACAAATCGAGTACCAAAATTTACTGAAACACACAATGGTACATAAGGACAAAACTCACAAAGTCCAAAGTTTAATAGGTAGATCCACCTATAAGTGATCAACTCCCCTTCATTGAACATGGAACGTGAAAATCAACATACACACAAAGGAACATGTATGGTGTGAGATAGAGAACCATATACGGTCTCACCATGATTCAATAATCGATTCAAAAAATAATGATTATCCAAAATAATGATTTCAATTTTAAAGATAAATAGGTTTGTCATTTTGAATAATAATTAAAAAAATCTTAATATACAATTTAAATGATTGAAAATACTTTATGAAATTTATTTTCATGTGATTGAATATATTGAAATTAATTTCTGAAACAAAAAAATGTATAAAAATGTTTATATAAATTAAAGGCTCACATAAAGTAGGTTTACAACATTGGAATACATTGTTTTCCTAAATATTAAATTACAAGTGAGAAACATGGTCATCTAAAAATATGTATGATTGTATTCCAACTATAAGACTCCAAAATCAATAAGTTATCTCTTCAATATGTGTTTTCAAATGCCACATGCCAATTTCCCAAGGAAACATATCACTATCTCATCTGTGATGTGACTGCAACATGTATGTTTTGTAAAATTGTAATTGCAAAGAGTGTGTCCTAATTAATCACTAAATACCTAAATATTACACGTTAACATACATTAGAAATGATGGGAAATTAATTTTAATACAGTTAGAAATTCAACTAAGTCTCATTCTTATATTTCATATTCAAACATTTCATTTAAAAAAAGATTATTTATTCAAAAACAAGCCTCATTAACAAGATAAAACCACTGGGTTTCTATCAAAATATTTTATGCCCCTCTCACAATATTGAAATCCATTCAAAACCAATTCTATTATTTCGAAATTTATTTCACCATGTAAATTAAAAAATTTATTGAAATCATCAAAATAATAAAACATATAAAAATTGAACAATTTAAATTAAAAAATAACTTCAACACTTAGTAATTCAATAGAATTGGGGGTTTTCCAAAATTTCATTCAAAAAAAATTGAAAATCTCCCAATTTAATGAAATTAAATACTTTTTATCAGCTAATAGAATGTATGATAAATTGAATTTACATCAATAGTTTAAATAAGTCATGAAGTTTAAGGTTATTAAATTTGGATAATCTTGATGGAACCACCTACATTTTTTCCAAAACTCAAAACTCACAAGTGCCTACGTACAAGAAAGAAGGCATGGATGACCTATAATACAAACCCAGATATGCTATCCCAAACTATAAATAATATATCCATAAATTTCATAATGATGTATTGAAAACTAAAATTATGGGAAATAGAGAAATATAATGAATAAGGGAGAAAACATACATGGAACTCACATTGTAAGAGTACCGATGATCGTATTCCAAAATAGAGTATCCAAATGGGATGGAAAGCATCCTGATCACTTGGTTAAGGCTTTTGGTTGAGATAATTTAAAAATGATCTGAGGGGAAAATGTATATCTAATATTTTTCTCATTTAACAAAATGCACTTGGGGTATTTCATGACTTGTAATCCCATTAAACGTCATGAAACTGTTAATTATTATAACCACCAAAAACATGTTTCCTCAAAATCTAATATGATATTTAATTCACTAACAACATGTAAAATATCATAAGTTTTTTATCCTTCATATCGTTATGTATTTTATGAATTTAATCCAGCAACTCTTACATGCCGTGTAACATCGTCACATGGCATGTAACCCCCATGCAGCCTATAGATATATATAGTTATTGTTAATGGACCTAAAAATATATGACTTTATATTTATAGGTATCTTACCAAATAATTCTCAAACCAACCATGTCTATGAAAAGGAAAATCCACCAAAATGTTAATGGAATAACTATCATATCGATATTGGGATGTTACAAGTCACATGGATATAGTGCTAAATTTAATTCATTAGAATAGATATAAATTGTCAAATACTAAGGGACCAATCATTTTATTTTTTTATAACTAAATACAAGAATTATAATAATTTTAAAAGAGAACATGATTTAAAAATCATATAAATGGAACAATAATTTCATCTTTAAACACATTGTAAGAATTCTTCTTCATATATTGTAGAATCGAAAAAAATAAGAATTTTATAAGATTATTAGTAATTGTTGCTTAGAAAGTAATATATCATTAATAAATTAGAATAATAAACATGGAAGGGTAAAAAATGAAAAAAAATCATTTACATATCTTGAATATCATGAAATTATTAGGAGTAATCAATATGTGAATTTAAATACCTAAAACCCCATTCAATTTAATCAACACAAATAGAATGATATTCATACAGAGATAATATAATCCCCAATATTTCATGGATAAAATTAGATTAATAATTAAAAAAGTAAATGAATAATTATTTTGGATTTTATAATTTGGGGAATCATGATACCTCTCCCTTGAACACCATTCACAGGATGTTTTAAAACTATAGGTGGAAAACTATTTAATTTTTCTGGATGATTTTTCCATGAAACCTACATATGGATTGGGGGGAAATCATTATCTTCCATAACAATCAATGAATTTAAAAAAAAATCCATTTATCAAATAATCAATTTAATTTTTCAATCAATAGGTGTGGTTATCAAATATTCATATTTTGTAAACAATAAGGATTTATCAGTATTTATGTCGTTAATCAAATAAAAGTGAATGTAAAAAATGTATATTAAAAATGTGTGTAGTTTTAATAATAAAAATATATATCATAAAATAATATGTATGTTTATGGTATATTTAACATCTAATGATAAATTACCATAATAATGTGATTGTTTCCATAGAATGTTTACAATAAAAATTGAAGGTGAGATTATATAATATATTTTACCCCATTGTAACATACATATAAAACCTCCATAGTTGTAATTATTGAAATTGAATCCTTAAATGACCTAAATTATTAATAATTCGTGATGTTAGAAGTTAATTTTAATTATATACACAAGTTAAAATAAATTATGATCGAAACATTAAATAACTCCCCAATAAATAGAAATTGCGGCAATGTCCCTCACTGATGTGATAATATTTTGAATTGTAAAAAGAAATAAATAATAAAATTGAATGAATCATTTTATATAATAAAATATGGATATTCATGAAATCCAATTTCAATGATTCATTAAAAAATACACATAAAAAATTGCTGATTATGTTATATATCCCTATGAAATAAAAGATAGAATAGAAATCCATAATGTCATGAGTTTCTTTAGAAGAACATGATTTATCTACCAGTATAATGGTCTTAAGGATGTAATTAATATATAATAAAATAATATTTATATTAATAATATCATATATGATCCTCTTATAATATTTTACCTTATATTTTTTATTATTATTTCATTATTTTTGTTGTTTTAGGTGTTAATTACCTTGTTTCCTCATGCGCTTTTTGGAAGGAATTTTCTAGTCGTGAACATATGACTTATTATATTTTATAAAAAAATAAATTAATTTAATAAATATAATATCTAAATATTTCATATATTTTTATAAAAACTGTCAAATGTTGTTCAGAGAAAATGAATCACATCTTTTCGTGGAGACGGCATGCCATTTGTACGTAGGAGGAACAATAACATTCCTATAATGAGTGAAAAGAGATAGAAGTAGGAGATGAATTGAATTTAAAAAATAAATAAATAATCATATATATGTAATATATTAATTAATATTTTGTTTTTTATATTCCATATAACGTGTATGTCAACGATGATTGACATCACTTCACAATGTGGTTGTATGTCGTACACACGAGGGACATTATCGTATTTAAAACATATATGAAATATATAATGTTTATGTGATTTATAAATTAAAAATAAACAATAAAATCAGATAAATCATATTTTTTTTAAATCCATCATTATAACAATCCACTAATGGTGGTTATGATAAAAAAAATTGTTACGCAAGGTGGTTATCTGTTACCCAAATGATCAATGATTTTTATTCCCAATTGACAGAAGTGTAGATGGATAAATATCATTACATAAACAAAATAAAATATATGTAAATGGATGAAATTATTTTTATTATATACTATGTTCTCATATTGAATGCATATATTAATTAAAGAAATAAAATGAAATATCTTTGTTATGGTAATTATCAACTCTAAGAGGTTCCTCCATTGGGTCTCCTATTATGGACCCTAAGGATTGTGTTTTGGGAGGATCAGAAGGTATATAATCTGACTAAGTGTGTGGAGAGATAATTTCATTTGGTTTGGTTAATAAACATGGATTGATTTGTGTGATAAAGAGAGTTTGAGGAGTGTGATTTAATATCTTTGGAATGGGAACCAAGTTAGAAATTATTTGAAAATTTAACAAAATTATCCAAAAATATAATTTAATTCATGTGGAATAATATTTTCAACAACCATATATTCAATAATTCAATGGATAATGATTTAATATGAACATAAATTTATATTTTCACATGTTCATAGGTCATCTTAATCATTATCTTCTTCGTTCTACCGCAAGTAAACACAATTTTATCTTAACATTGATAATTAATATTTACTACTTATCAATTCATTTCGGAAGAAAAACAAGTTTATAATATTATTTAATATATGTTATGTAGATTATAAATATTGTAACACCCCGAGCTTCCATGATACGCTTCACATTCAATAATGCAATAGCTTGCATTGTACGCAACTTCGAGTTCTAAAACACCGCGACTAATCAAAGTAGTCATTATGAATAGTAATAACCACTTTTTAAAATTATAGAAATTTTATATTTCAAAATGGACTTCATTTTTGGATTCGGAATATCGAAATTAGCCTATGTTGAATTTTTGGTATTTTTCTGAGAACTTCTGATTTTTTATGAATATTGAAAAATACATAAAAACAAATTTTTTAATCAACATAATTTATAGTGATAAATTATACTATTTAGGGGTTTTAAAGTATAATTAGAATATATTTTTACCATTTTATCCAATGGTGGTCATTAGAATTAATTTAACATTGAAATTGGACGTAAACCATTGCCAATCTTTTGATATAAATTGTTTCTTAAAACACGCTATTTGTTGTGACAGCAGGAATTTATTATAAAATTAATTAATGCAACTTATAGGTTTGGAATTTTGTAAAATAGACATCATTTTTGAATTTGGAATATCAATTATATCTTAGGGTGAAATTTTGGCATTGTTATGAAAAACTTCAATTTTTGATGAATAGTGAAACCACTATGTGGTAGTTAAATAACTGATTTTTCATTTAAATGAAATATTACCACTTCTGTGATTTGATTTTCAAAAATCCGACATACATGGTTGTCATTAATAAGTAAAATGTGGTTCAATGAGATCAAAATATTTTTTTGGTGAATAGTATCTTTTAAGTTCTTAATCGCGATTAGAGGTAATTAGTGTAGTTTAAGGTAAAAATAATGTTTTAATAATATGAGATGAGCTTCACACTTGTCCTAATCCTATTGGATGAGTCATGGCCGACCAATAAACCCCATAGGTCAACTTGGGGACCCAATGGAGCCACATTGGTTGGAAAATGACATTAATATATATATATTTAATGTTAAAATTAAATTGACACAAACATGAGTTGTTTTACTAAAACAGTTTTTAAGTAGGGTTAAATAAGTCCAAATTTTGATTATAAAAATTCATTAGAAAGATAAAAAGATTTCCTAAATCATAGTATTTTTTTTATTATTTTTAGACATTAAATTAATTAAATTAATTATGACATCATGATGATGCAGCGATGACCTCATTATTTAACGATTTAAATAAAATGGAAAGATAATGTAAAATCCAAAGCGTACACTTGTCAAAATCCTATTGGATGAGTAGATTTCGAACCATTATCATCTTATACTCGAATTATATATTTTTGGGACCTCTAAAATCCGAAACTCATTTTATAATAAAGTGACGTTTCTTTACTTTCCAAGAGTTCCCCTCCTCTCCACTTATAAAAGGCCCCCAACTCTCCCACCTCATTTACACTTTCATGCCATTTGGATCGGCCAACCTCTGCCCAAATACTCTCCCAACTTCCCCATCTTACTCCTAAAAGCCTCACTTTGGGCAGAACTCTTCCCAAGGAAGCCTTTGGCTCAAATCAAAAACAATTACCCGATTTTGAGGTAATGTCTTCTCTAATGTTGTTTTGTTTTATTTTTCTTCTCCAACCCCCTAAACTCTTTTTATTAATTTTTTTTGTAACAAAACCAGTATACTTAATATACTAGGATGTTTCTATAAGAGTTATTCTAGCTACACTTACACAAACCTACATCTAATGGTTAAAGAACATACGGTTTCTGTGGATGGCGAATTTCTGCCTCACGAAACGATGATTGTTCAACACTCATATAACACCTTCAAAGGTGGCCATTAAGATGTCACTATATTTATATATGATATATATTGTGTTTATGTTTTACTTATGCTTCTGTATTTCTCATTTATGGCATACTTTATGATTTCCATTACGGGTAAAACGCGATAATTTCATTTTAGGAAGTGTGGACTACCGCCCCCTCAAAGTGATTTGAATCGTTAATGACATATGTGGGATGTATAAAGGATGGATTAAATGGTATTATACACTATATTATACTGTAATTATATTATAAATTTATATCATTATGATTCCGTTCCATTAAATATGAAATAGAAATGAAAGTAGCATTCATGCGTACGTACGGCTTACCATCTCTATGAACAGTGCATTTCATTTCTTACCTCTAAATGTTACGTGACATTATGAATGAATGTATATACTAAATATATATCATATATATGATATCTACATCATGAATATAATTCTGGATATAATGGATATTTCACCACATGAACAACTTGAAATTATAGGAAGTTTATTTTTGACTCAAGTACCAAAGATCGACAAAACAACCGTTATTAACATAAATAATTACATAACGTTCATAACATTGTAATAAGTGAAATAAAAAGGATAATTAAATTGAAAATGGTTCTTAATAAGGTAGATATTAACTGTAGTTTATTATTCAGGAGGTTAAAGAACGGTTTGATCAAGTCGGACACGAGGTAAGGGAACTTCTTCACCCAATTTCCATTCTTTGGGTTAATCTCCTACTTTCAAATTATGTCATGATATTATTATGTCCTATTTTGTATTTTTACTTTCTTTATGTGTACCTATAGTGAATACACATAATAGATCTATTTTATTTTAAAAATGATCTTTTTAAGGACTTCGTCTCAATCTCCTTTCATTGAGGCATATTTTACTTTATACACAACTTTCTTTTATACGGTGTATAAACCCCTTTGACTTTTATGTTTATTCAAAAGGAATTTTTTTTATATGAAGCGTTTTACTAAACGACAAAAAGGGAATGTTTTTCTTTCCATACCTATGCTGCGACAACGACTTCTCCGCCGCCATGACCATTATTTGAGTTTTGGCTTCCTCTACAAGCCATCATTTTTTTCAATGAAAAATAAATACAAAGTTTTAACTTTCTTTTATTTTGGTATTGAAAATGGTTTTGAAAGCATTTTTATTATATCAATGTGTTGTATTTATATCTTTTGATTGAAATGTGGATATGTTATGTTTCCTTTATGCATGTTTTATATGATACGATTATGTTATGGTTTATGATATGTTTAAACCTATTCATATGAGGAATGCATTGGACTTAATAAGTGACGGGTGGAGCCCGCTATAGCTCCTCGATGCATCGGTAGGTCTCATGAGACAAACTAGTGTCTTGGCACGAGGCCTTGACAAAATCTTATTTGTGGTCTTGGCACGAGGCCTTGGCTATGTGGTTATGATAGTCTGGCATTATGCATTCCATCATTATGAAAGTGGTTATTGATATTGCATGTGATTATTCGACCAGTAGAATATCCATGTGAAGAAGTAAATGGCATTATCTCATTTTAATTTTGCCATATTATGTTGATGTTCAAGTTTAAAAGGATTTTGTTTTAGTTATACATTGACTTAAATTTTTATGTTTATTTATGAAAGCATTCGCAATATTGTTATCCTTACTGAGCATCTGAGCTCACCCCTTTAAAATTTTTAATATTTTCTAGGATGTGAAGAAGTATTTTATGAATGACCTGCAGGGATAGTCAGAAGAGGAAATGAGTGTGGACTATGAAGACTTTGTTATTAGTTTTTCACTTTATGATGTAATGTAACATTTATGAATGTATCTAGTGTTTCAAGGCTACTAAACTAATCGGTCTTTCGAGACATGATCTTTTGTGATCATGCCAATGTTACGAAGTAATGCACCGACTCTGGGTAGCTGGGGTCAGGGCGTTACAGTTGGTATCAGAGGCAGTTTAGTAGTAACCTTGGAAGCTAGATTTAGACAAACTCTGATTAGAGCACGTAGACCTAAGATGAACTTTGAGGATTAGTATAGAAGAACTTCCTAAAATTTCGGTATTGTAGAGATTCTGTGAGTTTTCCGAGAAATACATCCATGTCTGGATATGAGCAGGTAGAGGCGGCTCTGGCATAGATGTACCTAGGCGTAAAACCCAAAAACACCGCTTTGAGCTAGACTCGAACGGGAGCTGGTGCACGACAACGGGCCCTGCTGCACTCTTGGTTACGACACTACCGGGGGATATGCTTAGGATAATTCTCATTTTATTTACAAACCACTATGAAGGGTTATGAGTATATACTTTCTCAAAGAAAACATTTCTTTTTATGATTATGGATTATATCCATAAATAGTTCAATTTATGTAAAGTGTTTTATAAATATGGAATTATGTATTTTGATTCATAAACTAATCGAGTTTATGCCATTGTTTAGAAATGGCGCCTAGTGGAAGGAATGGAAACCGTATCAATGCACGAACTCCGTGTAGGGATTGCCCTCCTGCTCAAGATAATTATTGTGGATCTGGAGATACAACTGGTGCTGATCAACTTATTACCATACTGGGACAACTCACTCAGGTTATGAATAATAAACTTACTCGTATGGAGCACCCTGATCCACAACGTGGAGGATCAATGCTAGACCGTTTCATGAGGCAACAACCACCAACCTTCAATGGGAGTACAAATCCTATAGTATCTGAGCAATGGATAAATTCCTTAGAAAAATATTCCATGCCTTGGGGAGTAGTGAAAGGGAGAAGGTTGTCATGGCAGTTTACCGCCTCACTGGAGATGCCGATCAGTGGTGGTCTCTGATTCAAAACACAAAAGAAGATGATGACGTATCGAATATGGAATGGAGGGTGTTCAAAGAGCTTTTTCTTAGAAAAATACATTCCTCGTGACCATCGAGCAGATATGGAAAGGAAATTTCTGAGTCTGAGACAGAAGGAGGATGAGAATGTCGCAATGTATGAGGCTAACATTACAAGGTTAGCGAGGCAGGCTTCCGATTGTATACGTAACCCAAGGAGTAAGATTGATCGTTTCTTTGATGGGTTAAAACCATTTCTCCATCGAGCTTTAGTATCACAATCCTTCTCATCATACGAAGATATTGCCTCGTGTGCTATCAAGACAGAAAAAGAATTCTCTAAGTCTTATGACAACAAAGTAATGCAAGAGAAAAAGAGAACGGTGGAACAAGAGACAGATAAAGGGAAAAAGGGAAAGATGGATTTTCCATTATGTGATAATTGTGGGAAGAATCACCCTGGTACGTGCCTAAAAGGGATGGGAGTTTGTTATAAATGTGGAGAAAAGGGTCACCAGGCTCGTGATTGCAAGGGATAGAAAGAGGCTGTCAAAGTTGAATGCTACAATTGTAGAGAAATGGGTCATTATGAAAATGAATGTCCTAAGCGTCAGGGAAACTTACCTCAGAAAAGGCAAAGGGATCAAGTCCAATCATATGCTGTGACTACAGTTGAAGCGTAATAATTAATGTACTGGTGCTTTTCGACTCAAGGATTATATTCTGGTTATAAGAATAATGTGATATATATATATGGATTGTACTGAAGTACATTTTGATTTCAGTAAGGTTTTAATATGATTAAGGTAATCATATTTTTAGTATGTGACAATAAGAGAAACTTTTCTTTTTTTGGGGAATCTGAGGTTACAATTGATTTTGGAATTAAGAGACATTTTAGAGAAAGTCTGGACATAGGTATTTAGGATAACTATAAAGGTTGGAGTGGATTAAGTTGATCTTTGGATAGTATTGTTTATGGTTAAATCATTTCTGAAGATTATTTTTGGAATATTATAATACTGTAGTTTTAGGAAAAGGACAACCTGCAGGGTGGGGAATAACCCGTCGCGTCGGACAAAGCTGCAGGAATCGAACCCACAACTATAGTGCGACAAGCCTTTATTTCCTACCACTAGCCTACAGGAAGTCCCTGGTTATTACAAAATAATTTTACTAATCTAAATGTTATGTGTTAACATTTGGAACCATATACAATTAGGATAAATAGAATATTTTTGACTTCCGTTACCATTTTGAGTAAAAGATGGGTTTGTGGTAAAAATTTATTAACGAATGAAAGTATACATAACAAGTATGTATATTCCCTTACGTTCTTAGTAAATCTCCTAAATAAATTCCTCAACATTATAAAAGGTAACTTAAAAAAATGTTGTCGGTTAACATTTACAACTGGGGAATCAATGACCGTTTAACCAGTCTCAAGTTTGTGATTTTCTTGTAGTTAAACTTTCTCCTAATCCTGTTTTCTATAACTCTCCATCAGACCTTGATGGTTTGTTTCTCCTCCATATCCATATTTTCATAGAATCCTAGAATGGGCTATATCGGGTGACCTTTGTACTTATCTTGCTTTATTTTAATGTTATATATTTATTAACCTTATTTCCGATGTGGGTTTTCCACAAAGGTATTTTCTATTTTCAACCTTTTATTTTCAAAGAAAATTTTCAAATTGCGAGGACGCAATTTATTGAAGGAGGGGAGAATGTAACACCCCGAGCTTCCATGATACACTTCTCATTCAATAATGCAATAGCTTGCATTGTACGCAACTTCGAGTTCTAAAACACCGCGACTAATCAAAGTAGCTGTTATGAATAGTAATAACCACCTTTTAAAATTATAGAAATTTTTTATTTCAAAATGGACTTCATTTTTGGATTCGGAATATCGAAATTAGCCTATGTTGAATTTTTGGTATTTTTCTGAGAACTTCTAATTTTTTATGAATAGTGAAAAATACATAAAAACAACTTTTTTAATCAAAATAATTTATAGTGATAATTTATACTATTTAGTGGTTTTAAAGTATAATTAGAATATATTTTTACCATTTTATCCAATGGTGGTCATTAGAATTAATTTAACATTGAAATTGGACATAAACCATTGCCAATCTTTTGATATAAATTGTTTCTTAAAACACGCTATTTCTTGTGACAGCGGGAATTAATTATATAATTAATCAATGAAACTTATATGTTTGGAATTTTGTAAAATAGAAATCATTTTTGAATTCGGAATATCAATTATAGCTTAGGGTGAAATTTTGGCATTGTTCTGAAAAACTTCAATTTTTGATTAATAGTGAAACCACTAAGTGGTAGTTAAATAACTGATTTTTCGTTTAAATGAAATATTACCACCTCTGTGATTTGATTTTCAAAAATCCGACATACATGGTTGTCATTAAGAAGTAAAATGTGGTTCAATGAGATCAAAATAATTTTTTGGTGAATAGTAACTTTTAAGTTCTTAATCGCGATTAGAGGTAATTCGTGTAGTTTAAGGTAAAAATAATGTTTTAATAATATGAGATGTGCTTGACACTTGTCCTACTCCTATTGGATTAGTCATGGCCGACCAAGACAACCCATGGGTCAACTTGGGGACCCCATGGAGCCACTTTGGTTGGAAAATGACATTAATATATATATATATATATTTAATGTTAAAAGTAAATTGACACAAACATGAGTTGTTTTACTAAAACAGTTTTTATGTGGGGTTACACAAGTCCAAATTTTGATTATAAATATTCATTAGAAATATAAAAAGATTTCCTACATCATAGTATTTTTTTTATAATTTTTAGACATTAAATAAATTAAATTAATTATGACATCATGATGATGCAGCGATGACCTCATTATTTAACGATTTAAATAAAATGGAAAGATAATGTAAAATCCAAAGCGCACACTTGTCAAAATCCTATTGTATGAGTAGATTTCGATCCCTTATCATCTTATCCTCGAATTATATAAGTGTGAGACCTCTAAAATCCGAAACTCATTTTATAATAAAGTGACTTTTCTTTACATTCCAAGAGTGCCCCTCCTCTCCACTTATAAAAGGCCCCCACCTCTCCCACCTCATTTACACTTTCATGCCATTTGGCTCAGCCAAACTCTGCACGAATACTCTCCCAACTTCCCCCTATTACTCCTAGAAGCCACACTTTGGGAAGAACTCTTCCAAGGAAGCCTTTGGCTCAAATCAAAAACAGTTCCCCGATTTTGAGGTAATGTCTTCTCTAATGTTGTTTTGTTTTATTTTTCTTCTCCAACCCCCTAAACTCTTTTTATTCATTTCTTTTGTAACAACACCAGTATCCTCAATATACTAGGATGTTGTTATAAGAGGGATTCGAGCTACACTTACACACACCTACATCTAATGGTTAAAGAACATACGGTTTCTGTGGATGGCGAATTTCTGCCTCACGAAACGATGATTGTTCAACACTCATATAACACCTTCAAAGGTGGCCATTAAGATGTCACTATATTTATATATGATATATAATGTGTTTATGTTTTACTTATGCTTCTGTATTTCTCATTTATGGCATACTTTATGATTTCCATTATGGGTAAAACGTGATAATTTCATTTTAGGAAGTGTGGACTATCGCCCCCTCAAAGTGATTTGAATCGTTAATGCCATATGTGGGATGTATAAAGGATGGATTAAATGGTATTATACACTATATTATACTGTAATTATATTATAAATTTATATCATTATGATTCTGTTCCATTAAATACTAAATAGAAATGAAAGTAGCGTTCATGCGTACGTACGGCTTACCGTCTCCATTAACAGTGCATTTCATTTCTTACCTCTAAATGTTACGTGACATTATGAATGAATGTATATACTGGATATATATCATATATATGATATATACATCATGAATATAATTTTGGATATAATGGATATTTCACCACATTAACAACTTGAAATTATAGGAAGTTTATTTTTGACTCAAGTACCAAAGATCGACAAAACGACCGTTATTAACTTAAATAATTACATAACGTTCATAACATTGTAATAAGTTAAATAAAAAGGATAATGAAATTGAAAATGGTTATTAATAAGGTAGATATTAACTCTATTTTATTATTTGGAAGGTTAAAGAACGGGTTGATCATGTCGGACACGAGGTAAGGGAACTTCTTCACCCAATTTCCATTCTTTGGGGTAATCTCCTACTTTCAGATTATGTCATGATATTATTATGTCCTATTTTGTATTTTTACTTATTTTATGTGTACCTATAGTGAATACACATAATAGATCTATTTTATTTTAAAAATGATCTTCTTAAGGACTTCGTCTCAATCTCCTTTCATTGAGGCATATTTGTCTTTATACACAACTTTATTTTATACGGTGTATAAACCCCTTTGACTTTTATGTTTATTCAAAAGAAATTTTTTTTATATGAAGCGTTTTACTAAACGACAAAAAGGGAATGTTTTTCTTTCAGTACCTATGCGGAGACAACGACTTCTCCGCCGCCGTGACCATTATTTGAGTTTCGGCTTCCTCTACAAGCCATCATTTTTTTTAATGAAAAATAAATTCAATGTTTTAACTTTCTTTTATTTTGGTATTGAAAATGGTTTTGAAAGCATTTTTATTATATCAATGTGTTGTATTTATATCTTTTGATTGAAATGTGGAGATGTTATGTTTCCTTTATCCATGTTTTATGTGATACGATTATGTTATGGTTTATGATATGTTTAAACCTATTCATATGAGGAATGCATTGGACTTAATAAGTGACGGGTGGAGCCTGCTATAGCTCCTTGATGCATCGGCAGGTCTCATGAGACAAACTAGTGTCTTGGCACGAGGCCTTGACAAAATATTATTTGTGGTCTTGGCACGAGGCCTTGGCTACGTGGTTATGATAGTCTGACATTATGCATTCCATTATTATGAAAGTGGTTATTGATATTGCATGTGATTATTCGACCAGCAGAATATCCATGTGAAGAAGTAAATGGCATTATCTCATTTTACTTTTGCCATATTATGTTGATGTTCAAGTTTAAAAGGCTTTTGTTTTAGTTATACATTGCCTTAAATTTTTTTGTTTATTTATGAAAGCTTCCGCAATATTGTTATCCTTACTGAGAATCTGAGCTCACCCCTTTAAATGTTTTAATATTTTCCAGGATGTGACGAAGTATTTTATGAATGACCTGCAGGGATAGTCAGAAGAGGAAATGAGTGTTGACTATGAAGACTTTGTTATTAGTTTTTCACTTTATGATGTAATGTAACATTTATGAATGTATCTAGTGTTTCCAAGGCTACTAAACTAATCGGTCTTTCGAGACTTGATCTTTTGTGATCATGCTAATGTTACGAAGTAATGCACCGACTATGGGTAGCTGGGGTCGGGGCGTTACAGTTGGTATCAGAGGCAGTTTAGTACAAACCTTGGAAGCTAGATTTAGACAAACTCTAATTAGAGCACGTAGACTTAAGATGAACTTTGAGGATTAGTATACAAGAACTTCCTAAAATTTCAGTATTGTAGAGATTTTTTGTGTTTTCTGAGCAATACATCCCTGTCTGGATACGAGCAGGTAGAGGCGGCTCTGGCACAGATGTACCTAGGGGTAAAACCCAAAAACACCGCCTTGAGCTAGACTCGAACGGGAACTGGTGCACGACAACGGGCCTTGCTGCACTCTTGGTTACAACACTCCCGGGGGATATGCTTAGGATAATTCTCATTTTATTTACAAACCACTATGAAGGGTTATGAGTATATACTTCCTCAAAGAAAACATTTCTTTTTATGATTATGGATTATATCCATAAATAGTTCAATTTATGTAAAGTGTTTTACAAATATGGAATTATGTATTTTGATTCATAAACTAATCTAGTTTATTCCATTGTTTAGAAATGGCACCTAGTGGAAGGAATGGAAACCGTATCAATGCACGAACTCCGTGTAGGGATTGCCCTCATGCTCAAGATAATTATTGTGGATCTGGAGATACAACTGGTGCTGATCAACTTATTACCATACTGGGACAACTCACTCAGGTTATGAATAATAACCTTACTCGTATGGAGCACCCTGATCCGCAACGTGGAGGATCAATGATAGACCGTTTCATGAGGCAACAACCACCAACTTTCAATGGGAGTACAAATCCTATAGTAGCTGAGCAATGGATAAATTCCTTAGTGAAAATATTCATTGCCTTGGGGAGTACTGAAAGGGAGAAGGTTGTCATGGCAGTTTACCGCCTCACTGGAGATGCCGATCAGTGGTGGTCGCTGATTCAAAACACAAAGGAAGATGATGACGTATCGAATATGGAATGGAGGGAGTTCAAAGATCTTTTCTTAGAAAAATACATTCCTTGTGACCATTGAGAAGATATGGAAAGGCAATTTCTGAGTCTGAGGTAGAAGGAGGATGAGAATGTTGCAAAGTATGAGGCTAACTTTACAAGGTTAGCAAGGCATGCTTCCGATTATATACGTAACCCAAGGAGTAAGATTGATCATTTCTTTTATGGGTTAAAACCATTTCTCTGTCGAGCTTTAGTATCACAATCCTTCTCATCATACGAAGATATTGTCTCGTGTGCTATCAAGATAGAAAAGGAATTCTCTAAGTTTTATGACAACAAAGTAAAGCAAGAGAAGAAGAGAACAGTGGAACAAGAGATAGATAAAGGGAAAAAGGGAAAGAAGGATTTTCTATTATGTGATAATTGCGGGAAGAATCACCCTGGTACGTGCCTAAAAGGGATGGGAGTTTGTTATAAATGTGGAGAAAAGGGTCACCAAGCTCGTGATTGGAAGGGAAAGAAAGAGGTTGTCAAAGTTGAATGCTACAATTGTAGAGAAATGGGTCATTATGAAAATGAATGTCCTAAGCGTCAGGGAAACTTACCTCAGAAAAGGCCAAGGGATCAAGGCGAATCTTATGTTGTGACTACAGTTGAAGCGGAATAATTAATGTATTGGTGCTTTTGGACTCAAGAATTATATTCTAGTTATAAGAATAATGTGATATATATATATATATGGATTGTACTGCAGTACTTTTTGATTTCAGTAAGGTTTTAATATGATTAAGGTAATCATATTTTTAGTAAGTGACAATAAGAGAATCTTTTCTTTGTTTGGGGAATCTGAGGTTACAATTGATTTTGGAATTAAGAGACCTTTTAGAGAAAGTCTGGACAGAGGTATTTTGGATAACTATAAAGGTTGGAGTGGATGAAGTTGATCTTTGGATAGTAATGTTTAAGGTTAAAGCATTTATGAAGATTATTTTTGGAATATTATAATACTATAGTTTTAGGAAAAGGACAACCTGCAGGGTGGGGAATAACCCGTCGCGTCGGACAAAGCTGCAGGAATCAAACCTAGAGCCATAGTGCGACAAGCCTTTATTTCCTTCCACTAGCCTACAGGAAGTCCCTGGTTATTACAAAATAATTTTACTAATCTAAATGTTATGTGTTAACATTTGGAACCTTTTACAATTAGGATAAATAGAATATTTTTGAGTTCTGTTACCATTTGGAGTAAAAGTTGGGTTTGTGGTAAAAATTTATTAACGAATGAAAGTATACATAAAAAGTATGTATATTCCCTTACGTTCTTAGTAAATCTCCTAAATAAATTCCTCAACATTATAAAAGGTAACTTAAAACAAAAATGTTGTCGGTTAACTTTTCCAACTGGGGATTCAATGACCGTTTAACTAGTCACAAGTTTGTGATTTTCTTGTAGTTAAACTTTCTCCTAATTCTGTTTTCTATAACTCTCCATCAGACCTTGATGGTTTGTTTCTCCTCCATATCCATATTTTCATAGAATCCTAGAATGGGCTATATCGGGTGACCTTTGTACTTATCTTGCTTTCTTTTAATGTTATATATTTATTAACCTTATTTCCGATGTGGGTTTTCCACAAAGGTATTTTCTATTTTCAACCTTTTAATTTCAAAAAAAATATTCAAATTGCGAGGACGCAATTTATTGAAGGAGGGGAGAATGTAACACCCCGAACTTCCATGATACGCTTCTCATTCAATAATGCAATAGCTTGCATTGTACACAACTTCGAGTTCTAAAACACCGCGACTAATCAAAGTAGCCGTTATGAATAGTAATAACCACTTTTTAAAATTATAGAAATTGTATATTTCAAAATGGACTTCATTTTTGGATTCGGAATATCGAAATTAGCTTATGTTGAATTTTTGGTATTTTTCTGAGAACTTCTAATTTTTTATGAATAGTGAAAAATACATAAAAACAACTTTTTTAATAAAAATAATTTATAGTGATAAATTATACTATTTAGTGGTTTTAAAGTATAATTAGAATATATTTTTACCATTTTATCCAATGGTGGTCATTAGAATTAATTTAACATTGAAATTGGACATAAACCATTGCCAATCTTTTGATATAAATTGTTTCTTAAAACACACTATTTGTTGTGACAGTGGGAATTAATTATAAAATTAATCAATGCAACATATATGTTTGGAATTTGGTAAAATAGACATCATTTTTGAATTCGGAATATCAATTATATCTTAGTGTGAAATTTTGGCATTATTCTGAAAAACTTCAATTTTTGATGAATAGTGAAACCACTAAGTGGTAGTTAAATAACTGATTTTTCGTTTAAATGAAATATTACCACTTCTGTGATTTGATTTTCAAAAATCCGACATACATGGTTGTCATTAAGAAGTAAAATGTGGTTCAATGAGATCAAAATAATTTTTTGGTGAATAGTAACTTTTAAGTTCTTAATCGCGATTAGAGTTAATTAGTGTAGTTTAAGGTAAAAATAACGTTTTAATAATATGAGATGAGCTTGACACTTGTACTTCTCATATTGGATGAGTCATGGCCGACCAAGACAACCCATGGGTCAAATTGGGGACCCCATGGAGCCACTTTGGTTGGAAAATGACATTAATATATATATATTTAATGTTAAAATTAAATTGACACAAACATGAGTTGTTTTACTAAAACAGTATTTAAGTGGGGATAAACAAGTCCAAATTTTGATTATAAATATTCATTAGAAAGATAAAAAGATTTCCTACATCATAGTATTTTTTTTATAATTTTTAGACATTAAATAAATTAAATTAATTATGACATCATGATGACGCAGCGATGACCTAATTATTTAACGATTTAAATAAAATGGAAAGATAATGTAAAATAAAAAGTGTAAACTTGTCAAAATCTTATTGGATGAGTATATTTCGAAACCTTATCATCTCATCCTAGAATTATATAAGTGTGGGACCTCTAAAATCCGAAACTCATTTTATAATAAAGTGACTTTTCTTTACGTTCCAAGAGTGCCCCTCCTCTCCACTTATAAAAGGCCCCCAACTCTCCCACCTCATTTACACTTTCAAGCCATTTGGTTCGGCCAAACTCTGCCCAAATACTCTCCCAACTTCCTCCTCTTACTACTAGAAGCCTCGCTTTTGGCAGAACTCTTCCCAGGGAAGACTTTGGCTCAAATCAAAAAGAGTTACCCGATATTGAGGTAATGTCTTCTCTAATGTTGTTTTGTTTTATTTTTTTTTCTCCAACCCCCTAAACTCTTTTTATTAATTTCTATTGTAACAACACCAGTATCCTAAATATACTAAGATGTTGTTATAATAGGGATTTGAGCTACACTTACACACACCTACATCTAATGGTTAAAGAACATACGGTTTCTGTGGATGGCGAATTTCTGCCTCATGAAATGATGATTGTTCAACACTCATATAACACCTTCAAAGGTGACCATTAAGATGTCACTATATTTATATATGATATATAATGTGTTTATGTTTTACTTATGCTTCTTTATTTCTCATTTATGGCATACTTTATGATTTCCATTATGGGTAAAATGCGATAATTTCATTTTTGGAAGTGCGGACTACCGCCCCCTCAAAGTGATTTGAATCGTTAATGCCATATGTGGGATGTATAAAGGATAGATTAAATGATATTATACACTATATTATACTGTAATTATATTATAAATTTATATCATTATATTTCCGTTCCATTAAATACGAAATAGAAATGAAAGTAGCGTTCATGCGTACGTACGGCTTACCGTCTCCATGAACAACGCATTTCATTTCTTACCTCTAAATGTTACGTGACATTATGAATGAATGTATATACTGGATATATATCATATATATGATATCTACATCATGAATATAATTATGGATATAATGGATATTTCACCGCATGAACAACTTGAAATTATAGGAAGTTTATTTTTGACTCAAGTACCAAAGATCGACAAAACGACCGTTATTAACTTAAATAATTACATAACGTTCATAAAATTGTAATAAGTGAAATAAAAAGGATAATGAAATTGAAAATGGTTCTTAATAAGGTAGATATTAACTCTAGTTTATTATTCAGGAGGTTAAAGAACGGTTTGATCAAGTCGGACACGAGGTAAGGGAACTTCTTCACCCAATTTCCATTCTTTGGGTTAATCTCCTACTTTCAAATTATGTCATGATATTATTATGTTCTATTTTGTATTTTTACTTTCTTTATGTGTACCTATAGTGAATACACATAATAGATCTATTTTATTTTAAAAATTATCTTTTTAAGGACTTCGTCTCAATCTCCTTTCATTGAGGCATATTTGGCTTTATACACAACATTCTTTTATACGGTGTATAAACCCCTTTGACTTTTATGTTTATTCAAAAGGAATTTTTTTTATATGAAGCGTTTTACTAAACGACAAAAAGGGAATGTTTTTCTTTCCATACCTATGCAGCGACAATGACTTCTCCACCGCCGTGACCATTATTTGAGTTTCGGATTCCTCTACAAGCCATAATTTTTTTAATGAGAAATAAATACAAAGTTTTAACTTTATTTTATTTTGGTATTGAAAATGGTTTTGAAAGAGTTTTTATTATATCAATGTGTTGTATTTATATCTTGTGATTGAAATGTGGAGATGTTATGTTTCCTTTATGCATGTTTTATGTGATACGATTATGTTATGGTTTATGATATGTTTAAACCTATTCATATGAGGAATGCATTGGACTTAATAAGTGACGGGTGGAGCCCGCTATATCTCCTCGATGCATCGGCAGGTCTCATGAGTCAAACTAGTGTCTTGGCACGAGGCCTTGAAAAAATCTTATTTGTGGTCTTGGCACGAGGCCTTGGCTACGTGGTTATGATAGTCTGGAATTATGCATTCCATCATTATGAAAGTGGTTATTGATATTTCATGTGATTATTCGACCAGTAGAATATCCATGTGAAGAAGTAAATGGAATTATCTCATTTTACATTTTTCATATTATGTTGATGTTCAAGTTTAAAAGGATTTTGTTTTAGTTATACATTGCCTTAAATTTTGATGTTTATTTATGAAAGCTTCCGCAATATTGTTATCCTTACTGAGCATCTGAGCTCACCCCTTTGAATGTTTTAATATTTTCCAGGATGTGAAGAAGTATTTTATGAATGACCTGTAGGGATAGTCAGAAGAGGAAATGAGTGTGGACTATGAAGACTTTGTTATTAGTTTTTCACTTTATGATGTAATGTAACATTTATGAATGTATCTAGTGTTTCCAAGGCTACTAAACTAATCGTTCTTTCGAGACTTGATCTTTTGTGATCATGCCAATGTTACGAAGTAATGCACCGACTCTGGGTAGCTGGGGTCGGGGCGTTACAAATATGGAATCCAATTTTTCATGATGTATTAATATAAGTGTAAAAATGTTATTTAGAATTGTCCCTGCTGATGTGGTGGGAAAGAGAGGTTTTAAAGAAAAATAATTCAAATGTTTACAAAGATGTCACATCTAAATTAAATATAAAAATGATTTTACTTAACCAATATTGATTAATACATATATATTTTTCTAATTATTTATTAAATACAATTTAAAATTCCATTCTTCTTTAAAATTATTTTTTATGAAATAAATTCATTTATACATTAAAAATTATTATTTATTACTATTCATCAAATAAACAAAAACTATAGAAAAAACACAAAATCACTCTATGATAATTTTATATAATTATTTCAATAACGATGTTTAATTTATAAAATATAATTTTTAAAAGTTGTAAATAGTATAATTTTATTACATACGTGCTGCGTAAAAAACTTCTTCTAGAAAAATACATCTTCTTTTTACAAAACACATTATTTTTACAATTTATGGATTTTTATATTAGTTATAGCAGTTAGTATCATTTTTATCATACAACATACTAGCTATTTTATAATGGTCATGATTAAATAATATTTTTATGGGGTATTATCATTTAAAACTTGGTGTTTTCTGCTTCATATACTATAAATGATACTGGAAAATAATTATATCATATAGTATAAGCATTTTATATTCTTCTGGTACATCGACTCCTTTGGTTGCTGTTGATAGTAAAGTTCAATCTGAACCTGTGCTTACACTTGCATAGGGCAGCAGTCCTGCTGCCTGTGCTATCTACAGTAAACAAGCCGGCACACCTACTTCGTGTCCTGTGGGGCTTGTCATAACCTCACGACACCTCCATATCTTGCAGAATTCTATAGCTAATGAGACTGGGGTTGGTAGGACACTCTCTGGTGGTTCTGTATATAAAAGTGTTGGGCCTGGGGATTCAAAATTGGATGGCTCTAGGATGGATATTTCACCAGGCCGTAACTTGGCTCAACATGTGAATAGTAAATCTACCTCGAAGGTCAGTACTTTTAACTATTTTGAGATGCACTCAGGTAGCAGTGAAATTGACGAACACGAAAATGTTCAGGACTTAGATACAGAATAAGTGATGCTTCCAGTTGATGCTGGTCTTCCAGATGATGGAGGTGGGAATTGGGATCATGCCAACAATCAGAGGAGGGGTCAACATTCACATGTATGGGGTGGGAGTGTCAGTCACCATAGTATGTTGACTCGTTCACGGGTTGCTTGAATGTATTTTTGTTTTTAATGCATGTTTCCCATTGAAAATTTCTTTCTATGTTAATAAAGGTGTTTTTTGCCTCACCTTTTAAAAAAACATATTATGGAACTTATATTAATGTATCTTGTAATAACTAAAATTGATTAATTACTGAAAATTAATAGATTCTTACACCACCTTTATCCTAGTTCAAATCAATACTGGTTACATAAACCGAGTGTCGAAAATCAGTAATGAAAAACTAATATTTATATGTATTGAACTAATTTTTATAAGAATTATATATTGATATATTTATGAATAAGGTTCTTGGGTATGTATTTAATGGATTTATTTTTATTAATATTGATTTATAGTGAATGTTTATAATATATTTAGAGAAGGTGATGGTTTTCATCTTTGTTACCCTTTATTAATAAATATACTACATTTATAATCCCAAATTTAATTTATATTATGTACATATTTTCCAATTGAGATAAAATATTACGAATTTTCTATTTTATCATGAGTTTTTAATATCATTTGTATACCATCCATATCATGTGGATTTTATTTAGTTATTTCTAAATTTATTTTGGTTTCATGGCCTCAATTATAATTCCATCAATCATAAATCATTTTACACAAAATGATTACTTTTACAGTGTATTTACTACCCATTGATTTCTTATTATTACAATCCCTATATAACATTATATTTAAAACTCAAATCATGTTCCCTTTTTCTTGTGGAAATTCATTCATTTTTTTACTCAGTAGTGATGATTTTTTATAACTCAATTTTTTTTGTCCAGTATCGATCAAACATGGAACTTATATTACTAAAATTGGGTACATTATTCAATTTCATTTTATAAATATGTGTTTCATCATTACATTATAGGGAAATACATTTCCACCACATAAACCCTCTAGAAAATATTTCACTGGTCCAAGTATATTTTCTCTCAATAATTTCACTTTCATTCTCTCGATGGCCTATGATCATGTTATTCGAGTATTGACATTGTCATATAACCATTTCTCGATATGGTGTAAAAATTTATTTTTTTCATTATTTTAATTTGAATATGTTAACCTAGAAATAATGTTTTATATATGGGTATATGTATTATCATTACAATAACGATGTGTATGGATAATTTGACTATTTTCGATTTAACCATCCACCACTTTTCTACAGATTGGTTTGGACCATGATATCAATTTTTTTAGTTAGGAAAAATAAATCAATATTCCTGATGAATAATTGAATGAAAACACATGTTTTTTGTATATTTAAAATTAATATATTTGATTATATTGAGAGAAATATTTTATTTTGAGTTTTTTCCATTAATAATGGTATGGAATGTCTTGTTGTCTTATATGGTGAATTCATTGGTACTAAATGAATGATGGGTCAGTCATAAAATTATATATCCACTTGAGAAATAAATTGGTATTATTTTACAATAATTTTTTATTGATTTTTTCTATGCCTACAAAATTCATTAGAATATCTTGACTATTTTTTCAAAGATGAGTATAGTGTCTTGGAAGAAGTCCTTGAAGAAAATATATTCATGTCTAATAATTTGAATTCCAAAATAAAGACATCATTACATTCCATACAACTATATTCATTTATTGTCATTAGTATATAATTACCCTCATTTCATGTTGATTATGCTGTAAATTTTTAACCATTCCTTTAATAATATTTTCCCCATTTTTATGCTATGTTTTCTTTAGTTATATATTTAACCTATCAAGAATTTGATCAAGCAAGTTATTTTTCCCATTCTTCCATCTAATGAAGTAATGTATTACATGAGACATGTTTAGAATGATAACACCTAAATACTAATTTATATGGGATATTGAAGACCCTATATGGGCTTTGTCATTTCTTATATATTAGAAAAAATGACCCCATATTATAATAAACATGAGATTAATTAATTAAATATATGTGTTAATTATATAAACCTATAAACATAATGAAACCTAAATATTAGAGATAAAAAATATATACCATTGTTTTTTATTAATAATTGTTATATAGGATATTTCAAAATTATAATCAAAGACTCTATGAAATTTAAATTTTTTTGCACTAGATTTGAGTGTGTAGCACCATTGTATCTATTTTAATATCATAGGAAAGGATTAAATTAAGTTAATGATTAGTATTGTTTATGAAAATATGATGTTCTATAAGATATGTATGGTCACAATTTATAATCTACAGATAAAAATATGTATAGGAATATTATTTAATACAATGTAAATAATGGATAAAATATTTGTGGATTAGGATGATAGAACCATAGTGAAAAGCCTATTAATAAATATATGTAATAGATAACATCCTTATGTTTTTGTAAAATAGTGAACATGGTTTTTTACTAGTAATAAATCCCAATATAGAAAATAGAAACTATATGTTGGTATGACATGGATGCACTTAAGGGTAATCACTACTTTAATGGTATATTGAAAATTGAATCAATAATCAACATGGTTCATGTTGAATGGGTAATAGACTACACTCTTTTCTAGAACATCCAGGGATATATTAGTTGGAGAATAAAATTTTTTATTTTATTCATTATGAAGGATTTAATTATTATTTTTACTAATTAGGTTATTGAACTGAATAGAAAAATTACCATGGATAACCCGAGATTGAATAAGAGAGGAACATGTTGTTCTAAAAGTATTGTATGTTAAAAAAATTCATAAGTGAATAATTATTCATATTGTTTTTTATATTAATATTTTTAATTGTATCAGAAAAATATTGTTTATTGTATTTTGATGAAAAATTATCACTAATATAATTATTATAAAATAATGAATATTAAAACTGCTTTTTCGTTTCACTGAATAAGGGAGAATATATAAATTTGTGAGAATGTTGTTATCTTACTAGTAGTATAAAAAAGGATAATTTCCTATTATCACCTATTATAGTGTGTAATATATCTTAATTGAAAGTTATTTTTTATAATATTTTCTATTTTTATTAGTTATTTATATTCGTATATGATATTCTTTTACATTTTAAATGTTTTGGGGGGTTATCTAAATGCTCTTTGGATTTTCCATTTTTATTTCTACATTATTTAATGGGAAACTTATAAGAAAATCTAATAATAACCAATACATTGATTTATAAATAGAATACATTATCGAGGATTTTTATTATAGAACAAATGATTTAGTTAAAGATAAAAATTAGGTTAGATATGCACATGATGTTGATATAATAAAGGATATTTTATTTGAATAAGTATATTAGAGATTAATTGGTTCCCTTGGTATTGATAATTTATTTTTGATAATGTGTGTTATTATTTTCTAAAATTCTAGATAAGAATATATATTTTTCATTGGGTGATCTTAAAATATTTTGGTTAATATCATTTGAAGGTAATTTATAGTGTTATATTTTTTTGGATAAACAAATATTATATTTTGGAATAATTTAATGAAGATTCAAATAGGTTTTTTTCTAAATGTTATGTTATTAAGATTATCTTATTAGGGTATATACATACATGGATATTTTATTTTATGAATGATAAATCATTATTTCTTAAGGAAAAATTCCTTTTTAGAGAAATCATTTCTGTTATTACTGGATTTAGAATTTTTAATGAAAGATCACGGTAATTTGGGTTCTTTATTTTCAAGGATAATAATAAAATTTTAAGACAACAGAACTCATTGTAACTAACTTTAAACAATGAGTTATATTTTTAATTGTGGGTGATATAGGTCTAATAGATTATGATACAAATTTAGGAATAAAAAGTTTAGGCTAACATGAGTGTTTTATAGTGTTAGACTTTCCGAGATGACCTTTTTTTACTATTGGTTTATAATTATATCATAATTAAAACCTCTAATGTTAACTATTTTTGTTTTAGTATTGGATGCAAAAAATGGGAAGCAGGTGAACAATGGGTTCCTTGTTCATTGTAGAAACTATCCTAGGAAACATCCTAATAAGGAAAGGGATGTATTGTGGTATCTTTTTATTATTATAAAGAATCTATATCCAATTATAAATTAAAAATTGATCATATATGAAACCGTAAACTCCCCAAATATATTATGGATGAAATATCATAAATATTTGGGTGCCCTATATGATGATGGAATTGTAGAAGAAGAACTTTGTGAATGTTACTCAATGAATGGGATAATTTTTATATGTGGAAACGGTGGAAATAGAGAAAATATGAGTTCAATTAATATGATTGATGAAAATTCAACTCTTTTTCATCCATAATAGATTAATTAAAATAGCTTGTTTGAAAATAAATCATATGTTACACCCCTATTTTACAAACCCTTGATTAATTTTATCGATATGTTATAATTAATATTTGGAGGATGAAAGTAATTTTAGGGAGATAATGAAACATGATGATATTTTAAAGTATAATTACTTTTAAAAATAATATAAATTTACATATTTCTCCACAAGCGACACAAAATGTAAATGGAACCATGATATATTTAGATAAAATATAAATAGTTATGTATTATTAATAAAACCAATATATTTAATTATATGGAATTGATATGTGTAAATATTTTATTAATTGAATGTATATTGAAAATAATTTCTTCTTTTGGTTTTAAAGAAATTATTACTTTACCTAAAATGGCTTTTACGATCATTCAGTATATTGAAAATAATTTTTATAAAACAAAAGTGTATAGGATATGTTGTTATATTTTAATAAACAAAATATTATTAATTTATTATGTTTAAAATTAATAATTAATTGAAAAAAAGTTATCTGTTAAAAGTTATCAAATAAGAATACGTACAATTAATATTTGAAAATATTGTTTTCGAAAAAAAGATTCGATATATTTTATTATTATTTTAAAAAAATTATAAAAAATAATATAAATGATTAATAAAAATGATTTTGAATTTTTAAGACATTATATATAAAAGGACTTATATTGAATTTTTTATTTTATTGTTCAAAAAATGATAGTTTTATTGAGAAAAAAATTATTTTCGTGAAACTTATATTTTCATGAATTTATCATTATATTATAATAACATAGAAATGTATATAAATCCTAATAATAAATAAAATATATATTTGAGGATGAAAATTGTTTAATTTGTGAAATTGTTTGAACATAGAAATCATATGGCTACAATTATTATAACTCATTAATGTATTATATTAATATGAAAACTATTTCTGTTCTTTTCATTGAATCATTTTCTTTTTAAGGGATATAAAGATTTTAATTCCGATGGAATCCTAATACCCCATATTTAATTTATATTAATTTAATTTGATTCTATAAAATAAGTACCCACTATTATTCTGTTTTATATATATTGTAAAATAATTAAAATTATATTTCTATAAAAAACCTTTTTACTTGATTATGTCTATTTATTTTAAACTTACATTTTTTCAAATTTAGAATCATTATTGGATAAAATTGTTTTAGTCATTAATATTAATCTACCAAAGTAGAAAACATATAAATATAAATTTTTTATTATAATTTATTACTAAGGATAAAAATAAATTACCAAAGAAAAAAGGTAAATTTGGTTAAATTATTACATGTTGAACTAATATCCTTAAATTGAACAGTTTCTCCATAAATAAGAGAGGATTAAGTGATTATCAATGAAATTTAATTTCCATCACGTTTTATACCAATTTTTTATTTTTGAACATTAAAGGTATCTATAAATTTTTGTAAATGCATGGGTTGCCCACAAAACTACAATTTTCATGACTTATAGAAGGATAAAATCTTCAACACTTCTTGAATTACGTATCTATTGAAATTTTAACTTTAAATATTATGATTTTACAATCTATAAAACAATATGCAATGAAAAATGATACCCATATCAATCATCGTTATCATATTTGTCACAACATTAAGGAGGCATACATTTAATATTTATTACGCATCATTGATTTTATCAACACCTAGAATTTTATTATTATTTAATTTCATTAAAAATTTTAATAAGAAAAAAAATTAATATATAATTACCATTTATATAATATAATTTAATTTTATTAAGGTTATTATCATATTTACTCTCATAGGCCATCCATCAATAAGAACAAAATTGTTGTTCATGGATTGTGTGCACTATTGCCTCTATGAGATAACGTGTTTCATATTCATCCAAAAATTAAAAGATTGGATATATGGGTAGTATTTCAAGATAAAAATGATTTTTATTATATCATGAAGCTTATTATATGTAAAACCATAGATCATATTAATTAAATGAGAAAAATGATTGTATTTAATAAAATCTTTTAAAACAAGGGAAATATAAGGAAAATGAGCCCCTTTTGTTTAACTAATGACATTAATATAATTATCTCAACATTATATTTATTGGAAATTGGGATTTATAAAAATATTAAAAACATAATTGGTTAATTATATATATATATATAGTATATTTATATTAAAATTAAATTTTAAGTTCTGGGGTCTATGTGGATCGGCCCTTTGCATGCTCCTAAGGATTATGGGGCTAATAGAAGGATCAGAGAATGCATAGAGGGACTCTAGTGTTGATAACATGGAGTAGGAAAATTTCACAATTTGAAAGTGCGTTTAACAAAATCTAGAAGAATTTCATAGAACTAATGTGGGATTCTCATCGTGTAATATTTCAGGTTTTAAAGAATAATATTAAATCTAGAGGTGACGGTTTTTTAAATGGAAGCCAACATCGAAGAAATACGTGGCATGAAAGGGGATTAAACATTACCTAATACCCTAATGGTGTAATAAAAAGAAACATTCCGTCCTCTCAGGTTTTATGTCCCTATAGATGATACATCCCTCCAATTTTTCTCAGGTAACCTGAAAATCTTCACTTAGGCGTTTTGGAGATCCCTTAAATTAGAATCGATCTCAGGCATCAATCTTTAATGAATGGAAACCCCAACTTGATCCATGGTTTTATCTCTTTTTTTAAAAATATAGGTTTCTCATAGGTTTGATCTCATTTCCTCTAGTAAATTCTAATTTGTGCTATGGTGGTTTCTTACCCATGGTTGTAATGGGTTTCTCGTGGTATTCATGGTGCGGTGGTGCTGTGAAGTCCTCAGTTTGATACATTTCTTGCATCATAGGTTATCAAATATCCATTGGGCTCCCCATTCTCTTTTGAATAACATAAATGAACTTTTATGTAAGTGATTAGTTAATTAGATATTTATTTACATGAAATCATATAGTTAGAATGATTTTCCCCTTGAATATCA
This sequence comes from Viscum album, assembly GCA_963277665.1. Taxonomy (NCBI): domain Eukaryota; kingdom Viridiplantae; phylum Streptophyta; class Magnoliopsida; order Santalales; family Viscaceae; genus Viscum; species Viscum album. The sequence continues at coordinate 324,162,347 of OY728156.1, forward strand.
TTGAAATTGACCTAATAATAATATGAACCAAATTAAATAATTGAGATTGATCACATGATGGGGTTGTTGTTGTACCATGATAATAGGGTTCTTCTATATTTTCTAGATTGTGTGACATATATGATTTTATTTGATTATCTTGTTGTTCATGATGAAATTGGGGAAGAATATAATGCTAGAATGAATTGATAAATAAATTCTCAAAATATAATGATGATGTTTAAGGAATCCAGTTTTTATTCAAATTTTATCATAATCAAATTAATAAAAGTATACATTATTAGTGGGTTGGTTTGGAACCTAAATCATGGTAAATCTTTATGATAGAATAATTTAATGGTTTTTAAACTAATAATTTAATAAATAATTGAGATATTGAGATATCTTGATTCATAGGATTCTCACAGTTAGAACATATTATAATGAACTGGTAAACTGAAGATGGAATGAATAACAAGTTGTGTGATAAAAGATAATACCTTTCTAGGGAATGACTTTACCACATTATCATAAAGTACAAATTCATTTTTCATTTGATTGGTGACATCTCATTGTGTGTAAAGGATGAATTCCTTTCCATAGGGGCTAGATCTCAATTTCAATGTTCTTTTGCTGCTTCTTGTGATATGGTTGAGCCTTGAGGGCTTTTGTGGTTTTTAGGGGATAGGAGCCCCGAATGTGATGTAAGCCTTGGATGTATGTGAGTCGAGGGATGTTGTGGTATGTAGGTTTGGGAGGTATGTTTACTGTGGAAATATTTGATGCATAGATTGGAGAGAGGATTCCTTTTATGCATGTGGTACAGAGGGTAAATGATAGATGATAGAACATGTTGAAGTTGGGTATACCCATTGATAAGAATGTTTAATGTGTTTCTGATTATATTTATTTTTTATCCAGTATTTGTTTCGCACTAATTGAGAAATATGGTTTTGGTGACAATCCTTCCAAGAGAGGTGATAATCCTTGGGGCATGCCATGTTATTTATATGTTTAGCTTTTGGTGGTGGGTTGAGTCTATGAACCTATTGAAGGTGGAGAAGACTCGACAGGTAGTTCATTAACTCACCATGATGATCCCCATATGTTTATTTTCATAGAATATTTTTGTAGAATACCAATATATATGGATGATGGGAATGAATATTAAATAAATGAAAAAAAAATTTCCCATGAGGTTGGATCTTGATTGGATGCAATGATGAGGATATAATTCAAGGAAGTCGTGTATGCAGTTTGCTTATGCCTGAAGGGCATGTATATTTTTTGAAATGGTAATGTAATGATATGTGAAAATGATAATGGTAAATTAATTGTTTAATAATTAATTCATGCAATGTGAAACCAATAAAAATGGATAATGTAATTTAATTTAGATATTTACATTGTTGTATTCTTATAGTTTACCTTGACTTAGTAGTGGTAGTTGATAGTCAATGGGACATTATATATTATTTATTCCATGTCAAGGGTACACCCATATTTTGGTCATCCGATATAATAAATCTTGTAATTTAATTTTTCTTTATGCTACTACACCATGTCATTTAGAAAAACATACAACTCGTGGATTCAGAGCCCTAGGGTGTGTTTACCCCAATATTATGGTAGGATGATGGATGGATGAATACCCCCTTTTGGCCCCACTACCTTTTCCTGGATGTTATCTCTTATGGTATACATGATGGTTAGTTGTAGAAATAAAGGTCTGTTGAGGGATGTAATGTTTTCTGGAAATTCCACACCCAAATATTCTAGATATAGTATCTTTAGGACTACTTTAGGCATAATGTGTATATGATGTTGTTAATTGAAGATACATACTCAGCGTATAGGCCAGGATGGCTAAAGGTATAACACCAAACATATGATACATGTTATGTGAGGTATGGGGGATCCGAAAAACTCCCTAGTAACTTTTGGTTATGTGTAATGGGTGTATTTATTAATGAAGTCCATCTTGTAGTGCTTCTTCGATGTGTCTGTGGGCTAGCGTTTTTAGAGAGAGATCCTCAAGACATGTGACATTTGTGTAGAGTAGAAACATAGTGGGTAGGAAGTAGCTAGATACCCTTGATATTATTTATTTTATTATAATCTCATGTATGCGATACTTGTTGAGAGTATCCATAATGTGGCTGGTAACATAGTATTCATAATTTGATAATGAGTTAGATTCACTATTCGTTCACTGTGTTATAGCTGGTTTTATTTTCTTTTACACATAAGAATTCAGGGATGATACTACATATTATTCTATTATACTCACCATATATAAATATACACTATTTTCCAACTAATTTGGAGAAGATTAGTGATCATGATATTAACTACTTTTTTTGGGTTGCACAAGCCATTTCGGTGTAATGGTTTCTACCATCTTTAATTTCATTTGGTACTTGTTGTTTTCTTATTCAATTGTTATTTTGGGTTCTTGAAATTATATTTATATACATGGAGTTTCTTCTATATTGTAGTCTGAGATGGAGTTTATTGGTTCTATCTCATCTCAATTTTCTGTATGTGTTTGTCTTAGAGGGAAATATCTCAAATCTACATGTTTATTATACCATTAGTGTTGGTCGCCACCATTGGGCATACTCGAGGCAAGACTCGGTGGTCATTATCATTCATCTCCCATTTTTTCCCTATAAGGGCACACATTGTGGTGATGGGGTCATGAAAGAGTGATATGAGAGGATAAATTAAAGGATATGATGCTTTTACGAGTTAGGAACCACTGAGGATTCATGGGTTGTTACGGAAATGGTGTGAGTTAATTTTAGTAAATTGTTTAAACATAAGAGACCAACTAAGACCCAGGTATATAAGGCTCCCTATGATCTGATACATGGGCCTTTATACTAATATTGGATACTAAAAAATGTGATGTTGGTTATAGGATAGAGACCTATTAAATGATCATGTATCATTCATCTATGCACATGTTCTTGAATAGGTAGACCTTTGGATAAGTTAACCAATAAAAAAAACAGTTAATTAATGTAAAGTTATTCCATATTCTGGGATTATGATCAATAACTGTTTATTATTTTTTATGTATTAATTGAGGTCAATGTCATTGTTGGGTTTTTGAAGAATATTCTTAGTAGGTTGCACCAGCATATCGTTGTATGGTCGATTATAACGATGTGGCAAATTTGAGGAAGACACCATGAGAGTTTCAGTTCCAATGTCTACAATTTTCTGGGGGGTCCATTTTAGATGAAATCATATAATATTGGTGGGAGGAGTTTGATATTACAATCATTTGGTTCCATTATCAAAATAATAACTAGGTGTAATTGGACATGATGAAGCTATGTTGAGGAGTGATGTAGTAGTGGTTCCTGTTCCTCTGGGATCCTAGGTTTTCGGTAGTCTAGTAGAAGGATTTATGAGACCAGTTTCGAGCCGAGATTCATTCTTCGTCCTTGTAGCCAGCCATTCTCCAGGATTTGGTTACCCTTATGCAGGGGAGATCCAATATACAAGAGCATGAAGTATGTTTTAGGACCCTTTTTTGATATTATTTGAACCTACTGACGGATGAGGAGGCCAATGGGATGCATTTTGAGGAGGCTTTGAACAAAGGGATCTCATGCCAAGTCACCCTATTTATATTGAAGATGTTCCTCGAGATTCTAGTGGTAATAGATTTCATCCCGAAGAAATTATTTAGAACTAGATAATCATGATAGGGGTGTCTTCAAGATTATTCATCACGCTTATTTATGTTCTAGGGTTCCTAGTAGTTAGGACAGAAGAAAATTAGATCAACAAGGTGTTGGTCGCACCACTTAATGTTGCGTTTCTCTAGGGGTAGTGGATACAAGACCAATGATGAGGGATGAAATCTATATTTTTCATGTGGATACAATGGTCATCAGTATATATAGTCCTAAACTTTTGGATCCTTTAGCTTCTAGATGTTTTTACACTTTAGGTTCCCCGATTGAGGTAGTTCCAAACAATGCAGTAGTAGTAGGTTGATCTAGTATGTGATCCATAGAGTGTAGATGTGGTAGGCCAAGGGAGAAACCATTATTCGCCCCATCCTTATAGAGAATAGTGTGACATTATATTTGGTCTTTATTATGAAAAAATATTCCATGGAGAAGGTCGTGGAAATCTTCATTCTTTAGCATTTTACACGCCATGATAGGTAGAAGTTGTTTGAGGTCCCTATTCTTGTTTTATATTATGGTGAATTATATCTTTAACCATAGAGAGAAATACTTCTTGATATCATCATCACGTGTCCATGCTTTGGGATTTTTGTTAGAGAGTCTTACAATGCCCTTGGTGTTTAATATGCTAGTTGGACGTCGAGTTTAATTTTTTGTATTATTTAAAAACTGTGAGCTAGTGATGGGTCATCATTGCTCTTGGGGAGATTTCATATTTATACATATAAAAACATATGATGTCATCCTCAACATGGATTTGTTGTATTCTATGTAGGATTTTTTTGGACTACTTCAGTAGGTAGGCGATGTTCTTCGATGCTGATGGATATTCTATATTGTTTGTTATTGAGAGAGATCCTCGAACCAGATAGTGATGTGTTCTATACTTTTCATCCATGATGGAATGGATGATGCTTAACTAATTGTAGGTTTTGAATTCGGTGTTTCCTTGGGTTATATAATATTTCCCTAATGTCTTTCCATAAAAGGTTGTATCATTGTCACCTCGATGAGTGATAAATTTCAAGATTTAACTATATGGATGAAAATTTCTTATCTCCATGTGTCCCTATAAGATGGTTCCTTCTATGAGGTGAGAGATACATATATAGCTCAACAGTATGTTTCAGTATGGTTTTGTTCAGTCATGTGTGTCACCATTGGGTGAACCATTTTTGAATGTAATGAATGTTTCCAGTGGTATGAAGTTGTGTATCGACTATCATTGCATGAACCATGTAGCAATAAAGAACTCATATCCTCTTCACTGAATTGATGATTTATTTGAAATTGTGAATGCTGCAAGTTGATTCTTAATGGTCAATTTGTGGTTAAGGTATCCACAGATGCAAGTGAAGGATCATCATATTCCGAAGACTACATTCTATTGTCTTAATCAGAATAAAGAGTTTGACTTGATGATATTTGGTGGGACGAATAATCCAACAGTGTTCATGGGGATAATGAACTGTATATTCCATGAGTTCGTAGATACATTCATAGTGGTGTTCATCAACGATATTCTAATGTACTATTTGTAGAGACCCCAAACTTGATGTACATGGAATTTACATTACTTTATTGTAATAGGTAATACATATAAAAAACTAACACTCAAGGACCGTAATAGTTTAGTGTCTTTGGAAACTCGGAACATAATCATCTAATCATGGTGAAAGATCTTCAAAATCTCACATATAGTTCTTCCCTATTTGTTTTCATTCCTAAATACCATTATTTATATACTAGGGAAAAGAAAACATATAAAGGGTGAGCTCAAATGCTCAGTAAGGGTAAGCATGGAAAAAATAAAACAAACCATATATATTTGAACATAAAAACATGAACATAATGTTTAAACATCAAAATATTGAGCAGTGACATAAAACATGGCAGTACGTAAGGCATTGATCAAAATTGAACATCAACCATGATAAAATAGCTTGTAAATAAATCATGTAATTGTGGAAAAACATTAATCACATGATACGATTTCAATAGTAGACAAGGAATTGCTTCCAAGACCATCTTAGTGGACAAAGTCTCTTTTCGAATTGAGTTCACTCCTCATTCCAGTCCAGTAACATTGATCCTGATTAACATACCATTCTAGCCATGTCTATCTCATGACATAAAAATCATTACACAATTCATTGGAGGGAGATATATTTCCCACCCATCTCATAATGAAATCATTATTACGTGTTCCACAACATAAATATAAATCATTCATTATAACCCAAAGAATGAAATGTGTTTCATAAACATCATCCCATCATAACATAATCCATATAAAACAAATGGTTATCATTCCATTATAATAAAAGTGAAACCATGTAAATAATAGAGAAATTATACTTTAAAATACACATATTAAATAATGTCATCTAAGATGGAAAATGGTTTTCATAAAACACATGAAATGAATTATTGATTAAATATCCTTTCTTCTTCAAAATTATTTTCATTTCACAAAATTACAAGAAATTTTAAAAGAAAAGGATTATGTTTTAAATATTCATGAAATCTATTAGAGTAATATTAATTAAAATATGGTGTTATGAAACCGTAAAAATGCATTCATGCTGTATAAGTTAAAAATAAAAACATTCTCCTTATAGTTTGGTTGGAAAAGTCAAAAAGTACCACGTATAGTAAAAAAAGAAATATTCCTTCACAATGTAACAGTCAAACAATGGATAACAATGACATTAAACATACATGGAGGAATATTAAACACTTTATGAAAACATTTTTATGGAAATGGAAGAAAAATATAACCACAGTAAAGACTTACGAGTAAACAAACCCAGATAATAATGAGATTGGAATAATTATCACTTACCTTATGTCCAATTTCTTCCATATGTGTCCGAGACTCCTTTATTGTGGGTTTAAACATATTATTAACTTGTAAAAGAACCATAATAATATTTATGATATCATATATGATTCACTTATGACTTTATATTATCTGTTCATTTGTCAGTTCCATGTTAAAGCAGCGTTTGGGTAAAATCATTTCATTTATCGTACGTGTTTTCACTTGTAATTATTAATATGATTACATAGATCATGATTAGTTAATTAAAGAATATAAAACATGATTTATCTATAATTATATTCAGATTATACATATATATATCAGATCGATAAATGGAAAGAAATACACCGTTCATGGAGACGGTACACCTTACGTACACATGAACGATGTTTTCGTTTCCTTATTGAATTGAATGGAATTAAGTAGATGACATACATATATATATACATAAATACAGTTGAATTATTATGTCATATATTCCATGATTACTTATTACATATACTTTATAATCATTCTTGAATTGTTAACATGGAAAATGAATCTCATCGCGTCGTGGAGACAGTAATCCGTACGTACGCACGAGCGATGATATCATTACCATATATATTGAATGGAATTGGAGTGGATGATATAATATATTAGAATCATCATGATGTTTTAATAATAATATATATTTATTCTTTACACCATTATACCCATCCATGTAAGGTGGTGGTGGAAAAACATATTACACCACAGCCTGGAGACGGTATTCTGTACGTACGCATGCGTGGTGATTTCGTTTTCTGTAGGATGGATAGAAGGTGAAATAGGGTTTTTTAATATATATAATAACATATCAGTATATAATTAATACATATGTTATTAATTTATAATTAAACAAATAAATAAGAGGAAGTAGAAGAAGAAGGAAACATGAAAGAATTGGTAGAAGAGATTACCTCTTCTTTGACACACCCTTTTTAAGCTTCCTCTTAAAGAACATGAGTTCATCTATTGAGAAGGAAAGAAGCTCCAAAATGTTTCTAGGGAAGTGGAGAAGATAAATGGGCAGGGTTTGGCCGAGCTTGGAGGCTCAAAGGGTGTGAAGAGAAGAGGGGAGGGGTGCCCATTTTATAAGGGAGGAGAGGGGCACCTTTCGTAACAAAAGAAATATTAATATATAATAAATTTAAACTCACATAAAAACCTCCAAAAATGACTCAAATCAGAATATTAGATAATATAGGGTTGTAATCTCATCAACCAATATAATTTAGACATGTTGGGAATTTATTTTAAAAATTATCAAGTTGATTTATCCTTATTTAATCTATTTAATTTTATTTGTGGTAATAAGATTCTAATTTTTAAATTGATATAAATAATTACTTATGAGTTGTGAATTGTCCATAATTGGATAATTTATGACATTTAAACCATATAAATTTCAATTTATAATTTTTAAATATTATTTGTGATTTTTAATTATGCTATTTTTATAAAATAACAATAGTGTCAATTTTGACACTATTCATTTATTTGAATTTAAATAAAATCTTCATAGAATATATGTTCTAACTAAACAATTCAATAGATTCATAACATGTAATATTTATCTATAAAATTAGTTGAGAAATTTAAATAGTTAATATAATATTTATTTTAATATTTTAATAAAATTTATTTTAAATTTCAATCAATATATTAATTTCAACATCACTATTGTGTGACTTTTTATGAAAATTATTTAATCACTAAAAATTATAAATAAATTCACATTATGTAAATAATTTCATTATCTTTTTGGAGAATATTCATGTTCTATGTTTCATGAAATTAATCACAAAATTAAAATTATTATACTTATAAAATTTAAGAGAGTGACATGTTGTCACTTTCTTTGGTTTTAATTAAAAACGTTTTATGTCAAAAGTCCATAAAATTTATCTATTCTGACCTTGAGGTTATATGGGTCGACATTTAGTCATCCAATAGAATTTTGGAATGTATTTGGGTAATTTTATAATCATATTTTTACCCTTAATTATCTGATTTACCTTTAACTGTAGTAAATAAAAATTACCGTAGTTACTATTCATAATATCAAAAAAAATAAAAGCAACCTATTATCATAATTTAGACCCAATTAATTCAAATATGGAATAAATTTTTCTAAATTCAAAACACAGAAGTTGTAGTAATTAATTTAGAATTAACTCCATTGTTAAGAAAACGGGTTTTAAAAGATAAAAGATTTCAAAAGATTGAATGTTTTTACCTATGAATTCAATGTAAAATTAATGGTAATGACGTACATTATATTGAATGTTAAAAATATATTCTATTTATACTTTAAAAAAATTAAATGTTATAATTTAACCATATAAATTATTGTGATGAAAAAAGATGTTTTTAAATAAAATATAGCGTGTATTTACTATTCATTAAAATCTGAAAGTTATCAGAATAATATAATAAATTTATTCAAAGTAAAATTTTATATCATGATTCCAAAGATGAATTTTATTTTATCAAATTGAACTTTTAAATGCGTCAAAAACTAGATTTAATGTGGGTGAGCCATCAAAAGGCGGGAAAAATGTATTTTTTGAAAAATACTAATTTTACTCGAAAAATTCATTTTCTTCTGACAAGATATTCTAGAAAATTTTTAAGATGAATAATAATGTTATAACATTGAAAATTTAGTTAATAATATTCATAACATCTAGTTTATAATAATATTATAACCATATATCATTGTTTAGTGAAACATGGTATTTCATACAACACACGCTATTGAGGAAGGTCATGATTGCATGTAATGCGAGCCAAGTCATGGTTTCTTATAGTGCAAGACTCTTTTGTTGTTGCATATATCAAAGTCCAACCATATTTCATTTATACATTGAATATATATATATACACTAAATTTTGTGTATAATAACTATTATCAAACAAACTTGAAATTGTGTGTAACATGATCCAAGATTAGTGTTGTCTATACTGCAAACTAATATGGTGTTGCGTATAACGCAACATAATCTTGGTGTAGAATACAATAAAGATATGAATGAAATTAAAAAGAATATATCTTAAAAAAATTTGGGTGTTTCATTCTACCCCCCTTAAAATGAATTTCTCCATCGAAATATTTCGGGGTTATAAATGGTTTTTTTACATGAGAGTTTTCTTCATAGAAACCCACATCATAAAAAGTAATACCAAAACTTATCTTTAAAAACTAAAGTATGAAACGTAACGGTTACCCAAATTAACTAATCACTGGGTTTCCACAAAGGAGATCATAGGTGAAATTATAGATATGGAAGACAATTCTACCCATTATGTTATGACGAAGATTGGTAGAGGACATGGATATGAAAAATACAACAATCACAAAGCCATCAATTTTTGATGATCTGTGGTACCATCTGATTCATCAGATATGAGGGCACTAGGACAACATTTTTGGTTTTTAAAGATCATTTCCCTAAAGTTGATGAATTAAAATAAATACTTACTTGATTTTGGTACAATCTTACTGTTGTTTGTGCCTTGAACAATTTCCACTTCATCTCTAAAAGAAATGATGTTGAATTTGTCTTCCGTGAAGTGTTAGCAGATCATGTGATAAAATGTTTGGTCATTCCTTATGTCTCAAACATAAGGATAGCAAAAGTTATTAAATATACATAGGTCCATCTATAGTGAGATTAATTGTATATGGTTCCTAAAATGGACTTAAAATTCATATATCATACCGCCTAATATAATAAAACTAGTTTCTACTAACATGTGACTTCTTGTAGGCCAGTGGTAGGCGATAAAGGCCTGTCGCACTTCGGTTGTGGGTTCGATTCCCACAGCGTTGTCTGAGGCGATGGGTTGTCACACGTTCTGAAGGTTGTCCCTTTTCATAAAATATACTATTATAACATTCCATCAATAATATCGAAAAATGATCTAGCCTGAAACAATACTAACTTATGTTCAACAAAATCGATTATAATCTTTAGTCTTATCCAAAATACTTCTTTCCAAAATCATTGTATGAAGAGAACGATTACTAAAAAGGTCATATAACAGGAACATGAACACCATCATTTATCCCTCATATATCATATGATATATCTTGTTTGTCATATTAAAAACATGTGAATACATTAATCTTGTATTCTCTTGAAAAACGAAAACCCATTGAACCTTATTGAAAACATGAATTCTGTAAAAATTTAACACTTTCCACATACCAAAATCCAAAAATTTCTATATACTCAAACCATGATATAACTTTGTCCTTATATCAGTCATGTGCTCATTCATTTTTTTTCTTTATCCATTCATTATGCACATATATCATCTTCTTTACAAAAATATTTCAATCACTTTTCATGGTTACATGTACCATATTATTATTGAAAACCAATACATAGATATTCCAAAATTCCACGATACCATAAATGAGTTCCATGTTACCATTTTGAAATACCATTACATTAACACTTAATCATTACACAACATCATTTTCATACTCAACATCACAAATAGTGATCTTATGTGACTTCCATTTATCCTTTTCATTAATACTTTTCTCATGTCGATCATCATTAACCCTTGGATTAGGGCATTGATTAGCAGAATGCCCCATTTCAGTACACTTGAAATATTTAAATGTTGGTTGTGCGTTCTCTGTACTCTTTTATTTATTCACATCACGAGAAACCCGTTTTCCATTACTTCGACACTCATCTATTCGATGACCTTCTTTTCCACACTTTAAACATATTCTAGTCCCATTAAGACAAAATCCACCATGCTTCATTCCACACATTGAGCATAAAAAACATTCATCTTCTTTTCACCATTATTCTAAGATTTCTCCTTGAACTCCATCTTTTTTTTTTTGTCAGAACCATGAGATGGATATATAACATCAACTTCTAGTTCTACCTTGATAGAACAACGCACAATTTCTACATAGATACTGAAGTCTCTTATAGCTTATTCCCTTCGAATATTTGGTTTTAAGACACTAATGAATCGATCGACATTGCTTTCAGGTTGGATGATAAATCTAGATGCATACCTTGCATGCCATGTAAAATTCGCCTCATATATGACAACCGATTCATCATCCTTTTTCTTAAGCTCGAGGAACTCCTTTTCCATATTTGTTCGATGTTTAAGAGGGAAGTACTTATTGAAAGAAAAGTTCTTGAACTCGTCCCATTCCATGGATTCAATTTCATCTTGGGGCCTTGTATTCTTAATTAGTGTCCACCATTGGTCTGCTTCACCTTCTAAATGGTAAATAGCCAAAATGAATTTTTCATGCCCTGAACAATGATGTATGGAAAATATCTTTTCAATGGTACTGATCCACTGTTCAACAACAAGTGGATCAGAAGGCCCACTGAAAGAAGGTGTTCATTGCCTCATAAAGGGCTCAATAGAATATTTGTTCCCTTCTCTTCTCGTTTGGAAGTCCAGAATGATTCATATATTGTGTAAGTATAGAAATATGATTTTTCACCCCATTTCCCATTACATTTGGTTGATCAGGAGGAAAACAATTGCATTGTCCATTACATTGATCAACACGGGTCCTTCAAGTTCCATCCATCATCTAAAACCCAAAAATAAAAGTGTGAGAGGAAGAAATAATTATAGGAAACCAAGTTAATAAAGGGGAAGTACTTTCAATATATAACATCTTACATTTAATTCTATGATTGTTACCGTTATCCATGGACTATAACCTATAGTTATACTTAACCTTAGGTAAATCCCTAAACAAACCTTAGAAATATCTCTAGGGATCTCATTAAAGTTTTCGCATCCTAGTTTCCAAAGGTTGAATATAACTTTCCTTTGATACCAAGTGTAGAGACCCCAAACCTGAAGTACATGGAATTTACATTACTTTTGCAGAATACGTAATACATATCAAAAACCAAAACTCAAGGACCGTAATAGTTTAGTATCTTTAGAAACTCGGAACATAATCGTTTAATCATGGTGAAAGATCTTCAACATCTCCCATAAAGATCTTCCCCTTTTGATTTCTTACCTAAAACCATTATTTATATCCTGGGGAAAAGAAAACATATAATGGGTGATATTAGATGCTCAGTATGGGTAATCATGGTGAAAATAAAACAATCCATATACATTTTAACATAAAAACATGACCATAGTTTTTAAACATCAATATCAGGAGCAATGACATAAAACATGGCAGTACGTAAGTCATAGATCAAAATGGAACATCAATCATGCTAAAATAGTTTCGAAATAAAATTTGTAATTGTGGAAAAACATTAATCACATGATATTATTTCCATAGTAGCCTAGGAATTGCTGCCAAGACCATCTTAGTGGACACAGTCCCTTTCTGAATCGAGTTTACTCCTCATTCAAGTCTTGTTACACTGAATGAGATTGACTTACCGTTCTAGCCATGTCTATCTCATGATATATAAATATTTACCCAATTCATTGGATGAAGATATAGGTCCCACCCATCTCATAATGAATTCATTATTATGTGTCCCACAACATAAACATAAATCATTCATCATAACCCAAAGAATGAAATGGGTTTCATAAACATCATCCCATCATAACATAATCCATATTAAACAAATGGATATCATTTCATCAAAAGAAAAGTGAAACCATTTAAACCATTGAGAAATTATATTTGAAACATACACATATGAAATTATGTCATCTTAGATGGAAAATGGTTTTGATAAAACACTTGAAATGAAATCTTGATGAAAATATCCTTTCTTCTTCAAAATCATTTTCTTTTCACAAAATTCAATGAAATTTTTAAAGAAAATGATTTTTTTGAAAATAGACATGAAATATTGTAGAGTAAGTTTCATGAAAATATGTTGTTATGAAACCATAAAAATACATTAATTCCATATAAGATAAAATTAAAAACATTCTCCTCGTACTTTTTTCGGAAATGACAAAAAGTACCTCGCATGGTAAACAAATGAATGATTCTTTCACTAAGTAAAAGTCAAAAACGTGGTAAACATGACTATAAACAGACACAGAGTAATTTTAAACACTTTATGAAAACATTTTTATGGAAATGGAATAAAAATTTAACCCCAGTAAATACTTACGAATAATAAATCTCAGATAAGAATGAGATTGGAATACTTATCCCTTACCTTATGTCCAATTTCTTCTGTATGTGTCCAAGAATCTTGTATAGTGGGGTTAAACATATTATTAACTTGTAACAGAACCATAATAATACTTATGATATTATATATGATTCACTTACGACTTTATATTATCTGTTCATTTGTCAATTCCATGTTAAAGTAGAGTTTTTGGTAAAATCGTTTCATTTATCATTCGTGTTTTGACTTGTAATTATTAATATGATTACTTAGATCATGATTACTTAATTCCAAAATATTAAACGTTATTTATATATAATATATATTCATAATATACATATATATAATAGATCGATAAATGGAATGAAATATCCCGTTCAAGGAGACGGTAGGCCGTATGTACGCATGGACGATGTTTTCATTTCCTTATTGAATTGAATGGAATTAAGTAGATGAAATACACCTATATATACATAAATCCAGTATCATTATTAGGATTTATATTTCATTATTACTTATTATATATACTTTATAATCATTCTTGAATTGTTAACATGGAAAATGAATCTCATCGCGTCGTGGAGACAGTAATCCGTACGTACACATGAGCATTGATATCATTCCCATATTTATTGAATGGAATTGGAGTGGATGATATAATATCGTATAATCATTATGATGTTATAATAATAATATATAGTTATTTTTTACACCATTATACCCATCCATGTAAGGTGGTGGTAGAAAAACAGATTGCACCATGGCGTGGAGACGGTATTCCGTACGTACACATGCGCGGTTATTTCGGTTTACATAGGATGGATAGAAAGGGAAATAAGGTTGTTTCATATTTAAAATAACATATAATTATATAAGTAATAGGGATTTAATTACTTTATAATGAAAAAACTAAATAAGAGGAAGTATAAGAAGAACGAAACTTGAAAGATTTGGTAGAAGAGATTACCTCTTCTTCGATGCACCTATTTTAAGGGAAGTGTATAAGAGAAATAGGCAGGGGTTGAACAAGCTTGAAGGATCAAAAGGGAGTGAAGAGAAGATGGAATGGGTTCCCTTTTTATATGGGAGGAGAAGGGCACCTTTTGTAACGTATGAAATATTAATTTAGAATAAATTCATCCTCAGTTAAAAACCTCCAAAAATGACTCAAATACAAATTTTAGATGAGATAGTGTTTTAATCTCATCAACCAATAAAATTTAGACATGATGGGAATTTATTTTAAACATTATCAACTTGATTTATCCTTATTTAATCTATTTAATTTTATTTGTGGTAATAAGATTATAATTTTTAAATTGTTATAAATAATTACTTATTTGTTGGCAATTGTCCATAATTGGATAATGTATGAAATTTTAGAACATAAAATTTCAATTTAGAATTTTTAAATATTTTTTTTTATTTTCAATTATGTTATTTTTATAAAATAACTATAGTGACAATTTTGACACTATTAATTTATTTTAATTTAAATAAAATCCTCACAGAAGATATGTTCAAACTAAAATCTTTAATTGATTCATAACATGTCAAATATATCTAGAAAATTAGTGTAGAACATTAAATAATTCATATAATATTTAATTTTATATATTTAAAACCATTTGTTTGATATTTCAATCAATAAAATAATTTCAACATCACTATTGTGTCACCTTTAATGATAATTATTTAATCACTAAAAATTTTAAATAAATTCACATTATGTAGATATTTTTATTATATTTCTAGAGACAATTCATTTTCAATGTTTCATGATGTTTATCAGTAAATTAAAATTATTATACTTATAATATTTAAGAGAGTGACATGTTTTCACTTTATTTGGTTTTAATTAAATTATTATCATGTTCAAAATTCCATAAAATTAATCTATTCCGACCCTTAGTTGATATGGTTCGACTTTTAGTAATCTAATAGATTTTTGGCAGGTGTTAGGGTAATTTTATAATCATATATTTACCCTTAATTAACAGATTTACCTTTAACTGCAGTAAATAAAAATTACCATAGTTACTATTCATAATATAAAAAAAATAATAAAAACCTATTAACATAATTTGTACTAACTGAATTCAAATATGGAATCCATTTTTCAAAATTCAAAACACAGATGATTCATTAATTAATTTAAAATTAATCCCGTTGTAAAGAAAACGGGTATTAAAAGTTAAAACATTGCCAAAGATTGAAATGTTTTTACTTATGAATTCAATATAAAATTAATGGTAATGACATAAAATATATTAAATGGTAAAAATATATTCTATTTATACTTTAAAACCATTCAATATTATAATTTATCCTTATAAATTATTGCAGTGAAAAATGTTGTTTTTACATAATATGTATTCTCTTTTTACTATTCATTAAATTATGAAAGTTATTAGAATAATATGAAAATTTTATTCAAAGAAAATTTTTATATCCTAATTCCAAAGAAGAATTTTATTTTGTCAAATTGATCTTATAAAATTGTCAAAAACTAGATTTAATGTGGGTGCGCCATCAAATGGTGGTAAAACTACATTTTTTTAAAAAATACTTATTTTACTCAAAAAATTTATTTTCATCTCACACAATGTTCTAGAAATTTTTTAAGAATAATAATAATGTTATACAATTAAAAATGTAGTTAATACTATTCATAATAGATAGTTTATAATAATATTATAACCATATATCGTTGTTTAGTGAAACTCGGTATTGCGTACAACACACGCTATCGAAGAAGGTTGTGATTGCTTGTAATGAAATCCAAGTCATGGTTGCATGTAGTGAAAGACTCCTTTGTTGTTGAGTATATCAAAGTCCAAACATATTTTATTTATACATTTAATATATATATATATATATACTAAATGTTGCATTGAATAACTACTATCAAACAAACCTGAAATTGTGTGTAACATTATCCAATATTAGTGTTGCGTATACTACAAGCTAATACGGTGTTGCGTATAATGCAAGATAATCTTGGGGTAGCGTACAACAGAAGATATAAAAGAAATTAAAAAGAATATATCTTATAAAATCTCTGGGTGTTACACTCATTATCTAAGGAAGAGCATGGAGAGTACATGTATGCCATTTTGTGAGTTCAATGTGATCAGCAACTATTTGGGAAATGTCAAAGAGTGAATTTTTGGATATAGAAGTCCATTTATGATAGAAGTTTGTATCCCAGTAGGGGGTAGATAGGGATCCATCCAAGATTGAAGAATTTGTTTCTCATGTATCCCCCAAGATAGTAGGAGATATGCGATGTTACCCTTGTCTTGTTGGATACTATATAAGGTTAATAGCACATTTTTATCAGGTTACAACACCACTAAAAGTGTTTAAAATAAAGGATAAAGAATTATTGTGGAGTGATCTATATCAGGAATATTTTGAGTATTTGATGGAAATGTTGGTCAGAGGTCCAATTCATTGTATTCCAGTTGAAAGAGATTAGTTTTAGGTTTTCTATAACTCTTCGCATCATAATTTGGGTGGTGTTATGATGCATAAGATATTATACATTTCACTTGGGTCTTGGAATTTATGTCCACGTGAGTGTAACCACGACCCCAATGATCTCAATATTGAAGCGGTGGGGTTTTTTCTGATGTTTTTTACACATTACCTCATTATTGATCACTTTTCTATCATTATTGTAACGCCCCGACCCCAGTTACCCAGAGTCGGTGAATTATTACATAACATTGGCATGATCACAAAAGATCAAGTCTCGAAAGACCGATTAGTTTAGTAGCCTAGGAAACACTTGAAACATTCATAAATGTTACATTACATCATAAAGTGAAAAACTACAAAAACATGGTCTCTATAGTCCACACTCATATACCCTTCAGACTATCCCTGCATGTCAGTCATAAAAATACTTCTTCACATCCTAGAAAAATTAAAACATTGAAAATGGTGAGCTCAGATGCTCAGTAAGTATAACAATATACTAGAAACATTCATTAATAAACATAAACATTTAAGGCAATGTATAATCAAAACAAAAGATGTTTAAACATGAACATAAGCATAATATGGAAATAATAAAATGAAATAATTCCATTTACATATTCACATGGATATTCTAATTGTCAAAAAATCACATGAAATATCAAAAAACACTTTCATAATGATGGAATGCATAATTTCAGACTATCATAACCACATAGCCAAGGCCTCGTGCGAATACTACAAATATGATTTTGTCAAGGCCTCATGCCATGACACTAGTTTGTCTCATGAGACCTACCGATTCATCGAGGGGTTATACCGGGCTCCACCCATCACTTATTAAGTCCAATGCATTTCTTATATGAAAAGGTTTAAACATATAATAAACCATAACATAATCGTATCACATAAAACATGCATAATGAAAACATTAGATTTCCACATTTCAATCACAAGATATCCATACAACACATTTATATAATAAAAACATTATCAAAACCATTTTCAATACCAAAATAAATGAAAAGTAAAACATGGAATTTATTTTTCATTTAAAAATAAGTTATGGCTTGTAGAGGAAGCCGAAACTCAAATAATGGTCATGGCAGTGTAGAAGTCGTTGTAGCCGCAGACGTATGAAAAAAAACATTTCCTTTTGTCATTTAGTAAAACAAATCATAAAAAAAATATTCATTTTGAATAAACATAAAAGTCAAAGGGGTTTATACACCGTATAAAGGAAATTTGTGTATAAAACAAAATATGCCTCAATGAAAGGAGATTGAGATGATGTCCTTTACCTCATTTACGACTTGACTCGATCGTTATTTAGCCTCTTGAATAATAAACTAGAGTTAATTTATACATACTTAAGAACCCTTTTCATGTTCATTATTTCTTTTATATCACTTAGTACCATGTTTTGAACATTATGTAATTATTTAAGTTAATAACGGTCGTTTTTTCGATCTTTGGTACTTGAGTCAAAAATAATCTTCTTATAATTACATGTTGTTCATGTGGTAAAATATCCATTATATCCTAAATTATATTCATTTATTAGATATCATATATATCATAGATATCCAGTATATATAAGAATTTATAATATTACATAATATTTAGAGGTAATAAATGAAATTCACCGTTCATGGAGACAGTAAGTCGTACGTACACATGAACGCTCTTTCATTAATATTTTTTATTTAATGGAATAGTATCATAATGATATAAAGGTATATTATAATCCTAATATAATACCATATATAATTTCATTTACTCCATCCTTTATACATCCCACATATGTCATTAACGATTCAAATCACTTTGAGGGGGAGGTAGTCCGAACTTCCTAAAATGAAATTATCGCATTTACCCAAAATGGAAATCATAAAATTATGCCATAAATGAAAAATATAGAAGAATATGGAAAAAATAAACATAATATATATCATATATAAATATAGGGTCATCTTAATGGCCACCATGAGAGGTGTTAAATGAAGATTGAACAATCATCGTTTCATGGGGCAATAATTTACCACCCACAGAAACAATATGTTCTTTAACCATTAGACGAAGGTGTGTGTAAGTTTAAATCAAATACTTCTCATAAAAAAATCCTAGAATATTTAAGATACTGGTGTTGTCACAAAATAATGGAATAAAATGGTTTAAGGGGTTGGAGAAGTAAAATAAAACAAAAGAACATAACAGAATACGTTACCTTAAAATCGAGTAACTCTTTTTGATTTGAGACAAAGGCTTCGTTGGGAAGACTTCTGCCCAAATTAAGGCCTCTATGAGTAATAGAGGTAAGTTGACATCGTTTTTGGTTAGATTTGGGCCGAGAAAAATGGCTTTGATGATGTGAATAATGTGGTAGAGGTGGTGGCCTTTTATAAGAGGAGAGGAGGGGCACTCTTGGAAAGTCATGAAATGTTACATTATTATATAATGAGTTTCGGATTTTAAAGGTCCCACAATTATATATTTCTTGGATAAGGTGATAAGGGTTCGAAATAAACTCATCCAATAGGTTTTTGACATGTTTATGTATTAGATTTTACATTATCCTTTCATTTTATTTAAATCGTTAATTAATGAGGTAACTGCTGCATCATCATCATGTCATAAAACATTTAATTTACTTAATGTCTAAAAATTATAAATAAAATATCCTGATGTAGAAAATCATTTTATATTTTCAATGAATATTTATAGTCAAAAATATAACTTGTATTACCCCTTGTAAAAATTAATTTAGTAAAACAATACATGTTTGTGACATTTTTATTTTTTACATTAATTAAAATGTTATTAATGAATTTTCTTAACCAAGTGGCTCCATGGGGCCCCCAAGTTGACCCATGTATTTTCATGGTCAGAAATTACTCATCCAATAAGAGTAGGACATGTTTCAAGGTATTTTTATATTATTATAACACTATTTTTACCTTAAATTACATTAATTACCTTTAATCGCGATTAATAGAACTTAAAAGTTACTATTCACAAAAAATTATTTTAATCCCATTGAACCATATTTTAATTCCTAATGATAATTATGTATGTTGGATTTTTTAAAATCAAATCACAGAGGTCGTAAAATTTCATTTAAATGAAAAATCAGTTTTTTAACTACCACATAGTGGTTTCACTATTCATCAAAAATCGATGTTTTTCAGAAAAATACCAAAACTTCACTCTAAGATATATTTGATATTACAAATTAAAAAATTATGTCCATTTTACCAAATTAAAATCATAAAAGTTGCATTAATTATTTTTATAATTAATTCCAATTGTCAAAACAAATACCATGTTTTTAAGAAAGAATATCAATCCAAAGATTGACAATTGTTTATGTCCAATTTCAAAGTGAAATTAATTCTAATGACCACCATTGGATAAAATGTTAAAATTATATTCTAATTATACCTTAAAACCACTTAATAGTTTAATTTATCATTATTAATTATTTTGATTAAAAAAATTGTTTTTAATTAAAATTTAGTAATTTTCACTATTCATCAAAATATAAAAGACATCTGACCAAAATTTCATCCAAGGCTTAATTCGATATTATGAATCCAAAAATGAAGTGCATTTTGAAAGAAACAAATTATAAAATATAAAAAAATAGGTATTACTATTCATAACGTCTAGTTTGATTGGTTGTGCTGTGTGTCAGAACTTGAGGTTGCGTACAACACACGCTACTCTATTATTCAAAGAGAAGCGTACCATGGAATCATGGGGTGTTGCATTCTCCTATCCTTCAATAAATTGCATCCTCTCAATTTGAAATTTTTCATTTAAAATAAAAGGTTGAAAATAGGAAATTCCTTTTCCAAAAACCCACATCAGAAATAGGGTTAATAAAAATATAACTTTAAAATAAAGAAAGAGAAGTACAAAGGTAACTAGAGATATCCCATACTAGGATTATATGAAAACATGGATATAGAGGAGAAACAAATCATCAAGGTCTGATGGAGAGTTGTAGATAGAAGGGTTAGGAGAAAGTTAACTACAAGAAAATCACACACTTGTGATTGGTTAAATGGTCTTTGATTCCCCCATGGGAAAAGGTAACCGACAACGTTATTTTTGTTTTAAGTTACGTTCAAAAAGTTGAAGAATTTATATATGAGATTTACTAAGAACATAAAAAAATATACTTACTTGTCATGTAGACATTCAATCCTTACTAAATTTTTACCACAAACCCATCTATCACTCTAAAAGGTAATAGATCTTAAAAATATTCTATTTATCCTAACCGTATAGGGTTTCGAAAATAAATTTATAATTCATCTATTAGAACTAAAAAACTACATTATACAGTCCAGGGACATCATGGAGTTCAGTGGTAGGCGATAAATTCCAATCGAACTGTGGTTGTGGGTTTGATTCCCACAGCTTTGTCTGACGCGATGGGTTGTCACATGGTCTGCGTGTTGTACATTTTATAAATATCCCAAAATAACCATAACAATAGTATCCAATGTAAAATATAATCCATTCCAACCATTATATTTATCCAAAACACCTCTATCCAGACTTTCTCTAAAAGGTCTCTAAATTCCAAAATCAACTGTGGCATCAGATTCTCCAAACAAAGTAATGTTTCTCTTATTGTCACATACTAAAAATATGATTACCTTCATCATATTAAAACCATAATGAAAACAAAAAGTACTGTAGTACAATCCTTATATATCTCATTATTCTTAAACCAGTACATCGTTGATACAACACTCATATGACATATTTATTTAATAACAACATAAGAACTCTAATCATTCCCCCTCATCTGTGGTAGTATCAAAACATGATTATTATCCCATAGGATCATTTGGGGCATACGCCGATGATTTGGACATTGGTTTGCATAGTGTCCCCACTCCTTGCTGATTAAGAATTGTACATTTAAAACCTTTTTCTTATTCATGGAGTCACACACTTGGTGTCCTCTTTCTCCACACTTATAACAAAATCCCTTTCCCCTTAGGAATGTTCCATGGTCTTTCTTCCCACAATTATCACATGTTGGAACAATATTCTTTTCCCTCTTCCCTTTATCCATCTTTTTGTCTTCTAACCATTTATTCTCTTGTACACCTTCAAATCCATAGGACTCCGAGAATTATTTACTTATCTTATTAACAAATGATACTATTTCTTCATATGTTGAGTACACATGGGAGACTATTTCCCTTTTAAATTTCGGCTTAATACCATGAAAGATATGATCCTTCTTACTATTTGGATCATACGTATTGTTGGAGTCCACATTCCTTCTACTGGGCACCATTTTAATACAATGGCATAAACTTGGTCAGTTTATGAATTGAAATGAATAATTCCAAACATGTAAAATACTAAATGTAAATTGAACTGTTTAAGGATATAATACATAATCATAAAGATGTTTTCATTGAGGAATAATATACTCATAAACCCTACATAATAGTTTGTAATGAAATCGTGAATTATCCTAAGCATATCCCCAGGGAGTTTCATAACCAAGAGTGAAGCAAGGCCCGTTGTTGTGCACCAGTTCCCGTTCGAGTCTAGCTCAAAGTGGTGTTTTTGTGTTTTACCACTAGATACATCTATTCTAGAGCCGCCTCTACCTACTCATATCCATACATGGATGTATTTATTAGAAAACTCACAAAATCTCTATAATACCAAAATTCTAGAAAGTTCTTATATACTAATCTTCAATGTCTATATTATGGCTATGTGATTTAATCAGTGTTTATCTAAATCTAGCTTCCATGGTTCATACTAAACTTCCTTCGATACCAACTGTAACACCCCGAAACCAGTTACCCAGAGTCGGTGCATTATTACGTAACATTGACGTGATCACAAAAAATCTAGTCTGGAATGACCGATTAGTTTAGTAGCCTTGGAAACACTAGATACATTCATAAATGTTACATTACATTATAAAGTGAAAAAATAAAATAACATTGTCTCCATAGTCCACACTCATATCGCCTTCAGACTATCCTTGCAGGTTAGTCAGAAAATACTACTTCACATCCTAGAAAATTTAAAACATTGAAAGGGGTGAGCTCAGATGCTCAGTAAGGACAACAATATAGCGGAAACTTTCATAAATAAACACAAACATTTAAGGTAATGTATAACTAAAACATAAGCCTTTTAAACTTGAACATCAACATTATATGGCAATAATAAAATTAAATAATGCCATTTACTTATTCACATGGATATTCTACAAGTCGAATAATCACATGCAATATAAAAAACCACTTTCATAATGATGGAATGCATAATGTCAGACTATCATAACCACGTAGCCAAGGACTTGTTCCAAGAATAAAAATAATATTTTGTCAAGGCCTCGTGCCAATACACTAGTTTTCTCATGAAACCTACCGATGCATCGAGGAGCTATAGCGGGCTCCACCTGTCACTTATTAACTCCAATTAATTCCTTATATGAAGTGATTTAAACATATCATAAACCATAACATAATCGTATCACATACAACATGCATAAAAGAAACATAACATTTCCACATTTCAATCACAAGATATCAATACAACACATTGATATAATAAAAACATTATCAAAACCATTTTCAATACCAAAATAAAAGAAAATTAAAACATGGTATTTATTTTTCATTTAAAAAAAAGATATGGCTTGTAGAGGAAGCCGAAACTCAAATAATGGTCACGACAGCGGAGAAGTCGTTGTCGCCGCATACGTATGGCAAAAAAAATAATTTTTTCACTTAGTAAAACACTTCGTATAAAAAAAATTCCTTTTGAATAAATGTAAAAGTCGGAGGGGTTTATACAATGTATAATGGAATGTTCTGTATAAAACAAAATATGCCTCAATGAAAGGATATTGAGACGAAGTCCCTTACCTCGTGTCCGACTTGAAACGATTCTTCTTTAACCTCCTGAATAACAAACTAGTGTTTATTTATTCTTTATTAAGAACCTTATTCATGTTAATTATTACTTTTATATCACTTATTACCATGTTTTTAACATTATGTAATTATTTAAGTCAATAACGGACGTTTTGTCGATCTTTGTTACTTAAGTCAAAAATAAACTTCTTATAATTACAAGTTGTTCATGTGGTAAAATATCCATTATATCCAGAATTATATTCATGATTTAGATATCATATATATCATATATATCCATTATATATATTAATTTATAATATTACATAACATTTAGTGGTAATAAATGAAATGCACCGTTCATGGAGACGGTAAGCCGTATGTACGCATGAACGCTACATTCATTCCTATTTCATATTTAATGGAATTGAATCATAATGATATAAATTTATATTATAATTCCATTATAATATCATATATAATATCATTCAGTCCATCTTTTGTACATCCCACATATGGCATTAACGATTGAAATCAATTTGAGGGGGCGGTAGTCCGCACTTCCTAAAATGAAATTATCGCGTTTACCCATAATGGAAATCATAATGTTATGCCACAAATTATAAATAAAGAAGAATAATGAAAACATAAACATAATATATATCATATATAAATATAGTTACATCTTAATGGCTACCATGATAGGTGTTAAAAGAAGATTGAACAATCATCGTTTCATGAGGCAGTAATTCGCCACCGACAGAAATAGTATGTTCATTAAACATTAGATGAAGGTGTGTGAAAGTGTAAATAAAATCCTTCTCATAAAAACATACTAGTATATTTAAGATACTATTTTTGTCACAAAATAATGGAATAAAAGGGTTTAAGGGGTTGGAGAAGCAAAATAAAACAAAACAACATAAGAGAAGACATTACCTCAAAATCGGGTAACTCTGTTTGATTTGATCCAAAGGCTTAATTGGAAAGACTTCTGCCCAAAGTGAGGCTTATAGGAGTAAAAGAGGGAAGTCTAGAGAGTATTTGAACAGAGTTTTTCTGAGCGAAATGGCTTTGATGGTGTGAATAAGGTGGTAGAGGTGGGGACCTTTTATAAGAGGAGAGGATGGGCACTCTTGGAAAGTCATGAAATGTTACATTATTATATACTGAGTTTCGGATTTTTAAGGTCCACAATTATTTATTTCTAGGATAAGGTGATAAGGGTTTGAAATATACTCATCCAACAGGTTTTTGACAAGTTTATGTCTTAGATTTTACATTATCTTTTCAATTTATTTAAATCGTTAATTAATGAGGTAATCGCTGCATCATGATGGTGTCATATAAAATTTAATTTATTTAATGTCTAATTTTTTTAAAAAAATATGATGATGTAGTAAATATTTTTATCGTTCCAATTAATATTTATAGTCAAAATTATAACTTTTATAACCCCCAGTAGAAATTGTTTTAGTAAAACAATACATGTTTAGGACATTTTTATTTTTACTTTAAATAAAAAGTTATTAATGTCTTTTTCTTACCCATGGTGCTCCATGGGGCCCCCAAGTTGACCCATGGATTTTCATGGTCGGCCATGACTCATAAAATAAGAGTAGGACATGTGTAAAGTTAGTTTTATATTATTATAACATTATTTTTAACTTAAATTACACTAATTACCTTTAATCGCGATTAATAAAACTTAAAAGTTTCTATTCACCAAAAATTATTTTAATCCCATTGAACAAAATTTTACTTCCGAATGAAAATTATTTACGTTAGATTTTTGAATTTCAAATCACAGTGGTGGTAAAATTTCAGTTAAATGAATAATCAATTTTTTAACTACCACTTAGTGGTTTCTGTATTCATCAAAAATTGATGTTTTTCAGAAAAATACCAATAATTCACTCTAAGATATATTTGATATTCCAAATTCAAAAATGATGTCCATTTTATCAAATTCAAAACATAAATTTTGCATTAATTATTTTTATAATTAATTCCTATTGTGAAAACAAATAGCGTGTTCTTAAGAAAGAATATCAATCAAAAGATTTACAATTGTTTATGTCCAATTTCAAAGTAAAATTTATTTTAATGACCACCATTGGATAAAATGGTAAAATTATATTCTAATTATACCTTAAAACCACTCAATAGTATAATTTATCAAAATTAATTTTTTTGATTAAAAAAGTTGTTTTTAATTAAAATTTAGTAATTTTCACTATTCAAAAAAATATAAAAGTTATCCGAAAACTTCCAAAATTTCACCCTATGCTAAATTCGATATTCTGAATCTTAAAATGAAGTCCATTTTGAATGATAAAATTTATTAAATTTTAAAAAGTATGTATTACTATTAATAACGTCTAGTTTGATTTGTTGTGGTGTGTGTTAGAACTCGAGGTTGCGTACAACACACGCTCCTCTATTATTCAAAGGGAATCTTACCATGGAAGCTTGGGGTGTTACAATTATTGATCATATAAGATAGAGGTAGGATTTATCCAATCTGAATTGAACTTTATTTAGTGTCTATGGTGTATATCATATACTAATACAACATTTATATTTTGTATAAACCTAGATAGGAAAATATTTTGGCTGATGCATTGAGCAAGAAGTAGTGTAGTGATGCAGTGTGTGAATCTTGTGATTCCAAGTGGGTAATGAATGAGAATTCGGCATTACACAAAGATATTAGAGATTTTAGGGGTAGAGGTTTCATTTTTCAGATAATGTTGTAGTTATCTATGGTGTAGAAGGTGGAGGAATCAAATTTTTGGGATCTTGAGCTAGAGGTATGGATAGAACATGTAGTTTTTGGTTAGGCTCCTAGTGGTTGGTCTAATGTTGAATGGCATCTAGTGTTGTTTCAGGGTAGTCATTTTATTCATTTTGAGATGCATGTTATGTTTCTGATGGAGTTAAATACTTCACATTTGACGGTACAACTTATCATAAAAAATATGCAATGAGCCATAAGAACTCGGTTTTGGTGGCCTAGTTTGAAATATATAGTTATATATTTGGGGCCTTAATGTTTCATCTACCAGAAGGTGATGGATGTGCACCGTGTTCCAAGTGGATTTCACTATCTATTAAATGTTCTTTAGTGGAAGTGGGATCACATATAGATAGAATTTGTTAAAATTTTAACTTGATTAATGAAATGATATCCCTCTATATAAGTGTTAATGGATAGTATTATAAAATCTGAAAACATGATAGGAATTTAGTAGTCATTATCAGTGGATTTTTTGTTGAGTAAGTATCTAGAGGAGATGGTGATACTCTATAGTGTTTCTATTAGGATCATTTATAATCGAGATTTTTTTTACCGCATGGGTGTGGAGAGGTCTTCAATATACTTTTGTTTCGTATATATTACTTAACACTTCTTTTCATCTATAGATGGACGGTCAGATAGAGTGGACCATCAAGACTCTTTCAGAAATATTCTACTTCTATGTATTGGATTTTGGAGGTTTGTGGATGAGGTACTTTACCTTGGTATAGTTATCTTATAATAAATGTTTAGACTATACCTTCAGTATGTTTCTATTTGAAAATGGGTATAACCAACCTTTCCATTCTCCATTGAGCAGGACTGGGGTCATAGAGTAAGTGATTCTCGGGCCAAAACAGGTATAGAATACAACAGAGATTATTTTGGTGATTCATGAAAGGACCAAAGTAGAGAAGTATCATTCAGAATCAAATTCTGATCGTAAGAGTAGACCTATATATTTCAATGTTGAGATTAAGTGTTTTTGAATGTGACCTACCATCAAAGGTGGTGTAGTGTTTGTTGTGGGAATAGGCATTCACCCATGTATATTGGGAATATCAAGGTGTTGGATTATGTTGGATCTACGAGAAATCAAATAGTGAATCCCCTATTAATAGTCCATATAAAAGATGTTTTTTAGTTTCAAAACATTATATATTTCTTCATGATGACCCACACATAATTGTTAGGGCATATATCCATGTTGACGATGATGAAAATATCAAAAAGTGGCATATAAGGGTCCATGACTACTAGGATGAGGTGTTGCGTGGGTTTTTTACTCCTTTGGTTCCTATCTTAAGGACTAATAACTGAATTTAGAATACTAACTCGGGACGTGGGTTTTAGATACACACCTAGTACCTTTAGTGGTTATATGTTTATCTCTTTTCTTGTGTCATTGTTCATTTTTTGGTCGTAGAAAGTTTCTCATTATGAGATGGATTAATCTAGTTTCTGTTTTTGTTACCTTTTTTTGAATAGGACCTCCCCCATGAGAGTGTTATGGATATGTTCATAGTTGTTTTTATTTTTCGTGCATGTTTATATAGTGAGTTGGTTGAGCTCTTTTGATGATAAGAACTTTGAGAGGTATGTCATAGGGTGGCTATTCAGATTACCTATTTCCCCCCTTATTATTTGGTTTTCGATAATATTGGACAAAATTATTTTAGTAGGAATCTAATTTAACTAAACAAAACCATGTGGATCGATCTTTTACATGTTTTTAAGATTTTTTTTAACTCTGAGGATGCTGAAATAAATTTTGGAGGGAATCAGTTATTAAGAACTGGGATCGGGGAACATTTAACAAATGAAAGTGGGTTTGACACCATGTGGAATAATTTCAGGATGATAAATATTTATTCTAATTGTGTAATATTTTGGGGATTGAAAAATAAAATAAAATTTAAGTGTGAGATATTTTTCAGGGAAATAGATCTTCATGAATTACATGACATGGAAGGGGATTACACCTCATGTAATCCCCCTGTGATGTAATGTTATAAAATAAAAGAGCTAACTGGGATGTCAACACTTATTTATGGTGTTTCTCTCCCTCTAATCCTAAGTGACTCGATAGTCCCCTCTGTGGTGACAGGGTGATCCCTTTGAGGTTAATTAATATTGGGATTCCATCATTGATTTTTGGTGAAATAACGTTATCCATAGTATATTTCACCCATTTTCATGGGTTTTCTCTTCTGTTTGATCTTGTTTCCTATGTAGATTATCTCTGTTATATTAAGTTTTCTTACCCATGGTTCTAATGGGGTTTATATTGGTTATCGTTAGTGTGGTGTTATTGTGGCATCCTCATATTCCTGCATTTCTTGTTGGAGAGGAGATTAAAGATCCGTTTGATGGTGCTTTCTTGTGCGAAGAACATTAGAGACCTATTAACTATAGTAATTAATTTCATCTCTAATTAATTACATGAAATCATAGAGTTTCCATGATTTTTCTCATTGGATCATAATGAAATTTACTAAATAACTATTTGAAGCATATTATATAATTGTTAGTGATCGCATGGTGATGTTGTTTTTTTACCGTGATAACTGTTTGTCTCTTGATTTATTAGATAGTGTGACATCTATAACATTCATAACATTTCAAACTATTCTTGATGGAAATTTTAATGAACTTAAAACTGATATTAATTGATAATTTAAAGATAAATGGTAAAGAGTCATGTTTAATGAATATGGTTGTTGTTCTAATTTGATGTTAATCAAATTAATACATTTATGCATTTTTTATTGATTGGTTGTGAACCTGAATCATGACTATTATTATTGATAAATGTATTAAATTTTTGTAAAATCAATAATTTGATTAATTTTTTATCTTGAGAGATTTGTTTATTAGGATTCCCTTAATTGGGACTACTGAATAATGAATCATCTAATTCCATATGGAATAGTTAACTAGTCGTGTGCTAAATGTTAATTCCTTTGTTTGAACTAAGTTACATTCTTTCTTGTAAAGGAAACGTGACTTCTAATTTCGGTAATATATAAATAATTTTCTGTAAATGAGGAATGGCTTGATTTAGGCCAAATATCCTTGTTTCAAGGATTATTTCATACTTCATGTGAAACGGTAGATCCTGGAAGGCTATTGTGGATTATGGGTGTTGGGAGGCCTAGATATGACATGATCCTTAGATGTCTGATCCTGGATGGATGTAATTGTATGTGTGTTGTAGAGGTCCCTTTTTGTGGCAGTATTTGATTCATAGTGTGGTGAGACGTATCAGTTTATACAAGTGGTGTCATAAAGGAAACCAGAGATGATGGAAGGGATTGAAACTAGGCTTACACATTAATATGAAATTTGGACGTGTGTTTGATTATATTATTTATTTACAAACTATCCATTCCCCACTTCATGAGCTAGATGGTTTGGGTAGCACTCCTTTAAAGAGGTAAATAGTTTTAGGGAATTCCATGTTATTTCCATGATTAGATTCTCATGGTTGGATGAGTCTATTCTCCTTCTATATGTGGTGAAGACTCGATAGCTACTTCATCTACATATCATGTTTAACTCCATGTGTTTGGTAGCATTGAATGTCTTTCTAGAGTACAGGGATGTTTGGAAAGTGATAATGATTGTTAAAAAAATAAATAATTGTTTAACCAATGGGGTTTTATTTTCCTATGATGCAATTATGGGTTATAATTCTCAGAAGTTCTAGAATCAGTTTACTGATTCTTAGAGTGAATGGTCCTTCATTAAAATAGTAATGTGATGGGATGTGGAAATGATAATGGTTAACTAACAGTTACATAATAAATTAAAATAATGATATAATTATAAAATAGGATAACATAATTTTATTAATTGTTTAAAATGGATGTCTTCTTATAAGATATATAGTCTTATAAGTGGCATCTGAGAGTCTGAGCGACATTAGCTGCAGTTGTGTCTGAGGCTATTTTATGACCACAGTGTGTTTGTGAGATATATTATATCTTGTTAATTTTTTTTCTTTATAAGATAGTCCACCCTTTGGGTTATATAATTTACACCCCTAGGATTTTGATAACTTGTAAATGTTTTCCCCAAATACTTTTTTGCAGGATTGATAGCTGACTAACCCCTTTTGACCCACTATCTTCTCTTGATAGTTTCTTTTGCTGGTATGTTGGGTAGTTAGCATTGAAATTATATTTTTCTAGAGGTCTATAATATCTTTTACTTATTTCGCACACATGTTTTCGAGATCTATATAATACTAAAGACTATTATACATGTAATGTGTATAGGTTGTGATGGCCTGGGGATCTTTACTCAATCTGTTGTATGTGATGGAAAAAAGAAATAATACATGAAATAAGATATATGTTATGAGAGCTATGGTGGATTGCAGAAGCCACCCAATTACATTTTTTATGTGTATACTGTGGTGTGTTGCAAGAGGTTCATGTTTTGGTTTTTTTCAAAATTTCTACGGTCTAGCCTTGTTAGAGAGAGGTTTTTAGGACATGTGACATTCGGAGAAAGTGAAAAAACTGCGGGGAAGTGTTAGAAGGGTATCCTTGATATATATAAATTTTTTTAGGCCAGTTGGAGCATCTTGGAGACAATTCTAGTTACTTCTAACTGGTGGGTTGCATGAGCTATTTGTGCTTCATGGTCGCTATCGTCCTTACATTATTACGGTAATTTTACTCTTCCATTTCAGTCGATGATGTTCTTACATGACATTGAATTTTTGTACATGGTATTTCTTCTATATTATAGACTAAGTAGAAGCTTATTGGTGGCTGTCTTATCTCACTCTTCCACATTTGATTCTCTTATAGGGTAATTACTATAATAAATATGTTTATTATACCCTTAGTACTTGTCTCTAACCAAGGGGATACTTATGGCAGTACTCGAGGGTCACTATCTCTCTTCTACCATTTTCGACACCCTTTGTGTTGCGGGGGTTGTGACAAAAATTCTCTCATAATAACACATTAATCTTAGTATGTTAATTTTTTAGTCAGATTGATCACATACTTGGCCAGGAGTATATATTTATATAATCGATTACTTAGAGAAAATATTATCAAGATAATATTTTTATAAATAGGTAAATAATGTTTATATTTTATTTATAGTATGGAAATATCAACATTTTAGTTCTCACATAAGAAAATAATTTTCATTCATCCATTATCTATGAAACAAGATTGTCATAGATTTGATCTTCATGGTTCATTACCAAAATGGAGGAAATGAAATTATAGCTTTGAAAAAATCCTGAAACATTTATTATAGTAAAGTATTTTTTCTTATAGTTGAATACATTAGGCCAAATATATACACAAACAACTATTCAATGAATATATTTCAATGTGTGAAATATTATTTAACCCCATTATCAATTATAGGTAAAGACTAACTGATATTTATATGTAAAAAATTATTATAAATACTGACTATATATGTTTATCGTTATGAATAAGGTTCCAGAGTATATATTTAATGATCTTATTTTTTTATTCATTGTTTTTTTGTAAGTATGAAATAGATCATGACACATTCAGGTTTTTATTTGAATATCCATTTATTTAGTTAAGTAGTATCTTTATGACTCAATATTTTTTATATTGTTCATATATATCTTATTTAAGATATAAAATAATTAATTATATTTTTATCATTCTATTTGAAGCTCATATTGAATACCAATCTTCCTAATTGTTTTGGTTCAAATGACTCAAAATCCCTAAGGGTTTATTTTTCTCAATTTTAATTCTGTGAGACATAATTAATTTTTATAATGATTTCTTTTTATTTTATAATTTTTTATTTTTATTTATTATTAATATAACTTTTGTAGTTGGATTAAATAGCTAAATCATGTTCACTTATTCATGTGGATTTTGATAGAGTTGATTCCCTAATAGTCAAGATTTTTGGTAACTCAATTTCCATAATTTATTTACAATCATTCAAGTAATATATTTTATATATGATGGGTACATTTTTTCAAATTATTTTAATAGGTGTTATTGTCTCTGTTTTTATGGATATACATTCATACCATATAATCTCTTCAGGAAATATTTTTATCATCTAGAGATATGTTATTGAATACCCTCTAATTTATTTCTCTGAATACATTATGATCATGTTATTATAGTATTGTATTATACATATAACCATTTATATATAATATGTGAACATAATATTGAAAATAATTTAGATTGTATTATGTTTAATAAGAAGGAAAATTAATCTATATAAATTGGAAAATGTATTGGAATTTTGTTTCAAATGATTTTTGGGAAATTGACTGTGTATTGTTTTATGATACACAACTATTAAATGGATTGGTTATGAACATGTTACCATAATAATTTACATGGATTAAACAATTGATACTCGTGATGATTTATTGATTGTTGAAACATATTGATTTAGTACTGAAATTCAATATCTATCAATATATACCAAGATTTTCTTAGGGAATGGTTCAAAAACTATTATTGACTCATATGGGAGTGTATTCGACATGAGCAAGGGAATAGTGGGGCCATAAAATATATAATATCTCTATGCATCTATATGTATCATAAGAAAAAATTGGATTGCATATTTGTTGAATAGTTTCCTAATTCAAAAAAATGTCCTGACGGTTGAATCAATTATAGGTAATGTATCTCGGAAAAGGTCCTCAATGTTATGATTTTGATGTATGACATTATTTTTTCCAATAGTATAAGACAAATAATATTGATTTCCATGTTTTTTATTTTAATGGAAATAGCATGATTCTAGTTTCAAGATGATTATGAATTCCTTTTGTTCAAATAATCATTCTATAATATTCCATCCATGTTTTATCATTATTATTGTTTTTATATGTTCCAATAATTATTATTTTATCCCACCCCTTAATATATTACCATTTTCATTAGTTATAATGAAATTCATTACACAGGACATGTTTAGAAGGGTCGAGGATGAAAATTAATTTATAATGTCTGATTATGTATCATTATAGAATATGTATTTTTATTTATTGTTATAAAAATACTTCATGATACAAAAAGAATTTGATTTATTAGTTTCAAATGATGCATATATCAAAAAAACACTAAAATAGAAATGAGTCACTAGTTGTAAGAGATTAAACATTCATTATTGATTTTAAAATTAAGGATGATTATATACAAAAATTCAATAATCGTATCAATGAATGTATGTAATGTTTTTATTTATATAACATGATCTGGGTTTTCATCTTAGAGGAATAAAAATTCAGGTTTATCTAAGTGATAAAATTTTTTTTAGGTAATATTTTTGACCCACTTAAAATGTTAGAAAAATAACAAGTTTCATCAATAATATTTAAGAAATTACATGTATATATAATATTTTTGAACCAGAAAGATGGCATGTTAGAATATTAAAATAGATCTGAGGCATATCTCTTGAAATGATAGGGTATCATGCAGAATGTTTTTAATTGTTTTAAAGCATCGAATGATTGTGAATAGATTATTATCAGTACTCATGGTATTAGATTTCAAAAAAAATTTAATATCACAAAAATATTATAAAATTAATGTTATGTAAAATAATTCCACATATATAAAGACATTTAAATTTTTTTCCAAAAATACATAGTATATATCTAAAAATTAGGTTATGTATGGAAATTTTTATTGGATATATATTTACATTTATTATTCTCTAAAAAATAATCAATTATACTAATAATTTTATGTTATCAAATTTGATTTTTCTACCTCCTATACATTCAATAGTTTCATTATCTCTACTATATCTCCAATAAATTTTTTCATTTCTATTTAGATAAATAAATCAACCAAAATTAACATGATGGTATTGGAAAAAAAAGAATAACTTGATGGTTGAATTTATATTCCTCTTTTACTCCTAATATACTAAAAAATAATAATTATATTATAAAAATATATAATGAAATATATATAAAAACGTTTAAAAATAATAATAGATCATAATTGGGTAACCTAATATTGGTATTGAGTCAAATCCGCTCAATCGAGCCAATTCGAAATACAAATTTAGGTTTTCTGGTGGGATGTATTTTCTTAATATAGAAAAAAAATTAATTTGTTTTATAAATGTACACATAGAAACACTGAGAGAGGGAACCACTAAAATATCTGAAAAAATACCATAAATGAATAAATATATTGATGTGTAGTATTGGATAAAAATTCAGAAACATGAACTTCTAGTTGGTTACTATATCCCTTATAAATTATCCTATAAAGTGATTTTAGGAATTAATTTAATCACTATATGATCTATAATAACTTCTATTGTGAACCACATTCTCTTCCTAGTTGGATATTATTAATACTCATCATTATCAAGGAATAAGAATGATATATATATATACACACACATTAATGTATAAATAATTTTTAATGGAATTGAGTATAGTAAATATCATGATGGATTTTATCCTGAGAGAGACCAACTACCTTAAATAGTATGTATAGGATCTTATCATTTCATTAATAATTCCTCTAAAAAACTATAAAATTAAAATATCTATAAGAGTCATTGATATATGATGATGATCAAGATCACTGATTTTATTTAGAATAATGAATTTCCAAAATTTCCTCTCTTGATTATGTTTCTATTAGGGAATCATCTCTATATATTATCATATTTTAATGTTATCTAGATCATCATTTTACTCAAAATCTTGAAAAAAAAATTATTTCCATATTTTTTCTTTTTGATAATACTTAATGAGTTGAAATTCAATAAATTCATTTTATAGAGGTATATATTTTTTACATTAAAATTGTTTACTATTTCATTGAAAATAATTTTACCATTTGTATCATATATATTTGATGATTCACCCATTATAATTTACATTATAGTTTTTATTTTGTGAGAACATATGGGAACAATAAAAAATTAGAATACTTATTTAGGTTGAGTTATTTTTAAATAACTATAAAAATCATAATTTAATTTAAATTCGGAATGTATTTTTTTCTTTAATTTGTGATAATTAGTAACCCCAATTAAGGTATAGTTGTTTATAAATAAATTGAATCAATTAAAGTAAAAAGAATTAAAATAATAGATAGAAAATGAATATTAGAATCTAAATTTGATAATGTGAAAATTTTATTGGGTAACAAATGTAGGCTCAATAAATTATTCTCAAAAGTATGTGAGACCCATAAAATTATAGTTCAATATAATATTTATCATGAATTGGGTATCATTATAGATGAAATTGGTTTATATCATCATGAATCCCACATACTTATTTTCCATTATCCCACTTATTATTTATTGATTTCAATTTTTAATTACATTAAATGAGACATGATGAAAATATTTATTAATGGAAACCGAAAATTATATTCAATGAATTTGTGCAAAAGTAATTTTTCTTAGGATATACTACATGGTTTCATTGTCGTTCTTTAATTTTTTTAGATATCTATTTTGTATTAGTAACATTTTCATGATACATTTGTTATCAAATTTATGTGACATAATAAATTGTAAATATTAAATTGGACACCAGGATTAAAAGCCTCAATGGGGTAGAATAGTGAATATACCATATACATATGTTTGTGAACACACAAAAACCACATTACACCATAAATAGACTGACCCATTACATTCAAAACACATCTATCTAAATGAAAAATAGGTTGAAGGGAGGGACAATGAAATCTCATAGATGAATGAAAACATCTATGAATGTATTTCTGGAGTTGACGAACTACACATAACATATTTTCTCTATCACTTCAATATAAATAATTAGAAGAAAATATTATATTATTTAAGTGAAGGGATTGAGTTACCCAGGTAATCTCCCCCAAAACCAACCATAATGTTTTAACATGAGGATCATGGAATTGTGAGACAATAGTAATTAGAAAAGAAAAAGACCGAGAAAAAAAATAAAAATGGCAAGAAATTTTTTAAAATGAATCTGTATATTAATATCTATGCAGTCTTATTTTATAGGAACCAAATGTGTAACCTTAAAATCTAGTATGTCCTATAATTTTTCATACACAAAACCATGGACATTGATTAATGGATTCTCTCTACATCATTAAATTGACATCACATTATTAAAATATGTATACATAATCATGGATCATCTCACAGATTCATGATTATTCTCTAATAATCCCTTAATCCACATAATATTCTTTATTATAGATGATTAAAATGGGGAATGTGATGTCCAACATTAATTGATTCGGAAGAGATAAAATAATGTGCATCACCTTGCTATCTGATTATAATTTAAAAAATATTAATAGAATATGATATTTGATCTAGAACCATTGATGGTTTTTGAAAGCCATCCTAGTTTCCAGGATTTCATGCCCAGAATACATAATATGAGTAGACTTGTTTTCAATTTTATAAATCCTTCATGGTGGGGGAGGTAATGTTTAGAAATTAAGTCCCCAGATATAATATCTATTTGATTATAGTCCTCTAATCCCCATTTACCCCCCATTCCTCCTCTTTGTGGAATTTTATATTATTATCCCGGGATGTTACCTTTATTGATTGAAACTATATTTTATTATAAAATAAATTATAAAATAGAAGTAAAACCATCAAAATAAGAACCCCCACTATTTAAAATGAATATTTCTCATCCAAATTAATATTTTGATTATATCCCATGTTTCAACCTCTTTTATTAAACTAATTTATTGTTTAATTCATGTCACCCTATTTAATTTCATCCCAAATAAAAAATAAATATTTTGTTCCATATCTATGTTTGGTATTTAAATAATGGTGTATTCAAATTATTAAAATATATTTTATATTATGGATATCTTTGTTCTCCTATACTTGGGATTTTATCTAAAACACCATTATATAGATTTCAAGTAATCTTTTATTAGAGATTTCATGAAACTAATAATTTTTTATATTTCTAAAAAAAATCCCATCATTTTTTGAAAATTATTTTACAAAATAATATATTTATTATTTATCTTAGAATATTTTATAAAATGAAAAAAGAAACTCCCTTTTAAAACATATTCCCAAGAATATATTTGAAATCATTTTGAAAATATATTCCCATTCATTTTGGGTTTCCAAATTAAATTACATTTTTATTATTAATTGAGTTTAAAAAATGTAGTTTTCATGGAATCATCTTTATTTTATTTTTATTTACAAAGTAAAAATATTATAAGATTTAAAAATTAATCATTATTTACTTGTTTATTTTTTCCAAATGTTTTCAAAAATGAGAATTTGTAGATTTGTATAACATAAATGATGTATGAATAACATTGGGATTAATAATCATATTTGGTATATACCAATATTGTTTCCACTAATTCCATTGATATCACAATAGCCTATATTTTATTCCACTAATTGATGTGTTTTAACAAATATGTTATCAATCACTTAATTATGGAAACCATTATGAAAATTCGTTATTGTTTATCTGTATAGGGAAATACTATATTGATTATTAGGTTGATTAAAGGTTATTTACCACGATTTTTTCTGAATATCATTTTATAACAATAACATTTCAATTAGTTTTTCATGTTCTAATGATTGAGAGTATTATAAAATATTTTTTTATGTGATTCAAATTGGAATGGATATGACACTGATTTTCTTTCAATTGGTAATTATGAAATTATAAATGAAACCCTTTTTCTTTAAATGGGTTTTTTATATTTTCATTATTTTTTATGATAATAGAAGAAGAAACTTGGGAAGATTGAAAAGTGGTGTGATAAATTTTGAGACCCAAAGCATTTTGTACATATAAATTACATTACTTTTCCAAAATACTTAATACATAACAAAAACAGACACAAAGGAATGTAATAGTTTAGTATCTTTGGAAACATGGAACATAATATTCTAATATTGGTGAAAGATCTTCAAAATCTCTCATAAAGATCTTCCCCCTTTATTTCTTACCTAAAACCTTTATTTATATCCTAGGGAAAATATAACATATAAAGGGTGAGGTCAAATTCTCAGTAAGGGAAAGCATAGAGAAAATAAAACAAACAATATGCATTTCAACTT
Organism: Viscum album; assembly: GCA_963277665.1. Lineage (NCBI taxonomy): Eukaryota > Viridiplantae > Streptophyta > Magnoliopsida > Santalales > Viscaceae > Viscum > Viscum album. Next base: position 324,201,274 of record OY728156.1, read on the forward strand.
CAAAACATGAACATAAAGTTTAAACATCAAAATCGTGATTTGTGAAATAAATCTTGGCAGTATATAAGGAATAGATCATAAAGGATCATAAATCATGATAAAATATCATGGAAAAAATTCATTTAATTGTGGAAAAAGATTAAGCACATTTATATGATTTCCATAGTAGCTAAGGCATTGCTGCCAAGACCATCTTAGTGAACAAAGTCCCTTTCTGAATCGAGTTCACTCCTCGTTCCATTCCTGTATCACTGAACCAGAATAACTTTATTTTCTAGACTAGTATATCTCATGAGAAATAATTCTCTACCTAATGAATTGGAGGGATATATAGGTCCTACCCATCTCTTAATGAAATCATTTTTACTTGTGCCACAAAATAAACATAAATCATTCATCATAACCCAAAGAATAAAATGTGTTTCATAAACATCATCCCATAATAACATAATCCTTATAAAACAAATGGATATCATTTCGTCATAAGTAATGTGAAACCATGTAAATCATAGAGACATTATACTTGAAACATACACATAGGAAATAATTTCATCATAGATGGAAAAAGGTTTTGATTAAACACTTAAAATGAATTCTTGTGGAAAATATCCTTTCTTATTCAAAATCATTTTCTTTTCACAAAATTCCATAAAATTTTAAAAGAAATTTATTTTGTTGAAAATAGTCATTAAATATTGTAGAGTATTCTTCATGAAAATAAGGCATTATAAAACCGTAAAAATATGTTCATGTCGTATAAGTTAAAAAAACATTCTCCTCGCACTTTTAATGGAAATGTCAAAATGTACCTCGTATGGGAAACAAAAGAAATATTCCTTATATACCATGTAGTAAAACAAAAAACGGGTAAAAAGGACTTCAAACATACATGAAACCTTTTTTTATAAAACAAGGACATGGATGATAAATATAACCCCAGTAAATAGTTACGAATAATCAATCTCGGATAAAAACGAGTTTGGAAAAGTTATCTCTTACCTTAGGTCAGACATACTTAGTACGTATCCTAAACTCCTGTATAATGATTTAAATAATGTCATTTACTTATTACAAAATCATATTCTTTGTTATAATATCATATATGGTTCACTTATGACTTTATATTACTTGTTCTTTTGTAAATTCAATGTTAAAGCAGCGTTTTGGGTAAAATTGTTTTATTTATCGTACTTGTTTGGACTTGTTGTTTTTGATATTATTGTTACTTATATCATGATTTACATACTTCCAGAATGTAAATCATGATTTATATATCATATATATTCAGTATATATATATATATATTAGATAGATGAATGAAATGAAATACACCGGTCATGGAGATGGTAAGTTGTACGTACGCATGAACGCTGTTTTCCATTCCTTATTGACATGAATGGAAGTAAGTAGATGCATATATATGTATAAATAAATAAAGTAGATTAATTATGTCATATTTTTCTTTGTTATTCATTATATATACTTTATAATCATTCTTGAGTGGTTAACATAGAGAATGAATCTCATCGCATCATGGAGACGGTAATACGTACGTACGCATGAGCGATGATATCGTTCCAATAATAATTGAATGTACTTAGACTGGATGAAATAACATCTCATAAATATTATGATTTTATAATAATCATATATAGTTATTCTTTACACCATTATACCCGTCCATGAAAGGTGGTGGTGGAAAAACAGATTACACCACGGCGTGGAGACGGTATTCCATACGTACGCACGCGCGGTGATTTTTATTTTTGTAGGATGGATAGAAGGTGAAACGGGGTGGGTTCATATTTATAATAACATATAATTATATTAGTGATAATTATATTATTACATTATAATTAAACATCAAAATAATAATAATTTGAAGAATAAAGGAACTTGAAAGAATCGGTAGAAGAGATTACCTCTTCTTTGATGCGCCTCTTTTAAACTTCCTCTTAAGGCACTAGAGTTTGTCTTTTGAGAAGACCAGAACCTCTATAATGTTTATATGGATGTGTAGAGGGGAAATGGCCAGGGGTTGGTATAGCTTGAGAGCTCAAAATTGTGTAAAGAGAAGAGGGAGGAGGTGCCCTTATATAGTAGAGGAGAGGGGTACCTTTGGAAACATCAAAAATATTAATTTATAATAAATCAATCCCCACTAAAAATCCTCAAAGATGACTCATAATATAATATTAGATTATATAGGGTTGTAATCTCATCAACCAATAAAATTTAGACATGTTGGAAATTTATTTTAAACTTTATCAACTTGATTTATCCATTTTTTAATCTATATAATTTTATTTGTGGTAATAAGATTCTAAATTATAAATTGTTATAAATGATTAATTTTGTGTTGATAATTGTCCATAATTGGATAATTTATGAAATTTTAGAAAATATAAATATAAATTTATAATTTTTAAATATTTTTGTAATTTTTAAACAATTTTATATTATGTTATTTTTGTAACATAACAATTGCGACAATTTTGACACTATTCATTTATGTGAATTTAAATAAAATCCACACATAATATATGTTCTAACTATAATATTTAATAGATTTATAACATGTCATATCCTTCATAAAAATTCATGGGGCACATTAATTTGTTCATATATTATTTATTTTAATATTTTTAAAACCATTTATTTGGTATATCTCTTAAAACAATAATTATTACAACATTTCTTGTATAATTATTTAACATACTTATTTGTTTCATAAGAATTACAAATAAAATCCTATGATGAAGATAAATATAATAAATTTCATAATAACATTTTTACTCAAATTTATCAACTTAAAATCACAACATTTAAATTGTTATATTTATTAAATTTGAAGGTGACATCTTTGACATCATTTTAAATAAAATAATATAAATGACTTAATTGGTTTTATAAGGATCCAAATGGTCCAACAATCTTCCCGTGGATGATTCGGGTATATATATACTCGAACAGTAATGTTTTATCAAGTTTATGGTCCTTTATATAGGTATTTTTATTTTAATAAAAAACCATATTATTGATTTTTCACTATATAAATAATTTCTACATCATTAATGTATAAGCTATTAATGTAATTAAAATTTTCTTAACAATTACAATTAAATTACCATGATAAAGAAAAAAAATTGATATTTGAAATGAGTATTTATAATAGAATATATATTCTGTATAACCTTATACTAAAAGTAATCTAATTTTTAAAGATTGAGTGAGACATATTTCACTTTCCTTTAAATAAAATAAATAAAAGATATTAATCAAATACAAGTGGATTCCATTAGATTCCATTTCTACCCAAGTATGATTTTGTGAAAAATATAATCATCCAATTATATTAAGTCAAGTGTTAGGATGATTTTATAATATTATATTTACCCTTAATTACATGATTTACATTTAACTATGCTAAATAAAATTAACCGTAGTTACTATTCATAATGCTTAAAAAAAAAAAAAATCTTATTTACAAAATTTGGACTTAATTATTCGAAATATGGAATCCATTTTTCAATATTAAAATAACATATGTTTCAGAAATTAATTTACAATTAATCATGTTGTTAAGAAAACATGTTTTCAAAATTAAAACATTGCAAAGGATTGAAATGATTTTACCTATGAATTCCATGTAAAATAAATGATAATGACATAAATTATTTTAAATAGTAAAAATATATTCTATTTATACTTTATAACCATTCAATATTATTATTTAACCATATAAATGATTACAATGAACAAAGTTGTTTTTAATTAAAATATAGCGTGTTTTTACTATTCATTAAAATATGAAAGTTACCAGAATAATATGAAAATTTTATCCAACGTAAATTTTTTTATCATGATCCCAAAAAATAATTTTTTTTTTAAAATTTAACTTATAAACATGTAAAAAAACTAGATTTAATGTGGGTGCTCCATCAAAAGGCTGAAAAACTGCATTTTTTGAAAAATACTTATTTTTTCAAACAAATTTATTTTGTTCTCATACCATGTTCTATAAAAAGTGTAAGATGAATTATAATCTCATAAAATTCAAAATTTATTTAATACTGTTTATAACTCCTAGTTCATAATAATATTATAACCATATGTCATTGTTTAGTGAAACCTGGTATTGTGTACTATACACACTATCGAGGAAGGTCACAATTGCATGTAATGCAAGCCAAGCCAGGGATGCGTGTAGTGAAAGCTCCCTTTGGTGTTGCGTATAACATAAATCAAAACTTATTTCATTTATACATTAAACAAAATATATACTTAATGTTGTGTAGAATAATTTCTACAAATGTAACTTGAAATTGTGTGTAATATGAGCCAAGAATAGTGTTGCGTATACTGCAAGCTAATACATTGTTACATATATCACAAGATAATTATGTTGTAGTGTATGACACAAGAAATCAATGAAATTAAAAATAATAATTCTCATAAAATCTTGGGTTGTTACATTCTACCCCCTTAAAATTAATTTCACCCTCGAAATTCATCGGGGTTATAAATGGTTTACTGCTTGAAAGATTCCTTCATAGAAACGTACATCGTAAAAAGTAATATTAAAACAAAATTTTAAACAGAGATGTATGAAATTTATAGGTTACCCAAATTAACTCATCACTGGGTTTCCACATAGGAGAACATAGGTGAAAATGTGGATATGGAAGAGAAACCTAACCATCAAGTTCTGATGGAGAGTGGTAAAGAACATGGCTATGAAAAATCCAAAAATCACAAAGGCATAAATTTGTGATGATCTAAGGTACTATATGATTCATTGGATAGGAGGACACTAGGACAACATTTTTGGTTTCCTTGATCATTTCCCTAAAGATGAAGAATTTGAATTAGAAGAAATACTTAATTATTTTCTTTACAATCTCACTATTGTTCATACCTTGAACAATTTCTACTTCATCTCTTAATGAAATGAAGTTGAATTTTTCATTCATGAAGTGTTAGCGGATCATGTGATAGAATGATGGGTCATTCCATCTGTATCAAATAAAAGGTTAGTAAAAGTTATCAAATATACCTAAGTCCATCTTTGGTGAAGTTAGTCGTATATGAGTCCAAAAATGGACTTATACTTCATATATCATACTTCTTTATATAATAAAACTAGTTTCTACTAACCCGGGACTTCCGGTATGCCAGTGGTTGGCGATAAAGCCCTGTCACAAATCGGTTGTGGTTTCGATTCCCACAGCCTTTTCCGATGCGATGGGTTGTCTCCCAACCTAAAAGTTGTCTTTTTCCTATAACTACATTATTATAACATCTCATCAATAATATCTAAAAATGTTCTATCCTTAAACAATACATACTTATGTCCAACATAATTTATTCCAATTTTTAGGATTATTTAAAAAACTTCTTTCCAAGATCATAGTATAAAGAAAACAATTACTAGAAATGTCATCTACCGAGCATGTGGATACTATCATTTATCCCCCATATATCATACAATATATCTTGTTGGTCACATTCCAAACATGTGAATACCTTAATCATGAATTATTTTGAAACATGAATTACCATAGAACTTTAGTGAAACCATGAGTGATGTCAAAAGTTAACTCTTTCCACATACCAAAATCCCAAAATTTATATATACTCAAACCATGATATAACAATATCCTTATATCAGTCATGAGATCATTTCATGTTCTCTTTATCCCTACATTATGCACAGATCATCTTATTTCCAACAATATCTTAATAAACATTCATGGTTACCAGTACCATTCAACATATACTTTAAAATACTTTAGAAAAAAATAGCGTAAAAATCCTTAGTTGTTTCATTATTACATAGTACCATTAAATTACCTATAAAACATAACTCTTGATAAAAATAAATCATTCCACTACCTTCTTAAACCATTGACCTAGATTCAACAATTCTTTCATCTCATATATCATTTTTAGTCTCATCATCATCATCAACATAAATACTACCCATATGACCATGCAGAATCTCTTCATGAAAATTTCCCTTAGATATTTGGTTTTCATAATGCTCGTACATTCAACATTTAAATTATTTAACCATTTTTGATGTCTTAGCATTACCGTTATCCATGTCCATGGTGTTAACTGAACCTTTTCCTTTACAATTACTGGCTTTGTGTCCTTCTTTTCCACACGCAAAGCATATTTCATTTCTGCTGAAACATTCTCCCTGATGCCTCTTCCCACATGATCTACATGAGGGGAATTGAACATTCATTCCTCTATGATCATCATGAAACTCCAAAATTATCTTATTAGCTGCATCGGCATACTTACCATTGTTGAGATTGTTGATCATATTATGAGATTTCTTATTAGGCATAAAAACGATATGTGGACTTCCAGATAAAATTTCATTTGGTTTCTCATGAAGGATATCATTCCATTGTCTATCTTATCCCCTATTATCATGAATATTCATGTTTCCAATCATTTTCTAAAACCCAAAAAGAATAGTGTGAGAGGAAAAAATCTTCCTAGGAAAACAACATAATAATGGGGGAGTACCTTCAATATATAACATCTTATTTTTAATTCTATGATCATTACCATAACTCTAGGACTAGAACCTATACTTATACTTAACCTTAGAGACATCCCTAGACATACCTTGTAAATATCTCTTGGGATTTCACTTATGTTTTCGCATCCTAGTTTCCAAAGTTTAACTAAACCTTTCCTCTGATACAAACTATAGAGATCCAAAGCATGATGTACATACACATTACATTACTTTTTTGGAATACCTAATACATAACAAAAACAGACAGAAAGGACTGTAATAGTTTAGTGTCTTTGGAAACATGGAACATAATCTTCTAATCTTGGTGAATGATCTTCAACATCTCCCATAAGGATTTACCCCCTTTTTTATTACCTAAAACGTTTATTTATATCCCGGGGAAAAGAAAACATATAAAGGGTGAGCTCAAATGCTCAATAAGGGAATGCATAGAGAAAATAAAACAAACCATATACTTTTGAACTTCATAACATGAACATAAATATTAAGCATCAAAATCTTGAGTTGTCAAATAAATCATGGTAGTACATCAGGCTTAGATCATAAAGGAAGATCAATCATGATAAAATAGCAGGAGAATAAAACATTTAATTGTGGAAAACAATTAATCACATGATATGATTTCAATAATATCCAAGGCTTTGCTGCCAAGACCATATTATTGGACAAAGTCTCTCTCTAAATCGAGTTCACTCCTCATTCGAGTCCTGTATCACTTAACCGGATTAACTTTCAGTTCCAACCATGTCTATCATAGGAGATATAAATCTTTACCCAATGCATTTGATGGAGATATAGGTCCCACCCATCACATAATGAAATCATTCTTACTTGTGCCACAAAATAAACATAAATCATTCATCATAACCCAATGAATAAAATGGGTGTCACAAACATCATCCCATCATAACATAATCCTTATAAAAAATGGATATCATTTCGTCATAAGAAAATTAAAACCATGTAAATTATAGAGACATTATAATTGGAACATACACATATGAAATAATATCATCTTAGATGGAAAAAGGTTTTGATAAAACACTTGAAATGAATTCTTGAGGGAAATATTCGTTCTTCATCAAAATCATTTTCTTTTCACAAGATTCCATGCAATTTTAAAAGAAAAGGATTTTTTTGAAAATATTCATGAAATATTTTAGAGAATGCTTCCTGAAAATAAGGCATTATAAAACTGTAAAAATCTGTTCATGCCGTATATGTTAAATAAACATTCTCCTCACACTTTTAATAGAAAAGTCAGAAAGTACCACGTATGGTAAACAAAAGAAGGATTCCTTAAATACCATGTAGTAAAAGTCAAAATGGGTTAAAAGGAGTTTAAACATAATTGAAACCATTTTTTAGAAAATAGGGACATGGATGATAAATATAACCCAAGTAAATACTTACGAATAAACAATATCAGATAGAAATGAGATTGTAAAGGTTATCCCTTACCTTAGGTCCGATATGCTTTGTATATATCCTAACCTCCTATATAATGATTTAAATAATGTGATTTACTTATTACAGAATCATATTCATTGTTATGATATCATATGTGGTTCACTTATGACTTTATATTACCCATTGTTTTGTAAATTCCATGTTAAAGCAGCGTTTTCGGTAAAATTGTATTATTTATTATACGTGTTTGGATTTGTTGTTCTTGATATTATTATGAATTATATCATGATTTAATTACTCCCAGAATGAAAATCATGATTTATATATCATAAATATTCATTATATATATATAATAGATAGATAAATTAAATGAAATACACAGTTCATGGAGACGGTAAGCCGTACGTACGCATAAACGATGCTTTCCTTTCCTTATTGACTTGAATGGAAGTAAGTAGATGACATATATATATATATAAAAATAAATAAAGTGGCTTCATTGTGTCATATATTTCATTATTATTCATTATATATAATTAATACTCATTCTTGAGTGGTTAACAAGGATAATGAATCTCATCGCGTTGTGGAGACGGTAATCCGTACGTACGCACGAGCGATGATATCGTTCCCATAATTATTGAATGGAATTGGAGTGGATGATATAATATCTCAGAATCAGTATGACGTTATGAAAAATATATATTGTTATTATGTACACCATTATACCCATCCAAGTAAGGTGGTGGTGGAAAAATAGATTACGCCACGGCGTGGAGACGGTATTCTGTACGTACGCACGCGCGGTGATTTCATTTTCCATAGGATGGATAGAAGGTAAAATGGAGTTGTTTCATATTTATAATAACATATCAGTATTTTTTTATATTTATGTTATTAATTTGTATTGAAAAAACTAAAGAATAAGATGTTGAAGAAGAAAGAAATTTGAATGAATCGGTAGAAGAGATTACCTCTTCTTTGACACAACTCTTTTAAGGTTCCACTTAAGGCACTAGAGATGGACTTTTGAGGAGACCAGAACCTCTATAATGTTTATAGGTAAGTTGATAAGGGAAATGGGCAGGGTTTGGCCGAGCTTGAAGGTTCAAATTGTGTAAAGAGAAGAGGGAGGAGGTGCCCTTATATAGGAGAGGAGAGGGGCACATTTGGAATCATCAAACATATTAATTTATAATAAATCAAACCCCACTTAAAACCATCGAAAATGAATCATATTAGAATATTAGATGAGATACAGTTGTAATCTTATCATCCAATAAAATTTAGACATGTTGGAAATTTATTTTAAACCTTATCAACTTGATTTATCCTTATTTAATCTATATAATTTTATTTGTGCTAATAAGATTCTAAATTTTAAATTGTTATAAAAAATTAATTATGTGTTGTTAATTGTCCATAATTTCATAATTTAGGAAATTATAGACCATATAAATTTTAATTTATAATTTTTAAATATTTTTGTGGTTTCTAAACAATTTTATATTATGTTATTTTTATAACATAACAATAGTGTAAATTTAGACACTATTCATTTATTTGAATTTAAATAAAATCCACACAGAAAATTTGTTCGAACTAAAATATTTAATATATTCCTAACATGTCATATCATTCAAAAAACTTTCATGGGGAACATTAATTTGTTCATATATTGTTTATTTTAATATTATTAAAACCATTTATTTTGTATATCTCTTAAAAAATAATTAGTATAACATTTTTTGTATAATTGTTTAATATACTTATTTGTTGAATTAAAATTAAAAAAAATCCTATGATGAATATAAATATAATACCTGTTTTAATAATATTTTTATACAAATTTATCATCTTAAAATCACATCATGTAAATTGTTATTTTTATTAAATTTTGAAGGTGACATCTTTGACAACATTTAAAATAAAATTATATAAATGTCTTAATCGGTTTCATATGGCCCTGAATGGTCCAAAAATAGTCCCTTGGATTCTTAGGGTATATATATATTCTATCAATAATGTTTGTTCAAGTTTATGGCCCTTTTTATTGGTATTTTAATTTTAATAAAAACCATATTATTGTTTTTTCACTAAATAAATAATATCTACATCATTAATGTATAAGCTATTAATGAAATTAAATATTTATTGAAAATTAAAAATAAATTACCACGATAAAGAAAAACATTTTATCTTTGAAATGAGTATTTATAATCTAATTTATATTCTGTATAACCTTATATTAAAAATAATCTAATTAATAAAGTTTGAGTGCGATATATTTCACTTTCCTTTAAATTAAATAAATAAAAGGTCTTATTCAAATACAAGGGGATTCCATTAGATTCCATTTCGACCCTCGTATGATTTAGGAAAAATTATAATCATCCAATTATAATAAGACTAGTGTTAAGATAATTTTATAATATTATATTTACCTTTAATTACCCGATTTACCTTTAACTATGGTAAATAAAATTTACCGTAGTTACTATTCATAATGCATAAAAATAAAAAGTATCTTATTAACATAATTTGGACCTACTAATTCCAAATATGGAATCCATTTTTCCTAATTCAAATCACATAAGTCGTATAAATTAATTTGAAATTAATCTCGTTGTTAAGAAAATGAGTCTTGAAAGTTCAAACATTGCAAAAGATTGAAATGGTTTTACCTATTAATTCAATGTAAAATCAATGCTAATGACATAAATTATATTAAATTTAAAAAATATATTCTATTAATAATTTAAAACCATTCAATATTATAATTTGACCATATAAATTATTATGATGAAAAAAGTTGTTTTTAATTAAAATATAGCGTGTTTTTTCTATTCATTAAAATATGAAAGTTATCATAATAATATGAAAAATTTATCCAAATTAAATTTTTATATAAAAATCCCAAATAATTATTTTATTTTTTCATATTTTACTTATAAACATGTCAAAAACTAGATTTAATGCAGGTGCGCCAACAAAAGGTGGCAAAACTGCATTTTTTGAAGAATAATAATTTTACCCAGAACATTTATTTTGTTCTCATACCATGTTCTATAAAATGTGTAAGATGAATTATAATGTCAAAAAATTCAAAATTCAGTTAATAATATTCATAACTCCTAGTTTATAATAATATTATAACCATATATCGTTGTTTAGTGGAACTCGGTATTGCGTATTACAGAGGCTATTGAGGAAGGTCGTAATTGCAGGTAATGCAAGCCACGCCAGGGATGTATGAAGTGAAAGATCCCTTTGATGTGTCATATAATATAATTCAAAACTTATTTCATTTATACATTAAACAAAATCTATACTTAATGTTGCATAGAATAGTTTCTACAAAACGAAAATGAAATTGTGTGTAACACGAGTCAAGAATATTGTTGCATATACTGCAAGATAATACAGTGTTGCATATAGCACAAGCTAATTTTGGTGTAGTGTAAGAAACAAGACATCCATGAAATTAAAAATAATAATTCTCATAAAATCTCGGGATGTTACACCAAATCACCATCTAAATTATTTGTTATATTTTTTAATGTAAAAAAATATGTATACATGGGTACCATAATGTTGTTCTCATGGATTATTGAATGTGTTTGACCCAAGAAGGTGATGTATATATTGGAAAAATTATGTTTTCTTCCAGGAATGGGATCAAGTGTGTGATTCATTAATGTTGGGATTTCTTATACCCATTGTTGTGCCATAATTCTCTTATACTTATTCTCTTAGTTTTGAAGTTGAGTATAATCTTTGATTTTTAAAGAAGATATTCTGTTATTGTTATATTTTTAATAAATGGTCATTTAATGTATAAAATATGTTACCTTGGTACCATGTATGTAAATAATGTAAATTAAATTATTATATTAGTTTTATGTGATTATTATTAGATTTAATACCAATTTTATATTTATTTAAGTAAAAAACTTAATCATCGCACATGGTGTTAAAGTTAAATTTTAAATGTTTTTATTTTTTTCACGAGTACATGATGTGGGGGTTTATGGTTTGTCCTCTACAATTTATTGGTTCGTTATAAATTTCTATTGGGTTATGTATCCAAACTATGTGTTGTATTTTCATTGAAACATATCAACAAAGCATCCTAAAAACCATGAATACAATAGGAAGGAAATCCATCAGGCATCTTCAAATATGGAAACAACATGGTTTAGTCAAATAAAACCTCAACCATATTTTTAAATATGATAGGTAGATTCATATATAGACCATTCTTAAATTTTTGACCTGTTTCCACAATAATATCTCATATAGTATGGGATTCTTTTATATATAAATTTATTGAACTGAAGGTGTAGAGTAATAATTAATTACATGATTTAATGTTGGTGTTCCGTGTTGTACTAATTGCATTCAATATTTTTATTCCCACAACTCTAGATAATAAATAAATAAAATTGGTGTTTTTATTCTAGCTGATCAGTTTTAAAATTATTTGTTTTGTATACCTATAAAAAATGACAAATAAAACATCATAATAATAAAGATACCAGGATCCATATTTTATACTCTCTATAAATTTGGTAAGCCTTGTACATTAAGGAAAATTATATTTCTTTGTTTCATTAATATCATAGTTCTAAAATTATAATCCTCAATTTTAATTACTTTATAATTATTTTTAATTAATGTTGCGTTAAAATTGTATTATTTGACCAATTTAATGATGATCATTTATCATGTTAGGGATATCATTGAATAGGATATTCATTAATATGATGTATTATTCTCTATACTGTTTCCCTTTAAATGACATATTCATAAAAAATTTCTATCATGAGTGAATATAACAAATCTAAAAAGATATTAGGTATCTCTAGAGTGGATGGAAATTCCAAAATACTAATCCCTTATAGTAGAGGTTGATTTGAAAATGGGAATATTCGAAGGAATTCCCCTAGAATGATTGATAATGAATTGTGAAAAGGAGTGATCTCACACCAACATTATAGAAAAATATTTTTAGATAATTATACATCGTTATGTTGAACCGTCCAAAAAATGTTAATAGTTTATGAAAAAAAATTCAAATAGATAAATGATGTTTTGGAATATTTTTTGGATTCATGAATGTGAAATTAATAATTTCTAGAATAAAATGATATGACAAATAAATGTAATGAAAGTTCAAGAAATTACTTATATTCATAAAAGGTTAATGAATAAATTATCATATTACTAACCCATCATGAATTATTGATGTTAAAACATATAATTCTGTGTATAATAAAATGTACAGTAAATATGTGTGATAAATTATTGAGGTCACATGGTGAATCGATAGTAGTCAATCCCACTTCCTGAAAAGAATTGATTAATTATTTAGAATTTTTTATAGTCTCAACCGCTATATATAGAATGGAACCACACATATATAGGGGTTAAAGAGAAAATTATACTAAAAATATGAACATATTAATAAAAATATCCAAACTCACTTAATTGAAACAATAATTTGAACATTTCCCATATAATAAAACCCAATTACGGTGGGTGATTTATATATGAAATAATTTTATAACCAAAAAAGAAAAAATATCATATTAAAATTTTGATAATTATTCAAGAAATGGAAGTTATGAATTTATTTTTATCCTTACCGATCATACATATAAAAAATAAATTTTTGAATGAACTACTCTTTACAATAGTCACACTATTGATGATGTTTTACTGGTCTAATCCATTGAAAACAATGTCATGTGTATAAAAATTATACTGTTTCCAAAAAAATTTGATTTGTAATATGAGGAATCCAATGATGAAATGATAAATGTGAAGATTCAACTCACACATCTTCATGAAAAATATGACATTTAAATGTTGTTTTTATAATCAATGAAGTAAAAAAATTCTTATTAACAAGTCCATCACACAAGTTCAGTCATCATATAAGTGAAAAAGTATCAATCATATTGGTTTAAAATTTAATCCTTCACATAAAAGGGCCAATTCACCATGTTGATCATGAAACTAAAACCTAAAAATTATCAGAAATTATCTAAATTCATTTCTCTAAATAATTCATAACATTATGAAAGTAACCTAATTTTTGAAACCTATACCCTCTGTATAGTCCACATATTTTAGGAGTAATACAAATTTGATCAAGATTTATCCATATTAAATATATTTTTTACTGTGAGGTAGCATCTTAATGGTATAAACTTATTTATATTATTGAATGTTCCTTGACATGATTATATTTCTCTTTACATAATACCGAATCTCAATTTTTCATATTTCCCCATAGCCAAATTATTTCAAGGATAATTATTATGGGTGCATTCTGTGTTGATTTATCTTTCAACCCAATCACCATAAAATTTATTTTATTCATTCCTATATTCATCTATGTTATCTAAAATGTATTTAATTTTTTTTTCAAACACATGGGTATAAGACTATTTCTACTATGAATACTATGTAGACATTTATAAATTTGTTAAATTCTATACAACATTAAATTATATAGTTACATACAAACATATGACTGCAAATTTCAGGTCATTTAACATTATTTAATGTTTTAAAATTAATTATATACCTAATTATATTCACTCAAAATGAATGTATATATTTTATGACAACATTACTTAAATTCCGTTAATAGTTCTATTTTCAACGAATTTATTCCTTGAGATGAGTGTTATGAATTTACACAATTATTTTAACTACACGTTTTAAAATTCATTTATATTAAAAATAAATTCTCAAAGAATATTAACATTATATAAAATGACTTTGGAAATGGTAATAAACTCTAGCCAATATCATGGCATGTTATATTAATTTAAATAAAAATAATAATCTATCTATCGAAAAATTGCTACATCATTTCTACCATCATATTCCCTTTTATCACTATCATAATGTTTTTATAAAATTTTACCATCTGATTTTAATTAAACATGGGAATGAAAATCACTCTTATCTAATAATCTGTAGTGGTTAACTCATTAAATTCATGGATTAAATTAAAAAGAAAATAAAACATCACCATTTTCTCATTTAACATTAATGATCTAAGAAAAAGTCAATACTTTTTTATGGCATTAAACAAAAATTTGGGCATCATAATAATTTTATGTGTTTTTGTAATATAGATTTTTATATAGAATAATTTTAAATTTAAAAATAAACCTATAAATTTTATTATATACTTTTGGACCATAGTGTGTGTTATTAAATGGGATTAATATAAAAGATCATTATAACTATTAATATTGTTTGTAACAAATGTATTTCCACTATATAGGATTCTTATAAATGAGATCCATTTTATATGGTTTCAAATTATATATTGACTTTTTTATTTCCTTAAACTATAGTGTTCCCCCTTGTAAGTAATTAAATCATATAATATCACCCTTCCATTCATTAAAGTATATTTTTAAAGGCCCCAACTCTAATATACCAGTTCCAGTGGTTACATTATTACATTGGCATAATAAATAATAGATAACATCACAGTGTGCTGAATATTTTAGTAGTCCTTGTAAGCTAGATACAAAAAGTAATATTTTATTAAAATTTTAAAAATATATTACATCATAATTAATTTAATTTTTATTCATACATATACAAATAACAATATTACAACTTCATCTACTAGAGAAGGGAACCAAATAATGGTGATGAAAAATTCTCAATTAGGGTTACATATAGTAGAATTTACCATGAATCATTATGAAATAATAAATATCAAATTGTAAATAACATAAAATAAATTCCAGATAAAAAAAATATTAAGCATTATAAATAATTTGGAAGTGATAAATGATAAGAAAACTATTCCCTATAAATAATATCATGATCATGATGTTATAACTAAATTTTTTTTCACAATAATATATATATTTATTAATATTATTTTAAATATTAATATTTTTTCATTGAAATTCAACTCTTATTTTTGGTCGAATTAAATTTACAAATAAACCTTCAAATTCTCCAGAATATGGTTTTTCATAATTCTTTTTTCAAATGAAAGATAATCTAATAATAACGATATATGAATTTTAATAAAAATGAGGGTGATTTAAATTAATATTGTTATATATATTAACCATAATTTTTTTTATGTATTTCATAATTACTGTTATTTTTAGTTAATAAATTTCTACAAACAATGTGCATTTAAAATGATATATCAGAAAAATGATTTTTCCATTTTAAGAAAAAGTTTATTCCAAAATACATTATGAAGATGATTAAAATGTAATATATTATTCCATATATAAATAAATAATAAAATTTTTGGATTGAATTTAATTTACAGTCACAATATAAATATTAAACAACATAATTTACTAAAATGAAAAGTGGTAGTTTTACAAAAAGTGTTTTCCCACTATTCAGTGAAAAAATCTCTTTTCCCAAATGAAATAAAAAATTTCACACTAAAATAAAATTGAAAATATGATTTTATTAATATATAATATTTTTAAAATAAAACTTCTACATATGGTTTAAATTTATTATAATTAAAATACATAATATAAAATATAAATCCACTTTTTAAGAAAAAGTATTTTGAATCAGAAAATGACATTACAAAACTTTTGAGTGATTACTTACAGAGAAAAAATAAGCATATTGGTATTTATTATCAAATATAGGTATATATTTAAAATTTTGGTTAATCTTATTCATAAAAAAATATTAAACAAATAGTTAATAAAAATCAAATTTAAATGATATAATTCATTGGTTATTTGAGCACACTGTTTCATGTCATATCCCCCATCAAATACAATGTTTTTGTTTTATAATATAAGGGTGTTACGTTATCAACAACCTTAATAAATTTAATCACGTAGTTTTTTATATTCACCTAAAAATTAGGGTATTGAAATTATAAAAATACTCTATTGAAAACCCATATCATAAAGGGTTAATAATACTTCATTATAAAAACAGGATAGATAAATACTTAATTCATATAGAATGAAACATAACTTGTTTTTGAAGTTGGATAAAATTTGTGGTATGTGAATATATGGGAATGGAATAAAATCCTATGTAATTATGAACACTATTAGAGGTAATTGATCATAATAAATTGAATAATCTATATAGTTTAAATATTAAAGACCCAGAAATATTTGATGACTTAAATAAAAATATTTTTATCGAACATGAATAAAATAAGATAACATTATATTATATATTTCTTTTTCCTAATAAAAATTTAATCCTTTGTGACCATTAATCAAATTATGTTAGATCAATTACTTTAAAGAGTGAATATCAAATACGAATTTATTTTCAGATGAAAAAATTAACTTTTAATAGATCCTAAAATCCTTAAATGTGTGACAAGTCCTTTCATATATCTCTAAATGTCTTACCAAACTAAAATGGATAGCATGAGTTATACAAAAAATACATTAATCAAAATTCCAAAATATTAACACACATTTAGAATCCCCTCCCCCTAATGTGTACCCATCATGGGCCAGTAATAGGGGAAGTGATATAGTGACCCCCTGAGTCCCACCTCCAATAGGCCCTAGGTTGGGGACTTGTGTCGAGGGTATAGTAAACACACAAATGGTAGGGGTTGCACTCTAATAGTACACATGTGGGAGAGTGAAATAATATAGACACAAAAATAGTATAGATCATACCATAATGAAAAATAAAACCCATGTATAGATATGTATTGTCATTCAAGAACTACTACAACTGAATTGGAAAAATTGCTAGTACCCAAAAAAGTTAAATGGAAGCAGCCACAAAGACCAAATAGCTCCTATAATACCACAAGATATTAGTAACTAGAATGATCTCTAACATGACCCAACTGACCCAAAAAACAAGTTATATAACATTGGGTGAGTATAATATTATACACCTTAGGATCCTCCCCAGAGACTCTTGAGAAAAAATGATGAATTGGTCCTAAAGCACAATGAAAAACATGTGAGACAAATATTTCTCAAAAATAGATATACTAAGGTACAAGACATTCCATGGATACTCTCACAAAGTATCACATAAAATAGTATATAATATAATAAATAATATCTGAGTACCCTACTACCGTATACCCAATGATTTTTTCCTTTTCCACCACATCACACATCATGTGAATCTATCCCAAAAAAGGCATTCCCATAGACAACTGTGCAAAGAACCACAAAATTCTCCTCAAGTGTCAACATACACATCATGCATCACACAACCGTGTCCACATATCCTAAGTAATTAGGTAGTTTTCGGGATTCACCACAGCTCACATAATTTGTATCATATGTCGAAAACTATACCTCAAGCCATTACATCCCATACACCAAGTAAGGATCCTCAAGACATCACAACCTATACACGTCATACATTTATTAGTCCTTAAGAATCCCTATCCAGAATAAATTTGTGCGAAATAACCACAATCCGTTACATATCTCTATATATATATTGGAAAACTAACAGATGTGCAAACCATAATAAGTATCTACCATGAGAAGAGAGTGAGGCCAATGGGGGTAGTCAACCAGCCATCATCCCAATGGAATGTTGGTGGAAAACTCCCCTAGGGCTCAAAATCACTAGGGAGTCTATCTCCCTGATCGAAATGGTGGGTTAGTGTGTAGAAAAAAAAATTAAATGATATAATATTGCTCATAACCCCACTATGGGAATAACCTAGTCTTAGACTCAACTACTTCTAATGTCTCTCAGACTCCTTGTTTCCACTACTAATAGTATATATCATATTTGTATAAAACAATTTAAATAGATATATTATGTTAATTAATATGATTGTATCTTTTTAACTCAACCTTAATTAATTAATTAAAAAATAATTTACCATTGAAAATTAAACATTACATTACATTTTATTTCTAACCAGGTTCCATTACCTCCAGTCATAAACAACCCGATTCCATAGTTCCTCAGAATCATAACCTCAACATTGCACCCAAAAAATCATGAACCCCATGTCCAAAACATTTATTCATTCATTTATTAATAGCATTATCACTTTTCCATATTCTCAAACATTCATGAAATAAATTCTATGCTACCAAATAGTAGGGGATCAACATGATTAGTATGGGAACTACCCATTGAGTCATTCCCACCAATAGAAGGAGCATAGACCCATCTATCCTTGAGATGATAAAAAATGAATGAACACAAGATACAATATGAATCATAAATGGATATATAATGAGGGTATACAAGACCATCTTCCACATGCAGTGGGGAAATAAATGTAGCTAAATTAAAAATAGATTCAACAAAAACCACATTCAGATCCATTGGAATGCCATGCATCAAACAGTTTTGTCAACCCAAATGTCCTCCTTAGCACACACATACATAAATTGATGAATCTCTCCACAATAAGAATAATATTATTACAAAACCACTTGGCCACCAAACCACAATATTCCATTAAAACCTTCCAAGACTATCCATACCCGACTCAATCCATAACACAAGAATCAATAAACTAAATACCTAGAAACTAGGTCCTTGGCCATAAACATGGAATTTAGACTTCATACACAATGAGTACCCATACCTCTATTTCTTAAGGTGTATGAACTTTACAAAAAAATTAGGTAACTCAGAACCCTTCAAGGCATCCTCTTTATAAGACAACAAGTTCCTTTTTCATCTTGAATTGCCTGATTGAATTGATCATGCATAACTACATCACGTTGATTATCATCTAATCGCAACAAACAACTAGATTCAGAAACATGAATCATTAAACATCTCATGAACTAAATATCAATTAATATTGGATTAAAATTAATAACTATTTTATATCAAAACCACATGCTAATATAATGGTAATTATATCACACTGTCTAGAAAATAAAGAGGAAACAAAATCGTTAATAAAAAATACTAAATCTTTAATACTGTTCAAATATTTCTTTATAAAAATTCCCTTGAGATCTAGGGGATAAACCATGACAACTATATCATATAATTTATTTAAATTGATGAGTAGTAAATACCCTACCTCAAAATGTTTTCAGTATTCATTGTATGCGAACATACCAACACAATATATCCCAACCATCTCTCTGGTAAGACTGCATCCACCCGAGGACGTAGATAAACAACCTCATTAACCAACATCCATGAAAGGTACTTTAGAAACATGGTGATAACATTCCATCATAGGGAAAGGGGTAATGGGAGGACACATATTTAGGAACTCAAAAAACAGAGGTAGAACATACCTTATATCAAATATGGATCGACATTTCCTGGTTACACCAAAATAGGGGGTGCACATGAAGCAGGAAGAAACTCCATGGAAAATTAAATCCCATTCTATATAACCAAGTTTGAATCCTATGAGATGGACGGAATGGTTCATGAATCTCACACTATCGGACCAGATGGAAGAAGAAGGTTCATCCTTTGGAGATATCTAAATAAAGTAGTTGTTTAGATTCAGTTTAGTTTTTCTATTAAAGGTGGATCTCGTCATACTCATGCAATTTGACTGAGTAAAGGAACTAGGACCCTTAGTGAAATTTATATAGATTTAATGGGATTTGAATCAAACATAAATAACTGAAAATAGTATTTGAATTTGTTTTATGTCAATGTTAACTTCAAAGAGGTGAAACCGTATGAAGCAAGAACCACTATTCATGAGTCAACGTAGGACGAGTCATCATTCACAAGTCATTTTTCATGAGTGACCATGGGAATGTTATATCATTGGAATAAAATATTATTGGAATAAACTACGATCCTAGAAACACTATTCAAAAAATGGAAATATTGGTAATGGGTTAAAATAAGTAACTTTAACCCCACAGATCACCTAAATCACACGATTTAATCAAAGTTATGGACTAGAGAGGTCATGGCCATTAAATCAGCTACATATAAAACAATTATCATCTTCTAGAATCTAGAACTAGCCCCTAGATAAAACAAAAAAGTGGTTTCTTTAACATCCACCCTCCAAGATACCACTCAAGGCTTTCACCACCACAGGAGATCCACCGGTTCACTAGTGGAACAAGAGTAATGATATGCGACAAACACAACCAGCTCTGAAACAATATACTATGGGATATAACTATCAAAAGCGAACAATAGAAAACAATAATCAATAGAAAACAATCACTTAAATATAAGGATCTATAATCATCAAACAAATAACATTATAATATAATATAAAAACATCAATAAATTTAGGGTATTGTGAACATATCATTGACATGCGTTCCCATGTACTCTCCTCCCCCTCACTATTCACCATAAGACATGAACCATTGTATAACACACCAAGGAAACACCTTCTCCTTGGGGTACTATATTTATATATGCTTCTCGTCAAAGGTATCATCATCATCAACATCAGTCACACACCAATCGATTACATTGGAGATATCATAAAGATAACCATGGTGCTACAACATGTGAAAAACATTGTGTGTCTCCCCCATATGTGCGGGGGTGTGATACCCGATACTCCATGGCTCCAACATGATCGAAAAAATCTAAAGAAAAATCAAAATGTGGAGAAAGCGTAGTCCCATGACAAAACCGTTGTTTCCCATGAGGAGGAGTCACCTTAAAAACACATGATCCCTAATGTAAAAAACTTTTGATATCCACTTATAATAGATATCAAAATTTTAAAGATCATGGGATACATTAATCCTACCTAGAATCAATTGAAATATTTCTATCATCTTTTATACTAGTTCCATCCCAAGAATTGGTTACTCTAGGACCCAAATCTAGCACAATGTAGAACGTAAGGTATGGCTATAGAAAGATTCAATTTGTGCCATAAAAATTGTGGAAACTATTGTCATAAGAGAACTATACTAATGGTATGTTCATTATCCACATACCTCCAAAATGTATAACACAAGATCACAACATGTCTTCATGATTATGGATAGTACACTTTGTCTTTTTTTTTGTATAAATAGGAAAAATAGAGTTATATAATTGAAGAGAACCAAAATAATTCTATAGACCACTCCACACCCAATAGATAATATGTGGATTCCAATAAAAATTAACCATCCTTGGGTGTCCAAGGAGTCTCAGAAATTCCTCTAAATACTGCCTTAGAAGAACCTACATGGATCTCAACTCCTTAATCACAAAAAAATTGGACAGACTACCTCAAACAATCCACTACCACCCATATACCTTCATAGAACCCCTAGGCACTAGGTAAACTGGTAGGAAAGACCATATACATGTCCCACCACATCAATTGAGGAACATATAATGACTAGAGAAAACCACCAGGAACACAGTTCTCTACCTCACCTTCTAGTAGACCAAACACCAAGACAGAAAATCTGTAATTTTATG
This sequence comes from Viscum album, assembly GCA_963277665.1. Classification (NCBI taxonomy): domain Eukaryota; kingdom Viridiplantae; phylum Streptophyta; class Magnoliopsida; order Santalales; family Viscaceae; genus Viscum; species Viscum album. Next base: position 324,223,616 of record OY728156.1, read on the forward strand.
CTTCCACCTAGACCACCAAAACTGACTCTTCAATGATTAGTTCATATTAGTCATGCCAAGATTTACCACTAAGGTTGAACTATGGATCTCTCTGAGAACTATCTTACATTATTACAATGATACAAAAACACATCTCCGAAACAACACCAAATGTGGTTCATCCTCTAACATACCATAATGTGCCTCACCAAAAATATCACGGTATGTCCGGACCTCAACTACATAACCCATGACTAGGATTCATCCACCTACTACACCAGATATGAAAACACTGTCATATGAAAAATACAACATCTATTTCCAACATTACCCATATATAGATACATTGATAAAAGAACTTCCCTTACTCCCACAAAATCACCTGATTCATGCACTGCATCACTATGCAACATCCTACTCAGTGTATTGTCTAAAAAATTCACCTTACCAAGTGTATAGAATACATTTAAGTCATAATCATACAAGAACTCCATCCACTATTCCTGTCACAAGTTCAAGTCACAATGGGAGAAAACACACCTAATGATCTTATTATTAATCAAGACCATGAAATTCTATCCAATGAGGTAATGTCTCCAAAAAATTAGGGGATATACCATTTATACCTACTTGAGATCATGGGTTTCATAGTTACATTCGTGGGGATGCAACTATCAAGACACACAAGAAATGACTGATCTCTGTTGCATCATAACATAGCCTAACACTAAACATGAATCATCATATAAAACATCAATCTAAACTCCATGTACTAGATGATAAATAATTTTATCACTAACCAACATCAACTTTAGATACTCAAAATCTTCCAAACACTGATAATTCCACCGTAACTCTTGATACATTCAGGTTAACACTGTTAGAGGTGTCACACTCTAAAGAAATAGCAGAAGAACCTTTGGTAATAACCACAAGGACCAATGAAACATCACACTTCTACCACTATCTTGGGGGCTTCACAATACACAACTACTTTTTATCATTGATGGATATATTGCTACTCCCTACTTGTATAAAACATTCCCCTTGAAAAAGAATACTTCGAAAAATATTTTTCTCTTCTTATCATTCAAATGACAATACCAATGGGAATATTTATTTATACTATTCCTTGATAGAACAAAAAAATCATATTTTTCTAATTCCCTTTTATTTAATCAATTTAAGTGAATTAGTTTTAATCTACAAGTGAATAAATAAATAAATTTGTCTTTTTTTGATAAAAAATAATCATTTAATTCATGCCTTGTGATGCTTTATTGATATGAACCAAATGAATAATCTTCCTTTTGATTATGATCTTATAATTTAATATTCATTTTAGTTAAAATAAATAATTGTAAAGATGTATTTTTAAATTACATCCCTAAACACTTCAATTTACATAGTGTGGTTTTATTATTCCCTCGAAAAATTCAAAATGTGTTTCACCAATTGATCATATAATAAATTTTAAATAAAAAAATAATAATAAAATCATTCTATATTTTTTTTTGATAATAGATAAATTATCTTTAAATTTATTAATCCACTATATGGAAATTAATGGATTAGAATCCGTAAATGTGTGGGAATGTTTCTGAAGAATGAAAATAATGTATATTTGTTTCATTCAATGGAAATTTAGGTGTTCAATTGATTTTGATTGTTATTCAAAGTAGAAGATAATAGGTAAGTCATAGCCCCCAAAATTTTCATTCCATCATCAATTATGAAACAATCATTTCAAACTATGATATTTTGGATCTATCATACATCACTATTGAATAAACATATGTTTTTTGAATTTCTATTCTCATTTTCATCATAACAAAATATAAAAAAAAACTAAACCAGTCTCTGATGGTAATGGTTAAAACCTAGGAAAAACATGCATTCATGTTACTTAATTTTATATGAATATTCATTAAATACCCAAATAAATCACAATATATTAATTATAGGTTTAGTGAATTTAGAGATAAGTTGTATAAACACTTATTTCACTGCATCATAAATATCTCCCACATACATTCATTATCACTAGTTCCCTTATTTACATGTATTACATGATACCATTTTTTTATCAACAATAATGTAAGAATAAGAAAATGTGTGATGAAATACACAATAAGGGTCAACATATGAGATATTAGATTAATACCATAAATATCCACATGTTCACAATATCAGAATAAGACAATAATCACATATATTAACATATCAAAAGATAATAATAATAATTAAAATTATTTTTCAAACCCACTCTCACAGAAAGAATCTTTTTTATAACATAGAGAATGGGTTGAAAGTGTGTGAGAAAAAATTCAATAATTATGAGACATATAAATATACTATAATATTATGAATATGGAATAAAATAATGGAATAGAGATAAGAATATAAAATCACTTCAATTATCTTGGATCACTTACAAGATAATTCAATTTTTTTTAAAACATCCATTATTTGGATCAGTTCACTCCTCATTCCCACGAAAAAATAATAGTTAGATTCAAATTGCAAATTTAGATTTATTAGTATTTCAATATATGTAATAACATAAAATATATTTCTCTACCTTGTTTATTCTAGGAAAAAAGGGTACCCACCCTTCAAATATAATACTAAACAATTAAATTATGTTAAATAAAAACATGATAAAATTTATTCATCCATCATTTCCAAATTAACCCATGGGAAAGAAACATGTTTTCTAAAAAAATGAACATTACATTAGGATAATCAATACATTGAAAGATTTTTTAAGGTATCATTATATATTATTTGAACATAAGAATCAAGTATTGAAATGGATAATAACATTTATAAAAATTGAATCATTATATTAACATTAAATGTTGATTGAAAAATAATGATGAAATGTATTTTTCTTTAGATCAATTTTATCATTAAATGAAATATTCAAAAAACATAAAATTATGAATTATGAAAGAAACCCATGAAGGATTTTAGAGGAAGATTCATTATTAAAAAATGATAATAAATTGTGAAAATGGGTTCATGAAGAAAACTAGAAAAATGAGAATCCATTCATATTTTTAAAAAGGAATACAAAAAAGGCACATACCCAAACAATTTATAAGATTTGATGCTATAATTATAATTGAAATAAAAGTGAATAGAAAATAAAAAAAAATTAAATAATTTATCTATTGAGAATAATACCCCAAAATCAGTATAACCAATATGGACATCAGTAAATTATTCCTAATTAAATAGAATAGTTATGATTGGCTGAACTAAAATACATCCCTTCGGATGAATACTGATATAATTGGATGTGAATGGAAATAAAGACATGTGTTATAAAAAATAACTAGAATAGGATGGTATATAATATTTTAGGGAGAAATTACATACAATTTCCTAATATAGTAATATAGATATCATGAATCTATAATAAAATGTGATGTTGTAAAAATAAACCATTACTTATATCATATCATTCGAATAAACATTTCATGAATGTGAGGAAAATAATGTATTTTTAAATCATATTAAATTCATGATTTTGTTTTCAAAAATATATCTATGGAATTATATTACAAAAATATATATGGTTGTTAATATTGATCATATATTAATAATATAAATTTAGATAAGAAAACAGTTATGACATTGGTATTGTAAAAGTCAAAAGAATAGGAAAAGGAAATAATTATATGGAAATTCAAATATAATTATATAATGTGATTTTATTAGTAATGAATTAATTATGGATGTAATAACACCATTTAAACGAATAAATGTAAAAAATTTTCAAAAATTACTCATAGAACTGAAATATTGATAAAGAACCTTTACCTTGAACATCCACATTGATGGACACAAAATGACATACTATATAATAAATACAGTATAATTATTTATATACATAATATCTTCATTCCTAGTTATTTATCATTATTAAACTCATTTATAACTCATTAATACAAATGTATTATTTATTTATTCATAAAATTTATCATTAGCGGTCAAATATTATATTTTCCAAAAAAAAATCAATTTAATATTTCAAATCCCTTGTAACTATTATTTTTTTCTCTAGTTACATTATTTTAATAATGATGTAGTTCATGTGGATGATATCATTTTTTTTAAAATGATTTTTTTTGAATATCAAGGCAACTGTTTCAATGGAATTCTTAAAAATTTATTTTTTTTGTTAATAAATATTTAGTAAACTGAGTGGAATTTATTATCAAATATATATAAATATTTTTACACAAAAAAATTTAGTAAACCTATTTCATTAATAATAATAAAATATTATTTATATTATTTATGTATTCATAGTCATTTATGATTCAAAAATAATAACATTGTTTGTAAAGGTGGTAGAACAGAACCAAACAAGTACATGTTTTAATGACTGTATGAGTAGTAGTATTCTATATAGTAGTAATAATATCACTTTTATAGAATAATAATTATTTATGAAATAGTTTATAAATTTGATAAAACATATTAAGGAATATATAGGATATATTTATATAGAATAATGATTAGGGAAAAGGAAACACTTTTGATAAAGAATTAAATATTTTCTTTTAGAGACTGTAGCAAATGAGTGGATTAGGACAAATTATTTGGGCCATAGGATCCAAAACTCAATATTCATTTTATGGAGTGAAATTTTGATGATATTCAAAATAAGTTTAATGTAATGGTTTGTGTTGAGGTGGGTTTAAGAGAGGAAATTTTATAGATGGGATGTTATTATATTTTATTAGAACCTCATTTTTTAGATAAAATTACTGTAATATTCAATGAATGTGGTTGAAAATATTATAATTAGCTTAGATAAAATATGGTTTGGTCAATAATTTCCTTACACCGATTTATAGATAACCCTTTGTTATATTCTCGGATATTTGTTCTAAATTTAACCCAATATTCATATATGAACCTTTACTATAGGGGATAAAATTTAACAAGGTATCATATATTTAAGATAAAAAAATTAATTAAACATATTATAGACATTAAATGTTATGAATAAATATACGGAAAAATAGAAAAAAGTTATAAAGGTGATAAAAATGTTATAAATATATGTTCTCATAATATAGAAAAAATTGAAAAAAGTAATTTGAAGAAAAAAATGGATTTATAAATATTCCATTTCATGTAAAAAAATTAAATAATTGATTATTTGATTAAATATGAATATAAATAGTTCATTTCAATAATATCCGTACATAAAATAAGATTAATTTGATATATAAAATATAAAAACTAATAAAACATTTTTTCCTAACACAAATATTAAATTTAGTACACTAAAATTATTTATTTTATGTTATTAAATGTTTTTAACATAAAATTAATCTAATTTTATCATTTTTATTTTTCATATTGAAATATTCAAAAGTATTATAAATATAAATATTCATATAGACAGATATATCGTATAAATAATTTCTTTCAAATCAATGGTTTTTTCTGATGTGGCTGAGAATTTTATTTTACAATATACATTATTTTTCTAATATTGTTTATTTTCACTCTATAATAATGTATTTTAGTAAGGTATTATTAAATAAATTTTTTTGGTTTGGTATCAAATGATCTTGGACATATTCAAATTATTTAAATTGAAATAGAAATAATATGGTGTTAATTTTATGGTAATGAATATAAGAACACAATGTATATACATTATCACATCATTTTTGTTTAGACATATATGTCTTGTGAACTTTCAATTATGTCCCACTATATTCCTTGGATATGTATTTTTTTGTGCGAGTTATAAAATATTTCTGGTAGATCACACAACGAACACTTCTCTAGTTATAAAAATTATGTATGGTATTCCTATAAAAACACCAACGACCATCCTAAGAGAACATTTCGGGAGTCATATCATAACTATTTTTGGAAAACAAATATAAGGTTTTTAAGATCAGAATACATCATTGTGATGAAAATATTTTACATGTATGTTTTTCATTATCCTTTTTAATATTTATTTCCATTTGAAGATAAATAAAAGTCAAGAAAAATTATTTTATGTTTATAAGCAAATAAATTCAGGTTGAATAAAAGTGAAAAATATAAATATATTAAAAGATAAATAGTTTTATTTTATTTATTTATTAAATGGGATGAAATTTGAATACCTCAACTGATAGATAAATATTTTTTAAACAATTTAATTAGTTTAGATCACATGACAACATAATAATTTAAATTATCCAAAATAATGTTTATTGTGTTATAGAGGAATTTTAGGTTTTCTATTAGTAAATGATTTTCTTGCCAAAACAAGTGAAATTGGACATGTCTGAAACAGACTGTGACACCATAACACATGTGAAATGTGTTAACCATGTGATGAAATCAAAATTCCCAATATGGTTAAGTATATTTTTCACCTTCCAAACCATAATATTTAAACATGCCACATGTAAAAATTACTAACCATGTTCAAGCTCAACAAAATCTATCAAAGGAATAAACTAACAATGAAGTGTAATTGAACTAACCGTGCATTGAATATCACTTTCACATATGTTTAATCAAAATATCATTTAATAGATAAGTACACTCCATGTGTACAAATTACCAAATGATATAAATCAATGATGTGACAACATAAAGGAATAATCCTACCATATATGGAAATACATTTTTCATTATATGGTTTATATATTATTCATTAAGTAATATACTAAACAAATATATTATTGTAGGGAAATCATAATGTATGAAACATACATTTTTATATTAGTAGATCAGTTTGAAATGTTATATAATTTTCAAAGGTATTTTTATTGAGATGTTATTGATATTTTGAGAAACATTTTAGAATAAAAAATTATATATTCCTACCATTTTTTGTTACTATATAGAATTTTATAAATATGGGGATTTATTTTTTATATTTTTTATATATAATAATTATTTAAAATTGAATTCACCCAGCACATGACTTTTACACTATCAAATATTTAGTATTAGAGGTCTGTTTTAAAATATATTTTTCATATGATCTCATTTTATTTATAGAGACTAAATCTTTATTTATATTAAATATTAGTATCATTTGAGTAATAATAGACAATAATGAACATAAACTAATATACCTCATTATTTTAATGTAAAAAATAATGACCAATGGAAAAAAATTAAAAAATCATTTAGAGAGTATGTTCTTTGATATCTAGACTTTTAAATATAGATAAATAGAAGAAATCAAATGAGAATAGATTATTTAGATTGATTCCAATATGGAAAAAATGATTATAATATTAATGATATGAATATTTTGTATTTTGATTAAGGTAAAGATTAATGTTTCAAAATTTCTAAATATGCTACCACTTTTTTAAGTCTGGATACTCTGGTTATATCTTATGAAGGAGCATCAAATGTTAATGAAATAAATTTCAATAAATATACTATTATTTATGAAACATTTAAGATGATTCTTAGAAAATCCATTTCTTATATTTATATCATGTTAAATGAAATTAATAAAATGATACTTTCACTTAGATATACTACTCAAAATATGGATCAAGACATGAAATTTCACATAAAATTATTAGAGAGATGGAGGGGATCAAATAAATCTACCTGAGATTATTTTTTAATTAGTACATATAATTAATGTAACTCATTATAATTATTATTATATAATAATAATAATAAAAAGTAAACAAATTGGATGTTTATTAACCAAAGAAATATGTTATTCGTCTTTTAGACCCCAAAATCTAAACAAAAAGAAATGTACATTGATGAATAATATATTAAAGTGGAATAACCATCAGAAAGTGATGAAGAGATGAATCATTTTCTTTATATTTCAAAATTTTCTATTGAAAAATTATATCTTTTGTGAAATAAAATAGTAATGTTACATAGATAAAATAGTTAATTTGTCAAAATAATGGAATAAGTGTGATACTTTCAATGAAGAAACCTTCTCTGAATTTAAGAGGAAAGGACACATCAAAGTATACTATCCCAAGAATAAATTTTACTATTAATTTGATTATAATAGAATGAAATATAAATATTATATGAATCCCACTTGGACTATATAGGATAATATCACATGTGATTCAAACATTATTAGATAATTGGGAAATAGAAAAACTAATACGTGTTTTATAATAAACACATCTATTTTGTTTAATTTTTTCTTCAATCGTTTATACATATTTCAATTCCAAAAAAGAATCAAAAATATTATTAGAATATTTGTAGTGATAAAATATTTTAATATTAAAATATACTGGAGGAGTCATTTAGTGAATTATAGGATAAATATAAATATTTTCAGAATCTGTATGTTTTGTCTATACCATTTGATACCAATCATCTAGTAGAGAAGGATAAAAATACTACACTATTATAATAAAAAAATGAACTAATATTATATACTATGAAATTAAATAAAAATATGGATAAATTAAATAATGGAAGAATATATTTCTCCACGATTATTTGAAAACAATATAAACATAAATATGCTATTAGAATAGGATACCATACAGACGGATGAGAATATATAAGAATAATTTCTTCCAACGTTCTAGTTATACCAACTCTTATCGTATTTCCAATTCCACCAGGCCTCTTAATGAGTTTATTTATGATATTTTATTGTATTATAACATTAAACCACTAAAAAATTATGGAATCCTATATAATTTAATAGTATCGATTTTTTTATCAAAAAAATTATGGGTTCCAAAATCATTTTTGGTTTAAATATATCTTATAAGAATCCTTCATGAAAAGTTCTATTATGAAGTTACAATATCTTGATAAAGGATTCTTCATAAATATGATTAGAAGCTACACACATTTGAAGACCGTAATCATTCTAGATAGTGGACATGTCACATTTGGTTACAATGCTTAATGGAAAATTATTGGAATTGGCGAAATTGGAAACTCAATTACAATTTTAATTTCAAATGTAATAAATGTAGATGAAATGATGTATAATATTCTTATCATTTCACAATTAGTGATGATGGGTTTTCTGACATGATTGTAAATAATTATTTCAATTTTTATGGTTATAAACATTTTTCAGTTTTCAATAATATGATGTATGAAAATGTTATTATTTGTTTATCAAAATTATTATTTTCTAACAAGGATTAATGTTTGATTTCATTGGAAAATGAATCATTGATTTGGAATAATATACTAGGGCATTATAATAATGACCCTATTCTAAAACTATCTATGAATGATTTAGTTTATGATATACCAACACTGGAATTCTAAATTCATTAGTTCAGAATTCATTTTTAAATGGGAGAAATAAAAAAATTAACTTTATTTGAAACAAATAAGTATCATCTTATCATGATTTATAGTATGATTGCATATGTTTTTTGGACCCTCTAAATTTTATAGTTTAACAGGGTAACCTTATGCCTTTTTTATATTAGATGTGTTTTCAAAGGACGCATAGTTTTTTTACTTTCTTATAAAAATGAAGCTCATTCATATTTTTCTAAAATTGGTTAAAATATAGAATATATTTGTGGACTTATGAGAAATACCGCTATATTGAATCATTTATGTGATTTTTAAAATCAAAATTTCATTATATATGATCAGTACATGGCTATAGTAAAAGTCCTTATTTGTATAGAACCCCATTATAGAATATTTTTGTAGAAATAAGAAATAGAACACATTATTTAATTTTACAAAACATGCTTAATGGGTATAAATTATTAGTATATTTTTGGGGAAAATATATAAATATTTATTTATATATAATCAATAGATTTTTAACCATTATAATTTAATGGGATACCTATATGAAATTTTAAATATTTGAAAACAAAAAGTCAATTAAATTATATTTTTTAATTTTTAGGAACATATACTCATAAAAAATAGTTTAGACCAATCTTCATCCATGTGTAATGAATGAATTATTTAAACTCAATACAAGTAGACTAAATATTATTTAATATCTTCCATAATAGAATGTTTTAATGGTAGTGATACTATCATGATTATTAGATCTAAACATGATCTTGATTAAAAGAGAAAGTAGTTCATAAACCACATACAATGGTATTATTGGACAATTAAAATACATTACTTGTAGTCAGCCAGAATGAATTTTTATTGTGATTATTTGTAATCATTCCATGATAATCAAAAATAGTATAATTTACCAGCTACGAAAATAATATTTGAAAACCATAAAAATAAAACCAACATAGGATTTGATCAATGTAGATGAAAAAAATTTGTTTTAGTTTGTTATTTAGATGCTGATTCTTGTGGATTTATGTTAGTTAGAATAAGAAATTATGGAACCTGTCACTTGTTTGGGATGTATCTCATTCCATGTTGTAGTAATAAATAGAATCCTTTATCATTATTCACAACTTATGATGATTATAATGTTGAAGTATGTTGTTTATGGATGAAATAAATGTTACAAGACTATAGAAATCATTTATTCCAAGTAAAAATAAATTGTGATAATGTTTTTATGATATATAATTCTAGGTATCCTATATCACATTATTTATCAAATAATATTGATATATGAAATAAAAATTACATTGATAAATTTTAGAAACATGATATTAATCTTCCTTTCCTTGTTACTAAACATCATCATGCTGATATATTCATGAAACCCATAATTATAGATAGAATGATTTTTTTGAGATTAGAAATAGTTATGCTATATTATGACTAATTGTATAAAATAAATTTCATACTTTGAAGATATTTATGTTTTTTAGCAATGTTATTTTAAGTATATCATCATTTTAGTTGTTAAGTGAAGTTCACATGGTTAGAATTTAAACTAAGAGTTTTCTTTAATATAGATAGAATGACAAAAATGAAACCTAAATCACATGGTCTCCATTTGTACCATGATTGTTAACTCACATGGAACATATGCCAACCATTGAAATTTTGTTAATCCAGTTAGAATACCTTCTGTGAGGATATAATTTAGAAAACAATTGATGTGTATATTTTCCTAAAAATATATTTCAACTCATTCACACCTTTTCTTTAAATTGAAATCATTATCTCTTACATTCTTTAAACAAATATTTTTTTGGTACCTCTAGTTCAAAATTGAACTAATGAAAAAGTAGAATTGAACCAAAACATACAGATGATAAAATTCATATTAGAAACCACTAATCGTATTTTTCATAACCTTTGATGATGTTTACTAGATAAAATCTAGCAAGAGCATGTTAGTGGATCCAAATAATCCACACCTAGGAGAACTTCATGTCTTCTTATAAAATAAAATTTGTTATTAATGGTTGAAATAGAGAAAATACCTTGGATAGAATGCGATAAAGAACAAAGATTGAATGCAAGGTTTAACAACACGAGTAATATTCTATAGACTTATCTTATTAATTAAATTTATTTTCACATTGATTTATTACAAAGAGAGAAGATATATATTGTTTAATCCATAATAAATTGGGATGTTTTGATGTTATATTCAACATGATGGGAAAAGTGTTTGTTTCTACCTCGCAAAGGATAGTTTGGATATTAAAAAAATCCTTTATCAAGTCAATCACTCAAATGTTGAGTTCCATATTTATTCATATCATCTCACTAGAAATGGAACACCTTAAAAAATTAGGTGTTTAATTATGTGGTGAATGGAGCGTAATTTTTTAGTTTATCCACAATCTAATTTTCCATGAAAAAGAGACATTAGTACCCTTTTTCATTTGTATATGTTTTTCATATTTTTTAATGAAGAATGGTGTTCATATCAACCAATAATAGATATTGTAGGAGACAAATGATTCTATTGTGTAATTTGTCATTGAAATTTTGGTATTTACACTAACCACATTACATTTAATCTTTTAAAGAAGAAAAGATTAGTTCCTCAGTTGGAGTAAATAATTGCATCTTTATATTCTCACTTCACTATATTGAATATTTTTAAGTAGATGAAGGTAAATTTGAACCCATGGATATGGGAATAGTTTTCTGAGTAAAATAATATTTATGAAAGATTTTATCCAATTATGTACTATGTGAGACCTAATTATCATTTTGATGTTGGTCATGAATCAGATGATATCATTTTTTATTCAAGTGTTGAGGTGGTTTTCGATGAGACAGAAGATTTATAATATTTTCAAATGGTATATTTGTATAAAGATTCAAGATATTCTCATGAATATAGCATGGAATCATCTCCTATAATTTTTATGGATCTCCATGATAATTGTTACTGTTTCAATCACATGAGGTAGATAATCAATTGGAGGATATGGTTGGAAATTTTTTTGTGAGTTGATAAAGGCTTTAGATAGTGTGTCTGAGGAATCTAACTGTGCTGAAATTGGTCTAGAATGATCAAAAATGGTGGGAGTTACTCACAGTAAGCATGTTCTAAATTTACAATAAAAGGAGGAGAAGTCCCCTATATCCCTAGTTTTGGGGTGGGATTATCTTGATTCCAATGCTGATGGGTTTAGTTAATATGGACATTGTAACAACCCGAAATTTTTTAAATAAATTTTGTTTCTTAATTTTATGTGTTATTGTTATACTCAACAAAAATGTTTCATTTGGTAACATGAGTATAATTAAAATGAGACTGTTGAGTTTTGACTATTATTTGACCATTGGTCAATATGACCGCTGGAAACTAAACATTTTGACTATTGTCTCTAAATACAAGCAATCTTGGTTAATTAATATAGAAAGAAGATTTGATGGCCTCACCCAGTAGTCTTGGACCGATCGAAGCCCATCTAACAGAACTTGGGAAGGAGGTAGCACCACTCGGCTTTGCTCTGGACCAAACCCAAGCTGAACTTCATCGTATAAAGCTAGAACGGGAACGCCTTCGCGAGAAGTTCAAACTGATAGAAATTACTACTCGTGCGATGTTGGCCGAGCCTCCCTCGGATTCTCTCACCTTAGCACACCTTACACTTAGGTCCTATGCTGGTGTGATAAGGGGCTATGTAAGGAGACTGTAACTGTCTTGTGTAATCCTTTGTTTTAAATAAAATTTCAATTTCTTTTATGAATTTTCAAATGACCGGATAAATATAGTATGCAAATTTTTGATGAATTTTAGAAAAAGGATATTTTAAATATGTTTATGTAAACCCTAAATAATTAAAAATGTGTAATGATTTTCAAAAAAATGGTCTTCTTCAATTATGTTCAGTACTAAATTTAGAGTCTAATAAGATCAACTCGATTTTTGATGAATAGTAAATTATGAATAGTGATTTTATGATTAGGATTAATAATGTGTCCAAATGGATTAGTAATCTCACTTAAAGAAAGTATTAAAATAAGCTAGGCACTTTGATTAAGTAATGTGATTCAATAAAATGGTTAAATAACGGTTTCATAAATTATTATTCAAGTATTAGTTTTTTCGGATGAATAGTGTTTTTTAATTAAAAATAATTAGAAAATTATTTTTATAAAAATGACTTTATTTTTGAACTCAGATCATTGATATTATGTTAAGGTAATTTTTGGGGATTTTTCTGAAAAAAATGAATTTTCGATGAATAGTGTTTTTATTTAAAAATTAAATTAAAAAAATTTAGAAAATTATTTTTATAAAATGGATTTCATTTTTGAAATCAGAGCATTGATATTTGGTTAATGTAAAATTTTGGGATTTTTCTGAGAAAGTTGAATTTTCAGTGAATAGTAAAAATACAGTTTTAGGGTTTCGGTTTGTTTAATGACATCATAATGGTGTCATGATGATGTCATGAGATCTTTTGAGGGTTGGCCGGCCAAGGGTGATGAATTATTGTTTTGGGGGCCCCATGTGTCCTAACTCCATGATAAATGACAAGGGAGAGCACATGGGTTTGAGAAAAGCACATGTGAGGTGTCCCTTGGCCATTAATGCCTTGTCCCCTCACTTTCCCTATAAATACCAAGCCCTCATCTCATCCATTTGACTCCCCACTCATTCCCAACGAATTTCTGGTCTCATTACCTCCCAAGGAGTCCTCCCAAGGTGGCCCCAAGCCCTCAAGGTCCCAAACTTTGAGGTTTAAGAGTTACATTTTAAGGTAAGGGATCCGACCCCTCTCTTTCTTTTCAAGTAATCTCTTTTATGTCATTTCTTTTATACTCCATGTTCTTATGTTGGAGGATGTTCTTTTATATTCATCCTACTGCCTATTTCATGTTCATATGATGAGAGACCCCCCCTTGCTCTCATCAATTCGTTTTAAGAATGTTTAAGTGGCGCCGTTAGGCTGCCAAATTTTTAAGGGATTCTTTCACCTTCCTCGTTTTCAAGTTCTATTTTCATTCAAGTCTTTCAAGTTCCTTTTTTTTATATTGGGGTATGATCTCTATATATATCATACTGTAATCTTATGTTCATATGATGAGAGACCCCATTTTATCTCTTCAATTCAGTATTTTGATGTTTTAAGTGGCGCCGTTAGGCTGCCGAATTTTTAAGTGGTTCTTCACCCTTCTGGTTTTGAAGTTCTACTTTCATGTCAATTCTTTCAAGTTCCATTTTGTTATGTTGGGGTATGATCTCTATATCTATCATACTGGAATATTATGTTCATATTATGAGATACCCCATTTGATCTCTTCAATTCAGTATTTTGTTGATGTTTAAGTGGCGCCGTTAGGCTGTCGAATTTTTAAGTGGTTCTTCACCATTCTCGTTTTGAAGTTCTACTTTCATGTCAATTCTTTCAAGTTCCTTTCTATTATGTTGGGGTATGATCTCTATATCTATCATACTGGACTCTTATGTTCATATGATGAGAGACCCTATTTGACCTTGTCAATTCAATTTTGTTGATGTTTAAGTGACGCCGTTAGACTGCCGAATTCTCAAAGGAGAAATCTTTTTTTTCTTCCTTTCATGTTCTTCATTTCATATGGTATATTTTAAAATTTCATTACCATGTTCTTAAATCCCTTATATTTTGTCCCTATACTGTTTTATGGGTCATTTATGAATGTTTGACCCATGTCCCCTCTCTTCTCAATGTTTTCTAAAACCCTGTAACATAGCCGTTATGCTGCAGAATTTTCGTCTCAAAATGCCTCTCTCTCTTTTCTAAAAATTATTTTATGTTATAAAGTGAATACTCAAAGCTCTTATTTCTACAGGGGTATTCACATATATATCAAAATTTTCTATTTTAAATTCTGGGAATTACATACATGAAACCCTCTTTCCCTTTCCGTGGGTTTAAAGTGACGAAAAGATCATGTCTTTAAAGCAGTTTTTAAAACGTTATGATTATGAAATGAAACCGATTTATTTTATTCTATATGGGTTATTTATGAAATGTTGATGATGATTTATGTGGCTCACATGATAATAAAGGAAAATTTAAGGGTGCGCCCTGATAGCGCTCCAATGCATTGGGTAATGATGTAACCACTAGAGATTACAATTTTCACGATACCTTGGTGAATAACCTTGGTAATTTTCAAATGACACCTTAGGGATGGACCTTGGTGATATGTTCATGATTGTCTATGTTAAAAGATGTAGCCACATCTTCAAGTTATGAAAAATTTTGTTTTTATTATGAAATGCCTCATGATTTCTTTCTCATGCCTTATAGTTCATTTCATGTCCTTATTCAAGTATATCAAGTTTACATGTAAAATGTTCCTCTGGTTTCCCTTACTGGGACTTCTACTCACCCTTTCTTTTGATGTATGTCCCCAGGTTATGAGATGCAGTAATGAACCTAGAATGAACTTAAGGAGACGGCTTTCAAGTGTTTAAGAAAAATGTTTTATATTGTTTTCATGTATTATGTTCCTGGTTTCCAAGACACTAGACCTTAAAGATCCTCAGTTTTGTGTAATGTAATGAAAGTTTATGTTATAAAAAGGCGGGATGCTATAGTTGGTATCAAAGGATGGTTTAGTTATTTGTGGAAATTAGGATATGAAAACTCTAGGAAGAACCCTATAGAAAAGATTAATATAGGAAATATTCCTGGTATTTTGGTGAGTATTGAGTAAGGGGTTGCCAAGAAAATACATCCATGTCTGGATACGAGCAGGTAGAGGTGGCTCTGGCACAGATGTACATAGGGGTAAAACCCGAAAACACCGCTTTGAGCTAGACTCGAACGGGAACTGGTACACGACAACGAGCCTTGCTGCACTCTTGGTTACGACACTCCCTGGGGATATGCTTTGGTAAATTCATAAGCTTGGTATGAACCATTGTTAAAGGAACGAAGATAAAATAAAATAAAGGTTCACATAAGAATATATGATCATTCATAACCTAGATGGGAACCTAGGAGATCACAAGTTAGGGTATACCTTTCATATACAAGTTATCCTTATATGCTTTCAGTTCCTTTTCATGATTATTAGCTAAGTACTTAAGCCCCTAGTTATGCTTTCTCTTCTTAGTTAATGGTGGGAAATGGAAGAACATGTTCCGACAACCAATGTGATAGGAAATGCGACGATTTTCGTATTAATATGACAGGGATGATTAGGGGATTAAAATATGATTATTATTTTGGAAGACGTTCATTATTTTGGGAACCATATTTGATCGAGGTAAATAGATTACAACGGTATTTTCATTGAGGAGTAAGGTTGACTTATATTTTGAAGAATTGATGAATTTAAGGTGAACTTATAGTAATTTAGGTTACTTATGGGAATGACTAACCTATCTTGGGTAAAATATGTTTAGGTTAGCTACTTTTTTTATAAGATGTTAGGAGTGGTTGATGTTGTCTCGAGATGAACAATGAAGTTGTTTTGGAAGACTATGTTATCAAATCCTTCTTGTATTTGGGTTTCAATCTTTGTTTGGTCTGTTTTGAGGAATTTTAAGGACCGTTATTTATGGAATGGTCTATGATGAACTTTGGGTAGTACCATGGAACTTTGATGATTTAAAAGTAGTTTCCATTCCTATGGGATTATTTCTTTTTGAAGAGTTGTTTTACTTTAACCTTTCTATTTTTGGGATAATGTTTAAAGATAGAAGAAATAGATATTTAATCTTTTGTAGATTATGTGATTTTATAGAAGATGATTCTTGTGCTTTTATGAGACCACGTGTTTTTGAATTCTCATCATTTGGAGAAAAGATTAGTGTTGGTAGGGACTTGTTAAAGGATGAAACTCTACTTGAAGGTAGGAATACTTTCTTATGTTTTTGTTCTATGTAGTAAATGAAATCCTCAAAATTATGAAAAGAAACGTAAAACAAAAATTTTGTTGGTTTACGTTTCCTACTAGGTAATCAAAGACCGTTTACACGCATCATATGTTTGGGATTTTCTCATGGTTAACTTTCTCGTAATAATGTTCTCTATCACTCTCCCTTAGAACTTGACCCTTTGTTTTTTCCTCCATGTCCATGTTTTCCTACATGGAACCCTAGTGTGGGTTAACTCGGGTGACCTTTGTACTTCCCTTTCTTTATTTTAAAGTAATAGTTTTACTGACTCCTTTTCCGATGTGGGACTTTCAATGAAATTTCAAAAACCAATTTTAAAATTGCGAGGATGCAATTTCTTAAGGGGGGAAGATTGTAACGACCGGAAATTTTTTAAATAAATTTTGTTTCTTAATTTTATGTGTTATTGTTATACTCAACAAAAATGTTTCATTTGGTAACATGAGTATAATTAAAATGAGACTGTTGAGTTTTGACTGTTATTTAACCATTGGTCAATATGACCACTGGAAACTAAACATTTTGACTATTGTCTCTAAATACAAGCAATCTTGGTTAATTAATATAGAAAGAAGATTTGATGGCCTCACCCAGTAGTCTTGGACCGATCGAAGCCCATCTAACAGAACTTGGGAAGGAGGTAGCACCACTGGGCTTTGCTCTGGACCAAACCCAAGCTGAACTTCATCGTATAAAGCTAGAACAGGATCACCTTCTAGAGAAGTTCAAACTGATAGAAATTACTACTCATGCGATGTTGGCCGAGCCTCCCTCGGATTCTCTCACCTTAGCATACCTTACACATAGGTCCTATGCTGGTGTGATAAGGAGCTATGTAAAGAGACTGTAACTGTCTTGTGTAATCCTTTGTTTTAAATAAAATTTCGATTTCTTTTATGAATTTTCAAATGACCGGATAAATATAGTATGAAAATTTTTGATGAATTTTAGAAAAAGGATATTTTAAATATGTTTATGTAAACCCTAAATAATTAAAAATGTGTAATGATTTTCAAAAAATGGTCTTCTGCAATTATGTTCAGTACTAAATTTAGAGTCTAATAAGATCAACTTGATTTTTGATGAATAGTAAATTTTGAATAGTGATTTTATGATTAGGATTAATAATGTGTCTAAATGGAATAGTAATCTCACTTAAAGAAAGTATTAAAATAAGCTAGGCACTTTGATTAAGTAATGTGATTCAATAAAATGGTTAAATAACGGTTTCATAAATTATTATTCAAGTATTAGTTTTTTCGGATGAATAGTGTTTTTTAATTAAAAATATTTAGAAAATTATTTTTATAAAAATGACTTTATTTTTGTACTCAGAGCATTGATATTATGTTAAGGTAATTTTTGGGGATTTTTCTGAAAAAAATGAATTTTCGATGAATAGTGTTTTTATTTAAAAATTAAATTAAAAATATTTAGAAAATTATTTTTATAAAATGGATTTCATTTTTGAAATCAGAGCATTGATATTTGGTTAATGTGAAATTTTGGGATTTTTCTGAGAAAGTTGAATTTTCAGTGAATAGTAAAAATACAGTTTTAGGGTTTCGGTATGTTTAATGACATCATAATGGTGTCATGATGATGTCATGAGAACTTTTGAGGGTTTCCCGGCCAAGGGTGATGAATTATTGTTTTGGGGGCCCCATGTGGCCTAACTCCATGATAAATGACAAGGGAGAGCACATGGGTTTGAGAAAAGCACATGTGAGGTGTCCCTTGGCCATTAATGCCTTGTCCCCTCACTTTCCCTATAAATACCAATCCCTCCTCTAATCCATTCGACTCCCCACTCATTCCCAACGAATTTCTGGTCTCATTACCTCCCAAGGAGTCCTCCCAAGGTGCCCCCAAGCCCTCAAGGTCCCAACCTTTGAGGTTTAAGAGTTACATTTTAAGGTAAGGGATCCGACCCCTCTCTTTCTTTTCAAGTAATCTCTTTTATGTCATTTCTTTTATACTCCATGTTCTTATGCTGGATGATGTTCTTTTATATTCATCCTACTTCCTATTTCATGTTCATATGATGAGAGACCCCCCCTTGCTCTCATCAATTCGTTTTAAGAATGTTTAAGTGGCGCCGTTAGGCTGCCGAATTTTTAAGGGATTCTTTCACCTTCCTCGTTTTCAAGTTCTATTTTCATTCAAGTCTTTCAAGATCCTTTTTGTTATATTGGGGTATTATATATATATATATCATACTGGAATCTTATGTTCATATGATGAGAGACCCCATTTGATCTCTTCAATTCACTATTTTGATGTTTTAAGTGGCGCCGTTAGGCTGCCGAATTTTTAAGTGGTTCTTCACCCTTCTCGTTTTGAAGTTCTACTTTCATGTCAATTCTTTCAAGTTCCTTTTTGTTATGTTGGGGTATGATCTCTATATCTATCATACTGAACTCTTATGTTCATATGATGAGATACCCCATTTGATCTCTTCAATTCAGTATTTTGTTGATGTTTAAGTGGCGCCGTTAGGCTGCCGAATTTTTAAGTGGTTCTTCACCATTCTCGTTTTGAAGTTCTACTTTCATGTCAATTCTTTCAAGTTAATTTCTATTATGTTGGGGTATGATCTCTATATCTATCATACTGGACTCTTATGTTCATATGATGAGATACCATATTTGACCTTGTCAATTCAATTTTGTTGATGTTTAAGTGACGTCGTTAGACTGCCGAATTCTCACAGGAGAAATCTTTTTTTTCTTCCTTTCATGTTCTTCATTTCATATGGTATATTTTCAAATTTCATTACAATGTTCTTAAATCCCTTATATTTTGTCCCTCTACTGTTTTATTGGTCATTTATGAATGTTTGACCCATGTCCCCTCTCTTCTCAATGTTTTCTAAAACCCTGTAACATAGCTGTTATGCTGCAGAATTTTCGTCTCAAAATGCCTCTCTCTCTTTTCTAAAAATTATTTTATGTTATAAAGTGAATACTCAAAGCTCTTATTTCTACAGGGGTATTCACATATATATCAAAATGTTCTATTTTAAATTCTGGGAATTACATACATGAAACCCTCTTTCCCTTTCTGTGGGTTTAAAGTGACGAAAA
The DNA here is from genome assembly GCA_963277665.1 of Viscum album. Lineage (NCBI taxonomy): Eukaryota > Viridiplantae > Streptophyta > Magnoliopsida > Santalales > Viscaceae > Viscum > Viscum album. Next base: position 324,243,896 of record OY728156.1, read on the forward strand.
GATCATGTCTTTAAAGCATTTTTTAAAACGTTATGATTATGAAATGAAACCCATTTATTTTATGCTATATGGGTTATTTATGAAATGTTGATGATGATTTATGTGGCTCACATGATAATAAAGGCAAATTTAAGGGTGCGCCCTGATAGCGCTCCAATGCATTGGGTAATGATGTAACCACTAGAGATTACAATATTCACGATACCTTGGTGAATAACCTTGGTAATTTTCAAATGACACCTTGGGGATGGACATTGGTGATATGTTCATGATTTTCTATGTTAAATTATGTAGCCACATCTTCATGTTATGAAAAATTTTGTTTTTATTATGAAATGCCTCATGATTTCTTTCTCATGCCTTATTGTTCTTTTCATGTCCTTATTGAAGTATATCAAGTTTACATGTAAAATGTTCATCTTGTTTCCCTTACTGGGCCTTCTGCTCACCCTTTCTTTTGATGTATGTCCCCAAGTTATGAGATGCAGTAATGAACCTAGAATGAACTTAAGGAGACGACTTTCAAGTGTTTAAGAAGAATGTTTTATATTGTTTTCATGTATTATGTTCCTGGTTTCCAAAACACTAGACATTAAAGATCCTCAGTTTTGTGTAATGTAATGAAAGTTTATGTTATAAAAAGGCGGGATGCTATAGACATGCGGGACCAACCATTCCATATATTAGAGGGTAATAGTGGGATATCTTACTCGGTTATAGATAGTCAATGGATAGATGATGTTTCTCTAGTTATATCATCAATTGATTAGAAACTCTATATATCTTTGGTCATTCACCAACCACGGTTGGTGTAGAAGCCACGTAAGGAAGCACTTATAATAAGATGTTGAGGATAATGCTGATTGAATTCCTCAGGTAAAAGTGGTGTTTTTCTAGATTTTATGATTATATAGATAAATGTGAATGTTTATTAAATTTTCTTGACTTAGATTGTAGGAATTGGATGTTGATCCACTTTCTTATACCCCTCATACTTCAAATTTCATTATAGATGTATTTGGTGTATTCATATCAGTTATTATGAATTTTTTCAAGTAATTTTTTGTAAATTTTTTACATTTCATTATAACAAGATTGAAAATATGAAATTTATGATGTTTTTACAGATATTTTATCTCATGTTCATACAATATTTCATTTTATAATTGATTTTATATAGAATGTGACTGTTGATTTTGGAGCCCGGGTTGGTTCTCTATAAGACATTATATCTGATATGATGATTTTGATAAGAAAAACAAGTATGTGTTTTGTGTTTCAAACAACTCTTATTCATTTCCCTTATCCACCTACTCAACCATTCATTGAGAAATAAAATATTATAAAACACATAAAATATGATTTGAAAAAACATGATATAATAGTTTAGAATAACCCATGATGTTTATTTTTATGGGTTTCAAACAAATGAATCCAATAACATGTATCTTGTTTAGGAAAGCATCAAATAAGTTATGCAAAATCGAGAAATAATCAAGAATGATATTTATAATAAACTTAGAAGAGTAAATACTAAACATAATCTTAAAAAAAAAATCAGAAACCAGTACCTATATCTCAAGATGCCTCTTCTAAAAAATTATTTTATGTTTCTAGTTTAAAATATCAAATCTATGATTCTGGTTCCAAAATATTTTATGGATAATAGAGATAATCTTTTTTAGACATTCAGGCATGGTTCTCCAAAATCCAGTTATTATACCATGTTTATATTAACCCTATCACTAAACATCTCAAACAACTATTATAGATTCATTAAAAATTTCTATATTCATAGATCCATCAACTGCAATCTTTGCAATCAAGCCTTTCATCCAGATATAATAAACATCTTTTATGTACGTGAACTCTGTTAACATATGTGTAGACATTTGTGATTATTCCTCATCTTCTAATCCTTAGACTACATCTACCCTTACCTATTTATCCAATGTAAAGGAACCTTTTCGTGTAATCTATGTCATATATTTAAAAAATTTGGATTCATATTTGGATCTCTCATAAGTTCTATATTATACTCATTTGTAATATATTTTGATATATTAATGGAATATACAAATTTATTATCAATTTATTTTGAACATATTACATTTTATTTTCATTGAAGTGTATAATAACAATGTATATTAATTAATTTAACACATGTGTTAACAAGCCACCACAAGATGTAATTAAATTACCATAAGATCAAATAATCTCCTGCAAGGAAGAATGAACTGGCAGTGACATCTTATCAGATCAAATGATTTTGAATTTGTTCCATTTCATATTTCAACTATACCCATAAGGCATTATTTATGTGAATACTCATTTTCATGTCCATCATAGAAGATTATCATTTCGTCACTCTAATGTACTATTTTAAAATCATTAAATGATGCATTTGATATTTAAATATTGCATTGATTGTTCTCTAATATCTTCATTTGGGTGAATATTTTTTATGATTAAAATCATCTTATCTTACGAAAACCATTAATATATTATATTAAATTAAATAGCAAAGGATACTACATGGGAACTTTTTCTATTAAGATAAGTCTACGTGACTCTGTTTTTTTTTGAAAACAAAGTGAAACAAGACTATGATTTTTAAAAGATTACATTAAGGGCTACAGAAAACATAATCTATATGGATCATAATAAATTACATTTCTATATATCAAAGCTCTTTTTATTTTTATTTAAGACTTAAATTTGATCTTTATTTTTCCTTTATATTTTAATTAGTATAAATGAAGTATCATGTTCTAAATTAGAGGGTATAGGATACCCTCTCAAATTGTGTTACCTTTACTCAAACAAAAAACTGTGGAAGAGGTATTCTGTGTCAAAGAATCATTTTCAATCAATATAAATCTACTGTCGCGGATTTTTTCCACTATTTCCATTCATTATTTTGTGTGTAAGACTTGATCAAGGATATGAATTAGTTTATTTAATAATAATCTAATTAGTAGTAGGTCATTTACAATTAAGTGCGGATTTTTTGTCATCATGATTCAACAACTGTTGTCAAATTAATTATTTGATATTTCCCTTTTTTTAATGTTAAAATCATATTATATCATATTTTTAGTCTATTAAACAAAATTTTCTAGGATAGTAGACCCAAATTATAGTTTTATGTAATGTTTTTGAATATTTTTATTAATTTTCATAATTATAGTATTTTTCATTATATTTTATATGAGATATGATCATTATTTTCAAAACATTTTCCCAATATAAATTATATATTTCGTCTATTTTTTAATTAGGATATATTATAATAGTAGGGGATTTCATTTTTTTGGACATAAAATTTATTGGAAACTCAATTCACTCTCCTCTTCTGATGTCCACATTGACAACATGTTCAAAAATATATATTTGAGAATATTCTAATGCTTAAAAAATTACATGATTAGAAATAATTATTTATCCAACATGAAACCCTAGCAAAGAGGATAATAATTAATATATTCACATGTTTTATCTTAGGGTACATTGATATTTTCCTTGTTACGGGGTACACATAGGACATTTAAAATCTTCCTTATTCTCCTTAGGGTACTTCTAATAGATAAATGAATAATACATTTCCATTATTTTTTTCGTAACTGATATAGTTTTTTATTTATATTTTAACTTCTTTTTAGTTATTTATCAAGTATTGAATAAATAGAAGAGGGAAAATTTTTAATTTGGATAGAAATTATATCTTGTGATTTTATATTCTTATTTTTTATTTGTTTAAATTTTTTATTATTATATAAAATTTATATATATTTGATTCTAATTGAATAATCAGTTTCAATCGATTAATCTTGAAGTCCATTGGAGGTGAAAATATTTACATAATTGTTTTTTAAATATTGAAATAACTGTAATGAAATTTACTTGAATATAGATATATAATTTCTTTTAAATCATTTTTCAATTATAAAAAATGAAAATAAATAATTTAAAATTATTTAAAAATTATAAATGAAACTATTTCAATGTATTGTTTAGGGATACATTGAGATCATTGTTATATTGATGTTAATGAGGTAGAATATTTCAAATGGGATAAAGTGAATGAGTGAATATAATTTCAATTGAGTGATGTTCTGGCACAACAATGTGATTATTACAATATTTTATAAAAAGTTAAATTGTCTTTCGTAAAAATTTTAAAATGTAAAAAATCTATTGTTAATTTATAGAAAGTAAATAATCTATTTAACAATGTGATTGTGACTTGTGAAATGTGACCATGAATTGATGTAATTTTGAATTACAAGCAGAATTTATAAGTTTACAAATTTTGACTCTTATTATAAAGAATATTACGGTAACCTAAATACGTGTTAACCTAATAAAAAATAATATTTAATAAGATTGTTAATTTATATTTCAAATTATGAAAAAAATTATTTAAAAATATATTATTCAATTATTAGAAGAGATGATTTAGTAACCATAAATGTTTGTGAGAAATTAATAATGATTATAGATTAAAAAATTCTTTCAAAAAGGTTCATCTATAAATATGAGATGAAATTCCCTCAAAATATTAACTTGAATAATATTTATAAATATAATTATTTTAAATTGATGAATCAATATTTTCCATAATAAATATTCAAAAAATACTCTTGAAGATTAGAATTAATATAATCATAATTATAAAACTATTCTGATTCAATGAGTGTGATTTTTTATAAAATTATCATCATAAACCTTTCACCAAAAGTACATTTAAATTTTGATATATTTTATTATTTCCATAAATATTTCTATTAAATTTATCTATTTTAAGTATTATTATTAGTCATACTCAATTATGTATTGTAAAGTTATATTATAACATCCATTCTTATTTTTCATATAATTACATTAAAAATAACCTGAATAATAATGGTATTGTTATATACATGATATTAATAATATATATTAATCTATATACAGGGCACAAGTTTTGGGATTATCTTTGGGTTATATAAAAAAATATTATTGATTATTGTTTCAGAAAAGTGAATTGTTAATGAAACTGAAAGGATTAGAATCATCCTCATAAATTACACTCTTATTTATTATACATTATGTTTAAATTAAAATATATTTTTTTTTTTTTTATGTCAGAGTCTGTAACTATAAATTAATTATTTTATATAACAATTACTATTCTATATATTAATAATATAATATTTATAATAAATGATCGTATATTTAATAATCTTGCTGAACGATTTTAAATGTTCAAATTCATTTGAGTCAATATATTTTATAATTTACCATCTATAAAAGTATTTTAAACTATATATTGATGAATAGTTTTTGGAAAATATTAAAAATATAACATCTATATCACTCACTATTATTATTTATAATTTTTTATGATTGAGAACATTTCAATAAATTATTATTTTTTAATTTCAATTACTTATCTTAAAGACGACATATTCAACTCTTCTTGAGCTAAGCATTGGAGAAATATTTTTTGTTTCAGTATTTAAGATAATCATTTATTTATTACTTCTTATACCATGTTGATTAAAAAAATTCATTTATTCAACATAATAAGAAAAATAATTCATATGATATATAGGTAAGGTGAGCAATAGAAAACATTTTACTGATGAGACGAAATTATTTGAGTAGTTGACAATGAAAATTTTAATTTTAAAAATAAAATGATTTTATATCAGTGGTATCATTGATGATTATAATGAGAAATTAAAAAAAATTCAATAGACTGGATTCTAATAACTAATGTTTCTTATTTTAAAAAATATAATTTTCTGAATTCCATCACATGTTTTCATATTACTAATTATTTTCTAGTGTCAATAAATTATGTCCTATTATATATAAACAATAACAAACTAACCTTGAATAAAGATAGTGCTGCTCTAAAAAAAAATATAAAAAAAAAATAAGGTCCTACAGATCATAACATAATATTGAGATATACATTATAATGTTTTAGAATATAAGATACTACTAAAACAAAAATACTAATTAGTATATTTTCATGCTTATATGAAATAAGTGAGAATAAATTCTTAAATAAAAATTTCATGCACTACAGATTTATGAATATAATTTTATTAAAATACTTTTGAGATATACGAAAATATTTTAAAAAAATTTCATTATAATAGAGAAAAAAATTTATTTTATATTAATAATATTAATACTCTATAATAAATTTCACACACAAGTAATTTTTTGTAGCGTTGGTTAATGAAATCAAATAATCTCAATAGATTCTTGTTTGAAAGCACACAATGATATAAATTTTTTCTTATTTTTTATTTGAATTAATAAAATTGGAATCAATTATACATAGACTGTCGGTGTTAAAGATATATGAAAATTGATTTTCCACAAATCATAAGTTGGTGAAATGTCTATATTTTATAGTATATGACAATGATAAATATAAATTGATTAGTCGTTATTAATTTTTTATTTTTTATATCATCCGAATATATAAATATTCATTTATTTGTATATTAAATTTTATATTAATTAGTTGTGATTCGATTTATATTATATGTTTTTTTTGAATAATTCAGGAAATATTTATTAATTTTTTCAATATTTATTGTTTAAATTTAAAAATAAAATATATATACTATATATATATTTTCACTAATTTCATTTCACATTTCAGACTAAAGTGAATTTTATACAGAATCATAGGCGTTGAATTAGGTTCCATAGAAGTGTAACATTCACCTATCCATAATGTATAAAAATTGATAAAAAATGATATTAATAAACATGAATTGCCTAATGACAATGTCAATAAAATAATTAAATTGTCAATGTTACAATCCACATCATTATAAGTTGAAAAAAATCATCGAAACTGGATATTTTGGTTCTCAATAAAGGGATGTTTTGGGAAATAATAACCAAATAATAATTCCATGTATAATAATATATGAATTTTATGTTTTGTATATAGTTAGAGGATAATGATTTCTTTTATTTCATAGGTGAATTTTGTGACTGGGATGAGATGATCATGATATATTACTCTATAGACTTTGAAAAAAAAGATGAATTTAACGTGTTCTTTGGAATTTGTTTCGGGTAATGTTTTTATAAAGTAATATATATTTTTTTAGGAATCAAATTGATATTTCTATTTTTTTAGCTATATTTTCATTGGATTTTTAATTTATATTCATTGAATAAATAATTTATTGAATATTAGATATGTTCCTAATATTAATTATTGGTTCATTTTTCTATAGGATATCCATTATGAATATATTATGGAAAACATAGTAAATGAGGGACAAAAAACACAATTTATTCCAATCTACTTCATAGGTCAGCATGATAGTAGACATATTATTGAGAATCCAAGGTTGAGGTATGAAGAAAATGTGAAAAATAGAGGTTACATAGGTAAAAAAAAGATAATTCATCGATAAAAGGATCTTCCTGTGAATGGAGATGAATTTACATTTTGTATAGTCATTACACATGGTGAGCCAATGGATTTCATGAGAGAGATACATGGAATGAAGTGGATGAAATCAAAAAAAATTGAAGGCAACATATGTCCCTATGGGTCACATAAGTTTAATGTTGTGACAAAAGTGATGATAGGCTCAAAATCTAGAAATCGTTAATTTTATACACATAATGAAAAATAAAACATTGATTAAAATTTTATTGTCATTTAAATTCCAATGAGAGCTGAAATATTAGAATTTTTTAAATATTTTTTGCGGGAAGAATATATTATTACCCGCATTTGCAAAAAAATCCCCCAAGGAATTAATTTTAATATCTATTAGATTATAAAAATATCTATTTTTTATGGAATTCTAGAATATGATTCCATACATGAGGCTCGACCACCATGAGGCTGCTAAAGTGTTCCGACCTAGATTTTTATTTTGATTGGATTTCCTTTAGATATTTTTATTAAATTTCTATTTATTCCATGAAAAATTGGAAAATTTATAATTTATATGAAAATTTTCAATTTATTCTCCTATTCATATTCTCTCTCCAATGTTTTTGGGATTGTTTTTTTTTCATGATCACCCAATGATGATTGGATTAACATGTAGGGGGAGCAGAATGAAAAAATGGGTTTTTCAAATTTGGTTTATTAATTTCATCATTTTTACAATGATTTTATTCAACTAGTATTGTTTTTAGACTCACATTAAACATATATTTTAATAAATCATGAAAAATGTTTTTTAATATAAAAAGAAACCCAACATGACCAAGATAATTAATTCATGAACATTGACTGTGTCTATTCTTCTTCAATTGAGAATTTCTTTTGGGAAATCTAGTTATTTTAATTTATCATAGACATATAAATTGACATTATAGAATATATTGATAGAGTATGACCATGTCTTATTCCAATTAAATATAACTGATATATCATCCAATGATTTCTATTTTTTATCTAATGCATTAATTATTTGTGGTTAGAAAATTCATAGGGAAACATATTCCACCCACTTTTGTTTTTCTAATTTAATTCGTTTTTTAACTGAAAAAATATATTAAAAAATTAACTCATAAATTGGACTGACCAGAAAATTAGTTGAGAGTTTTCATCACTCGGTTCCACACTATCAATGGAATTAAATATGCACTTCCACTTTACTTTCCCTTTATAATTAGTAATGTTTGGGAATAACTACGTTTCTAATTGTGTAACCCCTAAAGATTTAATTATGCTGTTATCTTCATGAAATCTTGGTATCGTTTTTGGAGAGGAGAAGTGAATTTTATAGGATTGGAGATAAATTTAATTCGTCCAAATATTTTCATATCCCATTTTTATTATCTGATTTTAGTATAAGTATTTTTTCCTTCATTTTGTAATTTTTTTTATTTTTCAATATTTCATGAATAGTTTATATTGGGGTTTTTAAGTATTAATTACATATCATATCACTCTTTTTCCAGTCCACTATTATAAGACATTGAACAACTTATCTATCCGACCCTATGAAAAATAATAAATTAAAATGATTTGGCCATGGTAATTATTTTATTACTAAAATAAGATTTTTATTACCAAATTTATACATTATAAATCATTATATTGCATCTATTTAGTTATATTAAATTTATAATATGACAATATTATCTTATAAATTAAAACATAAGATGAGTTGAAAATCTAGTTTCAAGAAGAATGTTGTTCAAATAATTAAGGGTTTACAATATTAATTAACAATATCAACAAATTAAATTTATGTAAATTTATTTTTAAATAAATGAATGGTTATATTAGACTTTTAGTTTAAAATATAAATTTCTTTGAAAAAAAAACAATATTTAAAACAATATATTTGTAATAAATATAAATATTTTATAATGGTAAGTAATATTAACCATGCTAACTTAATTTTGGACATAATAATGAAATTTTCCAATTCAATAATTTAAATTTTTTTGTTCAATAATGAAATTATTTTATACCATTCTTTTTATAGAATTGATGAATACATATATTTGTATAGATATGTAAAAAAAATAAAAACATTTTCAAGAAACATTTTTATTTTAAGAATAAGATTGATTTATTACACACATAATAATTACTATTTGGGGGATATTAAAATATATTTTTTGGTATATAATAAATAATTTTTATTTGAATTCTTATTTAACCATAATATAGTAAAAATTATTTTACATTAGAAGGAACAATGCTGAAGAAAATATATACTTATAGATAATATAAATTAATTATTTTTTCAGATATATTATTGAATTTTATCAATGGATTACTAATGAAAAATATTTTTATTTATGGAGATATTTTATAATTGGATAATCTTTACATTTACCCAATAATTTAATGGGTAAATTTTATTATTTATTTATTTCATTTTTGACTATTTTAATTCTATATTGCATTAGAAGAAATCTACTTAAAAAATTATGTTTTAAATGAAAATAATTATTTTAAAATATTAGATTTATATTTTTTTATATATTATATATGGATTTCGGTAAACATAATGTTATAAAAAAATCATTAGGAAATAAAAAGTTAACTAATTATATAATTTCACTAGTTTTGTTTTGGGATGATAATCACACTATAAGGGTTTCTTGGTATCAATTTCTATTCTTTCAAACATGTTATAATTTGGGCAAAATGTTTACATGTACACCATGTTATTTTTATTTAGATACCATGAAAGGGACCTTATATATTTTTAACATAATTAATGGGATATTAAAAAATATATTCATTCTATTTTATTATTCTTCATTTAATTCAATTATTACCCAAGATAAAAGGGTTTTTGTTAACCCAATTCCATTCATTGAGTTATGATTTCTCTTTTTTAAAATTATTAATACAGTTGGGTTTTATTAATATATGATTTTATTATGATGTATATCATCATTTTTTGGGATATAATTTCATTTTTATAATACACCATTACAATGATTCCTACTTCAAGTAAAACTGATTTTATGGGTTTTTTGAAACTAAATTTTCTCTATTTATGTTATAATTATGTTACATGAACCTCGTTATAAAATGTAGAATTATTATACACTATTATTATATAAAATTTTATTTCCACTATAGTTTTAATATATTTCAATTTAATATTCATAAACAATTTTTTCATGGATTAATTTCAATCGATGTCCTTACACTATGAATGTACACTTCTCTTCTACCTTATTATCATTCCATTGACAATAGTAATTTAAAATATATTGTGGTTATGTATGTTTTTTCATATTAAAAATTTTTAGAACAATATTACACAGAATGGAAGATGTTGATAATATTTATATCAATAATCTATATACAATTAATATTGACTACATAAATCCGGTTATGGAGTAGGTACCTTTGGGTATATTAAGAAATGTATTGTTTAAATATACACCTTATATATTTTGATGAATTGTGAATATAGAATTACAGTTATTTATTTTTAAATTTATTTACATAACCGTATACATGTTATTTTATTATATTTTAGTTCAATTGACTCTTATATATATATATATATATATTTATTCCATTTATTAGTTTGGGAAACATTAAAAATCTGTTTACTTTTTATTTCAATACGATTTTCTATAGATCATTAGGGATTGTATCATATTTATTGTATTATTTATTCATTACTTCATATTAGGAATTCATTGGACATAAATACATATCGTTGAAACCAATACCAAAACCTCAACAATCTATAAGTTTCATGAGACAAATGTGACATTGAATTCAATGTATACATTACTAATTATTTATGATATATTGACATAGGGACATGATTGTATTTATATGATATCATGGGACAAGGTCGTGATAGAATTGCCATTTAATATAACAACATTCTTTCTATCATTATAAAAAATAATTATTTTTATATGTGTTATTATTTTATTTTCGTGTCACCCATGGATTCTTATTCAATATAATGTTATATATTATTTGGATTTATTTGATTAACATTATTTTCCTATCATATTATTCATTTCTTGATTATATTATTATAGATTTTTATATATTTCATCCTATACTGAGCTACTGATCTCACCCTTATTAACGTTTAATTTCCCCACGTTATGAATAAAATCAGTATGCATAACAATTTTAGAATGAAATAACATGTGAAGAGAATTTCTAGTTAATAATTATGACTTATTATTTATAATTTAATTCTTTGTGTAATGTAACAAATTTTCATTATCCAAGAATTATAACGTATTTAATAGTTAATTTTCATCAACATCATATGATGTTTTTAACACAAAAAGGTTTTCAGATGTTATATAATGTAATTTTTTCTATAAAAAATGTTATTATGTGATGGTTATGTTCAGGATATAATGTTAGCCCCTATAAATTGATTGAAAATCCTCTAAATTGATATATTCCATTTTCATTCATTAAAACCAATCATATGATATTTAATTTAAGAAATCTATATTTTTTCATCATCCTATTTTGAATCCTCATATAAAAATATATTGACTTAGATACACATTAGGATAAATCATTTAATCTCTTAGGGACATTCATTTTATTTTTTTGGTTTGAGTAAAGTTAACTATTTTTAATTTAATACAATGTGATGAATGAAATATTCTAGAGAAATAAAATATATCTTATATATACATATAATGAAAAAATATAATAAATATTAGTTAATGAATCCTATGAATACACTGGATAGAGTGTAGAAAAATCAATGAAAAGTGTTTCCTTAAATGTTTTACGAACTCCTAGATGTGGAATTGAATTAAAAGGTCACATATAATTTTATATACACATGTACATTTATTTTTGAATGTTTTTGTGTTTTAGGGAGGTTTTGGATTTATATTTTTATTGATTGGTTTTTAACATATCAAAATAAAAAATGTAATTGATAAACCTTGAGTTAAATGTTAAATTCATGTTTAAGATATTTCGTGAAACCCAAATATTATGTTGTAGGATATTGAACTCAACCAAAACACACATGAGGTGGGTTTTTTACATTTACCATGATTATGTAAATGTCAGTGTGAATATATTTTTCTATTATTGTGAAGAATTAAGAGATGTAATGAATTTGATTGTTAATGTTTGTGAAAAACATGTAGCTCCTTTTCATTTGTTTTTGAATGGTATGAAATGGATAGTCCCATGACTTGTATATTATAATTAAGGGATTAAAAAAATTTAATATAAAATGATTTATAAAATTGATATTTATTTCATTAGTATTCCTTGTACATTTTTATTCCCGGTATCTAATGAACCAAATAGACTGAATGGTCATTTCTGCTGCATGGTTCTAGATTAAATGGATGATGTTGACATTTCTACTCCCTGGATAATGTATACTCAACATGTTTTTTTCTATCATGTAAAGTTATTTTTCCTTTTATCTAGTTTATATGACTCAATATTATTCCTAGTATATTTATAATCCATGGATCTGTTGATTAATTTAGATTCCTTGTAATCTTTTACTCATTCGATATGACGCAATAGGATTCGATGTACTTTTACAATACATGTATTTGATTCACTTAATTTAATTGGATTAAATAGAAGATCACTAAATTTTGATTCTTGTAATATGGACGTGGTTGTTCTAATATTTGATTAAATTGAATAGTCCATTAAGGATGATTACAATTCTTAACAGTTTATAGTTATATGCACATACCAGATTTTTATTAAACACTATTAGTGAAGGCATACTGTGTGTCATCGCAAACCCTTTTCCGAAAACAATTAGGGAGCTAGACAGACTGCGTGAATGTAGGTAGGGACATGTGAAAGTGATATATTGGTGACACTTAGGTGATTGTTTCATAGTATAAGGGAAGTATTGGACCATTGGATGGATCATGAAGCTACCTAGATATAGTTTTTCTAGTATTTTTTTAATATTGATATATGTGTTTTATTTGATGCAAGTTTTCAGAAATTTCATATCTGTGGTATTGATTCATGAAATAGATGTCACTTATATAAAATGATCCATTTGGATTTGATTTTCATTATTTATGATTGACTGATTGAACTTATTTTGTTGGTTTATATTATTCTTCCTTATTATATTAATTTATTTTTCAGTTTTTACACTCATTATGAGGTTATAGTCACTCCATTGTACCATCAATTACTAAGGTAGCATCTATTGTATGGGGAGGCACACATAAGGCCTTGTGACCCACTATTTAGAGGAAACATTTACTGGATATCCGGATGGGAGTTTATAATGTGGTATTATAAGATATTTATAATATTATGTTGTATCATTAAAAAATATTATACATTAGAGTAGGAATGTGTCATATTTTTGTAATGATATGTTGAAATGAGTCGTCATTATAAGGCCTCAACCCTAAACAATACATAATATTTAATTAAGATAATAATTAACAATGAGTATCTTTTTAGGTTTACAAATTTTTAAATTTATGTCATAACATATGCATAACAACTTGAATATTACAAGTAGACACTTCTACTAACTGTCTATTTTTTAAAAAACAAAAACTCCTTAAAAGAGACATGCTTAGTTCCATGATTTAAACATCATGCCATTTCCTTGATCCCATCCATGAACATATTCATCTTCATGTCATTTGAAAAACCTTTCAAAACATAGGATGAACATGAAAATATCAGTAATGGACACATAAAAAATAAAACATCTAGTTTTCAGATAAAATGAAAATCATGAATAATTTATCATAAACTAATGCATATCACCTTTATGAAGTAGTAAATATACTTCACTAAATATAATCTCATTTCTTACCCTTTTGGAAACCATAATATTACCATAATTTTCATAAAAACTAAAAAATAGCATTTAATGGTATCTTGGGGCATGAACATACTAAAATGGAATAACCATACAGTCGACTTCCACACATATCACAAAATGGAGTATCCATACGGTCGACTTCTATACATATCATTAAATGGAATTGCCATAAGACTGACTTCCACCCATTCATTAGAGGTTATAATGTAACCACTTGTCCTTGGTTTATCATGGAACCCCACATCATTTGGTTTATCATGTAACCACCCATCAAATTTCTAATTACTAGTATATAATCATCACACATAAAAGATTTAAAATATCATCATTTTCATTATAAAATTTCAATTTCAATCATATAAAATAATTTCAAGATATTGAAATAGTAAATCAACAATAAAAACCATTTTCAATACCAATATATTTAAAAATAGTATATCTTATTTATTTCCCATTTAAAAACATCAGGGGTTGTTTAGGAAGCAAAATAATAAATATTACTCACAGCACCAAAAATGTCGTTGTCGCCGCGTATGTTAAACAATAATCCATTTTTTATATAGTAATACTTTTCAATGAAAAAATATTCTCTTTCAATGAATGTAATATTCAAAGGGTTTTATTATATACCATTTAAAAGTAGGAAGTGTATATTATCAAAACATGCCCCAATGAAAGGAGATTGAGATGAACTCCCATTCCTTGTGTCCGACTTCAGTTGTTCTTTATTTATCCCCATGAATAATAAATATAAGTTAATTTATACTTGCTTCAGAACATTTTTTAATATTATTATACCTATTATAATACTAAATACCTTACTATAAAAATTATAGAATTATTCCTGTTCTTATTGGTCGTTTTGTCGATGTTCGATACCTGAGTCAAAAATAAACTTGTTATAATTACAAATAGACCATGTGGTAGAAATTCCATCATCTACATAATGATATTCATGATTTAAAGATCTTATATAACTTATATATCCTATATTTATGTATTTATAATAGTCTATAACATTTCGTGATAAGAAATTAAAGTCACTGTTCATGGACATAGTAACAGTACAAAATAATTGGCTTTTTCCAACATGGGAATATCTGTTGGTAAAAGAGAATATTCTATTGGTAAAACGTTTTACCAACAGAAATTATCCTGTCACTAATCTATTGGTAAAAAATCTGTCACTAAATGTTATTGTGATAGATAAAATAATTCTGTTACAATTATAATAATACCCATGGATAATATATATGATGGTCAAAGTGTGCAGCAACATATTCATATGTCAAATATATTTGTTGGTAATAATATTACCAACATATAATATCTATTTATAAATTACATTTAAATAAAAATTATTAATTACTATTGATAGTAAAATTTCATATTATATATATTAATTTATCATATATAATTCGCATGTTTTAATTTTCAAACCGATTATGATTTAGGTTCAAACGCAGAAAAAGATTAATTATATTAATAATGAAATTTAATACAAAATGAATAATTACAAAGTAGAAGTTTATTTATAAACAAAGATCACAAAAAAAACAAAAACCCAGGATCCGTCTAAACAACCACCACTGACGCACACCCCCCTCCCCAAATAAAAACAGTCATGTCATCTGTTGACTGCAATCCTCCAGCACCAACCACGGTAGACAAATATTTATTTCCACCAATGTTATTTTATCACCCCCAAAAAGGCCATTAGAAGTATCAAACCATGTGAACTCCGGTACCAGTGAGGAACCTCATGTCATTGTTATGCTACACCCATTAGCTCCATGATCTACACTACAAACAACCAAAATTCATCACAATAATAAGTGCAATATATCTGCAAGAATTTAAAACAATAAAGATTAAAGTAAGAAAAACTATATAGAATTACCATTTTTTATTCATCATCTCTGTTGACATTTCAACAAATCAAGTCGCCTCAAGTACTAGTGAGGAACCTCAAGTTGCTGCTATGTCACACCCTTTAGCTCCAAGATCTATACCACACAACCAAATAAAATACCCAAAAATTGGTGAAGAATATCTACATGAATTGAAACCAAAATATAAATAAAATAAAATAAACAAATTATCTACATATAATGAGAATTTTCCATTCATTGTTGACATCTCAAAAAATCATGTTACCTCTAGTACCAATGAGGAACCTAAAGTCATTGCTATGTCACACCCTTTAGCCCCAAGATTCACACCAGACACAATGACAGAACATACCCACAAATCCATAAATAATATCAACTTGAATTAAAACCAAAATAGAAATAAATGAAAAGAGTGATAGTGAATGATATAATAAGAAACCAAACATTATAGAATATTTTTAGTTTCTTAATTGAATGTTCTTTTAAAATCATACAATATGTGGCTTGGAGGCTATGAATGTTATTACTATTTCCATGCCTCATCTTTAGATTATAGGGCCATTGGCATTGAGAGGATTATTTTAATAAAAAGTAGTTTCAATAATAATTATTGGCATATTATTTACTCAGAACGTTGCATGGATATTGAGCCTGAAGTATTGTAGTTTCTTTCATTGGGAGAAGTTGATGCATACAAGTTGGAAGATGGGATGGTAAAAGGATTAACTCAGGTGTCCTGGGAAAATTAAATGTTAGCTTCCACTATAGAACACAAAGGTTTTTGACCCACATACTCATAAAGGTGAAAGATTACACCATGCACTAAGACGGTGCAGATGTTATACAACACATGATTGACCACTTTCATGTGTAGAAGTTGTGAACTAGATGCTGAAGAGTGAAAGTGTTTTTAAAAGCTATTGGATACATAGTATTAGAAGGAAAATGTAATTTGGAAATAAATATAGTCAGTCTTTTCAGTCGTCATTTTATTCATGATGCAACCTGTACAATGTTGATTTATATTTCCTTTACATCTCTAGGTTCAAGATGTGAACCTTATTACAATAGTATCATTTTCTAAAAATGGTTCCTCAAAGACACATAGAAAATTTATCTACAATTAATATATAGTTTTATATTTTGAATATGGTAAAGAATATATTTTTTAATCGTTGGATACAACAGAGATATGTGTATGAATAATTTTACATCATGAAAATCCTCAATTATCATAATGTAGAATGGTTTTTGAATAAAATTTATAATTATCACAAACCAGCATGCCCTTTAGAAACCAATTATTTTACTAAAAATGAAACATTGAGCTAGTACACTTCATATATAACACAAACAACATAATAGTAGTGTGGCACTCAAGGGGAACAATAATTTGATCTCACCTCGCAACTTAGTATGTTTTTCACGTCCTTGTGGTGATTCTTATAAAATTCATATCTTCATAAACATCATACTAATTAAATATTTCTTCAACAATTTGACTCATCCCATGTAAATATATTTATCCTGACAATGAATAAATATCTTCATAGTTTAACATGCATAATTCTTTATCCAAACATTCTAACTACCAAACAAGAACATCTAATTGGGTATGAATGATGACAACCTGCAATATGATTATGGACCCAAATACAATGAGAAACATGAAATATGTAACATACCAGTTGCACCAGAGGTGGGTGGATAATCAATATTCAAGGAATGATAATGTTTGAAATTCACAAAATCTAGAAGTGTATGCATAACAATCAAAATAAAATGGGAAATAATAAATGAGACCAAGATTCCAAAGAATATAAGCCAACAAATAATGATAATATGAAATCATGATAATGATACTAATTAAATTTCAGTGAATAAAACTAATAAATCATGAAGATGGAAGTAGATTGTACTGAAAATTGTACATTTAAAAAGCTATCAAATAACACTTACAGTTAAATATTTCTATGCATTATATAAATAAGAACGTAGTAATCCATATTAAAACATTATAATTATATGTAGGAATATTGAAACTGTATATTTAAAAGTCTAATGAATTCATAACATATCGTTGTAGTCAAACTGAATGTAAATATTGAACCAGCATATTACAGTGTTATCGAAACATCATAGTGGTACTAGAAACTATACATGTCAAAGACTCCTAAATCCAACTTATAGAAACATTTTATATTGCATAGTATACAAAATCATACAGATTGAACAGATGTTGAAAGTACATATAAATTCAAGTGGACATAATCTGCATTTTTTCTGAAAGTGCATAATTATATACAATATTTTTATTACATAC
The DNA here is from genome assembly GCA_963277665.1 of Viscum album. Taxonomy (NCBI): domain Eukaryota; kingdom Viridiplantae; phylum Streptophyta; class Magnoliopsida; order Santalales; family Viscaceae; genus Viscum; species Viscum album. The sequence continues at coordinate 324,262,414 of OY728156.1, forward strand.
ACTTAATCAGGTATGATATCTGCAGTAAATTTCTCCGCAATAAATATATAAGACAATTAATTTGAAATACTGATTACAGTGAGGTAGTGAAAAATATATCTATGAACATCAATAAATAACCACAAAATTAATTGAAAAAGAAAGTTAATAAAATTAGTGAAACGTGGAGAATCTATGTGATGCATAGAATGTTCATCATTAATATGAAAACAAAATGTGTTAAATGCACTGAGATGTAAATTTTTCTTTCATAAATAAAGGATATTTTCTATAGTTAATGTAATTGAAATAATTATTAGAATCAAAATATATGTTATATCTATAGAGAGAACATCACGAAATCCAATATATATTGAATATATTTATAATATTCTATAAAATCTTCTTACTATATAGTGATTTAAATTTTTATACATTACACAGAGAAACTCCAGCCTTTAATTGTGTCTCATAGTTATTCTCAATTTAATCATCCATTGAATCCAAGTCTAGCATGTAGGGAAGAAATTTAAAAAAAATAACAAAAAAACAAACATGCATCATACAAGATCAGCACATACTTCTTAACTGATTAGATACGAGATCAGTACCAAGAATTGCCTCAAAAGAAAGTTATCAATAGCTGCCTCCAATCCAGAGAAAAAAAATTCATCCTAGAATCACTTCCATAATCATTTTTCAATGTCTTCATTGAGTCAATATATTGAAAATCAAATACCAACAAATATTTCATTATGAATTCTAACAATGGTGAAGAAATTCAACATTTACTATTGTAAAAGTTCATGTCAGGTATCTTTGAAATTAGGTGCTCAAGGGGTAATGATTTAGAAAATAACCTGGATGCAAGGAACCATATCAGTCCTTTGGTCATCAAGCATAACTAGATGAATGTGTGAAACCCCACAACTCAATATTCATCAACTCGAACTCCAATTTACAAGCCATACCTGTATTACCAAAGGTTTCACATGGTCCACTAATTCCACTATATATATCCTTGTTAGACACATAGTGAAGTTTATACCCCCACCAAGTTCTAGGAGACCATTCAAGCTCAATTAGACGTATCAGTTCACACCATTTAGTCTATATAGCCTCGGTTCACCATATAATTTTGTAAATACAAATTTTTTATTTGTACCTTGATATTTTCTATTTGCAGAAGGCTTCAAGGGACATTCTAGCAGCCCTCCAAATACAGCCCCATCTATATCTCCTTTGATCAGTAAATAATAAATTGAAATATCTTCATTATTATGAATCAGTGTGAGAAGTGATATAAAAGTCTTCCTATTCAGTAGGGATAAGCGCATCCTCAAAAATATTAAAACCACTAGTAATCATACAAGATTCATGTTCTTCTTCTATATAGATTCCTGGTATACTCTCATCTATAATTCCTAAACAGCATTCCCCAGGTTGATGTGGAAAATCAAAATACTTATTTTTTCCATTTAACACGAGTTGATCGCACTGACCAAATATGTTTGTTCATTATGAAACCATAAAAGATGATATGAATGAAAAATATGTAATCGACTTCCTATATGATTAGGTTCTGAGTTAATGGAGGTGGGAGATGGCCCAGAGGAAGGTGAATGGGGGGCTACAGAGAATCTAGGATGAGAGGGGATGGAGATGTAAGGAGACCCAGAGTAGGGCTGGGGTAGTAGTGGAATGTGGACTATGGCGAGGTTGCACATGGATGCCGAGGACGGGGGGTGTTGGGATTCCATGGATGGAGGGTTCGCTGGGGGATGCTGAGGTGATGGGATGTCGGGGATGAAGGGGTCACAGGGGATGTCGGTCGACAATAGGAAAGGGGTCGCACGAGGTTGCCATCAGGGATTGCTAAGGATGATGGAGCCGGTGAAGACGTGGGTCACGCCATTGAGGGCAACGACTGAGGCTGGGGGGACGAGGTGGGGGGATGGGAGGTAAGGCCGAAGTAGGGTAGGGCAGGATGTGGGGAGGGAGAGCATGATGAGCGTCGAGGCAGTGGGAGGTGAGGCCGAACACATGAATTAATGTTTTAGTGGTGTTATTTTTTTTAAATATATATAATTGTCTATTCAATAAATAATATTGAAATATGTAAAAATAGTTAATATTTTGATAAAATTGAATAAACAATATTGAAAAATATAAAAACATTAAATATTTAGAGAGAATTAAAAATTAAAATCAATTATAAAATGCTTTTAATAAACTCATGAGAATAAAAATTTACTTTGGTCATTAAAATCATATATATATATATATATGTATATATATATAAACTATGTTTCTCTTGATTAGATATCAATAAGATATTTTTTTGTTATTGAATGGTTTATTGTAATAGTTTTTATTGATGGAAAAATATTTGTTGGAAATGACATTATTAATAACATATTCAAGTGTTAGTAAGAAAATGTTAGTATTAGTATGATATAGCAATAAATTCTACTATTGGTAAATGATATGTTTGTATTGAATGATCAATATCTAAAAATATATATGTTGGTAAAAAGAAGTGTTGGTATTAAAATTTAATACCAATAAAACATAATATCTGTTAGAATTTCTCATTTTTACCAATAGATATATTATCTGTCAATAAATTTCTGTTTGTATAAGCCATTTTTTTGTAGTGGTCATACGTACGCATGAACACTACTTTCATTTATATTTAATATTTAAATGAATAGAAACCTAATAATGCATTGGTATATTATAATTCAAGAATAATATCATTTTTTATATATGTTATAGAAGGTTATACATTACATCCTTTATACATACCATGTATAGAATGAACGAGTCATATCACATTATGGGGGTGGTAGTCTGCACTTATTCAAATGAAATTATCGTATCTATATAGCTTGAAAAGAATAAATGTATGTTAAATGATAATTAAATAAGAATATATATAATATAAATATCATATATATAATATATATTTATATTTCAATCATAATGGCCACTAGAAGAGGTGGTAGGATAAGATTGCTCAACCATCATTTCGTGAGGAAATAGTTCATCATCCACATAAATAGTATATTTTATACCCATTAGACGGAGGTGTGTGTTTGTTTAGATAAAATAATTTTCATAAAAAAAATATATCATATTGATGATAATTCATTTAGGTAAACAATGAATAAAATAGAATATGGATAGAGAAAAATAATAATGGAATGGAACTTGAGAGAAGATGTTGTCTTATATCAGGTAACTCCTTTGATTTAAGCTAGAGGGAAATCATGAATTTACTTCTTTCCAATGTGTGGCTTCTAAGAGTGAGATAGTGATGTTGGGGGATTATTTTAAACTATTTTTGGATGATCCAAGGGGTCTTGAGAGGTGTGAGTAAGGTTTATATGTAGTGGCCTTTTATAACAGGGAGGAAGGGTACATTAAGAATGTTTGAAATATTATTTTATTATAAACAATATTTCTATTTTCAAATGGTTAATAACTCATTTAATTAGAAGATAAGATGGGGATTTTTTGAAATCCTTAAAACCAATAGTTTTTAGGCAATTTTTTGTTTGAAATGTGACATTCTCATTTAGCTTGGTCCCTTATAAATTTTTTTTGACTCTTACCAAGTCTTCTTGTATATTCCTACTATGTTGTTAATGTTGTTGCTATAAAATTCTAGTAGAACATGAAGTGGCTAATTATTTGATTTTTTAGCAATATATAAGTTATTCGGAAGAATATTATATTTTAGTACTATTATTTCATTTATAAAAATAATATATTTTTTAGAAACTCATTTTTGTTAAATTTTTTACATTCCATATCCTGTCTTTTGAAAAATCCATTAAAACATTATTATTTTGAAAAATCATTATTATTTAATATAATAAAAGGCATACTAAACCCTAAAATTGGTTCATGGAATAAAAATATTAAAAGAATTATTTTACTATTTACAATCTCATTTATTTAAATAATTCGTTAATAAGGTAATCACTTCATCCTCATTGTTTCATAAATTAACTAATTTATTTAATGTTTAAAAATTATAAATAAAATACATTGATGTTTTAAATATTTTTATATTTCTAATTACTATTTATAGTCTAATATATCACTTATATTACCCCATATATAAATTGTTCTACTAAAAGATACATGTTTATGTTACATTTTTCTTTACATAATGTTAATTTTTATAAAATTACATTTTCAGATCCAAGTGGAACCATGTGGTCCCAAAAACGACTCAAGGATGCCCATATATGGATATATCTCATACAATTGGAATAGAATACGTTTTGGGGAAATTTTATATTTTAAACCTTATTATATAATATATTTACTAATGTTACTATTCATAATATCTAATAATAAAATGTTGTTATTTACACAGTTTGGATCACCTGATTAAAAATATTTAATTATTTTTCAAAATTTAAAACACAAAAATTTTAGAAATGGATTAAAAATTAATCCCCATTGTTAGAACCAAAAAAGCGTGTTTTGATGAAGTAGAAACTCCCAAAAGATAGACATGTGTTTATGTCCTATTTTATAGTGAAATTACTTATAATGTTCAAAATTGGATCAAATGATAAAATTATAATTCAACTAAACTTTAAAACTAATAAAATTTACTATCTAACTATATAAATAAAATAGATTAAATGATGTTTGGAATTAAAATGTGGTATTTTTTCACTATTCTTTAAAAAATGAACATTATCAGAAAAATACTAAAATTTCACCAAAATTAAATTTTGATTTTCTAATTCAAAGGAATAATTTTATGTTGTCAAATTGAACAATTAAAAGTGACAAAAACCATATTTTAAAAAGGGTTTCCATCAGAAGGTGATAAATTGTCATTTTATAGAATATTAGAGTATTTTATGCTTAAAATAAGATTAATTATTATTTTATGCCTCAAAAATTTAATAGATAAATGTAAATAATTTTAACAAAAATTTGTAATCATAATGTATTTATATATTTTAATTCCTAAAAATACAATGACTTTGTGTTATCTACCATTTAAAATAAAAATATTATAATTTTATTTTCCTTTATAACTCAATGATGTGTGAAAAGTATTATTTTAAAGAAACACATTGTTTTGTGTGGAGTATACTATCGGTAAAAGTATCATATTTAACATAAAAATAATATATTATTCATAAATATTAATATAAATAAAAAATTATTATTCTTAAAATACCTGGGACGTTAAATCATTCTTCCGTTTTGAAAATTGTGTCCTCACAATTCTAAAATTGGGCTTGGAAACATCATCGAAATTCCCACATAAAAAAAAGATTCAATAAAAATACCAATTTAAAACAAATAAACTGAAGTACAGAGGTCACTCAAGATTACACATTCTAGGATTCCATGTACGAAAAAATAGATATGAAAGAGAAACAAATCATTACATTCTGATAGAGAGTGATAGAAAACATGACTAGGAGAATGTTAACTACCTAAAAACTATTAACATGTGGTGGGATAAGCGGTCTTTGAGAACCTAGTAGAAATAGTAAATAGGACACATTTTTGATTTATGTTCCTTTTCAGAATGTTTGAGGAAATTATTTATGAGATTCATTTAGAACATAAGGAAACACACTTACTTGTCATTTATACTTTCATCCTTTACTAAAATTCTACCACAAACAAATCATTTTTTCAGTGTATGTGTAATCAAGATAACTTTTTCTGATATAAAGAATTATAATAAAATTCTAGAGAATTACCTAGTCCACCAACAATTAACTAAATATTTCCCCAATATTTTAACAATAACAAAGACCAAAATGTTTAGTAATAGATTATATAATCCACAAAAGACAATCCTTTTTAAAACGAAATAATAATCTTAATCACTATATTTGATAAAAGCATAACCAATTTTTAAAAAATACTATTCAATACATAATTAACCATAAAAATATTCAATATATTCCAAACTATGATTGAAACATAAAACTCAAAAAAAAATTAATCACACAGTCTTCCTCCTTAAATCATATCTTTTATCTCTATATAACACAGACTGCTTGTAATATTTCATACAGAAGTATAATTAACATAATCACAAATTATTTATGATAGATTAGTAATTTCCATAAATTACCCAAATCCCGATATGTCCGGAATTAAAAAATAGATTCCTACAAAATAAAATTTCAACCGATACTCCACATATTAAATCTCATAGTATTTTGTTTTCCTTTGGCATATAGTATCCCCAATAGAAAGAATATATTCTAAGATAAACTTTATCATGTAATAACAAAATCATTTTCCTATACTAAGAATATCCATTTGATAGAACATATGTTCTAAAAATCAACATATTCTTGATCCATAAAATCATTTAACAAAAAATAATTAGTATACTAAACAGGGAATTCACGTAGTCCAGTAGTAGGTGATAAATCATAATCACACATTGGTTATCAGTTCAATTAATGCAGCTTTTTCTGACGTGATAGGTTGTCAGAGGGTCTACATGTTTCCTTTTTAAAAATATTTATATTCCTTATAACATTTGGAAAATGAGATAAATTCCTTAAAAATATCGATAAAATTATGTTAACCTCAAAGAAAATTTCACACGTCACATTTTTCATCCAGAAAACTAATAACCCATAATTTTCTAAAACAATATCAGACGAACCCCAATGATTATAAATTATTTCTACACATGAAAATTTAATTCTTACATGAATAACATTTTAACGTATCAATCATCTGGTTTATAGTTGCTATAAAAATCATTCAAAATTAATCATATCATTAATACTTTTAAACATATCATCATTAATCGATTCAATATAACTATTCAATTAATAGAAATCTTAATCATAGAGCACTCTTCATGATAATTTCTCCATGTTTTTTCATCGTAATATTTTATACTTATTTCTTAAAAACAATATAAAGAATAATATCTTAATATTTTAGAAATGGCATAGCATGAATAAAGAAATAATCCATAGCTTTAATAAGACATTTTCTATTTAATCATCTTCAATTGTAATGGAATTAGGAATTAATAAACATATATTTGTACAATCCTACTGATCCCATGAACAAACCACCTTTGTCGGACATCTATTTGTATAATTACCATGCACACCACATTTAAAACATTCAATTATTCCTTTGAAAAGAACTCAATTCCCATTCCTGGATTCAATTTATCTCTCCCTTTTTCTATGCCAGGTTTTTCCTATATTTCCTTCACTACCACATGTGAAACATTTTCCCATACATTTGATGCATTTTTTGAGGCATTTCTTCCCACGTCCTTGACACATAGGGTTTTGAATATACAAACCTTTATTATTATTACATGAAAATCCATTGGGATTCATTTCTTGCATATATAATTTTATAGAAAAATCAACAATGGTCACATGTTTAATCATGAATTCAGATAGTTTGTTAACAATAACTATAATAGTTATCGTGGAATCTCCCATTTCATTATGTTACTCAGTAAAAAATCCACCACAGTTTCTTTCACATCCATTGTAACTTTGGTGCCTGATAGATCCATCCATTTACCAAAATCAAAAATGTCTGTGTGATAATTTTAGTAAAATCAATATATAATATCTTATGAGGATGTTAAGAACAATGATATATTTATTCATGTCATCATAAACTCAATTAATTTATCTTAAATAACTATGAATATTTCTAATATTCTAGCCATTATGGTTATGTCACTTATGCTTAAATAACACCCTATCCACTAAAGTTATTTAAACATACCTCTGATATCGACTATAGGTCCCCGATATTAAACATTACGTAATCTTGAATTAAGATAATAATTAAATTAAGGATATATTAAGGTTTATACATTTATATAATTAGGTTATAAAATATAAAAAATATCATGAATATTAAAATTACACATTTCTACTCACTGTCCATTTTTTTTAAAACAAAAACTCTTCAATATGAGACATGTTTAGTTCCCTGATTTAAATAGCAGTATTTTTCCATGATCCCATCCTTGACACTATTCATCTTTATTTCCAATAATAAATTTGAAAACTTGGGATGAGCATGAATATCCAAATAATCAATACATAAAGAATGAAAATTATTTTTATTGGGATAACCTGAAAACAATGAATACTTTATCATAATGTAATACATTTCACCTTTAAGAAGTAGTCAATAAAATACACTAAATATATGCTCATTACATACCCTTTTTTGTAACCATAAGATTAACACAAATCCAAAAAGAGAGATACATATTACATATAAAGGTATCTTGGGACATAAACACACTAAAATGAAATAACCATACGATCGATTTCCACACATATCACTATATAGAATATCCATACGGCTGACTTCCATACATATCACAAAATGGAATAGCCAAACAGATGACTTACATACCAAATGCATTGGATGTTATAACATCACCACCGTTCCTTGTTTTGTCATCGAACCACCCATCATTTGGTTTATAACGGAACCACCCGTCGAATGACCAAGTACAATTATATAATCATTACACATAAAAGATTTCAAATATCAACATTTCAATCATAAAATTTTATTTTCAATCACAAGAAATAATTTCAAGATATTGAAATAACAAAACCACTATCAAAACCATTCTTAATAAAAAATAATGTAAAAAGGATATAGGGAATTTATTTTATATTTAAAAACATCATGTCTTGATATGAAAGCCAAATATCAAATAATGGTCATTCTGGGAGAAATTTCATTATTGCCTCTTTAGTGAAAAACATTCCTTTTTTCAATTAGTAAATGATTTTTAGAAAACATATTCCCTCGTAATTAATGTAAATGTAAGAGGGGTTTATTAAAGGTAGTGTAAAATAAAGAGGTGTATATTATCAAAACATGCCCCAATGAAAGGAGATTGAGACGAAGTACCTTACCTTTTGTCTGACTTGTCTTGTTCGTTCATTATCTCCCTCAATAATAAACATAAGTTGATTTATTCTTTCATTAGAACCTTTTTCAATTTTATTATTCAATTTATATCACTTATTACATTTCTATTACAGCTTTATAATTATTCACATTCATATTGGCCGTTTTGTCAATTTTCGGTACAAAAGTCAAAAATGAACTTGTTATAATTACAAATTTTCTATGTGGTCAACGTTCCATTATCTACATAATTATATTCATCATTTATATAAAATATATATCATATATATCCATTATATATTTATTTATAATTTTCTATAAAATTTGTTTCTAAGAAATGAAATTCACCATTTATGGAGACGGTATGTTGTACGTACGCCTGAATGGTACTTTCATTTTAATTTTATATTTAAATGAATTAAAAAATAATGATGAAAATGTATATTATAATTATAGTATAATACGAATTTTTTTAAAAATGTTTCATAAGATCATTAATTCCATCATTTATACATTATATTTATCGCATTAACGAGTCATATCACTCTGAGAGGGCGGTAGTCCGCACTTCCGAAATGAAATTATCAATTTTATTCAACATGAAAAGAATAAAGGTATCTTATAAAAATAATTATAGAATATTAGAGATAATAAAATAACATATATATCATATGTAATTATAAATCCATCACAATGGCCACCATAATATGTGGTAGGATAAAATTGATCAATCATTGTATTGTGAGGCAATAGTTCGCATTCCACATAAACAATATGTTCTAATCCCATAAGACGGAGGTTGGTGTAAGTGTAGTTCGAATAATTTTCCGAAAAAAACATAGTATATTTAATATATTATTGTTTTTATGTAAAAAAATAATAAGAAGATCATGGGGAGTGGAGAATGAATATAATGAAAAGGAACATGAGAGAAGACGTTACATCAAAACATGTAACACCTTTTGATTCAAGATAAAAGGCCTTCTTAAATTTCCTTCTACAAAAGGTAAGGCTTCTAAGAGGAATATATGGATGTTGGAGGATTTTTTGGGCAGAGGTTGGATGATCCAAGGGGTCATGATAGGTGTGTGTGAGGGTTAGAGTTCGTGGCCTTTTATAAGAGGGGGGAGGTGTACTTTAGTTATGGTTGAAACATTAATTTTTTATAAACTAAATTTTGATATTCAAAAAAGGGAAATCTCATTTAATTCAATGATATGATAAGCATTTTTCTAAATCCTCTCAACCAATTTTTTTAGAAAATTTTGGGTTTGAAATTTAACCTTATCATTTAGCTATTCCCTTAGTTAGCTTATATTACTATTACCATTTCTTCTTGAATATTCATACTAATAAGTTAATATAGTTACTCTAAAACTCTAATAGAACCTCAAGTTGTTCATTAATGAATTTTTAAACTATTTCATTTTCATTTAGATGAATATAATATTTTTAAGACTATTATATCATTTAATAAAATAATCATTACTATCAATTTTGGATATATCCACTATTTAAAATAGTTGCTATATGCCTGAAAACATTCGCTGGTATTGGCGTGGCTATAGGGAAAGACTAATATTAACAATTTAAAACTGTGGATATAACCCTATAGCCATAGTTTGAACCATGGCTAAATACATAAATCAACGGTTTGAAACAGTGGAAACAACATAAGGCACACAAAGCTAAATCCATGGTTTGAAACTGTAGTTATAAGGCTACAACCATAGTTCAAACCGTGGCTATAGGTGTATAGCCACGGTTCGAAACTATGGATTTAAGGATTTCCATTTCATAAAAAACACCCCCACCCCTTCCAAAGACCCCCGCTGCAGAACCCCATCATCCTTGCAAAGCCCTCCCTTCTGCACTGTCCCCCCTGGACAGCCCCACCCCATACAAAGCCCCCCACCCTCTAGAGAAACCCTTCCCACATACAAAGCCACCCCTCTACACCTATGGACACCCCACTCCCCCCCGAACAAACCCACCCCCGAGACCCCGAACACCCCCCATGAAAGACCCTGGACACCCCCCCAGAAAGACCCCCCCCCCCAAGACGGACGCTTGACACACTAATGGACAGACCTATAATTCCCCCACCAAGACAGAACCCCTCCCCACCCCTAGACAGACCCTACCCCAAGGAGCACCCCATCCCCAATGCAAATCCCCCCCTCCACTCCCCACTGGACAACCCCCTAGACCCTGGACACCCCCCATGGACAGACTCTGCACATCCTACTAGAAACCCCCCCCACCCAAGACAGACCATGGACACCCCCTAGACTCAGAAAACCACCCCCATGACAGACCCTGAATAGTCCCCACCCCCACCCATGGACAAACCCCACCCCCTACAACACCCCTTCCCTCATACAATAACCCCATCCACTCCCCCTAGGACAACCCTCCCCCCTCCCTCAGGCAGACCCACACCCCAGACCTATGACACCCCCAGACATTGGACACCCCACCCCCTCCAACACATCTTTGCCAATTCAATTCCCCCCTCCACTCTTAACTGTACAACCCCCCCCCCCCCCCCATGACCCTGTACAGACAACCCTAGGACAGAACCCCATTCTCTGAACCCCCCTATCCTGCCCCTTGCCTTCCCCAAGAACAACCCCTACCAGTCCCCAAGACCATTCCCTCACCCCTACCATCCACCACTTCATGCCATCCCCAACCTCCATTAATCTCACCTTCACATTCCCCCCTCCAGTCCCCCACTACCATCCCCCCCCCCCAAGAAAGACCCCCCAGACCCTGGACCCCCTGCCAGTCCCCCATGCCCATTCCCCCCTCCAGTCCCCCACTGCCACCCCCCACCCCCTAGACAGACCCCCCTCCACCAGGACATACCCCCCTGGACACCCCCTTCCCCATGCCTTCCCCATGTACCCCATGCCAGTCCCCCTACACCCCCCCCCCATTTCCCCTTCACATTCGTCCACGTTGTTCGATGAACGTCAGTGCTCAATAAGGTGAGTGTTAATCCTGTGGTAATACCAGAATAGAAAGATTACAAGGTTGATAAGTAGAATTCTATTATTGATAGGTAAAAACAACTAATGGACGAGTTGGAGGGATCTGTAGGGAATAATGTCTACAGCACTAGACAAGGATGTTCGATGAACAGACCAAAGCAGTGGTGCAAAGAACAAAAATTTGTGTACTACCTAAATGTTTTTGTGAAAGTTACACAATTTTTAGATATTCTTCCACCATTAAACTATATGAAGTGCTCTCTACTGGCCATGGTTACCGTGGGGCGGGGAAGTATGTCTTAATTGGCTTAAGATTTAGGTTTTACACCTCCCACTACTGCTATTTGGATCATGAAAACTTGGAATATTTTTTTTGGAGTTGTTAGAGGTAAAGGTTAACTAGAGATATTTATTCTGAAAATAGAAGAAGTTGTAGAGGCTGGTTTCTGAAGTGGTCACAAAGAAAGAAAATAATATCCACACCATAAATAGTATTTCCAAATTACATATACTTTTGTTAGGGGATTTGTGGAGGCTCCTGCAATGATATATTTGAAACTTGAAACATTAACAGTTGGTGTTATATCATGATTTTTTGGAACACTCATTAAGATGATAAGTTTTTATAATGAATACTAATTCAATATAACTACATGGCTATTTCTCAGTATCCCTTGTGAGAATTTCACTACCATGATTTTTCTAGATGTAAATGTAGTTAAAGGGGTGATGGGTGCTTAACCTGAGGAAGAAACTTATTATGTACAAAATTACTGGTAACATCATTCATTCTTTTACAAGGATGATATGCATATGGGAAAGGCTATATGGGTTTCTATGTTGCTTGAAAATTACATTTTGGTTGTAGTAAAACAGGGAGGAGGAGATGCCTCTCGTGGTTTCACATCAAGAAGGGTTTCTGGGAGATACTACTATAAAATTTAAATCATGGGAGATATATTATATAGAGGAGTCATAGATGCAACTGAGATAGAATGGAATAATGATAAAATGAAGCGTCGAGATAAAAAATTTCACCTTGAGGACATGGTAATATTTCAAGACGGCAGAATTGATAGGAATATGGGTTCAGGGCTGGGATTTGTTGGTGCATAAGGGTATGAGTGTCTAATAATTAACAAGGGGATATTTTGTCTTTATGTTTTAATTGGTCAGTTGGGAGTCTATCGATGGGTTAGTTACTAGAAAAGGGAAGTATTTTAATTTTTTATGTAATTATTTTTTCCATGAGTGGGGTGGCTATATGGGGGAGTGGGCGGTTATTTGAGGGATGAGTAATTTGGTTTTTTGGAGGCGGTCAACCTTGGCAAGGTCAATGAAAATTATTATCCCTCCTAGTATATACATAATGAACTATATGTATTGTCCTAACTCTTGTAAATATTTCAACTCCATAATAGAATCTTTTACTTGTTCTCTCCCTTTTTAGTTGGAATATCTATCCACCACCATCATCCTGATCATTTAAATATTCATTAGTTTATGCACCTAAATAAGTGAAAGGGGCGAAGAATCCGGATAAACACAATGAATACAAATGATATGGAATTTAATTAATGAAATCATTAAATGTTTATATGGTAATTCATATAATATAATTATGTTACCAATAAAATAATCTTATAAACATTATGCATACAAATACGAACACGTATAATTAATCGTGCTAGAATATATAGATATGACATATTCAAAACTACAAAACATTTCTAAAAATATGTTTATACAACTGAAATAGGATTCCATGATGGGATCTTGAGTTGAGGGGTTGTCTGCATAACAGATTTGAGTGTGGTGTTTTTCAAGATGGTGCCCAGAGCTTCATTCCATGAAACATGCTACACTAACTGCACTAACGTGCTGATGTGCTTGATCCTGTCCTACCTCAAAATATCAAAATGGATGTGATGCACTTTATTTTAGCTTCATAATGTATCAACAGGAAATCCACACAATCTGTAAATCCATTAAATCAAATTTGAAAAATATAATGAAACAAAAAAGAAGAGAAAAAAATTTAATTTAGTTAACATAGAAAACATGTTGAAATATGAAACATAATAAAACAAAAAACTAATCAATAAGTAGAAGAAAACAGAATTTAATCTAATAAACAGCCTAGAAGTCCACCAAATTGAATCATCTAAACTCATTTTAAATATAATTCTGTTAGCATTCATGATGTAGAAATGTAACCCACTACATTAACTATTAATCGTGATCCAAAAAAATTAATCATGTGAAATAAAAATATGATAACTATCAGTAAACTAACATATAGATGGATTATAAAACTATTAAACAGTGTAATTTAGATTTTAGGAAAAACCACGGGTATGCTGATTTTGGTAAGTCTCGAATAGTGATGGAAATTAATGGGAACATCTAATCTAATAAAAATGTAAGATTTTGTGTATTAAATTGTAATCAAGTCAGTGGATTACCACACATCAGTCTTTATAGGCCTTGTTGGACTAATAATAGTAAATTTAAAAAAACGAGGTGTCCTTGACAATGATGACACCTCTCATAAAGAAACTAAAAAAATGATATATAAATATTGAATTTTAGGTTATTTTATCGTGGTTTTCATCTCTACAAGTTTCCTGTTATGGTTATGTTGACTGCCCTCACTCTATGTTTGTCATTTAGTACTATGGAATTATGAATAGATAATGAACTATGTCTCTCTAAAGTCCTAGCCAATCCCTTGGCAGTTGTGAATAGATCACATCTGGGTTAGAGTAGATCAATGAAGGTCCCAAATTTTCTCATGTTAATACATGTTCCGTAGGTTGACCATAATCTTTCTAAGGCAACAATGCAGCATCAACATCCTTCGAATGAGATCATTTAATCATTTTTAAACCAGAACATGGTGAAAATGTCAAAATAAACATAATTGAATTAGAATTACATCATCCTAGAAATAACTCTTGAAATATGTTAGGCTACTCACTATGTAAGAACAAATAAAGTATCCAACCCCCTTTTAATGAATTGTAAAATAGGTATTTAGATGCCTGTGTGATACATGAAGATTGCATTTACTTGTTTTTGTGAATTTTTTTTATTATTTTTTTCAATACGAAGAAATATATCTTCTTGGCTAAATTATCTTACAAGATAAAAATATTCTAATTGTTAACCTATTAAATTGTGTAAATAAACTTTCTCAGAATACTGGTAATGAAACCACCCAAAGAATTCTCTGTGAAAATTAATAGATCTTAAACATCATAGAAGCATATGTTTTTATATTACCTAATTCGATCTTGACCCAAAACCATATTTAAAAGATATATGAATTGAATCTCCTTTTGTGAGATCCAGGTCCTACACCAGACAACTTAGAAAATAGAGGAAATGGTTTAAACAACTATCTTTTTATTATGAAATCTTTGTTTTTCACCATTTTACACTAAGATTTATCATTGTTGATTATGATATCCCAAACATATAAATACATAACGGAAAATGAAAAGGAAAACCCATTGAAAATAAATCTACCCCACACTTATATTTTCTTACTGTACAGCGAGCATAGTGAGATGGACATTCTAGGTAATCTATTTTGAGTTTATATTGAATCCAATGTATAGTATCTTCTAAACATTAGATATTGACAATATTGGTTCCGATTGAGATGAAAATATAGTCTTAATATGGGGATGAATAGGAATTTTAGAAATTTAGACTAACAAAAACCATGAGTGTTGGTTAAAAACATGTCACTGCAACAAATAAAGCATGCACAATGAATGTGTAGTTTTTAAAGAAGAAAAAAACCTAATATATTAAAACAAAATAAAACTCAAGACAAATCTAGTCATCTTAAACAAAAAAAAAATTAATTCAATTAGCATGATGGAAATAAAAATAAACCTACTAAATTAATTATAAATCTGGAATAAAAAATATTCATCAATAAAAATACTAATATCAACAGTTCCAGTCAACTCACATATTGATGGATTAAAAAAATTGTAAAATTAGAATCCTGAAATTAGCAGAAATCACGAATCTGTTGAATTTTTATGACTATATAATAGAAATGATAATGAATAAGAACATATAGTCTAATCAAAATGTAAGAATAAATATATCAAATTCTTATAGATGTACTAATATATTCATATTGAAACCAAATTTGTACATGAAATCATAACTGATGTAATAATCCACACATTTTAGTAATATTGTAGAACACTTTAATGATGTCTAAAAATCAATGTTTAAAGGAAGATAGATAAATTACATACAAAATATTTGTAAAATAAGATATGAATGTATGATTTTTAATGCACACAGTACCTTGTCAAAGATGTAAAACATAAACATTGTGTGGTTTCATGAAAATTGAAAAATATGTTCATTTTTCTAGGTTTTCCTAATTGATAGCACTGGAATTCAAAAATTTATGTGTAGAGTACAACCTTTTTTAAAAAAAATTAGTGTACCCCACCACAACCCTTAATCCTTTAAAATATATGTCAAGTATTTTTTTTATAACCATTGAAAATATATGAGCATCCAAATGAAAAATAATGTTTTCACACTTTTATGTATTACAATAAAAAATGGATTATAATATAATATGGATTTATTCCACCTTATAAATACAGATGTCCTATAATAAATCTATATACTATTTTCAAACATTAGTTATTATACATAATATAAAAATTGAAAAATATCTAAAGGGGTAGATATTTCAATCTAAAGATTTATAGTATTTTTCTATTTATAACAAAAAATAAATATATCCGAATAACATGCGTTCATCATGGACCCACCAGAACCCATAATATCCAAATACCATGATTTTAAAATAAATCCACTAGACCCCAATATAATAAAGTGTCACAGTATACACCTCAAAATAGATAAAGTTGTAAACAATGTTAACCATAAAATGTGTTTCACCACGTTTGAATATAAATAACAACCAACCATCATTAGCATGGTACATTTCAATAACCATTGAGTCGATGACATGACATATCACATGGGGAACGAAAAAATGATGCTATAAAAATGAATTCTTGAGTAGTGTGAAATGTACAATGAATAAGATGATACAATTTAGAAGGGCACCTGATCACTTAATCCAAGTTGTTTGGAAGTGATTCTTTTAACCGATGATAGGAGTGGCAGTAAAGAAACTTCCATTGACTTATGTAAACCTTTGCATGTAAATCGTAGTTTTTTTCCATCTGTATCCCTATTCAAGACACCAAAGCAATAAAACAATAACTCAATTGGGTTAAAAAAATTTAAATATTTCTTGGTCTATGAGCAGAAAATATAAAATAATATCTAAATAGATATGGGAAGATTCAAAGTAAAACCACAAAAATAAAGCATGTTCAGAAAAATACATGATCACAGAATATTTATTAAATAGATAATTAAATAAACATTAAATATTTTCAATATGGAAGGGTTATAATCAAGAAATTTCTTGACCAAGGGATGAAACATGTGTAAAATGACAATATACATGGAATGAAAAGTAGCCTGGAAACATCAATCAAAAAATATTATACTTATTTATGAACTAACATAAGTAAAATTAAACATGTGAAGTTGATTTTATTCCCTTATTCATCTATGTTCACAACACCCAAGTAATAAAAACAATAACTCAATTGGATTAGAAAAAAACCATATTTGATTTTGATCTCATTAAATGTACGAGCAGTAAAATATAAAATAGTATATAAATAAATCTATAAATATTAAGAATAAAACGACCAAAAAATGCTTGTTCAAACAAATCAATGATCAATGAACATTTATAAATTCGATGCAGAATCACTAAAATTAATTGAAACTTAGTTAAATCCTTGAAGATTCCAATTATAATAGAACAACTATGAAATGAAACATCTTAATGGAGAAAACACTTAAATGATTATGGGAATTAAATAAAACCTATTTAATAAAACAAATATTTAACTGTAAGACTATACAATTAGGCAAACCTTTTCTTGGAGAAATACTTTTGTATTGGTACAAACTGAATCCAAATGTGGAAAACCTAAGTTCATTGTATAAAAAAAATATGATAGAAAAATATTATTATAATAGAGGGGAAGACAGTAGTGGAGAGTTTTTTTTCAAAGCACTACCAGTAGACTATGCGATGAAACTAAGGGGATGTAAGGGAGAAACATGTGCATGGGTAGCGACAATCCTATGCATGTGTCAAGATTTAGAGATTAGTGTAGGGGATACAACTTGAGTAGAGGGATCGCACGTCCTGCTTCGGTGAGATGGTGATGGTAGGAGATTTATACCATAATCATTGGAGAAACAATTACCAATAGGGTATGACATTTGAGAGGAAGCCGATGAAGATATGAGGAAAAGGTTTTCTAGGATTTGTCAAATGTGGATTCATGTGTACACCAAAGGGAAGGAATAGCTAATTAGACTGGAGCTGGAGATCTAGGAAGAGGCGGGAAGCCAGGCGCAATGGCGGGGGATGTCTTTGTGGAGGAGGGCACCGATGTGAGAGAGGTCATCAAGGAGAAGGGTGCCATTGGGGGAGAGGTCATTGGGGAGGAGTGTGCCACTGTGAAAGAGGGCTACATGGTAAGATTATCTGGAAGATCATCGGGGAGGAGGAGACATTTCCTGGGAGGAGAGGACTATGCGGTGACAGGGATGAGGATTGGGCGAGGAGGAGCCCGATATTGATTGAGAAAAAAATCATCCATGGTATAAAATTGATTTAGCCACATAGGTTGAATTATACTTTTGCACTAAAATAGTTATATCCACAGACCTATAAAACTATGGCTATAGGTCCGTGGATATATCATAAATTTCAGGTAGTGAATATTTTTTTTAGAAACACATTTATGTCAATTTTTATACTATTCACATAATGACTTTTTAAAAATCCATTAAAAAATTCATTATTGCAAAGAAAACATTGTTAATTAAAAGATAAAAAGTCAAAATCAACCCCCAAATTCATGTATAGATTAAAATGTTTCAAAAAAAATTATTTTAATTTTTTGTAATCTTATTTAAATAATTATTTTATAAATTAATCATTACATCATCATTGGGTAAGAAATAAATTTATGTATTTCGTATATCAAAATTATAAATAAATTACCACAATGTAGGAAATCATTTTATATTTCTAATTAATATTTATTATCAAATAGATCATCTATATAACCCCATATAATTTTTTTACTAAAAGATACATGTTTATATTATATTTATCTTTAATTTAAATTAATTTTTAGAAAATAAAATTTTCACATCCAAGTTTATCCATGGGGTACCAAAATAGTCCCAACGATTTCAATGGTTAGAAATATCTTATAAAATAGGATTATCACATGCTTTAAGGTAATACAATTTTATTATAATGTTATTTTTTATCTTTATTTACCTGATTAACTTTTAACCATGGTGAATAAATGTTTTACTGAAGTTATTTTTCATAATGTCTAATAAAATTATATGTTTACAAAATTTGGACCACATGATTCCAAATATGGAATAAATTTTTTCAAATTTAAAACACAGAAATAGTAGAAGATAATTGGTAATAAATTCATGTCGTCAGAACCAAAAGGGTGTGTTTTTAATAAGTAAAAACTGAAAAAAGATTGACATGTGTTTATGTAAAATTTCAAAGATAAATTATATCTACTGACAAAAATTGGGTTAAATGAATAAAATATAATCCAATTACAATTTAAAACATATTAAAATTAAAATATAAAAATATAAATAAATTAGATAAAATTGTATTTTTGAATTGAAATGTGGTATTTTTCACTTTTAACTGAAAAATGAACATTTTAAAAAAAATAAAAATATTTTATCCAAATTAAATTTGGATGTACTAATTCTAAAGAAGAATTTAATTTTGTCAAACTGATCATACAAAAGATACAAAAACAAGATTTTAAAAAAGGTTCTCCATCAAAAGGCAGTAAATTGACCTTTTAAAGAATATTAGTGTATTTGATGCTTAATATAGGATTCATTCTCTTTTTAAGGATCTAAAATTTATTGGATAAATTTGAAGAGATTTAATAATAATGAGTAATCTTAATTTAGTTATTTATATTCATTCACAATAATACAATGGCTATGAGTTAAATACCATTTAACATAATAATAATATTTTGTTTTTTGGTATAACTCAATGTTGTGTGCAACGTATGATTTCAAGGAATCGTGTCGTTGCGTGTTGAGTATGATATCAGACAAAGTGTCATATTTAAAATAAAATTAATAACTACTTCAAAAATAATAATTGAAATCAAAAAATATTATTCTCTAAATACTTCGATCATTATAATTATCCCACGAATAGGGAAAATAAACATTTTCTATGAATGGATATGATGTTCTGGTTTATTCATATTAAAGATGATATGAATTCACTATTGGTAGAATCAATTGATTATTGGTGTTCATTATTATTATAGAATTTTATCCTTGTCCTGATATGGAACAAAAATATTTCCACATGCATCGTGGTGGGAACATTATGATTTCTATGTCACGCATTATTCCATTGAATGTTTAGTTACAATGTGCATTATTTAATGTATATTTTGGTGACTTTGTTTACATATCTGTTATACTACGCTATTATATCTTTATGGGACATGAAAAAAGTGTGGTTTTGATTAAATATATCCCACAATTAAATTTATAATGTGAACGAGACCTTGTTTTTTGGATGTGGGGATCCATATAGGAAAATATATCAAAGATAATTCCTATATAAATCAATATGATATTTATATGATATTTAATTCTAAAATGAATTGGTCAACATTAAATAGTGACGACAATTTAAATTTAAATCGATTTTCCTCTATAAATGGTAATTGGCTGACTACATAGCAGGAAAATGGACTTTTATCCAAAAACATGACCCTGATCAGACCATAGTAGGGGGAAAATTTTAGTGTCTCTTACTTATATTTGTATTTTTAGTTCACCCTAACCAATCATTAAGAGAATATAGATCGGTCTAACTCCTGTTTATAAAGATTGTTGACTGTCCATCTTATTTATTTGTGATCATGTAATTACCAAATATTTTCTGAGGTCTATTATTGGATATTATTGAGATATTCCATAATGAGAGACTCCAATTGTGTATTAGGTGGGTGGTGAAAGGAATTCATAGAAAGCTATGTGATATCGATGAACAATAGACCCTCTAGTACTTGAACTTGTGGAATTTACTCTTATCCCAGTTATGGGTGTGGATTACTAGTTCCAATAGGGATTTAAATAAATTTATAGGCCATTTAAGGATACCCTCAACTTAATATGACAATAGAATAAGTGACACATGACTTTCACCATAACATCCACCCATCCCTAGTCTTCAGAGTCATGGATGTAAACCATTATATTGATTTTCAACTATCCAGAGACAACACCAGAGACATGAGCGAAGTTCAACACATATTATTTGGGATTCCACCACAATATTGTGGTGTTTTATTACATAGATAGATATTCATCGAGAGATGTCTTGGCTGGATTTCTAGATTACCTTCTATTATTATTTTTATCAAAATAGATTGAGGGACGATATAGCTGGAGAGTATATGAAGTTTGACAAAGATAAATTAGTAGTCTTGTAGTATTTTACCTATTTTATAGATATCCATATTTTCATACATATTATATTAGGTGATGATTTATCAAAATTAGTGAGATTTTAGGAAGTTCTATGGTATGAAATCAGATCATACGAAAATAACATTTTTTTTCTTTATATCACTAATAAAATAGTAAATTAGGTGCTGATTACATAGAATAACATGTTAAAATATGGGAATGTAGAGATGGATATTTCATCATCACATCCATGTGGCACAAAGTTAGGTGGGAAGGAGTACAACTTTTAAAATTATCATAAGGGTAATACCTACTAGATCATGACTGATGCTAGTCTTGTTTTCTATCACTAGTGTGGGAGGATTGTAATGTATAGACGTTGTTCTTGAGCCTGAATTAGGATGGTCAATATTGAACTATTTTACACACAAAAAAATCCTTCAGCAGATGGTGAGAAAGGGTCTTCAAATACTCCACATTCATGAGTGGGGTCAATATCTTCTCATCAGGCAGGGAGCTGGAGTGCGGCTAGATGATTAGGCTATGGTGGTGTTCATGTTCATTGATTCCAAATACCAAAAATATACAGTTAGTGTATTGTAGAGACCCGAAGCATGACGTACATGAACATTAAATTACTTTTGCGGAATACTTAATACATAACAAAAACAGACACACAAGGATATTAATAGTTTAGTGTCTTTGGAAACATGGAACGTAATCTTCTAATCGTGGTGAAAGATCATCAACATCTCCCATAAAGATCATCCACTTTTTTTCTTACCTAAAACCTTTCTTTATATCCTGTGGAAAAGAAAACATAAAAAGGGTGAGCTCAAATGCTCATTAAGGGTAATGATGGATAAAATACAATATACCATATACATTTGAACTTAAAACCATGAACATAATGTTTAAACATCAAAAACCTGAGCAATGACATAAAACATGGAAGTACGTATGGCATAGATCATAAAGAAACATTAAGAATGATAAAATAGCATGGGAATTTTACATGTAATTGTGGAAAACATTAAGCACATGATATGACTTCCATATTAGCCAAGGCATTGAGGCCAAGACCAACTTAGTGGACAAAGTCCCTTTCTGAATCGAGTTTACTCCTCGTTCCAGTCCTGTATTACTAAACCGGCTTATCTTGTCGTTCCAGCCATGTCTATCTCATGAGATATAACTCTTTACCCAATGAATTGGAGGGAGATATAGGTCCCACCCATCTCATAATGAAATCATTCTTACTTGTTCCACAAAATAAACATACATCATTCATAATAACCCAATAAATAAAATGGGTTTCATAAACATCATCCCATCATCAAATAATCCATATAAACAAAATGGATATCATTTCATAATATGAATAGTGAAACCATGTAAATCATAGAGACATGATACTTGAAACATACACATATAAAATAATTTCATCTTAGATGAAAAATGGTTTTGATAAAACACTTGAAATGAATTTTTGATGAAAATATCCTTTCTTCTTCAAAATCATTTTCTTTTCACAAAATGTCATGCAATTTTAAAAGAAAAGGGATTTTTTGAAAATAGACATGATATATTTTGTAGGATGATTCATGACAATAAGGCTTTATAAAACAGTAAAAATCCGTTCGTGCCGTATAAGTTAAAAAAAACATTCTTCTCGTACATTTGTCCGAAAAGTGAAAAAGTACCTCATAATAGAAAGATTCCATACATACCATGTAGTAAAAGTCAAAAATGGGTAAAAAGGACATTAAACATACATAAAAACTCTTTTAGAAAACATGGACATGGATGATAACAATATCCCTGTAAATACTTACGTATAAGCAATCTCGGATAAAAAAATGAGATTTGAAAAATTATCCTTTTCCTTAGGTCCGATATGCTTCATACGTATCCAAACCTCCTGTATAATGATTTAAATAATGTCATTGACTTATTAAATAATCATACTCATTGTTATTATATCATATATGGTTCACTTATGACTTTATATTACCCATTCTTTTGTAAATTCCATGTTAAAGAGGGTTTTGGGTAAAATCGTTTCATTTTTTATCCGTGTTTTGACATGTAATTATTCATATGATTACGTAGATCATGATTACTTAATTCCAGAATATAAAACAATATGTATATATAATATATATTCATAATATACATATATATAATAGATCCATAAATGGAAAGAAATACACCATTCATGGAGACGGTAGGTCGTACGTACGCATGAACGCTGTTTTCGTTTCGTTATTGAGTTGAATGGAATTAAGTAGATGACATAAATATATATATACATAAATCCAGTAGAATTATTATGTCATATATTTTATTATTACTTATTATATATACTTTATAATCATTCTCGAATTGTTATCATGGAGAGTGAATCTCATCGCGTCGTGGAGACGGTATTCCATACGTACGCATGAGCGATGATATCATTCCCATGATCATTGAATTGTATTAAAGTGTATGTATAATATTGCAGTATCAATATCACTTTACAATAATCATATATATTCATTACTGTCACCATTATACCCCTCCAAGTAAGGTGGTGGTGGAAAATAAATTACACCACAACATGGAGACGGTATTCCGTACGTACGCACGTGCGGTGATTTCATTTTCCATAGGATGGATTGATGGTGAAAATTTTTGTTTCATACTTATAATAAAATATAAATATATGAGTGATACTTATGTTATTACTTCATAATGAAACAACTAATGAAGAAGATGTTTAAGAAGAAAGAAAATTGAAAGAATCGGTAACAGATATTACCTCTTCTTTGACTCGCCTCTTTGAATCCTCCTCTTAGGGTACTAAAATTGGTCTTTGAAGAATAAAAGGACCTCTAGGATGTTTCTAGGTAAGTTTATAAGGGAAATTTTCAGGGTTTGGCCGAGATTAAAGGATCAAATTGTTGTGAGGAAGAGCGGGAGGAGGTTTCCTTTTATAAGGGAGGAGAGGGGCACCTTTGGAAATCTTAAAAATATTAATTTATAATAAGTCTAACCCCAGTTAAAACCCTCCAAAAATGACTCATATTAGAATATAAGATGAGTTAGGGTTTTAATCTCATCATACAATAAAATTTAGACATTTTAGGAAATTATATTAAACATTATCAACTCGATTTATCCTTACATAATCAATTTAATTGTATTTGTGGTAATAACATTCTAAATTTTAAATTATTACAAAAAATTACTTATTTGTTGTGAATTTTCAATAATTTGATACTTTATAACATTTTAGACCATATAAATTCAAATTTATAGTTTTTAAATATTTTTTTGATATTTAAACAATTTTATAATATGTTATTTTTATAAAATAACAATAGTGTCAATTTTGACACTATTCATTTATATGAATTTAAAAAATATATATACAGAAGATATGTTCGAACTAAAAGCTTTAATAGATTCATAAAAGGCCATATGTATCTAGAAAATTAGTGGAGGACATTAAATAGTTCATATAATATATATTTTATTATTTTTAAAACCATGTATTTGGTTTATCTCTTAATAAAATAATTACTACAACATTTTTGTATAATTATTTAATATACTTATTTTTTGCATAAAAATAAAAACATAAATTATATGATGAATATAAATCTATTACATTTCACAGTAATACTTTTACTATAATTTATAATCTTAAAATCACAATATTTAAATTGTTATATTTATTAAATTATGAAGGTGACAACTTTGGCATCATTTATAATAATAAAATAAGTGTCATAATCACTTTTATAAGACTCCAAACGGTTATATATTAGGAAATTAGATGATTACGGTGTATATATACACTAAAAATAAGTTTTGGTCTGGTTTTTGGGCCTTTTAATGGGTATTATTATTTCAATAAAAACTATATTACTGATTTTTCACTTAATAAATAAAATCTGCATCATTAATGTATAACCATTAATGATAATTATATAATCGCTAAAAAATATAAATAAATTATCATGATGTATATAATTTTATTATATTTCTTGAGATTATTCATGTTTGAAGATTTATGATGTCTATCACTAAATTAAAATTATTATACTTATATGATTTAAGAGAGTGACATGTTGTCAATTTCTTTGATTTTAATAATAATTAAATTATTTTCATGGTCAAAAGTCCATAAAATTAATCAAATCTGACCCATGAGTGATGTGGGTCGACTTTTAGTCATCCAACATATTTTTTTCATGTGTTAGGGTAATTTTATAATATTATATTCACCCCTAATTACCCGATTTACCTTTAACTATGGTAAATAAAATTTACCGTAGTTACTATTCAAAATTCCCATAAATAAAAAGTAGACTATTAACATAATTTGGACACACTGATTCCAAATATGGAATCCAGTTTTTCAAATTCAATACACAGATGTTTCTGAAATTAAATTAAAATTAATCCCGTTGTTGAATGAAAACGAGTATTTGATTAAAACATTGCAAAAATTGAATTGATTTAACATACAAATTCATTGTAAAATAAATTCTAATGACATAAATTATATTAAATGGTAAAAATATATTCTATTTATACATTAAAACCATTCAATATTATAATTTAACCACATAAGTTATTATGATGTGAAAAATTGTTTTTAATTAAAATATAGCGTGTTTTTACTATTCATTAAAATATGAAAGTTATCAGAATAATATGAAAATTTTATCCAAGGGAAAATTTTATATCCTGATTCCAAATAATAATTTTATTATGTAAAATTGAACTTATAAACATGTCAAAAACTAGATTTAAAGTGGGTGCGCCATCAAAAGGCGGAAAAACTGCATTTTTTGAAAAATACTTATTTTACCCGAAAAATTAATTTTGTTCTTATACCATGTTCTAGAAAATGTGTAAGATGAATAATAATGTTATGAAATTCAAAATTTAGTTAATAATATTCATAACGGCTAGTTCATAATAATATTATAATAATATATCGTCATTTAGTAAAACTAGATATTTCGTACAACACACGCTATCGAGGAAGGACGCGATTGCCTGTAATGAAAGCCAAGTCAGGGTTGCGTGTTGTGCAAGAATCCATAGTTTTTTTTATAACATAATCCAACCATATTTCATTTATACATTGAA
This sequence comes from Viscum album, assembly GCA_963277665.1. Taxonomy (NCBI): domain Eukaryota; kingdom Viridiplantae; phylum Streptophyta; class Magnoliopsida; order Santalales; family Viscaceae; genus Viscum; species Viscum album. The sequence continues at coordinate 324,289,116 of OY728156.1, forward strand.
TATATATATATATATACTCAATGTTGCGTAGAATAACTATTATCAAAATTGTGTGTAACACGATCCAAGAATAGTGTTGCGTATACTACAAGCTAATACGTTGTTGTGTATAGCACAAGGTAATCTTGGTGTAGCATACAACACAAGACATTAATCAAATCAAAATAATATTTTTTCATAAAATCTCATGGTGTTACATTCTACCCCCCTTAAAATTAATTTTTCCCTCGAAATTTGTCGGGGTTATAAATGGTTTACTACTCGAATGTTGGTTTAATAGAAACCCACATCGTAAAAAGGAGTACCAAAACTTGGCTTTAAAAACTAAAGTATGAAATGTAACAGTTACCCAAATTAACTCATCACTGGGTTTCCACGTAGCAGAACACAGGTGAAAATATGGATATGGAAGAAAAATCTAACCATCAAGTTCTGATGGAGAGTGGTAGAGAACATGGCTATGAAATAGCCAACAATCACAAAACCATAGATTTGCGATGATCTAAGGTACCATCTGATTCATCATATATAAGGGCACTAGGACAACATTTTTGTTTTTCAAGATCATTTCCCTAAAGTTGATGAAATTGGAAATAGAAGAAATACTTTCGTGATTTTGGTACAGTCTCACCGTTGTTCATTCTTTGGATAATTTCCACTTATTCTCTTAATGAAATGAATTTGAATTTTTCATTCGTGAAGTGTTAGAAGCTCATGTGATAGAATGATGGGTCATTCCATCTGTCTGAAACAAAAGATTATAAAAGATATAAAAAATACATAAGTCCATCTATAGTGAGATTAATCATATATGGTTCTTAAAATGGACTTATACTTCATATATCATACTGCTTAATATAATAAAACTAGTTTCTACTAAACAGGGACATCCTGTAGGCCAGTGGTAGGAGATAAAAGGCCAGTCGCACTTCGGTTGTGGGTTTGATTCCCACAGCCTTGTCCGACACGATGGGCTATCTCTCATCCTGAAGGTTGTTCTTTTTCTAAAACTACATTAATATAACATCCCATCAATAATATCAAAAAAAGTTCTATCCTTAAACAATACTAACTTATGTCCAACATAATCCATTCCAATCTTTAGGCTTATCTAAAATACTTCGGTCAAAGCTCATAATATAAAGAAAAATATTACTTGAAATGTCATCAACCAAGCATGTGAATACCATCATTTATCCCCCATATATCTTCTTGGTCACATTCCATTCATGTGAATACCTTAATCACATAATCTCTTGAAAAATGAATACCCATTAAATCTTAGTGAAAACATGAATGCTGTCAAAAGTTAAATCTTTCCACATACCAAAATCCAAAAATTCTGTATACTCAAACCATGATATAACCTTCTCCTTATATCATTCATGAGCTCATGAATACTATCAAACATTTAATTTTCTCCTTATCCATTCATTATGCGCATATCATCTACATTCCAAAAATATCTGAATAAACTTTCATGGATACTAGTACCATTAATCATACACTTTCAAAACTCAAGGAAAGGCAAAAGTATAACAATCCATAGATGTATCTTTATTCCATAGTACCATCAGATTACTTATACAACATTACACTTGATAAACATGTAATCATTCCACTACCTTCTTAAACCATTGACTGAGCTTCAACAATTCATTCATCTCACATATCATTTGTAGTCTCTTCATTATCATCAATATAAATACTACCCATATGACCGTACTGATTCTCTTCATGAGACTATCCCTTAGGGAATTGGTTTGCATAATTCCCGTACATTCCACATTTAAAATATTTAACCATTGTTGATGTCGTAGCAATACCATTATCCTCATCCATGGTGTTAACTGAACCTTTTCTTTTTCACTTACTGTCCTTGTGTCCTTCTATTCCACACCCAAAGCATCATCCAGTTCCTTTGAAACAATATCTCTAATGCCACTTCCCACATGATTTAAATGAGGGTAATTGAACTTTATTTCCTCTATGATCATCATGAAACTCCATCTTTCTCTTATTATCTGAGTCGGAAAAATTAACAATGATGAGATTATTGATCATATTATAGGATTTCTGATTAGGAATAATAATGATGTTTGGACTTCCAAATCCCATTTCATTTGGCTTCTCATGAAGAATATCATTCCATTGTTCTTCATATCCTCCATTATCATGAATCCTCCTATTTCCAGCCATTTTCTAAAACCCAAAAAGAATAGTGTGAGAGGAAAAAATCATGCTATGGAAAAAACATAGTAAAGGGGGAGCACCCTCAATATCTAACATCTTAGGTTAAATTCTAATATCGTTACCGTAGTTCTAGGACTATATCCTATATGTATACTTATCCTTTGGGAAATCCCAAGACATACCTTAGAAATATCTCTAGGGATCTCACTATCATTTTCGCATCCTAGTTTCCAAAGGTTGACTGAACCTTCTCTCTAATACCAAATGTAGAGACCCGAAACTTGACGTACATGAACATTACATTACTTTCTCGGAATACCTAATACATAACAAAAAATAGACATACAAGGACCGTAATAGTTTAGTGTCTTTGGAAACGTGGAACGTAATCTTTTAATCGTGTTGAAAGATCATCAACATCTCCCATAAAAATCGTCCCATTTTTTTCTTACCTAAAACCTTTCTTTAAATCTTGGGGAAAAGAAGACATAAAAAGGTGAGTTCAAATGCTTAGTAAGGGTAATCATGGATAAAATAAAACATACCATATACATTTGAACTTAAAAACATGAACATAATGGTTGAACATCAAAAACATGAGCAATGACATAAAACATTGAAGTATGAATGGCATAGATCATATAGAAAAATTATGAATGATAAAATAGCATGGGAATAAAACATATAAGTGTGGAAACCATTAAGCACATGATATGATTTCAATATTATCCAAGGCATTGATGCCAAGACCATCTTATTGGACAAAGTCCCTTTCTGAATCGAGTTCACTCCCCCTTCATGTCCTGTAATACTGAACCAGTTTAACTTCCCATTCCAGCCATGTCTATCTCATGATATTTAAATATTTACCCAATGCATTTAAGGGAGATATAGGTCCCACCCATCTCATAATGAAATCATTCTTACTTGTGCCACAAAATAAACATACATCATTCATAATAACCTAATAAATAAAATGAGTTTTATAAACATCATCCCATCATCAAATAATCCATATAAAAGAAATGGATATCATTTCATAATAAGAAAAGTGAAACCGTGTAAATCATAGAGACATGATACTTGAAACATACACATATGAAATAATTTCATCTTAGATGAAAAATGGTTTTGATAAAACACTTGAAATGAATTCTTGAGGAAAATATCCTTTCTTATTCAAAATCATTTTATTTTCACAAAATGTCATTAAATTTTAAAAGGTATTTTATTGAAAATAGTCATGAAATATTTTTGAGGTTGATTCAAGAAAATAAGTCTTTATAAAACAGTAAAAATCCGCTCGTTCCGTATAAGTTAAAAAAACATTCTTCTCGTACTTTTGTCGAAAAAGTCAAAAAGTACCTTGTAATAGAAATATTCCATACATAACATGTATTAAAGGTCAAAAATGGGTAAAAGGACATTAAACATACATAAAAACACTTTTATAAAACATGTACATGGATGATAACAATAATCCTAGTAAATACTTACGTATAAACAATCTGGGAAAAAAATGAGATTTGCAAAATTATCCTTTACCTTAGGTCTGATATGCTTCGTACGTATCCAAAATTCATGTATAATGATTTAAATAATTTCATTGACTTATTACAGAATCACATTCATTGTAATTATATCAGATATGGTTCACTTATGACTTTATATTACCCGTTCTTTTGTAAATTCCATTTTAAAGAGTGTTTTGGGTAAAATCGTTTCATTTGTCGTCCGTGTTTTGAATTGTAATTATTCATATGATTACTTAGATCATGATTACTTAATTACATAATAAAAAACATGATTTATATATAATATATATTCATAATATAAATATATATAATAGATAAATAAATGTAATGAAATACACCGTTCATTGAGACGGTAGGCCGTACGTATGCATGAACGTTGTTTTCGTTTCGTTATTGAATGGAATGGAATTAAGTAGATGAAATAAATATATATATACATAAATCCAGTAGAATTATTATGTAATATATTTTATGAATACTTTTTATATATACTTTATAATCAATCTTTAATTGTTATCATGGAGAGTGAATCTCATCGCGTCGTGGAGACGGTATTCCCTACGTACGCACGAGCGATGATATCATTCCCATGATCGTCAAATTGTATTAAAGTGTATGTATAATATTACAGAATCAATATCACTTTACAATAATCATATATATTCATTACTTTCACCATTATACCCATCCATGTAAGGTGGTGGTGGAAAATAGATTACACCACAGCGTAGAGACGGTATTCCGTATGTACGCACACGCGGTGATTTCATTTTCCATAGGATGGATAGATGGTGAAATATGGTTGTTTCATACTTATAATAACATATAATTATATGAGGGATACTTATGTTATTACTTCATAATGAAACAGCTAAATAATAAGAAGTTGAAGAAGAAAGAAAATTGAAAGAATCGGTAACAGATATTACCTCTTCTTTGACACGCCTCTTTGAATCCTCCTCTTAGGGTCCTCAAATTGGTCTTTGAAGAAGACCAGGACCTCTAGGATGTTTTTAGGGAAGTTGATAAGGGAAATGGGAAGGTATTGGCCGAGCTTAAAGGCTTAAATTGGTTTGAGTAAGAGAGGGAGGAGGTGCCCTTTTATAAGGGAGGAGAGGGGCACCTTTGGAAATAGTAAAAATATAAATTTATAATAAATATAACCCACTTAAAAACCTCAAAAAATGACTCATACTCGAATATAAGATGATATAGTGTTGTAATATCATCAACCAATAAAATTTAGACATGTTAGGAAATTATTTTTTACATTATCAACTCGATTTATCCTTACTTAATCAATTTAGTTTTATTTGTGGTAATAACATTCTAAATTTTAAATTATAACAAAAAATTAATTATTTGTTGCGAATTGTCCATAATTGGATACTTTATAACATTTTAGACCATATAAATTAAAATTTATAATTTTTAATTATTTTTGGGATTTTTAAACAATTTTATAATATGTTATTTTTATAAAATAACAAGTGTCAATTTTGACACTATTCATTTATATGAATTTAAATAAAATATATACAGATAATATGTTCTAACAAAAAGATTTAATATATTAAAAAAAGGCAATATGTTTCTAGAAAATTAGTGGAGAACATTAAATAGTTAATATAATATTTATTTTATTATTTTTAATACCATTTATTTGGTTTATCTCTTAATAAAATAATTACTACAAAATTTTTGTATAATTAGTTTATATACTTATTTGTTGCATAAAAATTAAAAAAAAATCCTATAATGAATATAAATCTATTAAATTTCACAATAATACTTTTACACTAATTTATCATCTTAAAATCACAATATTTAAATTTTTATATTTATTAAATTATTTAGGTGAGAACTTTGGAATCATTTAATATAAAATAATATAAGTGTTATAATCACTTATATAAGACTCCAAACTGTTATATATTAGGTCATTAGATGACTATAGTATATATATACACTAAAAATAAGTTTTGGTCAGGTTTTTCGGCCTTTAAATGGGTATTATTTGTTCAATAAAAACTAGATTACTGATTTTTCACTTCATAAATAATTTCTGCATCATTAATGTATCACCATTAATTATAATTATTTAATCCCTAAAAAATATAAATAAATTATCATGATGTAGATAATTTTATTATATTTTTTGGAGACTTTTCATGTTCTAAGTTTTATGATGTTTATCACAAAATAGAAATTATTATTCTTATAAGATTTAAGAGTGACATGTTGTCACTTTCTTTGGTTTTAATAATAATTAAATTATTTTCACGGTCAAAAGTCCATAAAATGAATTTAATCCAACCCTTAGGTGATATGTGTCGACTTTTAGTAATCCAATATAATTTTGGCATGTGTTAAGGTAATTTTATAATATTATATTCACCCATAATTACAAAATTTACCTTTAACTATGGTAAATAAAATTTACCGTAGTTACTATTAACAATTCCCAAAAATAAAAAGTAGCAGATTAACATAATTTGGACCCACTGATTCAAAATATGGAATCAATTGTTTCAAATTCAATACATAGAAGTTGTAGAAAATAATTAAAATTAATCTCGTTGTCGAATGAAAACGGGTTTTTGTTTAAAACATTGCAAAAGATTGAATTGATTTAACTTGCGAGTTCAATGTAAAATCAATGATAATGACATACATTATATTAAATGGTAAAAATATATTCTATTTATACTTTAAAACCATTAAATATTATAATTTAACCACATATGATATTATGATGAAAAAAGTTTTTTTTGATTAAAATATAGCGTGTTTTTTACTATTCATTAAAATATGAAAGTTATCAGAATAATATGAAAAGGTTATCCAAGGTAAAATTTTATATCCTGATTCCAAAGAATAATTATATTTTGTAAAATTGAACTTATAAAAATGTCAAACACTAGATTTAAAGTGGTTGTTCCATCAAAAGGCGGAAAAACTGCATTTTTTAAAAAATACTTAATTTACCCGAAATATTTATTTTGTTCTTATATCGTGTTCTAGAAAATGTGTAAGATGAATAATAATGTTATAAAATTCCAAATTTAGTTAATACTATTCATAATGGCTAGTTCATAATAATATTTTAATAATATATCATTGTTCAGTAAAACCCAGTAGTGCGTACGACACACACTATCGAGGAAGGTCGCGATTGCGTGTAATGCAAGCCAAGTCAGGGTTGCATGTTGTGCAAGAATCCCCCGTTGTTTCATATAACATAATCCAACAATATGTCATTTATACATTGAATATATATATATATATACTCAATGTTGCGTAGAATAACTATTATCTAAATTGTGTATAACACGATCCATGAATAGTGTTGCGTATACTGCAAGTTAATACGGTGTTGCGTATAGCGCAAGGTAATCATGGTGTAGCATACAACAGAAGACATTAATCAAATCAAAGGAATATTTTTCATAAAATCTCTAGGTGTTACATGTATCTTAAATTATTATTGTTTTATTTCTATATCTCAGGGACTTGGATCATTCTAGATGTATATCGGGAAACTAATACCTATGGTGTATAGTTTCGGATCAATTAAAATGAGAGGTATTATTCTGGTAGCCTCTACGTTAATATCTTCTCTTTTTTAGGGAAATTATTCATATATCTTCTTATCTATTACTATTTTGGAGAGCCTTGGATGTTTTTTTCAGTGTTCTATTTATATAATGACACTTAATATTCCATTGGGTATTTGATCTGAGTGCACACTGGTGTAGGTAGTTCCCCATTGAGAGAGGCGCGAATCGCTTCATTTGGGAAATCATTTTCCATTAGGTGATATTGTATTAAATAATTCTTGGGATGGACTGTTCAGATTGAGATCACTATTAATTTGACATATATAGACAAAATGTTGCATTAAAATCACTATAGGGAGGGGATTTTATTCCCAATGGAGAAGGGATTTCTAGGTTGGTCGAGCTGGAGACATGCATCATGGTTTGGGAATAACGACAACCCATATTCAAGATTATATCGAGATGATTAGAGGATGTTTCATAGATACTTATAGATTGTTTTTCCTCATATTAGGTACACTATCCTGAAGGAATTACCATATGTAATTCTAAGATAGAGGTAATGTTTTTCATTGAGCTATTGCTATGAGATGCACCAGTATTCACTCTTACAAAATGAATGGATACTACTAACCAGTTTAATATGGTCACCCTCTTATTACCTATTCATGGGTACTTTATAGTGTACTAACTAGGGATGATATATATTAGGTATATCACACTCATTTGTGGAGTCCAAAATTCTATGGTATCTAATGGGTGTTTCCATTTCATGTCGCAGTTCATGAAGGGGTAGCAGTGGGAATTGGGTATAGAAAGGCATCTAAGCCTGAACTATCACCCTTTGAATGATGGCCATATACAGTATTGGATTAGGGATTTTATGTACAATATCTAGGAACGCGTCCTTGATTTTATGGGTTCTAGGGAGAATAAAATGCTCTTATATTAATTTTCGTTGAAAAAATTATATCATTATAACATCTAGATTTCTCTTTATGAGGATCATATGGTAGTCCATTCGGATTACCTATGTGATGGTTAGTGGTAAAAAATGTATCACACTCTAGAATATATCTCATTTAGGATACTACATAGTAGGTACTACTATTCATGAATCAGATTATGAATTCTTGGCCTAGTTAGTAATCATATTCCAATAGTTTTTGATAACCACTAGAGTTTGAGTTCAGGGATTGAGTTTTATTTCGTATTTCTCCTTGAATAAGGAATACATGGATTCAGAATCAAGTTAATCTACCACATTGTAATGTCTACCGTTTTGAGAGTCATTAGTGAGTCCGTCCAAGGGACTATTGCTCTTAACTATATTATAGTTTCCAAGTCAAGAAATAAATATTTCATGTATCTCAGCTTCATCGATAACATTTTGATCTGCGATATATTATTTAGTAAGTTGAGGTTGAGTTTGTGTTATTTGTGGTCTTTAAAGAGATCCTTATCCTAATTATTAACGAGATAATGAAGGCTCTCCGATGTAGGTCATTTATATTAGTGTATTTACTATGGAAGCATGACTGACTATAGGAAGAGACCTATGATCAATAATCTGACGTATATTCCCCGTGGATAGAGCATTACAACGATGTTTACATGCTACCCTCAGAATGAAAAATCTATGATGAGTTTTCATTAAGGGGGAGGATGTAACAACTTGAAATTTTATATAGGTAAGTAAATTTTTTTGGTTTAATTCATTTTTTGGACCTACTATGTATTCTTCGTATGTATATAGATGAATATAGGGTTGTTCTAAATTTTTTGAAACTACAGAACTTAATTTTTAGAGAAAAAAACCAGGCTGCATGGTTAGTAGAAACCATTCAACCAAGTGAACAGAATTATAGTAAACCATATGTGGTGTCTTAGTGCATAGTAGTGGGAAAACGTTTCACATATCTAGGATACCACATCCACATGCATGTTCAATTGTGGTAGTCTTTTGACCAATGGTAAGCACATGGTTTGTACATGGTTTTTTCAACTATGCTCTAGGACTATGCGAGGGGGTATTGAGGTAGTACTGGATGAATTATTTGAGAAAAAATTTTCCAACCATCAATCCAATGCTTTTGGCCATATAAATTATGGTTAAATTTTTATTTTTCCCTTAAAAAGACAAATGTTTAAAACCCTTCATCCGTTTCATATTTTATCTATCTCTCTTTCCTTATTTATATCCTTTTTGATATTCCAAAATCCTCAATGTTAGGATTTGGGAATTCATTAATGTTTAGAAACTTATCATGTCAATGTTAGTACAATATGATATATAAGGTGACTTCTTCACTCCATATGATATTTTTTTAGTTTTCCTTCCTATTAGTGAAAATATTTAGGTGTTATCACTTATGTCTTATATTCAGGGAACTCATCCACTATTATATTTTCATATTATCGTGGCTGAATGAGAGGATGATACATGATGGGTACTACTCTACAAGATTGAGGTAGTTGGTGTATACATTTTCCCATCATGTTTGGTTTTTACAATATATTTTTTTTTCTATGCACGCCTTAATTTCTGGGTATTTCTTCCTAATTTAATAGAACCCTTTGTTAAATGTAAAATTCATTTTTAAGACATTATATGACACCTGTATACTTGGTCTAAGGTAGATTACCTAAATCCAAATGCTCCAGGGGGTGGGATATAATATTCGACCGTTATTATGTCAACATTGGGGTGAATTCAGTAATCTATTCATATAAGGAATTAATTCTGATAATGAGAGATTTGTTAGCAATTGGGAACTCCTTATTGAACCTTTTTATTTTTATATTAATTTAATGAAATTGTGAGTTACTTAATATGTATATGATTAAGATGTGATAAATAAATGGATGAGGGAATTATTTATGATTCCAAGACCACTTTTAATCCATGTATCCAATGACCAAGATGATTTTCATTGACATTTATACTTTATTGAACTAGATTACATTGATTCCTTGGATATTTGTTTAAATTTTATCCATTTATTTAGCGTTTTTTGGTTTCCATTGAAATTCCAACTCATTGGATATCATTTACGTGACCCACTAGGATGCCTTTGATATTTATACTCCATGATTGGAAAAACTATTATGATTCATTAGAAATTTATACTAATCAGATCTGACCCTCTTTGTTTCATTTGACATTTTGACACCCTTGATCTGATTTACTAATTTTACATAGAATATTTTGATGAATCGTACATTTATACTCCTCTAATGCTAAACTTGTTGGTCCAATACATTATTAGATGGTGTAGAACACTAATGAGTCTTACCAGAATTTAGTGTTAGCCCATACAATTTTTTTACAAGATCACTGAGAGTCATGATATACTGGAGAGTTGCATCTCAAATTTATTTATTTACTCCAATCATATTTTTACATTACCTCAGTTTATATTCACACACTAAACTAGTTTTATACACATTTGGTGGTGTTGAACATTGATATAAGTCACACCACTTTTGGACCTCCATTGGGAAACCAAATAGAATACATATATATAGTTAGGGATAGGGTAAAGCCCTTAAAGGTGATAATTGATTGATTTTTTCATATTGATAGGCGATCATAGGACTAGTCTATGGATCATATGGCTATATAAAGATAGTGTTTATCGTCTTTTTGATCATTTATATTGGTATTATACTAGATTTTTATTTCTATGTATTTCATTTCTTATTTATAGATCCATTATATACACGTCATTTTTATATGAAACTTCTTTTGGGAATGATTATTATTAATACTAATTGTATAATTTAACTCCTATTATTGTAATATATTATTTCTCCAATTTGTATTCAGTTTTGATACTAGTATGTTACTAAGATTATGTGGGTAATGTATTACTATTGTACAATCATAGTGCCTACTACATGGTGGTAGCATCATGATTATGGGGAGGTTCACTTGACTCCTTCTGACCCACATGGCTAGAGATCCATTAATTGGATCTTATTATGAGATTTTACACCAATACTATCAATCCTCAGTTGCCAATAGGTACTTTATAAAGAATGATCCATCCTAAATATCATGCTCTTTATATAAATTGGAATGCATAATATCAATCACATATATACTCATATGTGGAACATAAAAGATTTAATAAACGTGTACTAACTATGAGGGAATGGATATGTAATATGACACCTAAAAAACCATCCATAGGAATCAAATGACATTGCTTAACATAAGAAAACATTGTCTCCCTAATCGAACAACTCGGTCCTATATTGTGAATCTATGTAAGACTCTTATTATCTTTGGTCAATCCTAATATTATTATGGATCACCTGAAAGATTATATGTTTTTCGTAATGTTATATGTTTTATTATAGAAAAATTACAACAAATGAAATTGATCATCCCACCTCTAGATTAATTAAAAAACACATCATATCATCATATAATTTGAAACATAGTTTGTTTGATCAGTCTACCCATCCATATGGGGGGTCAAATGTTTTAATCATCCATTACTGGGTCCTCAATTCCCCAAAGACGACTCTCGAAAACTGTGATGAAAGACAAGAATCATGGTTAGAGACAACCATGGATGGTAACCCATGTTTCCTTATGACCTTCTATTTGTATAACTATTCCATAGTATCTACTGAACTCAAATCCTTGATGTGAAGGAAGTGTGTCGAGTTTGTACATCATTCAAATATCTCTAAGATGCAATAATTGCCTCTCCTTGTCCATGGAATCCCTATTACAATTTCTATAGGTATTAAAAGAAATCCCAATTTTTTGATCTCAAGAGGTTCTATGAAACCTACCCAATCCTGGTTTGAGACATCACCCACTACCTTGTGAGACACAACGAGACAATGTAGTAAGCATTTTGACACCTGAATGTCCACCATAAGATTTGCTGAATTTCCCTTCACATCATTTCTTGGTCAGGTTTTACATCCAAAGGACTTATTTTAATATACCTCATCACATCCTCTTTCTTCATGATGAATACCACAATTCATCCTTGGAAATGTATGGAATTATTCCCTCCTTCATGAAATATACTGGGTGAATCTTTTGAGGGTATCTAGTCACAATTAACCTTAATGCCGATGCCTCCCTTCCAACCACCCTCCCACACTAGATAAGTAATGTTGTCAACACCATTGGATGAATATATGATTCCCCCATATCTTCCACCATGGTTATCAAAAAATAAAGAAAAAACATTAATGTCCCCTCAAACAGATGATAATGAATCATCTTTATTTGGGAATATGCCACCACATTACAATTCCATTGTGTATTTCATATCATTAAGACATGGTCCGATAATAAATCCAACCTAAGAAGGTAAAGACCCGAAGCTTGACGTACATAGACATTACATTACTTTTGCGGAATACTTAGTACATAAAAAAACAGACACACAAGGATTGTAACAGTTTAGTGTCTTTGGAATCATGGAACACAATCTTCTAATCGTGGTGAAAGATCTTCAACATCTCCCATAATGATCTTGCCATATTTTTCCTTACCTAAAACATTTATTTATATCCTGGGGAAAAGAAAACACAAAAAGGGTGAGCTCAAATGCTAATTAAGGGTAAGCATGGATAAAATAAAACATACTATATACATTTGAACTTAAAAACATGAACATAATGTTTAAACATCAAAAGCTTGAGCAATGACATAAAACATGGAAGTACTTAAGGAATAGATCATAATGAAATATTAAGAATGATAAAATAGCATGGGAATAAAACATGTAATTTTGGCAACCATTAAGCACATGATATGATTTTTATATTAGCCAAGGCATTTCTCCAAAGACCATCTTAGTGGACAAAGTCCCTTTCTGAATCAAGTTCACTCCTCATTCCAGTCCTGTATTACTGAACCGGTTTAACTTGTCGTTCCAGCCATGTCTATCTAATGAGATATAAATCTTTACCCAATGAATTGTATGGAGATATAGGTCCCACCCATCTCATATTGAAATCATTTTTTTGTGTGCCACAATATAAACATACATCATTCATAATAACCCAGCGAATAAAATGGGTTTCATAAACATCATCCTATCATAACATAATCTATATAAAAGAAATGGATATTATTTAATAATAAGAAAAGTGAAACCATGTAAATCATAGAGACATTATACTTAAGACATTCACATATGAAATAATATCATTTTAGATGGAAAATGGTTTTGATAAAACACTTGAAATGAATTATTGAGGAAAATGTCCTTTCTTCTTTAAAATCATTTTCTTTTCACAAAATGTCATGCATTTTTAAAAGAAAAGGATTTTCTTGAAAAAATTCATGAAATATTTTTAAGGAAGCTTCATTAAAATCAATCTTTATAAAACCGTAAAAATCCGTTCGTGCCGTATAAGTTAAAAACACATTCTTCTGGTACTTTTTCAAAAAAAGTCAAAAATTACCTCGTACGAAAAACAACAAAAGATTCCTTTCATATACTTTACTAAAAACTCACCGAAGGGTAAAATTGGATTTAAAAAATTGTAGGTGGATGGAAACAATATTACATATTGAGGGAACATGGATGTGGATGATAAAATACACCCCAGTAAATACCAAAGTATAAACAATCTCGAATAAAAATGAGATTGTGATATTTTCCCTTACCTTAGCTCCGATTTGCTTCATAAGTGTCTGAACCTCCTGTATAATGATTTAAATAATGTCATTGAATTATTCCAGAATAATACTCATTGTTATGATATCATATATGGTTCACATATTCCTTTATATTACCCGTTCTTTTGTAAATTCCACATTAAAGAGCGTTTTGGGTAAAATCGTTTCATTTGTCGTTCGTGTTTTGACTTGTAATTATTCATATGATTACTTAGATCATGATTACTTAATTCCAGAATATAAAACATGATTTATATATAATATATATTCAAAATATACATATATATAATAGATCAGTAAATGGAACGAAATACACCGTTCATGGAGACAGTAGGCCATACGTACGCATGAACACTGTTTTCGTTTCCATATTGAGTTTAATGGAATTGAGTAGATGAAATACATATATATACACATAAATCAAGTATCATTATTATGTCATATATTTCATGATTACTTATTATATAAACTTTATAATCATTCATTAATGGTTAACATGGAGAATGAATCTAATCGCGTCGTGGAGACGGTAGTCCGTACGTACGCACGAGCGATTATATCATTCTCATGATAGTGGAATTGTATTGGAGTGTATGTATAATATTAAAAATCAATATCACTTTAAAATAACCATATATAGTTATTATTTACACCATTATACCCATCCAAGTATAGTGGTGGTGGAAAATAGATTACACCGCGGCGTGGTGACGGTATTCCGTACGTACACACGCGCGGTGATTTCATTTTCCGTAGGATGGATAGATGGTGAAATAGGGTTGTTTAATACTTATAATAACATATCAGTATATTAGTGATACTGATGTTATTACTACATAATGAATCAACCTAATAAGAAGAAGTGGAAGAAGAAATAAAGTTGAAAGAATCGGTAACGGACATTACCTCTTCTTTGAAGCGCCTCTTTGAGTCCTCCTATTAGGGCACTAAAATTGGTCTTTGATGAAGACCAGGACCTATAGGATGTTTCTAGGGAAGTGGAGAAAAGAATTTGTCAGGGGTTGGCCGGGATTTAAGGCTCAAAGTGGTGTGAGGAAGAGAGGGAGGAGGTGCCCTTTTATAAGGGAGAAGAGGGGAACCTTTGGAAAACTAAAAATATTATTTTATTATAAAGTCATATTCGGTTTTAAATAGATACAAATTGATTTATTTATAAGATAAGGTGGGGATGGGTCTAAATCCTCTCATAAAATAGAATTTACACATGTTTAGGTTCCTATTTTATCCTTATCATTTATATTTAACTTTAAGTTAGATAATTTTACTTTTACCATGTCTTTTTGTGTTCTTACACTATAAGGTTAATAAACATACTATAACAAGCCAAACGAACCCCAAGTTGTTTATTATTAATATATATAACCTTATATAAGTCATTTTTCCAATCCTTAGATTTTTAGGAATAAAATAACAATTAATAATATAATATTTGTTTTAAAATCTATTTTATGTCAATTTTGATACTATTTAGTAATTGACTTTTGTGAAAATCATAACAGAATGATTAGTTCAAAAAAAGTTCATTAAATAAATAATAACATGTCATATAAACCTATAAAATTATTGAAATTGATAAAAAGTCTCAAATCACATTTATTTGGGTATTTATAACATCAATTATGTCAATATTTTATTAATAAATTAATAACTCCATCATCATTGTGTCATAAATAAATTGAATTATTTAATGTCTAAAAATTACAAATTAAATATAGTTATGTAACAAATAGTTTTAGATTTCTAGTGAATATTTATTGTCGAATTTATCTTATGTATAACCTTATATTAAAAATGATTTACTTATTAAACATTGATTTTAACTATTTTAACCCTTCTTTAAATAAATTAATAATAATTGTCCTAATCTAATCCATGTGGGCCTAAATGTTCATATTTTATTCCTAAGGTTGTTTTTGATCGAATTAAACTTATCCAATAGAATTAGGACATGTTCTAGGGTAATAATAATATCATTTTTACCCTTAATTACCCTATTTACTTTTAACCGTGGTAAAAAACAGTAAAAAGTTACTATTCACCAAATATTTTTTTCGTCTCATTGAACCACATTATACTTACTGAAATCAACCGTGTCTCTCGGATTTTTGAAATTCCACTCACAGAAGCGGTAAAATTATGTTTTATGAAAAATTCGTTTTTTTAACTACCACTTAGTGGTTTTACTATTCATAAAAAATGAATGTTTCCAGAAAAATACCAAAAATTAGGCCTAAGCTATATTTGATATTATGAACTAAAAAATGTTTTCTATTTTACCAAATTCAAAACATATCAGTTGCATTAATTAATTTAAAAATTAATTCATGTCGTCAAAACAAATAACGTGTTCTTAAGAGATAATAATTATCAAAAGATTGACACTTGTTTATGTCTGGTTTAAATGTGAAATTACATCCAATGACAAACATTGTATTAAATTGTAAAAATATATTGTAAATATACTTTAAAACCAATCAAATTAATAATTTATCACTATTATGTATTTCGATTTAAAAGGTTGTTTTTAATTAAAATTTTGTAATTTTCACTATTCATCAGAAAATGAATGTTATCTGAAAAGTACCAAAATTTCACCCTAAGCTAATTTCGATATTCCGAATCCAAAAATTAAGTCCATTTTAAAAGATAAAATTTATAAAATATTAAAAAGTGGGTATTATTATTCAGAACGGCTAGTTCATAATAATATTATAATAATATCTCTTTTAGTGAAACTCGGTATTGCGTACTACACACGCTATCGAGGAAGGTCGCGATTGCATGTAATGCAAGGAAAGTCAAGGTTGCATGTTGTGAAATCTACTTTTGGAGTAGCATACCAAAAAATACATTAAAAAAATATTTTTTATAAAATCTCGTGGTGTTACATTCTACCCCCTTAAAATTAATTTCGCCCTCGAAATTCGTTGGGGTTATAAATGGTTTACTACTCGAATGTTTCTTTAATAGAAACCCACATCGTAAAAAGGAATACTAAAACTTCATTTAAAAAAAAGAACATTAGAAACATAACGGATACCCAAATAACTCATCACTGGGTTTCCACATAGGAGAACATAGGTGAAAATATGGATATGGAGGAGAAATCTGACCATCATGTTCTGATGGAGAGTGGTAGAGAACATGGCTATGAAAAATCCATCAATCACAAAGCCATAGATTTGTAATGATCTATGGTACCATCTGATTCATCGGATATAAGGGAACTATAACAACATTTTTTGGTTTTCAAGATCATTTCCCTAAAGTTGATGAAATTGGAATTAGAAGAAATACTTTCATGATTTTGGGACAGTCTCACCGTTGTTCGTTCTTTGGAAAATTTCAACTTCCTATCTTAAAGAAATGAAGTTGAATTTGGCATCCGTGAAGTGTTAGCAGATCATGTGAAAGAATGATGGGCCATTCCATCTGTCTCAAACAAAAGGTTATAAAAGTAATCAAAAAATACATAAGTCCATCTATAGTGAGATTAATCATATATAGTTCTTAAAATGGACTTATAAATCATATATCATACTACTTATTATAATAATACTAATTTCTACTAAACAGAGACTTCCTGTAGGCATGTGGTAGATGATAAAGGCCAATCACACATCAGTTGTGGGTTCGATTCCCATAGCCTTGTCCGAAGCGGTGGGTTGTCGCCCGTCCTGCAGGTTGTCCTTTTTCTAAAACTACATTACTATAAAATCCCATAAATAATATCGAAAAAAAAACATCTATCCTTAAACAATACTAACTTATGTCCAACATAATCCATTCTAGTTTTTAAGCTTATCCATAATACTCCAGTCCACTCTCATATTATAGTGAAAACGATTACCATAGATTTCATATAACAAGAATGTTAATTCCATCGTTGATCCCCATATATCATAAGATAGGTCTTGTTGGTCACATTCAAAACATTCAAAGGCCTTAATAATATATTCTCTTGAAAAATTAATACCCATTGAATCTTTGTGAAAACATGAGTGCTGTCAAAAGTTAACTCTTTCCAGATACCAAAACCCCAAAATTCTATATACTCAAACCATGATATAACTATTTCCTTATATCAGTAATGAGCTCATGAATACTGTCAAACATTTCATTTTCTCGTTTTCCCTTCGTTATGTTCATATCATCTTTTTTTCCAAAAATATCTCAATCAATTTCCATGGTTACCAGTACCATATAATTATTGAAAACCACAGTAGACCAATGCATAAATATTCCAATATTCCACGATACTATATACAACCTTATTTTGGAATCCCATTCCATAAACACTTAATCATTTCACCACATCGTTGTCATATTCAACATCACCAATAGTGATCGTGTGTGAGTTCCCTTTGTCCTTTGCCTTAAGTGGTTGCTCATGTCGATCATCACTAACCCTTGGATTAGGGCATTTATTAGCATAATTCCCCATTTCCTTGCACTTGAAGCATTGAAGTTTTGGTGGTGCGTTCTCTACAGTATTTTCTTTATTCACATCATTAGAAACTCTTTTTCCATTACATTGACACTCAACTGCTTGATGAACTTATTTTCCACACATAAAACATTTTCAAGTCCCTTTAAGAAAATATCAATTGTGCTTCTTTCCTCACTTTGAGAATAAGAAAACATTCATCTTCTTTTCACCATTATTCTGAGATTTCTCCTTGAACTCCATCTTTCGTTTCTTGTCAAAACTATGAGATGGATATGTAACACCAACTTCCATTTCTACCTTGATAGAACAAAACACAATTTCTTCATAGCTACTGAAGTATCTTATAGATAATTCCCTTAAAAGATGTGGTTTTAAGCCACTGAAGAATCGATCAACATTACTTTCAGGTTAGATGATAAATCCAGATGCATACCTTGCAAGCCTTGTAAAATCTGCTTCGTATATACCAACAGATTCATCATCATTTTACTTTAGTTCAAGAAACTCCATCTCCATCATTGTTTGAAGAATACAAGGGAAGTACTTATTGAAAAATAAGTTCTTGAACTCGTCCCATTCCATGGACTCAATTTCGTCTCTTGGAATCGTATTCTTGATAAGATTACACCATTGATCAGCATCACCATACAAATGATACACTGCTATGATGACCTTATCATCTTCAGAACATTGAAGAACTGAAAATATCTTTTCAGTATTACTGATCCGTTGTTCAACAACAACTGGATCAGAAGACCCACTGAAATAAGGTGGACATTGCCTCATGAAGGACTCAATAGAATATTGTTCCCTTCTCTGCTCATTTGGAAGTCCAGAATGATTCATAGATTGTGTAAGTATAGCAATATGATTTTTCATTCCATCTCCCATAGCATTTTTTTTGTTCAGGAGGACAATCATTGCATTGTCCAGTACATTGATCAACACGGTTCCTTCGGGTTCCAGCCATCGTCTAAAACCCAAAAAGAATAGTGTGAGAGGAAAATATCACGCTATGGAAAACAATATAATAAAGGGGGAGGACCTTCAATATCTAACATCTTGGGTTACCGTAATTCTAGTACTATAATCTAAACTTATACTTAACCTTAGAGACATCTCTAGACATACCTTACAAATATCTCTAAGGATCTCACTAAAGTTCTCACATCCTAGTTTCCAAAGGTTGACTAAACATTTCCTCTGATACCAAATGTAAATACTCGAAGCTTGACGTACATAGAAATTACATTACATTTATGGAATACTTAGTACATAACAAAAACAGACACACAAGGACCATAATAGTTTAGTGTCTTTGGAAACATGGAACGCAATCTTCTAATCGTGGTGAAATATCTTCAATATCTCCCGTAAAGATCTTCCCATTTGTTTCCTTACCTAATACCTTTCTTTATATCCTGGGAAAGGAAAACATAAAAAGGGTGAGATCAAATGCTCAGTAAGGGTAATCATGGATAAAATAAAACATTCTATATACATTTGAACTTAAAAACATGAACATAATGTTTAAACATCAAAATCTCGAACAATGACATAAAACATGGAAGTACGTAAGGAATAGATCATAAAGAAACATTAACAATGATAAAATAGCATGGGAATAAAACATGTAATTGTGGAAACCATTATTCACATGATATGATTTCCATATTAGCCAAGGCATTGCTGCCAAGACCATCTTAGTGGACAAAGTCCCTTTCTGAATCGAGCTCACTCCTCGTTCCAGTCCTGTATTACTGAACCGGTTTAACTTCTCGTTCCAGCCATGTCTATCTCATGAGATATAAATCTTTATCCAATGCATTGGAGGGAGATATACGTCCCACCCATCTCATATTGAAATAATTCTTTCGTGTTCCACAATATAAACATATATCATTCATAATAACCCAACGAATAAAATGGGTTTCATAAACATCATCCCATCATAACATAATCCATATAAAAGAAATGGATATCATTTCATAATAAGAAAAGTGAAACCATGTAAATCATAGAGAAATTATACTTAAAAGATACACATATGAAATAATTTCATTTTAGATGGAAAAGGGTTTTGATAAAACACTTGAAATGAATTCTTTAGGAAAATATACTTTCTTCTTTAAAATAATTTTCTTTTCACAAAATGTCATGCATTTTTAAAAGAAAAGGATTTTCATGAAAATAGTCATGAAATATTTTTGATGAACATTCATTAAAATCAAGCGTTATAAAACCTTAAAAATCCATTCATGCCGTATAAGTTAAAAAACACATTCTTCTCGTACTTTTTCCGGAAAAGTCAAAAAGTACCTCGTACGAAAAACAACAAAAGATTCATTTCATATACTTTACTAAAAACACAACGAAGGGTAAATTTGGATTTAAACAATTTTAGGTGGATGGAAACAATATTACATATTGAGGGAACATTGATGCTGATGATAAAATACACCCCAGTAAATACCAAAGTATAAACAATCTCAGATAAAAATGAGATTGTGATATTTTCCCTTACCTTAGATCTGATTTGCTTCGTAAGTGTCTGAACCTCCTGTATAATGATTTAAATAATGTCATTGTCTTATTCCAGAATCATAATTATTGTTATGATATCAAATATGGTTCACTTATGACTTTATATTACCTGTTCTTTTGTAAATTCCATTATAATGAGTGTTTTGGGTAAATTTGTTTCATTTGTCGTCCGTGTTTTGACTTGTAATTATTCATATGATTACGTAGTTCACAATTACTTAATTCCAGAATATAAAACATGATTTATATATAATATATATTCAGAATATACATATATATTATAGATCAGTAAATGGAAAGAAATACACCGTTCATGGAGACGGTAGGCCGTACGTACGCATGAACGCTGTATTCGTTTCCTTATTGAGTTGAATGGAATTAAGTAGATGAAATACATATATATATAAACATAAAACCAGTATCATTATTATGACATATATTTCATGATTACTTATTATATATACTTTATAATCCTTCATGAATGGTTAACGTGGAGAATGAATCTCATCGCGTCGTGGAGACGGTAGTCCGTACGTACGCACGAGCGATGATATTGTTCCCATGATCGTGGAATTGTATTGGAGTGTATGTATACTATTTCAGAATCAAAATCAATTTACAATTATCATATATAGTTATTATTTAAACCACTATACCCATCCAAGTAAGGAGGTGGTGGAAAATAGATTACACCACGGTGTGGAGATGGTATTCCGTACGTACGCACGCGCGGTGATTTCGTTTTCCGTAGGATGGATAGATGATGAAATAGGGTTGTTTCATACATATAATAACATATCAGTATATGAGGGATACTGATGTTATTACTTCATAATGAAACAACCTAAGAAGAAGAATTGGAAGAAGAAATAAGTTTAAAGAATCGGTAACAGACATTACCTCTTCTTTGAAACGCCTCTTTGAGTCCTCCTCTTAGAGAACTAAAATTGGTCTTTGAAGAAGACCAGGTCCTCTAGGATGTTTATAGGGAAGTGGAGAAAAGAATTTGGCCGGGGTTGGCAGATCTTTAAGGCTCAAAGTGGTGTGAGGAAGAGAGGGAGGAGGTGCCCTTTTATAAGGGTGGAGAGGGGCACCTTTGGAAAACTAAAAATATTATTTCATTATAAAGACATATTAGGTTTTAAATATCTCTAAATTGATTTATTTATAAGATAAGGTGGGGATGGGTCGAAATAATCTCATCCAATATAATTTAGACATGTTTAGGTTCCTGTTTTAACCTTATCATTTATATTTATCTTTATGTTAGATAATTTTACTTTTACCGTGTCTTTTTGTGTTCTTACACTATAAGGTTAATAAACCTACAATAACAAGCCAAACGAACCCCAAGTTGTTTATTATTAATATATATAACCTTATCTAAGTCATTTGTCTAAACCATAGATTTTTTGGAATAAAATAACAATTAATAATAAAATATTTGTTTTAAAAACTATTTTATGTCAATTTTGACACTATTTAGTAATTGATTTTTGTGAAAATCATAACAGAATGATTAGTTCTAAAAAAGGTAATTAAATCAATACTAACATGTAATATTAACCGATAAAATTAGTGAAATTCATAAAAAGTCCCAAAAATCATTTATTTGGGTATTTATAACATCAATTAAGTCAATATTTCATTAATAAAATTATTATTGCATCATCATTGTGTCAAAAATAAATTATATTATTTAATTTCTAAAAATTACAAATTAAATATCATTATGTAAGAAATAGTTTTATCTTTCTAATGAATATTTATCGTTGAATTTATCTTATGTATAACCCTATATTAAAAATGATTTACTTATTAAACATTGATTTTAACTATTTTAACCCTTCTTTAAATAAATTAATAATAAATGTCCTAATCTAATCCAAGTGGGCCTAAATGTTCATATTGTATTCCTAAGGTTGTTTTCATTCGAATTAAACTTATCCAATAGAATTAAGACATGTGTTAGGGTAATAATAATATCATTTTTACCCTTAATTACCCTATTTACTTTTATCCGTGGTAAAAAAAGTAAAAAGTAACTATTCACCAAAAATTATTTTCATCTCATTGAACCAAATTTTACATACTGACATCAACCGTGTCTCTCGGATTTTTGAAATTCCACTCACAGAAGCAGTAAAATTATGTTTTATGAAAAAAAAATTTTTGACTACCAGTTAGTGGTTTCACTATTCATCAAAAAATAAAAGTTTCCAGAAAAATACCAAAAATTAGGCCTAAGATATATTTGATATTATGAACTCAAAAATTAAATCTATTTTACCAAATTGAAAACATATCAGTTGAATTAATTAATTTTAAAATTAATTCCCGTCGTCAAAAGAAATAGCGTGTTATTAAGAGATAATAACTATCAAAAGATTGACACTTGTTTATGTCTGGTTTAAATGTGTAATTACATCCAATGAGAAAAATTGTATTAAATTGTAAAAATATATTCTAAATATACTTTAAACCCACTCAAATTAATAATTTATCACTATTAATTATTTTGATTAAAAAGGTTGTTTTTAATTAATATTTAGTAATTTTCACTATTAATCAGAAAATGAAAGTTATCCGAATTGTACTAAATTTTCACCCTAAGATAATTTTGATATTCCGAATCCAAAAATGAAGTTCATTTTAAATGATAAAATTTATAAAATTTCAAATAGTGGGTATTACTATTCATAACGACTGGCTCATAATAATATTATAATGATATCTTTTTTAGTGAAACTCGGTATTGCGTACTACACACTATCGAGGAAGGTCGTGATTGCGTGTAATGAAAGGCCAATCAAGGATGCTTATTGTGAAATCTCCTTTTGGTGTAGCGTACAACACAAGACATTAAAAAAATATTTTTCATAAAATCTCGGGGTGTTACAACGAATCCATCATGTGTTAAAAATATTTATATTTGAATATTTTATTAAGACTACGATGTTATGCGTAAAAAACAAACAACACTCTTAAATGATATTTCATCCACATCTTCGGAGCTTGGACTACCAGTAAAAACTTTAGTTCATTATCCATGAAGGTCTTGTCGTGAGATCTCATCTTCCTAAACACAGATATGTTAAATTTATAAGAATTAATCCATGCATAGACTATATAAGGTCAGGATTAATCACAATAAACAATTTATATCACAACCACCTACGACAGTATCAAAATAGGATTAATGGTCATCCATATTTTCAAATCCTCAAAGGATCTCTTGTAAAGAACCAAAATGTTATTAGTGAAAATTCATATGTATCTAACTGAATGTATTATTATGTAAAATATTTATTTAAAACACATTCACTTACTTGGATTTATATTTATTGATTTTAAAATACAATTCTAAATTGTTACCATTGCTAATATTTTCATTAAACAATGATGAATTGATTAGTATAAATATATGACTTTAAAATCCAATTTAATTTGACAAAGAAAGTGATGGCCTCATACAATAGAATTGTTCCATACGAAACTCGTTTTTCAGAGCTCATAAAAGAGGAAGAATCACATGGCTTTGCTCTTGACCAAGCCCTAGATGAGCTTCAACACGTTAAACTTGAATGGAACTGCCATTGGGAGAAGTAGAAGTTCATAATGATTACCAGTCAAGCGATGTTATTTGTGCCTCCCAAAGAGTATATCACCATATCACAGCATACACTTAGGTATTATGTGGGTGTTATAAGTGTTTATGTAAAAAGAACCTCTCACTATGATTTTGTGCAATTTTGTATTGAATAAATAATATAAATTCATTTTATTATTGTTACATTATAAATTGTTTTTAAAGAACAAATAATATTTTAAGATAATATTCAGTTAATAAATAAATTTTGATTAATTAATATATTTTTTAATTACATTATATTTTAATAAAATATTATTACTAAATTATTATTTATTAAATATAAATGATCATATAATTTTTATGAACACAATTGTAATTTTTATTGTGGATTGAATGTTTTTTTTTTCAAAACCAGTAAATATTTTATAAATGTTGATTTTTTACAGAATGTAAAAATTAATATATTTAAAAATTTATTTAGATAAAATTAATATCAATTTTGTATTCAAGACATAAATATAATCTAACGGTGAATTTTTTATAATTTTTTGAGGGAGCCAAATTTTTGGGTAAAAATTAAATATTGTTTAAATATATAATGTATTTTATGAAATTATAATGACCTACTGATGATGTAATAAAATAAAATAATCTTGTTTTTCAGTAAAAATATTCTTTATCATTAATATAATGTTATTTTATATTTGTTTGATTAATTTTATGGTGCCTTAGTGGACCCTCCAAGACTTATAAAATATTTTAACTTTTTAAAATGCTTTCCTTGAAGGTGTGACACACCTATAAATAAGAAACCGTAAAATTTTATTATATTTGGACTTTAAAATTATAAAATAAAATTTTACACTCCAATTTGGATAACATCTTGGGAAAATCCAAGGGTTGGTTTTTGGTTTTGATTAGTTTAATGTGTGGTGTCCAAAAACTAAATAATAATGAATTCCCTTTTCTTTTCCAAATAAACCCACTCAACCTTCCATTCCTCTTCACTAAATCCATTTTGATATTGACCAATATCTCCCCTCCTATCTCTAGAATCATCCCAATGTACGATATTTTCCCTGTAAGCCTCTCTCAAGCTTCTCCCAAGCCTTTTGCATCACACTTCCATGTAAATGATTTCTTCCTTTCCCATTTTTTTCCAAATTTCTTAATGTCTTTATGAACTTTTGTATTCAATTAAAAGTGTAGGTGTATGATTTATAACCTCAAAAATAATTCCATCCATATTTTTAATGATTATATAACTGTTTCTATCTCATTAGTGCCTCCCATGTACACATGTTACCATGTTGCGATCCCATAAGGGATTTATCTCCATTCATTTGAATTCTAGAAATTATTTTATATTATGCATTAAATTACATTAAATAATTTGGTACATGTCTATATATTAACCTATAAATTTCCAATTCATGTAAATATTATTAGATACCCCTTTCTCTCTCATAAACCATTTTTATGAATTCTTATGTAACATCGTTATTCTGTCGAAATTAAATCGTGATTTTCCATGCCAAAGTCATTGTATAGTGAATACCATGCCCATTACACAATCAAGGGAATTAAATGTCACACACATTTACATATTGATTGTATAGTTTCATGTATTTGTTACACATTCCATTATCATGGAATAAATGGTGATGTTGAATTATTCCATGTTGAATGATCCATGCGGCACACTTATGCATGGAATGAAATGATTAAGGAAGGTGTGCCCTCATAGCACTCTAATTATTTGGTTAAAGATTACTATAATGATAATTCATGTAAAATTAGGGTTTACACATGATAATTCATGTAAAATGAGGGTGTACTCATGTTCCATGGGCATTGTACCATGGATCATGCTAATATCATGTTACCTGTTATTTCCACATTTCCATTTTATGATAATAATTCTATATCGTTCCATTGAGTTCATGTATCTATTATGATACATTGATATAAATACTTAGTAATATTTACTATATTATTCATTATATTCCTTGTTTACTCCCATACTTTGCTTTATAGATCTCCTTTTCATTATTCATATCCTCTTGTTATCCAATTCCATGATATGTATGATGGAATTTTTTGGACATGTCCAATATGTTTTCAATAATGATATTTGGTTTTTTGTTCTAAGATGTTATTTAATATTCTTATTTCCCCAAGACACTAGACCTCTTGATCGTTAGAGTTTTATTAGGTGAATTTTTATGCAATGAATCATGTTAATATTTGTAATGAAGAGTAATGTTGTAATGAATCTTGTTAGTAATGTTCTAAGAGTAATGTTGTATCTGAGTGAGGTTTATATTTTTTTGGGATTAGTATTAGAAAACCATAGTTAAACCATTAGCGATAATAATATGTATTGTAAAAACATCCCTAAATATTGTTGAGTATTGAGTAAGTTGTTTATCATGCAAATTCATCCCTGTCTGGACAGGAGGATGTAGAGGAAGCTATGAAACAGATTTATCTAGGGGTGAAACCCAAAAACACCACTTTGAGATAGACTCAAATGGGAATGAGTGCAAAAAAACATGCCTTTTTGTACTCTTGGTTATGATACTCTTGGTGGATATGAATTGGTAAATTCATAAGCATAGTATGAACCATTATTAAGGGAATAAAAAATGCCCCTATGAATAAATATAGATCTTGGATCACATAGATAATTTAAATAAATAAATGTAATTTATAAGTTTTCCCTTCTTTCATTGTATTTATCTTTATTTTTGACCCCATAACTTTACTTTTATTTCATCCAATGGCCAGTAATATGAGGACTGAAGCTATAAACTGATGCAAAGATAATTGTGATGACTGTTCTAATGAGATTTCCAATCTTATGGGAGTAGGAATCACAATCATTGTCACAATACTCTCTCAGTTAACTCACGTTTTGAATAGAAACATGTGTTAAGAAGAACATTCAACCACCCCCAAAAATGATATAACAAGCTACAATCGAGATCTTCAGAAGACAAATGACTCATACTTTTAATAGATCATCTGATCCAACAATTTCCAAACAATGAATCAACTCCATTGAAAAAAATATTCTCTATCCTTAAATGTTCTTGACAAGAGAACTCTTATCGTGTGAAGGGTGAATCTAATCAATGGTGGACATTGATCAAAAATAAGAATCCTGAGAAGGATATCGAGGTGTTGGAATGGAAGGATTTCAATAAAATGTGTTTTTTAAATACTTTTCTCAGACCCACCAACTTATGATGGAAAGGGAATTCATTACCCTTATGAAAATAATCCATAAAATCTATCCGAGCGTATAATGGAAATATTACATGAATTTCAGGATATGCCTCTAGCTTTTTCATTACCCCCAAATTCTTGTTTGATTATATATTTGGTAGGATAAATCCTATCTTACGAAAATCCCTAGTGATCTGCGACTTCCATAGCATGGAGGAAATTGACATATGTTCCCTCCATGTCTAAATGGTGATCGACGAATCTCAGGGGTATCATGTTGATACGAAGCATATGGTGGACTATAGTTATGGCGGTCTAATGGATAAATCCCATGGTGCTAAGAAATTACATTACCCGACATTCCAATGTTGTGGAAAGAGGCGCCATAGAAATAGCTTAAAGGGGACGAGGAAATGCTTCAGCTATGGAAGAGAGGGGAACCCCTCTATTAAAAGCTGACATGAAAACCATTCTATTGTGATAGAGGAGAGGAACACTCTATTTGACCATCAATGCATTGTTCATTTGTTCAACTACAAAGAACCATGGTACATTGAAAACTAATGCCCTAAGCCAAGAGATTTTGGCGGCAACCAACAACCTCCAAAGTAGTAAGGGATATCTTTTTCCATCACTACGAATGATGTGACCCTCAACCATAAAGTGGTGATAGGTACACTAATTATTCATTATTTAATAGGGAAAATGCTTATTGATTCTGGTTCTATACATTTTTTTATATCCAGAATGATTAGTAGAATAATCCCAATACCACAAAAAAAAGTTGTATATAATGATGTTGGTGAGAACGGAAAATGGGGAAATCATGAATCCCATTAATATAACTCCCCTTCCACAATTTCTGGTTTGAAATTCCCAACTAACCTCATCATAATATCTATTGTGTAATTTGATTCAATTCTAGACTCGGGTTGGATTTACTTATATAGATCCAACATAATTTCCATGTGATGGAAATCACTCTCCATATAGTGAATCGACCCAAGATTTTATACAAGTACAAGGAGGATGATGAATCTTATTTAGAACCACCATCTCAAGTGTGGTAATACTGCCCTATGAGAAGGCATATCTTTGTAATATGATTGAGTATATAGATGCAACCATCATTGAATACATTCCTATTGTGAGAGAATTCACAGAAGTGTTTGTTGAGGAATTTCCTAGTCTTCCTCCTAGAAGATATTTTGAATTATTAATTGATCTTATACATGAAAATTTTACAATATCCAAGACATCGTATAGATTGGATTTGGTGGACTGTGAGCAGCTAACAAAATAACTAAAATAGAATTTCAATAAGGGGTTTATACGCCCATGTTCTTCACCATGGGATGAACTAATTCACTTCATCAATATGAAGGATATGTCAATGCTCCATTTCATTGATTATAGTGAGATAAACAAAATCACGACAAAGAAAAAGTATCCTGTTTCAAAATTGATGACTTGTTTGATAATCTACGTGGATCACAATACTTATCCATTCTGGATTTTTGGACAGGATATTACCATGTAAGGGTGAAGAAGGAGGATATCCCCAAGACTGCTTTTCATTAAAGTTACAATAACAATGAATTACTATTAATTCCTTTTGGAATCTGTAATTCTACAGATATCTATGTAGACATGATGAATAAAGTCATTATAAATTACCTCCAAAATTCTGTGGTTGTCTTCATAGATGATATTCTAATATACTAAAAAACCAAGGAAGAGCATGAGGAGCATCCAAAAACTACACTAGGGACCATGACAAAAATAATCTCTTTGAAATATAAATCAAGTGTGAGTTTTGGTTGAATAATGTCTCATTCAAGGATTATACCACAACAACCAATGAGATATCTATGCATCACACCAAAAAATCTGTAATTAAGGGATGGATGAGGCCAACATAGATGACCAATATTCGTAGCATCCTAGGGTTAACCAGATATTATCACCGATTTGTGAGAAATGTTTCACAATTTTCAAACCCTCTTACCAAACTAACTCAAAATGGAATCATGTTTTCTTTGAGAGATAAATGCAAAGAGAGCTCTATGGAGTTTTAAAGGAGGTTTATTACTATTCCCATGGTCACACTACCAATAATTGGATATCTTTTTGTTGTATGTAGTGGTTCTTCAAAGAAGGTCATGTTTTGTGTGTTGATGAAAAATGGAAAAGTCATGGGTTATGATTCAAGGAAATTGAATGTTCATGAGAAAAACTATCCAACACATGATCTTGAGTTGACTTCAATAATCTTCACTGTGAAAATTTGGTGGCATTAAATCTTTGGGGAGAAGTGTGAAATATATACGGATCAAAAAAGGCTCATGTATTTATTCACCTAGAAAGCGTTGAATATGAACCAACAAAAATGGTTAGAGCTGATCAAAGTCTATGACTTCTCAATCCATTACCACACTAGGAAATCAATGATGGTTGCATATTCTCTATGTAGAAAGGATCTGGGAACTCATTCATCAATGTGAATTGAAAAGGATCCAATCATTATAGATTTTGTGAATATTGAAATGAGAATCATAAATAAGGGTACGTCATCAATCCATTCACAAATGTTTTCTCAACTGTCCCTTTTTTAATTGTTAAAGGACACTCAAATGGATGACATAAATCTTCATAAGAAAGTGGAAACTATCATAAATGGAAAATATATAGAGTACAATGTTAATGATGATGGAATTGTGAGATTGGGGTCAATAAAATGTGTTCCATCAAATACATAGTTAACAAAAGATCTTTTGGATGATTCTCATAGCTTAAATTTCTAAATTCAGCCAGTATATAAAAATATGTAACATGATCTACAAGAGATTTGTTGGTGGGATAACATGAAGAAGGAGATCACTAAGTATACATCAATGTTCTCAGTATGTCATCATGTGATGGCTAAGGCGAATAAGTATAAGGGGATGTTGCCACTATTACCTATACCAACATGGAAATGGGAGAACATCACCATGGACATTATCACCTGATTTTTGAAAACATATTATAGAAACAATGATATATTGTTTTTTTGGGATTATCTTACAAAGACTATACACTTAATTTCAATTCGAGAGGATTTCTCATTTGATCCAATGGAACAAATATATATCAGAGAAAGGATGTGTGGATTACCACTATCTATTTTATTTGATCGAGATCCTAGATTCGTCTATTACTTCTGGTAGAGTCTACAACATGCTATGAACTCTACGATAAACTTTCGTACGTCTTATTATCCTCGAAATGATGTCCATTCTGAGTAGACTATCCAAAGAGTTTAGTACATGTTTAGACAATGCTCA
The DNA here is from genome assembly GCA_963277665.1 of Viscum album. Classification (NCBI taxonomy): domain Eukaryota; kingdom Viridiplantae; phylum Streptophyta; class Magnoliopsida; order Santalales; family Viscaceae; genus Viscum; species Viscum album. The sequence continues at coordinate 324,320,229 of OY728156.1, forward strand.
GTGGACTTCAAAGGAGGATGGGATCAACATCTTCCCCTAGTTAAGTTTTCTTACAAAAAAATATTCCACTCATGAATCTGAATGGATCCATATGAAGCCCTTTATGAGAAGATGTGCAGAACACGAGCATGTTGGGATAATGTATTGGAGAAAAAACTCTTAGGTCCAGAAATGGTTGAATAAACTGTGGAGAAGGCTAATCCCATCGAACATCACATTAAAGATGCTTGAAGTTGACAATAGAGAAATATTGATAATTATCGACGAGAACTAGCGTTTGATGTTTGAGACATGGTATTCCACCGCATATCACCATAAAATATAGTGATGATATTAGGGAAGAAGAGAATGCTTAGTTCAAGATACATCACCCCTTTTGAGATCCTTGATTGTGTTGGAGAGGTGGCATATCGACTAAAAATCCCACTGAACCACTCTCAAGTTCATTATGTATTCAATATATCACTCTTGAGGAAGTATATACCTGACCAATCACATGTACTAAATCCAGAGGTTTTACCATTGGATAATGACTTCTCCTATGAAATGAACCCAGTGATGATCTTTGATCGTTGAGAAAAATTTCTACGAGATATAATAATGCCCCTCTTCAAGGTGTTGTGGTGAAACCACGAGTATTAAGAAGTAACGTGGGAATCAAAGGAAGTGATGTTGTATAATTAGCCTCATCTATTTTATTGTTGGAAAAGGAAATTTTGAGCAAGAAATTTCTTAAGGGGGGATGATTGTAATGACCCAAATTTTTATTAATGAAAATTATTCTTGATCTATCTAAGTGTATTATTATGTAAAATGGTTATATAAAAAATATTCACATACACTGTTTAGGTTTTAGTATATCAAAATAATGTTAAATTTTTTACAATGCAAATATATCCATTGAACTGTGATCACATGATTCTTATAAATATAGGGCTTTTACTAATCCCATTTACCCATAAAAAGGATGTAATTACCTCATCCAGTAGAATTGATCCATACGAAGCCCATTTGTCGGAGCTCGGAAAGGAGTTACAATCCATGACATTCACTCCTGACCAATACCAAGAGGAACATCAACATGTTAATCTTGAATAGATACTTTTATGGGAGAAGTGAAAGTTAATAAGGATTTCCACCTGATAGATGTTATCTGAGCTTCCCCAAAAGTCTGTCACCATCGCACACATTACCCTTTGGTCTTATGCGAGTATTATAAGGGGTTATGTATCATGACCCTATCACTATTTTTATGTAAATTTTTTGTATAGAATGATGAATATACATTCATTTTATTAATGTTAATTTGTAAATATTTTTTAAAGAAAAAATAGTATTTATTATTAGTATGCAATTAAGAAATATATTTTAATGAATTATGGTATTTTTGAATTAAAATTTTTTTTAAAATAAATATAATTACTAAATTTAATTTTGTGAAATTTAAAAGATTGTATGATTTTTATTAATATAATTGTAATTTTTATTAAGGATTGAAACTAGTTTTTTTCAAAACACATGAATTTTCGATAAATTTAGGTTATTATATTTAAAAGTAAAAATTAACACATATATAAAATTATTTACATAAAATTAATATAATATTTGTATTTAGGTCGTCGATATTATATAACGGTGAATTTTTCATAATTTTCATGAGACAGTTGAATTTTCGGGTAAAAATTAAATATTGTTTAAATATATAATGCTTGTAAGACTTAATAATGACCTAATAGTGTTGTAATAAAACACTATAAAAAGAATTTTCGGCCAATATAAATTTTGTCTTTAAAATAATGTGATTTTATATTTGTTTTATTTATATTATGTTACCATTTTGGACCCTCCAATACTTTTATAATATTTTATCAATTTAAAATGATTTCTTTGAAGGTGTGACTCACCTAAATAGAACAAGCCTACTATTTTAATATGTTCGGCCATTAGACTTATAAAATAATTCTTTACACTCCACTTTGAAAAAATCCAAGGTAATAAAAAATGGGTTGGACTTCGGTTTTGATTAGATTAATGTCTGGTGTCCAAAACATAAATAATAATGAAATCTATCTCTTTTCCTATATAATACAACTCAACCTCCCATTATTATACACTCAAACCATTTTTTGCTCAACCAAACTCTGCCCTAATCTCCCTAGAATCCTCCCTAAGCACCCAAGATCCATTTATGCCTCTCTCATGCATCTCCCGTGCCTTTGGGATCACACTTCCAGGTAAGGGATTTCATTAATTCTCGTTTTTGTACAAATTTATTTATGTTATTATGACTTATGGTTTTCAATTATAACTATAGGGGTAGAATTACACACCTCATCTAAACTACCCTACTTATTTTTGAATGATGAGAGACTCGTTTCACACTCATCAATGCCTCCCATGTACACTTGTTACCATGATGAAATTTTGTAAGGGATTTTTCACTCCTCATTTAAATTCATGAGATTAATTATATTATGCATATAAATTCTATTAAATATGTTGTGAGTTGTATCTATATTCCACCTTATAGTACATTTTATGTACATATTATGAGATACCTCTTTCTCTCTCATAAACCATTTTTATGAACTTTTACGTCTTTCTGTTATGCTCCCGAAATAGAACCGTCATTTTCAAAGCCAAAGTCGTTGTGCTATTAATACCATAACCATTTATATATAAAGGGTATTCATCTTCAATCAGATTTACATATTGATTATATATTTTAATTTATGTATTAAAAATTTTGTTTATTGTGGAATAAATTTAGATGTTGAATGATTCAATGTTGTATGATCCATGTGGCTCACATATGCCTGAAAAAATGATTAAGAAGCGTGCACCCTAAGAGTGCACCAATGCATTAGCTAAAATTTAGTATATTTCTATGTCAGGTGATATGAGGTTTACTCATCCAAATTCAAGTGAAATGAAGGTTTAATCATTCTCCACGTGAAATTTTCCTTTGCTCATGAAAATATCACACAAAAATCATATTTTTTTATTAAATGGAAAAAAAAGAACAACAAACAATGACCCACAAAGGTAGGACCAAAAAAGAACTATAATCAGGGTGTCCTAAAGAGAAAAAGGCAAATAGCATCACCCCTAATGATATTAACACCATTCTCCTTGAGACATACCAAATCATGAAGGAATAAAAGCTCCGAGCCTGGAAAATACACCGAAGAAAGAAAATCCGCTGAATTATTACCCTCTCTCCAAGTATGGGGCCCCTTGATATGATCATCAATAAAATGCCAAAATTTTCGAATAGTATATAAGATGGACAATGGACCATTACCTCTACCACAAAGAGAATTACACCGGAACATTTAATCAGTTTCTACCATAGAAATGTTGAGCCTCCTCTGAATACATAAACTCAACCTAGTGTATAAATCTAGGGCCTCTACCTGGAGATAATTTCCACGTCCATGCTTGATGGAGAAGGACATAAAGACCGAACTACTAGAATCTCATAAAATCCCCCCCTCCACTTATTTCTCTCTAGACATAAGATCCATCACAATTTAGTTTCAAGCTGTTTTGAGGAGGAGACCAGCAGATACAGGAGCCCTGAAAATTTTTATAGACCGGAGGAAGAGCAGCAGATATAAGTAGGTGACCCTGTAAAGATGGTGCCTCACTCCCACACCCTAGAGCTCTGACCATGTCATGGAGGAGGTTTTTGGTTCTGAAAACAATACCATGGCTATTTGAAGGTACCTCCTTAAATAGACAATTGTTTCTTCCCTGCCATAAGCACTATCAACCAGCAAGAAGAATGGCAAGGTGAGAATCTTTCTCCATACCACTAGAACCCAAACCATAAAACCACCATTCCATGAATTGACGATCAGTCATAGTATTAGAAGAATAACCATTGAAACCAACAAAGAAACTCTAAACATCATGCACCCACTCGCTATAGAAAAATAAGTGGTCTGATATTTCTTCTTTATGGCTATTATAACAGACACATATGGAAACAAGATAAATCCCATAGTGTTTAAAATTTTCATCTGTAGGCAAAGCTCCCATCTGAATCTTCCAGAGAAGGATGTTGTATTTTAATGGAATTTTATTTTCCCAAAGATATCCAAATCATTCACTGTACATAACCAGAATAAATGACATCCCTCTATAATCTTTAGAAGTAAAGGATCCGGAGGGGGAAGGAGAGAATATAAGCTTGTCCTCATCATGGGAAAGTTCCATTTGGTTAAAGAAATCCAAATGTTCGCTGTTTAAAACAATATTAATGTAACCAGGATGCTAAAAAGCTTCTTTGAAAGTAATCTGTGGGACCAGACATCCTGGGTATTCAAGGATCTCCCCAACCAATTACTGCTCCAAAAAAAAATATCCCCTCTCCCAACAATCCAGCGGCAATGAGGTTTTAGAGAGGTGATAATTGATGAAATTTCAACCCAAAAAGGAAAAAACTAATCATCCTTGTAACTATCTAGATAACACATAATATACCATTCCCATAGAGTGAACCCTCCAAGAATTCCGAGGATAGCTTGGCCTGCATACATTTGATTGTCCCATCATGACTACTCACACCAACAGCTCCTTCAATAACAAGATAATCCAACCTCCCCCATGAAACCCAGTGCCTGTTCCTTTTCATTTTTGGATCCCAAAAAAACATGGCAAGAATCTTCTCAATATAGCAGATCACACAGTTGGGTACATTAATAGCCGAAAGAGCATGAATTGGAGAGGTCAAAAGAACATTGTTAATAAAATATATCCTCACACCAAAGGATTGGAAATAATTCTTCCAGTTCATAATTCAAGCCAAGATTTTACTAGAAAGATGATAAAAATCACTTATATTCACCCTCCCAGAAACAAGAGGGGATCCTAGATATTTCAGGGGAAAATAGCTCTTTGTATATTAAGATAATAGCTCACCAGTGATATCCTTTTACTAGTACATATGTCGGAAATATAAAAATAGCTTTTATTTCTATTAACATGCTGACCACTCCAAAGGCTATAGTCATCTAAAACATTCTTCAGACCCTGTAGTGATCTCCTTGATCCATTCATGAAAATCAATGAGTCATCTGCAAACATCTAATGAGAAACTAGTGAAACCCCCAATCTTCTTTGATAAGCCATAATGCTCCTATTATTCAAGATTAAATGTGAATGCCTACTAAGAACATTCTGAGCAATGATAAAAATGGTAGGAGATATTGGATCCCCCTGATGAATACCATGGGTGGCTTTAAAAAAACAATAAGTATTTCCCATATATGAAACTATCATCCAAGGAGAAGAAATACAAAAGAAGATCATATCAACATTTCATTGAGAAAAACCCATACCTTCCAGAACCTTTTTATTAAAATTCCACTCCATTTGATCATAGGCTTTACTCATATTTAGCTTTATAGCAACATTAGACCCCTTGGTTTTAAGATTGATTTCCCTGATAAAATCTTGGGCCAATGCAATAGCCCCTTGTATAGAGCCTCCTTTCACAAACCCATACTGGTCTAACGAAATACACCTGGGAAAATGGACAGATAAATGAGCATTAATTACACCGAACACAATTTTATGGGGTAAATTACAGATGCTTATAGGTCAAAATTGCAGGATAGAAGAAGAATCCATTGATTTGGAGATATGTACAACATTTGTAGCACTGGAAATACGAGGAAATTGACCTCCCAAAAAAAATCTTGAACAACAATAAAAATATCCCACTTAATTAGGTCCCATGAAGACCTATAAAAAGAATAAGCAAATGAGTCTTGGCCAGCAGCACTATCCGGATATATCTTCAACATGGCCTCAAAGATTTCCCTCTCCTATGGAATGGAACCAAAAAACCATTATCCGGGACAAAAACACATATTTGGATAACATCAAAAACAATTTGTAGGACCCCCTGGATAACCATTTTCCATCAAAGGATTAACACCTTCCAGTAGCTCCCCTATATGAGAACTGGCTCGACCTCCAATAGACCCCCTATCATCAGTAAGAGACCCATCTTCCAGCACAACACTAGGTTTGACAACACTTTTCCATTCCTTAATACAGGCATGAAAAAACAGTATTTGTGTCTCCCTCTTTTATCCATTTGACTCTAGCTTTATCTCTGTCCAACCCCTATTGTTTGAGCACCTTCTATGCTAGATGGTCTTTCCTGTTTTCCAGTTCGCCAAAAATTCCAGAATCCCAGTTTTCTTCCAGGCTCTGTTCCATTCAATCAATGATTTCGATAGATGTTTGAAAGTCACTGTCTGGGTGAGGAATATCCTTCCACCATATAAGAAGAATGTGTTTGGTCCGTCTCAACTTAAAGTGCACTACAGACCAGGCATTACCCTCACACGGCTCCTCCCATGACTTTCTAATGAGGTCTTGAAAATCTAGACATTTCTCCCAGAAAGTAAAAAACCAAAACTTCTCATGATGAACTGTACCTGGAGATAAAGTAACCAGGAGGGGGGAATGGTCTGAAATGCCTCGCATGAGGTGAGTCACCTTCACATTAGCATAAGAGGAAATGGAATGTATATTACCAAGGAATCTATCTAGATGACTCCAAACTCTCTGGTCTCCTTGCTGATTGTTACTCCAGGTAAATTTATCACCATAAAAACAAATATCAAAGTGCCCGTTCCCCATTAGGAACTGATTAAACTCAAGTCTAGCCTGTCTAGGAAAATGACCAACACCTTTTTTTCTCCAGGGGATGCAATAATGTTGAAATCCCCCCCCCAATAAACCAAGGGGTATCTCGAGGGTCAAAGGAACTAAGGCTATTCCAAAGAAGTATCCTTTGAATATGATCATAGATCCCACAAAAAAATGTCATGAAAAAACAATGAGATTCATAAGATACACTAACAGTAATAAATTGGTCACCTTCCTGATACAACTCCACCCTAATGTCCCTATGCCAGAATATCCAAATATGTTAATTACCCGGGTCAGCATGATAACACCCCTTCATCTTAATCCTTTTGGAAAATTCGTCAATCATGGAGGGATGTTGTTTGTTCTCAATAATACCCACCAAAACAATCATATGTTTAACAATATCAGAAGTAAGAAAATTAGTCTTAATTAGAGCTCCAAGACCCTGGGCCATCCATATAAGAATAGGGATCATTGAAATAGGAGGTCTCTGGGATTGGCTCCAGAGCTAACGACCTTTTCAAACCGTGACAATGTATTTACCATAAAATCATTATAAAACTGGAAAAAACCCCCACATGACCTTACTAAGAAACAAATATTCCTCTCCATCAAGAAGGGTTCCAATCCCTCCAAACACTCTTGCTGAAAAGGAACAAATCATCTTCTTCCCCCTGGAATAAGTAGAAAAGGTAGACGAGATCAAGGAAACCGAACTACCAAAGACAACAAGATTATTCACACCACTGGAAAACTCCTCAACTGTTGAATCCTCAGAGTTCTCAGAAAAATCCAAGAGCAATGGCTCATGAGATAAGGGCAGTTAGACTAAAACAACTCGATTGTCATACAAAAGGCTATGCAACAAAATTATAAAAGATAAGAATAAGGAAATTAACAAATTGGAAATAGGGAATAGGACTTGGAACAAAAGGCACAATATCCCAACAAGTATTGGGGACATCCTTCGGAATACTTTGAGAAGAATCTAAAGATGCAGAAACATGACACCAGCCCTCCTCCATGGATCCACCAGAAATAATCCCATCAGGGGGAGACTAATCCACATTGGTCCATTCCCCTTGGCTCACAGCAGGACGAAACTGATGCTTACCTTTCCTGCAAACTGCATGAGAATGCCCATGCAGTATACATTTAGGAAAAAAGTTTGGATACACTGGATACCAAATGTCTTGATTCCAACAGAAAGAATCCTACACACGAAGAGAAATTATGTCCGAAACTGGGATGGAGAGTCCAAGTTCAACACAGATATGAGCCACTGAAAAATCATCACAAGAACAGGTCCTGGGATCCGAACAGGGGAATCCACCCAAGGAGTCTCCAATAACCCTTAATAAACCTTCGTTCTGAAAAGATAGTGGGAGTCCAAGTAAACAAATCCAATCCGCTTCTACCGAGCTTTCTTTCCCACGATGCGCATCTAGAGACCACTTGGAAAGATTGAAGCGCCATCAACCGAACACTCTAGGTGTGAAGCGCCATACCTGTAAAAAATCCTACCAGGAACCCAAAATTAGGATGAAATATTGTTTATGAATAGCAGATATCTTAACTGGAGAACGAAGACCCGAAGAAGCCATGAATCATTGTAAAGAAGTAAGAGATGGACTCGCCCCACCAAACCTAGCTACCAGAGTCCATTGCAGACAATTCAATGCCTCCTCAAAAGCAGATCTCATAACATCAATGCAAAAACTAGACCCTTCATGTTCCAAATGCGGGTTAAATGTAGAAATTTTTGGAAAGCAAGGGAGAGCTGCAATACCACCACACAGAACATCCTTGCCGGATATTTTTCCAAGACCACATGAATTTGAGGAAACTGACACCCAAGGACTAGGGAAAACCGATGTTCCTGGATAAAAACCCACCAGAGAAGAAGGTCTTGCCTTAGGATTATTCTAAAGAGCACAATTGATATGCCAATTTCCTAACGTGAACTATATTAATCCTTTTATGCCTTTTTTTACTCCCTTATTGGGCTTTATAGATCACCCTTTTCTATGTTATGATAATCATACAATATCATGCTTTTATGTCCATGTTTCCCTTATTCTCAATTGATATTCCAATTTCCTAACATGTACAATATTAACCATTTTTTTCCTTTTTTAATCCTTTATTTGGATTTATAGCTCACCATTTCTTATGCATGTCTTTAGGTTATCCCTTGCAATGCTAAGTACGAAGGAATGTTGTGGTCATGTAAAATATGTTTTCAATAAAGATGTTGGGTTTTATGTTCTACGTTGTTATGTAATGTTCATAATTTCCCAAGACACTAGACCTCATAACCCTCAATGTTGTCTTATGTGCAATTTTATGTAACGAATCATGTTATGTGTGTAATAAGGAGTATGGTTGTTAAATCTTTGACATTTCTCAATCAAATTAAATTGAATCCATTTATATGTTCAAGAAGTCATAGGTTCTATATTCCAAATGAAGTCTTCTATGAGCCACCTGTTGTAAATTTCAAAAGAAATAATACATCAAGATATGATACTCGCTTGGCCATATCCTATGAAAGCACTACATCAATATTTATTGGGTTCAATATTAATACATGATCGGAAATAATATTATGTTGAAATTGAATCTCATGGATCAAAAAATGAATCTTTTATAACATCCTATAATGGTGGTCTCCCATAGAAATTCTAGTATCATCCTAAATTACAATACCTCCTCCACCTATGATTCCACAAATAATACTATGTGATTAATGTATAAGAACACAAATATGTCAGTGTATGTATATAATATATGTCCCACCAAATACATAAACAATGTGGGGGGATTTTTCAAACAATTCATAATCAATAAGAATATATAGTGTTCATAGAGACTTCAAAATTATATATTCTGATTACTATTCTAAAACACCCTCAAATGTTGGTAGCTAGACCTGATATATCTCCTTGATAACAAATTCCAATCTAAAAACTAATAACTTATGACCTAAATCCACTACATGATTAATTTTTAATTATAATTTCCAAACTCAGTCGAGGTTAATAAATAAAAATACACAATATTCAATAAATATATTCCCTAAAAATTACCATAGACATCCAATAAGATACACTTGGTCAAATAGAACCCTTCCTTTAAGGGTCCTCAAACTAAATCATCACCTCAGGGATCTCAGTAGGGTTTATGTGATATGATATAAAAAATATAGGTATGGGGATACTATGTAGGTATATCCAAAAATCAATCTACGACCACTGATGTAATACCATATATTTCATGTGTAAGACATACATAATTTCATCCAGTTATGATGTAATACAAAATATTGATGTTCCCATTATTCCATGTTCTATAATCAATAACTAATTTTTTGGGAAGTGGAATCCTCTTGAATTTAATTACCATTAATTCACTAATGAGATCTGTCTCACCCAATGAAAAAAATTTAATCTGATCCATATGAATACATCCATCATGCATGTGATGATAATAAACCTGGGTTCAAACTATGGAAATATAGTCCATACCGAAGATGAAAATATGTACCATGATTATTAATATTCCCCATATAAAAATATTTCTAATATATGAAAAAATTAATTTCTCTAAATAAACAAATAAATGATTTTCACCCAGTCCAAACCACTTGAAAAAAACACTGGGATGATGTTTCAAATAGGATTGCCAATTCTCACACCATGAATAATGAAATGATGGATAAACAATCACTTGTGTCTACTAGAACTGATTAAATAGAATAATAAACATATTTTTTTCCTCTTAATCATCTCATGTGTAGCCTAGTAAAATCCATCCATAGCCTACAACTTCATATGACCACTACATCTAACTCATTGAGACTGATTTGGGTGACTTAGTGTTGTTAGTGGTGGTGGTAGGGACTCATAATTTCATCCTACTCCAACAAATACTCTCCCATAAGTTTTGTTTTATCCTATTCAAGAACAACCTCCTTATGTGTCCACAAATACATGTATAAGCAATCCTTAATCAATGTACATCCTCATCCATGGTGGTTCATATAGAATTTATCAGTCATTATCTTTAAGAAGGGTCGGGAAATTAATTTTTGATTGAATTTTTTATATCTAGAATAACATCACCCATATTTGGGATTAATAGATCATCTATAGGATATCATTGTTAAAGATCCTTACGTATGTGTCTAAGAATATAAATGTTTCCACTTCTAGGATCACAACATCTAATTCTTGCTACCTATTATAAAAAACATAGCCACATTATTCCCATCACTAGCTCCATCAGCCAAACTCTCATCTAATGGGAAGAACATAGTCACCTGATCCCTCTATAATAAAATAAATCTACTTAATATGAATAAACGAAAATAAAAACATCCTCTAAATTATATATAGATAACCTTCTTGATCTACATATAAAAGAAACAATTATCATTGAACATATGAATGCAATTTCATGTCAGTTAAATGAACTATGATAAAAACTCCTAAACAGAACTGTAACCCGACTATAGATCAAGAAGCTCTAGTATCTTAACATTGTTGAAAAATGGAGGGTAATAATACTCTCCGGACATCTATTGAGAGTTGGATGATGAGATCATATTCTCATAGTGGTTCTTTGTAACCAAAATAAAAAATCACCCAACTTCCCCATGGAAATGGCTATTTTCTAATAAAATGATCTCATTTTTTCGGAGTTGAACCATCATGAAGACTCGAACAATTATCTCAATAAAATATTACACAACATGTGGATCTTCTATAATGTGGAACCTTAGCGATATCTATCACTGAAACTCATTGAGTATTTTTTTTCATGTGTGTATCCTCATCCAAAACTGATGACACATACTGCTACTCAACAGGTGGCGGTTCTACTAGATTTCCACGCGGACCATGGTCGGAACCTCAACAATGACCATATTTCTCACTAAATCATCATCCTAATCATGAATTGGTATCCATGTAATTTTTTTTCATGGAGGAATTATAAAAGTAATCCACACATACCACACAAAGTTTATTTAATATATACATAAGGGGATATGAATCATGAAGTAAATTCATTGAAATCAATATTATATAATTCATATACCATTTTCACTTGCAACAAATGACTTAATATTCCATGTTAACAAGTTTGTACATTGAGTCCTAGTGTATGAATATGTCATGTCCCACTCGAATCCTTGATTCTTTATCATGAAATCTACAATCAAGACACTAAAACACAATTTCCCTAAGATCCATACCAATACTAATAAGGGGAAACCAATAAATACCATCCCAAGGAATAATTTCATTTCATACCACTATAAAATAACCCACCCCAGAGGGGTCTTCCATTATAATGATAGTCATGTCACCCTAACCATACACCAACCACTAATATTCTATCGGGTGGAGAAAACCATAGAGATATAATAAAAATAATGGTGTCTTTTTCTTAAAATACCTGTATGCAGTCACCCAAATATATTCATGAAAAATTTTATATGAATACATTGAAAAGATAGTAAAAAATAGAGATAATCCTTTCATCCAATACCCTTTTTGAGAATATATTATAGTTCATAAACAAGTTTTCAATTTGTTTTTTTTTTCAAATTCAAAAATAGGAAATGAAATTGTATTTGATGTTGAAAATAATTAAATATTGAATATTAATTAATAATAAAATTTTAAATAAATCTATGTTGGTGTTTTTGACAAAGGATATCAAATAAAAGACATGAAATTCTCATATATATATATATATATATATATTGGTATTTCAAATTTTTTATTAAATAACTAATATGAAAACAATTTATCATGGGTTTCTCACCTTAGTAATCCAAAAACCAAAGTGGACATTATTTACCACGTCATTTATTTAAAAACATTCACATGATGAGACCATCTATTTTTTGTCCACATTAATTATCTAATAACTGACATGAAAAATAATTTTTGTTATAATTTAAATTTGATCCATCATCTCAAATAATGAAAAAATAAAAAGAGCAATTGAAAATATAAAAAACCAGAAAAACATTACTAAAATGAATCATACAATTGTTCATTCAAATATAAAATATATATTAAAAATAAACAAAAAATCAATAATATATGTAAAATTATTTTCCCATTAAATTTTTATGTGTCTAAATTCTGATGAAATATATTGTTGTTGGTAATCTGTAATCTGAAAATACTAATGAAATCATTTATCAGGTATTATTTATAAATTTAATTAAATATTAATGATAACATTATTAATTAATATAACGTTAGGGAGCTTCTTAATTTTCCATGTTTAAATTATATCATACATAGATCATTAAACATAATATCCAATTTTTTACACCTTCTAGTTGATGAAAATTTTTCACTAAATAAATTATAAATTTAAATAAAATTTTTATGTAATATATCCACGATTTAGTAATAGAAAACTATAATTCACCATTGCATGTAATACTTTTATCCTGATGCTCTTCGTTCTGGTAATATCTCTTTTGAAATTCAATATACAGTTTCAAGGACATATGATCAAAATATGTTATAGATATTATTATATAAAATGTTTTAGAATATTCAAACATACATTTTCAATACATTCATAAAATCATCTCTCACATATCCCAATATAGGGCATAGATAGTAAAATGTATTTTCTCTTTTAAAAAACACCCAACATCTAATGGCCACTAATATATAATAAAATTTAATGTGTCTTATTATTAATTTATGATATATATTACAATTAATGGGAAATATGTTTCAAACACCTTACGATATAGAAACATCAAGCTCTAAAAAATCACATTCATCAAAAATCATTTAGCAACATATACTATTATCTCTTCATCAGTCATTTTACTAGGTATAGGTGAAAAAAACAATGGGATCTATAAGTCCGTACACATATTTCATGTGATTCGCTGTAAAATTTTGATAATGATCCATTAAAAATAACACAAAAATAAATTTTCATTAAATTATTCAAACATAACAATTTTTTTTAATTTACATATGTGGAAATATTTGCATCATATCGATTCCCAACTAATCTATAGCTACAAGTTCCATTAAATCACTTTTCTGAAGCCTCATAGTCATTGCATTCCCTTAAATAGCACCTTATATTTTAATTTCATATACATCCAATCAAAATTGGGAATATACTATTAGTATATCCAGAATATAAATATATATATACGAATACCAAACACATAATTTTTTTTGTCAATATAATAATTTTTTAAATTGTTGTATTCATATAAAAATTAGATAAAAAGTATTCATTAAGGTTATATAACATATTTTATTGAAAAATAAAATCATATTTATAATCTACATATAACAATATGTTAATATTTCGAACAAGTACAGATTGGAAAACTAAAAAATATGTACGATACAATTTCCAAAAATACTAACTTCATCTATAAGGTATGATATTTTTTATAATCTATGTAAGGGCCTCGATACATGTGGATCTGCCCTTTGAGTGTTTTCAAAAACAAAAGTGATCGGAGAAGTATCCAAGGATGTATGGAGGAGTTTAGTCATGAGAAGAAATAAATAGGGGGGATATACGATTAGACCATGTGGGAAATGACTTGTTCCATTCGAGATTCTTTAAATAAAAAAGAGCACCGAGGAGATGTATTTTTTGGATTTAGTCGGCTGGGATGTCGTATACGACATGAAAAGGAATTACACATCATGTACATCCCTGCCTATGGGTATTTTAATGATAGGAAGATGCTCCAGGTTTTTGAATCCTATTGCTTGATAATACCACCGCTTAATCCCATGTGATATGGATGCATCCTTATTCAATGTTCATGGAATCCTTCATCCTATATCAGTTCACCACTTCCTTCTTTGGTATGTCTTCAATCTGAGGTATCATCTACCACTATTCCATGGTTTTCATCATTCCATTTTCAAATGTTTCCCTTTTCCATGATATCTCATTTGTTATCCATGGTTCTATGGTAGTTTCTTTTAGTTTTTGTTGATGTGGTTGTGTAGCGACATCCTCTAGTGGATGTAGTTGTTACGGTGAAGGTGATCATGATCCGTTGCTTTGATCCATTCTCGAGTGAAGAACATAAAAACCATTCGATGTAGGGGATTCACAACTTCTCTATTCTTTTACGAGCCATTATATACATAGCATGTTTTATTCCCAATATCACAATGGAATTGATATTATTAATATTTGAGCTTGATAAATAAATTGGTATCGATTTTATATTATTACATTTTTTCTAGATAGTGTGTTGCATATTCCTTTAATGTTTATAATGTTGTTCATTACTAGAATTGATAAAGAACGTAAAATTTGATTCAACGCTATTTAAAAAAGATAAAGTGTCATGTAAATTAATCTAATTGTCATTGTTGTAATTTTTTTTAATCATTTTTATGTGGTAGGAATGATTAATTTTATTGTAATAGCTATGATAGATTTCTATATAGGTATCTCAATGTTGAAACCTACTAATAATGAATAGATTAATAGAATATGGTTTAACGAAGTGGTTGTTTGATAAAAGATAATTTCTAGTGGGTTCTGAGTTACCCTCTTACTTCTAAAGGAAAACATACTAATGCTTACAACTGTGGGAGCTCATTCTATATAAAGGAAGAATGTCTTGTTTAGGGCCAAATTCCCAGTTTCATTTTTATTCCACTGTTTTTGTGATCTGTTATGAACCTAGATGGATGTGGTGAGATGTGTGGTAGGGATGTCCAATGTTTTTTTAGTATTTTATGCCTAGATTAGAAGGATTCATCATTTTCTACATGTGAGTTTCCATGAGAACAATATTGATAATGAAACATTCTAGATCCAAATAACTAGATGCTTACTGAATCTTATAAGTTTTTTATCTTGTTTAAATTCCCCAAAAATCAAGGTAGTTATTATTGTTTACCCTTATTTCCAAAAGGGGTGAAGACCCATGGGGTATGCAACATTCTGTTTGTGTTTAGCTTCGAGAGAGAGGATGGGTCTACATTATTTCTATAGGTTGAAAGGACTCAACAAATAGCTTATCTACTCCCCATGTTTTTCCACTAGGGTTTCATATCATGGGATGTTTTTATATAATGTAATGGAATATGGGAAACTAATATTTCTATTAATAAATGATTGAATAAATGATTTTAACCCATTCGGTTAGAGCTTGGTGGGATGCAATGTTGATGTACAAATTTAGTGAAGTTGTAGACATTGTTTGGTTTTACCTGGATGAAATGAAAAATTTGTGTGTTTCTAATGAAATGTAATTTGGAGTTAATAGTAGTTAATTAATGGTTAAATAATTAATTAATGTGATGTTAAACTGATAAAAATGGAAAATTTTATCTAATGTAGCTCTTTAAATGGTTGTATGCTCATAGGATAGATAGTCTTTGTTGTGGCAGTCAGGAGTCCATGAGACGTTAGCTGTAGTCGAGTGTAAGGCATGGTTATTCCCATAGTGTTGTTTTGAGCTATATTATATCATATAATATATCTGTTTCTATATGCTACCCCACCCCATCAGTTAGGTAAACTAACAAACCATGGATTCTGATCCATGGGAGAGGTGTTTTCCACAATATTCTTATGAGATGATAGATGGTAGACTACCCCCTTTCCCCCCACTCTCTTATCTTGGTAGTCACTTGTACTAGTGGTAGAATCAGTTTGATTCACCATATATGTGTGTAGATAATTATAATGGCTTGTGGTTATTCACACATTTATATTCTATATATAGTTTCTTGTGAACTACTATAGATGTAACGTGTATAGTCTGTAATGACTTTAGGATCCTTACTCATTGTGTGGGATGTAATGGCATGAGGTATAATGTATAACGTGTGATATATGTTATGTGAGCTATGGGGTCTTCTGAAAACTGTCTAGTTACATTGGTTACATAGTTGTAGTGGTTATGTTTCATGAGGTACACATTGTGGTGCTTCACACTGGTGTCTACGAGAAGAATTTTTGGAGAAAGATTGTTAGGACGTGCACCATTGCAGAAAAGCAGCAAACTAGAGGGGCAGTAGTAGCAGGGTACCCTTGATATTATTTCTTATATTATATACTCCTGTATGTGATTATTGATGATAGTATCCATGGTGAGACTAGGAACATAGTACACCCGTTTATGTGACGAGTAAGTTTCACTTTTTGTTCAATGTGATTTTGCACACTTTCATTTCTTTTACATGAGAGGCTCCGGGGAGGATCACACTGAGTATAATATTGTACTCACCCTATGTATATATATACAATTTTTCAGTTCACATGTATAATGTTGGAGACAATTATTCATATAACTAGATTTGGGTTGCGAGATCTATTCAGGCTTCATGGTCATTTTTTTTATATTCTATTGGTAGTTGTAGTTTTATATTTCTGTTGTAGTAGTTCTTGCATTAAATTAAATATATGTACATTTGATGCATTTTATATTTCCATATTAGTTGGATTTGATTGGTTTATTTTTTATCTTTCTATTCTACATGTTCTCTCCTATAAGGCAATGCCTCCCATTTTGTGTTTACTGTACCCTCAATGCTAGTCGCCAACCCAGGGCCTACCAGAGGTAGGATTCAGGTGTCACTATATCCCTTCGCACATTGTTGGTATAGGAGGGGTACACCGTGTGGGGAGGGGGTCATGAAAAATAGGTATCAAAGGTTTGGATTAGGGATAAGATAGAATTTTCTTATTAGTAATAGGTGAAGTTTCATGGGTGGGTAGGGAAATAATGACAGATATGTTAATAAAGTGATGTAAACACTAGATGCTGACATAGACAAAGGCATTTTAGTCCCCTTGTGATCTAATGCATGAATATTAATGTTTATAGTGTCTACTAAATGATATGATACTAGTTGTACGGTAGTGACCTAAGAATGGATCATCCATCACTCTTCTTGGTTGATGTGTTTCAATGGGTATAACATGGGATTGGATCACCAAAACTAAATAAAGGAAAACGATTAATTAATTAATGTTGATTATTCCATATTTGAGGTTTAGGTTTTCTATCTATATTTTATTTTGTAGAAATGGCACCCGGACGACATCCTTGTTAGGTTCATGTATAAGATGTTGATCATTTGATGCCAGAAGATCGCCGCATGGTAGAGGTTGATGATGACATCACATAGAGGAGGAAATAGAAAGAGTTTTTGTGCCATAGTCTGCAGAAGAATGAGTTATTCTTTTTAGATACTGTTATAGTAGAATTGTTTGAGGAGTGGAGTTAGCCTTTATCTCTATCCTTGACCGGAAGGAGAACTCGGTGCCTTTTGTTGTGACAATGCTATGTGGGTTAGTGAGGAATTAGTGGTTCTAGTTTTATATGGATCATGAGGAGTTACTGATCTTGTGCGGGAGTTCTGATACATGTTCATAGTCGAGTATTTTTCTTCGACTGCAAATCCCTCGAGTCACTAGGAGATTCATACCCATCGATAGGGGAGCTCCAGTGTGTGAGAGTGTGGAATCCATTTTTGTAACCTTTAACGATATTCTTCGGAAATATTTCTAGATGAGGATGTCAGGGAGGCACATTTTTTTGGGGCTTTACATCAAGAGATATAGTGGTAGGTCAACCCGTTTATGCTGAAGACATATCTTACTGTTCTAGAAAGGGAAGAGGTCATCGAGAGAACATTAGCCCAAACAAGATCTTCACGAGAGGGGAGTTGTCCAAATTCCTCACAAAGTAGACATGTGTCTCGGGGTTCTCAATTTTCAAGGTAGAATTGTTTTCGTTCGGCTGAGGTTAGGTCCCAGTGCTTAGTATCACATGTCTCTAAGGGCGGTGTATTTCGGGCCTATTCTATGGGATCAACTGCTAGATTTTTTATAGTGGTTGACATCATTAGTACAAAGAGTTCCTGGCCTTTTAGAGTGTTCACCATGCACCATGTGTTCTGCTCTAGGTTCCTCTATTGAGGTAGTTCTAGCCGAGGTAGTAGTAGAAGGTTCCACCATCATTGGATCAGCAGATAGTAGAATGGGTATGATGGGGACAACCCCATGGAACTCCCCATCCATATAGATAAGAGTGTTCCATGGTTATGTTCCCCATTAGGGCCATAGAGTCCATGATGCAGATCGTTGCAAGCTTCATGCTTCAACATTTCCAGTACAAGGTTAACCAGAAATCATTCTCAGTACCCTTTTATTAATTTTTACATTGGTTTATGCCTTGTTTTATTTCGTAGCGACATAGACCTTCATATCACTTTCCCTTTTCCAATATTCAGGACTTGAGGTAGAGAGGCTTCCAGTGACCTTGGCATTGACTACACATGTTTGAGGTCAAGCTGGAATTTTTAATGTATGTAGAGACTATGATCGAGTGTGGGAGAAGCACCTCTCTTGGGGATATTTCATATGTTTACTTATATAACCATTTGATGTCATCCATAGCATGTATTGGTTGTATTTGGTTCATGATATCGTGGATTGCTTCATGAGGAAAGTGGTGTTATTCGATGACGATGGAATGCCAGTAGTGTTTATTGGTGAGATAGAACGTTGGATAGGTTAGGGGTGTGTTCCGTCCTTATCATCATTGATGAATGAGATGATGCTATGTTCATTAGAGGTTCAACATTTTTAATTTCCCATGGTCTTTGATGAGTACCTTGATTTCATTCCAGAAGAGGTCGTACCATTACCCTCTCGACCAGAGATTGAGTTTGGGATCGAGCTATAGGCAGGAGAATCTCCTATATCTACGTCCACATATAGAGTGGACCCATAGAAGTCATAAGAGCATCATATATAGATTGATAGTCAGTTATAGTCCGTTTATTATTGGGATGGTTTGTCACTGTGGGGTGAACCAGTTTTGTTCGTGAAAAAGGTTAATCATAGTTTGGGGTATGTATCAATTATCATTGCTTAAACAAAGTAAATGTGAAGAAAAACTATCCTCTATCATGTATTAATGATTTATTCTATCAAATGAAGGGTGAAAGGTGTTTCATGATGATTGATTTATGGTCAGGATATCATCATATGCATGTGAAGGATGAGTATATCGTGGAGATTTTTTTTCTATTGTCATCATGGGAATTAAGTGTATGTTGTAATGTCATCATATGTGATGAATGCTCCATCTATCTGCACAGAATTGAAAAGAAAATATGTCTCATGAGTTCCTGGATAATATCATGGTGGGTTCCATCAACTATATCCGTGTGTACTCTACATATGAGGTGGATCATTAAGAGCATATACATGCCATTTTGGGTGTTCTTAGTCAATAGAAGTTGTTTGAAATGTTTTCTAAGTGTGCGTTTGGGGCTCAAGAATACTGTTTCATGGGAATTTTGTGTCCCATCTAGGAGTAGTTGTGGATCCATTGATGATAGAAGAATATGTGATTTGGAAGTCCCCAAGACAATGGAATAGGAGAAATGATTCAATGGTATCGCAATATATTATATGATGTTCTTAACTGATTTCTATTTGGTTGTGATTCATTTGAGATCATTGAAATGGAAAAATCAGGCATTCGTGTGGACTGATTAGTGTCAAACAACCTTTGAGTATCTAGAGGGGAAGTTGGTAGGTTCTTTTGTTCATTTTATTCCTGGAGGGTGAGTTTAGTTTGATGATTTCTATGACACATCGCATCTAGGGTTAGGCTGTGTTTCGATGCAGTAGAGATTGGTCATTTATTATGCGTATAGGTAGTTATATCACCATGAACATATCTATTCCACCCATGATATTTAGTTGGCGTCCATGGTGTTTTCTATAAAGTTGTGGAGACATTAACTCATGTGAGAGAGCTTTGTGGTTGTCACTAATCATAAAATCCTAAGGTACATGTTATCCCAGCGTGACGTGAACTTGTGGCAGCATCAATGGATGGATTTCAACAAGGAATACGACTTAGAAATATCATATACACCAGTAAAGGGGGATGTTTTAGCCGATGCACTGAGCAGGAAGTAACATTATGATGCATTGCTTGAGTTTGGTGATACAATGAAAGTGATAAAAGATCATCCAGAATTACATCATTATATCGGAGGGGTTGGGGGTAGGGGTCATCATTTTCAGTTGATGGTGTAGTAAACTCTGGTGTAACGGGTGGATGTGTCCTAAGTGGTGGATCTAGAGGTGTAGCGATGGAGAGACATAGTGGATTGTGTAGAAGCCCCTTATTGTTTGTATGAGGATGAGCCACACTGAGTTCTGTTTCCAGGAAGGATTTTTGTTTCGTTGGAGATGTGTGAGACAGTTCTCATAGGGTTTCATATTTCTTCATTAAATGAGAATTATGGAGTGACAATGATGTAACAAGCCTTAAGTAGTCATATTTTGTGGCCTGGGCTAAAACATGTAATTTTAGAGTTTGTGTCTTTACGTTTTGTTTGAATGAAGCTGAAGGACATACACTATGTCCCTGGTGGTTTTAACTATACATTACATATTCTTTAGTGGAAGTGATAAGACATATCAATGGAAATTGTTTCCGGTTTACCTAGATCTCAGGGAGTCCATGACGCTATTTGGGTGATAGTGGATTGTTTAACCAAATCATCTAACTTTATATTTAATAAGGAGTCAAGCTTAGTGGAGGATTGGTCGAGGAAGCATCTCGAGTCATTGGTGAGACTCCCTGAAGTCCCGAGGACCATAATTTCTGATCAAGATCCTCATTTTTTACTATAGTGTGGGGAGAGGCCTCCAACATGATTTAGGCTATCAACTATAAATTAACACTAATTTTCATCCACATAATTATGACCATATAGAGTAGACCATCAAGAAATGTGAAGACATGTCATCCTCTTGTGTCCTAGATTTTGGAGGTTCGTGGTAGAGGAACTTACCCATGGTGGATTTCTCATAGAAAAATAGTTTTCACTCCACCATCAATATGGAGCCATTTGAAACATTGTATGGTTGAACTTGCCATTATCCGCTGTATTGGACTGGGGTTGGAAAAACCATAATTCTTGGACCATAAACGGTAAATAAATTATAGAGATGGTTTAAATGATTCCTGAGATATCTAAGGCAGTTCATGATCATCAAAAATTATACACCAATGAAATGAGGAGACCTTTTGGAGAATGATTTTGTGGATCACATGTTTCTAATTGAAGAAATCCCACATGAGCAATGAAGGTTTGTTCCTGAGAGTAAGCTCTCTCTATGGATATTTGGCCCTTTTTATGTGTTTGCTCATGTTGGATCCATAGTGTATTGGGTATCACTACCCATGTAGATGAGATGAATCATGGTGTTTATCATGTGTTGTAGATTTGCTATTATTATCATGAAGACTCTCACATCATTTATAGGGGCACAATTTATGACGATAAAAATGAGATGTTAGAGGAGAGGCCTGTACAGATCTAGGACCACAATGGGGAGGTGTTTCATGTGGATTATATCTCTTTGGTTCAAGTCTTGTGGAGTCCCAGTGGTGTGGAGGAGAGTACCTATGGACATGAGTTATAGATACGTGCTATGTATCCCAAGAGGTAGTATGTTTAGCTCTTCCCTTACAATAATGTTTTTTTTTTTGGTTTTAGACCACTCATATCTTTGAGATGAATTTATTTTGTTTCTTGTAATGGCTAGCCCTGTTTGAGAGGTATTTCCCTAGAGAGATCATTTAGCAGCTAGATAAGTTTTTCACATGGTGTATTGTGGTTCTTTTAATGCGGTTGAGCACCATTGGTGGTAGGATTCTTTAGAGGTATCTTGCATGGTTGGTTTTCAGGGAAGCCCATTTTTATTTCCTCTATGGGTTGGTTTTGGATCGTTGAGGATGCGATTGTTTTGAGAGGTGTCTAATGTAAGGGAATGGATCTACGTGGATCGAACCGTTTCCTAATTTTGGGTACAGATGTTCTTAGATAAGGCTCGAAGGAATTATGGAGGAAATTTGTCTTGATAATCTTGAAATATGGTGACACACAATATAACCAAGGGGTACACAACATGTACCGTTCAGGTTTGGTAAAAACATAAAGAGATGAGGCTATACGTTTTTTGGAATAAGTCGGCCTCGATGTGGTACGCTGCGTGATAGGGAGGTAAACATCATGTACTTCCTTACCGCTAGTATTTTAATGACACCCATGCACATGGGGGTTTCAAACCTTATGTCTTGAGAACTCCCCCTCTCAACCCCTTACATCCCGTACAACTCCCTCTTCCATGTTCATAGATTGCTTCATCCTGGATCAGTTCCAACTTTCTTCATCGCGCCGTATTCAATCCAAGGTAAGATAAACCTAGGTTCCTTAGTTTTCATTGAATTTTATTCTCATGTTTCTCATTGACATGCTATGGTGTTTTATTTATATGGTTCTATGGGAGTTAATTTTTGTTCTAGTTGATGTGGTTCCTCATCGTCATCATCTGGTGGATACAGTTGGTATGGGGAAGGTGATAATGATGTGTTTCTTCGATCTGTTCTTGAGAAATGAAATTCATAAACATTTTGATGTTGGAGATTCGTGGATTCACTATTTTTTTACATGTTTCTATAGAGTTATCATGTTTTACTCGACTAGATAACTACGTAATTACTTAATAAATATATTAAGATGATAAATAAATTTGTATCGATCAAATGTTATTGCCTCTAGTTTTGTTAGATATTGTGATAACTATGAATGACTTGTCCAGCAAACCATTCTTGATAAAAATTGACAATGAATCTAAACTGAGATTAGTTGCAATTTAAAAAGATACAGAGGCATGTAAATGAATCTGGTTTTTATTTTTTTATTTTATGTTTATCAATTTGATGTGGAAAGCATGTTTAATTATTATTTTCTCATATAGAAATGATAGTATTATATTTAGGTTTCCCATAGTTGGAATATACAAACAATGAATTAGTAAATTCAATTATTATTAATAAATAAGTTTTTTTTGATAAAAGATTATTTTTGGTGGGGTTAAGAGTTACCCTCTTTCTTGTGATAGACAAAAACCTTATGCTTGGAGATGTGAGGGCTCATTTCATGTGAAGGTAGAGTCCCTTATTTAGGGCCTAGAGTTGATTTTATCTGTTATTTCCTACTTCTTATGATATTTTATGAGCCCGTATGGATTTTGTGAGTTGTGGGGGCATGGAGGCCCAGCGATTGTGGTAAAAGTCAACTCTTAGAGCGGAATGATGCATTGGTTTATGCATGGGGGTGTCGGGAAGAACACCAGAGATGAAGAAATAGGTTGGATGTGTATGATTGGATTCTGTAAAAAACATGATGGTTTTTTATCTGCTTTAATTTCTCCCCTATTCAATGAATATGTTAATTTATACCATCATTCCATAATGGGAAATGAAATACAAGGTATTTCACATTCTTTCTGTGTTTATCTTCTTGAGGGAGGATGGGTCTATACTCTTGATATATGTGGAAATACAATACAAGTAGTTAATTAACTCACTGTATTGAGCCCCATGTGTCTGGTAGCATGGAATGTTTTTATAGAATTCCAGGAAATATTGGAGATTAAAAATACTGTTAATAAATTATGAAATAAATATTTGTATCCCATGGGTTGAATCTTGCTGGGATACAATGCCGAGGTAATATTTTTGAGAAGTTGTAGACTTAGTTTTATTATGCCTGTAGGGCATGCAACATTGGTGTGATACTAATGAAAGGTAATATGTAATTACCAAAATTTTATTATTGGTTAATGAATAATTTAATGTAATGTGAAACTTATAAAAAGGGACAATGTAATCTATTGTATTTTTGTAAATGGTTGTGCGCTTGTAGGATAGAAAGTCTTAGTAGTAGCAGTCGGGATTATGAGAGATGCTAACTACACTTGAGGCCAAGACTATAATATTATCATAGTGTGGTTCTGATCTATATTATATCATGTAAATTTTGTGTTTATATACAGTAACCTACCTTTTTAGTTAGGGAAACTGACACCCTAGGGATTCAGAGCTATAGGTGTGTTTCCCTGACATTTTTGTGGGAGGATGGATGACTAACTACCCCATGGGCCCAACTCTATTCTCTTGGTAGTCACATGTGTGGGTAGGTGCATCAGTTACTTTCCCAACATATGTATATAGAGTATTGCAATGAATTTTTGTTATTCTCCCACATATATTCTGGATATAGCTACATAATTACTACTATAGGTGTAACATGTACATGATGTGATGACTTGAGGGTCCTTACTCGGTTTATTTGTTTTAATGGCTTGATGTACAATTCCCATCATATGATACACATTATGCAAGATCTAGTGGCTCCTGGAAACTACCATGTTACCTTGTATTGGTGGAGGTTGTAGTTTTGATGCATGAGTTGTATGTTGTGGTGCCTCACCTACGTGTCTGCTGGCAAGCCTTTTTGAAGAGAGATTCTTCAGATGCTTGATGTTGGGGAAAAGAGGAAAACTAGTGAGGAATTGGAATTCGGGTGCCAATTATATTCTTTATTATATTATATACTCTTGTATCTGATACTTATTAATGGTGGCCATGTTGTGGTTGGGAATATAGTATACCTGTTTAGGTGACGAGTTAGTTTCACTTGTTCTTTACGGTGTTTTTGCATACTTTCATTACTTTTTCATGACAGGATCTATGGATTATTATACTATGTATGTTTTTCTAATCACCCTATGTATATATAACTTGTTTTTCAATCACATGGATCAGGATGGAGGCCAAGATCTATACTACTAGCTAGGGGTTGCAGGAGCTATTTGGGCTTCGTGGTTACATCGGTTTTTTCCTTCTTTTTGTACTTGAAGTTTTTTGATTCAGTTTTAATAGTTATTAAATGTAATTTCATATCTCTACTTGAGATTCCTTTTATATTTTAATATGAGTTGGAGTTGGTTGGGGTATATATTATTTCTTTGTTCCGCATGTGTTCTCATAGAGGGTAATGCCACCGATTTGTATGATTACTATACCCTCATTGAATTTCACCAACCCAGGGCCTACTTGAGGTGGGAATAGGTGCTCACTATCTCTCATAACACATTTTCTTCTCAAGAGTTGTACATCTTTTGGGAGGGTGTCCATTAAAATATATCAGTTATATTCTGTAGAATGGCCATATGTTTCTGTATCAGTATAGGTTGATGATGATTGTAATCATCAGTATAAAATATCATCTTCTATGAAACAATATTATGGTTATCATTAAGAAATAAATCATAATAACTGTTTATATGTTGAGGATTTTAGGGGTATGAAATGATTTAGTGTGATCTACAAGTACAAATGTATGAATAAGATATGTAATAGTACTGGGATCTACTCGCATAGGATGAGGCGTTAGATCTATAGTCCAAAACTATCTTTGCATGTCTGAAAAAATTTATTGTACCCATTAACTGAACTTGTACTCCATCATCACATGAATATTATGAACATTATATTCCAAGAACTCTATTTTTTAATAAACATTATCAATTGATGAATTCATAGAATGTGGAATCAATTTTTTTCTGATACACCTGTTCAGTGTCCTTGTAAATGACAATGGTTTTCTAGCTTTCCCAATATTGTAGATTAAATATCAATTCTACGCTCATCTAAAAGTGTCACATACCATCTCTATTACTCAATATAATCCTATATGGAATATTTGAAAAAATATTTAATCTTCAAAATATGTATAGTTTTTATTAACTTAAATACATCAATAATATAATAATCTCTCAATCCTATTAATTAAAACCCACAACTCATCCATAAGATATTATAATTTTTTGTTCAACCATGTCGTCTATAATTTTTCATGTCAAGTGGTGGATCCTCTATCGACCTAGCGGACATAGCTCTAATATTTTGAATATTTTCGTGTGTCATTTTTTCTGGAATTAACATATAACCTCACTGAGATAATTAATTTGGGTATACTTTCTATTTTAGATCTCCAGATGAGACCTTCTTAATTTATGTAAACTATAATTAAGAACAAATAAATAATTTACATGGTAATTAATATAAAATAATTTTAAAAGGTAACATTTAACATTACAAACTAATCTCATTATATTCATTTAATAATCTTTTTTGTATGTATCTTCATCTTTAAGATGATATTTATATATATATCACTAGGATTTTGATTTTTTCTATTACATAAAATTAACTATGATTTGAGGGATGAATGAAAATAATTCCATATCCTAGAATCAAATGATAATCATTCCCTCCTAACCCCTATAGTAATATAATTATCGTATTTAATATAATAAAAAATGTGAAGACATATATAATTATAAACCATTAAATATAAGATAAATTACACTGTCATTTCTTAGCAAACCAGTCTCGGACATGTGATATACTATCAATTTTTCAACACCTCAAGAATCCTAAAAATACTATATTTTGTTTTGTCATAAACTACTACAAAATTATTGATTCTTTGTAATTAGACCACATGGAATATCATTAACATAAAACACTAGTTGTATCCTATGGTCTTTGATATGGGAAACTGATAATATTTTAATGTAAGTGCAAAAATTATTACCAACCCTCAAAACACTTTTCCCCTATGAGAGTACAAATCTCATATCATGAAGGTTGAGAAGGCTCATAAAAATGAGAATGTGTTCATTCTTCCATAGAGGTATGATTACAACCACCTCCAAAAGTATGTGGTAGATCTAATGATTCATATGTTATTATCCTTAAAATCAATCAAACAATCAATTAATTCTGAAATATAAAAATGAATATATTACATAAATATGTGATGAAAAATTGTACAACTATCAAACCAAAACAAAAGTAAACGAATATTATCCCATTATACGTCATAATTTTTATAGTTATCTTAAATGGAAGAAAATATTAATAATATATTAAATGACTTAAATGATTGAATAAAAATCCATAAATGTTGTTCGAATATTAGAAATTATCAATCATAATAAATAATTTGTACACCAAAATGAATTATTTTTAATATAATGCTATAAATTTTTTTCACGTTTTTATTTAAGATATTAAATTTAAAATAATTTATCTTTCACAAAATAAATTAATAGACATGTTACGTATGAGTAATCATGGTTAACTAATAAAAACTAAGATAATATATAAATGTAAATTATTAGTTTTTAGACATGTTTTAATAAATAAAATAAAATCAAAATATATAAAAAATATGGAATCTTAAAAATCAAAGTAGAAATAAACATAAGTTACATGTAATATTAGGAATATAAAAATGATTAAATTACAAAATTCCATCATCATGATCTTTATATATGTCTCAATCCTTATCTACAATGAAATCATTATTATTTTTTGTTAATTTTTTCGTAGAATTATGTATCTAACAAAAATCCACATCTTCAACATGTTTATCAACTCAAACATTCATTTTGTAATTGTAAAACAATATACCACCATATATATGAGTGAACTAGAATGAAAAATTATTTTTTTGATGTATTTATATGAAGAAATGAAAAAATATTTATTCTATTTAATGTAGAATAATGGTGTGATTCCAAATTCAACATGTCTAATAATTTTATTAATGAAAACCCATTATTGTTAAACAATGGAACATGAAATTTAATTTTATCAACCACCAATGTTTTCTCAATGACTCCATACTATGTAATTGATGCCTAGATTAGGTTTCTAGACTTCTCAGAAAAAAATTTCATTTCATCATTGAATACTAATACACTACAATTCTAATATGCACTTTTGTTTTCTTTATCATGCATATGAATTGTATACCCATTAATTTCATACCCATACCGTGTTATCAAAGATAAACATGGACATTCCACTAACCATATCAATTTTTCTATTGAATCTGATCTACCAAGAAACGTCACATTAAACCATCGAGAAATATTTTGTTATTATAATTTATAATACAGATATCATTATTCTTAGGATTATTTTGTTTCAACGCATTAATATTTAATGTTATATATGTTTGATTGACATCATTTTTATTTGAAATATATTAATATAACTTCATTATCAAATAACTTATCAATGATTGTAATTTCAATCCATGAGTCACATTCTCCCCATAATTAACTCATTCATAGTGATATGTAGGAAAACTAATGTGATCCACTATGAAAAATAACTTTTAAAAATCAATACAAACTCCTCAAAAATATACTTATACACATTGGAGGATTCATGTCTGTTTGGATTATTAACATACTCTTTTAATATCATCATATTCCATTCAAAAGGATACAAATAATATATTCATATAGAACTAAAAATCATTATTGAATACACTATGTTAACCATTTAATATTCCATGATATCAGAAATTGTGGTGGAAAATAAAATTACATTTCAAATACTATAAAATCCTTTTAATTTTCTAATGGGTTCAAAGAACTCTAATAATTCAAAATATTAGAAATTTTATTGAGTATATTACACACCTCAATTATTTTATTTTTAAAATTGATGGTAAATATTACATATAATAAAATTTGTAGGATCTATTACATCAAGACGTGACAATCATGAGATTTCACACATATAAACATAAAATCCATTAAAGAATCTTTTTTAATCATTTTAATAATAATTTTTTAGAACATTTATATCATGAATACATTGAAAAATTATTATTTTAATTTTCATGAATAATTTGTAACAATATGGGTGTAAAAATGGTCATATACCATCAAGAGTGTTATATTAATCCAATCGTATTCCCATTGAGAGTAACTACAATATTTCATTCAACCCATTTTTATTCATTCCTTAGATAACTAAAATGTTCATATTAATTTGTCATAGATATTATTCTCCACATTCCTGGAATCAATGTTAGGTTTACCCTCAAGATATCTCCAATATGGTAGCAAAAAAAAATTGATTGTCTCTTCTAAATATTTGTATAATTATTATATTTATGTTGTCTATTTTTATATCATGTCATTGTTTTTTCACCCTCAAAAAAATAAGAATCTGTGGATAATGGTTTAGGATAAATATAAAATCAATATGATCAATTTAATGTATTTTTTAAGCTTATATTAGTGTTATCCATAGGCACATGATTTTTATTACCCATGTATATAGTATTTATCCCATGACGAAGATGATAAAATGAAGTATATTGTTGAAAAAGTGGATAAAATTTATTCCCCTTAACATTGTATCTAGTAAAATTATTGTATGATAGGAAGCGATTTATAGTGAAAATACTCATTTTATGAAATAAAAATATTCCATTTTATAATAATCATACACCCTTATATAATCCCCCACATAAAAGTATAAATTAATTGATTAATTATGAAAAAATATTAATATCATTTCTGGGATATTTTGGTAAAAAGATCCTTAAAGGCAACATGACATATTTCCAATTCATACAAAATTATAGAGATATGTTTTAAATTACAAATAAAATGGGCCCGGAGCTACGTGTGTTACTAAGGATTAAATATGGATTCATTATATTCATTTAAATTTTATGTTTTAGATTTCTGACTTCATATCTAAATATAGGAAAATGGTTAAAAAAAGTATTCCATTGTTAATAATCATCTAGATTCCTTAATTTTACGTCACATATTTACTCATCATTATAGAGTTTTAACATTGTTTAATCATGTGAGTTTGAAAATAATCTTTTAATATGAGGATTTTTTTGACACCTAAATTCCAATGAATGGGTATAAGTGACTAATAAAATAGCCAGTGATTTTTGCATCAAATTATAAAGTGTCTTCAAAACATCAGGACAGGAGGAATGAAATTTGAATTCCTTCCTACATTGAACGAATTCCTTTTATATGGTATGTAATTTTTGTAAACTAATTTAATTGTTTATAGTATTTTCACTTCATTGTAATTTGAATCTAGAAGTTCATTGTCATTAAGAATAATTTCATCAAAAAATATAGAAAATATTTAAAACACTTTTTATGTGATCCATGTTTCTAACCCAAGTTAATCAATCGTAACACCATCGATAAAACCACAAATTATGTAAAACAAGGATAACATGTTGATTGAAAATCATTATATTGACAATGAATTGGCAATTATTTATCAATTAACTCTAATTTAATATCATGTATCATTTTTAAAATTTGATCAGACTTATCGTTTTGCAAAGTGTCATCATCAAGAAATATAATATTCTTCCAAATTTGACCCATCCAAATACAAGGTCTGTAACTTAGAATAATCCATGAAATATTATATGATCTATGATCTATGTAATTTTAAAAATCATTATTATTAAATATTTGACGTATGGATTGAAATACATGTCCATTCTTGGAAATTTCCATTTAGAGAAATCCAAGAAATCATCAACACATTCCTTATACTCATCAATTATTTGAAATTCCATACTCTAATAATGACTGAGTATATTCAATAACAAATATAAAAAAAATTCTTCTCAAGATACTCAAATTCTGAAATTATATTAAATATTACATAATTTGAATGTAAATCTATTTTGATGTGTGAAAAAAATATATGCATAATGGAATTATATAATTATAAATTCTTGAAAATAATAGAAAATGTTTTTATATATAATTTGTAAATCATAATAATAAATTCAAGGAATTAATATTCAAAATAATATTTTTTTGGAAAATTCTATCAATATTTTAATTATTTTGCATGAAATTAAAAAAATAAAAAAATATTAATTTTTTAATAGAATCCAAATCATTTTACTATTTTAAATTTTGATTATTATCATTATCATCAAATTCTCTATCAATTTTTTCTGTAAAAATAAAATAATTATTTTTTAAAAATTATTTCATACTATAATATAATCATATACGAGAGTTCAAATAACGTAATGTTGTATTTTTAATGCATTAAGTATATATATATATAGAATTAATAATATATATTATGTATATCAACTATATTATTCATATTATGCAATGAATGTAATGTATGATGTATTCCATGACAACATGTTTTATTTTAATGAACCAAATTAATTAACCACATTTCAAGTATCACATTCTATGTCATTTGATATAAAAAAAACATAATTTATGGTGGTAAATATGTTTTTAATTTTAAAACCATGGGATCTATGTGTAATTCCTTGAAAATATTTCTTCAAAATATAACAATGACATGTAATGTAACCCATTGACAGATTCTATTTTGTATTCACCAATAATTTCAACATTTTCATTATAGTACATCCGAATATGAAGCCTACATATTTAATATATTCCATTTCAAGGTATGAATATGATCACATCAAATTAAATGTGTTTTTATGAATATGCACTTTTTATATGTTATTGTATATTGAACAGTACCAATATTTCAATGTATATATTTGTACATATTATAATTTAAGAACACTAAGTCACTAATAAGTTTATCAAAATAATTAAAATATATCAATAAACATGGAAGTGTACGAAAAAACAATAAATAATTCAAAAACACAAACCAAATAGGTTTTATTTTGTGATTCAATGCAGAAATTTAAAAGGGGATCCAATATAACCATTTGTGAAACGATTTAGTGATTGTTTAATTCCATTTATTATAAACACCATAATTTTAATATATAATATAATCCGCACAAAAAATCACATAAAAAATTCATAACAATGTTATATGAAAATTAAAATTTTAGATATGACATTATTTGATCTATATTATAGTTATCATGATGAGGAAAAAAAATCTAAGCATCTAAGATGATGGTATTGTGGGATTTGAGTACATAGAATAGGGAAAAATGTTTTTGACTCAAATACTTTGAATGACCAAAATAAAGGATAGATACGTGATGATTACAAGAGATATTATATTATTGAATTTTACACTATGAGGTCAATGAGACATGAGGATATATAATGATATAAATTCATGATTCGAGTCCAATGGATCATTGAAACGTGGGTTAGAGCTTCTTCGTGTGAGAAATGTGTCAATTTTCAAGAGGCGTAATAACACTGCAATGATTCAAACCGATGATTGAAAAAATATTAAATGGTATATAGCACTGATTATATTTTAACAGATGTTATAAAATTTATTTTCAAATCTATTATGATATAACCCACATGATCATGTTCCTTTATCACATTTGTTTTTATGCTTCCAGCAAGATAAGGGGTAACTTTTTTGATTCACACTGGGAATTATAAAACCAACATGTATAATCAAAACACATAGATTCGTATCATCATTTAAATAATAAACAATGTGAAAAATCATGTAAACCAATTTATCATTTAATTTATTATATTGCTGAGTTATAAATAAAGATTCACGGATTTTTCATGTTCGTAATGAATAATCAATGTGAAGAGGCTGGCATGACAAATACTCTTTTGATTTATGGTCGCATATAATATAACCAATGTGTTTGGAGGAAAAAATTCCACCACATAGAGATAATATACCACCCAAACAACGACTTGAAAAAAATATTGATGACATATCCCAACTTTAGATCACTATGACTTACTACTGTTGCTGGAAAATGAACCCATGTATCACTATAACCCCACTATAATAAACAACGACCATTCTGTCATTTTTATAAGATATGGAAAATGTTATAAAAGGCCATTCATGAGTTAATATATACCCAACCAGAAGGAATCCATGAAAATTGAAAGGGAGCTATAGGAAGATACAACAATAGTCATCTCAACCCAAATAAAGAGGTAAAAAACCGAAATATATATATATATACATATATATATATATACGTGCTCTTAATGAAATCTAGATGAGAGAGAAAGGGTATCTAAATCTCAAATCCTAACTGAAGTAAAAAATTAAACCAACTGTCCAAACATTTCATCACTTATTCCCAACACCAATATGAATGGATGGACACGATCCTCTCAATTGTGCTCCATAGCTGAGGGAGCCACATATCTAGTGAAGGACCTACACACCACAAAATCATGAACATGGTGGAATACTTATCCATAGATATGTGACCTATGACCCTTAATGAAAGTACTATATATATCTTTATAATGAATATTGGTAATACATACCCTATAGTGAAAGGGTATTAATCAACACCCCTCTAAATTATGTATGGATGGACACAATCCTCTCAATTGTGCTCCACAGCTGTGGGAGCCACATCTCAAGTGGAGGACATGTACACCACCAATGCATGAAGATGGTGGAATAATTATCCATAGATAGGTGACCTATGACTCATTAATAATGTACTATATGTATCTTTATAATGAATATAGGGAATCCATACCCTATAGTTAAAGGGTATTAGTAACCCTGCAAACTCTCTCCTAGTATGGGGACCTCATGGACATGTGAGACATGGGAGTATAAAACCTGAAATTTCTATAAGGATCTTATATGATGGATATCATCATCATGAATCTACTGGAAAAAAAATTATAATAGTAAACAGCAACATCAAATCCCTAAATACACAATATACACTACCATTATGATTTTTAATGAAAAATATTCAAAATAGGATAATCGTGAGAAAATATACTATTAAGAATGAAATTGAAAATTGAGTATTAAGTCGAATGTGGTAATATATGGCTTCAATGGGCGTACACATGGCATGTGACCCCATATATGTTTCTTTGGATAGGTTCTCCTCTAGAAATTTCTAGAAATCCAGGCCATAATACCTTATATGTATGATCCTGAAATGTCATGCGTCATCCACATGTTGTTGGCCCATGTGCTACTAGAAATGCTCGTGTACATTAGTTCATAGATATGTTTTTTTCAATGACTAGGTACTAGTCAGTTTCCACATACTCCTTCGGTACATGGTGTTACTAACCACACTATTACTAGGCAAGGGTTGTCTTGAACACTTATTATCCATCATGGGATGGAAAAATGGAATGTGGGACTAGCCACATGGTGTACGATTCATAATATTTTCCCAAAATAATAGCACGATATCATGGGGGATAAAATATTTATGGTCTAACATGTTACATATTTTGAAGTAGAGTTACCCCTAGATTGTCCACATCCTTCATGAAAATATTAAGATCAAACTTCTCTACTAAATTCTTCATCAATCAACAACCCAAAACTTGTAGTAATCTCCTCTAGCCAGTGATTCCCGACCTTGAGAGGGATAAAATTAAAATCCAGTTGACTACATAATGACATATTTTTTGTTATGCATACATTCCATCAATAATCACCTATAAAAATCCAATATCTATGAATTATCAACTAAAATTCATGATACATTATAATCAGTCAAGAAAACACATATCTCTTCATCATTTGAAACATTTCTAGGAGTTTGGGAGTTTATTCACCCTTAAAACAACCATACAAATGTCATACCATAACACCATATGATAATCAAGAGAAACATGATGTATTAGATAGGGAAAAAGAATGAACAGTGGTGAAAATAACATCAACCAAGAAATCTTGTCCAATGATCCTAGATCTGGGATATATAGGGATAGAATCCTGGATTATCAAGAATATTTTATATGACGAACATTATGGGACTCATGCGAAGGAAAAAATAATAATAAATAATTGGATACAATGTATTAGATTAATATTTTATTTAACATTGGAAAATAGAACATTAATAAGATATCTACAAAATTGGATCAAAATTTTTGGTGAATAAAATATTTTACAATAATGCGGGGATCTGACTACGTTTTTTCTTATCTATCCATCTCGACCTGATCTCCCACCATCTTATGATATTATTCCCCAATTAAGAACAATGAATATTCTCTTCTTGGAGCTCCCAAGACTATACATAATATTCATGTGATATTCGATAAAACTGTTTAAATAATGTTAATTATGAATGTTGTAATTTTAATTATTATACATATTAAATAATTAAAATTCACCATCAAGGACTCCCTTACCTGAATGTAGGGATTCGACCAACAATATGTCATTCCATGTGAAAACCCCATATTCCATACTCAGTTGAGGTATCATGTTTTTAATATGAGACTCAGTTTTGTTTTTAATATATTATTTTAGAAAAACTACATGTACGTGTTATTAATATATTTATTATTTTTATAATATCAATTTAAAAATAACCGAGCCTTTGAATATATTTTTTTCTTAGTTCCTCACTATGAAAATATTGCATAATTTATTTCATGGTGTTATAATGAAAATATGTTCAATTAAATATCACATTTATTATTCATGTTGTTCCTAAATTAGAAAAGGAGTCCCATAAAGATGATGAATGAAATGTGCTAATGAATGATTAAATGGTGATGAATGAAAACTATTCTATATAGTAAATCATCTCAAGACCTCAAAAAAAATTCATTTAGATAATGTGGGTTTATTAAACAAACTAAAATAACATGGAATGGTTGATTGAAATAAATCCATAACAGTAATCTTGGGGGACAATCTTGTATAAGCTGTTGATATTTAGTTTAATTTTTTTTGTTTCCACGGTTAGATAATGTTATATTAATCCTTAATGTGGAATCCTATTTGGATAATAAAAACTATTACATGAAAAAAATTAAATGGTGTTCTTGAAGAAGAGGATGATGAGGTATCATCCTGAGATTTTTTGAAATATATTACTAAGATAAAATAAATTTTTATATATAATTTCTTACAAACAATAATTATTTTATTCAATAGCGTATCTAACATGCGAAACCAACCATTAGTTAACCATAAAATAATATAATCTTAAATATTTATATGATAAAATTGTCTTTAAATATGTTTGTATAAATAGAATTTACTACATTATGAATTATACATAAAAAAGAACTACTAAATATAAATATATTCTTAAATTCATAATAAATAATCAGTAAATTTTATAAATTTTTATTAAAAAATATTATAAATTTTTTAAAATTTTATTCTTCCCTATCAAAAAATTTAATATATCTTGAGATAACAAATGTTACATTTTCATTGTATCCATTACATATATTTTATAATGGTCAATATCAATGAAATAAGAAAAAAGATTCCTTTTTTTAGAAACATGGATTCCAATGGCCCTACTCTACTTTTCCAATTACAATAATTTAGGTGTTAGGGCCATTTCTTTTCCTTAACATATTATTTCTAACAGTAATTACATGATACAGCCTTACCATAGTGATAATTATTTACTATGATTACCATTTACAATAAAAAAAATAAATGGTACCAATTTTCCAAATTTAGACACCTTCAATCTTCATATTTTATTCACTTATCATGAATTAATTTTTTAATTTGAAGAAATTAAATAAAAAATTAGAAAATGCAATGAAAATTATAATTTTTTTAAAAATTGAATTTTAAATATAAAAATAATTTTTTAATAAATTTAAAAACAATCATATAAAAAAACCTAATTAAATCAATTTGTGATAAAAGATATATTATTTTAAATTGAAATAATATTAAAAAATCGAAATATAAAAATTCATGAAACAATAATATAGTTTTAAATTAAAATCTATGTTTTTTATATTCAATGGAAAATAAATATTTTCCAGAAATTGACAAAATGAAATGATAAGATTATTTTTATAGGTCAATTTAAAAAAATGAATTCATTTTATAATATATAATATCTACATGTGGTAGAATTTCCCTACATTTAGAGCATAGAAATTGAAAAATAGAACCATTTTAAAAAAAAACATAATTTTGGATGTATAAAACGATTTTACTAGAAATAAAGTAGTTTTTGTTAATAAATTAATTATATAAAACTAATAAATAAATTATTCTACTATAGTTAACCCTATTTATACTGACGAATTCAACTTCTACGATGAAATAGAAACATTATTTTATTATTTGTTTATGCTCGGTTTTGTGTGTGGTATTCGCTATCGAACATAGTGTTCTTTCATAAAATCATGTGTATAATTTATTCATTATAATTAATATTTCACAAGAACTAAATTTGGGAATAATAACCACTTTACATAATTCATATCATCCAATAATGATCATGAATCTACTATGTAATAAAAAATATATTCATAATCTATTATGAATGAAAAAATTTGTTTTCCATATCCTTTTATAAGATTCATTTATAATTATTCTCCACATTTATATTTTTATGTTATTATCTATTTTCAATACTAGGTATGAGTAATCATGGTGCTATTAAATTAGTATGAGAATAACGATATTTTTCTTTATTCTTAACCAAACTATCATTATTCCTTGATCACATAGAGTTCTTGAATTGATGTAATATAATTATATTTTATGAAAAACATTAATTTCATAATTTTTTTAGTAATAATAATCAAAGATAAAGTCAGAATTGGGATTATTTTTTAAAAAAATTATGACGGTATGTTGTTGATCAAATTAATTATTTTAATTTATATATAACTATTCAAGAAAAATATAATATTCCTATTTATATAATAATCTCAAATATAATGTTTTAAAATCTATCCCTAATACAAATTTCTGCATTTATAGTTAATATGATTTGATCGATCTAACCAGAACATGCGCTAATCTATGCTTGATTGTGGCTATAAAATAGATTCATCTTTAATAATAAAATTATCTCAAATTAAAAATATAATTATTTATTTTATATTAATGTTATTATTTATAATTAGGATGATTATTATATGAAGTTAAAAAAATCATTTATAATAAATCCATTATCCTATTATTTTATTATTTTTTGGATGTTTGTTTTAAAATGATCACTTATATATTATAATAAAAGTTGAGTATCTAATTTATATTTAATGTATACAAATGGTGATATAAATTTAATTTCTATGCACTAAAAACCATACAAAAATAAGACATAAATTATTGCAATGGAACATGGAACATGTCATTTTTGGGGGAGATAGTCCACATATACGTGTCAATAACATTTTAATTTTTTTGAATCAATAGTAGCGGAATAGATAATTATTATACCACTATTATAAAAATAGTAATGAAGATTTATTTTAAGGATTTATTTATTCTCATAATTATTGATTGAATTTTGGGGATGGTGGATGACAAAGACAATGAAATGATTTTATTTTGTAAGAAATACTAATATTGACATGTTGGAAGTTTTATTGAATTATCATTTAGAAATGATGTATTTAAGGCACTTTGTAGATTATAACGGCTAGAAAAATTGTATAGGGGATCATTAATTTTTTTTTGGAATTATGTAAAGGGTAATATTGTATTAGGGTGCAGCTTTAATTGGGAGGATGTGAAATCATTCTCTAGGTGAAAAATATCGAATAATATATAAAAAAAATTGTCTATAGTTGGTATGAATGTAATTTCATTAGATACAGGTGTTGGAAATGTCAGTTGAACATTTAAGGATTAATTTCAAAAAAAAATTATTCTATATTGTCTTCATGTCAATTATATTTTTTAACAATTGATCAACATTACATAATACATTTAAACACTGATTATTATTGATAAAAATGTAAACATCATATTAATCATATTAATAAAAATATAAGATGAACCTGTAACAATTTTTCAAAGGATGCACCCCAATTCTGATTCATTTAGTCAAATTTAATTTATATATATGACAAAAAACACTGAAGAATTTAATTATAAAATATGTAGAAAAAATATTTTTCTACAAAAACATCATTTTAATGATTTTTGTCTCTGTAATCTTATATTTTATTGAATAATAATTT
This sequence comes from Viscum album, assembly GCA_963277665.1. Lineage (NCBI taxonomy): Eukaryota > Viridiplantae > Streptophyta > Magnoliopsida > Santalales > Viscaceae > Viscum > Viscum album. The sequence goes on from OY728156.1 coordinate 324,359,562, forward strand.
ATTTAGAGTATTTTTTTCTATTTTTTAACATCAATAGAAAAATTATATTTAAATGAGATACACTTAATTAAAAATACACTATATTTATAACATTATTCATATTTCTAAAATAACTATTTTTCTACAGTAATTAATATTTTCTATGAAAACAGAAATCTATTAAAGAAAAAAAATTCTGAAATTAAATATTATAAAAAATATTTTTTAAAAAAATATTGAATCGTAATATAAAATTCCTTTTCTAATATTTATTGAAATTAATTTTATTATATTATTTTTTAACAAATAAAAACAATTTAAACAAAATTGTTTCTAAAATGTATTAATTTTTTTTTATTACATTCCCTGTAATAGATATTTGATGTCATTTATTGATTTTTTATTCAAGAAATTATCCAAAAATTATATATATTAAATTATTTAATCATAATAGAATAAAAAATTCTTTGTGAAAATTTATATTTTTATCTAAATATATTTTTATTCATAAAAAGATTTCATTTGGTATTTAATGATACAAATTATATTTTAATCTATGCATTAGTATTATCAAAATATATTTTTGTTTATAAAAAATTCAATTTAATATTTTTTGCCTCTATATTAACTTGATAATTCAAATAAGACCTATTAATAGTTATAAAATGGTCATATATTCTATTTAGTGATGATTTGTGTTTATAGAACGATATGGAAAAGTTTAGTAATTATTTGAAAAACCATAATTTTATGTCTCAAGGTTTTTAATTATCACTCTTTTAATGACTTAAATCCCCATAGTTTTTGTTTGTAACCATTAATAAAATAAGTTAATGTTGACTATAATATATCGATAACTCGTAATATATTATCAAATGTGGAATTTGTCTAAAATTCATTAGAACCATAAGGAAAATTAACTTTCCCTTTCATAATGTTACCAAATCGATTCATCCATCATCTAAAATTTCTTTCCTGTTAACATGTGTTTCCCCACATTATGCATGTTATGTTTAATTTGAAACATTCTCATAGGTTCCATATTACACATTCTTAACACATAAGTCATTTAATTTTATTTATCTCATAATATTCATCTGAATTACTTCCATATGAGTCTATCCCTTTCAACATTATTTTAGATGGGATGTCAACAAGGTTCACATTGTTAATCATGATATATTATATATAGTTTTGAATATTAAATTATTTATAACTTCATTTCAGATCTTTTATAGTTTCTCATTGGGATAATATCCACATTTTTCTTTGGTACCAACTATAATCATGCTTTCAGTAATAGTCATCCACTAATATAACTAAAAATGAGTTAGCAATAGTGGTCACTAAATAATAACGAAAGAGAGTTATTGTATGATGAAATGATTAAACATAGGCCTTTATAATATTAAAAATCATTACATTATATTTTAGTTAATAATTGTTCAGTCTCAATTAAATAAATGTTTCATTAGGTTTTCATTCTCATATTCATTAACTGTATAATTTAAAAAAAATCCATCATTACGGCTTATAAATATAATATGACAAGAAAAAAATATAACCAACGAGTGTTTATCTGGGTGAGTAGAATTAGGTCTATTGATCATACACCAGAGTGAATATGTAATTCATTCCTAAAATTCCTTTTATGGGTGATAACTCATGGGTGCATTTATGATATAAAAAAATCAACATTCCACTATCCAGACATGAATGTTGTGTCTAGGAGTACCACACAATCCTTTCTTTTCCAAATTATATAGTAGTTATCCTATATCTATGCATACCCCTAAATATTATCCCATGGTGTTAAATTTATTTTTATTATCCCAATACTATAAATATTCAATGTGACCAAAACTAACCAAAATGTTTATCTACAACATTTAATTGATTATTAACCATAAAATATCGGCCAATAAATTATTCGGAAGTATTATACCATCCTCTAAATTATTCTAAAATATAATATGATACAATCGAAAATTAAACACAGAAATTAAGATCTAATATTTAAAGGAATTGACTAAAATATTGTGTTACATAAATTCAAATGTTATCTTATGTTTTCTAATTTAGAGGGTATTGAAAAACAATAACTCCCAAAACCCCTAATGTTTTCTACATAGAGGCATCATTCCCATTATATAATGAAATTCATAAATTATATCATGTATTAAACATCTCCTAATAAAATTATCACATAATATAATTTTCAAAAAATAGAATATTAATTAAATAATATAATAATATATTAAAATTGACACATAAGAAGAGGGATTTCTCCGAATATTAGTGTGGGACAAAAAAATGAAACATGGATTTATAATTGGTAAGACATGGGTATAAAATATGTATATGAACATGGAAAACGATTATATGGACATGAATAAAAATATGATCATTATAACATGAATCATGACATTGAATTTTTTAAAACAAAATCACGAGACACTCATATTCATACTATTAAGGTTTACCATTAAGTTGTCGTAGAAGAACATTTCCATGGCTAATCACCAAGGTTTCATCATATATTATAATGGAATGATACCATGGTATCTTGAACATGAAATCTATATAGATTAATTCTCTACCTAGTGCATTGGATTAGTATTAGTGGACACTATTACTTTTTCTAACATTATGTATTCAATATAATATAATCATACAAAATTGAATAAAAATAAATAAATAACAAAATAATATAATGAGATAAATGATAATAAACAAAATAGTCATAGTTTATATATTGAAAAAATGGTGATGGAATAATAATATAACATCCATTGTTGAATATACGGTCTTTGAATGGTTGAAAAATACACTTTTAGGGATCATTTAAAAAATTATTTTGCAAAAATAGTTATCATTGAATATTTTAATGTCGTTAAATTCCAAAATATATGAATAAGGATTAATTTGATAAAATAATATTTAACTTTGATAAATATTAATAAAATAGATAAAAATAGTGTAAATATATTTTCAAATGGATAAAATCCTAATAATAGTTTTTAAGTAGCATTTTTTTCAATGTCTTAAAAACTGATGTAATAGGTCACATTGAAATGATATTTTTTATAAGGAGATATTATTTTTTGTGAGAAATATTAATTTTTAATAAATGAACCATAAAAAAGAGCACGTAAATGACCCAAATGGTTCGAATGGAATGTAGAGTTGAGGACAAAAAAAGTTATCATATAAGTAAATCCAATTTATTTTGTTAATATATTTTTATTGTAATTATACACATTCCAAATAGTAGTAAAACAACCTTCTAAAAAGGGGATTGTGAAAATATAATGACTAAATGATACAAAAAATAATTTTTTTCAAAAAAAATGGACAAAATTACTTTGAATGAATATATATATATATATGGTAAGTTTCTATTAAAGGGTATTGTAATAATACTTAACAATGATATATTTTTTTGAGAAGATATATATCATGTTGAAAATTGGAAATTACAATTCATCATAACCATGGACGTAGAGTATGTTCATTGAAATAAAAGTATATGATATAATAAATGAATCATAGATGATAAAAGAAGATGAAATGGATTTATTCTTAAATTATGGGAGTTGAGTTTACAAAAACAAATTTTACATTGGTATCACATAAATTGAGGGCCATTTTAAAAAGCATTATATCAAACATATATCCCCATAGATGTCCTGAATATGGGAAAATATATTCAATAGGAATATAATAAACCCTATCAATGAAATCGTGGGGTTTAATATGAAATTAGTTTATAGAAGTTAAATCTGAGATAAGGAACCCCTCACAAAAATTCCATACATCAAACAAAGAACATGAATCTCTTGTATGGAAAAAATTAATAGTAATAATGACAAATTTCATTAAAATTTTAATATATATTATTTTTTAAACATAATATCTAATTATTCAATTCAAGTATGTTATTTAGTTTATATAATTCATTAACATCATATTTGTATAATTTTCAACATTTTGACCATGTTTGGTAATATCATTGTCATTCATTATTATTCTCCAAATGTTTTAGAGTAAAAAATTCAAAAACATACTAGAAATATATTTTAATGACTATTTTAGGTGAAATAATTTCTTTTTATATATATTTTATTCATTATTCAAAAAAAAACAATTTATATGATGAGATTTTTTTTCAAATTTATAATAAATGGATGGTGAAGTTTTAATTAATGAGTGTAATATTTATTTTACCATTATATAAATTTAAAAAATAATCAGTTAAATTTTATAATCTGACATTAATTTTTCAAATTCATAATTGAAAAAAATTTATACTTTTATTATTTTTTGTGGGGAAACCTACACAATAAGAACATACATCATCATATCTGTGAGTATGGATATTAAAATAGAATAATTTTCTATATTATAATATTCAAAAAATTTAAATGAAATTACTTTTAATTATTTAGGGTTATAATTCATATTTTTTGAAGATCTTTAAAATATTATTATATTAAATATATTATCTCAGTTATATATAATACTATTTTTTTCTTAGTATGTTTTTATTGCCGTTATTTTTATAATGAATGGTTATCAGAAGTAATAAATATGTAATGTTTAATTTAAATTAATAAAATATTAATAATTTAGAATATATCATGTCAATTTCTTAAACCAATTTCTGGATTCATCCATTAATTTTGGTGATGAGAAATGATACATGTCCTTCCAGGGAGAGGTAATCCCCACACTCATATGAGATATATTTTCAATTTTTTTTGATTTACATGGAAATGAATTAATAATGGTTATAATATAATTATTATAATAGTTCACATTAAAATTTATAATTATTTATTACTATACATTTGTTGTGAATGGGTTTGGTGTAGGGAAGATCGGAATGGAAATGAATGAAATTTAATGGGTAAGTAATACGTTGGCGGAGAATTTGTATCTTCCGTTGAACTATACTTTAGAAATAGACCACGAAAATAACATAATTGTTGTTAGAGACCACAAAAATTTAATATGGGATTGAGGATAAGTAAAATTATTAGTTTTTAAGGAAAATTTATTACTATATATATTTATTCAAATGGGTAAAAGTGAACACCTTTTATAGGTGACAATGTGGGAAAAATATTTGGAAAAAACTTATATAAGGGGTAATAATGGAATTACAATTGAGATAGGTGAATTTGGTGGGGAAATTCTATATAGACATGTATGTATAATATAATAATCTATTAATTTATCAAAAAATGTTAACGTTACATATTTAATTAGTTACAATCAAATTACATTAAATTAACCAAGATAACTTATATTAATAATGACAAAATTTTAACAATGATAAGTATTTGATTTATTAAATATGGCCCTTATTGAAATATTTATACAATATAAATCCTAATCATAACTCTATTTATTATTATTTAATTTATAAATAAGATAAAATTATAATTTAATTTAAAACATATGATGAATGGGATTTCTTTAGAAGAATGTTGTCCAAATCATTAATTGTTCATAATATTATTTAAAAATGAATTCCAATTAAATGATAGTTAACTTATTTTTATATATTATAAAATTTTATATTGGACTCTTATTTTATAATTTATACACTACATTTTTAAAAAACACAATTTTAAAGATAGTATAATTATTTTAAAAATAACAATTTTTCCATGATAACTAATATTTACTTTTGTAACATACTTTTTTTCATAAAATGTAACATCAATCCATTACATATTTTAAACAAATTATTAATTATATTCCAACCATCTTATCCAATTAAATTTCATCAAATGATGAATACTAGTATTAATTGAGTCATGAATTCACATAAAAATAATGAGTAATTTTATGATCAAGAAATATGATAAATTTATCAACCAAATATTAATAAATATTCGATAGATAGTAACATGTTTGTTTTTAAATTTAATAAATATATTTTATTTTAACTCTTATTTAATCAAAATAAATTAAACATCATAGTGATTTAAAAGGAAATGTTGTTATAAAAATATAATTTTATAAGGAAATTAATTTATTTAATATCTATCATAACTAAATAAATTTTATCAATGGATTGGTATTAAAAAAATGAAGTGTATTTTTATTTTACCATATATTTTATAAATATGTCACCAATTAATTTAACCATAATTTCTATATATAATTTTTTATAGTTATAGATTTTTATGTGTTTAATTTTGGTTCATTGTTATGTTAGATGAATGATTTTAAACACATTAGAATTTACATGAAATTATTTATTTTGAAATAATTGGTTATATATATATATATTGGATTTCGATTTAATTTTTCCTAATTTCCCAGGATATCATTTGGAATGAAATATTAAAAAATATATATGTTTCAAGAGTTTTCTATTTGGATGAAAAAAATTGTGTAATTGTTTAATGGTATCAATTTTTACAATATAAGACATAATATATTTTCTGAAACATTTTTCATTATATAATTGATAATTTTAAATTACATCACAAGATAATAATTTTTTATATTTTTAATTCAATTCAAGGGATATAAAAATCTAAATTCATTTTATTTATTTTATCATCATTTGATTTAGTTCTTACTAGTGATATAATTGTTTTAGTTAAATTAATTTAAATTCATTTTGATAAGATTTGTTTTATTGAAATTTATTCAAAAAAGACGTGTTTGTTTTACTATATTATTTTTTTAGGATGTTTTCACACTTTTGTGGATTTATATTTCATTAATATCAAACTAATATTCAATGATTCCTGATTCAAATAAAATGTTTTTCTATGGTTTTTTAGAAAATAAATTTAATTTCTTTATGTTATAATGTTAATTCAAAAACATCATTATACTATATTGAGTTATTTTTTCATCAAATTGAATAATCTAGTACTTCATCTTCCTTTTTGATTTATTTAATTTTATTTATAAATAAATATATTTTATGGATCATTTCTACTGATGTCCTTATACTATAAATGTACTCCTCACTGCTTCCTTATTGTCATTACATTCATAATAATAATGTACAATGTCATGTGAATATTTTTGTTTCTTCGTATTTATGTTTTTTGGAACATTATTCCATATAATGAAAAATATTGATTATCTGCTACAATTTATATAAGAAAACTATTAACAATATGTCCTTGATTTGGTATGAGGTTCCATAGAGTCCATTATTATTTGTTTCTTTTACCCATCCACCGTATATATTTGGATCAATTGTGGATATAGAGTTTAATTAATTAATTTTGTAATGTATTGTAATTGCTAAATAAAAATTATTCTATATTTTTTTATTTTCATGGATTCTATTAAAGATAATTATTCCATTTACTAGAGAGGGACATATTGAAAATATGTATACTTGTTATTTAAACACATTTGATTATTGATTACTAAGGATGGTTAATTTTTCGTTGTATAGTTTATCAATTTCTTATTATAATGAACTCATTAGACATAATTTGTGACATGTAGGGACCAATGTAACCCCTTGTTGCATCAGTACGACTTGTGAGACAAACCGTCTAAGGTATTTAGTGTATGCATGCCCAATTGTTTAATATTTATTGGCATACGGGCTTGTTGTTATGCTTCTAATATCATGGAACAAGGATTTGACAGTATTTTTATTTTGACAAAAAACTTCATTCTGTCATCATGAAATCGATTATTTTTCTACATGTTATTATTTATATTTTTATGTAATCCATGTATTTTTTTAATCTAATGTTATTACATAATTAAAATTTTTTGAATAAAATTTATTTCCATCCATATTATTCACTCCTTATTTATTTTATTATATATTTTCATATATTAAATCATATACTGAGTTAATATACTATGTATTTATATGTTTCAATTTCTCAAGGAAATTATGAAATTTTTTAATAATGATGCGTCTAGAAGAAAATAATATTTTTGAAAAAATTCATGTAGATATTAAAAAATATCATTGTTTATTTAGATCTAAATTAAATTTGAAAAAGGTCCATTTTTTGGAGAAGGATATATGAATTAATTGTTAATATTTTTACCTAATTTTATATAAATTTAACCCTAAATGAATGTGGGATGTTATATAAAGCACTATTTTCTATATGAAATGTAATTATGGGATAGTTAAGTCTAGTCTATCACATTAGCCTTCATTAATTGATTAAAAATACTATATAGTTTTATATTACATTGAAATTCCATGAATATTACAATAAGATATGTCAATTAATAATTATTGTTTATCACTATTTCTTTTTTTTGAATCCTCATATGAGAAAATAATGAGTATGATACACATTAGGATATCTCTATCACTCTCTTGATGACCTCAATTTCATGATATCAGAATGAGTAAATTTCACAATTTATAATTCATTTAAATGTTACGAACAAGATCTTTAAGAGGAAAAAATAGATATTCAAATAATCCATTATGTAACAAAAATATAAAAAATTATTAAATAATCATCAGAATAAAATGGATATAATGTACATCAATCAATGAAAATTATTTCCTTGCATTTTTTAAAAAAATCGTTGATGTGGAATAGTATTTGAAGAACCACTATCATTTTTTATAGAGTTGTAATTCATTTTATCCAAATGGGATTGATTATTTTTGTGTTTTAGGGAGGCCATGGATTTAAATATCGGATGAAGGGATTTGAAAATATTATAAATAAAAATATAAATGATGATTATGAGATCACTATCTTATACATCTGTTTTCTGTTTTTTAAGGGTGAAAGTGAAACTGAAATTCTACTTATCCTCTTATTTCATGATATTAGGATAAATAAATAATAATTATTTATTAATAAAATATACGATTTCAAATAATAATTTTGGATAACGAATTTTTATCAGGATTGTTTGATACTAAATTTTACCTCATCACAACACAATGGTCTATATATCTATGAATATTAATAATGGTAACATTATTATTCATGTAGAAAAATATAGTTGAAATCAGTTTTGTTGGAAAAGAAAAGTAAGGGGAAGTTTTCTACTAGCTCAAAGGTGTGTACACATGTGAGTGAACATGTGGGATGTTGAGTGATGTTTTTATTAGCATTATAGTTTTGGATCGTCATTCTAGGAAAATGTATATAACCATCTCTATATGAGCTAAATTTAATGAGTTGAGGCATGTTCAAGGAAAATTTGTTCTTCCATCTCAGTTTCTAGTATAGTGTGGGGTGAAGAGAAACAAAGTACTGTTTATAGTGTAAAAATAGGATTATTTCATTCTCCCTCTTAACTGGAATCATTATCATCTCTCTATCAAATATTTTATAGTTTGTGGTACTGAGTTCTTGAGTCCAATGTAAACATATTTCAGAGCTTAATGTATGATCATGGAAGTAATAAAATGTTGTAATGTAAGGTATTTAATTCTTGTGGTATTAAATTATATTCTCTGAGGCCACCATGTGATAGGATAATTCATTATTCTTGTATTACATGACACAGTAGAAATTTATTGATATTGTGTGTTGAAAATATATTTTTTATTACCTTGATTTTTGTATCTGATGTAATGATTTTTTATAGATTAGATTAAATAATGAGAAAATAGTATGTGGTGATTATATTTTTTAGCAATAAAGTATCCATTGTGTTTTTCATGGGGATTCTATGACACGATAATTCTACTAGGGGTATGAATGCCAGTGGAGATGATCATATAATGTTATTGAATATGGTCAAATTCTGACATATTTCTCTAAGCCATATGAGATGATTGGAATACAAAAAATATTTGAATGATCTGGATATTATTACAATACAATTTCTAAAAATATAATTTTTTCCCTTATGAGTACAATATTGAATGATACTAATGGAATATTATTTATAGAATTCACTTCAAATTTGAATTATATTTTAATTTATGTTAAAAATGTAAACATAAATTTAGTTCAAAATTATATGTTGTAAATTGTTGTATTCTATTGAATATATCATGTGAATAAATTTAAATTTATTGATCTAAATGGCTGTAAGATTTAGTTTGGCTATGAGAAAAAATTTCATTCTTTAAATCGTGGTTTATTATTACGTAAAAGTCAAAGAAGTCTCAAAATGAGTAATAGTTACATGTGAAATGCTTTATGTATGTGTTGACCATGTTGAGAAGCTAAGGATATTGATAAATGTATTATATAGAATGGAAATAATCTAAATGTATTCAAGCACCCACCCTTGATAAATTTATCTTAATATTTTAATAATATGAGAAAATGATCATGATACAAAAATATATCATTAATCAAGGTAAAATATTCAAAGAAAAATTTCATTCTATTTTTTCGTGTGATATCCTAATAATATGGAATATCCTATTAATCATTTACATATCGCATAATGTTAAATAAATTGTATTTCTCGTGTAAATAACAGCATTCCCCATTTTTGGGAAAATGATGTCAATAACCTGAAACATTTCTTGTTTTTTTGAATTTCCACGAACATGGAATCATTACAATGTTATAGTGCCCAATTGAAATATATTTCTCACCATAATTTGATCAATATAAAGAGAAAGATATCACATTAAATCAAGATATTTCAAAAATATTATTGTTAAGAGATGTATTTTATTTTTATTCATAAGGATGACAAACAGATTATAAATATTAAATGGAAACATTAATTTTTCATTGTTGTGTTATTAAAAATAAATAATGCTTAAATAAAAAAATTGTACTAATGATTCACTAACTACTAAATAGTTTATTTACTGATATGGTCCTTATAATTGGTAAAAAAACTAACTTGCTTTCATTGTTATTCTTCTCATTAGAAAACTATTATGTATAATTAAATTTCATTGAATTATATAGTGTTCAATTTTTCAATAAAATTGATATTCATGGGTAGATGAATGGAATTATAAAACATCTTATATCCCATGTAATAAAATTAATTTATTCCTTCACTATGGGCTGTCCAAAAATTGTTAGAGATGCTTCAATGAATTTTATAGTTACGAGTTATCTAGATATATTTGGAAATGAAAGAAATTATATAATACCATTTTTCAAAAATAAATTTCAGAACATGGAGATAGAGAATTTTGAATCTTTGGGAACATACGGTAAGCCTGCAAAAATATTTGTTGATAAAATTAAGACCAATGAAACCAAATTTCAAATCATGATGTAAAATTATGATGATATAATATTAGATAATGATGAATATATTGATGAATAATTAAAAATGATAAATGCTGTAGTGAGTTTTATAATTGTAATTACGGAAATTATGGATGATTCATCTATGGTCAAAAATTTAATGTGGAACTTTCTTGATATGTTATACCCAATTATATTTTGTTCTCAAAAAAATCATGATTTATTCAATGATGAGTTCTCAATACTCCCATGAATTGTTAGATAAAGAAATAAATATTATATAGGGAAAGGGAAAAAATATAAAATATATTTTTAATCATTGAACATGATAAATATCAATGTGGAATTTATTTCCTATACCTGATCATTTTTAGATGATGGTGATAAGTGTGATGAGAATCAGATGAATGTATTTACTCTCATATCTAAGATTCATAAAATTGAAACGCTAAATATAATATCATTTATCCAAATTATTATTTAATATGATTCTGAAATTGAATAATTAGAGCACATTGTCTGAATATGATGAAATATATGGAGTCTGATGCTGGAAAAAAAATAAAACCATCAATGTATGATAAAATGGAAAATATCTAAATTAAACATTATATTTTATGAAATAAAAAGGAATGAAATTATGTGGAAAAATTAAATTAATTTTTAGAAAGTACTAAGATATAATATTTTCCACAAGAGGTCATTTTGAAGAATAATGTGTTGAAAAAGACAAAAAAAATTCTAACAGATGTTAAAATAATAGAATATGATCAAATAGAAGAGAAGAAGATAAAGATAAATCATTCCTAAGTCACCTTTTTAGGGAATAACATAATCATTTTTATAAATGGATCACATGACGGAGGAAGGTGGTTAGAAAAATCATGGTGGATGATGTAATGACTATGAAATTTAAATTTATGTTAAAAGAAGGATTATTATACTAAAGAGATAAAACATTTCAATGGTAAATTTTGTAAGAAGTATATAATTTAATAATAATTAAAGAGGATGTTGGATACAAAAAAGAAAATATTCTTAAGAAAAAATAAATTTTAAAAAATCAAAAGACACTTAGAAAATTGAATTTTTTGCTTTTCCTTTTTTTATGTTGCGGATAATTCATTATAGAATATTTCAAATTCTTATTAAATGAATAAAGTACATTATTGAAATGGAAAATCCTAAATAATTTAATGTATTCAGTCTCAAATTTCAGAAGACATATGCAATTCATGGAAAATCAGCTTTGAGAGAAATCTACAAAGGAAGTCTATTATAATTTATGTGGTAGATATGTATAAAAATACATAAATTTATTTACAAAATATGGATAATAAAGATTATTTTGTGATAAAATAACTAGAATAGTTTCCAAAATAGGACATATTGTTTTAATAATGATCTAATACCATGGTTCATTACTAGCATTGTTAATATTATGCATTTAATGCCAATTTATCTAGAAGTTGTTACCAATAAGTCCCCCATAACTATAAATGAATAACTATGATTTAATGTCATCCATCATAAAATATTAAACTTAATAATTATCAATATTTAAGGAAGGATTAAAGGTAATTAATTATGGAGGATACTTTGAAGGACAATTGAAAGATATGTACATGGATTATTGATAGTGGATGTGATTCACATTTGATAGGAGATTCCACCAACCTAAAATAATTAAGGATTACAATGGAAGTTTTTTCGTCATTTTGAATAAGATATTTTTAAAGATCAAGGTAATTAGTTAATCTAAAATTTAACCATCCAAACTAAACATATATAAGGTTTTTTATTCATATAACTAAACATAACATGTTTATTGTTACCCAAATATTAAATTATTGCACTTTAGAAATCATTACATAATAATATTTTTATCGTTAATAGAATCTTTCATGGTATGATTACTATATGAGGAATTTTATTTGTGTTCATGATTGGAGAACCAACATAGTACTTAAATTTCAATACTATAGAGGAATACAATATATTGTACTTGATAATCAACCACGTTGGTTAAAAACAATTATATAATCTATAAAAATATAGTTTGGGATCAACACAAATTAATCATTGATATTTTTCATTGTATTTTAACATTTAAAATTGGAGAAATAAAATATGGTAATAATTTATGTGTGAAGACAAAAACAATAATGTTTATAGAGTTCATTCACTCATATTGTTTGGGGGCCTTGAGAACACAATCCGAAAAATGTTACATGTATTTTCTCAAATTAATTTTTTATATCAGAAAAGTGTAAGGTGTTTTATTTTAAAAAACAATTCACAGATAGTGGATTTGTTTTAGATTTATTAATGTTATGTTAGAATATATCATTGTATCCAAATCCAGAAATATTGATATGAGAATGTGGATGAGTACACATGAAAAGATTTTGGATCACATATAGTACTAAATATATTAAAGTATTTATAGGGATATCATACACAACAAAATTTAAATGGGTTTATGATGTAATGAATATATGTATTATTGGAATGGATAAAACAATGATTATTGATTTTGGAGGGAGAAAATTATTTTTACAACAAAATCTTGTTCGACTATACATATTCAAAACAATTACTCTATTATGTGAAATAAACAAAAACCGTCATATTAAATTTAGTCTAAAAGGAATTTTATAGTTATATATATTAGATTATATTGTTTCCATTGAATCATAAAAATTAATAACTAAAATCTAGAAATATTTGATGATAATATCAATGGAAGTGAATTTCCTATATTTTATTCTCATATGAATGTAAAATAATAATGTGTTATGAAATTTAACATGGTGGTTTACTGTTTTGAGGTCACAATCATTGATAATTACCCATAAATCATGATTCAAACGTTGAATATCATGAAATATATTATATAAATATAAGGATAATTTTGGGAAATAACTTTGAATAAATGGAATGAAATTGAACCCTTTATTGGAATTGTTGATTATGATTAGAAAAATGATAACGATGAAGATTTATAAAATTAAAAATAAATTTATCAAATAATTATAAAATATATAGATGGAAATATTTTCATTGGAGGAAATTAACACTTATGTGAACTGATATTATTCAATTATATGACGAGAAAATTATATAGATTACTTTTTGAATTTTAATGATTAAAAATCATGCCTATAATGAATTGAACCATAATAGGATTCCTGACATTAGGAAGGCCATGTAGCTACAACTCCAAGCCTTCCTATACTATTTCAGTGGTAGGAAGGAAACATCGAGAAGAACAAACATTAATAGGAGTCCATTCCATAATGTATAAATATGAATGCACCCATCAATATATAGGTAGTGGGGCATATGAATATAAATTAATGGATGTAATATGTTTAGATTAACAATGAATACAATAAACTATAGAGAATTCATTGGAGTATAAAAGAATACATCCATAGATTAAGGGGAACATACACACCATCCCATAAATGATTTCATAACCTGAAATAAAAATGATAAATGATGATTGCTGAGACAACCTCACCCTTGATCTCCAAACATGACGACTGCACATGTTCAAGGACACAAGGGGTCACTATAATCCCCAAAATCAATAATAAAATGATTTTCATCATCATGGGACATAAAACATGGGGGAAAATTCCATGTAGGTGTGAGTATATACATTCCATGTTTGAAACCACAAAACTTGAATGGGGTCTGTAGAGTGATAAAACAATATTCTGATCAACCCAATGAAAGAGGGAAAATAAACGAAATAAATACACTCACACTTATATATTTTCACCAATAAAACCAAAATAGGTAAATTAGATCACCATCTCAAATCCTAGCAAGTGTTTATAAGTACACGAAAATATACTAAATTCTATGAATGAAACCCTACATCCAACAAAACTTTACCAGAATATGTGTAAAGGGGTCCACTCCTCACAACTATGTTTCACATACCATGGATTCAAAACATTGATGGGGAACCTAGTGAATGTTGGAGCTAAAGGATGGGTGTACACCTCAAAAGATAGAGGTCTGGAACCCGTGTATAGAAGTATAATAACTATATATATAATAAATATTAGGATAAAACCACCTATTTTTACATCGGTGTACTGAATATAGATTTATCTGATAATACGTGGAACCCACACCCTTTTGTGATAAGGGAAACTCCCCGTGAAATCTCTTTGATGATCTTTCATGACCACTATCATCATAAAATTCCATGAATATTAGCATCAGTCTCAAAACATTCCATTTCATATCAAAAAATCTAATATGAATTATACCATAATATTTTGTATAAAAAATATTTTACAATAGGAAACATGTAGTCCAAAATCTGATTTAAAACAAAGGAAATTCAAGTGAAATAAGTCGAAGGGGGAATACATGGGGAGTATGAATGTCCAATGTAATGTATCCCTGGTGTATCACATGGCTATTTTCTACTCTAGATAATTTATGGAAACTCTATTATTGTACACAGTTTGTGTGGACCATTCCTGGTGTGTCTGAGCAATATGTGTCCAAACTATATTTTTGTGGACATGAACATAATCTAGATCATGTACCTAACTGTTCCTACATACTAGACCATTCCATAGTGCGACCAGTGTACACGGTGGTCCGACTACTTGGGTTCTTCAGAGTGTGTAATCTAGAGAAAATCATGGGCACATGGGGGGTGGGGTAACATAGTCTCGCAATCGAGCCATATTGTGTGTGATATATATATTTTATTAATTCACAAGCATTAGGCATATTGTGTTACACCATGTCTGTTCTTTGGGATTTCCAATGTGTAGTCTGTTTTCTCACATAAAATCTATATCAATCACCTAGATCACTAGATCTATCTTCTTTACTCCATTAGTCATAAATAAACCACATGAAAAATGTAGAAATTACTTATCACTGTTTAATCATTTTTTATAATGTCTACAAAACATCAATTAGTAAACTGTATGAGGATCTATCATGCCAGTCACATGCCTCTCATGACATTTTTTGAGCCACAATCCCAATCTATGATGTATCACCTGGATTTATTGATCTTTCCCAATCCATTCGAAAACCATATTCAAATAATTATTCTCTAAACCACTATGAATATTGATGTACATTCATGATTGAACCCACCTGAACAATGTCAAACCATGACCCAACCATCCAATAGTGAATAAAATGATAAACGTGTGGGGGAAAATCATTTTAAATAAGTATGACTTTTTGGCCATTCATTCTTTTCCAGATATAGTAGATTATGGATATCCACTTTGAGAATCAAGGCCTTTTATGAATAAACGATCAAATAAATTTTAAGAGTAATATATAATGGGAAAACAGATGATTATCCAAAGAATATAGAATATCAATGATAAATTTTTAACTAAAATGATAGAGATCCACAATTGATGATCCCTACAATTATTTGGATCAGTCATTTTTTAAAAACGCATTCCCCATTGATGAGGGTATACCTCTATGTTAATATCCTAGTAATTAAAATCAATATGATCTCCCCCTATCCTTTGGGGTGATATTCCAATGAAAAAAATGAATCCCATCATCTTATAGATAACAGGGTTGTGACACTAGCCCTTGTGAGAGGATAGAATAATTTTTTTTAAGGTACCTAGGTCTGTTGGGAATTTAATAAGAAAATAAATTATGTAATTTATTTATTTATTTTAAACACTCTACCAACAATAGCTTTACTTGAATGCAATATACCATCCAAAATGTTTTTAAGATAAAACCACAAATTAAAAGAGAATATATGGTCTCATATTTCAGATAAAAGGCTGATTTTTTAGTTATTTTTCTTTTTTTGGAAGACAACATGCATGTGATAATAATATATTTAATATTTTGAAAATATTATTTCTTGGAAAACTGGGCCCCAGAGTCTAATTTCATATCATTTAATGGCAGAAATGCTATTCATTAATTTCATTATAAGCCATCCAAGGAAAAATGTCACTACTATATTCCATATTTCATAGATTTTCATCCCCAAAAACAGAAATATAAAAACATTTTGATACAGAGCATACATGTGGATCTCCCACAACTAGGATCTATTATTCATGATCCCATGCTAACACAACACACTAATCATTTGAGTAGTTTTACTTCAAGGATCCTATCCTAATGATCATCAATATTATATGGGTACTCTGCAATGGTGGATCCATTATCAATTTCATGGTCACCCAAGTAAATGATGTGCATAGGATCACGAATATATCTCTATGAACATGACACGTGGTAGACATCATGAACCCACTCCAACTATTGGGGTAGGTGTAGGTTGAAATAATCCTCACTAACCATCCATAGGATCCTGAAATACTTGATGACCCCCTTGGATATATTGCCTCCCTAGAACAACCTAAAACATCATTTTTATGGGGAGATTGATACGAAATCATGGTAATGACTCTCACACTCTAAGAGATTATGATTTCAAACTATGGGATATTTCTATAATATCGTAGATGTACTCATGTTAACTTATATAAACTTAACATTAACAATTTATCATAATCCATCTCTATCCAAACAATATATTTTATACCAATCTCAGTCCAACAGAAGAGTTATTTTTAGGGTACATTTAACAAGACCTCAAAAGGTACCATTCTAATCATATGGTGATATCTATATTTATAATAAATATTTATCAATGCAAACATATACTCCTAACTCTAGTAGGAATAAAAAACAAATGTATTCATCATATCCTCCAATACATGGTCAGTACGCTACAATGTTACATTAGTGATGGGGTGGAATACTATACTCATCTACAGTTGGGTCTCAAATGCCACATGAAGGATTCTCTACAACGATGATGTAATCCATTAATAAAGGTTATAGATAGTCATAAAGAGTATCCGATTGATCTTGATAAATTACTATATTTATAATTACCTAATACACACCCACCAAACTCTACTCATTGATTGTATGAATGTTTTTGAACATTTTTCATTACTCAACTATCTCCCAGAAAAATTATTGGCCCCTCTTCATCCCAATAATACCAATAAAAATATATGGGTATTCTATTCCATTTAAAATATGGGATATCACAATGATTTGTAAAAACTGTCAGAAACTAGTGCCCACCCATCATCTAATTTCATATGATACATCTATAGAGGAACTCGAAAACATTTAACCTCATTCTAATTCACCAAAAAAAACCACTGATGGTTCATGTATGTCTTTTATACAATTGGATTTAAAACCAAAGAATTATTTTGAAACTCTATCATCATTTCAAATCACAGTATTATTGGAAGCACTATACATACATGAGAAAAAAGAATAATGGTTCCCCTCTTTTAGAAATTATTCCTAGTGAATATTTTAATTATATCTATTCTCATTAAATCTAATTGTTTATTTATCCAAATTATTCCACTTTCACATGGTAGAGAATTTTATGATTCAACACCATTGGATAATGATATACTTCACTCATCTCTTCTACTATGGGAAATTATAAATAAGGATACCACAAGACCCCTTGTCTGCCAATTATAATGATACTTCCAACTAAAGAATTTTTCCATAAAATTTATCTAACAAGGTGTAAAGACTATATCTAATTCATATTACAATAGGAACTCCACCCAAATCCACTATCATGGGTCCATATCCATCATTTCTATTATATACTTGAGAATCAGATACTATGTGTAAAAAACTCTTCCAAAATTATTTTACCCAAATATATATTGAAAAGATTACCACTATCAACTCAAGTTCACTATATATGTAGTTATTATCTTGGAATAATCACTACTTCATACCATATATGATAATTTCCTTCCACTACATCAACACAAAACTAGAACTAGCTCTATAGAAATCTCAAAAACACAACAGACTCCGTGACATCATCCATTAGTCTCAAGATAAGATTACTAGTAAACATCCGTTTGAACTCCTTAAACATCTCTGAAACATATTTATCTTGGTAAATTGATAATATATACCCATCAGGGATGTTAAAGTGGCTTAAATTATAGATAATTCTTCAATTGACCTCTTATAGATTCCAACCAATCTAGTAAAAATCCTCACCTCGGACATGCCCTTGGGTGGATCCCATGAATGAACCGAATCAATATTAATTGGTTCCATATGTTATCCATGATCTGAAAATAATTTGCCCAAAAATTTAATATCACAGATCAAAAAATTACACCTTGAGATCTTACCATAAGGCTAGTACCCTCGATAGAGTCTAAGACTAGGCCAATTTAATCTATATTCTCCTATGAAAAAACACATTATATGAGTATGTCATTAAGAAATAAAAACAATTATAATTCCTCATATTGATGTTATATATGGTCCACAAAATCTGAAAACATAGTAGTTCCATTTTATATATTGAAATGAATCCCTAATAACTCAGCATGTCTGTAACGCTATTAAAATTACATCATTATAAAATCAGCCTCTCGGACTATCAAATTGTGGTAGCCAGACCTAATATTGAAATTTGAGAAACAAAAAATTCTAGAAAACTAATAAAATAGTTCATCAATCCTTGTAGGGTGTAATGTTTTTTTTAGTAATTCGTGGTTCATGTGAAGATAATAATCCCTAATCCACAATCTTTCATCCTCCCATTTCATGAAAAAATGGAAGTGGGCTTGGGAAACAGATTGGGTATGATGATACCCTTTTCTCAATGGTCCTGCAACTGCATACCCATATCTGATATCATTGTAGATGTCATCCAATATGCTATATAAGATATTGGTATGGTCCTAGGAATTTAGAAAATGCATAACTCCATATCTCACCTCAGGTACATCCCATGAAAATCAATTGGGTTAAAATACTTAATTTCATTCACTACTAATGGAATAGACATGCCTAAAGATCCCACCAAACCACATTATAAACAATATAACTAGTTGGTGATAGGAGTTAGCATCTTGAATGTAAGGCCTAATCCTTTATCCAGTAAATCCACCTCACCAATAATGTAGAATATTATGTCATCTTTCTAAAGGAATCAATACTGCATGCAATGAATATAAATTTACCATTGAACCATATATAACTAATCCACATTCATGATGAAAAAAATTAATTTTGATCCTGGTAACCATGCAGACCCACATAAAACTATCTCCACTAAGAGATAGCTTGAACTTCTAATATATTAACAATATATAATATTCACACATAATCAGAACCCCTATAAAATGATGTTGGGATAATGTCAAAACATGAAGCTCTAGTTCTTACACAAAGAATGAGTATAAGATAGAGTAACTCACACTCCTGTCTGATAGTTCTGATGAAATGGTATCAAATGTATAGTATCTCCTTGATATCATCTCTTGTTAAGACTAGTAATTTACCCCAATGTCCTAAAATGCCTTTGACCCAATCAACTAACTCCTGGATACTGAAAAAGTCCACCTGGTGGTAGTGTTGGTTTTAAGATCTTATAACATCATTCTCCACCAATTAATTATCCATCTATGGTTCCATCAATACATCCATGAGGGCCACCCTAGGCCACTTGTTGTAGATCCCTAATCATGGAACCACCTATCCAATAGATATCCATCCAAAATCATTATATCCATATCATTAAAATATTTTTGGAAATCATGATATCAATGGAATTTTCCATTGGAAGAATAAAATCTCCCCACTGTGGAATGAATAGATCCTCGGTGTGATCCCTATGATGAAGATCCTCACATATGAATATGAGAATATGAATGGAACATCTTTTGGGATTTTTATTTCTGATTATATATACATATTGTAGATGACTCGCCCACATGATTCACACTACAAGATCCATATTAAACGATCCCCACTTCTTAGAAGATCTTAGTCAATAGATCCCTATCTAGTACTCCAGAATAGGTGGGATCGTATATGGGAATAAAACTGGTTTGAAAGTCTAGGGAGCTCTAAACCAACATCATGAATCTAACCACATACTCAATCCAATTTTCATACTCCAACAGAATAGGATCACAATGTATATTATACTGTCTATCTCATTGGAGCTCACAATGTGTGATATACCTTCATGCATGCCCATCCAAAAATATCAATAATTACTTATTCTTTATAAGAGGGGTCACTATACGTATACACATAGACTATGGGACAACCCATACACTAATCCCTCACCACACAATTTGTTAAAATCATTATTTGGAATTGGTTACTTAGTTTTCTCACCTCATTGGGGAATCCTAAATGTAATCAATATGCACAATTGTTGAATAAGTATATATATATATATATATATGAGTATCTATTTCTATAAGGATAGTCAATGGACACAAACTTATAAAATTAATGAACTGTGGATCTTTATAAATAAGGTCTCTAAATTGGATGTCTATAAGTTGGTAGTTTGTTTTTTATTGTATTGATACATTGGCCACCAAACATAAATTGAATTATATATTGTTAAAACCACACTAGAGACACTATAAAATGTTCCAATAATATCCAAATCAATCCTTAAAATGTTAAAATCCACATACCATCCTTAGTAATATCAAACATTTATACAAATTTGTAATGACCCTACCTACCAGGGTCCTTTTAGATTGTGGAAGGTCAGGCCGTCACAACCCCAATCCTTCCACCAACTGGAATGAGACTGGTTAAATGATGAAAGAAGGAAAAAATATTTTAGGTGTGGGCGGTATTATCATTTAACATAATATACAAAAAAATCATATACATGTATTAGTTCATATGAATATAGATTATATTATATAACATCTAATGATAAACCAAACATTAAATAAATTCTAGTGATTACATCATACTAGAAATAAATATAACTAATGTATATGGGGAAAATAAACGCCCACCAATATATGATTCCCATCCTAAAACCAATTTTAAGTGAATAAAATATGATATATCCCAACTCATAATATCTAATATTGAAAACCCTATTGTTCAATTCAATCATGTATCAATATTATATATTGTAATCATTGAAAAAATATTCCTCATCTATATGAGACATGACTTGTGTGGGAAATGACATTTTTTGGTTGGGTATATACATAACTATTAAATAACCTCAAAAAAATAAAATGAGTTATATAAATATAAAATAGTATTAATCTCAACCCCATGAAATAGGTAATGGAATCCCAATAAATACAAATATATATATTACCATAAATAAACTCATGCGAGGGATAAAGGGGATCTCTATCTCACAAAAAGATAAAGACGATGAATAAGCTCGAAAATAAAACAATTTATCATAGATAACCAAAGTAAAATAAAACATCACCAAAATATGTCTAGATGGGACCACACTTCTTCATTATGGTCAATATATGATGGTGTCACTACACTGGTAGAGGACATGCGCCATGATGAATCTCAATGACCTTGGAGTATCACTACATATACAGAGGACATGTTACCATATAGGGGAGTAACATCTGTTGATTTATAATGAATATGGGGGTCCCGAGAACTATTTTCCTACAAAAGTATTGAAACTAGAATGTCTTGAATAATTTTGGAAACTCACACACTTGTGAAAGAAGGGACTTCAGAGCCTAACATCTCTATGATGATAATGTCTGATCACTTCCACAATAAGGCTTCTCTTGAATATGAATCACACTAGGAATCATCTACATCAAATATCAAAATCCAAAAATAATGACACTATTTTTTCTATGCTTAAAACTACTCAATATAGTCAAATCATGTTCAAAAATAAAATTCCAAATTAAATAGATAAAAGAGGATGAAATTGAAGGAGGGAATATGTGTTGTGAATGGGGATCTACATGGTATGTGATCCTATATTTTCCTTGGATTGTGTTCTCATATAGACACTTATTGAGATCCATTTTAATATAATAGTAATTTATGATCCATGCACTTTATGTATTAGGAACTAAATGAATTACCATATTCTCTTAAATGATCCCGTCTATTTTGAGTCGAGCATGTATTCCGGAACTTTTACTGGAACCTGCATGTGGCCACGCACTCCCAGAGTACATTGTGTGTCTTATTGCACGAGGTCCTAGGAATGCCTCTTCTGGCACACATCATTGGCACCGAAGGAGGTTCATAAGGAATTCTGTTTCTGAAGACAAGTTGTTTGATATTTAAGTTTTACCAAAACCCTTTCCCCATACATTCATTGATAAAAATTGTGGGTTTTCTAGTATACATAGCGTGTAGTTGGGTTTACCACATGTTTTTTGGATCCTTAAAACATATATACGTATACCTTATCCTCCTCATTATTCCTCAAAAAATCACACTAAATGGATGAAAAAGGACTTCATACATCAATTCTTGTCCTCAGGGGACCAAAAACTGGAAAGCATCTAACTACACGATGATTGGTTCTATTTACAGCATGAATCCTATCACTCATAATAACTACAGATCCCATATCCATAGATTATCTCAAAAAATTCAAAACCAATCGTAATACATGCCTAAAACACTGATCTATTCATCATTTGGAAAATATCCACTAATATGAGAGTTTATTTGTGCTTGAACCAACTACAATAATGTCAAACTGTATCCATAAAACCTTCAATGATCATAGATTTCGAATATCAAGGGTGTGAAGCATTCCATATGATGATTCTAGGAAATAAAAATTTTAACGAGCTCATACAATGGGAATGTAGACACATATCCAATGAAGGAATGATGTCCTTGATTTTTATTTTTATAAATAGTGATATATCCAAAATTGAAAATATATACCTCAATTTTGAAAAATATTTGGTGAATAATGTATTACTAGTTATTTGGGGAACCCTATAAATTATTTTTCCTTCAAATCCACCATAATATGATCTCCAACCGTCTTCCAACTTGACCTGAAATCAAATAAAAATTAATTTCCACCTCTAAAAGATCCCAGGGATTTGTGGATAACATTGGTTAACTGATATAAGAAGATTAAATAGTGGTATTTTTTATTTTGGGAATTATTAATAACACTAATTATAAAATTTATTAATTTTAGTTTAATGCACTGCCAACATCGCCTTTCCAAAATTTATAGCACCAGTTATCTTTAGGCCATTCCTTAGGTAAACCCTGAGATCTATAATAAGTGGTGGTATTATATTTTTTATCATATTTTCTATTTGGGACTTATTAAAACTATTCATGAAGTTGATATGATAGTTATATTAATATATATAGTATTTTAAAAATATCAGTTTCGAGATCCCAGGTATTCGAATCCCAGGTTGTCTCATGGCCTGGCTCTATAAATATTCATAAATATATTCAAATTTCTTATAATGATAAAATAGGTATAGAAAAATATAGTAATTAACAGTAATTTTGATCCTAATTCAGTAAAATAAAATAATAAAAATTTGATAGGAATATGGAAATGGATAATTAACTGATTATGATTAAAAATAATTAAATATTTTATCCCATTCCAAGACCTTATTATAAAAATTATATTACGATGATGTGGGATTTCAAGGAAAAGATATATGAATAGTAGAAGATAGAAAGCTATAAATCTAGATACATATTTTTGGGATACTGTCCTATATAATGTATTGATATAGAATATAACTTTTCCCCCTTATCATGGTTGCAAGCTATTATATTGTTCCTTGATGTTGTTCTCTATTGGAAATATATTAATTATAAAATTATTGAGAAATTACCATTTCTGTGATGTTCATGAAGAATATTGGTATCTTAAAACATCCAGAGAATTTATAAAAAGATATTATGAAATTAATATGATTTTCCATATATTTTTTGTTACATGAAACAATGAGTTTCTTTAATAGTTTGAATTACACACGACATCGAGCATCAATAATACATGATATAGTATTATTTAAAATATTTCCATTATATCGTAACCATCAAACATGCATATATGAATAGTTTTATGTACTTTATCCAATATACATATAAAAATATTAATTATTATAAATTTATATATAAATTCATAGGTAATAATCAAAAAATTTCTTTTAACGTTAATGTATTCACCAAAATATGATTTCTTCATAAATGATTAAATATTTTTCTTCCAATAGAAAATATTATAATTAATTTACAATGATTTTGAAAGCATTACACTATAAAATGAAATTAATTTTTCAAAAGATCATATATAAACTTATTAAGGGAGAAATGTTTTGAATTTTTTTTGAAATAAATATATATTTTTCATTGAATTGTAAATAGATGGTTTTATTAAGAGTTGTTTATTTTAAATAAATTTTGTAATTATTATATAAAAATATAATTTATGGTAATATATTTATCCTGAATTAATATTTCGTACACCTAATTACATGAATATTAACTTTATATTTTATTTTTAAATAATTTTATTGTTGGGAGAAAAAATGTTTTTTTAAAACTATTTAAAACTGAAAAATAATTGTATATTATAATTAATTAAATAATACCTAATATAGAATGTTAGAAATAAAAATTATGTTCATTTTATCAAAATATTTAATTTTGATTCATTAAATGAATTTAATAAATATTTAGTTAATATGACATGATATTTTATTAAAAAATAAACTTTTATAAAATTCTAATTTTCATCGCTTCGGTGGTTTTTTGTAAATATAAATACTACTAATTTTGAAAAAACTATTTGAAAAAATTAACATTAATTTCTAAATAGTAATTTTTAATTTATATATGGATTAATTTTTTAATATTTTCTAAAAATATTATTATTTTTGATTAGTAGAAAAGAATATAGATTTATAATTAAAATATAAAAATTTATTTAAAATGAATACAAAGTTAAATAATATTATAAATAAGATTCATTGTTAAATGTGTTCAATTATTTATAAATTAATTCAATTATGGTAATTGAAATTAATTTTCATAATTGGAATCAATTTCGTAATGAAATAAGATATAAAATCTAGTAATTTTTTTTTTCATTTTTCCCTTTAAAACTCCACTTTCTCATCAAACATGTAGGATTAATATTGAAATATAATCATTCAATTCATTGAACTGAATTTATAACCATGCCTTTTATATTTTTTAAAATTCATAATTTATATTTATAAAAAGGTAAATGTAATTTTTAAACAAAAGGATTATTGAAAATAGTAATAATTTTATACCGCGGTTATGGTATCAATTGGTTAACTGTGAGTTAAATAAAAATGATAAGGGTTAAAAGTACCTAAAAGTTTATATAAAATCAAATTTATGGATTTATTTCCTCCCTTTAAATTAGATGGATCTATTATTATCCATTTTGTGTCATTTTCTCTTGTTAATAATGTGGGAACACTTTTCAGTATTCAAAAAATTTATAATTGTGGCAATTATGTAAATTATAAAATGATAATGGATTTAAAGTATATATATGTTATTTATAACTTTATTATACCTATTGATTAATTATATCACATATACTTTTTTTTATTTCAATTCCATTTTTAATATGATATCATTCGTCAGGTGTATGATGGACCACCACCTCGTTAATAAGAATTATTTTCCTCTATAAACTCTTCCCATGGAAGAAAATAAGGAAAATTTTATTAGTATATTATTTATTATTGAGATAATTATTAAAATTTGGAACAAAATAACTTCCTAAAATATAATATATCATTTCATTTTTAATATTTTCACTAACTAAATGATTATAACATCATTTGTGAACAATGGGACCATCACCCTGACAAAGTGATATAACTATATTCTCATCACCACACCACATGGATGATATGTATAATTTTATTTACATAATTATTATGTTATTTATAATTTTATAATAATTTTGAATGATAATATATTACTTTAATCCTTTCAATAATGTTCATTGAAATATCAAAATGTTACTCACGCATTTGTACGACCAACTGCCTCTTTGATTGTAACATACCTAATTTATCAAATCCAAATTTCATGAATTATTTTTATTGTATAAATTTTTTAATAATATTTTAATTTTTTCATTATTACTATTCAGGATATGATTGGACCATTATCAAAATAAACAGACTTTAAATAAAAAATCAAAACATATATGAATAATAAAGTTGTTATTACCCAAAATGAGACATTATCAAGTTATTATTAATAATATTGTAAAATATGGAAATTAATAAATAATATATGGTAATATATATGTAATTATGGCTATTTAATAGATTAATAATAAAAATATGTTTGTTATAGAATATTTTAATTAGTTCAAAGGATATCAAGACATATAATAATAGATTTATGACTCAATTTTTTACTTACATGAGACAAATACCATATTCAACACCTATATATTTAATTTGGTGTATATTATTCACATTAATTTAATTTAAAATTATTCTAATGAAAATTATTTGTACTTAAAAATCTATTTTAGGATATATTATTTAGGTTTTATAGTTCAAAATATAACAAACCAGTAATGGAGTTTTTTCTAAATTTTCTTACTTGGTACATATGTTATCTCATGAATCTAACATATTTTATGATGTGTAAATATAGGTAGTTTTATATTTGATATCAGTAATATATTTTATAATATGATATTTAATGTTTCTTTTATTTATATTCATCCATGTGGATTATATTTCAATGTTACCGAAGCTGTAATGATTTTCATTAACAATATCATCTTATATCAATATTGTTTAAAATAATATTTCCATGTAAAAAATATTATAATATATCACACATAAAAATAATGAAATTTTTTATCCCCTAGTTATTTCGTAACAATTTTCATTTTCCCTCAATTTTTCTCTCTCTATTAACCAAGGAGTTCAAAATAACATTCTTAATAAAATCCTCTTTTTTATTACTTTTTTTAAAAACCATTTTTCTTAAAAACCCATAGTTTCTAAAATGAATCATGAAATTTTTTAATATAGTTATTAAATTAAAATCTAAATACATTATTATCGATGATTTAATTATAATAATGTTTTGAAATGCATAATCCTAATGTTTCCAAAAAATGTCCACATTTTCTTTTCTAAAAATGTGATATAAAATAATTGCTTCACATGCATGAAATGAATAGTATCTCAAGAATTCCTTAATATAAAATGACCTAATGATTCAATTAAATGTTTTTTATGTTTTTTTCAATGAAAATTTTTTCCTTAATATTATTGAAATTAAAACATATTAAATAAATGGTTTAAAATAAGAACTATTTTGAATTCTTTAGGTTTTATGAAGTTTTATTCAAAGTGGAAAGGATATTTTCTTCAAAATGGGTTTTAAATTATTTTTAAAGAATTATATATAAGAAGAAAATGTTTATTTTAAATGAATATTATTTCCAAAATATTTTATTTTTTTTATTTTATAAATAGATTTTTAATGAATATTTATTTTCATCATGAAATGTTCCTTGTGATTAATCTATAAATAATTATCTATATAAGATATCAGCCTATGATGATATATATTATTTAATAGGGATATGATCTTGAACATCCTTCTATTTTTTGAGGGTTTATTTATATGATGAGATTATTTTTATTAAATGTTTATTTTCCGGGGTTATGTCATGGTTACCTTCTTACTAAACCTGGTTCTTATTCCTCGGGTTTTGATATGATTGAAGGATGAAATTATTTTGAAACCTATATTTACTCCACATATTTTGATATGATGAAATATTTATAAAACGAATTTTATTTAATTCATTATTAGATGATGTATGTTTCATCATATTTTGGCACAAATAGATATGATTTTCAATATATACCTCCAATAAGGCACATTGTCTACTATGATGGTCACTACTATGATGGTGTGTGTGTTGAAAAGAATCCACCATAATAGCCTTTGTAATGACCCTTTAACAATACGGAAATGATCTTCTATACTTATTTTTATGAAACAATTTTACCCCTTATCCTAATTTTTTGAACTCATGGATCATGTTCTTTGATTCCCTTATGTTTATTTTCATATTAACAACCATTCATTTTTCAATAGCTCATGATATTGATCGTCGATAACCAGGGTATGGATATCAATTATTATTCTCTTTTTCACATACAATTTTGATTATTTTATTCTTATGTGACTCCCTTTATACCCTGACTGAGCATATATGATCACCCATTATTATATTTAAATTCCAAAAGTTTTGAAGATTATTTTAATTGGGTCATGTATATGAATAATAAAAAATGGGAAGATCTTTATGGTATAAATTGAATACCATTCAAGAATTTAGAATATTGTATTCCATGTTTCCAATGGAACTAAAATATTATGATCCACATGAATGTTTTTTTAAATTTTAATTAATATTGACCTAAAAATGATTGATCTCCTTATATAATAATCTGGGGTAACTTTTTATTTGGAGAATAAATATGTAGGTTCTTAATAATTATGACACATGAGTACGAATATTGAAGAAGACAATTTATGGATTACAGGAAGAACTAAGGGGATGATATTAAATTATTGAGAAAAACAAGAATAAGTTAAAATTTTAAAATGGAAATTTATATATACACCATTTTATCAATGCAATTATTATAAGTAAAAATATTGCAACTGATTTTTGAAAATGATTCAACATTGTGAAGGTGATCAAGATAATTATTATTATAATTTCTAAATAAAATGAATTGGAAATTAGATGTGACTGTACTCACTAAAGTGCGATACTTATTTTTCTTATATGTTATAAATTATATACATTTTAATTTTCTTATAAAATAATATGTACTCTATCTAGTTATTGAAAAAATAGGTAGATGAATCAAACCGACTAACAATATCCATTCAAGTGGGATTGATTTCTAATAAATATGATGTGTGTATGAATAATTAAAATGGAATTATATGTGTTGATTGAAAATAAAATTAATCACTTTTCTTACACAATTATAGTTTATATTATTTGAGTCAATGTGCTAGATATCTTAGGGATCCAAATGAGTCACATCATATGGATTTCAAAAAAGTGTGATGTTTTACAAGATGGATAATGAGTTGTGGGATCCATTAAAAAATGAGATATGATTTTAATATATCAAGTTAAAAATATATTTAATAGGAAGATTTTTGTGAAGATATATATTTCACCACAGGTATAATTTTTTACATGGGGAATAGATTTGTGAGTTATCACTGAATAATATAGAACATAGTCACACTTTGTACATTAGGTGATGGATATTTTTTCTATTTTTTTATATACTCAAATGAATTTGATGAACGAGAATCAAGATTACCACATAATGAATGTGGAAAAAGGAATTAGAATTAATTTTGATAATTAATATCCAATTGAACTATCTAAAAATAATTTGAAACACTCATGTTATAATCATATTGATATCATATATCAATTCATTAAAGACAATGTGTAACATAGTGACATCAAGATGTAATTCGTTCCAAATAAAAAAAATTCGAATAGTTTAACACGTATATAAATATTGACTGATTTTTGTTTTTATGGATGAAAATAGGTTTTTAGAACCTCCTTTATAATTATGAATCATTGGTAGAGACCCCTGCTTAGCTTTGAAACAAGTATTGAAAGGGGGAGAAATGGTTACGACTCTTATAGAAGAAGGTAAAAATTCTCATCATATATTCTATCTATTCAATGTTATTATTAAAAGAACTGTACAACATGAGAAAATGAATTATTGGATATAAAGGGAGATATTTATCACTTTAAAAAAATATCTTATCACCAAGAGATGGAATTTTTTCTAAAAATACATTATCAAGTAGAGTGGTTTCAAAAACAATCACTATGATAAATTCTATAATCTGATTAATTTAGATGATAATTATTAGAATGTGAGGTATATTTGTTATCAAATAATCCAAATGGACGATATAGATGAGTTGTTAGAATTTTTGACCACGTTTTAATGGCTGTGAAACATTTATTGAATGCTTTTGAGTGTTATGAATGTTATAATAGTGAATGTCCAACGATTATTTCTGAATTAATCTAAATGAATACAATGTGATAATATTATGAGGTCATTATATACATCCTATGTTTTTTGACAAACATTTTAATGTGAGAATGAATAAATAATTTTGTTCATTTATATGAAATTAATTAGGAGAATAAATAATTATTTATTGTGGATATATATGGTTTGAAGGAATAAATTTGGCTAAGGAATTTTATATATGAATGTTTCATAATAGTGGGAAACCCATCAAGATAATATATTAAATGTATACAAGAAATCCACCAAGGGATAAAAAACAAACATGAATTATGAAATAGTGTAGAATGACTATGGTGAAGAAGCGTAATTTGATATAGAAAAAACCCACCATATAAGCATTCATCCATGTTACATAACGAATTGAAATCCATAAGAAATTCATGATTATGATCACACCGATTGGCTAGAATGTGATCCTAATATAGAACAGTAGTGGGATTTGGTAATTGAGTTGATTCATATTCATGGTAATTAAGCTTCTCCATATCTTTTTTCAATCCAATTTGGTATTATCACATTCCCCATCTTATGAAAAATATATGAATCGTAATTGGGGAATATATTAGTCATTTTTTTAAATTTACTACATTTCATGAATAGTTTTGTTCGTTTTTTGGTATCCGGAGTTCATAACGAAATTCATTATCACTATATGAGATTAATGTAGAATAATTTGAGTAATAAAAATTTAAAGTCATTAAAAATATATTTTATGATGTGATTGATAACACTATTAAAGGCCTCCATGTAACATACTGGGTTATGCATGATTGATACATATCCTGATTTTATGTTTTAATGTGTGAGGATATACCTATGGATAAAAGCGTAATTTTATCAAAAATAACATATATAGAAAAAATATATTTGTTCATTTTTGAATAATAATTAGTAGTTCATAGAAGGGTATTATCAGTGTATGATATATTATACCACTTAACATCTAAATTAATATTAATGTATTATATTATTTCAAGGAACACATGTATATTTTCAATGAAAAACTAATTTTTCTTAAATTACATTTATTATATGGGAAACATGAACAATATTTAATCCCAAATATTGGTTTTACCAAAGGATTTACTTATTATTTCCTAGCAGCTTGATTTGGGATGATTCATAGTCAAATGATAGAATAAAATAAATAAATAAATTAATTAAATTTATTTATATATTATTATTGTTAAATTAGCTATGTCCTTTTTAAAAACAATATTTCATGTTCCTAGAGTTTGTTCGATAAAACATGAAATTTTAAGAAATTATGAGATACACCGTATCTTGGACCAATGATACCCTAAAATATTATATATATGATACCATGATGAGATTTTGATCTAAAAAAGTCAACTCTTCAAATAGTTATCTTACAGATTATTTCATTAAAGTATTCTCATGACTATTACAAACTTTCATTTTTTGTCACCCATAGATTTTGGAGTGAACCAAAGTATAATCGATGAACATGATGAAAAAGATTCCAACTATTGGAGGAACACCATATTCATTAATTGTTTATATACTGAGGGTTCTTTTTTCAACCCAAACAATAAAAAGGTATCCATACTGGCCCAAGAATCATTGAAAGACATTGTAGGGAATGTTAGAAGTTCACACACTATCATGGTGGTACCTCATCCATATAATAATATTAGATAAAACTCAATAATTATATAGTCCGTAAAATAAATCACTAACTTGAGGGAGAGAATATTGGTTCTTAACTGTCACCTATTTGATTTTCTGAAATTTTACTCATACTTATAAGGATCTATACACCTTCTTGGTGATAAATGATAGATCACCACATGTAGAAAATATTGGAAAATTTTTTATATTCACCTATATTTCATCCATATAGGAATTAAATTCTTTAATCCCCATTGGAAAAATTATTTAATGTGGAATATAAATCGTTTTTTTACATAGCAATGGAGTGATCATGAACTCGATCACATGGTTGAGTGGCAGTATTGTAACATTATTAGTGAAAAAAATAAATGTTTCAGTTGTCAACTATATTGAGGAATAGGTATAAAATTTCCCAATTTTTTAGAATAAGGCTAGAAACAGAGGATATGGTCCCACCCAACACTTACAAATATGTACTTAACAACCCACTCACATGTCCCATTGTAATGACCCGGACCTCTATAGTCCATTACATTTCGAAAATTACGGTTAGGAAGAGGCCGCATGAGTTTCGTGGGAGAAGGATGTAATTGATGGGCGAGAGGGAGTAATTATAAGATAATAATGGGTGTAAATAATAATAATCATCATTAATGATAATGATGGTGACCTGTTGATGAAATTGAAAGAGGATTTATTCCTATTATATTAAATAATAAATTGAATGGTTTTAATTTAATATGAGAATAACCATGGAAAAAATGTTTAATGTGATTAAATTAGAACATTAATGATGGGTTTTATTATTTTTTATTTTATTAATAATAAAATTGAAGTGAGAGTGGAATTGGGAACCACACACAAGTAGCGCATGGGGGGAAGGAGGAGGAGTGGAAATAGAGTTCTGTGTGAGTGATTGAACATTTATTCACTTTTAATAATAATTATGATATTAATGCTAATAATGTTAATATAAAATAAATAAGTTAAAATTAGAGTCAATCTAGGAGACGCGCCACTTCTGTTGGAGCGTGATGGAATTGTGGAAGAGAGAAAGATATTGGAGAGAGAAAGAGTTTAAAGGAAGTAAAGATTTTAATTTTATAGAAATAAAATAAAGAAGTTAAAAAAATGGAAATCAATCTAGGTGGAATGGGGTTATGCACACCAAATTGGGGAGATTTTTTCCATGGATTTTGAATGTGAGAATTTAAGAAATTAAATTAAATAAAAATAAAAATAATTATAAATTATTGTAATTATCATTTTCATTCGGAAAACTGAATTTTGACGGTGTCTTCCTCGTGCGACCTCAGTTTCATGAACTGTCAGTGGTAGTGTGACCCAGACTTCGGGACGAAATTTATGAGTCCAATATTGGATGTATTTTTTGGGTTTTCATATCAGTTACCCAAAACACTCGTGAATTAATAGATTTAATAATATTATTAAATATTCGACCATCTATAACTCCCGCATGCGACGTCTAATTGACTTCTCATCAGTGGCGACGTGATGCTGTCATTAATATGATCGATTCAAGTCTAATGTGGGATATTAAAAAATGGTTCATGGTACAGGTCCATGAAACACTCAATAATATTATTATAATTATTATTATGAGATCTTGAATCCAACATATCTCCCTCATATGGTGTTTCAATGGTGAACTGTCTATGATGTTGCAACCCAGAAATTAAGATGCATGATTCAAAGACCATAAATCCTATATTAATTTTTCCTATAGCTCGGGTTTTTTTACGAGGTCAATCCACGTGGGTTAATGTGATCCTCTTTTAATGGATAATTAAGAGTATCATAAATCTTTGCCCCATTAAATCTTCAAAAGGGACATGTTATCATCCTCCTCTGTTCTTCCTCTTTGTAATCATCTATGATTCTCTAGAACCTTTCAACCCTTCTAGTAGTAGTTGCACAATCAAACTTTACTCCTTGGATTGGTTCTGCTCTGTTTTTATGCAACCAAGCTGTATCGATTAATCCTCGATATAAGGTATGTTTTATAGTGGTTCCTTCGGGATCATCTTCTCCTATTTATCCCCTCCATATTATAGCTTGTAATCTCCATGATTCGAATGGGGGTTTTCTTGGGGTTTGGTTAGTGCGTTTGTACCGTGGAATCCTCACGTGGATGTAGTTGGCGTGAGAGGAGGATCATGACCCGCTGTGTGGATAGACTACGTCAAGAACTCTTCGAGGTAGGGGAATCAATGCATCTCTTTTATTTTACATGAAAATATATTGTTAGCATGTTTAATACCACTGGATGACAATGGAATTGACATAATAAATATTTTATCCCGGTAAATAAATTGATGTTGATCGTATGTTATTTCCTAATGTTTTGCTAGTTAGTGTGATATCTATTCTTGATTTGATCAGAAGTTCGTTAGTTATGGAAATCGGTAAAAAAATAAAATGTGATTAATTTATAATTGTTTGGATAAAGATAAAGAGGCATGTAAACGAATATGGTTCTAGTTGTAATTCTATCTTAATCAAATTGGTGCAGTAATAATGTTTAATTATTTGTGATTTCTTACTTATTAGGTTTCCCGAATTTGGAAACTACGAATAATAAATCTTTTAATTCAATATGTGTTAATGAAATGATTGTTTGATAATTCCATAAAGGGTTCTCAGTTACATTCTTGATTTTTAATGGGCCAAGAGCCCTATTAAATGTTGTGATTGTTTTCCTACTATTTGTAATGTAATGTGATCTTGGATGGCAGTTGTGATATGTGGGGTCATGGAGGCTTTTGGTTGCGGCAGCAGATGTCGCCTAGAGTGGCGAGATGCATCGGTTTATGCATGTGGGTGTTAGGGAGGACACCAGGGATGACGGAATTAAGTAGATGTGATTATTGGATGCTTGGTAATTTTGATTGGTTGGTTATCTGCTTTAATTTTCCCCACTGCTCAAGGAAGTTGGTCTTACTTACCCTTCTTCTGAAATAAGCGAAGACAAGCGGGGTATGCCATGTGCTTTCTGTGTTTAGATTCTCAAGGAAGGATTGGTATATTCTCTTTCTATAAGCGGCAAAGACTTGACAGGTAGTACATCTACTCAGCATGTTGTGCCCCTTAGTGTTTAGTAGCATATAATGTTTTTATAGAATGCCTGGGAATGTGGGAAAGTATTTCTATAATGAAGAATTGATTAAATGGTGTTAAACCATGGGAATGGAGTTTCTAGAACATAATGTTGAGGTTGTAATTTTTGAATGAAAAAATTGACTTTGGGTGTGATGCTAATGAAATTTAATGTCGAATTGTTCATGGTTAATTAATGTTGAAAGAATTAATTAACGCATAGTAGAACTGATATAAAGGGTATGAAGTAACCTAATAAATCTCTTTAAATGGTTGTGTGCTTATAGGATACATAGTCTTAGAAGTAGCATCCCGGAGTCTAAGAGATGTTATCTGCAGTTGTGTCTATGACTAGGTAATACCCATTGTGTGGTTGTGAGATATAATATATCATGTAATTTTTTTGTTTCAATACGCTACTCCACCCTATCAGCAAGGGAAATAGAAACCCCGGGGATTATGAGCCCTAGGGGGGTATTTTCTGCAACATTATGGTTGGAGGATGGATGGATGACTACCCACTTTGGCCCTCCTCTCTTTTCATGGTAGTTAATGGTGCTAGCAGGAAAATTGGTTAGTTTTTACAATATATGCGTGTAGAGGGTTGTAATGTCTTGTGGTTATTAACACACATATATTCTGGATATAGTTTTCTCTGTACTACTATAGGTGCAACGTGCATAGGTGGTGATGGCTTGAGGATCCTTACTCGGTGTATGGGCTATAATGGCATGAGGTATAATACTCGACGTATGATACACATTATGCGAGTTGTGGTGGCTCCCAGAAACAACCTGGTTACTTTTTTGTGTGGACATTGTGGTTTTGTTTCACGAGGTGCATATTGTCGTGCTTTGCCCAGGTGTTTGCGGCCAAGCCTTTGTGGAGAGAGATGCTCAGGACGTGTGACGTTGGGGAAAAGCGGCAATCCAGTGGGGAAGTAGTAGCGGGGTACCCTTGATAATCATTATTATATGACATGTTATTGTATGCGTTACTTGGTGAGATTATCCATGGTGAAGTTGGGAACTTATTATACCTGTTTAGGTGAGATTTAGTTTCACTTGTTGTTCACAGTGCTTTAGCATTCTTTCATTACATTGCACGAGAGGCTTTGGGGAGGATCCTACTGATTATACAACTATACTCACCCTATGTATATATAAACTGATTTTCAAGTCACTTGGAGTAGGTTGGAGATCAAGATGGTTTCTACTAGCTTGGGGTTATAGGAGC
Source organism: Viscum album (assembly GCA_963277665.1). Classification (NCBI taxonomy): domain Eukaryota; kingdom Viridiplantae; phylum Streptophyta; class Magnoliopsida; order Santalales; family Viscaceae; genus Viscum; species Viscum album. The sequence continues at coordinate 324,396,697 of OY728156.1, forward strand.
AGTTTGGGCTTGTGGTTGCTGGTGTTTTTAGTTTATTTTGGGTACTTGTAGTTTTTTCCCTTTCAGTTGTAGTAATTTCTCATTTCATTGCATACGTGCTCTAGGGTTTATTTTATATTTCAATTCTGAGTTGGAGTTTGTTGGTGTATATCTTATCTCTCTGTTCTGAATATGTTCTCATAGAGGGTAATTCCTCCCATTTGTGTGTTTATTATACCCTCGGTGCTAGTCTCCAACCCGGGGCATACTGGGGCAGGACTCGGGGGTCATTATCTCCCTTTTCACATTTCCAACCCAGGAGGGGTACACTCTGTGGGGAGGGGGTCATGACAGAGTGGTATCGAATGGAGGTTGAGGGATAGGATGGATTTTGGAGTTAGGCACAGGTGAGGTTTCATGGGTTGGTAGGGTAACAGTGTCATTCATGTTTAGCATGTGAGGTTAACACTGGAGACCAGATGAGACATAAGAATTAAGGGCCCCCTATGATCTGATGTATGGACCTTTAAGTTTAAAATGTCTACAAAACAAGGTGATACTAGTTGCAGGGTGGATACCTAGGAAAGTATCATGATTCATTCATCCTTGTGACTGTGATTGAATTGGTAGACATTAGGATAGGTTGACCTAAAATGAATAAAATAAAACAATTAATTAATTAATGATTAGTCTTACATATTCCAGGTTCATGAGCCATACACTCCTTCATATCACCTACCATTTTCCATGATTTGGGACTTGTGGTAGAGAGTCTTCGAGTACCCTTGGAGTTTACTACGCCAGTTGGAGGTCGAGATGACTTGTTTGATGTATGTAGAGACTGGGAGTTAGTGTTGGGTCAACACCACTCCTAAGGAGATTTCATATGTTTATGAATACAACCATATGATTTCATCCTAGGCATTGATTGGTTGTATTCGGTACAGGCTATCGTGGATTTCGTCAGGAAAAAGTTCATCTTAATTGGTGGGGAATGAGAGTAAGTGGTGTTTGTTGGTGACAGAGATCCTCAGATTGGTCATAGGCACGTTCCATCCTTATCATCCATGATGGCTGAGATGATGCTGAGTTCTTCAGAGGATCAGCAGTTGGCGTTTCCTTAGGTCATAGAGGAGTACCCTGATGTCTTTCCATAAGAGGTTGTAACATTACCCCCTCGACGAGAGATCGAGATTGGGATTGAGCTACACACAAGAGCATCTCCTATCTCTATGTCTCCATATAGCATGGCCCCTTATGAGTTACGGGAGGTACGTATACATCTTGATGGTCTGTTGTAGTGCGGTTTTGTTCGGCCAAGTGTGTCACCATGGGGTGCATCGGTTTTGTTTGTGAAGAAGGCTGACAAAAGTTTGCGGTTGTGTGTCGATTATTATTGCTTAATCTAATTGAAAATAATGAATTGATATCATCTTCCGTGAATTGATGAATTATTCAATCCACTGAAGGGTGCAAGTAGGTTCTCAAATATCGACTTGCAGTCGGGATATCATCAGATGCGTGTGATGGATGATGATATTACGAAGACTGGTTTTCATTATCTTCATGGGAATTATGAGTTCGTTGTAATGCCATTTGGAATGAAGAATGCTCTAGCTTTATTCATGGGATTTATGAATGCTATGTTCCGTGATTTCCTGGACAAATTCATGGTAGTTTTCATCGACGACATCCTTGTGTACTCTACATCTGAAGAGGAGAATGCATAGAACCTACGATCCATTTTGGGAGTTCTTCACCAAAATCATCTCTACGGGAAGTTCTCGAAGTTTGAGTTTTGGGATTGAGAAGTCCATTTCGTGGGGCATGTGGTGTCCCAACAGGGATTAGCTGCAGATCCATCGAAGGTAGAAGTAGTTGTATCTTGGGAAGCCCCCAAGATAGTGTTAGAGGTTCCAGGTTTCCTTGGTCTCACATGCTATTATAGGAGGTTCATATCCAATTTATCATGATTTCTGACTCCTCTGACAGTATTGACCAAGAAGTTTCAGGCATTCATATGGACTGATCAGTGTCCGGCAGCATTCGAGTATCTAAAGGAGAAGTTAGTAAGTGTTCCAGTCCTTTGTCTTCCAGCTGAAGGAGTCCAGTTTGATGTTTTCTGTGATGCTTCACATCTAGGGTTAGGTTATGTTCTCACGTAGTAGAGGTTAGTTGTTTATTATGGATATTGGCAGTTGCATCCCCATTCATGAAACTATTCCACCCATGATCTTGAGTAGGTAGTCGTGGTGTTTTCTCTGAAGGTGGGGAGACATTACCTCTTCAGTGAGCTCTTTGTGGTTTTCACTGATCATATGGTTTTGAGGTATGTTTTCCACCCAACAAGACTCGAACATATGACAGCATCGCTGGATGGAGTTCTTACAAGAATACGACATCGAAATATCATATACACCTGGAAAAGGCAATGTGGTAGCTGATGCATTGATCTGAAAGTCACATAGTGATGCTATGAGTGAATTTGGTGAATCCAGGAGAGTAATAGAAGAATTTTCATCATTGAATCATGATATGGGAGAAGTTGGGGGTAGATGATGTCTTTTTCAGATGACTATACAGTCTTCCCATTTGCAGAAGGAGGAAGAGTCACAATTGGGAGATCTAGAGGTGGACGTTTGGAGAGAAAGAGTTATTTGTGGTGAGGCCACTGAAGGTCGGTCAGAGGATGAACAACACCATGTTTTGAATCATGGAAGGCTTTTTGATCCCTTGACAATGCACGAGACGGTTCTCCGAGAGTTCCATAGTTTTCTCTTAGTAGTACATCATGGAATTACAAAGATGTACCGATCCTTGAGGTGTCTGTTTTGGTGGCATGTGCTGAAGCGTGCGGTTGCTGAGTTTGTGTCTCGATGTTTAGTCAGCCAGATGGTGAAGGCCGAACACAGTTTTCCAGGTGGTCTTCTCCAACCATTATATATTCCTCAGTGGATGTGGGAGGACATCTCAATAGAATTTTTACAATTTTACCTCATGATCTGGGAGGACATGATGTATTTGGGTGGTTGTGGATCGTTTAACAAAATCGGCCCACCTCATAGTGATCAAGGAGTTGAGCACAGTGGATGTTTTGTTGAGGAAGTATCTAGAGGAGGTGGTGAGACTTGATAGAGTCCCTAGGATGATCATTTCTGATCAAGATCTTTGTTTTACCTCTTGTGTGTGGAGAGGTCTCCAACATGCTTTTGGTTCTCAACAATTCCTTAGCACTGCTTTTCACCCTCAAACGGATGGTCAAACATAGTGAGCCATCGAGACTCTGGAAGACATGTTACTCTCTTATGTTCTTGATTTTGGAGGATCATGGATGAGGCACCTACCCTTGGTGGAGTTCTCTTACAATAATAGTTTTCACTCCACCATCAGTATGGAGCCGTTTGAAGCCTTTTATGGTCGACCTTTCCGTTCTTCATTGCGAGGGACTGGGGTCAGTGAGTCACCAATTCTCGGACTAGAACTAGTGAAGAATACAATAGAGATGGTTCAGGTGATTTGTGGGAGGATGAAGACAGTGTAAGATCATCGGAAATCATATTCTGATCAAAGAGGGAGGCCCTTAGAGTTTAATTTTGGGGATCATGTGTTTATAAAGTTTACTCCCCGTCGTGGGAAAAAAATGTTTGGTCGTGGAAGTAAGCTTTCTCCCCAGTTTGATGGGCCTTTCGAGGTGTTAGCTCATGTTGGAATTGTGGAATATTGAGTAGCACTTCCCCCACAGATTATTTGGATACATGATGTTTTACATGTATCAAAGCTATTTCATTATCATCATGATGACTCCCACATTACTAATTGGGGAGAGATCGATGTTGATGATGATGCAACCTTTGAGGAGAGACCTGTGGAGATTTAAGATCGCAAGGAGAAGGTGTTGCACATGCGTTCTATCCACTTAGTTCGTGTCTTGTGGCGACACGGTGGCATGGAGGAGAGCACATGGGAACATGAGTCACAGATACATTCTCAGTACCCGGAGTTGTTTGATGTTTAACGCTTTTCATTTAATTATGTTCCCTTTGTGGATAGACCATTCATGTTTTATTTATTAATTTCATTTGTTTGTTTTTTGGCTTCCTCTCTTTTGAGAGGTATCTCAATGGGTGGTTGTTTGGATCTCGTTTCTTGTTTTTTTATTTTTAGGTTGGTTTTGAAATATCCAGGATGATAATGTTTTAAGAGGTATCTAATGTAATGGCCTGGACCTCTCTCGTCCATTACATTGTGAAAATTAGGGTTAGGAAGATGTTGCGTGAGTTTAGTGGGAGAATTATTTATTTGATGGGAGAGAGGGAGTAATTATAAGATAATAATGGGCGTTAATAATAATAATAATCATTAATGATAATGATGGAAACCGGTTGATGAAATTGAAAGATGATTTCTTTATATTATATTAAATAATAAATGGAATGGTTTTAATTTAATATGATAGTTGTTGGGCAAAAATCCCTCAAGGTAACATTGCAGCATTTTTGGGTTGATTGTGTTTGTTGACAAAGCAGGTTTCCATGGAGAATTGTCGAGTTCCCGAGAAGTTGTTGACATTCCATGTTGACAATGAACTTTGACAAAGGAAAGGACGATCTGGAGGCGGTACAAAAGAGCAGTACAAGGTGGCGCCGTTTTCCAGTGTTTGCCAAATTTTTGGGCCTGAAAATCGCCAATGGAGAATGGAGTGATATGTTGTTGGCGAAGGTTGAGGAGAGAGAAATGAAGGAGGTGTGCGGAAAAATCAAGCGTGGCGCGCAAAACTAGAGGGTTGCGCGAAATATTGAAGTGTGGCGTGCAAAACAGCGGGTTGCGCGAAATTGTATTTCGTGCAAAAGATGTTTCAAGGCCGAAAGCTTGAAAATCGGTAAAGGCATGAGGTGCGCGAAATTTTGGAGGCGTGCGCGGAAAATTGAAGTGGCGCGCGAAATAGCGGATGAAGTATTTCGCGCAAGAGGTGTTACGAGGTCCGAAGCTCGTAAAATGGCAAAGGCATGAGGTGCGCGAAATTATGGAGCAGTGCGCGGAAAATGGTTGTGCGCGGAAGATTTGTATTTCGCGATCAAAGCGGATTACGCGCTCAAGGAGGGTTTTTCGCGCGGGGTCGATTTTGCCTATAAATATGAAGTGACCCTCCTCCATTCAAGAGAGCTCAAGACATAGAAAATACCCGAGCTCTGGTGCGCGAAATTGAAGTTAGAAAGGGTGTTGCGCGTAAACTTAAAGATTGCGCGTAAAGTCAGCTGATTGCGCGAAAAGCTAAGGTTGCGCAGAAAGTTTGTGTTGGCGCGTAAAAGGGAGGTTGCGCGAAAAGTGAATTTCGCGCAAAGGCAGTGAATTGCGCGCAAGGCAGTTTCCAGGCTGTGCGTAAAAGTTGGAGGTTGTGCGAAAAAGGAATTTCGCGCAAATCATAGAAATTGCGCGCAAGGCACCGTAAGGGTTGCGCGTAAAAATTGAGGTTGCCCGGTAGATCTGGTGCAAAGTGAGATTCATCTGCTGGTGAAAGTTGGACTTCAACAGAGCATCTACATACAGAGGAAGATGCATTCTTTTATGAAAATGAAGAGACCTACAGGTCTATAAACTGTGATTGGATTCCCTTCTGGAGCAGTGAGCTTAGGAAGAGGAAGAAGGTGATCCTCTCCACCGGCAGTGAGCCAGAGAGAGAGAAACAGGGAGTGACCCTTGGGAAAGCAGTGAGCTGACCCTAAACATTGTAAAGGCAGTGAGCCTGGGAATAGAAGTGATCTAGCCCGAACATTGTAATCCACAGCTAGTGAAGTTTAGTGGACTTGGTACGACCGGCAACCTGTCGGCGTATGCTCCTTGGACGTAGCCCTTAGCGGTGAACCAAGTAAAATTGTTGTGTCCTGTGCTTGATTTACATTCTGTTTATATTGTGCAGCAGGAAAGAGAGAGAAGAGTGTTTTTCTTAACAGCGAAACAAGATCAGAACGGGCTTTAATTTTTAATTAGTCATACCCTGATTCACCCCCCCCTCAGGGTATTCAGCCTAGTGGACCTAACAAGTGGTATCAAAGGAAAAGGTTAACAGTTGATCTTCTCTCAATGGAGGTCACCAATCATAGAGGGATTCCGATCTTCGACGGATGTAATTTTCAGATATGGAAGAATCGAATGCAACACTATTTCCGATCTCTGGGAATGGATGTGTTTTCAGCAGCTATGCATGGTATCACAGCTGATATTACTAGTGGTGCATTATCAGAAGCTGAGCACAAAGAGTTGGATGCTGACTCCAAAGCAATAAACGCCTTAGGGGGAGCCCTCTCTAATCCCATTTATACAAAGGTGATGTCATGCAAAACGTCACATGCCATGTGGGAAAAACTTTTGAATATTTATGAAGGGGATACAAAAGTCAGAGAGGCAAAGCTGCAAGTGTTGTGGAACAAGTATGAAGATCTCAAAATGAACCCGAATGAGTCTGTTGATGCATTCTTTGACAGGGTAAATGCTGTGGTAGAAGACATGCGGGGTCTTGGAGAAATTATCGAAGACATTAAAATCGTAAAGCGCATCTTGAGAAAGCTTCCACCTCGGTTCAATCCGAAAGTTTCTGTGTTGGAAGATAAAGATCCGAAAGAGCTAACATTGGATAACCTACACAGCACTCTTGTTGCATATGAAATGAGAAATGATGACAACGAAGCTGTGGAAAAGGGGAAATCCAAAGAGGTGGCATTTAAGGCCATGAAGAGGCTCACTATTGAAGATTCTCAGGAGGAAGAAGAGTCAGATGAGGTGATGTCGTTCCTTTCTTCAAATCTGCAAAGAGGAAAAGGAAAGTTTAAAGGGAAACTTCCACTAGCATGCTTCCGATGCGGAAAGGTTGGTCATCTTGCTGCAAGATGCCCCAAAAAGATTCAAGAAGAAAGCGATGAAGATGAAGTTGAGATTCCCATGAAAAAATCTTCAGCCTATGTGAAAGGGAAGAAGCAGTTCAAGAGAAATTTCATTAAGAAAGAAGAATCTTCTTTCCCAAGAAATTGACAGTTCAGCTGAGTATGAGGGTGAAGAAGCTGAAGAGATAGAAAACTGTAGAGATCGTGGTCAAAATGCGATGGTGGCTGTTGCTAGTAGCGCTCTTGAAAAGAAAGAAACTGAAACTGATGAAGAAGAAGAAGAAATTGAAGGGAGAGTTGACATGGAAGCTGAATTAGAAGCACCTCTTGAAGAGATAGATGTTTGGCAAGCAAAAACAAAGAAAGCCAATAAGATAGTACGTGATGCCAAACTCTACATGCAACAACAAGAAGAAGAGAAGTCTGAGCTTGAGAAAGAAATTGAAAATCTTAAGTCTTCCAGGCCAGAGCGCACAGAAAAGGTTGATGCGCATAAGCTCGAGATTGAAGAGCAGAAAAGGGAGATCGATTGCTTGAGTCGAAAAGTGAAAGATCACGTCAAGCGTATTGAAGAGCTTGAAGAGGAAGTTGTCGGTCTGCGAAGAAAAGTTAAAGACCAGGAAAAACCTTTAAATCCCAACACATTCTTGGGAAATCAGGTCGTTACGAAGATGGAAAAGAAGAAAGAAGAGCCTAGTAGTTCAGCAGGAAAGAAGCAGCAATTGAACTCATATGTTAAGGCTGATTCATGGCTTATTCAGAAACAAAAATCTATGGCAGTTGAAGTTAGACCGCAAGCACCTATCCCGAGATTGAAAATGGATTTGAGCACAAAGCAGAATCAGAATACTCAGAGATCCAAAGGGGAAACTCGTAGTGCTGAAGTAACACGAAGGAATGCACCTATATCAGGTGTTATTGTTGTGGAAAGATGGGACATTCACAGTATGTGTGTTCCATAGCCAAAAGATATCGAAGGGAACAAGAATAGAGATGGCAGCCAAACAGAGAACGGTTTTCCAGAACCTTTTTTGAAGGACACTGTTTTTGGTGCGGAGGATTTGGACACATGGCTAGGTACTGCACTCCGACCATTCAGAAAAATGTGCCAAAGCAGAATCAAAATGATCGCAAGCAGCAGATCAGTAAACCGACAAGTGAGTTAAAAGTTCAGAACAGATTTGCAGTTTTGCAAGATGAAGCTGGTCCATCATACTCTGAGAAATAACAGAAGCCTCAATCCATGCCGAGTATGAAAGAAAAAGTATGGACTAGGAAGAAGAAAACTGAGAAGGCCGTAGTTGCTGAAATTGCCCTTAAAGCATCAGATCGTTCTGGTGTTTGGATCCTTGACAGTGGTTGCACATCCCACATGACGGGTAATAAGGATCTGATTACAGGAATAAAATATGACAAAGAAGGAGTTGTCAAGTTTGGAAATGATGAAGGCCTGAAGATTGTTGGCTCAGGAAAAGCCAAGTTTGGGGGCAAAGAAATGAGACATGCTGATGTCTTGGTGGTAGAGGGTCTCAGTCATAATTTGCTTAGCGTCAGTCAACTATGTGACTCTGGGCACTCTATACTATTTACCAAGAAGATGGGTATTGTTAAAGGAAAAGATGGAATAATCATTCTTCAGGGAAAACGAACAAAGGGGAATCTTTACCTGGTAGGTGGGGAAGAAGATTCATGCCTTTTATCCAGAGAAGAAGAAAATCAGCTGTGGCATAAGCGACTTGGTCATCTATGTCAACCATCTATGGAAGATCTGGTAAAGTGTGATGCTGCTAGAGACCTTCCCAAACTGTCACGTGATCGCACTCATAAGTGTGATGCTTGTCAACAAGGGAAGATCATCAGGAAGACATACAGGCCAAAGGAACAAAAAGCAACTCGAGTGCTCGAATTGGTGCATGCTGATGTATGTGGACCTATCTCACCACGAGCTATAGATGGGAAAAGGTACTATGTTCTTTTCATTGATGACTATAGCAGAATGGCCTGGGTATTCATCATAACCCATAAGACAGAGGTGTTCAGTTGCATAAAGCAGTACAGGAGGGAATCAGAAAAGATGCTTGGGCAGAAAATTCTGAAGTTTCGTACTGATAACGGTACGGAATTTACAAACAGTCAGGTTGAAAACTATCTCGAGAAACATGGGATAAGGCATCAAGTTTCATCAGTAAGAACTCCCCAACAGAATGGAGTAGTTGAAAGGAGAAATTGGATCATCAACAACATGGCCAGAACAATGCTTATTGATAAGGACCTTCCAGAGAAATTTTGGAAGGAAGCAGTTTTGACGTCGGTCTATGTTTCAAACAGGTCCCTGTTATGTCCGAAGCAAGGGAAGACTCCGTATGAACTGTGGTACGGAAAGAAGCCAACGTTGAAGTACTTTCGAATATTTGGAAGTAAGTGTTTCATTCTCAACAAAGAACATCATAGGAAGTTTGAGGCACGAGGAGATGAAGGAATATTCCTCGGCTATTCCGGGAAAAGAAAAGCGTATAAGTGTTTCAACAAAAGGCTGGGAAAAATCATTGAAAGCAATGATGTCACTATAGTAGAAAATGAGCAGAATACTCAACGATCCAGTGAACAGTTCCTGGATGAAAGTGATGATGAGGTAAGCAACCCAGGGGGAGCAGAAGTGGCAGAAGCTGACTCTGAAGAATATACTGATGATGAAGAGGAAAGTGTCAAGTCGGTGTCTGTGAGAAAGCCAAAGAGACGAGCTGAAATTGATAGGCAGAATATCATTGGTGATCAAAAAGCTCCAGTTCAAACTCGAAGAATGAAATCATCACAGCAAGCATCGTTTTTGTCTCAAGTGGAGCCGAAATGTTTTTCTGATGCAGCTGAAGATGAAAACTGGGTTCAGGCCATGAACGAAGAGCTTGATCAAATTGAGAAGAACCAGACTTGGGAGATTGTTTCGAGGCCAGTAGACAAGAATGTCATTGGGACCAAATGGGTCTATCGCAATAAGATGAATGCAGATGGCACAGTAATTCGGAACAAAGCACGTCTAGTGTGCAAGGGGTACTCCCAGATCGAGGGAATTGATGTTGATGAGACATTTGCACCGGTTTCAAGGCTGGAGACAATAAGATTATTCCTAGCCATCGCAGTGCAATGGAAGTTCAAAGTGTTCCAGATGGATGTCAAATCTGCATTCTTGAATGGTTTTCTGGAAGAGGAGGTGTATATTGAGCAGCCAGATGGTTTTCTCATTCATGAGGATGAGAACAAAGTTTGCAGGCTGAAGAAGGCATTGTATGGGCTGAAACAAGCACCAAGGGCATGGTACTCAAGGCTTGATCAGTACTTGAAGAAGATTGGTTTTCAGCGTGGAGGAGTTGATTACAATCTCTATTTCAGTAATGACAGTAATCAAAGGATGATGGTGTTGGTTTATGTCGATGACATAATATTTGGTGGATCAGATGAAGCTCAGTGCAGACAGTTTTCCGAATTCATGAAAAATGAGTTTGAAATGTCAATGATTGGAGAGCTAACGTTTTTCCTTGGTCTACAGGTAACACAAGGAAGGAATGGAACATTCATTTCTCAATCTAAATATGCCAAGGAGGTCCTGAGAAGGTTTGGAATGGAAAATTCCAAGGAGATGAAGACTCCGGTGGCTACCCGGATGAAATTATCAAAAGATGAGGATGGCAAGGCAGTTAATATCACAGAATACAGGAAAATCATTGGAAGTCTGTTATACTTAACCGCAACAAGGCCTGATATTGTTTTCGCCACATGCCAAGCAGCGATATATTAGAGTAATCCCAAGGAAAGTCACATGCTTGCAGTGAAAAGAATACTTCGGTATATTAAGGGCACGATGGACTTCGGCTTGACATACAATGACAAATCTCAGACAGAGTTATTGGGGTACACTGATGCAGACTGGGCCGGTTCAGCGGATGATAGAAAATCAACGTCAGGTGGTGCATTCTATCTTGGTGGGTTGTGTATTTCTTGGCTAAGTAAGAAGCAAGATTGCATTTCATTGAGCACCGCAGAAGCTGAGTATATTGCGGCCACTCAAGCATGCACACAGTTATTGTGGATGAAACAGCAGCTTGAAGATATGGGAGTTGAAGTGAAGTCTCCGATCGGAATCCAGTGTGATAACTCAAGTGCTATCAATCTCAGCAAAAATCCCGTCCATCACTCAAGGACAAAGCACATTGAGATCAAGTATCATTTCATCAAGGAGAAGGTTGAGCAGGGAATCGTGAAGTTGGAGTACGTGCCTACAGAGCTACAGGTTGCAGACATTCTGACAAAGGCCTTACCCAAGGAAGCTTTTGAAAGGCATCGACTGGCTCTGGGAGTTCAGTCAATTCCCCACACTTGAAATAGAGTGGATGTGGCCCCCCCCCCCCTCTCCCCGAGGTATGGTGTGTTTTTCCCTAATGCGCTGATATGTGTTCTCTACTATGTTACAGACTACAAAGGCGTGACCTTTGGGTTCGTTGACAAAGGGGGAGAAAAGTGCTTGACAAGTTCTTGACAAAGGGGGAGAAAAGTGTTAGTTCAAGAGAGAAAATAGTGCGGAGATTTGATAAATCATAATTGTTACGGGGAGAAGCTGATAGGTGGAGCAGCCAGAAAGGGGGAGCAATGAGAAAGGGGGAGTATGAAATCTGACGATGCTAGAAGTGATCGATCAAATCATAGATATCACGACAGCTGAGGATCGTGATAAAAGCAGAACAGTGGTGATGGAATGGTGTGAGACGGTGTCCAGCTACCAACAATTGGTATCAACTTAAGAATTCACCAATTGGTATCAGTGTGGTTCAACAACTGGTTTTATTTTAAGAATTGGTATCAGGGTGGAATCGACAATTGGGGTCTGACATGAAGTGATTCATTGATGAACTTTTCATACTACTCTTGTTTCTCATGCCGAACATTGCTCATGTGGGCTTAGAGTACATGTTAAGTGAATCCTTGAACGCTATCATAATCGCAAGAGGCGAATGGTGGTTGCAGCTGGAAGAAGACTCAGTGAGGTATCAAAGTGCAGAAAATATTTCTGAGCAGAGTTGTAAAGAGTTGTCAACAAACCCAAAGGGGGAGATTGTTGGGCAAAAATCCCTCAAGGTAACATTGCAGCATTTTTGGGTTGATTGTGTTTGTTGACAAAGCAGGTTTCCATGGAGAATTGTCGAGTTCCCGAGAAGTTGTTGACATTCCATGTTGACAATGAACTTTGACAAAGGAAAGGACGATCTGGAGGCGGTACAAAAGAGCAGTACAAGGTGGCGCCGTTTTCCAGTGTTTGCCAAATTTTTGGGCCTGAAAATCGCCAATGGAGAATGGAGTGATATGTTGTTGGCGAAGGTTGAGGAGAGAGAAATGAAGGAGGTGTGCGGAAAAATCAAGCGTGGCGCGCAAAACTAGAGGGTTGCGCGAAATATTGAAGTGTGGCGCGCAAAACAGCGGGTTGCGCGAAATTGTATTTCGTGCAAAAGATGTTTCAAGGACGAAAGCTTGAAAATCGTTAAAGGCATGAGGTGCGCGAAATTTTGGAGGCGTGCGCGGAAAATTGAAGTGGCGCGCGAAATAGCGGATGAAGTATTTCGCGCAAGAGGTGTTACGAGGTCCGAAGCTCGTAAAATGGCAAAGGCATGAGGTGCGCGAAATTATGGAGCAGTGCGCGGAAAATGGTTGTGCGCGGAAGATTTGTATTTCGCGATCAAAGCGGATTACGCGCTCAAGGAGGGTTTTTCGCGCGGGGTCGATTTTGCCTATAAATATGAAGTGACCCTCCTCCATTCAAGAGAGCTCAAGACATAGAAAATACCCGAGCTCTGGTGCGCGAAATTGAAGTTAGAAAGGGTGTTGCGCGTAAACTTAAAGATTGCGCGTAAAGTCAGCTGATTGCGCGAAAAGCTAAGGTTGCGCAGAAAGTTTGTGTTGGCGCGTAAAAGGGAGGTTGCGCGAAAAGTGAATTTCGCGCAAAGGCAGTGAATTGCGCGCAAGGCAGTTTCCAGGCTGTGCGTAAAAGTTTGAGGTTGCGCGAAAAAGGAATTTCGCGCAAATCATAGAAATTGCGCGCAAGGCACCGTAAGGGTTGCGCGTAAAAATTGAGGTTGCCCGGTACATCTGGTGCAAAGTGAGATTCATCTGCTGGTGAAAGTTGGACTTCAACAGAGCATCTACATACAGAGGAAGATGCATTCTTTTATGAAAATGAAGAGACCTACAGGTCTATAAACTGTGATTGGATTCCCTTCTGGAGCAGTGAGCTTAGGAAGAGGAAGAAGGTGATCCTCTCCACCGGCAGTGAGCCAGAGAGAGAGAAACAGGGAGTGACCCTTGGGAAAGCAGTGAGCTGACCCTAAACATTGTAAAGGCAGTGAGCCTGGGCATAGAAGTGATCTAGCCCGAACATTGTAATCCACAGCTAGTGAAGTTTAGTGGACTTGGTACGACCGGCAACCTGTCGGCGTATGCTCCTTGGACGTAGCCCTTAGCGGTGAACCAAGTAAAATTGTTGTGTCCTGTGCTTGCTTTACATTCTGTTTATATTGTGCAGCAGGAAAGAGAGAGAAGAGTGTTTTGCTTAACAGCGAAACAAGATCAGAACGGGCTTTAATTTTTAATTAGTCATACCCTAATTCACCTCCCCCCTCTCAGGGTATTCAGCCTAGTGGACCTAACAATAGTAACCATGGTAAACTAATTTAATGGGATTAAATTCGAACATTAATGGTGGGTGTTATTATTATTAATTTTATTAATAATAACCCTGAATTGATAGTGGATTTGGGTTCCACACACAATTATCACATAGGGGGAAGGAGGAGGTGTGGAAATAGAGTTGTGTGTGAGTGATTGAAAATTTATTCACTTTTAATAATCATTATGATATTAATGCCAATAATGATAAAATAAAATAAATAAGTTAATAAGGATTAAATAAAGGGAAGGAGCCACTTTTGTAAGAGCATGAGGGAATTGTGGAAGATAGAAAGATATTGGAGAGAGAAAGAGTGTAAAGGAAATAAATATTTAAAATTTAAAGCAATAAAACAAAGAAGTTAAAAAAATAAAATAAATCAAGGTGGAATGGTGTGATGCGGACAAAATTGGGTAGATTTTGTGCAAAGATATTGAATGTGAGAATTTAAGGAATTAATTTAAATTAAATTAATAATAATAAAAATTTAATTATTATTTTCATTGGGAAAACTGAATTTTGACGGCATCTTCCTCGTGCAACCTCAGTTTCATGAACCGTCAGTGGCAGTGTGACCCAAACATGGAGATGGAGTTTATGAGTCCAATAATGGATGTCTTTTTTGGGTTTTCGGATCGAGAACCCAAAACGCTCGTGAATTAATAGATTTAATATTATTAATAAAACATCGACCTGCAATAACTCCTGCGTGCGATGTCCAATTGACTTCTTGTCTATGGCGATGTGATCCTGTCATTAATACGATCGATTCATGTCTAATGTGGGATATTAAAATATGGTTCGTGGCTCGGGTCCACGAAACCCCCAATAATAATAATAATAATAATAATAATATGGGATCTTGTATCCAACATATCTCCCTTATAATATGTTGGAATTGTGAACCGACTGTGATGTTGCAACCCAGAAATTATGACTGATGATTCAAAGACCATAAATCCTATATTAATTATTCCTTCGGCTCGGTATGTTTTTACTCGGTCAAACCATGTGGGTTAATGTGATCCTCTTTTAATGGGTAATTAAGTGTATCTTAAACCGTCGCCCCATTAAATCGTTAAAAGGGACAAGATATCATCCTACCTTGTTCTTCCTCTTTGTTCTCGACTATGAGACGCTAGAACATTTCAGTCCTTCTCGTAAGAGTTTCACAATCAAACTTTACTCCTCGGATTGGTTCTGCTCTGTTTTTATGCAACCAAGTTGTTTCGATCAATCCTCAATATAAGGTATGCTTTGTAGTCGTTCCTTTGGGATCATCTTCTCCTATTTCTCCCTTCAATATTACAACATGTAATCAGCATTCTTCTAATGGGGATTTTCTTGGGGTTTTGTTGGTGCGGTCATATCGTGGCATCCTTGGGTGGATGCAGTTGGCGTGAGAGGAGGATCTTGACTCGTTGTGTGGATAAAGAACGTCAAGAACTCTTCGAGGTAGGTGATTTCTTGCTTCTATTTTCTTTTACATGAATCTTTATTGTTATCATGTTTAATCCCACTGGATGACAAATGAATAGACATAATAAATATTTTAACTGGATAAATAAATTGATATCGATCGTATGTTCTTGCCTCATGTTTTTCTAGATAGTGTGATATCTATTCTTGCGTTTATTAGCTATTCGTTTCTGATGGAAATCATTAATGAATTTAAATTGGTATTAATTGATAATTCATTGGATGAAGATAAAGATGCATGTAAACGAATCTATTTCTTATTGTAATTCGATGTAAATCAAATTGGTGTAGTAAGCATGTTTAATTATTTGTGATAGCTTACTGATTAGGTTTCCCGAATATGGAACCTAAAAATAAAAAATCTGTTAATTCAATATGTATTAATAAACTCATTGTTTTTATAATTCCTTTAAGGGTTCTGAGTTACCCTCTTGATTGTTAAAGGGCCAAGAGCCTAAATAAATGTGGTGTTGGTTTTCCTGCTGTTTGTGCTGTGATGTGATCTTAGATGGATGTTGTGATATGTTGGGGCAGGAAGGCTTTTGGTTATGGTAGCAGATGACTAATAGAGTGGCGAGACGCATCAATGTATACATGAGGGGGTTAGGGAGGACACCGGGGATGAGAGAAAGGAGTGGATATGATTTTTGGATGCTTGGTAATTTTTATTTTTTATTTATCTGCTTTAATTTTCCCCCACTACTCAATGCAGATGGTCTTACATACCTTTGTTCCGAATGAGGCTAAGACACACGAGGTATGACACATGCTTTCAGTGTTTAGATTCTCAAGGAAGGATGGTTATATGCTATTTCTATAAGCCACACAGACTCGACGGGTAGTAAATCTAGTCACCGTGTTGAGCCCCCTTGTGTTCAATAACATATAATATTATTATAAAATGCCTGGGAATGTAGGAAAGTATTTATATAATTAATAATTTATTAAATTGTGTTAAACCATGGGTATGGAGTTGCTGGAACATAATGATGAGGATATAATTTTTGATGGAAAATTGACTTTAGGTGTGATGCTAATGAAATTTAATGTGGAATTGTTCATGGTTAACTAATTTTTAATGAAATTATTAACATACACTAGAACTGATAAAAAGGGAATTATGTAACCTAATACAGCTCTTTAAATGGTTGTGTGATTATATGATACCTAGTCTTAGATGTAGCAGCCCGGAGTCTGAGTGACGTTAGATGTAGTTGTTTCTAAGACTAGGTAATGCCCATAGTGTGGTTGTGAGATATAATATATTTTATACGTTTTGTTTTTATATACGCTAATCCACCCTGTCAGTAAGGGAAACTAACACATCGGGGATTCTGAGCCCTGGGGGGTGTTTTCCCCAACATTCTGGTGAGAGGATGGATGACTGACTACCCCCTTTGGCCCCGCTCTCTTCTCTTGTTAGTTACTGGTGTTGGCTGGTACAATGGTTAGTTTTCCCCATATATGTGCATGGATGGATTTAATGGCTTGTGGTTATTCACACACATATATTCTGGATATAGTATTCTATGTACACCTATAGGTGTAATGTGTATAGGTTGTGATGGCTTGAGGATCCTTACTTGGTGTATGGGCTGTAATAGATTGAGGTGTAATACACGATGTATGATACACGTTACGAGAGATGTGGTGGTTCCAAAAAACTACCTAGTTACATTGGTGTGTGCACTTGGTGGTTTTGTTGCATGGGGTGCATATTGTGGTGCTTCGCCCAGGTGTCTGCGGGCAATCCTTTTTGGAGAGAGATGCTCAGGACGTTCGACGTTGGGGAAAAGCTGCAAAGTACTGGTGAAGTAGTAGCTGGGTACCCTTGATATTCCTTATTATATGATATATTCTTTCATGTGTTACTTGGTGATAGTTTCCATGGTGAGGATGGGAACATAGTATACCTGTTTAGTTGATGAGTTAGTTTCACTTGTTCTTCATTGTGCTTTAGCATGTTTTCTTTACTTTGCACAAGAGTCTTCGGGGACGAACCTACTAAGCATACTGTTATACTCACCATATGTATATATAAACAGTTATTAGGTCACTTAGAGCATTTTGGAGATCAAGCTGGTTTCTACTAGGTTGGGGTTGCAGGAGCTATTTGGGCTTGGGGTTGCTGCTATTTTTACTTTCTTTTGGGTACTTGCAGTTTTTCTCATTTTAGTTGTAGTAATTTTGCGTGGCATTACATACGTACACTCGGGATTCTTTTATATTTCAGTTTTGAGTTGGAGTTGGTTGGTGTTAATCTTATCTCTCTCTTCAACATGTGTTCTCTTAGAGGGTAATGCCTTCCATTTGTGTGTTTATTATACCCTCGGTGCTAGTCGCCAACCCGGGGCCTACTGGAGGTGGGACTCAGGGGTCATTATCTCCCTTTTCACATTGCTGACCCAGGAGGGTACACTTTTTGGGGAGGGGTCGTGACACCCATTCACATCATATTCAAAGCAGTTTGACTTGTGAAAATTGAAGGATACTCATCTGTAATAATATTCTATTTGGGATTGTAAATGAAGATGATTTTCTATCTAACAAATCATTTCAGAAAATCAAATAATTATCATAATAGTGAGCAAATAGTAATAGAAAATATTAATGACTATGGAAAATTAGTGAACTTTTTGATCATTTATGACCTTTATTGTAGTGTTTATAACTCGATAGAACTATATAAGGATACTGAAAAGAGGTTCCTAACCCTCCAATTAATGTAGAAGATACAAGAATATTGAATATCTCAATTTATAAACAGAACAAAAGGATTATTCGAAGATACTACGATCATATATTCCAAAATATATGGTTCATCATCCTTTCACATCAGAGTATGATCAACATTATGTATCCTAATTGTGTCACTATGTTACATTAAAATGTGTATTTCTTGTGTAAAAATTCTATATAGTCCCCAAAAATAATATCCACAACCATTATCATGACCAATGGATTCCCAACTATTAATCATATGCGGTATAGTAGTCCCAACCATAGAGCTATCACCTAATCATGAACAACTACCACCATGTTGGTGTATAAAAATTAGGGATAATATTTACTTGACCAATTATTCAACACTAATGATAATACATGGTTTTAGAGGTAAACTATTGTTTCTTATTCCACTATCCCACATATTGATTTTAATAAATATCTTTATACAATGGCAGAGGAATGGATGTGTCACCTCTCTAATGAGACAGACTGCCACCACCAAGGTGTCATTTACAAAAATGGAATTTCTAACTACTTGATGAACTAGTATCACTATAACCATAAGAGGATGATCACATGGTACCATAATTGTCATGGATATTCAACATAGTATCCACGATGAGTTCACATTCAATAAAAATGATGTTGGTAAAAATATGGTCATGTATAACTTTATGTCATAACTCATACCATCCTAAATGTTTTGATAAAAGTCTCATCACATTATACGCGGGGTGAAAAACACTAAATCTTCATGATAAGATTTTAATAGTAAATAACTGTCATATACCCCTATTTCATCTATATAAACAACATGGAATTTTCTGTCATCAAACATTAGGGGATGATATGATTGAAAAATTGTGTTTGGAAGTCCTTATAGGTTATCCCAAAAAATATATCACCCTATAAAATGACAATCCAAAAATATTGTGTTTCTCCCAAAACATTGAACTAAACAATTTCACACTCTAATCATACCATGTCTTTTAATGCTCAAGGATTTACTGTATGGACTCCATCCACTACTCATCTACCTTAAGACAACCATCAACTAAGATCAATGTTTTTGTTGTAGATGTAACTCATGAATATGATTAGACATGGATGTTTCAACTTGAGTAACCACTTATCCTTCTATTGGAATACCAAATTAATACTCTATAAAATCTATTCATCGCCAACTAGATGCTAAACTGGAGTTTAATATTTCCTACCCACTACTGGTGATTTCTCAGCAGTTACATCATAGTGTGGGACCATGATTGTCTAAGGTGGAATATCAATAAAACTTATACATTAACATCATATAACATCATAACATGAGAAATATAAATGCTCTTATAAAACAAAATGTGTTCAATATCCCACTACCATCGACATAATTATTAGTGGGTACCCTAAAATAATTTTTTATCTCAATCCTAGTTAACAAATCATGATTATACATCTTATCCTCATATAGGGTTCTATGATGTAGACTTCTAATTTATTTTGAGGATCCAAAGTGTATGATGCTTTATATGTTAATATTTTTCTTAGATAAGCTATCATTCACAATCAATGACAAAAAAATTATAGGTTTCTTACATGAAATTTATTGTTCCCAAACCTTCATTTAAAAGTAAATTCATATGAAAATTTCAAAAATATTTCCTCTAGTAGTTGGTCATGTATTTTTCCACCATATTGAAAATTTAGAATACAACATATGAATCACTGAAGACATATTAAATTATCATATATTTATTATCCATATGTAGATACATATATTTACATATAAAACAAAATAAATCAATGAAAAATAATGAGAGTCATGTAAATCCAATGTACATAGAATGATGCATGAACACACAAACACGCATACACACTCATTCTATAGTGGTCTAAGAGATAAAACTAAAAAAATAAATAGAATGAAAATAACATTCTACACTCAAGGTGAAATAACCCAATAAAAAACAATATAATTCTATAAACAACAATCTTGGCCTGGTTGGTTTTTCTTGTTCATTTGAAGATGGTGATATACACACATAAACAAGCATCTTCTACACATTATCTTCTCATATCTGTCGGCCCTAAATATTTATATTGAATAAAAAGATATATGATTCCCATTGGTAACATACTGACCTTTCTCACATTGAAATATAATGATATTGATATGCCACAAGATTTTAAGTTGTTCCTCCCAGATATCAAAGGCGATTGAATATGACTGGGGGTTTTATAATATTCATTATGGATAACATTGACTTTATAAGAGTGAAATAATAGTGGAAAATAATAGAAATTAAATTTATCACATAAAAAAATATGAAACATAAATAAATGTCTTATAATTAATCATAAACCATTCTATGGAAAAAAAATTGGAACACGGATATAAAGAGTTATACATAGTGAAAATCATATACAATAGGTACCAAAAGATTGAAAAATAAAAAATAATTTAATGAGTTAACTAACACAACATGAATGATTTAGTAATTATACATAAACCAAATTACTATTCCCTAACCAATATTTGAAATCCACCATCTGACGTCAGGCACTATCCCTTGTCTTGACATCAAACCATATTTCTACCCTGGTTCCAAACAATGACCAAAATTGTGTGTCAGTAAAACACTATAAGCCACATAAAATTAAATTTGTGTGTATATATATATATAACATACATGAAAGTTTTTGTTGATATAAAATATCCTTGAATAATAAAAACATTATTTAGATATATATAAATTAAATAGAACCACCATATATCATTAACTCGAAGACAATAGAATACAATAAATACATCAACCATTGAAGGGGTGTCTATAAGAATTTTTATAGGACTATAATAAACATAAAATAATGAAACTTATTTCATGTGTTTTGAATTGAATCATGAACTATACCTATTTATTTTTTCATGAACAATACGTAGTAATACCGACCACCCATATATTTGTTTGTCAGTAAATAAAAAGTAACATTGATTACCACTTCAAGTGTTTTCTCATCCATGGAAAATTATAAAAATATAATTCCACATAGTGAAAGTATTTAATACATTCAGAAATCATAGAATGAACCATAATTCATTACTTTATAAATCAACATATCAATACATATATTATCAATAAAAATTAGTGATTTCAATTCAAAAACCAATAAAATTTTTAATATTCCAACTTACACATTCAAAGCTACATTTCTATAACCATTTCATAATGTTTTCAGTTTAGAGAATTGTATTTCCAGGTAGTAAAATTTATATATTCCATTAGTAATATAATATAGATTACATGTCATGATAAAATATAATATTTAGCTTTAATTTATGTTTTAGGGGCCTCACACAAAATTTTGGTTTCATTCATGACACATTCACTTCAACTGGATGTATGCGTCTATATGAAGAAAATATATAAAATTTACCATATTCTAAAAAAAGTTTACACAAAAAATATAATTATTTTATTAGGCCTAAAATTAGGGAAATGAGGGTATTTAATTGAATACTTAAAACAGGTTCCTATTAACTGAAATGTTTTCGTATAATATTACATAGAAACAAAATATTAAATATTCAATGAAAATTTATAAACATTAATGTAACTTACATTCATAAAAAATGTCACTCCCAATGTCCATGGGTAATTGGAGACTCAACGTGGTAGTGATGAAAGGGGAAATCAGGTTTCAATGTTTATAGAATAAAATTGTGGACCAATATCCAAATAAATCACCTAATGTTAGAAATATAAAACTTTTAAATCAAAAAAATATTAAAAAAATTAATCCTCTATTCATTAGTGATCTGTTGGATATTACATCATCTATCTTGTTTAGAGAACGGTTATCCAATACCATGTCACTGGCTTGTCGATGTTCCCAAAACACCTTACATGGAATCTAGCATTCCATCAACAATTAGGTGGCCCCGTTCTAGCTACCAAATCAGACTATACCATTATTATGGTGTCCAATTTCATGTACCAAAACATATGGTTTTCACCCTCTACCATTCCTCCTCTAAAAACATGCAAAAATATCCATAAATATGACGTTTAGTAAAAAATAAATTGGATGCATATCATTAGAATAGGGTGGGAGTGACATGATATAATGTCAAATAAAAGCTATCTGCAAATTTAATTAGCACCCACCATACCTAAATGGGTCCAAAAAAATATATTAGTTATTATATATTATGATAATGGGATTAACATGTCTGGTGGTGTTCCATAAATAATTCTTTATTTAAATGTAATGAACTCATTTCAGCATGTATGTTGTGAAATATAATGAATTTATTTATCATAATAATGCTAATGGTATATTAATTTTTAAGTGATACAATATTTTTTTCAATGAATTTCGATAGAAATGATGTTATAATTTTAGGAAATTAAGGTCCATCAAAAGAAAAAATCCTCATTGATGTGATTAATGATGCTAAAAAAATTGGTCAATGGAGGATATTTCAACATGAATGATTTTATTTTAATACCTCTCACATTGATTATGAAATTAAAATAATGGTTATGTGTATAGAATGGAGTTTCATGGTTCCAATGATTCAAAAAACTATTTGATCCCATTAATATTCATATAGTCATAATAGAATGTGGTGAAATGAATTGTGTCTTGAATATCTATATTTGTACCATTATTTCACTATTAGTAGATCTGATTTGTGATGATGATTCACTAAAATTGAGTATTTGACATGAGTGATGTGAGAGTTACAAAAACATATTGAGTATCAATTTCACATGATAGTTAGTGTATTTCCCAAAAAAGTACTATTTAATATTATGAAAAGCTTATTTTAGAACAAAATCAACAAAATTTTTAATATATCATTGAACAAAGATCTTATTGATTGTGTATAATCTTCTCATGTAAATGGTAGTCATTTTGAGCATAAATTTACTCTAATTTAATGGATTATATTGATAATATTCATTCTTTTGATTTATTATCCGCATACTATTAGCGTTTTCCAAATGGATGTGAAGTCATAAATCTATAATGTTGATTTTAATATATTGGAATAGATTAAAAAATATAAGTTTATTAACCATGGTTGTGATGGTTCAAATGACTGAATGTTTAATGATGTTCCATAACACCATAACAACGTTTACTAGGATTTTTATTAAAATAAATAATGTATCCCAATGGGAATTCAATTCATCAAACAAAATTTTATTAATCTATTAATGTCATGGGAGGCAATGCATACTATCTTATTCAATTTTATGTGTATATGGACAATTATATACAATAATAGAATAAATAAATCATGAATATACATAATTACAAATTAGGAATAATATTTATATTCCAAGGATTTTTGTGGTGAAATTTTTCTTTGGTTCTAAAGACACTATTAAAATATATTTTTTATATCTCTCACAAGATATGTATTTTAGTCGGTTATTATAAATGGTTTTTTTGGGTGAATAAATACATTTTTTCACTCCAATTGTTTGTTATGATAGTATTTATTTGGATGAATACAAATGTTCTATGAATGAGATGGAATTCAGAGGGCGTAAAGTCTACATAATTTAATTTATCGTGTAAAGACTATATAATGTGATTATAATTACACTTTTCTTAATTCCAAAATATCATTAAAGAGTCATATTATATGGAAGAAAAATTAATAATGTTATACAGTAATTGAAAATTTGATTATCTATAGATGTATGGATGAAATATAAAACCGAATATCTCTATATATAAAATCATTGATTTGGGATGTGATTTTTGGCATATAAAAGATACTTCCTTAGGTGATTTATTTCTAAGTGGATTTTCTATTTCATGAAAATCCATGAATTATAATTATTTCACCCATATATCAATAGAATCGGATTTTTTTTTCAAAAGTCAATATTCATATGATATGAATATATTGTGAATTAGAAGAATATATGGTGTATGGTACACACCAATTTCTGATTGTAATTGATAATAATAACAATATATTGCCCATTTCAATTAATTATATTAAAGATTCATGGTAAAATAATTTTGAAATCGAGGTACACTTCAATAATATGATGGAATAATGTGCATAGATTTCACTCGTGACATTCTCTATATGGGATAAATCTTTTTCTTAGAGAAGATATTATATCACCCACACTGTTTTATCCTATAGTAATGTGTTGAGAATATCATTATTATTATTTTAATGATATTAATAGTTTATTGGGGGAATACATTCGTTTTTAAGATAAAAAGATGACTTATTATTTTGCAACTAGATAATTAATGAGTTTGAATATCTACGGTGTCATGTTAATATGAACAAGAATTGAATGAATAGTGTTCTTCTACAGATGAACAAATCGTACTGTGTATGATTGCTATCATGTTTTAGCATGATCACATTTATATTACAAGAATATATCATTTTTCTTTATAAGAATAAAACAAAAATTTGTTACTCATAAATTGAAATTTATTAATCTATTTAAGTACTGACTATTCTATATAAATATTGGTCAGGCTGTGATGAGTTCAATATAATTCCATGTATCCTAAAAACCAACATATAATTACATTATAAAAACGGATTCAATTTTATGTAGTTTGAGTATTTTTTTTATTTCTATATTTATATAATTCATTTTAAATTATATAATAAAGTGGATACATTCATAGAGTAAAATTTTCTAGAAAAACCATATCATTATGCTTACACGCATATTAAATCCAAGAAACATTTTCTTATTTTATGATAATTAATCATTAAAGAAATCTTGAAGTTGATAAATTTAATAATCATCTAAAGATGATGTGAAATAAAGTTGAATTTCTTTGTTGATATAATCATGTCAATGGAAAGGTTCTGAAAATCACGAAATCACATTTCCATGTGAAACAAATAAAAAACCATGAGGAGGGTAACCTTTTTTTATAATAAAACAACATGAAAACCAATAAAAAACATCCATAATGAGAAAATAAATATTTTCTCATTGATAAAAATTTAACCCCATTAGTGATAATAATTTAAACCATTAATTCATCTTCAGGCACGTGGGATCACTTAATAATATTTCATTGGAAAAAACGTTTCAACATTCAATATTCATAATCTCATGAAATAAAATGATTTCATTAAAAACCATTTAGAAATGATAATATATTAATATATTAATATTAGATAATCATAATCAAAACACATTTTCACTATTTTTTAACATGTGATAGAAAAATGAATCGCATTTAATTCCATAGATTTAACCAACTTAGTTATTCCCCTTATTTTCTCATTAAAATGCTACATCATTACTAAATAATTAGGGAGAAACATAACCCACAATGGTCTTTTTGATATATATATTTTTCACCCATCATTATATAAAAGTATAATATACCATATCTGGAAAAAAAGTACTTCTTTCACAATTTCATAAGAAATCCGTTGAAAAACCAATTTTAGAAAATAAGAAAAATTAATTCCATATTTCACATTACTATAATTAGAAATATTCATCAATACTAGAAAACCAAAACAATTTATCACTTCATTAATGTATTTGACTATGATATAATTAAAATTTTCAATTATAGATGGTGGTTGAAAATTATTAATGGTTATGATTGTTGGAAAATTCGGTTATGTTGTATATAAATATATATATTCAAATACTGAAAAAATTAAAATACAACTCATACCAAAATTGAAATAAATCATGTTTAAAAATTATTAAAAAGTAAAATATATAATAAATTAACATTATAATCCATTTAATTATAGATATTAAAAGACTTAAAATTTTTATAAATCGAATTTATCTAGAGGAAAAAATTTTAAGAACATTTAATTTTTAAAATGAAAAATCCCCTACATTGATTTCCGCATAATTTATAATACCCTGTATAAAATTTATAATTAAATAAAGTAATTTTATTACATTCTTATTGATAATAGCATGTCTATTTAATTATCCTTACACTTTTATTACATTTATGAAAACATTCTATTTATTTTAAATAAGGGTTATGTAAATGTTGATGTTTTTGGGATTGTCTATTCTATACACTCTAAAATCATTGGGTTGTTGAATGTGTTCAATTAGATTATGGATCCATTTTATACATAATATTAATCTAGTTGTAATAATTATAGTTTTAAATTAAATATTCTTTAAATTCCTACCACGTAATTTTTTCATGAAAATAATAGCATGACATTTTTTAGAGATGATAGTCTACAGATACCTATTAATGATATTATTATTTCCCATATTTGTGGTAATTAAATATTGATTAAAATATATTAGATACCAAAAATCATAAATATGCTTAAAATTTCATATTTATTTATCACTTATATCCTTATAAATAGTGTTGTGATGTGTAAATGGAAAATTATTAACATCCCTACATGGTGGGAGTAATCCACATGCATGCATGAGTAACGTTATCAATTTTAAATTTAGGGAAAGGTGAAAAAGGTATGTAATATATTATTTTTATATAATAGTCACTATTTCATTAATATATAATTTATTTATTTAATCTATCATTTTATCTATGAATATAATTTGGACATAAAAACCATACACATTTCTTAGTGGGGGTGGTAGACTACACTTGTGCATGAATGATGTTTTTAATTCTGATTGGATAAAAATATGATGAAAAATGGATACCAAATCGGCATAAAAATATTTTTATATGTGGAAGAAAAATGTTTTATTACACCATCATATTAAAATCGGATTTGATGTATGCAGAATAATTAATCCCCATGAAACAGTTTGTTATGAATTATATATATTAATGGGATGACCTCCCTTGACACAAAAATTGAGGGATTTTTGGTTTGTATTTTTGTGAGGAAAATTCATTGTGGATATAGGAGGGATGTTTGGAAGACATTATTGTAGGTCATGGATAAACTATAGTTTTCAAATATTTTATGGAATAGAGTATAAAGTGTTCTATTTAAATTTTTGTGCAGTGGATCATTTTTTTATTCAATGGTTCAAATTTTATATGAAGTCATACTCATGTTAAATTTTAATTAAATACTATTTATTTTGTAATAGTGTGATGAAAAATACTTACCTTAAAAAAGAAAATTTTTTATATGATTTTATTTCCATATCACTTAGTTTTTACCTTCATTCACATGTTTTATTCTTTTACCATGGTGGTAAATTTTCTCAATGGATCATGTTCATAATGAAAAAATCGAAATTAAAGACATAATTAAATGTCAACCCCTTGATTGAAAATATGGAAACTCTTTATTCAATTTTATTTACTATGAAAATAATTTTAATATATGTATATAAAAGGAAATGAATTTTTTTTTGAAAATTGCGTTTACATGAGTAAAGAATACCTTACAAAAAATAAAATATTATATTTTTTTTCTATATAATTATTTATATATATTTTAATAAAGTGATCTTAGGCCATATTAAACCCAAATATAATATATATTGATTCATTCTAATTTCTTGATTAGAGAAAAATTATATAATTTTAAAAAATTAGTATTTTCAATATTTACTAAAAATTGTATATTTCACGAAAAATCTCTATATTCCCCTTAAAGAAATAATTTATATTATTATATCGATAATGAAATTCAATTTATCATATTAATTTAATAAAATTTATAAATCTAACCAATAAATAAAATTATTTAATACATGTTAAAATTTTAGTTCAATAAAATTATTTTTTCGATTAAAGAACTATATAATATCCTTAATAATCCTATTATGAATATTAATTCATAAAATAAATAAGATTAAATAATAATATTATATTTTTCATATGATTATCTTAGTCAACATAATCTTTAGCCTTTATAAATTTTCGACTTCACAATATTATCCACTGCCCAAACTAGATACGGTATTTTACACTCATAGTATTTTTCCAATTCATAGGTTGCTTCATCAGTCAGGTTATTCGTACATAAAAACATTCTCCGTAAAATTGCAATATTTAGTAGTAAATTTTCATTTTTATCCAAAATTAGAATTTCAACTTCATCACTATAGAGATTATCCTCCAATTATAACACTTTACAGCGTAAAATATGAGATGTGTCAAGTTTATAATTTTTATAAAAAAACACAAAACACAAAATTTACCATAGAAATACTTAGAGGTCATTCATCCCATTATGAAAATAATCCATCCTTTCCTTGAATTATATATAGGAAAATTTACTATGGATTGTGCTTCAAATTCATTGAAAATGAATAAAAATTTTCCATGGATATAATTTAATAAAATTAGAAACTCCTACAAAAAATGAGAGTTCCTTCCTCCTTTGATCCCCATAAATCAGATTCCTTCAACATGTCGTCTTCATGTACTAATGAATCATGTTCAACTTCTCCAAAAAAAATTCTACAAATTTGTTTCTAACAACTTCCTCTATCAATTATTACTTGAACATGATATAGATTGAAACATTATTCTATATAATTCCTCAAAAATATTTATCTGTAAAATAAAATGTACAAATTTATTTTATGATAAATATACAAACTAAATTTATTGATGCCAAATTAAATTTTAACTAAAATATAAATCGTTAATAAAATCATTAAATACCTTAATCATTCTATTTGACTATCCATTATATTCATGAATAATGGATGTAAGAAATTTAATTTAGTAACCCATTAATATTAATGTGTTATACAAATATATTTAGAACACTATTATCTAAATTATATAGAGGAAAAAAATATAATTAAATTATGAATTTTTTATAATACTTGATAGTTGTTCCAAAACATATTATCTTGAATAATAAAAAATGATATGATTTTGATAAGGATCATCAATAACCAAGATCAAATTCTTACCTTGAGATATATTTTGTAATACCATAATATAATCCATGTATATATTATCCTATTTTAATTCATGAACTAGAAAATTTGGAGGCTCCCCCTAAATTAGTAGTTCCTTAATGATGATATTTTGAAATGTAATATAATTATCTGGAAATTCAACAATATTCGTTTTCATTCCCTCACATATAAAAAAAATCACGAAGCACATGTATATCATACTACTTAATGGAAGAACAATAAAAGAGGACTTATAACTTCACCTAATTATACATTCATTAATTGGGAATAACATTGAATAATTAAAAAAATTACAAATGTAATAACGCCATATTTGACAGCATTAAACTCAATCATTAGACCATTATTGACTAATTGTATTATTTCATTCAAATAATAAAGTTCATAATAATCCTCCATAATTATTTTGGAAAATGTTCATTACAGTGATACATGAGAGAAAAATAAAAGGTTTTATATTAAAAATATCTCAGAAAAACATTCATTAAATCATTTACCATGGAATCATATCCCAAGCATAACATTACAAACAATACATTAAATATTTGAATCATGAAATTAACTACATGTTTTTACTCTTTTCTGTAATAATGAATATTGCAATTAAAATTTACTATAAGTTCCAAAAATATTTTATTTCATTTATTCCACAATATTATAGTGAATATATTCTTATATATTCTAGGGTCAACATTAATGTCACATTATATCCTATATAAAACGTGCCTCATATTTTTAAATGAAAAAGGTCAACCATATACAATCCAGATCATGAATATGAATATTTTTCTAATGGGGAATCAACCTAAAGAATGAAAAGGAAATTTAACAATCATTATATATTCTTATTGAACAAGGATTAGTAGAAAATCATCATGATAAATAGAAATCCCATTATTTCTTGTATCCAAATATAAAAGTGGAATAAAACACAATCATCTTTTTAATTCTTCTAATCAATCATAAAATTTATTTTTTTTCAATTGAATTTAATCTATTATAACTCTTTTTAGTGGGTTTGATAAATAATAATGGTTCTAAAAAATAATCGGTAGCAACCCACTATTAAATGAAAACAGTCAATCTCAATGAAAT
The DNA here is from genome assembly GCA_963277665.1 of Viscum album. Classification (NCBI taxonomy): domain Eukaryota; kingdom Viridiplantae; phylum Streptophyta; class Magnoliopsida; order Santalales; family Viscaceae; genus Viscum; species Viscum album. Next base: position 324,426,435 of record OY728156.1, read on the forward strand.
TAGTGTATCATATTAATCCATTCAACACATTTGTTTTAAAAGGATTTTAACATCCTTACCCATATGCAACAAATCTAGAACCCCATGATAGTTATACACAAGGACTAAAGTGTGCCTCCCCATTACCAAATGACACTAAATAGTTGTGATAGCCAAGGGCATAATAACGGGGAGACTATTCCCACATATCTTAGTATGCAATAACTAATGTAACTAAACATCATAAATTATATTAAATAAATACAGTGAATACACATTAAATATAAATTATAATTCAATAAAATAGGAGTATACTATCGTCTTAAATGGCCATTTAAAAACATATAACATTTATCACTAATGAGTGTGGACACATATATATGAGCTCATTAACGAAATACAAAAATGTACAACGATCTGATGATATCACCAAGGAGAACCACATTAATAATAACCACATGAAAAATATGATCCATCCATCTGAATTGATCCCATACCTCATCCAAAATTTCTTCCTATGACTAAGTGATCATTTACTCAAGTACCACAATTAAATGGCTACACAATAAGGGTGTTAGTAAAAAACTATGATGGGACCCACCATTTTGGTATCATACATAGTTAGTGTTAAGCAGTGTATATATATGTGAGAAAAAAATTATAACAACAATAGTAAATATAACTAAAATAATAAATTTAAGCATGGACTTAAATAAAATAACCAACAACCAATCCATGTGTTTGTGATCCCGATCGACCATTCCAACTTCAAGAGATGTCGAAATTTCTATAAACACAGTGTAATATCATATATATATATATTAATGTGTAAAAATATCATCATTAATATACAAACAAATTTGTTTATATAATTATATGAGTAAGGAGAAAAATAAAATAAATTAAATCAAACCACATTCGATCCATATGTCTATATTCTTTAATGACAAAAAACAGTCTTTATTCAACCCTAGAAAATTAATAGGGAATGTTATGTCACCAAGTAGGATACATTACCTAGTGATTAGATCACCCATAACTTCTTCCACTCACTATAATGATGGATTCCATGTAACAATATAAAATTTTATAAATATGGGACTACATCATTTATGACCTATACATTATGTGTCATGTAACTAACCTATGAGGGACTCCACAAATGTCCATTAATGAAGAGATAGTGTTTGATTCCATGCAACACATTCATAGAAAACACATTAGATAGTTCAATATGATCATATCTTTTATACATCTATAAGGATTAGAATCCAGATCCCCATAATTACCTTTGTGTATCCCCATAACATATTTTATCACATCATGGATATTTTACAAAAGTCTGGAAGCACAACATCCCACCATAACATCTACAACATCAGAGGATTTCATGTTCATTATTAGTTCCTGGTGACACATTCTACCACCACTACTGAGCCCCCATCAAAATTTATCAGGGATGTTCCAACTTTCGAAAACCCACTATGATTGTTTTTTGAAAATGTTATAGTGGAATCATACTAGTTGTCCACTATGCTAGAAAAAATGTAATGCATATCTCTTCAAGAAAACTCATAATCAATATGTATAAATAAGAATAATATAGATTTACTTTAAGAGAAATCATATGTGATGGAATCCTAGATGGGACCCTCGAGATTATTGATAAGTCAACGTTAGAAGAATTATAATAGGGGTTATTAGTGACCCCATGAATTCATCACTTTAATTATAAAATTAAATAATTTAATTTTTTTGTTCATTGGGGTTAAATATAAAATGGGGAATCACACTCAGTGGAATGAATAATAATACACAAAATAAAAAAACATTCAAAATTAATCATGGGTAGTTATGAAGTACCTCACATATTTACTATGTTTCCAACGTATTTTCCAATTACTGGATGCATCTTCCATATTGTATCACTCATTTAGGAATCAATAATAACTGAGAGCAATAATTATTAATAACGTTAGGGTTGCCGAACAACCATCCCACCACAATAGCTACATCCTCAAAGGAATTCATGATCATTATGAGTTCTAAGTGACATATTCTACCACCACTACCAAGCCCCAAAATATATTTCTCAGGGTCGGTCCAACATTGGAAAACGCACTAATATCCTTTTTTTTAAATATTATAATTGAATCATACTAGTAAACCACTATACTAGAATAAATTTAGTGTAAATCCCGTATAGAGACCTCATAATAAGTAAGTATAAATAGGAATAATATAGAAATCATTTAAGATAAATTATTTGGGAATGAATCCTTTATGGGATGATCAAGATTAGTGATAAGTCAATGCAATAAGAATTATCATAGGGGTTATTAGTGACCCCACGAATTCATAGGATTAATTAAATAATTAAATAATTTGATTTATCAGATCGTTGGGGATAAATATAAAATGGGTAATCACCCTTAGTGGAAGTCTTATGAATTCACAAAATAAATAAACATTCATAAATAATATTGGGTAGTTATGATGGACATCATATATTTACGATGTTTCCCACTTATTTTCTAGTTGCTGGATGCAGCTTGCATGGCATGTCTGAGCTCAACCATGTCATGTCAGGTTAAGCATCAAAACATAATCATCATATACAATTAATAATAAAAAAAATTATAAATAAATAATTAGGACCCAATAATTTAGTTTAAAGAAAAAATTTATTTAAATTACGAAAATTTTATATTGAATTACCAGTTAATCCCATCACAAGGAAACAATGAACAATCACATTTCAAAACCCTTGACCCATCCAAAAACATGAATAAGTAATAATCACTAATTATCATAATCAAAACTACTCTTCACTATATTTATATATAGTGTTAAATAATTATAAATTTACCATGGTGTGGTACCATGATTAAATAAATGTAACAAAATAAAGACTACCTCTCAAGTTATCCTCTTCATAGGATAAATGAAAATCGCAAAATTAATACAAAATTACACCATTCCCTTATTGAATCATGAATAAAATTATTTATAATGGGAACCAATTATTATTGGAAGTAGAATAAAATTAAAGTAATGGTAAATGGTGTATAATAATCTATTTAAGGCTTATAATACATCAGACGATGTCTGATTCCGACCACGGTTGAGAGAGAACATCCATGGAGGAAGGAAGGAATTAGGTTGGAAGGCATGGTGAGCTCATGGGTTAAAATAATGTTGAAAATGGGGAATAATTATTTAATTGTTGGAGGGAAAATTTTAAAATTTCCCTCTATAATGAACATCATGTTTAGACCACATGGTCGAGAATGAAATGTTCCAACAGTGCTATTCTTCTATCACTTTACACCTCCACCTAAAAACATTACTTCACATGGATGGTAAAACTATTCACTAATTGTGTGTCATTGTCTCATGAAAATTGCATACCCCCAAAATAGTTTTCTTCATAATGCAACATGGATTCACAATCCACACACTTTTAAAAAATAGATGACATAGTTAGGATTCCCGGTTAGCACTAATTGTACTCCACCCATGCGACGAGATCTCCGACATTAAAAAATTATGGTTCCAAGCCCTGAAACCCATTGATGGACCCAAAAAACTATATTCTTTATAAAAATCATCATCCAACCTCTAAAAAGATTATTTAGATGCATTCCAACATTTTAATTTCTTTTTTAAATATCTTATTAAAATTTGAAACATCTAGTAATTGAAAGGAAAAAATATTTGGGAAATTTTAATTCTATAAAAACACGGTATATTACAACAATCATTTATTATTAGATCGATATAAATTATATGTACATGTAATAATTCTTTTTGAAATCGAAATTTATATTTGGTAAATATTCCTTATAATTTATTTCCATTCGAGGTTTTCAAATTAATCAATAGTTATTTCTAACATTCCTCATATATTTTATAATTAAATATAATGTCATCAATAAATGTCTCAAAAAAATATATCTAAATACTCCTTAAAAACCTGATTCTTAAGATACATAAATATTAATGGTGAATTTGTTAAATTCAATTTCATAACTAGAAACTCATAATGTACAAACCTAGAATTAAATAAATCATTTAAATTTTATTCCCTATTATTCATCGGTTTAGAATAACCATACCTAAGATAATTTTTTAAATGTTACCCCTAAATGTAATAAAATAAATCATTAATATAGGGTAATATGTACTTGTTTTAAATTTTAATGTTATTTAGTTACCCAAAATCACTATCAAGATTCATGGAATTATAATCCATTTTTAAAAAATGAATTCGGGTCCCCATAGGGAAGTTATTGAATTAATAAATCAATTATATTATAACTCTTGTACGCTCAAATTAAATATTAATAAATCAATTGAATCCATTAAATATAGTTTGTTTTGTAATTTTCATTTCCATAATAGGTGACACAATATAATCTCGTCCTTTCAATCAGGAATAAAACATTGAAAATCATTCAGAAATATATTAATGTTATAATTTCTTTCTAGGAAATCATGAATTAGGATTGTATCAATATTTTCAAAAATATATGTGAAAAATAACATCCACTGAAATCTTTAATTAGTTTCCCAAATTGATGATAAGATACTAATGTTAAAATATAATTCTTGTATTTTTTTCAAATCACACACAAAAAATATTATAAGACATTTTATGCTATGAAATATATTCTTCATGATAAAAGTAAATCCAGTCCTGATCTTGAATAACATCAAACTAATAAATGGTTAGGAAATTAAATATTGTAGGGAAATCCATTTACATGTTATATAACTAGATGATTTCAATGAATTACCTATTCTATTATTAAAACCAAAGAGGTATATAAAAAAATTTCTAACATAATTTCATAAAATGTAATTTATATATTATTTGAATTTTACCACGTCATTAAAGAATTTATTGAAATTGAATCAAATAAAAAATAATATTTTTTTGAATAATCAAGTAATATGACAAAAACTATGTCATTTTATTGTCCATCATATGTCATATGAAAAAATAATTACCCACAATTTATCATTCTTATCATGATTATTAGAACATTAACTATCCATCATCAGTCGTGAATCGGCATAATAACACAAATCATTCAAAAAAACACCAAACCGCTTCCTGTATATATGTTTTTCTCATTAATAATATCATTATAAACTTTCTTCTTTAATAAATAAAAATTATAAATCATTTCAATGATTTTATAATGATTTATTGATCCATAAAAAATACATAAAATGTTTATTGTAACATTTACAACATTCACGGGGATTACCAGTTGATATAATGAACGAATTACTCTATATTTCATTCAAAAATGAACACTAATTAAGTTTCTTTAATGATGTATATATCTTTATACACAATCCTTCTCAATATTCTCAATATAATAACCAACATCCTCATAACTTTTTAATCAATGAGTTTCCAATATTCTTCATAAACATGGTCTCAGATATATAAATAATATATCTATTTTTTCCGCATTCTAGGACATTATTTAGTGAATTTATATCATGTCTAGAAAATGTTCCCACATAATAAGCCAGTGAGGTTTTTTTATTTTTCCTCAATTTTAGTGATAGTATTTTAATTATTATCTAAATGGGATAATAAATATACATCTCATGGAAAATAACATTATAGTACCTTTACTCCAAGGAATATATTTAATAGTTTTACATAGTTTTTTGATAATAGAGCACCAAATATCCACAAAAAATTGAATTCGATAAAAGGATTGATGTAGATTTTATGAACTATTAATTGAAAATCAAAAAATATATTTTATAGATCAATGATATAGTCCTTATCCTGCACCAGGTCTAGAGATCGACAAAATGTTAGGGGGTTCTATTTTATGAAATTCATCACTACAAATAAATTATTATGTGGATAAATCATTTACTCTAATTCTGGACTTCCACCATTAATATAATTCATCAACTATGTAATTAATATTTCAAAATTTGGTATTCAAAATTTTCAATGTTGCTAATTCGGATGGTTATTATCTCCCTAATGCCTTCATACATTAGCAACCTAGTTTCCTATGTGGAAAACTATTCTGGATAGACATGTATTTGATGAATAATAATGAAAATCATCAAAATTAATCTCATCAAATTATGAAGACAAATAATAATGAATTTATATATTTTTTATCATTCTAATATCCACTAATGGTATCTAAACACATCATATGAGTGAAAATTTAACAACCATAAATTTAAAAATACATAATTATAAGATTTAAAACATGATTTTCACTTTATTACATTTCATGGGAATTTTGGATATTATATTTTATTTAATTAGGAAAAAAAATACATTAGAAGTTGCAAACATGGAATGATATACATTAACATCCAATAAAATAGAGCTTTCTGTTTACTCTATAGTGTCATTAAAGAAAATTTCTCTTCATTTATTAAGCGACATGCTTGCATAAATAATAACCATGATAAAATAAATAGTATTCCTTATAACCTAATAAAAATACTAGAAAATTAATAATTAGTAAAAAATAAAATAATATTTATAATAAAAAATAAATATCATCAGTCTAGTGAGAAACATTAAAACACATCATTACAATTACCATTTTTAAAATAATAATTTGTGAACATAAGTATAACATTCCCCCATGTTAAAATAAATCTTTTCCCAAAGAAAAAACCTAAATACCATTAGAATAAATAGTAGAAATGTGGAGTATTAAATAATTTAGGAACACATGAACACATTCATTTGAAAAACAATACATTAACATTAAAATGTTCCATAACTAATTGAATATAAATATTAAATAAAAACACATTTTTATGAATAATATTAGTATCTATAAGTACAATATTAATTAAATATGTTTAATTTCCTTAGAAAATGTTAGATTTACCGAATCCTAGTTAATTCACAACGAGTATTTTTCCCAGTTTTGTAGCTCATTTTCAAATATGAAGACTACATCATTATCCAATCCATTAAAAATTTGTTTCACGATCACAATTTTCATGTGATTTATCAGGTCCACCTATATTCATAAATAATTTGTAAGTAACATATCCTGTTCAAATAATTTTTAATCCTAAACATTTTTCATAATAAACCCCCTGAAACTGATTTGAATTCAAAAAAACACATTCCTTTTTTGCATAACCAAAATGAGAAATATCCTTTTTTATTGAATGTTATTAAAATTGAACAATTCATAAAAGATAACTAATATGATATATTTTCAATACCATGTTCACTTGTACATGATTATTTATATCTAATAATGGATATGATGGTGGGAAATTTATGTAAATCCATATATGTTCAATTTTTTTTGAAGTTTTATAAAAATGTTGAAAAAGACCCATGTTGTAATTTTTGAAAAGAATATTTTATAATACATTCTAATGAAATTAAATGGTTGGTGAAATTTCATAATATTTACCATTGAATCAAAAGTAATAACATTCTTTAAACATTTAAAATACTATGGTTATAGTGGAAAAATTGTTTAAAACATTTAAAACAACATTTTAATGAAAAATCAATTTCCTTATGTATCGTCTAACGTTGTTTGTTCTGTACCAAAATAATAAAAAAATTATCCTAATTCTAAAATTGCGTAATAAAATTTATTTTATTTTTTTGGGGTTTTATTTATTCGCTAAACTAGTCATGTGAGCATTTGATGTTTCATGGTTGTTTGGTTTATAACCTCAAACGACATTAGTGTGTCCATCATTATCAAAGGGATTTAGTTTCCACTAACTCTATTATTTTAAAAATATCATAACATTCATATTTTTATATTTAGTACAATTAAATAACAACCCTTTTATGGTGTTCATGAATAAACATACATGTCATTATATGGAGGTAGTTTTCTAAAAATTCAAAAAATGACATTTCTATTTTTTTAATCAAATGAAAATAAACAAAGTTGAAAATATTATTACTGTAAATAATAAAAAAATAAAAAAATAATTTTTATTAATTATTTACAACCATATAACCATATTATTATCGAGGAAATTAAAAAAGAATCACATCACTTTGTGGTGGTTATATTTCACACGTATTCATGAGCGGTGTAATGTATTTCTAACGAATATAAAGGGAATGAATGTGAGTAATATATTATTTTCATTGTATTAAAATTATTTCTTAATTATAATATATGTATATATATATATATATATTTAACATCATTTCAACGATCCATATAATTTTGTGATGATAATGAAAACACATTCCTTCATGGAGTTTGTAGTCCACATGTTCAAATGAGTGAGATGTTCATTACTTTTAGGATGGAAAGGTATATGAAGAAGATATTTACCATTATTATAATAACATTTTTTAATTTAATACACCTTTGGTATTAGTTTATCAGGTTTAAATAATATTTTATGTTGGTAGAATAAGAAATATAAATGAAATAATTTTTCAATAATTTTACATGTTATTTACAAAACCTCCTTTCTATAAAAACAATACACATCAGAGGATAGTCTATTGGTTATTCAAATAACTCTAGGATATGGGGAGGGATTATATGGTGGTATTTATTTGGTATGTTATAAACTAGATCATTAACACTTTTTGTGGATTATATAAGAGGATGAGCTCCTCTATAACTGATATGAGTGATACAATTTTAATTATTCTATGTTTTATTAATAACATTAATTTTTTATCACAGTGATGTGGAAGTTAAATAATTAATATTTTAAGTTATGTAGATAAGGGTAGTAATAATATAATATAATAAAAATTCTGATATTTTTCTGTTATCATTTAACTTAGTGTTTTCCTACTTTAACCATGTTGACTCTTTTATAGTGTTGACTTTCCTACCATGTTATGTATTCGTCATTTACAAAATATTAAAATAAAAAAATAACCAATTTGATCATCTTAAAAATAATATGGATTTCATTTTAAATGTTTTTAATTTTATATGTGGTAGAAAATTATTTTTATATATATGCATAATATGTAATGAAGATGTGATCTCTGAAAAGTTAAGTTTTTTAGAATAAAAATTAACATACACTAATAAAAAATATAATTTTCATTTTAATGTAATTACATAGATAGTTATTATTAAAATTATTATTAATTCATGTAAAATTCAAATCCAATATATTTTAATAATTTTAAATTAAAAATGATTATGATACTATTATACTTTTACATAAATCTGTGTTTATCATTATTCCATTACAAAAATCACAAATAATAACCTTATGAAAAAAATTATATAAATATATAACTATATATTTTCATTTATCAACATAAAAAATATAAAAATAATTAATTTCAAATATGACCATTAATATATATATAAAATTTATTAAATAAAATGATTAATTATCCCATTTCAATATTATATAAGGTAATTTATAAAAATATGACAAATATAAACCCATAAAATGAATTATTTTAAATCTATATAATTATTTGTTTTTATTATTGTTATATTTTTTAAATAAAATTTTTAAATGAATTATGTTTACTTGATATATTTTTTTGAAGATTAAATATAATAAGAATGTTATCATGTTGTTGCTTGATTTTTTTTTAGTATGATCAGATTGGGGAATTAATGGAATGTAAATTATTTTCTATAGATACCTTATAATTGTTATGTGACATGATTTATGTGGGATGTAATTTGGATCCAATATATTATAACATAATCTATGATAAAATTTAACACATTGTATCATGGTAGATGTTTTTTTTCATGGGTAATTGATAAAAGAAGATGACCATATTTTAGTAGTGAAATCCAGAAAAATATAACCCGATAAAACAATTTATAGGTTTTTTTAATTCTATAGGCATTAAAATGATGGAAAATTAAACATAATACACATAAAAAGAATCAATATTGGACTGATTATTGTAAAATTATATCTATAATAGATGAAAATATAATAACATAATAAACCAGCAATGTATATAATATAATAAATGTGTTGTCTAAAAAAGAACAATGAAAAATTAACTTCATTCCCAGAAAGTGTGTGTCTGAAAAAATATATAAACTTTTTAGGGATATGTAGAATATTATAGTGATGAATTTTTATCATTATGAATAGAATATTACAGAATAAAAAAGTATAAACTATTGTATAACATGAGTCAGGTGAGTTGGGGATCATACCATTTATTGATGAAATTTGTTGATCTTGTTATATATAATTCCATAGAACCCTTATTCATTATTATTTGTTCAATTGATACTAGATTAGAGTGTGGGTAGTGGGATTAAAACTGTGTAACTTCTTTTATTATCCGTAAGAGAGTTGGTGTTGTCCATGATAAATGATACACTCCCTCTATCAATAGATTTTTTCTATATCAGTAAATATAAATGTTAAATGTCAATATAAATCCATATGATAGTATCATTATTTATGGATTTTAGTTATTAGAATACTTAGATCATACCTAAAATCATGTTATGGAATATTTATTCATATCCCTCCATCACATGAGTTGGGAAATGTAGATTGTCAATAACATCATTATCTAGTAATATACAACAAGGGAGAGGTGGTGGCCAGAATTGATGGCAGAAATTATCACCTCTAACTCCAAATTCATATTTACGAAATTCTCTCCCTCTAATTGAAACATTCTTTAGGGACACATTATATTTCATGAGGACATCCCTGATTATGTTTCTACCTTATACACATAGGATTATATACCTTTTAACAACTCTTAATTGCATTTAAGTTTAGGCAGTCATGATCCATTTCACATCATCCAAAATAAGACTATAAAACCATGCCACCTAGATAGTTGAATCTTATACGTAACTGTATTCCTAATAGTCCTTTTAACTGTGATAGGTATTTTCAATAACACTAGTATCCCGATCCTAACATCTTATATTATACAATTATATTAGACTACTCTTCTCCTAGATTACCATTACTGGATCCAACTGTTTTCTACCCCTCTACTACAATTCATTCGATGAGTTTAACAAAATATAGAACTATTTAATAGGTTCGAATGTATAAGAGAACTATTCCAGATTAGATATTTCTATAAAGGCTTTGATTATACCATTAAACATTATGGAATCCTTATCAAATCGTATCAATAGAGAGCCTTTTACATGGAAGTATCTCTAAAATATATCTGTTATATAGATTCATTATTGAAAACTCATAGATTAATATAAACCAAAACATATTTTTTAATACATCTCATTGGTGTGGTACTAAAAAAAGTCAATAGAATATCTTCTTCAATATTCTTAAATATGGATACGACCAACCAGTGACTCGGTGTTCCTTGGGTAATGCTAAATTATAGTAATAATATATAATAAGTAGGCTTAAAAATAATTAAGAGAACCCAATTCCTCACATTATACCAATATTATCACATATATAATGGACAATCTCTCTTTTTAACCAATATATCTTCTACAGATGTAACTCATATTTCATAGTCATCAAATTTAAATCCTCATTATCCAATAATAAAATCATTTTATACTTAATATTTTGGGGAAAATATTCATTTATTAAATGTTGTGGACCAGATAACTACAAAATTAGTATATATACTCCTCCCAATATTTCCAACAGATAAATCTAAACTATATCCACAAAATGGATGCCTCATCACTTTTTCATTAAATTATTGAAGGCTCAATTTCCATCATGAAAAATGCTTGACCCTAACAAAACAAATTCATTCTAAATATATATTAAATCATTATAAAATTTATAATATAATATTTTATTAAATATATATATATATATGAATATGATATAGGAAGGATTTTCAAATCAATAAATAATCCATATATGATTCTTTCAAAACATTTCATGTTCATTGTTTTAATTATCTTATATATTTTGTCACCATGTAAGTTATTTAATCTAAATGAAGAGATATGGTGGCTATCACATAATCCCTTAGTTATGTATCAGGAAATTATAACATGATACTATATTCCATTATTACATGAAGTTACCAAAAGATTTTAGAAGAAAAAAATCTCTAAAATCCATCTGTAAGAAATACAAACTATGATAACACACTATAAGAACTCATCTCACTGATCACCACTTGTTTAATGAAGCATGTAACTGTAAGTTAAAAACTTCTGAGGATATTTGACATTTAGTATCATAGAAAGGTTGGTGTGATCCATAAATTATTTGTTTCTATAGACTTATCATAATTATTTGATACATGATCATCTAACAATGATGATTGTCTAATACTAGTCATGTTATGGAATAGTAGACGAACCTTAACTTAAATCATAGGAAAGATGTGTGTCAAACCATTTCATAGGGGTCAATGAACAAATATATAGTCAAAATATGGCCAAGGATTCCTCTATCATATGGGGTCTCATACATAGTGGAGCGATGTCACTTATATATTTTCAATTAAAATTTCATAGAGATGGATGGTTACATTGTAACCCTTACTATCATTCAATAAAACATTTCACTGTTGGTATATCTTGTTCAGTACTATACGGGTTGGGTCTGTGTAAGTGAATTACACACCATGGAGGAATGAGAGAATGAAATGGATGCCAAGGAATCATATTATTGGTCCTCTTTATTGTGAATTTATATAATGGGTCATTCATTTAGGTGATTTCTATAGGTACTTTTGACCATGATGGGTATGTTCTGTTTAGTAATTATGCAAGGGTGAACATTTTGATTTATCTATACTTTAAGTAATAATTTCATTAGCCCTTTGGGTTATATTATGTAGAGGTATTTTCCAAGTATTTTAAAATTAAATGGTTAACATAAGATTTCTTGGAAAATATATTATATTATTTAGTGGGGTTGATCATTAGAATAAGGCTATTTTAGCCATGTATTCAATAACATATCTTTATCTTTGATCACCTATGGAAATAGGTATTAATTTATATATCTATGATATATATTATTTTTATCAACCCTATTATTTATAATTTATTAAACCCATTTAATTTCCCTCTAATTGAAATGGGTTTTTATTTTTATTTGTATAAAATTCAAATATATAATAGTGGAAATACATTATATTGATGTGAATTTTTTATGGACTACTTATATAATATCATTTAATGATGGGAATGTCGGGATTTGGTTTTATTTCAGAGATTTGTGGTTTCCTAGTAGATTTTTATTCCTAATAAATCAACATAGAAGTTAATATTTCATTTATAAATAGTTAAAGATTATTGATTTCTATGTGATGGATGATATAAGAGTGCCAGTGTTTTAATGATATTGGATATGTTATAGATCGGCTTGGAAAAAGATGACTACTAAATATCAAGGATGTAAAATCAATGTGGGGGGTATATGGTCCATTTAATAACACCCATATTATTTTTAGTCATGATTTTATGAAACTATGAATGAATGTGAATAGGTAAATTAATTATGACCAAGAGGTCCTTTTAGAAAATGATTTGGTGGCATTGAGCCCCTTAATTTTGGAATAAGTAGATCCATATAGTCGGGTTATTTTGAGACTTCCCATATATAGTGTCTTCAATGGGGAATGATTATATGTTGTGATTAGAAGAAACACATGGTATTTTTTTTGGATTAGATTGTTTTATTTTTCATATATGTTATTTAATTAGGATTGTTATGTAATAATGAGAGGCATTGGGCTAATGGTGATGAGTGAGAAAGTAAAAAATATCAAGAATAATGGTGAAAATTTTGTTGTGGTTGGATTAGATAATGGGATTCTGTTAAGAGTAGACTAAGTTTGTTAACACTAACAAAGTTTGAACAATAGGGTTTCTTATTGACAACATGTTTATATATCTCATTTGATGATTTATGATTTGACCAACGTGTGAGTGGTGGGAATTGTTATACGAATTTGCATAGGTATTCCAAAGGACATAGTGTGGGGTTTTTTATGATAATTCATGGATATGAGATCAAGATCTAATGTTAATGTTGAAGAACATTTTGAATGTACACTTTATGAAATTTATTCGTAAGAGAATTTGAGTTATACATTCACAGTGATGTGATGTGTCTGAGTTGGTATCAATGTGTAGGGACCATAATTATTGTAGAAGAACCCACTGGAATAATTGATAGGGAAAAATTATATTTCTTAAATTCCATTTAATGTTTTATTGTGCTACCATTTTTTTCAAATATATATTTTCCTAGTAGGACACAAAGAGTATTTGATCTCATTTGAGATAATAGACTACGTTGTGAGTGACTAGAATTGTGGAAGTTAATTTAATATATTCTAATATGGTATGTGGTACAATTTTTTTTGTATGGGTGGAATTTATATACATTATATATTGTATTAGTGATATGGGTTTCAGATATATATCAATATATGGACTCAGCTTGAATGAAAATTTTTTATCAATACCTTTCCTATAGTCTATGGTAGTCGTTATGTTATACATGTATAGCCATCTCTGTGGAAGAAGTTGTGGTTGACCAATTGCATCATTAGAATTTAGTGTTTTAATATTCAAGAATTTTGGATATTGGATTCATGTAATAGATTATGAAGGAGGTTAATTCTGACCAAATCCTTATAGTGCAGATAGTGGGATAGTATATGTTGATATATAATTGTTGATGGTCGGCCTCACCATGAGTGGAAATGTTTTAGATAATTTCACATTGAGATAAAATATAATGGTATAATCATCTATTATTAGAGGAGATGGTATATGTTGTGATGTGGTATGAGACCAACCCTAAGAGGGATATGTGTGTTTTTGATTAATTATTTCATTGGATATGGATGGATAGTATGGACATTAGTGAAATAAAAGTGTCATGAAAATACTTTATATGGGAATATAAACTTGTATTTTTTTATTACAATCATACCTTTTGAGAGAAGGAATAGGAAAAGTACTTGTAAAATTATGTTGAGTATCGATATAAACCCCACCCATTTATATAGGCAGTGTATAAGACTTTTTATTAACCATTCCACGTAATAGATTTTAGATTTTGTGACAATTAGTGTGGTCCTATGTAAAATATTTGAATATGGGTTTATATTTTGACAGGCCCCCATAATATGTATTAGGGTATGAGTTGAGTTATAGTATAATTCCATATCCAAAGTTATTGGCTATGTTCAAGGGTTTTTGTAAAGATATTTATTATGTTCCAATAATTAATTATGTAATTATGGTGAGGTTTTATGGTCGCCACATTAATACAAAATGACCTAACACACATTCACTTGTCCCTCATTTTCATTATATTTTTTCATTATGTATACTATCGATGAAATGAAATATTATAGGGGAAATATTTGAGGCCCCAATAAGATATATTACTCAAACACTCTTTAAAACCCCAATTGAAAACCTAGAGCTCAGGGTCGACATAATATTATATGAATAGAATGTGTAGTAGAACTGGATATAAAAAGTCAACATAGACTAGAAATTTTTTTTTGGTGTCTTTATGGAATGATATTAGAATATCATTTTTTTAATTTACATTTATCATTTATTTAATATTTTAATGGGTGATAAATTGGGAGTTATAATTTCCTGGAAATATTTATTTTATTCGAACATAGTTTATTTCTGTATTCTGAATACACTGAATATTACTCAAGATAATATTTCCTATTTATATATATTTAATGATTACGATATTTGGTAAATAGTATCTATAATTTAGAATTAATTAACTCATTTCATATTGTTAGTTGTTGGGGTATGGGGATGCATGCATAGGGCAATGATTCACTCAATCAAATTAACAGTTTAGTGGATTCGATCAATTATTCAAATAGTGGTATCATAGAATCTTTATATAAATATTGAAATTTGATTGATGTAATATTAAAATATACATGAGTCAATTATTACATTGGTACATGTAGTTGTGTGTCATCAATACCAATTCTATGGGGAGCCTATGTTTCCAAGGATGCACGATAACTATTTTTGGTTTCCTTTTTAAGGATATAAAAATTTCTCATGTATAACGTTTGAATTTTATATAGATGTATACAGTTTTTTCCCTTTTAACATAACATAATATGTCAATATCTAAATATAATTCTTGAATGGTTGGTTTCACATGATATATTTTCAATTTTCAGAGATTGATTTCACAAATGATAGGGTGTTTATTTTTTAAATTGTCAATAAGAATATATATAGTGATGTCCAATATTAAATATTTGTATTATTCTACTCAGGTAAGCCAAAATATATTTTCCTATGTATGATCATTTAGATCCAATTTTGGGATGTTAACACTTGGCTATGGAAACTTCCTTATGTATAGTCGATTGATAGTTACACAAGTTAGGTTAATTCAAGAATTGGATTCATTGATTATGGTTTTCTTCAAAGTTATCTAATTCACAGAAAATGATCCACATATGGTCATAGATTCCTACATGGTTTCAATAAACAATATATGGTAACAGAAATGTTGGTGGAATTCCTTTTTTCCTTTGATATGTAATGTTCCAACTATACATTTGGTATCATAGATCAGTTTAGAGGGTATGCTTAGTTAAAAGAAATGAACTATTTATTTTATGGGTGGAATAAAGTTAAACATTATATTATGAATTGGTATGGATATATCTTGAATGTATATAGAATGTGTATTTTCATTTGATTTTGGAATGATGCATGATGGGTCAGTTGTCATTAGGTGGTCCTTGGCATGAGTGAGATACCATAATATAGATGTAAATGGAGAATTCAGAAATGGATCTAGATATTTTTTTTAATTTATGAGTGAATCATGGTAAAATATTCAGTTTTTGATTCCTATAATTGAATTTCTGTGACACATGGTGGTGTGAATCAAGATGTTTGATAGTTTAGTATAATAGCGTACTTTTTTCATGTTTATATGTGGTCTTGTTCAATGGTAGAATAAGAACCCTGAGTGTCTTATTGGGAAGATAATTGTTACTGGATATATTACCCTAAGTATCTGAATTCATTTTCAGGTAATTTATCTATTGTGTGATTGAACATGTGCATTAGTTCCATGAAATTTCATTTTTGAGGTTTCAATGGTTGATAAATATTGTGTTGTTCATTGGTTGATTTGTTCAATGATATTTCTATGGGAATAGAGGAACATGATTCTACTGAAATTGGGAGGTATCCCTTTATGACGAGTGGAGTATCATACGATAGATTAGGGTACTGTGGTATATTTTATCTTATAATATTCATTGATAGGTGTAGTTATGATGGATTATTGTGGCTCAATAAGATTTTTTCTTATATGATATTAAAATATGTTATGTGTTTCGCAGGAGGATTAGTTAAATTGAATTCACATGGTACAGATCACCCCATTGGATGTTGAATCTTGTTAATCAAAATATTTGTAAATTTCCAATATTGTTATGGGTGGAAATCCTGATATTCCAATAACTAGTGTTCTTTTACTATTACTTGTTTTCATCGGTGTTTGGTAAGGTATTTCATGTCCATAAATTACATTAATTAATGGATATGAAATTTGTTACATAGATTAGGTATTGATTCATTGGGAAAGTGATAATGATATTAATATGTTTAGGAGAATTGAATTGGTTGTAGTTGTATATTACTCATGGTGGATGGATCATGGAAGATGTGATAACAGTTGGTGGATTTTGAAGATCGAATAAGGATACATGGTTATAGATATATATCTAATTTTATTTTACATTTAGTTGAATGAACCATTTTTAAATACGATTCATTAAATAGTGCCTTTTTATATTTGATATGAATTGTTAATGTGTGATGGAAATATAAGAGTGAGTTGGATCGAATATTAATTAGTTCTCATAGTGGGAGAATGATGGATGATTTAGTGTTTTTGGGATCCGACCATAGAAATAAAACACCTTTCTGTTTCAGACAACATTTTTTGTGTTTGGATGATTCTGCGATTCTTCTCTAAATTAAAGAACTGTGATCCAATGATGTGATTATAATTCTATCAGTGAAGTGGAATGTTATAAAATAATATTATATAATGGAAAATTGAACAGTGTTTTAATGTATGAATTGATGAAGAGATGTAATAAAATTCATTGAATGAATCATATCAAATTAAACTAGACAAATTCATTGATCAGACCATGAGATATAAGTAAAATTTGATATATCATATCTTAATTGAGGGATTGTGGTGATATATCCAATTTATTTAATAATTAGTAAATAAAAATCATTTTGTTAATAAATTATTTATTAGAAGTGAATATATTTTTTTAGATGATTATATCGAATGAGAACTGTTATGGTTGTGATTTTTTGACATACCAGACTATTACGGGTTCTGAAATTCTAGGATAATGTTAATGTTTTAATCATGGTAGGGTTGGGGTGAGACTTTATGGATTTTTTCAAATTGATGGATCGACATGAAATGAAATATAAATTCAATCCATGATTTTAACTATATTGTGATTTCGTAGTACACTACTACATGCATGATAAAATAATGTCTAACTGATAAGAATTTCATTCCATGGTAAATGAGTTTCATGGGTTTGTTTTTGTCACGTATTTTACTTTCGAACAAACCATATATATGATAACACCATTTAATGGGATCCATGTAGTGATGGTAATAATTATTCATTGTACTTTGTACTATTTCATATTACCTATTTGAAATTTAATGAAATGTTCTGGGACTCCATGACCCCAATGACCAATTTTTGAACCCATCCCATATGGGCGTGTTACAACATGTAGCATAGGGTCCCTGATCATAAAAGTGAAGACAATCACTTGGAGAAGGTTTATAGATTTCGAAATATGGAGCCTTGTATTTTTTATAATTCTACATAAGATTGATCCAAGACATGACCAAAGGGGTCAGTCCATAAGGGGTATGTGATGCGATATGTTGGTCTCGAAATGGGGTGTGGATCATGTCAGGACCTAACAAGAACACTATAATGATTTCTAATATTAGATCATTAGGTTATGAACTCTATGGTTTATAATGTAAATATTTTAATGTTTTTTATAATAGGGGTATACCATTAATATAACGGCCATACCTCTTCATGATTTAAAACAAAATGGTCTTAAGAGAGGTAATTTTCATCCAATTATTCCCCTATTTCTTTAACTATGTTAACACCCATAGAGAGGGTTTATTTTTGGATGTATCCATGTTATAATTATATTGAATTATATCACTTATTACATGATACATGTTCATATTTCATATACCTATGATGTTGGAAATTTTATCATTTGGATTCAGTGATGATTTCGATGATGCATTTTGTAAATCCTCCAGAATGATGGTTATTTTTTTGCAGATAGGAAGTTGGACATTTAATAATGATTATGTGAGAAATTTTGGTTGTTTTTATTGTTGTATGGAGGAATGGTGTGAATTTATTCATTATTCTAATTTTGAAAAATTTTATAATTATTTAAAAATTATTTTACATTAATAGATTAGATGTGATGACTAGATATAGGAGATATTCAATTGGTAAATTCATGTAAAGGTAATAGAGAGACTTGTACAATGTTGATTGGAGTTTGATATGGATGAAAACTCATTATTGGTGGATGGTTGTCCCTTTAATTAAATCCAATATTCTTGATTTTTAAAAATAATGCATGCCTAAATGAATGAATGGGACTATATAAATTAGTTGTGACCATGATTTCCCTTATGTAATGAGATAGTGTCAAATTTTAACTCCTATAGTGGGAAAAAGTGCATCATTGTTCATAGGGATATTTAATAACACCTTATTACTATGTTACTAAGTGGGATAGAATTATTCTTATGTATGAAGAGGTAACGTGTATGACATGTGGATGGGATGGGTTATTATTATACTTGGATGGATGTCATACTCGGTTTTCAGTTAGAATGAGATTCCTAAAAAAATGGTTATGGGTGAGATGGAATTACATGATAAGAAGGATGTGGATAACCCATTTTGGGATGAGTTGACTATTATCATTTTAATGATTTTTTTAATTTATGATTGACTAAATAAGGGGTGACAGAGAGGTTTTCCTCTGAATTAATTATTGATGATATTTTATATGGACATTATATGGGGTTCTAGTATGAGTTTTGGTAATCGATTGATGACATGTAGTAATAATTATATGGTTTTTTATGATAGACTAATGGGGTGGTCCATAGATAGTGAGGTCAGGTAGGGATGTGAAATTTGAAGAGGGTTTCGACCATTCTCATGATTCTGGGATTTGATAGGGACTTTAGGTAGAGAAATTGAAATATCCTGATTCTAATTCTTGAGGTATGAGTTTCTTCTATTCCTTTTCCCTTAAGTTTTTTTGGGAAAACAAGGGAAATGTGGGAAAAATAAAAAATTTATGGGTACAAGCAGTGGACATTTTTACACAAACCATGTACTTAGGCTATGTGGGATAAGAATACAGGGCATGTAGGACTGTCGATGATTAAATGTGTAAAAACTAACTAAAAGTTGTGTACTTGTACCCACACTGTGTACTTTGGCTTTGTGGGATGAGAACATAGGGCGTGTAGGCATTTTGGTAGTTAATGCATTAAAAACAAACTACACATCATGTACTTAGTAATATACTCCATGTAATCAGTCGACCGATGAATAGTGGGGTGGTGGAAGGTAGCCGCCAAAGGAAAAGTTAAAAAGTAAAGTATTTGCCCTTTAATTGAGATTGCATGCCGTGTAGTCATGGGTTTTCACATAAAACAAGATGTAGACTCCTCATTCGGCATAGGAGGCAGATAACTCACCTAGGGCATTGGAAGAGGAGTTCGAGGCTTAAAAGAGATCTTAACTGTTCATCGGGACTCTGATTCTTCCACCGTGGGTCTCTTTTAGACAGTATGGGTAAGGTCTTCCCTCTTCAGGAACCATTCCTTCCAATTATTTCCCTAAGGGATGTTTTTTTAGGTTTGAACGAGAAGTCAATTACCGTAGTTCTATGGCGTTCTTCGGTGTATCGGGAGGTGCCTTCTGCGTATATCAGTCAGAGTAGGTCGAGGTAGGTGGTCTGGTGTTTATTTCAAACTTTCGACTTGTTTCAGTGTACTTTTGTGCCCCATACCCATGTTTGGGGTGTCGTATGGATGAGACTTTATTTTTTTTATACCTATAATTGCATAGGTAATCATATCAATAAATATAAATAGCTGATTGAGATTTTTTCCTTGATCTCTGGCCACCCCATGTGTGTGTTCCCCTTGTTTAGTCATTTGGCCATCATACCCATGGGTATGCCATGATTATATCTTGTTTTGAGTTATCTTTAGAGGAAACAATTTTAAATTTTTTTGTTATGAATTGGGCTCAGCTCAGTAACTTTCTATGTTCTCTTACGCTTGAGGGAACGGCTTATTTAACCTGAGTGAAATGATCTGTTTAGCTTGAGGGATAAATTATTTTTCTAGAGGGTTGTAGCATATCTTCCGGATGATGATAAATCATATGCATGAGGGCAATATTCGTTATGCCTGAGGGCAGTCACCTGATGGTTTTGTTTCAACTTTCCTGAGGGTAGGGACCTACATGTATGAGGAAAATGTTTACATTGAATATTCACTATGTTGATTTATTATGTTGTACCTTCAAAGCTAAATAACAGGCTTAGAATTGTTAAATAATTATTAAAATGGCAATGTAACTAGTAGAGATGTTTATTTTTGATTACTTCCTAGTTTACTACAATTTAATATTCCACAGTGTTGTTTCACATTTTCACTAACAGTTGGGCACGTGCCTTTGGCGGTTGCCTACATGGATTTATTTTTCACACCCAGTTTCGGTCATGTGTTGTTCCCAAACAGATTATATTACTGTAGTTATCGATAAGGGAAATGGTCCCTACACTTGTACATGACTGTTGCAGAGGAGTCGGAGAGCATGAGACTGAACTTAGGCTTGCAATGTTGCTACATTACTTTCGTACTATTTTGGTTTTGTTTTGTTGTACTTGTACCTCGTACTGTATTCTATATGATCGAATTCCATCCGGTATTGGATGTTTTCATAGAATTAGGGACATTTTTCATCATCATATATATGATTGTTGCTTTTATTTTACTTCAGTTCCGTTGTCCATTTTAGGTTTATATTGTTTACTACTTCCGCATTTGTGTTTTAATATTTATTCCACTATGCTACACTTTGAAAAATGAAGGCATAGTTCACCAACTATCAGTTCTAGGCCCTCACTGGTAGTTAGCAGCCTCTGGAATTTGGGGAAATGCACTTGAGGTCATGTGACCAATCGGGTTAGGGGCGCTGTTGTGTGGAACCCTGATCTAGGACTTTACAAAGTGGTATCAGAGGGGTTTCTTTTCTTTGACTTACTGTTTGGAGCCTATAGCTTGGTATATGATGGAATTGGTACTTTTTAATAAGTTGTGCCCGGGTGTAGCTAACCCATGTACAGGGAAAATCCAATCTACCTCGTTTAATTGCAATATTTTTGGTTTTTCAATTTTAGTGTTGATTTGATTTTCACCGTTGGGTGACACACTTTTGTTGTGTAGTTTATAGTTTATACATGGGTTCTATTTAATTAAAACCCAATTAGATGAGGGTAAGCCATCCCATACATAATTTAGGCACGTGTTAGAATCACATGTCA
Source organism: Viscum album (assembly GCA_963277665.1). NCBI lineage: Eukaryota > Viridiplantae > Streptophyta > Magnoliopsida > Santalales > Viscaceae > Viscum > Viscum album. The sequence goes on from OY728156.1 coordinate 324,449,048, forward strand.
TGTATAATTTACATGCCATGTAGGTGCATTAGAAATTGCATGTTGTTGTGATAGATGTTGTACTAGAGAATTCCAGATTCTTTTATAGTTCCCTTTATAAAAATACATCTTGTTTGATAGGGTATTATTTCTATGAGGTTGACTTTAAAGGAACACCAAACTCTAGTTCGTGAGGTGTTATGGCCCCTCATTGACCTGAATTTGGTGGATCATTGACTTCTTTTACTAGTTATAACCTGTATAAGATGCCAAGATTTGGTTCGCTGGGGGCATGGGCCCTCACGGATTGGAATTTTGAACTTTGATTTTCGTTTCAGTGTTTCTCTGGGCTCCGGAGTAGTTTCTGAGGCTTACTATCTAGAAGAACCCAGAATACATGCCATGTAGTTTGACTATGTGCCGTGTGTTCTTCTGTTTGGGAAGAAACTATTTTTCTTAAGTACACGATGTGTACCTTATGTACACGCTGTGTAGTCTCTAACAGTGTCATAGGTCGTGTGGGTAGAGACATGTGATAGGGATGTTCATGGGGAAAGATGTTGGGTACCGGTTGTACATGCTGGGTAGGGTTGAAACTGAGTCCGACCGTGTAACTAACAACACGAACGGGTAAACCTTAAGCTATACACTTCGTGTCAGGATTGAACACGCCGTGTACTCTGAACCAAGTATCCGGATTTGTATCCAACAACACAGGTCGGTTGGGGCTTCTTAGTACACATCGTGTACATCTGGAACACTCCCTGTAGTGTAACCTGGGTACATGGGCTGTTTCACTAACAAAAGAGGATGAAAATCTTATCTATTACATGTCGTTTCATCCTTAGACATGTCGTGTAGTATTGTCTTAGGAGATCCGTGCGGATTAACCGTGTAGAAGGACTCAGGCAGGGAAAGAAGATTCAAGTACACACCATGTGTTATGAAAATGTGTCGGGTGTTATGGGTGTTAAACGGCCGGTTCTAGCTGAAGTACACACCCATGTGAATGGATTAAGGTAAAACACCGTGTATGAATTATACACACCATGTAGTCATATTCTGTAAAACATGAGTGATTTCATTCTCATTTTCTCTTTTTGGTCTCATCGTTTTTAGTCCTTGATAATCTTGATCTAAGTTGTGTCTTTGACCTTGTATATTCATGATGCTGAGACGACCACAAGTTGTTATCCAAGAGAGTGGTGATGATTATACTCCAAAGATTGTAGGACATGGGCTAATGATGGATCTTCCAGCAGTTCCAGATGCAGTGGCATCTGTTATACCGGACACAGGCATGGATGCGCAGTTCCGTGAAGGCTTCATGTGGTTCATCCAAACCATTTAGGGAACGCCACGGGATTCCAAATCTAAGGCAGAGATGATGCATATATTCTAGAAACAACATTCGCCTACATTTTCTAGGGATGGTGAACCACAGGCTGTGGAGTAATGGCTGGATTCTATGCATACTATCTTCGAGCATCTGGAGATGCCTTCTAGGAGGAGGCGCGTGCTCACTACTTACATGCTGCGTGATTCCGCCAAGTGATGATGTGATTTTACCACCTAGACTGAGCATCACCAAGACAAGGCGTGGGAGGATTTTCATGATGTCTTCTATGACTTTTTCTTTCCAGAGACGTTAAGGGAATATAGAGCGTGAGAGTTCATGAATCTGCAATAGGGCACCATGTCAGTGAAAAACTATTCTGCCCGCTTTACCGAGCTACAACATTTTACACCTATTCTTGTGGGTGATGAGACGTTGATGGAGAGATGCATTAAGGATGGTATTTCATATGACAATCGAGTTTTGGTGATTATTTTCAGGTTGCCTATAGTGCATGCTATTGTGAAACAGGCGCTAATTACTAAGCGATACTGGAGAAAAGCTAGTGGTGCGGGCCAGGGCGGTTTGGCACCAGTCTCTGTTGATATTTCTACTGACCAGAGAAGGAGGAAGATAGATTTATCTCATGGTGGTTGTACTCGCTAGAGGAATTCTACAGGTGTCCAGTTAATGTGCTACCAGTGTGGTAATGAAGGGAACAGGAGACCTCAGTCTCCATGTGACCCAGTGGAGTACTGAGTTTGTGGAAAGATGGGTCATCTTCATCATTTTGGAAGGGTGTTTCCACCAATGACTACTGAGAGGGGATCTGAGCAGACTCAGTGGGTAGGATCATGACCAAAATCTTATTACCAGTCAGGTAATTGGAATACGTCATGACATTCAGGGCGAGGTGGTGGTCGTGGTCACGGTAGCCAGACACCATCATCTTAGAGACAACAGGGGGGGTCATCTCAGGGTAGTCAGGCTGTGTCACAGGGCCACGGCACTGGGAAGACGTTAGCAGTGCAACAGACCCAACAAGAGCAGGATCCTGGACGTTCCACTGTCAGAGGCTCTATTCTAGTTTCTTATGTTTTATCTTATTCACTTTTCAATACTGGTGCTACACATATCTTTATATTTGTGAGCATTGTGGAGAGCCTTCGAAGTTGTGTTTCTCCTTCTTCTGATATCATGACGCAAGACACTCCGTTGGGAATTAGAAATGCAGGTGTGCATCAGTGCAAGGAGTGTTCCCTAGAGGTTTTTGGGTGTCACTTTTTATGGGAACTCTATGTCATAGAGATGATAGCCTATGATGTCGTTATCGGGATGGACTAGTTGGTACCCTTTCATGACCTTGATGGTTTTAATCATCGTAGGGTGAGTTTCACATCACCAGAGGGTGGAGAGTTTATTGACAAGGGAGAATGGGATATCCAGGCGAGTCGAGTAGGACCCGAGCATCGTGGGCGAGGTGGATTGATAGCCCAGATTGCGAGTTTATATATGGAAAACTGGGAATCTTGTCAGAAGTATTTCCCTCTAGTGGTGAATAGTTTCTAGGATGTCTTTCTGGATAACTTTTCAGGTCTACCTCCAGAGCGATAGGTGGATTTTTCTATTGAGCTTGTGCCAGGTGCACCAGCAGTGTCCATTCATCCTTATTGGATGGAACTGCAGAATAATAGGAGCTCAAGAGGAAGTTAAAGGAGTTGCAAGACAAGGGTTTTATCCGACCCAATATTTCTCCGTGGGGATCACATGTTCTTTTCACTAAAAGGCGGATGGTACCCCAAGATTTTGTGAGGATTATCCGAAACTAAACCAGTTGACGGTTAAGAACCGATATCCCTTACCAAGGAATGATGATATTTTTGATCAACTTTTAGGACGCCGAGTGTTATCATAGATTGACTTCAGATCCAGATATCATCAGCTACACATTAGACCATCAGACATATTGTTTATAGCCTTTCAGATCAGATATGGTCTATATGAGTACTTGGTCATGTTGTTCAGACTCACAAACGCACCACCAGTTTTCATGGCTCTGATGAATCGTGTTTTCCACCCATATCTAGATTCTTTTTGTGGTGGACTTCATGGATGTTATCTCGGTGTACTCTCACACTCGACATGACCGTGCCACCCATCCTGAGATCATGCTGAGTACACTGAGAGCTCATCAATAATATGCTATGCTCTGAAAGTGGAACTATTGGATGGACCAGATTCACTTCCTATGTCATATTATCTCATAGGCAGGAGTTGCGGTAGATCCAGAGAATGTTACAGAAGTAGATTCATGGGAGTATCCTATGAACATGTTTTAAATATGGTGTTTACTGGGGATGTTTTCTTACTATAGGCATTTTATTCATGACTTCTCCCACATAGAAGCGTCGTTGATGGGTTTGACTAAGAAGGGTGTGATGTCCGTCTGGTCAAAACCATGCGAGGAAGCCTTTCAGAAGCTAAAGGGAAGGATGACATCAACACCCATCCTGATACTTCCAGAGCAAGGGAAGAGCAATATAGTTTGTTGCGATGCATTAGGTATTGGTCTAGGAGTAGTGTTGATGTTGCGTGATCGATTTTTTGCGTATGAGTTTTGGAAGTTGATGCAAAATGTGAGGAATTACCCGATGCATGACCTCGAGTTGGCTACAATTGTTCTTGTGTTACATTTTTAGGGAAATTATCTCTTGGGAGAACACATTGTGGTGTTTACGGACAAAAAAAGTCATAAATACATCTTTAGTCAGCATTACATGAACATGAGACATCGAAGGTGGGTTGAATACCATTAGTACATCGACTTTGAGCTTTCCTATAAACCAGGTAAGGGTAATGCTGTAACTGATGCACTGAGTAGGAAGACTAAGAAACATGCAGTGTAAGAAGCCAGTGGTGAGTGGCAGCTTATGGATTTGTTCTGTGAGATGCATATGGAGGTTCACAATAGACCTGGGTGAATCTATATTTCATCGTTAGCTGTGACTTCTACCCTCATGGATAGAGTAAAGATAAGTCAACATTCAGATTTAGAAGGCCTAGTTCTACGGGAGTCAGTGGAAAGTGAGGACCCTCCTCTTGGTTGGATGATGGGCGATGATGAGGTACTATGTATCCATGTATGAGTGTGGGTTCCAGGGGACGTACACGAAGCGTTTATGCGGGAATTTCATGATTCATCTTGGGCAGTGCATCCCAGAGTTACCAAAATGTACTATGACATGAGACGTCCATATTGGTGGTCGTGCATGAAAAGAGAGGTTGCTGGTTTTATTACTAGTTGTTTCACTTTTCAGAAAGTGAAGGTGGAGAATCAGAGGCCAAATGTACTGTTACAACAATCACCTATTCTGTAATGGAAATGGGATAATGTCGCGATGGACTTCGTGATCGGGTTGTCGAGTTCACTTCAAGGAAGTGATACCATATGGGATGTTGTGGACAGACTTATGAAGGTAGCTTACCTTTTGATGACCAAGGATACCTTCTTTGTTGACGTGCTTAGAAGTTTGGATATCTGACAGGTAGTACGTCTTAATGGGGTCCCTTGTTCTATCATTTTAGATAATGATACTCATTTTAGACCCTGTTTCGGGAAGGGTTTTCAGAGGGCACTGGGTATACAGGAGCTTCTGAGCACAACATACGACCCTCAGATCGATGGCAAGTCAAAGCGTACAATATAGGTGCTGGGGGGCATGCAACATGCATGCATCCTGGACTTTGGGGGCTCTTAGGAGAATCACATACCCCTGGTCGACTTTTCCTACAATAATAGTTTTCAGGAAACTATTGAGATGGAAACTTATGAAGATTTATATGGCAGGACATTCCGATCACCCTTGTACTGGTTGGAGGCATGTGAGGTAGGTTTTCTATGACTAACTATCATGCAAGAGACTTCAGAGCAAGTCCAGTTGATTCAAAAGTGAATGGATACTGCACAGTCTCGTCAGAATTCTTATGTTGATCGCCACATATGAATCTTGGATTTCATGATTGAGGATCATGTTTTCTTGTGTATTTCACCGAGGATGGGACACATGCAAATCAGAAGACATGGTAAACTTTCACAGAGGTATTTAGGGTCATTTGAGATTCTGGAGAGAGACAGGACAATTGCATATCACTTGCAGTTACCATAGAGGTACCAAGCCTTTCATTACTTCTTCTATGTATCTCAGCTACACAGTTATCACTCAGACATGTCTCACGTTTTTCAGCCTGAGGAGGTTGAACTTCATGTTGATGCATCCTTTGAGGAGCATTCGATTCATATTGGGGATTGGAGCACGAAGGTTCTCTGAAGCCAGTCAGTTCCTCTCGTACGGGTGTTATGGTAGCATGGCTAAGTGTAGGACGAAGCCTGGGAGAGGGAGACTGACGTACATGCTCAGTGGATAGAATTATTCCTAGCTTCATCTTCACCTCCCTTGGAAGGGAAATTCAGGATGAATTGATTTGAGGAGGAATTTTGTATGAACCCGTTTCTTATTCTTTAGGTATAGGTTTCTTCTTTTCCCTTTCCCTTAAGTGTTTTTGATAAAACAAGGGAAATGTGGGAAAAATCACAAATTTATGGGTACACACCCTATACTTTTTTACACACACCTTATACTTTAGCCGTGTGGGATAATAATATAGGTCACATAGGCTTGTCAATGATTAAACGTGTACAAAACTTACTACACGTCGTGTAATTGTACACACACCAGGTACGTTGGCTGTGTGGGATGAGAACACAAGGTACGTAGGATTTTCAGCTGTTAAGGCTATAAAAAAGAAATACACATTGTGTACATAGTAATACACACCGTGTAATCAGTCGACAAATGAACAGTGGGGTAGTGGAATTTAGCCGCCATAGGAAAAAATTAAAGGAAAAGTACAGGCCATGTACATGAGTGTACACGCTGTGAAGTCATGTTTGTTCGATTTAAATAAGCAGTGGCCTCCTCATTCTGCATAGGAGGTGGAGAACTCACCTAGAGTATTGGAATTGGAGGTCATGGATTAGAGGAGCTCCCGACCGCTCATCGGGACTCTGATTCTTATGCCGTTGGTCTCGTTTGGACCACATGGGTAAGGTCTTCCCTCTTCTTGATCATTTCATACCAACTCTTTCCCTATGTGAAGATATATATTGTTGAACGATAAGTCGATTACCTCATATCTACAACATTCTTGGGTGTTTTGGGAGGCTCCTTCTGCGTATATCAATCATAAGAGGTCAAGGTATGTAGTCTTATGTTTATTTCCAACTGTGGTGTTGATTCTATGTACCATTGTGCCACACGCCCATGTTCGGGGTGTCGTATGGATTAGACTTTTTCTATATTGATTCCTAGAATTGCATAGGTAATCCAATAAATAATTATAAACAGTTGTTTGAGATCTTTTCCCTGATCTAGGGCCACCCCGTGGGTGCATTCCCCTTGTTTAGCCGTTTGTCCAGGATAACTGTGGGTATGCTGTGATTATAGCATGTTTTGAGTTTTCTTGAGAGGAAACATATTTAAAATTGTCTACTATGCATTGGGCTCATCCTGGTAACTTTATATGTTCTGTTACGCATGAGGGAAAGGTTTAGCTAGGCTTAGGGAAATTCTCATTTTCGCATGAGGGAAATGTTCTTATGCATGAGGGCTATAGAATCTCTGCCTGAGGGCGATAACTTGTCTGCCTGAGGGTAGTATTCATTATTATTAAGGACGGTCTCCTGAGGGTTTCATTTCTTCTTTCCTGATGGTAAGGACCTACAAGTCTAAGGACAATGTTTACATTGAATATTCACTATGGTGATTTAATATGTTGTACCTTCCAAGCTAAAGCACAAGCTTGGAATTGTTGAATAATTATTGAAATGGAAATTTAACTGGTAGATACTTTTACTTTTGAGTACTCCCTAGTTTACTGCATTTTAATATTTCACATTATTGTTGAACATTTTCATTGACAGTTGGGCACGGGCCTTTAATGGTTGCTTACTGAGATTTATTTCTCACACCCTGTTTTGGAAATGTATTTGGCCCAAACAGATTATATTACTACAGGTGTTGATAAGGGCTAGTGTCCCTACATAGGTACATCATTGCTGTAGAGGATTCAGAGAGCATGAGACCGAGATTAGACTTGCGATGTTGTTTCATTCCTGTTGTACTGTTTTGGTTTTGTTTTGCTTTACTTGTAACATGTATTTTATTGTATATGATTGTAGTGTATCCTATTTTGGATGCTTTCATAGAATTAATGAAATGTTAGATCATAATATATATGTCTATTGGTTATCTTTTACTTCAGTTCCGTTGTCCATTTCATGTTTATGTATTTTACTGGTTCCGCTTTTTTGTTTTTATATTTATTCCACTATTCTACACTTTGACAAATGAGGGCATAGTTTCTCCACTATCAGTCCTAGGCCCTCGCTGGTAGTTGGCAGCCTCTGACATTTGGGAAATTTGCTTGAGGTCATGTGACCAACCAGGTTCGGGGCAACCATTATGTGGAACTCAGATCTAGGGCGTTACAGAAATCACAATGATGTGATTATAATGAGTAGGTATTTATGAGTGGAACGTGGTTTTGGTCTATGATATCTAGGGGAAACGATTATGAGTATGATAATAATTCAAACAGGTTCATCACGTTATCATATGTGATGGAAATGTTTCAAAATTTATTATCCTTTATTTCTATATTAATTATAGGATTAAATTTTATATGCCGAGAAAAATTTCAAGTGAATAATGCCCAGGCAGTGAGTTTATGTCCTAATGTGTTTTGATTAAAAAAAATTAAATTTTATATTTCACAAGATTTCAAGGTGTATGTTTTATAATGACGTTATTTTGATCTTGGTTTGTATGAGATTACAATATAGGTCAAAAAATGAGTGAGAAGGTGTTAAAATAAACAAAAAATGACTGTGAAGGTATTGGTATGGTTTGGGTTGTTTATACAACCTTGAGTGGGATGGTGTGGTCGACCATGTCCCACATTTGGGGATGGTGGGTTTTTATATGATGATGTATGATACTTTTTCAAGACAATTATTTATTGAGATGGCTAGGTAAAAAATATTCATGATAGGATCATTGTATGGATTTTATTTTATATGATCATCAAAATAGGGATACATCCTGAGTGAGATGGTGTTGGAATGGTCCACCTTGAGAGAGAAGGTGTTCAAGAAATCACCTTTATTGAGAAGGTATTCCCCAGGTTATTGTGTGGCTAGATGTCAAACATATGTTAGACCATAGTTGTTGATGTGTTCTGGACTGGGAGTTGGATGGATGGACAAACCTCAACTAAAAATTCAATGGAAATAAAATACATTAAATCAAAATGTTAGGGATATGTTTTGTTTTAAATCAAATCCATGAGATTGGTGGTAGAGGTTAAGGTATAATAAAAGGTATTTATGGATTATTATTGACCAACCCAATAGTGTGGGTTATTAGTAGTGACATGAAATGGATAACATCGCTTGAAAGAGTGTACAATCCATGTCATAGTACTATACAATAAACTATAACATTGGATTTGGAATGAGTGTTTCCTGAATCCCTACCCATATTCTTTTGTTATTTTTTATGGTATGAAAATTCACCCTATTTTGAGTTATTTGGTATGGGTTAAGACATGGGGCATGAGGTGTCATCATTTTTACTGATAGTATAAGTGGGTATGGCAATGTGTCATGGGGTTATTGTTACAATAAGAGAAAAAAACATACTTTATTTTGTGTTGGATTATTCTTATTTACATTAATCATGGATATAGTTTTTAATATTTGATTGTATTATGTGAAAAATATTCAACTATCCTAAGTTGTATTTATGTGACCCCACACTAGTAACCCAATTTGAATGTTTTCCTCGTGTTTTAATTACATGAAAAAGAATATATCTATTGTAGAATGGGATAGAGAAGCTCTACAATTATTAAATTCTGGTATGACATGATTCTTAGGGCCTAATTTAGAGCTTCCTCAAATATTTTATTTTCTGTTGGTTTTTTATATGTGATCATTCAAGTGGGGGATCTATTGGGATGAATGATTGTATTACTACATTTCCATTAGGTATTTAATGTATATTTTTCTTGATTTTAAGATATCTAATTATTGATGTGGATATAAATTCTTCATTTATTTATTTATTTATATTATGTTTTTCAGAGAAATTATCAACAACCTATGATTGAGTCCAACATTAACATTTAGAAGACTCTTTAATATGGAGAGGTATGGAAAATTATTTGAAGCCCTCTGACTGAGACCCTTATGAGTTGTTTCAGTCAATGACTTACAACCCAAGATAGATTTATTTCATGTGAACCAATTTATGACCACCTTATGTTGGATATAATCATGTGAGTATCATCATGTAGGAATATCCCAATACATGGGCCACCAAATAATAATTAATCATTAAAGAACCACACATAATCACATAAGATATAATGATATTGACTATAACAAAATTCCAAATGTACTATATCAGATACATGTAGTAAATACAACCAACTCATTGAGTAAGACAATGTGATGTTTTATATTATAAATGGTTTAAGCAATGGCCCAAGGTCAGAATGTAAAAAAACCTAACAAAATGGGAAGATGAATGTGAATCCATGATGAGAAGAACCCTTTATAAACTAAAAATAAGCATGTCACATCATGACACCACAAAAATCATAGTCACTATACACCATGTCCACAATAATAACATCCTATATATTTTTCATTGAAAAAATACATGACATGTATGTGTGATATTTATTGATGATTGAATAATTTATATAACAAATAATATTACACTAAAATAATAATTGGTAAATAAATTTATTATTAACCTCATTGAATGATGGAATGATGAAACCTATATATATTATTATATGTTGAATACATAATAAATAAGAGAGTGTATCCCTTATCATGATCCAACTATAGAATAATCTACCCAATTATGTATGAAATACATAAATACAACATTAATTTAAAAAAATGTCATATTATAAACCATGGTTGGGGTCCTGAGACTCATTGTAACAATTTTTTTAATCAAAGGATTACAATACCTCGAAGGAGGACCCATTGCTCAATGTGAAAATCTAGTTTATATGAGAGTACCTAACTCAATATATAGTAGATTCATTCCAATAAAATCATTACATTTTTGTCAAGTGATTCCTATTATCTAATAACCTTATAGGTGGAGTATATAGGCCTTGAAAAGTGTAAAATAGTAACAACCCCATTCTCAAATTATATATAACCCATTCCAATAATTTATAGGGTAGTTCTATACTCCTTAAAACAATATGGGTCTGACAGGGCTTATAATTTGCACAATTTTTAATGCATTTCTATTGTTTTAAACATCCCAAGATACCATTTTGAGCTTATATGTAACAATTTTTGATTTAAGAAGTATTTTATGTTTAAATGCAAAAATGACCAAATTCTGCATTTTGGACAGATTTTCACTACATGGGTATTTTGGTCATTTACAAAAAATATAAATCCAAATTTTAGGATTATAATTTTTTTAGAATCCTAATTTAATTTCCTTCAACTTTGTCTTCTGGACCAGGATCGGATTCGACCATATTGAGGTCCAAACTATTCAATGAAGTTGAAGATTATTCAGGAACACCAAGGAAGTTTCCTAAAATTTCATCCAGAAAAAAGAAGGTTCAGTGAGATATCCATAACTCGCACAAAACGACTTTAATGGAGCTGATAATTTGTGGATAGACGGATAAAAAGATTTGGAACACGTTTCATTAAGGATTCCACGCCTTAAATGGCCGTTTTCAGGGACATTAATTCAGTACAAAACGGTGTTCTTCGGTTTGATAATTCTGACTGGACAGAATAAATTGTCAGAGGCAATTGGCTATAACTCTCGGAATACCTGTTCAAATCTGCTGAGAGTTTTAGGGGACACGACCAATACAATTATGAACAACATTGAATAAGGTCTGAACGCGTGAAGAGGTCATTTATGGGCTCCAAAACGCGACAACATTCGGAGGACAGAAATCTGGCTATAAAAGGAGGAGAGCTCCTCCTCCTCAAGACATTCCAATTCCTTCCCAACAACATCCGGGGCACCAAGGAGAGGAGGCCAAATGTCCATTTAGGATTTATATTTCTTTATTTCCATTTTTATTTTAGTTTTCATTTCTTATGTAATTCATTCATAATCATTTTATTAAAGTGTTTCCCATTTCTTCTTCCACCCCTTTTCACTTATAACTTTAATTTTTCTTATCTCTCTTCCATCATTCCATTGTGATCTCTTTGCACTTCGCCATGGCAAGTGACTAACTTAAGGCTTGGAAATAGGGGAGGATTCATGACGTTATTCATTATTGCACTTCAAATTAAAAAAATGTTTTAAATCTATTTGTGGTGGAGGAGAGAATATTGCACGGGTGTGGCGGTCGTCCACTACGACATTATTTTCAATTCCATTTCTTTTCATTGATTAATTATTTCCCCTCCCTTATCTTAGGAAAAACCATCATATGGTGGAGTTGGGGTTTCCATAAGGTTTGAAACGGCATACTGTGGAGTCGGGTCTTGTAGGGATAATATTCTCAGTTGAGGTGTTACTCTACTGGATTACTGGAGGAGGTGTGGTTTGGTGTGCCGAAGGCATGTTAAAATCAGACACATAATAATTCAATGGGATGTAATTCATTAATGAGGTTTCACTAAATGAATTATCAAATAGAATTTAAATAATCAACAAATAATGAATGGACTCGTGTTATCCAAACCTAGGACCAAGACCTTTCTTCTATAATTTCATTTTGTAATAATTTCCATTTAGATTTTAATATTGCATTTCTTAATTTAAATTTAAAATTTTCTAAAACTATAAATATATATATATTCATTAATAATATAAAAAAAGAAATAAAAATTAGATTAAGTGAATTAGTATAAGTGATTGAACCGACTATAACGCTCCTCAAGTGAGACGACCCTGGTCAGCCACTGTGCTGCATTAGGAAAATTAAATATGCTTTTGCCACGCCCCACGACAGGCGTGCGTCAAAACTGGCGCCGTTGCCGGGGAGCTAAGTATTTAATTCAATCACTTTTTTCTAAATTCACAGTTTTTTTTAATATTTTTATATTTTTATAAAAAAAATCATAAAAAACAATTTCCCATAATGTCTTCAATCTCAAATTCAAATGCATGGAACAATTACTCACACGTGCCAGAAGAAGAAACCGACTACACTGAGGAATCCCTCCAATGAAGGGCTGATGCTCTAATGATAAGGCTCAAACAAAAGGAAAAAGGATTAGCAACATGGATCTCACTAGAAGATTTGATGACCTTGGCCGATGAACTCCAAACAGACATTCAAAGATTCAAGGCCAACAAGGATGTGCCACTGGTCTTCCCAAATTTCATTGAAGACATCCATGATGTTGAAGACAAACTCAAGGTGGAGGAGTCTGACTATCTATCTTCATCTATTAAAGATCAAATCCAAGTGGAATTTTCTATTGAAGAAGATATTCAACCCAAACCGACTCAGGGAGATGATACCATCTTGAACTCAAACTCTTTTAAATTTATTGAATCTGATTTGAGTATAACTCCCAACGTTTTTGAATTTTCATAATTGTGTGAATCATATTATGCCTTGGAGGATGATGTGGAAAAAGAAGATGCACCTGTTGAGGAACACCTAGAGCTCCCTGAAGTCATTGAACATATACTGGAGGAGCCCCATCATGAAGAGATTCTAGTGGCTCTGCCTGATGAAGCAGAGACACATGCTGCTTCACATCTGAAGCAACCACTGGAAATAGAAGAAGATGTTGCACAAGAAGCAACGAAGAAGGAGAAGGTTTCATACTTCATCATACCCCCACCATGCAAGTTGTACTATATTGCGAAGGGGGCAGATATGGTGTACTCTATCCATGAAGTCCTCCTCAACAAGGAAAATGAAGCACACGCTGGGAAAAGTCACATGTGGTGGTTCAAATCAAATAAGCAACATCCACCATCAGACTTTGGATAACAGCTGGTACTACCCACTGGAGGCAGTAAAAATTCAGGGCCCACTTGGGGGATCGTACCAAGACTTATCCCTTGCTTTCTAGGAATTTAGATTTCAATTTCATTTTTTAGAAGTAGTTTAGCATTCATCCCTTTCCTCCTTATCATTTTGATCTTTAATGACATGATACTTGTTCTTAATTTTGAAATTTTCTTTTGTAGGATCATGATGGAAGAAGGAAGCCCCAAAAATTTGTTCAAGGGGACTGAATCTTTATTTCAAAAGGGAGTTCATTTTTAAATTTTAAATTTTAAACTCCTTAAATTTTTTTGTCCAAAACATGTTTTAAGCTTTAATGATAAGAATTGCATACCCACACTTGAATTAATTTTTTACTCAACTTATCTAGGAGACATGAGTTTCTTAGGAATCTTGTGATGTCATGTTTTAGATTTCAATGTTAATGATATTGAATGATTAAAATGGATAATTGGATGATTAAAGTGAAACAAGGATAATGAAATAAGGACTCGTGATTTAAGGGAATTAATTGATTCATGTAAATGAAATTTCCCTTCCATTTTACATTCTTTGAATTTCTGAAATTCATGTGAATTAATTTGTTATTATTAATCATGCCATGAGTGATTGTCCAATATCATATTCTCATTCCTGAGAGGATTTTTAGACCAAAAATTTCCTATTTTATCTTGAGCATATTTCTTGAGTGATCTTGGGACGTGCCACCTGCTAGAACTTGTATTGAAACTTGTCAAAGTTATGACTGCACAAAACCACATTTAAAATGATTGAGGCATATCTTTGGCTAGCCACATTTTATCCTAAGACCCACCTTTACATTTATCATTCGTAAGCCCTTAGATTCCATGAATTGCCTTATAGGTTTAAGCCACATTACAATCCAATTTTTCCTTACCTACCCGCACTTTTAGTATTTTTGCATGGTTATTTCAAGTTTGAGTGTGGGGGAAGGGCCTTTCGTGTGCGTTCCTTGGGATATGTATAATTTTTGGGTGGTGTAATGTGTGCATCATCATTTTGGGCAATGTATTATTAGAAAATTGGGCATGAGTCATCATTTCATTATGCTTCTTTCATTTTATCCGGTTCTCCAAAAAAAAGAAGAAGAAAAATTCAAAATACAGTTGTGCCTTTCTGGAGCTTTACAAAAAAAAATATTGTTGTGCCTTTCTGGAGCTTTACAAAAAAAAACAGGGAGAACTTGGATGATATCATTCTTTGTAATCATTTATTGACTCATGACCCATGTAATTGAAAGGGGAGTGGTGTTGTGAATCACATTTCATGAGGATTTGAGTGAGGTTCATCTTGTGTTTTCACTTGATTAATCATGCATTGTACTTAAGAGTAAAACCTCCTACTTATGGCCTTAAATTATTTCAATCATTTACCCACCAACCCTAAGCCATAGAGTCATTTGAACCTTTATTGCAAGTCCTCATGATTTTATGTGTGTTTTGTCTTTACTAAGTGGATAAAGTAGTTACTTTACAAGCCTATGGATAAGGAGCATGTTCTCATGATATGAGCATAACTCTACTATTAACTGTATCATGAGTGATGAGAGAAAAGATTAAAAAGTGAGGTAGGTCATGATTTGGCATGTTTAATAATAATAAATTGAGAATCTTGAATGAATGAAAGGATAAGCTTCATTATTTTTCAAAGGGGAAAAGTAAAATGCATGAATTTATTGTTTCATTGAAAAATGGGAAATTAAATTGTTATTTTTTGTGGAACTGGAAAATTTGATTGGTCATTGATAATCATTTGATTTTATTCCATTTGAAATTTAAATATTGGTTACATTGGTGCCCTTTTAATTCCATGTTGAGATTTTATGCTTGAGGACAAGCATAGTTTAAGTGTGGGGAAATTGACAGGGCTTATAATTTGCACATTTTTTAATGCATTTCTATTGTTTTAAACATCCCAAGATACCATTTTGGGCTTATATGTAACAATTTTGGATTTAAGAAGTATTTTAAGTTTAAATGCAAAAATGACCAAATTCTACATTTTGGACAGATTTTCACTATAGGGGTATTTTGGTCATTTACAAAAAATATAAATCCAAATTTTATGATTATAATTTTTTTAGAATCCTAATTTAATTTCCTTCAACTTTGTCTTCTGGACCAGGATCGGATTCGACCATCTTGAGATCAAAACAATTCAATGAAGTTGAAGATTATTCAGGAACACCAAGGAAGCTTCCTAGAAATTTCATCCAGAAAAAAGAAGGTTCAGTGAAATATCCATAACTCGCACAAAACAACTTTAAAGGATCTGATAGCTTGTGGATAGACGTATAAGAAGATTTGGAACAAGTTTCACTAAGGATGCCACGCCTTAAATGGCCGTTTTCAGGGACATTAATTCAGTACAAAACGGTGTTTTTCGGTTTGATAATTCTGACTGGACAGAATAAATTGTCAGAGGCAATTGGCCATAACTCTCGGAATACCTGTCCAAATACGCTGAGATTTTGAGGGGACACGGCCACGACAATTATGAACAACATTTAATAAGGTCTCAACGCGTGAAGAGGTCATTTATGGGCTCCAATACGCGACAACATTCGGAGGACAGAAATATGGATATAAAAGGAGGAGAGCTCCTCCTCCTCAAGACATTCCAATTCCTTCCCAACAACATCCGGGGCACCAAGGAGAGGAGGCCAAAGGTCCATTTAGGATTTATATTTCTTTATTTCCATTTTTATTTAATTTTCATTTCTTTTTTAATTCATTCATAATCATTTTATTAAAGTGTTTCCCATTTCTTCTTCCACCCCTTTTCACTTATAACTTTAATTTTTCTTATCTCTCTTCCATCATTCCATTGTGATCTCTTTATACTTCTCCATGGAAAGTGACTAACTTGAGGCTTGGAAATAGGGGAGGATTCATGACGTTATTCATTATTGCACTTCAAATTAAAAAAATGTTTTAAATCTATTTGTGGTGGAGGAGAGAATATTGCACGGGTGTGGCGGTCGTCCACTATGACATTATTTTCAATTCCATTTCTTTTCATTGATTAATCATTTCCCCTCCCTTATCATAGGAAAAACCATCATATTGTGGATTTGGGGTTTCCATAAGGTTTGAAACGGCATACTGTGGAGTCTGGTCTTGTAGGGATAATATTCTCAGTTGAGGTGTTACTCTACTGGATTACTGTAGGAGGTGTGGTTTGGTGTGCCGAAGGCATGTTAAAATCACACACATAATAAATCAATGGGATGTAATTCATTAATGAGGTTTCACTAAATGAATTATCAAATAGAATTTAAATAATCAACAAATAATGAATGGACTCGTGTTATCCAAACCTAGGACCAAGACCTTTCTTCTATAATTTCATTTTGTAATAATTTGCATTTAGATTTTAATATTTCATTTCTTAATTTAAATTTAAAATTTTCTAAAACTATAAAAATATATATATTCATTAATAATATAAAAAAAGACATAAAAATTAGATTAAGTGAATTATTATAAGTGATTGAACCGACTGTAACGCTCCTCAAGTGAGACGACCCTGGTCAGCCACTGTGATGCATTAGGAAAATTAAATATGCTTTTGCCACGCCCCACGACAGGCGTGCGTCAGGGTCCCACACCCATTCTGAACACAATACATTGGGGGTTCTGAATCTTGTGGTTTTTTCCTCATATCATTTGTAATCACCAACATGAAACATAATTATATTGATTTTAATTATACCCATGTTGCCTCAAAATGTGTAAATAATAGATGAACTAATCATTACCTCAATGTCCAAATTGATAGAACATCTCTGAAACTGTAATAAGATCACTCAATTTTGATGCATGAAAAAATTATTGAATAATTCCATTAATGTATTTTATTCTGATAAACACATTTTAGTTCTTTAAGCGAGTGGTGGAACCTTACATATTCTCATACCACAATTGTTAAACCATAAATATCAAATTGTAATAAAGAACTTAAAACCACAGTCATAGATTCATCTTTAGATCCAACTCTGAATTCTGTTTCCTTATTATTCTGTATTGCACACCATTATACAATATCATAGTCTTGTAACATAGACATTGGAATAAAATATCACCCAAAACATCACCGTAATATCATAACTATAAAATTTATTCATATATTTCATTAGAATGATCCAATTAAAATATACTCCAAATTGATTGTTTCATGATCCTCGATATAAGAAACAAAATTGTTTCCATGAAGACACACATTTCATTGTGATATTTATTTTTCATCCTCAATATAACTATATAGAACAACCTAACAGGTACCATTACCACTATTTAGAGCTATAGAATTTATATTCCTCAACTTCTATCATGAATAAACTAAAATATCTTCTATTGATATTACTCCACTTCCATTTAAATGAACAATAAGAAAAAATAATAATGACTAGAAGATCATTATGAATGTTTTTTTAAAAATCATGAAATTAAATTTTTAGGGATTAATTTTAAAATAATGAAGTGTAATTTTGTAAAAATCAGTTGAAAATAAATGTGATAAAATATAATTGAATATTAATATGTGAAAATTAAAAAAAAATTATAAGAAATGGTCATAACGTTATCATTAAATAATGGATATGAAGATATTAAAAGAGTCTTATATTGAAATATTATCATTAATGTCAAATAAATAATCACTTTTAATGATCCATTTTATCACCCACTGATTATGAATGTTGAGAAGCTATTTGAAACTAAAATGTGTACATATTTTCACCAAAAATCATTGGAAGACTGGTTGGAATAATGAGATATATTATAGAGTCTGTGTTTCACTAAAAAATATAAATGAAATTACCGTATTCCTAATAATGTTGAAGTGTGATGTAGTTGTAGTGTACTAGAGTATTTTTTTAAAGAAAACTATAGAACTATTGGTACTATGGAACTACATCACCCCTTCATTATCCTAGAAAGTGAATAATACGATGTGAATAAAAAAATTCATAAATATATGGTAAACATTTCCAAATTCCTTTTACATCAAAAATATCTAACATTTTGTGGCACAACTCAGAGTCTCCATGTACAGTCATTAGTGACATGGGATACACAGTGAAAACCTCTTTATTCCTTAGTAAATAATATAAAATGGATCCAATAATATGCATTCCATAATGAGAAAAATAAATCCTATGATTTTCAAACCACAATATAAAAACAATCAACACAAATGTTTTTAACTACACAAAACATTTGTGATTGTAAAAACACACTGAAAAGTCACCACAACACCAAAGTATAGTCAAAAATAACTTTTGGAATCAATAAATTAAAATATTATGTGTCTCTACATATAATACATAACATGATTTATGAATTGAAATGAATAATTATAGATATTATCATGATACTACAAAAATTCTTCAATATAAGGAAATGAAATGAAATAACAAATATAAAAAATGTATAACATTTAAATTATAAAAAATAAATGTTTATTGAACTCTAGTTAAACCATGGGGTATATTGTTCAATTCAAAAAATTTGGTAGAATAATGGTTTTTATTTTTGATTTTTTGACATAACCTAATATGTAGATACCCAAAATGGATGGAGCGAATGCTATGTTTTCTATCATAAGAATACCTCCAATATAGTTGAGGATAGTGACCACAACTAATTTTTTGGATTTAATATATAGGATGCATTTTTTTCATAAAAATACATTAAAATCACCAATAAAAATATTTGAAATGACGAATAAAATGTTCTACTCTAATTAATTTTTTTAAATATATTATATGTCAAATACTATCTATATGAAATGAAAACACACATAAAAATAGGAAAAAATCATAATGATAATTCTTGGAAAATGGAAATTTCTATAAATTAAATTCAACAAGAATTCATCTAGGTTTGTATATAAAATCCTCCACCAAGGCACCATCAGGCCCACCTATATAAAATAACAACAAAAATTCCACATCACATTATACACCTAAAAAACTAAATAACTCAATATCTATAACTAAATCACCCTACATGTTCACATAAAATAATGAGCATGATAACCCTATATGATATACAAAGTGCTGAGAAAAAACCAAATTTTATCTATGAGTTTATTAATTTTAAAAAAACATATAATTCAGAATTTATAGTCTCTTCGTCATAATATAATTCTTGAACGGGATAATTTCTACCATTCCATTCTTAGGATTTTGCCTCATCATTAATGTATTATAAGATACTTCATGTGAAAATATATATGAATAAATTTTTATTAATTGCATCCTATTAATATAAATTGTGTTCAAACTCATTCCAATTACCACTTCACTAAACATTCCATAAAGATAAATGTATATTATTATATATAAATAAAAATAGGTTCCCAAAAATTATTATAATAATTGGAATGATTCATTTTAACAATTAAGAACCCATGAATCATTTGAAATATTTTCTATTCCATGTTGTTTGAAATATTCCCCACTCAGGGTATGTGGATGTTGGTGTAGTAACTAACACCACTAGTGGTGGAGCCATTACCTATCAATTAGGGGATTTATTGACTAAATATATTATTTCTGGGACCCATTCCTTACCAATGGTAATGTATATTTTAGGATTACCTAATCCAAATTAAATCAAATGTAGAACACATGCTATATTTATAATAATAAAATTAACCAATCAGTAATTGAATAATATACTCTGTGTATCATAGACACACCTCTTGATCACAATAGGAAGAAACAAATGGTAGGGTTTTAATAATGTCAATGTGGGAGGCTATTTGATCCCCTGAATAGAATTACTACATAACAAAGAGAAAAAATTTGATAATACTACCTTATCTATTTAATTGTAACTCAATGTTAAAAATGATGATTTTTTGGATTAATGTTTCACATAATTATATTAATAAGAACAACATGATACTGAAATGCATTACCATATATTCTAAACTCTTAAATGTTATCCTTCCAAAAAAGTTTTTGTTACTATGGGAAATCAACATATACACATTTAGTGCAACATAAATGAGAACTAAAGTCCAATAAATGTCCTCCGATGAATGGTACCCCTCAAAAACATAGTGTGTTATTCCCATGTTCCATCTAATAGTGTATCCCTTAGTGTCCAAAAATTATTTTTCCTAGTATCCATACTATATATGATCAAAAACACCAACTATAGTAATTTACCATTACATAGTTTTCTTAAAAAAATATTCTACAGACATACTGAGAGGTAAATGCGTAGAGTTTGAATATAATATACTATGTATGGGTAACCACCATCCTCTTACCAAAGGTAATCATAGACGTTTTATGTAAACTACATTTATAGAGGAATTGAAAAAATAAACATTCGAATGGTGTAGTTCTCTTTTATTCAAAAATAATAGAAAAATTAATCTCTGTTTATATATGGTCGAGCCCAATGTTACCCACTTTGGGATTCCAATGGCACTATTGTTAGACTCAAAGCTGTGAAATCTAAAAACAAATATATTTTATATACACACATATACTGTATGATAGTCATATAAGTATATGGTATTGTTGATCTAGCATCATGGTAGAATATCATTTTACAGAATATGGATAAAGGGAAACTACAGTCATGAACTACGACAACATCCCACATCAATGTCCTATTTTTCAATATAGTGTGATCCAGATAAACATTTATAAAAAAATCCCAGTATCGTGTGAACTTGACCCTAATATTTATTAATATAAGTAAAAGTACAAAAACACCGAACAACAAACTTGTGGCAAATCAACATCACCAAAACTAGAAAATGAAAATAAAATGCCACCCAAAACTGAAAACAGAAGCCCCCAATAATCATGAAAAATTATCCAATTATTTCAGTAATCTGGAAGCCCAATGGTCCAATATATGAAGCTCAAAAAACCCATCCCGTAAAACTCATCCAACGCCATCCTGTAATCCACATCCTCCCAAATCAATGCAACCTCGTCGCAAGGCCTCATCACAAGGCCACCTAATCCCAACATCCAAAGGCCAAGGCCATCACCCCAACATGAAAAACGTGTCCCGATGACCACTTACCCCATGTCGAGGTCATACAGTGACTCCAACATCCTTTCTGGCATTTTCAGATATCACATTCTCTCATAATGTTAAACGCAAGGGGAGTCTAACCCTCCATTGTCAGAGCCAACCCACAACCCAGCCATTATTGATGGTCCACAATAGACCCAACCATAAATAAATTCCAGATGTCCACCGAATTAAGAAATAAAACACCAGAACACTACCATCACCATGAACAACCAAATCCAAAACTTTATGCCTTCAATATCAGCTCTATTCACCACATGCACTCCTCACAACAGTCATATCCGGTTAGATCTAGGGACCCAAGAACTGAACTCCATCCTTGCATTATATTTATATAATCAAATTATGTAAGGTCATTCTAGTATTCGGTAAAACCATATTGTGAAAAAGTATGAAAGAAATAAATTTAGTTAAATTTTTGATTCGGATGGAACTATATGTATTATTGCATGACCCATCCATATATTAGAGGTGAATAGGTGTTAAACATATAATTAAATCATCGAATACTCTTTAAGTGAACATGAAAGACGAATATGACACCATGTGATTCATATATTCAACATAAATAAAATAATAAATTTATGAATTATACTATAGTAGATATGAGTGATGATACTAAGGCATGAAATCATGGTAATACATTGATAAAAACAAAAATAAACATTCACAAGAACCATTGAAGATGATAATTTATGGAATAAAATGATATCATAATCCCCAATTTTGAATGATATAATATTATAGTGGATAAAATAAATATATTAGATTAATCATAGTATTATATATGGGATATAGAAACCTTGTCTAAAAAAATTATTATACCATACGAAACCTCACCCAATTCTAAAATTGGATTAAAAAAGAAGTGTCTCTCATCCAAATAGATTATTATTGAAAACAACTTTTTGACATATATTTATCATTTGTGAATTTTTTACTTCATTATGTTATTTAATGTTTTAACCCATTTATAAATATAATCATTTTTTTCGGAGTACCATTAGTGAAATACAATAGGGTTTGGAACTCTTTCTCGGAACATGCACCATGGTGGTCAATATGAAAATTTAGTTACATGTCTTTATATGTGATGTACCTAGTATGCTCTAATTGGACTGTGTTAGTTATATATGGATTTGGTGAAAATTATTTTAAAATATATAAGACCATTTATAATATATCTTCTTTTTTATCTTTTTGTGTATGTATTTCATATAATCAATTAATATATATATATAAATATAGAAGAAATTACATATCAATTAGTGATTTACGATATTGGGATTATTTGGTGGGAGAATAAACTCATGAATTTCATTGAAAATGGAGGGAATTTAGTTCAACACAATGATACAATGATAAATAGTTCACCGATCATACATTGGGAATTTGAGTTCCCTTGGAAAAACATTAAATCCCATGGTGTGGGGTTTCAAATTCCATAACATCCGAGAAATGATATGAGTTGTTTGAAGAGAAAATATTTTAATCTGTTTAGAGAGTAATTCCATATTTTTCTATTAACAACAGGATTGTTGATGTTGTTGAGTCTATGTGGAGATAATCACATTTCATTGGAACTAAGTAACCATGAATAATAAATACAAATTAATTGGTGTCTAGTTAAATTTTCATTTTGATAATCCCATAATCCTATATTGAGTATTCTCAGTGTAATGACCATTTTAGTTTCCATTTTAGATCATCATTCATAGTTTCATGAATTGTAAAATAGTGAAATTCCAATAGAATATGGTGTGATCATATATATTTATGGTGTTAGGCCATTTGGGTCCCAATAGGACATTTTAAAATGATGTGGTTAACCATTTAAATGAATATAGTGATAGTTCATATGGTAACAGGGATTTCACTATGAATACTTAATGAATTAGCTTTATTCTACCATAGAGAGAAGACATCAAAAAAGGTGAGGGGAGTCCAATTTTTCAATGATGAAATTCATAGAAAAAATGTATCAACATATACTAGTTTTAGTGTAATGGCCCGGACCACTCTGGTCTATTACTTTGTGAAAATGTGGTGTTGGAGGTGTTCCAGAGGTCAAGGTGATCCATTACTTTGTGAAAATGTGGTGTTGGAGTAGTTCTGGGAGGTCAAGGTGACTTATCCCCAACACTTTGCCAAATTTAATGTTCTGTGAACATTGTTTCCAGTTTTATGAACACTATCAGTAGGTGAACAATGTTTCTATCGGCGAGGTTCAGTGAACAGTGTTTCTATCGGTGGACTTCTATTGGTAGGCTTGAGGAGTGTTTCCGGAATGGTAACCTTCTAACGGTGACCTTCTATCGGTAGGCTTGAACAGTGTTTCTAGAATGGTAACATTCTAACGGTGACCTACATTCGGTAGGATTGAACAGTGTTTCCAGAACGGTGAGGTCTAACGGTGACCTTTTCTTTCCTTTGCCAAATTTTGAGTATGTTAACAGTGTTTCCAGCTTCCTACAGTTTTTCCCCATTTGACGTTTACTTTGACGTAAAATACATTTAAGGATTTGTTTTAAGGACTCTTAAGGCCGATTCAAATGCCATAAATCGTATATTAATTATTCCTAAGGCCAGGATGTATTTACTTGGTCAAACAACGTGGGTTAATGCGATCCGTTTTTAATGGAGAATTAACCGGATCTTAAACCGTCGCCCCATTAAATCATCAAAAAGGGACAAGATATCATTCTCCCTTGTTCTTTCTCTTTATTCTCATCTAAGAGACACTAGAACCTTCCAATCATTCCCTTAGGAGTTTCACAATCAAATCCTAATCCTCTGATTGGTTCCCCTATATTTTGGATGCAACCGAGCTATATCGATCAATCTTTGATATAAGGTATGTTATATCATCGTTCTTTTGGGGATCATCTTATCTTGTTTCTACCTTCCATATAATACCATGTAATTTCCATGATTCTAATGGGGTTTTCTTTGGGTTTCTTGGTACTTTCATACCGTGGCATCCTCTGCTGGATGCAGTTGTCGTGAGAGGAGGATTTTGACCCGTTGTGTGGATAAAGGATGTCAGGAACTCTTCCAGGTAGGGGATTCATCACTTCTTAATTGTATATGTACAATCGTAGAATTTGCATGATTTAGTTCTTTGGATCACAATGAAATTGGCCTAATTAAATACTTGAACTGGATTAAAAGAATTCATTGATCGCATCTTGTTGCTTTGTACCATGATAACGGTTTGCCTCATGTTTTCCTAGATAGAGTGATATCTATGTTTTCTTTGATTAGTTGTTCGTTCTTGATGGAAATTGATTTTGAACGTAAATCCATAATTAATTGTTAATTAATTGGCTAAAGATAAAGAGGCATGTAAATGATTCTGGTTGATGTCGTAGTTGTTCTAAATTGATGTTAATCAAGTTTGGGAAGTAAGAACATTTTTTAATTGTGATAGCTTTCTGATTAGGTCTCCCATAATTAGAACTTACGAATAAAAAATATACTAATTCAATATGGATTAAAGAACATATTGTGTGAGAATGTCTTAAAGGGTTCTGAGTTACCCTCTTTTTTGTTAAAGGGTCAAGATCCCATGGTTGTTATTGTTTTTTCCTACTTCTTGTGAGGTAATGTGACCCTGGAGGGGTGTTGTGATATGTGGAGGCATGGAGGCCTTATGGTTGTGTCAACGGATGATGCCTAGATTGGCAAGATGCATTAGTTTATGCACGTGGGTGTCGGGGAGGACACCATGGGTGATGGAATGGGGTGGATGTGGTTGCTGGATGCTTGTGGATTATTTTAATATTTATCTTCTTTGCTTTTCCCCACTGCTCGAGGTAGCTGGTCTTGCTTACCCTTATTCCATAGGAGGAGAAGACGTGCGGGGTATGCCACGTGCTTTTCGTGTTTAGCCTTTCGAGGGAGAATGGGTCTTTGCTCTTTCTATAGGAGGCAAAGACTCGACGGGTAGTGTATCTACTCGCCGTGTTGAGAATCCATTGTGTTTAGTATCATAGGATACTTTTCTAGAATGCCTAGGAATATGGGAAGGTAATTCTGTAATGAAAGTTTGATTAAATGGTAACAATCCACGGGGATGGAGATACTGAAATTTAATGGTGATGTGAATCTTAAAGCGAGCAGTTGATTTTTGGGTGTGATGATAATGAAGTTTAATGTTAAATTAATCATGTTTTATTAATGTTTAAAGAATTAATTAATGTATAGTGGAACTGATAAAATGAGAATGGAGTAATCTAGTAAATCTCTTCAAATGTTTGTGTGCCTATAGGACACCTAGTCTTAAAAGTAGCAGCCTGGAGTCTGAGAGACGTTAGCTGCAGTTGTATCTAAGACTAGGTAATGCCTAAAGTGTGGATGTGAGTTATATATATATTCTTTACTTTTTGTGTTTCTATACGCTACTCCACCCTGTCGGTAAGGGAAATTGACACCCTGGGGATTCTGAGCCCTGGGGGGGGGGTGTGGTGTTTTCCCAAACATTCTGATGGGAGGACGAATGGCTAACTACCCCCTTTGGCCCTGCTCTCTTCTCTTGGTAGATACATGTTCCAACAGGAACAACAGTTAGTTCCCCATATATGTGTGTAGAGGGCTGTAATGGAATGTGGTTATTTCATGCACATATATTCTGGATATAGTATCATATGGAATACTATAGGTGTAACGTGTATAGTCTGTGATGGCTTGGGGATCCCTACTCAGTGTATGGGCTATAATGGCTTGTGGTATAATACTCGATGTATGATACGCATTATGCGTGCTGTGGTGGCTCCCGGAACTTACCTTGTTACTTTCGGTTGGGAGGATGGTGTGGTGCTTCGCCTAGGTGTCTGCGGGAAAGCCTTTGTGGTGCACGAGGTGCAGATTGTGGAGCTTAGCCCACGTGTTTGCGAGCAAGACATTGGAGAGAGATGCAGATGACATATGTCGTTGGGGAAAATCGGAAAACCAGTGGAGAATTAGTAGCGGGGTACCCTTGATATTCATTACTATATTCTATATTCTTGTATGCGTTACTTGGTGAGAGATCCATGGTGAGGTTGGGAACTTAGCATACCTGTTTAGGTGACGAGTCAGTTTCACTTGTTGTTCACTGGGATTTAGCATTATTTCTTTACTTTTGCACGAGAGTCTTCAGGAGGATCATACTGAGTATACTGTTATACTCACCCTATGTATATATAAACTGTTTTTCAGGTCACTTGGAGCAGGTTGGGGATCAAGCTGGTTACTACTAGCTTGTGGTTGGAGGAGGAGCTGTTCGGGCTTGTGGTTGCTGTTGTTTTACTTTCTTTTGGGTACTTTTAGTTTCCCCTTTCAGTTGTAGTACTTTTGCATGACATTTCAAATATGTACTTGGGTTTCTTTTATTTTTCAGTTATGAGTTGGAGTTTATTGGAGTCTACTCTATCTCTCTCTTCTCCATGTGTTCTCTTAGAGGGTAATGCCTCCCATTTGTGTGTTTATTATACCCTCGGTGCTAGTCGCTAACCCGGGGCCTAATGGAGGCGGGACTTGGGGGAAATTATCTCTCTTCTCACATTGCCGTCCCAGGAGGGGTACACTTTATGGGGAGGGGGTCGTGACAGAGTGGTATCAGAGGTCTGGTTGAGGGATAGGATAGAGTTTGGAGTTTGGCACAGGTGAGGATGCATGGGATGATAGGGCAACAGTGTCATTCATGCTTAGAAAGTGGGGTAAACACTGGAGACCGGTAGAGACATAGGCATTTAGGGCCCCCTATGATCTGTTTCACAGACCTTTAAGTTTACGATGACTACTAAACAATGTGATACTAGTTGCATGGTAGAGACCTAGGAAAGGATCATGCATCATTATACTTTGTGAATGTGTTTGAATGTGTAGACCTTGGGATATGTAACCTAAAATTAATAAAACAAAACACTTAATTAATTAATTTTGAGTGTTCTATATTCTAGGATTAGGAGCTCTAATAGTTGTTATTTTACAGGTATGGCTCCAGGTCGACGTCCTCGTCAGGTTTGTGTAGAAGATGCCCAGCAGGCTGTTCCCCGAGATCTCCGCCGTGTAGAGGATGAAGATGATGAAACTTAGAAGAAGACACTCCGAGAGTTTCAGCGCCAGAGTCTACAGAAGTACGAGGGCTCCGTTTCGGATGCAGTCACAGAAGACTTGTTGGAGGAGGTCGAGATAGGCTTCAGTTCGATTCGTGCTCGGAAGGAACACTAGGTGTCCTTAGTAGTGATGATGCTACGTGGAGAAGAGAGGAAGTGGTGGTTCTTATTCTTTGGGGATCTTGAGGAGTTAGTGATTTCATGGGAGGAGTTTTGAGACAGGTTTATAGTCGAGTTTCTTTCTTCATCATCGAATTCGTCCAGTCGCCAGGAGCTTCTTACCCTTCAACAGGGGACCTCTAGTGTTGGAGAGTTTGGAACCCCTTTCAGGAACATTCTACGATATGATTCAGACCTGTTACCAGATGAGGAGGCCAAGGCGAGGCATTTTGAGGAGGCTTTGCATCTAGAGATCAAGCACCAGGTCACCGAATTTATGCTAAAGACATATCTTGAGGTGATGGCGAGGGCAGAGGTTGTTGAGAGTACTTTGGCCAGGACCGGATCGTCACGAGAGGGGAATCATCATGATTCCTCATGAAGTAGAGTTGTGGTTCAGGGTTCCTGATTTTTAGGGAAGAAGAGTTTCTATTCACCTGGGGGTAGGTCCCAGCCCTTCCCATCTCGTTTATCCAGAGGTAGGAACTCTCAGGCCTATTCAAAGGGATCAGGTGCTTGTTTTTCTTGTGGTGGTTGCGGTCATCAGCAGCGGGAGTGCCCAACTTTTCAGAGCAGTCATCGTGCACAAGGCGCTCCGCTCCAGGTTCCTCCATTGAGGAAGTTCCAGTCGAGGCAGCAGCAGCAGGTTGCACCAACTTTAGATCACCAGAGGGTAGATGGACCAGACAGAGGACAACCCCATGACGCTCCCCGTCCTCAGAGAGGAGAGCGTGGCCGTGGTGGTGGTCGTCATCAGGGTCAGAGAGGCCGTAGAGGAGGTCATGGTCAGCTTCATGCTCTATCCTTGCCAGCCCCAGGCGAGCCAGATGTCGTTCAAGGTACCCTTTGCTTGTTTTATACCTTGTTGTATTCCTTATTTGATTCAGGAGCAACACACTCCTTCATATCACCTACCCTTGTCCATGTTTTGGGAGTTGAGGTAGAGAGGCTTCCAGTGCCGTTGGCGTTTACTATGCTAGTTGGAGGTTGAGCTGACTTGTTTGAAGTATGTAGATACTATGAGCTAGTGTTGGGGCAACACCGCTCTTGGGGAGATTTCCTATGTTTACGAATACAACAATATGATTTCATACTTGGCATGGATTGGTTGTATTTGGTGTAGGCTATTGTGGACTGCTATTGGAAGAAGGTCATTTTATTTGATGTAGATGGAGAGAAAGTGGTGTTTGTTGGTTAGCGAGATCCTCGTATGTGCCATAGAAGAGTTCCATCCTTATCATCCACGATGGATGGGATGTTTTTGAGTTCTTAAGAGGTTCACCAGTTGGCGTTTCCTAGGGTCGTAGAGGAGTACCCTAACGTCTTTCCAGAAGAGGTTGTATCCTTACCCCCTAGACGAGAGATTGAGTGTGGGATTGAGCTACAGCCAGGAGTGTCTCATATCTCTATGTCTCCATATAGGATGGACCCTTCAGAGTTACGAGAGCTACGTATTCAACTTGATGGTTTGTTGAATTGCGGTTTTGTTTGACCAAGTCTGTCACCGTGGGGAGCGCCAGTTTTGTTTGTGAAAAATGCTGACGGCAGTTTGCGGTTGGGTGTCGATTATCGTCGATTAAACAAAATGAAAATAAAGAACCGCTATCCTATTACGTGGATTTAAGACCTATTCGATCAACTATAGTGTGAAAGTTGGTTCTCAAAGATCGACTTGCGGTCATGATATCATCAGATGCATGTAACGGATGAGGATATCCCGAAGACTGCTTTCCGTTGTCATCATGGGCATTATGAGTTTGTTGTAATGCCATTCGGTGTGACGAATTCTCCAGCTGTTTTCATGGGGTTGATGAATGCTGTGTTTCGTGAATTACTGGACAAGTTTGTTGTGGTTTTCATCGATGGCATCCTTATTTACTCCACATCTGAAAAAGAGCATGCAGAGCATCTACAAGCAGTTTTGGAAGTTCTTCGTCAACATCAGTTTTTTGGGAAGTTGTCCAAGTGTGAGTTTTGGGATCGAGAAGTTCGTTTCCTGGGGCATGTTGTGTCCCAACAAGGAGTAGCTGTGGATCTGTCGAAGATAGAAGCAGTGGTGTCTTGGGCATCCCCCAAGACCGTGTCAGAGGTGCGAAGTTTCCTTGGTCTCGCAGGCTATTATAGGATGTTTGTAGAAAATTTATCCCGAGTTACGACTCCTCTGATAGCTTTGACCGAGAAGGATGAAGCGTTCATATAGATTGATCAATGTTAGGCAACTTTCGATTGTCTAAATGAGAAGTTGGTAAGTGCTCCAGTCCTTTGTCTTCCAGCGGAGGGACTCCAGTTTGATGTTTTCTATGATGCTTTACATCTGGGGCTAGGCTGTGTTCTCATGTAGCAGAGGTCAGTTTTTTCTAATGGGTCTTGGTAGTTTCTTCCCCATGAACGCAACTATGCCACCCATGATCTTGAGTTGAAAGCCATTGTTTTTGCTCTGATGTTGTGGAGACATTACCTCATTGGTGAGAACTTTGTTGTTTTCACCGATCATAAGAGTTTGAGGAATGTTTTCTCGCAATGTGACTTGAACTTGAGGCAGCATCGGTGGATGGAGTTCTTGCAGGAATATGACTTTGAAATATCGTATACACCAAGAAAATGGAATGTTGTAGCTGATTCACTAAGCCGAAAGTCATGTAATGATGTTGTGCGTGAATCTGGTGATTCCTGCAGAGTGATGGAAGAGCTATCAGCTTTGCATCTTGATATGGGAGATGTTGGGGGTAGAGGTGGTCTTTTCCAAATAACGGTGCAGTCATCCCTGGTGCAGAAGGTGGAAGAGTCTCAGTTGGGTGATCTAGAGGTGGAAGTTTGGAGAGACAGATTTGATTGTGGTGAGGCCCTGATGGTTGGTCGGAGGATGAACAACATCAAGTGTTGTATCATGGTGGGATTTTTGTTCCCATGGCGATGTGCGAGACGGTTCTCCGAGAGTTCCATAGTTCACCCTTGTATGTACATCCTGGGGTGTCGAAGATGCACCGATCCTTGAAGAGTCAGTTTTGGTGGCCTAGGATGAAGCATACGGTTGCAGAGTGTCTGTCTCAATGTTTCGTCTGCCAGAAGGTGAAGGTCGAACACTGTGTTCCTGGTGGTCTTCTCCAGAAATTGGAGATTACTCAGTGGAAGTGGGAGGACATATCAATGGACATTGTTACAGGTTTTCCTCGAGCTCCAGGAGGACATGATGCTATATGGGTGGTAGTGGATCATTTAACAAAATCGGCCCACATCATAGAGATCAAGGAGTCGAGCTCAGTGGAAGTTTTGTCGAGGAAGTATCTAGAGGAGGTGGTGAGACTTCATGGAGTACCTTGGATGATCATTTCTGATCGAGATCCTCATTTTACCTCTAGGGTCTAGAGAGGTCTCCAGCATGCTTTTGGCTCTCAACAGTACCATAACACTGTTTTTCATCCTCAAACGGATGGTCAGAAAGAGCGAACCATCCAGACTCTTGAAGACATTTTTCGATCTTGTGTTCTTGATTTTGGAGGTTCATGGATGAAGCACTTACCCTTGGTAGAGTTCACATACAATAATAGTTTTCACTCTACCATCGGTATGGTTCCGTTTGATGCCGTGTATGGCCGACCATGCCATTCTCCGTTGTGCTGGACTGGGGTCGGAGAGTCAACAATTCTCGGACCAGAACTAGTGAAAAATACAACAGAGATGGTTCAATTGATTCGTGAGAGGATGAAGACAGCCCAGGATCATCAGAAATCATATGCTGATCAAAGAAGGAGACCCTTAGAGTTTAATGTTGGGGATCATGTATTTCTGAAGGTGACTCCCCGTCGTGGGAAGCGAATGTTTTGTCATAGAAGTAAGCTTTCTCCCCAGTTTGTTGGGCCTTTCGAGGTGTTAGCTCATGTTGGAGTTGTGGCATGTCGAGTAGCACTTCCCCCTCAGATGAGTCGGATACATGATGTTTTCCATGTATCACAGCTTCGTCATTATCTTCATGATGAATCTCATGTTATCGATTGGGGAGAGATCGATATTGATGATGATTCAACCTTCAAGGAGCGACCTGTCGAGATCCAAGAACACAAGGAGAAGGTGTTTCGTGGGTGTTCTATCCCCTTAGTTCGTGTCCGGGAGGTCAATGTGACTTATCCCCAACACTTTTCCAAATTTCCAGTTCTGTGAATAGTGTTTCCAGTTTTATGAACAGTATTGGTAGGTGAATAGTGTTTCTATTGGTGAGGTTCAGTGAACAATGTTTCTATTTGTGAGGTTCTATCGGTGGACTTCTATCGGTAGGCTTGAGCAGTGTTTCCAGAACGTTAACCTTCTAACGGTGTCCTTCTATCGGTAGGCTTGAACAGTGTTTCCAGAACGGTGACCTTCTAACGGTGACCTTCTATCGGTAGGCTTGAAGAGTGTTTCCAGAACGGTATCCTTCTAACGGTGACCTTCTATCGGTAGGCTTGAACAATGTTTCTAGAACGGTGAGGTCTAACGGTGACTTTTTTTTTTCTTTGCCAAATTTTGAGTATGTGAACAGTGTTTCCAGCTTCCTACAGTTTTTCCCCATTTGACGTTTTCTTTGATGTAAAATACATTTAATGCCTTGTTTTAAGGACTCTTAATGCCGATTCAAATGCCATAAATCCTATATTAATTATTCCTAAGGCCAGGATGTATTTACTTGGTCAAACCGTGTGGGTTAATGCGATCCATTTTTAACGGAGAATTAACAGGATCTTAATCTGTTGCCCCATTAAATCTTCAAAAAGGGACGAGATATCATTCTCCCTTGTTCTTTCTCCTTGTTCTCATCTAGGAGACACTAGAACCTTTCAATCATTCCTGTAGGAGTTCCACAATCAAATCCTAATCCTACGATTGGTTCCACTCTATTTTGGATGCAACCGAGCTGTATCGATCAATCTTCAATATAAGTTATGTTGTATCATTATTCTTTTGGGGATCATCTTCTATTTTTTCTACCTTTCATATTATACCATGTAATTTCCAAGATTCTAATGGGGTTTTCTTGGGGATGTTTGGTACTGTCGTACCGTAGCATCCTCCGGTGGATGTTGTTGTCGTGAGAGGAGGATTTTGACCAGTTGTGTGGATAAAGGATGTCAATAACTCTTCCAGGTAGGGGATTCATCGATTCTCTAATTTTATATGTGCAATCATAGAATTATCATGATTTCGTCCTTTGGATCACAATGAAATTGACCTAATTAAATACTTGAACCAGATTAAAAGAATTAGTTGATCACATATTGTTTCTTTATACCGTGATAACGATTTGCCTCCTGGTTTTCTAGATAGAGTGATATCTATGTTTTCATTAATTAGTTGTTTGTTCTTGATGGAAATTGATAATACACTTAAAGTCGAAATTAATTGTTAATTAATTGGCTACAGATAAAGAGGCATGTAAATGATTCTGGTTGACTTCGTAGTTGTTCTAAATTGATGTTAATCAAGTTAGGGAACTAAGCACGGTTGTTTAATTATGATAGCTTTCTAATTAGGTCTCCCATAATTTGAACTTACGAATAAAAAATCTGCTAATTCAATATGGATTAAAGAACAGATTCTATGATAATTTCTTAAAGGGTTCTGAGTTACACTCTTGTTTGTTGAAGGGTCAAGATACCATGGTTGTGATTGTTGTTTTCCTGCTGCTTGTGAGGTAATGTGACCTTGGAGGGGTCTTGTGATATGTGGAGGCATGGAGGCCTTGTGGTTGTGTCAATGAATGACTCCTAGAGTGGCGAGGTGAATTAGTTTATGCATGTGGGTGTCGGGGAGGACACCAGGGGTGATGGAATGGGATTGATGTGGTTGCTGGATGCTTGTGGATTCTTTGAATGTTTATCTGCTTTGCTTTTCCCCACTGCTCAAGGCATCTGGTCTTGCTTACCCTTCTTCCGAAGGAGGGGAAGACGCGTGGGGTATGCCACGTGCTTTCTGTGTATAGCCTCTCGAGGGAGAATGGGTCTATGCTCTTTATATAGGTGGCAAAGACTCGACAGGTAGTATATCTACTCGCTGTGTTGAGCCACCTTTGTGTTTAATTGCATAGGATTCTTTTCTAGTATTCCTTTGAATATGGGAAGGTAATTTTGTAATGAAAGTTTTATTAAATGGTAATAATCCACGGGGAGGGAGATACTGAAATTTAAAGGTGATGTGAATCTTAAAGAGAGCAGTTGATTTTTGGGTGTGATGCTGATGAAGTTTAATGTTAAATTATTCATGGTTAATTAATGTTTAAATAATTAATTAATGTACAGTGGAACTGGTGAAATGAGAATGGCTTAATCTAATAAATCTATTCAAATGTTTGTGTGCTTATAGGACACCTAGTCTTAGAAGTAGCAGCCTTGAGTCTGAGAGACGTTAGCTGCAGTTGTATCTAAGACTAGGTAATGCCCATAGTGTGGATGTGAGTTATATATATATTCTGTAATTTTTATGTTTCTATACGCTTCTCCACCTTGTCAGTAAGGGCAACTAACACCCTGAGGATTCTGAGCCCTGGGGGGTGTTTTTCCCAACATTCTGATGAGAGGCCGAATGGCTGACTACCCCCTTTGGCCCCGCTCTCTTCTCTTGGTAGACACATGTGCCAACAGGAACAACAGTTAGTTCCCCATATATGTGTGTAGAGGGATAAACTGGCTTGTGGTTATTTCACACAAATTTCTTTTGGATATAGTATCCTATGGACTACTATAGGTGTAACGTTTATAGGCTGTGTTGTCTTGAGGATCCCTACTCCATGTATGGGCTATAATGGCTTGAGGTATAATACCCGATGTATGATACACGTTTTACGGGATGTGGTGGCTCCCGGAACATACCTGGTTACTTTTGGTAGGGATGATGGTTTGGTGCTTCGCCCAGGTGTCTATGGGAAAGCCTTTGTGGTGCATGAGGTGCAGATTGTGGATCTTAGCCTAGGTGTTTGCGGGCAAGCCTTTGGAAAGAGATGCACAAGACGTATGTCGTTGGGGAAAAGCAGGAAACTAGTGGGTAAGTAGTAATGGGGTACCCTTGATATTCTTTACTATATGTTATATTCTTGTATTCTTTACTTGGTGAGAGTATCCATTGTGATGTTGGGAACTTAGCATACCTGTTTAGGTGTCGAGTCAGTTTCACTTGTTGTTCACTGGGCTTTAGCAGGCTTTCATTAATTTTTCATGAGAGGCTTGTGGAGGATCCTACTAAGTATACTATTATACTCACCCTATGTATATATAAACTATTTTTCAGGTCACTTGGAGAAGGTTGGGGATCAAGCTGGTTACTACGAGATTGTGGATGGAGGAGGAGCTGTTCGGGCTTGTGGTCGCTACCGTTTTACTTACTTTTGGGTACTTTTAGTTTCCCCATTCAGTTGTAGTACTTTTGCATGAAATTTCATATATGAACTTGGATTTATTTTATTTTTCAGTTCGGAGTTGGAGTTTATTGGAGTCTATTCTATCTCTCTGTTCTGCACGTGTTCTCTAAGAAGGTAATGCCTTCCATTTGTGTGTTTATTATACTCTCGGTGCTAGTCGCCAACCCAGGGCCTACTGGAGGCGGGACTCGGGGGTCATTATCTCTCTTCTCACATTGCCATCCCAGGAGGGGTACACATTATGGGGAGGGGATCTTGACATTTAGATACTATATTTGGTAGTACATATATAAAAAAATGACACTGAAGAACTATCATGAAAAAGGATTTGTGGTTCTATTATTTAAATGGTTTATTTATGAGGGCCACATTGATAAAAATGAGTATAGATATGATTCATATAACCCAACCGTAACTTAATAACATAGTAAATCATATTGCATGGAGATTTATTTTGTTTTATAATTAACCAATCATAGAACCAAAATGTTTATTGTCATTGAAAAGTATATACATTACCATATTCGATTAAAAACTAATCAACACCTCCTTAATAAAATATTCCAATGTAAATACCGTTGAAAAAAATAACAAATAACAACCTTCTTCATAAATAAAGAAATGGATTAATAAAAATGGGGGAGTTCAGTGGTTTATAAAGGTTAAACAAATGAAATGTGTGCTGATAGTCATAATTGAGAAAAAATTGTTTGTATGTATTGGAAAACATAAAAAAATGCATAGAAAAATTTCATTTAATCAAAATGATAAAACATATGATAATAATTTTATTCAAAAAAAAATGATTTTGGAATAACATAATAATTTATTCATAGGGTTTCAGAATCATGCTTTATAAATATGATTAATTAAAAAAAATCACAATTAAAATAACATAAGGGTTTGTATATAAAATTCATGATGTTATTGAATTAAATTACAAATTATGCAATATAGTTATATAAAATATATCAACTTATTTTTTTATTTTTTATATACCTATCGGATTTAGAATAATGATAATCAATATATCCATTTATAATATACCCATTTAACATTGATCATATGATTAGAATAAATATAGGGTTATGATAAATCCATCTATCATAGAAAAAGGAAGCAATGCTCTCAACTAGTAGGATTTTACCCTATGAAAACCATTTATCAGATATTTTGACTAAGATATCATCACTATGATTTTACATTAACCATTCCAAAGATGATATATTGTATATAAATCATGAGGGAAACCATTTTTGGGATACATTCAATCTCATCGAGATAACTTCCCAAACAACATACGGCAAACCACCACATGATAACCTCTCCATAATGCACCTATCCCTTAGGTATTTTTCAAGTATAATGAATGGTTATGTAGGATTTAACAAATAATATTATTATTTATGATACTTTTCAGTATAAAAAATGTAATATTCATCTCTTAATGATGTTACTTTACAAATGATTATGATTTTGATAAAATAAAACAAAAATTGTAGTTTTAGAGAATGTGTAGTTTCAATTAAGTCCAAAATTTCGTTTATTTAATTGTTTTGTGAAATAAATTATATGTTAATAAAATATTATTGTTAAATTATATTCATTAATTATATATGACCATATAATTTTAGGAATGAAAAATTACTTTTTACAATGGTTTGAACATTATTTCTGTCAATAACTCGGCATTTTAAAATTATTGTAGATTCTTGTTTTAAATGTAAAAATTTATATATTTAGAAAATAATTTGGATGAAATAAATATTATTTTTTGAATTATAAAATTCAAATATTTAAATGGTGAATTTTTTATTATGTTATGGGAGAGTCGAATTTTCAATTAGTAATTCAATACTACATAAAAATGAGATGTGTATTATGACAACATAATAAACCAAAACTATTGTAATATATGATATTAATATTATTTATGAACTAATATATGATTAAAATTTAAAATAATTTTATTTTAGTTTATTTTATTGAATTTATAAATCTATTATAAGTCGTAAAAAATTCATATTATGTTATAATTATTTCAAGTTATTTCACTAAGATCAATGATCACATCTACCTATCCAAGGGGAATATTTTAATGACTTCGTCCATGGGACATATAAAAAATAAAAAAATTTGACTTTCAATAAAATATGGTAAAAACATTGTATTGTTTTTTGTTTTGATTAAATTATTTTATATGTTCCAAATAATTTGTTTAAAAAATATTAAATAAATCCCCACTCATTCCCTGTATATACACACTCAGTATCCTATTCCTCTTCACCCAAAATCTATTGTGAATTTTATTAATCATTACTAAATTTTATATAGTCCTGTATATATTCTATGAACCTCTCAAGAAGCACCCCTCATGTTTTAGGAATCATCATCTTATGGTAAGAGATCCTTTCCTTATCCTAACTACTGAAGTATCTTATTCATTTTATTCCTTATTCCAATTCTTAATTTTAGGATGTTTTTTAAATCATTTTAAATGAACATTTTATGTCAAAATATTTAAATACACGTTTTCTTTCATTATAAAATTTAATTAACCTGTATTTATTGTCATTACATAGTAGAAATTCCACATTTTTTATTTATAGTCCAATGAGATGAAATAAGATCATTTGGTTTTGATATACATGACATATTTATTCATGCAATGATATGATTATGATGGGTTCACCCATATAGATTTAAAATAATATTGGTAATTTTTAGGTCTTACGAGATTCCATGATTAGTTTTTGTCTAGTTAAACTATGAAAATTATGTTATGATGAATTAGTTTCTTAAATTTACTTATGTTTATGATTTAATGTTTATTTTTGTTTACAAATTAACATGTTTACATTGTGTTATCAATCTATTTCATTAATCATTGTTCATGTTTATGATTATCACCACTTTTATTCCACATTATATGGATGTTTTCAAAAATTTAATACCTTATTCTGGTTTTTAATTTTTTATTACTATATTGATATTTATAGGTCACCTATTTCTTATTCATTTATCTAGGATATACAATGTAATATTAAATACATTGGAAAATTATTTCCTTGTTACGGATGTTTTCAATAATCGTAAGGAGCCTATGTTTAAAATTGTTCTGTAATTTACTTAATTCCAAAAGAATACATAATTCTTGATCACATAGTTTTTATTGTGTATACCTTTATGTAATAAATCACGAATAAAATTTTAATAAGTATAATGGTTTTCATTGTTCATATCATAAAGATGTTTAGATTTTTGGGGGGATTATGATTTGGAAACTCTGTAAATATCCTTAGGGATAAAACAAAACATAATAAAATGTCATTAATTGATTAAATTATTGATTTTTTGGATTCTACTAAAATAAATTCCTTTCTAGATAATACATATATATGTGGCTCTCATAAAATCGCACATCAGGATAACACATAAAATGTAACACCTAAAGGATTTTAAAAATAATATGAAATGCATGAAACTTTGCTTTATGTAGATATTTATAAATATCCATTAAACCTAATTTTTCTACTTCTATATTTTGAATTTCAAAAAATATTCATCTAGAATTGTGTTTGGTGAGTTATTTGGAGTCTTATTTATCCAACTTGTTATTATGGAGAATAGTTTCACACCCTTATGAATAGTAATATTAATAGTTATATAAACCTAATGAATAGTAAATTGTGTTATTGTTTTATTTTTTTAAGGATATAAGACAATGAAATCATGGTTAATTATTCAATGTTATTTTGAAGAAATTCTAGAATTAAAATTTTTAATTTTCAAAAAATGTTGTTTATCTTTTAATTCTACATTTTGAAAAATTTATACGGTGAATTTTAGGGGTTTTCAAAAATAATTGATTTTTTATTGAATAGTAAAAATACAGTTTTGAATTTCGGTGTGTTTTATGAAATCATTAATGATGTAATAATGATGTAACAATTTTGGTCGACTTGTGTACAATATAATGAGATGTGAGGTGTACCATGTGTCTAATTCCCTGGGCCAGCCCATGGTTTTTCAAATACCACTAATGAGATTTCCCTTGGAAATTAATAAAATATTCACCCAATTTTTCTATAAATACCTACCCATTACACCATTACATTAATTGAAAATTATTCTTCAATAGATATATAACATCATTACCTCCACAGTAGTTATCCTAAGCTGTCCTCAATCCCAGAAGGTCCAATCCTTCGTGTTCTAGGTGTTACTCTACAATGTAAGAGAAGTCTTCAATTCTTTATTTTTTTCCATTCAAGTTCTCTTTTTTATGGTTTAACATTTATGTTTCCATACCATTTTCTTCTTTTCCATTTTATTAGTTCTCTATTCTGTATTATGATTAATTTCTATATAGATTACCCTTGTCCCCTATTTTTTAAAGCATTCTAAAATCATGTTTCTTCACCGTTAGGCTGCCGAATTTTTTAAGGGATTTCTAAACTATTATTTTATTTTGAGTTCCATTTTCTTATTATTCATTATTCATTTAATATTATCTAAAAGACATGAATTCTCCATAAATATTGTATATTTTGGGTGTTCTCATGTTCATGGAAAATTCATCATCATTCTTCTTCTCCTCTCACAATTATTCAAGGAATAAAAACATAGTCGATGATGTGTCGAATTACCGACATCGTGGACAATGTGATTTCATTTTTCTCTAATTTCTACATGTTTGGTCATGAAAGTATTTTTTTTATTGAACCATGATATAATAAATGTATTATAACTCATCCATGGTTCTGTAATTCTTTTTTACACGTGGTTTAATTTTAGAAAACAAAATGAGGTCGTCATTATCAAGGAACCCCAAAAATGATCTAAATGAACATC
This sequence comes from Viscum album, assembly GCA_963277665.1. Lineage (NCBI taxonomy): Eukaryota > Viridiplantae > Streptophyta > Magnoliopsida > Santalales > Viscaceae > Viscum > Viscum album. The sequence goes on from OY728156.1 coordinate 324,489,047, forward strand.
ATTAATGTTTTAACTTATAAATCACCCTCATTTTATTGTTCGAAATGAATAATGGAATTATTTATTTTTTTGGAAATATTTAACTACAATTCCATTCCAATTTTAGAGTTTCACTTCCAATCGACAAGAATATCCATCGTGAACTGATCATGGAAATTATGTAAAGAAAGAACTCAAAAACAATGGAAGGAATAATGTACAGATAATTAAAGGGTGAAATGATATTATGAAATTATAATATAATGTGTTATAAAAATTAGTTTGTGTATTTAATATATTAATAAAACTCTTTTAACAAATATAATGGAGTTATAAAAACATTTTATGTAAGAAGAATCCAAGGTAAGAGAATTCATAACCCAATTTCCATTATTTGGGTTAACAACCTTATTTATTAATAATTTTGTAGTAATATTATTGGTGTGATGAATTTTTTTATATTATATATCACTATGTGTATTTATAGTGTAAACAGAAATCAATTTCATTATAGTAATTCTAAGTCCAATTATATTTTAGGGGACTTTCCTTTTAAAATAATTTTAAAAATATCTTTAATTTTTTGTAAAACGAATTTTTTTATATATATGGCATGCGTAGATTCTCCTAATTTCAATATTCTTTATTACCATGATATGTTTCTTGGACATTATTTATTTTGGGTTGATCTCCCTTTATAGCTCTCGATATGTTAGTTTGAGCCCATTATAGCTCAAGATATGATGCATGAGCCCCATTATAACTCTTCAATGAATTGGGTACTCTAGAGATTGAAGTTGACCAAAAGGTTATTCCATGCATAAGGGTGAATATAAGAGTTATAAGGTAAAACTATCCTAATGAAACAACATGATTATTCTATGTCTTCATTTTTTATGATATGGGTTTTATTTGGTTTTATGTTATCACTTGAATAACACATTAGTTCTTTATATACCTTACAATGTTGTATACCCATCCAATGTTTTTAAAAAAAAATTCACAGATTATATTTTTAGAAGGAGAAAGAAGTTATTCATGAGGTTTGGTAAAATGTGTTGTCAAAGAAATATTTCTTTATGTTTTAATGTTTTAAATATTGAAAAAATGGATATTGTTTTTAATAGTTTCCTCTTTGTATGGATGTGGCATGTAATGTATGTGTGTTGTCACTATTCATTATAAATATAAACCTGAAATGAGCCTCAACTTGTAATAATATATGTTATTCATTAAAAGTCAATATTATGTAATGTTTTAAGGCCTAGTCCTTATAGTTGGTATCAAAGGATGGTGTAGATTAATCCAGGGGTTATTATGATATTTAATGAATACCATAACTAATTTTTACTATTTGGTAATTAGAAATGATATAACTTTTAAATATTACCATGTTACATCATCTAAGATATAATTGTTCATAATAGTTGGCCACAAAAGAAATAGGGAAGATGATTTAGGAAGGCACCAATAGGCTAATTTATGTTTGAATATATAGCCCGAAATGGTAGGAATCAGAACCGAGCAGTTTGGGACAACAATGACTTAGTTGACTCAAGAAATAAATGGAGGTGGTATCCATGCTAGAGAGGAACATGACCAACAATGAAGAAACATGTATTTTGTAGATAATTTTGTGAGGAAACATCCTCTATCATTCAGTGGAACTGTAAATCTAGTGATAGATGAAGGATGGATTAATGCTCTTGAAAAGATATTTGATATCATGGGATGTTTGGAATGTCAAAAGGTAATACTACACATTTATCATTTGTATGGTGAATCCAATCAATGTTTCTCTATAGTTAAAAAAAGTGAGATAGATATGATATTAAAAGTCTGGAATGTGATGATTTTAAGAGACTTTTTATAGAAAAATATTTCACCAAAACTATTCGACTAAGAATGGAGAAAAAATTCATGGAACAGAAGCAGAAAGATGATGATTTTGTGAAATAATATGAAGACAGTTTTAGAAGACTGGGCAGGTATGTAAAAAATTTTACTCAGGAATTGGAAAGTAAAATTATTAGATTTTACACTAATTTGAAATTGATTTTGCAAATATATTTTGTTAACGAGTGTTTAAAAGTTATGAGATGCTTGTTATTTGTGATAAAAAAGTTGAGATAGAGTTTTTTGAAACCTATGTTCCTAGTGATGAAAAGATTAAGAAGTAGTCATGTTGGTAGTCAATGGGGAAGAACTCATCCAAGAAGTCTGGAAGAATGAAAATGAATTTCCGATATTGTGAAAAGTATGGTAAATGGAATCCTGATGAATGTCTAGTAGATTTTGGAAAATGTTACCGATGTGGAAAATATGGACACTAGTCTCATGAGTGCATGGAAATCATCTGAAAATTGGCGAGAAGTCGATGGTGACATGATTTAACTGTATGTAATAGGTCCTTTCTACTAATGTTTGTTTGAAGCTAGTTACTCAAGTAGGGAATCAATAAGATTATAAGTAGAAGGGTTCGGTAAAATCTTTTGAAATCACTTCAGAAGATGTCGGACCATCAAATGAGGTGTTATCAGGTAAATATCTTGTCTTTAATGATTTTGAAAATGTGTTGTTTGATTCAGGGTATACACATTCCTTCATTTTAGTGAAATTTTCGAAAAAATTGGTCATTCACCCTTATGAAATGAAACCATATTTCATCGTAAAAACACTTGAATGAAATATTGTGGAAAAAAGTAATTATATGAATATTATTATCCGTGTATTTAGAAACTGTTTACCTGCAAACCTTGTATTTTTTCTTCTAGTAGAGTTTTATGTTATTCAATTTATGGACCAGCTTTCATTTTATTAGGCTATGATATATTTTCAGAAAAAAGGAAGTTTTTTTAGAAATAATTTTAGTTTGGGTACAAGAATGAACCCATACAGTTAATAACATATAAGAAAGCTAATAAACTGACAATGGAAGGAAATGAAAGTTATATTGTACATATTTTTGAACAAAATGGAAAAATCAAGATTAGTGATGTATGATTGGTAAATGAATACACGGATGATTTTTTCTAATGATTTTCCTTTATTTGTTCCTAATCGAGAGGTTGAGTTTACTATTGAAAAATTTCCTAATGCGAAGACAATTTCTAAAACCCCTTATCATGTGTCCCAAAAGTAACGTCTTGAACTAAAAAGGCATTTTCAAGAATTATTAGATAAATTATTCCATAGACATATCACTTCACCATGGTGCACTCCTGTATTTTTTGTTAAGAAAAAAATATGGTTCAATGCGACTTTTCATTGATTTTATAGCATTGAATAACATTAAATTTAAAAACAAGAATAATTTTCCTCATATTGATGATTTTTTTGATCATTTCTAGGGAGCACAGTATTTTTCGAAGTTTGACTTCAGGTCGGTGTACAATCAGTTGAACGTTAAGGATGAAGAAATCCTAAAGACTGCATTCTAACTAGATATTGTCATTATGAATTTGTAGTTATGACTTTTGGGTTAACTAATGAACCTTCAATATTCATAGATATTATGAATAGAATATTTAATGAGTTCTTGTATAAGTTAGTGGATGTGTTTATTGATGACATTGTCATATATTCTAAAAGTAAATAGGAGTATGAAAACATATGTGGGTTTTTTTCCAACCATAAAAGAAAAGAAATAGTATGGGAAATTCTGAAAGTGTTATTTTTTTGGTTACAACATATTTATTTTCTTGGGATCATTATAAATAATGATGTAATAATAGTTGATCCTACTAAAACAAAAGTGGTTTATGAATGCCCAAGAACTACAAATGTTACAGAGATTCATAGTTTTCTTGGATTAAAAGGTTATTTCTGATGGTTTGTTAAAATCATTACAAAGTTATCTATCTTTCTAACATAGATATCATGAAAAGGGGTTAATTTTTTGGGATAGAAGAATGTTATGTATTTTAGATACTGAAGAAATGATCTGTGAATGCGCCCTTTTTGGACATACCTTCTCAAAATGATGCGTTTTTTCATATACAGTGAATCTTCATGGAAGGTAATTGGATGTGTTATAATTCAAAATGATCATGAAATTAATTATTATTTAATACAACTAAATCCTCATGAGATAAATTATCCCACACGTGATGTGGAATTGGCAGCTGTGGTTTTATTCTTTGAAAATTTGGAGGCACCATTTATACGAAGCCAAATGTCAAATATATAATTACTACAAAATTATGAAGTATATATTCACTTAAAAGTTATTAAAAATGAGGCAGATAAGATGGATTTAATTGATAAAGGATTGTGATTGCACGATCAATTATCATTCTGGAAAAGCTAACAATGTTGATGATTCCTTGAGTTGAAAACATTATACATTATTAACCATGTTGCGTTTAAAACATGATCCATTGATTAATGATATGATTAATCTTGGAATAAAAGTTGCTTGTACAGGGGAATACATCGGGTTTTTATAGGTTTCAGTGAGGTCATCATTATCATACATAATTAAGAAATCAAAAAATGAAGACTGTGAGCAACAAAAAATGTAGAATTTGTTAAAATGGGTTTGTTTCTAAAATTTAACTATGATAATGATTGTTTTCGAAGGCTTGGAAAAAGGTTGTGCTTGCCTTAAAATTCCATGTTAAAGATATATTTGTTTTTTGAAGCTCATAGTTCACTATTTTTAGTTCATCTTGGAAGTACTAAGATGTATGGAGTCCTTCAATAGTATTACCTGCAGGGTGAAATGAAAAAGAATATTGCTTAATTTACTCTGAAATGTTTGAGATGTCAAAATGTTAAAGAAGAGTGGCATTTACTGAAGTCTATGATTCATACTTTTGTAGTTCCAGATTGGAAATGGAAGAATATATCCATGGAATATGTGGTGGGGCTACCTTAGACTTCTCGAGGTAACAATTCGAGTTGGGATATACTTAATTGGATGAAAAAATCGGCACATTCTCATTCTATTTGAGATATAATGTCACTGGATCAGCTCTCTCAACTGTACCTCAGAGAGCTTGTCATGATACATTGAGTTCCTCTTCCCATTGTATCTTTCCAAGATCTCTGGTTCACTTATAATTTTTGAAAGGGTCTTCAGACGTCATAGGGAATATAATTAAATTTCATTACAGCTTTTCATCCATAATTAGATGAGAAATTAGAACGAACTATTTAGACCATGGAGGATATGATTGATGTTTTTTCAATTAAATACCAGGGAACGTGGGATCATCAAAATTATTTTGATGATTTTTCTTATAATTATATTATTCATTCTAGTATACAGATTACACCTTTTGAGGAATTGTATAGGAAGCAGTGTTAGACTCCAGCTTTTTGGGGTGATGTCCGGGAAAGAAAGTTTAATGGACCTGATTTTGTAAAGAAAGTGGAAAAGAAAGTAAAGATAATCTGGAATCACATGATGAAAACTCAGAGTAGGATGTAAAGTTTTTTAGATAACATAAGGAAATTATTCTCTTTCGAGGTAGGTGACCTTGTTTAATTAAAATCTATCCTTGGAAATGTGTGATTACTTTTGGTAATAAAGGAAAGATAAGTCTATGATTCATTGGTACATTTGATATCCTGGAGAATGTTGGAAGAGTTTCATACTCAGTAGCTTTGACACTGAGTTTATATCAGGTATATAATGTTTTTCATTTTTCTATGTTGAGAAATTATGTGCCAGTTTCATCACATGTCTTAAGCTAAGAATCAATGCTGATGAAGGGATCCTTTCTTTTGATAAGTAACACGTTCAAATTCTTGATTGAAGGTAACAAGTAATGTAGAATAAGGTATCCCACAGGGTACACTATTCTTTTAGAGAAACCCCATGGTTGAAGAAGCAACATGGGAATCTAAAAATGCTATGGGAGAACGGTACCTTACCTTGTTTAATGGGTAAATAAAATTTCGAGGACGCAATTTCTAGAAGGTGAGGATAATGTAACACCCCAATTTTTAAAAAAATATATTGAAATTCAAGAAAATTCATTTTATATAGATATTTTTAACTATCCTTTAAACATAATATTGCTACTTTTATGTTTTGAATTTTGAAAACAATTCATCTACTATTGTTCTCAGTGTGTTATTTGGAGTCTAATGAATCCCACTTGTTTTTTGGTGACTAGTAACACAGAATTATGAATTGTAATATGAATTGTAATATGACTCTAATAAATAATAAATTTTATTAATGTTTTTTTTCATAAGTCATTATGATAATGAAATCTTGGTTACTTTAAGAGTATGATATAAAAGTAGTTATAGATTAAATTTTTTATTTTTTGAATTAAGTATAAATTTATTTAATAATTAATGTAACAATATGTAAATTATTTTTTTCAAAAAATGGAGTTCATTTTTAAATTAAAGAAGTTTAAAAATGGTTGTAGTGATTTTTTTGAAATTTTCACAAACAATTGATTTTTTGGTTAATAGTAAATATACAATATTGAGTTTCTATGTGATTAATGACATCATTAATGTAGTAATAATAATTAAATAATTATGAACGACTTGTTTATAGTTAAATAATATTTGAGGTGTCCCATGTTTCCAATTCCATGGGAAAATACACTTGTAATGCCTATTGTTATTCTAATACCACTAATAAGGTGTCCCTTGGAAAGTAATAAAATATTCTCTCACTTTTCCTATAAATACCAACCCATTACTTTACCCCATTTATACCAAATTCCTCCTCAATAGAGATTTGGGATATTTAACTCCATATTAGTCCTCCCAATGTTTATTCAATCTCTTAGGGTCCCAACATTCATGTTCTAGGAGTTACTCTACAAGGTAAGAGAATTCTCAACTTCTTTCCTTCTTCCATTAAAGTTCTTATTTTATGTGGTTTAGCATTCATGTTTCCAAAACATGTTATTATTTTACCTTTTATTCGTTATCTATTATGTAATGTATTTTATTTCTAGATGGGTGACCCTTTCCCTATATTTTTTAATGTTTTCTAAAATCATGTTGCATAGACCTTAGGCTGCTAAGTTTTTGTAATGGATTTCTGAACTATTATTTTATTTTGAGTTCCTTTATCTTCTTATTATTTCGTCATATCATCATATCCAAGAGGCATAAAGGATCCATAAATCTTGAATATTTTTTATGTACTCATTTTCATGGAATATTCATCACCATTCATCTTCTCCTCTCGCACTTCATCCAGGAATAAAATAATTGTTTGTGACGTGTCGAATTGCAGACATCGTGGAAATTGTGATTTCATTATTATTTAATTCTTTCGTGTCTGGTAATTAAACCATTTATATGGTAGATCCAATTTATAATATATATATTATGTCTCATCCATCATTTTTGAAATATTTTGTACTCATGGATATAATTAATTAAAAAAATGAGGTTGTCATTATCCAAGAACCACTAAATTGATATAAACAAACATCATTAATGATTTAACTTATGAATCATACTTATTATAGAATTCAAAATAACAAATGGAGAAATATTTTGTTTTATAAATATGTAACTATATTTCTATTCCAATTTTGGAGTTTCACTTCCAATCGACAAGAACATCCATAATTAACCGATCATGGAAAAAATGTAAATAAAGAACCCAAAAACATTGGTAGGTACAAAATATTAATAATTAATGGGTGAAATATTGTTATGAGATGACCAAATAAGGTGTTAAACATTAATATGATTTTTTAGATATTAATAACCATCTTTTAACCATTATATCAGAGGTTTAAACACATTTTAAGTAAGACGAACCTGAGGTAAGGAAATTCTTAACCAAAGTTCCATTCTTTGTGTTAACATTAATATTTATTAATTATGTGGTATTCAGATTATTGTTGTGATGAATTTTTGTTTATGTGATGTTTCACTATGAATATTTATACTGTATACACATATCTATTCCATTATATTAATTCTCACTCCAATTATATTTTAGGGGACTTTCCTTTTAAAATATTTATAAAACTCTATTTAATAAGATTCAAAAAGATTAATTTATTATGTGTATGGCATGATTAGTTTCTCTATTGATTTCAGGATACATTATTAAAAATATATGTTCCTTGGAAATTATTTATGTTGGGTTGATCCCCCTTTAAATCTCATGATATGTTGGTATTAGCCCATTGTAGCTCATGATATGACTGGTGAGCCCCATTATAACTCCTTGATACATTGGCTACTCAAGATATGGAAGTTGAAAAAAAGGTTATTCCAAGTTTAAGGGTGAATTTAATAGTTATATGGTAAATATTTCGCAAGAAAAAATAATGAGTATTCTATGCATTAAAGTTTTTATGATATGGGTTTTTTTCTGTTATCACTTGACTAAAACATTCATTCTTTATATCTCTTACTATGTTTTATACACATTCAATGTTTTTTAAATTTTTTTCACAAGATATAAGAATGGATAAGAGAAATAAGGGATTCATGATATCTGATATATAGTATTGTCAGAGAAATCATGCTTTATGTTTTATTTATATATATATTGAAAAAATGGATATTATTTTTAATTGTGTCCTCTTTATATGAATGTGGTATGTTATGTATTGAAGTTTTTTTAATTCTTTAAAAATATACATCTGAAATGAGTTTCAATGTGTAATAATGTATTTAAATATTTATAATACAATATTAAGTTATGTTTCAAGGGTGAGTCCTTAAATAAATCCACCATAATGAGGTTGTATTGATTGGGAGATGTTGCATGAAAACACGCCTTCTTAAACAGTAGTTTTGAAAATCTAATTACAATTTCATTTCTTAATTCAAAATCACAAAATTAAACACAATTAGAGGGAAAAATACATAAAATATTATGTCTTTAAATATACCATGGATTACATATATTAATGCCCAGAAATTCATAAGATAAAGATTTAATTTTATTTATAAGCTACCTATGTAATTTTATAGGCCTCCAATATATGTTTATAATAGTTTAAAATTGATAACCCATAATTTCCCTTTAAAATACACATTGTCCAGAAATATGCAGAACAACATAAATATCCAATGTCATGGGATATTTTATGAATTCCCAATAGAGATTTAAATGCTGATGAGAGTAGGAATCACAATCATTGTGATCGTACTCTCTCAGTAGATTATATTTCCAAATAGAATCATGAATCATGAGATACAACCAATTCCTCCTAACAAATAATAATCTAAAATTAATACATTTGTGTGTTGAAGTCCAATTACATTAAATGGATCATCTGATCCCTTAATCATATAATAATGGATTAGCTCAATTGAGAAGATATTATCTATCCATCAATGTTCTTAGAAAGAGAAGGTTATATATGCTATATATCAAATAGATGGAGAAGTTGATACAAGGCATACATTGATCATTAATATAAATCCAAAAAGAGATTTCAAATTTTCAGGGTATAATTTATTCTAGAAGATGTTTTCAAAAAAATATTTTTCACCCTTTCCATAAATTAATATAATGCTGGACTTACTTGTCTTCATCCAAATAGTGATGTATACATAAAGGAATATGGTCAAAACAAAAAAAATATTGAAGGATATGGGTATATATTTGTTTACACCCTGAATGAAATATTTTCAAGTACTATGGTGAGATAAATAAAATTATATGAGATTTCATAGGGATTTCAATCATTGATATCTATTACAAAATTATCAGATGTCCCCCCTAAGTTGAAATGGAGATCTGTGAATATCATGTGTCAAATGGAGATTATAAAATGAAGATGGAGATTAATTATGGTATTGTTATGGATATATATAAAAATGGTATGAAATTTCAATATATCACTTGTCAAGCATGTGGAATTAATATCATAGAAATTGGTTGTGGGGGTGTAGAAATGTTTTATTTGAAGATAAGAAGGACTCCATGCTAGTGATTAATGAAGGTAAAAACCCACCAATAATTTGGATGATAAGAATTATACAAATACTCTCATCCTATTTCCCAATTATTCATCTATAATGAACAAGGAAACTATTCAAACCGCTACCATATTCCTATGGTATTCGGAGACAATCAACGCTTTTACACTCCATGTTATAAAGGGAGATAATATTCCATCAAAAATAGAGAGGTGGATCCTGAAACCAACATGGAAATAGGCAATCAAGTAATCCATTTATTAATATAGAATGTATTTTTTTATTTTGGCTCTCCACATTCCATCATATTAGTCATTTTCATTATAACTATTATAACTGAAAAAAATAATGTTTTAAGACCTATTAGTGAAAATTAAAAATGTTGAAATTAGTGTGACCGAAGTATATAACTCATAACATATCAAACTTTGTTGGACGAATATCCCAAATAACCTTGTAATACTCTATTTAGATGATTTTTTCCATTTTGGGTATAGATGGGATTTAATTAGATATAGAAAACATAAATTTAAATGAGAAGGAAATAAATCTCCATACCGCATATCATCCTACGATTCTATACAACTGAAAGGAGGACAATGAGTCTTCTTTACAATAAAAATAAAAAGAATATATATTAAATCACAATGTGAAATTGTATCTGGGACAAATTGTTGATTCTAACAAAAATATATTACTTTTAGACATTCCCATTATGCGAGAATACACTACTGTGTTTCTTGAGGAATATCCATGTCTTTCTCGTAGCTGAGAGTATGATTTTTAAATCCAAATTATTAGTGGGGTGTATCCGTTATCCAAGACTCTACATTAAAAGGATATTGTGGAACATAATTAAATAAAAATAATTGTAGCGAAATTTAGATAAATGGATTATATATCCATGTGCTTCATCTAGGGGAAATTATTTCATCTTTACCACGAAGAATGATGGGTCAATATGAGATTTAAATTCGTATCTTAAGATTACATGATCTTGATAATGAAAAATTATCCACCTCCATGGATTTATTACTCGTTCAATCTTTTAGGTGGATTAAAATACTTCACTTTAGAGGAAATTTTATTTTGGTTTTACCATGTATGGATGAAGAAGGATCATATCCCCAAGACTTCTTTCTGTTCAGAATATGATAACTATGAGTACATTGTAGGGTAAATATTACTTATAAATAATCCACAAACATTATTTTACATGATAAATTAAGTCTTCAAATATTTATTTTAATAATATAAATAATTATTCATATTTCATATTATAATACATGCATAAAAAATAGAATATCATTTACGAACAATAATAATGATCTTACAAAAGGGGAAGCTTTATGATACATACAATCAATGTGAGATATGGTATATGGTTGTATCATTCATGGGGTATATTATCACATGTATTGGGATATCTATGGACCCATCCGTGGTATAATAAATTTAAGGATGTCCAAGACCAATAACTAAGATAGAAATACATAGCTTCTTTGGATTATCTTGGAACTGTCATCACTGTGTGAGAAATTTTTTATTATTTTCAAACATTCTAACCGGGATAACTTAAAAGGGAGTCATCTTTTTGTTGGAATAATGAAATTGAATAGGGTTTAAAGGAGATAAAAAAGAGTCTTATCATATAACATGTATATATTCTACGCATATGTGTGGAAATTTTTAGGGTATACCACAATGCTTTGAAGATGTTCTTGGTCCATGTGGTATTTGATAATGAGAAAGTGATTTACTATTACTAAAGGAATTTATGATAACATAAATGGAACTACCCAAAACATGATATATATTTTATATAATAAAAATCATGTTGGAAATATATAGGCATTATCTCATTTTGTAAAATTGGGAAATATATACAGATCATCCGAACATGAAGTACATAGTCACACAGAATACATAAATATGCTCAAATGATGATCGATAGTGCTGATTAAGGAAAATTAATGATGAATCCACTAATATACATGATAACCAAATAATTTGTTAGATTATATATGTATATATGATCTATAAATTTTATCATTGATGATAATTCAAAGGGATCCAATCTTATAATAATAAAATATTATGGGGATGAGAATCATAAAGGAAAGAACATCATCAATCATTTCACAAAATTATTTCTCAACCATCCCTAATAGTGAGGATAAATGATATTGAAGGAGATAATATGTAAATTCAAAAGATGGTGAAATATTTAAGATAAGGGAAATCCTAAGTGTTAAAAATTAATAAATAAGTGGTTTGGTGATTTGGGTCATGAATTTTTGTACCATCAAATCCAAAGTTGAAGAAGGAAATATTGGATAACGCACATAGCTCCAATTTCTTCATCCATACGAAAGAACAAAGATGTATTGAGATCCCTAAGAGCACAATTTGTGTGTCATTATGAATAAGATGATCATAGATTATACATCAAAGAGTATTTAATTGTAAAAGGAGACTTCTAAAAAATCCATGTGGATGATACAACCATTACTCATAACTACATGAAAATAAGAGAACATATATTGGGAAATTATCATTGGTCTTCCTTATACATCAAGATGAAATAAAAATAAATGGGATATGGTGGATCATCATAAAAATATTTACCCATTTATTTAAATTCATGATAGCTTCTCACCTTTTCAACCTATAAGGATATACATTAGGGAAGTGGTGAGTTTTTATAGTACACCACTATTGATTGTTTCTCATTGGGATCCAAGAATTACCTCGATGACAAGGAAGAATCCCCAATATGATCTACATAATTTTATGAACATAAAAATGGATTATTACCCTCTAACTGATGGACAATGTAACAACACTGTTATGAAACTCGAGAACATGTCCATATAATTCTCAATGGTCTCCAAATGAAGATGTAATGAATATATTCCTCTGGTCTATTTCTCATCAAATTACAATTTCTAGTCTAGAATCCAATTGGATCCATGTGATGAAATTTGTGGGACATGTATCAAAAAACCTATATATTGGGATGAAGATTATGAACATGAAATACTTGGTCTATAAATGGTTAAATAAATGGTGGAAATTGATCAAGCTATTCAGCATCACAATAGGGTTCATGTAATTGACATAAGAACTTTTATGATAATAATCGATGAGACATAGAGTATGAGGTTGGAGAAAAGGTATTCCACCATATATATTAATGGAATAAATTCATGAGATTTGGGAGGGGAAATATTTTCCAAGATACATTGACCCCTTTGAGATCCTTGACTACTTTAGAGTGGTGTCCTATCAACTAGTAGTCCCACATTGTTATACCACAATATTTTGTGAAGAATTGTTTTCATATAAATTTAATGTTTCTGATATCTTTCCTTTCAGACGACACTAAATATATTTTAATTTATATAGAATTATTATGTTTTTAATTAGTTAACCATTACACCAAGTTAATCATGCACTACACAGAACATAAATTTTAGCTTAATCTACACAGAACATCATGGTCAACATGTGTTAAATGAATTAATGACACTCATTGACCTCTAGCGTATCACTTAAGAATGAGTTTTAAAATACATTAATATATTATTTCAATATTTCTATATAATTTAATATGATATAACATAGTAATTAATATTGGGGATATTAATCGTATTAATAAACTTATGATAATATGTTTTCTACACTAGTATAATATTAATTCATAATTAAAAATGAAAATATATGAACCTATTGAATATATAGTATATGTTTTTATTTTTATTTTCCCAAAAGAAATATGTAATCATAAATTAAAATAATTACAATTAATTATTTTTATTAATGTAATATATATTTTATATATTCAATAAAATATTTTTATATTCATCCAATTGATTTGATAGACATAAAATAAAAAGAATCACAATATTACAAATAAGAACATGTATTTTTTATAAAGGTATTTTTATCGCCTTTTAATATTGATCATTTTTAAATCAAATTTTTGGAACAATTATAGATTAAAAAATAAATTTCATCATTATATATATATATATATATATATAATTTAGGTCATTTTAATCTATTTAAATTTTATATTTTTATATAAAAACTAAGAAAACTTTTGAACATTTTTACATAGAAAACCTGCATTGACGAGCCATCTACGAGAGTAAATTTAAATTATTCTCTTCCACTTATTGACATGAATTTTGGATAAATATATTCCATAGTTGGAATAATATTAATTTATTATTTATAATATTGTCAACATACTTTTTGAGTTCAAAATATTAATGAATTAAATTAAAATTAATTACATTGATTAATGTTCAATTAATCATAACAAGGGAATAAACCTATCTAATGAAGAATTAAATGACATTAACACTTGTTGAAAACCAATTTTATTGATATATTTCGTCCAAAAACATTAATTTATTGGTTTTTGATGTTTTTATGACTTTTTTGGGTATATATGTGGGTAGACGTATCCTATTCTCAATTATACAAAGTGTGTCCTTTCCCTTCTCATTAAAAGGACCCCATCTATCCATCATCAAAACACCATTAAAAACCATTGGATAAGAAAATATTTTCCAAATACACTTAAAAGAATCCCTTATATCCTCATTTAAGCCACCCTTTTTTCATAAGACTACATTGATGCTCGTTGGTGCATACACAATGGATTTACCTGATTATGTGGTTACACACTCCCCAATATCAACAATTTTATTTTCATTCCGGTCCCCTAAACAATTTTTATTACACTATTATAAAAATGTATATGTATAATCAATATAAATGTATATTTTTAGGCTAATGGTTTTACCAACACTTAAACACACCTCTATCAAATGTTTAATGAACAAACTCTTTCCATATGCGACAAAATACAACCTCACTAAACAATGAATGTTCAGCATTCCTTTACTGCCACCCAAGGAAGAAATTTGTTATTGAAAAACTATTTACATATGATATATATTATCTTAATTATGTATTTAATATTCCATAATTATTTTACGATAAATATATTTATACATTCCTTTTTTGTGTAGAAAATTGGATTTAAATTTTATTGAATATTTATTTATGAGTATTCAATGTATATTCAATTAATTAGTTTTCAAAACATTTTGAAATATTCATTACATTTTTGAAGTGTTTTTTCACAAATAAGTTTTAAAATTCTTCGAATATTAGTCAATAAGATCAAATTTAAAATGTTTTTCAAAATAGAACCTTTTCTTCATTAAAAGTTTCATAGTATTTTCTATGAAAATTATTTTCAAATGGGTTTATTATTTAAAATCATTTTTCAAAGAATAACTTGTATATTCATCAAGATATTTTTTTGAAATATATTCCAAAATTATTTTCCATCGAAGAGAACATCTGTTGATGTTTCTCAGTCCTTTCTAGGAAATGATCTAATGGTTCCATTCATATTCATTCTCAAAATTGGTTATTCTTAATGTCGTGGTATTTTTCAACCACATTTCTCATTCATGTGAAATATGTTCATGAATCTAAATTATCTTTCATGGTTTATATGTTTGTGAAATCTTTTCCTCCTTCACAAGTTATATTTTTATGAAATATGTTTACTATTCACCTATTATATGTTTATGAAATTCATTTCTCTTTCAAAAGTTATTCTTATGATAAAATGATTATAAAACCTATATCATTAGTCATTGGTTATGATATGATTACATGTTTATGATACCTATTTAATTTAATGTTCAATTATATAATTGTTTATTATTTTGTGGAATATGTATGTATGATTTAATTATGGGATGTGGGGGACCCATATATCCCCTCAATTAATTGGTTTAATATGTATATAATAGGAGATAAAAAATGATGTTATTGGGAGTGAACCTTGACCACTAATATGAACATGTTAGTGAACTATGACTACAAAGATGGTTTGAAATGTGATCTCATGCTAATAATACGGACATGGGAGTGAAGCATGACTAAAAAGATGGTATGGGGATTGAACACATACAACCAATATGGACTTGGATGAGATGCCTTGACTAAATTGGAAAGAATATTATTTTATTATGTGTATTTCATAATTCCATGTTTTATTCTGATTTTATTCTTCCATGAATCATGTTCAATATTTCATTATGATTCATTTCTTATGAACTAACTTAATTTATTCCCTGATTCATGTTCTTGAACTTTAATATTTTTGTTATTATCTTTTAATGAATTTTTCATGATCTCATTCATCTTTGATCATGTTTATTATTTAACGTCATCCATGTTTACCTTTAATGAGAATATAAGCTCATACATTTTTATATTTCCTTCGAATTTTTATAATGATTTTTATTAATTTTAATTTTCATAAGAAGGGTTATTGTCATGAAGAAACTATTGTGAGATAATGTACCCTTATTATATATCAGTGTTTATGTTTCCATGTTTCTGAAGGAACATAACTAATACAGTATTTGGGTGTCTATTTTTAATTTCTTTCCAGTATTCTATAAATGTGATTTAATGTAAATGTATGAAAGGATATGGTCTCTGTAGTTTTTATAGAGTGAATGTTTAGTCCACCATTGGAAACTAGTTTTAGAATATTTATTGAGATCCCTCTATATATTTCTAAAGACATGTCTACAGTTATCTCGAAGGATAAAAATAAGAATGATTTAATGTTTATGAATTTGTTCATTGAATTTTGGTAATGGATAGAGTGATTGGATTACCTTTAATACATCTCTGTTTGGATACTACAAGTGGATGTGGATCTAAAATATATATACCTTTCGGTGCCAACTATGACAAGATTTTTAAGTCCTTACACGGGGTTACATAATACACAACAATGAACCTTTATTCACACCATATTTGACACTCTCAAGGGATTTGGTTTGGCAATTCAAAATCTATTCATTAACAGTCATGAAGGATTTATATTTATGATGTTAATGAATAAGCTAGGATAAATATGAGGTATCATTGTTTAAGGAATGTCTAATAAATTAGATATTTTATATGTATTTATTTTTCATAATTAAATTATTTTTCACTATAATAATGGTTTCTAACACTATGATTTATAGTTTTTGATAATAGATGGAACCAGTTGGAAATTTATTAATATTGAGAATGATGGACAATCTGTTTGATGTGTAGTCAAACGTGATGATCACTATAGTGAAGGATGTTGTTATCATGCCTAACTAGTTTTCAAGGAATACAATCATCAATGTGTACCCTAACCAATACTCAGACACTCCAATGAAGATAAGGAATGGGATTACTAAGAGTTCTCCTAATATATACCATCGCGGAACAAAGACACAGTTTCCTTAGTGTCAAACATGTGGAGAAAATCACCCAATTGAATGTATTTGCGAGGGATGAATATGTTCTTACTATAAAAAATAATGTCTGAATGAATGTCACTGCAATGCTAAAATGAAATGTTTATTTAACAGAAATAATGGAAATGTTGGACTAACTAAATTATTATCTATTTATGACATCTTCAAATATGGAAATTATGGGAATTGTGAAAATTTATTTCCCATATGGATGGCTCGTGATGAGTATCCACAAGGTAGTACATGTAAGGGTAATTTATTTTGATGATGAATATAACAAAAATAACACATTAAAGGTATTTTATGTTCATCTAGTGTTGATTACATTGAATATAAAAAGCATAATTAGATTGATGTTAAATAAGCATAAGACCTAATTCATATTTCATGTTCTAGTAAAGATGGATTATGGAATGTTTTGATCAAGCATAATTAATGGTTTATGAATAAATTTTGATGAATAATGTATTTATGTATTTGATTTGATATACTGTGTTATATGAAGCAAGTAATATATATTTTTTTAAGTATAATTTTTCCTTAATGATTCATAACTATATTTTTTTAGTGATGAAGAAATATAAAATTAATTTCATAGAGGGGTGTTATTTTTATTAAGGGGTGGTATTAACTAATTGATGCCTACCTATGAGATAATGATGTTTGGATAAATATTTTAAGGATATTAATAAGTAAATTGGATGGTACATATTACCCTGTAACTGATCATTAAAAATGTTTTCAATGTCATCATTGATGAAGTTTACAACTTCTTGGATTTAATGTATGTATCTAATAATGATTCGAATACATATTTATGGATGTTTTCCAAAATTATTTATGATCATTCAAATTATTACAATATTCCAATAGAATATATGATGATGGTATTCACATGATTGGCATGTAAAATCCATGTGATAATACATGATATATGTGGGATCAATGTAAATATTATTTCATGAATTTCATTCCAATGTTCTGGATTTTCATATTTTGGATGGGTTATAATTTTAACCATATATTATGATACTATGTTAAAATTCTAGAAATGATTGTGAAATTAAATCATTGTCTCACCACATGATGAATTAGTTGTTTTAAATAACATGTTCAAAAAACATTATGTTGAAGATAATCGATGAAAAATAGTATGGCATATCATTGATATCATGATCACTTTATAAAATTGGAATGATAATGTCATGACCACCTCCCCACAAAGTGTACCACTCCTTGATCAGTAATGTGAGAAGGGAGATAATGACCCCTGAGTCCCGCCTCTAGTGGGCCCTAGGATGGCGACTAGCACTGAGCTTATAGAAAACACACAAATGGGAGGCATTACCCTATAATAAAACACATACAGAAGAGAAAGATAATATAGACACAAACCAACTCCAACTAAACTAGTATGATAATATAAATCCTGTGTACACATATAAAATGTCATGCAAAACAACAACAACAGAAAGGGTAAAAACTGCATGTACCCAAAAAAATTTAAAACAACAGCAACCTCAATCCCAAACAGCTTCTGCAACCACAATGTAGTAGTAACTATCATGATCTCCAACCATCTCCAAGTGACCTGAATAATAGTTTATATATACATAGGGTGATTATAACAATATATTCAATAGGATCCTCCCTGAAGCCTCTCGTTCAAAAGTAAGGAAAGCTTGCTAAAGCACAGTGAACAACAAGTGAAACTAACTCATCATCTAAACATGTATATTGTGTTCCCAGCCTTATAATTGAAAATCTCACCAAGTAATGAATACAAGAATATATAATACAACAAAGAATATCACGAGTACCCCACTACTACTTCCCCACTGGTTTTCCGCTTTTCCCCAATGCTGCACGTCCTAAGAATCTCTCTCCAAAAAGGCTTTCCCACAGACACCAGTGTGAAGCACTACAAAAAGAACCTCATGGAACAAAACAACCACATCCACATAAGCAATGTAACTTGGTAGTTTTAGGGAGCCACCATAGCTCACATAATTCATATCATACATCAAGTATTATACTTCAAGAAATTATAGCCCATACACCAAGTAAAGATCCTCAAGCCATTACATCCTATACACGATACAGCTATAGAAGTCTGACGCACGCCTGTTGTTGGGCGTGGAAAAACAATTATTTCCTAAGTTAAAATGTAGTAATGTGGTTGACCTAGGATGTCTCCTGAAGAGGAGTGCACACAAAATGGGTTGTCACTTTAAAACGGGGGTAAAAATGTTGTGAAAGGAAATTTGAAATTCAAATGATTGAAAAAAAATGAAATTAAAAGGGTGATTAGGTCATGGTCGGTTTCCTAATTATAATGCTGTCCTTGTTCAATTTAATTAAAACATCTTCTTCTTAGTTGATTAAAGTGAGTTTCCACAATCGTTTCCTCTCACTTCCTTGGTGAAATTGTTATTGTGAGAGAAAACCTTACCAAGATCTCGGTTTGGTCAACTCTCCTTCCATGTGTAAAACAGTTGTATTGAATATCCTTAATTGAAATGGGAAATACCCGATCGGGTTTTGTTTATCCCAAAAAATCATGAATATTCACTACACCTTTTACACGTACTGACGATCGTCGAGTACTTCACCATTAATTCCTGGTTCATTCCATCATATATAAACCAGAAATTAGTGGAGGGAGATATTGATTATTTTACCAAGGAAAAAATCAATAACGTAATTAATATTCAAGAACGATCGCACCTGATTATAAAATCCGCTATATGAAATTGAAAACAACTTTGAAGAAGAAAGAAATTTATTCAATTGCGTCCAAGAACTCAAGCATTACAATGTAGAAAACCAACCCTTCCCCAATCACTCCAAAAGTTTACCCCACCATGGTAAGGGTAATCGAGTTGAATGGGAAAGAATAAGACATTAACAAACTATGAAAAAGAAAATATATAAAAAAGAAATCCGAAAAGTTCTCCTTCTTGGTGTCCTAGATGAATGGGATGGAGAATGGATGCCTTGAGAGGGTGGAGCTCTCCTCCTTTTATTGCCAGAATTCTTCCCCCGAATGTCGACGCGTGGTAGCCCCATTAAATGACATATTCACGCCTTTAGCCCTTCATCAATGTTGTTCATAATTCCCTTGGACGTGTCCCCTAAAATTTGCAGCGGATTTGGACATGTATTCCGAGAGTTATGGCCGTTTTACTTTGAGAATTTATTCTGTCCAGTCAGACTCTCCAAAACGAACTCCTCCGGATTAGGGTGCTTTAATGTCCCCACAAACGGCCAATTAACTCGGTGATTCCTTCATAAAAGATGCTCCAAAACTCCTTGCGCGTCCACCCACCGCATTTCACAAGCTTTGGCCCCACAGTGGATGCGTTATAGATCCCACATCAAAACTAGGCAGAACTGAAAACAGTTTTCTTGAACCAACTTGTGAGCTTTTTTGAGCTTCCATATGGCCGATTCAGATTTTGGTCCAAATATATTAAATGAATTCCCGGATGTGTAGAATCTGAAAAAGAATGAATTTTTCAATTTGGATCAGTGTAGATAATGTTATGGCCAATCTACCGAAATAATTTAAAACTGTTAAAAATCCAAAATGGCCAATTTTTACTATTCAGCTTAAAATAACACCATTATCATAAAAATGAAACAATTCATCTTAGAGGAACAATTTTGTGGGTTTAAAACAATGATATTAAATATAAATTAATTGAAAATATTTTCTCTATCAAAGTCCATATAAAACAATAACTACAATATATCAGTGTAAATTTCCCCAAACCATTACAACCCTCTACACACATAAATGAGGAATACTAACCAATGTGCCTGCCAGTATAAGTAACTACCAAGAGAAATGAGTAGGGACATAGGGGGTAATCAGTCATCCATCCTCCCACCGTAATGTTGGGGAAAACACCTCCAGGGCTCAGATTCCCTAGGGTGTAGGTTCCCCTTACTGACAGGGTAGAGTATCATATAGAAACACAAAAAGTACATAATATAATATAGCTCACATCCACACTATTGACATAACCTTGTATTAGACTCAATTGTAGCTAACGTCTCTCAGAATCCAGGTGGATGCTTCTAAGACATGGTATCCTATAATAACACACCCATTGAAAGTGATTTAATAAATTACTTCATTCCTTTTTTATCAGTTCTACTTTATGTTAATTAATTCATTAAACATTAATTAACCAATAACAATTCCACCTTAAATTTCATTAGCATCACACCCAAAGTAAAATGTTCCTTTAAATCAAAACCTGAACATTATGCCCTAGTATGCTCCAAACCCCATGGGTAAAAATAATTTATTTAATTATTTATTTACATCATTACATTGCCATATTCCCAGGCAATCTAGAAAAATAATATATTCTTCTAAAAAATGGGGTTAACACGTTGAGTAGATGATCTACTCGTCGAGCCTTTGCCACCTATAGCTAGAGCGTAGACCCATAATCCCATGAGAAGCTAAACACGGAAAGAACATGGCATACCCAGCAAGTCTTCGCCCATTTCGAATGAAGGGTAAGCAAGACCAGCTTCCTATAGCAGTGGGGAAACTAAACCAGATAACTAACCAAGAAGAATCAGCAGAAAACCAAACATTCCCATAAATCCCAATTCATTACCCCTGGTGTCCTCCCTAACACCCACACGCATAAACCTATGAATCTGACCACACTAGGAATCAACCGCGAAGACAACTAGTATGCCTCCATGCCACCACATATCTCAATAGCAATCTGGGCTCACATCACAACACAAGCATAAGGAAAAAAATAATCATATCAGTTGGGCTCTTAGCCCTTAAACAAGAAAGAGGGTAACTCTATACCCTTTAAGGAATTATCAAACAATCATTTCAATAACCCATCTTCAATTAAAAGATTTATTATTCATAGGTTTCATATTCGGGAAACATAAACTGTAAGTTATCACAAATAAATTAAACATGCTTACTGCACCAATTTGTTTAACATCAAATAAAATACCACAATAAGAACTATTCACATTTACATGACTCTTTATCATTAGACAAACAATTATCAATTAATTATTGTTTACGTTCATTACCAATTTTCATCAAGAACAAATAGCTAAACAAAGCAAGCATATATATCACACAATCTAGCAAAAACTAGAGGCAATACAATACGATTGATATCAATTTATTTATCTACTTCAAATATTTATAATGTCAATTCCATTGTGATCTAGTGGATAAAACATGCCAACTCTACATTTCCACGTAAAAATAAAAGAGAAGGAACGAATCCCCTACCTTAATAACGTTCTTAAGGATCTTTATATGAGAACGATCCACACAATGGATCCTGACAACCTCCTCTTGTGGCAACTGCATCCACCCAAGGATGTTGCAGCATGAACGCACCAACTGATACCCAAGAAACTACATTAGATGCATGGAGATCACATGCCATAATATAGAATGTATAAATAGGAGAAGTTGAACCCAAAATAATGATGATAAATCATACCTTATATCGATGATTGATGGATACTGCTTGGTTGCACCAAAACACAGGGTGCACTTGCAGCAAGAACATCGTCGAGGAAAACCAATCCACTGGGATAATTTTAAACTCACGAATCCTATAAGAAGGATGTAATTGTTTGAGCATCTCGCACCAGAGAACAATGATAAATAAAAATATAGTAAGATATCTTTTCCCATTAAAAGATTTAATGGAGCAGTGGTTTAAGATACAATGAATTTTCAATTAAAATTAGATCGCATTAAACCACACAGTTTGACCAAGTAAATGTATCTCGGGCCTTAGGAAAAATAATATATTAGTTATGGGATTTGATTACACCTTAAATCCCGTAAATCAAGGGTATAAATGAGTTTAACATCAATTAAAATGATGGGGAAACTGGAAAAAAATATGGAAATTTGGAAAAGGAAATATGAAACAGTTCTAGAAACATTATTCATGAGTTGTCTCACCATTTCTGACTCTCCGTTTCCGACTCACCATTTCTGACTCACCATTTTTGACTCACTGTTTCTGACTCACTATTTCTCACTCATCGTTTCTGACTCACCATTACTGACTCACAGTGACACTCTCTATAAAACAGGAAGCACTGTTCAAAAAATTGAAATTTCGTAATGTGTTGGGGATTAGTCACCTTGACCTCCCAGTACACCTCAAAAAGTAGATTTCAGCAAAGGGATCGACCAGAGAGGTCTGATACATTACATTAGATACCTCTCAAATCATTATATTCCTCGAGAATCCAAAACCAACCCAAATGGAAACTAAAAAGGGGTCTGAACAACCACTCCTTAAGATACCTTCAAAAATTGAACAGGCCATATGAACCAACAAAAGAAAATCATCTTATAAAAATGTAATATCTATAACCAAAAAGGGGGCACCATTACATTAATAGAGTTTAAACATCAAACAACTCTGGGTACTAAGCATGTATTTGTGACTCATGTTCTAAGGTACTCTCCTCCATGCCACCATGTCCCCAAAAGACACGAACGAAGGGAATAGAATGCCTGGAAAACACCTTCTATTTGCGGTCTTGGATCTCCACAGGTCGCTCCTCGACGGTCGCGTCATTATCAATATCGATCTCTCCCCAATCAATGATGTGGGAGTCATCATGAAGATAACGAAAGAGCTACGAAACATGAAAAACATTCTGTATCTAGTGCTTCTGCAAGGGAAGTGCTATCTTATATGCCACAGCTCCAACATGAGCCAAAACCTGGAAAGGCCCAGCAAACCGGGGATATAGGTAACTCCCTCAACCAAACCATCATTTTCCACAATGGGGAGTCACCTTCAGAATCTTGTGATCCCTAAAATCAAACTCTATGGGTATTCTCCATTAATCAACATATGATTTCTGATAATCCTGCGCTGTCTTCATCCTCTCACGAATCACTTGAACCATCTCGGTTTTATTCTGAACATGTTATGGTCCAAGAATTGCTAACTCTCCGACCCTAGTCCATCTTAACAAAGAACGGAAGGGACGACCATACATATCTTCAAATGGTGCCATACTTATGGTGGAGTGAAAATTATTATTATATGAGAACTCCACTGAGGGTAAGTGCATCATCCATGAACCACCAAATCGCGAACACAAGGGTGTAACATGTATTCCACAGTCTGGATGGTTCACTCTATCTGACCATCCATTGGAGGATGAAAAGTAGTGATAAGGAAAAGATGAGAACTGAAATAATTCTGGAAAGCTCTCCACACACTAGAAGTAAGGCGATGATCTCGATCAAAAATTATCATCCTTGGGACTCCATGAAGTCTCACCACCTCCCCTAGATACTTCCTTGACAAAAATTCCACTGAGCTCGGATCCATGATCGCTATGAAGTGGGTGGATTTTGTTAAATTATCCACTACCACCCAAATATAATCTTTTCCTCCTAGAGCTTGAGGTAAACCAGTAACGAAGTCCATTGAGATGTCCTCCCACTTCCACTGAGGAATATCTAATGGTTGGAGAAAACCCCCGATCTCACGGTGCTCATCCTTGACCTTCTGGTAGACTAAACATTGAGACATAAACTCGGAAACTTCTCAGATCAGCCCAGGCCACCAAAACTGAATCCTCAAGGCTCATTACATCTTTGTCACACCATGATGCATCTCTAAAGGATAACTATGGAACTCTCTAATAACCTCCCCACACATCATCAAAAGAACAAAAAGCATTGCATGATACAATGCTTGGTGTTGTTCATTATCAGTCCAACAATCAGGGGCCTCACCAAAAGTAACTCAGTCTCTCTAGACCTCCACCTCAAGATCCCCTAACTATTAATCTTCCACCTACTACAACAGAGATGACTGCATCATTATCTAGAAAAGACTACCTCTACCCCCAAATTATCCCATATCAAGATGTAATGATGAATGTTCTTCCATTACTCTCTATGAATCACCAGATTCACGCACAACAACACTACATGAATTTTGACTCAGTGCATCAGCTACAACATTCCCCTTTCCAGGTGTATACGATATTTCGAAGTCGTATTCCTGTATGAACTCTATTCACCAATGTTGTCATAAGTTCTAGTCACACTGAGAGAAAACTTACCCGAGGCTCTTATGATAGGTTAAAACCACAATGTGCTCACCAATGAGATAATGTCTCCATAACATTAGATAAATTAACATGGCTTCTAACTCAAGATCATGGGTGGAATAGCAACGTTCATGAGGAAGAAAAAACTGAGACCCATAAGAAATGAATGATCTTTTCCACATCAGAACACAACCTAAACCCAAATGTGATGCATCGCAGAAAACATCAAACTGAACTCCCTCTACTAGGAGACAAATAACTGGAGCACTTACTAACTTCTCCTTTAGATACTCAAAAGCTGGCTGACACTGATCAATCCATTTGAATGCCTGATCCTTCCTGGTCAAAGCTGTTAGAGGAGTCACAAATGGAGAGAAATCGGCTACGAATCTCCTTTAGTAGACTAGGAGACCAAGGAAACTTCACACCTCTAACACAGTCTTGGGATCTGCCCAAGATACAACTGCATCTATCTTTGATGGATCGACATATACCCTCTTCTGGGACACAACATGTCCCATGAAACGGACTTCTCATGCCCAAAACTCACACTTTGAAATCCTCCCAAGTAGTAGATGTTGCCGAAGAACTCCCAAAACGGCGTGTAGATGATCTGCATGCTCCTCCTCATACATGGATTACGCAACGATTTCATTGATGAAAACCATCAAAAACTTGTTGAGGAACATAAAGAACACAACGTTCATCAATCCCATGAACACAGCCGAAGGATTCGTCATACTGAACGACATTACGACTAACTCATAATGCCAATGAAGACAATGGAATGCAGTCTTTGAGATATGCTCATCTTTCACACGCATTTGATGATATGCTGACAAAAAATTGGTCTTTGAGAACCAAATTGCACCCTTCAGTTGATCGAATAAATATAAAATCTGTGGAAGTTGTTATAGACTCCTTACTGACACTTTTTTTAATCGACGATAATAGACACACAACCACTAGCTGTCATCACCCTTCATCATGAACAAAACTGGTGCACCCCATCATGACACACTCGTCCGAACAAAACAACCCTCTAACAGACCATAAAAATATATACGTAACTCTTTACACTCAAAAAGGGACATCCTATATGGGGACATAGAGATAAGATACTTTCCTGGTTGTGGCTTGATCCCAAACTCTATCTCTCATCGAGGGAGTAATGTTACAACCACTTCTAGAAAGACATCATGGTAAACTTCTAAAACTCTTGGAAACACAAACTGTTTATCTTCCAAAGAACTCAACATCATCTCATCCATCATGGATGATAAGGATGTAGCATTCGTATGACCCATCTGAGGTTCTCGCTCGCCAACGAACACCACCGGATCTCCATATGCATCGATGAAAAAAACCTGCCTCTAGTAGCAATCCACAACAGTCTGCACCGAATACATCCAATCAATGTTGAGGATGACATAATATTTTCCTATTAATAAAAATAGTAAATCTACTCATGAGTGATGTTTTCCCAACACTAGCTCACAGTTTCTACATACTTCAAACAAGTCATCTCGACCTCCAACAAGAATAGTCAATGCCAAGGGAACTGGAAGCCTTTCTACCTCATGTCCTAATGCATGGACAATGGTAGGTGATATGCAGGACTGTGTCACTCCAGAATCAAACAAGGCATACACCAAGGAAGAACAAAAGTAAAGGGTACCTCGAATGACATCTGGATTTCATGGTGCTGGCAACGCTAAATCATGAAGCTGACCCCAAACTCCTCCACAACCTCTTTAACCCGGATGAGGACCACCACCATGGACATGCTCTCTTCTTTAATGAGGGGGATCATCACATGGCTATACTCTACATTCCCCATCTACCATCTACTGATCTAAAGCAGGTGCAACCTGCTGCTGCTACCTCGGCTAAAACTGCATCAATGGAGGAACCTCGAGCGGAAATAAGGGGCACGATGACTGCTCTGAAAGGTCGGGCACTCTGGCTGCTGATGACCTCGACCACCATAAGGAAAAAAAGTGTCTGGTCCATTGGCATAGGCTTGAGAGATGTTGCCCCCAGAGAAACGAGTTTCTAAGGGCTGTGACCTACCCCTGACCAAACGGAAACACTCCTACACCGAAAACTGGTACCCCAGAACACAGCTCTTCTTCATGATTAATCATGATGACTCCCCTCTTGCGATGATCTTATTATCTCCAAAGTCCTCTTTACAACCTCTGATCTTTCCAGTACATCAAGATATGTCTTCAGCACAAATGGGGTGACCAGGCGCTGGATATCTGGATGCAAGGCCTCCTAAAAATGCATCACCCTGGCCTCCTCATATGGAAATAGTTCTGAAGCATATCGCAAATGGTTCCTGAAACAAATTCCAAACTCTATCACACTAGATCTCCCATGTCGAAGGGTAAGCAGCTTCTAGTGATTGGATGCCTTCGCGGTAAAAGAAAGAAACTTGACTCTAAACCTCTCTCTGAACTCCTCCCATGAGATCACTTACTCCTCATGATCCCTGAGGAACAAGAACCATCAGTGCCTCATTTCTCCATGCAGCATAATCACAACTAAGAACACCCAGTACTACTTCTAAGAATAGATCAATATAAACCATATCTCGACCTCCTCCAACCAGTCTTCTGTGACTGCATTAGAAACGGAGCCCTCGTGTTTCTACAAACTCTAGCACCAAATCCTTCCATGTGTCCTCCTCTAAGTGTCATCATCATCGACCAAGACTCGAAGACAATCTGTTGTAACAACCTCCTGGACATCTTCTATGTGATCATGACGAGGACATCGACCAGGAGCCATACCTGTAAAATAACAAACTGTTAGAGATCTTAAACATTGAATATGGGAGACACATCATTAATTAATTATTTAATTTTTTCATTTATTTATTTTATGTTAACATATCCCAAGGTCTACCCATTCACACACAGGAACAAAGAAAAATGTTGCATGATCTTTTCCTAGGTCTCTACCCTGCAACTAGTATCACCTTGTATAGTATCAATTGTAAACATAAAGGTTCGTACATCAGATCATAGGGGACCTAAACTCCTATGTCTCAGTTGGTATCCAGTGTTTACATCACTTGTTAATAATGAATAAAATTGTTGCCCAACCAACCCATGAAGCCTCACCTATGACTAACTCCAAACCCCATCATATCTCTCAACCAGACCTCTCATGGCACTCTGTCATGACCTCCTCCCCACAAAGTGTACCCCTCCTAGGATGACAATTTGAGAAGAGAGATAATGACCCCTGAGACCCACCTTCAGTAGGCTCCGGGTAGGCGACTAGCACCAAGGGTATAACAAACACACAAATGGGAGGCATTACCCTCTAAGAAAACACATGCTAAAGAGAGATATAAGATAAACACCAACCAACTCCAACTCAACCAGTAGGATAAATGAAATCCAATGTTCACATAGGAAATTTCATGCAAAACGTATACAACTAAATGGGGAAAAACTGCTAGTACCCAAATGAAAGTAAAACAGCAGCAAATACAATCCTAAACAGCTCCTGCAACAGCAAGCTAGTAGTAACCAGCCTAATCTCAAACCATCTCCAAGTGACCTAAAAATCTGATTATATATATATAGGGTGAGTATAAAATAATACTCAGTAGGATCATACCAAAAGCCTCTCATGAAAAAGTAAAGAAAGAATGCTAAATCATAGTGACAAACAAGTGAAACTAACACATCACCTTAACATGTATACTATGTTCCCAACCTCAACATGGCTAATCTCACCATGTAACACATACTAGAGTATATAATATAATAACGAATATCAGGGGTACCCCGAACTACTTCCCCACTTGTTTTCCTCTTTTCCCCAACATCGCACGTCCTAAGAATCTCTCTCCAAAAAGGCTTGCTCGTAGACACGAGAGCGAAGCACCACAACATGCACCTCGTGCAACAAAACCACCATCTACACCTATGATAAGTAACCAGGTAGTTTCAAGGAGCCACACAGCTCGCATAATGTGTATCACACATCAGGTATTATACCTCAAGCCATTACAACCCATACACCGAGTTAAGATCCTAATGACATCACAACCTATACATGTTACACATAGAGTAGTCCATGGAAAACAATATCCATTATATATTTTAGTGAATAACCACAAGACATTACAACCCTCTACAAACATATATGGGCAAAACTCTCAAATGTACCTTCCAGCACATGTAACTACCAAGAGAAGAGAGCTGGGCCAAAGGGGGTAATCAGTCATCAATCCTCCCACAGGAATGTTGGGAAAAACAGCCCCATTACTTAGAATCCCCGGGGTATCAGTTTACCTTACTGATATGGGGAGTAGCGAATAGAAACACCAAAATTATAGAATATACTATAGCTCACAACCACACTATGGGGATAACCTAGTGTCAATCTCAACTGAAGCTAACGTCTCATGGACTCCGGGCTGCTACTTCTAAAACTAGTTATCCCAAACCACACAACCATTTAATGAGTATTAATACATTACATCATTCCCTTTTAATCAGTTTCACTTTACGTTAATTAATTATTTAAACATTAATTATCCAATAACAATTCCAAATTAAATTTCATTAGCATCACACACAAAGTAGAATGTTCCTTCAAATCACAACCCCAACATTTCTCCCCAACAATCACCAAACCAAATGGGTTATCATAATTTATTCAATTAGTTAGTAACAACATTACTTTCCCCTATTCCCAGGCATTCTATAAAAACAATCTACGCTTATAAACACAAAGGGCTCAACACGGTGACTAGATGAACTACTCATCGAGTCTTCACTTCCTATAGAAAGAGCATAGACCCATCCTCCCTTGAAAATATAAACACAGAATGTACGTGGCATTCTCCATGTGTCTATTACCCTTTCAGAAGAAGGGTAGGAAAGACCAGCTACCTTGAGTAGTGGGGAATGTAATGCAAATAAACAACCAATAAGAATCGGTAGAAATCCAAATATTCACATCCAACCCATTTCATCATCCATGGTGTCATCACTGACACCCACATGCATAAAATGATGCATCTCGCCACTTTAGGTGTCAACTACTACAAAAACCAGTAGGCCTCCATGCCCCCATATATCACAACATCCATCTGGGCACACATCAATACACAAGAATCATTGAAAGAAAAATCATTTCGGTTGGGCTCTTGTCCCTTGAACAAGCAAGAGGGTAACTCATAACCTTTCAAGGAATTATCAAACCATCAGTTCTTTAATCCATCTTGAATTAGTTAATTTATTATTTTTAGGTTCCATATTCGGGAAACCTAAACAGTAAGCTATCACAAATAAATTAATCATGCTTACTTCACCAATTTGACTAACAGAAAAAGATACAACAATATGAATCAGATTCATTTACATGCCTCTTTATCTTTTTCCAAAAAATTATCAATTAATTGTGGTTTACGTTCTTTACCAATTTTCCTCAATAATGAACTTCTAAAAAAATAAATCATAGATATCACACTATCTAGAAAAAACAAGAGGTCATACTATATGATCGATATCAATATATTTATCTCGTTAAAATATTTATTATGTCAATTCCATTGTGATCTAGTGGATAAAAATGCCAAATCTATTGTTGTACGTAAAAATAAAACAAAGACTCAAATCCCCTACCTTAAAAAAGTTCTTCTGGATCATTATAAAGAACGATCCACACAATATATCACGAACTCCGACTCCCGTGTCAACTGCATCCACTCGAGGATGTCACAACATGTTTGATCCAAACGAAACCCAAGAAAATCCATTAGAAGCATAGAAATCACATGCCTTAATATGGCCAGGAGCAACTGGAGAAGGTGAACCCAAAAGAACAAGGATAAATTATACCTTATATCAATGATTGATGGATACTACTTGGTTGCACCAAAACACGGGGTGCACATGCAGCAAGAAGAACATCAAGGGAAACCAACCCACCAGAAAAAGTTTAATCTCAATATTCCAACAAGAAGTAAATAATGGAATGAGTGTCTCACACCAGAGAACAATGAGAAATAAAAATGGAGGAATATATCTTGTCCCTTAAGAAGATTTAATGAAATAATAGCTTAAGATACATTGGATATTCCATTAAAAAATAATCTCATAAAACCACGCGGTTTATCCAATTAAATATATCTTGGGTCTTATGAAAATTAATATAAAAGTTATGGGAATTAATTCAGCCTTAAAACCCTTAAAACAAGGCCATAAATGCGTTTTACGTCAAAGAAAACGTTAAATTGGAAAACTGGAAAAAAATATGGAAATTTGGAAAAAGAAATATGAAACAGTTCTTGAAACCCTGTTCATGAGCTATCTCACCATTTCTAACTCACCGTTTCTAACTCATCGTTTCTGACTCAATGTTTCTATCTCACAGTTTGTGACTCACTGTTTCTGATTCACTGTTTCTGACTCACCGTTTCTGATTCACAGTTTTTGACCCACCGTTTCTGACTCACCTTTTCTGACTCACTATTTTTGACTCACCATTTCTCAGTAAACATTTCTGACTCACTATTTATGACTCACCATGAAACAGTTCATAAAAATGGAAGCATAGTTCACAAAACTGAAATTTGGAAAATTGTTGGGGATGAGTCACCTTGACCACTCAAAATGCCTCAAACACCAGATTTCAGCAAAGGTATGGACCAGAGAGGTCCGGGAAATTATAGAGAAATTATATATTATTTTTTGAGAATGAGTTGAAGTGTATAAAGGAACAACCAAGGGATAGGTTTTACTGAAATCATGAAAGTATATATTTTCAATAAATTTCATCATCATAAGAAAAAAGATCATGAAAAAATATTACTATCATAGTACATTTGTTTCTATGGATCATATAGTTCATTAGGTCACCACAAATTAATGGACATGTGATTATTAATATTCTCATGTACATATTATACATCACTATCAAATAGGGAATTATGTCCATACATCCCTATAATTTACATGTTTTCACTTACCACCTATGTTCTCATATGTGGGAATCTAGTCATGAGTTACATTTGGTAACCATTACATTTCTAGATTTTTACAGATGTTTTGGTAATTTTTTCCGATGTTGTTTTTTAGAAGGAAATTTGAAGAATTAAAACATTTATATCCTAGAAAATTTTCAAGGGATAAATTCAATATAATGGGGTCAAATCTAGGAACCCCATATTTTGGATTATATTTTTTCAAAATAATTAAGCCTTTTTTATATTTTGTATTTCGCGTGACACATAAAAAGTATTATTTTGTATTAAATATATATGTTTGGCTTGTGTTGTACACAAAAAAAAGTTAATAGATCACCAAAAATGACATATATTTTAGCTTTATCTACACATAACAGCTTGTTTAGCATGTGTTACACACAACAATGACTTTCCTCAATGGCTGGAGTGACACATATAACAGAGTTGTTATGAAAACCCTGATTTTATTACAAACATAAACATGATTTATTACATAAAATGTCACTTGATACAACAAAGAAGGTCGAGAGATTTATTGTCTTTGGGTCTTAGGATCATTATATAAAAACTTGAAACATGAAATCCAACATCTTTATTGAAAACTTCATTTACATGACCACTACATTCCCCCATACTTAGCATTGCATGGGATAACCTGAGGACATGCATAAGAAAATGGTGAGCTATAAACCCCAGTAAGGGAGTACACATGGAATAACATGATGAGTACAATACATGTTAGACAATAGGCATATCAAAAGAGCATAATAAAAACATGAACATAAAGGCATGATAAAGCATGATAATCATAACATGGAAATGTGGCAACAACACTTAAAATGGAATTATCATGAGCCAAGGATCATTGCATATGGAGCATTAGTAAATCATCATTTCTCATAAAGCACGAGTAAACCCTCATTGCACTTGAATTAGAATGAGCCAACACTAATTTCACATAATGTATCATGATACTACACATTACCCAATGAATTGGAGCGCTATAAGGGCACACCCTTCTTGAACATTTCATTCCATGCATAAGTTTGCCACATGGATCATAAAACATGGATTCATAAAACATAATCATTTATTACATGATAAAGGAATGTGGAATTCATACATAAAACTTTGTAATCAATATGTAAATGTTAATAAAGGTGAATACACTTGATGGATAAATGGGCATGGTATCCACTACCAAATGTTATTGGCATAGAAAATCGGTGCGATTTTGGCAGCGTAACGGCGTGACATAAGAATTCATAAAAAAATGGTTGATGAGAGAGAAATGGGTTCCTCATAATATTTACATGTAATGTCCAGTATGGAGTCTATATAGATACATGTCCCAAAAATTTTAATGGAATTTATATTTATGATAGAAAATTAATCCTTGAATGTAAAAGAA
Source organism: Viscum album (assembly GCA_963277665.1). Classification (NCBI taxonomy): domain Eukaryota; kingdom Viridiplantae; phylum Streptophyta; class Magnoliopsida; order Santalales; family Viscaceae; genus Viscum; species Viscum album. Next base: position 324,522,759 of record OY728156.1, read on the forward strand.
GAGAGAGAAGTTCCTTTCGGAATTTCGGTATAGTTACGGGTGTAAATGAGAGGCATTTAATGAGTGAGAATGGGGTCTCCAATCATTCAAAAAATAAGAGGGATGTATCGGGGAGGTGAGAAACCATACCCGAACATTCATAATTGAAATTAAAAGGGAAATACAACTTAAAAAAATTGACAAAAATGAGAAAGGAAGAAAAAACCCTTACTTGGATGTGTGCTTCCAAATGCTAGAGAGAGGCTTGTGAGAGGATTAATGGGAGCTTGGGGAACTTTGGGAGGATTATAGAGAGAGTAGAGCAGAGGTTGGATAAACTCCTAAGGATTTGAGTGATAATGAAGTGGGATCTTGGGTGGGGTTATATAGGAAAGGTGAGGGAATTCTTTATTATTTAGGTTTGGGACCCCTTATATTAAATTAATCCAAACCACATACCATCCCATGGTTTTTACCATGGTATTTGGAAAAGGGAAGATAAAAACATTATTTTATAAGGCCAAGGTCCGAACTTCTTAAAATAATGAGGTTGCTTATGTGGAGGTGAGTCACACTCCATGGAAATTAATTTAAAAAGACAAGGTGTTTAATAAGTCTTGAGGGGTCCATTAATGCTTTGAAAAGTACCTCAAACAAACCCAAAATAACATTATTTTAATGGTAGAACATATATTTTATGAAAATAAAGATTATAGTATTTTATTACATCACTATTGGGTCATTATGATGTCATAAAACACATTATATATTTAAACGGTATTTAATTTTTACCCAAAAATTTGACTGTCTCAGAAAATTATGAAAAATTCACCGTTGGATAATTTCGACGTCCTGATTCCAGAAATAACATTTATTTTATCTAAATAATTTATTAAATATTTTACTTTTCATTTTTAAAATAAAAACCGACATTTATCGAAAATTCACAGGTTTTGACAAAAATGGCTTTCAAACCGTAATAAAAATTATCATTTCATTCATAAAATTATAAGATCATTTATATTTAATAAAATTTAATTTAATAATAATATTATTATTTTATTAAAATTTTATTTAATTCAAAAATCCATTAATTTAATAAAATATAATTCTTAATTAAATAATAACTAATAAAACTATTTGTACTTTAAAAACTATTTACAATGTATCAAAAATGACTACAAATTATATTCATTATTATATAAAAAAATAATGTACATGAACATAGTACTACTTATTTGTTACAAAACCCCTTAAAACTGCCGCATAAGACCTAAGGGTAAGGTGTTCGATGGTGACAGACTCTTGGGGTGGCTCGGATAACATCTCTCGAGTGGTAATTTCAATCAACATCCACTTTTCCCATAGATGGTCACGTTCGAGCTTTACATGATGAAGCTCAAATTGGTCTTGGTTAAGGGAAAATCCCAATGACGCCACCTCTTTTCTGAGCTCCGATAAGTGGGCTTTGTATGGGGAAATTTTACTAGATGAGGCCATCACTTCCTTTGTCTAAGTAAATTTGGATTTATTAAAGCCCTATATTTATACTAATCATGTGATCACTGTTCAATAGCTATATTAGCAACGGTAAAAAATTATTATCATAAAACCAAAGAAGTTGACATTTTATATAAACATAAAGAAACATTTAATTAGATTAAGAGGGATTTCAATTAGTGAAACTTTGGGTCGTTACAATATTTCCCCTTAAGAAATTTCTCCCTTGAAATTTTTCTTTTCCCACACTAAAAAAATGTCGGTAACTCAGCATCATCATATCCTCCGATTCCCAAGTCGCTTCTTCAAACTTGTGGTTTCTCCACAGCACCTTGCTGAGGGGCATTTTCTTATTTCGTAGAACATTTTCTCTACGATCTAAGATCTTCACTGGTTTCTCCTCATAAAAAAGATCATCTTCCAATTGTACCACCTTAGAAGAGAGTACATGTGAAGGGTCCGGTATTTTCTTCTTTAAGAGGGATACATGAAATACATCATGTACTCTGGCCATCGTAGGTGGAAGTGCTAGTCGATAGGCCACAGCCCCGACACGATCATGAATCTTGAAGGGGCTGATGTAACTTGGACTTAACTTCCCTTTACTTCCAAACCTCATGACCTTATTCCATGGAGATATGCGTAGAAACACCATGCCTCCAACATTAAACTCATGGTCTCATCGACGATTATCTACATAACTCTTCTGTCATCTCCGGGATGCCTTGATATTCTGCTGAATGGTTTTGACCTTCTCCACTATTTCCTCGACCATTTCCGGTCCAAGCAGCTTACGTTCACAAACCTCATCCCAACATGCCGGTTTTCTTCACCTTTTCCCATACATGGCATCATATGGTGCCATTTGAATGCTTGAGTGGAAATGGTTTTTATAAGAGAACGCAACCAGAGGAAGATGTTGATCCCATCCTCCTTTAAAGTCCATTGAGCATGATCTCCACATATCCTCAAGTGTTTGGATAGTCTGCTCGGATTGACCATTAGTTTGAGGATGATAAGCCGTACTGAAGTTCAGTTCAGTATTCAGAGTATGTTCAAGACTCTTCCAAAACATAGAGAAGAATCTTGGATCTTGGTCAGACACAATATATAGTGGTACTCCATGCAACCTTTCCAGATCCCTGATGTATATCCGTACCAGATTATCCAATTAGAAATTATCCCAAATAGCAATGAAGTGTGCATTCTTTGTAAGATGATCCACAATAACCCATATTGCATTGTTGCATTTGGATGTCCTCGGATGTCTGGTGACAGCGTCTATGGTGATGTTCTCCAATTTCCATTCTAGTATGGGAAATGGTTGCATCATCCCCTTAGACTTCTGCCTCTCTGCCTTCACTTTCTGACACATTAGGCACTTTGATGTATATTCAGCGATCTCCTTCTTCATATTATCCCACCAAACATTTTCTCATAGATCTCAATACATCTTTGTGCTCCCTCGATGAATAGAGAAATTCAAACTATGTGTGTCATCCAAAAGTTCCTTCTTCAACTCTGGAATTCATGGAACACATAGTCTTTTCCCAAACCGCACAATTCCTTCTTCATTAAAATTAATCTTCGAGGATTTCCACTTTTTTATAGCATCCACTTTTTCTTGAATTCCCACATCATCCTTTTGAGCATCCTTTTACCATTCCAAATGAGACGGTTGAGATATCAGTTGTGAAAAGATTGATGATGTTCCCTTATCTATGATTCTGATGTCCATCTTCATCACGTCTAAGAAAATTGGATCCTTCTCAGTTCTCATCCTTGATAGAATCCCTGGATCCTTTCTACTTAGGGAATCTACCACCTTGTTCACTCTCCTAGGGTGGTAATGTATTGAACAGTCATAATCCTTGATGAGCTCTATCCATATTCTCTAGTGCATATTATCCTCTTTCTGTGTGAATATATATTTAGGACTCTTGTGGTCATTATATATCTCACATTTCTCTCCATAAAGATAATTCCACCAGATTTTCAAGGCAAAGATCCCCGCCGCCAACTCCAGATCATGTGTTGGATAGTTTCGCTCATGGATTTTCAACTTCCCTGAGGCATAGGATATCACTTTATCATTCTGTATCAACACATATCCTAATCCCTTCTTCGAAGCATCACTGAATACCACAAAATGATCCCCACTTGTGGGTAAAGTGAGCACGAGCGCAATGATAAGCCTCCTTCTCAAATCCATGAAGCTTTCTTCGCATTCATCACTCCAAAAAAAATTACTCCCTTTCGAGTTAGCTTGGTAAGAGGGTTGGACAATCGTGAGAAATTTCTCATAAATCATCGATAAAATCCAGCTAACCCCAAGAAGCTACGGATATCCGTTACCGATGTTGGCCTCAGCCATCCCTCAATTGCATCTGTTTTAGAGGGGTCCACAGATATCCCATTGCTTGTGATGATATGGCCTATGAATGAGACCTCCTTCAACCAAAACTCAAAGTTTTTGTACATTGCATAGATCTTTTATTTGGGAAAAGTCTCTACTACAGTTCTTAAATGCTCCACATGGTCCTCCTTGGTTTTGGATTATATTAGAATATCATCTATAAAGACTACCACCCATTTGTCAAGGTAATCTATAAAGACTCTATTCATTAAGTCCATGAAGATTTCTGGAGCATTGGTGAGACTGAAAGTCATTACTATGAATTCATAGTGCCCGTACCTTGTACAAAAAGCAGTCTTGGGGATATCTTCCTTCTTCACACTTACTTGATAATATCCCGACCGCAATTCCACCTTGGAGAAGTATTGTTCTCCATGCAACTAATCGAACATGTCATCAATTCATGGTAGAGGATACTTTTTCTTTATCATGATTTTTTTAAGTTCACGATAATCGATGCAAAGCAGCATTGACCCATTCTTCTTCTTGATGAAGAGGACTGGTGCACCCCATGGTGAAGCACTTGGGCTTATAAACCCTTTATCCAGATTCACCTATAGTTTTTTCGTCATCACATCACTCTCTAAAAAACCATTCTATATAATGTCTTGGATATTGGTAGTTCCCCATGAATAAGTTCAATTGAGAACTCAACATCTCTTCTAGGAGGAAGACCAGACAGTTCCTTGGGAAACACTTCAGTGAATTCCCTCACAATAGGAATTTCTTCAAGGATGGTTTATTCTTTGGAATCAATCATCTGAGCCAGATATGCGTGCTCATTGGGAAGTAATATCCATGCTTGAGATGATGGAGCTAAAGTATATTCATCTTCCTCCTTACACTTGTAAAGAATCGAGGGTCGATTCTCTATATGAAGTGTGATTTCCCTCTCCCAATAATTTATGTTGGGTCTATATAAGGAAAGCCAATCCATGCCAAGAATTGCATCAAATTCCACCAGAGGGAGTATGAAGAGGTTCACCAGGAAATTCAATCCACATATTATAACAGGGGAGGACCTATATTCATGGGATGCAATGATCTCCCCATTTTCCGTACACACTGACATCTTCACTTCCATGATTTGTGGTGGTCCTAGGATTGTTCTACTAAACTTTAAAGATATAAAAGAAGTGATGGAAAAAGATCTTCCTTGATACCTGTCACCACTTCATTTTTGGGGATCACTTTGGCAGAAGTGATGGAAAAATATCTTCCTTGCTACCTTGGAGGTTGTTGGTTGTCTCTGAAAACCCTTGGATTAGGGAACTGATTTGCAAAATGACCCGGTTCGTTGCATTTGTAGCATTGAACAACGCGTTGAAATTCGAACGGAGTGTTCCAATCTTCTGTCGTAGCCGCGGGTCTTTCTTTCAGACAGTTAAAAGCTAGGTTCCCTTCTCTTCCACACATGAAGCATTTCCTCATCCCCTTGAGAAAATTTCCGAGGTTCATCTTTCCACGCTTTTGGCAAGTGGGGTGATGGATCTTCTTATCACCGTTGGATTTATCCATCGGCCCACCAGCATTGATTTCCACCTTACGCTTCTTATCCCCATGATACCCCTAGGATTCTCCGATCTCCATTTCAACCTTGAGGTCATATCAGACATTTTCCTCATAGCTGTCGAAGTCACGGATCACTAATGCTTTCCGCAAGCTAGGCTTCAGCCCACCAAAGAAGCAGCCAACTCTGCATTGGGGCGTGACGACAAAGTCGGAAGCATATCGTGCAAGCCTTGTGAAGTTCTCCTCATATTCTCCAATAGATTATTCATCTTTTTTCTTGAGGGAAAGGATGTCCCTCTCCATCTTAAGACGGAGGGTGCACAGAAAATATTTATCAAAAAATATCTTCCGGAAATCCTTCAATTCCAACGCCTCGATCTCCTCATCAGGCTTCATATTTTTTATCAACGTCCACCATTGACCAGCTTCACCCTCCATACGATAAGCAGCCAGGAGAACCTTCTCTTGTTCATAACATTGAAGGTTGGAGAATATATTTTCAATGGAGTTGATCCATTGTTCAGTGATCATGGGATCAGATGATCCACTAAAAGCAGGAGGCCATTGTCTCATGAAGATCTCGATAGAGACTTGTTCTTTCTTAGGGGGGGTTGAAAGTTATTCAAGACATGTGTTTCAATTCAATGCTTGAGTTAGCTGAGAGAGAAGCGTGACAAAGTTCACGATTCCTGCTCCCATTGGATTAGGCATTTCATTAGTATAGTCATCACATAGATCATCACAATGGTTGTTAGCCCGAGTCCTCATATTACCAGCCATTGGCTAGAATAAAAGTAATGTTAGGGGTAACACATAAACGGTAATCCAAAGACAAAAGTTGATGACTCATAAATAAACTTCTATTTCCTTAACTCATGAGTCTATAGGCTTCAATCTAGGATTTTCATTATCTACATTCTAACATATATTCTTAGGGGCATTTTTGTAATTCCCTTAATAAGGGTTCATACTAAGCTTGTGAATTTATCAAAACATATCCCCTGGGAGTGTCATTACTAAGAGTGTAGAAAGGCCCGCTGTCGTGCACCCGTTTCTGTTCGAGTCTAGCTCAATGCTTTGTTTTCGGGTTTTACCCCTAGGATACAATTGTGCCAAAGCCGCCTCTAGCTACTCGTATCTAGAGAGGGATGTATTTGTTTGATAAATCACGTAATCAGTACTTAAAAAACATAGGGATGTTTTTATTATACTTAGTTTTGTATATAAGGCTTTACTGGGGTTTCCTAATCCCAAAAAAAACTAAACCAATCCTCCGATACCAACTATGACAACCCTGATTTTATTACAAACTTAATCATGATTTATTACATATATCTTCACATGATACAACAAAGAAGATCGAGAGGTTTAGTGTCTTTGGGGCTTATGATCATTACCTGAAAACTTGAAACATGAAACACAACATCTTTATTGAAAATTTCCTTTACATGACCATTTCATTCCCTTGTACTTAGCATTGCATGGGATAACCTGATGACATGCCTATGAAAAGGGTGAGCTATAAAGACCAGTAAGGGCGTACACATGGAATAACATGAGGAGTACAATACATTTTAGACAATAGGCATATCAATATAGAATAATAAAAACATGAACATATAGGCATGATAAATCATGATAATCATAACATGGAAATGTGGCAACAACACTTATCATGGAATTAGCATGAGCCAAGGCTCATTGCACATAGAGCATGAGTAAATCCTCATTGCACATAAAGCACGAGTAAACCCTCGTTTCACTTGAATTATCATGAGTCAACACTCATTGCACATGATTTATCATGATACTATACTTTACCCAATGCATTGGAGCACTATAAGGGCGCACCCTTCTTAAACATTTCATTTCATGCATAAGTGTGCCACATGGATCATAAAACATGGATTCATAAAACATAATCATTTATTCCACGATAAAGGAATTTCGAATTCATAAATTAAACTATGAAATCAATAAGTAAATTTGCATAAATTTTAATACCCTTGATGGGGAAATGGGCATGGTATCCACTACACAATGTCATTGGCTAAGAAAATCAGTGCGATTTCGGCAACGTAACGGCGTGACATAAGAATTCATAAAAAATGGTTGATGAGATATAAAGGGGTTACTCATAATATTTACATGTAAAGGAAAGTAATGAGTCCATATAGATACATTTCCCATAAATTTTAGGGGAATATAGATTCATGATACAAAATTATTGCTTAAATGTAAAAGAAGAGAGAGAAGTTCATTTCGGAATTTCGGTATAGTAACAGGTGTACATGGGAGGAATTTAATTAGAGATAAAGGGGTCTCCCATCATTTAAACAATAAGAGGGCAGTATGGGGGAGGTGCAAAACCATACTCCAAGATTCATAATTGAAATTAATAGGGCAATACAACTTAATGAAAATTGACAAAAATGAGAAAGGAAGAAAAATACCCTTACTTGGAAGTGTGCTTCCAAAGGCTAGAGAGAGGCTTGTGAGAGGATTATTGGGAGCTTGGGGCACCTTGGGAGGATTCTAGAAAGAGTAGGGAAGAGGTTGGATGAACTTAAATGGATTTGAGTGGGGAGGAAGTGGGATCTTGGGTGAGTTTATATATGAAAGGTGAGGGAATTCTTTATTATTTAGGTTTGGGACCCCTTATATTAAATTAATCCAAACCACAAACCATCCCATGGTTTTTGCCCATGGTTTTTGGAAAATGGAAGAGGGAAAAATTATTTTATAAGTACAAGGTCTGTAATTCTTAAAATAATCAGGTTTCTTATGTGGAGGTGAGTCACGCTCCCATGGAAATTAATTTGAAAAGACAAGGTGTTTAATAAGTCTTGAGGGGTCCATTAATGCTTTGAAAAGTAAGTCAAACAATCCCAAAATCACATAATTTTAATGGTAGAACATATATTGGCCTAAGATAAAGATTATAGTATTTTATTACATCACTATTGGGTCATTATGATGTCATAAAACACATTATATATTTAAACTGTATTTAATTTTTACCCAAAAATTTGACTGTCTCATAAAATTATGAAAAATTCACCATTGGATAATTTCGACCTACTGATTTCATAAATAACATTTATTTTATCTAAATAATTTTCTAAATATGTTAATTTTCAATTTTAAAATAAAAACCAACATTTATCGAAAATTCACAGGTTTTGACAGAAATGGCTTTCAAACCTTAATAAAAATTATAATTGCATTCATAAAATTATAATATAAATTATATTTAATAAAAATTAATTTAATAATAATAAAAAAATTTATTCAAATATTATTTAATTCAAAAATCCCTTAATTTAATAAAATAGAATTCTTAATTAAAAAATTACTAATAACAGTATTTGTACTTTAAAAACTACTTACAATGTATCAAAAATGACTAGAAATTATATTCATTATTATATACAAAAATAATGTACACGAACATAGTACTAAATATTTGTTTCATAACCCCTTAAAACAGCCCCATAAGACCTAAGGGTAAGGTGTTCGATGGTGACAGACTCTTGGGGTGGCTCGGATAACATCACTCGAGTGATAATTTCAATCAACTTCCACTTTTCCCGTAGACGGTCACGTTTGAGCTTGAAATGATGAAGCTCACCTTGGTCTTGGTCAAGAGAAAAGTACAAAGACTCCACCTCTTTTCTGAGCTTCGACAAATGGGCTTCGTATGGTGCAATTCTACTGGATGAGGCCATCGCTTCCTTTGACTGAGTAAATTTGGATTTATTAAAGCCCTATAATTATACTAATCATGTGATCATTGTTCAATGGCTATATTAGCAACAGTCAAAAAATTGATATCATAAAACCAAAGAAGTTTTCATTTTATATAAACATAAAGAGACATTTAATTAGATCAAGAGGGATTTCAATTAATGAAACTTTAGGTCGTTACAATTGTAGAAAATAATAATGTAATAATTAAAATTTTTTAATTAATTTTATAAGATATAACCTAATAATTATATTATTGGTTATGTTTATTATTAAATAACATATGAAATTATATGTTTTACAAAGGTATAATATGAATTCAGAAATTAATATTTATATTCTAGAACATATTGAAAACGAAGGTGATATTTTTATTTTTATGCTATCAAAAGTGTATTCTATGAATCAATTAAAATAATTAAAATTTGTGATTTATAGTAATTAAATTTAGGTATTATATTGAATAATGTACTTTTTATATTCATCCAATTTATTTGATATGCCTAATTTACGAACAAACCCAATATTATACAAAAAAACATATATATTTTTTATAAAGGTATTTTTACAATATTTTAATAGAGACCCCTTTTAAATTATCTTTTTGTAAATAAAATAGATTTAATATCTCACAAAATAATCAATCTTCTAATTTGGAATATATTAATTAAGTTATGGTATATTTTTTGTATTTTTCAATGATGTTTTAATTTTTTAATTAATACTGAAAAATAATAAATTTCAGTTCAACCCATTTTTCTGTATAATTTTATTATAAAGATAAATTGAACTTTAAATTTGTTTTAATGTTTATTTTGATCATATTATTATAAATGAATCCAATTTTTTTTCATTGGAATAATCTTCACTATTAAATTGAATTTAAAAACATAGAGAACGGTTAAACTTTTTTACTTTAAAACCCCACAGATTTACTCGACTTCTTGATTAAATTTAATTTTATTTATTCCACATATATGATTTTAATTAGAAAATATGGAATCCATATTTTGGATCCATATAATTTATAATTTATAATTGGTAAATATAATTTTTAACTAAATTAATTAGGGAATGTAATTAAAATTTTACATCGATTAAGGTAAAATAAAACACAACAAGGGAATGGACCTTAATCATAAAGACACAAATTACCTTCACACATTTCCAAATCCCATTATATAAAAATATATTTAACATAAATAATCTTATTAAATAGTTTTTTGGGTTTTTATAACTTATATTTGGTGAAAATATTTTTATATCAGACTTGTTCTGAAACATACCATGTGTGTCCTTTCCCTCCCCTATTAATAGACACTACCTCTATGTATTCTTATCACATTCAAACCCAAAAAATATCATCCAATAACAGCCGAATACCAATACCATAAAACATCCCATACTTCTATAAGCCTCCCTTTTGTCATAAAACCTTCCAGTTAAGACCTTTTCTGCTAACCAAAAGGGTTTACCTGATTTAGAGTTTACATCCTTCCTCAAGCTTCATTATTTTATTTTAATTCTCCACCCCCTCAACTATCCTTATTCCATTATTATAAAAAAACCATTATATTAAATATAATTATATGTTGATATTCTATTATTTCTACCAAAAATTATACACACCTCAATATAATTGGTAATGAACATGATGTTTATGTTTATGATGATCTACCATCTCATGAAATGATAATTTTTTTCTCCCTTTACAACCTCTCATGGTAGGAAATATTTCCGGAACACTATTTATATATAATATATATGATATTTATTATGTCATTAATATTCTGTAATTATTTAACAACAAATATCTTTATACATTCCATTTTGTCTGAGACTGAAAATTCTTTTTTTGGAAGTATGGATTACCATCCCATCAAAGAGACATGATTCATTCACACCCAACATGTAATTTATTAATGATGTGTTTAGTTAAATTATATGACACATATGAAATAATAATTCTGATTAAATTATATATATATATATATATATATTTACATATATTTCATTTTATCTCTTCAATCAATACGACAATAAAAATGGGAATATCATTCAAGTGTACATACAACCTACCGTCTATATGAGTGGTGTATTCCAATTTATAACTATATATTCTATAGATTTTTTTAAAAAAATATTATAACTATAAATTTTATTTATATCGTCCTTTATATTCCTTAAATTATAATATAAGTATAATGGCTTATGTTATAACAAATTAAGAAACATGTGAAAAATCATGAAAATTTTACTCGAAGCGTAGCCCAAAAATGAAATTGTTAAGAAGAAAGAAATATAATGTAATATAAAAATAATATTTTCGATGATATTTTAATAATAAACAAATATTTATTATACAAAATGATTGGATGAGTATAATTAAATTTAAGAGACTAAGTAGTGAAGCATCATATCACTCTTTATTTCCCAGAGATACAAGATTTATTCTCCACCAATTCCATTTATATGCAATGTATACTGACCATGAATGTATTATATAATTCTTATATTTATAGGTATGTTTATTTACATATCCAATTGATTATATTAGTTTGATCAGGCCTATGTTTCAAAAGATACCAAATTAGTAAAATGATTATGTCTCAATATTCCTTATCGGATACACCTGCTATTTTATTCACCTATATTTTTATATGAGGTGTATATACTTACTTTGAAAAATTATATATTGAATATATCTATATTAATGGTCTTTTAATATTTATCTGACTTAATTTTCCTAAATGTGTATTATGGTTCAATATTACCAAGTTGTAAGAGTTCATTGAACCAATCTCATCGCTTTTCGATATTTTTAGTGATTATGAAACCCTTGATGAAATATTATGACCCATACCTCAAGAAGACTCATTGTTTTTTGTATCATATGGTTATTCATGATATCCTCATATATTGGTACAATTATTACACACTTTGGAAAATAATATCATAAATAATATTTTCTTATTAATGTTCAAGTCGACATCTCCTTTCAGTATGAAATCTATGTTCCTTCCAAACCATAACTTCTAAAGGCTTCCAATAATATTAGAAAATTCAACTTCTATTTTTCATTTAATTTTTTTTTCTGATTTCAGACCTTTTAAATAATTAGTTTCAAAAATTATTCTTCCTATTGTACTCTGGTCGGGGATCTTTTCTAAACATTTTACAGTGCAAAAAGAAATGTTCTCTATGTATGTAATTACACATTATCTTTAATTTCAATCCATTTAAGATTACTTTATAATTTAAAAATGTTAATTTTTTAAATAAAATTATTTCCTAGTATTCTGGAAATTCATTTTTAATGTAGTTTTCCAAATAATTGTTTACCAAAACATTTCAATATTATTTTTTACGTTTCAGTGGATAAAGGGGTTTTCTAAAAGTTTTCATGCTTGTGTATTAATATTTCATGTAAAATGGTTCTTCAAAACATTTTCATTATTTCTATATATGTTTTCAATTTTATTCTTATAGAAAAGGGTTTCAAAATATTTTCAAGTATTTTTCACAAGTTTTGAAATTTAGTTTCAAAGAAATAGATTTTAAAACATTTTCATGCATTCTTTATATGTTATTGATGTATTTTAAATGAAATGGTTTCAAGGTCATTTTCTAACTATATTTTAATTCTTTAAAAGTGTATTCAAATTAAAAAAGAATAAACTATTTTGAATCGTATTATATATGATTTCATGAAAAAGGGTTTCAGAATTTTTTTTAATGTATTATTTATAATTCATCAATTAATTTTATAGGAATATTATTTTCAAATAGTTCTACGAATTAAAAAATATTTTTCATAGAAGAAAGGTTATTTTGTCATGAAATTTGTTTGAATGATATTTCACAATAATTTTTTCTCTATGATAGCATCCATTGATGTTTTTTATTCATTTCTATAAATGGTCTAAATGTTAAATTCAGATTAATTCTGTATGTAGGTTATGCCTAATGTCATGGTCTTTATTAAACACATTTCTCATTCATTAGTGATATATTTATGAAAAATATATCTCTTTCAGGGGTTACTAAATACTTTCTCTTTCACGATTAATATTTTATTAAAATATTTTTCTCTTTTATGAGTTATATTTATGGGAAATTTTTTCCCCTTTCATGGGTTGTGATTTTGATGAGAATATTATCAAACCTATATCATTTTTCCCATGTTATGATTTGATTACTTGTTTATGAAACACAATTCATTTCATGGGTATTGATATTATTGTATATGTTTTTTTGGAAGATATATATTTTCATTCATTACGAGATGGGTGACACATATATATCCCTCCAATGCAATGAGTAATGAATAATATTTGATGAGATAGATTATGATTGGCTTGGGAGTGAACCTTAACTAATAATATGGACACGAGAGTGAACCATGACTACCAAGATGGTATGAGTAGTAAAATCATGCTACAAGCATGGTCATGGTAGTTAAACATGATAACCGAGATGATATTTGAAGTGAACCCATACTACCAAGATGGATATAGCAATGATTCCTTGAATTTTAATGAAATCAAATTATATATTCTTCTATTTTCTAGAATTCCATGTTTTATATCTATGTTATGATTTCATATATCATGTTCATTATTTCCTTATGATTCATGTATTATTTAAATATGATGAATTCTTCCATGAAACATGTTTGTGACTTTTTTATGCATGTTATTATATTATAATGTTTTTTTCATGTTCTCTTAACCTGTATACTCATGTTTATGCTTACATATATCCCTTTTTTACCCATATTTAGCATCTGAGTCCACTTATTTGTATGTTTCATATCCCAAGTTATGAACATCATTCTTATGAATGATTTTTATGAGAGGGGTTATATACAAGGGGATACTAATTAGATATAATTTATCTTGATTTTATATCATTTTTAATGTTTCCATGTGTCTAAAGACACAAAACTAATATGGTCATTTGGTGTTAGTTTGTAAAAAAAATAATTCCACAAAATTGATGTAATGTATGTGTATGAAATGTGAAAACCTATATTCGCCTATTACATATCAAGTACATAATTTGTTTTATGTGTCACTCTTGATTAAGTACATAACAGATCCATCACATGTGATGAATCCATAGGCAGTACCACTGGGGGATGATTTTTCATATAAGGAAAATTCATTATATATATTTGATCTGAATGTCAATGTTCTATGAAATAATAAAATTCACTTGGTCAAAGTGATAGGAAGAAAACAAATGTTATATGAAGTGAATGGAATCTAGAAGATGTTATGAAAAAAAATTACACACATATGACATCTTTCTTTAAATGAAAATCATTAGGGTCAACTTTCTTAATGTGGTAACATTAGAATAGATTAGTCTTCTTAAATTTAATTTAAATTATCATTTAATTACAAGACCACTCATATTTTATGGTTATAGAAAAACATTAAAAAATTTAGATTTATTATATAATATAATAATTAAATAATTTTTATGAATTATAACCATTGATAATATAATCATTTAATATTGATCATATGATTAGTAAAAATATAGGGTTATGATAAATCCAATATTCAAGGATAGAAGCATCAATGACCTAAACCAATATGGTCATACCCTATAAAGCTTATTTGATATATATTTCTATAGAGAGGTTATTATTAGGATTTTCCCTTCACTAAGCACAAAATGAGATTAAGGAAGAAAATAACAAGGTAAACCATTAATGGTAAAAGATTATGTTCTTCGAGATCACGACCCCAAAGCTGGAGGTCTCGGCGATTCGGCTCCAACGCCTTTTTTTCCTCGGCGTCTTGACTCCAAATTCGGAGGTCTCGGCGTTTTGGAGTCGGGTTTCTTGGCATTCGGCTTCCCTGGTTTTGCTGAGAGATCTACAAAAATTCTTCTTTCGCGGCGATTCGGTTCTGGATCTGCACACGATCTTGGTTTTTCTCCCTTTATGGCTTTTCCGCACTTTCTTGGTTTCAACCGGATCGATGAGAGGCGATCCGTTGAAAGGGATGATTTCCGAGCACCAGTCCGGCTGTTTGGGGATGTGCAGGAGCAGGATTGTGTGGCTCAGCCTCTGACCAACACTGCTCGGTCACGGAATGGTGCTTTTCAAGGTCCTGCTCGGCTGGATGTGGATGTGCAGAAGAAGGCAAGGGCGGCTAGCCCAGTTGCTTCCCGACCTCGAGACATGGCTGAAGCTAGGGTTTCAGGTGGAGATTCTTTGGGAGCATAGCGCGGGCAGCGATCCTTCGTGGATGCCATGAAGGCATCGACACCTGTGTCTAAGAAAGAGGACCATAGGAGGATTCTTCGAAAGGGTTCTCTTGCCCATGTGGAGGCTAACCCTGGCGTCATTGCAGAACGACTGGCACTAGGGGTGAACTCTTTGATTTTCTCGTGTTGTCCTTCCTAAAGGTGTTTTTCCATGGAAATGTGAAGATTTATTCCAAAGGATTTTGACATTGTGGGGTTTTGACAACTGGAAATGTGTCTCTCTTGGTCGGCGATTCATTCACTGTTTATTTCCATCGGATGATGTGAATATTAACGCTTGGAGCTTTGGATCCATGTTCTTAAAGCCGGGTTGGATTCATCTGCATGAATGGTCATTGGATTTTAATGTATCAAGTGCTAAGAATGTCTTCGCCCAGGTATGGGTTCATCTTCATGGGCTGAACTGGGTTCTTTGGCATCCAGAAATATTGCATGATATTGGAACGGCAATCGGAACACCCATCCGTCTTGATAAGGAGACGACAGATGTCAGGTATGGTAACTTTGCCATAATTCTGGTGGAAGTTGACCTTAGGTCCACTCTCATTGACACGGTTATGCTTTCTATTCCCTCTGATCAAATTCTGATTGATGTTGAATATGAAAACAAACCCCTCCTCTGCACGAAATGCATGGCTGTGGGGCACTCTTTGGAGTCATGTCGTAAAAACATTTCTTGTAAAGAATGTGGACTGCGAGGGCACCCCTCCAATAAATGTCTTAGTAAAGTGAATCTAAAGGATCCGCCTTCACCAAATCTTGACACTAGGGACAATGACCCTCTTTTGGAATCTGACACTCATGAGCTGCCGCTTTATAGGAATGGGAAATAGGTGATAACTGTTGCTTCTCCGCCTCGATCTTCTGATCATATTGGAGCTCAAGATCCTCCCTCTGAAAAGACTCTGAGTACATCCCCTACTATGATGGTGATTGATCCTCCACATCAGAATGCACTACCCTCCTCCTCTGCATCTGAGAAAGGAAGGGCGGAGGAATCCACTCCTGGAGTTGGGGACCTAATCCTCTGCAAAGGGGGTGCCTCTCATGTTGAGACCAAGGTAAGAGGTGTGGATGCAAATACGATATCATATAGTGATATTGTCCGAGGAGAAAAGAAAAGAGGCTCTGACAATGAGGGTGTCAGATCTGCCCCTGTTTCAAGGAAACCAAGGAAGGTCTACTCTGCATTTCCGAGGACTGTGACCACTACGGCATCTGCCAAGAAGGAGATTGAGAAGCTTTCGAAGGAGCAGATGGACAAACGGAAGTTCTATAAGAAGTTTCTTAAACAATACGAGACCCAATCAGAATGGGAATCAGCTGATGCTGATGACACAATTAGGTATGGGGGTGTTGACTTTGAATGTTTTGACTTGTAATCTCTCTCTATTCCTTCTCCTGTTTCTGCACTTTTATTTTATTAATAAATTTTGTGGTCCAAGCTTGCTTGGATCGGACTTTCTGGTAATATGAATATTTATATTGTATTTTGATTATATTAATTGTAATATTTACTTCTTATATTTTCACCATAATAAATGGTTTTTATTTTGATATAATAAAAAATAAAATTCTAATTTTGGGGAAAATTTACATTTTATTATGAAATTTATTTTATTATATTAATGAATTTTTTATATAAATGGTATTTTTATAAATTAATTTTAACCATAATAGTTATTATGAATACTTCTTATTATAATTTACATATTGAAAAATACTTTTTAAAAGCGTTGAAAAACTATTAACTTAAAAAACCAAAAATATCTAAATAAAAGTAATTTAATTTAAAAAAACCCAAAATTTTAAATATTTTGAAAACTAATTTGATATAATAAATATTTATTTTGGTATCAGAATGCTGATATTATCCAATGGTGAATTTTTTATAATTTTCTTGTCTATTTGAATTTTCGGGTAAAATTAATTATTGTATAAATAGATTATATATATTATAAAATAATAATGACCTATAAGATGTGCGATAAATTATATTAATGGTATAAAATACCAAATATATGTTTACTCTTTGTGATAATGTAATTTTTAGGTTATTTTATTAATTATGAAAATATTTTCTAAATTATAAATAGCTAATATTATATATTATGGTTTTAAAAGAATACAATTAATAAAATAGATCATGTACACAACAATAAGGGTAATATTATAATGATTTTGGTCATTTAACTTATAAAATAATGAGAAATTCTCATATTTTTAAGAAACTATGAGAAAATCAATATAAGGTTTCTACTTTTTGGTAAATTATTATATAGACTAGAAAAAATTGGTTTGAGATATAGTAAAGACCTTACCTCTATTATTGTCTATATACCCCCTATATCATCCCATATACATAACTAATAAATCCGGGAGCACGTCATTACTTTACCCTTCCCTCTATTGTGTCCTTCTATGGTACCCCAGGTTTCTTATGATGAATCACCCACGCTTTTGGAATCACACCCTCAAGGTACAAGATAATTTCATTCCCACTTTTATTCAAGAATATTCCCCATTTTATGAATTTTATTTATATTTACTCATGTTGGGATAAGGTATTCCATATCCCACATTCGATCCTTTTTAATTAGGAATCATTGTTGTCCCCATTATATGTAAATAATCAATTTTATGAACATTTATCTATAATTTCTATTCTATAGATATTGTACTGTAATTTTCCCAAGCCAAACCTATTTTTTTGAGCAACATCACTATTTCCACTCAAGGTTATTAAACTATAGATGCCTATAATTATTTGTTGGGAATTTCCAAGCATTTATTTCACACTACTTGATTTTGGAAAAATTATTTTGAAATATATTCTTTTGATAATTACATATGTGTCATATTTATGAATTTACATTGTATTTTTACAATGGGTTCCCTAAAATAGTTCTCCCATGAATTGGGTTTTGATTAGTCTCATTATATACCATGTATGGTTAATGTGATGTTATTATAATAACATTATGTTATTACATATTCGGAGTTAACCATGACATATTTTTATGATTTCATGTTTATGGTTATAAAAAATTACCATGTTCCCATTATGTTGTAATGGTATATCATGGATCACATACCATGTTTATTATTATAAACACTTTTTGTCCCATTTATATTACCATTATCTATCATGCACTTCTTTCATCATGTTATTATTATCGTATTCCCTTAATGAGAATTTTAGATTTACGCTTTCTAATCTACGTCCCATAGTTATACCATCATGTTTATATAGGATATAATATTATGATAATGATAAGGATGTTTTAAATAATGGTGATGTAACCTATATATTATGTTTTTAGGTAATTCACCTAATTCCCAATGACAACATTCATCTCTATCATCTTGGTTGTATTAGCGGTAAATTTTTTATTTAGTCATGAATTATTGTGTAAAAAAATGAGGTTTTTTATAAGAATAATAGGAAACATGTATATGAGTATGGAGAAAATTTATCAATAAAAAATCCTTTCCTTTAATAATTCCCACTAATATGATCAGAATGACACTCTGGACAATTACCCAAAATGGATTGAGTTCATTCTATATTTCGAATTAACTTTAGTGGACTAGATACACTTCGTAGTCTATTTCATGTAATCTCATAATATATATAGTAACACCCAATGTGTTGGATGGATATATATATTTCAGGTCGAACACATCACATAAGAATAACTATATATTTGTTTGTAACTTGAATATTAATAGAAAAAAAATTCATCATAGCATAAATAAAATATTTGATTAGAATTTGATTCATGAGATAATATTTAATATATGATCAGTAAAAAACTACTGTAAAAATGTGGATGGTACTATAATATAATATCTCAATTTAAAATAATGCAACATTAAACTATGGTGAAATTTATGAAAACAATTTTATATTCAAAAAGGTTAATTATATTTAAAAATATAATAAAATCCCTAAACGTTTTTAATAAAATAAATTTCAATAGAAAAAACATATAAATAATAATGAGTATAAGTTAATTCATTTAACTTGAATACAAGGAACTGAAGGATTAGAATAAAACTAATTAAAAGGGTTTGAAAAATAATCTATTAAAAATGGTTTAAAAATTACATTTACACTTCTATATATGTTCAAATTACATGTCATAAAATTGAATAAATGTTATTACAGTAATTATTTATAAAATGACTTTAAGGATAATATAATAATAAAATATGAAATAAAATAAATATAGTAAATATAATTAAAAAACAAATAATATTGATAAAGTGGTGATATATTGAAGATAAAGCATAAGAGATAAGATCAGATTTTCATACAGGAATATTTTTGGTTTAATTATAATCTAGAGAATGTAAAATTATAGGAATAGAAGTGAACCCAACATCATCCAAGATTTTTAGAACATATTTTTTTATTGAAATAGATAATATATAATTTCTCTAAAGTGAATTTTGAATATAAACATTATCTATTTTAGTGTAAGATTAAGAAATAATCCCTTACACTAAACAACATTTAGTTGAATTATTTTTATCCCTGTGTATTCTAAATTCATTTTCATTATTCATATAAATAATATCCTTGTTAATATTTATTTTAATAAATATATATAATTTAGAATTATTTGTTAGAAATATACAAGTTCTTTATTGTAATATCTAATATTCATGTTTTATCTATTCTATTCTCCATATATAGTTCAATATTATTTTTTAAATTCCTTTAACTTTGATCATAATCCCATCACATAAAAAATTTCTTCAATGATATAGAATATTAATTTGATAATTTTTTGAGTATTTTAGTAATTTTAGTGAACATATATTAACTGTTCTCATGGAAATTTCCAAAATCAATTTTTTTTAAAATTTTGACTCAAGATAATGATTGATTATATATATATATAACCATCCCAATAATTATGAAAACATGTTCAATTAATAAATATTGTTTCATATTACAATTTTTTTTGTTTCTTTACACATGAATCATGTAAACATTATAATATCATTCACGTAGGTGGAAAAATTGACCAAGTCAAGAAGATGTTATTTGGATTGAATTACTCTTAAAAATTAATTAAATAAAGATAATGTAAATTATAAATATTCTTACTATTTTGATATATATTTTATTTTTGTGATAAATTAGATCCAATAAGAGGAGGAAAAGAAGATACTGAGGAATGATTATAGGGAATATAAAAGCTACGCTAAATACATGAATATCTTCTTAGAGAGACGTTTATACATGATGGATTGGGTAATTTTTCTTACGATGTGGGATTCCTAAATACAAGATACTATATTTTTAAATAGACTGTCTTGGTAGGTATTCAATATTAATTGTAAATAAATTTTTTTGGATGAGATGGGTAGATGATGGATCCATTTATATGTGATATTCAGTACAATTTTCAAAAATATCCCATTATTAATATATATGGTATAAATTTAAACAAAAAAAAATTGAAACATAATGTTTTCAAATAATATTTTACAACTCAATAATAATGAACATTATTTATTTTATAAAAATTTTATCAATCATTATTTTGTTTTATTTAGGTAAAACAAAATTCACTTTCTAATGGTTATCTAAATTAAATGAAATCAAAAATTATAATAAATGAAAATTAAAAAATTTTATTTTATTAAATGATTATTATCTATTTATATACTAATGAATATTAATATAAATATTTCATGGTTTTTTTGTTTGTTGATTAATTAATGGATATGGGTTTAATGTATAGGGTAAAAAATATAATGTCTTCCATTAAAAAAATAAGAGGTGGAAAAATTCCCTCATACAAACATTTAATGATATGAACATTTGACATATTTTTTCCACACACCTTATTACATCAATTTTAATTTATTTTTTCGAATAACATCATTACTAAATTTTATATCAGTAACTTAAATCTCTGTCAAAAATCATTTTTTCTTGTTAACTCATTGGAATTGTTGATTCCAAATATTTAATTCTATTTATTGGATTTAATTTCAAATAGTTATAGAAATTTATATAAAAATAAGAAATGAATAACAGATAAAAATAAATTTAGGATAGTATATTTTTATATTATCCAAAAAAAATTTATTGATGTTCCGTGGAAATTAATTAAAAACTATCTAAGAAATTCATCGGTCAACTTTCCAATACCCCATGGAAATTGTTAATCAAAATAATTGATATTCTCTAAAAAATTTCTATAATTAGCATAAAACAAATTAAAATTATTAACTATTCACATATATATCCTAATATATAAAATAAATCATATCAATATTTATAAATTTAATTATTAATATAAAGAATTCCAAAATAATGAAAAATAATTCATTTAAAATATCCCCTTTTAATATAAATTCATTTAACAACATTAAATAATTTATTATCAAACTAATGAATATTACTAATCTATGTGTATAATAATATTTCATTAAACATATGAAATCCGTTATTAAAAATTAAAAAAAATATATTAAAACATATAAATTATTATAATAATATATTGTAATTAATTATTATCTTTTTATTTCATTAAAGAATTGTGAATAATATTAAATTTTAAATGTTACCAAAATTTATACATAAAGAATGTACCTTTTGGACATAATTATATCCAATAACCCTATATTCAATAGCTACAAATCCAATTTCTATATTCATAATAGTCATATGTCTGGCATCTATATATATAAATATCATATAAAATTCAAAAATACACAATCCTATTCATTTTTATCAATTTCAAAGTTACTTTGGTATTTAAAATGATTTAAAATTTTTTATATTGTTATAATTATAGGTATCATATTCATCGAAAAATTCATGACTAGGATTTAAATTCCTTGGTATTATTATTTAATATTTCATTTATTCCACCAGTAGTTTTCTCAATGATGATTATTATTTAATTGTAATAATATGTTAATGGAAATACATGATTTTATTTTCTATTTTAATAAAATATATATAATGGGTTTTATAGATCCGTAGTGTGCGTATTAGAATCTATCACACATAGATAATTTATTTAAAGAAACTTGAAATATAAAATAATTATGAGTTTCATTTAACCTCAAATAAATGAACGTCCCCACAAAATTTCAAAACTCTTATAGGATAAAATCATGTTACATATGAATAATTACATTATCAGGTCACCACATTACATCAATAGATATATTATTCCACCACATATATTTTAAATAGGATAGTGTACTTATTTCACTAGACATTGTCTCTACGATTCATGATTTCTATCATTTTTTCCTGATAAGAGTGATCCCATTCCAACATGATATAATCATTTTTTAGTACATGATATCAACCAGCTATGTACATTAACTAATGAGAATCATAAAGAATATCATGAACATGAGAGAGGGTTAGGGTAAGTTAATAATTATATAATTCAGTCCCCAATGACTGAGGATCTCAAAATGGAAATAATCAATGGGGGTCAAATTTTCCATTTCCAAGAATATAATGTTCTTTTATAATTGTTATATTTGGATAAATATAGTTTCATAATCTTAAAATCCCAAATAAAGAGAAATATTTTTATTATAACATGTTATTATTCATTTATTAGATTTAACGTGTCACCAATTTATCGAATCACATTCAACATTTCATTAGAAATGATTAGTTCCAAAAGTATATACTATCAAAAATCAGACCAATATGTTAGTGTTCAAAACCTATTCCTACATGGATCCACTTATAGGGCCACATGAAGTTTAGGATGTCGATATTCATATACGATAAATAAAATAAGGGAATGTGTTTATCGATAATATTACACTTAAATATGAACCACTGGGTCTGAGCTGTGGTTTCCACATGACCTCATTCTTTCCTCCCCAAAGACAAGTGTTTATAGACATATAGTATGGTTCTCTAAACTAACATGATGATGTTATTCCCACTATACCATGTAATGTTATAGTATGATAATGTTAGTGAAAAAAAATAATCAAAAATATATAAAATAAGGAATAACCATAAAATAAACAAAATGAAAAAATATTACCCGACCCTTGTATAAGTAGTATTACAGTAATACAAAAAAAACCTAATGAATCAAAAAAATACAATGTATGGGTGATCCCAAAAAAATGACATCTAGCCCGAGTTCCATCCTACATTATCTATATCCTTAAGCTAACATTATTAGAAGTCCATCATTGGGCCTTTTACATCTTTCAGATACCTCTGGAAAAAATCTGCATGAACATCTAATCATTAGTGTGTGGTGTTAATATATGACTAAAGGGGATAATACTAATGACCCTAAACTAGGTTTTATAAGATATGAAGGATCATTCAATTAATGTTACTATGGTATATAATAAAAAATATAAAAAAAACTAAAAAGTTGTGTTGGATCCTTGATGACCGAATCTACCAGCTACATCACCATGTCAAAATGAAAGATCATGTTCTTCATGATACACCACATTGATTGGATTGTCTAAAAAATAATAAATATTTCTTTCTTGATGATATATATTACTGAATGGATAATTTGAATCTGAAACCGCCCCATTGTGGGAATGTTCTTTGAGTATCAACATACATTATCTTCTTGAATACAATATATAAAAATATTTATGATTCAATGGATAGGTCAAATATCACATCAAATTAACATCTATCATAACCAGAACAGTCCATAGGAATTAAAAACATGAATAGGTCACTCAAAAAATGCTTGCATGCCAAATTTCATCATGAATTAATAATAATTATTAATGGATTTACATGAAAGAATACTACTATTCTAATATCCTATAAAAAACATGCGATAAATTAAATGAAATTATACATCACGTGTAACAACGATACTCAATAATAAGGTCACTATCGAAGTACATGTACAAAACATCATCCTAGAAAAATTAATGGATTTACAATTTTAGAAATCGTTGATTGAGGAAGAAGAGGAACCACACCCAAATACGTAAGGACCTAATCAACTGGCCATAAAAGATCTTCTACTAATAGTTGTTTTCATCTTGGCATTATGAATCATCCTAATCCATTAACTTCTAAATTTATTTTATCAATGATCCAAAAAAACATTCATATACAATTCCTCAACCATTATTATACAACTATGATTTTGATAATCTACTTGATTTCCAACACATCCCAAACGATACAATTGATCGTTATGAAAGGAGTACATATCATATTAGACGTTTGTGATCGCACATGTGTTTCAGAATGAAATATAGGGGATTGAAAGTGAGAGAGGAATCAAAAATATCATAGATGGGTCATGGAGATAAGATTATAATTAAAGAGGTGAATGAAAATAAAGTAGAGAATTAATTGAGACAAATATGTTTGGACAGACTACATCCACAACATTAATTAATTAATTATGTATTGGACATTATAATTGGATGAAACATTGAAAATATGTCACCACATTATAAGATCGCCAAAAAAACCGATTTCAGATCATGAAATTTACATTAAAATTATAAATGTCTCTCTTGTCATGAATTTATATTCAGACCACATACAATGGAGATAATAAATTAGGGAATATCAATTCAAGGTATGAGAAACTTTGTTTCCAATTTTCTATGCATTGATCCCTTTCATTCTCAGATACTACAACAAACCCTCAATATATATAGTTATTCCCTTAAGATTTGGATAAATGTAATGAAATTTATTCCACGAGATTGACAACCTTAAAAATCCCCTGTAAAACAAATTATCAATGTACATATGTGTCCATAAAAGGATAAAATGTATAATTCTTACCACTATACATGAATGAATGCTTTATGATCAAACATCTCATCATGAATTTATTAGTGATTTCGTATAACTCGATAAAGAGGTTTTTTTAAAACCTTCTCAATTAATCCCGCTATCTTTATAGGTTACTCTTGAAAATAGGAATATGGTTCTAGATCAGTACCCTCATAGTTGGGATTATTGGAAGGATCATGCTCAAACATTCAAAAACTATAATTACAGAATACAATGTGGAAACCTTCATACCATGGAAAAATTTCCCAATGATAGTCCAACATTGTTTTAGGCTAGAGTATTTAAATTGTTTGATGTAACATAGTTCAAATTTTATAATCCTCCAAATATGTGTATTCCCTAACTGTGTGAAAACCCACAAGAAATCCATTACTACAATAGGGAATATCAAGGGTCCTCTCATTATTTCAACATAATACCACTTTCTAATTTGAGCAATAATTATCTATCATTTAATGAACTTCAACCAAATCGAGTCATTATATCCCATACATGGACTATCAGCTAATGAATAAGATTTCACTTGCGATAATATAGGTTACTGAAATGACCAACCATATAGAGCCTCAAACGGACTCCAAAAAATCGATTACTGGGAGATTTTATTATTGGAAATATCCACTAGAACTAAGTGACCATCCCAACCCCTTAAAAAAATTTATACACGTTATCAAATCACATCCCCATTATTTGGGATCATTCTCTATGAATTCCTCTCCGTCTATGGATTCATTTCCATACACATAATAAACAAAGTAAAAATTTAATTATATAACTTTTAAAAAATCATCATTTATACCATGAAACTATAATAGAAACAAATATTGAAGGGATGTTTCATGTTCACCCTAACATCGTGATTTAGAAGCTCATCCACATATTTCATCTCAAATGTCACTATAATATCAAATACATTATTCAACCAACACATAACCACCCAAATGATGTCTCAACCTATAATGGTTCTAGGAAACCATTTTATGGAGTCTTTTTTCAAATCATACAACATCCACAAGAGCACTAGATTTGTATGTATTAACATTATAGGTCTCTTATTATTTTCATTGATTGACCAAATTTTTTGATAATGATAGATGACTCCTATATTTTTTATTTTCATATAAGGCCACTAGAACTAACACTAAACCTTGTGATACATGTCGTTTGATCCTATGTGTTATAAATAATATTCAGACTATGAGGCTCTCCTAATACCCTCTCTCATTAAAGATGGGACCATCACCATTCCATTAATCAGAAGCACTCAATATATATTAATGCCCTACCTGATATAGATCCACTTTCTTCCCACCATTAATACATTAAATTAAACATTGATGATGGCCCTAAATATTATATGATCACTATTAAAATGTGTACATGATCAGAAATGATGCACATATAAATACACATAAATCTTAATCAATTCCATCCTACAAATTTTTCAGCAAACCAATGAGAATATGTATTCATCAAATTTCTATTATCCCTCAACTTTTGTTTTACTACTCATCCAATTTTCATCCACATTACATTATTTGGGTTACTAAAGAATATCAAAGTGGAACATATTTAATTACTCTTCTGAATTCCTCTAAAGAACATTTTAGTCATGATGAAAGAAAATGTATAAAAAACAATTTTCCCCCTTTAAACAAAATGTCTCTCACAAAGGAGGAATTGTTAACAACATTTCATCACAATTACCACAACCAATATCTCAAATTTATGAGCAGATAATTTCTATATATGGGGTTATAAATGATGATATCTATGAATGATTACTTTATCACAATTCATTTTAACATTTCTTAATATATTTACAGAAACATAAATATACATTGAATATTCATCTAAATCCTCAGTATGGATCATTATCTGAGATAAATTCCCCAGTTTCATCCTCTCTAAGAAAAATTACTCATAATTGTTTATTTATTCGAAAATAACTTCATTCCTGCTAATCTTATTCATTCACACTACAATTTGAGATAAGTCCGAAATGAAACTATGGTATTACATTCTAAATTAATTGAAACATTGAATATTGAATATATACCTCAGTGAAGCCCAAGAAATAGTATTAATTTATTTCTATTGATGAAGTAATTTTTTTTGAAATAGAGACATTGTTCCCACAAAAGTGATCCTCTTATATCCAAATGTGACACATAATGTAAGGAGCATAAATATGATGTGCCTAAAGGATATTCATACTATATATAGATGTCATGAACAAGATTCTTACATCAGGGAACATATATGGACATCATCAACAAAAATATAAGAATGAATAATTTCGTTTGTAGATGATCTTATTTATGAGATCTATGATCACTAATGAAACATTTTACCACCCAAACCACATTTTAGGATTCTCATACAACCCAGACCTTCTAAAAAATATTATAATGAATATTTCATCAACTCTAAACTAATGTGTATTGTAGTTATAACTAATAGAAATCATATCAAACTATTGGAGAACCATAATCTAATTAAATAAGTAATTTTTTTCCTGTAAATAAGTACATATTAATCATTGGTATTTGGTTCAAAAACACATACTCTACCAAAAATTGATGAATATTATACACTATGTTGGTGAACAACACTAGACAACCACAAGGGGTTGTTCCCATTCTAATGATTTTTTCAAACCCCTGATCATAAATGTTAACATTTTTTATCATTAAAATCAGATTGTTATGTGTGTTATGGTAAAATCCATACCAAGAAAACTCTACGTATAATTTTGATTAAAATTCATCTTCGCTTTGTAAAAGAAACACTGAGAAATACTCAAGAAATATAACTAAGTATAGCTCCACCACTAGAGGAAAACAAGAGGGGTCACTATTATATCCACTAAAAAGACCATTCCATCAAACAATAATGAAATGTAATGTAATGACTTATATTTTACAAATTTTATTATTAAATACTATTAGGTAAAATTACGAGACTAGGCACTGAGAAAACATGTGATTATTATGCCTGGGGTGCCCAAAACGATATTTAAAAAAAAGATAAGTTCTTAATAGCTTGGACGCATGAAATCATGGAAAATTTTAAATACCACATAAATAAGTGTTGGATCAAAAATCTAAGGGCACAGTTTAGATCAATGTAGTGGGTTTACCCTAGGCCTGACCTAACATTAGATGGTTCAGGTCATCTATAGAAAATTAACTAGGGGCATAAAAGTAAATAAAATTATTAAATAAAAAATTATTTTATATAGAAATACTAATAACTAATAAACGGTACCTCAAATAAGAAATTTAAGACCATTGTTGAGTTCATAATGGGGTGTTTTCATTTGGTGGGGGATAACCTCAACCTGCGCGAGTCGTGGGTGAAATTTAGATTTTGGACGTAGACATCATTAAAATAACTAAAAAAATATCTTATTGAATGTTATGTCTTGACTCCATGGAAGATTTATTTTTTTATAATCCATGTAATGTGAATCGTGGTTATCTCCATAACCCTCTAATTATCTTGAGTCACGGTGAAGGAAGTTATCCCACAATGAAGAACCTCAATGGATCGAGGATCGATGATGACACAGACCAATGTTCTTCGTCAATGACCAATCCAATCATAAAGGTAGTGTCTTGATCTCAATGTTTTTTCCCTCATTAGAATCATAAAAATAATTAATACTAACACATGTACTAGTTGACTCATTGTTCGGTCATTCTTGCAGGGTGGATAATTATTTAGGGATTAAAGGGAATAGATCATGGTGATTATTATGTAGTTGGTTTCTTTTTGATCCCACTAACATGAATAGATCAAATACAAATGAATAGGCCAAGGTATATTAATTCGGATTTCATTGGATCAATGTCTCTCCCTAAAACTACTAGGTTCTTCATTAAATTGATTCCATTTTAATTCTCATTTGAATGATTTATCGATACGGCCATGATCAATGGCACAAATATCTGAGATCTAGTATTGTAATCCATGGCGGCATTGCAGAGGTGCGAGGAGAGATCAACAGGAAGGTGACAACTCATGAAATATGGAATGATAAATGGTGGGATACTGGTAGGATGACCAGTGGTGAGAGAACATCATGGGATGGTGGGAGGCTGGGTTACGGTGGGCCAAAACCCAGTTAATTGGGACCACACTGGAGGAGGATCCCATGACGACGTTGGCTATGGGAAGACAACTGAAACCACAGCCGGAGGCTGTGGTAGTGGTTGTGGCATTACAGAGATTTGAGGAAACATCATATAATGATTCCATGGAAACAGGGCCATGTGGTTATGGGAGAGCATGAAGTGGTATGGTTCATGTTGAACGTGGGGACCATGTTAACTAGGATCACACGACCCACATACGGGAGGATCGAGATAGTTTATCTGGGACACTCTGGCAGCCCAATGGGATGCACCGTGTGACCCATTAGAACATGCTGGTTTAGGCTGGAAAATATTGATTGGGATGGGTCAGGTCAGGAAAACTGGGATGGGTCGGGTCAGGAAGACCTGGTCGTCTCTGACCCATAAGAGACACGACCCATTTATTCTAAATTGGTTGTATCATCCAAGTTGTGTGTCTATTTGACGATCCATTTTTAGCACTGGTACCCTTTCAAAGAGACAGCCAATTTGATATACTTTAACTAAGTTTATTTAGTTGTTGGTTTATGACCTATCAACATGAGGAGTATGTTCTCTCAGAACAAGCACTCTACAAGAAGAATCCAATGGCTGGTTGTGACTCTGTGACTTGGGGGATTTCATAACCTATAAATTCTTCATGTATCATTAATTTTTCATGCACTATGAAATCTCAATGTTACATAAATTCTACATGATACATCAATATCTTCAGTTCACTAACTACTCTGGGCGCCACCGACACTCCATGTAATACAGACACTCTGTGCGGAACTGACACTCTGTGCACCATCGATGCTCATTGAAACACTACCACTCCGGGCTACATAAATGATTTGTGTGCCATAGATTCTATATATTTGACATATTCTCCTTTCCCTATCGATGTTATGTGTGCCTATGAAACATCTAGTGTCATATAGAAAATGAGATTTGTGCACTATAACATCAAATCCTACACGTCGTGTTTCAAACATATTTCTGAGTGAGAAGAATGTATTGAATTTACATTGGCTCTTTCAATTCTGGTGTACCTCATGTGTTTCATTTTTCATGTACTTTTTGTATTTCTTATTGGTGTGCCTTTAGTTGATTTGGGATCTATTCTAAATATTTTTTTACTCACCCTACACGGGATATGTCTGTAATTATCGTCTCTTGTGAAAATGATCGACACTTTGATAGAGTACATGGTGTACTGGGACATGGTGGTTCTTATAGAGAGGCCCGATAGATGAGGATTCCATTAGTGACATCAGACAACATTTTCTTTACCTACCCATTATTTAGGGTTTTCTGCGTAAGATATTCAAGAGATTGTACATTCCCTTTTTGGTTGGTCTGGTATTCTGGACCAGTTAAATTATTTTAATACATTCAATATCCGTTGATGGTATCTTAGTGGTATCCTTGATTTTTTACTTCGTGTTTTTAGCTTAGAACTTTAGGTTACACATATGGTTGTTTGTATACAGTTACATGGGAAAATGCCTCCAATTTTTGGTATATTCCTACATAGTGATGATTTCCAGCCCCATGCCTGTTGGATGCGAGCTTGGGGTTGTAGGATCTAAATAATGATGTAGATGCTCAATATACCTGAGGGGGGTGAATTGTATACTTTAAAAATTCCTGTGGAACCTTTAATGTTAGTTACGATTAACTATGTTTTCCTTATGCAAAAGATAGGGCTATATTTAACAAAATTAAACTTAAGAAAATTCACAACACCTCTGACACCAAATGAAAACTTGGAATGAGATTCCGAAAGTAGGTTCCAGAAATATGGTTCCGGAAATTGAAACTTAACAAAAGATTACAATATGAGATTCTACATTAAAGCGTATAGAATCTCAAAGAAACAATGTACAAGTAAGGAAGTATAAGAAAGTTATACATTCCTTATAATACAAAATACAGCTGAAACAAACAAGTAGTAAAACTACAAGTAACAAGATATAAGTATATTAACCCAAAGAGAAGGGTATCCAACAACCATGGATAAAGGTCCCTTGATTTATACTTTCAAGAAAGTATTTTTTTACCCACACCAGGGTAAGCCCTCGATACGAAGATCGCAGTCTCTGTCTTGCTATCCATGTAAGCCTTCAACTTTAAGGTAGTTGGTAACCTCTGTCTTCCTCAGCAAGGAAGCCCTCGAACATCAAGGTAGTCGAAACCTCTGTCATCCTATCCCCGGAAGCCCTCGAATATAATCATCAACATTCAGAGTCGCACAAAGCTTTGAGAGTTAATAAGAGCCTCTCGCTCTAGAAATCACTTCAACAGTATGTATGCACAATGTTTAAGAAGTTATTCATCAGTCAGCATTGAGCTCTTTCAAATGAACTCCTATTTATAGGAAAGGTCAGCCTCATTTCCAACGGTCATATTTTCCTTAAAAATCGGAGAGATCTATACACGTGTAACTTAACCAACGGTTAGTTTATAACAGAATAGATGACATCATTTTATAACAAAACAAGTGTAACAGAATGTACGACATCGTTTTTAGTCTAACTTAAAAAAGTTCAGAGTGAAGATTTGGAGTGAATGTTCAGAGTGTAAGAAAAATATTAAAGAGTAAAAAAATTATAAAAGTGTAAGAAAAATGAATGTTTAGAGTCTAACCAAAAATAATTTTCGGAGTCTAAATAAATTCGGAGTGTATAAAACAAAGACAATCAGATTCTGTTTAATAGGTGAATTCGGAATGATAATTCGGAATGATAATTCGTCATCATAATTCGTAATGAGAATATGTCATCAGAATTCGTAATAAGAATTCATCATTAGAATTTGTAATGAGAATTCGTCATCAGAATTCGTAATGAGAATTCGTATCAAGAATTTGGAGTAGAACTTCATTAAAGTTCTTATCCAGATTTCGGAGCCTAAAACAGAATGCTTCATATTAAAGTTTCAAATGATTCCGAGAATATGGAAATGAATCCGAAACTTATACTTAAGAAATATATGAATGAAAATATGATAAGGACAACTTTTCATACAAAAGGGATTTTCCTTATAAAATAAATTTTCCTTATTAAAGTGATTTTCCTTATAAAAGCGATTTTCCTTAAAGATAGGCTATTTGTGATTGTCAAAAACAAGAAGGAATGTAAAAGTCATAAG
This sequence comes from Viscum album, assembly GCA_963277665.1. Classification (NCBI taxonomy): domain Eukaryota; kingdom Viridiplantae; phylum Streptophyta; class Magnoliopsida; order Santalales; family Viscaceae; genus Viscum; species Viscum album. The sequence goes on from OY728156.1 coordinate 324,555,280, forward strand.
GAAAACCTTATAGACTCAACAGGGGTAGTCACACAATAGGTCCTGAGGGACGGGTTGTGACAAGTTACCTTTATTACACTTTACTTAAAAAACTCTAACCATGTCAATGGTCTATTTTGTGGTTAGCAAAAAAAATTCCCACATTGGTATAGTGAATGTCACTACTCTATTATAATAATATATCTAATCACGGATACTAGTCAACAAGTCCATGTTAATGATCATATAAAATATGATCATCTATATAATTATGAATCTTCTGATTAGGTCGGCATTTGAATACACAAATAGTTAGTTTGTAATGGTATAAATAACATAATTCTTACTCAAATAGGCTGAATAAAAGACAGAATCTTAGAATTCAATTTACTAGTGAATAAAACACATGAAAACTATGGGTACAGATGAATAAATGGAACCTTCATTATCAGAAAAATGAAACGTATTGATTAAAAGAGATCTATACTTTAACTTAATAAATTAAAGGTCCCTCACCAGAATTAGTTAATGCATGATCAACTATAAATGCATTGTGAGCCACAATTCAATTATACGGAAGATTCTTATGGGTCACCTAATTTTCTAAACCCTTGGGGTTTTGACCAGCTATGGAGGTATTGTACCAAATCCCAATCATCATTTTCTTGCGTATAACCATGAATCATTAGGGACGTATCAATTTAGATGATAATTTATCCCCACCATAGGTATTTGTTGAAATGGAATAGATTATTCGTTGAGAAAAAAAATCATTTTCTCGTAAAATAATATCACATATCAAAGACTATCCTTGTAGATACCCCAAAGCGTGATGTACATGAACATTACATTACTTTTGCAGAATACTTAATGCATAACAAAAAATGACACACAAGGACTGTACTAGTTTAGTGTCTTTGGAAACATGGAACTTAATCTTCTAATTGTGGTGAAAGATCTTCAACATCTCCCATAAAGATCTTCCCCTTTTTTTCTTACCTAAAAGATTTCTTTATATCATCGGAAAATAAAATATAAAAAGGGTGAGATCAAATGCTCAGTAAGGGTATGCATGGATAAAATAAAACATACCATATACATTTGAACTTAAAAACATGAACATAATGTTTAAACATAAAAAGCTTGAGCAATGACATAAAACACGAACGTATGTAAGGCATAGATCATAAATAAACATTACGAATGATAAAATATCATCGGAATAAAACATGTAATTGTGGAAACCATTAAGCACATGATATGATTTTCATATTAGCCAATGCATTTCTGCCAAGACCATCTTAGTGGACAAAGTCCCTTTCTCAATCGAGTTCACACCTCGTTCCAGACTTGTATTACTGAACCGGTTTAACTTTCTGTTCCAGCCATGTCTATCTCATGAGATATAAATCCTTAACCAATGCATTGGAGGGGGATATAGGTCCCACACATCTCATAATTAAATCATTCTTACTTGTGCCACAAAATAAACTTAAAACATTCATTATAACCCAAAGAATAAAATGGGTTTCATAAACATCATTCCATCATAACATAATCCATATAAAACAAATGGATATCATTTCATCATAAGAAAAGTGAAACCATGTAAATCATAGAGACATCATACTTGAAACATACACATATGAAATAATTTCATCTTATATGGAAAATTGTTTTGATAAAACACTTGAAATGAATTCTTGAGGAATATATCCTTTCTTCTTCAAAATCAATTTCTTTTCACGAAACGTCATGAAATTTTAAAAGAAATGGGTTTTGTTGAAAATATTCATGAAATATTTTGGAGGAAGCTTCATGAAAATAAGGCTTTATAAAACCATAAAAATCCTTTCATGCCGTATATGTTAAAAAAACATTCTTCTCGTACTTTTTTCGGAAAAGTCAAAAAAGTACCCCGTAACGTAAACAAAAGAAAGATCCCTTAAATACCTTGTAGTAAAAGTAAAAAATGGGTAAAAATTAATTTAAACATAAATGAAAACTCTTTTATAAAACATGGACATGGATGATATAAATAACCCCAGTAAATACTTACGAATAAGAAATCCCGGATAAAAATGAGATTTGCAAAATTATCCCTTACCTTAGGTCTGATATGCTTCATACGTATCCAAAACTCCTATATAATGATTCAAATAATGCCATTGACTTATTATAGAATCATATTAATTGTTATTATATCATATATGGTTCACTTATGACTTTATATTACCCGTTATTTTGTAAATTCATGTTCAAGTAGCGTTTTGGGTTAAATCGTCTCATTTGTCGTTCGTGTTTTAACTTGTAATTATTCATATGATTACATAGATACTGATTACATACATCAAGAATGTAAAACATGATTTATATATAATATATATTCAGAATATACATATATATAACAGATCAATAAATGGAAAGAAATACACCGTTCATGGAGACGGTAGGCCGTACGTACACATGAACGCTGTTTTCCTTTCCTTATTGAATTGAATGGAATTAACTAGATGACATACATATATATATACATAAATCCAGTATCATTATTATGTCATATATTTCATAATTACTTATTATATATACTTTATAATCATTCTTGAATGGTTAATCATTGAGAATGAATCTCATCGCGTCGTGGAGGCGGTATTCCGTACGTACGCACGAGTGATGATATCGTTCCCTTGATCATGGAATTTTATTGAAGTGTATGTATACTATTAGAGAATCAATATCACTTTAAAATAATTATATATATTTATTATTTACACCATTATACCCATCCAAGTAAGGTGGTGGTGGAAAATATATTACACCACGGCGTGGAGACGGTATTCCGTACGTACGCACGCGCGGTGATTTCGTTTTTCTTATGATGGATAGATGGTGAAATAGGGTTGTTTCATACTTATAATAACATATCATTATATGAGTGATACTTATGTTATAACTTCATAATGAAACAAATAAAGAATAATAAGTAGAAGATTAAATAATGTTGAAATAATCGGTAACAGACATTACCTCTTCTTTGAAGCGCCTCTTTGAGACCTCCTCTTAGGGCACTAAAATTGGTCTTTGAAGAAAACCAGGACCTCTAGGATGTTTCTAGGGAAGTTTACAAGAGAATTTGGTAGGGTTTGGTCGAGCTTGAAGGGTTTAATTGGTGTGAGGAAGAGAGGGAGGAGGTTCCCTTTTATAAGGGAGGGGAGGGGCACCTTTGAATTCTGAAAAATATTAATTTATAATAAATCTAACCCCACATAAAAACCTCCAAAAAAGACTCATATTCGAATATAATATGATATATAGTTGTAATATCATCATACAATAAAATTTAGACATGTTAGGATATTATTTTAAACATTATCAACATGATTTATCCTTACTTAATAAATTTAATTTTATTTGTGGTAATAACATTCTAAATTTTAAATTATAACAAAAAATTAATTAACAGTTTTGAATTGTCCATAATTGGATAATTTATAACATGTTAGACCATATAAATTTAAATTTATAATTTTAAAATATTTTTGTGATTTTTAAAAAATTTTATAATATGTTATTTTTATAAAATAAGAATACTGTCGATTTTGACACTATTCATTTATATGAATTAAAATAAAATATATACAGAATATATGTTCGAACTAAAAGCTTTAACATATTCATAAAAGGCCATATGTATCTAGAATATTAGTGGAGAACATTAAATAGTTCATATAATATTTATTTTGTTATTTTTAAAACCATTTATTTGGTTTATCTCTTAATAAAATAATTACTACAACATTTTTGAATAATTATTTAATATAATTATTTGTTGCATTAAATTAAAAATAAAATCCTATGATGAATATAAATCTATTACCTTTCACAATAATACTTTTATTATAATTTATCATCTTAAAATAATAATATTTAAATTGATATATTTATTAAATTATGAAGGTGACAACTTTGGAATCATTTAAAATAAAATAATATAAGTGTCCTAATCACATTTATAAGACTCGAAACAGTTATATATTAGGTCATTATATGATTATGGTATAGATATACACTACCAATAAGTTTTGGTCGGGTTTGTGTGCCTTTTAATGGGTATTATTATTTCAATTAAAACTATATTACTGATTTTTCACTTAATAAATAACTTATGCATCATTAATGTATCACCATTAATGACAAATATTTAATCCCTAAAACTTATAAATAAATTATCTTGATGTAGATAATTTTATTATCTTTCTGGATACTATTCAGGTTCTTTGTTTTATGATGTTTATCACTAAATTAAAATTATTATACTTATAAGATTAAAGAGAGTGACATGTTGTCACTTTCTTTGGTTTTAATAATAATTAAATTATATTAATGGTAAAAAGTCCATAAAATGGATCTAATCCGACCCTTAGGTGATACGAGTCTACTTTTATCCGTAAAATTGAATTTTGTAATGTGTTAGGGTAATTTCATAATATTATATTTACCCTTAATTACACGATTTACCTTTAACTACGGTAAATAAAATTTACCGTTGTTAATATTCATAAATCCCAAAAATAAAAAGTAGTATATTAATATAACTTGTACCCAATGATTCCAAATATGGAATCCATTTTTCCAAATTCAATACACAGAAGTTGAAGAAATTAAATTAAAATTAATCCCATTGTCGAAAGAAAACAGGTTTTTATTTAAAACATTGCAAAAGATTGAATTTATTTAACCTACGAATTCAAGGTAAAATCAATGGTAATGACATAAATTGTATTAAATGGTAAAAATATATTCTATTTATACTTTAAAACCATTAAATATTATAATTTCATCATATAAATTATTGCGATGAAAAAAGTTGTTTTTAATTAAACTATAGCGTGTTTTTACTATTCATCAAAATATGAAAGTTACCGGAATAATTTGAAAATTTTATCCAAAGTAAATTTTTATTTTTTGATTCCAAAGAAGAGTATTATTTAGTCAAATTGAACTTATAAACATGTCAAAAACTATATTTAAAGTGGGTGTGCCATCTAAAGGCGGCAAAACTGCATTTTTTGAAAAATACTTATTTTAACAAAAAAATTTATTTTGTTCTTATACCATGTTCTAGAAAATGTGTAAGATGAATAATAATGTAATAAAATTCAAATTTTAGTTAATACTATTCATAACGGCTAGTTCATAATAATATTATAATAATATGTCGTTGTTTAGTAATACCCGGTATTGCGTACAACACACGCTATCGAGGAAGGTTGCGATTGCGTGTAATGCAAGCCAAGTCAGAGTTGCGTGTTGTGAAAGAATCCTTCGTTGTTTCATATAACAGAATCCAACCATATTTCATTTATACATTGAATATATATATATATATATTAAATGTTTTGTAGAATAACTATTCTTAAAATTGTGTGTAACACGATCCAAGAATAGTGTTGCGTATACTGCAAGCTAATACGGTGTTGCATATGGCACAAGGTAATCTTGTTGTAGCATACAACACAAGACATTAATGAAATTAAAAGAATATTTTTCATAAAATCTTGTGGTGTTACATTCTACCCCCCTTAAAATTAATTTCGCCCTCAAAATTCGTCGTGGTTATAAATGGTTTACTACTCGAAAGTTTTCTTAATAGAAACCCACATCGTAAAAAAGAATACCAAAACATGGCTTTAAAAACTAAAGTATGAAATGTAACGGTTACACAAATTAACACATCACTGGGTTTCCACATAGGAGAACATAGTTGAAAATATGGATATGGAAGAAAAATCTAACCATCATGTTCTGATGGAGAGTGGTGGAGAACATGGCTATGAAAAATCCATCAATCACAAAGCCATAGATTTGTGATGATCTAAGTTACCATCTAATTCACCAGATATAAGGGAAATTGGACAACATTTTTGGTTTTCAAGATCATTTCCCTAAAGTTGATGAAATTGGAAATAGAAGAAATACGTTCGTGATTTTGGTACAGTCTCACCGTTGTTCGTTCTTTGGACAATTTCCACTTCATCTCTTAAATAAATGAATTTGAATTTGTCATTCATGAAGTGTTAGCAGCTCATGTGATAGAATGATGGGTCATTCCATTCTGTCTCAAACAAAAGGTTATAAAAGTTATCAAAAATACATAAGTCCATCTATAGTGAGATTAATCATAAATGGTTCCTAAAATGGACTTATACTTCATATATCATACTGCTTAATATAATAAAACCAGTTTCTACTAGACAGGGACTTCCAATAGGCCATTGGTAGGCGATAAAGGCCAGTCACACTTCGGTTGTGGGTTCGATTCCCACAGCCTTGTCCGACGCGATGGGTTGTCGCCCATCCTGCAGGTTGTCCTTTTTCTAAAACTACATTACTATAATATCCAATCAATAATATCGCAAAATGTTCTATCCTTAAACAATACTAACTCATGTCCAACATAATCCATTCCAATCTTTAGACTTATCTAAAATATTTCGGTCCAAGATCATAGTATAAAGAAAACGATTACTTGAAATGTCATCAAACAAGTATGTGAATACAATCGTTTTCCCCCCATATATCTTGTTGGTCACATTCCAATCATGTGAATACCTTAATCATGTATTCTCTTGAAAAATGAATACCCATTTAACCGTAGTGAAAACATGAATGCTGTCAAAAGTAAACTCCTTCCACATACCAAAATCCAAAAATTCTATATACTCAACCCATGATATAACCTTCTCCTTATATCAGTAATGAGCTCATGAATACTATCAAACATTTAATTTTCTCCTTATCCCTTCATTATGAGCATATCATCTACATTCCAAAAATATCTGAATAACATTTCATGGATACTGGTACATTAATCATACACTTTCAAAACTCAAGGAAAGACCACAGTGTAACAATCCTTAGGTGTCTCTTTATTCCATAGTACCATGAGATTACTTGTACAACATTACACTTGATAAACATGTAATCATTCCACTACCTTCATAAACCATTGACCGAGCTTCAACAATTCTTTCATCTCACATATCATTTGTAGTCTCTTCATCATCATCAACATAAATACTACCCATACGACCATACTGATTCTCTTCATTAGACTTTCCCTTAGGGCATTGGTTTTCATAATGCCCGTACGTTCCACATTTAAATCATTTAACCATTGTTGATGTCATAGAAATACCATTATCCTCATCTATGGTGTTAACTGAACCTTTTCCTTTGCACGTACTGGCTTTGTGTCCTTCTTTTCCACACCCAAATCATCTTCTAGTTCCCTTGAAACATTCTCCTTGATGCCTCTTCCCACATGATTTACATGAGGGAAATTGAACTTTCATTCCTCTATGATCATCATTAAATCCATCTTTCTCTTATTATCTGAGTCAGGAAACTTACCGAAGTTGAGATTATTGATCATATTATGAGTTTTATGATTAGGCATAATAATGATGATTGGACTTTCAAATCCCATATCATTTGGTTTCTCATGAAGACTATCATTCCATTGTCCGTCATATCCTCCATTATCATGATTCATCTTGTTTCCAGCCATTTTCTAAAACCCAAAAAGAATAGTGTTAGAGGCAAAAATCATGCTAGGGAAAACAACATAGTAAAGGGGAAGTACCCTCAATATATAACATCTAAGGTTAAATTCTATGATCGTTACCGTAGTTCTAGCTCTATATCTTATACGTATACGTATCCTTAGTGATATCCCTAGACATACCTTATAAATATCTCTAAGGATCTCACTAATGTTTTCACATCCTAGTTTCCAATGGTTGACTAAACCTTTCCTCTGATACCAACTGTAGAGACCCGAAGCTTGACGTACATGAACATTACATTAGTTTTGTGGAATACTTAATACATAACCAAAATAGACACACAAGGACCTAATAGTTTAGTGCCTTTGGAAACTTGGAACGTAATCTTCTAATCGAGGTGAAAGATCTTCAACATCTCCCATAAAGATCTTCCCCTTTTTTTTCTTACCTAAAACCTTTATTTATATCCTGGGCAAAAGAAAACATAAAAAGGGTGAGCTCAAATGCTCAGTAAGGGTATGCATGGATTAAATAAAACATATCATATACATTTGAACTTAAAAACATTAACATAATTTTTAAACATCAAAAGCTTGAGCAATGACATAAAACATGGAAGTACGTAAGGCATAGATCATAAATAAACATTAAGCATGATAAAATAGAATGGGAATAAAACATGTAATTGTGGCAACCATTAAGCACATGATATGATTTCCATATTCGCCAAGGCATTTCTGCCAAGACCCTCTTAGTGGACAAAGTCCCTTTCTGAAACGAGTTCACTCCTCATTCCAGTCCTGTTTTACTGAACCGGTTTAACTTTTCGTTCAATCCATGTCTATCTCATGAGATATAAATCTTTACCCAATTCCTTGTAGGGAGATATAGGTCCCACCCATCTCATAATGAAATCAATCTTACTTGTGCCACAAAATAAACTTAAAACATTCATCATAACCCAAAGAATAAAATGGGTTTCATAAACATCATTCCATCATAACATAATCCATATAAAACAAATGGATATCATTTCATCATAAGAGAATTGAAACCATGTAAATCATATATACATCATACTTGAAACATACACATATGAAATAATGTCACCTTAGATGGAAAAGGGTTTTGATAAAACACTTGAAATGAATTCTTGAGGAAAATATCATTTCTTCTTCAAAATCAATTTATTTTCACAAAACGTCATGAAATTTTAAAAGAAAAGGGTTTTGATGAAAATATTCATGTAATATTTTGGAGGAAGGTTCATGAAAATAAGGCTTTATAAAACCGTAAAAATCCTTTCATGCCGTATACGTTAAAAAAATATTCTTCTCGTACTTTTGTCAGAAAAGTCAAAAAAAGTACCTCATAACGTAAACAAAAGAATGATTCCTTACAAACCATGTAGTAAAATTCAAAAATGGGTAAAAAGGAATTTAAACATACATGAAAACTCTTTTATAAAATATGTACATGGATTATATAAATAACCCCGGTAAATACTTACGAATAAGAAATCCCGGATAAAAATGATATTTGCAAAATTATCCCTTACCTTAGGTCCGATATGCTTCGTACGTATCCAAACCTCCTGTATAATGATTTAAATAATGTCATTGACTTATTATAGAATTATATTCATTGTTATTATATCATATATGGTTCTTTTATGACTTTATATTACCCGTTATTTTATAAATTCATGTTAAAGTAGCATTTTTGGTAAAATCATCTCATTTGTCGTTCGTGTTTTAACATGTAATTATTCATATGATTACATAGATCATGATTACTTACATACAGAATGTAAAAAATGATTTATATATAATATATATTCATAATATACATATATATAATAGATCGATAAATGGAAAGAAATACACCGTTCATGGAGACGGAAGGTCGTACGTACGCATGAACGCTATTTTCGTTTCCTTATTGAATTGAATGGAATTAATTAGATGACATATATATATATACATGAATACAGTATCATTATTATGTCATATATTTCACGATTACTTAATATATATACTTCATAATCATTCTTGAGTGGTTAATCATTGAGAATGAATCTCATCGCGTCGTCTAGACGGTATTCCGTACGTACGCACGAGCGATCATATCGTTCCCTTGATCGTGGAATTTAATTGGAGTGTATGTATACTATTATATAATCAATATAACTTTACAATAATCATATATAGTTATTATTTACACCATTATACCCATCCATGTGTGGTGGTGGTGGAAAATAGATTACACCACGGTGTGGAGACGGTATTCCGTACGTACGCACACGCGGTGATTTCGTTTTCCGTAGGATGGATAGATGGTGAAATAGGGTTGTTTCATACTTATAATAACATATCAGTATATTAGTGATAATGATGTTATTACTTCATAATGAAACAATTAATGAAGAATATGTAGAAGAAGAAATAAAGGTGAAAGAATCGGAAACAGACATTACCTCTTCTTTGAAGCGCCTCTTTGAGACCTCCTCTTAGGGCACTAAAATTGGTCTTTGAAGAAGACCAGGACCACTTGGATTTTTCAATGGAAGTGTATAAGATAATTTGGCAGGGTTTGGCCGAGCATGAAGGCCCAAATTGGTGTGAGGAAGAGAGGGAGGAGGTGCCCTTTTATAAGGGAGGGGAGGGGCACCTTTGGAATTCTGAAAAGTATTAATTTATAATAAATCTAAACCCACTTAAAAACCTCAAAAAATGACTCATATTCGAATATAATATGAGATAGGGTTGTAATCTAATCAACCAATAAAATTTAGACATGTTAAGAAATTATTTTAAACAATATCAACATGATTTATCCTTACTTAATCAATTTAATTTTATTTGATGTAATAACATTCAAAATTTTTAATTATAACAAACAATTACTTATGTGTTTTTAATTGTCCATAATTGGATACTTTATAACATTCCAGACCATATAAAATTATATTTATAATTTTTTAATATTTTTGTGATTTTTAAACAATTTTATAATATGTTATTTTTATAAAATAACAATAGTGCCAATTTTGACACTATTCATTTATATGAATTTCAATAAAATATATACAGAAGATATGTTATAAATAAAAGCTTTAATAGATTCATAAAAGGCCATGTGTATCTAAAAAATTAGTGGAGAACATGAAATAGTTCATATAATATTTATTTTATTATTTTTAAAACTATTTATTTGGTTTATCTCTTAATAAAATAATTACTACAACATTTTGTATAATTATTTAATATACTTATTTTTTGCATAAAATTTAAAACTAAAATCCTATGATAAAGATAAATCTATTACCTTTCACAATAATACTTTTACTCGAATTTATCATCTTAAAATAACAATATTTAAATTGTTATATTTATTAAATTTTGAAGGTGACAACTTCGGCATCATTTAAAATAAAATAATATAAGTGTCATAATCATATTTATAAGACTAAAAACGGTTATATATTTGAACATTGTATGCTTATGGTACATATATACACTAACAATAAGTTGTTTTCAGGTTTGGGTGCCTTTTAAGGGGTATTATTATTTCAATAAAAACTATATTATTGATTTTTCACTTAATAAATAATTTCTGCATCATTAATGCATCACCATTAATGACAATTATTTAATCCCTAAAAATTATAAATAAATTATCATGATGTATATAATTTTATTATATTTCGTTAAAATTTTTAGGTTCTATGTTTTACAATGTTTATAACTAAATTAAAATTATTATATTTATAAGATATAAGAGAGTGACATATTGTCACTTTCTTTGGTTTTAATAATAATTAAATTATTTTCATGGTCCAAAGTCCATAAAATGAATCTAATCCAACCCTTAGGTGATATGGGTATTCTTTTATCCATCCAATATAATTTTGGCATGTATTAGGGTAATTTTATAACATTATATTTACCCTTACTTACTCGATTCACCTTTAACTATGGTAAATAAAATTTACCATTGGTACTATTCATAAAGCCCAAATATAAAAAATAGTCTATTAATATAATTTGGACCCACTGATTCCAAATATGGAATAAAGTTTTTCAAATTCAATACACAGAAGTTTCAGAAATTAAATTAAAATTAATCCCATTGTCGAAAGAAAACTGGTTTTTGTTTAAAACATTGCAAAAGATTGAATTTATTTAACCTAAGAATTCAAGGTAAAATCAATGATAATTACATACATTGTATTAAATGGTAAAAATATATTCTATTAATACTTTAAAACCATTCAATATTATAATTTAACCATATAAAGTATTGCGATGAAATCAGATATTTTTAATTAAAATATACCGTGTTTTTACTATTCATCAAAATATGAAAGTTACCAGAATAATATGAAAATTTTATCCAAAGTAAATTATTATTTCTTGATTTCAAAGAAGAATTTTATTTTGTCAAATTGAACTTATAAACATGTCAAAAACCTGATTTAATGTGGGTGTGCCATCTAAAGGCGGAAAAACTCCATTTTTATAAAAATACTTATTTTACCCGAAAAATTTATTTTGTTCTTATACCATGTTCTAGAAAATGTGTAAGATGAATAATAATGTGATAAAATTCAAAATTTAGTTAATACTATTCATAACGGCTAGTTCATAATAATATTATACTAATATATCGTTGTTTAGTAAAACCCGGTATTGCGTACAACACACGCTATCGAGGAAGGTCGTGATTGCATGTAATGCAAGCCAAGTCAGTGTTGTGTGTTGTGCAAGAATCCATCGTTGTTTCATATAACATAATCCAACCATATTTCATTTATACATTGAATATATATATATATATACTCAATGTTGCGTAGAATAACTATTATCAAAATTGTGTGTATCACGATCCAATAATAGTGTTGCGTATACTGCAAGCTAATACGGTGTTGAGTATAGCACAAGGTAATATTGGTGTAGAATACAACACAAGACATTAATGAAATTAAAAGAGTATTTTTCATAAAATCTCGGGGTGTTACATTCTACCCCCTTAAAATGAATTTCGCTCTCAAAATTCGTCGGGGTTATAAATGGTTTACTACTCGAAAGTTTGTTTAATAGAAAACGACATCGTAAAAAGGAATACCAAAACATGGCTTTAAAAACTAAAGTATGAAATGTAACCGTTACCCAAATTAACTCATCACTGGGTTTCCACGTAGGAGAACATAGGTGAAAATATGGATATGGAAGAAACATGTAACCATCAAGTTCTGATGGAGAGTGGTGGAGAACGTGGCTATGAAAAAGACATCATTCACAAAGCCATAGATTTGTGATGATCTAAGGTACCATCTAATTCACCAGATATAAGGGAAATAGGACAAAATTTTTGGTTTTCAAGATCATTTCCCTAAAGTTGATGAAATTGGAAATAGATGAAATCCTTTCGTGATTTTGGTACAGTCTCACCGTTGTTCGTTCTTTGGAAAATTTACACTTCATCTCTTAAAGAAATGAAGTTGAATTTGTCATTCGTGAAGTGTTAGCAGCTCATGTGATAGAATGATGGGTCATCCCATTCTGTCTCTAAAAAAGGTTATAAAAGTTATAAAAAATAAATAAGTTCATCTATAGTGATATTAATCATATATGGTTCATAAAATGGACTTATACTTCATATATCATATTGCTTAATATTATTAAACTAGTTTCTACTAAACAGGGACTTCCTGTAGGCCATTTGTAGGCGATAAAGGCCAGTTGCACTTCGGTTGTGGGTTCGATTCTCACAGCCTTGTCTGACGCGATGGGTTGTCACCCGTCCTGCAGGTTGTCCTCTTTCTAAAACTACATTACTATAATATCCCATCAATAATACTGAAAAAAGTTCTATCCATAAACAATACTAACATATGTCCAACATAATCCATTCCAATCTTTAGACTTATCTAAAACACTTCGGTCCAAGATCATAGTATAAAGAAAACAATTACTTGAAATGTCATCAACCAAGCATGTGAATACCATCATTTATCCCCCATATATCTTGTTGGTCACATTCCAATCATGAGAATACCTTAATCACGTATTCTCATGAAAAATGAATACCCATTAAACCTTAGTGAAAACATGAATGCTTTCAAAAGTTAAATCTTTCCACATACCAAAATCCAAAAATTCTATATACTCAAACCATGTTATAACCTTCTCCTTATATCAGTCATGAGATAATGAATACTATCAAACCGTTAATTTTCTCCTTAATCCTTCATTATGCGCATATCATCTACATTCCAAAAATATCTGAATAACCTTTCATGGATACTAGTACCATTAATCATACACTTTCAAAACTCAAAGAAATACCACAGTGTAACAATCCATAGATGTCTCTTTATTCCATAGTACCATGATATTACTTATACAACATTACACCTGATAAATATGTAATCATTCCACTACCATCTTAAACCATTGACCAAGCTTCAACAATTCTTTCATCTCATACATCATTTGTAGTCTCTTCATCATCATCAACATAAATACTACCCCTATGACCAAACTGATTCTCTTCATGAGATTTTCCCTTAGGGAATTGGTTTTCATAATGCCCGTAAGTTCCACATTTAAAACATTTAACCATTTTTGATTTCCTAGTAATACCCTTTTCCACATCTATGGTGTTTACTGAACCTTTTCCTTTGCACTTGCTGGCTTTGTGTCCTTCTTTTCCACACCCAAAGCATCTTCCAGTTCCCTTGAAATATTCTCCTTGATTCCTCTTCCCACATGATTTACATGAGGGAAATTGAACTTTATTTCCTCTATGATCATCCTGAAACTCCATCTTTCTCTTATTATCTAAGTCGGGAAACTTACCAACGTTGAGATTATTGATCATATTATCAGTTTTCTGATTAGGAATAATAACGACGATTGGACTTCCAAATCTCGTTTCATTTGGTTTCTCATGAAGAATATCATTCCATTGTAAGTCATATCCTCTATTATCATGATTCTTCTTCTTTCCAGCCATTTTCTAAAACCCAAAAAGAATAGTGTGAGAGACAAAAATCATGCTAGGGAAAACAATATAGTAAAGGGGGAGTACCCTCAATATCTAACATCTTGGGTTAAATTCTGTGATCGTTACCGTAGTTCTAGGACTATATCCTATACATATACTTATCCTTAGGGATATCCCAAGACAAACCTTATAAATATCTCTAAGGATCTCAATAACGTTTTCACATCCAAGTTTCCAAATGTTAACTAAACCTTTCCTCTGATACCAACTGTAGAGACCCGAAGCTTGACGTACATGAACATTACTTTACTTTTGTGGAATACTTAATACATAACAAAAACAGACACACAAGGACCGTAATAGTTTAGTGTCTTTGGAAACATGGGACGTAATCTTCTAATCGTGGTGAAAGATCTTTAACATCTCCCCTAAAAATCATCCCCTTTTTTTCTTACCTAAAACCATTATTTATATCCTGGGGAAAAGAAAACATAAAAAGGGTGATCTCAAATTCTCAGTAAGGGTAAGCATGAATAAAATAAAACATACCATATACATTTGAACATAAAAACATTAACATAATGTTTTAACATCAAAAGCTTGAGCAATGACATAAAACATGGAAGTACGTAAGGCATAGATCATAAATAAACATTAAGCATGATAAAATAGCATGGGAATAAAACATGTAATTGTGGCAACCATTAATCACATGATATGATTTACATATTAGCCAAGGCATTTCTGCCAAGACCATCTTAATGGACAAAGTCCCTTTCTGAATCGATTTCACTCCTTATTCCGGTCCTGTATTACTGAACCAGTTTTACATTCTGTTCCAGCCATGTCTATCTCATGAGATATAAATCATTACCCAATGAATTGGAGAGAGATATAGGTCCCACCCATCTCATAATGAAAACATTCTTACTTGTGCCACAAAATAAACTTAAAACATTCATCATAACCCAAAGAATAAAATGGGTTTCATAAGCATCATTCCATCATAACATAATCCATATAAAACAAATGGATATCATTTCATCATAAAAGAATTGAAACCATGTAAATCATAGAGACATCATACTTGAAACATACACATATGAAATAATTTCATTTTATATGGAAAATTGTTTTGATAAAACACTTAAAATTAATTCTTGAGGAAAATATCCATTCTTCTTCAAAATCAATTTCTTTTCACAAAACGTCATGAAATTTTAAAAGAAAAGGGTTTTGTTGAAAATATTCATGTAATATTTTTGAGTAATATTCATGAAAATAAGGCTTTATAAAACCATAAAAATCCTTTCATGCCGTATACGTTAAAAAAACATTCATCTCGTACTTTTGTCGTAAAAGTCAAAAAAGAATCTCGTAACGTAAACAAAAGAAATATTCCTTACATACCATGTAGTAAAAGTAAAAAATGGGTAAAAATAATTTAAACATACATCAGAACTCTTTTATAAAACATGGACATGTATGATATAATTAACCCCAGTAAATACTTACGAATAAGAAATCCCGGATAAAAATGAGATTTGAAAAATTATCCCTTACCTTAGGTCCGATATGCTTCGTACGTATCCAAACCTCCTGTATAATGATTTAAATAATGTCATTGGATTATTACATAATTATATTCATTTTAATTATATCATATATGGTTCTTTTAGAACTTTATATTACCCGTTCTTTTGTAAATTCATGTTAAAGTAGCGTTTTCGGTAAAATCGTCTCATTTGTCGTTCGTGTTTTGACTTGTAATTATTCGTATGATTACTTAGATCATGATTACATACATACAGATTGTAAAACATGATTTATATATAATATATATTCAGAATATACATATATATAATATATCTATAAATTGAAAGAAATACATCGTTCATGGAGACGGTAGGCCGTACGTACGCATGAACGTTGTTTTCGTTTACTTATTGAATTGAATGGAATTAACTGGATGACATACATATATATATATATATATACATAAATCGAGTATCATTATTATGTCATATATTACATTATTACTTATTATATATACTTTATAATCATTCTTGAATGGTTAATCATTGAGAATGAATCTCATCGCGTCGTCTAGACGGTATTCCGTACTTACGCACGAGCGATGATATCATTCCCTTGATCGTGGAATTTTATTAGAGTGTATGTATACTATTACATAATCAATATCACTTTACAATAATCATATATAGTTATTATTTATACCATTATACCCATCCATGTATGGTGGTGGTGGAAAATAGATTACACCACGGCGTGGAGACGGTATTCCGTACGTAGGCACGCGCGGTGATTTTGTTTTCCGTAGGATGGATAGATGGTGAAATAGGGATGTTTCATAACTATAATAACATATAATTATATGAGTGATACTGATGTTATTACTTCATAATGAAACAACCAAATAAGAAGAAATAGAAGAAGAAATAAAGTTGAACGAATCGGTAACGGACATTACCTCTTCTTTGAAGCGCCTCTTTGAGACCTCCTCTTAGGGCACTAAAATTGGTCTTTGAAGAAGACCAGGACTGCTAGTATGTTTCAAGGGAAGTGTAGAAGATAATTTGGCAGGGGTTGGACGAGCATGAAGGCTCAAAGTGGTGTGAGGAAGAGAGGGTAGAGGTGCCCTTTTATAAGGGAGGGGAGGGGCACCTTTGGAATTCTGAAAAGTATTAATTTATAATAAGTCTAACCCCACTTAAAAACCTCAAACAATGACTCATATTCGAATATAAGATGATATAGGGTTGTAATCTCATCAACCAATAAAATTTAGACATGTTAGGAAATTATTTTAAACATTATCAACATGATTTATCCTTACTTAATCAATTTAATTTTATTTGTTGTAATAACATTCTAAATTTTAAATTATAACAAACAATTACTTATGTGTTTTGAATTGTCCATAATTGGATACTTTGTAAACTTTTAGACCATATAAATTTATATTTATAATTTTTCAATATATTTGTGATTTTTAAACAATTTTATAATATGTTATTTTTATAAAATAACAATAGTGCCAATTTTGACACTATTCATTTATATGAATTTAAATAAAATATATACAGAAGATATGTTCAAACTAAAAGATTTAATAGATTCATAAAATTCCATGTGTATCAAAAAAATTAGTGGAGAACATGAAATAGTTCATATAATATTTATTTTATTATTTTTAAAACCATTTATTTGGTTTATCTCTTAATAAAATGATTACTACAACATTTTTGTATAATTTTTTAATATACTTATTTGTTGCATAAAAATTAAAAATAAAATCCTATGATGAATATAAATCTATTAACTTTTAAAATACTATTTTTACTCTAATTTATCTTCTTAAAATCACAATATTTAAATTGTTATATTTATTAAATTATGAAGGTGACAACTTTGGCATCATTTAAAATTAAATAATATAAGTGTCATAATCAAATTTCTAAGACTCCAGACGGTTATATATTTGGTCATTGTATGATTATGGTATAGATATACACTACCAATAAGTTTTGGTCAGGTTTGTGGACCTTTTAATGGGTATTATTATTTTAATAAAAACTATATTATTGATTTTTCACTTAATAAATAATTTCTACATCATTAATGTATCACCATTAATGACAATTATTTAATCCCAAAAAATTCTAAATAAATTATCATGATGTAGATAATTTTATTAGATTTATGGAGACTATTCATGTTCTATGTTTTATGATGTTTATCACTAAATTAAAATTATTATACTTATAATATTTAAGAGAGTGACATGTTGTCACTTTCTTTGGTTTTAATAATAATTAAATTATTTTCACGGTCCAAAGTCAATAAAATGAATCTAATCCGACCCTTAGGTGATATGGGTATAATTTTATCCATCCAATATAATTCTGGAATCTATTATGGTAATTTTATAATATTATATTTACCCTTAATTACCCGATTTACCTTTAACTATGGTAAATAAAATTTACCGTTGTAACTATTCAGAAAGCCCAAAAATAAAAAGTAGTCTATTAATATAATTTGGACCCACTGATTCCAAATATTGAATCTACTTTTCCAAATTCAATACACAGAAGTTGCAGAAATTAAATTAAAATTAATCCCGTTGTCGAATGAAAATGGGTTTTTGTTTAAAACATTGCAAAAGATTGAATTTATTTAACCTACAAATTCAAGGTAAAATCAATGCTAATTACATAGATTGTATTAAATGGTAAAAATATATTCTATTTATACTTTAAAACCATTCAATATTATAATTTAACCATATAATGTATTGAGATGAAAGAAGTTGTTTTTAATTTAAATATAGCGTGTTTTTACTATTCATCAAAATATGAAAGTTACCAGAATAATATGAAAAATTTATCCAAAGTAAATTTTTATTTCTTGATTTGAAAGAAGAATTTTATTTTGTCAAATTGAACTTATAAAAATGTCAAAAACTAGATTTAAAGTGGGTATGCCATCTAAAGGTGGCAAAACTACATTTTTTGAAAAATACTTATTTTACCCGAAAAATTTATTTTGTTCTTATACCATGTTCTAGAAAATGTGTAAGATGAATAATAATGTTATAAAATTCAAAATTTTGTTAATAATATTCATAACGAATAGTTCATAATAATATTATAATAATATATCGTTGTTTAGTAAAACCCAGTATTGTGTACAACACACGCTATCGAGGAAGGTCGCGATTGCATGTAATGCAAGCCCAGTCAAGGTTGCGTGTTGTGGATGAATCCTTCATTTTTTAATATAATAGAATCCAACCATATCTCATTTATACATTGAATATATATATAAATATACTCAATGTTGCGTAGAATAACTATTATCAAAATTGTGTGTAACATGATCCAAGAATAGTGTTGCGTATACTGCAAGCTACTACGGTGTTGCGTATGACACAAGGTAATCTTGGTGTATCATACAACACAAGACATTTATTAAATTAAAATAATATTTTTCATAAAATCTCGGGGTGTTACATTCCACCCCCATTAAAATTAATTTCTCCCTCGAAATTCGTCGGGGTTATAAATGGTTTACTACTCAAAAGATTGTTTAATAGAAACCCTAATCGTAAAAAGGAATACCAAAACATGGCTTTAAAAACTAATGTATGAAATGTAATGGTTACCCAAATTAACTCATCACTGGGTTTCCACGTAGGAGAACATTGGTGAAAATATGGATATGGAAGAAAAATATAACCATCAAGTTCTGATGGAGAGTGGTGGAGAACATGGCAATGAAAAAACCATCAATCACAAAGCCATAGATTTGTGATGATCTAGGGTACCATCTGAATAACCACATATAAGGGAAATAGGACAACATTTTTGGTTTTCAAGATCAATTCCCTAAATTTGATGAAATTGGAAATAGATGAAATACTTTCGTGATTTTGGTACAGTCTCACCGTTGTTCGTTCTTTAGACAATTTCCACTTCATCTCTTAAATAAATGAAGTTGAATTTGTCATTCGTGAAGTGTTAGCAGCTCATGTGATAGAATGATGGGTCATTCCATTCTATCTAAAACAAAAGGTTATGAAAGTTATCAAAAATACATAATTTCATCTATAGTGAGATTAATCATATATGGTTCATAAAATGGAATTATACTTCATATATCATACTACTTAATATAATAAAACTAGTTTCTACTAAACAGGGACTCCCTGTAGGCCATTGGTAGGCGATAAAGGCCAGTCGGACTTCGGTTGTGGGTTCAATTCCCACAGCCTTGTCCGACGCGATGGGCTGTCGCCCGTCTTGCAGGTTGTCCTTTTTCTAAAACTACATTACTATAACATCCCATCAACAATATCGAAAAAATTTCTATCCTTAAACAATACCAACTTATGTCCAACATAATCCATTCCAATCTTTAGACTTATCTAAAATTCTTCGGTCCAAGCTCATATTATAAAGAAAATGATTACTTGAAATGTCATCAACCAAGCATGTGAATACCATCGGTTATCCCCCATATATCTTGTTGGCCACATTCCAATCATGTGAATACCTTAATCATGTATTCTCTTGAAAAATGAATACCCATTAAACCTTACTGAAAACATGAATGCTGTCAAAAGTTAACACTTTCCACATACCAAAATCCAAAAATTTTATACAATCAAACCATGATATAACCTTCTCCTTATATCATTAATTAGCTCATGAAAACTATCAAACATTTAATTTTCTCCTTATCCCTTCATTATGCGCGTATCATCTACATTCCAAAAATATCTGAATAACCTTTCAGGGATACTAGTACCATTAATCATACACTTTCAAAACTCAAGGAAAGACAACAATGTAACAATATTTAGATGTCTCTTTATTCCATAGTACCGTGAGATTACTTATACAACATTACACTTGATAAACATGTAATCATTCCACTACCTTCTTAAACCATTGACCGAGCTTCAAAAATTCATTCGTCTCACATATCATTTGTAGTCTCTTCATTATCATCATCATAAATACTACCCATACGACCATACTGAGTCTCTTCATGAGACTTTATCTTAGGGAATTGGTTTTCATAATGCCCGTACGTTCCACATTTAAAACATTTAACCATTGTTGATGTCGTAGCAATACCATTATCCTCATCTATGGTGTTAACTGAACCTTTTCCTTTGCACTTACTGGCTTTGTGTCCTTCTTTTCCACACCCAAATCATCTTCCAGTTCCCTTGAAACATTCTCCATGATGCCTCTTCCCACATGACTTACATGAGGGATATTGAACTTTCTTTCCTCTATGATCAACATGAAACTCCATCTTTCTCTTATTATCTGAGTCGGGAAACTTACCAAAGTTGTGATAATTGATCATATTATGAGTTTGCTGATTAGGCATAATAACGATGTTTGGACTTCAAAATCCCATTTCATTTGGTTTTTAATGAATAATATCATTCAATTGTCCGTCATATCCTCCATTATCATGAATCTTCTTGTTTCCAGCCATTTTCTAAAACCCAAAAAAATAGTGTGAGAGGCAAAAATCATGCTAGGGAAAACAACATAGTAAAGGGGAAGTACCCTCAATATCTAACATCTTAGGTTAAATTCTATGATCGTTACCATAGTTCTAGGACTATATCCTATACGTATACTTATCCTTAGGGATATCCCTAGACATACCTTATAAATATCTCTAGGGATCTCACTAACATTTCCGGATCCTATTTTCCAAAGGTTGACTAAACCTTTCCTCTGATACCAACTGTAGAGACCCGAAGCTTGACGTACATGAACATTACATTACTTTTGCGGAATACTTAATACATAACAAAAACAAACACACAAGGACCGTAATAGTTTAGTGTCTTTGGAAACATGGAACGTAATCATCTAATCGTGGTGAAAGATCTTCAATATCTCCCATAATGATCTTACTCATTATTTCTTACCTAAAACCTTTATTTATATCCTGGGGAAAAGAAAACATAAAAAGGGTGAGCTCAAATGCTCAGTAATGGTATCCATGGATAAAATAAAACATACCATATACATTTGAACTTAAAAACATGAACATAATTTTTAAACATCAAAAGATTGAGCAATGACATAAAACATGGAAGTACGTAAGGCATAGATCATAAATAAACATTAAGCATGATAACATAGAATGGGAATAAAACATGTAATTGTGGAAACTATTAAGCAGATGATATGATTTCCATATTATCCAAGGGATTTCTGCCAAGACCATCTTAGTAGACAAAGTCCCTTTCGGAATCGAGTTCACTCCTCATTCCAGTCCTGTATTACTGAACCTGTTTAACATTCCGTTCCAGCCATGTCTATCTCATGAGATATAAATATTTACCCAATGAATTGGAGAGAGATATACGTCCCAACCATCTCATAATGAAATCATTCATACTTGTGCCACAAAATAAACTTAAAACATTCATCATAACCCAAATAATAAAATGGGTTTCATAAACATCATTCCATCATTACATAATCCATATAAAACAAATGGATATCATTTAATCATAAGAAAAGTGAAACCATGTAAATCATAGAGACATCATACTTGAAACATACACATATGAAATAATGTCATCTTAGATGGAAAATGGTTTTGATAAAACACTTGAAATTAATTATTCAGAAAAATATCCTTTCTTCTTCAAAATCAATTTCCTTTCAAAAAACGTCCTGAAATTTTAAAATAAAAGGGTTTTGTTGGAAATATTCATGAAATATTTTGGAGGAATCTTCATGAAAATAAGGCTTTATAAAACTGTAAAAATCCTTTCATGCCATATATGTTAAAAAAACATTATTCTCGTACTTTTGTCGGAAAAGTCAAAAAAGTTCCTCGTAAAGTAAACAAAAGAATGATTCCTTACATACCATGTAGTAAAAGTCAAAAATAGGTAAAAAGGAATTTAAAAATACATTAAAACTCTTTTACAAAACATTGACATGTATGATATAAATAACCCCAGTAAATACTTACGAATAAGCAAACCCGGATAAAAATGAGATTTGCAAAATTATCCCTTACCTTTGGTCTGATATGCTTCGTACGTATCCAATCCACCTGTATAATGATATAAATAATGTCATTGACTTATTACAGAATCATATTCATTGTTATTATATCATATATGGTTAACTTATGACTTTATATTACCCGTTGTTTTGTAAATTCATGTTAAAGTAGCGTTTTGGGTAAAATCGTCTCATTTGTCGTTCGTGTTTTAACTTGTAATTATTCATATGGTTACTTAGATCATGATTAAATACATCCATAATGTAAAAAATGATTCATATATAATATATATTTAGAATATACATATATATAATAGATCGATAATTGGAAAGAAATACACCGTTCATGGAGACGGTAGGCCGTACGTACGCTTGAACACTGTTTTCGTTTCCTTATTGAATTGAATGAAATTAAGTAGATGACATACATATATATATATACATAAATCAAGTATCATTATTATGTCATATATTTCATGATTACTTATTATATATACTTTATAATCATTCTTGAATGGTTAATCATTGAGAATGAATCTCATCGCGTCGTGGAGACGGTATTCCGTACGTACGCACGAGCGATGATATCGTTCCCTTGATCGTGGAATTTTATTAGAGTGTATGTATACTATTAAATAATAAATATCACTTTACAATAATAATATATAGTTATTATTTACACCATTATACACATCCATGTCAGGTGGTGGTGGAAAATAGATTACACCACGACATGGAGACGGTATTTCGTACGTACGCATGCGCGGTGATTTCGTTTTCCGTAGGATGGATAGATGGTGAAATATGGTTGTTTCATATTTATAATAAAATATCAGTATGTTAGTGATAATTATGTTATTACTTCATAATGAAACAACTAAATAAGAAGAAGTAGAAGAAGAAATAAAGTTGAAAGAATTGGTAACGGACATTACCTCTTCTTTGAAGCGCCTCTTTGATACCTCCTCTTAGGGCACTAAAATTGGTCTTTGAAGAAGAACAGGACCTCTAAGATGTTTCTAGTAATGTTTAGAAGAGAATTTTACATTGTTTGGCCGATCTTGAAGGCTAAAATTGGTGTGAGTAAGAGTGGGAGGAGTTTCCCTTTTATAAGGGAGGGGAGGGGCACATTTGGAATTATGAAAGGTATTAATTTATAATAAATCTAACCCCACTTAAAAACCTCCAAAAATGACTCATATTCGAATATAAGATGATATAGGGTTCTAATCTCATCATCAAAATAAATTTAGACATGTTAGGAAATTATTTTAAACATTACCATCTTGATTTATCCTTACTTAATCAATTTAATTTTATTTCTGGAAAAAACATTTTAATTTTAAATTATAAAAAACAATTACTTATGTGTTTTTAATTGTTCATAATTGGATTCTTTATAACATGTTAGACCATATAAATATAAATTTATAATTTTTAAATATTTTTGTGATTTTTGAACAATTTTATAATATGTTATTTTTATAAAATAACAATAGTGTCAATTTTGACACTATTCATTTATATGAATTTAAATAAAATATATAAAGAATATATGTTCAAAATAAAAGCTTTAATAGATTTATAAAAGGCCATATGTATCTAGAAAATTAGTGGAGCACTTTAAATAGTTCATATATTATTTATTTTATTATTTTTAAACCCATTTATTGTTTTTTCTTTTAATAAAATAATTACTACAACATTTTTATATAATTATTTAATATACTTATATGTTGCATAAAAAATAAAAATAAAATCCTATTATTAATATAAATATATTAACTTTCACAATAATACTTTTACTCGAATTTATAATCTTAAAATCACAATATTTAAATTGTTATATTTATTAAATTATAAAGGTGACAACTTTGGAATTGTTTAAAATAAAATAATATAAGTGTCATAATCACATTTATAAGACTCCAAACGGTTATATATTAGGTCATTGTATTCTTATGGTATAGATATACAATACCAATAAGTTTTGGTCAGGTTTTTGGGCCTTTTAATGGGTATTATTATTTCAATAAAAACTATATTACTGATTTTTCACTTAATAAATAATTTCTGCATCCTTAATGTATCACCATTAATAACAATTATTTAATCCCTAAAAATTCTAAATAAATTATCATGATGTAGATAATTTTATTATATTTCTGTAGACTATTCATGTTCGATGTTTTATTATGTTTATCACTAAATTAAAATTATTATACTTATAAGATTTAAGAGAGTGAGATGTTGTCACTTTCTTTGGTTTTAATAATAATTAAATTATTTTCATGGTCAAAATTCCATAAAATGAATCTAATCCGACCATTTGGTTATATGGGTCTACTTTTATCCATCCAATAGAATTTTGGCATCTGTTAGGGTAATTTTATAATATTATATTTGCCCTTAATTACCCGATTTACCGTTAACTATGGTAAATAAAATTTTCCGTTGTTATTATTCATAAAGCCCAAAAATAAAAAGTAGTCCATTAATATAATTTCGACCCACTGATTCCAAATATGGAATCCATTTTTCCAAATTCAATACACATAATTTTCATAAATCAAATTAAAATTAATCCCGTTGTCGAAAGAAAACGGGTTTTTGTTTAAAACATTGCAAAAGATTGAATTTATTTAACCTATGAATTCAAGGTAAAATAAATGATAATTACAAACATTGTATTAAATGTTAAAAATATATTCTATTTATTCTTTAAAACAATTAAATATTATAATTTAACCATATAAATTACTGCGATGAAAAAAGTTGTTTTTAATTAAAATATAGCGTGTTTTTACTGTTCATCAAAATATGAATGTTACCAGAATAATATGAAAAATTTATCCAAAGTAAATTTTTATTTCCTAATTCCAAAAAATTGTTATTTTGAAAAATTGAACTTATAAAATTGTCAAAAACTATATTTAAAGTGGGTGTGCCATCTAAAGGTTGTAAAACTTCATTTTTTTTAAAATACTTAATTTACCCGAAAAATTTATTTTGTTCTTATACCATGTTCTAGAAAATGTGTAAGATGAATAATAATGTTACAAAATTCAAAATTTAGTTAATACTATTCATAATGGCTAGTTCATACTAATATTATAATAATATATCGTTGTTTAGTAAAACCCGGTATTGCGTACAACACACGCTATCAAGGAAGGTCGTGATTGTGTGTAATGCAAGCCAAGTCAGGGTTGCGTGTTGTGCAAGAATCCTTAGTTGATTCATATAACAGAATCCAACCATATTTCATTTATACATTGAATATATATATATATATATACTCAATGTTGCGTAGAATAACTATTATCCTAACTGTGTGTAACACGATCCAAGAATAGTGTTGCATATACTGCAAGCTAATACGGTGTTGCGTATAGCACAAGGTAATCATGGTGCAGAATAAAACACAAGAAATTAATTAAATTAAAAGAATATTTTTCATAAAATCTCAGGGTGTCACAATCTACCCCCCTTAAAAGGAATTTCTCCCTCGAAATTCGTCGGGGTTATAAATGGTTTACTACTCAAAAGTTTGTTTATTAGAAACCCACATCGTAAAAAGGAATACCAAAACATGGCTTGAAAAACTAATGTATGAAATGTAACAGTTACCCAAATTAACTCATCACTGGGTTTCCACGTAGGAGAACATAGGTGAAAATATGGATATGGAAGAAAAATCTAACCATCAAGTTCTGATGGAGAGTGGTGGAGAACATGGCTATGAAAAAGCCATCAATCATAAAGCCATAGATTTGTGATGATGTAAGGTACCATTTGATTCACCAGATATAAGGGAAATAGGACAACATTTTTGGTTTTCAAGATCATTTCTCTAAAGTTGATGAAATTGGAAATAGAAGAAATACTTTCGTGATTTTGGTACAGTCTCACCATTGTTCATTCTATGGACAATTTCCTCATCATCTCTTAAAGAAGTGAAGTTGAATTTGTCATTCGTGAAGTGTTAGCAGAACATGTGATAGAATGATGGGTCATTCCATTCTGTCTCAAACAAAAGGTTATAAAAGTTATCAAAAATACATAAGTCCATCTATAGTGAGATTAATCATATATGGTTCCTAAAATGGACTTATACTTCATATATCATACTGCTTAATATAATAAAACTAGTTTCTACTAAATAGGGACTTCCTGTAGGCCATTGGTAGGCGATAAAGGCTAGTCACACTTCGGTTGTGGGTTCGATTCCCACAGCCTTGTCTGACGCGATGGGTTGTCGCCCATCCTGCAGGTTGTCCTTTTTCTAAAACTAAATTACTATAACATCCCATCAATAATATCGAAAAAAGTTCTATCCTTAAACAATACTAACTTATTTCCAATATTATCCATTCCAATCTTTAGACTTATCTAAAATACTTCTGTCCAAGCTCATAGTATAATGAAAATGATTACTTGAAATGTCATCAACCAAGCATGTGAATACCATCATTTATCCCCCATATATCTTGTTGGTCACATTCCAATCATGTGATTACCTTAATCATGTATTCCTTTGAAAAATGAATACCCATTAAATATTAGTGAAAACATGAATGCTGTCAAAAGTTAACTCATTCCACATACCAAAATCTGAAAATTCTATATACTTAAACCATGATATAACCTTCTCCTTATATCAGTCATGTGCTCATGAATAATATCAAACATTTAATTTTCTCCTTATCCCTTCATTATGTGCATATCATCAACATTCCAAAAATATCTGAATAACCTTTCATGGATACTGGTACCATTAAACATAAAATTTCAAAACTCAAGGAAAGACCACAGTGTAACAATCCTTAGATGTCTCATTATTCCATAGTACCATGAGATTACTTATACAACAATACACTTGATAAACATGTAATCATTACAATACCTTCTTAAACCATTGACCGAGCTTCAAAAATTATTTCATCTCACATATCATTTGTATTCTCTTCATCATCATCAACATAAATACTACCCATACGACCATACAGATTCTCTTCATGAGACTTTCCCTTAGAGAATTGGTTTGCATAATTCCCGTACGTTCCACATTTAAAACATTTAACCATTGTTGATGTCGTAGCAATACCATTATCTTCATCTATGGTGTTAACTGAACCTTTTCCTTTGCACTTACTGGCTTTGTGTCCTTCTTTTCCACACCCAAATCATCTTCCAGTTCCCTTGAAACATTCTCCTTGATGCCTCTTCCCACAAGATTTAAATGAGGGAAATTGAACTTTCTTTCCTCTATGATCATCATGAAACTCCATCTTTCTCTTATTATCTGAGTCGGGAAACTTACCAAAGTTGAGATTATTGATCATATTATGAGTTTGCTGATTAGGAATAATAATGATTTTTGGACTTCCAAATCCCGTTTCATTTGGTTTCCCATGAGCAATATCATTTCATTGTCCGTCATATCCTCCATTATCATGAATCTTCTTGTTTCTAGCAATTTTCTAAAACTCAAAAAGAATAGTGTGAGAGGAAAAAATCATGCTAGGGAAAAAAAGATAGTAAAGGGGAAGTACCCTCAATATCTAACATCTTAGCTTAAATTCTATGATTGTTACCATTATTCTAGGACTATATCCTATACGTATACTTATCCTTAGGGATATCCCTAGACATACTTTATAAATATCTATAGGGATCTCACTAATGTTTTCGCATCCTAGTTTCCAATGGTTGACTAAACCTTTCCTCTGATACCAACTGTGTAGACCCGAAGCTTGACGTACATGAACATTACATTACTTATGCAGAATACTTAATACATAACAAAAAACAAACACACAAGGACCGTAATAGTTTAGTGTCTTTGGAAACTTGGAACGTAATATTCTAATCGTGGTGAAAGATCTTCAACATCTCTCATAAAGATCTTCCCCTTTTTTCTTACCTAAAACCTTTATTTATATCCCGGGGAAAAGAAAACATAAAAAGGGTGGCCTCAAATGCTCAGTAAGGGTAATCATGGATAAAATAAAACATACTATATACATTTTAACTTAAAAACATGAACATAATGTTTAAACATCAAAAGTTTGAGCAATGACATAAAACATGGAAGTACGTAAGGCATAGATAATAAATAAACATTAAGAATGATAAAATAGCATGGGAATAAAACATGAAATTGTGGAAACCATTAATCACATGATATGATTTCCATATTAGCCAAGTCATTTCTGCCAAGACCATCTTAGTGGACAAAGTCCCTTTCTGAATCGAGTTCCCTCCTCATTCCAGTCCTGTATTACTGAACCGGTTTAACATTCCGTTCCAGCCATGTCTATCTCATGAGATATAAATCTTTACCCAGTGAATTGGAGGGAGATATAGGTCCCACCCATCTAATACTGAAATCATTCTTACTTGTGCCGCAAAATACACTTAAAACATTCAACATAAACCAAAGAATAAAATGGGTTTCATAAACATCATTCAATCATAACATAATCCATATAAAACAAATGGATATCATTTCACAATAAGAAAAGTTAAAACATGAAAATCATAGATACATCATACTTGAAACATACACATATGAAATAATGTCATCTTAGATGGAAAATGGTTTTGATAAAACACTTGAAATGAATTCTTGAGGAAAATATCATTTCTTCTTCAAAATCAATTTCTTTTCACAAAACGTCATGAAATTTTAAAAGAAAAGGGTTTTGTTGAAAATATTCATGAAATATTTTGGAGGAAGCTTCATGAAAATATGGGTTTATAAAACCGTAAAAATCCTTTCATGCCGTATACGTTAAAAAAACACTCTTCTCATACATTTGTCGGAAAAGTCAAAAAAAGTATCTCATAATGTAAAAAAAAGAAAGATTCCTTACATACCATGTAGTAAAAGACAAAAATGGGTAAAAAGAAATTTAAACATACATGAAAACTCTTTTATAAAACATGGACATGGATGATATAAATAACCCTAGTAAATACTTACGAATAAGCAATCCTGGATAAAAATGAGATTTGAAAAATTATCCTTTACCTTAGGTCTGATATGCTTCGTATGTATCCAAACCTCCTGTATAATGATTTAAATAATGTCACTGACTTTTTAAAGAATCATATTCATTGTTATTATATCATATATGGTTCACTTTTGACTTTATATTACCTGTTCTTTTGTAAATTCATGTTAAAGTAGCATTTTGGGTTAAATCGTCTCATTTGTCGTTCGTGTTTTAACTTGTAATTATTCATATGATTAATTAGATCATGATTACTTACATCCAGAATGTAAAACATGATTTATATATAATATATATTTAGAATATACATATATATAATAGATGGATAAATGGAATGAAATACATCGTTCATGGAGACGGTAGGCTGTACGTACGCATGAACACTGTTTTCTTTTCCTTATTGAATTGAATGGAATTAAGTAGATGACATACATATATATATACATAAATCCAGTATCATTATTATGTCATATATTTCATGATTACTTATTATATATATTTTCTAATCATTCTTGAATGGTTAATCATTGAGAGTGAATCTCATTGCGTCGTGGAGACGGTATTCCGTACGTACGCACGAGCGATGATATCGTTCTCTTGATCGTGGAATTTTATTAGAGTGTATATATACTATTACAGAATAAATATCACTTTAAAATAATCATATATAGTTATTATTTACACCATTATACCCATCCAAGTAAGGTGGTGGTGGAAAGTAGATTACACCACGTCGTGGAGACGGTATTCCGTACGTACGCACGCGCGATGATTTCGTTTTCCATAGGATGGATAGATGGTGAAATAGGGTTGTTTCATACAAATAAAAACATATCAGTATATTAGTTATACTTATGTTATTACTTCATAATGAAAAAACTAATGAATAAGAAGTAGAAGAAGAAATAAAGTTGAAAGAATCGGTAACAGACATTACCTTTTCTTCGAAGCGCCTCTTTGAGACCTCCTCTTAGATAACTAAAATTGGTCTTTGAAGAAGACCAGGACCTCTAGGATGTTTCTAGGGAAGTTTAGAAGATAATTTTTCAGGGGTTGGCCGAGCATGAAGGCTAAAATTGGTGTGAGGAAGAGAGGGAGGAGGTGCCCTTTTATAAGGGAGGGGAGGGGCACCTTTGGAATTATGAAAAGTATTAATTTATAATAAATCTAACCCCACTTAAAAACCTCCAAAAATGTCTCATATTAGAATATAATATGAGATAGGGATGTAATAACATCAACCAATAAAATTTAGACATGTTAGGAAATTATTTTAAACATTATCAACTTGATTTATCCTTACTTAATCAATTTTATTTTATTTGTGGTAATAAAATTCTAAATTTTAAATTATAACAAAAAATTACTTATGTGTTTTAAATTGTCCATAATTGGATAATTTATAACATTTTAGACAATATAAATATAAATTTATAATTTTTAAATATTTTTGTGATTTTTAAACAATTTTATAATATGTTATTTTTATAAAATAACAATAGTGTCAATTTTGACACTATTCATTTATATGAATTTAAATAAAATATATACAGAAAATATGTACTAACTAAATGCTTTAATAGATTCATAAAAGGCCATATGTATCTAGAAAAATAGTGTAGAAAATTATAAAGTTCATATAATATTTATTTTATTATTTTTAAAACCATTTATTTGGTTTATCTCTTAATAAAATAATTACTACAACATTTTTTGTATAATTATTTAATATAGTTATTTGTTGCATAAAAATTAAAAATAAAATCATATTATGAATATAAATCTATTACCTTTTACAATAATTCTTTTACTCGAATTTATCATCTTAAAATCACAATATTTAAATTTTTATATTTATTAAATTATGAAGGTGGAAAGTTTGGTATCATTTAAAATAAAATAATATAAGTGTCATAATCACATTTATAAGACTGCAAACGGTTATATATTAGGTGACTTTATGATTATGGTATAGATATACACTACCAATAAGTTTTGGTCATGTTTGTAAGCCTTTTAATGGTTATTGTTATTTCAATAAAAACTATATTACTGATTTTTCACTTAATAAATAATTTCTGCATCATTAATGTATCACCATTAATGACAATTATTTAATCCCTAAATATTATAAATAAATTATCATTAAGTATATAATTTTATTAGATTTATGGAGACTATTCATGTTCGATGTTTTATGATTTTTATCACTAAATTAAAATTATTATACTTATAATATTTAAGAGAGTGGCATGTTGTCACTTTCTTTTTTTAATAATAATTAAATTATTTTCATGGTCAAATGTCCATAAAATTAATCTAATACGACCCTTAGGTGATATGGGTCTACTTTTATCCATCCAATAGAATTTTTTCATGTGGTAGGTTAATTTTATAATATTACATTTACCCTTAATTACCCGATTTACCTTTAACTGTGGTAAATAAAATTTACCGTTGTTACTATTCATAAAGCCCAAAACTAAAAATTAGTCTATTAATATAATTTAGACCCACTGATTCCAAATAAGGAATCCATTTTTATAAATTCAATACACAGAAGTTGCAGAAATTAAATTTAAATAAATCCGATTGTCGAAAGAAAACGGGTTTTTTTTAAAACATTGCAAAACATTGAATTTATTTAACCTACGAATTCAAGGTAAAATCAATGCTAATGACATACATTGTATTATATGGTAAAAAATATTCTATTTATACTTTAAAACAATTCAATATTATAATTTCACCATATAAATTATTGCGATGAAAAAAGTTGTTTTTAATTAAAATATAGTGTGTTTTTACTATTCATCAAAATATGAAAGTTACCAGAATAATATGAAAAATTTATCCAAAGTAAATTTTTATTTCATGATTCCAAAGAAGAATTTAATTTTGTCAAATTGAAATTATAAACATTTCAAGGACTAGATTTAATGTGGGTGTGCCATCTAAAGGCGGAAAAACTGCATTTTTAAAAAAATACTTATTTTACCGGAAAAATTTATTTTGTTCTTATACCATGTTCTAGAAAATGTGTAGGATGAATAATAATGTTATAAAATTCAAAATTTAGTTAATACTATTCATAACGTCTAGTTTATAATAATATTAAAATAATATATCATTGTTTAGTAAAACCCGGTATTGCGTACACCACACGCTATCGAGCAAGGTCGTGATTGCGTGTAATACAAGCCAAGTCAGGGTTGCGTGTTGTGCAAGAATCCTTAGTTGATTCATATAACAGAATCCAACCATATTTCATTTATACATTGAATATATATATATATATATACTCAATGTTGCATAGAATAACTATTATCCTAATTGTGTGTAACACGATCCAAGAATAGTGTTGCATATACTGCAAGCTAATACGATGTTGCGTATAGCACAAGGTAATCATGGTGTAGCATACAACACAAGAAATTAATTAAATTAAAAGAATATTTTTCATAAAATCTCAGGGTGTCACAATCTACCGCCCTTAAAAGGAATTTCGCCCTCGAAATTCGTCGGGGTTATAAATGGTTTACTACTCAAAAGTTTGTTTATTAGAAACCCACATCGTAAAAAGGAATACCAAAACATGGCTTGAAAAACTAATGTATGATATGTAACGGTTACCCAAATTAACTCATCACTGGGTTTCCACGTAGGATAACATAGGTGAAAATATGGATATGGAAAAATAATCTAACCATCAAGTTCTGATGGAGAGTGGTGGAGAACATGGCTATGAAAAAGCCATCAATCATAAAGCCATAGATTTGTGATGATGTAAGGTACCATTTGATTCACCAGATATAAGGGAAATAGGACAACATTTTTGGTTTTCAAGATCATTTCCCTAAAGTTGATGAAATTGGAAATAGAAGAAATACTTTCGTGATTTTGGTACAGTCTCACCGTTGTTCATTCTATGGACAATTTCCACTTCATCTCTTAAAGAAGTGAAGTTGAATTTGTCATTCGTGAAGTGTTAGAAGATCAAGTGATAGAATGATGGGTCATTCCATTCTGTCTCAAACAAAAGGTTATAAAAGTTATCAAAAATACATAAGTCCATCTATAGTGAGATTAATCATATATGGTTCCTAAAATGGACTTATACTTCATATATCATACTACTTAATATAATAAAACTAGTTTCTACTAAATAGGAACTTCCTGTAGGCCATTGGTAGGCGACAAAGGCCAGTCACACTTCGGTTGTGGGTTCGATTCCCACAGCCTTGTCTGACGCGATGGGTTGTCGCCCATCCTGCAGGTTTTCCTTTTTCTAAAACTAAATTACTATAACATCCCATCAATAATATCGAAAAAATTTCTATCCTTAAACAATACTAACTTATTTCCAATATTATCCATTCCAATCTTTAGACTTATCTAAAATACTTCTGTCCAAGCTCATAGTATAATGAAAATGATTACTTGAAATGTCATCAACCAAGCATGTGAATACCATCATTTATCCCCCATATATCTTGTTGGTCACATTCCAATCATGTGATTACCTTAATCATGTATTCCTTTGAAAAATGAATACCCATTAAATATTAGTGAAAACATGAATGCTGTCAAAAGTTAACTCATTCCACATACCAAAATCCGAAAATTATATATACTTAAACCATGATATAACCTTCTCCTTATATCAGTCATGTGCTCATGAATAATATCAAACATTTAATTTTCTCCTTATCCCTTCATTATGTGCATATCATCAACATTCCAAAAATATCTGAATAACCTTTCATGGATACTGGTACCATTAAACATAAAATTTCAAAACTCAAGGAAAGACCACAGTGTAACAATCCTTAGATGTCTCATTATTCCATAGTACCATGAGATTACTTATACAACATTACACTTGATAAACATGTAATCATTACACTACCTTCTTAAACCATTGACCGAGCTTCAAAAATTATTTCATCTCACATATCATTTGTATTCTCTTCATCATCATCAACATAAATACTACCCATACGACCATACAGATTCTATTCATGAGACTTTCCCTTAGGGAATTGGTTTGCATAATTCCCATACGTTCCACATTTAAAACATTTAACCATTGTTGATGTCGTAGCAATACCATTATCCTCATCTATGGTGTTAACTGAACCTTTTCCTTTGCACTTACTGGCTTTGTGTCCTTCTTTTCCACACCCAAATCATCTTCCAGTTCCCTTGAAACATTCTCCTTGATTCCTCTTCCCACAAGATTTAAATGAGGGAAATTGAACATTCTTTCCTCTATGATCATCATGAAACTCCATCTTTCTCTTATTATCTGAGTCGGGAAACTTACCAAAGTTGAGATTATTGATCATATTATGAGTTTGCTGATTAGGCATAATAATGATTTTTGGACTTCCAAATCCCGTTTCATTTGGTTTCCCATGAAGAATATCATTCCATTGTCCGTCATATCCTCCATTATCATGAATCTTCTTGTTTCCAGCCATTTTCTAAAACTCAAAAAGAATAGTGTGAGAGGAAAAAATCATGCTAGGGAAAAAAAGATAGTAAAGGGGAAGTACCCTCAATATCTAACATCTTAGCTTAAATTCTATGATTGTTACCATAGTTCTAGGACTATATTTTATAAGTATACTTATCCTTAGGGATATCCCTAGACATACTTTATAAATATCTCTAGGGATCTCACTAATGTTTTCGCATACTAGTTTCCAAAGGTTGACTAAACCTTTCCTCTGATACCAACTGTATAGACCCGAAGCTTGACGTACATGAACATTACATTACTTATGCAGAATACTTAATACATAACAAAAACAAACACACAAGGACCGTAATAGTTTAGTGTCTTTGGAAACTTGGAACGTAATATTCTAATCGTGGTGAAAGATCTTCAACATCTCTCATAAAGATCTTCCCCTTTTTTCTTACATAAAACCTTTATTTATATCCCGGGGAAAAGAAAAAATAAAAAGGGTGACCTCAAATGCTCACTAATGGTAATCATGGATAAAATAAAACATACTATATACATTTGAACTTAAAAACATGAACATAATGTTTAAACATCAAAAGTTTGAGCAATGACATAAAACATGGAAGTACGTAAGGCATAGATAATAAATAAACATTAAGAATGATAAAATATCATCGGAATAAAACATGTAATTGTTGAAACCATTAATCACATGATATGATTTCCATATTAGCCAAGGCATTTCTGCGAAGACCATCTTAGTGGACAAAGTCCCTTTCTGAATTGAGTTCCCTCCTCATTCTAGTCCTGTATTACATAACCGGTTTAACTTTCCGTTCCAGCCATGTCTATCTCATGAGATATAAATCTTTACCCAGTGCATTGGAGGGAGATATAGGTCCCACCCATCTAATACTGAAATCTTTCTTACTTGTGCCGCAAAATACACTTAAAACATTCATCATAACCCAAAGAATAAAATGGGTTTCATAAACATCATTCAATCATAACATAATCCATATAAAACAAATGGATATCATTTCACAATAAGAAAAGTTAAACCATGAAAATCATAGAGACATCATACTTTAAACATACACATATGAAATAATGTCATCTTAGATGGAAAATGGTTTTGATAAAACACTTGAAATGAATTCTTGAGGAAAATATCCTTTCTTCTTCAAAATCAATTTCATTTCACAAAACGTCATGAAATTTTAAAAGAAAAGGGTTTTGTTGAAAATATTCATGAAATATTTTGGAGGAAGCTTCATGAAAATAAGGGTTTATAAAACCGTAAAAATCCTTTCATGCCGTATACGTTAAAAAAACATTCTTATCATACATTTGTCGGAAAAGTCAAAAAAAGTATCTCATAATGTAAAAAAAAGAAAGATTCATTACATACCATGTAGTAAAAGTCAAAAATGGGTAAAAAGAAATTTAAACATACATGAAAAATCTTTTATAAAACATGGACATGGATGATATAAATAACCCTAGTAAATACTTACGAATAAGCAATCCCGGATAAAAATGAGATTTGAAAAATTATCCTTTACCTTAGGTCTGATATGCTTCGTACGTATCCAACCCTCCTGTATAATGATTTAAATAATGTCATTGACATATTACTGAATCATATTCATTGTTATTATATCATATATGGTTCACTTATGACTTTATATTGACCGAGCTTCAACAACTCTTTTATCTCACATATCATTTATAGTCTCTTCATCATCATCAACATAAATTCTACATATACGACCATACTGATTCTCTTCATGAGACTTTCCCTTAGGGCATTGGTTTGCATAATGCCTGTAAGTTCCACATTTAAAACATTTAACCATTGTTGATGTCGTAGCACTACCATTATCCTCATCTATGGTGTTAACTGAACCTTTTCCTTTGCACTTACTGGCATTCTGTCCTTATTTTCCACACCCAAAGCATCTTCCAGTTCCCTTGAAACATTCTCCTTGATGCCTCTTCCCACATGATTTACATGAGGGAAATTGAACTTTCATTCCTCTATGATCAACATGAAACTCCATCTTTCTCTTATTATCTGAGTCGGGAAACTTACCAAAGTTGAGATTATTGATCATATTATGAGTTTGCTGATTAGGCATAATAACGATGTTTGGACTTCCAAATCCCGTTTCATTTGGTTTCTAATGACGAATATCATTCCATAGTCCTTAATATCCTCCATTATCATGAATCTTCTTGTTTCCATCCATTTTCTAAAACCCAAAAAGAATATTGTGAGAGGCAAAAAACATGCTAGGGAAAACAACATAGTAAAGGGGAAGTACCCTCAATATCTAAAATCTTAGGTCAAATTCTATGACTGTTACCATAGTTCTAGGACTATATCCTATACATATACTTATCCTTAGGGATATCCCTAGACATACCTTATAAATTTATCTAGGGATCTCACTAACGTTTTCACATCCTAGTTTCCAAAGGTTGACTAAACCTTTCCTCTAATACCAACTATAGAGACCCGAAGATTGACGTACATGAAAATTACATTTATTTTGCGGAATACTTAATACATAACAAAAAAAAGACACACAAGTACCGTAATAGTTTAGTGTCTTTGGAAACATGGAACGTAATCTTCTAATCGTGGTGAAAGATCTTCAACATCTCCCAAAAAGATCTTCCCCTTTTTTTATTACCTAAAACATTTCTTTATATTTTGGGGAAAAGAAAACAAAAAACGGTGAGCTCAAATGCTAAGTAAGGGTAAGAATAGACAAAATAAAACATACCATATATACATTTGAACTTAAAATCATGAACATAAGGTTTAAACATCAAAAGCTTGAGCAATGACATAAAACATGGAAGTACGTAAAGAATAGATCATAAATAAAAACTATGCATGATAAAATAGCATGGGAATAAAACATGTAATTTTGGAAACCATTAAGAACATGATATGATTTCCAAATTAGCCAATGCATTTCTGCCAAGACCATGTTAGTGGACAAAGACCCTTTCTGAATCGAGTTCACTCCTCATTCCTGTCCTGTATTACTGAACCGGTTTAACATTCCGTTCCATCCATGTCAATATCATGAGATTTAAATCTTTAACCAATGAATTGGAGGGAGATATAGGTCCCACCCATCTCATAATTAAATCATTCTTACTTGTGCCACAAAATAAACTTAAAAAATTCATCATAACCCAAAGAATAAAATGGGTTTCATAAACATCATTCCATCATAACATAATCCATTTAAAACAAATGGATATCATTTCATCATAAGAAAAGTGAAACCATGTAAATCATATAGACATCATACTTGAAACATACCCACATTAAATAATGTCATCTTAGATGGAAAATGGTTTTGATAAAACACTTGAAATGAATTCTTGAGGAAAATATCCTTTCTTCTTCAAAATAAATTTCTTTTCACAAAACGTCATGAAATTTTAAAAGAAAAGGGTTTTGTTGAAAATATTCATGAAATATTCCGGATGGAAGATTAATGAAAAAAATGCTTTATAAAACAGTAAAAATCATTTCATGCCGTATACGTTGAAAAAACATTTTTCTCATACTTTTTTCGGAAAAGTCAAAAAAGTACCTCATAACGTAAAAAAAAGAAAGATTCCTTATATACCAAGTAGTAAAAGTAAAAAATGTGAAATAAGGAATTTAAACATACATGAAAACACTTTTATAAAACATGGACATGGATTATATAAATAACCCCAGCAAATACTTACGAATAAGAAATCCCGGATAAAAATGAGATTTGCAAAATTATCCTTTACCTTAGGTCCGATATGCATCGTACGTATCCAAACCTCCTGTATAATGACTTAAATAATGACATTGACATATTACAGAATCATATTCATTGTTATTATATCATATATGGTTCACTTATGACTTTATATTACCCGTTCTTTTGTAAATTCATGTTAATGTTGCGTTTTGGGTAAAATCGTCTCATTTGTGTTTCGTGTTTTAACTTGTAATAATTCATATGATTACTTAGATCATGATTACTTACATCCAGAATGTAAAACATGAATTATATATAATATATATTCAGAATATAGATATATATAATAGATTGATAAATGTAATGAAATACACCGTTCATGGAAACGGTAGGCCGTACGTACGCATGAACGCTATTTTCGTTTCCTTATTGAATTGAATGGAATTAAGTAGATGACATACATATATATATACATAAAGACAGTATCATTATTATGTCATATATTTCATGATTACTTATTATATATACTTTATAATCATTCTTGAATTGTTAATCGTTGAGAATGAATCTCATTGCGTCGTGGAGACGGTATTCCGTACGTACGCACGAGCGATGATATCATTCCTTTGATCATGGAATTTTATTGGAGTGTATGTATAATATTAAATAATAAATATCACATTACAATAATCATATATACTTATTATTTACACCATTATACCCATCCAAGTATGGTGGTGGTGCAAAATAGATTACAACACGACGTGGAGACGATATTCCGTACGTACGCACGCGCGGTGATTTCGTTTTCCGTAGGATGGATAGATGGTGAAATAAGGTTGTTTCATAATTATAATAACATATCAGTGTATTAGTGATACTGATGTTATTACTTAATAATGAAACAAATAATGATGAAGAATTAGAAGAAGAAATAAAGTTGAATGAATCGGTAACAGACATTACCTCTTCTTTGAAGCACCTCTTTGAGACCTCCTATTAGGGCACTAAAAATGGACTTTGAAGAAGACCAGGACCTCTAGGTTGTTTCTAGGAAAGTTTAGAAGAGAAATTTTTAGGGGTTGGCCGAGCTTGAAGGCTCAAATTGGTGTGAGGAAGAGAGGAAGGATGTTCCCTTTTATAAGGGAGGGGAGGGGCACCTTTGGCATTCTAAAAAGTATTAATTTATAATAAATATATCCTCACTTAAATACCTCCAAAAATAACTCATATTCAAATATAAGATGAGATATTGTTGTAATATCATCAACCAATAAAATTTAGACATGTTCAGAAATTATTTTAAACATTATCAACTTGATTTATCCTTACTTAATCAATTTAATTTTATTTGTGGTAATAACATTCTAAATTTTAAATTATAACAAAAAATTACTTATGTGTTTTGAATTGTCCATAATTGGATACTTTATAATATTTTATACCATATAAATTTAAATTTATAATTTTTAAATATTTTTGTGATTTTTAAACAAT
This sequence comes from Viscum album, assembly GCA_963277665.1. NCBI lineage: Eukaryota > Viridiplantae > Streptophyta > Magnoliopsida > Santalales > Viscaceae > Viscum > Viscum album. Next base: position 324,596,170 of record OY728156.1, read on the forward strand.
TTTATAATATGTTATTTTTATAGAATAACAATATTGTCAATTTTGACACTATTCTTTTATATGAATTTAAATAAAATATATAAGGGAATATATGTTATAACTAAAAGCTTTAATAGATTCATAAAAGGCCATATGTATCTATAAAATTAGTGGAGAACATTAAATAGTTCATATAATATTTATTTTATTATTTTTAAAACCATTTATTTGGTTTATCTTTTAATAAAATAATTACAACAACATTTTTGTATAATTATTTAATATACTTATTTGTTGCATAAAAATTAAAAATAAAATTTGATGATGCATATATATCTATTTCCTTTCACAATAATACTTTTACTCGAATTTATCATCTTAAAATCACAATGTTTAAATTGTTATATTTATTAACTTATGAAGGTGACAACTTTGGTATCATTTAAAATGAAATAAAATAAGTGTCATAATCACATTTATAAGACTCCAAACGGTTATATATTAGGTAATTGTATGCTTATGGTATAGATATACACTACCAATAAGTTTTGGTCAGGTTTGTGGGCCTTTTAATGGGTATTATTATTTTAATAAAAACTATATTACAGATTTTTCACTTAATAAATAATTTCTGCATCATTAATGTATCACCATTAATGAAAATTATTTAATCCCTAAAAATTATAAATAAATTATCATGATGTAGATAATTTTATTATCTTTCTGGAGAATATTCATGTTTTATGTTTTATGATGTTTATCACTAAATTAAAACTATTATACTTATAAGATTTAAGAGAGTGACATGTTGTCACTTTCTTTGGTTTTTATAATAATTAAATTATTTTCATGGTCAGAAGTCCATAAAATTAATCTATTACGAATCTTAGGTGATATGGGTCTAATTTTATCCATCCAATAGAATTTTTTCATGTGTTAGGTTAATTTTATAATATTACATTTACCCTTAATTACTCGATTTACCTTTAACTATTATAAATAAAATTAACCGTTGTTACTATTCATAAAGCCCAAAAATAAAAAGTAGTCAATTAATATAATTTGGACCCACTCATTCCAAATAAGGAATACATTTTTCCAAATTCAATACACAGAAGTTGTAGAAAATAAATTTAAATAAATTCCATTGTCGAAAGAAAACGGGTTTTTGATTAAAACATTGCAAAAGATTGAATTTATTTAACCTACGAATTCAAGGTAAAATCAATACTAATGACATACATTGTATTAAATGGTAAAAATATATTCTATTTATACTTTAAAACAATTCAATATTATAATTTAACCATATAAATTATTGCGGTGAAAAAAGTTGTTTTTAATTAAAATATAGCGTGTTTTTACTATTCATCAATATAAGAAAGTTACCAGAATAATATGAAAAATTTATCCAAAGTAAATTTTTATTTCTTAATTCCAAATAAGAATTTAATTTTGTCAAATTTAACTTATAAATATGTCAAAAACTATATTTAAAGTGGGTGTGCCATCTAAAGGAGGGAAAACTGCATTTTTTGAAAAATACTTATTTTACCCGAAAAAATTATTTTGTTCTTATACGATGTTCTAGAAAATTTGAAAGATGAATAATAATGTTATAAAATTAAAAATTTAGTTAATAATATTCATAACTGCTAGTTCATAATAATATTATAATAATATATTGTTGTTTAGTAAAACCTGGTATTCCGTACAACACACGCTATCGAGGAAGGACGTGATTGCGTGTAATACAAGCCAAGTCAGGGTTGGGTGTTGTGCAAGAATCCTTCGTTATATCATATAACAGAATCCAACCATATTTCATTTATACATTGAATATATATATATATATATATATATATAAAACTCAATGTTGCGTAGAATAACTATTATCAAAATTTTGTATAACACGATCCAAGAATAGTGTTGCATATACTGCAAGCTAATACGGTGTTGCGTATGGAACAAGGTAATCCTGGTGTAGCATAAAACATAAGACATTAATGAAATTAAAATATTATTTTTCATAAAATCTCGGGGTGTTACATTCTACCCCCCTTAAAATGAATTTCTCCCTCGAAATTCGCCGGGGTTATAAATGGTTTACTACTCGAAAGTTTGTTTAATTGAAACCCACATCGCAAAAAGGAATAACAAAACATGGCTTTAAAATCTAATGTATGAAATGTAACGGTCACCCAAATTAACTCATCACTGGGTTTCCACGTAGGAGAACATAGGTGAAAATATGGATAAAAAAAATCTAACCATCAAGTTCTGATGGAGAGTGGTGGAGAACATGGATATGAAAAAGCCATCAATCACAAAGCCATAGATTTGTGATGAACTAAGGTACCATCTGATTCACCAGATATAAGGGAAATAGGACAACATTTTTGGTTTTCAAGATCATTTCCCTAAATTTGATGAAATTGGAAATAGAAGAAATACTTTTGTGATTTTGGTACAGGCTCACCGTTGTTCATTCTTTGGAAAATTTCCACTTCATCTCTTAAAGAAATGAAGTTGAATTTTTCATTCGTGAAGTGTTAGCAGCACATGTGATAGAATGATGGGTCATTCCATTCTGTCTCAAACAGAAGATATAAAAGTTTTCAAAAATATATAAGTCCATCTATAGTGAGATTAGTCATATGTGGTTCCTAAAATGGACTTATACTTCATATATCATACTGCTTAATATAATAAAACTAGTTTCTACTAAACAGGGACTTCCTTTAGGCCATTGGTAGGCGATAAAGGCCGGTCGCACTTCGGTTGTGGGTTCGATTCCAACAGCCTTGTCCGACGCGATGGGCTGTCACCCGTCCTGGAGGTTGTCCTTTTTCTAAAACTACATTATTATAACATCTCATCAATAATATCGAAAAAAAGACCTATCCTTAAACAATACTATCTTATGTCCAACATAATCCATTCCAATCATTAGACTTATCTAAAATACTTCGGTCAAAGCTCATAGTATAATGAAAATGATTACTTGAAATGTCATCAACCAAGCATGTGAATACCATCATTTATCCCCCATATATCTTGTTGGTCACATTCCAACCATGTGAATACCTTAATCATGTATTCTATTGAAAAATTAATACCCATTAAACCTTAGTGAGAACATGAATGTGTCAAAAGTTTACTCTTTCCGCATACCAAAATCCAAAAATTCTACATACTCAAACCATGATATAACCTTCTCCTTATATCAGTCATGAGCTCATGAATACAATCAAATATTTAATTTTCTCCTTATCCCTTCATTATGCGCATATCATCTACATTCCAAAAAAATCTGAATAACCTTTCATGGATACTAGTACCATTAATCATACACATTCAAAACTGAAGGAAAGACCACAGTGTAACAATCCTCAGATGTCTCTTTATTACATAGTACCTTGAGATTACTTATACAACATTATACTTGATAAACATGTAATCATTCCACTACCTACGTAAACCATTGACAAAGCTTCAACAATTCTTTCATCTCATATATCATTTGTAGTCTCTTCATCATATTGAACATAAATACTTCCCATACGACCATACTGATTCTCTTCATGAGACTTTCCCTTAGGGAATTGGTTTGCATTATGCCCGTACATTCCACATTTAAAACATTTAACCATTTTTTATGTCGTAGCAATACCATTATCCTCATCTATGGTGTTAACTGAACCTTTTCCTTTGCACTTACTGGCTTTGTGTCCTTCTTTTCCACAGCCAAAGCATCTTTCAGTTCCCTTGAAACATTCTCCTTGATGCCTCTTCCCACATTATTTACATGAGGGAAATTGAACTTTCTTTTCTCTGTGATCATCATGAAACTCCATCTTTATCTTATTATCTGAGTCGGGAAACTTACCAAAGTTGAGATTATTGATCATATTATGAGTTTTCTGATTAGGCATCATAACGATGTTTGGAGTTCCAAATCCCGTTTCATTTGGTATCTCATGAAGAATATCATTCCAATGTCCATCATATCCTCCATTATCAGGAATCTTCTTGTTTCCAGCCATTTTCTAAAACCCAAAAAGAATAGTGTGAGAGGCAAAAATCGTGCTAGGGAAAACAACATAGTAAAGGGGAAGTACCCTCAATATCTAACATCTTAGGTTAAATTCTATGATCGTTACTTTAGTTCTAGGACTATATCCTATACGTATACTTATCCTTAGGGATATCCCTAGAGATACCTTATAAATATCTCTAGGGATCTCACTAACGTTTATGGATCCTTGTTTCCAAAGGTTGACTAAACCTTTCCTCTGATACCAACTGTAGAGAACCGAAGCTTGACGTACATGAACATTACATTACATTTCCGGAATACTTAATACATAACAAAAAAAGACACACAAAGACCGTAATAGTTTATTGTCTTTGGAAACTTGGAACGTAATCTTCTAATCGTGGTGAAAGATCTTCAACATCTACCATAAAGATCTTCCCCTTTTTTTCTTACCTAAAACCTTTCTTTATATCCTGGGGAAAAGAAAACATAAAAACGGTGAGCTCAAATGCTCAGTAAGGGTAAGCATGGATAAAATAAAACATACCATATACATTTGAACTTAAAAACGTGAACATAATGTTTAAACATAAAAAGATTGAGCAATGAGATAAAACATGGACGTACGTAAGGCATATATCATAAATAAACATTAAGAATGATAAAATAGCATGGGAATAAAACGTGTAATTGTGGCAACCATTAAGCACATGATATGATTTCCATATTAGCCTAGGCATTTCTGCAAAGACCATCTTAGTGGACAAAGTCCCTTTCTGAATCGAGTTCACTCATCATTCCAGTCCTGTATTACTGAACCGGTTTAACTTTCCATTCCAGCCGTGTCTATCTCATGAGATATAAATCTTTACCCAATGCATTGGAGGGAGATATAGGTCAAACCCATCTCGTAATGAAATCATTCTTACATGTGCCACAAAATAAACTTAAAACATTCATCTTAACCTAATGAATAAAATGGGTTTCATAAACATCATTCCATCATAACATAATCTATATAGAACAAATGGATATCATTTCATCATAAGAAAAGTGAAACCATGTAAATAATAGAGACATAATACTTGAAACATAAACATATGAAATAATGTCATCTTAGAGGGAAAATGGTTTTGATAAAACACTTGAAATGAATTCTTGAGGAAAATATCCTTTCTTCTTCATAATCAATTTCTTTTCACAAAATGTCATGAAATTTTAAAAGAAAAGGGTTTTTTTGAAAATATTAATTAAATATTTTGGAGTAAGAATCATGAAAATAAGGCTTTATAAAACCGTAAAAATCCTTTCATGCCGTATATGTTAAAAAACATTTTTCTCGTACTTTTGTCAGAAAATTCAAAAAAGTACCTCGTAACGTAAACAAAAAAATGATTCCTTACATTCCATGTAGTAAAATTAAAAAATGATTAAAAAGGAATTTAAACATACATGAAAACGCTTTTATAAAACATGGACATGGATGATATAAATAACCCCAGTAAATACTTACGAATAAGTAATCCCAGATAAAAATTTGATTTGCAAAATTATCCCTTACCTTAGGTATGATATGCTTCGTACGTATCCAAACCTCCTGTATAATGATTTAAATAACGTCATTGACTTATTACAGAATCATATTCATTGTTATTATATCATATATGGTTCACTTATGACTTTATATTACCCGTTATTTTGTGAATTCATGTTAAAGTAGTGTTTTGGTAAAATCGTCTCATTTGTCGTTCGTGTTTTAACATGTAATTTTTCATATGATTACTTAGATCGTGATTACTTACATCCAGAATGTAAAACATGATTTATATATAATATATATTCAGAATATACATATATATAATAGATCTATAAATGTACAGAAATACACCGTTCATGGAGACGGTAGGTCGTATGTACGCATGAACGCTATTTTCGTTTCCTTATTGAATTGAATGAAATTAAGTAGATGAAATACATATCTATATATATACATAAATCTAGTATCATTATTATGTCATATATTTCATGATTACTTATTATATATACTTTATAATCATTCTTGAATGGTTAATCATTGAGAATGAATCTCATCGCGTCGTGGAGACGGTATTCCGTACGTACGCACGAGCGATCATATCATTCCCTTGATCATGGAATTTTATTGGAGTGTATGTATACTGTTACAGAATAAATATAACTTTACAATAATCATATATAGTTATTATTTACACCATTATACCCATCCAAGTAAGGTGGTGGTGGAAAATAGATTACACCACGACGTGGAGACGGTATTCCGTACATACGCACGTGTGGTGATTTCGTTTTCCGTAGGATGGATAGATGGTGAAATTGGGTTGTTTCATATTTATAATAACATATCAGTATATTAGTGATACTGATGTTATTACTTCATAATGAAACAACTAAAGAAGAATAAGTAGAAGAATAAATAATGTTGAAGGAATCGGTAACGGACATTACCTCTTCTTTGAAGCGCCTCTTTAAGACCTCCTCTTAGGGCACTAAAATTGGACTTTGAAGAATCCCAGGACCTCTAGGATGTTTCTAGGGAAGTGTATAATAGAATTTGGAAGGGTTTGGCCGATCTTGAATGCTCAAATTGGTGTGAGGAAGTGAGGGAGTAGGTGACCTTTTATAAGAGAGGGGAGGGGCACCTTTGGAATTCTGAAAAATATTAATTTTTAATAAATATAATCCCACTTAAAAACCACCAAAAATGACTCATATTCACATATAAGATGAGATAGGGTTGTAATATCATAAACCAATAAAATTTATACATGTTAGGAAATTATTTTAAACATTATCAACTTGATTTATCCTTACTTAATCAATTTAATTTTATCTGTGGTAAAAACATTCTAAATTTTAAATTATAAGAAACAATTACTTATGTGTTTTTAATTGTCCATAATTGGATACTTTATAAAATTTTAGACAATATAAATATAAATTTATAATTTTTAAATATTTTTGTGATTTTTAAACAATTTTATAATATGTTATTTTTATAAAATAAAAATTGTGTCAATTTTGACACTATTCATTTATATGAATTTAAATAAAATATATATAGAAGATATGTTCAAAATATAAGCTTCAATAGATTTATAAAAGGCCATATGTATCTAGAAAATTAGCGGATCGCATTAAATTGTTCATATAATATTTATTTTATTATTTTTAAAACCATTTATTTGGTTTATCTCTTAATGAAATAAATACTACAACATTTTTGTATAATTATTTAATATACTTATTTGTCGCATAAAAAATAAAACTAAAATCCACTTATTAAGATAAATCTTTTACGTTTCACAATAAAACTTTTACTCGAATTTATCATCTTAAAATCACTATATTTAAATTGTTATATTTATTAAATTATGAAGGTGACAACTTTGACATTATTTAAAATAAAATAATATAAGTGGCATAATCACATTTATAAGACTCCAAACGGTTATATAATAGGTCATTGTATGCTTATGGTATATATATACACTACCAATACTTTTTTGGCAGGTTTGTGGGCCTTTTAATGGGTATTATTATTTCAATAAGAACTATATTACTGATTTTTCACTTAATAAACAATTTTTGCATCATTAATGTATCACCGTTAATGATAAATATTTAATCTATAAAAATTATAAATAAATTATCATGATGTAGATAATTTTATTATATTTCCAAAGAATATTCATGTTCGATGTTTTATGATGTTTATCACTAAATTAAAATTATTATACTTATAAGATTTAAGAGAGTGACATGTTGTCACTTTCTTTGGTTTTGATAATAATTAAATTATTTTCATGGATAAAAGTCCATAACATGAATCTAATCCGACCCTTAGGTGATATGGGTCTACTTGTATCCATAAAATAGAATTTTGGCATTTGTTAGGGTAATTTTATACTATTATATTTACCCTTAATTAACCGATTTACCTTTAACTATGGTAAATAAAATTTACTGCTATTACTATTCATAAAGCCCAAAAATAAAAAGTAGTCTATTAATATAATTTGGACCAACTGATTCCAAATATGGAATTCATTTTTCCAAATTCAATACACAGAATTTGCAGAAATAAATTAATATTAATCCCATTGTCGAAAGAAAACGGGTTTTCGTTTAAAACATTTCAAAAGATTGAATTTATTTAACCTACGAATTCAAGTTAAAATCAATGCTAATGACATACATTGTATTAAATGTTACAAATATATTCTATTTATACTTTAAAACCATTCAATATTATAATTTAACCATATAAATCATTGTGATGAAAAAATTTGTTTTTAATTAAAATATAGCGCGTTTTTACTATTCATCAAAATATGAAAGTTTCCAGAATAATATGAAAATTTTATCCAAAGTAAATTTTTATTTCTTGATTCCATAGAAGAATTTTATTTTGTCAAATTGAAATTAAAAACATGTGAAAACCTAGATTTAAAGTGGGTGTGCCATCTAAAGGCGGTAAAACTGCAATTTTTGAAAAATACTTATTTTACCTGAAAAATTTATTTTCTTCTTATACCATGTTCTAGAAAATATGTAAGATTTATAATAATGTTATAAAATTCAAATTTTAGTTAATACTATTCATAACGGCTAGTTCATAATAATATTATTATAATATATCGTTGTTTAGTAAAACCCGGTATTGCGTACAACACATACTATCGAGGAAGGTCGCGATTGCGTGTAATGCAAGCCATGTCAGGGTTGTGTGTTGTGAAAGAATCCTTCGTTGTTTCATATAATAAAATACAACCATATTTCATTTATACATTTTATATATATATATACTCAATGTTGCGTAGAATAACTATTATCAAAATTGTGTGTAACACGATCCAAGAATAGTGTTTCATATACTGCAAGCTAATACGGTGTTGCATATGGCACAAGGTAATCTTGGTGTAGAATACAAAACAAGACATTAATGAAATTAAAAGAAAATTTTCATAAAATCTCGGGGTGTTACAATCCCTACAAAGGGAGTTGAGGAATTTTGGCTCAGGTCTAATTTCCAACCACTTCCCCATCACTGGTCATATGCATTCATCTTCTTACTCTATGGATAAGTAACTGTGATTATTCTATATAAGAACACGTCTTTCTGATGATGGTAGGATGTATACTAGAAACAATGCGTTTCAAAATTCCCTATTATATCTTCTATTCCATAAAGAGAATAACAAAATTAATATTCTAATCGATGTTCCAAACATATTATATAAACTATATTTATATTATAATCTCATACATTATAGTATTATATGCATTATTTCCCTCTAGAATTTTGTAAAAGTTGATATAAAATATGAATTGTAATGAATAATGGAGACAACATCACTGTGATCTGCCAGCAAACCATAGACTACGAAGAATAGTATATATTTAATAAATCATAGATGAACTCCTCGATGAAGTGGTCCATGAATGTTACCCATGTCACCCCTTCTATTATAGTAACATGAATACTGAAATCCCACCACCATCTCACTACACCATAATGAATTGTGGTTATTAACATAACTATAAAATCATATGGGGTCACTATGGAGTTGTAAATCCCCTTTAAGACTTGTATCTAATCCTACGTTTCATAGGGGCCTCTTGTACCCCACAAGTATTGGGGTGATGGAGGGGAATGTCACTTCCAGATTTGATCATCATTGAATATCCCATGTGGGTTCCTCTATCCAGATCATTTACTATTTTAATGATTTCAATTTGGAGTGGTTATATTTATTTACCAACTATAGAAATAAAGAGAGAAATCTTGATTACATCCTCCCACAGAATAGTTTGTTCAACTAGATATGATAGACAACTCTAGGGTGTAATTTATTAAAATCTATAATAGATAATGAATAACAGTAAAATCATAATCAAATTTACTAGAATAAGAATACCATTACTAGTTCGTAGGAACACACAAGGTTTTACAACAATGTTTAACTGATGCTCCTACATTCAAGAATAAGAGAAATCCCCCTACACACTAAAAAACACAGTTCAATCCTCACATACCTACACATTAGTCTATGAAACATTTATGACATCATTAATATAATAAAAATTTTCAAATAAAGGAATTATAGAAATAATACAGCAAAGAACATAACATTTTTTGAATAGGAATTTAATTACATTAGATCAATAAAATGAAATTAATTGGTGTATAAAGTACATGAGCCTCTATCCCAAGAATAATATATGAACACACAAAAAATCCCAAAAATAAAAATATCAACATTATGTAAATATTATATGGATAAATTAATCAATGACATTATTAAAATATTAATGACATAATATCCTTATTTATTGAAACTATGAAATACACTACAAAGGATTGGATATGCACTGACATAGTTCCCATATATGAGTCCCCACTATCATATCACCAATATACAGAATACCATGACACAGAAAAGTGTAGAAAAATGATATTGAATGTGGTCGTATGATATCGTTTTGTAAAACCCTGAACTGAAGCACTATGTCTAGGTTGGGTTGTCACATTACCCCATGTGGGCTTCCATGTATTGAAGTGTTTTCCAAATAGTGGTGATGAAATATAAAATTATATAGGGAGACTATACCCTCAGTATATGGTAACAATATAATATGATAAAATAATTGATTATAATAATTCAATAAATACATAATAATCAATATTCATTAGTGTAGAAGTAAATACAATCAAAACACACCCCATGTAGCATCAATAATCCATGTTAGGTAAAATAAACTATATTGAAATTAAAGGTTCCAATGTTTGAGTAAAAAAAGTAATATTCTTCCTGATGAAAACCCTAAATCATCTTCATCCTTCCATTATCCTAATCAACCATCCAACATAGGTCCATTTCCCTTCACTAGATCCTGAATAATTAAATTTAAAATAACACTAAAACACCCTATTATGATGGGAGTACAAGACTCAGTTAGACACCAACAATGACGATTAGCATTAATGAATAAGATTTACACGTTATGTCTTTGAATGATATCCATTTAAATATAAAAACTACAATATCTTACACAAGTACCAATATATATCGAGTCCTTATATATACAAACCTTCTTTTTTAGGCATAATTTATAATAGAACAATGATCACCTACATTGAAAATCGTCCATGATGAGGTGTTCCAAAAAAATTGATGATATATCAATCTTGAAGGGATATACTAAATAATGTATACCAACCATAAAATAAATTCCTCTTATGAAAATAGTCCATTAGGGTTAAACTCTACACTAAACTGCAAGACTAATGATAGTCACAATAAAATACTTGATACAAATGATTTATTTAATTTCATATGAAATAAAAAATTATCATGTATATAAAAATCAACTTTAATGAAATATATGTATAGTTACACCAACATTATACAATTACAATAGATGTGATAAAGTATCAATATTTGGTCTCTAGTGAATCAAATTCACATCAACAATCATTCCAATAAACTATTTAAGACACGCTAAATTAATGGTATTGCTACGTTATGTAGAAAATGACATTCATGGATAGGGACACCATCCAATTCTATAAGTACAACTGGATCCTAGAACACTTCCCATTTTTATTCATTAAAAACACTAGGGTTGAGGAACAAGAGGAATGACAAAAATAATGGTTAGGACATAATTAACTCACCATGGATGATCTCCTACAAAAAATGGTCTTGATCAAATCATTGTGCAAAAGACAATTATTTGTATCTGAATACAGATTCTACCAAAGACCATCAAATCCCTCATTATTTCATTCCAAAACCCTTATATATTTACATGATGATAATTATATAATTAATTTTATTCAAGTATAATATGAGATAATTGATCATGATTAACATAAAACATACTAAATGGGATGTGTATAATGGAATGAGAGATCGAACATCAATATTGGGAGTTGTATGAGGAGAAGATATTAAAAAACTTCATAGAGAGAGAGAATGTATCAGAATACAAGGAAAATGCCAGGGATATTATAATTGAGTTCTCAATTCATACAATCATTTGGGACCGACTACATTCATTACATTAATTAATGATTTACATAATAAACCTTTATATTAGACAATACTTTAAAAAAAGGCATCACCATAGCCTAAAATATTAAAACCACCATTCACATGATGAACTAATAACTCATCCTAAATGATGATTCAAGGATTCTTCCATGAATCCATTCATGATGTGAATTTATTTTGCTGACATGAAATGCAAATATAAGAAAATTTCAAACCTTTATGTCGCTTCCTTCTCCAAAAACTACAAACAATTCTCAAAATGATTCTTTTACACCATTAGGATGTGAGAATAATAAAAAAACGTCATACATTGTCATTTAGTATGTCATACCTACATATTTAGAAAAACAATGGACTATATATCAATATATATTATTAAGGTTAAATAGTTCTTTCACATTGAGGATATATTTTAGGATGATAATCAATACCAAACATTAATTCCAAATTAATTTATTATTGATGGATTCTGTATAAAATTTAGTTAATCTAAGGACCATGATCAGATATTATTGAATATGATGCTATATCTAGTTATACAACTTCATTTTTTTATATCTTGTAATTTACATCAAGTGAGATATTTTTCCAAATATTACCGATTTTCATTAAATTTGTATCTTGACCCATAAAAATATTTGTATTCTCTATAATAGAATACATGTCATTGTTATATGATTTTAATTATTTTATGGATATTGGTTTCATCATCCACATCAACATTGATCATTATTCCGTACCTTTTTAGAACAATAGACATCAAGAAATATATTTTTCAACTTACATATTCTTGATGAAACACAATAAATAAACTCTAGGATTGGTATATTTAATTTTACATATAATATGGTTAGATAATTATGATTTGTTTTCATCATATATTTTCTCCTTCTTTTATTTTGGAATTTATGGTAGAAATTATTTTTTTCTTAAATCGTAAATTTATTCATTTTTAAAGATTAATATGATTAATACCCCAAACCATTATAAACTTCACATTACACTTAGGTTTTTCCATGTTCTTCACATTGGTATACAATTCCAAAATTAATAAATACTGATAGGATTTCCCCCAATTTATTATTTTCTCATGGTCCATTTATTTCATATAAATGATAATTTGTTCTATTTCATTCCTTATCATGGATTAACATTCTTGAAAATTTTTACATATAGATTCATCCACCTTATTCACTACCCTATATTGTTAATATATTGAGTATTTATTGTACATTATTAACTTTATCAATATCCTTTGGAATATATTCAATACCTTATATGTGAAAATATACCTCATAAACTTACGATATTTTCTATAGCGTAGAGTTTTTTCAATTCAGATAATGTATCAACATAAATAATGTATATATAACCACTACAAAACACCAATCAGGGATAGTTTAATAGTTTTCTTGAAAAATTAATTTAAATGATTCATATTCTTCCATATTATAATTTTATCGTAGGATACATTCCAATCCCTTTTTAGATGTATCATTGTATATCAAAACTATTCCCAAATATAGGGTTTCATGATTATAGGTGTACTGATAAAACATTCCATACGACCAAGAATATTTATTAACATTAATCTATCTAATATTATACTACTACTGTCTGAGTATACATTCTTGGTGAAATAATGTATCATGATAAAATTTCAAAAAAAATTGATATTATATATCATATTAAAAATACTAGGTATCTTAGTTACTACGGTTGGTTTGACCATTTTTCAAATCATTTTTTACTCAATAGTTCAATATATATGAACATAATTCTGATTACATTACTTGAATTAGAATATTTTTAAAATGAATTCAATAGTACTAAATTGTTTTTTGTATTCTATCCATTATGTAGGTGTTCTTCACAATATGCTTATTTTCTTTTTGGTATTTATTGAATTGGTAATAAATAAATATACCAACTATAAGAACGTCCAAAAATAAATTTATATAATCTCGAAATATTATATTATTTTTATTAATTAACATATAAGGGTTATTTTTATGTCTGAATTATATTATAATGAATTTATATGTTCCTTATATATAAATGATGTACGTATTAAATATTCCCTATGTTTTCAATATTAATTTATGGTACATAGTTTTATGTTCTATTTTGGATATTTACTAAGATAGTTTTAGTTGATAAAACAAGTTAATAATAAGGGTATTGAATAATTTTTCTTGATTAAGATCCAATTAAATTTTTGATTATTAATATAGAGTATCATTTATCCGTCTCTCTTAATGATATAGAGGATTTGTTTACCCCAGAATGATGATCACAGAAGCAAAAATCCATATCTATATGCCCTTGGATTTTCAAAATCAATTCCAAAAACTCCATTTGTAATATTATAATAGTATTATTTGATATTAGTATAATGAAATGTAATATTTTAGTTCAAATCATAACCTCATATAAAACCGCAAGCTTCTACGATACACTTCTCTTTGAATAATACAGTAGTGTGTGTTGTACGCAACGTCGAGTTCTAAGACACACCACGACCAATCAAAGTAGCTGTTATGAATATTAATACCCACTTTTTGAAAATTTATTAATTTTAGCTCTCAAAATGGACATCATTTTTGGATTCGGAATATCGAAATAGCCAAGGGTGAAATTTTTGTACTATTCGAATAACTTTCATATTTTGATGAATAGTTAAAATTACTAAATTTTAATTAAAAACAACTTTTTTAATTGAAATAATTAATAGTGATAAATAATGAATTTTAGTGGTTTTCTATTATATTTAGAATATATTTTTACCATTTATTCCAATTTTTTTCATTGGCCATAATTTTACATTTAAACTGGACATAAACAAGTGTCAATCTTTTGATAGTTATTGTTTCTTAAAAACACGCATTTTGTTTTAAAAACAAGAATTAATTTTAAATTAATAAATGAAACATATATGTTTTTAATTTGGTAAAATATATTTCATTATTGAATTTGTAATATCAAAATTATCTTAGGGTAAATTTTTTTTATTAATCTGAAAACTTTCCATTTTTGATGAATAGTGAAAAACACTAAGTTACTGTTTAAAACCATATTTTTATATAAATATTTATTTATATTATATAAATTTATATAATGTCACAATAGATATATAATACCAATATAAATTCAGTTTAATTCATTGGAGTCCGTTTATAATAAATTTAGATATATAAAAATTTTATTGAACTTTTTCACAGTCTTTTACCGAACTCCTATGAAAATTTTAAAATTAACATAAAACATAATTTTACCGCATATATGAGTGGAATTTCGAAAATCCGAGAGACACTGTTAATATATAAGAGTAAAATTTGGTTCAACAAGATAAAAATATTTTTTGGTGAATAGTAACTTTTTATTTTTATTTACCACGGTAAAAAGTAAATCGGGTAATTAAGGGTAAAAATGATATTATTATTACCCTAATAAATGTACTAATTCTATTATATAAGTTTAATTATACCAAAAACAACATTAGGAAAAAATTATGACCCTTTAGGTCCACTTGGATTAGATTAAGACATTTATTATTATTTTATTTAAAGAAGAGTTAAAAGATTTAAAATCCAAGTTTAATAACTAATTTTTTTTTAATATATAGTAATAGATAAGATAAATTCGATTATAAATACTCATTATAATTATAAAAATATTTCCTACATAATGGTATTTTAATTATAGTTTTTATAAATTACATAATTAAATTTATTTATGACACAATGATGATGCAGTAATTAACTTATTAATGAATGAATCCAATAAATGGTAATATAAATATCAAAATAAATATAATTTCAATGTTTTTATAACATCCAAGAATATTATAGGTTACTATGACATGTTAGGTCTAATTAAATGTATCTTGGTTCAAGTAATAAATTCGTGATCACTTTCACAAAAACAATATACCAAAGAGTGTCAAAATTGACATAAATTAATATTTAAATCAAATATTATATGATTAATTGATATTATATTCTAAAAATATAAGGTTCTCCCATAATACTTATATCATGATATGTGCATCATTAATGGACCACTTGGGTGTCTTTTGGATGTTTATAGTACGATTATTAACCATATAATATAAAAATACAAAGTGACATGGTAAGTGTCAAACAAATTAACCAAGAGTTAAAACTAAAAGATAAGGTTAATATAATGACACAAACCTATCTAAAATATATTGGTTGAAAGAATTTCAACCCATACCCACCTTATTATTTGAATAATCCAATTTGGATCCATTAGAAAATGAATAGGAATATAATATAAAATAATACTATATGTTTTTCCTAAAGAGCCTCTCCTCCCCTTATAAATGGACACCACTTCTAACCAATTCCTCACACTCTCAAGCCTTTTGTCTCATCCAAACTCTACCCAATTAATATCCATAAATCCCTCTCCTCCTCCTAGAATCCTTACATTAGGCAGAAGGCACTTCTAGTGTCCATTTTGGTTCAAACCAAAGGGAGTTACCCAAATTAATGGTAACAATTTCTCTTAGCTTCTTTTCTTTTATTTTACTTCTCCATCCCCTAAACTCTTCTTATTATTTTCATTTGTAACAAAAACAGTATCCTAAATATACTAGGATTTTGTTATTAGAATTATTATAAGTACACTTGCACACACCTCCATCTAATGGGTGAAGAACATAATGTTTCTTTGGATGGAAACCAAACGCCTCACGAAGCGATGATTGTTCAATTATCTCCTACCACCTATCATGGTGGCCATTATGAGGAACTATAATTAAATGTGATATTTAATTTATATATAAGATTCTTTAATTCCATTTTATATCATACCATTATTCATTTCATGTTGTATATATATATATATATAAGATAATTTCATTTGAGGAAGTGTGGACTACCTCCCCCTCAAAGTGATATGACTCGTTCATAACATACATGGAACGTATAAAGGATGGTGTTAATTAACATAAGTTACACATATAAGATATTATATTATACTTGAATAATAATATACCTAAGTATCATTTTGTTTTTAATCCTTTTAAAATGAAAATTGAAATGGAAGTAGCGTTCGTGCATACGTACAGATTACCATCTCCACGAACGCGATGAGATTCATTTCCCCATAATATCCATTCATGAATAATTATTGTTTTATTATTACAAGTAATATTTAGAGACTTGATATAATTCTATATATGAATTAGATAAAACCTATCCATAACAAACACGGCTTACGTAACGAATCATATAAGGGAAAACGAATCAGTTAACACCCGAAACGATGATAATACTAAAATATTATTAACAAAGAAATATTAAAAGATCATATATGATATAATATTTATGAATAAGAATCTTTTATAATTTAATTACAATTTTTTAACTATTATACAGGAGGTTAATGTACACCCTATCAAGGAAAATTACAAGGTAAGGGGATTTCATCTCACTCCTTATTTCCGTGAGATTCGTGCCATATTGCCACTATTACCTTTTGTGTGGTGTATGTACTCTACATTATTGTATTCTTTGTGTAATACACTATATGTTATGTGTATTTTCATATTAATTTTATGATACCTCTTTCATGGGTTTTATGTTTCGTATGTTACCAAATTGGTAAGGGTTAATTTCTCAATCTCATTATTATCCGAGATTGGTTTTGTGTTAGTATTTACTGGGACATTTTTATCATCCATGTCAAATTTTCATAAAAATGATTTCAAAATGAGTATTTTAAAGATTTGTGAAAGGTACTCTTTATCAATATCATAATTTTAAATGTTTTAAATATTTAACTTGATAAATCATTTTAATTAATTTCCTTGTTTTCAAAATGATATTAAGGATTTATTTAAAGGGACATAAATGTTTCAAAATGATAATTCCTTTCAAAAGTATCAAAGTTGTATAGGACACTTTGATTCAAAACTGTCTTTAAATGACTTATTTTCCAAATTGTGTGACTTTTAAATTTTTTCATGAAAAGGGGTATTTCTATCAAATAGTTTTACAAATAATTTCCATCTATGTCAAATCCTTTAATGGATTTTAAACATGTTTTGAAGTTGATTTATTATGATACAGAACGTCCATATTGTATTGAAGGTTTTGTGATATGTTTCATTGTGGATGTGTTATTTTTATACCATTCTAGGTTTAGGGTTAATGTATTGACATTTCGTATCGTAGTTTTAATACGAATGTTTATTTTAAGTTCCATCTTTTTATATGGGGAATGTATTGGACATAGTATGTGATGTGTGGAGCCCGTTATAGCTCCTCGATGCATTGGTAGGTCTCATGAGACAACTACACTTGGAATTTGTCGATGCCCTTTCCTAATTTGATATATGGTTTTGGCCGAGGCCTTAATCAATTTTAGAAATCTTGGAAGAGGCCGTGACAAAATGTTTTAGAATGTCTGGAATTATACATTTCCTCATTATGGAAATAATATTGATGGTTTATGTGGTTATTAAACTTGTAGAATCCCCATGATTGTGTTTTATTATGGAATTATTTACTAAACTCAGATTCTTGACATAAAAGTATTCATGTTTATTATTGGTAAAGGAATTTGGTTTCAATTATTAACCATGGTTAATATTTATGTCATTTTACACTGTATCGCTTACCCTTACTGAGTGTTTAAGATCACCCCTTTATATGTTTTATTTTTTCCAGTATCAAGAAGTGTATTATGATTGATATGCAGGGTTAAGCTAAAGGGAAAAATGGAGTTATCAAAGAACTATTTATGTTGTGTTTTATGTTTGAAATTTCAATGTAATGTTAATGAATGTAATCTATTTTCCAACACTGCTAAAATGATCGGTCCTTTGGGACTTGATTCCTTGTAATCATGCCAATGTATTAAAATAATGCACCAACTCCGGGTAACTGGGGTCAGGGCGTTACAGTTGGTATCAGAGGAAGTTTAACAATAACCATGGATGCTAGATTTAGATAATCTCTGATTAGAGCACGTAGCCCTAAGAATGACTTTGAAGATTAGTATAGATGAACTTCCTATAATTTTCATATTGTAGATATTTTGTGAGTTTTCTGAGCAATACATCCCTTTCTGGATACGAGCAGGTAGAGGCGACTCTGGAACAGATGTACGTAGGGGTAAAACCCGAAAACACCGCTTTGAGCTAGACTCGAACAGGAACTGGTGCATGACAACGGGTCTTGTTGCACTCTTGGTTACGACCCTCATGGGGGATATACTTAAGATAATTTCATTTTCTTTAGAAACCATTATAAAGGGTTTATGAGTATATACTTCTTCAAAGAAGACATTTTTATGATTATGGATTATATCCATAAACTGCTTAATTAAGGTTAAGTGTTTTAGAATTTTGGGATTAGGTATTGCTCTACATAAACTAATCTAGTGTATCCCATTGTTTAGAAATGGAACCCAGTAGAATGAATGTGAACTCCAGCAATATTCATGATCCAAATAGTGAACAAAGATCATATCTTTCATTGTATTAATCCAAAATTTAGATGGGAAAGAGTCTCCCACGTATTATCATCATATGAATAAATAGTATCATGCGTTGATATGATAAGTAATGAATTCTCAAAGTCCTATCGATATGAATGAAATCCAGAGAAGGAATGTATTGCAGAGAGAAGGACAGATAAATAGAAGAAAGTAATGAAAATTTTTCCCATATGTGATAACTGGGGAAATAATCACCTTGGAAAATACTTGAAGGGAATGAGATTATGTTATAAGTGTGGAGAAAAATGACACCATGTATATGACTACAAGTGTAATAAAAAGGTATCAAATGTACAATGCTTCATCTGTAAAAAGTTGGGACACTATGAAAACCAGTGTTAAAATAATTAGAGTTTTCCCCAAATGATGCAATTGGATAATAATTAAGTTATGATTCAACCACAGATTAACATGAATGACTAGTGTTCTTATTTTGTTATTTTGGAATTATTTCATGGAAGTGTTGTGTCAATGATTTAATGGAAATAAATGAGGATTGTACTACAGTACTATTTCATTGAGGATTTGAGATTTTATGGTACTAAGAAAAGTTACTCTATAGTGAGTTAAACACTACTACAAATCTGAGCTATTGTCATGGACCTATAGCCACAGTTTTATAGGTCCATGGCTATATCTTTTATACTGCAACAGTTAATTATTCCATCCGTGGCTATATCCGCTGCCCCGTTTTTTTTTTCAAAACCATCGGGCTCTTCTCCTTCCCCTCGCGATTCTTCCTCCTCACCGTGCCCTCCCCCTCCTCGAGGCCTCCACGCCGAAACCTCCTCCGAGCCGCACCCTCCTCACCGCACCCTCCTCGCCACGCCCTCCTCACCGCGCCCTCCTCGTCGCCGCGCCCTCCTCCCCGACGCCTCCTTGCCGCACCTCCCCCCTCCCCGGACTCACTTCTACGGAACCCTCCCTGATTCACTCCCCTCCCCTGACGCACTCCCCTCCCCGGACGACCGTGCCTCCCCCCTCCCCGGACGACAATGCCTCCCCCGACGCCGACGGACTCCCCTCCTCCCCCGATGCACTCCCCTCCTCCTGACGACCTCTCCTCCCCGGACGACCGTGCCTCCCCCGATGGACTCCCCTCCTCCCAACGGACTCCCCTCCTCCAGACGACTGCAAATCCCCTGCTCCAGACGGAATCTCCTCCTCTGACGAACTCTCCTCCTCCCGACGACCTCATTGTCGATATCTTTATCAGTCCATTTTTTATCACTTCAGTTTCACTGAAACCTATTTTCTAGGTTTCCCCATCTTGGTGTCATAATGAGAGACGAAATGAATCAAATGTTTCTACAGTTTTCCTATGCCATTACAAATTGAAATGTTGGGTTCCTAAGGTTTATAGGGGGAAGATTCAAATCTACCCATTTGAGGTAAAGCATCTTCTATAATTTTATTATCACGTTCCATTCCTCCATGAATTCTAATCAATCCATTTGTGACTCGATAGTGTTCATGATCCCTCAAGTATTTATAGATGGTTCAAATCTTGAATAGGTGTAGATGCTGGTAGGGCCATAAGTGGCGGGATAGCTAGATTCTACCATGGGTACCTTATAAGGGAATGCTAATAATGATGTGTCTGGTCCTGTTCTAGTTGTACATAAAATGGAGGTAATTCATGATCTTCTACTATTGAATCCAAGAATATTGATGGTTGGTATTCCATATTTTGAAGATGTTACAAATACATATATTGAGCCCTATTTGTTGAGGTATTCCAACTAGGAGTTTGATATGAGGATCTTCTTGTAGAACATATCCAAGAAGAGGGATTTCTTGAAGAAGTTATTCATATGGTCTCCCAAATTATTTCACCTCTTACTCTTGTTTATAAAATATGTCTTCAATTAAAATGGGTTCAACCTCTTTAGGAATAAGGTGAGGAAGAATATTAACCTTACCCTTTTCCTTGTTTGATGCCTTTTGTGGAGGTAAGGGCGTAGAAGTTGAGGGAACACCTAGATTCAAAAAGAGTATCTTGTTCTAGTTATAAACACCTACTTCTATAATTTAAGTGTGTACCATATTTTTTATTGAAACTCCCTCTTCTAATTCCTCCTCCAAATTGGCCTCGTGTATTATAGGGTCACTTGGGAAATATTATTGGCATTCACTAATGCCTAATCCATTTCAGACATTATCTCAATATATTTGAGATACATACCTTTTATATACCCTCTAAAACGTATTTTACACATTTTCACTAATTATATAAGATCCATTTAGAAGATGGTAATCTGAAGGAAAAATCCAGACAGTTCAGTTGTATGCATTCATAGTGAGGGTACTAGATCACAGAAAATGTTGAACTAGTGGGAGATTTATTTTTTTAGTTTTTCCCCAGATCGGTAGAAGTCTGATTTCACTAATTTGGTTGTTACTAATGTTAATAAATCCCTTATCCATGAGGGTGGGTTTTTTCATTCCACTTTCACAACATTTTAGACCTGGTTTATTGACCTCGAATGTTGGGTTTGAAATTCCCCAACCCTACTGGATCATGTTTCTCTCAATCTATTATAGATTCTATTGTTGTTTCTTCCCTTAATATTCTTTGGAATTTTTTCTTAACATGTTCTGTGTGCATCATTTGTTTTTACCTGAATCACCAACTTCCAAATATGGTAGTTCTATTTTAGAAATTTTCTTCAAATGACAACTAAAATTACCTAAGAGGGAGCCTAGCATGACATTTTGAGATACTTTAAACCAAAGTCCCTCAATATCCTACCCACTTCTTTCCCGATGCGAGTGATAGTTGGTCGAGCCTTTATTTTTTTGGGAATATCGTCGATTGTGCCTTATTCTCTCCCATGAGAATCAATTAAAAGTAGAAATTCCCCTATGGAACCATAATTATGGGAGACTCTACATCCTTGGGGGCCATCAATGTCTGATTATACCTGGAGTATCCATCCATAAAAGATAGGGCCTGGAACCCTGTTATAGCATTTATTATAAGCTTTTTCATTTTAAGGGAAAAAAATACTTTAGATAATGGTGGTTGAGTTATAAAAAGTCAATATTTATGATTACTTAATATCTTTTGAAACAATAAATATAATGTTAAGTAATTTTCTAGATTATTTATCTAATGTATGTCTATCTGCCTCATGATGGTTAGATACTGGATGTACAACATTGTTCAGATCACTGATGAATTTCAGAAGGAGTTACAATATTTTTTGGACTTTTCATTCACTAATGATTCAGATGGCTGGTTGATTCGATGCCCATGTTTTGATTGTGTTGGAAGACCTTGGTTAGCTTGTGAGGAAGTGAGTTACCATATCACTAAAAGTGGTTTCCAAAAAAATTATCATGTGTGGTATCACAATGGAGAAAAAGCTCAAGTGTGGAATGCCATCGATTCAGTGGAAAAGATTGGTATGAAAAATTTGATTTCTGATCGGTTTCATTTTGTTTCTCAAGCTAGCTCTTCATGTAGACCAGTGCAAGAGTAAATGAATACTGGAACACATTTCTCATCTATTAATCAGGATGATGACGTTGAGAGTGTTATAAAGTTGATGGAAGATGCAAATAAATCAGTATATCAAGCATGTGGAAAAATGAGCAAACTTGAGTTTTTAATGCGATTATATCATGGGAAAACAATGTATGGATTTAGTAATATTGCGGTCGACTATCTACTTACATTTATTAAGGATTTACTGCCTGATGATGCATGTATTCCAGAAAATGATTACATGGCATCAAAGTTGGTTCAAAAATTTGGATTTTCATCTTGTAAGATTCATTCTTGTCTCAAAGACTGTTGTTTGTTCTGGAAGGAGAATGCAGACTTGAGTCAGTGCAAACAGTGTGGCACATCAAGGTGGAGGACTAATAAAGACGAATCTCAATCTCGCATACCATAGAAAGTGATTTGGCACTTCCCTTTAATTCCCAGGAATCAAAAATTTTATGTCAGAACAAATGGAAAAGAATATGAGATGGCATGCACATGAAAGAAATAAGGATAACGATGAAATAGTGCATCCTACAGATGGGTTGGCTTGGAATAAATTTGATAGGTTACATCCTGATTTTGCAGCCGACCCACGAAATGTTAGATTGGGATTATCCGGTGATGGTTTCAACCCATTTCTCCAAATGCATACTTCACACATTACTTGGCCTATTTTCATTCACATTTATAACTTTCCTTCATGGATGTGTATGAAGAAGCCGTGCACTATCCTGAGTATATTGATATCTGGACCCAGTGATCCTGGAAATGATATTGATATATACTTGCAGCCATTAATAGTGGAGTTAAATGAGCTTTGGATTGTTGGTGCACAAGCGTATGATGCATTCAGAAAGCAGTACTTTATGTTTCGTGCAGCTTTATTATGGATGATAAATGATTTCCCTTCCCACGGAATGATGTCTAGTTGGAGTACAAAAGGGAAATTATCTTGTCCTATTTGTATGAAAAATACACGTTTCCGAAGATTAAAGTATCGATGAACATTCAGCTTCATAGGGCATCAACGTTTTCTACCAATGGATCATCCATACAGGAAAAATCAGAGACAGTTTGATAATGCCATCGAGACAGATGAGACACCTCAACGAATGTCAGGGAATAATATTGTTAAAGAACTCGATGATTTGAGTTATGTTCTTGGAAAAAGTCAATCAAATATCAGGAAGTGAAAGCATGCTAATTCGAATTTCAATAGCAATTGGAGAAAGAAAAGTATATTCTTTGAGTTTCCGTATTGGTCATCGAATTTATTATGTCATTGTTTGGATGTAATGCATATCGAGAAAAACATTTGTGAGATATTACTTGCTACTATTTTAAATGTCAAAGGCAAAACAAAAGACGATTTGCAGTGTCGTCATGATTTGATGGATTGGGGTATAAGAGCAAGACTTCATCCTGAGTTAATTGGTCAAAATAAGTGGAAATTCCCTGTTGCCTGTTATTCGATGAGAAATGTGGAGAAAAAACAATTTCTTCAAGTCTTGGAAAGTTTGAAGGTTCCGGATGGTTATTCAAGTAATATTTCGAAAAGGGTGAATACACAAAATGTGAAACTCAAATCTCTTAAAACCCATGATTACCATGTCTTGTTACATGAGTTGATTCCCATTTCCATTCGTCATTTACTTTCACATAATGTTAGAGTTGCGGTGATTATGTTATGTCAACTTTATCGAGATCGTTGTGCCAAAAGATTGAGCAGAAGTGTTGTTCAGAAATTACAGAGAGATGCACCGATTATTCTTTGCGACTTGGAGAAAATTTTCCCACCGTCTTTTTTCACAATTATGTTACATTTGACTGTGCATCTTCCCACAGAAGATCTCTTTGGTGGTCCTGTTTCGAGTCGGTGGATGTATCCTACCGAAAGAATGATGTTTACATTGAAATGTTATGTGAGAAATAAATATCATCCTGAAGGCTCTATTGTGAAATGCTATTTAGCACAAGAATGCATGGATTTCTGTTCATCGTACCTAGCTAACGTCACTACGAGGTCAAATCGACTAATGAGAACTGAAGATGAGAAATATGATCCCATTGAGCCTGCATTTTTTTAATGCCCCAAACAGGGGGGATATCTGGATCGTACTCGTTGTGTAATTTAAGCAGGGAAGAGTGGGAAATGGCACATCGCACAGTATTATTCAACTGTGGTGTGCTTGATGATTATATGAAGTATGTAAACTAATAAATATGTATTTTTTTCATTGTGTGATTTCTTTATATCATGTGACATTTTAATGCTTTCATATCTGTAGAGAACATTTTGAAATTATAAAAAAGAGACATCGCTCTCTATCTATTAAGAGGAAGGAACTGTTGCACAACAAAGAATTTGCTGCCTGGTTAAAGTCAAAGGTAATAGATTTCTTTTTCTTCTCATAACATAATCACATGTCTCTATTTAATATTCTATTTTGGTATCTTTTAGGTTTTAACTCTACCAATGATTGAAGTATCAGATGAAATAAAAGCATTGTCCTTTGGTCCAGACGATGTGGTGCGTGATTGTAAGTCAATTGTTGTCAATGGATATAAATTTGTTATAAATAGTTGTGCAAAAAAAATGGCAACACAGCATGACAGTGTCACGATAAGCGCCACAACAGATTGTTATGCGAGTGCATCGGACAGGCAGCCTCGATCAGAAAATATATCATATTACGGTGTTGTTGAAAGAATCATTTTATTAGATTACTATGCACATGGTCGTGTCGCAATGATGAAATGCAAGTGGTTTTATTCAATGACACGACTAGGAATGCATATTGATAACTGTGGATTTAGAGTGATTGATATGAACCGCCAGCTTCGTACCGATGAACCTTATATTCTTGCGTCAC
The DNA here is from genome assembly GCA_963277665.1 of Viscum album. Classification (NCBI taxonomy): domain Eukaryota; kingdom Viridiplantae; phylum Streptophyta; class Magnoliopsida; order Santalales; family Viscaceae; genus Viscum; species Viscum album. The sequence goes on from OY728156.1 coordinate 324,622,180, forward strand.
AAGCTAAACTGGTGTTTTATGTAAGTGACCCGTTACAACCACAATTTGGTGTTATTGTTGATGTTATTCCTAGACATATTTTTGACAAAGGCATGGATGACAATGATGTTGTGGATGAACCTGTTGGTATTTATTCGAATGTTGCATTTGATGATACGGATGATGCAATTGTTAGAACAGATTGTGAACCAGAAATTGTCACAGACCCCACATAGCGTTGACACATTTGTAAGTATTTACCTGATATTATCGCAATATTGCATGTGTTTTTTTAACTTTCATACATGATATCAAAATAACTAGTATATTTTATACCATTATCGAATATAAAACTATTAATATCCTCACTAATTTATGTTTAACCACTTCTCTAGTAAATCTTGAACATAGAAAAGCCTTGATATTTTATCAATATAAATATCACACATGAATATTTATCTCATTGTTTTATGATACAATTTTATTATTTATCATTTTTCATTATTTCTATTTATTTGAGAATATTTTTTTAAATTTCCAAGTCAAAATGTCTGATTATGATGATACTAGATGGAGTAGAAGAATACTGAGAAACAAACAACGTAGGTCTCCTCCTGGAAACAATGTAATTACAAATTATGTTTGAATATTATGGTCTTTCATATTATTTATCTTGTTATCGTTCGTTTTATTTTATCATCTATGTTATTTTAGACTGCATCGTTGAGGAGACGCTTGGATTATGCATCTGAAGATGATATTGTGGCGGGGGGTACTGATTCTACAGGTCAGCCTACTACTACGCCGCTTGAGACACCAGGAGGCCATCCTCCCATTATGCCACCTCCATATTATCCATACCCACCTTTTCCGTATCCCTTTTTGCCGGCACCCACATCGGATGGTAGTTCTCAGACTCCCATCCCTCAGTTTCCATTCCCACCATCCACTATACAGGGTACTGTGCCCCCATATATTCCACCGCAATATCCATATCCATATCCATCCTCATCTGTACAGGGTTATCCATCGGGTTTTCTGCCTCCATCAGTACACTTTTCATCTACTATACATAGTACTCTTGTAGATATCTCACCTACCATGGAGGCTTCCCCCCCTCCAGACGCAGTACTTCAGGGGTCAGCAGATCCCCCATCTATTGGTATTTGTTTAAACATTACTGTTACTGATTAATGATAAATTCATATATATTATTTTCTTTTATTTTGGTTTCATGATTAGCTCCAGCCTCTACCAGACGATGAGGCTGCACAAAAATGCATGAGTTTTGGAATCGGAACACGCAAATCATAGTTGATTACAATGAGGACAATGCTATAATTAATAAAAATGGCACGGAATGTAAAAGTTTTATGGGAACACTTGCTAGACACAGCAATATCATTCCGGTTCAACCGATAAGTTGGAATGCAGTTGGACAAAAAATAAAGGACAAAGCCTAGGCATATATTTGGGTAAGTAATGTTAATCACCTTATATATATATAAATTTATAATATTTTCTTAAGAAATATTATGTCCATTGCAGCTTCGATATAATTTTCCCGATGGACAAAATGCAAAGGCTGCAAGGATAATGGATTTAGGTGAAATGTGGCGAGCCTACAAGTATGATTTATATCTTGGGTGGAAAAAGAGAGTTGTTACAGAGCTTGAAGAAGTACTGGTGATTCAAGATTTCCCAATATCACAATATAATGAGATGATCAACTATTGGAAGAGTTCATCGTTTAAGGTGTTTGTTAAAATTATATATATATTCATTTATTTATTTAAAAAAGATTTTAAATTACTTGTTTTATTTATGTTAATGAATTTATATAATTATTTTTTTATAGGAGAAATCAAATAGAAATAAAAAAAACAGTGCAATGAAACACATTTATACTCACGGACACACTTCATTACCAGAACATGAGCAGACGCAGGTAATTTAACATTTAAAATATTTAGCTTTGTTTTGTGTAATTTTTTTAACTTCCAATTTTGATTTATTTCATTGTTTTTTTCCAGAAAAGGGAATCTAATATTGAGGGTCACGTTCCTCGCTCAACTTTGTTTTGTAGAAGCCGGAAAAAGAAAGATGGTACTATGCCAAATCCCGACACCGAGAAGGGGATTGTAAGTATATTTAATTTTCTTTGATTTTTACTGAATTTAATTCCTTATATTATTTTATCATTTTAATTTATGTTATATATCAATCAACAGAATGCTTTAGAGGCATTGGCAGAAAAAGAACCTGACAATTTGGGCCCAAACGATCATCTACATCAGGTATTAATAGATGGGCATCAGGGTAGAGTGCGTTGTCGACATGGGAAGAAGATTGTACCATCTCGATACTGGTCTACTAACGTTTCTTCGAGTACCAGTTCTAGTTTTGTCACAGTGGAACAAATGAATTCCGCAATCAAAGAAGCATGTCAAAAATCAGAACATGTGATAACTGCAAATATAATGAAGTTTATGTCTTCCCTTTCTTCTACACATCCACCAGAAGAAGCTACAACGGTTGATGCATTTTTGATGTCGATGAGTTCTACTAATGTAGATTCTTCTGTTGGAGTCGGAGCCGGACCTAGTGCTAAACCCGGTGCTGGTGCCGGTTCGGATGCTGATGCCGATGCCAATGATGATATTGGTGGTGTGATAGGTGGTGATGGTGTTTCTGTAGGAGGTTTGGATGAGGGTTATCATGATTCTGATGTTACAGATATTGAGACTCAATTTTGATGTAAATTATATTTTTGGATTGGTAATGTATGATGAGTTCCATGAATCCGATTACATTTCTTTTTTGATCAATATCATTAATATTTACCATATCATATTGGGAATGAGAATGACTACTAACCTGTATAGTTAGCATCAACCAAACCACAAATAATTCATAGGGGGTGTCTAGTGGGGATGTCAGTTGGGGCATGGGGGCTGTCCAGTGGGGTGCATGGGGGGAATGGGGGACTAAAGGGGGCATAGGGGGTGTTCAAGGGGGCTGTCCAGGGGGTTGCAAGGGGGTGTAAGAGGGCTGTCCAGGAACCTAAGCCCATGCTGGATACGAATGTCTCTATAGAGAAAATGCAGTGTGTCTAGATCTGGAAAATATCATAAAACATCCCACAGATACTTCACAGGCACCAGGTATAATCCATATGGATGAAAGGTGCATCTTCTAAACTTATCCTCTTCAATTCTGTTATAAATGTTTATTCTAATAGTCAAACCATTTATTTTTCCAATATTTTAATTTTTCATGGTAAACTAAAACACATAGACATTAGGTGGGGACAGGTGCAGGTGGGCTGGGGTAGTAGGGGGGCTGGGGAGGGGGGACATGTTTAGGTGGGCTGGGGTAGCAGGGGGCTGGGGGGGGGGGGGGCTGGTGCAGCTGGGGGTTGGGGTTGGGGGCTGGTGCAGGTGGGCTGCGGGGTGGGGTGGAGGTGGGCTGGGGGTGGCAGGGGGGCTGGGGGGGGGGGGGCTGGGGTTGGGGGCTGGTGCAGGTGGGGGCTACAGGGGGGGTGGAGGTGGCTGGTGGTGGCAGGGGGGCTGGGGGTAGCAGGTGGCTGGGGGGACAGGTGCAGGGGGTTGGGGTTGGGGGCTGGTGGAGGGGTGCAGGGGCGTAGGGGCTGGGTGGTGGCAGGGGGCTGGTGTAGCTGGGCTGGGGGTAGTAGGGGGCAGGGTGGAGGGGTGCAGGGGGGGCAGGGTGGAGGGGGGCAGGGGGGCAGGGGGGCAGGGGGCAGGGGGCGTGGGCAGGGTAGGGTGCAGGATGGAGGGGGGCAGGGGGCAGGGGGTAGGGTGCATGATGAAGGGGGGTAGGGGGGGGGGGGCAGGGGGCAGGGGGCAGGGGGTAGGGTGCTCTGTTATAATGTCTGTTTCGTTGGAACAATTGAAGGTGATAGTTGGCCAATGGATTGAAAGTAGAGAAAAATAATGTTTTTATGTTTATCATAAAATGAAAATGCAAGGAGAATTAAATTCTGTGTGCCCTTGTTTTTCCCTATTATCCAAAATATTTTCTAACATGTTTTTAATACTTGTTTGAAAAATGAAAATAGAAAATGTTTTTCAACACCAAACACATTTATTAAGTTTTCCCCCCCCTTCCCTTTTACTCTGGGGGCGGGGAGTGGTGCTGGGGGCAGTATGTATTCTTGTTAAATTCTGGTGATTAAGGAAAACAGTAGCCGTATGAGACATTCATGGTTGTTCAAATTATCTCTCACCACCATCTGATCTTTTTTTCTGGTTAAATGAGAATTTATCCATCTTGTATGTTGATTTCTTGCTCCTCATTTTTACTGGTATTCCTTCATTAACTATGACAGATGCCAACTCTTCTTTACAAGTCTTTAGCAGCAAAGGTTGTTGTTGGCATGCCATTCAAGGTTAGTTTCTATTTCATTATTGTATGGGGAAAATTAGGGGGGTCATATGGGTGCGTTCGGTATGTGAAAATATTTTGTATTTTTATTATCCAAAAATGTATTAGAAAATGTGTTCAAAAATGTTTTCAAGAGTACCATTTATACAAGTTAATAAATATATTTTCTACTGGTTTTTTGAAAAAATGAAAGCCTGTGTTGATTTAGGATGTGGCAACTGTGGATTCAATCCTTTTAAGAGAGCTTCCTCCAGTAGATGATGCAGATGCTGTAAGAACTGATTTTACCTTCCTTCAATGATGCATTAAAGGGATAAAATCAATGATATATATATATATATATATATAATTTGTCTCAGGGACACGATTGGTGGTGTCCGTACGAGGCGATGAACCCTGCACGGAGGCTATTTGAATTTTTGGAAGGCAATGCTCTGAACTTCGCTGCAATCCATCATCTTCAATTCCCCAATAAGATTCATAGGTAATTACCGAACAATAACATGACCTGCAAATCATTTGGGTTTCTTCAATTGGGTGTGAGTCATGTAGCTTGGTTTCAGGGATGAGTTGGTGATCGAAGCTGGCACTAATGTCGGGGCGCTTCTTGTGGATCGGCTCGGGGACGAGATTATAATTGATGCGCTGGATCAGGACATTGATTTCTTGAGGGATACATCATTCAACATACTGCAAGGTTGCAGGATGTGAAATACAAAGCCGGTACGTGATGTGGTTTTAGATAATAAGATGATTTGGTTGATCATGTAGTTTTGATAATTTTGATGTGTGGACTTTTACTACTGTGGCAGGAGTATATTTCGTGCCCGTCTTGTGGGAGGACTCTTTTCGACCTTCAATAAATAAGTGCGGAGATACATGAAAAGACCTCTCATTTACCCGGTGTTTCGGTAACTCTCTCTCTATCCCCCCTTCCAGTTCCATTAATTTTCAAGGAAATCATTTGTGATATCTAAGACCCTCTTTGGTTCAAGGAATCCACTATGAGAGAATCACTCCCTCTCTCTCAATCAGTTCCAACAATTTTCAAAGAATTTATTTATGATCTCTTAGAACCTGTTTGGTTTAAGGAATCCACTATGAGAGACCCCTCCCCCCATCTGTTAGTTCTATTAATTTAGAAGGAATTCATTTGTGATCTCCTTGAGGTTCTCTCATAGTGGATTCCTTAAACCAGACAGGGGGAAGGGGTAGGGGGGCAGGGGGGCAGGGGGCAAGGGGCAGGGGGCAGGGGGCAAGGGGCAGGGGTCATCCAATCCTCTAGTCATCACAGATTAGAATTCATTTCATTAAATCTTCTGAGAAAACATCCTCGCATGCCATCCATATCATCCTATTTAAAACTATGTGGAAGCTGTTGCCCCGCGGATGTCGCTGGACCGGGCCAACACGTTGTGGTCATGCTGCGGTCACGCCGCGGTCATGCCGCGGTCACGCCGCGGTCACGCCACGGTCACGCCGCAGTCACGTCGAGGTCACACCGCGGTCACGCCGCGGTCACGCCGCGGTCACGCTGCGGTCACGCCACGGTCACGCCGCGGTCACGCTGCGGTCCCGCCGTGATTTGGCCCTGCTCCAGGACGACACCCTGCGGCAGTTACTCCTCCAGGACGACACCCTGCGGCGGTCACGCCGCGGTCACGCCGCGGTCATGTCGTGATTTGGCCCTGCTCCAGGACGTCACCCTGCGGCGGTTACTCCTCCTTAGAGAAACATTGAATGGTTACCTCTATAATTTTTTGTATTTCCTCATTCCTAAACTATATCTCCTCTCAGCGCTGCCTCTCATCCATCTTTCCACAAAACGTGCATAGTAGGTGGTAAAAAAGATCAATTCAACTGAAAAAATTGGTTTGGAATTGTCTGGCATATTTTATTCCTCTAGGTATTCCTACACATTTATAGATTTCCAAACCTCACCGAATTAGGTATATCAAGGGTCATCCAATCCTCTATTCATCACAGATTAGCATTCATTTCTTTAAATATTCTGAGAAAACATCCTCTCATTCCATCCATATCATCCTATTTGAAACTATGTGGAAGATGTTGCCCCGTAGATGTCGCTGGACCGGGCCAACACATTGTGGTCACGCCGCGGTCACGCTGCAGTCACGCCGTGGTCACGCCGCGGTCACGCCGCGGTCACGCCGCGGTCACGCCGCGGTCATGCTGCGGTCATGCCAGGGTCACGCCGCGGTCACGCCGCGGTCACGCCGTGGTCACCCCGCGGTCACGCCGTGATTTGGCCCTGCTCCAGGACGACACCCAGTGGCGGTTACTCCTATTTAGAGAAACATTGAATGGTTAGCTCTATAATTTTTCGTATTTCCTCATTCCTATACTATATCTCCTCTCGGCGCTGCCTCTCATTCATCTTTCCACAAAACGTGCATAGCAGGTGGTACAAAGGCTCAATTCAACTGAAAACATTGGTTTGGAATTGTCTGGTATATTTTTTTCCTCTAGGAATTCCTACACATTTCTAGATTTCCAAACCTCACCGAATTATGTATATCAGGGGTCATCCAATCCTCTAGTCATCACAGATTAGCATCCATTTCTTTAAATCTTCTGAGAAAACATCCTCTCATGCCATCCATATCATCCTATTTGAAACTAAGTTGAAGATGTTGCCCCACGGATGTCGCTGGACCGGGCCAACACGCTGCGGTCACGCCGCGGTCACGCCGCGGTCATGCTACGGTCACGCCGTGGTCACGCCGCGGTCACGACGCGGTCATGCCGTGGTCATTCCGCGGTCACGCCGCGGTCACGCCGCGGTCACGCCGCGGTCACGCCGCGGTCACGCCGCGGTCACGCCGCGGTCACGCCGCGGTCACGCCGCGGTCACGCCGCGGTCACGCCGCGGTCACGCCGCTGTCACGCCGCTGTCACGCCGCGGTCACGCCGCGGTCACGCCGTGATTTGGCCCTGTATTTGGTAGTTGCTTCCATGATGGTTCCGACAACCGTTTGACTGAATTTCACACCAAACCAAACCCTGCTAGTGACTATTTTTCGATTCACTATAAAAATCCCATGGCCAACCCACCAAAATCAAACCAGCTATTCCAGGGCCATTTCCACTCTCACTAAAAAGTCCAAACTCAAGCCCTACTACAATTCCAAGCTCCCACTTCAATTTAGCCATTATGTACTCCTTCCCAGTCCCCCACCATTTTCAATCCACGTAGGCAACCCATCCACAACTTGACCACCAATCAGGCCTACCCACCTCTCAACTTCTAAGCCACCAACCCCAAATTTTCCACTAGGAATCCCACTTTAAAACCATTCCAAACCTCACCCAATTCTAACCAATTAAACCAGACCCCTAAACATTTGAATCCCTCATATAAATTCTTGTTCCTGTTCCAACTCACTTATTTTAGGGGGTCCAGGTGGTGTCTAGGGGTAGGGGGACTAGCAGGGTGCTTGGCAGGGTGCAGGGGGGACTGGCAGGGGGGACTGGCAGGGGGAAGAGGGCTGGTGGGGGGTAGGGGGCTGGGGGGGGGGGGGGGGCAGGGGGCTGGTGTAGCCGGGGGCTGGTGGGGGGGCTGGGGTTGGGGGGATGGGGTTGGGGGCTGGTGGGGGGGAGGGATGTCCAGCAGGGGGGAGGGATGTCCAGCAGTGGGGCGGGTTGTCCGGCAGGGGGGCAGGTTGTCCGGCAGGGGGGCGGGCTGTCCGGCAGGGGGTCGGGCTGTCACGGGCTATCCGGCAGGGGGGAGGGGTGTCCGGCAGGGGAGAGGGCTGTCCGGCAGGGGGAGGGGCTGTCCGGTAGGGGGGAGGGGTTGTCCCGCAGGGGGGAGGGGTGTCCAGTAGGGGGGGGGAGGGCTGTCCAGCAGGGGGAGAGGTGTCCAGGCAGGGGGAGGGGCTGTCCAGTAGGGGGGAGGGGCTGTCTAGCAGGGGGGTGTTCAAGGGGGCTATCCAGGGGGTTGCAAGGGGGTGAAAGAGGGCTGTTCAGAAACCTAAGCCCATGCAGGTTATGAATGTATCTATAGAGAAAATGTAGTGCTGTCCAGATCTGGAAAATATCATAAAACATCCCACAGATACTTCACAGGCACCAGGTATAACTATTTCACCACCTATAGATAGTGAGAACGGTGGTATAAAATCTGGTAACTCTATTTCAAATCATAATTTCAATGTTTTGTTTAATGCAGTACTACATGAAATGCAAGTAGATTTTATCTGAGGATGAGCATGTGTGACCATGATTTCACCAAGAAGTTTGTTTAGTTGATAAACAGTTTTTCTGGTAATGTTTTCCAATTTCAAATATGGTTTATTTTATTTCCATAAACATTTTATAGTTTATTCTGTTTTATTTTCCAGACTGATTATATGTATGTTTTCCTAGATTACTCATATATAGCTACTTATGAATTTTGTTTCAAGTGTTTCCCAAGTGCTACTAAGAACCTATAGTATGGGGTGGTCCTACTATGAACCTATAGTATGGGGCCAGTGTCTATCAGGGGTCCAGTGTCTAGCAGGGATATATTTGCAGGGGGAGTCCAGCGTCCAGGGGGGAGTCCAGTGTCCAATAGGGGTAAATATGATTTGGGCATCCCAAGAACTAGTTTCCAGGGGGGAGTCCTGTGTCCAGCAGGGGTACAAGGGGGCTGGTAGGGGTGGGGGAGTAGGGGTCCAGTGTCCAGCAGGGGTAAATATGCAGGGGCAGTCCAGTGTCCAGGGGGGAGGGAGGGGGGTGCTGTCCAGGCAGGGGGGTGTCCAGTAGGGGGGAGGGGTGCTAAACATGGTCTGTAAATCTGATGTAGTTTAGTCTGTTCCTATCTTATCTCATGCTGCTAAACATGTCATAATTGGTGAATTAGTACCTGTTAAACCTGAATCTGGCAGTGCTGAAGATGTTGTGGTTATCAGATCAGATAAACTTGGTTATCAGATCAGGGGGCAGGGGGACTAGAATGGGACTGACAGGGGGCCTATCAGGGGGAAGGGGGCCTAGCAGGGGGCAGGGGGGCTGGCAGGGGGCAGAGGGGGATGAAAAGGGCACATGCAGGGGGTAGGGGGGGGGGGCTGGTAGGGGGACAAGCAGGGGGGTGATGGCAGGGGGACAAGCAGGGGGCAGGGGGGGGGGGCTAACGGGAGGACTAGCAGGGGGCTGGCAGGGGGACAAGCAGGGGGTAGGGGGGGCTGGCAGGGGGACAAGTAGGGGGCAGGGGGGTGGAATAGGGACAAGAAGGGGGCTGGGGGGGGGGGGGGCTGGCAGGGGGACATGCATGGGGCAGGGGGGCTGGCAGGGGGCAGGGGGGCGGCTCGTAGGGGGACAAGCAGGGGGGCTAGTAGGGGGAAAAGTAGGGGGGTTGGCAGGGGGACAAGCAAGGGGTGGCAGGGGGGACTAGCAGGGGCAGGGGGACTAGCAGAGGGGTGGAAGGGGGCAGGGGGGACTGGCATGGGGTGGCAAGGGGGGACAAGCAGGGGGAGGGGTGTCCAGACAGGGGGGAGGGGTGTCCAGGCACGGGGGGACTGGCAGGGGAAGGGGGCTGGGGGGGGGGAGGACTAGAAGGGGGTAGGGGGGCTGGCAGGGGGACAAGCAGGGGGAAGGGGGGGCTGGCAGGGGGACAAGCAGGTGGGGTGGCTGGCAGGGGGACAAGCAGGGGTATGGCTGGGGGGGGGGCTGGCAGGGGGACAAGCATGGGTGATGGCAGGGGGAAAAGCAGGGGGTGGCGGGGGGGACTAGCAAGGGGTGGCATGGGGACAAGCAGGGGGTAGGGGGGTTGGCAGGGGGACAAGCAGGGGGCAGGGGGCAGGGGGGATGGAAGGGGGAGAAGCATGGGGGGCTGGCAGGGGCTCAAGCAGGGGGAAGGGGGGGCTAGCAGGGGTGGCAGGGGGACAAGTAGGGGGTAGGGAGGCTGGCAGGGGACAGGGGGGCGGCTGGCAGGGGGATAAGCAGGGGGCTGGCAGGGGGACAAGCAGGGGGGCTGGCAGGGGGACAAGCAGTGGGGCTGGCAGGGGGACAAGCAGGGGGTTGCAGGGGGGACTAGAAGGGGGTGGAAGGGGGACAAGCAGGGGGCAGGGGGGCTGGCAGGGGGACATGTAGGGGGCATGGTCAAGGGGGGCTGGTAGGGGGAGAAGCAGGGGGGCTGGCAGGGAGACAAGCATGGGGAAGGGGGGCTGGCAGGGGGACAAGCAGGGGGGCTGGCAGGGGGACAAGCAGGGGGGGGACTAGCAGGGGGTGGCAGGGGGCAGGGGGGACTGGCAAGGGGTGGCAAGGGGGGACTGGCAGGGGGTGGCATGGGGTGTCCAGGGGGGTGTCCAGGGGATGTCGAGGGGGTGTCCGGGGGGTGTCGAGGGGGTTGGGGGTATTTTTTATGGATTTGGACACCCTATAGCCATGGTTTATACCGTGGCTATTGGTTTATTACCACGGTTATTAATCGTGGCTATAGACATAATGCCACGGTTATAAACTGTGGCAAATAAGTTTGTCCAGTTTTTAGTATAGCCACGGTTTGAGTGACTATAGCCATGGTTTAGAACCGTGGCTATAGCCCGAATTTCCAGTAGTGAAACATTTTGGAAATTACATGGTTGAAGGAAATTTATACCTTAATATAGTCTTAATATTTAGGTACTGATTTTGGAATAATAGAAGGTTGAATTTGGTAAATTATATTGGATATTCTTGACTACCTTGAAACTGATTAATGATTGGTATATTGCATCAGTGATGGAGTTTACAAAAATTCTTGGATAGAAGGAGTATATCAAGTATTCAATAAAGATTAAGGTGGCCTGAATGTAATGAATATGATTTTATGGTAATTCAATATGTTACCATGTTTTAAAATAATACATGATGAGGGTGTTCACATGTTATTCTGTGGAAAAAGAATCTTCATTGTGTTTATCATCGGCATAAATTTTGGACTGTGAGTATGGACATAAGTATTTTGGATAAGTCTAGTTTGAGATTATTTTTTTATTTCCATAAAAAGGACAACCCGGAGGTCGGGTGGCAACCCGTCGCGTCTGGCAAGGCCGCGAGACTTGAACCTGCAACTGAAGGGCAACAAGGGTGTATCACCTACCATTGGCCCACATGATGTCCTGGATTGAATAATGTTGTTTTTTAAAAAAAATTCTTCTAGATGAATTATAAATTCATTTTTTTAAAACCCTATATGAATAGGATAAATAGAATATTATTTTTATGTTCTATTATATTTTAGAGTGAAAGATATGTTTGTGGAAGAAATTAGTTAAAGGATGGGACTCTACTTGTCAAATATATATATTTCTTCTTCTCTTATTCTATGAAGAAATTAATTATTATACTTTATTGAAGGGATCTTAAAACAAAAAATGTGTTATCCTAATACCATATGTTTTGTTGAACCGATGGTATTTTAAATAATCATTGATTGATGAATTTAATGCCCTCAATTTTACACTTGTGTGTGATTGATGACCTCAATCACTACCTATGAATATTTGTGTTTCTCCTCCAATTATATGTCTATAATTTCCACCAATGTTCTCATAACCGAGATCATAATTTGGTGGTGACCCATAATTTCCCTTTTCCTCATATTAAGACTAAATTTTATTAACCGAATTTCTGATGTGGGCTTTCCCAAAGGTATTTTATATTTTCAAGCTTTTTTTAAAAAAATAATTTCAAATTTCAAGGATTCAATTTATTGAAGAAGGGAATAATGTAACACCACAAACTTCAATGGTACGCTTCTCTTTGAATAATAACATAGTGTTTTTGTACGAAACTTTGAGTTCTAACACACACCACGACCACTCAAAGTATCTGTTATGAATAGTAATACCCACTTTTTGAAATTTTATAAATTTTACCTCTCAAAATGACCTTCATTTTTGGATTTGGAAGATCGAAATTAGCCAAGGGTGAAATTTCGGTACTTTTCGGATAACGTCCATATTTTGATGAATAGTGATAATTTCTTAATTTTAAATAAAAACAAATTCTTTAATCGAAATAATTAATAGTGATAAATAATGAATTTGAGTGGTTTTAAATTATATTTAGAATATATTTTTACCATTTAATTAAATTTTGTTCATTGGACATAATTTCACATTTAAACAGAACATAAACAAGTGTCAATCTTTGGATAGTTATTATTTCTTAAAAACATTCATTTTGTTTTAACATCAGGAATTAATTTTAAATTAATAAATGAAACTTATATGTTTTGAATTTGGTGAAATATACTTCATTATTGAATTTTTAATATCAAAATTTCATTAGGGTAACTTTTTGGTATTTTTCTGAAAACATTCAATTTTTGATGAATACTGAAAAACAACGAGTTACGGTTTAAACCCGGCTTTTTATTTAAATAATTATTTATATTATTAAAATTTATTTTAGGTCAAAATCGATACATAATACCTATATAAATTAAATATAATTCATTAGAGTCAATTTAAAATAATTTTAGATATATAAAAATTTTATTGAACTTTTTCACCGTCTTTTACCCACCTCCTAGGAGAATTTGTAAATTCACAAAAAACATATTTTTACCGCTTCTGTGAGTTGAATTTCAAAAATCCGAGGGACATGGTTAATATCAAGGAGTAAAAGGTCGTTCAATAAGATAAAAATAATTTTTTTTGAATAGTAACTTTTTTACTTTTATTTACCACGGTAAAAAGTAATTAGGGTAATTGACTGTAAAAATGATATTATTATTACCCTAACACATGTCCTAATTCTATTGGAACAGTTTAATTCGACCAAAAACATCCTTAGGAATAAATTATGACCATTTAGGTCCACATGGAATAGATTAGGACATTTATTATTATTTAATTCTAAGAAGTGTTAAAAGAGTTAAAATCAAAGTAAAATAACTAAAAAAAATTTAATATAGGGTCATACATAAGATAAATTAGATTATAAATATTAATTAGAAAGATAAAAATATTTCCTATATAATGGTATTTTAATTATAATTTTTTGACATTAAATAATTATATTTATTTATGACACAATGATGATGTAGTAATTACCTTATTAATGAATGAATCAAATAAATGGTAATATAAATATCAAAATAAATATAATTTAAAAGTTTTTATGACATCCACGAATTTTCTACACGACTATGAAATGTTATTTCTGATTCATTGTATCCTGTTCTAATTAATCATGTTGTGAGGACTTTCACAAAAACAAAATACCAATTAGTGTCAAAATTGACTTAAATTAGTATTTAAAACAAATATTATATGATTAATTGATATTATATTCCTAAAAATATAAGGTTCGGCCAAAGGACATATATCATGACAGGTGCATTATTAATGGACCACTTGGGGGTCTCTCGGAAGTTTATAGTATCTTTATTAACCATATAATATAAAAATACAATGTGACATGCTAAGTGTCAAACTAATTAACCAAGAGTTAAAACTAAAAATAAGGTTAATATAATGACCCAAACCTATATAAAATCTTTTGGTTGAAAGGATTTCGACCCATCCCAACCTTATGATTTTAATAATCTACTTTATATCCATTAAAAACTGAATAGGAAATTATTATAAAACCATTCTTTATGTTTTTCTTAAAGAGCCCCTCCTCCCCCCTTATAAAAGGACACCCTTTCTATCCAATTCCCCACACCTGTCAAGCCTTTTTGCTAGTCCAACCTCTGACCAATTAAGCTCTGTACATCCCTCTACTCCTCTTAGAAGCCTTACCTTAGGCAGAAGGCACTTCAATATTTCTTTTAGGTTCAAACAAAAGGGAGTTACCCAAATTAAAGGTAACGATTTCTCTTAGATTCTTTTATTTTATTATACATCTCCAACACCTAAACTCTTCTAATTATTTTCTTTTGTAACAAAACCAGTATCCAAAATCTACTAGGATATTTTTAATAGAAGTATTAAAACTACACTTACACATACCTCCATCTAATGGGTGATGAACATAATATTTCTGTGGATGGCAACCAAACGCCTCAAGAAGTGATGATTGTTCAATTATCTCCTACCAACTCTCCTGGTGGCCATTATGATGGAACTATAATTAAATATGATATTCATGATATTTACATTATATATAAGCTTATGTATTTCCATTTTATATCATACCATTATTCTTTTCATGTTGTATATATATACGATAATTTCATTTGAGGAAGTGCGGACTACCGCCCCCTCAAAGTGATATGACTCGTTCATACCATAAATGGAACGTATAAAGGATGGTGTTAATGAACATAAGTAAAAAATATATGATATTATATTATACTAGAATAATAATATACCTATGTATCATTTTTATTCGATTCCTTTTAAATTGAAAAATTAAATGGAAGTAGCATTCGTGCGTACGTACGGATTACCGTCTCCACGAACGCGATGAGATTAATTTCCCCATAACACCCATTCAATAATAATTATCATTTTATGATTAAAACTAATTTTTAAAGACTTGATATCATTCTGGATATGAATATGATATAACCTATCCATAACAAACACGACTTACGTAACAAAGCATATATGGGAAAACGAATCAGTTAACACCCGAAACGACGATAATACTAAAATATTATTAACAAATCAATATTAAAAGAGCATATATGATATCATATTTATGAATATGATTCTTGTATAATTATTAAGAATTATTTAACTATTATACAGTAGGTTAACATACACACTATCAAGGAAAAGTACAGGTAAGTGGTTTTCATCTCACTCCTTATACCCATGAGATTCATGCCATATTTCCACTATTACCTTTTGTGTGGTGTATGTACTGCCAATTATTGTATTCTTTATGTAATACACTTTATGTTATGTGTATTTACATATTAATTGTATGAAACCTCTTTTAGGGGGTTTATGTTTCATATGTTACCAAATTGGTAAGGGTTAATTTCTCAATCTCATTATTATCTGAGATTGTTTATGTGTAAGTATTTACTGGGACATTTTTATCATCCATGTCCATTTGTAATAAAATTTATTTCAAATTGAGTATTTTAAATATTAGTGAACGGTACTGTTTATCAAGATCATAATTTTAAATGTTTTAATGATTTATCTTTCTAAATGTTTTTAATTAATGTCCTTGTTTTCAAAATGATTTCATGGATTTATTTAAAGGGACATGAATGTTTTAAAATGTTAATTCTTTTCAAAAGATTCAAAGTGGTATGGGACACTTTGATTCAATAATTTCTTTAAATGACTTCTTTTCCAAATCGTTTTACTTTTAAATGTTTTCATGAAAAGGGGTATTTCTATCAAAGAGTTTTACAAATCTTTTCCATCTTGTCAAATCCTTTAATGGATTTTAATCTTCTTTTGAAGTTGATTTATTATGATAAAAAACTTCCGTATTCTATTGAAGGTTTTGTGATATGATTAACTGTGGATGTGTAATTTTTATACCATTAATGGTTTATTGTTAAAGTATTGACATTTCTTATCCTAGTTTTAATATGAATGTTTATGTTATGTTTCATCCTTTTCATATGTGGAATGTATTGGACACAGTTAGTGATGGGTGGAGCCCGCTATTGTTCCTCAATGCATCGGTAGGTCTCATGAGACAACTAGACATGGAATTGGCCGATGCCCTTTCCCAATCTGATATATGGTTTTGGTCGAGGCCTTAATCATTATTAGACGTCTTGGCCGAGGCCTTGACCAAATGTTTTAGAATGTCTGGCATTATACATTCCCTCATTATGGAAATAATATTGATGGTTCATGTGGTTATTCAACTAGTATAATACCCATGATTATGTTTTATTATGACATTATTTACTCAACTCATATTCTTTCCAAAAAAGTATTCATTTTTATTATCGGAATAAAGGTATGTGGTTTTAATTATTGAACATGCTTAATATTTATGTCATTTTTCGCTATATTTCTTACCGTTACTGAGCGTTTGAGCTCACCCCTTTCTATGTTTTATTTTTCCCAGGATTCCAAGAAGTGTATTATGATTGATATGAAGGGTTAAGCTAAAGGAAAAAAATGGAGATCTCAAAGAACTATTTATGATATGTTTTATTTTTGAAATTGTAATGTAATGTCAATGTATATAATATATTTCCATGACTGGAAAACTGATCAGTCCTTTGGGACATGATTCCCTGTAATCATGACAATGTATTAAAATAATGCACCGACTCCGGGTAACTGGGGTCGGGGCATTACACCTCATGTCCTCAGAAAAGACCAAGAAACTATTTAAGAAATTCATTTATATATTGCAAAAAAATACACTTTTCAAAAATATTTGGATTTCCCACAATCATTTTAGTTATGTATACATTATTTTAAGTTTACCAAATCGATATATTGGAAGTAATTCCCAATGGGATTTTGTAGTTATAATCACATCTGTAAACGATCATGGGTTGATAGTGAATAAAAAATGTGATTTTGCTATATAGAAGATAGATATGGGATCAATGTATACATTTCAAATCCATGTTAATAATGACATCCAACTCAAGCAATGGAATGCTAAGTGGACTTATATGAAGTACATTCCCAAAAAAACATTTGAATCATATTTGTAGATATTGGTTTCAATCATTACACCATTATATGTTTTCACTAATTGTTTGGTATCTAATGATTTTTTTACATACATATCATAGAATACATTAAAAAAAGAATTTTTAGAATTGGATTCAAATAAGTCATTTTCAGTTCATGATTAATTGAATATTGTATATTCCATTAGAAACTAAATGACACACAATTTCATAATGTTGATTTCATAGGAACTAATTTTCATCTTTTTATTCATAATTTTTTGGTGTTTATTGACATTATTATCTTTTTTATGGGTTCACATGTTCCCTAAATTTCCATACATCTTATTAATTATTTAATAGATTATATGAGGTTCATTTTTGCATGATTTCATTTCGTATACTTCATTATTTGACATATTAATATACCATTGATAATCATGTACTGTATCACAGTCTCATCCAAAATTTATCTATGTACTTTTACATTTTTGAGAAAATCACCCATACAATACATCCAAAAAATTGGAACATAAGAATTTGACTCTTATTCCCAAAATATAAATTATTACTATAGTTTAATTGGAAATGAAATTTTTTATTTATTTCCCCAAAACTACATGAATATTATTTTCTTAATTTATTGATTCCAATATGGTAGTACCACCACCTATTTCATAAATGATATGGATGTAAAATATAGAAAATTCCTATTTGAGACATTAATTTAATGAAATAAATAATCAATCAGTATTCCATTCTTCTTCAATGGTAATACAAAAAGTGGACCATGTAGATCTCTTGAAATATTTCTCTCTATTTTTTATATCAAGGCATTATCACTCAGTTTTATTTCGATGATTTTATGGAAAGTATTTTTAAAATATACCTCTATAAACACCTCCATTCAACTGATTCATGTTCATCCCCCAATCTCAAATTCTTAATGAGAGTACACCGTTGACTAGTTTCAACTTAAAAATGATAAATTTCAAAGAATAAATATCCCTAAAATAATTTGTGGATAATTGGACATTTATTTTAATTTTTATTATTCTATTACTTGTATAATAGTAGATTAGATGACCCACTAATGGAGGTTGTACATTTATACAGTATTGAAGTATTACAGAGTTACTCCATACATTATGTGATTTTTGTTTTTCATGGATTATTTATTATTAAATTATAATGATATTCGGGTGAACATAACGATGATTTTTTCATTAAAGATCTGATTTTTTGGGGATTCATATTACGTTAATTGAGACAATATTGATCAAAATCATTGTTAATCCAGTTTACACAGATTTATCAATTGATTAACACAAAAATGGTTTGTATGGCATTTATGAAATATTAATTAGAGTCTGAAATCATATATGTGTGAGAATAAATTCAATGATTCGATAAATTATGACATCTTTAATTCAACAGATGAAATATTATTTTCATCCTACATCAATATTTTTAAAATAAATTTTTTCGGTTCTATCATCATTTTCTTCACATAAAAAAAAATAATAACTGACCTATTCTATTAAATGGAATGAGATGGATCATATATAATAAAAATAAATTTTTATTAAATTTACATAAATAACCATTAAATATTGTAATTAAAAACATCCTAAAATATTTAATTATTATATTTAGATACAATAGAAATTAAAAACACATTTTAATCAAATTATATGTAATGACTCACCAATTCTCATTTTCTTGGGAGTACATCAAGTCATTTCTAGGCCTGAAGTGACATCTCTAATATTCCAAAGGCTAGAAAAAATTACAGAATGGTTTCAAATTGAAGTGGGGGTGATTTACCAATTATTAAATAAACCAATAAACCTACCAAACATAACAAAAAAAATCACTATATGATCCATGACCAAATGGAATACAACCCAATAATTCAAGTATCCTAAAATCCCAACGAAATATACAACAGTAGAAGAATAACCAAGTATCAATGTCCCCAACAGATAGACTACTCAAGACACCACAAAGTCCTCAAGACTCCATGCTTCACAGGATTTAATATCCAAAAACTCTGAACAACCCAAATATCACGAGGTTGAGCTAAACATGTGTGAAACATTACCTTTTCCCATGTCCCGAAAGATAGAATCTGCAAAATTACCAAGTTCCAAAGCAGTGGTGAGTATAAAACTCATTATGTTTTTTCCAATGAAATACCTACTAATGAAATTAGGATAGAAGAATTTGCAAAAATTATATAAAAAATTTATATAAAAAAATTTCTCAAAAAAGTTTATAATAAAATATAAACTAGTTTCCAAAACCATTCATTACCAAAACCATAGAAGTGAAATTGAATCCAATTTTCCAAGAAATAGGTTTTTGCAAAAAAAGAACAAATCAATCATTACAACCATTTCACAATATCCCATGATCAGCATTCCCAACCATTCCTCAAACCCATGGAACCAACCATGAATGCTACATTATGACAGTTCTATACTCATGAGTTGTTTCTCGTCGATCTACCATGTTGCAACAGGGTAATTGTTTCCCATGTGCTATTAACCCTTTGGCACTGAGCACAAGGTCAAATTTCAACCAAGCCTCATGTGTGAAATTCCCATGGGCCATTAATCCATTGGCACTGAGAACATAGTCATATTTCAACCATTCCTTGTATATACAACATGAACACACACCAAATATTCCCTACAATCATGCCAAAACAAACCATTCAATAAAAAAAAATTTAATTGAAAATCATTTTTTTCAATACCATTTCAATTCCAAACCATTTAAATTACAAAACATTTCAATAAAAAGAAATTTTTATTGAAAAAATTTTCTTCTAAAAATATCTTTTTCATCAACCATTTTTCAATTCTAGAAAGTCTATAATTAAAAATCATTATTTTAAATTCATGAAACTAAACCCCCTTTTGCCCAAAAATTCACCAAGATCACACAATTTGACAAAAACCATAAATCATAACAAATAATGATTTTTACAAGAATTTCACAATAAATAAACCAATTTGAATCTAATACAATCAATACTTGGAAGAAGAGATGAGAGTGAATCCACATACCTTGATGGATTTAACGAAACATTGACAATAGAAGAAGAATGCACAAGAAAGCAGGTTGATTCTTTATCAGTGACCTTAGTTATCTTATCCTGGCTAGATCATGAATCACCATTGAATTATTTAGCATACAAAAACGTAGATATACCCACTATATGTTCATATATGAGAATTAATGGAGATATTATAAGTAGATCTATGCTTATCTAAGAAAACATGACTAATCCGGAATGAATGGTGACACACATCACGAATCGCACTCGAAATTACCATGTGAAGGCTCTGGGATCGCTACAAATCATGTGGGGAGGGTTCTCCAGCCTTTTAGGTAGAGTAATATTGAAATAGGGGCGTTTTGAATCCCAAACAAAACATATAGATCAAATATGAGTAATCTCCTAGAAAATAGGATATAGATTTTTCCTCTGCGTATGGTTTGACTCCACAGTTTGGGCCAACCGTGTATGGATCATGTGACCTTCCATTTTGTCCAAAAACTTCTTATAAAAACACAAAACTCTCCCATACTTTACCTTTACACTTTTTATGGAGAAAATTTTTTTATGGAAACATTCCACTTTATGGAAACACCCAACATTATGGAAACAACCCACATTATGGAAACACCCCACTTTAGGGAAACAACCCACATTATGGATACAACCCACTTTATAGAAACAACCCAATTTATAGAAACAAACAACATTAAAGGAACACACAACATTATGTAAAGAACCAATATTATGGAAACATCTAACTTTATGGAAACTCTCTATATTATGGAAAGACGTTATTTTTTTGAAAATCTCTATATTATGGAAACCCAATAGAAGACACAACAATTTTAAAACCATTATGAAAGGGGTTATGTACCCGAAACAAGGGGGTACTACATTATCCTAACTGTTGGACTTTCCATCCTAAAAAAGATGAAAATCCATACTGGCCAAAAAGAGTTCCGACCACTGGTCTTTTATTTCCTTCGCACATTCCCAAGTCTCTTCCTGAATCTTACCATGTTTCTATAACACCCAAAAAAGTCTGATGATTCTCCCATGCAATACATTATCTTAGTTATCCATGATCCTCACTGGTATATATACCAATGAAGTATCTGTTTCTATGTCCACATGATCCCATCTGAACACATTGTCCGGATCAGGCTAATACTTCTTCAACTGAGATCCGTGGAATAAATTATGCACTATGATAAACCATGGTGGTAAGTCCAACCGATATTCCACCTCTATAACCCATTCTAGTATCTCAAAAAGGATATTTTATATAGGCTATAACTTTCCATGCTTCCCAAAGTGACGATTTACATGCCTGGGAGAGATCCTCAAGAGGACATGATCACCCACAGCGAACGACAATAGTATTCAACGGTGATCTGCATTATATTTCTGACAACTCTGAGATGTCTCCATCATATTTATAATCAAAATGGATCCAATATTTTATTTATTTGAAAATTAATGGCCCAACTAGTGATTTTTCACATGTTTCTACCCAGCATAGTGGAGAAGGACATGGACGCCCATAAAATTATTCAAACAGAGCCATGTGTATCGAGGATTGATATATGTTATTGTATGTGAACTCCTCTAAAGGTATATGACCCTTCCATGAGCCACCAGAATCCATTACATAAGCCCGCAACATGTCTTACAATGATTGTATCGTCTGCTTGAATTTCACACCCGTCTGAAGATGATACACCATTCTCACAGTCAACTGATTCCCTAGGCCTTGTTGTAAGGATTTCTAAAAAAGAGACCTGGACGTCATATATCTACTTGAGACTATTGAAACTGGTACACCATTTATCTTTACAACTTCTCGTATATAGATTTTAGAATGATCCTTCACCGTATGAGTTTCAATAATAAGTATGAAATGGGCCAACATTGTTTGATGATTCACTATCACCCAAATGGCATCGTTTTTCTGGGCCATTCTTAGATGAACTATAACAAAATCCATTACTATCTGATCCCATTTCCACACTAGCATAGGCAATGATTGTAACATATATGATGGTCTTTGATGCTCTATTTTAACCAGCTAAAAATTTAAGAACTGTGAGGTGAACTCGGCCACCTTTCTTTTCATGCCACTCTCCAGAAACTGTGACATCAACGACTTATAAATATTATGTTTACCTGGACGTACAACACATATTTAATTGTATTAATCCTGAAGGAGTTGTTCTTGACAAACCATAGGTACAACCATCCAATAATTGAAACATAAAAGTGAGCCCCCATTTAGTTTCCAGCCCTCAATGGTTTCCCCACCATTTGGTTTTGTACGTACAACAAGACATTCTCCATCAGATGTTTGTGCTTCTATGATAATTTTAACTAAATCATGAACAAGCATAGTTGAAAAGAAAACTGCAACATCACATTGGTCTTCACAATCCCCATGCTTGTTAGCTAAGACTGACATAAACGACCATTCATCTATCCCTTCTTTCTCCATTTGATAATATGACATTCTACTCAATGCATCTCCCACCGAATATCCTTTCCCGAGTGTGTAAATCATGTAAATGTCAAAAAATTTGAGATACTCTACCCATATACTTTCCTCATATTCAAATATCACCGTGAAAAAATGTGTTTGAAGGTGTTGTGATCCATAAACATAGTAAAGTTCTCTCCAAAGAGATAATGTATCTGGGTTTTCAAAGCATGGAGGACTGTATCAAACTCTAAATAATGTGTTGTGTAATTCTTCTCATGCACCCTCAACTGCCTTGAACCATAAGTAACCAAGTGAAATATTTTCATGAGAACACAGTCGAACCGTGATATAGAAGCATCACAATACACCACATATCTTTGTCCATATTCATCTAAGATCAAGATAGGTATTGATGTAAGCAAAACATTCAGTTTCTGGAAAGACATTTGATATTCCTCCGTCCATTGGAATGAAGCATTCTTCTTTGTCAGAGCTATCATTGGTGAAGCTAGACATGTGAAATAACTCACAAAACGTCGATAGTAACTAGCTAGACCATGAAAACTTCGTATCTCAAAAACATTATTATGTGGTTTCCAAGATATAATGAATTCTATCCTTTTATAATTAATAGAAACACCTTTCTCTGAAACTACATGGCCACGAAATTGTACTTCTTGTATCCAAAAACCCACACTTTGATAATTTGGCATTCAAATGATGATCTCTCACGATTTTTAACACTGTTTCCAGGTGCACCTCATGATCAGACTTTATCTTTGAATAGACCAAAATGTCATCCATAAACACCACAACGAAAAAATCCAAATATTTTTGAAATATTTTATTCATCAACGCCTTGAAGACTGCTGGTGATTTCATTAGACCAAAATTAATGGCAGCATATTCACGGTGTCCATATCTACTTCTGAATGCTATCTTTGGATTATTCTTTTTCTGAACACTCAATCGGTGATATCCTGATTGCAAGTCAATCTTGGAGAACCACTGAGCTCCCCTTTATTGATCGAACAGATCATCAATGCCTCGAAGTGGATATCTGTTCTTTATCATGACTTGGTTAAGCTTACGATAATCAATACATAGCCGAAATGTTCCATCATCCTTCTTCATAAAAATAACCAGTGCTGCCCATGGAAACGTACTTGGTCAAATATAACCATTTCTTAGCTCCTTTAACTGCTCTTTCAATTCTCATCACTCTCTTGGTTTCATCCATTAAGATGGAAGGTAAATAGGACTGGTACCCAAAATGAGATCAATTTTAAACTCCACTTCCCATAGAGGCGGTAACCCTGAAAGTTTTTGGGAAATACATCTATAAATTTATACACAATAGTTGGAAAAAAAATTTCCCCAATCACTTCCATTGATGCCCAATTCAACGTTACCAATTGGTAAGATATCGTTCCCACCATTGTTCCCAAAAAACTTTTTAGACCCTTCTTTACAATCATCTCTCCTCTAATGAGATGCTAGATTCCATCATCAGTCTTGAAACTAACTATTCTCCTTTATCAGTCTATTTGAACCTTGAACGTTTTCAGCCAATCCATAGCTAGGATTATATCATAGACATCCATATCCAACAATATGATGTACCATTTCAACTGAGATCCATCAACAGTTATAGCCCAAGCTCTTCACATGATGGCTTGACATTCTCTATAATTGAGAAGAGTATGAAATTTTATCATTAAAGGCATCATTTGAAGTTATAAAAATAGAGAATAGGTTCCCAACTTTCTCTTAAACTTAGTTATAGAGTTCTCAACTCCTCTCGTGAAGAAAACCACACTTCCTCTACCTGGATTATCAGCGGAGATAGATATTGTAAACGTGGTATCCAGTTGCAGTCCCAACTCAATGGTTTGAAAAGCCCGAGTGATGCTTTGCACCAACTATTGGTTCACCTGTGGGTTGGGTGCAACCAAATTCTCAACATCCTCTTTGTGTTAGTTTGGACGACGTCTATCAAATCAACTATCATAAAATTGTTTTCCAAAACACACTTTTTCCCATGATCATGAATTTTTGAAAACACTTCAAGTGATTTTGAAAATTAATCCATTTTTAAAAACCGATAAGAATTCAATTTTTAAAAATCATTAAATTGAAAACCAATTCCATACTTTTTAAAAAATTAACACATTTGTTCACAACATGAATCTTTCCTTGATATGATGTACGCACTTCTAGTGGGATGTCATTCCTCTACAATCCATGTAATGTTAGTCTCATTGGCTAAACCCATTACAATAATATTTCGAAATCCTAGAAGTTTCTCCAAAAACATATTTATCCAACTACCAGGTAACTTGAATTTCAACCTAAAAGGGTTAACTACGTCCTTTTATGCTACAAATTTCATGTTCTAGAAATCCTACTCTGTTCTAAGATTCCCATCCAAGGAAAATAAAAGAAGGGATTTAATCTCCAAAACTAGAAACATTTATTAATAATTGTTAGGAAAGGATTGAAAAAGATAACTTCATTTGTGATGACCCACCAATTCTCATTGGCTTGAGAGTAGAATGAGCCATTACATGGCCTTAAGCAACATCACCATGATGCCAAAGGCTAGAAATAAATTCTGAAGGGATTCAAATAATACTGGGGGAGATTTACCATTTAAAAAAATAAACTAATAAACCTATCAACCATAACCAAACATTAACTATATGATGCATGAACAAATGGAAGATAGCTCAACGAATTCATATATCTCAAAATCACATCAATGTAATCAACATCAGAAGAATAACCAAGTATCAAAGTCCACTGTGGAAAGACTACACAAGACTCTCCAAAGACCTCGAGACTCCATGCTCCACAGGCTCCATGATCCACAATCTCTAAACAGACCAAACATCACGAGGTTCTGCTAAACACAATTGAAACATTACCTTTTCCCTTATCCGGAATGATAGCATCTGCAAAAGCTCCAAAGGGCCAAAGCAGTGGTTAATATAAAACTCAGTAGGTTTTTGCCTATGACTTCCCTACTCACGCCACTTCAATAGAAGATTTAGAAACAATTATATAAAATATATTATATAAAGAAACTTCTGAAAAATTGTTTATAAATAAATATAAACATGCTTCCAAAACCATTCCTCACCAAAAGCATACATGTGAAATTGTAACCAATTTTCCCAGCAAGATATTTTTCAAAAAAAATAACTAAACAATTATTACAACCATTTCACAATATCTCTTTATTAGTATACCCAACCATTACTCAATCCCATGCATACAACCACACATGTTATGTTATGACACATGCATAATCATGACCATTTTCTCGATGATCTACCATGTCGTCATAAGGTAATTGTTTTCCATGTTCCATTAACCCTTTGGCACCAAGCACATGGTCATATTTCAACCAAGCCCTGTGTATGAAATTCACATGTTACGTTTACCCATTAGCACCGAGAAAATGGTAATATTTCAACCATGCCCCATGTATGAAACATGAAAACATACCACATATTCCCAACAATAATGTGAAAACAACCCTTTCAATAAAAACACCTTTTTATTGTAAACCTTTTCTCTCAAAACCATTCCAATGCCAAACCATTTCAATTCCAAACAATTTTAAAAAAACTCCATTTTTATTGACAACCATTTATTTTGAAATTATCTTTTTCCTCAACCATTAGAAATTCCAGAAAATCCATAATTTAAAATCATCATTTTAAATTCATGAAACTAAACCCCCTTTTTCACAACTATTCTCCAAGATCACTCAATATCACAAAAACAATAAATCCTCACAAATAATGATTTTCCATGCATTTCAAAATAAATAAACTAATTTGAATCTAATAAAATCAATTATTGAAAAAGGAGATGAGATATAGTCCACCTACTCTGAAGGTTTTAATGAATCGTTGACAACATGAGAAGAACACATAAGAAAGCGGGTTGATTCTCCAAGAAAGGCCTTTGAAATCTTATACTAGAAAGATCACGACTAAACATTGTATTATTTGGAATCCGAAAATATTGATCTTCCCAATATAGGTTCTAATCAGAGAAATAATGGAGATCAAAGAAGTTAATCTAAGATGATCTAAGAAAACATGACTAATCTGGAAAGAATGGTGACATTCCTCAAGAATCACACTCGAAATCACCAAGCGAAGGCTTTGGGTTGGATCCAACTCATGTGAGAAGGGTTCTCTAGCCTTCTAGGGATATTAATATATATATATATATGGGCGTTTTTATGCCAAAACAAATATAGAAAAAAATATGAGTAAGAACCTAGATAATAGGATCTAGATTTGACCTCTACGAATGGTTTGACCACAGGTTTTGGGCCAACCGGGTATTGATCATGGGACCTTACACTTGGTCCTAACACTCATTATAAAACCCAAAAACTATCCAATAAATCATTTTTACTCTTTTTATGGAAACACATTTTTTTTGGAAACGTCCCACATTATGGAAACACCCCACATTCTGGAATCAACCCACTTTATGGAAACACCCCACTTTATAGAAACAACATACTTTATGGAAATCCACCTCATTAGGGAAACAAACCACTTCATAAAAACAACCAAAATTATGGAAACACCTAACAATAGAGAAATAACCAACATTATCTAAACACATAACTTTATTGAAACTCTCTATATTATGGAAACTCTCTATTTTTTTTTGGAAATTCTCTATTTTATGGAAATCCAATAAAAGACACACCAATTAAGAAAACCTGAGGAAAGGGGTTATGTACCTAAAATCAGGGGTAATACCTTTTACATCTCCCACACATATTAATAAATGTCAAACCCATATTTACATATCATATTTAACACCCTTCTACATCACCTGGGTTCTGGAAATATAAGAATGGCTAAGATTAAGTTCTATGTAGTGGTAATCATTGGGGATATCAACTAAAGATCATATAAATGATATATATGTGTACATAGTTATGATAATATAATCAAATTTCATGGAACAAATATAATAACCATTACTAATAAATCATGTATCATAAATCTTGAGTAATTACATATCCCTTTTAGAATAACACATGTTACAAGTTATATGGGTATATTAATATGAGTTAATAAACCTCATACACGAAAACATGTCATGGGATTAGGAATCTAACATAATTTTGATTCAAAATAATAAACATATAAAATGATTGAATTAGAGAAGGATCACTAAAAACCCATTATCACATTTTAATGAACAACAATTGATGGCTTGGGTTTACTACCCAATCCCACCAAACATTAATGGGTTATGTTCACTCTATAGAAACTTAATTTAATCCCAGGAGATATAATTATATAAGAAATTAATTGGAAGGAAATATAACTCATGGAACACATGTCAAATATTGAGGAATATATATATATATACATATTCCAAATGAATATGAAGACATTCATAATTGCATCATATTTAAATTAACCCATAAGAATGAAGTGGGATTATAGAAAAAATCTACAACACTTGATCTATATCCATCTATAGTACGTAGGTGGATGGTGTCATTGCATTATATCACAAGTGAATAATGAGAAACATTAAAGTGTTTTTAAAAATATAAAGAATTTTTTTAATAACATTATAAAAAACTAAAAATAAGATGAAATACCACTTAAATTTTATATATTATTTATTTAAATGTAAATAATTTATAAAAAATAAAATTGAATTATTTTTTCAAAACAACTATAACATCAAATAGATGTTTTTTACATAAAAATAATGAAGGTGATTTGAAAATGAGTATGTGGGGGAGATATTAAAATAATAATCCTTTCTATACTTTTATATTGATGTTCAAGGTTAAATAAGATAAAAATATATGACAAAAATTTAAAGGATAATTTTTTCATTATTTCTTAAAAAACTTATGCCCAAAAAACATACATTAATGAAGCATAAATTTATATAAAAATATATTTATCAAAATAATAATTCAGTAAATAATGAGAATAATTCATGATAAAAATTTATAGATAATGTTTTCTCCACATACTAGAATTGTTTCTATTGAATTTTGAACCAATTAATATAAAATTGATAGAATATAAGTATAATAAATATATAAAATGAGTATTTTAAATTTTAATATTTTATAGTCAAGGAATCTATAATTTTATTAAATTTTAATTTAAACATATAGAATCTATATTTTGAATTTGGATTAGGAATGAAATCCATAAATTAAACATTCAATTGGTTTACTTAATTATAAATATCATTATAATAAATTTAGGATTATTTTTAATATTCATCAGAAAATTATTCAAATTTTTTTCACTTGATATAATTCATTTATAATTTCTTCTCTCCAATATATTATTTAATTGTTGTTAAAATTATATTCAGGTGACCAACATTATATTTTCTATTAGTGCTTGTATATTTATAATATATTTCTTGTTTCTTGGTCATGTTTTAATCACATTAATAATGTCCACTATAATTTAGTATTTTTTTATTATATTGATATGAATTATAATAGTAATTTAATAATGATTAAGGCATCGATTTGTGTGAATCTCTTTAAAAACTATTGTTTTTTTTTATTTTGAATGAATAGAAATGAATTACTTTATTAATCCAGACAATTATATATATTAGAATTAAATAATTATTAATAAATATTTAATTAATAATTATTATATATTATTATTAGTAATTATTTTCCCTTAATATTTTATGACGTAATTGTATGTGAATCATTCATATGGGTGGTAAAAATGGCCAAATCAAGAACCCAATATATTTTTTTACTGAGTAATTACATATAGTTTTATATTTATAATATAAAAATAATAGAATCATACTGATTTATTATTATTAATAATTTCATAAATCTTACTCAAAAAGAGATAGATGTAGTAGATAATGAGAATTTATTTGGGAGAGTTTAACACTTTTGATGAAAATATGAATATCTCATTAGAGGTAGTCATAGAAATGACATAGTTTTGTTTTACGATTATAAATATGGGTTCATAAATATTATAGAGTTTTTTTACTAATATAATATAGGCAGTTATAATTGTGAAATTATAAGTAAATATATTGGATATTGTGAGTGGGGGTGGGGGTAGGGGTCCTTTTTTGGTGACCATGAGATGAATTTTTAAAAACTCACATTCCAGTAATATTAAAGGATTTAATTTTATAAAATCAATATATAAATAATCTATAAAATATAGAAAACGAAATATTCATTTTTTAAATTTCATTTGACTTAAATGTAATAATAAATTTTTAATGAAATTTCCGGTCCTTTCCAAGTATTTAAATGCTTTTTCAATATTTCACCGTCTACTGATGAGAAAATCAATTACATTGTAATTTTTTTTTAAAGTATTATTTTTCCTTAATGAAACAATTTTATATTCAAATTTAAATTTTAAATAACATTTTATTGGATTCAATTTTTACTTCTTTAAAAAAAATTATTAGTCTTATTCAATGCATAATACCTATATATAATATTTTGGAAAATAAATTATCATTCCCAAAAATTTATTTTTCTTCCAAAATTGAAACTAATAATCATTATACTAATAATTATTAAGTTAAATTTATATATAATTAATAAATATCATTAATATCATTCATTAATACCAATATATTTAATTATTAGTAAAAATATAATGAATATAATGTTAAACAATTCCTTAAAATTTATCCAGTTTTATTATTAAATGGGTTTACTCATATTACATTATTTATATTCAATCCACTCAATTTATCCCATCTAAGAGTTTTATAATAATAAATTACTAAAAATTAATATATTCATAAAAATATAATCAATAAAAAGTATAGTGATAATATGAAATTATAAGTAATTTTTATATTTTTATTTATTTAAAGAAGATTTAATATATAATTTTGAAAATTTTCCCATAACTTAAATAACATAAAAACACATATTAATCAATATAACATCCAATTTATTTATTTCATAAGAATATATACCAATGAAAATATATCCAAAAAATATATCCGCGAAGACTGTTAATATAAAAACCATACTATATTATAAAATCATTTTCCCATCTAATTTAATTTATTTTAAAGTTTTGTATTTCATGAATAATTATTTCCATTCATTAGTTAAAATTTATGTCATGAACAAGAAATAAAACCCCAAATACATAGATTTCATGTTTTTTATTTTGGTATACTTTTTTATTTATTCAAGTCTTAATTATCTTAATGATGTCTCATATTAAATTTTTATATTTCATAAATGTTTATTTGGAAATGTAGTATTTTGTCACAATAAATAATATTTTGGTTTGTACTGTATTAGTGATTCTTTTGTTACAATATACTGAACAATTAATATTTAACTAAATATAAACATAACATAAAATCATGGGGTGTTAATATTTTTATTTCCAATAGTAATTATATATTAAATGTATATGGATAGTATAACAATATGGATAAGATATATAAAATAATTGTTTATATTTTTTCTTTTTATTGATAAAATTAATAAAAAAGAGCCTCAACACTACGGATTTTCCCATTAAATAAAAAAAGCATGTGCCTATCATTCAATAAGTCCCTGATAAGAAATGTAAAATTGTATCAGATAACCTACCACCCATTGAATGGGACTTTTATTCAGGGTTGATAATAAAAAAAGGGTTCACATCTAATAAAAAATATATTGAAACATAACATCATAAAACATTATCATTTATCGAATTATTAGAAATTATAATTATTTATTTTGATAAAAAATAAGGGTTATCTATTTTTTTATTTCTTACAATTATCGAGGATAAAAGGAATAAAAATTTAATGGGATAACATCCATTTCCCACAAAAAACTAGTTGCATTATCAAAAAATATTTTGAAGTTTATAATCTCTATTATATTTGTTTCATTTAAAATCAATATCCTTATATCACAATATCAAAATAGAAATAAAGTCATACAAATTATATATGGTAATAATAATTTCTATTTTATTGTGTTTCAGAATACATTAATTCACCCCATGGGTTATTTTTACTCTCTTTTATTTATTTTTTTGTTTCAATTAATTATTATTTATTTAAATGTAAATTTTCATAAAAATAAATTATTTATTTAATTTTATATACAATTGACTTGTTTCATTGATATAAGACTAGAATACAGTAAAAATGTGTTCTTATATGAAATGGTAGGGAAATATAGTTATAGAAGGAGATAATGGTTTAGTATATTCTATCCTATACCTTTGATGTTCATTATGTCACCAAAATTTTTTTATAACTTAATAATTTTGGGACAACATATTACATTGATGAGATGTAGAATAATGAATTCAGATAGAGGGAACCTAATGCTTAAATTTAATTCCTGTAAGGGATAGTGTTAACACGAATGAAGTGTATAATTGATTTTCTTCATTAATAGTGGAATATAATACTATAAAAATGATTTCATATATTTAATGGTAATAAAATATTGTCATAGAAGTGGTTGATAGTAATTTATATTCTATAGAATACTAGTTTATTTTCTTTATGTCACCAAGAAATATTAATATATTAATAATTTTGGGAAAACCTATACCATTATTGATATGTAGAACAATGAATTCAAATGAAAGGAAACTAATGTTTATATTTTATTCCACTTAGGGATATAGTTAATACAAGTGAAGTATGTAAAAACACTAAAACAAGTATAGAGTAAGATCCATTATTCCAAATATGGATACATGATGTTTAAGGAGTTATATTTACCAACATTTTTTGTTAAATTTTATAATTCGATGAATGGATAAGAATGATCTATGCATGAATTTAGGAATTTTGTAAAATGAATTGCAGGAAAAATTAAAAATGTTACTAAAATAAAATAATAATCATTTATGAATAATCTTAGAAGGACACTCCAAAATAAATTTATTCTAATATTTATACCCATGACGATCAGTATTATTATCTATGGATCATCAATAAACTATTTTCCTGAATTCCAATGAAAGAATGATAGGAATAACATTAAAGGGGAAATAAGAATCTAAAAAACAGAATGATTTCAATGGATCAAAAGGTACTCAAAATAATGATCTATTGGAATCCCATGTGGAGGAAATATAAGATAGTGTTGATACGAAGAATTTTTTATGAGTATATAAAATTTATTCATAATTCATTCAATAATGTAACAGAAAATAATAATGTAACTTTCCATTCTGGTTTTTTTACAAAGGATTTAAAAAATAATAATCAACATTCTTACAAATAAATAGGAAAAATGAATACAAACAATCTAAAATATAATTATAGTATTACATGATGGCTAATGGATTCAATGGAATAATTCTATTCATTGTAAATATAATTCCATGAATAATAAGAAATATTATAATTATATTAATAGATTTTTATAATTAATATTTATTAGAATTTGAACTATAAAAATTGATCTCATAAGATTAATGTAAAATGACTTTTATGGAGATATTAATCATCCAAAATATCCGTTGATTTTTCAACAGTAAGAGATTCATAATGATGATGAATATGACAAAAATTCTTTTTCATCACACACTTGAACAAGATTTATTACATAAACATGCACATAAGACAAATATAAGGATTGAGATGTCTAGTTTCAGGGAAAATTAGGAATATTTCATAACTACATAGGATATAAAAAGTCAATACCTTTATTGAAAACTTCATTTACATGACCAATATATTCCTTCGTACTTTGCATTGCATGAGATAACCTAAGGGAAAGCATTAGAAAACGGTGATCTATAAAGCCTAGTAAGGGAGTAAACATGACATAACTGGAAAAATATAGTACATGTTTAACAATAAGCATATCAATGGAGAAAAAGTGAAACATGAACATAAAGGCATGATATAGCTTAATCACATGGAAATGTTACAATAACACTTAACATGTTAATAGAATGATACAAGGATCTTTTCATATTGATCATGAGTAAACATTCACTGAAAATTAATTATAATGAGTAAACCCTCATTGAACTTGATATATCATGATTATAATCTGACCCAATGCATTGAACCACTATCAGGGCACACCCTTCTTAACAATTTCATCAAATACATAAGTGGGCTACATGGATCATATAACATGGATTCAGTAAACAACATTGTTTATACAATGGTATGGGAATGTGGAATTTTATCATTAAAATCAATAATCAATAAGAAAATTTTCATAAAGGTGCATTCCATTGATAGGGAAATGGGCATGGTATTCAAATGACAATGACATTGTCTTGGAAAGTCAAAGTGCATTTTTGGTAACATAATGATGTCACATAAAAATTCATAAAAATGGTTGATTATAATGAATGTTGTGTATCATTATATCTACAAGAAATCGACAGTATGGTGTCATATAGATACATTTCCCAACATATTTAATGGAATTTATATGCATAAATCAAATTGATTTCATGGATGTAAATAAAGAGAGAGAAATTCATTACAGAATTTCTGCATGGTAATGGGTGTAAATTGGAAGAATAAATGAAAGTTGAAGAGGTATATCATCATTAAAACACAATTAGAGAAGTATGGGGGTTATGTAAAATCATACCCCAACCTATTTAATTGATAATAAAATGGAATAAAAACATAATGAAAGTTGGACAAAAATGAGAAAAAAAATCCCTTACTTGGAATTTTGATCCCAAATGTTTGGGAGAGGATTGAGAGAGAGGGTTATTGGGAGCATAGATCACATTGGGAGGATTATTGAGAGACGATAAAAGATGTTGTTTGTTCTCCAAAGGCATTGATTTAAGATGAAGTGGGCTCTTGGGTGAGTTTATATTATAAATTTGAGGGAATTCATAATTATTTTAGTGTGGGACACCACAGAATAAACTAATCAAAAACAAAAACCAGGCCATGGTTTTTTCCTTGGTTTTTTACAAAGGGTAGTGGATTTTTTTTTTGATTAGTCCAATGGCCAATATTCTTAAAATATTATGCTTTATTATGCTAATGTGAGAGAAACTCTCAATTAAATCAATATAAAATGTTGAACAGTTTTACAAGTCTTGGAGGGTTCACTAATGCTTTGTGAAATAGATAAAAAAAATCTAAATTAAAAATATTTTAATGATAAAACAAATGTTGGCTGAAAATAATATTTATATTATTTTATTACATCACTATTGGGTCATTATTATGTCATGAAACACATTATATATTTAAAAGGTATTTTTTTTACCCAAAAATTATACTGTTAATAAAAATTATGAAAAATTCACCGTTGGATAATTTCAACTACCTAATTCCAAAAATAAGTAACTTTTTAATAATATTTCCTTAGAATATAATTTAATTCAAAAATACATTAATTCATCAAAATAGATCTCATAATTGAATATTAACTTTTTTTAATTTTTTCATTAAAAAACTATTTACAAAGTAACACTAATAAAAGGAATGTATATTCTATATTCAAAAATATTGTACATATTCTTAGTGTTATGATCTTGTTTCATAACCTCTAATAACACCCGCATAATACTGAAGGGTGAGGTGTGCTATTGTGATATACTCTTTGGGTTGCTCTGATAACATCAATTGTGTCGTAATATTTATCATCTTTGACATCTCCTATTGGAGGTTCTACTTGAGCTTAATGTGTTGAAGATAATCTTGGAATTGGTCAAGAGAGAATCCCAATGACGCCACTTCCTTTTCGATCTCTGGAAAATGGCCTTTTTACAGCGCAAGTCAACTGTATAGGGCCATTGATTCCTTTTTCAGAAAAAAATTTATTTGTTAAATGTCTATATCTATACCTATATTTTGATCATTGTTCAATGACTATATTAGCAACACTAACAATTTATAATGGTATTTTGAAATCCAGAAACATAAAACCAAGGAATTTCATATTTTATATAAAAATTTTACATAATAATACATTCAAGAGGAATTTTCATTGATAAATGTTTGGCCATTACAATCATTCCCCCTTAAGAAATTTCTCCATCAAAATTTTCTTTTTCCCACACTAAATCAGATGCAGGTAACTTTTCATTACCACTTCCTCTAATTCTACACTGCATCTTCAAACACGTGGTTTCTCCACAACACCTTGTAGAGGGGAATTGTCTTATTTTGTATAAATTTTTCTCTACGATCTAAGATCATCATCATATTCTCTTCATGGGAGGGGTCATTCTACAGTGGTACCACCTATGTATTGAGTACATGTGATTGGTTAGGTATGTACTTCCTCAAGAGTGATACATGGAATACACCATGTACTTGAGATAGGTTCAATGGGAGTTCTAGTCGATAGTCCACTGCTCTAATGCAATCAAGGATCTCAAAAGGGTTATTGTACCTTGAACAAATATTTCCCTTCTCCCCAAATCTCATAACCCTCTTCTATGACAATATGTAGAGGAATACCATGTCTTGGTTATCAAACTCTATGTCTCATCGATGATTATCAGCCTTGCTATTTTTTAACTATGAGCAGATTTACTGTGATACTAGACCGTCTTAACATTCTCCAACCTTTCTTCAGCCATTTCTAGTCTTAGGATTTTTCACTGCCCAATTTCTTCCCAACATGTCGGCGTTCTGCACCTCTTCCCATACAGAGCTTCATAAGGAACAATTTGGATTCTTGAGTAGAAATTTTTGTTGTAAGAGAAATCAACTAGAGGAATATTTTGATCCCATCCTCCTTTAATGAACATTGAGAAAGATCTCAACAAGTCCTCATATTTTTTGATAGTCTGCTCAAATTTTCAATCAGTTTGAGGATGAAATCCATTCTGATGTTCATCTCAGTATCTAGAGCATCATGAAGAATCATCCAAAACATAGAGGATAATCTTGGGTTGAGATTAGATATAATAGATAGCGGTACCCCATAATGTCATACCACATCTATTATGTATATCCATTTCAGTTGATCCAATGAGAAATCCCCTCGAATTTAAATGAATTGTGTAGTCATTGTAAGATGTTCCACAAAAACCCATATAAAATTGTTTCATTTGGATGTCTTCTGAAGTCCGGTGATAAAGTTCATGGTGATGTTATCCCATTTCCATGATGGTATGGGTAATGGTTGCATCATCCCATTAAACTTATTCCTCTCAAGATTCACTTTCTGACATACCAAGAAATTTGATGTATACATGGTTAACTCCTTATCCATGTTATCCTACCAATAATGACCTCAGAGATCTTCATACATATTTGTGTATCCTGGGTGAATGTAGAAATTTTAACTGTGTGCATCATCCATATAATGTCATGGAATTTCTTTGTATTTTAATTTAATATTATATGGGAATTCATTCGGGAACAGGATTTGAGACGGTGTGCAGTTCCAAAGCCCGGTGAGCCCAGAAAAATTCTTTGAATTTAATTAAATAATTAAATTACTCATGCGTGTGGGTTTCCTGAAAAAGTGGAATAAATCCTGAACTGGTGCTCAGATCATAAATCTGAGGTTATTGTTGTATTCAGAGCAGCGATTTTACCATAGGCAAGGCTTAACATTTGACGACGTAGGACGGTGGTGAAATCTAGTTTTTGCACGTAATTGTAATAAAATAATTAATAAAAATATTTTATTAATTGTTGTTGCTGCAAAATAATTTAATCATTTTTAGAAAATGTTTTGTGCAGAGGTCCAGGGTTACAGACTTCATAACCCTGAAACCTTTGGAGGCTCTAGATGTTCTGAAGGAAACCTCCCACCGCGGTGATGACATTCATGAAAAATTTCACCGGTGACAACGACGCCGAGACTGGATATTCTCCAACAAACACCACAGATCCAGGTAGGATGTTGATTTTGATTTTCATTCCATGTTCATGATTCCTATGATGAACATGGACTAATCCACCAACAAAATATCTTGTGTATCGATCATATTTGTGGGATGGGATTTTGCAAGGATTTTTCGGATATAATTCTTGGAGTTAATTTGGTTTCATTCAACCTTGTAATGGTGACAAACGCAGATCGACACAATCATTTATCGAGGTTCTTCCCCCTCGATTGTTGTGCTTTTCTTCCTCAGTTTCTATGCGTTCTTCATGTGCGTTCTACACGTTCTTGGAGGAAATCGATCGTTGCACATTCGTTTGTTGGCATAAAGATACGAGATTGTAGATCCAACCTCGTGAGGATGGCCCAGAGCTGCGACGATGATTTTAGCGGACGATTCGGAGCGGATCGAGAGATATGAGTTTTGGGCATTTTTCTTGGGATAAATCTTTTGAGGTTTATGACATAATCAAAGGACCAAAAACACCTGATTCAGTGTTCGTATGATGGGACAAACCATGACCTGGAGTATCGGGACGAAAGGACAAGAGATCGCGGATCCGGAAATCGGCCGAGGCGCGAGGAAGAAGATGACGCTTCTGGAAATTTTCCAACTACATGGCATGTAGTATGGTCTACATAGCATTTGATTGTCGGCGGGCCACATGGAGTGTTCTCCAGGAGTACACGGACACGGGTCGGGTACACGGCCATGGACATGGTGTGTATACAATTTCCTTCCCAGAACCGGCCGGATACATGGGATACACCATGTATTGATACATGGGAAGACAACACGGATGGACACCATGTACGAGCATACGGAAAGGGTACACGGGTGTTTCCTAGTTGACAGGACAAGGCGCGCACATCAACATACACGCCGTGTATATGATTTCCTACATGACTTCGATTTCAGACATGGGCCACTTACACGGGAAGTACCTGGAGTCAGGGAACACGGTGTGTGATCCTTCTTTATGCCGTGTAGTTTAGTTTTATACTTCAAGGACAGTTGACATGGTCCGTTTACATGGGCAGTACTCGGAGTAGAGGAACACGGCATGTGATCTTACTACACTCCGTGTAATTTTTTTTACATGGCTTGAGCCAGTTGCATTATGTAACATGGAACTGTTTCCTTAGGGTTCATCCCCATGGTCTTTCTCCTGAAGTTTTTTGGTATCATTTCCCACATATAGGAGTATGATCCCTTCAGCAGGACTTCCAGAATAGAGTTGTTGGAATCCCCTCTATGAGGCTTAGAGCCGGATCCTTTATTCCTTTGTGGTACCCTAGGTAGAGTTTCTTAGTATCTACGTGACATAATTTACCTGGCTGTCGATCCAATGCTTAGAGGATTAGTTCAGACTGAGTTTTTGGAATCACCCCAAGGCTATTGTTTGTGATCCTCATATGAGCATCTTTATTCTCAAGTACTTGTGGAGTGTGTTCTCCTAGAACGAGTACTTCTTATTTGTTTATTCAGGCCTAGGAGTGTGTTCTCCTTATTACATTCTTCGTGGAATCATCGAGATCGATCTTAGTGGTGGTTTCGCGATGGTCGATCGTGAATGAGTATATATGGATATTCTTGTTATATGTTCTGTAAATATATACTATGTAGAGATAACTGTATATTTACTTTGTGGGATTTAGCTTGTTTTATTCTTTTGTGGTTTCAGGGTGTCCTAATGGGTATTAATATACTCACCCCTGCACGGGCTTTTCCCACAGGTGTCATTTCTTGTGCAGTAGAGTGAGCCTTTGATAGGATTCTAGGCGGACCAAGACTGGACGGTGCCCAGTGAGATCAGATTGGATGAGGTGTGTTCCTACGGCTACAGATTTCATTCCCAATACCATGCTTTACAGGATTTACATTGTTACAAACTCTATTTTGTTGGGCTTGTACTTTTGGCCTAGGGTTTTACATAACTGTACTTTACATTCCTATGGTACTATTTTTGTTGGGATTTTAGTGTATGCATGCATTTCCATTTTTAGTAGATATTACATTTCATCCTTTTCGGCTGGGAGAAGTCTGTTCCTGTGTATAGGATTATCGGAAATGCCTCCCATGTTAGTAACATTCCGACACTGTGCTAGTCGTCAACCCCTGGCCTATTATAGGGGGGTCTTGGGAGTTTCATCTCAGGCCCCACGGGGACGGGTCGTGACAGAGTTTTATCAGAGGTGGTTGGTTCTATCTTAGGACCGAGAGTTTGTGAGTTGGTTTGGGAAAACATCTTTAAGTGTTTCGAGTTCAGCTTTTAGGCTAGGGACCACAGTGTTGGTATGGGCGGCCGACATATCCATACACTAGGACTCTGATAACTTGATTTTCGACTCAGAACATTAGAACACTAGTTTTAGGGGAAAATAATGCTACATGCATCATATAGAAATGGGGTGTGGTTTCCATGTCCTTCTTGATGCAACTCTCCAGATATACTCAGTAACTGAGATACATCTTGTTTCTTTATAGGATGCCTTCGCGACGCACACCCACTAGGATCCATTAGATCGATCACGAGGATGAACTACTCAGTGATGAAGCATCGATACAGGGACCATATCCCCCAGTTTTACCATCAGGTGGTGTGCCAGTTATTCCACCGCCTATGGAAAAGTGTTTCCTGCCTGCTATACCAGTAGAGGAGGAGCGCAGGATGAGAACACGCCATGTGTTTCAAAGACAGAGACCCATCTAGTTTCGTGGAGTTCCTGACCCTCAGGTAGCAGAGGACTGGCTTTAGGTAGTTTCTAGAGTCTTCCATTTGGTCAGGACACCAGCATACCAGATGGTGATCCTAGCAGCGAGCCTTCTACAGGGCTCGGTAGGGCGATGGGGGAGTCTGGGTATCCAGACTCACGATGAGGTGACTCTTGCGTGGTCAGAGATTGAGCATCTCTTCATAGAGGAGTTTCAACGATTTCCCTTATGGCGGTAAAAATACATGAGGTTCTTCAGCACCAGCAGGGAACCATGACGGTGGTAGACTATTCATCGAGGTTTACCGACCTCTCACAATACTTGATGGATATGGTCAGGGATCTGTACTTCAGAGCTCGAACTTTTTTGTGGGGATTGCACAAAGACATCTAAGCTAGCATCATCCATGTTAACATTCCTACTTATGCTGGGGTGATCGAGAAGGCTTTGGTGGTCGAGAGCTTCTTGGCAGAGCAGAGACAGCCAACAGTTGTCAGTAGTGAGCAAGATGAAGCAGAGACCTCGGCAGTAGGGAGCCGACATCAGGGACCCAGGTGTTCGAGTCGTTTTTAGAGGAGATCCCAGGATAGAGGATCTGTCGTACAGGGTTCGCAGGGCGCATCCATCCAGCCTCAAGAGAGGTGATGCTACTCTTCTAATGGAAAGAGGCATCTCACTCGAGATTGTCCGACCTGTCATACTAGTGACATGGGATGAGTGGATGTACCACCAAGGTAGAGGAAACATGTGAATCATACAGATCCGTGAGGCGGCAGATGTGGTAGAAGAGTTGCGAGAGTAGCTAGAGGTGGTCGGCGTTTTGACATTTTACCACCACCACCCCTAGGAGGTCCACCATAGGTTTAGGGAGCTGGTGGATAGAGGCAGGGACAGCTTCAGACAGTAGAGGCTTATGACCCAAGTACTCCTGGAATGATTAGAGGTACAATATGTGTCTTTTCTACTTTTGTTGTCGTACTGATAGAAACAGGTGAATGTAATTCTTTTCGGGCTACTTATCTTGTTCGAGACCTTGAGATTCCAGTTGAGCCATTGACTCGACCCTTATGCTTAGAATCACCGAATGAAGATGATTCAGAGATCAAAAACCTTTGCAGACAGTGTGACCTAACCCTTGCAGGAGAGAGTTTCGGTTGGAACCACTTGGTGGTAGCGTCGAGGCCTTATGATTTCATTCTTGGTATGGATTGGATATCCAAAGTTCATGCCCAGATTGGCTGTTTTTGGTGAAGGGTGTGGTGTGTCTGCAGTGATGGAACGAGGTTCTCCTTCGTCGGTGAAAATGAGACCCAGGCAATGCGGGTTGGACTAGTACGAAGGAAGGTACAACCGATTTCACATCAGTTGGATAGAATATCCCTTGGCGCAGAAGATGTTATGAGTTTCCAGTTTCCAACCGTAGTGGCTGAGTATGGGGACGTCTTTCTGGAGTATTTCCCTAGACTAAATCCCCATCAGAAGATAGATTTCTGCATTTAGTTGAAACTTGGGATGACATCGATATCAACATCAGCATATCCGATGGCTCTTGCAGAGCATCATGAGATGTGGCTGCAATAAGAAGATTTATAGAGGATGGGATTCATGAGACCCAGTGTTTGACCCTGGGCGGCCCCAGTATTGTTTTCCAAGAAGGAAGATGGGAACTTGAGCCTATGTGTTGATTACCGGATCTTGAATCCCGTGACCGTGAAGAATCAGTATCCACTACCGAGGATTGATGACCTCTTCAACTAGTTAATAGGGGTATTATGGTTCTTGAAGGTTGAACTACGATCAGGCTATCACCCGTTGTGAGTACGGGATGAGGATATACCGAAGATGGAATTTAGATGTCACTATGGTCACTATGAGTATTTGGTGGTTCCCTTCGGCATGACAAACACCCCAGCCGTGTTTACGAGAGTCATGAACTGGATCTTTCAGCCCTATCTAGACCGTTTTGTTGTAGTCTTCATCGATGATATCCTTGTGTACTGTGCGTCCGAGGAAGAGCACATGAGGCACCTAAGGTTGATTTTGGACACACTCTGAGAGCACCAGTTGTACGAGAAACTCTCGAAGTGTCAATTCTGGATACAGGAGGTCCACTTTCTGGGGCACG
Source organism: Viscum album (assembly GCA_963277665.1). Classification (NCBI taxonomy): domain Eukaryota; kingdom Viridiplantae; phylum Streptophyta; class Magnoliopsida; order Santalales; family Viscaceae; genus Viscum; species Viscum album. Next base: position 324,664,336 of record OY728156.1, read on the forward strand.
TTATCTCAGAAGATGGTGTTGCATTGGACCCAGCCAAGGTAGAAGAAGTGTTAGCATGGGAGCCTCCTCAGATCATGACAGAGGTGTGGAGTTCCCATTAGTTTGAAAGCTACTATCGGAGATTCATACTTGATTTCTGCTGGATTTCAGCACCCTTGACAGTTTTGACCCGAAAGGGGAAACATTTCGTGTGGACCGAGAGATGCCAACAAGCTTTTCAGCAGTTGAGACAGAGTCTGACAAGCACCCCGATCTTGAGGCTACTAGAAGTGGGTGTCGAGTACGTAATGTTGTGCGATGCATTAGGAACTAGGCCTGGTTGTGTCCTGATATAGAGGAAAGCAGTGATTGCCTATGGCTCACGTCATTTGAGGCCACGCAAGGAGAACTACGCGACCCATGATCTTGAGTTGGCAGTGGTAGTATTCTCGTTGAAGATGTGGCAGCTCTACCTGAGGGGTGAGCGGTTTACCATCTACTATAATCACAAGAGTATCCGATATATCTTTTCTCAGAAGGATCAGAATTTGAGACAAAGGATATGTCTTGAGTTCCTCTAGGATTACAACTTTGAGATCGTTTATACTCCAAGTAAGGGGAATGTTGTGGCAGATGATCTCTGCAAGAAATCCAGTTCACAGTTGTTGGATGATGCGATGAGGCAGTTGGCCTATTTACAGTTATCCTTTGTGGATAAAGATGAGGGAACCAAGTTTAAGTCAATGGTTGTTACCCCTCCACTCTTACAACAAGTCAGGGACGCATAGATCGAGGATGCTTGCTGTGAGGCACTATGTGCTCATATATTCACAGGTGATGCTGCTAATGGATATTCAAAAGGTGGAGAGAACATTGATCATTTCAGAGGGCGCATAGTAATACTAGTGACGTTGCGGGAGGGGGTTCTTAGGGATTTCCATACATCTCCTTTGGAAGTGAATCCATTCATGGAAAAGATGTACCAGGACCTCCAACGTCAGTTTTGGTGGCCAAGAATAAAGAAGTGTGTGGCAGAGTTTGTTTCTCGGTGCCTTACTTGTCAGTAAGTAAAGGTTGAGCACCAGGTTCCAGGAGGTTTGACTCGGCCCCTTGAGGTGCCAGAGTGGATGTGGGATGGGATATCCATGGACTTACTGACAGGTTTACCGCGTGCGTCTAGGGGACACAATGCCATCTAGGTGATCGTTGACCAACTCACCAAGTCGGCCCACTTCCTAGTAATATGGGAGTAGAGTTCACTAGGGAGCTTGGGACGCCTCTACGTTCAAGATATAGTTAGAATTATTGGAGTACCCTCAATGGTCTTCTCAGATCATTATGCTCGTTTCACATCCTGTTTGTGGAAGGTATTGTTGGAATCTTTTGGGACCTAGATACGCTTGAGCACATCGTTTCATCCTCAGACTGATGGTCAGACAGAGCGGACCATCCAGGTTCTGCTGGATATGCTACGAGCTTGCATAATTTACTTCGGTTGTTGGTGGGAGGATAACCTCCCACTGGTGTAATTTTTGTATAACAACAGTTATCATTACACTATTGTTATGTCGCCATTCGAGGATTTGTACGGGCAACCTTGCAGGTCAACACGTTGTTGGACTGACCCAAGAGAGTCGGCACTCAGGGGCCAAGAGGAGATGTGATCTATTACAGAGAAGGTGCAGGTCATCTAGGAGTAGATAAGGACTGCACAGAGTCGGCATAATTCTTATGCATATAGAAGATAGAGGTCCTTGGAGTTCGAGGAGGGTGACCATGTGTTCCTTCGGGTCTCACCTCGATGGGGACTGCAGAGTTTTTGCCGAGGCAGCAAGCTATCTCCGAGGATCATCAGACCTTTTCAGATTCATGGTAGAGTTGGCTGGGTGGCACACCACTTGTCTCTACCACCTTAGATGGGCCGGTTACCCAACGTCTTCCATGTGTCGCAGCTGCGGGGGTATATGCATGATCCATCGCACGTTATCAATTGGGGCGAGCTAGACATCCAGGATGGATTTAACATTGCTGAGTACCCAGTGAAGATCAAGGATCTGTATGAGAGGAACCTTCGTGGGTGAGCTATTCCCTTGGTGCGTGTCCAGTGGTAGTACGAGAATATCCAAGAGAGCACGTCAGAACGGGATGCTCAGATTCGTGTGCTGTACCCACATCTTTTTGAGTAGCATTTGTTTTGGCTTTTCTGGGATGTAAATACCTATGGTGGGTGTGATGTAATGTCACATAATTTCCCTGTATTTTATTTTAATATTATATAGAGAATTATTTCAAGACCAAGCTTTGAGATTACATGTAGTTCCGAGGCTCGGTGAAACTGGAACAAATGTTTGAATTTAATTAAATAATTACATTACGCGCACATGTGGTTTTCCTGAAAAAGTGGAATAACTCTTGAAGGGGTGCTCGGATCAAAATTCCGGGGGAACCGTTGCGTTCAGAGTAGTAATTTTACCTTAGGTGAGGCCTAACATCGGACGACACATGTCAGTGGTGAAATCTAGTTTTTGGACATAACTGTAAAAAAATATTTAATAAAAATATTTTCATAAATCTTGTTGCAACGAAATATTTTAATCCTTTTTAAAGAAATGTTTGGGCAGAGGTCCATGGTTAATGATTTCATAACCCTTTAACCATTGGAGGCTCTGGAAGCTCTGAAGGAAACCTCCCACCATGTTGACGATTTTCTTGACAAATTTCACGGGCGGCAACGACGCAACGACCAGATCTTCACCAACAAATTCCGTGAATCAAGGAAGAATGTTGATTTTGATTTTCATTCCCCATTCATGATTCCTATGATGAACACAGACTAATTCACAAATAGATTAGACCACAAATCAATTATATTTGATGGATTGGATTTTTTGGGGATTTTGGGGATTCGATTCGTGGAGTTAATTTGGTTTCGTTCAACATTATAGTGGTGACGAACCAAAATCAACACGAACATCGATCGAGGTTCATCCCTCATGATTGTTGTTCTTTTCTTCCCCATTTCGTACATGTTTTTGTGTGTGTGTACTTCACGTTCTTGGAGGAAATTGATCGTTTCACATTTGTTTGTTGGTGCAATGATCTGAGATTGTAGATCCAACTTCGGGAGGATGGTCCTAAGCTAAGACGACGATTTCGGCGGACGATTTAGAGCAGATCGAGAGATATGAGTTTTTGGGAGATTTTCTTCAGATGAATCATTTGAGTAATATGACCCGATCAAAGGACCGAAAACACCTGATTCGGTGTTCGTATGATGGGACGAACCAAGACCTGAAGTATCGGGATGAACAGATGACAGATCACAGATCCGAAATTTGATCGTGGTGCAAGGAAGAATATGATGCTTCTGGAAATTTCCCGACCACACAACTTGAAGTAAAGGCTACATGCCATGTGTTCATTGGCGGCCCACCTGGCGTGTACTCCGGGAGTACACATACACGGGTTGGGTACACGACCAAAGACACGGCGGGTATACCCTTCCCTGTCCAGTCCCGACCGAATACACGGGATAACCCAAGTATTGGTACACGGGCAGGCAGCACAGACATACACCATGTACAGCCATACGACCAGGGTACACGGGTGTTTCCTAGTTGACAAGACAAGGCGTGTGCTTAAACTTACATTCCGTGTATATGCTTTCCTACACGACTTCGATTTGAGACACGAGCCCTTTACATGGGCAGTTCTCGGAGTCAGCGAACACGACGTGTGATCCTTCTACACACCGTGTAGTTTAGTTTTACATAGCATGGATAGGTGACATGTTCTGTTTACATAGGAAGTACCCGGATTTAAGGAACACAGTGTGTAGTCCTACTACACTCCATGTAATTTGTTTTACATGGCTTGATCCAGTTTTCTTATGTGACTTGGACTAGTTTCCTTTGGGTTCGTCCCCTTGGTCTTTCACCTGAAGGTTTCTTGGTATCCTTTCCTACATATAGGAGTGTGATCCCATCAGTAGGACTTCCAGAATAGGGTTGTTGGAATCCCCTCTGTGAGACATAGAGCTAGATTCTCTATTCCATTTTGGTACCCCAGGTAGAGTTTCTTGGTATTGATGCGTCCTACTTTACTCTGGCTCCAATCCTCTACATAGTGGATTAGTTCAGACTAAGTTATTGGAATCACACAACGGTTATTGGTTGTGATCCTCATCTGAGCATCTTTATTCTCATGTTCTTGTGGAGTGTGTTCTCCCAGAACGAGTACATCATATCTCTTTATTCAAACCTAGGAGAGTGTTCTCATTGTTACGTTCTTATTAAAATCTTCGAGATGGATCTTAGTGGTGGTTCCGCGATGGTCAATCGTGTATGAGTATATCTGGATATTATTGTTATATGTTCTATAAACATATACTATGTAGAGATGACTGTATCTTTCCTTTGTGGTATTTCGCTTGTTGTATTCTTCTATGGTTTTGGTGTGTCCTACTGGGTATTGTTATACTCACCCCTGTAAGGGCTTTTCCCGCATGTGTCGTGTCTTATGCAGATGAGCGAGCCTTTGACATGATTCTTGGTGGACCAGGACCGGACAATGCCCAGTGGGATCCGAGAGGTCGAGGTGTGTTCCTACGACTATGGATTGCAGTCCCAGTACCTTTTTTTACAGGTTGGACTTTGTTACAGACTCATTTGTGGGGGGATTGTACTTTTGTCCTAGGGTTTTACATTACTATACTTTACAATCCCATCATACTCTGTTAGTTGGGATTTTAGTGTATGCATGAATTTCCATTTTTTGTAGTTATTACTTTTCAGCTTTGTGGGCTTGGAGATGTGTGTGCATGTGTACAGGTTTATATGCAATGCCTCCCATGTTCGTAACATGCATACTCGGTGCTAGTCACCCTCCCCTGGCCTATTGGAGGCCGGCCTATGGATTCGCGGCTCGGGCCCCACGGGGATGATTCATGACAATCCCAAGGTTCCTTCCTCAGCTCTGGACATGATGAAGCCCATAGTCTTGACCAAAATATCACAATTATTTCATCATTGACATTGAACTCTATGGATTTCCATTTTCTTATGGTTTCTACTTTTTTATGAATTCCCACATCGTCCTCTTGATCATCTTTTATCATTTCAAGAAGGTACAGATGAGAATTAAATTTTTAAAGGATTTAAGATGCTCCCTTCATTATAATTCTCTTTTCCATCTTCATCAAGTCTATGATGATTGGATCCTTTTCAATTCTTATCCGTGATATTATTGTTGGGTCCTTTCTACAAAGTGCATCCTCCACCTTGATTTATTTCCCTGGGAGGTAATGGATTGAAAATTCAATGTCTTTTATTATCTCTAACCATCTTTGTTGGAGAATATTCCACTCTTTCTTTGTGAATATATACTTGTTTCTTTTATTTTCTATATATGTTTCAAAAATCTCCCAAAGTGGTATTGCCACTATGTTTTTTAAGAGAATATCACTACAACCTACTCCAGATCATGTGTTGGATATATTTTCTCATGAAATTTATATTTCCTTGAATCATATGCAATGAGTTCATAATTTTTCAAAAACACACATCCCATGACCTTCTTCAAGGAATAACTATATATAAGAAAATGTTCTCCACTTGTGGGTAGTGTGAGAACAAGTATAGTGATAATCCTCCTTTTCTACTCCTTGAATCTCTGTTCGCATTAATCATTCCATGTTAACTATACTTCTTTCTGTGTTAGCTTAGTAAGAGGGTTGAATAATCATGATAAATTTCTCACATATTGGGGATAAAATCATGCCAACCCCAAGAAGCTATGGATATCTGTTACCGATGTTGGCCTCAACCATCCCTCAATTGCAGCATTCTGTGAGGTATCAATAGATATACCATTGCTTGTGATGATATGACCCAATATTGGTATCTCCTACAACAAGAACTCAATCATGCTGTACATCACATAGATCTTCTCCTTTCGCAAGTTCTCCAGTACATTTCTTATATGCTCCTCATGACCCTCCTTGTTTTTGGGTGTATATTAGAATATCTTCTATAAAGACTACAAAAAATGGGTCATGGTAATAACTAAGGACCATATTCATCAAGTCCATGATGATTACAAGAGAATTAGTGAATCTAAAAGGCATCACTATGAATTCATAATGCCCGTACCTTTTATGAAAAGTAGTCTTTGGGATATACTCCTTCATCACCCTTACTTGGTAATATCCTGACTGCAAGTCCACCTAAAAGAAGTATTGTACTTCACGTAACGGATCATCCAAGTCATCAATTCAGGGAAAAGTTTACTTTTTCTTTATAGTGATTTTTTTGACCTCATGATAATCAATGAAAAGACGCATTGACCCATCCTTCTTCTTGGCAAAGAGGACTGGTGCACCCCATGGTGATTCCCTTGGGCGTATAAATGCTTTATCCAGATTCCCATGTAGTAACTTTTTTATCTTCAATCTCCATAACAGCCATTCAATACGGATTATTGGATATTGGCAACCCCCAGTTTTAAGATCAAATGATAATTCAAAATCTTTTCTAGGAGGAAGTCCATGGAATTATTTGAGAAACACTTCTGTGAATTCTCTCACAGAAGGAATGTTTTCAAGGTTGGTTTCTTCCTTAGACTCAATAATTTGAGCCTAATACACATGCTCGTAGGGAAATAATATTCACTCTATAGATGATAGTGGTAAATAAAAATTGTCTTCCTCATTGCACATGCATAGAATTAGGAGTCGAATATATATATGGAGAGTGATTTTCCTCTCACGATAATTTGTGGCGGTGCTGGTATTGTTCTACTAAACCTCTGAGATATGAAAGAATTCGTAGAACCATAATAAAATAAGTACATTCACTGTATTAGAATGAATAACTAGTACACCTGTCACCACATCGTTGTCAGGGTTCAATTCAGTGGTAATGATGGGAAAATCTCACCCTTGCTGCCTTAGAGGTTGTTGGTTGACTCTGAAAAAACATGGATTAGGTAACTGATTTGAATGGTGCCCTGATTATTTGAATTTGAAGAAATGTACAATGCATTAATGGTTTAAGGGATTATTAATTTCCACTGTCCCAACCACATGTTTTTCTTGTCCGCAGTTAATGGATAGGTTCCCTTCTCTTTCAAACCTAAAGCATTTCCACATTATCTTTAGGAAATTTTTGGGGTGATTCTTTCCTCACCTTTGGTATGTGGGGTGCGAGATTTTCTTTGCACTATTGGATTTATCCCTCAAACTACCATAATTGAATTACACCTCAAACTTCTTATCCCCATGATACCCCTAATACTGTCTAGTCTCTATTTCGACTTTGAGTGTACATCATCCAATTTTCTCTTAGCTAATGAATTCATGGATCACCAGGAATTTTCCTAGGATAGGATGAAGCCCACCAAAGAAGCGGCCAACCATGCATTCTTGGGTAATGACAAAGTTGAAGGTGTATCATGAAAGACTTGTGCGGTTTTACTTGAATGATCATATTGATTTATTGTCTTTTTTCTTATGGTTAAAGAAGTCCCATACCATTTTATGTTGGAGGGTGCGAGGTAAATATTTTTTGAAAATCATTATCCAGACATCCTTCTTTTCCAATGACTCAATCTTCCGCACATGCTTCGTATTTTTTATAATTTTCCAACGTTGATCATATTCACCCACTATATGATATGTAGGTAGATGTATCTTCTATTGACCTGAACATTGAAGGATCTGGAATATCTTCTCAATGGAGTTGATCTATTGTTCGATGTTCGAGGGATCAGATGACCTATTAAAAATAGGTGGCCTTTGTCTTAGGAAGATATCGATTGTGACTTCTTCATTCAGGGGGGGTGGTCCTTCATATTAACCCATTTTTATATTCTAAGTGTGAGTTAACTGAGAGTGTATCATGAAAAAGTTCACGATTCTCTCTTTGATTGGATTGGGAATCTCGTTAGAACAATAATCGCATTGATCTTTACATCATTTGTTAGCATGAGTCCTTCTGTTACCGTCTATTGGATGCAATAAATGGAATTTTAGGGGTAACACATAAAGGGGAATCCAAGAAAAAACTAGGAGACTTATAAACAACATTTATTTCCATAACATATTAATCTATAGGCTTTAATCTATATTAACCATGATCTACTTACCAACATTTATTCATGTGAGAATATTGTTATTCCCATAAAAATGGTTCATACTACTCTTGTGAATTTACCAAATCATATCACATGGGAGTGTCATAACCAAGAGTGTAGCAATGCCCATTTTCGTATACAAGGATACCTCGGGTAAAGCATGAAACTCTTTGTCGGAGTTTTAACTCCTAGGTACATCTGTGCTAGAGCTGCCACTACCTACTCATATCCAAACAAGGATATATTTGGTTTGTAAAACACTTACTCAATACTCACCAAAACATTGTGATATTTTTTATTATACATTATCTAATACCTAAGGCTTCCAATAGGGTTTTCTAATCCTAATGCCAAAATTAACTAAACCTATCCATCTGATACCAACAATAAAAACCAATTTTTAATACACACATAAACATGATTTATTATAGAAACATTCAGATAAGACTACTCGGAGGGTCGATTGGTTTTGTGTCTTCTGAAATTAGGAACATTACATAACAACATATGACATAAAACAGAACATTTTATTGAAAACATCCTTTAGATGAACACTACATTATTTCGTACATATCATTGCATGGGATAACCTGAGGACATGCATAAGAAAAGGGTGATATATAAATACCAGTAAGGGAGTAAATAATACATAACATGAATAATATAGTACATGTTAGGATATAATAATATTAATGGAGCGTAATAGAAAAATGAACATAATGGCATGATATACATGATAACATGGAAATGTGGCAACAACCCTTAACATGGTATTAACATGAGCCAAGGCTCATTGGACCTGGAGCATGAGTAAACCATCATATATATTGAAATAGAATTAGTAAACCTTCATTTCACATGACATATCATGATACTAATATTTACCCAATGCATTAGAGTGCTATCTAGGAATAACTTTCTTAATCATTTCTTTCCATTCATAAGTGCACCACATGTATCATATATCATGGATTCATTAAACGTCATAATTTATTACATGATAATGGAAATTGGAATTCATGCGTGAGAATCCATAAACATTAAGTAAATGTGCATAAAGGTGAAAACCCTTGATACAGAAATGGTTATGGTAGTAACTACACAATGTCTTTGGTTTGGAAAATCGTGGTGCAATTTCGGCAGCATAACGACGTGATAGAAGAATTCATAAAAATCATTGAACAGAGGGAAAGTGGTGTCTAATGATATTTACATGAAATGGAAATTAAGGGACCATATAGATACATGTACCAACATATATAATTGAATTTAGATGCGTAATACAAAATAATTTTTTGGATGTAAATAAGGAGGGAGAAATTACTTTTGGAATTTTGGCATGGTAACGGGTGTACATGGGAGGAATTAAAGATAGATAAAGGGGTCATTCAACATTTAAAAAATAGGAGGGAAGTATGGGGTATTGATAAATCATACCCCAACATTTTTAATTGAAATTAAAAAGGCATAACATCCTATAGAAAGATGTACAAAATGATAAAGGAAAAAATTACCTTACTTTGAAGTGTGAATCCAAAGGCTTTAGAGAGGCTTGAGAGAGAGGATTCATGAGTGCTTGGGGAACCCTAAGAGTATTCTAGAGAGATTATGGTAGGGGTTTTTCTTGATCCATTTTATTTTAGTAAAGAGGATGTGGGATCTAGTGTTTTTTTATATTGGAAAAGAGAGGAAAATCTTTATTATTTATGTTTACGACACCACACATTAATCTAATCAAAACCACTAACCAGGCCACGGTTTTGGCCCATGGTATTTTCCAAAGGTTAGTGGAAGAAAATATTGTATATGTAAAATTTCTGAAATTCTTAAAATATTAATTTTTCTTTTATGGTAGTGAGTCACGCTCTCAAGGAAATCAATTTAAAAAGTTTATATTTTTATAATTATTGGAGGGTCCAATAAATCATTGTAAAATAAATAATACAAACCTAAAATTGAATTATTTTAAAGATAAAACATATATTGGATGAATATTATGTTTATAGTATTTTATTACTGCACTATTGAGTTATTATGATGCCATAAAAAACATTATTTATTTTACCGGTATATAATTAATACCAAAAAAATCAACTGTTTCGGAAAATTGTGAAAAACTCACCATTGGATATTTTCGAAATCCGGATTCCAAAAAAAATATTAATTTTATCTAATTAATTTTATTAATATGAGAACTTTTACTTTTAAAATAAAATCCGATATTAATCGAAAACTCATGGGTTATGAAAAAAACAGCATTGAAACCGTAAAAAATTTTCAATTGAATTACTAATAAGTATAAGATCATTGATAGTTAGTAAAATATAATTTAATAATAATATTACACTATAATATTATTTAATTAATAAATCTATTAATTCCTCAAAATTATTTTTTTAATTTTATATTATCTAAAAATTCGATTTCTTCTTTAAAAAACTATTTCCAAAGTAACACTAATAAAATGAATGTATATTATTTATTCAAAAATAATGTACATAATATTAGTGCTAGGGTCTTGTTACATAACCCGTTATAACACCTACATAATAAGTAAGGGTTAGGTGTGCTATGGCGACATGCTCTTGGGGTGGCTCAGATAACATCACTCGGGTGGTAATCTCTATCAACATCCACATCTTCCGTAGGTGGTTCCACTTGAGCATAACCTGTTGAAGCTCGGCTTGGGCATTGAAAAGAGAAAATACCAATGAAAAAACCTCCTTTCTAAGCTCTGACAAATGGGATTCATATGGGGAAAGTCTACTGGATGAGTCAATCACTTATTTTTTCTGAGTTAATTGGATTTGTTAAAGCCCTATATTTATACTTATCGTGTGATCATTGTTCAACAACATTGTTAGAAATTGTAACAATTATAAAAGGTATTTTGAAATCAAATAACATAAAACCAAGGAAGTGAATATTTTATAAAACCATTTAACATAATAAGTAATTTAAGAATAATTTTCATGGATAAAAGTTTGGGACATTACAATGAATGAAGTGATGCTAAATTTTAAAGGAGTTCCATATTTGAATGATGGGCTCTAGGATAGTATTTGGAATGAAAATTTTGTGGGAAATTAAGGTATTGCAATATAAAAATGATTAAATGAGAAAAACTATTGATGAACCAATAACTATATACATTATAATGAAGCTAGTGGAGTTAAGATATAAAATAGGATATCTCAATAAAATCCTAAATATTATGTATATGAATCATGATATTTTTATATAATATATTGTTATATTCATAAAAATGTACATCCATTGCAGTAAATTTAGTGGATACTAGAAATTAGATAATTAATTTTCATATTATATAAAAAATTAATACAATGTTTTCCATTAAATGTATATGGGGGTGGAATGTTCCCAAATTATACGAATAAACATAGAGATTTTCCAACAGTTTAATTAATCGACATTTTTTTGTTACTTAATAATTAAATTAAATTGTTTTAAGAATGTATAAAAAGGATAGAAGGTAGTTATATAACCTATTAAGATCTATACTCCATTTGATACTTTATTGATTCTTATAAAAATTAAAAAATATATGATGTTTTAAAGAAGATGGGTACAATGGATAAAAATAAATGAATGGAAAAGGTGAATGATATAACATCCAATCATGAGATGATTGTAAAAGAACTTATATTTCAAATTATAAGGTACAAAAACACGAATATTTTGGAAAATAAATATATTATCAATGGAGGTGCACATTTTAATGAGTAGTGATATAATTGGGATTTTATTAGAACAATTATTCCCGGTTCATTCATAATTAATCACTAAAATTGAGAATATGCAACAAGTGTTTGTATATAATATAATATTTTCATAGAGACCTATCATAAAAACATAAAAAATATATATGTAATAATCAAATAATTCATCTTATTATATTGATGACATTTCTTATTAGTGAAACTAACATGAACAAACCACTAATTAGATTTACATTATGGTACTAGATTAGTTAATAAAAAATCATAAGTCAATACTCACTAGTATGAATAATATTTTAGAGTACTAAATAGAGGTTTAGGTCACATTAAAAGCTATAAAATGGTAAAATCCATTGGTAATGGATATTGTTTTCTCATCATGCATTATTGAAAAATAGTTTTCTTGGAATAAAAAAATATTTATAGGGGCACAATTAAATTTAAAAAGGATGGATCACTATATGTGAAAGGATTTAGGTTAACCTGGATTAGTATGATAATATATAAGGATGTACACTATGTAAATTGGATGAGGAAAAATTTCTTGATCATGTCTCAGCATTGTTAATGTTTAAAATTTTATTCATCTAATAGATTGGATGTGTCATTATAACGATGAATGATCGAAAAATTTTAATGACGGGTCAGTGAAAAAGATATAATTTAAATAATATTTATATGGAAAATTATACATTCAAAATTATAATGAATGCGTAAATAAAATATGTTATTAGTGTATTTTCAATTTTAGGATAAATTATACTGATAATATTACAATGAATGACATATAATAAATTTAAAACCATTAAATCATAATAGTATAAAATCTTGTGAAATATGTAATAAAATAAAAATTTTGAACATGAGTTAAATGTTTATGGACATCATGAATAAAAAATCGATGGTGTTGCTGAATTAAAATTTGTGTGTTGTGATGTATAATATATAAATTAATTAATTTTAATATTTCATTACATTTAATTGTGATTTTACACATATAAATTTTTTATATTTTATTTCAATTAAATCATAGTGTATTGTGTGATTAAAAATCATTTGGAGATATAATTACAACCATTGGGATATTCAATCAAAATATACACATTTTTTGAAGGTTTTATAGATAAGAATAAATTATTTTATGTATATATCGAGAAACATGTATAATGTAATGAGTATAAAATGTTATATTTCTTCTAAAAATTTTTTATTAATGGAAATAACTCATTCATTGTGGAAATTGAAATAAAAATGTTATAGAATAAAAAAAACAATTTATATTTGGATATGTGAAATAAAAAATAGATTTAAACAATCTAAAATAGTGCTTAATCCAATCAGATTCATTTTTTAGACAATATATTTTTTACATTAGAACTAATATAATATTGATGAATTTGATGTTATATGTAAGACCCTAATACATCATGACCAATGAAACAAAATTGGGTTTGTTTTATAAGGATGTTTAGAAATGTATTATTCTCCTCCATAATCCAAATTGGAGGTTTAATTTTTTTAGGAAATGAATTTCTAAAATACCATTAATATTTTTAAATTTAATTTAAAAAATAAAATTAAATTACAAAAGAAAATATTCAACTATTGAAGAATTAAAAGAAACACTAAGATAATACATTATATATCATGGTATTATTCTTTTATTGTAAAAGGTTTTTGAAAGGTCCAATTATTATATTTAATTATCAATGGGTGAGGAAAGAAACAAGAATGGGGGAAATAAAATTTTATTCCTTACGATTCATGTGGTTATGGGGGAAATTATTGATATAGGATAGATGAATCTGCAAAAAAAATTAGTTTGAGAAAATCCAGTCATATAATATTTATATCTCATGTTTATCATAAAATTATTAAATATATATTGCAACAAGAGGGTTAGATAGAGGTAAAAGATAATGATATCAATAAAATTTAGGAATATTAGATTAATGAACATGTTTCAGATACAAATAAAAAAATGCTGATCGTTAAAAATATTTTTTTACTAAAATATATTCAATATTAATAGTGGAGTATCATAGAAAAAGAATATTTTATTTTGGATGGATTCAATCTATGAAAGGGTATTTAATTAAATGAGACCATTTTATTAGTCGTAAGTATTTAAATAATTGAAATATTTCGATTGAAATTTTATGTTTATGGGTTTCTCAAATATTGTACCAAATTTATTTTTCATGTTAATGACATTATATTTACTTATAAAAATTTACCAAATCAGTTAATGAATGATGAAATTATTTCCTCCCTGGGTAATCAATTGAATAACATGTATTTTAAAAAAAATCACATTATGATTAGGATTTTGTGTTATTGATATTTTTTTAAATGGAAATATTATATGATGTTTATACTAATATATTAACTAGGGCCATTATGTCCATTTATAAAGAAGGATGGGGTTTGGATGAACTGGAATTCAATAGGCTTATTCATACCATATGTTATCTTATAGTTTCTAGGTCTTACAAGAAATTTTTTATTGCAAATTTTGCATGATTCTAATGAAATCATATGTAGCCACATCTTGATGCACTAAAATTGATATCAAATAAACTAAATATTTTAATTTATTATCACAGAAGAGAAAATGATTTCATCTTTGTTGTCATTCAAATAAATATTCTATAGTAAATGTTCAGGATAATTATTATATTTTTAGGTTCATTATTATTGGTTTAAAAAGTTTCTCAAGGAACTCTAGGAAGAAATATTTTTCCAATTGTGTATAATGAAAATTTTATATTATTTAAATTTACTATTTATGATATAATTGATATGGATGATATCACAATTTAGATAAATGAAGTTATACTTTTTATTCCCATTGATGATTTAGTGAAATGACCGATTTGCAATAAACATGTCCAATAATATGTTTCAAAAGTCATAGAAAAATCATATTTACATATTTTACAACATTATAAAGGACAAGGACCATCACTATCATATTTCATTGGATTTTTTTAGGAGAATGTCATAAATATTTTTTTAAACCTTAATTGAGTATACTGAAATATAAATTGACAGTGTATTTAAGAATGAAAACCATCATAAAATCATTTAAAATATAAATTATTATTTTCATTTGTAAATTTCTATTAATATATTGAAAATTTTTATTTAAAAATAACATATACATCCTCAGGGTAAAACACTCATATTCATTTACATGTGATATTCATAAAGAATACTTATGGAGTTGGTCATTGATTATTAAAAAAGATATCACATGTACTTTTACATGTTTTTTTAAAATATAAAAAGTAATACTTAAGAGACATTTCAATATTATGTAAGATTTGGGATATTCATGATTATTGAATGTATGAGAATCCCCCCATGAAATGAATTTTTTAAAGGGAAAATGTATTAATATTAATTGATACATGAAGAATATGGAATTGATATTACATCAATTTTTTGACTACATTATGAAACACCATTGTATCCTAATCTATAGTGTTTGAATTAAATTATCTTTATAGGCATGCAATGTACAATATATTTAGTTATTTAATTCATGTGTTATAATGGTAATTTCGTTTTTATTTTTATTCAGCATTCCTAGAGATAATTAAAGTATTATTTATATAAGGGACACATAAAAAGGAATGATTACATTTTGACACATCAAGGTTCTTGTTTTTATGACTATAAAAATAAGTATTTTGATTTTCCAAACTTTTTTCATAATTAATATATTAACATTCATTTTTTGGACACTATTAGCATAGTAATATTTTTAACATGGCTTGGAGTCCATTTAAAATCCAATGAACGTTCTTTAACATGTAGTGGTCAGGTCATATGCCATATGGAGGGCGAAAAATGGTGTTTCAAATTAATGGTCAACTGTGAAGGTTTCTAGAATGATTGATGGTGTGGTGTGTAGATTTTAACATTGAAAATATAACATGGAGTAGTTTTTTTTTCTTTGGTTGAGCACATATAAATATCAATGATAAGTCAGATTATGAAATGAAAAAATAATCATGTGAAATGCCTTGATGTACAATGACTATAAAGACTAGTAATTTTATTAGATGGTTTATAGGACCGCATTATTGAAATAGAATAAAACTAGTTCAGTGAACCTATGATTAACATGTAGTGAAATATTAGACAATAGGTATTTAAAGATTTCATGGTGATGGTAATTTGAAGGTAATTATATATCTAGGTTTTCCTTATAGAGTGAATCCATAGTTATGATAAATAGAATATGATTTGAAATTATGAAAAGGGTATATCCAAAAATGACATGACATAGTAATCAATGCCATGGTGATGCCATTTCTAAACATAAATTGAATATCTTATCATTAAATATGTGTATCATGAAAAAAAAAAATGGTATAAATAGAAACCCATTCAATTAGGTTTTTTCATGCGATTTAGTATAAGAACAATGTTTAACATGTGATCAAAATTATTGATTCATATTAAATATATGAAGTGAAAAATTATTAATGTTTTGGTTTACATGGCTCTTTCTTTTAATCATTGTTCGGGGTCATATCACAAATTTGATTTTTTATAATGATATTTCTTTATGAACAGTTGTATTAAGATCATAAATATTTATAAATATGGATTTTTCACATCATAAAAATATTTACAAATTCTTTTATATACCCTTGTATTTGTTTAATCACACTCTATAACATTTCATCCCATCATCAATATAGATATTCAATCACACATACCCATGAAGTGAGAATTATTTTTTGAAATTGATTGAAACTTCCCCAAATCTAGTAACACAAGGGTTATGATTACATATTACATTGGTGAATGATTATTCATACCACATCACTATAAATCTATCAGTTAATTAGTTATTTAAACTAAATACATCCCTGAATTAAATAATATATTGGAAGATAAAAACATATAATGTAATAAATTATTTAATCGTTTTATTTCATTTATATAACAATTTTATGTAACCAAGGGAAGGGATATCAAATCAAGGGTGCGATCGAATTCACAGTAAGGGATTTATAAAATGGAATCTATCGTGATGAGATTAGGCATATTGAAAATGAAAAGGTTGATAAAAATTACATAGAACATACAGTTATTTTTTTATTTTATTAAAACCCCACTTATATTATCAAATAAAAATTCATGATGATAATATTGAATTTTTTTATTAAAGGATATGAATTCAATCAGACAATAAGGATTATAGAAATATAGCCTCATCCATTTTATGAGGAATCATACTAGAATAGTCCAAAAGAAGATACTATTAATTAATGTGCAGATATAGAAAAATTACTCAACTAATTAGGTCACATGTTCTATTTTGTGAAACTTATTAATGCATAGATGAGATATTTATAACCGGGACCCTTCGGTCACTTACATATATACAACACATAATTCATTTTATGAAGAAATTCTATATTAATTAATCAATATGAATTTCTATTAATTAAAAATATATGACGATTGATGAATAATAAACCTTAACATTTTAATTTTAAATTAAATTACATGTTTAATACAATTCCATTAACTGATATTAGATAATGAAATCCAATACAGATAAGAAAATTTTAATGTTGGGGAAATGATACGAAATAATTCCCTTAAAAAAATAATTTCAAAAAAGATAAGAATTTAATTTTTTATGAATTCATGGATTGTTATTCATAATGTTATCATGAGATTTGTAACACAATAAAACAATAAATCAACGAATAATAAAAGATGAAAATCAATTCAAAAAGCATTACTGGTAAAAAGATGGATTCATAAAGATTTCATAATCATATAATCGTAATCCATCAAATACAATTAATAAAGATTATATCATTATATGTTCTCCCCAAGGAATTATTATAAACACCAAAATATGTAGAAATAGATGAAGATAACCATTAGAATAAAATTAAAAAAATTCAAAATATATTGGGAATATATTTTTTCCAATCAGTTTCATAAAAAAAATTATAATTCAATAGTATTATTAATAATAATTTTAAATAAAATAATTCTTTACATAAATTAATGATCAATTAAAATAAACGATATCATGATGGAAAAATCCAATAATTCAGTAAAGGTTAAATATATTAATTCATATCATAAATTAGTTAATATATCCTAAATTAAATCAATTGGAACAGATTGTGCTAAGTAAATTTAATATTTTCAAATAAAAGTGAAAGATTTATGATAAATATTTTGTATAATTATTTTATAATTGAAAATACAATTAAAAAATTGAAGAACATAGAAAAGAAATAAATTGTATGAAGAAAAATGAGAATATATGGTATGAATTTAATCAAAACATTTTAATAATAATTTTATGTAATGAATACTGAGAAAATTGGTTCAAATTAATGAAAAACCAAAAATTCTAAAATAAGATGAATATATATTTGGTCTATTGAGAAAATATATTAAAATTCATTCAAAAAAATTGAAAGTAATCAATATAGGATAAAATAGAAATTGTGTTATAAATCCTCACTATATTGGTAATATATTAATAAATCATGTTAAACGATAAAAAAATATTATATTTTTTAAAACCATGAATAACGATGTGTTGTTGATATGATGATTCAAATGAAAAGTAAATAAACGATAGAAATTAAATATGTCGTATAATTTATTACATGTCTCAATTAAGTTTAAAATAAATGAAATTACATATCTAATGATTAATCAACCATAGAATTTTATTACTGATATAAATTTCATATTAAATGATTATATATTTCTAACCACCAATATTTAATGGTGGTATTGTAAAAAATGAAATATGCCATTGATGAAGATGGTATTTCATACGAACAGATGAAAAATATTAACATTTCTAATATAAACAATATAATAATTTAAAAATTAATTTAAACATAACTGTTTTTATTTTTTTCTTAAATATGTAATATATTTATCATTTTATAAGTACATAATTGGCATTCCTGAGAAATGAAAGGAATTTCTTCAAGGAGATTTCATTCCGAAAGCATTCATGAATGATGAATCCACATTACATTAGTTAGAAAATGAGATGAATATTGGTTTTGAAATATATGTAATAATAATTATGTATTTTTAATATAATTATGTTATTATATCACCATGGTTGTGAAAAATAGAAGGTGGTAGAGGCGGAAAAAAATAAATGAACTCGGTTAAGAGTTACTCCTCCTCTATAGAAATCCTTCTTTGTCATACAACTTAAACCTTCATAAGAAGGTCCTATTGGAAGAAATGAAGATATGGGATGTGGGAAAGCATTATAGGATGTTATGTCAATATATATTTTTTATGATATGTGGACAAAATTTTTGAGGTAGATAGGAGAGGTGGATCACTTTTATAAGTGGGGTAGGTGGAAATCGTGTAAATACCTACAATATTAATGTGTGATATGCATCTGACTCTTTTGAAATGGATCTCAGTCAAAATATCATCAATGATAAGTTAGATAATATTGATATGATATAATAAAATAATTTTTCTTTAATTTTTAAGTGACAATTTATATCTTATATTTTGGCATAACCCCTTTATTAACTACATTTATCAATAAATATGGTAATAATTTTTTCAATACATAAGGGTCTTAAATTTAATTACACAAAATTAAAAAAGGAAATGAATGTAAAATTAATGGTTTTCAAATAATTATTCACCATATTGAGCTATTATTGGACCATTTACATTTCAATAATGATTTAAAATTAATTCTTAATCATTAAATTCAATTTCAAATTGCTTTCATTGATATTAAGAAAAATAGACATCAATGGCATCAAGATAAAATTGATATTTTAAATAAATTATTTATAAAACAAATAATAAATTATTATTATTCATTAAATAAATGTAAGACCATAATTACTAAATAAAATATTACTTTTGATGTTTTTGTAAAAATTTACCTGATTAATTTACATCTTTGGACAAGCATCACATTTTTGTTATTTAATTATTGTAAATGACTACAAAATCTAAATAAATAAGAATTAATATTATAAAATTCATCTATTCATTGTTATTATAAATATATATAACCATTAAGAACATAAATCATCATAAAATAATGTATTGTGGGTATTAATAGAATGAGAGTAGCATTTTTTATTTATTCATTTCTTAATTTAATATAAATGTAATCAGAAATTAAAATTTTTCCAAAAATAAATTATATTATAATATTAATTTTTTTGAATTAACTAAACTATGAAAATAAAAGTAATTTAATATTAACAATGATCACGCATAATTAACTAATATAACTACCAATGATTAACCCATTTCACCCATTACCATGTTAACTAAATATTAAAATTTAAACTATTAGTTACAAAATATTATTAAATTGATAAGTTTATAACATACTAACCACTTGATTATAAATTCTAAATACGTTTTTATGATAATGTTATTAGAATTGTATGAAATCAATTTCAATATAAGTATGAAAAACACATAAAAATAGTTATTAAAAAACACATATTATAAACATAAATATAATTATACCTAGAAAAGGATGTATAATTATGATTAAATTTCACATAATTGGATTATTTTTTTAAATGGGACTTATTTTCCTTCCATTCAGCATTATAAAATAAAATATTTTCTATATTAAATTAAAATACATGATTTTATTTTCAAAAATTGTTATTTTACACTTTATGAATACAATCTATCATTCAATAAAAATTAGAGAAATTATTCACAAGAAACCATTAACATTACTTTTTAAAAATTGGTGCTTCAATTTTGATAAAAAATTATTAATATTATTAAAAAAAATTCTAATTTTATTTATGTATAATACGTAAAACCAATTTTTAGGAGAAATAATATTTTTTTAAGAAAAAAATATATTTATTCTTATTCAATTCCTATTAATAATAATTTCGAGAATGTTAATTTTATGTATATAATTATACATTCATTGTTATGTAATAAATCTATTTCATATAATTCAAAAATTAGTTATTCAAATTTATACAAACCAAACCAAGGACTATATTATAATTTCCATATTTAAATAATAATATCTCTTGATTTGTTTAATCTGAGGATTTTGTGTAGTGTACGCTTTCAAAAAAATTATTATAGTAAAAGATTAAAAAAATTTATTATTAAATTATCCCTTAATTTCCTAAATTTTACCCTCACATTTTTTATTCTTATTTTATAAATTGTAAATATCGAAGAATATAAATAAAATAAAATAGATATTTTATTAAGAACGTTAATTTTTAGGTAGTTACCAGGAATCACATTATTCATATACATTATTAAGAAAAAAATTTATAATATATTCTTATAAATATATGTTGGAATATGATTGTTTTAATTCACCTAATAATTTATTTATTTATAATAACGTATCATTAGTTTTTAAAATATTTTTCTATTTTGAAAAAAATCAAAATTTATATACAGCAATTATTCCCATTCTATATGAATTATTTTATCCTTTTATACATATCTGTATTATAAAGATGAATTTACCTTTTCCAATAAACAAAAATATCATTTTAATCAAACATAATTTAAAAATATTTATAAAATTTTATTCTGATTATCTAACACTAAAATGGTTAGCATATGATTAGATAACAACCACTAATCAACATAAACTCCAAAAATATGATTTATTATATTTGAAATAAAGAAATTTATTTATTTATTCTTCATTTTATCCTAAAATATCAGGTTTTACTCATGAAATCAAACAGAAAAATATTACATTCCCCAATCACATAATAAAAAATTTATTTTTTCCCAAATGACACAAATTTTCCTCGTATATAATAAAAAATGATATAATAAAATTCATCAATAATAACCTTATCATGTAAAAAATCACATTAATTTATATATAAACCTTATTTTTATAAAAATAAATGTAAAAGAATCACTTTTCTGGGTGGTTGATACTATTCAACCTATGTTTCCAAAATTCAATTTTTTTATATTTTCAAAAAATTAACAATTATTTTCAAAATACCTTGATGTTTTATCTTATTATTCCTAAAATATAACATTAGTTAAACATATAGATATTTTATCCAGGTTAACAATAATTATCCATTATTCAAATCCAAAAAATGTCACATTAATCTATTAGTTTTACTAATTTATTTCCCCATATCCTGGGAATATTAACTGATATTATTGCTATGTAGAAAATATTTCCATCAAGGAAACCCAAATAAAATCTATATTCACATGTTATAAATTTCAAATAAAACATTTTTTTATTAAAATACCTAGAGTTATTCCAATCTAAATCTCATTCCCTTCATATTCAACATTATTATAAGATATAATCAAGAAACACAATTACAATAATATTAGGGTCATATATGATTCTTGTGTAATTGTATTTGATAATTTCCTATATCCATTAGGATAAAGTACTAGAAATTTATATATTCTTCTTTTCCTAGGAAATTATTATAATTACGAGTATTTTCTTTTATAATTATTGAAAAATAGAAAGAACTTTAACCGTTTATCCATTATATTATTTCATTATTATTTACAATAATGATAATGAATATTTTTTCTTACATGGTATTTATACACATGAATTTCAATTAAACCCTATTTTTCATTTACTTTTTTCTTTACAATATTTAGTTAGGTTTTTATTGTTTATGGTCTCTCAATAGAGATAGTATGGAATAATTATATGGTCTTAAAACTATAATCATTATATTTCGGTTTCCCCATATAGTTTATGATGTTAATCCCATACTAATTCAATTTCACTAATATTTTCATGATATTTATAGATCCAACACATTCTTTATTTTAATCCCCATTAAGCAAATTACTATATTGACCATTAGTTTAGATTCACTTTTTTATTTATGAACCACCATTAAAAAATAACACACATATATTTATCTAAAATTTATAATGACACTTGATCTATAGAATTAAAAAAAAATTATAGTTCTATAACTATATAAAGGATTTAATGTTGTTAAATATAGTTATATTAATCAAAATCATAGTCCCCATGGTTCCTATTATATATTAACTAGTACTAAATAAAGAATCTCCAACACCATTAAAACACAAGTAATGAATACTTATTAATTTATCAAAAGATACATTGTATTACATCAACATTGGCTAATCAATTTTTTTTAATTGAATCAAAATATATACATTGCCATTATATATCATTTTAATATAAAAATAATATCTTAGAAACATTATTAAATAATAAAATTTCATGCAATGATCCCTTCTTTATATCGTTTTTAATGGATAAACATAACGGATAATAAAAAATATGCCCAATAATAGTAATATATAACTAAAGATATCTTGAGAAGGTAATCCATAAAAAATATATATTGGTGGATAAAGAAAACACATTCCATGCCACCATTAACATTGACAATAAAATTATCCATGTATAATTTGATCTAAACAATCACATGTATTAAAATATTTTTGTTCTAAATGAAAAAAATTATTATTGACTGAAATACATGATATTACCTTCATGACTATTGATAAGACATCATGGGCCATACCGTCCTTTATTTTTCCCAAGAGTTATCATTTATGTATATGTATGCAAAAATTACAAAACTAAACTGATCACTTATTCCATCTTAAGAGACATATAGATGAATGAATGGGTTATCAATAACATAGACCTAATCATTAATAAAATACATTCAATCCATTATTCATATATTGGGTCATCAATATAATTTATATTAAATTTCCCTTATCAATAAATATGTATCTTTATAGAATTAAGTGTTTGGAATATCAATTTTTCCTTTGAAATTGAAATAATTTCCATAATAATATTCTTTAAACTAATACCATATTGAGAAATAGTATATGGTAGATCAATTCCTGTAAATAAGAAATGATATAGTATAAATACATGTTACTAAAAATATTGACAGATAGGTAAAATCATATCCAATAAAAGGATAGATAATTATATTTGATGTTATCACCAGATAGTTATTGACCACAAAACCATAAATCTATAGATCCTGAAATAAGATTGTTATTTGATCAAAACATAACTCATTGAAAAGATATGATATTGATAACTATTTCTAAATCATGTAATAAAATGTATTCTATAATAATAACATGAACATTATCATTTTATCCAATTCCAGACAAAACAGAAAAACAATAGTGTTTTTTAAATAGTTTAAAGTTACATTTACTAGAATATCAAATTATTATAATTAAATCACAGAAAATATAATTCTTATATGGGTAAATTTTAAAAAAATATCAAGAGTATTGGGAAAATTATTTTCATCAAAATTTTATTTTGAAACAATTAATATAATATTCAATGCAAAGAACAATAATTGATGTCAGAAAATATTTTCATTCAATAACTTTTAAAGAAAATTCCTTTCACAATTATTGTAAAAAAGAAAAATGTACCTCATTCGTAAAAACATAGGATGATTCTTTTTGAAACATTGGAAATCATGTTACATATTTTTTAAAATGTAATTAAATAATCATTTGTTCTTATAATATATTATTATTGAAGAAAAATTTATGAATATGGGAATGAAAAAAAATTTCATCAACCAATGTCAAATTAAGGAAAAAATATCTTAAAAACAATATATAGTTTTTTCTACCAAATAGAGAAAAATTTAGAAGAAAAAATTGAACCACCATAAATAAGTAAAATATATAAAAATAAATATGGTATATGTATACTTAATAAATACAGTATTTTGAATAAAAATTAATCCGAAATATCCATATTTTAAATATCATTGTGAATTAAATTATTAATGATTATTTTTTTAATCAAAACATATTACAAAATTAAATATTAGAAAAATATTATATACATGGAATAAAGTTTATTTTATGTTATAATATGTCAAATTAGTTTTATATAACCCATATAATAGAAATTAATTGTTAATGTAAAACAAGTATTGTTAAACTGGAAATGAGAATAGTTATCCCATATTTAATGCCAATGGCACATCATATGTTCTAATGAAATCATGTTTAAAAAATATATGTTTCTTATACATATATATGAATAACATATTAATTATTATCATATAATATATTATTCACATAATAAAAAAAACCACAATTTATTATTTACATCTTCACAACGGGTATTATTTGTTCTATATTTAATAAATCATTTGGATTAGTACAATATTTAAAACACTCATTATAATGATATGATCATAAATAAAAACTTATTACAAATAAATATATCATAATTAGTAATTATAAATAGATCTATATCTTTCTACCATATGTGGTAATATAAAATTAAAGATCATTGTTCTTAGATATGATAGTCCATACATTTTCTTGAATGCAATATTCATTTTCATATGAAAATATAAAAAAAGTGGTGAATAATATATTATAATTAAAAAATTTATTTATATCAAAAGTATAATATTAATTAATTTTTATATATATGCACAATATCTGGAGACAATATTTGACACATATTACTTCATTAAGATTGTAGGCTATACTATCCCAGGATCCATGATTTCATTTCACATCTGAGGAAATAAAAGATGAATGATGGTTGTTCCATCAACATGTTGAATTTCCATATATATACTATAATATTTTTAATATATAATCATTTTTATTAAATAATTTATAGATTTAGAGTAATAAATAAAATGAATGAAGTCAGATTAGATTTATTTCTCTTCCGTGAAAATAATCCCTTAGATAGATATTATGGATTCAATGAATATTCACTATGGAGTAAGAATATGTAAGACACTTAAAAGGATTACAGGTTGAATATATGGGTATATCATTTCCCAAATTGATGGATTATAAAAAAAATTTTGTTGATAGTCTATGTGGTTTCATTTTATAAATTGGGTGGGAGGAAAACATGTAAATAATAAAATATTTATACATAAAATGTATGGAACTCTTGTCAAATGGTTTATTTGCCTGATATCACCAATTTTAAAGAATATATAGTTGAGATAATTTAATCCAATCAAATTTATATAAGGCAATATTGTATTTTATACCTTATCTTTTGGTTTTACCTCTTCAATGGCCCCATTTCAAGCTAACCGTGGTAACCTATTTTTATATCCTTAGTGATCATTAAGAAAATTTTAAAAATATTTCGGTGTCACATATTGTGGTCATACTTGATATAATAGAAATTTAAATATAAATTTGGGTTTATTTTGTTTTATATTTATTAATTTTTATTGATTTCGAAAAAAATTACTTATTTACTACCATTTCATAACGCTATCATGAAAATTCACAATATTTTTTTTAAAGGAATCAATATAGTAATGAAATTTGAATATATATTTCCAAAAGCGATATCCACTTATTATTATTCATGAAATTAATTTAAAAGAATAAATTCTCCAAAAAAATTACATTCACTATTTTTAGAATCATTTAATTTATTTTTTATGGTATTGCGATAACACTATGTCGGTGTTAACTAGTGATTTTTGAAATCTATACCATCATTGAAATTTATAATCAGAAATAATAATAAAATAAATTTTTAAAAAAATTATAACAATTTACAAACATTAATATCTTCTCTACACCCCTTATAATACATATTATTTATATTAAAATACATCGAGTAAGATTCTGTATTTATTCTTTAACTACTTTAATATATATTGTCATATCAATGGAAAATAGAAAAAAATTACCATATATTAAGATATAGTATTAGAATGGTTGTTATAAAATCATCAAAAAAATAAATATTTATTTTTTGGGTTATCCTCAAGAGGTAACTAGTATTTTTATCCCTGATTATTTGATCGTACACTTTATCACAATGATAATCTTTTTTCATGTTTTATATTCATTTAGCATAAAAATGATATTGACATATTTTTAAAA
Source organism: Viscum album (assembly GCA_963277665.1). Taxonomy (NCBI): domain Eukaryota; kingdom Viridiplantae; phylum Streptophyta; class Magnoliopsida; order Santalales; family Viscaceae; genus Viscum; species Viscum album. Next base: position 324,691,116 of record OY728156.1, read on the forward strand.
TTTTAAACTATTAAATATAAATAAGGGTGAAGAGATCATTAATAAATACATAAAAATGGATGATTTTTTTCATAAAGTAATTAAAATCACATCAAAAACATTTTTTTTGAAACAATCACATTTTAAACCCAAATGTAATTTGTAATCAAAATAATTTATAATGTCGATTCCCATTTATTTATTAGTAACATTTATAATAAAATTTACCATATATGACTTTATAAAAATCTAACAAATAATTTTATTTCTTAATTCAGTGAAAATAAAAGAGATTTTTTCATAATATCATTATTTTTTATTATTGTACTAAAAATTTTACATTTCTTTAAATAACCCAATATTACATATAATTATATAATCACATGATATTTTAACAAACTTATATTATTTTTTTAATAATTTTTTTGATGATTCAGAAATTAATTCTTATTAACTATTTAAAAATGTCATAACACCAATTTTAAGGTAATTTTTTTAAAGATAAAATTAATTTGTTATTATTATGTTCCTTGTAACAAAAAATTGATTAATGTAAACATTACTGATTGGATTCACTATTATCTACGGAAACATTCTCTTAACATAACATTATAATTCATTTATTCCAATTTATTAATTTGAAAAAATGGATATAGATGTAATATTAATATAATATTATTTTTTGGAGAGTTAAATCATATGGTTCCCAATGGTATTGATTTTGACTATAGTGTTCTTTTAATATAATATTTTAACTAACATCATAAGTAATTAATGTTTTGTTGTGTCGTTAAATGATATTCTCCCACACTTTTTGGTTGTATACTTTAACATGTACCTATCAATCATCCATATGTGTGATTCAACATCAGATATATGGTTTTTATATAATTTAAAAAGGATCATATTTTTTTAATGGTTGTGAGGGTTATCTATCATGGAAAACATTATACTATAATGTTGATGTTTTGGTATAATACTATTATATATGGATTACCATAATTTTATTTCATATATAAGGTTTTATGATAGTGGATATTGTTTTATGACGGTATTTTAGAAACATTATTATTATTCAGTAGCCTCAGGTATACAAGGTGCAATACATAAGGATCCATACTCACAACTAGAATGATACACAATTTTTACCTTATTGTTAATGTTGTACCATTATTTTCCATCATGTTAAATTAAACTATATTTTATAAATTTTAGATATCTTATTAATAATTTATATCATTTTAAGGTTACAACTTATGAAATTATACAATTATATATTCATTTGTTGTTGGATTTCCCACTAATATGGTAGTATAAATCTATGACATTAATATAATATTATTAAAATACGCAATTAATGAAGCCTTTCCACTTCCATAATATGTATTATATCCTGATGATCATCTATTGAATCATCTTGAATAGAAATAGATTGATATGACTTTGTTACGTGGCCATCCACAAGTAATGTCATATTCTTCCCATTAAAGGCCTTGCAAAGATAAATGATGACATTCATGGTGATAGTATACCTATTTTCATATAATTATAGTTAATATTATCAGTATAAACAATAGTTTATGACAATCATCCTGAAATTTCTACTATACCAAATAATATGATATATACCAATCAATATCTCTAATAATATAAACCATGTTGAACTTTTCTTAGAATATCTATATGATTTTACTAATTAAATTAATATATAATAGATTTTATTTTTAATTATATAAAAATACCATATTTTATTATTATATTGATAGAAAACCAATTAAAGATAAAAAATTTATAATTATATCACTTTCAAGGTTGATCAATGTAACATTTCTCTATTTAATTAATAAAACTAGTTCTCCCATTAGTTTTTTTTATTATTATCGCATTGAAATAAATGAGAAATCACTTCATAAAGTCAAGGATATTTTTCATATGGTAATTTATCGTATATCCTAAAAAATATAAATTATTATTAGGTCATGTTCAATGATATTAATCGATATAGTTTCCGGAATATTTATTCTGAGGGAATCATCTACCTTTATTTTCCTTCATTGGATGAAAATATAAGAAATAAACATATTATATTTGTAACTATAACCACCCCATTTCAAGAAATATCAATCCTTTTTTATTATAAAATGTAAGATCTTATAAACTATATATATATCATACTTCTAATCAAATATATAATGTATCAAAATATTCAATACAATCATTATTACTTATTTCTTCGGACCATTAATTGAGTAATTCCTCACATGGTTTTAGAAATTGATGGGGTTTTATGATATCACCATATTTTTCTATATGATAAATCACCCCATGAGCTTCTATAAAGAATCATTACATATCCAAATCATTATACAACATTTTATTGTTCGAGTATGGGCTCATTTTAGAAAATGTACATTTTCTCCATTAAGTAGTCATCAAATTATTCTAACTAAAAATAAATCTATTGCGGATTACATTTTTCCGTCTCATTTATATTTATTTTTATGTTTTATATTATATAGAATATAGTATAAAATTGGAATAATAGAGTGTGTATTTATCATTGTTTTTGATATTAGTAGGTCATTTTTGTAGCTATGGACATGGTTGAGTGGTAGCTTCCATAGAGAATTTGTTAGTGAGACGAATCAAGATATATTGCTATTTTGTTATTCAATAGTTTAAAAACAATAAAAGGATGTTCTAATATTACTCTTCCATATATGGGTTTAGTTTTTGCGGGATACCTCTATGAAATAGAGAACTGTAATAACTATTTTTTCTTTTAATGGTGTGACATGATGTGTTTTATTGGTGATTTTTTGCTGTGGTATATTTTTTAACAGTGGGGATCGAATGATAAATTAGTTTTATATGGTGGATAAACATTAGTCACCATCAAAAAAATTAATAATGTTTTATTGTGATGTTTTTTGATACATATTGACAAAATAGATGATATTTTTATTTGGATCTATGATTACCATAAAAAGTTAATATCTAGTATACATATCATGAAATATATGAAGAATTTTTCTATTTATTTCTTAAAAATAAATATAATTTTTATATTTGAATATTGAAATGAATTAATGTCCCATTTTATAGAGTTAATATTTATATTAATAATAAAAGGACCTAAGTTTTTAGTTTTATTACTGAATTAATTATTCTATAACTAAATGTCAAAGAGAAAATATAAAAATCGGGTTGTTATATATTTATAGGTAATGAGCTTAACATTTTGAATGATCAATTGAATGATTAGTCAGATCCAGGTGGATAATTTCCCTCCAAATTTGAGGATATCATTGGTAGTCTAGTGTATAAAAAATTACTTCTCCATCACATATTATTAACTTTCATTTATAAATAAAAAAGTTCCACGATATAAGAACAATTGTAATCTATCATTGATATGGATGGAGTCGATTTCCCCTTACTATATATCTTGTAAAGGTAATATCTAAGAATTAATAGCCTCTCAGATATTATATATTAGATTATAAATATTAAATTAGGATATTATAGATATATATATAAGGATTTTTTAATAGATAAAATTTGATAAGACGGATGTGTATGAAAGTAAATATTCATAAAATCCTATGATTTTATGAATTAAAGGAAAAAAGATATGATTTAAATATTATATCCATTAATATAATAATTGTTACATGTATATAATTTTCTTTATATGGGTGGATAAAGAATATTAAATTCATTCTATCGAATATAATATTGAAGAAATTAAAATGTAAGGTGATATTTCATGAGGGAAAAATATTTTAATACTCAAAAAGACTAAATTAGATGGAATAAAACTATAGAACATACTCAATTGAAGAACCCCCACCCATCTCATCTGAGAAATTTATCTAATATCCATACAACATATGTTCCCACAACTATCGATAATTAATAACCTTCATCACCAATATAAATGGTTTTGAATAAATAGATCCATATGTTATTAAGAGTATCTTCAGTTTTCTAGTATTTTTATTTTCTATATTATAATTTATTAATTATTAATTAATTATTGATGTTTCACATACTTATTCTTTTCCCCAACACTCTTTAAACATTTTGATTATCCCACCAAACATCTTGTTTTCCCAAGATGATTGGAAGATAACATGAGTATTTTTTTTTGGGTAGTGTTATTGGTGTTATAAATTAACTATTTGTATTTCTCAATTCTTAATTTCCCTTTAAAATTTTGATGGTATATTTCTGTTGGCTTTTGTCGTGTTTTCCTATCCACATGGAAAAAATATCATTCCAATATTATTTCATACTAAACCTTAATTTCCTCCTTTATCATAGTCATCTATTCATATATTTGAGTTGTATATTGTTAATAAATTATACATAATATGAATCATATAGGTATTGGAATGTTTTAGTGCACAATTTATGTTTTTTCATCATTCATAACTTTTAAAGGATGTGTGATTTGCGGTAATAAACAAATTTTCTAGGTAGGTTTCCTCCAAACTCACTATAGGGGATGTTAAATCATTTATATTGGTATATGTTATCAAATATAATTTAAAAAAATAATGATAGAACCTTCAAGTCAATCTTTATTACATTTATAGTTATATCTAACACATTTTTATGTTTTTAATTAATTATTAGAAATTTTATTAATTTTCATCACATAATAACAACCACATGTATCATTTTTTATCATAAGTACATAAAATGAAAATTAATTCATAATTTAAATAAATTTTTAGTTTTTTATTATTCTACTTGTAGGATTACTAATTGTTTTCAAACTAAAATTAATCTATTAAAAAATAAAATAAATTTTATACTAAAACCATTTATAATAATATTTGTTCACATCATATATTCACATCCCAGCATGATGTGTTTCTATCTTGTTTGATTAAAATGTTTTATATCTCTCTCTCATACTATAATTACATTTAATCCACTCAATACATTGTAATTTTTGTTTATATTTTAGTGATCATGGGATCCATTGATGGATCGTTAAGTCAATATCACATTTTTATGGAAGTCTTATGAACAAATGTTATCTTCTCTTCCATTACATACATTCATTATTGTTTCGTATATATCAATTTTATTGATGATGATAAGTGAATTATTTATTTATTATTTTTCATTTGTCTATAGAGGTCTTATGTCTTATTATTTTGGAAACTCTTCCATCGATAATAATTTTGGATTGATCATTATATTCTGTAACCTCAAATGTAGTGATCACCAATAATTTTTTGAATTACGTGTCTTTTTTTTCTATAATTAATTTCATATGTTAATAGTAAATATTAAGTCATTAATTTTTTTGGGTAAAAAAGATATTATCCTAGGGATGATAACAAATTAGCATTATTTATTATGTTTGACCCAAAGGTGACATGTTTTATTTTTTTAGTCAGACAAGATGAATTGTTTTATTGAAGTTTTATTTATATTGTTTATATTATTTCATGTAGTCGGTAATAAATAGATATGTGATTATATTGGTTTAATTATTTCTAGTTATAATTAAACAACGAGTTTGATATCTGATATTGTTGTATAATATTTTTAAACTGATAATGAATTAATAGATAAATAACGAATAATAAAAATTGGTATTTCATTATTTTATTAAAATATCATGGTATTGTTTAATTATTTTTGATGTGGTGAGGAATTTTTTGTATATGTTTGGGTGTAAATGGAGGTTCCCTATGTTGTTAATTTTCATGAGTTGTAGAAGAGGTGTTGTTATGTTTCTCTATAATTTTTGTTGGTTGCCTTTTTAGTGGGGTAGTTTTGCCACATTGTTGAAGTGTTATAAAAATATAAATCATTTATTTTTTATTTTTAATGAGCGGGATATAAATAATTTCGTGAATTTAAATAATTTACTATATAAAATATTTACGGTTGAAGTGTGGTTGATGGGAATTAATGTTCCAATTAAATTTATGTTGTTAACAAATATGGTGTAAATTTTTTCAATAAAAATGAAGGGAATGATATATGTTTATCTATGTTATTTTCAATTTGGTGTTTTAGTATTGTCTAGAATTATTTCTAGGAATGTATGTTATAAATTATTTGTGTCCATTATTGTATAGCGATGGGTTGTGGTTATAGTAATAGTCGTATAGAATGTTGTTCCTTAGATGAAATTTAGTTTTATTATATATAAGGAATAGATTTTTTTATCTTACACAACACCACCTCATGATAGGTCTGGAATTATCATCTTGGTTCTATATAAATAGGATCTATATCAGGTCACTCTATGGCCTCATGTTCCCATACTTTTATTCCACAAGTTTTAATCAAGCACGGAGGGCCAATGAGGATATAGTGGGATGAAAATAAAATCATTACCAAAGTATGTAAAAGATATTAAGAGAAGGGTAGTATTATCAATCCAAACATAAATAGGTATAAAAATCCCTAAGGTATTTAATAGATACTACTGTAACTCATTCTATAATATAATTAATTGTACACCTATTGATGATACATAAATGCTAGAATCTCATATTTTAATGTTTAAAATAATCAATATAAAGAAAAAGATATATACACTATAAAACTCACAGTGGGGTCCATGTATTATCTCGGTCCCCAAAACTGATGCTCTATCATAGAACATATCAAATATATTCTATATTGAACATTCAATATACATGAACTTTATCCAAAAAGTGTTCTTCTTTCTTAATTAGAGGTCCAAGAAGGGTGTGAGTTTAAATCAGTTGTCTGATAATAATATTGAATAATTTAATATAATTTATGAAAAAATATTAATGAGACCCAATATGTTCTTATATTAATATTACGTACTATTAGATAAATATTAACAACATTTTACCATAATAAAATCCATGATATGGTGACTGTATATTGTCATTGGATATGTGGAAAATAAAAATATTATTTCTTGATATTTATTGAATATCTCCAAAAACTATTTTTTCATCTAGTCTGCTTATGGGACATAAACTACATAATATATTTTTTTCAATTACTAATTGAGAGGAAACATAAGAATGAGTTATTTGAGATTCATAGTAAGGGAAAAAAACTATATATCAATCAATGATAATTTGTGAGCACAAAACAAAAACAAGGGAATGCGAAGAATATATAAATTTGTGTAATCATAGACAATCATTAAATTATAATTATTCATATTTGAAGTGTTTTTATTAATAAAATTCATAATTTATAAATTGTTTAAATCATCAAAAATCAATAATGACAAATGAGAACATATCACAAACATGATACAAAATTTTTTGGTTTACACATAATATTAAAAAATCTTTTCCATTTTAAGGGATCACTCCTAAGTATATAGTACTAGATTGGTTTCAGTCTATATTAAAGAAATTATTATATCATGAGATATGCATTAATACTGAATTCATTAATGGGAAATATAATTTTGATTTCACCCCTCACATAATAAAAAATCATGCACATGAGTTCAACAAGATCATTAAACATAAACCATATCAAAATATCAAAACCCATAGAAGGGTACCATATTTGATAATTTTTATCTCATTTCATCATATATTCAAATGTGGAAATGAAATGTAATTCATAAAAGGTTCATCATATATATATTATACCATTAAAAAGGAATATGTTTTATAGATTATCCCCTAAATAATCATCAACATAATAAATTTAGTGAAATAAATTGGATTGTATGATATGAGATCATATTCATATGGTATCATATAAATAAATAATTATTATTGACACAAATGAAATTTATATTTAATATAGTATTCAAATCATTCATTGAAACATAAAAAAATATAATTTTCCTTTAACAACACTTTCTCTAATAATTCATCGTATATTGTAAATAAAATTCGTTGATAATAAAAATATAATATTGTAACATATTTATCTATTAAATTAATAGTCATTGTGGTGATAATATCAATAAAAACTATATATGTTAAAATATAATGTTGTTTTCACACATTTATAAAAGTAAAAAATTTAAATATTCATAAATCATTTATTTAAAAATAATAAAATTTAAAAGTTATAAATAATATAAACCATAATAACAGTAAACAATTTAAAAATTTTCAATCATTGGTAAAATTTTCAAAAAATCATTATGATGTGAATGGTAAAGGATAAAATATATATTCAACCAAAAAAAATAAAGCCATCTTTTCATTACAATGATTTTCCAGGACATTATAGGAACCAAAGAAAGGAAAGTATTTCTAATAAATACAAAATAAATAAATACAGTACTTTCAAATATATGGTGAATAAATTATAAGATTAATATAATTTCTCTTAATAGATATTAATCATAGATAATATAGAAAATAAATTATATTGTAACATAACCCCTTAACTCAATAAAAGTATTTATTCATACATGTTTATTATTTTAAAGACTAAATAATAAATATATTTATTTCTTTATACATTCTAGAACCACATTAAAATGTAACACACATTGTATCAAACCTTCATAAATTTTTATTATACTTTTATAAAAAATTTATATATATAAATAAACATTCATATAAAAACCTATATGTATTCAATTCCAATTTTTTATTCATCGATCCATTACAAAATCCCTCAAATTTGTATAATGATAAAGAATACATTATTAGGATATAATTTTCTTAATTTTTTTTAATAAAAACATTAATATAGAATCATATAATGTGATGTACGAAAATGAATCATATCACTTTATAGGGAAGGTAGTTGGTATGTAGGCATCAGTGACCTTCCAACTTCTTGAATGGAAGAATGGAATATTGGAAAATAATAATTCACCATAAAATATATCTTATTTTATGAAAAATATCATATATTTTAATTTAATATATTTGTATTGATATTTATGTAATGTGGAAATGAAAAATGAATCACATCACCACATAGAGGTGATCATCCATACATACACATGAGGGACACCATATTTTTATAATGGAAGGAAAATTATTATCGATGAAAATATTTAATCATTACTAATGAATCGTAATTATGAAATAAAATCCATCTATATACATTATATTGATCCTAACTACTATTAATGGATCATGGAGATGTAAATAATATGCAACACTTCACAAGGCGGTATTCAATATGTACAAACAAATGATTCATTCATTTGTAATTTGATGTCGAAATATATGAATAAATGATATTGAGTCAATAAAATAACGTCTTAGTATGTTGATGGTAATTTTTTTTAATCTCTAAAACATAACAAAAACATGTTTAAGGAAAAATAATATAAAAGCACACAACTCATAGATATCTATATACTTTAGACAACCTCCTTTAGGATAGACATACGTCAATCATAAGAATGAGATATGATAAAAAAACTACAAAAAAATTTTAATAATGACGATTGATATTTTTTGGGTAGGGATTGGATGAGATTTGTGGATTTTAATGTGCGTATAATAGAGGAAATGGTGTGTCGTTTTTTATGCTATGGATTTGAAAATGTTGTAATTTTTGAGAAGATTGAAATATATTAATTTCATACAAATATAAAATGGATCCAAAATGACTCATCATAGAATTTTTTATGATATAGTATCAAAATATAGAAATATAATCCCACTTAGAAAAAAATAGAGAATTTTAAGACTTATAATTATGTTTAACCCCTCGTTAACCCTTATTAACAATCATTGTAATAATAAATATTTTCACATCAGTTTCTGTTTATAAAAAAATTGAATTTAAAATAATTAGATATATTAATTTTTCTGATTTCAATATGTGATCCATTTTTCAATATTATACTACTATAATATGTAGAAAATATTTTCATAATAAGTGAAAAAATAGAACAAAAAGTGTTTTTATCAAAATTAATTTTTAAATATAAAACAGTGTTTAACTTAATTACATTACCAAAAAAATGTTTTTACCCATATTTTTTATTAAATATAAAAAATGTTTACCTTAATTACATCACATATTAAACCGTTTAGTTTAATGTTAAAATATTTTACATAATATAATATATTCATATATAGTTCAAATAAAACAGTAATAATTATTAATATACTTTATTTACATAATAAAATACTATAAACCTACAAAATGTATAATTTTTAAAAATAGAATTTTTTATAATTCCAATTCTTTTATTTCAATTTTTGTATAATAGTAATATAATGATTTAATGATATTAAAATGTTAAAAATACATATTCATTATAGAGATTAGTATATTCATATCGTCTAATCCAATAGATATGTGATAACTATATGATTAAATAATGATAATTCAAAAGTGTATAATGATTTATTTAATTTATTACTTTTCTATAAATAAAGAAATCAAATAATTAAAATTTATTTTAATGAAATATACCAAAAAATATTATGGTGTTTCATTTAACCAACTTATAATATTTTCACCCTAAAAATTTCATCACTACAATTTAATTGACTATGGATACATCAATGCCTTCACATCTTTTGATACCAATGTATGTTCCCAAAATTTATTGTTACTTTAAAAAACGTTGACTTTGTGATTGGTCTTATTCCACATCACTCTATCTATATAATCCAAATTCTCAATTTGTTGTTATTTTTAATAGATATGAATCATGATTGGTATGACCTATGGGTTTAGTATATATAAAAGACCAATAATGTACTTCCTCAATATAAATACATGGAAAATGTCATGAAATTGAGAATGATTTGACAAAAGAATCACGATATATGAAATTGTCTTGATATGAAATAGAATTTAAGAGGCACCATTATATCTAGGGATCATCGTTACATTATTTTGATATATCAGAACCTTTATCAATATAGATATTCATATATAATACCTTTTATCCATCACCAGACACCAAATCTAGATAATGAATGTTTCTATATATTTTTATTGTATGACCTTCCTTATTTTCATAGGGAATGAATCTAACTCTCTCTTACATTTCAAAATCTAGATCAATTACCAGTAGTATCCTATCTCCAAATTCATCCCATCATATTGGATTTAAGAATTTCTTATCCTATAGAGCTTTATCAGGATTCATACGATTGATTGAGTGAATGCTACATTTTTAGGAAAACAAGATCAATTATTGTTGTTAAGACTGAACACATTTCATATCCAAAAAAACATGATCTTAACATATCTTATATATCAAATGTAGCAACATGAATAACTATACTAAAATGAAAATAATTCAAATTTAATATCGCCTGATGGGATTTTGTGAGCCCTATATTCTAAAAAATATCTCATGGGAATCAACATGATCCTGAGGGAACAATTTTCACAAAATAATAACTCAATAAGATAAAGAAGTTGATATAAAATGGTAAGAAATAGTCAACATGTCAAAAAAACCAAAAGAGGAAAGAAAACCCCAACTACATAGAAAAATGTATCACAATGATATGTGAAATGAAATCAAAATATAAGAGTGTCGAATACAATATCCTATATCCACCATGTAACAACCGGATCATGTGTTACACTAGTCACTTCTAACCCCCATGGTCCCACTAATTAAGTACCCCCACTACCTCAGAGCAGTGGCATCCCATTATATTGACCTAGACTATAAAAATATTAAAATTTTAAAAGGGAAGGGTAGGTTTTAAGAAATAAATCCTAGTAGGATACCACCATTAATTTTATGTGAAATATATACAAAATAATCCATCATTTGTTAATTTCAAATAAAACTTTGTATAAAAATAATATCTAGATTAATTTCTAGATGGTTTTTCCAAATATTACAACAAAAACTATAAAAATGTCTTAAAAAATAATATTCCTAACTAAATCAGGATTAATAGGTTCGTATTGAAATATTTATGAATATGAATTTATATCAAAACATACATGGTCAAATCATTTCAATAAATAAGTGATATTTATTATCAATTAAAATCATAAAAATGTATAAGAGACAATATTTTATATTATTATAGGATTTATTATACATCTTACTGAAATATGTATCTGTGTGTGCACACATACTATAGATCCCAAGAATATGAGGAATAAAAGAGACTCCCGATAATATGATAATTTAGTACAAATTGTAATTATAAATCCATGTTATATTGTCACCCAACTACATTGAAACCAATATTCTTCATGTTATATACAACATAGCACAGGATATAATAATTTTAATCAATATTTTTTAAATAATCAATTAAAAACTATCTGATTTCATTTTTAAGAACACCCATTTCATTTAAAAAACAAATATGAAATTGTTTCTATAAAACAATTATTCCATTCATTTCAAATAAAATAAAATCACATTATAAAATATTTTAATTTTTATCTCATCCAATACATCCATAAAATCATTTTCTATAAATTCTGAATATATTTATGTAATTCTCAATTCATATCAGATTTCTTTTTAAAATATTTTCATTATGAAAATCATTCCATTTCTAATTATTCATACTCATTGCCAATAATTTTTCAAACAAATGGAAAATAAATTGGAATTAAAAAAATAAAATGATTCAAATGATAAATATTTCCCCACTATACCATCAACCAAAATATTGGTCAATAATACCCACCTAGCATCAACCAATATACATTAGAGGGATATAATGATTAGATTATAATCCTATAATAAAAATTCAAGAATTCATTCTTCAAATCCATTGAAGTCATAATGAACCCATAATAATAGATAGTTATGGGTATTATGAAGGGGGGATATACAATCAATTAGGTATTTTTCACATTAGAAGATATCCTCAAAACCAACTGATATATTAATCTATGAATAAAATTAGTTCGGAAAACCAAAGCATCCTCTTAAGGACCCTAATGAAAAAATGAAATAAAATTTATGTCTATAATTTTTTTTAGTTCAAATTAGTGGTGGAGAGTATTGTGAATTACAAAAATATATTCATTGAATTAAATTCTAGTTAATGGATTCTCACATGGGTAATTAAATCGTGTTCTAATCTAGAAAAATAAAAATCGAAATAATAGACCACTCTATGGTTTGATTTCCTGGTTTGAAAAATTGTACACCTAATAGTGAACCTCCACAAAGGATTTATTATTGAGCTTCAGGGTTTTGCTACATATAATGGATAAACAAGCACCTCATCTTATGACTAATGAGAGTGTTAAAAGGATTCATTTGGAATGTTTCTTTGCTTTCACTAACCATACAAAATAGTAGAATCCCAAAAAATCTCGAAGTTTTTAACAACAAAATTATATATATGAACAAAAAAATGGATAAATAAATAATGGATCAAATGTTAATGATTGATAGTGTCAATTATTTACACATCTCCCCTCAAAATATTTCTACCCCGATAAATCCTTTCAATAAGAAACAATAAAAAAAGATGATTCTAATGTACCATATTAAAGACTCATATTCCTAAAAATCATGGGAATCAAAAATATTATTTCAAAAAGCTATAACTAAAGATATGTTTAATAAAAAAATATTCTAGATAATTAATAATACAAGTTTGTTTCTTATTTGAGGATAAATAATACACCATATCATTATTCTTGCAAATCGATTCATGTGATGGGTCACTAAGACACATTTTGAGTAATTATATTTGATACCAATTGGTGGTTTATGTCATATAATGTGGGAGTATATTTTATCTTACCTTCCCAATACACTAAATAATTACCAATAGTCGATTGTAACTTAGTTCTAACATTCCCTATTTTCCAAGTGGTCAGTGAACCAAATCAGTTGAGACTCTAAAAAAAAGTTGGAAAAAAATTCGAAAATATAATTGGTGGAATTGATGTTTAGTAGAGGATTTAAAATAGATATTTTTGGTTACCAGTCATTGATGAATCATATTAATATTTGTCTTGATATCTCAGAATAAACAATGGCCAACTAGGGATGATTCACTACCGTACAACATACAATGGCGATATTTAACGGGCCATCTATATATGTCCTTAAAGGGGATTCATCACGTTAAATACAAATATATATAATTATTGGATAATTAACCAATTATATGGTTCCTTTACAAATATCATTCAAGGTCATAGAAATCAGATCGATTATAGTACTCAATGATTCTATATACCCCACATCATCTATTCATCAGTTTGACGATGCAATTTTTTACTCAACCATACATGGTATTCTATAACCTTCCAATGGGTTCTCCAAAAATGAGAAGTGAATTGGGAATCTATATAAAAAACTATAGTAGAAGAAACTCCATTATAAAAGATAATATCTTGATTGTTTTTATTTCTTATATCCTCAAGGATCAAGGTATCAGGAATGGGAATAAAGAAATCAAATTTGGGTAATCGATTAATAACCAACAATATTGAATTCAATCATTTAGACACACATGGAATCTTGACCACAATATCCATCAATATCATTTCACACAACCATGATGGATTTTAATGTAGTTGATGTATGGAAAAACATTTCTAATGCTCGGTGAGAATTTTAGGACAAATTTTATAATTAGATTCTATATCAAAAACATCTACTGTCATATCTAAACACCCAAAAAATTGTCTCATATCATAAAAAATCAATATAGTTCATTGGTATACCTATCATTGGGAATTATGGAAATCACTTGTTGAATCCTTCCTCATTGGAAGATGAATTACATAACATATCCAAATGAAAAGGATATCCATAGAAGAAATAGACCACTCATTGATTGTATCCCCAGTATATAAATATATCTATCGCATTATAACATGTAATTATGTTACTATTAATATAGATTCCTCTCAAAAATATAAGATGTAATCTAAAAAATCCTAAAAAACATCTGTCTCATCTTGACACACTCCCAAATGAATATATGAAAAGTGATACATATGATTATTTTCACCATATGAATCATTCTTGAAATTTATTAAATGATTCATAATAAATGAATCAAGAATGAAATTATCCTTACTATTTTTATAAGATATTTCATAATAAAATGATTCAAAATACTCAACTTCTATCCTCATTGGAAGATTAATAATTTTTTTTGATAAGATATTACTCAAAATTTTATTATCACAATTGACTATAAAACTTGTCCAAAAAGGAAATAACATCCACTCTTAAAAGTGTAAATCACTACTATATGTTTGAGATTATTTATGTGATAGTTATGATCAACATACTGATTTGGGAATGTACCATCATCAACCACATGGAATCCCTATATATGAACATTTACCAACTATGAACCTAATACATCTCAAACATCATCATAAACCTAACCATATTTTGGAAGAGTCAATAATGTTTCTTCTGTTTACGGAATTGTTAACTCATCAAAAATAAATATGGCATTTATATTCCTATACCAAAACACACTAATACTCTACCATGACATTGATATTAAAAAATCTCAAAGAAATTATATTGTTCCTCCAATATCAATGTTGTTTTCACCTGCTAATGAACAATTCAAAATTTCATTTTTGATAACCATATATCCCTTTAACAAATCCAAATTAACGTAGAACATTAATTAATAATTAATTGGATAATTTATATGATATCTCTTAATATTAAGAACCTTTCTCAAATTATAGACATTATCCTTCATTTATTTATATTATAGAAACATTTCATCTACAAATAAAACCATAAATGAATTGATGTACCCATAAAAAATCTTTTTGTTCAACACCGCAAACTAAATATATGTTTTTTTAGATCAAAAGGAGTAAGATAATACTCATATTGATCATACATTTTTTTGAAGTTAATATTTTGGATGTCAAAACACTTGATACAATGAAGATGATAACTAGACTAAAGATAAAGATTTTATACCATCATTACCCCTTCGAGTAGGTCAAAAAATTAATCAATTTGGGTAAACATGTAATTTTCCTTAACCAAAACCCGAATTTGATCATCATAATTAAAAAAATGGTGAAGCATTCTATTAACCTTCTTAGAGATAATATTTCATGTTTTTTAAAATAACCACATGGTCGAATGAATATTTGGTACAATAATTCATCAAACCAGAACTTAATCTTCTCATGTTTATCTAGTTCTATATAGAAACAAAGAATAAAAATAAAATGGGTACATGGTAAAAAGTAAATAGAAAACTCCACCTCCCACACTGGTGTGATACAAAGAAATTAAAATGGGAATATATCATGAGACTCAATTGAAACAAGTATATTATAAAAAATGAATGATTTCTACTCTAGTTAATGTGAATCCGTCCACATAATCCTTCCAAACAAAATCTTTATGGTCCATCAAGATTGGAAAACATTTCTAATTATCCATATGAGATACTACACAACCTTTTGTAGGAAATAAATGAGACCCCTTCTGATTATAGTTGATATGAAATTTATGAAAAATTAACCAATATATTCATTGAAATATTTCGAAAGGAATGATATCCATAAAAATAAGTCACAATAAATCTCAAATTTTTGATAATTAAAATTTAAACATGGGAAATTGAATAACTTGTAAGGAGTTTATCAAAAGAGGAATAGAAATCCTTATAAGAAAAGAATAAGATCCAAAAAATACAATATTTTTTCACATTTCGTATATATATGATTGAAATATTAGAATGATAATCAAATAAATATGTCACTAAAGATGAAGAAATGGTAATTGGACCTCCAATATTCATAGGACCAATAATAACATCGTATGGAGACTAGTCTACTATATAAAGAATTAATATTCTTTATTATAACTTTTAGAACCCATTTATTCATATTTTATATAACTAAAACATAAATACTTGTTTTATTTTAAAGCATGCATTTGTACAAATAATTATAATGACATGAAAAATATCAGTAAATAACATGAACTCCACATGATCAACTAATCTTCAATTTTTTCAATGAAATATTTCTTTTAATGCAAAATATTTCCATATTCGAAATATGTATATTTTCATTTAGTATATACTATAGATGATTTATAAGAAGTATTATATTGATATTAAAAATTGTAGTTTCCATTAAGGTAATTAATCCCCTTTTTCATCACATTAATGGGGAGACTCAAACATACACTATGAGTAACATAGTCTCCCTTAAAACTGGAATTTCCAAGTAGGTCATGTTCATCCATTGATGTTGAATCCAGAATATCATAAGATAACGTGGTGTTATATAAAAACCCAATGATTAGATATCATTGAGAAGACCCATACAAAACATCCATGAATCCAAAATTACTTTTCATACCACCTCATGAGACAAATGAACAAAATCAACAAAGAAGATGGCATGTTGAGTTAGAGTTCCATAAAATTTCTCATTAAATAACTCCATATTATTATCCATGTTAATTATATTTGAATAAAAATGATCAGAAAAGGATTCTTTAAATCTTTCAACTGTAGTCCAGCATTTTTCACAGTCTGATCTATTGTGTCCCACTACCTTCTACTAGGTCCTTCTTGTTTGAAGGTAACAAATTTATCCACAATTGAGTGTGTAGTCTCAAAATTAAAAAATAACTAATCATCATATATTTACCAATCCAATTACTCCTTAATATCATTAAAAACTATGAAATGTGGTGGATTCATATGAATAAATACTTGAGATTGATATCTGTTATAATCCCTCTAAGGTAGAACCTCAACGTATTCAACTAGAACATGTGTAGCTACCTAGACCAATGCATGGACCACACTCACAACATACTTAATAAGGTTCCAGAAAAATTGATTGTTATCTATTAATGGATCAATGGATAATATATCCTCACGAATAATATTTATTCTTAGTGTTATATAATTATAGAACATAAATTTATAAATCATGTAATTTTACATATGAGACATGATATCATCAACTCATTCAATCATAATCCAATTGGGAATTTCAAATAAACAATAAAGGATTTGGATAAGGTCTAGGATTAAATCAAACAAGTCATCAATATTATTATTCCAATATCATGGTGATATATTGTTTATTATAATGATAAAAATTCACAAACTCTCTCATAACCTACCCAATTGTTTCAGATACTCAAGAATCATTTATATCAACAAATTCTAAAGTATATAATTTTTTTAATAGAGTAGATGACCACCTTGGAAATAATTCGTTCAAATAACAACCCAAATTATTGGGATAATTGTTTTCAGGAAAAAATATAAAATGAAGAAAAGTTCCTTCACCATCTCTATTGTCTAGTCCCTTACACCTTAGAGTAAGAAATAACATGAGGGACAATTGTTTCACAGGAATAACTCATCAAGAAAGATTTACTGATACAAAATATTAAAATAATAAATATTCATAAAGAAGGAAGTTACTTATGAATGAACATCACAACATATAGATATATACAATTCACAAAATGGCATGACAACCAAAATAACAAAACAATAAAACTAAATTCATTATCATATATTCACCACAAAATATTTGGATCATGTTATCCAATGGTCACAAATATCTCCTAATGCCCCTCAAATTTGTTATATCCACCACCTCAGAGTAGTGATTTATCTTTCCTTACCATAAAATAAGAATGTATTAATACATCTAATGTCAATGGAATGCTACAAACAAAAAATGCTACTACGATCTCACCATCCATTTCATATGAAATATATAAAAATAAAACCATATTTTATAAATTTCAAGAAACATATGGAATTGAAATAGTTTCACAGTTCATAAAAAAATATTTTTTTAATAAATTGTAATGGAAATTATAAATTTTATTATATTTTTATATCAATTAAAATGGGTATATATAATTGTATTTAACACAAAATAAAATTTTTAGTTATTTTTATCAAAATAGACAAGAATACATAATTTAAATAAATAATAAGCAATAATAATTCAGTTTAGTCATTTCACTATGTCTAATATACCCGAGGGTAGATTATTATATGGATTATCAAAGATAATAGTATAATATTCCATTATTATTATAAACACTACATGGATTCAAAGACTCTGGGTAGTAGGGTAGCTCCCAAGGAATAAACACCCCTCCCTATAAGTAATTTTTTTATAGTTTTAATCATCGAATTCTTTTTTCTACACCCATAAATACTGAGGATACCATTTTCATCAATGTAAATTATTAATACAGTGGTCAATATTATTTCAATAATTTATTTCAAATAACATTTTCAAACTTCTCAGTTTTCATGTTTCAAAACATGACGTTTTTGAAAACCCAAAATGAAATGGTTTCAAACAAAAACTCAAGAATTTAGTTTCAAATCATCTTATTTGACATCATAAACCATTTAAAATATTTCATCTCATAAATTTCATTCCTCAAATCATATTATGCAAATGATGTTCATATTTATAGATGACAAACATAATTTCCAAAACCATTATCATTGGTATTTATCATGAAGACTAGATAATTTCATAATTAATCATTAAAAACCGGATTTTTGGATATATAAGAATATTGGAAAAATAATTTAAATTAATCATTTATATATGGTTTAAATATAAAGAAATTTCCTTTAGAATTACCCTATCACAATCAAGATTTGAGAAACCCCGCAAGATATCCACTAAAGGGTGGTCTGGAGATATAATTCTAAATAAAGAATCCAAGAATAAAATTCATCATCCAATGATATATTTCCATATATTGAATGAATAATAACCTCTAACAATGAGTCAAATAATGAAAGAATAGAAGATCCATGATTAATTAGATATTTTTCATATAATAATAGATCCAACATACCAGATGGCACATTAATCCATGAACGAATGAGGTTTTGATATCCCATGTAACCTCTAGAGAGGCTCTAAGGATAGCAGGATCAATTTAGGATTGAGATGGAGGAGTTTAGAGATTAATATATGTATCTAATTGATTAATTAGTAAAATATGAGAATTAAATTATCAAGAGACATTTTAGATACTTGTTTTTTGAAATAATGATCCAACTATGTATGTCTTAGGAATCTGTTTAATAGACTATCAAATATTGGTTAAATAGTTTGAAAATCAATTCAATAAATTTTCAACTCATAATATGAACTAAATAGGGTTTACTTATTTATTAGGTAAACCTATATTTTATTCCATCACTATTTTCAAATTGTTTATTGTCTCGAGAAAAAAATTTTCTTCAAAATTCTCCCAAAACAACTATAGATATGACCCAAAAAATTAATAAACAAAAAGATGGTTTAATGATCTTAATATAAATAATGGGGATGACACACAATAAATGTTTAATGGACCTCTATGTCTGTCCAATTTTTGGAGGATGATATATTGTCTTAAATATCAATCTTATATTCAATTTATTATTAATACTTATCTCGAACATTTAGGTAAACTTCAAATATTGATTATATATGATTGGAAACATTACACATGAAAAATTCCCACATAATTAATATATTTCCATAAAATCATATCAAGAGATAATAATCCTTTTATTTCAATGATATTTTATGATTTCTTTAGGTGAATGACTATAAAAAATAGCATGGTTCCTTTTAGAGTGTCCTAGGGAGTCAGATAATGAATTTTATTGTAACTTTTCCCTCATAATTTTAGAATATCAAATGCCTTGAACATTACCTCATAATTATTTCATACAATAATTAATTTATATAATACATGGTAGGGAGATGAATACTCTACAATATTGACTTACATGTTACCCCACAAGATATACTCATTTAGATCTCATTAAAACTTTTCAAATTCTGGAAGAATAATGAATGATGAGTTATGTTAATTATCCCAAAACACCATATTCATGATTATTACTCATTATTCACATACATGGTTCTATAATTCTACCATTTATTCAAAATTATGGTCAAAATTAGGAAAATATATTACCTTATTATGTCATTACCCATGTTCCTTCTATGCATGTTTAATCCTCACATGTATAGATGGTTGAATTTTCTTGTATAGAATATATGATCTACCACCATTCCCCTTTATTTTATGATCTAAATTTTGAAAATAAATCAACATTGAATCATATTAAATCCTCCTTGGGAATAAAGTACCATTGTATTTTAACTCTATGAACCAGCCAACTTGTTCTCCTTCATATGGTGTAATGAATTGAGTAGTCATAATAAATAATAAAACATTGAAATGTACATTATGGTATCATTAAAAAATTCCATTTTAATATGTACTTCACGATTTTATGATCTATTTATATATCAATTAATTCAAAAAATAGATAGTGCTTAAATATTTTCAATGCAAAAATTACTACATTCAATTCCAAATCAGGAGGTGGGATTTTTTTAATTAATATTCAATTGGAATGAATCATAATATATGAAAATATTATTATAAATTTGTATGAATTTGGTTTCCATATTTTATGAATTAATATATATAAATATCTCTCTCATAGTCCATACTTTATGATAGTGAACTAGAATCACTTGTGCTCTGACCAAACTTATTTTCAGTTCATTGAAAATTTATTCCCATTCATCTCTCTAATTGAAATTATCTCTCCCCATGTAAAATTTTTATTATAATATAAATCTATAAAAAATTATAAAAAAATTTCATTACTTTCTGACCCACCCTTGAAATATATGGATCATGGTCACAATGGTTGTTACTGACCAATTCTCAAAAACATCCATCTTCACAGGATCCACCGATTTCCACTCACATTAGATTATGTGACCCAAAAAATTGTATAATAATTCAAATGTCGTAAATTTGGATTATAATTTATCCTTCCTCAATATCTTCAATAAAATCATCAATGATCATCATGGTATTCTTTACACTTAAAAAATATTATAATATAATCAATAAATACTACATAAAATAAATTTAGGGAATATATAAAGAATATATGCATTATATACATGATTATAGATTCCACAACATAACATTTTATCGTATATTTTTCAACAAATAAATATAATTTCTTTAATACAAACATTTACCAAATGCCTTGAGTCTAAATGAATTATAATATATTATTAATTTAACATTATTTCATGTGAATGTTATCAACTAACCATTGGTTGGTGGATATGAATCGGAATAATGAAATTATGAAAATTATTATTTCAATAGGTATAAAATAAATAAATTGTTATCAATTGGATTTATGTGATGAAAAACCATATTATTGAAAATATTTATGTTTCATAGAAAATTGTTTCTATGTGAAAAACATGTTTTTATCATAAAAAATTACATTAATCTGTATGGAGGAATGGTTTTAAAAAAATTTACGTATTATTTAATAAAAAAAATGTTTTCAAATTTTATTTAATTGTTTTTAATAGTAAATAAACAATACTAAATCCACTTATACGATTAAAAATTTATTTACTCAAAACAAGGTTCATTAAATTTTCGTAGTAATTTAAAAATAAATGTTACTCAGATATTGATATTGAAATATTTAATTTTTTCCTATATTTTCAATTAGACTAATTATTATCATTTTATCTATCCAAGATTATTTTTTGTCACATTTAATTGTAAAAACAATAATTTTTTGTTACCTTATTTTGGGTAAAATGTGTTTATCGAGGTGGTAGTCTAACATAATGAATATTGTTTAAAATATAACATATCACTTAACTTAATATTCTTGGATTAATATATTTTAATGATATATATATATATATTATTTTAATAGTTTAAATTTTGGATCAAATCGACTTGTGTATGACAGTAAAATATTTCATTCTTTCGAAAAATTACCTATGTGTCCTCTCCCTCGTTTATAAAAGAATACCACCTTTACACCCTTCCTAACACTTCCTAAGCTATATAGCACATAAATTATGAACCCTAATATCTTCTTAACATACCTCCTCACATCCTTTGGGTCTATGATTACTTATAATATGAACCATTGATGGATTATGGTGGATGAAAATGGAGGCTTCTCAAATATGTGGTATAACTATTAACCGAGTCATTTAAATTTTATTTCTTATACATTATCATTTAAATAGTTTGAATAAATTATAAAATAAATAATCACACTATTGAATATACAGAATTTTTATTATAATTATTTTATTTGAATTTTGCTCATACAGTATACCAAATGTTAAATGAATGTATAACTTATCTGTATACGTTAACAACCACCTCTATATATCTATATGATACCTGTATAATCACCATCATTGGAGGTTGTATATTATGATGGATTTAATAAATAAAAATTATATTTATTTAATAATTAATATTTTTATAAATATAATATAATTATTTTATTATCATTCCATCAATTTGAAAAAGATAACATTGATTATGTGTACGTGTTGACTACCACCAACATGAAGGGGTGAAATTCATTTTTCATTTCCATTTCACAAAGATTATAATAAAGATAATTTAAATATTTATTTATTCTATTAATTATGTAAATATTATTCTATAATTATGAATTATAATTTAATAATATTTCATTACATCCATCAAATTTTGAATCCATCACATATGTATACATATAGGCTACTATCTACATGTAGTTATATAATTCATTTTTCATCCCTAAAATATTTTAAGGATTACATATTATTATATAATGAATAAATATTATAAAAATTAATGAAATTTTTTTTATATTATTGATCAATGATCAATATATATGGTCTAGGACTACCAGACCAAAACAGGAAAGAAAAATGTAGTAGTTGTCACCGAAATGAATTTATTTAATTAGGAATATATAATAAATGGTTGATAAATGTTTATAAGTAAATTTCATACAAGTTGAATTATCAGAATATGCTTATGTAGTGCATTTATAAAATAAATATATTTATTATACATGTTATTTTAATGCATATGAATGAAGATGAGACTTGATGGTAGTGTTTTATGTTGAAATCTAATTTTATTTTTGGATTTTATGAGAAAATTTCCTTTTGAGATGAATTATGTGGATAATATACTATAAACACAATATATTTTACTATCAAAAGTTTATTTGTAGATTTTTATGTATAAATTCCATTTTCATCTATTTTCTACATTGAATTTTCAAGAAAACGTTTTCAATGTAAAGAAAACCATATCACTACTTTTGTAGATAATCATTTTCTTCTATGAAAATAATCTTCAAAAAAATTATGATTGATAGTACCTACAAAAAAATGTAACAATATTTATAATTTTCACAACCACTGATATGATTAATTAATTATTCAAATTGAAACACCTTATTTAATATATTTATCTAATGAAAGCATTATTTACTTTTTACGTATGTTTAAAATGAACGATTACATTTACCATATAAAACATGAATTCTTATTACTTATATAATGAAAAAAAATTTATATAAAGCCACATTTACATATTTTCATGTTCATTTTAAAATAAATATATTTTCCAAAATTTTGAGGATGTTTTGGTTAATATAATATAAATTGAAAATTTTATTTTCTCATGTTTCAATAGAATGGTTCCAATGCTATTTTAAATTTATTTTCATCTTCGTCAATATCAATTAATTATTTCTATTTTTTAAACTGGATATGGACATTTGATACAATCCACATATATTTTATAGATAAATTTTCATAATTATGACATAAGTATGATTCTTTGAAACTCATTTAATATCAATGGGTTAATGATGTTATGATTAACACTTTATGAATCAATTTTATATTATAAGAGTTATTATAATATGGAACAGAGAATTTTTTATAAAACTATTTTCCTTTATAGAGGATATGAAATGATCATATGATAATTGATTTAGGATTTAAAGAACACATATGTATGATTATAATTTTGTAACTTTTGGGACTATAATTATGTGTCCCTTTAATGCATTGCGTAATGATGATTGATTTGAAAACTTATTTTTTAAGAATTAGTTAATATTTTCACAAGGGATTAAAGTTTTATCTTGATGGATTTTTCTCAAATGAGAATTTTGTAAATGATAGGGTATGAATTTCTATTATCAAACATTTCCTACAATCATATTTTTTAGAGAAAACCCTAATAAATGGTGTGATTTTATATGCTTTTGTTTATAAAAAAATATGTCTTATGCTTATGTTATCTTAGCATTCCTCATGATATGTAATTTATAATTCCACTATATTGTGAATTATTCCTTTTGATTTAAGAATCCTATGTTCTTGATTAATATATAGTGATCTTTGACCAATATTGTATGATTAATATATCTTACGATCATGTTCGCTTACCATTATACATATTTTATTCTCATATAATAGAATTGAATATTATAAAATTTGTTAATTGTTACTTAATAAATGATTACACATGTTTTTATGTTTTATTTCGCTTGGTTAAGAAAAATGGTTTTATGTAGGGAATTTATAATATTATTTATAATTTGTTTGATATTTTTTGGAGATATTTAACTTTATTCATGAAAAAAAATTATGTATATATTCTCCAATGAAAGTACTTATTTATTTTCCATGATATTTTTTTGAATTGTATAGAATAATCATCTAAAATTATGAACAATTAAATTTATGAAATTATGGTGTCCCGTTCATTGTAATCAGGACATCGTTAACTTATTTTTAGAAAATATGGTTAGAGAACCTTTTTCAAATCTCGGATAAAAATTATAAATATATAAAAACATCATGAATATTATTTATTGTATAGATTATGTGATATCCATGAAAATAAATCAATATCATGATACTGAAAAGTTTATGTGGTTATAGAAAAAATGCTACATGGGGTAAAAACACTTAAAGGGGATATTTTATTTAATTTCTATCATAAGTGGTGCATGATTAGTGGGACTAAGACTAATAACCTATAAAGACACTCCTAGAAGATATTATTAGGATAATTTCAAATTTCATTATAAAATATTATGAAATATTTATGTAGATGATTACCATTTATAGTTTTGAATGAACATATTCTATCATGTATTTAAATGAATGTGTTCTAATTTACAGATCCAATGAAATATTTTTCATAATTAGAATAATAATAAATATGAGTATTCTTTCACATACTATAATATTGGATCTCTTTAAATAAATTTACCTATGAGGACACAAATAAACATTTAATGTGTCAAACCTTGAAATTAACATCTTCATGAGAAACCAATTGAAATGATAGTTGAGAAAAATTATTATGGCTATTCTCACCGAAATTTCTCAATGTAAAAATAAAAACATGCAGATTTCTAAAATTAAATTATCCAATGGAAATAAATAATCACTTTTGAGTCATTTCTATGGGAACATACACCTTCCATATATGGTTCCATATATCAAATAATTGACCAAAATTGGATCATCAACAATAATTTATTTTTCCATTATATTTTGTTTATAACAATAAAATTATTTATTGAATGTATATAATTTTTAAGTAGAATCATATCAATGCATTTCTTTTTCAATAAAAAGTTTTTAGATGGAAAATTTATCTCCATACCAATAGAAGATTTTTATGTCGACCCAATCCGTTTACACATATAATTACATTGATTTATAAACATAAATAACTATTTAAGCATAAAATATATCCCAAACCCTTAGTGTATTTAGATAAAATGTTTCTTAATACATAAAACATGTAATAATAATTTTATTTTCTATAATGAGATCATAAAATATATTAGATTGCCAAAATATTTCTAAAATAACCTAGATAATACATATATTTTTTATCTAATGATCCCAGAAAGGGAAAAACATTATTATGTAAAAACATGTGATTCAAATGTATAACATTATATTCCATTATAAATGGCATCTGAAAATTCACATGATAGATAAATGTGATAATATTTCCATAATAATGTAATGGAATCATAGGATTGTGGAAATAGTAAAAAATATATCATAAACATACATCATGATTAACATCTCTGACAACATCACATGGTGGATATATTCCCATAATTGGCTAGGTTTACTCCCCAATCACATTAATTAAATTTAATTAGATAAATAGTTTTCCAAATGCATTAGATTTATATCTAGGAACACCCATCATAACATATTCATGATCCATGTGTTCTACAAAAAGTAATTAAATCATAAACAATAACATGAAAATTGATGATGGAATGAAATTGGATTTAATTATGTTGACTCATAGTCTAAACAATGTTAATTTCATAATGAATGAATTTTTAAAATTAATATGGTGAATGTATTACAACATAAATGTTAGAGAGAATATTTTAGATGTATTTGATGAAGAAAATCATAAATTATATAGAATAAATACATAATATTAATCTCTTTTTTGGCTTATGAATAAAAATACAAAAAATAAGAAATATACTATTGAGTAAAATAAAATTATCATATTGAGTAACACATTAATGGATATCATCATAGATAAAATAACCTTTTAAAATATCATTTGAAAAAATTCTTCACGAAAACATCATTTTACATCTAGAATATATAAATTTAAAATCTAATAATTTTACAAACATAAATGAATTTTTACTTGAAAATAACTTTCGAAAAATAAAAATGAAGCTTTAAAAAATTTATTTTTATTGAAGGTAGTAATATTCTGTTCATTTATAATATATTCAAAAAATATTACTCTAAAATTAGTCCTAGAAAGTCAAAATTGTAATTTTTTTGAAAATAAAAGGAGGATTCCATTTATGTTTTTTATGAAACAATACAATTTTGGGTAAAAATGACTGAAAAATTCATCGTAATTTTATTTATAATATTATCATAAGTAAATAATTTTGATGAAAAAATATTTTAAATATAAAGATAATTGAATTCATATTTTAATAAAACTATCAATATTTTCAAATGAAAATTACAACAAAAGGGTAAAATTATATTTAAAATTCATGAAAAATAGAGATTAATAAAATTACTTTTTTTGATAGACAATAATCAGATATTTTTCATTAATTTAAATTTAATGATATCAAATCCTAATTAATATTTGGATGAAACATCAACCCTTTTCAAATTCGTATAATTTCAATCATATATTAAAATAAATAGAGAAGATGAATTATAACAAATAATATCATTATGTAATAATTATTCCTCGTATAGAATCAAAATTTTAATTACATACACCATTCAAAAAAATATTTTCACAAAAGAACATGTATCCTTATAAGGACCCGTCCTTAAAACATACATAATATTGAATTAAATGAATAATTCAAATTGAAGATCATTTCTGGTTTGTAGTTTTAGAGAGTTAGCCCATAACTATTACATTTCAGAATATTACAAAGTAGACACTTCTACTCAGTTTCCATTTTTTTACAAAACAATAACTCTTGAAAAAAAAGTCATGTCTAGTTCCATGTTTTAAACGACATGGAATTTCCTTGATCCAATCCCTGACCCTATTCCACATTACATCCTGTGAAAACATTTCAAAACATGGGATGAGCATAAAAATCTCAACAAGGGATACACAAAAAAGGAAAGCAGTTTGTTTTTCAAAACAACATGTAAACAATGAATACTTTAACATAAGTAATACTTGTCACCTTTATGAAGTATTAAATATTGTTCCCTGAATAAAAGATCATTACTTACCATTTTGTAACAAAACTTTTTCAATAAAACCCATATAAATAACACATAACATATAATGGTAACTTGTGACATAAACATACATAAATGAAATAACCACACGGTTGACTTCCAAACATATCATAAGTGAAATAGCCATACAACTGACTTCCATACCAAATGCATTGGAGGTTTTAACGTAACCGCTCGTCCTAGTATTCACAGAACCACCCATAATTTGGATTATCACGTAACCACCTGTCAAATGTCCAAGTACCATTATAAAATCATAACACATAAAACAATTAAAAAGGAAAGAAAACATTTCCACATTTCAATCACAATATATCACTTAAATATATTGACATAATAAATTCATTATCAAAACCACTTTAAATACCAAAATACATAAAAGATTATATAGTATTTATTTTCATTTAAAAACATTACGGCTTATTGAGGAATCCAAACATCAAATAATACACATGGTGGTGGAAAGGTCATTTTCACCGCTTACGTTAAAATAAATATTCTTTTTTGTCATTTAGTAAAAAGATTTGTAGAAAGAGAATACCTTTGAAATGTCAAGGGTGATTATACATCATATAAAATAAAGTCATGTATTAAAACAAAATATGCCTCAAAAAATGGAGATTGAGATGAAGTCCCTTACCTCATGTACGACTTGACTCGATCATTCTTTGATCCCCTGAATAATAAACTAAATTTAATTTCAGATTTCTTAATAACTACTTTCAAGTTTATTATTCCTTTTATATCACTTATTACCATGTTATAAACATTATGTAATCATTTAAGTTAATAAAGTTCGTTTTGTCGATATTTGGTACTTGAGTCAAAAATAGACTTCTTATAATTACATGTTGTTCATGCAGTCAATAGTTCATTATATCCAGAATGAAATTCATTATTTAGATATCATATATATCATATATATCCAGTATATACATGTATTTATAATAGTACATAACATTTAGGGGTAAGAAATGAAATGTTCCGTTCATGGAGACGGTAAGTCGTACGTACACATGAACGCTACTTCCATTTCTATTTAATATTTAATGGAATTAAAACAAAATGATACATAGTAGAATTATAATTCCATTGTAGAATCATATATATAATCATTAAATATATCCTTTATACATACCACATTTGGTATTAATGAGTCATTTCTCTTTGAGGGGGCGGTAGTCCGCACATCCTCTAATGAGATTATCGTGTTTACCCATAATAGAAAACATAAAGTCATGATATAAAAAGAAATTACCAAATCCTAAAGAAAACATAAACATAATATATATCATATATAAATACATTGCCATCATAATGGCCACCATGAGAGGTGGTAGGAGATAATCGAACAATCATCACTTCATGAGTCATTAGTTTTCCATCCACAAAAACATTATGTTCTTCATCCATTAGATGGAGGTGACTGTAAGTGTAGTTAGAATCCTTCTCATAAATAAATCCTAGTAAATTGAGGATACTGGTGCTGTTACAAAAGAAAGGAATAAAAAAAATTAGGGGTTGGAGAAGTAAAATAAAAGAAAACAATTTAAGAGAAACTATTGCCTTTTATTTGGTTAACACCCTTTGGTTTGAACCAAAGGTCTTCTTGAAGTGCCTTCTGTCTAAGGTAAGGCTTCTAGGAGGAGGAGAGAGATGTAGGGAGCTTAATTGGGCAGATTTTGCAGAAGAAAAATGGCTTCAGTGGTGTGAGGAATTTGTTAGAAGTGGTCCTCTTTTGTAAGGGGAGGAGGGGATCTTTAGGAATGTGTGAAAATATTATTTTATTATACAATGATATTCTATTTATAATGGACCAAAAAACATTACGGTCAAATTTAAGATGACTCATATTAGAAATAAAATCATCCAATTAAAACTGGACATGTATTGGATAATATTTTAACCATTATAATCTCTTTTATTTTAATCATTTATTAATGATGAAAATACTGCATCATTATTGTGTCATTAATAATTTAATTTATCTGATATCTAAAAATTAGTAAAAATTAATACCATGTAGAAAATCGTATTATATTTCCAATTGATATTTATATTCGAAAAGATAATTTACATAACCCATTGTAAAAATTAATTTACTAAAATATATTTTCATTTTTTCATTTTTGCCTTTACATTTAGTTAATTAATCTAAATTGCCATTATCACTCCCAAGTGGCTTAATGGGGCCCCAAAATCGACCCAATGATGCCCATGGTCATTACTGACTCAACTAATATGGATTGGACAAGTGTTAAGGTAGTATGGATTTATTATAATATTCTTTTTACCTTGAATTTACATATTTACCTTGAACTGTTGTAAATAAAAGTCAAAAGTTACTATTCATCAAAAATTATTTTCAACTTATTGAACAACATTTTACTTCTTGATAAAAAACATGTATGTAGAATTTTTGAAATTCCGTTCACAGAAGTGGTAAAATTTCATTTAAATGAAAAAGTCAGTTTTTTAACTACCACTAAATTGTTTCACTATTCATCACAAATTGATGTTTTTCAGAACAATACCAAAAATTCAGCCTATGAATTATTTGATATTCCAAAATAAAAATTGATATCTATTTTTCCAAACTCAAAACATATGAAGTGGAATTAATTAATTTAAAAATTAATTCCCATTATCAAAACAAATACCATGTTTTTATGAAATAATAACTATCAAAAGATTGATATTTGTTTATATCCAATTTCAAAGTGTAAATAATTCCAATGACCAAAATTGGAATAAATTGTAAAAATATATTTTAATTTTACTTTAAATCCAACTAAAAAGATAATCTAACCATATAAATAAATTAGGCTAAAAGATACTTTTGAATTTAAATACCATATTTTTTACTATTCATTAAAACACTGAAGTTTATTGGAAAAATCCCATAAATTTACCCAAAGTTAATTTTGATGTCCCCATTATAAAGAAGGATTTTATTTGGTCATATAGAATGTATTAAAGTGACCAAAACTATATTTAAATAGGGTTCTCCATTAAAAGCTGGTAAATCGGCCTTTAAATATAAATTATGCTTAAAATTAGATTGATTCATATTTTAAGCCTCTAACATTGTATTGGATAAATGTAAATATATTTAACAATCATGTATAATCATATTGTTGTTATTTTTGTTCATTCCCTCCAATACAATGGAAATGAGTTAACTACCATTTAATATAATAATATTATATTATTAGTGTACAACGTAACATTTCAATGAAACCCGTTGTTGCGTATCAGATTCACTCTCGAACATAGAAACCCCTTTAAAGTAAAATTTATATTTAATTCACAAATATTAATAAATATAAAATATGTCTTAGTCTTTATTTACCTGGGATGTTACATCCTTCCCCCCTTTAAGAAATTGTGTCCACGCAATTTTATTTACTTATCAAATAAATGGGGGAGTTTAACCCTCGTAACATTTTCAGATTCCCACATTGCCTCTTCAACCATATGGTTTATCCACAAAACCATTACCTGGTGAATTACCTTATTGCACAACACTTTCTCTCTATGGTCAAGAATCTGGACTGGTTGTTCTTTATAAGAGAGATTCTCTTCAAAATAAACTACCTCTGGGATCAAAACATGAGATGGATCGGGCATATACTTTCTCGACAACGAAACATGAAAAACATTGTGTAACTGGGATAAACATGTAGGTAAAGACAATATATACACAACTGATCCAACTTTCTCTAGAATTTAATAAGGTCTAATGAAACTCAAACTCAACTTCCCCTTCTTACCAAAAAACATCACACTTTTACATGGAGAAAATTTGAGAAAGACATGATCACCTACCTCAAAAGAGAGATCCTTCCTCTGGTGATCTGCATAACGTTTTTGTCTTCTCTGAGCTGTTCTCATGTGATTCTGAATCAAATGAACTTTCTCTGCCATCACTTCTAACAATTCTGGTCCCACCAACTTCCTTTCACCTACTTCATCCCAAAAATCTGGATTTGGACAATGCTTTCCATATAATGCCTCAAATGGATCCATCTGTATACTGGAATGAAATATGTTATTATAAGAAAGTTCATCCAAAGAAAGATGTTGGTCCCAACTTTCATGAGAATTCATTGAGAAAGTACATAACATATCCTCTAATGTTTGAATTGTTCATTCGGATTGCCCATCTGATTGAGGATGAAAATCTATACTAAAATTTAATTCAGTACCCAATGACTTCTGAAGGACTTTCCAAAAGTTAGAAGTGAACCTGTAATCATGATCAGATACAATGGAGTGGGGAAATCCATGCAACCTGACATTCTCTTTAACATACAACCGAGATAGTTGATCTGGAGATAACATATCTCGAATAGTAAGGAAATGAGAATATTTAGTCAACCAATCAACAATAACCCATATTGCATTATTACCTCGAGATGTCATTGGTAATCCCACAAAGATGTCCATGGATATATTTTCCCATTTCCACTCTGGAACCAGTAAAGGCCGAAGTATTCTTTTCGGTAACTGTCGCTCTACATTAGCTTGCTGACAAGTCAAACACTTCACAGTAAAATCAGAAATATCTCTTTTCATTTAATCCCACCAGTAATACTCCCCAAGATCTCTGTACATCTTAGTATTGCCAGTATGAACTAAAAACAGGGAACTATGAGCTTCACATAATAACTCATTCTTCAACTGTGAATCACAAGAAAAACATAATCTATTTCCAAACCTCAAAACACAATCATTATCAATGTTAAATTCTGGAAACTTACCCTTCTGAACCAAATCCATCTTTTTATGTAACTCACTATCTTCATTCTGCGCTTGGTTTTTTCTGTTTGATAGAGATGATCTCACTGACACCTGATACAAAACAGAATAATTTACTGCATGAACAACTTCCATGCCAAATTTCATCAAATCAAAAACCAATGTATTTTATTTTAAATGTAACATAATTAATGAAGCATTACTTTTTCGACTCAATGAGTCAGCCACTTTATTTTCTTTTCCCGAATGGTAATGGATCATGCAATCATAATCCTTGATTAATTCCAACCATCTCCTTTGTCTCATGTTCAATTCTTTTTTAGTGAATATATACTTCAAACATTTTTATTGTTATATATTTCACATTTTACTCCATAAAAGTGATGCCTGCAAATTTTTAAAGAAAAAACAACAGAAGCTAATTCCAAATCATGTGTAGGGTAATTTAACTCAAGAGGATTCAACTAAAGTGAAGCATAAGCAATTACCTGATCATTCTACATTAGGAAAAAACCTGGTCCTTTCAACGAAGCATCACTGTAGATTACAAACTCACCATTTCTGGATTGTAGTTCCAAAACTAGAGCATTCACCAATATCATTTTTAATTCATGAAAACAATAATCACATTCTTTTGTCCAGATGAACTTAACACCTTTTCAAGTAAACTTAGTCATTGGACTAGATAACCGTGAAAATTTTTCATCAAACCTCCTATAATAACATTCCAAACCAAGAAAAATATGAATCTCGATTATATTTGACAGTCTTGGACATTCTTTAACAAATTTAGTTTTAGCAGGATCAACAAATATGCCATTTTTTTAAACAATGTGACCAAGGAAAGAATTTTGTTGTAACCAAAACTCACACTTTCTAAATTCATCTTAAAGTGTATTTTCTTTTAAGGTTTTCAAGATGACCGTTAAATGACATTCATTCTCCTATTTTATTTTTGAATAATTCAAAATATCATCAATTAACACAACCACAAACTTTTCCAAGAACTCACGGATATTCTATTCATATGATCCATGAATACAGCAGGTGCATTGGGTAACCCAAAAGGCACAACTACAAATTCATAATGGGCATATCTAGTATGAAATGAGGTCTTTGGAATGTCTACTTTTTTTACTTTCAACTGATGGTACCCTGACCTCAAATCAATCTTTGAAAAATACTGAGCTCCCTGGAGCTGATCAACCAAATCATCGATATGAGGCAAATGATACTTATTCTTAACAGCGATGTTATTCAATGCTCTATAATCATTACAACATCTCATTAAAAAATCTTTATTTTTAAGAAACAATACTGGAGCACCCCATGGTGATGTTCTAGGTCAACTA
Source organism: Viscum album (assembly GCA_963277665.1). Classification (NCBI taxonomy): domain Eukaryota; kingdom Viridiplantae; phylum Streptophyta; class Magnoliopsida; order Santalales; family Viscaceae; genus Viscum; species Viscum album. The sequence continues at coordinate 324,725,750 of OY728156.1, forward strand.
AAACCTTTATCTAATAACTCCTACAATTGCTTTTTTAACTATAAAAGTTCAATTTGAGCCATTCGATAAGGGGGTTTTGAAATTGGCTTAGGATCAGAAACTAAGTCAACAATAAATTCAACATCCCAATCAGGTATAATTCTAGGAAACTCATTAGGATAAACATCAATGTACTCATTTACCACTATCACATCATTAATATGAATAGTTCATTTATTTTCATCAATATGTACAGGGTAACATTACATTCCATTTTTTACTAGTTTCTCAGCTTCCTGATATGTTATCAAAATAATGGGTTCATTCGTGTTCCAAAACTACATATCATTATGAAAATAAACCTCATTAGATTTGGAGTCAATCATAGCATTATAAACAGAAAGCCCATCCATACGCAAAATAACATCAAACTCTACTAGAGGAAAAATAATAAGGTTTCCAGGTAGGTTATTTCCACACACAAGGACATGAATGTTATTATGTTTTCTTTTTGTCTCAAAATTTACTCAAGGTGTTTTTACCGTAAGTTCTGTATTCATATCTTGAGATGGAATTCCCAATTTACTAGAAAATGTCTCAGAAATGAATGAGTGCATAGACCCTGAATCAATCAATACATTGCCATAATCTAAACAAACAATCATTGTACCTGATACTACTTCATTTGATGTCCCAAAAACTGTTGAAGTGGTTGCAAAGGATTTCACCACCCCTTTCTTCTTGTAGTCTTTCTTCTTTCCCTCATTTGAGTTCTTCTTGGGACACTAATTTTCATAATGACCCATTTCAATACATTTAAAACATCATACCAATGGCTTTTCATTCCTTTCTTGATCATCTTCTTTACATTTACGAGCAATATGAATAGACATACCACACGGGATGCACGTTCTATACATTGATAAACATTATTCAGGATGCTTTTTACTACACTTCTCACAAGAAGGATATTTAGTTTTCTTACCTCCATGCTTCTTTGATGAATTCATCCCCTTTTCCTTCCAACTAGACCTATTATTATATTGTTTTTCAAAGAACACTTGATCATCAGCAAACTCCATTTCCACCTTCTCTTCACATCGAACAAGTTTTTCATAACATTTTGAACTCAGGAGAGGCTAACACTCTTCAATATAGTGGCTTCAGTCCTGAGTAAAATCGATTTATCTTACTATCATGATCTCGGATGAAATTTGGTGCATACCTTGCTAGCCTAGTGAACTTTTCTTCATAATCATCCACCGAGTCATCATCCTTCCTCAATTCTAGGAATTGTTTTTCCATCCTAAGACAAACCACATTAGGAAAATATTTCTCAAGAAACATACCTTTGAATTCATCCCAATCAAGAGAATCAATCTCCTCAATATCCCTGATATTTTTCACCATTTACCACCACTAATTTGCTTCACCTTCAAAACGGTAAACATCAAGACTAACCTCTTGATGTTCTGAAAAACCCATGGCATCTAGAATCTATTCCATTGATTTAATCCACCATTATGCTAGCACATGTTCAGATGATCCTCTAAATGATGGGGGATGTTTCATCATGAAATTGTCTACTACTGACATGTTCCTCTGCAGTTGATTTGGCTTATCTCGTGCATAGATACCACACACATTTATTGCCTGAGTCAATTGTACCTTTACTGCAAGAAGATGTTCAGTTCTGATTCCGACCATCTCAGGTTGCTGATTTGGAAGGTTGACTTCCTCCTGATGTCGTCCCAACATAGCTGCATTGTTTCCTCTTTGGAAAACCATTCTGAACACCAAAATATCTTAGGCGAAGCAGCATGGTAATCTGTAAATGCTATATCATTTCAATATTACCATAAATTAATTTGTGGACATTTGTTTAACAACACCATAACTCCTAAAGTTATCTAAACCGACCTATGATGCCAACAATAAGGACCCGACCTTAAACCTTACATAATATTGAATTTAATGAATAATTCATGTTGAGGATCTTTTCAGTTTTAGTGTTTTAGAGAGTTAGGACATAACTATAACATTTCAAAATATTACAATCTAGACACTTCCACAATGTTTCCATTTTTTTAGTAAACATTAACTCTTGAAAAAATAGAGTCATGTCTAGTTCCATGTTTTAGACGACATGACTTTTCCTAGATCCCATCCTTGATCCTATTCCACTTTAAGTCCTGTGAAAAACATTTCAAAAATTGGTATGAGCATAAAAAGCCCAGTAAGGGATACACAAAGATGGAAAATAGTTAGTTTTTCAAAACAACAAGTAAACCATGAATAATTTAACATAAGTAATACTTTTCACCTTTTTGATGTAGTAAATACTCTTCACTGAATAAAAATCATTAATTACCCTTTTGTAACCAAAATATTACCATAAAACCCATATAAAGAACACATAACATATAAAGAGTACTTGTGATATAATCATTCTTAAATGGAATTACCATACGGTCAACTTCCACACATATCACTAAATGGAATAGCCATACGAACGACTTCCATGCCCAATGCATTGGAGGTCATAACGTAACCACCAGTCCTGGTATTGATGACACCACCTGTCATTTGGTTTATCACATAACCACTTGTCAAATGTCCAAGTACCATTTTAAAATAATAAAACACAAAATAATTATAATGGAAATAAAACATTTCCACATTTCAATCACAATATATCACTTAAATATATTGACATAAAAAATCCATTATGAAAACCCTTTTCAATAAAAAAGTACCTAAAAGAGTATAAGGTATTTATTTTCATTTAAAAACATTAGGTCTTATTGAAGAAGCCAAAAATCAAATAATACTCCCAGCGGCAGAAACGTCATTGTCATCTCTTACGTTAAAAGAAACATTCCTTTTTGTCATTTAGTAAAACACTTCATAGAAAAATATTACCTTTGAAAAGTCAAGGGTGTTTATACATCGTATAAAATAATTTGGTTTATTAAAACAAAATATGCCTCAATGAAAATAGATTGAGGCGAAGTCCCTTACCTCATGTCCAAGTTGAGTCGATCATTCTTCAATCTCCGGAATAATAAACTAATATTAATTTCTAATTTCTTAAGAACCTATTTCAATTTCATTATTCCTTTTATATCACTTATTAGAATGTTATAAACAGTATGTAATCATTTAATTTAATAATGTTCGTTTTGTCGATATTTGGTACTTGAGTCAGAAATGGACTTCTAATAATTACATGTTATTAATTTGGTAAATAGTTCATTATATCCAGAATGACAATCATTATATAAATATCAAATATATCATTTATATCCAGTATATAAATGTATTTATAATAGTACATAACATTAACAAGTACGAAATGAAATGTATCATTCATGAAGATGGTTAGCCATATGTAAGCATGAACACCACTTCCATTTCTATTTCATATTTAATGGAATTAAAACTTAATGATACATTGTAGTATTATAATTCCAATATGGTGTGATATATATTATCATTAAATCCATCCTTTATACATTCCACATGTGGTATGAATGAGTCATATCACTTTGAGGGGGCGGTAGTCTGCACTTCCTCTAATGGGATTATCGCGTTTACCCATAATGGAAACCATAAAGGCATTATAAAAAAAGAAATTACATAAGCATAAAGAAAACATAAAAATAATATATATCATATATAAATACAGTTCCATCATAATGGATACCATGAGAGGCGGTAGGAGATAATCTAACAATCTTCGTTTCAGGAGGCGTTAGTTTGCCATCCACAAGAAATATTATGTTCGTCATCCATTAGATGAAGGTGTGTGTAAGTGTAGTTAAAATAATTATCATAAAAACATCCTAGAATATTTAGTATAATGGTGTTGTTATAAAATAAAGGAATAAAAAGAGTTTAGGTGTTTGAGAAGTAAAATAAAAGAAAACAATTTAAGAGAAACTTTTACCATTAATTTGGGTAACTCCCTTTGGTTAGAACCAAAGGACATCTTCAAGTGCCCTATGCCTAAGGTAATGCATCTAGGAGGAGGATAGGGATGTAGGGAGATTAATTGGGTAGAGTTTGGACGAGTCAATTGGCTTGAGAGGTGTGAGGAATTGGTTATAAGTGGTCTCCTTTTATAAGGTGGAGGAGGGGCTCTTTAGGAAAGTGTGAAAATATTATTTTATTATATAATGATATTCGGTTTTTAATTGTCCCAAAATCATTAAGGTATAATATAAGATGACTCATATTTGTATAAAATCATCCAATCAGATTGGACATGTTTTTTATAATATTGTAATCATTATTATCTTATTTATTTAAATCATTTATTAATGAGGTAAATACTGCATCATTATTGTTTCATAAATAATTTAATTTATTTGATGTCTACAAATTATAAAAAAATACTATCATGTCGTAAATTGTTTTATATTTCAAATTAATATTTATAGTCTAAAATATAATGTACATAACCTGTTTTAAAAATTTATTTACTAAAAGATATTTTCTTTTGTCATTTTTTCCTTTACTTCAAGTTAATTAATCTAAATTGTCATTATCACTCCCATGTGGCTCAATGGGGTCCCAAAATTGACCCGAAGATTCCCATGGTCGTTAATGTCTCAAAAAATAAGGTTTGGACATGTTTTAAGGTAATTTTGAATTGTTATAATATTCTTTTTACCTTGAATTAACCTATTTACCTTTAACCATGGTAATACAAGTCAAAAGTTACTATTCATGAAAATTATTTTCATCCTATTGACCCAAATTTTTCATCTTGATAAAAACCATGTATGTCGGATTTTCGAAATTCAATTCACAGAAGTGGTAAAATTTCATTTAAATGAAAAAGTCAGTTTTTTAACTACCATTAAGTGGTTTCACTATTCATCAAAAATTATTGTTTCTCAGAAAAATACCAAAAATTCAGCCTAAAAATTATTTGATATTCAGAATTCAAAATTGATGTCTATTTAGAAAAATTCAAAACATTTAATTGTCATTAATTAATTTTAAAATTAATTACCATTATCAAAACAAATAGCATGTTTTTTAGAAACAATAACTATCAAAAGATTGATATTTTTTATGTCCAATTTAAAGTGAAATTAATTTCATTGAACAACATTGGATTAAATGGTAAAAATATATTTTAATTTTAATTTAAAATCAACTAAAAAGATAATCTAACCATATAAATAAATTAGATTAAAAGGCACTTTTGAATTAAAATACAATATTTTTCACTATTCAATAAAAAATGATCTTTATTGGAAAAATCCCATAAATTTACCCAAAGTAAATATTGATGTCCCCACTCTAAAGATGGATTTTATTTGTTCATATAGAATTTATTAATGTTACCAAAACTATATTTGAAAAGGGTTCGCCATTCAAAGGCGGTAAGTCGGCCTTTAAATGTAAATTATTTTTAAAATTAGATTCATTCATATTTTAAGCCTCTATCTTTTTATATGTTCAATGTAAATACATTTAACAATCATGTATAATCATATTGTAGGTCGTTTTTTTCATTCCCACCAATACAACAGCTAGCAGTTAACTACCATTTAAAATAATAATATTATATTATTAGTGTGCAATGTATGATTTCAAAGAAACCCGTTGTTGCGTATCAGGTACGCTGTTGAACATAGAAACCCATTTAAAGTAAAGTTAGTATTTCATTAAAAAAATTTAATAAATATGAAATATGTCTTATTCTTTATTTACCTAGGATGATACAGTCCTAATGAAGGTAGCTTGAGATGAAACCCATATATATTATTTTCATTTTGGTGAGAGTTAATAAATGGGGTGATTATGTTTAAAAATTAATAATATGAAAAATTAAGGGTAAAAATAAAATATATATCAATTGAAATACACTTAAAACATTATTTATTTATAATATAATCAATGAAGTATTCAGATAACCGAATGAATACAAAATGAGTTGTGAAACCCCATACCTCACACTTCACATTACTTGGGATCCACTAATCTTCATTTATAGTGGTTTGGAACATCTTATTAGTGCATTTAAAAAAAAATAAAAACTTAATAATATCACATAAAAATCTTTTATAACATTTTCTTACATGTTCGTTAATAATCATTCACTATCACAATTGTTTTTTGAGTTAATTATCTCGGTATTATCCATCACGTTTCATCATGAATGTTCCAGATCATGACCATAATTATTATTCTAATATATAAGTAATTATATTAATGTTATAAATATATTTTCATTCATTAGATACATATTTATAATCAATATATAATTTTAGACATGGATAATGAATCACATCACTTCGTGGAGATAATATGACGTACATACATATAGGGATGATATCATTTCCCTATTGGGTATAATGATAAATATGTTTACATTATATTAACATTTAATAATAAATATCATGTTATATATTTCATACATTTTCATTAAATTAATACTTTTTACCTTCATTTTGAATGGTTATGGAAAAACATAACACATCACATTATGAGGAGGTATTCTAATGTACACATGAATGATGTTATCACATTTTCTATAGAACATATACATTAAATAATATGTGATATTTTAATTATAGATGTACAAATATATCATAAATATCATATAATAAATCCTTATATCAAACAGTAAAAAGAGGTTATGGATAACAGATTATGTGGGTTCGTGAAGTAGTAGTCTACCATACCCACGATCTACTATTTTGTTTTCTATTCTACTAAGGAGTGTATGGTGGAAAATAAGGACCATAACATATAATTATATCAATATATTTAATTTAATTAGGTTATTAAATCATCATGTTTCATAATTAATTTGTTAAGGATGAAGAATAAATTAAATAAAACACGCTGTTAAGGAAGATTCCGCTTCTTCTGTAAACATTGTTTTATTTACACCAAAATCCTTCATAAAATGTTTTTATGACCAAAATATTAATGATAAAAAGTGATGGTATATTTAAGTAAGTTATTTTTGAATTTAATTTTTGAATCAATTGGATTTGGAAGTGTATAAATGAGAGGATAATGGTTTGACATTGATAAGTGGGGGAGGGGGAAATTTGGAATTGTTGAAATTATAGTATTACACAATTATTTGTTTCATGAAATATGTAAAATGGTGAATTTTTTAGAACCATAATATGGTTAAGGTCTAAATTGAACCATAAAATATTAATTATATAGGTTTTCCTGTATATTTTAAACCATATAAATGTAGTTTAACTCCTAGGAGGACCCCTTTTTTCGTAACCATGTTAAATAATTTTTTCAATTTTCACTTTCCAATATTGTAATGAATTATTTTTACATTATTAGACAATATAATGTATTCTGATTGAATATATTTTATACATTTTTCAACATCTAATCAAATAATTGGTAAAAATTAATATTAAATTAAACCCATAGACATGTTGAAAAACTTATTTTCCCTCAGAAAAAAATACAATATTAAATAGATTACTAAGATATTAAATAGTTAAATTATAAATAATTTTACTAATTAAACATTAAAAGAAATTAAATATGTAATTTACCTTTCAAAATAATTTAAATGAAAATTAATTTTCTATAAAAATTAGTAAATTTCAGTATCCATCGATGAGTGGATCTTTTCAAAAAATTTAAATGAATTAAATAAAAGAAAATTATGACATGTATATTTTGAAAAATAATTTTAATATTTCAAATCATGTTTTTTTAATTACTATTTCTTTTCAAATTATGTGCATGAATCTGTACTAATCCACCTTTCATAAAAATGCAGTTTGTCCTAAAAGTATTCTTTCTCCTTCAAATGTTTTTTATTTTATTTATAATCAATAAATAACAATTAAATATGATTTATAAATGCTTAAAACATATGATACATTGTTTATCTATTCTAATTAATACCCAAAAATATACATCCTAGGTTAAAATGATTATGCTTCAATGCTAATATTTTAATATAGTATTATGTTTTGGTTAATCATGATCCTGAATGTATTACAAGATATATAATTGATTGAAATTATTCAAAAATAAAGAAATAAAATTATTTCCCAGTCTTACATTTTCATCTATGTTTTTTATTTCATTTCCTATATAGTATTCAAAATTATGTTCCTATTTAAAAATATCAGGGTGTTAAATTATACCACACTTAAATAAATAAAATCCTCACAATTTAGTATTAATATCCTTAATAACTATTTTGATAATTGAACATACCATTTTTTTAAAACCACATAATAAAAATGGTTAATGATACAACAATTTGATAAGAGTGATATGGAATTATGATTTTTGTCAAGAAGAGAACATTATTATTTTTCTATATACGATGAAATGGTTTGGAACTATAACATGGACATGAAAGTGAATACTAAAGACCAAGGATTAATAGATAGTGATAGAGATATTTTATCATATGAAACTGAATGATTATGATAAATCCAATAAAAACCATAAAATTTGTGATGGTTTAAAATAACCTTTATTCATCTGATAATAAGGTAATAAGTTACCAATTTGGGGTCAATATACATTTCCTAGAGTTTAAGGATTCTATTTCTATCAACATAGAGAACACCATAAAATATACGTAATTTTCTATAACTTATTTTTGGTTTTCATCATTTATTCTTGTTCATCTTTTGGTTTTGTGTTTATATCTTGAATTTAAGGTGTTCTAAGTTAAAATTTTGACCTTAAGTGTGTTTTTATAATGTTTTATAGTTTAGGTGCCCTATTAGAAAAACCTATGTGGCCTCTAATAAGAAATAGTGTGGTTCAGGATTGGAGTCAGAGGATTGGAAAACAGCTTGGGAACAATTTATCAAATAATAAATAAAGCATAATGGAAGCCACAGTGTTCGGAAAAATCCATTTATCATGGTTGTTCTATGATTTCCAATCATGCAGCCAAACTGTGCAGGTTTCCTTGTCTGTCTGTCAAGGGGGCTGTGACCAATGCATGGTTTGTAAAATTTAATTGCCAAACCATGGGATCTTCCCAGGTCATTAAAATTTTGTATTACCATTCTAATATATTGTAATTATTTTCCCAAAACACTCCATTTATCCTCCATGTGGTTCATGTGTTCCTAAAGGGCCTCCTCCCTTGTTCTTAAAGTCACTCCTCCTCTCCCATGGTGTGGGTCTTTTGTTTCTTTATGTTTTTGAGATATATCTTCAATGTAATAATCTCCTCTCATCCTCCTCTTCATTCTTCTTCCAATATTCTCACGATTTCTTCTTCAACCATCAATAATGGAAAAGGAAAATTATACCCCTAGTTTTAAATTGTAAGTATATCTCTTAAAACCATGGGTAAATTTTATACCAACAGTTTCAAGAACTTGGCCAATTTGGGAATATATATAGGCATATACCCTATGCTTGTATTGAAACTGTGGGTATTGGTCACATGGTATTTTTTATAACCACAATTTCAATAAACTGTGATTATATATCTAAACCCATGGTTTTAAAAATGTGGTTTTATGTATCCCCATCAAATAACCTATACCCATGGTATGTAGAACTGTGGGTATGTGTTGCTTATTTAATTTAGAAGTATCCCCCTCCATCATTCCCAAATGTGTGAACCTATAAATCAAATAAAATAGATAATATACATTCAATGCAGTACATAGTTTCCAAATTTATCATCCAATCAACTTGTTTTAAGAATTTTAAAACCATAAAAAATACATAAATATACATAAAACTCCATAAAAGCTCAATTCAAGTCATTAACGAACTGCAGAAGTCTTCATCCTACTAAGAAAAAAAAGGGGATCAATATTCCCCCAATCACTTAAATCTTCATACTTACTATCAGTAAAAATAACATCATCATCATCATCTACCATATATTCACCAACAACATCATCCGGAGTACCAACATCATGAACAAAATAATCAACAACACCTTAACTTATTCTCCACTAAAAACATCATGGGAATCACTCGAGACATCATTTAAATAAAACATCAATTCCACATATAAAGCAATATTGGTAGAAGCCTCCAATGGATGCAATTGAAGGAAAACATGGATTTTAGGAATTTTTCGGTGATCATATTACTTCATTCACTCTCATATTTACTTCATTCACATCACTATAATTTTTTTTCATAAACTAAAATTTTATGATAGTTTTATAGCTCCACGGTCTGAGATCCTTTAGTGGTGCCCAATGAGGACCAATAATTGGTGGGTGAGATGTTTTCACAATATCAACAACAGGCTCATCCCTAGTGATCTTCACTAATAACATGACTCAAATGATCATTCAGCCCAATGATTCTATCTACTATATCATCAAGGGACTTTATGGGTGTCTCTTGAAAATATAAAATTGATATTTTATTACTTATTTAGTATATTGTTTTGAAATATAAATAAAATACATACAATATTATCTTATTTTTCTTCATTTATTTCACATCTATAATTGTTCATCCTACTTGAAATAATTAACATATTTTGAGGTATAGGGCCCTCAATTACCAATATAGATTGTTTAAAATTACATTTATTAGTATTCACATATTAAAAAAAATAATCCTGAAAATTAACAAAAGGTTATAAACTTAATATAAATAAATAGTTCATAACTTATGTTATTGGAAATTATGCCTATTGTCCATTTGGAAATTATGCCATTTTCCCTATATGCCTATTATACATTAGGCCTATATGAAAATTGTACATTTGGCCTCTTCTCATAATCTCCAACTAGGTTATAGTTTAAATGGCCAATTTTCCTACAGGCCTATAGGCAAATGGGCCAGCATGCCTATATGACTAATGAAAAATTAGACTAATAGGTATGTTGTCCAATTGACCTCTATTCTTATTTTCCATTATTAATAAATGACAATTGGACATAAGGCCTAATTGTGTAATGTCCAAATTGACTATATGCCTAAGTGAATGATGTCCAATTGTCATGCGGGCATAATGGTCATTTCACCTATAATCCTAACACCTAATTGGAATATAGGCATATTGTCTAATTGGTTTGTAGGACTTATGGAGAATTGAAAATTTAGAACCATTGGGAAATAGACATATTAGCCTAATGGACAATTTTATTATTAGGACTATAAGACATTTTTTCATTAGGTCTATAGGGAATTTTTTCATTTGGATTATAGGTCAATTGACCATTAGGTGTAGAGGATAATTGAAAACTATTCTAATAGGGAAATAATCCATTAGTACTATAATGCAATTGGACATTACGTCATTATACCTAATGGCCAATTGGATTATATACCTAATCGCCAATTGGAATATAGTCCTAGTTACCAATCTATCTAATTGAGTAATCTCTAATTGGCTTATAGGACCATTGAACAATTTGACTAATTGAGAATTTTCCAATTATACATAATGGGTAATTGGCCTATAGTCCTACAAGACAATTGGAAAATTATGCATATATGATAATTTGACATTAGCATTATAGGAAAAAATAACCACTAGGCATAATGGTTAATTGAACATTATTACTAATGGAATAATGTCTTGTTATCCTATAGGTGTCATTTCTAATTGGGAAACTACGTATATTTTCCAACTGACCATTTTTCATAAAGTCCAATTTGAAATTAATTATATACGCCAATTGGCCAATTGGGTTGTTGTCCTAATGTTCGATAGGAAAGTAGGCCTATAAAAAAATTTGGCATTAGGCATATAATCCAATTGGAATTGAAGCCTATATGAAAATTGTACATTATGTCTAGTAGAAAATTTTCCATTACAGCTATAGGAGAATTAGAAATTACATCTATAAAAAATGGGAAATTATTCAATTAGGCTTATAGGCCAATTGTAAACAAGGACTAGAGGACAGTTATAAATTGGGCCTATAGACCAATTGGACATTTTTCCACTAATCCTAATTCTCAGTTTCCCTATTAGTCAAATAGGCCAATTGGACATTAGGGATATATTTTTCTGTGAATTTATGAATATAACCTGATTAGACATTAGAACTACAAGAAAATGAGACATTATTCTATTAGGCCTCTAGGAAAATTCGACATTATGACTATAGTATAATTAGACATTCTTCCAATGGTCCTAATAGTATATTGGGATAATGGATTAATGTCCAATTGGATGATAATAATAAATTATAATTATCCTATATTAACAATGGAAAATTGGCCTATAAGATAAAAATCCAATTTGCCTATATGTTTAATGAACAACTAGACTATATTCCTAACATGAAAATTAATATTCAGGAATATAGGCCTAATGTCTGTTATCCCTAACTGAGAAATTGGCCATTACGTCTATAGGTTAATTATAAATTAGGCATAATGTAATAATGTAAAATTTTCCTATAGTCCTAAAGGAGAATTGGATGATAGACATAATGGCTAGTTTCCCTATAGTTCTAGCGGCCTATATTTTTATTAGGTATATTGGACAATTGGTCATTTAAAATATATTCCATTTTTCCATTAGGCCTAATAGAATAATGTGTTACTGGATTGTTGGAATAATGTCCAATTACCATGTAGTCCTAATGGAAAATTGGCTTCTAAGACCAATGATAAATTGGCCTAATGGCCTAATGGGAAATCTTCCTACATGAATAATATGTGAATTCGAAATTAGTCATATAAGCCAATTGGCCATTAGGCATAGAGGTTAATTTGTCATTTTTCAAAGAGGAAATTTGGCATTGGCCTATATACAAATCTTCCAGTATAACTATAGGAAAATTGGACATTATTCCATTAGGATAGTTTTACATTTGACCTATATACCAATTTTCCATTAGGCCTATAGGCCAATTAGACATTAGGCCTAATTTCATAATCTCCAATGAGTGTATAGTCCTAGTGGCATAATGTCCAGTTGACCTATAAGATTAATGCATAATTGTCTTAGAATCCTAACGTAAATGGAAATTTCAAAGGTGTATTTCAGAATTTTATTAGCTGTATTAATGACAATAAAACATAGAATTCATCATAAAATCTTACTATATAACAATATAAATAAGGACATTATTTTTATTTAGAATAATGTACTTTGTAAATCTAATGGTCATGCATTTTATTATTCCCCCAATGTGTATACATATTCCATTTAATCATTTGTGTTTTTTTCCCAATGCTTCTTAAAAAAATTCCAATACAACTAATTAGAATAAAATTTTATATGAAAACCATTAATGATTATCAATAACTTAAAAACATTATTCTTCCAATGTGAAATAATTTTTTGATTTTGAGTTGTTGTACTATTTGGGAATGTGGGTACACCCTCTAATTTAGAACCTACTCTTCTCTTCCATCCAACATAATGCTCATGTTTGTATTATTTCCATAACACCAAAAAATTCATCAATGTCTTTTGTATTAGAATATTCTATGACAGAAAAGTTAAACTAACTAGGGTACAAACATGTTATTTTATATTAATATAACATTAATATATATATAAATTTATAAAATTTACTTACCCCTAACTAATCCCATGATTTTCATTTATTTCATTTCTGAACATTCAACATGACACCGGTTCCACCAGAATGATATCATCGTATTATTATATTGTGTACATGAAACATAAACACTACAATGAATTTTTACATACCATATAGTTTTCTTTCTTATAACCCATAATTATTTGCATTTGGAAATTCCATGATTCCTGCAAATGAGTGTGCCCATGCCTCCAAATAGAATATCACACTAAATATGAAAAGAGGGGGAAAATAAAAATTAAGTCACGGTATAACATAAGAAAATTAATTCTAATAATTTGACATAGTTTTGATAAAAAATAACATGATTCATTATGCTCAACAGGCTATCATGGATATATGGGATATCATAGAATAGGAGCCTATAATGTAAGTGTTTGTTCCAATGCATGCTATGGGTGGTCTTTGTTCACTGGAGAAGATGTTGAAGGAACATAATAATCAGATGTGGGATATATGGTAGGAATTAGAGTTGTTTTATACATGGAACAATATAGATAGTTGGTTGGGGGATACGTCATAAGACATGGATATGGTAAATGTTGGAACATTCGGGGAATCCGTGTAGACATTGAATGGTAATAATATGGTAAATGAAATGATGTTGGAAGCAATGGGATCATCCCGAGATGCGGCATAAACATGGTTTGTGAATAATAATGTAAATCATGGGATGAAGGAGGCGTCAATTAGAACATCCTTGGAGACTGAAGAGGAGAATGAAAATGTGTGGTATTTGGTAGGTCCACCGGTGGTTCAGTGTTGTAATAGATATGATGTGTGCTCTGTCGAGGTCTAGGAGCATCCCCTCTCACAACCTTTCTAGTAGGATGAAGAGTCAAATCTGGTGGAACTAAATTTCCATAAAAACAATGATATGGAATATTAACATGACATAATATGTAATGAATAAGAATAAATTATACTTATTATACTCACAAAGGGAAGATAAGTAGGGAGAACATACTCACAAACCTATCGATCGAGATCAAATAGTAACATCCTTCGATGGTATAAAGTATCTGGAACAATATTATTAAGAATAAAATTTTTATTTTATAGAAATATCATTTATAATTCATGCATACAACTTATATATAAATGAAGGTAAAATAAATGTCATGAAAACTGTTTGTGACAATAATTTAAAACGATTTTAATCAATTTATTAAAAACTCATCTCAAACCCAGTAATCTAAATTGAATTTAATATAATTGAATGTAACGAAACCAAAAAATACTAAAAAAATCATTTCTTTACAGACTGCAACAAAATTATAGTAATTATAGTAATAATAACTAAAGAAACTCAATTAAATTTATACAGAATGAATAGTGAACATAATTTTTTTCATCTATATATTTCCCACTAATAAATTAAGGTCATCATCAACTCTAAAAATGGGAAAAAGTGAATTATAAAATGATATATTTTGGTCATTAAAAATGGGGGTATCAATGGTTGAAATTTCCTCACCAAAATCATGAAAAACATTTATTGGGATTATTTCATTAATGACACATTAATCCAGTCTTTGATGATCATTCATATCAAACACTATTTTTTCATTTATAAAAAAATGCATGGTTCATCAGAATGAAAAAATATACTCATGTAAATAACTCTGAATCCACTTTCATCAAAAAATGAACCATTTAACATCATTGAATAAAACCATTTACATTTCATCATAGATACTCAACCTTGAGAGTGACTATCCAATGACAATAAATTATCAACAAGTCCATAAAAATACAAATCTTCATGTTGAGGTTGACTATAATATGAACTAGTGTAATAATACATTGTATTAGTTAAAATAATACCATCATGTTGGGTTATAATTTTCTCCAAAAGATCAATTGTAACAAATTTTTATCCATTTCTTACTAAATATTTTCATTCACGAACTGATGAATTTGGACCACAATACAATGTTTTTAATTCATG
The DNA here is from genome assembly GCA_963277665.1 of Viscum album. NCBI lineage: Eukaryota > Viridiplantae > Streptophyta > Magnoliopsida > Santalales > Viscaceae > Viscum > Viscum album. Next base: position 324,741,203 of record OY728156.1, read on the forward strand.
AGAAATCAATTAAATATGTAATCTCAAGACTAAAAATTATTATGAATAATAAAATTAAATGGATATATATAAAATAATCTAATAATAGTAATGGTCATACCTTTAATATTAACCAACCAGTAAACTCTATGCTATGAAAAGCCTTTCCCCTTCTTAAAGGAAAATATCTATGAAAAATACTTATAATTTTTTATCTTCCCAATATAAAATGATAATAAAATTATATGTCATATGTGAAATTTCATAACATGAGATAGAAAATAAATATCCAAATTACATACATAATATAGTCAATAACCAGATCACAGATAAATAATATTGTGTGATGTCCCATGTTGCACTCTTCAAGGCTCAATATAATCTATTTATATAACCCATCAGTTACTTCTATTTGTGGAAGATATTGAAGTAATGGATCAATAACCCCATACCTGTCATTATCATTTCTCGTTTTCCATTTATGTGTGGTGGTTACATAATGAAAATACTTGAAACAAAAATATATACATTCATGAGCCAGATAACCGCACACAATGAAACCACTAGGATGCTTATTTTTCAAAAATAAGATTTCATGGTGAACATATTTGTTTCATTTGAATAAAGTGACTAAAGAGAAATAGGTCCCTCAATATGTGTTTCAATTGAAATATAGATTGTTAAATGCAGCATTCCAGTGAAAAAGGATAGAGGAATTGCTTTCTATATCACATTAAATTAATGTTGCCTCATACAAAATTATTATCAACAATTCCGTGAATATAATTTTAGAACAATGTTATATAAAAATGTCCCCAGATAATCACTACAACTAATACATTAATGGACTGAAAATTATGAATTCTTATTAGAATCAATTCATGAAAAAGGATGTGATAACCATCATTTTTTATGGATTTTAGTTTTTCATACCTCTATTAAAAATATTTAGATATGTTTTTAGAAGAACCATTAGGAAACATGTTACTCTATAAATCTTCTATAAATTCTTCTTTCAATAAATGTGTCAGCACATAAGACGAAGAAGTGGCCTTCCATTTTTTCATCGATATAAAAATGATGTTTTTTTGGTCGAATACCCCAATCCAATGAGTCGTGATGAGATCTAAATTCATATTTGGTATTACCCTTGATATTTACAAGAATTATAGGAAATTTTTTCCATATATTTATTTCAATGTGCATTATGTCTAAATAATGATGTATCAAATTGATAGAAAAATAGGAAAACTCAACAATGATACTCATATTTTTCAAATTGTAAGTGGCTTCAGTGTTAGAATTCTGTCACTTTTCAGATTTCATCTTACAATTAACTAATTAAAACATTAATTTTTCCAATTCATTAATAACATCACTACCTAGCATAAGTTTATGTGGTTTTTCAGTTTCAACAGTATTATTAAACCATTGACGATTCCTTATATATTGTTGATCCGTTGAAAAAAATCAATGTTGACCCATGAAACTGAAACAATGATGATATTTATGGCTTATAAATCATATATTTTTCTAATATACAAGATGTGATAGCTTATCCGTCATGATCTAAACATACATAATTATATATTTATGGAAATAATTTATAATCTATAGATGGTAAACAAAGATATGAAGTATTGTTTTTAAGAAGAATCAGATATCTCTACAACCATATCCCAAGGATGGATGAAATCTCTTATTAAAGGCTATAAGTAGTAATATATATCATTACATTGAACAAAAGGTCTGGATATTAGTACACTCAAGAAAGTGAATGGTTTTTCCATACACATTAATAGGGTATCATTATAGACATGAAAATATATTGGCCATGTGTTGTGAGCAGTAAGCATCTGACCAAATGGGATAAAACCATCATTGTATACACCAACCAAACATTAGGCATCTTAGAGTCGAAATCCAAATGATTTGAATCAAATATATTCCATGAAAATCTATCTTCAAGATGACCTAATTCATCATTACTTTTAATTCTCTCAATATCATGCCATCACATATTGGCTTAGACTTCTAAATATATGTATAGATGTTTAATTCAGAGAATTAATAGAATAATCCATGTGTCTTTTGATTTCACACAAAATTTTGTTCCATTTTTATTTTACATCCATTCAGATGTACCACATTCTTCATAGTCATTACGGTAAATTGTTTCCTCAAAAAACAACTAAAACCTTTTAGACACACATGAAAATTTATTAGTAGAAAATCCAAGCTGCTTAATCAACATCCATTCCTTATAATGATTTGAGTGATTATCTGCCCAATAAAGAAGAATTCCCTTAAAAAATGTAACAATATAACCATTGGTGGTATTAGAAATTCCAATCATGTATTTTCAATGAAATAACCACAGTGAAAATTACAAATTTTTCATTTTAGTACCATAATTATATACTAGAGTTCTAGCGGCATCCACTAAAATGTTCACACTCTAAATGTCAACATCTTCATAATTTTACTCATGTGTTTTGAAATCATTTTCTTCATTCATTGACAAACTACCTCTCTAATGATGATGAAGAAATAAAAACCAATAAAATATCAAATTCAACATACCCGTAATTTGTTTTCATTAAATAATAGTATAATATTGTATCATCTCTCTATAGAGATTCCAAATAGAATATATTATATTAAATCTAGATTTTTTTATATGGTAGCTAACTTCTTACCATCATTACTATGGTCTTCCATCATAATTTTTATGTGGAAATTGTATAAAACATCCATCTGAATCATTGTTAAATGTAAAATCTAAAAAAATAAAAAATATATTGAAACATTGTTGAAATCTGATCGGTATGACACATCCAGCTTATATCCATTCTATTACACTGAAATGAATATATCTTCCAATCAACAATATTTACCAAAAATAAAGAAATTCATTCCAACCTATTTTATTATAAAGGTAATTAAAGAGTAGAAATATCTAGAAAAATATATTACGATAAATAAAATATTCTTTAAGAGATGGAAAAAAATAAAGAAGCATGGTTGGTATCCCATATATTTATGAATTCACTATCATGGCCACTACCAAAAAATCTCCCTTTGAAAACCAATAGGTTCAACAATCCCGATTGAAATGAAAATATAATAAAATTTTATTGGTTTTATAAAATTGAATAAAAACACATCAACAGTGAGTAAATTTATGAAAAAATTTCCTAAAACATTGTTTAAAAAAAACAAACACACACACACACCTAGATTTATAAACAATCAAAACATTATATCCAATGAAACGTATTCCAAAACAACTTTTTAAAACATATTCTACACTTTCAAGAATATACCGTATCAAAGTCATTTACAAAATATATTAAAAGATCTTTATGATTACGCATTATTTTTATTTCATTTAATTTTTTTTTTGAATCCGACTTCAAAACCTAGATATTTAAACCACGCAAAAATAATAAACAAATATTTTTTAATTAGTAGGTTTAAACATGATAAATACATTGATGGAATAATACTAAAAATAAATGTTAATTAAAAAAATGAAAACTGACTATAATGAATGTCTATGAAATATATAATACAAATTAAAAAATATAAATGATTCACCTATAACAAAAATACATATCATTAGGTGAAATAATGAAGATTAACCAGACCACATAAGACATGAAAACCTAAACCTAGTTGTTGGTAGGGTGAAATGAGAAATCTATCCACCAAATAATTATTTGTAGTTTCCTCATAGAATAACCATGAATGATGGTTTTACATAAAATGAAGGGGGTCTAGCCAATATACGACCTTTACTAGCCTTGAAATTCCACACTTTTCCCAACATAGAATCCATAGTCTCCACATGGAATAAAATATAGATATACCATGGAAAATAACATCATCGCAATACAATAACAATATGAAATGGAAAAAAAATTATCACATTCTTTCATCCTTCTAAACTACCATTAATTTGACTCTGAATACACAAGCACACCATGCATTTTGTAACCAAGATTTCATCACATGGATTAGTAGAACATCAACAAACGTAATAGGGACCAAAAAGATAACCCATAACGACCAACTCATAATAATGAACCAAATGGGTCTTTACTTATATATATAAAACATACACAATTGTAAATTGTTTAAAAAAACAATATGCCATGCCAACAAAATTAAAAAAGGAAATACATTCATAATAAATTATAACCACAAAAATCATGGGTTACCTATGTTCGTATTATTAATCCAAAAATACCATAAAAACATGAAATCCTTCATTTAACACAAAAAATTAACCCAATTTGAAATCCTCGATTTATTATAATACAAAAAACATGTGTGTATAATTATGAAAAGAAACAATAAAATTTCATCAAACTGAGGGAGTTTATAAAAAAAACATTTCCCATCAAGATACCATTTTTATTAGGAAATTCCACCCATTTTTATCATGACAAATAATCCAAATAAATGAATGAAATTGAAATTTTACGATATATATATTCCAAAACTATAATATTTAGGCCAAATTAGAGTTTATAAAAAACATGTATCACTATAACTCTTGGATAAAAGCACATCAAACATAAAAACCAACATCAAACATCAATACCTTGTCACCTTCAATAAACCACTATAGAAATATTGAAAAACTATGCATAATAAGTGTGGGGAGGGAAGAAAATGTTAAATATTGAAAATCAAAACAAGAAATCACTAGAGAAGGAACACATTAGATGGTTGGGTATGCCAAACTCTTGTGATGAGTGTAGTGGGGTTGCCAAAATGGCTTGAGGAGATCGGTAGGGTGGCCGAAGTCAAGTGATGAGGATAGTGGCATGGCCAAAATCACCAGAGGGGAGGGAGGAAATTGGAAGAAGTATACTGAGGGGTATGTTGTCACGACTCATCCCCTAGGGCCCATTCTATGACTAAGCGAAGCCCACCTTCCATAGTCCAGGGGCTGGCAACTATCATCGAAAGGTGTATTCCCTAAAACATGGAAGGAATTGCCTTTATAGTCTGTAACTCACAAAATTAAGCATAAAGTAGGATACATGCACTACGTGAAACTATATAGTAAACATGGTGTGTACAAAAAGAAAAAGGGGAGAAAATACAAGTCCAACTGTATTGTACATGTAAACTGAAAAGTACAATTAAAACTGAAAAAAAAATCTAGTGAACACCCACCAAAGATCCTACCTGAAGGGTATGTATAAATCTCGAATGGTTGTCCCTGCAGTACGCCTCGTCTAATGTCTACATATGAGCAACCTGCAGTCCATGTACCATCGTCCTCTATCAGCACTGTCTGCCATCTGCACCAAACCCAACAATGTGTGGGAATAGCGCGTGCTGGGTTGAGTATAACGATACTCATTAGGGACCCCGAGACCCTCAAAGGTCTCACAAAATCAACAAAGCATAAAACACAAATCATAAAAAAACTGACCACCCTACTTAGATATATGCACATACATATACCTATGTTATCAAGTATACCGATATCATTCATGAGGAAACACAAGGCCCAACTCTTTTAGCCAGAAGCTCAACTATTCCGCAGAGGAAATATTACCACCAATGTGACACCCCAAAGGTTTGTACCACAAAGGTAAATCCATAGAGATGTATACCAAAAAATTATCCGCAAAAATGTATGTACCCCAAAGGTAACACCACACATAAGAATACCAAAAAGGTAAGACATAGATCACACCAAGTATAACATAGGTATGGTATAAAAGATGATTAGATATAACTACTGAATCATCTTACTTTGTTGATAGGCAGACCAACGTAGGATATTACATCATCAGAACCACATAGGATCCAAAATAATTAGACCCGCGTAAGATCCTAGTATAGCAGACCCACATAGGATCCTAGAGTAGTCCCATGATTATTCCTGAAGAGATCCTGGTGGGATCCTCAAACACAGACCCATGTAGGATCTCAAGACATAGACTCACATAGGATCCCTTTCTCATTTTACAGCATCCTACAAGGTTCTCGCAATAAGCGTGCTTTATTTAGGTAGGGTCTGATCTTCAAGCCACAGGTCTATAATCTAACTACCATGAAGTCCCTTGGACAAGTAACCCAATGGACCTCCATTTTAAAAGGTGTCTTAATGCAACAGACGGTGTTTCAATCAGTCGACCGGTCTGTATGTTATTGGCCTTTTAGTCTCGAGGTCCATGTTGGATTCATGTTCGATCAAACCTGGATGTAACCAACATTACCCAAAACTCAAGTGGGGTATACCAAAAGGAACATCTCTATCCAATGTTTCTATCATTGTAGATGGTTGATCAAACGGACACCCCGAGGTCAAGTTATTTCCAAAAGAGTGAAAAAGGGTCGAAGCTGGTCTCTGTCCAGTCCATCACGGTCGCACCAAACTGGGCAAAGCAAACCCGACCCGGTTCAGATAGAATCGGATAAAAATGGGTTTGGACATGGGTATAACCCAGCCTACTGGTTTTCGCCTGGCCCGCAGGGTCCGGCCCGGCCTTCCAGTGTGGCCCTGCCAGCCGGTGTGTCCCGCAGCTGGCTCGCAGCTGGGTGGCGCCGTGGTGGGGTCTTCCCTCACCGCTACCCATAGAGAGGTTCCCCATGGGTACCCCGAATGCCTGCTCAATTCCGGATCGGTGACTGACCGGCCGACACCACGTGTCACTGATAGCTGGCACGTGGGTCCCCGAGTCCCTCTCGGTTCCCTGGTTGGCCGGATGACCTACCCACCCGAGCGGTGAAGGCGCGCGTCGCGCCGCCACTGGCGGCTGGTAGGGATTCGACCACCCTCGTTTCTCTGCCATGACCTTGTGCCGCAGCGCCACTCGCCGCCATTGCTCTTCCATGACCGACAGACCACGAACCTTCTCTGGAAGCACAGTCATGAAACATCCATCGTCGCGGCTGGTCGGAGTGCCAACCACTTATCCAATGCCCTCCCAGCATCGGTCGCCGGAACTATTTGCCAGCAACGTTCCTCGGGCCATCGGGCATGCCCCGGTGGCCCGTTCTTCATTCCGTAGAATCAGACACTTTTCTCGGAAGGTGGCCATCAATTCAAGACCAAATAATCCTTAAAAGTTGTAGAGGGGTCAGGCCATGTTCATTTACTAGCACCCTATGTGTTAGAACGATAACAAGAGGCATAGTTGTTCTTGATTCAACAAGAATGGAATGAACAAGGTAAGGGGCATTCAAAACAACAACCCCTACCTCAAATAATTGTTGAAGTCCATGAGGAGTGGGAGAGGAGGCCGTCTGTTCATAATTTTTGAAGACGTTCCTTGTTGGAGATCATTCGACAGAGATGTTCGTTGGATAAAAGGTCGTCGAAGGGGAAGAGTTCTTCATTGGAGAAAGTTCCTCCCGGTTCTCCACAATTCTCCCAACCCTCATTTTCCAATAATTTTCCCCAAGGAAATGAAGAGACGACATAATATAAAATATATATTTAAATTAATTAAAGATGGCACAATTAATTAATTGAAGTTGGCACAACTAATTAATTGATGTAGGCACAAATAACAATGAAGATTTGAAAGGTTTTTGAACATTAAGAGGGGTTTGGGTGATCCCCACCAGAAAATTCATATTGAGTGAATTTCAAGCTCGGGCAATCCCCACCTCCATAAGTCAAAAGGAGAGGTTTAAAAATATAAATCAAATGTAAGTTATTTTATTTTTCTTCTTTCATAAAGAACTGAAAAACTAACTTCGACCCTCGACCTACTGCGGTCGAGGTGAATGTTTTCGTGATATAATATCAGCACTGAGAGATCAACAGTGCCCTCATATTTCAATTCCAATCACCGGTTCAAATGTTATAAAATATCATTCACGCGTTTACTGTACTTGCCTTTAATAAAGTTATAAAATTCATTCCTAGAACACTGGGTCTCGGACTCACACGCTGTCCCTTTTCACAAACTCGTAATATTCCCATATAATTAAAAAAAATTACATGAAAAAATCCTATTCTTTAAATTCTCCCCACCTCTGGAATTTGTGTCCCCATAAGCCAGAATTCAATCTAAAGAAAAATGGGGGGGGGGGTTACTGAGCACGTATCTGAGCCTGCCGCTCCCATGTGCTCTCCTGGAGGTTCCCATGATGCCAGAAAACGAGCACTAAAGGTATCAATCACCCAGGATAGATTGTCTCGTGTCGATCCCCTTTCTCCACTAGAACCTATGTAAATGTCGCCCCATCGTCGATGTTTAGCTCGATGTGGACAATAACGTCAGATGGGTCATGCACCTATCTCCTCAGCTTGGATGTATGGAATATTTCGTACACCTGGTGAAAATGAGGGGGAAGTTCTAGGCGGTAATCCACCTCTCCAAATCTACTGAGGACATGAAAGTATCCGATGAACCTCAGAGATAACTTTCCACCCCGACCAAATCATCAAAAACCTTGTCGAGGTGAGACCCATTGAAAGATGTGGTCACCGTCCTCGAACTCATAAGGTCTTCGTCTTTTGTCATCATAAGACATATGCATGCTCTGTGCAGTCTTCATCCACTGCTGGATGATTTTCACCTTTTCCATGGTATCTCGTACCATCTCTGGTCCCACGAGTTCTGACTCCCCTGGGCCAATCCGGCACAATGGCGATCAGCATGGTTGTCTGTAAAAATCGTAGAATGGTTCCATCCAAATGGTGGAGTGATATTAGTTGATTTATGAAAACTCCACTAAGGGCAAGTGATCCTCCTAGCTACAACTGAAGTCGATGATACAAGCAAACAAAATGTCCTCGTGTGTCTGAATGGTCTTCTTAGTCTACCCATCTATCTAAGGATTGAAAGATGTGCTCAAACAAAGTTGCATCTTGGAAGTCTCCTAAAAACTCTTCCATAGCTCGGAAGTGAGACATGCATCATAATCGGAGACAATCATCATGGTTACTTCATGTATCCACACAATATAATGCACATAAAGGCGTCCCAAGATCATTACTAAACCCTTCTCTCTGATTGGTATGAAGTTGGCCGACTTAGTGAGTTGGTCGAAATTCACCCAGATAGAATCATGACCACTGGATGTATATGGAATTCCTATCACGAAGATAATGGATATCATATCCCACTTCCACGCTGGGACCTCTAAAGGTTAAAATAAGCATGCTGGTACGAGATTCTCTGCCTTCACTTACTGACATGTGAGGCACCGAGAGACAAACTCAACTGCTGCTTCATTCATTCCCGACCACAAGTGCTGTCATCGGAGGTCCTGGTACATCTTCGCCATTCTAGATGTACCTCTAGAGGGGATGTATGGAACTCCCTTAACACATCCTCCCATAAAACAACAGGTATGGATGAAAGATTCAGTGCATGATTCCCATGAACACTACTAGAGAATTGGTCACGCCGAACATCCTGAAAAAAAATCCTAATGGTAATACCAACATCTGAAATTCATCTTCTTCACATCCTTGTCTCGTACTTTGAGATATTGATAGCCTCATCTAAGGTCTATCTTGGAGAACCACAGTGCTCCCTTCAGCTGGTGAAAGAGGACGTCAATCCTTGGGAGTTGGTACTTGTTCATCACAATCACCTGGTTGAAGCATAGATAGTCAACAAAAATTCTCAAGCTCCCATCCACCTTCTTAGATAATAAAATTAGGGCTACCTAAAGAGAAACACTAGGCTGGATGTACCCCTTACCCTATAAGTCCTCTAACTATTCTCACAGCTCATGAAGCTTCATGGGATGCATCTGATATGCTGGTGTAGATATCAGCGATGTACTAGGGTACAATTCAATGTAAAAGTCCACCTCTCTTGAAGGAACTAGACTCATAACATCATCAGGGATGACATCCGTGTACTGGTCCACCATTATTGGATAGCTCGGGCTGTCCACATCAACTGACCAGTGGGTAGGGCTAGACAACTGATGAGTGATCGGCTACACTCCCCTCTGGGTATGTCCATCCTGTGCTGCAAAGGCTCTCTTCTCAATGGTGAAGGTAAACCTAGTACCATATTTGCGGACACACAACACTTTTCACCTAATATAGTCAATCTGAACATGGATTGTAGATAACTAGCCCATACCCAAGATGATGTCATAAGGCACAAACACTGCTACTAGCAGATCCCAACTGAAGCTCTCACCTCCAAGAGTAAGCTCACACTGCCAGCACTAGTTTTTAATCAATGAATCCTCTCCAGTAGATGACTATAGCCAAGAGGATCGAGCCAACAACTCCACTGGAATCTCCGAGCTCCAAACGAGGTAAAATACAATAAAAATAATGACGGGAACATGTGTCTATAAGTACTTCAACAAAGGTGGTGTAGACATAGATCATACCTCGAATCATCTCTAGCACGCCATGGTCTTAGGAGTCAGCTTCATGGAGTTGATCTCGCCCATTTCCACCTTATGTATGCAGTTGGGGTGGACCACCTGATGGTGGTGGTAGTAAAACCTCAAATCGTTTCCCACCGCCAACTGCACGACCAGCTACTCTACCACGTCCACCTTCTTCCAGTGGACCTCCTCGATCAAACACTTTTCTCTTCATGGGAGTTCCTTCGACCGTCATATGATCATTTATACGTTAGGTCGGGCAGTCATGATCTATGCGACCCTGCCCGCCACATGCGTAACACTGCCTGCTCCTCACATGACTGTCTCTATCTCTTGTTCCCCGCACAACCAACCTTGAATCCTGCAGTTTTCCACCTATAGGTCTGGTCCTCTCGGACCTCTGTGAAGTATGTATTCTCCCAACTATATAAGAGTCTTCTACTTGATGCTCGGTGGTGGGTCTCGCAGTTGGTGACTGATCAGCAATAAGAATATCCACTGTGAGGGATCTCTCTAACACCCTTGCCTGCATCGGGATGCTGAGAGAAAACATAGAAGCCCTGATCTCCAGCCCGAGTCCCTCCTCGAAGGTCCAGGCTCTGATGAATGGGTCCTGAACCATATTGGTGGATTAGCATGGTATTTCGGTGATCCTCGCTGAGTACTGAGCCACTGTCATGTTGTCCTGTTGTAGATGAAGAAGCTCAAGTATACTCACTATGAGAAGGGTCGATGGGAATAACTCTGCTAGAACAGGTTCTCAAAGTTTGAACAGAGAAGTTTCACCTCATCGTGGACCTCGAGCATCAAGTCCCACCATCTACCTGCTACATCCTGTAGAAGACTAGGGGAAAAGATCACAATGAGATCACCTGGTGTCCATACCAATCGGAAGTCTCTCACTACGACCTCCATCTAATCCTCAGCCACCTGTGGTTCTGTCTCACCACTGAACTCAAGTGGCCTCTGGCTCTATAACTCATGCAAGGCGCTCAAGCGGCGTGCACTCTCTGCTACTAGGGCCGGAGGCATCGGTGGCCCAACGAGTAATGGTACCGCTGGTACCTCTACTGGTGCCTCTACTGAAATAGGACCACACACTGAGGCCTCATCGCTCAGTGGGGTATCATTTCGTACTATACCAGTATCCCTCGCTAGCTATCTACTTGGAGGCATCCTGAAAAAAAATAGTCATGCCACAGACAATAAATCGTACCAGGTGAGTTGACTCAAAGATATGACAAAGAAAACATTTCAAAACACACACGCAATCAGTGTTTTCGTGCACTATGTTGGAAATCAAAAGTCAAGGTCCAGGTGTATGGATACGTCAGCCACCACACCAACACTGTATTCTCTTAATTGATAACCATACTCATAACACATAAAATTATTTCCATTAAAATATCAATGTATGATGTTATATGGTAGAACAGACTCCTCCAATTACAATTTTTCATGACTCTTCCCCTCAGGCATGTTTCCTGACTACCACAAGCCCGCCTTCCATAGGCCAGAGGCTCATGACTAGCACTGAAGGGCATATTCCCTAAAACTGGAAAGGTATTTCCTTTATAACCTGTAAACTCACACAACTAAGCACAAAGAAGGATAATAGAAAAAATTGAAACTATATTGTAAACATGGTGTGTACAGAAAGAAAAAGGGGACAGAATACAAGACCAACTATAAAGTACAAGTAATCTAAAAGGTATAATTAAAACTGAAAATAGATCTAGTGAGCACTCATCATGGACCCTATGAGAAGGGTAGGAACAACTCTCGAATGGTCATACCTATGGCACGCCTCGTCTAATGTCCACCTCCGAGCTACCTCCGGTCCTGTTACCCTCGTCCTACGTCAGTGATGTTCGTCGTCTGCACCAAACACAACATGGTGCAGGCATAGCCTGTGTAGTTGTTAGTATAACGATACTCAGTAGGGACCTCGAGACACTCAAAGGTCTCATAAAATCCACAATGGATAAACCACAAAGCATGAAAACAACTGAAAACCCTACTTAGGTATATTCCCAAACATATACCTATGTTATCAAGTATACCCATCTCATTCATGAGGAAACCCAAGGCCCAACTCTTTTAGCCAAAAGATCAACTGTTCCACAGAGGAATGATTTCCACAACGGTAACACCCCAAAAGTAAGTACCATAAATGTAATTCCACACAGAAGTATACAATAAATGTGTCGCCAAAAATGTATGTACCACAAAGGTAATGCCACACAGAAGAATACCACATTGGTAACACATAGCTCACTCCAGGTATAACTTAGGTACAGTTGTAAAGATGATTATATATAACTACATAATCATCTTACTCTGTTGAGAGGTAGACCACTGTAGGATCCTACAGCATCAGACCCACGTAAGATCTTAAATCACACGACCGACATAGGATCCTAGTATAACATACCCACATAAGATCCTAAAGAATTCCTATATAGATTTATATAGTGGATCCATGTGACATCCTCGAACATAGACCCACGTATTATAAAAAGTCATAGACCCTCAAAGGATCTATTTCTCATTTTACAGCATGCTACAGGGTTCCCTCTCTATGCTCTCTTGATTTCGTGAGGGTCCACTCCTCAAGCCACAGGTCGATAATCCAACTACCATGAAGTCCCACGATGAAGTAACCCAAAGGACTGCCCTATAAAAGAGGTCTCAATGCAACATATGGTGTGTCAATCGGTCACCTGGTTTGTATGTAATTGGATATTTAGTCCCGAGGGCCTAGTTGGATTCGTATTCGATCCAACCCAGTTGTACACATCTTTATCCTAAACTCAAGTGAGGTATACCAAAATTAGTGTCTCAATCCAAGGTTTCTAGAACCATAAACTATTCATCAAATAGACAGATGTAGCTCATGCTATAACCAAAAGAGCGTAAAAGGGTCGAAGCGGGTCTGAGTCCGGTCCAAACCAGTCCGACCGCCCGGCCCGACCCGACCCAGTTCGGGTTATCTGGATTCACTTAGGTCCGGCCCTAGGTTCCACCTGGGCCTGCTAGGTCCGGTCCGGCCCGGCCTGCCAGTGTGGCCCGGCCCGGTGGTGCATCTCAGCCTATAGTTTGCCCCGCAGCAATCCCATGACAAGGTGTTCCCGTGGTGGGGTCCACCCTAGCCACCACATAAGGGGAGGCACCCCCTGAGTACCCTGAACGGCTGGGCCGTCAGGGTATGCAAACCGAATGGCTAGCGCCATGTGGCACTTTCAACTAACACACTAGACCCCTAGTCCTACTCAGCTCCTAGGCCATTCGGACGGAATTCCCACTAGCTCTGCATGGTCACGCGTCGCGCCGCCCGGCACCCGACAGTGAGTCGACCACCATCCTTCGCTGCTGCGGCCCCAACACGCCCTACGACACGGACGCACGGCGCCACCCTCTTCATGAGGCCAATTGATCACTTGACGAAACTCGTGAAACGATGTGGACGATAGGCCACAGCCCTTCTCCGGCGGTGCGGTCGTGCTGCCACCGCCATCACGGCAGGCCGGAACTGGTTGCCGGCGACATTCCTCGGTTCATCGGGCACACCCTGGTGGTCCATTCTTCATTCCGTAGACTTCCACACTTGTCTCGAGATGTAACCATCAATTCAAGACAACCAAATTCCACAACATTTGTGGAGGGGTAGGGTGGTCTTCGTTTGGCCCGCAACCTCAACATTAGAACAGTAGTAAGCATCATAGTTGTTCTTTATTCAATTACAACAACAAGAACAAGGTAATGGGTATTCAAAACAAAAATCCATATATCAATGATTTTTTGACGTCAGTGAGAAGTGGGAGCGACGGTCGTAGGTTCTTCTTTATTGAAGACGTTCCTCATTGGAGATCATTCGATGGAGTTCTTTGTTGGAGAAAAGTTTGTCGAAAGAGAAGACTTCTCCGTTGGAGAAGGTTCTTCCCAGTTCTCCATGGATCTCATAACCCTCCATTTCCAATGATTTTCCCCAAGAAAACCTAGATCCAACATAATAAAAAATACATCTATTATTTAATGATTGTTGTGAAAATTAATTAATTGAAGTTTGTACAATTAATTAATTGAAGTCGGTAAACTTAACCGTGGAGATTTGAAAGGTTTTTCCACATCAAGAGGGGCTCAAGTGATCCCCACCACAAAATTCATATTGGGAGGATTTACAGTTTGGGTGGTCCCCACCTCCATAAATCATATATAGCGGTTTCAAAAAGAAAAATAAAATGTTAATTATTTTATTTTTCTTTTTCCATGAATAACTGAAAACTAACATCAATTTTAGACCAACTGTGGTCGAGGTGAAGGACTTCCTAAGTGATTATCTGTGCTTCGAGTTCAACAGTGCCTTCATATTTTAATTCTGATCAATGTTTCAAAATTTATGAAATGCCGCTCGCACGTTTATTGATCCTACCATAAAAAAATGTTTAAAAATTTATTCCATGAACACCAGACCTCAGAATCACGCACCGTCAATTTTCGTGGACTTGTAATATTTCCATATAATTTAAAAAATTACATATAAAAAATCCGGGTCTTTACATAGGTGGTATGTGGGATAGCTGATGTAATATGAGGATGGTAGTGGGTGGCCAAAATTACTTGAGGGGTGGGAGAGTACTGGTTGTAGTCTCCAAAAGGGAGGTGGGATGCGTGGAAATAAGATGTGGTATGGCTAGAATGAGGATAAGTGGAAGATGATCCTATGAAAGATTCTAATATTTATAATGATATATAAAAAATTTCAAAAACTTTTTTTATATACCCACCTTCACCAATAGTTATTTAGAAATCGTTGGTATAGACTTTAAAAGTCAACTCTATAACGAGATCTCTTCTAATCGTTTTGTATATAACCATTTGGATAAGTCCGTTTTATAGAATTTCATGGTCTTGTGGATATTGTCTTATTTTTCCCCATAATATATTTTTCAGTATTTGTGTATTTAATGTTCCTTGTTGTTGTACTTGTATTCTCAGTCCATCATAGAGTATTTACCAGTGTTTGCTGTTGAAGCATAGAAATAATGACTTAGGATTACCTTTTCACATTCCATTAAATTTAATATTCATTGGTTTCTTATTTTCAACACCTTACATTTATATGAACTAGTAATGTGTGATATTTTGATATTTTTTTCTTTCCAAATTGGTTAATTAATCCCTGTTTTTGATAAATATTATTATTTTGTCAAATGTCTCTCACAAACTGTTCAGTGAATTGGAAGGTTGGAATTTGTGAGAAATTAGTTGTATATAAAGCATGATATGAATTTATAAATATGTTTTGTAACATTAAATGATGTTTTGGGATTATATAATGAGTTTTCCAAATGACATTGAAGTTGAATGATCTGTGTATTTGGATTTTGAAAATGGTTTGGCAGGTGATGATGATATATGGACCATTTGGAAATTTTTATGAAAATAGATTTAGAATCATAATTTTATTTGAGTGTTAAAATTTAATGTTTATCATATATTTTAATGAACAATTTTTTTTGAAAATAATATTTCAAAACGTGGTTTGGTTTAGTGAAATAATATCATTTCATAACGGATGCATGAGGACTGTATGGTACTTTTTTCATGTGGTGAAAATTCATTCATGAAAACCCTCATCGGATAATGATTTTTAATTATTTATAATTAATGGATAGGATATCATCATTGGATAAATATTGAGATCCATTTATTTTAAATGTTGTGATATCCTCATTGGGGACTCTTCGTGACCCATCATCCTTGAGTGGAATGGGATATCCTTGGTGTGGACTACTTTGTGATATATTTTTTATGGAATGAGATTAATCCATGGGGTAATTATAGGAGATTATTGTTGTTTGAAATTATTTATATATTATATTAATAATTGGGATTTGATGCTCAGTTGGAATGTGTTGGCTCATCCCTTGTATTCATTTGATATGGATATCGGGCATTCCTTGGCCATTTTATGAGAATGATATCTATACTATTTAAGATTACCCTATTCCTAGTTTCCTATAGTAATGGGATATATATTGTATTATTTATATGCTATATTTTTCCTCAATCGTGACTAGTTTGGGTGTGTCTAAACAAGAAAGATTTATTGATTTCATTGAGTGATACGTGCATTTTGGGATATTCCAAAATGTATATTATGTTATGGATTATTTCGTGATATCCATAGTCCTACCATGTCTATAGGAACATGGTTTTCTATGATAAATGATTGAGATTACTGTTGGTTAGTTACCCTTATGTGTTTGTTTTCATTTCCCTTATTATATGATTATTGGTAGATGTTACTTTCATGGATTACATATTATGTAAAAAATGTGTGTTGGCTTTCAAAGTTTTATGGAAAATATTTTGGGAAAACGCCTTGCACACTTTTCTTCCTTTTCAAAATGATTTAATTATCATTTATCATCGAGATACTAATAGTTCTTTATTGGGGATCAATAAAATTGACTTGTGAAAAGGGAATTTTACCCTGAGTGTTTTTATAATAAAAAAGTGTTGAATTGTTTAATTTTTTATAAATTTATTCATTATTTAGAATGATGTTACTTTTATTTAATGTAATTTCATTTGGAATTGATTTTCTTAGGCATGTCTATTGAGTTTTACTACTCACTCATATAGTTCATTCTGGTTTTGGGAATGTGGTGTAGGATTCATCATGGTATATATCCATGTGTTCGAGGATTATTTTTTGGAATTTGAAGGTGACCCACATGGTCACATTGAAATGTTGTGGTCATCGGCTTCAGTTTAGTCTTTGTTATATAATTTTTATGTATTTACTGGACAGTAAAATAATAATATTTATACTTCATATTTATTTGTGTTCGGATGCCCTATATTTGTCTGTTTGGTTTAATTTATTATTGAGTGAAATCAAAATCAATGTTTCTCTATTGATTCTTGAACGTAGTTACCAACCCATGGGGATTAAGAATGAACTTTAGGTCATATCATAGACTAGATCAGAGGAAATTTTTGGGTTAACCCCAGTTTGTTAATGAAAAAAGGAAATCAACAAAAGTTATTTATAAGACCATCATTCTAGAGCACACATTTTTATTTGGTATGTCAGGATGATGGTGTATAACTACCAATGTTTGGTTTGAAAGTCTGGGGGAGTGTCCTGCCAACAATTTCTGAATCAAACATTGATTTTCTATTTGAAGTCAGATTTATTTTTGTTTCTCTGGTTATTATTTATTATTGGTTATTTGGGATACAAAAAGGGTGTTCATTTAATGGTATTTGTGAGGATTTAGGACATGGAAAGACATGTTTATTTGGGGATATTTCCCTAGAATACTTTCCATAATGGTGGTGCAATCAGTGTGAGGATTCCAATGATATGGGTAAGTCACCCATCAACACTAGTTTCCATTTAATGTTCCTTCAAGTCTATTTTGATGTTGAAACTATTATGGGAACTCTTACTTTCGTATTTTGAATGATATATTTTGATATAGAAACGTTTTGGTTTTGGGAAGATGGTATATGATTGGGTAGATTCATTTAGAAGAAATCATTGGAAATGTAGATTTCTAAAAAATTATTTCTATGGAATATGAGAATTGGTAGTGTGGAAAAATATTTTTTTTTCAAATTAGTATTATGAAATATGAATAAAATGATATTTTATTAGTTGTTGAAACCATTTAGAAAGCAATTAATTAAAGTAGTTTTTTAATTGAATCTATGGGATTATTTTTTACAAAATGAAAATGTGGATGGATGTGTGGTGTTTGGAAATGGTTTTTACTTTGTGGTTAATAATATTTTAAAAATATTTCTCAATTTTGAATTGGGACGTCGATTCAATGTTTGAAAGCATGGGTTAAATGTTTTTTAAATAAAATCATTTTTTATTCTAACATTTGGTATTCCCATGTGTTATTATATTACAGGATATGTGTGGTAATGTGGAAGGATGATGATATTGGCAGAGAGTGCTTGAATTGGAATGAGTTACTTGGATTCTAGGGTGGCACGAGATTTTGAATGTGTGAGGATCTATGGAATACAATATGTGATTTTGGAACCCACCAAGTTTTTTTCATTATATTGTAATTTCAGGATTTTTTTTTCGAATTACACAAAGTTTGGGGTTTTTTATTGCAATTTGGGAGTGTTGATGATGATGATTTTGTAGTTTGAGAACTCTCATTATTGAGTTGGTTTTGATCTAGATCTTAGTATTCATGGTTCCTAGTGTGTTCCCCAAATAGATTTGAAGGATGTTAAAGGTAAAACAATGAGTGGTTTACTATTACAAGGCCTTCTAGTTGGTAAACCTAATTACTTCATTGTTGATATTAGAATATTGAATCCTACTCTCATTTATGGCCATGTGAATCCTCTTGATGCTGAATAGTAGATCAGCTAGACCAAAGGGATCATCAATCTTCTTGATTATCCTTATTCATTAAAGTTTAATTCCCCTACTATCATGATTGAAGGACTGACATGGATCTTGTGGAAGTATTATCTTGAAACATGCCATGAGTAGATCACTCTTGAAAGTTCACTGGGGATTATTTCATCTAGTTGTATTTCTCTGAGGGGGGTAATAGTGATAATGGAGATATAGGTGTGTTATTTACAGTAGGATAGTGGATCGGTGTTTTAGGACGTCTATAGTTATTTGTGACTCATTATTTACACTATATAGTGGACTATATAAAATTCCCTGAAGGATTATCATTATGAACTTTGGATTTGTCGTGGTCTGTATTCAATGATTTAATATTTTGGTTTAACCTTATTTTATAACACAGGGTGGCAATATATTCCGTTGGGGGATATGTTTGATGTATTTCTTGAGGTATTCATCCCTCAATTAACCACTGTATTTGGTGAGGTGATTTCGAGTAAGGAAGTGGGAAGCATCCTAACATTGCTTGTGTTTTTTATTGAATTAAAAGTACTCTAGACCATTCATTAGATTCATCTGAGGGTGGGATCAGGATGTGTAATCATTGAAGTATGAAACATCATAAGAAGCTATCATGTTCATGTTCTCTGAATACATACCAATCCAATGTATTATTGGGTCACTTGGAATTGTTTAGCATGGTGTTTCCATGAAGAACCCTAAAGACATATCCTCCTCTTTAAATGACACCCTAACATAGTTGCACGAGTAGTATTCTATTAGGGATCAGTTTAAAGACTCTCTATATTGTATTTTTTCTTTGTATTATAGTATATGGGTATGTTAGTGTTGTATTTTGTTTAAAATGTATGGGGATATTGTATAATCGTCTGAGAACCCCTATTTTAATAGTGTGTTGTGTTATTTTGATTTTTTGTGTATTGTTGTTTAAACACTTCTTACACAATAAAAGGAGTTCCAATCAGAGATTATCATCTCTTAACTTTGGGAAATTTGGAATCTGACAAAAATTATCTATCCATAGTCCTTAGAACAAATATTTCCACATAGTAAGGAACCACCATGGTATTATTAATCTTTTCCATAGTTCTTGTCTCCCATCTTGGAGAGTAGGCAGTATTTGAGTTCTAATTCTAGTTTTCTATATCATAGTTTAATTTAATCAATGAAGAAGTACCTTTTAGTATTCCCCTAGGTGGTGAGGGAGGGTGTCATGTATGGGTGTGTTTTTTTATGGTTGTTCTAGTTGGTTCTTAATGGTGTGGAGACCCACATCATGTAATATTGTGTTTTCATCCAAAACCAATATGTGTTTGTTTTTTTCTAAGGGTAGAGAGTCTATTAATTACTCTTATATTGATAATGTTGTTTAATTTCCAGTTTTTTTTCAATATATATGGGTTTAAAGTTTCTTTTTTATGACTTCTAATTTCTCTCATCTATGGTGGATGCCAGTATTTGAATGAGTATTCCCAATAATACTATTTAAAGAATGATTGTGGATGTTGTGGTTTAAGAGCATCTATTTCTTCTCTTGAAGCAGTATTGGTTTGTAAACATTCTTCAAGTATAATTTTTTATTTTCATTTTGTAGGTGTTTTATGTTTTATTGGATTGATAGGATGGAAATTTAAGTTATGGGAATCCATTTTCCTTGATTGATCATTTGGAAAGTGTTGCAGCTTTCCAAGGGTGTGAAGCATTATGCTGGGGAGACATCTCACAACTGGATTTTTGTTTTAATCATTTCTTCTGGTTAATTTTGTTGAAATCAGTTTTAATCTTGACATTTGTGTGTGATGGGTCTATATTTTGAATATCATTTGGTTTTTTCACATGGTTCAAGAATAAGGTGCATGGTTAAAGAAATATGTTCAATCTACTCAAGTAAACTGTGCAGTGAAGTGTGGGGGTAAAAGGCATGTGGCACAGCTTATGGATGGATTGTCAAACAATGTGGATAGCATGTGGGAAGGATCTGTTTTGGGATAAAACCACTTTGAATAGTTGGAACAATGTTTTCAAACCCTGCAAGAAAACCATTCAGGGTGCCGTCTGATTCGAATTATGGGGGAACCATCAGTGCATGGTTGGCACATGGTTTGGTATTTTTTTTGTTGCCTAACATTGTGAGCATACTATGTTGTTAAAAATTTAAAATTAATATTATACCCTCCATGGATTTTTCACCCATAATTCTCAATTTCCCATTCCACTAGTTTGTGTGACCTAATGGGGCCTCCCCATTTTTTCTCCAATGCTCTCCTCATATCTGTTGGTGTGTATCTTGGGTTTTATGAAGGATTAGGGATATATTTTAAATGTAATACTCTTATCTCTTCATCCACATAATGAGTATTACATTTTTATCTTGATTTCTTATTCCCCCATGGACATTTGGATCAATTGATCATGTTAACCTTGATTTATATTGTGGTATTTTTCAATTTATTATCTTTTATTGTTGTAATGTCTTCCTCGGACCTTCATGGGGTTGTTATGGGTTTCTATGATGAAGTGTTGTGAGATTTTGGTAGGTTTCCCTTTTCAAATTCCTTTTAAAATTATGATTAATTGGTTTATTTATTTTTTCATCTTCCTTGGATATGAAATAGTGATGTGTAAACATTGGAAAAAAATACATCTGAGAAAATGGGATTTGTTCCTTCAATTGTTATAAATGTAATTGTTCTGTTAAATGTTTCACACCATGATTATGATGAAATTATTAGTTGGATTTTGTGAGTAATTAATGGTATGTAATGCATGGTTTATATTTTTTAATGTGTAGTGGCATAGAAAATGATGGGTTGGTTTTTTATAATGAGTTTTCAAAGTGGATATGAATTCAAATATAGTGTTTATTTATCTTATAAAAATGTGTCTGCATGTGTTGGTGATGTGTGACCCATGAAATTGTTTTCGAGAAAATAGATTTGATATAAAAATGTGATATGTGTATCAAAATGAAATTTCTTCTTAAAGTATTTATTTGAAAAATGGTGTTTTCTTACACGTTTTGAAATGTGTTTTTGGGTTTTTTTAATGTAATGGCTTCTTTAAGGATGCTCGAGCCTTATTTGACACATTGTTGAATGTTATGGAAATTTTATAATCAAAACCATCAATGGATAATATTCAGGAATTTTTTATATTTAATGGATGGGTATCATCGTTGTGGAGTCCTCATGATCCATTTCTATGAATGGGTGGGATTTCCTCATTGTGGACTCGTCACGATTATTTTACCTTGAACAAACTGGGAGATCCTCTGTGTGGATAAATTCTAGATCTATTTGTTTATGGAAATAGACTGATACATGGGTGATTTGTTGTGATTCCTATTTTGTGCTGTTCTATTTCTATATAAAATAAAATCTTGTGACTAGATGATCTGTTAGAACCAATTTTTCCACCTTTTTATACTCTTATCATGGATAAATAGAATAACTCTTCAATTATCATTAAATAATTGACCAACTAGTTTGGATTATTCATATTATAATTCACTATAGAATGTTATATATTTTATGATATTTTATATGGGATAGTTTCCCATAGTCTGTACTAGGTAGAGAAATGACAGGAATGTGCTAGTTGTTGATTTTATCGTGTGTGGATGACTCTTTAATATGATTCAATATCAATAGTTTGTTTCTGGATTATTTCATGAGCTCCTTGGATATCCCATACATATAAGCATTAGGTTTTCTATGATGAATGATTTATATAAATATTTTTAGTTATACATGGGTGTTTATTTACATTTACATTATTAAATTATTATGTTTGGATCTTACATGTATGGATTACTTTTTGGATAAATATCATATGTTTGTTTTCAATGGTTTATGGATTCTTTTTCGGGGAAACAACATGCACGTATTTCTTCATTTTTAAAATGTAGACATTTTTTCTTATCTTTGTGACACTAATAGTTCTCTCTGGTGGATGAATGTAATTTTAGATGGAAGATGTGAAATGAACTATTTTGGGTTTTAAAATGAAATTGTGTGGAAAATATTACATTTATATATTGTATTTTCAACATGAGATATGAATTTATTTTATTTAAAGGACATGAATTATAAATTTATTTTTCCTGAAACTCTTATTTATATTTAATATTTATACCTATATTTCATTATTATTTTTAGCATGTGGTGAATGTTTTATCTAGAAATCTATCATCATGGGTGATGGATGGTTTTTGAATCAGTGAGTAACTCTTGTGGCCACTTGGATAGTCTGTGGTAATCATTTTTATTATTGTCTTTTTTATACAGTTCATTTGTATTTCATATTTTGTAAAAAAAATAATGATTAAATTTGATATTTATTTATAATTGTATTGTCAATTTTTTTTAGAAATTTTTTATATTTATTCTTGGGGGGAATCATTACCTCAATTAATTTTTTGATTCCATCACCAGTTACCAGCATGTGGTGATAACGAATAACCTTTGGGCCATATCATGTACTAGATTGGGTGATGGTATTATGGTTGACCTAGGATGGATCATGAAATATGTGATATAATTTTATTTCATAAAAATAATTCCATCACTTCACTGTTCATTGATTAATTTCTACAATTACTCTTATTACGAGTTAACGAATATCCAATAATAATTTTTATAATGCCTCAATCACTATAATTAACATTTAATAGATCATCATAACTATAAAAAATAAAAATATATTAATCATATCATTGTTGAATCCAAAATGGTTTTCACAAGGGAATATAATAAAAAATGATTCAGAATATATAAATGCTCAAAATTCAACAATGAAAAAAATGATTTAAATAGAACATTCAATAAATAAATAAACCTATATCTAAAATTAAATCAATAACTTCAACATTAAATAATGTTTTAACCTGAACATATATCTCATTCCCTATAATCATACATCTCCTAAAATATAATATATTTATTCCCAAATACTCATTTATGTTTAACCAAAAGGATATATATACATGATCATAATTAATAGTATCCTAAAATATCATTAGAGACTCTAAAATTATATAACACTATCATATTATATGTTTCCATTAATTGAATAAATATTTAACCTTCACATCATTAATGTAAAAATATTTTTATACGGATGTGGACATCATGTAGGCCAGTGTTAGGTGAAACACTATTATCGCCCACTGATTGTGTGTTTAAGCCCCTGCACTATTCTAGTTTGGATTTGTTTTATCCTATAACTTCATGTGTCCTCTATATAAATACATATTTGTAAACATCCAATAACTTTATGAAAAATATGAGGGTCATCCATAAAATATCATTAATCATAAAATGCTTTTTTAACCTCAAAGGTCTTCTATAAATATTATTTTTTTAACAAAATCAAATATTCATAATTTAATATTATAACCTTCACATAAAAGTTGTGATAAAATAGAATATTAATGCATAATATTAAACACATTCATAAAAAACATTATTTACCTTCCTCAAATTACTTTTTTTAAATCCCTATATTAAAATCATAATTTATATTATCATTTCTGTCTACCAAAATAATCCTAATTATCATAGATTTACCTAGTATAAAATCTTAACTGGAACTCATTATTTAACATATAAATATAAACCATATTTACAATAGGTCTCATATAGCTCATTCATGACTATAATCGTTACATATCTTTAATTATGGTATAGAAAGAGTATGTGAACATCCATAGAAAATCCTTTGGGATTGTCAAACTATGTGAGTAGTAAGTGCGTTTTCATTCACTATATGATGATTGTTTTCAAATTAAGGAGACCTTTATGGAGTTTTTAACCAACAATATAATTTTTCAAGAGATACTTCCACTTGTAGTATCAAAACATTGATGTAATTTCTTAGAAACCACTCCTTTTAAACACCACCAAAATTATAGGATATTATGATATATATAGTCTCATTCTGAGAATTAACAATGGGGTTCCCATTAATGATTTCACATCCTAGTTTCAAATGATAATTAAAACATTAATTTGATACCAAATATAGAAAACCAAGAATTTTACAAACATACTTAGATATTTAATAAACCCAAATAACCATTACAAGAAAAAATGTATCGTAAAGGCTTAGTGTCTTTGTAAGCATGTTTTTAACTCATAAAATATAAAAACATATTTTTTTAAAAAAAATTGACATCCAAAAATCCATTTGAAATTCTAAATTTTTATTGGATATTATAGAGAATAAACAAAAAGGGGTTAGATAAAAATCCCACTATGGGAATAAACATTAAAAAAAACTTAATATGTGAATCAAAGGTATTATATTATGTCAAAAAAATATAATACACTTATGTAATCACCTAGATATATAAAATAATGATCAAGGATTCATGTGATCATTTCATCATAGCAAGTATTAATGATATAATACTTGACATACACATAAGTGAAGGATATCATTCCACCATCACATAGTGGATAACTCCTCTAATAGAGTATGTCCACTCTATAATCCCATACATGACATATCATAAGACTAAAATGTTACTAGATGCATTATTGATCTATCTGGGAGAACCCATCATAAAATGTTCATGATCTTGGTGTGACACATTAAGGATTTCAATTAGAAGAAAAAACATAAGAATTGATCATTGAAATAATTTGTGTTTCTTAATATTATCTCATATCATAGTATAAATAAATTTTATAATGAAGGTATTTTATAAATGAACATAAGGCATGTATTACCATGTCAATGGAAGGGAGAGTAATCTGGGTTAACATTATAGATAAATATATATTGAATTAAGAAAAATTCCATATCATCAATGGTTTCATTCATTGATGAATAGAAAAATCAAAAATAAAATAAAATTATTATATAGGAAAATAACCTTTTCACTAAATTAATATCAATTGACATTATCATAGACGGAAAATTATTTTGATAGATAACATGGAACATTTGTTAAAGAAAATATCTATTCAATTTTGGAAACAAATGATAAAATTAATTAAGTTTACAAAATATTGAGAAGTTATTGTTTTGGAAAAATTAATTTGAAACATAAAATGGAAGCATTAAAACATTGAGTTTTGATGATAGATAAAAAGATCAGTTCTTGCAAAATACATCAAAATAGGCTACCTTTCACTTTTTTATAGTATAAATGATCATTTTTTAAATAATTAATGGAATTTTAATTTAAAAACATTTTATAAATATCCATTTAAAGGTTTGAGTTAATTTAAAATACTATGGAAGACTTTTTGTATTGTTATTGGATGGTATGTATTATAAAGAATGTGGATTTATGACCAACGAGAGAAAAAAATTATTTTCTAAATTTTTTTTAAAAAAATTTTGAGTAATAAATGGTGTAAAATTATACTATTACATGAAAAAATCATAAATAACCAATAGAAAATAAAATTCAGTGTGTTTATTAAAAAATCACAAAAAAATTTCTTTCAATAAAAATTCAATCATAATATGTCCTGACTAAAATGAGATTGAAACGAAAATCCATACATCATAGGTAAATATTTTATCATAGATTCAAATTAATAATGATGAAAAATTCTCAAATAAGATATCATTATTTTCAAAGGATTCATTATATTGTATGTTAAGTGATAATATATTCACCAATAAAGGGAAATTAGGTTCATATAAGAACATGTTTCTCAAAGAAGGATGCTTGAGTGAAAAACCCTATAATGTTTCTATATTTATTGTGAGAATAAATAAATTAGGTGATTATATATAATAAATTTATATACATACAAATAAATGTGTAAATAAAACGTAAATAAATAAAATTTCCATTACACGTAATTTTATCATTATATAATCAATCAAATAAATGTATAACCAGAATAATGGAAATTTAGTTTAGAACCCTCTTACGTCACACATTCTATTAGTTGAGTTATCATTATCATAAATTAAAGGGGTTTTAAAAAATTTATGCACCTATAAATGAGGATTATTATTTTTTATAATATCATATATAATCATTTTACATCATCTAATTTCCTAGTCATTAATATTCTTTCATTATCACTATTGTTTCGGGTGTAAATTTCAATGTTTTTTCCTAAATCATTCATCAAAAAAGATATAAATCATGAAATTCTCTTATTGATATATAATATTCGGGATAATATTAATTTTATAAATATATTCTTTTCATTAGTTATATATTTATAGTCAACATTTATTTTCCAACGTGGATAATGAATCACATCGGTTCATTGAGATGGTAGGTTGAATGTTCGCATGAACAACATTATAATTATTATAATGGTTTAAATGGAGAATAATTATATTTATATTAATTATAAATAATAAATATCATGTGATATAAATTAAATTTATTATTTAAGTTAATAATTTATAACATTAAATAAAACCAATTAGTAAAAAATACAATTGATTCGTGAGGTAGTTGTTCAACAAACACATGAATGAAATTATTGCATTCTCTATGGAATATAATGTAAGTAGGTATAAGTTATATTATTATCAAATAGGTATAAATATATAATAAATATCATATTTAATAATTAAATAATACATTATATCCAAATAGAAGAAGTGTTGATGGGAAATAAATTATGCAGGTTCCTGATCAGGTAGTACACCATACAAAGGATCAAAGCAATAATTTCCTATCAGAGAGAGGGGGTGGTGGTTCATGTTCATTCCTATAAAATAATACCCAATACTTATATGGAATATATTAAATTTTATATATAACATGGTTTTATTATATTTCTTGTAGTTGAAATAATAAAAAACATATAACAATTATTTAAGAATGTTACCACTTCTTTAGAAAACAACATTTGGTTTTCACCAAATTCCCTCCGTGGTAAGAAGACTTAGAAAGTGATGGATTCTAGAAACAATTTATGAATATAAAGATTTTATTTGGGTAGTTATTAGAAAAAATTTCAATGTGTAAAAAAGAATGGAGATAGGGTATCCTTTAATAATTTGGGGAGATGACAAACTGTGAATTTTTCAAATGAATGCATTCCACAAATGTTATAATAATTCCACATTGACCCCAAATTTACTATTTTCAAAAAATATAATATATAATGTATATATTCGGAAGATAAATATAAATTTTACATAATTTGGGTCATTTTTATACCTTGACAATTTTTTAATCCTTATATAAATAGGTTTTTAACATTACTACGGTAAATAAATTTTTAGTTAGAACTATTCATTATAGAAATCACATTCATTAAAATTATAATTCAATATAGACTATTATAATTCCAAATATATAGTCCATCTTTCCAAATTTTAATCTTATATTTGGGATAACATTGTTTATATTTAGGCCAACAGAATTTTTCGACTGAAAATTACTTTTTTATTAGAGAGCCAAAACACTTTTGAGGGAAAAGTGAGAAATCCCAAAACCGAATAACATGTTCAAGAAACCGAAAACCAGAACCAATCAAGAAGAACCACTCCTCCATATACAATGAAGAATGACAAAAACCCTCACTCGTATCTGACCATTCCGCAAGTTGTCCCGTGTACGAATACACGGACCCGGACCCAATGGTGTGGCCATACCCTCTCAACCTTCCCAATGGTATGCACAGGTGAAGGTTGTTCTCCGACCCCCATCTATAGTGTCCCCTCAAGCATCCCAATAGATTTTTTGATAAGTGGTTTTTCCACAAAAGAACATTAAAATGATTAAAACGTTTTTATATCATAATTAAAATTTAAAATGATTGAAATGACCAAAATTGGTTAATGGTTAATATAAATTACATAATTATTCATAAAAAATTAAAATATATTTTATCTTTTTTAATAATGTAATCAATTTTTTTTAATAAAAATCATTATTTTTCAGTCCTCATATAAGAATTAATCTATTTATAAAATTATAATAAACACGCCCAGAGAGAATTCTTACATGTATATTTAAAATGTGTTTTTATTTTTTAAAATTAAATTTTCTTATGTATGAAAAAATTAACATTATTTTATTTGTGAAAGGATTGAGATATATACCTTTTTAAAGTGTGAAATGTTCAGAATACATTTTATTCTCAATTAAATGGTTCTTATTTTGATGATAAATAACACATATCCATTGAATTTATTTCATACAACTATAACATATAAGAGTCATAATATATTTATTCCCATTCATACTAAAAAATTTAAAAGCTAGGTTATAATTATTGTGATAAAATAATAGTATTTTTATAGATTATGATGTTTCATTTAAACATAGTTTTAATATATTAGAATATATCAAAGAGAATGAATTAATTTTATATGATATATATCATAATGTACCATGTTTTTTTGCATTCTATTATTTGATTTGTGTCATATGTTGTATCTAAAAAGGTGTTCTTCTTTAAAAATATTTTTGAGTCACAAGGATTGTATGGTCTTTTCCCAATACCCATCATATTAAATTTGATACAAAAATCATAGAACTAATGTAGAATGATAATGAATCAATTAGTACAGATAATAAAATTCAAAAAAAAGTTATTATTATGGTTTTTCATCATTGGTAATGGAATATTTGATAGATTATGTATTGATTTAACCATAAGTCTTCCAATGGAATTGGATATATCTGAATTTTATAACAATTGTGGAATAATAAGATGTTATGTCATGTTATACATGTATATGTGAGACCCTATTTGATATTATTGTTTTGGGGATATGAAAGAGAAATATGAATTGTTGATGAAAATAAAATAATAAATCCCATGTAGGAAAGAAAATAGATATTCATTATGGTCAAGAGTGTGGAAGGAATCATGATGGATTCTTCCCTGTGGGGTGTAGAAAATTTTTTAAGTGTGTATAAAATTTAATATAGTAATATAATATTTGAAGGGATTTGAATAGTCCAGATAATGGTTGGAATGATGAAAAATACCCCAAAATGTTCCACTCACATTCAAATGCAATAATTGCAAGGATTGTGGATATTAAACAACTCATTGCATGGATATGATGGTAAATGATAACATTTGTATCAAAGAACGCTTCACTAAATATAAATCTAGAAAGATCATGAAATCATAACTAATGTAGTGGGTCAGAAGAATAATGTGGATAAAGGTATACATACCATCAACTCCAAAACTGAAAATGTTTGATTTGATTCTAGATCAACCAATTATCATTTATCTAAATAATTTTTTATTTGTATCAAATCACCACCATGATAATTAGATACTAAGTTAAAAATTAAGAAATCGTCATGGTTTGATGATCACATAACATTCTCATAAATAGTCTATGATATAATTTTGAGGGAATGTTGTACCTCATAATCTTGTGATCAATCCTATAGTAGAATTTGATGTGATTTTAGAACGGGTTAGATCCCTCCATATATATTCCATATCAATTACCAAGGATGTAAAGTAAAAAAGTGTATTCTAAAAAACATATGATCATCTTTCAGTGTGAGGATTAATGTTAACATAAACTTGGATATACATAGACGGTAGGGGTATTACATCATATTAATCAGGGATATTTATTTAGTATTATTGGAGATAAACTGAACATAAATTATACGAAATTTCTCAAAGATTACTTAGATATGTTCCATGAGGAAAATACAACTCATCACTTGAACCATGTATTTTATTTTTCTATGGACCTTTTACATGGTGCATCACATATTTAAAATATACAATATATAATGGAATTTATTTAGTAACTAGAATTTAAGAAAAAAATATAAGAGAATTTTGATAAGGGATTCATTTCCCCTATTACATCACCATAGGTTTGCCTATTCTTATTATGGAGAAATCATATGGTTCAATGAATCATTTCATTTATTTTTGATTACTAAAACACTACACTATTAACAAGAATTATCATAAACCCCATATTAATAATTTTATTTGTCAATTATAAGGACCTTAAATTTTTTAAATTATTGATTTTGGATATTGATATAATTAATGGGATTCAATGATGATTATATACCCAATACAACCCATGTATGTCTTATAGAAATTATGAATTTATATTAATTCCATTTTTAATATCTATTACTCATGATATAAACATGGATTTATTCATAACCCAACCCCAAAGATCTATTTGGCTAAAAACGTTCAGGATGCCACAACCAAAATCTCTGTTCATGAAGTGTCTGGGTTTGTGAGCAGAATAAAGAGGTAAAAATTTTAAATGGGATATATTTTTATAGTGTACCTATTCTCACACACCCATACATCTCCATGAAATTTTAAAGTGTAATATTAAATAAAAATAAAATCCAAAATAAATTATGCATCGAATAACCTCCAGAAAATATCACAAAGTATGAAAATGTAACAACAACGTTTTAATGGGAAAAAATACATGCCAAACTATAAAATATGTCCCAACCTGAAGAAATGGAAACAAAATAACGTTTATGGATACTAACTCAAGATATCCAACCCCAAACTATTTTACATGGTCAATGTACCCACTCATCTATAATTTCTACCAAATTGAACGACAGCCTATCTATCATTTGAAAAATAACTAAATTTTTTTGGAAACTACCATTCATGATTTAGTATATACATACCAAGAGGGACATCCTAATAACCAAATAGGAGTGATATAGGGATAAAAAAAGTAGAAATATCGACCGACTAATAGAGTAAAATGATGAACCAATAGCATCACATATATTTTCTAATTATGAAACCTCTATGAGAGTAAAAGGGTATCTCCATCTCAAAACCCATTAAATTACGATGAGTAAGCCTATAGCTCCACAATTAGGTTACTTATTCTGAGAATCAAATTAAGCCTTGCTATAATATGTGTGGAGGGTACCACTCTTCTCTAAAACTCTACACAGTCAAGGGATCCACAACTCCCATGAAGGAACATCACCCCAGAAATATCAACGATGGGGGAGTAACGCTCCATGGATAGAGCACCCAATACCACTATAGGGGAGTACCTACACTATATATATATATAATGAGAATGAGGGACTTGATCCATGGAGCGATACAGGAGTACTAACACTGGTATCTCTCATATGATCCTTTATTAATCACTACCATAATCAGACATGTTATTAAGAACTGTCACACTCAAAATATCTCACATCATTCCTCAATATTGATAAAAACGAATAAAATAATATTTTACATGGAATGGTACTAATGATATGCTACATGTGGGCCATAATCTAAGTTCAAATGATGGAGATACTAGAGGAAGAATTAAAAGAAAGGATGTACTCTGTGTGTATGGGGTCCAAACAATTTTGGGCCCCTCCTCTTCTCCAAGAATTGTTTTCTTATGGATGTGGAATAGAATCTATGGAATCATAAATGGATTTAATAGTTCATTCATAGTGTGTCTTAGGCACTTTGGGTGTTCAGTGTGCTCCTCATTATTATCTTCTACTTCACCTCATACCATTTTTCCTAATCATGTAAGTATAACATGGCCTAGATAACCATATAGAATCACACTACTGTTGGGTCCTTCCTAATGTTTTTTAATCCATATCATTTCCCAAAACTTGATCATCATATCCATCGGGTCCATATGGTGTGTGTGATCATCCAACTACATGTTGTGTAGTTGAGTTTTCCACTGAAAACTATTTTCTTCATTTGGATTTCACATTTTTTCCCTTTTATATGAAAATATCTCTTATTAAACACTTGAAAAATAATAGGACAAAGTTGGGTAACCATCCATCGATTTATGGACTACGATGGAAAGACATTGAGAATCTGGTCACCCGCTCAAATCCCAATGTTCATACCTTGTGTGTAGTCTCTCTATATATACTCCTGATTTTGTATTCATGAACCACCACCCAATATGCGTGTGAATTTATCCCAAAATCACCATCCAGATCATTTTTCAAACATCCTCTATTAATCTGAGGGTCCAGTCATGACCAAACCCTCCCTAGTTATGTTGAGTTATCACCCCATGGACTAAAGGTTATGAAAAAAATAACATTAGGGACAAATGAACAAGAAAAAACGTGAACAGATAAATAGAATTTCAATGTCATCAAAAGATCACACAAAAAAGGAATTTATGGTGAAAATAAAGTCATATCAAGAATAACCTACATTAAAAATTAAATTGAATAAAGTGAAATGTTGAAAAACACAAATTGATATAAGATAATGTATCTATGTTCAATATTAAAAAAAAGAGTTAAATAAACAATCTAAAATACCTACCTCTATTAGGATCCATCATTGGTGATGAAAATATTACCCATTGAAGGAGAATTCACCCAATATTTTATGCCTGTTGATCCTCCTCGATCCATTAAAATGTCTTCCATAGATGTAATATGCTAATGAAGAATTTTCTTTCTCTTCATCGATAATATCAAATGGTCATGCAGCTATCCATGGATAATTTTCATTAAACATTATTTATAGAGGTTTCTTATTTCATTTAAATAAGATAAATAATAATTATTATTTAGTTCAAATAATCCTATCATCATTAACTATCTCAACAAGAAATATACTTGCGAGAATCATTAGGTTTCTCCATGAGTAAAACCCACATTCTAGAATACAAAATGATCTCAAATTTCAAATCCAATTATTATTTCAATATTTATTCTACATTTTTAGAAAACTATGGACACATGATACTTGTATATTTAATATTATTTTGGTAATATAAATTCTAGGCTAACATGGAATTAAAAAATAATATTTTCTTAGTTCTAGGATCTAAAAATATTCCAAAATACATTCTAATGAATTAAAAGATAAATAAGCTCCCTAAATTATCATGTATGTCATTGATTTTCTCAAAAAATCATAATCCAAAAAAATGGTGAAAATAATGATCTCACATGCTATTCTATAGATCTAATGAGATATCATGCCCAATCCAATGAATTCATAAAAAATGAATCAATGTAATTCTTCACCCTTATAGGGTCCTCTCAAACTGATCCTCAGTCTCAACCGAGTACTCTAAAATGGTGTCACTATCCTCAATGTTCATCTTTCCGATGTCAATCACATGCATAGAATCATGAACATATCATGTAATTTTTGACACATGGAAGATGTATTATCCCTTATCATCATTGGTTAGTTTTACTACGTGTTAATAACCCTTTCCAACCATTCTAATGATATTAATAGTTGTGATGAACATCATGGATATCATGTCTCCCTATCTGAATATATACGATCCACATCACTGGGGGGACTATCAAAACAACATAGACGCCATTTTTGAGTTGTAAAGGCCTAATAAATAGATCAGGTTATTAATTCTATTATCTCTAGAAAA
This sequence comes from Viscum album, assembly GCA_963277665.1. Classification (NCBI taxonomy): domain Eukaryota; kingdom Viridiplantae; phylum Streptophyta; class Magnoliopsida; order Santalales; family Viscaceae; genus Viscum; species Viscum album. The sequence goes on from OY728156.1 coordinate 324,775,266, forward strand.
TCCTCATATTCTAATGTATCACCTTCACATATCCATCAACTCGTGCGATATATATGGACCAACTAGCAATGGCACACCAATATGAGTCCAGCGCAAGGGTGAATAACATTATCGTCTACAGAGGGCTTAAAATGATTGATTATAATAATAATGTGATAAATATTATTATTTGAAAACTCAATATGTAGAATTTAATCCTCATATGTATGAAAAAATTTAATAGAAAATTGATTATCATATCCTCCAATACTAGAATAGTCTGATCTATCTTCCCATCTATCTTATGGAGAAACACTATAATCATCCTCAACTACGTCCTGAGTGCCTCTTGCAGATATCTCCACAACCATGAAATAAACCATGAATAATAGTGAGAGAAAATTGTTATGATTTTCACATGGAGTTAGGTGAACTCCCACATATAATATGTCCTAAAACACTCCACTAAATTATACTCTATTATATAAATAAATTTTGTTGACATGGTGTGACATTAATGCATTACCTATATAGAACAATTGTCTCTCATTATCCATAGATTCCTATTTTAAAAGTATATGGATGTGATATCCCATTTCATATTTGGTATCTATAGAGGATACATCAATCTTGTAGGATCTTTGGGATCATCTTTAATCGATTAACATGTGGGACACTGAGTGATGGACTCAGCTATAAACCACATTTTAATATCCCAAAAAACCCCAATTAGGTTCCATTTATATATTTTCAAAACTCGGATGTTATTTTTTTGGGAGATTTAAAAAATTATATAGGGGAAATCTATCATGGTATCATTGAATAATTTTATAAGAGATTGCGTTTGTTAACAAAGCAGGCCACCATGTTTTGTTTGCTGGCAATGCAAACCATGATGTAAAAATTTGATGAAAAGGGGGTTAACATTTTTATTTTTCAAGGTCAAGAGATGTTGTTGGCTATCCATGATTGAGAGAAGAACCTTGAAAAAGAAATGGATTATTTTGAGGTTGTAGAAGGAGAGAAGATACAGGGCGGTGCAATTTTTTAGTGTTTTCCATGTTTTTGGGCCAGAAAATCGAAAAATGGGGAGATGTGTTTTTTGAAAAAATGAGGTGCATTCACAATTATAGTAGTGCAGAAAAAAGAATGTGGTGGACAAAATATTTGAATGGGGAATTAAATAGAGGCATTGAGGTTTTCGTGCAAGAGGTGTTTCGAGATCTCAAGCTCGAAAATTGGAAAAGGCATGCGTCGTGCAAAAAATGTGAGCATTGCACGAAATATGGTGTTGCGCGGAAGATGTGTTTTTCATGCTCAATGAGGGTTACCCACTCAAGAAGGGTTTTCTATGTAGGGTAGATTTTTCCTATAAATATTAGGTAGCCCACCTCATCAGTAGTATCTGAAGACATAGAGTGTATTTGATCTCTGGTGCGGGAAATTGGAGTACAGAAGGGAGTTGTGCATAAAAGAATAGGTTTCTCACAAAAGAAGACAATTGCACGTAAAAAGTTTTTTTTTAATGTAAGGAAAAGGTTTCGCATAAAAGAAGGTTTATTTTTGTAAAATATGTGTTTGCGCATAAAATTGGTGTTGCGTGAAATGAGTATTTCGTACAAAAGCAGGGAATTACGCGCAAGGCCCAGTGAAGACTACTCATAAATATAGGGGTTTCCTGGTACACCTAATGCAAAGGGATATTCATATGCAGGTGAAAGTGGGGAATCAACAAAGAATATATCAAAAGTTAAGGATGGATATTTCATTAGAGATAATGAAGAGACCTACTGTTCTATAATCTATGAGTGGATCTTTGAAAAATTTATTGAGCACACATCAGTTGAGAGAGAAGTGAGATTTCATATCGTGACTGGTTTTAAACGAGAAGTGACAACGACTCCACTTCGAACATTTTAAACAACATTGAACGTTTTTTAAATTCGGTACATCGGCATATCATCATCGTATACTCCTAGGACGTAACTCAGTAAGGGTGAACTATGTAAAAATCGATTTGTCATGTTCATGATTTAATTTATGTTTATACTTTTTTATGGGAAAGAGAGAAAAGAGTGTTTTTCTTAACAGTGAAACAAGATCAAAATTGGCAGTTGTTTTAATCTATCATAACCCGATTCACCCCCTCTCTATCTTGGGGTATCTAACCTAGTGGACCTAAAAAATTCCATCATCACATCCTCACACAATGAAAATAAATGAACCATGCCTCCCTATAAAATGATAATGTGGTCCCCTCCATTAGAGAACATATCTAGTAAATTCCTTAAACATATTTAGTCTCTCAGAACCTCCCAATTTAGGTATCCTAAAAGGGCATATCAGATACACTCAATAAACTGAGAAACCAAAAACATAAATTAATGAAAATATGAACCCTTATTCACCACCAGGATCAGCTGTAAAAATTTAAATTTCTCAAATTCTTACTCCACCAGGATATAATAAGACTTCCGGTTGAAGAAAATTTTACCCAACCTTCATTATTTTTGGAGTATATAATTCCTTTAAGTTTTAGTTTTCTATAAAATTCAACTACTTCCACTTTCTTAGGTTATTATCTCTCTCATTTAAGATGTAACTAAGAGTCAATAGGACTATGTGAATAACAATTATATCCACAAGAACATTATGTTTGGTCATAAGAGTAACATAGACGACTATACATACATGGTTAAATTTTAATATCAAATGATTAAAATGAATCTAAAAACAATATATAATAATTTAATTTTATCAGATTCATCAATCATCATATTATGATGATGAAATAATTAGAAAAACAATTTATCTAATTATGTCAAAGTATATTTTTATCATAACCACACTTTCACTGATAAGAAAAATATTATTGAAAATAATTATGGGGAAAACATTCTATTACATGCACAACATAATGGACCTATAAAATAAGAAACAAAATAGATAGAAAAAGTAATATTGACTTACAATCTACATTAAAATAACTAACTATTTTAACCATAATAGTAATGTTAATCAATAATAATGATTAATTGTATACCTAGTTTTGTACTTACTATAGTGTTCTCTTAATTTTTTAGGAAATCCCTCAAAATGATAATTAGAATATGTTCTCTCCTCCTATGATAAGAATCCCTTGATATAAGGATTATCATCTCTATTTAAAGCCTTCGATTTCCTCGATCAAATGGATTATATTCACTATATTTCAATCCATATAATCCCTCAATCATAACTATTATCTGATGTCAAATTCAAATGAGAGTTTTCTAAAGAAAACTATTCTGATAAAGACAACATAGAACAAAATCTCTATAAAGAGTCATAATGGCTATGAAATATATGTTCAAATATATAAAACATTAGGAATCAGATGTTGTGAAATTTATCATCACCAAAATTTTCAATTGACAAGATATTTCTATGCTAGTATTCAATTCACAAATTTATGAGTTTGTTTCAATATTCTAAGTGAGCTGGAACATCACATCTCACAATGTTCTATCATATTTGAATTCCTTACATGGTTTTTTGGAACCACTACAGTGGTACATGTGTTTCTTACAGTGGAAACAATTATTTGATACTCTGATTATAAACATGTGTTAGTCTAATGGACATCCGTATAACTTTTACATACAATTATTCTTATGATGGGTAGTCTGATTTATTGGTACTAAAATCTATTAGATAGTCCTGAATTTTTTCAGTAATAATAGGGAAGACAAAAGTATATCTTCCTATTTTAATAAATGTAATATTGATTAATTAAACACATACACAATCTGATGGAACCTATTAAAGAAAGATAGGTTTTATTCATAATAAATTATAACATCACTATTTATGATAGAGTGTAACATTTTCTAACAAATCATAAAAAAAATTATGACATAAAATTTAAGAAAAAAATGTTTTAAGATATTATTTTTTATTTCCAAAACTATATTAATTGAAAAATAAGAATTAATACATATAATTCAATATTCACCCTATTTTGTGATATAAAAAAACACAGAAAAAAATTGAAAAATTTAATTTACAATGATATTTTATGAAAATTGAAAATATTTATTTCTTATAACTACTACTATAGGAAAACTGAATATTTGTGAAGGGTGATTTGCAACGGGGCTCTGTCGTAAATCGACCGTTGCCGAAAACAGCGTCGCAAATAGGTGTTTTGCGGCAGTCCCGTTGCAAAAAGAGTATTTGCGATAGTATTTTTTCCCCATCGCAAATGGGTTTTCATTTATATATAAAAAAGGTATTTACGACAGGTCGTCGCAGTTATATTAGTTGCGACGTGTTTTTGAGCCGTCGCAAATGCGAAATTTAAAAAAGGTATTTGCGATGGACCATCGTAGAAATGTTTTTACGACGGGTATTCTTCCCGTCGCAAATGTTATAGTAACAAAATATTTACGATAGGAAATACCATCACAAATATTACCATCGCAAATACTAAAAAAATAAAATAAAATAATTAATACAAATCGTATAATATTATATAATAATAATATTATTATTATTAATATAAAACAATTATATTTTATATTATAAATAAAAAAATATATAAAATATAATTAGGAAATATTAATATAAAATAATAATAATATAAATGTAAATAATATAATATAATATAATAATACTATTATTAATAATATTAAAAATTAATATAATATTATTATTATTAAATTCGGTATATAATAATAATAATAATATTGATAATATAAATATATTATATTATTATAATATTAATAATAAAAAATATATATAATATAGTTATTAAATATTAATATCAAAAAATAATAATAATGTGAATATAAATAATATAATATGATATATTATGAAATATTAATATCAAAAAATAATAATAATAGTACTAATATTATTAATATAAAAAATTAATATAATATTATTATTATTAAAATAAAAATACATATTTATGAAAAAAGAATCTTAATATTATTAATATTAATAAAATTATAAAATTATAAACTTCTCGATATTAACAATAAATATAAAATATTAAAAGTAATATTACTAAAATAAGTAGAAATTAAAAATAATACTAATAAGTAATAAAATATTTAAAAAATAAAAACAAATTAAATCATGCAATATTCGTACCAATATGAAAGAAGAATTGTAAATAGTTAATATGAAAATAAACTACGGACTCAAATGTTTATTACATCTAAAAAAATCACTGGGGGTGGATAATCTGGAGGACCTGGAGGAGGTGGTGGAGGAAACTCCATCTCTAAACTATGAGTCAGACGACGCATATACTCCATCTGTTCCTGATGTTGCTCCGCATATCGACGTCTCTTCTCATCCTGCTGCTGACGCATCTGATCCTGCCATTGACGCATCTCCTCATCGTGCTGCTGACGCATCTGCTCCTGCCCCTGACAAAAATCCTCTATAAGCTGACTCTGAGCACGCATCTGCTCCTGATACTGTGAGGCAGAAGATGATGTCTTTCCACGAGCTCCTCTCGAGCTGGACACTTACATCGCAGCAGTACCATAATAAGTTGCAGGAGTCAAATGAGAGCTGATACCAACTACTAGGCCCTTTTCGAAGCCATAAAGGGTCGTCGGCATCCATGCCATCTCATCGAAATGGTGGGCACTAGTCTGATTATCCGTCTTGTCTAGACTCTTAGCCTGTGTCTGAAAGGTCGCAACCTCATATGACTCCTTATGTTTCAATTAGAAATTAAAATAATGAAAAGATTATATGCATTTAATTTTCATACTTAAAATAAAATAATACTGACCACAATCTGACGCTGGCGGTTACCTCTAATCTCTCCAGTAGTCGGGTCAGTGTACATCCTCTGATAAATGCCGTACGCCGAAATATCGGGCTTCTTAGATTCCTATATGAATATAAAATAAAATTTTTATATTTAAAGTTGTATAAAATATTTAAAAATGTACTTATCAGACGCTCTCTATGTGCACTGAATGTACAACTACCGGTTCGATGCGTCACCACTTGTCTCCCCCGATTCTGTCGACCCAATGCAGATCTCCTCTAAAACCCACCACCCAACCAGTGTGTACATAATCCATCCAAAACGTGAGATGAAATTTACTCTAGTTGGTGGGCTCTACAGGACTCATCAAATTCGGTCACTCCGACATTCTACACAGCCCTCTTTCTCAAATTATACAGAAACTGATGGAAACGGTCACGCATAGACACCACCCATGCCGCGTGGATAGAGGAACACATGCTCTCGTCGATGGGATACCACAAACCCTAATATAAAGTTATTAATGAATTAAATTTCAAAATAAATAATATTTAATTACATACCATCCAATGATCTAACATGGAAGCCTGCTCATCCGCAGGAATCTGAACCCATGTGAGCCAGGACTGAGAAAAATAATTGCGCAAGATACTGCTCCCCTGTCCAATAGCTATATGTGTAAGACTGTGGAAAAATAAAAAATAATAAAACAATTAGAATATTAATAAATTATATTGAATGATAACTAAAATAAACAGGTTACCATACCACCGCGTGCGTGCATCGAATCCAAGAGGTGGACGTCGCTCCAGGATAGGATCTGGAATCATCAGTATGGCAAGACCACGCCCCCTCCGAGTGCTCCTTGTAGTGCCAACAGCCTGAGGGTCAGATGACTAAAAAAACTCATCATCCATAGGTAGATCAGCCTCCTGCAACTAACGATACGTTTCTGAGACATGTGAAACATGAAATGATTGTTATTAGTAAACAATTGAAAATAACTATTATGTATAGATATATATTTCTTATGATTCTAACTTGTATTTTACTGTTTCAATGTTAATCTTCATCATCGTCTTCATAGTTTTCAATGTCAATGTCTCCATCTTCCTCATCAACATCATCAATTTTCATATTAGTTTCACTTTCATCATCTTTTGTCATTTCAAATTCAGTTGTAACATCATTGAAAACATCGTCACCATCGACCCTTAATTGGGGGGGTTTCATCCTCGATATTCATGTCTCTTTGTGAAAAAGATGTGGTTTGAGGAGTATCCTGAAAAATTTCATTTCCTTTCACTTCAGTGGACCCACATTCAGTTTGAGTAAACTGATTTTCTCAAGATTTAACATTAATTATACTCCATGAATCATCTAACTATTTTGCAGTAGCATAGTATTTTGCATAATAAATTTGATGTGCCTAATGAGAAAATAAAAATGGTTCATTTACTACAAGAAGACTTTTATGATTAATATCAACAATTCCATGAGTCGGATGAATACACAAGACTCTATCAGTATCCAGCCATCGACATTTATACATTGTTACATAATTCTGTCCTAAATAACACAGTTCAATAATTTCTTCAAACATGCGGTAAAAGTCAACATCAATATCTATATGATGTGATCCCTTAAAACAAACACCCATATTCATTGTTTTCTTTGATTACCCATATGCACGTGTATGAAATAGATAACCATTCACCACATATACATTATAAGATTTAACCATTTTGGATGGTGGGATACTCAATATACGCAATCGACTATAAATCATATCAGCATGTACAGATACCTGAAAATTTGTAAAACATGTACCACTATTACAAGTAATAAATTGATTTTATATGTAAAACCAAAAAAGAAAATATGTTACCAAATTTTGAAACAAGTAGGAAAATTTTTTTGTTGACGTTGTTCTAAGCCAGCTGCTGTAATTTGTAGAAATTTTTTCTTGATATAATTATCATATAACCTACAAATACAATATGATTAATTTACTGTAACAAAATCTATAGAATAAGGTATAGGAGAACTCACTAAACAATTAGTGACATTTCTTCACAGTTGAGTAGAACATATGCATGATCTCTATGATGTTCATCATCTGAAAGCCATCTATCATGAACTCCACCAATGCCATGTTCGGGCTGATTGACAACTGATAATTGATTGTTCATATCATCATCAACATTCCCCTCATTCTGGCCATTGCGGTTAAATTTTTAGGGATATTCATATTCAAAATAATGAGAGTAGAATAAATCAATTTCCCCTTGAAAATAAGCTTCAGCAATTGTTCCTTCAACTGATGCTTTGTTACAGAATTTTTTATTCAATTTCTGCATGCATCTCTCAAATGTTTACATCCATCGAAACTGATCCGGACCTCCACATTTTGATTCATGTGGCAGATGCAATATCAAAATTTCCATTGAGTCAAAGAAAGCCGGCGGAATGATTTTTTTCCAGTTTTCATATAATTACAACAACATCTTCTTCCAGTTTTTTTTAGTGTATCGTAGTATGTTGTCGCCACACACATGTCTTGGAAAAAATATGATACATCTGTTATCGAATCCCAAATCATAGAATTCAACTAACCTCTTAATCCAATAGGCATAAGTCTTTCCATTATAACATGATAGTCATGAATTTTTAATCCTTTTATATGACCATTTTTAACACATCTCCCCAAGTTGAAGCATAGCCATCTGGAAGTCTCAAATATGCAATCCAATCACAATATAATATGTAACTCTATTTGGTCAGTTTATAAGCTGCTTTCGGCTTCATTAATCTCTGTGATCTGACATTTTCAAACAATTCAAGTTCTGATCCCCTGTAAATTTGGGCACGATCTAATCATGCCTTTACACTATCTTTGGTTTTACCCGGTGTATCCAAAACTGTATGAAATAAATTATCAAAACAGTTCTTCTCAATATGCATGAAATCCAACATGTGTCGGACTAACAAATCAGACCAATATGGCAGTTTCCAAAAAATGATCTGTTTTGAATAATTGTGTTCTTTCCCAAAGCCATGAATTTTCTGTTGGTTTATTGTCGGTCCAAAAGTGATGGATGGTAATGAAAATACAACTGATTATAACTCTGTACCAGAGATCATTTTTGGAGGTTCATATCTTTCAATTCTGCCTTTTGTGAAATGAGATTTATTCCACGGAAAAGGATGATCAATTGGAAGAAATCTGCGATGATAATCAAAATAACAAGGTTTTTTTCCATTCATGAGAATAAATTCTTTTTTGTCTCCCATACAGTAAGTACATGATTTTGGACCATGTGTACTCTAGCCAGATAACATGCCATATGCCGGGAAATCACTAATTGTCCACATCAAAGCAGCTTTCATTACAAAATTTTGTTTCGCAGCAGCAACATATGTACCAACACCATGACTCCACAATAAATATAACTCATCAATCATTTGTTTAAAATAAACATCAATATTCTTTTTTGGATGTCCTGGGATTAATAATGCCAATAATATATAAGGCTCTTTCATCAACATCCATGGAGGCGAATTGTACGAAGTTATAAAGACAGGCCAATAGGAATACTGACTACCAAAAGTTCCAAATGGACAAAACCTGTCAGTAGAAAGACCCAATCGCACGTTCCAGGATTCTAAAGAAAAAGACGGATGTAGTTGATCAAAATGTGTCAATGAATCACCATCAGATAGATGAATCATGCTTTTACCATTGGAAATATTGGTTTTGTGCCATGACATCATTGTCGCTGTGTTATGAGACATAAATAAACGCTACAACCTAGGTGTAAGCGGGAAATATCTCAACTGTTTTACAGGAATCAATACAGACTTCCCGGATTGAGCTTCTTTATACCTCGATTTTGCACATGTGAGAAAACTATCCAACGAATCATTTTCACCAGAATATAAGATGCAATTGTTTTAACATGCATGAATATTCTGATAACTAAGGCCCAGATTATGAACTAGCCTCTTGCTCTCATATTAATTAGCAGGCAACACATTTCCTTCAGGTAACAATGATTTAACCAAAGAAAATATCTGATCAAAAAAGTTATTTGACATTCCATTATCTGATTTAATAGCCATAAATTATGATACTGCTTCTAATTTTCTTATCTTGCAACTAGGATATAATGCATCCTCAGCAGACCTGAAAAAATCAGCAAATTCAGATGGTGCCAACTGGGGTGTTAAATCAACATCATCCTCGATATCTGTTTGTTGAACAGATGACCCTGCAACATCATGTACTAAATTCTGATACCGTGATGGATCTGGAATCAAATTATTAGTATCTTCTCTGGAACTTCGTTCACCGTGTTGATACCAAAAAATATAATTTGATTGAAAACCATAATGCAAGAGATGTTTCCCAACGATGTCAAAAGTTTAAAACGTTCTCAGAGCACATTTTTAAATGGACAATTAATATTCCCTTTTGAATCAAATTCCAGGTATGATGATGCAAATGATAGGAAAGCTTCAACGCCATCAAAATATACAAGGTTTAAACTAGAACCGTTTGGATTTCTGTGTTGATTTATCCAAGAACAATCATCTAGTAATGATTGATGTCGATTTCCTTGTTCCATATTCATATATATGTTTCTACAAAATTTAAAACCATTACTGTTGTTATATAATTTGATATTATAAAAACAATATCCTAAAAATAGAAGATACATAATTAAAGTTATTTCTTAGTAATTACCAATAATTATAGGTGACACAGTTAGTTTGTAATCATCCTCACTAATTATTATTAATTTATCAATACTTTTCAATACTTTACAAAATGAAATATGATTGAATAATGATATAAAATTTTGTAATCATCGTTGTGGAAATTATATTACTAATTATTCTGATTTGTCCGACGGCTAATCTCTTTTTAACTATCTCCTGACTGAAATGAGTATGAAAAACTTGCTCTGACATACGTTAGAGCACAATTTTCATATTGATTTTAGTGGGAGAAAGTATCAAAGATATGTGATGTTGAACAAAATGTAGCCGCCAATTCGTGGAAATTGTGCCAATTTATAAACATGTACTTGAATTTATTTGATTTTAGAATAATTATTATTAACTATTACTATTTATTACAAAGCCCAATATTTCCAACATATTTTTCTCTATTCATAACATGTTCAAATCTTAAAGAGTCGTCAATTTTCAGGTCATGCCCAATAAAAAGTTTGCATCAACCATGTCCAATTTAAACTCTATAATTTTTTACATGGTTCATCACCTCACAAGTAGTGTTGCAATAGGACAACACAAGTAATGAGAAAGACATGACTTAGGTTGTCCTATTGCAATGCTACTTGCGAGGTGATCAACCAAGCAAGAACAATTATAGATTTTATATTGGACACGGTTGATGTAAACTTTTTATTGGTCATGACCTGAAAATTGGCGACCCTTTATGATTTGATCATGTTAAGAATAAAGAAAAACTTATTGAAAATATTCATAATTGTAATATTTTAATTTTTTTTTATAATTTTAATAATATTAATATTTCTTATAAATATTAATCATATAATAATAAAATAATTATATTATTAGTGTTAATTAATTATTAATATTAGATTAAAATAATATTTTATATTATGTTACTATTTATGTTACTATTTATGTTACTAATTATATTACTAATTATGTTACTAATTAGAAATGCGAAGATATGCATATTGGTCGGGTGGTTAATCAATCATTGAATAGAAAAACAACCGTAATTGACCACTCAGCTACCTCAATTTTCTTTTCATTTGTGTGTTGAGGCTTGATAGAAAACTTCTGCCTCCACATGTAATATCTGTTTTTACTGTCAAAATTATAAATCTCCTCACCAATATGTTGGCGATGAGTTTGACAATTTTGACAGTAAAAGCAGATATGACATGTGGAGGCAGATGTTTCCTGTCAAGCCTCAACACACAAATGGAAAGAAAATTGAGGTAGATGTGTGGTCAATCACGCTTGCTAATTTTCCTAATTCTTTTAAAGTCTTTATTAATTTTTTTTAAGTCTTTCATAATTGTTTCTTTCATAATTTTTTTTAAGTATTTCCTAATTATTTTTAAGTCTTCCTTAATTATTTTTAAGTCTTTCCTTATTCTTTTTAAGTCTTTCTTAATTATTCTTAAGTATTTCCTATTTATTTTTAAGTCTTTCCTAATTATTTTTATTTATTTCCTATTTATTTTTAATTTTTTCCTAATTATTATTATAGTTTACTAATTATTATAATTGTTTCCTAATTATTATAATTTTTTCCTAATTATTATAATTATTTCTTAATTATTATAAGAGTTTCCTAATTATTATAATTGTTTCCTAATTAAATCTAATTGTTTCATAATTAAATCTTATTGTTTCCTAATTATTATAATTGTTTCCTAATTATTATAATTGTTTCCTAATTAAATCTAAATGTTTCATAATTAAATATAATTCTTTCCTAATTAAATCTAATTTTTTTCTAATTAAATCTAATTGTTTCCTAATTAAATCTAATTGTTTCCTAATTATTTTAATTTTTTCTTAATTATTTTAATTGTTTCCTAATTATTTCTAATCAATTAAATATAATTATTTACTAATTATATGATAATTATTTTAATTAAATCTAATTAAATCTAATTATTTCCTAATTATATTATAATTATATATTTAATTATAATTATTACCAAAACATCCTCTGGGAGTGTCTAACCAAGAGTGAAGCAAGGCCTATTGTCGTGTACCAGGTTCCCCCGAGTCAAGCTCGAAACACCTTGTTAGAGTTTTCACTCCTAGGTATATCTCTGCTAGATCCGCCTGTACTTATTCATATCCATACAAGGATTATTTGGTACAACCACTTAATCTAATTATACTATATATCTACTAATCATTCTATTTAAAAAAAAATTAAAATTAACAATTAAAAATTAAAATTAACAATTAAAAATAATTAAAAATATATATAAATACCTTCGATATTTTGAAGTAATCTGCATCTTCTAACTTCCTCTTTCCACTTCTAAAAAGAAACAATTAAAACAAAACAAAAATTCTACACAGAACTGAAAGTTAGAGAGAGAGGGGAAGAGAGATCTGAATGTTATGGAAAAAACGGGTGGGGTGTATATATAGGTTAGATTAGTTGCAACGGTCGTATTTGTGGCGGTATCCCACCGTAAATACTAGGTATTGTGATTGGATACCCTCGCAAATACCTTCACCCGCATTTATTACGGGCGGCAGTTAAATGGTTTTTTTGCGATGGGCCCGTCACAAATAGCTGCCTACCGACACAGCATTAGCGACGAGCGGATATCCCCGTCGCAAATTCCTATTTACCGCCGTCGGTATTGGCGATGGGTCCCATCGCCAATACCACCTGGTGAATAATTTATTGAGACGAGATAATTTACCCGTCACAAATAGTATTTACCGCCGCTGGATAGTTGCGACGGGTCGAAGGCGAACATCGCAAATAGGCTTTACCGCGGCCGGTATTGGCGACGGGGCCCATCGCAAATAACACCTGGTGAATAATTTTTTGGGACGACACAATTTTCCCATCGTAAATACTATTTACCACCACCGGGTACATGAGAGCGGTAGAAGGATACCCGTCACAAATCGGCTTCCCGCGTTTTGGCATGCAACCCGCGCCATTGCAATTACGACGGTTCCTGTATTTCCGTTGCAAACAACTGACCATTTGCGATGGGAATATATTCTTGTCTCAAATACTCTTTTCATCAGAGTTTTTGCGACGGGCTTTATTCTCGTCGCATCTAACCCGTCGCAATAAGCGTTTTTCCCGTAATGTACAACTGAGTTAATAATTACTTTAGAATATAATGGATCATATTAGAACGACAAGACTTTTGGAATAATTCACCCCAATTAATAGTATTTCAATTTTATTGAATATTCTCCCCATTTTAAAATATCCCCCCATTTTTTTTCAAATATGAATGTGAAATAATCCAATGATTCCCGATATTTTAGACAATATATCATTCGAAACAATGATATGAACAAACTATTCATCTATGAATAATATGAAGGAATATATCCACAACCATGATTTGAAAACATTCAACCATAATTGATTTAGATGAAAATTAATTCATAATATTATAAAATTAAAATATTTTACAAAATAGACATCATGAGGTCAAATGAAAAGTCAAATATTTCATTATAATTAACTTAAAAATAATTTTTTTATTTCATGTTGATTCTTTCCAGGATCCAAAAACTTTTTCTTCAGGAACAACATGCTTTCAAAGATTAATACTAATTCATTCAATCTTTTGAAAATAGTTTTTATTAACATCTTTTATAAGTAAATTTTTGGCTTCACAAAATCTGACACTGATAATCTCAAACTACAAATATTTAAAATTTTGTTTCAATTATTATACGTACTTTTTTTTATTGTCTATAGAATCATTAAATTATATAATAGATATTAATCTGCCAGACATATATGAGAAAACATGATTGAGGAGTCCAATATTTCAAACAACTATTCCATTACATCAACAAATTTGTAATCATGTTCTTCAATATAATTATCTACATGGTTAGAATACCTCACTAAATTATTGTATAATATATTTTGTGACTTTCAATTTTCCTAAAAAGATTTTAACTCTTGTTAAATATGAATGACTAATTTTGATCCCACATATGAAGGTCCCCATTTTTCATTTAGATAGTTATGAATACATTGTAACATTTCTTTATGAATAGTAAATTATGGATGTTTGTCTTATAATAATTTCAGTGATTGAAAGAAAACAAAAACAATTTTTCAATAGTTGAATATGTATCCAACGAACCTAAAGAAGGTTTGAAAAGATTCAGTCTTGAGGTTTTAACACCAGGTATGGAAGCATTCATCACATTCTATTAACCTTAATTAATTAATATTTGTCATTGTAAATTCAATAAAATCCCCAAAATTATTGGATTCATATTTTTTCAAAACATTTATATGATAATGTTGATACTTTATTTTTCCATTAAGGATGGAATTCATTACTCTATTATTAATGGATTTTGTTGTTCCTCTAATGAGGATTTCCATTGAAACATTCTACATATTCATCCTCATCTTACATATAAATTAATTACGATGATGAGGAATTTTATTTTGAGGATTCATTTTGTTTTGATCCTTCATGTTTTTGGGTTTCTTCATTATCATATGTTTTTTATTCATTCCCCTTTTCTTCTTCTTCTTCTTCATCTCCTATGTCAACATACTGAGCTACTTATTATTCTATTTCCTATTCTTCTTATTCTTCTCTAACATATTTCTCATGGAAATTTTCTAATTAGTTGGTTTTTCATAAAAATAATTTTCCTTCTTGTTTAGATACAAATTCATTTTTATGTAAGGTTGGACCAGAATATTCAAGAACTAATTTTTTTCCCTTGTCAACCTCTGAAGGGATTGCTGAATGGACAATTGATGTTTCATCATGAAAATTATAGCTTTTAGAATAACTTGATCATTATAATATATTAAAAGGATAGGATTACCAGAATCTTTTTCGACATTGTACAATTGGATTTATAGTTCCCTATCTTTAGCTATGATTTTTCTTTTCTTCAAACTTTTTACTAGTCTAGATTTTAGAATCACTATCCTCATTAAGATATAGGACAAACTCTGTATACCCTATTTTCTTTTGAGCATTATGTAACTTCATGTACTTAAATTCATCATCGTATATTCTATTTTCGTTATTATGTTTCACAATTGGGATAGATACAACTTTTCTTCTATTAATAACATCCTCAACATTTCTTTATGTTTGTGCATCCAATATAGCACCCTAAAATATATCAAAAAACTATTATCTTTTAGAATCCTAATAAAATTTCTTCTTTGAAAATGTATCTTATCCAAATAAATAAATCTTCTCAATAATTGGGTAGGATTTATTCTAGATATTAAAAATCACTAAATATTTCACAACCATCTTAACGATGGAGTCCGCAAACATAGTAATCATCGATTTTATTTAAAATATTTTAATATTTTCAACAATAATGTTAATAAACATCACCAATTCTATTTACTTCATGTTGTTGTGTAGTTTAAAAGAAAAAAAATTAGAGAAATTTAATGTATTCATGTATGTATTCTTAGAGATAAGATAGCATTGCATCCACAAAGCTATAACTCTATTATCATGAGTAATATATCAAAATTGTCACATTTTCTGATAAAATTATATTAATGAATCTTCAAAAAAATTTATCTTGAATGTTATATGTTTATCAGTTTTGTTTTGAACAGGTAAATAATCATCTATATTTTATGGATCAGAAACATGTCCCCTACACTATTACATAAATGATGATAAATCATTCTAAACAAAGGGAAAACTAATGTTTTACTAATAATCATAATTATCAAACGTCATATAATAATACAGCTCCTGCATAATTTCAGGAAAATATGGTTCAGAAAATTTTTCTAGCTAGTATATGATATTATTTTTCTATCCTAAAAATTATATTTTCATTTTGAGAGTAGTTTTGAACTTATCAATCCAAGATCTATCATTAAGTCATTATCAACAAAATATATCAATTTTCATAATCTTCTTTTATATCCATCTCAATGAGCACTGGGACCAGAGATCAGATGAAAAGAATAAAAATTAGGCTAATGGCATTGAATAGTATAAGAGACCTAGATAGAAATATTATTAGAACCAATGTAGGATAATGAGGGGAATAACCCTTATATAGGAACTTGAGGAGATGATCCATATTTTTTATTCAACGGTTTAGATTTAAAATATTTACATAATATTATTAATGATTTAATTGAAGAATGTTTATAAATTGTTTTTTGAACTATCATGGTTTCAAAAACATTTTATCCGATTTATAATTATTCTGATTTGGAAAATCATATTATTTTGACAAACAGATCATAGTTTTTATTTAAATAATTATTATAAAAACAATAATGGTTTTATACTATAATAATGATTTTTATGTAAAATAAATGCATAAAAGAGTACATTTTGAAGAAGAATGTTTCATTAATATAATAAGCCTATTTTGATTCCTTTTTAATGTAAAAATGTCATTAAATATTTGCTACAATTTTTGATTGTGATAGATTCATTACAAAATCATATTACAATAGTTTTATTAAGAAAACTACTTATGAAAGTTTTATTACGAAGAATTATTATAGATGTTTATTAATCCGAATAAGTATGAAAAAAATTATGAATATACAAATTATATGAAAATTTTTTATTCTAGAAATAAAATAAGATAAATAGACATAAAATTTTAATAATGACAGAGTTTGAATAGTTGATTATGAAGAAACATTGTAGAAAAATAATAATAATTTAGAGAATTTTTTTTGGAAAAAGTAATTTTTTTTCAAAAAAATAAAACTTATTTACTCACACTATGAAAATGATTATTTTACTGTATGAATATTGGTAAAAATGAAGTATGTATGAATTATCACTTCAAATTGATCATTATTCTCTTCTATTTAATGTTTTCAAATATATCGAAAGTATGCGGTTTTATAAATTTTTCAACAAGTTGTTTTTTCCTTTTGATAAATATTAAAATTATATCACCTTTTACATTGTGATCTTGATGAAAATTTTCTCTTGAAAATAAATTTTTATCATGTGAGTGATTTTATGGGATAATACATATTGTAATGGTACATTTACCATCACAAATTAATTGAGTTTTAGAAAAACTCATGCCATATCTTGGGAGTGTGTGATGAAACCACAACACATGGGCACAAAAAAATCCAACTACCCCATATTCTTTTTCATTAGTAAAAATTGATTCTAATGAGTTTTTATTAAAATACAATGAAAGTAAATAATATCTTAAAAAATGACATGATTTAGATTTAATTTTATTATCCACTATACCTCATCCAATCTGTGATTCTGAAAAACTTTTGACTTCAAAAGTAATCATCGATGAACAGAATAGGCCTAAATCCATAGTTACCATAACATAAAAAAATATTATTTTTTGAGAATAATATGGTTTCATTTGTACAATAATTATATCATACATAAAATAAACTATAAAAAAATATTGATTTATATTGATTTATTAAAGTTAACTTCCAATTATATCTTCAAAAATATTCTAATGAACTGGTTTCCTAGTCACATCAAGATACAAAGCATTACTGTTACCAATATGTGTATTAATAATTTTGGTGTTGTTTCATAAAAATTTATGTAGAATATATTTTATATGATTTTATTGAGATATAATATTACATTCTATTTTTTCTTTTAAATTTGAAAAAATATAATGTATATTAACTTAACAATCATACTCATTTCAAACATTGATTTCATAAGATCAAAAAAGTTATTTATTTATTATTTTTTTGTTAAGCCAAAAACAATATTTTAAATATAAATTTATATAATAATTATGTTTTTATTATTTTATATTATAAAAAAGAGTTTTATTTGTATTCTTATTCACATAATTTCTTCTATTACAAAAATCATGTTAAACTGTCATACCAAGATCATGGGGATAATTTCAGACCATATGGTTCCACGGTAATACTAACAATATTATTTTTGGATGTTTTTTATTTCTAAAACTACATGGTTGTTTCGCATAAACATACTCTAGGATGTATATTTTATGAAATGAACACATTACTAACATTTGAAAAAAAAAGGAAATTAATGAATGATGTAATGCCTTGAACTGTTAGAAAAGGATTAATTAATTTTACCGGAGAATATGTCTCTTAATAATATATTTCTTCTTGCTGATTATAAACTTATGAAAAAATTAAATCATTATTTATAACTATTATTTGGTTTGAATAAAATTTATTTCAAAAAATCATTTAACAATTATTAAAGATATTTCTTCAGGTCATTCAACAAATGTACGGACAAGGTTCTTCTCCAACCCATTGAGTTCATAATAAAGTTATTTTATCCAGTAATTATCACCTAATTCATCGACAGGGTTCTTATGTTCAAATTTAAATTAATATTAAATATGTCCCATTTAATTTCATAGTGATCATATAGTCCTAACTAATTTATCTACATAAACAATGATAATTTCATTTGGATTTTTTCAATGAAAAAACTAAGTTATTGGGTTTTTGATAATCTATTATTCCACAGAATGAGGAAAAGATTAAAAAGTATATACATGATAAAAAATTAATTAGTTATATTCTTATGAGAATAAATTTACTAAAAGGGATGAAAAGTAGTTTTAGAAATAACATATAAAGATACATATTTTGGTTTCCTGAAAACATAAGGATCAACAAAATCAAACATAACATTCAACATTTCATCAATAGTCTAATAATTAATAATAAAAAATCAATAAGACTGACTAATAGTGGTATAAGATAAAAAAAATTCATCATTTTATTTGTGTGATATATTATATAATTCATCTATAGTATTCAGAATGAATATATTGTTACAAAAAACATTGAAGTAAGAAACTGTGGGTGTTTTTACTTTCCACAATTCGTAAGGAGTTTTATTATGAAATGTTCTAATAAAATCCTTATTTATAGAATACCAAGAAGTACAAACAACATCAGACCAGATGTTTTTATCAAGGTAGTATTCAGGCACCTTGGTTCTAGAAATCTATTGAAGAATTATATTTATACATTTGAATAAAATGATTTTTTATTGTGTTCTTGTTGATGAAAATTTATGTTGAATATAATTATTACTATTAAATGATTCAAAAATAGAATTTCTAAATTCACAAGAATGGTCACAATGAATAGATATAAATTTGAGGTTCTTCTGATTTCAATACCGATCGACAATGGTATTGAAATAACCAATTCATTAAAATTTTATTTTATGAAAATAAACCGATTTTTATATAGTGTAATCACTGAAAACACATATAAATAATATTTGGCCCCAAATACCTCCCATTTATGTAGGATCAAATAAGTCCATGCGCACAAAATATAGGTCATTTGATGTCTTGACATCACTAATAAATTTAATATTTTACTTTTATTTCTTATAAAACTGACAAGGGTTGCAATCATTTTATATTTGAAATATTAATTTATGTTGATCCTTAATAAATCATTTAGAAGTCATTTTACCTATTTTTCTATGTTTACATTTTACTAAAAAAAATTTTACATAACCATGAAGTATCTCTCAATGCATTATGGAATGTTAAGTCCTGTCTCTTAAGGTTCATTATAATAGTGTTTAAAAACTCTCTTTTCAATTAACAAAATGAATAAATTCATCATTTGAACTTTGTAAAATAAATTTATTATTCATAATGTTCATGGATAACCTTTATCACATAATTGTCCCATTCTTATAAAGTTATTCATAAATCCAACATCAAATTAATCTTGGAAAATTATGGACTTTTCATGATGTATAATGATACATATACCAATGATTTCTCTACGAGCATTATCTTTTAACGGTGCATTTCTACAATTCATCTAGATAATATTAAAAAAAATAACTATTTATAATCATATTAATATTGAAACTACTATCCAAGAACCAAATTTTTTTTGTATGAACATTATATTTTTCCCTGAAAACAAAATTATTAGTTTTTTAGAACCTTGTCAATCATGGGTCCTAAATATTTTGGGAAAAATATTTCTGGTAACCACATTTTTTGAACCATACAATGGTGAGATCATTTAATTTGTTTTTATAAATAATACATATGAAATCCTAATGATTGGATTATATTTAAAGAGTATTTTTCCCTATAATGGCCACCACATTGGAAATTATTTTAAAAAGGTTAACATAGATAAAAACAATATATTAGATCCATCCTTTTGATTACATAATCATTTTAGTTATTGTTTAGATCAGAGGATATTTTAATGTCTATTTTCATGAAAATCATAGAAAACAATACATGAATCCATAAAAAACTATTCAAATTCACTTGAAAGGATTATTAATGTTTTTATCAAATGTATGATTACAATAGATAATAACATGGGGACATACATCAATACAGAGGGGTGAGAATGTGGTCCAAAAAGGGAAAAAATATTTTGAGATCATGAGGAATATCAATAAGAACATGAGGAATATTATTTAGGAATTGACAGAGAAAAATATGAAATATTTTAATAATATTTACATTAATTAGGACGATGAAATGTGGCTAAAATTTTTAATTTAGAAGAGCATAAGTGTATCACCAATGCTAATCCACGTGGTTTTTGTAAATCTAAATTACCATGGTTATTCACCAAGGTATCGTAAAACATGTCATCTTTATATATTTAATTATTTACCCAATGAATTTGTGTGCTATTAGGGTTCACCCTTCATATGTATTATTTCATGTTATCCACATAAATCACAATAAATAATTTAATTTATAACATGTAGATATTAATGCTGGTTTTCTTATCAAAATCACTACTAATAAAATTTCATAATGACATTATCATTACGTAATTTTTACTGCATAAAAATTTAAAGTGGTATTATAATGTGTAAATACACCAATAAAATAAAAAAAAGTACATATAAGTTATTAATCATTGAAATTAAAGTTTTTTGGGTACGCAAAAAATGAAAATAAAATTGAACATTTGAAGATAAGAGTGAAATTTTGAGATGCGAATTCACTTGTGTAACGGGTGTGAAGAACAATTTTAGAAAACTATAAATTGAGAAGGACCTAGAGTATCCAACCGATAAAAAATTATAACTAATGAAATTAAAAAAAATAAATTAAAAAATATTACCCATAACATCTTTAAGGCATATAAAGAAATAGGTTTTTAATTGAAATGAATCGAAGGATAATTCAATTACCTTGAAGAGTTATTAATAAATTTTGATGAATTGAACAATGGGAGATTTATTACACATTGGGTAGACTCAATTAATTGTATATATAATATATAATGATTGATTATTAATTTATTGTTAATTTCAATGTTGAAATGGGTGGCTATTTATAAAAAAATTGGATGTTTTTTACTAATAATTTCCAAATATTCGCCTTGGGAATATACGTTATGGAAAAAGAAAAACATTTTTCATGTCCATGGTTTTTCCCATTTTATTTTACATTTGGGTGATATTTTAATTTATTTTATCCCAAAATTATTGAAAATTATATTATATTATTTATTTTGGAATATCAAATTAATGTTTTTATAATACAATGTTTTTGAAGTCAAATTTTCCATTTAGACATTAGAATGTAACTTATAGGATTTGGAAAATTAAAATAATTTATCAATAAAATTACTTATTTTATGTGTTTGATTATGGTTAATTATTTATGAAATAATTATTTCTTAATTTGGGTTTCATTAAACATCTTGAAAAATAAATATCGTGTATTAACTATTCATATAAAAATAATGTATTTCATAAAATAACCATCAATTCAGCCAAACATAATTTTGATGTACTAATTTCCAAAATTAGTTTAATTTTGTCAAAATAATTATATAAATATGATTGTTTTAACTTATAACTATAAGAAACCTTATTTATTGAAAAACATAGCTGGTTTTAAGCCATTGTAAAATTTCTATCAAAATAAATATTCATATACATATTATAATTATGTCATAATTTACATTGGAATAATTATTTTTGTTATAATATTTATATATATTAATCATAATTCAGAATAATTTACATTTTTATAAAACTTTATAACATTTATGAAATCTATAAATATATCTGCAAAATAGATTTCTCCAAATCTATCTCAATTAAATATATTTTTTCATTAATAAAAACTATTCTCAAAATGGAATTGATGTAATAATAGTTTTATTTATACAAAACAATTACCATTTTAGTATCTAAGGCCACAACACATTCCCCCTTATAAACCTGACATATAACCAACGTTTAAAGTGTGTGATAATGTTAGATGCTTAGGATGGCCAGGATAACATCGACTGAGTGGTAATTTCCACTAACATGAACATCACACAAAGGTGATTTCTTCTAGATTCACAAATCTAATATTTGAAGATTATTTGTCAAGGTTGAATCCAAGTGATTCTACTTCGCTCCCATGTTCTAAAAAATGGTCTCTATATTTCATTAATCTATTGTTTTTGGCCATCACTTTTTTTCTACTTTAATAAACATTTTCATTACAAATTATAGACAATAATTATATTGTTAAAAATACAAAAATTTATATAGTTTCCAATGATCATATTAACCAATTATCATGTAATGGAAGAATATATATTGTCAAATTACCATTTATACTCTCTAAATAATAATTTATTATTAATGAGATAACGTTATCTTCTGTAGAAGTAACATAAAATTTCTTCCATGAAAAAATTATCATTTAAAATGATTGGATTATTACATTGTTCACCCCATAAGAAATTTCATCCACAAAATTTTATATCATTCTCTATATTAAGAAAAGTTGAGGGTACTTACGCTTCATTGATTCTTCAGGTTACCACATCAGTTCGTCATATTTATGGTTCTTTGTATAACAATTTGATGGGGTGGGTAGTTTTGTTGAATAGAACCTTGTCATTATATTCCTAGATCTCCCAAAACTAATCCTCATAAGAGTGTACATGTTCTAGTAGTACCACATATAGATTCATTACATGTGGGATATTTGGTATGTATTTCCTCAAGAAAACAACATGTAATACAATGTACATGACCTAGATTTTATGGGTGTGAAATGTAATGTGACACTCCTCTTATGTGATCATGGATTTTATAATGGGAAATGAATATGGTTTTAAGAATCCCATTTTTCTCAAACTTAATATTTGTAATCCATGGTTATCCTGAAAGGAATATTCGATCACCCATATCAGACACCATGTCCCTTTATCAGTTGAAAACATAACACTTTTACCAACTCTAATGGTCATTTATGTTTTGATAGATGACATGAACCTTTTATGTCATCTCTTGCACAATACTAAGCCCAAGATAATTTCTATCATCAATTTCATACAAAAAATTATGATTTCAACATTGTATCCAATATATTTACATTTGAATACTCAAGTTGATGTTGTTGATATATGAAAACTCAAATAATGGTAGTATTTCTCATGTACCCATTTAAATTAAATTTTTAATGTCTTCAAATTATCCTCGAGGGTATGAATAGTCCTCTTAGTTTGGACATTAATTTAGAAATTATAGTCCATAATGAAAATCAATTTGGTTCACTGGGAATGTTGAAAACCTATGAATAATTAAAATGTAATGATTAGATCTAGATAAGAAATTATAGATATCAGTAACCCTATTAACCACATATCCTCCTTTACATAAATCACGGAATGCTGGTCAAGAGATAATTCTTCCAGAATAATAATAAAATGGGAAGTGTTGTTCAGTCGATCATCTATAACCCATATTGAATTGCATTATTTGGATTTTCTTGGTAGATTAATGAAAAATTAATTAGTTATATTTTCTCTCTTAAATGGTTAGGTAAGTGGTTTTAACCCCCCTTTAAGATGTTCACAATCTTCCTTCACCTTTTGACATACCAAGAACATTTCAATGTAGTTGGAAATATACCACTACATATTATCCTCCAAAATATTGGTATAAATGAACCTTTACATTTTCATGATTACAAAAAATTTATTGTTATGAGCTTCATCCATAAGTTCATTATTTATCACTAGAACATATAGAACACATAGCCTTGAGATGAATTTTATTACATGACCCTTCTCAAAGGGGCCCATGATGTTAATACCCCAAGAACAACTCCGACAGTCCTAGGGATGGAAAATATAACTGACTAGGCATATCCAACAATTGTAGTAATTTTCCTATGTATATATACAAACACACACATCTATATGACCAAAAATATAGAAATTAAAAAAAACTAGGTAATGTGTTCATGCATACATTAATATAGTAACCATAATGTAAGAACCAAGGAAACTAGAAATTTAAAATGTCCAAAATACAATCCCACCAATAGAACGACTTTGTGAATGTGAATTCACAATTTTATAAAGACTCGCCTATATATAACCCCACATGATGTGTTGGTGTAGGAATTTTATCTGATTACATAACATCACACCTCATCTGCCT
Source organism: Viscum album (assembly GCA_963277665.1). NCBI lineage: Eukaryota > Viridiplantae > Streptophyta > Magnoliopsida > Santalales > Viscaceae > Viscum > Viscum album. Next base: position 324,800,199 of record OY728156.1, read on the forward strand.
GATCACACTATGAAAAGCCTTTTCATAGTTCACCTAGAACTCTTTCAAAGAATCGATCCTCATCTAAATACAAGACATGTACAGGAAAATCCCGTACAGGTGTGAGTAAAACAATACTCAATGGGAAACCCCGAACACAAAAACTAATACCACTGTGAAATACACAATTTACTCCACACAAAAATACATGAATTATACCACATATAAATACATGAAGTATACCCCAGAGATATACATGTTGTATACCAAAAATAAATACATGAAGTGTACCCCAAAGAAATAAATGATGTATACCTCAAAGGAAAACACAGTCATTCACACAAGTATGAGTCAACATAATAGAGAGAAGGATTGTTAGAGGTAGTCCATAGAACACCCAGTATCAACAAGACACGATGTCCCAGTATGACATGGACTCTTGGTAAGTCTTCAAGTCTCAATAAGACAGAGAGTCTTAGTAAGATACATAGTCCTAGTTATACAAGAAGTCTCGATAATTTATTCATACCCAATGTCACCTAGCCTTTAATTCACATAGTTTGAAGATTTGAGCTAGCCAATATATTATTCTCATACCGCACTTATTTTTTGATAACCTACTCTTCATGAAAATAGGTTATATTCCAACATCAATAATGTATATCTTATAGTATCACAGAGGACCATCTCTTTGTAAGGGTCCCTGTCACGAACCTGCCCAGGTACCCTGGTAACCCTATAACTGAGCTGGCCTTGACGTAGCCCGAAGGGAGTTCCCAATCACCACGGGTCGCTGACTAGCACCTGTAATCACACAACATGCAAGTGGGAACGATTTTTCCACCAACAATGCGAAAAAAAGAAAAAAGACAGTATGCATAACAAAAAGAAACTCCACGGGGATTAATGTACAAGAAAACTTAAAGGCTTAAAAATCCCAATGCACTACAACCCAAGTGAAAAAAAGAGAATAAATCTTCAAGGTTCATATGGACACAACTCACCAAGACCAAAACTCAACAGCGGTATCCACCTCCAAGAGATATGTTCCCTTTACACGAACTTGGTAGAAGAAAGTCTAAAAACACACGAAGTAAAAATTAGGGTGTGAGCCTATGCCCAGTAGGATACCACCAAAGATTCCATAACAGATTCCAAATATATATTATCCAATGAAAATCATTTAATTTTCAAATAAACAGGTTTGGGAATTCAAAAGAACATACGAAAAAAACATGCTATACAGTTTCTATTTATGGAAATAAATTTTTTATGTAATGCTTTTACAAATGATGGAATATTTCTAAATTAATTTCTTAAGTAAAACATTTATATAAAATGGTTTATATAAATGCAGTAGGCATGTAAAGTAGTTCAAAATTATTGGCATGAATTTATATCTCAAGTAGAAATAAACAAGAGAGAAACAAGTTAAGATGCCAAAAGGTATGATAGTATTAACCAGTAATAAGATTCCACACTCTCTATGTGAACTCAAAAAAATGTGTATACCCATGACCCAATGACACTGGCCAAATGAGACTCATCCACAACTAAATTCGACAATTTAATTGAAATCATTTCCATCAAATCCACAATTTAAATTAAAAAATTTAAATCGGCCAATTTCCATAAACACACCCAATTCAATGGAATTGGGGTTTTCCAAATTTCCATGCCAAACCATTTCAAATACCTTGATTAACTGGAATCGACTTTTTATCAATTAAATTGAATGAAGATTTGAGCAATTGAATTTAAATTAATAATTGAAAAAAAACCAAGTCAAGGATGATCAATTTGGAAAGTCGGGACAGAACCACCTACCTCGATTTGTAGATGGGATTTAGCCCAACGGGAAACCCCAAAAACTGAGTAGCACAACTTCATCGATCAAGTTATGGATCTAAATTCATAAAACAAAAAAAATATCAAAGGAATCATGATCTTGAAAAACTAGATCTAGATTGAAAATCCTATATCTATACCTCAACTCAATAGTTTCGATCCATGGAAACAATTGAAATCTCCAATGAAAAGATCAAGGAAAGATAAGGGAACAAACGAAAAATGCAATATGATAAAATCCACTTACCGGGAGTAGTGCAGATCTTTATTCCCATCCGTCAATCGTAGAGAAAGATGCTCAGATTGCCTTGGAATCTCTTCATAAGGCATTGGAAACACCTAGAATGTGTCAATACCAATCCAAGGTCAAAAATAAGGATTTTTAGGGGTTCGGGTGGTTTTTAAAAGTATTTTAGGAATTAAAAACCACACAAACGTTTTCCGGGTCAATGGAGCATGGTTTGTCATACCGTGAACACACTGTACGGACCTCACTATCCAGAGAAGCACAGTCCGCACGGTTTGGCCGCACGGGTTGTCAAACTGTGTGTAAACCGTGCGTACCTCTTTGTCGAGTTTTTCTGGGTTGGTACTCTTTGTTCGCACGGTTTTTCAAACCGTGTGCAAATCGTGCACAACCCAATACCCTTTTGTTTTACTTAAAATTTCACCCAAACATACCCCAAGTCACTAATCCAAAATATAGGTACATAGAATCATCAAAAGTACCTGAAAACATAACATGATGTCACAAACTCCCCACAATTAGATATTTCCATCCCCAGAAAGCCTCTGATGAAACCTCCACATCAAAAAGAAGAGTCCACGGCTCTCTAATTAGTGCCTCCCTTTCCAATATCTCATGAGAATCAGAACCATGCTTCCATAGTACAAAGACCAGAGGTATCGTTCTCCTATGAAGTACCTTCATCTCAGAATCATCTACCCTGAATAGTCGTTCATTCATAGATTAATCTAGTTTAATCTCATGATCACTCCAGCTAAAAACATGAGATGGATCAGAGAGATACTTTGGCAACTATGATACATGGAAAATGTTATGTATTGACGTCAGATATGGTGGTAGAGTTATATGGTAAGAAACATTCCCTAAATGGACAAATACCTTGAACAGTCCCACCAAATGAGGATCAAGCTTCCCTTGCCTCCCAAGCCGCCGATGACCAAATCGGGGTGAAACTTTCAATAACACCTGGTCACCAACTCAGAACTCTAAAGGTCTATAGTGACGATCATCATAAGACTTGTACCTACTCTGTGCTGTTAGCATTCTCTGACAAAAAAACTGGATCTTAGTTGTTATATCTTTGACCAAACTCAGTCCTACCATGGAACATTCACCAATCTCCGACCATGATAAAAGAGATTTACAAGGACGACCATATAATGCCTCAAAAGAAACTATTTTGATCGAAGACTGATAACTGTTGTTGTAAGAATACTCAACTAGTCCCAGATGATCATCCCAAAACCCACCATAGTCAAGAACACATGCACGGAGCATATCTTCAAGGATCTGAATAGCTCTCTCTGTTTGTCCATCTGATTGTTGATGGTAGGCCATGCTCAAATGGACCTGATATCCGAGTGCCTCATGAAGGCCTTTCCAAAATCCAGAAGTAAACCGAGGATACCTATTAGAGACAATAGTAGACAGAACACTGTACAAATGAAAAATTTCTTTGACATAGATATTTCCCAACTCCTCAACTGTGGTCGTATCTCGAATAGGTATAAAGTGATTCGATTTGGTCAGCCTGTCGATCACAACCCATATCACGTTCTTCTTCTTCTGGGTTTGAGATAACCCAACCACAAAGAACATAGATATTTCATCCCAGTACTGTGTAGGGACTGGAAGTGGTTTAAGGAAACCCAAAGGGTCTAGTGCTCGGCTTTCACCTCCTGGCATGTATAGCAATGAGATATAAACTCAGCAATGCCTTGTCTCAAACCTTGCCACTAGAACTATCTCTGCATGTCATAGAACATCTTCATCGTCCTTCCTGCACAACCCACTGAGAGTTATGTAAATCCCCCATCTCATCCTTTCTTGCCGATAACGGCCCAACGTAACAGTTTCGATAACACAGAAAACCCTCTTTGGAGAACGACCATTGGGTGTCGATCTCCCCACCATAAAAAGAGTCCATAATGCTATGGAATTCATCATCCAGTTTTTGTTCCTGATGAATTAACTTGAGAAGAGAATATTTCAACTAGACACTGGATAAAGAAACATCATTCCCCTTCCACTGAACTCCAATATGAAACTTAGAAAAAAGTGCCATCAAACTCCACTCTTCTAAAGATTCTTTTACAACCTGTGATGTAAGATTCCTTCTCAACGCATCTTCAACTACATTCTATTCCCCCAGGGTATAGGAAATGTCAAGGTCAAAAGATTGTAGGTACTCCATCGAACACCATTGGTGGAGATTAAAATCTTTTTGAGATAATATTTAACTCATGCTCTTGTGGACAGAATACACAGTAAACCATTCTCCATAAAGGTAATGTCTCCAAAAATTATGTGTGTGCATTAAAAATTGAAGTTCAAGGTCAGGGGAAGGATAGTTATTCTCATGAGTCTTAAGTTGAAAAGATCCATAGGAAACAACATGATTACCTTTCATAAGGACACATCCCAAACCTAAACCTGATGCATCTCAGAAGACCACATAACCTATCCCAGCCTCAGGTAGAGTTAAAACTGACATAGTAGTGAAAATACTCATTAGATCAACAAAAGAACAATGACATTTATCATTTCTAGACATCTTCACTCCATTTAGAGTCAAAGCAGTCATTGGAGAAGCTAACTTTTATATGTCGTTAACAAATAAGCGATTTTATACTGCTAATCCCAAGAAACTCCAAATCTCAAAAAAAAAATCATGGTTGTTCCCAAGTCATAGAAGCCTTCACCTTCTCCGGATCAACTAATATTCATTGTTCTAACATGACATGTCCCAAGTATTTTACATCCCAAATACAGAAATCACTCTTTGAAAGCTTGGAATTATGTCGGTGATTCCCTAGATGACTCAGAACTATTCTCAAATGATGCACAGGATCCTCCTCAGACATGTAGTATACAAGAATTTCATCATAAAATACAACCATAAATGTATATAGATACTCACAGAAATCATTATTCAACAAATCCATGAATACTGAAGGGGAATTTGTTAGGCTGAAGGTCATAACAAGGTACTTATAATGACCATACCTACTCTGAAAAGAATTCTTATGAATGTCAGATTCTTTTATCCTCAACTGATGGTAACAAGATCAAAGAACAATTTTTAAAACCACTATAACCCTTTAAATTGATCAAAAAATCATCAATTCTGGGTAATAGATATTTTTTGTTTATCGTAACTCTATTGAGCTTTCGATAATCAACATATAAGCAAAGAGAACCTTTAGCCTTCTTGGCGAAGAGAATTGGTGTTGCCCAAGGTGACACACTCGGGCGTATAAAACCATTCTCAAGAAGATATTCTAACAAAGAATTTAGTTCTTTTAGTTCTCAGGGATCCATTCAGTAAGAGGGAATAGTAACCGGTTGTGTACCAGGCATTAAGACAATAGAAAAAACAACCTCCCTTACTACTGAAAAACTAGGGATGTTAGAAGGAAACACATCAGGAAACTCAGTGACGACTGGAGGAATATCACCACACATTTAATCTCCCTCTAGATCAAAAGAAAACATTGATATAACTTTCCCCAACATTGGATAAGAGGGTCCAGCTCTGCTTCACCTTGGGTCCCATTCTCCTTGAAAAACAAGATACAAAGCACTGAGTGTAGTAAGGTAGACCCATCGAAGATAACAATCGATCCATGACTTATTGGAAATGATCCATTCCATCCCAAAAATGGCGTCAAAATTTTGCATGTAGAAAACCATAAAACTCCAAGAATTATCAACATTTGAGAGAGAGAAGACAGAAGCAGGACTACAGAGAACCTTATCTTTCATTGTATCAGTGAGTGTAGTCATATAAATTGCACAAGATAAAATCTCTATAGGTAGATTAAATAGATTAACAATATGGGTTGAAATAAATGAGTGAGATGCACCAGTATCGAAAAGAGTCATCACTAATGATTAATCTATCGTAATGGTACCTCTCACAGTTGCATGCCCTATATGAACTACCTCTGGGGACTCTTCCACTGCATGAAGAAGCTTCGTTCCGGATGCCTGTGGCTAGAACCATTTTGTACGTGAAGAATTTGATTGCCCCAGAGTTTTTAGAGGATCGGATGATCTTGTTACACTACGTGGAGTAGAGAAGTGATGAAAAAATCTATGGAAGTGTCCTAAACGTCCGTAGGAGCTACAGTTGTTGGGTGCCTTAGTGAAATCCTTCTTAGAATGTCCTATCTCACCACATTGATATCAATTCAAAGAAGCCCATCCTGGTGCTACCAGAGGTATGGAATGACTCTATTGTCGAGAACTACCGTGAGAAACGTTGTGCTTTTGTTTTCCTTTAAAGGAACTAACACTGCCACTTGGAGGGAATGGAACTTCCTTCAACCCTGACTTTCTGGCCATGTCCATCTCAAACATCATCGCCCTATCAAGCACATCATCATAAGTGGGTAAATTCAGAAAGAAAACCTGATAATGGATATCTGATTGAAGTCCAAACTTGAATCTTCGAGCATTCATCTTCTCATTAGATACAATCTCTGAAGAAAACTGTACAAACTCAGAAAATCAATTTGATTACTCAGTAACAGTTATTTTGGTATGCTCAAGCTTGAAAAATGCCATAGGCTTGGCCAACACCATTGATTCTTGATATAACTGGTTAGTGAAAAGAACCCTAAAGTCTTTCCACTCAAATCCCTCATGCTTCCAAGCTGTCACCATCGTGTCCCACCATCTCATGCTTGGTCCCTCCAGCACGAAGGTGTCACACTTCACCTTGATCACATCAGGTGTCTCTAAGAACCCAAACTGATGTTCAATCTTACTCAACCATTCCTCAGCATGTTGAGGTTCAGTGGAGCCTTTGAAAACTAGTGGCTATAGCGTAGAAACTCTTGAGAATGACTTTGGAGAAAATCACTATGAGGATCTATAGCTCGATCCTGAACATGAACTGGAGGTGTGGCTTGTCCCAAAGCATGGACAGTGCGAACAATCCCCTCAACTAGACAAAGATCTATAATAGTACTCGCTTGCTGTGATTCAACAGAAGATTCTTTCATGATTTGATTGTGACTTCTTCTCAGAGGCATGATGCTACATAACATAAAAAGACACAAGATTAACACTCAATAAATGTAATGAGTAAAACTATTCTTAATAGATGGGATAACAAAATTTGGATTCCACTCTATCCAAATCTAAACAAGGAAAATACTAGAACTAATCCACAAGTCATATTTCCCTAACCAACCCTGGTGAATTACAGTTCATTGTGGTAAGATCTGGCCATGCAGTCAATCACAACTACCTCTTAAGTCCCGACAAGAATACTCAAATGCATACTGTCATAAAAGCAAGATGTTTAACTGGCCGTCTAATACCATTTTTTCAGGAACTAGCCCGAGCACCCTGGTATCCAGATAACCGATCCAGCTCTGACATAGCCAGAAGGTCATTCTCGATCCCCATGGGTCGGTGACTAGCACCTGGAATCACACAAAATGCAAGTGGGATCAATTTTTTCATCAGTAATGAAAAAGAAAATAAACAGAAAAGTATGCATAACAAAAAGAAACTCCACTGGGAGTAATGTACCAGAAAACAAAGAGGAATATTAAGACCAAAGTACTACAAACCAAGTACAAAAAAATTGGAAAATAGCCCCAAGGTCCCTATGGACACAACTCACCAAAACCAAAACTCAACACCTAGATCCACCCCCAAGAGATCCCATCCCTATGCTCGAACTTGGAAGAAGAAAGTCTACAAACACCCAAAAGAAAATTTAGGGTGTGAGTCTAAACCCAGTAGGATACAACCAAAGATTCTGTAACAGATGAAAAATATAGATTATCCAAAGAAAATATTTATGTTTTCCAATAAACAGGTTTGGGAATTCAAAAGAATATTTTAACAAAACATGCTATACATTTTCAAATGATGGAAATAAATATATTAAGTTATGATTTTACAAATGATGGAATATTTCTAAAATAATGGCTTAAGTAAAACATTTATATTAAATAGTTTATATATATTCAGAAGGCATGTAAAAAAGCTTAATAGTATTGGCATACATTTATATCTCAAATATAAATAAACAATCAAGAAAAATGGTCATCTAACAAAAGGTACGACAGTATCAACTAGTTATTGGATTCTGCACTCCCTATGTGAAGTCAGCAAAATTTGTATACACACGTACCTATGACAATGTTCAAAGGAGACTCGTCACCAACCCATCACGGATGTGACCCACCGCATGTATGTTTTAGAATGTTGTCGTATCATATAGTGTATCAAATTAACTCACTAACTACCTAAGGATTGCATGCGTTCTTACATGATGGGAGAACTATTTTAAGAATGCTTAAAAATACGATCAATCCAATTCTTCCATTTTCATATGTGAAAATTTCATTCCATTTAAAACCAAAACAGGTCATATTCAAAAAAACATGCCTTTTTCACATGATAAAACCATTGGGTTTCTATCAAATCATTTTAATCCATTTTTACTAGTTTTAAATCCATTCAAAACCAATTCCATCATTATAAAATTTATTTCCACAAATAAATTCAACAATTTAATTGAAATCATTTCCATCAAATCCACAATTTAAATTAAACAATTTAAATATGAAAATTTCCATAAACACACCCAATTCAATGGAATTGGGGTTTTTAAAATTTTCATTCCAAAACCATTTCAAATACCTCGACTCACTGGAATATACTTTTAATCAATTTAATTGGAAGATGATTTGAGAAATTGAATTTAAATCAATAATTGAAATAAATCAAGCAATACAAGGATGATAAATTTGTAAATTCCAGACGGAACCACCTGCCTCAATTTATTGACATGAGTTAGGCCAATGAGAAACCCCAAAAACTGAGGAGCACAACATCATCGACAATGTTCTGGATCTAAATCCGTAAAACTAAATTAAAAATGTTCAAAGGCATCAAGATCTTGCAAAACAAGATCTAGATTCACAATCCTAGATCTATACCTCAACTCCTAGGATTAGATCCATGGAAACGATGTAAATCTACCATGAAAAGATCAAGGAAGGATAGAGGAGCAAACCAAAATCACAACATAATGAAATCCACTTACCCGGAGGAGTGCAGATCTTTAATCCAAGCCTTCAATCTTAATGAAAGATAATCGGATTACCTTGAAATATCTCCAGAAGTCTTGGGAGACACCTATAATGTATCAAGACCGAGCCAAGGTAAAAAAATAAGGATGTTCGGGAGTTTAAGTGGTTTTAAAAAGGTTTTTTGAAATTAAAAACCGCACGCACAGTTTCCAGGATAGTGACACACGGTTTGTCAAACAATGCGCACACCGTGCGGAACTCACTGTCCAGAGATGCATGGTCCACACAGTTCGGTTGCACTGTTTGTCAAACCATGTAAAAACTGTGCATACCTCTCTTTCCAGTTCTGTTGGGTTGGAACGGTTTGCTCACATGGTTTGTCAAACCGTGTGAAAACATTGCACAACCGACTACCCTTTTGTTTTACATAAAAGTTCCCCAAAACATACGCCAAGTCGTCACTACAAAAACGAGGTACATAAAAACATCAAAAGTACCTAAAAATGAAACGCGAAGTTACAATCCTGAAATTGAAAAGGGCTTCTCAAATGTACACAAAGTTTGAATGATACATGTTTATTTATAGAAAGGTCTGACCATGTTCCAACCCAACCCGTAGGCTGACATGACCTTGTCCGGCTGACCTGAACCATCATGGTCCAACTCAGTACAAACTGCCACGACCTGAACTATCCCATCCCAAACCATCATGGCCCTTTGGCTCAGGCCGCTAGGCATACTAGACCCAGCCCTTTCTACGGGCCTGTTTTCTGCGCAGCACACGATCATCCCCGACCCCCCCCCATGATGACGTGCTATTATGCAGCATTTCACATGGCTGGACCACCAAAATGCCTTCCCCGAAGACCGTTCCCACTCTCCACACTATCTCTAACATGTCCCCCCGCCCCCATGCTTTTTCTCCACTAATAGTCTCACCCGCTGCCTCACCCTCACAGTCCTCCTAGACCAACCATCACGAGATACATCATGTTTCCCCACCATCCTTCCCTAATGCCACTCCATTTCTAAATGTCTCGAACCTTCACCATCATACCTTTGTGGTGTCATGGGGTGTTAGATCATCGTTCACAGAATGTTATGCCATGTAATGAAGGTGAAAAAATCACTCGCCCATATCATTGTGAAGAATGAGATGAACATGAAGATCAAGGGGGAAGGTAGAATCATAAATGAAACCGAATGATAGGTCTTGTACTATATTCATGTTGTCTATTATTTTTCCATGTTAGAGAGATAATGAAGAACTAATTAATCAAATAGATCTAACCCCCATTTATTTCACAAAAGATAACTCCCATCCCGCAAGCGTTTGAACTCCAGATCAACCAATTCGTGGGCTAGTCGGCATTCATCATTAAATTTTTTAATTGGAATCAAATCACAAAGGAACAACACCCAACCATGTTTTGGATCAGTTGTCGACAATGGGTGATGTAGATTCATCATCGTTTATACATTTTCAGGCCTTTGATCCAAGTCTCGATATCTTATTCTTCATTGTAGTCTAGAGAAAAATAATCACTTTTTCACAGGATAATTGCATGGTTATGGTGAGAACCTTGAATTCCAAAAAAAACTAAATATCAACCAGATTGTTTCTTCATCGAAATAAAATATTTTTATTAAATATTTTATTACTAATACGTCACAAAAGTAAATTATGTACTTGACCCACATCAGCCAATGTTATGACTCACCTACGGTAAAAACGTTGTTCTGAACACAAAGTTCCCTCTATATTCTCATCTAGACCCTATATTTAATGAAAAAACTCTCTCATATTTTTTTTAAAAAGGTTCATTTTTTATCGATTTGTCTAGTGAACACCATGCCTCAGAATCACATGTCGTCTCAATGCCCCGCCTCATAGATTTCCCAATAAATTTATATAATTAAAACTATAGAAAATATAAGCCATTATGTTCTCCCCAACATTTTTTATGTCTATAAAATTAAAATAATGGGATTATCAACAATAATATGAGAGTACTAGGAATGAATATGAGCCATCAACTCCCATGTTCTCTCTTATAAATTCTCATACTACCAATGAAGGTTTTCCAAAGGGATCGAATACCCAAAAAGAATCTTCTTCTGTCAATCCTCGATATCCATCAGGTACTCTACAAGTGTTTCCCCATTATAAATTTCCTGCTCACCCCAGTGGTTGTTGTGGGATGAATCATCCATGTACCCTCTTAGATGTGACACATGTAAGAAATAATTTATTGGATGCAACTATGGGGGTAGTTCTAGGCAGTACACCACTTCTCCAACTATATAAAAAATCATAAAATGGATGATTTATCTCATATTGAACATTATCACCTTACTAAATCTCCAAAATCCTAGTTGAGTTATAGCCTAAAAGAATAGATGGTATCCCTTATCAAACTCAAGAGGCCTCTTTCTCATATCAGCAACTGACTTCTTCCAACTATGTGCTATCCTCATCCTCTCTTGGATGATCTGCACCTTCTTAGTGGTATCACATTCCACTCTAGACCCATGATTTAGGACCATCCTCGATCAGTCCCACAATGTGTTTACCTTTAGGGTATCCCATACAAGGCCTCAAATTGTTCCATACTAGTTGTATAGTGGTAGTTGTCATTGTACGCAAAATCTATAAGAGATTGGTGATCCTACCGACTACGAATGAATTCTACTATAGAAAAATATAGAATGTAAACCAAAATTTGAATGTTCTTATGAGTTTGTATGTTCATCCGTGGATGAAATTCCATGCTCAAGTGTAACTGATTCTAAAATGAATCCATCGACCATTCGCACAACTGAGATGGGAAACGAGATTCATGATCTAAAACAATCATCATTGGATCTCCATTAACTGTAACTATCTCCTATACATAGGCGCATCTCATGCTCTCTAACAAACCATAATTCTGCATTAGTAAGAAGCAGGATGACTTGGTGAGTTGTTAAATGACCACCCAGATAGTATAATGTCTCTTAGACGTGCATGGAAAACCTGTCATTATGTTCAATGATATACCATTTCACATCCACTTGGGTACCTCATGTGGTTGGGTAAATCCTGCTAGAACAACTTGCTCGACATTAACTTAATAAAATAATAGGTACTGAGAAATGTACTCTGCCACCGTGTTCTACATCCATATCAACCAGAACTGACATTGGAGGTCCTGGTACATCGTCACCACTCTTAGATGTTCAGATAAAGGGGAAGTGTGTAAATCCTTCCAAACCTAATCCCACAACGCAACTGGTATAACAATACACCCTATGAAAGGAACGGCGTTTTCCCCACCTATCGAATATCAATTAGGTGAATGCCCTATGGAAAACTAAGCATGTTGGGACTCTATTCAGTATCCTATACATGTACCTCCCGAACATGATTTTGGATTCGAGGGGCGAAAACAATAAACTAGAGGTAAGATGATCCAACTATATAAAAAAAGGGTATCAGCGTCAAGTCTAACTGGTACAATGCCTCACTCATCAATTACAAGTGGGATCTTAAATTGAGGGAATATTTTACTATGTTACCCTTCGAAGGAGTATAGACAATCTAAACGTCATTGGACTATAGGAACTCTAGAAATTACTTCTTTCTCATGCTTCTACCCTTCCGAGAGATAATAATCATGAGAATATTATTGTCATAATATAAGGTAAATTTCCCACCAATTAGGTAGTTTTTTTACATATTCAATGAATAAACAACCATTCATAGCTCATGATCATGGGTCGCATGGTTCGTCTACTGGTGCCCTAACTAGCATGAACCATATGAAATAACTTATTTCTCATAAAATGGGAAACAACCACGAATTTTTCCTTATTCATTATAGAACACTATGTACGTGGGTACTCTCAATATGGGAGTTCTCCTCAGCTCTGCCTCAGCTACTACAAGAACTCCTGGTACTTCTCTATCCACACAAATGTATTCCAATTCCATATCAAATCCATCAAGTGTATGGATACTCTATAGCATTTGGGTAGAAACCTTCGATAGTACCCATCCGAACCAAAATAACTCTGCACCTCAGTAACACTCTTGGGTAGTTACCAATAATGATCTTCTATAATATTTTCAGGATTCAATATGACTCCAAAAATTGAAATGATGCATCCTAGAAAGTGGCCCTCCATAATCAAGAATTGAAACATTCAGAGATTCCCATTTTTATGGTTCTCCAAGAGTGTGTGTAGGACCATCCTCAAGTGTATCAGATGCTCCTTCTTGATTGTCAAGTAATCTAGGATGTCATCAATGATGACCACCATGAACATTTCAATGTAAGGCTGGAAGATCATTATCATGAGTCTGATGAAGACCACATTGGAATTATTCATGCCAAACGACATCACCATGTTCGCGTCATGACTATTCCGACATATGAAGGTAGTATTTTGAATAAATTTATCCCATACATAAAGTTGTTGATAGCCAAATCTGAATCCAGTCTTTGAAAATCATTTCACTCCCATAACCTGGTCAAATAGGTCGGCTATCCTTAGTAGGGGATACATGTTATTCACAATCACCTTATTTAGTCCCCGTATGTCCACACATAACCTCAAACTCTCATATTCCTTCTAAAAAAACTGGGCTACCCATCGTGAAACACTAGGTCTCATGATTCTTTTCCTCTACTATTCATCCAGCAGTACCCTCAACCCACAAAGCTCTACAGGAGACATCCTATATAAAGGTTTAGATACCAGTTCCATCTAAGGTTATAGATCAATTAATAGTTATACATCCCTATGTGGAGGTAAACTGATGAAATCCTTGGGAATAACGTTCTCATGCTCCGACAGTAGTGTAGGAAATTTTGGAATCCTATCATTCAATACACTGATGGTGTGGCTAGACAACAAGTGGGTAATTGGGTGAACCCTTATATGAGTATATCAATCCTGCACTGCATGCATTCCCTTGTCACCAGAAAAGGACAACCTGGACCCATCACAACATACACACCACACTCTTCATGAAATAGTCATTATGAGCATAGACTATTGTTAATTAGTCCATACTGAGAATGTCATCGTAATTCCACGATGAATCTACCCCATGATCCTAGCCAAAACACTCACCTCCAATAGTAATGTCACATTTTCAACACCAATTTGTGGTCATAAAATCCTTTCATATACGAGTCTTTAAATGTAAGGGTTTAGACAATAGATCAACTAGAATTTATAAGACTCGAACTAGGGTCATGGGAAGAAAAGAATTACTCACACATATGTATATCAAAAATATATATAGGGTGTAAAAGAAACATGTTAAAACCAATAATCATCCCAACATCATTTGGTTTATAATATTTCATCAACTATAATTATTTGCATCCCTATCCACTAGATCCTTGAGCCAATGGTGGACTACCTAGGGGTGGTGGTGGTAATTTGTTAGACATACACCCAACTCTTACTGACATACTAGCTCATCATCTACATCCTTAATCCTATAGACCACCTTGCTCATGCCTCTTGATATTCCTCATCGGTCCCTTAACCGTCTCTAGATTTATCATATAGTGGGATAAACAATCTCATGCCTGATGTCGCTGATAGCAACATGAGTAACAAAATACGTCCTTTAGCTAACTAATTATTCCCTTTGAGACATGCACCATCGATCCCATTTATTTGTTTTGTCCATTGGAGATTTTGACCCTTTTGGTCCCTGTCAATATTTTTGTCTACCTACCACTGATAAATCAGCAACCTGGTGTCTACTAGTAGCTTCCACTACGGACGTCTTCTTTTCTAGAAAACTCTCCTCTATAAGAGCACTCTCTAGTACCCCTATATATGTTGTAATTCTACATGATATCATTGATTACCTGATCTCTTTTAGTAATACATACTGAATGGTCTATTCAATGTATAATGTGTGATTAATCTTGTCAATTGAGTTTCAGAAAGGTAATTAAACCATAATGAGAACTCTCTCATAGTGTGACTACCCCGATACAAATAATGGAGAATCAATATGCCCAATGTGCATAACATAACTAGGAAGAAAAAATCTATGAAGTTTTAATTGAAGTATTAGAATTAGATATTTTCTCTATAGTGTGTCTGGGTCACTATGATCAACCATTTCTCCATTTAACCTTGAAGAATACTTGTGGATATGACTTACAAATTTTTTGTAGGTGTCCTCACAAAGGGAAATACATGAGTAACTGCCTCCATCCAAACCTCGGCTACAGGAGGTCTTGCTAACCCCTCTACATGGGAGGTCGTTGCCTCTAGATATCATGCAACATGATCATTCTACATGCATTCTCTTCTGGTTACACTATTTGTACCTACATCTTGACGAGTGACACTACAACTAAAAAACCACCTGGAGGTTCCATATTAGGAAAAGGTCCTTGTATTGATTCCTCGTCACTAGGCTGAGTGTCCTCATGATCACCAAATGGAATCATGTATGGATTTCTAGGGGCAGGAGTCTTAAATAGATCAAAATGGTCCAAAATCAATAGAGTATAACTGGTCAACTGAATCAAAAGGGACATGATAACACACCCAATCCTTATATGATGCATGTACTGTAAATTTCCCCTATAACAGTTTTTTAGGTACTGGGTTGAAAAGAAGGCATCCATAGTCCGAGTGTATGGATAGGATGGTGGTCAAACCAACACTAGAGTCCCTGAGCTGAAATCCAAACATCAAACAATTAACACTATATCCCCAAACCAACCTCACAAAAACCCAATCCTTAATTAGAACCGAAACCCCCTCTGATACCACTATGTCACAACTCATCTTAGAGAGTCCCTTATTGTGAATACCCCAAGCCCACCTATAATGGGCTAGCGGATGGTGACCGAAATGAAGTAGGAATATCCAATAATGGGAGGCATTTTCTTATATACCAGTACACATTCACACATCTCCAAGACTAGAATGCTGCGATGTAAAAAACTATGTAAACTATAATGAACCATACATTACATACATTTTTTTTACTTCAAAATTGAAGCATACTTATTAAAACATATAACAAAACCATGGTAGGACCGTATATGTATAGTGTCTTTTGAAAATAGAAAACATAAACAACTGGTTCATAAATCATCTACATTGTCTCCCGCTTATTTAATCATATCCAGAGTCCCTTTTTGGAATATCCTAGTTAATACCCTTCTTCCTGACCTGGGGAAAAGAAAACATACAATGGGTGAGCTCAAATGCTCAGTAATGGCAAACAAAGGAAATATCAATCTTATCATATTCATATCAACATAACATTTTGAAAATATTATCCTGAAAAAAAGATCATAATATCATGACATGGGATAAATCATAGTAGTGAAATGAAATCACATTATTCATATCATTAGACATGAAACTTTGTTTAATACACATATAATCATAGAAAATCATTTCATATTAGTCAAGACTCATTTCCAAGACCATCATAGCTGAAAAAAGTCCATTACAGAACAGAGTTCACTCATCAATCCAGTCCTGTATCACTGAACTAGATTAACTTGATGTTTTAGCCATGTATATCTCATTAGATATAAATCTTTACCCAGTGCATTGGAGGTAGATATAGGTCCCACCAAATATGTAAAAATTCACCAATAGGTAAATATGGATTTAAAAAATTTTAGGAGGATAGAAATAATATGATATATTGAGGAAACATGGATGTGGATGATAAATATGCCACATTAAATTATGATGTATAAACAATCTCGGATAAAAATGAGATTGTGAGATTTTCCCTTACCTTAGGTCCGATATTCTTTGTACCTATTCGAACCTCCTGTATAATAATTTAAATAATGTTGTTGACTTATTCCAGAATCATACTCATCATTATGATATCATATATGGTCATATTCTTATCTTCTTATGAGTAATATTTCATTGCTAATTGTTATTCGAGTGTTCATTGCATTATGTTCTTATGTGTGTTTTGTCGAATAAATTCTTTTTCCTCTTTTTAGGTTATAGCTACATCATTTACAGAATGGTAGTAGTGTAATATATATAATATTTATTCTTTTAATTTGTTTATATAATCATGGTTTAATGAATGCCATGTAGAATGAATCGCATTGCATCGTGGAGACGGTAAGTCGTACGTACGCATGAGCCATGATATCATTCCCATAATTGTTGAATGGTGTTGGAGTGGATGATAGAATATCTCAGAATTAGTATCATGTTATAATATTTATATATAGTTATTCTTTAGACCATTATACCCATCCATGTAAGGTGGTGGTGGTAAAACAGATTACGCCACGGCGTGGAGACGGTATTCCGTACGTACCCACATGCGGTGATTTCGTTTTCCGTATGATAGATAGAAGGTTAAATGGGGTTGTTTCATATTTATAATAATAGATCAGAATATTAGTGATACTGATGGTATTTTTTTATGATGAAACAAATAATGAAGAAGATGTATAATAATAAATTAATTTTAAAGGATTGGTAATGGATATTACCTCTTCTTCGACGCGCCTCTTCTAAACATCCTCTTAGGGAACTAAAAATGGTCTTTGAAGAAGACTGGGACCTCTAGTATGTTTCTAGAGAACTAGAGAAGAGGAATGGATAAGGTTTGGCTGATCTTGAAGGCTCAAAATTTTATGAAGAGGAGAGGGAGGAGGTGCCCTTTTATAAGGGAGGAGAGGGGCACCTTTGGAAACATAAGAAATATTAATTTATAATAAATTCAAACCCAACTTAAAAACCTCCAAAAATGACTCAATTCGAAGATGAGATGAGATATGTATGTAATCTCATCAACCAATAAAATTTATATATCTTGGTAATTTATTTAAACCTTATCAAATTGATTTATCCTTATTTAATCTATTTAATTTTATTTGCAGTAATAATATTATAAATATTAAATTGTTATAAATAATTACTTATTAGTTTTTAATTGTTCATAATTGGATAATATATGACAATTTAGACCATTTGAATTTTAATTTATAATTTTCAAATATTTTTGTGATTTTTTAAACAATTTTATAATATAATATTTTAATAAAATAACAGTAGTATCAATTTTGACACTATTCATTTATTTGAATTTAAATAAAATCCACACATAGGATATATTTGAAAAAGAATATTTAATAGATTTATAACCTGTCGTATTCATCTAGAATATCCGTGGATCACATTAAATAGTTTATAGAATATTTATTTAAATATTTTTAGAACCATTTGTTTGATATTTCAATCAATAAAATGATTTCAACCTCACTATTGTGTCATCATTAATGATAATTATATAATCCCTACATATTATAAATAAATAAACATGATGTAGATAATTTTATTAGTATTCTGAATACTATTCATTTTCGATGTTTTATGATGTTTATCACTAAATTTAAATTATCAAACTAATAGGATATAAGAGAGTGACATGTTGTCACTTTCTTTGGTTTTATTTATAATTATATCATTTTTTTTGTCAATAATCCGTGAAATGAATCTATTCATACCCTTCGATGGTATGCGTCATCTTTTATTCATCCAGTAATATTTTGGGTGGTGTTTGGGTAATTTTATAATATTATCTTTACACTTAATTACCTAACATACCTTTAACTGTGGTAAATAACATTTACCGTAATTACTATTCATAATACCCAAAAATAAAAAGTTGCCTATTAACATAATTTAGACATACTAATTCCAAATATGGAATCAATTTTTCCGAATTAAAAACACAAATGGTGTAGTAATTAATTTAAAATTAATCGTGTAGTTGAAAAACAACTTGGTTTTGTTTAAAACATTACAAAATATTGAATTGATTTTACCAACTAATTTAATTTAAAATTAATTCTATTGACATAAATTATATTAAACGGTAAAAATATAATCTCTTTATAATTTAATACATTTTACTATTATAATTTAACCATTTAAATTATCCCGATGAAAAAAGTCATTTTTAATTAAAATTTAGCGTGTTTTTACAATTCATCAAAATAAGAACGTTGTCAGAAAAAAAAAGATATCCAATGTAAATTTTTATATATTTATTCAAAATAATAAGTTTATTTTGTAAAATTGAACTTATAAACTTGTCTAAAATTATATTTAAAATTGGTGCGCCGTCAAAAGGTGGTAACACTGCATTTTTTTTAAAATAACTCTTTTATCCGAAAAATTGATTTTGGTTTCATATCTCATTCTATAATATGTGTAAGATGAATTATAATGTTATAATATTCAAAATTTGGTTAATAATATTCATAAAGGGTAGTTCAAAATATTATAATAATATATCATTGTTTAGTGAAACTCGGTATTGTGTATAACGCAAGCTATCGAGGAAGGTTGCTCTTGCGTGTTACGCAAGACAAGCCAGTGTTGTGTGTAGTGAAATATTCCATTGGTTTTTCGTATAACAAAACACATAAAAAAACATATTTCTCATAAAATCTTAGGGTGTTAAATTCTTCCGCCCTTAAAATGAATTTCTCCCCCGAAATTCGTCACTTTGTAACAAACAGATGAGGATACCTCTCCCTCATCATATCCTCAAGTTACCATGTGGCTTCTTCTAATTGGTGGTTCCTTCATAATACGTTAACCAAGCGAGTGGACTTATTTCGTATAACTTTTTCTCTACGATCCAGAATTTCTATCGGCTATTCTATATAAGAATGATCATGCTCCGACGGTACAACTTCTGATCATAGTACATGTGAAGGATCAGGTATGTACTTTATCAGGAGAGATACATGGAACACATCATGAACTTGAGAGTGATTTGGTGGAAGTTCCAGTCGGTAAGCTACCTTCCCAACAGAATCCAATATTTCAAAAGGACCGATATACATAGGGCTCAGTTTTCTATTCATTCCAAATCTAATTACTCTTTTCCAAAGATATATTCGTAATAACACTTTATCACCAACTTCAATTGCTAGGTATTTTCTTTAGTTGTCGGAATAACATTTTTGTCAACTCTGAGCTACTCTTTTGTGTTTTTGAATAGTTCTAACCTTTTCTGCCATGTCATCAACAAGATCAAGTCCTAATATCTTTCTTTCCCCAACTTCATCCCAGCAAGTTGGAGTTCTACATTTTTTTCCCTAGAGAGCTTCATAAAGAGCCATCTCAATATTGGAGTGAAAGCTATTATTTTAATAAAACTCCACCAAAGGTAGGTGTTGATAACAACCACCATTGAAATATATAGAGTAATCTCTCAACATGTCATCTAATGTTTTAATTGTCTTCTCAGACTAACTATTTGTCTGTGGATGATAAGCAGTGGAGAAACTCAACTCTGTATCTAGAGAAAGCTGAAGACTTCATGAAAACATCGATGTAAACCTCAGATCCTGATCACATACAATTTAAAGTGGTACTCAATGCAATCATACCACATCCTTTACATATATATTGTCAAGTTGATCAAGATAAAAATCCTATTTAATATCAATTAAGTTTCCCGACTTCATAAGATGATAAACTATAACCCAAATAACATTATTGCCTTTGGATGTTTTAGGAAGTCCAGTGACAAAGTCTATAGTGATGTATTCTGATTTCCATTCTGGTATGGGTAGTGGTTGTAACATCCTCTTAGACTTCTGTCTCTCATCTTTAACTTGCTGACAATCCAAGCATCAAGAGACAAATTCAGCAGCATCTCTTTTCATGCCATCCCACCAGATGTACTCTTTCAGATCCCTATACATCTCTGTGCCTCTATGGTGAATAGAGAATAAAGAACTATGAGCCTCATCAAATACTTCCTTATTTAATTTTTCGATGGGAGGAACACAAACCCGATTCCTGGACCTTTTATATCATCAAAATAAAAATTCAATTCAGGAACATTCCTCACATTCTTTTGTAACTCTACATCTTCTTTTTGTGCCTCTTTAATCATCACATGTATTTATGGTTAAAAATTCATTTGAGAAAGATTATATTTTCCCCTTCCAATATAATTCCAAGATCCATCCTTTGTAAATCCATAAATATTGGATCTTTTGTGATCCTCATCATGGATAAGCAAGCATGTTCTTGTTCAATAAATATGTATTCCACCTTCTTTTCTTTCCTAGTGTGATAATGAATTGAGGAGTCGTAATCCTTAATCAGCTCCAACCATCTTCTTTGGCGCATATTCAGTTCATTTTTTGTGAAAATATACTTTAAACTTTTATGATCAGTATAAATATCACACCTTTCACCATAAAACAATGCGTCCAAATATTTAATACAAAGATTACTGCAACTAACTCCAAATCATGAGTTGGGTAATTTTGCTCCTTGATTTTCAACTGTTGTGAGGCTTAATATATCACCATATCATTTTGCCTGAGAACACACCCCAATCCCTTCTTGGATGCATCACTGTAGATCACAAACCTTTCTCCAATACAAGGCATTGTGAGCACATTTCCACCGGATAAACTTGTTTTTAAATCCATGAAATTATCTTCACGCGCTTCTGTCTAATCGAACATAACTCTTTTTCATGTCAACTAGGTCAGTGTAGTAGATAATCATGAAAAAACATTCACAAAACTTTGATAATATCCAACCAAACTAAGAAAACTTTGGATCTCAGTTTCTGTTGTTGGTCTCGACCAGCTTTTGATAACCTCTATTTTTGTTGGATCCACAAATATCCCTTATTTTGAGATTATGTGACCCAAAAATGAAACATTTTTAAGCCAAAATTCACACTTGGTAAATTTGACATAAATATTCTCCTTTATTAGGGTATTTAATACAATTCTCATGTGATCATCATGTTCTTCCTTTCTCATTGAATAGACAAGAATATGGTCTATAGAGACTACAAAAAACTGATCAAGATAGTCTCTAAAGACTCTATTTATTAGATCAATGAAGATAACAGGGGCATTAGTAAGACCAAATGGCATCACTATAAATTCGTAGTGTCTATACCTTTTATAGAAAGTCGTCTTTGGTATATCCTTACTTTTGACCCCTAATAGAAGATACCATGAGCAAATATCAATATTGGAAAAGTATTGATCTCTACGTAGTTGGTCAAATATGTCACAACACATGGGAGAGGATATTTGTTCTTGATAGTGATCTTGTTAAGTTCTCGATAATCAATGCAGAGTCTCATCGATCCATATTTCTTCATAACAAATAGAACTGGTGCTCCCCAAGGTGATGTACTAGGGCGTATGAATCCCTTATCCAGATTATCTTGTAGTTTCTTCTTTAATTCGAGAAACTCCATTGGGGAAATTCTATAAGGTGTCTTTGAAATGGGCATAGCACCCAATATGAGTTCTATTGAAAAATTGACTTCACTATTTGGTGGGGAAATACATCATCAAATTCTCATACAATGGAAATATTCTTAATCGTGAGTTTCTATCCAACCATTTGAGATAAATAACCTTCATTTATCGGAATGAAGACCCATAAGATGGAAGAAATTTCCATTTGAAGGTTATGTTCATCCTTGCATCGATAGGTGATCATAGATTGATCTAGAATAGGAAATGTGACTTCCCTTATTTGGAAATTGATATGAGCTCCATATAAAGAAATCCAATCCCTGAAAAGAATCACATCAAATTCCACTATAGGAAGGATCACAAGATTTGCAGGAATCACTTTCCCACAAACATCAACCAGGGAAAAATTGTAATATTTTGATGTTACTGTTGTTCCATTAGAAGTTGTCACAGCTAACTCACCAGCTAATCGTTGGGGTAGTATGGTGATACCAATAGAAAATTATTCATAAATAAATGAGTTGGTAGATATAGAATAAAATAAAATATTTTCTACTTTAGAGTGGATGGTTTGTGTACCTTTCACCACTTCTTTATCATACTCCACATCACCGATTTAAATTGCATGGGACATTCCTTTTTCTATGGCCATAATAGTTTGTTGACGTCGATCATCATTATCAACCCATGGATTAGGGAATTGATTGGTATAATGCCCCATTTCCTTGAACTTTTAACTTTGAATTGTAGAAGGTGAATTCTGTGTAGCCTTTTCTTTGTTCGCGTCACTAGACATCTTTTTCCCATGACTGCGGCATTCAAATTCTTGATGACCTTCTTTACCACATTTAAAACATTTACTTGTCCATTTAAGACAATTACCTCCATGTTTCTTTCCATACATTGAGCATAAGGGAAAACTTAATTTTTTCAGTGTGGTCTTTAGATTTTCCTTTGAATTCCATTTTCCTCTTCATATCAAACACATATGACTGATTGGTTACTCCAATCTCCATATCAACCTTAAGAGAACATCGAACAATTTCCTCACAGCTATTGAAGTCCCTTATATCTAATTCCCTTCAGAGACTTGGTCTGAAGACACTAAAGAATTGATCAATCTTACTCTCAGGTTGGATAAAAATCCAAGAAACGTACCTTGCAAGTCTTGTAAACTTTTCTTTGTAGGTACCAACCGATTCGTCATCATTTTTCTTTAGTTCAAGAAACTCCTTGTCCATCTTTGTTTGAAGAATGTGAGGGATATAATTATTGAAAAATAAGTTCTTGAGCTCATCCCATTCCATGGACTAAATTTTGTCTCTTTGCCTCGTATTCTTGATATGATTACACCATTGACCTACTTCACCTTCCAAACGATATATTTCTAAGATGACTTTATCATGTTCAGAACATTGTTGAACTGAAAATATGTTATATGTGGTACTAATCCATTGTTCCTCCACTAATGGATCTGAAGACCTGTTGAATGAAGGTGGACACTGCCTCATAAAGGATTCAACAGAATGTTGCTTCTTCCTTTGCTTGTTTTGAAGTCCTGCATGATTCCTATCTTGAGAAAGCTATGTGAGCATGGCTACAAGATATTGAATTCCATCTCCCAAAACATTTGGTTGCTTAGGGGGGAAATCATTGCATTGCCCGTCGCTTTCTGCATTAACACGGTTCCTTCGGGTTCCAGCCATTGACTAAAACCAAGAATCATAGTGTGAGAAACACTAATCATAACAGGAAATCCACATAATCAAGAAGAAAATTTAACACTTTAGGTATTATCATAGGTTATTTATTTCCATTTATAAAAGACTAATATTGTGTTATATGCTTAGAAATATCCTTAGGGTTCTTACTAAGGCTTTCACATCCTAGTTCCCAAATGTTGACTATACCTTTCCTCTGATTCCAACTATAATGACCCATACATTACATACATTGTTTTTACATCAGAATTGAAGTATACTTATTACAACATATAACAAAACAATGACAAGACCGTATAAGTATAGTGTCTTTAGAAACTGAGAAACGTAAACAAATAGTTCATAAATCATCTAAATTGGATCCTACTTATTTCATCATATCTAGAGTCCCTCTTTGGCATATCCTACTTAATACCCTTCTTCCAGACCTGGGGTAAATAAAACATACAAAGGGTGAGCTCAAATGTTCAGTAAGGGGAAAAAATGTAAATATCAATCGTATCATATTCCTAAGAGCATAACATTTTGAAAATCATATCCTACAAAAGAGAACATAATATCATGAAATGTGATAAATCATAGTAGTGAAATGAAATACCAATATTCATAACATATTACATGAAACTTTGTCACATACACATATAATCGTAGAAAATCTTTTCATATTAGTCAAGACTCATTTCCAATTCCATCATATCGGACAAAGTCCATTACTGAACCGAGTTCACTCCTCATCCCAGTCCTGTATCACTGAACCAGATTAACTTTCCATTCCATCCATGTCTATCTCATGAGATATAAATCTTACCCAATGCATTGGAGAGAGCTATAGGTCCCACCCATCTCATAATGAAACCATTCTTATGTGTGCCACAAAATCAGAAATCATACATCATAACATAACCCATGTAATAAAAATTGGATTCTTAAACATAATGCAATCATAAAATAATCCATATAAGAAAAAAATACTTCTTAAAAATAATTCCATCATAACATAATCAAATCAATTTAATAATAGGGATATAAACAGAACCCTATATTATCTTAGATAGAAAATAATTTTGATTAAACACTTGAACTCTATTCGTGAGGAAAATATCTTTTCTACATCAAAAACATTTTTCCTTTCGCAACATGCCATAAAATTTTAAACTAAAAGAAGTTAGGTGAAAATAATCTTGAAAACGTGTAATGTATTCTGCATGGAAATTATAAATTCATGTCGTATAAGTTAAAAAGAACATTCCTCTTGTACTTTGGCTGGAAAAGTCAAAAAATATCTCGTACTAAAAAAGACAAAAGGTTCTGTTCATATCTTTTACTAAAAACTCATTAATAGGTTAAATTGTATTTAAAAAATTTTAGATGATTGAAAAATATGAAATATTGAGGAAACATAGATGTGGATGTTAAATATGCCCCATTTAATTTTGAAGTATAAACAATATTTGATAAAAATGAGATTGCGATATTTTCCTACACAATAGGTCTGATAGGATTTGGGCGTATCCAAACCTCCTGTATAATGATTTAAATAATGCCATTGACTTATTCCAGAACCATACTCATTTTTATGATATCATATATGGTCATATTATTATCTTCGTATTAGAAATATTTCATTGATACTTGTTATTCGGGTGTTCATTGCTTTATGTTATTATGCGTGTTTTGTCGAATTAATTATTATTCCACTTTTTAGGTTATAGCTACATCATTTGAAGAATTCTAGTAGAATAATATATATCATATTTATTCATTCAATTTTTTTAAATAATCATGGTTTAATGAAGATCATGTAGAACAAATCACACCACATCGTGGAGACGGTAAGCCGTACGTATGCACGAGCGACAATATCGTTCCCATAATTATTGAATGGTATTGGAGTGGATGATAGAATATCTTAGAATTAGTATAACGTTATAATAATAATATATATTTATTCTTTACACCATTATACCCATCCAAGTAATGTGGTGGTGGAAAAACAGATTACACCATGTCGTCGAGAAGGTATTCCGTACGTACGCACCCGCGGTGATTTCATTTTCCTTAGGATGGATAGAAAGTGAAATGGTGTTGTTTCATATTTATAATAACATATCATTATATGAGTGATACTGATGTTATTAATTTATTATTTAACAAATAATTAAGGAAAATTATAAGAAAAAATAAATTTGAAATGATTGGTATAGGATTTTACTTGTTCTTCGACGCGCCTCTTCTAAACCTCCTCTTATGGAACTAAAGTTGGCCTTTGAAGAAGACCAGGACCTCTAGTATGTTTGTAGATAAGTGGAGAAGAGAAATGGATAGGGTTTGGCCCAACTTGAAAGCTCAAAATGTTATTAAGAGGAGAGGTAGGAGGTGCCCTTTTATAAGGGAGGAGAGGGACACCATTGGAAACATAAGAAATATTAATTTATAATAAATTCAAACGCCACGTAAAAGCCTCCAAAAATGACTCAATTCGTATATGAGATGAGATAGGGATGTAATCTCATCAACCAATAAAATATGGGCATTTTGGGAATTTATATTAAACCTAATCAAATTTGTTTATCCTTATTTAATCTATTTAATTTTATTTGGGGTAATAATATTCTAAATTTTAAATTATTAAAAATTATTACGTATGTGTTTTGAATTGTACATAATTGGATAATTTATGACATTTTGAACTATTTAAATTTAAATTTATAATTTTTAAATATTTTTGTGATTTTTAAACAATTTTATAATATGTTATTTTTATAAAATAACAATAGTGTCAATTTTGACACTATACATTTATTTGAATTTAAATAAAATCCACACAGAGGATATATTCGAACAAAAATATATAATATATTCTTTACTTTTCATATGAATCTAGAAAATTCGTTGATCACATTAAATAGTTCATAGAAAATTTATTTAAATATTTTTAATAACATTTATTGGTTGTTTCAATCAATACAATAATTTCAACATCACTATTGTGTCATCATTAATGTTAATTATTTAATCCCCAAAAATACTAAATAAATTAACATGATGTAGATAATTTTATTTTATTTATATATAATATTTATGTTCGATGTTTTATAACGTTTATCACTAAATTAAAATTAGTACATTTATAAGTTATAAGAGAGCGACATGTTGTCACATTCTTTGGTTTTAGATATAATTATATCAATTTCATGGTCAATAATCCATGAAACAAATCTATTATGACCCTTACATGATATGGGTCGACTTTTATTCAACCAATATAATTATTCCAGGTGTTATGGTGATTTTATAATATTATTTTTACACTTAATTACCTAATTTACCATTAATTGTGGTAAATAGAATTTATCGTCGTTACTATTCATAATGCCCAAAAATAAGAAGTAGTATATTAACATAATTTTTATCTACTGATTCCAAATATAGAATCCATTTTTCTAAATTCAAAACATATAATTTTTAGTAATTAATTTAAAATTAATCTCGTTGTTGAAAAAAACGTGGTTTTGTTTAAAACATTGATAAGATTGAATTGAATTTACCTTCTAATTCAATGTAAATTTAATTCTATTGACATAAATTATATTAAATGGTAAAAATATATTTTATTTATACTTTTAAACAATTTAATATTATAATTTAACCATATTAATTATCTCGTTTAAAAAATTTGTTTTCATGTAAAATTTACCGTGTTTTTACTATTCATAAAAATAAGAATGTTGTTAGAAAAATATCAAAAATATATCCAATGTAAATTTTTTATAATTATTCAAAAGAATAAGTTAATTTTGTAAAATTGAACTTAAAATCTTGTCAAAAATTATATTTAAAATGGGTGCGCCATCAAAAGGCGGTAAAACTGCATTTTTTTAAAAAATAATTCTTTTATCTGAAAAATTGATTTAGTTTTCATAACACATTCTTGATAATGTGTAAGATGAATTTTAATGTTATAAATTGCAATTTTTTTTAATAATATTCATAACGGCTAGCTCATAATATTATAAAAATATATCATTGTTTAATCAAACTCGGTATTGCATACAACTCAAGCTATCGAGGAAGGTTTCTCTTGCGTATAATGCAAGCCAAGCCAGTGTTGTGTGAAGTGAAAGATTCCATTTGTTTTGCGTATAACATAAGACATAAAAAATATATATTTCTCATAAAATCTCTGGGTGTTACATAAACAATGCATGAACACACATGATTCCAAACATTGAGTGAAATAGTGAGAAACTACAAAGAAAACAAGGCTAGAATAAAATCCCTCTAAAATAATGAGTCTATCAATGTGAATGTATATGTTCCTAAAGACCCTTCCACAGAAATCCCTACATGAAGGGTATGTTTATTATAGGTGTTTATATCTATAGGAGCACATCATGTGTGTTGTATCACTCTTAGAACCACATGGTTCTGTTCCACCTTGAACTCTATGATAGCATCAATCATCTACAGAAGACATGAGACGTGTCGGTAAATTTTATTTAGGGGTGTGTAAAATAGTACTTTGTAGGACACCACAAAACCACAAAGGAATTCCACAAAGAATTAAATTATGTACCCCGACAAAAAATACACAATGTATACCTCATAAAAATACATGAAGTATATCACAACGAAATATGAAAATAATAACAACAATAAATACATGATATATTCCACAAACAAATACATGATGTATTGCACAAAAGAATACATGGTCAACTCAAACAATATTTGTCTATAAAATAAATAGAATAATTATACAACATAGTATACAGAACACCCAGTATTGATAAGACACGAAGTCTCGGTATGAAATGATGTCTTGGTGAGAAAAATAGTCTTGGAAAAACATGGATTCCTAGTACGTTATAATGTCATGGTTGGTCATTCTTCCCCAAAGTCATATAGTCTTCAAGTTACATAATTTCAATATCACAGCCAACCACATGATTTTACTCCTAATGAACTAGTTCTAGGAGAACCTACTTCTAATGACAATAGGCTTAATTCCAACATCCATAAAGTGAAAATTTGCGTATCTCAAAAGGAACATCTCATATGAATAGTCCCAATGCCTTAAAAAGATCAAAAAATAGACACACTGTTTGAATGTTACGACTATTTGTATAAAAATGTCTGACCTTGGTTCAGTCCAGGTCCGACCCTACATGACTGGGTCCAATTGGCCCGACCCAACCTGTTCCGGCTCGGCCCAAACCATCCAAGACCGATGGGCCACTTGTCCTAGTCCGATGTTTAGCTAGGGTGGCCCAGATCACCAGTCCAACCCGCTCTGCTGGCCGATTCACTGTGTCACTTACGGTTCGTTCCAACTGCGTGCCCCCCATGCTGATGTGGATTCATGTTGCGTTTTATGTGATTTTCCCACCACACCACCCTCCCCCACGACGTTTTATATGTGGGTACATTTGATGTCAAACCAAGACTAATCCCTCAATCAACGCGGTAGCCTCCTACTGCGGCTCATACCCTTCGGTCATGATGGCTCCATCATGGCCCCACACATTCCATGATTTACCTCCACTGACCACCATGCCGGTGGTCATTCTCTCATGCACTTCATAGAATGACCCCACAGGGGCCCGTCATGCCAACACCACTTTCTCCCCCACTAGAGGATTTCCGTATTTCCCTCACGCTCCACCTTGATTATAAGAGGATTACCTTCACCGTCATGCATCCATGGTGTCGTGAGGTGTCACATATTTGGTCTCAGATCATTTATCCATGAAATGATGGTGGAATAATTTCCCACCCATACAATAAAAATGATTGTGAAGAATAAAATGAAGTAGTAGGAAATGATATGCAATAAATATCCCGAAGGATCGATCACAGAATTTTTTGTCACCCTTAATTTTTCATCGTTAATGGGATCAGGAAGAATGAATAAATAACGAAGATCAATCCCCTATTTCATTCCCGAAAGATAATTTTATTCCTGCAATCCATCAAACCGCGGATGAAACTGTTCATGGGTTGTTCTATATTCTTATTTGAATTTTAGAATGGAGAACTAGTTGCAATAAAACAACACCAAATATGTGGTTTGTATAAGTTGTTGACAAGGGAAGAGTTAGGTCATTTTTATTATTTTATCTATTGATCATTGATCCAAGTCCCGATAACTAATATATCTTCTCTATAAAGATAAATTACTTCTATTAATAGTATGTGAGTTTTAGGTTTATGGTGACAACCATGATTTCCTAAATAAACTCAAATATAAAGAAATGCATCATTGAATCAAAATAATATATTTTAATTTAATATTTAATTACAGATACATTAAGAAACTAAATTCTATAGTTGACCCACATTGGATAATGTTAATACCATCATAGGGTAAAATCATTGTTTAAATGTCAACGATAACATTATATTTCAGATCGAGACACTCATTTAGATGTTATATTTATTTATATAAAAAATACTTTCACATTTTATTAAAAACTGATCATTTTCATCAATTTTGCAAGGGATGTAGGGCCTCAAAATCACACTCCATCTCATCTCGTGGTCTCAGAATTTTCCCGATTAATTTTTAAAAATAAGACCAAACAAAATATAATTCATTAGATTTTAGTACATCTTCTTGAGGATAATTGAATTCTAGAAACCCTGAATTCGTCGTATCCTTTCTCTTCATTCATAACCAAAGATATACCTTTTTTACATTCTTGACCGTATCTAGTAACAATGGTTGAGTAATAATTTGGGGTAGGATACATAATGGCCCTTATCTAATTATTCCCATTTCAAACATTATTTGGTCCTTGATCTATGTATCTCCATTAATCCTCATCATTTCCAGAAAAATATATATTTTCTAATTAATGCATCAGCAACCTTGTTTTCTCTATTGAGGTGATAATGAATGTAAAATTCATAGTCATTTTGATGACACAACCAAATCATTTTCCTCATGTTCAATTACATTTGTGTGAATATATAAGTGGATGATTTATTCTCTTTGTGTATATCACCTTTCTCCCCAAAAATATAGTTCCTCCACATGTTTAAAGATTAAATAACAATAGTGATATTTAGGTCATCTGTTTGATAGATCTACTAATTAAAATGTAACAGTAAAGATGCATATGATATCACCTTTTCATTTGGCATGATAATGCACCCCTCTCATTACAAAGATTCGTAACTCAAAATAACGTATCCTTATCTGGTAGAGGGATGAGTTAACATAGGAAGAGTAAAATATATCTTATATATTTCATAGATTCATTTTTTACACTACATGGTCTAGATAAACTTATAACCTTTATGAATTAAAAGGGTTAGTGGATTATAATGTATTGAAAATTTATTCATAAACGTCATATAATATCCCTCTAAACCAAAAAAACTATGAATATAATTTACAATATTTGGATATAGCCACTCCTTGAAATTCATTGTCTTAGTAGCGTCAACTAAGTATCCTTAATTAGTTACAATGTGACCCAACAAATAAACACGTTTTATCATAAAATAACATTATATAAATTTTCCAAATAGTATTTCAAACCTCAATGTTTTCAATATAACCATTAGATTATCATCATTATCATCATGACTTTTGTAATATATGAGAATATCATCAATAATAATTAACAAAAAATTTATCTAAATAGCCTTAGAAAAATAATCTATTCATTAAATCCATAAATATAGTAAGATAATTACTCTATCTGATGGTCATAACAATAAATTAAAATTCTCTATATCTTTATTAAAAGACTGTCTTTAGAATATATTTTT
Source organism: Viscum album (assembly GCA_963277665.1). Taxonomy (NCBI): domain Eukaryota; kingdom Viridiplantae; phylum Streptophyta; class Magnoliopsida; order Santalales; family Viscaceae; genus Viscum; species Viscum album. The sequence continues at coordinate 324,832,111 of OY728156.1, forward strand.
CATCACCTTTAATTGATGATATGTATATCAAAGATCAGTCTTAGATAAAAATTGTAACACATGAAGATAGAAAAATAAATCACAAATCATTGGGATAGGGTACTTGTTCTTCAAAAGTATCCAAAAAAGTTTTACATAATCAATGCATAGTTTCATTGATCCATATATTGACCATCAAACAAGGTGACCCCTAATGAGACACACTTGGTTTTACATATAAACTCTCAAAATGATCCATAAGATTTCTAATTAATTCATATATTTCAAAATATTACATTATATATAGGTTATTTGATATCAAGATGTATCTAGATATTAGATCAATTGAGTACTATAACTCTCCTTCATAGGGTAGACTAGGTAACATCTCATGAAATGAATCAATGTATTCTAGATTTTTTGAGACATTTTATATTTTTATACTTTAATTTCTGTCGTCCACTTCACCAAAAATATCTATAAATAAGTTTAAAAGATGTGATTCTAGAAATTCTTAAATTGGGATATATCTCTTCTGAAAATAGATGTAGGTTTTCGATTCAAGACTATTTATATTTTCTTTATTCAATAGTTTTTCATATCATTATAACATGTGAGGTAGTCCAAACCTAGTATAATTTCAATATTTAACTTGATAGTGACTACTAGAGTTGCATGTGGGATTGTTCTATCCAAATTCAACACAAGAGTTTTTGTATACTATTGATTCATTGATAATACATCCATGATCAATGGAAGATTAAAGTACATATTCATGTTTAGGTAGTGATTCATTATTCAAAAATTGATTATATAATTCAATTCATAGAACTGTAATAAAAAATTACATTCTATTTTGGAGAGAACAATGACATTACCTACCCTCAAACAACTCGGTGAATTTACATATTTTGTTTTTATAGAACATGTTTGACCTTGATCAATTTCCATATAAAAATGTTTATAGTGGTTTCATTTCCTTAACATCTGATTTGAAAAGTTATTATAAATGCGAATGAGTTATCTACAATTGATTCGTTGGAATTTAGGTAGGATCGACACCATCATCTCTTTTTCATTAGCGTTGAGAAGATTCAGTGTAACCTCACCATGATTGTTCTAATCTATATGACCATCTCTTCCATCCTGGTAATATTTTATAACTACATACACATTATTATTCTAAATCCATCGTCCCAAATTTGTTATATATGAGTTGTTGAACAATTTTTTGGGTGTAATGATAATTTCATGAAAATTTTATCTCATATTTTCCCTCCGATTCCTTTTTCAATCTTCTTCAATTCTATTAATTCCGTGTACAACGATTTTCATAAAATAGAGGTATTATTAATTTGAAAATATTCCTTTTAACTCTCCCCACTAAATAACATCAACCCTAATTCCGGGATTCATGATTTTAGTCAGTTTCCAATAGATAGAATATTCTACCTCTATTTTTTATACTTCTAATGTGACATTCCCTCATTAGGAATAATGGAGTACAAAATGAAATTCTACACAGAGCTTATCAAATGCACAGAAATCAATAAGTGGGAAGATCAACTACAAGTGGGTGTCTGTTGATGCATAAAAGACTCAATAAACAGTTGTTCCCCATTAGGTTAATCTACTATCTCATCATGATTCAAGTTATTTTTAATAAATTGATTTAGATTATTAATCATTCTCATCAGGTTCTTCATTAAAACTACCGTCATATGGTCATCAGTGCGTTGTCTGTTGCTCTCATCATTTATGTCTTTCCACCTATTTTCCACTATTTTTTAAAATGACAAATCCTTATTCAGAAAAGTATTTCTTATAAGTATATTATAATTAAAAAGGAATTATACTCTGTAATATATCTTTCTAATATATGTTACTCTTTAAAGGGAAATACATTTTATATATATCCTTCAAAATTGTTCATAAAAATCTTATGATTAACAAAACATATCCCAGGGGAGTCCCAAACTTGTAGTCCTAAAGGCTCATTTTCATTCACCAGTAACAATTTGAAGCATACTCAATGTAGTTTTTTGAGTTTTTACCCATTGATACATATATTCTATATCCACATCCACTCGTTCATATCCATACATTGATTTATTTTTTCAGAAACTACTTACATGATACATCACCAAAAAACAATGTGGTTTTCCTATAATTATAATTTTCTATAGGGTTCATCCAAAATTTTTTGAATCCTAATTTTCAAAAATAACTAAAAAACTATGTTATACAGACTATGAAATCACACATTTTTATTACATAAGTATTTTATTTACATGGGACAAATAGATGATATTTTTATGTTTATTATCATGGAAATACAGAATAACAATAAATGAAAACACAAAATATTTATCTTATAGAAATTAAAGGCTTATTCATGGGTTGATTCTATGTAAAATAATTTCACATCCAATTTAGGGGACATAAATCAATGAAATGTCCAAAGCATGATGCCATGTGTGTGAAACTATTTTCATGATATCATGAGGAATATTAATATGAATGTATGGAATTTTATTACTGAATCAACAATGGAAAATTTGTAATATCATAATTAATAGAACATGAATTCGATAATGGAAATGTGGTTAAAAATTTTATCTTCGAAACTTGTAATAATGTCACTTATATTAATCACCATGGTGTTGAAATTTAGGATTACCATTGTTATTCACCAAGGTATCGTTAAACATTTCATACATATAGACTAAATTCATTACCCATATCATTGGAGTAAATATATAGTTTCACCCTTAATATGTATTTATTTCATGTTTTTCACATAGAACATACCAAATTATTTCATTGATATACAATGGATGTTATATAATGTGTTACATATCAGAATTATAGCCTAAAAAAGAACTTATATACATGATCGTTACACCATTTGTTTCTGATGAAACAAGAAAGTGGTTTTGTTATTTATATGTCCCTGCATAAAATAAATAATTTATATATCTAGGTGAATAAATTTCTTAAATATAATTGGATGATATCCACAAAATTAAAATAGAAGATATTTTGTTGAGGAGAAGAGACAAAATTTGAGAAGCAAATTCTGTGGCATAATTGGTATAAGACATGGTTTTATAAAAGGGTAAAATTGAAGGGGAAGATGGTATCCCATTTATAGAACATATTTTTTATATAATGGTATGATCAATAAGATTTTATAAAATTTAAATAATAAATATTATAATACATAATAAAAACTAGGTTCTTTTTTGGGAGAGAAAAGATAGAAAATTCTCTTATCTTGAGGGGTTATTCATAGATCTTGAGAAGTAGAACCATGGTAAATTGGAACCACCTAAGATATACAATGGTTTTTAAAACATGTATTATTAGTGTAAGAGGAATTTTGAGTGAATGGAAATGGTGAAATGGGTGGGTTTTTATAGGAAAAGTGGAGGATTTGTATAATAAATTCCAACGATTATCCTAAAAAATATTGGTTCTGGAAAATTCAAATCCATTATATTTTTAGTGATTAATTCATAGGATTTTAGAAATATGGGGTCATATTACACATTAATTTAACCAAAAAACATAGAATCGTATAGATTACTTCTTTTGGTATGGAAAATTATTGTTTCCTCAAAATAATTTTTAAATGTCAATGTTTTTATTTTTGACTACAAAAATTCAGTTATAGGTTTGCATATAAATTAATATATATTAATATACGTGATATTAATAAAATAAAAAAATTAACTTCACATATTTTGGTTATTTTTTTATTAAATCATTATGGTATTATACATACAAAAAACTAAAACGGTATTTTACTATTCCCATAAAAACAATGTATTTTGTGATTTTTAAAAAATTTCACCCTAAACTAATTTCAATGTGATGAAATAGAATATGAAGTTTATTTTATGAGAATAAATTAATAAATAGGATAATTATAACTCTTAAAAATAATGATATTTATTTATTAAAAAATAGAGGGTAAAAATTCATACTAAAATTTAATGAAACATAAAAATTATCCAGGGAATAATAAATATTTTATATCATTTATATTTATATAAGAGTGTCATTATCATAACATTTGATTAAAAATGATATATTTAATAATATATTATTTTATTATAAAAATTTATATTTTTTTTGGAAAAGTACAATTTGGTTCTGTAAAATCTAATTATCCAATTCCATCTCAGTTAAACTAAAATTTTAATTAAAAACATGTCTTAAAAATAAATTTACCAAATAAATTTTTTATTTATATATTGTAATAACAATTTTATTACCTATGTAAATGACAAATAATACCTTATAAGAGTCATGTAACTCATAAGGGATGGTGTTTGATAGTGACAGATTAATTTGGTGGATCCGATAACATTAGCCCTTTTGTATTTTATATTAACATTAAAATCTCTCATATGAGATATTGTTCATTCATCACTAATTGATTCTTATCTAGCGCTTTCTCAAGGGAACACTATAGTGATGATACCAACCCCACCATGTTCAAACAAATGGGGTTCATATGACATGACTCTACTAGTTGAGGCCATTCATTCTCTTTTGTGGATTAGATATTCTTTATCATTTTATCTTAAGAACATTTTCTATAATTTAAAAAAATTTACCAAGAATATTGTTACCAATAGTTATATAACGGTAAAATCATAATGGTCTCATTTCCATTTATACTATATAATTACTAATTTATTATTAAAGAGATGTGGTTTTGTCGTGTAAAAATAAAATAACACACATTTTTAAGAAACATATTTCATTTAAAATGATTGGTAAATTGAAAATCGTTGTTACTAATACAATTATTTTATTTGTAAAACCGTTTTTGTTATTATCACTATAGGTTCTAGTTTTTCTAGTCATTTTTTGAATTCTTCGTTACATATAGAAAACATTGATAAAATATTTTTCAAATGAGAAATTCTATACATTAGTTTTATGAATACATTCTTAATCTTGTTAGTTATAGTATTAGAATGATGTTTTTAAAAATTATGATCTAAAATATTTTTGATAGAAAAATCATTAATTTTAAATTTTCTGAAATAGGTTGTTTTTAAAAATTATTTTTCTCAAGATCATTCTAATGATATTTTATTTCATTAGTTAAAATAGTTATTCTAAAATATTCATGATCATGTTTCACATTAGAATTATCACGTTCTTTACAAATCCAACAATTTTAATTTTCTAATAGTATTTAAAATCATGAAACATAATCATAACTAGGTATACTATTATTTTCTCCCAATGAAGATTCTCTATTATAAGATATGAATCTTTTATTATTATGATAATTATAAATTAATGAAATATCATGTAGAGATTCATTCGTGTTTACATATTCCATTAGACAACAACATTCCATTGGAAATTCTGAAAAAATTATAATGTTCCTTTGTCCAAAAAATCATTATTTGTAAATTTTTTTGAATAATCTCCAACGTTAGAACTCCAGGTTTTAGATTCATTAAAAATATTCTTCCATTTTATTATATATTAATTATTTTTATTTATATTATAATTTGTTTCATTTAAATCATTCATTTTCAACATTTGATAATCAGGTCGAGTATTTATTTCTTTATTACATTGAAATGTAGTGACCTCATAATCCTTATTGTCACCTTAATCCTTATAAATAATTTCTATATCTAAATTGATATTATTTTTTTCCAATCATCTTATTCATCCCTCATGAAAAATTTTGTATCTCATTTTATAAATTTGGTGATGAAATTGACTCTGATTCAACACAAACTTTCTTATTTAATTAAGATTTAACTACATTAACTTTTGACTGAACTATATATGGTGCAGTAGATGTTCTAGTAAATCCAACTCAATAATTTTTATTTTTATCTTTTATCACATCTATTTTTAATCTTCTGTTATACATCATGGGTGAACTAATCATATCATCAAATTGAAATTAAAAATATTTCTTATAACATGAATAGAAGTAATTTAAGACTCCCATTCATTGAGAATTATTTATCACATATTTTTGACCAATATTTCATCATCATGAAAAATTTCCCCAATAGAATGTAAACTATTATCCCATTATGCATCTTGGAAACTATATCACCATTTATAAAATCAAAGGCCTGGTAATTATCTGTACACATTTCTCTTATTGTTTCCATAAAATTATATATAACAAAATTTATAAATCCAATTTCCACTAAATACAATTGGAAACATTATATGATGATTTATCACTATAGATATTTCTCATCATAAAATGGAAAAATGTATTTATGAAATTCTAATTAAAACAATGTTATAATTTATCCACATTTTTAAAAACAATAATACTCCTTATCAAGAATCTCATATTTTCAAGTACTCATTAATATGTTTTCAACTCTATTGTTGATAACAATATATTTCATTCAATCTGACAAATACTGAAATTCATACCCATCAATGGTGTTAGGACCTATGTTTTGCAGGAATCCAGTTTTGGGAAAAAAATTGATGTTTTACTTTGGGATGGTCATAAAGGATAAAATGGTCTTTTCCCCTTCCAGTTGACCTCAAATAATTGTTCTGACCACATAGTTTGTCTTGAAATATGGGTTTTACCCTAGGACATGAGTTTGGTGGAAATCTGGGTTGTTTGAATATTAGAAAAATATTAAATTTTATATATTTTTAAATTATATACTAAATTTTCGAGGTAGGTTCATTTGGAAATAACGATTAAATAGAGAATAGGATTGACCTTACTTCTGGGACATTGAGTGCATAATTTCTGGTTTTTCTCAAATAAGGAAAAAACTTTAATCGGGCATTGGGTCTAACATGAACCCATTTTTTCTTTTCATTCTTTTCTTCTTTTATTTCCTTCTACTTCTTTCCTCCTCCACCATTCTCATGTATCTTATGTTATCCTCCTATATCATGTCCTATGGTATAAAATAGAGTCTGAGAAATATATTGAGAGACAGAAGGTATGAGAGGTGCCATTTTGATTCTCTCGAGGTGCTTAGTCTCCTTGAGGCATCTATGGATGGTGAAATCAACCAAAGCATTGGCAGATTCCGCCCGAAGGTAGGGACATTTACATTTTCCCCAAAGATCCCAATTAAACATTTTTTAATGTTTTAATTAATTTAATTCATTAATGGGGTCTCTTATGGTTCGATTTATTATTTTGCTGGTGAAAACGAGTGTTGCGGGTGTTTTGTGGGTTTTCCCGTCAGAATCCCAGGTTACAAAGATTTTTTCAAGGGGAACATGCCAAGTGTTATTATAAATTGTTTAATAATATGTTTTCTTAAATAAATGACGTGAAATATGAGTACACTTTATGTGGTGGTTGGCTTTGTATCCCGCCGTGTGACAAAAGAATACAGAATGGTTGTTTTTTAACAGTACACACCATGTACTGGGAGTACACGCCATGTAGTGGCACATGGGCATTTTTCTAGGTGAAAAAGCACATGGTGTGCTAATTTGTTACATTATGCACCATGTTTTCTAACTTACAAACCATGTAATTTTACATGGGCTTACCCCAAGTACTTTAGAGTACATGGCACATACTTTGTCTATTATTTTTTTATCTGGGGTTTTTTTAAACCCCTGTAAGTTGTAATCTAGGGGAACATTTCATGTGACTTATACAGCCACAATACCCTTACATTGAGGTGGGATTTCAGAGCCCAATTGGAGATCTTTTTGAGATGTGTACGATGATGGTTGGTACTAAATGTCCAACAAATAATAATATTATTATTATTATAACAATATGGCGAATATTGAATCAAAAGTATCTTCTACGTTGGATTCCCGTATGATGGACCGTCAGCAACAGTGCAACCATTAATTAAAGGAGAATTTATAGTGGAAAATTTCAGGTGCTAAAACCCAAATTAGTTGTGTCCCCCACTCAATATCATTATAGTGAATAGTACATTTTTAACCGGTTGACTTTTTTGGGCATGTGAGTAGTCAATTTTGAGCATTTTCTCTATGTAGATCACAATGGTGGAATCATAAAAACATTTATAATACATATATATGTGATTTTTTGGGGGTCCTATCAAAAGGAAGAGGTTCTTGACCCATTTATGGAGTTTAGTTGTCACCTGGGAGTGACACATGGCTTATATGATAGGTTGGGTGTTCAGACCAACATAGATTAGACTATTGATCTCTGATGAGCTATGAGCTATCTCATGTATCATATGATTTTGAGGAATTATTACTTTTGAGATGTACCTTTCTGGACAATGTTCCCATGATATTGCATGCTTCCATGGATTCCTAGAGGGAACAACTTTCTTATGTTCTGGAATAGGGAGTCCCATATAGGATCTATCTCATGATTTCCTTTGAGAGGATCCCAGTTATAGGATTCCTTTTTGATCTTAGTTCGAGGATACTAATTTGGATTAATCACTTTCTATTCTCTATGCATCATGTGTAGTGTTCCTTCACACATTTTTACTTGGAGGATCCCGAGTAGAATGCTTCATTAGTTTTTTGACTTGAGGGACCCAGTCGGTGCCTATGGTTTAACCGGCCCTGAGTTGTTATGTTGGGATTGGGAAGAGATGGTATGAGGGTGTAACCTATAACTCCTACCAAACTACATAACCCATGGGTTTGTGGTTGTAGTATTGGTTTGGGAATTCATTCCACCCTCACTCTTTGTCATGTTTCACTTGTTTATTATTGATCCAGTGATGTTCACCAGAGGTTAATTCTAGTTGGTGGCTATTTAGCCAGATTGGAGGCCTCTTTTTTTTGATAAGATTTGAGAATGTTCATCCTAGGTTTTGCTTTCATTATTGGGATGCAGATGTGCTTTCATAGTATCTGGCTTCTATGCCATGTTATTTTTGATATTTACTAAATACACTAAGGTACTACCTAGAATATGGATGTTGTGCCTGATTTTATATATTATGGTATAGATATATATATATATATATATTCTTGGGATTACCAAAAGTGTTTCTAAATATATAGCTTTTGAGCATTACTTGATGATATACAATGTGGATCATTACACTCTTGTTGACCATTGAACGAAATAATTACTCTCTTCTAGATCAGATATGAGACTCCAGGGCTATAGCATGATGGCACATAAGAGAGTTCCTCATTTTTTTGTGCATGGAGATGCAAGACTCATCGTATATTACAAACTCCATAGTGGTGGGGATGATTAGTTTCTCCCCAGACATTGTTTAATGATTCTAATCTTATGATCGGTTACAAGACTTCAACGGTGTAGCATGGAGGCTCACCAGAGAGTTCTATATTTGTGGATCGCATAATGTTATGATATTTATGGATCATATGAGTTCCAAATTTCATGACCATCTACTGATTGATACCTATGGATCAACCATTTGACTAGCTTAACTGGATTGAGCAGCATGGTGACTGAATCAACAACCATTTACAAGTTGTCCGGATGTGCCTCCCAGAATCATTCATTACCGGAGAGAATGAATATTTTCTCCTCATCCTATGAACAGAAAGATTATTCACTTCAAGATTATTTAGGACTGACCATCAGTGTACAGTATACTTCTTTATAGGATTGACCGTCAGTATAAAATATCCTTCATTATAGGACTGACTATCGATATACTTTATCATTCATTAACGGATTTACTGTTGATATATTTTATCCTTTTTAGTGATTGGAGGCAAGTACAAGTGAACCAAGGTGTAGGAATAGTATACCCCTATGGTGACGTAGCATACATAGAGATATAATTATGGCTTTGGTCGAAGCAGGTACAAGTCGATCGGTTTACGAACCCATAGATCGATTTAATGATGCACAGATTGAGTGGAACGATGTCCATCTCAATGCCCTTACACTGGATGTCCAGATGATTAAGATTATGGACCTAATAATTGAATGCTGATGTGGATTCTTGTTCTTTATTCACATAATCAAGAATAAAAATATTTATGTATATATGAATAGTTATGGGAATATACACATATAGGTATATATATATAGCCATCCATGGGGACCTTGTATAGATGACGTGATTATAGACCCTATGTTCTACTGTGGATTCAAAATTGATTTTTACTACCTTTTGGTTGTGTTTATACAAGGCTGGGCACATTTCATTCGCCTACACATTTGTCACATAGTTACAAGTTGCTTGTCGGGGCGGCCTATTGAGATTATTTCTCACCCATTCACGTGAACTTCGGTGTACATGTAGACCATATGTCATCTTGTATAGTTGATCCTGAGTGTCATGGTAGATATGTATGAGGTCCAGGGTTGCATGATCGATAAGAGATGCTCGAGTGGTTATACTAATCGGGCAGGTGTAGTTCGACAGTGTCCGGAAATCAGTGACGTGGGTTGGATCAGTGTTAGTAGTAGTGCCCTGTACATTTACATTCAGTTTATTTAGTACCTATATCTATATGGTCAGCCCAATGGGTGACTAGTGTTGAATTATATTTCATATATGATCAGGCATTTACATCATTTTACTATTACATCTTGTTCAATTTTAGTTGTTTATTTCTTCCAAACTCTTTTTACTTTCTAATTTTCATGAAACATAGTTATTTACACTGTTTTATTACTCTGGAATGAGGGAATAGTCTCCCCACTATCACACCCTAGGCCCTCATTGCTGGTCGGAAGCATCTGGCATATTGGAAGGCATGCTGGAGGCCTTCTAAAAAATCGTCTTGGAGCACCAATTTAGTGGATTTCGGGTCAGGACGTTACCAATTATTATCAAAGGTGTTTTCTTTTCCAGATCATTACTATATGGGATATGGTAGACATGAGTATTAGGAATTTTTTTGAACCTATAATGTATCTCATACTGGTGAATCATGAAAACAATTTTAGGTATTAATCCTTGATTATTAGGTTTTGGAATTGCTTTTATAATTTTGTGATGTTATAGTTTTATATTAGTTTATCCATGAGCAACACAAATGTTTTCTGTCTATGTTTTCATTTACTATGTATCTCTAGCCCATGATGATTGGAATGATGCCAAGGATGGTTTTTGACTCTTGGTAGGAAAAGGAAAGAGCTGTCTCTTGATTTATACTAATCATGTAGGATTCACATCATATAGGCCTCCTAGTGTGTGTATTTACAGATAACAGATAGATTTGGGTATTCTTAGTCATACTTTTTACACTGATTATAGGTTATATTGTTCTATGTTGAGTAATTTTTTGTCAAGAGGATGATGAGCCAGTCCCCATGAACCACTTTGGCAGTGACCTAGTAGGTAAATGTGGCACGTGGTGCCTTTCAGTTTAACAACATTGTTGGGTGTTGTTTCTTAGGTATGTGGTTATCTAGTTATATAGCTGAGTATGATGAGGTTATATACAATGTCTCTTGTTGTGAACTAGAACTCCATGGGGTATTTCTATATATGGATACCCAGTGAGTGTTAAATCAGTTTGTCTACTTATTCGTTTGTGACATACAAGGAGTAGTTCCTTCTGGGAATTATCGAAGAGGATTAGGGACCTCATAGGCTATTTTTTCATATTGACTCTCAATGGTTGTCATCTTCACCTTCTTCTGAGAGGTTTTGGATTATATGGACTAGGTGGTTAGACCATGTGGCAGAGTTGTGAGACTTTTTCTATAGTGCTAGGTGGAAGTACTAAAGACACTTGGATTGACTTGAACACATCTAGGTAGATGTCTCTTTTGTTCTAGGAAACCCTATGTGAGATAGATTCTCCCATGTTTCCAAAATAGTTTAGTTGGGGAACTTTTTTATACGCTCTTTTTTTTTCAAGGCACCTCAGGTGCTTGCTTTTCGAGACTGACTTTGATAGGATGGATTGATCGAGAGCATGTCTTGGTCAGCCAGTGTTCCCGTAGTTGCTAATATTGTCATATCGTGGGTAGATGGTCGCTATTGGAATGATGTCATGTGAGCGTGTTAGGTGATGAAGACACACACCAGTTACATGTGGTATCATTTGAATCAAATCATTGTGTCCCCAGGTTTTAGCCAAAGACTGATATTTTGAAGAATTCTATGGGATTTAATCTCGAAAGTTGTTTCAAAATGTCCCCCTGTAGTAGAGGTGAAATAGTGAAATAAATCATGTACTTTAAGACAGTAGACCTGGGGCTGAATCCTGATTAGGATTTGACAGGATGGTGAGCATGGCTTAGAGGGAGCTAGATGATACATTTTGTATAATCTCATTGTACTCTTGTTAGGGAGGATCATGCTCTATCTTGATTCGTATTATGTAAGCTCAGAGAGCATCATCCATATGCTAAGGTCCTTTTTAATTCTTAGTGTTCTTCCCTATAATGGAGAGAACCTATTATGGTTGCACTCTAGGAGTAGTATAAGGAAATAAATATGGTGGGGAGTGCACCGTGGTCCTTCATAGGTTGTTTTTCCTCTTTTTCATTTAAACATCAGTGTTTTACTTGGTATTTTATCTCAATGTTTTATTTTATGATGATTATAGTGGTATTCTTATGGTGGGGAGTACTTGGTCAGTCATAGTTAATGTATTCTATGTAAAAGGATAATGTTAATGCTATAAGGCATGCTGTTGGACAGTATAAATAGCTTGGTTGTGAAGATGATCAGTTTGGGATCATAGGTACTAATCCTTTCACCGAGATTTTTGGGGATGAGACGGATTTTAGTGGGGAGTTTGTAAGGACCTTTGTTTATCCGGACCACTATTTTGAGTAGAAATTTTAATGTTTTCTATTGGATTCCCAAGAGGGGTAAAATTTCTTTTTTACCCTACCAATTGACTTCAGATAATTCTTATAACCACTTTTTTGCTATCAGAATATGGTGTTGACCCATTGTACAATGTTTTTGTGGAAAATGTGTTGTTTGAATTTTAGAAGTTTATTTAATATATAATATTTTTTAATTAAATATTAAATAGTTTGAGTAGGTTTTATTTTAAATAACATATAAAAGAATCATCAAATTGTGATCCCTTCTGCGTTGTTCTCTCTAGAATGGGGTGTTTATCCCAATCAAGGCATAAACTCGAGCGGGGCATCTGGGAAGGCCTAATCCCCTTGTTCTTTTCTTCCATTTCTATATTTCATTCCTTCTTCTTAGTTCCACCTCCTCTTTCCCATGCCTCATGTGTTCTCCTCTATTTTCTATCCTATAGTATAAAATGGATATTGTGAAATATAGAGAGAGAGAGATATAGATAGAGATGGAATATAAGAAAGGTACCATTTCGAATCTCTTAACGTGATAAGTCTGCCTGCAACATCCATGGATGTTGAAATCAACCGATGCTTTGGCGGTTTCCACCTGATGGTAGGTCCAATTATGATTTCTCCGAAAATACCCATTAAACATGTTGTTTTATTTTTCTAAATTATATTTATTGTTTCTTGTTTTCTCTTATGTATGGATCTATTTTTTAGGGTCAAATACATGTGTTTCGAGGGTTTTGTGTGTATTGCCATCAAAAACTGAGGTTACACGACGGGTGTTCTAGGGGAACATGTTGTCTGTTCTTCCAATTTAGAGAATGCAATTTTTTCTTAAGTAAAATCCATTTACTCTAAGTACATGCCTTTTGGTGGTTGGCTGTGTGTCTGGCCTTGTAAAAAAATAATATAGAATGGCTATTTTGAAAAGTACTCACCATGAAATGGGTTTACAAGTTGTGTAGTGTCACATGGGTGTTTGTTGATGTGAAAAATCACCCATGATGGTGTTTTTTGAATTTTACACAGTGTGTAATGTATCTTAAATGTCGTTTACTTTTACATGGGCAGACCCCATGTACTCTAAAGTACATTCCATGTACATTTTCCAACGCTTTTTTCATTCTCATGTTCATTAAACCCCTATAAGTAGAAATCCAAGGATTTGTTTTTCATGAATTCTATGGCCACACAACCCATGATTTGAGGTAGACCGTTTGAGACCAGTTGGAGAACTTTTTATGTTGTCATGATTATCGGTGTTACAAAACGTCTATAGTAATAATAAAAATAGTTTAATTATTATTATTTGGTGATTATTGAATTGGGCGTATCTTCTATGTGTGATATCTGTCTGACGCACCGTCAGGGAAGTGGTGAACCTAAATTAAATTCATATGCTTAGAGACTGATTTTAGTTGCTAAAACCAAAATTATCGGTGGGCCTCAATGTGGATCATTATGGTCAATTATACCATTTCATTGGTAGACTGTTTTGTGCATGTGAGTAGTCCATTTTGAGAATTTTCAGCGTAGATCATAATGGTGGAATCCTGATGACATTTTTAGGACATATATATATGATGGTTTGGGTTTTCAAATGGAGATTTTCTTCCTCCAGTTATCATATTCTGTTATCACCTTGGTGTGATACTTGGCTTATATGATTGGTGGAGTGTTCAGACCAAACATTTTGAGACCTATGTTCTGAGATGAGTAATGAGATATCTCCCAAAACCAATGATTTTGGGGATGTCCCCCTAGTGAGATGTACCCTTCAGGCATATGAGGCCGTAGGACATGATGCTTTTGAGGATCCTCTAAGGGATGCCTTTTCTTATGTTCTAAATTAGGGAGTCTACTATAGGATTTCTCTCATATTTTTCTTTGTGAGTATCTGTGTTATAGGATTCCTATATTTTTATTCGTTTGAGAATAAAGTGTAGGATTTATTCCATACTCTTCGCTAAGGATACCATGTACTATTCCTTCATAGGTGTTTACTTTGAGGATCTCATTTATCAAGCATCCTCAATGTATGACTTGAGAGATCTAGTGGGTGACCATGGTTTGACCAATCCAAATTTGTTACACTGGGTTTTGGTAGATATGGTGTCCAGGAGTCACCTAGAACCCATTCCTAAATTGAATTCCCATGGGTTGTGGTTGTATTGTTGGGTTGGGAATTTAGGACACCCTCCCTCTTTGTTATGTTTCACTTGTTTATTACTAATGTTGTGTTATTAAAAAGAGGTGATTTATGGTTTGTGTGTGTTGATCCTGAGGTGAGGTATCTTCCTTTCTGTTGGGATGCCTCCCTGTTCATCATAGGATCTAATATCCTTATTGGGATTCCAGATGTCCTTTTTGAAATGATTCCTCTATTCGAATTGGATACAAGACCCCATGGGTGTAGAATCATGGATCACCATAGATTTATCTTCTTATGGGTCACCTAAGGTTACTCCCTTTAAGTATAATTCGAGTTCCAAATGTCGGGACTGCCTATATACCAAGACCTAGGGCTCACCGATTGGAAGGGATTTACAGGCCTGAGCAACATGGTGACTGACTCAGTAACCACTTACAGGATGCCGGGACGGGCTTCCTAGAATCATTCTTTACAGTTGGAAATGATTAATCATACCTCAGGCTATGATTATAATTATTACTCTATTCTGGATCCATCATGATTGACCATCGGTACATGCTATCTTTCATATAGGATCTCCCGTCAGTATATGATATCCATCATTATAATATTGAACATCGGTTTAAAGTATCCTTCTTTACTGGATTTAATATCGGAATATGATATCCTAGTTTGTGATTGGAGGTTATTATCGTTGATCCTAGGTATAGGATGAGTATACCACTATGTTGACTTATCTTTCCCATAGATATTATTCTGGATCTGGCCAATGAAGGCGCATTTTGTTGGGATTTTGAACCCAGAGAGCAATTTGCTGATACACTTCATGAGTGGCATGATGTCCACCTCTATTCCCTTATACAAGACGTCCAGGCGACATAGATTATAGACACAAGGATCGACTGTAGATGTGGAATCTTATTGTTGGATTCACAAAATCATGAATATTCAAACTTATGTATATATATATATAGGAATGGGACTATACATGTATAAACATACAGATAAGGACATTCATGGAGTTACATGACTAGTTAATAAAGATTACTGACCCTGAGATTGACTGTTGTTTCATGTGTGCTTTTTACTACCTCTTGGTTGTGTCTTAGTTAGGCTTAGTACGTTGTTCTTGCATAAACCTTTAGCACAGTTACATGTTTCTTTTTGGGGTGGCCTAATGAGATTATTTCTCACCCTTGAACATGAAACTCAGTTATTATTTAGACCTTATGTCTGATTTTTAGGTTGATCAGGATTTGCATGGTGGATAGAGCTGATGTTCAGTGCTTCCTGATTGAGTAGAGCTGCTCAAGTTGTTATACTGATCGGGCTAGAGAAGTTCAACAGTGTCTGGAGATTGGTTATGTGGGTTGGCTCAGAGTTAGTAGTAGAGCCTTGTACATCTATTTTTAGTTTCTTTTTTATTTTTATCTATATGGTTGGCCTAGTTGGTGGGTAGTGATGTTTTGAATGTTCTATATATTCATGCCTTTACACCATTTTACTATTATAGCTAGTTCTATTTCATTTTCTCATTGATTCTGCACCCTGTTTACTTTCTGAAATGTATGATACATAGTTATCTATTCACTTTTATTAGTCTGGTAAGTGGGAATAGTCTCCCCACAATCACACCCTAGGACCTCGCTGCTAGTCGGTAGCCTATGGTGTTTGGGGTGGTGTGCTTGAGGGCTTGGGGCATAACATATCAGAGCACTAGTTTAGTGGATTCTGGATCAGGATGTTACTAATGATATGTGGTTAACTCAGATGAAAATTATAAAGATATCCAACAGTTATACGTTCCATATTAGAATAATAGAAATTTTTTTTCAATTAAATGGTAGTATAAAAATGTATATAAACAAAATGATTATAATAAAAAATAAAGAACACAATGTAATTATTTAAAGTAATAACACAAAAATTATATACGGATTAGAAACATTCTCTGATACTAATTGTTCGATCATATGAATGTTTTAGAAGGATATACATATAAGATTGGGGTGAATATTATTTTAAATCTTCTAATCATTATAGAAACAAAATACCACTGAATGTAACATTATTGGACTCACAGATCATCCGATGATCAGACTAAAATAATTGAAATGACAATTTATCTACATATATCAATGAAATTATTTATCATAATCCCAGTATCAATGGTAAATAAAGAATTATAGAATTATAATTATAGGAACGATGTTTCTATTACATGAACAATGTAATTGACTTATATAAGGAATAAAACAAATGGTGAATGTAAAAATGAAATAAAATTAATATAAAATGACTACCCTATTTAAACAATATGAGTAAATGTAATCAATAACATTGAATAGTGATATCCAAAATTTTATACTTATTGTAACATTTGGATATCATTATTAGGAAATCCTTTGATATGATGATCAGAATAGGCTATATATTCTTATCCTCATAATACCATGATATGATGACTGTCAAATGTCTTTCTAGATTTGGAATCCCTCGATACACTGGATCATATTCACCATATTCATATCCTTGGAAACATTATATTCTATCAATGATAGTATGAATAATAAGAATGAAAATTTTATAGAGAAACCAACCCTGTATGAGATTCCATATAATGATAACACTCTAAAGTATTATTATTAATATGAAAGGTATTTTCATATAGAGGAAACATTAGATGATATGAGTTATAAAAATTTAATAGAAAAAAACATTTCAAATGACTAACTGTTTAAAAGTAAATCTATAATGATAAAATTTATCAGTTTTTGCAACATACTTGGAGAGATAGTGCTTCAGAAGTCAAAATTATATGGAATAACTAATTTCTGGACATCATCTTTTTATCACCATTAAAATGATAAAAGTATTCCTTATGATATATAGAATTCATTGATACATCAGAAATAAAGATAATATTTTCTGATGGAATTTTTTATAATTTTTCAATACAGTAATCATTATGACTGTTTGTCCGCTGTATTATTACCAGAATTAGTCTGATATTCATGAAATTTGTTAGTAAAATAATCTATACAAAAGCCAAACTACTAGTTTGAATAATGTCGTGTCTGGTTAATCAGATACATACTCAATTTTATAGATCATATTTAAGAATGATGGGGTTTTATTCGGAACACATTATAACAATTCTATGTATGGTAGAATATAATGTATTATACACAAACCTACATGAACACATGGGATTTAAAAATTTAATAAACATTCTTTTAAAAAAGTTTTCATGATAAAAAAAATATGATGAATGGATAAGTATTAGGTCATATTATGTATCAATAGATAGTGCCTCTGCATATTTAGAGTGAAGAATATCTCTTCCCCCTCTAGGTCATGAATTGTATAGTTATTCTCACCGGGTATCAAATTCACTGAACCGTATTCAGTAACTACATGCCTCTATATCGACACATAATCGAGGAAGCACAAGATGTATCACAATACACAACATAAAAAGTTCCCTCCTCTAGTAGTATCAACTTCTGGTCATTACTAAACAAACCCCCAAACTATTTTAAGGATCCCTAAAACATCTCCCTCTAGGTAAACTACTACCCTTACAACAACATTAAGGTCAAATTAATTGTTATGATATAAAATTTAAGCATGATCCACATGATGAACCCTTTTATGTCACGAATTATCAATACCATTGTCATTATTTTGGGAAGCTCTAATGAATGAATATCATCAATATTAACTAGATGGAATTCATAACAATGAAAATAAATTTTATCACAGAGAATGTTAATCTAACTGATAAAAAACATTCACTTTGATAGATTACAATAAATCTTTTTAACCAGAAAGAAATATAGTAAAAATTTTAGGTTCTATACATTCCCCTCCTCTGATGTAGATTATGTGAATATGTAATCATTGAAGACCACCAAAAATAATTCACTGGGTGGTTAATTTATTTGGTAAATTGAATAAAAAATCATACATGGGGAGTTAGTCACACCAAGAGGAAACTCTTAGACAACATAGTGTCTATAGTGACATTAGAATGAAATCTTCTAAATATCCTCATTGTGAACCCCCAAATGGTTGTTTTTGGACATGAGATCAACCATTGATAACAAAATCACACCTTTCCCCTGATCCGATATGACATCAATCAATGAAAAGTGAACATTTTTCATTTTTATTTACTAGTTCAACTGGTGATAATATATATATATATATATCCTAAAACTCCCATCCACGTTTTTCATGACAAGAAACTACTGCTTCCAGAAGGGGACACACATTTTCAATTAAATCCCTTCGATCAAATGTCTTCTAACTAAAACCATATCTCCTAGAGCATGAAGAGGGAAATAGGATATACCGCTGAGATATCAACTTGGTATTTGGCTTTATTTCAAATTAAATGTATATATACCACTATCAACGTAGCCTTGGAACATCTTTTGGGATGACATCCATAATGTCTACCACAACAATAGAAATCATGAAGCTAAAAGAGTATCTTTTTCAAAGGGACACAATTTACATCTTATGGGTGACAGGTAAAAGATTCCTAACCACATGACTCAGTCTCCTATCCAAGAGATCTCTCCCCCAAATTGATAATCTTACTCAATCAGTCTGAAGGAATATCATTCACCTGTGATGACTTTAAATCATGGTTAGAACTGTAGACAACCACTCTATACCCCAGATGATGTGATAGTTTCAAATCATGTTGACCAAGATGTCCCATGAGAAACTCTCTCCACCAATATATATATCCCAAACTATAATAAGATACACAATATTTATTAATCACCCCTTATTGGATCATCTATTACTATATACTAGGATAAAGTGTAAAATTGAATATTAATCTCTCAAACAAGGAATATTGAGATGGGTGAATGAATCAAAGCTATGTCTACTAGTATTGTGGTCAGAGTAGAAAAAAAATAGATAATACCACATAAAATATATTGTGTAGCCTGAACATATCCCCCCATGGCCTGAAACATCCCATGAACTTGACTGTAAAGTCATCAAGACTTAGGTGGTCCCACATGTGGTAGAGTTTGTAATTGATTGTAGCAATAAACTCCTCCAAATTCTCCACCCTCTAGAGAGGCTCCTACACAATTTCTAGAAGAAAATCTATAATGGACTCCATGGACACATATACAAGATCCCTAACCATGGTGTTGCTTCGAACAAGTGGTAATTCCCACTGTCTTTATGTCTATTATAGTGGGATGGGTCTTGAAATCATGGTTTGGGTGATATTTTACATTTCTGGTGTTGAATCTCACTCTCCCGGCATATTGGATCATATACACAATAGATATGCCATATATCCTCACATAAATGTCTGAGTAGTTGAAATAATCATCTTTTTAGACATCAATATCTGACACATAATACCTTCTATAGAGGAAACATCCATAATAATCCCATTGTCGGCTCCAACCACCTGGTGTCACTCTTCTAGAAATATATCTTTTTCCAGATAGGAATAAAATAATTCACCATATATGGTTGGGAAAAAGTAAATTATAATTTTTAGAATGTATATATGGAGACCCTAAAAAAACTTCCACACACTGAAGAAACTGTATAACACCATGTAAATAGAGTATCACGTGAGGTTAGTGATCTACACATCTTAGTCAACCACCATAATACCACCCTGCTACAACTGAAGAATCTAATTGATCCTTATGGGGGATAATAAAACAACATAATATAAATAATTATACAACTATTTATATTTGTACAATGATAATTTCATCTCATCATGGGTGTTGGTAAGAAAACTCCGCCAACGTCTAGTTGTTCCAGTGAAATTTATGGCTCCCAGTGCAACCATATAGTTTGTTAACGTGGAAATAAGCCTAATGAATTTTTCCACAGAGTCATGAAAATCCTTCACATATTGTGGATATATAATTCCATAGTTCCTCAGTTGTACCTGATACTACATATTGTAGATTTCACTAAGCATACACACATCATCATCCTAAACATCTAGAACTATCATTTTCTCAATAGGATGAAGTTCTAATCTCTGAAATCATAGAGGAACCAAATCATGTGGATTCCATTGAACTGAGTCATCATGAAAAAACAATACATCATAAAAATATATAATATGTAAATTATTTTTCTATATTTAATAAAATATCCTAAAACTGACCATGTCATACCAAATTAATATGAATATATATATATATATATATATATATATATATCTCTGTGTGTGTGTGTGTGGAGATGACTAAAAATGGTGTTCAATGGAATTAATCTTATATGATACATGTTCCATTGTATCCATTAACTAATTTCTCAATGTGATGCCTAGATAAAAATGTATTTAGAGTCTTGGTGTTTTGATATGATAACCACCACAGTATTACTGCTTCCCACTTCCTTAAAAATACAATCAAGACACTACAACAATGTTTCCCTTTATAAAATATATTCCTTGTTAGGGGAAACCCAAAAAACCTTCCTATATAATGAACTGATCTGATAACACTATGACACAATACAACCAATCGGGTTTAATAAATCGTGTGGATTTCTGGTCACCACAACAACAAGCCTACCACTAATATTACAAGGGTTTGTGAAATGTTCTAGTAAGTAATAGTATAAAATAGGAATCAAGATCTTACTGTAGTTTAAAAAAAATACCCATTCTTCTCTATAAAAAATTGTAGATGAAAAATAATTTGAAACAATATCATGATAGAATAATGAAAGAAATAACCTCTAGAGAATAAATCAGAGTAATAATGTATAAAATAAACTTGAAAAAGGTGAAAATATATGGGGAAAAATGAAAATTTGTCTCATTCTAACAAAATTGAATCATAAATTCAATCTATTTATTTTTAAGTCCAGACTGCTAGATGTAGTTAATGCACCCTAGTATCTATAAGATATAACAATGTCACATCTAAAAAATTCTTCATTTACATAATAAATTATATGATGCAGTTGTGAGTATATACATACCCAATAGGATTCCTTGATATTGAAAGGAGTGAAAAAGAGAAAAAAAATTATTTAGCTCTAACCATAGAAAGATAGAAACGAGAAACCAATAGATACAAATATATATCCTCATAAAGAAGCATGAATGATAGAAAAAATTTGATCCATTACTCATCTCCTAGTCAACGTTGATAATGAAGTCTGAATCTCCATATGTTCATCACTGATGACGAGTATCAAATCAAACATCGTCATAATGTTGTGGTGGGGCCGTATCTTCACTATTATTATTCATATTTGAGGGAGCCACAATTTACGTGGAGACAAACTACCCAAAGTACTCTATGATGGGGTGTAATACACTTTAGAGAGAGTACATTATCACATTTATATAGAGTACATTAACAATATATATAAACAGATTGGGGAACTCTCACTCTCATGTGATGGGGGACTACTAACACTAAATTATGCTTGTCAGTCCTTCCATGATCACTATATCATTGAATGTATCCTACGTAAGAATCGGGCTCATAACATATAGTATCATATCTTATATTCCACAATGAAGGCCACAAACATGTTATACATGGAAAATTAATTAGTATTTTCAATATGCATGTTAAACTATGAGTCAAGATGAAAGATATGAGAGAGGCATAAGATGAAGGAGGGAAGTACATGATGTGTAAGGGGTCCATACTGTGTATGTACCACCTCATCATCTGAGGATTTTTTTTCATGTAAACCCATATTTTAATACAATTCACCAGATATAGCATATATAGGTCATACATGGTGTGAATCATCCACTCAGGGATGACCATGTTCTCCTATCCAGGCCAATGTACTATGGACGTGAACATGATCCATAGCTACTGCATGGACATTCCTTGGAGTCAGTTTACCATTGTGAAATCCATGAGTACATAGAATGTCATATTCATTGACATACTAGGTTTTTGTAGCTATACAATTACTTGTTACACTATGTAGGGTCACAAAATTTGTGGTTTCGGCCATTTAACCTGTGATACGAAAAATTTCTCAAAGCCCATAAATTAAAGCTAGGGGCTACATGGAATGTGTTCATCGGCATATATGTTTTTTATTTGGGGTTTCCATAGAAATATTTGTTCTTCATTCAAATTTCATAAGCTTCCATTCTTCTTTCAATAGACCTTTTTGGAACTAACATTAGGGTGGATTTGAAGGTTAGGTAACTTGTCATCGATCTTTAGCCTTTGATGGACATACACTAAGAATTATTTTACCCACTCAAATCCCACACCATATAATATGATTATTACTTCCCCATCGTTGCCCAGAATCGATAAAAAGTTAATAATATCCACCATGTTGCATCTTTAAATAACCATGATGATTTATTATCTCACAACTATCATGAGTATGGGGGTCTGCTCATTCTCATACCCTCCCTGACAATGTCGGAATGTTATCTCATGTGCCAAATACAATGAAAGTAAATGGTGATGGGTATAATGAAATAATATCAATGATATAACCATTTTTTCTAGGAAATATCAGTGAATGATCATGAAAATGAGAAATATTGGTGAAAATTATTGAATATCATTAATAAATGATATAAACATATTAAACGGTCTTATATCAAAGGATGATAAGAATAGATCAATAGAATATAAAATTTTATTGAATATTATTTTAATGTAAAGAGATAAATAAAAAATTTATTAGACCTACATTAATTGGGAACATTCATTGGTGATGAATTTGTTCTCTAGTGAATGAGTGGTCATGATACATTCGTTGCCTCATGGTCAACATCTATAGAATCAATCATCGTCATCTGATATGAGTCCTCACTAAAAAACAATTTTTACATCCCTCTTTAATCTCATAGGGTGATGTGAATAATCACCGATAATTTATATAAGAGTGTATTTATATAGATTTTTTATTACATCATTTAAATAATATATATATATATTTATATATATTTAATTATATATTTGAATTAAATTCATCAATAATAGATCCATCAACTGAACAACTGACACTGAAAAACCTCGGGTCACACCTAATGTAAATACAATATTTTAGACTTAGTGGTATTCTTATATTTAATATATGAGACTCAATTCATGAGTTTTACACTTTATTAAGAAAAAATAGACGGGTGAAATTTATATATTTAATAAATTTTATATAATTTCAATATTGGTCACACCGAACCTTTGAATCTCAATTGTATGGATCTGAATATATTCCACAATATAGTACAAGGTTTTATAAGGAAAAACAAGGTCATATTTGATTTAATAAATGAATTCTGAAAATATTACCATGTTTGATTTGTTGTATTATTTATAGATGATATATTTTTATACTGGGTGAGCAAGAATGACCACAAAGAGAATTTGATGGTTTTACTTAAGACACTGAGGAAAGAAATGTTGTATAAAAGATATACCTAATTTAAAGTCTAGATTGATAAATTTTAATTATCCACTCATATACTCTAATGCGAGGGTATATCGATGGATCCTAAAAATATAGATGATATTGGGAAATGGGTAAGACTAACAATTGAAACTGTGATACATAGATTTAATAGTTTTAAATGAAACTAATGGTGCATTCTGTTGGTTTTATAACAACTACATATTATAATATCCATGATGTCTCACTAGGGAATCATGTTACATTGGATTGAATAATATTTGGAATACTTTAAAGAGCTACAAAAATTATTGAGTAGTAATCCTAATATTCACTCCCTTTTAGTGCAGAATGGTTTAAGATGCTCAGTGATGCATCAAGGAAGGTAATAGTATGAATCCTCATGTATAATGAAATTTTAAAATCATACATATCTAACCAATTAAAAAATAATAAGATAAATTACTCGATTAAAATTGTGGAGTTTTTTTGCAATGATTTATTCATTGAATATATGCAGGCATATTCATTATAGTAAGAGGTGATATATAAATTGTAATTATGAAAGTGTAAATTATATATCCATATAAAACGTTTTGAATGGAAACATGATAATAGATTTAGATATGATAAATGATTATGACTACATAATAATTTACCAAACATGGAAGTGAACATGGTGGTTGATTCTCTGAATCTGAGATAAAATACTAGATTCTCAATGATGATTATAAAAAAAGATCTAATAATTAGAAATATATGGAATATTGATAGTAAAATAATTGGGAAATGGGATAGATCCTATCTTTCAAAGAATAATATCCATTTATCCTACCATATGGGGATTAAATAACCATAGAAGGGAGAACAATACTATAGAAGAATGAGAGAAGTATTATTTAGTTCATCGTTGATTATGATGGAATATTAAGGTCCTATAAACAATTATTATCTTCAATAATACTATACATAACTAATAATATATTGGATTAATAATAGTGTTCATCATAATTTATTCTTCTCAGATGTTTGAATAAGTATAGATATCTGAAAGGATTTTTCTAGTGGGATAACATGAAAATGGAGTTTTTTAGAATTTGTATATTAATTCATGGAATGAAAATATATTGATAATATGATGCATAATCCTATGTTGATGTTATATCCATTTCCCATAATATAATTTAAATAAGAAAAATTCACCATGGATTTGATTATTGGACTCCCAAAACCATCTAGATGGAATAATGATAATTTGGTTGTAGTTAATCTATATAATAATTCATCAAATTTCCTTCCAATTAGATAATATTTCCCTCTTGATAATATCTCCAAGATATACAATAATAATGTTTTAAAAAGTTATTGAAATAAAAATTTAAATTTATCTTATTACTATCCATTTTTTAACATAAATTTTGGAGCAGCCATCATCATGGTAAGTTTATATAATTGATTTGTAAAATTATATATTATGGAAAAATTAATGAATAGAGTATGACAAAAATTCAAACCCTATAATATATGATCATATATATTTATATGTATTTTAATTTTTTTGGGATCAACACTATTATTTAGTCATGTTTTCATATAAAAATAAATTTCTCGTAATCATTTTGATGTGGTTTTCACGAATACCATTGATATTAGAAGAAATAAAATCCAATGTACTCAGATGAATTTGCAGAAAAAATGTTATTAAGTACCAATCTAGTTAGTGAAATTGAAAATATGGTAAATCCATTAAAAAAACTCATTTGGGTAGCTCGTTGTTGGTTGAAAAGGTACGAAAACAATCATCAGTGAGATCTACTGTTAACGGTTGTGAGAAAGTACTCCAATGAATATCTCTTTGTAAAAAGGTTATATGATATAGAAATATATTAATGTTAATCCAATGTATATTGGTAAATTTAAAATTATTTATCATAATATTATGGTTTCTTATAGTTTATTTCTTCCACAAAATATCCCTTGTCATTAAAATTTATTGCATGTATATCTAGGGGGAAGTACATAAAAAATCCTCACAAGTACTATTCACAGAGTTCATATTACTAGTGAATGATATATCTTATGAGGATTAACTAGTGGATCTTTTGGATCAATGATATAATTTCTACAAAACAATCTCACCCACATGGATAGTGTTTCTTTCCAAAACCACGAATCATTGAAAGCTATATAAGAACTAGAATATGTAATGAATCATAAGTATCATAATTTAATTTTTTTGGAGTGAAAGAATTGTGAGGGGAAAATTATTATAAGGGGTTATAATATAACAATAATTTAGTTGTGGATATATTTCTCAATAAATAAATTTAATGTCTCAAATACCATGGTATACACAAAACACCAAGTTTAAATGAACTCTAATATATTATTAATATATTATTATCTGATATTGTAGTTATCTCTAATTTATTTGACTATTAGTATGAATTTAACTATATTAAAAACTAATTATAATTAATTAGATATTTTCAATATTAATCAATTAGATATCATTTGATTATTAGTTTTAATAAAATCATTTGAAGGTATACACTGATGTTTTTTTCTCGAAAATTAATTTTAGTCATATAAAGTGTTATTATATTTATAAATTATTTTGATATTTATTTAAAAAATATTTTAAGAAAATTATAAATTATGAAATCATTAAAATGTGTTTAAATACATGTAAATATTTTTAATTCGAATTGGAATAAGTAACAATATATTTTCCTTTAAAATTAATTTTTGAAACGGTACTTATTTTGTTGGGTGTTCTTATCATTAAGTGAATGTATATGACATATAAAAATTTTATATTTCAAAATGTATTTCATATTTTTAATTTCCATAATTAATATAATTTAATAGCTACTAAGTTTTTTACCACAATGATGAGAAAAAACATAACATTTTATTAAATACAGTTATGGTTAATAAGTTTATACAATGGATTCTTAATCAAGGATATCCTCAAACATCACGATCCTCCCATCACTACATGTTCAAACCCAAATACATTTTTAATATTCATTCCTAATATTGTTTCTTAAATATTTTCTAATCATAAAGACCCCTACATATTCAGTTTCTAAAATAAATAAATAATTAATTCTATTTATTATAATTAATTTTTATTGTTAATATGCATTAAAAATATTGTGCATTAAATATGATTAGAAATAAAAGTTCCACTAAGGTGGACATTTCGATTACCGCCTACACATAGTGATATGATTTGTTCTGATCACCATCCTCCCTAAACTTTTATTATTAAAAATATTGTTCTCATTTACTAGATTTATGAATTAATTATTATTATTAAATTATAATATAATTTATAATATTTTAATATACAATAAATATTTAAATGATAACTTGACTTGTGTGTATGTGATGACAGCCACAACTATAGAGGGTTGTAATTAATTTATGAATTTTTGGTTTATATAGACCATAATAAGTATAGTTTAAATATATATATATTTTATATATAATATATTAATTATTTTTTTAGGGTGATTTTATTTTCACACATTTAGATTTATCCATCCATTAAATAGTGGAAGCATCACTCGTGTGTACGTACAGACTATCATCTTCTTGAATAGATGAAATTTATTTTTCATCACTGATTTGATAGAATTATTATGAAATAATTTATAAGGAATAGATATTGTAAGTAATTCGTGAATAAAAAATGGAATATTTTAGAACCATGATCCATGTACTTGGACTTGGAGTCTCAAATAAAAAATGTGTTGAATTGTTTGTAATTGTCACACATAATAGTGATTTAAATTTGAAATTGATAATAAATGGTGTGTAACATGTATTATGTACATAATAAATGGTATTATATATATAAATATATTTTAATATGGTTCTATGATAAATTTTTAGTAATTTATTTATTATATAGGATATTTCGACCCATACCAAGTAGGATGAGGCTTCAGGTAATAATTTTATGTTACAATATCATTTTTTGGGATTATTTGTAAAAAATTTATGTCCAGAGATATAATTTGGAACGTATTTTTTACACCCCATATATATTATTTTATTTATTTTATTATTTATTAATCATTTAAATGTATCATTTTTCTCTATTTAGTACATTACATGATAAAGAGAATTACATTTAATTAAATTTGACGTTATTTCATATGTGGTTGATAATACCATTCTCCCATAACCATGATCTTATAAAATTATTTATGAAAGTTGAAATATATAAATTATTTTTACTAAAAATGATCTTTTTCCATGACATTTACATAATTTTATTATTATTTAAAATTTAAATTTTTAATTATTTTTTATATTTTTTGGTTATAAAATTTTATAATGTTGTGAAAAGAATGTATTATTTAACAATATTGGACATGAATTAATTTTTACATATCCATGAAAATTTAATTATTTGAATAATCCTTTATAAGTTACTTATATTATTGTAAAAGAATGGATTTTCTCTAAATTATGATATTTTTGGTCAAAATCGTATCAAAAGAAAATGATATTTTATCATGTTTCCATATAATGGTTAAATAATATTTTAATGGAATTTCTCATATTTAGAATCATCATTTAAGGATTTTTTTGATTCAATTATCTATGATATTATTTTTACCTCCACATTATTTCTCTAAATGTGTTATGTGGATAATGATTTAAGGATGATTCTATGACTGTCACTTCCATCAAATGGGACAATTATGTCGCGATAAAACCATAATAATCTTTTTTTCATAGGTTATTAATTTATCTAAAAATTAACTAGTTATGAAACCTATTTCTATTAAAATGTATTTGAAATTATTAAATAATAATTTTTTAATCTTTTTAACACATATATATAGTTTTCATAACATGATGGGTGGGACCCTAATTATATAGCACTCTAATGCAATGAGTAATTATGACAGAGATGATAATATATTAGGATATTATGGAGTTTATAAAATTCTTGGAGATGGTAGATATAACATGTTTCAAGTTACTCTTAATAAAATTTCGGAAATGTCTAAGCATGAAATTCCATTGAATAAATTTTTCTACCAAAACATTATTTTGAGTGAAACTCGACAATGTTTGTGATTTTATATGCTTATTTCAGTTAAAAATAATTATGCACTATTCATATGAAATGTTAACAATGATAATGGATTATTATTGGTGATTTTATACCCTTTTTTCTTTTGTCTTTTTATGGGAAAACCACATTCTATGATCCATGATTACAAATATGTTAATGATTGTGTATTATTATTGTGAGATATGATCATGTTCTCATAATTATATTCATATCCTATGTTTACTGATGCTCATTAATGGATATCTCTCTTTTATACCATTACTAAGAATCTGTGGCAAAACTTCATTATATTACATATCTCCAGGTTATGATAAAAGGTATTATGTGGGGGTATTTTAAAGAGGTGTAATATGTGAGAATATAATTGTGGAATATTGTTTGATAATTCAAAAAATAATGTGATTGTGTATCTAATATTTAAATACAAAAACCTATTTTGATCATTGGGTGTGTATTATTGTGAAATGTGTTGAATATTCAAAAAATGGATTCTATATTAATTTATTAAATTATTTGGTAACCCAAAAATATGGGGAATTGGTAAGTCCAAATTTAATAACTATAAATTCATAATGACCACACCTAATATGGATGTTTTCCAGTGAAATGTGATTTTATTTACCTTATATTGATGATACATAAGATTACTTTCAATCTTGGTATAGTATTTACCTTTATGGAGTTCATCAAACAAATTATTAGAAAATGGGGGGGGTATATTTTTTCTATATATTTATCCTGTAATGGTATCTATAATCTATGTAAATACGCATTGATACATCGTTATTTTTACTAAAAATAAAGGGTGAACTACATAGAACACACTATGGAATATGAGTCCTTTATCAAGGGTCTCTTGGGGATTCTTCTTCAAATCAAATAACTGAATGTTGTCCATTCAATATGAGGTCTTTGAAATAATGTATCAATGGGTATGTTTCCAATTGAAAACTCAACTTCACTATTCTAATGAAGAATAAAATTATGATCATTCATATATATACATTATATATAACAATAGGCATATAATCCATTTAGTGTTTCTCCCAAACCATTTGAGATAAATATCTCTCCTATATAGGTAGTAAAACCAATTCAATAGATTTATTTTCAAATGGAATATCATATTTTTCCTTGAATAAAAAATAAATCATAGGTGGATTCAGAAAAAAAATGGCACCTATTCCTCTTCATTTGATATGATATCTATATAGAGATACAATCCATTCCCAAAATTACAAATAATTAAACATAGTTTATAATTGAAATATTTTCATGAATAAATATCCCACAAACATCTATATGAGATGAGCTATAGAATTGAGATGTGATCATCGTAAAATTATTATATTTCATCACTAAATAATTATATAGTTACTAAGGTGGTGATATGATAACATATGTAAATTAATTATATATAAGTTATTTGGTATATCCTGAAAAATAATATATTTTTAGCTCTATAGGGGATGCTATGTGTACCATTCCCAGCATCATTCCTACAAACTACATTAGTAGTTCTGATAACATGATCATTCCCATTTTATCCTAACATAACTAGTTATAGAAACCAATTGTTTTCATTAACCCTAATATTCATACAATGATTGGAATGAAATTTATAATACTTGATTTTACATAATTGGAGCATGATTCGCTTATTTCATTGAGATTATTCACATTTTTGGTTGAGTAACACTTCATTCCAATTAATCATTTTTTATGGAAAATTTCTTTCACATAAAATAATTATTATATCCAATTAGTAAATTTCATCTATGCTTCGACCTAACATCTAAAATTATGGATGTTATATTTTAATACCTTAATGGTTTTTATTATAATAACTTCATAAAAATTATTATTTCACATTTTTTCCCCGAACCCATGAGGTCAATAAGGGTATCCAATATTTATTTACTATCTTAGAGAAAATATATATATTTATTAAATTATATAAAATTATCTTATAGCCATTTCCTCTTATCAACATTGTATCATGTTTCGAAATAAATTGTTCAATTTTATTCTTTAGTGTTAATGATGACACAAAATGGATATCGTGAAAGTTCAGTGATATTTTCCTTTATGGTATTGATTGATTTATCATCCTTCTCTATTATTTCTAAAAATTAAATTTCCATGTTCATAAAAATATATCATTAAAATAGTTTTCTGAAGAAAATTTATGAAAAACATCTCATGTTGTAGATTGAAATTTTACCTCTATCCTCATATAATTTATAAAAGACCACAATTGTTCTATTATACCTTTTATCAAATTCGTCAAATAATTAACCTTCTTATGGACTACGCATTAGGGAATAAAAAAGATCATTTCTATAAAACAAATCATTTTTGTAGTAATCTTTGGAATAGAGGAACCACTGAATGAAGGTGGACACTGAATCATAGAAGAGTAAATTGTTTGTCATTTATTACATTTTCCATTTTTAAGATCAACATGACTCATGTACCCATCTAATTCTTTAGAGAGTTGGGTGATTATATCCCCAAGACTTCTTGTCCCAACTCCTAATTTTTTGGCATCACATTATGATATACAATACTTTTACTTTCACATTTAGGGTTATCAGGAATCCTCAATTTTCTACCCATCCAATATGACCCAAAAAGAGTTAGTTAAAAATAATAATTATATTGTGTAATCATATATTCATGAAAATTTATTCCTAAGAAATCAAAGTCATGAAAACTTCATTTCCACCAATAACACCATATATTTATAATACATCACACATGGTTTTATTCAATTATAATGCTTTATAATATTTAAAAAATAAAATGTAAATGACACTAAAAATATGCCTTAGGAATTTATATATTGGATTAGAGACTTAGGCCATATCACCTTACATATGTGAATATTGAGTTATCACCCATTCTTGACATGAATTTTATTTTTAACTAAAAAATCACATATTTTATATAACAAGGATTTAGGATGTTCTCCTATACATAGGCATATCCCCATGGTTTGAAAAATGTATTCTAAACCTAATATGAAAAAATAACTAAATCCCATTATAATACAAACTGAATAAATGATAAAAAATACATTAATAATACCTCATAGTAGATGAATAATGAATTTATTTTATAATTATAGACACCGGGGGACCATTATATTTTAATAGTGTTAGATAATAGATTAATAATTGTCTTATTTCATGAAATATCTTCAATATCGCACATATTGATTTTCTCACATATTACTCTTATTAGAAAGAACCCATCCCAAAACAATTTATCCAAAAAATGTGAAATGAAACAAAGGAAATGGTTATCTCAATTTCTGTGTGTTGGTAAATATAGGATAATTCTATCAATGATCTTATATGAATATAATATAAGTAAAAGGGTATGATAACATGATCATAACATATGAAAATTAGAACCAATACAGTAATGATCATTAATCCTGGTATACGGATTTTTTAGTCTAAAAGAAATAGGTTATATGTGTATCGAATTAGGTATTACATATAGTGAACAATGAAATCATTTTGATCGAACAATTAATGTGTTTTTGAATGAAACATAAAAATAGGAAATAATTTTCCAAATGAAGTATCAAAATCAAAAAAATTATGGAGGAGTTGGTTTAATCCACATTCAATTAGTTACCAAGTCATACGTCCCTTCGAGGAATATGTAGTGGGAAATAATCCCTGGATAAACTGAGTTCACTATCCTATTCCAGCATTAAATTAGTCATGTTTCACTACCAATACTATATTATTTGAATGATTCAATTAATGATGTCGGTTTACTACATATTCCATGTTTTCCATAATTATTGTTCACTTTGTCCCAACCCCCTCCCCAGAAGGTGTAACCCTCCTTGGACTGCATTATAAGAATAGAGATAGTAACCCATGAGTCCCACCTCTAGTAGGCTCCAGGTTGGCGAATAGCACCAAGGGCAAAATAACCACAGAAATGGAAGACTTTACCCTCTAAGAGAACACCCACCAAATATATAGATAAGAATAACAAGAAAAAACTCAATCTTAGATTGTAATATAAATGAAAACCCAGGTTCAAATATTTAATATCATGGAAAACCAATACAAATGAACGTAAAACCCACAAGTACCAAAATAAAGTAAAAAGCGACGACAACCATGAAGGCCGAACATATACTATAACCCTAAGCTAGTAGTAACCAGCCTGATCTCCGAAATGCTCTATATAACCTAAAAACAATATATATATATAAGGCGAGTATAACATTGTACTTAGTAGGATCCTCCCTAGATCCTCTTGTGAAAAAATAACGAAATCATGATAAAGTACATTGAACAACAAGTGAAACCAACTCATCACCTAAGAAAGTATACTATGTTCCCAGCATTAGCCTGGCTACTCTCACAATTTATCACATACATCTGTATATAATATAATAATGATTATCAAAGATACCTCTGTACTACTTACACACTAGTGTGCTGCTCTACCCCAATGTCGTACGTCATTAGAATCTCTCTCTAAAAAGACCTCCCCCCTAGACACCTAGGAAAAGCACTACAACATGATCCTCATGCAGCACAACCCCCACATCTATGTAAAGAATGTAAAAAAGTAGTTTATGGGAGCCACCATAGCTCGTATAATGTGTATCATATGTCAATAACTAGACCGTATGCAACTATAGCCCATACACTAAGTAAGGATCCTCAATCAATCACCACATATACATGTTACACCTATAATAGTCCTTCGAATAAAATATCTGAAATATATGTGTGATAAAAACCACAATACAATAAATCTCTCTACACAAAATATATGGGATAAACTATTCATTGTGCCTACCATCACTAGTAACTACTGAGAGAAGAGAGCGGGTATAAAGGGGGTATCCACCCATCCATCCTCATACCGAAATGTTGGGAAATACACCCCAAGGGTTCAAAATCCCCAGGGTGTAAGTTTTACTAACTGACTAAGTGGATTCGTGTATAGATACACAAAAAGTAAAAAATATATTATATCTCACGACCCCAGTATGAGAATACCCCAATCGTAGAATCAACTACAACTAATTTCTCTCAGAATCCCAGCTGCAACTTCAAAGACTAGGTATCCTAGAATAATAGAACCATTTAATGATCTTTATTACATTTCTTAATTCCATTTATATTAGTTACACTTTACGTTAATTAATTAATTATAAATTAACTAACCATTAACAATTCCACAATACATTTCATTATCATCACACCTAAAGTCCCATGTTCCTTTAAATTGTAACCTCATTAATGCATTACACCTCTTTCGAACCCCATGGGTTGACATCATTTATTCAATAGTTTATTAACAACATTATTGCATTCCCATATTCATGGTAATTCTTTAAAGACACTCAAATATACCAAACACAAGGGGCTCAAAATGGTGAGTCGGTGAACTACCTATCAAGTCTTTTCAAATCTATAACATGTGCATACACCCATCCCTTGAGAAGATAAATACAGAAAGCCTGTGGAATACCTCACTTGTCTTCACCCGTTTTGGAATGGAGGGTAGCATAAAAAATATTCCTTGATCAACGTGGAAAGAATAGTTGATAAACAACCATCATGATTCACTAAGAGTATATCATTCTCATCCAACTTATTTCATCATCTCAAGTGTCATCCCCGACACCAACATGCATAAACTAATGTATCTTTCCACTTTAGGAATCAACTTATTCCAAAACTAATGGACCTCCTTGCCCCCCACATATCACAACAACCATCTAGGATCAAATTACATCACATGAAGAAGTAAGAAACAAAGAAACATGGCTATTTTCTCAAACAAAGAAATTATTCATTAACAACAAATGAGATCCCACAACTCCAAGCATAACGCTCTTTGGAAACTACAAGCAAGAGGGTATCTCAGATCCCTAATGGGAATTATATTTTATAAAAAAACAAATCTTTAATCCATCATAAAATAACTGATTCATTATTAGTATGTTCCAAATATTTGAAGCCAAACTAAAAGTTATCATTACTACAACCAATTAATTAAACATTTAATACTACATTCCTCTAAACAATAAGAACCCATGTATATAAGTTTTAACAACCAACTAGAAGTTGCATGCAGTTCTGCATCAATTTGATTAACATCAAATTACCAAAAAAAAAACAACCGAATTGATTTACATGCATCATTAAATTTATCCATTTAATTATCAATTAATTTTGGGTTTACATTAATTAGGAATTTCATCATGAACTACTTCCTAATAAGAAAATAAAAGATATCAAACAATCTAGAAAATCAATATTCCACTCATTACCATAGTACAATGAAACATTATTTTATCAAACCAATTCTTTTAATATGTTTCAAATATTAAATGAGGTCAATTCCATTGGGGTCCACAGGTCTAAAACATGGTATCTAAATAGTTCCATGAAAAACAATAAAGAAGAAATAAATCCCCTACCTCCAATGTTTATTAACGTTCATTACATGATAATGATCCACACAACCAATCTTGATCTCCTCCCAAGTTACAACTGTATCCACCTGAGGATGTTGTGGCACAACCGCATCAACGACAACCAAAATAAACTCCCTTAGAACCATGGAGATCAATATACATTGGTTGTTAAAGTGAATTGGGAGAAAATAGATCGAAGAAAACCAAATAATGGTGGTAGATATTACCTCGAATTAAAGACGAGCTGAAGAAAGTAGGGGGGAACCAATCTAGGATGAATGAATTCGCAAAATGTTTAAGAGGGAGGCGTCTAGGACATCTAAAGTCGAGATAGGGAGATCCCAAGACATAGGGTTTTAAAAACTCAGAGTAGATGGGTTTCATTAAAAAACGTAGTGGTGGGGTAGTACCCAATGTGTACCTCCCTGTCACGTAGTGTAAAACCTCGATGTCAACATTCTTTAAAAAATACATCTCCTCAGCACTCGGTTTTAATTTTTTAAAACACAAAGTGTACAAGTCATTTACCCCTTTGCCACATTGTTTAGTCCCCTATTTCCATCTTCTCATGACCGTACTCCTCCACAATTCTTCTAATTCTTCTTCGAGCACCTTGGTCTTCGAAAAAAAATGTTCAATCGACATGGATCTTGGCACTTAAATCAAATACCTCTCAAAAAATTCTCATCCTTGAGAATCCAAAACCTACATAGAGGGGAAATAGAAAAGGGGTTGTCTGAACGACCTCCTTGAGTGATACCTCTGAAGGATTTCACCACCACAAGAGCATAACCACATCAAAATAAGAACATGGCACCTTGAAATAACAAAAATCATCTCTTAAACACTCTCCTAGGGGAGATTCCTCTCCAAGAGAGAAATCCAGAACAAGCAACAAAAGAAATCCATCTCATTGACATGAAAGGTATACCCCCAAAAAATGAACATCTTTACCCTGAATGAGATAAAAATCAAACAACTCAAGGTACTGAGCTTGTATCTACATGTCAAGTTTTCATGTACTCTCCTCTGAACCACTTTTTCGTTGTAAGTCACGATCCATGGGAAAAGAACACCCACACAACATCTCCTCCAAGAGGTCCTAGATCACCACAT
The DNA here is from genome assembly GCA_963277665.1 of Viscum album. Taxonomy (NCBI): domain Eukaryota; kingdom Viridiplantae; phylum Streptophyta; class Magnoliopsida; order Santalales; family Viscaceae; genus Viscum; species Viscum album. Next base: position 324,869,042 of record OY728156.1, read on the forward strand.
GCCTCTCCTCGATGGTCGTATCATCGCCACTGTCGATCTCTCCCCAATTGATGTTGTCGAAGTAATTATAATGATAATGATAGATTTTCAATATTAGAAAAACATTGTTTATTTGGCTCTTCTATGGGGGAATTGATACTCGATACGTCACGGCTCCAAAAATATCCAACACATGGAAATGCCCAAAAAACCTGGGAGGCATCATACTCCCATGACTAACAGTCGCTTCCCACAATTAAGATTCACCTTCCGAAACATTTGACCCCTACATAAAACTCCAAATATTCCATCCTTTGACCAGAATATGTTTTCTGACAATCCTTCACGACCATAATCATCTCATGAATAACCTGAACCACCACTATTGTATTCTACAGATGTTATGGTCTATGAATTGATGACACTCCGACCCTAGTCTAGATAAAATAAGAACGGAATGGTTGGCCATACAAGGCTTCAATATGTGCCATACCAATTGTGGAGAGGGAACTATTGTTCTATGATAAGTTCACTAATGTTAGGTGCATCATCCACAAACCTCTAAAATCAAGAACACATGAGTGCAACATGTCTTCGAGAGTGTGGATGTCCTGCTCTGTCTGCCCGTCCTGTGTGGATGAAAAGCGTTGCTAAGGAATAGCTGGGAATGGAAAGCATGTTGTGGACCTCTCTACACCATAGTTGTAAAACAAGGATATTGATCTTAAATGATCATCCTTGGGAATCCGTGAAGTCTCACCACCTACTCCAGATGCGGCCATGACAAAACTCCAGTTGAGCTCAACACCTTGGTTGGTATGATTTGGGATGATTTCATCAAAAGATCCACTACCACCGAAATAGCGACATGGCCTACATGAGATCAAGGTAAACTAGAACAAAGTCCATCCAGAAGTCCTCCCACTTCCATTGAGGAAAATATAACTGTTGAAGCAAGCCTCTAGGAACACAGTCCTCTACCTTCACCTTCTAGTAGACCAAACATGGAGGCACAAACGTAGCAACTACACATTTCAACTCAGGACAGCATAAATAACTTCTCAAGGCATGGTACATCATTTTTATGGTAGGATTCATTGATAAAGGTGAACTATTTAACTTTCTTATAACCATCTCATACAATTCCTAAAGAATGAAAAACCATCCATGATACAACACTTTATTTTTTTCATCTTTAGTCCAACAATCATTGGCCCTGTCAAAAACAACTAAGTCTCTCCTGAGCTTCACCACTAGATCCCCAAACTGAGAATATTCCAAAAATTAGACTAGGGATGACTAAAAATTCATCTGAACAATACAACATCGGCCCCCAACATCTCCCATATAGTGATGTAATGATAAATGTTATTCCATCACTCTCAAGGAATCACCACATTCACACACTGCATCATTATGTGACTTCCTTCTCATCGCATTAGCTAAAACATTACCCTTCCTTTGTTTATATGATGTATTGATGTCATATTCATGTGATAAATCCATCGAATAATGATATATCATGGTCATGTAACATTGGGAGAAAACATACCTCAGGCTCTTATAATCATTGAAATCCAGAAGGTGTTCACCAATGATGTAATGTCTCCACAACTTTAGAGAAAGCACAACTTTCACTAACTTTTACATTCATGGCGGTGCAACTGATGAGATAAATAAGAATGAAATGATCTTAGATACATTATAATACAGTGTAAACCAATATGTGAAGCATCACAGAAAACATCGAACTAAACTCCCTTTGCTTGAAAACAAAGAACTAGATCACATACCAAATTCTACATTAGATACTCAAAAGTTACTTGAAGCTAATAAATCCATAGGAATGCATGATCCTTCCTGATCAATTCTATCAATGGACACACAACCCAAGAGAAATCAACTATTAATCACCTGTAGTCGCCTACGAGACCAAGGAAGAACCGAAACTCTATCATTGTCTTTCGGGATGCCTAAGACATAAATGCTTCTATTTTCAATGGATCTGTATCCACTACCTAGAAGGATAAATCATGGCAGATGAAACATACTTCTAAATCCAAATACTCAACCTTTGAAAACATCCCAAAAAACTTCTATTGATGATAAACACACAAAATGGGATACAACTTCTATTCGTGCTGCTCCTCATTCATGAAGTAAAGAAGGATTTCCGCAATGAAAACCACAACGAACATATATAGAAAATCATTGAAGAAAACATTCATCAATACAATGAAAAAATATCGATTATTAGTTACACCAAACTATATTAAAACTAACATGTAATGCCCATGACGACAACGGAATCCATTTTTCTGGATATCCTCCTCCATCACATGCATATGATGATATCCTAACCGCAAGTCTATCTTCAAGAACCAACTTGTACACTTAATTTGACAAAATAAATCATAAATATAGGGAAAGGGGATATTTATTATTAACTTTTACATTTTTTAAGAGATTATAGTTAATACAAAGCCCCAAAATATCGTCAACCTTTATGACACAAAAAATTGGTGCACCCCACGGTGATAGAAAAGGCTAAACAAAACTTCATTGAAACAGACTGTCTAGCTGTTAATGAAGGTCCCATACTATAGAATGTGAAAACCTATAAATAGAAATATATATAGTAGACAATCCTAGTTATAGATTGATCCCAAAACCAATCTCTCGTCGAGGGGGTAATGCAACAACCTCTTCTAGATAGACATCAGGGTACTCTTCTATGACCCTCGGAAACTCCTACTTCGGAACCTCGAAAGAACATAGAATCTAATCATCCATAAGGATGAAATGGATAAAGAATGCCTCTAAACCATTAACGGGGATCAATCACCAAAAAACACTGCTACCTCTCCATCAACATGAAAAAACACCACCTGCCTCTTAAAGCAATCCATTATATCCTACAAAGAATACAAAAAATCCATGATAATAATGAAATAATATAGTATCATCTATAAACATAAGATATTTACCCAAGAGTGGTTCTTCTCCAAAACTATCTCACAGTCTCTACATACTTCAAAGAAGTCAGCTCGACCTCCAACTGGTGTAGTCAATGCCAACGAAACTCAAAGCCTCTTTACCTCAAATCCAAAAGCATGGATAAGGGTCGGTTATATGAAAGGGTGTGCTAATACTGAATCAATCAAGGTATACACCCATGTATAAAATAATAATATGGTACCTCGAATGATGTCTAGTTTTCCTGGCTCTGGCAATGCTAAAGCATGAAGCAGAACAGAACCTTCCCCATGACCTCTTTGACCATCATAACGACCACCACCATGGTCGTGATCTACTCTCTGTAGAAAGGGAGAATCCTAGGGTTATCCCCTTCCTGTCCCATATTCTTTTTGATGATATAATTCTTATGTAACCTACTTCTAGTGCATCAGCTGGAACACCCTCAATGAAGGAACCTGGAGTGGAAAACCTGTTGCATGGTGACCGATCTAAATGGTCGGGCACACTCACTGCTTATGGATTCATCTTACAAAAGAAAAATAACCTCATAATAAATAGAAATATTCCTTAGAGCCTCCACCCCTAGAGGGAATGATATTTCTATGGATGGGACCTACCCCCAGCCAAATGGAAAATCTTTTTCCCTAAAACCAGGGATACACAGACCACTATTATAATTCGTGCGGAATCATGACAACTCCCCTCTCATGACGATCTAGTTTTGGATAACGTCCAATTGATAAAATCTACCCCCACCAAGACCCCAATATATTTCCTCAACATAAATAGGGTTATGTGGCACAAGATCTATAGACTCAAGGCCTAGTCAAAATGCCTTGCCAAAACTACCTCATTTGGAAAAAGTTTGGTAGCATGTCATAAAAGGTTCCTGAAATTAGTTTCAAACGTTCACACAATATTTCTCCCCTTTGGAAAGGGTAAGAGGCTCTTGAGGCCTAGTTTCCCACATAGTCGAATAAAGAAACATGAGACTAAACTTGTCTTGGATATCGTCCCACATGATCTCGAACTCCTTACAATCCTTGAGAATCCAAAACCACCACTTCCTCGCTGTCCCACACAGTATCATCACATCTAAAGACACCCAGTGCTCCTTCCAACCATGGATATAACTGAACGCTATCTCAACCTCCTCCAACCATACATCCATGAATTCATTTGAAACGGATCTTTCGTACTTCTGCAGACTCTAGTGTAGAAACTATATGAGTTTCCTCCTCGAGGTTTCCTCATCGTCAATCTCTACCCTACGGTGATCTACTGGCACATCCCACTAGACAACATCTATGAAATGATGATGAGGACGTCGACCTAGATCCATACCTATGAAATAAAAATCAGTTAGGGAACATTAACCTAGAATATGAAAGACTCAATATTTATTAATTAATTGTTATATTTTATTCATTATAGGTTAACCAATCCCAAGGTCTACCCATTCAAACACATGCACAATGAATAAGGATGCATGATCCTTTCTTGGGTATCTACCCTAAAACCAGTAGTAGTTCATTTAGAGTCCACTATAAACATAAAGATTCAGGCGTCATATCACAGGGGAGATAAACACCTATGTCTCAGCTGGTCTCTAGTGTTTACAAGACATTATAAACATTACGGACACTGTTTCCCTACCAACCCATGCAAAATCACTTGTTCCTAACAGCAAACTTCATATTATCCCTCAAACTGACGCCTGATTACACTTTGTCATGACCCCCTCCCCACATGGTGTACCCATCCTAGGTTGGAAATGTGAATATTATGATAGTAACCCCCGAGTCCATCATCTAGTAGGCCTCGGGCTGGTGACTAGAACTGATAGTATAATAACCACTCAAATGGTAGGAATTACCCTCTTAGAGAACACATGAGAAAGATAGAGATAAAAAATATATCAACCAAATATAACTCAGACTACAATATAGTAGAAAACACAAGTACACATATGAAATGTCATCCAAATCTACTACAAATAGAAGGGAAAACTTCAATTACCAAAATTAAGTAAAAAATGGAAGAAACCACAAAGCCTTAACAGCTCCTGCAACCCCAAGATAATAGTAACCATCATGATCTCTAACCTTTTCCAAGTGACCTAAAAATAGTATATATATACGTAGGGTGATTGAAATATTATACTCAGTAGGATCCTCCCTGGATCCTCTCATGCAAATGTAATGAATTCGTTCTAAATCATAGTGAAAAACAAGTGAAACTAACACCACACCAAAACGTGTATACTACATTTTTGGCCTCACCATGGATATTGTTACCTAGTATCTCATTAATAAGTTTATAATATAAAAACTAATATCAATGATAACCCAATACTACTTCCCCATTAATTTGTTTCTTTTCCCAAACATCACATGCCCTAAGAATATCTCTCTAAAAAGCCATTCCCATTGACACCATGGAGAAGCACCACAACATTCTCTTCATGCAGCACAACCTCGACATCCATGTAACCAATGTAACCATGTAGTTTATGGGAGCCACCACATCTCGTACAATGTGAGTCATACGACATGCATTGAACCTCAATCCACTATATCTCATACACTAAGTGAGGATCCACAATCCATTAAATTCTACATGGTACACTTATAGTAGACTATAGGAAACGGTATCCAGAGTATTTTTTTTGTGAATAACCACAAGCCATTATAACCCTCTAACATATATATTGGTAAAACTACCCACTGTGCCAACCAGCACTAGTAACTACTAAGAGAAGATAATAGGTCCAAAGGGGGTTGTCAGTCATCCATCCTCCCACAAGAATGTTGCGGAAACCACGCCCATTGGGATTAGAATCTATGGGGTTTTAGTTTCACAAACTAACGAGGTGGACTAGCATATAGAAAAAAAATTTACCGAAAATACAATAGATGAAAACCACAATATGGGTATAATCTAGTCTTAAACTCAACTACAACTAACATATCTTGGACACCAAACTTCTACTACTAAGACTAGGTATCATATAAACACAGAACAATATAAATAGATTTATTACATTAGTTCATTCCCTTTTTATCAGTTTCACATTAATTTAAATAATTCTTTTAACATTAATCAATAATTTACAATTCCACATTATATTTTAATAGAATCATACCAAAAGTAAACTATTCATTTAAATCGAATCCTCATCATTACATTACACCATGTTCCAACCCCATGGGATAACATCATTTATATCATATTTTATTAACATCATTATTACATTCCCTCAGTCCCAGAAATTCTAGAAAATTATTCTAAGCTATGAAATATAAGGGGCTAAACACGATGGGTAGGTGAACTAACTGTCATGTATTTTTAAAATATAGAAGGAGCGTAGAACCATCCTCCCTCATGAAGCTAAACACACAAAGCATGTGGCACACCCCGCACAACATAGTCTCTTTTGGAAGGAGGGGAGAAGAACCAGCATCCTTGAGCAGTGGGGAAATAAATGAAGATAAAAAATCAAAAATAATCAGCAATCATCCAACCAATTTTATCATCACTGGTGTCCTCCCTGAAATCCCCTACATAAACGGATGCATGTCGCCACTCTAGGTGTCTACTACTATCACAACCAATGGTCCTCCCTACCCCCCAAAGCTCAAAATATCCATACTTCCTCACATCACATCAGAAGCAGAAGGAAACAACAAGGGAAATAATCTCTCAACATTATATAAGGCATTATACCTTCACAATCAATGAGCTCTCATAGCTCCAATCATATGGATTTCATGCCTTTCAATGTAAGTGGGTAAGTCAAAAACCTAAAAAAATTATCTTTTATCAAACAACCAGTTCTTTAATCCATCATAAATTAACTGATACGTTGATAGTTGGTTCAAACTATGGAAAACCTAACGACAATCTATCATAGCAACCATGAATTAATTAAAAAATTAATTTAACATTCCTTTAAACAAAAAACGCCAACATTATTCAGGTTTAACACCCAACTAGAATAGGAATAGATGCCATCATAAATTTAATGGAAATAAAATTACAATAATAAGAAGAATATTCAATTATATGAATCATTATCTTTATCCTTTTAACTATAAAATAATTTCATCTTTATGTTCATCAACAATTTCATGAATAAAAACATGCTAATAAGAAAATCATAAATATCACTCTATCTAGAATATTAAGAGGCAAACCATTATCTTGGTTCAAATAAATAACATGCAATTAACCAAATTCTTTTAATCCAGGTCAACAATTTAATTAGGTCAATTCCATTGTGATCCAAAGGGATAAAACATGATAAAATTACAGTTTCACCTAAATGATTAGAGAAGAAACTATTCATCTTGCTCAAAAAGTTCTTAATTTTATTTATACAAGAATGACCCACACAAACGATCATGATCCCCAGTAAGGAGATAAATGAATCCACCTGAGGATGCCGTGACACAACCTCATCTACAACAACCAAAAGAATTTTTTTTTAAACCATGGAGATAAAATCCCTTAACATGGAAACGTGAAACAAAATATAACAGGTCGATGAAAACCAATAAAAAGAATTAGATATTACCTTGGATTGATGATAGAACTAAAAATGAAGCGAGGAACCAATCCGTGATGATGGAATTCCAAAAACATTGAAGAAGGAGATTTTCAGATCTTTTGGTGTCGAGAGAAGGTGTGCTCAAGCCATAGGGTTTGAAAACCGAAAAAATTGGGTGTCTTTAAAATACCCATTTGTCGGGTTGTACATGATGTGTACCTCCCCCTCCCATATTCTACTTTCTCGAGGCTAACTTATGCAAAAAAATGCATCACCTCATTGCTATTTTTTATTTTTATAAAACAAATATGATACATTTCTTGTCCCCCTTGTTGACATCATGTATCCACTCCTATCCAGATTTTGACTATTAAACACCTCTATGCTTCCTCGGAGCCTTCTCAGAGATGTTAGACTTAGAAACCACATAAATGGTTGATCTATGTAGATATATGACCATAAAAATTCCAATTATTATCTTATTGGTTAGTGAAACTTGCTAAAATTTATTCATTACCCATCCTTTTTCTTATTATCAAATTAGATATTCGACATTACCCCTTTAATTTGATTGCTAAATATTTCTAGACCCACCAATCACTTCATGAAAACTGTAAATATATGTTATGTTTGATTATAAAACAATCATAATATTAGCCTATGATAAGTCATGGAAAGGAAATGGGTTTTATATAAAATCAAAATATCCTCATAACATAACCAATTGAAAAGAAACTGGTTCGATAATGGTTTAATCAGAAAATGAATAAACCATTGATATTAAACATGTATCATTGAATCATCATTAAATTGTATTCTTAATTATCCATAAAGATATAGAAGCGTGTGGTATCATAATATCATACCACCAATAAAGATTAATAATCCATTGATGATGGTGTAATATATGAATAATACCATTAAGATTATATTTGAACAATTATTTAAAAACATAAAAAATATCATTTTCATATAATAAAAATTTCACAGAAATTTTATATAATTTTTAGAAAAATAGCTAAAATCCCATTGATGGAAATGAAAATACCTCAGTAAAAATTATTTTAATTATTTGAGAAAAATTTGTTCATATAGTAATCATTAAAAGAGAACATTATTTTTAAACAGTTGTGAATATTAAAAAAAAGAAATATTTTTATATAAATAAATCCTTTAAAAAATAAAATAATGTAAAAGGTAATGAAAATTTCACATTTAATAATGATTGTTCATTTATATGAGCTTCCACAGAACAATTTTGAAGAGCATTAGAATGGAATAATTTTTTTGATTAATAAGTAAACAAGGTAAACTTTTCTTATAGAACATTTTTCAATAATTTTAAAATCCAAAGAGTGTACATTTTTTTCAATACATAATAATAATAAAAATTACCATAAGGGATGAAAATAAATTGGGTCTGATGGATATTATCAATAAAATTTCTATAAATTGAAATTTAGCATAGATAACCACAAAAATAAAATTGCATCTTAAACCCTTATATTAAGAAACCTCTTTATTAATATTTCCAAAATATCATGTATAACAAATAAATATTTATTAGACCTATATTCTAGAGTCACATTCATAAAAAACATAGTTTTATTATTCCGTTGACATTTTGAAATATTTTTTTCACGAAAATTTATTCCCTAAAATTAGCCTTCAAGTTAAAATATCAATATTTTCAAAGAATATTTCCATTTGATATATCTTTTCATACACAATTTTAATGGTTTGATTCTCTATAGAATATTAAAAATGGAATAATTATCATAATTATTATTTTATATAAACCTATAAAATAATTCATATAAAGGGGTGATGACATATTAAATACATCACATTATAGAGATGTTAGATTTTACATATGCATAAGTGATGCTTCCAAATATTGATAGATAAAATAATTTAAATAACATTTCACACTTTTTAATGATTAATACATCATAAATATCATATATTATTATTAAATTTATCCTTATCATAATAAATATAAATTTAAAAATGAATAATGTTTTAAATCGATTTATAGAGGTAGTACTCACACATATTTTTTATAAAAGTTATCATATTACAATGGATTGAATGGATATGAGTAATTAATGATAATATAAATATCTGAGAATAATAATTTGAAAAATATAATATATATAATTTTATCTATTATATTATCAATCGAGAAAATATGGTGTTGAAAATAGAAATACATTTATTTATATTGTGATAGTCAGCGCATACACATGAATGATGAATTCATTTTCCATAATAATGTATTCAATGTATATGGGATATGATTATTTTATTATATGATCACTGTTATAAAAAATTCGATTGATGAATAAGAGGAAATAAAATTAAAACACCCATTTAAGAGTTATAACTCATCTTCAAAAACTGTCCCTTGGTTTATACATAATTCCATTATTGTATACTATCATGATCAAACCATGATCTCCATGGTCTGGTTATAGATAATAGGGACACGTTAGGGGAGGTCATGGATTTGATAATATGTTCTAGATTTTTTGATAAAAGAGTGTGGCATCTTATTATAAGTGAGGGAGTGGATAGACTTGAAATTTTTCAATAGATTAAATTACATGAATGACCAAATCAGGAAAAATATAACCAAAATTACTAATCATATAATATTAGAAGATAATAATTCAAAATATGACTATAAAATATGATTTGTAAATGATTGTACGTAACATTAGTTATTTTTATTTTATCATATTGTCATCAACTTTTAACATATATTGTTGAAATGAATTTTTAACTCTTGTTCTATTCCTACTAACATAGACATAATTTAACTTATTATAAAATGATAAATATAATGAATAATTTTTGGAACCAATTTTATTATAATTCACTTTCATATGTTCAATAAATTAATTTCAAAACATTTTCACAAAAAAAAATCTATATTTGAAAATTTATTACTGTGGTTAAAAATATGTTTACCATTATTTCATAAAAGGTAAAAACTACTAGATTTTTTATACACAATATTATTTAATATTTTCTATAAAAATTTAAATAAAATACTTCAAAAATAAGGATTAATATAATTTTCATAGTTAAAATGTAAATGTTTGGATATGAATAGTTTTTTGAAAAACATTTCATTTATATATTCAAATTATTTTATTTAAATTTATCAAAAATTCTAACTCAATTAATTTTTAATATATGTATAAAATAATTTCACATAATTTATATAACCCTATTCATGCTGACTAATCCAATAGCCATTTTTTAAATTGTATACTAAAAAAATATCAATTTTATAGTATATCACATTTTGTTTAATCTCACTATAGCATTTTAAAAAACTAACCCATTACATAGTTTTAATACATATTATTATATCAAAAAATCATGTTAAATATTTATATCAAGATGATGGAAAAGATAATGAAATTATAGTAAATATACCAAATAAAATTAAAAAATTCCCCCTATCATTAGTATTCATGATGAAAACGATGTTGAACATAAAAACATTATATACTTGTAGATGTCTTTGATCAAAATTCATAATGAATGAAATTCATAGTTCACCATTTTAATTTAAGAATATTAATAATAACATTGAATCTAAGAACATTCCCCAGTATTACCATTAATTATATATCATGTGAAATATGAGACCTAATCATGGAATCATTGAACATCATATATCATTTAGAAACTAGACTATCCTCTTGACATTAGGAATACTTGTGTGTAACATTAAATATAAGAAGCTTATACTGGAATTAAAATTATTACAAAATCATTTCAAATCCAAGTACACCATCAAAAATATCCTAAAATAAATATTCAATATTTTGAATATTAGAGTTTCTCGAATTGATTAAAATAATATAGTGTAACGTGGATTCAATAGAGTTCATTCATAAATTCATAAAAATTAAATATTTTTAGGAATCATAGTAGCTTATCCAATCATTCCAAATAATTAATATTGTGTTGATTACAAGGTTCACATCCTTGAATTCAAATAAAATTATAAATCATTCAATCAAACCATGTCATTGAACTCGTAAATACACAACAATTTATTCCATTTTAGTATTTTTTATCCCTTAGGTATTTTAAATTATTTTAAATTTCATTCAATAGTCGCATATTTTTAAAATAAATATGTATTTTAATAATATCACTAATTATTTTAATTTTAAAATGGGTAACGTGTCTATATTGTCAATAAAAAAATATCATTATTTCCTATATACTAAAATTAATATAACTGTCCTAATGAGCATTTTAGAAACCATATTCCTACACATATGGTCTACTACCAAGTCCATAATTCCACAGTGGTTTTCATCTTAAAGGTAAAAAATATCATTAACCATTATCATCCTAGAGTGTGTAAATATATTTTATCAAAGTTCATCAATGATAAATTCACTATACATGATGAATTTAAAATGTACGTTAGGAAATCATATAGTAATATTATATTTTTAGTTAAACATATCAGTTAACAAACAAGGATATAAACTTTAAATAGAACCAAATATAGTAAGAAAATAACAGATATCTCAAAAAAAATCCTTATTTAGTATAGTATTCTACCATTCACTGAGTATGAATTTAGGGTTTGAGCAATAATTTTAGAAAATAAGATATCACAAAAAATTAACAAAAATAAGTCATATTATATTTTAATGGTGAGAAGTCATAATGAACAATATAAAATGGAATAAATGATAAATTATGTTTTAATCTATACATTGGGACATAAATCTATTCACTCATATTGGGGGAAGATCCTAAATAAGAGTTATCATCATTGATGAAAAATAAAATAAATAATAAATTATAATTGATTGTTGTGGTAAAGAAAGAGGGTAAAATTGGGGTGAGTGTAATGGTGATATAATAATGGAAAAACACTCCCATTATAATGAAAACATTTACTGTATCCACAATCTATCTAGTGAGATCCCAACTTGCCAACAAGAATCTTGGAAGGCCATCATGCAGCTCGTACCCTTATATCCTTAATAAATCAAGACCATGCCTCTTGACAAACCTCCCAAATACTTATGTGACCCACCAAACCCCTTTGGAAACATGATTAAATATATTATTTAGTCGATTCATTAAACAATAATGTCATAAGAAGATAATTCATGGGGAGTGGTTATACAATATGTCCACTATAATTTATTTCATCATTGGGTTAATCAATCAAAATTTATCATCCTCCTCGATGAAATGCAACATTCACTAAGCTCGCATATTTGATTCCAATTCCCATGAATGATCTTATACATTACTGTATTTTAATTTCATACCCACCATTGTAAATGACATTCTATTTAGAATTTTAACATTCTTATCCTTAATGGAAAATAGATTATTCTCAAATATTGCATCAATCTCTAGGTACAAATCATTGATATCAATCAACAAAGATAGATCCAAAAGATACCATCAAAGTTGAGACCTATGAAATATGTTTGGAATATTAATTAATCACTATGGATATGATATATGATACTCCACTTGTCCTTCAATCTCCACAATCTCAAAATTTCTCAACAAGAATTGTTATAAACATCATCATCCCCTATAAATGCAGGTTTACTAAAATATATAGCACACATATTAATACACACTCACCTATCTCAATATCAATAGGATGGTGATACCAAATAGGGTATGATTTTTTCTGAATCAATAAAATAAAATTTAATGTATTGAAAAACAAGACATAATATGACGTAAAATATATAAGTTTCATGAATATAATCACTATTTCACCTACCATTATCCACCATAATGGTTAATGGAATTAAATCTTATATAAATCCACAAAAAGAATAATTTGAATGGTCAATTAATTTATATTATAATTGGAAAGTTTAAAATGATGAAATTATTTTACTAAATGCTTCTAGAATCATGGAAGGAATCCCTCTTAATGTTTTGGGAATATTTATAGTCTCTCCTAATTGAATATATATCTAGTGGTTGTTGGCAGTTCTCAGAATCATCTACATACCAAGATTATTTCTTACACCATTCCAAAAGCGAGATATAAATTTATCATATATCTCTGAGATAGTAGTTTTTTAAATTTAAAACAAATAAAATATATCATAATTTTTTTTAGCTTGACTATCTATTGAGAAAAAATATGAAATATGAACGAAATTCGAAACATTAGTCACACGATCCGTAGTAACCCATAAGAAATAATTACCTTAGTTTTTCCTCAAGAAACAGAAAAAACTATTGTATATTCATCCCACATATTCTATAGAATGAGAAATAAATGTGGATGCACTATAAGTCAGTGGTGTTTTTCTTTCATCAACTAAAAGTAGGAACACATAGGGACAGGACCTGATATCACTTACTTCATTCATGGACCCAAATATTATTGTTTTATATCTATGTAAATCCTATTCAGACTTATGTGAAACGCCCATATAGAAGCATAAGACTACCATATTAACTCTTCTCACTCTCCTATCAGAACCAAGACACACAGATGAACATGTAAAATCCCTTACTCATCAATAATATAACTGCCTGCAGGCTCGAAAATGTAACCACTCTCTCTTATCAATGAACTCTCAATCATATAATTATGATCCCATGATTTGAATACGAAATCAAGTCACAATATATAGTTGTGTTACAGATACTCTTACATAATACTATAGTGACCCATTATTCTCATATATAAGTATTGAATCATTTTAGATGAATGTTCAATACATTTCTGAATAATACATTCCTCTTGACCATAGAGTATTCGTGTCTTTTAAAACATGGATATTTAAAATCATGTACATAAGGATCATAAATATTTATGATTATGTTCCTCATAACTATCACCCTTATTAGAAATTTAAATTTAATAACATTATTCCTAACCTAGGGAAAGGAAAAATATGAAAGGTAGAATTTATATGCACTATATGTGTAATCATACAAGATATCAATAAATGATTATAATTGAGAATAAGAATGTATTATTTTATAAAACAAATATCAATACTTACAATAATCATACCCAATCCTTAAATGATAATAGATCATTAATCTTGATGTAATTTTATTTCAAACAAATAAAATAAGACATATGAGTATGGAATCATAAATAGCTAATGATTATCGTTGAAAACATATCATAAAAATAATACTTATGTTTTTGGAGTTCACATAATCAATGAAAATACTTTCCTAAGTCTATTATCACATCTCAGACTACCATAGTGTCTTTGTTTTCTCCACATTCTATCATGTACATAGTTAATATTCCCTCCCATGACTATCATATTGTAATATTCCCCCTACAGAACTCAATTCACAATATATTATAGTCCAATTTATCTCAGGAGGTATCGTTCCTTACCAAATTAATCACAGTGATATATAATATTGTTCCCCAAATTTAAATTACCCCACCAAAGAATCCTAAATTTTATGGTTACTTTATTACAGTATAACTATATGTATGTGATCGTATCATAATAGACTGAATAATTAAAATGTCCTGAAGAAAAAAATACATACACCATCCTAATGATAAAATGGAAATATATGTACCCATATTAAGTAAAATTATTTCATTCTTGATATAATTCATAATATCTATATTCATATCCAAGGTGAATCGAAAAAATAAAGTGTGAGATAAGATTCTAGTAATGAGTTACAAATAAACGAGGTTATCATAGTATATATGTAATAGCTAAATTGGAAGAGTTGATATTTGAAACACACTACCTTTAATAAGTAAAATCCACTTAGTGAATATCCATATATAATATCAACCTATATAACTCATGGATAATAAAAAATCATTTCATAATTATGATAATTCATAATTATAGACAATCATTACTAGAAACTCTCAACCAAGGTAACATGAATCATACCATTATGGCTTCTCAAAAAAGATTTTATCATTCTATTATGGCCTCTCAATAATAGAATTATTATCTTATGAGTATGGATACAACAAATAGAAAACCATGATGACATGATCTTACACAATAAACATATACAACACACAAACATATTATCTATCATGATACCGATAAATGAATCTATTATAAATATAGAATTGGGACCCACCCACCACTATCACACCCTATATAGTCCTTTTATCTTTAATGATTAATATAAATTATTTTAGATATAAATTATAAGGAAAATATTTTCCATATTTAATCATAAATAAAAGACATCAATAATTCGGTATCAAAAACTATCATGATAAATAATAAATATGATTTCATTGCATCATATCTCCAATAAAATCAATGGGATTTTTCATTGTTGAAAATAGCTCTAAAATTAACTAGAAAAATTCTTTAGGATATTAATATTATCATTATTAAGAATCTTATTAATATATAAACAATTCACCTATATTAATGAAAAAAAATCATTGAAAATACCTTTCGATACATATCACTTATGCTCAGAATCACTGAGCAACAATTATGGTGGGAAATACCATTCAACTTGTATATGAGAAGACAATCATTATATTTACATCTTTAATAAACCAAAAGGTGCCTCATTTGAAAAAATAAATAAATTATTCTTTTTTAATCATTCTGTAAAAATTTTATAATGTGTAAAAATGGATTTAAAACTATAATAGATTAGTATTTTAATAATTCATCAAAATTTTCTATAGAAATAAATGACATGGAAGGCATTGTTTTTATACTAAAGAAGAAGTAAATATTTAATTTATAATAAAAATATGTCACCCATATTTATGAACCAGGTTGAGGAAAAGTGTATAATTATAAGCGAATTATATGAATAACCATAGGAGAATAAAATTAATGAGATTTATTATATAATGATCATGTTATTTTAGACAATATAATATTAAACATAGAAAATCCTAAAATAAAATTACATTTTAAATGAAATCAATGAATCATTTTCTGTCATTTGAATCATTCCCCTAATTATATAAATTACATCCACTAAAATATTAAATATGTTGAGTATAAAGTTATTAATGATATTACAAATCCAAATTAATTTTTATACAACACAATAAAGATTAAGCTATTGAATTTGATATTTTTTCACAGAAATAAAAGTTATATGAGGAAACAATGACCAATGAGAATAAACTATTTATATATTTTTTAGCCTCGTTTATAATAAATATAAATTTATTGAAAATATATATCAAAACCATATACATACTTATAATATCGTTTATGACTAATAAATTTTCTTTAGTCTTTTATTAATAATTATTTAATAAAAAAAAATTTTCTATGTGTTTATTGTATCAATTTTTTTTGATAATTTTAGTTCTATAGTTCAGAACATTGAAATTGTATAATAGTCCCACAATTTTCATAATGTTACCAATGTTATAAATATCATATATATTAATTATATCTTTATAGTCATCCCTAAAATATTGAGATAAGAAAATAAATTTTACTGTTTATGTAGAATATTGGCCCTACGTATTCTTGATTGTCGCTTTCACATTTTGACAGATTTAAAATGTGATTACTAAGTAGAAAATATTTTTTCCTGATTCATTATTGTGTCATATATATATATATATATATAATATACCTATTACAATCTATATAAATTTGAAATGAAAAATGAAACATAACACGTCATGGTGGTGGTTTTCCACATATACTCATAAGAAATGATATAGTTTTAAAATAGATTAAAACCTAAGATGGTAAATGATATAAATAAATATTTCATAAATATCACATATGAAAACCATCTCCATGTTTGTAACTATAAATCATAAATTGTGATGAAAACACATTAAACCACAACATGGAGATGGAATGTCGTATATACAAACATGAAATTCTTCCTGTTTCAGTAGGATGAAGAAGTGATGGAATATTGTTGAATAATAATCATAATTTCATATCATTATATTGGTTCAAAATAAATTATTAATTTATTGTTGGTAAAATGTATTTAGCATATGTAGTAGAATAATGAATTTAAAAAATGTTTCTATAAACATGATTACATCTTCTTCCGTAGAATTATTTTAAATCCTTTCGTAATGAACCATGGATTGTTTTTTAAGGATACCAGAGGATCTAAATCCTAGATGGTGAATTATAGAACATAATTTGTAAATGATTCATTTATCTAGATAATTCCATATGATGTAATGAAATTATATAAGGGGTTACAATTTATAAGGGAGGGAAATTCATAATTGAAATTTATGCACATATTTAAACATAACAATATAATTCTCATGATAAATTATTCCTAATAGAATTTCATTGACATAAAAATTAGATGTAGTCTACAGAACATCATAAAAAAATTTCATTTATTCATGTCATATTAAAGTTATTATTTGGTTTAATCTATTCATTATCCAATTTTAAATAATAATGTTCATGAATATTTTAATCAAAAATAGATATAATTTTTTATATATTCAGAAAATGATTTCATTAAAGGATAAAAGATTATGGTTTCAAGCAATTATTAAACAATATTTACTCCTTGATTTTTATTTACATGATTTCCAAAAAATTTATTTTCCATATTATATCTCAAATGAAATTTTTTACACTACTCATTAATACTATATTTAATGCCATGATAATAGTTATGAATTAATATATACACCATTCAAACATCACAATTTTTTTATTTTAAAAAATATTACAACACAATACATCACAAAAATTTTATTACTTTTAATATTTTTTCTATTAATTTTTTAATTTTCTTATTAATTGAAAAATATTATTCTAGAATTATGTATGTATTAATGGTCATTATTCAATCACAAAAATTTATAAATAAATTTACATTTAAAAAATTTAATATTATTACCAATGATAACTTATCACCAAAAATAAACTCTATTTATCATCCTAATTAATTTTCGATATTTTAATGTAATAAAGTGGCATATTTGGATGTTTCCTTATATAAAATAATATAAACATTATTAAGAGGTGATGATGGAACCAATATTTCATATATTATAATATGGTTTGTCTATTGATGAATTTATTACATAAAATGGAAAAAGTCATGCGTTGTGGTGATTTTGATAACAGAAATAATGGTTTTAACCATGTTATATGCATTTTTCTGTTTCTATGTTACCTAATATTTATCATAGAAACTATTCAAAATGATAAATAAGGTTCATATTTCCAAAAGTGAACATAGAAATAAAATATATGCTATCAATTTTTCAATTTTAAATCTCATGATGTTTTAGAAAAAAATATTATAATTGCATAATGTTCAATGAATAATTGTTTCTTAGAAAAATATATTTTTACACCAAAAAACTAACTTATAACAAAATCGTGAATATTTCAGAATAAAAATAGGATTAATTAAATTAATATATGTAAAATAGAATATATTCACATTAATACCAAATAAAATATAATGTGACCAAGATAATACTTTATTTAATTAAAAATAATTAATATATTTTAAAAATATTTATTATCTCTATTAATTCAAAAATAATAAACTAGAGAAAAATTAGAAAATATCACCATAATATAATTTTGATATTGTGACATTAAAAATGATTTCTTTATATAAAATTTAATTTATAAAAGTGGTTGACATTAATAATCATATTATCTCATAAAATAAAATAAAAACCATTTTATTAATAAAACATATTATGGAAATATAAAATAACATTTATAAAGATTGTGTACCTATAAATTATGAACTATCTAATAAAATTGATTTAAGAAAAAAAAATATATTACATAATGTGTATAATCTTATTCATACCAATCAAATTAATGCAATTCTATAGTATATCATGATGCATTTAAAGCTCATTGTTTGATCTCTTGATTGTTAACAAAATAATACATCTCATTTAAAGGAGAATATATTTTAATATTTTATAGTGATAAATTCTATCCCGATAAAAGATATTTCACCCTCAAATTTTTATCCTGGTAAAAAAGGTAATTTTTTTGAAAATACCTATTCTAAAAACATATATTGTATAAAGGGATTGTAAAACATTCTCTAAAATGGGAACGTGGGAAACATAAAGGATGACCAAAATAACCATAAATTTGGTTTCTAGATAAGGAAACATTGATGTGCAGTTAATGTATTGTAATTGAGAAGAAAAATACTAACCAATGACTAATATATAGAGACATAGATCATGGTAATGATATATTTATTTACTAATAAACTATAATCCAGTGTGGCATGAAAATATAAAATGATTATTATAAATAATGGTAATTGAATACATTTTTTATTTCATTATATTTTTACTATATTATTGTTTTATCATATACTAATTCAATGAAATTCATTAAATAATAAACCCTAGAAACAATGATTATTTAAAATAAAAACGTATGTACATAACACATGATTGTACAAAATAAAATAGTTGTTTGTCCTAACAAATAATCATGATAAAAAAAATTCAAACATGGACGTTTATTGGAAATTAATTCGTCCGAGTGTGATGGAATATTGTAATATATGAACAGATTTTGTGTATTTGGAATAAATAAATCATGTGTTCATGATACCCATTATTACAACATAAAAGATTTCAATATTAGTTGTATTTATTTCATATTCTTATCTTCATCCCATAGGATTTATATGTGTAATGTTCCATTTATTCTTAAGAAATCTGATTGAATAATCCTCTAAATATTTTTTGTAAAAGAATTTTATCAATGTGGTTTCATTCATTTCATTAAATTCATGATCCTGGTGAGAAATTTCATCACACATTCAACAAAAATATCATCAAATTAATCATAAATATAATTGTTTTTCCAAAATTTATCACATGTGAGATGTTCCATAAGTTTTTTATATTAGTTTGATTCCTTACATTTTTATTATAAATCAGTCTTCAATTATATTCTCATTATTTAAATTTAAAATATTCTTCTTGGGGAATATTTTCTCTATTATGATTTTACTTTATACTATGTCAACATACTATGACTAATTTTGAGTAACAAGATCCCTTTATAGGATTGGATAAACCCCATAAATGGAATGTTTAATCATACATTACATGTTAAAAACATTGTTTTTTTCATGTCTTGATAATCATTTAATGTTATCCTCATAATCAGAAAAAAATTCCTCTTCCATCTATATTTAATTTTGAAACATTCATTCCATATCATCCCATTGATCATGTGGAAATTATTTTTGGAATAATATAAATTTAAAAGTTAATATTTAAATTATATATATTTTACCAATCACTTTAAAGTTTTTGATCGATAATCTCTGTTTATAAAAATATCATTTCAAATAATAAACTACTATAATAACATTTTCGCTTTCATTAGTTTCCAAATACGAGAATATTTTTTAAAGTACATAATATATTTTTCATATACCAATTAATTAGTAGTTAAATTAAAATATTGAGGATTGTATCTCATCATGCAATCTAAATTAGGTGAACACTATTATGAAAGTATAAGATAATCCATATTGGTAAGGAAATCCAAAATAACTTCTGTATACTTCTCTAAATTGTACTTGATATAATCAGTTGAAAAAAAATAATTCTTAGATTAGTCAGCAAGGGAATCACTACATTGACTATAGGTTTTACTCACATTATTCAATTAGGTTCCATCACTATGTAATGGAAAACACTACTAATATCAAGATTATCAACTATACTATGTAATGATGTAAATAATCCTAGAAATCGTAAATGTTCCCAGTATATATAAAGTTTTATTATAAATATTAAATTTTCTAGGTTTATTTAAAATATACTTCTATTTTTTCCCTAATAAAATTATTCCAATAGACACATTAATAAACTCAACCTTTGTTTCATTGAGCCGGCTTATACTTATTACATTTTGGAAAGATATAACTTATTACACCCCAAAGAGAAAAATAATTTATTAGTTTTGGTAAACTATATGCAAAGATGTTTCCCATACGATATTTTAAATATAAAATATTGGAACATGAGTAATTATTACAATCTTGATATCATTCATAATATCCATATTCATTTTTAGGGGAATGAAATAAATAATGGGTATGCTATGATTCTCATTAATGGTCACACACAATAGAACATATCTTGAGTAAATATGGGATAAATAATATGGAATTGGAAACAATAAAAACACTTTATATTCAATCATTAACATCAATGTATAATAAAAATTGGAAAACCAATGTTAATAAAATAGGAATTATTAATGATGGAGAAATATAATTCTGAAAATTCTATATCAGGGCCCCTCAACTAGTACATCATGAGTTGTACACCAAAATACTCACAAAAAAAATTCCTTCACTCAAGGATACATAATTAATCAAATATCTATTTATTGGGTGGAATACATAAAATACCAAACTATTATGACATGATTTTACAACCCCAACCTCTACATCATTCCAAACTAATTTGTCTCATGAGATATATCAATGCATCATAGTTCTATGTATAACAATTCACCATCATTCAGATTGACCTCAAAGGTAATACATATATTTACAATTATTTATATAATTAATTCTAAAAATTACTTATAAGTCAGCAATGATATGTATTGAACCAATTAAACAGAACCTAATTATATTATAATTATAAATAAATCCCTAAAAATAATTATGTTGGTACAATTGGATCATATTTCAAGTAACATGATTGGATTTTATCAAATCTCAAAATACCCTTAAAAGATCAAAGTACAATTTCATGAGGAAAATACACATTTCAAATTCAAATAAGTTATAAAAATCAAAAAAATTTAAAAATATTAATCAATTTTATTAAAATATTTTTTTGAAACAAGTATGGGAATCCTTAAAGTATTGAGACGTAAAGTTAATAGGGAATTTATTTCACACCATGTATGTTAGAAAAAATATTCTATTTATATTTTTTCTAACAAGATAAGAAAACCACATTTTTAAAATGAAAATAAGAATCCGATGATTTTCTAAAAAAAATAAAGTAATGGAAAAATATTACATGAAAAAAATTATTTGGGGAAAATATTCAAAAATTGTAAATTTTTATTGAATACATGTATGTGGATGAATATTATTCTCTACTAAAATAGAAATAATGTATATTTTTCTCAAAACATTTTCTCATTTTTTTAAGTATCCAATATATGAAGATAGTTCTATTACTTGAAAATTACCTTAATAACTATATGAGAATATAATGAAAAAAATTTATCATTGAATTATTGTATAATTTTTCCTAAATGAAATTCAACCATAAACTCTCCTGAAATAAAATGAGAATATGAAATAAATACAATAATTCATCGGTTTCATTTAAATCATAATCAAAATAAATCAATCAAAATCAAATGAAACATTAGTTACTATGAATATAACATTATTAATGATAAAATATACCAAATTGACAAAATATACACAAGAATAATGACACATGTGTTGAATATGACATATGTCTCAGGGACAGAAATGTGAAATGATAAAAAAAATACATCATATCATATATTCCCAATATGGTATTTTATACTCCTCCATAATAAATTCAAATTAATTATTTTTTTAAGAAATAAAAAATAAATATATATATATATAATATCATAAATTATCAAATTATAATATATTAAGATTCATTTGATCAATTATTTATTGAAATTGTCATGTTTGAGTGTTAATAATTTTATTTTTTCATGGGAATCATGGTTTGGTAGTACCGATCATTAGGAATTTATCATGGTACGGTCATATAATGAATATAATTAATGGTATAATTGACTCATATATTATATATTATATTTTTATTTTTATTCATTAATAAATGTAGTACATATATCAATTAATTACATCAGTTTTGGAGGTGGTAGTCTGTACATATGCATAAACAATGTTTTCACTTTTTAGTAGATGAAATTAATTAATGGTCAAAGAAATAAAATATTATAGAATCATTACAATATCATAAATATCATATATGAAATTAAAATAAATCTTTATTACATTAAAATTACATGGGAAATAAAAAATGAATCATGTCACTCCATGGGGGTGGAGGTCTACATGTATGCACCAATAATGTTATCCTTTTCCTATGGATGTATAAAAAAGAAGGAAATAATATATTATATTTTTAGAACCAAAATTATTTCAGAAAAATCATATATATTGATTATTTTATTCTTCATAACTATCCACTTAAAATGTTTATGGAAAACTAATTACATTACTAGTAGGGACATCATGTCATACATAAGCACGAACGATGTTTTCAATTTCCATATGATTGAAAATATATAGAATGCAGTATTAATATAATCATAACAAAATAAAAATATATTTATTACACTAAATATACTATTATATTATAACTTAAATAGATTTATATTATTTATATTATGAATGAAATTTGACTGATTTAGTAAAGGGGATTTCTTCTTCTTTGATAAACTTCCTTTAGATTCCTTATTAAAGACCATTGGAATGGAATTTTTTGAATATTAGAAGGTATGTATTGTGTCTCAAGATGTTTATGAATTAATCGCATAATATTTGGTAGTTATAAATTTCATAATGTGGTGTAATAAAAATTGATAACGAGTGACCTTTTACAAGAGTGGGAAACAAAACACATAGAATTACTAAAAATATAAAAAATATTATTACATAATTTTAAATACAAATGATTCAAAATGTATAGAAACTTATAAAATATTAATATAATGTATAAATAAAATTGTCCCATAATAAATATATTTTTTCATTTAAAACATTATCTTTTTCATTATCTCCTTTATAAACTATTGCTGACCTTAATTGAAGTATTAAATTATATAATATTAATGTGTCAAAACATTAATTATATGTCACCAATTGAATACTGAATAGATAAGTGATGATATTTTAGATCAAATAATAATAAACAATTTCTTCTATGCTGATATTTTTAAAATAATTTAATAAAATAATATTTTTAAAAATATATCAGTAATTTCATTTTTGACACAATTAATTGTCTTGGAAATTTATATAATTAGAATAGATATAGAATTAAAATATAAAACATTAAATCAACACTAGTATGTAATATTTATCAATAAAATTAATGGAATTCAATAATTCATCCTATTTTTGTTATCTTAAATTTTTAATAATATTTCAATTAATTTATGTATTAATTGAGTACATATTATGTCGTCATTGCATTAGCATTTAACATAATTATTTTTTCACAATAATATTAAATAAATTAATAAGATAAAAAATATCATATTTCGTAGAATTAATCATTTATAATATAATCTGTCTTATTCTAATCCTCATTAGTAAATTAGATTTATAAAATCTAAGAGATTGAAATTTTGTAACATTTTTTACCTAAATTAATATAAATTTTATCATCAAGGGAATGTGGCTCCAAAATTTAATATATTAGCAATTTTTTATATCTAATGTTAAATATATTTTATAAATTTTAAAAAAGTAAAGTGGTGGTATCATTTTGAGTCCATAAATCATGGTTTAAACTATATTTCACCATTTTACCCTTACCGAGGTGGCAAATATTTATCCCGGTTACAATTCATAATAAAAAAATTACAGAGGTCTATTTTAGATATTTGAACATTTTCGTTATAGATATAGTATCCTTTTTTCAATTTCATATTACAATAATTGGTGGGAAAATTTGTTAACATAAAATTATAATGTTCTATGAAAAAAATGATTATAGGAACACATTTTACATAAAGTCATCTTATATAAAAGTCATGACTATTGTTAACCAAAATGGGTTTATTTTGATTATTCTAAATAAAATGATTCAAATGTAACTTCAATAAATAAATTCAAACTAAAATAAAACAGTTAAATTATTATTTTTTTAATAAAAATAAATGATAGTATTTGAAAAATTAATTTTTTCACTATTTACAAAGAAATCAATTATTTCATAAAAACCAAATATTTGCCCATAATTTAATCTTGGTATTATAAAATCAAATGTGATTTAATTTTTATATAATTAAATTTATAAAATTGAGATATATTAATTATAAAATTCTCAAAAAAAGTCAATAAAAACCATATTTTAGAAAATATATTTTTGAAACAGAAAAAAAAATTAATAAAAATTTAGTACTTATATATTATGAATTTACTAATACATTTTAATTAAGAGAAATATTAATATATTAATATATATATATTTATTTCTATTCATACTTATAAATTTAATTTTTTATGTTATTTAAATCGTATTGTGCCTTATTTTCATTGTCTCTAGTAATGAATGTTTTGAAACCCATATAGTTCGTTTAAATATTAATATATTCTAAAAATTTTGTGTTTTAAAAACCCATCCCATAACGAAACTACTTTTTGTTTATTTAATAAATTTTCAACAATTCAATATGTGATGGTTAGTGAAGTAATGAATCGTGATGAATTGTGAAGGATACATCTAGTAGCATTGGCTTTAACACATGGAAAATTTTCAGGGTTCAAATTTGGTGATTGTATATGCTAATCATAAGTTCAAATAAATATGTAAATTTAACTAGTATAGTTCATATTTTCTCAACCTTATAAATAAGAAATATGTTCATGTTAGTAAATATTTCTATGATAAAATTTAAGAGAATACAAAATATCATTGTCCAGGAGGTTGAAATTAATGAAATGGGAATTGGAATGAAAGGTGAGTAATTATGAATTCCACTCAAATTATAATGCCTTTCAAAGGACGATTTTTTATGAAAAACATGAAAAATTGTATTCACACTTTGACTAATGATGATTTAAATTTTAGATGGCCTGGAATGTATTTGATATTTGTATTAAGGGATTTATTATCGAATAATGTATTTGATTAATTATTATACATTTATTTGTTTTTATATAAAATTAAACATCAGGTAAAAAATTATAATAACCCATGGGATCCCCCCATGCCCATTCATAAACTATACATAGGTATATATAACGGGTCAACGCCATGGGAGAACCTACTAGGAGTACACATAGAGGATAAGCAGTGGGTGGCCCATGAATGGGTGTGTAGGATTACCCTGATGTATTAGGGCCTAATATAAGTCACCCAGCCTATTCATAGGGCCAACACAACATATTCTCAGATGTACACATAATTTGGGCTGGTATAATATTAGGATAAAGACCTTGGTGTGTTAATGTATATCTGGTTCTCATCCCTATTATCAAGATTTAATGGTAATGAAATAGGTATAGAATAATATAATTTATCCTAGGAAAATGGTTTTATATATGGGATGTGATATTCTCTATAATCTTTATTAGTCTATTAAAAATAAATAAATAAAGCTAGTCATTAGATAGGTTCGATATGAGCCGTCTGTTGATCCCATGCAGTGTTTCTTTGATTAATCCTTCATAATCAACATATTGATTAGGATACTATCTAAACAGTCATAATACATACATTAACCATAATATATAAAAAACTCAATAAAACTGATAGAATGCATTCAATTAATGTCTTTCATGCATGCAATTATCATGAATCTGGAAAATGAAATTGTTACAAGATCGAGCAGTGTCGCATGTGTACATCTTGTGAACGAATGAAAAAAATCATTTTTCAAATCATAAAAATTTCAATGGATTATAATATATAACGTGCAAAATATTTGAGAATAAGAGAAATCATATGACTCACATGGATAACCATTGTGACATAGTATGATGATCATAGATCACATGACATTGGGAAGCCACCACAATAAGAATAAAGGTCACAATGTGATCCTATATTGTTAATCCCTTATTTTATATTATTTTATTATAATAAATACATGTTTTCCACCAAGGAATTACACTGATTAATTATATGATCAAATGATGATTTCATGTAGTTCACATGATCAATATTATGCTTCAAGGAGAAGATGAGGTTTTTTGTCATTCAACTGAAAAATTATGAGATGCTAAATAGTATTTGAGTGATTCGTTGACACAACATAAATATTAGAAAAAAACTTCATATATAAACTATTTAATGGTTTATTAATAGATCTACTGCAACATCGATAGAATAATATATAGAGATATATCTCTCATAACAATAACATTGAATCCACATTATCTGTCTATGAGAAGGCATTTTATTTTTGTGTTATTGAATAATTAAATGATGGATCATGAAAGACATCCAATACTGTGATTGTGTTTGAGGATATATATTATGAAACACCCAGTATCACAAGAATGAAATCTTGTGTAGTATTTATGGATAGATTAAGTAAAAAATGCATTGATGAAAAAACCTCTTATATCATGAAGTTTGTCGAGGAAATGGATGTCAGAAAAACCTTTTACAAATGAAATTATATCGTTATGAAACCCTTGATTATGTGGTGTAGTTTGGGATATATCAATAGAAAACCATTGTCTAATAAACAATGAACCCATGAACCATCTCAGTCTCACATTTGGGTAAAAGAGACATCACTGATAGTAACCCATATCAATAAAATACCTTGTTCAATGTTATTTTGATAGAAGAAAAACATATATTTGAATCCTTTATGGTAACATGATTTATGTAGTGACATTGAAATATAATATTTCATGAAAAATAGAGTTTCACTTGTAATCCTTCCGAGGATGTCTCATGAATGAGGGTTATTGAAGTAGGAGAACCACAGAGATAAACATGGATCACACGAAAGAAATGAACAGATCATTCACATCACATATCCTTGGAAATTTCATGTGCATCACATGAATACATGATTTTTTATGTATTGTAGTAAAATATTTCATATAGTACATGAAATTTTGAGTGAATAATGAACATGATAGTATTTAAAACCCACACCTTTGTGAGAAACATTTTAACGGGATCATGTGTATCTGATAATGAAAGATACTAAGAAAATTTAATATCTAGTATATGAATTTACATGTGAGGAACATGAATGTGATAATCATTCAACATGAAACACATGAAAGGATACATGAATCATAATTTGTAATATAAGAATATCATAGAGTACATAATTTATTCTTCTAAGGTGTATAACTCCACAAAATTCATTCATCAAGAATTATTAATTTAATACTCAATCTATGATTTATTTCAGATGAGCTTATATTCAAGTTGGATGTATTTGACAATTCATGGTGATAGATGGGGATGAAGTTATGAATGATCCTTCTTCCATATAAATTTTATTAAATATGTTTTGTGCACCAGTTGAAAATATTATCATTGGGGTTTGTACATCATCAATGAAATGAAGAATTATTCCCTAATAATTTGAATGAGGATGATCATTTTATTCCTATATGATAAAAAATTAAAAATAATTAATTAATAAAATAATTCTAGGGTAATATGTTCATGATAGAGAGTTCAATAATATAAGAACATCTAGATCATTCACAATCTTATTTGAATAATTTTGAAGACTTAAAAACTTACTTCAAGAATATGTTAATGATCGTAATGTTATAAATGAGTGAAATATATAAAATATTCTCATTAAGTGATATCTATATCATGTGTTGAATTAGTAACAAAAATAAAATATAAATCTTACTATGTTTGGATAAAAATTGTTAGATGAAGAAGAAGATTGTGATTGGGGTGTCTAAATAGTTATTGTAGTTTCTCTAGGATGATGTGTCAATTTAGTCTAGAAGACAGATGAGAGAAGAGGTTTGGTTTATCTAACCAACTAATTCTAATGATTTCATCTTTTGAGTGTATAACTATAATCAATTGTATGATCAACTACATGGGTGTATGACCAGTTTATAAAAAATTTAATTTAACCACATTCTAATATAGTTTAGAATTTTTTTTGGTGGAATAAAAACATGAAAATGAGATTGAATTCATTCTAGACCATTAAAATTTCATGTATTGTTTTCTATTATATTATTTATCAATATTAAAAATGACTTTGATATATCCCAAAGTGTATTAAGAACCACAACAAATACCAACGGTAGATTTTAAATGAATGAATTTTGTATAGTTAAACCATAGATTACCCCCCCCCCCTCCGGGATAAATAATTACTAGGGAAATACATTTTTATTATGACCTCTTAAAACTCTAGAGTGTTTTTATATTTTGAATATTACTTGAAATGAGTGTGATACCCAAGATAATGAATAAAAAATTACTCCTCACGATACCAATATTGAAATTCTTCCTTGTCTGAGAAAAATAGAACATATAGAGTAGGAATAGAGCTCAAGAATAATCATTCCTTAAAAATATAGATACCTCCATGGGACTGAAATCAAAGGAGTTTATGTTGTAGGGATTCATTATATTATTATTCATTAAATTAATCTTTTTAAAGATATTATGATGATGGATCAATTAGTTATATCTTTACAAATTCAATGAAAATATAAATAATGTTCCCAAATATGTTTTTATCGATATTGTTGAAGTATTCAAGGGTCCTCAAAATGAATAGATATAGCTGTAAAAAGATAATAATATAATGGGAGACAAATTGGATAAAAGTAATGGGATATGTCAAACTCTCACAAAACATAATAATGAAAATTAAGTAACAATTTTTATTTTTAGTGAATGATAAGCTAAAATTATTGAGGAATTGTAATGCAGTGTTTGTGAGAAATAATTACTTGAGATCATATTTTTTGATGTTTTCCATGAATTTTAAAAATTAAAAAATGTTTATATGGTTTTCACATTTCATCAACTAGAGGATAAAGTTAATAGTTTCAATAATATTAAAAATTCACTCAAATTATGATAAAGTAATAATGAATAACATTTGAAGAACATAAAAAAGTAATAGGAAGCAATATTGGATTAGTTTATGATGAGAAATACTCCATCAACATGATGTCTTTTGTGATAGAGGTGAGAAAAAATAATCATTAATCACTACAAGGTGGAACATCCAATAAAATTTAAATAATAATTGATATCAGTCATGATTTTGTTGAGGATCATGATTCTACAAATAAAATGAGATCATCCTCAAATAAAATGAAATAATCCATCACGAAAAAGTTATCCCATGTCCATGATGCTATATTATATACTAATGATGTTTCATGTCCTGGTACAATTTATGAACAAAACTATGGGAATGTATGGATAGGGCAAAATGATGATAAATCCACCAAATCAATTAATAATGTGAAATGGATCAGGAAAAAATTTTCCCCATGATGTGTTAAAAAGAGTGGTAGTTCCAATAAATATTAGTATAGATTAAAATTTAAGAAAACTAAATATATTACAGTATAGAATAAAGGAAGAATCCTCATTTGTTATTGTTCGTTTTATTGTATTTTTGGGTTTAAATATTTTTAATTTTGGAATAACATGAAAATTTATGAAAATAAAATAATTCATTCATCTTGGGGGAGGAAAGGTGGAAAAAAGGGAACCTATACCAGATAAAAATCATAGAAAAAATAAATTTTCTACAAATAATATATTTTAATTACTTGAATCCTTCTATGTGTACTATAAAAAAAGTTTCATGTAATATTATTAGAATTGGAATTCAACTATCATTTATAAATCATGAGATGATATGAATAGATTAACCCAATAAAAGGGAAGTTATGTAGGAAAAGAGGGTGAGAAGGTAATCATTATATGTGAAGAATATAGGATGACTGTTAAACCAACGGTCACAAAGAATAAAATTTATATACCCCCACTTATATTAATATAATAAATAAACAATTTAATTAAATAACTACCCCTAGGAAAAATAAGGCTTAGTTTGAAGAAACATAGTAACAATTGGTGTTTGGAGAAAATATATATATCATGGTATAAGATCATAGATTATCTGTTTTTTGGTGTTGCTAAGACATTTTAAATAAATACTACTCTTATTGTTATAAAAATTCATTTAATTAAAATATGATAAAATTAAGGTGGAGTATTTCTAAAAAAATTTGAATAAAACTACATAAATTTAATTCTTACGAGATATTGTGACAAAAAATATATGAAATTTTATGATATGTTGGTTGATGATGATAAAATAAGTGTCATGAAGTTGATATATTCATGCAAATACTTTCAAAATATATTTCTTATGAAGATAATGTGAACGTTCTAAAATAAAAAAATATTTATGGGTAATGGGATGATTAAGAGAAGATAGAGAAATCCATAACAGATTTCCCTATTTTCTGGAAAAATCAATTGTAATTTGTTAATAATAGGATGGAATTGAAAAAAACTGGTAATTTTAATGGATTGAAAGTGTCAATATAAATTGAGGTCAAAAAAATCTATTTAACATAATATTGATAACTTTTGTTTAAGGAGTGATGAATCAAGAAATTATATCCCCAATGGTATATAGTTTCTGACTAATCATTTTGTGTTGTTAAATATTTTAATGATAGAATTGGAGACAAGATGTATTAAAATGACTACTATGCAATAGTATAATTCACATAATTCCAAGACCGAGTTTAGGGAAATATAATTTCTAGTATTGATAGATAGATCTCGACGAAATAGAAATATCCCCTCTTATTAAAATTTATAAATAAATTATATTTCAATTATATATAGGTAATTAAAGGTGATGGGTGAATCCTTTTAGGGGTTAGAATTGCTGAGTTAAAGATAATAAATATTGACTTTATTATTAATGGTTTCTTTTAAATGAAATTATAAAATTTAATTAATAGGTATTCCTATCATCTATAATCTCTTTTTTCATAAATTTATTTATCATATCAAATAACGGGGAGTTCAAGGTTTATGAATGGAAAAAACAAAGGGCGATATAAACTTTTTTACTTGAAATTTATAATATGTTTGTTAAATTATTCTTCATGATTAAAAATTTCATTGAAAAATATAATTATTTAAAATCCCATTAATGAGGATTGATAATTTTTTATCATTATTTCAAACGGAAAAAATTGTGTGAATGATATAGAAATCGTTGGTTTTATCCCTCTTCGTTTCTACATAGGAATCCCCCATGTACACATAGTGTTGATTAGATAATGTATCATCGAAAAGTGAAACTAGTGAGATCATCCCTTTGTGGGATGCAATCATTAAATTTTCATATAGTAGATATGATCTTGTTTTTTTACCATTAAAATATTTATTTTCAATATGGTGGTGAATAGTTACTGCATATTGACTTATGATAAGTGATGACATTGACAACAAAATAAAAATGCTGTAATTTTCTAGAATTGATTTCATATTATTCAAAAATTCATTATATTATAGTAGATGATGTTATAATACCTCGAGTATTTTTATGAATAAATATATTGGAATTGGATGTCATGGATGGAAATATATCCTTAGTAAAATATTATGATTGTATGTAATGGTGTGACGTTCAATGATATGTTTCAAATTTTCTAAGAGTTTACACATTTTATTCAAAATTTTATACAGGGGATAAATTCATGTTAATAAATATATTCATGGGTAATCTGAAAAGAATTAAAAATATCTCTCTAAATGATGATGAAATCTGAAAATTGAGAATTGAAATGAATGAGGAGTAATTATAGAGGAAATGAAATTTCATAAAATCTCGAGGGATGGATTTGAGAAAATCATGCAAATTCTTTACCCAAAATTATTTAAGAAGATGAAAATCTTCATTGTATATCTCATATATCATATATGCTTGATTCATGGATTTATTATTAATTAATTTATTGTGTAAATAATATATATGGATTGATTAAAAGTATTATTAATACCCGTATTGAAAAGAATCCCAACACATGTTATTCCTCCAATACTGTCCATTAACCATATGAAAGGGGACCTAGGGTGTCATCCCCTATAATAGATCCTTCCATGGATGCTTCATAGAGGATAAAGTGTGATTGGGCCATTAATAGGCCCACTAGAGTACGCCATTGTATAAGGGGATTACATAAGATGAGGGTCCCATTCCTATGTATGGTATAACGCACACCAAACGATTTTAATAGTTTGGTCTAGAAGCCTTCTAGTATGATGCCCGTAGTGTATTGAAGAGTAACTAATGAGGATCCACCATAGATAGATCAAATAGTGTAATGGTGGGTATTGAATGTTATATTACATCCATTAAATATGATTATTTGTTTTCGGACATCGAATTCCATGTAATATTCAATAATCTTTTAAACGGATGAAAGTAATTTTTTCTATCTAATGGAACTAATTCGAGCTGTCAGTTAACCTTATATGTAGCATAGTAGAATAATCCTTCTTATTAAAAAAAAGTTAGTAGAAAATACACCTAATGTTGAGAATATTTTCAACTATAATACATCAATATGAACTTGATCATGCTGTGTAAATACATTCAATTGATATATATCATTCATGTGATTTTTATGAAGCCATTTTGTGAATCTATCAAAATATCATGTAGTGTCACAAGATTATATAACATAAATGAATGAAAAAAACCTTAAACACATTGTGAGATATTTTATGGATCTTGTGGAAATAAGGTGATCTCAAAATGACAACAAGAAATGTTGCACAAGGCTTGTAGAGAATCACTAAACATCACATGATGATCTTGGATCACATGATAATATGAATCTATCTATTGTTGAATAAAAATCACATTATGATCATATATTTTGAATGAATTATCATTGTTATTCTTCATATTATCAAAAAGTTGTTAGTCGAGCCATCACATGATCAATGAAGTGATCATGCAAAGAATTCAAGTAGTTTATGTGATCAATCTAGTGATGCATGGAGAAGATAATGTTTTCAACCATTTGAAATAAATGTGATCCAGATATCATAATGATGTTTTGATTGATTATTCCTATCACATTAAATATTATTCAAAATCTGCCTATATATTATGAGGAAAGTGTGTTTAGGAGATATACTGCAACATCGATGTAATCGGGGGGAGATAGAGATAGCTCTTGAATCAATTATAGAGCATCCTCATGGTCTCTTTACATGAAGTATGATCAATATAGCATGTTCAACTATTAAAAGGATTATATAATAAGCCTTATAAAGTTACAAAGGTGTTTGGAGAGTCATTCATGGACACAACCAGTGTCACATGAATGTTTCATGTGAAGTAACAATTTCTTACCAAAAGGAAATTGAGGAAGATCTATATAAAACAACTATATCATGAAGAAGGAACCACTGATTCATCCAGGTCACATAGAGGGGTTAACGAGTCAACACCGAGGGTACCTCCTTTCATTTGATATCATTTTAAAAAGGTAGTTTATTTAAAGAAGAATATATCACATGAATAGTTATTTATCACCTAATGAAGGTAGTGACATCACATGATCATCTCACACAATGGAGGAGTATCACTATATATGATTTCTAGGATATCACCAGGACAAGTATAGATGATGGAGGGGGGCCCATGATCCACACATGGATCCTGTGATGTAAAGAAATATGTTTTTTCATCTCTTATACATGGATATGTGACATGATTCTCAAAAATCAATTAATTTTCATGTAATGTGGACAAACACTTCCTACATTACATGAAATTGTGTGTGAAAAAATATGTTTATTCGATTTTCACACCCACACCCTTTTTGAGAATTATTATCATTAGATCATTCCAACAAGAATATATGTAGAATTCGGTTCATGTATTATCTAGTATTTAAATGCAAACGTGAGGCACATGCATGTGTTCATCAATACACATTCACATGTGAAAAGATAACAGAAACATAATTGAGAAGCACATAATTGAAAATATATCATAACTGAATGTTATAAGTTTTTATAGTCTGAAAAATTCAAGATTGAATTGTTTTTAATTTGAGACTGCTACTACATATATTACCAGAACAACCTATATATGTGATGATAGTGTTCTAAAATATATCAAGACCGATAAGGATGACATTGTGATTAATATTTATAGAACATAAAGACTCTAAAAATATTTTTTGAATTTTATTCACATAGTATCATCGAGGTTGGTACATTACCAGTATATGGAAGACAACTTTTCAATGAATTTTATTGAGGAAGATTAGATAATGTACTAAATAAATGAAATTAATGATACTGAAGAAACATTATACATGCAGGATAAGACAAACAATCATGGGAATTAAATAATATATGAAAAATAAGATAATTCAAGATATGGTGTGAACACATTTCAAGACCAACCATATTAATTCATGAATATTTTTAGGATTAGGAAGCTTTGTAACAGATAAATGAATCTAATACAGAAATGGATGATAATATATTTCATGTATTATAAAATAATCATAATGAAAATTGGGATTTTTGAATATTTGGCCAAAAAAAATTGATAAGAAGAAGGAAGGTGTGGTTGGGGTTACAAACTAGTTGAGGTAGAGGCTCAAGGAAAATATTTATAAACATTCATGAATTAGGATAAGAACAGATGTTTGGGGTGTCTAACCATACGAGGAAGAAGGGATGGTTGTTTGGGAGTATAACTATTATAAACAGATGATCGAATGAGGAGGTGTATAACCATTTGCATCTGTATTCATCATAATAAAATTTTTATACTGTGGATAATACATATTTGGGGGAATTTTCAACATGGTTAGGAGTAAGTAGGTCTACCAAACCATTTAAATATAATGTGGTGTTCTAATTGATATTATTTCTACATGTAATGTGCAAATGTAATTTATCACTGAGTTGATTACGATCCATAACAAGTTCAAGTGGATTAATTCAAAAGGAATAATCTATAAAAAAAATAAACCACTTATTCCCCCTACTATGTGTTAAATCCTTCCTAATTTACTCCAAAAACCATATATATCTATTCCACAAATATCATATATAATTCATCATTTCATTAATTCAAAACATGTACATAGGATATTGGTTTCATAATCATTTAGTCGGTATAATAATAATAAATGAAGGGGAATAATAAATTTGGTAAATTAGGTTTAAATCTATTCTAACTAATATTAAATATCAAAGGATATTATTAGAGATAATATACCTTTAAAATATCCGCACAACATTTATTGATGGAAATAATATTTTAACAACAAATAATCTATGAAGAATCATAATGTTTAAAACAATTAAGGGTAAAATATTATTTCAAAATAAAAATTTAGTTATATAAATGATTGTATAATGAATTGATAATTCATGATTTTAGTGTGGTATAAATATTATTTATATAAAAAACATTCTACTCACACGGTGATCAAAAAATTAGAAGCACCTTTTTTTTAAATGATATAAATATTCCATAAAAAAATTATATGTTTTTACATAATGGTTAAAAAGTAAATTAATAATTAATTATAGAATAATAATAAATTATTGATAAATTTTTAATGAAAATATGAACCTGTAATAATGTATTCCCAAAAAAAATAGAAAAACATTGCCAGTAATTCAAAAAAAATATATGTTTATCTTGAATAATTAAAGGGAGGAAGATGAATATAAAAAATACTATTTTCAAGAAAATGTCGTATGGAGAAAAATTTAAATTATTTTTTACATATATATCATATAATGGAATATTTAGAAAATTTATTCATAGTCTCTATCACGACCCAACCTCGGGGCCCACGCCATGACTACCCCAAGGCCACATTCTATAGGCCAGTGGCTGGCAACTAGCACCAAAGGCATAAATCTCTAAGCTGGGTAGCCATTGCCTTTATAAAAATTAAACACCCACAATTAGAGTACACAACTGGAAACAACACTAAGTAAAAACTGTATACAAAAAGATGTGTTGAAAAGTAAAGGGGGTTGAAATACAAGCCCAACAGTAAAGTACAGGTACATCTAAAGTCAAGTACAACTAAAATCAAGTAAGGAAGCTATTGGGTCATCCACCGGGCATCCTATCTGAAAGGTAGGTACAGATGGCCTCCTTAGCACTACATGTCCGTCTGTCTGCCCCGTGCATTGTCACATCAAGTAGTCCACCTCTAGGTACCGTCCAGTCCGGCTACTCTCTAACTCAGTCTACGTTATCCGTCATCTACAACCAACATAATGATATGTGGGCATAGCTCGTGTAGGGGTGAGTATAACAATACTAAGTAGGGACCCCGAGACCCTCAAGGTCTCCCAATATCCAACAAGGATAACCAAAATTAAAGGAATAAATGGATTACCCATACTTAGGTAATTGCCCATACATATACCTAAGTTATCTAGAATCCCATGTCGATCACGATAGAACACAATAGTCATTGACTCAGCTCAAAACCAAGTTTTTATTCTAGGGGTGGTAACATGTAACACTCACAGTCAAGCTATTGAAACCTTATCTGGTGGTGTACTCTTCCTTTAAAGAGTAATGTGGGCCTACCGCAACACACAGAGGTTCTTCCCACTATCCTAAATTGTTGTGGTACTCCTCCTGTCGGGTATTGTGGGTCTACTTTGTCACATAGCGGCGCTCCCCACTATGGGACTGTCGCGTCACCCTGAGGTGATCCCCTTCATAGTATGTTGAGGTACTCATCCTGTCGAGTACCGTGCTTCTGCTGCGTCACAAAGAGGCACTCCCCACTTTGGGTCTGCCACATTACACAGAGGCTCTTCCAATTCGGCTGGTTGAAACACTCCGAGTCGAAAGGTCATCAGTCGTCAGGTCTCATCCAGCTACTAGGTCTTTGTACTCCACTAGCTCATCTACGGAAGGATCTTCTCCGAAATCTACCGGTCGATACTCCAACTATCATGAAGTCCCATTTAGAAGTATCTCAAATATCCACCTCATCTTAGGGGTCTCAACGCAACAGACGGTGCGTCAATCGGATGCCCGGTCTGTGAGTTTTTGGCATTTTTGTTCCAGGGTCCGGTTGGTTTTTAGTTTCAAACAATTCTAAACGTTAACCAAATGTATCCAAACATCATGTGTGGTATTTCAAAAGAACCATCTCGCCCTATACATTCCGTCGGCATAGACGGTTCGTCGATCGGACACCCATAGCCCAAGATAGGGGTGAAAAGGTGTATTAGGCTAATCGGGTTCGAACTGGGGTCCGACCCGGTTCGCGGGTCTGACCCGGTCCGCGAGTCTGAACCGACCCTAAATGGTGTGGCCCAGCCCAAGACGGTATCCTAAACCATGGAATGCGACCTGGCCTGAAGGTGGCTCGGCCCGAAGGAGAGGCTGGGGCCGAGGGGGCGGCCCGACCTGATGGCGGCCCGCCCTGATGGCGGCCCGGCGGCCTGGTCAGCCCGGCAGCACGGTCGCCCTGGCAACCCGGCGGCTCAGTAGGGGTCCTCCTTAGTCGTGTCCAGGGGGAAACCACACGCCCCCTGGCATCCCAAATGGTTTTGTCGTTCGGGTGTGTGCTGAAACCGGCGCCAAGTGGCGACGGTCCAGTACACGCGGGACGCACTGGGTCCCACTCTTGCTGGCTGGACGAGCAGCCAGCCGCTCCGCCTTCTCCACCATGGCCCGCCTTGGCCACTTCTCTCTTGCTCCAGAAAGCGCGAAGGTGTCGTGCCCCATCTGCAGTGGCCCGGCCTGGCCGCGGTCTCCCGTTCCTCCTCGCGGTGCAACGACGCTACCCTCACCGTCCGACCACCGTGGACCTTCGGGATGTGGACCCTTCTACCCACATAGTGTGACAGCATTGTCCCCCTCCAGCGACGCGACAACAATTGTGCCTCCGATTTTCTTCACGGCCATCCCGACGCTGGTCGCGTTCCTCCACCGCGGTCCATTATTCCAGTGACACTGTTGCACCGTCGTCATTGTCAATAAACAAGAACAATCAAAAGGGGGAGGGTTGGGCCGTGTTTGTACGGTCTGAGCCCTCCACATTACGTTGATATCATTCACAAATTTTTATCCAAGATTGAACAATGTAGAACAGAAAAAATTTCAACTCAAAATTCCCCTACCTTACATGTCGTTGATAGTTGAGGAAGTCGCGGAGAGGCAGCATCGATTCTTCAATTCCAAAAAAGGAAGAGGATATATGTCATTGGCTGATGAGAATTCAGAGGTGAGGAAGTCAAAGACTACATTATTCACGGTAGACCCCTTCTCTCTTGGCATGGTTGAAGATCGATGAAGGATTTTGAATATCTTCGGTGATTGATGAAGATGTTTTCTTCATGTTCTTCATTGAGAGGATTAATTTCTCCATATTCTTCCAAGTCCTCTCTCAATGTCCCAACCAAATGAATGTTTCCAACGAGAATAAAATTATAGGATTGTCTATTATTTAATTGTTGGCATGAATTCAAAAGATTTCAATAGGTGGAGTTTAATTAATTGGTGAAACATAACCCAATTAATGAAGTGGGTTGGCTCAAATAAATGGTGGAGGCAGGTGAAGAGTCTATCTACTCAATTGGGGGTTCCAAGGGGTTACAACCCCTGGGTGGTCCCAACCATGGAATATCGTCCCGAGGGAGGTTATGTAAGGGTGGGCCCCACCTCCATAACCTCTCATGGGAGGTTATGGTGCGGTGGCCCCCACCACTAACCTCCTCTTGGAGCTTTTAATGACCACAAATAAAAAAAGGTAACAATTTATTTTTATTCTATTTAATTAGAAAACCCCAAAATCTGACATCCATTCTCGACCATCTGCCGTCGAGGTGAAATTTTTCTTAAGCGAATACATGTGCTGCGAGTTCAACAATTCCCTCGAATTTAAATTCCTAGCACCCGTTCCAAAGTTGTAAAAACTCGCATGTATGATTACTAAAACTACCCGAACAATACTTTATAAATTGAATCCAGGAACACCAGGCCTCGGAATCAAGCACCGTAAATTTTTGCGAACTCATAATATTACCATGTATTTAAGAGAAAATTTCCCACATAGATTATGGGTCTTTATATTCTCCCCACCTCAGGGCTTTACGTCCCCATAAGCTAC
Source organism: Viscum album (assembly GCA_963277665.1). Taxonomy (NCBI): domain Eukaryota; kingdom Viridiplantae; phylum Streptophyta; class Magnoliopsida; order Santalales; family Viscaceae; genus Viscum; species Viscum album. The sequence goes on from OY728156.1 coordinate 324,909,435, forward strand.
AACTCGAACTAAGTGAACAAATGGGTGTACTGAGAATGCATCTGAGCCTCCTACTCCCATGTGCTCTCGTGGAGGTTCTCGTGCTCCCAACGTACACGCACCAGAGGTATCGACTGTGCACACATGACCTGTTCCTGTCGATCCTCAATCTCCACTGGAACCTCCGTGAATGTCACCATGTCATCGATGTCCATCTCTCTGTGGTCGATAATGTGGCACGGGTCGTGCACGTATCTCCTCATCTGAGATACGTGGAATAAGTCATGCACCCAGTGCAACTGAGATGAAAGAGCTAAGCAATAATACACCACACCTCCTCTGTCGAGGACCTGGAATGGTCGGAATAACCAAGGAGATAACTTGCCGCCTTGACTAAATCTTTACAGACCTTGTCGAGGTGAGGCCCATAGAAAGACGTAGTCACCATCCTCGAACTCCATAGGTCTCCACCTCCTTTATGCTTATGACTTCTGTCTACTTCGTGCTGTCTTCATCCACTCCTGAATGATTTTCACCTTCTCTGTCGTAGCGCGTACCATCTCTGGTCCCACTAGTGCTGAATCCTCTAGGTCTGTCGAGGACAGTGGAGATCTACAAGGTCCACCATACATGGCCTCAAAAGGTGCCATACTGATGGTGGAGTGATAGTTGTTGTTGTAGTCAAACTCCACCAAAGGTAATTGATCCTCCCAGCTGCGACCAAAGTCGAGGTCACATGCTCAGAGCATGTCCTTGAGGGTATGGATGGTCCGCTCCGTATGGACATCTGTCTGAGGATTGATGTAGAGACCCAAAGCATGACATACATGGACATTACATTACTTTTGCGGAATACATAATACATAACAAAAAATGACACACAAGGACCGTTATGGTTTAGTGTCTTTGGAAACTCGGAATATAAACAACTAGTCATGTTGAAATATCTTCAACATCTCCCGTAACGATCTTCCCCTTTTTGTTTCCATACATAAAACCTTTCTTAATTTCCTGGGGAAAATAAAATATAAAACAGGTGAGCTCAAATTCTCAGTAAGGTCAAACATAGAGAACATAAAACAATCCATAAACATCTGGAAGAAACAACTAGAACATAAAATTCAAACATCAAAATCTTGAGCAAAGACATATATCGTGGAAGTACGTAAGGCATATATCATAATAGAACATCAACCATGATAAAATATAATGGGAATAAAACATGTAATTGAGTAAACCATTCAACACATGTTATGATTTCCATAGTAGCCATGGCATTGCTTCCAACACCATCTTAGTGGACAAAGTCCCTTTCTCAATCGACTGCACTCCTCGTTTCAGTCCTGTAACACTGAACCGGATAAACTTACCATTTCATCCATGTCTATCTCAAGAGTTATAAATCATTACCCAATGCATTGGAGGGAGATATAGGTCCCACGCATCTCATAATTAAATCATTCTTACTTGTGCCACAAAATAAACATACATCATTCATAATAACCCAACGAATAAAATGGGTTTCATAAAAATCACCCCATTACCACAAAATACATATAAAAGAAATGGATATCATTTCATAATAAGAAAACTGAAACCATGTAAATCATAGGGACTTTATACTTGAAACATACACATATGAAACAATGTCACCTTATATGGAAAATAGTTTTGCTAAAACACTTGAAATGAATTCTTGAGGAAAATATCATTTCTTCTTCAAAATCAATTTTTTTTAACAAAACATCATGTAATTTAAAATAAAGAGATTTTGTTGAAAATAATAATGAAATATTTTGGAAGAATCTTCATGGAAATGCGTCTTTAAAAATCATTTCATGCCTTATAAGTTAAAAAACATTCTCCTCGTACTTTTGTCGGAAAAGCCAAAAAGTACCTCGTAAAAGAAAGATTCCATACTTACCATGTAGTAAAAGTCGAAAATGGGAAAAAATGACTTTAATCATACATGAAAACACTTTTATAAAACATGGACATGGATGATAGAAATAACCCCAGTAAATACTTACGAATAAGAAATCTCAGATAAAAATGAGATTAGCAAAATTAACCCTTACCTTAGGTCCGATATGCTTCGTACATTTCCAAAACTCATGTATAATGAATTAAATAATGTCATTGAATTATTAAAGAATCATATTCATTGTTATGATATCGTATATGGTTCACTTGTAACTTTATATTACCCGTTCTTTTGTAAGTTCCATGTTAAAGCAGCGTTTTGGGTTAAATCGTTTTATTTATCGTACATGTTTGGACTTGTTGTTCATGATATCATTACTTTTATCATGATTTAATAAATTCAAGAATGTAAAACATGATTTAAATATAATACATATTTCAGTATATACATATATATATATATATTATAGATCGATTAAATGAAATTAAATGCACTATTCATGGAGACGATAGGCCGTACGTACGCATTAACGTTGTTTTCGTTTCCTTATTGAATTGAATGAAATTAAGTAGATGACATACAAATAAATACACATAAATCCAGTATCATTATTATGTCATATATTTCATGATTACTTATTATATATGCTCTATAATCATTCATTAATGGATAACATGGAGAATGAATCTCATCACGTCGTGGATACGGTAGTCCGTACGTACGCACAAGCGATGATATCATTCCCATGATCGTGGAATTATATTGGAATGTATGTATACTATTTTAGAATCAATATCAATTTACAATAATCATATATAGTTATTATTTATACCATTATACCCATCCAAGTAAGGTGGTGGTGGAAAATAGACTACACCACGGCGTGGAGAAGGTATTCTGTATGTACACACACGCGGTGATTTCATTTTCCGTAGGATGGATAGATGGTGAAATAGGGTTGTTTTATACTTATACAAACATATAATTATATGAGTGATACTTATGTTATTACTTCATAATGACACAACTAAATAATAATATGTGGAAGAAGAAATAAAGATGAAAGAATCAGTAACATACATTACCTCTTCTTTGAAGCGTCTCTTTGAGACCTCCTCTTAGGGCACCATAATTGGTCATTGAAAAATACCAGGAACACTAGGATGTTTCTAGGAAATTGGAGAAGTGAATTTGGCAGGGGTTGGCCGAGTTTGAAGGCTCAAAGTGGTGTGAGGAAGAGAGGGAGGAGGTGCCCTTTTATAAGGGAGGAGAGGGACACCTTTGGAATAACTAAAAATATTATTTTATTATAAAGTCTTATTCGGTTTTTAATAGCTCAAAATTGAGTTATTTCGAAGCTAAGGTGGGGATAGGTCGAAATACTCTCATCAAATAGAAGTTATACAAGTTTAGGTTTGTATTTTAACATTATCATTTAGATTTAACTTTATGTTAAATAATTTTTCTTTTACCCTGTCTTCTTGTTTCCTTACACTATAAGGTTAATAAACTTACTATAACAAGTCAAACGAACCCCAAGTTTTTTATTATTAATATATATAACCTTTTCTGAGTCATTTTTCCGAACCTTATATATTTAGGAATAAAATAACAATTAATAATATAATATTTGTTTTAGAAACTATTTTATTTCAATTTTGACACTATTTTGTAATTGATTTTTGTGAAAATAATAACATAATGATTAATTCAAACAAAGTAAATGAAATCAATAATAACATGTCATATTAACATAGAAAATTATTTTAATTCATAAAAAGTCTCAAATTACATTTATTTTGGTATTTATAACATCAATTATGTCAATATTTCATTAATAATATATTTACTGCATCATCATTGTGTCATAAATAAATTAAATTATTTAAAGTCGAAAAATTAAAAATAAAATACCATTATGTAGCAAAGATTTTTTTATTTCTAATTAATATTTATAGTCTAATCTATCTTATGTATAACCCTATATTAAAATTGATTTACTTATTAAACTTTGATTTTAACTATTTTAACCCTTCTTTAAATAAATTAATAATAAATGTCCTAATATAATCCAAGTGGGCCTAAATGGTCATATTTTATTCCTAAGGTTGTTTTTGGTCGAGTTAAACTTATCCAATAGAATTATAACTTGTGTTAGGGTAATAATAATATCATTTTTACCCTTAATTACCTTATTTACTTTTAACCGTGGTAAAAAAAAGTAAAAAGTTACATTCACCCAAAATTATTTTCATCTCATTGAACCACATTTTACTTACTGACATCAACCATGTCTCTATGATTTTTTAAATTCCACTCACATAAGCAGTAAAATTTTGTTTTCTGTGATTTTGGAAAAATCTCCTAGGAGGTGGGTAAAAGACGGTCAAAAGTTCAATAAACTTTTTATATATGTAAAATTATTATAAAATGACTCTAATTAATTACATTGAACTTATATAGGTATTATGTGTCAATTTTGACCTAAAATAAAATTAAATAGAATAAATTATTATTTAAATAAAATGTCGAATTTTAAATAGTAACTTAGTGTTTTCACTATTCATTAAAAATTGAATGTTTTCAGAAAAATACCAAAATTTCACCCAAGGATAATTTAGATATTCCGAATAAAAAAATGAAGTCAATTTTGAAAGATGAAATTTAAAAAATTTCAAAAATTGGTATTGCGTACAACACACGCTATCGAGGAAGGTCGCTATTGTGTGGAATGCAGCCAAGATAGGGTCGCGTGTTGTGAAAGACTCTTTTGTTGTAGCATACAACACAATACATCAATAAAAGAATATTTTTCATAAAATCTCGAGGTGTTACATTCTACCCCCCTTAATATTAATTTCGCCCTCGAAATTCGTTGGGTTATAAATGGTTTACTAATCGAAGTTTCTTTAATAGAAACCCACATTGTAAAAAGGAATACCAAAACCAATCTTTAAAAACTCATGTATGTAACATAACGGTTAACCAAATTAACTAATCACTGAGTTTCCATATAGGAAAACCTAGGTGAAAATATGGATATGGAAGAGAAACATAACCATCATGTTCTGATGGAGAGTGGAAGAGAACATGGCTATGAAAAAGCCAAAAATCACAAAGCCATAGATTTGTGATGATCTAAGGTACCATATGATTCATCAGATATAAGGGAACTAGAACAACATTTGTGGTTTTCAAGATCATTTCCCTAAAGTTGATGAATTAAAAGAAATACTTACATGATTTTGGTACAATTTTACTATTGTTCGTGAATTGAACAATTTCCACTTCTTCCCATAAAATAAATGAAGTTGAATTTGTTATTCGTGATGTGTTAGTAGATCATGTGATAGAATGATGGGTCATTCCATCTGTTTCAAACAAAAGGTTAACAAAAGTTATAAGTCCATCTTATGGGTAGATTAATCGTATATGGTTCCAAAAATGAACTTATACTTCATTTATCATACCTCTTAATAAAATAAAACTAGTTTCTACTAACTAGGGACTTCCTGTAGGCCAGTGGAAGGCGATAAAGGCCAGTCGCACTTTGGTTGTGGGTCCAATTCCCACAGCCTTGTCCGACACGATGGGCTGTCACCTGTCCTGCAGGTTGTCCTTTTTTCTAAAACTACATTATTATAACATCCCATCAATAATATCGAAAAAACTTCTATCGTTAAACAATATTAACTTATGTCCAAGATAATCCATTCCAATCTTTAGGCTAATCCATAATACTGCAGTCCACTCTCATAATATAGTGAAAACAATTACCAGAGATTTCATATAACAAGCATGTTAATACCATATTTGATCCCCATATATCATAAGATATGTCTTGTTGGTCACATTCCAAATATTCTAAGTCCTTAATCATGTATTCTCTTGAAAAATGAATACCCATTGAATCTTAGTGAAAACAAGAGTGCTATAAAAAGTTAACTCTTTCCACATACCAAAAACCCCAAATTCTATATACTCAAACCATGATATAACTATTTCCTTATATCAGTCATGAGCTCATGAATATTGTCAAACATTTCATTTTCTCCTTATCCCTTCATTATGCGGATATCATATTATTTAAAAAAATATCTCAATCAATTTCCATGGTTACAAGTACCATAAAATTATTGAAAACCACAATAGTCCAATACATAAATATTCCAATATTCCACGATACTATATAAAACATTATTTTGGAATCCCATTACATAAACACTTAATCATTCCACCATGCTTCTTTCCACACTTTCAGCATAAGGAAACATTCATCTTCTCTTCACCATTATTCTGAGATTTTTCCTTGAACTCCATCTTTTGTTTCTTGTCAAAACTATGAGATGGTTAAGTAACACCAACTTCCATTTCTACCTTGATAACACAACACACAATTTCTTCATAGCTACTGAAGTATCTTATAGCTAATTCCATTAGAATATTTGGTTTTAATCCACTGAAGAATTGATAAACTTTACTTTCTGGTTGGATGATAAAGCCAGATTCATACCTTTCAAGGCTTGTAAAATTCGCTTCGTATACACCAACAGATTCATCATCCTTTTGCTTTAGTTCAGGAAACTCTTTCTCCATCTTTGTTCGAAGAATACAAGGGAATTACTTATTGAAAATTAAGTTCATGAACTCGTCCCATTCCATAGACTAAATTTCATCTATTGGACTTGTATTCTTGATAAGATTCCACCATTGATCAGCATCAACTTCCTAATTATATACTGCTAGGATGAATTTATCATGTTTAGAACATTGAAGAACTGAAAATATCTTTTCAGTGGTATTGATCCATTGTTCAGCAAAAAGTAGGTCGGAAGACCCACTGAAAGATGTTGGACACTGCCTCATGAAGGATTCAACAAAATGTTGCTCCTTTCTCTGCTCATTTTGAAGACCAGAATGATTCACATCTTGTGTAAGTATAGCAATAATATTTTGCACTCCATCTCTGACAACATTTGTTTTTTCATGAGAACAATCATTTCATTTTCCGTTACATTGATCAACACGGTTCCTTCGGGTTCCAACCATCGTCTAAACCGAAAAAGAATAGTGTGAGAGGCAAAAATCATGCTAGGGAAAACAACATAATAAAGGGGGAGTAACTTCAATATCTAACATCTTAGGTTAAATTCTATGATCGTTACCATAGTTCTAAGACTATATCCTATACGTATAATTATCCTTATGAACATTCCTAGACATACCTTACAAATATCTCTAGGGATCTCACGAATGTTTTCACATCCTAGTTTCCAAGGGTTGACTAAACCTTTCCTCTGATACAAACTATAGGGACCCAAATCTTGACATACATGGACATTACATTACTTTTGTGGAATACTTAATACATAACAAAAGAAGACGCACAAGGACCGTAATGGTTTAGTGTCTTTGGAAACTCGGAATATAAACAACTAGTCAGGTTGAAATATCTTCAACATCTCCCATAACGATCTTCCCCTTTTTGTTTCCTTACCTAAAACATTTCTTTATTTCCTGGTCAAAATAAAACATAAAAAGGGTGAGCTCAAATTCTTAGTAAGGGCAAATATAGAGAACATTAAACAATCCATAAACATTTGGAAGCAAAAACATGAACATGAAATTTAAACATCAAAATCTTGAGCAAAGACATAAATCGTGGAAGTACGTAAGGAATATATCATTATAGAACATCAACCGTGATAAAATATAATTGGAATAAAACATGTAATTGTGGAAACCATTAAGCACATGTTATAATTTCCATTGTATCCAAGGCATTGCTGCCAAGACCATCTTAGTGGACAAAGTCCCTTTCTGAACCAAGTTCACTCCTTGTTTCAGTCCTGTAACACTGAACCGGATTAACTAACCATTCCATCCGTGTCTATCTCATGAGATAAAATCTTTACCCAATGCATTTTAGGGAGATATAGGTCCCACCCATCTCATAATTAAATCATTCTTACTTGTGCCACAAAATAAACATACATCATTCATAATAACCTAACGAATAAAGTGAGATTCAAAAACATCACCCCATCATCACTTAATCCATATCAAATAAATGGATATCATTTCATAATATCAAAATTGAAACCATGTAAATCATATAGACTTTATACTTGAAACATAAACATATGATATAATGTCATCTTAGATGGAAAATAGTTTTGATAAAACACTTGAAGTGAATTCTTGAGGAAAATATCATTTCTTCTTCAAAATCAATTTCTTTTAAAAAAATGTCATTAAATTTAAAAGAAAGTTATTTTGTTGAAAATAGTCATGAAATCTTTTGGAAGAAGCTTCATGAAAATACGTCTTTAAAAATCCGTTCATGCCGTATAAGTTAAAAAACATTCTCCTCATACTTTTGTAGGAAAAGTCAAAAAGTACCTCATAAAAGAATGATTCCATACATACCATGTTGTAAAAGTAAAAAATGGGTAAAAAGGACATTAAACATACATGAAAACACTTTTTTAAAACATATACATGGATGATAGAAATAACCCCAGTAAATACTTACGAATAAGCAATCTTGGATAAAAATAAGATTTGCAAAATTATCCCTTATATTAGGTCTGATATGCTTCATACGTTTCTGAACCTCTTGTATAATGATTTAAATAATGTCATTGACTTATTACAGAATCATATTAATTGTTATGATATCATATATTGTTCACTTATGACTTTATATTACCCGTTCATTTGTAAGTTTCATGTTAAAGCAGTGTTTTTGGTTAAATCGTTTTATTTATCGTACGTGTTTGGACTTATTGTTCTTGATATTATTACTTATATCCTGATTTACTTAATTAAATAATGTAAAACATGATTTAAATATAATATATATTTCAGTTTATACATATATATATGATATATCGATTAAATGAAATGAAATACATAGTTCATGGAGACGGTAGGCCGTACATACGCATGAACGCTGTTTTTGTTTCCTTATTGAATTGATTGAAATTAAGTAGATGACATACATATATATACACATAAATCCATTATCATTATTATGTCATATATTTCATTATTAATTATTATATATACATTATAATCATTCATGAATGGTAAACATGGAGAATGAATCTCATTGCGTCGTGGAGATGGTAGTCCGTACGTATGCACGAGTGATGATATCATTCCCATGATCATGGAATTGTATTGGAGTGTATGTATAATATTTCAGAATCAATATCACTTTACAATTATCATATATAGTTATTATTTTCACCATTATACCCATCCAAGTAAGGTGGTGGTGGAAAATAGATTACACCACGGCGTGGAGACGATATTCTGTACGTACGCAAAAGCGGTGATTTCGTTTTCCATAGGATGGATAGATGGTGAAATAGGGTTGTTTCATACTTATAATAACATATCAATATATGAGTTATACTTATGTTATTGCTTCATAATGAATCAACTAAAGAAGCAGAAGTGGGAGAAGAAATAAAGTTGAAAGAATCGGTAACAGACATTACCTCTTCTTTGAAGCGCCTCTTTGAGACCTCCTCTTAGGGCCCCAAAATTGGTCTTTGAAGAATACCAGGACCTCTAGGATGTTTCTAGGGAAGTGGATAAGAGAATTTGGCAGGGTTTGGCCGAGCATGAAAGCTCAAAGTGGTGTTAGGAAGAGAGGGAGGAGGTACCCTTTTATAAGGGAGGAGAAGGGCACCTTTGGATTAACAAAAAATATTATTTTTTTATAAAGTCATATTCTATTTTTAATAGCTCCAAATTGAGTTATTTTAAAGATAAGGTGGGTATGGGTAGAAATCCTCTCATCCAATAGAAGTTAGACAAGTTTAGGTTTCTATTTTAACCTTATCATTTAGATTTAACTATAAGTTAAATATTTTTTCTTTTACCGTGTCTTCTTGTTTTCTTACACTATAAGGTTAATAAACTTAGTATAACAAGCCAAACGAACCCCAGTATGTTTATTATTAATATATATAACCTTATCTAAGTCAATTATCCGAACGATATATTTTTAGGAATAAAATAACAATTAATAATATAATATTTGTTTTAAAAAATATTTTACGTCAATTTTGACACTATTTGGTAATTGATTAATGTGAAAATCATAATAGAAAGAATAGTTCGAAAAAAGTTAATTAAATCAATAATAACATGTCATATTAACATATAAAATTTTATGGAATTCATAAAAAGTCTCAATTTTCATTTATTTGGGTATTTATAACATAAATTATGTAAATATTTTATTAATAATATAATTACTGCATCATCATTGTGACATAAATAAGTTAACGTATTTAAAGTATAAAAATTACAAATAAAATAATATTATGTAGGAAATCTTGTTATCTTTCTAATGAATATTTATAGGTGAATTTATCTTATGAATAACCCTATATTAAAAATTATTTACTTATTAAACATTGATTTTAACTATTTTAACCCTTCTTTAAATAAATTAATAATAAATGTCCTAATCTAATCCAAGTTGTCCTTAATGGTCATATTTTATTCCTAAGGTTATTTTTGGTCGAATTACATTTATAAAATAGAATTATATCATGTGTTAGGTAATAATAATATCATTTTTACCCATAATTACCTTATTTACTTTTAACCGTGGTAAAAAAAATTAAAAAGTTACTATTCACCAAAAATTATTTTCATCTCATTGAACCACATTTTACTTACTGACATCAACCGTGTCTCTCGGATTTTTAAAATTCCACTCACAGAAGTGGAAAAATTATGTTTTATGTGAATTTACAAATTCTTCTAGAAGGTGGGTAAAAGGCGGTCAAAAGTTCAATAAAATTTTTATATATCAAAAATTATTATAAAATGAATCTAATGAATTACATTGAACTTATATAGGTATTATGTGTCAATTTTGTCATAAAATAAATTTAAATAGAATAAATAATTATTTAAATAAAATTTCGGGTTTTAAATAGTAACCTAGTGTTTTCACTCTTCATCAAAAATTGAAAGTTTTCAGAAAAATACCAAAATTTCACCCTAGGCTAATTTCGATATTTCAAATCAAAAAATGAAGTCTATTTTGAATGTTGAAATTTACAAAATTTCAAAAATTGGTTATTACTATTCATAACGGCTAGTTTTAATAATATTTTAATAGCATATCGTTGTTTAGTGAAACTCGGTATTGCGTACGACACATGCTATCGATGAAGGTCGCGATTGCGTGTAATGCAGCCAAGTTAGGGTTGCGTGTTGTGCAAGTCTCTTTTGTTGTAGCATACAACACAAGAAATCATTAAAAGAATATTTTTCATAAAATCTCGGGGTGTTACAATAGAAGGTGGTTCTTAGATGTAGTTGCGTTTCAAAAGCTTCCTACAACCCCTTCCATAGCCAGGAAGAAAACCATGCGTCACAGTCGGAGACAAAAGTAGATGGTAATTCATGTAAACACACAATCAACTGCACATAGAGGCGTCCCAATATCTCTACTAAGCCCTGATCTCTGATCAGTAGGAAGTGTGCCGACATGGTGAGTCAGTCAACGATCACCGATATCAAATCATGATTCTTGGATGTACGTGGAAGACCAGTCAGGAAATCGATGGATATCTCATCCCACTTCCATTCTGGGACATCTGAAGGTTGAACCAAGCTCTCTGGTACCTGGTGCTCCACCTTCACTTGCTAACAAGTAAGGCACCAAGAGACAAAAGCAGCTACTGCCTTCTTCGTACATGGCCACCAGTGCTTTTGTTGAAGGTCTTTGTACATCTTCGCCACTCCTAGATGTACCACTAGAGGGGAGGTGTGGATCTCCTTGAACACATCCACCTGAAGTGTCACCAGCAGCATGGTATGTCTTTTGAAGGGAATGAGTTTTTCCCCAAATTTTGAAAATCTATCAGGTGCATGCCCTATGGATATATGAGCACGTCATGTCTCACAATCATCATCTCCATGTTGTGCCTCCCTGACTTGCTAATGAAGGGGAGGAGTGACCGTAATAGACTATAGAAAGGCTTCTCCATCCCTATCCACAAAGTAAATTTGTAAGGCATCCAACTGCTCTTCCGCCTCACCTAGTAGTTGTATACCAGTCCTCCTACTGAGCTCATATGAAACCATGTTCCCCTTCCGATAAGTATAGACTATATCGAAGTCATTGTCCTGGAGGAACTCAAGCCATAACCGCTATCTTTGGTTCAGTTTCCTCTAAGAGAAGATATACATGAAACTCTTGTTATCGGAGTACACAGAAAAATGTTCGCCCATATGATAGTGCTGCAATATCCTACATCTAACTCTAGTTCATGGGTAGTGTAGTTCTGTGGATGATGTCTCAACTGCCGAGAACCATATGTATTCACTGCTTGCTCCTGCATTAGGAAACAACCATGTCTGGTCCCTGATGTGTCATAGTAAACTACGTACCCTATGCCTTCCTCTGGAAGCCTCAAGATGGGGGGCACTAGTGAGCCTCTGCCTCAACTTTTGAAAGCTCAGCTGGCATCTCTATGACCACACGAAGTGTTGCCCTTTCTTTTCCAAGGCTGACATTGGTCCTGCTACTCTGTAAAAGTTTGGAACAAAGGTATATCTGGCCGACTCCTGAGTGACCGGCTGCACCCTCTTATTAATGAGTTCATCATGTGCTGCCTGGGTTTTTCTTTTGAGTGAGCAAGAAAACTCCATCCCAACATTGCAGATATATCATAACTCTTTCACCTAATACAGTCAGTTTGAGTACAAACTTTGGATGTCCATTCCATACCCAGACTAACTCCGTATGGCCTCGACGCTGCCACCAAGAGGTTCCAACAAAAACTCTAACCTCAAGGGCCAGACCTCACCATCGGCGTAAGTGTTATTTTCGATTCTCCTCCCAATGGTATCTCCAGATGTGAGGGTCGAGTCAACATTTTAATCCGAAACTCTAGGTCTATGAAAAGATTCGTGGATGGAATGAATGATTAGTAGCTATGTCTATTGATATGGAAGCTAGTATTAGACACAGACCAAATCTCAAATCATTCCTAAAGCCCTTGGATCGCACTCCTTGACTGCATGCAGCTACTCCCTTCCACTTTCCTCCAGCTCCCTGAGCCTAGTGGGATCCATCAAAAGGGGGCGGTTGTAACATTTTGATGTGTACACCACCTCATGCTACTCTCCTAGCTCCACATCCACTTCTGCTTCTCTACAGATTCATCTGTACTTAACACATCCTCTTTCTGAAACAGTTTAAACTCCCAAGTCTCTCAGACTGGCATTAGTTTACTTCTTTCCCACAACTAACATTCAATGGTTGTATCCTCTCATCCAAAAAAAATTCAACCACAATGGTTCTCTGTAGAATACTAACATAGATAGGAATGCATTGTGGAAAATGTGTTGGCTCAGATGTCCCTAAACACACTTCACTCGGAGGACTAAGCTCCGAAGCACTGATCGTATCGTATTCCTCGAGAACCAGGAATGATCGGTACACCACGAGGAATACTCAACTACCGACATGTTGTCCTACCGATGCTGTAGAAGTTCTAGAGAACTCTCAGCCACCTCCTCAGGCTAGTCCTAAGCACCCTATAAGTCTGGTTCGCCTCAGAACCTGAGGGGTATCTGATGCTGAAACACGTGTAAGGCACTAAGCCTATATGTGTCATCTACCGGTACATCCAGTTGAAACTCCTGACTAATATGCAGTTATAGAGCTAACACAGTACATGGAGGTACAATCTCGGGCAATGGTCCACATACCGAAGCCTCTTCACTATACGGACCAACCTCATGGTCACTCACTGGAAAAAACTAGTAACTAATATCACTATCTACTCTAATGGTGTCTCAATTAGGTGGAGAACTCTAGAAATCGCCTCCAGTCAGTGCTCTACTACCTGGGAATCTATCTCGCCTCATAAACTCGGAGGCCTTTTCTACTGAAACTTATGTGATGTCCTCGAACAGCATGCACAGTCTTCCAGTGCATCTAGTGTTAATTGCTACTCAAAAGGTAGTGGTGTTGCTGGTACACCAACCGAAGGTTCCATCACAGTAAGAGGGCCATGCACCAGAGCCTCGTCACCCGGTGGGCCATCAGTGCGTACAACTCTCGGAACTCTAGCTGGCTATCTATGTAGCGGAAACCTAAACAGATGTGATATGGTCAAAAGATATACATGGTGAGCTAACCTATTTGAGCTGACATAAAGGAAACATTTAAAAACACACACGCAATCAGTGTTCTCATGCACAGAGTCGGAAATCAGTGGTCAGGGTCCTGGTGTATGGATAGGTCGGCCGCCGCACCAACATTGGACTCCCTGATCTGAAAACCACACTCGGTACGCTTAAAACTATTTGTTCATGGAAAAGAATGATCAGAGTCCTATGTTATGTGGTAGAACAGACTCCTCTGTTACGAATTTTTCATGACACGTCCTCGGGGCCCGTGTTGTGACTACCCCAAGCCCGCCTTCCCTAGGCCAAGCGCTGGCAAAATGCACCAAAGGCGTAAATCCCTACGCTGGGAAGGAATTTCCTTTATAAAAATCAAACACACACCATCGGAGTACACAAATCGAAACAACACTAAGTAAAAACTATATACAAAATGAAGTGTTGAAAAGTAAAGGGGTCGGAAATACAATCCCAACAGTAAAGTATAGGTATAACTGAAGGCATGAAAAACTGAAAACATGTATAGAAGCTACTGGGTTGTCCTCTAGGGTTCCTAACTGAAATGTAGGTACAGATGGACTCCTCAGTACTCCACGTCCGCCTATCCGCTCCATGCACCATCACTCCGAGTGGTCCACCTCCGGGTACCGTCTATTACTACTACTTTCTGCCTCAGTCATCGCTATTTGTCGTCTCTAACCAACACAATTAGAAGTGGTCATAGCCTATGCATGGGTGAGTATAACGATACTCAGTAGGGACCCCGAGACCCTCAATGTCTCACAATATCCAACAATAATAACCACAAGTAATGGAATCAATGGATAACCCATACTTATATATACGCCCATTCATATACCGAAGTTATCTAGTAACCCATATCGATCATGAGGGAACAAAAAAGACACTGACTTAGCTAAAAACCAGGATTTTATTCTTGGAGTGGTAACATGTAACACCCCCAGTCAAACAGTAGAAACCTCTGCTGGTGGTGTACTCATCCTTAATGAGTATTGTGGTACTACCGTGTCACACAGAGGTGCATCCCACTATCCTGGACTACTGTTGTACCCCTCTTGTCGATTAATGTTGGTCTGCTTCTTCACACAGAGGTGCTCCCAACTGTGGGTCTACCGCGTCACACAGAGGCACTCCCCCTCGTATCCTGTTGATGTCCTCCTCCTGTCGAGTACCATGTGTTTGCCGCATCACATAGAGGTGATTCCCACTTTGGGTCTATCGCGTCTCATATTGGTTCTTCCCACTGGGCTAGTCGAAACACTCTGAGCCGAACGATCAGCAGTCGTCAGGTCTTAGCCAGCTACTAGGTCTCTGTACTCTGCTCGCTTGTCTTCGAGAGGATCCGCTCCTCGAGCTACTGTTAAATACTACAACTATCATGAAATTCCATGTAGAAGTATCTAAAAGATCTGCCTCACCATAGGGGTCTCAACCCAATAGAGGACGCGTCAATCGGACGCCTGGAATGTGACTTATTGACATTTATGTTCATGGGGCCCGGTTGGTTTTTAGGTTCAAACCAACCGGACCGTAACCCAACTATGTCAAAAACTCAAGTGGGGTATTTCAAAAGAACCATCTCTCACTATGCTTACTGTCGCTGCAGACGGTTCGTTGATCGGACACCCGTAGCCCATGATACGGGTGAAAAGGTGTATTCATCTAATCCGGTTCGGACTGGGGTTCGACCTGGTCTGTGGGTTCGACCAAGTCCGTGCGTCCGACCGGACCTGAAGGGAGTGGCTCAGCTCGAGTCGGTGGCCAGAATCGAGGGGGACGACCAGGCCCGAAGGCGGTTTGGACCGAGGGAGTGGCCCGACCCGAGGGAGAGGCCCGGCCAGATGGTGGCCTGACAACCCAGTTGGCCCGGCGGCCCGGTAGGCCCATCGGTCCAGTCATCCTGGCAACCCAGTGGCCCAGAGGGGGTCTTTCTGAGCCGCGGATGGGGCGGAAACCATCACCCCCCTTTGCTTCCCGAAGGGAAAAAGACGTTTGGGTGTGAGCCGAAACCAACGTCCAGCGGCCCGACAGCGTCATGCTCACCGTCTGACCGCCATGGCCCTCTTGGTTGCGGCCCCTTCCACTTGCATGGTGTGACGGCGCTGCGCCCCTCCGGCTACAAGGCGGCCCTTATGCCGGCGGTTTTTTTTCATCCTACCCAACGCAGGTCGCATTGCTCCACCGTGGTCCATTTTTCTGGTGGTGCTGATGTGCCGCTGCAATCATCATTAAATGATAACAATCAAAAGGGTGAGGGTCAGACCGTGTTGGTACAGTCCGAGCCCTCCACTTTAGATTGACATCATTCGTAAAATTATTATCCAATATTGAAAATTTTAGAATGAAACAAACTACAACTAAAAATTCCCCTACCTTGTATGACGAAGATCATTGACGAAGTCGCAGAGAGGCAACGTCGATTCGTCAATGTCGAAAAAGGAACAGGTTATCTGTCATTGGCGGATGAGCGTTCGGAGGTGACGAAGTTGAAGACAGGTTTCTTCACAGTCGACTCCTTCTCTTTTGGCATGGTTGTAGATCGATGATGGATTTCAATGATCTTCGGTGAACGATGAAGAGGATTTCTTCATATTTCTCATTGAGGGGATGACGTTCTCCAAATTCTTCCATGTCCTCTCTCAAAGTCCAAACCAAATGAATGTTTCCAACCAAAATAAAATAACAGGTTTGTTAATTATTTAATTGTTCGCAAGAAATCAAAATATTTTAAAATGTGGAGTTTAGTTAATTTGTGAAACTTAATCAAATTAATTAAGCGGGTTGGCTCAAATAAATGGTGGAGGAAGGTGAAGAGGCTCTCTACTTAATTGGGGGTTCTAAGGGGTTACAACCCCCAGGTGGTCCCCACCATGGAATATCTTCCAAAGGGAGGTTATGTGTAGGTGGTGTCCACATCCATAACCTCTCATGGAAGGTTTTGGTGTGGTGGCCCTCACCAAAAACCTCCTCTTAGAGCTTTTAAACACCAAAATTAAAAAAAGTTAACACTTTATTTTTATTCAATTTAATTAAAAACCCCAAAATCGTACTTCCATTCTTGACCATCTAATGTCGTGGTGATAGTTTTCATAAGCGAATATCGGCGCTGCCAGTTCAATGGTGCCCTCAGATTTCAATTCCGAGCACTGGTCCAAAGTTATAAAATCCTGCACATACGTTTACTGAACGTACATGAACAAAACTTCAGAAATGGATTCCGGGTACACTGGGCCTCAGAATCAAGTGCCATAAAATTTTGCGGACTCGTAAAATTCACAGGTATTTAAGAAAAAAAATTCCCTGGAAATTATAGGTTTTACGGTCCCCCTATATGATTAATATGTAACATTAAACCCCTACCTCATGTCTATATTATTTCATAGAATAACTAAAATATTTTATAATGTATTTAAATTTAATATAATTCCATCATATAACTAAAATCCAAACTATAATGTTACACATAGTTTAATTATATTATCGACTCACTCCTTTATTAACTATATAGCATTGTAATCCTAATTTTGGATGTTATGATCTTTATTAGAATTTGTGTTTTCATTCGGTGTTAATTTTACATGCACACTGATCATATTTAATTCATGTCATGAAAAATAATCATGATTATAGTAACATATATATAATTATATATATTATTTATAACCATTCATATAAATATGTTGTAAAAATTTAATTAATTCAGTAAATGGAGATGATTGTTGGTACATATTCCTAAAGTAAATACTAAATTTTTTTACAAATATTTAGAATGAAATGTAAAAATAAGTAATCATTTAAAAAATATTGATTATATAAGAAATATAATATTTAATATTTAATCCTATAATAATATCCAAAAATGATTTATTGTGTGGGTAAAATGAGTCATATCACTATGTGAAGGTGGTAGTCCACAAGAAAGAAGATGTGATACATTCACCTCTGATTGGATTAAGAATAGGTGGTAAATTGTTGTTCCATAACAAAAATAAAATACTTATAAATTTATGATATTTAATTAAACATTTTTATTTTTATTTTTTAAAAGGAAATATTTTAAGAAATAATATTAAAATTCCTTCTTAATGATCAATAACTCTTCTTTGAGAGATATTATTGATCTTACTCATTATGACATAAAGGATTGGTTTTAGAAGAATACCAGAGTCTCTTGGATGAATGAAAGGAATGATGAAAGATTTTTTAGTTTGTAATTTTTTAGATATGAGGTTGAAATGTTGTGAATAATGTAGGAAAATAGGCTCCCTTTTATATGTGAGGGGATGGTCACATATGGAACCTATTGAAATATTTCAATTATTTAAGATATTATCCAAGGTAATGTGGCTCCAAATGCAAAAGGATTATAATATATGATTACATATAGTTTAAATATCCTCACTAAATAAGAATGTTGCAGGTTTGGATTGTAATCATCTACTTATCACATGGTTTAACCCCCCATGAAAACCCATGTTGATGTTTACCATAGGGATTCTTTTCTTTTTTATCCTATTCACTGTAACCAAATAATTAATTTACCTAATTAATTTTTATTATTTATGATTATTATAAGTATTTAATCAATTTTACTAGATTTAATTTCAATAATTTTCATAATTTAATTTTAATTAATTCTCTAAAATTCAATATGATCACGTTTCTAAAAAAGTCATTTTAATAACAAAACATAATTTCTATCTATTTCATTCCCTTCCAATACCATAATATGATTTTTTAAATATTAAATTTATCATTAAATCTATTAATTTTATAAAAATAATTGATCTATAGATATTAAATTAAATTATTAAGATCAAATCATAGTGTTAACTAATGATAATTGTTTGTAGAAGAATGTTTTTTAATGAAAAAAAATTAAAATATTCCAAAATAATGTATATTTACATTTTCTATATATTTAATAAGAATATTTCTAATGAAGGGAGTATAATATTAATTTATGATAATATTTTAAACATAATCATATATTTAGTTGAAATGAAATTTAATTTTATATTAAATATGTTAATATTCACTACTCATAAAAAAATTAATTTCTTATGAACAATAAAATAATTACCATAAGGTAATATTGAAATCGTGAATGATTTTTTTGTAATTTCAAAAAAAAAAATTGATACTAAATGATAAAAGTTCATTAAACAGTTCATGTGATAAAATGAGATAAAAAAAATTGTACTCGATATATTACATATTTCACTTGTATAGTAAAATTAATAAAAAGTGGGTAATTACTGATTATTCATTTGAAAATAAATTTTAATATTTAAAAACAATATATTTATTTCCCCTAAAGTTGATATTACTGTTGAATATTTTTGTTTTAAGGTATATGATATAATGGTTGATTATATCATAGTTAATAATGTATTAGTGTTATGTGTAAACAAATATATCAAATATATCAATTTTATTTCAAAGTAAATATAAATAAAATATGTAGGTGTTAAATTCCACCCCCATTAAAATGATTTTATACTTCAAAATTCCATTAATATAGTAAAAAAAGAAGAAAAATCTACATTATCGCACCCTTAGGTCCCATGGAGCTTCCCCAAATTATTGATTCCTCAAATGAATAATAACTAGGTGAGTAGTCTTGTTTCATAGAACAAATTATTTATGATCCATGATTTATACCAGTAACAAATTATTTGAAAGATCATGATCTAGAAGATTGATTTCTATGTTAAGTAGAAGTGAAGGATACAATATGAACTTCTTAATGATATATTAATGTAATAAATCATGTACTTGAGAGATTTTTGGTGGGAATCACAAGAGAAAATATATAATAAAATCACTATCAAGAATATTGATTCGATAAATATACCTAGGGATCATTGTTCACATAATTTCAAATAAAATAAACTTCATATATGTATACATTCATTCGAAAAAAATTTCAGCAACATCAAATCATAGATCTCACTATTGATTGTTAATATAACTCTTTTAAAAAAACTCAGCAACCGTGATGTGCTGCTAATTACTTTTTACATTATCTACCATTTCTATATCCTTCAAAGATCCTAATAGGTTGGATTATCAAATAAAATATTTGTATATTAAATTTATATACAACATTCAATGTAGGTATTCATAAAGATACATATGAATGATCAAGTGAAAATATTTATTATAAAAAAAACTAGAGAAATGTATTGATCCCAAACAACATTGAAATCTTGAAAATATTATCACAATACATCCTATTGGTTTTTAATGTTTAGATAAAACATTAACACATATATAATGGTGATAATTAGTACAAAAAAACAGTGTATCAATGGAATGATAAATAATCATCATGATAATGAAGGTGAAATCATATCAAGGTAAAATGGAAGACTGTGGTACCCCAAATATCGTCTCAACAAACAATAATGAATTTTCAAGAAGGATGATGAAGAAAAAAATATTATCCTATATAAATATAGCATACTTACTTCCTATGGAGATGAACTATAACTGAAATAAAATTATAGGGAATAGTTTTTTCAGTGTATGAAAATGAATTCAATAGTGTTGTTTTTCTCATTTAAATTCCATTAAGGGAAATGGTTGTAATATACCATTAGACCCATTAATCTCATACATAACTTGTAGACATATAATTAACTAATATACATACTCTAAAATACCACTTTTTTGTTATCCCACTAGAAATAATTTTTAATATCTCTATAAATTTTCATAAATCATGTATTAAACTTGAATGATATTCATTAAGCATCATCAAAAAGTTCATTTCCACAGTATTGTTTTGAGGATTCCATAATTTTTTCCAAAAAAAATATCATTCTATCACAATGATGATTTTACTCATGTGTATTTATCACCATCATTTATAGTTAAATATATTTATTTTCCACATTTATAATTATTCCATCGATAGATGGTTGACAACACAACTAAGAAGGAAATGAATTTTATAATTTCAATGTGATTTCAAGATCCATCCTTTGTAAATAAATTAATACTGAATATTTTTTTGTTCCCATCATGGATAACTATTTTGATCTTTTCTAATCAATTTTTTTCAACTGTTGATTCTTTCCAAGGGTGGTAGTGTATTGAAAATTCATAATAATTAATAATGTACCATCATATTCTCTAGTTTGTAATCAACTGTTATTCTATGTATATAAAAATTAAAATTTTGATATCGGTATTTATTTCATGCCTTTCTCCATTAAGATAATAATTGTTGATCATTAATTAGTTATTAGTGCTAATATCAAAAAATAATGCTTCATGAAAATTTTATCCTTAACCATAAAATGGGATAAAGAAAAATGCTTCAATGTATCATTTTTTATAACAACACACCATGAGTATTATTTGATTCATCACTATAAATAAAAAACACATCTATGCTTTAGGGTAGTTGTAGTAATGGTTCAAAAAATAATATTCACATTTGTTCCTTGAAATTTAAATCCAAAACATCCTTCCAAATGAACTAAACAGACATGAATGTTAAATTTTATATTGGATTAGATTTCCATGAAAAATAAATCAAAATGTATCAAATGATTCAAAAAAATTTAGAGAAAGCTCCATATTTTAGTTATTGGGGTTAGTAAGGGAAATAATTCAATAACATTCATCATAGATTAAATAAATAATATAAGTATTCATGATATTATTCAATCCAAATATTAATAAATAATTATCCATAATTTCAGCTTTATATGTTTTTTGAAACTACTTTTCCCCGCATAGGGTATTTTAAAAAATCATCATGTCATATTCATGATCATTCATGATCTTGGAGTATATAACAATATCTTTTATAAAGAATACCATAATATAGTGATGGTAATATCCATATCTTTTATTCCATTAATACATGAAGATAATAGTGGAATGTGTTATACTAAATGATGTCACTATAAATTCAGAATGCCTATACCTAAAATGGAAAGATTTCTTTTGTTTGTCACCACAATTTAACCTCAACTAATTGTGTCCTCAATAAATATCATGATTGGAAAATTTGATATATTTTCACAATTAAACAAAAAATCACTAATATTATGTAGATGATACATATTATTTATCAGGATTATGTTAAGATCCCTATAATCACAAAAGATGGTCATAGATCTATATGAATTCTTATAAAAAATTTTAGGACATACCCATTGTGACAAAATTGTCTAAAGGAATACCTCTTCAATATAATCCGACTATATATTATTAAATTTCTGTAAGTAAATATATTAAATTCTATATATATTATATAGAATAGTTATAAAATTTTGTATGGGTTCTATTGAAAACTCAAATTCATGATTTTGAGGAATAATATGTAATTCTTATTGAAATTCATTAGAAAAAACTTATACAACAGTCACATCACCACTGTTGAGTTTATAACCACCTTCCAATGAGAAATAAAAAATTTTAATTAGAATAAAGTCATATGATATATAAGTAAATTTCATTCAAAGAACACATTTTTCCTTGTAGAGAGAGACAATCAGAGGTTAGTTTGAAATATCAAATTTTAATACCCTTCTATGAATATTTATATGGTATTTACATAATGAAATCCAATCAATGACTAAAATAAAATAAAACAAAACAAGAATATTAATAAAAATATTTTCAAGATGTAATAACAAAAATACATCAATTTGGAATGATTCATGGACTTGAGAAGTGATTATCAAACAATTATATGTTTTATTATGCATTTCAATATATATTCGTTGAGGTGGAAATGAAATTCCCTTCAAAAATATCATATACAATTTAGATGTTAGATCTTGATTAAAACAAGTCATACAAATTTTTTGAGTGAATAATATGTTTTTCGTTCACCACATCATCATCAAAACACAATGTAACCATATTGATCGCATGAGATTTAATTTTTCTATATGATAAATAGTTTTTTTATGTTTATCATCATAATTATTCCATTAATTTGGGAATTTTATATCATAATGAAAATACTAAATATAATTATTACATTTTAGACTATGTGGAATATTTCGGGGAGATTTCTCTCCAATTGTATCATTGAATAACTTCACCCCTTTAAATCAGTATTTTATTGAATGTTGTCCATTATTAAATAAACATTTACCAGTACCCTATATAAATTTCACTCTTTAATTCTTTCCAAAATTTTGAAATACATAAAATATCATATCCATCCATCCATTTTTTTTGTAATAAGAATTTATTTTCAGTTCCATATTTATACTTTTACAAAGATAATGAAATTGATGGGTAACTCGAAAATCTATTTCCAAATTAATTCTATATTAAATTATTTTATCATAACGAATGAAGAATTCTACTGATATCACCTTTCATATATTCCATTTTAATCAACTGAATAATGGATCAATCACTCCCTCTAGTTCAATAATAATAACAAATGTTTACCTCACTAGGCTTGTAAACATATTCTCATAAATACCTACTGATTAATCATCCTTTTACATAAACATATTTAATTCCTCCTATATCATTATATAATGAATAAATGGAAATTAATTAACTTAAATTTGACACCAAATACACTAAAATATATGATTTTTATTTATTCATGTTTCCACATATTCTTTAAAAGATTATGAAATTTATAAACATTACCTTACAAATGATAAGCTGGTAAGATAAATCTCTCGTATATTGATTAATAGTGAATGAAAAATTACATTTTAGTGGTACTAGTCCATTTTTTAGATATTATTGTGCTAGTGAAATCACTAAAAGAAGGTCTATATTTCCTCGTGATGGAAAAAACAATGCATTGTTCCTTCCTTTTCTCATTTGGAGGATAATAATGATTCATGTCTTGGAAAATATATTTATGTATGACAATAATATATTTCATTACATCTCCCATAACATTCTATTGATCATGTGTTTAATAATTTCAGTCCAATGAAATTCAACCTTAAAAATGTTTTGTTTCCTTTATATATTAAATGCAACCAAAAAAACATAGTATGAGTGATAATAATCATAATAGGAAATCATATAATATGGAAAATCATTTTTATGATGTCCAAATCCTGAATCATTAAATTCAATATATGAAACTATAAGATTAACCTAGGATATCCATGCTCATTATCTAATCAAACCCTTTATAATGGGTCTTAATTTTTTTTTTAAATATCATATGACTATCATGCTGAAGTATCAACCTATTTGTGTAGTAATTGTCTACAAATCGTGAACCATTGTAAATAATGAGATATATTGGACCAACTCTTTTCTAGTATAAATATATGTACATATTAAAGGATTAATACTTCGGAAAAAACAACATCTACATATTGTATCCAAATATGGATTTATTGATTATGGATTCCAAATTCCTTTCATTGCCGTAACATTAGATTTTCCCAACAAATTCGATTATATTAATGGATATTACTGAAGATTACTTATACTAGTTTCTAATACTTATTAATCATTCCCTTTAATGCATAAAATAGTACACCATGCATTTCATATTAAAATATTACCACATTTTTGTTAAATATTCATTACATATTAAGATATTAATAACGTGATGACTATATAGTTTATTTGTAATTGGGGATATGGATATATAAACAACTAGTACCTAAAATAATTAAATCATTATATTTAATTTATCATAACTATCACACTTATTAGTAAATTATACATAAAAATATTCTTCTTATCCTTTGGAAGGTAATCGTAAGAAATGATAAGGTTATATGATCAATATGCGTAAAAAAGTATATATTATTCAATGATCATATCAGATAATGAAATAAAAATAATTTTATGAAATCATTATCAAGACATATAATAATGATCACCATTCAGTGAAATATCATTAATCTTGAATCATTGTCTATGGTTTTGTTTAACCAAAACACATAAGGAAAATTAGATTTGAATGATCAATAGTAAATAATGATCCGTGAAAAAATATCATAAGAGTAATACATAATTTTTTAAAATTTACATATTTATAGAAATAAATTACTTAGTTAAGGGACACTACAAATACTATAATATTGTTTTGGATTCACATCCAATTATATAATTTTTTTGGACAATGTTCAATCCTAAGACTATATTATTGGATATTTTCTATTATTGAAATATAATTAGTCTCAATTTTCTTCATCATTATATCATTATATGTCGTTCTTTAGTAACTAATTATAGAGATTTTTAATATCAAAACCGACCTTAATATAATGAAATCATTATATATGTGTTCGCAAATATTATAAAACTCCCATCAAATAATGATGTCACAAAATGTAAAAAGAAGATATGAATCATAAAAATTCAATCATCGTAATTATAAACAACCAAGAACATAATAAATATTTAAATAATAAGAATACCTCTAATAAATCATTTGAATCATGGAATTCTTTTATTCATTAAAATATCCTTAAAAGTGATTTAGATAATTTCTATATTAAGATACATTATTTATTCGAGATAACATATTGAAAATATTTAAATTACCAAAAATAATAAGAAAAAAGTTTTAAATTAAAATAACTAAAAGGAAAAAATACAAGTAAGATTCTATGAAACAATTATTCATTATGTATGAGAAAAAAGTTAATGTGATGTATGATATGAAAAAAATTACTCTCATAATTTCAATAATATCACAAAAGAACCTTTCAATGAAAATGGAAAAAATATTCAATAATTTTTTTTTAAATAAGTCATAAATTTGTAAATAAGATTTTAAAAAATTTATGGATAATAATTAAAACTTTCAGGAAATAAATTTTATGAATATATGGACATGGAATAAAACATTCTCGATAAAAAAAGAAAAATGAGGTTTATTTTCCAAAAAAGCATTATTTAGGTCTCTTCAGTACATAAAGAGTGGATAATATAAAAGATACCTATTAAATCATTAGAAATAAATAGGATAGAATAAAAAATCCCTAAAAATATTTGAATGAATCAAATAATTTCAAAATTGAAAAATTACAACATCAATAATAACATTAAAAATATATTGTAACACAAAATACTCACCTCATGCTCGTCTTTCTTCATTTTTCAATCATGTCTTATTATGGTAGCTATGTTCCTTTCACATTATTCATTATTAATTAATCTAAAAAAATTTATCATGTTTTAAAAATAATAAATATTAATTGTATACATGTTCATATACATTCATATATATATATATATAGGTGATGAAAAATGAATTATATCAGGACATGGCGAAATAAGTTTGTATGTATACACAAATGATTATTAAATTTTTAAAGGATGTAATTAATGGAGTGTAATTATTAATTTATATTCAAGGAATATTTATTATAATTTTATTACCATATATAAATATTATATAAATAATAATATGCACCCATGAATGATGGTGGTAAAAATTGAGTTATATCGCAATGTGGAGTTTGGAGTTTATACGTACGCACGAGTGATACTTTCATCTCTCATTCGATTTCAAAGATGTGGTAATTGGTTTTTCCATATGTTTATATAATAAAATTATATTTTTGATATTATATTCCTCATTATTTTTTTGATATAATATTTTAGAGGATGGAGATGAAGAAATAGAGCTGAAAAAGATTTGATAAGATCATTACCACCCATTTGAGATAACATTGTTGAATTACCCCATAATCCTTGAAGCATTGGTATTATGATAAGAAAAAAATATCATGGATTAAGCGATGGATTAAGTGTTTTTTTGGATGAGTTGTTTATATGTATATATGGATAAAATGATCTAAATAAGACAAGAGAAGAGGTTCCATTTTTACGTGATGGGTGGGACTTACATGGAATTTCATATAATACTTCAATGAGTTAAGGTGACATACTTAGTAACAGTTCTTGAAATTATAGGTGGGTAGTTTTTGGATAATATGTTGTTCAAATATGTTATAATAATAATAATTTTATCGGATTTGGTGGAAATGCAACCAATATATCAAGGGTTAAATCCTCTTTAAACCTCTTTTAACCGTAATCGTGATAACAAAATTGTACAATATTTACTATTCATTTTACAAAAAAAATAATGTTAAACCTATGAAATATTATTAATTATTACAATTGAAATTATGGAATATATTCAACCAGAATAAATTTTTATAGTTCCATTATATTCTTATAGGTACTTCTGGACCCTTATTTGGATTTTTCTTTTGTCGGGTATTCCATCAGAAGAGGTATTGTGAATGTTAATTGTATTTTTTAAAGACTATGGTAATTTTGAAGGTTGGAAAATGGTAAGGTAAAATATTTTTATTTTTCCTAGGTAAAATTGTAGGGATTGATGGGATATTCAAAGGGTGCACTTGGTTTGGTCAAAGGGTACATCCACCCCTCAAAAATGTGCCCTTTATGTAAAGGTGTTACAAATAGTTGGGTAAATATTAAAGAAATGATGAGGTAGAACTGTGTACCCGATCAAAATATCTACTGAGGGAACATAATTATCTTCTTCTATTACTCCTAACATTTTTTCATATATATAAATCCATAAAAATGGACTTTTAATGCCCATAATTTTTAATGTAAAATACCGAGGATCATGATTTACCTTTTAATGACATCCGTTTATTATATTGGATAATCATAATCTGTCTCAACATATCTGGTGGCTTATCCCTTAGATGTCCTGGTAATAATCCTTCTTTTAGAAGAGATTCATCAATTTATGTTTAGGATTTGATGGGGTTTCCACTTCATTTCATAAATCATTTCTTGGCATATCCTCCCAGTCTCTCATTGAAACCCGTGTGGGATGTTGATTTCCAATTTGAGGGTATTTAATGAGTTTTATTGTTTTTCTTTTGGATCAATGATATTTAAACCATTTTTACTCTTCCTCGGTATAAATTTTCAAAGGCTTTGAGTTCTTCCTCACTTATTGAGGTAGGTTTCCTTATACAGTGGGTTAATTCAAGTAACATATTTTTTTCTATTAAATTTCATTAGTTTTTTTCATTGAATTTAAATTAATTTTAAGTAAAATTAAATTTTCTATTAATAAATATTGTTTTTAGATGGGTTTTGATTTAAATTATTTTTGTTCCCACAAAGTGTTTTAATAAAATGATTGAATGGGGGTTTTAGATTAACAAAGGGTCTTCATGAACCAATGTGAATTTTATTTGATGGTAAAATGTTATATATATTGTGTGATTGGCTTTTTAAATGATTATAGATAAAATTATTAGATTGGGTAACCTTTGGTGAGTGGGGAATAGACGTAACACTCATAGTGTGTTAAATTCACTTGAGGTTTTCTTTCAATATATTTTATTTATTTTATTTATATCTTATTATATTTGGATAAAATATTGGCCATGTTTTGGGATATATTTATTTCAAACATTTATACCAATACGTTATAAGGAAAATGATGTGATTCAGAATTCATTTTTTTTATTATCAGTTGATGGATCATGCCTTGGTTAATATCTCACAGGATTTTACATGATGGATTATGCTATGGTAATATTACTCACACGGTTATCTTACAATCTACCCATAGATTTTATTGATTAATAATTACTTCTTATCAAATTTATTTGTCATTGTACTTTTCCTGTGAATAGGAAATACTTTAAGGAAAACCAAATGATCATTTACAAATTGATTTGATAGATTAAAAATATTTGAAAAAATGTATTTAATATAAATCATGAAAAACTACATGTTTTATATTAGTCATTTTTTAGATTCTAAGTCAGAATCCTTCTAGGCATTGTTCGTACACATTACATTTTACATTGGGTAGTCATAAACATTGGTTTATTGGATTTATGTAAAGGTATGTTCATTTTGTAACATGACATATTCTTATTTAATCATAGCCTCTAAATATAGATAGATTGATAGTGATGTTTGGTCACATGGAGAATTTATGGGAATGTCATGTCATAATTTCTTGTTTAAATATTTTGGATTGTATTAAATTTATATTATTCTCACCCTTTATTCCTCATTTTGTTTTGGTTGTATTTATTTGTTTGGTTATATATGAGACTTCGTTCTATTATCTTGTTTCAGCTAACCATCATGGATGTTCGACATAGGTGGATTGGTTATTAGACTTAGGTTGGATCATTTCATAATGGTATCTAAACTAAATAAATCACCTAAAGTGTGATAAAACATCATAGGGTTTCATCCGTTTCATGTGTATATTTGATTTAGAACTATCGGGGCTCTGGAAGGGAGTAATGGAGGGTGTTTGGCCTACTCACAGTTGTTTCTAAACTTGAGATACCATGGGCCGTTAGAAAGATTTTTCCATGTTAGATACATGGAGATTGATAAAAGTTTAATGAACTGCATGGGGAATATATTTAAATGGAACTGACTATTTTAAAAGTATTAAATTTCATCAATAGAATTCATATTTTATTAATTTATCTTTTTTAAGGCATGAAAATGAATTCTTGTATTTATAATGGTGATTTTTAATTTTGATCAAAATGATTGTATGTTTAATGTATTTTTTTTAGTAATATATGCCACCAAGAAAATCTCTTATAAATTGGGTGAAGACACATAGAGAAAATGCATGAATCCAAATCCTCTTGGGGACCCTTAATTAGATAAAGCTATAATCCAAACTATTCAAACACTCGGTTATTTGGGTGTTGGGACACCATTATGTGTAGGGAATCGTTGAAAAATGTTTACTATAAATATTCCACCCGTCATCTATAGTGACAAAGGACATAACAAATATAAGTAGTTTCTTGAGTTGTTTGAAAGGATTCAAAAATTCATAAAGACTCATGAGGACTCTATGGTACGTTTTTTCATGTACATTATAGAGGAAGTAGGAAAAAGATGTTTGGACTCAATTATGACATCTATTTTTGACTAGTATCATAGAAATAAATCATTAAAAAAAATTCCATTCATTAGTTGTGCAATGATAAATTGCATTCATCGATGAACCAAGAGTTTCTCACTATGGATAAAGGTGAGTGTACAATTCTTCATAATTTCACCAATTTTTCTATATTGGTGTATCTCACACAAGATATATTTTCCAATTAACACCTAATGACTGAGTGGATCCAATTGGGACTTAGGTATGGTATTCTGTTGATGTAGATTCTCATCTATCTTCAAAATTTCATATAGGTAGTAAACAATGTTGATTTAGATAAGGCTGACATATCAAGAAATAATGGATAGGGTGGATCATAATTTGTTGTATTTTTTACCCAGGGTGTGGCTTCTAGTGTGAAGTGGAAGATAATGGGTCGATAGTTAACTTTTAGACTATTTTATATGATTATTTAGGAGAATAAGAGTTTTTCTACTACAAATGTGTATTGTGTGGTCATACAAGGCCTAACTATATAGAGACTAATATGAATTATTATTATTGTAGTTTTAGTATTGCTGCTGCATTTTTGGAAAAGGATATCTCAAAGGTATTAAGGATGGACCCACACTCCCCTATGGTTCAAAGGATTGTATCGATGAACCAAATAGAGGTGGGCCAAATCCAAAGGATTATGGGGATGTTCATTTATCTACGACAAGATGTATTTATCAGTACTATTAAAACTGGAAAGGGAAGCACTACCCTTTTATTAGCGCTAAAAAAAGCACTGATAAAGGGGAAAACTATATCATCACTTTTTTTAGTAGTGCTGATAATGGGGGGATTTATCTGCACTTTTTCTTACTGGTGATAAATTTTATATTTAAAAGAATCATGAAAAATAAATTATTGTTATATAAGTATATTTATATTTATATAAATATAATATATATTTTTTAAATATGTTTTAAATACGTATAAATATAATATTAAATTTAATATATAAGAAATTAAGTGAAAATTATTTTAATATATATATATCAAATTTATTAATTAATAATTTTCTATTTATTATCGATTAAAAATAAATTAATAACAATTTGTAGACACAAAAAATCGAAACAAATAATAAAAGATCTAAAATATGTTGAAAATTTAACTCAAACTTCAAACGGCTAAAACATTTGATCCGTGTGTCTGTTTGAGCTCTACAACATATCAAATAGAAGCCTGCAATGAGCCTTATGCGTAGGTGAACCAAGCAAAGCTTATGTCACATTTTCTGAGGGAAAAATGGCCCAAAAGTCTTCCAAAACTGAGTTTTTATTCATGATACACCGATTTGATAACATTCAAATATGTATAACTTCTGTTCCGGATGCCCGTTGGCCATGTACCATATATCAGTATCAAATATTGTTTCATTTTCTTCAATTTTACTAGTTGTGGAGTTGAAACGGGATTTTGGATTATTTGTTATAATCGTTTTAACATTCTATGGATTTTAAAATACACATATATATGTATTTATTCATAAATTTATATGTGTGTGTGTGTGTCTGTTTGTGTGTGTGTTGTATATATGTTTGTATTTATTTATTTATTTAAATATAAACACACATAAAAAACATATTTCAAAAATGTATTTAAAAATAATCTTATAAGTATATATTAATATAAAAATAATTATACGGGTAAAAAATTATAACTAAAAATATATATATAAATAAAAATATATAAATATATATTAACAGTCAAATGAGTGTATATATATACTAATATATTAATAAATATATTTATATTAATATGAATCTATATCAATATACGAATAAATATAACTATATATATATAAATAAATAGATATATCATTAAATAGAGAAACAAATGAAATAGCTTAGTGGTAAAGGTGAATCCATGAAAGGGGGAGGTTGCGGGTTTGATTTTGGGTGGAAGCAACGGGGTGCGCGCGTGTGAGGTTTCACGGGAAGGGCAACGCATGAGAGACCTTTTAGCGCTAATAGAGGGGGTGGGATAAGAACTGTTAAAATCTCTCCCCACATTATTTAAATTTTTTTATTTTTTTTTTATTTTTTTGACTTTTATCAACGTTTTTTAAAATCCCTGATAAAAGACCCTTTTATCAGTGCAAAAAAAAGTGTTGATAAAGGGGTCTTTTATAAGCGCTTTTTTTAGCACTGATAAAAGGGGCCTTTATCAGTGATTTTCAGAGTACTGATAAAAGGGTCCCCCCTATATGAGCACTGATCTTTATAGCACTTTTTCAGCGCTGCGCTTTACAATGTTATTTTAGCGCTGTTAAAGCCCTTTTTGAGAATTGATATAGGCTATTTTTGTAGTAGTGACATGGTTGATTGTAAAATAGTAGAATTAGATATAGTGACTTCTGTTATTAAAGGTAAAATGTATATTTCATCTTCTACGATGATAGCATTTTTTGATATAGGTTCTAATTATTTTTTTATATTGTTAATGATAGTGGAAATTCTAGTCTTACAATCTTAAATTCTTCCATTTTTATCATATCATTGTATACCTTTGGGAATAATGATAGACAATTATTTAAAGTGTCTTATGGGTTGGGTGAGGATAAAAGGATTTGAGGTGGTGTTGTAATTTTTAGTTCTTGATACTAAAATCAAAATCTTGATACATGGCATGGATTGGATGATCCACATGAAGTACCTTATGAACTATTATCATAATCCGGTCAATGTTTTTTACTTCTTATAGAGTCACTCGTGTTTTCAAGATGACTGGGACTCTTTATCATGAAGGGTGGGACCTAATTTTTCTTATTATAGGGTAATCACAAACTTGTTGTTTGAGAATTTTCTTAATGATGTTGAACCATAATTTGGATTTTTTTCATCATACAGTGGTGTGTGAATATTGTAGGTCATTCTAGATGATTTTTTCTTATTTACCACCATAGTGTGAGGTCTTTTTTTTATAGAATTAACCCATGGAATGACTCCCATTTCAATTCCACAATATCAAGTGGAATAATTATAGTCGCTGGAATGTAATTTGTAGATTGGGACATAAAGGATATTATATTTGTTCATCCAAGGGTGTCACAAGGGTTATCTCCTATCTTATTTTCAATGAATCCATATGGGAGTCTCTAATATTTCATGGATTACCAAAATTTTAATCATGTGACAATTAATGATAATTATCCATTTCCCAAAATTTATTTTCTCATTGACCTGCTTGGAGTGGAACACTGGATTTTAATGATTGAACATTGGTTAGGGTACCATCTGTTGATAGTGAATGAACAGAGTATACAAATTGAGCATTTAGTAGACGATATAAACATTTTGAGTTACTATTTTTGTCATTTGGTCACAGAAATGATTATATGATATGTAATGTTTTTATAAATGGAATATTTCATTGGTTCATGGAATTATTTATCTTTGTATTAAAGGGTGGTATTTTCATGAACTCCATGTTACTAGAGGAGAGTATAGAGAATTTCTGAAAAATTCTTTGATCATTGAAGGAACATTGTGTAACAACCCAATATTTTAATATATATTTCTCTTTAAATAGTTTTAATTCGTCAAAATCATTTGTTTCATAGAACAGTGATTTCATACACACTACAAGAATATATAAGAATAAAAATAGCATTATATCCAATCCATTGAATTGGTATAAGTAAACGTGAATAACTCATTTTTGAAATAAAAATAATGTTGAAACTCATCACGAATGTATTGGTATGTTCTTAAAAAACAATCAAACATGTTTTTGTAAAATCAATTTATTCTATTGAAATACATTTTCTACCAAGATGAGTTTATTTTTTTAGTGCATATTAATATTTAGATGTTATAGGGAATAGATAATAAATATTTAATTTCATTGTAGAAGTCATAATGTAAAAAAATATAAAAATTAATTTTTTGAAAACATTTATCATTCAATTAATTGTGAAAATATGTATTTTAATTGAACACTTTTTTTATTATATTATAGGGTAAACATATTTTTATTTTTTTTAAATATTAAAATTTAAATTCTAATTTAATGTAATCCAACTAATTTTATAGATGTATTGAATACGTGAAATTATAATAGAGAATTTTATGTTATAAAAATACATTTTCATGAAATATTGTTCTTCAAGGAATTTGCTGGAATAATATTGAATTAAATTATAACAAAATATTTTCTGTGAATTTTTAAAAATACTTTCCAAATTTATCTTCATTTTCTCAAAATTTATGTAATTGTTACCTTTTCTTCCAATATTAATAGTAACCATTTTAAATTTTCATACGATGGTAAAGGGTAAATTGTGTACTTCTAGTTAATAATAAAATGAGAATGCCTATAATAGGACTCCAGCACCTGGAAAAATATTATTATATTAATATACATTGAACCTTATACCATATGGATAAAAATTAGGTTGTTTAATTAAAAAATTTCCTAGTATATGACTCATATAATAATTAAATCAATGAAAATCACAAATGATCACATTCATTATCTTAAGTATCCCTTTTGAGTCCTAATGGGAAAAATGTAATTTAAGAACTAATATTATTGAATATTGCAAACATAAAAAACATATTTTAATTATATAAATTTATTTTTCCTCTTTATATTTCTATGATGTTGTTATGATAGTTATAATATTTTTTTAATAAATAATAACAATTTCACCGTTATGTTTTAAATAACATATAATATTTTATAGTGTTTCCCAATTGATATATTTAGATATAAATATTATTCTTAAACATAAAATATTTATCTTCCTTAAGGATTTTTTTAAAATTTTATTGGAAAATATATTTTAAATTATTAAAAAATGTTTCTGAACTAAATATTTTATTAGTTCAAATATCAATTACATTTTAAGAAAAATATTAACTTAAATATAATTTGAAATAATTAATGTTATCAATGAATTTCAATATTATCATGTCCTTAGAGAGATATAATAATATATTATTTATAATGATATGTTGATATATTGTTATTATAAAAATCCATGTAATGAATAGCGTCAAGTTGACTGTGATGATGTTTTATCAAAATACCATTTTTTAACTTATTAGATGGACTTATATCCTCCCCCAATAAATTGGAAAATTATTTTTATCTCTTTTGATTGACAATACTGGAATTTGTAGTAAACTTAGTTCAGAAATACATTGGAGGAATGATGAGTAAACATGGTTCAGTAATGGACCCTCTCTACTTTGATGGTATTGTTAGTGATCCTTTAATAATAATAAATTGATTTCAATTTATAATATTTATGAAATAATTTCATGTATTATGTTATAATCTCATGAAATATATTCTTTGATTCTATATAAACTTCTATGATTTTTTTCATAACACAATATCACGAGCATTGATATAGATGATATAATTTTCAGATGTTATGTTAATGTTATTATGTCCATTTTATTATATCATATCCCTTGATTTCATTTCCTATGTATAAAATACATGCATATTATTATGATTCTTTTCCCTAGGAAATGATTAAATATATTATGTAATATGCGTATAAAAGTATTATAGTTATGTTGGAATAAGAGGGATAAAATGTAGATGTTTTTTGAATTAGAATATTATTTTTTCTAGATTCCAAATACAATAAACTCATATAGTTATGATATGTTTTTTTTGTCGTTTAATGTATAGTATTTTAATTTAGATTTAATTTTGATGTAATAGATATTCGGGATGTTATAGTTTCTATAAAGGGATGGTTTATTAAACATATTAAATATTGAATAAGAAAACCATAATAAAAACCATATGTATATGTCTATGTATAGGGTGAAATACTAGAGTTATGGTGACTATCATTAATAACCTATGATATAACCTATGATCACCAAATTTGAAATTTTATATGTAATTTCCCTTTATTATGTTTTTTCTTTATTATGATTAGAGTTCCTTATGGAATACATTTTGGTTTTAGTTAATTATTGGAACATGAAGGAACAGACTTAATAATGAATGTGAGGAACAATCCAATGATTTTTCCCATGAACTACTTAATTTTATTGGATCTTGAATTGAAAATATTTTTTCTATGTGGACAAAAATTTCTTAAAATATGAATCCTCTTGGGATTCCAAATAAGAAAGGCAGGTGTATAAATTTTCTTGAGTCCATTAGGAGGTAGTGAACTACTTCAATTAGTGGGTCTTTTGATCCAATAGTGGATTACCAATGGATTTATACCCCCAAAATGATATTTTAAGTTATCCATTGTTAAGAAAAATAGAAATTTATTTCTTATATCTATCCTTTGGATGATGAGTTGGAAAAATGGTGAAATATTATTAATAATTTGATTCAATGAGTTCAAATTAACTCCATGGTATGTGTAATGTACAAGAAATTTGTTCCCAATAATTATTTTCCTTGTATTCTTATACATAAGATTGGGATGGAGTTTTTTGAGATCATGAAAAAGGATGAATAATGTATTGTTACGTATGAATCCTATTTTAAAATCCATTCATGGTACGCTTCTATAATATCATCCAATGTGAAAGTAATGTAGATCAATTTTTTAGTGTATTATATCCAAGTCTGTGAAGGGAGTGATCCAAAAAGGGATTCATAGATAAGAGGAAACCACTCTATGTTCATTCACGGTTGGTACATGGATTGGAGTTAACTATCAATATTATGTGTTAAATTAGAAGGGAAAAATAAAATTCAATTAAAAATATATAAACCATAATAAAAATAACATGTACACTACTTTATGGTCAAAGTGTGGAATAAAACATGGAGCAAACTGTATTAAGGGGACATGTAAATGTTTTATGTGAGGTAAATAAGGTCATCAGGAAGTTGAAATCCAAAGTGTAGGTTAAATGATTATTAATGATGTAAATATACAAATTCTACACAAATTAAACATATCAAACCTCAATAATTCACCTTCAACGAAAATGAAAATTATGCTAACCACTTCCCAAAACCGAGGGTAATTAGTGATGATTGACATCATAAACTGCTTAAGGCCAATGAAAAATTCAAATCGCATTTGATCACTACTAGTTATTTGGTATTCGAAAATGTAGTCGGGGAATTTAATATTATGATCAACTCCAATGTAGAAAATATTTAAATTGTTTCAGTATCCACTCGGTCTTTAATTTTTAATGAAATTTCTTAAGGGGATCTCTATATTACTTCAATAATTATATGTTGAGTTAGCTGTGAACACTCAAAAAGGAACAATAATCACACAAAATGTTTATAATTCATCTCATGTTGATGTATGTGGTAATGTGATTCATGAAAATATTTTGATCCATCCTCTATTATAATTGTATTTGATATATGTCATGGAATGGCTTAAACTATATGAATCTCACATAAATACCTGAGGAACAGAAGTCATGTGTCATATTGATAATAAATCAACTAAAATCTATTTATAAATCAATGAATATGAACATCTAGTAAAAGTAATTCAATATTGTTGTTATTAATTCTTATAAATTCAGGTTATCTATTTAAATGGTTGGGGAGAAACACACGAGTCATGAAACACATATTGGAAAGTAGTGTGTTGATGCCTATCTGGAAGAATTTTAAGGTTTTCCACCAAAATTTGAAGTTCAATTTCAAATATAGCACATATCAGGTTCTTTTCCTAATTCAAAGGCTCTTTAACAAATGATCCCAATTCAGTTATAGAAATTGATTAATAAACTCTAATAGAATATTGAAAATGTATTCATACTCTCTACTACTTCACCTTGGGTACACATATTATGTTTCTTAAGAAGAAATACATATAAATGAGACTATGTATTGTTTTTCAAGAACAAAAAATAATAATTTTCGAAAAAATAACATTTCCAAGAAATTTATTACTTATTTGAAAAAATAAGTGGATACAAATACTTTTCTAATATCAATCATCATTCTAGATATCATCAATTAATCATCTTAAAGGGTAATATATCTAAGTGGTAATTATGTACTAGGTATGGGAAGTCTTAATTTATAGTGATGCGTTTTTATATCATAATCAGATTGTGGTAGTCTTTATCGATGATATTTTTTTATATTTAAAGGTCAATGATGAATAATAAAATAACATGAGGATTGTGATAAATACCCTTAGAAAAGAGTGTTTATAATAAAAAATTTCAAAATATTAATTTTGGATTCAGTTGGTTTCATTATTGGGTCACATAATATCAATGAGGGGATATTTGTGGATCTAGCAAAGACAAGATTTATTTATAGTTTAGAAAGACCAACAAGGGTAACACAAATAATATTTTTTTCATGGTTTGGAATGATATTATTGATTTTCTTATTTAAAATTCATGATTATCTAATTCAATCTCCTTGTTGACTCAGAAAGGTGTTAGGTTCATAATTTTAGGGGAATGTGAAGATGGTTTCATGGAGTGGAAAATAATGATAATTGGTAAAGATGTTATCACACTACTCTATTGTGGATAACGGTTTGTGATATATAAAGATTCATCTAAATAGGGTATGGTATGTGTTCTCATTTAAAATGATATGGTGACATATTATTCCTCCTAATAATTTAAAATCCATGAGAAAAATTTCATAAAACATGATTTGGAGTTAGCTATTGTAATTTTTTCATTAATGATATGGAGGCATTGTCTTTATGGATATTGTTGTGACATATATAAAAATAATAATGGATTAAATTATATTTTAACTCCAATAAATATGAATATTCACAAATGATGATGGTTGGAAATGATTAATGATTTTGACTACTCAATACATTACCACCATGGGAAAGTATGCGTGGTGGCATATGCTTTTAGTTTATAAGACCAAGTTAGAATATGTATGATGAGGATAAAAATTGATATAATATTTTTGGATTTGAAAATTAGGTATCTATAAATCATATGTAAGAGAAATAATATCTTTCACAATTGAACATTTAACCATATGTACAAGTGAAATTGAAGGATGTGGATACGGTAGATATAAGGGTACAAAAGGCTGTGAGAAATGTTCATGATTTAAATCACTATTGTGATAGAATAATAAGTTTCAAGAAATACATTTTAATTCTTCCCATTCATAAATTAAATATTTAGTTTCATATAAGTCTCATAGTTCACGATTCCATATTTATCCTGCATACAAAATAATTTAAAGGTACCTGAAACAATATTTTTGTTGGTATGGATAGAAGAGAGATAATGTAGAATATGTTTCTCAGTCTTTTTTTCATCCATTTTGTGATAAGAGACATTAGTCTTAGTATATGTTAAAACCATTACCCACACCAAAATGTAAATTAAAAAAATCAACATGGACATTGTCCTCATACATCCCAAAGATTCAATGGTCTATACTTTTATATCAGTTGTAACAAAATTCCTTAAGAAATTTTGAAAATTCATTTCTATTAGAAAACATTTATCTCCTGATCATTTTTCCATAATATATATCAATGGGCTGGTGAGATTTTATGGAGAAACACTTTGCAATATATCAGATCTGGTCCTATTTATTACGTCAATGTTCTGGATAAGTATTCGATGGGATCATGACATATGTTTAAGCATCAATGCAACTTTTCATCCTAATATAGATTGTATATCTATGAGGTATATTCAAACTCATAAAGACAAGTTTGTGTTTTACTCTATAGAAATTAGAGGTGGTTGGGATCCAAACCTGCCTTCTGTAGAATTTTCTTACTATGATAGCTTTTAATCTTGTATTTCAATGGATCATTATGAATCCATATATGGTAAGAAAGTTTTAACTCTATCATGCTAGAATTATTTAGGAGAAATAATGATATTGGGTCCAGATCTAGTAGAGGAAATGGTAGAGAGGGTCAGATACATTCAATAGCCCATAAGAGTAGCTCAGAGTCGATCAAATGTTATGCTGACAATAGATGAAAACACATAGAGTTTGAAGTGGGTGAAATTTTTTTAATAAGAATATAAACCAAGGGGAGTAATTAGATTATTAATTATGGTTATGATAATCTTTATATATATCATTCAATTTCAATTTATTGATCACGTTTTGAATGATTCTTTTAAGTTGGTGCATACACAGAATATCTCTCAGGTTTATGATTTGTTCCATGCATCAATCCAAAGAATGTATGAACCCTATCCTTCTCATTTAATAAAGCCGGAATCCATTCCAATGTAAAAATTTAATTCTTATAGAAAAAATGGATAGAGATTTTGGAGCATATATTGACTGTTCTATGAAAAAATACCACTATCTTGGTTAATGTTTTATAGAGGTACCAAAAAATTGAAAAAGATGCATAGAAAGCATAGGATGTGATAAGGCATAGGTATCCTCATATGTCTGTAAAAAAGTCAATAATTTCAAAGCAAAAAATTAAATTTGAGGTTGGTAGATTATAAAAACTGGATATTTTAATAAAATCTTCCATTTAATTAATTTTTTTTATTCAATAGCTTGTAGTATGTGCAACAATGAGTTTAAACGAATCGCGAGACACTCTAAGTATAAAATTACAATTATAACCATGTCGTTAAATTAGTGGGAACATTCATGGATAAATAATTGATGAAATAAAAAAAATTCACCTCAAAATGAATATATGGGTAATTTCTTAAAATATAATCACACAATTTTTAAAAAAATCACTTTCATCTTCAAAAGTAAGGTTTCCCAAAAAATGTGTTTATTATATTTTAATCGGTGAATATTAATTAATATAAGTTATATAAAATTGATTTTATAGAATGAAATTCATTTTTTAATTCACCATATTCAATATATTTGAAAATTATTTTTTCTAAAAACATTTATTTATTAATGAAAAATTAAAAATAATTTTTTTATTCAAAACTATATTTTCATTTATTGTCTTTACAAGTTAAAATTTTTATATTACATTTAAATTATAATAAATTATTGTTAATATAAAATAAAAAATTTATTTGGGTTTCACAGAATTTTATATAAGATCTTATTATTAAAATATTTTATGTGTTAAAAGGATTATGTTTTGAAAAATAATTCTTCATGACATTTTGATAGATTAATATTAAATTTAATTTAGAGTATTATGTCTTTTTAATTTTTAGATGTAGATGACAAAATTCGATTTAGAAGGTATTTTTTTAATATTTCCCATTTAATATTTATTTTCAATATGAAATGTAATCATGGTAAATTTTGTTACCACAATGAAGGTTAAATTACGTAATTTATGTTAATAATAAAATGAAAAATACTACAAAATGACTCTAACATAAATAAATTTCTTTTAATGTAAATACATAGACCGTTATGTGTTAATGGTCTAAATGATGTTGTTTGATGGAAACGTTCCCATGAACATAAATTTTATAATATTTATATCAATAAATGACAAAAAAAGTCAATTTCATAATTTTAAATATCTCGTACCTGTCCACATAGAATAAATTAATGTTACAAAAGAGTATTATAGTAAATTTATTACTTAATAAAAAACATTCACGATATATTTCTTTTACTTATTTTAATGTTTATAGAATATTATGATTTTTAAAAAAATTAATAAAAAAATTTATGATGTAACATTCAAGTTATAAATTCTATATAATGTTTTCTATAAGGTTACTAAAAATATGAATTTGACTATAACTGTTATTCGGAAATTTATACCATTTACCTTCATCGTGTAATTTTTTTATTTTTTTTGTGAAAAAAAGTATATTAAATAATTGAAAAACACTAATACAATAATTATATTATTAATGGGAATATCAATTAAATGATAAAAAATATAAAAATATATATAATTTTAAATAACTAATGTGAAAAGATAATTTTATTGATGACCCTGGCCTCTTTGGGTTTTAATAATATATTATTTCAATGATAACATGGTATATTGATTATTTTAAATATTCATGTAATGAATATTGTCCATTTGAAATTAATGAAACATTTTCAAAAAAAATATTTCACTAAATTATATAAAAAACAAATAACATCATTAAAAATAAAATATAAATATTATTGATTGAAATGATATCCAATATTCATTTCTTGTATAATTTACATAAATTATTTCAAAATTAGATCCATTTAATATTGAAGAATGTGACACCATATTTAAATTCAAAATCGGTAAACAAACGGTTAATAAAAATTATAATGTATAAATAACACTAAATCATGTCTAAAATATATTTTATGATGATATTAAATCACTATATAATATTTCATTTTAATTTATTTTATTTTATATATTTTTTGATTAATATTTAATCTGTTAAAAATTAATATTTTCAGATATTCCATAAGTGACTCTCACCACAATAAAAAAATAGAGCCTCCTCCCTCACTTATTAATATCACATTGAGCCCTCATGCTTGAATATACCATGAAAATTTATATTATCAACATACCTACACAATGAGTAATAGTTTTGTTCTTCAAAAATTACCAACCATTGTGTCCAAAAGTGGACATCTAAAGGATGTTTTTCTAGTTTGTAATCACCTTTACCGACTCATTAAAAATTATTTCATATTTGAATTATGCTCCATGTGTTCTTTCCATTATAAATTTAAAAAATGTATCAAATAAATTATTAGATGTTATTATGATTATGGAATGAGCATTTACTATCTTTTATAAATCCTTCTAAAAAAATCATCATGTCTGCCTACATACAGCTTAACATATCTACACTACGATGTAATCTATTTTCTCATCATTACATTATTTTGATGGGAATAATGATTTAAATAATATATATTTATATATATTATTGTTATAAAATTATATTTAATCACGAAAAATACTATATATTATTTATGATTTCTAAATTCAGGGAATCATAGAATCACTCCTTTATACATACAGCCTACCATGTACACAATGTGATGTGATTTTTTCCTTGTTCACAATCGAAGAGTAATTATATTATTATATATAATGAATATATATGATGTATATTAAATTAATCTAATTTAGGAAATGAAGGAAATATATCATATGCATAGGAACTGGGACTTATA
Source organism: Viscum album (assembly GCA_963277665.1). Classification (NCBI taxonomy): domain Eukaryota; kingdom Viridiplantae; phylum Streptophyta; class Magnoliopsida; order Santalales; family Viscaceae; genus Viscum; species Viscum album. The sequence goes on from OY728156.1 coordinate 324,952,436, forward strand.
CGAAAAAACATGCACAAGAGAATGAAGTAGTTAACACCATAAAAGGTTAATAATTAAATTTTATGTACAAATGGGTGATAAGGTGATATAATAAGATCATATATGATATAATAAATAAAAATTCAGTTATGAAATAATTTAATTATATTATTTATACAATTATAAATTATTTCTTATACATACAAATGAAATTGGACATTAGGTGAGGGTTAATTTAACAATCTCATTATTTAGGATTATTTATTCATATGTATATAATAAATAATATTTATCATTCATGTCTAAGATTAATATATATGTATTCAGAAATTATTTTCACCATTATAAAAAAATAATTAAAATTATTTTATACCCATGTGTTATTTTTTACATAATGTTTTAAAAAGATTCTTTTTATTGTTTTCATAACAACGTACTTTGGGAATTTTCTAAAAAAAGTATGAGTAGAATGTTTTATTTATTTATACATAATTAATTCAGTGTTCAAGAATTTATGACACCATAATGCCTTGGAATTTCAATTATTATCATACATGTTTAATTTCAATGAATATTTTTTCTTTTAAAATTTCATGATGTTTTATGAAAATAATATGTTCTCAAAAAGCTCAGATATATTTGTAGAGAATTATTTTTAGGTTATCTCTCAAAATTATTTTCATTCTGCAATAACATTATTTGATGTTACATATTATTTAATGGATATATTTTTCAAGGATATTATCAATATTATTAATGTGTTTGGTTTTTGTTTATGATTGAATGATATTTAAAAAACCCATTTCTTTTCCTTGGGTTATATAATTATTTAATGATGTTTATGAATCCTCTTTTTTCCATGGTATGTGATATGATGAATTTTTATTTTATTGTGTAAAACATATGTATGGATTTTATTATGTGATGTGTGTTACCAGTATCTCCCTCCAATGTAGTGGTTAAAAGATTACTTCTTATGAGATAGACATGACAAGAATGTGTAGTTAACTAAATTCAGTAATACATGGTTGAATGTGGATTGAACATGGTTCAATAAGAAACTATGTTCTCTATGATGTTATTTATAGTGATCCTTTAATAATATGAGAATTATTTTATATTAATTTGTGTAACCCACAATTCCATATGTTATGTTATACTGACATTATATTTTCTCTTTCACTATTTAGGAACTTCTAATCTTTATTTTGTGAGACTATATCATGAGCTATGATATGAAAGGTATAATTCTAAAAAATTATGTTCATGTTATTATTCTACTATACCTATTCTATGTCTCATTATAACCCATACTAAGCATATAGTCAGACATTTTTCTTATGTTTCCATTCCCCCTAAGATGAAGAATGTTATTAAGATGTGTGAAAAGGGGTTCTAGTTATAATCGAATAAGCATGAGACAATATATATGATTTATTGATCTATTAATTATGTTTCTTTGTTTACAAACACACTATACCTATATAAAATGGGTTTTTTATTTTATGTAATGATTATTATTCTATTTTCGATGAAATATCTATTTTTTAATAGTTGTCATTATTACACATAACCATTATGGTGAGGTTTCCAAATCACTATTTTTGAACTACGGAGGGAAATTTATAAGGCATGTGATATCATAGAGAGGTGTCTCAGTGAAATATAAGAAATTTAAAGTAGTAATACCCTAGGATAAACCGAAAAACTGTGTTTTACAACTATAGATTCTTGGATTTTATTATTACATTAGACGTTATGTTCCATATTTTTGTTTCTAGCATATTAAATTAAATATTTAAACCATAAATATATAGTGTTTTAAGATAATGAGAAATATCAAACCTAATTTGTGGTAGAAATGGGTATTAGAATTTAGAACCTGTATTTATTCTTCTTAAACCTGACTGAAGTTCTGATATTTTCTCTAATTCAGTTGATATTGGTTTAAGATATGTTTAAATACATGGAATATAGGTGGTGTATATGGCCCTCATGAGAAAAATCATAATGAGGAGAACTATCCTACCCTTTGAATTTATTTGGGATCAATTATCCATGCACTCAAAATAGGCTATAACTATATATATGGAAAATGGATTACAATGTATTCTGATCATAAGAGTCTGATATTTATTTTTAATCAGAGGGAACTAACTTTGCGATTGTGATTCTATGTGGGGAATGTTATGTCTTTATATCATGGTAAAACATAAAATTATGGGAATTTAAATGTTGTTGATGATTAATTGAGATGAAAATTAAAAAGAAAACAAAATAAGGAATTAGTTGGGGACTGGCATCTGATGAATTTTTTGATGAGATGTGCTTGGAAGTGAGATATGTTGTTGGAATTGTGTTATTGGTTTAGATGAATTATTATTTGTCATTATATAATAGGTTTGGTCTTGAATTTTTCCTCGAAATCATCCAACAATTTTATAGTTTGAACCAAATTGTTATATAATTCATAAATATTTTTCATCTTATTTTGGAATGCAAACTTTTAAAAAAGAAAAAAATAACGAAATATAATGATCCCAACATTACATGTGACTTATTGAACAAGCAAGAAGATTGTATTCCTATGTCTAAAATGATCACTTAGTCTATCAATCAAATTGAAGATAAAATTATATGATGAAATTAAATACAATTCCCAATGATATCTGGAGGACATTACAAATGTTAGAAGTGAACCTAGGATGAATGTCTAAAAAAATGGAGAGTTAATCTCTGTGAAGACTATTAATTTCATTGAGGTATTGTCATATATTATTCTATATAGAAAGAGTGTCTTGAATAAAAAAGAAATGTGAATATTTAGTCAGTCAATGAACAATAACCCATATCACAATATTACATCAAGAGGTATTTTTATCCCCACAATGATATCCAAGGGAATTTTTTCTCATTTCCACTATGGCACTAGAAAGGATGAAGCATTCCCTTTGGTAGTTTTTATCTTCTTTAACCTGTTTAAAAGTTAAACATTCTGTGTTAAAATCATAAATATATATTTTAATTCCATCACATGAGAAATATTACCAATGGTATCTACACATCAAATGTATTTGGGATGAACTGAAATATTAGAACAGTGAGTTTCACCATAGAAATCATTCAATATGTGGGAATCATAAGTCAAAAATAATCTCTTTACATATCATAAGACAATGAAATTTTCAATATTACAGAGTAAAAACATATCATTTCAACCAATTATATAATTTTATTTAACTTAAGGTATTAAATTTTGTCATGCATAACACTATCTAGAAGAGGAATCTTCATTGACACTTGAAAAAAGACAGAGGAATTTCCCGCACTATCATCATGCAGTCCAAAATTCATCAAATCATTTAACAATGTGTCATTTTATAAATGTATCATAGTAAATGTATCATGATTTTTTAATAAATTAACCCGCCACATTATATAATTTTCCTTGATAGTATGTGAGTGTGTGATCATAATTCATTATCAGTTATGGCCATAATCTATGCCTCATGTTCAATTCATTCTGAGTAAATATAAACATAAATTTTTTTGGTCAGTTTATATATAACTTATAGATCTATATAAATGGTGTTACTAAATTCATAATGTAAAAATAATTTTGAATAATTCCTAATCATGTGTGGGATAATCAAAACCATGAGGATTCATTTTCCATGGCTCATAAGAAATTACCTGATTATTCTGCAACAAAACACAACCAATTCCCCACATTGAAGCAACACAATAAATAACAAAATTCCCATTTCAAGAAGCAATGGACAAAATAAGAGCATTCACTAATTTCCTCATCAATTCATGAAAAAAAAACATAACATTATTCTATCTATATAAATTTAGCCCATTTTTATGTTATCTTAGTTAGTGGTATAGATATCAATGCAATGTTTTTATCAAACCATCAATAATAACGTGCTAATCGAATAAAATAGTTAATCATAGAAAATGTTTTTGGTCTCAAACATTCATCCACCAATTTTTTGGTTGGATCAATTGTTATTCCATCTTTATTACCAATTATATGAATGAAAGTAATATGTTGTAAACAAAAATCACATTTGTCTAATTTTCCATATATCTCATTTTAATTGAGTGTTTTTAGGAAAATACATAGATATTTTTAATGATCCACATAATTTTTTTTAAAAACCATAATACCATTAATGAAGTAAACCCCAAACATATCCAAATATTCATAGACTATTATATTCATAGGATCAATAAATACAGTAGAGTAAATTTTCAACCCAAAGGGAATAACAAGATATTAATTATTCACATATCTAGTACAAAATGGTGTTTTTAGAATTTAACCCCCATTCACCTTCAATTGTCGATAGTTGGATATCAAGTCAATAACAAAAAAATACTATGATCCGAGGAGATGAAGAAGTAAGTCATCGATGTGAGGAAATGGATCAAAATTCTTAATATTACAATTTAAAAAATTCTCTAATAAATTAAAATCATCATGGAACCATATTTCTTTTTAACAAAAAAATTGCAGCACCCTATGGTGATCTGATTGGATGATTGGAACCATTATCAAATAACCACTTCAACTACTTTATCACTTATAAAATTCCCACTTGAGATATTTGACAAGGGTGTTTAGAAACTTTCATAACATCAGGAAATAAGTCTATGTTAAATTAAATTTGTTGGGCTTGTATAACACTAGGAAATTCCTCACGAAAATCATCGGGTTATTTCTTTACCATTAACACATAATTAATCTTAAAAGTTCCTTCTTTTTCAAAAATATGTAAAAAATACAATTCATTTCTATAATTTATCACTTTATGAGGTTAAAAATCATATTATCAATGGTATGGGATCATTTATTTATTCAAAATTATAATCACTCTGAAAAAGGACTTCTTCATATCTGGTGTGATTCCATACATGGAAAACAGAAAACCAACCCATCCAAAGAATAACATCAAAATCTATTAGGGGAAAACAACAATGTTTTAATGTAATTTCATTCAACATACAATAACACAACTATTATTATAATTATTTTCTTGACATCAAATTTCCCTTGGTGTTTTTTAAAAATAGTTTTATTTATATTTCCTGATGTGAATTTTAAATTTTTGTTGACAATTCTTAAAAACTAATAGAATTTGTAGACCCCAGATGAGATTTTTTTAGAAATTCTAGGTAATTTTTTTCCCTTACACTATTTCATTTTATTGAGAAAAAAGTAATGAATTATTCAAAAAGTATTTCACTACACGTTTATACTAATTCATTGGATGCTTCCAATCATTGATAACTTTCTTTGGGAAGGTATTTTCATAATACCCCATCTCAATAAATTTAAAACACATTTAAATTTTTATATTATAATTAAATGTAATATTTTTTTCATTACAATTTCAGACCATATATATAAAAATACCACATCAAAAAAACATCATTAATTTCTTAAGTAATTATCGATGGTGATTTTTACCACAATTTCCACAAATAGTAAATTATAATTTCTTACATTCAAATTTCTATTATTGATTATTACATATTGCCTTCCATCTGGTCTTTTTTTTCTTCTTTTTTACTTAGTATAAGTGATCATAAAAAATATATATTTATACCCTACCGTAAAATCAAACAATATTCTCGTAACTTTTTATTTCACTGAAGGATAGTATCCTTCGACATCATGGCATCAATCTTCAAAAAATGATTTATTTCACTATCAATATCTCGAATAAGATTTAGAGCATACCTTTATAATTTGGTAATTTTTTCATCATACACGTCAACATAATCTTACCTATTTTGGTTAACTTCAATGAATTGCATTTCCATAATTTTTCAAACATCTTTTGGAAAATAATTTTCAAGGAAAAGATTCCTAAATTCATCTCTTTCATATATACCAATCTATTATTTTTCACTGATATTCATTACCATTGACTGAAATTGGTTAGATCCACCTTAAAATCAATAAATTTCAGGACTAAAACAATGAGTATCTAAACACATTGTGACATCATAAATCTTTTCAAGGTATTTAATCCACCCTTTTTCCACAACTGGGTTTGAGGATCCACTGAATGCAAGAGGTTGCTTCCTGATAAAATTTTTCAGTATCATCATGTTTCATTTTTTAATCTCTATTAGATCTATTTAATGTATTACATGACCATTTATAGTTTCAATCAAATGCTGTATTATTTTTACTAACTACTCAGTTCCAGTCCCCACTATTCTAGGTTAGATATTTTGAATGATATCATCCTTTCGATGCGTTCAACCTTCAGCATCCCAATTTCATTTATAAAAAAACATTCTAAACAGACATGTATTGGAAAAATAAACTTATTAGTCTTATAATTATGTATCATTTCAAATAAAAAAATAAAAATCATAAATAGTATTCTATTAACATCATCCTAACACAAAAATTTATAGAAATAATTCCATAATTCCAACTTTAAGGACAAGAAAATAAATATTTCGTAAAATAGTTAATTCATATATAATTTTCATTCATATAATCCAAAATATGTTTTCTTTTTTGATATTAAATAATTAGGTAATAACTCATTAATTTCAACCCACAATCATATATTGTGGATACCACTGAAACAGTATATATTTTTCTCGTAATTAAAATGTTTTTAATATAACATGAATTCTTATTATGAAATATCATCACAACATTTATATTGGATTTTTTCCCTTACCCATCATTAAAATACACAAAAAACGTTTTCAAACTTCTGATGAGAAAAAAATCTTAGTATGGGACATAAAATATAATGAATGAAGCTAGTATTCCATGAATATATATAAATATATGAATGTATTTTAACAAATATATACTTATCACCCATAAAGAATTATATACATAATTTTTAAAAACAGATGATGTCGATATGACATAAATATAATAAATAAAACAATTTACTAACATAGGGAACTATTATTTATGATTGTAACCCAAAAAGTTACCATATTAGTAGAAAACCTCATGGATACCTTATAATATAACCCTCGCAAGTACCTGATAATTTATCCCTAACTAATTCCTATGGTGTAACCATCATAGTAACTCATGGAATAACTATTAACATCAAAATAAAAAATTTAAATACCCCATTAATTGAATTTAGTTATAGTTCCCATCCTTCATTATTAATAATGCCCAAGAACAGAAACAAATCCTAAAATAGTATCACTTCCATCATAAAGACATATATTGTGGAAAATAACTTACTTTAAATGAAAAATATAAAAATACAAAGGAAATAAAATTATATGAAAATAAGCATGTATTATTATAATATAGACATGAAAACAATAAGTATTCTTGAATGTTTAGAAATCTACTAATGTTTCATAAGTTAAAAACAACATTCTATTCGAATTCTATATGATCCATTAAAGTGGAGTTTAAATGAAAAGTACATTACTTCCAATTCATTATACATAAAGCATTTTCAAACCTACTATAATTATATTAAAAATTGTTAATAATATTATATAAAATTATAGTCATTTCTTTAATTAATTATATGATATTTTTACATCAACATTCAACTGATTTTTTAATAATGATTATTGTTTTCATTGTTTATTTTCGGTTCCCCTCATGTCTCATGGTATGTTTGTTATAGAAATAGTTTTTAAAATAAATAATACACATATGTGATAAAATATAAATATTTAGCCTATTTTAAACAATTACATGTGAATTTAAAATACTAAATAATTCATTTAAGGGAAATAAAAACTCATCCACCACGATGGTGGTGAACTGACACACCCTCGAAAAAGATATCATTTTTATGAATAAATGGAAGAAAGATGATATTATGATTTTTTATATAACCCTATGTTATAAAATTTGGGAATAAATATGTCAATAGATATAACATGAATCTTTTTATAAAAAGTGAGGAGAATGTGGTTGTCGAAATTTTTTTAAATGAGAAAAATGATGAATTTTCTTCTTAAATATTTTTTATCCTTTAAAACCTCGTTATTTATTTTGGAAAGGGAATATTTGTGAGACTATAAGTCATATAAAGTGGAAAATAATGAATATAAGGTAATTTGGTATTGAATAGTCATGATAAAAGGCTCTCTATACTGAAATTGTTTTAAGGGGTGACACAACTTTTATAATTTAGTTGAGCGGTTATTTTGGAATAACATAAAATATTAAAATATAACATTTACACTATAGTTTTAATGAAAATAAAAATTCCTAAAATTCATAGGATATCACATTTTCAATTGAATGATATCATTTTGGGACTTTTTCAATATTTATACGCTTTTAAATAATTTAATGAAATATTTTATTCATGAAAAGTAATTTTTATCAACATAAAGACTATTCATAACTATGATTTTAAATCATCAAAAAATGATCCCAATTCAAAAATAATTTTAGTATAATATCATTGGAATATAATATTAATCAAGATAATTTCTATATGATCTCAAAAATATTATATTTTTATTATTTTATTATGTTTAATGTCATTATTCTTACATATTCATTAATTAAATTATTAATGCATCATCTTTGTACAATACATTAAGGTAATTATCTATTCTCCATAAATTAAAAAGAAATTTTCACCAAAAATGTAAATATATTATATTTTAAAATAATATTTATTTTCGAAAAAAACTTCTATAATAAGATATATTCAAATATTATATTAATTAAAAACTATAGAGTGTACAAATAGACTTCTTTTAAAATAAAATATTTTAAATGGATTCATTTTATTCATGTGGGTCCAAACTATCCCAAATTAGAATAAAAAAATTATATGGACGAAACATGCTCATAGAAATATATCTTGTCAAATTTGTGGTCATTTAATGGATCTTCTAATTTTAATTAAAATAAATTTATTTATCTTTATTCTATTTGATGATGCATTTCATTCAGCATTGAAGAAACATTTAAAATAATTATTTCATATATATAAATTAAAAATAAATTAATATCATTAAAATAAATTAATTAGTACCAACAAAATCATTTTCATTAATTAATTATGTTTTTTACACAAAAACATATCACTAAAACATTGTTAATTTTTTAATTAGATTTTTAATTCCTTTAGAAAGAATTGCAGATAAATTTTGATAAGACTCATATTATATAAATATGAAATTATAAAATTACATACAGGAAAATATATTGCAGTTAATAATTATCTAAAATTTGATTAAAATAATTTATAATACTCAACTATTAATTATAAAAAAAATTACTTTATCAATGCTTTACAGGAATTTCCTCATCACTGTCAATGTTTCTTATAAATATCATAAAATAAATTAACAATTACTTGTTATGAATTATTTTAGTAAAATATATATATATTATAATTTAATAATTTTTTGATTTAATAAGATTTAAAAATGTTTCATCATAATTAAGTCTTAAATATGTAACAAAATACTATTTTTTTTAAAAAAAAATTCATACTTTTCAACATTAATTTATATTTATTATAAAAATAAAAAAAATAATTATTAAGATAATTAATAATTTTATAATTGAAAATAATTGTTTTTGAAAAATTAAAATTAAATATTTTTAAAATCATTCTTTAACATATAATTATATAAAAAATTGGTTAAATAAAATTCTTTATTTTAAAAATTACATAACCTAATAAATTTGAATTTTTTATTCATGGAAAATAATGAATATGTAAAAAATAATTATATCACTTGCTAGTTTGTTATAGTATACGCCTATACAAATAAACATAATAAAAATCTACAATCTTAAATGAATCAATAATAACATTTATCATTTTGATTGACATAAATAAGATACCAAATATCTATAATATCAACATTAACTATTATACAAGAATAAAGATACTAAATGATAAATTTAACCATTACATAAATTATTATAAGTTTAATATTGTCTAAATGTTCATAATAAATTATATTTCAATCATTAATACCATGAATCAAAAGTTATAAAATTTTTTCTTTGTGGTACCATTGGTAATGATGTGTAATGGCGTCACAAATATATACTATGATTTCATAGGATTTTAATATTTATCATAAAAACATCGATTTTTTTTGGATCGCATATGTGATTTCAATCACATGGAATGATTAATATTCAAATTATATAAAATCATAATTTATATGTATGATTTCCAAGTATCTCATAGCATATATTACGACTAAAACCATATAATACTATAAATTACCAAATATTGATTTAGTGTTTAAAAGATTCAAATATATAAAATTATTGTACCCAATGATCTAAATATGATTTCTATCACTAATAGATGAATTAATAACCATTTTTATATTAGTAATTTATTTAATTATTTATATTATATATTATATTCTTTTAATTTATGTTAATGAGATTGATAATTGTTATTATTGAATATTTATTATAGGGCATTTTACAAGGATAATTTATTATAATTTTATATGTTGTATGTAGATATAGTATTTCATATATTCTATAACTATATATGTGGAAAAATGATTTAAACAATTGAATTTTATAGGAAATACAACCATAATTCTATATACCATATCCCTCGTTAAATGTTATGAATATATAGTTCCATAACTATTGTACTCCCATTTCCATCTCCATGTGGTGGGTTTTATTAAACTGGGTCTTTTTATATAATGGGAATAATGGTATCCCTATCTATAACATTTTATATTCTGATAACTATCCCCGATGTTTGTATGATCAGTTATATACCCTATTAGTATAGGGTGCTAATTATTATAATTACTCACCATTTTCTTGTTAATATAAGCTTGTCTTGATCAATTATTAGAGTAACATTATTATTTATATATACATAATTGTTATATAGATTAATGTAAACACCATTTTATTGACTATTTAATAGTTACATGTTGATAGTGTCTTGTAATGTATTAATATGTCTTCACCTACATAGCCACTCGTTTGTCAATTATCATATATTAAATATATTTCATGTATGATATATATGTAGATAGATATTATATGATGTTTTGGATTGTTTGATTATGTTGTTGGATATTATATGAGGTCTCCATGAGGCATTATTCTATGGGTGAAATATTTTGTGGAATTGAACTAATAACATATCATTCTTCATTCATTTTGCTGCAGTAGGTACGTTTATTCAACACAAACATAGTATGTACTATACAAATTATTTTTTTGTTTGATTGAATGATATATATATATATATATGAATGTCTATTAATTCCTATATGGTTTCCAAAATATAATTACATGTTTTTTGTTATAAATTTTTCATAATATGGACATTACATACATTCCATACTAATTCATCAATAGATGTGATTATATATTACAATATTAATAAAAGTGGGAAAATTGTACCCCATAATTGAGTCTTTGGTGGAATTGATGAATTGGATTTTACATTTTAAGAAAATATTTATAATTTAATTATTTATGTCTTGGTGGGATATAGGTGTCTCTAGATAAGTATATTCAATGAGTTTGGTGTTTTGGTGGTGCATTATTTTGAGGTCATGATGAAAATGTACCATGGATTTATATTTTATATTTCTAGATTACCATCATGTATTTATTTAAAAGGAATCCTTCCCCTTTGACCATTAAGTTGACATCTATTTATAAATTACAATATATAGTAGGTTTTTGATTATTTTACACCTTTTTTGGTCTTATTATATAGTAATTAAATTGTTTGGGATGTTTAGGAGTAACATATATTTATTTCAAACTTAATGATGTTTGTCTGGATGAGTATGTAACCTTGTTATTATTTATTATATATTGTACATTGTTTTCCTTAAATATAGTTATCATGAAATTTATTCAAATGTATACATCTTCAGCATATTTTTAATCTCTCAGAAGTTAAAAATACTCACACATGTGTTTTTAATTCCCTATGTGTTTACTCTAGCCATTGAAAATTGTTATGTATGACATAATATGTATAATGGACCAAAAAGTGTTTAATTTATAATTTGGTATTGTTCAATAATATTTATAAACAGTAATTTAGCTGAGGTTACCTTATAGTTGATAATTTCCTGGATCAACCTAGAAAAACCATATTTGGGAATAGTGGGAACGTTATGTTGGATTCCTATGTATATTCCGTTGATTAAATCAACAGATATATTGATTTTTAATTTTTGGGGTCCATAAGTTATAGATAAAAGTTATGCATTTGATTTACTATCTCTTTTAAAGTGGGATGAAATATTAATAAGGCATATATTGCTTTTTTAGTAGTCAACCATTTTTATATAATCATTCATCATGTATAGTTTCGATATGTAGTCACATAAAAGATGTAGTGTTATCTCAAATGATTGAATATGGGTTTTTATATTTATAAATGTTTCAATAAGAATAATTAATAAATTAAAACATAAATAATATATATATATATTTATATTTGTAAATGTATATATACAATTGATGACTAGGATACTGGGGATCAATAAGTATTTCAAAAAATGTTTTAGTTTTTCTACATACTAATTTAAGTCGGTATTATTAATACAACACAACATTGAATGGTAATTATTTAATTTTCTACTGATTTAAAAGGGTTATGTTACTTTTCATGAAATGAGTTTTTTATCATGAATTCTACATGTTCGATATTTATTGTTTTTTATGATTATGCTCTATTTACTCTATTTTGTTGTATATTGATATGATTTTAATATAATGAATGATATTTTAGAAATATTTTTATTATTCATGTTGTTTTTCATTACATGTGTATACTATATAACTTTCTTCATTATTTTTAAAAAAATGCATCTTATAAATTAATAGCCGTTACGGAAATAATGTTGTTGTTTTTATATTTTTAACAACTATATAAAACTATTGTGTTATAAAATTGATTTTATTGAAAAAATTAGTTTCTTGTAACAAAATATATGTGATAATATATTTTCATATGGATGATTTATGTTCAATTATTTTTTATGCAATTTATTTATTTTTAAATCAGCATCCCATTTTTGAATTGTGTATTAAAAATAATTTTAAAAGAACATTTAGAATACCAAATTTTATTTATAAAGTGTTGTGTTTATTTCAATACATTTTAATAAATAGTTAATGCTATATATTATTGATAAAATTTATTGTTTTTTAAAAATTGTATGAATTTTTATTAAAATTCTTATTTATTAAGGTAAAATATATTAATGAATGGTAACTATTTTCTTAATTTTTAACTTTGTGGTAGTTTCTGCATTTGTACTGATTAATTTTTTTGGATTTCTATAAAATATAGTTTTTGGTATTTTTTTTATAATAGAATTATAGGGTTACCATAGTTATTCAAATTTTTTGGTATAGTGTTAGTTGTACTAAATTCTGGATTTTATATTAATTTTTTATAATGGTATAGATTTTACTTTCGTATTATAATTTTGATCATTTTTATATTTTCTTATTGAATATGAAGTGTGAGATGTGTTTTGTAAAAAAAAATATAGAAATGGAATTTATATATTAATATACCAATACATCAAATGTGATTATATATTTTGGGTTTTTTGAGTGAGGTAATTTGATTTGGATTCAGGTGTTATTCCTTCGAATCTCGATTAAACCTTGGATAATAGTTTAATATTATTAGGAATTGGATAATTGGAGATATAGTGGATTTTGGAATGAGTAATTTATTTACATCATTGTGATATGAGAAATTTTGAATAAGCATAGTATCTAATTTATTGGGATTAATCTTTCCTAGTGAGAATAATTTCTCTATAATTCTCCTACTTGATTAGATTAAAGGATAAATTTGTAGGAAATGGTCAAAGGATATATATGCCTTTTGAATGTATGGTTTTAGATGATGAGTTTTTTTTCTATTGTAGTTTAATTTTACAATAATTAGTATATATTAATAAATAAATTTTTTTCTTATAAATTGGTTTAAATTAAATAACCAATAATATTTCCTAGAAATGTTGAACAAGGTATTCATATATAGCATTATTTTTCAGATGACAATGGGTAAATGAGGATCATGGTATAGACTAGGGTATCCATTTAGTTCGACCTAGATCCATGTTTACTCTATCAGAGTTTCAGGTATGTGCAGTTATAGTTTAACATTTCAAATTTGAATCAAATTCCCCTTTACTATATAATTTTAACCCATTGTAACCCTATATAGACCCCATTTTATTATTTCTAGAAACAGGCTTCTCTTATGTCCTCTCAATTACATATTCATCCTATTCAAATCACCTTGAATTAGGTGAATCAATTGGTTTTTAAAAATCAATATAATTTATTCTCCCCCTTTCTTCAACTCCTTTCATATATTATTCTTTTTATTTATTTCTCATACCCAACTACAAATTTATTATTTACAACATAGTAAAGAAAATTATAACACGTAAGATCAGATAATTCTATCATCATTGAAAATGAGATCCTTATGGTGTTAGCTTGTCACATATAATTTAATTTTTATTCTTCATAGTCTCAATATGTTGGGTTCCAGGGCTTAATTGTTTTTTATTTGGGATTTATATTTTAATTTTTATGTTTTAATGAGGTATTTCTGTGACTATGGTGTTTGGAATATTTCAGATGTAATCTACCTACCTTTTATTTAGGAATGTTATATTATGATTTAGTTAATTTTTTTACTATATTATATTTATAATAAAATTGTTACTAATTGATTAATATAGGATATTTTGAGATCGTTGGAAGATTCTCCAATAGTGGTTTGATGTTTATGGTTTCCAATGTATATGATTTTTAATTAACATTTCATTATTAAATTACTGTGATATATTAGGGACATACATACCATTAGTTTTTTATTTCAATAATTACAAAAAAAATTAATATTAAATTACTTTTTTATGTATTCATAATATTATTTTAAATCATTAGAATGTATTTTACTTTTACATTTTCTGATGTTATAATATTTCAATTGAACAATTATTTTAGCTTATGGTTTTTTGGTATGGAATTAATTTCTTGTTATGTTTTAATTGTGTAAACCATTAATATTTACATTTTTCTCTATATTTAATCACTAAATAATGTTATTAATAATGTTTTATTATATTATTTCAAAAAAACTATACATTTTGGTATATTTAATGGGTTTTTTCATTTCACACACTCATATAACTTCTACACTATTATAAATCCTTTATAAAGGCCAATAAAGATGTATAAAAACCAATTTTGAGATTTCTTATCCTTCATATGATCCCAATGGTGGAAATGACATTATTATAATATTAAATGGATATTTTTCAACATTTCCAACGAAGGTTATCTTATCTATATAACATATTAATGAGTTATGAGACACCAATATAATGTCAAACTATTATAGTGTTGCATCAGTGGTGAGTGAATTGTTTGAATAAAATAGTGGAATGATGTTTCCACCCCATATGAAACATTATGATTATAAACTATATCACAAATTCAATATATCTTAATGGGTGTAATAAAAAAATAAACTGTTTATAAAAAATGGAATGATTTGTATTAATAAAATTTAATTTTTGTTAATTATTGATTGGATATTGAAAAATATATTTTAAAATCTAGAATATAATCAATTATTCAACATCAAAAAAATATTTCCTCTATTTGATAACAAGTGTAGCTAATTGTAAATAATAATAGTTAATGGTTTTGTTATTATATTATTTGTCTAAGACCAGTCACTAAAGAATTATTTCTTTTCAAAAGCATTTTATTTGTAGAAATGAATATAAGTTTATTTATATGAAATATTTTTAAAATGGGTAGACACTGTCCAAAATAAATTTTTATATGAAACTCTTATTATTATCAATGATCCATAGTATTAATGAAATGTTTTAAATACATTTTTATATAATGATTCAAACCCTATTTCATATTTTATAGTTTTGTTGGTTTACTGAATATTCAATAAAAAATACTTACATGGTTAACCCTTGTAAATTCAAAATACAATTATATACTATTAATTATCTTGTTTTGTGTGGAAGATAATAAAAATACAACTTCTTTACTACAAATCAATTTTATACTACTTGTGGGATTATACACTATGCACATTACTTGATCTATAGATTATTTTTTCTTATAATTTTTTTAATTAATATTATTTTATTTTTAAAATGTGTTTAAATATGTCATGTTTACATTTACAACATAATATTTCCTAGATTATTTGATTAATCATATAACAAATAAAAACAATTCTACTTTTTCATGTTGATAAGAATTATGATTGTTTTACATGTTTCATACAATAATCCTAACCATTCATTTGTATATCATGATAATTCATGATTTGGATATGGGTATATCTATTTTTTTATGATAAAATACTAAATCATGTAATCTATACATAGTTATAAATGCTTGTTAAGTGGGATGAGTTCCTAATCCTTAAATGTGTATACCCCTTACCATAATATATATGATATATTGGGAATCATAATATATATAAACATTCCTAATTCCACAAGATGAGATGAGCGGAAAACACTAGAAATACACCTAGGTGGAATGAGGTTCATGATTTCCCTAACCAATCATGGATGTGAAAAACAATTATATTTTTTACCTCAAACCTAGAATTTTATACCATATTCAACAAGGTAGGTTTGTTTATGTGAGATAAGGTATGTATATTTTTTCATTCATAATTTAAAATATTTATAAAATGGTTTTTGAAATTGATTTTTTTTATTTTAAAACTCTTTGATTTTAAAAGTAGAACATTGTTTTTTAGAGTATATATGACAAGGAACACTGATCCAAATCCAGAATGAAATTCAATTATGGACATTGAAACCTATAAATTATTTTTAATTTTATGAATATAAAAAACTCACTAATCAAATATATATAATTTTCACACACAAAAATTATTGATTAATTATTAGTAAATAATCATTCAATTTTTTAGTAATGTCATATTCTGCCTCCAAAAATATTTTTCAATCAATAAATGTTTTTTATTTTATTATTGTATATAAAATATTATATTTTTTTTAAAAAACATTCAATAAATTCATTTAACAAAAACTACTTTTATTTTTGAATTAAACTTGCAACATAGTCATATTATTGTTTTTTCATAATTTTTTTGGAATTATTATCTTTCTGATTAGTAGGGAATAATATTAATTTTTCTTATAAAGACTATCTTCATATAAATAATATCTATTTATATAATATATATCAAATTAATTTAATAGTAACATTACTTCCATATTTTATTATTGATCCAATATAAATAATTGAAAATAATTTTATGTTTATTTTTAATATAATAATATTCAATGATTAGAAATACTTTTATTTCAAAAAAAGTGTTATTTGTTAGTTTAATATTATAATAAAATGAATTTATTCAAATTATATTAAATTATTTTTGTAAAATATATAACCTTTACCAAATGTTAATCACTTATATTATTTAATAAATTGATGTTCATTTTTAGTCATAATGAGTTTAAAAATAGTAAAATTTGTCACCATAGAAACTTTGTATATATGGATAACCTAGGCTCAATCTAACTTGTAACAGCCCAAGCCTCTACGGTATGCTTCTCTTTGAATAATGAAATAGCGTGTGTTGTACGCAACATCGAGTTTTAACACACCACAACCAAACTAGCCGTTATGAATAGTAATACCCACTTTTTGAAATTTATAAATTTTATTTTTCAAAATGGACGTAATTTTTGGATTTGGAATATTGAAATTAGACTAGGGTAAATTTTTGGTATTTTTCTGAAAAACTTCATTTTTTGATGAATAGTTAAACCACTAAGTGGTAGTTAAAAAACTCAATTTTTTATAAAACATAATTTTACCGCATCTGTGAGTGGAATTTTGAAAATCCGAGAGACACGGTTAATATCAAGGAATAAAATGTGGTTCATTGAGATGAAAATAATTTTTGATGAATAGTAACTTTTTACTTTTATTTACCATGGTTAAAAGTAAATAGGGTAATTAAGGGTAAAAATGATATTAATATTACCCTAACACATGTCCAAATTATATTGGATAAGCTTAATTCGACCCAAAACAACCTTAGGAATAAAATATTATCATTTAGGTCCACATGGATTATATTAGGACATTTATTCTTATATAATTCAATGAAGAGTTAAAAAAGTTAAAATCAAGGTTTATTTACTAAAACATTTTTAATATAGGGTTACACATAAGTTAAATTATATTATAAATATTCATTAGAAATCTAAATATATTTCCTACATAATGATATTTTATTTATAATTTTTACACATTAAATAACTTAATTTATTTATGACCCAATGATGATGCAGTAATTACCATAATAGTGAAAAATTAAAATAATTGATATTATAAGTACCAAAATGAATATAATTTGAGACTTTTTATGAATTAAAATAATTTCCTAGGTTAATATGACATGTTAGGAATAATGTAATTAACTTTTTTCGAAGTAATCATTCTGTTATGATTTTCACAAAAAACAATTTTCTAAATAGTGTCAAAATTGACATAAAAGAGTTTTTAAAACAAATATTATATTATTAAATTATATTCAATTCCTAAAAATCTACGGTTCGGCCAAGAGACTTATATCATGATATATGTATCATTAATGGACCACTTGGGGGTCTCTTAGATGTATGTAGTATATTTATTAACTATATATTAGAAAAATACAAAGTGACATGGTAAGTGTCAATTTAATTAACTAAGAGTTAAAAATAAAAGATAAGGTTAATATAATGACCCAAACCAGTCTAAATTCTATTGGTTGAGTGGTTTTCGACAAATCCCCACCTTAACTTATAAATAATCTAGTTTGGAGCCATTATAAATCAAAATATGAATTTATTATAAAATAATATTTCTAACTTTTCCAAAGGTGCCCCTCACCTCTCTTATAAAAGGTCACCCCCCTTCTCATTAATTCACATCATCAAAGCCTTTTGACTCGACCAAACTCTTCCCAAATACTCTCTCTACTACCCTCACTAAAACCTAGAGTCCTTATTTTGATCAAATCAAATGGAAAAACCCGAATAAGAGGTAATGTTTTCACCACCCCTTTTCAAATTCATTTCTTCTTCATCTTCTTCTTTCTTTGTTATTCCTGTTCTAAAATAATGAATCCAGTATCTCCTATATACTGTAATATTATTATAAAGATGGTACAACCATATTCAGTATTCTATCCATACGTTGAATAACATGTTACCATACGTGCGTGCGTACGGCTTACCGTCTCCACATGGTGGTGTAATTATTATTCAATAAATTATTATTTGGATGGGTATAATAATGATGTGTAATTCATGTAAATAAAAAAATATAACATTATAATGATTCTTCCAATATGATATATCATCCAATTAAATATTATTTTAATATCAAAAGAATGATATTGTCGCTCGTGCGTACGTAAGGACTACCGTCTCCACGAACGCGATGAGATTCATTCTCCATCGTATCCATTCAAGTACAATTCTCATTTGATGATTAATAATAGTATCTAGGGACTTGATATCATTCTGGATATGATTATGATAAAACCTATCCATGACAAACACGGCTTATGTAACAAAACATATAAAAGAAAACGAGTAATTTAACACCCGAAACAATGATAATACTAAGATATTATTAACAAATCAATGTTAAAAGATCATATATGATATCATATTAATGTATATGATTCTTGTATAATTTAATAACAATTATTTCAACATTATATAGGAGGTTAACCTACCCCAACCAAGGAAAAGTACAAGGTAAGGGTTATTTCACAATCTCTTCATTATCCAAGGTTGTTTATATGTAATAATCTACTGGGATCTCTATATCATCCACATCCATGTTTCTTAATAATGTATTTCAAAACATTTTTACTATTTACAAGAATATGGGTTAAAGTCATTTATAACCTTGATTAAATTTTTATAAGTGGTTTATAAAGGAATCTTTCAGTCGTTTTTCAAACAAGTTGCTTTTTAACCTTTTCGACAGAATTACGGTAAGAATGTTTTTTTTAACTTATACGGAGGGTGCGGCTATTTTCCGCCGTTATAAAATCGTCGAAGCATACCTTACCAGCTTATATTAATATTTTCAAACAAAATGTTTTATTTTACAAATATATGACTCTTAAATGATTTCAAAATAGAAAGAGATATTTCTCTAAAAAGAGTTTTGATTTCATCTATGTAAACATCCTTTGATGGATTTTAGGCTTATTTGAAGTTGATTTTTTATGATACAGAACTTCTATATTGTATTGAAGGTTTTGTGATATGTCTGACTATGGATGTGTTATTTTTATACCATTCGTGGTTTATGGATGACGTATTTACATTTCGTATGTTAGTTTTAAAAAGAATTATTATGTTATGTTTAAACCTTTTCATATGGGGATGCATTGGACTTAATATGTGACGTGTAGAGCCCTCTATAGCTCCTCGATGCATCAATAAGTCTCATGAGACAAACTAGTGTCTTGGCACAAGGGCTTGGAAAAATCTTATTTGTAGTCTTGGCACGAGGCCTTGGCTATGTGGTTATGATAGTCTGGCATTATTCATTCCATCAGTATGAAAGTGGTCATTGATATTGCATGTGATTATTCGATTAGTAGAATATCTATGTGAATAAGTAAATGGCATTATTTCATTTTATTTTTTCCATACTATGTTGAAGTTCAAGTTTAAAAGGCTTTTGTTTTAGTTATACATTGCCTTAAATTTTTATTCTTATTTATGAATGTTTTTGCTATATTGTTATCCTTACTGGGCATTTGAGCTCACCCCTTTTCTATATTTTATTTTTCCCAAGATGTGAAGAAGTAAATAATGAATGACCAGCAGGAATAGTATAAGGGGATAATAGTGTGGAATATAGAGACTATATTACTGTAGTTTTCATTTTATGATGTAATGTAAACTTAATTGATTTATCTTGTTATTCCAAGGCTACTAAACTATTCTGTCTATCAATATTTGATCTTTCTTGTGATCATGCCAATGTTATATAATAATGCACCGACTCTGGGTTACTGGAGTTTGGGTGTTACAGTTGGTATCATAGGATGTTTATTACATACCTTGGAAGCAAGATTTAGATAAACTCTGATGAGAGCACATAGATTTAAGATGGACTTTAAGGATTAGTATAGAAGAACTTCCTAGAATTTTGATATTATAGAGATTTTCTGAGTTTTCAGAGCAATACATACCTGTCTAGATAAGAGCAGGTAGAGGCGGCTCTAGCACAGATGTACCAAAGGGTAATACCCGAAAACACCACTTTGAGATAGACTCGAACGGGAACTGGTGCACGACAACGGGCCTTGCTGCACTCTTGGTTACGACACTCCCAGGAGATATTCTTAGGATAACTCTCATTTTCATTACAAATAATTATGAAGGGTTTATGAGTATATACTTCCACAAAGAATTTTTTTATTATTATTGATTATATTTATAAATAGTTCAATTTATGTTATGTTTTTTATAAGTACGGAATTATGTATTTTGATTCATAAACCGATCTAGTTTTTGCCATTGTTTATAAATGGCACCTAGTGGAAGAAATGAAACTGTATCAATACATGCACCCCATGTAGGGATTTCCCTCTTACTCAAAATAATTATAGTGTAGCTGGTGATGCAACTGGTGTCGAACAACTAATCACCATACAGGGACAACTCACTCAGGTTATGAATAATATCCTTACCTGTATGGAGCACCCTGATCCACAGTGTGGAGGATCAATGTTAGATCACATCATGATGTAGCAAACACCAACATTAAATGGGAGTAAAAATCCATTAGTAGCTGAGAAATGTATAAGTTCTCTAGAGAAAATATTTCAGGCTTTGGGAAGTAGTGAAAGGGAAAATGTTATCATGGCAGTTTACCGCCGCACTGGAGATGATGATCAATGGTGGTTATTGATTCAAAACATGAAGGAAGATGGTAAAGTATCAAATATGGAATAGAGGGAGCTCAAATATCCGTTCTTAGAAAAATAATTTCCTCGTGACCATTGAGGAGATATGGAAAGACAATTTCTGAGTCTGAGACAAAAGGAGGATGAGAATGTCACAAAGTATGAGGCTAACACTACGAGGTTAGTAAGGTATGCTGGAGATTATATACATAACCCACGAAGTAATATTGATCATTCCATTGATGGGTTAAAACCATTTCTCCATCAAGCATTAATCTCACCATCCTTTTCAACATACGAAGACATTGTCTCATGTGCTATCAAGACAGAAAAGGAATTCTCTAAGTCTTATGACTTTAAAGAAAAAAAAGAGAAGAAGAGATCTGCTGATCAATCTGGGAATGGAAATAAGGGGAAGAAGGGAAAGGTTGAATATCCATCCTGTGGTAAATGTGGGAAGAAACACCTCGGTACTTGCTTGAAGGTAACGGGAGTCTGTTACAAGTGTGGTGAAAAAGGCCATCATGCTCGTGATTTTAAAGGGAAGAAGGAAGCTACTGATTTACAGTGCTAAAATTGCTGGGAGATGGGACATTGTGCAAATGAATGTCCTAAGCGTCAGGGGAACATACCTCAGAAAAGGCTAAGGGATCAAAGCTAAGCATATGATATCACTACTACTGAGGTAGAAGCTTCGAAAGACGTCGTGGCAGGTAATTTAACTGTTTCCTCAAGTTTAGAAAATGAATTATTTTATTCTGGATCACCGCATTGTTTCATATCTTCCACGTTTTTTAAGAAAATTAGATATTTCCAATTTAATTTAACAAGGTACTTGTCAGTTAAAACTCCTACTGGAAGTATCATTGCAATAATGTTTCGTGAATCAGTCCCCATTAGAGCAGATAAATGTTCTTTATCTGCTGATCTCATCGTCATACCTATGATTGAGTTTGATATAATCCTCAGTATGGATTGGAATTCGGATCATGATGCGAATATTTATTGTAAGAAGAAGGAGGTTACGATTTTTGATGATGATGATAAGGAACACCTTATCTTTAGAGCAGAATCGTCACCACCTAATTCTTATCTAGATCCACCCCCAGTAGCTCAACTAAATTCAATTATTGGGGAGGAAGAGGATGAAAAGACTATGGGTGAGGAAAGGAATGTTAAAATAGAGGATGTACCTGTTGTGAAGGAATATGTAGATGTGTTTCTGGAAGATTTACCTGGACATCCTCCAGAACGAGAAGTTGAATTTTCCATTGATTTAATTCCTGGATCAAGTACTATATTAAAGACAGCTTATGGAATGTCCACTATAGAATTATTTTAACTGAAGAAACAACTAGAGGAATTTAGTAATAAGGGATTTATTCGCCCTAGTGTTTCTCCTTGGGGAGCCCCTGTTCTTTTTGTTAAAAAGAAAGATGGACCTATGAGGTTATGTATTAACTACAGGGAGATCAGTGATATAACAATAAAGAACAAGTATCCCCTACCTCGCATTGATGATTTATTTGACCAACTTCATGGAGCTCAATAATTTTCAAAGATTGACCTTCGATCTGGATACCATTAGTTGTGTGTGAAGAAGGAAGACATTCTGAAGATAGCATTTCGAACCAGGTATGGGCATTATGAGTTTACAGTAATGCCTTTTGGATTGACTAATGCACCCAATGTATTCATGGATCTGATGGATAGATTTTTCAAGGAATATCTTGATGAATTTTTGGTGGTATTTATTGATGATATCTTGATATACTTCAAAAGCTACGAAGATCATGAATATCACTTGTGCATTATCCTGAAGACTCTGAGATGACATGGATTATATGGTATGTTTAGCAAGTGTGAATTCTGTCTTCAAGAGATTTCTTTTCATGGCCATATTATCTCTAAAGATGATATCTCTGTTGATCCTTCTAAACCAAGGCAATCCAAGAATGGCCAGCACCTACGAGTATAACTGAGGTATGCAGGTTTATTGGTTTGGCAGGTTATTATCGACGTTTCGTCAAGAATTTTTCCCGATTGGAAAAGCCATTATCGAAGCTCACACGTGAAGGGGTTAAATTTTTTTGGACAAAAGAGTGTGAGGAATGTTTCGAAGAACTGAAGAGAAGATTATCCAATGCTCCTATATTGACTCTACCATCGGGGAATGATAGGTTCGTTATTTATAGAGATGCATCGAAGAAAGGACTTTGTTGTGGTCTTATGCAGAATGATAGGGTTATTGCCTATTCATCACGACAGTTGAAAATTAATGAACAAAACTATCCTACTCGTGATCTCGAGTTAGCAGATTTGATATTTTCTTTGATGATATGGAGGCGCTACCTCTATGGTGAAAATGTGAGATATATACTAAACACAAGATTTTGAAGTATATTTTCTCACAAAAAGAACTCAACATGATTCAAAGGAGATGGCTTGAATTACTCAAGGATTATGATTTTACGATACAATACCACCCGGGGAAGGAAAACAATGTGGAAGATGCTTTGAGCAGAAAAGATCATGGAGTTTTGAACAATATGAGAATTGAAAGGGATCCAATTTTCATGGATTAGTGAAGATGGACATGGGAATAACCAGCGAAGGTGAAACATCAATGCTATTTCAAATGGTTTCCAAACCATCTTTACTAGAAAAGATTAAGAGTTCTCACACCGATGATGAAGAATTTCAAAACAAAATTAAAGCTGTGAATGATGGGATATTGAGAGATTTGTGTATGAAGATGGAATTTTGAAATTTGGGAATAGACTTTTAGATATACCAGATCTAAAAAGGGAATTGCTGGATGATTCTCATAGTTCTAATTTCTCTATACACCCTGGGAGCACCAAAATGTATTGAGATTTGAAGGAACATTTTTTGTGGGACAACATGAAGAAGGAGATTGCTGATTTTTTGTCAAGATGTATGGTTTGTCAACACGTGAAAGATGGAAGGCAACAGCCTAGAGGAGTCATGCAACCTCTTCTCATACCAGAGTAGAAATGAGACAATATTACAATGAACTTTGTCATAGGGCTACCAAAGACTCCTGGAAGGAATGATGAAATATGGATCATTGTTGATCGTCTTACCAAGTCAACACATTTTCTTTCTATAAGGGAAGATTTACCACTTGAACTACTAGCAAGACTATATATTAATGAAGTTGTGAGACTTCATGGAGTACCCCTATCGATTGTTTCTGATAGTGATCCCCGTTTTACTTCAAGATTCTGGAAAAGTCTTCAGAAAGCCTTGGATACTGAACTTTATTTGAGCACTGCCTACCACCCTCATACAGATGGACAATTAGAATGAACTATTCAAACCATAGAAGACATGTTGAGATCCTGCTCACTTGACTTTCAGGGTATGTGGGATCAATATTTACCTCTGGTATAATTTTCCTATAACAATTGCTTCCATTAGAGTATTCATAAGACATCATATGAAACGTTATACGGAAAGAGATATCGCACACCAACCTGTTGGGATGACGTTTGTGAAAGAAAACATGTAGGCCGAGAACTGGTGGAGGAAACGATGGAAAAGGTGAAGGTAATCCAAAACCATTTCAAAGCAGCTCAAAGTAGGCAGAAGAGCTATTCTGATAATCGAAGGAAGGATTTGGAATTTCAAGTCGGTGATCATGTTTTCCTGAAGGTATCTCTCATGGAAGGAAGGCATAAATTTTGGTAAGAAAGGTAAATTGAGTCCTAGGTACAACAGACCTTTCGAAATTCTAGAACGAATTGGGGTTGTAGCTTACTGATTGGCAATGTCGTCAAGTCTCTCCAAAGTTCACGATGTATTCCACGTATCTCTGTTGAGGAAATACATTCATGACCCAACGCATGTACTCACCTATGAGGAATTAGAACTGGAACCCGATCTGTCTTATTGCAAAGAGCCCGTCAAGATTCTTGATACGAGAGAACAAGTACTGAGAAATCAGATGACTCGTCTGGTAAAAGTCTTGTAGAGAAACCATAAAATGGAAGAGGCGACATGGGAACCCGAGAAACTTATGATGAAGAACCACCCGAGTCTTTTCATGCGGTAGTATTCTATAAATTTCGAAGACGAAATTATTTGAAGGAGGGGAGAATGTAACACCCCAAGCTTCTACGGTATGCTTCTCTTTTAATAAAGCAATATCGTGTGTTGTACGCAACATCGAGTTCTAGCACACCACAACCAATCAAACGAGCCGTTATGAATAGTAATACCCACTTTTTGAAATTTATAAATTTTATTTTTCAAAATGGACTTAATTTTTGGATTCAGAATATCTAAATTAGCCTAGGCTGAATTTTTGCTATTTTTCTGAAAAATATCATTTTTTGATGAATAGTGAAACCACTAAGTGGTAGTTAAAAAACTGATTTTTTTCATAAAACATAATTTTACTGCTTATGTGAGTGGAATTTCAAATATCTGAGAGACACGGTTAATATCAAGGACTAAAATGTGGTTCATTGAGATGAAAATAATTTTTGGTGAATAGTAACTTTTTAATTTTATTTACCACGGTTAAAAGTAAATAGGGTAATTAAGGGTAAAAATGATATTAATATTACCCTAGCACATGTCAAAAATTTATTGGATAAGCTTAATTCGACCCAAAACAACTTTAGGAATAAATTATTATCATTTAGGTCCTCATGGGCTAGATTAGGACATTTATTCTTCTTTAATTCAAAGAAGAGTTAAAAGAGTTAAAATCAAGGTTTATTACTAAAACATTTTTAATATAAGGTTACACAAAAGATAAATTAGATTATAAATATTCATTAGAAACCTAAAAAAATTCCTACATAATGATATTATATTTATAATTTTTAGACATTAAATAATTAAATTTATTTATGACCCAATGATGATGCAGTAATTACCATAATAGTGAAAAATTAAAATAATTTATATTATAAAAACCCAAATAAATATAATTTGGGAAGTTTTATGAATTAAACTAATTTTTTATGTTAATATGAAATGTTAGGAATGATTTAATTAACTTTGTTCGAAGTAATCATTCTGTTATAATTTTCACAGAAATTAATTTTCCAAATAGTGTCAAAATTTACATAAAAGAGTTTTACAACAAATATTATATTATTAATTTATATTCAATTCCTAAAAATCTATGCTTCGTCCAAGAGACTTATATCATGATATTTGTATCATTAGTGGACCACTTGGGGGTCTCTTGGAGGTATATAGTATGCTTATTAACTATATATTATAAAAATACCAAGTGAAATGGTATGTCTGAAAGTAATTGACTAAGTGTTAAAACTAAAAGATAAGGTTAATATAATGACCCAAACCTGTCTAAATTCTATTGGTTGAGTGGTTTTCTACCCATCCCCACCTTAACCTCTAAATAATCCACTTTTTATCTATTAGAAACCGAATATAAATTTAATATAAAATAATATTTCTAACATTTCCAAAGGTGCCCCTCACCCCTCTTATTAACGGGCACTTCCCCTTCTCATTAATTCACACCTTGAAAGCCTTTTGGCTCATCCAAACTCATTCAAATTACTCTCTAAACTTCACTCACTACATCCTAGAGGGATTATTTTGATCAGAAAGCCAACCTATGGATCCCTTTCGATCAAATCATAAGGAAGAACCCGAAGAAGAGCTAATGTTTTCACCACCCTTTTTCAAATTCATTTCTTCTTCAACTTCTTCTTTCTTTGTTATTCCATTTCTAAAATAATGAATCCATTATCTCATATATAATGTAATATTATTATAAATATGGTACAACCATATTCAGTATTCTATCAATCCTTTGAATAACATGTCACCATACATGCGTATGTACGGGTTACCGTCTCCACGTTGTGGTGTAATTGTTATTCAATAAATTATTATTTGGATGGGTATAATAATGATGTGTAATTAATGTAAATAAATAAATATAACATGATAATTATTCTGTATATATGATATACTATCCAATTAAATATTATTTTAATATCAAAAGAATGATATAGTCGCTCGTGCGTACGTACGGACTACCATATCCACAAACGCGATGAGATTCATTCTCCATTGTATCCATTCAAGTATAATTATAATTTGTTGATTAATAATAGTATCTAAGGGCTTGATACCATTCTGGATATGATTAAGATACAACCTATCTATGACAAACACGGCTTACATAACAAAACATACAAAAGAAAACGAGTAAGTTAACACTCAAAACAATGATAATACTAAGATATTATTAACAAATCAATGTTAAAAGATCATATATGATATCATATTAATGTATATGATTCTTGTATAATTTAATAAAAATTATTTCACCATTATACAGGAGGTTAACCTACCCCAACCAAGGAAAAGTACAAGGTAAGGGTTATTTCACAGTCTCTTCATTATCCGAGGTTGTTTATACGTAATAATCTACTGGGATCTCTTTATCATCCACATCCATGTTTCTTAAAAATGTTTCTCAAAACATTTTTACTATTTAAAATAATATGCGTTAAAGTCATTTATACCCTTGATTGACATTTTATAAGAGGTTTATAAAGGAATTTGTCTGTTGTTTTCCAAACAAGGTTCTTTTTAACCTTTTCGACAGAATTAAGGTAAGAATGTTTTTTTAACTTATACGGTGGGTGCGGCTATTTTCCACCATTATAAAATCATCGAAACTTCCCATTCAATCTTATAGAAATATTTTTAAAGAAAATGTTTTATTTTACAAATATATGACTCTTAAATGATTTCAAAATAGATAGAGATATTTCTCTGAAAAGAGTTTTGATTTCATCTATTTCAACATCCTTTGATGGTTTTTAGGCTTATTTGAAGTTGATTTGTTATGATACAAAACTTTCATATTGTATTGAAGGTTTTGTGATATGTTTGACTATGGATGTGTTATTTTTATACCATTCATGTTTTATAGATGAAGTATTTACATTCCATATGCTAGTTTTAATACGAATTTTTATGTTATGTTTAAACCTTTTCATATGGGAATTCATTGGACTTAATATGTGACGGGTGGAGCCCGCTATAGCTCCTCGATGCATTGTTAGGTCTCATGAGACAAAATAGTGTCTTGGCACAAGTCCCTAGAAAAATCTTATTTGTAGTCTTGGCACGAGTCATTGGCTATGTGGTTATGATAGTATGGCATTATTAATTCCATAATTATGAAAGTGGTTATTGATATTGCATGTGATTATTCTATTAGTAGAATATCCATGTGAATAAGTAAATGGCATCATTTCATTTTATTTTTGTCATACTATGTTGAAGTTCAAGTTTATATGGCTTTTGTTATCGTTCTACATTATCTTAAAATTTTATTCATATTTATGAATGTTTTCGCTATATTGTTATCCTTACTGGGCATTTGAGCTCACCCCTTTTCAATGTTTTATTTTTCCCAGGATGTGAAGAAGTAAATTATGAATGACCTGCAGGGATAGTATAAGGGGATAAGAGTATGGACTATGGAGACTATATTGTTGTAGTTTTCATTTTATGATGTAATGTAAACTTTATTAATGTATCTAGTTATTCCAAGGCTACTAAAGTTATCGGTCTTTCAAGATTTTATCTTTCTTGTGATCATGCCAATGTTACATAATAATGCACCAACACTTGGTAACTGGGGTCGGGGCTTTACATAATTGGTACAGAAACCAATTATATTATTATTAATTTTAAGTTATTTTGAACAATATTTACTTAGTGTATATATTTATTTCACTATGGGAAATATTTTAATGAAATTTATTTTTAAATTTTTTTAAATAATGAAAAAAAATTCCACTCTCTTAAATTTAGATAACTTTATTATGTTCACATTCTGGGGAAAGATAGTTAATAAGGAATCTTAATGGTTATTTTTTACAGAC
Organism: Viscum album; assembly: GCA_963277665.1. Taxonomy (NCBI): domain Eukaryota; kingdom Viridiplantae; phylum Streptophyta; class Magnoliopsida; order Santalales; family Viscaceae; genus Viscum; species Viscum album. The sequence goes on from OY728156.1 coordinate 324,982,332, forward strand.
ATTGAAATTATTTTTATAATGGTATTTTATTTTATAATTTTTAGAGATTATATTGTGATCTTACATATCTGTAAAACACCACCACAATAATAATCTAATTATTAGATAAATAATATAAATTGTTTAAAAAATAGAAAGTAATGTAATTAGAAATATATTTTTTTTAACATTATTTTTACAACTAAATAAAACATTTTCTTGATGAGTGAAATAATTTTATTATAAATACATTCTATTCATGTGGTTTTCAAAGAAAAATTATATTTATTCATCAAAATATAAATTAATGATATTTTAAAAAAGATAATATTTTATTAAATGATTAAAAATTAATGAAAGAGTATGTTATCCATGATATTTTAATATGGTTGAAATTTCAACCATGGTCTATTATGTCTCGTATTTTCCTTTTATAGTAAATATATCACCCCTTAATAAGTAAAAAAAAATATTATCAAAAAACTTGGTAAAAAGAGTTAACATGTGATTAAACAATGATATAAGTGTAAAAACATAATATAGTCTTATAAAAAATATTTTATGATTTTAATTTGACCCTTATACATTATTAATTATAATTTTATCACTTGGATCCATTTGAAAATGAATATTGCATTATATAAATTTTATACTTTAATAATTTTCCATAGTGTTGCTCCCCTCATCTATAAAATGGTAGCTGGTCTAATATTTCATTCACACATAATAAACATTTTAGATTGACCAATACAAGCCAAATCCTTTACATATATCCAAAAACAAACCATAAATTTCATTTTTGATCATATAGAAAAATCTAGGAAGGATGTTGGTTAAATCCAAAATATGTTTTCTGACCATGATGTATTGTACTTAACCAAGCATGTACTGTTTGTTCATTCACCAACCACATAAATATTTTACTCATACATGATGCTATGTCAAAATCAGTTTCTCCCACATAATATTATGTAAATATTATAATGTAATATCCTATATCCATCACATCTTATATTAAATGGGTAATATATCCATCACTAATTTTTTAATAAGACTACAAACACACAAACTAATGTATTTCATTTTCCATCATGACCTATCAGAAATAGATATAATTTTGTTTTATAATTATATTTTAGATATTGATGAAATAATTATTCTTAAATAATTATCCTATCATATAAACCTTTTTAACTTACAATACATTTGAAAGAATAACGTTTCCAGTTAATATTTTTGGAGTTCCACCTCCATGAATAGTTGTTATCAATTTTCAATTAACTATTAAATTTTTTTAATAAGGATAAATTAAATTAATATATATGATATATATGATATAATAATAATTCCATAATGTGAAATTAACTCTTTCCTTTAATTTATTTCATCCTTTGAGAAGTGTAAACAACAATCATGCCTATGTAGTGCTTATAGTATCCATATACAGTGTAAGTATATTTTATATCACCAAATTTTATGGTTGATTATTAATATATAGATAATAAATATTTATTATAGTTATAAAAGTCTAAATATTATCGATATTAAGGGAACATGATAAATTTATGAGGACAAGAAATTGAAAATAGAAATTCTCTTGAAGCATGAAACAGTTAACACAAAAAAACAACAATTATAACTTGTAATTATTGACATATGGGGGTAAAAAGATATTATTGGATAATGTATAATATTATAAATATGTAAATGAAACATTTCTATAAATATATTTAATTTAAATTTTTATAATTTAGGATATAGTTCTTTAGAAGAAAATGTTTCTTACGGTATGATATTTTCATCACACATTTATTTTTGCGAGACACAGAAAATATTAACAATTTTTTATATTATATATTCTATATACTAGTCATTATTTTATTTTATATGTATTAATATTATAATTTTTGGTATTTTTTCATCCATATATTTTTATTCCATTCACAGGGACTATGATTCAAATGTTTCCCAAATGATAAATGAATTATATTTCAATCTTATTTTATCATGATTATTTATTCCTCAATTTCAATAGTGGATATTATGATATCCTTATATGATAAATATTTTGTTATTATCATATTTTTATTTATGTATAATATAGTTTTTCAATTCATCTTCATCAATATATATACTAAATATAATGAAATACTATTCTTAAGGAAAAATTTAGTGTATTAATATTCAATCCGAAATATATCAAATCCATGTCTTTGTTTACTAGAATTATTTTCAATAATGTGTTCACAGATCTCTAAAAATTATTTAGTTTCATTATAATCATTTTTTTAATATTTTAGTAAAACATTAATTGAATCTTCATTTTATTTTATTTTATTTTTCAATGATGTTTTTCTTGAATTTTTATGATATCTTTAAAGGAGTGTTTTTGTTTATTTTGTACAATATAATAATATATTCCCATTATCATGACCACTCAATGAATTACGTATTTTAATAATAGTATCCATAATTCAATTGAATGAAAAAAAATCCATTTTATTTCTCAAATTTTTACGTTTTAAAAAATTTATTTTAAAATTCAAAAGAAAATATTCCTTAATAATTGTATAATGATATTTTTATACCTTTATATAAAATAATTAAAAATCATTCATCGTTTATTTTATTAGAATATGTATATGTTTCAATTGTAACATTAATATTCCTTGTCTATATGGTTTATTTTTTTATGATTATATTTTTTTAAACTTTTTTTATTTCCATTGGGTAATGCTTTTAATGAATATTGCTATGATTATAAAACTTGGTATTTATCACAAGTTATGATAAGATGATATGATTAATGATAAAATCACACACACATGTGTGGTTTTAACTATGTGATAGGGGAAGAGAATTATATTTCACTATAATTAATTATCTAAATTTTTATACCTCATGAGAAAATTACTAGATCCATGTTGATTTTATTAATCCATTATGGAAAAAATTTCAATTTGTTTTATCCACAATAGAATTCATTTAGTGATTCCGGATCCATTATGATATGAGAAATATGTAGGGATTCATAATCTACTTCTATTTTTGGTATTGGTAGTTTAGATTGACATATGATATTGTTTTTATTCTAATTATGGTTCCATAGTTTTATGACATGAACATATGGCTTGAGATTGATATACAAGGACTTCTCAATCTTATGGTTCTTGTGTTTTGGTATGAAATTTCATTATGACATGGATCATGTTTATAATAATTGAAATATTTGGTGTAATATTAATTCATTAGATTCATTATATCGTACCATTATTCCAAACTTATACATTCTTATGATCATTTATTGACATCTTAAATGATTAAACTTAATGTGCATATGAGCTCACGCTTTCTAATTATTCTTTTCTTCAAGATACGACAAATATTTTCTGTGTATTATATCTATGAAGATTAATAAATAGTAATATATTTTTGGAATATTTTAAATGACATTCCTGAAATAATAATATTTCTATATAGTATCTAAATTCACAAAACGTTTACAAACATTGGAAATGTATTTTTGAAATATATTAAAAATTCATCCTAAAAATGTAATATTAATATATGAAATGCCAAGAAAATTAATTTTTTTATCAGAGGATGATTTACTAACCATTATTAAATTATTATTGTCTAAAATTATTGAAAACACTATGGACAATTATATGTTAATGATAGATACACAAATTTTTGTAAGGAAGTGATTATATGGTTTTTCCAAAAATAACTATATATCTGCATAGTAAAAATGGATGTGCAATTAACACTGATGAATCTAAGGGTCCCGACCCAAAAAAAGTTGTCAAAATATATCTCATAAATCATTCTAGTGCATGGTGAGTATGCACATATAATCCATCTAGATTCACACTCTCATAGAGAATGCTTGTAATAATTCACATATTAAAAAATTACTATTATAAATTATTTGAATAAATGATGACCATGTATATGCACATTTACATATATGGATTTGCATGATTAAAATATGGGGTCATGATATTTGATTTCTATACATTATTTTTGTTAATTATGTGTTTTCCCTCAAATACAATTATTCCAAAAATTATGATGTTGGTTTTTTGAAATTACTAGAACCAATTGGAATTTTGTTATTTCTAAATGTGATGACCAATGGAATTATTTTTTATATGATAAATATATTAAACAAGAGTTATTTGAAGAGATCATGTGATTATATACAATTAAATATCCCAATATTAGACTAATATTATCACGATGGGGTGATTCATGACACACCAAATGAGAAAAACATTGATTTATACGAATACCGTCGAGGGAAAAAGATTTAATTCCCTATATTTCGTAAAATTGAGGAGAAGAACTCATGGAGTGTATTAATGAATGTGGATGATACAATCTATCTGGGAATTGAATTCATATAGAAAAAAATTATCATTGTTTAAATTTAGTATGTGTGTAAATCTTGGGGGTAATTGAATTGAATTCCATAATCGAAGAGTTAATTCTTAGAACAAAGATGTACCTATGATTTTCCAATTTCTGATGTAATAGTAATTATGTCCATATTTTTTGGAATTGATAATTATGTAATCTAAGAGACATATAAATGATATCATATTTTTAAGAACCACCAACCAAATAATGTTTTCCATAGATAGTTTTTACTTAAGGTTTTTAATTTATAAGTTGAAGGGTACCAATAAGCATGAAATGTAATTCTTTAGTAAGATGATATTTTTAGAAATTAAATAATTATTTAATATATTGCCATTAATATGTTTCCAATGTTGATATAATAATAAATAACTAAGATAATGTGATCCTTTATTTTCAAATGCTAAATGGGATAAAATTGACGGAATTTTAATTGCATAGCGATTTTATGGAAATGAGTTTTATCTTTCCATTGAATGGATTTATAGTTTTTTTATTTATGGAATATATTAAATAAATTATTATTTCATTCAAAAAATTAGTAGAGAGTTAATTTTTGGATGCATTCTTGTTTTTATTTGGGATTTGTGGTAATATTTGTTATTTCCATGATTCTTTAGTATATATAATCATGGTATTCATATATTTAATAAGTGTAAAGAAGAAATATTTTATAATGTTTCGAGGATAATTGTTATCATTATTTTTTAAACTACTCATATTATTTTCATTTTTATTAGATTATGAATTAAGGTAGACACATTTTCAATTGAATTAAGGGATAACCACTTTTTAAATGGTTTAAGTAAATATTATTGTATTATCATTTGATGTTAATATATGACATATCACGTTGGATAACATGTTGTAAACAATTTTTTAGATAATATTTGGAGATTCTAATAATTTCATATCATTCTTTTATTAATCTTATTACATATTAAAAATTAGTTTTTCTTCTTTATGAATATAAACATTCTTTCCTAGCTATTCATTTTAGGGAGTAGAAGATGAAGATGAAATTGATCAAAGAACATCCAAGTATTAAATTGTTCTTATATTATGGATGAAAAATCATATAATTATAATTTATCATGTTCTCAATATTTATAAAAATATTAATCCATCAAAATTATGTAAACTATATTGAAATACAATGTCATAAATTGACTTTCACATCAAATGAATCGATGGTCATTTTCCCCAAATCATGTTTATGGTTTTGAGGTTTTTAACATTATCTATACCATATAATCAATCATATTTTATTAGGCCATAATAATTATTTTTATCTTCAATGTATATAATATATCTTTTATTTAATGTTCTTATATTCAGTAGCATAGTATTGGGATGACCTTCATAATTTTTATCCGTCTTCGTAAGCGTAATTAGTGTTACCAATTTTGTTATAATGTGTGATTAATATAATGATATTCACTAGTGTCAATACCATGATTATCGAAAAAAAAATCAAATTTCATGTATGAAATCTATTAAATGGGGTATATGGTAACACCTTGATATTTTAAAATAAGGACAATATCATAGAGAGTGTATACAAAAAATATCACAGAGGATATATGAATCTGAAAAAATTATAATTATAGTTAAAAACTACATGTTGGTTTGGTATGTATGAATTGGAATAAATAAATTATGAAATATATATAAAATCCCTACTAAGTTCCAAATTATTGATTAATTCCAAAGAAATAAACATTCAATTTTTAACAATGTCATATTATGCTTCTAAGAAATATGTTTCATTAAACAATTGGTTTTATTAGTTTTTTTGAGAAACCATTTTATTTAGTTATTCCATATTTTGAAATTTCAATTTTAAAAATGTACATTATTTTTGAATCCAACTTGTCAAAATTATCTTACTGTGATTTGTTTGATAATATTATGACAATATAATATTTTCAATGAGCGGTTAAATACTAAATATTATTAAACCCTTTTATTTCATAAAAATAATTTAAAAATATAAATTTTCAATTAAAGTGATTTTAAATGTATCATAATTTAAATTATTTTATTATTAATCTAATTGATGAAATTTAAATCAATGTTATGTTTAAATTTGAAATAAATTTTTTTATACATAACAACAAATTTTTTGTGAAAAATAGCATTTTTTCACGCTTTGAGGGATCAATAAAAAATTATTTTCTTCTTCATATAGAGGATTAATTTCATTAAATGGATTTTATAGTTAGAATCAACAGAATTTATGTTATTTAATATGGTCATGTAAACTTTGGTAAAATTTAATAGCAAAAATATTAATGATTTTTTTACAATGCTAAATGGTTAAATTTGGTGAACCATGTTCAAAACTAACTCATAAGGCCACCATTTTTCATATTAAATATTATTTTATGAATTTATATCGACCCTTATATTGATATTTTCAATATTTAACTTTTTGGAACTATTCCATGAAAGTGACCTATAAAATAATTTTGGAAAGGAAGATGTTAAAATGTCACTCTCATAATTTTAAATATATCTCATGTGTTCAAATACAAAAAAATCATGATTTGAATTAATATTAATGGTTCTTTTTAGAACAATAAATTTATTGTGTTGATAGATATTTATTTAAAATTTTTAGTTATTATATATTTATGTCAAATTATTTTCCAAGTCCCACATAACTTTATTATTCTAAATAAAATATTGAATAATTTATTTTAAATGTTTTAAAAGAAAAAAAATTCTATTGTTTAGTTATTTCAAATGAATATTTAGTTAATTACAATAGTTTAGTGTTCTTTGATGGAGTTATATTTGAATTCAGTTATTTTCATGTTTTTCTCAATGAAAAATAAAATGAATATTTCCAAAAATTATATGAATGAATTTTTTCAATAGTTAATATTTTATTGGATAATATAAAATTCCTAAAAATATTATATTTAACCAATAAATTTTTATATAGTTAAAATTATTATAAGTGTTTGATTTATTATAAAATTTACCTTTTTTAGTATTTATAATGACCTATACTGAGTAAATACTTTTTCATCCAGATAAATATCAAAATGTGATAACTTGGCTTATGAAAAATAGGTAATGGTACCAAAATAATATAAACAAGTTATAATTTTGTTGGATGATATTATTTAGATCCATTCTATTCCAATATTATTATTAAATCTTTTATGTGTCATTTGAACAAGAAAATTAATTTCTATTTATTTATTACTTTATCAAATTTGAAAAGTTCCCCTCCCCTAACATATAAAAGGGAACCTGCTCAACACTTTTACAGACACATAAAAAAGAATTCTCATTATCCATTACCTAGCACGAAAACATTCAAAAATTCATAGAAAATTATTATGACATTTTTATCAGAACACCAATATATGATGGATTGAGATATAATCCTTTAGAGGATGTCTGATGAAGTGGAATCATTCCCAAAAAGGGTTTTTTAATATCTTCTTCTACCATATTCAAATATAACATAAAAATTATTATATTATAATATAATGATATAACATATAATTATATTTTATTATCTTTATGGATTAATATATAACCATAACCACATCATAAAAATGGGAAACGAAAATGTCAGACATGAGTATGGAGAACTACCCCCTCCCAAACCGATGAATTATGTTTACTATCACTAGATCTCACTAATGTATATAATGATGGATTTTAAATATAAAAATTATATTAAAATCATTATAACAATTTTATTATTATTATATCACATATAAAATCTTAGATTAAAATATTTTTGAAAATGAGTACATCTCTCTTGTGTACCCCGTGGACTACAAACTCTATGATGTGATGTGATTAATTTCTCACTTCCGAGTTAGATAGATAATAATATGAATAAATTTAATGAAAATATATGATATAAATGATATTATATTTATAATTAAATGTTAATTTATATTTTCCTTTCTTTCAATTCATTTTGTGAAAAGTCAAAACAATGCTCATACGTACATACGTCTTATCATCTGCATGAATAGTGTAATTCCTTATTTATCTCTATAATTTAATGATGACTGTAACTATGTAAATAGTATGTACATATGATAACGGTATCATGATTTATATTATGGATACTAAGAAATAGTTATCAAATAAAATGAACTAGATATTCCAAACTACAATTATCATGAAAATGAAACTGTTAATGTCCAAAGTACAATGATTTTAGCAAATAATTATTACTAAATTAGTGTGGAAGTGTTTTAAAGTATAATATGAAATAATGATTAATTAAATTATTTTTATATAGATTAATACTAATCTTAAATATATTATAACAGATCTTATAGTGTTTTCAAAACTAGTTGAAATTTATGAATGATATTTTCATCACACTTTTATTTCTGGGAGACACATGTCTTTTTCCCCTCTTATTTTTTTATGTGGTTTATAAACATAATGTTAATGTATTTTATGAATATTATTATGGAAAAAATCGTTATTTCAAAATATATATTTGGTTCTATATTTCATTTTGATTATGATTCAAGAGCTACTAAAATGGTAAGGGATTTAGGATTCTATCATATTTTAACCATTATTGTTTATACTTGAAGTTCACATTAAGAAATGATTTCATATAATCCTCCAAAATATAAATATTTTATCATACCATATATTTTATTTATCATACATTTTTCCTTCCATTTTCAAAAAAATGTCAATTATAAAGATATTAAAATATTTTTTAAGGAAATCCCACTATAATTTACTATTCGGTTTGGAATCATTATCTTTTATTTCTACATTTCATTAAAAAAATTAATTATTGTTTTTGATAATTCAAAATTTCATTTGAAATTTATTTCTATAATTTTATTACTTTTTAAAAAATTATTATTATTAAATATTCAAGTAACATTATTAACATTTATCTCTTTTTTTACTTTTATAAATATTGTGAAATTAATTTTTTCCTCTTAAATTGTAAATAATAAAGAAAATTTGTAGTCATCAGAATTGATCATGGATTTAAATATTTCCTTAATGGTTTATAATTTTTTAATAGAAAATTATTACCTTTTTTTGTAATCATCTATAATATTTATAATTGATTTTTAAATGTAATGAGTACGTTGCACTACAATGTTTTAATGATCGTTTTATGATATTTCTATTAATCAATAATAGAAAAAATATATATCATTTATGATTTACATCATATATGATCCAATTGTATCATCCATATTATTTCTATGTATATATTTTGATTATGACGATGATTTTTTTTAAGAAATAGATTTATTATCAGAGGGTTATGCTATGATGAATTGATGAAATGATTATTAAAACCATTTTCATTGCACACATTATGATATATTGATATGAATAATGATCATATGGAACATATATATATATATATATATATTATGTGATAAATTATCCCAGATATATATATCCCTCTATTTCATGGGGTAAACACTTATATATCATTAAAAATTTTGAATGGATGTTTATGTGCTTGATCCAATATGGGAAAAAGGTCAATTTGATGACACACTATAGTATGAATGTGGTCATGCATAAAAAATTGTGATACGAGAAAGAGGTTGGTATTCCTAATCCATGATGATTTTATAGTCTTAGTAGTTATCCATTAAATATTATACGGTTTCTAAATATTGTATGGTCTCACCATTTATTGACATGAATGTATGTTTCATGAATGAATTTTATTGTTTTATCACTCTTATGATTCATGTTCTTTAAAATTATATATATTTATGCATAGTCTTATGTCTATGATACTAGATAGAGTTGGTATGATGTTTGAAACATGTGTTCATGATCTCATAACATTGTTCAATTATTAATCTTTTACTAGATCATTGATTGATATTTCCCTTGTTTACCCTTACCCGGCACCTAATCTTTCTATTTCATATGATTTCATTCCTAAGGTTATGAAGAAATGATTTAATTATGATATTTCTACAATGATAAGTAAATAGTGATATATTCTTGGGAGGTGATTACCATGGTTAGTTAAAAAATATTATTCTTTATAAAGCCCTTGTTTATACTATGAATTTTTGGTCCTCTAGCATCTATTTAGAAATTTTTTCACTATTCATCTAAAAATAATTAATATTAATTAATTAAATACTAGTATTTGAATAAAACATTTAGGGTGGTTTGATGATATGTGGTTCTTAGTTCGATACTAGCTAAAATGTAGGGAGAGTCATCATTATCAACTAACTAAAAATAATTAAAATTTACCCATGAATTTTTATTTTTTATGTTATTTCAATATCCATTATGAAATATTCAAAATATAATTATTTTACATTTATTACTCAATAATTAATGTTAAAATTTATTTTTTATTTTACTTTTTATTATGCAACATAAAAAGTATTAGAAAATGAGTTTTTCTATTATATTTTAAATAAGAAATATAAAAAACCATTTATAATGAACATTACAAAAAATAATTTTATAATAGAATAGTATTTATAATTTTTTTACTAGTTTTACCTATTGTTGGCCATGGAACATTATATAATAAAAAAAATTATAATATTCAGATCATTTTCCACGGTATATGAATTTGTTTTGATAATAACTATGTAAATGAGTATACATGTTCATGAATTCATATTGTTTTTCTCCATTTAGTTGAGGCTAGTTCAGGGTATAACATTTGGAATATATATACTCACACCTGGTATGTTTACCTTGTTGAAAAAAAACATTTTTATATGTATTTAACATACCTCTTAAAAATATCATCCTTTTTTACATGATGGTTCAAGGATGGAATTCAAGATACACTCTTTTGTAGTTTGGAAAATGGGCTGATGATTCATTATAGGACTAGACTAGCTTGTTAAATGAGGAATTAAGGTTGTATGTATTATTTATTATGGGGATTCAACACATGAATCATTTATCCTTTTTCCCATATGAAATGGTTTGTATGGAAGAATTTTTATCTTATGGGATTTAGTTTGTTTAAAAAATATTATGGTCTTATTATGGGGTTTTAAGGGTATGGGTTGTGTGTTTATCACATATATTTATTTCAATATTTCATATTATTTTTCTAGTTGAACTTTAATCTTAGTCGGGTATACAATTTCATTTATTGTATACCCATTGAACATAGTTTAATTTATTTATTTTTTATAGTCCACATTATTATTTTATTAATATACTTTAAGGGGGAATATTGTTCCACCTATGTTGTTTTAAAACATTAACATTTATTACATCCTCTAGATAGTGGGAGGTGCACATGAGGTGATATAATTTCATGACCTAGTGTTTTTTATGTAACAATTTCATCATTAAAACTTAAATAGTGGGATCGAAATTTTCAACCATATTAAAATATTTTAATTAAATATATATTCATTTTATATGGATCAAGAATTAAAAATTACATAATCATCCATTTTCACTTGGGGATTCATTCCCATGCATCTAATAAGATATTGTAAGAGTAGATTTCTAGAGAATGATGACATCACCCTTATAAAAAATAATATTAAATCAAATGTGAAAACATACACTTATTAATAAATTTTCAATCAAAAAACATTAAGGATATGCCATTTATTCATTCCAAGACCTAACCTCAAAATTTTCTTATTGGCGTCATCCTTTTACATGCTCATCAAAAAGATGTGATAACAATCCTTTAAGAATGGTGGATGAGGAAAAATATCTCATCAGGGGACATAAATAGAAATAAATAAATCCAGTAGTTGATCGATAAAATTAAATTGTTTCCTTTTAAAATTAATCTTTTAGTTAAGTATAAAACTTTTCTTACCCATGGAACCGGTTTCTTTTCCCAAAAATTTCATTGAAACATTTCTTTAGAAATATTAATGTAAAAATAAAACATATAATTGTTCCATTAAAATCATGGAAATGAAAATAAATTTTTATCACAAAGTTTAAATTTTGACAATTATGAAGTATCATATACATTCATTTAAACATAATCTCAATATAATATTTTTTTTTAAATCACAATATTTATATAAAAACATATAAAAGTCATTTATAAGCCATATTAGTAACTTAAGAGATCATTTATATATATCATTTAGAAACGTAATAACATTAACAGTTACACATAGAATAATCATCGTGGTTACTGATAGAATAACATTCATGAATACATATAAAATAACCATCATTCTTACAAAATTAATAAACTTTATAATAAATTCACACAATCTGTTAAAAAACTAATTAGTTAAACTTGTTGCATTAAACAATGAATTAGTTTGATATAAAAATATACCCCGTACACATTTGTTAACAGATTCATTTATCATCATAAACATATCCCAATACCCATAGCATAATCACAATACATGAATGATTACAATAAATAAAAAAATTATTTACACCCATAAAAATAATTTGCTTTTGATTTGTCCACTTCCTCTAAAACCAATAATTCTGAAATAAAATTTCCAAAACAATTGGATATATTTTTTTCATTTTAAAAAATAAAAATATCTCATAAAATAAACAAAAAATTTAATAATAATAACAATAGCTGAAATATTCAATATCACTATATATATTTAAATAGAACATTTTTTTCTTTTGCAAAGAATGTAAAAAAATTTGATAACGGATTCCTTTTGAAAAACATTGAATGAAATTAATAAGTGATCTAAAATATCATTTAGAATTATATTATTTAATTATAAATTCAATAATATGATATATTTTATAAATCTGGACATGGAATAAAAAGAATGTTATTAAATGTTTTAAAAGAACATTTTTAAATGAATGTCCCTTACCTAGAGTCTTAATTGTCACATATGACATTTATATTACATAGTAATAAAAACATTATAATTATTTATTTATTTATAACAATTATTATTTTATAATCCTTTTCAAATATATTCAATACCATGTTATTTTCAATTACTTAGTATATTTCCATAATTTAATATGTTTCAACGGTATTTCTCTTATATAAAAAAATTTGCATCGATATGACTACAGTGGTCAAAGGGGAGATCAATTCATAATCTTTGGAATAATAATCAAGGAATAAAAATCATGTTTATAAATCAATATTTTTTATTAAAAAATTATGAATGATTAATTACATTACAACCATGGAGGTGTTAGCTCGTATGTATGTGTGGGTAACACTTCCATTTTCAAAAACCATTATTAAAACTATATAAGTATAATATAATATTGATAAATGATCTTATTAAAAAATAGTTCTTTAAATAATCTTTTGAAATAATAACAATGTTATATGCTGATAGAGAGTGATAAACATCACTTCTTTGGGATGGTAGTCAACACGTAAAAAAATGACATTATCATTTTTAATGGATAGAATGTTAGGATAATATATGATATATTAAATGTCTAGAATGAGAATTTTTTCATAAATATATTATAAATACAATAAAAACATCATTACCATCATTTCCGAGAAGGGATGATTAAAAATATTTACTTCTGTTCACAAGGAGGTAGCTTGATGTACACTTGAATGACAATTTTGATTCCCATTTGATTGAATCAGTTTTAGAAATAAGTTACTAAATAAAAATAAAATAATTTCAGTTTATGTAGAATAATTTTGAAATTATTTTTTCATGGTTGGATAATATTTGATGGAGGTTGAATAATAAATAAAATTAAAACATTTGGTAAAATACTATACATATTTATTAGAAAATATACTTTGTTTTACAAAATTAGATCTCTATAGTTGGTATTATACTTAAGAAATGACATCTATAAATATGGTAGATTTTTATGGATGGGATTTAGATAAATATTTTATGAACCAAAATACTTTTTGTGTGTGATGAAAAGAAGAGAGGAGTTCCCCTTTTAGAAGTGAAGGGAGGGGAACTTTTTTAATTTCTCAAAATAAGAAATTATTTTAAATTATTTCTCATCTAAAAATGGGTAAAAATTATATATATATAATATAGGATATTTATGATTATATAAAATCTCTTCCAAATTATTTTTATGTTTCCATGATTTTCCCATGAATTTTTGTAAAACCCATTAACCATTTTGAAAATTTCAATAGCAATAATGGTTTTTAATTTTCTAGGGTAAATATAGAGAATATAATAAGAAAAAAATTCCATGATTGAAATTTTTTTACATAAATATCAATAAAACAATAACATGGTAGAAGATATTATTTTTTTTGAAGTTTTTACTATTTCATATAATAGAATTTATTTTAATATTTCATTAATGTCAATTTTAATACTATACATTTAATAGAGATGGAGAAAAATATGAAAGATGATAAATTATATTATAATTAATTAAAAACTATTAAAAGTTATATTTTTCAATATATACATGGAACAACATAATTATTCCAACATATATTGCTCTTTTTATTTTAAATCATTTATTTTATTTTTTATTAAGTAAATATTCAATCGGTTAGAGTTCATAATTTATTACTGTATTTATTTCATAAATAAAATTTATAAACATATTAACAATATAAAAAATATTTCTATTTAAAATCACTATTTCTAACTAAACAGATCAATTATTTATCCCTTTGTCAAAAATTTAGAGTTAATAAAACATAGATAATGAAAAAAAAAATTTATTCATATATTTTTATATGAAGGATAAAATCACTGAAAAATGGAATGAATATTCCACATTTACAATGTATTAATTATTATCGGAGAAATATATAAATCCACAAAAATAATTTCATGAATTCTGGTCATCTTATTTAGTCATTAACATATAATTTGTATCATTTATTACATGATTTATCTTTAATAAGGTGAAATTTTGTTATGAAGTTAATTATCCATAGTTAACATAAATAAAAGAAAAATAGATATGAAATTTGTAATTCGATATTCGAAATTGGAGTCCATTTCTCGTAATTCATTTCTAATATGTGGAATAATCTAATATAAAATTAATCTATAATAACAAAATAAATTTTTTTTCTAAAATACCATTTTTATTATTAAATTATTCACATATATATTTCAAGTATGAAATTTTTCACAACCCGCCCCCTATGGCCAGTTCTTTGACTACCCCAAGCCCGCCTTCCATAGGCCAAGGGTTGGCGACTAGCACCAAAGGTGTAATTCCATAAAACTAGGAAAGAATTGCCTTTATAAACTGTAAACACACACAAACGAAGTACCAGATAGAGGCAAAACACTAAGTAAAACTGTCTGCAGAAGAGAGATGAATGTAGAGATGTCGGAATACAAGCCCAACAAGAAATTACAAGAACAATTGAAAACAAGTACAACCAAAAAGGAAAAAACAGCTGAAAGGTGAAGAGAAACTCATGGATCGTCCACCACAGATCCTACCAGAAGTGTAGGTACAGATAGCCTCCTCAGCACTCCACATATTTCAGTCTCCTATGCATATCGAAACGTTGTATGGTCTACCTCCGGGTATAATCCAGTCCCGCTACTCTAATCCTCAGTCAGCGTTGTCCGTCATCTACAGCCAACACAACGAGGTGCGGGCATAGCCCATGTAGGGGTGAGTATAACGATACTTGGTAGGGACCCTGAGACTCTCAAGGTCTCACAAAATCCTACAAGGATAAATCACAAAGTATCAAATCAGCAGATTAACCCAAATTGGTATGTGCCCATACATATACCTATGTTATCAAATAATCCATATCAATCATGAGGTAAATAAAAAAAGTTACTGACTCAGATCAAACCATGATTTTAAACTAGGGGTAGTATCAAATAATATCCCCAGTCACATTGTTGAAACCTCAACTACTGGATAACTCCTCCTCTAACAGGTACAGTGGGCCTGCCGTGACACCAATGCTCTCCCCACTGGGTTAGTCGAATAACTTCTAGTCGATTCGGTCAGCAGTTCTCAGGTCTCAGCTAGCTACTAGTTCTCCGCACGTCAAAGTTGTCTTATCGCTGAACTGTACAACCAAGGGCCCCGCTCTGGTAAACACAGATAAAAGTCACTAATTAGACTCATAGAAATGGTTGAGTCTGAAAGAAGTCATTGGGTAACCCACTACCGAGCCCAGCTGGAGGGTAAACCCAAAGAGGTTGTCGGGTAACCCACTGCCCAGCCCAGCTGAAAGGTAAAACCTAAGGTCAACGGGTAAGCCACTACCCAGCCCAGCTGGAGGGTAAACCCAAAGTGGACATTGGGTAACCCACTACCTAGACCAGATCTAGGGTAAACCCTAAAGGTCATATGGTATCTCACTGTGTAGCCTAGCTAAAGGGTAAACCCTAAGATCAACGGGGGGCCCACTGCCAAGCCCCGCTGGAGGGTAAACCCGGAATAGGTCTGATAACTTCACAATATGCTCGCTCGTCTTTGGGAGGATTCGCTCTATGATCTACAGGTCGATAATCGAACTTTAATGAAATCCCGCTTAGATGTTTCTTAAAGGGAAGCCTCGTCATAGGGGTCTTAACGCAACAGGCGGTGCGTCAATCAGACGCCCGGTCTGTGAGTTATTAGCCTTTTAGTTCCGGGGGCCGGTTGGATTCGTGCATGTTCCAACCTAACTGCATCTCAACTATACCATGAACTCCAATGGGGTATGGTCAAATGGACCATCACATTCCAAGAATACCAGCGCCGCTGACGGTTCGTCAAACGGTCATATGGTGCCAAAGATATAGCCAATGAAAGTAAAGGGTCGGTATTGGGCCTGGGTCCGGTCCGACCTGGTCGGACCAACCAAGTCTGACCCAGTCTAGGCCGACATAGTCTGGGATGACCTAGTCAGACCTGTTAGGTCTGGCCCGACCCATTGGGCGAGCCAGCATGCTAGGTTCAGCCTGGCCTGCTGGGCCTAGCCCAGAAGGCTGTGTGGGCGGTTCAGCCAGGGCTCAGGGCCTGTTCGGTGTGGAGCGTCGTGAGGGTGTGGCCTGGGGCGGCTCGTCCTGGAGGGCTCAGTCAGTCCGGTTCATCCAAGGCACCGCGAGAAGGGTCGTGGGATGGTGGGGTAGGGTGCGGCGAGGCGGGCTGCCGGGCTGGGTGTGTCAAGGCCGACAGATAGCCTAGAAGGGTGCCAGGCGGGTGTCCGGGCACGGCGCGGTCGAGCCAGGGCACCGTGAGAAGGGACGGGGGAACGTATGGCATGGTGCAGCCAGGTGGCCGGGCAGACCACGACCTGCTGGCAGGCGGCCATGATGGGCTCTAGGTGGGCCGGCTATCGTCCGGGAAGGGCGCACCTGGGCAAGCCGGCGGCGGGGCAGGTTGCGAGGCGGGCTGACCGGTAGCCAGACAAGGCGCCAGGAGGGCCGATTGGCGGCTAAGCAGGGCTCCTGGTGGGCCGACGTGTGGCCAAGAAGGGCACGGCCGGCTGGGCATTGGCTGGGTAGGGCACAAGGAAAGCCGGCAGGCGGTCGAGCAGGGTGCAGCCTCACCGACAGGCGGCTGGGCAGGGTGCCAGGGGGGCCGGCGGTCGGCCGGGCAGGACGCGGCCATGCCGGAAGGTGTTTGAGAAGGACTTTAAGTGGGCCGATGGGAGGCCGGGCAGAACGTTGTCAAGCCGGTAGGTGTCCAGGAGGCCGTAAGACCAGACCGGTGCGGTTCGGCGAATCTCGAGCCTGCATAGGCCGGTGGAGTTCGGTCAAGGCACAAGGGAGGCCGACGGTGGGGCGGCCAGGCTCGCGGGAGGGCGGCGGTTGGGCAACCGGGCGCACGGGTGGCCGACAATGGTTCGTCTTCCAGAGTCAGCTCAGTTGGGGCATCATAATTCCACGGGGGCAGCGCGGTTCACAGAGTCCGCGGGAAACATGGCCTTTTCATGTGCCTCCATTGCCTTCAATGCCGCTTCATCCCCATGTTGAGAAACAACAAAAACAAGAATGGCGGGGAGCTCAGGTCATGTTGATTTTCCCTGTACCCTCCGCATTTAGGGTGGTAACACTTAGAGAATCAAAGAGTAAGAAATATGAAAAACAATTGTTTTATAGCCACGTAGCATTTTCATTCCAATCCTAAAAAGAGAAAATTAAAAGGAAGGTTAAAAAAAATAAACCCCCTAACATTGATTGTCGGTCATCAATGTTGAAGTCGTGGGAAGAAGACAAAGGATTTCTTCACTCATCACGTCCGCCACACACTTCTAATCCCGAGATGCGTCTGCTCGTTGATGACGATTCGGAGGGTAGGTCAGTTGTGGAAAACGCTCCACGTTTATTGGATCCGAGGAAGGAAGTCGAAGTCTCTCCTCACTAGAAATCATCATTCTTTGTTCTTCGTTCTTCATTGGGATATTTTCTCCCAATCACTTATCTTCCCAAGATCCACCAAATGAAAAATTCCAATCAAAAAATAATAGATTCTCTATTATTTTAGTTGTTGGAACAAAATTCAAATAGGTTAATTAAATTTAATTTTCCCCACCTAATTAATGCATGAGTGTTGTCACAAATTATTTAGAAGAGTTGGCACCAATTAATTAAAGGGGGTCAAGAGTCTCTCCCTGATTAATGAGAGAGAGTTTATAGGTTTTAATCTCCTCCCAATAATAGGGGTCGGGTGGTCCCCACCACTATTATTCAAAAGGAGAGGTTATGTGGTCTCAGGTGGTCCCCACGTCGTAACCGCTTGCGGGAGGATAGATTCAGGTGGGACCAACCCTCATAACCTCTCATGGGATGTTAAGGTGTGTTGGTCCCACATCCAACTTACATGAAGAGGTTTTAAGCAAAAAACTACCACATGGAGTCTCAAATAAAATAAAGTGATGCTCACATTATTTATTATTTTCCACAAAAATCCAAAAACTATATTTTATTCTTGACTAACTACTGTCGAGGGGAAAGTCTTCATAAGAGAAAAAGGGCATGGCAAGTTCAACAGTGCCCTCATATTTCAATTCTGAGCATCGGTTCAAAAGTTTTAAAAACCCTCTCATACGTTTACTGAACATACCTGAAAAAACTTCCGAATTTGATTCCAGGTACACCGGGCCTCATAATCATGCACCGTTAATTTTCACGGACTCATAAAATTCACATGTATTTAAGAAAAAAAATTCCATGGGAATTTTGGGTCTTTACATTCTACCCACCTTAGGGCTTCACGTCCCCGTAAGATACAACTCGAACCAAGGGCACAAGTGGGGGTACTGAACACCCATCTGAGCCTCCTACTCCCATGTTTTCTCCTAGAGGTTCCCGTAATTCCAGCCAACGCGCACTAGAGGTATCGACAATCCACATAGGACCCACTCTGGTTGATCCTCAATCTCCAACAAATACTCTGTAAAATTCTCCGCAGTGTCACTATCCAGCTCTCCATTATCGATTATGTGAGAAGGGTCATGCACGTTTCTCCTCAGCTGAGATACGTGGAAGATAGCGTGCACCCGGTGCAAGTGAGGTGGAAGAGCTAAGTGGTAAGCCACCACATCAACTATGCTGAGGACCTGGAAGGGTCCAATTAATCTCAGAAATAAGTTTCCGCCTTGGCCAAATCTCTGTAGACCTCTTCGGGGTGAGACCCGTATAAAGACATGGTCGCCATCCACAAACTATGGAGGGTTCCAATTCCTATCATCATACGACTTCTGTCTGCTCTGTGTAGTCTTAATCCAATCCTGGATGATCTACACCTTCTCTATGGTATCCTGTACCATCTCTAGCCACACAAGTACTGACTCCCCTGGGTCTGTCCTGCACAAGGGTGATCTTCAAGGTCACCCGTACAAATCCTCAAAGGATGTCATCACAGTGGTGGAGTGATAGTTGTAATTGTATGAAAACTCCACCAAAGGTAAGTGATTCTCCCAGCGATGATCAAAGTCAAGGACACAAGCTCACATAATGTCGTAGAGGGTCTGAATGGTCCTCTCAGTCTTTCCATCCATATGAGGATGGAAGGTGGTGCTCAAATGATGCTGCGTCCCAAAAGCTTCCTATAACCCCTTTGATAGTCGGGAAGTAAAGCGTGTTTCACGATCGGAGACAATCGTGGATAGTACTCCATGTAGTCACAATATCCATTTCACATAGATGCACCCCAAGATCTCTGCTGAACTCTGCCCTCTGATCGGTAGAAAGTGGGCCAACATGGTGAGTCGGTCAACGATCACCCAAATCGAGTCATGACCCCTGGATGTATGTGGATGTCCTATCACAATGTCCATGGACATCTCATCCCACTTTCACTCTAGGTCCTCTAAAGGCTGAACCAAGCCAGCTGGTACTTGGTGCTCTGCCTTCACTTGCTGACAACTGATCCACCGAGAGACAAACTCTGCAACTGCCTTCTTCATCCCCGACCACCAGGGCTGATGCCGGAGATCTTGGTACATCTTCACCACTCCTGGATGTACCACCTGAAGGGATGTGTGGAACTCCCTCAACACTTTCTCCTAAAGTTAAATTCGTACCATAATATGTCTTGTGAATAGAATGACGTGCTCCCCACCTTCATAAAATCAAGCAGGTGCATGCCCTATGGATAACTGAGCATGTCATGTCTCGCAGTCAGCGTCTCCATGTTGCGCCTCCCTGACTCACTGATGAAGTGGAGGAGTGACTATAAGAGTCTAATGAAAAGTCGATCCATCTTGATCCACAAAATATATCTGTAAAGTAGCTAGATGATTTGTTGCCTCACTTAACATATGCAGTCCAGATCTCTTGCTGAGTGCATATTCTACCATGTTTCCCCTTCCCAGGAGTGTAGGCAATCTCAAAGTCTACTTATGCTGCCACGAGGGTGTGGTTGGCCGAATCACGAGTGATTGGCTGAACCCTCTTATGAATTAGTTTATCCTTTGCTTCATGGGTTTCCATTTTCTCCAACCAAGGAAAAACCCGTCCCAACATTGTAGATAAATCACAAACTATTTTCCTAATATAGTCAATTTGAATATGAACTGTGGATTCCCAGTCCATACCCAATCTAACGTCGTAAGGCCACGATGCTGCCACCAAGAGGTTCCAACCTAAACTCTCATCTCATGGGGAAGATAACACCATCGTCGTTAGTGTGATTGTTGAGTCTCCTCCCAATATAATCTCCATACATGAGGGTCAAGTCAATGGTTTATCCGGAAACACTAGGTCATGGACAAACTTCGTGGAAGGAATTAATGATTAGTTCCTATTTTATTGATACGGGAGCTAGTATTAGACATAGTCTTTACCTATAATTATTCCTATATCCCTTGGGTTGCACATCTTGACCACATGTGGGTACTCACTTCCCCTGTCCTCCAGCTCCCTGAGCCTGGCAGGATCCACAAAAAAGGGTGGTTGTAACATGTCAAAAATTACACCACCACATGATGCTCTCCCAACTGTGCTTCGATGTCTGCTGCCTTGAACATTCATCTATCCCTAAAACATCATCTTCCTGAAACATTTTACATGCCCAAGTATCTATGAATGGTGCCAGTTTCCTACTGTTACACTGCTAATATTCACTGGTTGCATCCGATCAACCAAAGAACATTCAACCAAAAAGGTTTTCTCTAGCACCCATACATCGGTACGAATGCATAGAGGAATATTGTTGGAATGGATGTCCATAAACACACATTTCTCAGGTGTCCGAGCCCTGAAGCACTGATAGTATCATATTCATTGAGTACCAGGAATGATAGGTACACTAGGATGAATACTCAGCTATTTTCTTGTCAGTCTGTCAAAGCTGTAGAAGCTCTAGAAAACTCTCAACCACCTCCTCAAGTCAGTCCTCAAGCGCCTATGATTTGGGATCGCCTCGGAACCTGAGGGTATCTGGTTATGAATTACGCATAAGGCACTAAGCCTATATGTGTCCTCTACCGGTACCGCCAGTTGTAACAACTAACCAACAGGTAGTGATATAGCTGACAAACTACCCAAAGGTACTATCTTGGGTAATGTACCGAAGCTTTATCACTATGAGGACCATCCTCATGGTCACTCATTGAAAAAAACTAGTATCTATGATCACCGTATTCTCAACTGGTGCGTCAACTAGTCGGAAAACTCTAGTAACCGCCTCCATCCATCCCTCAGCTGCATGGGAAACTATCTCTTCTTGAATCCTCAGAGGCCTCTACTGATGGAACTCATGCAATGTGCTCAGTTGGTGTGCACTGTCTACCTGTGTGGCTGGTGATACCTGCTTCCCAATGGGTGATGGTGCATCTGATACACCACCTGAAGGTGAGAACATAGTAAGTGGGCCCTGCACCGGTGCCTCGTCCCTCGGTGTGAAGTCATCATGTACAACTCCCAGAACCCTGGCTGGTTGTCTACGTGGACGCATCCTGAAAAGCAACAGGTGCACCGTGGACATTATGTTTTACCTGGTTAGATGACCCAATTTATCACAAATTAACCTCTTGAAAACACACGAGTAATCAATTTTTTCATGAACTGAGTCAGAAATTAGAAGGCAGGGTCCTAGTGTACATATACGTCGGCCACCGCACCAACACTAGACTCCCTGAACTAAGAACCACACTCAATAATATTAACACTATTTCATGACAGAAACAGATCAGAGTCCTCTATTCTACGGTAGAACCGAGTCCTATGATTTCAATTTGTCTTGACCTGTCCCCCAGAGCATGTTCCATGACTACCCCAAGCCTGCCTCACATAGGCCAGGGGCTGGCGACTTGCACCGAAGGTTTAATTTCCCAAGACTGGGAAGTCATTGCCTTTATAAACTATAAACAAACACATACATGGTATAATCTGGAAGCAATACATTATGTAAAACTGTGTACAAAAGAGTGCTGAAATTAGAGGGGCTGGAATACAAAAAAAAACAAGTACAACTGAAAAAAAGTACAATTAAAAAGGACAAAACATATAAAAGGTGAAAAGAAGCTCTTGGATCGTCCACCATGGATCCTACCAGAAGGGTAGGTACAGATAGCCTCCTCAGCAATCCACGTATGTCGGTCTCCTCTGCGTACTAACATGTCCTATGGTCCACCTCTGAGTACCGTCCAGTCCTGCTACTCTGATCATCAGTCAGCGATGTCTGTCATCTGTAACCAACACAATGAGGTGCGGGCATAGCCTGTGCAGGGATGAGTATAACATACTCAGTAGAGACCCTGAGACCCTCATGGTCTCACAAAATCCAACAAAGATGAATCACAAAGTATGAAATCAACAATCAACCCCACTAAGGTATGTGCCCATATTTACCTAAGTTATCAGGTAATCAATATAAAACATGAGTTAAATAAAAAAGTGACTAACACAGTTCAAACTAGGATTTTAAACTAGGGGTAGTATCGAATAACATCCCCAGTCACATTGTTGAAACCTCGGCTGCTGTAAAAATTCTCTTCTATCGAGTACAATGGGCCTACTGTGACACCAAAGCGCTCCCCACTGGTCTAGTAGAATCACTCTGAGTCGAATTAGTCAGTAGTTGTCAGGTCTCATCCATCTATTAGGTCTCTTCACGTCAATGTTGTCTTATCGCTAAATCGTACAACCAAGGGTCCCGCTCTAGTAATTACGGAGAATAGTCACTCACTATCATCATAGAAAGGGATGAATCTAAAAGAAGTCGTCGGGTAACCCACTGTCATGCCCAGCTAGAGGGTAAACCCAATGATTTTGTTGGGTAACCCACTACCCAACCCAGATGTAGGGTAATCCATATGGTCAACGGGTAACCCACTGCCCAACACAACTGAAGGGTAAACCCTAAGATTTCATCGAGTAACCCACTTCCCAACCTAGCTAGAGGGTAAACCCTAAAGGTTATCTTGTAACCCACTACCCAACAAAAACTGGAGGGTAAATACTAAGATCAACGGGTAACCCACTACCCAGCCTTGCTGGAGGGTAAACCCGAAACTGGTCTGATAACATCACACTATGGTCACTTGTCTCCAAAAGGATCCGCTCCATGAGCTATAGGTAGATACTTTAAATCTCACGAAATCCCACGTAGAAGTGTCTCAAAGTTCCACCTCGTCATAGAGGTCTCAATGAAATAGATGACGCGTAAATCGGACACCCGGTCTTTGTGTTATTAGCCTTTTAGCCCCGGGGGCTCGGTTGGATTCGTGCACGAGCCCACCTGACCGCATCTCAACTATACCACAAAATCTAGCGGTGTATTCTCAATGGGACCGTCACACTCCTAGAATATGAGTGCCGCTGATGGTTCGCCAAACGGTCATCTGGTGCCAATGATATGGCCAATGAAAGTAAAGGCTCGGTATTGCGCCCAGGTCTGGTTCGACTTGGTCGGACCAACCTGGTCCTACCCGGTCTGGGTTGTCTCGGTCTGGGTTTACCCTATCAGTCCTGTCAGGTCTGGACCAGCCCATTGGGCGGGCCAGCCTATTAGTTTCGGCCTAGCCCACTAGGCCTCGCCCTGCCGGCCGCGTCGGCAGTTCTGCTTGGGCTCAGGGCCATTATTGCCCGAAGCGTCGCGAGGGCGCGGCCCAGCGCGGATCGGCCTGGAGGGTGTGACCAGGCCTGTTCAGTAAGGGAGCCACAAAGAGGGTCATGGGTAGGTCGTGCAGGGTGCGACCAGGCTGGGGCAGTTGTGAAAGGCGGAGCCAGGCCGGCCGGCCGCAGGGAAGGGCACGGCCAGGCCAACCGGCGGCGGGGCAGGGCACTAGGAGGGCAGTGGGGTAGGGTGCGGCCTGTCCAGGGGGCTGCCGGGCAGGGCGCCAGGCAGGCCGGCGGGCAGCCAGGCATGGCGCCAGGTGGGCCAGCGGGCGGCTGAGGAAGGCGAGGCCAGCACGGTTCAGGCTGGCACGGGTCAGCGCGGCTCAAGCCAGCGAGTTTCGGCGCACCTGGGGCCCTCGCGGGACAGCGGCGCTCTGCCGGGGCAGGTGGGAAGACAGTGGTGGTGCAGCTGAGCATGATGGATTTCGATGGTGGTAGTTCCCGCAGATCCAGCTCAGTCGGGGCACTAAAATGCTGTGGGGGCGGCGCGGTTCATGGAGGCTGTGTGAAGCACGACCTTTTCCTGTACCTTCGTCGCCTTTAACTCCTCTTCATCGCCATGCTGAGAAACAACACAAACAAGAACGACAGAGGGGTCAGGCCATGTTGGTTTGGGACACACCCTCCGCATTTAGGGTGGTAACACGTGGCACATCAAAGATTATGAAAGCTGAACAACATACTACCACACAACATTTTTTTTCCAATCCGAAGAAGTGAAAATGAAAAGGAAGGTTAAACAAAATAAACACCCTACCATTGATTATAGGCCATCGACGTTGAAGTCACGGGAAGAAAAAGAGGGAGTTCGTCGTTTTTCATGTTCGTTGGGTACATCCAGTCCCGAGCTGCATCGGCTCATTGAAGACGATGCAGAGGGTATGTCTATGGTGGAAAATTCTCCATGTCGGATGGATCTGAGGAAGGATGTCGAATTCGCTCCTCGTCGGTGCTCTTCGTTCTTCTTTGGGATTGTTTCTCCAACTCTTCTCTTCCTAAGCTCTACCAAATGAGAAATACCAACCAAAAATAATAGATTGTTTATTATTTTAGTTTGTGCACAAAATTCAAATTGGTGAATTAAATTTAATTGGCCCCACCTAATTAATGCATGATTATTGGCACAAATAAATATGTGGAGCTGACACCAAGTAATTAAAGGGGAGTTCAAGAGGCTCTCCCTCACTAATGAAGGAGAGTGATATGGATCTACTCTCCTCTCATCAATAGGGGTCAGGTGGTCCCCACCCCTATTATTCTAAATGGTAGGTTATGTGGTCTCAGATGCTCCCCACATCGTACCCTCTTGTGGGAGGTAAGATTCAGGTGGGCCCCACCTGCATAACCTCTTTTGGGAAGTTATGGTGTGGTGGACCCACCTCCAACTTCCTTGAGGAGGTTTTAACCACCAAACACCCACATGGAAGCTCAAATAAAGTAATGTGAAGCACAATTTACTTTATTATTTTCCACAAAAACCCAAAAACTAAGTATTATTATTGACCATATACCGTCAAGGTGAATGTTTTCTTAAGAGAAAATCAGCACGGAATGTTCAATGGTGCCCTCATCTATCAATTCCGAGCACCAGTTCAAATGTTATAAATATCAGCTCTTATGTTTACAGAAGGTACCAAAAAAATTTCATAAATTGATTCCGGGCACATCGGGCCTTGAAATCATGCGCCGTCAATTTTCATGAACTCATAAAATTTCCATGTATTTATACAAAAACATTTCCATGGGAATTCAGGGTCTTTATAAAATTGAAACCGAAGGCCGTAAATGACTTGAGTTCATTCAACTGGAACTAGTAAAATTTAAAATTTAATAAAAAATTATTAATTGTAAATACATAAATGAAAATATAATTTTTTAATAAAAATCAATATTTTTTAATCATCATTGAAAAATCAATATTTTTGGAAAATTATATAAAATTCAACCAAAGATCGTTTTTAAACAATAGATTCAAAAAAAATTCATATAAATATTCTTTAATTTTTTTTATATTTTATATAATAATATATAATGCATGAAAATAAAATTTCATTAGAAATAGAACATTTTTCCATTTCATTGATAAAATAGCACATATACTTAAAATGAATACATACATATACATACATATATATATAATATAATTAATGGATGTATTAAAATTATATATAATAACATAACTCAGGTTGTTAATATCTTCCCCAAATTGGAAATTTCATTCACACTATTTTATTCATCACATAAACAACTTGAGATATTTTTTCTGTCATGTCATTCCTCGATTCCCATGTTTCTTCGCAACCATTTCAATTTTTTAAAAAAAATTACATGATAAATAACATTATTCCAAAAAAACATAAATGTGTTAGTAATCAATTGAGATTTTTCTTCTTATAAATGGTTATCATAAAACTAAACTAATTTCTTGATTAAAACTTGAGATAAGTCTTTGATACATTTTTATAACACCAACACAGAAAATATGTTTTGTACTTGGGATAATCACTGAGGAATTGTCACTCAATATGTAAATTTTCTAATATTATCATAGACTTCATATATTTTAATGAATTATATAATTATTTTTCCTTCTGTACCTAAACATGTAACACTTTTCAATAGAAAAACATTATGAAAAAATGATCACCCACCTCAAAAGAACATTAATTCGTCCATTAATATAAAAATAATCATCAAACTCTAATCCATCCCCATATTCAATTGAATCATATTTACTTTCTCAAGGTTTTAATATAAAAACTCTAGTTTCAAAAACATTATTTCTGCTACAACATCAATTATATTTGAAGTTTGACACCTCTATCTATATAATTCCCCAAAATGTGATGTATGTATACTAGAATAAAATAATTTACATTAAGAAACACCATCTGAAGAATGATGTTAATTCCAAACTCCCTACTAGACCGTTCAAAAATACTGAATCATATCATCAAAGGATTGAGTAATTCATTTATTTGGTCTATTAGAGTGTGCATTAAAATTTCTACAGAAATTTCCTTCAGTAAGTAATTAATTTTTCTGTATTTCCACTAATTTATAGTAAACCATAAATAACTGTTTGATACAATGGATAAATTTACCATGTATAACTTATATATCACTATGATTTATAGTTAATGAAATTGATCTAAATATATATCATACCGAATTGAAAGGAAATATGTACATTTTTATAATCTATCTATTATAACAAAAATAACAACTTTATATGAAATTGTCTTTGGTAATGCACCCTGAATTCAATAGATATATTTTTCCATTTCTACTCTAGAACATTAAATGGATGAATCATTGAATATTAGAAATATTTTTTTGGTTTAACCTATTTACAATTCAAGAATTTCAACAAAAATTATGAATTTTCTCTATTAATTTCATCCCACTAGTAATACTTTTCAAGGACATCATACATCATAATACTACTAGGGTGAATGACTAATGGGTAACTATGAACTCCAATCATGTATTATAACTTTCAATGGGATTCAAAGGTTCTAAATAATCATTTTCAAAATACAATAACACCTTATTCAAATAAAATAAATTCTTGAAAGGTAAACTTAATAACATATTATACCTTTTCATGCAATGCATGATCCACCTTTTGAGCACCCAAAATTATTTCTGTTTGGGATAATTTTACTAACACTTGAATCCAAATTGGGGGAGTTCCTATACGCGTAATGTTATTGTGAACACTCATCATTTCATTGTCCAAAGGACATTTTTCAATATAGAGTCTTAGTTATATATAAATATCATTGTGAAATGACATATTAGTATAGTGAACAAGGATTTGTAGTCATATATATTACATATTTTCTTGATGAATTTTCAATACACTAGAAAAACACCAGAGGACAACAAAAGTATAGTTTATTTAGAGACGATGTAATCATTCATCCATGTCAGTGAATGATCATCAATATTTCCCACATATATCATCCCATTAAGAAAACCTCATTGAAAACCCCTATGTAATTCCATTTCCCATATCATTGGAAAAGTAATTTTGTGAATGGGTGAGTTTAGATGATACACATGGATGAAAGGGTAATAGTTATGAATATAATGAACAAGATAGAATTAGAATAAGAGTACATCACATAAAAAGAAAACCCTAATTATCAGAGATCAGGATTTGTAGTCATTTCCTACCATTTTTTTCATAATACATGAATAATAAGGTTATAAAATAAGAGGATATATGTGATAATAACATTCACATAAGAATTACTTTTGTGTAATACTCATAATCACAGATAATATTATGTCAAGGAAACACACCCTGACATTATTTACAAGATAGGATTGGGATAACTAAATGTATATGTGAATTGAGTATAGCATAAACTCTCATGTAGTCTCATTCAATCTTTGTGTAACCACATTTGTATCTCATTTTCAATATTTTTATAACCACTTCTGTACCATAATTTTTTGTTTATATAAAACCATCCATGTACCCTCTATGAACAATAAATATTTATTATTAAATAATAAAATAGATTTAGATATAAGTCACACCCATCACATAATAAATTTCTTATATATGTGTTCTACAAGATCATAAAATATTAATAATGTCACATCTCACGAAAGGAAATAGATTTCATTAATATATCATCATATCATAACAAATTGAAAAGAAATATGTTTCATAATCATCAAAGGATAACCCATGGAAAACGAATCAGGTTTCTACAGAATCTCATCGATGTATAACATGTGAAAGAGTAACCAGCTACATAAATGTTATTAAATCATAATAATATTACATTTAGAGAAATAAAAATTTATTTATTCATAGATTATATCCGTTGTAGCGCATAATAAGATTCAATAAATGCAATATTATCTGGAAAATAATTTTTATCGATCTTTAAAAAAATGGGTAGGGAAATATAAAATTTCATTCAAATTAATTTTTAAGAGATAAAAATTTATAAAAATTATATTCATTGAAAATAATATATAAATAATAGGTTGAAATCAAAGAAAAGTAAAAAAAATTTATTTACATATTCTTTGTGCTGCAAAAGTAACATTTTAAAATATAAAAAAATTTAAAATATTTTACATTGAAAATATCATCGAATAAATATAGAGCTTCCTTAAAACAATTTAATGTTCATAAATATGAGAATATTCAGTCATTCCATAAACTTATTATACAGTTATTCGATTATAACTTTTCTGAAATCCAAACAATAATTTCTTGGAAAACAAAATGAATATTCTCTTAAAAAAAATTAAATTAAAAGATGGTGGAAATTTATTTAAAAATCATATGAGAATAACGAAACAATTTTATAAAATATGGTTTTAGAATAAAATGTATTTTCAATAGAAGTTAGAAATAAAGACTAATTTTTTTAAAAGCATTTTCAAAATATTCATAACAACAAAAGAGTGTGTAAATATTTGTATTACATTAAAATACTATGAATATGTAGATAATAATAACATTTACTTTTTTATGGAGTGTAGGTTATTAATATTTTATCATAAAAATGATGTACATAAATAATCCCAATAAACGATGATATTATCACATAAAATCATTACAATATTGAAATTGTTGAATCATAAGGCCCAAGAAAAAATAAAAAAATTGAAATAAAAATATCTTGAGGATATATAATATTATAATATTACATATATAATTTTATTTATATATAACTTGTAAAATAACATAGGTTTATAATATAATATATGTTTGAAAGAAATAAAATTGAGAATGAAAAATCCTTTACCACTATTTTAACTGTTATTTATAAACTTAATGAAATATATAACCTCAAAATGGTGTATAATTAACAAAAAATTTCAGGATAATAGTAATGAAACTGATTCATGGGAAATTTATACACCAGATATATGAAAAATATGGTGGATATGGCATTTGTGAACCAGAATATTTGACTGAGATGTAAATACCTTAACACTAACTAATATATTAAACCTTAATCCTTAATAAATTAAAAAATAAAAATAGATATTAAATATAATTAATATAATTAGATTCATTATTTAAAACATCGACGGGGTAGTATATGAAAAATATAAAACAAAGGAACGGTGAATTTTAAAATGTCTCATAGAAGTAATAGAAAGAATAAGATTTCTTTACTGTAAGTCTTGTCATTATTTCTAAACATGAGAAAATAATATATAATATATATAAATTTATTATACTCATATTAATGAACCTTATATGTATATATATATATATATTACAATATGTGATTTATTTTTGTCATTTTTTTAATCGTTTATTAGAAACACAATGTTGATGATACATTTCTGGTAATAACCACAAAGATTTTTGAATCTGATTTGATTGGTAAATTTTTTCAAAATAATATTATCATGATTAAATCATATCCTTAATTTTAACAGGATGTATTTATTATATATATTCATAACATAATAATTGATAATAACATATAAAAAATATTGATAAAAATTGAAATATATTGTTAATGGAGATGTAAGCCCATACAGTTGTACGAACATTACATCTATATTCATAATATATTAAATTAATGAAAAATAAATGATATATTATAATATAATAATAATATTTTTTTCATATATTTCAAATATTTCATTAAACCCATCATATTATTTTCCCTATAAATCATGAACGAATCATATTACTTCGATTGGCTGTAGTCCACCATATACACGTGCGATGTTAATGTATTCTCATTAAATAGAAATAATGAAGGTAATGGTGATATAAAAATTAATAAACCATAATAATATGACATATATTATTTGTATAAAATAAATATATATTTAATGCCAACCAAGAGAGGTGATAATGGAATGAATAATGCAATTGACTTACTTGGTGGAAGTCTACCTTACAGAAGAACGATGATTTACTAACTCTTTTGATAGAAGTGAAAACTTTTTTAGGTAATGAAAATTACATAAAAACATCTCATTATAAGAAATAAACAATGTATTTTATATAATAAATTTATAATAATAATTGAATGTGAAATAGGATGAAATAAAAATAAAAACCTCATTGACGAATTTTACCTCTTATTTGGTTATCCTCCATAGGGTGGCACAAAAATCCCTCATAGATAGGATTTATATCAATAGAATGTATTCTATGATTAGAGGTGTGATCTTGGGAAGTGATATGGGTAGGTATAGGATGAACCAAATGGGTGTTAAAGTGTGAAAATGAGAGGAGAAAGTGTGGCCTTTTATAAATGAGGTGAGTGGGACACTAATGAATTTTTATAAGAAAGAATTCCACCAACATTGTTTTCAAATAAAAATGAATATATAATATCTTATTCTCAATAATAGATGGTATGAGTTATAAATCATTCAATAAAATGGTTTTTGGACATATTTTGCATCATTTATATTGCTATTCTTTTTTTGATAAATGACCAATGTAAACCCATTTTTACCTTAATGGAGGTAAATAATTTATAATGTTTTTTATAATAAATTTTTTAAAACATATGATGAACATGTTAGATAATATAAATTAATATGATAAATAATACGAAAACTATTTTTAGGAATTCCATTCATATAAATGGGGAAATTTTATTTAAAAATTATCTTGTAGATTTGATGTGAAGGTGACTTACTAAAGAGAAAATATTCCCAGGCTTATCAATTTTTTATATAAAAAATGTGGAATTGATCCCAATGAAATATATTGTAGTAATGGAATTCAATTGTTATTATTTTTTTATAAAAATAGTTTAAAATATAATTTAACATTAGAAATAAATAATACCAAAAGGCAGTTTTCAAATAAACATCATTATTTTTCATTATTCCTAAAAAATTGATTTTTTTTTAAAAGACCATAAAATTAATTTAAGTTAATTTATATATTATGATTTCCGAAGTAAATTTTATTTGATCAAAATAACGTTATAAAATAGTCAAAAATAAATTTTTTTTTATTATCATTGTAACACCCCTGGAAATAGTGAGACATAAAAGGAAAAATGTTACTACCCATGTCAACAAGGTTCATCTTTCGTTTCATGAGTATAACTGATTTGAACTCCACTATTAAGCATGCTTGACCTAGAGTAGTATTCATGATGGGTGACCTTTTAGGATGTTTCCCATGGTTTCTTTGAGTGAGTAAAAACGCATTGAATGAACCTGTGTTGGCCTATGGGGACATTCATTAGCATGGTAAGCGACCCTAGTGAGTAATAGCCTATGGTGTGCTTAGAAGGCAACCAAGGTATTACCGAAATCCCATGGGGTTAGATGAAAACATTCATGGCCCAGTGATGGAGGTCCTGGAAATTTTTATCAGAGGAGTCAGTTCTACGGCATAACGCAGGACTCCAATCTTTCTTTTTTGTGAAGCAATAGTGTTAAGGGTACTGATTATGATTTTCAGTTTAGGGAGTCCAGTGTTGGTGCGGTAGCAGATGTATCCATACACCAGGACCCTGACATTTAATTTCCGACTCAGTGCACGAAAACACTTATTGCGTGTGTGTTTTCAAGAGTTTTCATAGTGAAAACTTGAGCCAACTTACCAGGTATTGCTTTTGACTATGGCACACTTATTCCTTAACAGGATGCCACTGTGTAGATAGTCATCTAGGGTTCTTGAGAGAGTATATGATGATGGCCAATCGAGCGACTAGGGTCCAGTGCAGGGCCCACTTACTATGATTGGAACCTTCAGGTGGTGTATCAGTAGCACCACCACCCATTGTGCATCAGATGCCACCAGCCGCACTGGTGGATGGTGCACGCCGATTGAGAGTTTTCTACGAGTTCTAGCAGTAGAGGCCTCTGAGGTATTGAGGCGAGGCAGATTCCCACACAGCTGAGGGCTGGCTAGAGGCAATTGATTGAGTTTTCTCCCTAGATGAGACACCATTAGAACATATGGTGATCTTAGCCCCTAGAATCTTTTAGTGAGTGACCATGAGGATGGAACACATAGTGATGAGGCTTTGGTATGTGGACATTTGCGTGATATTGTACCTTCAGGTAGTGTGTCAGCTATATCACTACCTGTTGGTCCGTAGTTACAACTGTTGATACAAGTAGATGACACATGTAGGCTTAGTGCATTAAACGTGTGTCAGTATCAGATACCCATCAGGTTCTGAGCCAAGCCCGAATCACATGTGGCTATGGAATGGCCTGAGGAGGTGGCTGAGAGTTCTCTAGAGCTTATAAATATTTTTTAGGATGACTCTTTGGTAGCTGATTATTCATTGAGGCGTACCGATCATTCTTGGTACTCGATTAATACGATACAATTAGCGATTTGGGTCGGAAATCCGAGCCAGCACCTTTTTTCTAGATGCTAGAGAGAAGATTTTGTGGTTGAATGTTCTTTGGCTAAGCAGATACAGCCAGTGAATGTTAGCATTGGGAAAGCATGAAACCGGTGCCAGTCTCAGAGACTTAATCCCTTAAAGTGTTTTGAGAAGAGGAAGTGTTAAGGACAGATGAATCTATGGGGTAGCAGACGTGGAAGCAGTGCTTGGAGAGCAGCATGAGATGGTGTACATTTCGACATGTTACAACCACCCGCCTTGGTAGTCCCCGCCAGGGTCAGGGAGTTGGAGAGTAGGGGAATAGAGTTGTTGTATGCGGTCACGGAGTGTGTCCCAAGGGATCTTTGAATGATTTGAGGTATGGTTTGCGTCTACTAATAGATGTTGTATCTGTCGAAAAATGTACAAATCATTCATTCCTTCCACGAATCATGTCCCAGACCTAGATTTTCTGGTAAAACCATTGACTTGACCCTCACATCTGAAGATACCTTTGGGAGGAGACTCGATAATCACACTTACGCCGACAATGTGACCTGACCCTTGAGGTGAGAGTTTTGGTTGGAACCACTTAGTGGAAGCGTTGAAGCCTTACAACGTTAATTTGGGTATGGACTGGGAAACCACGGTTCATACATAGAATCACTGTATTATGCAAAAAGGTTGTGGTTTATCAATAAAGATGGGATGAGGTTTTCCTTAGTCGGAGAAAAATCAAACCCATGCAGCACACGTTAAACTCATGCATCAGAGGGTGCAGCTGATCACTCTTTCGTCGGCTAGCCTTACCCTCGTGGCAGTAGGAGTTCTGAGTTTTCAGTTCCAAAGTGCTGTGACAGAACATGGAGACATTTTTTCAAATGATTTTTCTAGAATTATCCCCTCAATGTGGAGGGACTTCTGCTTTGGTTGGATACTACCAGAGGATTGTTCCAGACTTTTCCAGAGTTGCAGCACCTCTATCAGCCCTGAAAAAAAAGGGGAAACCCTTCATGTGGTCGGAGAGATTCCAGCAGAGCTTTTAGGGGCTGAGGCAGAGGCTGACTAGTGCCCCAATCATGAGGCATCTAGAAGAAGGTGTAGGGTACATAGTTTACTGCGCCACATCAGAGACCAGACTCGAGTCTGTCTTGATGTAGGAGCGAGCAGTGATTGTGTATGTTTCTCAGTAGTTGAGACAACATTAGTATAAATACGCTACCCATGACCTGGAGTTAGCTGCAGCGGGATTCACCTTGAAGATTTGGAGATACAATCTGATGGGAAGAATGTTTGATCGTGTACTCCAATCACGAGAGCCTCAGTTATATCTTCTCTAAGAAGGGCAAGAACCTGAGATAGTGGCGATGGCTTGAGTTTCTCCAGGTCTATTACTTCGAGATAGTCTATACTACGGGAAAGGGTTGTTTGAACCATGGAAATTCAATGCATGTATTAGAGTATGGTTTGTGTTTGTTTTCAATCCTCAGTAGAAGTTCAGAATGTGTTCCAGTAAAGTGATCTTACAGTTCAAGCAGGCAACAGTATTGAAGGTGGTTCCGTTTCACTTTGTTTGGAAAAATTTTGGGCCTCAAAATCAGAAAATGAATACATGGACTGTTTGTAGAAGGAGGTGGGCGCAAAAAAAGAGTGGTGTGCGAAAAACAAGGGTTTTGTGAAAAATATTTGAGTTGGGGGTGAAAACAGCATGGTGCGCAAAATAGTGGATCGAGGGTTTTCACGCTAATCGTGTTTCGGAAGCAGAATGTCGAAAAATGGGAAAGGCATGGGCTGTGTGAGAAAACTCTAGATGTTTGGGAAAAACTGTACCTGCCCAAAATATTACGTGCAAAATGAGTGGTTTTTCGCGCCATAGGGTTTTTTTGTGTGGGGTTCTGAGACACCTATAAATAAGAGGTGACCCCCCCTCATTTCGTATGGTTTAAGACTTAGAGTAGATTTGAGGTCTAATGTGCATAAATGGTTCACGTAAAGGTCTTGCACAAAAAATTCGAAGCTGTGTAAAAAATTCTGGGTTGCACGTAAAACATCACGCTATACGAAATATTCCGGCTTGCGCAAAAAATATGAGTTGCATGAAAAATTCAGGGCTGCGTGAAAAAGGTAAATCTGCATATAAAAATTGAGCTGGCACATAAAAAATTTAGTTTTGTGAAAATGGGTGTTGTTTTGTGATATATTTTTCCACGCAAAAAGGAAATATTGCGCACAATAGTAAGGTCTTGCATGAAAAGGGTTGGTGTTGCACTCAATTGTCAATGAAACATGTTTTCACAGTCGGGTTATCCGGTTCAGTGGATCAGTGCATACAAGTGCATCATTTCAAAACATTGACGCAAGCAGATTATCGTGCTATGTAGAGGTAAAGACTTCAAAGCGAATCTATTGAATAGATGTGCACGTCTATAAACGCATTGTGACAACACCAAAGGCAGTGAGCCAGGGGGAGTCAACGGGAGTGACACGAGGGACGCAGTGGGATATCCCTTAACAGTTGTATAGGCTGTGAGCCTAAGACATAGTTACTGTTTCCGAACCTTTGTAATCCACAACTAGTGAAGAATAATGTAATTTGGTACGAACCACAACCTGTCGACGTATGCTCCTTAGACGTAGCGCTTAGTGGTGAAAAAATTAAAAAGTGAGGTGTGTTATCTTTGAATGTGAATTTTTTATTATTTCTCATAACCATCATACAGGTTAAACTAGTTCTTACCAACGTGGGAACAAGATCCATCAGTTTAAAAGAAAAATTTGACACCCTGATTCACCCCTCCCCTCTCAGTAGAGTTGGGGACATGAATGCATCCACAGAAACAAGGAGGATGAGGAATAACACACAACATCATTTATGTCAGTTGTTGATCCATCCTCATTTGAACAAGCAGTAAAGGATGAATCTTGGGAGAAATCAATGAATGAAGGGTCATATCAGATTGACAAGAATCCGACATGGGATCTTGTCTAGAGACCTGAAGGTCACAATGTGATTGGTACAAAATGGATCTTCATGAACATGTTGGATGAGCATGTAAGTGTTATTAAAAATAAAGAACGACTTGTATGTAATAGATACTCCCATATTGAAGGTGTTGATGTTGATGAATCCTTTGCTCTAGTGGATATACTAGAATCAATCAGGATTTTTCTTGCCATGGCACTCCAAAGAGGATATAAAGTATATCAAATGGATGTCAAGACAACATTCATGAATGGTGTACTTGAAGAATAATTCTATATTGAACAACCAGTGGGTTTTCATCTTGGTACTGATGAAATAAAGGTTTTCAAACAAAATAAGGATCTATATGGTTTGAAGCAGGCTCCACGAGCATGGTATTCCCGGATGGACTCTTATCTCAAGAATCTAGAATTCTAAATAGGAGGATTATATCACAATCTATATGTGAAGGATTATCCAAAAGATCATTTAATGGTTCTCGTCTACGTTGATGACATTATATTTGGTGGAAGAAGGCAGAAATCAGTGGATGAATTTTCCAATCACATGAAGTCAGAACCTGAAATGTCTATGAATGGAGAGCTCACATATTTCTTGGGGCTACAGGTGACTCAAAAGAAAGATTACCATTTTGTTTCTCAATAAAAGTATGCAAGAGAGTGGATGAAAAAATTTAATATGAATGACTCCAAACTAATGTCAAATCTGATTGCAGTTGGAACCACACAAGGATAGCCTGAGGATGGGTCCTCTTTAGATCCCACCATGTACAGAAGGATCATTGGGAGCCTACTATACCTGATAGTGACACAATCAGATATTGTCTCTGAAACATGTCTAGAGGACCACTTTCGATGTAATCCAAAGGAGTAACATATGGAGACAGTATAAAGAATCATAACATACATTCAAGGTACTCCTAACATTGGGTTATACTTGTCTGCAGACAGGGACAGTGAATTATCAGCATTTTATGATGCTGACTGTGCTGGAGATGTAGTTGACAGAAAATCCAATAGTGGTGGAGCATTCTATTTTTGGGTATAAATGAATTGTAAGGTTGAGTAAGGAAAAAAAAATTACTTCTCTTAGTACTACTGAAGATGAGTATATATCTGCTAGAATGGAATGCACTCAACTTCTATGGATGAAGAAACAACTAACAGATATTGGTGATGAGGGGAAGCAACCAATGGTTATTTACTATGATAATAAGAGCCCAATTGATCTTACGAAGAATCATGTTCAGCATTCTTGTAAAAAACATATAGAAAATGGGTATCACTTTATCAAAGAAAAAGTTGAGCAAGGTGTGACTAGAATGGATCATGTAGAAACAGATGAGAATGTGGCTTCTATCCTGACGAAGCCACTGTCAGTGGCTATGTTTGAGAAGCCTCGGTTGAACCTCGGTGTTCAGCAAACTCCTAGTGCATATGGAGTTTTTACAATACCCCTCTCCCCAGTTATGTTAACTTTTTAATCTGTTTATGGATGTGATGAAGTTTTGTTGGGGAGACATTGTCCAAGGGGAGTGTGTTTTGAGATGAACAATGAAAAATTACCGGTCTTTGGGTTTATTGTTCATGGGGGAGAAATGAATTAATTTAGGAATTAATTCAGGGTTTTCATCGATATGTAATGCTTCTGTGACACTGTACTAATTTTACTTGATTTTCATTGAGAATTCCAAAACACCAGAACCTAATTCAAGCTTCCTCTCTTATTTTCTACACCAAGAATTGCTCACATAGACTTAGAGTGTTGGAAGAATTGATTGTTGATTTTTTCATTTTCATGTGGATGGTGATCTATTGAAATTATTTAGTGATTCCCATCAAACACAAAGGGTGATATTTTTGAAACCATGACTATTCTATACATGAATTGGAGTATGGTTTGTGTTTGTTGTCAATTCTTAGTGGAAGTTCATAATGTGTGTCAGTAAAGTGATCGTACAGTTCAACCAGACAATAGTATTGATGGTGGATCCATTTCCCAGTGTATGAAAAAATTTTGGGCCACAAAATTGGAAAATGAAGACATGGATTGTTGGTAAAAGGAGGTGCATGCCAAGAGGAAGTGGTACACGAAAAAGGAGGGTTGTGCACGAAATATTTGAGTTGGGTGTGAAAAAAAACGTGGTGTGTGAAATAGTGGATCAAGGTTTTTCGCCTAAATAGTGTTTTGGAATGAGAACATCAAAAAATGGAAAAGGCATGGGAATCGTGAAAAATCAGGAGAGGTGCACGAAAAACTGTACCAACGTGAAATATTACGCGCCAAATGAGAAATTCTCATGCCACAGGGGGTTTTTCGAGTGGGGGTCTGAGACGCCAATAAATTAGAGGTGACCCCCCTCATTCCAAATAGTTTAAGACTTAGAGAAGGTCTGAGGTCTGATGTACATACATGGTTCACGTAAAGGGCTTGCGCGAAAAATTACGAGCTACATAAAGAATTCTGGGTTTAACGAAAAACTCCGGACTACGCGAAAAATTCTGGCTTGCTAAAAAAATCAGTGTTGTGAGAAAAATTCTGGGCTGCGCAAAAAAGGAAGAGTTGCACGTAAAAATTGATGTGGCACGTAAAATATTCTGTTGCATGAAAATGGTGTTGTTGCACGAAAAACTTTTTGCGCGAAAAGGAAATATTGTGTGCAATTTTAAGGTCATTCACGTAAAGGGTTGGTGTTGCGCACAATTTTTAGTGAAACTTTATTTCACGTTCTAGTTATCCGGTTCAGTGGTTCAGTGCGTACACGTGAATCATTTCTAGAATTCGATGTAAGAATAGTCTCGTTCTATGTAGAGGCAAATAATTCAATGTGAATCTATTGAAGATACCTTCACATCTATTTCCTGATTTTGACTTCACCAAAGGCCTTGAGCTAGAGGGATTCAGCAGGAGTGACCCAAGGGACGCAATGAGATATCCCTGAACAGTTGTAATGGTAGTGAGCCTAGGACAGAGTGACTATTTTCAAACCATTGTAATCCACAACTAGTGAAGAATAGTGGAATTTGGTATCACCGAAAACCTTTCAGTGTATGCTCTTTGGATGTAGCCCTTAGTGGTGAACCATGTAAAAAGTGTTGTGTTTTCTTTTTTCATATGAATGATTGATTGCTTCTCATATCCACCATAGAGGTTAAAATAGTTCCTACTAATGTGGGAACAAGATCCATCAGTTTAAAAGAAAAATTTGACACCCTGATTTACCCCTCCCCTCTCAGGGTGTCCCAGGGTCCTACATGGGGAACGTTGTAGTAGGTGCACTCAGTAGTAGATCTGGTATACAGATTCTAGGCAATGCGACAGAGCAGATAGCTGCTTTACAAATATCCTTTGTGGATAGAGATAAATTTGCCTTCTTTCAGTCTCTTACAGTCACTCCTCCCCTTCTTCAGCGAGCCAGGGAGGCACAACATGGGGACACTAACTGCGAGACACGACGTGCTCAGATATCCACAAAGTAGGCACCTGATAGATTTTCTGAAGTTTGGGAGCATGTCATCCCCTTAAAGGGA
The DNA here is from genome assembly GCA_963277665.1 of Viscum album. Taxonomy (NCBI): domain Eukaryota; kingdom Viridiplantae; phylum Streptophyta; class Magnoliopsida; order Santalales; family Viscaceae; genus Viscum; species Viscum album. The sequence goes on from OY728156.1 coordinate 325,022,998, forward strand.
TGTACTATGGTACCAATAGCACTTCAGGAGGTATTTTTGGGAGTGTTCCACAAATCCCCTCTAGCGATGCATCCAGGAGTGGAGAATATGTACCCGGACCTTCGACGACAACACTGGTGGCCATGTATAATGAAGACGGTTGCAGAGTTTGTCTCTCGATACCTCACTTGTTATCAAGTGAAGGCAGAGCACAAGGGATAAGCAGCCTTGCTCCACCCTTTAGAGATCCCATAGTTTAAGTGGGATAGAACATCCATGGACTTCATGACAGGTCTTCCATGTACATCTAGGGGTCACGTCTCAATTTGGGTGATCATCGACCGACTAACCAAGTCACCCCACTTCCTACCGATCAGAAATCAACATTCAGTAGAGAGATTGGGACACCTATATGTGCAGGAGATTATGCATCTAAATGGTATACCTTCGACAATTTTCTCTGATCGTGACACATGGTTTACTTCTCGGCTATGGAAGGGGTTGTAGGAGGCTTTCGGGACACATCTTTTTCTGAGAACCACCTTCCATCCTCAGACAGATGGTAAGACTGCGCGGACAATTCAGACACTCAAGGATATGCTCCTTGCATGTGTCCTTGACTTAGGTCGCAGTTGGGATGATCACTTAACTTTGGTGGAGATTTATTACAACAGTAGCTATCACTCTACCATAGGGGTGACACCTTTTGAGGCATTATATGGGTGACCTTGCAGATCACCTTTGTGATAGACTAACCTAGGGGAGTCAGCACTAGTGGGACTAGAGATGGTATGAGCTACCCTGGAGAAGGTTCAAATCATCTAGAAGTAGATGAAGACTGCACAGAGAAGACATAAGTTTTATGCTGACAGGAGATGGAGGCCTCTGTAGTTTGAGGATGGCGACCATTTCTTCTTACGGGTCTGACATCGACGAGGTCTATGATGTTTTGGCTGAGGAGGCAAGTTATATTCGAGAATCATCGGACCTTTCTAGGTCCTCAGCAAAATAGGTGAGGTGGTATAATGCCTGGCACTTCCACCTCCGTTGCACCAGGTGCACGATGTCTTCCACGTATCTCAACTGAGGAGATACGTGAACGACCCTTACACATCATCTACCATGGATAGCTGGACGTTGACGATGAGGCGACCATAATGGTGGCTTTTGTGGAGGTTGAGGATGGATCGGAGTGTGTCCTATGTGGATGGTCGATTGCTCTGGTGCTCGTACGCTGGCAATATGGGAACCTCTAGGAGAGAACATGAGAGTAGGAGGATCAGATGTGTGCTCAGTACCCCCACTTGTTGAGAGAGTTCATGTTATAGCTTACGGGGATGTAAACCACTGAGGTGGGGAGAATTTTACAACTAGAAATTTCATGGAATTTTTTTTCTTAAATACATGGGAACTTTACGAGTCTGAGAAAATTTACGCCACTTGATTCCGAGGCCTGATGTTCTAGAAATCAATTTCTGAAGTTCTGTTCGGGTATGTTCAGTAAACGCAGGAGTGAGATTTTTTATCATTTGAACTGATGCACAGAACTTAAATCTGAGGGCACCGTTGAACTCAAAGCACTAGTATTCACTTAAGAATACTTTCACCTCGACGGTAGTTGGTCGAGAATAAAATATAGTTTTTGGATTTTCATAAAAAAAAATACAATAAAGTGTAAAGCACATTATTTTATTTGATCTGCCTTTTGGTGTGTGGAGGTTAAAACCTCCTCATAGAGGTTATAGGTGGGGCCACCACACCTTAACCTAACATGAGAGGTTATGGTGGTGGGGCCCTCCCGAACTCAACCTCCCATGATAGGATTAATGTGGTTGGGACCACTAGGAATAACACCCCTACTAATGGGAGGAGATGAAAACCTCTCAACACCCCTCACTAATGAGGGGGGGAGCCTCGTGGATTCCCTCAATTAAATTAAGCCAACACACCTCCTAAATTGTGCCATCATAACATAATTGTCCTACCCCTTTTAATTTTATGTGACCACGTCATTATTTTAGGATGGTTTCTAGTAAATGAACCCTCATAAATTCTGAATAAGGTTATCTACCTCCCTCAATCTCTTATATAAAGGAAGCTTGGGGGAGGTTTTGGGATGACTTCACCAAGCGACGAAATACTGGCAATGTGACGCAACGCCCAACACTTGGAGGATTATGCCTTCTCTAATGAATAATGAAAAAACACCGGCAATGATCTTCCTCAGATGTCATCTCCAAACACCTACCGACATGGAGCGTCGTCAACAAGACAACGCAACTCGGGATTGGGAGAGCTTGGCGGACACGACGAACAAATATCCTCTTTATCTTCTTCCCACAAATCTGTAAATGAATGAAGACCGACAATCAAAAGGTAGGGGGTTTATTACTTGATAATATTGTACCATTTTCTTATCTTACTCATCGGATAAAAAGGAATTGTAGAGGATGTGTTATTGATCATCTACATTTCATGATGATCCAAATGATACCTCCCTAAACGCGGAGGGTGCGGGCCAACCTAACATGGCCCAACACCCTCCGTTGATTTTCTTGCTTGTGGTGATATTAGAGGCAACAACGAGATGATGAAGGAATCAACAACAAAGGCCGCGCTACCCGCGGAATCTGCGTACGGCACCGCACCCGCGGCCTAGTGGTGTTCCCGGCAGAACATTGCCGTCCTGGGCGCTCCCTTTCCGCCACCCCTTAAGCTGCTTGTGCCCTGCCGACCTGGACACATGCTTTCTGCGCACCCTGTCGGCCTGCCCGCGCCCCGCCCGCTGCCCCGCGGCCAACATCCACACTACCCCCGCCCCCTGTCGGCCTGCCCGCGCGCTACCCGCCCCCTGCCGTCATACCCTCGCCCTGCCTGGTGCCCCGCTGGCCTACCCGCATGCTGCCCGCTCTCTGCCCGGTGGCCCGCCTTCATGCTAGCGTGCGGCCCGTGCACCCTACTGGCTAGCCCGTGTGCTACTCTGGCCTCGCCGGCCTGCCCTCGTGCTTCCCGCGCCTCGCCGGCCTACCTGCGAGCTGACCGCGGCCTTCCGGCATGCTCGCACTTTTCGCGGCACCCTTCCGGCCTTCCCGCGCCCCGCGTGGCCTCCCGCGCCCTGCACTGCACCCCACACAGTCTGCCCGCGCCCTGACTTTGGGCTGAACCAACCAAGTCGCGCCGCCCACCCGAGAAAGCTCATGGCGTCCATCACATCGTTGCTGGCCAAACCAACTCGGCTTTCTACTCCAAGACACCCAATCTGCGCCCCACATGATGCTAGATGAACCAGCCCCAGCCTCCGGGCCGAGCTACGTACGTGGCGACCTCCGTGCCGAACTTCCCCTAGAGTCCGCTGGGTCGGGCCCAGCAGACCGGGCCGAATCTAGCGGGCTGACCCACCCAACAGGTCGGGACAGACAATGTGGGTCTGACTAGGTCGATCTAGACTGGGTTGGCCCTGTCTGTGTTGGGCCGAGTCGGTATTATCAGTTAGACTGGGCCCAGGCCCATTACAGACCATGTTACATTCTTTTGGCCATATCATTGGCACCGGACGTCCCTGTGAAGAACTGGCAGCAGTGTGGTATTCATGAAACGTGAAGGTCCCTTTGAGAATACCCTATGGGAGTTCAGAGTATATTTGAGATATTTTCAGGTTGGATCGTACATGAATCCAACCGGTTCCCCGAGTCTAAGAGGATAATAACATTGCGTTGAGACCCCTATGACGAGGAGGTAATTTTTGATACATCTGTGTGTTGTGATAATTCTGCGTGGGACATCATGACGGTTTATTGTATCGACACATGGCATGAGGAGTGGACCCTCCTAGAATATAGAGTGCTTTGTGGAAACCCTATGGCTGGTTGCACTCTGATGACTATTCTTGGATCATGTGGTGGTCCGAGAGAATAGCTGTTCATGGATCATGTGTTGGTCCAAAAACTCTTACTTCTATTTCTCTATCATGTGGTGGTCCAACAGTTCTTACATCTCTTCTTGGATCATGTGTTGGTCCGACTGAATAGCTGGTCCTAGATCATGTGTTGGTCCGACAGCTCTGATGGTTGTTCCTGGATCATGTGTTGGTCCGATAGTTATTACTTCCATTCCTCAATCATGTGTTGGTCTGATAGAGTAGCTGGTCCTAGATCATGTGTTGGTCCAACAGTTCCAACTTCTGTTCCTGGACCCAGTGTGGGTCCAATAGTTCTAACTACTGGTCTTAGATCCTGTGTGGGTCCGATAGATTATATAATTTAGTGGCTACATCTGATCATCTCTATCTCATTACATAAGTTGTATAACTGTGTGTGCAGAGTCAGTGTCTTTTGTGTTTACCTCATTATTGAGATAGATTGCTTGATAACATAGTTATATGTATGGACTTATACCTAAGTGTGGATATCTGTTGATTTCTTACTTTGTGTTTTATCTTTGTTGGATTTTGTGGGACATTAAGGGTCTCAGGGCCCCAATTGAGTATCGTTATACTTACCCCTACATTGGATATGCCTGCACCTCGTTGTGATGGTTGCAGACGACAGACAACACTGACCGAGGTTGAGTGTACAAGACTAGATAGTACCCGTAGGTGGACCACATGGTGTGACAGTTCACGGAGGAGGTGGGCGGATGTGGAGCGGTGTGGAGGCTATCTATACCTACCCTTCTGGTAGGATCCGTGGTGGACAATCCGAGAGCTTCTCTTCACCTTTCATCTATTTATCCCTTTTCAGTTGTACTTTTACTTTTAGTTGGGCCTGTATTTCCGACCCCTTTACTTTTCATCACTCTCTTGTTATACAATTTTACATTGTGTTTTGTATCCAGCTATGTACTCTTTTGTGTGTGTTTTCAGTTATAAAGGCAATGCCTTCCCATCTTAGGGATTTATGCCTTTGGTGCTAGTCACCATCCCTTAGCCTATGTAATGCGAGCATTGGGTAGTCACGGCACGTGCCTAGGGGGACGGGTCATGACAAATTGGTATCAGAGGAAATTTCCATTCAGAAGTGCATAGGCACAACCTGGGATGGAGGCTTGGGGTCCACAATGAGGGCGTTGTGCTTTAAAGGGGTGGATTATGTAACACCCCTGTAAAAGTGAGACTTAAAAATATAAATGTTACTACCCATGTGAACAAGGTGCACCTTTTTTCAGAAGTCTATCTGATTATAACTCCACAGTTAATCATGCTTGGTCTAGAGTAGTAATCAGGATGGGTGACCTTTTGGGGTGCTTTTTAGGGTGTGTGTGAGTGATGACAAAACACACTGAAAGAACATGTGTTGGCATGTGGGGATAGTCATTAGCCTGATAAGCGAACCTAGTGAGTAATAGCCTATGGTTTTCTAGGAAGGAAACCAAGGGTTTACAAGAGACACATGGGGATAGATGAAAATGTTCATTACCTAGGGAGGTGGGTCATGACAATTATTTTATGATAATATAGTATTTTTTGAATAGATACTAACATTGCTAAAAATTATGTAATTTTTTTATCAATAATAAATCATTAAAAAAAATTACACATAATATTTAAATATTATTATTTACAATTTATATCAATATGATTAACAGATATATTATTAACTTTTAAATAATAATAAATCGTGTTTTTTCATCTCATTGTCATGTGTTCGCAAGCTAACCCAGTGTTTAATGTAGCTCAAAATTAATGTTGGGTTTTATATAACATTTACTATCAATGAAATTTAATTTATTCTAAAAAATTAATTCATAAAAACATAGGGAGTTACAATATACCTTCCTTAAAATGAATTTAAACCATGGATGTTTTCACTTTGCAATTGAAAATTGAGGATATATAAACTTTATTTCATCATAAATTTCCTATTTAGATTCATCAAGATAGTTTTTTCACCAAATATACAGTTCCCACAAGTGTGGTTTTATTTCATATCACATCCTCTATTCAATCCATAATCCCTACTGGTTGTTCATTATATTTAATATCTTGCTCCATTGGTATGAAATTTGAGTTCATTACATTTCTTTGACTAGCTATGTACATCTTCTCATGTTATACATGGAATATATCATCAACTCCATAAGGGTTTTGTGGAAGCGACAAACTATAAGCTATGTTCCCCATATGAGAAATATTTTTAATGGGACAAATGTATCTAGGGATTAGTATCCCCTCCTCTCTTCTACAAAAAAATAACTATAGAGATCTCCTTAAAAACATCAAATTATAGATCACATCTATGATTATTAGTATAACATTACTGTCAACATTATGCGGTGAATACAGGTTTATTAATTCCATTAACCCTGTATTCTTATGAATATATTTTTCTAGTCCTAATAGATTAATTTATATAATATCAATCATGTACGTTCTTGTTAAACACTACTTTTGGGTATGGAATGTTTTCCTAGTACTGTCTCAACAGTACTCTATAAATTTCAATTGATTTTTATTCTCACAAATACTATTATTAGTTTTACTAATGATAATAATTTTTATTTATTTTATGAAATTAATATTATGTACAATATTTACTATGGAATTATATTTATGATTTTATTTCACAAAAAATATTTGATAAATTGTTTGGGATGAGCTTAAATATATTCTAGAAACACCATTCATAACCTGTGTTTATAAACATAATGTAGGTAATAAACCCTACATTCAGGAAAGTATGTATGTTTCATCAAATATACATTATCAGAAAAGTATGGTTAAAGAACATTTATTTGAGAGGAACAATTCATTTTCCTAGAGAATAAAGTATGTTAAAATATCTCTATGTAAGTAAGGAACCACAGGTTCTATAGACAAACACATGGATCATTAACCTTACTTTTATGATTAAACTTACATTTGGAAAATGACGGCTACATTTGTGAACTCTATGATTGGAAAAAATGTAATGAATGAACCTTGTGTTTGGTATTTTGCAATTTTTTGATGGAATCCTATGTTTGATTTCTCAACATCAGAGATTTAAATTCAATATTTTATCCAATATTTATACAATGATCATAATTTAATTTCAGGATGATTCAATTTTTGTTTATGACTGATTCAAGGCTCAATATAAATCATTCAAAAAATCATATTAAATATAGAAATTGACTCATATTTCTAAGATATGTTATGAATCCCATACATTTTTTTGAATTTTATTATATAAAATCTATAAGGAAATTTTATTGGAACTAGAAAATAAAAAAACTAATGCTTTTTTTATAATTTATCAGCTGCTGTTTTGAAAATATAGTTGATAATAATATATTATTTTGAAATTATAATATCAAGTATTCAAGTATTTTACCATTTTTATATTTTTTAGATCTTTAGAAACATTTGATCGACTCTATTATTCATAGAACACGCTGTACATTGTAATCTAACATGTTCAATATATTACTATTGTAATATTTTTGTTGTTGTTTGTTATTGGTTTTATTGAAGATAATTTGCAACTAGGATATCTTCAAAACTATTCATTCTTGAATACATTTTTTATGAATAATATCCATCTACTGTCCATTTATAATGCTTCAACTAAGATGTTCAACCTGAACATTCAAATCAAAATATTTTGATTTATTAGATTATAAACTACCTATACTCATTTGTGGTGGATTTTTAGTGTCTCTATCTACGTTGTGGAAAACATGTTCCTTGAAAATTAACTGGAATGATATGTGTTTATCCTTGTTTAAAATGTTTTCAAATGCCTACACTAAGTTGTAGTTTTCTTGTCTTATAATAAGGGGACCATTCTTGTGAAATTCACCAAACTCATAGAGAGTACATTGGTGGAGTTGACTAGGGGGAATTTGGTCTATAATACACAATAAAATGGCTATGTCATTTAATTCTATTCATATTATGTTTATACAATTTTCTAAAATTAGACACATCCACATAAATTAAAATGGGATTCAAATGGTATAATTGATAAAGATTATTCACAAGAAAATATTCACCAAAAGTTTTGTCTTACGAGGTATTAGTATGACCAAAAAATCGGTATCATATGATAGATTTTAAATTAAATCTACCAGATGATGAAGACCATAAGGCATATACAAAGTAGATTTCAATGACTGGTATAACATAAATATTGTATATTGTTCATTATCTATAATTAATGGTAAAAATTATTAATTATGTAAATCGTGAATGATTATATATCTTATGAATATTGAGTTAATATTATATTCTAAAATTTGAACTCCTTATTTGAGTCTTCAATAAAATAGAAACATGGACTGCTGAAATAGAAGGTAAATATGACATCAATTCAAAAGAAATGAATTCTATTATCCACAAACATGGTCCTGATAATTTTAATCATGTATCCTAATTTCCTAGTGCCTATGAGATGTAGAAAACCATTTTAGTTTCTTTTGAATAAATAAATAACAATAGGAAGATGTGTTATGCATCTAAAAAATTAATGTTTATCACATTTAGAATATCTAATGGTGCCCTCAACTGAATGATCAATGAAAGAGGTCATAAAAGAAATATAAAAAAATGGCGATTATTAGCATAAAAGAAAAATATCTTCAAAACCTACGTAGAGTTTATTTGAAAACTATACAGGATCCTCAAAATAAGATTTTTAAAAAGATCAATTAAATGCGAAATCCAAAATTTTCTTTATGGACGAAAGAATAAAAGGTACAAACATTTTACTCTTCTAATTTTGGTATTAATAGTTTCTAAAATTGTGAATTAGCTACACATTATTCAATTATAAATGAGAAATATTATTTATAAAAAAAGATTAAAAAATCATGGGAAAATGTTAAAATTGATGTTTTATGAGAAATAGATAATACAGTAATACCACATCATGAACATGTCGAAAAATTAAATTCTTCAACATCAAACTATAGTAGTAATGAAAAAATAATAAAATAAATTCATAATGAATTAGAGTCTTATAAAAGTACTACTCTTGTTTTTCTCAAATGAGAAAAAATCCTGAATGAAATTATTGGAAAAAAATTAATTAAAATTAAAAAAATCGGAATTGTAATAAAGGGTTAAAAATAACAAATGTATATGAAATACATTGTGCCAAATTCGATAAATGCTACCTTTCATTATTGTGGAACAAAATACCATTTCATAAAAACTATTATTTGAGAAATCTTCAAATTAGTTGTGGTAATATTGGTTCAATATCTAAAAATATTTCATAACCAATTTAAATAAATTATTTTAAAATTATGAAAATTGGGATTCCATGATCACTATTTTCTCCAACTGTAGTACCCCAGAAAACATGGGTTCCAAAATAAAAATATTTTTAATTTATTTTCCATGAAACATGTCACAAGAATATATAATCTATATGGTATATGGATAGTGGATGATCTAGGAACATGAGTGGAGACTCATCAAATTTTTTATTTGTTGACTCATATTGATGGATTTATAGTCACTATTATTGAAAATTAACATGGAACGATAGTTGGTGATTGAAATTTTTGAGATCCAAACACTATCTCAATATATAAATTACTATATTTGAAAGGTCTAAATAAAACTCTGATAATTATTTCTAATATTTTTAAGGATATATTCTATTTTTATTTCATGAATATTCTTTATTTGTGTTTATTAATAAATTCCTCTAATTTATAGAACCTAGTATTAATAATATTTTCACATTGGATTTATATTCTTTGTGTAAACAGTAGGTAAATTGTTTAACATCTATGAAAAATTAGTCCTGGTCTTGGAATATGATACTTGGTCATTTTAATATATGTTATTTTCCTAAAATATATATGAAACAATACTTTTCTGATCTCACTTGTAATAAATATGATTATTATAGACACTCAGATGCATACAAAATTAGAAAACAACACAAGTCATCATCAAAATATTTTAAAAAAAATTATGCATGTACACATCCAAAAATTATCCACATGGATTTTCTAGATCCATCTAGAGTATCATTTTAGGATGGTAAATTATATTTATATGTTTTAGTTGATGACTATTCTCAATTTTCATTGGTATATTTTCGGAAGAAAAAATGTAAAGTAATAACAGTTTATGATTTTTTTTTAAAAAAATGTATAAAATGGCAAAGGTTTTAGAATAATTTCATTGAGAACTAATTACTGTAGAAAATATATGATAAATAATTCAACTCTTTTTTATCAAATATGTATATTAAACACACCTTCTCTATACAAAAAACACCTCAAATAAATATGAATTATTAAAATAATAAAAATATCTTTTTAAGAATTGGAAAACAAAAAAGCTAAATGTATACAGTCATCCAACATAATTTTTTGTAGATGTTGAGAGAATAGCATGCCATATCATGAAAAAAGTTTTAATAATACCTATATTTAAATAGAAACTATATGAACCTTGGAATAAAAGAAAACCTAAGGTAAATTACTTCAATGTTGTTGGATGCAATGTTTATGCCTTGAATACTAAGGAAAATGGTGGAATGTTGGATGAAAATGCTGATGAAGGAATATATTAAGGATATAATGCTACTTATAAATCCTACAGGGGTTTTAATTAATTTTCATATATTTTGGAAGAATCATTTCGTGTGATGTTTGATTAAAATTTCTCTCTTTCTAAAGAAAATATCAAACTAATGATATTTATAACATGGTCAAAAACATGAGGCACAAATCCTCTAATGTTGATTGTGGAATTGATTGAAATGAAATTAATTCTAGTTTAGAAGAACAAGAAATTGATGAACCAAAATTTTCTTGCCTAGACAATTTATAAATGTATAGAACCATCATTTATAAATTGTTATAGGATACCTATATTATAAATTGGAACTATACAAAATGTAGGAAACCTATGAGAATTTTTTTTCTTTTTTCCCTGTTATGATATAAATCTATTTACGAAGCTTTAGAAGATCAAATATGGTAGTATGAAATACAATTAAAACAAAAATAATAAAAAATGAATTAAGTTCTGGATTTATTAGAATGTCTATAAATTTAACTAGTTCTAACAAAAAATGGGATATTAGAAATAAATATAATGACTAATGGATAATAAAAAATACAAGATTTGTAGTTAATGGGTATGGTCAATAAAAATATATATTATATGATGATACCTTTTCAGCTGTAGTTATATTATAAGCCATTAGAATTCATTTATCTTACATAGCTCAAATTAATTTCAAATTATATCTGATGGATGATAAATTTGGCCTTTTAAGTTGATATATAATTAATGATGATTATGTTGAACAACCTCATGATTTAGAAAATCCTAAAATTATTAATTATGTCTTAAACATATTAAACCCCTCTATGGACATCATCATTCACTCAGAGCCTTGTATGGATTATTAAGTTCTTTTCTTTTGAAAAAATTATTTACAATTGGATTGGAAGATCCAATATTTTTTATGAAAACAATTTTTTCTAACATTTTATTATTAAATATTAATTTTGATGATTATTTTTAAGTTCAAAAAATAAAAATATTTGTAATGAGTTTTCAAAATAGATGAAAACATAATTTGAAATGGTAGTAATTTTATAACATAATTTATTTTTTAGGATTTCAACCTTATCAAAAACATTATGGAAATGATTCAAATAAATTTAAACATATTTACTTATTAAAAAATTTTAAAAATGAGATCAATAATAGATATATAATTTCCAGGTTTACCAAAGTAAAACATTATTTTTATCATTCTAGAACAAAAGTTGACAATAAGTTATATAGATGAAGGATTGGTTGTTTTTTATATCATACATATAGAATACCAGACATTACATTTTCTGTATGTTTATTTACTATATTTTTATCAATTAAAAAAGTATATCATTTTATAACTTTCAAAATAATTTTTAGATATTTAAATGGAACTATTTTTTAATATCTTATTTATAAAAAAATTCAAATTTTAATTTAATTTATTATTCAAATCATTATTTTGGGGGTTATAAATTAAAAAAAGAAACATAAGGACCATGTTCTTTAAAAATATATACCATTAGAAATTATTAATACCAAATAATTATTAGCCGGTATTTTCACTAAACCACATCCCATTACAATTTTATATTTTATTTTGGGGGAGATATTTTTATTTAATTTCAAAAAATATATTTATATGTTTATTTCATTTAGTGAATTTATATTTAAGTAGTTTTAATTTATTTTGTTAAAAAAATTCGATTATTTGTTTTCATTTACATTAATATTTTGTTATTTTTATAAAATTACTATTTAACTTATTTTCAAAAATAAATTTTTGTCATTTTTTATTTTGTGTGTTTTCAAAAAAGATTATTGAATACACTATTTAATCGACACAAGAAACTTGAATTGGTCCACATCTATATGGTAATAATTCGAATTATCTTACCATTTCATTTTTGATATGTTTCGCCTTCCAAAAACCTTTTCATTATCCTAAACCTAAGAATACAAAAACATTCAGCCTTTAGATTCCTAGAAATGAAAAAATGTCGAGCGAACAGACGATGTTAAACCATGTGAACCGAAGCATCAACTTGTTCCCCAAACAAAATATTCTTTAAAGAAAGGTTTTTTGTTTTGAATGGCTATATCAGAGAAAATATCTTCTCAATAAATCCCTTACATTTCATGGTTTTGAGTTTTTTTCCCAATAATGAAAATATAGATTTAATTTAACAGGTTTAACTGAACCATGCTTTTTGAAGTGTTGAGTTTAGTTTTAGTGAATCTGAAGATATAATATCATAGAGAATAGATGATAATAAATTTTTTTATTCTTCAATTGAAATTGATCTAATTTTAAAATTACCATATGAATATCTATCCCATGTCGATGTTTGATTTATTAAAAATTAATATCATAAATCCAATGACATAATGTCTTTTTTTTGTTCAAGGAACCTTATGAAAATGTTTGTAATGGATCTTGAGGATGATCAGAATGTTTTGATCAACTTTAATCCAACTGATATTTCACTAAGAGTTGATAAGATGTACAATATTTTATATTGGTTTTTGTGTATTCTGTTTTATTATTAGTGATATAAAATTGAAATTTCATAGATATATGTTATGATATGTATGTTATTGATTCATTTCATAAGAAAGAATGAAATCTTATCCTTATGGAAGGATCTTATCCTTTATCATATTTATAAAGAACATCATTTGCCTTTTTGAATCTAGAGTCATGTGTAATAACATAAATTTGTATAATTATAGAAATCTATCGAAATTTTGTTATGTTTGTGTTACAGTGAATGAAAAACTAATTCGTATTGGTGTCGATGATCAGCAGAAGTCAATATATTCTTCTCAGTTGGAGAAAAGAAATTTTTGAAATTATGAAGTTGGAGAATACATTTTTACCTAGCCTAACAAGAGAAATCACTGATTGGATGATATAGAATTTATACAAGGATAATAAGTAGTTCTTGAGGAACATGTTTTCAAACCAAAACTCCAAGATAAACTATATCTTGAGGATCTAATATTTTTATATGGAGACACAACTCATTTATTTCATTTTGAAGAACCATATCATAGTAAGGATCGACATGAAAAATGTCAATCTCAAGAGCACCGGGTTTTTTTTTCAACGAGATCACCAGGAAAAAGATTCTAAAGGAGAGATACATGTTCAAAAGTTAATCAATAAGATCACTAAGATCATTGAAAATCATAAAATATATATCACTGGTCCTTCAAATGAATTAATTGTATATATTTTATAGAAATAACATAGGATGTTGACGTTATATATTATTCATGTGATATATCTACAGAGAATTCTAATATAAATCATGCATTTATTATATTTGTTGTTGCTTAGTCAATAAACCTAGATGAAGGAACATCTTAATCTCTATCAAATCCAAATGATGGTGTAGATATAAATTATAACAATTATCATGGAGAGACTACATGTCTTAGAGAAGAGTTAGAATCATCAAGGATATATTTTAATCATTTAAGGAATTCATATAATATATGAAAAAAAATTAATTCTTTTATGACACAACATTATGAAGTTAAAGAGTATTATATTTTAAAATGTTTTTATGCATTTTAATGGGAATGATAGATCATATTAGAGAGATAAAATCATAATCTTTTTATGAGACAAATTTTTCTAATTTTAAATGGTACTTGGGATACCAATTTGATTTATTCAATGGGACTATCAGTCTGTCCAGTGCTTCTATCAGTGACACAGAAACGTCACCTGAATATATTCAAGGTTTCAAGATATCAAAAAAATTATGGAAGATAGGTATGATAGTATTCCAAATATTTTTTGAAATAGTACACCCTTGTCAGTTTTGTTTGACAATCAAATATATGTTACTGAGAAGCTCTCTTCATGTGAATTAGGCTTCAGGAAGCTTATTTATCCGTTCAGTGGCATGTTTTATAACAACCCTAAAATAAATGATAATTTTCATGACTTTTTGAATGTCAATTTGATCGAAAATTTCAAGGTCATTAAATATTATAGCATTCTGATAAAATAGAAAGTTGAATATATTTTAGACAAGCTACAAGCATATATAGAAGAATTAATGGAATATTTTCAGCTATCTTAGAAAAAATAAGAGAGTAATTCTGACCAAATCCTTTCCCCATATCACAAACTGTCTATTTAATCCCAGTTCACAAGCTCAAACCAACACTATAGTTATATATTTTATAATAATAAATCTTCCAACATTCTTTTGGTCACGTTTGCTTCATTTTTAATTTTTTTATTTTTTTTATGACTATTGAAAGAGGAAATTTATGTGCATATTTTCAATAGAATAATAATTAATTTTTGATATTTTAATAATATAGAACCCATGTATTTTATTTTCTTAATACAATAATGGGAAATTTGGATTATAGAATGAAAATGTGGTAAATTTAGAAAAGTGCATAATTCTGGATTTTTTTAAAAATAATTACGTTAAGGGTATTTTAGTCAATTATTAAAAAATATTTTTCCAAATTGAGTGATGAATTTTCTGTTTGAATCGTTATTTTATTTCCTCCACCATTGTATGCTAGATAAGGGGCTGAATCAATCATCTAGGGGATTCAAAAATCAATGAAGTTGAAGATATTTCTAGGAAGACTCTGTGGACTCGACCACAGCAACCGACGTCCATCTCCACCTACACGCCTGCAATAGAATTTCTTACACATGGTATAGAACAAGGAAACATTATAACAACTATAAAAATAATATTTGGAAGTTTTGAATTCCTTAATAGTTTCATTTTATGTTATACTTTTAGAGAAAGCTTCCATGAACTTGCATTCAGAACTTCAAACTACTAATGAAAAATCTATAACGCACAAATATGGTCACCAATTAAGATGAAATTTGTATGATGAATGGAAAACACATTTAGGAGAAACATTTATTAAGGGGTCCCCATGTTATTTGGAAAATTAATGGGCCAAAAATGATACAACATTCGGAATACTAAAATCTACCAATAAAAGGGGTGGAGCTCTTACCTAAAAAATCATAGCAATCCTTCCCAATACCATCAAGGGGCACCAAATTGTGGGGTAAAAGTCCCACTTCAATTTTATTTATTTATTTTAATTTTAGTTTTAGGTTTCTTTTCTCATGTAATACATTCATATTTTAATTAATGAGTTTCCACCTTCTTTTCTACTTTCTTTCGTTTCAAACATCAATCTAATTTCTATATCTCTTCCATCTTTCCATCACAATCCCTATGAACTTCCCAAGGAAAGAAACATACTTGAGGATTGTACTTTGGGGAGGTTTTTATGGTGTTCTTCATTGTTACGACTTAATTTAAAATTTTATAAATTTATTTGTGGTGGATGGAGGAGTATGGAATTGGTGCGACTATCATCCACCATGACATTATTTCCAAAATAAATTCCTTTCCGATAATACACTTCTTCTCTGTACCTTATCTTAGAAAAAACCATAATACAGTGGAGGTGGGGCTCCCATAAGGGATGAAATGAAATATGGTGGAGCCAGGTCATTTTGGGATAACATTCTTCATTGAGGTGTTTTCATAGTTGACTATTAGAGGAGGTGTGGTTTCTTGTTTCGGATTCATGATGAAACCACACAATCTTTAAATAAAATGATGTTAACTGATTAACAAGGTTTCATAAAATGAATTATAAAATTTAATTTTAATTAAAAATAAATAATGACTGAAACCGTATTATCCAACCCTAGGACCCAGACTGTTCTTTCTAATCTTCACTCTGTATGCATCTACATTTATATTTTAATTATGAATTTCATTTTTTTAACATCACTAATTTCAAAAACCCCAAAAACCATTTTATTCAATAAATATTAAATACCAAAAAAATATTTATATTAGGTGAATTAGAAATTAGTTTTTGAACCAACTGTGATGGTTCTCTTGTGTGATTACTATGGTCAGCCACTATGCCGCACTAGTAAAACATAGAAATTTTCTTTTGCCACGCCCTGCGACATGCGTGCATAAAAACTAGAAACACATTAATTAAAAATATATTTTATACTAATATTTTATTTTGAAATAATATTTTATTATATTGGAAAGTAAAATCATGGTTTTATTTTACATAACTACTACAACTATCGATCAAATCTGTTATTCGTAGAAGATGGTACACATTGAATACATACATGTTCAATTTATTACTATTGTAAGTTTGTTATTTATTTTTATTATTTTATTTTATTGAATTTCATTTTCAACGGGTATCACATCATAACTATTCAATCTAGAAGACATGAATTTCTAATTACCTAGATCCATATACAATCAGTTTGTACTGCTACAATTTTGATGTTTAACCTAGACCCACAAATCAATATTTTTTTATTTATTAGAGTAAAAAATACTCTTACTCTGTCACGGTGTAGTGTATTCTTCTTGATCTAAGATTTAGATTATTTTTTCTTTATAAAAAAACAATAAGGCTCTATGGTTAGCCTTGTTTTTTAAGGTTACTACTACCAACACTCAGTTGTGGGTTTTTAGTTTTTTTTATTCAAGGATCGTTCATGCGATATACTCCCATATAGATGAAAAAGTGTTGGGGAGTATAATATGGGACCTCTGTACCAAAAATCACAATAAATTGGTGGATTTACATATTTATATTTATCTACTGCTTATAAATTTTACAGAATAATATACTGTATAACAACATTAATCACAAAGGGATTCAATAGGAATAATACTTGAACATTATTAAAAAGACACAATTGAACCCCCTCTTGTGTAACTTTGTATTATTTTGACTTATCAATAGATTCATAATTGGACATCATAATTATGAAATGATAAATACTAATACAAGAAAAATCAATATTTGTAAATATTATACCCCAACCCCCATTTAAATCTATAAGACATCATAATTACGAAATCAAAAGGGTTTGATTTATTCTCTAATATGACCTTCATTGTGATTATGAAATGATGTGATGAAACTCAACATTGTTTTATGATATTTTTTAGTATATCTCTAGAAATTTATAGTAAACTTTGGATCTTAATTGTAGATAATGGAATGTAGTACTCCATGAATCCTTACCACATCTTTAATGTATATCTTAGAAAGAAGATCCAAATATAAATCTTCTTCGATACGAATTTTATGAGATGAAACTTAATGGTGATACACTATTACCCATAATTATCCCATCATCAAATATTATATTAACCCTAGACTTATGTAGTACCTTTATGTTATTTTCTAGAATGTTCAAAGAGAATCATCCTTTATTAATATTTTATCTAGAAAAATACAAAGGGTTGCATTAACATAAATTTATCATAAAATAACCTTAATCATTATAACCTCGAATCATATAAAAACCTAAAATGAGTGTCAAAAAATTGAACATATGATCAATATTATACTAATAAACCCATGACAGTATCCATACCTATATATTTAATCTTACTTGTAGATATATTTGATTCCAATATATAACTCACCGTTTATTCAAAAAATAAGATATGATAATATAAAAAATTTCAATTAGGATATTATGTTTCAATAGGTATTGATAGATTAAGATATGTGATTTAATCATTCTAGAAGTCTTGTATCAGGTGATAATCCATGAAATTTCAATAATGGGTGATCAATTGTATTTTAATAGGGGTCATTCAAAAACACAAAACATGGAATTGCAAACTATAAAGGGGAGGATTAGAGTTCCATAGTTATCATAATTCACATAAATCGTCACTATTAAATAATATTTCCCTTTTTAAATTTTATTCATGGGATTGGGAATAAATTACCATTATTATCACTCAGATTTTAGATCTTGTTAGAATATCAACTAAAATCATCACAATTTAAATAATTAAGTGTTATAGTTAAATTATTTTGATATTTATCATTATCTGTGTCATAATTTTTCTTTTACCCATTACATTAGTATTAAACTTCTTGATGACCTTATGTTCCACAAATAAGAAACATTCTAGTCTCTTTAAGACAATTTCCACCATGTTTCTTCCCACGTATTGAGCATAAGTGAAAGATTATCTTCATTCCCCATGGTTCATATATTTTCATTTAAATTTTATTTTCTCAACATAAATAAATAAAACATCAATTTAAATAGTTATATCAGATAAGGTAATGTTTTAATAGCTACTTATATATCTTTTATCCAATTTACATTGGAGATAGGTTTTTATGAAACTGAAAAACAATCAACCGTACATCCAGTTTGGATGATAATACTTGAATCGTACTTCACAGGTAATGAAAATTTTCCTTATAGGTACCAATAGATTTATCATCATATTTATTTATATAAAGGATCTCATTATTTTTCTTTATATAAAAATATGAAGAATTTTCTTATCAAAAATAATTTCTCTAACTCATCCAAAAATGTAGATTCATTTTTCTTATGTTTTTACATTTTTTTGACAAGAGGTAACCATTGATCTACTTCACCCTCCAATTGTTAGATATCAAAAATTACATTATCATGATCATATAACTAAGGAATGGGAAATAATTTTTGAGTTGTTCTAATCTATTTATAAAAACCTAATAGATTAGAATTCCCACTAAAAGAAGGATGATGTTCCCCCATGATGGATTAAGAGGATTTTTTATCCCTCATTTTTATATTTACATGTCCAGTATGATTCATATCATATGAAATTTTTGTGATAAAATAATTATTATTTTTAATTCTATATCTTACAAATTTTGGTGGATCATGAGGTATATAATATCATTGTTCATAACAGTCAACATCAATAAGGTTGCATTAGGTTCTAGAAGTTAACTATAACAAAAAATTATTATTTTATTTACTATAATTAGAGTAGGGAGCCACATAATAGAAAAAATCACTTAGAGGGTGTATAAATAATGAAATAATTTTGAATAAATGATACTATAGGTTTATACAATGTCATTCATAGTTATCATATATTTAAATCCATCATACTGGATTATAAATAGGTTATGAATTTCCAATTTAGATCCCAAAGCAGTTTCATAGCATTTTGCAGTAAGGCCCATTGTTGTGTACTAAGTGAGGTTTATGTCATGATCAATATATGATTTTCACGGTTATTATCCCTTTTAAATCGATGGCAGAGCCTCGTCAACTTATAATATCTTTATATCAATGTAATTAACTATAATTAACATTAAATATACCTAAACAAAATTCCAGGACATCTTCCCACACATCGACTCATCAATAAACTTAGCCTTAGAGATATCCCTACACATATTCATATAAATATCCACATGGATGTCACAAAAATTTTCTCATCCAAGATTACAAAGGATATAAAAAATATTTACTCTAATCAAAACTTCCATGAACGAGGATCTTCATATTATGATATTATATATTTTTAGACAAACATTATATATAATACATAATCGTAATGCATTTGACTATAATATGTTTTTTTCTTGAGATACTAGGTACACACACTTTATATTTGGTGAAAGATTACTAATGATTCCCACAAAGATATTCACACTTAGTAATCCTCATATAGATACCCCAAAATATATATTTCAGGATAACCATGTGAATAGTAACATAATAAAGGGTTAGCTGAAATCATTATTATGAATAAACATGGGATATACATAAGTACAGTGTGAACACAAAGGTATTAGAACATGAGTACGATATATGAAAACCACACCTTTCATATCAAATATTAGAAACATGACTCATGGAAAAAAAATTATCATTTCAAAATACATGAATCATATGGAAATCAAATACCATTATCCATGAGATCATAACATTGGAATAAGACATATTTTTGTGGCATACTCATAAGTATAGAAAATATTATTTCAAGGATATCAAACAAGACAATCAATATATGTAGGGAAAAGGATAAAAATCCATGTACCTTCATCAAGATTGTGATGACCTCACATTTACACTATTTTTGGATAGGGATAACCACTGTTGTACCTTCCTTTTTTAGATTTGGCTAAACATGATCTTCCCTAGTTTATAGACTTGTTATAACCATTTGTGTTTCCTTTGAGCTCGACAAAAATTTATCAATAACTAATGAATTAGAAAGATACATAGGTCCCAGTCAACAAGTAATGTAAATAATACAATCTTTTTTCAAATTGATATTAAAAAATTAATCATATCATAACTAATGAAAATAAATGTGTTTAAAAATATTACAATATATGATAACATATGAAAAATAAATATATTGCATAGAACTATAGAATAACACATGGAAATTGGGTTTTATAATAATAATATAATGGCACAACCAGGGAAAGGGAAATAGGACTCGTAACCATCATCCCATCATAATCATAAACAAGTCTATGAAATAATAAGAATGATACCCTTGGATCATACACCTAGTATGGAATAGGTAATATCAATAGATTTAATCTTTTATAAAAAATAAATTCAATATATCATTTAAAACATTTCTTGATGAAAACAAATTTTAATTGAAATTTTTTTTGATAACTAAAACCATTTTTAAATTCTAAATATTTTGAAATAACCTCTAAATTTTATAATAGAATCATTTAAAAATCATATGATCATTCTTTTTGAAAATTTCCATTATTCTTTGAAATAAATAATAAAAACAATAATGAATTATGATAAAATATTTCATATAAATAAACATTGAAAATTAGTAATTAATATTCAATGAAAATAATTTTCATGGTGTCTATATGTTTTATTAATTTCATACATGTTAATAAAAATAATGATTATAAATTTTCAGTAAAATAAAAAAAAAGAATTGGTTACAAAATAACGTGAAGATTATCTTTAAAAAAATATGTGAAAACCAAAAGGGTTTTTTTAATCATTGGATAATAATTAATAAAAATTAAAACACATTTAGAAAACATGGTTTTGGAAAAAAAATTATTTCCCAATGAAGAGTGAAATAATTTTATATTTTTAGAAAAAAATTCCCTCAATTATTTTAAGTATGAAATGGTGGAAAATTTTACTATTAGTTTAAAATATCTATATAATTATAGGAAAATAAATATCATGAGTTTTTTGAGTGTTGGGTCATACCATATTATCAATGGAAAAATGATCATAAACAATATCAATAAACAATAAAGATACAATATAAAATCATTATCGCTTTTGTATCTTTTAATCGCATAACATAAGAAAGAATTGAGTAAAATGGAAAATAAAATTTAATTAGGATAAATAAATAAATCATATTACGTGCCTGAGGGACTAGATATAAAAATCATCAAATAAAATATGTGCATAACATAACATATATCACAATGACGGAAAATTGAGGCAAAAATCCATTACCACATGGGTAAAATAGAAAATATAAAACCTAAGGCACTTTGGAGATGTAGATACCCAACAATAAATATTTATTGATAACAGGTTGAATAGAAACATAATAAAGGGTTATCTCCAATCTTCATTAAAAATATACCTAGGATATACATAAGAATAGTTTTATCACAAGGGTATGAGAACATGAGTACAAAATATGAAAAACATTCCCTACATATCAAATATTTGTAACATGAGTAATTGAATAAAAATTATCCATTTAAAATACATGAATCATATGGAAATCATATACCATAATATGTGAGAAAAAATATAGCCCATACGAATATTTTCTTTTAAAATATAATTTTATGATATTGGATAATGTTATCATGAATTTATATCATAAATATCCTACAACTATTGATCTAAAAAATTATTCATATAAGAGGCTACACTTTGGAGACATAAAAGTTCAATTTATTACTACTGTAAGATTGTTAATATTATTTATTACTTCCTTTCACTGAATATCATTTGAAAACATGATTACATCAGAACTATTCATTCTTGAAGTCATTTATTTCTAAAGATGAAGATCCATATACTATCAATTTTTGATGCTACAACTATGTAGATTAGAATAAACCATCAAATAAATCTTTTTGGATTTATTGGAGTTACAACTACTCGTAATCAGTTGAGATGCAGTATTAGCTTCTTAATCTATGTTTTGAATTATGGGATCCTTATAAAATAACCATATTGATCTTTGTTTATTCTTCCTTTTAAATGATTCTATTACCTGATCTACGTTGTAGTTTTGTGGTTTTTTGATTGGAGGATCATTCAATTGAAATAATCGAAGATTGATGAGAAAGAATTGGTGGGTTGGACTATGGGACAATTATACCAAAGAACATAATAAATTGGTTGTAATCCTTCATTATATTTTTCTATTGCTTATAAATTTTATTGAATAATAAACTGCATAACTATATTAATCACAGAGGGATTCAAAATGAATAATTGGTGAATATAATTGAAAAGACACAATTAAACCCCCTCTTGTGTTACTTAGTATTATTTCGACCAATCAATGGTTTCATAATGAGCCAACATAATTCAAAAATGATATCTACTATTACAAGAAAACTAATAACAAAGAAAGAGTTAATACCAACCCCCATTGAAATCTATAGGACACGATGATAACAAATTATATAGTGTTTGAATAATTCTCTAATTTGACCATTATTATGATTATGATCTGATGTGATGAAACTCAACTCTGTTTCATGAGATTTTTGAAGACATCTATATAAATTTTAGGTAAACCATGGATCCTAATAATAGATAATTGAATGTTGTACTCTATGAATCCTTACCAAATCATTAATATATATCATAAAAAGTAGATGAAAATAGAAATATTTTTTGATACTAATTTTGTGTGATGGAATTTTATGGTGATATAATATTACTCATAATTATCTCAACCTCAAAGATAATATTTACCCTAAAGGTAACTAGTACCTTTACGTTTTTTCTAGAATCTGCAAAGGCATTCATCATTTAATAACATTTTCACTATATAAAAATACAAAGGGTTGCATTACCATAAATTTACTATAAAATAACCATAATCAAGATAAAATCCCATAACATAAAAACCTAAAATGGGTGTCAATGAAATTGAACATATTATCAATCATATAATCATAAACCCTTGATAGTATCCATAACTCTATAATAAATCATACAAGTAGAGATATATGATTCCAAAAGATAACTCTACCTTTATTCAACAAATAATATATTATCATAAAAAAAATTATATTTGGATACTAGGTTTCAAAATATATTGATATAATAAGAAATTTGATTTATTTCTTCCAGTAGTCATGTATAGGGAGATAATCATGAAAATATCACTAATGGATGATTAAATGTATTTTCATAGGGATTATTGAAAAAAAGAAAACATGGAATTCCCAAATATTAATGGGAGGATTAGAGTTCCCTAGTAATCATGATTAACAATAATCCCCACAATTTCATAATACTACCCATTTTCAATTATATTCATGTTTTCAGGAATAGATTACAATTATTATCCATTAGATTTTTGATCTTGTTAGAATAATTACCAAACTCTTCACAATTTAAACATTGAACTGTTAGACGTGAATTATTTGGAGGGTTTTCATTATCAGAATCATAATTTGTCCTCTACCCATTACTTAATTATTCAACTTCTTGATGACATTACTTTCCGCAGATATAAAAAATTGTAGTCACATTAAGACAATATCCACCATGTTTCTTCCCACCCATTGCGCATAACTGAAACATCATCTTCTTCTCCCCATGGTGCATTGATTTTCATTTAAATTCTATTTTCTAAACCAATATAACTCCAATATCAATTTCCATCTAGATATCACATAAGTTAATATTTTCATAGCTAATTATGAATATTATGGACAACTCACAATGAAGATAGGTTTTTGTGAAACTTAAAAACAATCAATCATACATTCAAGTTGGATAATAATACCAGAATCGTACCTCACTAGTCTTGTAAAATTTCATTATGGGTACCAATGGATTCATCATATTATTTATTTAGTTTTTGTATCTTATTGACATTATTTATATGAAAAATATGATTAATTCTATTATAACAAAATTATTTCTAAAACTCATAAAAAAATGTAGATTCAATTTCATTATGTTTCCACATTTTTTATTAGAGGCCACCATTGATCTGTTTCTCCTTCCAAATGGTAGAGATCAAAAATTACCTTATGGTGATCCAAACAGTAATGAATGGGAAATAATTTGTGAGTCATTTTAATCAATTAATAAAAAGCTACAGGTTTTCATTACCCCGAAAAAGAATATGAATGTTACCTCATGATTTATTTAGTTGATTTTTTCTCCCTCATTTTATTTTTACTTGTCCAGTATGATTCATATCTTGAGAAATTTGTATGAGAAAAGAAATATGATTTTTAATTCTCTATCATATAAATTTTAGTGGATCAAGAGGCACATAATATCATTGTCCATAACACTAAACATTAAAAAGGTTCTATCGGGTTCTATCCATTAAGTATAAAAAAATTATTGTTTGATTAATAGTAATAAATTATGGAGTGACATAATTTAAAAAATCATTTATATAGTTTTGAAAACAAGAAATCCTTTTTAATAAATGATTCTATTGTTTTATACAATGCAATTCATAGTTATCATATATTAAATTTATTCATACTAGTTCATAAATAGTTTGTGAATTTCCAATTTAGGTCCCATTAGAGTGTCATACCGGTGTGCAGTAAGGCCCATTATTATCCACTATGTGAGGATTAAGTCATGCTCAATATTGACTTTTCATCGTTAGTATCCCATTTAACTAATTTTCAGATTCTCATACACCTATAATATTATTAGGAGATGTAATTGATTGCAACTAACATTAAATATCACTAACTAAAATTCTAGGACATCTTTCTATACTTTGGATCATCATTAGACATATCCTTAGAGGCATCCCTAGACATATTCATAAAAATATCGACATGGATGCCACAAAAATTTTCCCATCATAGATTCCAATGGTTAACTAAAATATTCCTCTAATCAATACTACTGTGAACTAAGATTTTCATATATGGATATAATATATTTTTAGATCCAAATTAAATATATTCTGTAAACTTAGTCCTAAGGAGTATAATTGTTCATTATGTTGTGATACTTGGTGCGCACTTTATATTTCGTTAAAGATTTAAATTATGTCAACAAAGATATTTCCAATTAGTAATATTTATATAGATAGCCACAAAATATTTCATGATAACACAGTGAATAGAAATACAATAATGGGTTAGATCAAATCATCATTACGAAGAGACATTTGATAGACATAAGAATAGTGTGAACACAAGGGTTTTAGAACATCAGTTTAATATATGAATACAATGCCCTGAATTTCAAATATTAGAAACATGAGTCATGGAATTATAATTATCCCTTCCAAAGATATGAAACATATTGAATTAAAATAACATTACTTATGAGATCATAACATTGGCATCAGACATATTTTTGTTCCATACTGGTAAAAATAGAAAATATAATTTTATGGATATCCACCAAGATAATGAAATCATGTTATTCTAGGGATAAACCCCCATGTACCTTCATCAAGATTGTAATGAATTCCGCTTGACCCATTTTTTGGCTTGGACTAACCACTAGGGTACCAGACATTTTGATATTGGACTAACCATCGATGCACCCATGTTTACAGACTTAATATAACCAATTACGTATCCTTTTATCTCATAAAAAATTTATAAATAACAAATGAATTAGAACAATACAATGTTCTAACTCAACACATAATGTAAGTCATAAAATGTTTTTGAACAAGATAATTAAAACTTAATCATATGAAAACCAATCAAATGAAATGTGTTTCAATAATATTTTGATATACGATAACATGTGGAAAATAAATATGTTACATAATAACTATATAATAACCCATGGAAAAAGTGGGTTTTATAATAATACTATCATGTCATAACTCAAGGAGGAGGAATATGATTCATAAACATCATGCCATCATAAACTAAAACTTTTCTAAGAAATAATAAGAATGATAACCTTGTATCATACACCCAATAAGGCATAGGTAATATCAACAGATTTGATCTTTTATGGAAAATGATTTCAATATATCATTTAAAACACTTCTTAAAGAAAATACATTTTCATTGAAAATCATTTGGGAATCATATAACCATTTTTCAAATCCTAATATTTTAAATTAACCATTAAATTTTATAATGGAATCATTTAACAATAAGTTGATATTATTTTAATGGAAAAATCCTTTCTTATTTGAAAATAAAAATTTTAAAAAAATTAAAAATTACAATCAAATATTTAATTCAAATTACATATTTAAAATATAAGATTAATATTAAAATAAAATAATTTTCATGAAGTATATAACATTTATTAACTTCATACTTGATAAAATAATGATTGAATAAATATTTTCAGGAAAAGAAAAAATGAATTCTTTACAAAAAAACATGATGATTCCCATCAAAATGTTTTTTTCAAAAGTAAATAATGGTAAAAAATATTTTAAAAACATAGGATAATTATTAAAAAATGAAACACTTTTAAAATATGTGGTTTTTAAAGAAAATTTATTTTTTAATGAAGAGAGAAATAATTTAGGATCTTTAGAATTGCATTTCAACAATTATTTTATTATTGAAAAAGTGTAAAATTGTTCTATTAATTTAAAATATCCTTAATATTTATAAAAGAATATATTTCTTGAGATTTTTTTTGAGAGATTGGTCAAAACATATTATCATTGGAAACTTAATCATAAATAATATTGATAAACAATAAATGTACAACATAAAATAATTATTGATTTTGTATCTTTTAATTGCATTACATAAGAAGTAATTTCATAGAATGGAAAATAAAATATCATTGGGATAAACAAATTCATGATATGAAGTGCATAAGAGACTAGAAATTAGAAACATCAAAGAAAATTGCCGCATAACATAACTTATATCACAACGAAAAAAATTATAAAAAATCCATTACCACATTAGTAAAATTTAAACCGTAAAACCTAAGGACCTTTGGAGATTTAGATACCCAACAATAAACATTAATTGATAACTAGTTTAACAGAAACATAATAAAGGGTTTGCTCAAATCATCATTAAGAATAAACATGGGATGTACATAAGCATAGTATGAAAACAAGTGTGTGAGAACATGAGTATATATAAGATAACCATACCCTACATATCAAATATTTTCAACATGATTCATTTATTAAACATTATCATTTCAAAAGACATGAATAATATGGAAATAGAATACCATTATCCATGAGATAAAATATAGTCTATACAAATATTTTCTATTGAAATCTAATTTTAACATATTAGACAATGGTATCATGAATTTATTTATAGATATGCTACAACTAATGATCTAATCTATTATTTATAGAAGAGGTAACACTTTGGAGACATACATGTTCAATTTATTACTTTTATTTATTGAATATCATTTTCAATCGGGGTCACATCAGAACTATTCATTATTGAAGACATTTATTTCAAAAGATGATGATCCATCTACTATCCATTTATGCTGCTACAACTATGATGTTTAACCTAAACTTGAAAATCAATATTTTTAGATTTGTTGGTGTAAAAACTCATCGTACTCAGTTTTATTGCCATATTAGCTTCTCGATATTTGATTTGGAATATAGGTTCCTATTAAAAACATCAAGAAAATATGTTTGGCCATATTTTTAAAGGTTTCAACAACCTCCACTAAGATGTGGATTTGTGGTTTTTTTATTGGAGGATAATTATAGAAAAATACTCCATGATTACTGAGAGTTCATTGGTGGATTAGACTATGGGACCTTTGTACCAAAAACCACAAAAAATTGGTTGTGTTACTTTATTATATTTATCTTATACCTATACTTTTCCCAGAATAATATACTACATAACTATGTTAATCATAAATGAATTCAAACGTAATAATCATTCAAGAGTATTAAAAATACACAATTCAAATCCCTTGTGTGTCACTTTGTATTATTTCGACAAATCAATGGATTTATAACCAGACATCATATTTATATAAATATATCTAATATTAAAAGAAAACTCAATATGAGGAAGGATTTGATCCAAACCCCCACTGAAATCTATAGGACATCATCATACAATATTCTATTGTGTTTGAATTATTCTCTAATATTACCATAATTATGATTATGAAATGAATTGGAGAACTCAACTCTGTTTTATGAGATTTTTGAAGACATATCTATAACGTTTAGGTATACCTTGGACCTAATCATTGATAATGAAATGTAGTACTCCATGAATAATTACCACATCTTTAATGTATATCATAGAATGAAGATCCCAATATCAATCTTCATTAATTCTAATTTAGTGAGATAAAATTTTATGGTAATATATTATTACCCATAATTATCTCATCATCAAAGAAAATATTATCCCGAGAGGTAAGTAGTACCTTTATGTTTTTTCTACAATCTGCAAAGGTATTTATTCTGTAATAAAATTTTCTCTATATAAAATTCCAATGGGTTTCATTAATATACATTTATCATATAATAATCATAATCTTAATAACCTCCCATCACATAATAACAAAAAATGTGTGTTAATGAAATTGAACATATTATCAATCTTATACTCATACTCACATCATAGTAACAATAATCCTATAATTAATCATACATGTAGAGATATATCAATTAATAATATAACCCACTCTTTATTCCCCAAACAATATATTATCATATAAAGAATATTCTATTTGAATATTAGTTTTTAACATGTGTTGATAGATTAAGAAATGTGATTTATTTATTCCAAAGGTCGTGTATAAGGGGATAATCCTTGAAATTTTACTAATGCATGTTCAATTATATTTTCATAGGGATTATTCAAAAAAAGAAAACATGGAATTCCCAACTATAAAAGGGTGGATTTGGGTTCCATAGTTTTCATGATTCACATTAATCCCTATGATTGATTAATATTCCATATTTTCAATTATATATTGTGTTTTGAGAATAAATTAACATTATTATACCTAAAATTTTAGATCTTGTTAGAATGGTGACAAAAATATTCACAATTTATACATTCAATTGTTAGAGGTGAATTATTTAGAGATTTATCATTATCAGCATCATAATTTATCATATACCCATTACTTCAGTATTAAAATTCTTGATGACCTTACATTATACAAATAAAAACCATTGTAGTCCCATTAAGACAATTTCCACCATGTTTTTCCCACACATTGAGCATAAATGAAACATCATTTTCTTCTCCCCATGGTTCATAGATTTTCATTTAAATACCATTTTATCAATATATATAAATCCAACATCAATTTCCACCTTGATATCACATAAGATAATATTTTCATAGTTAATTATGTAACTTATAGACAATTTACATTAGATATAAGATATTACGAAATTGAAACAAAATCAACCATACTTCCAGGTTAGATGATCAAACTAGTATCATACCACAAAATTATTGTAAAATTTCATTATGAGTACTAATAGATTCATCATCCTATGGATTTAATTCTCCTTCATTATATGAATAATATGAAGAATTTTCTTATTAAAAAATAATATCTGGAACTCATCCAAAAATATAGATTCAACTTCATTATGTTTCCACATTTTTTTATTAGAGGACACCCTGGATCAGCTTCACCTTCCAAAGGATAGAGATCAAAAATTACATTATCATTATCCAAATACTAAGGAATGTGAAATAATTTTTCAGTGGTTTTAATCCATTTATCAAAAAACTAGTCATTTTTAATACCCACTAAAAGAAGTTTGATGTTCCCTCATGAAGGATTTAGAGGATTTTTTCTCCCTCATTTTTTACATGTCCAGTATAATTCATATCCTGTGATATTTGTTTGAGAAAAGAAATATGATTTTTAATTCTATATATTAAAATTTTTAATGGATCATGAGGGACATAAGCTCATTTTCCATAATACTCAACATTAACAAGGTTCCATCGGGGTCAAACCATTAACTATAAAGGAATTGTTGGTTGATTAATAGTAATCAAAGTAGGGAGCCACGTAATAAAAAAAATAACATATAGGGTGTCTAAACGATGAAAACCTAATTAATAATTGATACTATAGGTTTATACAATGTAATTCGTAGTAATCATAAAATTAAATCATTTATTTTGGTTTATAAATAGTTTATGAATTTCCAATTCAGATCCCATGGGAGTGTCATACTATTGAGCAATAACGCCCATTATTGTGCACTAGGTGAGGATTAAGTCATGCTCAATATAGACTTGTCATGGTTATTATCCCTTTTAACTCAGTGTAATAGCATCATCAACCTATAATATCTATATATGGGTGTAATATATTTTAACACACATTAAATATCCCTATGAAAAATTACAGGACATCGTCCTATACATTAACTCATAATTAGACTTAGCCTTAGGGTAATCCCCGGACATAATCTTACAAATAAACACATGGATGTCACTATTCTTTTCTCATCATAGATTTCAATGGTTAACTAAAAGTTTTATCTAATCAAAACTACTATGAACATGTATTTTAACATATTGATATAATATATTTTTAGATCAATATTGAATATAATACATCAACATTGACCTAATGACTATAATAGATTATTTTTTAGTGACAATAGATTCACAATCATTTAATTTGGTGAATGATTTTAAATGATTCCAAAAAAGATATTCCCATTTAGTAATACTTATATAGATACCCAACAATAAATATTTCTTGATAACTGGGTGAATAGAAACATAATAAAAAGTTAACTCAAATATTCATTAAGAATAAACATGGAATATACATAACCATAGTTTGAACACAATTGTATGATAGCATGAGTACAATAAATTATAATCATACCCTTCATATCAAATAGTATCAATTTGAGTCAGGGAATGAAAATTATCATTTCAAAAGACATGAATCATTTATAAATTAAATAACATTATCCATGAGATCATAACATTGGAATAAGACATATTTTTGTGGTAGACTCTTAAACAAAGATAATCATATTTCACAAATATCCACCAAGACAATAAAAACATGTTATGCTAGGTATAAACACCCATATACATTCATCTAGATTGTGATGACCGACTATTTACCCTATCTTGGCTTGGACTAACCATTAGGGTACCTGCCTTTTTGAGATTAGGTTAACCACTGTTGTACCCATGTTTATGGACTTGGTCTAAAAATTTATGTAGACTTTGAATTCATAGAAAATTTATAAATTCCAAATGAATTGGAACGATAAATAGGTCCAAATCAACACATACAAAAAATCTTAACTTTTTTTGCACATAATAATAAAACATTAACCATATCATAACCAATGAAGAGAAATGGTTTTCAAAAATATTTTAATTTATGATAAAATGTGAAAAATAAATATGTAACGTAAGAACTATACAATAAACCTTTGAAAAAGTGGTTTTTATAATAATACTATCATAAAAAAAACCATGGAGGAGGAACATGACTCATAAATATCATGCCATCGTAAACATAAACCAGTTTATGAAATAATAAGAATGATACCCTTGGATAATTCACCAAGGCATAGGTATTATCAACAGATTTAATCATTTATAGAAAAAGATTTCAATATATCCTATAAAACATTTCTTCGAGAAAATATATATCCATTGAAAATAATTTTCTAAACATAAAACCATTTCAAAATCCAAATATTTTAAAATAACCTTTAAATTTTATAATTGAATCATTTAAAAGTCATTTTTCTTTTTTATGAAAATATTCATTATTCATTGAAAAGAAATAAAATAAAAATAAAAAATTATGATCAACTATTTAATTGAAATAAATATTTATAATATATTAGGAATATTAATAAAAAGTAATTTTCTATATGTATATAATTTTTATTAATTTCATACATGTTAAAATAATGATCTCGTTCAAATTTTCAATAAATAAAAAACATGAACTTATTACAATATAATATGAATATTCTATTCAAAATGTTTTTGTAAAAAGAAAAAAATGGTAAATAATTATTTAATAAATCATAGGATGATAATTAAAAAATAAAACACTTTTAGAATCATCGTTTTGGAACAAAATGTATTTTCGAATGAAGAGAGAAATAATTTTGGATTTTCAAAAAAACTTTTCCTCAATTGTTTTAGGTATAAAAAAGTATAAAATGGTATTATTAATTAAAAATATCTTTAATATTTATAAAAGAATAAATTTCATGATTTTATATAGTTACGGGTCTCAACATATTATAATTAGAAACATGATCACAATCAATCTCAACAAACAATAAGATTACAACATAAAATCATAACCACTTTTGTATCATTAAATCATATAATATTAAATAAATTTCAGAAAATGGAAAATAAAATATCATTAAGTTAAATAAATTTGTGAAATTAAGTCCCTTGGAACTGGATATGCAAATCATCAAATAATACAGCTTCATAACATTACATATATCACAATGAAGGAAAATTGAGACAAAAATCCATTACAACATTGGTAAAATTGAAACCATAAATCCTATGAAAGATATATCATAAAATTGATATATAAAGCACCATAACTATCAAGAAAATAATATTATAATTATATTATGGGAATAATATAAACCATATATATGAATCATATAGTAAATCTGGCATATGTATCACATTAAAATAAACGTGAGAGGGAAATCACACACCACATTATAAATCTTTTTAACCATATTTTCAAATCAATAATTACATAAAAAGATCCATTTTATATAAAAATTATAATTTTATTAATAAAATAAAATTTCTCTGGTGTATTATATAATCTAGGAAAATTTAATTAGTTGCAAATATTTATATGTATATAGGAAATGAAATAGAGACTATAAATATCTTACCGTAAGACTAGAAATCAGTTGTAAAATTTAAAACCTATTGTATAAAAAATATATGTTTAATATAAAACTATATAAAAACTATATATATATATATATCATGAAATATATGAATTTAATATGAAATTTTATTACTCATTTATTAACAATTATTTGTTAATATTACGTTTTAGATAATTACAACATTGGTGTCTACTAATGTTTGGAATTTTTATTTTAGGTCATCAAAATTTGATCATGATATAAGAGTATATTTAATTATAAAAATGACTTAATTATCAAATATATTAACTATATACATATATATATTAATCTATAAATGATGACTATTAAAAATAAACTATACTATTAAAAGAGATAAAAGGTTGTACGTATGTATGAACATTTCTTCCATATTCATAACATATTAAAGGATTGACAATTTAATGATATATTATTTTTTATGAATAATATTTATTTCATATTAATTAAATAATTTCATTATTCTCATCGCAACTACCTTGTATGTAAATAATGATTGAATCACCTCGCTTCACAATGTTGTCGTCTGCTATACACATGAGCTGCGTTATTGAATTCACAATGAGTTGAATGATTTAAGGTAAGTGTTCCATTTTGAATCCAAAATACTAATAATATCATATATATATATATATATATCAAATAAAAATAAATACATAATTACATTCAACTATGATGGGTTTTAATTTAAAAATCAATGACAACCGTTCATGGAGAGGTTGTTTTCTATACCCAAGAATGATGATTTCACAACCCATTTGATTGAAGAGTATATGGTTGTTGGTAATTTCCATATAATAAAGAAAATTTATTATATGGATGTTAATTATATTTTTGTATCATAATTCTCTAATAATAATTTATGTAGGTGGAGGTAGAAATAAAACAAAAACAAATGTTGATTAATATTTCCTTTTCTTTGGGTATACTTATTTGGTTATCAAAAACATCCATCAAAGGAAACTATTATGTGCTAAATAAGGATTATAGGATGATAGGATGGGTTTTTAAAAGTTATTTATCTAATATCTTGGAGGCAAAATTGTTTTTATTGTGTCAGGGCTAGTGAATAAGGGGTTTACTTTTATATGTTTGGTCAGTTGAAGACTCATAGTTTATTGAAATATAGAATTCAACCCACATTTCCTTCATGTCATAGGGTTCCAAAATAATGTATTATTAATAAAATAAAGGATAAGGATAAATTAAATCCTTCCGATTATTATTCAAAATGTTTTTGCTTATTTTCAAAGCATATATTTTTTGTGTAACCCCACCAGTAAACCAATTTTTATCTATACTGCAGTATATAATTTTCATTATTTTTATTATCAATTTTGGTAAAAAATTAAGTTGATATTCTTTGAAAATTTAAACTGTGAAAATTTAAAATATGGAATAATTTTTTTTGAAAATTTAATTTATTGATGTGATTATATTTAATTTAAACATAAACATACATGAGTGATGGGAATGTGATGTTTTGAAGTTGAAATATTAAAAAGGTTGAAATGTATTTTCATAAAAATTCTATATTAAATCTATCCAAATTACCTAAAATATATTAATGGGAGTTTAATAAAAATAGTGGTACATTATAACATATTTTAAATGTGATTTAACATTATAAATAGATTAAATGATAATATTATTTTTTTATTAAAATATATTATTTTTCACTATTCATAAAAAAACTAGTCTTTTCATAAAGCTCTCAAAAATTATCCCAAAATTAATTCTAAAATGATTATTTGAAAAATTATGTTTATATAATAAAAGTAATTTTCTAAAAATTCATAATTTATTTTTATTATTTGTACATAAAATTAATAAAAAGCATTTTGGATGAAAATATTATTTTTCAAAACATATAAGAAATTTACTGAAAATTATATAATTTTTTACCAATATGTAACTTTTCTATAAGCCAACTATAGTTAATTTTTTAAAATTTATTATTAGTATTCATTTTTAAAATTTTAATGACTACATTATAAATATTTTATATAAATAATAATATATTGTGGTTTTGTTAAAACTATGTGTCATGTGCAACGCAAGAGAACCCAATATCTCTTGTAGCAAGAGAAAAAAAATGGTGATGTCTATAACAAAAGATATAAAAAAATATGATTTATTTAAAAAAACAATAATTAATTAATTTTAGGTGATTACATTCATCAAAATTATGCTCTTTACTTAGTAGATAATTTATTGTATAATTATAATCTTTTATCAATTATAGTCATCTAGAGTATCTCATGTTCAACTCTTTTTTAGTGAACATATAATTTAAACAATATATATATATTTATATATATATGACAAAATTTGATCAATATGAAGGGTGTCTGCTAATTTCAATTGAATGATCCATAACATCTAGTTTTTTATTAAAAAAGAATATAATTTGTCTCATGAAGTTTTAATTCATGTAATGAAAATGAAATTACATAATAATTCTGCATTAAAACATTATTTTTTCATTTCAATGATTTATAAATGTAGATAACTAATTCACCAAAACATGATGGTAGGTGAAACTAAAGAATTCAATAATCTTGTTTATTATACTATAATATATCTGTTGCGTTCCTTTTTCCAAATGAACCTATCAACTTTTTGGGTTCCCATGGTTAGTGCTCCAGATAACTAGAAAAATTTTCATCAAACCACTTGTAATAGTCTACTAACTTATGAAATATATAGATTTCATTAAAAAATTTATGCATTCTCCAATCCTCAAACATAATAGTTTTAGTGGAATAAATAATTATTCCTTATTTACATACATTGTGTCCATGTAATATAAACTATTGTATCCAAAATTTCACATTTACTAAATTTTCTATACATATTATATTCTTTAACTATTTTTACAAAAGTTATTGAATGTTTATCATGATCTTCATGAATTTTAGAATAAGAAAAAACGTTATAAAAACAAAAATAATTACCCACATATAAATGGGAAACTCTATTCATATGATACATAATGTCTGGTGGAAAATTAGATCCCAAATTTAATAACTACAACCTCACAATTCCCAAACCTAGTTTGAAATGTTGTTTTTAGAATTTCAACTTCTTTTAAATACAACTGATTGTTCCTAAACCTGAGATTAACATTCAAAATAAAATATTCTCCATAGATCTAATATATCAAGTCCTCAATATGGGGAAAAAATATATATTCTTTTTAGGTTATTATATTCAAGGATTTATAATCTAATAATGTATTCATGGAACCTTCATACTATTAAATAATAAAAATAGTATCACCCCATGTTGATGTTCATTGATTAATGAAACATTTATCAAGAACATCTTTCAAATGCTTCTACACTTCCATAAGTTATACATGATCATTTAAATAAAGTTATTATCTTATTTTTATAGAATTTGGATCTATGTTATTATTAAATACTACTTTCTAGGAATTTATATTGGCAAAACAATCATCAAAAGAATAATCTATGTTTTCATTAACTATGAGGACTAACAAAATATAAATAGTTCCCCTATTATCAATAATAAGTAGAGGACAATTTTTTTCCTGTTAATTGTTTCTAAAATGTTTTATATGTTATCATTAGTATAAATCCATTTCTATATAAAAACTGATAAATATTCTGACAAAAAAATCAATCAATATTATCATTGTAAATATAGATCCCATCAATACACAAAATAACATATAACACTACATTAGAATAGAATAATGTTTTTTGGTAATTTATATATATGTAATATACCATTAAGAATATTATAAATCATTTTCTCTTCATACTTCCCCCTTATTTTTTAAGAAAATATTTCTGATAAATTTAATGAGGTGAAATTTTCATTTCACCAGAAATTTTCTATGAAATGAAAGAATGATTACAACCAGAATAAAAAAGGTAATATAATAACCATAAAAAGAATAAATTTAGCTATTATTGTTTAAATTTATGTCCCATAAAATTAAAAATACATTTTAAAGGATTTCACACCACCCTCATCATTACTATCATGCTTTTTCACGTTTTTTATTCCTGTTTGTTTAAATATGTTCAAACTAATGCATTCTTTTCACAATTAAAACATTTTTTCAATTTATAAAAATTTATCATAAGCACACAAATATAATGTTTATTACAATCAAGACTTATATTCTCAGTCATACAACATCAGATGAATATAAAATATATACCAAGAAATTACCTAGGGATATTTTGATCACAACTATCAAAAACATAAAAAATCATTTTCTTATATTAATATTTATTGGATGGATTATTCAAAATTTTTTCCACACAAAAAAATTCTTTTATTATTATGAAACACTAACCAATAGAAAAACCGACACAATGCTTCTCCAAAAATGAAAAACATTATCACACAAGTGATTAAATACTGACTAAAATAAATTAAATCATTAGGAATCTAGTTCCCTTTATTGAAGGGATAAAATGTTGGGTAAAATGGATTAATATTTCTAGTAATATCACAGATAATATATCCTATTTACCATGTATATAGGATGGTGTTTTTTTTATTCAAGGCCACTTGAACTTCCTCTATTTTCCAAAAAATATAAAAATTTCCATTCAGTCTAAAGAAGTACATCCCTATGAATTTTAATCAATAAAATATTCTTAAATTAAACTCATTCTTATGTATTAATATTTTATATTTATGTAATATTTATAACCATTGACCACCACTTGTTATCCTAATCGCCATAATATTAAATGTGAATAGTTTCCATTTAAAGATCTAAAAAACCCATGGAATTGAATATCATTTGTAGTGACATAGTTCATCATTTAACTACCACTAGATCAAATGATACAACAAATTTTAGAGGGTTTTGTCTCATAAAATGTTCCCTTATCGACATGTTCATCTATGGTGTATTTTACTTTCCTCTTCCCTTAATTTCAACTCCATTTATAAATTACATCAACTAATCCATTATAGTAATAATATTTTCAATTTCAATTAAAACCATCATCGGTGGCTAATTTTAAATTGTATTTTCCTATTGGTAAATTTATACTTTAGAATCCCTATTTCATCTCTGGAAAAGTATTATGAATATTCGTATTTACGATAAAAAATTAATATTTAAATTCCATATCATGATAACTATAAATTTAATTTTTGTTATATTATTTAAATACATTACATAATATCTAATATTATCTATGCCTTTCTCAAAATCTAACTATATGGATGTAGCCTTAACCTTCACATAATCTTCAGTTTTTGTGACGAATCCATTATTATAAATTATATGTTATATTTTATATTTTTTAAAACTACTTTGTCACTAACAAAACTATAAATATTACATCAAAATACTTAAACATCCACATTATATCCATTTTCCCATAATATATCTAATTATATAAAATGTGATCTATTCAGGACATACCATCTAAATTTTAAATCAAAACAAATCATTATCAAAAATAATCTATAAAAAACATTAAAAAAATTACAAGAAATTTGATGAGAAAAACATCTCAGTGGGGGACACAAAAATAAATAAATAAAACTCCTTGTTCATGGACACTTATAATAAGTTTCCTTTCCAAAATATTATTTTAGTTTAATATAAACATTTTCATAAAAAATAAACCAACTTCTTGGACCACTAATTATTTTTTTAAAAATAACAATGAATCATAAATAGAAAAATAATATTCATAATATTTTATTTTGTGTGAGGAAACATTTATGAAATATTTTACAAACATTTACTTTATTCACAAATATGAGGTAGCAGGAATGTTCCTTTAATCACGAGCTTATTTTGTTACTTTGAGAAATCATAAGATGTATATAAATACCCATAGAGATCATAAATAATTAATATTGGTATCATTGGATTTCATTCTCTGCATCATTTAGAAAAATTAATTAACTATATTGGTTACACTAAAGATAATTGTTATGGTTACACATAGAATATTATTCATAGTTACAAATAGAATTATATTCAAGGAAAGTTTCAAAAATATAATAGTAAAAATATATTCTTTTAACTCTATCAATTTACCCAATGCATTGGAGATATATAATAAGATAGCACTTCCTCTGTTTATAT
The DNA here is from genome assembly GCA_963277665.1 of Viscum album. Lineage (NCBI taxonomy): Eukaryota > Viridiplantae > Streptophyta > Magnoliopsida > Santalales > Viscaceae > Viscum > Viscum album. Next base: position 325,062,500 of record OY728156.1, read on the forward strand.
TGGAACCAATCGTTATCCTAAATAATTCTAAGAAACTTACAAATATCATAATAAATTAAATAATTCATTAAGAAGAATCTGTGGCACCCATAATAAAACATTTTTATATATTGATATATCCCCCTCCACTAAAACCTATTTTTGAAAATTAATATTTGTAGAAGAAATGGATGTATGAATTTCATTTTATGGTAAAAAAATAAATTACACCTAAAATCATATTACGGTTATGATAGTGGGAAAAATTATTTTCTATGTATAGGTTTAAATTGAAAATTAGATTTTTCATTTGGAGATATTGAATAAAAATTACAAAATTATTCCATTTAAAAAAATTGATCTCATTTAAAAAATTAACAAAAAAATTCACTTTATAATTCTTTTATCTATATATTAACACATTGATATGATTTTTGAAAATGTAATACATGGTAAAAAATGACTCCAAAAAGATATTTTAAAAGTGTATTTTATAATAAATAAATTACCTTTGAGTTTGAGTCATAATTAATGTTCCTTCTATTATATAATAATAGTCATAAGATAATTATTACAATTCCTAATAACCATTATCATGTTTATTATTAATTTTATTTTATTCATCACAAGTTTTATATTTAATTACATAATAGATGATGTTCATGTAATATGTTTTAAAAATATTAGACTTTTATATACCAAAAAACATCGATAGGTTCACTCTAGTCAATTATATCATCAATTAATCATCTCCAGAATAATAATTATTACATAATTATCACTTATTTACAAAAATTTTACTTTAACATAAAAAATATGAAATGTGGTTACGAAAAATTAATAATGTTACCATCATGGAGAAGCTAGACCATATATAAGCATGTCTAAAGTTCCAATTTTTAAATGATAATTAAACATATAAGGTAATTATTATGATAACCCTTCTTAATTAAATTTATAATATAAATATCATGAAATTTATTTAAATAAACATGTATATATCATAAATGTGAAGTGGTGATAAAAAAAATAATCACATTACATTGTTGATGTTCTAATTCACATGTACAAACAAGTGATGTTATCATTTTTCAATGGAAGGAATGGTAAGAGAACATGAGCCTCATGCCAGTGGTTGAGGTCCCCTTATGTGCATCTATGATACCTAGGTTTGAAACAAGGAGGAGGAATATTTTTGGGTGTTGTAGTAGGAACTATAGCCACTAGAACTATTCACTTTTTTCCATAGGTTAGGGCTTGAAGTCCTTAAGGCCTTCGGGAAACCTTGGCCTTCATGTCTGTAGGGCTTTTGGGCCACTTATAAGGCCTTGGGGACACCTGAAGGCCTTCGGGCCACATGCAGTTTCCCCATGAAGACTCCACAAAAAAGGTGTAGTTCTAGGGGAGGATTTAGAGCTAGAACACTCACCAATGTAGAACCAATGGATTTAGAAGAATGAGAGGTTATGGCTACTCCATCAGGACCAGCATGTGCTTGCATGAGATGCTTATCCAGACAGCCATGTGAATGTGGAGAGCTACGATCACGATGGAAATGCAGGGGAGGGGCTATTCCTTGTCGTTATAGTCTATTTTAATACCCTAAGACATTTGGCTCATCTATTGTCTTGTAAGCCTATGGTCCACGTAATCACTACGCCTACAGGACATGTAAGGGTTCGCATATATCCCTTCAAAGTGGGTTATAAAAAATCAATAAAAATGAAGGTCTTGGGCCATTCAAGATGGAATTGTAAGAGAATATATGACATATTAATTTTACAAAATGATTAATAGTTCATTAATAAAATATAAATAAATTAATTCCATCATTGTAACATGTCTTTAGAAAAAGTGATTGGAAATGAATTGCATCTGTACGTGAGGGGGTAGTCTACTTTACACATGAAAATTATTTAATTTCCCCTTTAATTGAAGAGGATATAGATATATGTTAATCCATTAACGTAATAAAAAAAATATTATATTCATGATAATTTTTTTCATATTTTTTAATCCTCTAATAATATTTTAATTATGAATAAGAATATATAAAACTATAATATTTGAAAATATACCTTTTTCAATACTCGTCATTTAGAATAATATTGTTATAATAAAATTCAATAAATTTATATATAGTGGTGGAAATATAGTAAGACATTTGTGTTATAATTTTTCTAATAATAATGCTATTGATGTGTCATATAAATAAGAGATTAGGTTCCCTTTTATATGTGAAGGGAGATGAACGTTTCAAATAACTCAAAAAATTAAAACAATATAATAAAACTCTACTTTAAAATTATTAGAATGTTATATTAGAAAAAAATATAAGTTTGAGTCTATTACAACACACAAAAAAATTATTTGGACATGATTTGGTGGTGCTTTTTCCTCCAAAATGTTTTTATCCCCCATTAACTATGTAGATGGTTACCATGATAATAGTGTTTTTTTAATATTTTAAAGTAAATAAGGTTTCAATAATACAAAAAATGTGCCGTAAATGGATAATATAGGATATAATAAACCATATCCCACTCATTTTTCACAATGTCATGTTTTTTTTGAATTTTCTTATCATTGAATAAAAACACTATTTATTATAAAATATTAATAAAGTAAATTTGAGAACTATTAATTTAATTTGACTTTGAAAACTAAATAAAAAAATGAAATAATAATATAATCCTTCAAAACATCCCCAATATGATATATTTATTATAAAGAATCCAGGAAAAAATAATTAATTCAAATTTTATATTTTTTATATTTTTCAAATCATTTTTTTAACTTTCTGTTATTTAAATATTCACCATGTCTTCATAGAATAATCCATTATCGTAGTTATTTATTGTCTAAAATTTATATATAAATTAAATTGAAAAAAAATTATCATTTAAATAAATATTTATAGCACTAAATATCTTATGTTTACCCTTAGGTCAAATAAATTGAGACAATAAATCAAGGAGAATGAAAGTTTTGACTTTTAATTTTATAAAATAATTGAAAATAAAAAATATTTCGAAAATTGAAAAAATATATTCTAATGTGTTTGGATAATTTTATTTAATGTTCTTGGTTAATTTTATGTAATGTGTTTGGTTAATATTTTATTCTTTATCACATTATTTTTAACCATAATGTCCAAATTTACTCGTGTTGAGGTGACAAATTTTTATTAAGATTACAATTTATAAACAAAAAAATTAAATTAATATATTTAATAAATTATTTCTTTCTGATTCAATATATGGAATAAACATTTCATGTTTTAATTCACATATGTTGAAAAATTTAATTGCAATTTAAACACATGAAATGAGACTAACAAATCTTTCAATTAAATATACATTTTTTAGTACCAAAATTATTTAATACCAATTTCAAGTATTAAATTCATTCAAATAAAAATATTTAGTTTATTTTATATCAAGAGGATAATATTAAGGTTTAATATTATTATAAAATTTAATTTTAATACATAAATTCTTTAAACAAAATTATGTTTCTAGTAAAAACAATAATTTTTAACTATTAATTTTAAAAATTCTGTTTTCATAAAATTGTAAAAAATTCATCCTAAGACAAAATTAAAATTCCAAGTTCAAAAAACGAATTTTTTTTCAAATTAAAATTATATAAATTTTCAATAATTACATTATATAATTAATATATAATTTTTAAAAATCTTATTCGATAAAAAATTAATCATGTTCCTTTTTTAATGAAATATTACTTTCCATTCATTCAATGAATATAAACTGATTAAATTTAAATAAATTATTTGTAAAAATTATTTATATTAACATGACCAAGGATATAGAAACAAAACTCAAATATTAGTTATCATATATTTTGATATATATAAAGATTAATGCGACCAACCTAAGAAAAAAAATATGTTGGAGATATACATAGAGACCATGTTGCGGTTAAGGATATCCAAATGATATTAGACGTAATAACTTTTTTTATACTTGGAAAACGTTTCTTGATTTGGGATATCATAATATCCCATTTTGAGGTTGTTTTGTAGGTAATGAAATTTTTTATCACTATACATGATGAAGAAAATACATATTTTGTATTCTTTTTACCTATTAAGTGAGTTACAATATCATTTTACAATATATTATTAATAAAATTATACCCATGTGTTTTTCAATATTTTCAAGGACTATGTCAAAATCCAAATGCAATCACCAAATTATATTAATTAAAATTAAGGTAAAAAATTATATTAATATTATAAAATTTAATAAATATTGTATAATTCATCTAAAATACCAAGAATAATATTATGTTCAAAATGAATTAAAATATTATGATTAGAAAAACAAACATTAATTTTAAATATTATGGGATTTAAATGAAAATAAATATGGGTAATATTTTAAAAATAGTTATTTCATTTAACTTATTCCTCACCCAATTTCTATTCTACAGTCCTATGATAATATAATAAATATATTTAGTAAAATAAATATCTTATGAAAAATGATATAAATGAATTCAATGTGGATTTTTTATTGGAAATGTTAGCTATCAAGATCATAGTTATGAATATAAAGAACAAGTTGGTTGTTTAATTGAAAAAATATGGATATAAAATTAGAAACGTGAATTCAATTATTATAATTTATATGGCATTTTCTATAGAATATATGTTAAAAAAATTATTTGTAATATTAAAAAAATTCGTAAAATAAAAAATATTTATTATAAAAAAATGTACGATATTATAACTTTTAAATGTGTGGATGAGATATTAATTTTAAATGATATATAAATATAATATATCCTACATGTAATTTTTTAACTACTAAACTTCATACATGATACAATTAAAAAAATAATATATAATTTTATAGAATTGATAACATATAGTACAACAAAAATGTTCATACTGAAAATATAGGGTATGGTATTGTTCTCTATAGAAACAAAAATTTTCTATTTTTTATTTATAATAAAATTAATGTAGTTCTTTATAATATTTTAAAAATCAATGAAATAAAACATCATTTATATTAATTATATATTCAACAGAAACCCGGCTAAAAAATATTATAAAATTCCAAAATACATATTTGAAAGTTGAAATATTTTATAAAATAATCCTAAAATTCATAACAATAATAGGCTATCAATTTTTTAAATTCAATATTGAAATACATATTATATATAATAAACTTTTTTATGTTATCACATATATAATTTTTTTGAAACAACGATAATAGTCTAAGGACTATGAGTCTAGAAGTTATGGTTATCAAAATATGATCAATGAATTGTGGAGATTCATGTACATCATTATTCACAAACAATTATACCTCCATTGTTGTTCAATAATAGGTTTGAAATCTACATATGTGTCACTGATATGAATTTATAATGTCTATTTATTTTGGAACAACAATTCATAAAACTCTTCCATAAAATTAAAAATTAATTTATAAAATATATGAAGAAACATATTAATAATATAACATCAAATGGCCATACATTTTATTCTTCATTTTGGTTAGGATATTTTTTAATAATAGTATTGTATTATCTATTTATTTTTAGTGGGTATATCCCTTTTATATATACAATTTTAATATATCAAAATAAACCCAAAAAACCACATAATCATTCATATGAATTGGATTGAATAATATTTTAGTAATATATTTTTGTACAAATCAAATCACGATATAAGCATAAATCTTGGATTGGATGGAGATAAATAAGGATAAAAAAATGGTACTCCCTCCTCAGAGACCATTAATTCCAAGAATATCATGAAACTATAGAGGGAACTCTCTCATGCTATCATTTTCACGAACATTGAGATTAATTTTTGAATAAAATTGAAATATCTGATATTTTCATCTAGAAAGAGTTCTATCCATTTTAAAATAATTAATCTGGATCAAACATATTTAAATAGACCCTTAATATCCGTCATTGTTATCCTAAAATACTTGTAAATTTTTAAACCATTATATAACATTTAAATGGTTATTTTTTTATTATTCTGAAAATTTATATTATTACAGCAACAAATTAATAAATATTTATAAACTCTTTAATTTTTTTATATGAGGAATAATTTCCCTCAATATTCAAGCTAAGAAATTGGATGAAATGAGTATATTTTCATATTAGGTTATTATTCTATGAATTATACCTAATATATTTTAGATTTACCTAAACTATAGAAAAATAAAAAAAATAAAATTACTATGAGTATGTCAGAAACTATATTTTTTAAATAATACATATGCTATTATTCTACATGGATTGAAGACATATTGATTTATAATAATTCCACTATCTGATAGATCATATCTAACAAAATATAAAACTAAACAAAAATTTCTTTTGGTTATACTGAATTTATTTTTTAGAAATTATATCATTAATTTTGAATGAATCTTACATAATAGAAAATAATTTGTGAAAATATATCGTGAAATTCCACTACATTCAATTTAAATCACATTTTGGGTAACTCACAACATTTCATAATATTGATCCGTATTCACATAACTATAATGCATGACCCCAATGAACTTTATATAAGTCAAATCAATAAGAGATTTTTGATTTTGTAACAACATGAAATGAAAACCACACATAAAGCATCATAATACTAATGAAACAATGGGATCACAAGTGATATTTGATAAACACATGTTGTTATATATCTATATACACCCACAATATCATATACATTTTTGGACTATAATATAATCATTTTTATTAAACCATTGTGTGAATATGGAATATATATTATGATAATATTGAATTTCATACTCATAATCTATCAATTATCTAGTACTAGACTAAAGAGGATAATGAATATTTCAGACATAATAAATCAATGTGAACTGATTGATCACATAACCCTCACCAAAGAATATGAATGCCACAAATGTTCAATATATATTTATGACAATACAAATACTCAGTCATTTTAAATCATTGTCCCTGATTTTGTAGTTTTCATATTACATGATAAATCACATCTTGGTTATTCCTGAATAAATTACAAGATTGGTATCATTTCCAATAAAAAATTTTGTATCCAAACCTCATGCTTTGTGTTAGATAAATATCAATGTATAAAATTTCTCATTCTATGAATCTTTATAAAATTATAAATTTGAATCTACATGAAACATGGACCCCTAACAAACCAAATAAAAATTGTAGACACTCTTAGTGGTTTAGTCTTCATAATATATAGTATATAAAAATAATTTTCACTCCATATCATAATCCATATCACTAAATGAATTCTTATCATTGGAAATCAGAACATTCCATGACCTATAATTCACCATAATGAACATCATTTAGGGGTATCTCAAAATCATACATTAATTTTTCAATTATCACTACACTTAATGAAATAAATGAATCTAAAATTAATGAATTATAATGTGTACTATTACTTTTGTATAACATTATACATTTCATATATATAATCTATAATAACAATACATTAGAAAGCATTACATAATTATTTTTCTCTTTATATCACATATGGTTTTATTTAATGGATACCTTATGTTTTCTTCGCATTTAGTATTTTGTTACTCATTACAACAATATAAAATTCATACGAAATCTACCAGTGATGTTATGAAAAATAATCCTACTAAACTATTTAGTATTTAAAATATTTAAATAAGCACACATTAAATATAAGTGGGATTTTTGAATGATATTATTAATTTTCTACTCCATGATTCTAGTATTTAATCTCTAATAATTCACAAAAAATTGATGTTTTTACTTCTGTTTTCTATATATAATTACTTTTATACTCATTATAATCATCATCGAATATTACCCTAAAAACGTTTCATTGTGATAATTTGGAAACGTTACACAACATTTAAAATTAATACTTCTCCTTATTAATTAATACCAATCTCTTTTTTTGAAATAATGTCACATTAACTTCATTATGGTTACATAATGTATCTCACAACACATATTCTTTCTAGAATACCTAATTTTTTAATCATTCAGTTAAATTATATTTTTACACAACTATTTTAAAAAAATTTCTAATATATGATTCCTGTAATGCCCCGACACCAGTTACCCAGAGTCGGTGCATTATTACATAACATTGGCATGATCACAAGAAAGATCAAGTCTCGAAATACCGATTGGTATTGTATCCTTGGAATAACTAGATACATTCATAGAGTTTACATTACATCATAAAATGAAAAATACAACAATATAGTCTCCATATTCCACACTCTTATCCCCCCATACTATCCCTGCATGTCATTCATAAAATACTTCTTCACACCCTAGGAAAAATAAAACATAGAAAGGGGTGAGCCCAAATGCCCAGTAAGGATAACAATATAGTAGAAACTTTTATAAATAAGAATAAACATTTAAGGCAATGTATAACTAAAACAAAAGCTTTTTAAACATGAAATTAAACATAATATAACAGAAATAAAATGATATAATTCCATTTACTTATTCACATGGATATTCTACTAATCGAATAATCACATGCAATATCAATAACCACTTTCATAATGATGGAATGCATAATGCCAGACTATCATAACCACATAGCCAAGGCCTCGTGCCAAGACTACAAATAATATTTTGTCAAGACCTTGTTCCAAGACACTAGTTTGTCTCATGAGACCTACCGATGCATGAAAGAGCTATAGTAGGCACAACCTATCACATATTAAGTCTAATTCATTCCCATATGAAATGATTTCACCATAACATAAACACTCGTATTAAAAGTAGCATACGAAATGTAAATACTTCATCCATAAAACATGAATGGTATAAAAATAACACATCTACAGTCAAACATATCACAAAACCTTAAATACAATATAGAAGTTTTGTATCATACTAAATCAACATCAAATAAACTTAAAATCCATCAAAGGATGTTGACATAGATGAAATCAAAACTCTTTTAAGTGAAATATCTCTTTCTATATTGAAATAATTTAAGAGTCATATATTTATAAAATAAAACAATTTCTTTCAAAACATTCTTATATTCTTGTAAGGTAAGCTTAGACGATTTTATAACGTCGGATAATAGTTGCACCTTCCATATAAGTTAAAAAAACTTTCTTACCTTAATTCTGTCAAAAAGGATAAAAAGGACCTTGTTTGGAAAATGACAGAAAGATTCTTCTATAAACTTATTATAAAAAGTCAACAACAGTATAAATGAATTTTCACCATATTCTTTAAAATATTAAGAATGATTTGAAATACATTTTTATGAAACATGGATGTGGATGATACAGAGGTCCCAGTAGATAATCACATATAAACAACACGGATAATGAAGTGATTGTGAGATAAACCCTTACCTTGTACTTTTCCTTGGTTGGAGTTGGTTAACCTCCTGTATAATGGTGAATGAATTGTTATTAAATTATACAAGAATCATATATATTTATATGATATCATATATGATCTTTTAACATTTATTTGTTAATAAAATTTTAGAATTATCGTCGTTTAGGGTGTTAACTTACTCATTTTATTTTATATGTTTTGTTACATAAGCCATGTTTCTTATTGATAGGTTGTATATTATTCATATAAAAAATGATATCAAGTCCTTAAACATTATTTTTAAATCATCAAATGATAATTATACTTTAATGGATACGATGGAGAATGAATCTCATCGTGTTCGTGGAGACGGTAGTCCGTACGTACGCACGTATGGTGACATGTCATTAAAAGGATGGATAGAATACTAAAATATGGTTGTAACATGGTTATAATAACATGAAATTATATATAATATACTAGAGTTATTATTTTATAATGGTAATAACAAATATAGAAGAAGTGGAAGAAGAAAGGAACTTGAAAAAGGGTGGTGAAATCACTACCTCTTCTTCGGGTTTTTCTTTTTGATTTGATCAAAAGGGCTCAATAGGTTGCCTTTATGACTAAAGGAAGTCCTCTAGGATAAAGTGAAAGAAGTTTATAGAGTATTTGGGCAGGGTTTGTCAAAACCAAAAGGCTTTGAAGGTGTGAATTAATGAGAAGGGGAAGTTCCCTTTTATAAGAGGGGTGAGTGGCACCTTTGGAAATGCTAGAAATATTATTTTGTAATAAATTTATATTCGGAATCTAATGGATCCAAAGTAGAATATTTAACGTTTAAGGTTGGGATAGGTCGAAAACCACTCAACCAATAGGATTTAGACTGGTTTGGGTTACAATATTAACCTTATCTCTAAGTATTAACTCTTAGTTAATTAGTTTCACTTTTACAATGCCTCTTTGTATTTTTATATTATATGGTTAATAAACTAACTATATACATCCGAGAGACCACCAAGTGGTCCATTAATGATACACCTATCAAGATATAAGTCTCTTGCACGAACCTTATATTTTTAGGAATTGAATATAAATTAATAATATAATATTTGTTTTAAAACCTTTTTTATGTCAATTTTGACACTATTTGGAAATTTGATTTTTGTGAAAATCATAACAGAATAATTACTTCAAAAAACGATGCTTAAATCAATCATAACATTTCATATTAAGCTAAGAAATTTGTGTAATTCATAAAAAGTCTCAAATTATATTTATTTGGGTATTTATAATATCAATTATTCTAATTTTTCACTATTATCGTAATTTATGCATCATCATTGTGTCATAAATAAATTAAAATATTAAATGTCTAAATATTATAAATAAAATATAATTATGTAGAAAATATTGTTACCTTTCTAATGAATATTTATAATCTAATTTATCTTATATATAATCCTATATTAAAAATGTTTTAGTAAATAAACTTTGATTTTATCTCTTTTAACTTTTCTTTGAATTAAATAATAATAATTGTCCTAAGCTAATCCAAGTGGACCTAAATGATAATATTTTATTCCTAAGGTTGTTTTTGGTCGAGATACACTTTTCCAATAAAATTAGGACATTTGTTAGGGTAATATTAATATCATTTTAACCCTTAATTACCCTATTTACTTTTGACCATTGTAAATAAAAGTAAAAACATACTATTCACCAAAAATTATTTTCATCTCATTGAACTACATTTTACTCCTTGTATTAATAGTTTCTCTCAGATTTTCGAAATTCCAATCACAGAAGCGGTAAAATTAGGTTTTATGAAAAAGTCGGTTTTTTAACTACCACTTAGTAGTTTCACTATTCATCAAAAAATGATGTTTTTCCGAAAAATGCCAAAAATTCACCCCAAGCTAATTTCGATATTCCAAATCCAAAAATTAAGTCCATTTTGAAAAATAAAATTTATATAATTTCAAAAAGTAGTTATTACTGTTCATATTGGCTAGTTTGATTGGTTGTGGTGTGTTAGAACTTGATGTTACGTACAACACATGTTATTGCATTATTCAAAGAGAAGTGTATCATAGAAGCTTGGGGTATTCCAATTTTCATTATGTATACACATACCCCACACCCAATAGGAACTTAGAAATTATATTCTCATCAGAATATCATGATTATTTACACATAATATATCATATACAGAACTAAATGTTTCTCTATTAAGTGAAAATTTTAATTAAATAAAAAGCTAAAAACATATATAAAATGATATTATATGTGTTAATAGGGTTATTAATTATTTTATATTTCATTTTATAAACAATATAATTTTTTGGTGATGGGATCAAATATCTCAAATTTTAATAAATATATTGCATAAATGATATTAACCAAGAAAATCTTTTTTCCCCTTTTGTCCACTCAAACATGTCATTGAATCTTATTGATCATATAAAAAGTGTAAAATAATTTCATTTTTTTCATAAAAACATTATTAATAAAATTTATAAGTTATCATATTGAAGAACACAAGATAAAACCATTTTTGGGATCTATGTGATCCTAAAATTCCATTTTTCATTCTAAATATCCATATTGTAGACCATATATATTACAATTTCTGTAAAACTATAATGTCAACCAATTGATAACATGATTTGGATCTCTAATTTTATTTCAATAACTCCAATATTTACTATTAAAATCTTATACCATTCAAAAAATTAATACTATATTTCTATAATTTTATTTTATTCTAGTTGAAAATTTTATTGAGATTCGTAAAAATATTCTTTTTTTCTAAATAATGAAATACCTAAATAAATTCAACAATTTCAGGAATTTTGTTTTCTTATATAGATAAAAATGTCTATTTAACCTTCCAATATATTCCTTTACACTTCTAATTATACAATTTTGATATCTACATACAATATAGAATACACCATTTATTCAATGTTTATATGTCCTCAACAGTGCTTGTAAATATTGATGAATTTTATTAATCTCATTCAACTTATCAATGAAATTATAGTGTTTTTGAAAGAAAATCCTTTCAACATCTTAAAGAAACCACAAAGGAAACCATACATGTCATGAACTATCTCATTACACCATTGAACAAATCAAAGAAATGGACTGAAGGGTAATCAAATTTACCTTGTGATAGAATCACGTTCATAGGAATCAATGAAAAAAAATTTGAAAAGGTTGCTCCTTAATGGAATATATCATGGATCAGATCCTTGATCCTGGAAATCCATTTCTGTAAAGTGAAAGAACATAATCCAAGAATATTATAAAAATTTATAAATTATCAATATAATAATAAATTTGGAAAGAAATAAATATATAATTCTCATTCATAGAATAGTATATAATTTTGGTTCATATAATTTTTTTCAAATTGAATTGGATGAATACTGAATAAGAGATACAATATATGTCAGCAGAACCATAAAAAATAACAAAAATTATCACCTCACTTTTGGAGAAATATGTGAATATGTTCAAATCATGTCATGATCTTCAAAGAAACATATACTAGTTGGAAAAAATCCCACCACCATTTTGTTCATTTACATTTAATAAATCCTTAAAAAAATACATACACCCAATAGGTGTCTCTCCTTTATGAGAAACAATATACCAATATGATTCCATATTGTGTTATGTGAGTAATTGTTATTAGAATAATGCAATAATTCTAGTTTTAATTAAAATATATATATTTAATCACCTAACAATTTTAGGATATAAAATCTACAGTAGAGACTTGTGAGATTAAAATTAAAACTAATACTTTTAAAGAAAATAATAACTGAAGAATGAACTATGACAAATCCCTATGTTATCAAAGGTTATGAACAACCAAGGTACTCATATAAACTTTTGAGGTAGTGGTCACACCATTTTTTTAACAATGCGATAAAGAGGTCATGCATTTTCTTAGTGATATCAGGTCACCAATCCCATCAAATCATGTCCACAAAACCACTGAGGAGTATTTTTGATGGCCTTTTTGTATAGTCCCACCCATCCATGACACCATGACCTTCATAAAATTCTCGAATAGAATTTGTTGTGGATTAATCTAATACAAATTCATAACACACAATCTAACACACATTGATACTTGAGTTCCCATGTTCCAATTCCAATTCAATCATATCTCATTCCATTTCAAAAGTCTTCACATCAATACACTATAATACAATCCCAGCTATCACATTATATTTTTTTCTTTGTAACCATTTTCATTTCTCAGATCATGTGAATAACATTTAAGGATAATTTCTAGAACAAAATAAACCATAAATAATACCAGACCATATAAATAATCAATAAAAGACCTAGTTTACAATACATATAAACATGATTTTATTAGAATGAAAGTGTGTCATCAGAATCCACCAATATTTAAATGATATAAATACTTCTCAGATACAATAAAACTAGCTCGGATGTCAAGATTGATATTATATAAGAATAAAATAAACAAAAATACCATATAAAAATCCATAAGTTTCAATAAAGCCAATCCCAATGTAACCATGTCTATATGGAGGGGGTAAACCCTAGAAGGAAGGGTGTGAAGAGGAATACCAAGAATTGACTTTTTAAAGGATTACATAATGATAACATGTAAAATATAAGCAAATATCCTATAATTGGGAATGTATTAGGATTCATCATGTTTGAAATAGTGTCGCGGGTTGAGTTATATGTTATAAATGTGGGCTAGGGATTAAATTCAATTATGTTTTAAATATGTAATTTTACAGTTTTAAATATTTGGGAACCATGGTTTAGTAAATGAATGCATGGGTAATGTTGAGAACCACACATTCATAGATTTTTAAATGGAATGAAAAAATTCATGTTCCATAAACCACATACCTTAGTAAACATAGGCATTACCCATAACATTCCCAACATGGCCTCTCATGCTTATCCTGTGAATTACTATTGCTTTAGTTTTATAGTATTATATATGAGAAGAAATACTTAGGAATAATAATGGATTACATGAAAATGAAAAAATTAAAATTAATTAATGTACTATTCACGAATGAAACCAAATGGGTGTCGAAATTCATCCCTCTATATAGATTTTATTCCCCAATTTGTCAACTCGGTACTTAATCTGTGAATAAATAAAGAAACTACTCCTCCACATTAGATTCTCTCTCCCAAGTCTCATAATAATTAGATCCATGCTACTTAAAACATGAATAAACTGTATATATTTACCTAATTACCCATTATCATGAGTGTTAATTTTTTAATTAGACAATTAGGAAACAACATTATTTTCCTAAGTTGATATAACTACATTTAATCACATGGGTTAGATTATGGTTAAATTTATTAAATTTAGGGACATAAAATACAATATGTATTTCAATTATAATATGAGAAAATATAACCATTATGAAACCATCATTTTCGATCCATCATTCCATAAGTTTCCCACAAAACATTGTATAGGATGTCCCATCATTTCTAATCTCAGGTGTCCCAAATAGGGTGATACTCATAGAAACCATCCATCGCTAACTAAGAACACAATGGGGGGGATCATTTCTGGTCTAAATGGATTTATAATGACCTTAATAAATCTTAAAATGTTGAGGAATAGCCTCTTTCTTTTGTAAAATATATAGGAAAAGTCTAGGTCATATAATATGGGTCATACCATCCCATTTCCTTTATATATGATAATGGAGTGGGCCGTGAAAATGATTTTTAGATGGATTAATTACTCTTGTTGATTAGTAACTATTACTTTTAAAGACATCAACATACCCTAGATAGGTATCCCCGGAATGGATAATGTTGAATTAATATACAATTTTAATATCTTCCAATTTTTAATTTGTTTATTCCTTTCTCTCATCAATTTGGGATTTGTATGTTGTACCCACCATCACATGAGATGCCCTAACCACGTAGGGGCCTTAATAAAATATTCATGTTAAATGGGGATCATGATAAGATATGATGGAAGAGGTTACACCTTAGAGTATCACAACATCATACTTATAAAACATACCATGATAATCCACCACCACCATCTACATGATTAGTATGATGTGGGATGATTATGTTAACTAGAAAATCATTATATAAATATAATTCATTCCCTAATGGCTGTGAGGTATTCTAATAAAAGTGTAAATGGAAATATCATCCAACAAAAAAAAGACTAAAAATAATTTAATTATGAAAGGCTAGGTGTTATTGATTTTTGGTCCTAAACTATTGACTACTATACTTCTTAGACACTAAGAATACTATATAACTCTTCCTAACCAACTGGATGTTTAAAGAAGTATTATAATAAAAAATCATATTGGAATTGGGGTTGATATCCAATAGAAGAAAGGGATTTCATATATAACTTACTTCCTTGGAAATAGAGGGACCACAAGCCATATTCAAATGAGAATAAAACCATCCAAAATATTGTCTAACAGCTAATGGAAACACCACCCAGAATAATCATCCTTAATAATACTACCATTCATTTTCAACAATCATATCCCAAGAAACAAGCTCCTTGAATTGAAAATTGAACTTAATATTTACTTGTAAAATAGCCCATTTGTCATTTCTTTTCATCTGTAGTTCATCTAGAATATAGATAACTTTTCAATACACATTAGAAACTTTTATATTATAGTATAGTATCTTTTAACTAAGGGAAACCACACAATAATTCCTGATAAATATATTATAATAAATATCATATTAAAAATAGACTATTGATATTCAATTATGAACTTCTTCCAAATAATTAGAACAATATTGGATTTATATATTGTGATCGATGAATATAATCAACATCTCACCCTATATTTAATTCCCTTAATATATTACAATGTTAATATTATAGGCATGTTCAATGTCATCGATATCTTAGTTCCTCATATGTGGTTAATGTTTTCCAAAGTCATAATCTAGCACATGACCAGATTCCTCAATAATATATTTCTAATACATTTGAAAGGATTGAAAATGATCCATCTATCAAAGACCCTCCTCTCTAAATTTCAAAATGGCTAACATGGTAAAACGATACTTTGTGTTGTCTAATAATTATTATCATTCAAAACACTATATAAATTACACCCCCTCGTATGAGTTTAGTCAATGGAAATTCCATCATGTTGAAATTCATAAAAACAATAATTTGAATAGAATTATCCCAAAATTCATCACATGTAAAACAAATTCTATAACACCTCCAAATACATAACTACATTTATCTTTTATTTATCCATCATTATTCATTTTTTATTATATATATTACCCATATTCTTCAATTCTCAAAATCATTAAACTACTATTATACCATTTAGCAAAGGGTTGTTGTTCCCATATTGACTCTAAATCAATCCAAAAATGATATTCATTGTATTATTCAATCATATCAAATATATAAATATTACCTAGACACACTTAAACAATAGAGTCTATATTTTAGTTTGATATATGGTTTAATAATTCTATAAATACAAATGCAATTTTATTCAAAAATAAATCCATCACCTTGTACATGAAATTACTATAGATTCTTTAAAATTTTATATTGGTAACATCTTATTCCATCACCCTTTATTTGTGATACCCTAAGTGTTGTTTTATGAAAACCATTTCACCCAAAAACAAATAAATCATTTCATCAATATTCGGAATGAGATATATATTCTAGATTTGTTTCTCAATCGATCACCAATAAACAATACATATGTGAATGGCCTCATCCACCTTATTGGAAAAGATAAAATATGAATCACTAGGGTACGTGATCGATTATTTGAAGCCCTTACCTTCTACTTCATCAAGAGGAATCATTATCTCTTTCAATTTCATTATTACATTGAGGTAATAATATAAGTTTGTATATTTATTTGTGGATTCATTGTAAAAAAATGATATCCCTATCTGATGATACACTACATAATTTTTGTAGAAACACAACTAGATATTACCTTATAACAAGTCTCAGGTAAGCCCCAAGATTCTTCTCCTCATACTCAACTTATAGAGATACTCACATTCAGTGAATATTATACACTTTATTAAGGATTAATTCCTCTTCACATTATTTTGGATCGAAATCCCCTATAAAAATATATATTTACCATAAAGAGTAATAAATGAAACCTTTTTCTAATAATAAAAATAATTTTCCTTACTAGTTTCCATAAAATTTATTTACATAATTTGTTTAAAAAATTGTATCTGAAGTTTGAGGATGTGTTATGAGATATCAACTTTTATGAGAGTGAAAATATTATATGGACACTATAACCCTTCCACATTATTTTGGAAGATGAAAATTGACTTTTGTATATTGTTTGAGAAAATATTCAATGGATGTTTCAATAATTATATAAAACAAGAAGATAAATTTAGTTATAGGAAATAATATGGAACAGTGTAATCACTATTGATTATACAATAAGTTCAATACCTTTAACTATCATCAGTGGTGACTAAGACATCACATGAAATCGATCCATTGTATTAAACACCTAATACTTGATCAAAATATAATCTTTAAATATATGGATTATTTCTTCTATTAAGATACTCTTACCAAAATATGTGCTTCTCCTTCCTCCACATCCCTATGAATATGGTCCCACTACATTAGATAAATGTGAATAATAATTTGTCCCTTTCCATGTTAAGGATCATACAAAACTATGAGTATAGGGTCTTGCATTATATATACCCTTAAAAAATCCTATATTATTTTTGTAATTTAAATCCATAGTGGAAATTTAGCATCACGACCTTATATGGCCAAACCAGTGACTGTGATAAAAAACTGGAGAAATCCCACTAGATGTTTCTGATGATAAACCAATATATGTTCATGGCGACACTATTACCGACCATCCATTGATTATCATACATCATATTCTTATCTGAATGCATTTATCCACTCTTAAAGTTCAATGGTGGGGGATCAGTTTACATTAGCATTCTTTTTAACTAGTGTCCACTATCAACACATGTCGACAACCACATCATATGTTAGGAAATTAAAGAGGGATATTTAAGAGTATATTTTATAGTAGAGAACCTTCTCAAACAAGAATTACATAAAATTATCATCTGATATAATATATTCTATGAAATGAACAAGATCATTGAATCTATTAACATAATTAATTTCTTTTCCATCACCTTTCAAGAGAGAATAATATTAAAAAAAAAATCCATAATTCCATTTATTTTAGATGAAAAACAAGGTGAAATTAACTTTATTTCATTTCATTCAAGGTACTCATGATAATGTTATTGAATACTCAACACCCTTTATTTATGACTAGGAAAATCATCCCTAATGGTGAAACACTTCACTATGATGGAATTTAGACTCTAAATGAAAAAAAACACTCATATACTTTTTATGCCAATCCTCTGATTCATATTTATCATTAGTTCACCAGAAATAAGTAAGATTATTCTTGCAATAATACATTTAATGATATGTCCAATAACATGAATTATCTTCCCTAACTGGTGCTGGGTTTTATCTCATACCATTACCAATAACCTTCATTCCCTAAATGACTACCTCAATATTGTTCTAATCAAATGGTAGGGTTTTGTAGGGATTCTTACTTGAATATTTATGTATAGGGTTCACATGGCACTATTCAGGTGATATATTTCTATCTAAAATATATACAAGTTGAGAAACCATAAAAAATTAATTAACCATTAATTAATAACATTAAAATTATTAGATGAAAAAAATAGTTCAAAAATTGATGAAATATAGCGGTCCATAACATTCCAGGACACGAGGCCTATTTTCTTGGTTCATGAAGTTCCACCCCACCCAAAAACCAAGAATAAATTAATTCGAAAAGAAAATCTTAATATCTAATATCTCAAAGGGATTCATGGTAGTATACTATCATCGATATTCAAAACACCCTTCATACCTCTCACTTGATCTATATGAATACTTTCTATTGTCTAACCTCACCAAAAAATATCATAGGACCAAAACTAATAGTTTTGATAAAAAATTTAATGAACCAACCCAAGACACCAAAAATCATAGAATATAATTCCTAATGTTTTACCCAATCTCAATGGGATAGGATCAGTTCATGGGAATCAATGAACATGACATTGGGAATGGTTTCAAAAAAGGCAAAGAGCACATCTGTTTGAGCCACATACCCAAAATTAACATTATATAAAATCAAAATTCATACCCCCAGAGAAATATAATCTATCCAAAAATATTTTTATCACAAATGAAATGATAAAAATAGATACAATAAAATAACACATATGATATTACAAAATTTAGAGTCATATATATAAAGGATCGTATGGGATGAGATGAAAGTTGAGTATGTGATACAATATAAATCTATAATATGAAAAAATAAATAGTACGAGCAACATAAGTATAGGTGACATAGAGATCATGTTCTGACATTGTGTCACCATTATCTACCCAAACGACAATATTAGAAGTACCAACCTAAACAATGTTCCACAATTCCACTATAATAATTTATCAAATAAATTATATAGACACCCATTTAGAGTATGTAGGTATGGAGAAATAATTCCCTAGTTGGATCCCACCATGTGTTCCTATAATAAATCTTGTTTAGTAAACACATTTACTCCAGTTTGAAATGAACATAATGAAAATAATAATTTTACATTTTTATGCATGAAAATAATTATAAAATATTTAATAGTTTAGAAATGGAAAAACTATCATTGAATTAACAATGCCATAAAAAAATCACCAACAAAAAGTATTAAGATATATATTGTTGGGGAACATCTAGGTAATTTTTTAAAGTTGTGAACTATATGCCACTCAATTTGTGAAGAATTCACTAAGGTGGACATTCCATGGCCTATGGACTATGTGCCTCGCATTTGAGGACACCATATCCAACCAAATTCTATGGAATAAATTCTTTGACCATGTAATGTGGTTTCACCCAAACACAAAACCATGACCTTCATCTATGTCAAAAATAGTTTGTAATAAGATGTTATCTAAAATGGATACATTAAAATACTATTCCTTATTGGGAATGTCAATTTTCCATGTTCCAATTCATTTTAATACTATTATATTATATTTAAAAACAATTACAATCTATAAACTACTAGACTAATTTTATATATTGCCTTCAATATATTCATCGGAAAACATTTTTATTTCACAAATCTAGGATAAAAAATTTAAAAATAAGAAAACCAATAAAACAAAAAAACAATCTTGAAATTTATTTACTAATGAAACTAAACGTTTATAAAACATAACAATAATGACTGTCACATAAAATTATATTGTCTCCTGAAACAACATATCCTTAACTAAGCTAAAAAATTCTCTTATTATGGAGAACAACCTAGGATGTAAAGAGTATTCAATAAAAGGCATGAATAAAAAATAATAAAACCCCATCCATAATAATTGCTTAAAATAATACATAGATATCAATATACATAGTTGTGAGAGATACCCAATAAATAATGAGGGGGATTCAAGAGAGATAAATTGGATATATATTCATTATTTTTCCATGATGATCCTAAATTTATTATACAAACAATTACACAAATATTGAATATGGGATGATTATTTTTAGGTTAGAGAGGAATACGAGTTGAGTCAAAGGAGAAAAATGTGGCATGGGTATTAAATTCTCATAATGAATAATAATGAAAATTTTTGTTTTTAAAATATATGAACCATGATTCATGATATCAATGAATTAGTCACACCATGAACAACTATTTCACATTATCATTCATCGAATATTAATGTGGTACATTCTATGAACCACTGTCATAAATAAATGGAACAACATGAATAAATTGTATTTACCATGAACCACTCCCATCTTTATTATAAATCTCCTTGATTTTAGAAGATATTTTTTCATCAAATAAATTGTAATCATATCATACCATTATATATATTAAATCTTTAGTTAAATTGAACTATAATATAGAAAGAAATTATATCCTAGACAGGGAATATAAATTTATAAATATCTGTTAAAAATTAATAAAAAATAATGAAATTGTATAATTCAGCATGTAAAACAATTCATAATAAATAGGAAGACAATTTTCAGTAATTTCATTTTATGATACCAAAAGATGTTTCCCATGAAAAAGTAATTATCAAAATTTTTAGCATGAAAAATTTATCTAATTTAAAAAACATTAGAAAATTTTATTCTTTTGTTAATTAATAAACCATCTGTTCAATAAAACATTTGGGTGATCTTTTGGAATTTTAAAAAAAATATTTATTTATTATAGTGGTGGGAATTTTGTTTTTATTAAATATTGAATATCATTTTCTTTATATTTAGTATTATTTTGTGTATATAACCTTAATGTAACATTATTCTCAATTTCATAGATATAATATAATAAATTTCATAAGAATCTTTATTACAAATGATTTTCATATAAGTAAATTTTTTGGGATCAATACACAATTATCAAAACCCTATTTCTTATGTGTGTATCATGCTTTATGACAATAAATTACATTATTCACTATTAAATAAAATTTATAATGAAGTTTATATATTTTATATTCAATAATATTTTTATAATTCAATTTATTGTATTTACAATGAATAAAATGATAATAATTTTTTTCTGTTAAATAAATAATTTCTATATATTTTGTTATCGTTGGTTTATGAGTTATTGATTAAAATAAATTATTATAATTATAAGATATTATTATGGTAAATTAGATTTCATATTTTAAAAAATAATTATTAATATAATGTAATATGGCAACCAAACATTTTTTTCAAAATGAATAGTAATAATGAATACAAATTTGATGACATTGATGACGTTAAAACTTGTATAATAGGGGTTAAACCATGATATTAATGGAGGACCTCCACCCAAACATGATTTTTTTAATTTATTTCAAATTTATCACATAATAATATTAGACCATATGACATTAGAATATATATATTAATATATTGTATATATATAATTGAAATCTTTTATAAAATTTCATGTGCATCCCTCCTCTTTCTTATAAAAGGGCATCTATCCTCCCCCATTGTCAAAATAATTTCGGGCTTTTAGAACATCTGATATCGAATCAAAAGCTACAAAAGATTCTTTCAATTAGAAATAATTATTGGTTTATTCTAGTAAGGCCAATCCATCAATATGTATTTAGTAATTCATTTTAGTGCTCTAAAAAATTCAGTATAAATTTAAATTAGATATTTCAATTTTACATACCATTCAATAATATATAAAGTTATAATTACCATAAAAACATGATTTATTAAATGTAATCAATAATATTTTATATTACTATGATATTTAAACAACCAATTACACTCTTTCTCAATAGATTTGGTAATAAATGTTTCTCCTCTCGATATATACGGACTACCACCTCCACATAACAACACAATTTATTTTCAATCACCTATATTCATGGGTAGTAGAAATGATAGAAATAATGGGTATATATATATTATGTTTATAATAAAATTATAATTTTAGTATTATATGATCTAATATACCTTATTACCATTGGATTCATTGGTAAATGATAATATCTGGTGGGCGTATATATGACTACGTCCTCTACAAAGCCATGTGATTTGATAATCATTAATTGTTTAAGTGGATTTTTAAGAAGAACTATTTACAAAATATATTCTATATTGATGATATTATACTTATTATGTAAATTTTAATTATCTTTAATATTTCTTTCATTATGTCCATAGAAATGTCGAATCATCAACACTCTGTATACCTAGAATAATATATCCCAAAAGTGTAGTTTTTCATTTTTCTTCACAAACTAATAAGAATAATTATAAATATGTATAAAAATAATATATAAAAAATTTATATCATTATTATAATTTTTTATATGGATTAATCTCTGTCAATTTCAAAGGTCCATAATTTCCTAACATGAAAATGTAAACAATTTTAATATTTAACACCACGAATATCAAATTTAATATAAAATTGGTAATAAATGTGTGTTGAAATTAATTAATTTGAGATTATATGATAGAATATGTTCATATATTATTAAATTAAGAATTATAATATATATAAATTTATTATAATTTTGGTTACACCCCTTATGAATCCATTCAGATATAATGTAATGTTTTCCCCTCATTTTTTCTTCATTAAGACGTGTTTTAATTCTATAAACCAATTCTTTTGTTTATATGGAATATAAACAACCTAGGAATGAATTTTAGAATAATCCCTGATTTAATTCATTGTATATATATATATATATTCATATTATTTCCTATTATTCAAATTAATTTTGATTCAAAAATTACATATTTTGAATTAGTTCATCTTGCCAATTTCGTTTTGATGAGACATGTTTAATGACATGTATATATTATAATTTTTGAGTTTTATTTGAAAAAATGAAATAATATATAATTTGAAAATCTTAAATCATGGTATTTGATGTTACAATTCATAATATTCCATCTAAAGGGATTTGATTTAAAATTTACCAAAGTGTCATGTTTTATCATTTTAAATTTATTTATTTGTGACAAATGTTATTTTATAAAAATATTTATTATTTGAGGTTTATTTACTAACCCATTTATTTTTTTATCTATAATATCCTTTCATTAATGGTGTTTAATATTTAATTTAATTTTCTTTCATTCATTGTTTTCAGGAATGAAAGTTTTTCAAAGAGGTAAAGATTTTATGCTATTATCAAATATTTACTCAGATGGTTTATAAGAAAAATATTAATGATAATATTTAATGATATATCACTCCAAAATATTATTTTTTATTTTCCACTAGTTTTTACAAAATTTTACATTTTTTCCATTCTATTTACTCAATATAATTTCCCAAAAGACTGATAGAATTCTTTTCAGGAAAACCAACAGTATATTTCACTTGGGTCATGAATATTTTATTCCATGTCTCTATATTCATTATAA
Organism: Viscum album; assembly: GCA_963277665.1. Taxonomy (NCBI): domain Eukaryota; kingdom Viridiplantae; phylum Streptophyta; class Magnoliopsida; order Santalales; family Viscaceae; genus Viscum; species Viscum album. The sequence continues at coordinate 325,086,865 of OY728156.1, forward strand.
TATTTTCAATAATGTATTAACTATTTTATAAAAAAATTATTTTTTTTAAAAATATATGAATATATTAATAATGAATTAATTTATATTTTCTTATTTTTTTAAATATTGTGTTTTTGATTTTTTACAAAAATTTGAGATCAAAATTTCTAATTTATTATACACATCAGGGGTGGATTTCACACCATAATTAATTATCAATTTTTTACTCAATTATATGATTCATTGTTCTATATAAATAATATGTTTCCAATTTGTATGGAAATATTTTGATATTTATTAATTTATTTACAAATGAATATTGTAGTTTTTACATTAGAACTGTTTTTATGATCTTTTTAATGGTTATTTAATCTATATCAAATTCATTTGATGCTTCTTTGGGTTTTATTGAGATGATATCAAATTCTAACACATTTATTTTATTATTTTATGGTTTTTGAAAATGATGTTTAATTCTTGAATAAACCTATTTTCTATTCCATGACTTAATATTTCGTGTTAGGAAAAATGTTTTCTTGAAAATGATTCATAAATTTTAATAGATTATGATTTTTTGATGGGTGGTTTTGTTATAATCACAGGAATTTTAGTTATGTTATATAACAACGATATGTGGCTTTGTTATATCCATCCAATGCAGTGGGTAATGATGGTGGAGCCAAGAAACTCAAAATATATGATGGGCTTAATAAACACATAATAGATGACATATTTAATAAAATCATAGCAGATGATGATGTAAAATTGATGGAATTCATTCCTAATAGAAATTTTATAACGAATTATATGCCACTAAAATTATCAAAAAATTATCCACCATGATATTACTAAGAGTGAACCCTTCCATAGAATGTTATTTTATATGAGTATATTAATTCCACCAAATAATGCTTATTCATATGATGTGGTCTCATGGATCATGATAGTTTATTGATTATTCCTCAATCATATTTCCTATTCCATTTCATTGAAAAATAATTATTATGTAATTCATTAGTAATGATCATTGTCTGATTCGTATGATTATGGAATATTTTGATCATTTTTCCAAACCCTTAGTCATAACATATTATCACTCATGATCATTGAATGATTTCACAAATTTTACACTAATTATGGATCTGAGCTCACCAATTCTTTTTTTACTTATTACACAATATATGAAGGTACGTTTCATGTATCATATTTCTATGAGTTGTGATTTTTGTAAAAGACATAATTGAAAATGTTATTTATCATTTATCTAAAAAGTATATATATATTCAAGATTCCAATGACAGTAAAAAATTATGGTTCTGGTGTGGGTCTTATTGATTTTTAATTATTATTCCCCTAAAAATGTAGTATATATATATGATTAGTTATGTTATATATAGTTTTTTAATGAGACTTTTAGTTATTTTATGAGAACATGGTGAGAAAATATTGATGAGAAACATTAGGATAAACACACTTCTGGGATAACATCAACTTTTAAGGTGAATAATAGAATACAGTTTTTAAAAAATGGATTTCTGTAAATATAATACAAGTGGGAATGGTTTTAAATGAAATTATAATCAGTGTAATATCCTTGAATTTAGTTTGGTATGTATATATCAGTCATCATTCCTGTGAAAAATGAATGGACCCTTATTATACACCTAGATTGACAATATCATGGAATATAATTTTTTCTCTTTATATATTCATTATGATCCAGTAAGAATTATATGGGTATGTATTAAACATAGAGGACGTAGGTTAATTCTATGGTTTCATAGGTTGAAAATTAGGGAAAATAGTTTACAAAATCATTTGAAATATTTCTTCTAATCATAAGATTATTCACAAAGATTTCTCAAACCAATATTTTAGTTTCAGTTAAGGAATAAAACCATGTCAAATCATGTTAATGATTAATGTGACGAATGATGAAATGAATATATTACAATGAAACCCAATTATATGGTAGATAGAATATGAAAGCCTCTCATTATTTCAAACCATATATCTCATTTTATGATAATCAATATGAACAATGGTGATTCGATGAATGAGGAGAATATGAGATAAATATTGTTTCAAGGGGAACATATAGTAAAAAATATTCAACTCCATGGATTTCTTCAATATGGCAAGAAGATCCATGAGAATAGTCTCAAAGGTACACAAAGATGATTTCTATATGGAAAAATGGACATAGAAAACGTAATTACCATAGAAAAAAAAAATTATTATAATGTTGCATATTAGAATAATTTTTTCCACATGGTATCATATATAGTTTAAATTAATAATTATGGAATTTATAGACATTATTTAAGTATATTTACTATGGGGAATTCATTTTATGGGGATAAGTATATATTTGTAAGTAATTATTTTTCTTTTAATAATGAATATATAATGAATGAAATATAAAAAAAGAAAGTATCTTAAAATCAGACCTAGAATACTAGTTAATTTATAACGATGATAATTGAGTCATTGGTGTTTTTATGTATTTTTATTTGAAAATTATATTTATTATTATTTTAAAGATTACATTATATTTAAAATAATCATAAAAAATATAAGTATTTTTTCAAATTAGATTTTACTTAAGGATTTTAATTCATAATGTCAAAGTAACTATAACGTATAATATTTTTTTTACTGTGAAGATGATATTTTGTGATGAAAAATGTCTAAGGGATAAAAAAACTAAATATGTTCATGATGGTGAGATAATAATTTTTATTTAGGTAAAAATTTTTTGTTAATACTGATAATTTATATTGGATTATGTTTCTGTCCATGAAATTTATTAGTGATTTTATGAAAAAAAGTTCTAATATCATTGATGAAGTTATTTAATTTTTTTGGAATTGTCGAATGTATTAGATATTATATTTTTTATTTAAGGAGTAAGGATAACAATATATTTCATCAATATTATTTTATATTGATTAATGTTATTAATATACATTTGATGAATATATGTTCCTGGAATTCTTACTCAAAATTAAATTTTTTATCAATCATTTGTAAATAGAATGTGAGAAACAATAGTTCACACAAAGAACAAAATAAATATATCCATTAAAATGAAATTTTATCATAAAAATTTTAATCTCATTAAATAGTTTCCATGAGATAGTGCCTACCTGAGTTTCAGGTTCCTCCATCTTAAGATCATCAAACCATAATTCCATCTTGTGACATGATTGAATGTACTCCTCAATACTTATCTTCCCTTTATTTGATCCCTGTATTAAAATTATACCATGCTTATCATGGTATTCTAATTATTAGTATGTGACACTAATATTAAATTCTTATTGTTTTGGGAAGAATTTATAATATGATTTGGGAATATTTTCCACCTTTTAGATTTTTTTTCTATTAGATTTTCTCAATCTTCTTTTGATCATTGATAAGGTAATAAATTTATCAGATGGTTTAAGTTAAAAATTTAGGTTTTTTACAAATGTTTTGTAACATAAAATATTTTTTAATCATTTAATAATTTATCCCAATTTTTTAACTTCTACTATCAATATAGGTTTTGGTAAATAGTTAAATGAAAATGTTATGACTTTTCATTTCCTATTGTATCTTACAAGAAATTCAAATTCAATTTAGGGAATATGTACTTTAAAATTCATATTTTTTCATCATTTTATTATGTATGGAAAGATGTGGAATCTAATAGAAACACACATAAAAAGGATGAAATTATTTTTATGGAAATCATGAATCAATGTTTAAATATTTTCTTATTTTACATTATAAAATTAATCATCAACACTAGGAATGAATTTTATAGAATCGAAAATGTTTTCCTTTCAATAATTATTTCTATGGAATTGATTTTTAATATCAACACTAATTGATTTATGGTATTTTGATAATTAATTTTTTAATGACCAATTTCTATATCAGAATCTAGTATTCTTTGTACATTACCATTATCCATAATTTAATTTTTTTACATCCTTGTAGTATTCAACTAAATAAAGAACTAGATTGTCTATTTTCTAAGATAACATATATGTATTTCCCACTCCCTTTTTTCAAAGTAAGATTCATTATAATATTTTGTTTTATGGGGTTTCAAATATTTTATTTTTGAATTATAGTAATTATATTAATAAGATATAAATTTAATGTATACAATTTATTATTGTTGCTTATAATTTAGAACCCCTTAATTTTAGAATATAATTTTTCATTAAATAAATTTTATGTCTTAGATATATTATTTAACACTGAACCTCTATTATTACTGAATAGTGATATAGTAACCATTAATATCATTTAAATTTATTTTTTTGTTATAAACATTAATAAATACATTATTAAAAAAAATAATTGTATTTAAATAATGTAATGTATTGATTAAGGTAGAATTAATAAGAACACATTCTTTTATAATTTCATTTTGTGATTTAGAAATATGTTTTCATAAAAAATGATTTTGATCAAAAAAATACAAAAAATACATTAAATTTCTAAAAAAAATATTTTTTTTTTGAAATTATTTTCATTTTTGAATTCATCATTTCAATATTTCATAGGGTCAATTTATATGATTTTTCAAAAAAAATATATTTTTATATGAATAGAAAAATATTAGTATTTTTCTAAACTATGTAATTTTACAAGAAATAAAATTACAATTTTGAATGGAATTTGATATTAATATAACATAGGTATCATTTAATTGTAATTATAATAATTAATTACATTATAAGCATAATTATACATGATATTGGTATAAGTTATTTTTTTCCATAAAATCATTCTTGAAAATAGTTAATATTTGTTTAATTTGTTTTATCAAAATAGATTTAATTAATCCCTATTGGTAAGAATTTTTTATTTTATTAATGTATTATATGTTCAGTTATATATTAATTCATTCATTTTATTAAAAAAAATTAATTGATATATATTATTTTTTATTCATTAAATTCATTTTAATAAAATGAGTCATCATTGTAGTGTGTGTAGTTATATATAATTATATATAACCACATATACGAAATGAATCCATCAATAAAGATACTATATTTGGAATTAGAATAATTAATATATATTTACAATTTCTACTAATGTTTTTATCATAATGAGCAGTAAAATCATACAATATACATACAATAGCTATGGTTAAATGTGTTAACCGAGTAAAGGTTCTGCGTGTAGTGGAAGAATGTGTAGAGGTGTACCCAAATTTAATTTTACCATAAGCAACGATCAATCTGAGATCTATCACAATGATGAATCTCTATATTTTAATAATACAAAAATGAACAAAAAATATATTGGGATGTCTTGGAACCAACGATAGGATCATCATATGTTGGTTATAATTAATTTAATTAAAATTTAAGAATTAATTTTATGGAATTCTATCTTACATTATGCTTCTGATTAGGAACCAATTGGAATTATCATTGTGTCATAGAATCCAAGTATAGGCTTCCTCTAGAGGTGATCCACACTTTCTCCACATATCTATAGAGGTTTCCATAGGGATATCCAGGTGCTATCATGGAAGAGCATTCACTTGCAACGTCTTTCTTCGACCGCCTTGAGAGCCACTTCTAATGTTCTCCCCTTGATCTGGTGGAGGAGGAACATTCTCGTAAGATGTGATCGTTCTTGTTGAATATGAATTATCTCTTGGATTGAGAGATTTCTCCAGATCCATTGTACACAACCATAATGAAAGGCTAGGATTAATGAGAATAATGCAATTGGGATTTATAATATGTGTAATAAAAGAAGAATGAAATAATTTTATATGGAATGTATTGATATAATATAATTCTTATTAATAATCCATGACTAATAATAATATTTGACTTTTATTATTACATTCTACGTGCCCGGTGAATTACACAAAAAATTATTTAAAACAAAAAAAAATATTATTTATCATAAATTCAATAAAAAACTGCATAGTATGTATGTTAATATACACGACATGTAATTTTTTTATATTTTATTTATTTCATCCACCACTTTTATTAGACCTTAAATAATTAATATTTATTTCTTAAATAAATATCACTGCATTACTTGCTGATAAATATATTATTTCAGCCACAATATATTAACTCAAATAACTAGTATCAAAATAAATGCGATCAGACATCCTTGAATAATTTTTTAACCACAATATAAAATAATCTATATTAAACTCGTTAAATGAATATTTAATTGAGACCCTTTGACACATGTAGTGTGTGACCCTCCAGGACTCTTTCTCCGTGTCATTATTTGGAGCACATCTAATTTCCAAGGTTAATTTCTAGTTACATGTCGAGGTACCCCTAGAGAAACAAGTTAACACCAAAGTGACATGTCACCTCTTATGAATGCTTATCATGTAATGTAATTCATTTTCATGATATCTCCAATATAGAGGGTCATATTATAGTGAAATAAATCTATGTTCCCCATTATTAATTATTTAACATCCCAAAATTGAACATTAATATTACTCACCATGTTCATGAAATTTTTTTGTCTATATCATTTCCATCAGAGGGCCTAAGATATCAACTTTTGTTATAGAATAGATGGGAAAAATACTTTCTAACATTATTTATTAATGAATTAGTTCTTGTGAATCACACAACATATCTTACATCATTTTGAATAGTGTATCATCACATTTTTCAATGATACATCTAAGTGTGGGAGATGTAATATCCATTAATAATAATCATAATGTATAAGGACCAATACACAAGTCTGTAGATAGGAACATTCATTGACACTATAAACTGTGGATTTTTTTCTGGAGAGTCTCGTTCTCAAAATATCTTCTTAGATATTACCAAGGGTGCACACCATGAGAATGTGACTCAATGTCTTATGAGTCTTCACCCCTAATGGAATTTATTATTTGTGTCCCTCAAATAACATCATCTGGCCATAGAACCTATATTAATGAATAATATTTTGGCACTTCCAAGTCCTCATCATAGGAGGGATCCGTTATGACCCTTAAGTGAAACATCTATCCATTTGACATTATCACATGAATTTTAATGAAAGAGAACAATAAATATGTGATAAGTTATTTATTAATATTCAAATCCATGAATACAAGTCTAACATAAATTAAAAATTAGGTGGTTATAGGCCACCAACTCTGATTAGCTCCAATTTGTACAAGATCCATGTAGAGATCCCAAATTTAACGTACATGGGAATTACATTACTTTTTCGAAATACTTAATACATATAAAAAACCAACACACAAGAACCGTAATGGTTTAGTGCCTTTGGAAACTCAAGTCATAATCTTCTAATCATGGTGAAAGATCTTAAATATCTCCCATAATGATCTTCCCCTTTTGTTTTATTACCTATAACCTTTCTTTATATCCTAGGGAAAAGAAAACATAAAAAGGGTGAGTAAAAATTCTCAGTAAGGTTAAACATAGAGAAAATAAAACAACCCATAAGCATTTGAATGTAAAAACATGATCTTAAAATCTAAACATCAAAATCTTGAGCAATGACATAAAAATGGCAGTACGTAAGGCATAGATCATAATGGATCACCAATCATGATAAAATACCATGGGAATAAAACATGTAATTTTGGAAAACCATTAAGCACATGATATGATTTCCATAGTACCCATGGCATTGCTCCGAAGACCATATTTGTGGACAAAGTCCCTCTCAGAATCGAGTTCACTCCTCGTTCCAGTCCTATAACAGTAAACCAGATTAACTTACCATTCCATCCATGTCTATCTCATGAGATATAAATCATTACCAAATGCATTGGAGGTAGATGTAGGTCCCACCCATCTCATAATGAAATCATTTTTACGTGTGCTACAACATGAACATAAATCATTCATCATTACCCAATGAATAAAATGGATTTCATAACATCATTCCATCATAAAATAATCCATATAAAACAAATAGATATTATTTCATCCTATGAAAAGTGAAACCATGTAAATCATAGATACATTATACTTGAAACATACATATATGAAATATTGGTATCTTAGATAGAAAATGGTTTTTATAAAACACATGAAATGAATTCATGTGGAAAATATCCTTTCTTCTTCAAGATCATTTTCTTTTCACAAAATTCCATGCAATTTTAAAAGAAAAGTATTTTTTTGAAAATAGTCATGAATTTTTGTAGAGTAAACTTCATTGAAATAAGTCTTTAAGAACCCGTAAAAATCCATTCACGCCGTATAAGTTAAAAAAACATTCTTCTCGTACTTTTCATTAAAAAGACAAAAAATACCTCGTATGGTAAAAAAAATTCCTCACATACCATTAGTAAAATTAAAAAATGGGTAAAAATTACATTAAACATACATAAAACCATTTTTAGAAAACAAATACATGGATGATAAATATACCCCTAGTAAATACTTACGAATAAATAATCTCGGATAAAAATGAGATTGGAAAATTTATCCCTTACCTTATTTATGATATGCTTCGTATGTATCTGATCCTCCTGTATAATGATTTAAATAACATCATTGACTTATTACAGAATCATATTCATTGTTATGATTTCATATTTGGTTCACTTATGACCTTCAATTACCCATTCTTTTGTAAATTCCATGTTAAAGCACCTTTTTGGGTATAATTGTTTCATTTATCGTACGTGTTTCTACTTGTTGTTCTTGATATTATTACTTATATCCTGATTTAATTAATTCCATAATGTAAAACATGATTTATATATTATATATATTTAGCATATAAATATATATGATAGATCGATAAATGGAATGAAATGCACCGTTCATGGAGACGGTAGGTCGTATGTACGCATGAATACTGTTTTCTTTTCCTTATTGAATTGAATGAAGTAAATCAAAAATATATGTTCATAAATAAAATATTATTATTATGATTATATATAAACTTTATAATTATACTTGAATGGTTAATCATGGAAAATGAATCTCATCGCGTTCATGGAGACGACAGTCCGTACGTACGCACGAGCGATGATATCAATCCCATAATTATTGAATAGAATTGGAGCGGATGATATAATATCTCAGAATTAGTATGATGTTATAATAACCATATATAGTTATTCTTTACACCATTATACCCATCCAAGTATGGTGGTGGTGGAAAAACATATTACACCACGGCGTGGAGACAGTGTTCCGTACGTACGCACGCGTGGTGTTTTCATTTTCCGTAGGATGGATAGAAGGTGAAATGGGGATGTTTTATATTTATAATAAAATAATCATTATAGGAGTGATACTGATGTTATTAATTTATGATGAAACAAATAAATAAGAATAAGTTGAAGAAGAAAGAAACATGAAAGAATCGGTAGAAGAGATTACCTCTTCTTCGACGCACCTCCTTTAAACTTCTTCATAGCGCACTTGGGTTGGTCTTTTGAGAAGCCCATAACCTCTATGATATAACTAGATAGGTTTATAAGAGGAATTGGCAGGGGTTGGAAAAGCTTCAAGGCTCAAAAGGGTGTGAAGATAAGTGGGAAGGGGTGCCGGTTTTATAAAGGGGGAGAGGGGCACCTTTGGAAACATAAGAAATATTAATTTATAATAAATTCAACCTGACTTAAAAACCTTCAAAAATGACTCAAACCCGAAGATTAGATGAGATAGGGTTTAAATAGAATCAAAAAATAAAATTTAGGAATGTTGGTAAATTATTTTAAATATTATCAACTTGATTTATCCTTATTTAATTAATTTAATTTTATTTTTGGTAATAAGATTCTAATTTTTAAATTGTTATAAATAATTACTAATGTGTTGTGAATTGTCCAAAATTGGATAATTAATGACATTTTAGACCATATAAATTTTAATTTATAATTTTTAAATATTTTTGTGATTTTTAAACAATTTTTTTTATGTTATGTTTATAAAATAACAATAGCGTCAATTTAGACACTATTCATTTATTTTATTTTAAATAAAATACACACAGAAGATATGTTCGAACTAAAATATTTAATAGATTCAGAACATGTAATATATATCTAGAAAATTATAGGATCACATTAAATATTATATATAATATTTATTTTAATATTTTTAAAACCATTTATTTCATATTTCCTTTATAAAATAATTACTACATTTTTTTGGATAATTATTTAATATACTTATCTATTGCATAAAAATTAAAAATAAAATACTATGATGAAGATAAATCTCATAGATTTTATAATAATACTTTCACTCGAATTTATCATCTTAAAATCACAACATGTAAATTGTTATATTTATTAAATTATGAAGGTGACAACTTTGGAATCATTTAAAATAAAATAATATTAGTGTCATAATCGCCTTTATAAGGATCCAAATGGTCAAAAATTCGTCCATTGGATGATTATGGTTTATATATACATTAACAATGTGTTTATTTCAGATTTTTGGGACTTTTGATAAGTATTACTATTTCAATTAATACTATATTATTTATTTTGCACTAAATAAATAATTTCTGCATCATTACTATATAAGATAATAAGGTAATTAAATAACTCTTAAAAATTACAAATAAATTACCATGATAAAAAAATTTAGATTTAAAATGGGTGTTTATAACTGAATTTATATTCTGTATATCATTATATTAAAAATACTTTAATTATTAAATTTTGATTGAGACATATTTCATTTTCCTTCAAATAAAATAAACTAAAGGTCTTAATCAAATACAAGTGGGTTAAATTAGATTAAATTTCGACCCAATAATGATTTAGGGAAAAATATAATCATCCAATTATATTAAGACAAGTGTTAGGAAAATTTTATAATTTTATATTTACCCTTAATTACCTGATTTACCTTTAACTGTGGTAAATAAAATTTACGGTACTTACTATTCATAATGCCTAAAAATAAAAAAGTAGCTTATTAACATAATTTGGACCAACTGATTCCAAAAATGGAATTCATTTTTCCAAATTCAAATCATAGAAGTTACAGAAATTAATTTAAAATTAATACCACTATTAAGAAAATGAGTTTTAAAAGATAAAACATTGCAAAAGATTTAAATTATTTTACTTATGAATTCAATGGCAAATCAATGCTAATGACATAAATTATATTAAATGGAAAAAAAATATATTATTTTAATATTTTAAAACTATTCAATATTATAATTTAACCATATAAATTATTATGATGAAAAAATTTGTTTTTAATTAAAATATATCGTGTTTTTACTATTCATTAAAATATGAAATTTATCAGAATAATATGAAAATTTTATCCTAAGTAAATTTTTATATCATCATTCCAAAGAATAATTTTATTGTGTCAAATTGAACATATAAACATGTCAAATCTAGGTTTAATGTGGGTGCGCCATCAAAAGGCGACAAAACTCCATTTTTGGACAAATACTTATTTTACCTGAAAAATTTATTTTTTTCTCATACAATGTTCTAGAAAATGTTTAAGATGATTAATAATGTTATAAAATTCAAAATTTATATAATACTATTTTTTACGGCTAGTTCATAAGAATATTATAACCATATATCATTGTTTAATGATATCTGATATTACGTACAACAAACACTATCGAGGAAGGTCGCGATTGCATGTAATGCAATCCAAGTCATGGATGGGTATAGTGCAAGCTCCATTTTGTGTTTCGTATAAAATAATTCAAAACATATTTTATTTATACATTAAATAAAATCTATCCTTAAGGTTTCGAATGTGAAATTGCGTGTAACACAAGACAAGAATAGTGATGTGTATACTGCAAGTTCATACAGTGTTGCGTATAGCACAAGATAATATTGGTGAAGTGTACAATCAAAGGAATAAAAAAGAATATATCTCATAAAATCTCAGGATGTTACATTCTACCACCCTTAAAATGAATTTATCCCTCAAAATTCGTCAGAGTTATAAATTTTTTTCTACTTGAAAGTTTCTTTCATAGAAACCCACATCGTAAAAAGGAAATACTAAAACATAATTTTAAAAAGGATAGTTAGAAATGTAACGGTCACCAAAAGTAACTCAGCACTGGGTCTACACATAGAAGATTATAGGTGAAAATTTGGATATGGAGGATAAATTTGACCATCAAGTTATATTGGAAAGTGGTAGAGAACATGTCTATGAAAGAGCCAACAATCACAAAGCCATAAATTTGAGATGATCTATTGTACAATCTGATTCATCGGATATGAGGGCACTAGGACAACATTTTTGGTTTTCAAGATCATTTCCCTAAAGTTGATGAATTAAAAGAAATAATTACATTATTTTGGTACAATCTCACTATTGTTCTTTCCATGAAAAATTTCCACTTCATATATTAATGAAATAAAGATGAATTTGTTATTCGTGAAGTGTTAGAAGAAAATGTGATAGAATGATGGGTCATTCCATCTTTTTCAAACAAAAGGTTATCAAAAGTTATCAAATATACATAAGTCCATCTATGGTGAGGTTAATCGTATATGATTCCAAAAATTAAATTATACTTCATCTATCATCCCGCTTAATACAATAAAAATAGTTTCTACTAACCATTGACTTTATGTAGGCCAGTGGTAGGCGATAAAGGCATGTCGCACTTCGGTGGTGGGTTCGATTCCCGCAGCCTTGTCCGATGTGAAGGGTTGTCGCCCGTCCAGCAGGTTGTCCTTTTTTCTAAATCTACACTATTATAACATTCCAAAATAATATCAAAAAAAGGTTCTATCATTAAACAATATTATCTTATTTGCAACATATTCCTTTTCAAAACTTTAGGCTTATCCAAAATACTTCTATCCATGCTTATAATATAAAGACAACGATTACTAGAAATTTCATCCACCATGCATGTGAATACAATAATTTATCCCCCATATATCATACGATATATCTTGTTGGTCACATTCCAAAATTGTGAATAACTTAATATTGTATTCTCTTGAAAAATGAATACCCATTTAACCTTAGTAAAAACATGAATGTTTTTCAAAAGTTAACTCTTTCAACATACCAAAATCCAAAAAAAAATTCAATATGCTCAAACCATGATATAACATTGTCCATATATCAGCTTTGAGCTCATTCCATTTTCTCTTTATCCCTTCATTATGTTCATATATCCTTCTTTCCAAAAATATTTCAATCACATTTCATGGTTACTGGTACCATATTCTTATGGAAAACCACAATGGACTAATACATAGAAATTTCAATATACCATAAAATTAACTCAACAAAATTATTCTTGAATTCAAATATATATGCCGTTAAATCCATCCTCTTCAATGATTGGCATGGAATTGGAATTTCATCAATTTAGAAGTAACCTTTTAGGTCAGGGAATTGATTTGGATAATGCCCATGTTCTCCACAAATTAGATATTAAATTCCGTAACAGTCTATCACTCTATTACCCTTCTCCCCACACAGATAACATCTTTCCATCCATTTGATTTATTCATCAAGGTTCTTCTTCCCTTCTTTAGAAATCTCAATCTTCCTTTCTCAATGCTCCTCACCATGCGATCATTCATAAATGTCCATCTTCCTCTTATTTTATGAATTATTAATACCACTAATGTTCAACTTGTTAATCATATATCGCGATGACTGAATCGGAATAATCACAATATCTATTTTTTAGGAATTATGCAATTTTTTTGCTCATAACAACCAATTTATCCATTGGATTCAATTTTGACCCAATTCCTTCTGGTTCCCTCCATTGACCAAAACCAAAAACCATGGTGTAAGAAATGGTTTAAATAACGAGGAACCACATAATCATAAAAAGTCACTTATAGGATGTATAACATATCACACATTCTTTAAACCTTTACAAATAGGTTCACCCTAGGTTATTCATGATCGTTAACATCATTATAAGACATAACCTGTAGTTATACTAAACCTTAGATACATCCCTAGACATACCGTAGAAATATCTCTAGGGATCTCGGTAAAGTTTTCGTATCCTAGTTTCCAAAGGTTTATAGATCATTTCCTCTGATACCAACGATAGAGATCTCAAACTTAATGTACATGGAAATTAAATTACTTTTGTGGAATACTTAATACATAATAAAAACCAACACACAAGGACTATAATAGTTTCATTTCATTGGAAACTCATAACATAATCTTCTGATCATAGTGAATGATCTTCAACATCTCTCATAAAGATTTTCCCTTTTGTTTTCATAAATAAAAACCTTCTTTATATCCTAGGTAAAAGAAAACATAAAAAGGGAGAGCTCAAATTCTCAGTAAGGGTAATCACAGATAACATAAAACAATCCATAATTATTTGAATGTAAAAACATGATAATAAAACCTAAACATCAAAATCGTGAGAAATGACATAAAACATGGTAGTACGTAAGGCATAGATCATAATGGATCATAAATAATGATAAAATACCATGGGAATAAAACATGTAATTGTCAAAAACCATTAAGCACATGATATGATTTCCATAGTAGCTAAGTCATTTCTTCCAAGACAATCTTAGTGGACAAAGTCCCTTTCTGAATCGAGTTCACTCCTCATTCCAGTCCTATAACACTGAACCGAATTAACATACCGTTCCATCCATGTCTATCTCATGAGATATAAATCATTACCCAATACATTAGAGGGATATATAGGTCCCACCCATCTCATAATGAAATCATTCTTACGTGTGCCACAACATGAACATAAATCATTCATCATTACCCAAAGAATAAAATGGGTTTCATAAACATCATCCCATCATAACATAATCCAAATAAAAAAATGGATATAATTTCATCATAAGAAAAGTGAAACCATGTAAATAATAGAGACATTATACTTGAATCATACACATATGAAATAATGTCATCTTTGATGGAAAATGGTTTTTATAAAACACTTGAAATGAATTTTTGAGGAAAATATCCTTTCTTCTTCAAGATCATTTTCTTTTCAAAAAATGCCATGCAATTTTAAAATAAAATGATTTTTTTTAAAATAGTCATGAAATTTTGAAGAGTAAACTACATTTAAATAAGTCGTTATGAAACCATAATAATCTATTCACGCAGTATAAGTTAAAAAACATTCTTCTCGTACTTCTGCCGGAAAAGTCTAAAAGTACCTCGTATGGTAAACCAAAGAAATATTCCTCACATACCATTAGTAAAATTCAAAAATTGGTAAAAAGAAAATTAAACATACATGAAACCATTTTTAGAAAATTGGGACATGGATGATAAATATAACCCCAGTAAATAATTATGAATAAAAATATCTCGGTTAAAAACGACATTGGAAAAGTTATCACATACCATATGTCTGATATGTTCGTATGTATCCGAAACTCATGTATAATGATTTAAATAATGTCACTGACTTATTATAGAATCATATTCATTATTATGATGTCATATATGGTTCACTTACGACTTTACTTTATCTGTTCTTTTGTAAATTCCATGTTAAAGCCTCGTTTTGGGTAAAATAGTATCATTTATCGTATGTGTTTCGAATTTTTGTTCTTTATATTATTACTTATATCCTGATTTAATTAATTCCATAATGTAAAACATGATTTATATGTAATGTTTATTTATCATATAAATATATATGACAGATTGATAAATGGAATGAAATACACCGTTCATGGAAACGGTAGGGCGTACGTACGATTGAACACTGTTTTCGTTTCCTTATTGAATTGAATGGAATTAAGTAAATGAAACATATATGTACATAAATAAAGTATCATTATTATGATTATATATATATACTTTATAATTATACATGAATGTTTAATAATGAAAATGAATCTCATCGCGTTCGTGGAGACGGTAGTTCATACGTATGCACGAGCGATGATATCGATCCCGTAATTATTGATAAGAATTGGAGCAGATGATATAATATCTCAGAATCAGTATGATGTTATAATAACCATATATATTTATCATTTACACCATTATACCCATCCATGTAAGGTGGTGGTGGAAAAATAGATTACACCACGGCGTGGAGACGGTATTCCGTACGTACGCACGTGTGGTGATTTTGTTTTCTATAGGATTGATAGAAGGTGAAATGGGGTTGTTTCATATTTATAATAAAATAAATAGTATATGAGTGATACTAGTTTTATTAATTTTTTATGAAGCAAATAAAGAATAATAATTTTAAGAAGAAATAAACATGAAGGATTCGGTAGAAGAGATTACCTCTTCTTCGATGCTCCTCCTTTAAACTTCTTCTTAGGGCACCAGGGTTGGTCTTTTGAGAAGACCAGAACCTATATGATATAACTAGATAAGTTTATAAGAGGAATTTTCGGGGGTTGTCCGAGCTTCAAGGATCAAAAGGGTTTGAAGAGAAGTGGGAAGGGTTCTCCTTTTATAATGGAGGAGAGGGGAACCTTTGGAAACATAAGAAATATTAATTTACAATAAATTCAACCCCACTTCAAAACCTCAAAAAAAGTGTCAAAAACAAATATTACATGATATAGGGTTGTAATATCATCAACCAATAAAATTTAGACATGTTGGGAATTTATTTTAAACATTATCAACTTGATTTATCCTTATTTAATCTATTTAATTTAATTTGTGGTAATAAGATTCTATTTTTTATATTATTATAAATAATTACTTATGTGTTGTGAATTGTCAAAATTGAATAATTAATGAAATTTTAGACCATATAAATTTTAAAATAAAATTTTTTAATATAATTGTGATTTTTAAACAATTTTATATTATGTTATTTTTATAAAATAATAACAGTGTCAGTTTTGACACTATTCATTTATTTAAATTTAAATGAACTCCACACAGAAGATATGTTCGAACTAAAATATTTAATTGATTCATAACATGTCATATTTATCTAAAAAATTCTTGGATCATATTAAATAGTTCATATAATATTTATTTTAATATTTTTAAAACCATTTATTTCATATTTATCTTAATTAAATAATTACTACATTGTTTTTGTATAATTATTTAATATACTTATTTTTGCATAAAAATTAAAATTTAAATACTATGATGAAGTTAAATCTCATATATTTCATAATAATACTTTTAGTAGAATTTATCATCTTAAAATCACATCATGTAAATTATTATATTTATTAAATTATGAATGTGGTATCATTGGAATCATTTAAAATTAAGTAATATAAGTGTCATAATCGACATTATAAGGATCCCAATGGTAAACAATTCGTCAAGTGGATAATTAGGGTTTATTTATACACTACTAATAAGTTTTTTTTCATATTTTTGGGACTTTTGATATGTATTAATATTTCAATAAAAACAATATTATTGATTTTCCACTAAATAAATAATTTATTCATCATTAATGTATAAGATAATAAGGTAATTAAATAAATCTTAAAAATTAAAAATAAATTACCATGATAAAGAAAAACATATTTTCTTTAAAATGAGTATTTATAATTGAATTTATATTCTGTATGACATTATATTAAAAATGTATTAATTATTAATGTTTGAGAGTTACATATTTCATTTTTCTTTAAATAAAATAAACTAAAGGCCTTAACCAAATACAGGTGGGTTCTATTATATTATATTTATACCCAAGAATAGTTTAGGGAATAATATAATCATCCAATTATATTAAGACAAGGGTTGGGATAATTTTATAATTTTATATTTACCCTTACTTACCCGATTTACCTTTAATTATGGTATATAAAATTTACCGTAGTTACAATTCATAATGCATAAAAATAAAAAGTAGTTTATTAACATAATTTGGACATACTGATTCCAAATATGGAATCAATTTTCCAAATTCAAATCACAATAAGTTTCAGAAATTAATTTAAATTTAATCCCACTGTTATGAAAATGAGTTTTAGAAGTTACAACATTCCAAAAGACTGAAATTATTTTACTTATGAATTCAATGTAAAATCAATGCTAATGACATAAATTATATGAAATGGTAAAAATATATTCCATTCATAATTTAAAACTATTAAATATTATAATTTAACCATATAAATTATTATAATGAAAAAAGTTGTTTTTAATTAAAATATAGCGTGTTTTTACTATTCATTAAAATATGAAAGTTATCGGAATAATAAGAAAAATTTATACAAAGTAAATTTTTATATCCTTATTCTAAATAAGAATTTTATTTTGTCATATTTAACTTATAAACTTTTCAAAAACTAGATTTAATGTGGGTGCACCATCAAAACGTAACAAAACTTTATTTTTTGAAAAATACATATTTTACATGAAAATTTTATTTTGTTCTCATACAATGTACTAGAAAATGTTTAAGATGATTAATAATGTTATAAAATTATATATTTAATTAATAATATTCATAAAATCTAGTTCATAATAATATTATAACCATATATCAATGTTTAGTGAAACCCGATATTGCATACAACACACACTATCGAGGAAGTTCGTGATTACATGTAATGCAATCCAAGTCAGGGATGCGTGTAGTGCAGTCTCCCTTTGGTGATGCGTATAAAATAATTCAAAACATATTTCATTTATACATTAAACACAATCTATACTTAATGTTGCGAACAAGAAATTGTGTATAACACGAGCCAAGAATAGTGTTACGTATACTTCAAGTTAATATGGTGTTGCGTATAGCACAAGGTAATTTTATTTAGTGTAAAATCAAAGGAATTAAAAAGAATATATCTCATAATATCTCACGGTGTTACAAGCCAACAACTAGGAACCATTAACCTGCTATCTCTCAAATGATATTCATCATTATACTGATATAAGCCTTTATTTATGGGGTCTTCCATGTTATCTTCGATGGATAGTCTTATCACTATAACATTAACCTATTGATAGTAATCCCCCAATATGAGATATGTACAGAAAATGCTCTTTATCTGTTGATATGACATTTTTTATTTTGTAATTTCTACTGCTATAGTATTATCACTGTACAATGTGATAGGATATTTACTACTATGCACCACATTATGCTCCAGGACAATGATCAAAATATAGATAGCTTCCTTGAGTGAATCATAAGCCACTACATATTCAGTATCCTCTGTAGAATCGGTTACAACTACCTTGTTTGAACTCTTAGAACTCACAGCTCCTCCATTGAGACAAAAAAATATCCTGATTGTCATTTCAGATCATTCTGATCTGTCTAAAAACCAATATCAAAATTCCCTCTGATGACAAGCTCCTCATATCTTCCATACACTAGAAACATATCACTAGTTATTCTAAGATACTCAAGAATAGTCTCATCAAAATTACAATGATGTTCTCCGTGATTTTCTTGATATCTTCCTTCCATGCTCAGTGCATAGGAAACATCTAGCCCGGTACATGAGATAGAATACATGATGGGTCCAATAGCCGAAGCATAAGAGTTCTTACTTATCCTATCTTTCTCCTATTGTGTCTGAAGACAGATTATCTTCCAAATATATATCCCATGTGACACTACAACCAATATCCTCTTAGCTTGTTCCATTATAAAAATATTTTAGTATCTTTTCAATGTATGTACCTAACATAGTCCAAGAAGCCTCTTGGATCTATCATGAATGATCTTTATCCCTAGAATTTATGTGTCTTTACTAATGTCCATCACGGGGAAACACTTGTTCATACATTCCTTAACTAACAATAATAATGGTACATCGTTTCAAATAAGTAATACATTGTCAACATATCATATTGGGATAAAGACTACATTCCTGGTAAAACATTTATACACACAAAGGTAACATTTGTTCATAACAAAACCAAATTATATTATGGATTCATACAGTCGAATGTTCCAAGACCTAGATACTTATGTTATTTCATAAATAGATGTCTAGAACATGAAAACCCATTTTGCTTCACTTGGTGTAACAAACCCTTCTAGTTGTGTCATATAGCCATCTTCCTGAATGTTCCCATCAGGAAATGTTGTTTCGACATCCAGTTTTCAAATCTCATTGTCAAAATATGCTACTAAGGACAGTATGATTGATATGGATTTAAACATGGAAATTTGGGTGATGGTTCCATCATAGTCAATTAATCGATGTTTCCTCAATCATTTAACCACTAGCCTTGCTTTATAGGTGATAACATGACCTTCTTTGCCAATAATTATCTTGAATTCCCATTTGAATCCTATAGGATTTACATCAACTAGCTCATCGACCAGAACCCAGAAATAGTTCTTATATATGGAATCCACCTCATATTTCATAGCTTATATTCATATGGTAGCTTCTGAGATCCCTACTGCTTCTTTTTATGAGAGAGGTTCATCATTTTCCAACAGTAATGATTCAACATCTTCGGTGACAGGGAAACCAAACCTCCTTGTTTCCCAAACATCTCTTGAGATCCTATACAATACTTGTGTTTCAGGAACCTCTTGTATGGGGAATTGTGTAATTTATTCCTGTACCAACATTTGTGTATTTTTAAAAACAATTTCATTAAAATCAATCATTCTCCCACTGTCCTTTTTGAGCATGTGTTCCCTCTCAAGAAAGTCATCTTGACCGGAGGTAGTCACTATCTTTTCTAATGTGTGATATAGGTAATATCATTATGTTTTATTGGAGAATCCAATAAATACACACCTCATGATTTATGGTGCTACTTTTTACCTGAGAAGGACTTAAAAATTCCTTTCATCCCCATACACTTCTGTTAGGAAAATGGGTTTATTTCTATTCCATAACGTGAAGGGAATTCTATTTTTCGCCTTAGTTAGTACTCAGATTAATGTGTATGCTAATGTTTTTAATTTATATACTCAAAAGGGTAATGTAAGATCTATATTTCTCATGATTGACCTCACCATGTCTCACATGGTAAGGTTCCTCCTTTCACCAACATCATTCCACTTGGGTGTATAGGGAGTAGTGAGTTGAAAGAGAATCCCAGACTCCCGTAAAAGTTCGATGAAATCTTGGTTCATATATTAACCACTTCAATCTGATTGATGCTTTTTTATATTATTACCAAGAAGATTATCTACATAATTTTTGAATTCCCTAAATTTCCCCCAATGACTCTGACTTATACCTCATTATGTAGATATAGCCATATCTACACATATCATCCTCCATAGTAGTGATGTAATAATATCCACCACTAGATTCTAATAGAAATGGTGCACTCACATCCGTGTGTTCAATCCTGTGTGTCCCTTTCACCCTATCCACTGAAAGGTGGCATGTACTTTTTCCCTCGTAAAAAATCTTGACATCTATCAAGTAATTTTATCTTAATAGTTTCTAAATAACCATCTTGGATGAGTTTTGTCAACCACTTTTCATTTACATGACCATGATGGTGATGTCACTACTGGGTGTTGTATGAGTCAAGTGATTTTTTAGTTATCAATTGAAAATACATTATTTTTGTAATTTCACACAATGAAACCATTATTTAAATGTACAATACAATAACATATGTTGTTTTTATAAAATAGACAACCCTTATTTAGAATCCTAAAAAATAAATACATCTATATCAAAAAAAGATACAAAAATTATGATCATGGAAATACTAGGTACATAATAACAGTTATGTAAAACCAAAATCATTTCAAATGGAAATGAGAGATGGTAATCTCCAAAGGCCAACGCAACTACCCTTGTGCCATTGGCAGCTCAATGATCCACCTCTCCTTTGGCGATCATTCTAAATTCACATGGTTCCTCCATTATAATACATATGTGATCCCCACATGCTATATCTAACACCCATTGTGTTGTTATGGAAAGATTACAATTGATAAAAAAGGTACCGTTATTATCTCCACTCTTCTTGGTGTAGTTTTTCTTCCAGTGGCCCCAATTTCCACAGGCAAAACATTCCACTTCTCATTCCTTGCACTACCTCTGGATCTTCCCCTTTTTAGGGGGATGGTGCTCATGGGCTTCAAACCATTTATAAACTCGTGTCCCCTTTTCCTTGTCCTTCCTCTTTTTATTCACCATAATGACTATTGGTTTT
Source organism: Viscum album (assembly GCA_963277665.1). Taxonomy (NCBI): domain Eukaryota; kingdom Viridiplantae; phylum Streptophyta; class Magnoliopsida; order Santalales; family Viscaceae; genus Viscum; species Viscum album. The sequence goes on from OY728156.1 coordinate 325,108,869, forward strand.
TCATTCCCTATGTCCTATTCTATCTGGAAAATCAATGCCATATGTTCTGATAGACTCTTCTCATTATTATTCTTGCTGTTATTGACAATATATTTAGGGGATATCTTGGGAATTGATGATAAGATGAGATCTGTATGCTACTCATCCAGAACATAATCCCTAAAATGTCTAGGAGTTTAATGTAGCCAATAACCATGACTACATGTGGCCCAGCTGGCCTAGACACTCTTAGTTTTTTTGAACAAAGCGTTGGATAAATCAAATCTCTCATATCTCACCTTATCTTCATAGTGATCCTTAAAATGAGACATCATGTTACACACGTCCAAGTTTTCATATTGCTTCAATAGCACATTAGACATAGCCAATAACATTAATCATTTGACATTAATGGCCTTATCTAAGTGTTTCATATAGAGATATATTTCCTCATCGCAATCCTAGATTCTAGTAACAACTGTAATATGCTCCCCTAGCACATAAAATTCCCTCTCGTGGTGAAGGATGCCGCGTAAATGCCTCTTCCACCCATGGATATTAGTGCTGATAAAAATGTTTTCTTTCTCGAGTATGGTTCACAATGATATGTTTGAAGTCATTTTTCTTGTTATTTCTACTAAATTAAGATAATAAAATATTTAGTACATTATCATGAATAAATTGTGACAATTATATATTTTAATACTTATTAGTCTCCAAATATTTTATCGAAATCCAATAGCCTACACGGTTGACATCAGAATATTATGGTGCCTGAATATTCTTGTAGAAATTATCCATATTTCCATTATAATAACCCCAAATAATATTTTTCACGATATTTGAAAAGAATTAGTTCCGCATTCCTAATTCCAACTACAATAAATCATAACACCTTGTTCCGCAGAGTGGACTCCCCAGTCCTAAAATCCTAATATATTATATTTCCTCAATCATTTCCTCTTGGTCACACCATGTCATAATATGGAAGTAAACCATTTATATGAACCATGTCAATTCAAACAAAAACCTCTAAATAGAATTCATTAATAATTGAAAGCACCCCAACTAGGGTTGGTCAAGTACATTTAACTATGTTTCGATTCTAACCACGATTATGGATAGCTATACCGACATAATATTTCCTTGAAGGATTTTAGCCTTATATGTAAATTGACTTTTTATTTCCGTCAATACATACTTTTTAATATTAAGAGGGATATAAATATGTGATTAACCATGTCTCAGATAATATTTATACATAAACAAATATTATTTTATTTCCATCTTGCATGATTGTTTAATTAATTAATTGTGTGATCACGACAACACATACACTATAAATAAACCATGAAACTAACAGAAATAAAATAAATGGAATGATCGTGACTTGTACAATTGGATAGTTTATATAGTGGTTGATACACTAAACTAAGACCTATGTGGGAAGACACCTTGATTCTTTTGGGTTCATGTTTATAAGTTTCTTCTTGTCCACATGTGTATCTACTTAGGTTGGTTTCAAAAATGATCCTAACTTGAACCACCTCCACAAGCATTGAAGATCTATCCATTACATCCGATTTTATCTCAAACACTATTGAGGGGTAAAAATTGTTTTACAAAAACGAAACCATGGGATCATAGGCCTTACATATTATTGAGGAGAAGGCTTGAAAGACAAAAAATTGAATTTAAATGAATAAATTAAAAGAAACCATCAACATACAAGGGTCCTAGTCTAGTTCTTGATCATCAATACGTGAAAAAATATTTATTCATAAATAAAACCATAATTCCATTGATTAATAATCTCATTAAGATAAATCATGCTCAAATAAATTAATTATCATCATTAATTAATCAATTATATTATCTTAAACCATTTTATAAATTCTATTTAGCTTATCATCCAACATAATTTTTTAAAAAAATATATTAATTTACACTTATCTATGTACGTAACATGTACCTTGGCCGCGACAAGGGGAATTATAATTCATAACTACCTAATGACGAGAAATGATTATTATGAAAATGTTAAATTAAACAAATATATATAAAACACCTATCATGTATTGCACCCCATCATTACGCCCACACCATGTTACACATCTCAATAGTTGGTATAATATAATAATAAATTTTAATAAATCTGCCAAATTTGGAAAAGTACATGACATGTTGTTTCGAAAACATGGTGTGTACTATCATTCACCATACATCCTAAGTACCCACACATGGATTTGATGTGTAGACTCAATATAGAAATCTTCATAGTACATTGTGTGTCCAGTGGGCCACACGTTATGTAGTATCTGCATTACAAGTTCTCCAGTCGGGCAATCCGTGTTTGAGGTACACTGTCCAGCCCTAACCCAAATGGACAAAACCAGTGTACTGTGGGACAGAAATTGTGTAATCTAGAAAATGTGTGCAACCTTTTCCTGATCAACACACAGATTCATAAAGATATAGATGAACTACAGCATATGGCTTGGTTTGGTGGACCGATAGCGATGCATTGAACCTGGACTATATGGCGTGTACTTCCACTTACACGCCATGTGTTCTAGTATTGTTTGGATAGGAACCATTGTCACCTCTGGATTATATCCCTTATTTTATTTTAATAAAATTAAAAAAAATCTCTTCTATATAATGAACATGAAACTAAAGAGGAGGAACAGATCCAGAGTTTCATATTTTCCAAATGATTAACATGAATTGAAATAGATGAATCATAAAATTCATAAGTCATCAATGAAAAAATAAATAATTATAATCAACTATATGACCCCTCTGACACCACTTGAAGGATCCGGGTGCAGTAGATGCACTTTTAAAGGTGTACCCAACTATTATTTTACCATTAATAATGATCATTCCACGATCTCCGACGATGATAAAATGTAGGATCTTTATAGTAGAATGAAGAATGGAAAGGAAAGTGGGAAGTCAATAAATCATAGAGAGGGTCATCATATGTCAGTTATAGTTAATTTATTTAAAATATATGAATTTATTTGATGAAATTCTCTCTTTTTTGATGCTTCTACTAACGATCCATTGTGATCGGTCATTTCATCACAAAATCAAATTGTATGATTCCTATAGTGGTGATCCATATGTGCTCCACATATCTTTAGATGTTTTTGAAGGGTTCTCTGGGTGCTAGAATTTATGTGCCTACGGTTGCGATGTATTACTTCGATCTCTATGAGAGTCACTTCTAAAGTGCTCTCGATGATCTGATGGAGGATGGTCTATCTCCTACCATGAGATCGTTCTTGGAGGAATGTAATTCTCTCTTTTATTGAGAGCATTCCCTGGATCTATTGTGTAGAACTAGAATTAATGTCTATGCTTAATGATAATAATGTAATTGGGATTTATAATAATTAGAATAATAAAATAATGAAATAATTATCAAAGGGAATTTATTCATTTCAATAAATTCTTAGTAAGACCCCATGTCTAATAATAAAATTGGACTGTTATTATTACTTGACATGCACCCATAGAATTAACTCAAATATTATTTTACAAAATAAATATTATTATCTATCACAAATTCCCATAAAAACTACATTGGCGTGTATATTAGTATAGACAACGTGTATTTTTTTATTTTCTCCACCATATTTATTAGACCTTAAATAATGACTCTTTATTTATTAAATAAATATCATTGCATTACTCACTACTAAATATATTATTTCACCCACAATATATTATCTAAAAAAAGTGTCTAAATAAATTAGACCGCGGATCCTTGAATAATTATTAAACCACAATCGGGTATAATCGTTATTCAAATTTTTATATGAATTCATAACTGAGATACTTGGACACACATACTGTGTGACCCTCTAGGCCACTTTCTGTAACACCCCAGGTAAATAAAGAGTATGACATTTTCACATTTATCCATATTTGTGAATAAAATATTAATATAACTTTAAATGGGACGCTATTCTCGATGGCGTACCCAACACGCAACAACGAGTTTCTTGGGAATCTTACGTTGCACTCTAATAATAAAATAATATTATTTTAAAAGGTAGTTAACACCTAGCTGTTGTGAGGGCGAGAATGAATAGAACTAACTAAAAAATGATTATATATGTTTGTCAAATATTTTTACTTTTGACAATAAATGTTAGAGGATTAAAAATGTGAATGAATCCAATTTTAAGCGTAAACATTTTAATATTCTTTAAAAGGCGGATTAACCGCCTTTTGATGGTGAACCTCTTTTAAATGCACTTTTTGATAATTTTATGTGTTATATTTGAAAAAATAAAATTCTTCTTTAGAATCAGGACATAAAAATTTACTTTGTGTAAATATTTGGTATTTTTCCGATAAAGTACATTTTTTAATGAATACTGAAAAATGTTGTATTTTAATTCAAAACCTCCTTTTAATCTAATTTATTTATATGATTATATTATCTTTTAAATTTGTTTTAAAGTTAAATTAGAATATATTTTTACCATTAAATCCAATGGTGGTCATTGGAATTAATTTCACTTTCAAATTGGACTTAAACTAGTGTCAATCTTTTAATCGATATTGTTTCTAAAAAACACGATATTTGTTTTGACAGCGGAAATTAATTATTAAATTAATTAATTAAACTTATATGTTTTTAATTTTTTAAAATAGACATCATTTTTGAATTTGGAATATCAAATATTTCCTAGGGTAAATTTTCGGTAATTTTCTAAACAACTTCAATTTTTGATGAATAGTGAAACCACTAAGTGGTACTTATAAAAACTGATTTTCCGTTTAAATGAAATTTTTCCACCTTTGTGTTTTTAATTTCAAAAATATGACATACATGGTTTTCATTAAGAAGTAAAATGTGGTTCAATGGGATTAAAATAATTTTTTGGTGAATAGTAACTTATTATGTTTTTAATCGCGATTGGAGGTAATTATTGTAGTTTGAGGTAAAAATAATGTTTTAATAATATGAAATTACCTAGACACATTTCCTACCCTAATTGTATGAGTAATGGCCGACCAATAAAATCCATGGGTCAACTTGGGGACCCCATGGAGCCACTTTGGTTGGAAAATGACATAAATACCTTTTTATTTAATGTTAAAATTAAAATGACACAAACATGAGTTGTTTTACTAAAACAATTTTTAAATGGGGTTATACAAGTCAGATTTTTTACTATAAATATTCATTGAAAAGATAAAAAAATTCCTACATCATAGTATTTGTTTTATAATTTTTAGACATTATATAAATTAAATTATTTATGACATCATAATGATGCAGCAATGACTTCATTATTTAACGATTTAAATAAAATGGAAAGATAATGAAAATATAAGACCTAAACATGTCCAAAACCTATTTTATGGGTGGATTTAGAACCCTTATCACCTTATCCTTGAAACACATCAATGTGGGACCATTAAAATCCGAAACACATTCTAAAATAATGTAACATTTCTTTACTTTCCAAGAGTGCCCCTCCTCTCCTCTTATAAAAGGCCCCCACCTCTACCTCCTTACCCACACATCCAAAGCCTTGGGATCGGACAACCACTGCCCATTTGGTCTCTACACATCCCTGTATAACTCTTAGAAGACTCACTTTGGTCAGAAGTCTTCCCAAGGAAGCCTTTGAGCTCAAACCAAACAGAGTTACCCGATTTTAAGGTAATGTCTTCACTTGAGTCCTTTTGTTTTATTTTTCTTCTCCACCCCCTAAAATCTTTTTATTACTTTCTTTTGTAACAAAACCAGTATCTTAAATATACTAGGATGTTTTCATGTTAATTATTCGAGCTAAACTTACACACACCTTCATCTAATGGTTAAAGAACATACTGTTTCATTGGATGGTGAATTACTGCCTCACGAAACGATGATTGTTCAATCTTCTCTTAACACCTTTCATGGTGGCCATTATGATGTCACTACATTTATATATGATATATAATATTTTTATATTTTCCTTAAGATTCTGTATTTTTCATTTATGGCATACTTTTATGGCTTCCATTATAGGTATACACGATATCTTAATTTTAGGAAGTGCGGACTACTGCCCCATCAAAGTGATTTGATTCGTTAATACCATATGTGGTATGTATAAAGGATATAGTTAATGATATTATATACGATACCATACTGGAATAAAAATACTATTATGTATAATTATGTTTTAATTCCATTAAATATGAAATAGAAATGGGAGTAGCGTTCATGCGTAAATACGGCTTACCGTCTCCATGAACGGTGCATTTAATTTCTTAACTCTAAAGGTTATGTAATATTATAAATGCATGAATATACTGGATATATATGATATATATGATATATAAATCATGAATAAAATTCTGGATATAATGGATATTTTACCACATGAACGACTTGTAATTATAAAGAGTTTATTTTTTTTTGACTCAAGTACCAATGATCGTTAAAACAACCATTATTAACTTAAATAATAACAAAGTGTTCATGACATGGTATTAAGTTATATATAAGGAATAATGAACTTGAAAAAGTTTCTTAAGGAATTAGAAATTAACTCAAGTTTATTATTCAGGAGATTAACGAACGATCGAGTCAAGTCGGACCCGAGGTAAGGGATCCTACTCCTCTCTTTCTTTTTAAGTACACTCTTTTATGTCATTCCTTTTAAGCTCATATTTCTTATGATTGGGATGTTATTTTATATTAATCCTACTTTACTTCTTATGTTCATATGATGAGAGACCCTATTTTCTCTCATCAATCCATTTTGTAAGTTTTGAGTGGCGCTGTTAGGTTGCTGAATTTTCGTAAGAGATCTAACCTCTCTCTTTGTTTTTAAGTACTCTCTTTTATGTCATTTATTTTAAGCTCATATTTATTATGTTTGGTGATGTTATTTTGTATTCCTCATACTTTACTTTTTATGGTCATATTATGAGAGACCCTATTTGATCTCATAAATCTTTTTATGGAAGTTTTAAGTGGCGTTGTTAGGCTGCCGAGTTTTCATAAGGGATTTTTCATCTCACTTTTAGTCCCGTGAGATTTATGCTACATTTTCCACCATTTCCTTTTAGTGTTGTATGTAATTCCCATTATTATACACTTTTGAAATATAATTTCATTTATGGGTTTTTACATATTCATTTTATGACCCTTCTTATATGGGGTGTACGTTTCGAAAGTGACCCAAGTCGGTAAGGGAACCTTTCACCCTCCTCTTTTTAAAAGACTTTTTTTGTTATGACATTTAATTCACATAATATTATGTTGGGATATGTTCTTATATATCCTTATTGATGTAAATTTTATGTCCAGGTGATGAGATACCCTTTTTATCTCTCATCAAATCATTTTCTGACTTTTGAAGTGACGTCGTTAGGCTGTCGAATTTTACCAAGGGAACTTTTTATCCCAATTTCGATTTCTTTGGGTTCAACATGTAGTTATTGAATATGTCATCCTTTGAATATGTGTGAATGAACTTTTATTGTTTTAAACCTAATATCAACTTATATTGGATGTATTTATATTTTTCACACATAATTTTGATATTGATTTATCCTTAATTTAAGGATACCTTCTTTATAAGGGATTTCATCACATTTTACATTTCTATTGAGACTTCATCATTGTTATGCACCGATTAACTCTTATTTGGTGTATATACTGTCCTTTGGAATATTATATCATGAATCCATTTATTATCATGATATAATAAATTTCCGATTAAATTTTATTCCTCAATTATCGTATTCAAGGGTCTCTAGTTTTGGTAAAAACCCTTTAACCAAAATATCGCTTTAAATGTTTTAATGATTTGTTCTTATTAATATCAATGTTTTAAAAATGGTATTAAATATTTATTTATATGGATATTAATGGTTTAAAATTTTAGAATATTCAAGGTGGTATGGGTCACTTTGATTCAAAAATCTCTTTATTAAATGATTTAAATGGTTTTGAAAATTGTTTTTTTGAATGGATTCATTATTTCAATATCCTAAAATGTTATATTGTGATTGAAATGTGGAAATGTTATGCTTCCTTTATGCATGTTTTATGTGATACGTTTATGTTATGGTTCTTGGGCATTATTATGAAAATGTTTGGTTCCGTGATAAACTAAGGGCGGGTGAGCCCGACATCGCTCTCCAATGCATTGGGTAACGCGGAGGATTGAAACGTTAAGGTTTCTCTGAAGAGATTTAGAGAATATATTATGGTGGGTATTCCAAACATAACCAAGAGGGTTACTCTCTACGTAATAATGTTATGAATGACTCAAGTTACCTTTTATGTCTTATGATTTCTATGATTTATTCATGATTTGATACACCTATGTTTCATGGGTAATGTATGATTTCATTCTTATGTATATATGAACTCATGTTTCCATTCCATATTTTTATAACCCTTATTGAGATTTTTATGCTCATCCCAAGTTTTTTTTTTGAAATTTTGTTCACAGGTCAAGGGAAAGGTACATGATATGATGATAGTGTCAAGGAAGTGTCAAGAAAGAATCCATGATTTATTTTTAAATATGTTTTCGTTGATGGAAAAAAAATGAATACTATCTTTTATGTAACCACTTTGTTTACATGTGGAATGTAATGTAGGTTTTATGATATAATTCTCTAAATCACTAAACCTGAAAAGATCCTCAATGTGTAATCTTGTAATAACTCAAGATTAAGTAAGGTTTAAGGCTGGGGCCTTATAGTTGGTATCAAAGGTCGGTTTAGATAACTTTAGAGGTTAGGGTATTCGTTAAGCATAAGTGACATTACCATAATGGTTAGGATTTCAGAAAGAGTCCTAGTTTTAGATAAAGTGAATGAGTATGTATATCTTAGTTTTTATCTTCCTCATTAGTACATGATGGTTTTTTTGATATACTCACACTGACCTTTTTGGTTTTATTAAATGGCTGGAAATAGAAGGCACCAAAGTAAGAGTGGATTTGAAGGAAACTTTGACAATTTTTTGAGCAAACAACTGAATGATATGGGAGCTGCAATGAGAACTCTTGTGTTTATCCTCAACCAACTATATGGAGTCATGATTGGCCACCTAAACCTTGGTGATTTCTCTAAGGTATCATATATGTGTGAAACAAATCCCTACGGAACAACTGGTAATAATCATAAAGGTAAGTGTGTTTAAAAACCTATGTGTCAAAGATGTGGAAAGAAACACCTAGGAAAATGTTTCAAAGGGACAGAAATATGCTATAGTTGTGGAAATGAAGGTCATAAAGCGAGAACCTTCCCAGGAAAAAGGAATCATCCAGTTGACTCGAGGAAAGGGAAAGAAGTTCTTTCTGAGGGATCAATTGAATGTTTTAAATGTGGTGTGCATGGTCATTATGAAAACACATGTCCTATGAAGAAGTTTCGTGAATGGGATCACCAAGATCGTACAAATATTCCTTTACCAATACCTAATGCCATTCTGATTGAGGATGAATAAACTGACAATGACCAATCAAAGGTATGGATTATTTCATAACTTCTGTTTTCCTATTTTGGAATCTTAGGATATGATTCATGATTTTGTTTGTAGGAAAGAATTATTTAAGAATAAGTTGGAAAGGAATGGTTAATGGATCATGAAGAATGTTTAATGAGTAAGAAGTCAACATATAAGGGCTTCAAGAGTTATGGTGAAATTATTAAGAGTATTAAGTCACTTTTGATGATGGGGTTACATTAGAATACTTTTTATAGTATGTGTAACCCTGATGTTTAATATATGAAAATTTTATTCAATGAATAGTTATCTGTTCTTTTGTGGACATAGTTATAAAGAACTATTTCGGTTTATATGATCCTTAATTTTGAGGTAATTATGGGTTACTATATGTTAGGATGGAAGTGAAAGGCATGAGATAAAATTGAGGTTAAATTATGTTATGGTTTTTTTTGATTTTATCTCTTTTTGGGGAATTATTTGAGAATTATATAGTTTTGGAAAAAGGACAACACGCAGACTGTGTGAAAACCCGTCGTGCCAGACAAAGCTGTGGGAATCAAACCCACAACTAAATTGCAACTGGTATTTATCGCCTACCACTGGACTACGTGAAGTCCCTGGTTATTATGACTTATTATTTTTAGCTACGTGACTTTATGAATTAAGAGTAAGTTGATTTTGGGTTATTTATGAAAATGATTAACCTATCATGGAAGATATGTGATTAGGTTAATTACTTTTCAATACGAGACTTTAGGAGCAACTGATGTTGTTTGGAGATAAATGTTACGATTTAACATGGAAGAATATGTAACTAAATCCTTCAAATATTTGGGTTTCAATCTATGTTTGGTTTACTTTGAAGGATTTTATGGACAAATTGTTTATCAAATGGTCCTTGTTGAACTCTGGGTTTTGTTGGACAAATTTTGGAGATTAAGAATAGATTTGCTTTTTATAAAGGGTTATCCTTTTCTGGATTATCTGATCTTGTACTAACCTTTTTGGTTTTGGTTTTGGTTAAGTTCTAAAGATATGGGAAGTATATAGTTCTCTTTTTTGGATTAGGTGATTCTCTAGAAGTTGATTATAGTACTCTTATTGTGAACATGTCTTCCTAAATACTCGTCTTTTGGTGAAAGTATCAGTCTGTGTAAGAAATCTAGTAAAAGTTGAAAGTCACCATGACAAGTAAGTATGATTCCTTAAGATAAAAAATGAATTCCTCAATGAAGAGTAACTTAAAACAAAAGTGTTGTCTGTTAAATTTTCCTAATGGGGAATCGAATACAGTTTAACCCATCACAAGTTGGTGATTTTCTTATGGTTAACTTTCTCCTAGACATGTTTACTATCACTCTCTGTCAGAACATGACCCTTTGTTTTTTCCTCCATGTACATATTTTCATACTTGGAATCCTAGTATGGGTTAACTCAATTGACCTTTGTACTTATCTTTATTTATTTTAATGTGATTGTTTTACTGACTCTTGTTCCGATGTGGGATTTTCAATGAAGTTTCTAAGCCTAATTTTAAAATTTTGAGGACGCAATTCCCAAAAGGGGGGAAGGATGTAACACCCCAGGTAAATAAAGTGCATGACATTTTCACATTTATCAATATTTGTGAATAAAATATCAATAGAACATTAATGGGGATGTTATGCTCGATGGCGTACCCAACACGCAACAACGAGTTTCTTGGGAATCTTACATTGCACTCTAATAATAAAATAATATTATTTTAAAAGGTAGTGAACGCCTAACTGTTGTGATGGTGGGAATGAATAGAACTAACTAAAAAATGATTATATATGTTTGTCAAATATTTTTACTTTTTACAATAAATGTTAGAGGATTAAAAATGTGAATGAATCCAATTTTAAGAGTAAACATTCTAATATTCTTTAAAAGGTCGATTAACCACCTTTTGATGGCGAACCTCTTTTAAATCCACTTTTTGATAATTTTATGTGTTATATTTGACAAAATAAAATTCTTCTTTAGAATCAAGATATCAAAATTTACTTTGTGTAAATTTTTGGTATTTTTCCGATAAAGTACATTTTTTAATGAATAGTGAAAATGTTGTATTTTAATTCAAAACCTCTTTTTAATATAATTTATTTATATGGTTAGATTATCTTTTAAATTGGTTTCAAAGTGAAATTAGAATATATTTTTACCATTAAATCCAATGGTGGTCATTGGAATTAATTTCACTTTGAAAATGGACTTAAACTAGTGTCAATCTTTTAATAGATATTGTTTCTAAAAAACACGCTATTTGTTTTGACAGCGGAATTTATTATTAAATTAATTAATGAAACATATATGGTTTTAATTTTTTAAAATAGAAATCATTTTTGAATTTGGAATATCAAATATAGCCGTTGGTTAATTTTTGGTAATTGTTTGAAAAACATCAATTTTTGATGAATAGTGAAACCACTAAGTGGTACATATAAAAACTGATTTTCCGATTAAATGAAAATTTTCCACCTTTGTGTTTTGAATTTAAAAAATCTGACATACATGGTTTTCATTAAGAAGTAAAATGTGGTTCAATGGGAATAAAATAATTTTTTGGTGAATAGTAACTTATTAACTTTTTAATCGCGATTAAAGGTAATTTGTGTAGTTTAAGGTAAAAATAATGTTTTAAAAATATGAAATGACCTAGACACATGTCCTACCCTCATTGGATGATTCATGTACGACCAATAAAATCCATTGGTCAACTTGGGGACCCCATGGAGCCACTTTGGTTGGAAAATGACATAAATACCTATTTATTTAATGTTAAAATTAAAATGGCACAAACAAGAGTATTTTTACTAAAACAATTTTTAAATGGGGTTATACAAGTCATATTTTTTACTATAAGTATTCATTGGATAGATAAAATGATTTCCTACATCATAGTATTTTTTTATAATTTTTAGACATTAAATAAATTAAATTATTTATGACATCATGATGATGCAGCGATGACCTCATTATTTAATGATTTAAATAAAATGGAAAGATAATGTAAAATCTAAGACCTACACATGTCCAAAACCTATTGTATGGGTGGATTTAGAACCCTTATCACCTTATCCTCGAAACACATCAATGTGGGACCATTAAAATCCGAAACTCATTTTAAAATAAAGTAACATTTTTTTACTTTCCAAGAGTGCCCTTCCTCTCCTCTTATAAAAGGCCCCCACCTCTACCTCCTTACCCACACATCCAAAGCCTTTGGCTCGGCCAAAACCTGCCCATTTTGTCTCTCCACATCCATATATAACTCTTTTAATCCTCACTTTGGTCATAAGTCTTCCCAAAGAAGCCTTTGAGCTCAAACCAAAGGGAGTTACACGATTTTAAGGTAATGTCTTCCCTTGAGTCCTTTTGTTTTATTTTTCTTCTCCACCCCGCTAAACTCTTTTTATTCCTTTATTTTGTAACAAAACAAGTATCTTAAATATAATAGGATGTTTTTAATTTAAGGATTAGAGATACACTTACACACACTTTCGTCTAATGGTTATAGAACATTCTGTTTCTGTGGATGGCGAATTACTGCCTCACGAAACGATGATTGTTCAATCTTCTCTTAACACATTTCATGGTGGCCATTATGATGTCACTAAATTTATATATGATATATAATATGTTTATATTTTCCTTACGCTTCTGTATTTTTCATTTATGGCATACCTTTAATGCTTCCTTTATGGGTATATTCGATATCTTCATTTTAGGAAGTGCGGACTACCGCCCCCTCAAAGTGATTTGATTCGTTAATAACATATGTGGTACGTATAAAGGATATATTTATTGATATTATATATGATACTATTATGGAGTTAAAATAATATTATGTATCATTATGTTTTAATTCCATTAAATATTAAATAGAAATGGAAGTAACGTTCATGCGTACGTACGACTTACCGTCTCCATGAACGGTGCATTTTATTTCTTAACTCTAAATGTTATGTATTATTATAAATGCATGAAAATACTGGATATATACGATATATATGATATCTAAATCATGAATAAAATTATGGATATAATGGATATTTTACCACATGAACAACTTGTAATTATAAAGAGTTTATTTTTTTTACTCAAGTACCAATGATCGTTAAAACGACCATTATTAAATTAAATAATAACATAGTGTTCATGACATATTAATAAGTGATATAAAAGGAATAATGAACTTGAAAATGGTTCTTAAGGAAGTAGAAATTAACTCAAGTTTATTATTCAGGAGATTAAAGAATGATCGATTCATGTCGGACCCGAGGTAAGGGATCCTACTCCTCTATTTCTTTTTAAGTACACTCTTTTATGTCATTCCTTTTAAGCTCATCTTTCTTATTATTGGGATGTTCTTTTATATTACTCATACTTTAATTATTATGTTCATATGATGAGAGACCCTATTTTCTCTCATTAATCCATTTTTGATGTTTTGAGTGGCGCTGTTAGGCTGTCGAATTTTCGTAAGAGATCTATCCTCTCTCTTTCTTTTTATGTACTCCCTTTTATGTCATTTCTTTTAAGCTCATCTTTCTTATGTTTGGGGATGTTATTTTATATTTCTCATACTGTACTTTTTATGGTAATATTATGAGAGACCCTATTTGATCTCATAAATCTTTTTTTGGAAGTCTTAAGTGGCGCCGTTAGGCTGCCGAGTTTTTGTAAGGTATCTTTCATCTCACTTTTAGTCCCGTGAGATTTATGCTACATATTCCAACATTTACATTGAGTGGTGTATGTACTTCCCATTATTATACTCTTTTGTAATATAATTTCATTTATGGGTTTTTACATATTCATTGAATGACCCTTCTTCAATGGGGTGTACGTTTCGAAAGTGACCCAAGTCAGTAAAGGAACCTTTCACCCTCCTCTTTTTAAAAGACTTCTTTTGTTATGACTTTTATTTCACATACTATTATATTGGGATATGTTCTTATATATCCTTGTTGATGTAAATTTTATATAAAAGTGATGAGATACCCTTTTTATCTCTCATTAACTCATTTTCTGAATTTTGAAGTGACGTCATTAGGCTGTCGAATTTTACCAAGGGAACTTTTTAACCCAATTTCGATTTCTTTGGGTTCAACATGTAGTTATTGAATATGTCATCCTTTGAATATGTGTGAAAGTCCTTTTATTGTTTTACACCTAATATCCACTTATATTGGGTGTATTTATATTTGTCACACATAATTTTGATATTGATTTATCCTTAATTTAAGGATACCTTCTTTATAAGGGATTTCATCACATTTTACATTTCTATTGAGACTTAATTGTTGTTTTGGACCAATTCACTCTTATATGGTGTATATAATGTCCTTTAAAATATTATCTCATGAATCCATTTATTCTCATGATATAATAAAGTTACAATTAAATGTTATTCCTCAATTATTGTATTCAAGTGTCTCTAGTTTTGGTAAAAACCCTTTAACCAAAATATTGCTTTAAATATTTTAATGATTTGTTCTTATTAATATAAATGTTTGAAAAATGGTATTAAGGTTTTAATTATATGGATATTAATGGTTTAAAATGTTAGAATCTTCAAGGTGTTATGGGACACTTTGATTCAAAAATCTCTTTATTAAATGACTTAAATGGGTTTAAAAATGGTTTTTTTGAATGGATTCATTATTTTAATATCCTAAAATGTTATACTATGATTGAAATCTGGAAATGTTATGTTTCCTTTATGCATGTAATATTTGATACGTTTATGTTATTGTTCTTGGGCATTATTATGAAAACGGGCGGTTCCGGGATAAACTAAGGGCGGGTGAGCCCGACATAGCTCTCCAATGCTTTGGGTAACGCGAAGGAGTGAAACGTTAAGGTTTCTCTGAAAAGATTTAGGGAATATAATGTGGTGGGTATTCCAAACGTAACCAAGAGGGTTACTCCCTACATAAGAATGTTCTGAATTTCTCATGTTACCTTTTATGTATTATGATTTCTATGATTTATTCATGATTTGATACGCCTATGTTTTATGGGTAAAGTATGATTTCATTATTATGTATATATGAACTCATGTTTCCTTTCCATATTTTTATAACCCTTACTGAGCTTTTTATGCTCATCCCAAGTTTTTTTTAAATGTTTTTCACAGGTCAAGGGAAAGGTACATGATATGATGATAGTGTCAAGGAAGTGTCAAGAAAGAATCCATGCTTTATTTTTAAATATGTTTTTGTTGATGGAAAAAATGAATATTATCTTTTAGGTAACCACTTTGTTTAAATGTAGAATGTAATGCAAGTTTTATGATCTAATTCTCTAAAACTCTATACCTAAAAAGATCCTCAATGTGTAATCTTGTAATAACTCAAGATTAAGTAAGGTTTAAGGCTGGAGCCTTATAGTTGGTATCAGAGGTTGGTTTATATAACTTTAGAGGTTAGGGTATTCGTTAAGAATAAGTGACATTACCATAATGGTTAGGATTTCAGAAAGAGTCCTAGTTTTAGATATAGTGACTGAGTAAGTATATCTTAGTGTTTATCTTCCTCATTAGTACATGATAGTTTTGTTGATATACTCACACTGAACTTTTTGGTTTTATTCAATGGTTGGATCTAGCAGGCACCAAAGTAACAGTGGATGTGAAGGAAACTGTGACAGTTTTTTGAGAAAGCAAATGAATGATATGGGAGCTGCAATGAGAACTCTTGTTTTTATCCTCAACCAACTATCTGGAGTCATTCTTGGCCACCTAAACCTTGGTGATTTCTCTAAGGCATCATATATGCGTGAAACAAATCCCTACGGAACTACAGGTAATAATCATAAAGGTAAGTGTGTTCAAAAACCTATGTGTCAAAGATGTGGAAGGAAACACCTAGGAAAATGTTTCAAAGGGTCAAAAATATGCTATATATGTGGAAATGAATGTCATAAAGCATGAACCTACTATGGAAAAAGGAATCATCCAGTTGACTCGAGGAAAGGGAAAGAAGTTCTTTCTGAGGGATCAATTGAATGTTTTAAATGTGGTGTGTATGGTCATTATGCAAACACATGTCCTATGAAGAAGTTTCGTGAATGGGATCACCAAGATCTTACAAATATTCGTTTACCAATACCTAATGCCATTCTGATTGAGGATGAAAAAACTGACAATGGCCAATCAAAGGTATGGATTATTTCATAACTTTTTTTTCCTATTTTGGAATCTTAGGATATGATTCATGATTTTTTTGTAGGAAAGAAGTATTTCAGAATAAGTTGGAAAGGAATGGTTAATGGATCATGAAGAATTTTGAATGAGTAAGAAGTCAACATATAAGGGATTCAAGAGTTATGGTGAAATTCTTAAGAGTATTAAGTCTCTTTTGATGATGGGGTTACATTAGAAGGATTTTTATAGTATGTGTAACCCTGATGTTTAATATATGAAAATTTTATTCAAGGAATAGTTATCTGTTCTTTTGTGCACATAGTTATAAAGAACCATTTGGGTTTATATGATCCTTACTTTTGAGGTAATTATGGGTTACTATAAGTTATGATGGAGGTGAAAGGCATGAGATAAAATTGAGGTTAAATTATGTTATGGTTATTTTTGATGATTTTATCTCTTTTTGGGGAATGATTTGAGAATTATATAGTTTTTTAAAAAGGACAACACGTAGTCGTGTGACAACCCGTCGCGCCAAACAAAGATGTGGGAGTCGAACCCACAACCGATGTGCAACTGGTATTTATCGCCTACCACTGGACTACATGAAGTCCCTGGTTAGTATGACTTATTATTTTTAGTTAGGTGACTTTATGAATTAAGAGTAAGTTGATTTTGGGTTATTTATGAAAATGATTAACCTATCATGAAGGATATTTGATTAGGTAAATTACTTTTCAATACGAGTCTTTAGGAGCAACTGATGTTGTTTGGAGATAAATGTTACGATTTAACTTGGAAGACTATGTGACTAAATCCTTCAAAAATTTGGGTTTCAATATTAGTTTGGTTTACTTTGAAGAATTTTATGGACAAATTTTTTATCGAATGGTCCTCGTTGAACTGTGGGTTTTGTTGGACAAATTTTGCAGATTAAGAATAGATTTTTTTTTATAAAGGGTTATCCTATTCTGGATTATCTGATCTTGTACTAACCTGTTTGGTTTTGGTTTTGGATAAGGTCTAAAGATATGGGAAGTATATATTTCTCTTTTTTGGATTAGGTGATTCTCTTGAAGTTGATTATAGTACTCTTAATGTGAACAAGTCTTCCTTAATACTCATCTTTTGGGGAAAGTATGAGTCTGTGTAAGAAATCTAGTAAAAGTTGAAAGTCAACATGACAAGTAAGTATGTTTCCTTATGATCAAAAATAAATTCCTCAATGAAGAGTAACTTAAAACAAAAGTGTTGTCTGTTAAATTTTCCTAATGGGGAATCAAATATCGTTTAACCCATCAAAAGTTTATGATTTTCTTATGGTTAACTTTCTCCTAGACATGTTTACTATCACACTCCATCAAAACATGACCCTTTTTTTCCTCCATGTCCATATTTTCATACTTGGAATCCTAGTATGGGTTATCTCGGGTGACCTTTGTACTTATCTTTCTTTGTTATAAAGTGATTTTTTTACTGACTCTTGTTCCGATGTGGGATTTTCAATGAAGTTTCCAAGCCCAATTTTAAAATTGCGAGGACGCAATTCCCAAAAGGGGAAAAGGATGTAACACCCCAGGTAAATAAAGAGTATGACATTTTCACATTTATCCATATTTTTGAATAAAATATTAATATAACTTTAAAGGGGAGGATATGCTCGATGGCGTACCCAACACGCAAGAACGAGTTTCTTGGGAATCTTACGTTGCAATCTAATAATAAAATAATATTATTTTAAAAGGTAGTTAACGCATAGCTGTTGTGATGGTGGGAATGAATAGAAATAACTACAAAATTATTATATATGTTTGCCAAATATTTTTACTTTTTACAATAAATGTTAGAGGACTAAAAATGTGAATGAATCCAATTTTAGGCGTAAACATTCTAATATTCTTTAAAAGGTTGATTACCCGCCTTTTGATGGAGAACCTCTTCTAAATCGACTTTTTGATAATTTTATGTGTCATATTTGACAAAATAAAATTCTTCTTTAGAATCAGGACATCAAAATTTACTTTGTGTAAATTTTTGGTATTTTTCTGATAAAGTACATTTTTTAATGAATAGTGAAAAATGTTGTATTTTAATTCAAAACCTCTTGTTAATCTAATTTATTTATATGGTTAGATTATATTTTAAATTGGTTTTAAAGTTAAATTAGAACATATTTTTATCATTAAATCCAATGGTGGTCATTGGAATTAATTTCACTTTGAAATTGGACTTAAATTTGTGGCAATCTTTTAATAGATATTGTTTCTAAAAACACGCTATTTGTTTTGACAGCGGAAATTAATTATTAAATTAATTAATTAAAGTTATATGTTTTGAATTTTTTAAAATAGACCTCATTTTTGAATTCAGAATATCAAATATAGCCTAGGATGAATTTTTGGTAATTTTCTGAAAAACTTCAATTTTTTGATGAATAGTGAAACCACTAAGTGGTACTTATAAAAACTGATTTTCTGTTTAAATGAAATTTTTTCACCTTTGTGTTTTGAATTTAAAAAATCTGAAATAGATTGTTTTCATTAAGACGTAAAATGTGGTTCAATGGGATTAAAATATTTTTTTGGTGAATAGTAACTTATTAAGTTTTTAATCGCGATTAGAGGTAATTAGTGTAGTTTAAGGTAAAAATAATGTTTTAATAATATGAAATGACCTAGAAACATGTCCTACCCTCATTGGATGAGTCATGGACGACCAAGAAAATCCATGGGTCAACATGAAGATGTTATAATTTATATACATTAAATAAATTAAATTATTTATGACATCATGATGATGCAGCGATGACCTCATTATTTAACTATTTAAATAAAATGGAAAGATAATGTAAAATCTAAGACCTACACATGTCCAAAACCTATTATATGGGTGGATGTCAAACCCTTATCTCCTTATCCTAGAAACACATCAATGTGGGACCATTAAAATCTGAAACTCATTCTAAAATAAAGTAACATTTCTTTACATTCCAAGAGTGCCCCTCCTCTCCTCTTATAAAAGGCCCCCACCTCTACCTCCTTAACCACACTTCCAAAGCCTTTGGCTCAGCCAAAACCCTCCCATTTTGTCTCTACACATCCCTATATAACTCTTAGAAACCTCACTTTGGTCAGAAGTCTTCCCAAGGAAGCCTTTGAGCTCAAACCAAAGGGAGTTACCCGATTTTAAGGTAATGTCTTCACTTGAGTCCTTTTGTTTTATTTTTCATCTCCACCCCATAAAACCTTTTTATTACTTTATTTTGTAACAAAACCAGTATCTTCAATATACTGGGTTGTTTTTATGTTAAGTATTCGAGCTACACATACATGTACCTTCGTCTAATGGTTAAAGAACATACTGTTTCTGTGGATGGCGAATTACTGCCTCACGAAACGATGATTGTTCAATATTCTCTTAACACCATTCATGGTGGCCATTATGATGTCACTACATTTATATATGATATATAATATGTTTATATTTTCTTTAATCTTCTGTATTTTTCATTTATGGCATACCTTTATGGATTCCATTATGGGTATATGCGATATCTTCACTTTAGGAAGTGCGGACTACCGCCCCCTCAAAGTGATTTGATTCGTTAGTACCATATGTGGTACGTACAAAGGATATATTTAATGATATTATATATGATACCATAATGGAATTAAAGTACTATTAAGTATCATTATTATTTAATTCCATTAAATATAAAATAGAAATGGAATTAGCGTTCATGCGTACGTACGGCTTACCGTCTCCATGAACGGTGCATTTCATTTCTTAACTATAAATGTTATGTAATATTATAAATGCATGAATATACTGGATATATAAGATATATATTATATCTGAATCATGAATAAAATTCTGGATATAATGGATATTTTACCACATGAACAACTTGTAATTATAAAGATTTTTTTTGACTCAATTACAAATGATCGTTAAAACGACCATTATTAACTTAAATAATAACATAGTGTTCATTACATGGTAATAAGTGATATAAAATGAATAATTAACTTGAAAAAGGTTTTTCAGGAAGTAGAAATTAACTCATGTTTATTATTCAGGAGATTAAAGAATGATCGAGTCAATTCGAACCCGATTTAAGGGATCCTACTGCTCTCTTTCTTTTTAAGTACACTCTTTTATGTCATTCCTTCTAAGCTCATATTTATTATGATTGGGAAGTTCTCGTATATTAATCCTAATGTACTTATTATGTTCATATCACTAGAGACTCTATTTTCTCTCATCAATCCATTTTGGAAGATTTGAGTGGCGCTGTTAAGCTGCCGAATTTTCGTAAAAGATCTAACCTCTCTCTTTCTTTTTAAGTACTCTCTTTTATGTTATTTCTTTTAAGCTCATCTTTATTATGTTTGGGGATGTTATTTTATATTCCTCATAATGTAATTTTTATGGTCATATTATGAGATACCCTACATGATCTCATAAATCTTTTTTTGGAAGTTTTAAGTGGCACCGTTAGGATGTCAAGTTTTTGTAAGGGATTTTTCATCTCACTTTTAGTCACATGAGATTTATGCTAAATTTTCCACCATTTCCTTTGAGTGGTGTATGTACTGCCCATTATTATACTCTTTTTTAATATAATTCATTTATGGGTTTTACATATTCATTGTATGAACCTTCTTCAATGGGGTGTACGTTTCGAAAGTGACCCAAGTCGGTAAGGGAACCTTTCACCCTCCTCTTTTTAAAAGACTTATTTTCTTATGAATTTTAATTCAGATACTATTATGTTCGGATATGTTCTTATATATCCTTATTGTTGTAAATTTTATGTCCCAGTGATGAGATACCCTTTTTATCTCTCATCAACTCATTTTCTGAATTTTGAAGTGACGCAATTATGCTGTCGAATTTTACCAAGGGAACTTTTTAACCCAATTTCGATTTCATTGGGTTCAACATGTAGTTATTGAATATGTAATCCTTTGAATATGTGTGAGTGACCTTTTATTGTTTTACACTTAATATTCACTTATATTGGGTGTATTTATATTTTTCGCACATAATTTTGATATTGATTTATCCTTAATTTAAGGATACATTCTTTATAAGGGATTTCATCACATTTTAAATTTCTATTGAGACTTCATTGTTGTTATGCCCCAATTCACTA
The DNA here is from genome assembly GCA_963277665.1 of Viscum album. Taxonomy (NCBI): domain Eukaryota; kingdom Viridiplantae; phylum Streptophyta; class Magnoliopsida; order Santalales; family Viscaceae; genus Viscum; species Viscum album. The sequence goes on from OY728156.1 coordinate 325,130,670, forward strand.
TTATATGGTGTATATACTGTCCTTTGAAATATTATATCATGAATCAATTTATTCTCATGATATAATAATGTTCTGATTAAATGTTATTCCTCAATTATTGTATTCATGTGTCTCTAGTTTTGGTAAAAACCCTTTAACCAAAATATCGCTTTAAATGTTTTAATGATTTTTTCTTATTAATATAAATGTTTTAAAAATGGTTTTAAGGATTTATTTATATGGATGTTAATGTTTTAAAATATTAAATGCTTCAAGGTGGAATGGGACACTTTGATTCAAAAATATCTTTATTAAATGTTTTAAATGGTTTTGAAAATGGTTTTCTTTTGAATGGATTCATTATTTCAATATCCAAAAATGTTATACTCTGATTGAAATGTTGAAATGTTATGTTTCCTTTATACATGTTTCATGTGATACGTTTATGTTATGGTTCTTGGGAATTATTATGTAAACGGGTGGTTCTGTGATAAACTAAGGGCGGGTGAGCCCGATATAGCTCTATAATGCATTGGGTAATGCGAAGGAGTGAAACGTTAAGGTTTCTCCGAAGAGATTTAGGGAATATAATGTGGTGGGTATTCCAAATGTAACCAAGAGGGTTACTCGCAAAGTAAGAATGTTATGAATGCCTCAAGTTACCTTTTATATCTTATGATTTCTATGATTTATTCATGATTTGATACGCCTATGTTTTATGGGTAAAGTATGATTTCATTCTTATGTATATATGAACTCATGTTTTCTTTCCATATTTTTATAACCCTTACTGAGCTTTTTATGCTCATCCGAAGTTTTTTTTTGAAATGTTTTTCACAGGTCAATGGAAAGGTACATGATATGATGATAGTGTCAAGGAAGTGTCAAGAAAGAATCAATGCTTTATTTTTAAATATGTTACTAATGATGGAAAAAAATGAATACTATCTTTTATGTAACCACATTGTTTAAATGTGGAATGTAATGAAGGTTTTATGATCTAATTCTATAAAACTCTAAACCTGAAAAGATCCTCAATGTGTAATCTTGTAATAACTCATGATTAAGTAAAGTTTAAGGCTTGGGCCTTATACTTTCTCGGTGATATTAGGTGTAGCTTGCATAATGTACAAGTATATCATCCACAAACAAGACATGGAATCCTCAAAGAATGAATTTAATGTCGTAATGATGTGTATCCTTCTAAAAACGCTTACCATGTAATATAATATAATTGTATCGATATCTCCAATCAGGTGGGTTGCATGGTAGTCCCATAAACCCATGTTCTCGATTTTTATTTCTTTGACATATTTGACTTGAACTTTCCCATTATTCACCATCGACTTTGATTTATTTAGGCTATATAAATTCAATCAAAGGGACTAAGATATCAATATCTATTGTGGAATCATAGGGACAAATCCTTTCATACATTAAATATTAATATACTATTACTCTTGATGCACCTAACATATCCAAACTCAGTGAAAAAAGTGTTTCATCTCAGTTTTCCACAATCAATTCATGTGAGTGAGTTTTAATACTAATTAATAATAATCATATTGTCTAAGGACAAACACACACGTCTGAAGATAGAAACATCAAATGAAAATATGAAATGTGGATTTCCTACTCGGAGATCTCGTTCTCATAATATCATCATGGATATTACCAAGAGTGCACACCATGAGAAGGGGCCTCACTATTTTATGAGTCTCGACCAATAATGGTAAGTATAATTTGTATACCTCAAATAACATCATCCATCCATAGAACATATATTCAAGAATAGTGTTATGACACTTCCCGGTTCTCATCATAGCAAGGATCCACTACGACCCATTGGTGAAACAGTTATCCATTGGATATTATCACATGCATTTTCATGTAGAAGAATAATAAAGAAGTTATAAGGTATTTATTAATATTCATGTCCATGAATACATGTTTTTCATAAAGTAAAAAGTAGTTTTTTCTAGGCCACCAACTCCCACATCGAGGAGTTAAACCAAGAGATAAGGGGAGGATTTTCAACCTCCATTGTCTAATTTTTATTGGGTATATATATTTCAAAATTATTTAAACATATTATTAATTTTCATTCATTTTTGAGTCACTTTCCTATGAAATAGGCCTTATATAATATAATTCATTGAAATACCATGTGTGAGCCTCCCCTCATGTATAAAAAAGAATCTATTCTTCTCAGTTATTCACACAATTATACACTTAAATCTTTTCAAGGACCTGGAACAAAACCATTCTATATTATATCTATTCATGAGAAATGTTCTTTTATTATTCTATGATGAATCCTTCATGGATTATTTAGCATGCCATTGGAGGTCTCTTAATGGGGAGGTAAAAATCTTTACCAAGCTATTTTAATTTGAACTCTTATTCAACCTTCTATTAATTTTTTATATAAAAAACATTGTGAATATAATATATTAATCATATTGAGATGTTATTGTATTGATGGAGAAATAATTTTACCCTCCATATACATTAAATTAGACATTAATGTTTTGGGCATGCAGATATATTAAATACTGCATCCACGTAGCAATATAATTCATTTTCCATCACCATATTTCATGGGATGTTATAATTATAGATTGTTTATAACATATTTATTCATCAAAAAATATATGATTTCATCTAACTTATTATCCTCCCACCTATTGGTAAATGTAAACAACACTCGTGTTGAGATATGGATTACCATCTCTTTGAATCAATGTGATTTTTTATCATTTACAATTTTAATTAATTGTAAAAATTGTAAATTTTATTAAGTTTTATGATACGTAATATATTATAGTGATTCTATAATGGGGAATTATTATTTACCAATAATTATTTCCATCCACTTAAAATTTGAATCATTACCTATGTATACGTATAGATTAATATCTCCATTAAGTAATTTAATTCATTTGTTGCACCATTTTCCATGATTGAATATATATAATGATTATAATATATTTTTTAAAAATTTAAAAAGTTATGTATATGTATGATCCATAAACAATGTTCTGGGACCCCAACTTCTATACTAAGACATAATGAATGATGAAGCAATTAACACCAAAAAATAACGAATTTAATAATGAATTGTTAATAACTGCATGGTGAAATGATATAAGTGGATGATATAAGAAATAAAATTTATGAATATGATTATCATATAAAATTGAAATAAATATAACTTTATTATAGAGTTAGTGAATTTTAATAGGAATTCAAACATATGGTTAGGGTTTCCTCTCAATTTCACTTTATTGATACATGTTTTAATGTTATACTATAATTTCCTATAGTTATGGTATATATAATTTTTAATATTTCATTATTTATCCCATAATTATATTCATGTTTTTATTAAAACCATGATTCTATTTTAGCATCCAATTACTTTCAATTCATAAATTACTAAGTCAATAGACATTGTTCATTTCAATATAGTTTTCTATAGGGATATTCGATTTTTTGGATGCATTTATTTTATGGGGTGCATATAAAATTAATTTGACATTTTATATCATGTAACCATAATAATTACTAGCATTGTTACTAAATAATAGAATTTGAAAGTTCATTTCCTTCTTTTTATATACCCCGGAGACTGAAATAATGTTTTATGGAAAAAAATTGTATTTCTCTTTGGTCAAGAATATTTAACTCATTGTCAAAAAATTCATTAAAATATTTCAAATTATTATTTAGGTATTATCTAATTATGTTTAATTAATATTATTTAAATATTATGATTTCATCAAATTTTTATAAAATAAATCTTATTATATTTTTCAAAATGTGCTACTTATGACATTTTACAAAAAAATGTGGAAAGATATTTTTTTACTATACACCACATGAATTAATATCCTTGCCATAATGAATACTATTTTGTTTGAATAATCTATTATATGTTTCCATTATTTTTAATAAATAATATATTTTCTAATTTTATTAATTGATACTACTAATTATATTTATTATTTACGAAGAAATTGCCAATTATGGGGTTCTTAGGGAATACTCATAAACTCCCCAAAAAAATATTCATACAAGAAATTTTTAAATTATAAAATCAGATGCTACTACAGCTTTCTAGAAAATAAGATCCAAAACAAGATTAAACACTAAACCAATTTACAATCAGGCCTTCTCAAGGGTATATAATACCTCAAAATATCATTCTCCAGAGAGAGATATGTGAAATATAAGATCTTGATTGATATTATTAATAGAAAGTTATGTTCTATAATTCTATTATTGATATCATATATGAATTCTTAGATGAATGAGGATACCCTAGTCAATGATTTAGGTGATAAGATTCAAAACCACCAAGTAATAATCTTTAGGGAACTATTCATAATCCACATATATAATAATACAATTAATATATGATTCAAGAAACCATATACATTATTTATTAATTCACTAAGAAAATATATCCTCAAAAAATCTACCACACTCCCCCTTAGTATTTTCTGTGTTGGTATGAGCTTCATGGACTTCTTCATATAAGATATACTAAATTACAGGAGAGAATAAATTATTCTACTATATAAATTTGGTATAATGGGATATCCCTTTAATAAAAATTTTTATCTCCTTATTAACAATTTTTGTGCTATATATTTTCTATTATAAATTAACATATTGTTTCTATACTATATATTTATCAACATCAAGGATGATTTTAAGAAGATAAATGTATTTTGAAGTTGATCATGTGATTTTAGGCATTAAAAAATTGAAATAGACTCTCCATTCACACACAATCATCACTATGTTGTTAATGTAAACAGATTCCACCATTCATTTCATTCCTTTATTTTCTAAATTATGAATTAAATCCTCAAATTGAGAATCACTTTTACCCTAAAAAGAGCATGATTGAGTATCATGTTATTTCTATGAACAATTTTCATATATGTAACCACACTAATTTCTTATCTTTAAATATTATTTCATTCTTATTCATCATATTCTAGGAGTATTATTCCCATAATAGACCTGATTCTGGGACTAGTTATGGGATGTGTAGAATTTACCAAAGGACTAAAATGTGGAATGAGAAAATGTATCACAGCCTTTTCATATGAAGGTTATGACCCTGAATCACGTTCATTATGTGGAGTACATATAGTAAGTGAGACCTATTCCACCCCAAACATCAAGGAATATGTGGTTCCCTTTATAAAAACTCATTTGGAAGGGATAAACAAATTCCATTAAATTATTAACCCACCACTCCCTCTTATACCAGGATCATATGCTTGGAAATCAATAAATTATTGTATCATTGGTTAGATTCTCAATAAAATTCAGGGATAAAATTGGCTAGTATATTATATGAAGGACAAAATAAAACTATTAATCTATGTGTACTGTCAATTGAAATATTAATATTTTAGAAACAATAATTTATATGGAATAATTTGGAAGAATAGATACATAATTCTCTATATAGATTTAGGGATTTATGGGATGATATCCAACATTCGTCATTTTGTAGAAGCATAAGAATTGACCAAATAAATAAAAAATCGTAATCATAAGAATAATATTTTGAATAATAATTGATAAATCATGAACAAATACCCAAAATACTATAATTTATGGGTAAATCCTCATGTGGAAATCATATCCCCACAGGAAAAAAGTACCAAAATTAATCAACCAATATCATACCTTTAGACCTAGTCAGAGAAAACTCATAATCATTTGAAATTAAAATCAAAAATTATATCAGTTGAGAAAACCTACCACAAATGGTTATTTCAACCCCTAGTTAGAGTTGTTGATTATATCAAACAAATTTTTAGATAGACGATTGATGCTAAATCTAGCCACCAGAAATAAGTGATGAAATTTTGATGAATCCTTGAATACCAATATGGATAAATGGAATATCAAGAATAATTTTTGTGAGATGGTAACCTTCATCATCAGTGACATGAATGTAAAATATGGATTCATATTTGGAAGGGTGAAATAAGTAAGATCCATATGACAACGAGAAGGATGCAAGGCTTGGTTAATACCCTCCCCCATAGTGGTGGAGGGGACAATAGGTCATTCATTATAGTTATCATAGCATCCTGGAGAAGAGAAAAATATTATTATTTACTAGGTATTTGATCCACCTTTTCTACCATTATATTCTTATTGTTGATGTATTATGGTTATGATAATTAAATAATGATAATAATCTTTTTATTTTCCATGTGATAGTACTTTCATGTATAGAAAAATATATTCATGTTCTTGTGGAATTTTTATGAATTGATTTTTATTATAGGATGTTTGGTTCTATTATACACTATTTATCAATGGTTATGTTATAATCCAAGGTTTGGTTGTTCTTTAACAGTCTTACCATTTCGTGGGTGTTAAAAAGTTAGAAAATCCTAATATATGATGTTGTTAACAAACAACAAAGATATTTCAGAGTTTAGACACTAATAATATATGATAGATTTAATAAGTTAGAGGTTACTCAAAAGAGACATTTGGAGGTGACTATATAGGAATTTTTGTTTTGTAAATTTATCCATATTGATAATCTTGGGTGTTAATCTTGACTATGGATGTGATTTTATACAATTAGGTGAATGCAACAACCATATTACATATTATTTTTCTATATTATCATGACTCATGATTTATTATTGATGATTGATCACCCTTTTGTGTATTTTGTTTTCATTAATATTTTTTATGCCTTTATTATTGAGAAAATTTCATCAACTAGTTAGGTATAATTATTTTTTGATTTGATTATTTAATTATATCCAAGATTCTTTTAAAAGAATTTCACATGTGATCATTGACTTATATGTCCATTTTTACCATTTATGAATGTCAAATCTCACAATTTCTTATGTTTTGGTTTCCCAAGAACATATATAATTGTTTTATGTTTGATATTTCTCTAAAAGATGAAATTGGTGATGAAAATAATGGTAAATATTACAGTTCATTGTTTCTATATATTGGTGTATTCATGTTCCAAAAGAAACTAAACATATAAAAATCCATCATGGATCATGTTAATATGTGTAGTATTTATATATGAATTGATTAGGTTCCTACAGTTATTCCATGATTGAATGTTACATCGGTACTATAATTACCAAATGGAAAAAAACCATGTGCCAATAAAATTACTCAATTTAAGGAAATGAATGAATTATATTTCCATACTAAAAATAATCTCCTTTGGTTTGAAATTTAGACTCCCCAATCAATATAATACGTAATGAGTATGTTAGTGGATAGTAGAAAACCTTCAATGTTATTTCATTTAACAAATTATATTAAAACATTAAATAAATTATAAATATCCTCTTATTGTAAATAATGATTATCTTGTCAAATAACATCAATATATGGTAACATTACAATGTGTTTATGTAACACATTAGTAGTTACATTATGATTAAGAAAAAATTATATGTTTCAATACAATTCAATTAAATGTGTCCTTTTAGGATATTCGTTGTCTATATATTTCCTCAAATTAATGTTTTCTAATTATGATTCTATTTATTTACTTACTAGTATTTTAAATGTTAACTATCATGTTTTACAATCATTTAATAATTTTTTTTACAAATTCTTCTACTACTATAATGATGAATACCTTTTAAATTAAATAAATGGCATTATTTTGATGAGATCCATATTCTTCTATGACTTGGGTCCCTTGATAATTTCCCCAATCAAATAGAAATTGTGGTAGAACATATATCTAGTTATATGTTATCTGAATATTGGATAGTTTAGTAGAGAACTATTTTCACATTCCATAGTATGTATAAACTCAGAACTATCTCTATAATTCATTAAGTCTTATTCTATTTTCCCATAAAATATAGACCCTAATTAAATTAAAAAAATGAAACCAAATCCTATTAGTGTTACTGATTATATGTTATTTTTATTTAAGGTAATATATAGAAACATATATTTAGAAAGAACGTCAGGTTTTTAGGATCAAGGTGATGAAAGGTGTCAATATTGGAAGACATCTAATAGATATTATTTTAAAATGGGTATAATCTCATTGAATTATTTAATGATATTCAATTTAGATAAATTAAAGATGAAAATGATATTATTTAGAATCTTATTCCTTTATAAAAATAAGTATATTCAAACTAAATTTTTTGATATGCTTTATCAAATCGATATTTTCTGCTACTAATCTAAAATTTATTAAAATCATATGTTATTTAAATTTTAAATGCATCATATTCATAGGTATATAAAACCTATTCATGTAATGTATATTAATCAAATGAATTATAAAATCAAAACATGACTATTCATGGAGAGACATGTATCAAACACATACTTGTATAGACACTGTATAATCTTCTAGGATAGTGGGTAATCGGACAAAAAGTTTATTAATATGATGTTCTTTAATATGAATAGTATTTAATACCCAACAAATTAAAACAACTAATATTTATAAGAAAATAATTGAATTATTTATTGAACCTGTCATTTAAAAAATAAGTTAAATTTAACATAAATTTAAATCTATTATCGTAATTACTGTATAAAATTTTAAAATAATGTATAGTAAATTATAGACATATTTTATGTACTTTTAAAACACTAAAAAATCACTAATATAGGATTTATTTTAATGAATTGAGTAAGAAATAATGTAATATAAATAAAAAATGACATATTTTAGAATTATTTAACAATTTTTAAACAATTAAACAATCAATTAAAATTTATATAATATATGTAGAGATAAACATGATAGACTCCATTAAATCAATTATGAGATTTAAAAATTATAATTTTTTATGGTTTTAATATAAAAATATTCATATTCTAAAATATGATATACAAAATTAAATCTTTTATAAAATTAAAATATTTCATATATTATGTAATCGTTTTAAATATTGTGTATATATTATATTATATTTCCTATAACATCAAAAAAAAATTAATAAACAGCATTTGTATTAGTTATACTAAACTTATCTTAATTAGGTATATATATATATATTTTTATCTTTAGGAAAAATTAATAATTAAATTTATATACAATTTTATTTTAAATTATTTCTTTTAAATATAGATTATTCAATATATAAACCCACTTTAATCATAGATAATCTCATATTGATTTCCATTTTAGTGGATATTATGGCATGATATCTCAAAATAATTCTCAATGATACTATAAAATCCTATTATGCACCTTGAAATAAAATATTACCATGAATATAATGATTGTTATCTGATATGTTTTCCCATGATGTTTTTTGGTGTTTTTGGGATGCATACTTTTTTCCACACTATTTTTAATGGATAATGACTTTAAACCAGGTTGTTAAAATTTATTTTTAAAATGATTTAACATATCCAAAAATATATTAATCTATCCAATATATATTTTTATATCCTCATGGTGGAGATAAACCATGGAATAGTTATTATATAACCACAATATTTTGAGATCAAAAAATAGTACTATGTTTTACCATGGTTTTGAATCTCCCCAAATAATTTACATTTCACATGGACAATGGATTTGTTTTTTGAAAACAGGAATAAAAAATCATGTTCTAAATTTTATCTGATTCCTTCCATCTAAAATTATGGTACAAATTGGGAAATATTCATCAATATATTATGTGGTTTCTGGAAAACTAATATTCTAGTTTTAGTAGTCATCTGATTGATAAATCTAAACATAATAAAGATGGTCCTAATAACACTTGTTGGTTTTGATGGCTATAAATTTTATCCAACCACTATAGAAATAGGAAACATTAAAAACATAAAACAAAATAATAATTTATATTCTTTTCATTTTAAAATAGAATAATGACACAATGAAAACAATATCACTAATTTCTCTAGGCTTCAAATAAATATTTGATATTATAATGAAAGTATAAAATGATGCGTTCCTCCACTCAAGATTTCCCATGGAATTCATGACTCTCTGAATTCAATGGATGTTTCTATCTTAGAATATAGTTTTGTGGACCTAGGGTAGAAATGTTATAGAAAACTAGATCTTAATAATACCAAGCATGTTATATTTTAATAATTCCACTCTCCTTAATGATGATCAAAAGGATTTATATTGGATTATAATCCATAAAATTAGTCTTACATTAATAGTAATTATTAAAATTGTTTCTATCATTTAAACACAAGACACTCTTTTTAAAATCATAAAATTGATAATTTAGTATAAAACTATCTTTAATGATGATCGTACTCCTAAAATTCATTATCATATGATGAAAAAGAGATCATGATAGACATTTAACATGTTAATGAAAACTGAATGCATTATTTCATTATGGGATAACTCAAACCATGAGCACCGTGATATAGTTACATTCATTATTTACAAAAACACTCTCACAAATATCACAACATATACTATTCAAGGGCCTATTTCATTTTACTGTATATATGCATAATTAGAAATTATTTATCAAGTATATAACATATAAAATGAATGAAATGATAATGAATAGATAAATTATTATTCATCACATTATATTTTTATTAATGTTATGATTGTAAAACATAAAAGAATGTATTATAAAGAAAATAATAATTTTCTTAATTTTCTTGCTAAAGTGAATTCATTATTTCAATTGGGAATTATGGGGTTGTATTATCGTCTAAATAGAACCACAAAAACTAAATCCATATTGTAAAGGATATATATCATTTCTTTATAACCCATCACAGTTCTTATATTTATGTAATTAATATTTTTATCTTTATATAAAATGCTGATTCTTTGATTTCATCGTGACTGTTACCGTGGGATTTTCCCTATAAAAACATATATATATTAAAAATATTTATCTAATATAAAAAATTATGTAACACAGTGGGTGGTTTCCTAAATAATAGATAACCAAATTTTATAAACAATTAGATCATCATCTATTACTTATTAGGGAGAATAAAATATTTAACTTTTTCAATTTTTCTGAACTATATGAATATAATAATTGTGTAAAAAGTCTAAATTCCAAAAAAAATCCATCCAAATGAGTAAGAAAAGATCCGTTTATTGATTGGTTTCATTAATGTAATTAATAATTTAATAATGTGATATTTTTTCTTATAATGTTAAATTAATCATAATTTATCTTTCAGAAATAAGTTTAATGGACATCCAAATGTATCCAAATTTTGATATATGATCAATGTTATTACAAAATTGTTAGGGGAATAAATAATATATATATATATATATATATCAATTTTTTTCCCTATAGTTGTGATATTTTTTACGAAATAAAATTTTTATATAATTAGTAATCTTAGATAGAAATGTCTATTTCATAATTTTTTTCACTTTACCAAAATAAATTTTATTCATAATTTTTATGTTTTACTTCCTTTAACTTACACTTTTATATAAATAAAACACACATCTTTCTATATTTCATCAATTATTATAAAAAATTAAAAAATTATTTCTCTAATATATTCGTACATTTATATTCCTAAATACACAAGGTTTACCAATAATTAATTATAAAAATCACTCATCAAATTATACAAAGTCTATCATTTTATCCTCTATATTAATTCTTCAATAATTAATAATAAATGGATTTATATAATTTTATCATTCTCCGTGTATTTATATATTATAATTTTTAGATTTGAATAGATACAAACACTAATATGTCTTATATAAATTCAGTTGAATTTGAAAAAATAAATAAACTCTAAAAATAATTATAAAATTATTACATGTCATATTTTATGTAAGTTAAAAAAAGGTTCTCAAATCTCTTTTTTAATAAAAATACATGATATCTAAATATAATATATCTATTCTAGTTTAAAAAAGAAGAAACATTTAAAAAATAATTGTATATTTTAAATTTTTTATCTTGTAACATAAAATTTCATCATTTTTTTCCAATAAAACATTTATAAAATAAATTTTGAAGTCTAATTTATATAGATTTTATATTATAGAAAACATTCCCTCTCAAAATTACTATATTCATTAATAATCAAGTATTATATATATATATTTAGTCACGTATACATTTTACAAATAACCGTTTTTCAGTATTCAACCATTGTGTACTTTCAAATAGAAACAATATATTCTTATATGGGGTAAACATACATATAATCTTTTCCCAATAGAGATAAAAAAATTATATGTTAAATATTACAAATCAATTTGTTTATTTTTTAACGATATTATTGAAGCCTCATAATTCTTAGCACATTTGTAGTTAAATGATGCACAATGTCACTAGTATTCATATCATCACCCATATCTAACACCTTCTATGTATGGAAGTTTTGGAGTGACCACATGAAAACATAATGTTGATTGTTGAATGAAATTACGTTTATATATACTAATAGAAATTTTAATTGTATAAGTATAATTGTTTCAAATTCATCCTCTAAATATTAACCAAAATATTAACTCAATGAAAAAAATCTCAGGAAGTCAAAATTTATTGATTATATTTTAAATAGAGTATATAAGTGATTATTGATAAAAATATTATAACAAAAAAATAATCATATAAATTATAGATTAACAAAAACCTACTATATTGTATATAAAATCAATGAATTGTAGGATTTTAGATAAAAATTTCAAATATTCACATTTTGAAATAATGAGATATACAAATATAAAAAATCAACAACGGTGAAATAATAAAAAATATGTAATTGGGTAATAATTAATAATATTAACATCCGAAAAAAACAATAGGAAAGAAAAATGATAAAATATCATCAAAAATATCTTATGAATATAAAATCCATAAATCCATCAGATAAATTTTTTGATTAAATATTTTCCAAAACCAATAATAATATAATTCAAATATTCTATTAATAGATTTACAAACACATATATAGATATGTATATATTTATATTTATCATTAGTGATAATAAAATACCCATCTATTCCATCCATAGAACCCAGAACAATCACAAGTGAGTAAATCAAAATAACAAATCTATTAAAGGAGAATGAATAATACAAATATTTAAACAACCAAACACATGATTTCAATTATAAACATTTATCATACCACACTATAAATTGAATATCCTATGAATTGTATATATATATATATATTATACAACACCACAAAAAACATTTATCCGTATCTACCCCTAATAATCTAAAATATCAAACCAATCACTATATAATCGAAATTCCAATATATTAACTCCATTATATATGTATACCATGAACACCAATCCCATATAAATCAATACTAACATCATCAATATCATTCAAAATTTTATCATCACTCATAATAAGGATATGATGGAATATTAATTATAAAATATCTAAAAATATAAATCTATATACGGGGTAATGGATTCCTTGTGGACATAAATAAAAATTTATATGATCGAATAACATTAAAATAAATTACATTAAAAAAATAACCTGAACCACATGGTTTTGAATAGTAAATGATATATAGATAATTCCACCCCAATAATTCCACTAATAGGAAATGGGATGTTGAATTTCCCAATGTATTATTATCAAATAGATGGGAGGCGATAGCCATATGTACTTGTACACAGACATAGGTATCACTACACAAAATTGTCTTATGAAAAAAGTACAATACATTGAATATTGAATTAATAAACATCCATAAAATTACCTTAAAATGAATTAAAATATACTCCTATGGATCAAAAGGTTAAATACATTCCCACCCAATAAAAAGTAGGACCAACCAGACAACTATCGAGAAAATATTTCCATCATGCGTGTGTAAATGTCAAAATACGTTTCTTCTATCCTACCCCTATGTACCACAATAATCCATGAACACAAATCCCTCCATGATCTTTTTTGAATATAATATTTTATATTTAAGAGATGACATGTATGGGAAGATCCTATTCAATGGTGAGTATCCATGTACCTAATGAGAAACCCTTAAATTAAAAATAATTAATGTATTAATAGGAAGTACAAACCCAAATAGAAATCTTATAAAAATAAAGGAAAAACTAGATATTATCATAGTATTATACAATTCATTCAATAATGTCTCAATACATAAATATTATAAAATTATAATCATTCTTCATGATGATTCAAAAGATAATCCATTAAATACATATCCAAAAAAATAATCATGAGTCATCAAAACGGAGGGTACACCTCTCTAGAAGACACAAGTTATGAGAAAATTTAATCGGTAGAGAGAGGATCACATCCTGGGCATAGCATGATACCTTCCACGATAAACAATTCACTCAATGATAGAAGATAAATCATGGGTCCATAGGTGGATTTTAGACTCAACATTTATTGTACAATAATTGGTGATCAATGATCCAAAGAAAGGTAATTATATACCTGATCCTACCAAGGTAAAATAAAATAACTGATCAAAGCGTAAGGACCCACGGGGGATATATAAATCAATACATGATGATCCTATATATAGTGGATCACACAACATGAATATTATTATTGGATACTTAACCTAATCAATGGTGGTCAATCACATTACTATCACATCCCATGAACATCCACACTCAAAAAGAATCACTCTTGTGTTCTCATTATAGAAATAAGATGGTTCGTTGTTGTAAAAAGGTGTTACATAAGGTTCCACACCATCTAGGAAACCCAACTATGAGATTCCATTAAACATGGAATTTAAAATACCAATTACACAATATGCTTGTCCACTCAAATTATGTGTGGGTATGAGATAAATACTCATGGTGTTCCTAACATCCAGAGTCTTTTTTCTATATGGGAACATAGATTTTGGACCCTCTATATTATTTGTGATAAAAAAAATTTCCAAATAATATAAACAGTATATATGTGTTGGATGTGTGGACCCAAACACCTAACAGAGAAAAATTTCTCAATGTTTTTAATTTTTTCGAAATAAATGAGACACACAGTGTGTGTTCTTACAAACTATGTGTTATGTGGTTGGGAAAAATCCATTTTATATTACTGACACATGGGTTATATAATATCCCCAACCTCTTTCATAAATCTCTCTATAACACCAAAAATGAATATTTAACAAGATAAATTACATGTGGTGAATTGAATATCAGCTGCCCTTCATTTGAAAATGTTTCGCATATTCCCTTATTGAGTCTATTGTGAAAAAATAATTTTTCATCCATCATCCCCATATATTTGTCTAATACCATTTTTCATATTCAACATTTAAATACTCAATTCTAAATATACAATTACAATTTTTACACTTATAGTAATCATAACATAATGATCCCTTGAAGAAAATATGAATAGCTCATCTATCCAGTTAGATGAAAAAGGATGCTTTAATTACAAAATTAAATGTCAATAATGAAAACAAAAAATATAAGGTAGATAAATCCATAAATCTCTTAGGAAAACAATGATATCACTATGTGTTTAGGATATCCGTTAAAAAAATTATTGAATACATAATTAATATATTAAAATTCAAAGATGATAAAATTCATAATTCCTAATTCTTGGAAATTTGTAAATTAATATTTTATGATGGGTCCAAACATGGATTAACTTTAAAATTATTTGATATATATATTATAAAAATAAATCTAATTTTTTTAAATACAACCGCAATAATATCTAACTTGAAAAATGGATTAATCATTTGTGAAGTTGTTCTGGTTTATGTTATCATTGTTAAAGCCATGTTATTCATTATTGATCCTTGAAATTAAAATCTGACTTCCAATTCATCAACCATGTATGGATCCTAACCAATATATATTGTTACTCGTATAACATTAGATACAACGTACAAGGTTATTAAGAATTTTATTTGATTTTCAGGTGTTCAGTTAACCGACAAATTAGTTAAAATATAATATTCCAATTTAATTTTCCCTTTATTGTGCTCCACTATAATGTATGATTTAAAATAAATAGATATTAATCAATGTGTAAAAACTACATTTCCTTTTAAATGGATATCTAGATTTTATTTTTATAGAATACAATACCAATTTAATGTATTTTTTGACATTATTCGGTCAGGAGAGTTAATATAATTTATATTTAAAATTTTCCAATATATATTTTATATAAATATTGAATCTCTTCCCCGTATACATAGAAAACTCCAAAAGAATATAATTTTAAACCTTAAACTGAGTTAATTGAAAAAAATTTATACATCACATTTTCTTCACCATCTTTTTATTTCATCCATGAAAAAACGGACATAAAAAATCTTTGTGAGGGTACTGTGCTAGCTTCTAAATCTCCTACTCACATGAGATCTCTTGAAAGAGAATTTTCTTCAAGATAAAATGTATATGGTAAGTAATTTGACCATGAAATATATTATCCTTTATATTATTTACCAACAACGGATATTCTATTACAATTTCTCTATCTTCAACATATATCCCTCCTCAAACAATAACATGTGTCAACTCATGAGTGTATCTCCTCAGATGTAATGTGTGGTAGATATCATGAACTCGGTGCAGATGTAGTATAAAAAATGGGTGGTAAAAACCATGATAATACTATATATAATCTATAATATAAATATGTAACTTGGAGATTATCCACCATCCTAGTTTAATATACACAAACATTATTGAGTCCTGACCTTCGTAAACATATATTCTCCCATTCAAAACTATAATAACAGTCAACATTATGTGTTGTATAAATTATAAATGTTATGATACTTCTTCATCCTCTATGGTATGATCTAAACATTATCTATCATCAGTCACACAAATATCATCTATGTAAGCTATGATAATTAAAACTCAAACGATCATATTGGTGACCTTCACGGTATCAAATTATTTCCCTCAAATAGTTCCATAATAATTGTAGTGTTATATTTCATTTTTTGAAATATAGTCAAATGTAGGTGACCCATATATCTTATTCTGATGTTCAACATGTATTTCCATGATTTATATTCTAGGAAAATAATGGTCCAATCAGTATGGTCAGCCATCTAGTGATGGAATGTAATTTTCATCCACAACCAAATTATGAAATTAAACTCAAATCCATTCCATAACCTTGAAGTGAAATGATAATAATGGTAAAGGAAAATGATGTACAGAACACTAAAATGTCAATCTATATCTATCATGTAAAAAAATCTCATTGTTTCCTATGACTCCTTCTCTATGCTTGTGAGGAAGTGGGTAGAATGTATGAGTCGATCAATAATGACAAAGACATCATCATGGGCTTTCAAAATAATTTGATATCCTATTATAGAAACAATGAATATATCCTTACAAATCCATTACTAAACCGTATGGGGATAGAAACACCCCATCAAAACATGATTCTGGGTGTTCACATATTTATAGAGGAGGCAAGGATATGTTGAATCTATTTTAAATTTGTTTATTCTAAGACACCAAAAACATCCTAAAATTTGCACTTTTTACCTTTTCCATTCTATTGTATACTACTAATTGAGATATATTGATCTCTCTTAGCACCTCAAACCAAATAAATATTATCTCTTTAGTCTTTTCCTAGATGAATATGTTGTTATACCAACCATTAGAGAGCCCATCAATCACATGTCATGTGAATAACTATCTAAAAATACATCGCAATAAAAATATCCAAGATGTGGTTCCATCACCCATTATAGAAGTGGTGGTTTAGTGAAAATCGATCAAAGGCATGATACTACCTTCCCATCCACCAAGGATAACTAAAACCATGCCAATATCACAATTAATTTTTTGGGAAACTATGAATGTGATTACATAGATAAAATGTATCTGCACTATATTACAATTCCCTATGGTATTGAAACTCTCAAATTATTAGTATTAAAGGATCATCGGCCTAAATTTCTCTCTTTGGTTTTCATTTTCTTTAGAGAAGTTGACCTTGAAAATCATATTAATGAAATAAAAAAACTGACCATTCACTATTATGACAGGTTTAGAAATCCGTATTGGGTAATCGAAAACTTATAGCATTATATTATGGATTGCGTAGTTATACACATAGGGTCTAAATACTCTGGAACCTTAATCAATAACTTCCTAGAATTTCTTTAACACACACTGATTCCCAATTCATCCGGAATCATTTAAAAACACACAATAACACCCATATTTGTGAAATATTAGTGTAGGAGAGGCATTAAAACACTCTGCAAATCATCTAAATCGTTTTGGAGAAACACTTAATAAATAAAACGCTACACATTTTGGGTCAAGTAAGATATGGGAAACACAATCCAAAATAAAATTAGAATGTATCTATATTAATATCTTGTTAACCCCAAGAATCTATCACCCAATAATACAATTTTTTGTGGATCTTTAATTTGTACTACCTCAATCTTTTATTGGTCTACAATTACTCGCTACATTATGCTAAAATTTCAGATAAATAAGATCCCTCTTATATTGAACATCTACATATGTAGTTTCATATATAGATAATGGTATATAATTATGTATATAATAATTCTCAAAATCATTGAATGATTTTCCTCTTCTAATATGTTAATTATGATACTTTCAATGATTAAAAAAAACTTCTCTATGAATGGAAAAGAAAATTATAGTTCACGAGCCACAAAAACCCCACTAGGTAATATGTCAAGAATAAAGGCATCACCAGGTACTGCCACTGTCTATAAAGTATTTACAATGAAATTTATCGTATATCTTTCCCACAAACAAATAGCTCGTGAAATATTAACATCTGTTAGATCATTATAATACACTTTTTCCCATTTTAGTTGATAAAGGATGATATTGATTATTATTAGTGTGCACATAGACCTGATGGTCACAATGTTCAATGGATGATAATCCACACACAACCTCATATTTGCATATAAAATTGTATGTCAGAGTAGGATACTCAATAAGGGGGGTTGAATTGAGTTCCTATAAAAAAATTTATTACAAAGATTAATTAAATGGTTCCCTAATTTAAAAATAAAATAGCACAGTTAACCAAGTTAGGAAAATTATAATAGCTTGACAATTAAAATAGTTTATTAGATGATGGATTAATTCTCAGTTATAACAATATGAGATATTGATACAACTTTTGAAGCTGTTGTAATGAGGAAAAATAATTATTACAACAATTAATGACTAACTATCAATGTAAAATTTTGTTTCCAGAAATGTGAATTATAAATGGTGAATGACTAAATTAGAAGTCACAGGGGATAAAACAAGTGGTTCAGCCTCATGCCAAGATCAAATCCACACTAATTGGAGATCACCATCAAAAAAGAAATATATATATATATATATATATATATATTTGATCCACACCTCGAATCGGGTTTAAAGTTGTATAAGTGACTATCCAGGTCAAAAGACCTCTTCCACAATTCTTTGAGGGGAAACTAATAGTCGGGTCACACAAGACCTCATCCATAGTTATACATGAGTGAAATATGTTGTATTAATATATTGGATAAGGGTATCTTTTATCCTCATGTTCAATGGAGGAGACAATGTGTGATTTAAAATAGATACACACACTACTCGAAAAGTAATGATATGGTACACAGTAGAGAAACATGTAATTGGACGGAGTTTAGAATGCTCTGTGTTTCATGAAATTTAGCTATGTACACTTTTGATGCAACAGATGAAATATTCCAGTCCTATTCCAAAAACTATGTTTCACAAGTCGACTATTCTATTTTTCAGTGTTGTGAGATGTTCCTTTTCTCAATCGAGTTGTTGTAAGGATTCATTCATTATAGTTCATAGTAGGTTCTTCTCTTTTTAGAGCTAGTAGAATTTGGAAATTATTTACTTGGATGGTTATTTCTTGTATTTGTGTTTTCATTTTTTCATGAAATCCACTGCTCCATATGTTTTCTTCCATTATAATATTATATTTTTATTTTAAATGCTTATGTTGGAGCTAACAAGATTCAAAATCTCCACACATCATACCATGTACCTTCTTCTAACAGGACAGAAAGAGACCAGTGATTATATAAATGTCATTAAATATCTCAAATATGAAAATTTCAAATAGCATTTACATTTAATACAATAAGATATTAAAATGGTTAATTATAAAATTGTGTCACATTTTTTGTGAGACAGTCATGGTGAGATAGACATGGTAGGACGTAGGCATTGAGATCTGAAACTGGTAGCATTGTTATGATTGCTTGTCCTTTGCAAATTTAAGAACTGGTAGAAAGACTACTGTTTCTGGTAAATATTTTCTTATGGAGTGGTGTCTAGTACGTTTTCAAAATTCTGAATAGTGTATTATTATGGTGTCTTGGAGATGCAAGTAGGGAAATGGTGACAGGTCCTTTGCGAAAATCTAGAATCGATAGCAAGCTTACAGTTTCATTAACATAGAAAAAATTATGTAAGCTTTCATATGAAGCAATATTCACAGAATGGATTAATATTAAACATAATCATAATAAAACATAATAGAAAAATATTGAACATAACTTTCTGGATTGAAACATGAATTGTGAGATTCTGAATCATTATCTTTCAATTGTTTAGAAACTGAGTTGTATGCATTAAAATAGGAGGAATCCAACAATATCCAAATGAGATTTGTGAGATTATGAATCATGATCTTGTGAGAGATTTAAACATGATTTATAATCATTAAAAAATATATAATACAAAAATATCCAAAAAATATTTGTGGGAATACAAAACCATTGAGTTCAACTATATACTCCCCTTTGATGATAATAAGTCATTGAATTTACAAGACAATTATTTTATAATTCAATAAACAGATTACTTATCAAATGAGGATATTAAATAATATATCTATTAAATAACATAAAGTATAATTGTTTTCCCTTATGTATCCTCCTTATTATTTCTTCCCTGTAGAGTATTTTTGTGGATATGTTCTCCTCTTTAAATTCCATTTTATTATTTATCCCGATTTACAAATTTCAAAAAGTGGAAAAGAAAATAACATGTAATGAAACAATATATGGACACATTTGATTAAACTAAAGGACAAATTCCATTACATGAAAGAAAGGAAAAATAAAATGAACTGTATCAAAATCATCAATCACTTCTCAGTAGAGCCAGTAGAATTGGATTTTTAAATGTTAGATTCATCAGATGGAGAATCCAAAGGTGCATAAGTAGATGTGGTATTAGAAGTATGTAGGGAGGGAAGTGGAATTCCTTCAATGATAGAAGGGGTAATGGTAGGTCTAGTGTAATATTTAGGTAAAGGTTTCCTAATGATAATAAGTTAGATCCATATTTCATCTTCAGCTATAAACATGATCATGAATGAAAAAGATCTGTAGAAATAATGATGTGTAGCATAAGGGACTCCATTCCTCAATTGATTAGTTGTAGGAGCCACAATTTCAGTACACTGAACATAGAGATAAGGCTTTAATAGCATGATAAAATCTGAGATGATCACTCCACCATTGGTCCTGGACTTATCAAAGTCATCGTTGATTTCCAAGAACATCTTTAGAGTGGTTGTGAATTCCTTGATCTTCTACACTTTATCTTTAAAGGATTGAGTGACTGGTTGTATTTTAAAATTCTTTAAAAGATAGTTCAATTTATTGGTCAAATCATGCATAGAATAAATTATCTTAATGTATAAGTCCACATTCATTGATATTTTTTCATCAAAATTAATGGAAATCACTAAATGGACCCTCATGAATTCAATTACATTGTCACTATTCTTGATGATAGCAGTGAGACTTTACTTATCATCACCACTCTATTCTGATTAAATCACTTCTCCAAAAACTGATCTAATAATGTCACTATCCATATGTGGTGATGGTTGTCTAGATGGAGAAGAAGTTGTAACAGATGATGTGAGAGACTTAAGTTCATATAAAACCTTTTATAAGTAGCGATTATATTCTTAAATCATATTATTGAGTATAGAAAAAAGTATGAACATTTCATTTTCTATTTTAGAGTTAATCTTAACCACTTTTTCATATAGGGTAATCAGATTTGGTTGAATTATAGATATATCTTTATTTGGAATATTTGTAGCATCATCTTCACTATGATGTCCAACATGAGATTGATCAGTGGGAAAGACTTTCAGCATATCAGCATCCATAGTTTTTAGAGATTTAACCAAAACACTCAAAATCTTTTTCTCAATCCAAACATCTTGAATTTCATGAGGCATCATTAGTTATATCTACCAAATAATTTTCCCTAACAGAAGCGGAACATCCCTTTCACTGAGGATTGCAACAGGTGCAGTTTAAGACACTAACAGTTTCCCAAAGCCAGAAAACAAGTTGTCTCCAAAAAATTTCAGATCGCATTGACTCACAAAATCAGATGTTTTTTCAAAAGATTCATGAACAAAATATGGAAGAAGTTCAGATTCTGTAGCAGGGGATACTACCTTTGCAGAAACTTGATTCATCTAAAACCATGGTGAAAGATCTATTCCTTTAACTAAGGCCTTACGGGTATTATACACATAAAAAAATAGGTAACCTATACTATGTATCCACAGAGCATTGTTCAATATGATTTAGAAGTTGAAAACTTCTTAATATGGGGTTCTTCTCCCCCTAAAAAGGTGAATATCTCTTAGGAAAAATAGAATCAATATCTTGACCAATTCCAAAATTATCATCTCTATTAGGTTCAATCATATCTTCTCTGACTCTCTAAAAATTAATTTCAATTTATTCCTCCTTAGATTAGATTATTTCATGTTCAATTTATTCTTCAAGCTATTCCATAACAGCAAGCTCTTCCTCTACAGAAGGATCTTCCCCAATAAAAAAACTACATTTATTAGAATCTGAAACATTTTCACATGCATAAACATCCCCATTAGAGAGAAGTGATATCATAGGAGGTATTATCACAAAACCATCACAAACATAATCATCTCATTCATCATCTATATAGTCCATAATATCATCAGCTTCTAATCCATTATCAACTATATTTTTTTGTCTGGAGGGATTTTCAATATGATTATAATACTCACACAACATATAATTATCCTCAACCCATAATTTCATCTATGTATTAATGATTATCATCATTCTCCTTCAAATATCTTTAGAGATATAGAAATAACATTCCTCAAGAAAATATTCATTCTGGACGACCACTCCTTTGGATAAAAGAATAGAAAAATGAACTTCAATACAAAAGTGATAGACTTTAATGTAGTCTTGATAATATCACACATGTAAAGTATAATATACACACAAAATATGATTTTGAGCCCATTTACCAGAATATTAATAAAAAATACATCCTGATACTTAAGAGTGTAAAATACCATTTTTTTGGACAAATGAGGTGTTTATAAAACTTAATCAACAACCTTGACTCGCCATCATGGTCAGGCAGAAATTTCCCTTCTCCTCATCTTGTTTTTCATCAAACATCCATGTGCCTCTTATAGGATAAAAAAATCACTAGGTGGAGGAGGACCACATTGGTATTACTCAAAAAATACCTTTATGAGATATTCCTATGGTGGGAGCCCATAACCATAATGAAAATGTGTATCTTTGACCATTTACCTAGATCATAACCACTAAATCAACATTTTTTTATGGAAAACATGACATGATAATAAAAAAATAATATGGTAGATTTATATTTTCACCTTGGTAAACCAATCCAACCACCCAAGTTATTTTAGAACTCTAAAAACCAGAGACATGCTAGTCAAGAGCCACTTTTTATACAGTACTACAAAATCGGGCAACAGCGACCGCCATTGGCGATTGCTTTTTCGTCGCCGCATTAGGCCGACAGTGACCGGCAATGGCGGTCGCTTTAGGTGGCCGAAATTCCGGCCTACGGCGACCACCTGGAGATCGCTCAAGGCGGCCTTCCTGGTCACTATTAGCGACCTCCAATGGCGGTCGCTGTAGGGGACCGAAATTTCGACCTACAGTGACCACCAATGGCGGTCGCCAATGTCGCCAGGCAAGCAGCCTATAGCGACTGCCAAAGGGGGTCGCTAGTCTGGGAATTTTTTTTAAAAAATTCCTAGTGAAATAAATATATTTATTTATTTATTCATTAAATTATATATATATATATATATTAAAGAAATATATATATATATATATATATATTAATGAAAATATTTATATATATAATATTAAATAAGATATTTTAAATATATATATATATAATATGTTTTAAATATTTTAATATATATAATATTAAATATATATATATATTAAAGAAATATATATATAATATTAAATAAAATATTTTTCTTATTCATCCAACAAGTTTGTTAGGCATATGGTAATAATAAATCAAATTTTATGCTTAAAATTTGTATTTCTCTAAAATGGTAATTTTACTACCTCTTAATGGAGAGCTTATTTTTAATATAAATTCTAGAAAATTTATAAATTTTTTATTTCAATATAAACTTATATTTGGAAAACATAACATAAAAATGTGTTAGGGTTAATTTGTGGTATTTTTTGTGGATTTTCATTTTTTTAATGAAATTTACGAATTGTGTTTTTTTAATTCACAGTGCAAAATCAGAGATAAAACGAGGTAAAAATCATAGAAAATGGAAAACAATTTCAGACAGCATAAACACCATGATCGTCATAAACAATAAATAATAAATGTGCTTCAACATTTCGAGCAGGTCCATCCATTTCAATCTTCTGCTTTAATAAGCCTAAAATAAGACAAAAAACAACAAAACAAAACAAACGTAAATTAGACATAATTATTCCGTTATTATATACATATAATAAAATTAAATATAACATCAAATCATGGTTCTATAATAATTTAAAACCCCCCCATTTAATAAATGCTATCATTTCATGTCATTCGGAGCAAGTTTGCTCCGAATTCGACTGCCTCATGCCGTTCTGGTGTTTTTTGACACCGGAAACACGTTTCCAGTCACTACGGTCAAAAACATATCTGATTGATGTGTCGTCTACCCGAATATTTCACAATTCACACAACGGCTATTTTCATATGGTTTCATGGCATTCCGAGGTCGTTCGGGTGGTTTTAACCCCCCAACGTGCCATTTTAGCGCGCGCCGAGCAGCTGAAAACGACACAATCGGTCATACCATGCGCACCGCACGTCCGATAGGCATGTTGTCTCCTTATACATGTCACGATTAATATTCATAATGTTTTTGTGTCGTTTCAGTTCATTCAGATCATGTTTTCTCCGAATTTGACCGCCTCATGCCGTTGTGGTGTTTTATGACTCCGAAAACGTGTTTCCCATCACCGTGGTCAAACGACACCTCTGATTGACGTGCCGTCTGCCCGAAAATTTTAAAATACACACAGGGGATGTTTTCATACGCTTTCATGGAATTCCGAGGTCGTTCGTTTGGTTTTGACCCGCCAACGCGCCATTTTAGCGCGAGCTGAGCTGCTGAAAACAACACAATCAGTCGTACCGCGCACACCGCACGTCAGATGGGCGTTCCGTCTCATCATACATGTCATGAATAATATTTATAATGTTTTCGTGTTGTTTCAGGTAATTCGGAGCACGTTTTCACCGAATTCTATAGTCTCACTCCGTTCTGGTGTTTTATGACTCCAGAAACGCATTTTCGGTCACCGTTGTCAAACGACACCTCCGATTGACGTGTCGTCTACCCAAGAATTTCACAATTCACACAATGGATGTTTTCGTACGGTTTCATGGAATTCCGAGGTCGTTCGGGTTGTTTTGACCCCCAACACTACCTTTTAGCGCGCGTCGAGCTGCTAAAAACGACACAATCGGTCGTACCACGCGCATTGCACGTCCGATGTGCATTCCATCTCCTCCTACACATCACGAATAATATTCATATTGTTTTCGTGTGGTTTCAGGTCATTCGGAACATGTTTTCTCTGAATTCGACCGTCTCACATCGTTTTGGTGTCTTATGACTCCGGAAACGCGTTTCCAGTCACCGCGGTCAAACGACGCCACCGATTGACGTGCCGTCTACCCACAAATTTCACAATTCACACAATGGATGTGGTCGTACGGTTTGCTGGTATTCTAAGGTCATTCGGGTGGTTTTGACCCCCAACGCGCCCTTTCAGCATGCGACGAGCTGCTGAAAACGATACAATAAGTCGTACCACGCACACCGCACATCCGATGGGCATGTCGTCTCCTCCTAGACGTCACGAATAATATTCTAATGTTTTGATGTGGTTTCAGGTCATTCGGATCACATTTGCTCGGAATGTGACCATGTCACGCCGTTTTTGTATTTTATGACACCAGAAACGCATTTCCTGTCACTGTGGTCAAACGACTCCTCCGATTGACATTACATCTGCTCGACCATTTCACAATTCACACAACGGCCGTTGTTGTACGGTTTCCTGGCATTCTGAAGTCGTTCGGGTGGTTTTGACCCCCCAACGCTCCATTTTAGAGCGTGCCAAGCAGCTAAAAATGAAACAATCGGTCGTATCGCGAGCACCACATGTCTGATGGGCATGTCGTCTCCTCCTAAAAATCACACATAATATTCCTACTGTTTTCGTGTGGTTTTAGGTCATTAGGAACATGTTTGCTCTGAATTCGACCGTCTCACGCCATTCTGTTGTTTTTTGACTCTAGAAATGCGTTTCTAGTCACCGCGGTCAAAGGACACCTCTGATTGACGTGTCATCTGCCCGACCATTTCACAATTCACAAAACAGATTTTTTCCGTATGGTTTCATGGCATTCTGAGGTTGTTCTAGTGTTTTTGACCCCCCAACGTGCCCTTTTAGCGCGCGCCAAGCTGTTGAAAACGACACATTCGGTTGTACCATGCACACCGCATGTCCGTTGGGCATTCTGTCTCCTTCTACACGTCAAGAATAATATTCCTAATCTTTTAGTGTTGTTTCAGGTCATTCGGAGCATGTTTTCTCCGAATTCGACCGTCTCATGCCGTTTTGGTGTTTTTTGACTCCGAAAATGTATTTCTGGTCACCTCGGTCAAACGACACCTCCGATTGACATTTCGTCTACCCGACCATTCCACAATTCACACAACGGCTATTGTCGTACATTTTCATGGCATTCTGAGGTCGTTCGGTTCGTTTTGACCCCTCAACGTGCCCTTTTTGCATGCATCGAGCTGCTGAAAAAGAGACAATCAGTCTTACCCCACGAATCGCATGTCTGATGTGCATGTTGTCTTCTCCTACATGTACGAATAATATTCCTAATGTTTTCGATTGTTTTCAGGTCATTTGGTCCATGTTTGCTCCAAATTCGACCATCTCGCGCCGTTTTGGTGTTTTATAACTCCGGAAACATGTTTCCAATCATTGCAGTCAAACGTCACCTCTAATTGACGTGAAGTATGCCCGAAAATTTCACAATTCACACAACAGATATTGTCTTACGGTTTCATGGTATTCCGAGGTTGTTCGGGTGTTTTTGACCGCCCAACGCGCCTTTTAGCGCTCGCCGAACTGCTGAAAACGACACAATCGGTCGTACCACGTGTACCGCATGTCCGATGGGCGTGTCGTCTCCTCCTACATGTCAAGAATAATATTCCTAATGTTTTCGTGTTATTTCATGTCATTCGGAGCATGTTTTCTCCGAATTCGACCGTCTCACACCAATGTGGTGTTTTTTGACACCAGAAACGCGTTTCTGATCACCGCGGTCAAACGACACCTCTGATTGACGTGGTGTCTTCCCGACCATTTCACAATTGACACAACATCCATTTCCGTACGCTTTCATGGAATTCCAAGGTCGTTTGGGTGGTTTTGACCCCCTAATGCGCCATTTTAGCGCGCGTCGAGCTGCTGAAAACGACACAATCGGTCGTACCGCGCACACCGCACATCTGATGGGCGTGTCGTCTCCTCCAACAAGTCAAGAATAATATTACTAATGTTTTCATGTTGTTTCAGGTCGCTAGGAGCATTTTTGCTCCGAATTCGACCGTCTCACGCCGTTCTGGTGTTTTATGACTCTAGAAACGCATTTTCAGTCACTACGGTCAAAAGACACCTCCGATTGACGTTTTGTCTGCCTGACCATTTCACAATTCACACAACGGCAGTTGTTGTACAGTTTCATGGCATTCCGAGGTCATTCTGGTGTTTTGACCCCCCAACGCGCCCTTTTAGCGCACACCGAGCTACTAAAAACGACACAATCGGTCGTACCGCGCGCACCACACGTCTGATGGGAGTTCCGTCTCCTCTTACACGTCAAGAATAACATTCATAATGTTTTCGTTTCGTTTCAAATCATTCGGATCATGTTTTCCCCAAATTCGACCATCTCACGCCGTTCTGGTGTTTTATGACTGAGGAAACGCATTTCCGGTCACTGCGGTCAAAAGGACCCTCCGATTGATGTGTCGTCTTCTGGACCATTTCACAATTCACACAATGGCTGTTTTAGTAAGCTTTCATGGCATTCAGAGGTCATTCAGGTGGTTTTGACCCCCCAACGCTCTATTTTAGCATGCGCCGAGCTGCTGAAAATGACACAATTGGTCGTACCACACACACCACATGTCTGATGGGCGTTCCTTCTCGTCCTACACGTCAAGAATTATATTCCTAATGTTTTCGTGTTGTTTCAGGTCATTCAGAGCATGTTTACTCTGAATTCGACTGTCTCACACCGTTCTGGTGTTTTATGACTCCAGAAACGCGTTTCCCGTCACCGCGGTCAAACCACACCTCTGATTGACGTGTCATCTACCCGACCATTTCACAATTCACACAACGGCTGTTTTTGAATTATTTCATGGCTTTCTGAGGTCGTTCGGGTGTTTTTGACCCCCCCTAACGCACCCTTTTAGCGCGCGTTGAGCTACTGAAAATGACACAATCGGTCGTACCGCGCGCACTGCACTTCTGATGGGCATGTCATCTCCTCCTACACATCACGAATATTATTCCTATTTTTTTTTGTGGTTTAAGTTCATTAAGAGCACTTTCTCTCTGAATTCGACTGTCTCACACCGTTTTGGTGTTTTATGACTCCGAAAATGCATTTCTGGTCACCACGGTCAAACGACCTCTCCAATTGACGTATCGTATGCCCGACCATTTTATAATTCACACAGAGGCTATTTTCGTAGTGTTTCACAGAATTTCGAGGTCATTCATGTAGTTTTGACCCCCCAACGCGCCCTTCTAGCTCGCGTCGTGCTGCTGAAAACGACACAATCAGTCGTACCGCGTGCACTGCACGTCCGATGGGCATGTCGTCTCCTCCTACATGTCAGGAATAATATTTCTAATGTTTTCATGTGGTTTTAGGTCATTCAGAGAACGTTTTCTCCGAATTCGACCGTCTCACGCCGTTTTGGTGTTTTGTGACCCCGGAAACGCGTTTCCGGTCACTGCGGTCAAACGACACCTCCAATTGACGTGTCATCTGCCCGACCATTTGACAATTCACACAACGGCCGTTGTCGTATGCTTTCAGAGAATTCTATGGTCGTTCGGTGTGCGGGGGGCCTGTCCGGTGTGCGGGGAGGGCTGTCCGGAGTGCGGGGAGGGTTGTCAAGGGTGCGGGGGGGGCCTTCCGGGGTGCAGGGGCCTGTCCGGGGCGTGGGGAGGGCTGTTCGGAGTGCAGGGAGGACTGTCCGGGATTTGGGGAGGGGTTTTCCGGGGTGCGGGGAGGGCTGTACGGGGTTCGAGGGGGGGTCCGGGGTGCGGGGAGGGCTATCTGGCATGCAGGGAGGGCTGCCCGTGGTGCGGGGTGCCGTCCGAGGTGAGGGGAGGGCTGTCCGGAGTGCGGGGAGGGCAGTCCGGGGGGGGGGGGGGGTTTCCGAGGTGCAGGGAGGTCTGTCCGTGGTGTGGGGAGGGCTATCCTAGGGGGGTTGTTTGGAGTGGGGGGCATGTCTGGAGTGTGAGGAGGGTTGTCTAGGGTGTGGGGGGGGGGGGCTGTCCGGGGTGTGGGGGGCTGTCCGGGGTGTAGGGGGCCTGTCTAGGGTGCGGGGAGGGCTGTCCAGTGTGCGGGGGGGCTGTCCGGGGTACGGGGAGTGTTGTCCGGGGTGCGGGGAGGGCTGTCTGGGGTGGGCCGGGGACTGCGGATAGTGAACTCGGCTCATTCATCAAAAATGAGTTTAATGGTTTATATTAGGAATCTCATGTTTTTTTCAAAAAATTTACAGAACATGCAATTGAAAACATTGAAGAATTAAATGAACAAAAAATATCAAAATAATTAATCAATTTTATGGTTACTTCTCAATTCATGCACACAAACATTACATCAGGCCAAAACACACATGAAATATTACAGGAGTAACCATCAGGCACCTTGAGCATCTTCAAAATGGAAAGAAATGTCTCTTTCTCTTTTATAGTCATCGTATACTATGTAGCAGGCATATATTCCTTGTTTCCCTCAGCTAACTGTAAATGAAATTGATTCCTCAAACCCATTTCTTCCAAATAAGGGCATGTATTAACATGGTCCTTTGATTTTCCACTGACACCTAAAATGGTACAGAATATGTTATCACATGCATTTTTTTAATGTGCATGACATCCAAATTATGCCTCAGCATGTTAGTTTTCCAATACAGAAGACTATAGAAAATACTTTTCTTTTTCCAATTGTGACTACACTGCCTACTCACAGCTCAAAAATTACGTACCGGAGGAGCCACCAAATCCTGAATTTCATATACCGTGCGGATTTTTTCTTCCTCAATCTGCGATAACATTTCGTCTACTGTCATGATATTTGGTGATGGGTTGAACTCTCTAGAACCATCAAATTCCACTATGTCCTTTCTAACCCTATGCTGAGGGGGGAGAAAATTTCTGTGACCCATGTATGCCCATTTTTTGGAATGCTTAGTCCATACAGATTTTTTACTTTTGATGCAACAAGGGAAGGAAATTTCCCATTTCGTATTCCATCCTGATAAATTTTCATAAGCTGGGAAGTCATTTATTGTCCATAATAAAGCATCCTACACATTGAACATTTCATTCATTTCACAGTCATAAGTCATCATACCATCGCCCCAAAATCCATTCAACTCATCAATCAATGGATGAAGGTAAACATCATTCTTATCCCCCAGAATTTTTGGTCCATCAATAAGAGTAGAACGTAATATAAATTGTTGCATCATACAAATCCACAGAGGAAGATTATACGGAACCAACACCATGGGCCATGTGCTATGAGTTTCACCAACCATAGACTTGAATGGATTGAAACCATCTGCTGCAAATCCCAATTGGACATTATGAACATCTTTGGAAAAGTCGGGATGTCTCTTATAAAAATCCTTTCATGCATAAGAGTCTGCCGGGTGGGTTAAAATATCACTTTCATGAACTCTTTCTGCATGCCATCTCATTAAATTAGAAACATTATATGACATAAAAAATCATTTCAACCTCGGTTTAAGGGGAAAGTAACGCATTTGATTTACGGCAATCAGTTTCCCCTGTATCACAATCTGACTTTGATGAGTCTGATTTCCCATGTTCTCTTTCCACCTGTAAGCACCACAAACCGTACAAATATCAAAATGGGCAGTTTCCTTTCTAAAAACATACAGTTGTTTGCACATGCATCTATGGTCTCATATGTAATACATATGTTCTCTGTCAGCTTACGAGCATGGTAATAAGACTCGGGAATCTTAGCGTCGACAGGATGATAGTTTTTCAATAACACCAACAACATGTCGAATGATGTGTCTAACCAATGATTAAAAGTCTTCAAATGCAACAACTCCACGATAAACGGCAATTTATTGTAAGAAGTACATCCAGGATATAATTCTATTTTTGCATCATCAGTTGCTTCATAAAACCACCTCAAATCACGATCTGCACCAGAGCGAAGATTTATCTCACCGGTCTCAAGATTATGGATTTCAATGCCTTCAGGACCCAACCCATGTACCATTTTAGTATGCATTTCATGCATTGGATCATTCATCCTTGCATCAACATCCATCTGAACTGAATCTTTATTTTGACAACAAACATATTCTTCTCCAGGACGAGTCCAACTCTTATAATTTTTCAGAAATCCATTAAAGAATAGGCGCTCCCTCACAGTATCTCATGTGAATTGATATCTTTTATCACATTTTCTACATGGAAAACTAATATAGTCACTTTCAAATCCTCTATTGAAGTCAATAAACTGCATAATTCCATTGAAATATTTTCTAGACGTTCGATTTGGAAGATAAATCCAACTTTTATCCATAATAAGATCCATATAACAAAAATTTACACAAGACTTATTACATTTGAATTTTTCATATCAAATATATTTAAAATAAATACTAATTAATTGTTTTTGATCAATTTATAAAATATTAATGTAAGTGAAAGCCCATTTCATACATGGTTACACTAAAAACCTAGAAGGGAGGGGAGCCGAAGGCGGTGCTGCGAGGGAGAGGAGAGGTAGTGGAGGGGAGCTGGATCCGGAGCCGGTGCGGCGAGGGAGGGGACGGGCGACGGCGGTGACAGGGAGCCGGAAGTGAGGAGGCGGTGAGGTGCCGACGGTGCAGCGAGGGTGGGACGATGAGGGAGGGGACTGAGGACAGGGGGGCCGGAGTGGATAGGCGGCAGCGAAGAGGGGACGTGTACATGTCATGCGTGGAGGGAGGGGACCAGGCGGGTGGCAGTGCGGTAAGGGAGAGGACAGTGGAGGAGGGGACGAGCGGCGGTGGTGCGGAGAGGGAGGGGATGAATATGGAGGGGATGTGGGATGGTGGGGGTGGGGTTTGGTTTTCGGGGTGCGGTGGGAGAGGGACGAGGGGTTGGAGGGATAAGGGAGGAGGCTGGAGGGCAGAGGGGTCGGAGGCCGGAGGGGCTGGAGGCTAGAGGCGGGAGGCCAGAGACCAGAGGGAGGCCGAAGGGCGGATGAAGGGCTACTAGAGGCGGGTGGAAGGAGGCCTAAGGGAAGAGGGAGGCTGGAGGGCAGCCGCAGGGCGAAGGGCAGCCGGAGGGTGGCCGACGAAGGGTGGGGGAGGGGAAGCGGAGGGAGGAGGGCACGCGACGACTAGGGAGGGCGGTGAGGGAGGGAGTGCGATGACAGGGAGGGCACGCGGTGAGGCTGGGCGGAGGAGGGTTCAGGGGGGCACTTTGTGAGAGGAGGGAGGAGGGTTCGGGGGGCGCTGAAGCCCCGTTTCATTTTGGGGGAATCCTAGAGACCGTCAGTGGCGGTCGCTATAGGTAAAGGGGCTCAAAATCCCGGATTTATAGTAGTGATAGATTTCCTTTTTTGGTACAATATTGTGATCCTCAATACCTGGGTTTACTGGATTCTTGGGAATTATAACAATATCATGTTTTTTTATTCTGAGACATGCACTTCTATGGGGTCGATGAGGATGGGAGATTCTTCATGGAAATTCAATGAGGGATCACAAAATATGAGATAGAAGGAATGAAATTTGAGAGAGACATGGGGATTCAGTTTAAAGAGAGGTTAGATCAAGAGAAGTGAAGTGATAAGTATATATAATTTAGGGTGTTCAGACATCACAAAAAAAATGAGTTAAATTTAAATAAAACACTCAATAAAAATTATATTTTTTGAAAATAAATTCTAAAAAATAAAGTGAGACCGGAATAGGAATTCATGGTGTCGGTATTACTATATGACTCAATATGGTGATACCATAACAAATTAGACCACAAAAAAAATCAATATGTGAGACAATAATCCAGAGATAGTAAACTTGAGATATTAATCCAAAGATAGTAAAATATTCACTCAAGGTTAATTACACCTAATACATTTATTATTTAAAACATTCATCATAATTTAATGGCTTTGTAAAAAATTCATCATACTAATGTTCTATGTGAAGAAATGATAATGTAATGTCATCTTTTTTATAATGATCTATCAAAAAGTGATTTAATACATCCATATCCATTGTTATAGATTGTGAAACATTATTATTTGACATCTTAATAAAACTTGTGTGATCAAAAGTAATAGGGACATGTCTGAATTAATATCCATAGTCTAGAAAGATGTGTTTCCCCCAAAAAATATGTGCACAAAAACCACAATCAACTATATATTAAGCTTCATCAGTAGATAATGGAACATAATATTTATTTTTAAGACCCCATGAAACTATTTTATTTCCAAAAAAGTGACATATTCCAAATATTATTTTTCTATCTAACTTATGTCCACTAATATCAGAAGTTGAATTTCTACTGAAGTCAAATGATTTTCCAATAGGATAAAATATTCCTAATTTGGTAGTATGTTTTATGTATTTGAATATCATTTTAACAGAATGATAATTTTACCCTATAAAATTTCCTCAAAATTGAGCACACATACACACACTAAATATAATGTTAGGTAAATTAGAAATAAATTAAATTTGAATCCCTATTATTCCATAGTATGTTGTTTTATCAATCGATTTATCATTCTCAATATGATCCAACTTACATGTGGTACTCATTAGAGTATCACTACATTTTTTATAATCTGAAAAAAAACAGTTTTATAATATTTTGAGTATATTTTCCCTGATTTAAAATAATACCATCCTTATTTTGGATGATTTAAAATCCAAGATTGAATTTTAGTTCACCCATTTACCACATTTTAGATTCATTTTTCATCATCATTGAAAAATCAATACATAAATAATTTTTTTAAGAACCAAAAATAATATCATCAACATAGATTTGAAAAACTAAAACATCTTTAGAAATTGTTTTCATAAAGGTAGTAGGATCAACTATACCATTTTTAAAACATTTGGAAATAAGAAAACAACATAGTCATTCATACCAATCTCTTGGATATTGAGTTAAACCATATAATTAATATTTTCATTTTAAAACTGTTTTTTTATTGAGGTTTTGTAAAACCCTGGGCTTGTTCCAAAAAAAAAATATTCTCAACTATATACCCATTTAGGAATGCACTCATGACATACATTTGATATAGTATGAAATTTAGATGTCCTACATATGAATGAAGTATTATAATGGCTTTAAGTCTATTAAATTGTTTAATGGTTACCTCAAAGTCAATACCTTATTCTTGACCATAAAATTGGGCAACAAATATATATTTATTTCTTACTATGGTTCCAAATCCATTCTTTTTATTTCTAAACACAAATTTAGTGACTATGTTTATGATGAATTTAGGTATATCTAGAGGTTTCCAGACATTTGTTTCATACTAATTTAACTTTTCTTGCATAGACATAACCCATAATTCATTTTTTATAGGCTCATTGATTTTTTTGGGTTGAACATATGATAGGAAAACATGATGTTCAACCTGGTTTCACGGTTTAGATCTAGTTTGTCTTCCTTTACCTAAATCTCCTACAACATCATCTACATTATAGTTCTTAATGGTTCTAGCAGATCTAGAAAAATAAGGACTAGTAATTTCATATTATTCAATACGTTTGCGTTAATTGTGGAATAAATCATAAAAATTAACACATCTAGATGTTTTAATAGATTCCTTCATAGTATGGTAAGAATATTTAACATTTATTTCAATATATGGAATATAATCCACAGGGCTTTCAAGTAATGTCTTAGGTTCTTGTGGATCTGTTTCATCAAATTTGACATGTAAAAATTCTTCGATGCATTTGGTTCTTTTATTAATGAGCCTAAAAGGTTTATAAGGAATTTAATAACCTAGGAAAATTTTATCATCCCTAATAGAAGAAATTTTTTCCACATTATCTTTAGTGTTAGAAATATATACATTTTAATCCAAAACATTGATGTAGGTAACCATTGGTTTTCTATTATTCAAAAACACAAAGGGATTTATGTTAGGGATATGTCTAATCAAGAATTTTTTTATTATAGAGCATGTTTAATTCACAGAATCTCTAAAAAAGTATATTGGTACTTCATACTCAGTTAGCATGGTTTTAGAAATTTCTTGTCCGGGTCTATTTCTTCATTCTTCAACTCTATTATTCTTGAGGTTTCTTAGGGGAAAATAAGTTATGAATATATACATTTTCTATGAAAAAAGATTAAAAATATTGGTATTCAAACTCAAATACATTATATGTTCTTATATATTTAATTATAATACCACTATGATTTTCAATTGTCCTAGAATATTGGGTAAAATGGGAGAAGGAATCACTTTTTTGAGCCCAAGAGAGGTCCATGTATATCTAGAGTAGTTATCTACATGATCATATAAATATTTCTTCCCATTATAAATTGAGACTCTAGAATGTCTAAATATATCCATTAGAACCAAGTCATGATGTTTAGAATTTGAAACTTCATTCATAGGTTTGAAAGAATTTTTTTTATATTTACACTTTTGACAAGGTTTAAAGACTTTTTCATTGTGAAACTCATGTTTGGGAAGATCCTTTCCATACCATTTTATAGTAATATTTTTTGGGAGTGTATATTACATTTTACTATACATCTATAAAGAATCCTAGACTCTTTTTGAAATACAAAATAGCATGAAACATTTTAAGAAACTAAAGAATCTATGTTAATATGGTAATCAATTTCATTTTTAAAGGAAAAAAATAAAAATTCATTCTTATAATTAATAAGATTTCACAAATTATATTCAAATTTTACATGAAAACAATCATCACATATTTTTAAAAGAAAAAGAAGATTATATTTTAATCCATCAATAAAAAGTACTTTATATATTTAAAATGAGTTATAGTTACCAATTTGGATGAAGCTAATTTTCTTTCAATTAGAATTGTCACCAATGTAGACATGCTCATCATCAATGTTTATTAGGTTCTTTAAGGATGATAAGTCTTTTGTAAGGTGTCATGAACATCCATACTCCATGTTCCATAAGATTTTTTAGGATATTTTCAAGTATTTTCCTACATAAGTGTCTATCAAGAGAATATTGGGGTACCTTGATTTTCATGGGTCCAAAAACATTAGTAATAAATGATTTGGGATCCCATAATTTCATCATGGGTTTCATATAAAAAAACGTGTAATGGATTTGAGAAGTAAACTCTATTCTGTCTTGAGAAATGTGAAGTATTAATACAGTTCCAAGTATTGGAACGTGCAGAATATTTTTCTTGTTTTAGTCACAAAAGTAGTTTTTCCATACTTTCAGCAATGTTAATTTTTCAAAGTTGATATCCTATACCATTAGTATACCTTAGAGTTATGTTTCAACAATGAATTTATGTTACATTATTCAATCCATTGGTAATATTTTTTTGACCTTTTTCAAATACTCATAAGATTATTTGAGATCAATTTTTTCTTTATGATGTTGAGAATTTTTTTCTTTTTCAATAGAAAGTTCATATTTAACATTGTTAGTCATGGGATTTTGTTTCCTTAATGATTTATATTTATCAATTAGTTCATTATAGGTGTCCACTATAATTTTTTAGTATTGAAACATTTCATCATTGGAAATATTTTTATAATTAGATTCATCTATAGAATAGTTAGGATTTTGTACAGGAGTCTCAAGGGTTATCTCATATGTGTTTTTCATAAAACACATATTAGTTTTGTCAGACTATTCTATATGTAAAGACTCTGTGTCAAATAAAATATCCTCATTATCACTCTATGTTTCATTAATTGTCATTTTATACATTCTTTTTTAGTCCCCATATCTCTTCTTATATTTCATCTTGGGACAATCAACATTAACATGTCATTTTCTCTTACATTCATATCAAATTATTTCACTAAATGTATCACCTTTCTTACAATATCATTTCCTGTTTTTCTTATTATTATATTTACCATTGAATTTAAACTTCTTGAAGAGTTTCATTCTTCTATAAAACATCTTAAATCATCTATCAAATTTATCCATTTACTCATAAATGTTAGATAGTGAATCTTAATTACCTGTACTTTCAGTATGAGGTTGTGTCATTTCCTTTTAATTAGTTTTGGAAGTAGTGGTTTTTAAGGCCATTGAATTTCTCTACGATTCATACTCTTCTCCCTTATTCACTTCTAAATCGTCCTCAAACACACTTAAACATCGTATTAGGTCATTTACTGGAAACGTTTTAATGTCACAAGATTCCATAATTGATAGAGAAGTCCCTCTCTATATATCTACTAATCATATATATAAGGCCCCAACCTTAATACATACTTAATCTTGAGTTATTACAAGATTATGCATTGAGGATCTTTTCGAGTTTAGAGTTTTAGAGAATTAGATCATAAAACTCGTATTACATTCCACATATAAACAAAGTGGTCATATAAAGATAGTATTCTTCATTCCCATCAACAGAAAGATATTTAAAATAAAACATGGATTCTTTCTTGACACTTCCTTGACACTATCATTATATCATGTACCTTTCCCTTGACATGTGAAAAGCATTTCAAAAAACTTGGGATGAGCATAAAAAGCTCAGTAAGGGATATAAAAATATGGAAAGGAAACATGGGTACATATATACATGAGAATGAAATCATACTTTACCCATAAAACATAAGCACTTTAACATACCTCATCAAATCATGAATAAATCATAGAAATCATAAGACATAAAGGTAACTTGAGGCATTTATAACATTCTTACATAGGGAGTAACCCTCTAGGTTACGTTTGGAATACCCGTCACAATATATTCCCTAAATATCTTCGGAGAAACCTTAACGTTTCACTCCTTCGCGTTACCCAATGCATTGGAGAGATATATCGGGCTCAACCGCCCTTATTCTATCACGGAACCACCCATCTTCATAATAATTCCCAAGAACCTCAACATAATCGTATCACATAAAACATGAATAAAGGAAACATAACATTTCCACCTTTCAATCAAAAGATATCAATACAACACATTGATATAAAAATATTATGAAAACCATTTTCAATACCAAAATCAAAGAAAAGTAAAACATGGTATTTATTTTTCTTTTAAAAAAATCTATGGCTTGTAGATGAAGCCGAAACTCAAATAATGGTCACGGCGGCGGAGAAGTCGCTGTCGCCGCATACGTACGACAAAAACATTCCCTTTTGTCATTTATTAAACACTTTATATTAAAAAGATTCCTTTTGAATAAACGTAAAAGTCAAAGGGGTTTATACACCGTATAAAAGAAGGTTGTGTATAAAACAAAATATGCCTCAATGAAAGTAGATTAAGACGAAGTCCCATACAAAGACGGTATCCTTGGTTTATGGATAAATCAATTACATAATTATGTGTGACAAATTAATACACCAAATATAAGTGGATATTAAGTTTAAAATAATCAAAGGCCATTCACACATATTCAAAGGATGGCATATTCAATAACTACATGTTGAACCCAAATAAATCAAAATTGGGTTAAAAGTTCTCTTGACAGCCTAACGGCGTCACATCAAAATGAGTTGATGAGAGATAAAAAGTGTATCTCATCACTTGGACATAAAAGTTACACCAATAAGGATATATGATAACATATCCCAACATAACAATATTTAAATTAAAAGACCCAACAAAAGATGTCTTTTAAAAAGAGGAGGGTGAAAGGTTCCCTTACCGACTTGGGTATCTTTCAAAACATACGCCCCGTGAAGGAAGGACAATACAACATTGATGTAAATAATCATAAATGAAAGAATATTACACAAGGAGTAAAATAATGGGCAGTACATACACCACTAAAAGGAAATTGTGGCAAATGTAGCATAAATCTCATGGGAATAAAAGTGAGATGAAAAATCCCTTGCGAAAACTCGGCAGCCTAACAGCGCCACAGAAAACTTACAAAAATCAATTGATGAGATCAAAGA
The DNA here is from genome assembly GCA_963277665.1 of Viscum album. Taxonomy (NCBI): domain Eukaryota; kingdom Viridiplantae; phylum Streptophyta; class Magnoliopsida; order Santalales; family Viscaceae; genus Viscum; species Viscum album. The sequence continues at coordinate 325,170,442 of OY728156.1, forward strand.
GGGTATCTCATCATATTAACATAAAGTTTATAGAAAGAGTAATATAAAAGAACATCCCCCAACATAACAAAGAGGAGATTAAAAGAAGTGACATAAAAGAGAGTACTTAAAAAGAAAGAGAGAGGTGAGATCTCTTACGAAAATTTGGCAGCCTAACGGCGCCACTCAAAACATCCAAAATGGATTGATGAGAGAGAATAGGGAATCTAATAACATGAACATAAAAATTACAGTAATATTAATATAAAATAACATCCCAATAACAAGAAATATGAGCTTAAATGGAATAACATAAAAAAGTGTACTTAAAAAGAAAGAGAGGTGTATGATCCCTTACCTCGGGTCCGACTTGACTCGATCATTATTTAACGTCCTGAATAATATACTTGAGTAAATTTCTACTTTCTTAAGAACCTTTTCAAAGTTCATAATTCCTTTTATATCAATTATTGACATGTTATAAACATTATGTAATCATTTAAGTTAATAATGTTTGTTTTATCGATATTTGATTCTTAAGTCGAAAGTGGACTTCTTACAATTACATGTTGTTCGTGTGGTCAAAGGTTCTTTATATCCAGAATGACATTCCTGATTTGGATATCATATATATCATATATATATATAGAATGTACATGTATTTATAATATCACATAATCATTTAGATGTATGAAATGAAATGCATCATTCATGGAGACGGTAAGTCGTACGTATGCATGAACGCTACTTTCATTTCTTTGTCATATTAATGGAATTAAAACTAAATGAGAGGTATTCATATTTTAATTCCATAATTATATTAATAATTTTGATGTATCATTCATCATATATATCCATTATATACATGTACGTATAATAGTACATTACATTTGGGGATAAGAAATGAAATGCACCGTTCATGGAGACGGTAAGCCGTACGTACGCATGAACACTACTTTTGTTTCTATCTCATACTTTAATGGAATGAAATAATAATGATATAGAGGTATATAATAATTCCAGTATAACATCATATATAATAACATTAAATCCATCCTTTATACGTCCCACGTATGGCATTAACGAATCACATCACTTTGAGGGGGCGGTAGTCCGCACTTCCTAAAATGAAGATATCGCTTATACCCATAATGGAAGCCATAAAGGTAAGCCAAAAATGAAAAATACAGAAGATTAAGTAAACCATAAAAATATTATATATCATATATAAATATAGTGACATCTTAATGGCCACCTTTGAAGGTGTTAAAACAATGTTGAACAATCATCGTTTCGGGAGGCATAAATTCGCCATCCACGGAAACAGTATGTTCGTTAACCATTAGATATAGGTGTGTGTAATTTTAGCTCTAATTGTAATTATAAAAACATCCTAGTATATTGAGGATACTGGATTTGTTACAAAATAAAAGAATAATAAGATTTTAGGGGGTTGGAGAAGCAAAATAAAAGAAAAGGACTCAAAAGAAGACATTACCTTAAAATCGGGTAACTCCCTTTCGTTTGAGATCAAAGGCTTCCTTGGGAAGACTTCTACCCAAAGTGAGGCATCAAGGAGTAATAGAGGGATGTGGAGAGCAAAAATGGGCAGGGGTTGGACGAGCCAAAGGCTTTGGGAGTGTGGGTAAGGAGGTTGTGGTGGGGGCCTTTTATAAGAGGAGAGGAGGGGCACTCTTGGAAAGTGAAGAAAAGTCACTTTATTTCAAGATGGTATTCGGATTTAAGAGGTACCACATTGATGTATTTCAAGGATAAGGTGATAAGGGTTCGAAATCCTCTCATACAATAGGTTTTGGACATGTGTCGGTCTTAGATATTACATTATCCTTCCATTTTTTTTAAATCGTTAAATAATGAGGTCATCACTGCATCATCATGATGTCATAAATAATTTAATTTATTTAACGTCTAAAAATTATTTAAAAAAATACTATGATTTTGGAAATCTTTTTATCTTTCCAATTAATATTTATAGTCAAAATTATGACTTGTATAACCCCATGTAAACATTGTTTTAGTAAAACATTTCATGTGTGTGTCATTTTTACTTTAACATTAAATAAAATGTTATTTATGTCATTTCCCAACCAAAGTGGCTCCATGGGGTCCCCAAGTTAACCCATGGCTTGTCTTGGTCGGCCATGACATATCCAATGAGGTTAGGACATGTGTCAAGTTCATTCCATATTATTAAAACATTATTTTTACCTTAAACTACACTAATTACCTCTAATCGCGATTAAAAACCTAATAAGTTACTGTTCACCAAAAAATTATTTTAATCCCATTGAACCAAATTTTACTTCTTCATGACAAATATGTATGTCGGATTTTTTAAATTAAAAACACAAAGGTAGAAAAATTTCATTTAAAAGGAAAATCAGTTTTTATAAGTACCACTTAGTGGTTTCACTATTCATCAAAAATTGAAGTTTTTTAGAAAATTACCAAAAATTCACCCTAAGCTATATTTGATTTTACGAATTCAAAGATGAATTCTATTTTAAAAAATTCAAAACATATAAGTCCCATTAATTAATTTAATAATTAATTCCCACTGTCATGACAAATAGCATGTTTTTATGAAACAAAAAGTATCAAAAGATTGACACTAGTTTATGTCTGATTTCAAGGTGAAATTAATTCCAACGACCACTATTGGATTTAATGGTAAAAAAATATTCTATTTTCACTTTAAAACAAATTAAAAATATAATCTAATCATACAAATAAATTAGATTAAAAAGAGTTTTTGAATTAAAATACAACATTTTACAATATTCATTAAAACAATGAACTATATCGGAAAGATACCAAAAATTTACACAAAGTAAATTTTGATGTCCCGATTCTAAAGAAGAGTTTTATTTGGTCCAATAAAATTTATAAGAGTGAAAAAAACTATATTTAATGATGGTTCGCCATCAAAAGGCGATAAGTGAACCTTTAGTGAAAACTAGGGCATATACGCCTAAAATCGAAATATTTCCGTATTTTAAGCCTTTATCTTTTATTGGATAAATGTAAAAACATTTAAAAACATATATAATAATATTTTAGATATTTCTATCCATTCCCGCCAACACAACGGCTACATGATAACTTCCATTTAAAAAAAATATTATTTTATTATTAGAGTGCAACGTAAGGTTCCCAAGAAACTCATTGTTGCGTGTTGGGTATGCCATCGAGCATAGCATCCCCTTTAAAGTCATATTAATATTTTATTCAAAAATATCGATAAATATTAAAATTTCATATTCTTTATTTACCTGGGGTGTTACAATATAAGTGTTCTTTTTATTTTCATAGTGGTTGTAATATCATTTTCCAAAGAGAAAATAGTTTTTAAAATTTATTTATTCATAAGAAACATTTTAGAAATAGGTTCATCAAGAATCATTTTAAAATTATCATATATAATATTATATGTGTTAAGTCTCATTTCCATTACACTAGTGGGTTCTTTAGGTGAAATAGATAATGCGTCCAAAATTTCATGGGTTTTTTTACATATAGAAATTCTATTAAACTCTTCATCTCTTAAAGTACTGTATATGGCATTCATAGATTGAAGATTATTATTATAAGAGTAGTTTTTCCCTCATACCATGTATTTATATTAGTAGAAGTAATCTTATATTCTTCTATTATTGAAAACCAAATATCCAAACTGATACTTTCTAGGTGCATTTTAATTTTTTTTTCATTGTGAATAATTTGATCAAATAATGATCGGCGATCTATTGGTAATAATACATTTCAATCGATAATACATGTCAATGAAATAGACTTTTAATGAACTGGAAATTTAAAACATACAAAAATTTAATGATATATAAAACATAACTTAAAATCAATGTTGAAAAATACGTTAAAACATATTTAAATGTTTGAAAACAGTAACTTGAAACCACCCTTTGATACCCAATTTTGGCCAGAGTATGAAACTCAATAGGGGAAAGGGGGTGAATGGATTTCATATAAAAATTTCTGTTATAAATATTATTTAAAAATATCCCCAAATTGAAAATAAAACAGGCAAGTTAACCAAGGTAGTAAAATTATAATAGTTTATCAGTTCAAATAGTTCCTCAAAAGATTGATTAATTATTAGTTATAACAATATGATAAATTGATACAACTTTTTTAAATGACTCTAATAAGGCCAAACAATTATAACTATTATACAAGACTAACTATCAATGTAAAATTTAGTTTCCTAAAATATGAGTTAAAAATGAAGAATGATTAATGGGATCTTGAGGCAGATAAAACAAGTAGTTCAGTCTAAAGCCAAGACCTAATACACTATACTTGGTTATCCCCATCTATAAATATATATATATATATGTGTGTGTGTGTGTGTGTGTGTTTGTGTGTGTGTGTGTAATACTTTTATTTATACCATAGATCGGGGTTAACAATAGTACATGTGATTGTCTAGGTCATAAGACATCTTTCACTATTCTTCATGGATCGACTAACATCCAGGGAACATAAGACCTCATTCATAGTTATACATGGGTAAAAGTAGGTTTATAGTGATATTTGAGTGAGGATATCTTGTTTCCACCAATTCAATATAGGATACAATGAGTGTTTTAATAAATATACACACTCTGTAAGAAATATAATAAAATAGTACACAAATAGAGAAAAATGTAATGATATAGTGTTTGCAAGGCTCAGTGTGTCATGAAATGCATCATTGGACTCGTTGGATGTAGTAGATGAAATGTTATCATCCTCTTCTACAAATAGTGTGTCGCGAGTTTAGAGTTCTATTATTCAATGTAGTGATATGTTCATCTTCTAATTTATGTTTCTATGAGGATGCTTCCAAGATATTTCACACATGGTTCTTCTTTTTTATATCTAGTTAGAATTGAAAAGTCTTCCTTCAGTGAGTTCTTGAATGTATATTTGGTTCTTCTTATTTAAATAAAATCCACTGAACCATATTTTTGATCCCGTACAATGATTTTATTTTTTTATTTCAAGATCTTATCTTGGATCTAACAAGATGCACTATCTCCACACCTCGTACCACATACAGTATTCGGACAGGACAACAAGTGATCATTAATTATATCAGTGTCCTTAAATAACTCCAATATGGACATTATAAATAACTTTTAAATTTAATTGAAAAATAAAATAAAATGGTTATGTATTGAACTATTTCATAGTTCTAGAGAGATAGTCACGGTGAGACAGTTGTGTTTAGATCTGGAACCGGTAGCATAGTTACAGTGTCTAGTCCTCTACGACTTCTATAACTGGTAGCAAGACTATGGTTTTTGGTAAATAGTGTCCTACATAATGGTGTCTAGTCCATTGTCAAAATTATGATTTATGTCTTTTTATAGTGTCTTGGAAATGGAAGCATTGAAATTGTGTAAGGCCCTTTGAGAAAATCTAGAACCGGTATCAAGCTTATAGTTTCGGCGACTTACCCAAAAATTATGATGTTGTCTCATGATGAAATATTGATAGAATGGATTAAGATTAAACATAATCATACTATAATATAATAGAACAAGTTTGAAGACATATTTCTAGATTGAAAAATGATCTAAAAGATTATGAATCATGGTCTTCTGAGAGTTTAAAACATTGGTTGTAAGCAGTAAAGCAAGAAGAATCCAATAATAATCAAACATGATTTTTGATATTTTGAATCATGATCTAGTGAGAGATTGAAATGTGAGTATTAAGAATTAAAAAATAATGAATCCATCAATACAAAAACATCATTTGTGGGAATTTAAACAAAAGGATTTCAACAAACTTTTTATCATATAATATCATAGCTTCATAGAGGGATACACTGGGTACAATATGGCCTTCACCATAATGGTCCTCAAACTACACATACATCTCCTAAAGCTCAAAGGGGAAATCTAATATTATAAAAAAAAATTAATAAGGTCCCAAAATACACTTCAATACATTTTTTGACCATCCATCGAGTATATAAATAGGGTAATTTTTTTGAAGACATCCGAGTATACCTCTTCTATATTTGAGAATGAAATATTAATTAATAATATTCTGCTAAAATAAATGATAGAAAAATTTTGAGAAATTAGCAATATATCATTCCCCTGAGCCTAGTGTAATCTGAAAGGATTTATTTCTGACTTGTGAAGGAATCTCTCAAACCATATTATTGAGGAAACCATATTCCCATTTACAGAATAATCAATCTAAATATGTATGATATATATATATCCCACTCCATGAATGAAATTATATTGTATTTTCATAAAAACAAGTATATCGCATGGGATATTTTCCCCACTAGGAGACAAGTTAGTCAATCGATACTATATTTTCAGCATAAATTCCCACTTAGAAGGATTATGCATCTGTAAGGGTATGAATAGAGTCTCTAAAAGAATATATAGTTCTCATGTAAGGGATAGGTATAAGGATTAATGCATAGGTACCACAATTTGGGTAAATCTATTTTTATGAAAACCCAAGGAAAATTTTGAATTAGGGGACAATCCCAAGATTCCCGAGGGAGGTTATTGTATGTTTTAATTGTTGAGAAATTTCAAATTGTATGCAAGATCTTGATCAAACAATTAAACATAAAATGGAGTCATGTGTGATGAACTTGTGAAAACCTTCCAATTCAGCGGCGTGAAAGAAGGATTCGTTGCGCAAAAGATTCAATAATGCACACAATATCTTTTTCACTCAATGCTACTTCAAAGTGACTCTTGCATGATTCTCATATTGTGAGTGATCGATGATGTTTATAGCTTTAAATAAGAATGTACCATGACACATTGGGGGAAAGTGACCGAGGACGAACCTATATTCTACTGTGTGAAAGAAAACCCTTCCACGACTGTGGGAATAACAAGGAATAATGGTACTAGATATTTCATGACAGGTCTCCTAGGGGTCCTCTTACTGGTTGGCCCACTAGGGCTTGATCCTCACCCTTTTCCTTTTACTCCTAATTTTTTTTTGCAAAATATATTACCCTCACACACCTATTTTGACCTGTGTTGTGTCGATCATGGGTATAGGGTCTCCCCTTATGCGCATCCACTCATTTTTCACATAGCCACCCAATATTGCACGCCACTACTCTTATTGATCGCACCCATCAATCTTGAATTCTCCCCTCCTTGTGTGATCCATAATTAATGTTTACCTAAGGACCCATTTCCAAGCCCCTCTTATGTGTGATGCCCCTTTTATGAGCATTCATCTCACATACAACCATCTCTGTTCTGAGAAGTGATTTCACGGACCCTTTAGTGGTGCTTCATGTCACTTTTCTTGGCCTTATGATTCATCGCATTGGCATGCTATTGACTATTACATATTCGCATAGCCATGATAATGTGAACTCTTCAATTGATCACTTTAAATCCTCATCTCCATTCAATATTGTTGGTTCCTTCCGTTTACCAATGTTTAATGTGTGTTAGTTTTGCATGTTTTAGGGGTGAGGAATATATCATATCCGTCTGAGTTGTAAGACTTTAAACATCCTCGAACCTTTTTTCATAGCACATGATGATAAAATGTGATCACTACATAAGTGAAATGTCTGGGGGGGACTTTGAACGGGATACGCTCCAACTCCATCCCACTCTCCTCTCACTTTTGATTTTCTCACCATGTTCACCTCGGGAAGTCTCCACGTTAGCCACAACACCCACTAAAGGGATGATTTAGGTATAATATCCATATCATCCACGTACATATGGACACCTACTCATAATTACCTCCAAGATTATGACCCAATCTCTATCTCCATGGCTACTCACTGTGTGTAACCCCCCGATCAATTCTTTGTGGCCACTCCATTGCATCGTGATCATCAGGTTTGTTTCCACATATTGTTTCCCACACCTAGAATGAATCACATGAGATTATATTTAATGGTGACCATGATCTCATCTTTGGGAAATTTTAGTGTGTAAGCCCCATTCCCCATCCAATTGATCTACACAGACTTTGATCCCTACCCTTTCCAGGCATAGTATGTAGAAGGGCTCTCTCAGGCTCAATCCCATCACCCATGAACCCTAACATCTTCACGTAGGTTCGCCCTCTTCCTGTATGATGTCAAACTGTGTTATTTTGAACTAAGTGGGTTTTGATCCCTATCTTATAGAAGGCTTACATAGGAATCCTACTTATGGTCAAACCGCAAACACTGGTAAACTTTGGTGTCCCCATTATTGGGACTTGCATCCTTGGTACATCCCTTAGTGGAGTTAAACCTACTCGAAAGTAGCTAAACATGTGTAATCAAAACACTCAATTCACACTCCTAAAACTATGAGTGTCCCTCTTGTAATGGAATTCTAACTATGCATGAGCCCCAACATGTCGTTGGGTTTCAATCCTATGCGTACACCCCAATTCAATTCCCCATCCAGAACTATGAAGACATTGATTATCTACAATGGTGATATGTAGGAAGCCTATTTGAGGTTTGAGACCATCACCAATGTCCCATATTGTTCTCCCCCTTGGGACATTATTTTTAAGGAGGGTCTTGCCTTAACCTAGGTGTTCCACTTCCTTTAGGTCCCATCAATGAGTCCATTCCCACGAGCAACATCCTCAGGCGACCCATCACCGATCGAACTACATGGACATTGATTCCCACTCACTGCATTCATATGAATCCTCCTTGATGTTAAATCAAAACACCACCATTGATTTCATGACATTTCAATCACATAAATCTCATAGATGTAATCAATTCTTCCATCATCCATCCTAGTTTTACCCAGGCCACTACATCCGGGTGAGATCATTTCATCCAATTCCTTGCTTCTCTTAGTATTAACTAGGACACTAACCTTGTGTAATCCCAAACAGGTCTTTTGGTTGTTTTCCTTGGGGAACACCCTGATTCATCACCCTATTGAACTAGGTGGGGCTTGATCCTTGTCTTATATTCATGGTACATAGGAGACCTCTGTGAGGTTTGATAGTAGCCAATAATAAACCTCGGTTTTTCCATTATTGCGAAAAAACATATCCTTCAATTCAACCTTAGTGATTATATTTATCCACCCATTTGGTAAAACTCCCAGGTGATCCCTCCTAGGGATATTCACATCTGAACCTCTCCCATCAATGTTTTGACCAGTCTGATCTATCTCAGAAAGATGTTAAACACAACAAATACCTTGTGTTAAACATGAGATGATGAGGACTACCTCAGAGAAATTACTCTAGAATAAAATGCACCACACTAAATGTGGGATACCTTTGGCTTCTAAACCCATGAGAAGCCAATAATATGATGATGGAATCCATGTGTACAGGTGATTCATTGTCTAGACATACCAGCGATGTCCAACGTGACTACTCACCTGACTAGAGTTTGCTTCCCTAACATAACCCCTTGGAATGTCCTGATAGAAGTGGTGTAATTAACCAGTGTCTATGAAGATGTGGCACTAGGAAGAGTTTCATGAAAAAAATCTTAAATCATTAAGGGAGGCCCAGAAAATGCAATTTATTTGGAGGAGGAAGCCACATATGGAGGAAACAACATCCCCTCATCCCATTTCAATCAAAGAGAAAATTTCCCTAAATATGAAATGGAGGCTTCCAACATTTGGAATTTGGGACAGCAGGGAAAAAACACTGCATCGCCGAATGATGACACACTCCCTGAAAAAAGGATCAGAAATATAAATGCTGAACTTGATGTGAATATACTTCTCAATACAGAGATTAGTAGCATTCAAGTAATTAAATGATGATCATGTCACCAGATCCATCTATTCGGAACTAGGTTCTTCCATCCAAATAGTTGGTCATATCCTGAAACTCACCAATGTTTGGGGAATTTGATTGTTGGGAAGCTGAGTCTGTGACAATTTCAATGAGGAAATTTCTATCTAGACATGGACGACTGAACAACACTGAGGAACTGTTCATTTCTTCTCTATTGTCTGTTTTGATTAGTGAATCTTCCTACTTTGCAGGATCCAAGCTCATGCTATAGGAAACCAATCATCTCCCTTCCATGGATGCATTGGCAGTGGTAGAATGAAGGTAGAAATTCCTCACAGCTTTATCTTCAATGTGATGGCTCTCACACCCATAGTTACTGGGTACCCACACCCCTCTCACCCTATGAATTTACTCTGGGATGGGTGATTGATATTCTTGATCAATGATATGAATTGGAAGTCATCATCTAGATGAGGGAAAATGCCTTCCTAAACATGGAGGCCTCAATGTATAGTCAACACCGCCACCCCCATGGGCCATGTAGGGAGACCATGCTCCCCACTCCGACCATCAAAAACATTGGGAGCCAATCCCTAGAGATTTCATAAGACTCACAGCCTTATGATGATGTAGTAAGGGATTTTTGTTCCAACCTTTTCAGAAATTTATTTAGGGGGCCTCTGAGGAGGGCTCCCACCTAGCCACATCAATGTCACCTGGAAGTTCTATAATCCAATGAGCCTATAGTCCACCTCATGCACAATCAGATCTTGTTCAGTTGACCTGTATTCAATGTCGGGTGTAGGATCAAGAGTATTCCCACCTTGTGGTATCATTATCTTCGTATTAAATGGCCTATGACAGAACCATCAAGCATTATCAACCCACTACCATCAATGTGCAGGGTAACCTTTCAGTTAATGGGTAGGTTCACTTCCATGCTCGGCCAAATTTGAAGCCCTAGTTACCCTTCGAGCATGTTGAACTAGATCTCCCAATCCACAGGTCGTGTAGTAGCTGTCATGACCTGAGCCACGATGATGGCATCAAGTACCGAGGTCCTACCGAAACTGGTAGCAGACAGAGAGGAGGTCTTCCCAACTCCTTCATCTAGTATGGAGTTCCTCCTCATACTACCATCATAAAATCTGGTAGTGGCACTCCCCACTTCACTGAAATTCTACATGAAGGTCCTCCCCATTCTCCTTGCCTCAAGAATGAATATTTTCCTCACATACTAGGTTCTCAATAATAGGGTATTCTATTCTTAGTCATCCAACATCATGAAGGCCCTCCCCATATAATCATCAATTCTGGTGGAGGTCCTACACATGAAATCCATCAATAAAGTAGAGGCCCTCATAGTACGTAGCAGGGCTCTCTCAGGATCAATCTCATCACCCATCAACCCTAACAAATTCACGTAGGTTCTCCCTCTTCCTGTATGATGTGAAACTATATAATTTTGAACTAACTATGTCTTGATCCCAATCTTATAGAAGGATTACAAAGGAATCCTACCTATGGTCAAACCGAAAACACTGGTAAACTTCGGTGTCCCCTTTATTGGGACTTGCATCCTTGGTACATCCCTTAGTGGAGTTAAACCTACTCGAAAGCAGTTAAACATGTGTAATCATGACACTCAATTCACACTCCTAAAACTAATAGTGTCACTCTTTTAATGGAATTCTAACCATGAATGAGCCCCAACATGTCGTCGGGTTTCTATCCAATGTGTACACCCCAAAACAAGGCCCCATCCAGATCTATGAAGACATTGATTATCTACCACAGTGATATGTAGGAAGCCTATTTGAGGTTTGAGACCATCACCCATATCTCGTATTGTTCTCCCCCTTGGGCCTTTATGTTTAAGGAGGGTCATTCCATAACCTAGGTGTTCCACTTCCTTCGTGTCCCAACAATGTGTCCACTCCCACGAGCCACCTCCTCATGCAACCCATCACTGATCGAACTACATGGACATTGATTCCCACCCACTATATACATATTAATCCTCCTTGAGGTTAAATCCCAACACCACCATCGTTTTCATGACATTTAAATCACATACATCTCATAGATATAATCAATTCTTCCATCACTCATCATAGTTTTACCTAGGCCACTACATCCGGGTGAGATAATTTCATCCACTTCCTCGCATCTCTTTGTATTAACTAGGCCTCTAACCATGTGTAATCCAAAACATGCCTTTTGGTTGTTTTCCATGGAGAACACCCTAATTCATTACCCTATCGAACTAGGTGGGGCTTGATCATTGTCTTATATACATGGTACATAGGAGGCCTCTACGAGGTTTGATAGTAGCCAATAGTAAACCTTGGTTTTCCCATTATTGCGAAAAAAAATATCGTTCAATTCATCCTCATTGATTATATTTATCGACCCATTTGTTAAAACTCCCAGGTGATCCCTCCTAGGGATATACACATCTGAACCTCTCCAATCACTATTTTGAGCAGTCTGATCTATCACATCAAGATCTTAAACACACCAAATACCTTTTGTTAATCATGAGATGATGAGGACATCCTCAGAGAAATTACTCTAGAATAAAATGTACCACACTCAATGAGGGATACATTTGGCTTCCACACCCTCAAGAAGCCCAATCATATGATCATGAAATTCATGTGTACTGGTGATTCATTTTCTAGACATACCAGCGATGTCCAACATGACTAATCCCCTGACCAGAGGTTTCTTCCCTAAAATGGCCCCTTGTAATGTCCTGATAGAAGTGGTGTAATTAACTGGTTTCTAAGAAGATGTGGCACCAGGAAGAGTTTCACAAACAAAATCATAAATCAATAAGAGAGACCTAGACAATGCAATGTATTCTGAGGAGGAAGCCACTGAAGGAGGAACCAACATCCCCTCATCCCATTTCAATCAAAGATAAAATGTCCCTAAATATGAAATGAAGGCTTCCAACATTTAGAATATGGGAATGTAGGGAAAAAACACTGCATCGCCGAATGATGACACGCTCCCTGAAAAAAGCATCTGAAATAGAAATGGTGAACTTGATATGAATATACTTCTCAATATAGATATTAGTAGCATTCAATGAATTCAAAGATAAGAATGTCACCAGATCCATCTATTCGGCACAAGGTTCCCCCATCCAAATAGTTGGGCCTAGCCTAAAACTCACCAATGTTGGGGAATTTGATTGTTGGGAATTTGAGTCTGTGACAATTTCAATATGGATATTTCTATCTAGTCATGGAAGACTGAACATCACTGAGGAACTGTGCATTTCTTTTCTATTGTTTTTTTTTGATTAGTTAATTTTCCTACTTTGATGGATCCAATCTCATGCTATAGAAACCCAATCATCTTCCTTCCATGGATGCATTGGCAGTTGTAGTATGAAGGAAAAAATTCCTCTTAGCTTTATCTTCCATGTGATGGCTCTCACACTCATAGTTACTGGGTACCCTCGCCCCTCTCACAATATGAATTTACTTAGGGATGGGTTATTGATACTCTTATTCAATGATATGAATCAGAAGTCATCATCCAGGTGAGGTAAAATGCCTTCATAAACAAGGAGGCCTCACTGTATAGTCATCACCGTCGCCCCCGTAGGCTGTGCAGGTAGACCATGCTCCCCACTCCGACCTTAAAAAACATTGGGAGCCAATCCCTATAGAGTTACTAAGACTCACACCCTTATGATGATGTAGTAAGGGATGTTTGTTCCCACCATTTTAGAAATTTAGTTAGGGAGCCTCTGAGGAGGGCTCCCACCTAGCCACACCAACGTCACCAGGTAGTCCTATAAACCGATGAGCATGTAGTCCATCCCCTACACAATTAGATCTAGTTCAGTTGACCAGTCTTCAATGTCGGGTGTAGGATCAAGAGCCTTCTCACCATGTGGTATAATCGTCTTAGTATTAAATGGCCTATGCCAGAAACATCACGCCTTATCAACCCACTACCATCAATGCGCAGAGAAAGCATTCGGTTAATGGGTAGGTTCACTTCCATGCTTGGCCTAATTTGAAGCCCTAGTAACCCTTTGATCATGTTGAACTAGATCTCCTAGTCCCCAGGTCTAGCAGTAGATGTTTTGAGCTTCCACATGATGATAGAATCAATTACTAAGGTCCTACCAAAACTTATAGCAGAAAGAGAGGAGGTTTTCTCCACTCCATCATCTAGTATGGAGGTCCTCCTCATACCACCATCATAAACTCTGGTAGAGGCCCTCCCCACTTCACTGAAATTCTACATGATGTTCCTCCCCATTCTCCTGGCCTTAGGAATGAATATTTTCTTCACATACTAGGTTCTCAATAATATGGTATTCTATTCTTAGTCAACCATCATCATGAAGGCCCTCCTGATGTGATTATCGATTCTAGTGGAGGTCCTCCACACTCCATCCATCAACAAAGTAGAGGCCCTCAAAGTTTCATCAACGATGAAATTGTAGGCCCTTCTCATGTCGAGTATAATCAGTACAAAGTACTTCATTATTCCACTACTACTAGGCCCGATGAACGTGAGGTCCCACATCGCATGAAGGATGACCACCATGGTGGTCCTCCAGATTTGTTTAGCAGCCCTTGTGTAGGCCCTCCTTCCTCCACCAATATCAAAAACAGAGTTTGTCCACATGTTTTATTCCAAAATATTTTGGGTTCCCCTCAGACTCCTGCTCATCAGAGAAGAGGTTATTCTTGATTCAACAATAGCCAATGTGAAGGCCCTCCTCATATCCCATCTAGTGATCGAGTAGGTCCTCCCCAATCTACATTCAATCTACATGTAGGAACTCCTAGTGTAAAATAACCACCCCATCATAAAGAACCTACACTAGGAAGGAGGGCAGCTAACTTTTGCCAATTGTAGAATCCTGAGAACCATCAAACCATAATCAGACTGACCTTCTTTTTAGGTTTGGAGGTAGTGTTTGATTTAGTGTTGACACCCTCACCCCGATCTTCTATATTAGGGGATGGGGCAGGAACCAGGCATATAATCCTCATCCTTCCTCAAATCATGGTCCGCCAGAAACATATATCCATTCGAAGATACATAGAGAAGGGGGAATATTTGGCCCCTTACTATGGAATGGATGTGAAATCCTATTTTTCATCAACAATATAATTATAGGTCACACCAAAATATCATAGAGAGATGTTTTAGGGACCAATAGAGGTTGAGAAAAATTGTGACTTGCCACCAAAGACCACTGTCCCTATGCGAGAAGTTGTGGTCATTTGTCTATATTATAGTGATGTGGTGGTGTGATTGTTTCTTTCTTCAGAATACAGCCTAAGATGTAGTGGTTAGGAAACTTGCATATTGTATTCTCCACTTTCCATTCTACCATCAATACACTATGTTTCAATGCTGTTACTGGTACCCCAACCACCCCCAGTCGATGAATGGAGAATAAAAGGGATGGATCACGAGTCCTACCTGAGAGGTTTGTGGGATGTTCACATTGTAGATCACCACCTAAGATTTTATTTGGACCATTGCAACTATTGGTTTCAATATTCCAGAATCAGTCACCCAAGAGGATGTCCAGTACTTCTACCAAACTATCTAGGAAACACACATATGTCTCTGTTATTGATTTGTTTCTTAACCCATGATCCAGAAACATGTTGATGATATCAACCAACTATTTCGCATAGTCGACATGGATGTTTTCCCAATTGATAAACTCCCTGAGTCTACTGTTCATCATTGGACCATCCAATAATGATGAGTCCATTTAATTATAGTGCACGTTATAATTATGAAGGAAGAATCACCCCACGTCCAGATTCGTGTTTGGTGGGTTGTATACCTCTCTTATATTCAGTCCAATCTGTCACCATCCCAAATTTCATGGTGATTTTGAGTATATTCCTCTTGTTATAGTCACATTTAACTTGGCTGGCCTATTAGATAAATAAACCAAGCTAGGAATCATTGAATAGAACATTCCCTCTCCCCCTTGTTATTCCACACTTTTTGGATCATTTAGGACGTGTTACTCACCAACAAAGAAATTAATTGGGCATTCATATACCTTCCGAGTCATTATTATTCATCAAGACACCAATAAGGGTAATGAGAATCATGTGACCATACAACCCCCTATCCCATCTGGCTCAGTGTATAAGAATAATTATGACCCCAAAATGGTTGTGTTCATTCAATAGCTCATGAAACCTAAAAATATGGTCAATGAAATTCTTGCTAAATGTGCTATGGAATGGTGTCCAGATTATGGTAATCCTTGATAGGGTTAGCATGGGTAGGTAAAACCCCCCTCCCCAATGATATTCCTCCTAGTGACATTGACCATTTGTCTAAAATAGATATGGTAGGGGTCAGATTTTATAGATAGAGGGAATGATATGCATTAACAAATCCACCAGAGTTGTGTGGAAACCTCCTCGAGACCCATCATAGGTACCCCCAACCACTCCACAGGTTGTTCCCCTAGTAGTCATGCATTTAATCCAACCACCCACTGCATGATCCCCCTGGGTCTGGTAACCATGTTGAAGAACCTACCAATGCACTAGTTTTCCGAGACCCCCATCATGATTGGAATCTCTGCCATCATGATCCAATGTCCACTCAAATTTCCCATCATGGGCCCTAGAAACTCAATAGATTGAAATACCTTTTGATGGAAGGCCATATCTGGCATGGGTGGATGATATTCCAGTACCCCTAGGATTTGGAAAACCTAATTTCTCCCACATTAATAGGGCATGTGAACCAATGAAACCTCTAGCTCACTTAACTTCATGATTTTTACCCATTTTGGGAACTCTATCACAGTAGGAGGCCTCAATGATATAGTGTTTGGTGCATACACAGAAAGGGACCACATTTTTTTGGTACATCAAGTTACCTATTAGGTCAGAAGAAGGTTTGGAGGACCTCAGTAGGTAGTTTCTCTACCAGTTCAATACCACCCCACAAATGAAAATAATATCTTACCTCTTCATGTACAAGCAGAGTTCTGATGAGCGCGTTGTTGACTATGAAACTAAGTGGAAGGACCTCACTTATTCCACTGATATGCCACTAACCGATGAAAAGGTTTTGGCAATGTGCATGGGGAATGTGAAGAAAAAACTGGTTCCTTCTTTCATATTTCAGAACTCTTTGGGTGGGTTTCATGTTATTTCTTACAAAGAATAATGTCTAGAGGAAGCCTTTCTGAAATCCAAACAGGCACGTCCGTCACCCCATGAAGTTCCCATAAGAAGAGATGCCAAGGCCGAGCCTACTGTGGTAGCAAAAATAGAGGCCCCCCATGTAGCTAAAGTTATAACTTGTCGAACCACATCTTCAAAATCTCTAAGGGAAATGACCTCAATAATAGCTTCCAACCCAGTAGTTCCCACATCAGAATGGGAAGGCTCCCCCACATAATTTTCCACCACCGCTATGAAGAGACTATCAGTTCCCTGGTCCTCGTTATGCTCCACCAGCACCTCATCAATGCCTAGATCCTAGATCCCCTTCACATACAGTAGGAACCAAACCTACTCATTTAATGAGGCTTAGGTCCCCAGTTATATCTAAGGAACCTTGGATCAAAGAATTCTATAGTTTCCAGATTGTGAATAGCCTGTAGAGGCAGTTCTCACTTATCGCCCCCATTGTGGTCCCTTTCACCAGTTCCAGGGGAAAAGCCTCATGTAGTGCTATGTGTTTAAAGTCTCGCTACAAGACCTGGTCTATAACAACAGATTATGTTTGGTAATAGCCCCGTCAATGGTGGGGTGTGTGTTTATAAATCCTGATAGCCACATCAAGGGCGAATGGCAGTAGGTTTATAATTGTGAGTCCCAAAAAAATGACGATCAGATGGATCTCAAAGAAGCCACCTGAGAACGTTGTATTATATATTCTTTATTTAATAGAAATTATTGTAGATAAGTCACTACGTTACATGCATCCACAACTTCTACGTCAAAATCTCAACCTTCTTCTTCCAAAAATAAAAAGCATCGGCGACATAAGGGAATATAAATTCACCCACTGATACCATCCTCATATCATAATCATAGTGATTTAATTCCCCCCGAGATGTCAATTTCTCCCAGAATCTACCCAGTAATGGATGATTCTTCATGTTCTAACTAAGGGTATGCTTCAGTATGTATCATGGAGCCGGTAAACCATGACATTGTTCTCGATGATGAAGAGTGTCGGGCGGAACCTCCCAACATCCCTAATTGTCTTTAGTGTCGACAGAGCCGTGGGTTTGTGAATCTCTAGAATGCATAAGTCATTATGTCCAAAAAATCCTAGCATGTCATAGAGACTAGATAACAAGCCCATCATAGAGCATAGAATGCACAACCTTCTCATCCTTTTTCATCAGATATGCCTCCATTGCCGTTTGTATTACATGGTCTTGCAAGGCCATCACGATAAAGCTATGATCAATCACGTTCCATTGTGGATGGAAATCAGTCACCTGACCCTCTATTGGTGGTCACTCTACATGGTTTGACCATTGATAAATGATACATTCTCTGTACCAGTTATAATATACGGGTTCAACCTGTAGTACCCATCAATCTTCCATCCATAGAGTTATCTCCTGCCATCAGAAGTGTATGCTTAGAAATGAAGTACGATGTTCTCAAGAATCTTGCTAGCATTCTTGTGAAGCACTCTATTCTTGAGCCACTTCTCCAATCATTGGATGTGTGTGATTCCCTTGAGGAGGCTTTACGAATGCCCATAATGTTTGAGATAGAGGTAGCAGTAGTAGAAGCCTTCATTTATAAGGAAGTCAAGAATGAGTAATATAAGGCCATTATCTCATACTCTGGAGAAGATAAAGGTTCCTCAATACAAGGGAAATTGGCCTACTATAAATCACTGGCCATTTTAATGGCATGGAGGATCACAGTGGTCTTGTTGACACAGGCTCTCAGAATAACCATATCCTGATCCAAACACTATAAAAGATGGGATTGTTCGAAGCAGATCTGAGACCCTCTGACTTAAAAAATTCATGGTTATGATAGGAAAAAGAAAACACAATTTCGAAAAATTATCTGGAAGAACCAGTTCAGTAGCCTATTTTCCAGCATTGAATTCATGGTTGTCTCATAAGATATTTCTTGCAACATGTTGATGGGTTGATCATGGCTCCAC
Source organism: Viscum album (assembly GCA_963277665.1). NCBI lineage: Eukaryota > Viridiplantae > Streptophyta > Magnoliopsida > Santalales > Viscaceae > Viscum > Viscum album. Next base: position 325,189,351 of record OY728156.1, read on the forward strand.
TTGTATGCAACAGTCCCTTTCTCATATCACCAATGCCTTAAGTAATTCATTAATGGTCGAGTATTCATACTCCAAGATGATGTGTCTCCCTTCGCCCCTTTTGAATCATTCTATATAGATTTTTACTATTACAAGGGAAAGGACAATAAGATTTAGTATAATGAGGTTGTACACACTACAGCTATGACCTACCCATAGACACACCTGGGTGACCCATACATTTTTCAGATTAATTTAATTGAGGCCAGGACCATGGAAATTGGGAAATTATTTTTTTCCTTCAGAACATAGGGGAGAATAAATCCTAAGACTAATGAACATTATGAGATCACCACATATTATTAAAAAAATTAGGATCGAGTGATCCCTGAGCCCCCTACTTCAATAAGGTATCAAGATGTCTTCCCCATGGAAATAACAATACATCATACATTATTGTTTCATCAATCTTGGATAAACTAACTCAAGATGATGTGTCACAATTTATTTGATATTATCAATCATGCGCCCTTGGGTCGAAGTCCATATGGGATCAGTTCAACTTCTTCATCACCATAATTTCAGTAACACAAGAGTCTCCCGATGAAGTTTCCACTACCACCCAGATATTCAGTACTGTGTCGTCATGATCGATCAAATTGTAAGAGTTTCTAACTTCTAATGATCCTATCACTGTGGATGAAGAAGATTATTATGAATATACCCCACCCACATTCGAAGTGGGTGGATCCACTGTAACAGCCCAAGATTTTATAAAAAAATATTCTTTCTTATTTTACTAATGTCTTGTGTTATACGCTACACCAAAAGGAGCTTGCACAACACGCATCCTTGACTTGCCTTGCATTACACGCAATCGCAACCTTCCTCGATAGCGTGTGTGGTACGTAATCCTGAGTTTCACGAAACAACGATATGCTATAAAAATATTATTAAAACTACCCGTTATGAATAGTAATAACCACTTTTTAAAATTCTATAAATCTTATTTTTCAAAATGAACTTCATTTTTGGATTCGGAATATCGAAATTAGCTTAGGTTGAAATTTTGGTGATTTTCGGATAACTTTCATATTTTGATGAATAGTGAAAATTACTAAATTATAATTAAAAACAACTTTTTTAATCGAAATAATTAATAGTGATAAATCATTAATTTGAGTGGTTTTAAAGTATATTTAGAATATATTTTTACAATTTAATACAATGTTGGTCATTGGATGTAGTTTCACATTTAAACTAGACATAAACAAGTGTCAATCTTTTGATAGATATTGTTTCTTAAAAAACACGCTATTTGTTTTAACAGCGGGATTTAATTATAAAATTAATTAATGCAACTTTTATGTTATGAATTTGGTAAAATAGACTTCATTTTTGAATTCGGAATATGAAATATAGCTTGGGATAAAATTTTGGCATTGTTCTGAAAAACATCAATTTTTGATGAATAGTGAAACTACTAAGTGGTAGGTTAAAAACTGAATTTTGCATAAAACATAATTTTACCGCTTCTGTGAATGGAATTTCGAAAATCCGAGAGACACGGTTAATATCAAGGACTAAAATGTGGTTCAATGAGATGAAAATAATTTTTTGGTGAATAGTAACTTTTTACTTTTTTTACCGCGGTTAATAGTAAATAGGGTAACTAAGGGTAAATATGATATTAATATTACCCTAACACATGTCCTAATCCTATTGGACAAGTGTATTTCGACCAAAAACAAACTTAGGAATAAAATATGACCATTTAGGCCCACTTGGATTAGATTAGGACATTTATTATTAATTTATTTAAAGAAGGGTTAAAATAGTTAAAATCAAAGTTTAATAAGTAAATCATTTTTAATATGGGGTTATACATAAGATAAATTAGATTTTAAATATTACTTAGAAATCTAAAAAGATTTCCTACATGATGGAATTTTATTTGTAATTTTTAGACATCAAATAATTTAATTTATTTATGACACAAAGATGATGCAGTAATTATCTTATTAATAAAATATTCACATAATTGATAATATAAATACCAAAATAAATGTAATTTAAGACTTTTTATGAATTCCACTAATTTTCTAGGTTACTATGATATATTATTGTTGATTTAATCAACTTGGTTCTAACATATAATTCTGATATGACTTTCACAAAAATCATATATCAAATAGTGTCAAAATTGACACAAAATAGTTTTTAAATCAAATATTATATTATTAATTGTTATTTTATTCCTAAAAATCTAAGGTTCGGCCAAATGACTTAGATAATGATATATATATTAATAATAAACAATTTGGGGTTCGTTTGGAATGTTATAGTAAGTGTATTAACCATATAGTGAAAGAAAAACAAAAAGACACGGTAAAAGTTAAATTAATTAACTTAGAGTTAAATCTAATTGATAAGTTTAAAATAATACCCCAAACTTGTCTAAATCCTATTGGTTGATAGGATTTAGACCCATCCCCACTTTATCTTAGAAATAATACCCTTTGGAACCATTATAAACCGATTTTGACTTTAATATAAAATAATATTTTGAGGTATTCCTAAGGTGCCCCTCTCCTCCCTTATAAAAGGACACCTCCTCCCCCTCCTCCTCACACCAATTTGAGCACTCAAGCTCGGCCAACCCCTGCCAATTTATCCTCTCCACTTCCCTAGAAACATCCTAGAGGTTCTGGTCTTACTCAAAGACCAATTTTAGTTCCCTAAGAAGAGGTCTCCAAAAGGAGCTTCAAAGAAGAGGTAATTACCGTTACCAATTATTTCATCTTTATTTCTTCTTCCACTTCTTCTTCTTAGGTTGTTTCATTATGAAGTAATAACATCAGTATCACTCATATACTGATATGTTATTATAAGTATGAAACAAACCTATTTCACCATCTATCCATCCTACGGAAAAAGAATTCACCGCGCGTGCGTACGTACGGAATACCGTCTCCACGCCGTGGTGTAATCTCTTTTCCACCACCACCTTACATGGATGGGTATAATGGTGTAAAGAATAACTATACATAGTTATTACAACATCATATTGATTCTGATATATTGTATAATTCACTCCAATTCAATTCAATACTTATAGAAATGATATCATCGCTCGTGCGTACGTACGGACTACCGTCTCCACGACGCGATGAGATTCATTCTCCATATTAACCATTTAAGAATGATTATAAAGTATATATAAGAAATAATAATGAAATATATGACATTATAAAGCTACTGGATTTATGTATATATATACATATGTATGTCATCTACTTACTTCCATTTCAAGACAATAAGGAAAGGAAAACAACGTTCATGCGTACGTACGGACTACCGTCTCCATGAACGGTGTTTTTCATTTTATTTATCTACCTATTATATATATATATACTGAATATATATGATATATAAATCATATTTTATATTCTGGAAGTAAGTAAATCATGATATAAGTAATAATGATGTCAAGAACAACAAGTCAAAACACCTAAGATAAATGAAACGATTTTACCCAAAACGCTTCTTTAACATGGAATTTACAAAAGAACGGGTAATATAATGTCATAAGTGAACCATATATGATATCATAACAATGAATATGATTCTTTAATAAGTCAATAACATGATTTAAATCATTATACAGGAGGTTTGGACACTTACAAAGCAAGTCGGACCTAAGGTAAGGGAAATATCACAATCTCATTTTTATCCGAGATTGTTTATTCGTAAGTATTTACTGGGGTGTATTTTATCATCCACATCCATGTTTCATCAATATGTAATATTATTTCCATCCACCTAAAATTGTTTAAATCCATTTTTATCCTTTGGTGAGTTTTTAGTAATATGTATGAAAGAAATCTTTTGTCGTTTTTCGTACGAGGTACTTTTTGACTTTTCCGACAAAAGTACGAAGAATGTTTTTTTTAACTTATACGGCACGAACGGATTTTTACGGTTTTATAAAGCCTTATTTTCATGAACCTTCCTCCAAAATATTTCATGACTATTTTCAATAAAATCTCTTTCTTTTAAAATTGCATGATGTTTTGTGAAAAGAAATTGATTTTGAAGAAGAAAGGTTATTTTCCTCAAGAATTCAATTCAAGTGTTTTATCAAAATTATTTTCCATATAAGACAATAAAGGGTTCTGTTTCTATCCATATTTTTACATTGATTTGACTATGTTGTGATGGAATTATGTTTATGAATTCCTTTATCTTATATGAATGGTTTTATGATGTCATGTTGTTTAAGAATCCCATTTTTATTACATGGGTTATGCAATGATGTATGATTTATGATTTTGTGGCACACATAAGAAAGGATTCATTAAGAGATGGGTGGGACCTATATCTCCCTCCAATGCATTGGGTAAAGATTTCATATCTCATGAGATAGACATGGCTGGAATGGTAGGTTATACCGGTTCAGTGAAACAGGACTGAAACGAGGATTACTCGATTCAGAAAGGGACTTTGTCCACTAAGATAGTCTTGGCAATAAGTCTTGACTAACAAGAAATGATTCTCTATGATTATGTGTGTATGCCACAATGAGTAATGTTTTATGTTATGGATTTCATTTTCACTACTATGATTTATCCCATGTTATGAAATTATGCTCTCTTTTGCAGGTTAAGATTTCCAAAAATGTTATGTTCTTATGAAAATTATGTGATTGATATTTCTTTTGTTTACCCTTACTGAGCATTTGAGCTCACCCTTTTATGTTTTCTTTTCCCCAGGATATAAAGAAAGGTTTTAGGTAAAAAAAAAGGAAGATCTTTATGGGAGATTTTGAAGATCTTTCACCAGGATTAGAAGATTACGTTCCGAGTTTCCAAAGACACTAAACTATTACGATCCTTGTGTGTGTATTTTTGTTATGTACTAAGTATTCCGCAAAAGTAATGTAAAGTCCATGTACATCAGGATACGGGTCTCTACAGTTGGTATCAGAGAAAAGGTTTAGTCAACCTTTGGAAACTAGGATGCGAAAACGTTAGTGAGATCCCTAAAGATATTTCTAAGGTATGTCTAGGGATCTCTCTAAGGTTAAGTATACATATAGGTTATAGTAATAGAATTACGCTAACGATCATAGAATTAAACCTAAGATGTTGGATATTGAAGGTACTCCCCCTTTATTATGTTGTTTTCCCTAGCATGATTTTTTCCTCTCACACTATTCTTTATGGGTTTTAGACGATGGCTGGAACCCGAAGGAACCGTGTTGATCAATGCAATGGACAATGCAATGATTGCCCTCCTGAACAAACAAATGTTATGGGAGATGGAGTGCAAAATCTTATTGCTATACTTACACAAGCTGTGAATCATTCTGGACTTCCAAATGAGCAGAGAAGGGAACAATATTCTATTGAGTCCTTCATGAGGCAACATCCACCTTCTTTCAGTGGGTCTTCTGATCCACTTGTGGCTGAACAATGGATCAGTACTACTGAAAAGATATTTTCAGTTCTTCAATGTTCTGAACATGATAAAGTCATCTTAGCAGTATATCGTTTGGAAGGTGAAGCTGATCAATGGTGGAATCTTATCAAGAATACGAGGCCAAGAGATGAAATTGAGTCCATGGAATGGGACGAGTTCAAGAACTTGTTTTTCAGTAAGTACTTCCCTCGTATTCTTCGAACAAAGATGGAGAAAGAATTTCTTGAACTGAAGCAAAGGGACGATGAATCTATTGGTACCTATGAAGAAAATTTTACAAGACATGCAAGGTATGCTTCTGGAATTATCATCCAACCTGAAAGTAAAGTTGATCGATTTTTCAGTGGCTTAAAACCAAGTCTTCGAAGGGCATTAGCTATAAGAGACTTCAGTAGCTATGAAGAAATTGTGTGTTGTGCTATCAAGGTAGAAATGGAAGTTGGTGTTACATATCCATCTCATGGTTTTGACAAGAAACAAAAGATGGAGTTCAAGGAGAAATCTCAGAATAATGGTGAAAAGAAGATGAATGTTTCCTTATGCACCAAGTGTGGAAAGAAGCATGGTGGAGATTGTCTAAAAGGGACTAGAAAATGTTTTAAGTGTGGAAAAGAAGGTCATCGAGCAGCTGAGTGTCGAAGTAATGGAAAAAGGGTTTCTAATGATGTGAATAAAGCAAACACTGCAGAGAACTCACCGCCAACACTTCAATGCTTCAAGTGCAAGGAAATGGGGCATTATGCTAATAATTGCCCTAATCCAAGGGTTAGTGATGATCAACATGAGCAACCACTGAAGGCAAAGGAAAAAGGGAAATCACATGCGATCACTATTGGCAATGTTGAATATGACAACGATGTGGTGGAATGATTAAGTGTTTATGTAATGGGATTCCAAAATAATGTTGTATCATTGAGTATTGCAATATTTATTGATGTGGTATTCAAAGTGATTGAGATATTTTTTGGAAATAAGATGATATGCGCATAATGAAGACGAGAAAATGAAATGTTTAATAGTATTCATGAGCTCATGATTGATATAAGGACTAAGTGATATCATGGTTTGAGTATATAGAATTTTGAGGATTTTGGTATGTGGAAAGTGTTAACTTTTAACTGCACTCATGTTTTCACTAAGGTATTCAAGAGAATACACGATTAAGGACTTTGAATGTTTGGAATGTGACCAACAAGACATATCTTATGATATGTGGGGATCAACGACAGTATTAAATCTCTGGTAATCGTTGTCACTATATTGTGAGAGTGGACTGCAATATTATAAGCCTAAAGATTAGACTGGATTATGTTGGACATAAGTTAGTATTGTTTAAGGATAGAAGATTTTCGATTTTATTGATGGGATGTTATAGTAACGTAGTTTTAGAAAAAGGGACAACCTGCAGGACGGGCGACAGCCCATCGCTTCGGACAAGGCTGTAGGAATCGAACCCACAACCGAAGTGCGACTGGCCTTTATCGCCTACCACTGGCCTACAGGAAGTCCCTGTTTAGTAGAAACTAGTTTTATTATATTAAGCAGTATGATATATGAAGTATAAGTCCATTTTAGGAACTATATATGATTAATCTCACTATAGAATGACTTATATATATTTAATAACTTTGGCTTACCTTTTGTTTGAGACAGATGGAATGACCCGTCATTCTATCACATGATCTGCTAACACTTCACGAATAACAAATTCAACTTCATTTATTTAAGAGATGAAGTGGAAATTGTTCAAGGCACGAACAACAGTGATATTGTATCAAAATAAAGTAAGTATTTATTCTAATTCAAATTTTCAACTTTAAGGAAATGATCTTGAAAACCAAAAATGTTGTCCTAGTGATCTTATACCTGATGAATCAGATGGTACCTTAGATCGTCACAAATTTATGGATTTGTGATTACTGGATTTTCCATAGCCATGTTCTCTACCACTCTCCATCAGAACATGATGGTTAGATTTCTCTTCCATATCCATATTTTCACCTATGTGGAAACCCAGTGATTAGTTTATTTGGGTAATCGTTACATTTCATACTTTAGTTTTTAAAGCCAAGTTCTGGTATTCCCTTTTACGATGTGGGTTTCTATTAAAGAAACTTTCAAATAGTAAACCATTTATAACCCCGACGAATTTCGAGGGCGAAATTCATTTTAAGGGGGGTAGAATGTAACAGCCCAAGATTTTATAAAAAAATATTCTTTCTTATTTTACTAATGTCTTGTGTTATACGCTACACCAAAAGGAGCTTGCACAACACGCATCCTTGACTTGCCTTGCATTACACGCAATCGCAACCTTCCTCGATAGCGTGTGTGGTACGTAATCCTGAGTTTCACGAAACAACGATATGCTATAAAAATATTATTAAAACTACCCGTTATGAATAGTAATAACTACTTTTTAAAATTCTATAAATCTTATTTTTCAAAATGAACTTCATTTTTGGATTCGGAATATCGAAATTAGCTTAGGTTGAAATTTTGGTGATTTTCGGATAACTTTCATATTTTGATGAATAGTGAAAATTACTAAATTATAATTAAAAACAACTTTTTAATCGAAATAATTAATAGTGATAAATCATTAATTTGAGTGGTTTTAAAGTATATTTAGAATATATTTTTACAATTTAATACAATGTTGGTCATTGGATGTAGTTTCACATTTAAACTAGACATAAACAAGTGTCAATCTTTTGATAGATATTGTTTCTTAAAAAACACGCTATTTGTTTTAACAGCGGGATTTAATTATAAAATTAATTAATGCAACTTTTATGTTATGAATTTGGTAAAATAGACTTCATTTTTGAATTCGGAATATGAAATATAGCTTGGGATGAAATTTTGGCATTGTTCTGAAAAACATCAATTTTTTGATGAATAGTGAAACTACTAAGTGGTAGGTTAAAAACTGAATTTTGCATAAAACTTAATTTTACCGCTTCTGTGAATGGAATTTCGAAAATCCGAGAGACACGGTTAATATCAAGGACTAAAATGTGGTTCAATGAGATGAAAATAAATTTTTGGTGAATAGTAACTTTTTACTTTTTTTTAACGCGGTTAATAGTAAATAGGGTAACTAAGGGTAAATATGATATTAATATTAACCTAACACATGTCCTAATCCTATTGGACAAGTGTATTTCGACCAAAAACAAACATAGGAATACAATATGACCATTTAGGCCCACTTGGATTAGATTAGGACATTTATTATTAATTTATTTAAAGAAGGGTTAAAATAGTTAAAATCAAAGTTTAATAAGTAAATCATTTTTAATATGGGGTTATACATAAGATAAATTAGATTGTAAATATTCATTAGAAAGCTAAAAAGATTTCCTACATTATGGTATTTTATTTGTAATTTTTAGACATCAAATAATTTAATTTATTTATGACACAAAGATGATGCAGTAATTATCATATTAATGAAATATTCACATAATTGATAATATAAATACCAAAATAAATGTAATTTAAGACTTTTTATGAATTCCACTAATTTTCTAGGTTACTATGATATATTATTGTTGATTTAATCAACTTGGTTCGAACATATAATTCTGATATGACTTTCACAAAAATCATATATCAAATAGTGTCAAAATTGACACAAAATAGTTTTTAAATCAAATATTATATTATTAATTGTTATTTTATTCCTAAAAATCTAAGGTTCGGCCAAATGACTTATATAAGGATATATATATTAATAATAAACAATTTGGGGTTCGTTTTGCATGTTATAGTAAGTGTATTAACCATATAGTGAAAGAAAAACAAAAAGACACGGTAAAAGTTAATTTAATTAACTTAGAGTTAAATCTAATTGATAAGGTTAAAATAATACCCCAAACTTGTCTAAATCCTATTGGTTGATAGGATTTCGACCCATCCCCACTTTATCTTAGAAATAATACCCTTTGGAACCATTATAAACCGATTTTGACTTTAATATAAAATAATATTTTGAGGTATTCCTAAGGTGCCCCTCTCCTCCCTTATAAAAGGACACCTCCTCCCCCTCCTCCTCACACCAATTTGAGCACTCAAGCTCGGCCAACCCCTGCCAATTTATCCTCTCCACTTCCCTAGAAACATCCTAGAGGTTCTGGTCTTACTCAAAGACCAATTTTAGTTCCCTAAGAAGAGGTCTCCAAAAGGAGCTTCAAAGAAGAGGTAATTACCGTTACCAATTATTTCATCTTTATTTCTTCTTCCACTTCTTCTTCTTAGGTTGTTTCATTATGAAGTAATAACATCAGTCTCACTCATATACTGATATGTTATTATAAGTATGAAACAAACCTATTTCACCATCTATCCATCCTACGGAAAAAGAAATCACCGCGCGTGCGTACGTACGGAATACCGTCTCCACGCCGTGGTGTAATCTATTTTCCACCACCACCTTACATGGATGGGTATAATGGTGTAAAGAATAACTATAAATAGTTATTACAACATCATATTGATTCTGATATATTGTATAATTCACTCCAATTCAATTCAATACTTATAGAAATGATATCATCGCTCGTGCGTACGTACGGACTACCGTCTCCACGACGCGATGAGATTCATTCTCCATATTAACCATTTAAGAATGATTATAAAGTATATATAAGAAATAATAATGAAATATATGACATTATAAAGCTACTGGATTTATGTATATATATACATATGTATGTCATCTACTTACTTCCATTTCAAGACAATAAGGAAAGGAAAACAACGTTCATGTGTACGTACGGACTACCGTCTCCATGAACGGTGTTTTTCATTTTATTTATCTACCTATTATATATATATATATACTGAATATATATGATATATAAATCATATTTTATATTCTGGAAGTAAGTAAATCATGATATAAGTAATAATGATGTCAAGAACAACAAGTCAAAACACCTAAGATAAATGAAACGATTTTACCCAAAACGCTTCTTTAACATGGAATTTACAAAAGAACGGGTAATATAATGTCATAAGTGAACCATATATGATATCATAACAATGAATATGATTCTGTAATAAGTCAATAACATGATTTAAATCATTATACAGGAGGTTCGGACACTTACAAAGCAAGTCGGACCTAAGGTAAGGGAAATATCACAATCTCATTTTTATCCGAGATTGTTTATTCGTAAGTATTTACTGGGGTGTATTTTATCATCCACATCCATGTTTCATCAATATGTAATATTATTTCCATCCACCTAAAATTGTTTAAATCCATTTTTATCCTTTGGTGAGTTTTTAGTAATATGTATGAAAGGAATCTTTTGTCGTTTTTCGTACGAGGTACTTTTTGACTTTTCCGACAAAAGTACGAAGAATGTTTTTTTTAACTTATACGGCACGAACAGATTTTTACGGTTTTATAAAGCCTTATTTTCATTAACCTTCCTCCAAAATATTTCATGACTATTTTCAATAAAATCTCTTTCTTTTAAAATTGCATGATGTTTTGTGAAAAGAAATTGATTTTGAAGAAGAAAGGTTATTTTCCTCAAGAATTCAATTCAAGTGTTTTATCAAAATTATTTTCCATATAAGACAATAAAGGGTTCTGTTTCTATCCATATTTTTACATTGATTTGACTATGTTGTGATGGAATTATGTTTATGAATTCCTTTATCTTATATGAATGGTTTTATGATGTCATGTTGTTTAAGAATCCCATTTTTATTACATGGGTTATGCAATGATGTATGATTTATGATTTTGTGGCACACATAAGAAAGGATTCATTAAGAGATGGGTGGGACCTATATCTCCCTCCAATGCATTGGGTAAAGATTTCATATCTCATGAGATAGACATGGCTGGAATGGTAGGTTATACCGGTTCAGTGAAACAGGACTGAAACGAGGATTACTCGATTCAGAAAGGGACTTTGTCCACTAAGATAGTCTTGGCAATAAGTCTTGACTAACAAGAAATGATTCTCTATGATTATGTGTGTATGCCACAATGAGTAATGTTTTATGTTATGGATTTCATTTTCACTACTATGATTTATCCCATGTTATGAAATTATGCTCTCTTTTGCAGGTTAAGATTTCCAAAAATGTTATGTTCTTATGAAAATTATGTGATTGATATTTCTTTTGTTTACCCTTACTGAGCATTTGAGCTCACCCTTTTATGTTTTCTTTTCCCCAGGATATAAAGAAAGGTTTTAGGTAAAAAAAAGGAAGATCTTTATGGGAGATTTTGAAGATCTTTCACCAGGATTAGAAGATTACGTTCCGAGTTTCCAAAGACACTAAACTATTACGATCCTTGTGTGTGTATTTTTGTTATGTACTAAGTATTCCGCAAAAGTAATGTAAAGTCCATGTACGTCAGGATACGGGTCTCTACATCCACTATGGTCGATGAATTTTTATAGTTGATCCTCAGTAAGGAGACAAATCTAAAAAAACACTGATTAGTGCCAATATTCCTATAAAAGAGAAATAGAAGTACGTGGATTTGCTAAGGTTGGATCATGATGTATTTTCCTAGAGTTATGTTTAGATGAAAGGGCTAGATAATTTTTTACCCATCCACATTATCGGTCTCCCAGTAAATCATTTTGTGTTCAAAAAACATCCCAGGAAGAAACACCCTTCTCAGGGTGCCATAATTGAGGTCGAGGTTGATAAGAACATCAAAGATAACATCATCATTTAGGTACATTATCCCATATGGATATCTAATATTGTTCCCGACATGAATAATAACAGTTAAAAAGAAGTCTTCATCACCTTTTTGGCTCCAAACTGTCACTTTTTGAAGGATGATCTTCCCCTTCTTGCAATAGAACTTTTGATCTATTCCAATGATGGGTTATATGAACTCTTCTTCATGTATGGGTATTAGAGATATAACATAATCCAAGTGGACCCCAAATTTACATAATCTAATACCATTAGGGAAATACAATTTACTTTTTTCTACCATGTAATTCCCTTTGGTCAAAATAATACTGGTTCCACCTATCTGTGTTCCGTGGAACTATCATTCAATGCAATACTCGGGACATTGTTGGAATATAACATGGATAATATACTTGTTAAATCTTGAATGTGTCAAGACCATCTCTGGGATCTTATGAATGTTTTTGTCTTCCGCTTTTTCCACCATCTGATAATGAACCCCTTGAAGTGTGCCTTTGGGATCACCTTTGTAATGTTTATCTGCTTCTTTTTCAGATATTGATGCTTTGGGATAGATCCGAAAATGATCATGTCCATCAGTTTTTTGTCTCCTCCTAGAAACATTCAGGAGATCTTAGTATTTCAAGCCTACTTATCCTATATACACAAATTTATAACAAATTTGGCTGGTAAGTGTAATCTATTTTCCCATCTCATGAAAAAGGTTTTGATTATCAGTGGGCTGGGGACTATCAATATAATAATGTGGAAGTAATTCAATAAATATAACAGCCTCTAGTTCTGATACGACCCTTCTGTGGAAATCTATTGTTCCTTTATGTGACAACTCTGGAATAGTCCTTCAGTTCCCTTCTCTCAGAGAAGAACAATGAGGGAATAGAGAATAGTTTACACTATCTCAAGCACATTCCCCTTGATATGGGGACCATATATTCCTCTACTGAGAAGTGTCTCCTTACACTGGTATTCATAATGAAAAACATGCGAAATTACATATAGCACCATGAGATATAGCAAGTGTCCTATGTGGATCTGCTAATGTACATTATAGCCCACCCTATGTTGACAGGTCTTCCACCTTGGTGTGCAGTGATACTAAAATAGTTCAACACTAATATTTCCCCAAAAAGGATATAGAGGGATGGTCAATGGAATACATTACATTTGTACATTATTCTCCCAAAGAGTAGTCTCTAAATTTTGATTATCTAGATGAAGAATCCTTTTAGTGGATCAAGCAATTCCATGATGTAAAATTCAATTTGATGGTGCTTCCTGAAGTCCAATCAAAAGAAGCTGAAATGACCCCATACACAAAATTGGGGGCCATGGTATGGTCTTTATCAGGCCTCACAAGATTTTCTTCCAAATTAATTCCTATTTTCATAAGGATGTATAATAAATTAGGCGGAGTATCAGGATCCTGTCACTGGTCTCGGGCTGGCCCTTGAGATTGACGTTCCTCACCATCATGTGAAAGGGGACTCCGAAAGAGTCATCAAGAAGATCAAAGATGACTAATTCCTCAGTAATCTTGAGCTCATACTTCTATTTGAGCGTACTCACCGGCTAATGGCTCATCTACCATCTCGTCCAGAAGTTACTCATGTCCCCCGATCACAGAATGGTCGACCTGATGCCTGGGTTAGCCTTGTTGCATCTGTTGCATAGCTTGACAAGGATGATTTGATTATCCAAGTGTCACATCAATGATTCATCGCTTCGATCACTCCATAAGTTGATTATAGCTCACATAGAGTCCACCTTACCACTGATACTTCCATATCAGTTCCTCAAGGTCCCCCTATTAATGTTTTTGAAGATACTCATGACTAGTGGTCCCCCATTATCGAGTATCTACAACCTGGTAATCTCCATATAGACTGAGCTAAGCATGAGAAGAACGGATGGTGAGCAGTGCAGTTCACCCACCTAAGTGGTCCCATTATTTAACTAATCCTCTAGAGACATGGTTTTGAGGGGATTTTCCCCCATTTGATTCAATGAGATATGATTTCCTAGGTCATTCGGGATGTTCATTCTGGTTCTCGTGGGGCTCATCAGGCGGGACCAAAACGTTCTCATCAGATCCAAAAATTACAATGCTTTTGGACCACTAAGATATGTGACTGTGTTGATTTTTCAAATAGATTCCTTGCGTGTCTGATCAATTCTAATTTTGCGCATTGGATGCCAGAACTTCTTTATTCAACCAACTACACGTGGCCCTTTGGGGTATGCAGACTCAAAGTCATGGGACTGTATCCACTGCCTACAGCCCACCAGGGTAGGTTCATTCTGACCACTGTTGAATTAATCTCAAATTGGTTAGGATAATTTGTACTTAAGGAAGATATGGTATGTTCAATCATTGATTTCATGAGATCCAATATAATTCACCAATTCTAAGTCCCTCATGACATTCTCATTGTTAACGGAACTGACATCCATGCCACCGAGCTAAATAATTTGTATGCCAAGTACAATATAAATTCTAAGAATACCTCTTGATATCAAGAGATATCAAATGAGAAGGTAGAGGCATTAAAAAACCCCACTCATACATCTTACAAAAGTTGGTTGGTCAGAACAAGAAGAGTTTTTCAGAAGAACTCTCCAACACTCTCTGGTATTACTAGATGACGACGTGTAATACCACTCAGGTGACTCCATATTCCATAGTGTATGGAATAGAGGAAGTCCTTCCCATTTAAATTATTTTTTCCTCATTATGAATAGCTGTCTATTATTAGAAGGTTCCAGACAAAGTATTCAAAATTTGAATGGTTGAACTGAAAGTACTTGAAGACAACATGATTTGTGTCCTATATAATCTGGAGAGATATTAGAACAAGATATCCATGGATTTCAATAGGAGTTTTTTTCTCCACTAATTATAATAAGGTGAATGAGTATTGGCCCTGATAACACTAATGATACCATGTAAGAAACCAAAAAAATTTGAGCCCAAACGGGAAAGACCACATATCATTATTAAGGATTACCGCTATGGCACATACTCACTAGTCACCAAGCATGGTGGGAATATTAATCCTCCCACCTATACTAAATTCATCAAGGAGTATTTATATAAAGAGTAACTACTACCATATTTACCTGAAAACATTAAACTGCATCATCTGTTTGGGGTAATAGACGTAAAACAACCCCACACTAGTCCAGTGTGATGTTAAATTCTACATGGACTGAGATGTGTGACCTTAAATTAAGATATCCTACATCCTTGTGGCCATACATTAAACTAAAAGGCATTTCCATATCTATTTATGGATTAATTCCCATCCTTATAGGATACTAAAGAACACCCATATCATTCATCTGTCGCATAGCCCTAGGTCCCCTGACCTTTATGTCCTTTTGGTCCAAGATCTCACATTGGATTGTGTGGTGTTGTATGGACATACATCCTCATTAACATCGGGCTATTTTTCCATACCACACATGTCCCCTTAGGAAACCCGTCCTTTATACACCCTTTTTAGATGACATTAAACTGCCCATAAATTTCATAACTAGGTTTTTCATGATTCTTAATATTATTTGATAGATAATAATTCCCAAACATTTCATCTTCTAGTCCAGATCGACAAATATCATATCCACTTCGGGATTAGTTATCTTCGAGGGATTGCATAATGTATGGTATGTAGACTATCTTATACCCATTAACATAATGTTATTTTCTATTCCATACACATTACTCTTCAAGATACATATTTTCTATGTTCTTAATGCATGACGTGAAATAGCACAATAATTTCAGAACTATGTTTGGCTGGAACCCCATACTTATTGGATACATAGGAACGGACAGACATTTCATCATTGGATTAAGCACTCCCTTTTAGATACCTTCACTTCCTTCTAGCCACTTTGGCTAATTTCTCCTGGGGGTATGTGGTGTGGTGTGGACATATGTCCTCATCCAAGTAAGGTTTACAATATATACATTGTGTATCTCTCTCCTGATAGATCTCAATTCCCCATTTCCACAATCATCAACTTGAGTTTTGTAATCTCAATTAGAAACCTTGATTCCTTTTGGAAACTCACAAACTTGCTCGGATGCACTGTGGTTTTGGTCCAATAGTGTTGGATTCCACATGGATCTTCATTCATTGATTTCCATACTTCACATATTCCGTTTTTTGGGTTTCCATCAACTTTCATATCTGAACGGACCCCCAGACAGTATGGATGCTCGGAATTGTTGCTCTCCTACCACATTGTGCCAAAGTCCTAGAGGATTTGGAATGATTCTATGTGAAAAGATACACATTTTGAATAAGGTCTATGATCAACCCTAATTTGTTGTTCCCAATTCAGTCCACCATGATATGAATATTGTGTCTCTAACACAGTCAGAAATCATCTTCCATCATTAAGACACCTCCATTAAACCCGGAATATTGTACCGGTGTTTCACATCCCTTTTGACTCTATCATGTTCAAGTGGAATTTTTGACACCCTTGGTTTTATGCCTCTGTGCACATTTGTGTTTTAAGAGTGTGAATCAACACCATAGAGTCATCTTTGGATTTACATTGTTTCCCTTTTCTGTGAATTCCAAGTGATGTGATTATCTCCTCAGCCCATATTCCCCGAATTGTGCATAGATCACTTGGGCTTAGGGACTTGGTCAAGGATTACACCCACTTAGAGAAATTTCACTTCATTCAGACCAAGATATACGACATTAAACTAAGACCCCCAACTCTTCAATACCGCATTACGTTATACTAAATGAATTTATAGTACTATGTGTGGAATAATTCCCATCCTCTTGGGATACATAGGAAGTCTCAAACATTTATCCTTTAGGCCTGTCTTAGGCTACAGTGATTATCTATTGTGTACAGTGTTTTGGACCTGCTTCTTTTGGTATTGCATGGTGTGGCGTATGTGGACTTATGTCCCCATTCACATAAGATATATAATTGCCTCACCATATACTTCTTCTTATGGGCTAGTCCCTCCTATTTATATCTTTACCGCATAATGTTAAATTGTAAGGAATTTATAGAACTATGTACTGCTTGATTCCCATACTTGCGGGATACATAAGAACGCCTAGACATTTCAACTTATTGTATATCCCTAGAAACATTGAACTTTTTGAGCCCCTTGTCATGTGGTTTCTCCCCAGGAATTGGGCATAATGTGCCATGGATTATATATCCTCCTTCACGTAATGTATGATTTATCATTCCATGTACATTAACTTTAAATCATTTTTCTTCTTTGTACGTCTAAGAAATATGCCATTATACTATACAACCTAGTACAACATTACTTTAAACAGTTATGGCTATGCCGCTTGAAATTAAAAGTCAAGGGTTGGTCCTACCATATGACCTTAAACAATGACACTATTGTCTTGGTTTTATGATGAAAATTGACACCACATTGTGGTTTCCTATCTTGAGGGGACATCATGTCTTTAAATGGTCATCCACCATACCACATGTCAAGGATTACATGTGTATTATTCTGGTGTGAAGCCCGAATTCTCTGTCTTGGGTTTTTTTCTTCAAAAAAACAATTCACATTAAATAACATACAATATCCATCAAACAAATCTTCTTTTTGAGCATGGTCTAGTCCTGTATGAATGTATTTACATTGGAATTAGTACCCTATGATGTCATTTTTAATTACTACATGTGGATTGATTCCCATCCTCATTGGATACATAGGAATTCCCAGACATTTCATCATTGGGTTAATCCCTAGTTACCACAAATCCTATTACCTTTCCACCCCCTAGGCCTAAACTCTATCGAAATCACAAAGTGTGGTGAAGTCCTATTGGGTTCTCATTCACATCGGGTTTGTAATTTTCACTCGATATATATTTCGTTATGAGACCATCCATTCATTCTCCTTAAGTCCTTGTCGCACGATGATATACTGCACGACATATTAAAGAACTACATATGGCATGATTCCGATCTACACAGGATAGATAAGAATCCCTATAATTTTTAGCCTTGGGTCCGACCCCTAGGATCATCAAAACAATTTTTCCCTCCCCATACGGACATATCGACCTTTATTATTCCTCAAATACATGCTCAGATGCACTATGGTTTAGGACCTAGAATGTTGGATTCTATGTGGAAATTATTTTATCCATTTCCATGTATCATGTTTCCCATTATTTTAGTTTTCATCATCATCCACATCTGAAAGGACCCCTAGATGGTAAGGAAACCCAGCCTTATGAGTCACCTACCTCTCGGGGCCATCATCCTTGAGGACCTTGAATGAAAATTTGGCACATGTCCCACATTGCGAATATAGTCAGTAGTCAATGCTCATTACGTGTTCCCATTTCAGGTCATATCATATGGATGTTGTATTTCAAACACAGTCAATTATTATCCACCATCATTAGTCCTCCCCCATTAAGCCTAAAATAATGGTCATCTGATTCACATATCATTCCACACCATCATGGTTCATTGGAATTATGCCATCCTTGGTGATGTACCTCCATTAAACTATACGTGATAAAGAGGGTGAATCAGCTTCATGAGGGTCATTATCGACTCCTCACCATCTCCCGTATTTTTGTATTCGATATGTTACAAAGATCATATCCTCCGAGGTTTCCCACATGATTCATAACTCACATGGGATTTGGAAAATGGGTACCCTTTGGGAATACTAGAAAGAACCACACTTCTGTTGGTCTGAACTCTATGACCATAAACTAGGAGAATTGGTCCCTTAGTCTGGGACACATGACATTAAACTCAGTGAATTCTTATTGAAAGTTGTGGTGTGGTGAAGACTATGTTTTTTCACATTCAGGTCAGGTCACGTTATGGAACCACGTCACATATTTACACTTAGGGAATCCTCCCAATTTTTTTTGTCAAAGATCTATGACCATAAAATAAAATCTCTTAAATCATTATCGTATAGTTCTATACCACGTCTTCTACAACCAGGTTGGGTAACAATATGTTACCAAGACATTCTATATCTTAACTCGAGAAGGCGTTTCCACATTTGGGTATTTGACACATGTCATACCACCATCAAGAAATATGTTTGGATTGATTCTCATCTTTATGGGGTACGTAGCAACACCCAAGCATTTCACCTTGGGCCCAGCCCCATGGTCACTAACCCTTCTGGCCACTCAACACCGATTTTCTGTCTGAACACTATGACTATAAACTAGAAGAATACAGTCCATGAAACATGACTTTAAACAGTTACCCTTGGTCCAAGAATTATGAACCTAACACTATGTGCAAGGTCCTGGTCAAATTATGTTTAACTATTCACTATCATCTTAACAATATGATGCTAAACTATGTGATTACCATCCCCATCTACATGATGTAAAACTATAGACCATCATAGGTCCTCTCCAAAGAGGTCCCTCCCAAATGTGGGCCTGATCTCGATTCAGACTGCTATGCTCACTAAGTGTACATTAATCTTGGTGGTGGAATTTCAGGAGTGTATTACTTAATCCAAATAGGCCCTTAATTCATCACTATGTTTTTCATGCTCTCGATTTCAGATCCACATTCCATTCAATGTTTGAAGAAACCCCCGACTAGTTTGGATGATCAGCCTTAAGGATTGCCTACCATCCTAGGAGAACATTCCATAAGACATTATATGAATCTTCAAGTTTGAAAATGTGTTTTGAATATGATATGTAGTGTGCCCTCATTTGTTTGTTACAATTTCGAGCTAATGTAATACAGATGACGTGTATTGATTTTGGTCAATAGTAATTCACTATTTTCATGCCATTTTCATTTTATCCCATATTTGGTGTATCGTAATTCACATAAATCATTCCATATTGTTCGGATTTATTCCAACACTAATGGAATCATCCCCTGTGTGAAATATAGAATGTGAAAAATATCATTTCTTCTGTTCTGATGACCCTATTCACAGATCAAGACCGCTCCCTTGTTTCATCCAAACCCCATGTTTTCATAAGTTTTTCTTGTGCTCACATACAAAAAGTGGATAATTATGTATTCTACTTTTATTTCTCATACCAGGTATAACCAACGTGAGATTATGGATTGATTTCTAATTAATTAACAAATATTGTAGAAATAAAAAAAATATAATTGAGAAATAAAATAATAATTCCATGAACATTGTTTGGAATAGGAAAGAAAAGAAGAGAGATATGGTTATGATTTTGGCCAAAAAATGGCCCTTATGGATAAGCATATTTAATGGATTTATCTATTGAAAATGACTTCTAGTTCATATTGTCCATGGATACTCCCCACTCCTTAAGCTACATCTCTTCTTCAATAACTATAGAGAAAAACTCATTATCTTTGGCCTTCACTCACGCAACCTCATCTTGGTGATAAATCATTTGACGGCTTACCTGCACTGCATGCTACTGGGAATCCTCCATGTGGTCCTCAAACTATTTAATTTACTCGTAAAGGCAAATGATCGATTCAACTCTTTCATTTTCATACTCTTTAAGGCATAAGAAATTTTCCACGTCTTTAAGGAACTTCTGTGTATTCTTTGATTCCTTTCAACTCTTGGAAATATCAGAGCACAAGATACTCTCTCGTATCTTCTCATCAATATAATCACGGATTATTATATGAATACATTGAGCATCCACCACCCCCCCCCGACATAGTGAATGTTAAGCCATATGTGAATAGACCCCTTTCTGCTTAGCCATTCTGCCTGTAATTCACTATGGAAGAGTTTGATTCACATCCACGCCTTGTGTCACATCATACAACTCTCATCAGCTACGCCAGGATCATATTCATCCATGTACTTAGGATTTGTAGGCATGTACTTAGGAAAAATAGCCATGAGTTCAAGGGTTGGTCCCTCTTCTATCACTCTTCCCTCATTAGTGACCTCACCCCTGCTAGTCTTGAGTTAAACTACGGCAACAGTATCACCAATGATTGCAGCTTAATGTTCTCTGGGTTCTAGGGTGGGACCAGGATGAATAGTTTTCTCTAGATTAGCTAGTGAATTCACTAGTAGAGCTCCCACATATACCTAATTCTCAAAAGTTTTCTGAGCCTCCATCCTTTCAATCACTGATATAGGAACCAATATATTGGTCATCCAAGTCTCCTAATAAAATAAGTGAACCAATAAAAGAAAAAATATTTCAATATCCAAGATCAGTGGTGCCATGTGCATGAATAACACTATGAGATTCCACTAAATGATATCACATGGCTCTTGTTAATTAAATAATTGATGTTGGATCCTTCTGGACTGCTAGAATAGATTGAGAATATAAGTCTCTATTTTCATCCATTACTTCGTGTTCATCCCTACCCACATCAACTTTGGTTGGTCCTTCGACTGCTTCAATCATGGTCGGTTCCCATCATAAATCAATCCTTAGTGAAGGATCATGGGATTTTTCTCACACATCAATGGGTATATCTTCATCCCTTACAGGGAAGGCTTACTAGATATCATCATCAATGGGTTCCTAAATAGGATAGATTTTGGTCATTGGATTCAAATTATGAAAATTGAATGACCAATATAGATGAGAGTTGGGACTCACCTTGAGTTTTTCAACTTGGTCTATGTTAGATCCTATGATCTCAAAACTCTCACATGGGCTTCCCAAGTGGGCGGTTATTTAATGAGGTCCCTCACCTTCAGGACCTTCACCCCAACCTCCTCCTTTACTTCTTCATCTTCCCTCCCTACTATCGCTTCCCCTTCATCATCATACTCTTCCTCTCCTTATTCTTATTCATCCTTGTCATCATTATCCTTAGACAACATCTTTTTTGGGTCAGGCTTCGGGCCTAGCCTTAACTTCACTAGAAGATTCGGTTTATTATACCTTCCTTATTGGCTTGGGTACATATTCATGGATGTTAGGTATGCATGTCGGAAATAAAAGTTTACCCTCTCCTCCACCGGAATGCTCCAAGTGTCTGGTATGTCAAGCATAGTGCACACCATTCTCTATCAGAGCTCTTCGGTGGACATCATTTGACACGTAATCCTTCAAATGGATGCTATGTTATAATAAAGGTTTGCATATTAACCCCAAAAAATTATCTATTGGAATGAACACATCATACTGGTACCATTCTAAAGAAATTCCCTTGATGGATGGAATGTCCCTAATAATGATGCTTACATTACTATGGTGGAGGTGGAATGTATTCGTGTTAGGAAGCCATCGACAAAACCGCTCCTTTACAAGGTATTGTGGATGGTAGAAGTGAAAATGTGATGTACACATAGGTTCAAATATCTAGATAGACTATAGATCTGCCCCAAACACCTCACATGTCTTTGTTACCCAGTACGCCCTTTCCCATTCACTGGTGAAATTTCCCTCAAACCTGAAGTCCCATACCTTCCAAACATTAGTCTAATCAATGATATTTCTTCTAAATGTGCTCACATTATGATCTAGAGATTCTTCATGAACTGGATTGCTCCATCCAATAGTCATGGTATTAGGATTCAAGATGTAAATGGCTATGTTTTGTGTTTCCCTAGCTGGGTGAAAATTTCCCATCATATTGAATAGATTAAGTCTATCCATGTGTGTTACCAATGACTATGGCCTATCAGTCTAAAATAATATAATTGTCACATTTTCAAAAATAACGAAGTTCTATATTAGTAGGATGTCACGCAGAACGTAATCCTTTTGAGCTTTCATACACATACCATAAGTCATCTGATTGTTAGACATGACTCTTCTAGCATAAATAATATGAGGGTTTTTGATCATCTAGGTCCTCCTTGCAGCATTGGTAGCTTCCCTCTCTGCGTCATTCAGTTGAGCATCCATTTATCTCAATTCCTAAATTCACAACGGTATTTGTGAAATAAAATAGTGGTTTTTTACCCAAGATAGTCTATTGCGTGAAATATGAATTGAGAAAGTGAAAGAATGAGTCTATGTCAGGTGTGCGCAAGAATTGAAAATGGCGCAAAAGACCCCGAGGGTGTACACAAAAGTTAAACCAATTACAAGACCTTTTTCACAGAATCAACATATTTATAAAATGAGAGTGAAGGTTCCTGTCCTATGGAAATGTCAATGTCGGGACCCATGGCCTGCCCAACATAATTATTAGCATGGATCAAGCGATTCACACGCGCAGAAGGTGTTTGTGCACTAAAATATATATTTTGCGGCCACTAACCGTCTATTTATCTAGTTTTCAGTGTGACCCTCAGAATCTGGCCAAGGAGTCCCCCGTAAACATTGATTTTGAGAGGGGGGGCATTTTCTAGTACAAAATTTTTTCTAAGGGAATTTCAAAGAAAACCCAAGACATATATTGAATCAAGGGAAATCCTAAGATTCCTTGGGTAGTTGTGTACATGTTTTAAATGTTTCGCACAAGATTTTAAATTGCACTGACGATATTACATGACCAATGTGACGTCAAATGGAGTCCTTTGTAGTAACGTTACGTAAACCTTCCATGTTGCCAGTGTGATAGAAGGTTGGTCTGTGCAAAAGATTCAATAATGCACAGAAGATCTTCCTCATTTATGCAACGTAAAAGTGACGCTTGCACGCTGCTCATCTTGTAAACTACTGTCGAAGTCTAAGACTATAAATAGAAACATACCCTCTCACTTCATGGGATGGTGAAAGAAGAAAAATTGATGATATACTGTGTGAAATACATCCATTCCAGGACCATCTGAATGACATGGCCTCAACATACTAGATCTTACATGACTGGTCTCCTAGGGTTCCTCCTACTAGTAAGCCCACTAGGGCCCGATCCTCTACCCATTACTTTTACTCTTAAGGATTTTCATGTGAAATATTCTTATTGCATGTTTTCCCCTTATGTAGAGTTGATCTTGTGTGCAAGGCCTCCGCTTGTGTGCATCAAGTCATTTTGCACGCAACCACCCAATCTTGTGTGCAACCTCTCTTCATGTGTGCACCATGAAATCATTCATGCTCCAATCCTTGTGCACTCCATGAGTCATCATAACCCAAAGGAACCATGTATGTTCACCTCTTTCCCAAGACACCGCTATTATGTTCCAACATCACACGTAAGACCCACTGGTTTAGTACAAAGAGATTTTATGGACCCTTGGGTGGTGCTTCATATCACATTCCTAGGCCCTATGTTTTTTGTGTAGGCACGCTAATGGATATAGCGTCATTCCTTATCCACGCTAATGTGATCTCCTCAATGGATAACTCTAGAACCTCGCCATCATATGACATTGTTGGTGAATTTACTTCACCAAGGGTTAAAGTGTGCTAGTTATGTATGTCCAAAGGGTGAGGAGTAAATCATCATCATTCGATATATAGGATGTTAAACTAAAATGAACCCATGTTCACAACACATGATGTTAAACTGTGATCACCCCATATGCGACATGTCTTGGGGCATGAATTGGGTGAGAACCAACGCTTTCTCACTCCCCTCTTCCTTTGTGCTTCATCACAATGAGGACCTCAGACAGTCTCCACATAATCCCCAACAACCTATAACAGTTCGATTCAGGAATGATAGCCATATCCCCCACATATATATGGACCACTTATCAGGCTTCCCTCACAGAGTATGACCCAATATCTATCTCTATTGTTCACTAACCACACGTACGACCCGCTCCATTATTCGTTGTTTCACCATTGCACCATGACCGTTAGGTCTATGGTTAACTCTTGTTCCTCATATCGACCAATAATCACATGATATTACTGTGAATGGTGACAATGAAACCTACTATGAGCCATTTATCATGTATTCCGTATTACTCATCCAACCAAACAATATAGACATTGATATGTACCATATTCAGGCAAGGTACGTTGGAGGCCTCTCTAAGGCTCAACCCAATCACCAAACGGTCCTGACAACTTCATGTCAGTTCACCCTCATACCACATGATGTTAAACTATATTCCTTCTAACTATGTGTGTTACCTTCCCTATCTCATAGGAAGGGTATGTATGAATCCTCCCATAGGTCCAACCCCCAACACTGGAAATCATCTGTGTCCCCTTTGTTGGGACACACATCCTTGGTTTGTCCCTTAGTGGTGTTAGATAAGATCCTATGAATATAATAACACATAATAAAAACTCTAAATTCACAGTCCTACAACCATCCATGTCCCTATTTTGAAGGGTTGTGCACTATGTGTGATCCTCAATAAGTCTTCAGGTTGATGTCCTTTGTGTACACCCCAATTTTATGCTCAATCCCTAACTACATGGACTTTGCTTCCCCAACATGGGGATATATGGGAAGCCTATTCGAGGTTCAACACTGTCACCCATGTACCATACTAGTCTCTCCATATAGAAATTGTGTTGTAGAGGTTCATGCCTTAACTAGGGGATTCCACTTCCTTCGAGTCCCATCCATGCATCCACTCCAAAGATTCACCTCCTTAGGTGGCCCATCACCAATAAAACAACATAGAAATTGATTCCCACCAATTGGGATGTGTCAGATGCCTCCCTAAAGTTCTATCCCAACACCATAGTCATCTTCTGCGTGGTTACATCCCATTAGTCTCATACACAACATATAGTCATCCAACATCTATCCTGGTTTTACCTGGGCTGCCACATACGTGTGAGGTCTTTTCATCCACCTCTTCCCTTCTCCTAGAAGAAACCCGACCACTATCCACCTGTAATCCACCACATGTATCTTTTATGTTTTCATTTGTGCGCACAATAATTCATAAATTCTCATGCTATGTGGGCTTGGATCCCTTTTTTACATAAATTGTACATAGGATACCTCCTCGAGGTTCGATCCTAAACAATATTAAACCATGGTGTCCCCTTTGTCAGGACCAAATCTTCCTCGAATTTTTCATAATTGGGATTATGGATAAACCCATTCAGTAAACCTCTTGGGTGATCCCTCCTAGGGATATACCCATCTCATCTACTCCCATCAGTGTTTCGATTAGTTTGATCTGTCTTTGCTAGATGTAATACTCGCGAGATTCCTTGTGTTAAACATGGGAAGATGAGGAAAACCTCAGAGACATGCCTCTGGTAAAAAATTCAATGCACTCGACATGGGATCCCTCAAGACTCCGCACCATAATGAAGTCGCACCATAAGGTGAATAAAACCATGTGTACCAGTGTTTTAGTGTCCATACACTCCAGTGATTTCCAATGTGAATACTCCCCTAACCGAAGGTTTCTATCCTGACTTGACCCCATGTAATGTCCTAGAAAAAGTGGGGTGATTAACTGGTGTCCAAGAAGATATGTCACCAAGAATAGTTTCACAAAAATGTCCTAAATTTATGAGGGAGAATCAGACTAAGACACAAATTCTGAGTAGGAATCCATCGAAGGAGGAACTACCATTTCATAATGTCGTTACAATGCAGGGGAAAATGTCCCTGAATAAGTGATGGATGATCCTTCCATTGAAAAGCGGAAGTTTGGGGCCAGAACCAGTAAATTGAAGAATGATGGTGAACAACCTAGTGAATTTTTTAGAAACAGAATGTCCTTACCCTTTTTCTATCAAAAAGGAGGATTTGTTTGAAATGATGGGGAACATTAATTGAATAATGTATGATGATTTTTGTTTATAAGACTCAATAGACTTCTAACAGGAATTACCAACATAATTATTTCTCAAAACCATGCATAGTCCTCTTATCTATTAGTTGGTGGTATAATATTATTATAAAGACTGACATTTTCAACCTATCTACCCTGACTATCTCTCTATGGAATTTTATGACCACACATTATAGGTACCTGGTTATCTTGGGGTGGTAGACATGATTTTCTATGTACTACATACTCTCCCTATAATGCATGAATAATTTGGAACTCCTAATAAATATGACCCCAATCATCACAAGAGGAGAAATTATTACCAAATTATTGAATAGATCCACTATACCAGTGATGATCCCTTTGTATATTTGTTTAAGATGCCACTTTTGAGAACATCAAGAGTCTAGGTTCAAAAATCCACCTATAATAACCTTTTTTATGAGTTTTATACCACTTAGTGACCACTAATAACACAAATATACCATTGTTTCTATATTAAAATGATTTATACCATTAGGGAATAGTCTAATATTCTGAAATTAGTATAGAAATAATTTGGTACCACTCAAATAGAATAATATGTACAAAGGAACCTCTTGAATATTTGTTTAGAGAATTACTCACCATGAACCATGATAGTATAGAATCATGTTAGTTCAATAAAATACAAAACATACATAATTATTGACACGGTTTAATTAAGTAAAATTAGGATGTCATGTATCCACACATGAAATAGATTCAGTATGATTTATTTCTCCAAAAACAGGGACTCAAAATTACTGTATAGGAAAAGAATATCATTATGTTTATATGTCAAAAATATCCATAGATATCCTTTAATTAAAAATAATAATCTTGAATAAATAAAAAAATTAGTTAAGATGTATCTAAACCTGGTGAAACACTTTGACAATCGACCATTAAAAAACCTCTCATGCATATGGGTGTAGATCCCCTCCAACCATGTGTGGCCTCAAACTCTAGAACTAATGATGCTTGATCAGTTTACAAACATCATCATTATTTTATACTATAAAATCTACAACCCAATGTGGGGAAAATATTCCTAGGTCTCTTCATTCCATTTATCCCAAATCTTGTTACCTTTTCCCTTGAGAAATTCAAATATACACTTTATTTGAAACATAAAATTGTAGATCTTGTTTATTATAGCGAGACTAACTTTTCTATCAACTCTAAACAACCTTTGTATGTTATTTAATAACTCTAGATTTCTTAAAATTCCATTGTATATCCTCTTGGTTGAGAATTATTATCATAAATTAAATATTTTTCTGATAATGATATGGAAGATTCAGACATAACTATATATTTAGTTCCTACATTAGGGTTCCCTATAACATTGAGGTAAAACTCATATCCCAATCAGATACAATATAATTTGGTACTCAATTCAACCTTACAAATTACTTGATATAAATTTTGAAAATATAATCTACATAGATTTATTATCTAATTTTAATGATGTTTTCTAAAATTACAAGGAGTTAAACTGAAATTATTATCTTATTATTATTCGTGATATTTTTTATAGTTATTTTTAAATAAATAGATTTCCAAAATATGTTATGAATTTTAATTTTTACAAAGTTATTTTCAATGTAATATTTTTATCATCAATAATCATTCTATATAATCTATCTTCCAAAATCATTTTTCATCTATGATGGAATCCATTGATATATGAAATGATTTATTGTTGATATTAACCAACGATACGATTCTTATATTTTTTAAAAAAATATGTTGGTGGTGAAAATATATTTATGTAACACATTTATCTTCCACACTTTATACATTGATAAAACAATTATGAGACCCGCTTATTTTTTCATGAATTATTCTATTATTAAAAGATGAAACTATTATGAGTACAATAAATTTAAAGTAGTTTATGATGTGATGAAATGTTTATGAAACCCATTTCGTTTAATGGGTATGATATTTTAAATGTTTTCTCTTTTTGTAGAACAGATATATATGATTTACAATTTGTTATCAATAGTAACTACATCTCCATCAAATGCATCATGTAAAGACTTCTATCTCATAAGATAGATAGGACTGAAATGGGGAGCAAACCTATTAAAGAAATGGACGTTGTCCTCTATGGAAGGATGGAGTGTGAACCTTGACTACAATGATGGTTTGGGGAGTTAACACATTCTAGTATGATATCCATGGAAGTAATCCTTTACTACTATGGAAATGATTTTATATTCTTATGTGTATTAAAAAAATCTCTTTCATATGCCAATGTTACACTTATATACTCATGTTGATTCGTTTTCTAATGATTCAAGTCATTTGAACATACAATATTTATGACATTACTCAAGATTGTGACTATTGATATTCATGGTATGGTTTTAAAATGTTATTCTCATATTATCGCACATTAATTCTCATGTTATTCTTACTTATCTCCCATTATTATAATTAATTAACATATGAGTTCACAATTACATATGTTTTATTCTGAGGTTATGAATAGTGGATTTATGTAGATTATGTCAAATAAGAATACTATGTGAGGATATATTTATTTGATATGATGATGAACTTCCAACAAATGAAAATATTTTTTCCACTATACAAAGGACCTAACCATTATGATCCCCATTCATGAGTTTTTTTAATGTAATGAGTATTCATATAAATAATTTAAAGTATTTTTTTTAAATACTCAGTTATAATAGTATGAATATAAGGATATGATTAGTTATCATTTATAAACAAGGATGTGAAAAAAAAATTATGTTTTATAGGTATATTTCGAAGGAAATGTTTTGGGGTACATCTAAGGATAAGACTAAATATGAACCTATGCATTGTAAATTGTCCTAGAATTTTGGAAGTAAATAGGGTATGTGATTTAAAATCTAATAAATCCATGTATTGATAATAAAAGTGGATGTGACCCAATAATAGTGTCACCTTGGATTAATAACACAAAAAATGGTACAATAATATTGTAATTATTTTCAGCTGTTTCTTAATTATGGGTCGTGTTTCACATCTAGTTTGGAGCACCTCGTGTATATAATTTGGATATTGAAAAAAACATTATAAACTATATTGAAGGATATTAATAATGTACATGAATGAAATAATTTAAGACTAATATTTCAATTTTTTTTTAAATGTTGAATGATTTAGATATAATATATATATCTTCCTAATTATCGTGTTTAACAATGTGAATATTTTGACTCACACTATAATTTTTAGTTATATTCGATGGTGGGAACCCAAACAAAATAGATTTAAGTTGGATGTTGTAAACAATTATTTGATGAGAAAACAAATGGGTTGATAAATTGAGTAAAGGATATATTGATCTTTAAAAATAAGTTATCATGTTATATGATTAGTTACAAACACCTTATCTAACACTTGGACTCACCAAAGTAGTGAAAGAATGAATTTTATGTGATTTAGAGTGGTAGAGACCATAGTGGAATGAAGAATAAATATGTCATATTTTGAGGAATGTGTTAATTGTAAATCTAGGAAAATATTCAAATTAATGAGATGATGTTTTTTGTGTTTAGAAGATGGGTAGAGATTAATCAATTTATGTTGGAAAATGACAATTGTTAGTTATGAAAGGATGTGAATTAATGCCTTCCTAATGAATTATCACTAGATGATTGTTTTAACATTGGATTGTATGTGAATTATTTGAATTGATTTTATATGGGGAATTATCATAAAGTGATTTAGAATGATGTCATGTGTAAAGGTTATACTACAAATAATTAAGATACTATGAGTTACATAAGAATGGGATGGGGTTTTATGGTAGTATTGTTTACGATAAACTTGAGAATAATGAATAAATTGATGTTGATGAATAATATGACATTTTTTATATTTCACATTAAAAGTAAATTGGTATTAAGGAATTATATGAATTATATATGTCAATGGTTTGTGAATTATGTAGAATGATTGAAGTGTTTATATGTTAAAATTCATGAATTTTAAAATTTATATGTATTTTTTGCATAGGTTTTTATCTTAAAGATTTGAATAAGTATGATTAATGATACTGATGAACTGAATAATGATTTAATATAAAATTGATATTTCATGGAATTGACCTAACTAAGGGATGGATAACCCTTAAAATTATCATGATAAAGAGATATTTTTTTGGATAAGGAGATGATTGATATGGATAATGAATGTTAGATAGTACTGATTACCTTGGATCTTATTAATTTTTTTTTGAAATGGTATTTTATCCTATCATTGTTAGACTTTACCTTATTTTTAGATTTAATGAATATTTCATATAATAAATATTTTAGTTATATAATAAGGAATCATGTTTATTTTCAATAATCTATTCTTTTAGATTAGGTCATTACCATGTTTTCAGAAAATACATCATTAATGTATTCAAAAATTTGATATGTGGAAAAAGAAAGAAACTTACTAAAATTTTGTGGAGTACTATTATGTTGATTTAGAAAATTTTGGTGGTCAGAATTATAAATTTTTACTTCTTAATGGGTTACAATGATAAAAAAGCGTGGAATGATTTGTGTTGAATTCAGGAAAATGTATTGGTAATTAAGGTATTATTTCACAATTTATCAGCTTCTAAATATTAGATAACTGATTTAAACAATATCATATTTTATAATAATTAGAGATTGGAGGAATGAAATATTAAACTTATATAGATCTTAAGATCAGTTAGTTCTTCAGGAATAACAAATTTATGATCATTTATTAGTGTGAGAGATGATAACGAAATTGATCAAGGCACTTCCAAATGAAAAAATTGAGCTTATAATGTAGAATTATGTACACTATGTATATCGTCTCATTAAAATTCACAAATATTAAAAAAAAATTGGAAACAAACTTATACCTTAAATTTTTAGGAATGAAAAGTCTTTTAATTTATTATATATTTATGGATTTTTGGTTCTACACTTTATCCTGAAAATGTAAACTATCAATATCTATAAGCATTTGTGTGTTATTTTAATTTTCTATGACCATGTTTTCACTTCCCACCTATAGTCTAATATTTTGAAACCAATTGTGTCTTATTCCATTTGAACTACAGAAATCCATTTTCATCATTTCAAAAAGATTTATTATTGACCCATTCTATGATATGAGTATCCCACAATGGGATTTTCAAATTTTAAATAAATTTTTATCAAAATAAAAGTCAATTTACATAAATTAAATTTAATTGGGGGTAATTTTTTAAAATGGTATTTTTTTATTTATTAAAATTATTTTAATCATTTAAATATTGTTTGGAACACACTACACTAAGTTTTAACAAACAAAGGAAAACTATTATTATTATATAAATATTATTATTGTTACCTAGAGATTAAACATGGAATAATAACTACCAATAATTTTTTTTAATTATAATTTCTTATATAATGAAATGTTATTGCCAAAAATTATTTAAGTTTATTTAAAGTCTTTATATGTTTCATAAATTCTATTTTCTAAAAAAATATTTTTTATTTCTCTTTATTAAGAATAATAAAATTAATTTTAGAATCATTTTTTAAGATAAATTGATAAAATAATATTTTTTGTAATAATCATGAAAAAATTATATTAAGTTAACATTTTTAGTCATTTCTGAAAATATTATTTATTCGATGAATGTTAATGAATACTCATTATTATAAAGAATTTTCATTTTTAATGCTTCAAAACCATATTAAAATTAAATTATTTTAATGGTAATTTCAATTAAATTATATATCTAATAATCTAAATCAATACATTAAAATAATTTTAACTAGGAATTTGGATATTAAAACATTGTAATCTGTTAATCATTTTACTCTTCGAAATCCCGAGTTGTTATCAAATCCAGGGGAAAATTTTTAAATTCAAATTTTACAATATTGTGAATGTATTTAAGAAAATTTTATTTAATATTTCAGATAATTAGAATTTATTTTTCAAATATGATCTATATATTTGTTTTCGAAAATAATTAATAAAATAGTAAAAAAATCACCACAATTTAGGTGAAAATGGGTTTACTAGGGGATGAACTTAAAATACTTATGTTTAAATTAGTATAAAACATGTAATATTACAATTTTATTTCCATATATCTATATTATACCATAAATGATAAAACAAATCATCATTTAAAAATATTTTTTAATTGAATGACGTTATTTTTTTCATTCTTCTATTACATTTATATATAGATTCGAAGTGGGTTGTCTTCCCCACTTATAAAATAATATAACTAAAATTCACTTCATCTCACCAATTAAAAAGTATAGCTTTTAAAAAACATGGAAAAATTCAACCCAAATGTTATTATCCATTTTATAGATCTTCTAAACCTCAAAAACACCAACTATATAGTCTATAATAATATATCAAAAGGTGATTCATCTAAGAGAAGGTAATTTTCGTCACCTCTGTTATTCTAATATATATTTATTTTACAACATAAAATATTTATTAACAACATAAATAATTGAATAATTTATTACTAATATAATTATATGTAATTATTTTAGGGTAATATCATATATTATTCACCTCTTCCATCAAATGAGAAAATAAAATTCATTAATCATGTTTAGGATGGATTACTGCCTTGCAAAACGAAGTAGTTTTCTTTCTATCACAATTTATCATGGATTGTAATGATTTATTGAAATAATATTTATATATAATATATTTAACCTATCTATAATTTTTTAATTAGAATATCTTGTATGTGTTTTTACATTCCATTTTGTGATGGATATGACATCAACACTCATGTGCATGATGAACTACCACCAAACAAAGTGGTGTGACTCTTTTTCATATATGATTTACATGGAAAGTATTGATGGTAAATTTGAATAATATAAATTATATTTAACAAATAATAATTATTCTATTATTATAAAATATTATATTCATACATTTAATTTTTTATATAATATAAAATTGTTCATGCATTTGTACGTTCAACAATCTTCCAGAATATTGTGTTTTACATTTTCCCTAAAGAGGATATCAATCAGTATAAATACATTTATACTAAACATATATGATTTTTATATCTTTATTTTCAATTTTTATATAAAATAATCAATGATAAATATTATATGATTGGAAAAAAATATACATGAAAAAAATATAGTTACCACTTGATACGTGATTTTAACAAGGAATGTTAAACAATCGGGTTGTAGGTGATCATAAGTAAATCTTATTTGGAATGATATATATAGTTATTATTATTATGTATATATATAATAATTTTTTAATTATATAGTATCTTATAATATATGTGAAATAATTTTATGTATATCGTAAGAGAATTATATTCTCTCTTTCATTTTTGGTAGACATATGAATGTTCTTGACTCATTTCATTTTTGTGGTTTATATACTACACCTTGTACCATTAATATCATTAATATACTATTTTAATGTTATATAATGTTTCATTTTATATTTTGATATATTAGGTCCAATGATTCAAAAGAGTAATTAAGAGGTAATGTATTT
Organism: Viscum album; assembly: GCA_963277665.1. Taxonomy (NCBI): domain Eukaryota; kingdom Viridiplantae; phylum Streptophyta; class Magnoliopsida; order Santalales; family Viscaceae; genus Viscum; species Viscum album. The sequence goes on from OY728156.1 coordinate 325,223,645, forward strand.
TCATATCACTTTTAATTTCGTTGTGACACATACCATATGCACCACTAAATTAATATACATGTTTTATGTACATCCAAAGAATGTATTTTTGGATCATATTCATAATATTATTGGATTTTACATAACATATTATGTTTCTCTTGTACATGGTGTTCAATATTAAATAAAAACCATTGTTGTATGTGATATTCATCTCGATTTACCTTCCTTGAGGTATATGTTATATTGTGAACCTGTCATATTTTATAAGGTCTTTAAAAATACCCTTTAAAAATTTAATAACATGAATTTATTATTTATCATTATATTTTAATATAATATTTATGACTTACATTAATTGAGCTTGCAATTATATGTTACCAATGTTTTAATGATTTTAGTTTACAACCTCATTGTTTGTTGGGATTTGTTTCTGATAATAATCTCAGATAATCCATCTATAATGAAGGTCATGAATGTTTTTATCCTCTTTTTATGTCATTATAATCAATGCAATCTATTCATTTTTCTCTATGTATATACCTAATAGACTAAAATGTAATTTTTGAGAGAAATATTTTTTATTTTTAACATAGATCAAAACCCATTTTCTCTTAAAATAATTTTTTATCACAATTTTTCTAAAAATGTATCCAAAATTATTCAAATGATTTATAAAATGATCATGTTTCTAGGATTTAATTTTTATAAAATATATTAAAACGATTATACATATTATTTTCTAATAATTTAACATTATGATTTTATAAGAGTTGTAAAAGGAATCCTTATTTTAATATATTTGACATGAAAATTATTTACGATCATCATTAGCATTATTTTCTTTTGAATGATCGTTTATAATTTTTCTATTTAATTGTTGATGAATATTATTAAAACATTTAATTTTTTTAAAAAATATTATTTAAAAAGTTTAATTTATAGATTCCTAATGAATGATATAAAATTACTAATATATATTCCATTATATGTTTTCAAAATTATTTTCATGAATAGTTATTTCCAAAATATTGATAATTTTTTTTAAAATAATGATTTTCATTTAATGTTCAATTTCATAATGGAAACTACCTTGTTAAATATCTTCCAAAATCATTTTTGATCTAATATAACAAAAAATGAAATAACTTATTGTTTCATGTGGATATAAACCAATAATATAATTCTTTGAATTTCTTTCAATTATTATTTTTATGACGAAAAATATGTTTCTGAAATAGGTTTCACTTCCATGAGTTATACAATGTTAACATTAATATAAATCCAACTTCATATTTATTTGTTTTATGGTATAATTAAATAATGAAGTGATTATGAAACATTCCATTATTCAATAAATTATTATATAATTAATGGTTTATGAAACACATTTCATTTAATAAGAATGATATAATGAAATTTTTAGAATCTTTTGGTAGATATGTGTATTATTTACATTATTTGACAGCTAGGACCTACATCTCACTTCTACTCAATGGTTAATGATTTATATATCATTAGATAGATATGATAATAATGGGGAATGACTTCATTCAGTAAGGGACTTTTTCTAATATGGTGGTCTGGATAGTGGACCATGACTTCTATAATTGTTTAGGAGTGGAAGTTTCCATTATGATATCCTTGGTAGTAATCCATAACATGGATAGAAATGTTATTATATTATTTTGTGCATTCAAAAAATATATATTTGATTACAATTTTATACTATAATGAGTCATGTTCATAGATTTGTAGATGATTTTTATCTTATGTGCTTCTAATATTTATTCCACGACTCATGATTATGATCTTCGATATGTACGGTATGGTTTTCAAATGGTTGGATCATGATCTCATAGACTTATTCAAAAATTTTCATTATGTATCTTTCTAATTACCCATAATTAACATCTCATTTAACCCATTACTAGGATTCCAATCTCCATTATATGATGTAATTTTTAAAATTTGGTATTTCTGAGAGGAGTTAAATGTATGGAGATCGTTATAGGATATGTTAAATATCATTCCAGAAATGTAAATATTTCATGTCCCATCTCGAAAGTCACTACACCATTAGGATCCTCAAGCATATGTTTTAATAATTTAATTAGTATTTCCATAATGAAATATAATATAAATGTATTAAGATGTTGGGATTAAATATAATTACCATCAATATTAAATGTAATTGATTAAAGAATCAGATCACTTCGTTGAGGTGGTAGTCCACACATATGAATTTGAAATTTTAACATATTCCAATAGGTTGGAAGGTAAAAAAGGTAAATATAATGATTTAATTATATAAAAATATTTAAGTGATATGTCATATATAAATTTTATTCCCATAATAATAACCATCCATGAAATATAGTAATGTAAAATGAATATTATCACAACTTGAATAGTGTGAGATGTACTTATGGAAAATCGATACATTTTCATCCCATTTTATAGAAATATAGTTCATAATATAGGTTTTTAATTATAATATAATTTTTACATATTTGGGATACTGAATTTTCTATTTTATGAATGATATAATTTATTTATAGTAGGTAAAATAATAATTAAAAATAATGAGTTCAGTTAAGGTGATTATATGTTCTTTGAGACAACTATTTTTGGTCACTGTAAAATGATATTGTTTTGGCCTTCTATGAATACCATAACCTCTATAATGTTTCAATTAGTGTTAATAACATAACATGGTAGAGTATGTTTTATCTATACGAATCAATGTTGCGTGAATAATAAGAATGGAGGGGTTCCCTATTATAATTTTGGGGAGCATATTCTTGGAATTTCCTAAAAGATTAATCTATATTAACATAATTATAAATAAATGTTGCTTCAAATTTCAATAAATAGAAATGGGTTGATATAAAATTAAATATATCTTCTCACATGTCCTATTTTTTTGGTAATATGTTTTATAATAAATTTAACAAAATATTCTTTTGATTAAATATCATTCTTGTCAATTTCAGAATGAATATTTTTTTTACATAAACGATAAAACAAAAAGTTTGTATTCTAATATTATATGGTAAATTAAAAAAAATATTTAACATCGATCAGTAATGTTCTCAGAACAAATTAGGTCTATCATATTAGATTACATTTAAAAAAATTTAAAATCATCTATTGTATTTGTTTCATTAAAAGGTAAAATATTTTTGTGGTACTGCATAAGAATTTATGTTTATTATATAATTACTAAAAAAATAAAAAATAACATGTAATGAAAATAACATTATTTGGCTCAAAATAGACTCATATATTGAATTGTGACTTTCATTTTTCCCTATGTGGACACATATTAAGTATTTGAAAATATGAGAGTTACATTTAGTGGATTTATATGATTTATATATTTTATAATTAATTATTATAGAATTTATTGAATTAAAAATAAAAATGTAGTTACTAAGGTGATAATGGTGTGATTTACAACATACACTAAGAATTAAAATGTAAAATAATATCCTTATAACTATTATTACACTAGATTTAGATAATAAATCCTTTATCAAGGACATAAATTTTTCAATGATTACTATTAATTATGACAACAAATTTAAGGGAACAATTTAGAAAATTTTGATCCTCTAAATTTAAAATATGAAATATAATTTTCCACATTAAATTTCAATTATTGGAAGAAAATAATTTTAAAATAAATATAAAACACAAAATTAACCCAAATTTTTGGAAAGAAACATTTTTTGATGATAAAACATGGTGCATTATTATCCCATTCCGAAAAAACTATTAAATTATTGTTAAAAAATATAATTATGTACTTATAATATTTATATTTAAATATAATCATTAAAAAATTGTTTATAATTTTTGTAATATTTAAATACATTATTCCCATAAAATAGTCATCAAGAAAAATGACTTTTACTTTCAAATGATTTTAATTCTATTTTATATTTAATTTATAACAAATTAATATACAAATTTATATGTAACCATTCATTTTTCATAATTTACTTTTTTTTACATCGTTTTAAACAAATTTATTGGTGAAAAATATCTCTTAATAACATTTCAATAATGTAGTGTGGTTCATTTGAACCGTGAATTGTGTTTAATGTGAGTTATGAAAGAAATAAAATTATTTCAGTAAAAGTAAAAAATATATTACACAAAATTTATAGGATTTAAATTTATTTCGAGAAACCCACAAAAATTTATTGATCATTGATACCCATGTGCGATTGTTCTATTGTTAGAGGTATGTGAATAATAAGAAATGATATTAAAATTATGATGCAATTTTTTTTTGAATTTAATAAATCTAGGAAAATTTTAAATTAACAGTCCTTACATTGTAAAAACATGGACATAATTTATGATGAGTAGATACATTTTTAGGAAAACATAAAATACTTGGTAGATCAAATAAAAAAGAGTTATAACTTTGTTAAAGAATAAATCATGGGTGAAGGTATTCCTCTAGATTTCATTAATGACTTTTTGTGGTTGTTCATCATTAATCCTCGATCTAATAAACCAAATTCCAACAAATCCATGAAAAAATATCCTCTCAAATCTGAAGGGTTATTATTTTTACCCTATAGATTAGTTATTACGGTTTATATAAATATTATATATTGTCAGAGGTGATTTATTATGAAAAATGATTTAATAATTAATTAATTCATATTTTAAATACTCCATAAATCATTTACCATCAAAAACATAATTGTGGAATATATTTTTTAGCTTACATAGTTTAAAACAAATTTTTTACATTTAATGGTTGTCTCTGTATCCCTATATTAGACTTCATTATGGAGTAAATTCATTATTGAAAAAATAATTATTTTTGTTATTTGAAAAATTTAATATTTTTAATTTATAGATATCAAAATTACATGATTTCATAATAATATGCCATATCTATGAATAGATCTATTTTTTGAGAAATTCAAATATTTTGACCACTAAATTTGTATCATTACTATTAATCACATACTAAATACTGATTCCAATAACTCTAATATAAAATCATTCAATGAGAAACACTATATAATTCTATAATATAATATTTTTCTATCATCACATTGCTGAGATAAAATTGATAGTTACAATCAAGTTAGTTATCCTATATAGAATGAAGATAGATAAAATTTCAATTATTATCATATTTATAGGAAAAGATTAATGGATATTTTATACTCCTCTAAAATCAAGTAAAATATCATATACACTTAGTAGTGAAAATAACATATCTATACAAAAATAAAAAAACATTTAAATCCAATAAAACCACCATCAATGTAAAAAATAAACCTAAAATCATAATCTACTAAATCATCTATCTTTAATAATTATTACCATTAGTAACATATTTAAAAATAATTATTTTCAGAAAATTATTTTTTACACCTATATAATTTTATGCATCGATATCACACTGACTAAATCATTCTATCCTAATATCAAGAAACACAATGAAAAGAATCAATATTAAATAAATAGAGGAATCATTCCAGAACATTAATTCGAAAATATATGTTTTTATATAATCATTTAATATATGGAAGAGTTATGTATAGAACTAAACATACCACAAAACATATAAAAAATCATAATGAAATGTCATCATATCCCAAAAAAATTATATCACATTGCATATATTCTAATCACCAAATGAATGACTAAAAGTAAAACCAATGAAAATATAATTATTATGTCAAATATATTTGTGTAAACATATTTCTTATGTTACCAGTATTGGATAATCCATATTTAGAATGATAGTGTATAATTTATACATGTTACATCCAAAATAATTGACTGTCTTGTTCTTAATAATATTATAATTTAGTGGATTTATTTTTTGTATGATAAAAATTAAATCACCAAAATGAGATAAAATTATATTATCTTTTTTCACTGAAATTATTTTTCTTCCCAACCTCTCAATTGATACACAAAAAACCATTGGTGAATTTAAAAATTAATTTCTAAAAAATTCTTCATAATTACTCTTAACTCATATATATTGAATTGAAAAAAATAATTTTCTTTGATTATAATAATACATACTGATTTCCTCTTTCATAGTTTTCATTCCAATAAATAAAAAATTTAAATAAATAACCACAAATATAAAAATAACATTATAGAGAAAAATATTTCTGAATATTCTAAAAGTCTCTAGATTTTCAATTTTCAAAGTGGGGTATAAAATTAACACTAAATATTTATAAATCTATTATAAAATCAATAAAACTCTGCAGGAAATAGTTTGAATTTTTTATTTAGATTAATTTTTACATTTTATAGTGATATACAATATGGCTAAAATATCTCATATGTTTACAAAAAAAATTATATATTTTTTTTCGATTTAGATATTTCCACCGCCATTATAGATTTTTAAGATTATAATGAATATTAAAGACATTGCTAACTAAATAAAATCGAATTAAAACTTATAATATCATTATATATTATCTTATCAATCTAAAAAACCCAATGTAACATTCATATCATAGAATAATTGAAAAAAAATGGACAACTAAAATATGTCTTGATAATGAATCCATATATATGAGTATTTTATAACATAATTACTTTTAATTCATAATGAACACATAAGAACCACCTGAATATATTAATTTTTTTAATGAATAATATTCACAAGGATTTCTAGTATTTCACCCCACTCCTAGAGTCCCATAAATTATGCTCTATGATGAAGGGCCAATAGGACTCAAGAAAAAATCCCTATACACTAATATATTCCTAAAAGATGTGAAGGTGTATTTGACAATGTTGGGGAGACTATACCATTTTTTGACAATAATAATAAAAATATTTCAATAGTTAACAATGCTACGAATACTATAAATATAATTATGCAGAAGAATATATGAAATAATTTCAATAATAAAACAAATGAATCAACTAATAATATAAGATAAAAAAATAAATGTCATTACTATAACAAAAAATCATATAAGATATCCCATACCATTATGTTATATGTTTTTACAAAAAATCCAAAAAATGATATCTATTATGGTGAATAATAACCCCTGTTATATATTCCATCCAATCTATGCACCCACGGTGCATTCCAACACAAAAGGACCAACCTTTGATTATGATCCATTACCTAATCTCAAGCCCGTAAATTTTGAAAATGCCTTGATGGTCATGTGAATTCTGTGAATATAATCTCCATAAGCCACCACCAATATTTTTTTTCCTACATTGATATTTTTATAAGGTTTTGTAAAACATAAATAAATAGTGATGGGATACACATATCAAATTAAATACTTGAGTTGTGCTAAATAACCATAAGGATGAATTTACTTGTATCATTCATAGATGAAGTGGAACGATGTTTCCACAATCCATCAGGCTGAAATAACCCTTGAATCCCCAATAATTCCAATAACACATGGAATAATATTCCAACCATTTCCACACATGTGACATGACAGTTGAACCTAAAAGCCCATTTGATAATATATATGTGTATCAAAACACCCTTATAAATCCATTTAATATATCATAATCACAATAGTATCCCAATATACCACGTAATGTAAAAATAGTACCTTGAAACTTCCAGGCCAATTGGTATCAACATCATCGAATCCATATGTTCAATATGATGGTCTCACATAATCCTCAGTGGATTCATGTGGTGAGAAACTCTTAAAATATTGATGGATGACATTATACCCTATGATTCTAAATCTATATAGTCATTCACCCACATAAAGTGGTCAAAAACAGCTCATTATGTTGTAATCCTATGTGAACATGACCCAAATGGAGGTTTCGACTGATATTGGTGATAGGAAATTAGTCAACCAAAAAAACATGAATTCAATGAATATCCATCACAATATTTGAACCTCATCCCACACCACAACATGTGTTATCTCTTACTACCTTCACTTTATGTAACATATCGAATCAATTCTAATGATTAAAGTCACCACAAGTATCACTGGTCAAGTGCAACACGTTCTGTTGGAACTCACATTGACATAAAATATTTTTTTCTAAATTTATCATCTGGAAGAACCTACACAACCATATCGAATATCATATTGAAACATACCATTAGATACCCTACTCAAAAACAATTAAATTAACACGAATAATTTCCATCATGTACTTCCATTACCAATAGAACATGTATTTTTAAAATAAATAGTATTACATAAACCACCCCATTAATGCGTACTTATTATGTATTTAACAACACACATATAAATGAATAGAAACCTAGGTACCACATAACTTATACCAATTTATTATCACTCAGTGGGGACCCATATATAATTTTCACTAAAACTGAAGAAAACTAAGAATCATAGAAATTATCTATAATATAGAATATGAAATTGGATAAAAATTAATTTCATTATTGTGAGAGAAATTAATAATATAAGTAAGAGGTCCAGTATCCATATTTCTAGCTATCCAATACAATGTTAAACTACTAAATATAAGCCCCAAAAAAGTAGATTCAATGAAAAAAGAATTGGAGTGTAAGATATATCCCATGTTGGATGGGTTATGAGAAATGTGTGAAGAAAATGGAGGTTTAAGAGTTAAATAAGAAATGAAAAAAATATGATTTTATCACCTTTAATGTGACACACTCTCTATAAATCTATGTAGTGCCACTATCCTAATAACACCCCACTCGACCCCTTTAAACCACATGTTTAGAAAAACCAAGTTCCCAACCTTGATGTTATCTCTTCCCCATTGCACCAAATCCCATGGTTGATATCCCACCCTTAAAATTTTTATATATCTGTGATATAGTTCAAATGTGCCACATAGTTTGGGCTAAAAGATTATAAATAACATTTTTCCAACCATGATAATATTTTTGTGTCTACCAGGTAATGGTTTTCAAGGAATAATAAATCAAAAAATGAACAAAATCCCTGAGACACTAACCAGGAATTAACCATCCTCCTACAAACACCTAAGTACAATCTTGTCTTCATAATTCACCAAAAGGTCAAATAAATGTTTGGTCTAACCATCAATATCAATGGTCAAATTCCCTTATAATTTCCCTACCTTATCAAAATTCCTTGATGTAACTAACTCTTTGTCTTATAATAGATTTTCCCCATGTAATGAGGTTTCATAGTAAAATGAAAACATACATACACATGTCCTAAACACTACCATGTATTACCCCAACCAATAATGTATAATTAAAACTGTCAATCCCTACCTTAGGAAGTATTTACTAGGTCGCATCCAAACCAAATCCAATAATCAATTAAACCCACAAAATAACTAGAATCTAGCTAATTTATCTATAACATTTCCACCTCATACACCATTATCATTCATTCAAAATAATTATACATCGATGATCATAGAATACCTATAACCTTATTTCACTACCATGGATACTACGAACATACAATATCAAATTCAAGCACCAAGATGTTTTTCATATTACTCGAAGTATGTTCTGTAAGAGGAGATGCACATACTATTGGACATAGACCCCACATTTTGGTTAATAACATACTACTATAACATACATGTAATATAGAATCCCATTTAACCACTCTTTGTTCAAATCCCATTCCTATCCCAAATCGCTGAGTCTGATATGGTCCCCATATCCCAACTATATGAGGTTTCCTCTAATAGATATTGTTATATATTCCCATTAGCCTCCACACTAAACAGTCATTTGAAGGCAACTCATACAATGTCCAATCCTAGCCTCAAAGCCCACCCAAGAAGTGAATTGTCTATAGCTCACTCCTCGGTGGCCTGGGCATGTCCCTAACTTGAATGCCTATCTGATACTCCATATTGCCCCACATTTAGATAATTTAATCACAACATACAAGAAACCCTGATATTTTCAACCATCTTGAATAAATCTTTTTTGTTAGTTTTCATCATCTATCAGCACCAGATTCACTATGTTTGAGATTGATTTAAATAAGAACATGTTGTTCTTCATCTTCATGGCATGCCTCAAACCATCCATGAACCTTCTCAACATGGAACATGTATCCCCAACAATAGAGTATGAAAAAAAAGATATATCCATGATCACCTTTCATAATCCATGACCATTGTGAATCCATGTTATTGGTTCAAGAACATTAGATCTAAATCCTCTATTAGTGTCTTGGGAGACAATTTATTAGAGACCGTAGTCTTGATTTCCTTCCATGATGGATCCTCATATCTACCTGCATGTACATGAACATATCACAGACAATTATATAGTTACATAAGCATATAAATAGTTATTTTCACCCTCAACACTGGGGGACACTCCATAGAATTGATTATCTTCTACACAGGCTATATCCAATATCTTGTTCCATATAATCCACCCTCACCCAAAAAAAGAAGTTTGTGGAAACTGGAATCTCCATGTCAGATAAACCATGGAGATAATAAATATATTCTCCCTGGTTAATACATTGAATAAATCTTACCATTCTCATCCTATGATACTCATATTTCCATGGCCTAAAATCAATTAAATGTTATAGATGTCTCACTTAGTGCAAAACATTTACATGCAGTTTATAATCATCCTACACTTAATGGTACTCATACTTTAATCCTTTATCCCACCATATAATATCCCTCTTAACACTTCACCATATCCCACCGAGGTGTCATCACACTAATGAAAAATATCCATGATCATTACCAACAATAACAGCCAAATATTATAAATCTGGATATATTTGACAAATATTTAACATAAACACTATTACACTTCACTACTACACCAAAATGAGATATCATCCAACAACATGGGCCCAAACGTAACCATGTAAGAATCATGTATCATATTCAATGAATACCAAAAACTATTTTCCTAATATGGATTAGTAGAGAGCCCTAAAAATATGCTATTCTGAAGAACATTCTTTATCCTTCTTTTGAAATTTTAAAATTCTCAACCCTTTTATTTTTTTCCTTTTTACCCATGTTACATTTAGTCTCCACACAAACTATATAAAAATTGTATGAAATATCAATATCGTGATGGAAGATTATCATGGGTTAGCTAATGAGAATTAAACTAAGAGGCTATTTAGTGAAACTATGATTTTCCAGTTGTCAGTAGTTAAAATATTATAAACTACATTCCAATATTCCATTTTCTGTGAAAATAATTACATAAAGAAGATATTTAGTAAAACATTATTTATCTAGTTATTTCTTGTTTAAATATATTTTACCTCTTTCCCATATTCGATGTTCTATAAAAAAATTACAATAACATACATATGTCATGTAAACCAATGTTCATATCATGATTCATGAGTTCAGACCCTTTTCCTAGTAGTGCATTTGGTAAAAATCACAAAAACAAATAACATCACACTCTTATTCTCCGTTATTGTTTGAATTTCATTCAATGATAAAATCAAAAAACATAAAAATAAATTTCCCTCCCCTTGAGACAAGATTTATTCATAATTAATGTGGGTTCATGTAGCTAAACCTGAGAACATCACCATGTTATATGAAGTTTCAAGTATCCTTCCTACCATTGGTTAGATAACAGTAAGTCATACAATAAAAAAATTCTATAATACCACATGTAACACCCCCATTTGGATCAACTTGGCCAGTACTCTAGGCCATAATTCCAATTGGCCTTAACAGTGCCTTTAAATATTTCAATGGAGTATGACATATAGTGAGTGTCTGTGAGAGTATATTTGGGATACTATTGCCTTATTTGATAAATATAACATAAAAGAACAATAGTTAACTATGTTGTTGAAACTCTAAACAAAACTATACACAAGCTCATTCGAAACATTAGAAACAATGTTCCCAAAGTAATATGTAAACATATCATATTTAACATAACTCCCATGATATTAATATAAAAGAATGCATGATTTATCGAATATGGATCACATAATTAAATATTGAAAAGCACAAATTTTTCTCTACGTCCAAAAAATATCATATAGTCCATCATACAAACATCCCATTCTCCCATGTGTAATCCATACTTTCTATTTTTTTACTAATGAGTCATATCCCTTAACAAATAGAAATTCCATAAATCTACATGCATCCTAAGGGTCCCAAGATGTGTGTTTTTATTAAATCAGTAGGCCACCACCAACGTGTTCTTGTATTATATCAGTATCAGAACAACCGTTCGAAAAAAAAATAAATAAACTATGAATACACACACATATCGGATACTAGCATGTATTGTTTTCAATAGCTGCAATAAAGCATTTACCTACATTGACCAATGTCGAAGTGTAACAATGTATCCACAATCAAACATATAAAAATATACATTACATTCAAAACTATTTTAAAACCTCATAGCACTCCATGCTAACCATTTGCACACATGTGACATGTCAAAGAACCATGAATATCAACATACTTCAATAATCTTATCACATGTCGGACAAAATTTCATCCAACATATAACAAATAGAATATCATCCAATTTACCCATGTCTAGAAAAAATCCACCCATACATTATCCTAGACCATCATCCTTGTCATTGCAAAGAGCCTCATCAACAATATAGTAGTCTCACAAAAATAATTGTTTCATTATATTATTCCAACATCCTCCATAATTGATGTTTTAGATCATCCCATATGCCTCTATATATACATAGTTCACTACCGATATCGAGTGGTAAAAACCACATCACTAGTTTATGATCATGTCTTAACAAATCCCTTGTATAACGTTCATTAGAAAACAGTGGTAATAAATTCACCAACCATCCATATTCACACCTACAATGAACCTCATTCCCCATATGCAAACCTCTTCTCCCACTCGTGGAATAAGTCTTCTCCATGCATAGAAATCTAATGATATGACTTACCTCAATTACATTGATCAATATCACCATATATAGAATCGGTTAATACCATAACATTCCCATGTAACTCAAAAAAAATATATTTACTAAATTAAAAAAGATTAACATCCTGCCTAACCAACAAGGGAAACCACTCCACAGATACAATACCCTATTTAGCTAAAAAAATTAAACAAACATGAAAATTTACATCTGCATCTTCCAATAATAATAAAACAGTAATTTCATAAATATGTAGTCATACGCTTTCCACCCCACTAATTATTTTTAATATTAATTCCATAACATACTTATAAATGAGGGGAAATCTAGCCACTACCTATCATATACATATATACATTCACTAATCGATCAGTATCCCATAATATGACATTAAATATGACAAAACAAATTAGAGTATAATCAATTTATAAAAATATGATACATGAGAATCACTAGAAATAACCTTTAAAAAAGAAATACAAAATAAGTTTAGTAGGAAGAGGAATATTTTATGCGCCCCTAGTTATCTAACACAATGAACAACACTAGAATCACTAAAAAAAGATGCATCAGTGAAACCAATTAGAGGAGTGGAATGTATCTACATGGATGAATGGGATGTGTGAAATGGGATAAGATAATAGAGGTCGAAGGGTAAATTGAAGAAAAGGAAAAGTAATTATTTCAATCCCTTTATAGAGCAGCGTTGATTTGAAATCCATGAACCAATAGTATGGTGCCATGATCCAAAGGGAACCCCACGATGCATGGTTACTATGAATTATTAGAAAAACCATGTGAGAAACCATGTCGACATCTATTCTATTTTTCTCCCAACTTCATTTTCATGTGCACCCTTTAATTGTTAAATATATTCATTCCCTAGTAAAAAATTGGTTGCATGGTTAGCACTGACCAGTAACCAATTCTGGACCAGGTACCATAGATCCTAGATTTTTTTAGAATCTGAATACGTCCAAACCAAAATGTCCCCTTGAGACTCAAACCATTCCTTATTCCCATCCTCTAAGGAACACATTACTGTGATCCTATATCATAAATTCACTCTGATATTGAAAATTATGTTTGGACCAACCACCAAAGTAAAAGATAAAATTCACCAAGAATGATTTAACTATATCAATGTACTAGGATGTTATATAAGGGATCTAATTATAATTCCCTAGAATGACTCATTATCCTAAATATCAAGTTTACACCAATGGATAATTTGCAATGGTCTGAAAATATACATTTAAATGATAAAAAATGGAAAACATTTTGTATCCACATCATCTGTGTAGGAAATCCCAACTGAATACCTACCACAAAACCATACTTCATTACATCAACAGAACATGTGATCCCAGTGAAAAAATATTTAAAATTGTATATTATTTCTATCCAAAACCAAATTTTTTTTATTATCATCTAATCCACCACTAAAAAAAGTCATATGTATCTGGTCATTATATGATATCATTATTTTTAAAAGATTTCATAATCATCTATGATAAAATATGTATATTTTATACTATAATGTCTTATATGTTTGACATAATAACATTCAACTCTCTAATCCAACAATGTCCTAATATCAATTAATAAGGATTTAAAAATACAAACTCTTATTATAAATTTGTTATTGTGGAATTTTGATTCTTAGTTGTAGATAGATGTTGATGGATATTAACCAATCTAAAAAACACTAAAATAATGTATTTATAATATCTTCATATTCTAAAGACTTGTTAACATCCACTCCTTCTGAAAAAATAGAAGTAATTTTCATCCCAAAAATAATTAGAAGAAATTATTTTCAAACCTACGCCTTTATGATACATGAATCAAATATCATGATTTAGCTTGAGAGATTTAAATACTCTATATATTTTTACCACTTCAACCTCAAAATAAAAATTTAAAATATTGACTAAAAATATCAAATAGATATGTATATGAAAATAATTCATTAAATGATCCAAAACCTCCATAATAACAATATGGAATTTATTTGAAACGGGATGTAAAGTCGAATGGTATATAAAGAAATCCCCCTTTGTCTACTTTAGACTACCTAGTAACTACTATATTATTTACAGAAAATAATTTTTAACAATAAATAGATAAAATGACAGGTATCAATTAATATATGAAAAAGTTTACTATATCATATATTCCCACATAAAATTCATCATTATTATAAGGTATGCATTTCATATTATGGGATTTAAATTGAAATATCAGTTAAAAACCACATAAAATCATAATTCTTCATTACATTTGAAACATATAGTGTTATATAAAATTTAATTTCGTGGGACCAACTTTTGGAATTTCCATTCGGTACATAAAGTATTAAAATGTGAACTATCAATACATCTTATTTAGGATATTAACATTGATACTGTACCACCTTGCTTAACTAGGAGGAATACATTTTCAATGATTTGATACAAAATAATAAATTAGATGACACTTACGTAATTGATAAATATCACTATATAATGTTGAATCAAGGAGACAACTAAACCATTCATCATCAATAGGTGTATTTTCATTTAAATTCATACTCATTAGTAAATTAAAGTCGTTACTAAAATATTGGGATCGCATCCCATTAAGAGAAAATATTTAAAAAATAATTATTATTTCATAAGACCATGATATATTTCTATGAAAATAACATCTACCACATGTTGGGGAAAATACTAACACGTATACCTATAAATAATTATTATAAAAAATAATTACATTATTATTAAACTATTACAATCTATATTAAATTTCTATCACACAACATACATCTAATTTTTAAGTGTAAAATTATTATTCATATATAAATTTCACTTCCATAATCTAGTGAATTGAAAAGCGAGTCCATATAACCATTTGAAAAAATAAAATGATTACTTAAGATACTAGATTAAAATAATTAAAAAAATATTTTATTCAACCATAAATCTTATTGAAGAGTGAAACAATGTATCTCATATAAAAACTAATATTTTAGACTAATGACCTAGTAGGTGAGTCAATATTTCATTTATATAATCAATGTAATCCTAATACTACTATATAATAATCCGTTACTATACTTTATAGTTAGTATTATTAATAAATTCACAAGATAATATAATTTTTCTATAATAATATGATAATAATAACCCAATAATATGTTTTTTATACCCCAAAATTATTACTAAGGGTTACAGGGATACAAATATATGATTAATTTCTATGTCAAAATTTTTCTTTCTATTAGATAACATTGACAATGAAATGATACTCACATTTCTAGATGAAAAACATGAATACTTACCCATAAAATAAATTCTACACAAGAAAACTCAAAACCATAGTAATATATTTTACATGCTAATTTCATATAATTAGGTAGACATTGTTGATAATAATATGGAACAGAATTACCAAATCGTGATTACACTAGAACACCATGTTAATCAAACATATAAATATAGTTTCTGATTTATACATATATTATATATTAAAAACTACATAAAACACATAGATATATTTAAAAATATTACATTGATTTCTTTGTTAAGTCACTATCTTTTAAAGATAGTCTGATCACATTAAAATCTCTTAGAACATAATTTTATATTTGAACAAATATATTATGTTATTGATGAATTTAAATAGATATTAATTTACAGGAATTATATTTTTTATCTCAAAAATCTATCAAAATTCCTTGAGAATAAAAGTATCTTATCACATAATGATATGATGGTATTAACAAAAACATTATCAAATATTTCAACAATTTGGAGGATATGATCTTAATGTATTTTTGGTGCATACATAATTGTTTTCTTGAAATAGGTGTAGATTATAATATTACTCAATTCAAAATGAAATTTCAGTGAATATTATTATTTTTGTAACCACATCTGAATGTATATATTCAAAATTCTATAATGTTCTTAGGATCTCATTATTACCATAGATTCACTAATTATCAATGAATTCTACAATTTATTTTCATGTAGAAATTCTGAACAATGATGAATATAATTTTCATTTTTTATATAATTATATAAATTACATCCTGCTATATAAGAAATGATTTCTCTATTATAGTAAAAATCTGAATGATTTTGTAAATATGTAAGATATGTGAGGATTAAAATTCTATTTTAAGGATGCATCAATAACATGAATTGGATATATGAATGATGGACTTGATTGAAAAATATATAAAATACATTAAATAATTATGTCATTTTATATAGTTCTAAATAGAGATATAAAATACCACTGACACATATTACCACTCAAATTACTGATACAATCCAAAAAAATGAGATGTATAATAAATAAGTGACAAGAAATACATTTGATGACGAATGAGTCACATGTAAAGATAGTGATGGTTAAAAATCAATACACTTTTTTCTATCCACAAAATCAATATACATTTCTATATTATTCCTATGAAGAACTCCTATTACTCAACAACACTAATTACATCATCCACATCATATTTTAGAATCATGGACTTTCTTAGGATGATTCATTTAACCATATTTTACTCAACCAAAAACAATCTATGTTTTTTGTGGTCAGTGACCTTATATTTTAATAATATTCAAAAATCCACATTCCATTTATCTGATAAATGAAAATTATGTAAATTATATAGAAATAATAACTATTATTTATGACATTCATTGTCCTACTTAGAAAAGGTTAAAATTAATTAATTATATCTCATAAAACCACAATAGTAATATATAATTCAATACTCAATTCATTATGATTGATATGTAACAACATTATGTAAAATTAAATATGTTTTCTTCTTGTCCTTGTGCTATCATAAAAATTTGATCATTCCAAATAAAATTAATGAAAACCTTCATGTTTATTAATTTTTTTTATCTACTAAAAAATTTGTCAAAAAATCATATTAAAATTTTTAAATATAATATAATAAAATTATATAAAATTTATTACATGGAATTTCATAAAAAAATTAAAATCTTATATGTGTTATAACAATTAAAATGAAAAATCCCAAAATAAAACCATAAATAAAACAAATGTATAATAAATAAATTGACTTTATTTGTATCAACTTTTATCATCCCCACATCTTCTACCATATTATAATTACTATATGAACTAGAAGAATAATTAAATAATGACTATAAAATACAAAAGAAAGTATTTCCCTCAAACCATCAATATTATTTTTCTGTTAAGAAAATATTAATACATTTAAGAAAGGGGTAACTAAATTAGAATAGTTATCAAATGAAAATTAAGATTACCATGTTAGTTCTCACCCTAGAATCTCCACACAATATCCATATAAAGAAAACGTCATGGATATAAAATAACATAAATATCCAAATATATAACAATAGTTCTCATGGTTTTTACTACCAATTGATAATTTCTATCATTTCCACTTGTAATTTTTTTTATCTTCATCCTATTTATATATACCATATTCACTAAATTAAAAATATTTTTATATATTTCCATATCAAATTGAATATTATATTAATCCCAATTATATAAAAATAATTTTACAATATTCACATTTAGATTATTTTATTTTATTATAGAATTAATTTTGAATCATTAGTTAATAATGGATATTTATGTATTTGAATTTCAAAAATTCAATCTAGTACATATTAATAGGTTTAAATTAAAAAAACTTAATTATATTAATTTTTTTATTATTGAAAACATCGGTTGTTTCTCAAATGGGTGTCCCTACATAATGAATCATCTTATTTTTGTATTTTATATATTATTCTAAACTATTTGTAATGAAACAAAAATATGTTCAATGAATGATTATAATGTAAAATCCAATTACATATAATCGTAAAAAAAATATTATCAATTCTCATGTGACTTGAAAAGACTAATCTGACATTTAATAATTATTTTTTTTTGCCATGTTATTTATGTTGATGAATATTGGCTCAATATCCTTTTTCTAACCACCACACACTAAATCTCTATTTTGAAAACTAACAATCTACAATCAATAGTTTGTGTTTATTTTATCATCTAACATTTAGTGAGAAAACATCACTTGATATAGTGAATTAATCCTTGAAAACATCTATTTTATGAACTAATAAATGATAAATCGTATTTTTATATAGCTCCTTATTGTGGAATAACTCTTTGATATATAGTGATTTAGATTCCCACCATTTATATGTAGTGTATTTTAATTTTATTATTTAGAGAGAAAATATATTGATTGGTTCTATGATGAATTGTAGTCCATCTATCCTCTATGTGAAATATAATATTGGTTTTGAATTATAATTCATTTTTATATAATTAAAATTACATTTTATTGGACCACATGATTTTTCTTCCACTAATTTGGGTTCTTTTTTGGGGAATAAAGGACGTTTTTAGAGTTTCATTCATTATTTTCGTTTTTGGTATTTTTTTCTCTTTATTTATTAAAACATGTGAATTATAAAATTAAAAAAAATCATACAATTAATCGATAGAATAAACAAAATTTAAAATGATATTTTTGATGTAGTAAAATATTAATTGAATAAAAATTAAAACGAGCTAGAAAATGAGAAAATCCTTGAGTTTTAAATGATACAAGGACTTACATTGATAAAAATTATAGGAATAAATATATGATATTTCTATAAGACAGAAATATAATAAAAATATGTTATATTGTTCACCTATGTCATTCAATTAATAAAAATATAATCTACTAAATTATTAAGAGTAATTAAAGGATATCAGTGATAATATTAACTATTATCAGTTCAATGAAATTTTAATAATATTTCATGAGGAAAAATATAATGTTATTCAGCTAATGAAATAATGGGATATTATAGTAATTTAGGTAAATATTTTATAGGGTTTCTACGTATTCAAAAGAAATAATATTTTTTCATCTACAACAATGAATTCTCAGTGTATGTTTTTTAGTTTCTGAGGAATAAAAAAAGAAAAAAAATTATTAACAAATTATTTGTGACTATAAACTATATATGCTAAAAAAAATTTCTTTCCATAAAATATTATAAGTAGATTAATGATCATTAATTATTGGTATAAATATTAAAATAGAATTCAAATTAATTTAATTTTTCATAAATGGAAATATAACTCTTTTTTTTGATCCTCTGAATTGATTATATTATTGAATTGATCTTGATAGGGATTGAGAAGATGATACCAAAAGGTTGTCGTATTTTTTAAAAAATATGAGATAGTTATATTTATGGAGGAACATAATGAAGACTGTTTATATGTATTTTATTCCATGTATGATCTACAAGATGATACATTAATGATTATGAACAACAATTAAAATCATTATATTTACATTTTATACATACATAAGTGATTACATTTATTTAAGAGGGAATATTACAATTTTGTTTGTGTTATCTTGCTTAAAATAACCTCCTTTAGAATAATTAAACTAGATTGTTTTTATATTAATTTAATTTGATGTATTATATCACATGAGTTGAACAAATAGGCTTCTGATATCGATAAAAATTGTATTCCACATTGAGAAAGATAGGTAGTCATCATTATAGGGAGAAAAGATTTTAATTAGAATTTTTATGTCTAGATGGACATAATTTTTTTTAGAACAAGATTATCATTGATATAGGAAAATAATTTTGAATATATTGAGTTGTTTAGTTTATTTTTATAGTAAATTAGTTAATTAACATTTTGGAAGAATGAAAAAAAAATGTTGTTGGGATTCTTCTGTAGTAGATGGATTAATTTGTAATGTCCATCATACCTGGTGATATATTCATTAAATAATATATCAATTGATGGAAAAGATATGAGGATTTCTAACCATAAATATTTACTATAAAAAATTAATAGGTTTACAAGGATAGTCATCATGGTCCCCTATTGTAACACCCCGAGCTTCCACGATATGCTTCTCTTTCAATAATGCAGTAGCTTGTATTGTACGCAAGTTCGAGATTCTAACACATCGCGACCAATCAAAATAGCCATTATGAATAGTAACACCCACTTTTTGAAATTATATATATTTTATTTTTTAAAATGGACTTCATTTTTGGATTTAGAATATCGAAATTAGCCTATGTTGAAATTTTTGTATTTTTCTAAGAACTTCCTATTTTTTATGAATAGTAAAAAATACTTAAAAACAAATTTTTTAATCAAAATAATTTATAGTGATAAATTATACAATTGAGTGGTTTTAATTTATTATTATAATATATTTTTACCATTTTATCCAATGGTGGTTATTAGAATTAATTTCACTTTAAAATTGGACATAAACGATTGTTAATATTTTGATATATATTGTTTCTTAAAAACACGCTATTTGTTGTGAAAGTGGGAATTATTTATAAAATTAATTAATGAAACTTAGATGATTGGAATTTTTTAAAATATACATCAATTTTTAATTTGGAATATCAATTATATCTTAGGTTGAAATTTTGGCAATGTTCTGAAAAACTTTAATTTTTGATGAATAGTGAAACCACTAAGTGGTAGTTAAAAAACTGATTTTTCGTTTAAATGAAACATTACCACTTCTGTGATTTGATTTTCAAAAATTTTACATAAATGGTTTTTATTAAGATGTAATATGTGTTTCAATGGGATTAAAATAATTTTTTTGGTGAATAGTAACTTTTAAGTTTAATTAATCACGATTAAAGGTAATTAGTGAAATTTAAGGTAAAAATGATATTATAAAAATATGAAAATACCCTTAAACCTGTCCTAACCTTATTGGATGAGTCATGGACAACCATGAAAATCCATGGGTCAACTTGGGGACCCCATAGATCCACTTGGGTAAGAATATGACATTAATAACTTTTTATTTAAAGTAAAAATAAAATTGTCACAAACATGTGTTGTTTTACTAAAAAAATTATTACATGGGGTTATATAAGTTAACCATTAAACTATAAATATTAATTGGAGAGATAAAAATATTTCCAACATCATGATATATTTTTTATAATTTTTAGACATTAAATAAATTATATTTTTCATGACACCATGATGATGTAAAGATTACCTCATTAATTAACGATTTAAATAAAATGAAAATATAATGTAAAATCTAAGACTTAAACTTGTCAGAAACCTATTGGATGACCATATTTCGAACCCTTATCACCTTATCCTTGAAATATAATTGTTTGGGACCTTTAAAATCCGAAAATAATTATATAATAAAGTAACATTTCAATCTTTCCAAGAGTACCCCTCCTCTCCTCTTATAAAAGGCACCCATCTCTACCACATTATTAACACCTTCCAGGCAATTTGGCTTGGCCCACCTCTTCCCAAATACTCTCTCAACATTCCTCTCTTACTCCTAGATGCCTCAATTTGTTCAGAAGTCTTCCCAATGGAGCCTTTGGCTCAAATAAAAAAGAGTTACCCGATTTTAAGGTAATGTCTTCTTTTATGTTCTTTTGTTTTATTTTGATTCTCCAAACCCCTAAACTATTTTTATTCCTTTATTTTGTAAGAAAACCAGTATCTTAAATATACTAGGATGTTTTTATGGTAATTATTAGAGCTACACTTACACACACCTCCGTCTAATGGTTAAAGAACATACTGTTTTCGTGGATTGCGAATTACTACCTCCCGAAACGATGATTGTTCTATCTTCCCCTACAACCTCTTATGGTGGCCATTATGATGGCACTATATTTATTTATGATATATATTATATTTATTTTCCCTTTATGCTTCTGTATTTAACATTTAAAACATATATTTATGCTTTGCATGTTGTGAAAATGCGATAATTTCATTTGAGGAAGTGCGGACTACCGCCCCCTCAAAGTGATTTGAATCGTTAATGCCATATGTGGGATGTATAAAGGATGGAGTAAATTATAGTATATATGAAATTATACTGGAATTATAGTATAAATTTATATCATTATGCTTCATTCAATTAAAATACGAAATAGAAATGAAACTAGTGTTCATGCGTACGTACGACTTACCATCTCCATGAACGGTGCATTTCATTTCTTACCTATAAATGTTATGTAATATTATAATGGAAAGTATATATTGGATATATATGATATCTAAATCATGAATATAATTTTGGATGTAATGGATATTTTACCACATGAACAACTTGTAATTATAAGAACTTTATTTTTGACTCATGTACCAAAGAACGACAAAATGACCGTTATTAACTTTAATAATTACATAATGTTCATAACATGGTAATTAGTGATATAAGAGGAATAATGAACTTGAAAAAGGTTCTTAAGAAAGTATAAATTAACTCTAGTTTATTATCCAGGAGATTTACGAACGATCGAGTCAAGTCAGACATGAGGTAAGGGAACTTCTTAACCCAATTTCCGTTCTTTGGGTTAATATCCTACTTTCAAATTATGTCATGATATTATTATGTCCTATCTATTATTTGATTTTTATTTATGTGTAATTGTAGTGAATACACATAATAGATCTATTTTATTTAAAATAAATGATCTTTGTAATGGGCTTCATCTCAATATCCTTTCATTGAGGAATATTTTGTTTTATACACAACTTTCTTTTATACGGTGTATAAACCGCTTTGACATTTACTTCTACTCAAAAGGAATATTTTTATATGAAGCATTTCACTAAATGACAAAAGGAATGTTTTTTCTTATGTGGTGACAATTACTTCTACTCAAAAGGAATAAGGTGTGTTAAATTTAAGATTAATGAAAAAATATCTGTAGGGTATAATATAACAATAAATGCATTCTATATTTGTTTTTGGAATTTAGTAAACAATAATTTATCAAATAGACTTCCCTATCATATTAGGATATCATGTCCTTAAAGGGTAATAGTATTTTCTTGAAAAAGTAATATTTTGAGGATTTTTAATAGTTTACCTATTCATTATGTTTGTTATTATTCGATCACATTATAGCTAACATTCTCAAACCATTCATTCTTTTTAATTGATATACTATTTTTATCAGTACAAAAATTCTAAATTATTATGTAAATATATATATTTACGATTAATAAAATTCATTAAAATATTGGTACATTAATGTTATAGGATATTTATTTGTTTCCTATTCAAAAATATTTTTAATACAATTTTTAGGGTAAATTTTTAAGTAATATTTTATAACTCTACTATAATATTTTTATTTTATATTGTCTTAATATATAAGGAACCATATGAAAACATATAGGTGAGATTAATTACAATATAGTCAGTACTTTTTTAAAAATATCTTATGGTATTTCATGATTTTATCCTTTTAATGAACAAGGGGGAATCTGATTTCATTATATCTTTGGGGATGATGATATAAAAAAAATGAGTGCGTGGAGAGTTTATATTGGTTATGGGATGTCTAGGGTGAGAAATATACATTTAATTATAATCTACTATTACAAATTTTATCAAAATAAATAATATATATAAGAAAAATATTTAAAATACCCAAAAACATTAAAACAATTATAAACAAAATATCTTTAACGAATGATAAGTTGATTAATTATTCTTGTATTTCATTATAATTAATTTTGATTCACCAAGAACATCAAAATAAATGAGTAAGGTAATAAATATGGAATTTAATAAGTATGAATTATTTACTTTTTTGTGTTATAAATCGTACACAATGATATGAGATGGAAAACACATCATTTATCATTCGATTTTTATAATTATTGTAAATCTTTTATTCTTAACAGGGAAATTTTTTCATATTTTCTAAATGAAAAATCAATTATTAAAAATAATGTGTTTTATTGGTGTTGGTATGGTATCACATGACATTATTATGGAAACAAATCAGAAAATGGGACATCATTCCACTAAAAGTTTTCATTAGGTACCTTTTATACTATTATCAGGTACCTGAGGTTGCCCCATGGGTGGAAATAGCTATAGGGATCCACTAGCTAGTGGGTTACACTATAACTAGTACATGGCTTCCAATGAGTACTGGAATGTTGTATTGAGGTACCAGAGGGGTTCCATCATTTTAGTTTAAATAATTACGATTATTAATTAGTTTACAAAAACTGTTAAAATGAGAAATCATATCCAATTCCTCACTACTGATGCATCACCTTCAAATATATTCTTTATCATTTCTCTAGGACTAATTCCATTTTTCTCCATTTTTTTAGGTTTTCCTCTGTTGTAGTCGAATTATTAGGGTATGGATACCTCTCTCGTCCATATATTTATCATTTATATGAACATTTTAGCATATTTCATTGTTTTTTATTTATATTAGGTATTTCAAAGGATTTTACTTTTTATAAATTTTTAGATCAACGAACTAATGTTTTTAAATGAAAATAACCAATCTAATAAAAAATAGGTCATTCCTCTCATTATCATGATATTTGAAATAAGATACATGCATCATACAAATTTGGAAAAAAATCAATTCGTTATGTATTCCCAAAAAAATATATTAGATTCTATAAATCAATATGGTAATAATGAAGTATTGGAAGACAATAAGTTGTCTACTAGTGGTATGTGTTAACCCCAATGGTAACCAATAATTATTTTCCATTAGAAATTTGATATAAATCCAATAAATTTTGACCCCTAATGTGTACCTATGTTGGAGAGTCATCATTACAAGCATATTGTAGTTTCATTGTATATATCGTGGTTGGTATTTCATTAATAGAATGTTATGAATTGGGTGACATAGTGTAGAACCATGACTATAGAATTTTTCAATATATTAAGATAATAACCCTGAATATAATTGACTATTATAAATTATTTATTTGGAATTTAAATGTTAATTATTCTATTTTAATATATATTTAGATTGATTGTTATAAATCTTCCACCAATGTTTTAATAGTGTGGGTGTGTCATTCACCCTATTAATGGGGTGTAATATTATCCACACATAGTGTATTAGTGTTTTATAATCCATGTTGATCATATATGTGTTATATTAGAAATCCAAATCGGGTTAGTTGCTCATCATTAATTTTAAGGGCAATGAGTTTCTGGATCCTCAGTGATTATCTGATTCTTAGTTTTTTTGGTATATATTAAAGATGGTTATTCCATTTGGTATATAACCATATAATCATGGGATAATTAATTGTGGTATATCATCTACATGGGGAATTAATATTATAGTGTACCATACATTATATATCATATGTTTGTGGTTTATCAACCACAAGTGATGTGATATTTAAACAATATCATCCACCAAAATTATGGAAATAAGGGTGCGTCATTCAAGTATAAATGTTTTTTTGGTGGGATAATATCTAAATGGATACATTTATTTATGTTATACCATCCAAAAAAATGTTATATCATGGGAGTATTTGGACACCTAGTATTGGGTTATATGGTTGTTTTTATCTCAAAATATTTTTAATCATTGTTATGTTTTGAAATTGAACATGATAACTATTGGAGTGCCATCCCCCATAGATTAGTGATTCATTATTAATAAGATGTTTTCTCAATTAACATGGATTTGTATTCTTGAATTATATTTAAGATATTTTTATTAGGATAGGGATACAATATTCACCATGTTTTTCTCATTGATGATAACACATTCATTATGGAAATTACATGTTGAGTGATACATCAATCATTCTTGAGGAGTGTTCCAAAAATGGGTATGTCATCTCATTCAAAATTTTAAAAAATAATTTATTGTTATAATTTGTATAGATATGTAGAATTACAAGGGATAAAATTTAATTTTTTAATCGAATATAATTTCATTAAAGAACATAAATTTATATGAAATTCAAGAAAAAACATTGGGATTGGACTCATGATTTTGATTTACATCATAATATATTGTATTTTAACCCGATAAGTCTTCATGATTCTATACCTCGTTTAGGGAAAAGGAATTACTGCTTCATATGGTGGATGTGGGGAGCTTGATTTGTATGTGGAGAGGTTACCGTGCATGAAATCAAAAATGTTTTGTGATAAATCCATATTTTTTGAATTTGGACAATGATTTAAATGATGTTTATATGGGGGATGTTTTTTATGTTTAATTAGAATATGAACTGTACATCAACTCGAATTTATATAACCAAATGTTGATATTTAGTAGTTTCTAAAATTTAGTAGATATATTTATAATTATGATACAACTAAAATTTTATTAATATATTAATGAAATTTGTTGACCATAATTTAAAAGTTTATCTATACTATGGTTTATCTTCTCCCTACCTATTAAAAACCACCCAATGCATTAATTAGAATCCCTTGGAAAATGGTGAGCCATTCAGGCGGTGTAAAGTGACTGGGATCTGCCCTGATGGAGGTGAACTGGATATGGGACATTAAATTTTTTAATTTAAACCCTATTTTATTTTTTAATACAATTTTTGGAATGGTAAAACTGAGATCGGATGTGTTAAATATTGTTATTGTCCATGTTCCATGGAGTACCTAACCCACAAATGGGTGAATTCATTACTTCTTGGGATGGTACTGCTGTTATTTGGATTTCCCATTTATTGTTTCCCTTGATTTTTGAAATATTATTCATTTTAATATTTATTTTGTAAATACACGTAAATTTCAAGGAAATTTTTTTCTTAATTTTCTTTGGAATTTTACAAGAACGCAATTTTTGACGGCACCTGATTCCGAGGCCCGGTGTGCCCGAAATCATTTTTTCAAAGTTTGGCTCGGGTACGCTCAGTGAACGAACGAGTGGGTTTTTCTAACTTTTTAACCGGTGCTCGAAATCAAATTCTGAGGGCACCGATGGAATCGCAGCGCCGGTAATTTCTTAGAAACGCCTCTTCCAGAGTTGCGTTTTCTCGGGTGTGGTTTTTAAATTTTGGGAGTTAGGTGAAGAAAATAAAATAAAGTGGTGCGACAACATTATTTTATTTCACTTAAAGCCACTTAAAGCTACTTAAGCTGAGTTAGAGCGGATAGGGTGCAATCCAAATTATCCTACCCTGTTGGTAGGATATTTGTGAGGTGGGGCCCGCACGAGCCCCACCGTTTCCTTTCCTCTAAGTAACACACCCGCGAAAACTCCTCATTAATGAAAGTCAACTAGGGAGATTTCTAAAACTCTTAAACACTCCTATTAAATGGACTGTGAAGACGTTAACATTAATTCACCGAATTAATGGTTCGTTTCTTAACGTGTTTTCAAACTGTTGGCATAATAATAAAATAAGACCAACACCTTTTCTTTTTGTTGACGGGTTGATTGTTGAGAGGATTTGGAGAATCTGCACCTTCATCATCCTTGCGAAGAATGCGAAGAACATGAAGAACACGAAGAACATGAAGAACGCCGAACCCTCAGAGATCGAAGACGCGACGCCGTGTTCCACGACACCGACGATTCTCCTTCCACGACGCTTCTTCCGCGACGTTCTTTCCCCACGACAAATCTTCGATCAACTGCTTGAGGTAGGAGATTTCAAATCTTAAAATTCCTTTATGGATTTTATCTTTAACATGGATTTAATTTGTGAAATTAAATCCGTGTGTTTTCTTTAACCCTCGGAGATCGTTGACACGACGCCCTTCCGCGACGCGGCGATCCTCTTCTTCCGTGACGGTCAATTCCGCGAAGAACGCACGTTCGACGACTACGATGAGGTAGGGGTTTTATTTGAAAATAATATTTATTCCCATGGTTGTTTCTTCTAAAACAAAGAACCCATATCAAATTAAATTTTAATTCATTAAAATTTTGCCTTTTTATGTTCTTCATGTGTTGATTGTTTTTTCCTGATTGTTATCACCTAACGCGGAGGGTGCAGGCCAAACAAACACGGCCCGACAACTCTATGTAGTTCTTCGTTGATGCGCGGATTGGCGGGCGACGACAAATGGGGCTACATGTTAATTTTCAAGGCTTTGCAGTGAAGTTCGAGTCCTGGGATGAGCACTGGAGAAGACCGCGCGTAAATTGGACTACTGGAGCGCGTCCGGAGGTCCACGGAACCCCGCGCCGGCGCGCCCCGCCAGCATGGCGGTGTCAGTGGCCGGAGGCTGCGGCCGGTAGCGGCCGGCCGTCTGGAAGCGGCGGCACCCGGTGTGCCGCCAGAAAAAAAAACCTGCCGCGGCTGAAGTTGCGGCCGCGCTGGTCAGTCCCGCGGCCGCGCGGGACCACGGAGGAAGGGACGCGACTTAAGCCGCGTCCGGTGACACCGAGCGGCCCCACACGGGGTCGCGGCTTTCCTTCACGCGGGGGGGGGGGGGGGGCAGCACACCCCACGCCGCTCAACCGTAACCGGCCGAGCTGACCCTAGAGGCCAGGCCGCGCCCGCGCCGGCAGGGCCGGGTCGCGCCAAGGCCGGGCCGCGCCGGCCGGGTCGATCCGGGCTCAGACCCCTCATTTTTGGATCTTTTCAGTCTTTTTCTCATAACTTGAGCTACGTGCCATCGAATGACGCACCATTAGCGGTGATTCAATCCTTGGATCGAGACGGTCGTTTCAGTATAACACACTCAAGGTTTCAGAATACTTTGGGTTCGACCGGGTTGGTTCGTACACGAAACCAACCGGGCCCTCGGAGCGGAAACGCTCATATCTTGAGCTTCAGACGTCCGATTGACGTGCCTTCGGCTTTGTTGGATTCCTCTAAGTGAGACGGATCTTTTGGATTACTCCACCTGAGGTTTGGACGCAGGTGGAGTACAGTCGGGTTGGTTTTTCCTTAAAAACCAACCGGGCCCCTGGAACGAAAAAGCCAATAACTCTCAGACCAGGCGTCCGATTGACGCGTCGTCTGCGACATTGAGTTCCTGTTGATGATACAGAACTTTTGGATACATCAACTCTGGACTATGTGTCAGTTGATTTTTCAGCCTCTCGGCTCGTGGAGCGGATCCTCCCGAATGAGCTTGCTGTGTGCGAGAACCCTAGTGCTGACTGCGACTACGACGACGACAGTACAGAGATCCTCAGTGGATTCGACGACGAGTGTGCAGAGATCCTCAGTGGATTCGACGGCGACAACTACAGCACTGAGCGATCCTTTGTGGGTCAGTGCTACCGATCCTGTGTGGGTCCGATCCTGTGTGGGTCAGTGCTCAGTGGTCATGTGTGTGCCAGCGCCTACAGATCCTGTGTGGGTCTGATCCTGTGTGGGTCTTTGCGGGGGTTAGTTACCTATCGATCATATATGGGTCAGATCCTTTGTGGGTCATTGCGGGGGTCAGTTACCTATCGATCCTGTGTGGGTCAGATCCTTTTTGGATCATTGCGGGGGTTAGTACCTATCGATCCTTTGTGTGTCCGACGGCTTAGAAGAATCAGTGGAAATATCTAGTCATCTTTATCGTCATACAAAGAAGTATTCTTGTGTGAGATGAATCCTGTTTTTATTTCCTATGTGGATTGTGTTGTGCAATCCTGTGTGGATTTATGTTTTGCTTTCCTGTGTGGACTGGGTTGTACTTTGGCTCATTTGTTGGAGCCGAACGAGAATTGATGACTTAGGTATATGTATGGGCATATACCTAAGCAGTTTCGGATGTTACTTCATGATTGTTTCTTTCCTTTGTGGATTGTCCTTAGTGGATTCCGATAGACCACCGGGGGTCTCGGGGTCCCTACTAAGTAGCTTATACTCACCCCTGCACGGGCTATGCCCGCACTACGTTGTGTTGGTTGTAGACGACAGACATCGGTGATCATGTTTAAGGCTTGCAGAGTAGGATGGTACCTAGAGGTGGACCACTGGGCAGGACGTACTCGGAGCGATCGGCTGGACCCGAGGAGCAGTGGAGGAAATCTGTACCCACCCTTCAGGTGGGATTTCCAGTGGATAGCTCGGCGTTGTGGCATTACCTTTCAGTTGTTGTTTTCCCTTTTTACCTATACTTTACTTTTAGTTTGGGTTTGTATTCTGGCCCACTTACTTTCCTCACTTACTGATGTACTCAACTTTTACTTAGTGTTTACTTCTTCTACTTGCTCTGTGGTGTTTGTTGTTTACTTTACAAAGGTAATTCCTTCCCTTTTACTGGGATTTACGCCTTGGTGCTAGTCGCCAGCCCCTGGCCTATGGAAGGTGGGCTTGGGGTAGTCACGGCACGGGCCCCGAGGATGAGTCGTGACATATTTATTGTTTATCGGTTGTTAAATATAGCTCAAGGTATTAAGAATAGTTTTTTTATGCACTAAATTTCCATTCATGTGCCACATTACTTCTATATAATGTCATGTGATATATATTCTTCTAATCATATAGATGGTTTAAATGTCAACTTAAATTTATATAGATGTTTTACTAAATAAAACTAGGGTAGTACTCTACAAGATATACATATTATTACTGAATATAATTATGATATAATATGATTATAATGATTATTATGACCAATAGGGGCCTATATACCATGAGAGGGGGGTGAATCAGGGTATAGATATTCTTTTCAAAAATTCTTCCTGCCCCACTGGATCTTGAACTCTATATTACAAGGGTCACTTTGTTTTCTCTTATGTGTTTATTTTGATCACATTCTTTATCTTTATCTGATGGTTAGGCTTTATATGCAATTTAGGGAAGCAACCAAGAAGACGTAGAAATTTTTACTTGGTTCACCCTCACTGGGCTATGTCCAAGGAGCATACAACGATGATGTGCCGCTCTACCAAATCTACTAAATGTCACTACCAATAATGTTCAGGCTAGATAACTTCTATGACCAGGCTAACTACCTTCACAATTTTTAGGGTTAGCTCACTTATTTCCCAAGGGTCACTCCTTATTTCTCTCTCTCTAGCTCACTGCCAGTGGAGAGGATCACCTTCTTCCTCTTCCTTTGCTCACTGCTCTGGAAAGGATCCACCCATAGTTTATAGACCTGTAGGTCTATTAATTTGCATAAATACATGAATCCTCAACTATATGTAGATTCTCTACTGAAGTCTATATATCATCAACTTATGAATACCCCTTTTCCCCTGAACACCGGGAAACTCACTTTGGAAACACCAAAGCAAAGCACCCTACATTGGGAGGCCCCCAATTTCGTGAATCTCAAACAAGCCTTCACGAAGCTCCTTCCTTTTCAAGAAGCTCATGCCTTTGCAGATTTTAGACTGTCACGAAGATCCTACCTCATCGTGAAGCACACTTCTTAGAGCACGCGGCCTCGCGAAGCTCACTTCCTTCGCGGAGATAGATTAGCCGCCCTGAAGCGCCTCTCTTTTGCCAATAACACTACCTTCGCGAACCACCTTCACAAATCGGGAGAAAAATATTTTCTTCAAAAACATTATACTTCTCTCGAGGGGTTCAACCTCTATTTATAGTTGATTCCACTGACCCTTCATTATTATGCACGAAGCCAATGCCACGTCATCAAAAATCGTGAATCTCCAAAGTTTCTGCCGTTATTCATTCAATCTCGCGCAGCACCATGACAATTTTCTAATCGCAGATCTTGGCATAAACACGGAGCATCACTGTCAATCCCTTCACGCCATCGTCGCGAATCTCCCTTGCAGAGACCTTCACCGCCGTGATGCGCATCAACCTCTTCCATTCGCGAATCTTGACGTAATCGCGAAGAACACCATCAACAATCTTCTTGTCTTCGTGAAATTCAATCCATGAAGCCTATCTTCGTGAAACTCATGAGTTTTCCATATTTAAATAAGATCTTCATGGATATCCACTTTTCTCAATGCTCACTAAACTCCAAATCGTCCATTCCTTCGTCATTGTTCATTTTCAACATTGATTGTCAACAATATCTCTGGAACATGACAATTCACTATGGATACCTACATTGTCAACATACACAATCAACCCAAAAATGCTACAATGTTACCTTGAGGGATTTTTTCCCAACAATGTTACCCTTTGAGATATTGTAAATAAATAAAAGGTCTATATGTTAGTGTATACACTGTTATAGATTTACAAGACACTATTATCAAATTGTGTACATTTTTTGGTAAAGTTTATTATGTCTTTTATTGATTAAGGAAATTTTTTATATGGCAACGAGTATATGAATTTATTTTTAGTCATTTTCATAGCTTTATTGTTATATAGAAAATGGTTAACCTATTTTTGAAAAGAAAGATGGAAAGGATCAACATGTCCCAATGGTAGTTATGTAATAACAACATTTCTCTTTTAGACATGTTATTGAGTAGAAAACTAAATAGAGTCCTGTATTCATGTTTTAGTATATATAACATAGTTACCTAAATTTTAGGATGAATATTTGATACATAAATGTGTAGTTTAATATGTAACATCCATCACTCATTATAAGATACAGTTCACCATAGGATACCATGTACCAGATATTTTCTTGTGAGGATAATATTTGATTATATGATGATACCTCCTAAAAGGTTAGTTATGATTTATTATTATATAATTTGATGACTACCGAGAAATTGGATAGATATTCTCATCCATGAAAATCAGTATGTAGAGTTATCTAATATTCTATTTTAGCCATGTTTCTATGATTACTTCTTTCCAAATAATTTGAGGACTAATAATACTAGAGTGTTTATTAATCAATATTAAGGTGTTTTTAGTGATGGTTTATATCACTATAATTAACAAATTAATACTATTTTCAACTATACTAGTTTGGGATAAGGAATATTGGCTATAGAATATTGGGGATTTCTTACGAAACCATATTCAATCATTTGTGATCAGATTTTTGTTGAAATTATTCATAGAATTCATAAAATAAGAATCTTTTTTTTGTAGTGAAACTGTGTATTGGGAATCACGTCTTGGTTGTATAATTATTATATCATTTTTAGTGGGTCATTAGGTTTTATAAGATAATATTCATGGATTCACAATAGAACATAGATATTTTATGTATCCAGGGATGTGAATCATCATTTTATCTAAGAAGAAGAAACTTAGTTGAGTCTTATAAGTTTCATTACAATAAGAATATTCATATTGATTATGAAATTATACAAATGGATATTTTTAGTTTACGAATATAGGAAAAATTTTGTGGAATTATTTTATAGGAATATTTTTATCTCCTGAGACAGAATTTAGTTAGATTCATTTATTAAAGTAATAGTCAAGAGAACAGTAGCGTTCTACAAATTTGGGATCCTTCAAAAATTCAGGTCATGGATGAGGTCATGGTACACTATGTTTTGGACATTATACCCATTAATACATTATTGTTTAGTTGATTTAGTAGACATGAAATCAAGTTATATGATTCATAAGAGCTTCACACCATACAAAATCCTATTGTATCAAGATATAATTCAGAAATTAAAAAAGGTGGGAGTCACATAGCATCAACCTTATATACTTATTTATTTTTTATGGTTCTGTCACACATATTCATATATTCTCACTATGTCATTGATTGAGGACTAGGTATTGGGTATATATATGGGGTTTTGATAGTCTGTACACCCTTAGGGGTGTAATATATTTTATTTACTAGATATCTAGATTGTGCTATTGTGAATATAATATGTATTATTCTCTAGGAAATATTTATTTTATTGAGGTAAAACATTGTTTTAATCTTCATTGTAGATTAAATGAGTCATTATAATGCAAAAATTAATTGTAATCAATTTTTAGTATCATTGGAATATATATAGTGTTTTATTATACATACATCAATGAGAATGATTTATATCTAGGTCATTAGAGACCTAAATATCAGCAGTTGGGGGTTATTGTGATAGAAATGACTAATATTTCAATAATTAAAATGGTGTGATGTTCATACCATCATTATGTAGTATATTTTTTCATATATGAATTCCTTGAGTATTTATTTTATTTTCCTCAGAAACCATAGTGCATGTTCTTGGTCTATCACATACATTCCATGGTTCCCATGTCTACTCCTTGTAATAATAGGGATCTTGGAGAGAAATATGATTTAAAATAAGACCTACATGATTTGAAGGAGATTTTTTATATTTTCCATAGTATTTACCATTAGGGTGATCCTTTATTTTAGTTCAAGAATATTGAATGATAATTATAGTTTTTAATGACTATTATAGAATAAAACAATTTATATTTAAGATATAGTTTGATATTCATCATATTAATTATTTATTGGAATAGATGGGATATATAAAGGGTACACCATGATTGAATTTAAGGTATTTCTATCACTAGTTTTTAGTGAGTTATTTAACTATTCCACGTACTACTTTTATTCTTATGTATGAAAATATGTGTAAATTATTTGGGTTTTAAGGTTAAAATATCTTCCAAAAGATTTCACAATTGTTATCTATGGAGTATACTACCCATGTCTATATCTATTCATGGTCATGTTCGTTGAAAATATTTTGGTGAATTCTTAATCGAGTGAGGATCATTAAATCTATATTAAAAGTAATCCATGTATATTATAGGAGCATTAAATATAACCATTATATGTATGGGTCCATTTTTGAACAATGACTATTCTTCATGCAAATCATGATTTAAGATGAATATATATCAATAGATCCAGAGAAGAATAAGGTTCAATTTTCATTGATTTGGAAGAAACAACACTAAAATTCATAGTTTCTTATGTTTTTAATTATACTAAGGGTGATCTATTTATTTTTTCTCAAAATTGTAAGTATCATTTATGGACATGTCTAAAAAGTGGTGATGTTTTTGTGGAAGGATTCTTGAGGGAAATCATTTTATGTGATGAAAGGAAGGTTTGTGTATAGATTGATTTAGAACATCATATGGAAGGAAAGGAGAATAAATTTTATTTTGAGGCTTTTGAGGTGAAAATCTGTTTTTTCTATTGTATTATGAGTGAGTGGTCACCAATGGGTCACATATTTTGAGTCCTCCTAGACAAAGTGGCTGAAATAATATATAGATCATGTTTTTGTGATTTACATGCTAGTATTTTATTGTCACTAACATTTAGGAAATATATTTTCATGTATACTACCTAAAATAATAAATATTATATCATTTTAGAGGAATTTAATTGTAAAGAATATTATTTGGTTTGATTAATTATAATCATTTATTATGAATACAGTGTATAAACCATGAATGTGTATTTTAATTATTATTCACCATGTATGATCTCATTGGTATAGGTGGTGTTTGTGGATAGTAGTGAGTTTATTGTGATGTGAATCATCACTGATACTTTCCTCAATATTTAAGAGTATCAATGAAAAATGGTCCTAACACACTTGAATATCATTTCCTTAGTCCTTCTGACTATAATGGAGAGTCAGTTGCAGTTATCATGTTTTATGGCATTGAGGATAAATATATATTGTGGGTAGATTCCACTTCAATGAACCCAAGAAACTAATGGGATTATTTATGTTCAGGTTTCTATGGTAGGCCCTATAAGAATGAGTGGGGAGGTAATAAACAATTCACATGTCTCGAGATGGTTTGTTCCCCAATGTGTTACAATGATATACAATTAAATATATTTGATGTATTGGGGTATCAAGATGAATTATATTATAGCATGGTTTGTTTCATGTTACATCTATATCAACATGTAAATGTTGAGCATTATCCGCCCACACATCTAAATTCGTCTTAATACATTCCAAATTAGTGGTGGGATGATTCCGGAATGGTTAAAGTGGTAGGAATTCCATTACTATCTTATGGAAGGGATATATTATGGATTCTCCATGATTGGGTTATAAAGGCCCCACGTTTCAATCTAATATGGGGGAACATATCTGTTGACATGATGAAAATGATATGTGAAGGGGAGATACAACTTGTCCATGGGGGTTTCTAGGAAAGGAATATTCTTTCACAAAAAAAATCAACTATAATATATTTAGAGTTATAGAAATCCATTGAAAAATAGTAGGATTTGAGAAATGTGTACTATCATCAAATAGATTGGAAATATTAACATACATTCCATAAGTTAGAGGTTATGTTTTCAACATGTTTCCTTGATTTTGGTAGTTAATGTGATAATTTTAGTACCCCACCCTGGTCTACTATGAATAATAAATGGACTAAAGGGTTTTGAGACATCAATCATCCCAAAATATAAAAAAAGTATTCCATATAACTATGTTACTATATGGTGAAAATTGGAATGAATATACCCCAAATAAATTTGAATAATGAAGGAAAAAAATAAAAATACTACATTTAATTGATAAAAATAATAAAAGAATATAATAAATATGAATAATTAATAAACATGACTTGTGACTTAGAATATAGTCTTTAAAAATAATCACCTACAAGGACAATCAAATATACAAATTAATTAAAAAATAAATATATACGATGCTTTATTAGAATCCTATATCTAAAACTAATATAATAAACAAATGAAATGAAATAACTTTCATAAAGCAATAGAAAATGAATTATCTATTGCCTCTTGGGACGTCCATTATGACTCATATATGAAAGAATCATTCAGGAACAAATATTTCTCTATTGTCTACATAAATCATTCATCTGAAAGGCTACAAATTTAGGCTGGAATCAAAATATTTAGATGAGTGGAGGAAAAAATATAATAGTGGAGTAAATAATACCAAGTCCTAATATATAAAATCATCTTTTAACCACAAAACCATATTTAAATACAGGGGGAGTTGGAGGTTCGATCACCCACTATATGTGAAGCTTTCATCAGAAGAGTCCTAATGGGTTTTCTATTTTATAAACCCCATATATTCTTAAATAAAATATGAAAAAAATTATGATTGAATGATCATAGAGTACATTCATTCATAATTCTATCAAACCCTCTTTTCCCCTGGTTTTCCCCATTCATGTCCTATGACAACCTATGAATGGAAATTATAGAATGGATTAACCATTT
Organism: Viscum album; assembly: GCA_963277665.1. NCBI lineage: Eukaryota > Viridiplantae > Streptophyta > Magnoliopsida > Santalales > Viscaceae > Viscum > Viscum album. Next base: position 325,261,337 of record OY728156.1, read on the forward strand.
ATACTAATAATGACCATAATTAGTAATTTTAAATAGCCTGGATACTACAAAGTCATCCTAAAATCCCATTAATCACATAAGACCTTCCCAATACACTATTCAATGTATATGAAACTACTTATAGACACTCAAAAACATATTAAAAGTCTATATTCCCTAAAAAATCCATCGAATTAAAAATTAAATATTCTATTAAATTATATAGCCCATCTAGAAATGGGATATAGCAACCTCCTCACAACATATCTTGTCATATCTATGAGTTCTCACCAACAGTTATATTAACACAAATATCATATTTAGATCACTTAATCATATTCACCCAATGGTATTCATTACTCGAATTCCAAATGAGTTCCCAATGCCGAACTCCATGTACATTATAGGAAACTCATGATATTTTGAGATACCAACTATCACCATCAAAAAACAACCATGATGATGCCTGATCACACCCATCCATCATTATATGTTAGAATTTTGGTAAAATATTTATCATAAAGATCCTAGTTTTTTGCACTATAGAACCCAACTCATCATGTCTGATTACAACCTACAATACTCCCCACTATCTAATTGACCTACCTAAAACAATATCTTCATCAAACCTATAACCACCTCAATGAAGTTAATATCAGACTACACCAAAAAATAAATGAATAAAAATTATAAAATCTTGTACCATTTATCATATTCATAAAATAATTTAGTCAAATGCCCCTCCTCCTCTCATTCACAATGTTCAAATATGCCATCTTCCACATTGAAAATCATAATTATTCCTTGAAATCACATGTTATTGAATAATTGAAGTAACAAAAATGGTCTTCATTATTCTATATTCCATCTAAAATAAAAAACCATTACTATAATATACACATGATTCACCCCTAGAATCGTGTGATGAAATAGGACCACACAATAAACTATTCCATGAAATTGGTTTTCACACCTTAACCCATGTCATGATATAGTGTATCACCCCAAAAACCATGCAATTAAGGGGTTTTTCCCTCTTAATAACTCTTTTAACAAATTAAAATGATGAAAATCTACATTCCAATATACTATCTCAATGCAACACATTATCCAAGACACTAATTTTTTATTCACATTGGATGAGATAGATGAGAATCACTTACTCTTTCTAATATGAATGCCTTAATATACATATGATGACCAGTACTAATATAATGATCACCCATTTAAAATATTTTTAATATATCCATGAAACATTCTCAATTAATTAATATATATAATGATTTTATGAGGCCACCCGACTCACACTGGAGAGCTAACACAAATCATTATTCACAAAACTATTTGTATCTCATAGGAATGTTATCTTCAAAATCTTCCAAAATTATTTTGAAACAATATTTGGTCCATTATAAGGTAAATTTTGAACAACCCACCATATAGAACAGTACTTAATACAACTTATGTGACACATTAATTAGTTTAATCATCATACGTATTTCATTCCTCATGTACGACACTCATCTATCATAGGAAATACCTATCTTGGATTAGCCCTAGAATCAACTATTCCACTAATCATGATCAATTCTAGATGAATCCTATTCCATGAAGAGACAATTTATATTTCATTGATAAATCTATTTGAAATTTAACGAAAAATAGATTCATTTATTCCATTGTTTATACGATGTAACCCAATATATTGATCTACAATTGAAACTGCTACCACATGAAACTACCTCATCCAATTACTATCTCATCCAAAATAACTGTGATATGATCTCATACCATTAAATCAAGTCACAAGCCTCATGGAAGCTCAATTAGAACTCCATTTTTTATCTCAAATGTATGTCCCCATGAGAAAGTCAATTTAACATGAGGTATATAATTACACAACTTCAACTCATGATATGGCACATTCCACTCTCTATAATGATGCTCAAATGATATAATACCAATATAATTCATCAACAAGAGGGAATAAAAACTCTTTTACACAGAAAAATAATTTCCAACATTGAACATCCCTTGTCCTGTGTCAAGAATCCTTGGCTTACATACAAAATTCACTTAACATTATCCATAGTACTTAACCCAAAAAGAAATATAATTATCTATTTCAACAATTTATATTTTATCTCATATTAAAGAAAATCAAATAATACCCCATCCTCAAAACATCATATTAAAAATTTAAGGAATCTACCAATTTTTTAATAATGCTAACTAAGGTTTTTAAAATCAACAATGATGAGAACACAATTAATGACATCCTAAAAATATAAATTTGAGATCCAAACTCTGTCAGTCAAAAAAATTCGCAAAAAAAATAAAGAATCTAAATACATATATTATATAACATGTGAAAACCCTCATGCACCATGATCAATTTAAAGAATATATTACTGATCATTTTACATAACATTTATAATTCTAAGCCTCACCCCTCGCATGGGTTACACACATTAAAATTATTTCATCTCTTTTATGATACCAAATTCACTGACATCCCATATATATTTCAATGAACATAAATATACCACATGAACTATATTATATATCTCATTGGCTCATCTGTACACCCATACAAAAAATTTCAAGGGAACTAATTGAAATGTATATATTATTTGGGTTCCCACATATGTAAATACCAGGAATAATATGACAGGACTTCTATATAATAGGGAATAAAGCATAAATCCTTAAGGTACCTGATTCACACAATGAATTCACAAATGGGAATACCCTTGAAGAATCCGCAATCTCAAACAGATCATCATCAGGCCTCAATATTTTGGAGTACCCACATGAGGATGAAATTTCCCATATAATTATATATTTAATTATCATTATATATATTCCATGATTTGTATCGAGAAACAATAGTTTTATTTGTTGGTTATTTGGGAAACCATTACATGTTATATGAGAAAAAACCATACAAGTTATGTTAGTGGTTTAACTAACTGATCATCTTTTTCTTATATGAGAGAGAATCAAAATAAAATTAAACCATTATGGGGATTTCAATTGGGAATCAAATTTCTATATTGAAAATATAGGTTCATAGTACATCATGACACTGAGGGACAATATATTATTTATTTCTATGTATCTCACCCCAATTCTACATAAACTATAAATATATCTAGATAAAGGGTTATTTAGTTGACGTTAATGATATTTAATGATACAGGGTAAAACATTAAAATGTATCATAATTTTAAAAACTAAAACCTCTTTTCAATGGTAAAAATCACAGAAGAGCAGATATGTCATGTGAATACCAAATGATGAATATGATTCATAGAAATGTTTATTTTTCAATTATGATAATATACAAACCCATAATCAAACAATATATCCTAAATATAAATATTCACACATGTCACATATATAGAAAACAATAAAATTATTGAAATATAATGTAAGAGATGCAATCTATTTCCCCAAGTAAGATGGAAATACTTATTGAACAACTACTCGCAATCCACTAGTTCGATATTCATCACAAGAAAAAATATGTTACCATGTCACATGTATCTAATCACCCATATAGTAATAATAAATAAAACTATGATTTGTTTAGTTATAATAGTCTCAATTAGTTTTAATACTTATTTTAAATGTCCCCACCAAATCCACTATGAATAATAACTAGACATGAAAGCTATCAGACCTCAACCACATCTCCCCATTATCCAGAGGCTTCCAACTTGTATCCAGTTTTTAGAGTGATAAAATCGGAAGGTTTTACCCTAGTAAATATTTAATATTAAATAATGTCAAAACTAATAACTAATCCCCAACATAAATCAAATTATGTGAAGGAAATAAAGAAGAATTGATAATAATGTGTAGTACAGAATCAAAGGTTCATATAGAAAAGGATTTTCTAATAAGATGATAATATATTAAAATAATAAATAGGATTAAAATATAAGTGGATCAACTAAAAACCTTGACCATAGACTAATCTCAATCCCCAATCTAATACGATATATGCTAATTGATCATATAAACCTACGATAATTCCTCACATGAACCTTCAATTACTGAGAGATGCATGGGTTTCCAGGTTCCATGGCTTCCTGTGCATGATGATGGTATAATATAGTAGGAAAAGTCTAATATGGTCTGATACATAATTAGTAAAATGGGTTTGTAGTCCATCTAACTTGATAGAAATAATAAATAAAAAATAACATTGTTGAAACATAAATAATACGAATTGTTAATCGTCTAGTACTCAGAGGGAAAATGGGATAAACAAAACCATATTTGGATATTTTGGGATTGGATATCAATATTTACTAAAATAATTACAAAAATATAAATCTAAAATTACATTCTCAATGAGGATATGCTTGTTGGTAAATAGTGTCACTCATTACTACTGGCTCGAAGGATAATTTCCAATGAATCCAATGTGGGAATATATAATCTCTAGGATGAATTAGTGTGTCCAATGTGTTAATGAGTATCTGTAAAAAAAATCAAATTCATATGAGGATGACCCTATAAAATTCAATTTCATAAATCCTCGTTGATGAAATAGATATGATAATGTTATGAGTTTTATAGCCATCATCTGCCATTGTGGGTACTCTAATGGTTATACATAGAAATCATTATTTATTAAGATCCATCATTGAATAAAATCAGTTTCATTAATCATATTCCAATGTCCGCAGACATCATCATTGAACAAGAATATATAATACATATCATTCCATAGTATAATCATCAATGTTTCGACACAAGGAGACCACCCGAGATGTCAATGTCTGTAAATGCCTTTTATGGGGAATTAATTCTTCATTTAACACATCATCGAGGTTGTACGTATGCCGGAGTCCATCATGAATAAAATAGTCATCCTCTTTCGGGAACAACCTATGATATTCTTTACACAAACATAAGTCTCTAATCATATCTATAGGTTCTATTATATTTCCCAAAGATCATCCCTACCCATTTCCTAGACACACCATATCACTAGGGTCATATATCAATAAGGTTCCCTATAGGGACCCATGCATCTCATCAGGGCCTCACATCCACCATGGAAAGTCACATGAAAGAGTTAAAAATATTTCCATCATCTTCACCTATCGTCATAGTTTATTTTTAACACTAATAATATTTGTCATATTAATAGGGTCTATATACCTAGAAAACCACAATATTAGTGGGGGAGGAATAATCTCCCCAAAGTCATCTAACTAGCCTAATGTCCTAATTGCTTCTTATGGTTCCCACAAGGGCGACTCAAGATGAACAATATAAATATATCAATCCCTCTCCCCATTTTAAAATAAGGGAACTTAACATTTTAGGCTCTATATCCAATTTATTTTATTATATTTTTCTTATGTCACATGGGGTTTAACAGTCCCATGGGGTAAAATCATAATCTCTACCTTGGCCATCGATGACAGAGAAAATTCATGAAAATTCAAATGTCACCTCTAGAGATGTAGCAATGTGAAATTTATTCCTTGAAATTTCATATTAATTTATAAAATTTAGAAAAAAATTGGTCTATCATCCAGAGTAGTGATACAAAACATCACGGCAAGTAATACAAATTCATTTTGACAGAGGGAAATGTATGTATGACTTCCTACAGAAAATGATGTTAGAATAGATCATATTTATATTGTACTAATTTCTCAATTACCATGATTTCCAATCACATCAATTAACATACACATATTAATTTAAACCCTATTATAAAAACAATACAACATGAAAACCCTAATTGTGTAGTCCAACGATGATGAAATATCAAGAAACCAGGTGTGTTGAACTCTGGATACACTCACAATCCATGGTATCAAAATATTAAAATTTATAAATTGTTTTCATGGTCCATAATTCCCCAAATCCTCAATAAAAACGTACTAATAATATAATGTTACATAAATTCTATAAATTAAATAATGATTAATATATGTATCCTATCCAGATTTTCTCTATATGTTTCATCAAAATTCCCATTTAGGTGAAATTATTTGACCATTATATTGAAAAGAAACACATTAGATTATAAATAAAAATAAATGGCAGTGTAAATGAAAAGGATTTGAGATGATGTTATATTACTAAGACCTTGTTCAAAAAATAATCCTCGAACAACCCAGAACCTAGGGAAATGAAGGGATACAGTGACTTTAGACTGCCCTATTTACACATATCCTCTAACAAAAAAATATTAATGGTGTTTCTCTGTTAGAAAAACCGCAATGTATTAAAAAATAGTAAATCTCGTATAACATCATGCCACAAGTTGTCACAATGTGATTTTTAGTACAAACATAATCTAAGAAACATTTTTCTATTTATAGCCTACAATATACCATTAAATTCATTAATAGTGTCAATGTACTATTCATTCAATGAATGAGTTGTGACTAATTTTATCTGCACCTCAACAACAATAATCTCATTTGGAAATACCTCTAAAATCATGTGACCCTCATCAATAATTAATAAATGTCTAAAACACATGTTATTGACATTAGATTGATTTGAATCGAATATTGATCCTAGATAAAAATAATAAACCATCCAAAAATTCGAAAATTCTAAATTTTAATGAATTTCCTAGCTCAAATAGACATAGTGTATTTGGTGAAATATATCATTCTTTATGTTTGTTAACATATATACATTTATCTCGTTGTTATTCATGTAGAAATTTTTGATATCATAAATTATAGGGTGTTAATCATCATTATTAAAGTTTAGAGTATGAGAGTATGTGGTTATTAGTATGAGCCATTTGAAAGTGATGTCAAATAATATTTGGATGATCAAGAATCTCATAGTAACCATTCATAGTAGAATGAGACTGTATGATAAATAGAGATTTTATATGATGGAACTGAAGTTTCAATCCATGTATTCTTCAGATTGATTCCCAATATGGGATATAATTTTATTTAGATGTATGTAAAGATGATTTCCCAGTTCTGTGGGATATATATGGTTTTTAGGAGATTCGATAAAATTGAATTTCAAAAATGGATTCTTTGAAGATATAATAATATGAATAACATAATATATATATTCAATATTCTTAGATACCATATCAATTAATCTCATGTCGTTATCTTCAATGAGGTGATTCTAGATTATGTAAAATCATTCAAATTGGAATTTTTTTATAATAGATCATCATAAGAAGCTAATGTGTAGGAAGAGTGTCTCCCTATTATATGTATTGTAGAAGGACAATAATATATAGGCAGAGACCACCAATATGAAAATGTAATATATAGTTTTAGTGTCAAGAGATTTACACTGATAAGGGTCAGTGATATATGTAGATTCAACGTAAGTAAAATTAGTTTTGTGATGGAGCAGTTTTAACAAATTAAATATAAGTGGGTTCTAAATATAATCAATATATCTAACAATATATTTAACATTTATAAACATAGATATGTGGAGTTTTGGGAATGGTATTTAGTTCCATTTTTTGTAAAATTATTCTTGTAACGTGATATATATCCTTTGAATGATTTTATCATGTAGCTATTAGATTTATACATAGTACCATGGGTTGATGAGATAGGAGTTAGTAGATCAATGTGAGTCACTAAATGGATAATGAACCAATATATTGTACTATTATCTCACTTAATACTCATTTATGGAATAAAATTTTCTTAGAGGGCTTATATAATTTTTTCTTGAATTTTAAATTTGTTAATTAATTTTGTATCTCTTTCAGAAGGATAAATTGTCCACCTTTCTTCTAAATAGTGTAAGTAAAATCCCAACTTCTTCTTATTCATTTATAATTCATCCAAGGTAGTTGTCATGAGTTCACAATTGTTTATTTATCCTTTATTTCATAGAATTATTCAATGAGTATCATTATCTCTCAACTTCCTACAATTAGTCAATTTTCTAATTTTTTCTCCCTGTATTATCGGTTGAGAATAATTCTATTGAATTTTCTTGGTTATATGATTTCTTCATTTCATGGTCTAATTAGTTGTGGATATTCTATAAGAAGTATTATAGAACATGTTTGTCTAACACCCCATGATTCTACGGTACACTTCTCATTGAATAATGCCATAGCATGTGTTGTACGCAACATCGAGTTCTAACACACCACATCCCATCAAACTAGCTGTTATGAATAGTAATACCCACTTTTTGAAGTTTATAAATTTTATTTTTCAAAATGGTCTTCATTTTTGGATTCTGAATATTGAAATTTTCCTAGTGTGAATTATTGGTTTTCTTTTCTGAAAAACGTCATTTTTTGATGAATAGTGAAACCACTAAGTGGTAGTTAAAAAACTGAACTTTTCATAAAACATAATTTTACCACTTCTGCGAGTGGAATTTTGAAAATCCGATAGACACGATTAATATCAAGGAGTAAAATTTGGTTCAATGAGATGAAAATAATTTTTGGTGAATAGTAACTTTTTACTTTTATTTACCATGGTTAAAAGTAAATAGGGTAATTAAGGGTAAAACTGATATTAATATTACCCTAACACATGTCCTAATTCTATTGGAAAAGTTTATCTCCACCAATAACAAACTTAGGAATAAAATATTATCATTTAGGTCCACTTGGATTAGATTAGGACATTTATTATTATTTAATTCAAAGAAGAGTTAAAAGATTTAAAATCCAAGTTTATTTACTAAAACATTTTTAATATAGGGTTATACATAAGATAAATTAGATTGTAAATATTCATTAGAAAGATAAAAATATTTCCTATATAATGATAGTTTATTTATAATTCTTATACAATATATAATTTAATTTATTTATGACACAATGATGATGTAGTAATTACCATAATAGCGAACAATTAAAATAATTGATATTATAAATACCCAAATAAATATAATTTGAGACTTTTTATGATTTAAACTAATTTTCTAGGTTAATATGACATGTTAGGATTGATTTAATTATCTTTTTTTGAAGTAAAAATTCTGTTATGATTTTCACAAAAATCAAGTTTCCAAATAGTTTCAAAATTGACAAAAAAGAGTTTTTAAAACAAATATTATATTATTAATTGATATTCAATTCCTAAAACTCTAAGGATCGGTAAAAAAAGACTTATATCATGATAGGTGTATCATTAATGGAACACTTGGGGGTCCTTTGGAGGTATATAGTATGTTTATTAACTATATAATATAAAAATACAAAGTGACATGGTAAGTGTCAAACTAATTAACTCAGAGTTAAATCTTAAAGATAAGGTTAATATAATGACCCAAACCTGTCTAAATTCTATTAGTTGAGTGTTTTTCTACCCATACCGCCTTATCCTATACATAATCCACTTTGGAGCCATTATAAACCGAATATGTATTTATTATAAAATAATATTTCTAACTTTTCCAAAGGTGCCCCTCACCCCTCTTATAAAAGGGAACTCCCCCTTCTCATTATTTCACAACTTCAAAGACATTTGGTTCAGCCAAAACCTGCCCAAATACTCTCTCAACTTCCCTAAATTCATCCTAAAGGCCTTCCATAAGTCAGAAAGCCAACCTATGTGGCCCTTTTGATCAAATCAAAAGGAAGAACCCGAAGAAGATGTAATGATTTCACCACCCCTTTTCAAGTTCCTTTCTTCTTCCACTTCATCTATCTTTATTATTACCATTCTAAAATAATAACTCTAGTATATTATATATTCTTATTTGTTATTATAAACATGTTACAACCATATTTCAGTATTCTATCCATCTTTTGAATGACATGTCACTATATGTGCGTACGTACGGCTTACCGTCTCCACGTCGTGGTGTAATTGTTATTCAAAACATTGTTATTTGGATCGTCATAATAATTATTTGTAACTCATTTAATAATAAATATAACATGATAATGATACTGTATATATGATATACCATCCAATTATATATTATTTTAATATCAAAAGAATGATATTTTCGCTCGTGCGTACGTACGGACTACCATTTCCACGAACGCGATGAGATTCATTCTCCATCGTATCCATTCAAGTATAATTATAATATGATTACTTAAAAACAATGTTTAAGGACTTGATATAATTTTGGATATTAATAAGATACAAACTATCCATAAAAACATGGGTTATGTAACAAAACATATAAAAGAAAACGAGTAAGTTAACACCCGAAACGACGATAATTCTATGATATTATTAACAAAGAAATGTTAAAAGATCATATATGATATCATATTAATGTATATGATTCCTGTATAATTTAATAACAATTATTTCACCATTATAAAGGAGGTTACCCTACCCTAAACCAAGGAAAAGTACAAGGTAAGGGTTTATTTCGCAATCTCTTCATTATCCGAGGTTGTTTATACGTAATAATCTACTGGGACTTCTTTATCATCCACACCAATGTTTCTTAAAAATGGATTTCAAAACATTTTTTTACTATTTACTAGAATATGGGTTAAGTCATTTATACCCTTGTTGAAATGGTTTATAAATTAATCTTTCCGTCATTTTCCAAACAAGGTCCTTTTTAACCTTTTCGACAGAATTAAGGTAAGAATGTGTTTTTAACTTATATGGTGGGTGCTGCTATTTTCCGCCGTTATAAAATCGTCAAAGCATCCCTTACAATCATATAAGAATATTTTCAAAGAAAATGTTTTATTTTATAGATATATGACTTTAAAATGATTTAAAAATAGAATGTTATATTTCTCTAAAAAAGTTTTGATTTCATCTATGTCAGCATACTTTTATGGATTTTAAGCTTATTTGATGTTGATTTATTATGATAAAAAACATCTATATTGTATTGAATGTTTTGTGATATGTTTTACTGTGGATGTGTTATTTTTATACCATTCGTGGTTTATGGATGAAGTATTTACATTTCGTATGCTAGTTTTAATACGAATGATTATGTTACGTTTAAACCTTTTCATATGGGAATTCATTGGACTTAGTATGTGACCAGTGGAGCCCACTATAGCTCCTCGGTGCATCGGTAGGTCTCATGAGACTAACTAGTGTCTTGGCACAAGGCCTTGGAAAAATCATATTTGTAGTCTTGGCACGAGGCCTTGGCTATGTGGTTACGATAGTCTGGCATATGCATTCCATCATTATGAAAGTGGTTATTGATATTGCACGTGATTATTCGATTAGAATAATATCCATGTGAATAAGTAAATGGAATTATTTCATTTTACTTTTTCCATACTATGTTGAAGTTCAAGTTTAAAAGGCTTTGGTTTTATTTATACATTGCCTTAAATGTTTATTCTAATTTATTAAAGTTTTTGCTATATTGTTATCCTTACTGGGCATTTGAGCTCACCCCTTTTCTATGTTTTATTTTTTCCCAGGATGTGAAGAAGTAAATTATGAATGACTTGCAGGGATAGTATGAGGGGATAAGAGTGTGGACTATGGAGACTATGTTGTTGTAGTTTTCATTTTTATGATGTAATGCAAAACTTTATGAATATATCTAGTGTTTCTAAGGCTACTAAACTAATCGGTCTTTCGAGATTTGATCTTTCTTGTGATCATTCCAATGTTATGTAATAATGCACCGACTCTGGGTAACTAGGGTCTGGGCATTACAGTTTGGTTGTTTTATTGTTTCTAATCTATTTTTACATTTAATTAACCTATATTATGAAATGACCTAATTTATAATTTAATATTTACTTCATAATACTTACTAAATATGAAATTTAAAATTTTATTTGGTATGAGTGGATATTTAGAAGTTTTGTTTTGATATTTTGGTGGTGTGTAATGATAATAATGGTAATTAGTGTTCATTTTTAGTAGAATTATGATATGAAACCATGATATTGACCAAATAATGGGTACATATTTTTTGAGAATCATCCATATGATACTATTTTGGAATCATACTATATATCATTTTAGGGGTTTTTATTCCTATTTTTTTTATGAAAAGTGTGATTGGGTATTATAAGGAGACAAAAAATGTGTCTTTTTATTGATATCAAAACCCTTGATGTTTTTTGATAATTATAATGTTTTTCATATTCATTTTAAATGATAACTCAATCATATTTTTTGAAATTTCATATGATGGTGAAAATACATCCACCTAGAGACATTTAGTGGTGGAAGATCATACACCATAAATATATTTTGATATATCTTCCACCATTGAATAATTAGTCTTATATTTATAACTATGAGGTAGTTCAGGATATTTCATCGACATGAATATGGTTGATGATCTGGCATTCAGTATAAACCTAATGAAGTGGTGAAATCGCATCCGTAATGGGATATCAGGGCAGTGATATATCACCATCATTATTTTTTTATTAACGTATCATCATCTTTGTATAAGAGTTTTCCTAGTGGTATAAGATCCACTTTGGGAGATAATTTTTTTTTCTTATATACCAACGAATTGAATTCAGTGTTTTATCAACTGTATAAAATGTGATATTAGTGATACATCCATAAGCATTAAGAATGGTATTGATATTGAATAAACATAATTAAATTCAAATTTTATGAGTTTTTTATTTTATTAATATTGAATAATGAATCATGGATTATGATTAGGATAAAATGGTTTACCTAATATAAGATCATAATATGTTAAGAATTTTTCAATGATCATATGGATGATAAATATTCTACATCATGGATTATATATAGGTTATATTTTCCTATGACATTGAATTAAATTGGGGTTTTTAATTATAGTCAATGTATGAATGGATACATTTTATAGAGGTATGAACTATTTATAGAATATAATTATACAAATTGGAAGAAATTTTTACGGTTGAAATATATCATTATAGCCAGGTCAAATGTTTAAATGGAATTGTTCCTATGTGATATTGAGATATCTTTTATGGTACTCCTAGTCAAGTAAGTTTTTCCTTTATTGTTATTTAATGTGGTTCCTTATGTGAAGATAAAATGGAATTATCTTATATGTATTATGTTAGATGAATCCAATACATCCTCAAACTATGTGTGTCACATTCAATTTGAAAAAGTTATGATTTTTTCACAAAATAAAATGATACACCATGGTGAATGTCAAAAAGCTATTTTGAATATATCAATTGGATTTATAAAATACTGAGACTATAGAATTTACAATATTTATTTTCTTATATATAAATGTTTTTTGGAATAAATTTTATCTCTAAATCAATAAGTGATGTTAAAAAAATGTATTTCTATATATTAGAAACATTTAAAAATTTATAAGAATTAGATATCCTTTAAATATGAAAAACACGATATAGGTTACTTATTTTTGAATTCACATGATTTTATGTTGTTGAAAACTAATTAATGTGTAATAAAAAAGCACGTAAATAGGGGATGTGTATATAGAAACTATGGTTTACCATATATTTATAACATATCTATGTACATAAAAGAATATTATATGTGTTGTAATTGTAAAAAATATAAAAAATAAAATTATTGAGAGAATGAATATTTTTCTTTTGAATTGTGTGAATATAATTTACACTCATATATATGTATTAAAAATAAAATTAATGGTTAATATCATCAAAAATATGATTATAAAGTTTCATGTAACACCAACGTCCTATGGGTAATAATTATTTTAATTTTTACAAAAGAAAATAATTTTAATTGATAATTCATCACATACAGTGAATGTATATATATATATGTTGTATTGAAATTTTAATCATATGAATACAACAAGACAATAAATAATATCTAAATAAATTAAAACATCATATACAAGGAACTATTTTTATTTCCAACATATGATTTTTTTATTCTCTAAATTATTCTATATATCTTTGGAGAGTGTTAATTTTTTTAATCAATTAGATATTTATTATTTATCCAATTAATCAAAAGATTAATTAATTCAATATTATTATGGGAACAAAATCATTTTAAGGGAATTTTATTATTTACTTTCACATATTAACAAAACCTCTTTTTTTAAATTATTTAAAGAGAGAGATATGTTTTTATCATTGATAATTATTTTTCCCATATTATTTTTTTCTACCCTCCTTAAATAAATTTGAGATAGTTTGGAATATATAAATTTTGATATCTAATATATATAATTAGAAATATTTTATGAATGATATATTTTACTTCATCTATTCAGTTTAATATAAATATAAATTATACTGATTCAATGAATAATAATCTATATAGAATGTAAATTCTGTGAATAAATATATTTCATGAAGTTATATATTGATCCTAAAGTAAATAGTGTACTTAAGGAAGTTTGTACTATCACTATTTATATAAATGTGATGATTATTATGTCCATATTAGAAATGATGGAGAAAAATGTTATTTCATCCATAGAATATTTAATGGTAAGTCAGGATGAGTGTCGGGGTTCATAAAAAAATATTATGATATGGGGATACACCTTTAAGATACATTTGATAGATTCAATAAAGAATACATGTTTTACGTGGTTTATATACTATCATATGGATTAATTACTGGCCATTTTAATATTTTGGAGAATATAATGTGAAGGATTAATATTTAATTAAATATGTTAATTTTGTTGATTTATTAATGACACCATAAGAAGTTATCATTAAAATGGGATCTACATATAATCATTTTATCAATAATAAATATAATCTTGGATGATCCAAGAGTAATGAAGGAATTAATTGAAATATATTTTAGTTTAATTAAATAATGTACACATGAAGATAACTATAAAGGCAACAACAATAATGTAATTTTTATTTATATTAATTAATTATAAAATTGTGAAAATGTAATATTCATGTGTAGTAATTCATCAACATAATGTTGAAGAAAAAAGTTGGATACCTACATAAAAAGTGTTCAATTATTTTCTAAGATGAAATATCGGATGATCCATCTCTAATAATTTATTTAAAGGATACGAAGGGAAATAAGAAAATAGGGAAATTATTTATTAAAATAAATATATTTTTCTTTTTTAAATTTGATATATTTAAAGATGAGTAAATAATATTTACTGATGATTATAAGGAACTAAGAATTTTTCATTAAAGCTTATTATTTGTACCTCTACATGGTATGATTATAATTATTATGGAAAATAATAAATTTAGAGTTATTAAATGGAAATATAATGGTGTACACTCTTAAATAAATATCTTTTTGATAATGGAAACAATAAAATATGAATAGGTTATATATGAAACTATATTATATAAATAACTGAAAAATAAAATAAATATTGGATTATTTTTATCGATAAAATAAAACAAAACAATTTATGAAATTGGAGAAGAATGTTGACACAAATATTAAATTATAAGAAAAAACAAGTTCATTGGATGGTATGACAATCATAATGATGGATATGTTAACATAAATAATCTGTATTTAAATGATAATTTTTAACAAAAAGTGAAGGAAAAAATATTGAAAAAATAAATGACACTCAAGATGTATTTGGGTAGGTTTCATTATTTCTTGATTATGAAGGAAATTTGAAATCTAGAATGTCATCTTAGAAATTAGTTCAAATCAGAAAACAATAATGAACAAATAATAATGATGAAATATGCATAAGATTGGATTCTAATCCAAATGACTTTCAAAAATAAAGATATTATTTATGTTTTTACTCCCTTTTGGATCAATAATTTGTGGTTGGAAAAATATTTCATTTTCCATTCAATGAAATTTGTGTTCCTAAATAGTGGGTAATTAGTTAAAATTTAGTACCCAAGTATTTATCTAGTAACTTATAATTTAATTATTTTTTATTTTTTATAATCTATTAATCCCAAATTAAATTGATAAAATTAACTATAAACCCCAATGTATGGGAGGAAACATATAAATTGAAACAAAAATGTATTCATAAAATTATTATACGAAAAAGGTAGACATGAAAATTGGGAATGATAAAAAATGTTATTGGATCAATAAAGACAGAAATTGTTTTCAATTATTTTAAAAATATGGATAAATAGGTGATTCATGTACGTATTAATAACATACTATGAGTAATTAAATTATATTACATGATATATGAAATGTTCAACATAAAAAATAATTTCACTTCATATATATATTATAAAGAAATTATTATATAATATCATATATAGTAAGGGAATATTAACAACATATTTTTAAATTATGTAATATTATATCATTTCTAGAAACTAATGTATGAATATGGTTTAAATAAAATTTTCAAATGAGGGGAAATCATAAACATAAAAGGTTATTTTGAATCAAAATGTGATTCTAATACTATAAAATGTGATTATATTCAAATGTTTGATGTTTTTTATAAAGGAGAAACTATCAGAAAGTATTAAAAGATAAAGTAAATGAAGTAAAAAATGTTTCATGAATTATTATTTTTTGTATATTTTTGGGTTGATCTATACATTTTTATTACATAGGGGAGGGTTTATTCTTCTATACATTAATGTAATGTGTGGTAATTTTTATCTCAAAAAATAAGGTACTCCATTTTTTTCGAAATACCATGGGTTGGGAGGGAAAACCGATTGAATAAAATCTATTAAATTCATAATAAAATATATCATAATAAGAATTATTAGATATTTTAAAATTTAAACAAAATAACACCATAAACAAAACTATTTGACATGTCCTTACTCCATATCAAAATTATGTTATTTATAAAATGAACCACATGATTAATAATATTTATTATACAATGTTAATCAAAAATCCCATCAGTACTTTATTTGAAAGAAACTAGTATAGAAAATAATATAAAAATATATATATAATTTGTGTGAAATTAATATGTGAAGATTATATATTAGATGTGGCCATAGAAGAATTAATCATTGACATGTATTCATATAAATATGAGAAAATTATTTATTCTAAAATTTTGTAAAATTAATAAAATTTTTGAATCTTGATTGGATTGATTTTTCAATAGTATCCTTAAAAACGATTGAAGACTATAAATTTTATAAAAATAATCCCTTGATACTATCATTTCAATCTATGATTTTATTTATATGGATAAATATTTCTCTCACTAAAAAATAATGATGAATCCTTTAATATAATTAATAATATTAGTAAGTTTATGATACAATTAAAGAAACATGTATATAACAATATTGACTAATATGGTGAGTGGAATTTTGTGATAATTTTTTTAAATTAAATCCATATAAAGACATTCAATCGATATAAAATATATTATTTTAGAATATTATTCTCTATTGAGAACACAATGGATATTGTATCTATAGTGAACACATCATTTATTTAGTACGGATACAATGTGTATAAATAATTATTTCTGAACTGAGATTTTAGTAAAATTAAATATTGATGATTGGATTAAATTTAGAAGAATCAAAATAAGGATATTCTTCCAATATCTGAAGAATAAAATCTTATCAGAACCATGTGGATTCTATAAACAACTATAAAAATCAGGAAATTGATTTATTTTAAGTGTACATGAATTTTATTTGGGGAAACTCCAATGCTAATTTATTTATGTAAAAAAGACATTTTTCTCCTTGAAATGATGATAAATTTATCCTACTCAAAGATAAGTTCTTATAAATACATTTACTAATATTTTAGATTGATATATATTTATCCATTAAATAGATTCCCGTGAAAAAAAAACGTAATCTAAATATCCAGATTGTCTTTTCATACAAGAAGAGGAGAAAAATGTATTCCTGTTGAAGGAGATTATTTATAGTTTATATTTCATACCAAGAACATGGTTCTGAATCATATATTAGTTTTGAATACGTATAAATTTTAATATGGTTTTCAATTATTATTATGTTTAAATATACCATGA
This sequence comes from Viscum album, assembly GCA_963277665.1. Lineage (NCBI taxonomy): Eukaryota > Viridiplantae > Streptophyta > Magnoliopsida > Santalales > Viscaceae > Viscum > Viscum album. Next base: position 325,279,151 of record OY728156.1, read on the forward strand.
GGAATTATTTTTCATTCTTAAATATATGAATCAAATAATAAATATATATTCATGTGATTCTCAATGAAATGAGTCCAAAAATTTTCTGAGGGGTGAAATCATGATATCCATCACATGTAAGTATAAATTTCTACATGATTTTTGTAATAATCATGAAAACAATTAAAACATTTGCAATTATAAATGTAAAAAAGATGATGTTGATATGATTTTGAAAAAATGTTAAAAAACCAATGTAAAAATAAATTTCTATCAGCATAGTCTGAAAAGATAAAGGTAGAAATTTTATCAAAATAATAATTTATAACCAAATAATTTAAAGCATATTTCTAATAATGATGATAAATTTTTTCAAATTTTTTTCCATGCATCAAGTGGAATGGTACAAAAGTTATCTAAAAATAGATCTATTATCAAAGTGAGAGAAACATTGTGGTATTTTAATTTAACTATTAATTTTAGACAGTTCTATGGAGTAGTACTGTAGTATGTATTTTATTGAAACATAGAAGTTAATTTGATTTGATCTGTTAATGAAAAAATATTCATCTTACTATGGATAAATCTATTTTGGAGGATTTTTTATTTTTTGAAATAAAAATTAGAGTGATTTCATAAAATTTCAATCATTAAAATCCTAATACATTTTTAAAAATAATTTTTTTATGGTTATCTCAAATCGATGAATATATGACATGAAGACATTAGTGAAGAGGTATATGTTTTCAATTTCATTATATTTGATAAATTATATATTGAAAATGTGAATAAAAAATATATTACATCAATTGTTTAAGAACTATGTTATGGGTTAATGTGACTTTATCAGGAACAATATGAATTATGGAGTTGTGAAATTCGAATATGGGGTAAAAATGACCATGTTGTAGATATTTCGACATAGGAAATCCTAAAATTCAGTTTTTAGATGAGAATATTAGATCCTGGAGTTTATATATTTCCATTTACATGGTGAATTCGATAATGGTACTCACTCTTAAATTCTTTCTCCATTTAGTCTATGAATAAATTACGAGTGTTTTTATACTACCGGAACATTTAATAAAAATTGTATCCCATATAATTTTATACCACTAAAAAAGATTAATATTTAATAGTTATCCTTAATAATTGGTTTATTTGTTTATTAATTATATATATAATCCCTAAAAATTTCTATTTTAGTTTTATAATAACGATGCACATCAATACCTAACAATTGTATGTAACAATCAATTAAAAAGAAAATTAGGGATACATAACTCCCAATAGGTAGAATATAGAGAGAATTGAAAATAATGAGTTCTATCTAAGACCTTGGGTAGTTATTCATGTTATAGAACAAACATCCCATCCCATGGGAACTAAATTAAGTAATATTATTCCCTTGAGGATTCTCCTTATGTAGTAAAAAATATACATATATGTTGTAAAAAATGTAAATTTCCTTATCCAAATAACACTAGTGTTCCTAAAACTCAATTGTGTTAAATATTATATAATAATACTTAGAGGATATGAAACATTGAAATACTTGATAAATTATAATATTTATCATTGAGCTGTCAAAACCATTAATGAGAGAATCCATACAATATCATACAATAATATCATATTATTGAAATAAGAAATTAAATTATATCTCATGAAATACTTTCTGTTATAAAATAATCTAATATTATGATTGGGAAAATTTTCTTCACATGAATGAGTGTTTTTTTTTTAATATCTTCCTTAATCGCCCACTTTAACTAATGTTTCATAAACATTGTGTCATTTCCTTATATAATATATCATATATAATCTCATTTAAAGGAATATAAGAAACACAATTAGATATACTCCAATAATGATTTTTGAATGAAATAATTAACTATGTTTTATAAATATTTATTACCAAATGAAATATAATAAAAAAAACTATTTTAGATTCAATATTATAAACTTGTAGTGATACTCCTAATGTAATGCATAGTCTCTATTAAATCTATAATAAGATACAGACTTAGGATAATATCTATCAATGATCGAAATTAATAATAACATGAACTATAAATTAATTCCAAGAGAAGTATATATAAATTAATCAATACTACTCAATATACAAATTGATCTGGTGTAATCTCCACATAATAGATCCGGCATTATACCTTTTTGAACTAGCCACATCACATTATAGATATTATTCTCATGAGTTTCCTTTTACTAAAATACTGAAGATCATTTCGATATGGAGAACATAAACCCATATATAAAACATAAAAATTTTAGACTCGTAAAATTTATAATAAAAATTATTTTTAATAAATCCTAGGTTATTCAAATTTGTGGAAGAGCATTTCACATATACCATATTTTAATTTACAATAACATCATATGTTCTATCTTTGTTTTTCTACACACCCTCAATTAGTATGATGGACATTGTGATAGGAATCTCACAGTTATTAGGATGTTGTGATTCAAAATATATTCCATAAAACCATGGTATACAAAATATATCACAGATTCCATTCAATTTGGTATAATCTAATGTCCATCAACATAAAAAAACATATTCTACCTCATGAGAATATTTAGTATCTCATACAAGAATCATAATCAAGATATCCTTACCATTTAGTCATAACCTATAATATAACATGATAAACATCCTCTATGTAAGGAACTATCCATTAAACAACCGAACCAGTACCCATGATAAATTATTATAAGTCCAATAAAAATTTATTGATTGCTATGGATGGAAACAAATTTTGGGGAATCTAAAAATTAACTACTAGGAACTATTTATCCCTTGAATCGGTGTAATAATATTGATGAAAATTGCCCAAATCTGAAAGGCTTTTCAATACATAACTTATCCCCAATTATCATATAAAATTTCCAAAATAAAATATGAATTCAAACAAGGTGTCAAAAATAATAAACATTAAAGAAAAACATAATCAATATAAATGATCACTGTAACGGAAAAAAATTAAAAATTTCAAAAAGAATATATAATAACATACAATAATAAAAAATAATAATAAACACACATGGTTGGTATGGATGATAAATATTCATCCAATGAATAAATAGGTTACCCAAGCCAATAGTATAATATCTTCATGTGATGTAAAGTCCCTCAACATATCCAAAAAATCCATCAACGACAGACTTAAATAATAACTTATTTTAGATAACAACCAGTGATCCTATATTAAAACATTGAGGACACAGGTATTCATGAGTGTTTATTTTAATATTGAGAGATAAATTCACCATGTATACTTCACCATGGACACTATGATTTGTTTTTTGTATTAAAATATTTCACAACAACTTTTTGGATGTATTTTTTCTTTTATTTTTTCCAAAAATAATTTTTCAGAAAAGTAATTATACGATATAAAGTCTTAATATAATTTCAAATCGTTTTTTAATTAATACCATAGTGGAATTATTACTAGGATTATAAAGGGATTAAAAATTAGAAATTTGGATTTTTTTTGTTGGAATGAAATGAATATTTTTATTATTTACAATTACTTTTTAAAAATCTAATTATAAAACATGATATTATTTTGAAAACGTTTTATCAAAATTATATACTCAATTAGTTGGAATATAAATTTAAACCATAACTAAAATTGAATATAAACACAGTAGGAACCAATATATCAATGAATTATAAGAAAAATAAAAATCAATAATGAAACAGTTCTAGATGCATAATTAAATGGTCAGAGGATAAATACAAGGTGTAAATTAGGACACCATAAATTATCCTCAACAGGAAAGTGGAACCAATAAAAACTTATTATGTTATTACATGAAATAAACTAGAAATATATTTTTTTTAAACTACATTCGACCATAGTTGAAATTAACATTGATCAACTCCAGCTTACCCGATTTGTCACACATTGAGGTAACCCTTAATATGAATAAACATTTCAATTGAAAATATAAAAAATAATAATCTATTATTGGGTACAACTAATTGATATCATATATGTAGAAAAAATGGTTCCCCTGACACAAATTAATCGGGGTGAGGGTATAATCAAATCATAATATCATCACATTAATTAATTATAAATCATTATAAATAAATCATACACGGATTATAAAACCTTAGATAGACACATACCATACATGTCCATCAAATTTAGATCTCAATATAAAATATTCATGAGGGGTCATCAAACTAAATCACATATAAATAATTTTTTGTCAGAAAATGGTGTTATAACTATAATTATAGAATATATTTTATTTTTTTGACAACTATGAATTTTAAGAACCATCTTATGTTGATACTACTTATTAACAATTGTTTTTGAACCCAACTATTTAATACACTTTGAAAATTCACAAGAAAAATATACTATATCCACTAAAAACTACATTAAACCATCCATTATAGATAAAAAGTAATAAATTATTCTTCCCTTGGTCTAAACAAAACCATTTTTTAATAAATACATTTAGTGTAAAAAAAATCAATTTTAAAAGAATAGGAACTGATGTTAATCAACATATTTTTTTTTAAAAAATATGTAAAATATATTCCCAGAAATTTTAAAATAAATTTGTGGATATATACCACATTTATATAAAAAATATATAAAAAGAAGCCATAATTGGTTTTTCACAAAAACATATAATTCTCTATAATAAGATAATCATCTTACACATATTATTAAACTATAATTAAAATAAATATTTTAAAAACCAACTCCTATATCTAGAATCTGAGGTAATTTTTATATATTTGGTTCATAATAAATATACATGAATATATAATAATTAATTATTAATTTATAGAATATAGAATTCTCCCATACCACTTTGAGCATCTAAAACATCCTTAGATCAATTAAAAAATACATAAATTAAATGGGTTAGCTATAAAACCTAGTAATGGATTAATCAAGGTAATAGAGTAAATGATATTACTCAAATGGAATAATATGATTTCATAAAATAAATTTATCATGAATAATACTAGGTATGAATGTAATAAAGAATTATAGAACATAATATTATGACATCAATAGAATATAGAGACATTGAAATAAATTTCATAATGAGGATAAGTTATGGTTCACTACCATGACATAAAAACATGGTAAAACATCACCATTGGTAGATAACGATAAATTTGTAACATCTACTTAACTTTTATTGGTATTCCTTGACCCATTTTTGAGCCTATGTTTGTTGGTTCTTATTTTGTAGTTTTTATGGATATTTTATAAAATGTTCAATGCTTTTTGTGTAGTGAGCAGTTGGGATATGGTTTTATTAATCTCCCCCCCTCCCACTTGTAAAAATCGTACACCCCATAACAATGGGGAATTAATGTTTAGCATAAAGTCTCCCAGGCCTTGTGCCCAACATGGGGAAAATGTGTTCCCCAAACATTAATAGCGCATAGTTTCACCTAACATTGTAATCCCATCATATAATTGTTCATGTCGATTTCAATTAATATAAAGATTAAATTTAAAATATCTGATCCCCCATACATACCCCAGGTTAACTCCCTCTCAAATAAAATCCTTTTACACGTCTTTAAAATATATTAATAAAATATTTTATGAATTCTAAACCCATCACATGGAGGATCTATGAGTGTGTTATCTTGTCTTATTTCATCTAGGTATGTGGATCTCAACAACTATAGTTTCATTTGATATTCCTTCTTCTCATTCATAAAGAGTATTAGAATATCTTTTTTATGGGATATAATCAACATTTCAATAGATATTTTCATTTTCATTTTTTATATCTTTTATATATTCGATTCATATATCTTTCTCACATTTGATCATCATTGGTACAACCATTTTTTATTATTGGTCATTTTATTTCTATGATTAAAGGTAGGAGGTCCCATTTTATATTTTCCATTAAATTAAAAATATTATATTTTTTATTGGTTTGAAGTAACTTTCAATTTATTTATAAAAATCTAATTGTATTTTTTATGAAATTGTAATTTTAAATATTTTAAATTTTTATAAATTAATTCAATTTCCATCTAATTGGAATAATCGTATGAATTTGAAGAGGAAGGAATTGATGAAATAATATAATATTAGTTCTAAAAATGGATTATATTAAATTGATGAAAATATATGATTAGTTATTTTATTGAAATGGAATGAAATGTTGAAAAATATATGTTCTTGTTTTGCAATTGAATTCTAAATTTTCAACCGGAATTTGGGGAATATAAATATAATTTTCATAGATTTTAAATGAGTTGATTCTTCCAATGGTTATTGACTGATTAAAAACATTTGACCAAGATTATATGGTAGGTCATTTGGATCGTAGGATCTTGATCCCACATCATTAGATTGAGGATGAAAAATCATACAAAAAAACACATTTGGAATGATTATACATGAAGAAATGTTGATGACTCTTATTCGGCATGTGGATGAGGGATGTGTTCACACGTGTTTAGCTGTGAAAACTGATTTGATAAGATTAAGTAACCTATAATAAAAATCCTCCACAGATCCGGGAACACAACCATGATTCATTTTGTGTGTTTTTTTTATAATATATTTCTTTGTTCACTGACCTATTTTACTCTTGAAAAATTATTAATATAAATTATTTTATAAAATAATGAATTTATAGATTTTTTAAAACTAATTCCATCCATTGAAAAGAAATCATGTCTTGTTTTACATATTAAAATGATAAATTATTCCATATATTTTTTTATCTATTTTAAATTAATTATTGGGTTATTATTATGAAATATAATATAAAATTTATTATGATATGCTATTGGGATTTAGAGCTCACATCCTTCTTATTCCATCAGGTATTTTTTTGATCTTCTAATTATAGTTCTATAAAAAGGGAAGAAAAAACATATAGGTGGTGGATATTCATAATCCTTGGATTTATGGAGTGGTGATGGTGACTATTGGGTCTATTCTCTAATTGTTAGAAATAGTTTTCCTCGGTCTTCTATCTGGTTGACTTGGTGTTTTCCATTGATGTATTTATCTATATTTTAGGTTACTATTTTACCAATTTGAAATCCTTTAATTTAACATTGGAAAATATTGATATAAAAAAAATTTATGTTATTGGATTACACTATTTCATGGAGAAATTGTTCAATCATTATTTATGTATGATTTCATTGGCTAATAGGAACCCACGTTGATCAGAAATACCCTTCATTCCATGTCGGATCTGCCACCAGGTATTAGAGTACAAGGGTATCCGAGATAGGTTGTGACAAGGTGTTATAAACAGTGATGGTCAATAATCATTGTATTATGCTGATTTGTGGTCTGGGTTGTCATGGTATCTAATACAGAGGATTTATGGGACACTAGTGGTAATTATGAGATATTTATTGCCAAGATCATATCGTTAGAATAATTAAGTCACAATGGGATGTTGGAGAAAAATGTATTTGATTAGTATGCTAAGGTGTTTTGCATAATTTACCTTCCTAATTAGGGTGTTATGGAAACACTATAATGTTAGATCATATGTGAGTTTTTTACTTGAGTGTTTTTACATTCTTCTTATTGGAAACTAATATTGAGAAGCATAATGCCTCTGCAATGTTATTTCAAATGACAAGCCTAGGGAACTGTTGATGAACCACGGTATGTGAGACAACTAGTAGATTAGACTTTCATTGAGAGTGTTGTGCCTTATGTCCATGATTAGAGATATTTAGTGAAACATGATCTCATTTAGGCTCATATGGTGGTACCTTTAAGGGATGACTATATAGATCATGATCAACAGTGTATTCTCTAAAATCCACCTAAATTAAAAGGATATAATAAACCTAAATATTTTTAGGGTTCTTTGAATAAATGAAAAAAAACCTGAATAAATTAATTTATGATTAGTTACATTCAATCGTCAGTATCCAACAATTATATGGTGTGATTCAATGGTGTTGGAGAATATGTATATTTTCTGGGAGTGTAAAGTAATCAAGGTCCATTTTAATGATCATTTCTTTCCAAAGTATATGGTTTTATGAAATTCAATGGAGATATTTAATTTCCATCAATATGTAAATACCATGACTTATAATTAAATCTTATTTATTGAGATAACATATTTTTATACATATAATTATAATAATGAGAAGTAGATGTCCGGAATATCTGACATGGAACTCGGACATATTATTTAATCATATGTATTCATGATACAGAGGACATCATATGATGATGTTATATATAGATATATTATGGACTATATTGAACAACATGATTGACCATGGTTGATGGTAGTTCCTTTTCCTCCCAGTGTTACTTATGTGAGTTCCTTTAAAGAAAAGATAAATCTTGATGAGTCTCATAGTATAAATTTATTATAGTGTGTTCTTTAACACATCATATTGTTTCTTTTAAAGGCAAATGGACCATATTACTATGTGGAAAGGATGGGAATTGGAAATGGGTTTTCATTGAGGTACCCTTGGTATATATAGATTAGATGATCATCTCATTTTTATAAATTTTATTATAGATTTTATAATCCATTTTGTAAAATGGGATCATCAGCTCCTAAAATTAATATGGTATAGTTAGATGCTTCAAAGAGAATGGGGTTGCGGTCGCATGAATCTTGAATGAAGAACCATTATGTAGTTCAAGATTTTCTAGAGTAATTTGAAATAGGTTATGTAACTATGATAGGTACAATCACTATAGTATCATCCTTATTTATTTATTTATTTATTTCTAAAACATCTAAATCATTCAAATAATTTGATTTTTTGGAGTTTCTAACACTTTATATATCTTTAACAACATGTGATGGATATTGCAAGACCCCTTGGAATGAAATTATAGTAACGTATTCGGTTTCCTAATTGTGTATTATAATTATCAAAAAATGAGTTTAGTGGGAATTTGTTTGTCTTTAATATGAAATACTGAGAAGTAATTCTCAAAATAGATTGGTTGATCACTCATCGAGTCTAGATTCATCATTATTTTGATTATTCTCCATTACAAAACCGTATGAGGATGTCCTTGTAACTCATTGAAAATTCATCCTTATATCGATTAGATCCAAAAATTACATTCCATATTTGGTCAAGGTAATATTTGTTTTTTACTATTGACATGGAATAGAAATTGGTAAGTGATGATATCATCTATTTTTTATCTATTTTACTATACAATTTCTTTTTTATTTAACTAGTTATCTAGTATAAATATTGGTAGAGTTTTATGTTGATTTATTGCATGGTACACAATTAGTGTCTATTTCATCTTACTATATGTAACTAGATTAATAGAAGTAGTTAATGACTCAGTTATATTGTTTTCTTGATGTATGGTTTATATGCTTGAGTGTGTCACCTTGGGTGAAACCTATTCACTTTTATAAGATATATTATGGATTTTTTTCGTATATGATGATTATTAGAAGTTCATCCATTTTAAGGTAAAGAAAATATATCCATGTTCTCATATAGATGATCGAGATGTGATTTTGAATTTTGTGATGAGGATAAAATATATTGATAGTTGTCTTGGTTACCAACAGTTGGAATTTAATGAATTTTACATACATAACAACTCCTTTAGGTGAAGGTGTGAACAATATGAGTATCTTTTAGTTTTTTGACGTATAATAAATTATCTTACTGTTTTAATGTCATTAATGAACATGATATTCCATAAGTACCATTATATTTTCATTGTAGACATTGTGGATGGAATCATGGTATACTCAAAATTTGAAGAGGATAGTATGAATTATCTAAGTATAGTGCCTGAAAATAATATAGATCAAAGAATTTATGACACGATTCTATAATTTTTTATAGATCCAAAAAATGATTTTCATTGGACCTTTCGTCTCAAAATTTTGTTTTTCATTTGTTCCTATGAATATGAAATCTATTATGAAAATGGAAAAAATGTAATTTTTTTGGGATTCAGTTACTCTTGTGGTTAGTGGGATTTTATTTCATTTTTCTGAATGATTGAACAATTATGGATTCCTTAATGACTACCCTAAATTGAAATGTAGAGATGTTAATTTGTGATGGTAAATGACAATGTAATTTAATTGATCTAAAATGTATTTTGACTTACACACTACTATTTAATATTCATACGGTTAATATGTTATATGAGGTCTTATGTGATATATCAGGTTTTGGTTTTGGTTGTGCTCTCATTAAGGGTGATCACATCATTTTCATTGTATCTATACATCATAAGAAACAATGGAAAAATTATCCACCGCATGATCTAAAAAAATACATCCAAGATACATTCTTCCAATGGAAGCTGGAAATACCTATTTGGAGAACGGTTTACTATTTATTATGAAAAAAAGCATGAGTCATATATTCTCTATGAAATATTTTAATCTTCTTCAATGGTTTTGGGGGGAGTACCTACATTATTTTGATTTCAATGTTTCATATGCACCAAAAGGAAATGTTTTCATAGATTCATTAAGAAGGATACTTCTAACCCATATTGTGAATGAATCAGTAGAGGAGTTGAATTTGATGGAACACTTTTCACAGTTTCATTTTTGTGTCATAGAGAACGATTTTGAAGGTGTTCTGACTAGTGTTTAGTTGACCTCATCTATTCATGATATGGTTATATGTGATCAACACCATGGTATATAATTTTTTGTAATTATGTACTCTCTATAATGTGGGGATATCATTGGTGATTGGATGTTCCTATTGGGGGTATTATATATTTCATGAAATTCTTTGTTGTGTAGTTATTTATAAGAAAGGTTGTGATGGAAAACTGTATGTGTACTGACCCAAATATTTAGAAATAAAATTCCCTTTATTTTAATAAAATGCCTTCTACATATAGACACACATGAAATATATTTGTTTTATTATATCAAATTGGATTTAAAATAAAATTATGTATCCTTACCATTGATTATACAGTCGTTGAACTGTGAACACATGACTAGAATAAATATTGGTTTTTAACAAATCTCTTTGGCACAGAAAGATGAAGTGATGGCATCATCCAATATTATGGTACCATATTAAGCCCATATATTGATTCATCCCAGGGATATATAATTTCTGGTCTTCTCCCTATTCCAATCCCAAACCAGGATCCAACTACATAATATTGAGAGAAACTGTTTACGGGAGAAGTTCATGCTCATCGAGATCACAGCCCAAACCATGTTCACCGAACGACCCCAAGAATGCCCCACCAATGCACACCTTACTCTTTCAGAATATGATGGAGTAATAATGGGATATGAAACAAGACCCTAGAATTATGATTATGTACATTGTTATTTTATATATAATAATTAATATACATTCATTCAGTTAGTGTTACTTGGTAAATGAGTTTTAATGGACAAATTGTATTTTTTGATAATATTTAAATTCAATTAAAAAATATATTTTTATTTAATTAATTGATTTTTTAAATAAATAATATTCTAATTTTTTATAAATTACATTTATAAAATATGAATGATCATATAATTTTTATAATGTAAAATTTATTTTTTAATAATGTTTAAAAATTAAATTTTGTCATAAACTTGTCATTTTATAACAAATGTTTGGTTTTTAAAAGATAAAATTCACATTTGTAAGAATTTTTTAAATAAAATTATTAATATTTTTTAATTAGGATGTCAAAATTAAACTACAATGAATTTTTCATAATTTTTTGAGACAGTCAAATTTTTGAATAAAAATTAAATACCATATAAATATATAGTCTATTTTATGACTTCATAATGGACGAATAATAATGTAATATATAATATTAAATTAATATTCTCCCAAAAATATTTTTCATATAAAATAATGAAATTTTAGGTTTATTTGATTTATTTTAAAAATCCTTAGTGAATCATAAAAAATATATAATATATTTTAGATTTTAACATCATTTCCTTGAAGGTATGACTCACCTCCAAATAAAAATGAAAAATATATCAATATCTTCGGCCCACAGCCATATAAAAATTTTTATAGCACTCATCATGGTAATAAACCATGGACACGATACTTGAAATGGTTTGTGGGTTTAATATTTTAATGTGTAGTGTCCATAACCAAAATAATAAAATAATATTCATCCTTTACTATATAAACCTCTTGAATCATCCATTCATCTTCACTAAAACTCATTGGAGCGCATACACACTCTTCTATCTACTCCCTAGAGTCCTCCCAAAGAAAACCCAAGGCTTTGTGATCACACATCCATGTAAGGGTTCCTTCCTTTTTAATTTTTATCCAAGTTTCCCTGTATTGTCACATCCTTTTATATTTATTTAAAATGACGGGGTGTGTTTTTGTACCTCCTCCATACTGCACTTATTATGTTTGAATGATAAGATACCCATTTCTCTCTCATTAATCCCTCACACATACACCTCTTACCATGCCATAATTTCTAAAGAGTTATTCCATTTCTTATCTTTCATCATGTTTCTTTATTATGATTTGACTTCTATTACCAAATTCTTTATATTTGGACATGAATTTTTATTACCCACTTACATTCCATTTCATGTATATATTATGATTTCATTATTTCGGTTTCATAATTTTTTTTTCATGCTGTTTGGATACCAAAATCACACCATGAAGATCCATTCCAAAACAATTGTGTATTGAATATTATACGCATTCTATATTAAGGGTGATCACTATTATGAACTTATACATTTTTATTGTGTATTGAATATTATAGCACTTCAATGCATTGGTTGATGTTTTGTATCCTGATACATCATAATCAATGAGGCTTTCATTGTTCTAATTGAAGTGAAATTAGGGCTTAATTATTCGAATTCATGTGAAAGGAGGGTTTAATTACTGTAATCCAAGGGAAATGAGCCATGGATCATGCTAATATCATACTGTATGTTGTTACCATATTTCCATGTTATTTATATAATGTTATATCATGCCATTATGTTCATGTTACTTTTTTAATCCATTAATATTCCTATGGATTGACTTGTATTTTGTTCCCCATTTTATGCCATGTTTATTCCATTATTTTGCTTTATAAATCACAATTTTCTTATGTATGTCCTATGGTTATCACATGAATTGCTATGTATAAAATAATGTTGTGGTCATGTTTAAATATGTAATAAATAGAAGGGTTTTTATAGTAGGGATTATATGATAGGTTTTGTTTTTTTTGGATTAGGATTAGAAAAGTATACATATAGTCATTGGGAAAAGACTAAGTATAACAAATGAATATTTAAATTTTTAATGATTACAGTGTAATTGGGTTTTCCAGAAAAAATATCCATGTCCATATATGAACACGTTGAGGAGGCTCTAGCATAGATATATCTGGGTATAACACTCGAAAACATCACATTGGGCTAGACTCAAACAAGAACTGGGGAACGACAATGGACCTTGCTGCACACCTGCTTTGACAGTCCTAGTGGATATGGTTTGGTATATTTCTAAGCAAAATATGCACTATTATTAATGGAAAAAATCCCATAACAATATATTTTAGGATGTAGATCATGGATAACTTAGTTTGAAGCCTATAACTTCCTAAGATAACAACATATTTATAATTTATATGCTATCAATTTAATTTAACCGGGTTACCCTTTATGTTTATAACGATTTAAAATAATTTCCCCTAATATTTATTTTATTCTAGTCAATGGATGGTATTGTGATGAATTATGATAACTACGGATGTGAACATCACTGTGATGACTTCTCCAATTAGACAACAAATTTCAACGTAGTGGTAATCTCAAACATTTTCATGATACTCTCTCAGTTAACTCATGTTTTGAATAGAAACCTGGATCAAGGGGAACATCCAAACCCCCCCCCCCCCCATGAAACAACAAGTTGTAATCGAGTGCTTAATTTGAACATGACCACAGACATTCAATGGATCTACTTATCCCTCAATCGTCGAACCATGGATCAACATCATTGATAATTTATTATCCATCCTTCAATGTTTTGAATAGAATAAGGTTCTTTTGGATGAACATCATATAAAGGGTGAGGCTGATCGATGGTGGACATTGATAAAAAAATATGAATCATGTGAAAGAGATATAAGTGGATTAATGGAATGTTTTCTGTACAAAGGTTTTTCATAAATATTTTCCTCACACCCTCTAACATAAGAAGTAAACGAATTTCCTTCCCCTCAAACAAAAATATGTTGAATATGATGGGGTCATGTGAAGAAAACATCATAGTAATTTCATGATAAGCCTCTGGTTTTTTCATATCCCTTGATTATATGGCTGACTGCTTCTTGGGTGGGCTATAACCTATCCTACAGAAATCATATGTGATCTGTGACATTGATAGCTATGATGAAATTTTTTGATGTTCCCTAAAAGATTATATAGAGATCAAAAAATCTCATGGGTATCATGGGGATATTAATCAAAATGTGGAATTTATTTCTTATTGTATGATGGATAAATATTAAAAACCACGATCTTTTATTTCACAATTAAAAATAATTTATTACATAAACTCCATTTGATAAAACATAGAAGATCGAGAGGTATAGTGCCGTTGGGGGATAGGATCATTACATAACAACTTAAAACATGAAAATCAACATCATTATTGAAAACATCCTTTACATTACCACTAAATTCCCTCATACTTAGCATTGTAATGGTTAACCTGAGGACATGCATAAAAAAGGTGAGCTATAAAGCCTAGTAAGGGATTAATCATGGAATAACATAAGGAATACAATACATGTTATAAAATAAGAATATAAATATAGAACAATATAATCATAAACATAAAGGCATTCTAATTCATGATAATCATAACATGGAAATGTGCCAACAACACAGAACATGCAATTAGCATGAGCCAAGGCTCATTGAACATGGACCCCGAGTAAACCCTCATTGCACATGAAACACTAGTAAAAGAACTTTTCAATTGAATTATCATGATTCATCACTCATTGCACATGACGTATCATGATACTATACTATACCCAATGCATTCAAGCACTCTCAGGGCACATCTTTCTAAAAAAATTCATTACATACATAAGTGTGCCACATGGATCATAAAACATTTAATCATTCAACAAAATCATTTATTCCATGATAAAAGAATGTCGAATAATTACATGAAACTCCTTAAACAATAATTAAATGTGCATAAAGGTGAATATCGTTGATAATGAAATGGGCATGGTATTCACTACACAACGACTTTGTCTTGGAAAAGCGCGGTGCAATTTCAGCAGCATAACGACGTGACATAAGAAATCATAAAAATGATTGATGAGAGACAATGGGGTGTATCATAATAATTACATGACATGGATAGTAAGGGGTCATATATATACGTGTCCCACCAAATGTAATGGAACTTAGATTCATGATACAAAATAATTGCTTGAATATAAATTTGGAGAGAGAAATTCCTTTTAGAATTTCGACATAGTAACAGGTGTACCTGGGAGGCATTTAATGAGAGAGAAAGGGGACTCCCATTATTCAAAAATAAAGAGGGTAGTATGGGGGAGGTTCTAAATCATTCCCTAACATTCATAATTGAAATTAAAAGGGCATAAAAACATAAAGAATATTGGAAATAAATGAGAAAAGAAGAAAAACCCCTTAATTGGAAAAGTGCTTCCAAAGCCTTCAGAGAGGCTCGAGAGAGGATATTTGGGAGCTTGGGGCACCATGTGAGGATTCTAGAGATAAGAAGGAAGATTTTTGATGAATTACAGGTCTTTGAGTGAGAAGGAATTTGGAGCTTTGGTGGGATTATAAAGGAAGGGTGAGGCAATTCTTTATTATTTAGGTTTGGGACACCTCACATTAAAATAATCCAATCCACAAACTAGCCCATGGTTTTGCCCATTTTTTTTGGAAAAGGTAATTTGAAAACAATATTTTATATGGCCAAACTCAGAAATTCGTAAAATAATGGGGTTGGTTATGTTGAGGTGATTCACACTCCCAAGGAAAACAATTTAAAAATGAAAAATGTTTAATAAGTCTTGAATTGTCCACTAAATATTTGTAAATTAAATCAAGCATACCCAAAATCACATTATTTTATTTTTTAAAAATATATTGGCCAAAAAAATGTTTGTAGTATTTTATTACATCACTATTGGGTCATTATGATTTTATAAAACACATTATATATTTAAACAGTATTTAATTTTTACCTAAAAATTTGACTATCTCAGAAAATTATGAGAAATTCATAATTAGATAATTTCGACTTCCTAGTTCTAGAAATAATATTCGTTTTTTCTAAATAATTTTATAAATTTATTAATTTTCACTTTTATAATAAAAACTAATATTTACTGAAAATTCATGTGTTTTGACAAAAAAAATTAAACCCTTAATAAAAATTACCATTGCATTCATAAAATTATATGATAATTTATATTTAATAAAAATTAATTTAATAATAATATTTTATTAAAATATTATTTAATTCATAAATCTAATAATTCATCAAAATATATTTCTTAGTTGAATATTAAATAAAAATACTATTTGTGCTTTAAAAATTATTTACAAAGTAACAATAATGAAATGAATGCACATACTTTATACAGAAATAATGTACATAGTCATAGTTTTAGGGTCTTGTTACATAACCCCTTATAAAACCCATATAAGACTGAAGAGTATGTAGTGCGATGGTGATAGACTGTTGGGGTGGCTCAGATAACATTTCTCGTGTGGTAATCTCTATCAACATCCACTTCTCTCATAGTCGGTCCCGCTCGAGCTTAAAAAATTCAATATCGGCTTGGGATTGGTCAAGAGAGAAGCCCAAAGGCGCAACCTCCTTTTTCAACTCTGGAAAATGGGCATCATATGGGGCACGTCTACAAGAAGAGTCCATTTCTTCCTTTTTCTGAGTGAATTGGATTTGTTAAATCCCTATATTCATACTAATCTTGTGATCACTGTTGAATAACTATATTTGCAATGGTCACAATTCATAATAGTATTTTAAAATCCAAAAACATAAAACCAAAGAAGATGACATTTTATATAAACGTTTTACATAAAATGACATTAAATTAGATCAAGAGATATTTCCATTAATAAAAGTTTGGAACCTTACAATCTTCCCCCTTACAAAATTTCAACCGCGAAATTTCCTTTTCCCACTGAAAAATAGATTTGGGTAACTCTGCATCATCATTTCCTCTGATTCCAACGTCGTTTTTTTCAAACTTGCTGTTTTTTCACAACACCTCGAAGAGGGGCATTGTCTTATTTCATAGAATATTTTCTCTACGATCTAATATCCTCACAGGTTGCTTCTTATAAATAATATCATCCTCTAAGTATACCACATCATAAGAGAGTACATGTGACAGGTCTGGTATGTACTTCCTTAAGAGGGATACATGAATGTGATCATGTACATTGGTAATGGTATGTGTAAGTGCTAGTTGATAGTCCATATCCCTAACACAATCAAGACTCTCGAAGGGGATGGTATACCTTGTAATTAACATCCCTTTCATTCCAAACCTCATGACCTTATTCCACGGATATATGTGTAGAAATACCATGTCTCTATCTTTAAACTCAAGGTTTCGTAGAAGTTTAACTACATAAATTTTCTGTCAACTCTGGGCTGCCTTGATATACTGCTGAATGGTTTTCATCTTCTCAACTATTTCTTCGACCATTACTAGTCCAAGAAGCTTACACTCACCGACCACATCCCAATACGCTGGTGTTCTGCACCTTTTCCCATAAAGGGCTTCATATGGTGAAATTTGGATGCTCTAGTGGAAACTGTTATTATATGAAAACTCAACCAGAGGAACATGTTGACCCCATCATCCTTTAATGTTCACTAAGCACGCTCTCAACATGTCCTAATGTGTTTGGATAGTCCACTCAGATTGACCGTCTGTTTCAGGATGATAGGTCGTACTGAAGTTCAGTTCATTTTTCTGAGCATGTTGAAGACTCTTCCAGAAACAAGAGGTGAATCTTCAATATCAATCGAACACAATAGATAGTGGTACTCCATGAAGCCTTACCACATCCCTGATATATATCCCTTCCATTTGATCCACTGAGAAATCCTCCTGAATTGAAATGAAGTGTTCTACCTCTTTAAGACGATCCATAGAAACTTAGATTACATTGTTTCCTTTGGATGACTTCAGAAGTATAGAGACAAAGTCCATGGTGATTTTCTCCCATTTCCATTGTGGTATGGGAAATGGTTGAGTCATCCCCTTATACATCGGCTTCTTTTCCTTCACTTGTGGACACATGAGGCACTTTAATGTATATTCAGTGATCTCCTTCTTCCTATTATGTCACCACAAATGCTCTCGGAATTCTCGATACATATTAGTGTTTACTGGGTCAATAGAAAAATTTGAACTATGTGAATCATCCAAAAGTTCCTTCTTCAGCTCCATACATGATGGAACACATATTCTTTTCCCAAATGTCACAATTCCTTTTTCATTAACATTGAACTCTAAGGATTTCCCTTTTTTGATAGCTTCCACTCTCTTCTGAATTCCCACATCATCCTTCTGAGCATCTTTTAACCTTTACATAAGAGATGGTTGAGAAATTATTTGTGAAAGGATTGATTCTGTTCCATTCTTTATGATTCCCATGTCTGTATTCATCAAATCTAATAATATTGGGTCCTTCTCAATTCTCATCAATGATAGAAATGCTGGGTCCTTTTTACTTATAGTATTTTCCACCTTGTTCGCTTTCCCTAGGTGGTAATGGATTGAGCAGTGATAGTCTTTGATTAGCTATAACCATATTCATTTGCACATGGTCAACTCTCACTGTGTGAATATATACATGAGGATTTTGTGGACCGTATATATTTCAAAATTCTCCCCAAAGAGATAATACCGCCTAATTTTTAAAGCGAAGATCACCGCAGCTAACTCTAAATCATGTGTTGGATAATTCTACTCATGAAATTTTAATTTCATGTATTCATAGGCAATGAATTTGTCGTTTTTCATTAACACACAGCCCAAGCCCTTCTTTGAAGCATTACTGAATACCACAAAAAATTCACCACTTTGGGGTAAAGTGAGCACGTGTGCTGTGATAGGCCTTTTTTTACTCCTTGATGCTTTCTTCACATTCATCACTCTAAAAATATTTACTCAATTCTGAGTTAGCTAGGTAATAGGGTTGGACAATTGTGAAAAATTTCCCAGAAATTGTTGATAATATCCTGGTAACCCCAAGAGGCTACAGATATCTATTACTAATTTTGGCCTCAGACATCCCTCAATCGTATCTGTTTTGATGGGATCCCCAGATATCCCATTTTCTGTGATGATATGGCCCAAGAATGAGACCTCCTTCAACCACAACTCACACTTGTTTTACTTTTCATAGAGCTCCTATTTCTGGAGGATCTCTAGTTCAGTTCTTAGATGCTCCTCATGACCCTCCATGGTTTTAGATTATATCAAAATATCATCTATAAAGACAACCACAAATATGTCGAGGTAATTTATAATGACTATATTCATCATTTCCATGAAGATTTCTTGAGTATTAGTGAGTTATAAAGGAATTACTATGAATTTATAGTGCCTGTATCCTGTATGATAATTATTATTGGAGATATCTTCCTTCTTCACTCGTACATGATAATATATTGACCTCAAATCCACCTTGGATAAGTATTGTGCTCCACACAGCTACTCAAAGAAGTCATCAATTCATGGGAGAGGATACTTGTTCTTTTTTGTGATTTTGTTAAGATCACGATAATCGATGCGAAGGTGCATTGACCCATCCTTCTTCGTGACGAAGAGGACTGGTACACCCCATGGTGAAGCACTTTGGCGTTTAAACCCATTATGCAGATTATCCTGTAGTTATTTCCTCAGCTCCTTATGCTCCACAACAGTCATTCTATACAGATTCTTGGATATTGGTAACACCCTGGGTATAAGATAAATTGATAATTCAACATCTCTTCTAAGATGAAGACTAGGCAATTCCTAGGGAAACACTTTAGAAAATTCCCTCATAAAATATATGTCATCTAGGATGGTTGCCTCCATAAACTCAATCATATGAGCCAGATACGCATTCTCATAGGGCATTAATATCCATGCTTGGGATTATGGATCTAAGGAAGATTCATCTTTCTTCTTTCACTTGTAAGGAATCAGGGGTCGATTCTACACATTGAGAGAGATTTCCCTATTAGGGAAATTTATGTTGGATCTAAATAAAGAAATCCATTCCATGCCAATAATTTAATCAAATTCCACTAGAAGGAGTATGAAGAGGTTCTTCAGGAAGTTAAGTCCACAGATACGATAGGGGAGGAGTTATTTTAATGGGATGCAATGATTGCCCCATTTTTCGTACTCACCGACATCTTCAATTCCGTGATTTGTGGTGGTGTAGGGATTGATCGACTAAACATTCGAGATATAAAAGAATGTGTAGAACCTGAATCATAAAATATGTTCAATATTTTTGAATGAATAACTAGCATACCTATCACCACTTCATTGTCAGGGTTCACTTCGTAGTAGTGATGGAAAAGGCTCTCCCTTGCTGCCTTGGAGGTTGTTGGTTGCCTCCGAAAACCCTTGGCTTAGGGCACTGATTTTCCATATCCCTGGTTCATTGAAGTTGTAGAAATGAACCACTCTTTTATGATAAAACGAAGCGTTTCTATCCTTTTTCCCAGTCGTGGGTCTTTCATGCCGATAGATAATAGCCAGGTTTCCTTCTCTTCCACACATAAAGCTTTTCCTCGCCCCCTTGAAGAATTTTCCGGGGTGCTTCTTTCCGCACCTTTAGTAAGTGGGGTGTTGGATCTTCATTTAACCATAGGATTTATCCATCGAAACACCTTCATTGAAGTCCAACATATGCTTCATATCGTTTTGATACCCTTTAGAATCTTTGATATCCATTTCGACCATGAAGGCACATCAGTCAATTTCCTCATAGGTGTCAAAGTCACGGATCGCCAGTGCTTTCCGAAGGCTTGGTTTCATCCCACCACAGAAGTTGTCAACCTTTTATTAGAGGGTAACAACAAATCCGGAAGCATATCGAGCAAGCCTTGTGATGTTTTCCTCGTACGCTCCTACAGATTCATCATCTTTTTTTCTTGAGGGAAAGGAAGTCCATTTTTATCTTAAGCCGGAGGGTGCGCAAAATATATTTATCGAAATAAATATTTCAAAAATCCTTCCATTCCAATGCCTTAATCTCCTCCTTAAGCATTATATTTTTTTTATCAACATTTACTATTGATCAGCTTCACCCTTCATACGATAAGCAGCCAGTAAAACCTTCTCTAGTTCAGAACATCGAAGGATGGAGAAGAACTTTTCAATGGAGTTGATCCATTGTTCTTCAATTGAGGGATCAGATGATCCATTAAAAGTAGGAGGCCTTTGTCTCATGAAGCTCTTGATAGAGACTTGTTCTTTATTAGTGGGAGGGGTTGAATGTTCATCTTGACTCATGTTTCTATTCAATTCTTGAGTTATCTGAGAGATAAGTGTTACAATGTTCACGATTCCTTCTCTCATTGTATTGGGCATCTCATAAGTACAGTCGTCACATTGATCAACACATCGGCTGTCAGCCCAAGTCCACCCATTACCAGCCACTGGCTGGAAAAAAGGAATGTTAGGGGTAAACATCAAGAGTAATAAAATGAAAAAACTAATGACTTATAAATAACTTTTATTTCTATATCATATGAATCTATTGGCTTCAATATATGTTATCCATGAGCTACTTTCTAACATATATTCTTAAGGAATTTTTTGTCACTTAATAATGGTTCATAATAAGCTCGTGAATTTACCAAAGCATATCCCCCAGGAGTGTTGTAACCTAGTGTGCAGCAAGGCCCGTTGTCGTGCACCAGTTCCCGTTAATGTCTAGAACAATGCGGTGTTTTCGGGTTTCACCCCTAGGATACATATGTGCCAGAGCCGCCTCTACCAGCTCATATCCAGACAGGGAAGTATTTTCATGATAAACCACTTACTCAATACTCAAAAATTCTTAGGGATATTTTTATTATACTTATTCTTGCCTCAAAGGAATTACTAGGGTTTTCTAATCCTGACCCTAATATTAACTAAACCTCCCTCTGATACCAACTATGACAACCCTGATCTTTTATTACACAATTAAACATAATTTATTACATAAACTTCATTTGATACATCATAGAAGATCAAGGGGTCTAGTGTCTTTAGGGCATAATATCATTACATAACAACTTTAAACATTAAAACAACAACTTTATTGAAAACTTCCTTTAAATGACCCCTACATTCCCTCGTACATTGAATTGCATGGTATAACCTTAGGACATTGATAAAAAGGGTGATCTATAAAGCCCAGTAAAGGATTAATCACGGAATAACATGAGGAATACAATACATGTTTGAAAATAGGGATATAAATAGATCACAAGAGAAATATAAACATAAAGTCATGATAAATTATGATAATCATAACATTGAAATGTGGAAAAAACACTTAATATGTAATTAGCATGAGCCAAATCTCATGCACCTGGAGCATGAGTAAACCCTCATTGCACATGAAGCACGAGTAAAACCTCGTATCACTTGAATTATCATGAGTCAACACCCATTCCAAATGACGTATCATGATACTATACATTACCCAATGCATTGGAGCGCTATATGGGCGCACCCATCTTAAACATTTCATTTAATGAATAAGTGTGCCACATGGATCATAAAACATTGAATCATTAAACATAATCCATTATTCAATGATAAAAGAATGTGGAATACATACATGAAACTATTTATCCAATATGTAAATGAGCATAAAGGTGAATAACCTTGACAGAGAAATGGGATGGTATTCACTACATAATGACTTTGGCTTGGAAAAGCGCGGTGCAATTTCGGCAGCATAACGGTGTGTCATAAGAACTCATAAAAATGGTTGATAAAAGAGAAAGGGGTGTCTCGTAATATTTAAATGACATTGAAAGTAAGATGTTCATATTTATACATTTACCAACAAATGTAATGTAATTTAGATTCATGATACAAAATATTTTCTTGAATGTAATTGAGGAGAGAGAAATTACTTTCCGAATTTCTACATAGTAACAGGTGTACAAGGGAGGCATTTAATGAGAGGGAAAGGGGTATCCCATCATTAAAAAATAAAGAGGAAATTATGGGGGAGGTGATAAACCATTCCCAAATTTTTATAATTGAAACTAAATGGACTTAAAAACTTAACGAATATTGGAAAAAAATGAGAAAGGATGAAAACACCCTAAATTTGAAGTGTGCTTCCAGAGGCTTGAGAGAGGCATGAGAGAGGCTTCTTGGGAGCTTGGGGAACCTTGAAATGATTCTATAGAGAGTATGGAAGAGGTTGTATTAACTAGAATGTCTTTGAGTGTGGAGGAAATGGGATCTTTGGTGAGTTTATATAGGAAAGGTGAGGGAATTCTTTATTATTTAGGTTTGGGACACCTCACATTAAATTAATTCAAACCAAAAACCAGACCAAGGTTTTTTCCCTTGGATTTTGAAAAAGGTAAGTGTAAAAAAATATTTTATAATGTCAATGAACTATCTTCTTAAAATAATGAGGTTGCTTATGTGCATTTGAGTCATACTCTGAAGTAAAACCATTTAAAAAGACAAAATGTTCAATAAGACTTGAAGGGTCCACTAAAACATTGTAAAATAAATCAAAAAAACCTAATATCACATTATTTTTATATTAAAACATATATTGGCCGAGCATAATGTATATAGTATTTTATTACATCACTATTGGGTCATTATGATGTCATAAAACACATCATATATTTAAATGGTATTTAATTTTTACCAAAAATTTACTGTCTCATAAAATTATGAAAAAGTCACCGTGGGATAATTTTGACTTCCTGATTCCAGAAATAATATTTATTTAATCTAAATAATTTTTTAAATATGTTAATATTCACCTTTAAAATAAAGATGGACATTTATTAAAAATTCAATGGTTTTGACAAAAACAATTTTCAAACCGTAATAAAAATCACCCATGCATTCTTAAAATTAGATAATAATTTATATATAATAAAAATTAATTTTATAATAATATTATATTATAATAATATTTAATTCATAAATCCATTAATTCATCAAAATAGATTTTTTAGTTGATTATTAACTAAAAATACTATTTGTGCTCTAAAAACTATTTACAATGTAAAAATAATAAAATGAATGCACATTGTTTATACAAAAAGTAATGTAAATAGTCATAGTTATGGGGTCTTGTTACATAACCACTTATAACAACCACATAAGACTGAAGAGTAAGGTGTGCGAGGGTGAAAAACTCTTGGGATGGCTCAGATAACATTGATCGGGTGGTAATCTCTATGACATTCCTCTTATCTCGTAGGCGGTCCCGCTCAAGCTTAATATATTCAAGCTCGCCTTGGTATTGGTATATAGTGAAGCCCAAAGACGCAAATTCATTTCTGATCTCTAACCAATGGGCTTCGTATGGGGCATGTCTATTGAATGAGGCCATCACTTCCTTAGTCTGAAAAAATTGGATTTGTTAAAGCCCTATATTTCACTAATCATGTGATCACTGTTAAATGGATATATTTTCAACTATCAAACATAAATAACAGTATTATATAATCCAAATACATTAAACCAAATAAGTTGATATTTTATTAAAAACTTTTTACATAAATAGACATTTAATTAGATCTATAGATATTTTCATTAATGAATGTTTGGGTCATTACAATCGTCCCCCATTATGAAATTTCTCCCCCAAAATTACCTTTTCCCACACTAAAATAGATTTGGGTAACTCTGCTTCATCATTTCCTCTGATTCCCAAGTCACTTCTTCTGACTTTTGGTTTTGCAACAACACCTTGACAGGGGGAATTATGTTATTTCGTAGAACATTTTCTCTACGATCTAAGAACTTCCCTGGTTGCTTCTCCAAAAAATGATCATCCTCTAACTGTACCATCTTGGAAGAGAGTTCAATTAAAGTTTCTAGTATATACATCCTTAAGAGGGATACTTGAATGACATCAGGTACTCTGGACATGGTATGTGGAAGTGCTAGTCGATAGGCCACAACCTGACACGATCAAGAATCTCGAAGGGGCTGATGTACCTTAGAAATATCTTCCCTTTATTTCCAAACCTCCTGACCTTCTTTCATGGAGATATGCTTAGAAATACTATGTCCTTAACTTTAAACTGAGGGTCTCTTCGATGTTTATCTGCATAACTCTTCTATCGACTCTGAGATTCCTTGATATGCTGCTGAATGATTTTCACCTTCTCCACCATTTCATCGACCATTTCTGGTCCAAGAAACTTACGCTCACCGACCTCATCCCAACACACCAACATTCTACCCCTTTTCTAATAAAGGGCTTCATATGGTGACATTTGAATGCTTGAGTGGAAACTATTATTATAAAAGAATTCATCCAGAGGATGATGTTGATACCATCCTACTTTATAGTGCATTGATGTAACACCCGAGACTTTTATGAGAAATATTTTGTTTTCATGTTATATAAATCATCAAAGGAATTTTTCACTTCACACAACACTAGCTTGGCTTGCTTTACACGCAACCGCGGCCTTCCTCGATAGATGGTGTCGTACGCAATACCGAGTTTCACTAAACAACGATATATTATAATATTAGCCGTTATGAATAGTATTAACTGATATTTTGATTTTATAACATTTTAATTCATCTTATAAATTTTCTATAATAAGGTATGAAAACAAAATCAGTTTTTTTTATAAAAGAAGTATTTTAAAAAAATTCAGTTTTACCACGTTTTGATGGCTCACCCACATTAAATCTTGTTTTTTGACAAGTTTATAAGTTCAATTTGACAAAATTAAATTCTTCTTTATAATAAATATATAAAAATTTACTTTGGTTAAATTTTTCATATTATTCTGATCACTTTCATATTTTAATGAATAGTAAAAACACGCTATATTTTAATTAAAAACAACTTTTTTCATCGCAATACTTTATATGGTTAAATAATGATATTTAATGTTTTTAAAGTATAAATAGAGTATATTTTTACCATTTAATATAATTTATGTCATTAGCATTAATTTTACATTGAATTCATTGGTAAAAACATTTCAATCTTTTGAAATGTTTTAACTTTTAAAACCCATTTCCTTAACAACGAGATAAATTTTAAATTAATTACTGAAACTTCTGTGTTTTGAATTTTGAAAAATGGATTCCATATTTGAAATAAGTGGGTCCAAATTATGTTAATAGGTTAATTTTATTTTTTTTGATATTATGAATAGTAACTACGGTAAATTTTTTATTTACTACGGTTAAAGGTAAATAAGGTAATTCCAGGTTAAAAGAATATTATAATAATTCAAAATTACCTTGACACTTGTCCTAATCTTATTGGATGAGTAGTGGCTGACCGTGGGAAACCTTGGGTCGATTTTGGGACCCCATTGAGCCACTTGGTAGTGACAATGACAATTTGGATTAATTAATTTAATGTAAACACAAAATTGACATTAACAAAAATCTTTTAGTAATTAATTTTTACAAGCGGTTATATAAATTATATTTTCGACTATAAATATTCATTGAAAAGCTAAAAAGATTTCCTACATAATGATAATTTGTTTATAATTTTTAGAAACCAAATAAATTAAATTATTTATGACACAATAATGATGAAGAATTAACCTCATTAATAAATGATTTAAATAACTAAGATTATAATGATTAAAATATTTTCAAAAACATGTCCAATTCTGATTGGATAATTTTATTTAGACTATGATTCATCTTATATTCACCTTTAATGATTTTTGGACCTTTTGAAACCGAAGATAAGTTTATAATAAAATAATATTTCCACACATTCCAAAGGTGCCCCTCTCCTCCCTTATAAAAGGGCACCTCGTCCCTCTCTTCCTCACACAAATTTGGGCCTTCACGCTTGGCCAACCCCTGACCATTTCACTTACCCACTTCCTTATAAACCTTATAGAGGTACTGGTCTTATCAAAAGACCAACTCTAGTGCCTTAAGAGAATGTTTAAAGGAGGCACTTCGAGAAAGAGGTAATGCCTTCTACCATTTTCTCCAAGTTCCATTCTTCTTCTACTCCCTCTTATTTAGATGTTTCATTATAAGGTAATAACATCACTATCCCTCGTATACTGATATGTTATTATAAATATGAAACAACCCTAGTTCAACTCTTATCCGTCCTACGGAAAATGAAATCACTGTGTGTGTGTACGTACAGAATACCGTCTCCACGCCGTGGTGTAATCTTTTTTCCACCACCACCTTAATTTGATGGGTATAATGGTGTAAAGAATAACTATATATGATTATTTTAAAGTGATATTGATTCTGAAATAGTATAAATACACTTCAATACAATTCCATGATCATGGGAACGATATCATCGCTCGTGCGTACGTACGACCTACCGTCGCCACGATGTGATGCGACTCATTCTATATGATCTTCATTGAATAATGATTATATAAATGAATTTAATTAATTAATATGATATATACTACACTAATAACATTCTGTAAATGATGTATCTATATCCTATAAATAGGAATAAGAATTTATTCAACAAAACACGCATAAGAACAAAAAGTAATAAACACTTGAATAACAAGTAGTAATGAAATATTACTAATAAGAAGCTAAGAATATGACCATATATGTTATCATAACAGTGAATATGATTCTTTAATAAGTCAATGACATTATTTAAATCATTATACAGGAGGTTCAGACACGTACAAAGCATATCGGACCTAAGGTAAGGGAAAATATCACAATCTCATTTTTATCTGAGATTGTTTATACTTTGGTATTTACTGGGGGTGTATTTTATCATCCACATCCATGTTCCCTCAATATGTAATATTATTTATGTCCTCCTGCAATTTTTTAAATCCAATTTTACCTTTTGGTGAGTTTTTAGAAAAATATATGAAAGGAATCTTTTATTGTTTTTCGTACGAGGTAATTTTTGACTTTTCAGACAAAAGTACGAGATGAATGTTTTTTTAACTTATACGGCATGAATGGAATTTTAAAAAATTATTTCCCAGAAGCTTCCTTTACAATTATTCAAGTTTATTTTTAATCAACTTCTTTTAGTTTGCAATTTTATGACATGTTTTGAAAGGAAAAGTGTTTTTGAAATAGAAAGGATATATTCCTCAAGAATGGAGTTCAAGTGTTTTATCAAAATTAATTTCCATCTAAATAATATAGGGTTCTATTTGTATCCCTATTATTACATTTATTTGATTATGTTGTGATGGAATTATTTTTATGAATTCCTTTATCTTATATTAATTGTTTTATGATGTCACGATGTTTAAGAATCCCATTTTTATTACATGGGTTATGCAATGATATATGATTTATGATTTTGTGGCACACATAAGAATGGTATCATTATGAGATGGCTGGGACCTATATCTCCCTCCAATGCATTGGGTAAGGATTTTATATCTCATGAGATAGACATTCCTGGAAAGGCTGGTTAAACTGGTTCAGTGAAATAGGACTGAAACGAGGAGTGATCTCGGTTCAGAAATGGACTTTGTCCATTAAGATAGTCTTGGCAATGAGTCCTGACTAATTAGAAATGATTATCTATTATTATGTGGGTATGCCACAAAGTTTCATGTTTTAAGTTATGATTATTAGGATTACATTTCCCTACCATGATTTATCCCATGTTATGAAATTATGATCTCTTTTGCAGGTTAAGATTTCAAAAATGTTATGTTCTTATGAATATGATGTGATTGATATTTCTTTTGTTTACCCTTAATGAGCATTTGAGCTCACCCTATTGTATGTTTTCTTTCTGTAGCTTTGGAATAAGGTTATTAAGTAAGATATTCCAAAAAGGGACTATATATATGATGAAATAAATGCGAGAAAGTGTAGATGCTTTATGAACCAGTTGTTTATGTTTCCCATTTTCTAAAGACACTATACCTATACGTTCCTTTCATGGTTTTGTTATACGTTGAATAAGTATGCTTCAATTTTGAATTACTGACAATGTATGTAAATTATGGGTCGTTATAGTTGGTATCAGAGGAAATGTATAGTCAACCTTTGGAAACTAGGATGTGAAAGCCTTAGTAAGAAACCTAAGGACATGTCTAAGCATAGAACACAATCTTAGTGTTTTAGAAATGGACATGAACAACCTATGATAAGGCCTTAAGTGTGAAATTTTATTCTTGATTATGTGGTTTTCCTATTATAATTAGTGTTGCTCACACTATTCTTCTTGGTTTTAGTCAATGGCTGGAACCCGAAGAAACCGTGTTAATGCGGAATGCGATGGGCAATGAAATGATTGTCCCCCTGAGCAACCTGACGTTATGGGAGATGGAATGAAATATCTTGTAGCCATGCTCACACAACTTTCTCATGCTATGAACCATGATGGACTTCCAAATGAGCAAAGGAAGGAGCAACATTCTATCGAATCATTCATGAGGCAGCGACCACCTTCATTCAGCGGGTCTTCTGATACATTAGTGGCTGAACAATGGATTAGTACCACTGAAAAGATATTTTTATTTCTTCAATGTTATAAACATGATAAATTCATCTTAGTTGTTTATCATTTGGAAGGTGATTCTGATCAATGGTGGAATCTTATCGAGAATACAAGGCAAAGAGATGAAATTGAGTCCATGGAATGGGATGAGTTTAAGAAATTATTTTTCAATAAGTACTTCCCTATTATTCTTCGAACAAAGATGGAGAAGGAGTTTCATGAACTAAAGCAAAAGGATGATGAATCTGTTGGTACCTATGAAGCAAATTTTACAAGAATAGCAAGGTATGCTTCTGGTATTATTATCTAACCTGAGAGTAAGATCGATCGATTCTTTAGTGGCTTAAAACCAAGTCTTCGAAGGGCGTTAGCCATAAGGGACTTCAATAGCTACGAGGAAATCATTCGATGTGCTCTCAAAGTTGAGATGGAAATTGGAGTAACCCATCAGTCATATGGGTTTGATAAGAAGAGGAAAATGGAATTGACAGGAAAATATGAAGACCACACTGAAAAGAAGATGAGTTTTCCCTTATGCTCAAAGTGTGGAAAGAAACATGGAGGAAATTGTCTTAAGGGGACAATCAAATGTTATAAGTATGGAAAAGAAGGTCATCAGGAAATTGAATGTCGACATAATGGGAAGAATATGTCTAATGATGTAAACAAAGGAAGGGATACACAGAATGAACCTTCTACACTTCAATGTTTCAAGTGCAAGGAGATGGAGCATTATGCCAATCAATGCCCAAATACAAGGGTTGATGATGATGATCGACGTCAAAAAACTCTTAAGGCCAAAGACAAAGGAAAGTCACATGAAATTACTATCGGCGATGTGGAGTACGACAACGAAGTGGTGAGAGGTACACTTACCATCCACTCTAAAGTAGAAAATGTTTTATTTTATTATGGAACCACCCACTCTATTATTTTTTAAGAATTTTCTAAGGGTATCACCATATTACCTCAACAATTAGATGTTGAGTTGGCTGTGACAACTCCTAATGGCACAACGGTCACATCAAATGTTTATAATTCTTTTCCGATTGAAGTTTGTGGGAAAGTGTTTCCTGCAATTCGTGTGATCCTTCCTATAGTGGAATTTTATGTGATTATTGGAATGGATTGGCTTTCTTTATATGGATATTATATCAATTTCCAAAGAAGAGAAGTCACATTTCATATTCCAGATCAATCTATGATCGTCTATTGATGCAAGGATGAACATAACCTTCCAGTGGAAATTTCTTCCATCATATGGGTCTTGATTCCACTAAATGAAGGTTATTTATCTATAATGGTTGGTGATAAACTCACGATTAAGAATATTCCCATTGTACGGGATTTTGACGATGTCTTTCTGGAGGAATTTCCAGGTCTTCAACCAAATCGTGATGTTGAGTTTTCAATATATCTCGTTCCGAGTGCTTTTCCAATTTCAAAGACACCTTATAGAATGGCCCCAATTGAGTTGCTGGAATTGAATAAGAAACTCCAATAGAATCTTGATAAAGGATTCATACGCCCTAGGGCGTCACCTTGGGGAGCACATGTTCTTTTTGTTAAGAAGAAAGATTGATCAATGAGACTCTGCATTGATTATCAAGAACTTAACAAGATCACTGTCAAGAACAAATATCCTCTCCCATGCATTGATGACATATTTGACCAACTACGAGGAGATCAATACTTTTCTAAATTGATCTTCGTTCTGGGTATCATCAATTAAGGGTCAAAAGGGAGGATAAACCAAAGACTGATTTCCGTACAAGGTATGGACACTATGAATTTATAGTGATGCCATTTGGTCTTACTAATGCCCCTGCTATCTTCATGGATCTAATGAATAGATTCTTTAGAGACTATCTTGATCTGTTTGTGGTAGTCTTTATAGACGATATTATTGTCTATTCAAAGAACAAGGATGAACATGAAGATCACTTGAGAATTGTATTAAAGACCCTAAGAAAGGAGAATCTTTATGCCAAATTTATCAAGTGTGAATTTTGGCTTCAAAAAGTTGCATTTTTTGGTCACATAATCTCAAAATAAGGGATAATTGTGGATCCAGCAAAAACAGAGGTTATTGAAAGATGGTTGAGACCAACAACAGTAACTAAGATCCAAAGTTTTCTTCGTTTGGTTGGATATTACCGACGTTTTGTGAAATATTTTTCAAGGTTATCTAACCCACTCATCAAGTTAACTCGAAAAGGAGGTAAGTTTATTTGGACGGAGGAATGTGAATAAAATTTCAAAGAGCTAAAAAGAAGTTTTGCCAGTGCACCTGTGCTCACACTACCTTGTAGTGGAGAAAGGTTTGTGATCAACAGTGATGCATCCAAGAAGGGATTGGGATGTGTTCACATGCAAAATGATATGGTGATAGCTTATGCCTCACAGCAGTTGAAAATCCATGAGAAAAATTACCCAACTCATGATTTGGAGTTAGCTGCGGTAATATTTTCATTAATGATTTGGAGGGATTACCTTTATGGTGAAAAGTGTGATATGTATACTGATAAAAAAAATTTAAAGTATTTTTTCACACAAAAGGAGCTGAATATGCGTCAAAGAAGGTGGTTGGAGCTGATTAAGAATTTTGACTGCTCAATCCATTACCAACCTAGGAAATCAAACAAAGTAGCAGACACATTAAGTCGACAAGACCATGCTAGCTTATCCATGATGAGGATCACAAAAGATCCAATATTTATGGATTTACAAAGGATGGATCTTGGAATTTTAATGGAAGGAGAGAAATCTTATCTTTCTCAAATGAATGTTCAACCATCTATACATGTGAAGATTCAAGAGGCATAGAAAGAAGATGTCGAGTTACAAAAGAAGGTGAGAAATGTTCCTAAATTAAACCTTGATTGTGATGGGATAATAATGTTCAGGAATCGGGTTTGTGTTCCTCCCATCCCCGAATTAAAGAAGGAGCTACTGGATGAGGCTCATAGTTCTTCATTCTCTATTCATCCTGGAGCACCAAGATGTATAGGGACCTGAAAGAGTACTTCTGGTGGGATGGAATGAAAAGAGATGTTGTTGAATATGTCTCTTGATGCTTGGTTTTTCAACAAGTTAAATCCGAGATACAGAAGTCTAAGTGAATGTTACAACCATTACCCATACCCGAATGGAAATGGGAAAACATCACTATGGACTTTGTCACTAGACTTCCTAAAACATCCAAAGGCAATAATGCAATCTGGGTTATATTTGATCATCTTATGAATTCGGAACCCTTTATTGCTATTAGAGAATATTTTTCTCTTGATCTGATTGCCAGGATATATGTAATGGAAGTGGTAAGATTGCATGGAGTACCACTTTCCATTATATCTAATCGGGATATGAGGTTTACCTCAAAGTTCTGGAGAAGTCTTCAGCATACTCTGGATACAGAGTTAAGTTTCAGCACTGCTTATCATCCTCAGACAGACGGTCAGTCTGAGAGGACAATTCAAACTCCAGAAGATATGTTGAGAGCTTGCTCTATGGATTTCAAAGCTAGTTGGGATCAACACCTACCTTTGGTGGAATTTTCATATAATAATATCTTTCAATCCAGTATTCCGATAGCTCCTTATGAATCTCTCTATGGAAAGAAATGCATGACTCCAACTTGCTGGGATGAAGTTGGGGAAAGAAAGCTATTAGGACCTGATCGTGTTGATGAGATGGAAGAAAATGTCAGATCTATTCAACAACACATAAGAGAAGCTTAGAGTCGACAAAAAAGTTATACCGACAACCGAAGGAAATACCTAGAGTTTGAAGTGGGTGATAATGTGTTCTTACAAATATCTCCATGGAAGAGAGTAATGAGATTTGGAAAGAAGGGAAGGTTGAGCCCTAGATATATCGGTCCTTCTGAAATTCTGGATCGTGTTGGGAAGGTATTTTACCGATTGGTTCTTCCATCGAGTCTCTCTTAAGTTCACGATGTGTTCTATGTATCTCTCTGGAGAAAGTACATACCCGATCCTTCACATGTACTTTGCTCAGAAGTTATACCGATGGAACAAGATCTTTCATATGAAGAACAACTGATAGAGATTCTGGATCGTAGCGAAAAAGTCCTACGGAACAAGACCACTCTCTTGGTGAAAGTTTTATAGAGTAACCACCAATTAGAATAAGCTACATGGGAACTTGAGGATATGATGAGGGAGATGTATCGCCATCTGTTTGTTACGAAGTGACAAATTTTGAGGGCAAAATTCATTTTAAGGGGTCTAGAATGTAACACCTGAGACTTTTATGAGAAATATTTTGTTTTTATGTAATATAAATCATCAAAGGAATCATTCACTACACACAACACTATCTTGGCTTTCTTTACACGCAACTGCGGCCTTCCTCGATAGCTTGCATCATACGCAATACCGAGTTTCACTAAACAACAATAAATTATAATATTAGCCGTTATGAATAGTGTTAACTGAATTTTGAATTTTATAACATTTTAATTCATCTTATACATTTTAGAGAATGAGGTATGAAAAAAAATCATATTTTTTGGATAAAAGAAGTATTTTTCAAAAAATGCAGTTTTACCGCCTTTTGATGGCCCACCCACATTAAATCTAGTTTTTGACAAGTTTATAAGTTCAATTAGACAAAATAAAATTCTTCTTTAGAATCTTGATATTAAAATTTACTTTGGATAAATTTTTCATATTATTCTAATAACTTTCATATTTTAATGAATAGTAAAAACACGCTATATTTTAATTAAAAACAACTTTTTTCATCGCAATACATTATATGGTTAAATTATGATATTGAATGTTTTTAAAGTATAAATATAATATATTTTTAACATTTAATATAATGTATGTCATTATCATTAATTTTACATTGAATTCATAGGTAAAAATATTTCAATCTTTAGCAATGTTTTAACTTTTAAAACTTATTTGCATAAGAACGAGATTAATTTTAAATTAATTATTCCATCTTCTGTGTTTTGAATTTTGATAAATGGATTCCATATTTGCAATTAGTGGGTCCAAATTATGTTAATAGGTTAATTTTATTTTTTTTGATATTATGAATAGTAACTACGGTAAATTTTTTATTTACTACGGTTAAAGGTAAATAAGGTAATTCAAGGTTAAAAGATTATTATAATAATTCAAAATTACCTTGACACATGTCCTAACCTTATTGGATGAGTAGTTCCCGACCATTTTCATCCTTGGGTCAATTTTGGGACCCTATTGAGCCACTTGGTAGTGACAATGACAATTTAGATTAATTAATTTAATGTAAACACAAAATTGACATTAACAAAAATCTTTTAGTAATTAATTTTTATAAGGGGTTATATAAATTATATTTTCTACTATAAATATTCATTGAAAAGATAAAAATATTTCCTACATAATTATATTTTTTTTATAATTTTTAGACACCAAATAAATTAAATTATTTAGGACACAATAATGATGAAGTATTTACCTTATTAATAAATGATTTAAATAACTAAGATTATAATGATTGAAATATTTTCCAAAACATGTCCAATTCTGATTGGATGACTTTATTTCGACCATTGGTCATCTTATCATCATCTTTAATGATTTTTGGAACTTTTGAAACCGAAGATAAGTTTATAATAAAATGATATTTCCACACTTTCCAAAGGTGCCCCTCTCCTCCCTTATAAAAGGGCACCTCCTCCCTCTCTTCCTCTCACAAATTTGAGCGTTCAAGCTCGGCCAACCCCTGCCCATTTCACTTCCCCACTTCCTTATAAACCTACTAGAGGTACTGGTCTTATCAAAAGACCATCTCTAGTGCCTTAAGAGAAGTTTAAAGGAGGCACTTCAAGAAAGAGGTAATACCTTCTACCGTTTTCTTCAAGTTCCATTCTTCTTCTACTCCCTCTTCATTAGTTTTTTCATTATGAGGAAATAACATCAGTATACCTCATATACTGATATTTTATTATAAATATGAAACAATTCTATTTCACCTCTTATCCATGCTATGGAAAACGAAATCACCGCGCGTGCGTACGTACGGAATACCGTCTCCACGCCGCGGTGTAATCTGTTTTCCACCACCACCATACTTGGATGGGTATAATGGTGTAAATAATAACTATATATGATTATTGTAAAGTGATATTTATTCAGAAATAGTATACATACACTTAAATACAATTCCACGATCATGGGAACGATATCATCCGTCATGCGTACGTACGGCCTACCGTCTCCACGATGTGATGCGACTCGTTCTATATGATCTTCACTGAATAATGATTATATAAATGAATTGAATGAATTAATATGATATATATTACACTAATACCATTATTTAAATGTAACACCCTGAGATTTTATGAAAAATATTCTTTTAATTTTATTAATTTCTTGTGTTGAATGCTACCCCAAGATTACCTTGCGCTATACGCAACACCATATTAGCTTGCAGTATACGCAACACTATTCTTGGATCGTGTTACACACAATTTTGATAATAGTTATTCTACGCAACATTTAGTATATATATATATATATTCAATGTATAAATGAATTGTGGTTGGATTCTGTTAAACGAAACAATGAAGGATTCTTGCACAACACGCAACCCTGACTTGGCTTGCATTACACGTAATCATGACATTCCTCGATAGCGTGGGTTGTACGCAATACCGAGTTTTACTAAACAACGATATATTATTATAATATTATTATTAACTAGCCTTTATGAATAGTATTAACTAAATTTTGAATTTTATAACATTATTATTCATCTTACACATTTTCTAGAACATGGTATAAGAACAAAATAAATTTTTCGGGTAAAATAAGTATTTTTCAAAAAATGCAGTTTTGCCGCCTTTTGATGGCGCACCCACTTTTAATCTAGTTTTTGACATTTATATAAGTTCAATTTGACAAAATAAAATTCTTCTTTGGAATCAAGATGTGAAAATTTACTTTGGATAAATTTTTCATATTATTCTGGTAACTTTCAGATTTTGATTAATAGAAAAAACACGCTATATTTTAATTAAAAACAACTTTTTTCATCGCAATAATTTATATGGTTAAATTATAATATTGAATGGTTTTAAAGTATAAAGAGAATATTTTTTTACAATTTAATATAATTTATGTCATTAGCATTGATTCTACCTTGAATTCGTAGGATAAATCAATTCAATCTTTTGCAATGTTTTCAACAAAAACCCGTTTTCTTTCGACAACGGGATTAATTTTAATTTAATTTATGCAACTTTTGTGTATTGAATTTGGAAAAATGGATTCCATATTTAGAATAAGCGGGTCCATATTATGTTAATAAGCTACTTTTTATTTTTTTTCATTATGAATAGTAACTACGGTAAATTTTATTTACCATAGTTAAAGGTAAATCGGGTAATTAAGGGTAAATGTAAGATTATAAAATTACACTAACACCTGCCAAAATATTATTGTATGACTAAAAGTAGACTCATATCACCTAAGGGTCAGATTATGTTCATTTAATGGACTTTTTTCCATGAAAATAATTTAATTATTATTAAAACCAAAGAATGGGACAACATGTCACTTTCTTAAATCTTATAAGTATAATAATTTTAATTTAGTGATAAACATCATGAAACTTCGAAAATGAATATTCACCAGAAATATAATATAATTATATACATCATAGGAATTTATTTAGAATTTTTAGGGATTAAATAATTATCATTTATTATGACACAAAGATGATGCAATAATTATCTTATTAATGAAATATTTACATAATTGATGTTATAAATACCAAAATAAATGTAATTTAAGACTTTTTTTAATTAAACTAATTTTATAGGTTAATATGACATGTTAGTATTGATTAAATTAATTTTATTCAAACTAATAATTCTGTTCTTAGTTTCACAAAAATCAATTACTAAATAGTGTCAAAATTGACATAAAATAGTTTTTAAAACAAATATTATATTAATAATTGTTATTTTATTCCTAAAAATCTAAGGTTCAACCAAATGACTTATATAAGGTTATATATATTAATAATAAACAACTTGGGGTTCGTTTGGCTTCTTATAGTATGTTTATTAACCTTATAGTATAAGAATACAAGAAGACACAGTAAAAGTAAAATTATTTAACTTAATGTGGAATCTAAATGATAAGGTTAAAATAGGAACCTAAACTTATCTAAATTCTAGTGTATGAGAGTTTTTAGACCCATCACCACCTTAGATTCGAGATAAAACAATTTGGAGCTATTTAAAACCGAACTTGACTTTATAATAAAATAATATTTTTAGTTTTTCCAAAGGAGCCCCTCTCCTCCCTTATAAAAGGGCACCTCCCCCCTCTCCTCCTCACACCAATTTGAGCCTTCAATCTCGGAAAACCCCTGAAAAATTATCTTATCCACTTCCCTAGATACATCCTAGAGGTTCTGGTATACTTTAAAGACCAATGTTAGTGTCCTAAGAGGTGGTTTGAAAGAGGCGTATCGAAGAAGAGGTAATTTCTTCTCTCGATTCTTTCAAGCTTCTTTCTTCTTCAACTTCTTCTTATTTAGTTATTTCATTATAATGTAATAACATCAGTATCAGTAATATACTTAGTTTTTATTATAAATATTAAACAACCCCATTTCACCTTCTATCAATCCTATGGAAAACAAAATCACCGCGCATGCGTACGTACGGAATACTGTCTCCACGCCGTGGTGTAATCTGTTTTTCCACCAACACCTAACATGGATGGGTATAATGGTGTAAATAATAACTATACATATTTATTATAAAATCATTCTGATTCTGATATATTTTATCATCCACTCCAATTCAATTCAATAATTATGTAAATGATATCATCGCTCGTGCGTACGTACGGACTACCGTCTCCACGACGCGATGAGATTCATTCTCCATGTTAACCATTTAAGAATGATTATAAAGTATATATAAGAAATAATAATGAAATATATGACATTATAAAGCTACTGGATTTATGTATATATGTATTTCATCTACTTAATTCCATTCAACTCAATAAGGAAACAAAAACAGCGTTCTTGCGTACGTACGGCCTACCGTCTCCATGAACGGTGTATTTCTTTCCATTTATCGATCTATTATATCTATGTATATTCTGAATATATATTATATATAAATCATGTTTTATATAATAGAATTAATTAATCAAGATCTAAATAATCATATGAATAATTACAAGTTAAAACACGAACGACAAATGAGACGCTTTTACCCAAAACGCTCTTTAACATGGAATTTACAAAAGAACGGGTAATATAAAGTCATAAGTGAACCATATATGATATCATAACAATGAGTATGATTCTGGAATAAGTCAATGAAATTATTTAAATCATTATACAGGAGGTTCGGACACATACGAAGCAAATTAGACCTAAGGTAAGGGAAAATATCACAATCTCATTTTATCCAAGAGTGTTTATACTTTGGTATTTACTGGGGTGTATTTTATCATCCACATCCATGTTTCCTCAATATGTAATATTTCTTTCCATCCACCTACAATTTTTTAAATCCAATTTTACCCATCGGTGAGTTTTTTGTAAAATATATGAAAGGAATCTTTTGCCGTTTTTCGTACGAGGTACTTTTTGACTTTTCCGACAAAAGTACGAGAAAAATGTTTTTTTTTGACTTATACGGCATGAATGGATTTTTAAAACATTATTTACAAGAAGCTTCCTTTACAAGTTTTCAAGTTTATTTTTAATCAACTTATTTTATTTTAGAATGGTACGACATGTTAAGAAAGGAAAAGTGTTTTTGAAGCAGAAAGGATATTTTCCTCAAGAATGGAGTTCAAGTGTTTTATCAAAATTATTTTCCATCTAATATAATAAAGGGTTCCTTTTCTATCCCTATTATTACGTTGATTTGATTATGTTTTTATGGAATTATATTTTTATGAATTCCTTTATCTTATATGAATTTTTTATGATGTCATGATGTTTAAGATTCCCATTTTTATTAAATGGGTTATGCTATGATGTATGGTTTCTGATTTTGTGGCACACATAAGAATGGTATCATTATGAGATGGGTGGGAACTATATCTCCCTCCAATGCATTGGGTAAAGATTTTATATCTCATGAGATAGACATGGCTGGAACAGCAAGTTAAACCGGTTCAGTGA
Source organism: Viscum album (assembly GCA_963277665.1). Taxonomy (NCBI): domain Eukaryota; kingdom Viridiplantae; phylum Streptophyta; class Magnoliopsida; order Santalales; family Viscaceae; genus Viscum; species Viscum album. Next base: position 325,319,018 of record OY728156.1, read on the forward strand.
AACATGACTCAAACGAGGAGTGAACTCGGTTCAGAAATGGACTTTGTCCACTAAGATAGTCTTGGCAATGAGTCTTGACTAATAAGAAATGATTCTCTATGATTATGTGTGTATTCCACAAAGTTACATGTTTTATGTTATGATTATTGGGATTACATTTCACTACTATGATTTATCCCATGTTATGATATTATGATCTCTTTTGCAGGTTATGATTTCCAAAATATTATGTTCTTATGAATATGATGTGATTGATATTTCCTTTGTTTACCCTTACTGAGAATTTGAGCTCACCCTTTTATGTTTTCTTTTCCCTAGGATATATAGAAAGGATATATGTAAGAAAAAAAGGGAAGAACTTTATGGGAGATGATGAAGATCTTTCACCATGATTAGAAGATTATGTTCCGAGTTTCCAAAGACACTAAACTATTACAGTCCTTGTGTGTGTGTTGTTGTTATGTACTAAGTATTCTGTGAAAGTAATGTAATTTCCATGTACGTTACGCTTTGGGTCTCTACAGTAAATGATATATCTATATCCTATAAAGAGGAATAAGAATTTATTCGACAAAACACGTATTAGAACAAAAAGTAATAAACACCCGAATAACAAGTAGTAATGAAATATTACTAATAAGAATCTAAGAATATGACCATATATGATATCATAACAATGAATATGATTCTGTAATAAGTCAATGAAATTATTTAAATCATTATATAGGAGGTTCGGACTTGTACAAATCATATCGGACCTAAGGTAAGGGAAAATATCACAATCTCATTTTTATCCGAGAGTGTTTATACTTTGGTATTTATTGGGGTGTATTTTATCATCCAAATCCATGTTCCCTCAATATGTAATATTATTTATGTTCTCCTGATATTTTTTAAATCCAATTTTACCCTTCTGTGAGTTTTTAGTAAAAGATATGAAATGAATCTTTTGTCGTTTTTCATACGAGGTACTTTTTGACTTTTCCAACAAAAGTACGAGAAGAATGTTTTTTTAACTTATACAGCATGAATGGAATTTTAAAACATTATTTCCAAGAAGCTTCCTTTACAAGTTTTCAAGTTTATTTTTAATCAAATTCTTTTAGTTTGGAATTGTATGACATGTTAAGAAAGGAAAAGTGTTTTTGAAGTAGAAAGGATATTTTCCTCAAGAATGGAGTTCAAGTGTTTTATCAATATTATTTTCCATCTAAGATAATATAGGGTTCTGTTTCTATCCCTATTATTACATTGATTTTATTATGTTTTGATGGAATTATTTTTATTAATTCCATTATCTTATATGAATTGTTTTATGATGTCATGATGTTTAAGAATCCCAATTTTATTACATGGGTTATGCAATGATGTATGATTTATGATTTTGTGGCACACATAAGAATTGTATCATTATGAGATGGGTGGGACAAAAATCTCGCTCCAATGCATTGGGTAAAGATTTTATATCTCATGAGATAGACATGGATGGAACTGAAGGTTATACCGGTTCAGTGAAACAGGCCTGAAACGGGGAGTGAACTCGGTTCAGAAATGGACTTTATCCACTATGATAGTCTTGGAAATGAGTCTTGACTAATAAGAAATGATTCTCTATGATTATGTGTGTATGCCACAAAGTTTCATGTTTTATGTTATGATTATTAGGATTACATTTCACTACCATGATTTGTCCCATGTTATTAAATTATGATCTCTTTTGCAGGTTAAGATTTCAAAAATGTTATGTTCTTATGAATATGATGTGATTGATATTTCTTTTGTTTACCCTTACTGATCATTTAAGCTCACCGTTTTGTATGTTTTCTTTCCCTAGGTCAGGAATAAGGTTATTAAGTAATATATTCCAAAAAGGGACTCTAGATATGATGAAATAAATGGGAGACAGTGTAGATGCTTTATGAACCAGTTGTTTATGTTTCCCAGTTTCTAAAGGCACTATACCTATACGGTCCTTTAATGGTTTTGTTATACGTTGTAATAAGTATGCTTCAATTTTTAAGTACAAAAAATGTATGTAAAGTATGGGTCATTATAATTGAGCTCGCTCCCAACATGTCCTCAAGTGTTTGGATAGTCCGCTCGGATTGGCCATCAGTTTGAGAATGATAGGTTGTACTGGAGTTCAGTTCAATATTCAGAGCATGTTAAAGACCCTTCCACAACTTTGAGGTGAATCATAGATCTTTATCAGGCACAATAGTAAGTGGTACTCCATGCTGACTTACAAATTCCCTAATATATATCCATCCTAGTTGATCCAGTGATAAATCTTTTCAAATAGATACAAAGTGTGCAGCCTTTGTAAGACAATCCACAATAACCCAGATTGCATTGTTGACTTTGGATGTCTTCTGAGCTTTGGTCACAAATTCCAAGGTGTTGTTCTCCAATTTCCATTCTGGTATGGGAAACGGATGAATCATCCCCTTAGGCTTCTCTGTCTTTGCCTTCACTTTCTGATGCACTAGGAACATTGATGTATATTCAGTGATCTCCTTCTTCGTATTATCCCACCAATAATGCTCTTAGACATCTCAATACCTCTTTGTGTCTCCTGAGTGGAGTGAGATATTTGAACTATGTGCATCATCCAAAAGTTCCTTCGTCAACTCAGTACTTGATGGAACACAATGTCTTTTCCCAAATCTCACAATTCCTTCTCCCTTAACATTGAACATAAAGGATTTCCCTATTATGATAGCTTTCACTATCTTTTGAATTCCCACATCATCCTTTTAGGCATCCTTTATCTTTTACAAAAGAGACGATTGAGCAATTATTTGTTAAATTATTGATGATTTTAAATTATTTTTGATTCCCATGTCCATATTCATCAAATCTAAGAAGATTGGGTCCTTCTAAATTCTCATCAATGATATAATTGATGGGTCCTTTCTACTAAGAGAATTTTCCACCTTGTTCGCTTTCCCCTGGTGGTAATGGAATGAGAAGTCATAGTGTTTGATTATCTCCAACCATATTCATTGGCACATGTTCAAATCATTCCTTTTGAATATATACAATAAACTTTTGTGGTCTATTTATATTTCACACTTCTCCCCAAAGAGATAATGCCACCAAATTTTTAAAGCGAAGATCACCGCAGCCAACTCCAAATCATTTTCTGGATAATTCTTCTCATGAACAATCAATTTCCTTGAAGCATAGGCAATGACTTTGTCATTTTTTATCAACAAACAGCCCATTCCCTTCTTCTAAGCATCACTAAATTCCAGAAAATGTTCTCCACTTATGGGTAAAGTGAGCACAGGTGCAATGATAAGTCTCTTTTTTAACTCCATGAATCTTTCTCCACATTCATCACTTCATGAAAAATTTACTCCCTTCCGAATTAGCATAGAAAGACGGTTGGACAATCGTGAGAAATTTCTCAAAAATCATTGATAATATCAACCTAACCCCAAGAATCTACAGATATCTATTACCGATGTTGGCCACGGTCGTTCTTCAATTACATCTGTTTTGGAGGGATCCATATATATCCCATTACTTGTGATGATTTGGCCCAAGAATGAGACCTCCTTCAACCCGAACTCACACTTGTTTTACTTTTCATATAGATTCTCCTTCTGCAAGGTCTCTAGTATAGTTCTTAGATACTCCTCCGTATCCTCCTTGGGTTTGGAGTATACCGTAATATCATCTATAAACACTACCAATAATTTGTTTACGTAATATCTAAAGACTATATTTATTGTTTCCATGGAGATTTCATGAGCATTAGTGAGTCCTAAAGGCATTACAATGAATTAATAGTTCTTGTATCTTGTACGAAATGCAGTCTTAGAGATATCATCCTTCATCACCCTTACATGATAACACCCTGACAGAAAATCAACCTTGGAGAAGTATTGTGCTCCACAAAGCTAATCGAACAAGCCCTCTATTCGTGGTAGGGTATACTTGTTCATTATCGTGATTTTGTTAAGCTCACGATAATTGATGAAAAGGTTAATTGACCCATCCTTCTTCTTGACGAAGAGGACTGGTACATCCCATGGGGAAGCACATGCGCATATAAACCCATTATCCAGTTTATCTTCTAGTTGTTTCATCAGATTCTCAAGCTCCACAACATTAATTTTATACAAATTCTTGGATATTGGAAACACCCCAAGTATATGATCAATTGATAAATCAATATCACTTCAACGAAGAACACCTGACAAATCCTCGGGAAACACTTCAGAAAATTCCTTCACAATTGGCATGTCTTCTAGGATGGTTTCCTCCTTAAACTCAATCATATGAGCCAGATACACGTGCTCATAGGGAATTAATATCCATTGTTGAGATAATGGAGGTAAATAAGATTCATCTTCCTCCTTGAACTTGTAATGAATTGGGGGTTTATTCTCCCCATGGAGAGGGATTTCCCTCTCATAGAAATATATGATGGATTTATATAAGGATTTCCACTTCATGCCAAGAATTGCATCAAATTCCACCAGTGGGAGTATGAAAATGTTCGTTGGGAAGTTCAATCCATTAATTATGACATGGGAGGAGTTATATTCATGGGATGCAATGATTTCCCCATTTTTCGTACTCACCGACATCTTCACTTCCATGATTTGTGGTGGTGCTGGGATTATTCTACTAAACATTCGAGATATAAAAGAATGCGTAGAACCTGAATAAAAAATTGTGTTCACCATTCATGAATTAATAACTAGTGTACATATCACTGCTTCATTTTCGGGGTTCATTTCGGTAGTAGTGATGGAAAAACCTCTCCATTGCTGCCTTGGAGGTTGTTGGTTGCCTCCAAAAACCATTGGCTTATGGAACTAATTTTCATGATGCCCTGGCTCTTGGCAGTTGTAGTAATGAACCACACATTGAGGTTCGAATAGTGTGTTCCTCTCCTATTTTGCATCCATGGGTATTTCATGCTGATAGTTAATAGTCAGGTTCCCTTCTCTTCCACACCTAAATCATTTCTTTTCCCCTTCATGAATTTATTACGGTGTTTATTTCCACACCATTGGCAAGTGGGGTGTTGGATCTTCTTAAGACCATTAGATTTATCCATCGGAATGACATCATTGAAGTCCACCATACTCTTCATTTCCCCATGATAACCCTGAGATTCTCCGATCGCCATTTTCAACCTTGAGGGATCATCCGAAAATTTCATCATTTCTGTCGAAGTCACAGATCGCCAATGCATTGCACAGACTAGGTTCCAGCCTACCAAATAAGCGTCCATCCTTGAATTCAGGGTTGACGGAAAAGACAGAAGCATATCATGCAATCATTGTGAAGTTTTCCTCGTACGCTCCAAGATATTTGTCATCTTTTTTCTTAAGGGAAAGGAGTTCCCATTCAATCTTAAGAAGGAGGGTGCATATAAAATATTTATCAATAAAATATTCCAGAAATCCTTCTATTCCAATGCCTCATTATCCTCCTCAGGCTTGGTATTCTTGATCAACGTCAACCATTGATCAGATTCACCCTCCATTTAATAAGAATCCAGGATAACCATCTCTAGTTCAGAACAATAAAGGATGGAGAAGATCTTTTCAATGGAGTTGATCCATTGTTCACCGATTGAGGGATCAAATGATCCATTAAAAGTAGGAGGCCTTTGTCTCATGAATCTCTCGATAGAGACATGTTATTTTTTAGGGGGGGTTGAACATTCTTATAGGCCCATGTTTCTATTCAATTATTGTGTAAGATGAGAGTTAAGTGTGACAAAGTTCGCGATTCCTGCTCTTATTGGATTGGGCATTTCATAAATAATATCATCACATTGATCTTCACATCGGTTGTTAGCCTGAGTCCTCCTATTACCGGTCATTGGATGGAATAAAAGGAAAGGAAATGGTAACACCTAAAGAGAAATCCATGTACAAAGCTGATGACTTATAAATTGATTTTATTTCCTTAACATAGGAATCTATTGGCTTCATTCTATGTTATCCATGATCTACTTTCTAACATATATTCATAGGGCAATTTTTCCCCTTAATAATGGTTCATACTAAGATTGTAAATTTATAAAAGAATATCCCCTAGGAGTGTTATAACCAAGAGTGTATCATGGGATATTTTAGTGCACCCGTTATTGTTCGAGTCTATCTCAAAGTGGTGTTTTCGGGTTTTACCCATAGGATACATTGGTTCCAGAGCCGCCTCTACATGCTTGTATCCAAACATGGATGTATTTTCATGATAAACCACTTACTCAATACTCACCAATACATAGGGATATTTTTATTATACATATTCATGTCTATAAGGATATAATAGGGATTTCTAATCCTAATTACAAAAATAACTAAACCTCCCACTGATACCAACTATGGAAACCCTGATCTTTTATTTCACAATTAAACATAATTTATTACATAAACATCATTTGATTCAACATAAAAGATCGAGAGATCTAGTATCTTTCGGGAATAGGGTCATTACATAACACCTTAAAACATAAAAAACAATATCTTTATTTAAATCTTCCTTTACATGACCACTACCTTCCCCCATACATAGCATTTCATAGGATATCCTGAGAACATGCATAAAAAAGGTTGATCTATAAATCCCAGTAAGGGATTAATCATGGAATAACATGACGAATACAATACATGTTAGAAAATAGGAATATTAATAGAGCACAAGATAACCATAGACATAAAGGCATGATAAAGCATGATAATCATAACATGGAAATGTGGTAACAACACATAACATGGTATTCGAATGAGCTAAGGCTCACTGCACATGAAGCATGGATAAACCATCATTGCACATGAAGCACAAGTAAAACCTCATTCCAAATGAATTATAATGATTAAATACCTATTTCACATGATGTATCATGATATTATATTTTACCCAATGCATTGGAGCACTATCAGGGTGCTCCCTTCTTAAAAATTTCATTTCATACATATGTTTGCCACATGGATCATAAAACATTGAATCATTCAACATAATCATTTATTCTATGATAAAAGAATGTGGAATAAATACATGAAACAATTTAAACAATAAATAAATGTGCATAAAGGTGAATACCCTTGATAGAGAAATGGGCATGGTATTCACTACCTAGTGACTTTGGCTTGGAAAAGCACAGTGCAATTTTGGCAGCATAACAGCATGACATAAGAACTCATAAAAATGGCTGATTAGAGAGAATGGTGTGTATCAACATATTTACATGATATGGACAGTATGGGGGTAATATTGATACATTTACCAAAAAATTTAATTGAATTTATTTTCATGATAAAAAAGAATTCCTTGAATGTAAATGAGGTGAGAGAAATTTCTTTCGGGATTTCGGCATAGTTATAGTTGTACATGGGAGGCATTTAATGAAATAGAAAGGGGTCTCACATTATTAAAAACCTAGGGAAGTATGGGGGAGGTTCGAAACCAAATCCCAGTGTTTATAGTTGAAATTAAAAGGGCATAACAACTTAAAAAATATTGGAAAAAAAAGAGAAAGGAAGAAAAAACTCTTACTTGGATATGTGCTTCTAAAGGCATGAGATAGGCTTGAGAGTGGCTTCTTGGGAGCTTGGGTCACCTTGGTAGGATTCTAGGGAGAGGAGGGTAGAGGTTGGACGAACTCCAAAGGCTTTGAATGATGAGGATGTGGGATCTTGTGTGGGTTTATATAGGAATGGTGATGGAATTAATTATTATTTAGGTTTGAGACACCTCACATTAAAAAAATCCAAACCAAAAACCAGACCATGGTTTTGGCCCATGTTTATTGGAAAATGGAAGTGTAAAACAATATTTTATAATGTAAATGTCCTAAATTCTTAAAATAATGGGGTTTCTTATGTGGAGGCGAGTCACACTCCCAAGGAAATCAATTTAATGTCAAAATGTTTAATAAGTTTTGAAGGGTCCAGTAATGCTTTGTAAAATAAATCAAACATACCCAAAATCACATTATTTTAATGGTCAAACGTATATTGTCTGAAAATAAATTTCATATAATTTATTATATCACTATTGGGTCATTATGATGACATAAAACACATTATATATTTAAACGGTATTTAATTTTTACCCCAAAACTAGACTATCTCAAAAAATTATGAAAAAATCACCATTGTATAATTTTGATGTCCTGATTCCAGAAATTATATTCATTTTATCTAAATAATTTTTTAAATATGCTAATTTTAACTTTTAAAATAATAACTGACATTTATCAAAAACTCAAGGGTTTTAACAAAAACAGTTTTCAAACCATAATAAAAATTACCATTGCATTCATAAAATTATATGATAATTTATATTTAATAAAAATTAATATAATAATATTTTTTTTTGTTAAAATATTATTTAATTCATAAATCCATTAATTAATCAAAATTGATTTCTTAGTTGAATATTAAATAAAAAATCTATTTGTGCATGAAAAAATATTTACGAATTAACAATAAGAAAATGAATGCACATTATTTATACAAAAATAATGTACATAGTCATAGTGCTAGGGTCTTGTTACATAACACCTTATAACAATCGCATAAGACCGAAGTGTAATGTGTGAAATGGTGAAAAACTCTTGGGGTGGCTCGGATAACATTGTTCAGGTGGTAATCTCTATCAGCTTCACTTCTCTTGTAGGCATTCGCACTCAAACATAACATATTCAAGCTCAGCTTGGGCGTGGTCAAGAGCGAAGCCCAATGATGCAACCTCCTTTCCAAGATCTGAAAAATGGGCATCGTATGGGGAACTTATACTGGATGAGTCCATCCCTTCCTCTATCTGAGTTAATTGGATTTGTTAAAGCCCTATATTTATACTAATCATGTGATCACTTTTCAACGACTATATTTACAATGGTGACGCATCATAATATTATTTTAAAATCCAAAAAACATAAAACTAAAGAAGTTGACATTTTATATAAACATTTTACATAAAGATACATTTAACTAGATTAAGAGGGATTTCCATTAATGAATGTTTTGTTCCTTACAATAAATCCAACGGTGCATGGAAATTCTGTAACCCTCCATGTCAAAAGTACGGAATGAAGCACACTAGAAATTACATAAGGGGATCAAGGAAATGATATTGTTGTGTAAGAGAAGGGAACCTGGCCAATAATTTCATGGAGGATAAACCAATCAATGTAGAAGAGGAATGGAATGCTTTAGTTGACCCCCATCACATTGATCATTTCTAAAATATCAAGGAACTAGGGAACATTACGAACAAGATCCCAAAGCTATGGGTAATTGGAGGTAACCAAAAATCTCCATGGTGGTAAAGGATAGCTTTTACTATCGCTACCATCGAATTGATTCCTTAAATCAAAGTGGTGATAGGCACATTTCTTATTTATTCAAAAATAATGAACCTAATTTTTGATTCTGGTTCTACAAATTAATTTATATACATAATGTTTTCTTGAACAATCCAAACACCACCATAAATCATGGATCTAGAGTTGTCAGTGAAGATATTAAATGGAGATGTTATTGCATCACATGAATATAACTCCTCCTATCTCACAATGTGTTGGATGATCATCCCATAAAACCTTATCATTATCCCTTTGGAGAAATTTGATGTGATTCTAGGAATTTATTGTCTTTCCCAATATTGAGCCAACATAAATATCCGCCATAAGAAGATCACTCTCTATATTGAAAATCGTCCAACGCTTTGGTACAAATGAAAAGAGATAAATTAATCTCATTCTGATCCATCAACTCAACCATGGAAAATATTTCCCTGTGATCATGTTTATCTTGCTAAAATAATCGATTCTAAGGAATGATTCATCCTCAAATACATTCCCATAATTAGGGAACACACTAAAGTGTTTCCCAATGAATTTTAGGGCCTATATCATAGTTCAAGGATGAAATATTTAATCTATCTTAAACCTAGGGTGCTTCCAATATCCATGACACCATATATAATGGTTTTTGTGGAACCTGAGGAGATGAAGAAACTACTAAAGGAGAATCTTGATAAATTATTCGTACACCCAAGTGCTTCACCTTGGGGTGCACCAACCCTATTCATCATGAATAATGATGGGTCAATGCTCCTTTCAATTGAATATCGCGAGCTTAAAAAATCCGGGTATAGATCATGTATCCTTTGACATGAATTTAAGAATTGTTCAATCAATAATGTGGTGAAAAATTATTCTCCAAGGTGGGTGTTCGGTCCGGATATTACAATGTTATAGTCAATAAGGGGGATATCCCTAGGACTGCTTTTCATATGAGGTATGAGAATTAATAGTTCATAGTAATGCCATTAATACTCAATAATTCTCCATCATTATTCGTGGAATTGATGACTATAGTCTTTATATATTACCTCGATAATTTATTGGTAGTATATACAGATGATATTCTAATATACTCCAATACCAAGGAGGATAATGAGTATCATCTTAGCACTATGTTAAATACATTGAAAAAGTATAATCTCTTTGTAAAGTACATCACATGTCAGTTATGATTAAAGGAAGTCTCATTCTTGTGGATCAACATCACAAGAAATGAGATATTTGAAGATCCTTCAAATTAAAAAGAAATGTATGGATGGAAAAGTACAACATTTGTGATAAATAATCGTATTTTCCTTGAATTAGACAGGTATTATCGTTTATTTGTGAGAAATTTCTCACGAATGTGAAACCCTTTTACCAAGCCAGGTCAAAAGATAGTCAAATTTTAATGGAATGATGAATGTGAAGAAATATTCATGGATTTGAATAAGATTCATATCAATTCCCTTTGTGCTTACACTACCCATTATGGGGGATCTATTCGAAATGTTTAGTGATGAATTGAATAAGGTAAGTGGATGTGTTTCGATGAAGAAAGAAAATCCATTTTCAATACCTCATGGATGTTGAAAATTCAATAGAAAAACTATCTTATGCATGATATGGAGTTGGCATTTATGATCATTACATTTATAATATTCCCGAATTATCTCTTTGGGGAGAAGTGTGAAATATATACGGATAAAAAAAGTATGAAATATATATTCACATAAAAAGAGATGAATATGCGCCACTGATGATGGTTAGAACACAAAATGGATTATGACTACTACATACATTACACCCTTTGGAAATCAAACAAGGTTAAAGATTCTCTATGTAAAGAGGATCAAAAACTTCTATCAATGATAGGAATTGTAAAGGTTATTATATTTCTATATATGATGAAGATTGGCACGGGAATCTTAAATAAAGGATCATTATCAATCATTTTACAAATTATTATTTAACCGTATCTTCTTAAAAGGTAAAATGATGCTAAAAATATGATGAGGGAATTCAATAAAAAAATTTAAACCATAAGAAAATGGAAATCATTGGATTTCAAAGTTAACGAAGAAGGAATTTTGAGATTTTTTTCATGAAATGGTGTTCCTTCAAATATGGAGTAAAGAAAGATCATTTGGATGATTCACAATGTAATAATTTCTTCTTTACCCCAGAATCACAATGATGTATTCAAATCTCCAAGAAACCTATTTGTTGGTTATCATGAAGAAATTGATTTCTAAATATACATCAATATTTTGGTATATTAGCTTAAGATGTATGAGAGTAATATGTATAAATGTTGTCATGCAACCATAACCCATAACATCTGGAAAATTAGAAAACAAAAACATGGACTTCTGTCCGAACTTCTGAATAAAATCCAAAGGAAACTATTCTATCTGGGATGTTGTGGATCATCTTACAAAGAATACACACTTCATTGTAATTAAAGAGGATTTCTCAATATATTAACTAGAAATGATAAAAATAATTGAAGTGGTAATGATGCATGTAGTATCACTATAGATTATGTCGATCAAGATCCAATATTCACTTCTATTTTAAGGAAGAGTGTCCAATATGATCTGAACACTGTTATAAACTTCAATATGGCCCATCTCCCTCAAACTAAGGGATAATCTGAAAGGACAATAAAAAAACATGAGGAAATGTTAATAGATTTCCCAATCGACATCAAAGGTGGATGGGAAAAAATATTACATGGTTGGACTTCTCATAGAACAGTAGTTTCCAATCTAGTATCCCAATAGATCCTTAGGAATCCATTTATGGTAAGATATATAGAACACCAACATTTTGGGATGATATGGGAAAATGAAGACATCCAGTTCTATAAATGGTCAAAAAAATGTTGGAGAAGGTTAAGAACATCTATAAGGATGTGAAAGGCTCCCAAAGTCGACAAAATATATATGCTAAAAATCTCCAAAGAGCCCTAGAGTTTGATGTTGGAGACATGGTATTCATATGCATATGTCCATGGAATATAGTTATAAGATTTTGGGAGAAGGGATATATTTTTAAAAGGTACATGGGACCTTTTAAGATACTTGATCACATCATATCTGTGTAATATCGACTAGAAATTCCCCCAAACATGTCTCAAGTACATGTTGTATTACATAAATAACTCTTGATGAAGAACATACCTAACCCACCACACATACTCAATCAAGAGGTGGTACCATTGGAGAATTAAATTTACTATGTGGATAAGCTATTAAAGATATGATATCATTGGGAAAATGTTCTGCGAAATAATACAATTCCCCTCATCAAATATTTGTGGAGGAACCACATGTTTGAAGAATCATCATGGGAATTAGTGGCAGTAATGAGGTAGAGATACCCTAACCTATTGTGGTGTTGGAAATGAAAATATAAAGGGATAAATTTCTTATGGGGGGATGGTTGTAATGACCTCCACATTTATGAATAAAATTACCTTCATAAAATCCTTTTGACAAAGATAAAGGAAGTGATTGCCTAAACCAGTAGGATCGTACGTTTTGAAGCCCATTTATCAGTGCTTCCGAGGGTGATAGAATTTCTGGTCTTTTCCCTAAACAAATACCAATCTAGGATCCATCAACTTATGCTTTATAGAAATTATTTATGGGAGAAGTTCAAGATCATTGAGATCATGACCAAACCATGATCATCTATTGGCCAACAGAAAGCCCCACCATTGCCCAAATTACTCTTAGGGTGTATTCTAGTGTAAAAAATGTATATTAAAAGATATTGTAACATTATTTTTATGTACATAATTTTCTAAAATATAATATATAATATAATTTAATCATATTATTGTTACATTGAAAATGGTTTTTAAAACCCAAAGATTATTTTTGGTTAATATTAAAATTTAATTAAGAAATTTATATTTAATGAATTAATGGATGTTTTAAATAAATAGTATTCTATTAAAAATACTTTTATAAATTTAATCTTATTAAATACAAATGATAATATAGTTTTAATTAAGTCAAAGGTAATTTTTATTAAGGTTTAAAATTTGTTTTTGTCAAAACCCATCAGTTTTCAATAAATCATGGTTTTATTAAAGTTAAAATTCACATATTTATATAATTATATAGATATAATTAATTTTAATTTTGGAATTAGTATGACATTATTAACCTATGGTGAATATTTCATAATTTTTTGAGACAGTCTAAATTTTTGGGTAAAAATTTAATATCGTTTGAATATGAAGTGTGTTTTATGACATCATAATGGCCCATTAATGATGTAATAAAAACTATAAAATGGATATTCATCCGAATACATGTTTTTTCCTTTATGATAATGTAATTTTATGTTCATTTTAATTATTTTATAAAGCCTTAGTGAATTATACGAAACATATAATTTATTTTATGATTTTAAAATCATTTCCTTGAAATTATGAATCACATCCACATGTGTATGGAAAATATATTAATATATTAGGCCCTTATCGTTATAAAAAAATTATACTACTCCCATTGGCCAAAACCCATGAGAAAACCCATAGGATGGTTTTTCGGTTTGAATATTTTATTGTGTAAATTCTAAAACCAAAATAATAAAGAATCCCACCACCTTTCCTATAAAAACCCACACATGAATGATTTCCTCATAGAAAACTATTTATTTCTGGTCCATAGTCTTCTATATACTTCATAGATCCCTCTTAGGTCACCTAAACTTCCGTGAAGCCTCTCCCAAGCCTTTGGGATCACACATCAATGTAAGGGTTCTTACATTCTCATTTTTATCAATGTTTCCTTATACTGTTACATGATTTAATTTTCAATTTAAAATTATGGGGTATGTTTTCACACCACCACCATAAATACCTTATTATGTTTTAATAATGAGATACCACTTTCTATCTAATTAATAACCCCACATACACCCATTACCATGCCATAATTTCATAAGAGTTATTCCATTGATTATTGATCTTCAAGTTTCTTTATTATGTTATTCCTTCTATTTCCCAATTACTTATATTGGGACATGTATTTAAATGATCATATTAAAGATAATTTTTTGTAAATATGAGGATATACTCCTTCTCTCTAGTGAACCCTATTTTTGAATTTCTATGTCACGTCGTTAGGATGTTGAAAGCGCACCATGATTTACCATTACAAAACAATTGTGTAGTGAATACCAAACCCATTCCCTATTAAGGTTGATCACTTTTATGCACTTATACCATTTTACTTAGGATGTACTAAAATGTATTCCTCATTCCTTGATCATGGAGTAACATTTCATTTTGAATGACTCCGTGTTATATGATCTATGTGCACGCATATACATAAAATGAAATGTTTATGATGGGTGAACCCTCATAGCGCTCCAATGCATTGGGTAATGGTTAGTAACATGTTACATTATGTGAAATGAGGGATTAATCATGCATATTAATGTTAAATTAGGGTTCACAGATTATAATTCATTTTCCATGAGGGTTTACTCATTCTAATCCATGTGCAATGATCTTTGGTTCGTTCTAATATAATTTGTTATGTTGTTGCCACATTTCCATGTAATGAATAACATGCTATATCATGCCTTTATATTCATGTTTCTTTTGTTACCCATTGATATTCCTATTAACTAACATGCATTGTATTCCTTATTTTATGCCATATTTATTCTGTTATTGGTCTTTATATATCAAAATTTTATATTTTATGTCCTTAGGTGATCCCATGAAATTCTATGTACGAAAAAATGTTGGGGTCATGTAAAAAACGATTTCAATAACGATGAATATTTCATGTTTTATATTGTTTTTGAATTATCTTAATCCCTAAATTCAATATACCTTTTGCTGTTATGAGTTTTATTAAGGGTAATTTTTGTAATAAAATATGTATAAATATGAACTAAAAAGAAGGGTTAGTATAGTAAGTGTTAATTGGTGGATGTGCACTAGGGTAACCTGATTATATTTTATGATTTGTGTTGATGATTCCGTTGGGAAGGTATGAGATAAGAAAAAAAAATTACTTTTACATTCATTGTTATAATTTAAAAAAGGACAATGAAAAAGACCAAATCCGTTCGAGTTTTCCTATGCTCCATTACATGTTAGAATGAACGTGGGATGATATTTCTATAAAATTGGAGGTGGGATTTGAACACACCCCTATAAAGAAGAATAAAAAAGGGTTATGATTGATCAACTAAAGAAATATGATTACATTATACCCATATCTGATACAATTATTGATGATGAATTAGGATTATTGTACATATAAGAGGATTTCAGGTTTCATGATGTTATTTATGTGGTAGTCTATAATAGGGGCCCTTATTAAACTTATAACATTTGGAGATTTCTTCCAGAGGAAATGGTATTTAATGTGTTCTTAATCACAAAAGATCATCCATATATTAATGGACATAAAATTCATGTTATTGAAATTTTAGAAGACATTCTATTTTCATGAATCCTTGATTTTGTTCAAATTTACAATAGACCCTTAGGACCAGTTTAGTTTTCTTTTAAAAATAGTTCCCATTCATCTATTCATATGGCTCACATTGAGGACTTCTACAGTCATTATTTTATATCATGGTTGTGTTGGTATGATATTGTGGAATCTTCAATGGTTTGACCATTTTTTTCCAATAGATTAAGGGCCTGATTTATTTTATTCGTCAGATAATGGTGATAACACATAAATGATACAAATCATTGGATTATTGTTATTGAATAACATTGGGGTTTTATGTAGATGATCATGTGTTATGGAAGGTGTCACAGTGGTAGGGTCACTAACGTCTTGAAAAATAGGTAATTATTACATGGAGATTTATGGGATCTTTTAAGGATAATTTGATGTTGGGGAAAGCGACTAATCATTTATCACAATCAACACCGTTGATGTAGATACATAACATATTCCATGTATTATATATTTTTATATATCTTTAGGAACCATATCATGTCATGATATGTGAATATCATGATGTTGATCCAGATTTATCCTTGACTATGTGTCCATTGGGGATTGTTTATTCTGATACAATGGCAAATAATGGTTCAATGATGCCATTGAATTGTTTATTATGAATGAATGGTACTAGTTATTATGATATTTATGAGTTTTATACACTAATGAGAGTTCAACATCCTCATCTATTTTAAATGTAACTCCCTAGACAATATTTTGGGGGATTTAATGTTCTTATGATGTTGTGGTTGTGAAATCTTGTTAATTGGCTTAGGTATTACATGAACCTTGTTTTGATCCCCCTTAATTAGGGAATTTTTTGTGTCATTCAAGATGATTTGGAAAATAATGGATGTTTTATGGGATGATAATGATTCGAAAATTGTTTTCCCACTCAATGCCCCCAATGAAAACTATTCAACCATGGTAGTGGTTAAAAGGATGTTTTTGGTATTGATACCCAAATGGTAGTCCATATCAGGAAAACTGTGTACCCCAAATGGCTAGGCAACAGGGTTGGTGCATATTTTCTCATAACCATGTGCCCCCTATAGTTTAAAATTTGATCGAATTTGAATTTATTTATAATAAAATTTTATATTCTAAAACCTTCCAGTTTTATCCTATGTAGAAAATCCACTCAACCATAAATGTTTTATGTGTCATTGAAGGATATTAAGATGAAGTTTTGTTCCTTATAAACCCTTTCCATGTCTGATCAATGTGTGTCCAGTCTTGCATAATCTCATCTGGGTATGGGGATCCCCTCTAATGTAGTTTTTTATATTATTACATCTTATCATCCTTAGATAATATTGGACCATCATATTTTTGATAGATGTAAAATATTTTTAGTATTAATCTAATACATTTATTTTCAGATCTTGATTCTTGATCCAATTCATATATATTACTAACTATCCTTCATCATCATCATACCCATTTTAGGAGTTCATATTAATATTTCCATGATTAATGGAAGGTGATTTAATTTAGTATTTTCTATGAAATTTAATCCTTTAATTAAAGGATTATTTTGAAATAAAATTCAATTTATATATAAATCCCCTATTTGAAATGATATGGAATTTCAATTTTAAATGGAATTTAATTTTATAAAACCCCCAATTATAATGGATTTGGAATTGTTGGGTGAATTTGGAAAATGATGGAATTGATGAAATGATTTGATAATTGTTTAGAGAGAATATATTAAATATAATTGATGAAAAAAGATGATTTTTTAAGTATTTAATAGTAATGAAATTATGAAAACCTGATGTCATTGAAATTGAATTAGGGTATTACAAAAATAAATTTAGAAATTTAATTTTAAATTATCTTTGACATTAAATGAGTATATTTTATCATTATTTATTTATAGATTTTCATCATGTGAGAATATGTAGATGGTGGGTTATTTGGTAAAAGAACAATACTATATGGATCCCACAGAAATGGTTTGATGATAAAAACTCTATCAAAAACCTATTTAAATACTATTATCCCTGATTAAATGTTGATGAGTCCAATTTGGCATTTTCTAGAGGGACACGTTCACACATGGTTATCCATGATCACAAATTTGATATGTGTGTAGATCCTATTTCTATAAACTAAGGTAATTTATAGTTGATGTGCATGGTTCTTGTGGTCTAAATTTTTATTATATGTACCATTTTTAATTTAAAAGATATACTCAAGTAAATTTATTTTTATAAATTCTTTTAACTAAAATGCTTATCTAGCCTATATTTGATTTCTTTTCAATGTATTAAAAAGAAAAATTATTTTTTTTATATGAAAATGATATATTATTTTATTCTAGTTTTGATTAATATAAAATCATCATTCGTTTATTATTATGGAACACAAGTAGAGATCCTTATAGATGTTATATCTCACATCCAACTTTCTACATTAGGAATTTTATGATCTTCTTATTCATGGTTTGAGAGTCATTAATGAAGCACTTATAGGTGGTGGATATTATTAATCCATTGGTGCAGGGAGTGTTTATGGAGTCTGGTGGAGCTGTTATCAACTTGTTACACATGATTTTATAATGTTTTTCTATATTTATTATTTTTGTTTATAGTGAAGGTTTTATCTTTATTTGTCGGTACAATTTTACCTATTTAAATTCTTGAACATTATCCTTCAGATGTTTTGGTATACCGATATGTATGTTGTTACAATTCATTAATTCATGGAAAATTGGTCCATCATTATTCAAGAATGGTTCTTGGTGCTAAATAAAAACACATGAGGATAATGAGTTCCATTGAATCCATGTTAGAACCAACTCAGGTCTTAGGGAACAGGGTAATATGGTTTGACTCATGACATATACCATATAATAAACCATATTGTATCAAGATATAGAAACCCTACCCAATGCACTGGATCACTATATGGGTGAACCTATCAAAACATATACACGTATATTCATTCCACATCTAAGAATCAATCATAACACATAATCAGGAAAAAAAATTGAATGAAAAGGGATAAATAATCACGACTCAAAGAATAATTAGTAAATCTTTCATAAATATTCCAAAGAGTGTTAAGAGGTAAGTATTTAACATATAAATATTTCTTTAAATTAAAATTTCTAGGAAAAATAGATTTATTATGAAGAAAAATTATTGAAAATGGACTGTGAATTTATAAAAAAATTAATGTTCCCAAATGATGTTTTCAATAATATGTAAATGAATTTAAAAAAACAATAATATGGTATTTTTATATTAAATCTTGAAAAAATCAATAATATACCCCCTTTAATAGTAAATATTTCATTAAAAATGTGAAACTACATTAAAATTTTGTTACACAATAGGATTAGGTGATAGAAATATTATCACGAATTGGATATTTTTTTAATATAGGTATTGTGAAATGAATTTAATTTATTTATAACACCTCAAATGAATGGGATAATAATATAATAATATTTGAATGATACATATATATGGAATTTAAAAGAAACAAATACGTTTAAATAAATGTATTGATTTAGGTAGAGTGAAAAAATAATGACCTAATGAATAATGGGTGGTTCGTAGTGTTCCCTTACATCCTATCCAATATGTCACGACCCGTCCTCAGGGCCTGTGCCGTGACTAACCCAAGCCTGCCTTCCATAGGCCAGGGGCTGACGACTAGCACCAAAGGCATAAATCCTGATAAGAGGGAAGGTATTGCATTTATAATGAAAACAAACACCACAGAGTACGCAAGCTACAGTAAACACTAAGTAAACTGAGTACAAAAGTAATTACTGGAAAGTAAATGGGCCAGAATACAAACCCAACTGAAAGTAAAGTACACCTGAAGATGAAGTACAACAGCAAAAAAGTAAAGCAGAAACACTGAGCCATCCACTGGAATTCCAACATAAAGGGTGGATACATATAGTCTCCTCAGCTCTTTGGGTCCAACTGTCTTCTCCATGTACGTCCCGTCCAGTGATCCTCCTCCAGGTACAGTCCAGCTCCACGAGCCTCCACCTCGATCAGCACTGTCTGTCGTCTGCATCTAACACAACGCAGTACAGGCATAGCTCGTGCAGGGGTGACTATACGATACTCATTAGAGACCCTGAGACCCTTGTAGGTCTCCCAGAATCCACAAAGGATAAACCACAAAGTAATGATACAATCCCGAGATAACAATAAACCCTACTTAGTTATATGCCCATACATATACCTAAGTCATAAAACCCAGTTCGGCTCCAACTCTCGAGCCCAAGTATAACCTAGTCCACACGAAAAATAGACAGCGCAGTCCACATAGGAAAGCACGACTCAGTCCACACAGGATAACAAGTCAATCATACAGATGGTATTGATTGAATGTCAAGACTCAGCTCACACAGGTATACTACTAATGAAGAGGGGTGGAGTTGATTATATGTAGCCTTTGAATCATCTCCCCTTCCGAACACATGTAGGATCCTAGTAAAATAGTCCTCAATACTGAAACCACAGAGGATCCATGTATAGGGGTCATCGTTGCCAAACCCACAGAGGATCCAAGTACAGTCGACGTCGCAGCAGACCCCACAGAGGATCCTAGTGCAGAAGTCATCTTTGTCGAACCCACGGAGGATCCCAGCATGGTAGTCATCATCGTCGAACCCAATGAGGATCTTAGTATGGTAGATGTCATCTTCTAACCAATGGAGGATCCTAGTATGGTATTCATCCTCTTCAAACCCACTGAGGATCCTAGTACGGTAGTTGTCCTCGTCGAACCCCCTGAGGATCCTAGTACAGAGTTCATCGTCGTCAAATCCAGCTATAGGGTTCCCGCACACAGCACACTCGATTCCGTGAGGCCCTACTCCATGAGCCAAGGAGGGTCGATACATCAACTATCATGAAGTCCAGATTTGATTTATCACACAATTCTGTCTTGTCAATAGGAACTCAACGCGACAGACGGTACGTCAATCGGACGACCGGTCTGAGAGTTATTGGCTTTTTCGTCTCAGGGGCCCGGTTTGTTTTTAAGTTAAAACCAACCTGACCACAAAACTTCTGTGTCGAATCCTTGAGTGGAGTAAGACAAAAAAACCGTCTCACTAAGAGGAATTCAACGTGATCGACAACACGTCATTCGGACGTCCGGACGTTAAATTATTGGCGTTTCTGCCCGAAGGGCCCGGTTGGTTTTGGGTTCGAACCAACCCGTCCATACACAAACATTTCCTAAAGCTTGTGTGTAATATACCAAAACTACCATCTCGATCCAAGGATCCTAACGCAACTGACGGTGCATCGATATGAGGTTTGTAACCCATGATATGGGTGTTTGAACGAATCTCTCTGAAAATAGGGGGTTTGGGCCCAGTCCGACCAGGCCCAATACCCCCTAGGTCGGCCCGAACCTGTTCAACCTGAACCGGGTCTGGGTCCAGCCCATTTGGGCGCATCCCGGCCCATGGCCAGGCAAGGCCATCGGCCTGGCTCGGAGGCCGGCCACGGCTCGGCTCGCAGCCAAGCGGGGTGCGAAGGGGGAGTGCCACCCGCTTGACACCGAAACGACAGACCCAGGTTGGGTCTGCCCTATGAGCTGACTAGGGGTTTTAAACCTCGGCCTTTCTGGAAAACGTCTGTTCATTATGGTTGGCCGATTAAGCCACGTGGGACCCGCAGGGGGTCCCACCTCCTGGAACGTCGGCGGTCGGCTTGGCCTACCGCGCCCTGCTGAACCGCCGCGGCCTAACGTAGCGGCTCTCCCCCGACCGGCCTGGAACGACGGTGTCGTGCCCCTCCACCACGGACTGCCCAGGTCGCGGCCTCTCTCAGTTACTCCGGTGTGGCACTACGGCGTCACGCACCACCACTGTGTCCCGCTCTGGAAGCGGTTCCTTCGGCTTAACAGGCGCGGCGCGACGGCGCCGCGCACCTCCACCGCAGCCCGCTTCGGCTGCCGTTCTATTCAATCTCATTCGGTGCTTTGGCACTGCGCTGCCTTCTCCAAAATCGTCAACAAAGATCAAAAATAAAAAGGGGAGGAGGATCGGTCGTGATTGTGCGGTCTAATCTCCACCCGTTATGACGATAACTAGCGGTCACATTAAACAAGATACTTTAACAACATGACAAAGCACAAATTTAATCCATTAAATTTGGACTTAAATCCCCTACCTCAAATGAAGTTTTCAATTTTCAGGCACCTCAATATATGGTGTTGTTTCCATCGCCGATGGTGTGCACCCGAGGAGACGTAGTCTTCACTTTTATCATGGATTGAATAAGATTATTCGCGTCATTGGAGAACTCATGCGTCATTGTTTCCTTTCGTGCTGTGGAGGAGGAAAAGGAATAATAAATCGGGCCGCCGAATCGACGTTCTTCATCGGAGGATGGGCGTTATTCCTTGAAGATGAAGTTCTTTAAAAGGGACAAGAGCTCCCCCTCTCTCAATTCCCAACACAACAAAAACTAACCCCAAAATAAAATAAGCTCCACCTTATTTTATTTTACATTGCCAAGTATTTCAAAATTTGAAATACAAACAGTTAATTCAATTAATTTTAGGGGTTCAATTAATTAAATTAATGTATGTTAGCATTAATAAAGTGGGATAGTGGGGAGAGGAGGATTCACTAAATAAAAAGGGGGTTTAACAAGTAAATAGGGGGTTTAGAGGAGTTGGGGGAAATGAAGGGGTGGGGCTCGTGTGGCCGCCACATCACTAATATCCTAACATGGGTAGTTTGGATGCTAGTGGGTCCCACCCTAAATTATTCATGTAGGATAAAACCATCTTAGAAAAATAAATAAAATTGTAACACAATTTTAATTTCTTCACATTTAATCCTTAATTTTTAACAACTCCTCCCGAGAAAACACACCTTCGAGAAAGGTCCTCTTAAGCAATTATCGGCGTTGCGGTTCCATCGGTGCCCTCAGATTTCAATTCCGAGCACCAGTTCAAAATATAGAAAAACCCGTTCATTCGTTCACTGAACGTACCCAAGATAAACCTCGTAGAGTTATTTTGGGCACAACGGACCTCGGAATCAGGTGCCGTCAGAAACTGCGTACTCATAAAATCGCAATGAATTTAGGAGAAAAATCTCCTTGAGATTTACGGGTCTTTACATTACCCACACCTCAGGTATTTACATCCCCGTAAAGATACATAATAAACTAGGGAAACAAATGGGGGTACTGTGCATGCATCTGAGCCTCCCGCTCCCATGTGCTCTCCAGGAGGTTCTCGTGCTTCCACCTGATGCGTAATAAAGGAATCTACCGTCCACGTTAGACCTGCTAATGTCGATCCTCGATCTCCACTGGAACCTCCGCAAATGTAGCCCCGTTATCGATGTCCAACTCCCCGTGATTAATGATATACGCTGGGTCGTGCACGTATCTCCTCAGCTGAAATACGTGGGAGACTTCGTCCACTCGGTGCAACTGTGGTTAAAGATCCAGGTTATAAGCCACCTCGCATATCTTACTAAGAACCTGAAATGGTCGGATGAATCGTGGAGATATCTTACTGCCTCGGCCAAATCTCCGTATACCCCGTCGGGGTGAGACCCGTAAGAAGACATGGTCTCCACCGTCGATCTCTAGTAGTCTCCGTATCCTATCAGCATAGGACTTAGTCTGCTCTGTGCAGTCTTCATACGCTCCTGGATGATCTGCACTTTCTCCATCATAGCCTGAACCATCTCTGGTTCTACACCTGCAGACATCAACACTATCCACAAACGATATCTAAAATGCGATCAGTTGTTGTCTCTCCACTCCTAAGAACTGGATACCCGATCTCCAACTAAGATCTTCAACTAAAACATTCCCCTTCCCAGGATTATAAACTGTCTCGAGGTCATAGTCCTGGAGTAACTCAAGCCATCGCCACTATCTCAGGTTCATGTCCTTCTGAGAGAAGATACTCATGAGAATGTTGAATTTAGTGAGAATCGTAATCGTTCGCTCGACGAACAGTGGGTGAGAGTACCCATTTGTAAGAACTCATCTATACCCTTCTTCGTCTACGATCTACTGGAGATATTGAGATTCCTCCTCTTCCGAATACATAAATCTGGTCTCATCCCCTGGATGAACCATGTTCTTCTTCTAATACAGTCAATTCTCACATGAACGGTACTATTTCATGCCATGGATGATGTCTTAAGGCCTCGACGCTACTACCAAGAGATCCAACCGTTACACTCGCCTCCAAGGGTCGAGCCACACTGTCGGTAGCAGTGTGTGTTCACTAGGTCTCCTCTAGTAGGAATCTCGGAAGTGAGGTTCAAGACAACATTTTTAACCGGAACCTCTCAGTATCAACTACATAATAAGGGCAGGGAAGAAAATTTCAAAAGAACAAGCGTCTTTTATTATTGCAGTTCAATTTACAAAGACAGAAAGCATCCACAAACAAATCATCAACCAAGCTAGAAGCATCATGAATAAAAGTCTCCATGTCTGGATCTAGTCCTGCTACTATCCATATGCTCCTGGAGCTCCATGGTCATAGGCCTCAGCTTCCTGAAGCTGAGCTCTCCACTATCCACCCATTCCCTATGGTCGCGGTGGTCTTCCATGTGGTGGTGGTGGTAGGGCCTCGAAACGTCGTCCACCACCTACATCTTTTCCAGCTCCCCTGCCACATCCGCCTGCCCCAGGTGGACCAAAACGATCGAACCTCTTCCTGGGAGGTCCCTCTACTGCTTTCTACTCATCTATAGTGTAGGTCAGGCATTCTCGAGCCATGCGACCTTGCCAGTATCATGCATATCACTGCCTACTTCTCGTATGGCTGTCTATGTTTTGTGTTCCCCACACAACCAAACCTGCATCTTGAGATTGCTCATATGATGGCCTAGCTCTCTTGGACCTCTACATCAACTGTCTACTGCCGGCTGCAGAAGACTCTACCATGGGTCGTCCTGAAAAGGGTCTTGCCCCTAGTAACTGCTCAGCGAGAAAACTCTCCACTAGAAGGGCTCCCTCTAGCACTCCCGCCTGGGTTGGGATGTTGAGAGAGATCATCGAAGCCCTGATCTCATGCCTCAGTCACTGCTCAAAGGTCTAGTCCTGGAAGAATGGGTCCAGTACCATGTCTGTGGAGTAGTGCGAGTGGTCGGTAAATCTCGCTGAGTACTGGGATACTGTCACACTGGTCTGTCGCAACTGTAGTAACTCCTGAATGCGCACCACATAGAGGGTTGCTGGAACAAACTCCGAGAGGAAGAGGCTCTCGAAGTTCATCCAAAGATGTGATGCCTTGTCGTGCACCTAGTGAATCAGGCTCCACCATCTACCTGCTGCTGCATGTAGGAGACTCTCCGCAAGAATTACCATGTGGTCAGCTGGTGTCCCTACTAATTTGAACACTCGAACAATATCCTCCATCCAATCTTTGGCTTCCTCAGGGTCCGTCTCTCCATGGATCCTAGGTGTCCTCTGATGCTGAAACTCGTGCAGTGCACTCAGGCGTTGTGCACTCTCAGCTGCTGGGGCTGGTGACATCGGTGGCTCGGGGGGTAGAGGTTCTGCCAGTGGCAGCGCTATAATGGGGCCCTACACCGAGACCTCATCGCTCGGTGGGCTTCCATCTCGCACGTAACTGGGAACCCTAGCTGGCTGCCGTCGTGGGGCTATCCTGAAACGATACAAGTGTTCCACGATTAATACAGTATACATGGTGAGCTGACACAAAGTAATCACAATGAATACTTTTAAAACACACATGCAATCAATGTTTTCATGCACTGAGTCGGAAATCAGAAGATAGGGTCCTGGTGTATGGATATGTCGGCCGCCGCACCAACACTGGACTCCCTAGACTGATAACCACACCCAATACCCTAATCAGTATTACATCACACAGAAGAAATTATCAGATTCCTGAGTTCTGCGGTAGAACAGACTTCTCTGATACCAATTTTTCACAACTCATCCTCGGGGCCCGTGCCATGACTACCCCAAACCAGCCTTCCATAGGCCAGGGGCTGGCAACTAGAACCAAAGGCGTAAATCCAGATAAAAGGGAAGGCATTTCCTTTATAATTAAAAAACACCAGAGAGTACGCAAGCTGAAGTAAACACTAAGTTAACTGAGTACAAAAGTATGTGTTGGAATGTAAATGGGCCAGAATACAAACCCAATTGAAAGTAAACTAAAACTGAAAAGGATGTACAATAGTAGAAAAGTAAAGCATCAACACTGAGACATCCACTAGAATTCTCACCTGAAGGGTGGGTACAGATAGTCTCCCCAGCTCCTCGGGTCCGGCTGTCCGCTCCGTGTACGTCCCATCCAGTGAACCTCCTCCAGGTACCGTCCAACTCCACGAGCCTCCACCTCGATCAGTGTTGTCCGTCGTCTGCATCCAACACAACGTAGTGTGGGCATAGCCCGTGCAGGGGTGAGTATACAATACTCAGTAGAGACCCCGAGACCCTCGTAGGTCTCCCAGAATCCATGAAGGATAAACCAAAAAGGAAAGATAAAATCACGAGATAACAATAAACCCTACTTAGGTATATTCCCATACATATACCTAAGTCATAAAACCCAGTTCAGCTCCAACTCTCGAGCCCAAGTACAACCTAGTCCACATGGGAAAAAAACAGCTCAGTCCAAAAAGGAAAGCACAACTCAGTCCACACAGGACAACAAGTCAATCATACCGAAGGTATTGATTGAAAGCCAGGACTCAGATCACACAGGTATACAACTCATGAAGTGGGGTGGAGTTGACTTGATCTATCCTCAGAATCATCTCCCCTGCCAAACCCATGTAGGTTCCTAGTACAGAAGTCATCAATGCCGAACCCACAGAGGATCCAAGTATAGTAGTCATCACTGCCGAACCCATGGAGGATCCATGTATGGTCAATGTCGTAGCTGAACCCACAAAGGATCATAGTACAGAAGTCGTCGTCGTCGAAACCACGAGGATCCCATCATGATAGTCGTCATCGTCGAACCCACGGAGGATCCTAGTATGGTAGACGTCATCGTCGAACCCATGAGGGATCCTAGTATAGTAGTCATCCTCGTCAAACCCACTGAGGATCCTAGTACGGTAGTCGTCCTCATCGAACCCATTGAGGATCCTAGTACAAAAGTCATCGTCGTCATAGCCAGCTCTAGGCTTCCCGCACATAGCACGCTCGATTCCGGGAGGGTCTGCTCCACGAGCTAAGGGGGTTCGATATATCAACTGTCACGAAGTTCCGAGTTGATGTGTCAAAAAGTTCTGTATCATCAATGGGAACGCAACACGATAGATTGTGCGTCAATAGAACGCTCGGTCTGAGATTTATTGGATTTTTCGTCCCAGGGGCCCTGTTGGTTTTTAAGTTATAACCAACCTGACCATACTCCATCTGTGTCCAAACCTTGAGCGGAGTAAGCCAAAATAACCATCTCACTAAGAGGTATTCAACGTGATCTACGACACGTCATTCGGCCATCCGGACGTTAAATTATAGGCATTTCTGCCTGAAGGGCCCGGTTGGTTTTGGTTTCAATCCAACCTGGTCGTACAGAAAATTTACAGAAAGCTTGAGTGTCATATACTGAAACGACCGTCTCAATCCAAGGATCCCAACGCAACTGATGGTGCATCGATCAGAGGTTCGTAACCCAAGATATGGGCGTTTGAAAAAATCTGTCCGAAAATAGGGGGTTAGGGCCCTGTCCGACCCGTCCCGATACCCCCTTGGTCGGCCCGAACATGCTCGACCCGAACCGGGTCCGGGTCCATCCCATTTGGGCATGGCCCAGCCCAGTTGGCGTGGCCCGGCCCAGCTGGGCGCGGCCCGAGCGGGGTGCGAAGGGGGAGCGTCGCCCCCTTGACACCAAAATGGCAGACCCAGGTGGGGTCTGCCCTATGAGCTGGTCGGGGGTTTTAAACCCCGGGGTTTCTGGAAAACGGTCAGCCATTATGGTCAGCCGGTTGAGCCATGTGGGACCCACAGGGGGTCCCGCCTCCTGGAACACCAGCGGCCGGCTTGGCCGACAGCCCCCTGCTGAACCGTCGTAGCCTAAGGTCGCGACTCTTCCTCGACCGGCGCGGCACGACGGCGCCGCGCCCCTCTGCCGCGGCCCGCCCCAGCCACGGCCCTCCCCAGCCACGGCCCCTCTCAGTTTCACTGGCGCGGTGCGACGGCGCCGCGCACCACCGCCTTGCCCCGCTCCGGCCGCGGTTCCTTCAGCTTAACCAGCGCGGCATGACGGTGCCGCGCACCCCCGCTGCGGCCCGCTCAAGCCACAGTTCTCTTCGATCTCAAGCGGTGCTTCAGCACCGTACTGCCTTCCCCAAAATCATCAACAAAGATCACCAATAAAAAGCGGAGGAGGATTGGTCGTGTTTGTGCGGTCTGATCTCCGCTCGTTATGACGATAACATGAGTTCACATTAAACTATATACTTTAACAACACAACAAAGCACAAATTTAATCTATTAAATTTGAACTTGAATCCCCTTCCTAGAAGGAAGATTGCGCTTGTCAAGCGCCGCAATATATGGTGTCATTTCTGTCATCGACGGTTTGCGCCCGAGGAGACGTCGTCCTCTCTTTTATAAAGGAGAGAAGAAGATGATGCGCGTCATTGGAGAACTCCCGCGTCGTTGTTTCCTTCCTTGCCACGGATGAGGAAATGGAATAAGAAACCAGGCCGCCGAGTCGACATTCTTCGTCGGAGGATAGGCGTTATTCCTTGAAGATGAAGTTCTTCCAAAGGGACAAGATCTCTCTCTCTCTCCATTCCCAGCACAACAAAAACTAACCCCAAAATAAAATAAGCTCCACCTTATTTTATTTTACTTTTCCAAACATTTCAAAATTTGAAATACAAACACTTAATTCAATTAATTGTAGGGGTTCAATTAATTAAATTAATGTCTATTGGCGTTAATAAAGTGGGAGAGTGGGGAGGGGAAGAGTCACTTAATAAAAGGGGGTTTAACAAGTAAAGAGGGGGTTTAGAGGAGTTAGGGGAAATGAAGGGGTGGGGCTCGTGTGGGCCCCACCTAACTAATATCCTAACATGGGTATTTTGGATGCTAGTGGGTCCCACCCTAACTTACCCATGTAGGATAAAACCACCTTAGAAAAATAAATAAAATTTTAACACAATTTTATTTACTACACATTTAATCCTCAATTTTTAACAACTCCTCCCGAGAAAATGCACCTTCGTGAAAGTTCCTCTTAAGCAATTATCTGCGCTGTTGTTCCATCGGTGCCCTCATATATTAATTCCAAGCACCATTTCAGAAGATAGAAAAACCTGCTTGTTCATTCACTGAACGTACCCGAGCTAAACTTCAGAAAATTATTCCGGGCACACCGGACCTCGGAATCAGGTGCCGTCAGAAACTGCATACTCGTAAAATCCCAAATAATTTACGAAAAAATTTTCCTTGAAATTTATGGGTCTTTACACAACATCACTAAACACATTCAAGACTCATTTTTAATAATCAAATTAGATATTTTAAAATAATTATTATGTTCTTAATTCATATATATATATATATATAATTAATATTTTTTTATTTTTTATCAAAATAATTTGGATATAGTATCTATATTTACATTCCATAGGTTACTAGAATCATGGTTTCAAGGATGTATATATTGTAGAAATGAATGTATGTTCTTCATAAATGGATTGGTAGCTCTACAAGAGTGATTTCTGGAGGTTCATGTTATTCTAGGTGTTAAAAAGTATGTAACGTTTAACTAAAATTAAATATAAAAAAGAACATTGATTTTAATAATTATCATTATATAATTATTTAACATAGTTCGTTTCCCCAACCATGATGACCTTAAATTAATTCCATTAACATTATGATATTCAATCCATTACAGAATATGAAAAAAAAAATTAATTAGATAAGAATTTTTTCTGATAATAATTTTGTTAATACAATCTTCGAAGGAAGTGTTAAAAACCGAATAACATAGTTTATAAACGTGCTGAACATACCAAAATGTGAACAATATATTTATTTTATAATGAAATTAGAAGCTTCTTGATCAATAATATTCCATGAAAACAATAAAATTATGTTAAATTTATTATAGTAGATTTACTTCGATATGATATATGGATTCTGTAATGGGTGAAGTGGAAGAAATATTAAATTGATCAGTAGTGTGTTTTACATTAATCATTTAATATCACCTATTGTTCAACTGTATAGTCTTTTTAGGAATGGTTTCATCATTATACAAAAAATCCTTCAAACTGAGGAGGATCGATAACGTGAAAAAGGTAAATTTTGGGTTTATAAATGTGACATGTAAGGAGCGAGGATAAGGGGTGGTCTAGGGTGGTACTTATAAGGGGTGGTGGGGGTGTTTTGGAATATAATATTTATTTTGTTTAAAATTATTTCTCAATACTTTCTATTGTGATGGTTATTGAAACTATATACACAAATTAGTGCATGGATGTTTTATATAATGGATTATTACATCTAACATATTTATTCATTTATATAACTAATAATTATAAATACTCCATTTTGACATGAATAACAATAAAAACATATTAAAATATTTGATCAAAATATAAAAAATTCACCACAAATGATTTTTTCATATATATTGAAAAAATGAAATTCATTTTTTTCGAATATATTAATAAATATTATTACTTTTTTTAAAATTTGATATGGTTTCTTAACACATGTTTTAATATTAAAATCATGTTTTGGACACATTGAAAAATTATTTATGGTATCATAATGTTATATTTTCATTATAATAAAAAATATAATTTTTATAATACCATTTTATAAAATTATTTATCATTTAGGGTTTTTATAATTAAAAAATAATCAAAATGCATAGATTTTCTATAATGATAAAGATACATATTTTGGAATTTTTATAAATTTATTTTTCAACCTGATGATATAAATGTTCTATATATTCATTTTATTAGATACATATATATTTCATTGTACTAAAATATTCAATTATATTATAAAAAGACTCAATATACTATCATAAATCATTATATTTGTAATAATTATATGAGTTTTATATCATCAATAAATACCTCATATTTAATTAACTATGTATTCACATCCATTTAAAATCATTACTATATTTTTTTTTAATTTATTAAATGAATATTTCATTACTAATAATAAATTCATATATATGAAAATATTCTTGATTTTTTAAAAATGTAGTGGATAAATATGATAAAAATTATCATATATTTGTTATCTTATTTCTATTTATTGTACCACTGAAATGTTAAAAATATTATTGAAGTTAATTTTTATAAATGTATTCTTAAAACAAATATAATATTTTAATTTGGGTTTTATATGTTGTAAATGAAATTTAGAGAATACTATATTTCAGAATTTGGAACATTAATATAATTAGAATTAAAATTCCATTGATAAAAATATGTTTCCTTATATTCATCCACTCTTAAATATTTTAAATATATATTTAAAATATTAATATAAGATAAAGGAAAATGAGGGTACATATATTTCATTTCACAATATAGTTACCTTGTCCCCTCCTCATACTGATAGTCTCTCCATAGTACATCAACTATGTAAGTAGACTATTTCCATAAAATATTTTATATAAAATCCATGATTTCCAATATATTATCTTCATAATGGCACTCAAGCTCCAACTATACCACCTAAATATTTATTACATGTGAGGGATCTAGTATGTATTGACTAAAGAGTGATATGAGTCTCATATCAAGTACTTGAGATGGATTTAGTGGTATTTTCATCTATATTCTGTAGATCTAACATTATCATGAATATCTAAGGTGGGGATGTATCAAAGACTTTGATTTCCCTTTTTACCAAATATATAGACCCTCTTCCATGTAGATTTATGTAGGGAAATATTATCCCTAACCTCAACCACTTGGTCTCCTCAATGATGGTTAGTGTAGATATTATGTTCACTCATAGCCTTCTTGTTGTGTTACTAAATAGTAATGACCCTTTATATCAGTTATTTGGTAATTTCATGTCACATAAACTGGTGTTTACAACATTATCCCAACCCATATGTTTCCTAAATCACTTCCCATAAATGGATTCATATCAATATATTTGGTTTATTATGTTGAACCTATTGTTTAATAATTAATTCAAAAAGTTAACATGTTCATCCCATATTTCTTCAACGTCCATAGATAATTATCTCAATACATTCTTAATTGTTTGGAGAGTCATCTTTGAGTTTCAAAATTTTTGGGGTGATATAATATACATATTTTCATTTCAGTTTTTAGAGAGTTTTTGAGGTTTTTATATAATTGTGTAGTAAAATCGATGATCAATTAAATGTTATTAATAAGGGTTTTCCATTCAACATCGTGACTTCTCTACTTTATATTTTTCAACATTGATAGATTCAGAATTCATTTATGTAACGCCCCGACCCCAGTTACCCAGAGTCGGTGCATTATTACATGACATTGGCATGATCACAAGAAAGATCAAATCTCGAAACACCGAATGGTTTAGTAGCCTTGGAAACACTAGATATATTCATAAGGTTTACATTACATAATAAAATGAAAACTACAACAACATAGTCTCCATAGTCCACACTCTTATCCCCTCACACTATCCCTACAGGTCATTCATAAATTAATTCTTCACATCCTGGGAAAAAATAAAACATAGAAAAGGGGTGAGCTCAAATGCCCAGTAAGGATAACAATATAGAAAAAACTTTAATAAATTAGAATAAACATTTAAGGCAATGTATAAATAAAACCAAAGCCTTTTAAACTTGAACTTCAACATAGTATGGAAAAAGTAAAATGAAATAATTCCATTTACTTATTCACATGGATATTATTCTAATCGAATAATCACGTGCAATATCAATAACCACTTTCATAATGATGGAATGCATAATGCCAGACTATCATAACCACATAGCTGAGGCCTCGTGCCAAGACTACAAATATGATTTTGTCAAGGTCTTGTGCCAAGACACTAGTTTGTCTCATGAGACCTACCGATGCATCGAGGAGCTATAGCGGGCTCCACCCGTCACATATTAAGTCCAATGCATTCCCATATGAAAAGGTTTAAACATAACATATACATTCGTATGAAAAATAGCATAAAAAATGTAAATAAAATAACATATCCATATTCAAACATATCACAAAACCATCAATACAATATGGAACTTTTGTTTCATAATAAATCATCTCCAAATAAGCTTAAAATCCTTCAAAGGATGTTGACATAGATGACATCAAAAATCTTATTAGAGAAATATCTCTTTTTATTTTGAAATCATTTAAGAGTCATATAAAATGAAACATTATCTTTGAAAGTATTCTTATAAGCTTGTAAGGGAAGCTTCGACGATTTTATAACGGCGGAAAATAGTCGCACCCACCGTATAAGTTGTTAAAAACATTCTTAACTTAATTCTGTCAAAAGGTTAAAAAACACGTTGTTTAGAAAATGAAGGAAAGATTCCTTTATAAACCTCTTATAAAAGTCAAACAATGGTATAAATGACATTAACCTATATTCTTGTAAATGGTAAAAATGTTTTGAAATACATTTTTGAGAAACATGGATGTGGATGATAAATAAATCTCAGTAGATTATTACGTATAAACAACCTCAGATAATGAAGAGATTGCAAAATAAACCCTTAACTTGTACTTTTCCTTGGTTGAGGGTAGGTTAACCTTCTGTATAATGTTGAAATAATTTTTATTAAATTATAAAATAATCATATATATTAATATGATATCATATATTATCTTTTAACATTCCTTTGTTAATAATATCTTAGTATTATCGTCGTTTCGGGTGTTAACTTGCTCGTTTTCTTCTATATGTTTTGTTACGTAAGCCATGTTTGTCATGGATAGGTTGTATATTATTCATATCCATAATGATATCATGTTCTTAAACATTATTTTCAAATCATAAAATCATAATTATACTTTAATGGATACGATGGAGAATGAATCTCATCGCGTTCGTGGAGACGGTAGTCCGTACGTACGCACTAGCGACAATATCATTCTTTTGGTATTAAAATAATATATAATTGGATAGTATATCATATATACAGAATAATTATCATGTTATATTTATTATTTACATGAGTTACACATCATTATTATACCCATCAAAATAATAATATATTGAATAACAATTACACCACGACGTGGAGACGGTAAGCCGTACGTACGCATGTATGGTGACATGTTATTCAAAGGGTGGATAGAATACTGAATATGGTTGTACCATATTTATAACAACATAACATTATATATAAGATAATGGAGTTATTATTTTATAATGTTAGTAACAATGAAAGAATAAGTGGAAGAAGAAATGATTTTGAAAATGGGTGGTGAAAACATTACCTATTCTTCGGGTTCTTCCTTTTGATTTGATCAAAAGGGCTCCTTTTGATGGATTTCCGATCAAAAAAGGTCCTCTAGGTTGTAGTGATGGATGTTGAGAGAGTATTTGGGTAGGGTTTGGCCGAACCAAAAGGCTTTGAAGGTGTGAAGTAATGAGAAGGGGGAGTGCCCTTTTATAAGAAGGGTGAGGGTCACCTTTGGAAAAGCTAGAAATATTAATTTATAATAAATTCATATTCGGTTTATAATGGCTCCAAAGATGATTATTCAAAGGTTAAGGTGGTTATAGGTCTAAAAACATTCAACAAATAGAATTTAGAGAGGTTTGGGTTACTATAGTAACCTTATCTTTTAGTTTTAACAGTTAGTTAATTAGTTTGACATTTACCATGTCACTTTGTATTTTTATATTATATAGTTAATAAACTTACTATATACATCTAAGAGACCCCCAAGTGGTCCATTAATGATACACCTATCATGATATATATCTACTGGCCGAACCTTAGATTTTTAGGAATTTAATATCAATTAATAATATAATATTAGTTTTAAAAACTCTTTTATGTCAATTTTGACACTATTCAATAGTGGATTTTTGTGAAACTTATAACAGAATGATTACTTCAAAAAAATTTAATTAAATAAATCCTAATATGTCATATTATCCTATAAAATTATTTTAATTCATTAAAAGTCTCAAATTATATTTATTTGGGTCTTTATAATATCAATTATTTTAATTTTTCACTATTATGGTAATTACTGCATCATCATTGTGTCATAAATAAATTAAATTATTTACTGTCTAAAAATTATAAATAAAATATAATTATGTCGGAAATACTTTTATATTTCTAATTAATATTTACAATCGAATTTATCTTATATATAACCCTATATTAAAAAAAAATTAGTAAATAAACTTTGATTTTAACTCTTTTAACTCTTCTTAAATAATAATAAATGTCCTAATCTAATCCAAGTGGACCTAAATGATAATATTTTATTCCTAAGGTTTTTTTGGTCGAGATACACTTGTCCAATAGAATTAGGACATGTGTTAGGGTAATATTAATATCATTTTTACCCTTAATTACCATGTTTACTTTTAACTATGGTAAATAAATGTAAAAAGTTACTATTCGCCAAAAATTATTTTCATCTCATTGAACCACATTTTACTTCTTGATATTAACTGTGTCTCTTGGATTTTCAAAATTCCATTCACAGAAGGGGTAAAATTATGTTTTATGAAAAATTCAGTTTTTTAACTACCACTTAGTAGTTTCACTATTCATCAAAAATTGATGTTTTTCAGAACAATGCCAAAATTTAACCCTAAGATATAATTGATATTCCGAATTCAAAAATGATGTCTATTTTAAAAAATTCCAAACATATAAGTTTCATTAATTAATTTTATAATTAATTCTCGCTATCACAACAAATAGCGTGTTTTTAAGAAACAATATATATACCAAAAGATTGACAATTGTTTAGGTCCAATTTCAATGTGAAATTAATTCTAATGAACACCATTGGATAAAATGGTAAAAATATATTCTAATTATAATTTAAAACCACCCAATAATATAATTTATCACTATAAATTATTTTTAATAAAAAAGTTGTTTTTAAGTATTTTTCACAATTCATAAAAATTGGAAGTTCTCAGAAAAATACCAAAAATTCATCTTAGGATAATTTCGATATTCCGAAACCAAAAAGGAAGTCCATTTTGTAATATAAAATATATATAATTTCAAAAAGTAGGTATTACTATTCATAACGGCTAGTTTGACTGGTTGTGGTGTGTTAGAACTCGATGTTGCATACAACACACGCTATCGCATTATTCAAAGAGAAGCGTACCGTAGAAGCTTGGGGTGTTACATTCTCCCCTCCTTCAAATAATTTTGTCCTCGAAATTTCCAGAATACTACCGCATGAAAAGACTCGGGTGGTTCTTCATCAGAAGTTCCTCAGGTTCCCACGTTGCATCTTCCATCTTATGGTTTCTCCACAAAACTTTTACCAGACACATCGTCCAGTTTCTCAGTACTTGTTCTCTTGTATCAAGAATCCTGACAGGCTCTTCACAATAAGACAGATCGGGTTCCAGTTCTAATTCATCATAAGTGAGTACATGCATTGGGTTAGGCATGTATTTCCTCAACAGAGATACGTGGAACACATCGTGAACTTTGGAGATACTTGGCGCCATTTCCAATTGGAAAGCTACAGCCCCAATTCGTTCTAGAATTTCGAAATGTCCGATGTACCTGGGACTCAATTTACCTTTCTTTCCAAAATGTATGACTCCCTTCCATGGAGATACCTTCAAGAAAATATGATCACCGACTTTAAATTCCAAATCCTTTTCTTCGATTATCGGCATAGCTCTTTTGCCTACTTTGAGATGCTTTGATGTGACTTCGGAATACCTTCACCTTTTCCATCGTTTCCTCCACCAGTTCTGGACCTACAAGTTTTCTTTCCCCAACATCCTCCCAACAGGTTGGTGTGCGACATCTCTTTCCATATAACGCTTCATATGGTGCCATCTGAATACTCGAATGGAAGCTATTGTTATAGGAAAATTCTACCAAAGGTAAATATTGATCCCACATACCCTAAAAGTCAAGTGAACAAAATCTCAGCATGTCTTCTAAGGTTTAAATAGTCTGTTCTGATTGTCTGTCTGTCTAAGGGTGGTAGGCAGTGCTGAAATGAAGGTCAGTATTAAGGGATTTCTGAAGACTCTTCCAAAATCTTGAAGTAAAACAGGGATCACGATCAGAAATAATCGATAGGGGTACTCCATGAAGTCTTACAACCTTATTAACATATTGTCTTGCTAGATATTCCAGTGGTATACTTCTCTTATAGTATGAAAATATGCTGACTTGGTAAGATGATCAACAATAACCCATATTGCATCGTTTCTTCTAGGAGTCTTTGGTAGTCCCATGACTAAGTCCATCGTAATATTGTCCCATTTCCACTCAGGTATGGGAAGAGGTTGCAATACTCCACCAGGTTGTTGCCTTCTAGCTTTCACTTGTTGAAAAACCATACATCTTGACAGAAAATCGGCAATCTCCCCTTTCATGTTGTCCCACCAAAAATGTTCCTTCAAATCTCTATACAATTTGGTGCTCCCAGTGTGTATAGAGAAATTGGAACTATGAGAATCATCCAACAATTCCCTTTTTAGATCTGGTATATCGGGAACACAAAGCCTCTTCCCGAATTTCAAAATTCCATTTTCTTACACAAAATCTCTCAATCTCCCATCATTCACATCTTTAATCTTCTTTTGAAATTATCCATCATTAGTCTGAGAACTCTTAATCCTTTCTTGTAAAGATGGTTTTAAAAACATTTGAAAAAGCATTGATGTTTCACCTTCACTGGTTATTCCCATGTCCATCTTCACTAGATATATGGAAATTGGATCCCTTTCAATTCTCATCATGTTCAAAACTCCATGGTCTTTTCTGCTCAAATCATATGCCACCTTGTTTGCTTTCCCCAGGTGGTAGTGTATCGTACAATCATAATCCTTGAGTAATTCAATCCATCTACTTTTCCTCATGTTGAGTTTTTTTTGTGAGAAAATATACTTCAAACTCTTGTGATCACTATAAATCTCACATTTTTCACCATAGAGGTAGTGCCTGCATATCTTCAAAGAAAAGATCACAACTGCTAAC
The DNA here is from genome assembly GCA_963277665.1 of Viscum album. Lineage (NCBI taxonomy): Eukaryota > Viridiplantae > Streptophyta > Magnoliopsida > Santalales > Viscaceae > Viscum > Viscum album. Next base: position 325,356,971 of record OY728156.1, read on the forward strand.
TCGAGATCATGAGTAGGATAGTTTTGTCCATGAATTTTCAAATGTCGTGATGCATAGGCAATAACCCTATCATTCTGTATAAGGACACAACCAAGTCCTTTCTTCGATGAATCACTATAAATAACGAACCCATCATTCCCCGATGGTAGATTCAATATAGGAGAATTCACTAATCTTCTCTTCAGTTCTTCAAAACATTCTTCACACTCTTTTTTCCAAACAAATTTAACCCCTTTACGTGCGAGATTCATTAATGGGATAGCCAATTGGGAAAAATTCTGGACGAAATGTCAATAATAACCTGCTAAACCAATAAAACTACATACCTCAGTTATATTCGAAGATGCTGGCCATTATTGGATTGCCTTAGTCTTAGAAGGATCAACAGAGATTCCATATTTAGAGACAATATGGCCAAGACAAGAAATCTCCTAAAGAGAGAATTCACACTTGCTAAACTTCCCATACAATTCATGTCTTCTCAGAGTCTTCAAGATAATGCCCAAGTGATTTCCATGATCTTCATAGCTTTTTGAGTATACCAAGATATCATCAATAAATACCACCACAAATTCATTAAGATATTCCTTTAAAACTCTATTCATCAGATCCATGAATACAGAGGGTGCATTAGTCAATCCAAAAGGCATTACTGTAAACTCATAATGCCCGTACCCGGTTCGAAATGTTGTCTTCGGAATGTCTTCCTTTATCACACACAACTGATGGTATCCAAATAGAAGTTCAATCTTTGAAAAGTATTTATCTCCATGCAGTTGTTCAAATAAATCATCAATGTGATGTAGGGTTACTTGTTCTTTATTGTTATAGCATTGATCTCCCTATAGTCGATACATAACCTCATGGATCCATCATTCTTTTTGACAAAAATAATAGGGGCTCCCCATGGAGAAACACTAGGGAGAATAAATCCTTTATTAATCAATTCCTCTAGTTGTTTCTTTAGTTAGACTAATTCTACATTGGCCATTCTATAAGGGGTCTTCAACATAGGCCTTGATCCAGGAATTAAATCAATGGAAAACTCAACTTCTCGTTCTGGAGGATGTCCAGGTAAATCTTCTGGAAATAAATCTACATATTCTTTCACAACAGGTACATCCTCGATTTGAACATTCCTTTCCTCACCCACAGTTATTTCATTCTCCTCCTCCTCAATAATTGAATTTAGTTGAGCTACTGGGGGTGGATCTAGATAAGAATTAGGCGGTGACGAGTCTACTCTAAAGATAAGGTGTTCCTTATCATCATCATCAAGAATTGTAACCTCTATCTTCTTACAATAAATATTCGCATCATAGTCGGAAAGCCAGTCCATACCGAGGATTATATTAAAATAAATCATAGTTATGACGATGATATCAGCAAATAAAAAACATTTATGTGTTCTAATGGGGACTGACTCACAAAACATTGTTGCAATGGTACTTCCCTTAGGAGTTTTAACTGACAACTCCCTTGTTAAATCAAATTGAAAATATCTAATTTTCTTAGAAAACTGGGAAGATATGAGACAATGCGATGATCCAGAATCAAATAATGTATTTGCTAAACATGAGGAAACCATTAAATTACCTGCCACCACGTCTTTCAGAGCTTCTACCTCAGCAGTAGTGATAGCATAAGCTTGTCCTTGATCCCTTGGCATTTTCTGAGGTAAGTTCCCCTAATGCTTAGGAAATTCATTTGCATAATGCCCCATCTCCCTGCAATTGTAGCACTGAACATTGGTAGCTTCCTTCTTCCCTTTGCAATCACGAGCTTGGTGGCCTTTTTCACCACACGTGTAACAGACTCCCGTTCCCTTCAAGCAAGTACCGGGGTGTTTCTTCCCACATTTACCACAGGATGGATATTAAACATTTCCCATCTTCCGCTTATTTCCATTCCCAGATTGATCAGTAGATCTCTTCTTCTATTGATTTTCATTAAAGTTATAAGACTTAGAGAATTCCTTTTCGGTCTTGCTAGAACATGAGACAATGTCTTCGTACGATGAGAAGGATTGTGATATTAATGCTCGACGTAGAAATGGTTTTAACCCATAAAATAAATGATCAATCTTACTTCTTAGGTTATGTATATAATATCCATCATACCATGCTAACCTTGTAATGTTATCCTCATACTTTGTGACATTCTCATCCTCCTTTTGTCTCAGACTCAGAAACTGCCTTTCCATATCTGCTCGATGGTCGCGAGGAAAGTATTTTTCTAAAAATAGATCGTTGAACTCCCTCCATTCCATATTTGATACTTCATCATCTTCCTTCGTATTTTGAATCAATGACCACCATTGATCAGCATCTCCAGTGAGGCAGTAAACTTCCATGATAACTTTTTCCCTTTCACTACTCCCCAAAGCCTGAAATATTTTCTCTAGGGAAAATATCCATTGCTCAGCTACTAAGGGATTTGTACTCCCATTTAATGTTGGTGGTTGTTGCCTCATGAAGCAATCTAACATTGATCCTCCACGCTGTGGATCAGGGTGCGCAATACGGGTAAGGATATTTTTCATAACCTGAGTAAGTTGTCCCAGTATGTTGATTAGCTGATCGGCACCAATTGCATCACCAGCTCCACTATAATTATCTTGAGAAGGAGGGAAATCCCTACATGGAGTGAGTGCATTGATACAGTTTCCATTTCTTCCACTAGGTGCCATTTCTAAACAATGGTATAAACTAGATCAATTTATGAATCAAAATACATAATCCCATACTTACACAACACTTAACATAAATTGAACTATTTATGTATATAATCTATAATCATAAGAATGTTTTCTTTGAGGAAGTATATACTCATAAACCCTTCAAAATGATTTGTAAAGAAAATGACAGTTATCCTAAGCATATCCCCCTGGAGTGTCGTAACCAAGAGTGCAGCAAGTCCTATTGTCATGCACCAGTTCCCGTTCGAGTCTAGCTCAAAGCGGTGTTTTCGGGTTTTACCCCTAGGTACATTTGTGCCAAAACTGTCTCTACCTGCTCGTATCCAGACGAGGATGTATTGCTCGGAAAACTCACAAAATCTCTACAATACCAAAATTCTAGGAAGATCTTCTATACTTATCCTCAATGTCCATCTTAAATCTATGTGCTCTAATCAGAGTTTATCTAAATCTAGCTTCAAAGGTTTGTACTAAACTTCTTCTAATACCAACTGTAATGCCCCGACCCTAGTTACCCAGAGTCGGTGCATTATTACATGACATTGGCATGATCACAAGAAAGATCAAATCTCGAAAGACCGATTGGTTTAGTATCCTTGGAAACACTAGATATATTCATAAGGTTTACATTACATAATAAAATGAAAACTACAACAACATAGTCTTCATAGTCCACACTCTTATCCCCTCACACTATCCCTGCAGGTCATTCATAAATTACTTCTTCACATCCTTGGAAAAATAAAACATAGAAAAGGGGTGAGCTCAAATGCCTAGTAAGGATAACAATATAGCGGAAACTTTCATAAATAAGAATAAAGATTTAAGTCAATGTATAACTAAAACAAAAACTTTTTAAACTTGAACTTCAACATAGTATGGAAAAAGTAAAATGAAATAATGTCATTTACTTATTCACATAGATATTCTACTAATCGAATAATTACATGCAATATCAATAACCACTTTCATAATGATGGAATGCATAATTCCAGACTATAATAACCACATAGCCAAGGCCTCGTGCCAAGACTACAAATAAGATTTTGTGAAGGCCTTATGCCAAAACACTAGTTTGTCTCATGAGACCTACCGATGCATCGAGGAGCTATAGCGGGCTCCACCCATCACATATTAAGTCTAATTCATTCCCATATGAAAAGGATTAAACATAACATAAACATTTGTATTAAAAATAGCATAAGAAATGTAAATAAAATAACATATCCATAGTCAAACATATCACAAAACCCTCAATACAATATGGATGTTTTGTTTCATAATAAATCATCTCCAAATAAGATTAAAATCCATCAATGGATGTTGACATAGATGATATCAAAACTATTTTTAGGGAAATATCTCTTTTTATTTTGAAGTCATTTAAGAGTCATATAAAATGAAACATTTTATTTGAAAGTATTCTTATAATCTTGTAAGGGAAGCTTTGATGATTTTATAACGGTGGAAAATAGCCGCACCCTCTGTATAAGTTAAAAAAAATATTCTTACCTTAATTCTTTCAAAAGGTTAAAAAGCACCTTGTTTAGAAAACGACGGAAATATTCCTTTATAAACCTCTTATAAAAGTAAAACAAGGGTATAAATGACATTAACCCATATTCTTGTAAATGGTAAAAATGTTTTGAAATACATTTTGGAGAAACATGGATGTGGATTAAAATGAAATCCCAGTAGATTATTACATATAAACAACCTTGGATAATGAAGAAATTGCGAAATAAACCCTTACCTTATACTTTTCCTTGGTTGAGTTTAGGTTAACCTCCTGTATAATGATGAAATAATTGTTATTAAATTATACAAGATTCATATATATTAATAAGATATCATATATTATCTTTTAACATTGCTTTGCTAATAATATCTTAGTATTATCGTTGTTTCGGGTGTTAACTTACTTGTTTTATTTTATATGTTTTGTTATTTAAGACATGTTTTTCATGGATAGGATGTATATTATTCATATCTAGAATGATATAATGTCCTTAAACATTATTTTTGAATCATAAAATGATAATTATACTTCAATGGATATGATGGAGAATGAATCTCATCGCGTTCGTGGAGACGGTAGTCCGTACGTACGCACGAGCGACAATATCATTCTTTTAATATTAAAATAATATATAATTGGATAGTATATCATATATACAGAATCATTATCATGTTATATTTATTATTTACATGATTTACACATCATTATTATACCCATCCAAATAATAATATATTGAATAACAATTACACCACGACGTGGAGACGGTAAGTCGTACATACGCACGTATGGTGACATGTTATTCAAAGGGTGGAAAGAATACTGAATATGGTTGTACCGTATTTATAATAACATAACGGTATATATAAGATACTGGAGTTATTATTTTAGAATGGTAATAACAAAGAAAGAAGAAGTGGAAGAAAAAATGAATTTGAAAAAGGGTGGTGAAAACATTACCTCTTCTTCGAGTTCTTCCTTTTGATTTAATCAAAAGGGCTTCTTAGGTTGCCTTTCTGATCAAACTAAGGCCTCTAGGTTGTATTTAGAGAAGTTTATAGAGTATTTGGGAAGAGTTTGGCCGAACCAAAAGGCATTGATTGTGTGAAGTAATGAGAAGGGGGAGTGCCCTTTTATAAGAGGGGTGAGGGGCACCTTAGGAAAATCTAGAAATATTAATTTATAATAAATTCATATTCGGTTTCTAAAGGCTCAAAAGTTGAATATTCAAAGTTTAAGATGGGGATAGATCGAATAACATTCAACAAATATAATTTAGACAGGTTTGGGTTACTATATTAACCTTATCTTTTAGTTTTAACTCTTAGTTAATTAGTTAGACATTTACCATGTCACTTTGTATTTTTATATTATATAGTTAATAAACAAACTATATACATCTGAAAGACCCCCAAGTGGTCCATTAATGATACACCTATCATGATATAAGTCTCTTGGACGAACCATAGATTTTTATGAATTTAATATCAATTAATAATATAATATTTGTTTTAAAAACTCTGTTTTGTCAATTTTGACACTATTCAATAGTTAATTTTTTTGAAACTTATAACAGAATGATTACTTCGAAAAAAGTTAATTAAATAAATCCTAATATTTAATATTATCCTATAAAATTAGTTTAATTCATTAAAAGTCTCAAATTATATTTATTTTGGTATTTATAATATCAATTATTTCAATTTTTCACTATTATGGTAATTACTGCATCATCATTGTGTCATAAATAAATTAAATTATATTATGTCTAAAAATTATAAATAAAATATAATTATGTAGGAAATATTTTTCTATTTCTAATGAATATTTACAATCGAATTTATCTTCTTTATAACCCTATATTAAAAATGTTTTAGTAAATAAACTTTGATTTTAACTCTTTTAACTCTTCTTAAATAATAATAAATGTCCTAATCTAATCCAAGTGGACCTAAATGATAATATTTTATTTATAAGGTTGTTTTGGTAGAGATAAACTTGTCCAATAGAATTAGGAAATATGTTAGGGTAATATTAATATCATTTTTACCCTTAATTACCATATTTACTTTCAACCGTGGTAATTAAAAGTAAAAAGTTACTATTCACCAAAAAATATTTTAATCTCATTGAACCACATTTTACATCTTGATATTTACCGTGTCTCTTGTATTTTTTAAATTCTATTCACAGAAGCGGTAAAATTATGTTTTATGAAAAATTCAGTTTTTTAACTACCACTTAGTAGTTTCACTATTCATAAAAAATTGAAGTTTTTCAGAAGAATGCCAAAATTTCACCCTAAGCTATAATTGATATTCCGAATTCAAAAATGATTTCTATTTTAAAAAATTACAAACATATATGTTTCATTAATTAATTTTATAATTAATTCCCGCTGTCACAACAAATAGCGTGTTTTTAAGAAACAATATATACCAAAAGATTGACAATTGTTTAGGTCCAATTTCAAAGTGAAATTAATTCTAATGAGCACCATTGGATAAAATGGTAAAAATATATTCTAATTTTACTTTAAAACCACTCAATATAATAATTTATCACTAAAAATTATTTTTATTAAAAAAGTTGTTTTTAAGTATTTTTCACTATTCATAAAAATTGGAAGTTCTCAGAAAAATACCAAAAAATCATGTTAGGATAATTTCGATATTACGAAACCAAAAATGAAGTCCATTTTGAAATATAAAATATATATAATTTCAAAAAGTAGGTATTACTATTCATAACGGCTAGTTTGATTGGTTGTGGTGTGTTAGAACTCGATGTTGCGTACAACACACGCTATCACATTATTCAAAGAGAAGCATACCGTAGAAGCTTGGGGTATAAAAATTTTCAATAGTAATGAATTGATTGGTTTTCATGTGATGATCCAAAATAATTCAAATGAAATTATATTCACTAGATGTCATCCGAATACTAGTGAAATTTCTATTATGTTTTTTTTCATTTCCTAGTACATATGGGTAGTCGATGCATCATTCATTTCATCGTTTTCCTATTATTAAGATACTTATTAATAAATGAGGAACTATGAAATGTATTTTCTAATCTCATTTTTCACATAGTCACACTAATTATTATATATGATATTTTATTACATATTAATACTCATAAGATTTATGTAGGATTAAGATCTATATGATTTATTCAATAATTCAATATTTATTTCATGATATGATAGTTTACACAGTCATGACCTAAAAATTAATACACATTTCATATATATTTCAATATATGATGATTTTTCTTTTCTAATAAAATCCATATTAGTTTGTATTTCCAAATCATTTATACGACCACTAATTAACATCTCCAGAATGGATGTTTGAGATTTCATTTCTACAAGGTATTATTTTTTTTCTATTATTTTTATCATGGTTATACTTTAAAAGTATAAAAATATTTTATCATTCTAAATTATCCTCATTGATGTTGTTTTATTATTCATTCAATATAGATAATTTAGACCCTTATTACCCATCATAGGATATTCATGGATTGAGTGTCCATTATCGAAGATCCACTGTAAATATCTTCATGAGAAAATGTGTGACACCTTCTTGGAGAATATATATGTGAGGATCTTATGATATGTATGTATTTCTGTCCTCCCCCATTTTGATAATGCCACTAAATTTTCAAATTTATAATTATATAAGAAAACCCCCGGCCATGAATTATAATTTTTTTCTTGTGAAAAATTGTCTACATTGAGGAATAGGGTATTAATTTATCATTTCACATTATAAGAAATCCCAATTCCTTATTTGATTAATCCTTTTATACCAAAAAAACACTTTCAATTTGATGTTTGTGTGGGTGGTAGTGTACAGATAAGCCAATTTTCCAATTCCATGACCCTTTCATCATATAAATTATTTTATAAAAAACATCATCCCTTTAATGTTAGCATGTTTAGTAGGTTTAAACAAATCATAAGTTCCCCACAAACCATTCATTGAAACCAACTAGCACATAATAACTACATATCTCATTTATAAATGTTGGTCAAGAAAACACTTTAATCACCATTTTCATGGAATGAACCACATATATCATGTTACGGGTGATTAAAATCTACAATAATAATAGATCATTAATATAGAATTAATATTTACTATAATTAAATAATATATTCATTTTTTTAATTGTTTTATTATGAAATAGAAACATTGATAATATTACACCATTACTTTAGAGTGTATCTGAATAACATATATAACGGCTATGAAAAAATTTTCACGGTAGTCATTAATTTGTATATTAATGATTTAAATGAATGTTTTTTAGGAATAGAGAGTCTAAATAGAATATCTATAAAAAATAGTGTCCATTCATTTTTCAAAAGGTATTATTCGGAATATATTCTTTTTAACCATCTTTTAGTGATATCAGGACCGAAGCTCCACCTTATATATGTATATCTCCAGACCAAGTTGATCTAATTTTTCATAAATCTATTGGATGGGATACTTGTTCTGCATTGGGATTTGTTTAGGTCATCATAATAAATGTAGTGTTTTATTTAACCATAATTAATATTTATGATATTCACTAATTCACCCATTAGTGAATCACTAGGATGTATAAAACACTTATATAGGTCCACTTATAAATTCTTATTTAGTTATTTCATTTAATATGTGACTATTTTTTAGTGGGTATTTGATATGATATGAGCTGCATAAATAAGATCAATTTAAATATCTACATATCATTGGGAATGATATCACAAACAATCATGGAATACATCCACATAGTCCCTCACAACAGTCTTGTATTCATGAATGGTATGTCATTTTTTCAAATCATTTGAGCTAGATATTCATTCATTGAAGTCAATGAAATCCATGTTTGAGGATAATTTTTCAATTCATATTTATCCTTATTGCTGAATTTTTTTATTATATGAGGATGGTTTTGAATATTGATAGTGATTTGATTCACTTAGTTGTTGTTGACATCATTATATATGAAAAAACAATCCATTTTTATTATAGACTATTGTTATACTAAAGGAAGTATGAAAATGATTAATTTGAGGTTATGTCCCTTATTATTTTCTACATAGGAGATATACACATTTGATTAATTCATTTAAATGTTTATTGTTCCAATATATATCTTAATCTCTATGTTATGAGGTTACATTTGAATAGTTCAGAATATCATATGTAGTATGATGAAATGAATAGTACTATAATCAAATAAGTTTTTTCATTTTAATTAATTGATATTAATAATAACTCTCACTATTCAAATATGGTTATATTCATTTATTAATGTCATAACAGGTTTAGGGTTGAGAATATATAATCTAATAATGCGATTAAAAGGGAAACTATGAATATATAATTTCTAATTTATAAAAATATGTATATCATTACTTATTAGTCTCTAGGAATTAGTATAGGTTATAAATAGTAATTTTTCTATAAATTTTAAAACATCTAAATCAATTTATATTTTTCATAAAGTCTGAAAAATTTATTAATAATTTATCATGTAATATCCTCCTTGAGTGTCAAACCAGGTGTTCGTCATGGGACATTTTTCATGAAATTTTTATAACATATTTTTACCCCATGAAATAAATTTTGGTGTTTCCATCCATAAGTACATAAGTGTTAGATCCACATCTACATGTAGTTTCTAGATATCCTTTTCATTTCATGGAAAATGCTCCCTCTATACATTACCAAAATATTAGGATATTTTTGTACATCTAGACAAATCCCAAGGGGTTTAACTATTCAATTATTTTCATATTCATAAAAAGATACCAATCCATTATATTTTACCAAATATAAAGACCCAATCTTGTCACACATATTATAGCACAATTTTAGACATAAATTCCAAATAAACACTACTAAAGGATCCAGATGCCTAGTTTCATTCAGAGACTAGATTCATAAAATGCCAAAAAAAATCTAAAATTAAAAATATTTATTTTAAAATCCATAATGTGGTAAAATGTTACATTCAATTTCATAAACAATATAGGATTACATTGGGGTAACATAATCAAAAGGTCTGATCTATAAATACTAGAATGGGAATATTCAGGACTATGAAGCATAAAATATGACTCAAATTTAATAAATTGATATCATAAAAAACATATATCGTTAGTAATAATATGAAATTATGGCCTAATTAGGAAATATTAATTTAATTATTAAATCATACAAATGTGAAAACATATAGTACACAATATTATAATTTTATTGAATAAATCACTACTGAGAAACTATAAAAGGGGTAAAGAGTCCCATTATGTATTTAGTTTACTCCATGATCCCCGTAATATCATCTAATCAAATATAAATCTGACACATTTTATTAGATTCATATTTGTGAACATGCATCATAATATATATTTTTTTCGCAAACATGGGTTTACAAATTCATTTTTTGTCAATAATTTTTTAGATGGAGTATTGGAATATATTGAAAACATGGAAATAACTGCGCAAAAAATCAAATTCCAAACAATATTTCATGAATTATTTTTTTCTTAGATGGTTATATATATAAAGGACCTAGTGTGAAACTATGACAAATTATTGGTCATAAAAATTCAGTAAGAAAAGTGTGGTAGTTGATGGGGAAGATAACAAACTATTTGTATAGAAAAAGAAGTCTCATAAAAAATCATAGGATGTAAAAACATGGTGAATTCAATCCATCACAAATTAATATGTAAACGGAAAATTATTTTACTAACTTAAAAATGTTTTTTGTAATTTAATTTTAATTTTAAGAAGTTTTGTGAAAGTGAATATTCCAAAATGTGTCCTTGAAATAGTGAAAAATGTTCTGGTTCATGAATTTTTAATGTGAATTGGTAATTCTGGGTGAAAATATTCATTATTCATGAAATTTGTAATTTTGGATGATTGTTTTTCATATATATTTAGGGAAAAGTTTTTCAAAAAAAATTGGAGAGTTTTTGAAATCCATTTTTTTTATGACCATGAAATACTATGGGTGTTTCATAAATGTAGTATGATTTTTACTAAATGAGATATCATATCATTGATGTGTAATGAATCTAAAAAGTTGAGTTCAAGGTTAGTGGTGAAAAATGTAGTTTTTAAAAGTTTTAAATAGATATATAAATATGTGGGTGTTCCCTTATTGTGTTAGACAGTGACAGTTAATTAAGATCAAAGGAAATAATTCAATTAAGAGATGTGTAAAGAAATTTCATTCATGTATCAGTATTAAAAACAATATGTACATAAAGAAATGACTTGTGTAAATAGTAACATTGTTTACATTAAATTATGAAATCTAAAATCCTTTATGTGAAATAATTAATGGTGTGAATAAGTAATTATCACATTTGTTTCATAACGAATGTATAGGTTTTCTTTTACGAAAATGTGAGCTTTGTGAAGGATCTATAGTTTCTTGCGATAAGCTATAAGGACACACATACAAGAATGCATCTTTCATGATGTGAAGGTTATGAAAAATTAAATTTTATATATAAAAATGAATTTAAATTGAAACTATATGGACACACATTAAAATAATCTATTTTTTTTAATGAAAAAAGATGTTATATGTATAGAATATGAAAAACCATAATTTTATGTGAAAAAATCATGTAAGGATAATAAAATCTATAATATGATGCAAAAAAATTGTCATAACAATTTGGGTCAATGTATTATACTAGAAATGTTTTTATGAATACCATTAGGTCAATAATATATTTATAAATTCCTTCCTAAATCATGTGTTCTTAAGTGAGTATGAGGCATTGCGCCTTGGGTGAAGACTGTACATACCCTAAATATCTTAATACAGGTTCACAAGAATGAAGTTACATTTACTATAAAATATGTATCCACCAAAATAATGAGACTCAATGTATTTTGGTATGACTAACAAAATTTCAAATTATATTCCTTTAACCATTCCCTTCTCGATAACCACCTAAAATTCAAAGTGTTTGATGGGAATTTTTCATTCTTTCATTTCATATAATCACATTTTGTTTTCTATATTAAAGAGTAATCAAGTGATAGGATGAACATAGATTATGACAACATTTTAATATTTTAACAATAAGAATTAATATTGAATGTAGAAAATATTGTTGATTTAACTTTCTTCTTGATATCCCCCCTCCTAAAGGTATATCTAGTTCCAAGAATTTGTATTGATGGAAAAATATTCAGACCCATTTTTTAATCATAGGATAATTGATTGTATGTTATTATGGATATTATGTTAAAACCTAAATTTTTAATAAAATTAAATTTTACTTATTTTAGATTGAAATGTTAATGATACATTGGACTTTCATTGGTTAGAATATGATATATATCTAATGATTCTCTAACTTGAGAATGAACTACTGATGAACGAGAAATGTTGAGACAAAGAAGATATTGAATAGATAATTTTTTAATTAAGTTTTTAAAAAATTATTTTTTCATTCTACTATATTATAATTGTGGAATACCATGGAAAGTATTTATGTGAATATAATTATAATTAATGTTATGATGTCCACCTAAATTGATGATTGTAATGTAATCTATAGTCAATACCTTATTAAAAAAAAGTATTGACTATGAAAATGAATTATAAGATAACCGATGGGATAATATATATGAAAATCCAATGTGATGAATATATTTTATCTTTTTCTTCAGATTCTGACAATTCTTTAGGAGTTTCACACAAATATATATGTTTTGATTCCATCTTGAAAGGATGTAGAAATATATTAGAGTTTACAAATGGGTAGAACTGAAAGGTTCCCTTAAAGAACATGACATTAAAAGATAAAAAAAAGAATGGTTGGTATTATTTTGAAGGAATCCAAAAAATATATTTATATAATTGAAAAAAAAATTTATATTATAATAAAAAAGTAATTTGATAATGTAAATCCTAAAGAATTAGTGAATATCTTGTTTTAGACTGATGTTTATACTAAGGTGATTGAACCTTTAAATGATTCTGCTAAATAATAAAAAATGGTTGAATCACTTGAGTATGTTTTTAAGGAAATGATAAACATTTATGATATAATTTTGGATGTTTAGTTTTAGAATAAATGTTTTTGTTGGTTAGTGATGACAATTTAATTCCCACATATGATGTGAACTCTGAAAATTGGAATGCTTTTGACACGTGTGGTATTCAATTTATAATGTTTTTCCTATAATTAAGAGGTCATTCAATCTTTACAATAGACAGTAGATCATTTGTAGAAAATATAGAAATTGGACCATGGAATAGTCCCATATTTTTTAATGGATAAAAGAGGATAAAATAAATTATTTGTCCCTAAATATTTATATAGACAATATGGGTGCATGGTGAAAGAAGAAAGTTATATACATTAGGAAATGTCTCAAATTTACAAAAATGTATATGGTCATATAGAGGTATACGAAATAAAACATCCGCCCTCTCAAGACAATTCGAGTGGAGAGAAGAAAATAATTTAATAAAGATTTATCTTCAATAAAGAATATTTACGTTCAACAAGAGGAAAAATATTAGAAGATTGGGGAGTTGGAGGCAAAGCTCCTACTATTTAGGGGTAATGATATGTTAGTGTTACCCTTTAATGAAACAACTAATAGTTGAATATAAAAGGATCAAAATCTAAAATCCAAAATTAAATACACTAATATTGATGGATTTTAGATGTACAAATCCATCAGACACTGCAATTTCAAAATAATAGGACACAACATGAGTGTGTTTTAATATGCATAAAGGCTTGATAATGGTAGACGATTAGATAAATTGAAAACTAATCTCAGATTTTACGATTCATGTTTTTTTCCAATTAATGTTTTTAAGTTACACACACTGGTTATATAGAAATAAAATTTATTTGGATGTATATGTTGATTGAAAAAGATTTCATAAAGAGTTCTTCAACCTGAGTGGCATGCATCAAAAGGGCCTATAATGTTAAAGGATATATTGAGATTCAAAATATTTATATTGTATTGGATGAAAACAAGATGTTCAATTCCTAGTTTAAAAACCTATCATGGGGAACTAACAATATCCATCTAAATTGGAATGGAATTAAAAATAGAAAAATAATGGGGGTATGTTATAGTTTTGAGAAAAACGTTTGTGTACATAAATAATGACACACTTGAAATAAAATGGGTGAGGTTTCATACATGTATTTTAAATAGATAAAATAAAAAAAATCCATAGTAAAAACTCAAGGTATATATCCATAAAATAAATTATGTGAAATTGATGATCTCCCTAATAGAGGAACATGAATGAAGATGACTATAAAGATAATATTTCTTCATTGATGAAGAATCTTGTTTAATAGTGAATAGGTTGTATGTCAATGAATGAAATCCGTATGAGTATGGTTTATTCCACAACTATGAAATGGATGTAGACCATAGTAGATATTTAACCTATGAAGAGAACCCAATTTTCTGAATAAATTTGAATTATATTGTGAGAACAGTTTGACATGGATGGTATGCTTGAAGAAAAACTAATAGAGAATAATTTTTTTTTCAAAAAAACATCAAATGGTTAGTCCATTTGGATCAACCACAATCAACATATTATAGAACCCTGTTGTACCCATTTTGTAATTAATTAAATTGTTTCTAATATATTATTGAATCAGTTTAATATTAAATGGGATATATGAACAATGGAGTGTTTATGTGTTTAAGGGGAACGTCTATATTAGCTAAATAGAGATTCATGAAATGGTGTCTCCTTGTGTGTGACAAAATAGATATCAAAAATTTATTTCATTGATCATGTTGTTCCAATTAATATTATATATTAAACCAATGGTATTAGACATCATATCCAATATTATTTAACCCTCACTTAATTGTATATTTTTAGAGAATTAGAAATATTAATATATTTTGTTATTATTTTTATTTTTCTTATGAAGTTGTATTTGGAATCAATTTTCAGGGAACCAAGAAGCTACCAAATATCAAATAGAGATTCAAAAAAGATCTCTATCTATTATAAAAACTAATGTAACATTTATAATTACTTCAATGATTGGTATCAATAAGTGTTATCTGCCCACATCATGATTAGTATGTGGTTTTAAGAAACACTTGGCTATTTTGATTTTTCCAAAAAATGAGTTAGGTAATGAATTGAATATCATGCATATTAGAGGGTACCATGAGATTATCATTAATTATTCATGTCAATTATTTAAACATGTGGAATTTCTCACACAATTTTTATTAATTTCATTTACTCTAAAATTATGGTTTTATAGTATTGAAGTTATAGGATGTTATTTAATAAATGAAACTTACATTAATAATGTCTATGGAAGAATGTGCGAGACATAGAATTTTTTATATATGTTTGACTAAATAAATAATTAAAATAATTATTTTTTACCCTATTTACTTTTAGGATTTTAGAATGACTAAATATCCAAGATGAATTTCAGTCACATCAAATATATGAATATTGAATAACTTTAATAGAAAAGTAATATGAGTATGATATTTGTTAATAGATGAAATTTCATCTAGTACAGATTTTTTGATGGTGTCAAAAGTGAAATATTGAGCTCAAATTTTTTTAAAAATGTCTCTATATCTTTTTTCCTTACATATATAAGATAAATATGTTCTCCGTAGGTTCCTAAATTTTTTTTTAATCTATTGAATTTAGATTATAGATTAATATGGAGAGGTAAATTGATGATTCAATTCCATTTAGGTAGAATATTGATAATGGGGGGAAAATTAAAATAAAAATTGGATTAAATTACTCCATATTAGACTATGTTATAATGTAAAAGAAGAAATAATAGGATGATATTATGTCCCTAATGGAAGAGAACTTTAATCAATAACCATGTTATATAAGACCCTTTCTATTTATATATCAAATGGGTAAAGAAAAATTTTTAGGGTCGAAAATGAAGTATCATAAATTTATAAACCTTATATTTTTGGAGTATTTGATCGAGGATGTATTTATTATTGTATTAATAACAGTATAAATTGGGTCGAAATATATATATCATAAACTTGGTGTGATACAAATACAATGATAAGTTCCAAAATATTTAGGACGAAATTAGTTGTATCTCCTCTAAAAGATTTTATATTGTTTTCAAATCAGTATATGAAGTATCACTCTGAATTAATGGATTCATGGACATGATTACTCATTTAAATTCCAAGGAAAATGTTAATTGAGTTTTTTTTGTGATTTTTTTGTTTGAATGGTATTTTTGTCTAATTAATTTCAATATATGTAATTATTTCATGATATATCATCAACATATATATATGGTCACTGTTTTTAATGATTTTCTTATCCATAATGTATCAAATCATCAAAAATTATTTTTTAATAGGGTTTTGAAAGGAGTTATGTTAATATTATAAAAAGGAAATTATAATTTGAATGTTTTGGAGTTCATTAAATTATATTTTTTTGATACTGTGAAAAACTGACCGGAGATCCACAAAGGTAGTGAGTTGGACACTAAAGGATATTGAAATTCATTGATGTTAAATAAAATTGGAATATTTAATTCAATATCAGTGGCATAAAAGTAGGTTCAGTGAAGGGTAAACCAAGCATAGAAATTGGTGTCTACCCCCACATTTGGTTAGAAATAGAGTTATCTAAGATTAAAGGATTTGATTCATGAATTTATTTTGTGAATCTACTTGTAGACGAAAAAAGTAATGAAACATAACTTATGAAATGAAAATAAATGATGAAAAGTTTCTAAAATGGATTCATGAATTTATTCCATAGGAAATTAGTTTCATGACTTAATATCATTAATGAAGTAATAATTCCCACATCAATTGTCTTATGAAAATAAAAAACCATTGTTCAGACCATGTCAGATTCATGAAATGTATCTTTTTATCTGAATAAATCTACGTGGAATCAATTATGTAATACAAATATTATCTTATTTATTTTTGTTTTCAATATTTCAGTTCCACAAGAAAATACATAGTTATGTGAAACAGAAAACATCTTAAGTAAAAACTCTCTCAATCTGAGGAGTGTTATGAAAGAAGATATAAAATCCTAATTATGGGTTGAAATTTTGATTCTTGAGAAAAATCCTTCAAATGAGTATCAAATAGATAATTTAATTTATCTAGATTATTTTTTTTATTAAGGGAAAATCTTATATTTATAATGTTTTTATGAATACCAACATGACGAAAAATAGTATAAGTAACCTCATATAATGACTGTGCATAAATGAGTAGGAGCATATATTCAATGGGAGATGATTATAGAAGCCCTAAATAATATAAAGGTATTGTGATTGTAATATGAATGATACATCAAAATTATTTGATTCTTGAAAATTCAATTTTTATGGAACTATATTAACATTATTCTGTCCCATCGATGGTTTTTTGAATTTCAGTATATTTCACTGTGTTGTTGAGAGAATGGGGTAATCCAGTGAGAGAATAAATGCATTTTCTGGAAACATGGGAATTATATCCTAATCAAATTAAATGTCTATGGAGAAAATTTAAAATTTATCTATGTAGAATATCCCCCACACCCTCACTCAAGTTGTATATAGTTCCAAAAATTTAAATTCATTTTTGTTCCTGGTGAATTTTTTAATCATGATGTACACAATTTTTCAAGGATGTAATCATGTCATTCATGTTAGGAAATGGGTAAAAGACATTTCACATCATCTTCATCAACATTGGTGCATTATATTTTCATCCTACCTATTGTGAAAAAATTAGATACCACAAATTATTAGTACCTCATGCTCACATTCATTCTCATACGATTACTCCCTGAAGCCTCCATGCATATCAAGGCTACATTGTTAATGATGTTATGGTTTTGGGATCTTTCTTAAAACGATCATTCTAGAAACATAGTCTGTGTGTTTGACCATGCAAGGAGTAGATCTCCTCTAGTCCGGAATGCTATATGAAGAATGTTTTTATATTAATATTGATCCATTAAAATGACCATACAAATAAGAATGATTTATCTTGAATGGTTTTGTGAACATATACTAATCCATTTTTATAGGGTTGGAATATGAACAATATGGGAATATTACATGACAGTTAAAATATGGAATACTCTATCTTCTTCATCCAAGTTGTGATAGAGATTAAGTGTATCATTAAAAAAATATAAAAAATAAGATTATAAAATGATTAGTATTTTTAATTATGTTTCAAATTTGTTATTTTATATTTTATTATCAGTAGTTTTTATTAAATGTGTTTCTGTTTACAATTTATCAGTTTATATATATATATGTTTATATATATATGTTTATATGATTTAATATATTCAACAATTATATTGTGATATCAGGTATTTAATTGATCTTAATTGGATATGTTTACGATGAAATACTGATGAATGTGAAAAAGTACTTGATGAATTCTTGGAATTTTCGAAACAAAATTTGAAAAACATTGATACGATTTTCTATCCATGTGTAATGTTTTTGAATATGGTAATGTTAAACTCTAGAGAAATCAAGGATTATATAATATGTCATGGTTTTACCCTTAATTATACACATTAGATCTATCATGGTCAAATAACTATAAATTCATGAGATATTGTTGATGATAATATTCAAAATGTGATAGAGGATCATATTAAATATTTAATATGTGAATTAGGTGTAGAAAACGTTGAAAAAACAGCAAGGGTTGAATGATTTTATTGAGATTCTATAAAACTATTTTTCCAAGGTATTAGTAAATATACAATGTTATCATCCATTTTGAGATTGGTTAACTTGAAAGAATGTAATGGTAGGAGTGATAAAAATTTTCTAATGTACTAGAGATTTTAAATTAGATACTTTCAGAAGGAAATGAGATTCTAGATTCCAATTATGACGTAAGAAAATTATTATTCCCAATGAAAATTTTGTATAAAAAGACACATTCATTCACCAATTATTTCCTGTTGTATAAGAAATTTTATTATTTTTTATCAAACTGTCTTACACATAGAACATCACGCTATAAGATGGATGAAAAATTCACTCCAGATTCATTTTGAGGTGAAAACGTATTACCGCATGATTAATGGAATAATTTCTCCCCATAATACTATTATATAATTTTAATAATATAAGTCTGATTCATTTTTAGGTACCGAAATCAAAGCTCCCATAAAAGATGTTGGACTCCTCATGTATTAATCATGTTTTAATGATCACAAATCTTATTCAACCTAGTAAACTCTTGTAAATTATATCAAATCACATGTATAAATGTTTAAAGTATTCTCATGCTTTATGAAGAGCCATTCAAGATCTTTATTTCTCTATGTTCAATTTACTTACTTTATATTATCTTTTATCTACTCTCATAATACCTTCTTTGACAAATGATTAAGTCCAATCCATTCTATTATCATCATTGCATAAGATTGAACATGGTCACTTTGAAAAGTCAGAGACACCGTGAGTCTTCCACTGGTTTTGTCTTTCTGGAACAGTGAAGCAGACACTGTGAACAAAGACACCATGAAGAAAGACACTATTATACAAGACACCATAAAGCAAGACACAGTGAAGCAAGACACCGTGAATCAGACACCATGAAGCAAGACACTGTGAAGAAAGACACCGTGAAGCAAGACACCCTGAACCAAACACCATGAAGCAGTCACCTCCAAGAAGATATTGTGAACAAGACACTGTGACCATGAGACACTGTGACACTCAGAAACATTGATCAATCTAGACACAATGTGAAGGAGACACTGTTTCCCTGACTAACTGTTACATAGTTTCTTAAACGATTTTTTGTCTTTCAATTTAATTTCTAACTGTCATTTTTGAAGATTTTAATGCACTGACATTTAATGTTTCTTTGTAGACATATCACCTGACAGTACGAGGTATGAGGTGCGGTATCCATGAAACCTTTCAGTTCCAACCCATGTATTACAAGATAAAAGTGAAGTGTGTCCAAGAGTCAAGTGTGCGATACAAAAACAAAAAACAAGGCCATGAACACGACAACTAAGAACACTAATAGAACAATAAAAGAAAGGCATATTTCATGCAAATAGACACTACTAACGAACACATAAAGAATCTTTGAATCCAAGAGAACATCTTCACTCTGTTGAACCTCACAATGAACACAATATGAATTGAGACACTCTGTTTTATAGACGAGGACTTGAGATCTGCATCTTCTTCATCTCAAGAAGCCCAAAGCTATAAAGACTAACACTCAGTGAACTTCTAAACTCATCTCCATATCTCTTCTCTCTTGTGTATTTGTTTATTACCTTGTGAGGAGAGTGTGTACCTATACAACAACACACTCTGTATACTACATTAAACTAAAGGATAAAAGATATCCTTACTCAACCATTCTTTTACTCTTGTTTATACCCACGAAGAACTGTGGAAGAGTCCCATGTGTGGCCTGCTATTTTTTCCCCACGAAAACTATGGAAGAGGTCCCTGTGTGACCTGGACAGTCAATGTACTATTTTTAACCCCGATCAAAGGTGTGATCAAATTTTATTTATATGAACTTCTCAGTTGTAGGTGATCACCAAGTGGAGTGGATTAGGTTTCGGCTTGAGACCGAACCACTTGTTTTATATCCACTGTGCTACTTAATTTAGTTTTCATTAATTTATTACATTACTATATAATCCAGAAATCACTAATTCTTCTTTTATATTTAGTCTTGGAAATAAGTTATAATTGTCTTTCCTTAGTAGAATAACTTCAAAAGTAATATTAATAACACAAATTAAGATTACTGAGAATTAATCAGTCTTCTAAGAAGTTACTTAAATAGTCAAAATCTTATAAAAATATAATCTTAATTAACTGGGCTGTATTTAATCTTTGGGGAAACATTTTTAGAAATAATTTTTAAAGAAATTTTTATAGTTACTCAATTAACCTCTCCCCTCTTGAGTAATCTACTCCAACCAACAATTCGTATCATCGACTATTTATTAAGACTCTGTTTAATCTTATACAAATGTGATTGTAGTTGTACTTTAAAGATCTGTAAACTTCTATCCCTTTTAAAGTAATACTTTATTATGGATAATATATTGGAAGGTGCTGCAATGAACAAACCACCATTCTTTAATTGGACCAATTATGGTCAATGGAAAATTAAAATAGAAATGCATTTAAGGAGTATATGTTTTGAAATTTGGTCATCCATTATAGATGAATATGAAATTAGTACTGCTGATAGAATCAATAGGAATGAACCTACCAAAACATCCTTCAATAACAACTACAAAGATATGAATGCTTTATACAGATTCTTCAAAGATGAGGAATTAAATAGAATTTCTTCTTGTAAAACAACCCATGAAATTTGGGATACCATGTCTGTCTCACATAAATGAATATCTAGTGTAAAATAAATGACACTTAATACATATACTAAAAAATATGATAATTTTAAATTGCAACATGATGATCCTATTTCTGACATGTATCTTAGGTTCATTGAGATTGTAAACACAATGATTTTTCTGGGAAGAGAAGTCACTACCATGGAACAGATCATGAGTATCCTTAGATGTCTGACAAACATATGGAGGGGAAGAACTGTCTCTATTAGAGAATCATGCGACATCTGAAAACTGCCTATAAAGGAACTCATTGGGAATATGATTATGTTAAAAGAAGAGATGAAAGTCAACTATGAAGAGGAGGATGACCAAATGAAGAAATCTGATGCATTCAAGACCACAACCTCTAAGCAAAAAGACAAAGGGAAACTGGAATCTTCTGTATAAATCTCCACCAGTGAACAATCTTCATCTAATATTGATTAAGAGATGGCCCAACTAGCCAAAAGTTTCAAATGATTTTACAAAAATAATAACATTTTCAGAAACCAAACATCAAAGGAATATATGACAAAAAAGGAAACTGGAAATGGACTGGAAAATATGTGACAAGATTTATGAATTTTTTTTCAATGAATGTAAGCGCAAAAGACATATAATGGATGACTTTCCAAATCTCAATTACAAAAAGAAATATGACGTTAAGGACAAGAGGAACAAAAAGGCAATGAAATGAACCTGGAGTGCTTCTAAAGATAGTTCAAGCAACTCAGTGATATCACATGATGAACAGTAGAACAAATCCAATATGTGTTTTATGACAAACACATCTAAAGTAACATTGGAATCTTTTGTACATAACTTATATTATTCTTAAAATGAATGTGACTCTGAAAAAATGACAATTGAAGAAATGTTTGAATATTGTAACATGATTGAGGAAACATGAAATGAACTAAAAGAAAAATATAAATCATTAAAAAACAACATGCTCTTACCATAACTGTAAAAACTGAGATCACAACTGAAATGGAGAAAAATTATCAACTAATCAAGGGAAACAATGAATAAAAATGTCTAATGAGCAATTAAAGAGTGACCTAGAAAAGTTTACTAATGGAAAAACACCCTTACCCAAATTCTAGGAAGACAAATTTACTCAAAATACAACACTTGAATTGGTTATTAAACTGGTAAATGAAACCTTAGTAGAACAAACATCGTATCAAAATCTAGGAAATACAGTTTTACATTTAGTTTTGGACTCAAATCAACTAATTCAATCCATGATACATATTCTTCTGTTTCATGTTTTTGTGGACCAAATACAATTTAATTTTCAAATTCAATACATAATTCTTATAGAACACCTATGGTAAAAAATATGGGTTCCAAAATCACTTATTACTAATATTACTAGACCTAAACAAGTATTGGTACAAAAATATGTTTTTTCTTAATCTTTTTGGAGGAAATATTCTTAAAGAGCTCCTAAAATATTATATGGTACTTGGATAGTGGATATTCAAGGAACATTCCAAGAGACTACTCATGCTTAAAGAACCTAATAAAAGTAGATGGAGGACACATCACATTTGGTGACAATGCCAAGGGAAAGATTATTCACCACAAAAAAATCAGTAACTCAAACTCAGTTTTAATTTCTAAAGTATTGATTATTGATGGTTTAAAATAAAATATTCTTAGTATCTAACAATTATATGATGATGGATTTCATGTCAAATTTGTAAATTATAATTTTATTGTCTTTATTAGTAAAGTTGAATTAGTAATTTGTCCATTGAGAAATGAAAATGTTTATTATGTTAATTTAGATACTTTAGCATCGAAAATTGATCTATTCTTAAGTGTATTTCATAATAAATCTTGGCTCCATCATAGGAGACTAGCACAATGTAATGTTCACTCCCTTAAAAAGCTAACTAGAAAAGCCTAGTTAAAGACTTACCCAAACATGAGTTTCCAAATGACAAAGTGTGTAATCCCTATCAGAAGGGAAAACAACACAATGTTTCTTTCAAACCAAAGAATGAAGTTTCAACATCTCAATTACTCAAACTGGTTCACATGGATTTTTTTGGACCATCTATATTTTCTAGTTTAAAAGGGAAGAAATATTTTAATGTTCATGTAGTTGACTTCTCTAGATATACTTGGACCTTCCTCATGGCTCACAAAAGTGAAGCCTGATCTTATTTTACCAAATATGCCAAGTCTGTAGAAAATCTTATTGGACATAAAATTAAATTATTAAGTAGTGTTCAATTTCATTAGTTAGAAAATCAAGTGTTTGAATCCTTTTTCTCACAAAACAGTTATAGTAAAAATTTATCATCCCCTAGAAGACCTTAGAAAAGTGGAGTTGTAGAGAGAAGAAATAGAACCCTGGAAGAAATTTCTAGAACAATGCTTAGTGAATATGACCTACCAATTTATTTTTGTGTTGAAGTTATAAATACAGCATGCTACATAATCAATAGAGTGTTGATCATACCTATTCTGAAGAGGACTCCTTACGAATTATGGAACTATAGAAAACCCAAGGTTAGCTACTTCAATGTTTTTTGTTGGAAGGTCTATATTCTTAATACCAAAGAAAATCATGACAAATTGGCATCCAAAATTGATTAAGATAGCTTTTTAGGACATTCCATGTCTAGTAAAGTTGATAGAGTGTTCAATAAAATAACTAAATGTGTGGAAGAATCTGTTCATGTCAAATTTGAGTAAATAAATACACATGAGCCTAACATCATCTTAGAGAATTTGGAGGATGATGTATCAAATATGAACATCAATTCAAAATCCTTAAATTCATCTGTGAAACAATATGTTAAAACTTCCAGCTCTATAAATTCCTTAGAATCAAGTCACAATGAACCCGAATCGTTTAAGGAACCTAAAATTACTAGTCTCTTGTTCTCTAGAAATATTAGAACCCTTAGGAACCATCCTTTTGATGATCTTGTAGGAGGCTTAGACATAGGAACTCAAACTAGAGATTCTATTAGAAATCAGGTTGAACATCATGTCTTTTTTCCACAACTGGAACCTACAAACATTAATGATTCCATCAATGATGAATTTTTGGTGATGTATATACAAGAAGAACTTAATCAGTTTTAAAGGAACAATGTTTGGAAACTTGTTGAAACACCCAAGGACACATTCACCATAGGTACTAAATGTGTATTTAGAAATAAGACAGATGAACCTAGTAACATTGTTAGAAACAATGTTATATTAGTTGCACAATGCTATAGTCAAGAATAAAGAATTGATTATTATGAGACCTTTTCACCAGTAGCTAGACTTTAAGCCATCTGAATCTTGCATGCCTATGCTACACATCTAAATTTCAAACTATATAAAAGAGATGTTAAGACTTCATTATTAAATGGGTATATATATTTGGATGTATTTTTTGAAAAACCCATTTTATTTATAATCACCCATTTTTCAAATCATATTTTTAAACTATCAAAAGCCTTATACGGTTCAAAAGAAAGCTACAAGTTATTGGTATGATAGTTTGATTACATTTCTTATTTCTAAATATTTTACAAAAGTAATTTTATAAAAATAATTTCTAATGATGTTTAGCTGTTCAAATCTCAGTAGATGACATTATTTTTGGATCTTCATAGAATTATTTAGGTGTTGATTTTTCCAAAATGATGCAAAACGAATTTGAACTGAGTTTAATGGGTGAAATAAAATTCATTCTTGGATTTATTATCTTTCAAAATAATTATAGAATTGTTTTAAGAAAGTGTAAATATACTAGAGATCTTATAAAACGTTTTGGATTAGACAACACTAAAATTAGTGACACTCCCAAGAGTACCACTTCTATGTTGGATCATGATGAAGATGGAAAATTTTTTCATCAAACCACTTATATAGGAATGATTGGAAGTTTACTTTACCAAACTTCTAGACATCCTGAAATTATGTTTAATGTGTGTATGTGTGCTCATTATCAAGAACACCCTAAGGAATCTAATTTAAATGTTTTAAAGAGAATTTTGAAATACTTAAATCATACACCCAATCTAAGATTGTTTTATCCTAAAAGAAAATATTTTGAATTAGTTAGTTCTTCTGATGGTTACTTATGTGGTTGTATGTTAGATAAAAAAAATCATATCTTTAACATGTAAACAATTATAAAAGTCACTAGTATCATGATTTAGTAAGAAAAAAAATTATGTTGCATTATCTACTTCAGAACCAGAATACATAGATGTCGGCAGTCTTTGTGCGCAAATTTTGTGGTTGAAACACACATTTCTTGATTATGGATATCAATTCAGACATGTACCTATAAATTGTGACAACACAAGTTCTACTAACATCTCAAAAAATCATGTATCACATTCTAGGACAAATCACATTGATGTAAGACATCACTTTTTGAGAGATCATTATCAAAAAGGTGATATCACTTTGGAATTCATTGGTACTGAATATCAACTTTCTAATATATTCACCAAAACATTAATTTAATAATGAATAGACTACATCATACATGAACTTGACATGATAAATCGTAAATAGATACCTTACATGTTACTTTTTCGTGTCTTACTGTTCGATATCTTAATGTTTGATACTTTCCTATTTCATGATTACAGTTTCTCAGATACTGTCTTACAGTTATTGTCTCACAGTAATGATCAACATGAAGTTCGTTCACCGTCTCACCGTAACATGCATCTACTATCTCACCGTAACGCACATTGAGAATTTTGTTCACTGTCTCACCATAACATACATTTATTGTATCACCGTAGTGACCAGACATAGTTTCACCATAACAATTCATTATAATTTTTTTTGTAAAAAACTATATCGTGGGAATTATACTTTTCTCCTTTTTTGTTTTCTTTGACTTTTATTTTTGTGATGTTTGGTATTCCTAAATGATAAAATAAAGAATGTATCACTCGATTATTCACTCAGGGATTATTCTACGTACTCATTTTTAACCCTTCTTCATCCCTGCAACCCTTCTGTCTCTCACGAACCTTTTGTGAATTCCAAGAATAAAATATCGTTCATCATCGACAACTGAGAAGCACATATTGAATAAGAATAAGATTTCACCTAAACTAACAGCCAAAGGACCTTTAAATATGAATCTGGTAAACTGTGTTGTTGTACATGAGGAAAAGATTTTCCCCAAATGACTTTTATCTAGTAAGTCTCTAGTATTTAAAAGCATTAGAACAACAAGGACGGTTAGAGTGGTTCTCGAAGGAATATAGACCCATCTCCCCTAAGTTAGTGGCTCAGTTTTACCAGTACGTACAATTTTCATTAGATTATGGTGATAGATATGTATTAAGAAGTTGGGACAATGTCCAGAGATGCTCATTCTCTTTGATTTTATGGGATGCATGCCTTTGGATACATCATAAAGGAATCTGTGAGGATTATCAGAGTGGACCTCTACCTTCAACCGAATTCATTGATTTAGAAGATGCCTTAAAAACAATAATTGAAAATGGCACCCAAAAGATAGCCATTGCTACTGAATTAGATGGAGAATCAAGAATTCTGATCATGTTTATACGGAATATGGTTAGTCCATAAAAAGGTGATTTTTCTGTTTTAAAATATCAAGATTTGTTTCTGATCGACGTTATAAAACATGGGCATAAGATCATCCTGTGCAAGTATATCGTACATTATATTTGTGAGCTGATCAAAGTCACATCCAAGTCAACGTCACTGTTTCACTATCTCCTAATATAAGGCATGCTTATTTCAACAGTTATGGTTGGACCTAATGAGGAAGTTATTAAGGACTGTGAGTACTTCCTTTCAAAAGATACTATCAATATAATGAAGATAAATTGGAATCCTTGGAAAAGGGAATGGGAGGAAGACAATGATAGAATTTATGAGAAATTCATTACGGTGGATTATCCCTCAAAACCAAGAAATATCTCTGATCCTGGTTTGGAACACAATGAGATTGTGGAGTATCCTAAAGAAGAGGAAGAAGAGGCTGAAGTGCCACCTAGGGAAGTTGTTACTGTTGAGGAAGAGAGGACTACTATTCCTCATGTAGTTCATGTAGAAAAAGTTCTTGCTCCTAAAGAAGCTGTTAATCTGGAAACTCAACCCAAGGATGAAACAGAATTAGTTGTCATAGAATCTGGAAAGCATGCCATGGAAGAGCCGATAGTGGAAGACCTACCTGTTTTTCAAGTGTTCAATCTTGAGGAACTCCCTGAGGAACAGTTTGTTCCTAAAATTATCCCATCAGTTGAAGAACGAATGTAGCTAGCTTTTCATCTAACTAGACAAAAAATGAGTGAGGAACATAGAGAAGAGTCTATGGAATTAGACCAAGATCCAAAGCCTCTTAGTTCTGAGAAAGAGGCACATGTTGAGGGGGATCAAACCCTAAATCCTTAGTCTATTAAAACATCACATCCAAATGAGTCAAGTCATGTAGACACTGAGTATAAATTCCCCAGTTTCTATGATTTGGATGATTCTCAATAGGTTATAGCAACTGGACATGATCTTCCCCCTATATTCTAATTAAAATCAATCTCTATTATCACACTTGAGAAAGAACTCGAGCCTGTACCAGTACCTACTCCTGAAACATTATCTAAACAACCATCTTTTTAAATTAATGATTATCGGAACGAATTTGGTGATACCCTCTTATCTGGAGTCGAGAAACGCATGAATACCCAACCTCTTCTTGGGACCAATTTAAGTGAGAGAGATGCCTCACTATTGTTGGAAAAGATAATTTGGCAGATTCAACCTAAAATTCTCCATGAGGTTCAAGAAGTAAGTGTTGAAAATAATATGCTCAGTAATGAAGTGAATACCATAAGATGTATGGTTGAAGACTTGCTGAGAGAGCTGCATTCAAGATCTGAGCCTATTGCTCCTCCTGTAGAATCTGTTGCTAGTCAAATCCAACAGACTATTGTGTCTCAGATTTAACATTATCTAGCTTCCATAGATGAAAAGATAACTGAAAGGAAATATAATATTGTGAATTAAATGAGAGATCTAGTTTCCAATCATAATAAACACACTGATGAGTATACATGGTGTCTTCAAAAGGTGCTGAATCCACTCAAATCTCTTCCCACAACAATAAATGACTCTAAAGAATCTGGTCAATCCTCAAAACCCTCCTTAGATAGTGATCTTCTCAAAACTGTAGTCAAAGAATAGCTTCAGAATGTACTCAGTGGTTTCAATGCAGCTTCTCTATATGAAGTTTTCAAGAACAGTGATAGATTCCTTGAACTAGTACAAATTCACACAAAAATTGTGAATGATGCTCATAAAGATATTACCAAGAAAGTGGATTTCTACTTCAATATAATCTTCTCCAAGAATTATATGTCAAAACATTTCAAGTATCCTATAGAAAATATTTGGATTCCTTTTTTGACTCAAGCATTCAAGACCTAAGTCCAAAAGCTCACAGAGTATACTCGATTGTTGGACATGTTTGTGGAGAACAATGATGGTTTTTAGAAAGCCATGCAATATGGTGGAGAGATCATTACAGATTTCATCAATCTTCTGATACCCTATCATAATGTCTAGAGTATAGCCATTGTTGATCCAGCGGCTGCACCTCTCATAACTGGGCTACCTACCTTCAGTTATTCCCTAGCCTCAACCACTATGTCTGGCGGTCAAGCACTAAGTCAGATCAGGCTTGTGATTCTCAATCAACAACTTCCTAGATCTTATACTTCTCCTACTTTGGCTCCATCAGTTATTGAAGGATTTCTTTTACCCTCTTTATCTACCACCTCACTGCCTTCTTCTACCTCGACCTCTGCCCCTATGGCTTCCTCTTCCTCCACTTTAGCTAAAGTAAAGGAGATGGTCGTCCCATTATGAAGAAAAATGATTACTCTTTTTTGATAGGGATGATATTACTTTTGAATGACTCTTTTGTTTTGTACTGATCCTTATTTTCTATTAATGGAATGTTTATTTTTTCCTTCTCTTATTCCATCTTTTTGATAATCCCAAAAGGGGGAGAAATTTCTATATTTTATCCATTTATCTCTATAGATTAATCCAATATACACTTTAATATTAGATGATTTGAGATCATAAAAATGGGGGAGATTGTTGGAATCCTATTGTATTAATCATGGTTTAATGAAAAAAAATATTATTCATCCTAGTTAACTCCTGTAAATTATATCAAATCATTTGTATTAATGTTTAAAGTCTTCTCATTATTTAAGAAGAGTCATTCATATTAGGAACCAACCTTAAACATTACATAATATTGAATTAAATTAATAATTCACATTGCGGATTTTTTGAGGATTAGAGTTTTATAGAATTAGGACATAACTATTACATATCAAATGATTACATAGCAGAAACTACTACTCAGTATCCATTTTTTCATAAAATAAAAACTCTTAAAAAGAAACATGTCTAGTTCCATGTTTTAGATAGCATGACTTTTCCTTGATCCCATCATTGACCCTATTCATCTTTAAGTCCAGTGGAAAAAAATTTAAAAAAATCATGGGATGAGCATAAAATGCTCCGTAAGGGATACATAAAGAAGGAAACTGTTATTTTTTAAAACCAATAAGTAAACCATGAATATCCTTATTAATACATTTAACCTTTATGAAGTAGTAAATACTCTTCACTGAATAAAAGATAATTGCTTACCATTTTGTAACCAAACGATTCCCATAAAACCCATACAAAGAACAAATAACATATAAAGGTTACTTGGGACATACACATACTAAAATGTAATAACCATACGATCGACTTTCACACATATAACTAAATGGAATAGCCATACGGCTAACTTCCATACCCAATGCATTGGAGGTTATAACGTAACCACCCATCCAGGTATTCATCGCACCACCCGTCATATGGTTTATCACGTAACCACCCGTCAAATGTCCAAGTACCATCATAACACATAAAATACTGGAAATATAAAAATTTCACTAATAACATTTCATTTTCAATTAGAAGAAGTAATTTCATGATATTAAAATAATCAATCCATATTCAAAATCCATTTAAAAAGGATTTTTGAATCAATGTGTCCCATACCAATTTGAAGCTTTTAATGGAATTATAATTTTAAAACATTAATGTCCATATAAATAAATACTCAAAACAATTTTTTTTAAAATGTACATTAAAGATAAAGATTTCTAATAATATATCTTTAAATCATTTAAAAATTATAATTTTGTTAAAATGTTTTTAACAAAATGAGAGACTCATGAATACAAATAACTGCATAATAAAATTTAATCATAATTTTATAATTTCATGAGAATAAAGTGATTAATGATATAATATTCCAAAATACAGTATATACACCATATAAGTGTTAATTGGTGCATAACAACAATTAAGTCTCAATGGAAAGTAAATTGAGATGAAATCACTTATAAAGATGGTATCCTTAGATTAAGGATAAATCAATTGCATAATTATGTGTGAAAAATATAAATACACTAAATATGATTGGTTATTCAGTGTAAAATAATCATATTTCATTAACACATATTCATAGGATGACATATTCAAGAAGTACATGTCTAACCCAAAGAATCGAAATTGGGTTAAGAAGTTCCCTTGCAAAAATTTGACAACCTAACGACGTCACTTTAAAATTCAAAAACTGAGTTGATGAGAGAGAAAAGAGTATCTCATCAAATGGACATAATATTTACATCAATAAGGATATAGAAGAACATATCCCAACAAAATAATATGTGAATTAAAAGACATAACAAAAATAAGTCTTTTTAAAAAAGGAGGGTGAACAGTTCCCTTACCGATTTGGTAACATGCAAAACATATGCCACATGAAAGAAGGATTATACAATGAAGATGTAAATACTCATAAATGAAAGTATATTATAAAAAGTTTAAAATCATGGGCATTACATATTCCTTACAAAATAATGTAGTGGCATATATAACATAAATCTCATGGGGATAAAAGTGGGATGAAAACCCCTTACTACATTATAATCAATCGAGTTGTATGGCCCAAAGTTAATAACCACCAAATTTATCACAGAATACCATTAATATAATTACAATCATGATAATATATATCACAATTTAGTACACAATACACCATATGCAATAAATGAGTAGCGAACAATGGAAATCTCACGGAATTAAAAGTGAGATGAAAAAATCCCTTACCTCGTGTCTGACTTGACTCGGTCGTTCTTCAATCTCCTGATTAATAAACTAAAGTTAATTTCTACTTGTTTAAGAACCTTTTTCAAGTTTATTATTCCATTTATATCACTTATTTCCATGTTATTAATATTATGTAATCTTTTATGTTCATAACTTTCGTTTTGTCGATATTTGGCACTTGAGTCAAAAATGGACTTCTTATAATTACATGTTGTTCATGTGGTCAAAGGTTCATTATATACATAATGATATTAATTATTTGGATATCAAATATATCATATATATCCAGCATATACATGTATTTATAATAGTACATAACATTTAGAGTTAAGAAGTGAAATGCACAGTTCATGGAGATAGTAAGTCATGCGTACGCATGAACCCTACTTCCATTTCTATTTCATATTTAATGGAATTAAAACACAAGGATACATAGTAGTATTATAATTCAAGTATTTTATAATATATAATATCATTAAATCTATCCTTTAAACATACCACATATGGTATGAATGAGTCATATCACTTTGAGGGGGCAGTAGTCCGCACTTTCCCTAATGAGATTATCGTGTTTACCCATAATGAAAACCATAAAGGCATTCTATAAATGGAAAATACAGAAAAATAAATAAAACATAAATATAATATATAAATATAGTTCCATAATAATGGCCACCATTATAGGAGGTAAGAGGTAATTTAACAATCATGGTTTCGTGAGGCGTTAGTTTCCCATCCACTGAAACATTATGTTCTTCACCCCTTAGATAGAGGTGTTCATAAGTGTAGTTCAAATCCTTATCATAAAAACATCCTAGTATATTGAGAATACTATTTTTGTTACAAAAGAAAGGAATAAAAAGAGTTTATGGTTGTATAAGTAAAATAAATGAAAACAAATTAAGAGAAATTGTTACCTTTAATTAGGGTAACTCCCTTTGGTTTGAACCAAATGACTTCTTGAAGTGACTTCTTCCTAAGTTAAGGCATCTAGGTAGAGGATAGGGATGTAGGGATATTAATTGGGCAGATTTTGGAAGATCCAAAAGTCTTGAGAGGTGTGAGGAATTGGTTTGAAGTGGTCTCCTTTTATAAGGGGGAGGAGGGTCTCTTTAGGAAAGTGTGAAAACATTATTTTATTATAAAATATTATTCGGTTTCTAAATGTCCAAAAATCAATAAGGTCGAAGATAATATGAGTAATATTTGTAATAAATTCATACAATAAGAATTGGACATGTTTTGGATAATATTGTAATCCTTATAATCTTATTTATTTAAATCATTTATTAATGAGGTAAATAATGCAACATTATTGTGTCATATATAATTTAAATTATTTGATGTCTAAAAATTATAAAACAAATACCATGATGTAGGAAATATTTTTATCTTTATAATGAATATTTATAGTCTAATTATAATATATATAACCCCTTCTAAAAATTAATTTACTAAAAGATATTTGCATTTGTCATTTTTTTCCTTTCCTTTATGTTAATTAATCTAACTTTTCATTATCACTCCCAAGTAGCTCAATGGGGACCCAAAATCGACCCAAAGATGCCCATGGTCATAAAGGACTCAACCAATAAGGTTTGGAAAAGTGTTAATGTAATTTTGAATTATTATAACATTCTTTTTACCTTTAATTACCTAATTTACCTTTAACCGCTGTAAATAAAATTTAAAAGTTACTATTCATCAAAAATTATTTTCATCTTATTGAACCACATTTTACTTCTTGATAACAACAATGATTGTTGGATTTTTTAAATTCAATTCATATAAGTGGTAAAATTTCATTTAAATGAAAAAGTCAGTTTTTTAACTACCACTAAGTGGTTTCACTATTCATAAAAAATAGAAGTTTTTCATAAAAATACAAAAAATTCAGCCGAAGAAATATTTGATATTCCAATTTTAAAAATGATGTCTATTTTACCAAATTAAAAACCAAAAAGTGTCATTAATTAATTTTAAAATTAATTCTCGTTGGTAAAATAAATAGCGTGTTTTTAAGAAACAATAACTATCAAAAGATTGACACTTGTTTATGTCCAATTTCAAAGTAAAATAAATTTCAATGACCAAAATTGGATTAAATGGTAAAATAATATTCTAATTACACTTTAAAACCAATTTAATAGATAATATAACCATATAAATAAATTAGATTAAAACATAGTTTTGAATTAAAATAAAATATATACACTATTCATAAAAAAGTACTTTTTTGGAGAAATTCCAAAAATTTACAAAAAGTAAAGTTTGATGTCCCCATTGTAAAGAAGGATTTCATTGGTCATATATAATGTATTAATGTGACTAAAACTATATTTAAAGAGGGTTCACCATTAAAAGGCGGTAAATCGACCTTTTAATGTAAACTATGATTCAAATTAGATTAATTCACATTTTAAACATATATTATTTACTGGATAAATGTAATTAAATTTAACAATAATGTATATTCATATTTTATTTAGTATTGTTCATTCCTTCCAATACAACAGCTACGAGTTAAAGACCATTTAAAATAATAATATTATATTATTAGTGTGCAATATGAGATTTCAAAGAAACTCGTTATTGCGTATTAGGTATGATATCGAACAAAGAAAACCATTTAAAGTAAAATTAATATTTAACTCACAAATATTAATAAATATTAAATTTTCATTTTCTTCATTTATCTGGGATGTTACAATTCAAGATCATAATTACTCTATATTCAGATTACTTACTTTATACTATCTTTGATCTACTATCATAATACATTCTATGAAAACTACTTAAGTCTAATCCATTCTATTATCATCATTGATTAATTTTGAAGGCAGTTACTTTGAAAATTCTGAGACACTGTGTGTCTGCCACTAGTCATGTCTTTCTGGAAACGTGAAGCAGACATCGTGAACCATGGCACAGTGAAGCACGACACTATGAAACAAGACACCGTAAAGAAAGACACCATGAATCAAACACCGTGAATTAGACACCATGAAGCAAGACACCGTGGACAAAGACACGATGAAGTAGACACCATGAACATGACATCGTGACCGTGAGACACAGTGACACTTAGACACCGTGATCAATCTAGACACTGTGTGAAGAAGACACTGTTTCCATGACTTACTTTGACACCATTTCTTAAACGTTTTTATCATATTTTAATTTAATTTATAACGGTCATATTTGAGGATTTTAATGCAATGAAATAGTTAATGTTTCTTTGTAGACATACCACTTGATATTACGAGGTATGAGTTGCGGTATCCATGCAACATGTCGACTCCAACACATGTATTCCATGATAAAAGGAAAGTGTTGCCAAGAGTCAAGTGCATGATACATAAACAAAAAACATGTTCATGAGCATAAAAATGAAGAACACTAAGAGAACATTAAAGGAATGGCCTACTGTATGAAACTCAACACTACTGAAGAACACACAAAGCATATTTGAATCCAAGAGAACATCTTCTCTCTGATGAACCTCACGAAGAACACAAGATGAATCACGAAACACTGTTTTACAGATGAGGACTCCAGATCTACATCTGCTTCATCTCAAGAAGCCCGAATCTGAAAAGACTAACACTAAGAGCACTTCTAAACTCATCTCCATATCTCGGCTCTATTGTGTGTCTATTTATTACCGTTCGTGTAGTGTTTGTACCTATAGAACAACACACTCTATCTCCTGAAGTAAACTGAAGGATACAAGATATCCTTACTCAACCATTCTTTTACTCTTGATTATACCCACAAATAACTGTGGAAGAGGTCCATATGTGGCCTGGTATTTTGTCCCCATGAAAACTGTGGAGGAGGTCCATGTGTGACCTGGACATTTTGTATACTATTTTTAACCCCGATCCATGGTGTAGATCAATGTTTACTTATATAAACTAGTCGGTGGATGGTGATCACCAAGTGGAGTGGATT
Source organism: Viscum album (assembly GCA_963277665.1). Lineage (NCBI taxonomy): Eukaryota > Viridiplantae > Streptophyta > Magnoliopsida > Santalales > Viscaceae > Viscum > Viscum album. Next base: position 325,392,757 of record OY728156.1, read on the forward strand.
AGGTCTTGGATTGAGACCGAACCACTTGTTTCATATCCGATGTGCTTCTTAATTTAGTTTTCTCTATTTTATTACTTTACTGTATAATCTAGAAATCACTAATTTCACATTGATAGTTAGTCTTGGAATGAAGTTATAACTGGCATGTCTTAGTAGAATATCTTCCAAAGTAATATTAATAACAAAAATTATGATTACTAAGAATTAATGAATCTTCTTAGAATTTACATAAATAGTCAAACTCTTATTACAATATTACTTTGATTAACTAGGCTATATTTAATATTTGGGGAATGTTTTTTAAAAATAATTTTTATAGAAATTTTTATTGTTACTCAATTCACCCCTCCCCTCTTGAGTAATCTACTCCGACCAACAAAAGAAATTCGGTTCGTTATAATAATTTATTGTTTGAAGCATCTATTTTCAAATTCAATTGATGCATAACGGTTATGATGGCATTCAGAAGATCGTATATCTATTGGAAAATTATTTCACCCTACTGACTCAACATAATGAAATAGATTTCATTACAAATATCCAAATTTTGGAATTGATGTTAGAAATCTCAGAATTGGAGTGTGTACACATGGAATGGATCCATATCAGAGCATAAGTAGCCGACACAGTTCACGATATATTTTTTTGGTAGTTTACATCTTATCATTACATATATGTCTAAAAAATATGATATGATGAGTTTGATTATTTGTGGACCATAACAGCCTAGAAAAGATAATGATGTGTATCTTTCACCATTTATCGGTGATTTGAGACTTCTAATAGATGAAGGTGTCAGCGTTTTTGATGCATTCACGAAAATGTATTTTCTTTTGTGCGCAATGATAATGTTCCATATAAATGAATTTTCTGCTTATGGAAGAATGTATGGATATAGTGTTAAGGGAAATAAATATTTTCCAATTTGTGAAGAAGAGACATTCTATTATCAATGGTAGAATGGATGAATGATATTGTAAATGGTATATCGAAGATTTTACAAAATTCATCATCCTTATTGTAGATTGAAAATTTCATTTAGCAGTTTACATGAATAAAATATTCCCCCAAAACCATTTTCAATAGAAGTATACTATAATAGGGAAAAATATATTGACACAAAATTTGTAATGAAAAGTAGTTTTGGCCTTCAAAAAAATATCTGGAAGAAACAAACTATTATTTTTGAACTACAATATTGGATATTTTTAGTGATAGAATAGGACATTGATGTTATGAATCTTCAAAAAATATATGTGACTGCATTATTGGAACGTTACTAGACATAATAAGAAAACATAAGGTGGATTGAATTCTAGATTGGACTTCATATAAATAGGAATAAATTTGTAGTTTTCTACAACTGTGAAATAATATAGAACAAATTTACCTCTAGCATGTCACACATTAATCATGAGTGTAAAGTTGAATTTTTTTTCAGTGTTTGTATTGTATGAAAATAACCAGTGCATAATCTTCAAATTGAAGAATTTCATGTTAGTGAAGGATTGAAAATTAATAGGTATGAAATATCATGGAAGTCATGTACTGATGAAACAATTGCTACCAGTCTCACTATGTGGTATATTGCTGTCAGATGTCAGATACACCATCATCTTGTTATGTTATTTTTTCGAATCCATTTTCATCAAAGATATTGAAGCATATTTCTTAGATTTGTTGGAGAATGAATTATCTTTTATACTTTTTCAAGAAGAAATGTATTTTCTAACTAAATTTTTATATAATGATTAATCTCATGCATGAGATAATAATAAGTTGTCCTATTTAATTATGTTCCATGTATCCTTTTGAAAGGTATGTCTTAATTTTAAAGGGATAGGTCAAAAATCAATTTTGACCAGATTTCTCAATTGTTTAAAAATATATATAAGAATAGTTGATTGAGTTCTATAATGAATATTTGTCTGCAGTAGAGCATATCGGCCTCCCAATATTTATACATTTGATAGTTGACAGTGAAGGTAATGGGATTTTTGGCTCAAAGGTATGGTTCATTCCACGTGATAAAGTGATGCTGGCACATTTATATATTTTCATCTACAAATATGATGTTAAATCATATATTTTATTGTATATTGGTGAATTAAAGACTTGATATCCAAAAATAAATGAAAATTGTTTGAATACTGATCATAAAAAGACTTCTGTTTACTAGTTTAAAGAAAATAAAAGAAGAGATACATCTGCATCAGAAATGTTGAAATGGTAGATTGGGGAATCACTTAATTGGATAAGATGGATTGGTTTTTATATTAATGGTTAAAAATTTAAAAAAACATTGTATGACTATAGTAATGTTCAAAATAGCGGTGTGATGATTATTACTAAAGTAGTGCATTTTCAAGTGAAAATGATAAAAACCCAATTTCTGCTTTATCGGCATATTTTGGATTTCTTGAGGATTTATGGGAAATTTACTATAATTTTTTTTAAGTCACTATGTTTAAGTGTAATTGGGTTGATAGAAATAGAGGTGTGAAACATGATGATTATGAATTTATATTGGTTGATTTGAAAATATTTAATTACAATAAAGAATAATTTATCAGGGAAACATAAGAAAGAATATATTTTATGTCATTGATCCATAGAATGATTAGTGGTATGTCAATTTTTCAATGGAAAATATGCCATTTTGGTGATGAGAATTACGCTGATGTTCTTATAGATTTATATGAGTATTATTAATTTAAAAAGCAATTTACATATGATTATAATTACTACAAGGATGACATATTTCATGTGGTATGGAATGATCATGATAAATTAATTTGAGAGAAAACTAAATTAGTTTCCGAAATTTTATTGAACTATTATATTTTATTATATTTTATTTGAAACATTAAAATGTGTGCCTCTTTTTTAATTATTGTTTTCATTCTTTTTTCTAAATACATAGTTTTTTAAAAATATGTATATATAAAAAATTTAATCTCATTTTCTATTTCAATGTCAAATAAAGATTGAGACGAGCAGTAACTGAGGTATATCAATTTTTTATATTTTTAATTACTCAGTAATAAACTTATTTAATGAAATAAAACATTTAATTTATTATTTTTTGGCAGAACTGTAAATGATTCCTTAGAGGATGAGACTTTTACTATTACTACATATAAATCAATTTGTCATGTTGGTAAATGTGGTATTACATGTTCACCCAAACCATAACTTTCTCATGGAGATGAAGGATTACATATTAATTTTGATGATAATAATAATTCAATGGACTAAAATGACATTTTGTTTATGAGTTGAATATAAATGCAGAGCCATTGCTGGTTTAGGATTTTATCTGTGGATTGGAAATCCATGGACAGGATTGCGAAACAATAGCTTTGGGAGGCTGCGATGGTAAAATTATAAGGAACCAGCCTTAAAAATTACTTAATATTGAATTAAATGAATAATTTACATTGAGGATATTTTCAGGTTTAGAGTTTTAGAGAAATAGGACATAACTATTACATCTCAAAATATTACAAAGTAGGCACTTCTACCGAGAATCCTTTTTTTTCATAAAATAAAAACTCTTGAAAAAAATTCATGTCTAATTCCATGTTAAAGAGAGAATGGATTTTCCTTGATCACATCCGTGACCCTATTCATCTTTATGTCCTGTGAAAACATTTCAAAACTTTGGATGAGCATAAAAAGCTCAGTAAGGGTTATAAAACAAGTAATGAAAACATTTTTTCATAAATACATACAAAACATGAAATATTTTACTTACCTTGTGAAATCATAAGATTTATGAAAGACATATAGAAATCATAAATCATAAATTTAACTTGTGGCATCCATATCAAACATACATTGTAGTTATCATAGCTACACAGGGAGTTACTTTGGAATACCCATCACAGTATATTCCCTAAATCTCTTAGGAGAAACATTCACGTTTACCTCAGTCATGTTACCCAATGCATTGGAGAGATATCTCGGGCTCACCTGCCCTAGGTTTATCACGGAACCACCCATATACATAAATAATGCCCAATAACCATAACATGGTCATAACACATAACATAAGCATAAAGGAAAGATAACACTTCCACATCGGAATAATAAAATATCCTTTCAAGATATTGAAATAATAAATCCATTCTCAAAATCCTTTTCAATACCAAATATGTAAAAAGTGTATATGGTATTAGTTTTTCCTTTTAAAAAGCATTATGGCTTGGTAAGGAAGACAATGATCAAATAATACCCATTGCGGCAGAAAGGTCATTGTCACTGCTTATGTTAAAAGAAAAATTCCTTTTTTTCATTCAGTAAAACGCTTCATAGAAAAATATTCCCATTGAAAAGTCAAGGGTGTTTATACAAAGTATAAAAGAAATTCTTGTATTAAAACAAAGTATGCCTCAATGAAAGTATATTGAGACGAAGTCCCTTACCTCGTGTCCGAATTGACTCGATCGTTCTTTAATCTCCTGAATAATAAACTAAAGTTAATTTCTAATTGCTTAAGAACCATTTTCAAGCTTATTATTAATTTTATATAACTTATTACCATGTTATAACATTATGTAATCATTTAATTTAATAATGTTCATTTTGTCGATATTTCGTATTTGAGTCAAAATGGACACCTTATATTTACAAGTTGTCCATGTGGTCAATAGTTCATTATATCCATAATGATATTCATGATCTGGATATAATATATATCATATATATCAAGTATATACATGTTTTTTTAATAGTACATAATGTTTATAGGTAAGAAATGAAATGCACCGTTCATGGAGACAGTAAGTCGTACGTACGCATGAACGCTACTTTCATTAATATTTGTTATTTTAATCGAAATAAAACATAATGATACATAGGTATATTATAATTCCAGTATAATAACATATATAATATCATTAAATCCATCCTTTATACATCCCACAAAAGGCATTAACGAATCAAATCACTTTGAGGGGGCGGTAGTCCGCACTTCCTCAAATGAGATTATTGTATTTACCCACTATGGAAACCATAATGGCATAATATAAATGGGATTTACAGAAGCATAAGGAAATCATAAACATAATATATATCATATATAAATATAGTTCCATCATAATGGCCACCATGAGAGGCGGTATGATGTAGTTGAATAATCATCGTTTCGTGAGGCGTTAGTTTCCCATCCACAGAAACATTATGTTCTTCATCCATTAGATGGAGGTGTTTGTAAGTTTATTTCGAATACTTCTCATAACAACATTCTAGTATATTGAGGATACTGGTGTTATTACAAAATAAAGGAAATAAAAAAATTTAGGGGTTGGAGAAGTAAAATAAAAGAAAACAATTTAAGAGAAACTGTTACCTTTAATTTGGGTAACTCTCTTTGGTTTGAAACAAAGGACTTCTTGAAATGCCTTCTATCTAAGTAAATGCTTCTAGGAGGAGGAGAGGGATGTAGGGAGCTTAATTGGTCATAGTTTGGACGATCCAAATGGCTTGAGAGGTTTGGGGAATTGCATAGAAGTGGTCTCCTTTTATAAGGGAGAGGAGTGGCTCTTTAGGAAAGTGTGAAAACATTTTTTTATTATATAATGATATTCGGTTTATAATGGTCCAAAAAACATTAAGGTCAAAGATAAGATGGCTCATATTAGAAATAAAATCATCCACTCATAATTGGACATGTTTTGGATAATATTTTAATCATTATAATCTTATTTATTTTAATCATTTAATAATGAGGTAATACTGCATCATTATTGTGTCATAAATAATTTAATTTAATCGATGAAAACAAATTAGAAAAAAAATACTACCATGTAGGAACTATTTTTTTCTTTGCAGTGAATATATATAGTATAAAATAGGACTTATATAACACCATATAAAAATTAATTACTAAAATATTTTTGTTAATGTCAATTTTGCCTTTACATTAAATTAATTAATCTAAATTGTCATTTTCACTCCCAAGTGGATCAATGGGGTCCCAAAATCGACCAAAAGATGTCCATGGTCGTTAATGACTCAACCAATGATGTTAGGACAAGTGTTAAGGTAATTGTTTTATTATTATAATATTCTTTTAAACTTGAATTACCTTATTTACCTTTAATCATAGTAAATAAAAGTCAAAAGTTACTAATCACCAAAAATTATGTTCATCTTAATGAACCACATTTTACTTCTTGATAACAACCATGTATGTCATATTTTGGAAATTCAATTCACAGAAGTGGTAAAATTCCATTTAAATGAAAAATTCGGTTTTTTTAACTACCACTAAGTGGTGTCACTATTCATCAAAAATTAAAATTTTTCAGAAAAAAAAAATTTCATCCTAAGATTTATTCGATATTCTGAATTCAAAAATGATGTCTAATTTTACAAATTCAAAACATAGATGTGGCATTAATTAATTTAAAAATTATTTCCCGCTGTTAAAACAAATATCATGTTTTTAAAAAACAATTAATATCAAAAGATTGATACTTGTTTATGTCCAATTTCAAAGTGAAATTAATTCCAATGACTAACATTGGATTAAATGGTAAAAATATATTTTAATTTAACTTTAAAACCAATTAAAAAAGTTAATCTATCCATATAAATAAATTTGATTAAAAAGCACTTTTGAATTAAAATACAATATTTTTCACTATTCATTAAAAAATGAACTTTATCGGAAAAATTCCAAAAAATTGGAAAAAGTAAATTTTGATGTCCACATTCTAAAGAAGGATTTTATTTGGTCAATTAAATGTATTAAAGTGACCAAAACTAGATTTAAATAGGGTTTGCCATTAAAAGGCGATAAATCGGCCTTTTAATGAAAATTATGCTTAAAATTAGATTAATTCACTTCTTAAGACTCTAACTTTTATTTGATAAATGTAAATATATTGAAAAAACATGTATAATAATATTGTAGTTAGTTCTGTTCATTCCCTCCAATATAACGGCTAGGAGTTAACTACCGTTTAAATTAATAATATTATATTATTATTGTGCAACGTAAGATTCCAAAGAAATCCATTGTTGCGTATCGGGTATGCTATCGAACATAGTAACCCATTTAAAGTAAAATTAATATTTAATTCACAAATTTTAATAAATATGAAATATGTCTTATTCTTTATTAACCTGGTATGGTACATCCTTCCCCCCTTTTGGGAATTGTGTCCTAACAATTTTTATTCACTTATCTAAATAAGTGGGGCTATTTATCCCTCATTGTATTTTCAGATTCCCATGTTGCCTCTTCAACCATATGGTTTTTCCACAAAACCTTTACCTGGTGAATTACCTTATTCCACAACACTTGCTCTCTACGGTCAAGAATCTGGACTGGTTGTTCTTCATAAGAGAGATTCTCTTCCAACTTAACTACCTTTGGGATCAAAACATGAGATGGATCTGGCATATACGTTATCAACATCGAAACATGAAAAACATTGTGTACCTGGGATAAACTTGGAGGTAAAGCCACTCTATACGCAACTGATCCAACTTTCTACAGAATTTCATAAGTTCCAATGAACATCGGACTCATCTTTCCCTTCTTACCAAAATGCATCACACTATTCCATGGAGAAACTTTGAGAAAGACATGATCACCAACCTCAATGGAAAGATCCTTCCTCCAGTTATCGGCATAACTTTTCTGTCTACTCTGAGCTGTTCTCATGTGCTTTTGAATCAACTGGACTTTCTCTGCCATCTCTTCTACCAATTCTGGTCCCATCATCTTCATTTCACCTACTTCTTCCCAAAAATCAAGAATTCGATAACGCTTTCCATATAATGCCTTAAATGGAGCCATCTGTATACTAGAATGAAAAATGTTATTATAAGAAAGTTCAACCAAAGAAATATGTTGGTACCAACATCCTTGATAATCCATTGAGTAATCACGTAACATATCCTCCAATGTATGAATTGTTTGTTCTGACTTCCCATCTGATTGAGGAAGAAAAGCTGTACTAAAATTTAATTAAGTACCCAATGACTTCTGAAGGCTTTTACAAAAGTTATAATTGAACCTGGGATCACGATCAGATACACTGGAGAGGGGAACTCCCTGAAAAAAGACTATCTCTTTAACATACAACTGAGCAAGTTGATCTAGAGATAATGTATCTCTAAAAGAAAGGAAATGAGCAGATTTAGTTAGTCGTTCAACAATAACACAGATTTCATTATTACCTCGAGATGTCTTTGGTAATCCCACAACGAAGTCCATGGATATATTTTCTCATTTCCACTATGGCACAGGTAGAGGATGAAGCATTCCTTTCGGTAACATTCGCTCTGCTTTAACCTGCTGACAATTCAAACACTTCAAAGTAAATTCAGCAATATCACTTTTCATTCCTTCCCACCAGTAATACTCCCGAAGATCTCTGTACATCATAGTACTAGCAGGATGAACTGAAAATGGAGAACTATGAGCTTCACATAACAACTCATTCTTCAACATTGAATCACAAGGTATACATAATCTCTTCCCAAATCTCAAAACACAGTCACTATCAATGTTAAATTCAGGCAACATACCCTTCTAAACAAACTCTACCATTTTCTGCAACTCACTGTCTTCCATCTGCGCTTTCTTTATTCTGTCTAATTGAGAGGATCTTACTGACACCTAAAACAAAACAGAATAATTTCCTGCACCAACAACTTCTATGCCATAATTCATCAAATCAAAAACCAAAAGATCTTGTTTCAAACGTATTATGGTTAATGAAGTGTTTCTTTTTTGACTCAAAGCATCATCCACGTTATTTTCTTTTACCGAATGGTAAAGGATCGTGCAATCATAATCCGTGATTAATTCCAACCATCTCCACTATCTCATGTTCTATTCATTTTGAGTGAATATATACTTCAAATTTTTTTGATCAATATATATTTCACACTTCACTCCATACAAAATGATGCCTCCAAATTTTTAAAACAAAAACAAAACTAGCTAATTCCAAATCAGGTGTAGGGTAATTTAACTCATGTGGTTTCAAATATGTGAAGGATAAGCAATTATCGGATCATTTTGCATTAGGACACAACCCAGTCATTTCAATGAAGCATCATTGTAGATAACAAACTCACCATCTCTGAAAGGCAGTGCCAAAACTAGAGCATTCACCAATCTTCTTTTCAATTCCTGAAAACAATCATCACATTATTTTGTCCAGATGAACATAACACCTTTTCGAGTTAACATAGTCATTGGACTAGATATCCATGAAAAAATTTCAACAAACCTTCAGTAATAACCTACCAAACTAAGAAAACTATGGATCTCGATTATATTTGTGGGTATTGGCCATTCTTCAACAACTTTCGTTTTAGCAAGATAAACAGTTATGCCATTTTTTAAAACAATGTGACCAAGGAAATAAATATTTTGTAACCAAAACTCACACATGCTAAATTTCCCAAAAAGTTTCTTTTCTTTTATGGTTTTCATAACAACCCTTAAATGACTTTTATGTTTTTCCATACATTTGGAATAAACCAAAATATCATCAATGAACACAACCAAAAACTTATCCAAGAACTCACGAAAAATTCTATTCATAAGATCCATGAATACAGCAGGTGCATTGGTTACCCCAAAAGGCATAACTATAAATTCATAATGGCCATATCTATTACGAAATGCGGTCTTCGGAACGTCTGCTTCCTTTAGTTTCAACTGATGGTACCCCAAACTCTAGTCAATCTTCGAAAAATACTGAGCTCCCTGGAGCTGATCAAACAAATCATTGATATGAGGAAAAGGATACTTATTCTTAACAGTGAAGTTATTAAATTCTCTATAATCAATGCAAATTCTCATTGAACCATCTTTCTTTTTAATAAACAAGACATGCGAACCCCATGGTGATGTGATAGGTCGAATGAAACCTTTATCTAATAACTCTTGTAATTGATTCTTTAACTCAAAAAGTTGAATTTGAGCCATTCGATAAGGAGGTTTTGAAACTGGATTAGCATCAGGAACTAATTCAACTTGTCGGTCAGGTATAATACTAGGAAACTCATCAGAAAAAAAATCAAGGTACTCATTTACCACTGGCACAACATTAATCATAACAGTTCCTTTGTTTTCAACAATATGTTCAAGGTGACATTAATTTCCATCTTTTACCAGTTTTTCGATGTCCTGATATGTTATCAAAATAAAGGGTTCATTCTTGTACACAAACTGAAAATCATTCTGAATAGAAACCTCTTTAGCTCTGAAGTCAATATTAGCATGATAAATAGAAAGGCAATCCATGCCCAATATAACATCAAAATCTAATAGAGGAAAAATAATAAGGTTTACAGGTAGATTCTTTCCGCACACAAGGGAATGAATGTTATTATGTTTTCTTTTTGTCTCAACATTTCCTCCATGTGTTTTTACCATATGTTTATTATTCATATCCTGAGATGGAATTCCCAATTTACTAGAAAACTTCTCAGAAATGAAAGAGTGGGTAGACCCTGAATCAAACAACACATTCGTATAATCTGAAAAAAACAAACAGTGTACCTAATACAACTTCATTTGATGGCCCAATATCTGCCGAAGTAGTTGAAAAGGATTTCACCACCCCTTTCTGATTGTATTCTGGCTTCTTTCCTTCGGTTGAGTTCTTTGTCAGACACACGTTTTCATAATGACCCATTTCATTGCACTTAAAACATTATTCTGATTGTAAGTCAGATTTTATCTTACCATTACCTTGATCTTTTTCAGTGCAATTACGAGACTTATATCCCATTTGACCACATCGATGGCACTTACCAGAATTCAAAAGACATTCCCCACCATGATTTTTACCACAATTCTAAAAAACTGTAAAATTAAGTTTCTTACCATCAGACTTTTTTGAAGAGTTCTTCCCTTTCGCCTACCACCTCAACCTCTTTTTGGGTTGTTTGTCAAAGAAGACATGATCGTCAGCAAACTCCATTTCCACATTCTCCACAAAATGGACAACATTTTCATAACTTTTCAACTCACAATAAGCTAAATCCCTTCGATAATTTAGCTTTAATCCTGAGTAAAAACGGTTGATTTTACTATCAAGATCTCGTATGAAATTTGGATCATACCTTGGTAGTCGACTGAATTTTTCTTCATAAGGATTCACTGAGTCATCCTCCTGACTCAATTCCAAGAATTGTTTTTCCATCCTAAGATGAACTACCTTAGGAAAATAATTCTCAAAAACATACCTTTGAAATCATCCCAATCGAGAGCATAAATCTACTCACTATCCCTAATATTTTTCACCATCGACCACCACTAATCAGCTTCACCTTCAAAACAGTAAACTGCAAGACTAACATTTTGATGTTCTAAACAACCCATGACATCAAAAATCTACTCCAATGCATCAATCCACCCTTCAGCTAGCACATGTTCAGATGATCTTATGAATGATGGGGGATGTTTCCTCATGAAATGATCCACTACTGACATGTTCCTCTATGGTTGATTTGGCTGATCTCGTACATGGATACAACCACCATTTATCGCCTGAGTCATTTGTGTCATCCCTGCAACAAACTTTTCAGTTCCGATTCCGACCATCTTAGGTTGCTGATTTGGAAGGCTGTCTTCCTCGTAATGTCGTCCCAACATAGCTACCATGTTTCCTCTATGGAAAACCATTCTGAACACAAATATATCTTAAGCGAAGCAACATGGTAATCTGTAAATTCAATATGATGTCAATATTAACCTAAATTATTTTATAGACATTTATTTAACAACACCATAAATACTATGGTTTTCTAAAATGACCTCTGATACCAACTATAAGGACCTGACCTTAAACATTACTTAATAATGAATTAAATGAATAATTCACATTGAGGATATTTTCAGGTTTAAATTTTCAGAGAATTAGAACATAACTATTACATCTCAAAATATTAAAATGTAGACACTTCTACCCAGAATCCTTTTTTATTTCATAAAATAAGAACTCTTGTAAAAAAAATCATGTCTAATTCCATGTTTAAGAGAGCATGTCTTTTCCTTGATCCCATCCTTGAACCTATTCATCTTTAAGTCCTGTGAAAATATTTCATAACTTGTGATGAGAATAAAAATCTCAGTAAGGGTTATAAAACAAGGATTGAAAAAATATTCATAAATACATACAAAACATTAAATCTTTTACTTAACTTGTGAAATCATAAGATTTATGAAAGACACCTAGAAATCATATATCATAAAGGTAACTTATGGCATCCATATCAAACTTACATTGTAGCTATCACAGCTACATAGGGAGTTACTTTGGAATACCCATCACAGTATATTCCCTAAATCACTTAGTAGAACCATTCACATTTACCTCTGTCACGTTTCCCAGTGCATTGGAGATCTATCTCGGTCTCACCCGCCCTAGGTTTATCACGTAACCACCCGTATACGTAAATAATTTCCAAGAACCATAACATGATCATAACACATTACATAAGCATGAAGGAAAGATAACATTTCCACATTTCAATAATAAAATATCATTTCAAGATATTGAAATAATAAATCCATTCCCAAAATCATTATCAATACCAAATACATAATAAGTGTATATGGTATTTGTTTTTCCTTTTAAAAACATTCTGGTTTGTTAAGGAATCCAACTATCAAATAATACTCGTGGCGGCGGAAAGGTCGTTGTCACCGCTTAGGTTAAAAGAAAAATTCCTTTTTTTCATTTAGTATTACACTTCGTAGAAAAATATTCTCTTTGAATTGTCAAGGGTTTTTATACAGATTATAAAAGAAATTTGCGTATTAAAACAAAGTATGCCTCAATGAAAGGAGATTTAGACGAAGTTCCTTACCTCGTGTCCGACTTGACTCGATTGTTCTTTAATCTCCTAAATAATAAACTAAAAAATAATTTCTACTTGATTAAGAAACTTTTTCAAGTTTATTATTCATTTTATATAACTTATTACCATGTTATAACATTATTTAATCATTTACGTTAATAACGTTCATTTTGTCGATATTTGGTACTTGAGTCAAAATGGACACCTTATATTTAAAATTTGTCCATGTGGTAAATAGTTCATTATATCCAAAACGATATTCATGATTTGGATATCATATATATCATATATATCCAGTATATAAATGTTTTTTAAATAGTACATAATGTTTATAGGTAAGAAATGAAATGCATCGTTCATGGAGACGGTAAGCCGTACGTACGCATGAACGCTACTTTCATTTTTATTTCTTAATTTAATGGAAATAAAACATGATGATAGATAAGTATATTATAATTCCAGTATAATATCATATATAATATCTTTAACTCCATCCTTTATATATCCCACATAAGGCATTAACGAATCAAATCACTTTGAGGGGGCAGTAGTCCGCACTTCCTCAAATGAGATTATCGTATTTACCCACTATGGAAACCATAAAGGCATAATATAAATGGGAAGTACATAAGAATAAAGAAGTCATAAACATAATATATATCATATATAAATACAGTTCAATCATAATGTCCACCATGAGAGGCGGTAAGATGTAATTGAACAATCATCATTTCGTGTGGCGTTAGTTTCCCATCCATAGAAACATTATGTTCATCATCAATTAGATGGAGGTGTGTGTAAGTGTAGTTTGAATCCTTCTCATAACAACATCCTCATATATTGAGGATACTGGTGTTGTTACAAAAGAAAGGAAATAAAAAGAGTTTAGGGGTTTGAGAAGTAAAATAAAAGAATCAAATTTAAGAGAAACATTTACCTTTAATCTGGGTAACTCTCTTTGGTTTGAACCAAAGGACTTCTTGAAATGCCTTCTGCCTAAGTTAAGGCTTCTAAAGAGGAGGAGATGTGGGTAGGGAGATTAATTGGTCAAATTTTGTATGAGAAAAATGGCTTTAGAGGTGTGGTAAATTGAATAGAAGTGGTCTCTTTTTATAAGGGAGTGGAGGGGCTCTTTAGGAATGTGTGAAAATATTACTTTATTATATGATGATATTCGGTTTCTAATGGTCCAAAAATCATTAAGGTCAAAGATAAGATGACTTATATTCGAAATAAAATCATTCAATTAGAATTGGACATGTTTTGGATAATATTGTAATCATTATAATCTTATTTATTTTAATCATTTAATAATGAGGTAAATACTGCATCATTATTGTGTCATAAATAATTTAATTTATTTGATGTCTAACAATTATTAACAAATACTATCATATAGGAAACCTTTTCTTCTTTCCAATTAATATTTATTGTAAAACATAAGACTTATATAACACCATATAAAAATTAATTACTTAAATATGTTTGTTTATGTCAATTTTGTCTTTACATTAAATTAATTAATCTAAATTGTCATTTTTACTCCTTAGTGGATCAATGGGGTCCAAAAATCGACCCAAAGATGTCCATGGGAGATAATGACTCAACCAATAATGTTAGGACAAGTGTTAAGGTAATTTTGTATTATTATAATATTCTTTTAAAAATGAATTACCTTATTTACCTTTAACCGCGGTAAATTAAAGTCAAAAGTTACTATTCACCAAATATTATTTTCATCTTAATGAACCACATTTTACTTCTTGATAACAACCATGTATGTCATATTTTTTAAATTCAATTCACAGAAGTTGTAAAATTCGATTTAAATGAAAAAGTCGGTTTTTTTAACTACCATTAAGTGGTGTCAATATTCCTCAAAAATTGATGTTTTTCAGAAAAATACCAAAAATTCAGCCTAAGCTATATTTGATATTCGAAATTAAAAAATTATGTATATTTTTACAAATTCAAAACATATAAGTGGAATTAATTAATTTAACAATTAATTCTCACGGTTAAAACAAATAGCGAGTTTTTAAGAAACAATAACTATCAAAAGATTTAAACTTGTTTATGTCCAATTTCAAAGTGAAATTAATTCCAATGACCAACATTGGATTAAATATTAAAAATATATTTTAATTTCAATTTAAAACCAATTAATAAGACAATATAACCATATAAATAAATTATATTAAAAGGCACTTTTGAATTAAAATTTAATATTCTTCACTATCCATTAAAAAATGAACATTTTAGGAAAAATTCCAAAAAATTGCACAAAGTAAATTTTGATGTCCCCATTCAAAAGAAAGATTTTATTTGGTAAATTATAATGTATTATAGTGACCAAATCTATATTTAAAAAGGGTTCACCATTTAAAGGTGATAAATCAGCCTTTTAATGAAAATTATGCTTAAAATTAGATTCATTCACTTTTTAAGCCTCTAACTTTTATTTGATAAATGTAAATATATTTAACAAACATTTATAATAATATTTTATTTAGTTTTGTTCATTCTCGCCAATAAAATGTCTAGGAGTTAACTACTGTTTAAAATAATAATATTATATTATTAGTGTGCAACGTAAGATTCCAAAGAAATCCAATATCGTGTATCGAGTACGCTATCGAACATAGAAACCCATTTAATGTAAAATTAATATATAATTCACAAATATTAATAAATATGAAAAATGTCTTATTCTTTATTTACCTGGGATGTTACAAAAATATATCAATTGATTTATTTTATCTCATTTTCGTAATAATAAATATTTTAAATGACATATTTCGTTTATTCAATTACTGATGAAATTCATCTTTGACATAACACAATAAATTAAGAAAACAAATCTCCATTTAGCGGGGGTTCGATGTGTTGAATTTAAAACAAAATTCACAAAAAAAAATATGTTTTTGAAAAGATAATGTTTGAAAATCTATGCCTTATGTACCCATATATAGATGTAGATACATGGAAGAAATTTGTGGACATGCGTCATGAAGAAAAAATTCATGTATGATAATTATATGATATTTTTAATTTTATAATATATATATATAATTATTAATTAATTTATTTTTATTTAATTCCCTCCAAGAGACCTCATCAATAGATCCGGTTGAAAAATGTTTACCCTTATACATTATCTTGTGGAGGGTATCCATATTTGGAGTAGAAAATGATTGAAGAAAAATTTGAAGCATTAAGAACTCAATCTAGTAGTTGATAAAAAGATTTCCAGTTTTGTCCTCCAAATCTTACCACATTCCATGAAAAAATATAAATGAGAAAGTTGAAGGAACAATTAAAAGTAGATTATAGAGGAATATCAACATAATGGTGATGAAAATGTAAGTAAATATTATTTATTTGTCATGAATTTTTATATTTTAAAAATAATAAACAATAATATAACTTTTTCATTTGACATTTCTAGATGAAAATTTGGAGAAGCATACACAAGGAATTTTTATCCTTTAGAGAAGGATGGATGTAAATACCTGAATCTTGATGTACATGGACATTACATTACTTTTGCGGAATACTTAGTACATAACAAAAACAAACACAGAAGGACCGTAATAGTTTAGTGTCTTTGGAAACTTGGAATATAATCTTATAATTGTGGTGAAAGATCATCAACATCTCCCATAAAGATCTTCCCTTTATTTTCTTACCTAAAACCTTCATTTATATCCTAGGGAAAAGAAAACATTAAAGGGGTGAGATCAAATGCCCAGTAATGGTAAACATAGAGAAGATAAAACAATCCATAAACATTTGAATGCAAAAACATGAACATAAAATCTAAACATCAAAATCGTGAGCAAAGACATGAATCTTGGAAGTACGTAAGGTATATATCATAAGGGAACATCAATCATGATAAAATATCACGGGAATAAAACATGTAATTGTGGAAACCATTAAGCACATGTTATGATTTCCATAGTAGCCAAGGCATTGCTGCCAGGACCATCTTAGTGGACAAAGTCCGGTTCTGAATCGAGTTCACTCCTCGTTTTAGTCCTGTAACACTGAACCGGATTAACTTACCATTCCATCCATGTCTATATCATGAGATATAAATCATTACCCAATGCATTGCAAGGATATATAGGTCCCACCCATCTAATAATGAAATCATTCTTACTTGTGCCACAAAATAAACATACATCATTCATAATAACCCAATAAATAAAATGGGTTTCATAAACATAATCCCATCATCACATAATCCATATAAAAGAAATGGATATCATTTCATAATAATAAAAGTGAAACCATGTAAATCATAGAGACATTATACTTGAAACATACACATATGAAATAATGTCATCTTAGATGGAAAAATGGTTTTGATAAAACACATGAAATGGATTCTTGAGGAAAATATCATTTCTTCTTAAAAATCAATTTCTTTTCACCAAACTTCATGAAATTTGAAAATAAATAGATTTTGTTGAAAATATTCATGAAATATTTTGGAGGAAGCTTCATGAAAATAAGACTTTATAAAACCGTAAAAATCCTTTCATTCCGTATACGTTAAAAAAACATTCTTCTCGTACTTTTGTCGGAAAAGTCAAAAAGTATCTTGTAGGGTAAATAAAAGAATGATTCCTTCCATACCATGGGTTAAAAGTCAATATTGGTAAAAAAGACTTTAAACATACATGAAAACACTTTTATAAAACATGGACATGGATGATTTCAATAACCCTAGTAAATACTTACAAATAAGCAATCTCAGATAAAAATGAGATTTGCAAAATTATCCCTTACCTTAGGTCCGATATGCTTCGTACATATCCGAACCTCCTGTATAATGATTTAAATAATGTCATTGACTTATTATAGAATCATATTCATTGTTATGATATCATATATGTTTGACTTATGACTTTATATTACCCGTTCTTTTGTAAATTCCATGTTAAAGAACCATTTTGGGTAAAATCATTTCATTTATCGTATGTGTTTCGACTTGTCGTTCTTGATATTAATACTTATATCCTGATTTTCATAATTAAATAATGTAAAAAATGATTAATATATAATATATATTCATCATATAAATATATATATTATTGATCGATAAAAGAAATGAAATACACCGTTCATGGAGACGGTAGGCCGTACGTATGCATGAACGATGTTTTCGTTTCCTTATTGAATTGAATGAAGCTAAATAGATGACATAAATATATATATATACATAAATCCAGTAGCATTATTATTTAATATATTTAATTATTACTTATTATATATACTTTATAATCATTTATGAATGTTTAATCATTGATAATGAATCTCATCGCGTCGTGGAGACGGTATTCCGTACGTACGCACGAGCGATGATATCGTTCCCATGATTATTTAATAGAATTGTAGAGGATGGTATAATATATCAGAATCAGTATGATGTTATAATAACCCTATATAGTTATTATTTACACCATTATACCCATCCATGAAAGGTGTTGGTGGAAAATAGATTTCATCACGGCGTGGAGACGGTATTCCGTACGTACGCACACGTGGTGATTTAGTTTTCCGTAGGATGGATAGATGTTGAAATAGGGTTGTTTCATACTTACAATAACATATAATTATATGAGTTATACTGATGTTATTACTTCATAATGAAAAAAAAAAGAATAATAAGTGGAAGAAGAAATAATGTTGAAAGAATCGGTAACAGACATTACCTCTTCTTTGAAGCACCTCTTTGAGACCTCCTCTTAGGCCACCAAAAATGGTATTTTAAGAAGACCAAGACCTCTAGTATGTTTCTAGGGAAGTGGAGAAGAGAATTTGGCAGGGTTTGGCCGAGATTTAAGGCTCAGAGTGGTGTGAGGAAGAGAGGGAGGAGGTTCCCTTTTATAAGGGAAGAGAGAGGCACCTTTGGAATAACTAAAATTATTATTTTTTTTATAAAGTCATATTAGGTTTTTAATAGCTCCAAATTGATTTATTAAGAAGCTAAGGAGGGTATTGGTCTAATTAATCTCATCCAATAGAATTTGGAAAAGTTTAGTTTACTATTTTAACCTTATCATTTTGATTTAACTTTATGTTAGATAATTTTACTTTTACTGTGTCTTTTTGTGGTGTTACACTATAAGGTTAATAAACTTACAATAACAAGTCAAAAGAACCCCATGTTGTTTATTATTAATATATATAACCTTATCTAAGTCATTTGTCCAAACATTATATTTTTAGGAATAAGATACCAATTAATAATATAATATTTGTTTTAAAAACTATTTTATGTCAATTTTGACACTATTTAGTAAATGATTTTTGTGAAACTCATAATAGAATGATTAGTTAGAAAAAATTTAATTAAATAAATACTAACATGTAATATTAACCTAGGAAATTAGTGGAATTCATAAAAAGTCTCAAATTACATTTATTTGGGTATTTATAAAATCAATTATGTCAATATTTTATTAATAAGATAATTACTGCATCATCGTTGTGTCATAAATAAATTACATTATTTAATGTCTAAAAATTAAAAATAAAATACCATTATGTAAGAAATATCTTTATCATTATAATTAATATTTATAGTGGAATTTAACTCATGTATAACCCTATATTAAAAATTATTTACTTATTAAACATTGATTTTAACTATTTTAACCCTTATTTAAATAAAATAATAATAAATGTCCTAATCTAATCCAAGTGGGCCTAAATGGTCATATTTTATTACTAATGTTGTTTTTGGTACACTTATCCAATATAATTAGGACATGTGGTAGGGTAACAATAATATCATTTTTACTCTTAATTACCCTATTTACTTTTAACCGTGGTAAATAAAAGTAAAAAGTTACTATTCACCAAAAATTATTTTCATCTCATTGAACAACATTTTACTTACTGACATCAACTGTGTATCGATGATTTTTGAAATTCCACTAACAAAAGCGGTAAAATTAGGTTTTATGTAAATTTTCAAAATCTCCTAGGAGGTGGGTAAAAGACGGTGAAAAGTTCAATAAAATTTTTATATATCTAAAATTTTTATAAAATTACTCCAATGATTTACATTGAACTTATATAGGTATTATGTATCAATTTTGACCTAAAATAAATTTAAATAAAATAAATAATTATTTAAATAAAAAGTCGTTTTTTAAATAGTAACCTAGTGTTTTCACTATTCATCAAAAATTGAAAGTTTTTAAAAAAATACCAAAATTTCACCCTAGGCTAATTTTGATATTCCGAATCCAAAAATGAAGTCCATTTTGAAAGATGAAATTTACAAAATTTCAAAAAGTGGTTATTAATATTCATAACGGCTAGTTTTAATAATATTCTAATAGCATATCGTTGTTTAGTGAAACTCGGTATTGCGTAAAACACACGCTATCGAGGAAGGTCGTGATTGCATGTAATGCATCCAAGTTAGGGTTGAATGTTGTGCAAGACTCCTTTGTTGTAGCATACAACACAAGATATCAATAAAATTAAAAAAAATATTTTTCATAAAATCTTGGGGTGTTACATTCTACCCCCCTTAAAATGAATTTCTCCCTCGAAATATGTCGGGGTTATAAATGGTTTACTACTCGAAAATTTATTTAATAGAAACCCACATCATAAAAAGGAATACCAAAACCAATCTTTAAAAACTAATGTATGAAACATAACGGTTACCCAAATTAACTAATCACTGGGTTTCCACATAGGAGAACATAAGTGAAAATATGGATATGGAAGAGAAACCTAACCATCATGTTCTGATGGAGAGTGGTAGAGAACATGGCTATGAAAAAACCAACAATCACAAAGCCATAGATTTGTGATGATCTAAGGTACCATCTGATTCATCGGATATAAGGGAACTAGGACAACATTTTTGGTTTTCAATATCATTTCTCTAAAGTTTATGAATTAAAAGAAATACTTACATGATTTTGGTACAATTTCACTGTTGTTCGTGAATTGAAAAATTTCCACCGCATCCCTTAAAGAAATGAAGTTGAGTTTGTTATTCGTGTTGTGTTAGCAGATTATGTGATAGAATGATGGGTCATTCCATCTGTTTCAAACAAAAGGTTAGAAGAAGTTATAAGTCCATCTTATGGTTAGATTAATCATATATGGTTCCAAAAATGAACTTATACTTCATATATCATACCGCTTAATAAAATAAAACTATTTTCTACTAACCAAGGACATACTGTAGGCCAGTGGTAGGAGATAAAGGCCAGTTGCATTTCGGTTGTGGGTTTGATTCCCACAGTCTTGTCCAACGCGATGGGTTTTCGCCCATCCTGCAGGTTTTCCTTTTTCTAAAACTAAATTACTGTAACATCCCATCAATAATATTGAAAAAAGGTCTATCCTTAAACAATACTAACTTATGTCCAACATAATATATTCCAATATTTAGTCTTATCTAAAATACTTCAGTCCAAGCTCAAAGTATAAAGAAAACAATTACTAGAAAGGTTATCTACCAAGAATGTGAATACAAGCATTTATCCCACATATATCATAAGATATATCTTGTTGGTTGTATTCCAAACACATGAATACCATAGTCATATATTCTCTTGAATCATAAATTACCATAGAACCTTAGTGAAAACATGAATACTGTCAAAAGGTAACTCTTTCCACATACCAAAATCCAAAAAAAATTGATATAATCAAACAATGATATCACTTTGTCCTTATTTTATTCATGATCTCATGATTACTATAATATTATTTTCACCTTATCCCTTCATTATACACATTTCTTCTTATATCCAAAAATATCTCAATCACTTTCCATGGTTACCAGTACCATAAAATTATTGAATACCACAATAGATCAATACATAAATATTCCAATACTCCACGATACTATATACAACATTATTTTGGAATCCCATTACATAAACACTTAATCATTCCACCACATCGTTATCATATTCAACATCTCCAATAGTGATTTCATGTGACTTCCCTTTGTCCTTTGCCTTAAGTGGATGCTCATGTCGATCATCACTAACCCCTGGATTAGGGAATTTATTAGCATAATTCCCCATTTCCTTGCACTTGAAGCATTGAAGTGTTGGTGGAGAGTTCTCTGTAGTCATTTCTCTATTCACATCATTAGCAACCTTTTTCCCATTACTTTGACAATCAACTGCTCGATGACCTTCTTTTCCACATTTAAAACATTTTCTAGTACCTTTTAGGAAATCTCCACCATGCTTCATTCCACACGTTGAGCATAAAGAAACATTCATCTTCTTTTCACCATTGTTCTGAGATTTCTCCTTGAACTCCATCTTTCGTTTCTTGTCAAAACCGCGAGATGGATATGTTACACCAACTTCCAGTTCTACCTTGATAGCACAACCCAAAATTTCTTCATAGCTACTAAATTATATTATAGATAATTCCCTTCAATGATTTGGTTTTAAGCCACTGATGAATCGATCAACTTTACTTTCATGTTGGATGATAAAGTCGGATGCATACCTTGCAAGCCTTGTAAAATTCGCTTCATATATACCAACAGATTCATCATCCTTTTGCTTTATTTCAAGAAACTCCTTCTCCATCTTTGTTCGAAGAATACGAGGGAAGTACTTATTGAAAAATAAGTTCTTGAACTCGTCCCATTCCATGGACTCAATTTCATCTCTTGGCCTCGTATTCTTGATAAGATTCCACCATTGATTAGCTTCACCTTCCAAACGATATACTACTAAGATGACTTTATCATGTTCAGAACATTGAAGAACTATAAATATGTTTTCAGTGGTACTGATCCATTGTTCAGTAACAAGTGGATCAGAAGACCCACTGAAAGAAGGTGGACGTTGCCTCATGAAGGACTCAATAGAATATTGTTCCCTTCTCTTCTCATTTGGAAGTCCAGAATGATTCATAGCTTGTGTAAGTATATAAATAAGATTTTTCACTCCATCTCCCATAACATTGGTTTTTTCAGGAGGAAAATCATTGCATTGTCCATTACATTGATCAACATGGTTCCTTCAGGTTCCATCCATCGTCTAAAACCCAAAAAGAATAGTGTGAGAGGCAAAAACATGCTAAGGAAAACAACATAATAAAGGCGGAGTACCATCAATATCTAACATCTTAGGTTAAATTCTACAATTGTTACCGTAGTTCTAGGACTATATCCTATACGTATACTTATCCTTAGGGATATCCCTAGACCTGGCTTAGAAATATCTCTAGGGATCTCACTAACGTTTTCACATCCTAGTTTACAAAGGTTGACTAAACCTTTCCTCTGATACCAACTGTAAAGACCCAAAGTTTAGCATACATGGATATTAAATTTCTTTTTTCGAATACTTAGTACATAAAAACAATAGACACACAAGGACCGTAATAGTTTAGTTTCTTTGGAAACTCGGAATATAATCTTCTAATCGTGGTGAAAGATCTTCAACATCTCCCATAAAGATCTTACCCTTTTTTTCTTACCTAAAACCATTCTTTATATCGTGGGGAAAAGAAATCATTAAAGGGGTGAGCTCAAATTCCCATTAAGGGTAAACATAGAGAAGATAAAACAATCCATAAACATTTGAATGCAAAAACTCGAACATAAATTCTAAACATCAAAATCTTGAGCAAAGACATGAATCTTGGAAGTACGTAAGGCATATATCATAAGGAAACATCAATAATGATAAAATAGCATGGGAATAAAACATGTAATTGTGGCAACCATTAAGCACATGTCATAATTTCCATATTATCCAAGGCATTGCTACTAAGACCATCTTAGTGGACAATGTCCCTGTCTGAATCGAGTTCGCTCCTCGTTTCAGTCCTTTAACACTGAACCGGATTAACTTACCGTTCCAGCCATGTCTATCTCGTGAGATATAAATCTTTACCCAATGCATTGGAGGGATATATAGGTCCCACCCATCTCATAACTAAATCATTCTTACTTTTTCCACAAAATAAACATACATCATTCATAATAACCCAACGAATAAAATGGGTTTCATAAACATAATACCATCATCACATAATCCATATAAATGAAATGGATATCATTTCATAATAGGAAAAGAGAAACCATGTAAATCATAGAGAAATTATACTTGAAACATACACATATGAAATAATGTAATCTTATATGGAAAAATGGTTTTGATAAAACACTTGAAATGAATTCTTCAGAAAAAATATCCTTTCTTCTTTAAAATCAATTTCATTTCACAAAACGTCATGAAATTTTAAAAGAAAGAGATTTTGTTGAAAATAGTCATGAAATATTTTGGAGGAATCTTCATGAAAATAAGGCTTTATAAAACCGTAAAAATCCTTTCATTCCGTATACGTTAAAAAAACATTTTTCTTGTACTTTTGTCAGAAAACTCAAAAAGTACCTTGTAGGGTAAATAAAAGAAAGATTCTTTCCATACCATGGGGTAAAATTCAAAATGGTTAAAAAATAATTTAAACATACATGAAAAGACTTTTATAAAACATGGACATGGATGATTTCAATAACCCAAGTAAATACTTACAAATAAGCAATCTTGGATAAAAATGAGATTTGCAAAATTATCCCTTACCTTAGGTCTGATATGCTTCGTACATATCTTAACCTCCTGTATAATGATTTAAATAATGTCATTGACTTATTACAGAATCATATTCATTGTTATGATATCATATATGTTTCACTTATCACATTATATTACTCGTTCTTTTGTAAATTCCATGTTAAAGCAGCATTTTGGGTAAAATCATTTCATTTATCGTATTTGTTTCAACTTTCCGTTCTTGATATTATTACTTATATCATGATTTTCATATTTCCATAATGTAAAACATGATTTATATATAATATATATTCATCATATACATATATATATATATATATATATATTATAGCTCGATAAAATGAATGAAATACACCGTTCATGGAGACGGTAGGCCGTACGTACGCATGAACGTTGTTTTCGTTTCCTTATTGAATTGAATGAAACTAAATAGATGACATACATATATATATATATACATAAATCCAGTAGCATTATTATTTCATATATTTAATTATTACTTATTATATATACTTTATAATCATTTATGAATGGTTAATCATTGAGAATGAATCTCATCGCGTCGTGGAGACGGTTTCCGTACGTACTCAGGAGGGATGATTTCATTCCCATGATTATTGAATAGAATTTTAGTGGATGGTATAATATATCAGAATAAGTATGATGTTATAATAACCATATATAGTTATTCTTTACACCATTATACCCATCCATGTAAGGTGTTGGTGGAAAAATAGATTTCACCACGGCGTGGAGATGGTATTCCGTACGTACGCACGCGTGGTGATTTCGTTTTCCGTAGGATGGATAGATGGTGAAATAGGGTTGTTTAATACTTATAATAACATATCAGTATATGAGTTATACTGAATTTATTACTTCATAATGAAACAACTAAAGAAGAAGAAGTGGAAGAAGAAATAATGTTGAAAGAATCAGTAACGGACATTACCTCTTCTTTGAAGCGCCTCTTTGAGACCTCCTCTCAGGGCACCAAAATTGGTCTTTGAAGAAGACCAGGACCTCTATCATGTTTCTAGGGAAGTGGAGAAGAGAAATTGGCAGAGTTTTTCAGAGCTTGAAGGCTCAAAGTGGTTTGAGGAAGAGAGGGAGGAGGTGCCCTTTTATAAGGGAGGAGAGGGGCACCATTGGAATAACTAAATCTATTATTTTATTATAAAGTCATATTCGGTTTTTAATAGCTCCAAATTGAGTTAATAAGAAGATAAGGTGGTTATGGGTCGAAATCATCTCATCCAATAGAATATGGACAAGTTTAGTTTACTATTTTAACCTTATCATTTAGATTTGACTTTAAGTTAGATAATTTTTCTTTTACCGTGTCTTTTTGTGTTCTTACACTATAAAGTTAATAAACTTACTATAACAAGTCAAAAGAACCCCAAGTTGTTTATTATTAATATATAAATCCTTATCTAAGTCATTTTACCGAACATTAGATTTTTAGGATTAAAATAACAATTAATAATATAATATTTTCTTAAAAAACTATTTTATGTCAATTTTGACACTATTTAGTAAATGATTTTTTTGAAACTCATAACAGAATGATTAGATCTAAAAAAGTTATTTAAGTCAATACTAATATGTCATATTAACCTATAAAATTAGTGAAATTCATAAGATAATTACTACATCATCTTTATTTGGGTATTTATAACATTAATTATGTCAATATCTTATTAATAAGATAATTACTACATCATCGTTGTGTCATAAATAAATTAAATTATTTAATGTATAAAAATTACAAATAAAATACCATTATGTAGGAAATCTTTTCTTCTTTCTAATTAATATTTATAGTCGAATTTATCTCATGTATAACCCTATATTAAAAATCATTTACGTATTAAACTTTGATTTTAACTATTTTAACCCTTCTTTAAATAAAATAATAATAAATGTCCTAATCTAATACAAGTGTGTCTAAATTGTCATATTTTATTCCTAAGGTTGTTTTTGATCGAATAACACTTATCCAAAAGAATTAGGACATGTTTTAGGGTAATAATAATATCATTTTTACTCTTAATTACCCTATTTACTTTTAACCGTGGTAAATAAAAGTAAAAAGTTACTATTCACCAAAAATTATTTTCATCTCATTGAACCACATTTTACTTACTGACATCAACCGTTTCTCTCGAATTTTTAAAATTCCACTCACAGAAGCGGTAAAATTATGTTTTATGTATATTTGCAAATTCTCCTAGGAGGTGGGTAAAAGACGGTGAAAAGTTCAATAAAATTTGTATATATCTAAAATTATTATAAAATTACTGCAATGAATTACATTGAACATATATAGGTATTATGTATCAATTTTGACCTAAAATAAATTTAAATAAAATAAATAATTATTTAAATAAATAGTCGGTTTTTTAAATAGTAACCCAGTGTTTTCACTATTCATAAAAAATTGAAGGTTTTCAGAAAAATACCAAAATTTCACCCTAGGCTAATTTTGATATTCCGAATCCAAAAATGAAGTCTGTTTTGAAAGATGAAATTTAGAAAATTTCAAAAATTTGTTATTACTATTCATAACAGCTAGTTTTAATAATATTTTAATAGCATATCGTTGTTTAGTGAAACTCGGTATTGCGTACAACACACGCTATCGAGGAATGTCGCGATTGCGTGTAATGCAACCAAGTTTGGGTTGCGTGTTGTCTAGACTCCTTTGTTGTTGCATACAACAAAAGACATCAATAAAATTAAATAGAATATTTTTCATAAAATCTCAGGGTGTTACAATGGACATCCTAGCCACTGATTTAAGAAAGGCAGAACAACCCGACCATGTTAGAGGATACCAGTCCGGTGTTAGTATTCAAAATGTTTTTGTTCAGAGCTAGAAATCAAAAGTCCCAGAATTTGAATCCTCAAAAGTTGAGATGAAAGAGATGAAACAGTATATGGGAAAAATATTCAATCAACCATGTAGAATTCTTTGTTATAACTGTTTAATTGATTGTCGCTATCTACATAGCCTTACCTACCATCCCAGACTGCTAACCCTTCTTACTTTGATCCTCTACCTCTATCCCATCAGGACTACCCTGCCCAACCTGCTGAGCCTACATACTTTGTTCCTCCACCCCTATCCCATATATACAACCCTACAAAATATTCTTATTTTGATCCTCCACCTCCAACCTAGACGTACTACCCTACCCAACCTTCATACACTGATCCTCCACCTACTCACTTGGACCAAACTGTATAGTGTGAGTTGTTTGCTCGTGATCCTTATATACATATTTTTGGCGTAGTAATTGTATAAGTTTTGGGATATTCTATACATCACCAACCAATGTATATGGGTTATTATAGAGTATTTGTACTTGATATTATGGATCTTAATGCTCAACTACAATTTCATAAATCGGAGATTACCATAGTTGGGGATTTTCTGGGAAATTTTTTTAATTTGTCCAAGTGGTCTTATTCAATATATTTCATATGAGGTATCTAATTTTTTATATATTAATTACATATGATTTAAAATTACATATCATTTTTCCTGATTTTAATCTTATATAGGTTTATCATAAAGAAAAATAAATTGCACAATTGAAACAACACGTTCCGGATCAATCGACTATATATACATGTGATATTTCTTATTGGATAAAAATATTATATACGTATTATTCTTCCTTGAATGATATCTATGAGTTTTAGATGACATCCGATATATGCGAGAGATATTATCCATTGAGATTACTCAAAGAAGATATCAAAAACTCTATTTAACCTTGAAGAGATTGGCCTAAAAGTGTTGCAGTTGTTTTCCATGTAAGTAAATTGATGTTTGAATTTTTATTTTATTAAAAAAAATATGGTTTAAATTTAATAATTCTATTTCTTTTTTAAATTAGTCTTCTACACATTCCTCTTGTACAATATGACATCAAGTCCATTTACTATTTTATATATCCAGAATACATTTCCACAGAAGTGCCAAACGTGAGGAATCTTAGTAAAGTTGCATATATATGTGAGAGATTATCACATATAGATATTGGATATTGGTTTTTTCCATTTCCAGATAAGTAAAAACTGAAAAATAATAATGATCTAATGGTCATTATAATTTCATTATTTTGGGATTTTTTTATTGTAGTGGGCATTGGATGTTAGGCATATTTCTTCCTAGTGAATGTTCTTTATATGGGGTTTTCTCACTATCACTGACTATTCATAAATTATTTCCACCTTATTCAAAATGATTGATTTTTTTCTTTATAATATCATTTTTTATATATTTATTATTAGTTTATATATATGATAATGTATTTCATGGATGAAATTTAACAAATAACACATGTCGATAAAAAAACCAAAAGAATCAACTTGATGATAGTAAAGGGATTTATTTTATATTTTAGATATTTTCTAATTTTTTGATATATCTATATGTATATATTGTTTTTGATTATTGAGTTAATGTTTTATAACTATAGTTTCATCATCAACAAGGACATGGGGAATGTGGGTATTATGTTCTACGATTCATGTACGAGATAATAACCACTGGGGAACAACTGAATTTCAAAAGTATAGTTATATTAATTCATTTATATTCTCTAAAACATTAATCTATTTTTAATCTAATATATCTCAATTTTACTGTAGGCATTCAAGAATGCAGAGTCTTATACCAAAAATAAACTTACTCATTGTCAATCATTGTTTGCAAACTATCTGTTGAGTCTGATTATTATTTGAGGTTTTTTTTATTATAATATTTATGAATACTATATTAAATATTCCTATAAAATTAAAAAAATAATTATTTTGTTATAATATTTGATTTAACATAATGACATCTAATGAATGATTTACCAATAATGATATATAATCAGACATTCAATTTCATGTATGTATATTTGAAATTATATTTATTAGAAAATTTGTAGATATTTTTTTTGGTTAAATAGATTAAACGAACAATGTATTTTTTGTTTATAAGGTAATGATTACTACTGTTTGATTTCTGTATACTTCTTTTTTTATTTCCTGGATTATAATTATTTGGTAAGTGTAATAATCTGATTCTTCTAAAAAGAGAATTTAACTTACAACGTCAGTTTTCATAAAAAACGTCACTGAAATTTTTTAAAAACTATATGGGTTTCGGTACTGGGTTTTTTAAAATCAATGGTGAAAATCTTCCACATGTGGATTTCGATGATGTTTTTTAGGAAAACTGATGCCAAATATGTAGCTCCTACTATTTTTCGGGTTGTTATCATAAAAACTAACACTACTGCATGATTTTCGGCGCCGATTGTACATAGAATCAGAGACAAAAATCAATTGCTGGATACTATTTTACATTCGTTTTTAGAAAAAAGATGATGAAAAGTTATTTTATATGTTTTCGTTAAATAAACCAGTTAAAAATGACATAAAAATTTAAATAAAATCAACATTATTTATTGTTTTTCAAAACTAGGATTAATAATAAAAAGAAAAATGTGTTAAAAATAAATATATGATTGAGTAAATCACACCTATGACATTTTATTGATCTATAACCTTTAAAACTTTAGTATGCATGATTGTAGATACATCTCTCATCAATAGTATCATGACCCATGTCAATGTCTTATTTATTCAGTAATTACTCCATCAAATTACAAATGATTGTATTCCACATGATTCAAAAATAAATTTCACCTTCTTGACGGCTCCAATGAATAGCGGTAGACATGATGTTTTGAGATTACCCACAATATGGTATAATCCTGAACTAGGGACTTTCCCCTGAATAAAAACCAGTGAGTCTACATCACATAGGGATCATTTCATCTAGGCCTATGGCCCTCCTTGCCACAACCAACCAATTATAGTTATTATACCAAATTTGAAACAAATAAAAACGTCCATATTTAATGATGGTAGAATATAATGCCTTATATGGATCATGTATGGTGCAGGATCCACAGAGGCATGTACTTTTCAACTGTTGTGTCCAGCATCATCCTGTAAGAACTCACCAGTCACCTGCGATGGGTACATCCCGACACACTACAACCTCTGACACATGTTCATGGGAAACAATTAAGTGTAATTGGAAATGGAAGGCACAAGATATATATTGGAGGGAGAATATCCCAACCCCTACTGATGATTCCTACTGGTGTATTCAAACATCATCCAATAGGCATGCTCTTATCCTTGATCATTTGAAACAATTTATTAGTATTATTTCTGCAATAGTCATGGGGGAGAAGAATATTCCTAAACCCATGCATGGATTAAATTAGAATATTCATATGTTAGAATAAGGATATATGTGTGATCATATACTTGATTCAATAGAAGTCATCTTCCAGTATATAATGGAGTAAAAAAAAGTGATTGCTCAATTTTCTTGCACACACCATGCGAAAATTCCAAAAAAACAATTATCAACAGCTGATGAATTCGACAAGAATATTTTTATGCTGGTATATATATAGAGACTAGTAAATACTCTTGACCATATATCCATGATATCCTAAGACTCTGATCATTATGAATATGTGGTTTTTTTTAGTGAACTCACACTATTACTCTCATCTAGGTGTATTATCGACATATTCTGATAAATAAAGAGGCATCAGATTGAGCTCATACCCTCATTCCAACCAGATATCACCTGATGAGTGTGAAATTCACCAACATATAGGGGAACCAATATTCCAATGAAATATGGTTCCATATTCCAAAGGAATATGATTGGAATCATCAGCCCATTTTGTCCACAGATAATGACATGAGAGGGTAACATGCCTAGGGAAAAGGTCACATTCTTATAAAAAATGAAAAATGGAATAATTTAAATCTACTAAGAATTATTATTGAGAGTTTCTCAAAACATCAGGGTAAACAACATGTAGTTTCCCATCACCGTCTATCAAAACACCACTCTAGTCATCATGTGACCTTAAAAAGCATCATTTATAGTCTAATGGGATGGAGGCATGTATCTATGAAAAAGAGGATACTAAAATTTTCATATAGAGAGATTTATCCACAACCCCCCAACCATCATTTTTTGTTCCCTCACTACTTTTAGGTATGATATATCAAATGTTATAGAAAATTAGTGTATGAATTATCTACACAAAAAAAATTTGGAATGATCATCAGTAGCTAAAGTCTAGAAACCTCTCTTAACCTGGATATGAGGGTCACATTCAGACCATCAAAATACATTGTTGTCAGCGTGATTTGACTATTATCTCTATTGCAAGGGATCCAAAACCATAAAATCATAGCGCACATCTTCAACACACATTCCTCCACTGCTCCAAACCTCATTGGAAACTGATCTCAAAAGATACATCATACATCCATGTTCAACATAGGGATATTATGGACATTTACAGTTTATATCCCCATAAGAGAAGTAGATCCCATCTATTTTGGCGTACTGTAATGTTATGACCTCGGAAAAAATATGGGAAAAAGGTAACACTCGTCCAGTTGGTCAGATCCAAACAATTCCCCCATTTCAACAGTGCCCAAATTTTAATAATAGAGGGTGATGATAGAAAACAATACATCAAAATAGACGTCTTAATGAAGTAGGAATACATTTGCAACAGAGAGGCTGATGTTGAGATCATCCAAACATCTTCCTTTAAGGAATGATTCCCATCATGGTCTTCCATATCACTAATATGTCATGGCAGCACAGTTACACTGAATCAAACAAGACGTAGTAGTTGCTTCTATATCATTTTTCTATGAATATACCTGACTCATAGTGCTAGGGGAATCTGTACCACTTCCTCTAACTCTGAGATCATCAATTCTTGAGAGGAATCAAAACACATTGACAATAACATCAAGAAAACCCCATTACATTGTAATGATGAAGCTATATATCAATCACCATCCCTAGGATTTTCATCCTCTGAGGGGGTTGGGGTTAGAGATATCAATGGTGATTTCAGATCAAACCCACCCTACAAGACATTGAGTGATTATATCATTATGTCCTTCCTAATAATCATCAAATCATTAACATGAATCATTGGATCCACACAAAAAGTTCAAACTAATTCCATCTCTAGCCCTAAATAAACACCATCCCACAAGGATTTGGGCATTTTCATATTCATCATCACTATATAGAGATCCGTTCTTGTCTGTTTCAGGAGTAAATAAACAATGGTTGACTCCCATATTTTTCACCCATTTCCAGACAGACCTATGCTAGTAAAGTCTCCCTTGTAAATAATTACTAGAAACTACCTCATGGTAATTTTTCATAGTCCATTCTAGGATGACTATTTGATTAAGGTG
This sequence comes from Viscum album, assembly GCA_963277665.1. NCBI lineage: Eukaryota > Viridiplantae > Streptophyta > Magnoliopsida > Santalales > Viscaceae > Viscum > Viscum album. The sequence continues at coordinate 325,425,528 of OY728156.1, forward strand.
ACCACACCCCTCTATATTCACAAGATAAAATAGACCAATATGTCCAAGGGTGAGAATAATGACCTGATTAATGAAATTCAATATCAGCATGATGCATCAAAATTTATGGAATAACCACGATCGCCTGATATGCGTATTTGGATGTTGTCACTGTCAATATGACATGCACTATGGATCAAAACAAAGACCCATAGGGTCACGACATAGGAAATATACCTTGAGTTGAGGGTTATTTGAAAACAAAAAATTAGGCTTCACTCACCTCGAATCAAATAAGTCTCTAAAACATGGCATCTTTTATTACTATGTTGCCACCACTCGAGTGGGACACCGCCAAAGAATTTGGTAAAGATTTAGCTATATATTGATCACCATCTAGAATAGTTGAGATTCCTTCAATAGTGGAATGATTTTCATGATATTAAAGTGAAATAGAAACTCTTTGATATCTTAATGAGGATATATATAAGGGAAACCTTCCCACTGCGTATCATCTACTGGTATTAAAGAATACTCTTCATCATATAGATAACCATCAAGCAAGAGAAGTGTTTGATAATAAAATTTGATCCGAACATCAGAATATAGTATACATAAATGGGGATGTCAAAAATTATTTTAACATACCTCCATTATGTCTATATGATCTCCCTCTATAGTGTAATCATTCGGTATTTGGAAGAATCAAGAATCTGAAGACGATGAAACTGACTCCATTTCATCAACCACAACCCACTCCCTATAGATGAGAGGAAGCTCATACAACAGTGCCCCTAGATCTTCTTAACATCACAATATTCTAGATATATTAATGGAATCCATAGAAGGGTGATAAATACAATTGTAGCATAAGAAAAATGTATATCCTAAATGGGTGGATGATAGTTTTCATTTACCTAATTTAAAAAATCCTACATTATAAACATTTTACAGTGAAGGAATACATGAGAAACATCTTACACACATTGTATCTCAATGATCTATGATGATGGGCCTTATAGATCCACACGAGTCTACAATGATGTGTTTTTATGATCAGAATCTGATTGGGCCAACTTTTGTTTGAAATATCGGCCTACTAGATTGATCTGTTGTAGGATAGGAAGTCATTTTTCTCAATTTTTTTAAAATTCATTTATATATTTGAGGGAATATTATCACTGACCTGGTGAATTATACGAACATAAGAATTATAGGGTTTCTGACTTTGTTTCCATAAGGAATGGGTTTCACATATTCACTCTGAATCCCACTCTCATAGGAGACTCAATATGAACACTATGATGAAAATATTAGGGATGAGTTGCAAACACAAATCTTCTTAATGATGTATCTCTGTGGGGTTTTTGATTTAAAAAAAATGGTGAAACATCTTGAAGAGGCCATTTAGTGATCCTGATCCATTACTTGACTCATTTCCACCAACATAGGGGGAAAGACCAGGAAAAATTGAAGCTATACCTGTAACTCTCAAGCCAATAGTATTGCCCATCTAAATAACCTGGATAGATCCAAACTACTTAAGACCACCCATCGGGTGGCGAAAATAACAAAATCTCCCACAGAAAAAATATTAGAGAAATTTGGTTCACCCAGGACTTAAGGAACATATAAAAAATGAAGATTCAATCCAAAAAACAACAAGAACCATGATATATCATGGAATCCAGGGAAAATAATTTTATCATGCTACCACATCCCTAGAATCCTGATAAGGTCATCCTAACATAATATCCCAATTACATCCCTCTACACAAAGTTCTAGGTCATAATTTATAGAACTACATCATATTCAATGATTTCCTCCACGGACTATTCAATTTCAGTTATATGGTGTCAGAAAACTCATAATAACTGATGGCTTTCATAACCATTCCCCTACAAAAAGAATAAGGTAATTGGAAAAAGTTTAATATAGGTGTGAGTTGATGTTCAAAAAATGGATGACTTGAAAATTAGTTGATCGATATCATTCCCTATAATAGAATAGATTCATACACCCACAATAGCTTCCAAATATAAAAATGAGAAATTAGATATAACTCATAAAGGTGGGAATGACCATCAAAACATGAAGAGAAAAAAGTGGAGGAGTCATGTTATGCTGTTAAGAAATATCTTTCCCTTGCGTATTTCATACTTTAATCATATGTTAAATGGGAACCACCCCCTAAATTGAATCCTCTTCAGAAGAAGAGATAAAATTTGGTTCGGTGAACATGATAATTCTAGAAGACTTACCAATGAAAAATATTCCAAATAACATGAGTATCTCATGCATAACCGGGTAATGGTAGTATTCATGTCCCAGATCCAATGATACATGGGAGAGTTCATGTTTTCTCAGATGCAGTATTATAGTCATTTCCATATAGAGAACATATTTTCAGCTAGTACTCATGGGAAAGCACTCCAATGAGCCAAAAGAGGTAGGCAGGTTCTGTAGATCCATCCAGTAGCCAACTGCACCCTATTTTCGTACATGACATCTTAGAATGGGTTCGAACATATAATATTCCATAGAAATTGGGAAGGCTAGGATATCACATGCCATTGGTGGAACATGCTCCCACGAATAATGTACAATCAATGATATAGTCCACCTTGAGTTCCATGTTTATTAATCCACATATCCAAGACTAACCATGCATTGTGATGTTCGAACTGGGGCATAAAAGTGTGAGGTTTTGAAATAGGTAGAGATTATATAATCTAAAAACACTATACTCTATGCAAACTTTATTTCAATTAAACTCTTGGAGATTGCATAAAAACCTATTGTATCCAAGGTCTATAGAGTGGATACAATGATAACATAATTTCATGTTGTTATCTAATTCATTGACCAAGATATGGAAGATTTTATACAAGGGAACATCATACTCATCTATGTGTCAGTAAGACTCAACAATGTCAAAATCCAAAAGTAGATGATTGATAACGGTTTTGGGATGAATCTAATTCTGGTTCTAACCCTCCATATTTTAGGATACAAATTAGAAGATTTTTCACCCACAATGTTGACCATCAAAGGGTATGATATTCTCATGAAATGGACTCTCATGAAGATAAAACTCGATGATCTGTTTGGGGATCTCACATCTAATACTGAGTTTATAGTGATCTAGAAAGACACCACATACAGTGTCCTTCTTTGAATACCATAGTTCCACATCCACATTTTTGTACCTTCAATATTCTATCAGTGTTTGAGATACCCCATTGGCAGAAAATTTGGATTACTACATGGGGATAATACCCCCTATAAAATGTTAAGATCCACTTATGTTGATGTAGATTTATATAAAATGGGATTCAAAAAATAGTAGTGGATGGTTATATATAAGTTTTAACACCCATCATCTTGGGTTGATTCCCCTATAAATCCTTAGACTATACTCATCATTGACTATATTCTCACCATAAATCTAGTCAATGATAAAGACTTGACCCTATAGGTTTATTCCCCTTATGTACCCAATGACAGTATAGATGAAAATCAGCTATAGAATCTCTATTCAATGACTCGAGAAACATGGGATGATTACACCTCTTCACATGGCCTTTATCACACTAATTGTGATAGAAAACCCCCCATATTTTGATCTACATTTGAATATGTATCCAAAAAAGTGAATTGGGATAATTTGAGGATTACCTTAGGAAATTACCTATTGCAATAAAGGATGGTGTCTTCAATGCCATCTTGGAGCTTAGGAATATAAATTTGGGAACTAAAGAAGTAATGTGTCCTACACTAATAACTTATTCCATGACCCTATAAGAGAAAGGAATGTATATATAATTTCTGAATAAGAACCAATATGTGTTTTCATGGAACTATATATAAATTAACATAAATAATCCAAATTTGGATGCACACTCACTTTTCTTACGCAATGATCATTAAGGAATTACGTAGGAATCTAGGAGGATACACCCCTCTCATTCCACCAATTTAGAGGCAGATGTTTACAAATTGATAAAATATAACATTTTCATATAACTGAAATACCCAAGACAGCTAGCCAAAATATCCCTTGTAAATAATATTAATTGGATGATTAGGTTCTTCACCAATTATAGAGACAATAATCAACATTTCCCAAAGGATTATTTATCATTTTAGATCAAAAAATTATTAATTGATGATACTACAACATTACAAGCCTTATTATTTATGGACAAGTATTCATGGTATAATTAAATAGTGATAGCCTTGGATGAGGAAGATTTCACCACATTCAAATTACATGAGGGGATATTTTTCGATTGGGTCGGGCACTTTGTCTTGATGGACACTTGTACGACATATTAAAAATCCATGAACCATATCATTAAGCCATTATTGTGAAAAATAGATGAATGTTATGTTAGTGACCTGATTTTCGAATCCCAATACAAAGTGACCACTTCATAGATATCCAAAAAATATTTGACAACATGCAATGGAATATTTTGAGGATGAATATATTTAAATGTTCCTTTAGGGTAAAATTTGTGATTTCCTATTACTTTGTGGTTTGCTAATGTGGCTTTGAGGTAGACCCAGAGAATAATAGTGATGTTCATCCAATGTCACCCCTATAAATCTCCATGAATTGTGGTTGATCCAAGTACACCTAACCTACATTTGGTGTTTCATAGTCAACATAGTCTGAAAATCTCTCCCCATCAATAACATAATAAAGAAGGGAATAACCTATCAATGGGATGAAAACTACCAAAGAAAACATCAAAAAACTCAAGAAATATCTCTTACACCCACCAATCATGAAGAATTTGGTGGAAGTCCTTACACTTATCATATATGTGCATTCCATGAATGCTCATTGGGAACCATCACCCCATAAAAACAAGGTAGTGAGTGAGAGAAGTATCTACTACATTATTATAACATCGTAGTGAAAATTTGGATATATTACATGTATGACCACAAGGTATAGTTTATTTCACATATTAATCCCATAAAGTACATCCTTGACTATCCTCTGTTGATTTGGTCCTTGTCTTAATAGGTGGAAATTCTAAATAAATACGAAATTAAGTTTGTATTGAAAAAATTTGTTAAAGGGAAATCCCTGGCTGATTTTTCATGCAGCACACCCTACCCTAAAAAATACTCCAGTGGAAAACATGCTTCAATATGAGGTGGTATTTTAGGACCTCGAAATTTCCCTCACATGGGAGACATATTTTGAATGAATGTACAAAATCCGTTTCAATAAAAAATGGAAAAACCAATGTTTAATTATGATGGCTTAGGGACTTCCTTTGTCTCTCAAGACAAATTAGTATTTACCAACACTTTCTCAATATGTGTGGGATTCATGAATAATGTGGTAGAATACCAAGCCTCCTTTGTTGACATAGGACATTCCTTATATTTAATAATTACCTACCTAAATATCAAAGGTGGCATGGAGAGGGTGATAAATAAGATATATTGTGAATATGCCATCAAAAAGAATGAGTTTTACCCCCTAATTTTCTTCATCATTGTACTTATAGAAAATTTCACTTCTAAAACAACATTATATCATTTTCTCTGATAACAAAAATGATCATGCTAACAGTTAATCTAATACATCCACAATCATTGGTGAACATGATCAGGAAGAGTAAATAATCTATATCAGACATTAGAGAATGATCTCATCAATCATCATCTGTGTTATAGAAGAAATAAATCAGGTCAAATCTATCCGAGAGTGTCATGAACCCATATCCACCCTAGATAGATATATCCCATAAGAATTTATCTATAGATTGGTATTATCATGATAGATCAAGCCCAAAGAGACCATATTCAGTGTCATGCATTGATTAATACCCAAAAAATGTGGTCCATGTTTGTAGAATACTCTATTCAAGCATGGATTTGATGGAATTTTCTATGGATTCCTAGAATAATGATAGTGTCATTCCATAATGGAAGAATTCCCTGATAGACCCTATAATGATAACAGTTCTTGAACTAGGACCTCCCATAAAATAAATAGATGTGATATTATTGGGAAAACTAGTGGTAGAGTTTTGTGGAATAAAAAAATAAATGACATGTGCCCAAAATTCATGAAATATTCATCAATCGACCCCCAGAATTTCAACGTACAATGAAATATGCAATGTTTTTTGGTTTTTGGGGAAAGGATGTTATGGGGCCATATCCCCTAGCCACATCCTATAAGTTCACATACATTTTAATTCAACTGAATTCATTTATAAATGGAATGAGGAAATACTCCCAAGTAGGTCAGGATGAAGAACGTTATCATCCATGTATTGTCTCATTTCATCACCTGGATCAGTGTCCCTCACCAAATACTAATGGAAAATATCACAAACATCTATTCTACAGAGTTTATGATGATGTAATTGGAGTATAGTATCGAGTCCAACCTCTCATCTCACTATCTTGCTATATAAAGTGGATAGATATAGGGCTTAAAATTTACACTGTCAGTCATACATTAAAAGATGGTTAAAATAGATAAGATATCCCTACCGAAAAGGATCCTCCATGACATATATGCCTAACATTCCACCATGTGTACTACTACACAACAAACAAAATATTCATTGTTTGATGGGATTGAAAAAGGTTTTCCTATGGAAAACTATCCTCCTTCTCTATGAGTATCCATGTGTTGAAAATACTGAGATAATGATCAACTGTATGATCAAGTAGATGAGTTGAAATGGATTGACCAGAATATGCTAGATTCATTTCACAATATTTAGGTTTAATGGCCAAAACATTGGTCAATATGATTTCTCCCTTATTGTAGTAATAACTTAATCACCTAAAACCACAATAGGAAACACCATTCCACATCATTTTTAAATGAATTAGTATGTGACCATTAAGCATAAATTTTCCACTTCTGTGTTTTGAAATTTATAAATCTGAAAATCACAGTTATGATCAGTAAGATATTTAGAGTCTGATAGGACATTCGTAATTTTTTCTGAATAGTATCCTACCCTTATGAATAGTAAAATAACCTTATGAAAAGTAATATCCCTTATAAATAGTAAATCTTCCAAAATAATAGTAACCTCAACCCTAATTGTATAAATACAATTTTGGCATCTTGTAAGTGATAATGTGACTATAGTAAAGATATTTGGCAGTTTCTGTATGTAATAAATAATTAATTATAATTAAATAATTAATTTATAAGAAAATTTATTTTCCTAAAATTTGTTCATAAATTATCAATTTTATGTCTCTTTTTTTAGATAATTTTATAATACCTTATTTAATGAATGAATCCATTATAAAATCACTTTTATTTTTAAAATATTTACTTTTTCACATATGTTATGGTTTTAATTAAAAATTAATGTGTTCATATTTAGAGAATTATTTTTGAAAATGGAGTTCATTTTTGGATTCAAGGCTTGAAAAAATGGTTAGGATTAATTTTTTATATTTTTCTAAAATACGTTAATTTTTTGTGAAGAGTGAGCTTTGATAATTTACAAAATATGAAAAATAAATTAATTTCTACCTCATTCTTCATTAATGGATGATGTAAATGGCCACTAGATCGAACTCGCATGAACCTATACCTATTTTAGTAACATTAAACCTCATTATTTCTTTTCTTGTAGAGAAATAATAAATTAATGAATATAATATAAATAAAACCCCCATCCCCACCACTTTATATACCACCTATCACAACATCATTTCCTCACACCAATCAAGCCCCGTACCTACACCAAAAAATACAAAAATATATAATCAATATTTTCCCCCATGTTCAACAAATCTTGGTCTCATAAAATGACCAATACCTCTCCCCTAAAGAGGATATCAAAGAATATTCATTTGGTAGGAAATTTATGCCTCTTTCCTTTCAAATTCCTTTCAACTTTCATTTCTTTTCATCTCTTATCTACATCTTCTCTTATAAAAATTTCATTATAAATCCAATATTATTTATATAATGATATGATATGATGTTAATAAAAATTTATTCAGTATACTCCTCCCTATCTCACTCTATCTTTTTATTAAAATGAAATTGTTTCCCATGATGTGTAAATTTACCTACATCATGGGCGATAAATTTCCATTTTATATCAAATAGTTAAAGTTTTTGAATAAAAACATTTAATGGATGTATATATATTTTAATATGTATTTTGTTACCCCATTTATGTTCTAGAAACATTGTTCATATATTATTCCCGATGATTAAAAAAACAGGTTCATTATTATCCAAATACCGCCCAAATAAACCTAAAATGATTATCATTAAATATTAAATAACAATTACTTAAAATGGTACGTAAAATATTTAATTACAAGATAATTTAATATCCTGGAAGATAATTAATAACATATAAAATAAATTCATGATATTTATCCATGTTGTACATGAACTTCCTTTCATGTGTAAAAATTAACCATTTGTGAAAGCTAAAAATATAAGAAAACTCTCGAAAAATGAATTTAAACTATATAACCCAGAAAAAGGCCCCTAATATAATGTAATGAATCCATAATGAACCATATTCATATATAAAGGGTTTTAGAATTGTTAATTCTTGAATATAATGTCATTATAAAGGAAAATTATTGTGATGAATGTGTTCTGATATAAGGTCAGGTGAATTCTCGAACCCAGCATTCTTTCTGGGGGTTTTCCCTCTATAAAACCGGTTTTTTATGGTTATTATTAAAAATAATTTATTCATCATTGTATTACATTTTCTGTAATATAAATGTATTTAATTGGAGTTTATTCCAAACGCAATGTTTTCTATAAGAACAATTCTTTTAATAACACACATTTTACTTCTCATTCATCGATGATGGTCTTTTTTCATGAATGTTATTCCCTATTAATTTTTCTATTATAAAATTTATTAATGAATTATATATAAAATTAATCCCATTTCCATTCACGGGTTATATATATCTATGATTGAAATATGTTCTATGTGGCATGCATGATAATGAAAATGTTATGATGTGACGGGTGAACCCAAAATTATACAGAGAAATGTAAATGTAGTGATGTGACATGTGCGCCCAGAAATATATAGTGCTCCAATGAATTTGGTAATGTGATGAGTGTCAGGACCTATCCACCGGGGCCTATGCTGTGACTACCCCAAGCCCGCCTTCCATAAGCTAGGGGTTGGCGACTTGCACTGGAAAGGATTAACCAAAATTGGAAGACATTGCCTTTAAACCTGTAAACACTCAAACTAGGTACACAATAAAAACAAAAAATTATAACTCTTCATAGTAAATGTGAGATCCAAAATTAAAAATGTCCAGTATACAAACCAAACTAAAAGGAATGTACAACAAAAAGGAAAACATGCTCTAAAGGTCGTCCACTAAGTATCATACATGAACCGTTGGTACAACTCGTCCTCTGCCGTCACTAATGCTCCCCCCATGTATCAATATACTCTAAGAACCATCTTTACCTATCTACCCAAGTCACATTCATGATGTCCTTATCCTACAAAAGACACCACAAGGTGTGGGGAAGCCCGTGCAGGGGTGAGTATAACAATAACGAGTAGGGTCCCCGAGACCCCCAAAGATCTCCCAGAATTCCATAAAGGAAAACCCACAAACCACGATATCAATCACATTGTATAAAGTAAATGAATTCTCACATCAGGTATGAAACATATAGAACAAGAATAATTATTATTAGTCTTGAGCTATATCATTTCATTCTATTCGGAGGTTCTGCTACTGAACCATGAAGGGTCGCTCTACTGTAGATCCATAGAGGGTCGCAATACTACCAATCCATAGAGAGACACACTACTGCCGATCCACGATGGGTCTCTCTCATTAAAATCCACATAGGTTCTCTCTATTGATGATACATGGATGGTTGAATTTTTTTTATTCACGTAGGGTCGCTCTCATGCCGACCCACTAAGGGTTTTATTTTTGTTTGACAACCATCAACATGATTCCCGCACTTGGTGAACATGGGTGTCAGAGATTTAAAACCTCATAATATCGTTCATACCTATACCGTTACAAAGTCCCAATAAGAAGTAATCCAAATTACTGTCTTGTCATAAGGTTTCCAACGTGACAGAAAACATATCAATTGAACGCCTAATATATAAGTTATAGAAAAACAGATATATAGGGCCCAGTTGAATTCATGACTGATCCCACTAGTCCATATTATAACTTCTTACAAAACCTAACAGGAGTACCATAGATGAAAAACCATGTCCCAAGTGTCCCACTGCCACAGACGATGTCTTAATCGGATGCCCGGTTTGAATGATACTCATGTCTTTGTGAAACCGGGCCGGTCGGGTCCAGGTCTGGTAGGGGTCCAGCCTGGCTGGCAGGTCCGACCATCTAGAGGGGCCAATGAGGCACCACCCTTACTCTTGAAATGGATTGCTAGAGCTGGCAGCTCGCTTCCAGTCAAGCATCTCGAGTTGGCCGCTCCTCTCCTGTGCAGCGTATTAACGTCGTGCCTTCCACCCGCAGCGGCCCAGCTGGCCATTACTCTGGCTATTGCAGAACCTGTAGGCACTGCCAAATTCATGCATCTGGCTCAGCCGGCTCCCACTGTTAGTCTTCAGCGCCATAGGTTTAGTGGTTCCACACTAGTGGTTGCTTCCGCGGGCCACTGGAGATGCTTTGTTGTTCCGTTTTCATTCCCCTTTGTGCCTACAGGCCTCCCATGTCTTCTTTCATTTCAAAGCCAACAGAGCCACCTTTCTGCCATGTCGCTCAGTCTCCCAACAAAAACTCACAAAACCCATGAGTGGTGGATGGTATGGGCCTTTTTTGGATTGGCATGCACCCTCCGCATTAGCGTTTTATCAAAGAGGTGGAATAAAAATCAACAAAAGTTAAATAAAATATCCACAAATTAATAACCCACAACAACCACCAACATGATCAAATGAGACGCAGATAAACCCATTAGTCCATTGATCCATATTAATTGTATTTTCCATGAATGGTGTGAGAGGAATCCTAAAACACTTATAAATCAATTCAATTCCAGTACCTGGTTTTGGTGGAATCTGTTGCAGATAAAGTAAGGGATCCATGATCGAAGACATTCATCGATATTCGTCGATGTCTGGTTTAAATACTCCAATGTTTGAGGATCTATCTCAATTATTCATTGGAGGATAATATCATGAGTGTCATGACAGAGGCTTCTCCCACGGTTGTCAAATCACTTTCTAGTAGTATAATTAAATAAAAATCAACCACTCACGTTGTGGTCAATAATGTGGTTCATTAATGAACCATAATTAATGATCCATTAATCCCATGACCAATGCAGTTAGACAATGAGAGGATCAACTCATTAAATTAACATAATTAAATTTCCATCGTTACACTATGGATCCACTAATATCCACTGAACGGTGTAAAAAAAAGATCAAAATAACTTATAGTTGTATTTTTTAAAATGTCAAAAAATTAACTTTTTTGTCCGACCCTTTCTGTTCAATGGTATGATTTTCCTTTGTGAATTATGGTGTTGTGAATCCAATGGTGCCCTCATAATTTCAATCTAAGCACTGGTTAAAAATATATAAATTCCCTCTAGCACGTTTACTGAATGTAGCTTAAAAAAAGTAAAAAAGTCTCATACGGGATCTCTGGGACATGGTATTACATGCCATCAATTTTTTCAGTTTCGTAACAATTACAAATAATTAAAAAAAATTATAATTAACTAATGAGTCTTTAAAATTAATCTCATGAGTTAATGTGATATATTTTATTGTATTTATTTTCAGTTACTTTTCCCTATTCAATTAATTTTTAATTTTTTTTCTTGAGAATGCACCATAGTGCACACCCTAGGGTCGATCTCAAGGAGGCCACTCACAGGCACTATTTTCCTGTTGTAACTAATATAAATCTTACTTACTAATATATATTGGGGGAATTTGAAATTATTTAAATGAAAAAATCATTCCACAATAATTCTACGTTAGTAATTAGAATTCCAAAGCAAACCGAGATAAAAAGAACTAGCAGAAGATATCAGCGGTGAAAAAACATTGATCTTCAGACATCCCCTTTATTAGTGTCAAAAAATTTCATCAAATTTAATTCTCTAATTTATAACTCCAAAACTCATGTTATACACTTATTTTGACCATAAACTATATTGAGTTCTCAGTTATAGGTGTTTCTCCAATTAAGTGTGTAGTCCGATTACCCAATGACCACCGGGAAATCTAGACATATTGTCCTTACCGATATCAATGGGGATTGCTCAAATAAAAAAGTTTAATTAATAAAGAAATAATTTATAAATCTTCAGATGATAAAAAATCCAAGAAAAATTGATGAAATTGAAAACATGATAGAATGATACCTTATTCATTCTTGCAACAAATTTGATGATGATTTAAAGGAAAAGTGTATAAAATAAAAACACACTCTCAAAAGGGAAAATCCGCCGATCTTCACCACCCACCACCAGTTGGAACATAGCCCATAATGGCGTGATTATTGGTGGAACTCTTCTTCTACAGAATAGAATCTCCCACATAGCTCCCTCTGGTCCAGGTCACCCCTAAATTCTTTATAAGGCTAGTAGGGCCCTATATTTATAGGAAAAATACCATAGGAAACAAGAAGCATCTGATTTTATTTTCAACGTCCTGTAATCATTATGAAGTGTTCCTTGGATACACATCATGTACTTCATATCCATATTTTTTTTCATGCCTTCGGAATCCGCATCTGCATCGCAATTTACGTGTTGATCGGTACACGACTTGTACTTGGGTTACACATCATGAACCCTCTTGAACTATTTTATCAACCTCCAGAGTCTTCTTGAATGTTTTAAGAAATTTAATTTTATATTTTCCCTAAAGGTTATAGACAATTTGGAGATGCGTTTATATATTTATAATTTAATCACTCAATACACATTTTTTATCCAAAAGTTTCCAAACTTTTCTCATTGTTTGACTCATTTAATAGAATCTTTATTGATTGACTGTTCAATTGAAATTGGACATGGATTCTCATATCTAAGTAATAATTCATTTCAAATAAGTATCAATTAATTTTTATATATTAATCGGAACTTATTTCTACATTACTAATGTGAGTTCCACCGTGATATTTAGAAAAACATTCCAAAAAGGACTATTTATGTGGGGCTATAGATGATCGATTCATGATCTTCTCCAATTGAAAATTATTTAGACAATAAAATAAGGTATCATAAATATTAATATCAAATTCTGGATCAATATTTGAAAATATGATTGAAATAATAAGGTTGTGAAAATCTATAAAAATGATATAATTATGCCATTTTTTCATTTGAGCTCAAAATAAGAAGAAAAACTAAATCTATGATAAATACCAATTAAATAAACTATGGTGTATTTATAAAAAATAAAAATAAATATAAAATAAGTGAAAATATTTTCTTCATCAATCGCCCACACTAAACTATTTAATTCCCTAGCGATTATCATATATTAAAAACGAAATTCACACAACAATAAAAAAATGAAAAAGAGTCAATGGTCAATTACAAAATATAATTCCATCATTTTTCATTTTTGAAAAAAAAAATCTCATTCATCATAATTACAGAAAATTAAATTTTTTTCATCTTCCTAAAAAAATTTGTAAGAGTGCAGCTTTCTAAGATTAATTCTGGCATTATGATAATAAATGGAGATTTCATGTATCACCATAGTCTTGTAAAAATTCTCATATCACCACAGAAAGAAAATCGAAGATTAATTCAATCATGAGGGAACTAATTAACTGTTCAAATGATTCTGTTGATTAGGGTTAGTGGAAAAATGATTAAAATAATTTAATGAAAAAAAGATTATGTATGACTCTTGAGTACAATGCATGAATAATCAAGTCAAAAAGTATGAAATTTCACATTCAATACACCTAGGAATGTCAAATGCAATGCCACAAATTTTTTTTAACATTAGAAATGTCCCAATAAGTGAATAAAAAGAATGATATCATCCATCTTTTATACTTTATTTTATTTTTTATTTATTTTTTAAGGCTCCAAAAAGGAACAGATTTATTTTCCTTTTTTTATATATTTCATAATGCTCTAGAAATCCATAAATTTTATTTTCATTATTAGTTTTTGATTGGGAACCAAATGAATCAAGTGAAGAATAATGATATTAAAACACATAGAAAATTATTTTATTCCCAACTACCCAATATGTTGAGAAGCACCTCACATCACACACAAATTAAGCACATCCCAAATAATTCACATGAAAGGCCCTTCCCACACACTCAAACTGAGAAATATCCATGTAGAAATACTAAGAGTGCAGTTAGCTAAAGATAAATAGTTTTATAACGTGGCTTAAACCTATAAGAAAATTCATGGTTTCTATGGGATAACGAAGGATAGATGTAATGGTGGGTATCAAGTTAATATGTGACAAGAAAAAGTAGTTACTCAATAATATAAAAAACATTCCATGAAATCCAAATCTTTGAAAGAGAAAAATCGCATTTTTTGGTTCTCACAAAAAATCCATGTTTCCCTCAAGAATGTGTTGGTATTAGAATGAATATTTCAATGTGGTGAGAATTCATCACATGACTAAAAAAATTGGGTCAGTATTTAATGGGCCTGGATTTCAGAAATTGGTAAAACTCATAAAAAATACTCAAAATCAACATCATATAACATTATTTCACATCAATAATCACATAAAATCCATTTTTTCAAAAATAATTTCAAATATCTCAAAATAAATTACTGTGTGAAAAATGATCAGATTATACATTAAAGCACAATGTTCTTAAAGGATGAAAAAATACAAGGTAAAATCACAAAAAAATACTTATCAAAATGAAAATCCCCCATACATAAATTTCACTACCCCACATTTCAACCTAATAAAAAATACTTATAAGATAAAAAAACAAAAAGAGGAAAAGATAAAACCTGAGATTATTTATGGAATGATATACTTGGATTAATCTCTTAGATGCAACCAAAATAATCATGAAAATCATGGAATGAAGCAAAACATAAGAAAATTAATGAAAATGAAATGGGAAGGGGAAATGAATGGGATAATTCATGGTTTGACCTCTAAGCTGGTTCTAGGTTTTAACTACCCTAGTTAGGCAGTTGCAGTGGGTTTACCCCAATCTGAAGGTGGATGGGATTTCATGCTTAAGAAATCATGAAATATTATTTTTCCCGACATCGGTCAGTAAATTCAAAGAGTGAGTACTCCAATAAAAAGAAAAATATTCCCAACCCCTATATAAGATGAACAAAAAAATTTTAGATATATAGGGGGAGTGAAAAGATTATAGGGATTCTCCCTATATTTTCAACAAAAAGAGTGGTTCCCACTGATAATGAATATAGATTAATAAGATATGGCTTCTAATTTGGTTCTGTTTTATAAAATTTCTCATCACGAATTTATTATTTAGAGTCGTATTCCTTGTTTTCACTAATTCACAACATGAATAGATCCTGTATTATCTCCACATCTAGAGTAGATTCCACCTCTTGTTCATCCAAAGTCTAAAATAGTATGTGTGAATGCACAAACTCATTACAAGGTAGATCAGTTTCCAATAAAAAATTAATAATATTTGAATACAAACAATGATTATAAATTAAATCCCCCTAAAACAATTCAGCTTCCTTCTCTATTTCCTCATGCAAGGAAGCTTGGAACTCATTTTTTGGAGAGGTAATTGGATATTAATGTATGAATTTATCCTAACCAATTTATTCATCAATGGAAGAAGGAAAAATCTTTTCATTCTATCCAGTTTTACTTTGTTTCTGTTCCCTCTAAAATTCATTATGTTCTTCAACATTGGCAGCCAGCAATTCCATCATCTGGCATGCTTTTTCAAGCATCATGAAATTTGTCTCTATTTATATCTTCAATTTTTCCACCCTTATAGGCTTACCATAAATGATATCAATAGGAAAATAATTATCGTAATCATAATAAAATCTATATTGGAAAAAAATGAAATATATGTAATGAAATTTTTTTCTTATGTTTTTAATTTTTATTGGATTTTTATGAAAAAAAGTGTGTGTAAGTTTTTGGCCTCCCCAAAAATTGTACCGATTTTTTAGTGATTTATTGTCATTTTTACCTATTCAATTAAATTATTTTTCCTAAGAATTCATCATAGTGGCACACCCAATGGTCGATCTCAAGGATGATGCTCAGACGTTGTGTTTTACTGTTGAAATTAATATAAAACTGATATACTAATATTTATTTGGGGAATTATAAATGATTAAAACAAATCAAAATGAAAAAATAAATCTACATTAGTAATTATAATCCCCAAGAAAACAGAGTCAGATAGAAAAAGATAAAGATAATAGTAGTGGATAAACATTGATATTTGGACATCCCCTTATTCATTTTAATAAGTATATTTCCAATTAAATTATCCAATGTATAACCCAAGACCTTATGTTATACACCTATTTTTTACAAAAACCATATTGGGAACTCAGTTATGGGTGTTTATTCGCTTATGATAGTTTTTAGATTACACAATGTCCTATGAGAAATCTAGACTAATTGTCCTTATCGTGATCAATGTGAATACCTCAGCCAAAGAATATTAAACAATAAAAAATCATTTTTAAATAATAAAATGACAAACAATCTAGGAAAAATAGATGAAATTTAAAACACTAGGGATGGATTCCTCAAGCTATCATGAAAACCACTTAAAAGAATATTTAAAAGGAAAGCATTTAAATTAAAAACAACAACTCAAAAGGGGAAAGTCCTCTAATCTTATTCGACCACCACTGTTTGGAGATTATCTCGTCATGGCATGATTACTGGTGGAACTCGTCTTCTGAATAATTCCATCTCCAACAGAGATCCCTCTGGTTCCATTCACCCCATAGTGATTTGGAAGGGTGGAATGGACATCTATTTATAGGATATATCATGTGGTGAACATGCAACATCACATTTAATTTTCAGCATACCATTTTTTTCATGCCATATACCTAGGGTACAATTCTATTACTTTAGATTCATGTTTTCTACCAAGTCTTTTGAATACACTTTCACATCGAAATGGGTGTGTCGATCGGTATATGACTTGTACTTGGGTTACATGCCATGTACCCCCAAGAATGGCCAAATCATCCTCTAGAATCTTATTGAGAGTTTCAAATTTTAATTTTCTATTGACCTAGATCATTTTTGTGCATTTTGAGATCTGGTTAGATATTTATGATTTAATTATTGAATATGGATTTTTCTATCGAAAAGATTCTTAAATTTTCTCCCTATTTGACACATTCTATATATTCATTAATTCATGAATTTGAATTTAAATTTGACATGGATTCCCACTATTGAGTGGGATTTCCAATCCATGTAGAATAAATGAATTGGGATATGTTGATCTGGATTTATGGATCTATTGCTAATGTGGGGTCCACAATGTTGTTAATAAAAATATTCCACAATGAACGATTTATTTGTGTCCATAGATTTTCAATTCATGAACTAGTCCAGTTGATAGTTACTTACTCAATGATATAAGGGACCTTATGAAAAATAATCTCACAATTTGTTTCAGTATATTAAATGATATCATTTAAATATAAAAGTCATAAAAATATATTAAAATCAATTAACTAGGACATTTTTTCATTTGAGCTCAAAATAAGGCAAAAACATAAATATGATATAGATTCACATGAAATAACAAAATTGTGGTTTTATAAACATTGTATTTTAGACTAAATATGTGAAAATATTGGCATCATCAATATTCATGAACATGATTCTATCATTTGTCAGAACATTGGGTGCTAGTTGACTACTACAACACGATGTTTCATTTTTATACATTTCCACATTCCATGATTTTTTTTAATGCTTCATCCAATGATTATGATGATTATGTTATGATTATGATATGTTATATTGTTTCATGTTCTTATCTATCCTTTTTTTGGGATTTTACTAGATCCCTTTTTGAAGTATTTCCTCAGGAGACTACATAGACCAAAGATAAGTCTAGAGACAATATGAATCTGTAAAAAATGAATTAATTAAATGTTTATGATTATGTTTTAAATGTTATTTTGGTCATATATTTCTAAAGACACAAAACCACTTGAGAAAATCAGGGTCCCTATAGTTGGTATCAGAGGCACAATTTGGATAATTTGGGAATAGGGATTTGAGAACTGTAGTGAAAACTCTAGTATGAGATTATGTATATTTAATCACAGAAGATTCTTCACTAAACATAGGTATCCCATAAGATATTCTTTTACTATTAATTGCACAAAGTAATAAATTATTTTTTCATGACTTTTTTACTTTTCTTTTTCCTAGCATTTTCTATTTTAGAAAATAGTGGGATCTAGGAGAATCCCGACCAATAGCTCGTGAGAGGGACAAAGCAGTGATTGCCTAAATGAAATCCCCAATTCTTTTGGATGTGGAGTTTAAAGATTTATGTATATTATTACCAAGTTTACTCTGATTATGAATAATAAACTGAAAAATGTGGAACAAACTTCATCACCTAAATAGAGCAACTAGTTGTTGAGTTTTTTATGCGGCAATGAACACTGATGTTTAGTGGATCATCAGATCCAGTAGTTGTAGAATAGTGGATCAAATTAATGGATATGATCTATTCTCTACATCAATATTATTAGATGGACAAAGTGAGTCTAACTATCGATCATCTTGATGGATAAGTCGAGTAATAGAGTGCTTTGATTAATAACACCAAGCTGAGAGAAGAAATTGAAGAGATTGAATGGGAAGAAATTAAGATTAAGTATTGTAACAATTATTCCTGAGAAGTCCTCATTCAATGATGTGTAGATAATTCATAGAGCTCAAGAAAAGGAAGGAGAATATATAATAGCCTAGGAAGAGAATTTCACACGGCTTTAAAGGTATACTTCATGTTTTGTTATAACATTGACATAAAAATCGATAGATTATTTAGTCTATTAAAACCACACCTTTGAAAGGATATTTAAATTCAAGACTTTGAGAGTTATGAAGAATTGTTTGTTGTGCTCTCAATGTAATCTTGTAGGTTCGAGAATGTACCCATGGATATGGTGACAATAAATGAATGGTTGATTTTCAAGGTGTAGAATCTAATGATAAAGGAGGGAAACAAACTCAACCACCCACATGGAAATAATATGAGAAGAATCATCATGTTAACTTCCTAAATTCTTTTAGTAAATGTATCTATGGTGGTAGAGAAGTCCACCATACTCTTTCAAGTTGCAAATCCGTGATAAGTCAGAAAAATGTTGTGGATGAAAGGAAAGTACCACCCATGGTCCAATGCTACAACTATAAAAATCAAGGGAACTGTGAAATCCATTGAACTAATCTTTGATCCCACGTGGGTAATCAGCTTCAACATCCACCAAATCCATATGAACAAGGGAAGCAATATTTCATCACTACTCTAGAAGTTGACAAAGAAAGTGATATCATATAAGGTAAAATATCATTTTACTGTTGAATGTAAAATTAATTATTTGATTCTAGTTCTACGCATTACTTTATATCTTGAATTTTTTCTAGAACTATGGAATCGATTCCCCAAAACAGTGACATAGGGATGTGTGTAAAAACAAAATGTGGTGAAATCATTGATACCCATGAGTTGGAATCCTCTATGATTGGAATATGTGGGAATATTTTTCTAGTGAATCTCGTTATAAATCCCTTTGTAGTATTCGATCCTATATGGTAATTGATTGGATCTTGTTATATAGAAAACATATCATCTACTAAGAAAAGGAAATATATTTTCATATTCGGAACTAGCCAATGATCCTCCACAAATCAAGGAAGATCCTGAATCATCTTTGAGAAATCCTTCTATTGTGTGGGTGTTTAATCCCTATGATGAAGCATACCTCACTCAAATATATGATTCAAAGGAAAGTTTCAACCTAAAAAAATGAACAACTTGAGTGAATATAGTGATATATTTCCTAAAAAGATACCTGAACATCCCCCAAATTTTGAGGTACAGTTCTCCATAGAACTCATGCCCGTTGATACTGTTATCTCAATGAGTATATGTAGGATTTATCATATCGAACTGGAGGAATTAAAGATGTAGCTGCAAGAGAACTTTGACAATGGGTTCATACACCCAAGTGCATCACTAGGGTTGTGCGTGTTCACACTGTGAAGAAGTATGCAATAATGAATATGTGTATCGATTATCAGGAACTCAACAAGATCACCATAAAAAAAGTGTCCTCTTCCAAGGATTGATGACTTCATTGATCAGTTGAGAATAGATCAATACTCCTAAAAGGTGGGTCATTATTTTAGATAGGATCGGTTGAAGCTGAAGAAGGAAGACATTCATAAGAATGCCTTTTGTACATGGTTTGAGTACTATGATTTTCTGGTGATTCCCTTAAGACATACAAATATCCTTATAATCTTCAGGGATTTCGTGAATAGAGTCTTTATAAATTACCTTGACATGTTTTTGGTAGTGTTTATTAATGATATTCATATCTACTCCAATAGTAAGGAGGAACATGTAGAACATCTTAGACTTGTGTAGGTGACATTTAGAAAGGAGAAGTTATATACCATGTTTAGAAAGTTTGACTTCTGGATGAGAAAATCCATATTCATGGGAAATGTGATCCCATGGGATTGAATTCTTGTGGATCCTTCAGAAAGAAAGGCGATTTTGGAATTTCCCAGACCCTCTAGTGTTATATAAATCCAATGTTTACATGGATAAATAAGGTACTATAGTCATTTTTTAAAAAAATTATCATGATTATCCTTCCCTATAACTAAGTTAACTATTATAGGGGTGACATATATATGGATGGAATTATGTGATGGAACCTTCAAGGATCTAAATAGAATGCTGATCTCTACACATATATGCACATTACTGATGAGTGGAGAATGTTTTATGATATATAGTGATATTTCAAGGAATGGTTTCTGTTTCCTACTCATGAAAATTGATAATGATATAGAATAAGCCTCATGAAAGTTGAATATCCATGATCAGAACTACCCAACGATTTTTATAGAGCTACCAGTTGTGGTTATTGACTTTAAAATATAGCAACACTAACTCTATGGTAAAAAGTGTGAAATGTACACTGATGAAATGAGTTTAAAGAACATATTCATACAAAATAAGCTCAACAATAATCTCAGGAGATGGTTTGAACAAATCAATGAATATGATTTCCTTATTCACTGTCATTTTTGGAAAGGTGAACAAGGTTGTTGATGATCTAAGTAAAAAATAACATGCTACTCTATCCATGTTGTGGATTGACAAAGACCCTATCTTCATGGGTATTAAAAGGATTGATTTGGAAATAAAAAATTTAACAATACAACCTACCTTGATGAAATGACCAACAATTTATACATGCGATGATAAATGAATAAAAAAGGGACTATCAAGAGCAACAAAAGTGGGAGAATGCAATAAATTCAGGGAAGCTACAAGAGTACCAAATTGTTGATGATGGTGTTATTCTTTTTGGAACACATATTTGGGTACCTTTGTCAACAAGGATAAAGAATGAGCTTTTTTATAATACACATAACTCACCTTTATCAATCCATCCGAGTGGCACCATGATTTACTATGATCTCCAATAACTCTTTTAGTGGGAAAACATGAAGAAGGATATTGCAGAATATATCTCATGGTGCTTAATATGTCCTGAAGTTAACGAGAAGTGGAAAAAGTAAAAAGGGATGATGAAACTATTTTGTACACCCATGTGGAAATGGGAGAATGTCATTATGGAGTTTATCATGTGTCTCCTGAAGTTTACGGTTAAATTTTTAGGAATTTTCTGAAATGCATTATTTTTTTGGGAATAGTGATATTCAGTAATATTCAAAATATGCTATATAATAGAATTTATACATCATGCTTGAGTCATGGATGATGTAAATGGACATTGGATTAAACTGACATTGACATATTACTATTTTTAGTCATGTGAATTATAACATTTTCTTGTCTTTTAGAGAATTACTAAATTTATGAATATAATATTAAGAAAACCCTCCCCCTGCACTATAAATACAACCACTAAAAAAACTCATTTCCACACACAGCTCAATTATTGTTCATTATCTATGTTATACTCTATTATATTCCCAAGATCCTCCCCTAAATTATAAATCGCATGGTCTCCTGAAAGACCAAATAATCTACCCTAAATGGGCTCTCCATGAAGACACATTCAACTGGTATTTTCTATATCTCTCTCTTCATTTAAATACCTTTCATATTTCATTTATTTTTTTCTCTTACCATCAACTTATCTTATCAAAATTTCATGATAACTCAAGTGTGATTTATATTCCAGTATAGTATCATGTTAAAGGAATATTTTTTATTATAATCTTCTCTCTCTATCTCTCTTTTTTTATTAAAATGAAATTGTTGCATGTGATGTGTTAATTTACTTACATCATGGGATATGCACTTTAATTTTGTATCATGTCCTTCATGAATGAAAATAAAACAATTAAAATGGTTGAAAATGTACTGAAATATTTATTTTTTAACCATCATATTTTATAGAAAAAACTTTTATACATTATGATAAATTATAAAACAAAACATGTACATTGTGATCCAAAAACCGCCCAAATTAACCTAAAGCGATGATCACTACATTTTAACTAACGATTAATTCACAAGGAATCTAACATAAATCATTAAAATATTATTTAAACACCATGAATAACATTAGTAATAATTAATATAAATTCTTTATGACTATCCATGTTGTACATGATCTTTCATTCATGTGTACATATGAATCGTTCATGAAAACTAAGAAAAAGAACACTCCGGAACAATGAATTTAATCACTATAACTCATCAGAAGGCCCAAAAATGAAAAAATGAAACAATAATGAACCTAATTAATGTATAAATTTCTCAAGAATTGTTAATTAAAGAATATAATGTCATTATATAAGATATTAATGTTATGAAATCATTTGGATATAAGGTAAGGGGAATTATGGAACCCAACATTCATTCATCGAGTTTCCCCACATTCACCAAATATTAATTATTTTTATTCAACAAAAAATATTTATTCAACATTATCTTACATTTTATGGGATAAACATTTTTTCAACTAAAATTTATATCAAAAATACTATTTTCTAAAGGAAATATTCTTTCAAAAAAACAGATCTTTTACTTCTCAATCAATGAAAATTGTTCTATGTCAAGAATGTTATTCCATATTTATTTTGGGATCCTAATTTTCATGAATGTTTGGTTTATGAAATGAAACTGATTTCTTTTCTATGGGTTATTTATGTCCATGATTTATATATGTTCTATGTGTCATGAATGATACTGATAATTTTAGGATGTGACAGGTGCACCTGAAATTATATAGTGGAATGTAAATGTAATTATGTGATGTGTGCACCCAGAATTATATAGTGCTCCAATGAATTGGTAATGGGATGAATATAATGATATAATGTAATATATGTCTGAAAATGATGCTATATTTGTTTCACAACTATGTGTGGAAGTTCTCCACTTAGACATGAATCTTATTTTTTATACATTTCAACATTCAATGACTTTATCTAATGATTTTTCTCATGATTATGGTGATGATGTTATGCTCAACCTATGATACATTATTTTATGTTCTTATATATCCTCTTACTAGGATTTTAGCTCACCCCTTCTTCTGTATATCCTCAAGAGACTAATTGTACTATAGAGAAGTCAAGAGCCAATTAGATGATGGAGAAGAGGGAATTAAATAAATTTTTTGGTTTATATTTTTAAAGATATTTATGGTCCATGTTTTCCCAAGAAACTAAACATTTGGGTCCTCTTTGGGTAATTATATTATGTTGTTTATCATTAGAATTATATAAAGGTAATGTAAGAAAATAAGGGTCCCCATATTTGGTCCATAAAAACCAGATCAAATGTGTCTTCAATAAAAAGGTTTTCCTCCATTAATTTCGCCATAAGGAACTGTTGTTGTCTCTCAGAACCGCAATGATACTAGGGATAAAGTCTCCAATGTTGGATCCAACGTTGAAAGGTCCTTACATCATACACAGGGTCTACCATAATGTGTCATACTCATTAGAAAAAAATGATGGGGGTGTGTCCCCCCCCCCCCACCAATGCGAGATTTAAAAATAAATAATTTTCATATCTATCATAAGATAGCGAGTTTACATAAATGAAATCCCACCAAATCATCCTTACCACATGGAATTAAATTTTACGGAAACATACAAACCACATGATACTAAAATATTTAAATAAATCTTTACCACATGATGATAAACTATATAGAGTTGGTCCTTACCATACAACATAAAAAACATGGAAAATGTCTTTACCATATGATGTACAACTGCACAGATTAGCTTGGTTACTTATGTTTTCATGCTAGGTTTCCCACTGACCATGTTTCATGACATGAAAATAGATGACTTTGATGAACAATGTGTGGATTTAACCCTTTATTCAAAGGATACATAGTGGAGAACGTGCCTCCATTAAACTGTATAGTTGTAACACTGATATTCATTCATGTCAAGTCACCCATTTCATTATCAGAAGATGATAAAATACATCAAATATGACTTTTCAGACCAAAAATAATATATACATATGTTATATTACTAAATACACATTGATTACCATTTTCAATTATATAAATAGGAAATCCTCTATCATATATCTTATTCTAGCCAATACATTGTAAAAATCCCCATTCATATCCTTATTTTCCCTCTACGTGATATGAGAAACCCTTAACATTACATGTTTTTCAAACATACCATGTCTCATGCTTGTTTATAAAATTTTGAGGGTGAATCCATGTGGAAATAAGGAATGATCAGTTGTTCTAGGTTCATCATTTCTCTAAATTCCAGACCTGAAAAATCATTCCATGATTCCCAGCTGCACGATACAAAATAACACTGTTAATTTCCCATGTAGGACATAAAACCATACCTTCTTATAGACATCACTCGAGTGGACAACATCTGTTATTATTGGTCTCTTAACACACCACTACTGAAGAAGTATGTCTGACAAGATTCCCATCCTCACGGGATGCAATGTGACACCCAAATCATGAATCCCAGGTCTAGTCAAAACAAATAAAAAAATTAACCTCTCCACCTATAGTCGAGACATGCGTAGTATGTTAATTCCATATTATTTATTTTGGGATTGATCCCCATATTCATGAGGTACGTATTGAATCCATAACAATCACCCCTGGTCCAAGTAGCTACATTTTTTAGATTCCACATTGGTTTATCATCTTCATCATCGCATGACATTAAATAGCATAAGATATCAAGACATACAAGTTCCATTATTCCAATCATCACCTGATACATTCTAACACCAAAATATGTAATCCTTGTTCCGACTAAAAACATCTATTAAAATAATTCTCACTTCTACATATCAATAAAACCAATTTAGAGATCTTTCCATATAAGGAATTTGGGCGTCATTATTCCCATAATTATATGATATGTATAAATTCTCATATTTCCATCCTTGGGTCTTTCCAAAAATACCATTTTCAGGTCTAGGAGCACACACCATCATCACATGATGTTAAACTACACAACAAATTTTATTACTGCATGGGATTAATGTGCATGAATTAAATCCCAACTAAATAATTTCTATACTATGCATAAAATTACACTTTATCATTTCTAATTAAATTACCAAGAGTGACTTACTCTAATAAACCAGACTATGAGTTTCTTTAATCACCTTCTATGTACCCCAACAATAGATCATACTTCATGTATCAAGAAACTAAAATTAACATAAACCATATATGCACCATAGAAATGATAAACATCATAATAGGACCCTATATTTCACTATATCTGTATTCCTATGGCTCATGCATGCAAAGTTATATACGTCGACCAAATGTGTCACTATGAAAAAGAAAATTTTGACACTTTTGAGACATAACTTCACCATGGAAGAACTCAACACGTTAGTGTGAACTGAACCACATCTATTATAATTGTACCATTTCATTACTCATGACCTATAGAAATAGATCAATGATTAAATTGTTATTAATTTACCAATGATAATGATGAAAGAGTACTTTAAACCCTAGTGGTATTAATAAGGGTTTTTTATTATCATACTCCATATTAGTTCCATGAGCATCATGACCTTAAACTACCAACATTTTGTGTTAAACAATTTGAACATAAACTCTATCCTATAATGGATCTAATCAAAAGGCCCTTAACTACAATACAAAGAGACACAAAATATGACATATTGAAAACCCCCAATGGTAGGACTAATAAAAATTCAACACTTTAGTCAGTAAAATCAACCTCTTTATATTTTTGGAAAAAATATGTTTCCAATAAATGGGGTATAAATATCATAGGGTATACTCTTTAACCCTATCAAAATATAATCCTTGCTCACTGGACATATTGGTTTATCTAAATGATAGATTAATTGTTTTTCACATCCCTCATCATGGTAATATGCTCTATAGGTGGTGAAAAAAAATGTTTACGGTTCTTGAAGCATCCTTAGATATCACAATTCCAATAAATCACATTTCATGCTTTTGGGTGCCTTAGATCTCCATAAAAATTCCAGTTAGAAATGACATCTTTGTTCAAGGGAACATTTTACTCTCTATTCATGTATGTATATGGATCATTAATATATATTTATGGTCACAAACTAATGAATAACTCCAAAAAATGACTATCTTTACCCTTGTGTTCCCTAACATCATTACGACAGAACTCAACACCACATTATGTATTAACTACTCAGGATATGAATTTTCCATATATTCCTCATGATTCATGTTCCTTAGGAGATGAAATAATTTTTTTTGTACCAAACTACCTTAGAGGACATGACAATCTCGATGATAAGTAACAATTTGTGTTCCATTTAGCATGATCAGAATGAGACACAACTTTCACAACCATTTTATGGACCACATATCATGATTGGAATCTATGAGATGTGGGGCTCATGATTCATAATTCACGAGATGAAAATATAAAGTGTGTCGAAATCCATTCTTGGATATCCTTCTTCTCTACCCAAATTCATAATCTAGATGATGGAGTCTTCACAAATCATTCATGGATCTCAAAAAGTACTGGATATGATCTTTTTTTACCATGATACTGACATATGAGGGCCTTGACACACTAAAAACTGAATATCCTCCTTATTATAAATAATCTTCAAACCTTTTGAGCCCTAGAAACACTATGGTATAACCTTACATATTAGGATTTCATGGGAAATTCCCAACATGTGTTCCCCATATCATATTCATGACTCTGTCTTCTGGGATATGAAATACATCACCCATATTCCAACTATCCATGAACACATAGTTTCTTTATTATTTCACCCCTAACAAGATAATACCTCAATAAGTATTCCAAAACAATTTTAAATGACACCATTATTCAAGTGTCCTTTTCAAGACAATGTATTTCTTCCTATGGATCCTTAACATGTGTCTATGATCATCAACAAAACGTGTCACTCTGCAGAATTGGATTTCACATCCGTGTGAGCTCTAGAAACAAGATTGTAAAACTCAACATCCCATTTTATTTAGAGTGCTCTCAGGCCAGCCTATCCCGTATTCTATATTCATCGAAGGTATGAACTAGATGAAATTAAAATACCACACATAAAATGTCCTAACTTGAAGTCCCTAAACTACAACACATCAATGTTCTGTGATATATTAACATAATCTAAAAAGCATCAATGGACCCTGATAAAACAACATAAGATATATAATATCAATGTTCCATGGTAGAATACCCTAAAATACAACACATCAAAGTTCAAACCTAGAATATGCTAAACTACATCACATAAATGGTCCAATCATGATGAACCTAAACTAAATCATTAGCATGTCCAAGATGAAATAACCAAAACTAATGCAATAGCAGTCCCACTCTAAAATACTATAATCAATTGAAATATCAGGTCTCTACTAATATACCCTTAACTAATGTAAAATATGGTCTGAGATATAATGACTTAATGTAATCCAATATCTGGTCCAAACTAAAATTACCTAAACTATAACACCACAGAAATTTAACCTGTGATAATAGAAAAGACTAAAAGGAAAATCATAAGTCCTTGGTGAAAAATAATGTTATGGTCATCAATCCTATTAGCATTGGAAAAGGAAAGAGAACTCTCCCTCTGAGACACATATGGTCTACCCAAATGATCATGATACAAATTACGTTATGTTATGATGACATGAACATATACATTTGTACTAAATCTCATTTGGGTGGGAATTTATGTATTCTTCACTAAGGTATCAGTTATGATTTATAAACTCAAATCCATACATTCATGTTTATTTATTATTATGTAATGTATCAAAAACATTGGATATTCACATACTATCAAACCAATTAATAATACATGTACATCATGAATAAAATCTAATTGAAAAATATACTTTTCTGAAAATTAATTCAATGATAATGTGTATAATAGGAGTAATCCATCATCATTTAGATATATATAGAAAATTATCATATATTTACCATTGATTCAGATTCAATGCATCTTAAACGAATCAAAGCATTGGTGGGGGAGGGTGGGGGGATTGACATTTATAATCATGCAATACACGCATTTACTTCCAAGGACACATTTAGTGTATATGAGGAAATGGGTTAATGATGATGTACACCATATTCATCAATCTCGCCTTGTAGGATTTCCATCTTTCCTCTTTTTCCAAAATTGAACACCTAATATTAGAAGGACATCGATAACATTAGCTTTCTCATTCCGTAACACCTTGATGCTTACGTCAATATCAATTATGTCTTGCAGATAATGTCAAGGTGCGGTAATATTTTGTAGAAATATTGTTTTGTAAGGCTAACTTGTGTATCTTACCTTAATTACAATAGAACTCCTTTGGCATGCACTTCTATATGAAGAATGTTTTCATATTCAGAGTAACTCATGTGATGTACCATAGACACCAACGTGAACAATATTGAAGGTGTTCATGAACTAATTATATACCAATTTCAACGTGAATGAATATGGATAATTGGGGAATATTATGTGATAGATAGATGATGGAATACACCACCATAATCATCTTATCTATGTTATGGTTTCCCTAAATCAATACTAGAAATTATGTCAATGACCAGTCTCCACAGCATTCTCTAACCACAAATGTTGTGTTCATATAGAGACATTCTTGTATATTACATGTAATGATGTTGGATTCATGGGGTCTAAAAAATTAAGCTCGAATGTGTAGCTCACATCTCTATCTGTAATATGTGATGTTCATAAGTTCCATTCCCACATGGCCTTGTGAATGGTTAAACATCTGTTAATATTTCTATAAGATGTAAATATGAATTTAGAAAAGAAATCATACCTTGTGAGTATAATGTTAAATAATGATTACTTCATATTTATATATAATTCATGAAAAAAACTATTTGTACAAATATAATGTTTAAAAAATATACACTGTGTGATGAAACTGTGCTGCATAATCTTAAAACCCCCATGTTTTGTAACATGATGACGTGAAACCCAAATGAGGATATTCTATCCTGAAAATACAAGTGTGCCTTACATGAAGTTACAAAATGATTAATTTATTTGATCAAATACCTTGATGCGACATTATTTTGAAATTTGATGTGAGGAAATCCAGTTCAATGAATGTTAGAGAATGTATTCAGGAAGCTCCAACATTCTCAAATGTCTCAGCAAAGCACCATAAATAGTTTATAAACACTAAAGGGATATTGACATTTGAGGGACGATCCTTTTAGGTATAAGAAAGATCCTTTTTCCTAGAATATATAGAGTCTTTAACCTATATAATGGTTATATAGAGAGGCATATGCAGGGAGGAATTCAATAATTCATTTACAATAAGGGGTGAGATTCCATGATCATCCTTCACGCATGTATTCAGGTGAAGAGTTGAGGAATTGGGTAACCAATCTTACAAACTAAAGAATGTAAGTGTAACCAATCATATGAAAGGGTGTGGCCGCAAATATACTTTCATTTGAAGAACTATTATACTAAAATTATTCATATTCATGATATGATAGTACTGATATCTTTCATATCTACTACTTTATGTTAGAGAGAACATCATCGTGAAGCCTCTACCTAGAAGGATATTGAATTACTGTATACCTAGTTATGCTATGAATTATGGATAGCGGCTCATCATCTAGAAATTATAAGGTCAAAAATAATTTATTTTATTTACCATAAAATACTAACATGAATAACTAAAAAGACATGATTCACCATGCTGATCCAATTGAATTACATACTAAAAAGAAATGAAAAATTAAGGTGTGCATGATAATCTCCATGTCACCCTTAATATCATCATGTAAAGAGGATAAATATTCTATGTGCATGTGTTTTGGGATTGGCTTATGTGACATTTATTTGATAGCAAGAAAAAATAGCCATACACCCCTTTGTATATGGACATGACTTGGAAACACCCTTGGTCATGATATGGAATCATATATCCAAGAACACACGACGTATCCAATGAATATAAAGAGACTCTTCATGAATGTATCTATATTCTATCAAATGATCTATCATAGAATACAGAACATATGAAATACCAAAAAAGAGACTATCATTGATAATGAAAACATATCGTCAATATTTCCATCAATGAATCTGCGGTGTATAGATAACATGTAGAGAAAATGTCCCGGAAAATTTCTGTATGCCATCATGAGATTCGTCATGGATCATGCAATGTCTGATAGGTGCACCTGATGATTGACCAAGACAAGGTGTGTTTTACATCAAAATATATCATATTGGTTACATGGTATATTCATGTAAAGTAAGTGGGAGCTGGATGCCAAAATCATTTGAAAATAGAAGAAAAATGTATAAAATATAAGAACCCCTTTCAGTCGTAATGATAATAGAGTGAATAAATAATGGGAAGGGTGATAGTAATATATAACATTCTAGAACACATTTGATATAATAAAAGATGTAGACTAAAATAATGTAAAAAATATGGGAGGATTTGTTTGAAAATCGTTGTCTTAAAGATCACATGAGGTTCCCCATGAGAAATGAAAAGCATCTCAAGACCATGGTGACATGACCACCTCATTGCATGAAGTCCCTTAGGTCTACCATCCTCATTTCATAAATGTCCTCGGACATAAATTATCCATCATACGGAGGGACACGAGTATGTCCAAGGATCGTTGTTATTCACGTTTCACTCTCTAAGAAAAAACATATTGGGTTATCCAGGAAATTATTGGGCATCCTCATAGGACCAGTGTTGGTCAAACGATGCATCACCAAAAAATTGAGCAATAGTCCTCAACATTAGTCATAAAATATAACATGACTTTCAAAGATTATAAAATAAATAATATAAATAAAATTATGAGGATGTTAAATCCTTTCATGATCATAAAATTATAGGGAAATGATAATAACATCGATATAATAGACTCACGAGAACCCCTGACAAGCCAACCCGATCCAAGAAAAGCTTTATGAATATCTATTTTTTCTCTCAGAAATTCCCAAAAAATGTACAAGAGATCACACAAAATTCCTTCAACAGGAACCCTAGTCTTTCGTGACCCCTAGGAAATTTAAATATTACATTATAGAGAACTTTTATTAGGACATAATTATACAAAATTTCACCAAAAAATTGAAATAATAATGGAATCATTGATGGGAGGGTATGCGGTCCCTAAAAATCAGGTGACCCCCTCGGATTGGTCGATATTAGAAACACATAAAGGCACAAGGCATGAAACACCTTTAATGTCTCCAGTAGAGATCCACATGAGATACCCCATGAAATGTGGAAAACAAATTGGTTAGAGATGCCTATTAATTTCCCAGCACTACATAAAAATGTTGGGCCTCTTTACATATTGATTGCTTCTATGAATGGGAGAACTCTTGTAATATCCCACCAGTTTTAGAGTGGATTTCTTTGAGTGGATAATCCTACAACCAAATAATCATCCTGTCAGGTATGATCGGGGGAGCATCCAATGTGATCATCTGTCTTGTGTATACACTCTAGGTAATTATCATATATTAGGCAGAGGACCTCTAGTGGGACCTAAAAAGGTCATTCGGCACATTTTCTAGCACATGTGAGACATAAAACAAGAAAAAACATATCCAAGTAGTTATCACTATAATGTTTATATAATAGTATAGTAGATGGGGGATTATGCTAAAAAAACATATATGATGATCTTATGTGATTCACAGGAACCATACAAGATAGGAGACAACACAATGACATGTCTCCCAGATTAGGTGACACTCCTTTGGTATACTATTTAGATCGTGTGATGACCCATGGACATATTGAAGAAATTCATATGCCCCCTTAGGCATTTCACCATGGTCTCACAAAACCCAATGAGTTTTCCATCATAGTCATGATGTTCTCTTTTGTCATGTAATCAACCCCATATAGAGACACCATTAAATGAT
Organism: Viscum album; assembly: GCA_963277665.1. Taxonomy (NCBI): domain Eukaryota; kingdom Viridiplantae; phylum Streptophyta; class Magnoliopsida; order Santalales; family Viscaceae; genus Viscum; species Viscum album. The sequence continues at coordinate 325,458,184 of OY728156.1, forward strand.
AGTAATTTCGTGTGATTGTACACGGTCATGTGAACTGGCTCTTACAATTAAATATAGGAAAACCATCGATGTTTGGTGATGATCTCCGTACTATATAGATAGGACATGAGACACCCTCTATGTATTCCACCCTGACTCTCATGGAACCCTTCATATGTGTCATCTTTCTCTCACGATGACACTAGAGAAAGATTTTTGGGTTATGATACACCATCTGGACAAGCTACATGGTTTCATGTGTTGGAATATAGATAATTTTCCCTAGGTATTGCAATCTCCTCTTGAAAAACTAGCCATGATAATAAAACACTCCATATATATTCCATATACGATATGCGATGTCCCTTGGAAAAGCCAATCGAATCATGTAATTTTCCTATGGAATGTCTGTATAACATTCTATGACATGTCAAGAGGGGAATAAATGAATGATTAGTGAAAAATTATCCCATGTCAATAATGCAATATGTCCATGTCTACAATGGAATCTGAGGACTTGATCACCTTGTTCATCCTTTGTGTGTAATCACCAAACATAAGTCCAACATTAGTGTGTTGGCCCCGATTGTCAACATAATTGGATATGTCGAAAATTACATGAGAAGCCACATCATGTAGGAGTTGAAAAATTAAACTATGATGAAACTGATTACTATTATAAACATGATATATAGGATTCCCTCTTATGGCCAATGTACCTTATTAAAATACACAATGTTAATTCGAACACATAATCACCATACCCATAAGCAAGGGGAATAGTTATTTTCAATATGTTGTTTCTCACATCCATCATATCTCACATGGGATTAGGGAGATTAAATGATATAATTTCTTGCATCAAAGACTATAATGAAGACATCGGAAAATTCTGAGTGTAATCCCTCATATAGATGGACAATGGTTATTTTACCATGATTATTTCTCACAATGATAAGTCAGATTCCTTTAGAAGGCCCGATCCAAAAATCCAATGGGAATACACATCAGTAAAATCCCCTATAACTTCCCTGAAATTTAAATCAACAAACCCCAATAATTTCCATGGATTTATCAGTACTTCATCCCTCAAAAGATAGAGAATTACCATAACAATAGAATCTGTGATTCCTTCAATAACCATGATACGTAGGATGCCTCTCCATGGCCTAAGCCTCATATTAAATATCTCATGGGGAGTCCCAATACCTAAGACCAAATTAAAAATTTGTGATTTTGATTATTATATATCATTTTTTCCTAAAACTGATCATAGATCGAGTGGGATTAGGGATTTACAATAGACATCTCATTGGAATCATTAATCACTTCCATCCAGTGAAATGCCTGTATGAAGCCCAATGAATGAAATGATATAATCGTATACCATATGATAGATTCTACTTTGGAACCGGTCATAAGGGTTTGATAAAAATATAATAACTCTCACTCCTTCCATTACAAGGATACATTGGAAATATCATTGAGTCTCAATCTCAAATATCCATCAGCCAACTTCCCACAAAATTTTTTTCTCCACATTATGTTAAATATATTGGGTATGAAAAAATACATGAGTTTTTATTCCCACAATAACCATGAAATATAGTATTCCTCATAATGGATCAATACACTATTTGAGAAGAGAGTACTATAGTATGCAATAATTCACCTCAACATGTTGTGATGCGCCTAACGTCCCATCAACTCGATCAATGTGATTCCTTAAGCATGACTAGGTCTAAAACCACAATTGAACAACTACATTTGGAAAGCAGTTGTATATCCATTTCTGGATGGGGGGATCAATTTTTTATGAGAATGGTTATTGTAAATCACTGATAATTATTGTGTATGAAATTATCCCCCCCCCCCACAACAAACAGTCAGACAAGGCCAAACATTAACCACGGTCACCCACCTAATCCGATGCAATTCATCCAAAAAATTAAATCAATCAGATGGAATAATCATAATAAATACCCATATAATGTAAGCGGTGAAATAATATTTCATCTCAGAGAACATTAAAAATATATCATATTTAATCCAAATAAAAGAAGTAATTAAATATTTTAGATGTCCATATTAAAAAAAAATTGATCTCAAATATGGATTTAAATGAGAAAAAAATTCCCAAAAGGGTATATATAATTGGGTATATAATTGAACTTTTAAAATAGAGATTAAATTATTGGGTAAACAGATAGTAATGAAATGATGAATGAAACTCGAAATGAGATTAGCTTCATTTCAACAAATACATCGTTTTTAGCATCCAACATAGGTAACTCTGGGCTTAAACAAACCACTAAATAATATTATTTTAGTTTATAGTCAAAAATAACTTTTTGTCTTGTATATTTAACCATAATTATCTTCTATAAATAATATATCTTTTTAGATGAGTATTAAAAATGTTTGACAAATACATCATTGAGTATCAAAAAATATTAGTGTATTTGCAGACAATATACAAGGCCTTTTAATTTCATGAATTATCCTAAACAAATCTCACAAATTTATTCCCATTCATAAATCCTCATATACATACTATTCGTAAACATTTCATCAAAACCTGGTCAATAGAAATAAGAGAAAGGGTGAGCTTAAAGGCTTAGTAACAATAAATATAGGTAGTCACTATCAATGATCATATAAATTGAGAAGAAAAGAATAATGGTATGTGATCCTGAATACAAAATAAAATGTATATAAACAATCATTCATTGTTAATAAACATAATTATTAGTATAAAACATTATTATTTCAAAAGACATGAATATGAAGACTGAAAAATAATTATTATTATATAATGAACCATATGTCAATGTTATAAATGTCTAGTTCTTCCATACATATAGAAACCATTTAATATGTTATGGATAACTATTGAGAAAAAATATCATAGTGGGTCGGGCATCCCAACATATTTCACATATTATCACAGATCATCCATCTACTCTTATATCCCATGTTGGATCAAGAACATCAGATATTTTTTCTTATTGTGGAACAATCACATCGACTTACATCGAATTATTATCTCATGAGATACAATTATTTACATATTGAATTAGAAGGATTTATAATTCTTATTCAACAAGTTACTAAAATAAAACCATGTATATGTGTTCCATAATCTAATTAAACATATAATTTTATAATAATATATCTAAAGTAAATGTGTGTCATAAACATTTCATAAATCTATCATAGATTAACCCATAGAAAATAAATTGGGTTAATATACATCATGTAATAAGAATCAAAACCCATCTAGATGTAGAATATGGATATTAACATTAGATTATATAACCAATATAACAGAATTAACACAAAATCTTGTTATTTTTGGGTAATATAATTAACATAAAAATATCATTCCTAAAATTCATGTGGAACATTATATTTCTACTTTAGAATTAATTTTTTACAATATAAAAATTTCCAAAACATTATGGGAAATATTTTATTGTAAAATAACTATGGAATATTTTAATGGAATCATCGAATCGTAGACTATTCTTAACATGGGGGATCTATTATCACTCCTTATAAATTAAAATAGCTCATTATTTTAAAATAATTTTAAAAAATAGAAACTATATCATTCAATAAATTACAAGAATATTCCTTTTAAAAAAATTTCTACAAAAAATGATCAATAAAATAATGGAATTAAAAAAAGGGTAGTATTAAAAATATTCAAGAACCCTATATTAGAGAACATCTATATGTAAGAGAATGATTCAAGTCCCAATAAGAAAACATAGTCATTTTTTGTTAAAAAAATTATTTTAGTTGCTTGTGTACTTAAATTGCTGAAAATGAAATTAAAACATGTATTCTTGAGATATAACCATATGAGAGGAAAAGTGAAAGATAGTGATCATATAAGGATCATATAATATCTTCATATTATTATCATCCATAAACAATAAAAATTTAAAAATATTATTGAACATTAATCCATTTTTAGTTGTTTTGACTATCTTCATACATGTTCGAGAATCATGTAATATAAAAATAGTGTTAATATAAATTTATTATTAAACCATATATATATATATGAAAAAATTTATGATTAATTAATGGCATATTATAAGTTATTTATTAACAATCTATTATTATAATAAATGTTTTGGGCAATAAAAACTTTGTTTATCATGCACATTTTGGTTCAGATGTCTTGGTACATATACAATGATAATTGGTTAAATATATCATGACTTTTATTCATGATATAAATATGAAATATATTAATTATAAATATAATAATATTCATTCATAAAATTTATATGTATAAAAATTAATTACACCATTAATGGAGATACTATGACATACATACACATTAATAATTTTTTATTTTTTTTTACGAAAGAAATAAAAGGAAAGTAAATAATTAATCATTATTAAGTAAAAAATATTATATCATATAAATCATATATATTCATTAAATCAATCATTATTTCCATCAATGATAAATGGAAATGAAAAACATAATTAATCTCTTCGTGGAGGTGCTATTTAATATGTACACCCAATAAATGTTATCAATATACAAATATTTATAATATAAAAAGGTATATGTGATGTTATTAAGTCATATTTATAATTTTATTATAAATATAAAAAATATATCTAAGATATATCTATCATTATATCCATCAGTTATTGGCGGTGAAGGCAAATGAAATTCATCTATTCGCGAGGCCGTAGCGTGTTAATAGTCGACGAGTGATTTAATTTCCTATTTGGTGGATGATTAGATGGATAATGGTTATGAAATTTACATAACAAAATATTAGTATATATATGATACTATTTCCATTATTTATTAGTATTATATATGTATTTTAATGTGTATATGAATACATAAATTGAAAACGATTTTTTAAGAACTATACATCTTCTTCTGATATATTACATAGATTAATACCTAATTCCATCCTATGATATATTTTCTAATCATTATAGGGTAAAATGGATATATTGATGGATATATGTACTATATTTTTTGTTATTCATAGATCAAAAAATTCTCTATATGTGTAGAGGTGATATTATGGGTGGAGTCCTTTTAAAATTGAGGTTAGTGAATCACATGCACTTTTATAATATTTTAATATTATTTAAGGTCACATTCATTGAAAAAACACTCCATAATTTATCATATTAACATGTGGTAGGGTTAAGGTCAAAATAAAAAAATAATTTGTGGTTTAGAATCATTTTATGACATTTCATGCTTTATCTTTATAGTTTAACCATCAGTAATCATTTTTAATCCTTAATTATCCTAAAAAAGTTTGACACTTTTTTATATTCATTATGAAACAAAATTATGGCTCAATATTATAATAATATTAATTAAATTTATCATAAATATGTAATAGATTTTATAAAACTTATTACGTAGATTTCAGATAATTTAATTTAAAATTAATATGCTCACCATGATGAAATGTTGTTTTCCAGTCTAAATGTTTTCATAAGTATAAATTTTTTTTATGAAATATCATCATAACAATTGTTAAAATTAACTACATTTTATAATTCATAATATAATTGAACTGATTTTGTAAAAAAGGTAATACAAATGGATCTCTATATATGGTTTAAATAATAATATGTTTTTTAATAAAATTTGGTAATTTATACAATTAAATAAATTAATCATTTTAGAAAGCTATTAAAAAATAAATTATAGACATCATTGAAATTTTTATTTAAATAATAGAGTTTTTTTAAACAAATTATTGAATGGGATAAAATAAATTTTCAAAAAGTGATAAAAATGGGGTGGTTCAAAATTTTATAAAAAAACATTCGAGCCTAAAAAATGATTTATACAAATAATATTCCTTGAAATAATTGTTATATTGAAGATAAAACATTTCATTGAATATATATTAAATATATTTCAATAAAATAATTCAGAAAAAGTCATCAATTTAATTTAATATATTAATTGCATATTGAAGCGTAATAACAGTTTTTCAAAAAAAATCTCAATTATTATTAGATAATTTTTATTTAAATTTATAATAAACTGATTAAAAATAATTAATTATATAAATATTTAATATTATTTCATAATTTATTAATTCTGGTTTATATTTTCCATTATAATGTATATTAGATAACTAGCACGTTATAATTTTTAATAGTATATAAATGATTATTTAAAAATAGAGTTCTGAGTAATGTTTGATATAAAAAATATATGAAAAGGAAATTTCTTAAAATATTATAGTGTTACATTGTTTTCAAATTATAAAATATTATCCCATGAAATTATATCACACTCATATAGACAAATGAGTATACTTTTACCACATGAAATCATCATGTCCACATGAAGCGTCCGTAAATTGGTGGGTTCACAAAAAAACATTGACCGTTTGAGTGGGCTTGTTTTGTACCACATTAGTTTTAAGATAAAGAAAACAATTATATGAATTATCACATGACATATATTCTTGAAGTAGTAAAAACTCTGAATTTGGTACATATTAAGAATCAAATTTTTACATCCCAATGGGAGCTATATGATACCCAAACTGAACATGAGAGGGGTGTGATCGATGTGAAAAATTATAATCTACCATCCCAACCCAATCAATAAACATGAAGGAGACATTATACCTAGGTTTTAGAATTAAATTATTCCAGAATCTCATAACCATATTCTAGGGAAAAATTCAAAAAGTAAATTATCAATATCTTCAATCTATAGATCCCACTAATTATTATCAGTGTAATGTTTCAGTAAAATTTATACTACCCTCATTTCTTTTGAATATATCCTACCATATATATGATTTATTTATCTATATCTTGTCCCAATATATTTATTTTTGAGACTTCATACTCACATAATGGAGTTCCAAACATATTTTTCTATATGGGTTTATAAGGATCCATCTAACTTCTCAATAGAATGATATTTTGGTATAAAAGCACAGTTAAAATGAATGTATTGATCCCAAAAACCAATGAATTATATAATACATTATATAAAAATATCCTCCCAGTTATGAATAGTTTTCTCAGACTGAAAATCACTCTAAGAATCATAAGTTTAGGAAAAAAACTATATCTAGATGATAATAAAGGCTACTCTGGAAAATGTAGGTAATCCAAAAATCCTGATCAGATACAATACTGTGTGATAATCTGTAAAACCTTATCACTTTACTATGATGAATTTTTTATACCTGAGCAATAGATATGAATTCCCTGAATGCAATGAAGTGCTCATAAATTTTACGGTGTTTGACTTTAACAAAAATATAATTGTGTCCATTAGATTATTCGAGGAGTCTAAAAAAATAATCTATAGTGTTATTTTCTAATTTTTATATTTCTATGGTTGCCGGTGGTAAAAAAAACCCATATATTTGTGGCTTTATGCCATAACATTTTGGTATACCAACCTTTAAGAATCATATTCTATAAATCTTTCATAATGTTTTCTCACTAAAAATATACATTCCAATCACTATACATCTTCATACATATGTGATGAATATTGATAAAATAAATATTAGCCTACTCAAATTGATCATTCATCAAATATTTTATATAAGAAACATATATATGGTTCCCGAATCTTATTATTCCATTATAGTAATATTTTATCTTCAGATTATTTCTGACCATCTTAAATAGTTCGACATCATCCTTCTAGAACTATTTAATCATTCAATTTATAGATAGTTGAACACTAATTTTAAAATGATTTAAATAATCCATATCCATCAATATATATAAACCCATACATTAGAAAGAAATTTTTTTTATCTTCATCATAAATAATCTATCATGATCATTTCAACTTTAAAAACTGATAACCATTTTCACTTTATTTGGGTGGTAATGTATGGAGTTGACATAATTTTTTTAGCACCGACAATATTACCCAACTCATATTAAAACATTTTGATTTAATATATACCATAATAAATTATGTTCATAATTTAAATCACATATTTATTGATAATGGTAATGACTCAGTATCTTTATTTAAAAAATTACAACAGTCCACACCAAAACATGAGTGGGATAATTTTATTTAATGTACCATCAATTATCCTAAGTCATAAGGTCTAAACTTATCATTATAAATGATAATATATCCTATTCCCTTCAATGATCCATTACTATAAATTATAAACACTATTCCACAATATGGTAATGTAATCACATATGGAAAACTTGTATTTTCTGTGTGAAAGTATTCAATATTATAAGGAATATTTTTATAGTGAGGTATAAGGGAAACATGAAATTATAAAAAAATTAATAGTAATTAAATTATAAAAATATTAAAAATATTAATATCATGTCAATTCATGTTTCCTATATATGTTTAATAACTCTTGAATAGAATCTCATATAATAAATTTGAGACAGCCATTGAGTCAAGAGTATTGGTTTTAAAAAATTCATGACCTAAGATTAGTCAGCATAGGATGTTCATTTAAGGTAGTATATGGTGTCTATGTCATGTTTATTAATTAAATAATTAAATATTTAAACTATTTAATTTAATACAGATAACACAAATCCTCTCAATAAATACCTTGTTATTTAAATTCACATTGTAACCCACATAACCCTAGCATAGTAGAGTGGATGAAGGGATTTATGGACTTTATAAGGAGCAAACCTTTAACATTACATAATCTTTAGTTAAGACAATAATTTTACAATATTTCACACGGAGGATCATTTCATGTTTATATATTTACATAATTAGGCCATAATTACTACATAAAAAACCATATAAATACAAATAGGACACTTCCAATAGTATCCATTTAATGACATTGGTTTTTCGAAAAAGAAACATAATTTAATATCCCATCTAATCATCATAACTTATAACTGACATCATTAATAATAATAATATCTATTAAATCCTTTGAAAAAAATTTAAATAAATGAGATGACCAAAAAAATCTTAGTAAGGGATACACAAGTCCTAGAAACATTTATCCTTCAGAAAACATGTAAACCATGAATAATTTATCGTAATGTAATAATTTTCACCTTTAAGAAGTAGTAAATACTCTTCAATCAGTGTACAATCATTGATTACATTTTTTTATTCAAAATATTACCATAAAACCCATAGAAATCACAAATAACATATTACAGTAACTTGTAATGTAATCATACATAAATGGAATAACCATATGGTCTACTCCCACAAATATCACTCTTATAAATGTAATGGATATACCACTGACTTTAATACCCAATACATTGGATGTTATTATATAACCACCATTCTTTATATGATCTTGGAACCACCCATCATTGTTTTATCATGTAACCTCCCATCTTCGGTATATCATGTATCCACCCATAAAATTTCCAAGTACAATTAAATAATCATAACTCACAAAAGATATCAATTATCAACATTTAACTCATAAAATATAAATTTAAATAAGAATTAATCATTTCAAGTTACTAAAATATTAAATCCACCTTCAAAACCAATTTTAATTCCAAAATACCAAATAAGAGTATAAGCTATTTCTTTTAATTTTAAAAATTATTTATGCTTATTGAGAAAACCAAATATCAAATAGTAGTTACAGTGGATGATATTTCATTATCACAACATACATTGAAAAAAATCATTTGTTCATATTGTAATGAAAGTAAAATTCTTCATAAAATCACATTCCTTTTGAAAAACATGGAATGAATTTAAATTCACTGGTTTTGATTATACACCATATAAAAGAATATGGTATATAACATCAAACTATGCCTCAATGGAAGGAGACTCAGATGAATTCCCTTACAATGGCCCCCTTATAAAAAACATTTGAGAGAAATTTCAAAGATACCATTTTAAAACATTCATGACCATGAAAATATATTTTGAAAAATTATTTATAAAACATGTACATAATATATAAATAATTCTAAGAATAATTCATAAAAACATTATAATGATATTTTGAGATACAAATCAATATGCCACTTGAAAAATACATGAAAGAAAATTAATAAATGGTAACATTAATAAAAGCACACAATATCATGAGAATAATTAGGATCATGATATAATATGTCAAACGGTAGTATATACACCATTTAAAATTGAATTGGTTCATAACCAAAGATAAGTCTCAATTGAATGTAAATTGATATTAAATCCCTTACATGGATCCCATTGGGAAAAATGTTGAGAGAAATTAAAAAGATCACATTTTAAAAAATTCATGTCTATATAAGTACATTCATTATCAATATTTTTGAAACATGAACATAATATATAAATATTCATATTAATGAATCATCAAAACATTATGATGAGGTTTTGAGTTAAAAATTCCCTTACCACTTAATAAATAATTGAATAAAAATATTTAAATAATTTTCATGACCCGTCCCCCGGGGCCAGTGCTGTGACTACCCCAAGCCAGCCTTCCATAGGATAGGGGCTAGCGACAAGCACCAAAGGCATATTTCTCTAAAACTAGGAAGGAATTTCATTCATAACCTATAAACACACACAACAAGATAAGAAAACGAGTAATCTGCATAAGGATCAAGTGAGTACCATAAGTAAAAAGGGGCCAGAATACAAACCCAATTAAAAAGAACAAGTACCACTGAAAGATGAGTAAAACTGAGGAAAAAGGGAAAACAACTATTGGGTCGTCCTCCGGGTTCCTACCTAAAGGGTAGGTACAAATCGCCTACTCAGCACTCCTTGTCCGTCCATCTCCTCCGTATACCAACACATCGTATGGTCTACCTCTAGGTACTGTATGGTCCTGGTATTCTCAACCTCTATCAGCGTTGTCTATCTTCTGCATCCAACACAACGAGGTGCGGGCATAGCCCCTACTGGGCTGAGTATAACTATACCCAATGGGGAACCCGAGACCCACAATGTCTCACAAAAAATCCAACAAGGATAAGCCACAAAGTTTGAAATCAACATATAACCTTACTTAATTATATTCCCATACATATAGATAAGTTATCAAGTGATCCATCTCAGTCATTATGAAAACACAGAAAAACTGACTCATCTCAACCAGGATTTTATTCACATTATCCAAACCTCAGCTATTGGAGAACTCCATCTCAATCGAGTAATGTGGGCCTACCGCATCACACATAGGTGTTTCCCACTAACCTTGGACTGCTAAGGTACTCCTCCTGTCGAGTACCATGGGCCTGCTGCGTCAGAAAGAGGCGCCCTCCACCATGGGTCTGCCGCCACAACCAGGCTCTCCCCCTCATAGCCTTCAAAGGTAATCCTACTGTCGAGTACCGTGTCTCTACCGCTACTACCAGGTACTCCTCCACCGTGGGTCATCCGCCACAACCAGGTGCTCCCCATCGGGCTAGTCGAGTCTTTCTGAGCCAATCGGTTAGCAGTTTTCAAGTCTCATCCAGCTACTAGTTCTCCACACTCTTCTTTCTCATCACCAGAAGATCCACTCCACAAGCTACTGTTCAATTCTATAGCTTCCACGAAGTCCCATGAAGAAGTATCCCAAAGATCTTCCGCATCATAAGGGTCTCAATGCAACATATGACACGTCAATCAGAAGCCCATTCTGTGAGTTATTAGCCTTTTAGTCCAGGGGGACCGGTTGAATTTGTGCTCTATCCAACTAGACCATATCCCATATCAATCCAAAACTCCAGTGGAGTATACTCAAAAGGACCGTCTCACTCCAAGATTTCCAGCGGCGCTGACAGTTTGTCAAATGGACGTCTGGGGCCAAATATATGGCCAACGGATCGTAAATGGGTGCAACCCAGCAGGCCATGAGGGACCGTGGAGAGACGCAAGGGCACGAGTAAGCTCGGCCCTATTTAGTTAGGGGCGCCATGAGGGTAGGGCCGGTTTGGAAGAGGGGCAGCGTGGCCAGGTCGTGGTGGTGCGACCGACAAGGGCGGCGCGACAGGCGGGGTGGTGCTGCCGGCGGAGCGGCATGACGGACGAGGGCGGCGAGGCGGCTCGGGCAGTGCGGTGGGTGAGGGTGGCAAGGTGGCGTTGACGACTTCTGCGGTGTGACCAGGGTTAGGTCGATGGTCAGAATGCCGTGGTGGGGTGGTCGGGTCGCTGAGGCCACGTGTGGCGCAGCCGTTCCCTTCGTCACCTTCGTTACCGTTTCGAAGAACACCACAAAGAATGTCGGCGGGGGGTCGGGCCATGTTTGTTTGACCTGCAGCCTCTGTGTTTAGAGTGGTATCATTTGGCTCATCAAGAACATAAACAATGAAAAAGCATGTAAGATATCTTAAAAACATCAATTCCCAAAATCTCTCGTTAACAATATATTCCCAACCCATGTGGGATAACATTCGCGGATCAACATGATAAACATTTGGTCTAAATTCTTTATTTTAGAAGGAAAGAATCATGGGAATAATATCATAATTAAATAAAATCCCTACCTTGTTCATTGTTCATTGACATTAGTGCGAGAAGGAAGATGTCGATCTGTTGTAGATGGGCACATCCCACATCAAAGGAGTCCGAGGAAGATGGTCGAAGGAGGTCATTCTATGTAGTCGAAGGCGTTCATTTTCGGTGTTCTTCATCGGTGGAGCTTTATTTGTTGGGGAGCGTAATCCTCCTACTGTTGGGTTTCACCTCACATTACCAGCACTTCATCGCTTGGTGAAGCAATCCCAATACCTTTTTCAAATCTCAAAATTTATAGGAGATTGGGGAAGGTATGTAAAGATCATGGAATTTATGACGGTTCATTTGTTAGAAACCTTCCTAAATTCCAACGATGCAATTAATTGATTTAAAAGGGGGTTAATCCAACATAAAAAAAAGTTATAGGGTTTAATTTTATGTTGACACATAAAATTAATTGTTAGCATTTAATTTTATGTTGACACATAAAATTAATTGATAGCTTTTAATTTTATGTTGACACATAAAATTAATTGATAGCATTTAAGTTTAGGTTGAAACATAAAATTAAATTGAAACAATTTAATTTTACGTTGAAAAATAAAATAAAATTGTAGTCATTTAATTTTACATTGACAGATAAAATTAATTGAGGGATTTGAGGGGCTTCCCCCCCCCCATTATGAGGGATAAACCTCAGGTGGTCCCCACCACCATAACTCTTGGGAGGTTAATGTGTGGTGTTTCCCACCACCACAACCTCTCATGGGAGGTTAAGGTGTGGTGGTCCCCACTTCTAACTTCCTCATGGGTGGTTACAATATGGAAAGTAAAATAAAACATGTTTTTATTTTATTTTATTGTTTTCACGAAAAACCCAAAAACTATCTTTCACCCTCGACCAACTGACGTCGAGGTAAAAGTCTCTTTAAAAGAATACCAGTGATGCAAGTCCAACGGTGCCCTCATATTTCATTTCCGAACACCAGTTCAAAAGTTATAAAAACTTGCTTGAACATTCACTGAACATATCTGAAAAAACTCTAGAAATTTATTCCGGGAACACCGGGCCTCAGAATCACTCACCATCAATTTTATCAGACTCGTAAAATTCCCATTTAATTAAAAATATTACATGGAAATTCTAGGTCTTTACATTCTCCCCACCTCAAAGCTCTACATCCCTGTAATCCACAACTCAAACTTGGTAATCAAATGGGGGTACTGTGCACAAATCTAAGCCTCCCTCTCCCATGTGCTCTCCGGGAGGTTCCCGTGCCTCCAGTGAACACACATCAACGGTATCAACCATCCATGAAGGACCTGCTCCTATTGATCCTCAATATCCACTGAAACCTCTGTAAAGGTCGCCCCATTGTCGACATCTAGCTCTTCGTGGTCGATGATGTGGTAAGAGTCGTGCACGTATCCCCTCAGTAGGGATACGTGGAAGACGTCATGCACCCGGTGCAACTTATGTGGAATAGCTAAGAGGTAATCCACCTCTCTAACTCTACTGTGGAGCTGGAAAGGTCTGATTAACCTCGAAGATAACCTTCCGCCTCAGCCAAAACTCTATCGACCTCATTGGGTGAGACCCGTAGAAAGAGTAGGTCATTATCCTTGAACTCTAGAGGTCTTCCTCTCTTGTCATCATTTGACTTCTGCCTACTCTGTGCGGTCTTCATCCACTCCTGGAGGATCTTCACCTTCACTGTAGTAGCTAATACCAACATTGGTCACACGAGTGCTGACTCCCCTGGGACAATCCTGCACAAAGGTGATCTGTAAGGTCGCTCATGCAACACCTCAAAATGTGTCATCCCTATGGTGGAGTGATAGTTCTTGTTGAATGAAAACTCCACCAAGGGTAAGTGATCCTCGTAGCTGTGACAGATGTCGAGGACACAATCATGCAGCATGTCCTCAAGGGTCTGAATGGTCCACTCAGTCTAGCCATTCGTCTGAGGATGGAAGGTAGTGCCCAAATGAAGCTGCATTCCAAAAACCTCATGAATCCCCTTTCATATCTGGGAATTAAAACGTGCATCAAGATCAGAGACAATCATCAATGGTACTCCATTTAACCACACAATACCTTTTAGATAGAGGCATCCCAAGCTCTCTACTAATCCCTGCACTCTGATCAGGAGGAAGTGGGCCTACTTGGTGATTCGGTCGACGATCACCCATATCGAATCATGACTCCTGGATGTATGTGGCAGTCCCATCACGATATCCATGGACATCCCATCCCACATCCTCTCTGGGAACTATAATGGTTGAACTAAGCCTGCTGGTACCTGATGCTCTGCCTTCACTTGCTGACAAGTGAGGCTTCGAGAGATAAAATCTGCAATTTCCGTTTTTATTCCCAGCAACCAGTGCTGTCATTGGAGTTCCAGGTACATCTTCTCCCTCCTAGATGTACCGATAGAGGGGATGTGTGGAACCCACTCAACACTTCCTCCGGAAGTGACACTAGTACCATAATACGTCCTCTAAAGAGGATGATGTGATCCCCACCTTCAAAAAATACATCAGTTTCCTGCCCTGTAGATATCTGAGTCTGGCGTGCCTCGCAGTCAACTTCCCCACGTTGCGCCTCCCTGACTTGCTGATGAATTGGGGGAGTGACTGTAAGAGACTGAAGAAAAGCTCCTCCATCTCTATCCATAATAGATATATGCAAAGCGGTCAACTGCTCCGTCATCTCGTGTAGCAGTTGTATACCAGATCTCCTGCTGAATGAATCTGCTACAATGTTCCCCTTCCCTATAGTATAGACTATATCGATGTCATAGTCCTTGAGGAACTGAAGCCAATGTCATTGTCTCATTTTCAGGTCCTTCTGAGAGAAGATATAAATGAGACTATTGTGATCAGAATAAACAGTAAAACATTTTCCTCTGAGATAGGGTCACCACATATTCAAGGTGCATACCACTGCATCAAAATCCATGTCATGGGTAGTGTAGTTCTTCTCATGTTGTCTCAGCTTCCTAGAACTATACATGATCACAGATTGCTCCTATATCAGACCACATCCGAGTCCGGTCCCAAATGCATCGAAGTAGACTACGTACCTTGTGCCTTCATCTGGAAGCCTCAAGATGGGGGCACTTGTCTGCCTCTACCTCATCTCTTGAATGCTCTGCTCGAATCTCTCCGACCACATGAAGGGTATCCCCATCATCGTCAACACTGAAAGTGGTGCTGCTTCTTTGGAGAAATCTGGAAAAAATCTCCGATAGTATCCAGCCAGACCTTGAAAACATTATACCTCTGTCACACTCCTAGGTGGATCCCAAGCATGTACCATGTCAATCTTTGAGGGATCCACTGCAACTCCAGCCTCTGAGATGACATGTCCCAGAAAGTGAACCTCTCGGATCCAGAACTGGCACATAGATAGCTTACCATAAAGCTGCTGCTCTCGAAGTGTGTCCAGTACTACCTGAAAATGGTAGGCATGATCCTCCTCATTAGTCGAGTATATCAGATAGTTGTTGATAAAGACTAAGAAGAAGCAATCACGATACAATAGGAATATCCTGTTCATGATTCCCATGAACACTTCTTTAGAGATGGTTATGCCGATTGTCATAACTAAGAACTTGAAGTGTCCATAGAGAATATGAATGTGGTCTTCTTCACATCCTCGTCTCGTACTCTGAGCTGGTTATAGCCTAACATGAGGATTATATTCGAGAACCATAGTACTCCCTTCAACTGATCAAATAGGTCATCAATCCTTGGGAGTGGGTCATTGTTCTTCACGATCACCTGTTTCAGGCGCTGATAGTGGACACAAATCCAAAAGCCCACATCCCCCTTCTTGGCGAACAGAATCGGGGCTGCCTTTGGTGAAAAACTAGACAGGATGAATCCCTTCCCCTACAAGTCCTCTAGCTATACCTATAGCTCGTGAAGCTCCGCAAGAGCCATCCAATATGCTGGTGTAGATATCAGTGTCGTCCTAGGGTAGAATTCATTGTACAAGTCAACCTCTCGGTGAGGAGGAAGTCATGGGACATCATCAGGGAAAACACCTGTGTACTTGTCCACCACTACGGAATAGCTCAGACTCTCCACATCAACAGTTCTAAGGGTAAGGCTAGCCAAATGATTAGTGACCAGCTGCACCCTCTTCTGGATAAGTCTGTCATGTGCTGCAAAGGGTCCCTTCTAACTGGTGAAGGTAAACCTGGTTCCATTCCTGCAGATACACCACACTTTTGTCCTAATACAATCTATTTGAGCATGAACTGTAGATAACCAGTACATACCCAAGATGACATCGTAAGGCATCTATGCCACTACTATGAGATTCTAGTTGAAGCTCTCGCCTCCTAGAGTAAGCTCACTCTACCGTCACCAGTGTGTAATTGTCGAATCTGCTCCTCTAAGAGTCTCTAGCCATAATGATCGAGCCAACGACTCCATCGAAATCTCTTAGCTCCAAACGAGGGTACTGGAAATGGATGAATAACTGAAACTTGTGTCTATAAGAACTATAGCTACATTGGAGTAGACACATATCATACCTTGAATAATCTCCGAAGCGCCATGATCGTAAGACTCACATGCCTGGAGCTGGGTTCTCCCATGTCCACTTGCTCCCGGTGGTTGGGTGGACTTCCTGGTGGTGGTGGCGGTAAAATCTCGAATCATCTCCCACTGCCAAGTGCAAGACCAGCTCCTCTGCCACGTCCTCCTACTCCCTACAGACCACCTCGATTGAATCTATGCCTCTACCTGGGTGGTCCTTCGATTGTCTACTTATCGTCAGTACGACGGGTCGGCTAGTCACGAGCCATGTGATCATGCCCACCACATGTGTAACACAGCCCGCTCCAGGCATATCTTTCTTTGTCTCATGTACCAAGCACAACTGAACCTGAGCCATGAGGTTGTCCACCCATAGGTCTAGTCCTCGTGGACCTCTATGACATCTTTCTACTTCTAGCTACAGAAGACTCCACTACATCTCGACTGGTGGTGTATATCGTTATTGGACACTGCTCAACAAGGAAACTCTCCACTATGAGGGCTCTCTCTAACACCCCTTCATGCGTCAGGAAGCTAAGTGAGATCAATGAATCCCTAATCTCCATCTTGAGTCCCCGCTCAAAGGATCAGGCCCTAAAGAATGGGTCCTGCATCATATCGGTGGAGTAGCATGAGAGGTCTGTGAACCTCGTTGAGTACTAAGCTGAAATCATGTTTCCCTACTACAGATGAAGTTTCTCATGTATGTACACTACACAAAGAGTCGCTGGGACAATCTATGCATGAAATAGGCTCTTGAAGTCTTCCTAGAGAAGCGTTATCTTGTCGTGGAACTGGAGCATCAAGATCCACCATCTGCCCATTGCTGCTTGTAGAAGGCTGGCAGCAAGACTCATCATAAGGTCTTCCGGTGTCCCTCTCAGTCAGAAAACTCTAACCATTTCCACCAGCCAATCCTCAGCCGCCAGTGGGTCCATTCTTCCCCTTAACCTGGGTGGCCTCTAGCACTGGAAGTCGTGAAATGCGCTCAACTAGCATGCATTGTCTGCTGCTCGGGCCGGTGGTCTATTCATGTGTACAACTCTCAAGACTCTCATTGGTCGTCCACGTGGAGGCATCTAAAAAAGAAACAGAAGCGACTTGGTCAATGTTTATACCTTGTGAGCTGACCTGGATGAGTTGTATTAAAGAAAACTTTTTAAAACACACAAACAATTATCATTTTCATGCACTAAGATAGAAATTAGTAGTCAGGGTCCTGGTGTATGGATACGTCAGGCACTACACCAATATTGGACCCCCTGATCTGAAAACCACACTCACTACACATAACACTATTTCTTAACAGAATAGAAAGACCAGAGTCTTATGTTTTGTAGTAGAACCGACTCCACTGATACCAATTTTTCACGACCCGTCCCACGGGGCCCGTGCCGTGACTATCCCAAGCCCGCCTTCCATAGGCTTGAGACTAGTGATTAACACCAATGTTGTATTTCCCTAAAACAAGGAAGGAATTTCATTTATAACCATTAAACACACACAGCAGTATACGAAAACGAGAAAACTGTAAAACCAACAAGTGAGTACAATAAGTAAAAATGGTCCAGAATACAAGCCCAACAAAAAAGTATAACTACAACTGAAAGACGTGTACAACTAAGGAAAAAGAACAGTTATGGGGTCTTCCTCGGGGTTCCTACCAGAAGGGTAGGTACATATTTCCTCCTCAGAACTCCGCATCCATATGTCTCCTCCATATACAGACATGTTGTATGATCCAACTTCGGGTACTGTACGGTCCTGGTACTCTCAACCTCGATCAGCAGGGTTCATCGTCTACATCAAACACAATGAGGTGCGGGCATAGCCCATGCAGAGGTGAGTATAATGATACTTAGTATGGACCCTGAGACCCTAAAGGTCTCAAAAAATCATACAAGGATAAACCACAAAGTATTAAATCAAAAGATAACCTTACTTAGGTATATTCCCATACATATACCTATGTTATCAAGCGATGCATCTCAATAATGAGGAAACATAAAAAAACTGACTTATCTCCACCAGGATTTTATTCACAATATCGAATCCTTGTCTACTAGAGAACTACTACTTAATTGAGTATAGTGTGCCTGCCATGTCACACAGAGGTTCTTCCCACTATCCGTGGACTGCTGAGGTGCTCTTTCTATCGAGTGCCTTGGGTCTACTGTGTCACACAGAGGCGCTCCCCACCTTGGGTCTGCCGCCACAACCAGGCACTCCCTCTAATTGCCTGTCGCGATACTGCTCTTGTCGAGTACCGTGGGTCTGCCGCTACAACCTGGCTCTCCTCCACCGTGGGTCTGCCACCACAACCAGGGGCTCCCCACTAGTTTAGTCGAGTGTCTCCTAGTAAATCGGCCAGTAGTCATCAGGACTCAGCCAGCTACTAGGTCTCTTCACTATTCTCCCTTTTCACCGATAGATCCACTCCACAAGATACTGGTCGAAGCTGTATATGCCACAAAGTCCCACGAAGAAGTATCCCATTGGTCTGCCACGTCATAGGGGTATCAACGCAATGGACGACACGTCAATCAGACGCCGAGTCTTTGAGTTATTAGCCTTTCAGTCTTGGGGGCCCTGTTGAATTCGTGATCGATCCAACCAGACCATATCGTATCTTAATCCAAAACTCTAGTGGAGTATACTCAAAGGGGCCATATTGCTCCACGATTTCTAGCGCCATAGACGTTTCATCAAAGAACGTATGGTGCCAAATATATTTTCGAAGGAGCGTAAATGGGTCATAGTGGGCCCTGGCCTGGTCCGACCCATTCGGACCTACCTGGCCTTACCCAGTCTGGGCCGAACCAGTTTGGGTTGACCTGGCCTGACCCCTTGGGTCTTGGATGGCCAGTTGGGTGGGCCAGCCCATTGCGTTTGGCCCAGCCTGCTAGGACCATCCCAATAGGCCGTGAGGGACCACAAAGAGCCTCAAGGGCATGGGGAAGCTCAGCCCGACCCAAGGTGTCTAGCCCTAGAAGGGCACCCCAAGGGGCTATTTTGGTCGGGGTGTCGTGAGGACGCAACTTGTTTTGTCAGGGGCAGCACAGCTAGGGCGAGGGGGTGCGGCTAGCAAGGGTGGTGCGACCGGGGCACGGGGGCGTGGCTGCTGAGGGGCGCGCGACCGGAAAGGGCGGCGCAACTAGCGATGGGGGCACAGGCGGTGTGACCGGCGTGGCCGGGGAGGGCGGCGCAATCGGTGAGGCGGTGCGGCCGATGTGGGCGGCGCGGCAGGTGAGGCAACTCGGTCGACGAGGGCGGTGCGGCAGGGGAGGCAGCGTGGCCAAGGCATGGTCAGCGGTCGAAATGATGTGGGGCGGCATGGGTCGCTGAGGCTGCGAGCAGCACGGTCGTTGCCTTCGTCTCCTTTGTCGTTATTTCAAAGAAATACACAAAGAAGATCAGCAAGGGGTCGGTCCATGTTTGTTTGGCCCGCACCCTCTGTGTTTATCGTGGTAGCATTTGGCCCATCAAGAACATAAAAAAAAGAATGATCATGGAAGATATCTTAAAAACATCAATTCCAATAATCCATAATAAACAATATATACCCAACCCGCAAGGAAAAATATCCATGAATCAACATGATAATAAGATTCTCAATGTTCTTTTTTTAGATGTAATGAATCATGGGAGTAATATCATACTTAAATAAAATCTCTACCTTGTTCGTTGTTCATCGACATTGGCGTGAGAAGGTGGGCATCGATTCGTTATAGACGAACATGTCCTATGTCAAAGGAGTCTGAGGAAGAAAGTCGAAGGAGGTCTTTTTTCATAGTCGAAGGAATTCCTTTTCAGCATTCTTAATCGGTGGAGCGTTCTTCGTTGGAGAGCGTAATCCTTCATGTGTTGGGTGTCACGTCACATTACAGCGCTTCGTCGCTTGGTGAAGCAGTCCCAAAACCTCCTCCCAATATCCATATATATAAGAGAGGGGGCAGGTATGTAATGATCATGGAATTTGTGACAGTTCATTTGTTAGGAACCTTACAAAATTCCAAAGACGATGTTACTTAATTTAAAAAGGGTTTATGTCTACATAAAAACAATTGATAGGGTTTAATTTTATGTTGACACAAAAAATTAATTGATATCTTTTAATTTTATATTGACACAAAAAAATTAATTGAATGAATTTAGTTTTAGGTTGACACAAAAAATTAAATTGAATGAATTTAATTTTACGTTGACACATAAAATTAAATTTAAAGCATTTTATTTTATGTTGACACATAAAATTAATTGAGAGATTTGAGAGGTTTCCGCTCCCCCCCCCCCTCATTATGAGGGATAAAATTTGGGTGGCCCCCCACCATAACTCATAAAAGGTTAATGTGTGGTGGTCCCCACCACCATAACCACTCATGGAAGGTTAAGGTGTGGTCATCCTCACTTATATCTTTCACATGGGTGGCTACAATAGAAAAAATAAAACTAATCATGTGGTTATTACATTTTATTGTTTCCAAGAAAAACCCAAATACTAACTTTCACCCTTGACCAACTACCGTTGAGGTGGAAGTCTTTTAAACGAATACTAGTGTTGCGAGTTCAACAGTTGCCTCAAATTTCAATTCTGAGCTTCGATTCAAAAGATATAAAATCCCGTTCAAACATTCACTAATCATAACCGAAAAAAACATTAGAAATTGATTACATTCCCACGTGGCCTCAGAATCATGCACCGTCAGTTTTCGCGGACTCATAAAATTCCCATTTAATTAAAGAAATTTACATAGAAATTCCAGGTCCTTACAATAATAATATTAATAAAACTAGTAACATAATGATAATAAGAAGATCCATGATATAACATATCAATGATAATTATAAACACCATGAAAAAGTAAATCAGTGCATAACAACTAGTTAGTCTTAATGGAATGTATATTGAGACGAAATCACTTACCTCGAGTTCATATCGTCTCATACATAATTTATCATCATGAATAAAAAACATAAGTTAGTTAATTTATTATTTAGACACTTTTTCAGATTCATTATTTCTTTTACATCAGTTATTTTTATTTTATAATAATTTCATAATTATTTGAGTTCAAATCGGTTTTTTTCATTATTCGGTACTTGATTCGAAAATGAACTCCGTACGATGTAAATAGTCTTTTTGGTCATAAGGCCATATTATAAAAATAATATTAGCGATATAATAATAAATTTTTAATATCAATTATACCTTTATATCCTTTCAATTAATATGTATATGAAAAATCAACATGGCTACAATATTGTAGACGGTAAGCCGTACGTATGCATGGGTAACGTTTTCCATTTTTCATTGATCGTTATGAAAATAAGGTAAGTATTATTTAATCATTACATAATTATAATAATATCATTAATATCATTTTATTCATTTATATATATATATATACATTGTATAAGTGTTATAGGTAATAAAAACAAATCACAACGCTTCGAGGAGGTGATAGTTCACCCATACACACGTACAACGTTATCATTTTTATGTGCATGGAATTTAATATTGCAAATGAAATATTTTTATATTATAATTAATAGTATTTAATTAATATCTCGAACAAATATTTACATGTATAATTATAAGTATTATTTAAATATGGAGATGAAAAAAAAACTATATCCGTCCGTGGTGTGGTAGTCATTTGTACACACGAACGAAATGATCATCTCCCATTTGATGAAATTAGAGATGGATTTTGTTGATTATATTATCATAATAACATAAAATTATATTTAATATAATGAATTTATTATTTCAACATTTTTTAAGTATATTTTATGATCTGAAAGAAGGAATAATATAGAAACACAAAAATAAAAACAAATCCTCTACTTCAGTTGATCACCAATGAAGAACATCATAACACTAGTATGGATGGTGTTATGCCAAAAAATATAACATCAATAATGTGTATACATATTTTAGGAAGGGATTTGGGTAGTTATTGTATGAATAAAATGATTCTTGAAGAGTCTATAATAGAGAATATTGCGTACCTTTTAATAGGAGAGGGGTGGGGCACCCTTGGAAATTATAAAAATATTAAATTAATAAAAATTTATTTTTAAATTCCAATGACTCAAAAATTATTTCTATAAAATATAATATGGTTAGGTTTCTAAATAATCTCATAAAAAAATTAGACATGTATTGGTTTTATTTTAGACATAATTTTTAAGGTTTACTCATAAATAATCTATTTTAATTGTAATTATGATAACATCATTTTCGAAATTAAGAGGCAATAAATATTAATTATTTGGGGTAAACATCACATAAATTTACAATTTATAAAAATTTAGAGATTAAAATTTTCAATATTTAATTTCAAATGATTATTATGATTTTTAAATATTTTAATAAAATAATATTTTTATAAAATGTCAATACTGTCAATTTTGATACTATTCATTTCAATTAATTTAAAAAAAATACAAAAATAGTAATAAAATCTAAAAAACCATTTAATATAATTATAATATATAATAATCAACTATAAAATTCACAGAGAACCCTAATTAATTATAATTATATTAATTTAAAAAAACATTTCATTATTTGTAAATTTCTATTAATTAAATAATTATTGTATCACTCTTTTGTAATTATTTATGGTAATTATATGAATTCTATAAATTATAAATAAATTCTCATGATTTATATAATTTCATAAGTTTTTTGGATTTTATATATTATATTATTTTTATATTATTTTTTCCTACATTGAAATTATTATACTTATATTAAATAAGTGTGTGACATGTCGACACATTCTTGTGTTTTCATAATATGTATATCACATTCATATAAATAAAATCCATTAAATTAGTTAATTATGATACATAGATGTTAAGGGTATAATTATATTCATCCTACAGTATTTTAGAAGGAGTTAGAGTAATTTTTGTATCTTTGTACAATTCTCTATTTCTCTAATTTACACGATTTAAAATTAACATCATTAAATAAAAAATATGATAGTTACTATTCATAATATCAAACAAATTAAAAGTAATATATTGACATATTTTTAAACAACTAATTCCAAAAATTAAATCCATTTTTGAAAATAAAAAATACAGTTGGTTTGGTAAGTAAATTGAAATTAATCTAGTTGACAAAATGAGAGAGATGTGTTTTTTTAAAAGTAAAAACCATCATAAGATTGACATGTGATTATATACAATTTTATTTTGAAATAAGATATAATAAAAATCATGGATTAATGGAAAAAAATAATGTAGCTATAATTTAAAAAATAAAATAATTTAATTCATCACAATAAATAAATTTGATGAAAATGTAGTTTTGAACTAAAATGTAGTATTTATCATTGTTCTATAAAATTTTGATTTTATAAGAAAGATATAAAAAAATTTACCATATTAAATTTTATTTTCTTATTCAAAATAAGAAGTTTTTTTTTGACAAATATAACTTATAAAATTGTGAGACTCTAAATTTAAAATGGGTTCTCCATCCAAATGTGTGAAATCATCCTTTTTTGAAGAACACATATTTTATTCTTAAAATATGATTTGTTCTTATATATGTACTAGGAGATAAGTAAGATTTGTTTTAAAAATTAAATTTAATATTTTTTATATACTTCATTAATATAATAAAAACTTACTAATATGATTATTTTAAAGACACAATTATGCATACTTAATGAATTTTCAAAATTACACATCATTATATTTAATTTGTTTTTATTTTCATTTATAATTATTTTTTTGACCAATAAATCATTATATAAACATGTTTAAACAACATTTTCATAATTAAATTCCCACTATTAATCCTTGTTATCCGAACATCTAGGTTTTAATGGTAAAATTTAAATATTTATATTTAAGGGTTCCTTTAAACATGATGTGGCATATCATGTACACCATCTAACAATGTATTTCTTCTAAAAACACATGGTATGTTATACTCTCCAGCATATGGAAATTAAAAACTATAAATTTGAATATGGGGTCTTTGACTAAGTTGCGACTTTTCAAAATACCTATACTTTAATCAGGCATTGGAACAAGTATTAACAAAACATCCACATAAAAGAATGGTAAGTACAAATGTTACCTCAGATAACTCATAATAGGATACCATGTATGAAAACATTGGTATGGAAGAAAAAATAACCATAATATTCTTGTAGAGAGTGATATAATACATTTCCAGAAACAGGTAACATTCAAAATGCTATAAATATTGGATGGGATTAATGTTCTTTGACATTGTAGTGGGAAATGTAAATAGAAAGAGTTTTTGTTTTAAGATCCTTTTCAAAATGTTGAATAATTATTTTACTTCTAAAACTATGAATATAAACACACATGCTTACATGAAAATTAGTATTTAATCATTTAATCGATTTCCACCACAAACTCATCATTTTCAACAAAATATGAGTATTCAAGGGGAATCAACTTCTATGGCATCACATATTCCCGAAAAGATTAACTATCTATTTATCAGGATGTGAATCATAAATCAAAACCAAAATAGTTTATATTATGTAATATAATTCCCCAAAAAATAATAATCTTTTATAATATGAACGACTACATTTAGTCTCCAAAACACAACATTAATACCCAACTCCCAATAAAGAAAATTTAACAATTAACTATCGTAAAAATTCCACAAAATAATAAAAACTAATATTAAAACCAAAAAAATCAAAAGGATTTGTTCACATAGACTTCAAAGACAAATTTTAAAATTTATCACGAAATAACATCGTTCACTCTTAATGTATCATTACAAAAATTAATTAACTTTACCATATTCTCCATGATAGGTTAATCATTTTAATATATTACTAATTTCACTATATGTCCACAAACAAATCATAAATTCATCCAAAATAAAAAACAATCATTACTTATCAAAGAAAATCTCATAGTATTCTATATACCTTAATCATATAAAGTTCCCAAAAAAGTTGAAATCTTTCAAAACAACCTTTATCACAAAATTTACCAATCATTTTACAATACCATGGATATCCATTTTAGGAAACATATGATCCCAAATTCAAGTTATTTGTATTTTATAAATTAGTTTACCTAAAATGTTATTGTAATTGTAACTATGGACTTCATGTAGGCCTGTTGTAGGAGATAAAGCTTTGTCGCACATCAGTTGTGGGTTCGATTCCTATATCCTTGTTTGACATGATTGGTTTCTACACTTCTTATGGGTTATCCATTTATTAAAATTATATAAATATAAAAAATTCTTAAAAATGAGATAAAATCATCAAAATTAACCATAAAATATTTTAACTTCAAAAATGATCCCATCCCTTTCCTTTTGAATCCATAAACTAATAAAAATTACATATATAAAAAATGAATGTCTCTTAAAATACAATTAATCAGCTTAAAATTTTGGAACATAAATCCTAAAAAGGTAATTGTGTGATATTAAACATAATTTCATCATTATAATTATAATCCATGATGATATCTATAACTCTTAATGAAGACATCAAAATATACATAGTACTTTAAACTATCCTCTAATACATACTATAAATACATGACCTTAAACAATTACATAATCTTGAGTTAAGTCAATAATTATACATTATTTCACGTTGGGGATCATTTCATCATCAGAGATATAGAGTATTAGGCCATAACTATTACATAACACAACCATAAAAATACAAAGATGACACATTCAAGAGTGTCCATTTCATTCATAACACAATTTTTTTAAAAAGGAACATCATACGTTTTCATGTTTAATCATCATAACTTTTCCTTGATTCCATAATTGAATATATAATCCCTTTATTTCTGTGAAAAACAATTAAAAACATTGTATGAGAACAAAAATATTATTAATGGATGCACAAAGAAGGTAAATTGTTAGCCTTTCAAAAATAGGTAAACCATGAATATTTTATCATAAAGTAATGATTCTCACCATTAATAATTAGTAAATACTATACACTAAATATAAGATCATTTAATTCTGTTTTTCAAATAAAAATATTATCATAAACCTCATATAATTCACATATAACATATAAAGGTAACATATAACATAATCATAGTTAAATGGAAGACCCATATAGTCAACATCCACACATATCACTCTTACAAAAGGAATATTTATATGACCAACATCCATACCCAATGCATTAGAGGTTTTGGAGTAACAAGCTATACATGGTTTACTACAAAACCACCAATATTTGGTTTATCACGTAACCACTCACCAAATGTCTCAACATCATTATATAATCATAATAAATAAAATATTTCAATTATCAACATTTCACTCATAACATTTCAATTGAAATTACAAGAAATAATTTCATGATATTGAAATAGTGAATCCACATTCAAAAAAAATTCAATTATGAAACACCCAAAAAGGGTATAAAGTATTTCTTGTCCTTTAAGAACACATCAATGCATTTCAGATATCTAAATATCAAATAATTTTTATGGCGTGGGAGGATTCGTTGTTGCTCAATATGTTAAAAAACATTTTTTTCGTCAACATGTAATGAAAGTAAAATTATTTATAACAAATATTCCTTTTTAAAACCATGTAATTAATTAAATTTCAAAGGGTATGATTATACACCTTATAATATATGTTTTTTTTAAAACATAAAAATACAGCTCAATGAAAGGAGACTGATGCAAGGTCCCTTAAAAGTCCCCCTTTATGAATTTTTTTAGATAAATTCAGACGTTTCACTTTTAAATCATTCAATTATATATAAATATATTCATAAAATCCATTCTTAAAAAATGTACATAAAATATAATGATTTATAAGAATAAATCATCAAAACATTATGATAATGGTTTGAGTAAAAAAGGGTCTTACAACTTGAGAAATAATTAAATAATAATAATTAATTAATTACATCAAAAAACATATAATATAATATGAATAATTATATTTTAGCTATAATATTTATAAGGTTAGTGTTTACAACATATAATAGTGTGTTGGTTCACAACAAAAAAATAAGTCAGTGGAATGTAAAATGAGATAAAATCTCTTTCAAGGTTCCCATTAAGAAAAAAATTGAGGAAAACTAATAAGTTCCCATTTTGAAACATTCATGTATCTATAAATACATTCTTTTAAAACATTTATATAACATGTAAATAAAATAGAAATATATATAATAATAAATCATCAAAACATTATGACTATGTTTTGAGTTAAAAAGTCCATTGCCATATGATAAATAAATGAATAAAAATAATTAAAGAATAATATTAAAAAACATAGAATATCATGCGGATATGTTTATTCATGATATAATATGTGAAAGGTCAGTATATACACAATTTAAAAGGGAATTGTTTCATAAAAAAAATAAGTCCAAATGGAATGCAAATTGAGAGGAAATCCCTTACCATGAGTCGAATTATTGTCATATGTTCTTCATCTTCCTGAATAATAAACATAATTAAATTTAAATTTGGTAGATAAACTTTTTCATTTTCATAATAAAATTAATATCACTTTTTATTATTGTACAACAATTACAACGTTCTCTATGTTCTTATTAGACGTTTTTTCGATATTCCGAACATGAGTTAAAAATGAACTTGGTAAGATGTCAACAGTATATGTGGTAATTATTCTATCATATCCAAAATAATATTCATGGCATAAAAAAATATCAATAATACATTTTAATCCATTAATTAAATATGGATTTTAAAAAATGAACAATGTTACAATCATGGAGATGGTAAGTCATACGTACACATGTGTAACAATTTCCATTTTTAGATATTCATTATAGAATGAAGGTTAGTATTTTTTAATTTTTCATAGTGATAATTACATCACTAATAACATTTTATTCATATAAATATGGATTTATATATCATACAAGTGATGTTGTGAATAAAAACAAATCACATCGCATCGTGGAGGTGATATTTCAGGCCCTCACACGAATAAAGTTATCATGTTTATGTGTGTGGAAGATAAGAAAATAATTAATTTATAATTATTTTAAAATTAGTGTAATTTAATGAATATGAAAATTGATCATTTAATTCTATCATTAAAACAATTCATTAATGACAGTAATGAAAAATAAACTATATTGGCTCGTGAGGTTGTTGTTCGTTGTACACAAGAATGAAAATTTCATATCCCATATGATTAAATTAGAGATTGATTAATGGGATGATATTAACATAATAATATCTCATTATTTTTATTATACTATAGTTATTATCTCATCATGGTTTAAGGATATTTGATAACATTGGATAAGGAATAATATAGAAATACTAAAATAAAAAAAAGACATCTTCTATGGTTGATCACCATTGATGAACACTTTTGACCTATAGGGAGGGTGTAATGCATAAACTAAGACCTAAATAATGAGGTGGGGGTATTTCAGGAAGGGTTTTTGGAAGATATTTGTTGAACCATATAGTTATTTTTGTGTGAGTAATAGAGAAATTTGGGTACCATCTTTAGGATAGGGGAGGGGAATCCTTAGAAACTATTAAAATAATAAATTAATACAAATTTATTTTTAAATCCAAATGACACACTCACTATTTATGTAGTAGATAATATGATGATGGTTATAAATCCTCTCATCTAATATTTTTAGACACTTATTGATTTTATTTTAAATAATATCTTTCTTGTTTACCCTTAACTAATTTATTTTAATTTTAAATTTTGGAAAAACATTTTAAATATTCAGAGGCTATAAATTAATTATATATGGGATAAATTTGTCATAAATTGTTACTCAATTAACTTATAGAACTTTTCATAGAGACTTTGTAATTTTATTTTATTTTAATGGGTTTTAAAAATAATAATATTATTTTTAGAAAATATCAATTGTGTCAATTTTGAGACTATTCATTTCATGAATTTAAAAAGACAATGATAAAGATAAATTAGAAAGAAAACAATTCTATAGACATATAATATGTCAAACTCACCAATAAAATTCATGAAATACATTAATTAATTTGAATTATATTTATTTTAATATTTTTCGTATCATATATTTGATATTTCTATTAATAAAATAATTGTTGAGTGAGGGTTGTGTTAATATTTGTGCTAAATATTTGATCTCTAAATATTAAAAATAAAATAGCATGATTTAGATTATTTTTCATTATTTGGGTATACTAATTAATATTTTTTTCATGTTTTTCCATATATAAATATTATTATACTTTTAAGAAATAATAGAGTGACATGTTGTAACTTTTTTTAAAGTATTTATATCACGTACATGGAAATATATCCGTTAAATGAGTCTATTCTAATCTGGTGGTTTCATGGTTGAATTTTATTAATAATAAAGAAATTTCGAAGTTGTTATATTAATGTTTTTCTCATAATCATATTTTTTTGTTACATTAATTGACTTGATTTAGCTTTAATCACATTAAGAAACTATTATTGTAGTTACATTTCATAATATCCGGAAAATTATATGTGACTTATTAAAATAATTTTGACCTAATAATTCAAAATATTTAATCAATTTTTCAATATTTAATATACAAAATTTATAGTAATTAAATAGAAATAAATCCTGTTGATAAATTGAGAATTTGTGTCTTTTAAAAAGTAAAAACAATCAAATGATTGACATGTGTTTATATCAATTTTCATTGTGAAATTACATAAAATTTGAAAAAATATATTAAATTTCAAATACTTATTTTAATTATAAATTAAAAAAATTCAAAATTATAATTCAAAACTAAAATTAAATTTAATAAAAATATATTTTGAACTAAATGCTGTATTTTTCACTATTTAATAAAATTTTAATATTATAAAAAATTACCAAAATTCATCCAATGTCAATTTTGATGTCCCCCATACAAATATTATGTTTATTTGTTCAGGTAGTCCTTATAAATGTGATAAAAACTAAATGGAAAATGTGTAATCCATCAATGGGTAATAAAAATGCCTTTTGAGAAAATTACTTATTATTTTCTCAAATTCATATTTGATGTTATATAAAGAATAGAGAAAAATAAGATGAATTTTAAAATTTAAATCAAATATATTTCATTAATATAATCAAATGAGACTATTTTTATTTTTTAGAAAATTCAATTATTCATACTAAAATATTATTTCACCGAAACACATCCTTTATATTTAACTTGTCTTTATATTAATTTCTAATTAATTTGTTGACCGATGAATCATTACATAAAATTTTTTTATCTAATATTTTCATAATTCAATTAACAATATTCATTCTCATTATTCTAACAACCAGCTTTTAATGGTAACATTTTAATAATAACATTTTAATTTTCACTTAAACATGATGTGGCATATCATATATGCTATCGAACATAGTATTTATTTTAAGAAACTAGGGATGTTACATATTTTGTGGATTATGAGAAAGGATCAATGGAAACCCGATCATGGATAATTGTGAGAATAATAATAAATATTGTGAGGTTATTGTCTTCATAAATTGCAGGCATGTTGTTCACTAAAAAAAAATTCTTTTTCCATATTTGTTGTGAAAGTTTTCCATTGATTATTACCCAATAGTTAATCCCCTAATGAATGATAATTAGATCAATGAACTAATTAATTTTTAGATATATTGTGTTTTTTCTATCCATTTATTTTTGTTTATTTTGAAGAATAATTAATGGTGATTATTCATGTTCTTCATTCCTTAGTCTATCTGAATCAATTTGAGGCCCATAAGATAAATGACCAAGTATCCTTCCTAATTTTTTTCATTATTTTTTCCCCTGAACATTTTTACAGTCATCACTGTTTATTTATATTGACTATTGGTTTGATGAATACCAAATAATATATATTTTCTCAAGATATTTTTTGTGAATTGGTTGGTTCCACTAATTTGGGTTTGAAATTAATAATGGGATTTATCTGTGGGGGGGATGACTATATATTGGACATGATCGATGTTCTTTGGTTATGGTTCTACATGAAATGATAGGATGTCTAGATGTCCTTTGATTGGTGACAAATGGTTCCTATACAAGGGGGAGGAACGGTGGAACAATGGAATAAGGGATGCTGCTCAGGGACAGTATGTGACATGAGGCGTGATTTTGGATGGTTGTGATGCCAATTTATATGCTGTTAAACTAAAGACAAGGCTATCATGGTTTTAGGTTTTTTAGGATATGTATTATAATACATAATTTGATATTTGATAAATTATTATTATTTATAATTACAATAATAACGTGATAATTTATCAAATAAATGGTGAATCTATTTAATAAAGGAAGTGGGTGGAATGTAGGTGGGTCATGCAAACCTTAGAGATAATAATGGGTGGGGGAGATCCCACATGACTTTCCAAGATTCATATTTAAATATTATACATTTAATTTTATGTATATAATAACAATAATAACAATAATAATTTTAATTTTAATTTTTTTATTATTTTAGAAACATTGATTTGGTCACAACTTCTTCATGGGATGTCGAATTGTTGAACATTATATGTCGTCATGATCATGGAATTGAGGAACATGATTGATAAAAACTTATCATCATTTAATTTGGATTTAGGGATCGGGCTAAAAAATATATTATGTATCTATTATGAAAATAATATTTCTTTTCTATGAGACCGTTATATGAAAGTAAGTAACCAATCATGATAATTTTCACATGGTGATATAAATTGTCTGATAAACTTAGCATTTCATGAATTTTTTTTGTTACCTAAAAATTGATATTAATTTTATCTCATCTTAACATTAACAATCGTCTCTTGTTCATCAGACTAGTGCCCAAACTCAGATTTGGTCTATTGTATAGTCAATCCATTGTAGTTTTCTATGTTACACAAAATGATGAATTTCATTTTGGAGTAATAGGTATGATTCTTGGTGATTAAAGTGGTACAATTATTTAAAAAATAATAATACCTGTATCAGTTGGTTGAGTTCCCTCTTTCATATTATTTTGGGTGAGTTCCCTTGTTCAAGGATGATTTCCTTAATCTGCTCTAATGTGGTTTAGTTATACATTTGGTCCTTTTCATTTGATGTAGTGATCCCCTCAGTGTACTAGGTATGATATCCTCAATGAGACAGAATGTTGATCCTCATTCCTATTGTTATACCAATTTTTGGTACATGGTATCACGAGATCTATATACATGGTCATAATCCCATATTTATATGGTCTAATCCAATAGGGTTGTGATATCCCCTATAGGTCTTGGTAAACTCTCCTATATGTATATCAGGGTCTTAATGTTAAAATCACAATTCCTAGGAGGATTTTTGTAATTTATGTTACCATTTACCTGGGCGTCGATCCCCTATCATGAATGGTTAATCCAAAAGGGTCGTGGTGTCCCCTAGAGGAACTAGGTTAGATCCCCTATCTCTATATTAATATCTTTAATGTTCCACCACATTCTTTAATAATCGAATGGAACAATACGTGTGCCCTTTAGATTGGGCTACATTACTATTTTCTAGACTAGAGGAGAGATTTATCCCATAATTGGGTGTGAGGTTCAAGCCTTTGAGTGGAATCCAATGTGAATTCGTGGTTTTTTAGACCACTAATACCTTTTTCTTATTTTTTTTGATTATTATTATCTTAGTTTTTTGTTATCTATTTCTCGCTTTTCAAAATTCAATTATCATTGTGGTTATGATCTATCATATATGTGAAGCTCTGGATTTGGAGATTTTATGGTGTCCTACTAGAAATTATTATACTTTCCCCTTCATGGGATCTCCCTACACATGGCATGAATTTTTTAGTAGATATACTATTTGATGTTGTCCTAGCTGGACTAGGACCTGGGCGATCATAGTGAGCTAGAGAGACCAAGGTTCTTTCTTGGTGTTTATTTTGACCATAGTCCCCTACATTTGGGGATATTTGGATTTATTTATAGTTTGTTGGTCTTGTATTTAACTCTATGGGAATTAAATACTTATGATGTAATATGATTATGAAATATATATGTATTCATGAATCTCATATCAGTTATATTTTACCTTTCATCAATGAATGTGATTTTGGATATACATTCATGTGTATATGT
The DNA here is from genome assembly GCA_963277665.1 of Viscum album. Taxonomy (NCBI): domain Eukaryota; kingdom Viridiplantae; phylum Streptophyta; class Magnoliopsida; order Santalales; family Viscaceae; genus Viscum; species Viscum album. The sequence continues at coordinate 325,492,237 of OY728156.1, forward strand.
ACATTAGGATAATTCATCCCTTGTGTGCGATATGAATTCAATGTGCTAGTTTCAATCCCCTATCTTATTAGAGTAATGCTTGAGGTTATGGAAGCTCTGCTCATTAATGATCATGAAAATCCTATTGGGGTGGGTTGTTAAGATTGATATTATAGAATCCATATATACATATGTAATGGAGTATGAGAAATTAGGGTTCCATATACAAAAATAGTATTTAATAGTATTGAGTTCATATTTCGGTAATGGCCTCTAGTTTTTTGCCGAGGCAGACACATCATGTCCTTATGAATCTGAAGAAATTTGTGTTGACTCAGTACATATATGTACTTGTTTTTGGAAAATGAATTTGTAGTTGAATCATATAGGATTTTTTTGTGGGTTTCGTAAACATTTTGAGACAAAACCCGAAATATACTCTTTATACTTTTCACATAATGATATCTTTAATGATGTATCCATGATGTAAAAAGGCTATGATTCTATTTAAGTGTCGTGAAAATTCATATTACGGTGATTATGCCTCAATTTAGTGACCCACAAATGAATTTCATCCTCCCGGTGACCATAGTTTACTACTACCACCATTTAAGATGATTTTATATACTCTAGTAGATCTGATGTATAATCGATGATATATTGGGGAACCATTGTCTGTAATAGGTCATAATGATTATATGTTTTGGATTAAAGTGTTACGGAAGATCATGAGATAGAGGCCTCTCCAATTTTGATGCAATCTGGGCCACCAATAATTAGATGATTCGATCGATGTGACGGTATATGTTATCTAAATTGTGTATACCATAGACTAATAATATGGTTACACGTGCAACTAGTCTCATTTTTGGTACATGAATTAACTCTAGTTGTAATAGATTATTATAAACATGTGCTATGTGTTCTTCAAATGTTTTGGAGTAACAGATCACCCTAGAATTCACGGTGACCTGAAAACCCCATTTTATACAGAAGAGGATTGGTTGGTCCCTATGGTACAGGTGTCCCACTCCGTTAAGACCCCCACCACCCTCAATGGTTGTTCATGTAGTGAAAATTTCAATGCTGACACTTAAAAATCATATATCACTATTTTGGTGATATTTGATGTTATGTAAGACATGCATGGAAGATAGAAACATCCCCCCCAAAGGCACATTATTTAGATGTGATCTAAAACTATTTGGGATAGTCAGTTACACCAAATGAAGATTGTATCGGGGTGTGCCGTTTTAGTATTATTGATATGTTTGTTTGAGGTTTTAAACTGTGATAAGGTGTTGGAGAAATACCAAGTTTACTTGAAAAGGTGATAAAATGTAAGAATAGTTTTAGGTGACAGGGTATTTTGACCAGGAAGATTTAGAAGTGGTTTGATGTATGATAGGATTAGTATATTCTTCATCTATAGATTTAGAACAAATACACAAACAAAATTTCCCATAACATATCCATTTTTTGAGACCCATCACTACTGGTTGAGTTTTATTCACATATTTTTTATTGGAGGATCCTACATAGAGTGTAGGTGATTACCATATTTTTTCAAATATGTGACATAACCCCGAGAAGATAGTTCATTATATGGATGATTTCCATATAAGAAAGCGTGAACCTACAATGAATTTCTAATTATAGACTATTTTCATATTTTCTATTCCAGATAGATATTGGATGTCAGAGTTATATTGTACATGATTTAATGGGTTGGAGTTTTCCTTCATTGGTGAGAAGCAATACCATGTAGAGTATGATGATATCATGTGAAGCAAGGTATATTATACTTATTATATGGCTAGTGTGTTCGTGGGAGTACATGAAATTTCATCTCTTAGTTCCAGATATTTGGAATATGTATGATAATGCATTCCCTAAGCCTCTATAAAGATTACCTCCCCATCAATAGTATTTATGTGGACTTACATTTGGGATAAAATCATATTTTCTTCATAATATTTGGCAACCATATATAGGTGATTGAGATAAGTGTGTTATTTTAGGGTCTATTAAGGAAGGGAATCATAAGATCCAGTATTATTTTCTGATTAGCCCAATATTTTTTCCATAATAGGCAGATGATATCTTGAGGTTATTTTTGAATTTATGTCATTATAGCTAGGTAAAATTACGGGATGAATATCCACCCTCGATAATCGATGACTTCATTTTCATGTGTTTTTCTGTGAGGAGGTTCTCAATGTTTGACATTATGATGTTTTATCTCTCTCTCTTGAATCATGAGGATGTTATACAAAAAATTGTCCTTCCAAAGCAGTTGTGATTGATTTGAGTTCTTCGTGGTACAATTTATCATGTTTAACTCCCATGTAGAGCTATGAGACATTTTAAATAGATCCATATATCATCATGGGACAATTAATTATAGGCTCCTTCAATGAAATACTTGTATGCTTAGTATCTGTTATTGTGCATGTGATAACATTGAGGACTGTTCGAAACATGATATGAGAGTACGACTTAATGAAGATAACTTTTGTTTTCATTTTTATATTTAAGAGGTCCATTTTATAGGATATGAATTTATAGGCATTATAGTGATAGTTTATCATAAAAATATTGATGTAGTTCTAGCTAGAGATCGGCCCATGGTGTATTGATGGACCCGATACTCATAATGATGTTTTCCATCATCTTTTATTTAGAGTGGTGATGATGCTGTGGAACTATTGTAGATATCCATTGAGTATGAGGATAGTGTAATGATTCAATAGTTGATGGTTATTACCCATCATATTCATGAGTGATCCAAGGAGGAACAAAATGGGGATATCGATCGTGAGATCTTGTGTGACCAGATATCTACTCAACATGTTCATGATGGATATTCTATATGGAGAGGTGAGCATGTCATCCATTTGTGGGGATATGATATCTATCTCTCCAGAATTCCAGAGGGTGTGAAGAGTTGGTTTCATAATTTACCATATCCAAATGTTAAGATTGGAATGGATGTAAAAGAATTCATTAGCGTGATTTTGGAAGGACAAGGATGTTGTAGTATGTTTGAAATCATGGTGGAGAGTTTGATATGCCAATTTCAATAGGTTTTAGTATAGATTAATTGAAATTTCTTTATGATAATTTCAAAAGGATATCCTTGCATCATGTCATGGTTATTTAGAGGATGTAGGTAGCCTCTGGTACTTAGTTGGAATGGAGCATAGTGTTTCTACCCAAGATAGATGACTATATAAAATGGTCCATTCATATTCCAGTGAATATGATTCAGTTTTCATGTTGGTATTAGACCATATCTAGGTGGAAAAACTACAATCATTATATCACAACTCGATGTTGTATAGGGGAGACCCTATTGTTCACCATTGTAATAGTCACAGGTAGGTTGATATAGAACATGTTGCATAGTGTAAGTTATAATGATAGTTGTGATGGTGTAGTTCATCCAGGGGTGGATGAGGACGTCCCATAATTATTAGGATTCCTCAATATACCATTTACAAAATACATTAGTGTTCAACAAGGAGCTTATTTTTTTAGAGAGTTCTCACCTCATCATTGTTTTTAGATATTTGGTTGATGCATCAGTCTATCACCATGGTTTGTGAAACCATTTACCGACTACGGTATTTGGTTATAGTGGTGGTGTACGACATGATATTTTGATCATAGTTAGACCGTGTTATTGATATTTTCCAGGTGATGAAGCTTATGAGGCACGTGTATACCATTCTGTACAATGTTGACCATGATGAACTAGTCTGTGAGGGTGGAGTTATTTCATAGTGGAGTCTGAGGAGTATGATGGAATATGAAGACCTACCAATTAATACCTTTCATGGTAAATTTCTTCATATTGAATGTGTTATTTTTTCTAGTACTGTAGCCTTTATGAGACCTTGTGGGATTTTGATTCCATATTGAGAGATTATTTTCCTAACATATGGCAGGCTTTTAATTTTTGAGAAAAAAACATGTTAACATGGGTATGAAATAATATCTATGTTATTTTTTGGAAATAATTTGTAATATTATAAGAAATATATTATTTCTATGTACTGAGACAACGTAAAATTATAAGGTCTAGTGAGAATAGTATAGATATTATAAAAATATCAGATATATTAATACCATGCATATACAGTTTTACAAAAAACAGGAGTAATTCCTAAATATATTATTAGATAAATTTTTTTGTTGATCGTTAGATCAAGAACATGGGGTTTACCCTAGATGCTACCTATGGTTGGTTAGTACTAGAAATTTAGTTAATGGAGCCTATTTAAGGGTATGTTTTGAGGTTTAATTAATTAAATAATTTATTTATTTATCCAATACCCATAACATAACTCTTCTCTATTCATACCATATTATAGACATTTATAGGTGTTAGTAATAACCCATGGAGTGTAGAGAGGTATATTATATTGATGATGTTATTAGATCTATAATGAGGATTGATGATGAGATAGCTGAGGATAATCATGATATGAATAAAAAATGTAAAAACAAGATCATATTTATCACTAGGATATTTTTTCTTCACCATTGATCGATCCATTTACCATTTTTTGTGTTCTATTTTACAGTGGTTTAATAAATCATTGTTTTTTCCATGACAAATGTAAATTAAATAGTCCAAAATATAATTTTTTCATCGAATGGGTTGCGGGTACAAATTTATTTTAGGGGATTTAGTAAAATAATTAATTATTATTATTATAATTAGTTATTAATATTTATAATGTAAAAATTTCATGTCCATCCAAAATAGTTTGTGATGTTCATTCATTAAATTTATTATCCTGGTTCTCTCCTTCCTTTATTCACACATTCACCGCTACTATTAATTTTTGATTGTGGTTCAACAAATACATAATAATGAATAGTTACACAACTGTTTTTTTCATAACATTTTGATTCCTCATATATAGGTTTGATATAAAAAAATTTGATTAAGAAATAGTAACAATAACTACATATCATACAAGATTTGAGTTCCATCATTATAGATCAACAACAGTTGATGGGATGGCTCGATGTCTGGTGATTTTCGACATTAGGGGAATGTGAAAGGGGGTGTGATGGTGTCTCTATGGGGTGAGGGCCACTAAACAATGATGGATCATTCTAAGAGGAATTATTGGGGATGAGAATGATGGTGATTTACATGCTGCATGAATGGTATTGAGACATGTGTGGTTTTTTGGATTATTTAGGAGGTGTAAGTTAATCATAAAAGGTAGATATAACATATTGTTATTATTATTGATAATAATAACAAATAATTTATCAAAAAAATTGGTATATTATTTAATAATGAAATACGATTGAATATATGTGGGATGCATGAGCCTATGAGATGAAATTGGGTAGGGGGAGTTCCCATGTAGTTTTTCATAACTTATTTTAATATATTAGTAGCTTAATTGAAAGTATATATTAATAATAAAAAAAATGTTATTATTATTGTTGTAGTTTTAGAATCCCAGATTCACTCATAACTTATTCCAGTGACATTATATTATTGATCAATCAACTGATTCATGACCATGGTATTGAGAAGGGAAGTTCAAGACAAATTAAGGATATTAAATTTAGACTTGTCGATCAGACCCATTAATCATCATATAGAAACGTTATGATAAAAATATTTTTTAAGAGGATTCCATTTAGGGAACATAAATAGACATTCTCATGTATAATTTCATAAGGTGAATAAAATTATCTTTATAACCATTCATGACCATTTTTGGTCACATATCAAATTATATTTATATTACACTAACAAATAGAAAATAAGCCTCACATGCTCATTATAGCTTTGGAAAGAGTTAGTTTGCATGGTGAATAGTGGATCTGGAGTATTTTTCCAAAAAATTAAATGATGAAATTGGTTTTGGAATCATGGATATAACAAGAGGTGAAATATAAAATATTCTTATTTGAAAAAAAATTTAATGAGTATTAGTTAACTTTGTTCCCTATGGAAAATTGGTGTAGAAAAGTTATCTTATTATGCGATGAGTTCCATAGTACAATAATATAAGGCTTAGTGTGGTATCAAGTATTGTGTATGAAACATTGAAATCCCATTAGCATACTATAGGTAGTATGTTTTGTGGGGGTCCGAGATGATCCATATTCCCATCATTATCCCTTGTAAAGGTTATTAGTATCATATGACCAACAAACATGTGTGTGATCCCATGTCATTAAGGTTTAATCTTGTGGGGTTTTGATTTAACCTAGATTCCCTAGGTGTGATCTCTTATATGTGTATCTTGATCATTCATGTTGATTCGGGTTTCATAATTAGGGTTATTGTAAATGGCATGAACAACATTTACCTAGGTGTTTTTTCACTATCTGGAAGGGTTTATGTAGTTGAATTATCGTATCTCGTAGATAAAATAAGTGAAATCCCTAATATCTATTTCATTTTAAATTGAGTTCACCATTATCTTCCAAATATATAGTCCCAATGAGCATGAAATGACAAATGAGAAACATTGGTTTCGTCAAGATGTGAGGAGTGAGTTCTCACAAATTTCAGCATGACCCTGAATCCATGAGATGAATCCTACGCTAATGAGTGGTTATGTTGAGTACACTGAGACTCATCATAAACATATAGAATATTTATATATGGGTTATTTTTTATATATGTCTCACTTATCCTTATTGACATGTCTTTGTGCTTATGAGCTTCCCCATAGCCAATTAGTTTTGTTTGGTGATTTCGTGGTGTCCTACTAGATACTTTTATGCCACCCCATTCATGGGATCATTTAGAATATGTAATTTCCTATATAAATGAAATTCATTTTGATAAATTACTAGGGGAACTAAGACCTAAAGGATCTTAGTGAGCTAGAATGAAAAAAGTTCTTACCCCGTGTTTCATTTAATAATAGTCCCCCAATCTAACCATGTTTTCATTTATTTCCAGTAACGGGTGGATATTTTTTGGAAGCCTTATTATATTTGTACTTATTTTGTACTATGATTTTGGGATATAAATGAATGCTTTAATTTTTTATTAGTTTTGTTTTATCATTCTCCATTGCATTTCTATGTAGTTATGTGTGTGTGTACATGTACTTTTGGATTATTCCTCCCATTTTTTTGATATTTCTACTCAGCACTAGTCACCAGCACATAGTCAATTGAAGGAAGGACTAATATTATTGATTTTTTGAACATAGATGGATAGGTGGGAATCAAACAGTCTTTTAATTACAACATAACTAAGAATGACTATACTTTTCTTAAGTTCCATAAATGTTTACTTGCTTTCATTCATCCATGGGAACTTGGTTCTCATTCATGCTAACCAACGAAGTTGACTAAAAATAAAGATACTAATTCACAATTCTTGGAAAATATCCATTCAATCAACAAAATGATCTATATAACCACGTTTGTTTGTATCCTATTCATAATAATTTTTATGTTTTAAGGGAACATATAAATACTCTAACATTATATTATATTTCACAATAACAATAAAAAATTAAACCAAAATTTAGACTTTGTTATGTTTTCAAACTACTTATCTATCTATATATTCATTAGTGTTATTCTAGTACGATCTTCATGCTCATATCTATTCATTGAATATATAAAATAATCATATATAAATATTAACACAAACTGATCAAGTTTATCTCTATAGATACTATTCATTAAATCCTTGTGGATAAAAGGGGAATTTTTAATACTAAATGTTATCTCTATAAATTCACTGTGTTTATATGATTTTTGGAATGATATCTTGGGTATGTCTTCACATTTTAACTCAAAATGATAGTACCCGTAATTATTATCAATATATGAAAAGTATTAATATCCTTGTAAATGATATAACAAATCGTCAATAATGGGTTGAAGATTTTTGTTACTAATCGAGGTATTTTTATGTTCTTGATAATAAGTATAAATTTAAATTTATAAATTATACCTATTAAGATAAAAAATTTGGGCATCCAAAGGTGATGCACATAGATGAATAAATCCCATATCAGTATTCAATGGGAGTTGCTTCATTAATTCTTACAACGTAATCGGTTCCAACATATAAGTATTGATTCAAACAGTTGTATCACTCAATATGAGTTCAATTGAAAAATCAACATAATGACTCAATGTAAAAGTATGAAATTATTATGTAAATACACCAAAAAACTCGTTAATAATAATAATAATATCATTTATATTGACTTTCTCCCAAAAAAAGTGATCAATAGCCTCCATGGATAAGAATTATGACCCTTAATATAGATGGAATTTTAACGGTATGTTTTCATTTATCCTCAAATAGACTAATGAGCATGAGATCGTTCGAAATTTGAAATTTGAATTTATTTCATTGAGAACTGATATGTGATATATATAATTAAATAATAACAATTCCAGGAATCACATAAAATTCTACTAAATGAAGAATCGTAATATTTATTAGGAGAACATGCCCATAAAATTCAATCATAGATGAACTAAATAATTATGATGTGACCATCATATCATTTGGAATTTCCACTAATAAAATAATCTCTACTAATTGATCATGTAAATCAATACCCTTAACAAGATAAATATATATAAATGTGTGTTTAGATCCATAATAACATAACACATTAACAGTTCTAAAGTGAATTATATGTGTACCTTTAACAAAGTCATTCTAAGAACCCAATTTGGAAGTTGTGATCACGTGATATTTTTCCTTCATCAAATATGATACTAAAGCTGATAATCATAATAAGCCATCATATTATAGAAAATATTTTAATAATTTCTTAATTATTTTCATTTGAAGAATTATAACATCTATGGTTCATTAGTTTACATATTTATATCTTCTATTTTATTAACCAACCCATTCATCGCATTTTTTTATATTCATGGGTTTTAATACCTACCATAAACATTTATTGATCATCAGAGTTCCATTCTAGTAGATCCCTTGATTTTATATCCCATATTTCTATAATGTAAATGACTATAACATCATTATGATATATGACTTATTAGATTTTTCTATATACTCAATATTCTTTTTCTTATATAATCCATTGGAATAGTGGGAATTTTCTATTTCATTTTCAGAATTATTTTAAAATCAAATGATTTATTTCTAGAATCAAATTTCTCTAATTGATAACAACTTTTAAGCAATTGGTTTTAAGGAATCGAATTAGTGTTCAATGATTCTTTCAGGGATGAGGATAAAAATTGAAGCACATTTTTTATGTATTGTTAAATTTTCATCAAAAGTACCCACAAATTCTTCATCCCCATGTATATTCTCAATGAATTGCTTCTCTATATTTTTACAAATAAAACAATGGATGTTCCTAGTGAATAATATAATCTTATAATCATCCAATTAAATTGATTTAATATATTACAATACTCTCATATCTTAATAAGATTCCATCATTGATATTCTTATCCTTACAAATAATAGGTGTCCAAGAAAACACTTCTACCTTCTAAGAACTATATAGTAGTATATATATTCACAATAGTAAATATCCATCACTGGGGTACTAGTGGATTAGAATACTTTGTAGAAGGTGGATATTTCCTCTTGAATTATTCAATAATACATTTTTAACTCCATTATTGTTTTTTGGAGATTAGCACAATTCATGGACTATAAAATCAATGTGATCCCTACTACATGATTATTCATTAGAGATCCCAAATCATTTAGTTTATCATGTGGGTAATTTTTCCCATCATATTCATTAACATCATGATGTCCCCTAGTTTAGTCCTTTGAGTAGAACCAGAAATCAATGGGTGATAAAAAATTATCACTCTGAGAAACCACATAATCATAAAATGGATTTATGATTTATATGACATGAGACCTTATTTTTATTCTATGACAGCTTATGTTTTAATAAAGTTGCTCTTTGAAAACCCTTTATCCAAATCATTCATAATGGGGTAGAAAGAAAATTTTAAATACTCTATTAATATCCAATGGGAGTAATAAACTAGGAATGTTGTAAGGGAACACACACCACACACCATATTGATAGACAATTTATACTCGAAAAATAATTTTGTGGGTCGTAATCCCTAGATGTATCTATGTAAAAACATATTCACATGTAGTATCTTAATAAGGAAATATTTAAAAGAAATGATCATAATCTTTTCCTTTCATGAATTTATGATGTAATCGTATACATAGAATTATCCCTATTATTTTACATTAATTATATTTACCCTAATTTTTAAATATTAATTATTCCCTCTTCTAATAACATCAATAATGAAGAATGATTTTCATATATGAACATCACAACTCGTGAGATAAATTTTCATCACAGTGGAAAAATACATTATTGATGTCTATAATATTTTATTGTAATTCAATACTTTATAAAAAATCATCTTATTTTAGGGATGTTGATATATATAAAATACCATTATAATCACATTTAGTACATTCAATATACTTAACATACATAAACCCATAATAATAACACGGGGAAAGGAAACATATGATTGGGTGACAAAATAATATTAGTAACGGTATACATGATAGATTACAATAGATGTTTTATTATTTATAAGATATTAATAATGTTATGAGATCATTTATATTACCTAAAAAGTCCATATATAGATTGTAATCAAAAATCATTATAGAAAAATTTTAATTTCAAAAAAAAATAAACCTTAATTGTGATAAATGGTCATAAATTAGTCATAAACCATGTGTTGAAGTCATTAAAGTGTGGAACAATAATAGGGATTGAAAAAATTTAATATTTCAAGGTTATAAATCATGACCATAAAGTTTTAGTGGATCAGACATTGATATATATTTCACATAATATAATGGATCAATCAACACCAAATTCATCACATCGGGAATAATGTATGTAGGCTTGTTTCTGATAGTGGACCAAGAAAAGTGATTTGTTTCACATAATTATCTTACTAGATATAAATCATTACCCTTATCATTAGTGGGGTATATTATTCCAGGATTAACCATAAAAAAATGAAAACCCTACATATTTCATTCATAATACCCTTAATCCTATTAATATATCTTAATCCTAAAAATAAAAAATGTTTTCTTAAACCTTCCATGTTATCATTATAGAATATCCCATATAAATTAAATTGGTTTTATAAAAAATTCATCATTATAACCATAATCCATATAGAGAAAGAATATGGTTGGTACAATTAAATCATTTACCTAGATAAACATAATAAATTCAAATGTTTTTTCATTGATGCATTAAAATAGTATAATAATAATCAAACATAATTATTTAATATTGTAATCATTATATTTATCCAATAAAATCCTTAACCATAAACAAAATAAATTTTTTGTTTTTTTAAATAATAATGGAATTTTGTAGATGAATTTTTAAATCATTGATCAATCATGAAAACAAGAAATTTTGTTCATGTCATATAAGTAAAAATGATGACATTCCTACCATGTAATTGTAAGAAGATAAAACATATATCATACGAAAATTGAAAAGTATATTCCATTTTGTTTTTGAAAAAATATTGTTGGAAAATAAATATAAACAATAAATGGGGAAGAGTAAAATCATTCATGGAAACAATTTTTGACATATATTGTTTGTCATGACCCATCCGAGTGGGGCCCCTGCCACTACTTCCCAAGACCTCATCTAATAGTTGAGGGGTTGGGGTCTATTAGTGAGTAGGCATGTCACTAACATGGGAGGAATTTCAAATGTACATGTATCCACACACACATATTCATTTCCATAATATGATGAAATTTTAAATCTGCTATGTAAACAATTAATTCATACAACTATATCCCACAATAAGGGTTCACCATGAACAAATTTAATGTCAATAGTTTCAGAATACAAGAAAACCAAAAAACAGTATGTTTCACAAGTCCGACCTGTAAGAAAAAGGTACTTGGAATGCCGTAAAAGGTTGTGTGAACGCAAATTAGTCTTTTGGTCCCACTAATCACCATCTTGTCCTAGTGCACTGAGGATACCATCAAAATTCCAATCATCATCACAGTGCAAGACATGTGTTGGAAAATCCCATGCATGGTTGAGTATAACAATACTCAGTTGGACTCCCCAAAACCACAAAAAAAATGAAAAAAATGAAATTATAATCAAATCTACATAAGTATATAGATAAAAAAATTTAACAAGATTATCAAGATATAATATAGAGAGGCATGATGAAATCTAGTGGTCACAACCAACTTCTTGCCACAAGATTCTACTCGATGCATGCTCATTCTGAGAGATCTTACCCCTTGATCCATAATATCATCAGAATCAGGAAACAAAGAGGTCTAGCTCATTTTGGCCCCACACAAAGTGAACACATTGGTCTGGGAAGACTACAACACAAACATAGGGATTCATGCCCTGAACTGGTTGTGGGACACCATAGATCATGCCCAAAACTGACTGGGGGATACCATCTGCCCAATCTGTATCAATTCTCTATGTAGAGGGATATTTCTAGACATAATGAGGGATTACATAGTCCCTAATTATGTAGCCTATGATATGAAGGATCAATGTCCTACTCTAGGTTGTTACATGACCCCACAGACTCCAATAGGGGTGATAGTGGATCACACTCTAGTTTAAGGGAGGGATACCTTACTATATTTGAGACTTGTATTCTTGAGGGGATTATAGTATTTTGGGAAGGATGTAATGTGGAATTTCAACCTTGAGGAAAGGACCATGGGAAAAACTGAACATCTAATGGTCATAACTAGTAAAACAATGAGCCTTAAGAACTCTTTATGGGAATACACAATGCGTCTCATGGGGTATACAATGTATTCTACTATTCAAGATATTTACCATGTGGAAGAACCTCACATATCAGGTAGACTCCATATACACAATTTGTAGGATTAATACATGTTAAATCTATCATTATATACTGCCTCTAAAGGTGGAAGTGGATAAATAATTAAATTGGTTAATGAGGCGATAGTCCTTTGTATACATGATCGATTTTTTTTTCATTTCAAATGTAATGGATGTGGAGACTGATGTGGGTTATGAAATTACCAAAATAAATTACAACTATATATTAGATATTTGTTTTATTTTATTATTTCATTTGAAGATGTTTTGATTGAGGTGGAATATGAAGAAAAACAAATACACATGTTTAACAATTTTACCTCCTCTTCTAAGAGAAACATTAAGATTATACACAAAACCTTTATAAGAGGGATTCAAAATAGAATTAATGAAACTGTGATGATAGTTTGTTTTCTGTAACAAAAATGGCTATGAAATTACCAATAAAAATACTTTTGGTTGATTTATAGTGGGAGGATAAGGGTTTCCTTTTATAAGCTGGGGAAAAGAAACATAAGAATTTTTTTGGAAAGATAAAGTGATGCCTATGTTTTTGTCATTCCAAAAGCCACCAAATCGGGTCATTATCGAAAAGTATTTGTTCTAAGTTCTATATAGGGAAATTAAATTGGATTTTAATATCTTTAATTTCATTGTGACCCATATTGTCTTACTTACCCCAAATATACTCATCTATACATTAAACACAACAATAAATTTATAATTTTTTAACTATTTATTGAGGTAAAAAATTTATTTACCAGATCATATAATATATATTATAATGATTACAAATATTTTATTCACTTTTAAAAATAATATTATCATATTTGAAAAAATAAAATTTCAAAATAAACCAAAATTGTGATGTAAGAGTGTTTTTCCAAACAGAAATTTCATATAAGGATAGAATGTTATAATATCCTAATTCAGTTATAAAGTTATTCAAATGTTGAAATTTTGTTAAATTGTTAAAAAATTGAACTAATATTACTTTAAACATAATTTAATATACAATTTTAATTATTAAATTATTTAAAAGATATTTATTTGTCATCCAAAATCAGTATTTTCCCTATTCATCAAAAAAATAAATATATTCATATAATTCCCAAATATTCCCCAAATGATAATTTTAAAAAATATATTTCAAATTTAATGATTAATTTATCAAATATATTTTCTAAAATTGGTAAAAATTAATTTAGATGTATCTGTCAAACCCCAATTAGGCTTCTTTTTAGAAAAATATATTTTTTCAGAAATCATTTCATTCTATATCAAATGTTTATTTTTTATTTGTAATTAATATAAGACCAATAAATTTATTTTATACTTGTGTATAATATATAATTTTCATAATTAAATTTTTACTACTCATAGTATTCATCTTAATAGGTCTGTTATACTGGTAATTATTAACTAATATTATTTATATAGTTTATTTCATTTCGTTTACACCTAATGTTGTGTGCATCACATGATATTGAAGAGATTTAATTTAAATAAATATATCCTAAATTAATCATTGTGTTGTATTATCTTGTAAAATTTATGTTTATTTATAAATGAGTGATTGAATATGATGATAATCATGTAAAATATATGGTTATTATATTGTATCCCCATAAATAAATTGCATCTCTATAATTTAATATTGATCCAAATTAACAAGGTTTTCCATTTTTAAATACCCTTTTTTGGAAACCCACATAATAAACGGTTTTAATATGAAATAATCTCGATAAGATAGAAATGGAATTATAATTGAAATCTATAAAAAAATTACTATATTTTAATGTAGGAGAAAAAATAGTAGGAAATGAAAACATGAACATTAAAGTGAGTACAAACTATCTAATACTAATCAAGTGTGATAGAAAACATGATCATAAGAACGTAAAACCCCACCAAACCATAAATAAATTATTATTTATAAGGTCATTGATTTAATAAAAATGATATTTATATGAATTTTTATTCAAGACATTATTACAAAAGTTATTGGATTCGGTTCTCATTATTATAGAGAGTTTAAGTAAATATTATTTAAATGTCATCCTTTTATTTTTCTTCAAGAAATTCCAAATTCATCTCTTATTCCATGAAATTAATATCAAATAGAAATTATTAACATATCATTATCACAATTAAATAATTATAATTCATTCTAGGTATCTCATGATATTTTCAAAGACCAAAATGATTTGAAAAAGAAATCCAATAGCACATAATGTTCTAGTTAATTCATTCCATAAATAGTTAACCACATGACCTGTCTAGAATATATCTAACCAAATACAAGGTCAAAATATTTAAAATAGATCTAACTAAATCAATCATATATCTCCATGAAAATATAAATTGGAACTTAATGTGACATTATATATATATGAGTGAATTTTCACCATAAAACCATAACAAATACAAGAATTGATAAAGAAATAAAACCTCATGTTGTAGAATATTCCAATAAATACTAACATGTAATAAACTCCAATAACTATTAAAAACTCACTAACCTATTTCATAGTTTCCAACAATATACTATAAAAAACTATTTATCATTATAATCACTACATTTTCCACATATTATGTTTTTTCTTCTACAAATCATGTTTTTCCTAAAATGACTAACATTCCATAAAATTACCTTTCTTGGTTATTAGTAATATTCCTATTTTTCATTCAGGTCGATAAAGAAATAGTACTATAGGAAAATATTTATTCATTATATGGTTTGAAATAATTGATAAAATTCTTCTACAAAATAATTATTAAATCTGAATTCGTGATCATTATTTATTCCAAATTCATTTTATCAATAACATAACAAGGCCTTTGATCCCATAGCTCCCACAAGAGAATATTTCGATTATGGTTGTGAAATTTTTCTATGTATTTATACATCACCATACAGTTGAATAGATGAACAGAAATGGTAATTTTATAACACTTTTAATCATGATCATGCTCTCATTAATCTCAAATAAAAAAACCTCTCATTCCCTTCTATAAATTACCTGGGTGTTTTTCAAAAATTTATCACATGTGGGGAAACCATTATTTACCTTCATTTTGTTATAAATTTTTTTCTCTTCTATAATATTCTTATATGTATTACCTTTCTATTAAAAAATTTATAGAATAATTTTATTATCATTACGCCACATGATACTATGTGCACATATGGTGAGAATTTTTTTAAGACTCATTCCATTTGAAATATTGGATCAATCCCATTAAAGAAGAAATAAATCTTACTATTCAGTTTATTTGCATTGATATAGTTACATTAAATTATCTTTGATAAATATATATATAATGGAATCCACTAGATTGTACAATAACATTATTTATCATAATGTTTAATACAAAAACTAGTGTATTAGTTAAAATAAAGAGAAGTGTTTATGAATGATTAATCTCATAATCATAAATATAGTTTCATTTGAAATGTTTTAAAATCATAAAATTATTATTCAAATATATAATAATATATTAAAATTATATTGTTAATTATCCTATGAACTTCACCAATGTGTGTCAAACCATGTTCCCAGTAATGCTCATTTTAAAATACCAGGTAACGCCCGAGTCAATCCTAACATGATTTTTTAATGTTAAAATTACAAGTGCATTTGTTCCATAACCACATCTTCTTGATATATGTTAACAAGTATGTATTTTAAGTAATACCACATAATATATTCCCTACCAAACATTTAGTATGTTATTCTACAAATATCATCATTTTATATTATAGGTTTTTGTTCCACTACTACAAAAGGGGCATTAATAATGCTAAAAACGGGCTTTAACAGCGCTAAAAAAGCACTGTAAAGCTCGGTGCTGATAAATGGTTACTTTATCAGCACTAAAAAGTGCTGATAAAACAACCCTTTATCAGCGCTAAACAAGCTCTTTTTAGTGAAAATAAATGATTTATTTATCAGTTCTCCTTTAGCGCTGATAAACTTATCTTTTATCAGCGATTCTTTAGCGCTGATAAAGGTGTAGTTTTTCAGCGCCTTTTTAGCGCTGAAAAAAGCACGATTTATTAGCTCTAAAAGTCTTCTGATAAACTTATCTTTTATCAGCACTTATTTAGCGCTGATAAAGGTGCATTTTATCAGTACTCTTTTAGTGCTGATAAAAGCACGATTTATCAGTGCTAAAAGAGCACTAATAAATTCCCTCTCTGCTACTACAATAAATCTGCAGCAGCACACCTGAACACCTGCAAAAAAAATACAGCATCTCAATAAGCCAATTAAATCAAGTATACCCATAAAAAATTAACTCATAAATCATAATCAAATTAGACCAAGTATACCCATACACCAATTATTCTCGTACACCATTAAAACATAATTTATAAGTCAATCAAGTACTTAAAGAAATCAATTCATAATTCAGGGGGTTTGGGGGCTGTTCAAGGGTTTGGGGTGGCTATTCAAGGGTTTGGGGTGGCTATCTAAGGAGGGTAGGGGGTGTCCGAGGGGCTTTCCAGTTCAATCCTAAGGCTCCACTTGGGTGTGTTTTATCAATACATAAATCTTTGTACTTTTCTCTATCCACTATGCATCATGTTCTCGACCGCAAAGAAGTTATAAGGTTGGTACACACACTGAGGTGCACATACATGGGAGGGGATAAATCTCATTAATAAACCCCCAATATTAAACCTGCAATAGGCTATTGTATGTGCATGATCAGGCAATATGCACAACCTAGTTGAGAAAGAACTAGAATAAAACTAATAAAAAATCATCATTGATCCTGAAATCCATGACCATGATCAAACCCAAATTAATTTTCCAAGTGCTGAACTTTTACCAAGCATTTCACAAGGATCATCTCGAAATTATAAAAATAATGTTTGACCAAGTCCTACCCCATCTACATCACGACACATTGATTCTGAAGTATTAAAGATTGATCAACCATACCTACTTCATCCAATGTTAGGGTTTCTCTGAGTACATCATAGGAACCAAACAAAACCTATAATATACCATGGCCTCCCAACTCTAGACATAATTATCATTGAACTCCAATATGTGAGTTTTATTTATACTCCATCATGGAAATCCATATATAGAAGTTTTCTCATACAGGGAATACCCTCAACAGTATCTCAGACCACCCATATGTGTTCTTCCAATTCCAAGGCATAAGACCTACAAGGATCTCATCCCTATACTATGGGAGTACACTTATTTAGGGAATAATACTAAGAAGCATATATTATTTACCATATGGGAGTATTATCATCCAAATAATAATCCCTAGAAGCATATCAACCCTCCAATATGGGTGTATTCTCCTTTGAGGCATAATCTATATAATCATCTCAGCCCTCCCCTATGGGATTATTTTCATTTAGTGAATATTCCCGATAAGAATCTCATCCCACTCCTATGGTTGTATTCTAATTTAGGGAATAATACCTATATACATATCATCCCTCCCCTATGAGAGTATTCTCATTTATGGAATAAGACTCATAAGCATATCCACCCTCCAAAATGGGAGTATTTTCATCCAGATATAAGCCCGTAAGTATCATAGACCCAAACACATGATAACCCTAGTATACCAGGCCAACCATGACTTGATATATATGAGGCCCCTGATAGATCACATTCCATGACCCCCCATTTAAAAGATCAATGCAATCCCAATGCGTTTGGTCGGATTTTCGTAGGTCAGTTGTTGTTTTCACTTAAAATCTTGTCCATTTAAAAAAAATAGAAACCCTTTGAGTGCTAGCGGCCACACCGTGCCTCGGATTGAGGTGGGATTTACTCGTACACATCACCAAGGACCCTTGGATCATTCTTATAAAAGATAAATTCAATACAAATGCGTTTGGTTAGATTTCCGTAGGTCATTTTTTGTTTTCACTTAAAATCATGTCCATTTTAAACAAAATAGAGACCCTTTGAGTGCTAGAAGCCACACCGTTCCTCAGATTGAGGAGGGATTGATGTGTACACGTCACCAAGGACCCTTGGATCGTTCTTACCAAATATAATTACAATACGAATGCGTTTGGTTGGATTTCCATAGGTCAGTTGTTGTTTTCACTTAAAATCTTGTCCACTATAAACAAAATAGAGACCCTTTGAGTGCTATCGGTCACACCGTGCCTTGGATTGAGGCAGGGATGACTCTTACACATCACCAAGGACCCTTGGATCGTTCTTATAAAAGATCAATTCTATATGAATGTGTTTGGTCATATTTCCGTAGGTTAGTTGTTGTTTTCACTTAAAATCTTGTCCACTTTAAACAAAATAGAGACCCTTTGAGTGCTAGTGGCCACACTGTGCCTCAGATTGGTGCGGGGTTGACTCATACACGTCTCTGAGGACCCTTGTATCGTTATTATAAATGATCAATTCAATCGGAATGTGTTTGGTCGGATTTTCGTAGGTCAGTTGTTGTTTTCCCTTAAAATCTTGTCCATTTTAAACAAAATAGAGTCACTTTGAGTGATAGCGGCCACACCGTGCCTCGTATTAAGGCGGAGATTACTCATTAACATCACCAAGAACCCTTGGATCGTTCTTATAAAATATAAACGCAATCGGAATGCGTTTGGTCAGATTCCGTAGGTCAGTTGTTTTTTTCACTTAAAATCTTGTCAATTTTAAACAAAATAGAGACTCTTTGAGTGCTAGCGGCCACACCGTGCCTCGGATTGAGGCGAGGTTGACTCGTAAACATCACCAAGGACCCTTGGATCGTTCTTAGAAATTATCAATGCAATCCGAATGCGTTTGGTTGGATTTCTGTAGGTCAGTTGTTGTTTTTACTTAAAATCTTGTCCATTTTAAACAAAATAGAGACCCTTTGAGTGCTAGCGGCCACACCGTGCTTCAGATTGAGTAGGATTTGACTCTTACACATCAACAAGGACCCTTGGATCTTTCTTATAAAATATCAATGCAATCCGAATGTGTTTGGTCAGATTTCTGTAGGTCAGTTGTTGTTTTCACTTAAAATCTTGTCCATTTTAAACAAAATAGAGACCCTTTGAGTGCTAGCGGCCACACCGTGCCTCGGATTGAAGCAGTGCTGAGTCTTACACGTCACCAAGGACCCTTGGATCGTTTTTATAAAATATTAATGCAATAAAAATGTGTTTGATCAGATTTCTGTAGGTTAGTTGTTGTTTTCACATAAAATGTTTCCCATTTTAAACAAAATAGATACCCTTTGAGGTATAGCATACACACCGTGCTTCGGATTGAGGTGTGGTTGACTATTAAACGTCACCAAGGACCCATGGATCATTCTTATAAAATATCAATGCAATCGGAATGCGTTTGGTCAGATTTATGTAGGTCAGTTTTTGTTGTCACTTAAAATCGTGTCCATTTTAAACAAAATAGAGACCCTTTTAGTGCTAGCAGCCACACCGTGCCTCGGATTGAGGCGGGGTTGACTTTTAAATGTCACCAAGAACGCTTGTATCGTTATTATAAAACATCAATGCAATCCTAATGTGTTTGGTCAGATTTCCGTAGGTCAGTTGTTGTTTTCACTTAAAATCTTGTCCATTTTAAACAAAATAGAGACCCATTTGAGTGCTAGAGGCCACACCGTGCCTAGGATTGAGGCGGGGTTGACTCATACACTTCAACAAGGTCCCTTGGATCGTTCTTATAAAATATCAATGAAATCCTAATGTGTTTGGTTGGATTTCCGTAGGTCAGTTGTTGTTTTCACTTAAAATCTTGTCTATTTTAAACAAAATAGAGACCCTTTGAGTGCTAGCGGCAACACCGTGCCTCAGATTGAGGTGAGGTTTACTCGTACACATCACCAAGGACCCTTGTATCATTCTTATAAAATATCAATGCAATCTGAATGCATTTGGTCAGATTTCCGTAGGTCAGTTGTTGTTTTCACTTAAAATCTTGTCCATTTTAAACAAAATAGAGACTCATTGAGTGATAGCGGCCACACTATGCCTCAGATTGTGGTGGGGTTGACTCTTACATGTCACCGAGGACCCTTGGATCGTTCTTATAAAATATAAATGAAAAAAGAATGTGTTTGGTCAGATTTCTGTAGGTCAGTTGTTGTTTTCACTTAAAATCTTGTCCATTTTCAACAAAATAGAGACCCTTTGAGTGCTAGCGGCCACACCGTGCCTCTAATTGAGGCGGGGTTGACTAGTACACTTAACCAAGGACCCTTGGATCGTTCTTATAATATATCAATGAAATTCTAATGTGATCTACTAATTATTCATTATGCAAAACATAAAGTTACCATTAAATACTTACATTGCCCCAAACACCCATAACACAACCCAACCACAACCTTCATCTCAATTTACTCAACCGATCTAAACACCAAGATGGATTTTACCCAAGACTATATAATTCAAAATTACGATCATGTCATCAACCGACCACTTAATTTCTATGGTGCTCCCCACTATACGCTTTAGCTCACAAACACCACCATCTGATGTGTAACACCTCCATCATCGCGAAAGAACCACTAGAACCCCAACTAAAACTCCACAACATACCCAACATGTTTTCAAACATACCATGATTATACATCCATGAGAACACCAACCAATTTTATCATCTACAATTCCCATCAAAACTACTTGGAATGGATGTGAATCCATTATCCATACATGAATGAAGGACAGTTCAACTTTTCCTCAAAGATTGAACCCATTTTCAAAACATAATTAACATTTCAAAACATCAAATATATGTTGCTTACAACTCACCACATTTGTTGCTTTTTCCTATAGGAATTTTAAACATGCACCGCATAGGTTGTAAAAGTAGTAGAGGATAGATCTCTTTGATCATACAAATCCATGAACCCACGTTTATCGTTGAGGAAACTGATGAGTGATGTTTGTGAATGCTTTTTGGAACTAGGAACTGACTCGCTTGATGAAACAAAGTAAATATCTTTAAATGTAGCCTCACTTGCTGAATCATTGGAAAAATTTCTTGTATTGGATGCTCTTAATGTCAGATATAGCATCCCATCATGTTCATCAAATGGATTGGTCAACTTCCAATCTATCATGAAGGCTGTCGCACCACATTTACATGCAACTAATGATCAGAGGAAGCTTGATTAGAAAAAAAATCCTGAGGGGACTGGACATGAAAGATCTTGTGGTGCCATAGTTTCTCAGAAACCTCAATTTACCCCACATGATATAAGGCTATTTCATGATGTCCAAGACATAGCGAGAGGAGAAGAGAAGGTAAAAGTCTCGTAGATGAACAACATCAACAATGAACATCCACCACCCTTTCACTATATACATCAAAATAATATCTTTAAGAACATCGATGTGATTTTCTATCTTACTTCCATCGAGGATGATGCATGTTGGTCAACTTGTTTTAGAAATTGTTTATCTTCATTCGTGCATTGTACTTGTTTATCTTCATCAGTGACTTGATTACCACGGCTAAGACAGTTCTTTGAGGCGAATGGATCGCCTCAAAGCTGGTGGGGAATGGGGCGGGATGTTCATGCGGCGGTTGTTCTTGAGTTGTGGCTTCCCATTGCTTCACACCCATAAAATTTTCTAGCAACTCTCCCTGCCATTGCAATTGTTCTTCAAGGGTTGCTATTTTTTCGCTCATTTGTTCCAATTTTTCATCTGTATCATCCATTTTTTTCTTCTTCTCAAAATATACTCGGGGTGCCACCCCAAACCCTTAACCTCTAACATGGCCGTATTTTTATAGCTGCTTCCAAGCCATCGATAATAGGTCTGTATCAACTACAGGAGAAGCTGATTCCTGTGACTGCCGGATATAGGAAAATAACTAATTATTTTTATGTAATGGAAATTTTAATCAAATTATTTTATCGTCATGTCATACTTACACATATTTCCCACACTTTCGGTGTGTTCTCATCTACTAACTTCCCATCTTTGTTTACACGTGCCTCCTTCCATAGCACATGACGTGGGATGGAAGTGAATTTTTTTTAGTCTCATCAATCTATATATAAAAATAGAAAAATAATTATGATGTTGTTTATTGGCACCTTACAATATTATTGTAAATTTAAAATACGTACCATTTTCTTTTCTAATGAAGCGTACCACATCCTTGCTTTACGATAGGGGTATGTTGGTTTTGAAGAACGTTCCTTATTTTCAGTATAGAGTTTCTGTTTCATAAATGAAATATTGACAATCAAAGTGATGAATAAAGGTATCCTCAAACAACGTATTATCACTCACAATGTACCTGAAACTTCTCATCCCCACGACGGCCAATAAATGCATCCCATGATTCTTGGGATATCAGGTGAGCATAGAAAATGGGTGGGTGTGGGTTTATTTTACCTTTAGAAACTTTGAGGTGACATATTGTTAAAATAGTGCGAAAACCGCGATGAATCTTTCCTAAAATCCTTAGTACATAATCTTTGTGTGAATCGTCTACTATAAATGTACTCTACAAGAGATTGAGAAGAGTAAGAGATTGTTTCATTATTTTATTTTCTAGTAAATTAAAGAAATAAATTCATAATGTTACCGTAATTTCATCCCAGATCACAGCCTTCAGCCCGGACACAACATGGTGCCATTAATGTATGTCAATCGGCAAACGTTGCCGAGTGACAACTCCAATGTAGATGCTAAACATAGACTTGTTGGGATTCACATGTTGGCCTCGTGCATTCCATTTGACTTCAAATTTGATGCCTTTTATTTTCACCTTAACAATTTTGGCTAACACCGTCAAACTACGATGCAACATTGATTTCTGTGACGTTTTTCCTTCATTCCCGACCATTTCATCGATATCAACATCATCTATATGTTCATCTAGAATGGTATCAACAACATTTGTTGATGGTTGTTGGACCTCAACACTAAGAGCAGCAGGAGCCGCAGTAGGAGTAGCAGCAGGAGGAGCATCAGCAGCAGGAGCCACAACAGGAGGAGCATCAGGAGCAACCGAAGCCGCAACAGGAGTAATAGAAGAAGCAGCATGAGCTGGAGGAGCAGCAGGAGCAACAGCAGCAGCAACATGAGCTGCAGGAGTAGCAACAGCCGCAACAGCAGCTGCTTGAGAGACTTGTTCAGCCTCAAGGTTAGGAGCATCAGAATTTGCAGACGTCATTATCTGCAAAAGTGGTTGAACAGTTAATTCAGATTACATAAATTTAGTAATGATAAGATAATAACATGAGATAACAAGATCTATATTACAAACAAAATATAACCTGTTTACTGAACTCTATTTCATTTTTTCAAAGATTAAAGGGATTTGACACCTCTATCGACTATCCAAATCCCTTCATTGTGGTCTCCTTTAACATACAAAACATCATCTGCATTGGGACCGCTTCGAAATGATTGTGACGTACCACTAAAAGGATCATCCTCAACTGAATTTTCATCAGAACCTTCAGTAGTTAATCACGATAACAAAACAATCGACCACTTTCGGTTTGCGGGATCTGGAACATAAAAAACTTGTACCACTTGTGATGCCATCATAAACAGTTCTTCTTTGTACCCTTCTTTACTAAAATCAACATTCAAAAATCCCCATTAATTTATTTTAAAACCACTGTTTTTATCAACCCATTTTCATTGAAAAATCGGCAATTGGAATGTCGTATAATCCATCTCCCATATTAGTTAGATAATGCCAAAGTATGAAATATTTGTATAAATTGGATTTCATTCCTTACTACCATAAACATGCATCGCTTCAGCCACTAGTTTAACTCCACTATTTTGCATGGTACTATCTTCATTATGTTCATCTGTAGAGAATTTATAACCATTAACTACATAACCACTGTAAGATAATACATACACACTTGGTCCAGCGGCTAGCCATCGAAGATGTTCTGTAATTGAATTCAGATTTTCCTCCAACTTCTTAAAAATATGGTCCTGAAACCATCCTATACACTGGTGATTATGTCTATCTGATAACCATTTTCAGCCCTCGAGGGATTCAACTGCCTAAGAATTTCATTGTGAATTTTAATAAATAGAGCAACCACCCAACTGTTATGCAAAACATAAAGATGAGCCTGCTCCTGATCTGTAATATTGATTGTCACAACTTCTCTTCCAGAAATTCCCTCACCCTCAATGCGTCTCATGTGACGAGATTTCGGGAGACCAATTCTTTCCACATCAGATAAGTATTCAGTACAAAATTCAATAGCTTCCTCGACAATATATTGCTCCACTATAAAACCCTCTGGCCGACTTCAATTTTTGACATAGCCTTTCAAAATCATCACATACCGTTCAATAGGATACATCCATCTATACTGAACAGGACCACAAAGTCGAATCTCTCTCACCAAGTGAATCATCAAATGAATCATCATATCAAATAATGCTGGCGGGAATAACATTTCTAATTCACATAATATGATGACAATTTCTTTTTGAATAGCTGGAAATTTCCCCGGGTCTAAGACTTTTCTACATATAGCTTTGAAAAATAAAAAATGTTTGGTTAACGTATGAAGAACATTCTTGGGGAAAATGCAACGTAAATCTATAAGAATTACATCTTGCATCAAAACATGGAAATCATGTGATTTAAAACCATTTAACTTCAAATCATTCATTGACACAATTTTCTTGACATTTGATGAGTACCCCTCTGGAACCATTACATCATTGAAGAAGTTTAAAAACTAATATCTCTCTGCCCTAGAAAGAGTATAAGAAGCTAGAGGAAGAAACATTCGATTTTCACCCTTCACGGGAGCCAACTCTTCTCGTATTCCCATGTCAACCATGTCCAACATTGCCTTAATTCCATCTTTTAATTTTCCAGGGGCATTTAGAAACATTCCGATAACACTGTCACATACATTTTTTTCCACATGCATCACATAAAGAAAATGTCTGACGTACAAACAATTCCAGTATGGTAATTCAAAAAAAACTGATCACTTTTTCCAACTGATTTTCGTAAGGTTTTTCGAAAATGGTTTACCAAAAATAGTGTTCTGATCTTTTACTTTCTCAAATAGCTGATCACCTGTTAGTGGAGATGGTGTTGCACATTTTTTATGAACTTCCACTGAATGTTGTCGTCCAAGGTCGGTACTTATGCCGACGAGGTAATTATCTCTGATGTCCTAGAAACACAGATTTTGATGAATGTTTCAACCTAATTGATTCTGTATCTTCTTCGCACATGGGACACCCTTGAGTTCCTTTAATCCTATAGCCTGAAAATTTTTCATAAGCAGGGAAATCATTTATTTTCCCATACAACATCAATCTCTATGTGAAGTATTCACTTTTATAAGAATCATACAACATTACATCTGAGTCCCACAATAACTTCAAATCCTCGATCAAAGGAGCCAGATAAACATCAATATCGTTACCTGGTTGTTTTGGTCCTGATATAAGAATAGATAACATTATGAATTTCTGCTTCATGCATAACCATGGTGGAAAGTTATAATTTACCAACATAACAGGCCATGTACTATGAGTGCTGGTTTTAAAACCAAAAGGATTCACTCCATCTATAGATAACGTAAGACAAAGGTTTCTCGGCTCTTTTCCAAAATTCAGGATACTCATGGTCAATTTTCTTCTATTGAGGAGAGTCGGACGGATGACATAATAACCCATATTTATTTCTTTTATCTGCATGCCACGACAATTGTCTTGCAGTTTCTTCACTTCCATATAGACGTCTAAACCTGGAATGAGTGGAATGTACCATAAAAATTTCGTAGGATTGGATTTATATTTCTTGTATCGAAAAGCACCACACTTTGGGCATTCTATAAGTGATTTCTTCTCTTTGAGAAACAATATACAGTCTTTCGGACAGGCATGTATTCTTTCAGAAATCATTCCCATCGAGCGTAGAATTCATCTAGATTCATATGTCTGGCTTGGGAGCTCATTATCTTCCAGGAGAATGTCATTCAAGAGATCAAATAGTTCCGTAAAATAGACATCACTCCATCCATTTCATGATTTCATTTTATACAACTTCATTACAGCTGAAAATGTTGTATACCTAGTGTAAGAAGCATACAACGGCGTCTTTGCACAACTCATTAACTTCTCATACAATTTTGGGCAATCACGGCGTTCATCTTGAATTGCCTTTGTCATTTCCTCAATACGATCTTCATCATCATTGAAATCTGTAATCACATCCTCCATACGGTCTTCTTCATTATCCATATTTGTATTCATATCTGACGATCCATAAATCGTAGTTTTATCCCATCCAGTAGATACATTCTCTTTTTCTCCGTGTTTATTCCAACATTTATAACTCCGATCTATTCCGTGACATATCAAATGTTCTTCCAACTCCTCTGGAGTAAGTAGTCTAGAATAACAACAACGTAATCCTAGACAAAGGATTTGAGAAGGATCCTTTGCACCATCCTTTTAAAAAATGATGAACTCTTTCACTCCGTTCTCTTACTCTATTGTTAAACGATTGGAATCCATCCGATCTTTATTCATCTCCATCCTTTTAGAATCGCAAATATTAGTATTTATGGTTCAAGTACACAAAACAAGAATTAAAAATATAGTAGAAGAGAACCACTTCCTTATAAAAATGGATATTAATAGAGCCTAACCATTAGTATTTATTCATCATGCCTAAATACTCACTATTGGTGGAAGTGAAACCGTTACTGATGATCATGCCAAGAAGAAATGGAAACCAAAAGGGGGGAGTGAATCAAAATACCCCAAAAAAGATGAAAAAACATGTTATTTGAGAATAGGTTAGTGGCTTTCATGTTGTCTAGAAGTAAACCTAATTTATTTCAATTAAAAAGGTTAATTCACAACAAGATACCATCCATTCCATATATTATTTTCATTAATAGGGTTATTTTGTCCTTCAAAATGATCAAAACATGTCTAACGAACTTCAAATAGATAAAATATAAATTCATGAAACACATGAATCCCAAAAAGAAGATATAGTATAGAAACTCCCACTTGGAATCTGAATGAGTCTGCTCAAATGAAGAACATCTTACATCTCCAACTGCATCGATGCTTTCTCATATACAACGACACCACTAGCTAGATAGTAGCCCTCACCAAGAACATCATACATCTCTAAATAAGAGACTACAACCACTAACAATGATAATCATCATAAGATGGAAATATAATAAGAACACATCCCTTCACCCAAATAATAGACTAAAACCACTAACCATGAAGAATCACTAAGGTCGTAATTTGAAACCTAAGGAAAGGTAAACCAAAAAAATACCAATGAATTCAATTGAAATACTTTCTAAACCAAACGTTTGAAATCCTCAATTGTTCCTAACATCAAACCCCATCATATCTCCTACTAAAATTCATTGATAACACTATTTCATGGCCTATACCCATTTAGACCCCTCTATTGGTTAGTATATTGTAGTCTAGTGACACCCTAAAACCATCCTCCAACATGTCATGGGTTAGTGAAGGCACTGAGGGTATTTAACACAACCATGTGAAATGTACTTCAAATAACAAATAATTGATATAGTTTATCATCAAGTTGTATAGATGATTTTTTGAATGATACCAAGTGAAAGTTAGTATGGTAAATATGTGTGATAAGACATTTTTGGTCTAAATAAAAGGAGATATAGCCTAATGAGTGTATGATGGATTCACAAAAAATAGGACTCTATGTGGTATAGGTTTTTTTCAACTAGTAGGAGTATGGACCACTAAGTGAATATGGTCCTCTATGTGTGGGAATGTTTTCATTTAGAGTATGCCCTAATATGTATGGTTCCCATAGAAAAAAGCCCATTTGAATTGGATATTTGGGCTCATTACACAAGGTGGATCACATTTTTCATGTGAATAATCTACATCAATTTGGTTCATAAGATATATTCATAGGACATAAGGATTTCTATATTCATCAACTAAAGAATCATGATCTTATCACACCAGGTTCGAACATAAGATCATCTACTAAGGGAAGTGTTTAGAGATCGTATGCTCATCACATAGGGGATTCTTTGGCACATCGCCTCAGGAATATCATGCTCCTCATGTGAGGTATAATCATAGGATCATTACCTAGGAGATGAATAAGAGATCTTATGATCATCACTTAGGGTATTCATAGGCATATCCCCTAATGAATCTATTTATAATCTCATGAGGTATAATCAAGGGAACATTATTTGGGAGATAATGAAGATCTCATATTCCCATAACATAGAGACTTCATATTCTCGTCACCTATAGCAACCAAGGATTATCACCTAGAGTTGGATGTTTCCTGAATTAAGAGTGGTCATAGGTTTATATCTCGATAAAGGAACTCACATATTTGAATTTTAGAAGAGGGAACCACCCGATACACTCATCGCGTAGGGGGTGAGCATAGTTTTATAGCCACCATTTCATTTTTATCCATGAAGTTATTCAATTCCCATAAAACCCTTTTCAATTTCATCATTAACAACTATATTCTATGTCCCTGGGAAACTAAAAGGAAAACCCATATCAACTAATGATGTCATCTCCCACAATAACCCACTCATTACATCTTTTTAACAATGGAAAGGTTGATGCTTCCCAACTGCACGATTTACCACCTCAACCATTTCACATTTTCCCCCAATGGAATCTATCACAACCAAACTAATAAAAAACTTCTCAAACAACCCCACCAAAAAAATGATTATTTTCAACAATAAAAGTAAACAAGTACCATGTTCTTAAGAAATATAAAAAAAATTAGTAAACACATGTGAATCATCCCCTTTACATCATTTTCCATCAAGTATGGCCCATTTTCTTCAATAGGTCAATCCATAATACTCACCCATAGAATAAAAAAGCATGTTAAAAAATGATATAAAAATGGGAGAGGAGAACAATATTGAAAAAAGATTTGGAAAACATGCCTTAAAGGAGGTCCTGCAAACCGAATCTTGAAAGTGTTGCAGGCGACGGAGGTCCGGAAAACTCAAGATCAAGGGCGGTGGAGGTCCGGCAATGTAAACTCAATGGGCGGTAGAGGTCCGACAATGAGTAGCGAGGGCGGCGGAGGTCCAGAAACGTGATCTCAGCGGGCGGCAGAGGGGAGTCGCAAAGTTCCAGTATCGCGAAAGCTTTAGGTGGAGAAAAAATGAGGGCACTGTGCGACCGAATTTATAAAAAAATGCACCAATGTTTTATCAGCACTTTTTAATCACTGATAATAGTACCCTTTTTCAGTGCTACAAAAGCTATGATAAATCCTTACTGTATCAGCGCTAAAATTTTAGTGCTGATAAAGTTTTCCTTGTATCAGCACAAAAAAATTAGCGCTAATAAAAGAGTTTTTTAGCAGCGCTTTTTTAGCGCTCATATATGGCCTCTTTATCAGCGCTAGAAAAGCGCTGATAAAAACTCCCTGTATCAGTGCTAAAATTGTAGCGCTGATACACGGATTCTTTATCATCCTTTTTCTAGGGCTGATAAAGAGCCCATATATCACCACTAGAAAAGCGCTGATAACGAACTCCTTTATCAGTGCTAAAATTTTAGCGCTCATATAGGGTATCCTTTATCAGTGATTTTTCTTAGCGCTGATATAAGGGGGCGCTTCCCTTTCTTGTTTTTGTAGTAGTATTCCCTAACTTATGTTTTCCTAAATCTAGATCACAATGTTTCTAATGATGTTCATCTGATATGAATTAACCATACAACATTCCCTATATAATGGAGGTGATTTCTACATTTTGAAATGAAAAAATATACTAGGGGTATCATCCATATAGACCAAATAGTTTAGTCTTCTTGGTAAACAAGATACTTAATTCCAATTAACATTTTGAATTGAAAACAGATAATACTAAAAGTATTTTCTTTGAGGGCATCATATTTACCCTTATTATATCCCTTCATATAAATTAATAAAAACATCCTAGAATAATGCGTAAAATTAATGATAAAAAAGGGGTGAGCTGAAATTCATTATACATTTTACAAGTAGGTTAAAAGTTTTGGTAGAAACCCATCTAATTTTGGTAAATGGTTTTTCCCATGTGGCACGTTGATTCATTGAGTGGATATTTATAAATGAGCCCCACACATATCATAATAATTCCAATGAATTTATCATATTAAATTGTTGAATCATATTATACATAAATATTTATTTTGATAAATTTAGATAAAAACTACAAATTCATAATCAAATAAAATAAACATACTCATAAACCATCTACTATAATATGGTGAATGGTAATAAAATTGTAAATACCTAATAAAAATAATAATAAACCATAAGAATATTGATTAAGTATGATATCAATATAAAATATACCCAATGTATGATAATTACAATAACAGTTTAGTATCATTGATTAGTAAAAATCCATTAATAATGTCATTAACTGTTTTAAAGGAAAAAAATCATTGAAGTTGAAATTCTATTTTTTTTAAAAATGATCCAAAAAATTATGTAAATACCACTATCATAAAAGAAACAGTAAATATTTAAATTATTTTTTCAAAAAACTATGTGTCCAATATAGTTGGATATTCTACTCATGTTTGATTTTATAAAAAAAGTTATTTAACATTTTCAAAAAAATCGAATCGGGAATTGTTTTGAAAATAAAATGAATATTATTTCAATTTTTATAATTTTAAATGAATAAATAATTATTAAAATATTCATTATAAATATTTTAAAAAAAATTCTGAAATATTTTTTAGATGAAATGTTTTTGTTTTCATAGAATTTTTACTGAATAGAGAAATACAATATTATTTTCTTAAAACCATTTTCCCAATAATTTTTGTTAGAAAACAGCTGAATCATTTATTATTAGATTTAAAATAAATAAATTACCATATTAGAAGAAAATAAATCAGTTTTAATATATTAATATCTAATAATTCTCCCGAGGGATATGTAAAAGATATAATATATAATTTTTTTTCCAGATTTTGATGAAAACCCTTTCCACATTGGTAACATTTCAATAATAATCCCCATGAATGAAATCATTGAAAATATAATATTAATTACCATGAATAAAAATTTGGTTAAATAGGTAAAATATGATTAGGTATGGAATATACACCACCCAAAATATTATGTTTGGAATAGGGTATATGTGTGATGGAATTACAAGTGAGACGATAAAATTTAACCTTAGGTTTGAATTCATTCGTATGGGTCCAATAATCCTAAATAATAAATATAAAATAATTATGAATATATTAATGACCAAAATAACATATCTGATATGGAATATTATTTACATATAGTATTTTATCACTCTTTAATTTACAATTCAATGTTATATCACAGTTTCAGGTGATAATTGATTTGGTTTTCTTGTATGTATTTGTTCAGTAATATTGGCATATTTAATATGATAATGGATTAATAATAAATGTGAAATTAATAATGATATGAGTATAATATATAATATGTTCTATGTATTTATTGAAATATTTTTATATTATATATTTATAATGGATTAAACTATTTCTGGAGACAGTAGGTTATAAGTATGCATGATTGTTATATCCATTCTTTATATTGGATGTGATGCAAGAAAAATAAATATTAATTAAAAATTATGTAATCGTTATTAATTTATTTATTTCATGTATAATAATTACATTTTTTATTTATTACTATCCATGTAAATATATGATGAAAAACATTTAATGTTGCAACATGATGGTGGTATCCAACACGTATGCACGAGTGACATTATTCTTTCCTACGGATTGAAAGTTAAGAAGTTATTTTGGATATTATATGTCCAATAGTATGTTAATATAATAAATATCACATATTTTCATTAAAATTAATGTTACTTCCTTTCAATTAAAGCCATATTATTAGAAAAATCAGATCTCTTTGTGAGGCGGTAATCCACCTTACACACGAGTGACGTTGTCGTATCATCCACAGAATGAAAACAAATAAGGTATATATGATATAATGATATTAGAACTATAAAATTTTTCTAAATATAACACAAATTATTAAATAAATCATTATAATCATCCGTGAAATGTAGTGATGAATATTTATTTACATCAATTCATGTGGTGGTAGTCCACCCAACACTTGAATGATGGTTTCATATCACATTTGAGGGTTGTGGGGATCAATATGGATTATTCAATTATAATATTAAATATTAATTGTATTTAATATAATTTTTTGATTATATGATAAATTTTTTGATGTTTTGAATGTGGTGGAAGAATAAATAAAAACTACACATTTTTTTTAATTTCACAATTTCTTCTGAGAGCCTCTCAAATTTATACATAATGTCTCATAGGAAAGATTCATAAACAAATTATGGGCTATATGATTTTCAGAGTATGTGTGTAATGTGTTTTTTAATATAAATTCCTGATAAATGGGTTTTGGATTTTCAAATTGGGAATGATATGGGTGGCCTTTTATATGTGAGGGAGATGACACACATGAAATTTTTGAAAAGATAAAATATTAACCATGTTTTTCTAATGATGAAATCCATAAAAATGTGTTTTTATAAAACCATATATGTGATAAGGTTGAAATATATCCATTAAATTACCATTGTACATGTTTTGTGTCATTTAACCCCTTATCATATTTAGTTTAACACCTTGATAATCCCAGTTTTATGTTAACCATTATAATCAATTCTTGTTAATTTCACTATCCAGTATGGAAATATTTTTATGATGTTAACAGATAATATAAATTATTACGATTCAAAGTATGGTATCAAAATTTTCAAATTAAAATTAACATAGGTGTTATAATTATATTTCAATTTGAACCACAAAGGTAATGAAAGATGGGTTTTCGAAGAGATAATTCTAAAATGTATATAATTTTTTAATATTATAATTAAAGCGTAAATTTATTAAATTTAAAAAATTCTATAAATTACAATATTATTGAACTAAATTGAAAATTAAATAAAAATAAATTCTAAAATTACATTATTTTTTAAAATATAATAGATTTGTTGAAAGAAATAAGGATATTTCACTATTCGTCAAAAAACAATTCATTTTAGAAATTTCCCAACAACCCACCCAAATATTATTTTAACATTTATATTACAAAAATTATGTTTTTATTCTCATTTGAAGTTTATAAAAGTTGTAAAAATTAAATTTACATTATGTGTTTACTGTATGAATAATCCACCTATTAGAGAAATATAATTTTTCTCATAAACTAACGTAATCATTAAAATGTATCTTAATTTGTTGATAATCAATAAAAAAATTAATTCTATTTTATAGATGTTTAGATCCTAACATTTTTATAATTTATTTCTTATAATCTGATCCCACTATATTAATGACTTTATTATAGTGTTCATGTATCAATAAATATATTTTAATAAAGAATCATGTTACATTTAAACCTGATATTACACGCATCAAAGAAAATCAAAGACATTGAATTTAATAAAATATGGGCGTTATATTTCCTTTTAATATTTCTATTGCGTTTCATACCTGATATTCAACATGATGTTCCTCTTTTAAAATATATTAGTTTTACATTAATTCCATATAAATTTTACATGACAATGTCCCCTTATATGTGAGCATTGATGATTTAATACATAAAATAAGAAAATAAAATTATGATAAACTTTTTAATTAAATGAGGATTTAAGTATATTATAGATTAAATTTATGTATCTTTAGTATGTATGTATTCCTTTTAATTCAATTACTAAAAGTTAAATACATGAATTTTTATTGATCCAAATTTATTATTATAATAAAAAAATATATCAACACAATATATATAACATCATGTGGGATAAGGAGTAAGAAATTTTGTTTTAGTGAATTTTTTAATAATGATTAGGAAAAATAATAATATCATAGGGAAATAACATATGGTGTATTTCATTTTAGGATGTATAATAAGAACTATGGTCAATATGATTCTATTAGGGTTTGCAATCAAGATGGTACTTACATGAAATAATCATTGGAGATATAAAAACTACGAATAATATAATAATTTTAATTAGTGTGGGATGATGATCATGACGGCAGGGGTATACACAGTTCGATGGATTGTGTGTTTGTAAAACAATCCCGATGGGTTATCTAGTGCACAAAAATACACATAAAGGTCGCTATTGGGGAGGGAAAAAACAAATATGTAATGTACCCATATTTTGGACCCTTTAAATTAACATTTCCAATAATGATTTTTTTCCAATGAAATACCAATCTTATTGTATATCAGAATAAAATGAACAAAAAGATTTTAATTTACTTAATCATTTGTTAATTAAAATATAATTATCAATTAATTTGTTTTGTTATTTTTCTATGAGTAATATTTCAAGAATAATTCATTTTAAATAACCAATAAAACAAAAGTATTTCAATTTATCATATTAAATTAAACCAATAATAATTGAAATATTATTATCAATCGAAATGTTAATAGTCATAAACTATTGTTTAAAAATAAATTTTATATAAATTTGTAGGAAATAAAATTAATGAAAAATGTTTCATAAAGAGGTCACATTATTTTAATAAAAGGTGTATATCATTATATATTGAATCTTTATTTAAAAGATACATAGAACATTTTTATAATTATAATATGAAAAATGTAACAACATTTTTGGATTGAACATTTCAATATTAGTTTACTATTTTTTGTGTATTCTAATAATAATAAATTTTAATTGTATTTTGAAAATAGGACAATTTATTCTATTACATTTACTTATATTTTTAGTTTCAAAACAAAAGAATCGATTTAACAACATTGAAAGAAAGTTAATAAAAAATATATTTATTAATTAAAATAAATAAGATAATAACCAATATATGAATTTAAAAAACCAATGTTGAATGTCCATTGTATGATAGATTCATCAGAATGGAATATTACCCACATCCGAGCTAATACCGACGTAGTCTCCGAACGCTTGAATCCTTGTAAAAACACTATTATTTTATGATTAATCATTCCTAGGGGTGAACCTCATTGACAATTTAGGACCTAGTTTCATGTCTATTGGTAATTTTGTGTCTTATCACCTATAGTTGGGTATCATTAGTAAATGGATTTTTTTATATCATATTTCCTATAAAATTTCTAATGTTCAATTCATGGAGGAATTGTTTGATTGAATTCGAGCATGATTTCATGAATCTTATTGAATTGGATATGAACATTAACCCAGTAGAGGTATATGAAACATCCTCTCACGTTTTAGTTATTTTTATTATCAAACTTGTTTTTATGGCATCTAAAGATCATATATTATCATTCTATTGTTGTTTGAGTTCATATAATATAATACCAAGAGACCAATCATTCATGTTTTGTTCATTATGCTTGATTTCTAGTTG
The DNA here is from genome assembly GCA_963277665.1 of Viscum album. Lineage (NCBI taxonomy): Eukaryota > Viridiplantae > Streptophyta > Magnoliopsida > Santalales > Viscaceae > Viscum > Viscum album. The sequence goes on from OY728156.1 coordinate 325,528,495, forward strand.
GGGATTACTTAGGTTCTGCAATGAATCATAAATTTTTTATCTCCCATGATATTTAATAGATTGAGTTGATAGTGGAATATTAGAGGGTATAGAAGTGCTGTTTGAATTTAAAACTAATTTTTCATGACTTTCAGACTGAAATTGGTATTTTTTTTCTTATATCTATTCTAATCATAGGAATTTTAATTGTAGTATCAATAGGAAGGATTAGCCAATAAAGGCATATTAATGGCACAATGTTCTAAAACTGATAAGAAATAGGATTCATGTAAGTGGGATTCATGCAATTTTGGCTCAACAAATCAACATGGGGAATCACTTTGTGAAGGGTCTTCCAGAATGGAAAAGGTTAATTATTTTCACTAGAATATGGTCAATAGTGTAAAGGATTCCCCTTCCCCTATGTGAAAGAAATATATGGATATTAATTCTGCAGAACCAACTATTTGACCAAATATTCATGCACATGATAAATATGGATAATTTATTATCCATATTTCAAAAAATATGATATTAATGACACATGTGAGAAGGATAATGTTGATGATGCATTATAGAAGGAAAATATTTAAGCTTTTTACAATTCTAATGATTTGGAATAGTTTGAAATTTCTATTCATGAATAAGTGGATGCAGATTTGATCCATGAAAAATCCCTGACTACCTAAACATGAATGGTTTAGTCTACATAGGTATTGGATTATCACATCCCCCTATGAATAATTTGGAACTATAGATGAAGTGGTGTCTGAAAAAATAAATTCATATTCTCTTGATTTAGAGTTCATTTTATAGTTAGCACCAATTATTGATAGTACACATGATGTTGTCCAATTTGTGGATATTGTGGAGGGTCATACCCTAATTTTAGAGATTACATTTCTAGGAAGGTCATGGCAACAAGATAATACTTTTTAGAGGGGTTGACATCTAAAAAATCATGGTTGAGGTCATGGCTATGATGATTGAACGAGCGCATGAGGGTGTGGAAGAAATGTGTCTACCGGGTCTTCTTCCAAGGGGCTCAATATATAGTATCGAAACCTTGGGGGAATTACTCTAATATATTCAATCGAAGAAACTCAATGTTAGAGTGGGAAACAACTGGTGATGTTTAGGACTCTAATCATGATTATGAACATGTTCATTATTTGTAGGTTTGTTTTTTATATTGGCACACATTTTTTTGACCTCATTCAACTTCTTTACAATGGAATCATTCTTTTCTTCTAATAAATAAATTTAATAGTGGGATTTTTTGTCTTAAAAAATTCTATATAATAAAATCTTTGTTTATTGATTTGGAAATATATGTAATTTATACAATAATAACTAGTTTTTATGTTTATTTTGAAATTTAATCATTTTAATATATGTAAATTAAATATAACATAATGGATTAATTATATTATATCAAATTATTATTAATAATAAATAAAGAAAATTTAATATTTGAGAATAAAAATATGATTTCGTGGATTAATGTTAAGTACTACAATAATGGTAAAAATGTTATTAAATGATATATATTATTACCATTCTGTAAATATAATATAATAAATTTTCATAATCTCAAAAATGTAATTAATATAAGATTTAAATATATATATAATTATACTATCACCCATTACATAAAAAACAAATGTAATATGTGATTATGAATACATAATGAGAAGAAAAAATATTTTTTATTCAAAACGTTTATTTTTTATATTAAATTTTTTACGGAGAATATAATTTTTACTTGTTTATAAATTTGATCAAATTATTCTCGGTATAAATTTATTTATAGCAACCCTTATTTTTATAATAGGGTTTGCCTTATATTTTCATTATCAAAACATAACATAGTAAACAATAGTTGTTACCTGTGTAAAAAATGATTAAAATTTAAAATAATCATGTTGTAAAAGGATTGAATCATTAATAAAAAATGTATTCAATTGAGTTATTTTCACATTATATACATTATATATAACAGAGATAATCCATCATTTCACTCTTTTGGAACACATTTCACTTAAAATTTTTCATTTAGATACTAAAAAATATTTGGTGTTCAAAAAATTTCCCTTGTTTTAAATTATAAAGGTGATAATTTCCCCTATCAAATTTAAAAACTAGTTCAAAATTACTTATAACCAAACCATATTTTTCTCTGCCATAATTCCATTGTATGTCCAAATCCAATAATCACTTGAATCTAGCCTAGGTCCTTAATTTCAATATATATTCTCATGATAAGGTTAAAACATGATTGGTACTAAATCATTATCCTTTTTTATTAATCAATATCCTCCAATATTATCTTACCAAAAGTAATATAATAAAATAATTATCAATTAGATAGTTATTTTTTATTATCATATTCTAAAAACCATGTGTAATTAAATATCATTCTCTTTGAAAAAATTATGTTTTTCATAAATTTGTTTAGACTACGCCCTTCTTGTAGTGATGTATTCCATTTTTATCACCGCCTCCCATGCATGTGAAAAATATGGACTCAATTAATTAATATTGTTGATATGTCAATTTTTTTATTGAGAAATAGTAATTTATCATAGAACTTCATTCCTCCATATTCATTGATTAGTGGAAATGCTAATCAGGAATAATCGTATACTACAACCTCTGTGATTGATGAATTGAAATTGTCATCACACTAACATGCATGGTTGTATAATGGTTACATTGAAGTAAAATTATATTAATGACATTTATATATTTTTTAATATTCATACTACTATAATATATAAAAAATTCCCATATAAATGAAATCATTATCACAAACTTTTTTTTGGGTCAGTTTTACGACATATGTGGACAATGTTATGATTCACATTTTATAAATAATTACAAACTATTATATAATAGAAATATATTTTTAATATATATTAATTTATTATATTAATGTTAGTCTCAATTTTTGGATTATATTTTATTTATTTATTAATATATCACATATCGATCATTAAACACATATAAACTAGAGCTCAAAATTGTCTATTTTAATAAACCCTAACAATATCATTATCCAAATGAAAATCAGAAATGGCTAGTCATTTAGAACATATGATTTTAGTATCTCTTATAATGTTTGAATTATTATTACTTTTAATAAACATAAATAGACAATTTAATTAAAAAACACATATGAAATAATGAATTAGATGTTATAGTTTATTATTATGAAAATAAACCATAAGCGAATAATATATTTATAATAAATTGATATAAATGAATTTTAAAAATGGAAATATATGCCATTAAACTATTTTAATAACATATTAATATAGTGATTATTATTATACATTGTGTTAGAGTATGTTTTAGTAAGCAAGAATACAAGGTAAGGGGTTTTTTATCTAAAGTAATATTTCTTGACAACTAATTATTTATTGATCCCCATGATATCATTAATATGATGTTCTTATGGACTAAAGAATTATATTTTTAAATGGAATTTATTTTAGTGGATTTTAAGATCCATTTTAGGGTATTTATTGAAATCAATTTTTTTCCAAATAAGCCCAAACATTTTAAGTGTTTTTATTAACCTAGGTCTTTTCATAGAGTTATAATGCTTCATCTAGAAATTATCCCTCCAATAATTTTATTGTTCCACCATAAAATTTTCTTTAATGCTAATTTCTATGATTCGTTTTGAATATGAAAATTTTAATTTAAATATTTTTCCTGGGTAAAACTTCTCCCACAAAAAATATATCATTATTTAGTGTAATTCCCATCGTCTCTATTGATAGATTATACACATTATCTATATATTCCATTCCATCCAATGTATCATATATAAATATAAAAATCAAAAAATATTGTCTCTTTTTATAATCAAATTTTCCATGACTATTTTTTTAAAAACTATTTTGGTACACTTTTTATGATGTTGGATTTCAACAAATGTGTTTTGAAATACTATAAATAGTCATTTCATCATTTAAAAATAAAATTATTTTCACTGGAAATTTATTTTTGATAACCTTAATCAATTTTTGTGAATTAATATTTATTTTTTAAAATTTTTTTTTTGATGTTATCAAATATGAATATTGAAATTTACACTAAAATGTGACCAGTTACTTCTTTTTCAATACAAATGTTTAATTTTTTTTTACCAAAATTTATTTTATAGTTTCACTTTCACATTAAAATTTATATAATAAAGTGTTATTTCATTAGAATTATTCTTTCATGGATTACCCTCAAAATTCACTTGTACTATTTTTGTGTATTGAGGTCATGCGCATTTATTACATCCATTTACATTCATAGTAAATAATTTTTTTATAATTTTCCTTCGATCAATTTTCCTCGAGGATAATATATTTGAATAGTGTTATCATTGATTTCATACATTGATTGATTCATGAAATTATTAAACAAATTACTACCTATCACCTATACAGTGTGAATACTATACGCCTAATTATTTTTATTGAAGGGTATTTACATAACATTTTGTACAATATCCATGGATAATAGTTTATTTATTCAAGTATTATTATATTTTTACTATTTATAGAGTTATGAGTCATTTATTATGTTATTACATTTGAATAGAATATGAAACACGTTTTATTTTTGAGAGATTTTTATGATATGGTTAATGATTGAATTCATGTGGTTCTCATATGTATCAATAATTAATGGCCGGGTTCTATATCTCCCTAAAACGAATTTGTTGATTATATATATCACATGTGATAATAATTCATGAATTAAAAAGAATTTTGTTTTCCAAAAAATGATATGGTTTAAATTCTTGGATAATTTTACAATATAAATGGTTGGAAATTCGTATAATTTTGTATAATCGTTTCCTATTATTATTTTTATGTTACTATCTTATGACTATTATTATGACTATGTTTTGTTCATTTAAACATGTCCTACAAAATAGTGAATCATTTATTAGGTTTTTTAATTCCATTTCACATGACATGCTGTTTTATCAATATTTTTTTCAGTGTGTATTTTTTTTGAAATTTTATTTTACATATTTTATCAAAATCCAACAACTAATATATTTTAAAAAATTATCATTAGGTGTAAAATACACAATATTAGTGACATAATGTTTTTTTCCTAATTCTTAAATTCACTAAAAGAAATAGATCACATGAATTTATTAAAATTAAATATTTACATTATATTATTTAAATCAAAAGGTTGCATCCATGGGCTTCCTTAGCCGAATGAATTGTAGGGCTTAGATAAAATTAATGATAGAGATGTTATTTGGGGTTAATTTAAGGGTTCATACTCTAAGTTTGATCATCATTTGAAAAATATTTATATCATTTTATGATTGTTGATGACATATTGAATATTTTAGGCATTTGTAGAAAATAAATTTAGTGAATGAATTGAGGATAATTCTAATAGATATTTAGTTTTCTATGAAAATTACATGTTGTATTTATAATGAAGCGATTGTGTAGTTACCCTTTTAATTTCATCATAGTTTGGATACTAAATAGTGGATAGGGATATGGAACATATTATCATAGTGGTAAATAGTATAGAATATTATAGTTGTATATGAAATAAATCATCAATCTAGTGCAATATGTGATGGATTATGATTGAACACTTGGATAGACACTCAAGGGATATATGCATTAGAAAATCCCAATATATTTACAATCCATTATGAAGGATATGTATATAATGTTAACCAATTTGGTTAGATAACATAATATTAAATTTACTCTTTTAATTAACGAGTGATCAATGACAGTCAGATGCTTAATTGAAAGTATAAGATGATTAAAATTGAGGTGCCATTGTGGAAGAAATTCATCGATTATGGTTTTCATATTCAAAATTTTGATATTATCAAAACCATATATGTTTTATTATTTCCTTGAAAACACCACTAAAAATTATATTGATAAATGTATGTGTATTTAAAAATCTATGTCTTATAACCAAATAAGTTATTATACATAAATTGTTGATAATTTTAGTAAATAAATATTATGATGGAAATTTTGGGTTCCTAGTCGTACCAAAGGTAGTGATGTTAATATCTTAAGAGAAAATAAATCATCATACTATAAATTATTTTATTTAGTGATTGATAATTACCAATTATATTGTACAATAATTGATGATTGTTTAAAATATCTACAGTTTGTTCATGAGATGTTTTTAAACATTGGTTTGAAGTCAAATATTAAAAGGTATAAATAACCATGAAATTTGATTTTATGAAAAAGATAAATGTTTTGTGAAAAAACATTAAGAACATAATATTGATTTTTTATTACTATTTTGAATAAAAATATATGATTTTGAGTTAATAGTGGTTTGATTTATTTTTAGATATGTTAGTTAGATAAGGTTGAAATCTTATAAATTAATATTTTATTTAATGAAAAATTATAACATGATACTATTGTTGATGATTATCTCGTTTTGGGATTACGATATATATTATCAACTATGTGAATTTAAGAACTGGTCATTAATAAATTTGACGGTCAAATACATCATTACTTTTGAAAGAAATAAATGTTTTTTCTATGGTGTAATCATATGGATGTTCTAATGGTGTTTGGAGATGTCTATTATGAACAATATTTTGTTTTTGTATACACATATTTGGGTACATTATTTTTTAAATTATTAATTTTATCTGAGATGTGATATGTACCATGATATTTCCATAGAGTGTAAGGTAGATTTTATATGAGTATATATATCACAAATGATTATTATGTTATTAATATCCTTAAATACTTATATATATTAAATAATATATCAACATTAAATTATTTAAAAATTTATATGAAATAAAAATAAATATACTTTAGTTTTAAAATGGTAATTTTGATTTTATACATACTAATTTTTATTTATATTTTTTTCATTCAAATCGAATATTTACCAAAAATATAATTGTAATAAAAAAAATTAGAATATAACTTTGATAAAAAAATAAATTATTATCATATTATGAGTTTTTAAATCAATCTATGAATAATAATGAATATCTAAAATTTTAAAAAAAAAATTATTTTCAATAAAAAAATCTGTTTTATGAAATTATATTAATAAAATAATTTAATATGTGTAGATTATTTTTTAAAAAAATATATGTTATGATAAATAAAAATTAATCAATTAAAAAAACTATGTTGATTTTGAAAACACACATTTCTCATTTTCGTTTCATGATCGATTTATTACTCATTAAATATTTTTCTATTAAAATATATTAAAAATAATTTGTCTTGTTGATTATATTTTATATATAATAATTGGATTTAAGATTTTTGAACAAAATGAATATATTGTTTTATATAGTTATTTTAATTTTTTTTGTAGAATATAATATTATTAGTATTAAAATTAATTGTTTTCGTAATGGAAATAGTTTTAATTTCATATATTTATTTTATTAACATTATGCATTAATTTTAATAAATAAACTTTTAAACAGTGTCTTTATAATAATTTTTACACATAAATACAAGTACATTATCATTCGTATAATTAGTGATAATTTTTATATAATATTTCGAATAATTAATGGAAATAAGTAGTATTTTCCTCACAAAATATGATTTCTTTATTTTAAATTATTTGACATAAAATATAATTTTTTCATACTTACATAGAAAATTTTCATATATGTGTACAAAAATTTTGTTTATACACCCCCAAATTTTTTATAGGGGTAATCTAATAAATTTTTATACAATATAAATTACATAGTAAAAAATGACTTTACAAGGTTAATATATAAATTCTATAATAAAAAATGATGTTTTAAAAAATTTTAAAAATATATAAAAGTGACTGATAAATTATTGGTAGACATTATATTTTCCCATAATATATTATTCCTACCATTTGAACCATTTTTCAATGAATATTGTCATTCCATTATTAAAAAATAAGTGTTGTTCACAAGAGAACCTAATCCATCACTTATTATAGTGGATCACATCCACCAACTCAATGATACACATACCCTTCAAAATATCCTTATAATGATACCATATTTTCCTCTAATATATTTTAATATCACATCTTAATGGCCATGGTCACTTGTATTTATTATATGAACATCATTTCTAGGGATTCATGCAAGAGAATGGTCAGTGTCCCAGTGTGAGATTTTCATATTCATTATCATTTTGTTCTTAATATCCCTCTTAAAAACAATCCGCAACATATTAATTTTATGAAAAAATATCATTTATATATTTAGGTGTCATTGTATTAAGGAAAAACCATTATACATTCGCTCATATCCACTTGTAAATGTTGATGAATGTTGATCACATGTTTTTGACGACTATCACCTCCACTAAACATAATATTCTATTGTTAATAATCACCTATCATGGATGGTTAAAAGGATAGATTCATTGAAATAATATAATTAATATGTGATAATTATTATTATGAAATTATAATGTAATTCTTTCATTTCTTCCATCAAATTCCATGATAACTGCTAATATTAATTTTCTGTAATTACAAACCACCACCTCCATGAATAACGAATTTACATTGTCATAACCAAACTCCGAGGATTATTGTACAAATTAATATGATAGATTTTAATGATATATATAAAATTTTTAATATAATATTAAAGATATATTTACATTATATTGAAACATGTCCTTACAAATTAAATCATTATAACACTCTCTTATTTGGGTCAGTTTTACCACATACATTAATGATTCCATCATATTGTGGTCATTAATTATTAAATAATAATATATAATTGGAATATAATATATTATAATTTATTTAAAATATTTTAATTTTTTTTCAAATATGTTGTTAGTATTTATTATAATTATTAATATATTACATTTTTACAAAACACCAAAACTGGATCTTTTTAATACTTATTTTCGCAAAAGATATGTTTATCATATAATAACATAAAATGTTATATGATGATTAATTTATGAATCATGATTATAGTATAATGGATAATCTAAAAAAGTAAAACATTTTGATGAAAAAAATGAATTGACAATTCCAATAAAAAAAATATGTACAAAGGATCCTATCAGAGTTTCTAGTATCTGATGATCCATATAAATCAAAAAAATAAATTTTATTTTATACAAATGGTTATAAATCAAGTGAATAAAATATAATAAAAATGAATAATTTTCTATAAAAATTTACTAAGATATTTATGATTATTATATAAGAGAATCAAGTGTTATAATATAAGCAGAAATACTTCATACATGGTCCATTATCACAAAATAATTTTTTAGACAGAATTCAATTCATGGATTATGAAGTATTGCTTCTTTTTTACTACCCTGTAATGAATTAAATTTTAAAAATAAATTCAATTCATATGGTTTGATGATCCAGATCTTTTTTCTTATTTAAATGGATACCAATAAAATTTATACCAATGATATACTATTTTTTTATCTTAACTCTCATTATTGAATTAAAGTAATTTGACTTAAAATTATTTCTCATGTGATTGTGTTCTACCATAATAATGTTTTTGATTAATTTTACCTAATCATCCATTATGGATTAAAATAAAATTTTAATACTATTATTTCATATTTATATAATTTCTTTTATAAAAAGTATATAAAAATTTAGAGTAATTGACATTATCTCTAATGATATTTTCCCCTCGATGTTTGTATATCCCGTTCATGACAATATATTTAAATATATATTGAAAAAATTATTATAGTATATCCTTTAGCCATAATGTTAACCATATAATTATTTTTTAAAAAATATTTAATATTTATACACTATTAGATTTCAATCATGGAATTTTTAAATATTTAAAATGATAGTTTTTTCTTGACAATATAAATTTTTTTATCTTCCACTTCATATTTATCTTTGATAATAATTATGTATTTACATGGACATATTATTTCATTATATTTTCTAAAATTAAATTATTTCCATTTTTTTAACCTCATGTTTTTTAAATTTACATTTCAACGTGCCCTATAACATATTATATTATAAATACCATAAAATTGTTCAATATATTTATTAATATTTCAAAACTATTCCCAAAAATAACAAACAATGATTTATTTCCTTGTAAATATCAATTGAATATTACAGTCAAAATTATCTTATATTATATTGAGGGATTGGACTCTTGGGAATGTAGTGGAACCATTTTCAATCATAGTTACTAAATTTAATTTTTTTCCATCCAATTACTTTCCTCAGTAAATACTCTATATTTAATTCCATAGATTCAATATTCCTCACATAGATGATTTGCATTCATTCCTTAGGAAAATTATTAACTAGATCATATACCATTTATTTATACGTTATAAATAATATATACCATATTATTTTAATTCATGGGTTTTTACCAAAAACCTTACTAAATATATATGGAAACACAATTATTTTTTATGGGTTTATAATTTTATGATTATTGATTTGATTATTAATTATGTAGCTAAGAGATTCCATTTAAAAGGGTATTAAGACCACTTTCCTTCAAAATAAACATTATTATATGAAGACTAAATTATGAAAATTGAAACTAATATGATTGGATTTTAATGAAGGTGGTTTTATATATCCCACTAATACAAATTTTAATGATTTATAACTCATGGTATATTGAAATATGGAAATACATGGACATGTTCATGACATAAAATTGTCCAAAAACATGGATATTTTCAAAACATAAGGGGGTTGAAATGCTATGATTTTGTCACATTGATTTCAAAAGCATATGATTGATCCAATGTATTATTCATATTAATATGATATTATTTTGATATAAGGGAAAATTTTCCATTATTATTGTTTACATAAGCTTTATATTATTTTTGTGTGTTATTTCATGCCATATTCCATAACTCAGGTTTTATGATCTATTTTAACGAAGTATGAACTTTTCATGCACCATGATTGCACATATTTTCTCTCATTATGAACATATACGATCATTGACCATTATTTTTTTTACCCTAATATAATTTTGGTGCACAAATATTTCCTATATTTCTATTTCCCTATGTTATGAGGATGTGTATAAATAATTATATTTCGAGAAGAGTATAATATTCAAGGAATTTGTGGGATATGGTAAGAAAAATATATGGAATACGCAGTTTATTTTATAATATTAAAAATTAATTATGGTTTCCAAATACATGCTTTTTTTGTTAATTATTGGTTTTATTTCTCCAAAAATCTAAACCTACAATATCATAACAATGTAATGGTATTACATAGTTTTCATAAACTATGTAATTAAGAATAAATTTTTGAATACTTCCATATGAGAATAGGACATGGTTTTTATTGATAAATTGTTATCATAATGGTGTACACATACTCCACACATCATTTGAGGTATTAAAAAACTCATGAAGCTGTGATATTAGGGTTAAGATATCTTGGATGAGGAAAAGAAGTAATTTTGAAGGGAAAATGTACAATTTTATTATATTGGTAATTCAAAAAGGTTATGTAACTTTTAAAAATATGATTAAAATTTATATAGGACTCAATAAATGTATTTTTAAAATATATCTAAATTTTTTTATTTCATATGTGACCATAGAATACGTCTATATTCATAGATAAAAAAAGTTTCCTCTAGAAAAAGTACTGATGAAATGATTTTCCTATTTTATATTCATAGATGTACCATCTTTGAATCTCATTTTTAAATCATTTATTATAGTCATTATTTTTATTTAATTATATTAATATATTGAATAATATCATGTTATTATTCCATTATTACATTTTCATCCCTTTATCATCAACTAAAATTTAGGATCTCAATGGATTATTTATAGGATATTATATTGAGTTTTTATAAGATATATAATCATAATTGATAATTCCATTGAGATAATGTCTGATAATAGTAAAAAAAAATTTCCCTGTGTAATTAAAAATAAAAAACACATTCATGATCAATATATTTTTTTGGATATTTTTGAATTCTTTTAAATTCATAAAGAAAGTTGGATCTATTTGAAAACCAATGAAATAAAATCAAAGGGAAAAAGAAAAGTTAAATGTTTAATTAATTTTCCTAATACGTGGTAGAGTAAAATACAATTAAATTTTTTTTATATTAGTTTACTAGTTTCTATGGGAGTATAATTATTCATTTTAATATCCTAATTTAAAGGATGTTTTTTAGAAATCACCCATCCTCACAAAACAACTTCACATATGTCTTTTGTATATACTCACATGATATGGATTGAAAAACAGGGAAGCATTTAATGTCTTAAACATATTTGGTATTTTATAAATGGTTTCATTTCAATCAAATGTAATTAAATATTCATATACTGAAAAGTATATATTCCTAATAATATTTTCCATGGAATATTTTTCAATAGTAATTATCCTCGTTGTTTTCATTTAAAAAGTGGGTTTTAAGGATTCTCTTATCTCCAATGTCAATAAAACTACATAAATATGGGATTCTATGAATGATTTCAATTATTTTAACTAATTAATTCATATCTACTATCAATTTAAGGTTGAAACAAACTCTTTGATTCAATTTCTTATGGCATATCCTTAATCAAAATTCCATGCATTGTGTAATTATTTTATTCTGGGTGACATTTGAGTCCCTCCACATGGTTATCAACTATTATATTATAGTGTTTCATATTAATAACTATCAATAAATCCATTATATCATTCATATTTATTTTATAAAAGAAGAAATATCAACATTGACCTATTGGTTTTTTCACATGGATTGGTAATTATAAGGTAAACATCACACCTTTAAATTACATGTCTTCAACTAGTCATTGATAAATAATAAATAGAATTATAAAAATATAGTGCTTGGTGAACCAAAGGATGTATAAACACTATGTCAACATTTGGATATGATTCTGATGAAAATATTTTTTTTATAGAGATTCAAAGAACCTAAGGCCAAACTAATAGTTTTTGAAGTTTACAAGACCATACAGATCAAATTTAATATATCAAATAGTAAATTGTAATTTCTCTATGATATCCAAATTTGGAACACCGAAGATAATAATATATTTCATTAGCTATAGGATAAGGTAAGAATACTCATATATTATGTTTATGAAACCAATAATTTCTTAATAATGGTTGATATGAAATATTTGATCCTTCTACATAATGAATACCATTGGGGATTCATATCCATACTTTTTCTCGGTGAAATTGATTTTAATAAAATATCATATGAAGAGGTCTGGGTACTCATTTATTAATTTAAATCCTATTTGTCACAAGACTATATTATTTCCTAAAAAATAGTATAGTAAGATAGTATAATAGGTCATAGTGATGAAAAATCATATGCACACATTGAAATTTAGTAATTTAATAACCTACATATTAAAAATGATTTTATGAGTAAAATGGTTAATGAATAATATTATAAATGCAAAATTTTCATCAACTAAAATTATTTATTTTTGTGGTTGATCAATGATTTAATGCGTGTGTGAAAATAAAAAATATATTTTATTATAACCACATTAATCATAGAATATATTAAATATGTTATTTTTATTACTTTATAATTTTTAGTCCTTGAAAAATTATATTTCTCATTTTTAAATATGTATCATTAAAATATCATAGATCACATAATTTATTGAATTTGTATGGTATTTGGTTATTAATACTCACATTGGATTCAACCAATATTAAAAATTAATTGATATTATTCAACAATGATTCATAACATTCATAAAAATAGTCTATATTAGTTAATAAGTATAACTAACTAAATGGTACGTAATATGTTTTGTTTCAATAAATTTTATTCTCACTATTCAATAAAATTTTAAAATGTGTGATAATATAAATTTTTTCACCTATAGATGTGACTCTATATTAATTAAATAACGTAATGAAAATATTTCAAAACATATATAATGACTTTTTTTGAAAACATTACATAATTTTTAGTTTTATATAATAAATTTATTTTCCTTCATTTTTATTATCATGATAGTTTAGTGTTTTAAATAATTAGTATATAACTCTTAACGTAATGAAATAGACATTTAAAAGAGTATAAATACAATTAGAATCAAATCATAACAATATTTTATTCATTAAATTAAATATATTTTATTCAATGGAAATTCATTGACATTTATAAAGCTACCTTATAATTGTTTATATCCATCTATAAAATCATAGAAAATAATTTTAAAACAACTTGTGAACATAACAAGTAATATTAATTCACATATAAATAGATGAAAATAAACATATTTTCTGATTATAAAACCATGAGATCATAAATGGGAGTTTCCCTTTAACATATGACGAATTCATTATAAAAATAATTTTATGCACAAGACATCAAAAAAAATTTAAAGAAATTTTCTATGTAAAATTATATTAAATAATAATGGAAAAATCATAGTCATAATATTTTCCTAAAAATTTATTATAGGACATTAAAAAAATTTAATTAAATCATACATTTTGACCATTTAATGGAATATTAAACAATTTTTTGATGAAATATATTAATATTATGTTATAAATTCACAATATAACTATGAAAAATTATTTTAAATAATGCAAATTACTACTAGTATCCTCATGAAATTTTCATTCTATGACTCTTATAAGAACTCTAACCTTAACACATAAAAATGTAATAACAAACTTGGTTAATTCCATTACAATTCTGTAGAGAACATAATCATTACATTGTTAAATGGAGAGAAATAATAGGACAATCCATCACATTAAATAACCTCTAAAAACTATAAAATAAAATAAAAACATAAAATATTATCTTTTTATAATAAAACTCAAAAAAATATTCTATTTAACCCATATGATTTTTTTTTTCAGAAATTGATATATTTAATTATTTTAAAATCCCATTTTCAGAACAAAAATATTGTATGAAGAAAAAGAATATTTTTTTTCTGATATGAATAAATATTAAAATTTTATCCAGAAATCATTTAATTTTAATAGTTGTTGTAAATTATATCAATATATTATATATTTAAAATGAACATTCATTTTTTCATTTGTTAATAAAGACAAAACATCTATCATAAAACATGTAAAACTATAAAATTGGTAATACTTGGAAGAAAAGTAAAAAATTTAAATATAATTCCATTTATAAATTACCTATATTACAATAAATTAAAATATAATTTGGTTGGATGAATTTGGAAATGGTTAAAAATATTTTTAAATTAATATTTTAAAAAAATTAAATGGGGTTTTATTATAAAGTGACCATTACCACGAGTCTGACATGACAGAGGTGTTATTTATAATCTAAAATAAGAAAGATATTTTAATTTTTTTTTTACTTTTTTAATAACCATTTAAAATATAAATTTTTCTATAATTTAAATTATATCGTTATTATTCCTAAGTAGTTAATATATTATGTTCATGTCACATGTTTTTAGAACATTTTTATTATAAATTAGAAATAGACTTGGTGGGATAACTATGGTCAATGGGTACATTATTAAAAAATATCAATATTCATAATCATTAAATTTTTGTCATTAATTTACTTGAGGATAAATTTTTTATCCATCAATTAATGATATTTATGAAAAACAATTTACCCTGTTTCATAAAGGTGATAGTCCACTAGTACACGTGAATGTTTTTTCATTTTTTTGTAGATGAATAGGATAGAGAATACAAGATATCATATAACTAATAAATTATAAATATTTCATGGATATATTATATAAAATAAAGATATAATAATAATTATCTTTTGGATGTGGTGATTAAATATTAAACACATCGCTTCATGTTAGTAGTAACCCACACATACATACGAGTGATGATTTCATTTCCCATAATATAGAAAAGAAGATATAAAAGGGTTGTAAAATAATCAAAATAACATTAAATTATATGGTGGTTATGTATATTATTATTAAATGATCATATAATAATATTTTAAATAGGAGGAAGAAGTAATAAGAATCAAATATTTTGGTTATGACTTATACCTTATCCTGGAATAACCTCTCATGATTACACCTTAATCCTTCTAGGTGAAGTCTATTGGTGAGACAAATACCTCTATAACATGGGTATGGTGTATTTATAGATACATTTTTTGGTATAGGATGAAATAATTTTACATAATGTTTTAGGAATAAAGGAAGGATAGTATCCTTTTATAAGAGAGGGAAGGGTCACCCTTGGAAATACCTAATATTTTAAATTGATATAATACAGTTTTTTTGTGGATGCTTCACAATGAAGTCATATTTATTCTCAAGGAAGGTTTTTTCTTTTAATACAATAATCCAATAAAATTATTAAATGATTAAGATTTATTTTAACCCTTATATATTAGTTTTAATCTATATTATGCCTTTGAAAATGTCTTTAATATATCGTAATTTTACTCTATTAGAGTCTGAAAAGATGTAATAAAAGGAAAAATTAACAATAAGTATAAAATGGTAGATATTATAGACCATATAAAATTAAATTGTATAAATATTTGTTTTTACGTATTTTAAATACATAAAAAAATATCAATTCACAAAATATTCTTGTAATGAAATATTTTTAGACCATTCGCAAATTTTGAAAATAACGAAATTGTGTTAGAAATGGAATTATAATAAAAAAATAAAATAATAATATATTAGTTCTGCCTAAAACATTCATGAAACAATATTATTACCTAATATTTTATTTTATTTAATTTTTTTAATATAATTTAATTGATTTTTCATTTACATGAAGAGACACATAATTTTTGTTATTTAAGCACATACCATAATTATTCCATCAAATAAAAGTTATATTATTCCAAAATGATAAAAAAATAAATAAAATTTAAAATAACCAATAAGGAAGATTCATATTATTTTTTAACCCTATGAAAAAAATTGTAGATATTAAAACAAAGATTGTGAAATTTTATTTTAAATCGTTATTAAAAATGAAATTTTGTCCATTATCATTGGAATGTGGAAAAAATTTAAAATTCATTAAAATTAGATATATAGGGTCACAACCCACATATCAAATAAAATTATGTAATTTTTTAGAGAGATATTTATGACTCATGTTATAGTTTTGGTTCTATGTAATCGTTTTACACTTACGATGTTGACACCTATTTACTTATGTTACTATTCATAATGATAATAAATAAATGGGATAAATTTACAAAATATATACCTCATAATTAAAAATATGAAATTTAATATTCATGATTCAATTTCAATATGTGGAAGAAAATATTATGATATAATAACATCAATAAAAATTATTAATAATTATAATATAATTTTGTTTTTAGGATAAAAATGACTATAGAAAATTATGTATGAAATTAATTGATATTTAATTAGATCGATTATTTATTAATAAATAATTCATAACACAAATAATTACTAAATTAAATTCACTATGATACTTTTCATAGATTATAACTAATATTTTTACATAAATTATTATCATCACTATTCAATGAAAAATCATTCTTTTCATTAAAATAACATATTTTATCCATATGGTAATTTTTTATATAATGATTTAAAAACCTGATTTTATTTTTTTATAATTAAAATTATAAAATATATATATTTAAAATTTACATAAAATGATATAATATATGAAAAAAATGTAATTGGGTCATGACTTAGTGGTAAGAGCCCCGTAATACTGCATAAAAATTGGGGTTTTGAAACACACTGGTTTCAGAGAATTTACCAGTACTGTAGCATACAGTTATATCAGTGAAACTATTGGATTCTGAAAATATAGTTGTGGAGGAATTTTATTAGGAACTGTGGTTGTGGTATCACTAAAACAGATATTACAGTTGTCCGAAAACTGTAGCATCACTATTCACCAATGGGCCACTAGTTAAAAATTTATGCATACATGGCCATTTAATGGGATTTCAAGAACACTAGGCCTAATGGCCATGTATGGAGCCTTATTCCCACTGGGCCTACATGACATGTACGGAATAAATAAGGTTAGTTTGGTGGGATATCTTTTGGGGGGCTTTGACATACATTTCCAGTTTGTGTGTGTAGTGTGCGTGTGTGATTGAATCAAATTATACCAACATGATCCTAACATATAATATAATATATGTAAAAAACAGAAAGAGTAATCTATTTCAAGTTTGATTGAAAAAATTCAATATATTTTATATTAAATATAACTCAATAAAATACAATTAATAAATATTTATATAGAATTATATATATTTATATTATATAAATTACCAAGATTGTTACATTCTTCCTCCTTTTGGAAATTATGTCCTCCAAATTTATTAATGACATAAAAAAGTTGGAATATTTTTCCATCATATCATTTTTAAATTTCCTAGTTGATTCACCATTCATATTTTCTCAACAAAAAACCACAACATGGTAATTATCGTTATTCCAAATATCATTCAATCTAATGTCAAGAATCGGAAAAGTATTTTTCTCTTAATAAAATTTATCATTCATCTAAAATAACTACATAATAAAATCATTATACGAATCTATTGCATAAATCATTAAAAATGAATCTTGGAACACATCATCTACCATAGATAATGTTGGTGGAATGTAATATTTGTATGAAAAATTATGCAACCATATTGGTGATTTAAAATGGTTGAATGAACTATATTATTATCATTATCATTTAATGAAGTCCCCTAATACTTTTTCATAGAGATACATTGAGGTATAATTATTTCATACAACTGATGATTTAAATTTCCACTATTTATTTAAACAAAATTTCTACATTCTCAAAGAAATATTAATATGTTATTGAATAATATTCACTTTCTAGATAATTTATTCTTATTATTATAGTCCATGATAAGTTATTTCATCTATGTTATCCTATTATGCTAGTGGCTCAATACTATTTTAATATAATTCATCCAAAAGATCTATATGTATACTCGAATAAAAAAATTATTATTTTTTATAAAAACTAATGATATATGGTAACCCCAAGATCCCTAGTAAGCCATAGAATAAGCGCAAAATATATCTTCTAAATTCTTAATCATTCACTCTATCTATACCTCTTATAGATGTTCAAAATTTATAATGATTTTTATTTCAATACCCATTGTCTTAATGATGATTTACCAAAAACTGGACGTAATCATTGGATCATGGTCATATGCCATAGAAATAGGGAACCAAAGAAAGTTAATGGCATTATTGACATAATATCAATAAACATGATCAAGATAAATAAATTTTCAAATTCAATTGAAAATTTTAAATTTAGTTAAATGAAAAATAATAACCTATATTCCATCACCCCATCGAGATTTATTTAGTTGTAAAAAATATACATATACCATACAAAGTACCCGACCCTAGTATCCAAGATTCAGTGGTCAATTAATTAAATTTGCACTGGGTAAAATCTATCACATCCCAAGGGAACAAATTGTTTAGTATTCTTCGTAAACTAGAGAAATTCATGAATCCTATATTTTATTTGAAATATAAAAACATATTAAAGGAATCATTCATTCATCATGGGTATCACTCTTAACATATTTATAAATATCATAGGGAAATAAAAAAAAATAAATGGTGTGAATATAGTCATGGTAAGGGTTACATATTGGGAAAGATACCAGGAGAAATCAAGTATTAATTAACATGGTACAGTAGTTAATATAAACACCTTAAATTTAATCAATAACATGAGTTCAATGAGCATCCATTGATAATATCAACATATACATTTAATTGGTAATTAATGTGAATTCTAAAAAAATATCATAATTTTATTCATTCAAAATAATAACCACTACACCCTGAAGTCATGAATTTTACTATCAAGTACTATATTCGAAAACATTATCATTACTTCAAGAAATATCAACCATGAAATTATCATAGAATGGATAGACATGAAAAAAACACAAAAATATATGGAAATTAATTTTCATCTTCAACCAGTAAATCATGAAAACCTATTTTGATTCATGATGCCAAATTATGAATCAAGGTGATTTCAATAAATAGGCATTTCCCATCATTTGAATGACCTATAAATTCCTTATATTTTTAATGACCAATATAATTCATTCAATAAATTACATATATATAAAAAATTATCAATAGTGAAGCATGAAAAAAATTAATATTTCAATATCACAAACCATATATTAATATAATATACATGGAATCAATGGATCATTTCCATAGTGAAATCAATGGTTATTATCATAGATGAAAATACATAGAAAATAATTTTTGAAAAACTCACAAGAAATCTTTCATTTTCAATTAGAATTCACATATTAATGTATAAAAGTTTTCAAAAATATAATGAAATAATATTCATTGAAAATATAATTTTGAACATTTAAAAGAAATTTCCAATAATTATTCTTCCATGGTAGTGGTTAATTCTTTCATTCCATTTATGTTAAACCAAAATCCATATTACATTTTATATCAAAATTAAAAAATCACGTCATTAAAAAATTAAAATAATATCCCTTTTAAAATATTTATAATTATCAAATAATAGGTAAAAAATAAAATAAATAACAATTGTAACATTACAAAATTATTTAAAACGTTTTTAGAAAACATGGACATGGACAAAAATTATTCATTAAAAATGAAATAATGTTTACTTTTTTTAAAAACATCATCATATATTTAAGCTCACTAGTGGAGAAAATGGTAAAATTGCCTAACAATTAATATAAATAACCATATTTGATAAACATGAGTTTATTTCATTATATATGTATCATATAATGTCCCTAAATGGAAATTATTACACAAAAACCTGAAATAAAATGATATTTTAGAATAAATACCTTACAACTTTTTTATATTTTGAATCATAAAACCATAGAAATACATAATTTTAAATGAAACATTAAATAAATATAGTATAAATATATTCATGATTTAAAATATGAAATTCATATTATATACACCATATGAAGAAAATAAATAGTGAATATTGGATATATCAGATAGAAACAAACCTCAGATGAGAAAACCATTACATCATATTAGATATTGTTTGTATGTTCCATTACTCCCATGTATAATAAATTTATTTTTATTTTTATTATTTAAAATATTCATTTACATTATAGTAATATCCTATATAATCAAATTATAATATTTGAAGCCTTTTTTTACTAATAATATTTTATGAGAATGTTCATTTTTTGAGTTTAACGTTTCCTTTTTTTCATGTGAATTTCGGTTCAGGGGTATCATGGCCATACACACTAGCGACCACCTTTATAGAAGTATAATGAGTGTGAAACCCCAATCCCACCACCAATAGTATAGGGTATAGATACAATTATTGATTCATAATATCAAACAAATGGGAGGAAATTTATTAATGTACCAGTACATAAGAATTAATCTCCAGATACCCATTAAATACAAAATGGTAAAGGAAACAGATATCATAATTCACGAATAAAAACAATCTCACATTAGATTATGATAATAGTCCTGGAATTCATAATGATCCAAATACTATACCTCCACAAATACTAAACAAATATACCAAAATACATAGAGTAAAGTGGCTTTGGGATAATGAAACACTTGAGAGAACCATGATATGTCTAACTAAAACAATGCTCTACCCCTAGGTCCACCCTAGACTTCAGGAAAGATTTTTTATCTATAGAAGACATGTAATATGTAAGTGAATACCATGGAGGGGTGATTATATAAATACCATATTGGACACCTTAGAATAATTAAACTTATATCATCAATATAGTACTCATCCCATAACAAGCTATGTTAATCAGGATATGTGCCATTGAAAAAAACAAAAAAAACAAATATATAGTCAGAAAATGTTACATGTCACAATGAGGTCTCAACTATACTACTAGTATATGATACTAATTATAAAATTAAATAAAAACTATTACCACTATCCTCGAATTATTGGTCATGTAATCACTGAAGGAGATCATCTGTGATGTTAGGTACATTGTGTCTCACTAAGAAAGTACTCACTATAACTCAAAAGTCGTGAATTCATAGATAGTGGATCACACCCAAGGACTATAGGAGTAACATGAAATATAATAATGAATAAAATACAATGTATGTGATCACACACATATGTAATTTGGACAAGAATATTCAAAAACCCCACATAATAATGACACGTGATTGAGGATACCACCTCATGCCACTAATGGAATTCATGAAAACTCTATGTAAGGATAAAATCACTTATAGGGTCAAAACAATACCCTGAGGATATGATTCCACACTATAATATAATATTTATAGAGTAAGGAAACATATTTTATTTATTATTCTATACAACGTAAAGGTTGCAGGTAATTCAATAATCCTCATACTATAGATGAATAGAGATTTGGTATGTCTTTAACCCGTCATTTTCAATAGAAAACTATGTTTCCCATTAAGGTACATAACATATATCACTAAGCATTTTCCATCCCTTATCAATTTTTTAAAGGCCGTTAATTTCACCAAAATCCATTTCATGTCCCATTGGGGAACACATATTTTTGATTCTTGGCCTTCACATGTCATGTCGTCTTATGTATCCCTCGTAATTCCATAGTATAATTTTTGTTCCCCTTGATATATTATTCATGGATTATGGTATATAACATGAAATGTGCAAAACATTTATGTAAGTATATATTTTTATGAACAAAACATGTTCCCCACCAAACATCTCATGCGAGGCCACATGATTTCATAAATGATGTACTCCTTGTTCATTCTGAACCATCTCTTAAGGGTTACATGGAGTGTGTATTGGAACACACGACATGAAACATGACATAGATTCTTGGTCTTGTACTCACTTTTCATAGTGTGTTGGATGACATATGGTTATATGGTGTATAGTTAACCACACATTGTGTGATATTATTCCCTTCCAAAAAACCCTAGAATCCTCACAGAGGTGACTACATGAAGATTTTTCATGATCTATATTTCATGTACTAAGGTTTTTTAAAAATATTATGTTTATTCATACAGGACCATGTTTAAATCCACTATTTCTAATTCCAAAATAAAATTCACCAAAAATCATGGATCTAGATTAAAAAAACATGTTTTCCACTAATGGATAGATTTGAGCCACATCCTACAATCGTGAAATGAACACAATCGCACTACGCCGATTCCATATATAAAATTAGGGAAACATGACACCCCAAATGGATCATGATCCAAATTCATTTCCACACAAAACTGTTTTATCTATAATCTCAAATATAGACCTATGAAAATGATCTTTTATTAAAAACATCAAATAGAGAAATATTTGTTTTTATGTATTCAGTAAAAATCATAAAATAAAGACATTTTTATGATGTACATGTGTATAATGGGGGTATAAAGCCAAAAAAATATACAAGTAAAAAACATAATCCTTTGTTCATGTTTAACTATTTTTTACCCTCTAAAACAACACATAAACATAAAAAATAAAAAATTATATCAATTGAACAAAATCCCATGAATATAAACACACACCCTCAAGCATGAAAGGGATAAAAATTATCATGTTAGTGAATTTCATTCTTTTTCATCAGTGATAATCAAATTTGAAATAACCCCTTTTGAAATAATGTCAAAACATGATTTTGGATTGATAGATGTTGTAGAATGGTTTCAAAATTTTATTATTGGAGAGATCCATTATGTTAACTTAATAATATTACTCTTTAGTTATCGATCATGTTCCATAATCATTTTTCATTCACTATGCTTTCCACAATGCTCTCTTTTATCTCTCTATGGTTTTATGGATATCCTTATGGATTTGACATCATATATTCATAATAATTTGAAGATTATGTTATGAGTAAAGTAATATAAATTATTATTTATTATAATTTATTAAATGTTTTCACCATTGATGGCGTTTAAACTGAATATCTAATTCCAACAATGATTTTTCAGTTCCTAGGGTGAAACCCATATTACATACACCACAATGGTCTCATTATTTCATGAGATTCCATATTATGAATTTAGCCCAATATACTAGAAATATTATTTATATGAGATATAATATGATTAATTTTTTTTATATACCTAGGAACTCAAGGCCTCAGTATTTTACACCATCGTAGAGCAAAGTTTCATGAATATTACTAAATATATTAAAAAAATTCATTCTTAATAAAATTGGTTTTTTCTACAAAAACTGAAAACCTACTCACAATTGAAGAATAAAACATTCTTAACTAGGATTCTCTCTCCTGCAGTATATCATGAATGTAAAAATGATACCTAAAACACACATCTAATGGGAGAAAATTCCCCATAAAGGTACATTTATAGTGGTTAATAAAACACAATTATAATCCAATAACTCATTGAATAGGTAATTATACCTGTCATTGTCCAATATACCCTAATGGACATCATGCAACATGTCCGGAACATGACTCCTCAGTTGCAACACTTCTAAAAAACTTAGCACCCTATCTAACTTTTTTATAAGTTCATAAAGTATTCCACCTAACTAACCCAACATAGTAATAATAAATTGCATTAGGACCATATAGATATCCTATATCTCATATAAAATCATATAATTCTCATAATAGGGATATTTCATTGAATTCATATTCTTATCACTAAACCCAAAGGTACCTATCATCAGGCCCAAAAAACTCATGACTTTATTCAGTAGTCCTCACCAATTTTCTCATATACTAAAGCCTTCAAATCTTTCTCTACCACAAACACATAGCCCACATTCACTATCTCACAAATGAAATATAGAGACCCATAAAATTTATACATCGATATTACTTATATGTTGACGAACATTCATTACATAACAAATAAATCCATGTTATAATTAGATAGTTCAATTATCTTTGAAAAAAAATTAAAATTCATTTTGATTGTAGTTTTACATTATCTCCTACTTATTTATTCATTACTACCACCCTTCAAAAAAATACAATGATTAGAACCATTATTCATACCCTAGGGAAAGGAAACATAAAAAATTTGTGTTATTAGATACTCAGTATGGGTAAATAAGAGAGATATCAATGATCGGTTAATCACAACATGAACATATGTGTATGAGAACATAAGAATAAGATTTGAATACTATAATATGCATATAAATTTTCATAATATTATATCATGAAACAGACCATGGAAATTAATTTGAAATGAATAATAATAGAATCAATTAAATAGAACTAGGATAGTATCACATTGGCATAGGACATACCTTTTTGGCATACACAAGAGAATAAAAATCACAAGCCTAGTAGTAAGGGATCTTTTCAAAGACTATCAAAGTATAAGGTGTTCACTCACCAAACCATCATTATAATGAATTATAACTCCCAATATTATCATAGTGGGGAAAATACCTTGATGAACTTGGTACACTCCCCATTCTAGTCGTGTTTATCTCATGTTGTGTCAATAATTTTCCAATTCATCAAAGGGAGATAAAGGTATCACCCATTCGTGGTTATTGTGTAACCAATATCCTTGTATATAATGTAACCACAATCCACGGTAACAATGTATCTAACATACTTTTTTTTAAATAATAACCTTCACATAATCAGAATAAAAAATAAACATTCCACAATGTCATAAATCATCCATTATGTCATCAAAAAATTACCTATGCACTAAAAACACGTTTCATAAACATTTTTTCAATTCACTATAATACAATCTAGGGAAATTAAATTTATTTCATTAAGAAATATTCAAAAAAAATAACCATAATGATAAATAGTAAGAATTGTATCATTAGAATATATACCTAGTTAATAATAATTAACATCAAAGGATGGTATCATATATGAAACATCATTTAAAATATAAATGAAATCAATCTTGTGGAAAGTAAACATTTCATTTTTAAAATCACTCTTTTAATAAAATAAATTTAAAAATTTTATGGAATAATTTTTTATTTAAAATAATATTGGTTACTTTTAATGGATGCTTCCAAACTGTGAGTAGTAATTATGGCATAAAATTCTGTTCATTTCATATGATTTAAAATTATGTATTCCATACACATTTTTGTAAAAAGAGCTAAAACATTTCCCATTTGAATTTTTTTTAAAAATACAATATCAATCATTCTGTAAAAAGTTAAAATATGTAAAATTTAATATAAAATTAATTTTTTATTTGGTAGAAAAAATTTTAATACATTTTTATAAATCATGGATTCAAAAGAAAAAAATATTTAAGCCAATGATAAAAAAATTAATTTACTAAAAAACATATTTTATGGATTTTATTAAAATGAAGGTAGGTAAAATGAATGGAAAATGAGTATTTTGTAGAAATAACTAGTGGAGACAAATAATCATCATATTATTTAAAGGGGATTCCTAATAAATCATTATCGGAAATATAATAAAAAACATTCTTGAATTTCAATGAGATTATAATATAATGCCATTTCCACATTGGTAACATTTAAAAATTATGTACAATAAAAGAAATAGGATTATATGGATATTTAAATCCTTATAATTTTATTAAATATAATAATTTAAAACTTTAATGGGATGTATATACATAAGAATAATGAAAAGGACTTGTGCATAAGGGATATGTCTCAGATAAATAAAAAGTGATATGAAATTTCCTTATGATATATCTGACATCCATTGTATGAAATGTATCCTCCTATTTAATAAATAAATTTCAATTATATTTTTTTTATTGAACAAAAATAATATATATCATAACTTGTATTATTTCCTTGTAAAATTTTATAGCTTGTTTTGTATACTTATTTATTAAATTCACTTTTCTAGGTGGTATCAACTTTTATTTTAAAATATGATTTTGTTTTGTAGTTTTGAGCATGAATTTTAATCATTGATTCACCAACTATAGAATATTAATTATTATATAAATATCATAAATAATAACTATCTTAATGTTTAAATTCATCAAAAAATATTTTAGATTGAAAATTGATCTCCCCCATTCGTGGAGACGGTAACATATGCATGAATGTGGATTCCATTTTCTAATTGATGGAATAAATGAAATATAAATATTAATTAATCATTCAAAAATATTTATTATATCATATATATCATATTTAATATTCAAAATTCATATTTATTACCATCCATGTATAATATAAATGAAAAATGAATCACATCGCCTCATGGATGTAGAGGTCCATAAGTTCACATGAGGTACGTTATAATTTCCCAAATAATATTTGGTAAAAATTCAGAAGTAACGTTATCAAAAAAATTTAATTTTTTAATAAATATCTTAAATAAATAATAAAATTATCATAACAACCAACCATAAATTTTTTTAATGAAAATTGAATGGTTTTTATATATGTAGATGGTAATCTGTACGTATGTACAAGCAATACATTCACTTCCCAACTCATGGTAATGAGAATTTTTAATCTTCTTTTGATAAAAATAATAAAATTTCATTATATATATGATACAGAAGTAATTATTTTATAAATAATATAATATATTTTTAACAGTTAAAGGAAAAATTTAAAAGAATGTGATTAGTTAAGGCTATTACCTATTCGTTGAAATTTTCCCTTTAGATCACCTATAAAGGACAAAAAGATTGTTATTTTGGGAAGAAAAATTCTACGATGTGTATATGGATTTTTTGAGAGAAATTCATAGATTTTTTTGAGATATAGGTTTCAAATTTTTATGCATAAGATATTTGAGGGTTCCTATTTATAATTACGGTATGTGGAAATCTAGGAATTACATAAAATAATAAATTAATATTACGTACATTTGATAAAAAAATGGTTAAAATTGGTAATATTCAATTAAAATGTTTTTTTAATCACAATCCCCTTATAAAATGAAATTTGGAGATGTTTGGATCACATTTAAAACCCTATTATATGGTTTTAACACACCATTTACACTTTTTACATTTACTATAAAATTATTATATTCATCATATTACGGGATATTAATGTTACTTTAACATTAAAATTTCCCATAAATTTCAAAATGGGGGATTTATTAAAAAATATTCCATTTATTTTTAAGAATCTAACATTATTATTAATTTTATATCATCTATCAAAATATTTTTTTTCTATAAAATATAATTAATTTCAATTCATAAAACTATTTATAAAATTGATTACAAGACACATGAAGTCAAAGAGGGAATTAAAATATAATACCTTCAAAGCTTAAAAATATGTATTATATATGTTGTAAAGTAGTATAGAAAAATAAATATTTCATATTATATAACATTATATATTTTTAATATCATTTATCAAAGTTTTTATATAATGGAGATAATTTTGTTTTGGTGGTTCGTAATAAATAATTGTCATTAGATAATTAAAATAAAATTAAAAAATTATTATATAAATGAAATATCATTAGAAGTATCAAAATATGAACTTATTTTCATTCATTACATGCTTCTTTTTACATGTGTTGATACATAATATATATATAAAACTAAGATCATGTCATTTTTATTCATTCAATATTTTTAATATTATATAGGTTTTCTTCTATGAGAATTGTCAATTAGACTAATAAATTTATATCATAATATTACAAGGGTTATGTTACGTTCCTAAAATAAGAAATGGTATGAAACATTGAGGAATTATACTTGGAAAAAATCCCTCAAGGTGTAGTCTTGGCTTATAGTGTGATTATGTTTTTTGATAAAGCTATATGACCATGTTTCAATGTGGTTGGTGGTTCTGACGTAGAATCCATTTGAGTCATATTGTTTTATAGTGTTTTCCAAATTATTGGACCCCTAAATTGTAATTTTGTTATTTTGAAACAGAATATATTCCACATACAAGGTCTTGTTCATCAATTCATAGACAAAAAATCATGGACATTGCAGACCGAATAGTAGTGAAGCAGCACTATACGGGCCACCAATGAGATATGAGAAGAATTATATACATACCGTAATGGGAATTAATTTCCAATAATCCTTTTTGTTTAAGGTTTAATTACCTTTTGTATATTGAGGTCTGTATGATGGATATCAAAAATGGTTTCTATATGCATATTAATTTAACCCCCATAGGAGATAAAAGAGTAATGCAGATTTCATAGAAAACATTATGGGGAAGGATTCAATTCTATGAATATTTGCTTATTTTTGATTAACAGGATTTTCAGGATTTCTTTTCCCACAAATGGACCACAATTATATTATTAGATAGATTTAATTTAGTTAGATAATATCATCATTGGAATAATTTTGTTAATTATAATGTAGTTTGTGACGGAGGATTCCACCATGTAGCAAGTAGTTCACAAGAGATCAATTTTGGATTGGAGGATGATCATGTGGAAAGTTCATAGAAGGGGATTGAATGGATTGGTATAATTTGGAGGATTCATGACATATAACGGAGGGATCAAGGAAGTTCCTAGTGGGACGAAAACATGTTGTGAATGAAATTTTTTCAATAAAAAATTATCTAAAAAAGTTCATTTCTTCTACAACGTGAAAATATGAATTCATGTGAAAACCATATTTGTGAAAAAAATTGATATGATTCATAAAATAAATTAGATTCTTTTTTATAATCAGTATGAAATAATCAATTGAGTGAGGGTTGAGCTTTTAAATTTTGATTGGTGGTAAACTCTGAGGGAGAAAGAGTCTGCACCAAACATTAGAATCCTAGTTTTCTAGGTCATAGACATGATCCATCCTTAACATTATTTTGATATAGAAACTTAGTAGATTCAGTAGATTGGATCATTATAGTTTTATGATCCTTTTATGTATATAAATGAGGTTGATCAAATTAATAATTTTGTGTCACACACCTGATTTCATTTGTGTTCATAAATTTCAATTGAGAAGGGATATAAGAATGTTATTTTATAATGGAACAACATCAAAAGTGGAATTTTTTTAATATATAATACCATGTTTAACCCCCAGTGTATTAAACCTAGTTCAGTGAAAAATTTGTATTATAGAGAATAATTAATCTCATTTTTTTCTATAAAGGATTTCAATGGAGGTTTCTAATCACAAATTGTTTCTAATCTAGAATAAAAAAAAATTATGGATGATTTTTATTCTCCCCTACTTTTCATATATTGGAATTGATTTGTTTACAACAGTCATACAAGGAATTTCATCAAACATTTATAGTGGTGCATTAACAAAAGATGAATGAAGTGAATTGGATATTGTTGCAAATGAAATCAATTGATTAATGGGATCACCTTCTATTGAAATATTTAAGATGGTAATGTATTTTCTTTCATCACACACTGTTATAAAAGTTTCTTAATATTTATGAGAATGAATCAAAATTTAGAGATGAAAAAATATATTTTCTATGGAACTTTAATGATGATATAAAAATAACCCCGAGTGATTCTGTTGATGATTTCTAGGAATAGGTGAACATTGTTTTGGAAGAAATGTGTAGAATTGGGAAAATTATTAAATATGTAACTATTGTAATTATCATATTAAGAATACATCCACATTAGTTCAATCTGAATGTTTCTATATAATAATATACAGACCCAAATTAGTTTTCATTGGATATCTTGTTCAATAATCATGTTTCATATGTGATAAGAAATGATGATAATGAGTATGTGGAAAAATGGAATTCTAAAATAGTGGCATCTAATTCAATGAGTAAACTCACTATTGATGATGGGATAATATTTGAGGATACAGATGAATTCACATAATTCCTTTCATCAAATTAACAAATAATAAAATGGATGATCAAAGGGAACATCCCACATCCCTTTAGTTGATGTGGAATGATTGGATATCTTAAAATGAAGTCCCTATAAATATTTAAGTATATTATTGGGATGAATTCAACATTATCATGAATATATCTTCACCTTACATGAAAGGTAGGTATCATTTTATGAATATTTCTAAAAAAAGTGGAATCTACTTTGAATAGAAGACGACAGTTTAGAATAATCTATGGTATAAGGGTTTTTGGACAGAAAATATCATCAATAAATTATATTATTGAAGTTATAAAAAATTCCAAAATAACAGAAAAATTTAAAAAATTAATGATGGTATATTGAATGAATAATTGGCCTTCATGTCGTATTTGAAGCTACACTTGAAGATATTGATGTTTGGAAAGATAAAAAATCCAATAGGGTAGTCTGTGAAGTCACACACTACATGTTGGAGAAGGAATACGAGAAGTATGATCTAATATATTAAATATAAATGATTTATCTTTTATATCTAATGAGCTATGATATGATTAGTAAGTACAATCTAATAGTTGAGGAACAAAAAAGGGTGACCAGTGGTTTTCATAATTCAGTAAAAGATCAAGAAAAAATCAATGAAAGGCATGAGGAGAAGGTTATTAGCCTATGAAGGTATGTAAAACCTTTGGAGAAAATGATGAATCCATAAAATAAAGTCATAATTATAGTAATATAATTAAATTTATAGTTCAATTGTCTAGTGAAATAGGAAAATGAATGTATGTATAAGAAAATGATATATTTTAATGTAAAAGCTAGAATGGAGTACGATTAAAAATATAAATTATTAATGGTTGATGTCCGGCAACAAGAACCCTCTCTGGGATTGATGATTTTATTATGTATGAATTAGCAGATTAAGATTCAAAGATCCCATAGGAAAACCAATAGTGTATTAGCATGACACATTTATGAACCCCAAATTAGATTTTATTTTTTTGTAGTAATATGGTACACTTTAAAAATGCCTATTCCATATCCAAGAGGTTCCAAATGGAACTAAACAAGTAGAGGTAGCCATACAGAGCTCAATATTCAATGATATCATTTTATTATTACTATTTTAAGTGTGGATGATTCAAACTCATGGATATATATTTCTCATTAATAATGTATAGGATTGTATAAAATTTGATTGAACGTAGATAAAATAATAACTCAATGTATCATAAAATTAGATAAATAATGAAAAAATATTAATATCTATTATTGATAAAGATACTCCATCATAAATTATGGAAAATCATGATTATCTTTCCATACTATTTATGATTCCAAAACAAGGATAAAAAAATATGAGAGAAGAACACGTAGTTATTGATGTGATATCTTTCAATGCATCAGATTGCACAAAAATATGGATCATTGATAGTGGATACACAAACCATTTAAAAAAATATAAGTAACTGGTGATGGGAACTAGATACAATAAGGATGGTATTATAATATTTGGTAATGATGATGGCCTGAATATTATTTTCATAGAAAAATCCATGTATGGGTGAAAATAATTGAGATGTGAAGTTTTCTTGGTTTGTTAATGTATCCTTCAAAGAATTCTATGTGAATGTGAACTATGTGACAAAGGACATAAAACAAGATTTTATAATAAATTATTTATCAATAAGTCATAATATGATGTTGTTGTTTTGTAGAGGAAGCGTATGATGGGAAATCACAAAATTTTTTGTGGAGAAGAAGATATGTGCATTTTGTACTAGGAATAAGAAAACTATTTACTGAATAAATGCCTTGTCATTATATACAAATCTACTTGGTTGGTCTGGTAAGATGTGATACTTCTCTATACCTCTTAATCTTTTCAATTGATCACTCCCATTTTTGAAAGTCTTGTCAACAAAAGATGATAATTCCAAATACATTTAAAGAAAAAGTGAAATGGTCAAAAAAAGAGCATCAGTTGGTGAATATTGATTTTGATGGACCTATTTCAGAAAGATGTATTAAGGGGAGGAGAAATTTTTTTCTCATTATTGATTATTTTAGAAGAATTGAATGTGTTGTATTCATCACTTATAATTATGAGGTGTTCAGTTGCATAAAATCTTATTGATGTGATGTTGAAAAGATGAATGGTCAAACAATATATATGATTCAAATAGAAAATGAAATAGATTTGAAAACCTATCATTTAGAGGATTATCTCTAAAAATACGGGATAAGGAACCATCTTTCAACTATATAAACTCCACCAAAAAATGGATTTGTTGAGAGGAGAAGTAGAATTATCAAAAACATGGATTAATGAATTATCATTGAAAAATACCATCCAGATATCATTTATAATGATGTAGTGATGATATTAGTCTACATATTAAATAGTAATTTATTATATATGAATAAATTGAGAACTCGATATGGGATATGATACAGAATGAGGCCAATGATAAAGTAATTTTGAGTATTTCAATGTTTTTGTTTCATTTTAAATATGGATAAATACATAATTTTTGAATCCCATAGAGATGAAGGAATTTTTATTCGTTAGTCAAGAAAAATCAAATCATATAAATTATATAATAATTAGGTGGGAAAAGTAGTCAAATTAAATGATGTGACTACTTAATGGAATGAGAAAAATTATCATTAAAGACATAATTAGTCATAAGAGGATAATGATGATGATATAAGAAGATCTCGGGATTTTCTATTTATATAAGATGGTTCAAAATAATATTTAGATAATGGAAAAGATGAACATAACTTATTAACTGAACGAAACAAAAAATTCAACAAAACATTGGCAGGAGGAACATATTTATTGATCAGACGGTGTTGGAGTAGAAAAAATGATGAACATTATAAATAAAGAATCATTCATATTATATTTTGATGCAAATTATTTTTATTGATGTAGGTGGAGATAAATATTGGTTTCATACTATGTGTGAAGAGCATGAAAAAAGTGAGAACAATCAGACGTGGATATTTCTTCGAGACCAGAAAATTATAATTTTACTAGGACTAAATTGTTGGTTCGGAACAATATAGATAAATATGGCACATTTATTTGAAATAAAAATTATTAGTGCGAAAATGGTACTCTAAAATTATTTGTACTGATGATGATTATATATTTTCAACCATTGTGAGGCTATACACAATAATCTTATTCTTGGATATAGTAGTGAAAAAAAGGATCAATGTTTTCTCGAAAGAAATAATTTAAGTCTATTTGAAGGTTTTTTATAAGATAAATGATTTTATTGATAATCCATATGGGTTTATATTTAATTAATATTATAATAAAATTATTTGGAAGAATCCTTATATACGGGCTAAAGTAAGAACCAAGAGCATGGTATTCCAGACTACATTAATTTTTGAAGGGTCTCAGTTTTCAGCATGGTGGACTGATTACAATCTATTTTTAAACAATGTTAGTTATCAAAGGATGATGGTTCTAGTATATGTCGATGACATAAAATTTGGTGGACTGAATGAAGCATAATGATAATAGTTTGTGAGATTCATGAAAAATTGACTTTGAAATGTTAATTATTGGTGTAATAATGTATTTATTCTGTTTATAGGAGACAGATTAAAATAAACAACCCAATCATTTCACAATATAAATATTACATTGAAGATTTGGTAATATTTGGATTGTATATTTCAAAGGATATTATGACTATAGTGTGTAACCAGATAAAACTATCACAAGATGATGTTGGAAATATTGTTAATGTCATACAATATTGGAAAAACATTGTATGTCATTAGTACATGATAGTGATAAGACCTGATATTTTTTTCCACATTCCATGAAGAATAGAATCAATGAAATCCAAAATAAGTCCACATATATTTAAGAAAAATAATTTCTTGGTATATCAAGGGGATAGTGGATTTCATATTTCTATATGAAGAATAATCCTTGAAATAGTTATTGGGATATATTGATAAATATTGGGCTATTTTAATAGGTGATATAAAAACAATGTTAATTTGTGCATTTTTCCATGTATATTTTGTATTTCATTTCTATGAATGAAACATTATTTCATTTTATTAAGCACCATAGAAGACGAATAATTTCAAAAAACTCATGATTACAATCCATTATTGTAGATGAAGAAAAAATATTATTTTATTGGAGTTGAAATAATGTCTCTGATCATAATCCATATTAAAAATTAATTTTAAATAATTAATTGAAAAAATGTTTACTATCAATCAAGGATGATGCACAATGAAAAAAATTATCGTTTTATCAAGATGGAGGTGGATCATGGGCTAGTGAAGTTATAGTACATTCCTATAGAATAATAGTTTGCAGACATTCTGACGAAGGCCTTACCCAATGTAATGTTTGGGATGCATATACTGGATCATGGTGTATTGTTAACTCTCCATAGTTGAAAAAGTTAGGATGTAGGAGGCCTCTCCCTATGTCTCGATGTGTTTTCCCTAATGTTATAACCTTTGATCATTACCATATTGAAAAACTGAATAAATTTAACATCAGGTTCATTGAAAAAGGTGGAGAAATTAAGGGTATATAATTGAATAAAATGTCTAAATCATGAAATAAGGAGAAGGTGATAGGGGGCCATCTATGTATTTCATTAGTAGCTGATAAGAGTGTTTCATGCTTCTAGATGGGTGGTACTTCTTGGTCTTACAAATGAATACCCAGATCTGCATAGATCTTAATGGTGAAAAAAATGAATAAGTATATTTCAATATTCTTGGTGAGATTTTTAACCTATCATCATATTATGGGTGGGTATCAATGACTTGTTGGGGCTATTACAGTCTTGTCCTTTTCCATAGAAGAAGTTGGATGATGTCACAACTGAGTTTTTTATTTTATTACTAAATACCCATCATAAGAAAAATATAGCATGGGTTATTGTAGATACAGTTATGATGGTATCCCACATTGTTCGTATCAACAAGACCTTCACTATTGATTATCTAGGATTCCTATACGTGCAACACATAATAATATTCGTTGGAGTTCTATGCATTACCATTTTATATAGAGACTCACTTCTAATGTATTTATTCTAGAAGTGTCATAAAAAGGCTATGAGTTCTTAGGATTATCTATCCATATAATATCATCCTTAAACTGATAGCCAGTGTTAATGAATTATTTAAATTCTATAGGACATGTTTGGAGCATGTGTGCTAGATTTTAGTGGTTAATGGTAGAGTAATTTTTCTCAAGTGGAGTTTTTTAAATGTGAATGATTCTATGAATCCATCCAATTTTAATGTTTTAATGATTTTATGGAAATAAATGTCATTACCCTCCCTATTGGTGGGATGTAGGGGAGTTAGCATTTGTTGAATATAGTCTCATGTATATGACATCTAACCAGGTTCAAATGATTCGGAGGCGATTGGTAACCATGTTGAGATGAATGAAATCATAGACAAAACACTAGAGATGAATTTTGGTGTTTAATTATGATCATCAATTTTATACTTGGGTAACATCTTGGTTGTGAAAAAACCATATCTATCAATACGGTAATCATATGAATTATTTTTTATCCATTCGAGATACTGGAAAGTGTCCACAGAGTTGAAAATTGAATGGCCCTTCCACAACACTACTGTGAAGTGTACGATGCCGTTTAGATATCATAGAATCAGATATATCATATTAACCCTTCTAATTTTTGTTACATTGATTATGATGAACTTGTTTTATATGAATCCTTTATGAAGAATAATTACATATTTTGGAACATAGTGATACATAAATTTATAGATGGTCTATGCATCCATTTTATGAGTAGTGGAAGAATGTGTGAATTCATGAAAATACATGGTAAAAGTAATCTGATATGAGATCAAATTCTAAAGACATGTTCATTGAGAACCCAAAGTGAATTCTGGAGTATATCGGCAATGATATATTTTTTTGTGGGGTCATTAAAAGACCCTATATTTTTCTAATTTTCTCTCTCATTGATCATTGGTTGATCATATTTAATATTCAACATTCTGTTTTCATTAATGTTTTATGATTGAGTCTCCTTTAGAGATAAGGAAAATTTGTTGAGAGAAATAACCTTAAGTTCATTATTTTTTAATTAATCTATTTTTAGAATAAATGTTTAATGGCTTACGATCTATAACCATGTTTAAGTATTTATATTAGGTTCTGGATTTTGCGGTAGATTTTGTGCTATAATTTTTCTGTGAGGCACTTTCATACTGTGAGTGGTTACACGATGTGAACTTGTTAATAAGATGATTATAGGAAGTGGTTGACAAAATGAAATTTTTTCACACCATGAATCTTGTTCAATTCATGAAAATGTTAGTTTTGGTTTTATTAAATTTGATAAAAAAAAATGGCTTATCTTACAAATCAATAAATTCACATCGTGAATGGGAGTGAAGTCATGATTATCACATGACAACCACTATTGATCCATGTATTTTTTATGCTTTTATTTGTCAGCCTCTAGGTAGTATTTTAAAAAACACAATGATATTATAGGTGATTTTGGAATGAGTTATT
Source organism: Viscum album (assembly GCA_963277665.1). Lineage (NCBI taxonomy): Eukaryota > Viridiplantae > Streptophyta > Magnoliopsida > Santalales > Viscaceae > Viscum > Viscum album. The sequence continues at coordinate 325,565,814 of OY728156.1, forward strand.
CACTTTAGGATGCTAGTTCAAATATTTAATCTCTGCTGAGTTCTTTTTCTTTTTTAAACTCTCTTTAACTAGTTCTTGTTTCTCTCCATATCATTTCTTGAAAATTGTGGAACTGTGTCTTGAAGTTTTTTTGATATATTTTTTCCTTATGATCATTATTGTATTTATTGTTTTTTTACTTTTGATTTTGAAATAATTGATTAGATGTCCATGTTTTTCGATACGGAAACAAACTATTCTATATTTAACTGATTAATTATGTGTAATACTATGAGATTTAATAGAAAAAATGTATGTATTAGTTCACATAATGGGTGATTGTAATCATGTGTTTATACTAAACCTTGGATTCCATAGGATTTTCATTGTTCATAGTAGGAATGTGGCTACCCATAATGTGAGACTACCATTTAATAATATATAACTGGATAACGACTTAAATATATTTTTAAGAATTATATGAGACCATTGGTGATTGCTTGAGATAATATCCATTTCGAAAGTGGCTTACATGTTTTGAGAATTGACTATAGGTAATTCTATAAGATATGGATGTTTACAGTTTCATGATAACATATTATGATATAATATATTGAATAAATGTGTAATTCGTATAGAAATGGTAGTTAGATGAGTTGACCATTGTGTCTTATGATTTTATGTTATGTTATTATTTACATTATGATGTGTGTTTTGACATATGAAAAAATTATTATATAAAGGGATTGAACATATTAGGATAAATTGATAATATAATTGAAATGTACTTGTTATGCTGAAATTAATATATAAATATGTTAGCCCAGTTATGCTGAAATTCTTATATAAGTGTCTTGTCCTGGTTATGCCGAAATAATTATGTAGACCAATTTTTTCGATTATACTATAATGTATATATGATGGCCTTTGTACAGTTATGCTAAAAATCATATTTATAGGACTTGGTCGAGTAATGCTTAAATGATTATATACACGAGTTTTCACTGATATGCTATAAATCATATTATGATTTTTTTGATTTATGTAATTATGAATTGGACTTCGGTTACAGTTGTTAGGGTTATGCACCATGCTTTGAGATATTTCGTCTTGTGGTTGAAATAGGTAGATTGTTATTTTGAATTAATTTATTAATTAATACACCTATAATTCTATTTATTTCATGAACTAATATTTTGAGGGGTTTTGTATAGACATGTTGTTTTCTGCATATTAAGTTCTACTCATACCCTATTTAGACATCCATTTGGTACCTAATAAGTATACATGTATATAGTTTTGTAAAATATAAAATCGAACTTTTCTTTATAATTAAATGATAAATGTGAAGGTGATTTTTGATCTGAAAAATCCTGGATTCGGGACTGGGGTCTTTTGAGTAAATATTTAAAGAATGATATTTTCTTTTTATAACAAACAACATTTCATTTAGTGACATTATAGGAAAATATTATGTGGTTCATTATTATATGGTTTAATTGGTTAAAACATTATCTACTAATTGTATGATATATTTGTATAACTATTTTTTATTACTCTGAAATTTGGTATATTTATGATTTGTATCAACTCTATACATGAGGGGTACAGTCTCATTACTATGTTTTATACACCCTCGTTGCATGTCAGGATCATCTGGAATATTGGAATATAATTTATTGGTCTAGTAATCATTGTAATTTGGAAATGTCTGAGTGTTATATTTTTGTGTATGTTATAGAGTGTGTTTGATAGATGTGATGAATTCTCTAAATTGATAAATAATATCCTACTAAACCAAGAAAAAATTGGATCTTAGCCACAATAGTCAATCTTGGACAATTTTGAATACCATAATTCTTTTAATGTTGTACTGATTTACACTCATATGAGATTATATAAACCAATAATGAAAATTTACACAGAAAAAATCAACTCTTTGTAAAATTTTCAGAGTGCTTCTCCTTCCTCAGGGTCTTCATCATAATAATCATCTGTTCTTCTTGAACATATGTTCTCTTTGAATATAAATTAATAAATTCTACAAATACCATAAAAAATTGATAAATTTATTCTCAAAATGATCTATTAATTAAATCCATGAAGAAATAGGTTGTATTAGTAATACCATATCGAATCACTATAAATTAACTATATCCATACCTAGTACTAAATGTTCCTTGGATGTATCATCTTTGATGACCCCCAATTGATTATATCTAGAATAGAGATCAATCTAGGAAATGTATTGATGTTTTTATAGTATACAAAAAAGTCTTTAATACAGGGTGGAAGATTATTTTTTATAGTGGTCTTGTAAAGTTCAGGATAAATAATGAAATGTTTCCTTGATCTATCTTTCATGTTAAAAAAAGGTTTATTCCATTGTGATATACGTGACCGAATAAATCGCCCTTCATGATTTTACCAAATATGGGTTATTAATTATTGGATTATAATATTGGATATTCTATATGGGTCTTGATAAATAGTTATAGCCAATGGTATGATTTATATTAGAAAACGAACATCATGATTTGGTGGAAGAAAAATAAATTATTCTAAAAATAGATCAATAAACTCCAAAATAGGAAATAATTTGATGTTGATTTTATCCCCAACCATCTATTATAAATGAAACTTCTTAAATGGAATTGTGACGCATACGACCGATATTATATCCATTTTACACTCATTATATTTATAACAGAGATGTAAAATCAATTTTTGTGTCAGAGTATCAAATGTAACTTCACTTGCATATCAATTATATTGGGATTAATTTAAAGAAATACAGTCAAGGAAAAAAATAACATTTATTTCCACTAAGGGATGAATAAAATTATTTTAGGATACATATTTCGATAATCCATAATTAGTGAAAATTTAATGACTAGGTATTATATCAACGTACATTATTATTATTCACTCAATATATAAATATTGAGTTATTACTATGAAACCATGAGAATAGTATTTATATATATAAGAGTGGGTATATCCTAAATCCAATTAAGCATTAGAAGTTCTCTAGTATATAGTATGTGTACCATTCACCATTTAATTATTGTACTACCCATTACAAATAGTGATCGTATGAGATTCCATTTTTCCCAGGGATTAAGTAGTTCTTGATGCTGATCATCAACTTTAACCTTCATATTTTTGTAGTGGTTAACATAATTCATCCACTCATTTTATTAAAATCACTTTATTTTTTGTGGTTAAATCTATAGTATTTATCTGCAATTCTAAAAAAATAACTTCTTCCCATCCCTATGTAATTATATTTATAAATCATATTTTTTACACACACAAAAAATTTACAAGATTCCATAATAAAATCCAAAATAGTTTTCTTGAAAATTATTATCACAAATAAAATATCAACATCATCTCCCCGTGGTTTTTATAATTTAATTTCAACTCCATTTTTCATTTCATTTCAAATACTTGAGATTAATGGGTCACTATTTTCTCTCTATCCACCATCATAGAACATAAATTGATTGAAAAATATCTACCAATTCCCCTAATGGATAACTATATTTGGTTAATTAACATTTAGATACTATAACTCGGATCGACCTTACTTTTATGTTGGATGATAATACCAGAATCATACCATAGAACTCTTGAAAAATTATCCTCTTAGGTTACCAAGCATGCATAATCCTTCTATTTCATCTCACGAAATTTAGTATCCACTTCCATATGTATATTTTTTTGGAAAATAATAAACGATTGATTTTCTCATAATATGATCCTACTCCATATAGTCGGTTAATTACTATTACTTATTATTCATCATATGAGTCCATCATTGAACTGCTTCACATTCCAAATGATAAACATCAAGAATAAAATTCTCATTATTAGAACACTATTAGATGGAAAATATCTTCTCATTGGTACTATACCATTTTCTAGTAACTTTTGGATCTGTATGCCTGCTAATAGAAGGTTGTCATTTCCTCATAAAGTAATAAATAGATTTTTTCCCATTATTTTAAATATTTAAACACCGCATGATTCATATCATAAAGAATTTATATCAATATTAAATTGAGATATATCATTCTAGATCCCATGACATCAGGTTTCTTAGGATGATAATTATTTCATTTTTGGTCTCATTCATTATTAACATGAGTACATTGTTTTCAATCTACTGACTAAAACTAAATGAACATTGATGAGAAACAATAGTTATATTTAGAAATCACCTAATCATGAAAAAGTAATTTTTGGGATTAATAAATCAGGAATCATTATTCTTTGATAACATAGTTTTAATATAGGACACTCATGATCATTAAAAAAAATTGGATTTTAGCCTATACTTATTTTTATCCTTATGGTCGTCTGTTCCAAGGGATAATTTAAACATACTATGATACCAACTAATGTGGATGTAAATTTTCATAAATAGGTAACACTTCAACGTATATGAATTTTCCTTCATTAACATAAGGGTCCGTTCTATAATCATTTCGATCTATTGTCATTAGAAACAAGGAAACAGAAAAAGCAATTCATAATAACTCTACATTATTTCGGACTATGTTGTTAATAATTATAACCTTTCTATGAGATATCATAAATAATATCATTATTCATTTTTTTGGGAAAGAAATCATAACAAAAGGGTGATCTTAGATGATCACTAAGGGAAAACAAGGGTGATTTCATTGATCACATGTGTATAACATGAATATAAGGGAATGAGAACATTGTTATAATATTTGAAAATATAACCCAACATATCATAGATCATAATATTAGGTTATGCCATGAAATATGGTGGTTTATAATATATTTATCATATCGTAATAAAAAATAATTATTCATGAGAGTGTAATATTAGAATACAATATAAGGTTTTGGGAAAAACATAATCATAGAAAATCATTTACATTGTTGTCAGGGATCATTTCCACGGCTCTAACAGTTGAGTGTGTTCACTCCTCAAACCATCATAGTAGTCGTGGTTCAATCACAAGATTACCAATGTGAATTAATTCCCTTAAATTATTGGTTTTTCCCCCAATAATATTCATCTATATCTCATGAGATATCAATATTTACCAAATTTATTAGAGAGAGAAATAGATCACACACATCCTTTATAATAATGTAACCACCCTCCTTGGTTATAACATAACCCTCAGCATTTTTTATAACGTAACCACAATATTTGATTATAACATAACCACCATCATATAATTAAAACCATACATATTTACTACACAAGATATAAAAAATTCATGATATCCTCCCATCATAAGTCATGTAATGAAAACTTGTTACGTAAACATTTAATCAATTTACCAAAAATAAACCAATTGAAAAAAAAATTCTTCATAAACATATATTCAAACTAAATTTTATTCATAAAGAGAAATAAAAATAATGGTATTATTAGACTATATACCAAGTAAATATTAAAAATACAAATAATTCTATTATAAATAAAATTTCTATTAAATGATCACTAAAATAGTTCTAGATGAAGATAACAATTACATTCTAAAAAATTATTTTAGAATATAAAAATTTCACAAATATTATAGAGAGGGTTTTATTTAAAATGTACATTGCATTCATTTAAAAGATTATTTAAAAATTTTAGTCATCATGATATTCATAAATTCAATTATTTTTGTTTTAGATAAAATAAAACATTCCCTTAACATATTTGTAGAATAAGTCCATATATACACCAATTAGAAAAAAAAATCATATAATTTTATCCTATAAATTTTAAAATGGTTTAAAATGACATTAAAAATAATAGGATAACAAATTAAATACAATTAATAACATTTCTAGAAATCATGGGTATGAATGAAAAACGGGTTTTCAATGGATGATAGAAATAAAGTCGAATTAACATAAAAACATTTTTTTTCTTCCAGAGTACATAAGGTGAGTAAAATAAGAGGAAAACATTTATCTAAATTAAATAATAATAGAATAAAAAAATAATGAGATTATATATTGTTTTATTATAACACCCCAATATTTTTATAAGATATATATTTTTTAATTTCATCAATTTCTTGTGATGTACGATACACCAAGATAAGTGTGCACTATATGCAACAACATCTTTGCCTGAAGTATACACAACACTATGCATGGATTGAGTTTCACACAATTTCATGTAATTTTGAATGTATTAATTTTTTAATAGACAAATTTTACGTGAGAAACTAAATATTATTATGTTAACTTATAATCTTGTCATTATAATAGCAGGTTTGAATTGTATGAGCTTTCTTCTGAAAAACATTATAAACAAAAATTGGTGAGTATATAAAGTAATAAAATCACTCTTTATGGATTGTATTAATGTAATAAATATATAATATGTTAAATATAATGTTTATAAATAATATTTTATGATTATTTTTAACATGATATCATAACAAATTAAATATCTTTTATAAAATAGGTATTTTTTAAAATGCAGTTTTGTCGCCTTTTGATGGCGCACCTATTTGAAATCATGTTTTTTAAAATTTTATATATTATATTTAACAAAATAATATTAATATTTAAAAAAATTATATAAAAATATAAATTTCCTGAATTATTTATATTTTATAGATATTTTTGATGTTTTGATGAATAATGAATCTATACTAAATGATAATTTAATTTTTTTCATATAAATAATTTATGTGGTTAAATAATATTATTGAATTGTTCTATCAAATAAATAGAATATATTTTAATCAGTTAGTATAATTTAGGTCCTACTAATCAATTTTATATTTCATTCAGATGTAAAAACATTTCAAATTTTTACAATGTTTTAACTTTTAAATCATTTTCTCTCATTCCGACAATAGGAATAATTTTAAATTAATTACTTCAAATTATATGTTTTTAATTTTGAAAAATAGATTCCACATTTCTTATAAGTATGTCCAAATTATGTTAATATATATATATATATATTTGGAATTATGAATGATATCTTTAGTAATTATTATTAATACGGTAAAAGGGTAAATTAGGTAATTAAGGCTATGAATAATATTATAAAATTACACTACAAAAAATAATAATATCCTTGGAAGAGTAAGAATCAATATAAATCATCCTTTAGTCAATTGGTATCCATTTTATTCAACTTGTATGAGATTAGGACATTAATTTTATTTTATTTAATGAAAAGTTAAATTTGCCTCACTCAATTTTAAATAGAAATTAACTTTTAATATTAGTTTATAATGATGATAAACTCAATTATCAATACTAACTTAAAATTGAAATTCATTTTATTTATCAGGGAAATTTATTTTAATTATTTTAGGATATTAATATTTACCTTAAAGGATAACATATTGATGATGATTAAATTATTTAATTGATGGAAAATCAATAAAATAAATTATAATAAAATAACAATAACCATTAAAAGAATTAAAAAGTTGAAAAAATTTATTGGTTTAGTATATCTAGACCATAATCATCCAAGGTTCGTTTTATTATCCATATCGATCTTGATAGAAACAATTATTACATTTAGGTAATTTTATTTTAAGTGATTTTATTGTTTTCACATTAAAATATTAAAACATAAAAAAAATTAATGTGTGATTATACAGAAGATATTGTCAACTATAAGAATTGTCAAAAATATGAAGGCATTTTTAATTTTCATTCTATTTTATTTTTCTATTTTACCAAAAAAATATGTATTTTAATTAATTAAAAATAACTAGTGTTATAATTATTTTATTACTAGATATATCAAATTAATGTTACAAAAAATACTTAAATAAATAATATTAGGGATAATTAATATATGCAAAAACATTTATATATGAAATTGTCCCTATAGATAAGTAATACATTATTTCATTATAGGCTAACATATTATATTGAAAATTTTAAAAATATACAAAATAAATAGTGTCAAAATTGACAATTTGGATATTTTTTCAAAATAATGTTTTATTAAATTACTATATGATCAAAAAATATTTCCAAAAAATATAATAATTATTTTTTTCACAAAAATGTTCTATATAGTTAATTTTTTGTCTAATTGACATCAAATAAGATAATATTGCACTATTTTTATATTGAGTAATTTGTTACCATTGTTTAAATTACAAGATTATAATTAAGGTTAAAATGAAATGATAAGGATTAAAATGAAATTAAATTTTTTCTAAAAATTATTAGATGATGATATTAAAATATTATATATTATACTATTCAATATAATTACATTTTGGGGAGTTTTCAATAAGTTTTGAGTTTATTATAAATTAATATTTTTGGAGTTTTCAAAATTTCCCCTCACCTCATTCATAAAAGGAAACCTCTTCCCTCACCTATTTAATTCACTTTTGGCCTTAAATCTTGGACATAAATAGACCATTTGACTTATCATCATACCTAGTCACATTCTATAGGCACATGGATTATTTAAATACAAACTATAGTTCATTAAAATGTGATCTAGAGGGTGTATGTAGAAGAAGATGTAATCTCATCTACCGATTCATTCAAAATTATTTCATCTTTTACATACTCTCCATGATATTATTATATTATAAAGTAATTACTATAGTGTCAATAATATCGTAATAATTTATTATTTTTTGGTAAAAACCATATTCCATTTTTTTTCATCCAGCAAAAAATGAAATCTCCATGCATGCGTACGTAAGACTTACCATCTCCATGTCATAGTGTAATCTATTTTTCCTCACCACATTAATTGGATGTGTATAATTATGGAAATAATTCCTATATATAATTATAATTAAATTATATTGACTATTAAATATTATATATGACATCTACTTAAAAACGCTTCCAATATTATAGGAATGATATTTTCGCTCATGCGTACATACGACCTACCATCTCCACAATGTGATTTGAATTATTAAAAATCATATACATTAAATAATGATTAGATAAAAATATTTAACATAAAAATATCCTATAAATAAAATTAATATAATTCTAAAAATTTTAAAACTTCAATCAATGATTAGAATCACAAAATTATCCGATGAAATGTCTGTAAGAAAATAAAGCGGTTGATACCCGATGGATGAGTAATAATGTTACTAACAATAATGTAAAAATATGATCACTTATGTTATTAAAATTTTTTAGTATTATTCCAAAATATGAAATAACATTACTTAAACACTTATACTTGATGTTCAGACATGTATGAAAGAACCCAGACCAAAGGTAACAGATTATATTGTCTCGCTTTTATTCATTTTGTACATATACCTTATACACCACCTATTTATTTTTTAATCTTTATGTTTCCCAAGACTGATTTCATGATTATAATTACTAATTATATGATAATGAAATATTCATAAAATATTCTTTGTCTTAATTTTAATAAAATTTGACTGATTATTAATGGGTAAGGTATATTTTCACAATGACATTATTCGTCGAGATTTTTTATACATATGTATTTACTGGGTTATATTTAGCATCCATGTGAATGTATTATTAAAAAAATTCATAAAATGTTTTATTTTTATTCTATGGTTGGTTAGAGACATTTTTACTGATTTTTAACTTTTACTACATGTTTTGAATGGAGTTTTTCATTCATTTTCCAAATGATGTACTTCTGGACTATTCTGAAAAAAGTACAACAAGAATGTTTCTTATCATATACAGTATGAATAGATTATTAAGTTTACATAATGAATTTTTTCTATGATAATTCCCTTACAATATTTCAATTATATTTTCCAATAAATTATCTTATTTTATAATTTTGTGGTATTTCAGGAAAAAATAACTTTTTCTAAGATGAAATGATGTGTTCCTCATGAATTAATTTAAAGTGCATTATCGAAATTATTTTCCATCTAAGACATAATTATCTATTAGAAATATTTATAATGAATAATATACCTAATATTAAAATGGTATTATTGTGATTATGAAAGATTTATATTTATGAAATAATTTTTTCCATATTATATACTATGATGATATTTTGTTTCAGAAACCCATTTTATTCCTTGGGTTATGATTTGGGGACTGATTAATGTTACTATAAACTTGGAAGAATGATTTAATAATTAGATGGATGTAACCTATTTCCCCTCCAATGAATTGAGTATGATTTATATATAATGAGATAGACAGGTCTAGAATGTAAAATGATATTGGTTTAGTAATATAGTGACAGAATGGTACGTAAACTTGATATAATAATATAAGGCTGGAACCAGGAGTTAACTCGGTTCAGTAATGGATGTTTTCCACTATAATAATCCTGGAAATTATCCATCACTAATTTTAAATTATTTTATATACATATGTGATTTACACAATTCAATGATAAATGATAATGTTATTTTCTTATGGTTTGTGTTTCCATTAAAATTTATATCGTATGAAATGCATGGATTTATTTTATGACACACGATTTTGATATATGTTATACCAGATATGATTTTCCAAATTTATGATCATGTATTTAAATTATTATCTTCATTTTTTGATTGATATTTTGATTATTTACCATTATAAAAAAATATGCTCACCCTTTTCTTATGTTTCCATTCCCTCAAGATATAATGAAAAGTTTTAGGTAGTATAAATAAATGAAATGATCATTATGGGAGATGTTGATGATTTTTCACCAATTACTAGAATGAGTTCTAGGTTTCCAAAGAAACTAAAATAATGTATTATTTGGCCATATGTTTTATATTTTGTATTAAGTGCTCATTATAGTTATTGTTATGTTCATGTGCATCAAGTTTGGTTTGTTATAGTTGGAATCAAAGTGAATTGTTTGTCAAAAATTGAAAACTAGGATGAGAAATATTTTTTGATATCATTATAGATATTTATATGGAATGTATAAGAATGTACCTAAGGAAATGTATATGTAATTGTTACAATAGTGGATGAATTTTACTGATCATGTGGGTTTGTCCCTTGATTATGTGGGTTTTTTCTAAGAGATGTGTTTCTCAACCTGTGCTTTCTGGTTTTATTTAATGGAGGAAATAAAAAGTAATCGTTTTAACATTGAGTCTCATGGAAAATATATGTGATTATGAGAAACAAAATTATTTTCTAATTATATTGAACGATATTTCGATTATGAAGAATTATCTATCAAGATATATGATTGATAATGTGAACATTGATGAAATTACTAGCACATAACATAAAAGGAATATGAACTTTTATAATGATTAAATTGTAATGATCGTAGAGGATAGAAAATTCATCATCATATATGTCAAGAATAAGTGAATAATTACCTTGAGTATTGTCTCAAATGGCAGGTAAGATTGTATCTTTATGGGAAAGAGGGTCATAGAGAAAAAAATTGTTATAGAGTTCAATGTTTGAGCTATAGAAAACACATGCATTACCCAACTCAATGACCAAAAATAGGAATTTACTTCTAAACCATGGAGGGAACTCTTTCATTCCAACTATTAATGTGGAAGGAATAATGTATTTATTTATTTAGATCCATGAATTATGAATGGTGAATTATATAAGGAATATTCAGTTTATTTAATACACTATGGATTTTCATGAATATGATGAGTAGTTATAATTATAAAAAATATTATTTTAATTATTAAGTGATATTCATAAGAAATAAATGGTTAAAGAAAATATAACCCCTACTGTGTTCCTAATTATAAGATAAGAAATTTTGGATAAGATACATGTTGGTTATAAACAATTAAATTCGAAGTTACCGATTACCAAGGAACAAATTTTTGATTGGATGAAATGGTTGTCTATTTTGGAATGGATATATTTTAAATAAAATTGGATTTATGGAATTTATCCAGTGACCTGTTCAAAAATAAATACTTCATGGTTTCCAAAATTATTTAATGTAATTTTGGTTATTACAATGTTTCAAGAGAACACATGATTAAGTTAATCACATTTTGGAATTTTTCAACCAAGAACTACCTTATGAGATATGGGATATAAATGTTAGGACTATATAGTTCACATATTTTAACATTTTTTTAGTTTTTAGAAGGATTGTACTATTATCCATTTACAAAAATTTATATTTAACTTTGGCGGTTTTTTAGATCAATTTTTTATCTCAGTGTAGGTGGATTTATGCTTGTTTGATAATTTGTGATGATCATTTTGTTTTGGTGATGATGGATGGAATAAACTATCAGCTTATTTATGGATATCATGATCTACTAACACATCAAGAATGAAAAAATTTGAATTAATTTCATTAAATAATATATGATGTGGAAATTGTTCAAGGAATGACCAACAATGTTATTTTACCAAAATCAATTAAGATTTTCATCTATTAAAAAATCTTCAAGTTATGGGAAAGGATAATGAAAAAAATATTATCTTTGTAACTTCTTATCAGATGAGTCATATTTTCCATTTGATCATCACTGATTTAAGGATTTGTGATTGATAAAATTTTCTTAACCATGTTCTCTATCCGTATCAATAAAAACATGATAGTTAGATTTCAAATCCATTTCAATGTTTTCACTTCCCAACAATGTTTCCCAGTGTGTAGACAAAGTGATGAGTCAATTTGGGTAACTGTTATGTTTATAATTTTTTTTAAAACTATGTCTTAGTATTCCATTTATGATGTCGGTTTCTATGAAATAAACATTCATGTATTAATATTTTAATAATCCAGATTAATTTCTAGGTGGAAATTAATTTTAAGCATAGTAGAATGCAAGAACATGGGATTTATATAAGATATATTTTATATTTTAATTTATTTGATTCTTTGTGATATATGTTACATTATGATAAGATTGCGCTACATGCATCATTGTCCTAGCTTGTAGTATACACAACACTTTTATTGAATTGTGTTAAAAATAAATTTCATGTCATTTCGATGTAATACTCTTCAAAAAAGGCTGAGTATAAGTGAATGACTAAATATTATTACGATACCTTATATTATAGTCCTTAAAATGGCAGGTGTGAATAGTATTATCTCTATTTTGAATAACTATTTGAAATAAAAATACATGTGTTTTTTAAAAAATAAAATAAAAATTTAGGGATTTGGTTAATTTAATATATATGTAATATTTTCCATATATTTTTTAAAATTATTATTATATGTTTTCAAGACATGGCCTAAGAACAAATTTTATTTTTCTAATAAAAGATGTATTTTTAAAAAACAACAGTTTTGTATCCTTTTGATGGTGCACCTACATTAAATCTATTTTTTCACATTATTATATATTATATTTAACAAAAATAATATTCTTCTTTGAAATCTAGAAATAATATTTTACTTTGGAAGAATTTTTAAAAATTTTCTCACAAGTTTTAAGTTTTGATGAATAGTAAAAATATACTAAATATTAAATGAAAGCAAATTTTTTCATTGAAATAATATATATGGAAAAATTATATTATTTAATTGTTTTAAATTATAAATTGAATATATTTTTATTAGTTAATATAATGTAGTTCATTAGAATTAATTTTACATTGATGAAATGTGTAATAAAATTCAATATTTTGCAATGTTTTAACTTTTAAAACACGTTCTCTCATTCCATAAACATGAATAATTTATAATTAATTCTTATAACTTCTATGTTTTTAATTTTGGAAAATATATTCTATAATTAATTATTTCCAAATTATCTAAATAAAATGTATTTTTGGGCATAATGAATAGTATATTCTGTAATTTTTATTAATACGGCAAAAGGGGAAATCGAGTAATTAAGGGAATAAATAAAAATATGAAATTATCCTAAAACATGTATTAATATCATAGTATTTTTATGATTCTACCTTAATCATCTTTGAATTTAAATGGTATAAATTATAATCAACTTGGAAGAGATTAATGGATTTAAGTTATTTATTTTATTGAATAGTTCAATATGTATCACCAAAATTTTTATAACTAAATTATTTTTAATATAATTTTATATAGAAGATAAGTTGGATTATAAATACTAATTTTATGTCTTTAATGTTTTTAATTATCATTGTAGTTTTTTGAAGTTTTTATGAAATAAATATTTACCTTAAAGGTTTATATATTTCGGAAGTAAAAATAATTTAATTGATGGAAAATCAACAAAATAAATTTTACTAAAATGATAGTAACCATTAAAAACACCAAAAAATATGATCAAATAATATTGGTTGAGTATACATCGACCATATTAATATATCTTTTGAGTTATTGACTGTTTGGAGCCATATTGTACTGATAATGTCACTTATAATATTAAATATAATATCATTTTATAGTAGTCACATTCATGTTTTATTAAGAATAATTTATTACTGTTGGATTTTCAAAGATATATTTTTTACTATATGTATTATTATGAAATATAATAGATTTATCTTCATAATATTATTTTATATTTATTTTTTACCCAAAAAATATGTATGTTATGTAGTTTCACAAAACTAATGTAGTAATTATTTTATTAATGGAAATATCAAATTAATGTTATTTAAAATACTAAAATATAGAAAAACTTGAAAAATTAATATATCTAAATAAAATTCCATAATACCTCCACCCCATAGAGACATAATAAAATATTTGGTTTTAGGTTACCATCATATCTTAATATTTATAAAAATCCATGAAATAAATACTATCAAAATTAAAACTATTTATATTTTGTCTAATGATGTTTTATTAAATTATTTATAAATCATAAAATGTTTTCAAATATACAAAATAATTATTTATTTTGTTAAAATTATTTATATTGATCATTAATTTTATAATTGATATAATAAATGTATAAATTACAATATATTAAAATTGTTCAATTTTTTACGGTAATTGAAATTAAAAGAGAATAATTAAGAGTAAAAAAAATATAACATATAAAATAAAATGAAAAAATGTCAAAAAAATTATTGTTTTATATGATTAAAAGTTAATAAAATATTATATTTTACATAAGTTAATTTTTTGTGTATTTGGATGAGATGTTAGTTTATTATGTATTAATATTTTTGGACTTTCCAAAAGTGACGCATACCTCAATTATAAAAGGTAACCTCTACCCCCAACCCTTAAAATAACATTTGGGCATTAATATCAGACATACCCTTCCCATTTTCATTATAAAATTTTCTTGTCACATTCTATAGCTTATGATATTTTCACAATAACAACTACGGTCTTTTATGTTCTGATTTAGAGGGTGCACGTTGAAGAAGAGGTAATCTTCTCTACTAATTATTTCAAACTAATTTCTTCTTATAATTCCAAATAATGAGTTGATTACATTATAATGTAATGACTCCAAACTCACTTATATATTGATATGATTTTTGACTATGTACTGACCATATTCCACATTCTATCCATCTTATAAAAAATGGAATTCCAACATGTGCGTACGTATGGCTTACCATCTCCACGTGGTTGTGTAATCTATTTCTCATCACCACCGTACATGAATGGGTATAATAATTAAAATAATTTCTATATATGATTATTATAAAATTATATTAATTCTTAAATATTATTTACACCATCTACTTAAATACCATTCATTAATAATGGGAATGATATCGTCGCTCGTGCGTACGTATGACCTACTCTCCCCATGATGTGATGCCATTAATTCTATATGATATCCATTAAAGAATTATTATATAAATGTATTTAATGAAAAAATATGATAGATATTATATTAATATCAATAGTGAAATTATATAATTATAACCTAATATTATGACCAATAAGATATCTGACAAAACATGTGTATGAAAATAAAAACTGAATACCTGATTGATGAGTAATAATATTTTCAAAAAATATGTTATATTATGATTAATTATTATATAATAAAAAATGAATTTTATTCTATACTAAAATAATAAATTTATTCAAACACATGTACAGGATGTTCAGAAACATATGAAGGAACCCATACATAAGGTAAGGGATTAATTTGTCTCGCTTTTATTATTGTAGTACATTTTCCTTTTAAGTGTTCTTTTTATTTTTTGATGTGTTTATGTATACTATTAATGATTTTATTATTCTTATTATTATGGTTATGATATTTAAATATGAATATAATTACTTTATTTTAAGATGTATGAAGTTCGACTGATAATAAAATTGTAAGGGATAATTTTTTATCTCATTAATCTCTGAGATTATTTATACATATGTATTTAATAAGGGTATATTTATCATCTATGTCCACGTTTTACGAATATGTTGTCATAATTTTTTTTAATATAATTATATTTATTTTAATGTCATATTTACCCTTTTTACAATTTACTACATGATTTGAATGGAATCATTCATTCTTTTCCAAATGAGGTACTTTTTTATTGTTCTGACAAATGTACGAGAAGAATTATTTTATCTTATACTGTGTGATTGAAATTTATAATGTTTAATAACGATTTATTTTGATTAATATTCATTTAAAATATTTCAAATATATTTTCCTCATAATTTTTTTAAATTGTATTGTATTTAATGGAAATAGAATGTTTTCAAACAAGAAATGATATTTTCCTCAAGAATTAATTTCAAATGTTCTTTCAACATTATTTTCATCAAAAATGAAATTATTTAATAGGGTTATTATTCAATTCTAGTATCCCTATTATTCCTATATTTCTATTGTGTTTATGAGGAAATTGTATTTTTAATGTCCATTTTTTTCGAAATGATTATTTTGAGATGAAATTATTTTAAAAAGTCATTTGATTCCTCAGATTTTTCTTTAAGGAATGACTTATGTTTTTGTGGAACATGTAAAAATGATTTCACTATGATATTTCTGGGACCTATATCCCACACCAATGCATTGGGAAATTATTTATATCGCATGAGATACATATCTCTATAAAGTGAAATGATATTCGTATAGAAATACATTAATGGAATGGTCTATAAACACTGTTCAGTAATACACAGATGGATCGATGACTGAAATCAGTTCGATAATGGAATTTTTCTACTATTATTGTCATGGAAGTTAGGTTTGACTATTATTAAATGAATTTCTATGCTTATATGTTTTCAAAAATTCCATTTATTTTTCATTTTTTTCTCCTGGAACATGTCACCTTTATTATATATTTAATATGAACATAAGATATTTATTTCATGAAGGATGTTTTCTATATATGTCATACATGTTATGATTTTAAATTTTTATTTTTGCGCTTTTAAATTATTATTCTCATGTTTTTTTGATATTTTCAATATTTACCCCTACTAATAATCTACGTTCATCCTTTTCATATGATTTAATTTCCCACATATATAAAGAAAGGATTTAGGTTGCAAAAATAAATGGTATGATATATATGAGATATGTTTAAGATCACGGACCCATTAGATAAATGTGTTCCATGTTTATAAAGGAACTAAAATAATACGGTTTTGGGGAATCTTTTTGAGTCATGTATTATGTAATTCGAACATGTAATTTAATTTCAATGTATGTCAATCCTTGTTATTTATATGTATCATAATATTTTATTATGAAAATTTGATTAATAATAAAATTTGATTAATAATGTGATTTCATCATAAAACCCTTACTACTTTTAAAACATTTGAATCAGAAGTCCTACAAATTAAATAGCCTTATATAGACATGTAAATCCTCATAATTTTCAAATGAATTTTTATAAATTTATTTTATTTTTACTACATACACCACAAAAAATAAAAAATTTGTGTAAAAGTCTTTTGTCCAATATAAATAATTGTAAAGAGAAAATCAAATATCTTATGTTTAAATGTCTTCCATCACATTAGAAGCTTCTATAAAATAAATCTAGATTGATTTTACATATATTAAACAAAAATGTTCCTATTTTTATTAACCTCTATTATTTAATTTTGTCCTATAATAACCATTTTTTAAACATTTTCTTATAAAAATAACTATTCCATGGGGTAAAACCTTTTTTACGTATAATTTTGGTTCGGTGTTTTCTGAACATGAAAGTTCATTATAGTTTAATCATATACAAAATTTTCACTATAATATTAATATCATACGTATTAATTATATACCTAATTGTAGTCATTCATAAATATAGATATAGGTAAATAATTTACACCATTCATGGATATGATAGGTCATATATAAGCATGGACATTGTTTTAATTTGTAATCAGAATAAATGAAATAATTTTAACAATTAAATCACCACATAAAGAACATTATTATATCTTATATATTATTTATATTAATAAAATTAATCATAATTATAATAAATTTATAATATAATTTAAAAACAATTATCATCGCTACGGGGAGGTGGAATTCCACATGTACACACAAACAATATTATCATTTCCCAATGGATTAGATGGAAAAAAGGTATTTATGATATTATCATTCCTTAATTATTATATTAATATTAATATATTATTTAAATAATTAATTTATCAAATTAAAAATTAATAATGTATGGTGATGAAAATTTATTTGTATCACTATGTTTGGATGGTAAGCAGTACGTAAGCACAAGTAATACATTAACTTATTATTTGATGTTAAATATATTTTCTAATGAAATTTTCATATTCATAATTACATTTATGTATACTTAATATAGTTGATTTCATTTTTCTATGCCTAATATATCTTATTTATTGGTGGTAAAAGAAAAATTTCATGTAAAGTGATTGGTTACGGTGATTACCATATCATTGGAATCACCCATTTAGATCTCTTCTAAAGGGATCTAAGATTAGTACTTTGGGATGAACAAAATCCATTACATGTGGATATTGATTTTGGGAAGATAAATTGGTAGATTTTGGTTGATAAATGAGAATCAATGTATTGTGATAATGATAATGGAGGCTTCTCTTTGATAATTTAGGGTAGGGGAACTGTTGAAATTTTACAAAATATTAAATTTAAATAAATTAAATTTTATATCTAAAAGGATCTAAATAAATATTATTCAAAGCTAAGATGTGTTATACTAGAAAATAAATAATTGAAATAAATGTTTGAAATGTTTATCTCTCATTTTTACCCTTTTCTATTAGTTTTAATCCACTCTTAACCCATATCAAAATTACCATAATATTAAATTTTTTATCTTTTAAGTGATAATGTTACTATAGACTTAAAAGTGACCAATAAATATTATAGTTTTTAGGTTTACAACCATATATAATTCATTTTAAAAAATACTATATTTATTTATTTTATATTATTTAATAAAATTTTATTTTTATAAAATATCATTAATTTAAAATTTAACAGAAATCAATTTATTTTACATTAAATTCGTCAAGAAAATGAGGAATTCTAATATAGTTACGTCAAACCACATCAATATGTGAAATATTTCCATAAATAACATGGAACACATTTAATCATTCAAATTATATAAATATTAATATTTTCAAAAGTATTTTATATTTCTTTATTAAATATAGAAATAGTGAATTGGTGTTTCATAAAAAGTTAAGGTAATTATATAATTACTAAAATTTTAAACAAATTATATTAGTCACATAATGTCATTATATTGAATATACAAACTAATAGTAATTTGTTACATGATTTTTTCTTTATGTGGCCTCCAAAGATATATTAAAAACAATGAGTGTAACATTTTCGAACAATCTGTTATATAAATATAATATTTGCCATCATCATGAAAATGTTTCTATTAGAATAATTAATTTTAATTATATAGTTATAAATGACTAATTAACTTCATTTAGTATGAATTAGGATATTAATGTATGGACATACCACTTAGTTTTAACTATTATTTAACTTATTTACCCTTTATACATTTGATAAATTTTACAACAATTATTGTTCATATTGACCAAAAAATGGAAGAATTATCAAATTTGAACCTCATAATTTAAAAAATTTAATTCTATTCATCTATTTAAATACCTATAAATTTTAAATATTATTTTTAATATATATTCACAAAATTCGGTGAACACCAATTTTTAGAAAAATTCATTTTTAAGCATAAAACTATATTTGTTAAAATATTTTGCATAATATAAACTATTAGAATTTTTTTATAACATTTTTGGATATATAAATTTTAATAAAATAATATAACTTTTTTTATCAAATAAATTAATTATTTTAAAAATACATGTCACACATATGAATATATTTTCTGAAAATCATCACCTTAATTTTTAATTTTTAATTATCATTACATATTATTTCACACCCAATGAATTTATTTTTAAATGCACAACCATCAAAACCAAAATCAAAGTGATAATAATATTCTAATATTATATTTTGGTTCATTTGACTCGTTGTTGTGTGTAGCACAAGCTGTTGAAGACATTAAATTTATTTGAAAAAAACACATTAAATGTTGTGGAGTTGTAGGTTCCAACCAGTTTAGTGGTGACCTAAAGGGTCTCCTTTAAATTACATAAAATGGTGCTACACTTATGGTAGAGTTTTAGATATTATTATACAAAAAATCTTCTGATGGTAGATGGGAATCCCATCCATTTACCATATATAACATTGCTTCTTGATGAATGTTTTATAAGCATGAATGGTTCTTATTACCTAGAAACTAATCATGGTATATAATCTATTCTAAACTGTAAATGAGTTCCAAATACACATAAATCCCTTCCCAAATAATGATATTAAATGATAATCATCATCTAGGAAGATCATATTGTTATTTCTATGATGTCAGGACAATTCCTTTAAGAACATGAATTCCAAACTCTCTACCAATATCTACAGTCAGATGGAAGGGATGTGGTCCCACATGGTTAGTCAGTCGATAATCTCATTGATAACTTGTTTTCCTCTTTCTGTTTTCATATGCTCCAACTTGAAAATATCAATTATAACATCCAAATTCTATATATATCAGGGATCCCCATCCTTCACTACTTATATGTGATACATCAAGAGTTAAAAATAGAGTCAAGCTACCACATTCATTTCCACCAATCTAGATTCCAAATGATAGTTGTACATCCTCATCCTTTTTAGATGTATTTCTATGGGTATGAAACATCATTAGTACCACCTCCTGCATCATGATTCATGTAACTATCCATACACAAAATGATAATGTACTCCCCACCATCATAAAATACTTCATGGACATATCTATTTGATATTTATTCGTTCAATACCTTACCATTGATACTGATGATTTATTCCTCCCTAACATCTTAATGAAATGTATGGGTAACAACCATCAATTAGAGATACCATAAATTATCCTTATTCTCAAAGGTAAATGACAAATATTTCAACTACATCAGAACCTTTCATAAAAAATTACATAAAAACTCACAATGATAATCTAATACCACCACTACAATCTTGGGTGGATTCCTTGGTAGAAAAACCCCAACCATTATTAGACCCACTATCACACCCTTTTCCATGAATACATATCCCATGAGGTGGACCTATTGAAAATAGAACTAATACATCAAGATATTTTATTAATGAAGGTACTATTAGAGTACATATAGAGGAATATTATTGGAGAACTATGGTAATCAGATCAAGTAATATTGAAGCGATGAAAGTGAAAGAGTTGAACTGCTTCATCACTAGAAAACATTTTATTCACTAATGGTTAATCCATTATCAAGAATGTACCTCTTATTTTATGGATTTCTCCAATGTTTATTGTTATTCATGGATTCAATGATTATCTACTTAATTTATTATTATAAGATGAATCATATGCACCTAATTCAATTATTTTGATTCCTCTTTATTATCTAAGGTGGAATTTACCTTGATTTTATGCTTTTACACAACAAAGTTTCATGATATTAACCAATATAACATGGGCTCAAGGATTGGCAATGATAGGGTGGGTTTTAGTGTTATCAATCCACATGTTTTTTGTATTTTTTATAAACGATATACAATTATTTTTTCATATTTATCAAGGATAGATATAGGATTTATGTGATGCCTCAATGGATTTTGGATCCAGAATGCTGACATTATCCCAACACACAACATGAGGTTTGAATAATACACATCGGTGATCAATAATCTTATTTATGGCCACCTGAGGTCAAAGATTGATGGCTAGATATATTGTGAATTTATTCTGAGAATTCAAATAGCTATATTGGAGGATGAAACATTGGATATGAAATCTATGTGAAAGATAATATTTTATTTCAATAAACCAACTACATGTCATTTAATGTAGCGGAAAACATATCATATTCATTGGGTTTCATGGTTTCTATGATTTAAGAAAAGTTAAGGATCACACATCAAGTTCATGAACATCAAATTATCTAACCCATCCTTAGTATCCATGGTTTGTATCTATAAATTACCAGGATCTCAGTTGTTCATAGACAGTATGTTCCCTTATGGATATGTTATGTGGTAGTAATTGGATAGATGATCTATGTTCTATTTGTACATGTCCAAAACAATGAGAATACATACAGAATTTGTGACCATGTGTACATTTAGTGTTGTTTGAAATGGATTTGCATGATGTATATTGGGGGGGAACTGGTTCTGGATGTATGGTGAGGCCACATTCCATGTGGAACTCCAAACACATCATCTATTCCCCCCTGAAAATTATTCCTCTCCTATCATATATACAACGAATCAAATTAGAGACCATGAGTATCCAATTAAATGTGTTTTCATATATTACATGATTGAATACTTTTTGTGTTTTACAAAAGAATATGTAGTGTTTTTTGAGCTTTATGATTCATCCAGTGACCCTTGATGATGAAAAAAATATATTTTGGATGATAAGAGTGAAGTCGGGGTCAGTACACCCCAATCTTGCAAGGGAAGTCATCCCCTATAATAATTACTTGGGAATGATCTATACTCTGCAATACTATTTCAGGGTGTGTATCCACGATATAGGGAATCATACTACACCCATCATCGTGCTCTGAAGAGGATCAAGTCCCCTACTGGGGTTACAACATCCTTGGTTGGGAAGGACATTATAATGGAGTGGGTCCCTCGATGTAAAGTCTTGTTTGAGTTCTTCTGATATTGGGCATAACAGATTGATTCCATGGTCTATAAAAAGGCTCATTCAACTTCCCTTGAAAATGGAGATAGAGATCCCCATTCTATCTCAACATGATTTTATTATGAGAATATAACTATTAATTTTCATTTTCCTCTTGATTTTAGTTAATTTCACGTGTTCTTACATAATCACCACTATATGGGATTCACCCATACATGTCATGTAATATGTAGATGTTATGTTAATCGGTGTTGACATCAATTGATCATAGAGTTACTCTGGAAAAATGAACCTATTAAGTGCTTAGACATGTATATTAAGAGTCAAGTTCTCATTATCATTCCTATTTATCTAGTTTTTTTCATGTCTAGACCAAACTTCATGTTTTCAAATTAGTTTCCAATTTTTACGCATTGGATTTATGTTTTCATGTTGTAATGTACTTCCAAAAGATTATTTCATTCATGGTTGTAAAAATATATAATTGTTATCATTATAATCTTATACACATTTTCCATAGTGATGGATGTGTGTGAGAGTTTTGGTACTATAGATAATAAATCCCATTTAATTTATGACTTTTGGTTATTTTCAAAATCCACATACATAACAGAGGTGGGAGTGTGCTTTCTAATCCCATATTTCCACCAGACAGTTGATCCCCAGTGGTTCAGGCCATGAAAGAATGATATCAGATATGGTTCATCAATGGGTTTTCCCTTTTTATTAGACCCATAACCAATATTGGGATGAGATCATAAATTTTTTTTCACAGTTTCTCATGTGTGGATTCAGTTTAGGGAACCCTTTGTTAGTGTATAAACCAACATATCTATTCACCAATACTCTGAGTACCCCATATATGACATGGCATATCAAAACATTGATTGTATGGATGTTTTGTACAATAATCATATAATATTATGTAATTTGAATATCATTCTTGATATATCTTTATATATATATATATATATTCTAATCTATTTTTCATTCCTCATGAACAAATTTATGGTTCTTTTATGAAGACATACATCCAAGTTACCAATATAGGATCATGATAATGATTCGTTACAAAACGTTATCTCAGTTCACGGTCCATATGGATAGGTTTTTCCCCTATGAGGGTTGGGAGAATACCCCCCAACCAGTCTAGAAAATATATTCCCATTAGTTAAGAATCAAGATTCACTTATTCTTACCATGCTATATGATATTTAGGGCTATATGTAACCTCCCTACTCGGAATCCACATAATGATTTCTCTAATACAGTGGGTCACATTGCCTCAGGAGCACTTCCCCATACACAAGATATATACAACTAGTTGTTAGTATCTAATATGGTATATTGGGGATAATATACCCTCATATTAGAATGGCATAATAGTTAATTTAAAAAATGGACATCAATGAAATCTTATATTTAAAAACACAATATTATTGGAACCCTAACCTACCAAAGAGGAAAGCATGTGTACATAGATTGAACATTAAACCCAATTATAATAAAAAAAACATTTCATTGAAAAATGATCAAAAAATATAATGAAATAAACATCCAAATAGCTGTGTAATATATAATGATGATGTCATATAATGTTGATTTACAAAAGGGAAGTATAAAATACAATGCAAAAGATTATACAAAAACCAAATAAAAACATCAAAATGGAAGAAGACTAATACTGTATAATTGTAATAATATGGTCAGTTCTATACTCCAATTCTCTATACAATATGAAAAATTAATGGGATATATGTATCATGTAACATACCCATATCCATGCATGTAGACTAGTAATTTACTCGAATACCATAAGTGGCCTGAGTAGTGTGATATAAAATCCTAATAGGCCACCACCAACTGGTTTAAAAAATAATTCAACCAATTTACCAAGAAATAGAAGTGGTAACGTATAAGAAATAATAAATATACATAAATAAAAAATAATAGTTAGATCAGTAACTTATAATACACAAGGATGGATCTCATTTCTTAGACATATCTTCCTTAAAAGTATAATCAGTAACCATAAATATATATTAATATTATTCATATTAGAGTTATATATAGTATTCACCTATATTAACTACGTACATGAGTATGTATATAGGAATATACATAAATACTAGGTGATGGATGGACACAAGACGTAACACATGCATTAATAACCATTCTAATGATCTAGTGGCTCTATAACAGGGTAGATTTCTTAAATATCATAATGAATCTATGATGTCATGCTCAGTACTTGATAGACGTGGGGTGAGTCATCTTTTCAAAAACCTGTTATAGTTTGAAAGGATATATCATTCTCATTACCCATATAATTTTATTATAGTGAGAGATTCCATGATCAACACTCGATGTGAGGAGCGTGAAATGAAATGCTAAAAAAACCCATAACCATTATTCTATGGCCAATATCATTAGAGAAATAATAAGAATAATAATATCCATGAGAAATCACCACTCATTATTTGTAATCACCAAACCAAATAAATAATTTGGTTTCACAAACCATAAGATCAATATAAATATTGCATGCATCAATAAGTGTTTTTAGTCCACCGAATATTATTTATATAAATTAAATAATATAATTCATTTAATAAATTCAATACATCTTGAATAAAATGTGATCAATTATATGGTAAATAAATACCATTTCATGGAATTCCAAACATTTAGGAGGTCATTTGTCCAATTATAAAATTATTTAATAGTGGAAATAACCACTTACGGGAAAATTCACACACTTATATGTTGTCTAAATTAGTTAAACATATATATATTTATGGGTAAATTAAGATGGAAAACAAAAATTGGTGGATATTATTGATCTCAAATATTCAATATTCCATGAAAGTTTCTAAAAGAGTATATCATCATGCATATAATTATCTATAATGGAATTTCATAATTTATGGAAATGTTCGAAAAAGATGACACTCATCACAATGAAGGAGCTATCAAAAAACTCTAATAAATTGGTTATAAATTCATGAATTCCTATAGTAGGCTTTTATATGAATCCTCATGCAATATTGGATTTATATTTGAAGTATACTACATGAAAATTGACGAATGACCTAACATCTTGAAAATGGGATGAATATGGTCACACCAAAATAGTGATTGAGAATTTTAGAGAAGTGAACAACATAATATAGATAATTAAATATCATACCATGGGATATCCAAAACATATGAAGATTTTTATAATTATTTTGAATTAGGGATTGATCATGACTCGTAGTTATGGTTTGATACTGTCTTCATAGGGGAAGGGAAGAGTTCATCCTGAAAATTGAGTGGAAGAAAGAGATCATTGAGGTGTTAAACAATTAAAGTGAAATATTATAATTCCACCAATATTGAAATGATATCATGATTTTGCGACATAGTTCAACATACCATGTTCCAACCATGTTCAACAAAACTGATAGAGGAGGGACCCATCACTTTTATGGTGATTGGTTTTCCTTTCCGTGCACAATTATTTCATAATGCACCTTCCCAAATCCCTATAAAAGCCATCAGGGCATGCACCTAGCATAACAAGATTACAAAACGTCATGTGTCCCACCTAGACTCATCAGAAATGCACCACATGGTTGAAGAAATCATGTGGTCTTGGACAAACATTTTCTCCCAGCCATGTATCCCAATCCTTTTTCTAAAATTATAGTGTTTCAGGATTGGAATAAGACACCATCTATTTTGACTCCATTCTGTAACATTAGAGGGGATGGACTAAGATATTTAAATAAATAAAAAGTGATTCAAAACATTTATAAAAGGTAGTATATTAAAACCTACCCTCCACTATGAATCTTCTTCCCATGTTGGCCTTCCTTGGATAAAGAGATATACATAAGGAATATCTCTGACCATGGATCACAACAATTTTCTTCCCACTCCAAGGAATATTCTTATAAACACACATGTTTTAATAGGTCCCATACTAAAGGAACTACCCTTCCTAGAATTTTCATAATTCAATGGTCAATAATACACAATGGATATTCCTCTAATTAAGCTTCCACATCCAACCAAAGTTCATTTGGATGAAAAATGTGAGTGATATCTAGATATTATAGGAAAAGATACGATACATGAAAGACATCATATGTAGACTGGAATCTCTTAGGAAGTAATATCTAGTAAAAAAAATGTTCGGATCCACATCAGAACAACGATGTGTCTAGAAAATCAATATTCTATCTGAACCTGCCATTAAATATATCGATGGACTATCCTGGGTGAAACTCATAAGAAAACTCAAACTCCAATCATGGACCAAAGAGTTGATTACCATCAGATGACATATAAATGTTGTCTAGATTGAACATTAATCCTATGATTTTGGATTAACTAGACCAACATTGAAATATCCTAGATAAGGGGATGTCCATTTATGGATACCTACCTTACATCTATCCACCCAAAACTAAATCAACAGGACCTACACTATAGTGCTTCATAATGATATTTATGAATCGTATCATGAAAGCACATATTATAAGAGAACACAACATGGGGTATGTGATTCACCCATGAACCCCTTAAATCAAGGAAACATGAACGAATCATGTCCTCTCGCATCTAAATCATATACCATATCGATCCTTAGTTTTGAAGGTGACATGAAATTCTCAGAAGAACCTACGTATCCAAGGCCTTCTACAACCCCTACTAGAACTAATATGTGAAGCATCTATCCCTTTAAGATACGATAGAAAATAGATCTACATCAACATGTATGTCATATCTAATGTATATACTATAAATATTTTATCAAAAAAGGATACTCACAATTGTAATAAGTTTGTGACCATTTTCCAACAGTAAATGACGACCACCCTATATCATTTACATAGGGTTATCTAGATAATCCAGTCATGAAATCCATAGAAACATTTAACTATTTATACATGGGAATAGAAATTATTTGTAGAGTTCATTCTTATCGTTGATGTTACCCATTAAAAAAATAAGCATTGGAACACCGTGTGATTAAAATAAAAATATTTCATATGATATAATGCCAGAAATATAGGCAATGTAATTCTTCGTACATCTTGGTGACACTAGGATGTACCACCCAGATTGAGGAATGAAATTCCTGCACCAGTTTCTCTTTTAATTCATCCATAACAAAAACATTCCCATGAATGCATAGGTTCTCATCCTTATCCATGATCCACCCGGATGTTAATAAATATTCTATGAAACATTCCCTTACTACATGTCCATTTGGATCTGAATTTTTCCTCCTTCCCAATGATTATATGAGGGTAGAGTTTATTATTATGTCCGAGAGGATAGTCTATTAATGATAATTTTTAAAGTCAATGTTTATGTTGTATACTAATTATTTTTCTTCCACTTGGCACTTTCCTATTAAACCACCTATGTTTGAGTGTTCTATCTCAAAGGATCAGCTAAACCATTTCCCTTTTCAGGCATATACTCAACCAATTGTTTCTTCCTTAGATACAAATCATGGTGCATAATGATATACATAAGTATTTTTTGATCAATAAAAACTATAAAATGGTCTATATGCAAATAGTGTCTCTAATAATGAAGATCACGAATAACCACATGTATCTCAAGGTTGCGAGTTGGGTAATTTCACATGATATGACTCAAAAAATGAGAAATGTGTGTGAAAACTTTCCTATCTTAGATCAAGATAGCTCCCAGATCGATACCTGATGCATCAATGTATATAGTATATATTATTACTTTCCATAATAGAATGAGTATTATAACTAATGTCAATCTACAACTAGACTCTTAAAATGCTACTTCACAATATTCCAATGAAATAAATTTGACACCATTATTATTTAAACCTCTAATAGGTACCGCATGGATTGAGAATTCAGGAATAAAACATTTTTAATACAAAATTAACCCCTGAAAATATATATTTTAAAATTTTTCTTGGGATTATACAATGAAAAAAATATCTCACCTTCTATGGGACCATTTAAAATAATTACTCCAAGATGATATTAAATTGAATGTAAACTTCGTCAAAAAAAATGGTCGTGAATAAGAATAATATAAATATCATTCTCTCTTAGAGAATTTTCATGATCTCAAGATGGTTGTCATGGTTGTGTCAAGAGAATTATAAAACTAATATAGTTTCCACAAAAAATGACAAAAATAAATCTACATATGGGTGGAAAACCTTATTCATTAGATTAATGAAAACTCGAGTGTATTTGTGATACCGAATGACATGACCATGTAAACATATAAACCATAACTACTCATGAAAGTTGTGTGAGGTATATATGATGTCCTAACATTCACTTGATGATTGATAGACCTCAAATCAATCATCTAAAACACATTGTATATATAGAGATAATCAAAAAGGATTTTTATTTTAGGAAATGGGTACTATTTCTTCACCATATCCTAGTTCAATCGATGCTAAACGATAGATATCCTAATGATACCGTCCACATTCATGGTATAAAAGACATTTAAACCTCAAAGAGAATATTTTGGAATTATAAATCATTTTTCCTCTAAATCATCCAAATATTTCCTTAACAAAAGATGCTCCATAGGTGGAATCTTGTAAGGAGGGATGCACATTGGTGCTTCTCGATGAAATATATTAATGGTGAATTATACCTCATGCAATACATGTAATCAAGAAAAGTCACTATGGAATATACCCCTAAAATGATCTACAACATCAGGGAAAACAATAGGCTTTGACAACTAATAATCCCTGAAAATACATTAAATCTGAAATTATACACTACCCATCTTATTCTTATCAGGACTTCCTCGAGTATAAAGATCATCCCCTTGTCCTTTACAAACATAACTACCTTTATATGGTCTTTAAATGTCAGTATCTACTGATGTAAATCAATATGATGTAGATAGGGAACTAACCGAGACATCCCTGTGATTAAGTCAAAACATATCATGTTAGGGATTAATATATTCCACATGAAGATATATACACCTATCTAATAGGGACAATCCTTATAATGGGGAATGAAATCTGATCGAATACCTAGCATGGTACAATGTGACACCACACCACAAAAGTGTTCTATCGTGAGGCCCAAACACTCAATGATTAACTCATATATGAAATAATGTGATTCACCATTGTAAAAAAAACTAATGTAGAGGATGAAAGAATCATACCTTAAATGGAAGATGATAAGGTGCTTTGATGATCTTTCATATGTAGAATTTCATGTAACCGACACATATTGTGGCTCATAATCAGAAATTGGCTTCCCTGAGAAATCCTTTTCTACCATCATTGAGGGTCATGAGTCTAATTACCCTTTCATCAACCACCACATCGCCCAATGTTGCAATTGGTATTCCAAATATCTTTTAGGGTGATCCCACTAATGGCAATTTATAATGAAGAGTAGTTTTATATATTGGATCACGAGGTACTAATTGAAAATTCATATTGAAGAGTTGGATATACCCCATCCTATCATAGCCTTTTCATTACATTGAATCATGAAAACACTGTGGATTTATATATCCCATCATCCCATACTTTTGACAGATAAAAAAACAATATTTCTTAGATGCATCTATGTTGTTACCCACACAAGAATCCCAAATGAGACTCTTGTGTCTATTAAAATAATCCCTAAATTATTTAGGTGTTGATCCTCCCGTAAAAACACAACTGACTTCCCCTAGATTCATTCCTATAGTAAGGGAATGTTTTAATATCTTAAAAATAGATGTTAGACTAAAAAAAGGGCATAAAATGAGATGGAATATACCAAACCATCCCCAAATCCCCATGTGGAAATAAGATAATCACCAGATGTAGTTAAAATAATCCACTACATCTCAGAAAATTTAGAAAAATACTGCATAAAAAATTAAATCCTTACTAAATGTTCAAAATATCACTATAAATTTCATCTCTCAAAGTATGTGGTAAATAGTAATCATAGATAACCATTGCAAATAATCCCAAACCATTTATCGATAGGAATATGATTCGATAATTCTATCTCTCCAACTCTTGAATTAATCACATATCGTATATGTAGTGAGTTTGACCCTTCACTCAAGAGGTGTCTCCAAAAGCTAGAATATAGAATTAATATATTGGAGTGTTGACTCAGGATCATGTTTTACAAAATCCACAAAGAAGGGGCCAGTGTTATGCTTCTAGAACTCTTATTTAAACTCTTCTATATTAATGGTAGGTCTAGTGGAAACTTTTATATATTTTCATCATGGAAAATAGTCCGTAATGGATCTAGATGTCGATTCACATATCAATAATAAAAGGCATTCCCATAGGTTGAACTGTAGGAGGGATAATTGGTGGTGCATGGTCCACCACCTCTGGTGAATCATCTTCACCACTTTCAAAGTATTTGAATTGAGGTCGTCATGGGTGTATGATTCAACAATTTCAAACACATTCCTCAGAAAAGAGTTTTTCAAAGAAAAATGATCATAGAGAGAAAATTAGAACATGCATATATCTTTTGTATGAATAGATCATACCTCTCAACCTACTACAAAAATCCATATCTAGTTGTTAAGGGATATACCATAATATTCTTCAATACCATAAGAGATTCTCAAATACCCACTACTAAGGATTTTTTCTATTCTGGATCTCATATCAAACGATTATGATAACAAATTCTTTTTTAAAATTAATATTCAATTTAAATTTTTTCCCATTAATGTAATTATATCTCATTAAATGGTTTAACTAAAATGATTTCCATTTCAAATTTATAAGGGACAATATATCATATAAATCACAAATTTTCATCCACTTAATCTAAACCATATAATGTTCTTTTTGATGGAAAAATGGTTCATGGATCCACGCGTGGTTAATGACTATATAAGTTGTCTAGAAAAACAAATATCTTAAAACAATTTAGGCCAAGGAAGGTATATGATGACAAAATTTTGTTTTCATAGACCTAAAATGAATTTCCACACATTTTCATATGTAATATGTAGGAACCAACTACATGAATTAAGGATATAATTGCTAAATATAATCATGGAAGGGAAAATGCATGGAATATAAGCTGTATTGTTCTTATAATGATGTGTGAAATGAAACACCATCATTTAAATTTACTATGTAATATAAATCTCATTCCACTGATTCCAATAACAATAACTTCACAAAACATTTTTATCACTAAATGGTTATGTCGTGTTAACAATAATAGGCATAATAAAAAAAATTCTCATCTCGGGTAATTTGGGTTTCCCCTATAAATGGGTTTATTATTAATAGGAAAATTCTCATTACCAATTTCCAAAACCTCATTTTATTTTCTATAAAACAAAAACAGTAGGAAAAAGAATAAAATAAATCTCTAATACCACATTTTATTGTTATGAATTCCAATAAACATAACATGTGACCTAATCTGTTAGCCCTTCCTAGACTCAAGCATGAGACCCCATATTCTATAATATGTCAACTAATAGCTTTGGTATTAGGTGGTATAGTTGGGAGACTATACCCTCATATAATATTCACATAGTAGATAATGAAAATAATGGAAAATAGTGTTTGAATCGATAAATTATAACTATAAGACTGGGTGAGTAACCCACAATAGTGGAAAGTATATATAGAAATATTCAATAGTTGAAACAATTAAAATAAATTTATAAAAAATTGGAAATAAAAAAAGCAAAATAATATAACAAAGAAAATAGGTTGAGTCATATAGAATGATTATGTCATGGAATAACTATTTTAAGAAAGGGAAAAATGGGATATAACAGATATGCATATAAAACATGATGTAAAAAACTAAAAAAGGGCTCAGAATTATCCATTATACTGATGAGAATATGATCAGTCCTCTTCCCCCATGAGCAATACTATAATAAAAATGAATCAACCACCTTGAGTATGGATATTTCCCTTATCCATACACGTAGACAACAATTCTACCTAGGTACCAATGGCGCCTTTAGTAGGGTGTGACATAAAATCCTAGTAGGCCATCATGAATGGTGTCTAAAAATTATCTAACCTGTGTAAATGTCAACAATAGTGGGGATGTATAAATAATTATAAAAATTATGAATAAATAAATACATGATAGCTCATTTTCCAACACAACACCTAG
Source organism: Viscum album (assembly GCA_963277665.1). Classification (NCBI taxonomy): domain Eukaryota; kingdom Viridiplantae; phylum Streptophyta; class Magnoliopsida; order Santalales; family Viscaceae; genus Viscum; species Viscum album. Next base: position 325,598,972 of record OY728156.1, read on the forward strand.
CTAGCTCTACATTCTTTTTCTTAGGTAGTGTAAGAGTCTTATCATAAATCATAAATAAATATAAATAATATATAAATTATATTTATACATTTTATCCACTTATAAGTAATATATATGTGAGGATATATGTATAAATATACCTAGACACTAGGTGATGGATTGACATGGGATGAATCTTCAGCATCCATAACCAATTTATCGTACTATAGGCTCAAGTAGAGGGTACATGGTCTGAACCCCTTAAAGAATGTGAATTTCATTCTCAACACACAAGACACATGGGCTGAGTCATCATTAGAAACACATGATTTGGGGGATTGTGGAATGTCATTCACATTTAATAGATAATAATATAAGGCTAAGAGATGCCATTTTTAACACACGATGAAAGGAATCAGACAAATTTATTCTCAACAGAATACATTACCATAATTTACATCCAATATATATGGTAAAATCATTATAATAATATTATGAATGAGGAATCACATCTCATGATATATAATCATAAAGCCAAACTGTTATGTTAGTGGCACCGACCATAACAATAAATTAATAAACGAAGTCGTTATTGGGAATGGCCTTTCCACCAATTATTATTTATTTCATGTAATCATGTTAATTAATTTTATAAAGGAAAACCATATTGAATCCAAGATGATCAATTATATAGAAATTAAATCCAATTTCAAGGAAATCATATCACTTACAAGGTGTGTTAGTCAATTATGTAACTATATAATTTCAGTAAAACAATTTACAAGAAAATATGAACAACTTGAATGTTTTATCATTAAATAAACATACAAATTAAAGATGAAATCTAACAGCGACACCCAAATGTGTTTATACAGTAGAGGTTGACATTATATAACTATATGGATAGGGTCCACAAGTGTATGTAATCAGGCATATAATTATTTATATTGGGAAAGGACAGGTTATGTTAATGTGTGAAAAATGCCAACATAAAGAAAAATGTAACAGAGATGAAAAACAATAATTTTTTAAATAAATTATAGACTAACTAGATAAGGAACATATTTTACTCCATGTATAATATTGGATTCAGATGTGTTATATATCACATGAAAGATGAATAATGCTCCAACGCCCAGAAAAATCGGTGAATTATCTTACACTAAAATAAATCGATTTATATGAATAACAATGAATAATGTAATCAAGAGAATTCAAGATCTTAATGAGTGTTATCTAATACATTAGATATTTTTTGACATTGACTTGGTAAGAATGATTTATCATGAATACTTTGTTAGGCCTATGGGAGTCATCATGGGATAAGGAAGGATCTTATCTACTAGAATGTGAGAATGAAAGTGAGGTGTTCCATATAAAAAATATTAAGGGAGAAATTTAATTTCACCGATCCGGATAGAGGAACATGGTTAAACAAACCATGCACCGACTATGAACCACACCACTACCTATGGAGACACACCACAAGTACTAGGCACTTTCTTTTATTGTCTGTTCCAAATCCATGTGGAAAAATTTTCCCAATACCTATTATATCTCAAACATGGGTGCTCCCAGGAATACATGGTTATATAAAAACTATATGGACCCAACTCCCTTACGAGATACATCACATGGTTTTGTAAGTAGTGCGGTCTAGCCAACCCCATTTCTCTTAATTGTGATACAGATTCTATTTTGCAATATTTTAGGGCATTAGGATCAGAACAAGCCATAGACACCCACATGATCTCCAAGACTCTACTATGTAGTAACAAAACGGATGAATTAAGGAATTTAATGAAAAAAATGATCCATAAATTTCAAAATAGACAAGTCATTACACCAAATCCTGATGAGGTTCCACGATTATATTGATCCATATGCTGTATAAATTTATTTAGTTTGGAAATAAAAGTAATAGGTATTGTTTAGAAACCAACTAATTAATTTTTTTTATCATAGACAACCTTATTAATGGGGAAAAATTTTATGTGGAGTTTAATTCTATAGAACCATGATGAAACTAAATTATCACGACCATACATCCATAAGTTGTTTCTCTATGAGTACTACCCCTCTTGATTAAAATCCATACAAACCTATGAGCTTCTTTATATGATGTTGTATGTAATTTTGTTCCATGTGTATGTAATGATATTCAATGAATTCATAGATTAATCTATTGATAATTCATGAGATTGTTTCTTATGATAATAGATGATACCATAGGGTCTTTGTAATGATATTTGGGCCAACAAAGCATCATTGAGACTTATGGATGACAATAGAGTTCTATAGTGTTATCTAGTGACTATGAAATTCCTAGAAGATAGATTCTGTGTAGTTGGAATTGGTGGTTGAAATCATGTGTGTAAGGACCTGAACCCCTATTGAGCAGAGCAGGTGCTTTATTTTAATACATTTGTATATAAACAAGGATGTTTAATCCCAAAGTAACTAATAGTTTAATATCATTATAAATCTTTATATATATGTGTGTGTTACATTACAACATGAAATGAAATTAAACATATCAAATTCACATAAACATCTAAATTATCTATGCAATTCATTAAATGTATAATTCTTATTATCCTAGAAAAAAACACATAATTAGGGGTGATCTCAGACACTCATTAAGGGTATGTAATAGATCAGAACCAAATGTAATAAGTCATGTTGAATAATTATAAATAAATATTCCATTAAAACAAAAACATGAGGATAGTATAGAACAAATAAAATATGAATAAATTTTTTCAAAATAAAACATAATCATGGATACTCTACCTGTCAAATAATGAAATGGACCATTAATTAAAAGTTACATAATGAGGGAATGCATAATTCTTACATAATAATAATACAGTCAAGGCCTAGGGCAAGACATCACACACAATGGGTAAAAATCCCAGCAAGTTGGTCTCATGAGACCTACCAATCCATTGAGGGGATATCGAAGGCCCCGGCAATCACATATTAACTCCATTTAATTATTTATGATAACGGGTAGAAAAAAAATCAATAGACACAATTATATTAAATATAACATATGAAATGAAAATAAATTTCCGCAATAAATAAACCTAAAAACTAACTATTTAGAGTTTTATGGATAATGGTATCAACATAGAACATCCATTATCAAACTAATAATTAACCATTGAATAATATATGGTAGCTTATATCATAAAATATTAATCCCATTTACAAATATTAATCCATATGATTGTTGAAAAGGAAGGAAGTACTCATATAAAACCATTATGTGGTACTTTAAAGAAAGACTCATTTACTTTGAAAATAAACATTCTTTTGGAAAAATCATTGAATAAACCTAGAAGTGTACTAATATAGGCTTTTAATAATAAAATGAGTGATTTTATAAATATTATTTCTGATTAAAATAGACTATATATTGCACTTCAAAATAGGTAAGAATATTAGCAGCTCCCTTGAATCGGGCATGTTTATCGGGAATAATTTGAGAAAGAACCTTTAAAAACATTTGAATCCCCATAAAATATAGAAGGATTAAGATTTCAGAATAAATATATAATTCTAAAATAGAATTTGGGAGGACTACATAATATAATTTAAGAATTTAATTAGGGTATGGAAAGATAAAGAGTAGCCCCGAATGAAAAATGGAGGTTTGGGGAGAAGACCCTTACCTAATGTCCAAATGTGTTATCCACTAGATCACAATGTCCATGATAATAAAATAAAATCCCTTAAATTTTCATTTAGAACCTTATCAACATATATTTGATTCACTATATTATTATCATGTCCGTTTATGTAATTTTGATAAATTATATGATTGAATTATGTCATTCCAAATTGTATATTTCCCAAATTTCAAGATTGGTTTGCTTGATTATAGGGATTGGACTTCATCTGAAATGGGTATAATTCAAAAGAATTTTGATTTCATGTTATTAATGAGATAATATAATTTAAACTGATGTTATTTATTATTTTGATTCCATAAATGAATATTAATCATTGAATGACATATTAATGATAATCATTTAGCTTTATTTTATATGTTTTTCGATCACAACAAACTATTTTTGTTATATTATTTAATATAATGAATTTATTGTGGTTCTAGAACATTAAATAAGATATATTACATATTTCATATTCTTTTTCACCCAAAAAATAGTATCATGACACTCTATGAATGTTGATTTTAAAAATAGTTTTTCATCCATTAAGGTTGTAAATCGTCACCTCCCAGATGATGATTTCATTTTTAAAATAAAAGAGAGAGAGAGATAGATAGTATGGAGATTGATAATGGATTATCCATTAACACGATATACTTATATTATATAAGTGATACTATAGTTATCATTATCATTTTGAAATTGGTTGTGATGAGGGAATAATAAAAGAAAATAAATTGAAATGAAATAAAATAAAATAGAATGATGATTTAACTCTTGAATTAACCTACATGAGAACCTACTTAAATAAAGGTGTTTGGACTTTTATAATAACCAAGATATCATGGTCGTAGGGATAGACTAGGTAAGAAGATTTGGATAGAACACGGACATGATTCAAGGCATAGAGAAGTGAAGATAAGAGGGGGTGATGGTGGTATTTATAGTGGAGGAGAGGGGAATTTCTCATTAATCTATAATTTTTATAAAGATAATAAATATTTGTTATTATTGTTAGTTAATAAATTATTATGATCAAGTTAGTTCGAACGAAAAGTTCATACTTTATCTATGAATCTGAAAATAGTATATTTTACTTATAAAGTATATATTCAATAAATTAATTTATTTTACTATTAACTAAAAATTCATGTATTTCATAAAAATACCAAAAAAATCATTCTAACAATTTTCAAACATCTAGAAATCTAAAATGGAATCCATTTTATCAAAATAAGTTTCTAAATATGTGAAATTTAATTTCTAAATAAAAATATGATTTAGTTGAAAAATAAATATTTTAAATATGAAACAATTTTCACAACACTTCAAAAAATTAAGTAAGGTCTCATTAAATTATACTAAAATAACAAGAAAAAAATATTGATTTATGAATCCATTATGTGAATATTAATTTTCTTTTAAATAATGTCGTTAATTATAAAATAGTAATTAAATATTTTTGATTATAAAAATATCAAAACTTAAATATTAATATTTAAAATATTCATATACTTCTATTAGGACAAATGTCAAACCATCCATTTTAAATTTTATTTATTTTGTTAATTTTATTTGGTGAAGGATGGTTCAGGTTGAAGCCTGAGATAAATTTTTTATTCTGGTTTAAAAATGCATGAGTTAGCCTTGAACACATCTAGCGTACTGCAGTCGATGTTATGAAACATCACCTGGGTCAGTACGCGACCTCGCTCGTATCACTGCATGCCTTTCTATTGATCAATTAATGAAATACAGAAGATTAGGGATGGTTTTAATAATAATAAATCAATGTCACTTGATTATATTATAATTATTATCATATGGGATAATAATTTAATTGAGAGTACTATTTTTTTATGATTCTATTATGTTCATTATTGTATAGTTTACTACTAAATTTATTATGTTTGTTGTTAAAGTATTATTATTATTATTATTACAATTATTATAACTTATTATTATTAAATTACATTTACTATTATTATTATTATCATTTTCATTCTTATTTTACTTTATTATTATTGTTATTATTATTATCAGTTGTTGTTTTATGATTACTATTTTTACTATTTTTTAGATTTATTTTTTTGGGTAGGGTTACCCCCATGTTTTCTCGTCGCGCTACAGGTCTTCTTGCGCACTACGGGCAGCTGCTGGCTTCCCCCTCACACCGAGCTTGTGACCGTAATTCTCGTACCCTCTCCAGCATTGCGCCAGCCTCACTTCACACCGTCAACCTGCCCTTTCCCCTTCTTTATTTCCTTATCCCGTCAATCTAGCCCTGTCGTACCACACCCCCTTGCTCCCACCTTGCATCGTGCTACACCCTCCCCATGGGTCTCCAGACCCCCTTCTCCTCTTGGCCTCCGGCTGAAACACCACCGGCTAACGCCTCCTGCCACGTTTTTGCAACCCATCCAACACTGATCCTCCTGCTAGCCACGACATCGCCTCTTCGCACTCAGATCCCCATGTGCCGCCCTGCTCACCCAACAACGGTCCCCCATGTGCCTCCCCCAGGCTCCACCACTGGCGTCTTTCCTTCCTTCTTCATGATCAACCCCCCCTCCAGTGGAGACTTCTAATTCTTCATATATATTTTTTCTCTTGAGTTCTTGGTTGTTCAGTGGATATGTGGTCCGAATTGAGAGTTCTAACTTGATGATTTTGGTTCAAATACATGAGTATGGGTTTGCTCTGGGTTTCTTGAGGTGTGGCAGAGGTGCAATGGTGATTTCGAACCTTTCTTCGGAGGATTCTCAGTTCAAGGTAGTTGGTTCCACGCTTAACGATTGTCGATGAATTAATTTTCTTGTTAAATTAATCTAGAATATTTATTATTTAGTTTGTTTAATGTGCATCTAGTTTTTTATTAATGTTGATATGAATATGTTTTTTATCTGAAAATTAATGATGAACTATTAAATAGTATTTTATAAATAATAAAAATTCCATTCTGTTTTGGTGTAAATTTATTTCAGGTCATAGAGGAAATTTTGATTGCATTCATATTATATTGATTCATGTGGAAAATTATAAAAAATTGTTTCATAAATTTATTAGTGAATTATTTTGCTAATTCAATTAATATGGAACAATTTTTAAGTAGTTTACATGCTACCAAAGTGAATTTGAAAGAGTTTTGTTAGCTATTTTTTTAGTAGAGTGATTATGTGATGTTAATGTGTTTTGTCATGAAAACCTACATTGAGCTATTTATCAGTGTTATCATGATTGTGAATTTAATTTTTTTGAATGTGAAAGAGTTGCAGCGTGTGTTATGGGTGTGGAATCAAAGTGAGGTTTGTCATAAAAGAGGATCTCAGTGTGTTTCTGTGTTTAAAGATGAATGACACATTTTTAAAATTGTTCAATAAATATTCTTGTTTGTTGTCCAAGTGTAAAATTGTTTTCATTAAAATTTTATGTGGTTTAATTGATGGTGTATGCGATGAAAAATAAGTTCTAAAAAGATTTTTTGTGCGCTTATTTCAAAATTGGTATTTTGAGTGTGCTTTCATGTGTAAAGCCTGGTGATACTCTTTTAGAACTGTCTTATGAAAAGTTTCCAAGGGTTTATCAAATTATATCAATGGAGCAAAACTTTTTGGATAAGTTATTGGTGTCTGTAATATTTCAAAATGAAATTTGCGTGTTCTAATGTTGGTTTAGTGTGTGTAAGTACTCTAATATGATTTTATGCATAAATGTGACATGATCTTGAATTTTAAAAGTGTAATTGATGGTGTAAATGGTATCTTTTCTTGGGTGGTGTTTTTCTAGGAATTTTTATATGATGTGCACCTATTGTGACCTTGAAATTTGTTTATGTACAAAGAGGGAAGCATGGTTACTTGGAAGGTGGACTAGACTTATGGTCTAGTGATCTGATGGTGGCTTCGAACCTGTTTCACTTTGCAGGAATGTTGACTGCAACACTAACTAAACATATGAATGACTGACGGTCTTAGTTTTTAAGCCACATTTTCTGATGGTCTTGGTTTCTATGCCATGTTTTCGGAGGGTCATGGTTTCTAAGACACTATTCATCGAGTCATGAAGATCAAGGATCCTAGTCTAGCAAACCCCCATGAGGCCTCTCGCATATTTGGTGCCCCTTGGTTTTTTATGCTCATCGGTGCGACACTTTGGTTATTTTAAAAAGTATGTGTGTGACTATTTTAATTTAATTTTTTAAATTTTAAACTATTTTATTTATTCCTGTTTCCATTAAAAGTGTTCAATAATTTAATTCTTCTCTTTAATTTATGTTTTTTTCATTAAAAAAATTCATTTTAATCACCTGGAAAAAATGATTTCATTAAATACTCTTCAAGAATTAATTTCCATTTTATCTATTTGACTTGAAAATGAATTTTTTATTTAAATTTTTATGTCTGTAATCTTCTCCCAATGGCATCTTATTGGTCTCTTGGCTCACACCCTACATAAACCTTTGGGTTTATTTAGATTTTTTTTCATTTGGTGTCACATGTTGCGGAAACATGCTTAATGACGGTGGTTCGACTTGTCGATGGTTTTCCCATGTAGGTATGATGATAGTGAGTTAAAAAGGTGAATCCTCATGTCGCATAAAGGTGAAAATATATGTGCTAGTTTTCTTTTCATTATAGTCTTCTTAATGTTTTAGGTTGAATTTTACACATTAGTTTTGGTCCAATGTTTAGGGGATTTTTGGTTTTCTGTTCTAGAGATTGTTTTTTATCTTGTTAATTGTTTTTCGGTCCTTTATTTCAGGTAAATCATTCTTACATGTTACTCATGATACCTAGTCCCTTGTGCCTGCCTGTGGGGATCAGGAACACCCTTCGGGCCATGTGGTAGACTGGGTTGGCACTAGGTTATATGGAGACCCTACCTTGTTCGTGAAAAAATGGTATTAGAGTTTGTTTTCTCTCTTGGGTTATGTCCCTTTGATATAGAGTCAGGTAGAATGAAGTTAAGGGTGTTGGAACTCAACGTTCTAGCTAGGAGCAAGGTGTCTGGCCTACACAGATCATGGTGGGACTTGATTTAACAGTGAACGTTGAGGTTTGTCTGAGTCTTTGGTCCTTGTGGTTAATCTTGTTTAGGGGAAACGAATGGGGAGTTGGTTCAGTGGTCCCAGTGGGCTCTCAGGGTCTAGCAAGACATGTGGATCCAGGGAAGTTTTCCTAGAATACTCTTTGTGGAGGTGGAATGATTGGAGTGTGGCCACCAACCATATGTCCCAGTCACCCACTGACACTAGTTTCCTCTTGCACCGCTCCTCATCTCTTTGTTTTGAGTTCGTGGGAATTTGTTTTTTATGTAAAAATAAATTGGTTTGGAAAAATGTTTTAAAATAAATCACTTTAAAAAATTATGTATGAGGTTTGAAAAGTGTGGGTTGAATGTTTTGGTTTTGAAAAATGGAATGGTTTTGTTTTGAACCTTGGTATTCTCATGGGAATCTACATGCATGGGCATATATGGAAGGAGAAATGGTTAATGGAATTAGCAGTTAAATTCCTGGATGGACATGAGGTGAGTTCTACTATGGCATGAGAACATGCAAGTGTGAAGCCCATTAGATATCATTAGAGTTTGTACAGCCCACCAGGTGCGTTCATCCTCAATAGTCTTTATTAAAGAAAATTTTTGTGTTTTAACAATCAGTAGTTCGGTGGTGTCTTTTTGTGTTTTGGGAATCTTGCAGTGGGGTGTTTTGAGATTTTAAAACCTTTCTTGTTTGGACGATTTTGGATGTTTTTGTTTCATTGTTATGTTTGTGTGAAAGTGTTTGGTTAGTGGTTTCTTTTAAAAAGTGATATAGGAAGCCCTTGTAGGGGTTCCCCCAACACGTTTAGTGTTCGCTGCTATATTTCTTGGTCGTTGGGCCAGTTTGATTGGGTCCATGGTTTTCTTTCTTGACTAGTGTATGACCCCAAAAATCATTAACATTTGATTGATGTGTGGCCATGGAAAATTTGTCATTGGCATTCCCTCTAGTTTATTAAAGCAAGACTCACCCTTTTAAGGGATGAAGTTATGTCTGTCCTTTCTATTTTTTAGTTAAGATAATCCTATCATAGTGGGATGATGGACATGTGGGGAGTTGAAGGAAGTTTTGGTCGCTTGGAGTTGTCTTAGTCATCAGGTATGATGTTTTACATCGTTGCGTCTGAAGGTTCTTCTAGAAGTGGTGAACATAATTCTAGCAGGGAAGAGTGAAGGTGGTTCAAAGTTATTAGTGGTGGACGATGTCTTGAAAGGGGTGTAGGGCTTTCAATGGTCGTATGGGTCATGGTTAGTGATTCCTTGCTGCATGATTTCTCTTAGAAGTGCATAAGTGGATTTCACCGAACCCTCTAAGAATCCATGTTTTCATGGGAGTGTCTCCTCCGCTTAGGGAGCTTTGATCATTCTGTTCAAAGGGGATTGTTTGACACACATCATTCCTTCTTGAGTTTCTTGGTTAGGGTGATGATTTAATGCATGTTCATCATCTAAATGCATATTTGGTGGATGTTATGTGAGTGAGTTGTTTGTAGTCATGGTGTGTTGTGCTTGTTGGTGTTGTCTCAGTTTCAGTATGGTTGCATGTAGTACCAAAAGGAGAAGGTCTGTTCGAGAGTTTTCAATGTTTGACTGTGAGGAAGGAGATGATTAGAACATTAGATCTCCTGCTATAGGCCTCAGAGTGATGTTGGTGAGTGGTCAGGAACCCCAAGAGTGTATGGAACCCCGACATTATTTCTGTCATCGGTGTTGAATGTAAAAGCATATTAAATTTTTTATGTGGTTATTCTATTTCGACGACCAATCTAGGTGGGTGAGGTGTCATGTGGCTATGAAGGTGTGTAGTCACCTTGTACCTTAATGTCCCAATGGATGCATCCCACTGGATTCAATATCTCCTACTAGACCATATAATGTCTTTTGGGGGAAATTGGCCTCAATGTTGAGTAGTTCTCATCCCGGGATGTGGGGATGTTAGTTTGTTTAGGGTCGTGGTCTTGATGTCCTAGTAGTGGGGCGCCACCCCTCCCCGCTCATAATGGTGGGGTGTTTGGTCACATCAGTGAATTTTCAAATTTTTGTATTTGTATGTCTGTTCTAATGGTGGGGAGACCCAAGATGGGTCTCGCTCAAATACCACTGGAATGAATCTGTTTGGAGTTTTTCATAATGGTGGGGAGTCTTCTCGTGCATCCCCGTGTCAGTTTATCCAGTCTCATCTCAAGAGATGGTAGGTTCCTAATGGTGGGGATCCCCTTCGGGTTTTTTCCATGCTGGCCTTTTGGTTATGATTATAACGTTGCTTCGGTGTTAGGTGATCAAAGTGTTACTTGGGCATTCTTGGTCTTGGTTGTTCTCTCTAGTCAAACAGTGTGTTTTTTGTTCTATGGTGCTTGAGTCATTTAGGTTTGTGAGGTTGGTTTCCATAGGTGTTGGATTTACTTTCATTGATCAATAAACTCGAGGTGTTTTAGATCTATGAGACATGTAACACATAATGATAAGTTCTTTTTTTATGTGTTTATTGAGGTTTTCATGTAAGTCACTTTCTCTACGAATGACTTTTTTTACTCTTTCGATTTCTTTTCATAGGTATATTTTTTGAACCATAAGGGGGTATTGTTTTCTTGCCATGAGTCTCAAACCATACATGTGGCTTTCTGGGGATGGAATGCTTTATGGTTGGGATAATTTTCACACTTTCCATTTTCAAATATATTTATTTTATTAATTTTTCATGGCCTTGGGTAGTTCGGGTTGATTCCCGGCTGAAATTATTGGGTTCTAATTTAAAAATGTGGGTGTTGGACTTGAATGCATCCAGTGGACCACGATTGAATTCGTGTAACCTTGCCTCGGTCACCTCGAGGCCTTGCCCATATCACTGCATTCCTTTCCGAAGTTAAATTAATGAAATAAAATGAATTACGAATCAGTTAAACAATAATAATAATATCAATGTCACTTAAGATTATTATTATTATTATTATATGGGATAATAATTTAACTGAGAGAATTTTATTTAATTTAAGCATTTTATTAAGTTCATTATTGTATAGTTTACTATTTAGTTTTTTATATTTTTTGTTACCTTATTATTATTATTATTACAATTGTTATAACACATTATTATTACTTTTTATTTACTTTTATTTTTATTATTATCATTATCATTATTATTTTAGTTTATTATTATTATTATTATCAGTTTTTGTCTTATGATTACTATGATTACAATTTTATTTTTTTTATAATTTTTCTTATTCCTGACCTATCTTTTTTTGGTTAGGGTTTTCCCAATGTTTCCCCATCGCACTGTAGGTCTTCCATCACACTTCGAGCCGATGATGGCTTCCCCTCACACTGGGCTCACGTCCCCAATTCTCCTCCCCTCTCCAGTATTTTTTGTGCCTCCCTTCATGTCGTCCACCTACCCTGTCCCCTTCCAGATTTCATTCTCCCGTCCCTCCATCCCTATCACACCATGATTCCTTTCTACCACCTTGTATCATGCTGCACCCTCCCCATGCGCCGCTAGACCCCCCTTCTCCCATTGTCCTCCCACTACAACACCACCGACAGACGCCTCCTATCTCGTTTTCATGACCCAGCCCCCACCGAACCTCTCGCCAGCCACAGACTCACTACGTCACACTCGAATCCCCTTGCACCAGCCTACTCACCCACCAAAATTCCCCATTGATCCTCCCTTCTTCTCCCCCACTGACGGCTTTCCCTCCTTCCGCATGAGTTTCCCACCCTAGTTGAGTCTTCTTCTTCTATTCTTTTCTTTTCTCTATATTTTTTGGTAGTTCAGTGGCAATGAGGTCTGGATTAAGGGGTATAACATGATGTTTTTTGTTCTAATCCATGATTTTGGGTTCACACTAGGTTTCTTGAGGTGCAGGTGAGGTGCAATGGTGATTTTGAACCTTTCTTTGGGGGATTCTCACTTCAAGGTAAGTTGTTCCGTGCATTACTATTGTTTATGAATTAATTTTCTTGTTAAATTAAATTAGAAGATTTATACATTAGTATGTCTAATGAGAATATAGTTTTTAATTGAAGATGATATGATTTTCAATTTTATGTCCAAATTAATGTTGAACTATTTATTAGTAGTTTATAATTTATATAAATTTAGTTCTGTTTGGTGTCAATTTGCGTCGAGTTATAGATGAATTTTTATTGCATTTTTTTATTTTGAGTATTGCGGAATATTCTGAAAAATAGTTTCATAAATGTTTTGGTGAATTAGTTTTATAATTAAATTAATTTAGCTCAATTTTTAAGTATATTACATGTTTCGTAATTGATTTTTCCTATGTTTTGTTGTGTATTTGTTTTGTTAGTAGAGTTTCTATGTGATGTTAATGTGTTTTGTTGTGAAAAACTACATTGAGCTACTTATTAGTGTTCTAAAGATTTTGTATTTAGTTTTTTTGAATCTGAATGAGCTATAGTGTGTGTTTTGGGTGTGGTATTAAAGTTCATTTTCTTATAAAATAGGTTGTGAGTGTGTTTCAGTGTTTAAAGTTGTGTGACACATTTTTGAAATTCTTCAATAAATCTTCATGGGGGTTTTCCAAGTGTAATAATATTTTCATTAAAATTGTAAGTGGTTTAACTGATGTTGTAAGCGATGTAGATTAAGTTCCAAAAAATATTTTGGTAGTGATCTTAATTCTATATTTTGATTTTGAGTGTGTTTTCATGTGTAAATCCCATTGAAACACTTTTAGAATTGTGTTATGCAAATTTTCAATGGGTTCATCAAATTATATAATGGGTGAAAAACTTTTTGGATAAGGTATTGGTGTGCGTAATATTTTAAAATGGCTTTTGGGTGTGCCAATATTGGTTTGGTGTGTGTAAGTACTCTGGATTTTAAGAATAAATGTGACATGTGACCTGATATTCAATTTTAGAAGTGTAATTAGTGGTGTAAATGTTATCGTGTCAGGCATGGTGTTTTTTTGGATTTTTATGTGATTTTCACCTACTATGACCTTGAAATTTGTTTGACCACAAAGAGGGAAGCCTGAGTAGATAGGAATGTAGACTAGACTAGTGGGATAGTGATCTGAGGGTGGCTCTTGCCCGGTTTGACTTAGCATGATTTATGACTCCAACACTACCTAAACATATAAATGATTGAGGGTCGTGGTTTCTAATCCATGTTTGCTGAGGGTTGTGGTTTCTAATCCACACATCACTAAGACAGGAAGATCTAGGGACCCAATCTAGCTAACACCCACAAGTCCTCTACCATATTTAGTGCTCCTTGGTTATATTACACTCATAGATGGGATAATATGGTAATTTTAAAAAGTAAGTGTGTTTTTGTTCTAATTTAATTTGTTTCCTTTGAAACCATTTCCTTTAATCTTGTTTTCTTTAAAAGTGTTCGTGTAATTTATTATTCTCTTTAATTTAAGTTGTTTTCTATAAAAAATGTAATTTACAACACCTGTCAAACAAAATTCATTAAATACCATTCAAGAAATTATTTCCCTTTTATCTATTTGAATGGAAAATTTAGTTTTCATTTAAATGTGTATGCATGGAGTCTTTTCTCAGTGGAATCCTGCTGGGCTCTTGGATCATACCCTATATACACATTTGGTTGTGTGTAGACTTTTTTTCTTTGTGTGTCACAGATTGAGGAATCGTTCATAGTGATGATGGTTTTGGGTTGTCGATGGTTTTACCATGTAGGTTTGATGACAATGAGTTGAGGATGTGGATCCTCATGTGGTATGAAGGTGAGAATAGATGTGTGGTTTTTTTCATTGTAGTCTTCTTAATGTTTTGCATTGAATTTTACACTTTATTTTTGGTCCAATGTAATGTTTTTGTTTGGTTTGGTGTTATAGAGAATGTTTTTTATCTTGTTAGTTGTTTTTATGTATTTTATTTTGGGTAAACCATAACCACATGTTACTCCAGATACCCGGACACTTGTGCCAGCCCGTGGGGATTGGGAACGCCCTTCAGGCCATGCCTCACACTAGGTCAGGTGCCAGGTCAGATGGTGACTCGGCCTAGTTCTTAAAAATAAATTTATATCATACATTCACGTATGATATACATAAATTTTATTTATACCTTCATGGGTAAGGTTACTATTCATTAAGCATATTTATTATTAATAGGTTTCATATAAATATTTTTATAGGAATGTTACTATTTCATCAGTTTAGGTTCCTTAATGTTTTGGAATACCTATTATTTCTTTTATTCATAACATATAAATATTTTATTTTGATCTCTATTTAGTATCCTATGATTCATACCATATAAAATGAATATAAAAATCGAATATTTCCATGATCAAATTTTTGGTCATTACATTTTTCCATCCTATAAATATTTGATCCTCAAAATTTCTAAATTGTCACCTTAGAAAATGATTTAGCCAGTGCTTCATCATAAGACCTGAAGGCACTCCCATCACCTCTTCTATTTTTTTATTTCTCCAAAGTACCTTTATCAAGAATGTCATCCAGTTCCTAAACACATATTATTTAGTTTTCATAATCTGGATAGGCTCTTCACAGAATGATATGTAAGGTTCTAATTCCATAGATTCAAACATTACTACATGTGTTGGGTATAGCATGTGATTTTTCAATAATAATACCTGGAACACATTGTTTAATTTAGAAAGTTTAGTAGCTAACACCAAACGATATGCCACAAGTCCTAGTCTATCCAGAATTTCAAAAGGACCAATGTACCTGAGGCTCTTTTTCCCACTCTAAAGGATGTCCAGTGAAATCATCAAGAAATACATAAATGTGTTCATAATATATATGTACTTCCACAATTGGAAGATTTCATTGTTCACCAATAGATATTACATTCTATAAATCCCCAAGAATAGAATTTATTAGATCTACTCTAGGTGTATCTTGATATGTATAAAATGATGATGTTTCAGCTCAAATGATTAGGGATTTGATAACATTCTCAAAAATTGTAACTCTATTATTCTTCTAAGATACATTAACATTATAACATGAAATATAGTTCATTCCATGAATTATTACAAATTCAATCATGTGTATGATGATAAGGTTAGTTAGTAAATCACACGTCTATTTCATAAGGTGTACTAATAGACACATCATTGTTTCAATGATTCAACCCTTATGTGAACTGAATAAAAACTAATTTATTAAATCAAATTGTAAATGTCTAATTTCGATGAAAAAATGGGATGATATAAAATAAATTTATAAACAATAATCAAATAAGGATTAGGGTATTTTTTTGGAAACAATTAATGTGTATACCACCACAAAATTATGAACTTCATGCTCCGCAGTTGTGACTGCAAAGGCATGGAATTTCTCCTTTGTCCCCCTTTGGGTAAAGATTCCCTGACTATTATGGGAAAAAATCATAATGAACAATCTATTTGTAATTTTTTCATTAAACATGAGTAGATTCTATCTTTCCCATATAGTCATGGGATGAGTGGACATTTCCTCGACACTTGTTTTGAACAACCATACACTTTAGGAAAGAATAGGGGTGTTTCTTCAATCAGTTATCATAGGATGGAATGGTAAAATTTCCATTATTCCCCTTTTCCAAAATTCCTTTGACAATGTCTTTAGAATCCCACTTCCTCTCTTTCATTCCTTTATGTCCAGAGGATATAGAGGATTCATTTTATCTCTTCATTTTTATAGAGACTATATCATTGTAATATAAGAATGTTTGTGAAACCATTTCCATAAAAGGAATTGTTTTAGACTATTAAAGATTCAATAAATGTTGATCCTCATATTACTTATGTAGTCCATGAAATTCTTTTTTATCCTTGTGTATTTGGCTTCAGACATGGAAATATTATCATCATTCTTCTACCTCAGAGTCAATAACATCCATTCTATATCAGCTCGTTGTTCACGAGGAAAATATTTATATATGAAAAGTTCCTAAAAATTCCTATATTCCATATTTTCAATATCTTCCACATCATTAGGGTTTTTTATTAGTGACCACCAGTGACCAGCATCTTCTGATAGAAGATAAACAACTATGAAAACCTTTTCCCTTTTGTTACTTCCAACGTGAGAATTATATTCCCTTGGGAACATATCCTTTTCTCTTCTAAAAAAGGGTCCAAAGTACCATTGAATGATGGAGGTTGTTGTATAATAACGAAGTATATCCTTTCTCCTCCACATTCAAAATATGAATGATCCAAAAGGGTAATATTATTGTTCATAACATATGATAGTTTCCCATTATTGTTATATGTGTCTTAGCAACAATCATAGATCAAGAACCAATATCATTATCTTTCATATGAGGTAAATCCCAACATCTGATACGCTCATTCATGAAGATTCCATTTCTTATACTGGGAGAAATTTCAAAATAATGTCATAAAACAACTTAGGTTATGAATCATAATATATAATATTGAACTAGTGATGTACTTCAAAGAAATTTAAATATTATTCATGACTAATCTCATAATCATAAGCAAGGTTTCATTGGAATCACATTTAAAACTAAGTACATCATAATGGTTTGTAAATAAAATTTAAAATATCCAATGCATATTTACCAGGTTTGCCCAACCAGGTGCACAGTAAGGACCTTTGTTGTATACTGGGTTACCTGAGTCAGGCCCAGAACACCTTTTAAGAGTAGTTACTCCTAGGTAAATCTATGATAGAACCAAATTCATTTGAAGTATCAATACATTAATGCATTTTATTGGAATATTAATATAAAATTTACCTAATAAAATTTTTATAATACTCTTATATTCATATCCTCAAAGACTATGTTAGGGGGTTTTTCACCAATCTAGGTTTTCTAAATCTAGTATTAAATGATTCGACTAAGCTTCCTATGAAACCGACTATAAATACCCTGAAACTCATTACCCAGTAGATGTACCTTATTTTGTTACATCAGAATATAAAAAAGGATTTCATATCCTAAAGGATCAAATAGGTTCTTAGCATCAGAAAACCAGATACACACATAATTATTAAAGTAATATATGAAATGAAATAAAACATATCGACTTCACAAAATATTCATGATTATCAATGAATCTCATACATAATATACTTCTTCCCATCATGGGAGAAACTAAATCATAATAAAGGGGTGATCATAGACACTCAGTAAGGTTATGTAATACAGTGGAATCATACGTAGTAAAGCATGGTGAATCATTAAAAGTACATATTACATTAAAACCTAAACATGATCATGATACAATGTGAATAAAAGATGAATATATAATTATGTAATGAAGTATAACTATGGATAGTCTACTTTTAGAATAATAAAAAAAATTATCAATAACTAGTATCATAATTAGGGAATTCATACTGTTAGACATCATAATCCTATCATCAATTCCTCGACTAAGATGCCATAGATAATGGGTAAAAACACATGATAGTTTGCATCATGAGACATAATGATGCATCGAGGGGCTATAACATTCCTCACTCGTCACTTACTAAGTAAAATAAATTACCCATAATAATGGGTAGAAACATAAGGAACATATAAACACATATTGAAGCTAACATATGAAATGTAAATAACATTCATGATTCAATAAATATAAACTCTAACAATTAAGAGTAATATGGTAAATGGTATCAAGATAGCACATCCATAGTAAGACTAATTATTAAAATTTAAATAAAAAGTGTTTAATGATACAAAAAAATATTAATACAAATTATACATAATAATCAATAAGGTTGTTCAAATGGATGGAACAAATCTCAAAAAAACATTGAGTAATAGTTGAGAAAAATACTCTTTTACTTTGAAAAGAAGCGTTCTTTTGAAAAATACATGTATTAAACTATAAGTGAACTAATAAATATTTTTCAAATAAAAATGATTTATTTTACCAAAATAATTGTTACTTAAAACATATTATAGAGTTCACATAAAAATAGGTATGAATATGTGAAGTTCCCTTCAATCAAGCTTGTTAATTCAGAAAATTTCTTGAATGATCCTTTTAAAGAATATCTCCCCTTGAAATAAAGAATTATTATGATTGGTAAATATATAAAAGAAAATAATAATAAAACTTATAAGAGTACATAATGTGGATAATGTATTTCATTGGGATAAAGAGATATAATGTGTTATATTGAATGAAAAATGGAGGTTCAGGGAGAAAACCCTTACTTTATGACAGAATGTATTCTACACATGACCTTAATATCATGAAAAATCAAATTACATCACTTAATAAATTAATTAAAAACATTATATTAATAAACCTTTTAAAAAATATTTTTATTAAGTTCATTTTTGACCTTATTAATAGTCTATAAGATTCAATTTCATCGTTCTAGAATGTTCGTTTCCTTTATTTCATGATTGATTCACTTGATTAAGAGTGATGTAGTTCATGTAAATTGTGTATAATTACCTAGAATTGGAATTTCATTTTATCAATGAACGACTAAAAGTGTAATTGTTGTTATATTTAATTTTTTTTGTAAATTTATATTTATCATTAGATACCTTATCATTGATAATTGTTTAGCTTAATTTTAGAGGTTTTTTCGATCACAACAAACTAGTTTTATTCTATTAGTTAATATCATTTATATACAATGGTCCAAAAAACATAAATAAGATATTAAAATTATTTTATTATATGTTTAAACAATAAAATAGGTATCATGACCAGCCTTTATTGAGAATTTTAATAATTAATGTTCGTCGTCCATGATGGTCATAAATCTGCACCTCACAGAAAATGATTTCATTTTTTAAATTAAAGAGAGAGAGGGAGAGAGTAAGGATTTCAATGATGGATCATACATTATCTATATTTAATTATAGTATATAGAGTATACTAGAATCATCATTATCATTTTGATAGAGGAGGTGAGGAGAGAATAATAAAAGAAAAAAAATCAAATGAAATTAAATAAAAAAATAAGAGGATTTACCTCTTCAATTAACCTCCTTGTAAACCTCTTGAAAGAAAGGGGTTTTGGCATTTTCGAACGAACAAGAACAAATGTACATGTTGAGAGACTACGGAAGAGTATTTTGTATGATCTTTGAAATGATTCATGCATATGTGAGTGAGGATAAGAGGTGGGTGGGGTTGGGGGTTTATAATGGAGGAGACAGGAAATTTCTAATTATTCAATTCATTAATTTTTTTTTCAGGGAAAAAATATTGTTTATTCATGTGAATATATATAGTAATAATTTAATGTGAGTTTGAACCAAGGGTGATTATATCATCAATGACCTCAGGAATAGTGTATTTATGTCAAAATGTTTTTAACTATAAATTACCTTATTTAACTGTTCACTACAATTCATGTGTCAGAGAAAAGTCACAAAAATTCACCATAACAATTTTTTGAAATGTATAATTAAAAAATTAACTCCGTTATAGAAAACAAATATATAAAGATATGAAATTTTATTTTTAAATAAAATCATTATTTACCTAAAAAATACAAATATTAAATTTAAAACTCATTTCATAGAACATTTATAAATTAACATAGGTCTCAAAAAATTACCCTTAAATTGTATGAAAACAAAATACATAATTAAATATTCATTCTATGAAAATTAATTTTGTTTTGAAAAAATATATTAGTTATAAAATTGAAATTAAATATTTATGACATATAAAAATAAAAATAGTTAAATATTTATTATTAAAATATTCAGTTACTTTTAATATGATATAATTATATCATAATTTCACATATGGGAAGGCTAAATTTTATTTAATATTTTATGGGTTAGGATACAATTCATTAGTATTATTTACTATTCAAAAATGTCATATTAATATTCCTATCGGCATGCTACTATATCATCGGTATAGGTTCCTTTACGACTAAATATATATATTATTTCATTTAATATTCATATATAGATATTATTTTGTTCTCTATTAGTGTTTTTATATGTTTCATACTATATAAAATAATCATATGAAGGGAATATTTCAGTGTTATATTATTTGGTCGTTGCAACGTGGTTGATTTTTCTACATCAACTAGAATACGTCATACATCGAGGTATCGATAGGGAATACATTCTCATTAAATTAATCCAGCTCATGGATCAATATCTCAAAGGATACGTATAGTATAAATTAATTAATAATAGGTAAAATTATATTCTTGTGGTGGGAGGGGTCACATGGAATTTTATTTTCTGAATTTTCATTTTTCTCATTATATGTAGATAATGGATAAACCACTATGATAGAGTGAACTCTATGATCAGTGATGTCATGGGTATGTTCATGGAGACCAATACAGATTCAATGCATATAGGGGAGTAGTGGGAGGTATGGAGAGAGGATATACTTGTTGAGGGAGATTCAATGAGCTGGTTCTATCACCACTAGTAGGTGCTCCATGACTTGAACAATGAGCAAGCGGTCAATGATATGGGAAGCAATATGCTATAGAGGGATATGATTAGGTTTATCAAAAAATGATATAGTTTATGATATATTAATTTTACACTATATAATTAGTACTTGTAGATATATGAGTGAGGTTTTTTTTATATCTGCATCCATTGTGAAAGACAAAGAGATCTCTTTAGAGAACATATTCCATAAACATATTATAGATGTTACAACTAAGTTTGAATTATAGATATCACATATCTACCTACAATATGAGTTGTTTTTTAGTATATAGGAATTCTCATGGGACCACCAGGCCATCATTATGATAACTTATGACATAATTTTTGGTATAGACTATTTATCCTTTATGTGGTCCTAGATTGAATGTTGTCGGAGGTGAGTTGCATGTCATCAAATATACTGGAAGATATTTTTCTTTGGGGGTGATATAGATCACATAGATAAGTGATTGAACCTTTTGGGAAGGAAGATGTGACTATCACCAATCAATATATGGGTATATCCCTTTTCACAAAATTCCATACATGCATCTAGATACCTTAAGAAGTAACAGGCTATATAGAAATATTCCATGATGAAATTTTGTGACTACCATTACAAAGGGAGATGTAATTTTTTATTCAAATAAAGTCAAGGACCACATTTATATCTTCCTTGGTGTTTTGGGTGGTCCCTAATGGGATTTGGGTGCTGAGGGTTTACATGGATGAAATTTGAGATATGGGTTTTATTAGACAATGTATATCCCCCTAGGAAGCTCAAGCTTTGTATGTGGATAGGGAAGGTGGGAGATTTATTTTTCGTATTTATTATCATAACATGAACTCAATAATGATAATGAAGAACTATTCCTTTCCAACGTATTTATACAAACTTGACCAACATAGAGGAACAATTTTTTTCTCAAGGATCAATCTTATTTTTGGATCACACCAGTTTAGGGATTTTGAGGTTGATATTCCAAAAATAGCATTCTGATGCTGTGATAGATCCCATGAGTTCTTTATTATTACTCTAGGGGTGACTAATGAGGCACTGTGCTTATAGATCATTTGAACTGGATCAATCCAACTATACATAAATTGATTTCATATTTTCTTCTTTTATGGCATACTCATATACATATCATCATATGAGTAGCATGTATAGAATTTTAGGATTGCCCTCGACTAAATCATGATGAACCATTATTAATGTACTCTCTTGTAGTTTTAGTGTTGGATCCATGATGTACATTTTTTAGGTAATTTCATCTCTAATGATTTATTAGTTTTCTACCCAATGGTTATTAATTTTGTTCCTTCATGAGATCCACTAATGTGTGTGTTTGAGATGGATATTTTCCTTGGCATGATAGGGAGTTACATGAAGTTCACGGTGCAATTATTCTATATTTCTTCCCCTTTGACATTCCCAATGAACAAAGGGAATCCATTTACCTTGATCAAGTTTTGTTATTGATAATTTGAGGAGCTTTGGATGAGGTTGACTAGTGGACCAATATTTGAGACTATTAGAGGAGGGGGTGGAGTATGTTGTGTTTTGGGATGCCACTATAGATGGTATATATTTGATTCTGATGTACAAGAATATTGTGATCACATATCAATTGGTGATGTTGAATCCCCCTAAAAATAAATAAATGACTCATTAACCAATTTTATTCATCGTATCCTTTGCTCTGAAGATGGGGACGAACTATCATTAATGTGATTTTTTTTACTAAGACTACTATAGTTTTAGGTACATCATCACTCAAATAGACCTGAAACTAAGAGAGAGTTGTTTTTTTGGTCTCCAACAAAACTATTTCTTTGAGATATTATATACGCATATGAAGGGAATCATGTTGAATGATTCTCCTAACAATATGTACAATTTTTTCTTGGGGGATGAGGTTTTTCTGTAGTAGTTTTCATAGAAGTTGGAGCTGCTAGATGAGAGGGGTGAATGTTTTATTCATTTGATGGTGGCTAACTTAATACTTCTTCATTATGTTAGAGATTCCTAGTTTTGAGACATCTATTGTGAGTGTCTACATAACTATATTTCCTCATGAGATGAAGCTGCTGAATTTTCTAAAAGAGTGGATAATATCATTTACTTCATGGTATATATGGTTTTTATGTTATGTTGTGAGAGTAGGTTATTTGGTAGTTTAACACTTCCACGTTTGAAATACATACTTTTGTTGTAATGATGTACACAAAACGTTTGTGGTAGTTTCAGTAGAATATCTTGAGGCAGATCATTAGCGAGTTCAGCATTGGATTCTCACGTGACAACAAGAAACAGCTGAGAACCATGTTCTATCAGGTTTGAAAAAATCTACTGAGGCCTCAAAATGAAAATGGGGTGTAATTTTCTTGGATTTTTTATAATTATTATATGGATAGTGAGTAGAAAAATTTATATGTATGTGATATTTAATCATTATATTAATATAGTGAACATAAATTTCATGAGGGGAAGAGATCAGTTTAGAGTCTATGATATTTGTACATGTGGGAGATCACTAAACATCATGAGGCAGCCTTGATGATCTACTTCTAATTTTATGTGTAGTTCACATCATGATTCTGTAGGGCCTCAACGATGGCCTCCAAGACAAATTTTATGATCAATACCATTTTCCATACCAATGTTAATGGGTAGACATAATGGAATGTTTTGGTGTTGGATTAAATGATGAGTGCATGGCTGTTGGACTTTAGATAGCACTTGGAGGATATATTGTCATTGAAAGAGTTTTATTATAATAACTATTATTAATCAACTATTGGAATTGAACACCTCAAGTCACTTTTTGGAAAACATTTGTGTCACGCTTATACTATTCTTATATTGTGGAGGCAAGTATTTTTGGTCTACAAATGGTGCAAACAATGACATCGAATGTTCATGTGTTCCCTGAGGGAATGATGATGGTCTATTTTGGATATAAATCATGTGTAGATAAAAATAATGGGCCCTTGGAATTTGGTAGTGATACCATGTCCTCTTTATAGGATCGCAACAAAGAGTATTATAGAAATTTTCTCAAGGGGGCATGTTTTCCCCAATATTTATAGTATCATTCGGGATACAATTGATTGTTTCTGAGGTATCTTGTCACCGATATTTTCCCCAGATGTATGATTGAGTGTTTTCATGATCTATGTGTTATACTGGAGGAGATATTTTAATGACCCGACACACATTGTTGATTTGGGTTTGCGGGGCATTGATGATGGATCCAACATCCTAAAGTACTCTATAATGATTATGGAGAGATACGATATGATCATACATTTATGGATCATTTCTTTGGTTAATGTTTGTTTCAAAAACAAGAGTATACATGAGAACACATTAGAGTATCAGATCTATATGCAAGATTACTTCCCCCAATTTATTTATTAAATTAGTTTTTTTGGGGAAAAATTCATTGAAGTATGGGAGAAGGATACAAATATTTTTTCCTGTGTATGATATTGTAATATTTTATGATAAATTATCTGAACAGGGCTTTGATTCAGTCAAGATATTCCAAGGCCTTGAGATAAACATTATTGATTTAAAAAAATATTAAAATATATTTTTTTATGTCTATTCAACTTTTTCGTTTTATTATTTCTCTACTTGATAGAAACGACAGATGAAAACTAAAATTACATGGTTTATTATAGAACACATGGTTTACCCTTGGTGAGAAATTAATCATTCAACCATCAAAATTTTTATTGTAGGAAGCCACAAGCTAGTGTGTTTATCAAGAAAAATATTCTTTTATATTAATTATATATCCAAATTTAATTCACATATATACATACCAAATTGTGGAATATCAGTATGGTGAGATAGATAAAACTAATATATTAGAGATAATTAAGGAACTCGTATTCATTAGAAGATTAGGATAGGAAAATGACAGAAATCATAATGTAGTGGATCAGGAGGCAGACAATGAAATTAGTAGTCCTTATTCCTCAATTTAAACAGTTCTCATCGCTAATGATTAATCTTTTATCAATTAAAAAAATATTATTTTATATAATGAAGAGTTTTTAAGTGTTGAGAATTAATTCTATGATTATGTTCATAATATTTTTGATATGAAGAATCATATGAACCTACATCATGTTTGTTGAATGATTTTTAAAATTTGTATTTCTTACACATTGAAAAATCAAATATTTTCACACATTATGATCATTTTTTCAAGATCACATAAAACAATGATATAATTCCATTTTAATGTGATTTTTTCCCACTATTCTTCATCTTCTTCATTGTTGGCCCATAGGGTAATGGTTTGTTAATTACCGAGATGGTTCAAATATGATGGAACTCCCAGATATGTTGTAGTTTTGTTAACAACATATGGATCCACTATTTTTGGAGCGATTGAGGGTTAACATGGAAAATGGGTGATTCTTCTTTGTATTTTGGATTAAGAGTGACCAGTGGTGACATGAGACATCATATGATACATGAGAACTCTACATGGCTAATCAGAATTATGATTTCCAGCCATCAATGTCTATATAGTGATGGATAATGATGTCCCCCATTGGTTTTGTATGTCCAAATGGTAGGATTTTTTTATTAATGTATGTTGTAAATCCTGATGAGGGATATAAAATTATTTAAAACCTTGTTAAGCTATATGTAATGAGGATGAATACATATTGTTTTCTTTTATTTCTTCATTAGATACAATTTCAACTGATTTATGGAATACATGTTGTTTGGACCATCCCAAATATCAATTGACCAAACCAAGGATCACAATCTATTGGTTGGTTTAACACACCCTCAGTTTTTGGATGATCATTGATGTAATTTAGCCTTACAGACATGTCATTTGGATGTACATTTCCAATTGATCTGGGTCCCATTTGTCCACAACCAGGACCCTGGGTGGACAAACACACCATGTGTCCACATGTAAATTTTTTATGGTATGAAATGGATTCCCAAATCATTTCAAAGATCATCAGAGTGTTTTTGGGGTCGGTGCTCCTCTATCGCACTAGGACATAACACCATATACTATTTATATTTGATTGGTTAGTATTCCGTTATACAATAATATTATAAAATTACAATATTTATATTATCATACTCCGACATCTACACGGAAGATGTGTGGAGTTAATCCACCACTAGGGTTGTGGTTACCTTGGTTGTAGAATATATATGTGAGGTGGTGGACCCTTCTCAGAAGTTTTTTGAGGTTTCAATTGATGTTGGGCATCGGTGATAGACATATTGATAACCAAAAATACTCATTTTACATTATTAGTATGATGTGATGGAGATCCCATTTCTCTCCCATTTGTGTTTCATTATAAGAACATATCTATTGGTTTTTTTTTCAATGGTCTTAGGGTCGATTTTAATTGTTTTTTATATTTTTATTTATCCCTTTGAGGATTTTGGGGCATTATATATGAAATATATAATCTCACCCCTATATGGATGTATCATCAATGATTCATGTCTTATGCAGAAGGAATAATGTATGTAGTAGACATCAGTGGGGTGTATTTAAATTTGATTTCCTTGACTGCCTTCGGGGGTCAAGATTGGAGATTAGGAGATGAGATCTGTTCAACAATATTTATCCAAATAAAAATCCTAGTTGGTAATAACTTTTTTGGTTTTTTATTTTATAATGTTTATCATTGTATTTTTGTTTTTATACTGTGATGTATTCGATATTTTTTATTACATATATGGTTTTACACTAAATTATGAACCATTATTTTATTCTTATAAACTATTGAATTGTGAATTATGTATGCATGCAGTCATTTAAAATAATATTAGGTCTCAATTTGTTTTTATTCCATCCCTGAAATTGTTTCTATCTCCGAGCCTAATGTAGGTGCTCTTAGGGTTGTCACACCTAGTTTTCCACCTTTTATGTGGGCCCGATTTGTTTGTTACTGACAAGACTAACATGGTAGATACACTTCTCCTAAAAAATACCTTACAATATAGTTTTCTTCAACAACAAAATATTCTATCTCTACTACAATGTATCATCCAATATACTAGTTCATATATCAGTCCATCCCTCATTCTTTTCTATATAAAAAATAAATTTATGGTGAGGTATACCTAATAACATCTCATGGAAGATGTACTTATACTCTTCATACACTGTATGAAACTAAATTCATAGAGAATATATTTATCCATTGATAATTCCTTACAATTGATATGAAATCGTTTGATTATTCCAATAGATGAGACCATATTACTATTAATTGGGACACTCTTTACCAAAGAAGAAAAAATACATCCCAAAACTAGAATACACCCAATAGTTCACTAGTAATTTTCCAATGATAATGAATTGTTGATATCCAATCAATAATAAAGAAATAATAATAGATATCACTATAAAAAAAAATTCCATGTGAGGTTATATCTATCTCACCAAAGTGATTTCACATTTTAGATTTTTTTTATCATAGATGCTCTATACAAGATCCACGAAACAAAAGTGTTTACCAAGGAGCTCAATTGGAATATCTTATTCTCTAACTAGGTATTTAGTAAGAAACTAGTATTTCATTACCATGTCTATTAAATCTACTGCTAATGTAGAAAATGAACGACCATTCCACGAATCACTCACATAGTATTTGGGTAATATACCTCTTTTGATTGCAGCTACCCATATCCCTAACTACTAGCTCTATAGACATGGATTTGACAACCATTGGGTTGTGGTTGTAAGAAATATAAATGCTCCATCCACTCCAACTACTCTCTTTGATCCATCATGACAACTTTTTCTATAAAGATATCGCAACTCCAAACTCTACCATTAAGTGGGAGATCTATTGGCCATCTATATTTATGAAACATGATGGGTTGGACAATCCCATGTGGGAAATGCATCTTTATCCTGATAATTGAAACACCTATACATTCAAAGACTACATTTTCCCATAATTCATCAGGAATTACACATCCTCTAATGATGTGACATGTATTTAATTCACGTTTTATCAACTCTTGTATGGCTAGGAAACCCAGGGATAGCTAAAAAATGATCATGATACATGATTAAAACCTACACCTCATCACATGGGACACAAAAATCTATCCACAACCCAGTTTATCATGATGAATCCACCTCCAACACCGATGGTGGGTCTATATAATGATTACCCCATCAAAAATCCACCTATGATCAATTTATAATTTGAATTGACTAATGACCAATCCCATTCATGGAGGCCTCATCACTCATCATACCACACTCTATAATTTTCTGTAAAAACCTCACATGTTTTTATTGTAAAAACATCATGAATTAAAAAATTATTTCCATGGTCAATGAGTACATCTTGGGAAATGACTTAGGAATGGGATGGAAACAAAACCCATTTGTATTGGATGCATGAACCAATGTTTTTACATATAAACAATTCCAATTTGTACATAGTAGACAAACATGGAAGGAATGTCATGTTGAATAGTTATGATGGATGTCCCACCAACACTAGAGTCCCCTTCAGAAATATGAATATGAAACACTTTAGCAATGTTTTTGTAAATCTTCAACCAATCCTCACACTTAGTAAATATTCAATCTATGGTCCATTGAAAGAAAACCCTTTTGATATAGAATTTTCCATACACTACCCACTAGGGACTTCATTAATTAAGGTAAGATGAGTTTAACATCCCATTAACACCTAAAATTGGCAAGGAGATAAAGACCATTGTCGATTAGACATGTCACAAACACTAGAGGAATTAACATATTTCACCTGTACACATGCATACATCACTAGGTACCAATAAAATGATGATAGGTAAAGTCAATTGGTACTATAAGTGATTCATAAAATCTACCCAACATAAATTTATTGCAAAATTACATGAATGGATAATGGGAAAATACAATTCGGTCAAAAAACAGTAAGATTTTTCCATCATTCTCGAATGTAGGGGAAACTTATATAATAAAAAACATAGCACATCCACATTCTATCTAGACCAAACTATGTTCTTCCTTTTCATATTTTTCTATGTAATACATAAAAAAGGCATTTCATCTTCATAATACATGAAATTTTTCAGATGAGCTTATGTATGGTAGTGTGTATGAATACATAGTAGAACAAAAAAGACACACCATACATAAAACATCATGAGATTAGTCTTCCAATCACAATGTATATCAGCCATGATATATGTCATAATAATACAAATAAAAAAACCAACATTTAACCAATATGAACTCTAAGTATTAAAGAGTAATTTACCATACCACCAACCACAATAAACTTCTTGAGGACTCAATTTTACTCTCATTAGGTAGATATCACTCATGAGTATTGTTTTCACTAATAGAGCTCATTTATTATGTCGTTGATGTCATGAATCACAAAATAAGAACTATCTAAAACTCTGAAGTGGTCAATACAATAATCGGGTATCACACCCGAGGATCATTGACGACACCTCAAAAACCAAACCTGAATAACCTTTTATATAGTGTATCTTATACCCATATTATTTTTACATGATGATTTTAAAAACCCCACCAAGGGAAAGACATAGGACATATGGTCCCACATGGACCCCAAATTGTTGGATTTATGAAAACACGGTATGACATTGAACCCATAGAGAGGATAATTATACAACAATATATATGTTATGAAACTCTATACCATCTATGGTATGGAATAAATGAATTCACTCATGAAACACAAGTTTATACTACAACTTTATGAGGGAATCCATTCCACCCCAGAGCATAGTTGAAATGATAATAGTAGGTAATCTATCCAATCCTTTATTGGAGTACATGGAATATCCCATGAGGGTAAAATACATGTCTCACAAATCATTTAACTTGTTTTATCTTTTATTCACTTGGATTTGATTTTTCCCAAATACACAACATGCCCATCATGGTACATAGTGTGTAGATTCTTGTTCTATAATCAATGTGGCATCTAATCAAGCCCATGTAATTTCTAATTACATGGAATTTTATCCATGACACATGGAATATAGGGGTTAGTATGGCACTATGAATGTTTTATATTCCCATATATGATTACCTTACAATGTACACCATGTGCGCCCCACTAGAACTAGTGTATAGGTCCTTGTGGGATCATGCGTGTGTGCCCCCTATTCACATTAAGACATCAACAAGATATTATTGGAAAAGTGACATGGTAAACATGGTATATAGATCAATATATACTACTGGGAATGTACTCCATATACAAACTGATTTGGTATATTAATGGTCACACAGTGTAGGGGACCACCCCCATAATGTGAGATATTTAATTCCTCAATAGAACCCCTAACCACCTCATAGATGGGTGTAATGTGTGTGGGTTCTTGACCTATATTCCATGTAGTTGGGATTTTTAAAAATCTATTATATTTCACACTATTATAATCAAGACACCTCCATCATCCTTAAATTTGAAAATATCATCTAAAATAAAAAATCATTGTTGAATAAACTTTTTTAGAAATGATTCTTGGATTCCAGCGACATCCACCATTTCAGAAATTCCCATAACTGCACTACACCACTATTAAATATCAATCTAGGTAAATAAGAACCCCAGGTATGATCATGATCCATCATAATTCCCACACACCATGACAGAATAACCAATCTAAAATAAGGAGCTATGGTAATGGGATGTTTGGAAAAATATTCAATAAGTAATGATTAGTTTCATGGTATTCATCAAACTATTTTCCAAAAAGAAATGATTATGATGAACATGGGCAGAACATGAGGATAAATTTATAAAACCTAATAGAGGAAGTAACCTAGACTATTGTTCGAGTTTTCCTTGATTTTTTTCATCATAATGATTAATAAAGTACAACAAATAAAATATGATATCAATTCTCTATAATCGTTAAATGATAATACAACCTAAGATATAATGAATGGAATATTAATCAATCTTTTGACGAATTTAATTCATACTCTTCATGGTGTTATCAATTGGGAAATAATCCAATATAAATTAACTCACTACCTCGATTCTGGATCGATGAAATATAAAGATAGTTATGTGGAATCATTGTTAGATAGATCCAGAAACTTTTTCTGAGTAGATGAACCTTTTTAAATTGATCATGATACTGTATTTTTTTCTTTCTCTATGATCTCCACAATGCTCTCCATTAAATCCATAGAGATAAATGTAATACCTTGGGTATTTTCCTTGATAAACATTTTCAAATGATTGGATTATGAATTTACTATATTAAATCAGTTATATAAATAATTTATTTTATTTTGTTGTTTCGATGTTGATTGAAATCAAGATGGACACCTAACACTGAAAAATGATATTTTGTGCATGGAGATAAAACTATATTCCAAACTACTAAGTGGGCTCATATATTTAATTTGAGTCCCTAATTGGAATTTAATCCATTATATGTTAAAAGTTTTAGGAATATAATATAATATATTTAAATGTTTGGTTTTTTCAATATTGAGCATCTCCGGACCTCACAATTTCAAAATCCATTAGCTCCTGACCCTAAATATATTTCTTTATATATTGGAATGTCGTCTAAGGAAATAATAGGAATGAAATAGGTAGTTATGATTCTTAAAAATTGATCACGGTTAAATTATCTTCATAATATTATTTCAGATAAGGTATAATATATATTCACTACATAATAGATCCATATATATAAATTAATAATAGTATTTATAGAGATAGTAGGTCATACATGTCAACGAATATTGTTTTCTATTTTAGATCTTCAAAATGAATGAATATTAAACTAAAATTTAGAGTTCCTAAATTATATCTATTCATATATATATATCAAATATAATAATTTAATATATCTTTATTACATTCCATGTATTGAATAATTCAAAAAAAATCACATCTCTTCTAATGTTGGTAGTCCACACGTGCGCAAGAGATGTATTATCATATACAGATGGATATAATTGTATGAAGTTAAATGATATATTATATATATAACCCATATTTATTTCATTAATTTCTTATATAAACAATACTTACATTTTTACCACCATAAAATAGAAATTGTGATGAAAAACAATGAACACTACAACATAGAAATAGAATGATGTATATACACATGAAAGATGTGGTCTATTCCTTGATGTTGGAAAACACAAGGAAAATAGCTTTAGGAGATAAAAATAACACACACACACATATATATATATATATTTAAGTGACATATTATTTTAAACATGGTATAATATATTTACATGGTGTATAAGAATAATTAAATTGTAAATATTCAGAAAAAAAGATTACATATTCTTCAGTGTGCCTCATTTAGACCCATAATAAAGACCATTGGAATAGTCATTGAAGAATACCGAAAATACTAATTTATTTATACGTAAATTTAGAGGAAAATTGGAAATGTTTTTCTAAATATAGAGGAATAAATGAAAATTAAATCAAATAAAGAATGGGTTTTCATTTATAAAGAAATAAATAGGAATCACTTGAAATTACTAAAAAGATAAAAATATAATTAATTCATTAGGATGAAAAATTTACCCAAATGGAAAAAATAAAATAGAATGATGATAATATCCAAATATCATTTGAAATTGATATTTTGACATATTTGGGATTTATTTTAATACTTTTAGTTTTTTAAACCCATTGTCAGTATATTTTAATCATAACCATGTTGAATATTTTTGTGAATAATTGTTTACAATTATATATATAAGGTGAAAATTGACATATAAATGGACATGAGAAGATATTTTTGACCATTTTTTATCGTACTTTCCCTAATTCATGATTTAAATTATTTAAAAAATAATTATTAAAACATCATCTTCCATAAACTACCAATATGTTCATATTTCTACTAATAATTTACATTATCAATAATTTCAACAAGATGGTAATTTAATAAGAATGTAAAACAATCAAAAAACCATATTTTGTTATATTTTTTAAAAATTTAAATGATCACTATAATCTATGATTTTTCTTAAATTGATTATTTTAAAATAACTATTATTTTCAATTATTTTAGGAATAAATATATTAGTACTGAGGAATAATGTAAGGTTATAATTCAATTAATAAAAATTTTAAGTAAATTAAAATGATAAAAGATATTATTTTTATATAAAATATTATATAAAAAAATCATGCCTTTTTTGATTTTGAAAAAAATAGAGATATTAAATTCAAGAAAATGATATTTTTTAATTTTCATTATATAATAAAATATAAGATTAATTAACATGAGAAAATGGAACCATATTTCCATGTAATCAAATTTGATATTTCCATAGTCAAATTTCTTTCATCATATGACATATTTTCCAGTTTTTTGTTGATTTTATGACCTTATCTTGTTGATTAAAACCTTTTTATCAAATTTATCCTTTCAGATAAGACACATTTTTACAAACATATGTATACATAATTATGAATAATAAATGGGAAAATATTACAAAAATATATCTCATGATTCCAAAAATGGTATAAAATATTTCTCGAATAAATATATAATGATAGATGAAGTCAATTTTAATAAAAATGTATAAAAATGAATGAAAATTGAGGTATCTTCTCCACCCAAGTTCCCAAATATATGTTCCCTAATATGGTTCATTTCATGACCTCATGTGGAAATCCCTACACACCCAAGGCTTCAAACTAGTAGCTAGTCTCTAATATTAATCATTAATAGAATATAGACTCTTTATCAAAGTAAAATAATAGTAGAAAAATATATCAATAACCCTGATAATAATAGAAAATTACAAATAATGAATATACCTCACATTAAAATCCAAAAACAAAGAAAATTTATAAAACCAAGGATGTAAATATTTCATGAAATATAATTCTTAGGAGTCAAATGAAAACCCAAAATAAATGTACTCTAAAAACACCCAAGTGGGTCATGGTTTCATCTATGGATCCATCATCTATAATCTATCTTGAATCCCAACTCATAAATTCATCATATGTCACCTTCCCTTATCCTTTCCTACAATCCATAATTATAATAGGGTACCAAACTACGATGTGAGTATGTTGTGAGTAAAACTTAGTTGGGTACCACCAACATTGTCTAATGAAATATCATGTATATAACTATATATGTGATTATTTAAAGAATAATAGATAAATTATAATAGTAAACAAGTTCTACATGAATTATTGTTTAGATAACCACATTCGACCTCCGATTAATGGTGACACCCATGCCAATTATACATAACTAATCCCATTCCAAAGTCTACACCATAAATGATACTGATTTTATAAATATTTCCTTCATGGTATTTAATTACTTAATAAAATTATAATTTCATTTTACTACGTTGGAGGATATATTTGGGTATCATTATCAAGGATTCATAGAACGTTAGTATGGCATCATTATCTCAGAAACAAGTACAACCTATAAATCAATAGTATGATGGGTACTCAGATCATTAGTCTAGAACCAAAATAATAGGTACATGTAGAATTAGTACAAAATCAATTTACATGGATGCATCAGGGGCCTCGATAAACATTCTGGCCACCCATGGATGAGTGGTACCTTTCCAACACCGACATATAATTTTTCATATATATATATATATATATAATGGTTCAATATTAATAATCCTTCTATCAACCACTCTCTATATGATAATATTATATTTTCAACATACCCATTTAACCCAATTACCATCAATCATCTTACATCTCATTGACAATTCCATTTTATACCAAATAATAATTTTCACACTGTTAAAAATTCATTATATTCACATAACGTTAATTTCAAAAACCCTAATATTTTTTAATTCATTCTGTTATAAAAATTTCAAGGAAATATTTTCACACCCCATCGGATTACATCATTCAATATCTTGTAAAATTCAATGGATCCAATGGGATTACTGAATGGTCTCAATATTAATATATTTGTAATTAAAATTTTCATATCAAAGCTCAATTTTGTAAGAAGGAAACACAATTAAAAAATAATTACACTTTAAAAGGTATCAATACAATGTAAAATACCATGTTGAATGTTATCTATTGAAATGTTGACAAACTCCAACCCAAATTTGTTTTAGAATAGTCGAAATCACTATAGTTGTTGAAAAAAGAAGACACTGCAATCCTTATGACCTGGTCTTGTATCTACAATACATCAATATATCCAACCATAATACATAAATATTTCCCTCATAGAACATGGATCTATATATAGTAATAGATCTATGTTTTACGGAAAATATAAATAATTGATCTAGAATGAATATCCATGAATAGAGATAGAATGAAGAATCTGGATATCCAATGAGATTTGAATCACATAAAAACTCTCCCATATCAAATTGAATCATGTATAATGGAATCGAGTAAAATGGTTTCTTTATATATCAATGATTATGGGAATTATAAGGTCGTATGACTTTAATTAAGATTATATAAAATTTTATGCTCTCAACTTAATGATACATGGTGTGAAAAACCATGAATCAAGTTTGTGTTTCCATTATCTCAATCCAACCCCTCTTATGATTGAAACACATTATTAGATAAGTGATGAGTCAACTTGTTTTTTTCTCTATTCTATGTTTCATGGATTAGGGGGGTGACTCATAGTTTTTCCTTACCATGCACAGTCCCATGGATTTCCAATTTTTTTAAAATTCACCTAAAATGATCCATTGATAAGGAATAATAAATTGAGAAAAACAAGGGTAAAATAATACTAAAAATGAGTACAACTCATCTCTTGTTTTATCGACATCATACAATATCAGTAACTAATGAAAACATTTTCCTTGAGTTAGAATCCCATGAATCGGTAAACATACAATGTCAAAAGGCCATAAAAATATTCCACAATATCGACTTCACTCACCCGTGATTCTTCCTGAACATGATCATGATTCCAATTCATTTAGAAATATGGTGTGGTATTTTACTATAAAATAATCTCACTATGATCTACAACACAAATGTAATTCCTCCCAAAGGACGTACTAGCCTTAAGCACAACATCATTAAAAAAGATTAAATGAGAAGGGTTTGAGTGATACAGACAATGTTGTGACCCCTGAAAAACATTTTGAATTAAACTCTACCTCACTAGAATATCAAATGAATATTATATATATATATATAATTTTATACCCTATCATAAATCGTCTCACTATCCTAGATGTCATATTTCCTTACTACCAAATCTAATATTGTGACAATCTCTACGACACCTGATGGAATCTCCAGTCTCCCATTATAATGTCAATATATTTTTCATGTAGATCTAGATTAAAATTACATATACTATATATGCAAGCCATGTTATTTTGAATTAACTAAAAATTTTCAATGTCTCTCATATGATACATAGTCCTAATAACTCTAAATCATCAGACATTGTCCAATGTAATGGTGATGTGTATTTACTACCATAAAGCTCCTCATATAGTGCCATCACAATAGTTTCATGATTACTATTTTTATAGTTATACTCAACCAGTGAAAATTGATTCTTCCAATATCCAACAATGTTATTATTAATTCAAGTAGCACGTACTCTATCACATGAATAATATGATTTTATTTCCCATATGTCTGTGGGTGAAAATATGTAATCTTAAAAAACTGATTACCCATTTCCATTTTTTAACCTTTCTAGATGAACCATTTAAAATAATTATAATTATTTTATCTATACTTTACAATAACCTATAAAGATAAAAAATTTGAAAAAAATTTATATCACACAACTAATATATTATGAAAATATCCATAATTGGATAGAAATTGGTTCATTTTCAACTACTCCACAATCATCCATATACAATCATTCTTCTGAGGGATCCTTAGATGACCTACCCAAAATTCCATGGTAACATCGTCCCATTTCAAATTTAGGATTGGAAAATGTTTTAGAATCTTTAATGTTTTTTTGATTCTCATCCTTTAATTGTTTAGTGGTGTAGCATCATGTCACAAAACATGTAATCACATTTGTAATTCCCTTCATCCAATATTATCTTTTATGATCATGATACAACTAATTATATAGAGGGTTCACTTCCTACATCAATGCATGAGAAACCTGAATTTTCTATTTTCTCCTATAATTCACAATTTCAACAATATCTCAAACATAAATGATCTAATCCTCATCTAAAATTCAATTTTTTGGTGGCTCGACAACTTTTATAATTTAACTAAATGAAAATACTTTGGATCCTCATAAACCATCTCCTATAATATGATCAGAAGAGTATTCTAAATTTAGAATGACACAAGGGCCATCTAATCCAACAACTATTTAACATGAATATGCATCTCAGCTAGAAAAGATATTATTTTTACATCCTACATTAACTCATAGACTTCACGATTCTTGGTCTTCTGACTCAATGCATCAGTAAAACTATTCCCCTTCCCATGAATTTTGGCTGGATAAAAATAAAAAATGAATTCATATACTCAACCCATCTTTGAAGTTAAAGATTCAAATATTGTTTATAAAAGATGTACATCAAACACTTGTGGTTTGTATAACTAAAATACATTTGACGCACATGAAATGCCTTCGACACATTAATTAATAATACACCATGGACAATTTGATATCATGCATATAATAATTCAATTATTCTATAATCAATGGTTTTGATCCTACATGATGAATTTATCACTCCATATCAAAACCTTCACATGTCCAGTCAATGATTCATCAAAAAACATGCTATAATACATAGACACTTCATATAGAATAATTATATATGTAGTGGTAAAGTACTTATTTAACACTCTGAATGAATTTTCGAATGCTCTAGGGTATTCAAAATTTTTACCCATCTTGGTAAATCCCATAATATGTTTATTCTTATAAAAAATTTATAGAAATAATCTCCAATAATAGTCCATTAAACCCAAAAACCAATATATATTTAAAACATCAATCAGATTAAGCCATGGAAAAAATGACAAATAATTATATGGGTTCACTAAAAATCCTTCCTCAGATATTTTTAGAGTGGTTAATTAAACATTTTTTAACAAAAATGAAACATTTATTGATTTTTTTAGCTGAGGATATCCCTTTTTAGTCAAGACGATGTCTTGGTGTTGGTCATGATATTCATGTTTCTTGGAGTACGACAAGATTTCCTAAATGAAAACAACAAAAAACTAGTCCATTAATGATTGGACGATTCAGTTCATTATTTCATTAAAAATTGTAGGATTTTTTTTCAATATATATGGCATTACAAAAACTCATATAATAAATCGATTGTCATGAAATAATTTTTTTGTATGTCATAATGTCACACTCTCAACTGATGATACATAAACCATAAATCAGTCATGAAGAAAAAACAATCATTCTTAAGTAATACAAAAATATCACAAATATGAGGAAGATGATACAAGTTCATAACAATCATTCTATTGAATATCCTATATCCTATTAATATGCTCAATGCTCTATCGACGTTCATGAAAAACAAAATAGGAGAACCCGATGGCGATGTACTCAGACAAAAAAACATTTATACATAAATTCATCAAGATCAATCTTATGATATTGAATTTCATTTGGGTGTATTGGATAAGAAAGAATAAAAAATAGTTCATCTTAAATAATGGAATCAATTGTTATGCCAACATACCATTATGTTCTAATCCTTAATATGTTCTTAAGAAACACATCAAAAAATGATCAACTATCGAAGGAAACAAATTATGCTTCACACCCCCATCAGCAAATAGAAGATGCACAATATTAGTGGTATGATCCACCAGTTGACAATAGATTTTACCCAAATGGTGTTCTAGTATATCCCTTTATTAGAAATAAATATATAGTTGACCATCAAGATATGTGAACGGTATACTCTCAAGGTAATAAACAATGTTTTCTTGGAATGATACCATATGAACCATGCCCAAAATTATTTCAAAACCTAAGAAATCTAGTATTTATACATTATGGGAAATGATACTTTCTGACCTCAAGAACACACCATTTTTATTGATATATTATCTCATTAACCATACACCTAATTGAGTATCAAACATCATAACCCCACACACAAACTCCACCGTTAGTCTCAAAAGATAAACATGATGAGTGGATTTATATAATGTAAATTTGATCTATAAAATAATGAACTAGAAAGTATATAAGATACATGAATTGTTCATACAATTATAGATGGACTAGACTCACAATCCACAAGATAATGTTTAACAACATTCAGATGATCTATCCCTCAATACTATAATAAAATCTATGTCCTATATTATACACATCTCTTCTGATCTATGTTCTCCGTCCCTGAAGGAGCATGATTTCCACCCTAACTACACCAAAACATAAAAAACTATCTTCTATACCATTATGATGTAAAATTCACCCTTCTTGAATTTGGGTTCAACATACATCTTTTATCACTACAAATTTATTGGTGGATCATATAGTTCCTCTTTAAGTGTCTGATCGTTCTACATTATCACCACTCCACATGTAGTCGGGGACAATAACCATGAATGTGATCTATCCTACTACATTGATGGTAAAACTCTCAATTACTCCTTAGATCAACTGATCCTTACTACATCATTCAGTTTTATCCAATGTTCTATTTAACATTTTTTTAACAATACATCTAATCCTATATAGACTAACTTATTAGTCATCCAACAAAATCAACATTTCTTTCACTATAATCCCCATCAAATTAACACCCATAAAACTATTTCGGTTCATTTAATCATAATTTTTTTTAAAAAATATAATATCATAGGAATTAATCTCACATTTACGTCCATAATATATATTTATTTCCACATCGACATCACCTTACAATAGTTCATGAATAAATGGTTTATAAAATTGAAGAGGAAAATATTGTCCATCAATAAAAAAATTTCCTTGTTAAATAACAAGAAATAAATCACCCTCTCCAATATTAGAGTCTCTAGGTAATGTTTTTTTTAGAAAATTAAATGGATGTATTTCAATAACAATCCCTCTAACTACTCTTCTAGGACCTAAATATCCTTCCAGCACATTTTTGGTCCTCATATCAGATAGGATAATGGCTTGAATCATTTCCTCTGAGGAGTCTCTATGTGTTCTAGGATATTCTAGATAGGCTCAATCCAGAACATAGATACCTCATTC
Source organism: Viscum album (assembly GCA_963277665.1). NCBI lineage: Eukaryota > Viridiplantae > Streptophyta > Magnoliopsida > Santalales > Viscaceae > Viscum > Viscum album. The sequence continues at coordinate 325,639,274 of OY728156.1, forward strand.
CCAACCTATGATAATTGTCAAAGCTTATTTCTGTATGAAATCATTGGTCATATATAAAATATTTTTCACATCCCTCATTGTGTTACATTCCATTAAAAGAATAAATCTAGTGACATTCCAATATAACACCTATTACACCCTTTCACCTCGAACTATATGGGCCCAATTTCCACCTTCTTGAGTATCATTTCAATTAATTTCTTCCTATCATCAAGCTAAAAAATGTTTCCATGAAGTCATATATCTTCAATTCTGGTGACAAGTATTATGATACATATCACATCATGGATACATTTGTAGAATATGAAATCTCATAAATCCAAAAGATGATATCTCACCAAAACTACCCCATGAAAAAACTTTTGGTACCATCACCACTACCAACCCTCCCTAACCAAATACAAAACCAACAATAAGAAAATAAATTTCTATATTTATTATTTTTCCTTTAGAAACAACTTTTAACCATTTTAAAGTACAACTCATAAAATATTTCAACAGTTATAATTTCATCATTAGGAAATGTTTACATTAAATTAATTGAAAAAATAAAATAATTTACATTTCCCAAAACCGAATCAAAAATTTATTTTTTATGAATCGCTATTATGATTCATAAAAACTAGATCCCTAACAACCTAGAATGATTCATGAATACTAAACCCTCAAAAAATTCTTTTCCACAAGTAAAATCATATAAAAAATCACATCACACAATAAGTGAATCTACCAATTTTTAATAACATTAAATTTTAATATATAAAATCCCAAACAATAATCCATCTGTGGGAATATGGGTTTTCCCTCATAAATGGGTTATCTAATCCAATGAAAATGATCATTTAGATGACCCAACTAATTCTAGTCACATGCATATATTTACAAACTACCATAATAACTATAATGAAAATAAAAACTCAACTAAAACCTATTTTTAGTATCGCTACTTGGGATTCACAAATGGGTTCCCTGATCCAGTTCAGGACATGACATCATGCATGCCATATCATATTCCAATTACTTATATCAAGCGGCGTGTGTCTAATATGTATCGTGGGGTGACTATACCAACTTTATTATTTTCATTGTTTTGGGATTTTCCATATCGTATTTAAAAATAATTCACCCCATATGATGGCTCAAATGAGGTGAAACATTTTCCATAGAAAACATATTGGTTTTCCCGACATGTTCACCAACAGTGCACAATACCAAATGCATAAAAAATTCATCCAATTCACCTGAAACTACTCTTTGAAAATGATAAATAAATTTAATAAATAAAATCGTATTGGATTCCTTGAAAATGAGTATGATACATAAAAATAACGGTCAGGGTCATACAATAGTTTAAAAAAAATATTTTTATTTATAAAAAATAATGTATATAAAAATAATTAATCATCCTGATTAAAGTCGGAAAAATTAGATTATTTTAAATTATAAATCATAAAATAAAATAGGAAAATTAAATTAGTTTATATTATGAAAACCATTGATATCATTTTAATGTTCTGTATTTTTTACAACTCACTAAAAAATCAATAAATGTAAAAAATCACAAAATTTCTCCCTATTTTTTATTGGATATTATGAATTCAATATTATTTGGTACTTATATAAATAATTATTTAGATGGTTTAAATTAATTTTTTTCCCTACTAGGTTAATTTCTTTAAGTGGTGGGGAGTCTCAGGGTGTGATAGATTAAAACAAGGACACCTTATGGTCATATTATATCATTAAAAAACAATATTATATCCCTTTCATATAGTAATGTATGAACCGAAATGAAATCATGCTAGAGAAAGAGTGATTTTACATTATTAACCCTCACTGGGTTACTTCCTAGAACATACAATGATAATGTTCTTATGTATCAAATTTACTACGGATCAATGAAAATTGATGGTTTGTACTAGATCATTTATATGACTAGGATCACCTCTTTTAGAATGTTTTGGGACATCTCACTACTTCCCAAGGGTACCTCCCTCAATCTCTTCTTCATGGTCTCACTACCAGTTGAACTGATGACGTTCTTCCTTTCATGTTAATCAATAATCTGTATTGGATCCCAAAATAGTTTTTTTAGATATAGGTCCCATAATTATAGGTAGATTATATGTTGAAAAACGTTTTTGGATTGTCATTATCTTTGGTGAAAACATATTGAGTGAATAGTAACACATTCTTGAAAGGTGGAACAAAATTCTCATTATAGTATAAACAATAACTACCTAGCCATTGGCATGATCTCCAGGATATGCCTAGTCTTCATTTCACTACCTTGAATATGGTAGTGAATAAAATCATTCGGAATGTATTTTCAAATGATACAGATCCTCTCTCTTATTCAACTCCATCAAAATTAAGATATTTTAATGGCACAACTCATAGGGTAATTTAAACACATATCTCATTATCTTGGACTCTAGTGTAATACCCTTGCGTGAGGCCCAGATGAAAAAACCCTTGCATGATATTTTTCCACATACCAATTCATGAGATCCTCATGAATAATCTTTTGCACAAGATCATGGTGTTACACCGATTTCAAAATTTTGTTGAGATCCCCATGTGTGTCCCCATTTTCTATTTTTGTAAGATCCTTTTGCAAGACCCCATTCATGTTTTTTAGAAGATCTTTGTATGATAACCATTTCACGCTTTAAACAATATCTTTTTGTGAGTCCCCTTTTGCGGATTGTGATATATCATATTTCATATCATGTGTACCACTTACCCAATGTAAATCGGGTATATTCCATCGTAATATCTCTCCATGAAACTCCATTTCAATATCTCATCACGAACCTCCTCCTTGAATGTCGCATCAAATAAATATTTTAGTAATTACGTCCTCAGTTTTTAAGGATGGTTTAATGGTTATTTATATGAATAAATCTAGTGCCTTAACTCAAAAAATTACAGATATCCTTCTGATACACAACCACAGAATAAAAATTAATTTCTCCATGAAAATTTTATCATGGGATTAATGGACACTCATTTGATGTGTAGTAATGTTATATTGTTTTTCATGGAATAATCCATCATGAGATCCAAATAAAATCATGAGTGTTGTTTGATATCCCATTGCATGATCCAAAAAGAATCATCAATGTACAAAGGTTCCTATAACTGGATTGAAATATAACCATGTTCTTCACTTGATACAATCACATCATTCAATGTTAATGATACAGTCATGATATTTTGAAAGCCCATAAGATACCACCATAATTTACACATTTTCTCTATTTTCATGAACCTAATGAGACCTATTTAGATAATAAAACTCTATGATATCACTTCAATAATTCATGATCCATAATATAAAACATATATCCGTAGAATTATATGATACATTCATGGTTTTTTACAGATCATTAAAATCGCCATTGCAAGATATTCTACATTCATGTTTTAGGTGAGACTAGTAGTTCTCCCTTACATGAGATCTTAAATTTTTACTCTCCATGAGATTAAATAGTTTTCCCTTGCATGAGATCAGACATTCATGATGACCCTTTATGAATTTATGGACATATATCATTCATCAACAACCTAAAATTTCTCCCACAAACACAATGATCCCAAAAAAACTATAAGGTGAGAATATTTCCTAAAAATACCCCCTTTGGTTTTGTTTAAAGCTCTTCACATTTCGATAAAAAAATTAAAGCCTCATCTATATTCTAAAAGAAAATTAGTACTTTCAATATCAACACACACTCTAAGCCAGCATGAGCCATGCTCAGTGTGTGAATCAAGGGAACCATTCAATGTTCATCAGTGAATCACATCATTCCAAAACCACTAAATTTATTTTATTAAAAAATTATCTGTTATGATATATAAACATTGAATGTCCATATTTAGAATAATTATATTTAAAACTCTCTATACTTCACTACTCCCCCTATTAGCTTCTCCCCCTATCGTGACTAAGACATTTTTTTTCACCTTTTATTGACATAATTTTTACCCCTTTGTCAACGAACCTATAGGTCACTTGGTTTTGGTCTGCAACATAGTAATGATCTGAGGTGAGAATATTAAGGAAACACACATCAAACCTCTTGAATAGGGGTCCCATATCCAGATTTTTTTATGTGTGGGGATTCTATTGAAATCCAAGATCCAGTCAATGATAATAAAATATTTCATTGTGTCATTATGTTGTTAGTAAATCATCAACATGTACTTTTATAGGCACATTGTCCAACATCAAAATAACTTTCACCACATTATCCTTTATAATATTATACATAATTTAAAAGTGACTTTTCCTTGAGGGATAAAATGTATTTTTTCTATGATTTATATGACAAGAATTTTCATAATGGATTTTGATTGGAGTCTTGAATTAAACTCTCATATATTTATGTTAATACTTTATCAAAAAAAACCACAGGTAAAATTGAGTGGTAGTAATATATTCAGATTCTATGGTGTTTAATGAAATGAAAGATTGCTTATTTATTACACAAAAATACACAATCCACCCGGATAGAATGTACTACCTAACGTTGATTTTCTTTCATATACCTAATCATCCCTATTTTCATATGTATATCCCAATAACTCTAAATAATATTTTTCAATTCATAAGAACGTGAAATTAATCATGCCCTAGATATACAAAATTATACTCTAAAATTCTTCTACGTGGGTTTCCTTTATATTAATTTTCTACCATGATTTGTTTCATGATAAAAAAAATATAGGGTCTTGTTGCTATCACAGACAATAGACATCCAATTATTTTCCAGCATTCTATGAAATTAACTACATTTAATTCTTCATCATGTGATAGTTTTATCTGACTATCCACTATATTCAACATCTCATTGGAGTTATCTAAATGAAATCTCACGTGTTTCTACATAATGAAAATAAAACATTTACATACAATGATTTGAAATTATTTAAATGTTGTATTCTTTCAATACCACAAATTTAATTATTTCTCTATACGTTGGATACACTATAGCCTTGTTTTATATTTATACTAATTTTAAGACCAGTTCCTTCTAGAATTTATATCGTAGGTCCTTTTAAATAAGCATTATTATGCATATGATGTTGGTGATCTTATTTCCCCTCTCAACCTCTTCATTTTGTTAAGGTAAAATTTATAATGAATAATTATTCATTATAGCTTATTTCTCATGAAAATAATCCACCTGACCATTTTTGAATTAAATTACATTATTAGTATGTTACATTATAATATTTTGTCAATGTATCCTTTTAGTTTCTCTCGAATAAAATTCTTTGCAACTGAACAAATCATGCTTCTAGGAAATGAAAAATAACCCTAAGTTACTATTCATATAATCATTGAAAAGAATATAATACCTCTTCACATTAATGGTTTTTTGAAATATTGTTCATTATACTTGTTCATTAACCAATTAAAGCACTATATTTTACTTTTCCCTTTTTCCGTTTATGTCTTTCAGATGATCTTGCCTTGTTGATAAGCATCACACATATGAGTACAGTCAGCCGATAGATTTAGGATATAATGAGTTCATCAAAATTGACCAGATCTTCATGGGTTTGGTAAGAATATATGTTTATGTAGTTTATTCAATAACATGGTTTCGTCCCCATTAGATAGAAGACACAAATGTTCTTCTCAACTAACATGCTATGGATTCCAGATTATTTTTTTTTCATGTAGATAAAAAATTCACATTCATTGATGATGCAAATAGTCTATGTAAATATTTATAATTACACAAGTCATATAATTGGATGAACCTAATTTTTTTTACTTATACCTTCCATAATGAAGACATCAACAATTATTATTTATTTCCACCAAATTTTCCTTCTCTGGATGGAATATTCATTAGGACATTAGCATTTCCAAATTTCACAAGACCTTTGTTGCCATGTTGTATTCCTGTAAGAAAATTTATATTTCCATTCATATGTGATTTCCACCCACTATCTAGTATCAATACACCAGAACAATCTGATTCTTTAAGGGAAATCATTAGAAAAACTTTATATTCAACGGTTTTATTCCATATTTGTGTTTTTGTCTTTATACCTAGCATGGAATTATAATATTGATATTCCTCATAGTAAGATGAACTAGATTCATCTTTCAAATCTAAAAATTGATTTATATTTATCATCTCATTTGATGATACAACGATCTACTTAAAATGAACACATTTAGTATGCTTCACCACATTTCTCTAAATTGTTGAAGAGTAATAACTTGCATGTTAAAAAATCCTCCACACATAAAATAGTGACCATCATATGATATCCTAGAATTTTTAGATTTGTATGGATATATCATTTGGTCATATTCCTTTTGGTACCTCTTGTCTATGGAACATATATTTTATGATTATCCCATCATTCAACAACAATATCATCTCATGCTGGGTGCATTCATATGTGTCTATAATGCACTACAAGTTATCCATTGGGTTCTCAGTATCTTCTAGTTTTTATATGTACCCAAATATATTTTCAATATTAGAATAGGTTCATGTTTCCTACCATCAAACACAAGTAGATACTTTTTTCGATCAAGCCGCTTATTATCCATACATCTCGATTGAAATTCTTTTCCACTCTTATAGACCTTTATTCTAGAATTTTATATTTTTCATTTCCTACATGTTCTTGTTTCCTAATCGAATATAGTGATTCAAGTGTTATTCTTGATCCTTAACACTTCTTGAATGGCCTATGACTTCCTCTTCAATTTAGTCGATGAATTTTATTTGATATTTTCTAGAGTTAGTCAAACAATCAATTTCTTTTTTCTATTATAACATTTGGATCTTGTACTTAACAACATTTTATGGTCTCTTTGGAATTGAATAATTCAGTTTTTCAATTTATTTATTCATATTAGACTTCTCTTATTTCAATTTTGACATATAATGTTTGGCTTCACACACTAATTTTTTGGATTTCTTTGTTTTGACTCTCTATACATCTATCTACTCAATAGTGGATCCTAATTTATCATTCATATAAAATATTTTATCATCTTGTACATGATAATTATAGTTTTCTTACCTTTTCTAGGGGAAAAAACTTGGACCATATAATATTTACCACACCATTTTTAGTTATCCAAATATTCATCTTAATATACATATGATCTGTCATTATATAGTAAAATAATATTTCCATTTTTGATGAAATTTATCATGAAGATTTATTTAACAATTTAATATGTGGAAGTGTCAGTCCATGAAATATTTACACAAATATCATCATCTTTGTTAATATTATCGGTATACAAATCTTTAAGATTCCTAATCATTCCACAATAAAATCATGCAAGTTATATTTTCCTTTTTAAATTTGAGTTTCTGCTTTATAGAATATTAGAATGGAATTACATAAAATCGTTAATCAATTACTCTTCATAACCTTAATCAATGTTGATATTATTCATGGCCTTGAATTCCACCTCTTTAGACACATATGTTTTCATAGATTCATTATCTTCATTTAAAAATATCATATGAGATAAGAGTTATATGTAAACTATCCAATTCCTGATCATTTTGATCTTTATCTTCCAGATTAAAATTGTTCAAATTTAATTATGGTGGAGGTTATATCAATATTTTCATAGAGAAAATTATGTCATCATTAATTTCAATGAAACTATTCATGATATTTATAGGAAAATTCACCATATCATTGAATGAATCAATAGACTCCTTTGGGTTCATTATCATATCCTTATACATGTTCCTTCAAAACCACATATTTGTTTCTCTGAATTTTGAGTCACCATCAATAATATTTATCATCTTTGACACCATATCACATGAAAAAACACATGAAACCACCTTTGTATATATTTCATTGGATAGGTATCCCTTGAAATAATTGATTCCTTTATCAACATTATCTTATTCCCATCACTCTACTTCTGATAGTCCACCACTATCAAAATGATCCAAAATAAAATAGATCACTACTGTAATGAAATCGATTCCTAATGTTTGGATATAGTGATACATCCATGTTTTCCTCAATTTAACAATATTTACATTGATGATCAGAATCCCATTATGATTAGTGGCCTCCATTGAATCCCCATAGAGATAAGCACCAAAATTAACCATTATAACTCATAAAAATTGTTATCTCATCTTCATTAAATCCATTAAGGGGTGAATCAGGGTAATATAGATTAAAATCATTAACCCATTATATCATATTCCATTACTAATATAATAATATTATCTTCATTTCACATATCAATTTACGAACCAAAATGAAATCATGCATGGGATAGAGTTATTTTAAATGATCCTCCCACAATATGTTTTGTCCAAATAGAAAACATGACAAATGTGCTGATGTAGAAAATTGTTGAGGCTCTCATCCAATTCGTGGTTTTGGGTAGATCACTTCAATGTCAAGGATCACTACCTTTACAATGTTTAGGATTAGTGCACTGTATCCAACAATTCACGTCCTTAATCTCTTACTCATTATCTCACCAAGGGTGGAATGGATCGAGTTCTACCATTCTCATTTCTCACTACTCTAGAAAAGAACCTCATATTATTTATGCACATGTAAGTACCCAAATGATCACTATTTTATACATATACAATTGTACATAAATTTTATATTGAATTTTTCATGGGCCACTACTTTACTTATTTAAAAACTCATGGATCCAACACTTCTATATTCCGTACAAGTGTACCATATTTATCTTTTTTGTAGAATAAAAAATTACCTTGAATTTTGAAACATCTCCAATATATTAAAAGTGTTAAATTCACTACATAGAATGTGTTAGGAAATAAACTCCTTCTGAAATAATATTTGATTGTTTATATTCTATATATTATTCTTCTAATTAAATATTAATATTTGATAGCGGTACCACTCACAGGGTAATGTAGGGACATATTTCCTTGATCAAGACTCTAGTGAGATACTCAAGGTGAGACCTTAATAGATAACCACTTGATTGAGATCCTGGTGTGTACATTTTCATAAGATCCTACCACATAACATGTTCCATGAGGTCTTGGTATGATGCCCCCTTTTCTCTTTTTGCAAGATCCTAGTGCGAGACCCCATTAGGGATTTGGAAAAGATCATAGTGGAAGAACACCTTTTCACATTGTCCAAGGAATTGATGCAACAACCATTTCATTATATTAATGAGATCATTGTGCGAGCCCCAATTAATTTTTTTCAAAGGACCCCATTTCATATCATGTTAAATACTTACACAATGAAAATCATGTATATTCTTTTCTGAGATATCTCTAAAAAACTCATTCTCAAGATCAATTAGAGAACTTATTTCTTGGAAATTTATTCAAATAAATAATTTCATAAAAACATATATGTTCATTAAGGATAAGTTAGGGGTATATATAGGCATAAATATACATAGAGAACTCCAAAAATCGTGGAAAAATATCCACGTCACCATGAAAGTAATTAGAATCAAGCACTCTGTGAACCTCATATTGTAAGATCAAAAGTCATATTAAAATAGATATTTTTGTATTATTCATGTTATTTCAAGGATCCATCACAATATCCAAATACAATAATGAGTGTTGTGTCAGATCAGATTGTGACATCCAAAAAAATCAATTGTGCAACATAAGATCCCATCATGATATCCAAAAACTATCATGTTATTCAGAAGTTCCTTGAATAATATTTAATGTCAATAATGTGGTAAAATGATTTCAATTGACCATGGGATACCACCATCATATTCTTAATTTATTTTTTTCATGAACTTCATGAGAAACCATCAAACATTCTCACTATATGATATTGTTTAAAAAATCTCACTATGAATGATCAGACATATATCCCTCTCACGAGACTAGACATTCACACATTTTTTACAATATCAAGAAATTAACTCTTAATGAGATAGGCCATTCACTATATTATTGGGATTATACAATACTTGATTGCGTGAGATCAGATGTACACACATTTCATGTGATCAAACAGTTTTCCCATACATGAGATCAGACGTTCATGCTAACTATTCATGCCTTCATTGATAGATGGTATTAATCAAATACCTCATTCCTTGTGAAAAAAAATAAATCATCCAACAATAAAATTCAAGGAATATTTCTTCCTAACATTAATTTTAATATTCATCTCATAATATAATAAAACCCATTTTTGAGGAAAACATATTTTTCAAACATAAATTAACATTTCTAAAAATTGATTAATTATATAATATTTCTTAAGTAAACTTTTTTATTTACATCAGTAATCTATATATAAATATAAAACAATGTGGTAAATCTAAATAAAACCAATAAATTTAATGGTAACGTTGTAATATATCATAATTAATTTTATGTCTAATGTTTTATGTCAAAAATGTTGTGGATCAGTTTCAATTCATATAATTTGAAATATATTCTAAAAATTCATGGTTTAATATTCTAACCACAATAAATCAATTTCTCCCCCAAATTATTTTTCTATAAAATGATGATTTGAAATTTGAAAATAAATATGTTAAATACTGAAAATATACAAATTGATAAAAACTATCACAGAAAAGGGGATGTGGGAAATCAAATGGTTTCTAGAAATAAAACGTAATCAGTTTCCCAGATTTGGAAAACATTGGTTTGACGAAAATATATAGACAGGCTGGAGAAACAGTCCATATAAGTGAAAATAAATATTGATAAAGAACATGCTAATGAGAAATTTAGTGACAAAAAAACAAAAAAAATTAGGGTGTAAAATGAAAAACATTTATTTATAAATGAAGGTAGAAGAATAAATTTTTTATTTCAGAAAACATTTCATATATTATTTTATAAGTCATGTAGTAATTAATAAATCCTAAAAATATAATATACCAAAAATTAAGGATTATTTAAAATCAAATCATATGTATAACAACCATGTTTTCAATTTAGAAATTGTTTGTCATCATTTTATAAACTACTCAATAAGAAGAATATATCTAGGTGACATGAATGATAAATGTTTCTCTTCAATTTCAATGGATCCACTAATATCCCTTATAAGAGTATGTATATTTGGAATCAAATAAATGATGAGTTTATAATACCTAGTATTTAAACATAATACATTTCAACATCATTTAAAGTATTTGAATTTCCTTTCAAATCTCCCATTTAATTCATATTTCGTAATGTTCTATTGATGCATAGTATATTACATTGAATAATTACTCCATTATTTATATTTATAAAACTCTATTAGTTAATTAATTATTTTACATACATAAAATATCTATATGTCCACTTTCATTGAAATTAAAAAAATAATCATCCCATTGAGCAATTACATGTGTGTTTATTTTCAAAATTATCACTATGTGATGTACTATCATTTCAATCGTTTCATTAACATCATTTAGTTTTTCATAGTCACAATTAATCTATTTATTTATTTGACATAAATAAAAATATATGATATGGAAAATTAATTCTAAATTATTGTGGAACTAGATACCCTATCATCATATGTTGAATGTGATTGAGGTACTAGTTCCATTTTAGAGTATTTTCTTAATCCCATTAAATAAAGTATCAATGTTAAAATTCTAAATGAAATTATTATCAATAGTATAACATGATAATCTTGTAATTTCATTGTAATATAGAACAAAACATTCCTCTAATTTGTGTATTAGATTCATTAATTTTTAATCAATATCATATAATTCCTTTAATGTAAATTTTTTCTCATATAATTTAACTTGAAATTATATCCATCAGTTACTTTCAATTTCATCAACCTTTACAGTGTTCTAGATTAATGACAATAATTGATCAACTTCTCCATTTAACCAAAAAACTTCTAGAATAATATTTTATCTTTAAATTTTTGAGAACGATATGAATATTTTTTGAGTTTATTAATCCATTATTACATACCAATGGATTAATAGATACCTTATAATATAGAGGCTTCTACTACACCATGAAATAATAAATAGTTTAATCATGTTATGGTATAAAAATTTGTAAAACATAAGAATGGTTATTATTTATATCATGAGTGAACTTCTATAATATGAAATGTTCTACTCCGTTAAAACTCCTAAAATATTTTCTTCCTTATATAAAAATACCTATATAACAAAATATATTCATTATTGTTATTTCATTATAAACCATCACTAAGAAATGAAACACAATGACCAAATTATTAATAATCATGAATATTGATCAATAAATTATAAATTCCAATAATGTAAAATTTATAAACTATTAAAATGTATTACCATAATTTTTATACCTATTATGTTCATTTAAATTTTAGTTCTTGAAATATATTATAAACATCATATAATATAAAATACATGGACAATTAACCAAATAGATTTTAATCAGTCGTTACATTAATACATTTTCACTAGATACAAATGATCTAAAACAATATAAATAATGTATATGAGTCATAGTAAACTAGAAACATATATAATTCTCATATTACATTGAATAGTTAGATTCAAAGTATAAGAAACCACCCAAAATCATTAATATTATTCATAATATCTTCTTCATATCATGTGGAATGTCAGTGATGTGCAGTTTGATCTTTACAGCAGAATATTGGTTACAATAATTTATTGTAATAATGATTACATAATAAATTATTAACATTGAATAATGTATTTTCAAATGAAGCGACGTTCAATAAATATCTTATGTTCAATTAATATCCATTGATATAATCAACATAGAAAAAACACATATAATGAACAATAAGTTTTTTTACTTTATTAAATGAATTGTTTGGGAGATTTGTTATATAGTACCCTCAATGAATAAATTTTTAGTCATACTTTCATGGCCTTTAAAAATTAATTATCAATTTTTCAAGCAATCTCAACCAATATATTATCTTTATATAAGAAGGAAAACCCAAATTTGAAAATATTATGTCATTTCATTACATCCATAGCCTATTCATTTTTCAAACATATTATTTCTCCTGATAATTAACTATTCATTGATATGATTGTTATAATTAGTACACAACCATCACTTACACATTATATGAATTCATTATATAATGAATGTTCAATATAATTCATTATCAAATTGTTTTTATATATAAAATTATCAAAATTGAGTCCAAAATATAAAAAATAAATAATTTATCATCACTAAAAATCCATGGAAAGAATAAATATTGTATTACTGCATCATATACCCAATAAATACAATTAGTGTTTTCATATATGATACCACCATTGAAATGTCATAAGAAAAATTCACGACTAGAATATAAATTACATTTTGAAAAAAATTATTAATTTCATAAAATATCCCAAATATTATATAAAATATTTTATTTGTAAGGAAAATTATAATTATTTGAAGGTAATGTATTGGAATTGTGTTTTAAATTATTTTGGGGAATTTAGATTCATCCATATACATTGAAATATAAATACATTTATGCTATTAGAAAAAAGTTAAAAGTACCTCCTTTTAAAAAGGAAAAGATTATTCCTTTGAATAAATGTATTAAAAACTCATTGATGCATTAAAATTACATTAATAGTTATTATTTAGAATCATTACTGAAAAAAATTTCCTTCAAAAAAATTTATGGAACAAAATGATTCATTAAAAAAGATTAAAAATATAATTTTTTTAAAAAAATTACATTGATCTTTTTAAGTAACTAAGATTTTAAAATTGTTAAACTATATGAAAATTATATGAATATCCATATTATAATAAAACTGAATTGTTTTTTAGTTATTTATCATAATATATTTCCCAATGAAAATTCAATCCTTAACAATCCATTAAAAAAACGAGATTGTAAAATAAATACTTTACTGATTTCGTATCATTTGTGTATTAACCCCCATAAAATAAATAACATTTAATGGAAAAATAAATATAATGAATGTAATATTATTATTGATTTAAAATATCCATGGTCTAGTATATACTCCATGTCATTGAAAAAATTGGTGAAATGAAATATGTCTTCCTAAAACAAAAGCGAGATTAGCGAACCTTCACATTAGATCCAACATTCATTATTAGTGATTTTATTGTCATGTGTAATAAATTTAAATTTGTTAATACTCTATACCAGAACAATAAAAACAATATTACATATTTTATTGATCAAGATATAACATTTCAATACTATATTATTATAAATTCATTATAAAATTCTGTTTTATTGTTTACTATTTCATTCCTTTCAAGATAATTTTACTTTGGTAGTTCTTGTCCTTATGCATTGATCAAGGATCCATAATATTGAGAATATTATTCATGTTATAATAAAAATACTATTTTAATTTTTATATATTTATATTCAACCATAAAAGTTAGATATAGAAAAATGAGATACACTATTAATGTAAATGATAGGTCGTATGTATCTATTAATGATGCTCTCAAGTTTTGACGAATGAACATAATGAAATTTCAATAAAAATTCCTCTTTAAATAATTAGTATTATATCAAAGATATATATATATATCATATTTATTATTTAAATATTTTCTAATTACTATTCATGAAAATATGAAATAGAAAATAAATCAGATCACTTCATGGAGGTGGTAGTCCACACGTAAACAAAAGCAACATTATCATTTTAAAGCGGATGGGGAGGTAATATTATGTATGAAATATTATATATAAATAACCAAATGTACGATGTAAATATCATATATACTTCTTATTTTTATCATTAAAATTTTTTTGATGAAAAAACAATTACACCACTAAAGAGAGACATTAAGCCATATATATGTACAAGTAATATTTTCACTATCCATAGTATAAAATAAGAGATGGGAAATGATTTCCCATAATAATAATAACAACTAAGTATATTTTTTATAATATATTTAATATTCTAAAATGGGTAAATAATATTTATAGGTATTATAGAATGAATGATATTTCAGAGATTTGGTAATGATGAATACTAAATTTTGGTATACATCCTTCATTTATGTTGTTGATTACCCTTGAAATGGTATATTAATATTATAAGTAGCTGAAAAAATTGTATATATATGTTTAAAAGATAACTGGTTATTGTTTATCCCAACTATATGGATTAAATACATGTATATTGATGAGAGAAGGTTTTCCCTTTTATAAAAGAGTCAAATTAAGTTCTATGAATTACAAAAAAAAATATTGAAATAAAATTAATACATTCTCACAGAAAATGATTCAATATAAATAGAGATTAATATAAAAATATTATTAAGGAAAAATATCATTATCCAATTATATTTATATTAACTTTGAATTCATTTTAGAAATTTTATTTTGGTTTAACCACATAGATAAAAAATTTTAACCATAATTGTGGAAACCATTGTGTTAATCGTAATGTGTTATAATATTACTTATAATGTACCAATTTTCTCATAAAGGAAAAATATATGAAATTATAGACATATTATTTTCATTATATTATACATTTTTTATTATATGGTTTTTAAATAATTTAAAATTTTATTATTTTACTTAAAATATAACCATTTTTACACTATTAATTTACATTGACACTAAATTCATAAAGATAGTTATGGAAGTAACTCCTTAGATTGAAAATGGATTCCAAGATTAAATGATATAACTCTTTTCAAAAATGTTCACCTTTATATTCTAAAGCCATCCCGTTTATTACTCCTTAGTTATGCATGCTTTGATTAGAGTGGGGATCATGATGGGTGACCTGTAGGGAAGATTATTGGGGTGTGTTTGAGTGAAGAAAAAATACACTGGAATGAATATGTGTTTTCCTTAAAATATATTAATTAGTTTGATGACCAATTCAGTCATGTGAGTGGGCACTAGGGAGGTACCACATGCCTGTAATGAATATAGAAGAACCTGGTGGGGCACCAAATGACAACCATGTTCAGGTGTGGTGATTCTCTTATCAAATGGGTCTAATTGAAATATTGGTTTTAGAGGATGAACCCAACCATATGTGTGGTGGATCTTTATTTATTTATATGGGCGTCCATAATGTGGATTTTTTTTCTCATAAGGGTGATCAATTTAGAACCCATGATTGAAAATGGGTTAAATGAGTAAATTATATGGATCATTTAAAAATTATTTGACTTTATTTTTTATGTTATACTTTATTACAACTTCACAATTACGGAGTATTTTCCTCGTGTCGGGATCAAGATGAGTGACCTCCTCGAACATTTCTCATGGTGTGTTTTTTTTGTGGAGAAAACATTACAAGGCTCATGTGTTGACCTATTGGTAAAATCATTAGTCTGATGACCCGTTCTGGCACACGGGTGGTACCCTGGTATGGAACACATATCTATATGGAAACTAGTGATTTATTGCATGCAATGACCCAATGACCATGTTATGGTGGGTTTTCAATGCTATCGTCAATGATTGGTTGTTATAAAAAAATTTGTATATAAATCATTTACACATACCTATCATTATATTTTTTTATAGAAAAATTTGGGATCATAACAATTCACCCAAATTTTATTAATTTTTATATTTTTAATACCATTTAATTTATTTATCTATTAAATGAATAAATTTTTTATCAGTATTGCAAAAAAACATTTGTAATTATTAAATAAAAAAATATAAATAATAAACCATGATATAAAAACTAATAATTATTTATACCTTCCTTTTGAAATTTTGAGAAATTTTTAGACATATTAAACCTAAGGGAGTAACATTTTGGAATTTTATTTAATTATAATAATTAATTTTTCATCATCCTGGTAAAAAGGTCCTGGAATGCCATATATTGTAATTTTGGATTTCTATCTTTCAATTAGTTATATTTGATGAAAAAAGTGAAGTGTTGGGTTGATTTCCATACCGTATCTCTAGGATATTACCATTTTTAACCAATTTTACTCTTAACGATGTGACAAATATTTACAGAAGTTATTATTCACACTGCCCAAAAATGAAGCGGACCTATTTACAAAATTTTAATATCATAATTCCAAGTATAGTATCAATTTTTTAATATTATATTTCTATAATTTCATAAAAATAATTTTAAAGTATATTTGCAAGATAATATATTTTTTTTTGAAAAATTCATTTTTATGTTAAAAATTATCATAAATGAAAGTAGAGATTTTTTCTAATTTAAATTGGATCCATTAAAATATTATATATCAAATGGAACATTTTACAATTTATGATAAAATAAAAAATATAATAGGTCGTTTAAATTGCATGATTAAATGAAAATAAATAACAGTATTTGAGAAAATCATATGTTTCACTATTTATTGAAAAATAAATATTTTTTGAAAAATAATAAAACATAACCATAATTTACCATGAATGGTCTGACCTCAAAACAACATCCATTTCAGTAAATTTAATTTCTAAATTGTTTTGAAATTATTTTAATTATATTCACAAAAAATGAAATATTTATTATTTTTAGAAAATATTTTCTTGAAGAAAAATAACAACTCATCAACAATCCGATTACATGAATATGAAAATTGAATAAAAAATTTAATTAAGTAAAAAATATCTATATAACTTTCATAATGTGTTTAATCAAATTTACACCAAAAAATTTAACAATGATGTAATAATTATTATGGTGTGTTTTATGATTGTTGTTTTTTATCATGAAAGCTATTGAAAACAAAGAATTCATTTAATGAAAAATAGATTCTAAAATGTAATATTGATATATTTATATTATTCCATATCTATTTAGGAACTATAAAATTCTGATGAATTCCCTTCAGTGTATTTTTATATTTTACCTACAAAAAAACCAAACACTTTATTGTAAAAACACCAACATCATTCTTATTTCAGTCCAATCATTCTTACTCCCAAAATTCTTAGTACATCTTAGTACTACAAAAATGAACAGAAAAACTGATAACTATGAGATTCAATTAATAATTATGACATTAATTCAAAATATCAAGGATCACCCAAAAATTTATGAATTTAAAAACACATTATTTTCATGTTTATATTTAAAAAAATTATCATTCCTCAACAATAATACTTTTTCTTATTAAACATGATACTTTTTTAGATATTTCATCATTATGACTAAAAATGAGTATATAAAAGATAAATAAAAAAAGAAGAAGTTTTTTAGATCATAGAATCTATTACTAAATTCGTTTAATCATTTACAAAATTACCATGTCCCAAATGAAGTATATTTAGTGAAACTTTATCATTTCAAATTCAATCATTTTCAACCATGATTTTAAATTATGATTAAAATTAATCATTCTGTAATAATATTTATTTAGTTTTTTACATCTTCCCTTTCTAATGTTACACATTTTCTAGGAATATATATTTCATACATTTATGATAAATATATATTTCAACATTACAAGATATTAATGATATAATCAAATTTATATTGAAAAAAACAAATTATATTATTCAAGACCATGTATAATATAATTAATTTATGTGGTTTAAATATACAGAAATGATATGCAATTACCTGATTATTAATGCCTATATGAGAAACAAGAATATTTAATTAATCATTTTTGTTTATAAAAATTTATAATTTCATTAATATAGGGGAAAAAATCAATCATTCACTAATATTATTTTCGAATATTTGATATATTACCACATTCCTTAATAAAAATAAAATAAACCTCTTTTCATGGTATATTTGTTATATGGATAGATAACTGGAAATATTTTTCAAAACAAAGTTGGTATTAATGCACTAATCATTGAAATATATGAATCTTTGTTACATTTTTAGGTCTTGTACTCTGTTCAGCCACATCCATTTTTTCTAGAAAACTAATCATTACATCATTATTTATGATATATTCTTTGTATTAAATCTGTCAGAACAATTAATTAATTTTATAAAATTTTCTATATAACATATTTTTTTCCTTTTTATTACATTTTTATAATTATTCACATGATGATTATAAATTATAGAACATATGTAGATTCATCAATAACTAATACCACAAATTTATTATTTGACGAAATTAAAATATAAATTTATAAGGTCCTTCTATGTAGTATCAACATTTTATAACCCAAACGGAATTCCAAAAAGTGATGACTCCCATTCCTCGTATGCAAATTTTTCTTATAAATGTGACAGTTCTTAACCATCTACTATTGGTAAATGGAATAGAGATCAAACATTGAAAAATATCGACCTCACTAGAGATGATCAAACAAGTCATTGATATGAGGTTATAGAAACATAATACTAACAATGATGTTTTTAAAATTATAATAGTCTATGGAAATACCCATAGTACAATAGTTTATAAAAAAATTGGTGTGCCATATGAAATAATTTTAGAAAAAATGAAACCATTATTAAAAAACAAATTTAACTATTTTATTGATTATTAGAGATCAACTTGTGCATCTGACTAATATTTTTATCTATTTTCTCAACATCGTGATGTATGAAAATAGTGTATTCAATCTGTCATTCAAGTATAATTATAATATATTTATTAGTAAATACATCATGGTATTCATTTATGGTGGGAATATATCATAGTTCATCTATTTCCATTTTCTCGTCTATATGTCCATGATAACGTTCATTTTGATAATTTATATTGATCAACATGTTGTTATACAATCAATGATATGATTTCATTATTGTAAACAATTTGAAACAATTTCTGTAAAAAAATATTTACGATATAATAAGTCATAAAATAATAAACTAAAATAAAATTTATAACTTGAATGGAATCAATATCCATAATGATAAAACCCACACATTTTTTCAGTTAAAACACTTTTATACATGATTTTTAGAATATTCATATAATTTATTTTTTTATTAATAAAATCCATATATGTTTTTAAAATAAATGTAATACTCATCTCTTGAGGTTAAATTTCCATGTTATCATAAAATTTGTAAAAAAAAATTATTGTGTAGACTGTGATTCAAACATGAAATTGGAATAATCTGAATATACCTGTAATGTTCCTAATACCACATTGTTATATATTATATTATCTATTGAACTAATATCAATAGATTTATCCACACATTCATTCATGCAATCTTGATGAATTTGATCCACTATTTCTATTTTTTGAACTGTTTTTTAAAATTGACTCATGTCAATAAAATTGAATCAAGATATTATTTTTTTTATTAATCTTATCCATTTCATTATAGTTTAGAGCCACAAGTCAAAACTATTAAAATAAAAAACACTATACTAATTTTATAAGACATCGAGCAAGGTGATCTTTACCACACTCATTAGAAAATTAATACATTAATTTCCTGACATCTTATTTATATGATGGTGTGATCCATATTACTAGTAACATGGACCACATTTTTTTGTTTTCATGTAATTAATGATCTTTAAAAACAATGTTCTTGCCTTCTTATAAGATCAATCAACAGTTTCATAAATATTACATTCATGATAATCCCCAGATCATGGATATCTATCCTTCAATGCTCTTTGAAGCATAGTAATTAACTATCAAGATATAAAAAACAATATATTCTGTTCCATTATAATCAAATGATTTTTTTTAAAAGTTCACTAACAATCCCTCTTTATTCCTCGATTTGATGAATTTTATATTATATTTATGAGGAACTATATTTGAATAACACATCCGAAGGAAAATATTAAAATTGAAATTCTATAGTAAGGCATCAATATATTCTATTTTTTGAAATTCATACGAATTTAAAACCATTGATCATATCCACATTTAACACTAAATGATTCAAGAATTTTATTTTAATGTTTCGAAGAATCCATGACATCAAAAATAGTTTCCTCATAATTTACACGTCCTTTACATTTCAAAGGATCACATAATCCATTAAATGTTATAGAGTGTCATTCCATTAAATTATCTACAATTTACATGGTTCTAAGTGGTGAACATGGATTCTATCACACATGGATACCACCTATATTTATATCCAAAATTTATAGATATATCATATAAATAGATGTCTATATTCATATTCCTACAAATCATGGAGGCTGATTTAAATGGATATTGTCATGTTGGTTATTTCATAGTTCTCCTTCCTTATTTCCTCTGTGGAAAACCACTTTGAACAGACATAGATTAGGTGAAGAAACATGTTATTTAATCAAATTAAATATCATGAGAAATATATATTAAAATACTTGAACGTTAATTAAAATATAATATCATATAATCAAAAATGGTTTTACGCATTGTTTTGATACCAAATATAAAGACAAAACCTTAATACATTAAATAATTTAGATTTTTAATTTAACAATTAACATGAAACAATTTAGTGGATAATTATGGTTTAATTTATTTATATAAAGTTCATAACTCTTACATAAAAAACTGACATATAATCGAGTGGAAACTTATTCTAGGTATCCCTTTTTTAATAATATAATACTTCTAAAATAAATCATGTGTTATTTTCAAGAAAAAATATTATCAATTTACAACATGACTTAAAATTATATCAAATTATACCTTATACCCTATGAAACAAATATGAACATTTTGTTTGAGAATGAAAATATTCGTAAGAGAAATCAAAAAATATAAAAATATACTAGTTACTACATTCTAATAACATTAAATCATAAATGAGAATTCCCTGATAAGAAATTGAACTATGACATCAAAAAAAATTATACAAAAGAAACTACCTTTTATGATAAAACATTTTTATAAAAAATATTATTAAAAATTATAAATTCAAATTTATAATCCAGAGGAGTTATTTAAATAACATGAGAACCCCTAAAAAAATTTTCCTGAAAACATAAATTTGTAATATTAAATCATACAATAATTCCATTAAACAAAATTTCATTAACTTACCCCATGGAATGGTAAGATTTATATAAAATATTAATAAGAATCATTGATAATCCATTCATACTTGTTGGGGAAATAATATTTTTAGATCCCATTCAATAACACATGTAATACATTAAAATTTAATAATTTACATAGTTAATTAAAAAATAATTCTCATGATAACATAAAAATTACTAATTCATTATATATATATATAAGGCTCATTGGTCATCATAAAATAATTAAAAGGTCCATAAGATACATTAAAATTAAAAATCCTTGTATACCAATCATCCTAATCATTGAAATATAGTTTTGATTTTATATGGAAAACATTTTTTCATATTGTTATAGCCATTTTATGTAAGACCAAATACTAAAAAAAACACAATAAATAGAGAATGAACCTTATTATTTTAATAACCATTAATGAATTTAAAGGAATACAAACATCAAAAAAATATTTTCATCAGTTTTAAATACCTTTTATGTCATTCAAATAGATTTATGACTATATTTTCTTCTTTGTAAATAATATATAAACGTCCCAAATAAAAAAGGTAAAAAATGTTCCTTTTGAAAATGATTGAATGTATGTAAAAATACACCTAAAAGTTCTTTTTAAATTAAATAATGTACACAGAAATCCCCCTATGAATGGTTTATTTTAACATTTATATGAGGGAAATTGAATTATATATTATATACATAAAACATTTACAATGATATTTTAAGGGAAATTGTCTCTTACATTGAGTCTGAATTGTGACATACATTGATATTTCTTGTGAATAACAAACTTAAACTAATTATTTACATTATTAATAAACTTTTCTACATTGTTATTATTTTTACACTTCTTATATAATTTTTATTCCTAATTACATAATCAATTATTTTCTTATAATAATTATTGATAATGTTTAGTTTAAATGTTTGAAATTGATATGGTATGCAGATTATGGTCAATTGATTCATTATTCAATAATTTTATAAATGAAAATAATGAAATTATAATAACTTCTACACATTAAATACAATTTTATAACCATGGATGGAATACACAAATGAATAATTATTCACATATCTTCATGGATTTGGTATGCAACACGTATGCATGGACGTTGAAATCATTTTTCAAAATATGGAAATATATTAAATTAGATGAGTTGTTACCTATTAAAAATGATAATTATTATATTAATTACTTATTTATTAATTCAATTTACTATAATATCCATCCATGTGAGGTCATGATGAAAATTTGAATGTGTTACTTCATAGTGGGGGTAATCTACAAGTAAGCATGTGTGATCATTTAAATTCTTATATGATGGAAACAGAGATGAAAAAGAGATTTATTATTATAATAATAATACCATTTTGTAATATTATAGAGTCATATGTTATTATTTAATAATGTTTAATGGATATTTTAGGGTTGTATAAGTTTATGTATACATAAAATAGTTTTGTTATGACGTATACATTCTCCTCCAATAACATCTTCGACCTACACCATAATCCTTCAATGTTTGGAATTTAGGTGAGATAGAGACATATAAAACATGGTGACAGATGTCGTGGCGAAACAATAGAAGGTATTTTCAGAACTATAATTACATAATTGTGTGTTTCTTAGAGGTGATTAGATAATCATTTTTAAGTGAAGAGAGAGTCACCATGAGAAATACATAGAGTATTAAAATAATAGAATTTTTTTCATATTAATTTGGAAGAAAAAATTAAATATTTCTAATATATAATTATTTTATCAGAAATGAATAACATAATAAAATATTGGGAGACATTTCGATGATGATTTTACCATTATATTTTAATTTTCACCCATGTTACCATAATTGACTATTAGAGTGGTGTACATTTTGTTTTTCCATATATTAGTACTGAAAATTTATATAAAAGGAAAAGTGACCCTTAAGTGGATAAGTTTTAATATAATAAACCATATCCCATTAACATGGATGAATATTCATTTTTTATAAAATTTAAATCATTTTAAAAAATAATATTTAACATTGTATACCTTTAATGGAATTTTTGGGGTTATTAGCATAGTTTTACATTAATGAAATAACTATTGTTATGTAATTCGAATATAAAAATTAAAAATTAAAAATGTGTTCATTTTATGAAAATAATCCTTTGAACAAACTTAATAATAAAAATTTTAATTACATTAAATTTCCTAAAAAATCATGTACTTTTTTTTATATGAAATTAATAAGAACTCTATTGGCATTGTGGTAGCACACTAGTTAATTATTCATTCCCAAAAAATAAATATTAAATTAAATTTATCTTAAAATGAATTTATATTTATATTAAATATTTTTAATTGAACATATAATCATTTTATTCTTATGAAAAAATAATAAACTTATCAAAATAAAGTAACATTTTGTTAATATTTGTTATTTATACTCTAATTTATATCATTTTTGATTGAAAGTGGCAATAACATACAAATTTCTTCCAAACTATATATTTATGGTCACAACACACTTATACGATAAAATAATAAATATTTTAAAATATTTTTACATAAAATAATGCACAAAATATACCTTGTTTTACCTATTTTACCCATAATGAAGTGAAGCATATTTAAGAAGGTTTTTATTATAACAAATTACAATTAAAGGGAGATATATAAAAAACATGATACATTTAATTCCAAATATTAAATATAAATTTCTTGATTAAAATTTTAAAATATGGAAAAATAATTTATCAAAAAAATGAAAATCAAAATGAAAAACATTTTTTATAAAAATGTGTTCATAAGACCAAAAATGATATTTAAAATGATAGGTATAATATTTATTCTGATGTAATTAGTTAAAAATTTTCTATTTAATTGAGTATATTTTTAAATTATTATGAAATTAAACTCGTAATGATATATTTCATTGAAAATATATTATAGATTTACATAAATTAATATTTTTTATTATTCAATAGACAATAAATCATTTTATTTAAAAAACAATCTCCCATTGATAAATTTATATTATTTTTTTTAAAATAATAATTTTTTAAAATTAGAAAATTATAATTTAGTTATTATGTTGTCATATAAATTAATATAAAACATGGTAAGAAATTTATTTTGAAGAAACTATTTCCTTTTTGATTGAAAATTACATTATATTCTAATAGTGAATATAAATATCTTATATAGAAATCATGAAAAATTATAAGGAATTTAAAAGATCTATTATCAAAATTTCATTATTTTTAAAATAATATATTCCTATGAACATTTATGTTTAGAGTAGTAGAGAATTACAAGATATCATCAACTAACAAAACCTATGTATTTTTGAAATAAACTAACAATATTTCTAAATTCTATGAAACATATTTCAATATAAAAATCA
Organism: Viscum album; assembly: GCA_963277665.1. Classification (NCBI taxonomy): domain Eukaryota; kingdom Viridiplantae; phylum Streptophyta; class Magnoliopsida; order Santalales; family Viscaceae; genus Viscum; species Viscum album. The sequence goes on from OY728156.1 coordinate 325,664,530, forward strand.
TTTTACATATTTGATAAAATATTGACATAGGCTAATATTAAATACACAACAAATGTAATAATTTTATTCATTACATGTGGAAATAGAAACATTTTAAAAAGAGAGAGCTTAAATACCCAGTATAGGATAAACAATGAAATCAGAATATATCATTATTATGAACTTGTAATGAAAATATAATATAAAAATAGAATGTATATTAGTATATTACTAATACCATTCTCATAATAACATGATTTATAATGTGAAAATGTTCCTACAACCTAATCAAGATTACTATATCACCAAATTTCATAATAAATGTCTTCTAAAATCACATTACATTGGTTGTCATCCTAGGTATCATAAATCATTACAAATTCATGATTGTAAGAAACCAAAAACATATAATACTAAGAGATTAATTATAGAACCAATGCATTATGGTTCTATCTAGGAACACGCATCATTTTTCAAAAATTACGGGTTTGACCAAAATATAATATTCATAATTCAATTAAAGCATAATTATCTCAATACGGAAATGGACCACAAGGTCATACAGAACATAAGTGTTGGCTATCTAGAAAAATAATGTTCATAAAACCATAATATAATATTATAGAAATTAATAAGGGATGATAAATGAGATGAAAAATACCCTATTTAGGAAAACTGGAAAACTTCATTTGGAAATAAGAAATATCCATAACCATCTGGAAGAAATTATTTGTTAAAATATGAGTGAAATTATTTCATTCCAAATCCATGATAGTCTAAAAAATATATTTCCTAGAATAAAATTAAAATATTACATATATTGGATCACACGTAATAAAGAACTAAAATAAAATTTTTTAAAACATTTTTAAAATTATCATAATGAGAAGAATTTACATATCCCATTAAAATGTTATATTAAAAAATAAAATGTAAAAATTTAAGAATGAATATACATAGGAAAATATTGATCGATAATGATACCTTTAAATGACTTAATAAGTATCCCATATAAATGTTTTGTGGAAGGTAAATAAGTGGTGATGGAAGGATACTCATTTCATTAATTTGAAATATCATTATTGAAATTTGGAATTATAGACAAAATTTTAAAAAATACATTTTTTAAATAGGATAAGGTATGTATGATGGTTAATTATTATAACCCATAAGTTGGTTTTCAAATATAAAAGATAATATTGGTGATATGAAAATATAGAAAATGAGGGAAACCAATTTTTAAAGGGAATGTGTATTATTATAAACAATTATATCATCATTCAGAAAATTTTTTCTTAATGGAAAAACATTGAATTAAAAAATAATTATCTAACGAGATTAATGGAACAAGACATTAAATGAAATCATATGGTGGCCAAAACCATGAATAGAGGAAAAATTTCTAAAAAGAGAATATATTACTAAATAATTGGAGATGAGTTATCAAAAATTATTTTAACATTTCTATCTATATTATCAATATATATTTGAATAAATATCATGATACAGATCTACAAATCTCAGTAATTTAATTAGTATTTTCATTTAAATTCAATAAAATTTAATACCACCAAATCATGGGTATCATGGTAATAATAAGAGAATATCTCAACGAATATAATTTACATAATGAAAAACATACAATCATTATTGAATTCCAATAAAATGATTAAATATCATGTATAACAAAAATAGCTACATGATTATCGATATTAGAAGCCTTTTAATATCAATAAAATTTTAGGAAATTCTTTTATAAATATTCTCTTTATGTATATTAGTTAGTAATAGTCTATTTTAATTATAAATTTTGAGTAATATTGATCACACTAAACTATTTTTATTATAGAAATCTGTTTCTTCATTAATCTCCCAAATATCATCATTCCTATCTCATAATTGGTACATTATGTTTCGTTGTATAATTATTAAAAATATTTTATTTTCATTTCATTAGTATTTTATTGATTATTCGAGTGGATGAAATTGGTCATGAACCTATTTTGATAATTTATTAAATAAAACAATTTCATTAATTATTAATGAGTTATGTTCTTACATTACCATTATAAATATTAGTATCTACATTTTAACATAAAATATCATGCTTCCAAATTAATCCATCATATAAATTTATATAATTTTTCATATTTATGGATAAAAAACATCACAAGAACATGTTGTAATCTATGAGTGAGTATAGGTATTTATGGCATTCCATTATTTATATATCATTGAAATTTTTTTATTAAAATATATATAGTTTTATTTATTATATGATTCTGGATTTGTTATAGTTATTAAATAACGTTAAATGAAAAAAAAAATTCATTAAAAAATAAATAATTTTTCTCTCTAGTGTGTATTTAGGCTTTTAATTATAAAATGATCACTTACTATTAATATTTCATATATAATGAAAAAATTATATTTATAGAATATTAATCCTGATATAAAAAACATATTTATTCATGGTACCCTTTTCTAGAACAATATTTTAATTTTGGTGATGAAAAAAAGTATTGTTCATGATGCAGGTAGTCTACAAAAAGTATTTCAATTTTTAATCCTAGTTTCCATTATTTTGAATCATATATTTTATGAATCATAAATTTAGATAAATTTAATATTATTTATTTAAAAAATATGAGGATATTTTCTTTAAAAATAAATTTTATAATATGTTGAAAAATTGTTTTCAATGAAAACTGTTATTTTGATCAACATGTGTTTGAATAATATGTAATAGTTGTTAAAAATTAAATGAGTGTTACATTATTTATAAATATATTTTATTAAAATATTACTATCCCATTTTTCAAAATAATAAATTCAATTTGAAAAAACATATAACATTAAAAGATTCAATTTTGGGAAAAATAATATTTATAACACAAGAACTGATATATAACATTGAGAAAATAATTTTCTAACTAAAAAAAATTAAGCATGACATAAAATCTCCCTCCAATGTAAACCATCCAATTCAAATAATTGAGGATCCTAGATAATGACCCCAAAATCATTTCACTAGTCATCCTCATTCTTTTCACAAGCATTGAGGGTCTATGAATATTTAAACTAAAATGCATTGACCACAACACTAATATTGGACCAAGAGATTGGATAAAAATTCACCTCTAAACTCTAGTATATAATATCAAATATAACTAAAACAAGACTATAATCTATAAAAATTTTCAACATATACAATAAAAGTCTCTACATTATTTTACGAAAAAATGTCCAATAGAAACGACTCAACAATATCACCAAATCAAATGTTTGTAATGTCCATATCAGTCCAAAAATTCTTAATGAAAACCTAAAATATATTTTATATACATATAGTTAGAAAATAATTATACTCAGTAGGATCATACCAATGGTATAAACTGCACATTTGAAAACAACATACTTTTTGTGGAAGTGAAAAAACTGTGAAACCCACAAGCACATAATAATGTCAACTAACCAATCCCTTCCTCAAAATTTCTTGCTATCCAAAGAATTCATCCAATATTGTATCATATTATCATAAATATGGCATGAATGGATACTCTTTTCCAATTCTACACTTTATTGTTTCTGTAATGTCCCAATGCCTAATACCCTATGATCTTATCTCTAACATAGATATCACATAAAACCTACTTCACACCACATCTCACTCAATGATTCCTGGTCCATCACAGTATATCTCATCACATAAATATGGAAGTGTGGTATAAGGAATGCAATGAAAGTCAGCATTATTCTCTCCTCATCCCATGAATGACCCAAACCACAAAAAATAAATATAAAATCACAGCCTCATCAAATCACATATTATTCATAAAGTCCTTGGTCATCACTACTGAAGAATAACTATAGAAGAGTAGGTAGCCAGAATTCAGAATCACCACCGACCTATATTTTGGGTAAAAAACCATAAAACCATAAATCCATAGAATTTTACTTTTATTCTACATGAGTTTTGGAATGTAATGAAATAATATAAAATACATAACACATAGATATCAGAAAACCCCAATCATATATCTCTGCATCAATCATATTATGACCACCGTCACACTGCCACCTCATCACACACCAACTATCACACCCACATACACCATTAATTCATTACACCTCAAAAAAAAAATATCACCACATTTACCCTTTCAATTAAAATTTACACCATGTATATAGTTAATTAGTTTTCATGTATTCTAATTAGAATGACACATCATTCAAAATTACAATGCCGACTATTTTATTCAAATCTTTTAATCTATTTTATGAAGATTGACTTCTAACATATTATTATTAATTCTTAAACCCATTTATTTATTGGTTTTATTTTTGCATTATATTTTGTACCATTTAAAATCATGTAGCTAATACGACCACATCACACACTATCTAACCCTTCTCCTTACAACTAGCATCACATCACTACACTAGAAAACACATATCACATCAATTACCCATATCATGCCTCACTAAAAAACACCTATCACTAAAAAAACATGTATCATTAACAACATAACACTACTAACACACATTAAAACTTCCCCCCAATCATCTACATTGTGAATCACAAACCACCACACTACAGGACACATTGCATCCATGAAAAACGACCACCACATTATTCTTCCAAACAGTAAACTACTTATTACTACACCACCATATATATAAAATAGAAAAAACACACCACAAAACATAAAATAAATAATTTCCCTAAACAAAAACACAATTTACCTTCCATATTAATTGATGTTCTATCAATATATTTTTTTATTAATTTAGCCTCAGTATTATCCCACAATAATGTTTCTATGGGATACCAATTTATTTGCAATATATATATATATATATATTTAATATTTTGTTATCTTTAGTTCAATAAAAAAGTTATAGAAAAATGATCTCACAAAATATCATTTATTAAAAAAAATAGGGTTTCGATTAGTTGAAATTCTTAGTATTGGAATCAGACATTCATAACACATCAACAGTATCATCAAAGTATTAAAAACAAGAGATTAATCCACATTACAGTCAACTTTATATTATGAAAAATAATATAATCGTTAATAAAATCATATGTATCAACCAAAAGGATGGATAAATCATTTAATCCCTATAATTTGTACATAAAAAGTTTTAGAATGATGATACCCTACCTCAATAATGGTATTCGATTTTTTTTCTCCCCTTGGGTGAAGAAGAAATATTTTTCAAACCACAATCACATAATTAAAACATTATAACCTAAACAGAACCATTTTTTTCCAAAATATATCATAATAAATTGCCACAAACTAAAAAAAATTATTGTGTAGTGAAACATCAAAGAATAATGGACAAGAATAACAATGATAAATGATATAAACCTAGCTCAGATTAAAAAAAAGGACCATCAAAACAATGATTAAAGGAGGAGGAAGGTGGGATATATTATCTAAAAAAATCTCTAGGTTTTTTCCTACAATATATTGTGAGAACAAAAACTGAGAATAGAATCCATTTTCAAAATCTTCTAAACATATTGTAAGCCCTCATATTCATGAAATTAATTTAATATACACATAATTAATTCTAAGGGGACTGTAGGTTTTTTTTCGTGAATCACAGACAAGGTGTGGATTACCATATTGTGAACCACATCTAAAATTCATGGTGACTCTTTTTGAAATAATAGATTTCATTAATTCCCCTTCTATGATGAGAATAAGTTTCACTCATTGTTCCTCCACTATTTTAATTCTGTGAATCACTGGTATCAAATTCAGTGAAACAAAATATCACGTTAAGAATAAATATTTCATGATGTGAATCCCTAGTTTTCATTCATTTGTATCTCTAACCACCTTAAAACATCCTCATGACTCCTGTGAAATAGCCCCAACACAAAAAATGGTAACATAATGTGCTGGATGTGCATGAAACATTGCATTAAATTCCTCACAAATGATTCTCATCCTAAAGAATAAAAACTATCCCAAAATAAGAAGAGGTACTGAAGAATCACCCAAGAGATAATTATTGGGGATTTAATTAAACACCACTACCATCCAACTATACCTAATCATAATATCCTCAAAACACCCCAAAAAACCACATCATCACCTCTCATATAGGACAACATCAAATCATCCATTACTGGATACTAGCCACCTATTTTACTATATAATCATCCACAAAATAATATCAACCTTCATTTAGCCCATGGAATGAACTACTTTATCCAACACATAGTACAACCATGTGAACATAATTCAATGAATTCAATCTTACATATCAATTTATTATCCTATTATAGTGTCATAGACTCACCCGAATGATTTCAAATATGTCACTGTATAATGAGTCTTGATTCAAGATCACGATTTCCCCTCATCATATGCCAAATAAATTATAACACATAAAAATATAATGGAATTAAACTTAATCATAAAACAGCATGACCAAAACATTGAATATTTATGAAATATAGAATAAGGATAATTTCAAAACAACTTTATGTACTCGTCATGTATTCACACCTCACACACAAAATTACTTTACATTAGGTCACAATGCCTTTATAAAACATGAACCAATTGGATGTTTAAACAAAAAACATTTTCTCTTTATGATCTTGAATATCTATTAGATTATTCATGATCATGGGTTCATTCTCAATATCCAAATCTCCCTAGAAAGATATGTCAGAGTCCTCATGAAGATTCCGATGAATTAAGGACAGAAGAAACACATCCTGGTTATTTTCTAACTATGGTGGGAATTAATTCAGACGTGGAATAAAAAAATACCACTACACTATGAAAGCTCCTATTAAATGAGGTGAAATCATAATCCGTGTAACAAAAAACTACTTCCCCATCTCATGGGAGACACTTGAAAAAATGTTTTCCCAAAACATGCACTATGTGGTCCTCCATCTGTGATCAAAATATTTCATTGGGTGGTTCTCTACAACATAATTATTTCATGGATAATACTGATACTCTTAGTCATGATATTCAATATTTTAGGGACATGAACTGTTTACTCACATACAAGCATATAAAAAAAGGTGGACTACAAGACCATTTCTACGACACATCAAATAAATCAATGAAAATGGATGAGTGAAAGAAACTATTGTATGAAAACTCAACTATACGTCGGTTCCTTACCCATGATCCTCTAAATACCCTAATAAAAGTTTATAACATAAAGTCTAGAGTTTGGATCGTATGCTATGTCTACCCATCCATCATAGGGAGGAAGGAAGTGATAAGGCATAAAATTGATCTAAAATAATGTTGAAATCACCTCTAAAAATATGATGTAAAATTATGTTCTAGATCATAAGTGTTTCCCCATGGTACCCCATGAATCATAACCACATGATATACATACCACCATTCAAAAACATCCAAAATATTCTACTCAAGAATTTACAGAAGATTATAGGAATTTTTCAATATGACCACTTTCACCCGACTACATCATATCCTACCCGATCTTTTAATATCGTGGTGATTATGTCAATAAATATTTCCACCCATTTTCATTTGAGATCATCCATGACTTGCAAAAAAACATCCAAAAACATGGTTCTCATCCATACCTATCATAAAAACTAGTAACTTTTCTGAACACTCATTGATTGACTGTTTCAACCATGGAAACTAAATATACCTCTTAAATAGATGATATATCATTGACACAATAGTATAAAATAAAAAAGATCATATGGGAATCTAAAAAATTTACACCATAACACATCATGTGTGGAACAAATAACATCCCCAGTACCACACCTATTTCTTATCATCATTAGTCAATCCAACTAAAAAATCACAATGTCCATCTCTATCAATCATGAACTCTTCAGCTATGTCCCACTCACAAAGAATCATTGATATCTTACATCAAGTATGATTTTACATTCATTTGATAAAAATACCAATGAAAAAAACATTCTCCAATGTCATTATTCAGTGCTACAAGCCCCTCCATCCCTTTATAAACATTAAAACACTCTCAAAAATCTACTCATTAGGAAATCCCAATCAACACATATTAAAAACTATCCCCCTTACCATGTGTTTATGTGATATAAAAATTTTAATCATGAATAAACTCTATTCTCCTTTACTAGTGTTGATTAAAATCACATTGAAAAAAATTTACTTAATACTATTGTAGAATGTTAAAACAACAAAAAATCTTGTATATGTGGTAATTTTACAACCACTGTTGAAAATACATATCCACTATCAACTCAAGATCATGAGTTCCATAATTATGCTCTTGGTGATGTTAGTTCATAGACCCATAAGATATCACTGCTCACTTGTTCGTAATTATGTATCCTATGTCCAGATCAAATGAATCATCAAATGCCTCAAACATCACACCCTCCTTTAACAGATGAAGCACTAGAGCACTGATCAACATCTCCCTTAGATAACATAATGGTTAATATAATTGTTTATTCAATAGAAATTCTCAGACCTTCCTTCTCAAATTCATCCATGGGGATATAAACTATTAGAAATCAGACAAAAACAACCAATAATAACCCTTGATACTGAGTAAATTATGTAAATCTACATCATTAAAGGGTGCTACCCAAGATTCAGCTACCCCATACTTTGACAGATCCATGGGCACACCATGTATTCACACCTCATTTTGAAGGAACATCACTTATCACATCCATAACATGGATTCAGACCACATTCCATAGATATGGTGTTATTGATGTACTGGAAAAATAGCTATGATATTTTCAGCATTCCCTTCCTATTCCATACAGTAAATCAAAATATCATCAACTAACATGATGAAGAACAAGTCTATGAAATCATAGATCATATATCTCATGAGCTATATGATGATAGGTGGTGATTTTAGGGAACTGAATGAAATAACCACAAACATTATGTTCCTATACCTATTAAAAAACATTTCTCACAATATCATAACCTTTTACCCACAACTAGTGATATCTTGACCAATATCAAAAATAAAAAAGAAACATTCCAATCTCAACTATTTGTTCAGATCATAAATCCATGGAATGGGGTAAATATTCATGATAGATACATGATTCATCCTCTATTATACATCAATAAACATTAGACCATCGTCTGTATTATTGGAAAACAAAATTATAGATCCCCAATGAAACTCATTTGGATAGATGATATATTAGTACATTATATCATATTCTTAAAACCTCAATCCACATAACTCCTTAGGCACAAATCAAAATGGATCCTTCGAAACCTATGATGCTTTTTGTTACAAATATATCCCAAAATCAATATCACATCACAAGGGTAATGAAACAACCATACCAAATAAAATATATAGGAACTCTTCCATATAATTTTGATTACCCTCCTCCTGAGAATCAATGAATATCCCTACCAACTATGAAAAAGAGGATCAACATTCCATTCACCCAATCGATAACCTTGCTCACCAATGAATGACACTCCATCAACAACCATATCATCAAAACTTCTATCTAGAAAAAATTTACGACTGTAAACATGGAATACATAAAAAAATGATGAGAATGAAAAAATATGGAAATATCTATAAGATCTATAGGTCTCCAAATTACTTGTGATTCCTCATCAACAACCTACAACCCTAACCACAAAAAAATTTCCAAACAGTTATCCTCTGTATTTAACATAGGAAAAATAGAAATCTATACACATACATCCCCAACATATGGACCAATATAATAGATTCTAAGGTGTTTGAGGATACCTAATCAGATAATGCATAAAAAATAGTATATTTTAAAATGATCTTACAGATGAAAACATATATACCAAGAGGTACTATTGCTTACAATACATGAATTTGACCATGCATATATCCTTTAACCCACTTATATTTGCCTAAATGAACATTATATTTCCTAATACATGTATATGGGGATCATGATGAAGATACTACATTTAAATTTAATTGTCTCAATAATTATGAATAAAAATCAATGGTTTATAACATATTAAAATCAATGTATGTAACTGAAGATGCTACCAAAATTGGAGCTCAACAACAACATGAAAATTTACTCATTGAGTGTTTTGAAAATATGCATAGAATAACCAATGTCTAATAAATTCATCACATTAAAATGGAAATCCCGTATAATTTTATTAGAAACCACCCACTCGAGATGAAAGTAAAAATACAAGTCATGGTTGGCTCCCTACTGGTTGGAACTGAAACAACATGACATTCAAGACCTACATCATGATAGTCTTCTCATCGAGATGCCTTGTTGGAAACTCTCTTGAGACAGAACTACCGAAAAATAATATTCTACATAACCACCACCATTTTATACACCTCTAGATATAAGTGGTATATGTATTAGGTAACTGCATACATGATCATTGGAAATAAAGTCTCCTCGAAATGATGCACTCTATAATCCTCACATGTAAAAATAACTTGAGTAATGTGTAGAAGGTAATGAACCAAATATCTAACTCTAGCACACCTAGGTTCCCCATCTATAGGGGATACACACTTACCTCTTTTATATCGAAATCATTGATCATAATAATCTTGAATGGAAATCATTTTGAAATTCTAACCACATCACAACTTTCTACTAATGGTTACCATGATACAACATTGTCTACTGACTCATATCTCCACACAGATAAATAACTACTAATGAAATGAAAAACTCTATGAATGAATGAATAAGACCAAAATAGATTTAATAATCCTCTAACCAACACTTTTTATCTAAACCTAAGACTCTCCCCTCATACATTCTAATAATCTTCCACTGAATGGAATATAATTTCCTCTTCCATGAGTCATCAACCTCTATTGGTTCAAGCCATCAAGGATCATCCAGGTATTATTAATGGACCTCAACATCCCAAACCATCGATGAATGGTGGATGAGATAATTTATTGAAAATTATTATGAACATCCTATATCTAGTAACATTGAATATAGTATAAAGTCTATTAAATTAATATATTTCAGTTTCTAAAATTTTTAAAATTGAGACATGAACATAATAAATAAAAATTCATGTACATGTCCTTGGTATCTACCAGAAAAAAATAAAATCCATAAATTGTAATGAAATATGTATAGATTTCATTTGTAAGCTAATGAGGGGACTTGAAATCTATTATACTAGTTTGACTATCTAACCTATGTCATGAACCAAGATTTACATGTATCATTTCCCTACCATCCCAGGAAATAATTACACTTCCTACCTCTATACTACATACAATATCTCAACCTAAAACTCTAATACAACCCTTGGAAGACCTAATCCCTCTAAAAATCCCTTATCTAGATCCAATAGGGATGGAAGGGAGACATTACACTCCATTACTATACCTGATCAGGAGACAAGAAAAATAACAACCAAAAACACTATCATATAATATAAAATATAACTAAAATTATCCCGAATTGCATGAAAAAGGTTATATGATACAATAAATGTATCCTACATTATGTATGAAAAATAAAATTCATAAGGCATCATCTCAACAGTAGCTCCAATCATAGTCTACTAATGATCATCTCAATCCACAATGTCCACTTGAAAACATGAATAAAATTATATAAATAAAGTGGAAAAATGTATACTCTATTGTAACGTATCCAATATCCCATGTAACCATTTCAAAATATAATACTGATTTTCTACTGGACAGAGAATAAAATATATATGTAGCTAAATAGTTCACTAACCAATCCCATCCTCAACATTGATTAATATGTGAATCATGAATCAAATATTGTAACATTAATCCAAAACATAATAAAAATAGTGCCCCACTGATACATCCCAATTGATTATCAACTCTAAATATAAAATTTATAATGTCATGTTCTCTAATTGATTCAATGAATCTCATATAATATCAAACAAAAAAATACACTTTGTCCTGCATAGCACATTATCCATGATGAATCTTAAGGTATCACAACACAAGTCATCACATAACATGGGTACTATAGTATCATGAATTTTAAATTAATTAAACCCTCTCCATCCTCATACCATACATAAACAAGAAAAAATATCACAACACATTATTAACTCATCACATCACATCTCATGGGAAAACATCTAGTCCATCACTTATAAAGGATGAGTCGGGTAGAGGGGGATGGCAACCATATGTATCACCACTAACCATGATGTGGGGGAAAACACGAGTATCCTATAACCTCAATGAATATTTATGATTATCCAATAGAGGTGGGGAATACATATAAATTACAATAAATAACTAATATATAAATAACACACAACACCCACCAAGTGGGTACACTCATCCATAATATCAGACATTATCATTGCACCACACTCCAATCGTAACAACTAATTCCACCACTAATATGTTACTCCACACACCATCGATTTAATCCCACACATTTATACATGTCTCATCATGCATTTAAATGTTCCAATAAATTTATATTAAATGACTCTCAACTAACTACCATTACTAAGACACCTCTTTTGAATTTATTCTGAACATTATTTTATTCATATTGATTAATAAATTTAAAACACAATGACATAAATACCATTCATACTAATTTAAAAAAAGTTCATTTGTTCATAAAATTTTTAAGCATAGTTCATTTCATTTATAATCTGGTAAATAACACAACAGCTTTGCATAATAACTCAAAATTTTTGCATCAATAGTCATAATCACGCCACCCTAAATAACTCTTCTCACTACAAAAACCACACATCTCATCAAAAACATTCCACCACTACCACATATCAAAACTAACACCAAACCACTGTCACACATCATCACTATTGACAATTTACACTACTATGAACCATAACAACCACACTACATCCCAAATCCCATCCATTCCAAACAACAAACACATCTTATACCAAAATAATCCATATCCAAGAAGGACACAATAATCGCCACACAACCATTGAAACAATATAATGAAACAATATAATAAAAATATTCAAAATGAATTCCATCTTCTATAGTTAAATCCATCGATTTTCTCCAAATTACATATTTATTTAGCATGACAATTTTCAAAAAAATAAGTTTTCTTCGGTATATAATTCATTTACCCTATGTAAATTATCCAATAATTTATCCAGGTAAAATTAAAACAACAACACAGAAAGGGTCCCACTATATATCATCTATTTAAGAAATAGTTCTTCCAATAGACTAAATTTTTAGTATTGGAAATTAGCATTAAAAACAATTAATTAATAACATCAATGTTGTTATATAATGAGATTACTCAATATTCCCATTAATTTTATATAATGATAATGATATATTAATTATGTTTTACCTTATAATCTACCAAATGGAATAAAAATCATAATATACCAACATGTTACTCATAAAAAGGTTACAAAAAATGATTATATACCCCAAATAAAAATTACGATTTTTCGATGTTCTATTGGGTATAGAAATGACCTAAAATACTGTTGCAATGAAAATAAGGACATTTATGGAGGTATGATGTATATAGATTCAATACTCTATGATTATAGGATCATCTATTATTAATATAAGAGTATTGAGTGGCTCCATGAACTTATTTATTTATTATATTAACCGTAACAAAAAAATTCAAAATATTTTCTTATAAGGACTTGTAATATTTTTTTTAATTTAAATATTGATTCATTATAATTATATCGTAGATTTATTTTTTATGGTTAAAAATTAAATTCTATATGAAACTGATTATTTAATTTTCATCAAATTATAATAAGGTCATGTTTTATGAAAATTATTTTTAACATAATAAATTATTTTTTCAAATTTTTCCCTTTTCATTATATATACGGTATCACCCAAATTAATATATATTTTTAAAATAAAGGAGTATAAATGTTTTATGTCAATATAGGGAATGTAGACAGTAGTGGAATCCATGAATTGTTTCCTTTGGATTATAGGATTTTAATTTCCTAACCTATTATATTTCTCCATTTCATAAGAAATAGAAGTAAAATTTGATTAATTATAATTTAGTTACAATACTAATAAATATATCTATATTTTTTTAACTATCATGATGAAAAAATTGACACTTATTTTTAAAAAATCATCCTTATGTTAAAATAAATTTTCAACTCAAATAATTAATTTAAAATTATATTAATATTTTATTACTTGTTCTTTGTATGAATCTACAATATACATATTCAGATGTTCGATTAAATCCAATAGAATCCTGATTAATTTTTTTATAATTGTTATTATTGGAAAATGAGATAATAAGAACTCAATACATTGCAATACATTATTTTTAATAATTGAAGAATAGTCAATATTATGGTTATTTTATAATCTAATATCATATTCTTCACAACAAAAAAATTTACAATTCATTATAATCTGGTCAAAAAGAATAATCAAGATTTTAGGTTTGAAGGTGATGAATATTAACATCTAGGATTATTAAGATACATCATCTAAGATAATTATGTATGGATTTTGAAAACAAATGTCTTCATAAAAATAATTTATATTAATAATGAATAATAAAACATAATGGGTTAACTACATGATGTAATAATTAATGATATTGTTAATATAATTTCATTATTAATTGATCAAAAATTTTTTTTGTTAATAATTTTTCCAAATTTGTTTATAGAAATGGATTCAATTTAGAATCTTATAATTGAGTATGGTGTTTCAGTATGAATGTTATTTTTTTCATTATAATGAAAAAAAACTAGAGTAAATAATAAATCATGTATGATTTAAATCAAACTAGGATATCATTATTCCATATAAAAATTCCATACAACTTATGTATATAAAGGAATGTGTTACTTACCCTGGATTAATATGTACCACATAGGATAGCATTCCCCAAAAGGTAGAAATTATAATTGGAAAATAAATAAAAAATATTAATAATATCATAATTAGTAAATCGCCTAGATAATCATCACCAGAAGAATTAATATTATTAGATCTAATTATAAAATGAAAAACAAAATACATAATAGTGGAAGGTACAGTTAAAAAACTAAAATTTAATTTAGGGAATTATTGTTTTTATTTGAGAAGTTTGAATGGATTGAAATTATAAAATTATATGGGGAAATATATATTCTTATTTTACAAAAAAAATATCGGTATATAACCCATTCATATAATACAATTAAACATATTATATGTTTTAAAATACTAGGTTGTAGTGGATATAAATATAGATTATAATGAATCAAAAAAGAAAATATTTTCATTATAAATAAATTATTAAAAATAATATAAATGATTTCTTAATAAAATAAAGTTATAATAATTCATTTTTGTAATTACCTTTTCTTAAAAAAATTATGATTTATCAATTTCATAAATTTATGGCCACAAGAATTTGGAATTATAAAATTCATGTAATGATTAATTTGATAAATAATTAATTATTAAATTTTATGAAACAATAACATAATGATTCATAGATTATTAATTTTTTTAATTTAATAATTATTTATTGTATATGATTTTTTGAAATATTAAATTTCTCATATGTGTATCATGAAATATAGTTAAATTATATATATATATATATATATATATTAATTGAAATTCATATTTAGATTATTAATATGTTATTAATAAATATAATATAATATAATTTATCTAATTTTATTTTCAAAATGATGTTTCATATGTGTTACACAAATATTTTTAAGAAATAAATATATTTAAATTAAATAATTATTTTAATAAAACATAATATTTATAAATATATATCACTCTTAAAAGTCTTTTAGTGATAATTAATTGATGAGAAATAAAAATAAGAGGGAATTTTAATTTAAATATTATTTTCATTTTAAATATAATTTTTTCTATATATTTAATGTTTTCATTACATGGTAATATTTATAATATTTATAATTTTAATTTTTTCAAATATATTCAAAATTTTGATTCCCCCAAAGTAATTAGGTGAGGGTTTATATAATAATAACTCGTAAAAATTTATTATCATGGTTAATAATTAAATTATGTAATATAAGTAAAAATATGGTCTAATGAAATTACACAAAATTTTAATAATTATCATGATAATTAGAGATAACAAAATTTCATTGATAAGTTAAAGATATTATTTTATCTTTGAAAATAACATTTAATACCATACTAATATAACTATAATGTCATTATATGTTTTTACTTAACCTACCTAATTTTTCTAAATAAATATCTCTCATTATCACCTTTATAAGGTTATCTTTTAAACCCATTAAATAATATTTATATAGTATTTCCTATGAATACCTAACCAAATTACAACATCTAAATCCCTCTTTAAATTTCTATAGCATGTGGTTCCTAGAAAAAGGTGAAACTCTTTTTTTCAATGAATTACATTGCGAGGAGTGATTCCATCTAAATAGGTATCCAGTTATTCACTATAATATTCAATTACCTTCCTTTGTCAACTATCTCCAAATCTAATTCTCCATAAAAATTATGATATATTATCAAATTTATTCTTCTTTTATATTTATGTTAATTTCATATAATGATATACTTTGACATATTCAATAGAATTACATGTTATTTTTTGGGTTGGTTTTGGAACCTATGTGATTGATGATATAACTATACAACCATGAATAATAAATAAAAATTAAATTCATATGATTTGTGATTATAATGGTAAATTTATATTATATTTATATGTAGGTATATATATATATTCATTTATAAAAAACTATTTTTATTAATGATTCATTATTAACCTATAACATGTTTTCATAAAATTTCCTTATAAATAATTAATTAGACATCATTTAAATAACCATAAAAATAAAAACTTAAATAAATAAAATCTATATCATCGCTATTAAAATTTTTTAGGTGTTGAACACATGATGAATGACTAATATAAAAGACCTCAAAGTTGAAGTAAATGTGGAATGAATGAAATAATTGACATGTAGATAATAATTTAAACAATGAATTTTTAATAAATGAGTAAAAATATTATATAAATAGGATGAATTTTAAAAAATAAAAATATAATGTATAAAATAGAGTTATAATATCCCAAAAAATATATACTATGTGTTAGAGTTAATTTTATGAAACATGAATTGATATTAATGTATTTTACAGAGAAAATCAATTCTCAGTGAGTCATAATATTTTATCTATTTTTATGTTCGACTACTTTTGATTATTATACTCCATGATTTTAATACATTCAATTAACTTTTTATAATGTATGGATTTAAATTTCTATCTCATAACATCCTTATTAATTTATTCATACATTAAAAAATTTATAGTTGGATCTCGCAGGTTTATAAATTTTGATTCTATGTTCCATGTCTCATGTTTTGAAATCATTTACATTTATATAGTGTGCATTGACTATAATAGGTATATTTTTCCTTAAATTACTATTTACTCATGTTGTATTCAACTCAATTTCATCATCCATCATCCATGTAATTTTTATTCTAATATTACCAATGTTCTAAGTGTTGAGATATAAAAGTCACTTCATTGAGGAATGTTTCATATTATGTATTAATATTCATTTAGATGGTGTATATAAATTTCAATTAAAATATTTTTATAATAATTCATTTTTTATTCTAGGAGTGTATAGTTCTGTTTCATGATTTATCATTCAATTTCTTTTGGTCATTACATTATCAACGATGTAAGGGTTCTTTTTCTAAAAATTCATTTTTCAAGACATATTCCATATTTTTCTCATGTTTATCATTCAATCATATTATTTTATTTTTCATAATTAAATATTTATGGTTGATTATTAAAATTTTGATAATTATAAATATATGAAAAATGATGTAGATAAAATTTAATTGTCCTTAAATATTTTTAAAGAGCTTGGTGAGTAGTTTGTATGAACTATATTGAGTGTTATTATATATAATATATAACGAATGGATGAATTGTGGGTGAATGATATTTATCATTGAATAATACATCCTTTTTCAGTTTTGCATGAAATAAGCTATGAATACCCTTAATATTATAATTTTTGAAATGATATACATGCATTGATAAATCCCATTATCATGTAAATAATATTTATTAATTGTCACAGAAACAAGAAAAAATATAAATTTTCCTTAATGTTTCTATTTTCCAGATGATCATATGAACATTGAACTAAGAAAAGTGAATCATTGGATGAAAATAATTATTTTATCACGATCATACATTTTCAAAATAAACTATTAATTGACCGTAAGACTTTATTCTGAGGAAGAAATGTTGATTGATTCTTGGGAGTAAGACTTCGTATTGAGTGAACGACATCACATTGTTAGACTATCAACACACAAGAATAATTAATATATGTTTATGACTTCAACATAATTTTAATCATGATAATGATATTGATAATTGATATATTAAATTATAAAATTGAACTGAGTCTTCGGCCAATGTTTCTAGATCGTTTTGAATGATACTCAGACTTGTCTATTAAGGATATAAACTGAGAAATTCCATTCCTTCTAGATTAATTTATATTTCCTTATATATTATTTAAATAATAATCAAAAAAATATTTGATGAATATAAATGGAATATTTTTTGATGGATTGGAGTTGTTCATGATTTTTAAAAGGTGATCAAATATGCAGCATCATCTGATAAAATAATATAAGAGAATCCTCAAAACCTTATTTTACATGGGTAAAGATGATTATTCATTTCAATATATTAAAATTGGAATCCAATATATTCATAGGTGGTCATTCATCGAGAATTTGTTTCTTATTCTATTTAAGAGAAATTTTAAGGACTTGGTTCTATTAGTTTTATCAATTCTAAGACCTATCCTTGAACGAATTATATTTTGTTAATAATTATATGAATTTATTTGTGTGATAATAACCATGGAACACTATGGATTTATTTATTGGAAAATAGGTGAACCTAGTTAACTTATATGTTATCTATTTCTTTAATACATCAAAAAATGTTCTGATAGTGACATGATAAACAAAAAACACATTTAAAGGAATTGAATTTTTATACACAATAATTTATCTGAAATATTATTATATCTCACACTTCATGGGATACAATAATTAGTATTAGAGTCTAGTTGACTCTCAGACTCTATATTTTCATATATATATATATATAATAGTGTAATTATATTAAAAGTAATGGAATCCCAACATTTGATATAAAAGGGTTTTATTATCATAAATATCGAATGGAACACTACAATATATGAAATTGTAATAATATTCCTGATTCTCGAAAACATGGATTCAATTTTGTAGATGACACATCTTTGTGGTCTTTGATAGTGAGTTAGAACAATGATAATGATGTAAAATCTATGAATTCGTTATTTCACTAAATTAGAAAATTATCTGAAAACTGTTATGGGATGTAGAACTACTAATACAATATTGAAGAACATTCCTATATACTATAATGAAAAAATATTTGAATGGACATATCTGTTAAAATTTCCAAGATAATATGAATATTTTAGAATGTATAAGGATTATGATATTAAAGAATACATTAATTGGGAAAATTATTATAATATAACAATTAATGTATTTCCAAAAAATCTTGTACATTCAAATGTTAAATAAATTTGGATGAGAATACATCCCAATAAAATTTTATCTTTTGATCCCAATTTTGGGATATTTGGATCTTGATGGAATTTACATTGATGAAAATCATTTAAAAGTCAATAAATATGAATTAAGGAATGGAAAAGAACATATGAGAAATGTCCATCCTATAAATATATCCTTTAAATCCTATAACTTTTTGATGATTGATGATAATATAAATTGGTCATATGGATATGAAAACATTGATGAATATTCATATAAATTATATCAAATGTCCTAACAATTATGATGTTTAAAAGGTATGTAATGATTTATTAATTCATTTAAATTTATTGATAAAAACAAATTTCATTTATCTACTAAATATACATTCAAATTTGAAAAAGAAACATATAATGATGAATCTTATAGGAAAACAATACTATATATTCCTCTACTTCTTGATCTAAAGGAATGCCGAATTTTTTTCCTAGATACATCAAAAGAATCATTATATCAATAGATTAGGGTTAGTCCAATAGTTATGATTTTTTTTATGAGAATCTTACTATATATTTTTCTCAAATATTGGTCATAACCAAAAAAATAAAAATTTATAAATCCATAGGGAAGATGAATCATAATATAATAGTAAGTATGTAATATAATAAGAAAATAATTCCAAAGAATATAACTAGATAATAGTGATCAATGTAACATCCCAGGTAATTAAAGAATAAATATTTTTCATATTTATTAATATTTACGAATTAAATATTAATTTTAATTAAAAGTGGTTTCTACGTTCGATAGCGTACTCGATACGCAACGATGAGTTTCTTTGAAAACTTACGTTGCACACAAGTAATAAAATAATATTATTTTAAATGTTAGTTAATAAGTAGCCTTTGTACTGGCGGGAATGGATAGAAATAACTAAAATATGATTATATATGTTTTTAAATGTTTTTACATTTACCCAATAAAGGATAAAGGCTTAAAATACGGAAAGAATTCAATTTTAGGCATTTATACCCTAATTTTCACTAAGGGTTCACTTATCACCTTTTGACGGAGAAACGTCATTAAATATAGTTTTGATCAATCTTATAAATTATATTGGACCAAAAATAACTCTTCTTTAGAATCAGCACATCAAAATTTACTTTGTGTAAATTTATGGTATCTTTCCGATAAAGTTCATTTTTTTAATGAATAGTGTAAAATGTTGTATTTTAATGCATAACATATTTTTAATATAATTTATTTATATGATTAGATTATCTTTTGAATTGGTTTTAAAGTGAAATTAGAAAATATTTTTACCATTAAATCAAATAGTGGTCGTTGGAATTAATTTCCCTTTAAAATCGGACTTGAACTAGTGTCAAACTTTTGATACTTATTGTTTCATAAAAACACGCTATTTGCTCTGACAGCGGGAATTAATTATTAAATTAATTAATGCAACTTATATGTTGTGAATTTTGTAAAATGGATTTCATTTTTGAATTCGGAATATCAAATATATCTTAGGGTGAATTTTTGGTATTTTTCTGAAAAAAATCAATTTTTGATGAATAGTGAAACCACTAAGTGGTACTTATAAAAACTGATTTTTCGTTTAAATGAAATTTTACCACTTCTGTGTTTTGAATTTCAAAAATCTGACATACATGGTTGTCATTAATAATTAAAATTTGGTTCAATGAGATAAAAATATTTTTTTGGTGAATAGTAACTTATTAAGTTTTTAATCGCGATTAGAGGTAATTAGTGCAATTTAAGGCAAAAATGATATTATAATAAAATGAAAATACCTTGACACATGTACTACCCTTATTGGATGTTTCATGGACGACCAAGAAAAGCCATGGGTCAACTTGGGGACCCCATGGATCCACTTTGGTTGGAAAATGACATAAATAACTTTTTATTTAACATTAATGTAAAAATGACACACACATGAAATGTTTTACTAAAACAATTTTTACATGGGGTTATACAAGTCATAATTTTGATTATAAATAATAATTGGAAAGCTAAAACGTTTTCCTACATCATAGTAATTTTTTATAATTTTTAGACATTAAATAAATTAAATTATTTATGACATCATGATGATACAGCGATGACCTCATTATTTGACGATTTAAATAAAATGGAAAGATAATGTAACATCTAACACCTAAACATTGTCAAAACCTATTGGATGAGTGGATTTCTAACCCTTATCACCTTATCCTCGAATTATATCAATGTGGGACCTTTTGAATCCGATAAACTTTTTAAAATAAAGTGACTTATCTTTACTTTCCAAGAGTGACCCTCCTCTCCCCTTATAAAAGGCCCCCACCTCTACCTCTTTTCCCACACTACCAAAGCATTTGGCTCGGCCAAACCCTGCCCATTTTGGCTCTCCACTTCCCTCTCTTACTCATTCAAGCCTCACTTTGGGCAGAAGTCTTCCCAAGGAAGTCTTTGAGCTTAAACCAAAGGGAGTTACCCGTTTTTAAGGTAAAGTCTTCACTTGAGTCCGTTTGTTTTATTTTGCTTCTCCAACCCCCTAAACTATTTTTATTATTTTCTTTTTTAAAAACTACAGTATCCTCAATATACTAGGTTTTTGTTATAAGAATGATTTGATCTACACTAACACACACCTACATCTAATGGTTAACGAACATACTGTTTCCGTGGATGGTGAATTTATGCCTCCCGAAACGATGATTGTTCAAAATTATTTTAACACCATCAAAGGTGGCCATTAAGATGTCACTATATTTATATATGATATATAATATGTTTATTTTTTTCTTAAGCTTCTGTATTTTTCTTTTTGGTCATACCTTTATGGTTTCCATTATGGGTAAACACGATATCTTCATTTAAGGAAGTGCGGACTACCGCCCCCTTAAAGTGAGTTTATTTGTTAAATACCATAGGTGGGACATATAAAGGATGGAACTATGATATTATATATGATATTATACTGGAATTATAATATACCTTTATATCATTATGGTTCCATTCTATAAAATACGAAATAGAAATGAAAGTAGCGTTCATGCGTACGTACGGCTTACCGTCTCCATGAACGGTGCATATCATTTCTTACCTCTAAATGATTATGTAATATTATGAATACATGTATATGGTAGATATATATGATATATATGTTATCCAAATCAGGAATGACATTCTGGATATAAAAAACCTTTGACCACATGAACAACATGTAATTGTAAGGAGTCCACTTTCGACTTAAGAACCAAATAACCACAAAACAAACATTATTAACATAAATAGTTACATAATGTTTATAATAGGGAAATAAGTGATATAAAAGGAATAATGAACTTGAAAAAGGTTCTTAAGCAAGTAGAAATTAACTCATGTTTATTATTCAGGACATTAGAGAATTATCGAGTCAAGTCGGACCCGAGGTAAGGGACTTCGTCTCAATCTCCTTCCATTGAGGCATATTTCGTTTTATACACAACTTTATTTTATACGGTGTATAAACCCCTTTGAATTTTACTTTTATACAAAAGGAATATTTTTCTACGAAGCGTTTTAGAAAACGACAAAAATGAATTTTTCTTTTAACGTACGCGACGACAACGACCTTTTCCGCCGCCGCAAGTATTATTTGGTATTTGGCTTCGTCAACAAGCCGTAATGTTTTTAGAATAAAATAAATACCATATACTCTTTTATATATTTTGGTATTGAAAATGGTTTTGATAAAGGATTCTATTATGTCAATATATTTATGATATATTATGATTGAAATGTGGAAATGTTATCATTCCTTTATATTGGTTTTATGTTTTATGATTTTATATTGGTACTTGGGCATTTTAACAGGTGGTTGCGTTATAAACCATATGATGGGTGGTGCCGTGAATACCAGGATTGGTGGTTACGTTATAACCTCCAATTCATAGGGTATGGAAGTCGGCCGTATGGCTATTCGATTAAGTATGTATGGAAATTGGCCGTATGGATATTCCATTAAGTGATATGTGTGGAAGTCGACCGTATGGTTATTCCACTTAAGTATGTTTATGTCCCAAGTTACCTTTATATATGTTTTGTGTTCTTTCTATGGGTTTTATGGTAATCCTTTGGTTACAAAAAGGTAAGTAATGATACTTTATTCAGTGAAGAGTTTTTACTACTTCATGAAGGTGAAGGTATTACTTTGATAGAGTATACATGGTTTACTTGATTTTTGAAAAACTAATAGTTTTCATTCTTTGTGTATCCCTTACTGAGATTTTTATACTCACCCCAAGTTTTTTGAAATGTTTTTCACAGGACATAATGTGGAATAAGGTCAAGGATGGGATCAAGGGAATGTCATGCTATATAAAACATGGGACTAAACACGTTTCTTTTTAAGAGTTTTTTATTTATGGAAGCTTAGTAGAAGTGTCTACTTTGTAATATTTTGAGATGTAATAGTTATGTTCAAATTCTCTAAAACTCTAAACCTGAAAAGATCCTCAATGTGAATTAGTCATTTGATTCAATATTAAGTAAGGTTTAAGGCCGGGGCCTTATAGTTGGTATCAAAGGTCGGTTTGGACAACTTTAGGAGTGAGAAATGTGTTAAATTATAATATGATTGAAATGATATAGCATTTACGAATTACCATGTTGCTTCGCCTAAGATATTTCTGTGTTCATAATGGTTTTCCGTAGAGGAAACAAAGCAGCTATGTTGGGAAGACATCAGGAGGAAGACAACCTTCCAAATCAGAAACCTGAGATGGTCGAATCGGAATTGACCAGTTTGTTGCAGTGATGGAACAGTTGACTCAGGCTATAAATGGTGGTGGTATCCATGCACGAGATCAGCCAGATCAACTGCAGAGGAACATGTCAGTGGTGGAAAATTTCATGAGGCAACATCCACCATCATTTAGAGGATCATCAGACCCTGTGCAAGCTGAAGGGTGGATTAAAGCACTGGAGAAGATTTTTGATATCATGGGGTGTTCAGAACATCAAAAGGTTAGTCTTGTTGTTTACCATTTTGAAGGTGAAGCTGATCAGTGGTGATCGATGGTGAAAAATATCAGGGATAGTGATGATATTGAGGATCTTCACTAGGAAGAATTCAAAGGTATGTTTCTTGAGAAATATTTTCCTAAGGTGGTTCGTCTTAGGATGGAAAAACAGTTCCTAGAATTGAGGTAGGAGGATGATTCAGTGGCTGCTTATGAAGCAAAGTTCACTCGATTGGCAAGGTATTCTCCAAACTACATACGAGATCTTGATAGTAAAATAAACCGTTTTTAATCAGGGTTAAATCCAAAGTATCGAAGGGCTTTAGCTTCTCGTGAGTTCAAAAGTTATGAAAAACTTGTTCGATGTGCGGAGAAGGTGGAAATGGAGTTTGCCGATGATGAGGTGTTCTATGAAAAACAATAGAATAAGAGGTCTAGTTGGCAGGCAAAGGGGAAGAATTCATCAAACAAGCAAGGAGGTAAGAAAACCAAATATCCATCCTGTGAGAAGTGTGGTAAAATGCATCCTGGAGAATGTTTATCCATGTCTGGTAAGTGCTTTCGGTGTGATAAGTCTGGTCATATTGCTCGTAACTATAAGGAAGATGATCAAGCAGGCAATGAAAAGCCAACGATAAGATGTTTTAAGTGTAATGAAATGGGTCATTATGAAAACGAGTGTCCAACGAAGAACTCAACTGGGGGAATGCAGCCAGAATACAAGCAGAAAGGGGTGGTGAAATCCTTTGCAACAACTTCAGCAGTTGTTGGGCCATCGAATGAAGTGGTATCAGGTACACTGTTTGTTTGTTCAGATTATGCCAATGTGTTGTTTGATTCAGGGTCTACACACTCTTTCATTTCAGAGAAGTTTTCTAGTAAATTGGAAATTCCATATCAAGATATGAATCCTGAACTTATGGTAAAAACACCCGGAGGGAACGTTGAGACAAAAATGAATTATAAGAACCTTCCTATCCTTGTGTGTGGAAAGAATCTACCAGAAAACCTTATTGTTTTGCCTCTAGTAGAGTTTGATGTTATTTTGGGCATAGATTGGCTTTCTGTTTATCATTCTAAGATTGACTACAGAGCTAAAATGGTTTCTTTTCAGAAAGATTTTCAGTTTCTGTACAAGAATGAACCCTTGATTTTGATAACATATCAATAAGTTGAGAAACTAGTAAAAGATGGAAATGAATGTTACCTTGCACATATTTTTGAAAATAAAGGAACAGTTCAGATTAATGATGTGCCAGTGGTAAATGAGTATCTTGATGTTTTTCCTGATGAGTTGCCTGGTATTATTCATAATCGGGAAGTTGAATTTACTGTTGAATTAGTTCCTGATTCTAAGCCAATTTCAAAACCCCCTTATCGAATGGCTCAAGTTGAACTTTTAGAGTTAAAGAAACAATTGCAGGAGTTATTAGATAAAGGATTCATTCGACCTAGCACATCACCATGGGGTGCTCCTTTCTTGTTTATTAAAAAGAAAGATGGATCAATGAGACTTTGCATTGATTATAGAGCCTTGAATACTATTACTGTTAAGAACAAGTATCCTTTGCCTCATATTGATGATTTGTTTGATCAGCTCCAGGGAGCACAATATTTTTCGAAGATTGACTTGAGGTTGGGGTACCATCAGTTTAATGTAAAAGAAGGAGACGTTCCGAAGACTGCGTTCCGTACAAGATTGGGCCATTATGAATTTTTAGTTATGCATTTTGGGTTAACCAATGCACCTACTATATTCATGGACCTTATGAATAGAATTTTCCATGAGTTCTTGGATAAGTTTGTGGTTGTTTTCATCGATGATATTTTGGTGTTTTCTAAAAGTAAAGAGGAGCATGAAAGTCATTTAAGGGTTATCTTGAAAACCTTAAAATAAAAGAAACTATATGGAAAATTCAGCAAGTGTGAGTTTTGGTTACAACAAATTTCTTTCCTGGGTCACATTGTTTCAAAATATGGCATAACTATTGATCATACTAAAACAAAAGTTGTTGAAGAATGGCCAAGACCCACAAATGTAACCAAGATCCGTAGTTTTCTTGGTTTGGCAGGTTATTACCGAAGGTTGTTAGAAATTTTTCACGATTATCTAGTCCAATGACTAAGCTAACTCAGAAGGGTGTTAAGTTTATATGGACAAAAGAATGTGATGATTGTTTTCAAGAATTGAAAAGAAGATTGGTGAATGCTCCAGTTTTGGAACTACCTTCCAGGAATGGTGAGTTTGTTATATACAGTGATGCTTCGTTGAAGGGACTTGGTTGTGTCCTTATGCAGAATGATCAGGTAATTGCTTATGCTTCACGACAGTTGAAAACTCATGAGGTAAATTACCCTACACATGATTTGGAATTAGCTGATGTTGTCTTTGCTTTAAAAAAGTGGCTGATGCTTTGAGTCAAAAAAGTAATGCTTCATTAGCAATGTTGTGTTAGGAACGTGATCCTTTGGTTAAAGATTTGATGAACTTTGGCATAGAAGTTTTTGGTGCAGGAAGTTCTTCTGTTTTGTTTCAGGTATCAGTGAAATCTTCTCTATCAGACAGAATCAAGCAAGCACAGAAGCAAGACAGTGAGTTGCAGAAAAAGGTAGAGCTGGTTCAGAAAGGTATGTTGCCTGAATTCAACATTGATAATGATTGTTTTTTGAGGTTTGGGAAGAGATTATGTGTGCCTTGTGATTCACAGTTGAAGAATGAGTTGTTATGTGAGGCTCATAGTTCACCGTTTTCAGTTCATCCGGGCAGTACTAAGATGTACAGAGATCTGCGGGAGTATTACTGGTGGGATGGAATGAAAAGAGATATTTGTTGATTTTACTGTGAAGTGTCTGACTTGTCAGCAGGTTAAAGCAGAGCGGCAGTTACCGAAAGGGAAGCTTCAGCCTTTACCAGTGCCAGAGTGGAAATGGGAAAACATATCCATGGACTTTGTTGTACAATTCATTACCATTCAAGATAAGAAAATAAAGTGGCTGATGCTTTGAGTCGAAAAAGTAATGCTTCATTAGCAATGTTGTGTTAGGAACGTGATCCTTTGGTTAAAGATTTGATGAACTTTGGCATAGAAGTTTTTGGTGTAGGAAGTTCTTCTGTTTTGTTTCAGGTATCAGTGAAATCTTCTCTATCAGACAGAATCAATCAAGCACAGAAGCAAGACAGTGAGTTGCAGAAAAAGGTAGAGCTGGTTCAGAAAGGTAAGTTGCCTGAATTCAACATTGATAATGATTGTGTTTTGAGGTTTGGGAAGAGATTATGTGTGCCTTGTGATTCACAGTTGAAGAATGAGTTGTTATGTGAGGCTCATAGTTCACCGTTTTCAGTTCATCCTGGCAGTACTAAGATGTACAGAGATCTGCGGGAGTATTACTAGTGGGATGGAATGAAAAGAGATATTTGTTGATTTTACTGTGAAGTGTCTGACTTGTTAGCAGGTTAAAGCAGAGCGGCAGTTACCGAAAGGGATGCTTCAGCCTTTACCAGTGCCAGAGTGGAAATGGGAAAACATATCCATGGACTTTGTTGTGGGATTACCGAGGACATCTTGAGGTAATAATGCAATCTGGGTTATTGTTGATCACTTGACTAAATCTGCTCATTTCCTTGGTATACGAGAAACTTTTTCCCTAGATCAACTTTCCCGTTTGTATCTTAAAGAGATAGTCTGGTTACATGGATTTCCCCTCTCCATTGTATCTGATCGTGATCCCATGTTCACATCTAACTTTTGGAAAGGCCTTCAGAAGTCGTTGGGTACTGAATTAGATTTTAATACAACTTTTCATCCTCAATCAGATGGGAAGTCAGAATGAACAATTCAGACCTTGGAGGATATGCTACGAGCTTGTTCGATGGATTATCAGGGAAGCTGGGACCAACATCTTTCTTTGGTTAAGTTTTCTTATAATAACAGTTTTCATTCCAGTATACAGATGGCACCTTTTGAGGCATTATATGGGAAGCGGTGTCGAACTCTAGCATTTTGGGATGAAGTGGGTGAAAGGAAGCTGATGGGACCAGAATTGGTAGAAGAGATGGCAAGAAAAGTTCAGTTGATTCAGAAGCACATGACAACAGCTCAGAGCAGGCAGAAGAGTTATGCGGATAACCGGAGGAAGGATCTATCTTTCAAGGTAGGTGATCATGTTTTTCTCAAGGTTTCTCCTTGGAAAAGTGTGATGAGATTTGGTAAGAAAGGAAAGCTGAGTCCATGGTTTATTGGACCATATGAAATTCTGGAGAAAGTTGGATCAGTTGCTTACTGAGTGGCTTTACCTCCGAGTTTATCTCTGGTACACAATGTTTTTCATGTTTCGATGTTGAGGAAGTATATGCCAGATCCATCTCATGTTTTCAGTCCAGATGTAGTTTAGCTAGAGGAGAACCTATCTTATGAAGAACAACCAGTCTAAATTCTTAACCATAGGGAGCAGGTGTTACGGAATAAGGTGATTCATCAGGTAAAGGTTTTGTGAAAAAACCATGTGATTGAAGAGGCAACGTGGGAATCTGAAAATGCTATGAGGGATAAATACCCCACTTATTTTGATAAGTGAGTAAAATTGCGAGGACGCAATTCCCAAAAGGGGGGAAGGATGTAACATCCCAGGTAATTAAAGAATAAATAATTTTCATATTTATTAATATTTACGAATGAAATATTAATTTTAATTAAAAGGGGTTTCTACGTTCGATAGCGTACTCGATACAGAACGATGAGTTTCTTTGAAAACTTAAGTTGCACACAAGTAATAAAATAATATTATTTTAAATGTTAGTTAACAAGTAGCCGTTGTACTGGCGGGAATGGATAGAAATAACTAAAATATGATTATATATGTTTTTAAATGTTTTTACATTTACCCAATAAAGGATAAAGGCTTAAAATATGGAAAGAATTCAATATTAGGCATTTATACCGTAATTTTCACTAAGGGTTCACATATCACCTTTTGACGGAGAACCGTCATTAAATATAGTTTTGATCAATCTTATAAATTATATTGGACCAAAAATAACTCTTCTCTAGAATCGGGATATCAAAATTTACTTTTTGTAAATTTATGGTATCTTTCCGATAAAGTTCATTTTTTTAATGAATAGTGTAAAATGTTGTATTTTAATTCAAAACCACTCTTTAATCTAATTTATTTATATGATTAGATTATCTTTTTAATTGGTTTTAAAGTGAAATTATAAAATATTTTTACCATTAAATCCAATAGTGATCATTGGAATTAATTTCACTTTGAAATCGGACTTAAACTAGTGTCAATCTTTTGATACTTATTGTTTCATAGAAACACGCTATTTGCTCTGACAGCGGGAATTAATTATTAAATTAATTAACGCAACTTATATGTTGTGAATTTTCTAAAATGTACTTCATTTTTGAATTCGGAATATCAAATATAGCTTAGGGTGAATTTTTGGTATTTTTCTGAAAAACTTCAATTTTTGATGAATAGTGAAACCACTATGTGGTACTTATAAAAACTGATTTTTTGTTTAAATGAAATTTTACCACTTCTGTGTTTTGAATTTCAAAAATCCGACATACAATGTTTTCATTAAGAAGTAAAATGTGGCTAAATGAGATAAAAATATTTTTTTGGTGAATAGTAACTTATTAAGTTTTTAATCGCGATTAGAGGTAATTAGTGCAATTTAAGGCAAAAATGATATTATAATAAAATGAAAATACCATGACACATGTCCTACCCTTATTGGATGTGTCATGGCCGACCAAGACAAGCCATGGGTCAACTTGGGGACCCCATGGAGCCACTTTGGTTGGGAAATGACATAAATAACTTTTTATTTAATGTTAAAGTAAAAATGACACACACATGAAATGTTTTACTAAAACAATTTTTACATGGGGTTATACAAGTCAGAATTTTGATTATAAATATTCACTGGAAAGATAAAAGGTTTTCCTACATCATAGTAATTTTTTTATAATTTTTAGACATTAAATAAATAAAATTATTTATGACATCATGATGATGCATCGATGACCTCATTATTTGACGATTTAAATAAAATGGAAAAATAATGTAAAATCTAAGACCTACACGTGGCCAAAACCTATTGTATGAGTGGATTTAGAACCCTTATCACCTTATCCTTGAATTATATCAATGTGGGACCTTTTTAATCAGAATCTCGTTTTAAAATAAAGTGACTTATCTTTACATTCCAAGAGTGCCCCTCCTCTCCCCTTATAAAAGGCCCCCAACTCTACCTCTTTTCCCACACTACCAAAGCATTTGGATCGGCCAACCCCTGCCCATTTTGGCTCTCCACTTCCCTATCTTACTCCTTGAAGCCTCAATTTTGGCAGAAGACTTCCCAAGGAAGCCTTTGAGCTCAAACCATAGGGAGTTACCCGATTTTAAGGTAAAGTCTTCACTTGAGTCCGTTTGTTTTATTTTGCTTCTCCAACCCCCTAAGCTCTTTTTATTATTTTCTTTTGTAACAACTCCAGTATCCTCAATATACTAAGATGTTTTTATAAGAAGGATTCGAGCTACACTTACACACACCTACATCTAATGGTTAACGAACATACTGTTTCCGTGGATGGTGAATTTATGCCTCCCGAAATGATGATTGTTCAACATTCTTTTAACACCTTAAAAGGTGAACATTAAGATATAACTATATTTATATATGATATATAATATGTTTATGTTTTCCTTAAGCTTCTGTATTTTTCTTTTTGGTCATACCTTTATGGTTTCCATTATGGGTAAACACGATATCTTCATTTAAGGAAGTGCGGACTACCGCCCCCTTAAAGTGAGTTGATTCATTAAATACCATATATGGGACATATAAAGGATGGAACGATGATATTATATATGATATTATACTGGAATTATAATATACCTTTATATCATTATGGTTCCATTCTATAAAATACGAAATAGAAATGAAAGTAGCGTTCATGCGTACGTACGGCTTACCGTCTCCATGAACGGTGCATTTCATTTCTTACCTCTAAATGATTATGTAATATTATGAATACATGTATATGATGGATATATATGATATATATGTTATCCAAATCAGGAATGGCATTCTGGATATAAAGAACCTTTGACCACACGAACAACATGTAATTGTAAGAAGTCCACTTTCAACTTATGAACCAAATATCGACAAAACAAACATTATTAACTTAAATGGTTACATAATGTTTATAACTTGGAAATAAGTGATATAAAAGGAATAATGAACTTGAAAAAGGTTCTTAAGCAAGTAGTAATTAAATCATGTTTATTATTCAGGACATTAAATGTAACACCCCAAGCTTCCTCGGTATGTTTCCTTTCGAATAATGCAATGACGTGCATTGTACGCAACTTCGAGATTTTAACACACCACAACCAATCAAACTAGCCGTTATGAAAAGTAATACCTAATTTTTGAAATTATATATATTTTATATTTCAGAATGGACTTCATTTTTGGATTCGTAATATCAAATTTAGCCTAAGGTGAAATTTTGGTACTTTTCGGATAACTTTAATATTTTTATGAATAGTGAAAATTACTAAATTTTAATTAAAAACAACTTTTTTAATCAAAATAATTAATAGTGATAAATTATGAATTTGAGTGGTTTTAAAGTATATTTAGAATATATTTTTACCACTTAATATAATGTTGGTCATTGGACATAATTTTACAATTAAACCGAACATAAACAAGTGTCAATCTTTTGATAGTTATTATCTCTTAAAAACACGCTTTTTGTTTTGACAGCGGGAATTAATTTTAAATTAATTTCTTCCACTTCTGTGTATTGAATTTAGAAAAATGGATTCCATATTTGTAATCAGGATGTTCAAATTGTGTAAATAGGTAACTTTTATTTTTAGACATTTTGAATAATTACTGCGGTAAATATTTTATTTAACATGGTTAAGGGTAAATCCGGTAAATAAGGGTTAAACAATAATATTATAATAATACTAAATTACCCTAAAACCTGTCTTAACCCTATTGGTTGATACATGGTAGACCATGGGCATCTTTGGGTCAATTTTGGGACCCCATGGATCCACTTGTAAGTGATAATGACACTTTATATTAATTAATTTAAAATGAATACAAAAATGACACAAGCATATATCTTTTAGCAAAACAATTGTTACATAGGGTTATATATGTTGGATTTTAGATTATAAATATTCATTAGAAAGATAAAAAGATTTCCTACATAATTATATTTTATTTACATTTTTTTGACATTAAATAATTTATTTTATTTATGACACAATGATGATGCAGTAATTACTAAAATAGTAAAAAATTAACATAATTGATATTATAAATACCCAAATAATTATAACATGAAACTTTTAATGAATTAAAAAAATTTTCTAGGATAATATGATATATTAGGATTGATTTATTTGACTTTTTTCGAAGTAATAAATCTGTTATGAGTTTCACAAAAATCAACTAGTGAATAGTGTCAAAATTGACATAAAAGAGTTCTTAAAACAAATATTATATTATTAATTGATATTAAATTCCTAAAAATATAAGGTTCGGCCAAGAGACTTATATTATGATAGGTTAATCATTAAGGGACCACTTGGGGTATTTTGGATGTATATAGTATGTTTATTAACCATATTATATAAAAATACAAAGAGACATTGTAAAAGTAAAACTAATTAACTTAGAGTTAATACTTAAAGATAAGGTTAATATAAGTAACCAAACCTGTCTAAATTCTATTGGATGAGTTGTTTTCGACCTATCCCCACCTCAACATTTTAACAGTCAACTTTGGAGCCATTGGAAACCGAATATGAATTTATTATAAATTAATATTTCTAGCTTTTCCAAAGGTGCCCCTCACCCCTCTTATAAAAGGGCACTCCTCCTTCTCATTTCCTCACACCTCTCAAGCCACTTGGCTCGTCCAAAATCTGCCCAACTAAGCTCCCCACATCCCTCTCCTCCTCCTTGAAGCTTCCCCTTAGGAAGAAAGCATTTCAACAAGTCCTTTGGTTCCAACCAAAGTGAGTTACCTAAATTAAAGGTAACGATTTCTCTTAAATTATTTTCATTTATTTTGCTTCTTCAACCCCCAAACTCTTTTTATTTCCCTTCTTTTGTAACAACACCAGTATCCTCAATATACTAGGATGTTGTTATAAGATGTATTCAAACTACACATACACACAACATCATCTAATGGATGATGAACATAATGTTTCTGTGGATGGCAAACTAACACCTCACGAAACGATGATTGTTCAAAAACATCTTACCGCCTCTCATGGTGGCCATTATGATGGAACTGTAATTAAATATGATATTAATGATATATATTTTATATATAAGATTCTGAAATTCCATTTTATTTCATACCATTATTCGTTTCATGTCGTATATACATACGATAATTTCATTTGAGGAAGTGCGGACTACCGCCCCCTTAAAATGATATGACTCGTTCATACCACACATGGAACGAATAAAGGATGGTGTTAATGAAATTAAGTAACATATATAAAATATTATATTATACTGGAATAGTAATATACCTATGTATCATTTGGATTCGATTCTTTTAAAATAAAAAATTAAATGGACGTAGCATTCGTGCGTACGTACGGACTACCGTCTCCACGAACGCGATGAGATTCATTCTCCATCGTATCCATTCAAGTATAATTGTCATTTAATGATTTAAAAACGATGTTTAAGGACTTGATATCATTCTGGATATGAATAAGATACAACAAACATGACTTATGTAACAAAACATATAAAATAAAATGAGTAAGTTAACACCTGAAACGGCGTTAATACTAAGATATTATTAACAAATCAATGTTAAAAGATCATATATGATATCATATTAA
The DNA here is from genome assembly GCA_963277665.1 of Viscum album. Taxonomy (NCBI): domain Eukaryota; kingdom Viridiplantae; phylum Streptophyta; class Magnoliopsida; order Santalales; family Viscaceae; genus Viscum; species Viscum album. The sequence goes on from OY728156.1 coordinate 325,699,049, forward strand.
AGTAAATGATTCTTGTATTATTCAATAACAATTATTTCACCATTATAAAGGAGGTAAACCTACCATCGACCAAGGAAAAAGTACAAAGTAAGGGATTCTCTTATCTCACTTTCAATTCTGTGAGATTTTCATTGTTCGCTACTAAATTATTGAAAGTTGTGTATTGTGTACCTCAATTTGATATATATTATCATGATTCACTTTATATTCATGTTATTCTGTAAATCATTTGGTGGTTATTAACTTTTGGCCATGTGACTCAGTTGATTAACGTGGTAAGGGGTTTCTTGTCTCACTTTTAATTCCGTGAGAATTCCATTGATCACCACTTAATTATTGCATGTGGTGTATGTGTACTACCCATGATTGTATTAATTATGTAATATACTTTATTTTATGGGTATTTACATCATCATGGTATGATCTTTCTTTCATGGGTGTTTGTTTCTTAAGTTACCTAATCAATAAGGGAATTTGAGATTTCAATTTCCACTCATTTGGCTTTACGCATATTTCATTGATTATATTACTCCATGATTATGTGTTGAATCACTATTCATTTGATTATGTCATAATTTCCACTCCCCTTCCTGTGGATATAAGTTTGATACACATAATCACTCCATTGATAATTCTCAATTCATTGATATGAATTTGATAAGAGTAATTTTAACTCATTCTCCATTTGTTGAGTTAAACATCCAATTAGTTGGTATTGTTTTTACAAGAATATGTGTGAATATACTTTGATTGATTTACACTGAATATCCAATCATATTTAGTGTATTTATATTTGTCACACATAATTATGTCGTTGATTTATCCTTAACCTAAGGATACAACCTTTATGAGAGATTTCATCTCAATTTACATTCCATTGAGACTTCTTTGATGATATACACCAAATCACTTTTATGTGGTGTATATAATGTACTTTGACATAGTATATCATGAATTCCTTTATTCTCATGATATTACAATGTTTTGATTACCTCAATTATTTGTATTCAAGTGTCTCTCTTTTGGTTAGAAACTCTAACCAAAATACCATTTTAAAATGTTTTCAAGAATTATTCTTCTAAATCATGCTCATTAATGTCCATAGTTTAAAAATGGTTTTAAGGATTTATTTTTATGGACATTAAAGTTTTAAATTTAAAAATCCTTTTAAAAGTTTCAAAGTGGTATGGGACACTTTGATACAAAAATCTATTTTTGAATGTCTTCTTGACAAATAGTGTGACTTTTAAAAGTTTTCAAGAAAAGGGGGATATTTCTCTCAAATAGTTATGATGATTATTTTCATCTATGTCAACATCATTCATTATTCATGATTGAGGTTAATGTGATACAATACAATCTTTCATATTGTATCAAATGAGTTATGTTTGACTGTGGATGTTCTATTTTTATACCATTCATGGTTTGTGGTTAAAGTATTGACATTTCGTATGCTAGTTTTAATACGAATGTTTATTTTATGCTTAAACCTATTCATATGAGGAATGCATTGGACTTAATAAGTGACGGGTGGAGCCTGCTATAGATCCTCGATGCATCGGTAGGTCTCATGAGACAAACTAGTGTCTTGGCACAAGGCCTTGGCAAAATCTTATTTGTAGTCTTGGCACGAGGCCTTGGCTATGTGGTTATGATAGTCTGGCATTATGCATTCCATCATTATGAAAGTGGTTATTGATATTGCATGTGATCATTCGACTAGTATAATATCCATGTGAGTAAGTTAATGGCATTATTTCATTTTACCTTCGCCATTTTATGCTGAAGTTCAAATTTAAAAGGCTTTTATTTTAGTTATAAATTGCCTTAAGTGTTTATGCTTATTTATGAAAGCTTCTGCTATAATGTTATCCTTACTGAGCATCCGAGCTCACCCCTTTCAATGTTTTATTTTTCCCAGGATTATGAAGAAGTAATTTATGAATGACCTGTAGGGATAGTATGAGGGGATATGAAGACAAGATGTTTTTTTATGATGTAATGTAAAAATTTATGGATGTATCTAGTTATTCCAAGACTAATAAACTAATCGGTCTTTCGAGACTTGATCTTTCTCATGATCATGCCAATGTTATGTAATAATGCACCGACTCTGGGTAACTGGGGTCGGGGCGTTACAGTTGGTATCAGAGGAAGTTTAGTACAAACCTTGGAAGCTAGATTTCGATAAACTCTGATTAGAGCACGTAGACCTAAGATGAACTTTGAGGATTAGTATAGAAGAACTTCCTAGAATTTTGGTATTGTAGAGATTTTGTGAGTTTTCCGAGCAATACATCCATGTCTGGATACGAGCAGGTAGAGGCGGCTCTGGCACAGATGTACCTAGGGGTAAAACCTGAAAACACCGCTTTGAGCTAGACTCGAACGGGAACTGGTGCACAACAACGGGCCTTGCTGCACTCTTGGTTACGACACTCCCGGGGGATATGCTTAGGATAATTTACATTTTCTTTACAAACCGATTTAAGTAATATATATATAAGATGAGAGTAAATGACCTGGGTTAATCCTAATATGTTTCAAATTGAGAATATGGAGACATTTTAATCTCTAAATGATTTTACGACTACTATTACTCACACAATGCTTTCTGGTTTTAGTCAATGGCTGGATTCCAAGGAAGTCATAGTGACATTGAGAATAATGTACAAGGTGGGAATGGTGGTGGAAATGAGCAACAAAATGGAATGTTGATAGGCGTAAAAGATATCGTCTTTATGCCAAATCAGTTTTCCAAAAATATGATGAATAACATATATATTAACCAACTCCCAGACTCAACAAGGAAGAGAAAGGTGATAAATGATAAGAGCTCCAGCAATGGAGACCATGGAGAAAAGAACCCTCAATTTTCATCATGCAGGAAATGTGGAAAGAGACACCCATGAAAGTGTCTCAATGGGACAACGAAATGTTTTACGTGTGGGAAGGAAGGAAATAAAGTAAAGAATTGCCGAAGAAAAATGAAGAGTACTATGGAAGAAGATAAAAATGGTCCCAAGAGTCCATTTACAGTCATTTGCCGTAAATGTAGGGGACCTGGCCATTACCCGAGTGAATGTCCTATTCTATAGGATATTTTCTTGGTCAAAGAAGAAGCTATGTGGGAATAAATGGTTGGAGAAATGTTTAAAAAGTATTAGCACTCCTTGTTGATGGGTTTACTATGGAATAATTTTCTCTTGTATTTGTAACCCCGCAGTTTGCCATGTGAGAATGATATTTGAGGAAGAATTGTCTCTTCTCTTGTGGATATGGGTATAAATAACCATTTGGATTTATATGATCATTGGGGTTTGAGAGAATTATAAGTTATTCTAATTTGGGATGAAGATTCAAGGTATGATATAACATTTGTGGTTAAATTTATGATATAGTATTTTGAGGAATTTATCTCATTTTGGCAATATTATAAAATATAGTTTTTGAAAAAGGACAACACGTAGACCGTGTGACAACCCGTCGCGTCAGACAAAGCTATGGGAATCGAACCCACAACCAAAGTGCGATTGGGATTTATCGCCTACCACGGGACTACGTGAAGTCCCAGGTTAGTGTGACTTTTTTTTAGTTAAATGATTTTATTGATCAATAATAAGTTTATTTGGGTTCTTATTTCATATCAAAAGAATATCCTTGGTATAGGAAAATGATTTGGTGATTAAGTGATAAATGTTATTTTGGAAGATGTTCGCTTTGTTGGGAACACTATATGCCCAAGGAAAATAGAATACTATGGGGTTTCATTTGTGGTGTAATGATAGATTTTTATCTACGTTTTTATTGTGGATTTATAGTGATTTGGGTTATTTATGGAAATGATTAACCTATAATAGAGAATATGTAATTAGGTTAATTACTTTTGAGTATGTGACTTTAAGAGTATCTGATGTCATTTGGAGATACAATTTAACATGGGAGACTACATAATCAAATTCTTCTATGTTTTGGGTTTCAATATTAGTTTGGATTATATTAAAGGATTTTAAGGACAATTGGTTATTGAATGGTATCTATTTAACTTTGGGGTATTGTTGGTTTAATTTTAGAAATTAAGATTAGTGCATATTTATCTCAATGAATATCCTTTTGGGGGATCATTAGATCATTCACTGACCATTTTGGTTTTGATTAATCTTCAAAGACAATGTAAATATATGGTTTATCCTTCATGGATCATGTGATTCTATAGAAGTTTATTCTATCTCTTCCAGTGTGACCAAGTCTTCTTGAATACTCATCGTTTATAAAAAATGAGTTAGTGGTGGAAATTTATTAAAGAATGAAAATCTACTTAAAATGTAAGTATATCTCAAAATGTTCTTAGTCAATATCATAATTGAATTCCTCTTCCTTATGTAATGTAACTTAAAAAAAATGTTGTTCGTTTACTTTCCTACTAGGAGACTAATGGTCGTTTGTCCCAACACAAGTTTGTGGTTTTCTCATTGTTAACTTTCTCCTGATCATGATTTCTATCCCTCTCCATCAGAACTTGACACATAGTTTATCATCCATATCCATGTTTTCTTACATGGAATCCTAGTATGGGTTATCTTGGATGACCCTTATACCTCTCTTTCTTTCTTTTAAAGTGATAGTTTTATTGACTCTTTTTCCGATGTGGGACTTTCCATTATATTCTCAAGCAAAATTTTAAAAATTGCGAGGACGCAATTTATTGAAGGAGGGGAGAATGTAACACCCCAAGCTTCCTCGGTATGTTTCCTTTCGAATAATGCAATGACGTGCATTGTACGCAACTTCGAGATTTTAACACACCACAACCAATCAAACTAGCCGTTATGAAAAGTAATACCTAATTTTTGAAATTATATATATTTTATATTTCAGAATGGACTTCATTTTTGGATTCGTAATATCAAATTTATCCTAAGGTGAAATTTTGGTACTTTTCGGATAACTTTAATATTTTTATGAATAGTGAAAATTACTAAATTTCAATTAAAAACAACTTTTTTAATCAAAATATTTAATAGTGATAAATTATGAATTTGAGTGGTTTTAAAGTATATTTAGAATATATTTTTACCACTTAATATAATGTAGGTCATTGGACATAATTTTACAATTAAACCGACCATAAACAAATGTCAATCTTTTGATAGTTATTATCTCTTAAAAACACGCTTTTTGTTTTGACAGCGGGAATTAATTTTAAATTAATTTCTGCCACTTCTGTGTTTTGAATTTAGAAAAATGGATTCCATATTTGGAATCAGGATGTTCAAATTGTGTAAATAGGTAACTTTTATTTTTAGACATTTTGAATAATTACTGCGGTAAATATTTTATTTACCATGGTTAAGGGTAAATCCGGTAAATAAGGGTTAACAAATAATATTATAATAATACTAAATTACCCTAAAACCTGTCTTAACACTATTGGTTGATACATGGTCGACCATGGTAATCTTTGGGTCAATTTTGGGACCCCATTGATCCACTTGTAAGTGATAATGACACTTTATATTAATTAATTTAAAATGAATACAAAAATGACACAAGCATATATCTTTTAGCAAAACAATTGTTACATAGGGTTATATATGTTGGATTTTAGATTATAAATATTAATTAGAAAGATAAAAAGATTTCCTACATAATTATATTTTATTTATAATTTTTTGACATTAAATAATCTATTTTATTTATGACACAATGATGATGCAGTAATTACTAAAATAGTAAAAAATTAACATAATTGATATTATAAATACCCAAATAATTATAACATGAAACTTTTAATGAATTAAACAAATTTTCTAGGATAATATGATATATTAGGATTTATTTATTTGACTTTTTTTGAAGTAATAAATCTGTTATGAGTTTCACAAAAATCAACTAGTGAATAGTGTCAAAATTGACATAAAAGAGTTCTTAAAACAAATATTATATTATTAATTGATATTAAATTCCTAAAAATCTAAGGTTCGGCCAAAAGACTTATATTATGATAGGTTAATCATTAATGGACCACTTGGGGTCTTTTGGATGTATATAGTATGTTTATTAACGATATTATATAAAAATACAAAGAGACATTGTAAAAGTGAAACTAATTAACTTAGAGTTAATACTTAAAGATAAGGTTAATATAAGTACCCAAACCTGTCTAAATTCTATTGGATGAGTTGTTTTCGACCTATCCCCACCTCAAACTTTGAATAGTAAACTTTGGAGCCATTGGAAACCGAATATGAATTTATTATAAATTAATATTTCTAGCTTTTCCAAAGGTGCCCCTCACCCCTCTTATAAAAGGGCACTCCTCCTTCTCATTTCCTCACACCTCTCAAGCCACTTGGCTCGTCCAAACTCTGCCCAAATAAGCTCCCCACATCCCTCTCCTCCTCCTTGAAGCTTCCCCTTAGGCAGAAAGCATTTCAACAAGTCCTTTGGTTCCAACCAAAGTGAGTTACCTAAATTAAAGGTAACGATTTCTCTTAAATTATTTTCATTTATTTTGCTTCTTCAACCCCCAAACTCTTTTTATTTCCCTTCTTTTGTAACAACACAAGTATCCTCAATATACTAGGATGTTGTTATAAGATGTATTCAAACTACACATACACACAACTTCATCTAATGGATGATGAACATAATGTTTCTGTGGATGGAAAACTAACGCCTCACGAAACGATGATTGTTCAAAAACATCTTACCGCCTCTCATGGTGGCCATTATGATGGCATTGTAATTAAATATGATATTAATGATATATATTTTATATATAAGATTCTGTAATTCCATTTTATTTCATACCATTATTCGTTTCATGTCGTATATACATATGATAATTTCATTTGAGGAAGTGCGGACTACCGCCCCCTTAAAATGATATGACTCGTTCATACCACACATGGAACGAATAAAGGATGGTGTTAATGAAATTAAGTAACATATATAAAATATTATATTATACTGGAATAGTAATATACCTATGTATCATTTGGATTCGATTCTTTTAAAATAAAAAATTAAATGGAAGTAGCATTCGTGCGTACGTACGGACTACCGTCTCCACGAACGCGATGAGATTCATTCTCCATCGTATCCATTCAAGTATAATTATCATTTAATGATTTAAAAATGATTTTTAAGGACTTTATATCATTCTGGATATGAATAAGATACAACAAACATGACTTATGTAACAAAACATATAAAAGAAAATGAGTAAGTTAACACCCGAAACGGCGTTAATACTAAGATATTATTAACAAATCAATGTTAAAAGATCATATATGATATCATATTAAAGTAAATGATTCTTGTATTATTCAATCACAATTATTTCACCATTATACAGGAGGTAAACCTACCATCGACCAAGGAAAAAGTACAAAGTAAGGGATTCTCTTATCTCACATTCAATTCCGTGAGATTTCCATTGTTCGCTACTAAATTATTGAAAGTGGTGTATTGTGTACTTAAATTTGATATATATTATCATGATTCACTTTATATTCATGTTATTCTGTAAATCATTTGGTGGTTATTAACTTTTGGCCATGCGACTCAGTTGATTAACGTGGTAAGAGGTTTCTTGTCTCACTTTTAATTCCGTGAGAATTCCATTGATCACCACTTAATTATTGCATGTGGTGTATGTGTACTACCCATGATTGTATTCATTGTGTAATATACTTTATTTTATGGGTATTTACATCATCATGGTATGATCTTTCTTTCATGGGTGTTTGTTTCTTAAGTTACCTAATCAATAAGGGAATTTGAGATTTCAATTTCCACTCATTTGGCTTTACGCATATTTCATTGATTATATTACTCCATGATTATGTGTTGAATCACTATTCATTTGATTATGTCATAATTTCCACTCCCCTTCCTGTGGATATAAGTTTGATACACATAATCACTCCATTGATAATTCTCAATTCATTGATATGAATTTGATAAGAGTAATTTTAACTCATTCTCCATTTGTTGAGTTAAACATCCAATTCGTTGGTATTGTTTTTACAAGAATATGTGTGAATATCCTTTGATTGATTTACACTGAATATCCAATCATATTTAGTGTATTTATATTTGTCACACATAATTATGTCGTTGATTTATCCTTAACCTAAGGATACAACCTTTATGAGAGATTTCATCTCAATTTACATTCCATTGAGACTTCTTTGATGATATACACCAAATCACTTTTATGTGGTGTATATAATGTACTTTGACATAGTATATCATGAATTCCTTTATTCTCATGATATTACAATGTTTTGATTACCTCAATTATTTGTATTCAAGTGTCTCTCTTTTGGTTAGAAACTCTAACCAAAATACCATTTTAAAATGTTTTAAAGAATTATTCTTCTAAATCATGCTCATTAATGTCCATATTTTAAAAATGGTTTTAAGGATTTATTTTTATGGACATTAAAGTTTTAAATTTAAAAATCCTTTTAAAAGTTTCAAAGTGGTATGGGACACTTTGATTCAAAAATCTATTTTTGAATGTCTTCTTGACAAATAGTGTGACTTTTAAAAGTTTTCAAGAAAAGGGGGATATTTCTCTCAAATAGTTATGATGATTATTTTAATCTATGTCAACATCCTTCATTATTCATGATTGAGGTTAATGTGATACAATACAATCTTTCATATTGTATCAAATGAGTTATGTTTGACTGTGGATGTTCTATTTTTATACCATTCATGGTCTGTAGTTAAAGTATTGACATTTCGTATGCTAGTTTTAATACGAATGTTTATTTTATGCTTAAACCTATTCATATGAGGAATGCATTGGACTTAATAAGTGACGGGTGGAGCCCGCTATAGCTCCTCGATGCATCGGTAGGTCTCATGAGACAAACTAGTGTCTTGGCACAAGGCCTTGGCAAAATCTTATTTGTAGTCTTGGCACGAGGCCTTGGCTATGTGGTTATGATAGTCTGGCATTATGCATTCCATCATTATGAAAGTGGTTATTGATATTGCATGTGATCATTCGACTAGTATAATATCCATGTGAGTAAGTAAATGGAATTATTTGATTTTACCTTCGCCATTTTATGTTGAAGTTCAAATTTAAAAGGCTTTTGTTTTAGTTATAAATTGCCTTAAGTGTTTATGCTTATTTATGAAAGCTTATGCTATAATGTTATCCTTACTGAGCATCCGAGATCACCCCTTTCAATGTTTTATTTTTCCCAGGATTATGAAGAAGTAATTTATGAATGACCTGTAGGGATAGTATGAGGGGATATGAAGACAAGATGTTTTTTTATGATGTAATGTAAAAATTTATGGATGTATCTAGTTATTCCAAGACTACTAAACTAATCGGTCTTTCGAGACTTGATCTTTCTCATGATCATGCCAATGTTATGTAATAATGCACCGACTCTGGGTAACTGGGGTCGGGGCGTTACATTAAAGAACGATCGAGTCAAGTCGGACCCGAGGTATGGGACTTCGTCTCAATCTCCTTCCATTGAGGCATATTTCGTTTTATACACAACTTTCTTTTATATGGTGTATAAACCACTTTGACTTTTACTTTTATACAAAAGTAATCTTTTTCTATGAAGAATTTTACAAAACGACAAAAAGGAATGTTTCTTTTAACGTACGCGACGACAACGACCTTTTCCACCGCTGTGAGTATTATTTGGTGTTTGGCTTCCTCAACAAGCCGTAATGTTTTTAGAATAAAATAAATACCATATACTCTTTTATGTATTTTGGTATTGAAAATGGTTTTGATAAAGGATTATATTATGTCAATATATTTATGATATATTGTGATTGAAATGTGGAAATGTTATAATTCCTTTATATTGGTTTTATGTTTTATGATTTTATATTGGTACTTGGAAATTTTAACGGGTGGTTACATTATAAACCATATGATGGGTGGTGCCGTGAATACCAGGACGGGTGGTTACATTATAACCTCCAATGCATTGGGTATGGAAGTCGGCCGTATGGATATTCCATTAAGTATGTATGGAAATTGGCTGTATGGCTATTCCATTAAGTGATATGTGTGGAAGTCGACCGTATGGTTATTCCACTTAAGTATGTTTATGTCCCAAGTTACCTTTATTTATGTTATGTGTTCTTTTTATGTGTTTTATGGTAATCCTTTGGTTACAAAAAGGTATGTAATGATACTTTATTCAGTGAAGAGTTTTTACTACTTCATGAAGGTGAAGGTATTACTTTGATAGAGTATACATGGTTTACTTGATGTTTGAAAAACTAATAGTTTTCATTCTTTGTGTATCCCTTACTGAGATTTTTATGCTCACCCCAAGTTTTTTGAAATGTTTTTCACAGGACTTAATGTGGAATAAGGTCAAGGATGAGATCCAGGGAATTTCATGCTATATAAAACATGGGACTAGACACGTTTCTTTTTAAGAGTTTTTATTTATTTATGGAAACTTAGTAGAAGTGTCTACATTGTAATATTTTGAGATGTAATAGTTATGTTCTAATTCTCTAAAACTCTAAACCTGAAAATATCCTCAATGTGAATTAGTCATTTGATTCAATATTAAGTAAGGTTTAAGGCCGAGGCCTTATAGTTGGTATCAAAGGTCGGTTTAGACAACTTTAGGAGTGAGAAAAGTGTTAAATTATAATATGATTGAAATGATATAGCATTTACGGATTACCATGTTGCTTCGCCTAAGATATTTCTGTGTTCAGAATGGTTTTCCGCAGAGGAAACAAAGCAGCTATGTTGGGACGACATCAGAAGGGAGACAACCTTCCAAATCAGCAACCTGAGATGGTTGGAATCGGAACTGAACAGTTTGTTGCAGTGATGGCATAGTTGACTCAGGCTATAAATGGTGGTGGTATCCATGCACGAGATCAGCCAGATCAACTGCAGAGGAACATGTCAGTGGTGGAACATTTCATGAGGCAACCTCCCCCATCATTTAGAGGATCATCTGACCATGTGCAAGCTGAAGGGTGGATTAAAGCACTGGAGAAGATTTTTGATATCATGGGGTGTTCAGAACATCAAAAGGTTAGTCTTGATATTTACCGTTTTGAAGGTGAAGCTGATCAGTGGTGGTCGATGGTGAAAAATATCAGGGATAGTGATGGGATTGAGGATCTTCACTAGGACGAATTCAAAGGTATGTTTCTTGAGAAATAATTTCCTAAGGTGGTTCGTCTTAGGATGGAAAAACAGTTCCTAGAATTGAGGCAGGAGGATGATTCAGTGGCTGCTTATGAAGCAAAGTTCACTCGATTGGCATGGTATGCTCCAAACTTCATATGAGATCTTGATAGAAAAATAAACCGTTTTTACTCAGGGTTAAAGCCAAAGTATCGAAGGGCTTTAGCTTCTCGTGAGTTCAAAAGTTATGAAAAACTTGTTCGATGTGCGGAGAAGGTGGAAATGGAGTTTTCCGATGATCAGGTGTTCTATGACAAACAACAGAATAAGAGGTCTAGTTGGCAGGAAAAGGGGAAGAATTCATCAAAGAAGAAATGAGGTAAGAAAAACAAAATATCCATCATGTGAGAAGTGTGGTAAAATGCATCCTGGAGAATGTTTATCCAAGTCTGGTAAGTGCTTTCGGTGTGGTATGTCTGGTCATATTGCTCGTAGCTATAAGGAAGATGATCAAGCAGGCAATGAAAAGCCAACGGTAAGATGTTTTAAGTGTAATGAAATGGGTCATTATGAAAACGAGTGTCCAACGAAGAACTCAACTGGGGGAATGCAGCCAGACTACAAGCCAAAAAGGGGTGGTGAAATCCTTTGCAACAACTTCAGCAGATGTTGGTCCATCGAATGAAGTGGTATCAAGTACACTGTTTGTTTGTTCAGATTATGCCAATGTGTTGTTTGATTCAGGGTCTACACACTCTTTCATTTCAGAGAAGTTTGCTAGTAAATTTGAAATTCCATATCAAGATATGAATCCTGAAATTATGGTAAAAACACCCAGAGGGAACGTTGAGACAAAAAGGAATTATAAGAACCTTCATATCCTTGTGTGTGCAAAGAATCTACCAGCAAACCTTATTGTTTTGCCTCTAGTAGAGTTTGATGTTATTTTGGGCATGGATTGGCTTTCTGTTTATCTTTCTAAGATTGACTGCAGAGCTAAAATGGTTTCTTTTCAGAAAGATTTTCAGTTTGTGTACAAGAATGAACCCTTGATTTTGATAACATATCAGGAAGGTGAGAAACTAGTAAAAGATGGAAATTAATGTTACCTTTCACATATTGTTGAAAATAAAGGAACTGTTTAGATTAATGATGTGCCGGTGGTAAATGAGTATCTTGCTGTTTTTCCTGATGATTTGCCTGGTATTATTCATGATCGGGAAGTTGAATTTACTGTTGACTTAGTTCCTAATTCTAAGCCAATTTCAAAACCCCCTTATCGAATGGATCAAGTTGAACTTTTAGAGTTAAAGAAACAATTTCAGGAGTTATTAGATAAAGGTTTCAGTCGACCTAGCACATCACCATGGGGTGCTCCTATCTTGTTTGTTAAAAAGAAAGATGGATCAATGAGACTTTTCATTGATTATAGAGCCTTGAATAATATTACTGTTAAGAACAAGTATCCTTTGCCTCATATTGATGATTTGTTTGATCAGCTCCAGGGAGCTCAGTATTTTTCGAAGATTGACTTGAGGTCGGGGTACCATCAGTTGAAAGTAAAAGAAGCAGACGTTCCGAAGACCGCGTTCCGTACTAGATATGGCCATTATGAATTTGTAGTTATGACTTTTGGGTTAACCAATGAACCTGCTGTATTCATGGACCTTATGAATAGAATTTTCCATGAGTTCTTGGATAAGTTTGTGGTTGTTTTCATCGATGATATTTTGGTGTTTTCTAAAAGTAAAGAGGAGCATGAAAGTCATTTAAGGGTTATCTTGAAAACCTTAAAATAAAAGAAACTATATGGAAAATTCAGCAAGTGTGAGTTTTGGTTACAACAAATATCTTTCCTGGGTCACATTGTTTCAAAAGATGGCATAACTGTTGATCATACTAAAACAAAAGTTTTTGAAGAATGGCCAAGACCCACAAATGTAACCGAGATCTGTAGTTTTCTTGGTTTGGCAGGTTATTACCGAAGGTTTGTTAGAAATTTTTCACAATTATCTAGTCCAATGACTAAGCTAACTCGGAAGGGTGTTAAGTTTATCTGGACAAAAGAATGTGATGATTGTTTTTAGGAATTGAAAAGAAGATTGGTGAATGATCCGGTTTTGGCACTAACTTCCAGGAATGGTGAGTTTGTTATATACAGTGATGCTTCGTTGAAGGGGCTTGGTTGTGTCCTTCTGCAGAATGATCAGGTAATTGCTTATGCTTCACGACAGTTGAAAACTCATGAGGTAAATAACCCTACACATGATTTGGAATTAGCTGTTGTTGTCTTTTCTTTAAAAATTTGGAGGCATCAATTGTATGGAGTAAAGTGTGAAATATATAATGATCACAAAAGTTTAAAGTATATATTCACTTAGAAAGAATTGAACATGAGACAAAGGAGATGGCTAGAATTAATCAAAGATTATGATTGTACAATTCACTACCATCCAAGAAAAGAAAATAAAGTGGCTGATGCTTTGAGTTGAAAAAGTAATGCTTCATTAGCAATGTTGCGTTTGGAACGTGATCCTTTGGTTAAAGATTTGATGAACTTTGGCATAGAAGTTTTTGGTGCAGGAAGTTCTTCTGTTTTGTTTCAGGTATCAGTGAAATCATATCTATTAGACAGAATCAAGCAAGCACAAAAGCAAGACAGTGAGTTGCAGAAAAAGGAAGAGCTGGTTCAGAAAGGTAAGTTGCCTGAATTCAACATTGATAATTATTGTGTTTTGAGGTTTGTGAAGAGATTATGTGTGCCTTGTGATTCACAGTTGAAGAATGAGTTGTTATGTGAGGCTCATAGTTCCCCGTTTTCAGTTCATCCTTGAAGTACTAAGATGTACAGAGATCTGCGGGAGTATTACTGGTGGGATGGAATGAAAAGAGATATTGTTGATTTTACTGTGAAGTGTCTGACTTGTCAGCAGGTTAAAGCAGAGAGGCAGTTACCGAAAGGGATGCTTCAGCCTTTACCAGTTCCAGAGTGGAAATGGGAAAACATATCCATGGACTTTGTTGTGGGATTACCGAGGACATCTCGAGTTAATAATGCAATCTGGGTTATTGTTGATCGCTTGACTAAATCTACTCATTTCCTTGCTATACGAGATACTTTTTCCCTAGATCAACTTTCCCGTTTGTATCTTAAAGAGATAGTCAGGTTACATGGAGTTCCCCTCTCCATTGTATCTGATCGTGATCCCAGGTTCACATCTAACTTTTGGAAAGGCCTTCAGAAGTCGTTGGGTACTGAATTAGATTTTAGTACAACTTTTCATCCTCAATCAGATGGGCAGTCAGAACGAACAATTCAGAACTTGGAGGATATGCTACGATCTTGTTCGATGGATTATCAGGGAAGCTGGGACCAACATCTTTCTTTGGTTAATTTTTCTTATAATAACAAGTTTCATTCCAGTATACAGATGGCACCATTTGAGGCATTATATGGGAAGCGGTGTCGAACTCCAGCATTTTGGGATGAAGTGGGTGAAAGGAAGCTGATGGGACCAGAATTGGTAGAAGAGATGGCAGAAAAAGATCAGTTGATTCAGAAGCACATGAGAACATCTCAGAGCAGGCAGAAGAGTTATGCGGATAACCGGAGGAAGGATCTATCTTTCGAGGTAGGTGATAATGTTTTTCTCAAGGTTTCTCCTTGGAAAAGTGTGATGAGATTTGGTAAGAAAGGAAAGCCGAGTCCAAGGTATATTGGACCATATAAAATTCTGGAGAAAGTAGGATCAGTTGCTTACCCAGTGCCTTTACCTCCGAGTTTATCTCAGGTACACAATGTTTTCATGTTTCGATGTTGAGGAAGTATATGCCAGATCCATCTCATGTTTTGAGTCCAGAGGTAGTTCAGCTGGAGGAGAACCTATCTTATGAAGAACAACCAGTCCAGATTCTTGACCACATGGAGCAGGTGTTACGGAATAAGGTGATTCATTAGGTAAAGGTTTTGTGAAAAAACCATGTGATTGAAGAGGTAACGTGGGAATCTGAAAATGCTATGAGGGATAAATACCCCACTTAGTTTGATAAGTGAATAAAATTGCGAGGACACAATTCCAAAAAGGGGGGAAGGCTGTAACATCCCAGGTAATTAAAGAAAAAATAATTTTCATATTTATTAATATTTATGAATTAAATATTAATTTTAGTTAAAAGGGGTTTCTACGTTCGATAGCGTACTCGATACGCAACGATGAGTTTCTTTGAAAACTTACGTTGCACACAAGTAATAAAATAATATTATTTTAAATGTTAGTTAACAAGTAGTCGTTGTACTGGAGGAAATGGATAGAAATAACTAAAATATGATTATATATGTTTTTAAATGTTTTTACATTTACCCAATAAAGGATAAAGGCTTAAAATACGGAAAGAATTCAATTTTAGGCATTTATACCCTAATTTTCACTAAGGGTTCACTTATCACCTTTTGACGGCGAACCGTCCTTAAATATAGTTTTGATAAATATTATAAATTATATTGGACCAAAAATAACTCTTCTTTAGAATCGGGACATCAAAATTTACTTTGTGTAAATTTATGGTATCTTTCCGATAAAGTTCATTTTTTTAATGAATAGTGTAAAATGTAGTATTTTAATTCAAAACCACTTTTTAATCTAATTTATTTATATGATTAGATTATCTTTTTAATTGGTTTTAAAGTGAAATTAAAAAATATTTTTACCATTAAATCCAATAGTGGTCGTTGGAAATAATTTCACTTTGAAATCGGACTTAAACTAGTGTCAATCTTTTGATACTTATTATGTAATAAAAACACGCTATTTGCTCTGACAACGGGAATTAATTATTAAATTAATTAATGCAACTTATATGTTGTGAATTTTGTAAAATGAAATTCATTTTTGAATTCGGAATATCAAATATAGCTTAGGGTGAATTTTTGGTATTTTTCTGAAAAACTTCAATTTTTGATGAATAGTGAAACCACTAAGTGGTACTTATAAAAACTGATTTTTTGTTTAAATGAAATTTTACCACTTCTGTGTTTTGAATTTCAAAAATCCAACATACATGGATTTCATTAAGAAGTAAAATGTGGTTCAATGAGATATAAATATTTTTTTGGTGAATAGTAACTTATTAAGTTTTTAATCGCGATTAGAGGTAATTAGTGCAATTTAAGGCAAAAATGATATTATAATAAAATGAAAATACCTTGACACATGTCCTACCCTTATTGGATGTGTCATGGACGACCAAGAAAAGCCATGGGTCAACTTGGGGACCCCATGAACCCACTTTAGTTGGGAAGTTACATAAATAACTTTTTATTTAATGTTAAAGTAAAAATGACACACACATGAAATGTTTTACTAAAATAATTTTTACATGGGGTTATACAAGTCAGAATTTTGATTATAAATAGTCATTGGAAAGCTCAAAAATTTTCCTACATCATAGTAATTTTTTTATAATTTTTAGACATTAAATACCTTACATTATATATGACATCATGATGATGCAGCGATGACCTCATTATTTGACGATTTAAATAAAATGGAAAAATAATGTAAAATATAAGACCTACACATGGCCAAAACCTATTGGATGAGAGGGTTTAGAACCCTTATCACCTTATCCTCGAATTATATCAATGTGGGACCTTTTTAATCCGAATCTCGTTTTAAAATAATGTGACTTATCTTTACTTTCCAAGAGTGCCCCTCCTCTCCCCTTATAAAAGGCCCCCACCTCTACCTCTTTTCCCACACTACCAAAGAATTTGGATCGGCCAAACCCTGCCCATTTTGGCTCTAAACTTCCATCTATTACTCCTTGAAGCCTCACTTTGGGAATAAGACTTCCCAAGGAAGCCTTTGAGCTCAAACCAAAGGGAGTTACCTGATTTTAAGGTAAAGTCTTCACTTGAGTCCGTTTGTTTTATTTTTCTTCTCCAACCCCCTAAACTCTTTTTATTCTTTTATTTTGTAACAAATCCAGTATCCTCAATATACTAGGATGTTTTTATAAGAAGTATTCGAGCTACACTTACACACACCTACATCTAATGGTTAAAGAACATACTGTTTCCGTGGATGGTGAATTTATGCCTCCCGAAACGATGATTGTTCAACATTCTTTTAACACCTTCAAAGGTGGCCATTAAGATGTCACTATATTTATATATGATATATAATATGTTTTTGTTTTTGTTAAGCTTCTGTATTTTTCTTTTTGGTCATACCTTTATGGTTTCCATTATGGGTAAACACGATATCTTCATTTAAGGAAGTGCGGACTACCGCCCCCTTAAAGTGAGTTGATTCGTTAAATACCATATGTGGGACATATAAAGGATGGAACTATGATATTATATATGATATTATACTTTAATTATAATATACCTTTATATCATTATGGTTCCATTCTATAAAATATGAAATAGAAATGAAAGTAGCGTTCATGCGTACGTACGGCTTACCGTCTCCATGAACGGTGCATTTCATTTATTGCCTCTAAATGATTATGTAAGATTATGAATACATGTATATTCTGGATATATATGATATATATGTTATCCAAATCAGGAATGGAATTCTGGATATAAAGAACCTTTGACCACACGAACAACATGGAATTGTAAGAAGTCCACATTCGACATAAGAACCAAATATCGACAAAACAAACATTATTAACTTAAATGGATACATAATGTTTATAACAGGGCAATAAGTGATATAAAAGGAATAATGAACTTGAAAAAGGTTCTTAAGCAAGTAGAAATTAACTCATGTTTATTATTCAGGACATTAAAGAACGACCGAGTCAAGTCGGACCCGAGGTAAGGGATTTCGTCTCAATCTCCTTCCATTGAGGCATATTTCATTTTATACACAACTTTATTTTATACGGTGTATAAACCCCTTTGAATTTTACTTTTATAAAAAAGGAATTTTTTTTACGAAGCGTTTTACAAAACGACAAAAATGAATTTTTCTTTTAACGTACGCGGCGACAACGACCTTTTCTGCCACCGCGAGTATTATTTGGTCTTTGGCTTCCTCAACAAGCCGTAATGTTTTTAGAATAAAATAAATACCATATACTCTTTTATGTATTTTGGTATTGAAAATTATTTTGATAAAGGATTCTATTATGTCAATATATTTATGATATATTGTGATTGAAATGTGGAAATGTTATCATTCCTTTATATTGGTTTTATGTTTTATGATTTTATATTGGTACTTGGACATTTTAACCAATGGTTACGTTATAAACCATATGACGGGTGGTGCCGTGAATACCAGGACGGGTGGTTACGTTATAACCTCTAATGCATTGGGTATGGAAGTCGGCCGTATGGCTATTCCATTAAGTATGTATGGAAATTGGCCGTATGGCTATTCCATTAAGTGATATGTGTGGAAGTCGACCGTATGGTTATTCCACTTAAGTATGTTTATGTACCAAGTTACCTTTATATATGTTATGTGTTCTTTTTATGGGTTTTATGGTAATACTTTGGTTACAAAAAGGTATGTAATGATACTTTATTCAGTGAAGAGTTTTTACTACTTCATGAAGGTGAAGGTATTACTTTGATAGAGTATACATGGTTTACATGATGTTTGAAAAACTAATAGTTTTCATTCTTTGTGTATCCCTTACTGAGATTTTTATGCTCACCCCATGTTTTTTGAAATGTTTTTCACAGGACTTAATGTGGAATAAGGTCACGGATGGGATCAAGGGAATGTCATTCTATATAAAACATGGGACTAGACACGTTTCTTTTTAAGAGTTTTTATTTATTTATGGAAACTTAGTAGAAGTGTATACTTTGTAATATTTTGAGATGTAATAGTTATGTTCTAATTCTCTAAAACTCTAAAACTGAAAAGATCCTCAATGTGAATTATTCATTTGATTCAATATTAAGTAAGGTTTAAGGCCGGGGCCTTATAATCGATGTGTGTTTGAAAAATATTAAAAAAACCATGAGAATACAATCCTCAGCTGAAATGTGTGTCAATAAAAAAAATCAACTTTATGATGAAAAATAAAATGTTACCAATGTTGTTTTGATAATGATTATGAATATTAACGAAGTGGAAACCGATTTCGGATATTACATCAATAATTATCATAAGTTGTAAGTAATGTAATAAACTCAAGAGACAAAAATGTTGATTCCAAGAATATAAATGTGAAATTAAATTCAATAAGAAAAATAGTTCTGGAGAGAATATAATATGATTGATACAACCTAGAGAAATTTGATTCTTCATAATATATTTAATATATGAAACAATAGATTATAATGTTGTTCTAAAAAAACACAGATTTATATTACTAAAGAAGAACATTATATATTGGATCATTCTATAGCTAAATATCACAAAAAAGACCAAGAACTACATAAATCATTATATTATTAAATTTAAAAATTGGACTCTATTATTGAGATGAAATAAATACAAAATAATATATTGAACTATATGGTAATTATATGACAATAAAATAGGGAATGAAAACACAACATTAGGTATAAATGTTTTTATCTAGTAAGAAGTATTCATTGGTACAGTTGGTGTTGTGGTATCTAATATCCTAAGGATTATAATAGTTAGAAAAAAATGGTGCGTATTTGACTAAAAATAATAAAGTAATCAAATGGGTGATAATAATAATATGTGAGAACTCATCCACGATTTTGATTGTTTGAAATAAAGTTTGATGTAATAAAAAAATTCAATCACTTCAAGAGATATGTGGATGATGTGATTAGGACAAATTTAATCAGATGAGTTTGGGTGATTCAACCCATCTTAGCAGAGTAGTTATAAGTGTTTTATGAATGAAATAAAATCTAGATTGAACAATAGAAAAATGAATTTTATGTTGCATTGATGTCTGGAAAATATGAAAGTCATTTGGTTGTGGATTGTGGGTGTTTATAAAATATGAATGGTGATTTGAATAAAATTTAAAATTCTGAAAAATATGAATGCGGATTTTTCCAATTTTTTAATGAATTTTTTCTTATGATTGAATGTATTGAGATAGAAAAAATTCATAGAATACAATTCTGTATGGATAGTGTTTATATATGGATTGAATAATGAAAAAAAATTGACTATGTCACAACTGTGTGATGCATAAAATGAGTTCATATTTTAGAAAAGTAGAGTCAAAATCAAATGAATAAAATAATTTTCTGTCACTATAAGGTGTTTAAGAACCCAAGTTAATTTATATCAATATAGTGAAAATGAATTATGTTGTTACATAATCTAATAGATTGAGAATCAATGATTGAATATAATTCTATGTTACCTTATCCAAAATTATACATTTATATTTATTCAAGAATATGATATGATAAATTCATCCATTTATAATGAATACACTAATACTCTTTGTAATATAAAAAAATGGTTATGTGTTTAATACAACTAATAATAGAGTTGAAATTAAATGATGAAATCCAATTAGACTAATTCATTTTTATGATTACACTAATAATACAAAAGAATTAAAAATATATACAAACATATTTTATCACATTCATAGATTGATTCAAATGGATTAATTGAATTTTTCTCATGTCTTATAATTTATAGTCCCTAGAATTATTTATGTTCCTCATACTATTTCTTGAAAAATAATATTTTCTGTACATAATGCAATAAATAATATATAATGGAACTGAATATGACAAAAAATATTTCACTAAATATTTTAAATACCAGGGAATCAAACATTAATGGTTTTCTCTGTATAATTATTAACAAAATCGGGTGTCTACATATTAAACTATGATAATTTTTTAAAATTCTATGAATATACGGTAAGATAATTACACATTAATGTATTAATTGATTCTGGCCATCACGACAACATGAATAATTTAAAATTAGCATTTCATTCGGCCAAATTCATACATTGATCCTTAAGATAAAATTTTTAAATAGAATCCAAATTATAAATATTTTTGGGTGTGTCAAACCCCATTCTTGATGAAGGGAAAGAAGAAAAGTGTAATAAAATGTGATGATATATCTAAATATGGATTTCTTTTCTTGGGTACACATAAAATTTTAATTATTATGACTCATCATAATAAATTGGAATGAATCATTGAAATATACCATGTTGTAGTATTTTAATATGGGTAAGGGACTATATATTCTATAATTACATATGATGAGGATGATTTCATTAATTTTTTATCCAATTTGAGAATGTATAAGAAATGTTAAAGACTCAAATAGATGATATAAATTCTTCATTCTTAAAAGATGAAGATGTAATGATTATCTTAAGGAAAAATAATATAGTATAATAAAACATTTTTATACATAAGATATTATTATAGATTAGAATAATTGTTTTTAAGGAAGAATGTAGACTATCTAAATAAGACATATAACACTTTTATCAAAGGAAAAACTATTGATAGTATAGAAATATTTTGAATTTAAGAATTTTATTCGTGTAACGCCTGACCCATCTTGACTAGAGATAGAGCATTACTTATTTTATTGGCATAGATAAAAAGAAGGAAAGCCTGTAGGAATGATGAGTTTAGTAGTCTTTAAGAAACTAAATAAAAAGATGTACCTCAAATTACATTGGAAAAGGTTGCAAAATTCCATACATAAAAAAGAAAAAACTAAATCAATATAACTCAATACATAGTATCCTCTTCATAAACTGCTAAAGGAAAAAAAATTAAAAGGGTGATCTCAAAGGCATAGTAAGGGTTAAAAATAACGGAGTCATGAATTCAATGATAAGTGAATCATAAACAACTAGAATTATTAATATGTCACGGTGAATAAATGAAAAACGTACACAATTAATAAACTGAGAAGGAAACTGCATCCATAGATTTTTCATATTGAAAACATCATTGATAGTAATAACTGATAATGAATAAATATAATGATTATTATTTGGATGTCATGTATCTGGGAAATGATACCACTATTCCGTCAAAATAGTTTAAGTCAAATGGTCGAAACCTGTCCAATTTTTGGAAACAAACTCAAAGGGTCTATCGCCAACTGATTTTCCTCATGAGGCATGTCGATGTATCGAGGGGCTATAGTGGGCATTACTAACCACATAATGTCCAATTAATTTTTTATACATAGATTTAATACAAGTGAAATCTACATTCTCAATATCCATATATGTAATAGAACACAGATTCATCAATATTTCTATAGTTAAAACATCATTCCCAATTAACACCGTATGTGAAATGGTGTACGACATAAGGAAACAATAGTATCCATGATACCTGAAAATGGATATTCACCAGTAATATAATTTAAAATGATTGATGATCACAAATGGTCTATAGATACCCCACATGAGAAATATTAGGTTCACAATACCATGTAGGTCACAATGAAATGGAAATCCAAACAAAGTCACTATCCATATTGTAATCAATTAAATCATATGACCAAAAGACAATAATCAATAAATGAATCACAAAATAACATGAATATAAAAATATCCATGATATAATATATCAAATGTCTGTACACATATACCACATACAATAAATATGTTGTGAAAAATGGAAATCTCTCAGAATTAAAAATGAGATGAGAAACCCCTTACCTTATGCTCGAGGGTGTACATTGTTTGTTTTAATGACCTGAATAATCATATTTAACTTCATTTATTAATAATACCACAACCTCATATAGAAGTAATTTATTTATTATAACCTCAATAGGTTCATTCATGGCCCTTTTTATGGTTTTAATAGGTTAAATTTATTTTTTTGGATGCATTTTCTTCCTTGGTTTTCATGATCAGTTTTTTTGTATTCCTGAATGGAAGTTTGATTGATTTGTGGTTAAACATACAGAATTGTTAATATATATTATAAAAAACATGTCAGATATATAAATTATCTTTTTATTATTTTATGTTATATACCTTGATTTTTAGTTTAATTTAATTACAAATGTTTGGATTAACATGGCAGTTTGGTTCCTAATTAGATTTTTTTGTATTATTATTGTATACTATGAATGTGTAAGGATTAAAGAAAATTAATGATATTAAATACATTTATTATTACTTGGTTCAACAATAAAAAAGGTTTCATGGTCATAATTTATGAATTTAATGAAAAATGAGAACCTATCATCCTTGAATGTGATAAATTAACACAACTCAGACGGTGTTTTCATTTTTAGTATAAGAGGAGGGGGAAAGTGATATAATGATGAAATATTGCTTTAGTATAATATAATTCCATTTCATGTCATGTACATGAATAATAAAATCATTTGGATGAGTGGATATGAGAGAAGAAGTATAAAATAAAGGAACACAAAATAGAAGAAATATTGAGAAATCTCCCACGAAAATTAAGTAGCCTAACAGTGTCACTTAAAATAATATAAAATAGTTTGATAAGAGAAAGGGGGTATCTAATTACTCTTACAAAATATGGGAATTAAGGGGGATATATAATGAAATATTCTATCATATGCCAAAAGAAATTTAAAAAATTACATAAAATGATAGAAAAGAACGAAAACTAAAGAGGATGTTTACCTCTTGATGTATTCTACGTGAGATCCTTCTAAAAGCCGTTGTGTTTAGCCTTTTAGAGAGACCAACAGATCTAGGACCTAGGGAAGAGTCTTGGGAGGAGTACTGGAAAAAAGATAGGTGAGGCTCAAGACTTTAGAGGTTTGTGAGGAAGAGGTGAATGGGGGTGGTATTTATAATGGATGAGAGGAGGTATTTTTCATAATGTAAATCATTATATTAATATTTCTCTCAAGACTATGAATAGTATTAATTAATGAGACCCAAAATAGTAATAATGGAATATTAGTTCTAACTAATAGGTCTTACATCACTTATGATGTCATAAATTGTGCATTTTACTGATAATTTGATTATAAGGCATTTTACCATAATACACTATTCATCGAAAGTTCAAATATTTCAGAAAAATCCAAAAATTTATCCGAAACCATTAATCAAAATGTAGAATTCAAAAATTTACTCCCTTTTTCATAAATAATTTTCTAAATATTAAAAATTTAAGTTTTAAATAATATCAATTTTAATTCAAAAAATAACAATTTTAAAGGAATACATAGTTTTATATCACATGGAAAAATTAATTAAGAGCACATTATCTTATTACATTACGAAAATAAAATAATATCATCATTTACTATTCATAAGGTTCATATTACTATTCATATTACTATTCATAATGGTATGTCATTATTCATCAAAATAAACAATCAGACACCAAATGACACACTGGCCACAACTCTAGATGATCATTTCTCGAAATTCAAAACATATAAGTGGAAAATTTATGTTTAATGGATAGGTAATAACCAGGTGTTTTTCAATGGAAAATATTGTTTTATAAAATATATTCAATGAATATAATATATTTAATAGATGAATTCTATAAAATGTTTTGGGTGTTTTATTATTCCCTCCTTCAGAATTTTTTTCCTCAAAATTCTATGTATAAATCCCAACTAAAAGATGTGGGTGATTCTTCTTCATAAAATACACTAGTTCCCATGTTGCTTCCTCCATATTCTATTTTCTCCAATGAACCATTACTAGATGAGTTGTCTGATTTTTTAATACATGCTCCCTTGTACCCAGAATCCCGATAGGCTCTTCACAGTATGAAAATTTTGGTTCCAATTATATTTCTTCATAAGTGAGTACATGCATTGGGTATGGAATGTAAATCTTCAAAAATGAAAGATGGGACACATCATGTACTTTATATGGATTTGGATGAATTTATAAACAATAAGCCACATCTCTGATTCTTTCATGTATTTCAAATGGTCTGATGTACGTGGGGCTCAATTTTCCTTTCTAACTGAACCTTAACACATCCTTTTATGTTGATACTTTCAGAAAGACATGATCTCCCACATGGAATTCCAAATAATTTTCCCAGTTGTCAGCATAATACTTCTTCCTACGTTGGGATACATTAATATGTTCTTGGATTGGATTCCTCTTTGTCGTGGTCTCTACATTATGTTCTGGGCCTATAAGTTTCCTCTCACCAACTTCAACCCAAAAATTTGGAGTTCGACATCTCTTTCCATATAATTATTCATATTGGGACATTTGAATCCTAGAAATGAAACTAATATAGAAGGAAAATTACTCCAATGTAAAGTATTGATCCCACATACCATTAATGTATAGAGAGCATGATCTCAACATTTCTTCTAGAGTTTGAATAGTCCTTTCAGACTGTACGTTAGTTTTTGGGTGATAAGCAGTACTCATACGAAGCTTCATATTCATCGATTTCTAGAGACTTTGCCATAATTTTGATGTAAACTGGGGATCTAGATCAGACACAATCGATATAGGAGCACCATGAATTCTTACAACTTCATTAATTTAAAGTCTTCCTAGGAACTCAAGTGGTAAATCCTCTCTTATAAGAATGAAATGAGGAAATTTTGTGAGATGATCAATAATTAACCATATTGCATCATTATCCCTAGGTGTCCTATGTAGTCTTGTAACAAAGTCCATTGTAGTTTCATCCCACTTCCACATAGGAATAGGTAGAGGTTGCATCTCCCCTATAGGATGTTGTCTCTCTACCATCACTTGTTGACAAACAAGGCACATGAACCCGTAGATAGAAATTTCCCACTTCATATTATCCCAACAAAAATGTTCCTCCACTTATCTATACATATTTGTACTACAATGGTGTATAGAGAAATTTTATCTATGAGCATCATTTAATAGTTCTATTTTTTTTCTCAGGTACTGATGGAATGCATAATCTATTCCCATATTTCAGAAATGCTTCCTCATAATTAAAGTATTCTAATCTATCATCCTTTACATTATTAATTTTCATGGTATATTTCCATCATGAGATTGAGATATTTTTATCTTTTCTAGTAAAAATGGATTATCAATCATTTGAAAGAGGAAAGATATTTCCCCTTCCATAACAATGACCATATCCATTTTCAGCAGATCCATGAATATATGATCTCCATCAATCCTTATTTGAGTCAGATGTCCATGACATTTCCTAATTAATCAATCTTCCCCCTTTTTGGCCTTTCTTGGGTGTTAGTGTTTTAAAATATCATAATCATTGAGTAACTCGATCTTTCACTACTGCATCATGTTGAGTTCTTTTTAAAAAAAATGTATTTCAAACTCTTTGGATATTTGTATATCTCACATTGTTTACCAAAAATATATTGTATTCATATTTTTAGAGAAATTATTACATATGATAACTCAAGATCATGAGTTATATAATTTTTCTCATGAGTCATCAATTTCCTTGATGCATAATAAAGAACATTATCATTGGCATAAGGATGCAACCCAACCCATTCTTTGATGATTCACTATATATTACAAATCCATCACCTCGAGATGAAAGAGTTAAAATTTGAGCATTGACCAATCTTATTTTCAATTCTACAAAACATTGTGTACATTTTTTCATCCATAAAATCAAAACTCCTTTACGTGTGATCTTCATAAGTTGGTTAGCCATTCAAGGGAAATTTTGAACGAAATGCCAATAGTAACCTACAAATATAATAAAACTGCGTACCTCAGTTATGTTTTTTGGCTTGCGCCAAAATTGGCTTGCCTTTTTCATTGTAGGATCAACTTGTATTTAATATTTAGAGACTATATGTCCTAGAAAATATTCCAATTGAATCCAAAATTTTCACATGCAAAACATCCCATACAATTTATTTCTTCTTAGAGTCTTCAGAATAGTCCAAAGGTAATTCTAGTGGTATTCATAGAATTCTGAGAATACTAGGATATCATCGATGAATAAAAAAATATTTTTCAATATATTCCTTGAAAACACTATTGATAAAATCTATGAGAACAAAGGGTTCATAAGTCAGTACAAAAGGCATCACTGTAAATTCGTAATGCACACACATGGTTCGAAATTTTGTCTTTGTAATATCCTCTTTCTTCAAACATAGTTGATGATATCCATATCAAATTTAAATCTTCAAAAATAATTCTTCCCCTTGATGTTAATAAAATAATTTATCAATTAGTGGTATAAGATACTTATTATTTGTTTTTATAGCATTGAGTTATCTTTAATCAATGCATAGCCTCATGGATCCATCATTCTTTTTCACAAAGAGGAAAATGGATCTCCATAGAGAAACACTAGGTCGAATAAATTATTTGTAACTCAACTCCTCTAGTTTTTTTAATTATGTCCTATAATTCTATAGTGTCCATTCTATTGGGGTGTTTGATATAGGTCTTGCGCCACGAATTAAATCAATAGAGAACTTAATATCTCACACCTGAAGATGTCCAGGTAAATCCTCTGATTATACATCAATTCATTCATTCACTATATGTACATTTTGAATTTTAATATTTCGTTAATAACCCATAGAAAATGACTTATCTTCCTCTCTATGAATTTAATTCAATAGAGAAATCAAGGGTGGATCAAGATAAGAATCATTTTCATAGGTTTCTACACTAAAAATTAATGATTCTACACAGTTTTCTATGATTTTAATTTTCTTCTTCTTGTAATAAATATTTGCATCATAATTTTGCAACCATTTTATTCCATGAATTATATTAATTCCAAATTTTAGTTTGATAATTTTTTATCCACTAAAGCATGTTTTTGTTTCACGAGGGGGACTAGTTGACTTGAATTTTTTGCAATGATACACCCGTTAAGAGTTTTGACTGACAACTCCATTATTAAATAAAATTGGACATGTCAAATTTTCATAGAAAATTGGGAAGATATAAAATAATTCTATGATATATAATCAAATAAATATTTCACTATGTTTGAGGAAATAATTAAAGTTCATTCTACCACATCATTAGGGATTTAAACCTTTGCAGTTTAATGGCATAATAATTCCCTTGCCATTGTGGCATTTTCTGAGGAATGTTTTCTTGGAACTTAGGACAGTCAGATTCATAGTATCCCATATCTCTACAATTTTATCATTGAACATCATCAAACTATTTCTTCCCTTTTCATTTATTAGATTGATGACCCTTTTCTCCCCACTTATAACAGACTCCCATTTATTTGAATCATTTCCCGAGATGATTCTTTTAATAGTTCTCACATAATGGGAATTTCATCTTTCCCCTGTTCTTCTTTGACGCTTCAAATTTTCCTTAGTGATAAGAGTACATCTTCTTATCTTGGTTTCCTATGAAAAATTTTGATCTAGAAAATTCATTCTCTGTTTTGATGACACATGATACATTTTAGTCATATGATGAAAATATTTGAGAATCTAGTGCCCTTCAAATACTTGGATTAATACCCTAGAAGAAATGATCAATATTTCCTTCCAGGTCACATAAATAATCTATGGAATACCTATATATCCTTAGGAAGGTAGCCTCATAATCTGTGACAATGTCTTCAAACCTTTTCTTTATGCCAAGCAATTTCCCCTACATTTTGGTTCATTGACCTTGAGGTAAATATTTGTCAAATAATATTTCATCTAAATTCATCCATTCTATATCTTCTATTTCTTCTTCCTCCATGGTAATCTAGATCATGTTCAACCATTGATCAGTGTCACCCTTGAGACAATATACATCCATAACTACCTTTTAATTTGTGTTGCATCTTAATTCAAAGAATATCATTTCAAAGGAATTGACCCACTACTCAACTACCACTGGATTAGTAGTCCCACCAAATGATGGGGGTAATTTTCAGCATGAAACAATACAACATAGGTTTAGCATTTTTATTCGTCACAATCTGTGTAAGTTGTCCCTATATGGTCAGGATATGATCCTCCCCAACATTGAATGTGTTGATTTTATCAGTGGGGAAATACATACATTAACCCTAAAGTATTTATTCCCCTTATTACAATCGGTTCCGTATATAAATAATGGAATACACTATATTAGGATATGAACCTCAAATAGAAAACAACATAACATAGATTAAAATTCTATGCATAACGAACCTCATAAACATGGTTTCTCTGAGTAAAAATTTGCATTAAAATCCATCATAATGGATTGTTAAGAAAATATGAAATATAATAAACATATACCTTGGGAGATTCAATACCAAGAGTGTTGCAAGGCCCATTGTCATGTACTAGGATACCCCGGGTCTAGCCCGAAACTCCTTGCAGAGTTTTCACCCCTAGGTACATATGTTTCATAGCCCCATCAACCTGTTTGTTTCCAAACAAGGATTTATTTTCTAGAAAGATTCACATTATTTATTCCTTACCAAAATACATGGATGTTCCGGAACGTTTATCCTCAAATACTACCTTAGGTATTTTTCCCTTCTTTAAATTTCCTACTCTAGTTTCCATGTTTTCTATTAAACAGCTTCTGATACATACTGTAACGCCTCAACCCCTCTAGTATGGAGCCAGAGAATTAATTGTTATATTAGCATGGATAAAAGGAATGAAATCTTGAAGGAACGACCAGTTTAGTAGTTCTGAAGAAACTATATACATAGATGTAACTCAAATTGTATTGGAGAAGTTTAAAAAATACAATACATAACAAAAACACAAAACTGCATCCACAGAACTCAATAAATAGTCTATTCATCATAATATGTTAATGGTAATAAAATGAATGGAGTGATATCAAATTCTCATTAAGGGTTACAGATAGCATAATAATGAATTCTATAAAAATTGAGTCATAAAAAACATTTAATAATCAATATTTCATGGTGAATAAATAAAAAACATGTGACAGTAATAAACTGAGGATTAAAATTCATCCATTGATTTTGTCATAGTGAAAACCTCGTTGATAGTAATAAATGATAATGAATAAATAGAATGATTATTATAGGGAAATCATGTATTTGGAACATGATACCACTATACCGTCAAAATAGTTTAATTCTATGTGTAGAAAGCCTTCCCATTTTTTGAATCAAACTCGAAGGGTTTTTCACCGACGGATTTGTCTCATGAGACATGTCGATGCATCAAGGGGATATAGGGGACACACCCTCCCCTGCATGTCAAAAGAATTATTTAAACATATATTAATTAGATGTTCAATCTACCTTCTCAATATCTGTATAGAGTATAGAATACAAATTCATCAATATTTCCATTGTTAAAACATCTTTCCAAAATAACTTTGTATGTGAAATGGTATACGACTTAAGGAAATAATATTTTACATGCTACAATAAAATAAATATTTACCAGAATTATAATTTCAAATGAAATATTATCTAAAATGGGAAGTATATACACCACATGAGAAATATGAGCTTCACAATACCATGTAGGTCATGATTAAATGGAAATTCAAAAAAAGTCACTTACCATATTATAATCAATTGAATCGTATAACCAAAAGTCAATAATAACTAAATTCATATTGGAACACCATGAATTAAAAGGGAATATAGATATTATATATCAAATTTATGTACAGAGATTCCACATAAAAGAAATAAGTGGTGAACAATGGAAATATCACAGAATTAAAACTATGATTAGAAAACCCCTTACCTTTTGCTCGACAGTGTTCTTCGTTGGTTTTAATGACCGGAATAATCAAATATAACTTCATTAATTAATAATCATAGAAACTCCTAAAACATTTAATGTATTTATTATAACCATATTAGGTTCATTCATGGCCCATTTTATGGGTTTAAGAGGTTGAATTTTATTGTTATAGAAGCATTTTCTTCTATGGATTTAATAATTAGTTTACTTGAATTCATGAATGGATGTTTGTTTAAAGTGTGGTTTAACATCTGTAATTGTAAATATATCTTATGAATTAAATATAATATATATAATTTATCTTATAATTATTTTGGGTTATATACCATGATGATGAATTATTAGTTAAAAGTTAACTACAAATGTTTGGATTAACATGGCAGTTTCTTCAAAATGAGCATGTTTTGTATTATTATTTTATAATATGAGTGTGTAAGGGTTCTAGAAAATTAATGAGATAAGATACAAATATATTTATCTGTTTCTACTATAAAAATGGTTTCATGAACATAATGGAATATCGTAACTAAAATTTAAAACTCATCTTCCTTGAATGTGAAAAATTAACACGTCTTGGAGGACGTTTTCATTTTTTGTATAAGAGGAGGTGGAAGAGATATGATGATGAAATGTTCCATTAGCATAATATAAATATATTTCATGTAAAGAAATGGGATTATCACATCATTTAGATGAGGGTATATGAGAAAATAAGTATAAATGAAGGGAACTCAAAATAGAAGAAAATTGATAAATCACTCATGAAAATTCGGCACCCTAACGGCGTCGCTTAATATTTAACAAAATATTTTCATGATAGGAAGAGGGTATATCATCAATATTAAATAACACGGGACCTAATTGGGGTATTTAATGACATATCCCAACCTAATCCAAAGAAAATTTAAAAATATTAGTAGAAAATGATTGGAAAGAAAGAAAACTAAAGAGGATGTCTACATCTTGATCTCTTCTCCTTGAGATCCTTATTAAGGACTTTGGTTTTGGATTTTTGGTGATATGAGAATATATATATATGTGGGTAAGAGTATATTGAGGAGTATTTGGCATATCATATGTGAGTATAAAAGATTTAGAGGTGTGAGAGGAAGAGGGGAATGAGGGTGGTATTTATATTGGAGGAGATGAGGTATGTTTCATTATTTTAATCATTATTATAATATTATTGCTCAAGACTATGAATATTCCTAATTAATGTGACCAAAAATAGGAATAATATAATGTCAGTTAGAACCAAGTTTTATTACATCCCTTATGATGTCATAATAAGTGTATTTTACTGATAATTTGATTATATGATATTTCATTATTCATCGAAAATTCTAAAATTTCCGAAAAATCCAAAAAAATCACCATAACCATTTTTAGACATATAGAATTCAAAAATGAACTCAATTTTTCTAAAATGACTTTCTAAATTTTATTAATTTATAATTTAAATATAATCGTAGTTAATTCAAAAAATAACAATTTTAAATCTATAATTAGTTTTATATCACATTGAAAATTTAATTAATATCTCACTATCTTATTACCTTATGGAAATAAAAAATTATAATTAATTATTATACATAAGGTTTAAATTACTATTCATATTATTATTCATATGGGTATGATACAATTCATCAAAAAATCATGTTCGTTCTATCAGACATTAAATGACTTACTGGTAACAACTCAACATGACCGTTTTTTGAAATTCAAAACATTGATGAGGAAAATTTATGTTTTATTGCAAGGGTATAACTAGGTTATGCATAAAAAGAACATAGTGAATTATCGAATATAGGCTATGAATAGAAAATATTAAAGAGAATCATACTATAAAATATATGGAGTATTATAGTTCGATCCATGAATTAATGAATTGATTAGATTAAAACGAATGAATAATGATAAATTAATATTAATCCATGGAAAAAATGTTACTACATCCTAATGGGTGTTTATAAATTACATTCAGGTGATTATGAAGTGGATTAAAATAATGACTTGTTGGAATGTAAATCATACACACAAATTAAAGCTGTAGACATTGATGAAAGTTTTTATCTAGTGTCTAGCCATTAAAATATTATAATATTAATTTAAATATTATCTTAAAAAAACTTAATTATATTTCTTATTATAGTTATAAATTTTTTTCTAAATTTTTAACATGATGATGATGTATTCATGGAACAACATCAGAGTTGCATTACAGATTTATATATAATAACGTTAATGTATGTCGATGAAATATCTCTATCTTGTGATGAAGAATATAATATGGTGGTATTTTATTCTTAATTAGTATCTAAAGTGGATGATGATTCTAAAGAATTGGGTGGAAAATAATCTATATATTAAAATTATCAACCCTGTATAACTGTTTGTTATTGTTAGTATTGGTGATATACAATTTTAAAGTAATGATGAAATATTATGGCAATAATCATAAAGGAACTTGAAATAATGG
Source organism: Viscum album (assembly GCA_963277665.1). Taxonomy (NCBI): domain Eukaryota; kingdom Viridiplantae; phylum Streptophyta; class Magnoliopsida; order Santalales; family Viscaceae; genus Viscum; species Viscum album. The sequence continues at coordinate 325,732,257 of OY728156.1, forward strand.
TTTGAAATTTTGATGAATGAGAAATCAAGATCATATGTCATATGAATATTCTAATATCTATCATCATTATTTTTTCTCTCATGAAAAATATGAAACATAAATTTTTAGTAAGTTTCATTTGAAACAAGTTAGAGGAGTTTCAAATACAATTTATGTGTGGATGTGGATGATGATGTATTATGGAGGATATATTGTTAATGATGGATTGTTTGGATGTTTTATTAGATTTATTATTTACATGTTATATTAATTACCTGAAATTATTTATATAAGTACTCATTGTTCCCAATAACAATATTATCAAATGTAAATAAAAAATTTCTCAAAAAATATATTGAAATATATATCAAAATATACCAATTATGGCCTAATGATTTAAAGGACTGGTGTGCTGAAAGAATATGATTTTACTAATTTATATTGTCCTAGAGTTGTTGATGATCAATATTCCCCACCTCAAAGATTATTTTTCCTTAGATATAGTTTTTTTATCCGAATACACATAGGAGAACATCAATTATAATATTCAATAAATAGTTTCAGTGTGTTCATGAATCGTAGAAGATCAACAAAAGAATTGGATAATAACATAGGTGAAATCCTTGAGTTTGAAGAAACATATTTATTGATAATTGGTATTTTAAATCATATTGTTATTAAAATACATAAAAATAAAATATTAATCTTTATTAAAATGAACATTGAGATAAAATAAATTCAATAAAGGAGAATGTTGAATTGACAATTATCTGAAAATAATTTTCCCTTTATAATAATTGATTCTTGATAACTTGACTAAACTTCTATAAACGTGCCAATTTGAAAAATATATCGTTATAAATGGGAGTACATCCCATCAAGAGTCATTGAGGTATGTTATTTATTTATTTTCCTCATATACCCTTTTTTAATCCACATTATAATACATATTTTTTATTGAGGGTAAGCTATTTATTTTTTTCCGATTATAAATTATTTTCATGTGTTCATAGGCCAGTTCATGAAATAATCAATAAAATCATTGAAATTTCGATATTGTTTTTTTTTTCATGAAGAGCAATTACAGTTCTGCGGAGTTGTTTTCATAAAAGCATTGATGATTTATTTAATCACCTTTGTTCTCTATAATGATATATCATAAACATTCATTTTGAAGATATATAGATGAATAATTTTCATTAAATAGGATATTTTGATACCCAATAGTTATTATCATTTAATTTATAATAAATAATTGTGTGGGGAATGCGGGGTATTACAAACACATCAATAGTGGGTATTTTTGAACATTTTAGAATATTGTTTTATTATTCATAAAATATTTTCTAAATGTGATCACTAATTTGATGATATTTATTGAAATGTGTCAAAATTTTTGGAAATGGTTGATTATTTTTATTATAAATATTTTAATGAGTGTATTATATGAACAACATCAAGTGAATTTGTGTTATTCATTATAATTTATCCATAACAGTGGATGAATTGGTATAATCTATGGAAAATAAATTTATTTTGTGTTTCACATTATGAAAACTAGTAATACCCCTTGGATGATGTTTTTGTAATAGATGGATTGAATTTTAAAAAACTTATCTGAAATAAAATGAATTCTTATAACATTGAATTGATAATCATAAAATGGAAAAATACTGGAAGATAATTCATTTCCAGCTAAGCATGCAACTTCTGAGAATGATTTTATGGCTTTCAACCAAAGTATACGACTGTAGTTTTAATAATATTGGGATCATAAGAATTTGGGCTATATGATATATATATATAAATTAATGAGATTCTAAAACTTTAGCATTAGACTTCATTGAATAATCATTGTTCTATTCAGTCTATATTCGTAGTCTATATAAATATAGTGTATGTTGTTGTGTTGATCATAATGATTCAATATATTGTTAAATATTTATGTTCTTGATATGTGATGTTTCCTATTTCTATATTTAATTATTCAATTTAATATTAAATTAGAAAATTATTTAGTATGTTATCTATTTGAGGAACATCACAGTCAAACATGTAATGATGATCCAATCAATGGTTTATATATAACTGGCTAAATTAAATGATGGGGTTGATTGAATTACATGCCCAATGATATAGGATACATGTCACCATGCTTATAATGAAATACCTATATAATTATATGAACTATTTTATGATTTATTTGAGTGTTAAAAAAGACAACAAAAATTGAAATAAAATTTAGTGGAAAATAATTGATTTCTTAAATGAATATTTAGGAAATAATTGAATGATATGTTTATAGAGTTAAAATGGTATATATAATATATATATGTTGTCACAAAATTTATGATAAATAATCTATTTTATATTGTTATATTATTCAATTTGAATGTATATTCTTTGAATAATTCTTATGTTTCCCTTTTCATACAAAAATTATATGCTGGTATATGTCTTGAAGGATACATTTAGTTGCGTTTTTTTTTCTGGTATATTGAACAAATTTCATGTGAAAATATAGAAATATTTATTATATATAATGATAATAATTATTTTTTCTTCAAGTTTTTGTCATTTTAATGATGTAATGTTTAATTTTAAAAAAGGATAATAAATCTATTCATTTTATGCATGGGTAAACTCAATTGAGGTTTTTACAATTATATTGAATCATAGTACTCATTGAGTCATGATGATTATATAATTTAATAAACTCATAATGGAATGTGATAGATTAATTTTTTATTATAAGGGACCAAAAAAATAACTAAGAAACTTAGGTCACTACCTTTAACAAAAAATAATGAAAACATCAATAAAATAAGACCATGAGAATATTAATAATATTAATATTTCATTGTTTTTTATCTATAACCATTTTATGAAACATTCCTTTGAAAAAAAGTTAGAAACCCAATTCATTTATTTTAATATTTCATATAAAATGGAGGAATCACAATTTATATCAACATAGTTCGTATATTCTATTAAAATAATGATGAACGTATGTAATTGACTCTTATTTTCAATGAAAATAAAAAAAAGTATAATTAAAAACAATAAAATTCATATATTCATGTTTTTAATATAAAAAATATTTAAATAAAATATTTTAGAGGTAGCTAGTACAAATAATATTAAATTATTTAAGATCATGTTTGAGAAAGGAGTCAATTTTTTATACATTAATTAGTTAAATTGTATTATTAATAAATTATAATTCACATCATACTTTTTATAATGTATTATCATTTTTATTTACTCCAATCCCTATTTTTTATCCTCTATTTTAAATTTACTACTAAATTTTTCTTTATCTATAATGTAATTTCTCAGTTATTCATTTTCATAAACATTTTAATGTAGGCATTTCCATTAAAATGAAGGTTTGGTGGTTCTACATTAACTAATATGTCGTGGAATGTGAGTTCTTGTGTAGAAATGAAATTCTTAAATATTATTATCACTCTATTTAAAACCAAGGATAATAGTACATATCCACAAAAATATGTAATTGAAGGTGTATTGTATGTAGCATCGACTATCCCAATCCCTTAAAAAATACATTCACTAACATCTTTTAATATTTTATTTATCAATAGTTTATCATACATGATTAATACACATAATATAATCAAATTATTTATTTAATTACTTAACATTTGTATCCACTATATTATACATATATATTTAGCTAGATATGCTCATTATAGTTGTTTTTTATGTCTGATATTTTTCAGTTTTTTCTTTTTCTAAATCCAGTTAGGTTCATAAAATTGTTGTCAATGGTGTATCCTTTATTTAATATCTCTACGTGTAACATTTTTTTTGAGTTTACTATCACCTATACATTGAATGGTCAATGGGAATGAATCTTTTTTATAATTAATAATTACAAAGAAATTTCAAGATGAAATTTGGAATGATCCATTATATTCAGATGAAGTTATTATATATACCTAAAATATAAGATAGTTGTATTTCTAAAAATGTGCAATGGGTATTGGAAAATAATTTTTTTTAAAATGTCACTAGAATGTTATTTTCACACATTGGTATTTAATTATTATGATATTTCTTTTGTTAATTATATTGTTAACAATATTATTTATTGTTTAAATTATGAAAATGATTGCAATATAATGTTTAATGGTAAAATTACATGTCACATATGAAATAAACTAATAATCACTCATTAAGGAACTAAATACACCTAATGAAAAAATTGTGGTGGGTATTAGTATGAGTATCAAAATATCTATATATTAAAAAAAGAAATTACTGATGAGATATACTATCAGTTCATCATGATTTTTAAAATAATAAATTCACTTCGACAAACAGTTAGCAATGTAACTCAAATCGATCTAATCATTAGCCCACATCCTAAAAGAATTAATTTCATTATCTTTATTATAATGGCGAATAAACTTTTTCATAAAAATTCTATAGAAGAGATTATGTGATCTCAATTACATAATGCGATAGAATCAGAATATACATTCAATTATAATGAAATAAGTGTATTTATTTTTTAAAATATGTACATTTCTTATTTATTCATCTAAATAACCTGATTTTATTTCTAGTGATGAGAAGGCGGTAAATAATTTTAGGAATAAGTATATTGAAATCAACAATGTAAATAATGGAAAGAAAATAAATAATAATAGGAAATATAATGTTAAATATATTTGGGTTTTATGATATTGTTTGGAAGATAAATCGATACGTACATCGATATAGATCAAGGACATCAACTAATGTAATTTATTTTTGGATGACAAAATCTACTGATGTTTCTTATAAATATTCCCCATATATTAAATCTTGTGAAAATTATTATATAAAATATAATTATTTGTTATTTGATCTATTCTGTATAATTCCTTGTGAAAATCAATGAAAATTATTAGGAACTGAGGAAAAACACATGTTTTTTATGGATGGTACTTTAATGACAAGGTAATATAGAATACATATATGATATATTGTATCATAAAAAAATTATTTTTCATATTATGTGTTTGATGTTGTTAAATATTAGAAAGATACATTTAAATATAATCTTAAAAGATAAAATAATTCATTTTCTATGTTCACAGGGTGTAGGTAAAATCTCAATAATAGAATGAAATCTAAAATGACTATATTGAGATGGAATTATATTTTATATATGGAAATCAAAACTATTTCATTAAAGAAAATATTTATATGTTGTTATATGAGAGGCATTTTTATTTTAAATTTACATATAATAATTGTTTATGGTTTTTATGCTTTTGATTAAAATTATATTTACATAGTCACAAGGATATTATTAAGAATTCATCATGTTACATTAATACTCTAAATAATCCTTTAACATTTTTTTTCAACTAATTTCTTATTTGTGTAACCTATTGGACATGTGTAAAATATTGTTATTATTATGAATTTAAATATTCCTAGATAATATTTTTCACTATAGCTAATATGGAAATCATTTTTAATTAAATAGTATTTTAATATTTATTTATATATTTATCTTACGAAGGTTTTATTGAATTATTGCTTCACAAAATTCATTATACATGTAATGAAACTGACCCTAGTATCTCGAAGCATGTTATTTCCATATTGGATTGGTATAATATATAGGTAATCAAACCATGAAGGAAAGAATAGATTATATGTCTTGGTAATTCAGATATATATTTGATAATTGAATTAAAATGGAATATATTAATTAATGTAAATTTTTTTTATATAATAAACTTATTTCCACATGAATATCCTTTCATATAAAATATAGTCAACATCATGGTTTCTTGTAGAAAATAATCAAAATAATGGTTTCCTCAAAATCCCCATAAGTTTTATGTATACAAGTAGTTGTCATTAAACAATAATAATAATAAACATGGAGAGGTACGTAACTGAAACACATGCTATTTAATGAATAACATGTTAATAATTTGGAATAAATAAATAATGATCATGTATGACTTATAAATAATCACATTAACTTGAAAAAACATATCAATGGACAGTATAAATAATATAATAATCTCATAGAATTTGAAATAATTGAATTCATAATGACGGAATTCTTATTCTATGACATTTTAACATTCATGATCAACCCTCGTGATTATAACTATTAAGATCTGTCCTTAAGACAATTTAAATTTGTGGGTAGAAAACTATCAAATTTGGGAAACTAATTTGTCTCATGAGACATGTTGATGAATCAAAGGTATATATAAATTCGTGGACCCACTCTTCGCAAAATAAGTCAATTTAATTCTTCATATGAAGGGTAGAATGTTGTATAACATAAACATTTGTATTGAAAAACTAGAATAAACAATTTTAAAAGTTTTTCAAACAACTAAACATAACCATAAACCATCCTGATTAATATAGATAACTATATCAAAATAGCTCCTCAAAAATGAAAATTATAATAAACAATTTAACGATTTAATAAGGATGATATAAATACAACATGTCCCCATCAGATCGTAATTAAAATGAGGTCTATATTTCATTAAGGAATATAAATAAAATATTAATTTTATAACAAAATTCTTGTTGAAAATATGCTTTTCCTTTTGAAAATGTATTTTTATATATCATAATGTTATTTGAAAAAACATTTCATAGAAAATAAATTTTAAAAAGTAATAATTTCTAAAATACTAGGAAAAAATATTATTTTTAAATAATCTTGTAAAAATGGAAATGATCTTCAATGAAAAATATTTGGGCAATTCTATACATCTCATTCAAGATAAAAATAACATTCTATTTTCATTATAAAAAGGATATATTTGTTCCCTATTTGTAAATAAATAAGAATACTCTTATCAAGCCACTTTTTAAAAGTAAAAAAGGATAAAAACTATTCAATATGTCATTTTTAAAATGGTTATGTATTTTTAATTTATTTTTTGAATACATGTGTTTTGATGAAAAATGATTTCTCACTAAATAGAGAAATAAAATTATATTTTCTTAAATACGTGTTTACAAATAAAATTAAGCAATAAAAATGTAAAAATAGTACAATTATTTAAAAATATAAATAATAAAAAATGGAGTATAAAATTAAGGGTATTATTAAATAGTGATTAAATATATTCTTTAAATGAAAATATAATTATAAACTACCTCTATTTGAATGATATTGTAAAATGATAACTTATGAGGATCATGTAGTTGATGTGAGAATTAATGAATGAATTGATGTGGTGTATTTTCCATAAATCCACTTAAAAATATAGGATATGCAAAATAAGCTACTAAAAATTCATTACACTATTAATATTTTAAAATCAATGTAAATGGAAATGTAATATAACCAAATGAAAATATATTTTTTATGAAATTAATTGCCAGATGGTAACTTTTATGTCAAAATAAATTAAGTGATATCATTCATATTGAAACATAAAATAAAATGAAGAAGGAATTATTCATGATATTACATGTCAAATTGGTAGTATATATACCATTTAAAAGTAATTAGTCTTAAAACAATACAATATTCCTTAATAAATAGAATTTGTTATGAAGTCCCTTACCTCAAACTTAATTTTGGTTTAATGTGATTTAACAACTTCTATAGTAGTTTTAAAAATATTATTTACTTAAAAAAATTATTTTTTAAAATATCGAATATGATACTATTGAAGAATCTTATGAACTATTAATTAATAATCATTAATTATTTTCATTGTTTTGGGGGATGCTTTCCCTCTATACTCATGCATGTTTCATTATGAAATATATGGTCATTGAGCATATTATATATTTCTATCATATCTAGAATAATAATAATTATGTAATTATAAATTTTTTAGATCAATAAATATTTAATATCATATCATTAAATATGAATATGAAAATACAAGTATGATACAATCATCCAGATGGTATGACATACATAAACAAGAGTATCATTACCCTTTTTTATTGATCATTATGGAAAAGAGGTAAGAAATATTTTTTCACTATAGTATGTTCATAACATAATATATAAAATATAATTTCATTAAATATTCTTATATATATCATCCATTGTGGGTGGTGATGTAAATGTTTGTTACATCACTTCCTGAATGATGTAGTCCCCATGTACATGAATGATGTATTCATATCTATGTCTCTGAATGGGCTTTAAGAAATTATATATTATCATTACATAATGACATCTATTTAAAAAATAGTATATTTATACCATGTATATCTCTATTAGAAATTCATTTATGTACTTTTTATGATGACCCGTGATATTATTCCGAACTAAAAAATGAATCATAAGTTTGAGTAAGAAAATTATGTTTATATTGAAAGAACCTGATGATTGAATTTCAATGTGGTTAAATACATATCATAGACATAGCGACAGATATTCGTGAAATTTTTAAAAAAATCAAGAGCATGGTGAATGAAAATATAATAGGGTATATATAACATTTAATTATGGCATAATCTTATTTTCCACCATTGATTTAACTAGTTGTAGGGCCCAGATATATTTACAAATCGAAATATATGGTTGATCAGACTCATGATTAATTTTTTAACTAATAAAATTTCATAATATCTAGAATCATAAATTTAACTATTCTACGACTTCATACACCATCACACATTTCTCCAAACATTCATCAAATAACTGAATATATTTGTTGTATGAAGTGGTTGGTTTTACCAACAATAATAATAAAGATGTTTGTGGTCCAATGAATCATTTCAATTATATTTCATAGTAAATAAGTAAATTTTGAAATCCCAATGTGGAGGAACTAATGAAAAAAACCTTTTTCATTCTCATTAATGAATTTCTGCAAGGCATCCCTCTTATAGAAACTCCAATTCAGAATCTTTTTTCTATACAGATAAATATTTTTATCCAGGTCGAGGGCATTTTCTAGTGAAGACTATACACCTCAAATGGCTTTCCCATATAATTAAAATGCATTGAGATTCTACATATTTATCCAAAAATAAGGGAATCCACCTAGGATTAAGCCAAAACCATACCTATAAATCAAAATAAGTCTATATTATCCTCAAGGATTTAGAAATTTTGGTATCCTCCTTAGTGTATTCCCAAAAAAAAACTTCTATATAACCATGAGTTGAGAATCTCCTCATAGTTATGGAAATGTGGAAATTATCCTAGGTGTGAGCCCGAGAAAAACATTTAAATTTCTATGATTTGATATTCTATTCATGGTTCCAGAAACATTTGAATCCTCATAGGTGTAAGCCTTAACCAAACCATCAAAACTAATGTTTTCTCTTGTAAAATGTGACGGTTATAATGATATCTCATTTTTCACAATTAAATAATGAATCCTATAGTCTTAGTGATCATTGATGATCAAACCATCTATAGTTTGAATTTCTCACCAATTTGGGACTCCTATTAAGGTATAAGTACCGACGATTCCATTGAATTATGTGGGTGTTGATTCTTTTTCATTGAAGGTTACATAGTATTCCTCCTTAAGGTTGGTTCCAAATTTCATTCCACCATTACCAATTCCATTAAACTATGTTGGTTTTGATTAATTTTTTCATATGAAATGTAGGACACCAAACCATGGTTCGTTCAAAAATACAACACACCATTGTCTTCCCTGGATGTATATAAATTCTATAGATCAAAACTCACTAGAGTTTAAGTAATTTATTGAAAATTTATAAAAGAAAATGTGCAATATCAAATGTGTATAGAGGTTTACATAAAACACATGTAATAAATTTAATCATTTTCATAGGGGTAACTAGGATCATAAAACTATTTTTGAATGATTCATGAATAAATAATAAATATTTAATAGAGGTGTAGAATAGGATACAATCTCCCTAAGTGGGTGTGATGATCCTGAACTCCCATCCTCTCAGCAGAGCATGGTAGTGGTGTAAGGACTATATCAGGGACTGTAGTGGTGGTGGTATTATAGAATGTACTATAGCAGCGTCAGTACTGTAGAAGTATTGTTAATTGAGGGGTCCTTTGGGCCAAAAAAAGGGCTTTCAAGCCTTTTTTTCAAGCCACATGGCCTTGGGCCTTCTGGCTGTGTAATGGGTCTCCCTCTACCCAGTCAATAGAGGTCATTTATTTAATAATAAATTGAGGCTTTTTCACCAACCGTAAAAAAAATCATTAGTAAAAGACTATTCACATCACTTTGTGAGGTCATATTCTGCCGTACACTTGAGTCACATTATCATATACCAATAAAATGTGAATTAAAAATATTTATCGGATATAATGACTCCACAGGTATCACTATTTTATAAATATTATATATATTGATATAATATCCATCATCATACAGAATAGTTAATGGTTCTTATAGAATAATGAATGACATCAATTCGTGAGATGATAAACCACTACACACACAAATAATGATTTCATAACCTATAAAATGTATGTGGAAAAGGTTAAACATATTAAAAAAATATAGTATATTGATGAAAATGATGGTAATATATGGGAATAGTTTAATAATAATTTATTTATGTGGAAAAATAATTAAAATAAATATTGTTATTAAAAAATATTTCCTCTTTTTCGAGTATCCTTTTTTGGATTCTACTTAATACTTTCTAGGATGGAATTCTTCTAATACTAAGGATACTGGTATGTGGGGTGTTATTTAAGGATTTTATTATGATATGTAATGGTGGATCCAAGTAGTATTGAAGGTGTGAATAGGAGAAGAAAGTGTGCGGCCTTTTATAAGTGAGGTGAGAAACACACTTGTAATATTTTAAAAAGATTGAATCATACCAATTTTTATATCCTACCAATGGAATCTAAAATTATCCATTCTCAAATCCAATACATTTATGGTCTAAATATACACCTAAAAAGTTTTTTCTTAATTTTTTATTTTTTATTTGAATCACTAATATTCTTTGTTTAACACCTCAATAAATCAATTTTTTCATAACAATAATAATTAATTTTTTATATTTTCAGTATTCATTTTTATAAAAAAGTATGTTGTCCATTGAATAAATTATAAATAATAATGGTTACAAATATGTAATTCATTTTATCAAATTTAATTCACAAGTGTGGATAATTTATTTTAAAAGTAATCACATATAAGGTATGCGAAAACAGGGTTTTTAAGAGAAAATGTTAAAAATTTTACGATGTTTTTATATCCAACATAAATATGAATATCATTAAAATAAAATTCATAATATTAATTGTTATAAAATTGAACTAATTTTACATTAAAACCAATTATATAGATAATATACCCTTTAAATATATATAAATTAAAATTCATTTATAAATGAAATTTCAGTATTTTATGTTTTCATTGAAGAATGAAATATTACATTGAAATAAAAAATATTATCGCTAATATTATTTTGTTTGTAAATATTTAAATAATATAATTAACTCTTTCAAATAAAATTTTTAATTGTGTACATTTATTGTTTTAAATTCTCTTGGAAAATCACAATGAATCGATATTTTAGGGATATGCTCTAAATATTATATTATGTAATAATATTTTAATAATATTTTACATTTTGGTTAAACACAATGTTGTGTGTGACACATGATAAAATCAGCGTTACATGTAACACAAGCTAGTCATAGTGATTCGTTTAATGAAATAATAAATAAGTGTTGATTTTAATGAATTATATTGATGAGATTGAATTTATTTAAAATTAATATATAATAAATTCATTATCTGTTAAATTTTTTAAAATATTGGTGTTATGTGTCCCATAAATTATCTCATACAATGTTCACACATTATATTCTCATGTTATTACATTATCCTAACCATAATTAATTTTTTAATTCTCAACATAATCATGATATTCCTAATAATGGGATTTAAATTTGGAAGTACCATTGTTGAAAAACAAATATTGTTAAAGGTTTAATACAACATTCACTTAATAAGGGTGAAAATGATATAAAAAATTCATATGGAATAACACATATCTAGGATTATAAATAATAGAACATTGTTGGAATGTTAATATATTGACAACTAAGAAAATAGAAAATAATTATAGAGAGTGATCGATGTCATTGATAAAAAAAATGTGGATGAAAAAAGAAAATGTCAAGGGCCTCAAATTCATAAATCGGTGTTGATAAAAAAGGACATCAATTCAACATAAGTGAATGAATTTTGATAATATTGTTTTAATAAATTTTTTATAGGGTTAATGATTCCTTTGAATATATAGGAATATAAGGATATATAGTTTAGATGAATTTATGTCATAAGAAAATTTTCATCCTTCAATTGAGCATCTATCAATTTCCAATCCATTGTTTAATATATGAAATGATATCCCCAATTGATTTTTTTATAAGAACTACAATTTTCATTCAATGGATGATACGATTCATTAAAGAGTGACAAGTCTTTCCTTATGTGACAAATTATTTAACCAAACCAATATGGTTAGCACAATTTATCTAATATACATAAATAATCATATTAAGAATAAAAAATTATTCTCTAAAACCTTATCCATGGTCCAAAAAACCCATTTCATAACAGTTTGTCCATATAACACATCCAGAATATCCTGATCCAAACATTGGAAGGAAGGATTCTGAATTTAAAAAAATCATAGTAAAAACCATTAGCAATAGAAATTATCTCATAATCACCACAAACCATACATATGAATACATTAAACATGTATTCTCTAGAAACATCATTTTTGACAGATTACCATAATAACTTATTTAATACATGAATCGTGACTTAGATACTATAATGATTTGGAACCATCTTCACCTTTTCCTATCACATTATAAAGCCTCTAAACTTTTCATAAGTTAGGTAATCTTGATGGTCACTTCATTGTTGTGGATCTCAGAGAACATGTTTCCTTCTATTCCATGGATCCCTGAATATGTGTTGCAGTTGACGTCCTAAAAACACATTTTTATTTATTTGAGATCGATATTTAGGGATAGTATAGGTAAAAATAGCTGATAGTTTATGATTTTTTGCATTATTATTGCATCTCCAACTACTTCTAATAAAATTCAGCATGGAGATGTCATCATAGGGGTGTTTATCTTCTTAAATTGAAATTTTTGAATGAAAATTTCAAACGTTAAAATACTACTACCATAAGGACGGAATAGTGGTTTCAAAAAACATAGATATGCATGGAAATGATTGAATCAAATTGAATCATCAACCTTATATAGAAGCAATGATTAAATTTCTCTTCATATATTTGAATCAAAGATCCAATTTGGCTAATACCAGACCTAAAATGCCAATGGAAATCTTCCATGTTGTGGGATTTTTTTTCAGATGGAATGGTAATACGAAATGGGGTCCCATCTAGATTTTAATATTTTTTGTAAGACATAGGCTATCCCAGAAATAATTTTAGGTGATCGTGCACTAGTGTTAGAACCCTAAAAATATTTTTAGTATTCGGTGATAGAGAGTTATTACCATTTGAATGAAGGGATTGTAATGATTCTTGACATGAAAGAGTATGTTATCAGGGAGGTAACAAGGATGTATTCTATGTTGAGAAGGATTATAACAATAATACAATATCTACTAATATCATTTATGTGGAACGAGAGTGTGCTTAGTAGTTATCCTCTTCTAGTTTGGGATTGAGTATAATTTTCGACTCACACGGCTTCATCAAGAATATAAATTCGTCAAAAACTTGGAAAGTCAAATCTAATTTACCTAGACCATAATTTACTAGATCTTCTAGAAACAGATCCCTTAATAAAATAAAATCTATCGATTCTATGATGAAAGTGTGGAAATTTCAATAGAAAATGATCAATATGATTTTCACGATGACCAAGAATCAACTATCATTGAACACGATGTGCGATCTAAGCCTTTCCCAAAAGAATATTCAAATTAGAGGTTAGAAACACTAGTTTCCCTAGATGCAATATTTTCAAATAGTAAATCATCACATGGCATGCCTCATTTCTTATTTATCTGATTTAATCCACCTAAGAGAAAATAAATAAAATAAAATATTCATCTACCATTATATTAGCTTATTCTGAGTTTTTATTAGAGGCTAATAAAGAATACCATATGGTCTCTAAAGTCCCATATCTAATCCTTTTCATCTACCCCTCACTATTCTTTGAACAAAGGGAGAAGCATATTATTACTCATGATCTATCATGGAAGTATCAACAAACACTGTCTGCATAAATACCATTCACTTATTATATGGTGAAAGGGAATTAGACATTATTTAGGTTAATTCTTCTAGTATTATTCATTTGTTTCTAGTTATTTTATTCTTTGATGGTTTTTTGGATGGTATCATTTTTTCTTGATGGGGTTCATGTATAGGTACCATTCATCAAAAATAAAATTCATTTTGAAATTTTAAGAAATATATTTTGAGTGAAAAATATGGTGTAAGATCCATTAATGATCGTATCATCCGATTTTCCATGAAATCATTATTCAGTTCCGAGGTAATCAGAACTATCGGATTTATTTTATCTATATAAATAATACCATTATCCCAACACCATTATCTCAATATCAAGAATATATTAATGGTTATCATTCCACAATAAGTTTTACTGTAATAAATCCTTATATGTTTTATAATTTTAATAAATAGAATGCCATTTATACAATACCCACATGAAAAAAAATTCCGAAATCCCAACACAATGACAATAATCATTCTTGTTCCAGTGTGGTCATAACATATGCTTGACCATTATATATTATATAATTTTAAGGTGTATTCCACTATCACTTGGGAAATATAATTGAATAGTTCTCTATCTCCTTGGATTTGATTCATTTTTCTTTCAAAACTTTTTTCCCCGTTGAAATCAAAATAATATTGTCATTTCCCTCCATAATTGTTTATAACTCTTCTTTCTTTAAATCATGTATCAGTGTATTTCTGTATACAAGTATCAAATATGGGAAAACATCCCTTCCAATGATTCCCTTTATCGTTAGTTCTTCATATCATCCACCTCTTCTCTTTCCTCTTTTTAAATCCACAACACATAGCTAATTATTTCAAAATCATTTTAGAACAAGATTCTATGATCTCATAAGATGTGATTTTTTGGAAGAAAAGTTTAATTAAAATGATTTTCTTAAAACAATCAATCAAAAGATTATTATTAACCATTATATTTCATTCATTTATGTTGTTCCCATTAATTTTTCTAGGAATAGTTTTTAAATGATGCAATACTTTGGATTAGATCATATCATTTTTATACATAATGTTAAATCCCAAATCATTACAATTAATTAACATAAAATGAAATATTAATTAATTGTTAATATCATATTCATAAACATTATTTCATTTAGGATATATCTTTTATTATAATACTTCATAATTGAATGTAAATAAAATGTAAATTATCCTAAGAATATCCCCGGGAGATTCAAAATAGATGTGTGGAAGGGAAAATTTTTGTGCACCATTTAACGAATTAGTTGAAGCCAAATATACCATTTTCAGAGTTATTACCTTAAGGTACATATGCTCTAGATCCACATCCACTTATATTATATTGATATGGGAGTATTGAAAAGAGAATCCAAATAATATCTACCTTTAAAAGCTTCTGGATATTTTTGTATACATATATTAAAATTATATCATAGGTTTATGATCCATTATTTATATTTTCCGAAATCTATTCCGCACAGTTTATACTAATATTTTTTTATACAGTGTGTAATGACCTAGAATACAGTATACCAAAGTTAGTATAAGATTTATTAAAGGTGAATTATAAACAAAGAATCAAATCCTAGATGAAAAAATATATTAATAATATTTGTAAACCTGATATATACTTGATTATTGATTTATATTTGAATATAAACTTATATCAGTAACTTGTTTTGGTAATAAAATTATTCCCTCTAGAATATCATTTGATAAAAAAAATAGTACACTTCATACGTTTCTTGGGAATGAAAAATATAAGTGTGGGATATAAGGCTCAACAACGGTTATATACTATGTAATGTATCATAAATCAATAAGAATAATGAATATGGATAGGAATATAACTGGAAATACATCATTTTAACCAATAACAAGATCATATTATGGTAGAATGAAATGTTGATCAAGTGCATCCAAAAAAATTATCACATGATCTTGGGTACATGACCATGGATATTCTAACAAATTGAATAATTACATGGAATATCAATAACTAAATTCACGATGATGGAATACATAATTATAGAAGTTAAAAATATCTAGATATATTGTCAAGATGGATTCTTTGATGATCAATCAGTACGGAATATTAAATTTTGGCTAAAACCCCATTATATTTGAATATTAATTTGCCTCATGAGATATGAAAATTCATCCAAGAGTGATATAAAGATTTGTCCCCACCTATTAAAAATTTAATATTAACATGGATATAAAATAAAATAACATTAGATTTCAATGATTTTTTGAAATAAAAATTTAAAATAAATTTTAAATTTTTGAAATTTCATTTGTTGTATTTATTATAAAATAAAGAGGGAATAGAATTCATCAGTGATAAGAAATGTTAATTCAATTTTATTATAACACAACAATAAACATAGTTTATCAATCCTTATTAATAATGTTTCTACCAAAATCCAATATTCAAGGAGTCATGACATTTTACTTTAAATGATATTGAACATTTTAAAATAGATATATACTATATTTTAGGTAGGAATAACATTTACTAATTAATATATATTTGAATGCATTAATATTTTTTAATTACAAAAGAATGATCAAGAAAAGTATATATATATAACTGAAAATGTATATTACATTAAACCAACAATGGGATATCATATCTCAATGAAGCATTCTAATAAATATGATGAATACATACTTCTATATAGATTTCATATAATTTGACATCCCATACCTCATCCTATAACTTGGATTCCATTCTTATAAATTTAAGGATCATGGTACTGGAAATGGGAGGTCTCATAAGAAGTGTAAATAGATGACTTTATCATTATTGATATGGTCACAACTCTCAGAAGAGGTTTTACTAGGTTTTATACCATTATCTAATAAAAGAGATTCCATGATAATAGTGTAAATAGTGGTATTATGCTAAAATGGTAATGTTTAAGCATGAATGAATGTGAGGGATAAAGGTTGGGGAGATTAGGGGAATGTGAATATATTTTAAAAATATATTTCATTGCTCTTTTTTTAAAAATAACCAAGAACTAAATGTAATTTTAAAAACTGTAATTTTATAATATTCCATTGTAAACCACTACAATATACATATTCTTCAGTAGTTTTGTTTGGTGGTTTTGGGATTTCATTACCTGTTTTGGAATTATATTTTTTATATTTATTAGTGAAAATAAATTAAGTGGTATGAAATCAAGGAAAAAATATTTTTTGGTAAATTATCTTTTTGAATTTTGGGAATTTGTGAGAAGGAAAGAGACAGTTTGAGGTTAAATTAATATGAAAACATTAAAACCCCTTAAAACCAAATTTTTTTTATGAAACATATTTTGGAATATTTTTTTCATGGTTAATTATCAGAAAGTATACATAGGTTATATGATATATATATTGTTGTTATTTTTAGAAAAAATTCCATTATAAAACGATTGAGATTTATAAAACCACACCATGATTATTTAGTACATCTTGGATTTTTTAGAAGTAAATTATTAAAATCTTTAAATATATACTAAATTTATACATTTTGTAATAATATTGAAAAAAATCCATCATATACTTTAGTTGAATTTTTTTGATGTTATTTTTCAACATGATTTTGAGGATAAGACATGGTTTTATAGAATGGGTTGTTGAGGTGTTGTGTAGATAGAGTGATTAATTTTAAAACATTTAATTGAAGGTAAAATATCTTCTCCATTAATATGATCACGATTTTAGATTTCACGAGTAAAAGTATAATATATTGTAAATATATTACCAAACCGTTAACAATAGATAAATATCATTTTTCTTGTGGAAGCATCATTTATAAAAAATAAAACATCTAGAATTGAAATTCTATATAACTAGACATGTTAATTCAGATGACCTAAAAAATAACCCATGGATGAAAATGAGGGAGTTTTGGTAGATACATCAATTTTTCCTCGGCATCTTCTAGTGGAATTATTCAAGGGGTTTTATGACTTAATATTGTTTCACAAGTATGTGTAATCATTGGTATATTTTTTTTATAAACCTAGTGGAAATTTTTTTTCTATATTTTTATAGGAATATGCATCGATGGTAGATTATGAGTTTTATCATAGATCTAGGTAGAAATAATTGACATGAAATTTGATGGATGTCACTAATGTGGTTTTTATATATCATATTATATTCATACTCTATATGATTATCATTATAAATTTTTCTATATATGTTCAAGGAATTGAATTAAAGTTGTTAATAAGTCATGTAAATATAAGAATTAAATGATATCCATTTTAATCATTCATTATAAGAAAATATATCAAAATTGAAATTTTCTATGTATTTAATAACTTGGATTATGAGTCCCCATGGAAAAATATATCCTAGGAGAGTTTATATGCTAAAATAGTAAAATAAATACATAATAATAAAATCATAAGCACTGTGAGATCTCATAGATCATGTTCACCTTTTTGAATCAATAACATCCCATGAAAACACATAAAAAAGGAGAACATCCTTAATGGGGAAAGCATATTGTTATATCACAAATTAAAACTATGAAAAATATGTGTGAATTGAATATTATTTGTAATAAAATATATTAGACCAAGATGTAGTAATTATAAATATGGTCATTTCAAATCAATTCATTACAGATATTATCATTAGATATTCATCCAATAGGTACAATAAAATATGTTTTTTATAAATTATATTTTTAATTTTAAATTTAAATATTTAAAATTATAATTTTAATTTTAAACAAAAAAAATTCATTTTTGAATTAAATATTTTAAAATTAAATTAATGTGAACTTTTGAAATATTTTTTATATTATATATTTTAATTGAATACTAATCATTCTGATTTTACTAAAAATATATCTATTCTATAATATATGAAAGACATTAACTCTTATGAAAACATTTTTATAAAAAAATTTATATTTAGCAAATAAATATAAAAAATTTATAAAGATTAATTAATTTATATTACATAGGTTATTAATATTTGATACACATCTAATATTTAACAATATATATTATTTTTACTATCGTAAAATAGTGATGTGACTGTATCACTATTAAAATTTTTAAAAAATATTACATAGTTTAGTTATAAAATTTATTTATATTTTAAAATGAAAATTAAATTGGTTTTAATGAATATAATATTAGTATGATTAATATATATTCCCATGATAATGGTAATTGTGTTTTAAATTATTTTAATATTATATTAATGTATTTATTATTTATTAAATATAATTGATCAAATATAAATCATGAATATAATATTATTTTTCAATATAAATATATTTATAGGAAATTTATTTCAATTTGTAATCAATACTAGAACATATTAAGAATTAATATTGGTTAATTATGATCATTCTAAAAAATTATTTTTATATATAAGATTTATTTATTTTAAATGTTTCCTTAAAAATTAAGTTACTATTAATGATGACTAATTTTTCGTTCAAGAGCATAAAATTTGGTAAAAGGTGTTACTTTATATTTTTTCCTAAAAAAAATACAAAGTTAATAACTACTTTACAATGAAAGAATCAATATTTTAAAGCATAATATCATGTGGTAAAAGACATCAAGCTTTTCTAAATGTTTTTTAAAGGAATTTTAATGAAAATACCATCCTAATACACACACAATAAAATATATCAAAATAATAGAGAAATTTATAATGGAACAGTGTAATGATATAATGGAAGTGTAAAGGTTATTCCCAAAATTATACCATTTTGACTTATAAAGTCGATCTCATCCACCCATCTATGGAAAAAACTCACATTCAAATTTTACATGATACCATACCTAAAATAAATATCATATATGTTTTTTATAACCCTTATTCACATGATATATATAATTTATCTCTTGTAATTACGTTTTAAGGCATTCTCTATGAAATGATCTAGTCTCCAATGTCTGTTTTAACTTCATCGGACAATTTTATCCAAATACCACATTTTCCAATCTCTTATATCATTAAAAAAATAACAAGAATAATTATTACACATATGTGCTGTTTTATTAATATTATAAATATTATATATTCATATTGACCCAATAGAAGATTTTAATGACTATATAGAGTGTTCAGTGGACTACCACCTTCACAAAGAGACATCCACATTTTTTATCACCTCCAATCTCGGTTAGTGAAAAAGATATAACAGATTAATAAATAAGATATCTATTATATAAATATTATACCTAAATCTCAAAACACATAGGTAATATCGTTATCTCTCATTCCTTGAAAAATTTATGCAACAATGATGTGTACATGTACACTACTGCTTCAATATAAAACTAGTTTCATTTTTCATCACCATCAATATTCAGTTTCCTAAAAATATTTTCAATATGTTAAAATTATTTCCAAAAACACCAAAAATATTCTATATATAATGAAACTATTTTTCAAACACTTATGATCCTGGTTATCATACATAAAGTGTTACATATATATTGACGAAGAAACATCATGTAATGGACTTATGCAATAAAATTATATTGTTGTTAAATGACATATGGTGGATAAAAGAAGTATTAATATGATATATAGATGAATAATTTTTTTTAATTAATTATTTAATAAACATAATTTTTCAATTCATGATGTTCATATCATATGAGAAGTGAATTATAACATTAGGTAAGGGATTATCCATACCACATTCAGGGATTTTCAGTTACACAAACACTTTGTTTTTCTCCCTTTTCTGAACGATTATTCTTATAATTACATAAACTATTACAAACAAAATTACAATTGTTATTTAAATTAATATTATATTATGTGTAATAGTTATATATATCAAATGCACATATATGGTTTATTTATTCGATTTAAAAAAATTATAGGAATCTTAAATATTGATAATACAACTGTTTAATAGTGATCATTTGATTAGTATATATTTTTGGATTATATAAATCCAATTGACGAGGATAAAAGGAAGGGGTGGTCTCAACTAGTAGTAGCATACACTATTAATCCCATTTATTAGTTCTATTTATAGAGATAACATCATTGATATTTTTCAGTGAACAATCCCCTAATGAGTTATAATATCTAATGAACAAGAAATACCAATTAATGGAGATGTTCAAGCTCATAGATATCAAAACCCAAACCATGCATGATGTACCACCCCCTAAAAGTCCCATCATAAAAGACCTTACTATTAGGATGTTTTCTTGTGTATTGAAGGGATATGTACCTGTTAAACAATAATAATATTTAATATAAAGATTATTATAAAATTATATTTATTAAATATAAATCTTAATAAATATTTTATATATTCCAATGTAATTTTTATAAGGGTTTGAAGACTTCTATTGAAAAAATGAAATATTTCAACATAATTGTTTACTGTTATTTTAAATGTTAAAAGTGAACAATTTGGAAAATTATTTTGATAGATTATTTTTTTTGAAATCAAAATGTGGTAATTATTAATCATTGATTTTTTCATAATTTGATGAGGCATGAATTTTTTTTGGTAAAAATAAATTAAAGTATAAATATTATGTGTGTATTATGACATCATAGTGACAAAAAAATTATTTAATTAAAACTATAATGGATGAAAAAAACCAAATATACTATTATACTTTAATATTTTTTGATTTTATTGTTATTTGATTTATATTATAAAAACATATGAATCCTGCTGAACATATAATATATTTTACGGTTTAAATATAATTTGTTTAATAAAATGACACAACTACACATCAAAAAGGAATTGTTTTTAATATTTTAAGCCCTTGAACATATAAAATATTTAAAATCACACTTTTTTTGTAGAAACAATGGAAACAATCCATGGTAATGTTTGAGTGTTCTGTTATTTTGGTATATATAGTCTAAAACCTATGTTTGAGAAAAAAATAAATAATTGACCACAAATTTCACAAATTAAACCCCCCAATATACCATTTAACATCACTCAAAATTCCTTCATAACATCATTTATCTTACACTCCAATATATATCATCCCCCTTGGTTCCCACAAGCTCTCAAGAAGCACATCTATAGATTTTGGAATCACAATCATGATTTCTGAGATCCTCTACCTCTCCTCTTAGTCATGTATCGTAATTATCAAATGTCTTATATTCTTATCTTATAATATAGGTATATATTCATATATATTCCCCTCATTGTCCATTTAATAATTATATTTTGATATACTCTTTCTAATCTCATCATACCCACCCAAGAACATTTATACTACCTCGTTTTGATGCCGAATTTCACCATACTTTTCCATTCCTAAAAATTATGTAGTAAATACATATACCCATTTCCAATCATGGTTTTTAATCATTATACAATTATAATTATTTATTTCTCGCTTATGTGTGTATATTTGAAACTCTCGTATCATGGAATGAAATATTATGGTGAATGAATCAATGTTGTACAATCTATGTGGAACACTTAAGAAAGGGAATAAAATTAAAGTAATGGGAGTGTTCGAAATTATATAGCACACTAATTCAATGGGTAATGATTTAGTCAAATGAGATTTAATTAAATGGATTATGCAATCAACATAATACAGAAAAGTTTTTTTTACTTGGATGTCCTGGTAGTTATCCTTGTCATATGTTTATGATGTTACGTTTAAATTTGTTGTGTCATTTACCATGATTCAATTATGTTATCATGTTATATCATTTATTATTTTTCAATTTTATGATTATCTCTCCTTATATTCCCCATTATATTACAATTATCTAAAATGTATTACTTTATTTATTTCATTCCTTTTTTAGTCTCTGACTGAGGATTATATGTCACCCCTTCTTTGAGATGTTTCTCGGTTATCTCCTGCAGTTTTATGTATGAAGGAATAATATGAGCATGTTTAGAAGGTTGGTAATAAAGATGATGTATTCCAGATTTTACATTGTTATATAATGTGATAAATGTCAAAAGACACTAGAATTTTTTATCTTTTGGGATTAATTATTTGTAATCATATGTGGTAAATATTGAATATTTTTTTAATAATGATAAGGGATGTTATAGTTATTTTCAAAGGAAATATATAATAATTTTTTTATTAGGACTACACAAAAATATAATTAACCATATGGATATAAACATTGTATAATATATATATATTTTTTGGTAAATTACAGGGCATGTGGTTTAGAAATATAATATATCCATTTCTAGATACTATTAGTGGATTTAGATTTATCACATATATACATATGGTTAGAATTAGAAAACATCGTGTTATGCTTGACTAGACTGGGAACTAGTGCATGAAACTGGGCCTTAGTGCTCACTTGTTTTGAAACTCAGGGGGTATATTCATGGGTAAATTCATATTATTATTATGAACCATTGTTGGGGGAACAAAAAAGTTCCCATAAGAATATATGTAATAAAATATAACATGGTTAACATAGGTTGAATCAAATAAATGCATAAGTTTATGAAATCTATGTAATTTTTTAACCCCTTAATATCATTGTATTTTCATCTTTATTTTATTATATTCAAAAGATTCATCCAAAATTTTCAATTTATTTTAGATAATGGATGTATATAATAAGTACTGGGTAAAAAAAATGTTAAAGTAAATTTGATGACTTGTCCAATAATATGTGCAACCTGATGGATGGCCGAATCAAGAAAATTGTTAAGATACTCTCTTATCTAACTCATTTTGTGAATAAAACCCTAGATCATGAGGACCACTCAAATCCACTTAACAAAGAACAAGATTCAATTGATTCAATTATGTAACAATTTTATCTGAACTTCAATGGATCATTTGATCCCTTAATCATAGAACAATGCATCAAATCCATTGAGAAGATCATATCCATCCTCCATTGTTCTGAGGAAGATAAATTGATACTATATTTTTATCATCTAGATGGATAAGAAAATCATGGGTGGAAATTGATAAATAATATAAAGCCTAAGGAAGAGATCTAATTTATTGGGTCAAAATAATTCAAGAAAAATCATTTCAATAGATATTTTCCTCTAACCCTAAGTCAAAAAATGATAATGGATTTTCTTACCCTCGAAAAAAATATGACGAATATATCATGTTATATAAGGAAAACTACGCAATACATGAAATATATTCCTCGGGATTTTTCATTGCCCAATGATTTCAATGTTTACCACATCATTATTGGGCTAAATCACAGTCTAAAAAAGCCGTGGAGATTCAGGATATTGATATATATGAGTAATTTGTTTGATGTTCCATCAATGATGAGAAATAGATTAGAAAATATAAAGGGTATCACAAGGAAAGTATCAGAATCTATATATTAATTATGACAGTATTTGATGAAATATAATTTTTCTATGAAAGTTCAAAATTCCTCTTGTAAAATTTGTCGAATGAAGAACCTCAAAAATTTAAAAAGATTAATGAGTAATTGATTTATGTGTACGAAAGAAGGACACCTAGCTAGAAATTTACAATGAGATAATCCCACTAATGAGATTATGGAATGTAAATATCTAGTCAACCCTCATCATAGTTTTCATCATTTCAACTACAAGGAAATTGGATGATTTGAAATCCAATTCACTATGAAACTTGTTTTTAGATACAACCAAAAACCTCTAAATAGGTAAGGTCAATCTTATGGTATCATGATCACAATGGTGGATCCCAAAAATAATCTGGTGTCATCTACATTTGTTATTTATTCAATATTCTCGAACTTAATTTTTAATTTTGGTCATATAAATTACATCATATAAAAAACATTAATATAAATATTCAAACACCGACATAATATATGGATCTAGACTTGTCGTTGAAAATAGAAAATGGTGTAATTACAACATCCCACATATATTACTCATCCCCATTAAAACTAAAGGTGATATAATTCCCATAAAACCTTGGGATACTCTATTTGGTTAAAATTGTTTCAATTTTCAAAATAAAATGCATGTCCCTATATATAGAAAACATGAATTGTTGCAAGAATTAAATCAATCTATGTATCATGAATCATCCCCTGATTCTGTAAAAATGAAACTATATAACTAATCCTAATTAAAATATAATTAATGTATATTATTTTCCTATGATGATGTATATCTGGACAAAATCATTTTGTCTATTTAATTGATAATCCTTGAAGACATGATCATATTGGTGGAATACACTGAAGGTCTTCATGAATAATTTTATAGTCTTCCTCCAATTTGAGAGGTTGAATTTTCAATTGTGCTTTTACCTAGGGAATTAAAATTTTCCAAGAATTCATATAGAATGGTTATAGAGGAACATTTTGAACAAAATAAAAAACAAAAATGTAATTTTGATAATGGGTTCATATTCCCATGTGCTTTACCTCATGGTGCACCACTCTTCTTCATCATCAATAAGGATTGGTCAACACATCGTTGAATTTTTTATCGTGATCTAGTCAAGATCATTACCAGGAAAAAGTATCCACTCTATAGAGTGATAACATGTTCGATCAACTATATAGAGCACAATAATTCTTCAAGGAGGATATAATTTTGTGATATTACACAGTTATAATAAATAATGACGAAGTCCCAAAGACTACTATTCGTACTAGGTATAAGCACTATGAGTTGATTGTAGTTCCATTAAAACTAAGTATTTCATTGGTAATATTCATGTACATGATGAATAGAATAATATTTTTATTTATTCAACATATTTTAAGTTTTCTTTATATATAATATTCCAATATAACCTGAAATCATGGTCAATCATATTGAGAATTTATGAACTTTTCTAAATAACTTTTGATACGAGTTTTTTTGCCATGTATAGTAAATATGAGAACTTATTGTTTAATTTCTCATTATCAGGGTATATTATCATAATGAATGGGTTGTCTTTAGACCCATTAATGACAGAAGCAACTGAAGGATGAGTGGGGATATTTTATGTGATAGATATCCACATTTTTCTTGGATTACCTTGGTACTATCGTCAAATTGTGATGAATTTCCCATGATATTCAAACCCTCTTACCATGATAACTTGAAAGAGAGTATTCATTATTTGGAATGATGAATTTGAATAGAGATACAAGTATTTTCAGAATATTCTTTTCGTTGAATCAATACTCTATGTAGAAAAAGGTGGAGACAATTTCATGGTATTCAATGATGCGTCGAAGAATGGAATGGGATATTTGTTAATGTAAAGTGATAAATTGACAGCCTCTACCTCCAGTAAATTACAATTTCTGGAATAGAACCACCCAACACTTGGTATATATTTATAAATAGTGATCCTCAGGTTGTGAACTTTGTGTAATTATCACATTGGGGATAAGTATGGAAAATTTATCGATAAAATAGCCTCTTTAATATATACACATATAAAGAGATTAATATGTTCTAATGAAGATGATTAGATATGATTTAGGAGTATGACTTCGAAATCCTCTATAATCATAATAATTAATTTGATGTGGAATATTTTATATGTAGAAATGATAAAACAAATTCATTAATGAGAATAGAGAAGGATTCAATATTCATAGACTTGAAAATGATGGATATTGTAATCATAAAAATTGAACATCATAACTTCTTTCACAAATAATTACTCAGACATCGTATATGATGAGGATAATAGATAATCAATACAATGATGTGAGAATTATGAAGAATGTGGAAGCAATAAGAAAAGGGAAATCATCTGTGATCAATGTTAACAGATAAGGAGTTGAAATATTTTGGTCAAGCCTATTTATACCATCAAATACTATGTTTATAAAATAGATGTTGAAGGATACATGTTGCTCCCCCTTCTCTAAATATCTATGAATAATTTTTTTGAATAATTATCTCTGAGAGAACTATTTTTAGTAAAATATTATGAGAAATATAGAATAATATACAAAATGATTTATTTTATGTCAAAAATAGATATAAGATCAGAAAACATACAAGGGGATGGGGAAATAATTACCCATACCCACATGGAAATGAGAAAACATTTCCCTAGAATTTGTAACTGGTCCTACAAATACATCAATAGAAAAAAATGTTATACGGGTTTTGGTGGATAATATGAAAAATGACATATCACTTTATTATAGTTATATAGGACCACTAACTCAATCAACATGAAATGATATACATTAAAGAAGTGGTGGTGCTACATGGTACACCATTATTGATTATATCTGGTTATGTTATATTTTTGGGAAGAGTCTCCAACTTGTTTTAAAAATCAATATAAACTTTATCCTAACTTGTGACCATAAAACTCATGGCTAATTAGAGAGGACTATCAAAACACTTGAAAACATGTATAGAGAGTAATTAGTTGACTTCACATGAGGATGGGATCAACATATTTCTATACTTGCGTTCTTAAACAATAATAGCTTTAAATTATGAACGAAATTGGATTCCTCTGATTCCCATAATCGTATGTGGTGGATAACACCAAAAAGTATGGATGATATTGGGGAACAATACTTGTGGGTCGAAAAATGGTCGTGGAATTGGAGGAAAGGGTCATGACCATTCAGCAGCACATCAGGGATGATCAATGTCGATAAAAGTTATATGATGATATAATTAAATGAGACTTAGAGATTGATGTTGAAGACATTGTATTCCTCCAAATATATCCATGGAAGAAACTCATAATATTTGGGAATGAATGAATGCTTAGTACAATATACATTGGTCCCTTTTAGATCCTTGATCACATTAGAGTGGTGGCTTATCGACTAACCCTCCTACATTAGCTATCTCATGTACATGATGTATTTCATATATCCCTCCTATGAATGTACATACCATTCCCCTCACATTTACATAATCTCAAGGTTTAATTGTTGGATAATGATATCTCATATGAGTAGTAGACGATGAAGATATTTGATTGTAGAGACAAATATATTCAAAATTAGTTAATTCAACATGTTAATGTGCTATAGAAAAGACGCATATTTTGAGAAGAAACATGGGATACATATGAGGTTATGGAAAATAATTACCCTCATCTTCTTTTATGTGATAAATGAAAATTGTGAGAGAAACTTTTTTGATCTATGAAAGATTGTAACAACCTGATCTTTTATTAATAAGATTTTCTATGTAATTTATTTAAAAATATTATTATTTATTATAGGTATAGATAAAACATGATCTTATTTGTTATTATTATTGTATTTAAAATTCTATTAATCATTATAGCTGTGGATAATATATAAATTTAATAGTGATCATATGATTTGTATAAATATTGGGTTTTAAAAATAAAATTAACATAGACAACGGAAGTGGTGACCTCAACTAGAAGGATCATAGCCTACAATGCCCATTTATCATAGATTATAAAGGGAATATAATCACTAGTATTTACCCTCAAACAATTCCAGACATATATCTACAATCATAAGCAAGAGTGAAACCATTTATAGGATAAACTCAATCTCACCAAGATCCTGACCCAACCCATATATGTGGGGCCTCCCAATGAATGTCTCGCCATTTTGAACCCTTATTAATGGAATTTTATGATGTATTATATATATTTGTGTTAGGGAAATAATAATATGATTATGCATATTGAATATAATAATAAATATATTTCGATTTTATAATATGTACGTGGTAATGTTTTTATCTTTTTATACAATAAAACAAAAAATGTATATTTGGGTAATATTCAAATTCAATTAATGAATTTTCTTTCGTGAATGAATGTATTTATTAAATAAATAATATTTTAATAAAATATTATAGATAATTAATTTTTATTAAATATAAATTTATGTATATTTTTTATGAATTCAAATAATATTTTTATAAGGATTAAAAAAATATTTATTTTAAAAAAAACCCAGAATTTTTTCATAAATTTCTATCAATATGTTGAAAGTTAAATTGACATATCTAAAATATTATTGTATAAAAAATTAGTTTTAAATTTTCTAATAGTTATTTTTTGATATTTTATTTAGCCAATAAAATTTTATTAATAATTAAATACAGAATATATATACAATGTCTATTATGACATTATAATTAACCAAAAATAATGTCAAAAATACTATAATATGTGTATTCAAAAAAATATACATTTACCCTTAAAATAATGTTATTTTATGTTTATTTTATTAATTTTATAAATCCATAATGAATCATCCTAATCCAATAACATATTTCATATTTATAAAATAATTTGATTAAGAGTATGGATCACCTCCATGTCACCATGTGAAATATGTTAATAACATTTCCCTGTGGGTTTATAAATTAATTAAAACTTCCCCAATTTGGAAGAATCCAAGTAAAAACCCATGGATAGGTTTGTGGTTTTGGATGTTTAATTATATTGAATACAAACCCAAATTTTGATAAATGATAAAGAATTCTCCAATAATTTTCAAAATAAACCAATCTAGGAGCCAATTTATATTCCTTAAAAATACAAGGGTCATGTCCTCAATCTGACATCATGTCTATATAATAATCTCAAGGATCCCCAAATCTCTCCAGAAGCTCCTCCAATGGTTTTAGAATCATAATCTTAATGTAATGGATGATCTACTTCTCCACATTATTCAGTTATCATATCTTATATATTTTATATTATTTTATTAATGTTAGAATATGTTCTTCCGAATACCCATTACAATTCCATTATTTTCTAAATGATGAGACACTCTTTCCCATCTCATCAATAACTCCCAAGAACATTTATACACCCTCTTTATGCTATTAATGTTTCCCAATGATTTTCATTGTCAAACGATTGAAAAGTGAATATTCATACCCACTTCCAATAAAGGGTGATCAAATTTATTCACTTATATATCTTAATTGGGGACTTATGTGTATTTATTCAACAGTCCTTGAATATGGAATAAATTATGATTATTATTGGTTCCATGTTGTATAATCTATGTCTCGCACTTAATAATGAGAATGAACTGAATGTTCCAGGCATGCTGGAAAATATATAACTCTCTAATTAATCATGTGATGTTTTCAGTCTCATGATTTTTCATAAAAGGGATTAAGTAGTGATGCTAATAAATCATGGGATATTTAAATTATCTAAATCATTTATGATATCTATAAGCCATATTTATGATGATGTTTTTAAAGATGTTGTCGCATTTCTAATGTTTTATTTATGTTATAATTTTATATAATGTTTTTTTGTTCATGTTTATCATTATCACACGTTTTTATTCCCCATTAATATTCATATTATCTGAAATGTATTTCATTATTCATGTTTTTCATGTTTTATTAATTACTTGGTTTTATATATCACTTAATTCTTATGTATGTCCCTATGTTAAAAAGCATAGTTTTATGTGTGAAGGAATTATATGAGCATGTTAATGATGATTTCAACTAAGATGATGTATTCCATGATTTATATTTTCATGTATTGTACCTAATACCCACATAAAATATACTTCTCAATCAACTAGTTTGTAATATGTGAAATTGAATGTAATAAATCTTGAATTAATGGGAAAAAATATGTGTTTTTGTAATTTTAATTTTTCTATCATTTTATACATCTATGAAACATTTATACCTACAAAAATTTCCTTTTAATAGAAGTGGTTTCACATATTTTTATATCCATTAAAACTTCCAACTTGTATGTTACCATGATTAATGGGAAATTTCTTGTTTTTTATCTTTTTAAATCACCCCCCATAAAATAATAAAATTTGAAACCCTAGTAGTTTACAAAATATTTTTCATTAAATGTGCCACAATTTTTGTATGGCATTCGTTACAGACAGCCTCAAGAATAAATAAACAAAAACACAGTAATCCCTTATAACATTGGCATTAAATTAGATTTTTTGAATTATAATAATACATTATAAAAAATATTTATATAAATTTTAGATAATGGATATTTATTGACCAATTCATAATACATAGGTTCTCATTTTTTCATTCATGTCATTTTATGATTGAAAAATATGTTTTCCCCCAAAATGATTTTTATTAATTTTTTTGATAAACCATAAAATTCATTTATTAAATTTTATAAATATTATATTAATTAGTTAAAATAATTATTTTTAATAATTATTTCAAAATTATCTTATGTTTTTATTTTAGGAATTTTCTAAAAAGATTATTTTTATAGTGAATAGTGAAAATGCTGATTTATGAAAAATCATTAGATTCATTTCAAGAAAAAAGTACCCTTATAGATTTTTTCATTATTTTAAATAAGTCTCTATTAATTATAAATTGTATAAATAATTTAATATGAATCATTGTTATATAATATATTTCTATAATTTAATTCTTTTTCTTCCAAAAAACATATACGTTAAAAACTATTTGTATTCACACATTATGTTTTTATAAAACATAATTAATTAATCTCTGTCTAATATGTTTTTAAATGATATATATATATATATATATATATATTATATTAATTATAATATTTAAAAATCTATTTTATGGATTTTATATTTTTTTAATGGTAGGGTTCGAATCCTTATTTGTTATTAAAGCAAGGAAAATACCTCTTTAACTTTGTAGAGGTAGACCCATTACATAGCCCGAAGGCCCAGTGGGCATTTAGCCCATTACATGGCCCGTAAGACCATTTTATTGGTCCAAAGCCCATAGTACTTATACAGTGCATGTGCTACTATAGTACTACACAGTACCCAACGCTGCTATAGTACTCTACCACTACTACAGTGACATGTCACCGCTACAGTGCCTGCCACAGCTACAGTGTCGCCGCTACTAGAGTACTGCTACAACACTACTATCGTACCTGTGCCCAATGGGTTTTAAACCCCCATTTTTCATGTATAATTAAGGGGTTCTTTCCACTATGTCAAAACCCAATTACTTATTATTGTGTTTACTTAAATTGTAATTGATGTAAAATATGTTTTATACAAATAATAATTTTCCAAAAATGTGTTTTCATTAATGCTTATGTTTTTATTTAAAAACCTTTTCTACATATTATTGAATATAAATATGGTAAAATAGATTATATAACTTTAATTTAAATATTATTATTACATTATTATGTCAACTAAATTTTACTTCATATTAATTAGTAAATATAGCAATCATCTTTTACCACGTTTTTGGTAAAAAATGGTTTACCATGGTGGTTAAACAAGGAGATAAGGGTGTGATCACCACACAATCCAACCTAATATTAATTTTTAAAGTTATTTAAACCATATAATATCCTTACGTATTATAATTTCCTTTCTTATACCCTTTACCTAGAATGTAAAATTATATATTTGAAATATTTTATGAAATTCCATGTTTATCCATCCCATCACTTAGTAAAGGGCACTTATACTCATCTATTATAAACACAATTAGATCCATCAATTTTAGACACTAACTACTCCAAAACCATCCTATATTCCATCAAATCATATAAATTTATCAATAATTATCTTCATTCCAATCATTCAATCTGTATTTTTTAAGCCAAATGAGGTCTCAAAAAAATGTATAAATCTATACCTAAGTATTCCACTTTAATTTCATATTAAAACATCTTTAAAAAATATCTATATATAATAAAATGAACACAATAATATCAAAAATATAATTATATATCATTGTGATTAAATTTTCAACCAACTTACACCCCTTTTATATCGATTGGGGGTTAAAATAATTGCTCGTTCATACAAGTGGAATACCTACTCCACATAAGGGTATCACTCATTTGTTTTCACCTACATCAACATGATCCTCATTTTATAAATTTAGAATAAAAATGATTACATATCTTATGAAAATGAGGCCTAAATAAAATGTATCCTATGTCAATTTTCTTTCTTTATTTAATCAATTAGTAAACGAGGACATCATGTGTGTGTTGTGTTGATTACTACCTCTAGGAGGTGATGTGATTTATTTTATTTACACATTACATGAATTATAAAATATTATATATAACACATTTTTATGATATTAATGATTGAAATAATTATTCAATAAAAAATTGTTTTCATTTAAATTTATTGAATCCCATTAACAAAAAAGTGGAAACATCAGTTGTGTGTATGTAAGATTCCCATTTCTATAAAGTGATGTAGCTTTCCTGTGGGGAACGGGTGAGATTGATAAAGGTGGTGGCGACCAAATCCCGAGATTTCAGGTTTTTGTCCTTGCAAGACAACATGTACTATATCTATAAAACATCTTATGGGACCATCTACCCCATTGAAAACTAGCCTAACACCAAGGTTGGCCACCTTGGGCATCACATGGGACGCGTAAATAATAGGTGGGGAGTCCTCCTCAATACCTCATTACCCAACAACATGTTTTTCCCATGGTACAAAGGTAATTTGGTTAAAGGTGGTGGTGTCCTAACCCCAAGGTTCCAGGATTATTTCCTTGCAAGGAAACTCGAACTATATGATAGAAAACCTCTTGTGTGCCCCTCTACCTCGTTGGGAACTGAGATTAGGCTATAGTTGGACACCGTGGGCCTCAATGGGGATGTGTGGTGCGAAGGTGGGGAACCTGCCCTAATACCTCGTTACCCAACAACACATTTTTCACATGATCCTCAGCCCAATTGGTGAGGACTTAGCAAGTGCATCGTAGAGACCTGAGATCAAATCCGAGTGGAGAAATATTTCCGGTACTATAGAAGAACTATAGCAGCATTGTAGAAGTTACTACATGATCTTCTGTAGAATCTATTATTCGATACTGTAGCATCAAGAACTATTCATCCATTTGGGCCACCAGTCTGGTCTTCGGGTCTGGAAAGTCATTCGTGCCACCAAAGGCCTTTAGGAAAGTTATTTCTCTAATACTTCAGACCACCTTAAGACCTTAGGGCCACCCCAAGGACTTCGAGGCACATGATGCAGATGTACTATGCAGACTACAAGGAACAAGGCTTGAGATGAGGTTTAGGGCTGCACATTCACTAGATTAGAGATAAACAGAAATGGAATAATGAGATGGTATGGGATTCCCATCAGTATAAGTCCTATGAAGATTTCCATTAATGAGCTAGCCGACCAGCCCTACGAAGGTGGAGTATAAGTATCATGACACAAATGTTGGAGAGGAGTTGTTTCAAGTTTTCTTTTCTAGGAAATTTGTTCTAAAACCAACAGGCCATTTAATTTTTGATATGACTTTGGGCCTTGAAAGGGTTCCACCTCACCCATTGAAAGTTGGATTATCAAAAATAAAAAAATAAAGGCATTCAAGACTTTTCAACTAATGTAGTTCCTTTTTATGAAAATATAATATGAATGATTTTTAATATGTATATAATGAAAATATATGATATTTATATCATTATTACCATTATATATATTGAGTAAATATGACCAAATATTAATGTTCCATAACTATAAAATCGAAACATACATGAAATATGAAGCTATAAAATCCTTAAATAGTGTATTTGATATAGAATTATTAATAAATATGTTTTGAAACGTACTTAAAGGCTCATATTTGATATTACAAGTATCAATATTTTTATATTATATGTGTTAATATTTTTATATTATTGAAATATAATAAATATAAAATTTTTACGCAAGAGGTTAGAGATATTTTGAATTATGTAATCCATATTTTATGGGTTTTTTTATAAAAGTGCAAGAAATTTATGTCTTACTAGACCCTGAAATAATTCTATTCCCCGCCATCATGAATTTTTTTTTCATGAAGATTACATTATATGTTTCTTGGTTCTTTTAAAATAAAATTTCTTCATTAATAATTTATAAATTGATATATTTTAAATAATTGATTCCCAAAATTAAAAATATATATTTTTATTATTAAATGATCATTTGAAAATTTACTTAATATTTTCATAGAAAACTAAAAAAATGTATGGTTTCTTTATTGGAGATATGACCCAATGTTACCATTGTATTCATTCAATGTATGTTTCATGTTTATGATTATTAATTGTTTATGTAACCATTTTTCATTCCATGGGACATGATTTGATTAAATGATAAATTTATCCATGATCATGTGAAATATTTAGGATTAAATCTTGATTTAGTGATGGGTGGTTCAATTATAAAACAAGATATGTGGTCAAATTTTAAGACAATGACATATTGGTTGATTATAGACATCCAATTGATTATTTAGTAATGAAACACATAATAAAATATATTGGGATTATGATAAAAGTATACTCCAAAATGATGATGGAGTTAACTAGATAATAGAAAATCATAGGAGAATATCTGAACTGATTGGGTTTACATTTATAATATTGAAAGTTTTCTACAATGATAGTATTTTATTGAAAGTTATGTATAATAAGGTGTTTAATATGTTTATATGAAGGCCATATAAATTTTCCATATTCTTGTTATATTTTCATAGGGATCACGATGGATGATAAATGATATTGTACTATCATATCTTCTGTATCATGTTAGAAACCAACCCATGATTTATGACTTATATCCTTGAAATATTGGGTATGATTGATGTAATTCATGAATATGATCCCATACACATATTATTATATTACAAAAAATTATGATCATTGGTTGATATATCAAATTTTAATGCTTTTTATGAATCCATGATCATCATTTCTTATTATTCTATTTCATATGTAATAATTAATGGTTTCATGTTTTCAAACTCTATGAAGGGTTATTATTAGCATGAAAATTATAGGAAACAATATTTTACTTTAATCTATTATTTTTTATATATCTAGTTTTCAAGAGACACTAAACCATTTTGTTTATAGAATGATTAATATTTATAAGTAGTGAATATTCTCTTAATAAGATGTTGTAGTTTTGTATGAAAAACATGGGTCACTATAGTTTTAATCAGTTCAATGTGTAGTAATTTTTGTTAAATTTGATGAGAAATATTTTCTAAGAACATATTTTATAATTTTAAATATAATAGAACAACCTATGTTATTTTAATTAATTGTGTTTTGATTTCCAATAAAAAACCATTATAATGTTTTTTTTACAAAACATTCATCACATTTCATTTGTGTATTTAAACAAACATCTATACATATTATTTGTATTTTTATATTAATCATATACATTAAAAAGGGAAAAATATATATTCCAATATACAAGCCACGTAATATTATCATATATATATAGGAATTTATGAACATTTTTCAATAGTATATATATTACATGAAAAACTCTTCAAACTGGTTGTGTGAGGGAGGATATGTTTCAATATAGATAATTAAATTTTCATGAATGATTCATGAAATAGAATAATATAAATTAATATTAGTTATATATGTATAATAATATTAATATAATACTATAATATTTTCTAGTAGAAGACTATCAAAAGAAAATGTCCCACTACCCTTTATGTACGCATTCAATTTCCTTTTCATGAATTTTTTGAATGCTAAAAAATATATCGAAGAAAACATTAAAATATATCTATTAAAAAGTATTATATTGAAAAAAATTATGATTCATTAACGTGTGGTAGTATTATAGAATTTAATATGGAAGAACATGTACAAAACACATTCAATACAATTTGTTTTATTTTTTCAAATAATAATATTCCATTTAACCTAAGATGGATTATTGTATTATAATTATAGTTATATATGAATGAAATATCTCATTAGTTTAACATTGAGGAATATTTCTATAATATGAATATATAATGGGATTTTTCAATAGATCACAAGCCAATTAGACAATAATCTATAAGAATGATTTCACAACATCTTCTGTAAGGAACACATAATTATCATGTTTTATGAATAACTTTATTGAATTCTGATTCATCAAATTTATTCAATATTCATTTGTGTATGTATCATTATAAAATTTCTCTATAAAAAAATAATTCATTTTGATAACATAATGAATTGAGCTTTTTGATATTAAATTTAATACCTTTAATATGGACTATAATTTTTTTTCATGAAGTATCTATTGTGACAAAAAATTCCCCTTATGCTTGAACACATACTACATAATAGTATGAGTCTAAAGAATTTATGCCAGGTGATTTTAATGGGGGATATCAAAGCATACCTAATTCCTTTTGGAGGGATCGATAAGTAGCCATATGAAATGCTAGATTCTGATAAAAGGTAGCCATAAGCTGACTAAGTTATAATATATGTGGTATTATTGGGAAATTTAAATTTTATTTGGATGGATGGTGAACCATCTGTTGTCATTCATCCCAAGACAATCAATCCATTTTTAATCATAATTTCTATCATTTAAATAACTAACAATATTTTTTATACAATATTGTTTTACAAAGAAATGACATTTTGTCATTTAAAATTAATCACTTTAGGTATAAAATTAAATTAAATTAATAAATCCAAGAATAGAAAATAAAAATATACCATTTTATACCGAATATGTGATGTAAACTCTCAACAACCAAATATAATAAAACCAATAACAGACTCAACTCAACATCTATCCCATTATTGATTTCCCAGTTTTATTATTGAAAACAACATTAACTGAAATCGTGGAATATAAGAAATAATAAATAACCATTTTCTAATTTAATATAAATTATTAATAAAAATTAAATCCGTTCATGATCATACAATGAAAGGTAAATTATACTTCAATAAATTATTGAAATAATTTTTTAAAATAAATTTTCAATTGTAAAATTTTTATTTAATGTTAAATTAATATATATATATATAAAAGAATATCTCAAATAACTAATAAGATAATATTAAATAAATGTTATTATTTGAAAATACATAATGTTTTTCATTTTCTTATTAATGATGTTTCATGGAAGGTCAAACAACCAAATAATCAAGATAGATTTATTTTTAAAATACATCACTTTATTTAGTAATTTCATAATAATAATAATTCAAGTTAGAATAACATTTTCTATGTTACGTATAATTACCTGAATTAAGAAATTTTTTAATTATAAAATAAATAATATTAAATTTAGCTATATATCTATATAAATTTTATTTCTTGGACAAATATATGAATAACACATCAAAGGGAAACTCAATAATTGTTGGGATTATTATTATTGTAAAAAATATCTCACATTTTCAAACATTTGACACATCATCCGAGACAATCAATGTTATCAAGGGAATTGTTTTAATCATAGTATGGGAAAATGGTGGGCTCTAGCCATAGAGATTCTCACACCTATCAAGAGTGGTCTTATGTGGATGAAATGCCAACATAATTTCAACGAGGATGTACTATGTTAGTCAAAAGGGGGATTATATTGAATGGGAAAATGAATTATATTGCGGAAATGGATGTAATGTGGGGGATATCAGGGGACAATGAATTTTTTTTAAAAATGAATTCATGTTTTCATTGAAACCGATGATAATTGTTTGAAATTTTATATACTACTAGTTTATAATATTCCAATAAAAACACAACATCCTTAAAATATTCATGTATTTTTTTACTTTAATTTATTTTATTCCCTATTATATAAATTAATTTTTTTATTTATGGACGAAAATAAATTAAGTGGTATCTATTATGAAATAAATATTTTATATTTATATGTGTTTTTTAATTTTGGGAATGTTAGATTAAGAATGAAATTTTTTTAAGATTAATTCATTGGGATAGTGAACTAGACATTAAAACCCTATTTTTTGTTATGAAATATGTCATTGATAGAGTTTTGTGTGTGTAATTAAAAAAAGTTCTTATGGTTTAGAGGATATGAATATTGATGTTATTTTAATCCATTATACATTGGTAAATAGTTTGCGATTTATATGAACACATCATGGTTATTTGAAACATCAAGGAATCATGGAATTTCTTGATGATTATCCTTCTACACTATAAAAAATTATTTAATTGATAGTATACAACATTATTTATTAAAAAAACATAATGATTGATTTTAGAAGAAATATTTTTATGTATATTATTCACCTGAGTTTAGGAATAAATAATTGTTATATACACTAGTGTATAGAGGTGTTGTGAACCTGGAGTTTTTTATTTTAAACCATTTTGTTAAAGGTAGAACATGTGCTTATGTAATTGGATAATTGCTGAAGATTATATGAGGTTTATTAAAAGATATATTACACTATTGAATTTGTTTTACCAATCAATACATATTATTTATATAGTAGAAAACCTAGTTTTCTATAAATTATACTACTAGGTTTGGATATCTCTAGAACCCACCATATTTTTTTTATTGACCTCTACACTATCCAAGGATAAAATAGCGGGAGACATGGGATATATTTTAATGGTTCAAGTGTATCAATTAATGGATTTCATTATGGAAGAGTTAAAAAAATTTCTTGTATCACCATTATGTGGAATCAAGGATATTTATTTTCTAGACTCCCGGTGGACATTACTTCACACTATTTCTATTTGGGAGATGCATATATGGTGAATTATGTAATTTTGTTGATGGATCAGGGTAAAGTAATTTGATTTGAATATTTAATTATGTAACACCCTATGTTTTTAAAAAACACATTTGTTCTATAATATATAGTTTTTAATCCTAAAATCTTACCTATATAATAATGGAATTGAAATAAATATGTTAATAAGTCATAACAGATATGAAATGAGTTGACAACATTTTATTCATTAATAATATCAAATTATAACAAAATATCATTAAACTATGTAGTCCACAAGATATATTATTAGTCATAATGGTCTAGTCAATCCAATAAATGTGGTTAAATTAATAGGGTAAAATGAGTTTAAAATCATAAAATCTCCATCTCCATGAGATATATTGGATAATCCACTCCTTTTCAGATCCCAAAAATCCAAAGAAAACCTATAATAAAGAAGAACATCTTGA
The DNA here is from genome assembly GCA_963277665.1 of Viscum album. Classification (NCBI taxonomy): domain Eukaryota; kingdom Viridiplantae; phylum Streptophyta; class Magnoliopsida; order Santalales; family Viscaceae; genus Viscum; species Viscum album. Next base: position 325,772,311 of record OY728156.1, read on the forward strand.
ATGGAGAAAAAATTATATCAGATCTAAAATGAAAACTATGGAAATCATAACTGTGGATGGAAAAATATTAGTAAGACTACAAATTGGAATGTAATATTTTAATTGATAATATAGTCATTATAAGTATAGTCCTGGAAAATAAGGTTGTTGCAGATATAGTCTTCAGATATACATCACATATATGTCATATAGAACATGAATAAAATAATAATATAATATATTTTTTTATAAATTTTTATATTTTTAGGTGTTATGAAAAAATATCATTATTAATAATAAAATATGATGTCATTTACAAATAAAATTAATATCAATATTAAAATATTATAGGAGTAGTAAAAAATTAATTTTATAATATAAATAATAAAATATTGGTATTTGTTAAAGAGTTTTTATAATAAAATATTTTTTTTTTCAAAATAAATCTTTTTAAGTATTTTATAATTTTTCATATCAAAATAAATTTACACTTTTAATGTATTATTATATTTAAACTATTATATTAAGAAAATTAAAAGTTGAAATTTATTGAAATAAAAATATGTACACATTATAATTAAATCATATATTTTCTATAAATCAATTTTATTTATATTTTATATTTTATATTTTATACCTAACTGCATATATTTTATAATTTTAATATTATAAAATAAAATTCATTTTTGATTGCATTATATCAAATTTTATGATAACTAAATCTTGAAATAGATGTGATATAATCCAATATTAGTTGAATAGTAAACATATTTTTTTTTCAAAAAACTAACACTTATATATTACAAGGATCATTTAATATTTTTAATATACACTACTATATGAAATATATATATATAATATGTAGTAAAAAATATTTAAAAAGTTTGTAAACACCCATAAAAATCAAGGAAACTTTTTTCTTTATTTTTTTTTGGGATTTTACAAGAATGTAGTTTCTCACGACACCTGATTCTGAGGCCTTGTGAGCCCGGAATAATTTTCCGAAGTTTAGCTCGGGTACGTTCAGTGAACGAATGAGCGGGTTTTTCTAAATTTTGATCCGGTGCACGGAATTGAAATCTGAGGGCACCGATGAAACCGCAACGCCGGTAATTGCTTAGAAAGACCTTTTCCAGAGTTGTGTCTTCTTGAGAAGAGTTGTTTAGTTTTGTGGATAAAGACTTCCGAGAAATAAAATTTGTGCAACTAATTTTATTTCTTTAAGGTCGTTAAAACCTAAGGATGGAGGTTGGGTGAACCTAACTACCAAAGTGAGGTTAAATATGGGGTGGGGACCACACGAACCCCACCACTTCACATTCTTTAAACCTACTCTAACTCCCCAATTAAGGGGGTGACCTCTCATTTTACTTAACTCCTTAACCCCCCTTTAATGTGATACCACTCACCTACTCTCTCACTTCTTAAATCATGACAACTCAATTAATTAAGTGGTTTATTTCAATTTTTGAATTTCAAACTTAAGACATGAGTAATAAAATAAGTGAAGCACTTATTTTATTTTTGGTTGGAGCATGCTGTGTTAAGAGGGGATTTGGAGAAAAACGGGAGTCTTGAAGTTCTTCTTCTTCGTCAAAGAACGCGAAGAACACGAAGAACACGAAGAACGCGAAGAATGCAAAGAACGCGAAGAACTCACCGATCTCTGACGAAGAACGCCAAATCCTCGGAGATCGACTAAGCGACGTCGTGTACCGTGATTCCAACAACCCTCTCCTTCCGTGACGCCTTCTTCCGCGATGATAAATTCTGCAACGAACCTTCGCTCAACGAATTCGACGATGTGGGGTATTTTTTTTATTCATGAATTATTCCGTCGTCGTTCCTCATTTCAATTGGACCACTTTATATCAATTAACAGGAGGGGGCCGGACCGCACAAACACGGTCGCCCCTCCTCCCTTGATTATGTTGATTAACTTTGTTGTGGTTTGGAACGGAGATGGCGCGGTGTCGTCGCACCGCGCGGGATCATGCGGAAAGGATGCGCAGCACCGTCACGCCACGCCATTGAAGTTGAACAAGGTCGCGGCACCGTCACACCGCACCAGAGAATCACGAAAACACCGTGGACGGAGCGGGGCTGCGGTGGAGGGGCGCAGCGCCGTCGCGCTGCGCCGGACGGACCAAGGCCTCGGATTTATGCCGCGACAGTGCAGGGATCGGCGGCCAACTTCCGGCCACCGGCTTCAGAGCAGGGGGATCAGCCCGCACCGGTCCCGTGGTGCAGCAGCCAGCCGGCCGGAGCGGGCTGACCAGTCAAAGGAGGAGCCGGGGGTTCGTAACCCCTAGCTGGCCAGACAGTAGCGGCCCCCCCGCATGGGTTCCACGGTTACGAAACAGGTTAGGGCAGAACCTCCCCCCAAACCGCTCGGCCTATATGGCCGAGCCCTCTGGCCAGCGGACCGCGCTGGCCGTGCCAGCGTGCCGGGCCGAGCCGCCCAAGATGGGTTGGGCCACGCCCATGCCGGGCCAGGCCGCGCTCAGGTCGGGCTAGGCCGCGCTAGCCGGCCGGGCCGTGGCCAAGCGGGCCGGACTCTGACCCAGGTCGGGTCGCCCCGGTTCGGGCCGACCTAGGGGGTGTCGGGCCAGGCCCGAACCCCTATTCGCGGGCCTCTTACGATGTTTTGCCCATATCATGGGCTACGGACCTCCGATTTATGCACTGTCAGCTGCGATTGATCCTTGTATGGAGAGGGTCATTTCAGTATATTACAATCAAGGTTTCAGATTACTTTGGGTTCGGCCGGGTTGGTTCGAACACAAAATCAACCAGGCCCTCGGAGCTGAAATGACAATAAATTGAGCTACGGATGTCCGATTGGCGTGCCGTCAAATTTTTGGGATTCCTCTTGATGAGGCAGAACTTTTGGCATACTTCGCCTGAGATTTTGACGCAGTTGGAGTATGGCCAGGTTGGATTGTACCCAAAATCCAACCGAGCCCCTAGAACGGAAAAGCTAATAACTTTCAGACCGGACGTCCATTTGACGAACTGTTAGTGGCGTTGGTGATCACGTTGAAAAACAGCCCATATTAGTATACCCTATGAGTGTTTGGGGTACAGTTATGATACGACCAGGTTGGTTCACACACGAAACCAACGGGGCCCCTGTGACGAAAAGGCTTGTAACTCACAGGCCGGGCGTCCGATTGACGCGCTGTCTGTTGTGTTGAGACCCCTATAATTAGGCGGTCCTTTGAGATACTTCTACATGGAACTTTGAGAAACTTGGAGTATCGACCTGTAGCTCGTGGAGAGGACCCTCCCGGAGACGAGCGTATGGAGTACAGAGACTGTGTAGCCGGGTGAGACTTGACTACTGCTTGACCGAATCGACTTGGAGTGAGTCGACTGGCCCAGTGGACAGAGCACTACTTTTTTTGGGTGTAGAACCATGTCGGACGGAGCACTACATTGTTTGGGTGCAGACCCGCGGTACTCGTTCGGAGGATACCTCTGCAGGCTATTAGGGGGGATGCACTACTGTGTTTGGGTGGCATACCCCGGCGGGTAGCACTACTATGTTTGGGTGGCTGACCCGCGGTACTCGACAGGAGGAGTACCTCAGTAGTCTTAGGTTAGTGAGTAGTTCCTCGCAGTCGTGACAGGTTCACTGTACACTCCAGAGACGGGGCTCTTCAGCAGTTATGGTATCGATAATGAAAATCCTGGTATGAGTTGAGTCTATGACCTTTTTTTACCTCATTATTGAGATGGGTCACTTGATAACTTAGTTATATGTTTGGTCATATACGTGGGTTGTGGTTATCCATTGATTTGATAATCTTTGTTTTTCCTCATGATTGATATGAGTTACTTGATAACTTAGGTATAAGTATGGGCTTATACCTAAGAAGGGTTATCTGTTGTGATTCTGGTTTGTGGTTATCCTTGTTGGATTTAGAGAGACCTTGAGGGTCTCAGGGTCCCTACTGAGTATCATTATACTCAACCCTGCACGGGCTATGCCTGCACCTCGTTGTGTTGGTTGTAGACGACAGGCAGTGCTGACGGAGGCTGAGTGTTCGAAGACTGGACGGTACCTGGAGGTGGACCTCACGACGAGTCAGTATCCTGAGGTGGACTTCATGGTGAAAAGATACTCGGAAGAGGTTGACGGGAAAGAGCATTGTGGAGGCTATCTGTACCTACCCTTCAGGTAGGATCCGTGGTGGACGATCTAGGAGTTGCACTATCTATACCTACCCTTCAGGTAGGATCTGAGGAGGACGAACCGGGAGTTTCTTCCTTTCTTCCAGTTGTTGTATTTTTCTGTTGTACTGTTTTTCAGTTGTAGTTGTACTTTCGATTGGTTTTGTATTCTATCCCATTTAGTTTTTAGCACTTCCTTTTGTACTTAGTGTATTACTTACGCTTGTACTATGTGGTGTTTTTTACATTTATAAAGGCAATGCCATCCCAATTATCGGGAATTATGCCTTTGGTGCTATTTGCTAGCCCCTGGCCTATGGAAGGATGGTTTGGGGTAGTCACGGCACGGGCCCCGAGGATGGGTCGTGAGAAATTGGTATCAGAGCAGTCGGTTCTACCGCAGTACTTAAGACTTTGATATTTTCTATCTATGAAGAAATAGTGTTAAGGGAACTGAGTATGGTTTTTCAGTTCAGGGAGTCCAGTATTGGTGCGGCGGCCGACGTATCCGTACACCAGGACCCTGACTTCTGATTTCCTACTTTGTGCACAAAAACACTAATTGCGTGTGTGTATCCAAAAGTTTTAATGTCAGCTCAAACCAGGTCAGCTCACCAGGTATCAATCGTTGATCGTGTCGCATCTGTTCAGGATGTCTCCATGCAGAAAGTCAGTTGGAGTTTCCGAGAGAGTACTCGATGATAGCTCACCGAGCGACGAGGCTCCGGTGCGGGGCCCTTTTTACTATGTTGGTACCCTTGGGTGGTGTACCAGCAGCACCACCACCTGTTGGGCAGCAGATGCATCCAGTTGTACAAGAGGACGGTGCACGCTGGCAGAGCGCGTTGCACAAGTTCCAGCAGCAGTGCCCTCCAAGGTTACTAGGTGAGGCAGATTCCCAGACACCAGAGGACTGGATGGAGGCAATTTCTAGAGTTTTCCACCTAGCTAAGACACCATTGGAGTGGATGGTATACGTGGATACTAGTTTTTTCCAGTGAGTGACCATGAGGATGGTCCGCATAGTGATGAGGCTTCGGTACTCGGCCCGATGCTTAAGATGGTGCCTTCGGGTAGTGTGTTAGCTATACATCACTACATGTTGCTCAGTAGTTACAACCGGCGATACCGGTAGGTGACACATGTAGGCTTACTACCTTACAGGTGTTCCAAGATCAAATACCCTCATGTTCCAAGGCGAGCCCGACTCATAGGCGGCTGAGGACTGGCTTGAGGATGTTGCTGAGAGATTTCTATAGATTTTATAGCATCGGTAAGACGATGTGTCAGTAGCTGAGAATTCATCGAGGCATACCGAACATTCTAGGTACTCGATGAATACTATTCGATCAGTTCTATAGAGCTCAAACCTCTGAGTGTGGTGTGTTTAAGGATATTCGAGCCATCACTTTTTTCTCTATGCATTCCTACTCACGTTAGGGTTCTTGAGAGAACCTTGAGGTTGAATGTTCTTTGGCTGAATGAATACAGCTAGAGAATGTTAGAAGATGGAACGTAGAGAGATGGTTCCAGTCTCAAAGACTAGGGTGTGCGAATGTTTCAGGAAAAGAAAATTTTATGGAAAGATGATTCTGCGTAGCAGCAGACGTGGAGGTAGAGCTAGAAGAGAAACAAGAGGTGGTGTACATCTTAACATGTTACACTCACCCGCCTTTGTAGTCCCCGCTAGGCTCAGGGAGCTGGAGGGAAGGGGAGGAGAGTAGCTGTATGCGGTCAAGGAGAGTGACCCAATGGCTCCAAGAATGATTCAAGGGACAGCCTGTGTCCTTTACTTGCTGTCGTAACAGCAATCTTTGATATGAATCATTCCTTACTTCCACGAATCATGTCCCAAACCTAGAGTCTCCGGTAAGCCATAGACTTGACCCTCACATCTAGAGATACCTTGGAAGGAGACTCGATAATCACACTTACACCGACAGTGTGATCTGACCCACGAGGTGAGAGTTTCGGTTGGAATCTCTTAGTGGCAGCATCGGGGCCTTACGACATTGGTCTGAGTATGGATTGGATCTAAAATTCATACACAAATTGATGGTATTAGGAAAACATCGGGATGGGTTTTCCTTGGTCGGAAAAAAACGAAACCCCAGGCAGCAAGGGATTAACTCTTGCATAAGAAGGTGTAGCCGATCACTCTTGAATCAGCCAACTTCACCCACATGGCAGTAGGAGTTTTGAGTTTCAGTTCTAATCAGGAGTGGACTAGTTCTAGGCATAGATGCCTTTGATATTTGTGCTACCAGCTTCCTTGTTGTTGATGTTGTTGTTTGTGGTTGTTGTGTGTCTTGTACTACGAGCTCCAATAATAAAAGACACTTATTTTTGTGACGTTTACTTACCTGCCCTTTTTGGTTTGATTGATACTAAGAGGTTCTATTTAAAAACTGTTGACGTGAAACTCACTTTTGGGATTCATACTAGAGGATACCCAGTGGCCACACATTGATGCCGACAGTGTGAATCAACCCTTGGATGCGAGAGTAATAGTTGGATCTCTTGGTAGTAGCGTCGAGGCCTTACGATGTCATACATGGCATGGATTAGTGCCATTCATGACAGGATTGACTATTTTAGGCATAGAACATGGTTCATCCAGGGGATGAGAACGGATTTCTCTTATCGGAAAAGAAGAAATCTTAGAATCTCTTGTAGGACCAGAGATAGTCCAGGCCACGACAGAGAAGGTCCAGGTCATCCAGGAGCGGATGAGGACAGCTCCGATCCGACAAAAGATTTATGTTGATAGAAGACAGAACCACTGGAATTTGAGGATGGAGACCACGTTTTCTTACAGGTCTCATCTCGACGAGGTCTATGGATATGTGGCCGAGGCAGAAAGTAATCTTCGAGGTTCAGCGGACCTTTTCAGGTCCTCAGTAGGGTAGGGGAGGTGGTTTACCGCTTGACCCATCCACCTCAGTTGCACCGGGTGCACGACGACTTCCACGTATCTCAACTGAGGAGAAAAGGGCTTGACCCGACGCATGTCATCGACCATGGGAAACTGGACTTTGGCGATGGGGTGACTTTTGCGGGGTTCTAGTAGAGGTTGAGGATCGACAGGAGTAGATCTTACGAGGATGGCCGATTCCTTGGGTGCACTTCACTAGCAGTACGGGAACCTCCAGGTGAGCACATGGGAGCATAAGGTTCAGGTGCGTGCTCAATACCACTTTTGTCTCCATAGTTTGTGTTAAAGCTTTACGGGGACGTAAATCCCTGATGTGGGCGTAATATAAAGACCCGTAAAATTCAAGGGAAATTTTTTCTTAATTTTCTTTGGGATTTTACAAGAACACAGTTTCTGACGGCACCGGATTCCGAGGCCCGGTGAGCCCGGAATAATTTTGCGAGGTTTAGCTCGGGTATGTTCAGTGAACGAACGAGCAGGTTTTTCTATCTTCTGATCCGCTGCTCGGAATTGAAATCTGAGGGCACCGATGAAACTGCAGTGCTGGTAATTGCTTAAAAAGACCTTTTCCAGAGTTGTGTTTGCTCGGGAAGAGTTGTTTATTTTTGTGGATAAGGACTTCCGAGAAATAAAATTTGTGCAACTAATTTTATTTCTTTAAAGTGCTTAAAACCTAAGGATGTGGGTTGGGTGAACCTATCTACCTAAGCGAGGTTAAATGTGAGGTGGGGCCCACACAAACCCCACCCATTCACATTCCTTAAACATACTCTAACTCCCCCATTAAGTGGGTGACCTCTCATTTTCCTTAACTCCTTAACCCCCCTTTAACGTGAGACCACTCACCTCTTATCTCACTTCTTAAATCATGCCAACTCACTTAATTAATTAAGTGGTTTAATTCAATTTTTGAATTTGAAACTTAAGACATGAGTAATAAAATAATTGAAGCACTTATTTTATTTTTGGTTGGAGCTTGTTGTGTTGAGAGGGGATTGGGAGAAAAAGGGGAGTCTTGAAGTACTTCTTCTTTGTCGAAGAACGCGAAGAACTCAAAGAACGCGAAGAACGCGAAGAACACACTGATCTCCGATGAAGAATGCTGAATCCTTCGATATCGACTATGCGACTCCATGTACCGCGACGCCAATGACCCTCTCCCTCTGCGACGACTTCTTTCGCGACGAGAAATTCCGCGACGAACCTTCGCTCAAAGAATTCGACGAGGTAGGGGATTTTTTTGTTTTTATTCGTGAATTTTTCTGTCTTCATTCCTCATTTCAATTGGTCCACTTACTATTAATTAACAGGAGGGGGCCCGACCACACAAACATGTCCGACCCTCCTCCCTTGATTCTGTTGATTATCCTTGTTGTGGTTTGGATCAGAGATGGCGCGGTGCCGTTGCACCGCGCAGGATCATGCTGCAAGGATGCGTGGAACCATAGAGTCGCGCTATTGAAGTCGAACAAGGTCGCGACACCGTCACACCATGCTAGAGAATCACGAATACACCGCAGCTAGAGCGGGGCCTCGGCGTAGGGGCGCGGCACCGTCGCGCCCGACCGGACGGACCAAGGCCGCAGCTTTATGCCGCGACGGAGCAGGGACCGACGACCAACTTCCGGCCGCCGGCGTCGGAGCAGGGGGACCAGCCCGCGCCGGTCTCATGGTGCAGTAGTCGGCCGGCCATAGCTGGTCGCCCAGTCAGAGGAGGAACCGAGGGTTCATAACCCCAGGCTTGTCGGACAGCAGCGCCCCCCCGCATGGGGGCCGCGGTTACGAAACAGGGGGGGCAGCGCCTCCCCCCCAAACCGCACGGCTGATTCGGCCGAGCGCTCTGGCCAGCAGACCATGCTCTGGCTGGGCCGGGCCATGCCCAAGCTGGCCGGACCTGGACCTGGGTCGGGTCGACCCACGTCGGGCCAACCCAGGTGGTATCGGGTCGGGTTGGACCGGGCCCGAACCCCCTATTCGTGGACCTCTTACGATCTTTTGCCCATATCTTGGGCTACAGACCTCCGATCGACGCACCGTCAGCTTAAATGCGATACTTGGATCGAGGTGTTTGTTTCGGTATATTACACTCAGGGTTTCGGAGTAATTTGGGTTTGGACGGGTTGGTTCAAACACGAAACCAACCGGGCCCTCGGAGCAGAAACGCTTATAACTTGAGCTCCGGACGTCCGATTGACGTGACGTCGACTTTGTTGGATTACTATTGATGAGGCATAACTTTTGGAATACTTCTCCTTATATTTGGACACAGTTGGTGTATGGCCGGCTTGGATTGTACCTGAAATCCAACGGGGCCCCTGGAACGAAAAAGCTTATAACTTTCAGACCGGACGTCTGTTTGACGAACCATCAGTGGAATTGGTGATCACGTTTAGAAACGGTCCCTATTAGTATACCCTATGAGAGTTCGGGGTACAGTTGAGATATGGCCGGTTTGGTTCGCACACGAAACCAATCAGGCCCCTAGGACGAAGAGGCAAGTAACTCACAGACTGGGCGTCCGATTGACACACCGTCTGTTGCGTTGATACCCCTATGACGAGGCGTTACTTTGATATACTTCTTCATGGAACATTGAGATACTTTCAGTATCAACCTATAGCTCATGGAGTGGACCCTCCCTGAGACGAGCATATGGAGTACATAGACCGTATAGCTGGCTGAGACCTGACGACTGCTTGACCGACTCGACTTGGAGTGAGTCGACTAGCCCAATGGATGGAGCACTACTTTGTTTGGGTGCAGACCCATGTCGGACGGAACACTACAATGTTTGGGTGCAGACCTGCAGTACTCGTCCGGAGAGTACCTCTGCAGGCTATTAGGGGGGATGCACTACTGTGTTTGGGTGGCATACCCCGGCGGGTAGCACTACTATGTTTGGGTGGCTGACCCGCGGTACTCTACAGGAGGAGTACCTCATCAGTCTTAGGTTAGTTAGTAGTACCTCAGAGTCGTGATAGGATCATTGTACACTCCAGAGACGGGGCTCTTCAGCAGTTACGGTTTCGATAATGAAAATCCTGGTTTGAGCTGAGTCTATGGCCTTTGTTTTTACCTCATGATTGAGATGGGTCACATGATAACGTAGGTATATGTATGGGCAAATACCTGGGTAGTGGTTATCCATTTATTTCATAATCTTTGTGTTTCCTCATGATTGAGATGGGTTAATTGATAACTTAGGTATAATTATGGGCTTATACCTAAGAAGGGTTATCTATTGTGATTCTTCTTTGTGGTTATCCTTGTTGGATTTAGAGAGACCTTGAGAGTCTCGGGGTCCCTACTAAGTATCGTTATACCCACCCCTGCACGGGCTATTCCCGCACCTCGTTGTGTTGGTTGCAGATGACAGGCAGTAATGACAGAGGCCGAGTGTTCGAAGACTGGACGGTACCCAGAGGTGGACCTCACGAAGAGTTAGTACCCAGAGGTGGACTTCACGGCGAGACGATACTCAGAGGAGGTAGATGGGAAAGGGCGTTGTGGAGGATATCTGTACCTACCCTTCAGGTAGGATCCGTGGTGGACGATCCAGGAGCAGCACTATCTGTACCTACCCTTCAGGCAGGATCCGAGGAGGACGATCCAAGAGTTTCTTCCTTTCTTCCAGCTGTTGTCTTTTTCTGTTGTACTTTTGTTCAGTTGTAGCTATACTTTTGATTGGGTTTTTATTCTTGCCCATTTAGTTTTTATCACTTCCTTTTGTACTTAGTGCATTACTTCAGCTTGTACTTTGTGGTGTTTGTTTACTTTCATAAAGGCAATGCCTTCCCAGTTATCTGGAATTACGCCTTTGGTGCTAGTCGCCAGCCCCTGGCCTATGGAAGGCGAGCTTGGGGTAGTCACGACACGGGCCCTGAGGATGGGTCGTGGCAAAGTGTATAATGAAATTATAATTCACATGCATAGAAGTTTTGAGACTAATTTAAGATATAACAATACAAAATTATTTCTCACACCTATAATAATAATTAAACATTATCACCTTTAAAAAATAAAAAAAATATGTATTCCCTTTTTAATTTGAAAATTTCATTATGGGTTAACATTTTATTTATCAATTATTGACACAAATATAATATTAGAATGACTAATTGTAAGTTCCATGATAATTGTAAAATATTTTTCTAATTATTTTTTTAATAACGTATAATTTTTATAAATTAAATAAAATTTATAAAATATAAATGAATAATATAATATTATTTTTTTCCTATAAATAATTATATAATTATTCATCGAATTTGTAAACAATAAAAATAATAGTAAGAAAAAATAATGGTTAAAATTAATGTTTCTGAAAAATAACTTTTTTATATACATTAATCATTAACTAAAATGTTTATTTCATTATATTTAGAAACTGAATATAACGTAATGAAGATTAATTGTATATTCATGATAGTATAATTTTTTAATAAGTCTTTCCATTTATTTTTACCTATAGTTACCTTTGAAAAAATACATCAAACATGTTTACAGGATGCATGTAAATTATTGGTTGAGTATTTATCATCTCAATCCCACCTCATTGTTAATAATGTCTATATATTTGAGTTATTGACCATATAATAGTTTAATGATATCATGGATGTGTAAATGGAATTCAAATTAGCATACATTTCTTCATGTATAAAATGGGAACACATCCATTGTTCCATGGATAGAAATCCCAATTGAATTTCCCTATATCCACTACCCAATGTACACCTCATACAAGAAATTTTATCATCCTTAAACCTATTTTCTCTATAATTTTACATAACTCCATCTCTTAAAAGTACATATTTATGACAACATCTTGTTTCCAACATATGTAATTCATTATTCATGCCATTTTATATTTATTATACCTCTTCAAATATTGTGTTTCCATAAAAATATAATGAAATAAGTATCAATCTACTAACAATATTTTATAATATTATATAAGTAAAAATTATTATTATTCTCCATCCATATGAAAAAAACACATCGTTAGTGAGTTGATTGGGCTTTCACCACCAGAAAGCAATGTCATCCATTTTTCATCATTGCAATTCAGTTCTTGTAAAATGGATGTTATAGATGAATAAATAAATTACATATAATATAAATATGATTTATAAATTTCATAACTCTCAATTACTATAATTACCTATAAATCATTGTGAAATGAAAACATTAATAATATGTAAGTGTGAACTACCACTTCAATGGAAAATGTGTTCCATTTTTCCTCACAACCCCTCATGGATGGAGTTATAAATATAAGTAATATATAATTTTTATGAAACTATAATTATTATGGATATTATCAAATACTTTTATAACACTCTGAGAATGGTAATCACATTTAATTTTTTATGTATATATTATTTGAGAATCCATAAGTATCAAACAGACTGTAATGACCCAAAATCCTGTAACTTGGAGCCGATGACTACCAAATTGCATTTTCATACGATATAAGTGATCACATCACCAAGGATTGAACTATATAGTAGTATAAAAAGACAATATAAATACATGATACCATTTTTTCATTGGGAATAAAAATACAATGTACTTTAATGGAAAACAATCAACATACTTGAATACATTCAATTAATTTGTCTTGATATACCACGGAAATGGAACAAAAATAAGGGAGATATAAAATTATGAGAAGGGTTTACGTATATTAGAAGCTATCCTGAATCAATAACATATAATAAAATTGGAATATTAAACATATGAACAACAATTTAATTTACTGAATAACATGATTATAATTATTTGAAAATGCATAAGAATCATGGAATGGTAAATAACTATTAAAACATGCCATTTAGCTAAGAATTTGAAAATTAAATACATCTAAAGATAATATAAATGTGAAAATATTATGTATAACATTAGTAACTAAATTTTTATGGAATGATATTATTTACAATTAGAAATTTTTGAATATCCACTTTTACATAAGGATGAGATGTTTTCAATGGAAAAAACATCATATGACATATAAGTGAGAGGAATGAAATTTTTCTTGTGTTCTCCAAAGTGACCACATGCAAGGCCCAACCTGCATCATTATACATGTGAAACCATTACACCTTGTTTCATAATGATGGTCCATGGTCATACAGGATGAAACTTTACATTGGTTATACCTTCTTTAGATACTATTGTGAGTTGACTATGTTAATGACTGAATTTGATGGTGTTATGGATATTTCTTATAAATATTACCATATATATACTTATTTGACATGGCTAAAATTCGGTGGAAACTACATGATTCTCATGTCACCTTAGTACATATCCAATGTCCTCAACATAATCCATTTAGTTCTTCAATACCCAAAATATGAGTTATTTAACTATTCTCTAAAGATCAATGTTCCTCTAGGTGATATATTTTTGAAATTATTACCCAAGGAAACAATTTATCATATTAAAAAATGGAGAGGGTAAAGTCCCCTTCACAAGGGTCTCCTTATGTGATATAGGAAGGGTCCCCTCAGAAATCCCCTCAGATTTCACATGTATATGCTACACGATGAACCCTATAACTCACTTAGGTACCGCCCACATGAGGAATCCTCGATCATTCCCAAGGAACGCCTTTGAAAATTATTCATTTCAACCAAATTTATTATACCCATTTGTTTGGAACCCCTCCCTTGGATCCCTCATCAAGGGATGGCCATGACATAACCTCCTCAAATTCCTCTCGATATGTATGATTTGAAACCAAGGAAAACTTGTGTTCCCTATCTACTATAAATTCATATGGTATTGGTTTCCCAGAATAAATCCTACATAATTGGCATGGTCCTCCGAATTTCATTAATCAAAAATGACTATGGTAATGAGGATCTCATCCTTAGTGAAGTTGGAGGATAGTTTCTCCAGATAGGATGCGCTATATATTATCTATATACCCACCCTCATCCTCTATTCCCCTAGTAAAAACAAATGGGTATTAGGGAAATTTTCTATGGAATCAATTTTCTTGTAATACCCTTATCTTTCATGCAATATATTATTCTACATTCAATTCCCTCACCCTCATCCACCAATGGGTGATGAAAATTTTTGGGACTTCAAAATCATCAAGTTACTCTTTCTTTTCACACATAACATGAATCTCGTGTAATTAGTGGTTTGTTCCAATCATATAATCATCATGATGAATTATCCACCACATGTGCATCCTATTTAGAGTAATACCCAAAATATTCACCTCTTCTTCAATGTCATGTTTCAAATGCATTGGAATGGGAGTACAACCTAAGCAGCTCATCCCCAACAATGAATAACGAATGTGTTTTATTCCAGTACATGAATCCCATACATTCATCAAATCAGTGTTGCATTTAGGATTATATATTGAAGAAACTCATCATTGTTTCAATCCATATAGGGTTCATTTATCCATAATTAAATAATTAGTTCCTCCTATAAAATAGTGAAGTTGACAAAGAGGATAGAGATGGAATCATCTCATCTATAAAATATACTCTATTAATGGATCCTTCTATAAACTACCATAACCAATAACACAATTCCCAAGACATTATCACGGTGAGGATGTTTCCCTACTGGTTATGTTTCAGGTCATTCAATCCCCATGACCCAAGACAACCCACTAAGGTCGGTGATCGAAAAACCATGAATGGGATCACAGTCTTCTTTTTATAAATGAATCCAACCCAAAAGACTTATTGGTAACCTATGTTAAGGCCCATATACCTACTCATCCACATGATGCATGTTATTAATTTTTTAGTGGCATGAAAAAACCCTCTGGAACATCATTATAGAAAATAGGGGAAGTACCACATTTATACTCCCACACATAATGATTTTCATTATATCCCAGAAGGAAATGGGAGACTGGAACATTTATATATACCTTATTCACAAATTGAATGGTTGTACCACATGTTTCTAGATAATGAAGTCACAAAGAGAATCAAGGATATACTAAAAATACTGGATGATCTCCCAACCCACATTTAGTAAACATATCAGGATATAATAAATGATTTAGTAGTCATTTTGTTTCTCACATGAAACCCATCTGTCACTATAAAAATTGTCCATCCTCATACTATCATGGTAACTGATTAGTGGGAAAGTATCTATGATATTTTCCTTGTGGTTCATTGGAAATAACCATTATAACTATGCTACAATATTATGCATATATACCCATTACACAAGGTGGTCACCAGTCTATCCAACTGGTCACACCGTGTAAGATATATACCTTTTCTCGATTTGGTAAAACATGTCTGAAAGGCATGGGTATAGAAAATGATTTACCTAGGAAGGCTCTTTTGTTTGAATGTTTTTTCCATAGTATGCGACTCTTGTATCTCGACGGAGAGCACCCAAAATAAGTCTAACCCAAAGCAATTATAAATAAAATATAATTCCCACAATACTAATATTATCATGGATGAAATTAATAAGGTGATACAATGTATATTGATTTTGCACTAAGATCATACTATTCTGTTACATGAAAAAAAATTTAGAAACCACAGATACAAAGGTCTTATTATAAATATTTTAATTATCATCTAAGGGGGTCCTCCCTATAGAATTTAGTACTAAGGGAAATATTATGTTTATGAAATGACCAATCATGGGAACCATTCACATGATGAGTACCATAGAAACTATCCTCGCTATACAATAATCAAATGGAATGAAGTTCTTCACCTTTACATCATCGACTCGATGGTCTTCCAAAGGGTGTACAGTGAAAAACTTTTTGTCATAGTGGGACATAAAACAATGAAACTGGTATACCCATTCATGTAAGATTATTATATGGTTCTTACATTGTAAATATTAAATTATCAAAATAATGTCCTCCCATTCCTAATTCAATAATTAGAAATTCATCATATCATATGACACATGAGATATTAAGGGAAATCAATCATGATGTTTTTCAATTTCCATGTTATATGCATTCTAAACTAGAAGATAGTCCAATAAAACTGTGACTCTTTGAACCACCCATGCATCACCGTACCTTTAATTTTTTGGAGGACATTCCACATAATCCAGAAACATATAATAAATATAAAGAGAAAAAACAAAAATTGGTCACACTAAGTGAAGTTATATTACAAATAATATGATGTTGAGTAATTGATTTTGAGAAAACAATTGTCTACAAATAGTTTACCAATGAGGTTTGGGCCCTTATCCAATCCTCAATATAGAATTAGGTAATCGTTGTAAGAAGATTATGAACATGAAATTTTCTAAATAATATTTATTAATTTTTTCACCTGTGGACTAATATCATTTATTAAAATGGATATAGAGATAAATTCATGATAATTAAGGATCTATGCCATAAAATCAACCATTCTACACTTTTTTATATGTGACACCCAATGTTTGGGAAACATAATGATGGTATCATAAATGGATTATTGAACACATTATGAAAGAGAGGAGGATGAAATAAAATTCTATAGCTAGCATCCAAATTGAGTGATTTGGTGAACATTGATCATTATTTTTTTACCATGCTCTCTCTTTAGAAGGTCCCAATAGAAGTGATGTCATGAAATTTCATTGACTCTATATGAAATTCAGAAACAATCTAGGCTAATGATATGTGGAACTGTTAGAAGGAATCATAAACAAATAGATATTCTATGTTTATTACTTGATGAGAACAATCCATTTAGAAAATATTAATTGAGGAATATAATTAAGATTATATTACATCCTATTTCATAAAGGTAAATTACCAAAAAAATCATCCTTCGAAATTTTGTAGCTCATTTCAATACCATATAATAAACTTGTATCATTCTCAAACAATGATCATTACGATCAACATAGATTTTTTGGTAGTTATGGCCCCAATAATTTAAGAATAGCTCCATTATGCATGGATGAGGGCTTTTCTAAACCTTATTAACCCCACATGGAGGAAAAAAAGTCTAAAATGTTATATAAATGGGGTGGGAAGATCCACATATTGATGTGATGGGTGAATTTTAACCTCATCCTATTATCTAACATAGGCTTTTTTTCGTGATCGGGGGGAATGCTGAATACAATACCCACCTAGTTTGACCCATTTGATTACCCAATTCACTGAAATAGATTCCACACAACGAAATTTTGTGTAAATTATCATCGATTCAACCTTTTATAAGAGAATATATGGTAATAATTGAAGTAGAAGATGAGTCCATGTAGAAGTTACAAACAAGACATAATCCATCCATGGTACAACAACGACTGATGACCATAGTTCATTTAACACATATTGTCCTAGAAATTGTACATTATTCCATTTCATTGCTAATGTGACATTGGTAACACCTTGTGAATTGGTAAATTTCAATAGGGACACCCCTATAGACAATAGATACCATGTGGTTGATATAAGGGAAATGATTGAGGTGTATTCACTATAGAATAAAATCCATATTGAAATGATTGAATAAATCACTCACACTATGAATAAAAGGCTCTCTTAGAATTTTTAGAAACCTTCTGATGCATCCCTATCTTTTCATTTGTGAGAATCAGCCTTAAAAAATCATAAGGACGTGTTCGTGTCTCACCCCCAACCCAAAGAGAATGAAACACTCACAATAAGGGTATAAATTTATCAATATGATGAAGATATGAATGAATTAATAAAATACAATATGAAACTAATATGTGGAAATAATATTACTAGATATTATCATTATGAAGACACATAAATCAAAAAAAATACTATGGTACCACATAATAGAGGATTCATTATAATTACAAAAGTATGTTTTGATTATACACTAAATATAGGATTCAAAATTCAGATATACTAAGTCATAAGAATGGAGAGATACTAGGAGTTCACTCAATCTTGGATTTAACCAAAGAAATATTAGATACAACCTCAAAAGGTAGTAACTGTATTTCACCCATTATATGTATTGGAAGAACCACCAATGATGACTAAACATTTTATTCCCATACTCTATATCCTAAGCATTTTCTCATTCATTCCAATATAATATACACAATTAAATTACTATAGGATTTATTGGAAGTAGTGGAATGTCAAACTACATTGGTAAAACATGAATTTATTACATACCATGAATTTGTGGATGTGACTCTTCTCCCACTAAACCTTGTGATGGGAAAACTTTTCTGGATAGGTTTTTTTAAAGTAATATAGAGTTTTTTAACAAATATATTGTATTTATTCAAATAATATAGATAAATTCAATTTTAAAAAGATCAAAATCGAAATGACCATCTTATTTTGAAAAAGATACACAAAATTATTGTGAAATTCAATCATATTGAGAATATGTTTTCTAAATGAAACGGTCATCATACTATAAATATGTCCAGAATGAAAGGAATATCATAATGAGGTTATTCTACAAAATTTGAATGGAAATGATGAAAATTGGGATATTCTTTGATGGATTTCATTGCAAAAAAAAAATCAACGGCATTTACAGACTGGTGATTTAACCACTATATTGGAATTTGGACAAATGGTACTATGAATAACAAATAGGGTGGGATTGGAATGAATTAAAAAACGTTATGGGAGGAACTAGAATTTAAAATACTTCCCATCATATGTTCGATGATACTGGAACAAATATTAAATGTTATAAAATTCCTGAAGGATTTCATGGTTACAAGAATATGTTTGTGACAAAAAATTGTTAATGGTTTTTGGGATCAATACATTAGTATGAAGTTAGTGGATGTATATTTGTTTGAAGACTAGGACGATTGATCGTATTGATACAAACTAAAGGTACTATTTTTTAGTCAAATCAACAATACAAAGATTTAAAATATTCAGAGAATCGAGATGACTATGGAAAGATCATTAATATCATAATAAAATAAAATAAGATGTTGTTGGTGTCAAAACCATTGACTAGTCCATCAGAAGTAGTATTCCACTGTAATCATAATAGGAATAATTGTTTCTATTGGGGGGTTATTGGGACTAATTATGAGGAAAAAAATAACAATGTTGGAGACCAATATGAAATTGATGACAATGATCTATCAACAATATAGTCAACTATTTCTATCAAGATGTATTACTGGTTGATTTTTTTTTGATTTTTCTTAAAAAGGATTTGTAATATGGGGGATAATATAAATGAAGTAGAAGTATTCCTGGTTTCATTGATACATTCAAATTTTGGTCAAGATCAATTGTGTTGATGTTAAATCTGATTCTTCAGAGTGATGTTGATACCCATAATAGATGTGGATAATAAATTTGCTAGACTAATCTATTTTTAGAATGTTTTTGGAAGTTTTTTCACGGAAGTAAGGATGATTTCTTGAAGACTTGTGATAGAGAGACAAATGTGATTTCAATGAGAGCTTTAATATTTATGAATATTATATCTTTTATGTTCATATTTTGGTATGGAGAATTGTAATGGGAGGCTATATGTTTTAAATTATCCTCTTTTGATATGGATCAGATTTTTCATGAATCTATTTTATTCCTCATAATGGGGAAATTTGAATGGAACAATATGTTTTTCAATTGGTGTAGTGACACATAATTATTTGTTTTCTGTTTTGATTTCTGTGTAGATGGGCCAATAAAATCAGAGTGACTATGTTCTTTTATCATATTGGAAAATCATTATCAATGTCATAAATAAGAATTATAAAATTTATTATGTGATCTAAATCTGTTATAATATTCAAGAATGTTCTAGAATAGATAATAATCATTCAATTAGTCAAATATATAGACTAAATTTATGTAAATATGCAAATTTTTTAAAATTTTGATGAACCGGAATAACTTTTATAATTCCACCCTAACGATTTTGGGTTTCATAAAAGTAGATTATGTAATCTATACATTCTTAACACAAGTATTATATGTGGAAGAAGTTAGAGGAGTCAAGATTTATTTGGAGAAGATGGTTCTAGATTGATTGTTCCCATTGTCATTTTTTGGACAGAATAATAAAAAAGTAGATGGAATATCATATTCATGGTTTCTGTAAATTGAATGAGAAATTGGACTAGGATTTCCGAACTAAGACTCAACTGGTTTAGTGTTGTTTGTTAGGACTACTGATTGTTCTTTATTTCCATTTTGAGAAATCAGACATAGGAATTGGACTAACAAATTGGAATGAGTTTCATTATGATTTCAATAGTATTTATATTCATACTGCTATGTAAGGGATTGGATAATTGTTTTTGAAGACTATATTTGTAAACTTTGATCAAGAAGCAATGTAACTTTTCTATTAAAATAATCATCTAACATCATTTCACTCTACATGAAGCACATGCACTCTTTTATGGATTATAGCTACACACGAGTGTAATGGAATATAAAAATAGTTGTTTTCCATACAAAAGTATTGTTTTCTATTGAATTTCATGGTATTAGACTGTTTCCAAACCATACAAAGTACATAACAAATCATCTTTAGTAGTGACCCTTAAAAATTATAATGTTATTTTTGACAGGTGTCTGTTTTTTCATAAGTAAATTAAATCATAAGTACGAGGTTATTGTTTTATAAAAATAAATTAAATATTTAATAAAATAATATCATTGATTCACTCCATCCCCCAATCAGTGATGCAACAATGTTGAAATATAATTAACAAGTGGTATCAGATCAGAATGTTTTCTTATTTTACTTGTTGATGATTATTTGAGGATAAGTTGATGGTGAATATAAATACTAGAAAAAAGTAAACATATTATGATTTTTCACTATATCAACTATCATATATGGGAATATAGAATGTTTCAATATCTAATGTCTCTTTGGTACGACGTTCATGAAGCTACAATGGATGGTTCCACTCTTATAGATGATAATGTTTCTCTTGCATATGTTGATATGAAGAATATGGAGAACGATAGAAGATCAATGATTTCGTTACAATAGTCACTTTTTGAAATATAGTTTTTAGTTTCAATGTACTTTACATGTCCAATAGTATTTGTAATAACCTATAAAACATTTATGAAGGGAATACAAAAGTGACAAATGAATATTTTCAAATATAGAGACTTAAGTATGAATATATGAAAATGGGTGAATGTCAAACTATTGGGGAGTTATTTTCCAAAGTAAATGAAATATTCACCACTATCATATGTATTGGTGAAAATATGGAGGATCATACTGCTATTGAAATATATTAAGAAATATTCTTGATAATATTTATGCTAAATTATCCCCGTTGAATGGTTGAGATCCTAATACTCTATCTCTAAATGATTTTCATAGTTCTGTCATTATATATGAAATGAGAAGGTATAAATCCATAAAGGCTAGAAAAATAATAGCGAAATGTATTCATGGAACCCAATAAATTAATGAACATACATTGTCCTTGAGGAATATGTCGTCTCTAACTATGACTCCAAAAATACGGTATGTATAAACAATGATGAACTGTTATCCTAGTTTTCTAAAAACATGAGTAGTGTTATAGGTAAATACTACATGAAAATTCCCTATAAATTTTTAGAATGTGTATCCATAAGGAAATTTTATGCTAATTTCCCATGATGAAGGAATGAAGAGTATATTTTTGAAAAATGAATAAGGAAAATAATGTCTTGGAAGAAATAGGATGATATGGGTAAATATATTATTAGAGGGAAAAATATAAAATTATCCAATTTAAAAAAGTTATGTTACTTATATAGTGATGATGTGGACAATGATAGTGAATATTAATTTCAAAAAAAATATACTAAGAATTCTAGTGATAATATATTTATTGAAATAGTTAATAATTAATAATTCATAGCTATTTGTCATGGAGAAGATGAAACCCAATTATAATTAAATCTAAAATGATAATTGACTGAGTGTCTAAGGAATACTAGGATTCATGAAAAAAGAAATCAATATGCTAAAATTTCAAGAATTCCTCCTCAAATAATCATGAAGTATATCTTCATGATAGTGTTATTAAATTTAAAGGGATTGATGATTTGAATAAGTATTCTGCTAATGAAGAGAATCACAATGAACTTCTTCATGTAAACAAGAAAGAAAAAAGAAGATGATATGGTAATTATCCAATAAAAACATTCTAATGATAAAAATATGTAAATGGTTCAAAAACAATATCTCTAATTTTGTGGAAAGTCCTCATAATGAGGAAGCTGAGAATGATCAAAATCTACCTTTAATGGTTGAGAAGAAATATGGAAAAGGTTATTAAAATAAAAATGTTTTGCAGGTGATGTATATGACCTTGAACAACACAATTGAAAATTGATAAGTTTATAAATAATTCGAGTTCTAAATAGTTTCTAATACTTCTAATGTAAAAATTTCTAAGAAGAACAACAATCTAAAAAATTGATTTTTCTGGAAAACATAATGTTTGGTGGTTGAAAAAGTTCATTAATTAAATACGTGAATGTTTCTAAGAAGCATGTTCACAACTATGGTAAATATGGATGGTTTAGAGAAAAATATCCATTCCATGGATATTACTTGAATTTTGGTGGATTTGGATACATGGAAAATATGTTCTTGTTCAAACAACATCGTTACAACTATTACACACATTTTAGAAGGATTATTTTTTGGGGGTGTAAATCACCAAAAGGAATAAATCTAAAAATGGTGTTTGGAGGAAACATGATAATGATTGTATAATATTTGAAAATAATATTAAAACTATGGAAAATATATTTGAAAACTATGAAAAACCAATATATCTTGGAAAAGTTTTTTTTGTTTTATAACTAGCACATCAAAAGTTTGATACCATTTCTCAGAATTTCTAAGTGATGAAAAGAAGGAAGAAATATCTTGAAGCCACTCAAAATTCTACAAATAGTAAATGGACATGGGTCATGGATAGTTGGTATTCATATCATAGGATAATATATTTAATGGTTTTAATACTGTGAAATATTTGGAAGAAGTAATAGTAAATATTTTCAATTATGAATCTCTGAGAATTAAAGGTATTCACTCATATAAAAATAAAAAATGAAAGGTTTATGTCTGAGAAATCATTGTATGTTTATGGGAAGAAACCTATCTTGAAAAATAATTCACATCTTTTTAATGAATAATTCATATTTATTTTCAGAAAAAATGGGTATTTTTGTAAAGATTGAATTTGATGGAATGATATTTACAGGTGTCCAAGAATTAAAATGAAATTCATATCATGTTGATGATACAGAAAACATGTGTTACATAGAGATGTTATAATACCATAATTTGGGTAATAAAACGATCATGTAAATGTTTTAGGGAAACAAGATCATTTTATCTAAGAGTGTATGTGTCCATGTAATTAGAGATATGTCAAGAATATGGGATTTGTGTCGTACTCTTTCTCATATGAACTGATTTCAAATTATATGCATTAAAATGTTTAATTTTTTTTTCAAAATTATCCCTAGAACATATTCATTATGATATTTGATAGATAATGAGAATAAATTAAACTAATTGATATATGTACATCTTCACTTTTATTGATGACTTTACTCACTTTACTTGTGTTATTTATTTGAAACATATATCATATTTTCTGACCGTGTTAAAAGTATTCAAGTAGAATAAAGTGAAAAAATATCAGTATTCAGTGAATAATATTATAACTAATAAAGGAGGTGAGTATAGATAAGAATAAATTGAACTCTATCTTGAAAGTTATGGAATTTTACCAGACTTTAGATTAAAATACATTATATAAAAACTGGTGTTACTAGAAGGGGGAACAAAATTATTGTGGGAATTGGGAGAAATTTGTTTCTTGAACATGGCCCATATCATTAAATTTGGATGCAAGGTAGTATTATTTTTTTTTTATCAAAAAATAATATTTTTATAGGATATGTTCAAATATGAGTCCCTATTAATTGATTTTTGACAAAACTGATTATTTGATAATCTTATGATTTGTTGGGACTCCATGCATCCTAAAGAAGAATGGTGGAATCCTTGGAAAGTGTGAGTAGATGGGTGAAGATGGATTAATTTTTGGATATGCTCTAGAAGGTGCAAGATATAAGTGCTTTTGTAAATAAATAGAAAGAATATATCATTCTGTTAATGCGATAGTTATTGAAGAGGTTGATGAATATAAATAATTACTGTATGATATGGTAGATAATCAAGATAACAAAATTTAATTTAACAACCCTTATTAGGATAATTAGAATAATAATTCTACTAAACCATAAGATTTGGAATTATCTATTTGAAGTAATGATATTGAAACAAGATAACATCATCCTAGGATGGGGAAGAATGTGGAAGCTTTAAATATTATTGGTGATCATAATTTGATGGTTCAAATAAGAAGAATACCAAAAGTAATTACACACACATCTTTGTTTTCAAATGTCGATCCAGTAAATATGAATGAAGCTCTTGAACATCCAAAATGGGTTAAAAATTGAAAGAACAACTGTATCATATAGAAAAGGTTGATATTTTGGAACTGATACTCATACCTTAAAAACAATTATTGCTAAAATATTGTTTTTCTGGGATAAACTAAATGTGGAAGGTGATTTGATAAGGATCAATTGAATATTATTGTGACATAATTACTAATAGATTGAATTCATTTATTTTTCTAAATCCATTTCGTCTCATAGAAATATTATAAATAATCCGAATATTTCATTCTATTAATACACAAAAGAGTTTGATTCTCTTAAATGTATGCAATGTCGACATTTTGGATTGCGGATCTTGATTAGGAATATTTCATTAAAATCCCTTGTGGATTTATTATTGGGAAATATGCATGTTATGTGTGTAAGCTGATGAAATCATTTTATTAGCTAAAACAATATCTTAGAGCATGGTATTCAATGATTTATAAATAATTCAGGTGGATGAATTTTAATATTTGATTATTTCATATCAATTATTATATTAATGAACTACAAGTTTAACCATCATCATAATTTTTAATGTTGATGCTATTATTTTTGTTCTAAATGATAGAAGGAATTTTTAAATATTTGATGAAGAAATAAAAATGTTGGTTTATATTTCTATAGTGAGTTAAATGTTATACTTTCATAGGATTAAAATTTAATAGAAGAAGAAACACATTTTTTGTTATCATGAAGAATACAATTAGGAACTTTATAAGAAGTTCAAAATGGAGAATTAAAAACTTGTTTCCACTCTGATTTCAGTGGGAACCATTTTTACTAAGTTATTGAAGGTAAAGAAGTTGATCATATATTGTTTTTAATGATAATGGGATGTCATTTCTATAATAATACATCAAGACTAGACATTGATTATGATGTTACCCAATGTGATTGATTTCATACTGCCCTAAAAGAATCAGACTTATTAGCTTGAAATAGATTTCTCAAATATATTAATGTCACAAATATTATAGAATCAGGTATGAAATAATAGAATGTATTGAATTTTTTGTGTAGTAAGATTCTAATTGGGAAATAATTTTTGATTATATAAGACTCACATCATTTATAGTTTTCCTTATGGTTATGGTATGTGTTAGTTGGAAAATAGAGAAACCTTGTCGATTAACTATTTGTAAGGTTGAATATGTGTATTTTTCTTCCAATATAAAAACTACCCAAAAAATGTTAATGAATATTCAATTAGATTATTTACTTATTGAAATGAATATACCCTTTATCTTGGGTTGTGATAATAAATGTTATATAAATCTTACTATATATATGGTACAATATTCTCATTCAAATCATGTTGATATAAAAGATTATTTCATCATAGACAACATGGAAGATATAGAATTTAAGAATGAATATTTTCCTACATTAGAAAAAAATTCTAACTTTTTCACAAATTCATTAGAGAATATTCTTTTTCATTATTTGATGATAAAAATAGGTGTTCAACCTTCTTTTCAAAAATATTGATGTTTGAGTTCTTGTATCCACTATCATCTTTTTTATATAGAGTTGAAATGGGTATAATTTTTTCCTAAATATAACCTTATGAAATCATGTATAAAGGGGATGTTTTGGGTAAGCTTTGAATCCATCATTTAAATTTTTGGACAATTAGAACTATTTCTCGGAGGGTTTGTTAGAAAACATTTGATTTTTGGAAAGAGAAATAAGATGAATAATGTGACGAAAATATATGATGTTTCATGAGTCACTAAATTAGGCAAAAATGGTTTTCCTATCAATAATATTGTTTACCATAATGATTTATCATACATATTCCTAGAATTGATGATAAATAATCCATATCTTGAGGTTACAATTTATTGTGAATTATGAATCATGGTTTGAAAAAAAATCAAAAGGTTTGATTTTGAGAAAAAGGTGGATGGATGATGTTTTTTGATGTATGAATCTGTTTTTTAGAGAACAAATATTATCGTGTCTTTGTAAAAAAAGATAAATCAACTAACTTTTTAAAATTTTATAGTAGGACTGATCATCGTATTACGTAAACATGACAGAAAATGCTTAAAAAGGTACATCATATTGAGATTATGTTTTCTAAATGGACAGGATAATCAGACTCAACATGAGTCCAGAATGAAGGGAAGATCATAAATAGGTGTTTCCCATGAGTCTTCTTAACTCAAATTAAAATATTATTATTTCCTTCTATTTGGTAAATCACAAAATTTATAAGTGTTATTTAGACTTGTGATGCTTGACTTATGAAGGAAAGAGGGAGAGATAGTGTGACCAATCATATTGTGGTTTGGATTAGAAATAATGAAGTTGTTTTAATGGTGGTAAGTTACAATATATTCTATTAAAAGATAGATTACACAGAAACTAATCATCAACATTTTAAAATACATGAAGGAAGTCAATGTTACAAGAAATTTTTTGTGAATGAATAAAACTTGATGAATATTTCTAAACATTGTTCATCGATGTGAAATTAGTGATTTACTATTTGTTTAATGACATGGATGGTTGATTAGAATGAGAGTGGCCAATGATATTAGTTTTCAGTTCTACCAAAAATACAAATAATTTCAATCATTGTAGAATGATGTTTTATGTTGAATTATCATTTATATAATAATCAACAAAATTAAAAAGTTGTCGAAGAAATATTTTCTTATACTTGTCAATCTAACTCTTTATTCCTTCATAAAAATTAAAGGAATAATTGTTTTCTTGGGGATTTTTTTATAATAATAAAGGGGAAAAATAATTTTTTTAGAGACAAATATGAAAAGAAGGCTAGATACTGATCCACAATATAGTCAACCATTTTTTCATGATTTATTTCTAGTTAAATTGTTTTGTTTCTCCGATTTTATAATATTTTCAATATCAAGTGAGAAAATTAAGAGAAACTATATAATTCTATGTTTCATTGATACATTCGCATTTGGATCATGATCCATTATTTTGAGGTTGACACTAATTCATCATATTAATGTCGAGACTAATAGTCTGTATATAGAACTGAGGAATAAGAAAAACCATTAATAAGAATTTTTGTGCAATTATTTTCCAAGGAGGCCAATAATATTTCTTAAATATTCTTGAAGGATGCTAAATGGTTTTTAAAATGATCAAA
This sequence comes from Viscum album, assembly GCA_963277665.1. Taxonomy (NCBI): domain Eukaryota; kingdom Viridiplantae; phylum Streptophyta; class Magnoliopsida; order Santalales; family Viscaceae; genus Viscum; species Viscum album. Next base: position 325,799,965 of record OY728156.1, read on the forward strand.
AATATTAAATAATATTCTTTCTTATGTGTTCATCAGTTGGTAAATTGTACAATAATGGGAAGACATATGTTTTGAATTTGTCAAATTTGGTACATAGGAACTTATTATAGAACATCGTATATCAACAATAACGTGTTAATAAAAACGATAAAATTAACATTTCAATTGGTGTATAGAAACATAAGGATATGTTTTCAGTTTATATTTTTTTCAAATGGGTTAATAAAATATGGATGGACAAATACCTTTATCATAATGAAGATATATTATTGGGAAATCAAAATTGTAATTGGTCTAAAGAATGCTATGAAGATACAATATAGTTGAATTTGTTATAAATTATGAGAATGTTCTAGAATAGTTAAGAAGCTTTTAAATGTAGAATATGTATTAGATATTTAAAGAAATTATATATTTTTGGAAAATTTGGATGAGGGTTAATAACTATTACAACCCTGCCCAACCCATATTGGGTTACATACAAATAATGAAAAAACATTGTACTTTCCTGACACATGTAATTTTAATGGATGAAGAGAGAAAAGATATGAATATGTAGGGATATGAGGTTTATAGATTCAGCCTTTATGAGGATGTTTTATAGAAATACTGTGAAATGGGAAAAGAGAGGATATTGTTCATTGTTTTCGGAATCAGATGGAGAAATAAAACTGGCATTTCTAGACTATGACATAAGTAGATAAGTATTATCTCAACTATATCTTGATAGAGATATATTTCTATATCGGTAAATTAGACTTGGAAACCAGACTAGGAAATCATACCAACTGCCATTACTTAGTCGGGATGATATTCATATATACTTCTTGCTAAGGATGTGATGATTTTTTTGGAATTAATTATTTGTGAATGTTCATCAAGTAGTACTATAACATGTTTATTAAATTATCTAACCACATTTCATGGAAATGAATAATATGTACTTTTGTATTGATCATATTTCTACACGAGTATAAGGCCATATCATAATAGTTATATTCTAAACAAAATATTTTTTTCTAGTGGATTTCATGGAATTGGATTGTTTCCAAACCATACCAAGGACATATCCAATTTTTTTGAGTAGTGAACCTTTTAAATTATTATGTTTTAGTGGATGTGTGACTATTTCATTTTTATGAGAGATTTAAATCCTTAACAGTAGGTGAATGTTATTATGGAAGGAAGGAATCCTAAAACAAAAAAGATATAACTGATTCACCCATACCCCTTTTAATGATACAACTCTATTTACTTAGAATATACAGTTAATGAATTCTATATTCATGATATATAATTTATCTGTTGATCATGAATAGAACATGAAAAACCTTTTTTCACCATGTGGTCCCAAGATGGTAAACCTTAAAAAAGGTATAAATGAATATTTGTTTTGTGTGGACCTTATTGAGACCATACTTCACTTGGTTTACCATTTTACTTTCATAAGCAATTAAATAGTGTGAATATATTCAATGAAAATAACTCTACAAATTTCTCTCATCATTTTATAAGATTATTGTCCTTGATCATTCAATTATCATACAGTGATAAAAAGAGAGAGTTCTATATTTTATTTCTAGGTGAAAAAATTTGACTTATTCCATAAAGTTATAACTTACACTAGAGGATTTGACAGTCCTTTTCACTGGGAATATTCTTGAAGAACCGTGAATAAAACTCATTACAGTAAAGTATCAAGGAGTATTTGGGATCCTTCTATATTATGATATGTGTTAAAATATTCTATATTGTGATCCAGTACCAATTATCATTCCTCAATAACAACACATGGAAATAGAACAAGTTGGTCGGAAACCACAATAGTCACCTTAATATCAGCATATACTCAATCTCTAGATCAAAAGCACAAACCTGCTCACAGGGACCCACCGCCTGAATTGAAATTTATGAAAAAATACCCCCATTAGGATGAGTGGAGTGATCATAAACATTTTTAATTTGAGGATGGAATGAATAATGTTGTCTACTTCTGATATGATCATGTTTCAAGATACATTATTCTATCCATGGAAAACAACTTTTGATAAAGTAAGATCCTAAGAGTTTGGATAATTTTTACCTTCTTGGACACATAAATTATTGATCCTATCATTCAAAATTGGGGCATACGATCGACTTTTTATGAAATCATATAGAACATGGTAGTATATACAAATGTTATGATATGTAAATGTCAGTCACAAGTGTTTTTTCCACCAATTGTGCAGAATAATGGGAACGGTTCGGTGTTAAGATAATGTTCATGAAAATGTAAAATATTTGATGATTAGAATATTAATCAACTGAACCCATGTTATTCTGAAAGAATAAATAAATTAATCAGCTACTCCCTCAACATCAAAAATTGTAATACAACCATCACCGTTAAAAATAAACACCAATATAATCCTATATCAAAGAAGTGAAATGAATGGAAGAAAAAAATAAGGTACAAGAATATGATCTTCTACATATTCCAGAGACATTCCAGACTCCCTCATATTTCATGATTCTTATAATTATACATGTACTACCTCATCAAATTTTATAATGTGAGTTTTCCTACATGGAGGAATCACTATCAGACTAATATTTGATAATTAGATCAATTAATTTTAGTCATTTAATGTATCCCTTAACATATAATGTGATAATAGGAAACCCAAAGGTCCACATTTAAAATTATATAACCATAGGTTGAGGTCATAGAGGAAATGGATTTAGGGGAAGACATATTTGTCGCCACTCTCAATATTCAAGTCACATCCACTGTATAGATTTTTGTGATGCTGAGTCTCATGGAAGATATATTTAAATTGCATAAAAATAATAGGGAAACACACATCCATATAATAAAATAATTAATGTACTGATCATTTAGGAAGGATTACTAGAAGGGGTGAATCACTCTTGTATTCCCATGTGGTGGGTAAGACATGTTGGCATAATCCATCATCAACAATAATTTCCCCAACATCTACTCAACCACCTGACCCACATACCCTATGCACTTCAACCTCTAATGTACTTACAATTGAGTAAATCCACTCTAAAAGGTACAATACATTGTCTTAGAATTATTAAATCCTAAATATGTTGTCTATAATTTTTGTATGTATGTCAATTATGGAATCTTATTACATATGAAATGATCTCTAGTAAGTACATGTAAAGGCTCTTCTAAGACAAGAAAAATTGTATTCCATGGTCCCTACTATAGAGGAATATCGAGAATATATTGACCATGTAGAGTGTTAGGATATCACATATTATATATAATAGGAAATGCATGATTTGATATATGAAAATTCCAGGACCTTGTATCAGTGAGGCAAACAAGATTTAATTGACTTTAGACAAGAATTTGTTGATAATGGTTCAAGGGTCAATCTCATTCTGACATGAAAACATCATCAGTTGGGTTATAGTGATTCATACCTATCTACTTATCCTATGACACTCTTAGGATATGAAAATAGTTAAAACCCCTTATGTTAGATTATTATTAAAACTCAATTTTGGTACATAACATCCAATTCCATATTACTCGTTATCTGAAAATTTAGGAATGATAATGTCTTGCTTAGAAGTCCTTGGGTACACCATCATTGAAAAATCCCTTCATCATATCTCCAATATATAATATACAATTGCAATAGGAAAACATGAATATTATATAGTGATAAATAACCTTTTGATTCATGAAATGACTAAAAAATTAATAAAGGATTTTATCATAGATATTTGATGAAACCCATGACAGATAATATTTCACTAGTTACCACACCAAACGTTTTGAAAAAAACCAAATCCAAACCACTCACTAAGATTGGTGATTAATAAGTGGCACCCATCAAACAAATTTATCATTTAATTTCATAATTTGGTATGTACCTTATAAACAAAATGATACTGGTCATGATAGTTGAACTGATCCATAATAAAGAGGACAGAGATCCTCCTATCAGTAGAATTTCTTCAGGTGAATATTCATTCTCATGAAGAAGGGGAAGATGAAAAGGTTGAAGAAGAGTAAATTTAATATGGCCTCAATTGCACTACTTTAGTGTTTTAGGAGGCTTTATCTACCATGTCGATGAACGTCTACATTTAAATTTAGGAACTAAAGAATACATGTGAACTATGTTAATCAATACAACTATTCCTATTGGAAAAAAAATACAGGACTCTATCAAGATATTGCGTCAATATACATGGGTCTACCAAAAGATCATCTTGGTTAAAAGAATGAAGATAGAAGAAAACATTCAACCCATGTTTGAAATGCTGAAGAAGTTGTTGATAGGATCCAAAAATCCATCATCATCTAGGATGTTCCGTACCAAAATTGACTCACTAATACAGTCCTAGTCATTATGAAAATCGGAAAATCTTATTTTTCATTTATTTTGGAGGTCAGAACTGGAATAGTCTAGAAGATTTCTTCTCAGTTAGAATAATATACCTTCTAATTGATTTTATGGATGGATAAAAAATCAACTAATTCATTGATTGAAATTCTAGATACATAAAAAAATAGTTGGACTATAAATATGAATAATACAATTACCTTGATCTAATTCAGTTATTATATTACTATTGGGTGATTCCCTTGGACCTGAATTGTGTTGGAGCTATATACAATTATTCCATTCAGTAAATTTGTAAACCCTATATGGAAAATTTTATTGAGTTCTATACTGATGATATAGTTTTATTATATCAACACCTTTCCAACCAACATTCTAAACTCATGAACCTTTTCGACAATCATAATTTGGACACCCTAAAAATAAGTTCCATGAAAGAATTATTTTACTATTACCTTGGGGATGTTTCTCAACATTGAAATAATAATTTTTTTATGAAGGATGATCCAATGAATATAATGGATATACATGACATGAAACCTACTCTAAAATTCAATGAGATGAGGGAAATAACAAGATTCTTTAACAACATTTAACACTTAGAATATGATATTACACGAAACTGAATTAACTTAAAAAAGTAAATGAATAAATGGGCTATGTATTAGTGTACTGATGACTATCAAGAAGCCTATTATAGCCTCTAGATTTTTTATATTCCCATCACTTCTAATTATCCCTATTGATTAAAAATCATATCATCTTATAAATGTTATCCTTAAAGATATCTCCAATATATTTCATGATAGAAAATAATGATTCTGATAATGAAAATAGACTCTATTTCCTTAGTAGAACCATAATTGACACTAATACTCATAATTAATATATAGAAAAGGAATTTCATACATTAATCATGTCAGATTAGAAATTAATAAATTAATTTTAGAATAATGGGTGTTATTAGGTCTCTTGGATGATCCTTATCAAGTACATCATCAACCCCCAAAAGTTGGATGTTGTTTTTCTTGGTGGACCATCATCATGTAGTAGTATGACATTATATTCATACAAAAAATTGAAATAAAGGAAAAATATTTTTAATATTACCATACTGAAAATCCTTCATTCAAATAAAAACCAATAAATAATTAACCATCGAACAAAGAGTTCTCTATTGTGTAAAAATCTCCCAATATATGGGATGTTTATTTTGATGGTGCTTCCATTAGAAAAGTGGAATATATGATGGAATATTATAGGATCAATAGAGTTATATTTGGGGTTATTAATATTTCTCTATAAAATGTAGTATTTTCATATTTCATGATGTTCTAAAAAGGCTACACTAAAAATAATGATGATTATAAGGCCCTTATTACAGGTTTAAATCTCTATCTACATAATCTGTTATCAAATATGAATGCCAAATATGAATCTAAATTGTTAGTCAAACATGTCAATGGAGATTATATTGTCTAAATATTAGAGTTTGTACCCTTACATTACTATGTATGAGGATTTATGGACTAATTCCCTACGGATCAAACATTGACTCGTGTAACATGCTCAATGAATTCTTAGGTATGTTCACAAGAAAACGAGTCTACCAATTTAGCATACACAAAAAGGGATGAAAAATAATAACCATTGAAAAACATGGAATAGTATCACCATCTTTTCATAGTATCAAGGAAGATACCGATGAAGTACATTATGATATTAGACATGATAATCGTGAAAATGTGAATATGATTCCAATCATGTACTACCTATGTAGTGGGAATCCTCCGTTTGAAATATCATGGAAAGTGTATATTCGACTATGGGTAGTTAATTTCTTCTTTATTTAATGTTTTTGGAAACATTATCTCCTATATAAATGAAGCCTCTATGAAATCTTACTCAGCTGCATTGATGGAGAAAAGACAATCAACATTATGTAAGATATCATGCCAGTTCTTGTGAATCATTATTTTGGAGCCAAGATTTCACATCAAATCGAATGATTAAAATATTTATGACATTTTATGACATATAATTGAACATAATCCCCCAAAAAATGTCATACCTATCACGTGAATGCCAATTTTTCCATCACCCCATGATGATATTACAAGATGCCAAATAGTCATGTCCATTATCCTTATGGGGATTGGATATTGTAAGACAAAAACCTATTTCTATAAAAAATTAAATAGATCATTCCTTTTACTCATATATTCTCAAATGGAATGAACAAATACCCCCCCACAATGATGACATAAAAATGGGATTATCAATTACCTGATGTCTAACATCATCACCTTACTCATCTTTCCATATAGAATATTTATAGGAAACATCAGCAATGTATGTTATTCCTAATTGAAAAGAATATACTAGGAATATTATATTTAATCCAACCAACCATATTTCATTCATGAATCAGCCAATGAAATTATAAATACATTCAACAAAACACTATCAAATATACTCCAAATAAATTCTGGAAAACAAATATCATATAATATATTGACAAGATTCTACATGCCATATCGGTATAATATAACACATCTTGTAATTTTATTTTAAATACCCTTTATTCATAGGTATAGGAGGAAGAATTTTCTTTCTAATAGATGTAATATTAACTTCACTGAACATTTCAATATTCAATCAGTTCTCAAAAAATGAGATGTCCCATAAGTTTTTGGATGAATTTGAATGTTTTTCTGGGAAAAGAATATGTACCATGCATATTTTATTAGTTCAAATTAAACTACATGCACTATATTTCTGGGAGAATGTATTCTAATTTCATTCATGTTCATTGAAATGGTTTTGGTCCTAAAGTCCTTATTGATATATTGGATGAAACTTCTGAATCTTAACCCAAAATGGCAAGTAACTTTTTCAATCATTAATGTCTATAACAAGGGATTATATTATTTGATCCCCATGGATGAAAATTTTCGGATTCCCCTGCTAATAAATCTTTTTTCCAGAAATATTTCATGTTATTGATGAAATATTGTCCTAGTAGAATGACCAAAAAACTAGATGACATAATTTATCTTTACTGCACAGTGTTAAAATTCATGGAGTGCTACTTCTTTAATAACCCTAAATGGTATGACCAATTTCATAATTTTCCTAAGAAGTTAAATTATATGAAATTTTATTCATCAGAAGATAATAAAATTTATTACTATTCTTAACACAAACCATAGAATTCCTTGGGAGTTAGGCCTAATAAGCCTTATGCAATGAGAATTTGATGACTCTTCTTATGATATGACATCCCAAACACCTTGGTAGCCTCAAATACATATCCCACACATCACTAATTTTAACTCCATCAATGAAACCTATGTCTTTACTACATAAAATTAAAATGTATAGAACTATGTAAACTATGTGTTACTTGATTAACTCTTTGAAGAGAGATACATTGTTATTGACAATTCCTATATACTTTTCTATCGAAAATATTACAAGTATTTACCCATTACCAACATGATTCAAATATTTCCAAAAATCCTTACATAGAACTACATTTGAATTGACTATTATTGTTATATGATATAAAGTGATGCCAAGAACTTCTAACTCATGTATAACAACAAATTCTGAACACCAGTATAGTGAATTTTCTAACATTTTACCCCATGATATTAATTAATTTCAGGTTTTATATTGTAGCTAATGATTCCACTCCATTTCCACTGGTGTTAATCAGTCCATTCACCCAATTTCATAAAATTTCACCAATGTGATAAGTTAAAACCTCACAATTCCTTGTTTCTTACACTGAGAATGGCTCATGTGGGATTTAAAATATTGATAATGGCCTACCTTCATGGTTAGGTCACTTTATAATCCATGCACCCTAATAATAACCTTCATGTAATACATTAAATAAGAGTTTATCCAATAAAAGACATCAAATATCATCTTAATGTTTGGTAACCTCTATCTATATCTAATAACATTAAGTTGAATTATAGATATTCCTTTCAAAAAAAATAAAAATTTTCATTTCTTTTTCATTCTCCCATGAAAACCACAATCAACAGTGTTTTTCTCAACCAAGCCTATACAGTTTCAGAAATACTTGTGGTATGATTTTCCTCCTGATGAGGTATGTAGGGATTTCAATACTCTTAAAATTTTCCTAGATATAATAGAATTAAATATTCTAACCCCATACAATAATACAATTTGTTTGTGAAATATTTTATTACAACTATGTTTGGCATGATTATCATATTTATGAGATACCTAGTGATTCTTAAATTCTAAAGCACAGACTAGCTAGAAAAAAGAGATCTATACATCTCTCTTGTGTATGAGCTAGATCCACTATAAGGCCCCAACCTTAAACCTTACTTAATCTTTAGTTATTACAAGATTACACATTGAGGATCTTTTCAGGTTTAGAGTTTTAGAGAATCAGATCATAAAACAAGCATTACATACCACATTTAAACAAAGTGGTTACATAAAATAAGGTACTCATTTTTCCCATCAGCGGAAACATATTTAAAATAAAACATGGATTCTTTCTTGACACTTCATTGACACTATCATCACATCATGCACCTTTCCCTTGACCTGTGAAAAACATTTCAAAAACATGGGATGAGAATAAAAAGCTCAGTAAGGGATATAAAAGTATGAAATGAAAACATTAGTCCATGTATGAAATCATACTTTACTCATAAAACATAATAACATTAACATACCTCATAAAATCATGAATAAATCATAGAAATAATAAGACATAAAGGTAACTTGAGGAATTCATAACATTCTTACACAGGGAGTAACCCTCTTGGTTACGTTTGGAATACCCATCACTGTATATTCCCAAAATCTTTTCAGAGAAACCTTAACGTTTAACCCCTTCGTGTTACCCAATGCATTGGAGAGCTATATCGGGCTCAACCACCCTTAGTTAATCGCGGAACCACCCATCTTCATAACAATGCCCAAGAACCATAACATAATCGTACCACATAATATATGCATAAAGAAAACATAACATTTCCACATTTCAATCACAAGATATCAATAAAACACATTGATATAAAAAACATTATGAAAAACATTTTCAAAACCAAAATAAAAGAAATGTAAAATATGATATTTATTTTTCATTTAAAAAAAGGTATGGCTTGTAGAGGAAGTCGAAACTCAAATAATGGTCACGGCGGCGGAGAAGTCGTTGTCTCTTCATATGTATGACAAAAAAACAAAAAAAACATTCCTTTTGTTGTTTAGTAAAACGCTTCATTTAAAAAAAGATTCCTTATGAATAAGCATAAAAGATAAACGGGTTTGTACACCGTATAAAAGAATGTTCTGTATAAAACAAAATATTCCTCAATGAATAGAGATTGAGACGAAGTCCCATACCTCGTATCCGACTTGACTTGATCGTTCTTTAATCTCCGGAATAATAAACTTGAGTTAATTTCTACTCGCTTAAGAACCTTTTTCAAGTTCATTATACCTTTTATATCATTTATTACCATGTCATGAACACTATTTTATTAATTAAGTTTATAACGGTCATTTTAACGATCATTGGTACTTGAGTCAAAAATTAACTTTTTATATTTACAATTTGTTCACGTAGTCAAATATCCATTATCTCACGAATGATATTCATGATGTAGATGTCATATATATCATATATATCCAGTATATACATGTAACACACGATAAATTTATAAGAAATATTTTGTTTTTATTTTAATCATCAAATTAATCTTTCACTACACACAACACTAGCTTGGCTTTCTTTACACGCAATCGCGACCTTCCTTGATAACTTGCGTAGTACACAAGACCGAGTTTCACTAAACAACGATATGCTATTAAAATATTATTAAAACTAGCCGTTATGAATAGTAATATCCACTTTTTGAAATTTTTTAAATTTTATTTTTCACAATGGACTTCGTTTTTGGATTTGGAATATCGAAATTAGCCTAGGGTGAAATATTGGTATTTTTCTGAAAACTTTCAATTTTTGATGAATAGTGAAAACACTGGGTTACTATTTAAAAACCGACTTTTTATTTAAATAATTATTCATTTTATTTATTTTAGGTCAGAATTGATACATAATACCTATATAAGTTCAATGTAATTCATTGGAGTAATTTTATAATAATTTTAGATATATAAAAATTTTATTTAACTTTTCACCGTCTTTTACCCACCTCCTAGGAGAATTTGCAAATTTACATAAAATTTAATTTTACCGCTTCTGTGAGTAAAATTTCAAAAATACAAGAGACATGGTTGATGTCAGTAAGTAAAATGTGGTTCAATGAGATGAAAATAAATTTTGGTGAATAGTAACTTTTTACATTTATTTACCATGGTTAAAAGTAAATATGGTAATTAAGAGTAAAAATGATATTATTATTACCCTAGCACATGTCCTAATTCTATTGGATAAGTGTAATTCGACCAAAAACAACCTTAGGAAAACAATATGACCATTTAGGCCCACTTGGATTAGATTAGGACATTGATTATTAATTTATTTAAAGAAGGGTTAAAATAGTTAAAATCAATGTTTAATAAGTAAATAATTTTTAATATGGTGTAATTCAAGAGATAAATTTGACTATAAATATTCATTAGAAATATAATGATATTTCCTACATAATGGTATTTTATTTGTAATTTTTAGACATTAAATAATTTAATTTATTTATGACACAAAGATGATGCAATAATTATCTTATTAATGAAATATTGACATAATTGATGTTATAAATACCCAAGTAAATGTAATTTGAGACTTTTTATGAATTACACTAATTTTATAGGTTAATATGACATGTTATTATTGATTTAATTGACTTTTATAGAACTAATCTTTCTGTTATGATTTTCACAAAAAATCAATTATTAAATAGTGTCAAAATTGACATAAAATATTTTTTAAAACAAATATTATATTATTAAATGTTATTTTATTCCTAAAAGTATAAGGTTCGGCCAAATGACTTATATAAGGTTATATATATTAATAATAAACAACTTGGGGTTCATTTGGCTTGTTTTAGTATGTTTTTTAACCATATAGTGTAAGAATACAAGAAGACACGGTAAAAGTAAAATTATTTAACTTAAAGTTAAATCTAAATGATAAGGTTAAAATAGGAACCTAAACTTGTCTAAATTCTATTGGATGAGAGAATTTATACCCATACACACATTAGGTTCAAAATAAATCTTTTTGAAGCTATTTAAAACCGAATATGACTTTATAATAAAATAATATTTTTAGTTTTTCCAAAGGTTCCCCTCTCCTCCCTTATAAAAGGGAACCTCCTCCCTCTCTTCCTCACACCACCTTGAGCGTTCAAGCTCGGCCAAACCCTGAATATTTCTCCTCTCCACTTCCCTATAAACATCCTAGAGGTCCTGGTCTTCTTTAGAGACCAATTTTAGTGCCCAAAATGGAGGTCTCAAAGAAGCGCTTCAAAGAAGAGGTAATGTCCGTTACCGATTCTTTCAACTTTATTTCTTTTTCAACTTCTTCTCCTTTAGTTGTATCATTATGAATTAATAACATCAGTATCACTCATTTACTGATATGTTATTATAAGTATGAATGATATAGAATCCTGTCTTTTTATAACATAATTTTCATTCCATTACACGGAACTGAGGATCTTTAAGGTTTAGTGTCTTGGAAACAAGGAACATAAAACATGAAACAAAAAAAAACATTCTTCTTAAACACTTGAAAGGCTTCTCCTCATGTTCACCCTAGGCTCATTACTGCATCTCATAACCTGGGGATATACATCAAAATAAAGGGTGAGCAGAAGGCCCATCAAGGGAAACAAGTGAAACATTTTACATATGAACTTGAGATACATCAATAAAGTCATGAAAAGAACTTTAAGGCATGAAAATAAAATCATGAGGCATATCATAAAAATAAAACATTTTCATAACTTGAAGATGTGGCTGCAACATTTAATATTTACAATCATGAACATATCACCAAGGTCCATCCCCAAGGTGTCATTTGAAAATTACCATGGTTATTCACCAAGGTATCGTGAAAATTGTAATCTCTAGTGGTTACATCATTACCCAATGCATTGGAGTGCTATCAGGGCGCACCCTTAAATTTTCCTTTATTATCATGTGAGCCACATATATCATCATAAAAAATTTCATAAATAACCCATATAGCATAAAATAAATGGGTTTCATTTCATAATCATAACGTTTTAAAAACTGCTTTAAGGACATGATCTTTACGTCACTTTAAAACCCACAGAAAAGGAAGGTGGGTCTCACGTATGTAAATCCCAGAATTTAAAATAGAACATTTTGGTATATATGTAAATACCCCTTTAGAAGAAAGAGCTTTGAGTATTCACTTAATCATATAAAAGAACTTTAGGAAAAGAGAGAGACATTTTGGGACGGAAATTCTGCAGCATAACGGCTATGTTACGAGGTTTTAGAAGACATTAAAAAGAGAGGGAAAATGGGTCAAACATTCATAAATGACCCATAAAACAGTATATGGACAGAATAAAAAGGATACATGATCATGGAAATGAAATTTCAAGGACATACCATTTGAAATGAAAAACATGGAAGGAAGAAAAAAATTAGATTTCTCTTATGAAAGTTCGGTAGCCTGACGGCGTTACTTAAAATTCAACAAAAATTATTTGAAAAGATCAAATAGGGTCTCTAATCATGTGAACATAAGAGTTCAGTATGATAGATATAGAGATAATGCCCCAACATAATTAAAAAGTAACTTGAAAGACTTTACATGAAAGTAGAACTTTGAAAAGAATGAGAAGGGTGAAAGAATCCCCTAAAAAATTCGGCAGCCTAACGACACCACTTAAAATTTCAAAATACTGAATTGAAGAGGTCAAATGGGGCCTCTCATCATATTAAAATAATAGTCCAGTATGATAGATATAGAGATCATACCCCAACATAAAAAAAAGGATCTTGAAAGAATTGACATGAAAGTAGAACTTCAAAATGAGTAGGGTGAAGAACCACTTAAAAATTCGGCAGCCTAACGGCGCCACTTAAAACTTCAAAATACTGAATTGAAGAGATCAAATGGGGTCTCTCATCATATGAACATGAGAGTCCAGTATGATAGATTTAGAGATCATACCACAACATAGCAAAAAGGAACTCGAAAGAATTGACATGAATGTAGAACTTCAAAACTAGAAGGGTGAAGAACCACTTAAAAATTCGGCAGCCTAACGATGCCACTTAAAACATCAAAATACTGAATTGAAGAGATCAAATGGGGTCTCTCATCATATGAATATAAGATTCTTGTATGATAAATTTAGGGATCATACCCCAACATAATAAAAAGGTACTTGAAATACATTACATGAAAATAGATCTTGAAAAATGAGAAGGGAGAGAGAATCCGTTACAAAAAATTCGGCAGCCTAACGGTGCCACTTAAAACTTCATAAAACGAAATAATGAGAGTAAGAGGGGATCTCTCATTATATGAACCTGAAAAGAGAAGTAAGAAGAGTATAAAAGAACATCCTCCAACATAAGAACATGGAGCATAAAAGGAATGACATAAAAGAGATTACCTGAAATTAAAGAGAGAGGTCGGATCCCTTATCTTAAAACGTAACTCTTAAAACTCAATGGTTTGGACTTTGAGGGCTTGGGGGAACCTTGTGAGGACTCCTTGGGAGTTAAGGAGACCAGAACTTCGTTGGGGGAGAGTGGGGAGTCAAATGGATGAGAAGATGTCTTGATATTTATAGGGAAAGTGAGGAGAGAGGGCATTAATGGCCAAGGGACACCTCATTAGTGGTTTTGGCAAAACCATTGGATTTCCCATGGTATTTGCCCATGGTATTGGCCACATGGGATACCTCATACCTTATCTTACTATTCATAATTCTAAAATATTGATTACATACTTAATACATCATTTAATGATGTCATTAAACACCCCTAACTTAAAAACTGTATTTTCACTATTCATCGAAAATTCAACTTTCTCAGAATAATCCCAAAATTTTACCTTAACCAAATATCAATCCTCTAATTTCAAAAATGAAATCCATTTTATAAAAATAATTTTCTAAATTTTTTTAATTAAATTTTTAATTAAAAACACTATTCATCGAAAATTTATTTTTTTCAGAAAAATCCCCAAAATTTACCTTAACATAATATCGATGCTCTGAGTTCAAAAATGAATTCCATTTTATAAAAATAATTGTCTAAATATTTTTATTTAAAATTTTAATTAAAAAACACTATTCATCCAAAAAAACTAATACTTGAATAATAATTTATGAAACCCTTATTTAACCATTTTATTGAATCACATTACTTAATAAAAGTGCCTAGCTTATTTTAATACTTTCTTTAAGTGAGATTACTAATCTATTTAGACACATTATAAATCCTAATCATAAAATCACTATTCAATATTCACTATTCATCAAAAATAAAGTTGATCTTATTAGACTCTAAATTTCGTACTGAACATAATTTTAGAAGACCATTTTTTGAAAATCATTACACATTTTTAATTATTTAAGGTTTACATAAACATTTTTAAAATATCCTTTTTCTAAAATTCATCAAAAATATGTATACTATATTTATCCGGTCATTTGAAAATTCATAAAAGGAATCAAATTTTTTATTTAAAACAAAGGATTACACAAGACAGTTACGGTCTCCTTATATAGCCCCTTATCACACCAGCATATGACCTATGTGTAAGGTGTGATAAGGTGAGAGAATCCGAGGGAGGCTCGACCAACATCGCCCGAGTAGTAATTTCTATCAGTTTGAACTTCTCGTGAAGGCGATCCCTTTATAGCTTTATACGATGAAGTTCAGCTTGGGTTTGGTCCAGAGCAAATCCCAGTGGTGCTACCTCCTTCCCAAGTTCTGTTAGATGGGCTTCGATCGGTCCAAAACTACTGGGTGAGGCCATCGAATCTTCATTCTATATTAATTAACCAAGATTGCTTGTATTTAGAGGAAATAGTAAAAACGTTTAGTTTCCAGTAGTCATATTGACCAATGGTCAAATAACAATCAAAACCCAACAGCCTCATTTTAATTATACTCATGTTATCAAATGAATCTTTTTTGTTGAGTATAAAAATAAAATAAAATAACACATAAAATTAGGAAACAATATTTATTTAAAATTTCGGGTCATTACAATCTTCCCCCCTTAAGAAATTGCGTCCTCGGAATTTTTAAAATTGGGTTTTGAAATTTCATTAAAAGTCCCACATCGGAAAAGGAGTCAGTAAACTATTACTTTAAAAGAAAGAAAGGGAAGTACAAAGGTCACCCGAGTTCACCCACTCAAGGATTCCATGTTGGAAAATATGGACATGGAGGAGAAAACAAAGGGTCATGTTCTGAGGGAGAGTGATAGGGAACATGATTAGGAGAAATTTAACCTTAAGAAAATCCCAAACTTATGATGTGTGTAAACGGTCTTTGATTACCTAGTAGGAAACGTAAACCAACAACATTTTTGTTTTACGTTTCTTTTCATAATTTTGAGGAATTCATTTACTACATAGAACAAAAACATAAAAATATACCTACCTTCAAGTAGAGTTTCATCCTTTAATAAGTCCCTACCAACACTAATCTTTTCTCCAAATGATGAGAATTCAAAAACACTTGGTCTCATAAAAGCACAATAATCATCTTCTAGAGAATCACATAATCTACAAAATATTAACTATCTATTTCTTATATCTCTAAACATTATCCCAAAAACAGAAAGGTTAAGGTAAAACAACTCTTCAAAAAGAAAGAATCTCATAGGAATGGAAACTACTTTTAAATCTTCAAAGTTCCATGGTACTACCCAAAGTTCATCATAGACCATTCCATAAATAACGGTCCTTAAAATTCCTCAAAATAAATCAACTAAGATTGAAACCCAAATACAAGAAGGATTTGATAACATAGTCTTCCAAAACAACTACATTGTTCATCTTCAGACAACATCAACCACTCCTAACATCTTATAACAAAAGTAGCTATCCTAAACATATTTTACCCACGACTGGTTAATCATTCCCTAAATTACTATAAGTCCACCTTAAATTCATCAATTATTCAAAATATAAGTCAACCTTACTCCTCAATGAAAATACTATAGTAATCTATTTACCTTGATCATATAGGGTCCCCAAAATAGTGAATATCTTCCAAAATAATTATAATCTTTTAATCCCCTAATCATCACTGTCATATTAATACGGAAATCATCGCATTTCCTATCACATTGGTTGTTGGGACACATTATTCCATTTCCCACCATTAACTAAGAATAGAAAGTATAATTATGGGCTTAAATACTTAACCAATAATCATGAAAAGGAACTTAAAGCATATAAGGATAACTTGTAGAAGAAAAGTATACCCTAACTTGTGATCCCCTAGGTTACCATCTTGGTTATCCATTATCATATATTCTTATGTGAATCTTTATTTTATTTTATCTTTGTTCCTTTAACAATGGTTCATACCAAGATTATGAATTTACCAAAGCATATCTCCCGGGAGTGTCGTAACCAAGAGTGCAGCAAGGCCCGTTGTCATGTACCAGTTCCCGTTCGAGTCTAGCTCAAAGCGGTGTTTTCAGGATTTACCCCTATGTACATCTGAGCCAGAGCCACCTCTACCTGCTCTTATCCAGACAGGGATGTATTTGCTTGGCAACCCCTTACTCAATACTCACCAAAATACCAGGAAGATTTCCTATATTTAAAATTTTCTATAGGGTTCTTCCTAGAGTTTTCATATCCTAATTTCCACAAATAACTAAACCATCCTTTGATACCAACTATAGAATCCCGTCATTTTATAACATAACTTTCATTCCATTACATGGAACTGAGGATCTTTAAGGTTTAGTGTCTTGGAAACAAGGAACATAAAACATGAAACAAAAAAACATTCTTCTTAAACACTTGAAAGGCTTCTCCTCATGTTCACCCTAGGCTCATTACTGCATCTCATAACCTGGGGATATACATCAAAAGAAAGGGTGAGCAGAAGGCCCAACAAGGGAAACAAGTGAAACATTTTACATATGAACTTGAGATACATCAATAAAGTCATGAAAAGAACTTTAAGGCATGAAAATGAAATCATGAGGCATATCATAAAAGTAAAACTTTTTCATAACTTGAAGATGTGGCTGCAACGTTTAATATTGACAATCATGAACATATCACCAAGGTCCATCCCCAAGGTGTCATTTGAAAATTACCAAGGTTATTCACCAAGGTATCGTGAAAATTGTAATCTCTAGTGGTTACATCATTACCCAATCCATTGGAGCGCTATCAGGGCGCACCCTTAAATTTGCATTTATTATCATGTGAGCCACATATATCATCATCAAACATTTCATAAATAACCCATATAGCATAAAATAAATGGGTTTCATTTCATAATCATAAGGTTTTAAAAACTGATTTAAGGACATGATCTTTACGTCACTTTAAAACCCACGGAAAAGGAAGGTGGGTCTCATGTATGTAAATCCCATAATTTAAAATAGAACATTTTGGTATATATGTGAATACCCCTTTAGAAGAAATAGCTTTGAGTATTCACTTAATAATATAAAAGAACTTTAGGAAAAGAGAGAGACATTTTGGGACGGAAATTCTGCAGCATAACGGCTATGTTACGAGGTTTTAGAAGACATTAAAAAGAGAGGGAAAATGGGTCAAACATTCATAAATGACCCATAAAACAGTAGATGGACAGAATAAGAAGGATACATGATCATGGAAATGAAATTTCAAGGACATACCATTTGAAATGAAAAACATGGAAGGAAGACAAAAATTAGATTTCTCTTATAAAAGTTCTGTAGCCTTACGACATTACTTAAACTTCAACAAAAATTATTTGAAAGGATCAAATAGGGTCTCTAATCATGTGAAAATAAGAGTTCAGTATGATGGATATAGAGATAATTCCCCAACATAATTAAAAAGTAACTTGAAAGACTTGACATGAAAGTAGAACTTTGAAAAGAATGAGAAGGGTGAAAGAATCCCCTAAAAAATTCGACAGCCTAACGACACCACTTAAAACATCAAAATACTGAATTGAAGAGATAAAATGGGGTCTCTCATCATATTAACATAAGAGCCCAGTATGATAGATATAGAGATCATACCCCAACATAAAAAAAAGGATCTTGAAAGAATTGACATGAAAGTAGAACTTCAAAACGAGTAGGGTGAAGAACCATTTAAAAATTCCGCAGCCTAACGATGCCACTTAAAACTTCAAAATACTGAATTGAAGAGATCAAATGGGGTCTCTCATCATATGAACATGAGAGTCCATTATGATTGATATAGAGATCATGCCCCAACATAACAAAAAGGAACTTGAATGAATTGACATGAATGTAGAACTTCAAAACGAGAAGGGTGAAGAACCACTTAAAAATTCGGCAGCCTAACGACGCCACTTAAAACATCAAAATACTGAATTGAAGAGATCAAATGGGGTCTCTCATCATATGAAAATAAGATTCTAGTATGATAAATTTAGAGATCATACCCCAACATAATAAAAAGGAACTTTAAATACATTACATGAAAATAGATCTTGAAAAATGAGAAGGGAGAAAGAATCCGTTACAAAAAATTCGGCAGCCTAACGGTGCCACTTAAAACATCATAAAAAAAAATAATGAGAGTAAGAGGGGATATCTCATTATATGAACATGAAAAGGGCAGTAAGAGGAGTATAAAAGAACATCCTCCAACATAAGAACATGGAGCATAAAAGGAATGACATAAAAGAGATTACATGAAATTAAACAGAGAGGTCAGATCCCTTACCTTAAAACGTAACTCTTAAAACTCAAAGATTTGGACCTTGAGGGCATGGGGGAACCTTGTGAGGACTCCTTGGGATGTAAGGAGACCAGAAATTCGTTGGGGGAGAGTGGGGAGTCGAATGGATGATAGGATGGCTTGATATTTATAGGGAAAGTGAGGGGACAAGGCATTAATGGCCAAGGGACACCTCATTAGTGGTTTTGGAAAAACCAGGGGCTTGCCCATGGTATTTGCCCATGGTATTGGCCACTTGGGAAACCTCATACCTTATCTTACTATTCATAAGTCGAAAATATTGATTACATACTTAATAAATCATTTAATGAGGTCATTAAACACCCGTAACTTAAAAACTGTATTTTCACTATTCATCGAAAATTCAACTTTCTCATAATAATCCCAAAATTTCACCTTAACCAAATATCGATGCTCTGATTTCAGAAATGAAATCCATTTTATAAAAATAATTTTCTAAATATTTTTAATTAAATTTTTAATTAAAAACACTATTCATCGAAAATTTATTTTTTTCAGAAAAATCCCCAAAAATTACCTTAACATAATATCGATGCTCTGAGTTCAAAAATGAAGTCCATTTTATAAAAATAATTTTCTAAATAATTTTAATTAAAATTTTAATTAAAAAACACTATTCATCCGAAAAAACTAATACTTGAATAATAATTTATTAAACCCTTATATAACCATTTTATTGAATCACATTACTCAATGAAAGTGCCTAGCTTATTTTAATACTTTCTTTAAGTGATATTACTAATCTATTTGGACACATTATTAATCCTAATCATAAAATCACTATTCATAATTCACTATTCATCAAAAATCATGTTTATCTTATTAGACTCAAAATTTCGTACTGAACATAATTGTAGAAGACCATTTTTTGAAAATCATTACACATTTTTAATTATTTAAGGTTTATATAAAAATTTTTAAAATATCCTTTTTCTAAAATTCATCAAAAATATGCATACTATATTTATCCGGTCATTTGAAAATTCATAAAAGGAATCGAAATTTTTATTTAAAACAAAGGATTACACAAGACAGTTACGGTCTCCTTACATAGCCCCTTATCACACCAGCATAGGACCTAAGTGTAAGGTGTGCTAAGGTGAGATAATCCAAGGGAGTCTCGACCAACATCGCACGAGTAGTAATTTCTATCAGTTTGAACTTCTCGCGAAGGCGATCCCGTTCTAGCTTTATACGATGAAGTTCAGCTTGGGTTTGGTCCAGGGCAAAGCCCAGTGGCGCTACCTCCTTCCCAAGTTCTGTTAGATGGGCTTCGATCGGTCCAAGACTACTGGGTGAGGCCATCGAATCTTCTTTCTATATTAATTAACCAATATTCCTTGTATTTAGAGACAATAGTCAAAACGTTTAGTTTCCAGCGGTCATATTGACCAATGGTCAAATAACAGTCAAAACCCAACAGCCTCATTTTAATTATACTCATGTTATCAAATGAAACATTTTTGTTGAGTATAAAAATAATATAAAATAACACATCAAATTAGGAAACAATATTTATTTAAAAATTCGGGTCGTTACAAAAGAACCCTATTTCACCATCTATCCATTCAATGGAAAACGAAATCACCGCACGTGCGTACGTACGGAATACCGTCTCCACACCGTGGTGTAATCTATTTTCCACCACCACATTACTTGGATGGGTATAATGGTGTAAATAATAAATATATATGATTATTTTAAAGTGATACTGATTCTAAAATAGTATATATACACTCCAATAAAATATCACGATCATGGGAACGATATCATCGCTCGTGCATACGTACGAAATACCGTCTCCACGATGTGATGCGACTCGTTCTACATGATCTTCATTTCATAACGATTATATAAATGAATTGAATGAATGAATATGATATATATTACACTAATACCATTCTGTAAATTAGTTATCTATGACCTAAAAAGAATAATAAGAATTTATTTGACAAAACACGCAAAAGAACAAAAAGTAATAAACACCCGAATAACAAGTAGCAATGAAATATTACTAATAATAAGCTAATAATATGACCATATATGATATCATAACAATGAGTATGATTCTGGAATAAGTCAATGACATTATTTAAATCATTATACTGGAGGTTCGGTCACATATGAAGCAAATCAGACCTAAGGTAAGGGAAAATCTCGCAATCTCAATTTTTATCTGAGATTGTTTAATCTTCAAAATTTACTGGGGAATACTTATCATCCACATCCATGATTCTTCAAAATGTAATTTTTATATACTTCTACAATAGTTTATATCCAATTTTACCCTTTGGTGGGTTTTTAGTAAAAGATATGAAAGGAATATTTTGTCATTTTTCGTACGAGGTACTTTTTGACTTTTCCGACAAAAGTTAAGGAATATTTTGTCATTTTTCATACGAGGTAATTTTTGACTTTTCCGACAAAAGTACGAGAAGAATGTTTTTTTAACTTATACGGAATGAATGTATTTTTAAAACATTATTTTCAAGAAGATTCCTTTACAAGTTTTGAAATTTATTTTTTATCAAATACTTTTAGTTTAAAATTTTATGACATGTTAAGAAAGGAAAAATGTTTTTAAAGTAGAAAGGATATTTTCCTCAAGAATGGAGTTCAAGTGTTTTATAAAAATTATTTTCCATCTAAGATAATATAGGGCTTTGTTTCTATCCACATTTTTACATTTATTTGATTATGTTATGATGGAATTATTTTTATGATGTCCTTTTATCTTATATAGATCATGTTATGATGGCATGATGTTTAAGATTACCATTTATATTACATGGGTTATGAAATGATGTATGATTTTTTTGATTTTGTGGCACACATAAGAATGGTATCATTATGAGATGGGTGGGACCTATATATCCCTCCAATGCATTGGTTAAAGATTTTATATATCATGAGATAGACATGGCTGGAACGGTAGGTTAAATCGGTTCAGTGAAACAGGACTGAAACGAGGAATGAACTCGGTTTAGAATGGGACTTTGTCCACTAAGATAGTCTTGGCAATGAGTGTTGACTAATAAGAAATGATTCTCTATGATTATGTGTGTATGCCACAAAGCTTCATGTTTTATGTTTTGATTATTATGATTACATTTCACTACCATGATTTATCCCATGTTATGAAATTATGATATCTTTTGCAGGGTATGATTTCCAAATTTTATGTTCTTATGAATATGATGTGATTGATATTTCTTTTGTTTACCCTTACTGAGCATTTGAGGTCACCTTTTTGTATGTTTTCTTTCCCCAGGTCAGGGAGAAGGTTATTAAGTAAGATATGCCAAAAGGGACTATAGATATGATGAAATAAATGGGAGACAATGTAGACCCTTAGTGAACCAGTTGTTTGTGTTTCCCAATTTCTAATGACACTATACCTATACGGTCCTTTTGTGGTTTTGTTATATGTTGTAATAAGTGTACTTCAATTTTGAATTATTAAAAATGTATGTAAAGTATGGGTCGTTATAGTTGGTATCAGAGGAACGGTATAATCAACCTTTGGAAACTAGGATGTGAATTCCTTAGTAAGAATCATAAGGATAAGTATAAGCATAGAACACAATATTAGTGTTTTATAAATGGCCATGAATAACCTAGGATAAGACCTTAAGTGTGAAATTTTATTCTTGATTATGTAGTTTTCCTATTATAATTCGGTTTTCTCACACTATTCTTCTTGGTTTTAGTCAATGGCTGGAACCCTAAGGAACCGTGTTAATGAGAAATGTGACGGGCAATGCAATGATTGTCTCCCTGAGCAACCAAACGTTATGGGAGTTGGAATGAAAAATCTTGTAGCCATGCTCACTCAACTTTCTCATGCTATGAATCATGCAGGACTTCCAAACAAGCAATGGAAGGAGAAAAATTCTGTTGAATCCTTCATGAGGCAGCGTACACCTTCATTCAGTGGGTCTACTGATCCATTAGTTGATGAACAATGGATTAGTACTATGGAAAAGATATTTTCAGTTCTTCAATGTTCTTAACATGATAAAGTCATCATAGTAGTGTATCATCTGGAAGGTGATGCTGATCAATGGTGGAATCATATCAAGAATACGAGGTAAAGAGATGAAATTGAGTCCATGGAATGGGACGAGTTCACAAACTTATTTTTCAATAAGTACTTCCCTCGTATTCTCCGAACAAAGATGGATAAGGAGTTTCTTGAACTATGGCAAAAAGATTATGAATCTGTTGGTACCTTTGAAGAAAATTTTACATGATTTTAAAGGTACGCTTCTGGTATTATTATCCAACCAGAGAGTAAGATCAATCGATTCTTTAGTGGCTTAAAACCAAGTCTTCGAAGGGCGTTAGCTATAAGGGACTTCAATAGCTACGAGGAAATAGTTCGATGTGCTCTCAAAGTTGAGATGGAGATTGGAGTAACCCATCAGTCATATGGGTATGATAAGAAGAGGAAAATGGATTTCAAAGGAAAATCTATAGAGAACACTGAAAAGAAGATGAGTTTTCCCTTATGCTCAAAGTGTGGAAGGAAACATAGAGGGAGTTGTCTTAAATGGACAAGTAAATGTTTCAAATGTGGAAAGGAAGGTCATCGGGCATTTGAATACCGCAATGATGGGAAGAAGATGTCTAGTGATGCGAACAATGAAAAGGCTACACAGAGTGCACATCCTACACTTCATTGTTACAAGTGTAAGAAAATGGGGCATTATTCCAATCAATTCTCTAATCCAAGGGTTGTTGATGATGATCGACGTCAACAAACTCTTAAGGCTAAAGACACAGGAAAGTCACATGCAATTTCTATCAGCGATGTGGAGTACGATAACAAAGTGGTGAAAGGTACACTTACCATCCACTCTAAAGTAGAAATTTTTTTATTTGATTCTAGATCCACCCACTCCTTTATTTCTGAAGAATTTTCTAAGGGTATCACTGTATTACCTCAACAATTAGATGTTGAGTTAGCTGTGACAACCCCTAATGGCACAACAGTCGCATAAAATGTTTATAATTCTTCTCCGATTGATGTTTGTGGGAAAATGCTTCCTAAAAATCTTATGAGCCTTCCTATAGTGGAATTGGATGTGATTCTTGGCATGGATTTCCTTTCTCTATATGGAGCTCATATCAATTTCCAAAGAAGGGAAGTCATATTTCATATTCCAGATCATTCTTTGATCATCTATCGATGCAAGGATAAACATAACCTTCCAGTGGAAATTTTGTCCATCTTATGGGTATTGATTCCACTAAATGAAGGTTATTTATCTTAAATGGTTGGTGAGAAACTCACAATAATGAATATTCCCATTGTACGAGAGTTTGATGATATCTTTCCGGAGGAGTTGTTGGGTCTTCCACCAAATCGTGAAGTTGAGTTCTCAATAGAACTCGTACCGGGTGCTTTAACTATTTCAAAGACACCTTATAAATTGGCCTAAATTGAGTTGTAGGAATTGATGAAGTAACTCCAAGAGAATCTTGATAAGGGGTTCATATGCCCTAGTGAGTCACCTTGGGGATCACCTGTTCTGTTAGTTAAGAAGAATGATGGATCAATGAGACTCTGCATTGATTATCGTGAACTTAACAAGATCACTATCAAAAACAAATATCATCTCCCGAGCATTGATGACTTATTTGACCAACTATGTGGCGCTCAATACTTTTCCAAGATTGATCTTCATTCAGGGTATCATTAATTAAGGGTCAAAAGGGAAGATATACCAAATACAACATTCCGTACAAGGTATGGACACTATGAATTTACAGTGATTCCATTTGGTCTTACTAATGAACTTTCTATCTTCATGGATCTAATGAATATAGTCTTTAGAGACTATCTTGAGAAGTCTATGGCAGTCTTTATAGACGTTATTCTAGTCTATTCAAAGAGAAAGGAAGAACATGAATATCACTTGAGAATTATATTGAAGACCCTGAGAAAGTAGAAGCTTTATGCCAAATTTACCAAGTGTGAATTTTGGCTTAAAAACATTCATTTTTGGGTCACATAATCTCAAAAGAGGAGATATATGTGGATCCAGCAAAAACAGAGGTTATCGAAAGATGGTTGAGACCAACAACAGTAACTGAGATCTGATGTTTTATTGGATTGGCTGGATATTATCGACGTTTTGTGAAAGATTTCTCATGATTATCTAATCCACTCACCATGTTGACTCAGAAAGGAGTTAAGTTTGTTTGGACGGAGGAATGTGAAGAGAATTTCAAGGAGTTGAAAAGAAGGTTATCCAATGCACCTGTACTCACACTTCCTTGTAGTGGAGAAAGGTTTGTGATCTATAGTGATGCATTGAAGAAGGTATTGGGATGTGTTCTTTTGCAAAATGATATGGTGATAGCTTATGCCTCACGACAGTTGAAAATCAACGAGCAAAATTACCCAACTCATTTTTTGGAGTTAAATGCTGTAATCGTTGCATTAAATATTTGGAGGCATTATCTTTATGGAGTAAGGTGTGACATTTATACTGATCATAAAAGTTTAAAGTATATTTTCACACAAAAGGAGCTGAATATGTACCAAAGAAGATGGTTGGAGCTGATTAAGGATTACGACTGATCAATCAATTACCACCATGGGATATCAAACAAGGTGGCAGATGCATTAAGTCGACAAGACCATGCCAGTTTATCCATGATGAGGATCACAAAAGATTAAATATTTTTGGATTTACAAAGGATGGATCTTGGAATTATAATGGAAGGGGAAAAATCATATCTTTCTCAAATTAATGTTCAACCATCTATACATGTGAATATTAAAGAGGCACAGAAAGAAGATTTAGAGTTACAAAAGAAGGTGAGAAATGTTTCTAAATTCAACCTTCATTGTGATGGGATAATAATGTTTAGGAATCAGGTTTGTGTTCCTCCCATCCCCGAATTAAAGAAGGAGCTGCTGGATTAGGCTCATAGTTCTTCATTCTCTATTCATCCTGGAAGCACAAAGATGTATAGGGACCTGAATGAGTACTTCTAGTGGGATGGCATGAAAAGAGATGTTGCTGAATATGTCTCTCGATACTTGGTTTGTCAGTAAGTTAATGCTGAGAGACAGAAGTCTAAGGGGATGTTACAACCATTACCCATACCAGAATGGAAATGGGAAAACATTACTATGGACTTTGTCACAGGACTTCCTAAAACATCCAAAGTCAATAATTCTATCTGGGTCATAGTTGATCGTCTTACAAAGTCTGCACACTTCATTGCTATTATAGAGGATTTCTCTCTAGATCAGTTTTCCAGGATATATGCAAAGGAAGTGGTAATATTTCATGGAGTACCACTTTCTATTATATCTGATCGGGATCCGAGGTTTACCTCAATGTTTTGGAGAAGTCTTCAGCACACTCTGGATATATAATTGAGTTTCAGCACTGCTTGTCATCCTTAGACAGACGGCCAGTCTGAGAGGACAATTCAATCTCTAGAAGATATTTTGAGAGCTTGCTCTATGGATTTCAAAGGTGGTTCGGATCAACACCTACCTTTGGTGGAATTTTCTTATAATAATAGCTTTCACTCCAGTATTCAGATGGCTCCTTATGAAGCTCTCTATGGAAAGAAATGCAGGAATCCAACTTGCTGGGATGAAGTTGGGGAAAGAAATTTATTAGGACCTTATCTTGTTGATGAGATGGCAGAAAAGGTCCGATCTATTCAACAACACATAAGAGAAGCTCAGAGTTGACAAAAAAGTTATGCCGACAACGGAAGAAAAGACATAGAGTTTGAAGTGTGTGATAAAGTGTTCTTACAAATATCTCCTTGGAAGAGAGTAATGAGATTTGGAAAGAAGGGAAAGCTAGTCCCTAGGTATATCAGTCCGTTCAAAATTCTGGATCATGTTGGGAAGGTAGCTTACTAATTGGCGCTTCCACCGAATCTCTCTCAAGTTCACGATGTGTTATATGTATCTCTCAGGAGAAAGTACATACCTGATCCTTCACATGTACTCAGCTCAGAATTTGTACCACTAGAACAAGATCTTTCTTATGAACAACAGCTGATAGAGATTCTCGATCATAGTGAAAAAGTCCTACGGAACAATACCACTTGCTTGGTGAAAGTTTTATGGAGGAACCACCAATTAGAAGAAGCTACATGGGAGCTTGAGGATATGATGAGGGAGAGGTATCCTCATCTTTTTGTTACAAGTGACGAATTTCGAGGGCGAAATTCATTTTAAGGGGGGTAGAATGTAACACCCGATACATTTATAAGAAATATTTTGTTTTTATTTTAATCATCAAAGGAATCTTTCACTACACACAACACTAGCATGGCTTGCTTTACACGCAATCGTGACCTTCCTTGATAGCTTGCATCGTACGCAATACCGAGTTTCACTAAACAACGATATGCTATTAAAATATTATTAAAACTAGGCGTTATGAATAGTAATAACCACTTTTTGAAATTTTGTAAATTTTATTTTTCAAAATGGACTTCGTTTTGTATTCGGAATATCGAAATTAGCCTAGAATTAAATTTTGGTATTTTTCTGAAATCTTTCAATTTTTGATGAATAGTGAAAACACTGGGTTACTATTTAAAAACCGACTTTTTATTTAAAGAAATACTAATATTATTTATTTTAGGTAAAAATTGATACATAATACCTATATAAGTTCAATGTAATTCATTGGAGTAATTTTATAATAATTTTAGATATATAAAAATTTTATTGAACTTTTCAACATATTTTACCCACCTCCTAGGAGAATTTGCAAATTTACATAAAACATAATTTTACCGCTTCTGTGAGTGAGATTTCAAAAATCTGAGTGACATTGTTGATGTCAGTAAGTAAAATGTGGTTCAATGAGATGAAAATAATTTTTGGTGAATAGTATCTTTTTTACTTTTATTTACCACGGTTAAAAGTAAATATGGTAATTAAGAGTAAAAATGATATTATTATTACCCTAACACATGTCCTAATTCTATTGTATAAGTTTAATTCGACCCAAAACAATCTTAGGAATAAAATATGACCATTTAGGCCCACTTGGATTATATTAGGACATTTATTATTAATTTATTTAAAGAAGGGTTAAAATAGTTAAAATCAAAGTTTAATAAGTAAATAATTTTTAATATAGGATTATACATGAGATAAATTCAACTATAAGTATTCATTAGAAATCTAAAAAGATTTCCTACATAATGGTATTTTATTTTTAATTTTTAGACATTAAATAATTTAATTTATTTATGACACAAAGATGATGCAGTAATTATCTTATTAATGAAATATTGACATAATTTATGTTATAACTACCCAAATAAATATAATTTGAGACTTTTTATGAATTCCACTAATTTTCTAGGTTAATATGAAATGTTAGTATTGATTTAATTAAATTTTTTTGAACTAGTATTTCTGTTATGATTTTCAAAAAAAATCAATTACTGAATAGTGTCAAAATAGACATAAAATAGTTTTTTAAAAAAATATTATATTATTAAATGTTATTTTATTCCGAAAAATCTAAGGTTCGGACAAATGACTTAGATAAGGGTATATATATTAATAATAAACAACTTGGGGGTCATGTGGCTTGTCATAGTAATTTTATTAACCTTATAGAGTATGAACACAAGAAGACACGGAAAAAGTAAAATTATTTAACTTAAAGTTAAATCTAAATGATAAAGTTAAAATAGGAACCTAATCTTGTATAAATTCTATTGTATGAGATTATTTCGAACCATACCCACCTTAGCTTCTAAATAAATCAATTTTAAGCTATTTAAAACCGAATATGACTTTATAATAAAATAATATTTTTAGTTTTTCCAAAGGTGCCCCTCTCCTCCCTTATAAAAGGGCACCTCCTCCCTCTCTTCCTCACACCACTTTGAGCCTTCATGCTCGGCCGAACCCTACCAATTTCTCCTCTCCACTTCCCTATAAAAATCCTAGAGGATCTGGTATTTTTCAAAGATGAATGTTTTTTCCCTAAAAGAAGGTCTCAAAGAAGCGCTTCAAAGAAGAGGTAATGTCCGTTACCGATTCTATCAACTTTATTTATTATTCCACTTCTTCTTCTTTAGTAGTTTCATTATGAATTAATAACATCAGTATCACTCATATAATGATATTTTATTATATGTATGAAACAACCCTATTTCACCATCTATCCATCCTACAGAAAACAAAATCACCGCGCGTGCGTACGTACCGAATACCGTCTCATGCCGTGGTGTAATCTATTTTCCACCACCACCTTACATGGATAAGTATAATGGTGTAAAGACTGAATATATATTATTATTTTAAAGGGATATTGATTCTTAAATAGTATACATACACGCCAATTCAATTTCACGATCATGGGAACGATATCATCGCTCGTGCGTACGTACGGAATACCGTCTCCACGATGTGATGCGACTCGTTCTACATGATCTTCATCGCATAATGATTATATAAATGAATTGAATGAATTAATATGATATATATTACACTAATACCATTCTGTAAATGAGATATCTATGACCTAAAAATAAGATTAAGAATTTATTCGACAAAACACGCATAAGAACAAAAAGTAATAAACACCCGAATAACAAGTATCAATGAAATATTACTAATAATAAGCTAATAATATGACCATATATGATATCATAAAAATAATTATGCTTCTAGAATAAGTCTATGACATTATTTAAATCATTATACAGGAGGTTCAGACACTTACGAAGCAAATCATACCTAAGGTAAGGGAAAATATCGCAATCTCAATTTTTATCCGAGATTGTTTATACTTCAGAATTTAATGGGGAATATTTATCATCCACATCCATGTTTCCTCAATATTTAATTTTTATATCCTTCTAGAATAGTTTATATACAATTTTACCCTTCGGTGAGTTTTTAGTAAAAGATATGAAAGGAATCTTTTGTCGTTTTTCGTACGAGGTACTTTTTGACTTTTTTGACAAAAGTACGAGAAGAATGTTTTTTTAACTTATACAGAATTAATGGATTTTTAAAACATTATTCCCAAGAATCTTACATTAAAAGTTTTCAAGTTTATTATTAATCAACTTATTTTAGTTTAAAATTGTATGACATGTTAATAAAGGAAAAATGTTTTTGAAGTAGAAAGGATATTTTCCTCAAGAATGGAGTTCAAGTGTTTTATAAAAATTATTCTCCATCTAAGATAATATAGGGTTCTGTTTCTATCCCTATTTTTACATTTTTTTGATTATGTTATGATGGAATTACTTTTATGATGTCCTTTTATCTTATATGGATTATGTTATGATGGGATGATGTTTATGATTCCTATTTTTATTACATGGGTTATGCAATGATGTATGTTTTTTTTTATTTTGTGGCACACATAATAATGGTATCATTATCAGATGGGTGGGACTTATATCTCTCTCCATTTCATTGGGTAATGATTTTATATCTCATGAGATAGACATGGCTGGAACGGCTGGTTAAACCGGTTCAGTGAAACATGACTGAAACGAGGAATGAACTCGGTTCAGAAATGGACTTTGTCCACTAAGATAGTCTTGGAAATGAGTCTTGACTAATAAGAAATGATTCAATATGATTATGTGTGTATTCCAAAAAGCTTCATGTTTTATGTTATGATTATTGTGATTACATTTCACTTCCATGATTTATCCCATGTTATGAAATTATGATCTCTTTTGCAGGGTATGATTTCCGAAATGTTATGTTCTTATGAATATGATGTGATTGACATTTCTTTTGTTTACTCTTACTAAGCATTTGAGATCACCCTTTTGTATGTTTTCTTTCCCCAAGTCAGGAAGAAGGTTATTAAGTATGATATGCCAAAAGGGACTATTGATATGATGAAATAAATGGGAGACAATGTAGATGCTTTATGAACCAGTTGTTTATGTTTCCTAGTTTCTAAAGACAGTATACCTATATGGTCCTTTTATGGTTTTGTTACATGTTGTAATAAGTGTACTTCAATTTTGAATTATTAAAAATGTATGTAAATTATGGGTCGTTATTATAAATGCATTTATAATATTACATAATCATTTAGTGGTAAGGAATGAAATGTACCGTTCATGGAGACGGTAAGCCGTACGTACGCATGAACGCTACTTTCATTTCTATGTCATATTAATGGAATTAAAACTAAATGAGAGGTATTCATATATTAATTCCAGAACTATATTTATCACTTAGATGTTACATAAATCATATATATTTATTATATATATGTACATATAATAGTACATTACATTTGGGGATAAGAAATTAAATGCATCGTTCATGGAGACGGTAAGCCATACGTATGCATGAACCCTACATTCATTTCTATCTCATACTTTAATGGAATTAAAACATAATGATAAATAATAGTATTATAATTCCAGTATGGTATCATATATAATATCATTAAATCTATCCTTTATATGTACCACATATGGTATTAACGAATCAAATCACTTTGAGGGGGCGGTAGTCCACACTTCCTAAAATGATGATATCGTGTATACCCATAATGTAAGCCATAAAGGTTTGCCATAAATGGAAATTACAGATGCTTAAGAAAAAAATAAACATATTATATATCATATATAAATATAGTGACATCTTAATGGCCACCATTGAAGGTGTTAGAAGAATATTGAACAATCATCGTTCGTGAGGTAGAAATTCTCCATCCACAGAAACAGTATGTTTTTAACCATTAGATGTAGGTGTATGTAAGTGTAGCTCAAATAAATCTTATAAAAAAATCCTACTATATTGAATATAATGGAGTTGTTACAATAGAAATTAATAAAAAGAGTTTAGGGGGTTGGAGAAGCAAAATAAAACATAAGAACACAAGAGAAGACAATACCTTTAAATCAGGTAACTCTTTTTGATTTGACCTCAAAGGCTTCCTTGGGACGACTTCTGCCCAAAGTTAGGCTTCTAGGATTAATAGAGGGATGTGTAGAGACAAAATGAGCAGGGTTTGGCCGATTCAAAAGCTTGAGAGGTGTGGGTAAGGAGGTAGAGGTGGGGGCTTTTATAAGAGGAGAGGAGGGGCACTCTTGGAAAGTTACAAATTTTACTTTATTTTCAAATGAGTTTCGGATTTTAATGGACCCACATTGATGTATTTAGAGGATAAGGTGATAAGGGTACGAAATATAATCATCCAATAGGTCTTTGACAAGTTTAGGTCATAGATTGTACATTATCTTTTTATTTTATTTAAATCATTAAATAATGATGTAGTCGCTGAATCATCATAATGTCATAAATAATTTAATTTATTTAATGTCTAAAAATTATAAAAAAATACCATGATGTAGGAAATCTATTTATCTTTAAAATGACTATTTATAGTCCAATATATAATTTATTTAGACAAAATTAAAAATGTTTTACTCAGGTGATAGATTCTTTGTTATATTTAACTTTCTTTAACAATAAAAAGGTAAAAAGTCACTTTCACACAAAAGTGATTCCATGGGGTCCCCAAGTTTGGCACAAGGCATACCATGGTTGGAAATGAGACAACCAGTAGCATTAGGACACATGTCGGTGTAATTTTTTATTATTATGATATTATTTTATTATCCTTAACTACCCGATTACTCATCAATCAAGATAATTAAAGATAATTACCGTCGTTGCTATTCATAATGTCCAAAAACAAAAGAGAATTGATTACAGAATTTGGACCTTCTGATTCCAAATATGTAATCCATTTTACCAAATTCCAAACATATAAATTTCAATAATTAATTTAAAATAATTCCCGTTGTCCAAACAAATAGTGGGTTTTTTTTAAACAATATCTATGAAAAGTTTGGCATTAGTTTGTTCCCAATTCCAAAGTTAAAATTATACTAATGACCACCATTGGATTAAATGTTAAAAATATATTCTAATTACACTTTATGTCCAATTAAAAATATAATCTAACCATATAAATAAATTATATTAAAAATAGGTTTTGAATTAAAATACAACATTTTCACTATTCATTAAAAAAATGAACATTATCAGAAAAATACCAGAAATTTATACAAAGTAAATTTCAATGTCCCAATCATAAATAATAAGTTTATATTGACAAAATATAGCTTATAAAATTGTCAAAAGATATATTTAAAAATAGTTCTCCATCAAAAGGCGGAAAAACAATCTTTTAAAAATATTAGAGTATTTAATGCTTTAGGTTGGATTTATTCTAATTTTAAGATTCTAAAACACTATCTAATTAATAAATAGACATAGATAACTATATCTATTATTCATTACTTACTTGGGATGTTACATCCTTACCTCCATTAGAAAATTGCATCCCCACAATTTATTTACTTATCGAATATGTGGGGGTATTTATCCCTCATTGCATTTTCAGATTCCCATGTTGCCTCTTCAATCATGTGGGTTTTCCACAAAAACTTTACTTGATGAATCACTTTATTCCGCAACACATGATCCCTGTGGTCAATTATCTGAACTGGTTGTTCCTCATAGGATAGATTATCTTCCAACTGAACTACCTTTGTACTCAAAACATGAGATGGATCTGGCATATAATTTCTCAACATCGAAACATGAAAAACATTGTGTACCTGAGATAAAATCTGAGGTAAAGCCATTCGGTATGCAACTGATCCAACTCTCTCCAGGATTTCATATGGTCCAATGATCCTTGGACTCAACGTTCCTTTCATACCATATCGCATCACACTTTTCCATGGTGATACTTTGAGAAAAACATGATCACCTACCTCGAAAGATAGATCCTTCCTCTGGTTATCTACATAACTCTTCTGCCTTCTCTGAGCTGTTCTCATGTGTTTCTGAGTCAACCGAACCTTTTCTGCCATCTCTACTACCAATTCTGGTCCCATCAGCTTCCTTTCACCCACATCATCCCAGAAATCTGGAGTTCGACACCGCTTCCCATATAACGCCTCAAATGGTGCCATCTGTATACTGGAATGAAAACTGTTATTATATTGAAGTTCAACCAAAGAAAGATGTTGAATCCAACGTCCCTGATAATCCATCGAACAAGGAAGTAGCATATATTCCAAAGTATGAATTGTTCGTTCTGACTGCCCATATGATTGAGGATGAAAAGATATACTAAAATTTAATTTAGTACCCAACGCCTTCTGAAGGCCTTTCCAAAAGTTATAAGTAAACCTGGTATCACGATCAGATACAATGGAGAGAGGAACTCCATGTAACCTGACTATCTCTTTAGGATACAAGCGGGAAAGTTGATCTAGGGTAAAAGTATCTTGTATAGTAAGGAAATGAGCAGATTTAGTCAAGCGATCAACAATAGCCCAGATTGCATTATTACCTCGAGGTGTCTTCGGCAATCCCACAACGAAGTCCATGGATATATTTTCCCATTTCCACTCTGGATCTGGTAAAGGCTGAAGCATACCTTTCAATAACTACCACTCTTCTTTAACCTTTTGACAAGTCAAACACTTCACTGTAAAATCAGAAATCTCTCTTTTCATTCCATCCCACCAGTAATACTCCTGCAGATCTCTGTATATCTTAGTACTTCTAGGATGAACTGAAAATAGAGAACTATGAGCTTCACATAACAACTCTCTCTTCAACTGTGAACCACAAGGCACACACAATCTCTTCCCAAATCTCAAAACACAATCATTATCAATGTTGAATTCATGCAACTTACCCCTCTGAACCAGCTCTACCTTTTTCTGCAACTCACTGTCTTGCTTCTGTGCTTGCTTGATTCTGTCTAATAGAGAAGATTTCACTGATACCTGAAACAAAACAGAAGGACATCCTGAACCAACAACTTCTATGCCAAAGTTCATCAAATACTTAACCAAAGGATCATGTTCCAAACACAACATTGTAAATGAAGCATTACTTTTTCGACTCAAATCATCAACCACTTTATTTTCTTTTCCTGGATGGTAATGAATTGTACAATCATAATCCTTGATTAATTCCAGCCATCTCCTCCGTCTCATGTTCAATTCATTCTGAGTGAATATATACGTTAAAATTTTGTGATTAGTATATATTTCACACTTTAATCCATACAAATGATGCCTCAAAATTTTTAAAGTGAAAACAACAACAGCTAATTCCAAATCATGTGTAGGGTAATTTACCTCATGAGTTTTCAACTGCTATGAAGCATAAGCAATTACCTGATCATTCTACATTAGGACACAACCAAGTCCTTTCAATGAAGCATCACTGTAGATAAGATACTCACCATTCCTGGAAGGTAGTGCCAAAACTGGAGCATGCAACAATCTTCTTTTTAGTTCCTGAAAACAATCATCACATTCGTTTGTCTAGATAAACTTAACACCCTTCCGAGTTAGCTTAGTCATTTGACTACATAACCATGGAAAATTTCTAACAAACCTTCGGTAATAGCCTACCAAACCAAGGAAACTACGAATCTCAGTTACATTTGTGGGTCTTGGCCATTCTTCAACAACCTTTGTTTTTGCAGGATCAACAGTTATCCCATCTTTAGAAACAATGTGACCAAGGAAAAAATTTTGTTGCAACCAAAACTCACACTTGCTGAATTTCCCATAAAATTTCTTTTCTTTCAAGGTTTTCAAAATAAAACTTAAATGTATTTCATGCTCCTCTTTACTTTTAGAAAACACCAAAATATCTTCAATGAAAACAACCACAAACTTATCCAAGAACTCATGGAAAATTCTATTCATTAACTCCATGAATAAAGCATGTGCATTGGATAGACCAAAAGGCATTACTACAAACTCATAATGGCCATATCTTGTACGGAACGCGGTCTTCAGAATATCTGCTTCCTTTACCTTGAACTGATGGTTCCGTGATCTCAGGTCAATCTTTGAAAAATAGTAAGCTCCCTGGAGCTGATCAAACAAATCATCGATATGAGGCAAATGATATTTTTTCTTAACAGTGATCTTATTCAAGGCACTATAATCATTTAAAAGTCTTATAGAACCATATTTCTTTTTAACAAATAAAACCGGATCACCCCATGGTGGTGTGCTAGGTCGAATGAAACCTTTCTCTAATAAATCTTGAAATTGCTCCTTCAACCCTAAAAGTTCAATTTGAGCCATTCGATAAGGGGGTTTTGAAATCAGCTTAGCATCAGGAACTAAGTCAACAGTAAATTCAACTTCTCGATCTGGTTTTATTCCAGGAAACTCATTGGGAAAAACATCAAGATTCTCATTTACCACTGGCACATCATCAATCTGAACAGTTACTTTATTTTCAACGATGTGTGAAAGGTAACATTCATTTCCATCTTTTACAAGTTTCTCAGCCTCTTGATATGTTATCAACAGTAAGGGTACATTCTTGTACAAAAACTGAAAGTCTTTCTGAAAAGAAACTTCTTTAGCTCTACATTCCATCATAACATTGTAAATAGAGAGCCAATCCATACCCATGATAACATCAAACTCTACTAGTGGTAAAACAATTAGTTTTGCAAGTAGGTTCTTTCCACAGATAAGGATAAGAAGATTTTTATAAACTATTTTTGCCTCAACATTTCCCCCAGGTATTTTTACCACAAGTTTAGGAGTCATTTCTTGAGATGGGATTCCCATTTTACTAGAAAAGGTTTCAGAGATGAAAGAATGTGTAGACCCCGAATCAAACAAAACACTGGCATAATATGAAAAAACAAACAATGTACCTGATAAAACTTCATTTGATGGCCCGACATCTGCTGAAGTAGTTGAAAAGGATTTCACCACCCCTTTTTGCTTGTATTCTAACTGCTTCCCATCACTCAAGCCCTTTTTCGGACACTTGTTTGCATAATGACCCATCTCATTGCACTTAAAACATTTCACTAACTGTAAATCGAATTTGGTCTTACAATAACCTTGATCTTTTTTAGTGCAATCACGAGCCTTATGCCCCATCTTACCAAATCAGTAGCACTTTCCAGAATTCATAAGACATTCCCCAACATGCCTTTTACCACATTTATTACAAACTGGAAACATATTTTTCTTACCATCATACTTTTTTGAAGAATTATTTCCTTTCACCTGCCACCTCGGTCTCTTCTTCTGTTTGTAGTTATAGAACACTTGATCATCGGCAAACTCCATTTCCACCTTCTCAGCACATCGAAAAAGCTCTTCATAACTTTTGAACTCACGAGAAGCCAATGAACTTCGATATTTTGTCTTTAATCCTGAGTAAAAATGATTGATTTTACTATCAAGGTCTCAGATAAAATGTGGAGCATACCTTGCCAATCGAGTGAACCTTTCTTCCTAGGTAGCCACTGAGTCTTCCTCTTGCCTCAATTCCAGGAATTGTTTTTCTATCCTAAGTCGAACAACCTTAGGAAAATACTTCTTAAGAAACATACCTTTGAATTCATCCCAGTCGAGAGCATCAATCTCATCAGTGTCCCTGATATTTTTAACCATCGACCACCACTGATCTGCCTCACCTTCCATAAAGTAAATAGTAAGACTAACCTTTTTATTGTCTAAACACCCCATGACATCGAAAATATTCTCTAGTTCTTTAATCCACCCTTCAACTAGAATAGGGTCTGATGATCCTCTGAATGATGGGGGATGTTGCCTCATGAAATGTTCCACCACTGACATGTTCCTCTGTGGTTGATATGGCTGATCTCGTGCATGGATACCACCGCCATTTATCGCTTGAGTCAACTGCGCCATTACTATGACAAACTGTTCAGTTCCAATTCTGACCATCCCAGGATGCTGACTCGGAAGGATATTTCCTTCTGTATGCCTTCCCAGCACTGCTTCCCTATTCCCTCTGCGGAAAACCATTCTGAACAAACATGTCTTAGATGAAGCAACATGGTAATCTTCAAATTCTATATCATTTCAATCATACCATAAAAAAATATATTTTTGGATAATCAATTAATAATATTCTAACTCATAAAGTTATCTAAACCTCCCTCTGATACTAACTATAAGGCCCCAGCCTTAAACCTTACTTAATCATGAGTTATTACAAGATTACACATTGAGGATCTTTCAGGTTTAGAGTTTTAGAGAATCAGATCATAAAACATGCATTACATACCACATTTAAACAAAGTGGTTACATAAAATATAATACTCATTTTTCCCATCAGCGGAAACATATTTAAAATAAAACATGGATTCATTCTTGACACTTCATTAACACTATCATCACATCATGTACCTTTCCCTTGACCTATGAAAAACATTTCAAAACCTTGGGATTAGCATAAAAAGCTCCGTAAGGGATATAAAATTATGAAATGAAAACATTAGTCCATGTATGAAATCATACTTTACTCATAAAACATAAGAACTTTGACATACCTCATCAAATCATGAATAAATTATATAAATCATAAGACATAAAGGAGACTTGAGGCATTCATAACATTCTTACATAGGGAGTAACCCTCTTGGTTATGTTTGGAACACCCATCACAGTATAT
The DNA here is from genome assembly GCA_963277665.1 of Viscum album. Taxonomy (NCBI): domain Eukaryota; kingdom Viridiplantae; phylum Streptophyta; class Magnoliopsida; order Santalales; family Viscaceae; genus Viscum; species Viscum album. The sequence goes on from OY728156.1 coordinate 325,838,785, forward strand.
TCCGTAAATCTCTTCAGAGAAACCTTAACGTTTAACCCCTTCGCGTTACCCAATGCATTGGAGAGCTATATTGGGCTCACCTGCCCTTAGTTTATCGTGGAACAACCCATCTTCATAACAAGGCCCAACAACCAAAACATAATCGTACCATATAATACATGCATAAAAGAAACATAACATTTCCACATTTCAATCACAAGATATCAATAAAACACATTGATAAAAAAAATTATGAAAACCATTTTCAATACAAAAATAAAATAAAAGTAAAACATGGTATTTATTTTGCATTTTTAAAAAAAGTTATGGCTTGTAGAGGAAGCCGAAACTCAAATAATGGTCATGGCGGCGGAGAAGTCGTTGTCGCCGCATACGTACGACAAAAAAACAAAATAAACATTCCTTTTGTCATTTAGTAAAATGATTCGTATAAAAAAAGATTCCTTTTTAATAAGCATAAAAGTAAAAGGGGTTTATACACCATATAAAAAAAATTTGTGTATAAAAAAGAATATGCCTCAATGAATGGAGATTGAGACGAAGTCCCATACATCGTATCCGACTTGACTTTATCGTTCTACAATCTCCTGAATAATAAACATCAGTTAATTTCTACTTGCTTAAGAACCTTTTTCAAGTTCATTATTTCTTTTATATCATTTATTACCATGTCATGAACACTATGTTATTATTTAAGTTTATAACTGTCGTTTTAATTATCATTGGTACTTGAGTCAATAATGATCCTATATTTACAAGTTGTTCACGTAGTCAAATATCTATTATCCCAAGAATGATATTCATGATGTTTATTCCATATATATCATATATATACAGTATATACATGAATTTATAATATTACATAATTATTTAGAGGTAAGGAATGAAATGCACCGTTCATGGAGACGGTAAGTCGTACGTACGCACGAACGCTACATTCATTTCTATGTCATATTAATGGGATTAAAACTAAATGAGAGATATGTATATTTTAATTCTAGAATTATATTCATCATTTATATGTTACATAAATCATATATATCCATTATATATATGTACTTATAATAGTACATTACATTTGGGGATAAGAAATGAAATGCACCGCTCATGGAGACGGTAAGCCGTACGTACGCATGAACGCTACTTTCATTTATATCTCATACATTAATGGAATTAAAACATAATGATACATAATAGTATTATAATTCCAGTATGGTATCATATATAATATCATTAAATCTATCCTTTATGTGTACCACATATGGTATTAACGAATCAAATCACTTTGAGGGGGCGGTAGTCCGCACTTCCTAAAATGAAGATATCGTGTATACCCATAATGGAAGCCATAAAGGTATTCAATAAATGAAAAATACATAAGCTTAAGGAAAACATAAACATATTATATATTATATATAAAATAAGTGACATATTAATGTCCACCTTTAAGGTGTTTGAAGTATATTGAACAATCATCATTTCGTGAGGCAGAAATTCTCCATCCACAGAAACAGTATGTTCATTAACCATTAGATGTAGGTGTGTGTAAGTGTAGCTCGAATACTCCTTATAACAACATCCTAGTATATTGAAGATACTGCAGGTGTTACAAAAGAAATTAATAAAAAGAGTTACGGGGTTGGAGAAGCAAAATAAAACATAATAACACAAGAGAAGACACTACCTTTAAATCGGGTAACTCTTTTTGATTTGAGCTCAAAGGCTTCCTTGGGAAGACTTCTGCCCAAAGTGAGGATTCTAGGAGTAATAGAAGGATGTGGAGAGACAAAATGATCCGGGGTTGGCCGATTCAAAGGCTTGAGAGGTGTGTATAAGGAGGTATAGGTGGGGCCTTTCATAAGAGGAGAGGAGGGGCACTCTTGGAAAGTTACAAAATGTTACTTTATTTTCAAATGAGTTTCGGATTTTAAAGGTCCCACATTGATTTATTTCGAGGATAAGGTGATAAGGGTTCGAAATATACTCATCCAATAGGTCTTTGACAATTTTAGGTCTTAGATTTTACATTATCTTTTTATTTTATTTAAATCTTTAAATAATGAGGTAATCGCTGCATCATCATGATGTCATAAATAATTTAATTTATTTAATGTCTAAAAATAATAAAAAAATACCATGATGTAGGAAATCTCATTATATTTCCAATTAATATTTATAGTCCAATATATCATTTATTTATACAAAATTAAATTTTTTTACTCAGGTGATACATTCTATGTTATATTTAACATTCTTTAACAATAAAAAGATAAAAAGTCACTTTCACACAAACTTTATTCCATGGGGTCCCCAAGGTTAGAAAAAGGCATCCCATGGTCGTCCATGAGACAACCAGTAGCATTAGGACACATGTTGGTGTCATTTTTTATTATTATGATATTATTTTATTATCCTTAACTACCTGATTACTCATTAATCAAGATAATTAAAGATAATTACCGCTGTTACTATTCATAATGACCAAAAACAAAAGAGTATTGATTATATAATTTGGAACTTCTGATTCCAAATATGTAATCCATTTCACCAAATTCCAAACATATAAATTGCAATAATTAATTTAAAAATAATTCCCGTTGTCAAAACAAATAGCGGGTTTTTTTGAAACAATATCTATGAAAAGATTGGCATTAGTTTATTCCCAATTCCAAAGTTAAATTAATCCTAATGACCACCATTGGATTAAATGGTAGAAATATATTCTAATAACACTTTAAGACCAATTAAAAAGATAATCTAACCATATAAATAAATTAGATTAAAAAGAGGTTTTGAAATAAAATACAACATTTTTCACTATTCATTAAAAAATGATCATTATCAGAAAAATACCAGAAATTTATCCAAAGTAAATTTCAATTTCCCAATCATAAATAATAAGATTATTTTGACAAATATATCTTATAAAATTGTTAAAAGATAGATTTAAAAATAGTTCACCATCAAAAGGCGGTAAAACAATCTTTTAAAAATATTAGAGTATTTCATGCTTTAGGTTGGATTTGTTCTCATTATAAGCCTCTAAAACAAAATCTAATTCATAAATAGACATAGATAACTATATCTATTATTCATTACTTACTTGGGATGTTACATCCACACATTAGTGGTCAGTGTGGATTTACATTGAATTCATGTACCCTTATTCAAATATAAAATCCTCTCCCAATATACGATACATAATTTTGTAGGGAACATTATTTATAATAATGTGTGGCTTTATTGTTATTGCCATAGGATAAGAAGTAATGGAAATATCTCAATTATTGGGACCTATTTCAAATGTACCATTTATAAAATTTTATTCATAACATTATAGGAAAACATAAACCCAATCCTGACCAATTCATGCCCAAATTCACAATTCCTAAAAAAGAATGATTCCTCTAAAAATTATAGTTCATTTCATGATATAATCATATCTTAATAGGAATCTTCGATCAATTAGTAATAAGATAATCCATCATCAAAGTAATCCTTCATTCTAACTATGCATAAAATTCGTCAAACATATGCTTTCATCACACGCCTCTACATGTGGCCTATAAAAAAGGAATTATCATCCCCAATAAAAAATCCTATAATCATAATATTATTTATAAAATGTTAATGGAAGACACTTTTAAAAAATTGTTTGCGATCATTTCATATATGATTTTCCCACCACAATCATTCACATCCAAGAACACTGTATCCCTGTATCCCAACCATCCCCCTTCAGTCCTAGATAATGTCCAAGCATTATTGACTGAATCATCATTAAAAGGATGATCCTTGATGGAAGAAATTAAATTCCATTCTAAAAATTATTGTATAATGACATTAAACATCAGTGAAATGTCTTTTCCACTGGACTTTGAACAGCATGGTCCTTATCTGTATCAAATGATATAATGATAACCATTTTTTTGTATGTCTTCTAAGAGGACCACAATTTTAGTTGCCGGTATCCAATCATGTCATTATAATAAAAACATTTTGTTGTTTACCTTCCATTATAGTGGGCTACATAGAGATTCTTAGATCTCCAATTCTTGGCATATCCCCTATATTATGAAAATATATATCCCATATATCACACACATTGCCCTAAAACTTTTTGGGAATTCCAACATGAGACCCACCATTAAAAATACCATTATTGGTGTAAAATGATATCCCCTCATCCACGCACTACACCAATCTAAATTTTATCTTCATTCCCAAAAAAAATTCCTTTCACAAACTACACTTCAGGGATTTATGAAATTTATATAATCACAAACACCTCATGTCCATCAGTAATCAGAGTGTTTTACTATAAGAGACCAATTTTTAAATATTCTTAGTACACATAAAAAATTTATTTGAATAATATTCTCCCAAATATGGTCATTCAATCAAACAAATTTTTATACCCAAGAAAAAATATGCTTATCTTTATATGCCCTAAAAATATCAAAATGGATGTTTCTTCTGGAATACAGCCCCTGATCTTTCATCACATAATTTCCCATTGTCATATCAGCATATCTAAAAATTTATAGATTATGAATTAAAATATCCAATATCATTAGATTTTTTTAGATTTTTTAGCCTACAATTCCTACTTGGGTCATTATCCCATTAACACATTGTCAATATATTTGACTTCAAACATCATTTTCTTTCTCCAATGATGTATGGACCAAAAATAAAAATGCATTGGGGTTTGATATTATCGTGGTTGAAAACGAAAAATGAAAATATTGGGAAAATGATTAGTCATAGGTCACTATATATTCCCTCAAAATGATTGATTAAAAATATACATTTGAAAAAAAATTAAACATGATAAGTTGAAGTCCCATAAATGTTAGCCAAAGAAAATGTATAGTCCCACACAATACGGTGTTTCTATATCTGAATTAGGGGATAAATAAGGGTGATGATGTAAAATACTAAATGTTTATAGGGAATTTCATGTGGTTGTTGGAACCAAAATTTTACGCCATTGTAAATTAAGTACTTCCAAAACCGTTCGATAGGAATGTCCATCTCAACAAACCAATATATTATCAAAATGTACTATCTTGCGATGCACCCATGAGAATTCCCTCATCACCGTGAAGGAGGGTAGCACTGATAGAAATCCCCCGAATCTGACACCCAACGCGGCTGTGGTGTGGAAGTTGACAGATGGATCTGCAAGTCGGACAGAGGTAGAACCTTTTAGAAATCCCATATCTCTTTCACGATGCACCTCAAATAATCGCGATACATAATTTACGATAAATAGCTGGATCACTCCACCTCCAGGTGATGGCTTCCTCTACCATTCGACATACAATCTCCCAAATCATGAAGCTATCGAGCACTACAAACCAGGTCAAAAATTAGATCATCCAAGGTTCATGATCATCATATTCCACATGTCTCCTTATTAATATTTACACATTACAAAGGTAGATATGACATTTGATAAGGAACACTCTTCCAACGGGCTTGGATTCCATGCAACTGTAGGGTCCCCATTCATTGAAAATCCCATTCTATTATAATGCCCTATTTCTTTAAAATTCATCAGAGATTCAACAGGCCTATCCTATTTAGGTACATTATATCAGGAGACTATCCTTCAAGTATCCCTCCAGGATAGCATGAAATGCTTTACTGGTCCCTCATGTGGTGTCTCATGTTACATTTTCAGATGTATATCTTTTCATCATTTGAATGATATTGGATTTTTATTTTTAGTATAGCCACATTAATATTAAACCCACTATGAAACACTCCCAAGAAATCATGAATTCTCTCATTACTATCTCCTTCTCTCCCCAAGGGTTAGAAATCTATTATGTATGTTCATGGTGTGAGGTTTGAGTCCTCCGTGACTGAGAAATAGGACAAAAACTAACCAGCACCATAGTCCTAATCATATGACGTTAACTTGTAGTCTATCCCCATGCTATACATGTAGGATGTCCATTGCTAGTAATTTTCAATGAAAATTCATCTCCAGAAAATTGGGAACATCCACACATGGAATTATATCCTCCTCACAAGGAATAAGATTCACCTTTGTTAGTTACTACATTGTAGCCCTACATCATCTGTTGTGAAATCATATTTCATGACGCTATTATCTGGTTTTCTATTTCCTATTATTTTTTTCACCGAGAACGACTCATTTTTTATTAAATTTTTGTAATTACTATGACACACATCTTCATCCTGGAATCCTTACTGGAGTAATCCCTAGTTTCCATCCATTTTGGATACTAACCATTCGTAAGCATCATCCCTCCTGAACAATGTGTGTTTTGATCCTTGTCGTCAAAGCACTGTATATTGGAAGACTACATGAGGTCCAATCCAAACCAATGGTTACCCCAATTTCTACCTCCTAGGGATGTACAGTACTGGTGTTACCTCTTCTATTTAAGGGACACATCCCATGGATCCCCTTCCATATGGTGTTTTAATCGATCCAATATGAACCACTTTATCCATAATCCTAATTGATTTTATTATGGGATGCCACATCCTAGTATTATCTTGAAATTTATCATCATTCTCCATTTACATGTACATTACACTCTTCGGTGACACAAACCCAATATCCATATATTTGGGTCACTCCCATCCATAATCCCCATCATGTCCCACTGGTTTTCTCAGTTAGAAATCCCCTACATTTCTTCATTACTATATGGACATTGATTCTTATCTTCTAAATAGGTTACGTATGATTCCTTTATCTGATTCAATCCCATCATCCATTCCAATCTTGGAAATTCCATAGAGTCTCCATATTGTAGGTGGATCGTGTCCCATCCCAAAGCTTAGACATCCTTCAGGTTCTTATCCATATTATCCTTTCTCACGGGACACCGTTTTAGGTGTCTCTTCCCACCATCATGAACTACACATGTACAGATCCCTATCTTTTAAACATTGTATCTAGGAATTTTCCATGATATAAAACCCAATATATATCAAACTCCATCTATTTATTCCATTCCACTCCAAAAAAATCATCCATCTACTAACTTATATCATTGACATCGCATGTCATCTATCTAGGAAATCCCAGCACATATGCCTCATTCACAAGATAGCTGCTCTTAGTAGTTCATGGATAGTCATGTTTCTTATTATTTACATAATCCATTATAACAATGTTGGTTTTTATAACTATATTAGTGTTTTAGGAATCTTTTATGAGTTTCAATAACATCCAGTGGTAATCCATGGTGTCCGCCTCATTAGGGTTCATCTAATTGAGCTTACCTCAGTGTTGTTCAGATCATTCTTCACAGTGTGAATCAATTTCATTAGGAGAATCACCAACATGTATCTTCTCTCATTGGGTGTTATGATCCATCCATATGAAAAAATTTCTTGATTTTCCCTATCATTGTGGAGCATCTCTCTCATCCACCTCCATCGAGAATCCAGACTAGTCCCTCTCTCACCATCTTTGAAAGACATTAAAAATATAGATTACCCTCTGTTAAACATGGGATTCCTAAGGAATCCCTCTGAATTCATTCCTCTATAATAATATACTATATGATTGATATGGATTCATCATGTTTCACTCCCTCAACAGTCACTCTTATGACGAATAATAAATTTGTTATAGTGTTCCTTCATCCATATGTGGCACTGATGTTAAATGTGATTACTCTCTTAACATAAGGTTTTCAACCTAACAAGACCCCTTTTAAAGTCTCGATTGAAGAAGTTCAATTGAACAAATATAAAAAAGAGATGGAACTAGGAATAGGATACTCAAAATAAGACTCAAATCAATGATGGATTCCCAGATGAGATTATAAATTTGAAGGAGATATATATTGAAGGAGTAGTTGAAATTCCTTCATAACATTTAGAACAAGGCGTTGACATCACAGAGAATGTGATGAATGTTGAACACCTTTATAAATAACTATTTAGAGGTAAAATTATTTCCCTTATAAAATATTTATAGTGTAGATGTGTGTGGAGGATTCACAATATCAAAAGGCGTCCAAAACAGTGGCCCCAATGAGATTAAATCTATTCTTGTAGGGTTTTATGTCCTTGAAACAACATTGTCCATATTCCAATTAATATCATTATAATTAATACACATTGACCCAAGGAATTTAAATTACTTAATCTAGTTATTATTTATTAATAGAATTATATGAAAAATATCAGAATATTATTAGATTGTTAATGAAAAAGATTTGTTTCATTCATTGAAATAAAATTATAATAACATATACATGTTATTGATTCTATGTCATAAATTAAAAAAGACCATCAAAACAACTTTTTTATTTTTGGAGGTTCTCCCAAGAACGATCAAGAGCTTTTTAATGCCTAGATAGTTGGCTATACTCATGTTCTTCGGCACGGTAGAACTCCTCTCCCATGGTTTCAATGGTATTATTCAATATTAGTTTATCCTCATCCCATGAATGATGATGTTTTATGATTTCCCTTCTGTTGGTAACCATTTCTTGTAGGATATGTAATATTTGAAGGGCTTCGACAGCAATAATTAGCATTTAATAATCTATTTTCACGGCACGATTGAGGTCCTCATGTGATAATTTGGTTCATAAATAATTGATTTTAGGGAGAATTATTACATTGATAACGAGTTCTTGTGTCATATGATATTTCTCTAATCAGTGAATGATATCATTCACATATACTAAATCAAGAAGTAATCATTTCCATAAAAAAATACCATACAATACATTCTCTATAGTCTATAGATTTTTGATGGTAGATCCACCGTATGTGTCATTAATATTAACTCCTAGATATTATACAATATTAACACTCAACACAACTAGAGAGAGGATTGTGCCACTAGGATTTATATAGGGATGGTAATAATAGTGGATATGTAAACTCGAATTAATTCTCGTATGGATGTTATTTCCATTGACTTTCCTAGTGTAACTACACCCTCTCCCTTCAACATTAATTGAGTTTGTGTTGATACATCCAATATAGAATAAACATTTGTTCTGATGGAAATGAATGAATAATGTAATAAGTTATCTTCGATGGAAGAAATTGATGACAATGGAAAAATAGTGATCAATGATACTTATGACACACAATAATTCATGGATATGATTATTGGGTGGATTCCTCACTGTTATCTTTGAAAGTAACAGTTTGATCCATGATCCCCAGACAAGAAGTATCTCCCCAAATATTCTTAGTTCACACCATGAAATTCCCATGAGAATCCCGAAAATTAGAATATAGTGCAACTGTTCCTTCCATAATATGTGTAAGAGTTACATCAACAACATAGTCATGGATCACCTTAGAGATGTTTTCAATAAATTATTATGCACAAATGAAGATATTTAATTCAATGTGTTGTATATAAAGTGGTAGACCATGTGATAGAAAGTTAATAGGGAAACCCTCATTGAAAAAACGCCAAATTAAAGACCTCAAACTCCTCCAATGAGATGGGTATACAAATAACCTAAAAATATTCATCAAATATTTCATTATATTATGTTTAAAAATCATAGTTTTATTACCATTACGGTCCTCCATGATTCTTGGATTATAAACCAAATACGGTTGAAACGCAGTGTCATCCACTATCTTTTCACAATGGATTACCTTTTAAGGAACTATTAAAGAAATATTAGAACTATAAAATTCATCAAAATGTACAAGGCCCCTATCTAACCCTTTTGGGAAGGTGAAAGTGCTAATGGTGGTGAAGGTAGGGTCCTCCAGTGTATGTAGGGGATCTAAAATATAGGAAGTATAAAGAGTCATATGTAACCACAATACAAATTATGATGCACATTGGATATTTATATGACTATTATCTCCCTCTATAATTGTAGGATAATATGTGGCCTCATAACATGACACTTCTCTCATTGGGTGGATGGACTCACCCAAAATGATTTAAACCTCATCGGGAGTACCATCATTAGTTCTTAGAGGGCCATCTCAATGTCCCTAGAGATAATAGAGGGATGTGGACCATAAAATCAACAAGAAGCGTCATATTTATATTCTCAACAAATCAGAACAAATGATGTTTTGAAATATCACCATGGATAATGATAAATTTTTCTAAAGGTATTAACTTTATATTTTCCATCACATTCAATGGAGGAATATTAACACATTATTCCATGAATAATGATACTAGGTGAGTAAGTTGAAGAACTCCTACTTGAATTTCCTCTTCCATTGACCAAATGCCTCTGGAATATTTTCACAATTCAGGTGTGGCCGCCACAGGCCCAAATAGGGTACTTTTTGGGCCGTGTCATGGAGACTCCTACTACAGATGCTCTCTTTAATTCCATTGATAATCATAATTATTAACATAATAATAAAAATCCTATTATTGATAGATTTGAGATTGGGAAGGAAAATAAGTGATATGAGGAAAAATACATCCCCAACATCGATGAATTTTTCCCATTTTTTGGTGGATTGTTCTTCTACCCCTTCAACATCAATATGTACTATCATATCATTCACTATAATTGTGGTCTTGGATTGATCAATATGTAAAATATGATTATCTATAACTATCAAATAAACTTCCCCACCTCAGTAGGGGTTTTTTCTATATAGTTCTTCGACGGTGCCTGAATATCTCCGTGTAGATATATATTCATGCCATGATGAATAAATAACCAAAATAATTATTGATAAACTGCTTTTATTCCCAAAAAAGGTTTTCATCATGACGAAAAAAGTAAATTCTCACATTATATATTAATTCATAAGAAACCACATCCCTATATTTCAGGGTTTTTCCATGCCTCTAGGATTCACATTGAGGTGAGGAAGCTGAATCCTGAGTTCTCTTCCAGTTGAGGAAATTTGACTTCATAGGCTTAGTATGGAAAATATCTTCGGTTCAATCCTATAATTTCTCCATCTTTTAGGATAGTATGGAATATTTTAGTGCTACATAATCAACATAATTAGGAAACATATTAATATCTTGGGTTACCTCTAATTTTATTAATTACTAATGATTTTAGGAAAATATTTATTGTATATATAGTCATTAAAACATATTTTGGGATGACATTTGTTTTCATGCAATTGAATTGGATTGAAAATTCATAGAGATAATATGCTATAAGGATAAAATCTCCATCAATTCATGATTCTACAATGTTGTCTCTGAAAGAAATAATATAATAACAAAACTAAATATAATCGTTTCCATTGTATTTTATTGTTCCTGTTAGTGTATGGACATATGGATTAAAATATAATTCTTATAGAAGATTCATATTCTTCATAGATATAGAATACATCAATAATAAAGGATGGATTCCAGAAATAGTGTTAAAAAATAGTAGAAACCAACCTCTAGGATATATTTAATTATACATAGTTGATTTAGAACATAATTTAGATACAAACCATCCTTAAAACACTTAAAATGGACCATTAATCCATAATAGGTCCTTCTTATATACACCTAAAATAAGTAGTAGAAGATCCTTTACTATAATAGTTTTTCCAACACTATGTTCTTCTCATTTACTAACATTGAATTAATTTTGAATTTCCTCAAACTGACCCCAGTATTTGATTCCTAAAATGACTATAGGTGTGTACATAACAACATTTCTATGAAACTAGTGTTACATGTTTCAGTAGGTATGTTATATTTAATGATGTACCCACATTGATCATATTGTCCTTAGTCCAACATGGGATATAATATACCAGGAACACCCATCCATTCCATTTTGCGACATCCATGTATATTTTGACATTAAGTGTACATCCACTAGGTATATATGAAAACATTTTGATGTGTTGGAATGAATATCACTTCTTAGATAGTGGAAATCCTTATGGACATCAAAAACATTTATGTATGACTCATTAGTTAAAATTGATTTCTTTTAAACATCACCTCATGATGATATATATGGGCTGAATTCATCATACATATCTCAAATAATGGTTTCACGGAATATTTTTTAGAAGACCAATACGTTATTAAAATCTACAGTATGGATAAAATGGAAGGTATTTAGTTACGTGATCCATTAGAAAAAAACTCAGGTGCTTTCTGGATACTTGGAATCATTTATCTCGGCCACCCATACATACTTGTAAATTCCAACCACCTTACATTCATTTTTTAATTTGGATCGTCTCTAGTGAAAAAATTCTGACCACATCCACTGTAGCCAAACACCCCTTACATGGTGAATGTCCTAGTATTCCTTTAAACATTTTCAATGTTTTATCATGGAATCATGAATTACAGACAACTAGAAGTGTTGTTTGAACAATGGTTAATGATGATGAAAATATTGAGTCTAGTTGTTGTGTATCATGATGTGGTTGAAGGGTAATATTTCCTAATTTATAAATACACACCTATATGTTATGTTAGTGGTTGTGAATTTCTTCTTCCGATGGTTCCAATAATATCATAAATAATTCTTTGTCTTTGTAACAAGTATATCCGAAAAAAGAATATGGTTTTAAATCAATAATTAGTATATATTTTTTATATTAAAAACAATACTTCATTATATCCACTATAAATAAAATGGGGTTCTCTTAGATGTAGTATTTGAATAACACTGGATCTCGCATCAATGCCTCCCAATGCCTTAGGTGGTGGATGCTCTGGCGCCTCCCCTCTCACACCACTCACAGCCATGGGGAGGAGTTTCTTCTTCCCCATCCCTCATCTCCTTGACCCTTTCCATTAAATCCATTAAAGGATCCTTCTACCCTCTCAATTTTCCCTACTATTCACATTAGACATATAGTTTATTCGATCATCGATGGAATCATATTGGTTATTCTCTCTTCACTAGAGTTTAGAAACACCTCCAGGAATGAATAATGTAGGAATAGTGGTTTCTGGATACATATTTTAATAAATATAAATATTAATCAATCATACCTATTCATAGGTGTAAGCCCCAACCAAATCCTAATCACCATTAATTGAGATCGTCACCATAGTTCTTGAAACTTGGGCCCCCTCTATTGGTGTACAGTCGAATAATTTATCACAACATGGTCTATGATTACTTTAAAAATAGGATACATAGGGAGTATCCCTTATATGAAAACCCAAAATATTCAACTCACCCTAATATTATATTATATTTATTTCTAGTTGAGACGAGTCAATCCTATAGGTCCATCTCCCATCTTGGGTCCCTTAGATCATAATAATTATTGGGCCTTAATCCCAATAAAATCATTACCCTTTCCGAGAGGAATGTCCCTTACATGGCCCTTAGTTCTCATCCGTGCATGCCCCACAATAAAATTTCCAAAATCCCATTTCACCATGATATCCAAGACACATGAAATTAAAATGCATTTTCTGGTCCATAACACATGTCCTTAAAAATATGATCTTTTCCATTCAATGGAAAAGTACTAAATGGGTTTTAATTCCACTCATGAGGATATATATGAATCCTCTAACATGGTACTAATACCAACATAGAAAACTCCCATATTTACAGATGCAAATATATTTTTGAGTCCCATATTGTGTGAATTAAAACTTGAATCACAAAAAAACAAACATCACTAAGATGGAGGACATGTGATGCAAACGTTTGGTTTCATGAATTGAGATACTTAGATAAATGAATATGGATTCCCATAAACATTAATATTATTTATTTTTACTACATAGGGGTTACCAATTATATTTTTTAAATAAAAAATTTGTTAATGAAAATTTCATAAATCTATAAAAGTGTCCCATTGTAGGAAAAAATTATTTCCAAATTTTGATATGTGACTGACCACCCATACTCTAAACAAATGTGAGTTATTAATTGTTGTTAGTTTAGAATCACAATTACCTTTTGCCTTTGGAAATTATGTCCATGAAATATCATGGATGTTATATCCATTGGGTGTTTCTAGTTCTCCGAATTAACATCATTGGAAACTACCTACAAATGTTTGTGAAAAACTGGTGAACCCAACATGGATGATTGTAAAACCAAACTCAAACCCAAAAAAAATATATTATTTTTTGTCACTAAATCTTCATTACAAATAATCATTGTGATCTCATGTATCATGATACCAGTATTGTCATCACCTTTTAAAATGATGTTTTTATTTTGGGTAACATCCCATTTAATGTTTTCATAAATATACACCTCATGAGATTACTGATTCATAAAAGGGATATATAATTAAGATCCACACCCATCTGTGAATGTCCAAGGAATTATTGAAATATAAAATAGAAAATTTATTTCATGAATAATATTTTTTATCATCAAATATCAATATCAACTAATGAAAATGAATTTATAAATATTTCCACAATTAATCAAGAAATAATAAAAGTGAAAAACATTTTTAAAAACATTTTATGGTTCATGTAATAACCACATTAATGATACATGGAATATTATATTATAAGATAAGGGGTGAATCTCATGATGTATAAATGATAATATTTCATTAATAAGAGTAAAAGGAATCCCAAAATAATGGGATATTTCAAAATCATTTCTTACCAATTTAAAATAATTTTGTTGGTAACCCATAAATTAATAAAAAATATGTAAAACATTAAAAATAATTAATAAATATTAATTTATCTAGAATATGTAAATTTCCGATATATATAAACCATTTAAAATGAATATGTACTTACGAACTAATATGTCTCAATGGAATGGAAATTTAGAAAAAATATCTAACCTCTTGATTCCTTGTGGATAAAAATGATTTAATCACATATATAATTGTTTTTTAAATGATATATACTTAAACACAAACTGTTAAAAATTATTATATCTTATATCTTCTTATTATTACATTTTATAACTTGTTTGTTTTTATTTTTTTTCTCATTTTCATTATTTCCGTTGATAATTGCCTTGTTTTATCATGAGTGTTTTATTATGAAAGTTATGATTATTTTTTATATTTTATAGATCTACCATATTCAAAATTATATTAATTATTTATGTATTAGATTTAGTCATTATATAATTTTTCTGAAAAATTCATAAAAATAGGATATAAAAATGAATCACATCGCTTAATGATATGACAATTCGTACGTATGCATGACTGACAATATCATTTCTTAACATGTGAATGGGTAAGGAAGTTTGTGATACCTTAAGTTCATTTAATAAATATCAATTAATATATATCAGATATTTCCACTAAAATATATCTTTATTACCTTCCATGAAAATCATATGTGAGAAATGAATCACATCACTCCGTGAGTCGATAGTAACCCATATATATATGTGATGTTATCGTAATTTAAATTTCTTACAATGTAATATGATAAATATGATGTTAAAATTAAATAAATATAAAAATATTATAAATATTATATATACATATATATAAATTACTTCTACTATTATATATAATCATGGTAATATTTTATGAAAAATGAGTTTTATCATTTAACAAGAGTGTAGTCCACCGTACACACGATCAATGATTTCATTAACCATTTGAAAGAGGAGGATATTGATAAATATTATAATATAAAAATAATAATATATATTTATATTTTATATAATATTTTTATTATATTTTATGTGTTATAACAAAATGTATGTTTGAAAAATAATAAAGAAAATGAAATATATTTGTTATAAAAATTAACTTCCTCGACAAAAACCTCTGTTTGATCTCCACTTAATGGACCTAGGGTTTTTCATTTGGGAGGAAAATAATATCTAGAAGGTTTATATGGATTTTTGGGAGATAGTTTCTCAATGTATGGTTAACCCAAAGGGCACCAGAGATGTTAATAAGCTATGGGAGGCAGTTCTATTTAATAATTGTGGAAGATTGCCATTTTTTATAATATACAAAACACTTCAATACTGGGAATTCAACATCACTTCAAGATACCCCAAAATATAACAATAATGGATTTCTTATATTATATGGTCAAACAAAAATTCTAAAAAATTAATCACGCATGTTTTTTACATGATATTCCATAAACATTATGCTTACTTAATATTATAATTTTATTTTTCTCAATTGTAACTTTTTTTATTTACATAGGTAATTTAACATATAATGGTAAAATTAAAATGAGACTTGTCCAAAAAATTTGACCATGTGATAATAAATATTTAACCAAATATTTTAAATTATAATTCTAGATGGTAGGAAAAATAATTTTAAGATAGGCACAAAAAACATGAAAATCTTTGTTATCACTTCAACTGGGGTAATTAATTTTTAATATACCTCCTAATTATTATGAGAAAATTATATTTAAATTATTATATAATAATAATATGTCTAATTAAATTTATAGAATAAAATTAATAAATTAATCTCCTAATCGTGGTTTTATTTGTTTTTAAATAAACTATCAATTCAGCTCAAATATTGGGTTTTCAAAAAAATGAATTTTCAATAATAAGAATATATTATATTAACTATATGGATATTAATAATCATTACATGGATTTAAATTTAAATTTTTAGACATAGAATTTTTATTTTTAAAATAAATATCTAGTATTTAGTAATTATTTTAATTAATTAAAATGGGGACACATTATGAAATCCAAATCGAAAGTAGCTTCTTAAAAATAAACAGTTTTCGAAAAAATGTTTTGTTTTACGACAAAATTTAAATTAATAGTTAATAATTTTGAAATTAAATTATTATAATAAATTAGTATAAATCAAATTTGGTATCATTTAATACTACATATTTTATTATTCCTAAATGATTATTTCAAAATGAAAATTAAAAAAAATAAATTAAAGGAAAATTTGGGCTATGTCTATTCAAAATGGATATTCATCATAGAGAAATTGAATTTTTTGTACAATGAAATAATCCAATAATCATCGAAATACCATTTTATTAAAATACAATTTTCTATTATTATAATTAATTAAAGTAGTGGATTGTATCAAAAATAATTAATGAGTTTTAATTTCATTGAAAATGTAATACAACATATGGTCATGAGGTGTTTCATTAATCCCACCTACAATGATTTCATCCTCACAATGTCATCAATATTATGAGAACAACAATTGTTATTATTTCTTCATTATAACATCTTCTACTTCCAAAATTCCATTCTATATTTTATAATTTATTCAATTTACCTCTAATGGTTGATTAATCATATTTTTGGATACATTATCCCAACAATGATGAATCTAGAAGGGATATTCAAAGTAAGATAGACCTCTTTACAATTATATCCCTTTAGAGGGGAGCACATGTGTTGTGTCTTTTATAAAATTTCTTTAATAATGAATAATGGAACATGTAATGTACTTTTAAAAGTCTTCAAGACATTTATAAATAAAAATACACATCTCTAATTCATTCCAAAAATTTAAGGGGGTCCAATATACATGGATAAACGTTTTACCTTAATACAGAACCTTTTTACAACATTCTATTGAGATACATTCAGAAAATATGATCTCTCACCTTGAATTCCATATCCTTAATCGGATTTTTAGCATAATAGTTTTACATATTTGGATAATTTTTTAATATAAGGATAAATATACATTAAATTTTTTGTTAATTCTTCAACCTAGTCTAGGACCAAAACATTCTATTCACCAACTTTTTCATTACATGTTTTAGAAAAAATTCATTTTACATATAATTCTTCATACGAATAAATTTTAATACATCTGTGGAATCTATTGTAATAGGAAAAATTTAAAAATACTAGATTGATATCCCACATACAATGAACTTAATGTTACAAATATAATTAAATTTCTCAGAGTGTCTGAATAGTTCTTATGGAAATTCTACCTATTTGAGGATAGTAGGAGTTGGTCATTTGAATCTTAGTATAAATGGAGTTCAAAATAATCTTCCAAAATTTCAATGTAAATCAAGGATCACAAAAAAACACAACCAAAATATGTGCACAATGAAGTCATCCATGTTCATTAAAATATATCCTTATGACCAACTAAAGAGGTAAATATTATCGTATAGGGATGAAACATGATGACTTGGTTACGAGGTCAACAATAACATATATTTCAAAATTCATTCACAGACTATCTTGTAATATTATAACAAATACCATAATAATATCAACCCATTTCATCATTTGAATATGAAGACATTGTGGGAATCCATGAGGATGTCTCCTCTTAATCTTGACCTGTTGAAACAAAAATCATCCTGATAAACTATTTATAGTTTCACACTTCATGTTATCACCAAAAAATGTTTCATCAAATCCATATACATCTTCAAGATACCAAGGTGTAGAGAGAAATTCCACATATGAGAAACATTCAACACATCTTGTTTAGATAAATAATATACAGAACACATAAAATGTTAAAAAAATTTAGAATACCATCTTCATAATTAATGTCTACTAATTACCCATGGTCGATAGCTTTAATTTTCACTAACAATTTTCATCATCATTACAGTAATCTTTTCATTTCTAATAATTTTGGTATTGTAATAATTAAAAATGTGTGATGTTTCATCTTATTATATAATTAAAATATTCATTTTCACTAGGTCCATGAATATATGATCCCTCTTTATCCTCACATCGGTTATAAATCAATCATCCTTACTACTCAATGAATCTTCTACCTTATTTTCCTTTACTGAGTGCTAGTGTGTTAAGAAATAATAATCATTCTGTATCTTGAGAAATTTATGTTTCCATATATAGAGATATTTAGTTAATGGATCCATTTTAAGATTTTATGGGATATTTATATCTCATATCATTATCTATGATGATAACCCCTCAACGATATCATATAAAAGAATACATCTTCGAGATCAATTTCATGGGTTGTGTCATTATTTTCAATAGTCTTCAACTACATAGATTCATATGAAATAATTTTGTCATTTTTAATAAAGAATAAACCAATTACTATATTTTATCCATCATTATATATCACAAACCCCTTATATCTTGACGGTAGAGTAAAAAATAGAGCATTGAGCACTCTCCTCTTAAATTTATCAAATCATTATTTGAAGTCATATATCCAAATGAACTTAACCTATTTACATTTATTCTATGATAAAATCATATCCAATTGGGAATGTTCTTAATTTATAACCCGTAGTAACATTTCAATCCAATGAATCCATGTTCCTTAACTATGTTCATTGGTGTACGTCATTCTCTTCCAACCTTTTTCTTTACAGTGTCAACTGTGAATCCATACATAGAGACCACATGTCCTTGTAAGTAATCTTCATGAATCTTTAAATCACACATATTATGTTTACCATAAAACTCTTTTATTATAAGCTTATAAATAATGACCTATGATTAATTCACATGGTCCTCTTATATTTTAAAATACACCTGGATATCATCAATTAAGAAAAAATTTCAATAATTAATGTTTTACTTGAATACTATATTAAATAGGTCTATACAGACAATGGATTATTTTGTCAATACTATTTGAAAAATGAAATATCATAATGCCTATAATTTTTTTTAATGCTATCTTTTTAATATATTAATTATTAAATCACAATTTATGGTACCTATAATAAATTTCAATCATTGAAAAAAAATTATCTTTGTGAATTTAATCGGTTAATCCATCAATATGGTACATAGATTACTTTTTATTTATCATCAGTGCATTGATTTCCTAATATTCATTCACAAACTCATGGATTGATATTTCTTTTTAATTATGATAATGGGGGATACACATGGTGAAAAAATTGGGTGATGAAATACCTTATTAAAAAATTTCTCTAGTTGTATCTATAACTTCACTAATTACACATTGGTCCTTCTATATGGATTCACTAATATTATTCTCGTATATGATATTAAATCATTCGTAATCTCAAAATCATGATCTGATGGATTTCGAGTCAATTCCTCATGAAATACATAATATTATTTACATAAAAATGGTACATCTTCAATTTGAATATTACCTTCTCCTTTGATATATTTTTTTAATCTTCCTCCCAAATAATCTCATTCATAATTTCAACTAAGGGTATATGTAGGAAAAAATTAGATGATGAAGCCTCCCTATAATGATATGGAATTCCCCATAATCATTATTAATAATAATTTCCTTATACTTATAAAATATCATTTCCTAATATTTTTATATAAATTATATACTAATGATTATATCGAATTCATCTGTAGTTATTATTATAAGGTCGATATTTAATTCATGTTTATCTATAATTATGCTAACAACCTAACATATACATGTTAATATAATACTTTTACTAGGATTCTTGACTGACCACTCCCTTATGAAATTCCTATGGAAATATTTAATTTCGATTGTAACCCTGGAACATATAAATGATTGTGAGGATCAAAAGTCAAATAAAATATTTTCTAAATTTTTTCATTGGATTAAATTAGCACCGACCACTTCTATGAGAACTTCCACATTAGCTGTAGTGATCTCATAAGAATCGAATTATTCCATTATCCTATATGGGTTTTGTTTTTTTAAGCTTGGGACTTTGGATTAAAAAATGTCCCATTTATTTAATATTGAAGCACTCAAAATAATTTATTTATTAATTCCCTTTTATTAATGAGTTAAAGTGACCTTATATCTTCACTTTTCAAAAACAATAATTCCCTTAAATAATTTTCCATATTTATTATTTTCACATATTTTACTAGAAATATATTGAACCATTCTTATCTATTTAATTAATGTGATCCCTTTTCTTTTGGTCTCATTTGACGCCCGATTTTCATCATTTCTCCTAGACATGTAGAAACTAGGGGATTCCATCCCCTTTTTTGAGGAATATAAACTATTTCATTATACAGTGAATTATTCTTTTAGAAAATCACCCATCAGAGACTTATATTAGTCCCACCAAATAAATGTTCAACTTCTTCTTCAATGTTGTGTATATAAACGTTGAATTACACTATAAAATACTATCTTCATCCTTTTTCTCTATTCTAAGATCATTTATAATTATTTAATTTTTATTTCCATTAAGAAAATAAAAAAATAAAAATATTTCATTAAAATATTTACATTCCATGTGTTTTATTTCTTATTGCTCCCTAGTATTCTAGATCAATGACCTCTATTGATCAGTATTTCCCATGAGAAAATATACTTTTGGTAAAATCTATTTCACCTAACTTCATCATAAATATGAAAATATATTTTGAAGAGACATAATCCATTTATAATATACAAAATATTAGTATCCCTAGTAATTGATAGTGGATTCCTTCACATGATCCGATCTATCATAGGAAAGTTATGATGTTTTAGAAAACGTTTGTCCATCCAGGAACACATATTTTTCATAACATCGTTATTCTTCCCTAATATAACTATTATTTTTTCAATTCAAATACAAAATGTATTGGCTTTCTCTATATGGTTTCCTTATCATCTTCTACATATATTAATATATTTATTATTTCTAGTATCCAATTATAAACTATAAAATATATAATTTTTTCTCATAAAAATTGATTTTGAAAACATAATTTAAAATTTTAAATATGGTGATACACTTCAAAGATTAAAAGTTTGTGCATTGTTCATATCAGAATCATAAACATGAGTTCTATTAGGAAATCATTATTTGAAAATCCACTATAGTTGTTAGTAAATTATCCTATTAATATCTACCTAGATTTCCAAACCACATATGCAGTAAGTCTTGATTACTTGAAAAATTAGATGATCTAGTCAAGCACAATACTCCCTTTCAAATTTCTTACATTCATGTATAAATCTATCAAAAAAATTAACACATATTCTATACATAATGTTATGTAATATTATGAAAAAATTAATAATCTATACATTACCAAAACCTTATGATGGTATTATTTGTTTTTTGTCAATATTTAAGGAATATTTATCCCCCACATTAATTATTTTCATTAATATAATTCTTAATGATTATAATAAAAATTCTTTGATGTGAGATGTAATGACCCCGAAACCAACAACTCATAGCTGATGTCTACCCCACTATATTTACATAATATACAAGGGATCAAATTTCCATTTATTTTCAAGTTTAGTAGTGTTTTGGTACCAAATATGTGCATGATAACTATTTTACATTGTTAATAATACTTACCAATACTTTGAATGGAAAACATTCAACATCCTTGAGATCAGTCAATGAATTCATCTTCATATAGTAGAGAAAATAATCAAAATTATGTTGATATCAAATTCTCAATAAGGGTTAAATAAATTAAAAGATATAATTAATAAATATGATATAATGTATATGAAATGTTATGTAACTGACCGAAAATACATTAATTAATAAAATCACTATCAGGATTAGATGATGCGTAATCAATATAGATGAGAAAATAAATGATGACACCTTCCATTAATAAATTGATAATTAAATGCATCAAAATTTAATATTCATTTTAACATATCTAGGATAATATAAAAAATTTAATTCTCAAATAATGAAATTCGTAATTATTGTATTTCATGATCTGAATCATCATGACAGTTCTAAATTAAATACCATTCAAATGATAATTTATAACTATGGGTAAAACCACTTTTTATTATTTCTTACTATGTTTCATTAGGATATTACTAATGATTTTATGATTTACACAATTATGAGCCCCATTAATAATATATTACCCAAAACATCCCTCATATATCAAAAAATATATTTAACTAATGAATAATATTCATTATCATCAAATACGAGTATTGAGTAAAGAATAATAGATTATTTATATTTTCCCAATTTTTAAAAACATACAAATTAAATAGCATTTGTATAAATGGAATAAAATTTTTAGAAAAAATAATATCCCAGATACAAATAATATATATTTTTATGAGAATGGAAAAATCTTATGGTGGATAAAAGATAATATTCCTTCAAAAAGATTAAAAGAAATTGCAAAATAATGGAAAACTATAAAATAATTTCTTACAACATTGGAAGATTTATTTATTACCATATGAACGATGAAATATGAATCGAAACATAAAAAATAATGAACAAATAGTTATTTCAGTTAAACATATCAATGGTGTAGTATATACACCACATTAAAGTGAATAAGATAATATTAAAAAAATAGTTCTGTTGGAATGGAAATTTAGATGAAATCCATTACCTCACATGTCCTTTTGGTGGAACATTCATTAAACTTAGATATAATAATTTTTATCATGTTATTAATTTACACCATAAATTTTTTTTTTCTGAAATCACATATGATCATGTAATGACATTTTACAACTCTTTTGTCAACAATATAATATTATTTTCCTTGTTTTTGGTTTTAATTTGCCTGTTTTATCATATATTTTTTATCCAGAAAGGTCTGATAATATTGAACAGGATATATTTTGATAATATATAGAATGATATCAATGATATATAAATAATACATAACGACTATCCTCATTTTTATATCCATTTTGAGTACTATATATACCAAATGAATCACTTCACATCATGGAGATGGCCATTAATACATATTGACGAGCAAGAATATAATTTTTTAATGGGTGAATTTTAATGGAAGTGGGTGATGTATTAACATGATAAAATAATATTAATTGAATAAATATTTCATATATCAATTAAATTCATCCTTATTTATTTCCATGTAATTCGTAAATAAATAAAAGAGTTACATCGCATTGAATGGTCATAGTGAATCTATCACATGAGTGGTATTAATGTTTATTAAATTGCATTTAATGTAATAATGTATTTTGGATATAATAATCTCATATGTATAATAATATTATATATATTATATATATACCCACAAACATTAAATCAAACATTATTTAGATTCATGAGATATGTTCCTGAAAAAAGAGTTACATCAACTCGCCTGGCGGTAATCATCCAAACACACAATTGACAATCTTGTTTCCCATTTTACTGAGGTGAAGAAAGATTAATATTATTCCATAAAAATACTAAAATATCTTTATAAGGGATATTATTTGTTATTATATTTTAATTCTTGTGACATAATTGATGTTTGAAAAAGGATAATGAAAATGAACAATCATTGTTAAGACAATTAACTTCAGAAATTGAATCATCCATTGGAAGCCTTCTTAATGAAACTTTTGTTTTTTGAGTGGAACGGTAGCACTAGAATAAAAATTCAATATTTTTGGAAAATTAGTTTTCACATAAGTGAATGAAATTTGAGAAACTATGGTTTAACCATAACTGGATAATTATGTTTTAATGTCTATTCGTGTCCTTATAGGAAAAAATTAACATTAAATTGTTAAATAATATTAATTATCATAAATAATAATATTAAATATTTTTTTTTAATTTTACACACATTATTTGAATAAATTAATTTAAAATAAAACTACAAGTCATATTGAGAAATAATTTTTTAAGAAAATAATTTTCAAGTATAAGATTTTATTATATATAACTATATGGAAAGTTATAGTCATTACATGGATTAAAATAAAAATATTTTGACATATAATATATACATTTAATAGAAACCATTCATGTTTGGGGATTAAATTAATTAATTAAAATTTACAAACAAATTTCTTTTTAAAAGAAAACCTACTTCTGAGGAAAGAACCTGTATTATGAAATAAATATTTCTTTTTTTTAAATTAATCTTATTTTGGTAATCAATAGTTAATGTATTGTAAATTAAATGAACAATAATAAATTATTATAATTAAAAGTGGTATCAGTTAAATACTAATTTTTTATTCATCAAAGTTACTTCCAAGGGAAAATGTAAGAAATTCATTCTAGGATTATTTTTTCCATGAATTTTCAATATTGATTATCATCCTAGAGAATTTGATTTTTTCAGATGAAAAATATAAAAAAATTCTCTTAATTATTGTTTTATTAAAATATGATGTCTAATTATGATAATATATGAATGGGGTTTCATGTATCACAAGATATTTAACAATTTATATTTACTTAAAGGAAATATATTGTATGTTATCGAGGTGTCACATATAGGGATGAAAATTATTTCATGATCCTGGAAATTATAGATACATATCATGATCATTTTTGTTACTATATTAACCTTATTTTTGTATAACATAAATTGGTTTTTAAATTTGTGTGTTTATGGTAAAAATATGATATTTTTGGACAAAAAGTGGAGGTGAAATGTTGGCTTGGATTTTGTCAAACCGTGAAGCCTATTAAACGAAACACTACTTGCATTAGGATGGATTATGAATATGGTTTTGGAGAACAATTAACCCCATATATGAAACCATATGTACAAAATTTTAATCCCCAAAAATTTAATAACAAAATCACGACCCACTAGTATTAATACCTAATATCTCATAGTCATATATAAACTAATTTCTATGAAATTTGATGCTCCTGAAAAGATTTGATGGCTCCATATACTCCATTCATGATTAATCCCAGATTTAATTGAGGGGTTATCACCTCTTCGGGTATGTGATCTATTTATCTGTGGATTTCCATATCTTTAGTCTCTCGTTGAAGATGGTGTGCACTATTTTATTCCCAATTATCCTTGGATTAAATCACGTTACAGTTGGTTGTTTATATATATGATCATGTTTCTAGGATTTGGTTCAATATATTTTTTTATCAATATGAATTCAATAATTCTGTTTAAATATGTATAATTTCTGTTGGGGTAACATATGCGAATGATCATGAGGTAGGTAATCTAAATTTCAATTCCAGTAATATTTTTGTATAATGTTATGTATGCATTTTGGAACATAATTTTCCACATTTATCAATTGAATCCTGAATTTGATAATTCAATTGGTTAATTAATTAATGGAATCATGGAATCTATTTTTTGAATTTCCTTGTTATAATGATATGAGTTGAATGTAGGAAATTATAATTGGTATTTTTCTAGTGAATTGATGATTAATTTAATATGATTTGATTGATAAAGAGAGCCAAATGATGGTTGAGTTAACCATAAAAGTATAATAGTTAATTTGATTAAATGTTGATAAAGGGTTTATAGGTGAATTTTTATATTAATCCATGATATTGGATGTGATGAACCTTGTTTTTTAATAAATTTAAATTTTATACTTTCATGAGATTTTTTATAAGAATTTTAATGTTGTTTAAAATTGATTTATGTGAAATTTTGATAATTTTCATATACTTTTTTGGAACATGGAATGATTCTTCAAAATACCACATTTGATTAACTGATATATGTTTCTAGGACATGGAATTATGCTTCAAAGTCACATATGTGATAAAAATGTGTTCTGGGACCCTGACTAATTCTTTATATACCAATGGAGTTCTAGATAGGGAATTATAGGTAGAAAATGTTTTCCTTGAAATGAGATATAAATTGAAATTAAATGGATAATGGAATACCTTATTATAATAAATTTTTATTACATTTGGTATATGTATCTGAATCCATCATTATTTTAAGAAACAATTTATGGTTCAAGTTCCATTGTGATGTTGAGAAATTATGTGTCCAACTATAGAATAAAAAAATGCGATAATTTTTTGTCTTATTTATTTTAATTTCTTCTTTGTTAAACTCAATACACTTTTATAGATTGGTTATTATTTCTGATGTTGTTAGAGGTTTACAACTATGTTTTACTCACTCCCTACTATGTATGCATGTTTGGTACCAAAATATAATTCTAAATGGTAGGAAATGTTAATAGTTAGATTAGTATATTAGAAGGATGAGTTGGTTTGGAGATTGGATGAGGGAACGTGACATGATATCTGCAACCGAATGGCATGTTTTAACTGTGTATTTATCCTAGGTTTTAAATATTGACACACTGATATGTATATAGAATATCATGTTTACTATTTTGAATAGGATACTTTATTCCTATTTTGGTCATCATTTGATATTGGTATTATCATGGTTATGGTTATTATCTTTTGATTATTGATTGTCTATTCCCAATTTTGTGCTACGTTGATAAAGATTTCCTAGTATCCCCCTTTTATATATAAGAACCATGATATTATTCGTAAGTCATTTATATACTGGGAGGCATTCCATGAGGTATCATATTAAATAGGCTCGGGACACATTGTGTGAAACCTATGTTGGGACATTACAATGGGGTATCAAAATCCTCTTTTCTTTTATATTATTATTATTACTATTTTGGAAAGGTATACATTTAAATAGGATGAGTTTTTAATGGTTAATATATTTTTAATGAGAGTTTCTAACCAATGTATGGGGTGAATCCAATTATTGTGGTGTTATTTTTGTTATTGATATTTAATATTTCAGTGGAATGTCAATTCACCTTGAGTGGTAAACTTGTTGTCTGATGTTATCTTTTTATGATATTTTTACATCAAAACCATGAATTTCTTAATATTTCTATAAGCATGAATCATTCTTGGAACTCAGTATTTTTATTTGGTATGCATCATTATAGTAACACCTAGAAAAAAAGGGTTTGGGATGAATTTTTTAAATTAAAATGTTTTAAATTCTTTGATAAATTTAAATTAAAATAATGCCGGATAGGAAATTGGGAAATTTAAATGATTAAAAATTGATAAATTGAAATGGATAAATATGTTTTTAATGGGAAATATTGATTTATGAATATTTTTACCCTATTTTAGCCATTAAATAGTTGAGGTATGGGTGAGGTAATTAATAAATTCTATGTGTTGACCATATGACAGGACAATCATGGATGGGTTTTTATATATTTATGTGAAACCCACTTGTTCAAAGTGCTAATGTTGTTTTATGTTTAATAAATTGTGTTTTTGGGATTCTTGATATTTTCCTCTATGACAATGCTTATTGATATGATGAAATGAGGTAATGACTTGAATTGTGCATCAAGTTGTGGAACTAGTGGCCCTAATAGTTCTGGGAAAAGGGAATGGAGAGCAGTAGCATGATAATTTTCTCACATTATGCTGTTTATTGAACGATACCACAAGTCTATTGTGAATATTATATTTGATCTAACATGGGATTTATAGTTGGAACACCCTATGACATTCACAAGATATGGTGTAATTAAGGTAGGTGAGTATGGATTGATTCTATCAGGATAGTTCTTGACCACCTAAAGACTCATTCTAAGAATAGAGTCTAGTTGGGTACATACATGTTATGTGGCAAGTCAATGTGTAGATTAGACATCCAAATTCATTGTGGAATGATGGTTAAAATATAGTGGAACTAATTTTTGGAGATATTTTTGGAGTAATTTTACCCATGAAAAACATATTAAGAAGAGGGCAAGAGAGTTTATGAGGAAGGACTAGGGGAGTATTTTTATGATGGACTACTCTGGACCAATTACTGATTTTCATAAAATTTTTCAAGTGTTGTCATATGATGAGGCTACTGAGGTGAAATACTTTTTCGATGGGGTTAAATGAGATGTTACGTCCCAGGTTTACTTTTTTAATTTTTTATATGTTTTCATTAGTTGTGAATCATTTAATTATATTTGAGGGTAACTAGAAGGAGTATTCTAGTGGAGTAATGAATTTTTATTAGAGGTATATCTTCAAAGATTAAGAATAATAGATATACTGGTTTAAAATAGGGTAATAAAAGTAAAAATTTCCGGGTGTGGATCAGTCACTCATGAAATAACCTGATCATCCTTCTCTCTTTGGAGTACGTACGGAAAGATTTGTAGGTAGTTCCCACAAAACCTTGTAGTGTAATATGCTATTAGAATTGTTGGACATGAATAATGGTTCTACAATAAATCACCATAGTCATGAATTTACTGAGGAGATATGAAGAACCAGAGTGTTGGAAGGGAATATTTTACGTCATATCAGTCTTCCAATTATAGTTATACTATACATGGATTTCATTGAATTTTACATGGATCATCTTGGTAAGATCACCCATATCAGTCATGTGGTGTAGCTCAGGGGACTCTGGCTACAACACATGGAATTTGGGAAGTATTTACATGATTTAAAACATGTACTTACGGATAGAGAGCCTGAACAATCAATATATTGAGTTACTATTCATGTAGATTCCACACATTATAGATCCTTTTTGATATTGGATCATTCTGTTGTTTTATATATACACATTTTTATAATGGGTTCAGTCCGGGAGTGGTGTTTAGGAGTGCAGTTATGATGATCTAAACACCATTGGGAGTCCAATCGAGAATTTTTTTTTTGAAAAGGGTGTTCTCTAATAATTGGGAGTATCATTTCTTATTGGATATTTATATCCTATATATTTTATGATTTGACATGATAAATGGTTTAGAATAATTGGTATCATAATAAAACCACATTTATTGTTACCATAGTAGAGTTATGTTTACATCTTAAGGGTGATTATTATGTATATTGTGGAGAGTGGGGTATCTAGGAAGGTCAATCAGGTCTAGTTCAACAACAAATAGGGGTTCTCATTAACAAATTAGTAATATCTCTTCAGGATGATGCGTGTGTTAAATAGGATTCTTTTCCACACATGGTGGACCAGTTCTATGATTTTTTTTCTGGAGGAAGTATCCGGGCTACCACCTGGGAGAGATGTGAAATTTAAAATTAACCAAATATTGGGGGATGAGCCATTTGATATTACATCATATATATTAAAACCAATAGATGATCATGTGATCATGAATTAAATATAATTTTTGGTGGATAAGGGATTTATCCATTCGAGCATGTTTCCATGGCGTTAACTAGTATTTTTTCCTACGATTGATGACATGAACTTTGGTTTATGTCTTGATTTCTAGATGTTGAACAAGAAGACAGTTATGATATAGTATCCTCGTTCACATATTTACAATCCCATTAACAAATCGATATGATATTATGTTTTCAATAAAAATTCCAAGAGATTGAGGTATCATCTGATGATAATGAGATGAGTTTATTACATCATCATGACGTTTTTTGGGATGAAAAAATAATTTGTTGTGTTTATGGCCTTGAGGAAAAGAATATTTCACCGGTTCTGGGATCAGATTGTGGTAGTGTCTATGGATGAAATATTAGTGTGTAAAAGCACTCAGCAATATCATTTCCAACATCTTGTTATCATATTGAGTACACTGATAGATCATCATCTATAAACTATTATATTTATCTACCAATTATATATTGATTTGATAAAAATATTGGGTTACATCATCTTAGTGGTAGGTGTTTCATTCAACCTAGAGAATATTTAGGTAGAGGTTTCGTGGGGTAAATACTGATAATATCATTGATACTTGAATTTTATGGACCTATTATGTTATTTTTGAAGGTGCCTATATGACTCATCCATCTTGGTGGACAAACAATCAAGAAACAAAAAGAGGGGTATAATGTTTGAACGATCGAGATAATGTGAGAATTTGTTCTAGTAATTGATTAAATGATTGACTACTCCACCTATTTTGATCCCACCAATGCTGTGTGGGGAGTCTATCATATTTTGTGATGAATCCAAGATTGTATTTGGAGATGTATTGAAATAGGGGAATTGGGTTACATAATATCGGTCATGATTGTTGATTCCACATTAATGTAATTACCATTCACACAACCTAATTTTAGTTGAAGTAGTGTATACAGTCATGTTTGGGAACCATTATCTTTTGGGTAAAATTTTTATAATGTAAACCAACCGATAAAGAATAATTTATATATTTACACAATGAGATTTTAATATATAATAGAAATTATGGGTTCTATATATAAAATCAATTTTTTTCTTGAGATATTATTATACATCTGAGAAGAGAAAACATTAGTGGAGACTCTTTGAGAATGAAAACTCGGAATCAAGAAGAATATGAGACCAGTTCTGTGTATAATATGATTAATTATCTTGTTGAGATTCATTTTCATGTTGAGAATGGATATGATAAGATGACGCTCACATCATTATTAGATGATTCTACACTTTTGAGTTGGATTAGGGAAATGAAAATTTGAGGATCTAGAGTTATGGCATTAAGGGAAATCCATGAACGTATAGAGTCACATTCTAATTAGACCATATATGTTGATGAAATAGTATATATCAAGAATTGTGTAATTTTTCATATAATCATACCAGAAGATCAGACCCGTAAATTTAATTCCCCAGTAGTGGTTGTTCATACTCATTGGAAAAAGAAATCCTGACCCATGTTGACATTATAAGTGGTCGGACCTGACAAAGGAAATATCAAGCTTTGTGACATGATGATATAATTTTTAACTAGTGAAGGCTAAGAATCACTAACCTGGTAGATTAGTAAAATCTTTTCCCATTCTATAATGGAAGTGGATCAATATTCCCAAAGACTTTTTGGGGGACCCTTGAGGATTCTCGGAATGAATAATTATATTTTTTTTGTTTTGGATCTCTTGATGAAAGTATTTCATTTCATTCCAATTGGGAAGACATTTTAAATGGAGTTATTGGGAGACATGTACATTCAAGAGATTGTTTGTATATATTGGGTGTCAAGGAGTATAGTTTCAGATCGTGAAACATGTTTCGCTTCACTCTTTTATCAAGGTTTTATGATGGCTTATGGTATACATGTATTACTACGTATGGATTTCTACCCACAAACATATGGGAAGTCAGAACATACTCTATATGATTTGGATAATATGCTATGGGAATGCATTCATGTCATTTATGGGTATAGAGAGAAATAATATTTTCATACTGATCTCTCCTTGAACAATAGTTTTTAGGAGAATATTTAGAAGAAACCATATGAGGCCCATTATGGTTGTCCTTACAAATTAAATCTATAATAGATGTATGCAAGTCAGATCTGTTAGAATTTAGTACATTTACGAGATGATAGAGAAGGATTATTTAATTCATAAATTCATGGCTTCCACTATGAGTATGTAGAAGTTATAAGAATATATATTTCTGCATGTAACAACCCGAACTATTACAAACGAAATTCCCCTTTTGATTTATATAAATGAGTAATCATGAAATGTTTTTATATAAATCAAATGAAATTCATTTGTTTTATTATGTCCTATTTGATTTAAAATTAAATTATGTATCATTATTGTTTATAGTATTTCATTTGAATGTTGATCAAATCATTATTATAAATATAGGGTTTAAAAAATCTAATTGACAGAGACAATATATTTGATGGATTCAACATGTAGGATAGTACCCAATGAAGCCCATTTTTTAGAGATTATGTGAGAAATATCATTTTTCATATTTTACTATGACCAAGACCATGTTCATTCTAACAACCTAAGACTAAGATAAATTCAATACGAGAGAAGTTCAAGATAATCTGTATCACGTCAGAACACATGTTTGTTGAACTACCCCTGAATGAACCACAATAAAAAACCTTACTCTTAAGGTGTTTGATAATTATTTAGGTGGATATGTATCAAGACCCTATAAATTTTTAAATAATAAATTTTCTATATAAAATAATTAATATATTGTTATCCCGTTGTTGTCACCTTGTCAATGTTTTTTATAAAATAAAGGAAAAAATTTACCTTTTTTTACTCTTCCAATTCAATTAATGATCTTATGAAATAATTTATTTCTGAAATAATAATATTTTAATAAAATATTATCATAATAAATTATTATAATATAATATTTCTCAAATATAAATTGTCATATAATTTTTATGAAGTCAAAAGTAATTTGTTTAAGGGTACAAAAACATTTATTCTCAAAAAACCTAGAATATCATAATAAATGATGATTCTATTTTAAAAATAAAAATTTAGATATTTATAATATTAAATATATAAAATAAATAATATTTTTCTAATTTGAATATCAAAATTAACCAACTGTTAATTTTTCATAATTTTATGAGATAGTTATATTTTCGGTAAAAACTACATACTGTATCAATATAATTTGTCTATAATTAAATCATAATGACTCATAAATGATGTAATAATTACTAAAAGTTGTTTCCATGACCAAATATGTGATTTTACTTCATATTAAAGTTATTCTATGTTTGTTTTATTTGCTTTTAGTTCCATTTTGAATCCACCAAAACATATAATATAATTTAATGTTTTAAAGTAATTTCATTAAGAGTGTGATATAAATCCGAAAAAAATCTAATTATATTAATAAGTAAGATCATTAGACAAATAAAGCAAATAAAACACAACCATTTGGTAAAAACAATAGGGAATAAACATCGGATGGTTTTTGGAGTTTGATATTTTATTTGGTAGATTCAAAATCATAAATATTCATGAAATCACAATGTTTTTCTATAAAACCCACACATGATCAAATATATCATCACCCTAACTCTATTTAGCATGAATATACCCTTAACAAAACTCTTTATAGTCCTCCCAAGGCTCCCCAATCCCTCAGTAACACAGTCCCATATTTTTGAAGTAACAAACTCATGTTGGGGACCTTCCTCTACTCCTTTCAAATTAATGAATCTTCAATTAAAATAGTGCATTTAATTTCAATTGGATATATTTAAACTAATTTATAATGATTAATTTAATATAAAATGGATGTTATGTGAATTATTGTCCACTTATACGCCCTCATTTGGACACTTACCAGATGTGATAATATGTTGAAATTCTGTAAGGCATCCTCTCATTCTCTTCTTTTTTAATGTATCCTTATGATCTGTTGAATTCAATTTTCCTTTCAAAAAGTTGGCACATGCCTTTTCCATGACCATATTACTACACATTTTATACCCAAATTATTAGATACACCATTCTCAGTCATCACCCATTTATGTTAATTTTTATGTAATGATTTTATTCTTCTAATATTTCACCTGTATTTTCCTGGCCAAATAATGTGTAATGATTATGATAAAAAATATTCTATCAAGGGTACTCACCATTATAAACAAATGATTATTTATTAGTCAATTAAATGTGTTTTTCCACATTCCATCATGATGGAATATATTTTCATGATTACTCTATACATTTTAGATGATTAACATGGAATACTTAATCATGATAATGGTATAGAGATGATGGGTGTTCCCAGAATGAGATCCAATTCATTGGGTGATGTTTAGTATCCTGATAAGACCATTGAAAAATCGAGTGAACCTGATTCCATTATTGGAAATTTTCAACCATTATTTATTTGTAAGCTTATCCTTTATCAATGTTTATGATTTTAGTGTTATAAGTTATTGAAACGTTTCCTTGTTATAATTATTCAGATATATCATGCATTATTATTCATGTTTGATTTAATCATGTTTAGTATAACTATTTTCTAACATGTATAAAATATTCCATGTTTATTACTATACTTAGAGTTATTTTTCACCCTTTTCCTATTTTGGTCCCCAATTTATCCCATGAATTTTGAATCTAGGAGATGTATTTTGAGCATGGTTAGAATGATTTAATAATGATGATGTATCCCATGATTTATATTTTTTTGTGATGTACATAATTCCCAAGGACACTATCTTTCACGGTAATTCAGGTTTTATTATGTGTATTGATTTGTAAAAAATAAAGTATTATTGTGAAATAAGGAGTATGGTTTTAATAGTTTGATCAATGGAAAAGTTCAGTTATTTTATTGGATTAGTAATAGAAAAACGCTACAAAAATCCATCAAAATAAGGATAATTATATAAAACCGTACCTAAATATTGGTTTGTATATAGTAGGTGGTTTACCATAAAAATATATACCTATCTTGATACTACATGTGGACATGGTTCTGGAACCAATGTACCTAAGAGTAACAACACAGACATGGCGTACTAGGTCCGACTCAGAGTACCCCAATACATGACAGTGAGCCTTAATATGCACTTTGATTGAAACTCCCAGATGATATTATTTTTTAATTTCATAATATCATTCTGATCAATTATTAATGGAACAAATAAAATTCATAAATGAATATATGTTTGGAAATAGATCATGGAAAACACAAATTGGCTCCACCAAATTCATAATATAAGGGAATGAATGTAATTTATATATTTTCCACTAATTTTGTGGAATTCCCAATAACAAATTTAACTGTACAAAAATAATCATACATACTTGTCCATTTATTTTTTCCCACGAACATAAATAGATAGAATCAACTATGAAATCCATTTTTTGGGTAATGCGATGGTTTCCAAAAAGAGATACCAACCACAATGATAGATCATGTATGACATATTGTGATATGCCAAAAAAATATCAAAAATGATAATTTTTTACAAATACATTGTTGAATCACCAAATATGTCAATGAATAGGAACATGACATCTCAAAAATTTTCATCTTATAAATGTTATAAGAGAAATAATGCCCATTTTCATTTGAGAATATATTTTGTTATGATAGGTCATAGTAAATTTCAAAAATGAAAATAGAGATATTTCATGTGTGGAATGATAGTGAAAAATTTATCCAATTTCCATTTCAAAATGGATTATTTTATAGATTGAAAAATAATTACAATATAACCCACCATATATTGTTTTATTTCATAAATGTGGATAAGTTGTTAATTACCCAAGACAATGCTCTATGTCGAAGGATGACAAGCATTATGAGAATAAAAAATATCAATGATCGAGGGAATAATGAAATTTATTTTCCAATATGGATCATGATTAATAATGTAAATATAATCACTACTAAATATTAGTTTATATATTTCTTTATTTAATTTGATGCCATGTTATCATGTCTTGAATGTTTTTTATGAACATTGATTCACCACCAGAAAAAATTTATATCATTAGGGAAATAATGATTGATTATGTATCATAATAATAATATTGATAAAGTTTTTATATTGAAAAAAATTTCAGTCTCCCTTTGTTGAAATTTTTTATAATTCTAGGCCGGAGTCATCTCTTCCAATATAGAGCCATCAAATATTCTTGTGAGATGGAAATCACTCTAGTTATTGGAAAGTGACCCCTGATTCTGTACAAATGCAAGGAGAAGTAAGAATCTTCATTAGCACTAACATATCATGAGTGGATCTTATATCACTTCAAGCAAGAATATATAGATAAAATGATTTATTCTATAGAAAGATCCATCCTCAAAGACATGACTATTTTGAGGGAATACACTAATGTGTTTCCTAAGGAATTTCCTCGTATTCATCCAAGTTGAGTTGTTGAAATTGAGGATCTGAGGAAACAACTATAGGAGATTCTGGATTATGGTTTCGTAAAACCATATTCATAACAATGAGGTTTACCATTAAACATCATCTAGAAGAAGGAAGGATAAATGCACCTTTGCATAATGTATCATTAGTGTAATAAAATAATGATAAATAACATGTATCAACTGACTCATATTGATGACTTGTTCAATCATTTATGTAGAGAAAAATATTTGTACCATGTGGATATTCAGTTAGGATATTATCTTGTAATGGTGAATATTGAAGATATCCCCATGGATTCTTTTCCTATAAGGTAGGGGTAATATATGTTCATAGTGATGCAATTCATGTTGAATATTGATCTAGATATCTTCATGGACATGATAAATCGAGTCTTTAGAGGTAACCTTGAAAAAAGTTATGTTAGTAATTATATATGATATTATAATATATTCTAAAATAAAGGGGGAGTGGGGAGAATCTGAAAACTCTACTAAAGATCATATGAAAGGATAAGCATTATGAAAAGTAAAACATATGTTATCTCTGATTGAATATAGTCTATTTAATGGGCTATATCATCATAATATTTGGGATATATATAGACACATAAAAGATGGAAGAAATTGAAGGACAGTTGGTGATAATATCTATGATAGATAATTTTAGATTACATGGGATGGCTGGGTATTATCAATGATTGTTGAGAAATGACTCATGATTATCAAATCATGATAACATGAAAATTTAGATGGGAGTATTGCTTTTCTAGAGTGATAAATGTGATGAGAGTTCATGTTGTTAAAAAGGATTCTCATCAATATTCCATTTCTCACACTACAAAAAATTAGAGATATCATTTTAGTATTCAGTGATTCTTTAAAAAATTGACCAGGATATGTGTTAATGATAATTTAAAAATTCATCACCAATGCTTCATGGTAGTTGAATGATTATGGGAGAAACATACACTGGATGATCTGGAGTTTGAATCTGTGAGATTTTCTCTAAACTTTTGGCAGCATTATCTTAATGGGGTGAATTATGAGATATATACCATTCAATTATCCCCAGGTATACAATTAAAGTGATGAATATGAGAAAAAAAATATTTTTAGTGTTGACCAATGACTATGAATGATCATTAAACTAAAAACCTTGTAATGAAAATATATTGGATGATGATCTATACATTAAGGATCTTTCATCTTTATCAATTAAGATAATTGGGAAGGATCCAATATTCTATTTCTCAGAAAGTATGAATAGGAAAATCCTAAAGGAAGAAACATCCTAAACTGTTTCAAAAATTATTTCTTGATAATATCTTCTATAATGGTTGAAGGATTCTCAATGAAATGAGATGAGAATTTATAATATGGTGGAATCTACAAGGAAATGGAGATCTTCAAAGTCCAATGTTAATAAAGAATGAATTTCATGATTTTGGTCAAGTTATTGTGTTTCATAAAATATTTAGTAATGATATAAGTGTGGTATGATGTTCATTGTTCAACTATATCCATTCACCCAAGCATGAAAATGAAGTATCAAGATATCTGTTTTCACTATTGGCATAAAAATATAAAGAAGGAGATCATTAAGTATACATCAATGTGATTGGAATGCCAGCAAGTAAAAGATAAAAGGATGAAGAATAAGGATATGATGAAACCATTACCCATACCAACATGGAAATGAGAGAACATCACCATAGAATTTTTCACCCAACAATCAAACATTGATCGGGGAAATACTTCGATATCTATTAATGTGGATCATCGTACAAAGACTGATCACTTTATCACAATTGGATAAGACTTCTCACTTTATCAACTTATATAGACATATATCAAAGAATTAGTTAGGATACAATGAGTATAACTTCCAATTTTATTTGATCGATATCTGATATTCACATCCATGTTCTAAAAAATTTATTAATATTTTCTAAACACTAAGCTAAACATCAATACATCCTATCATACTCATCCTTATGGCTAATATGATTGGTCTATTCATACACTGGAAGTCCTGTTGTGAGCTAATTCTATGGAAATCAATGCAAGATGGGGGAAAACATCTTCCCCTTACTGTGATATGATAGAATGAAAAATTTCACGGAAGTATCCAAATTAATGCATATTAATACCTTTATGTGAGGAGGTGTACAAAACCAACTTATTGGGATGAATTTGGAGAATGAAAAATACTAGGTCCTATAATTTTCTAGGAAATTATGGAAAAGGTTAAGACAATTTATCAGTAAATCAAGATTTCTTAGAGTTGATAGAAGGACTATGCTGACAATCATTGATGAGATATAGAGTTTTATGTTGGAGAATTAATTTTCTTATGCATATCTCTGTGTAATAATATTGTGAGATTTGCGAAGAAGGTTGAGAAATTTCAAACAATCATTTACCACATTGAGATCCTTTATTACATCCAAGTGGTGGCCTAACGACTAGCCCAAACCCAAAGCTATCCCAAGTACATAATGTATTCCATGTATCCCTCTTCTGTAATAACATAGTAAACACCTCATGTGTACTCAATCCTGAGGACATTGTACAGGATAATTACCTTTTATTTGAGTAGATGCTAGTATAGATCTTATATCATAGAGAAAATGTTCTACAAAATAAGAAAATTCACATTTTCAAAGTGATTGAGAAACAAAATATTTAGAGAAGAATCATGGGAACCATAGGATTTTATGAGGAAGTGTTACTGACATCTTCTTAGTGGGGGTAATGAAAATTTATAGGGTGTGATTTCTTAAGGGGGAATATTTTAATGAATGAAACTATTATAAATTATATTTTACTTATAGATTTAACTAGATGTCTCATAAAGAAATATTGTTATATAAAGAAGACATAGTTAATTTTATTTATTATATTTATTAATTTAAATATATTGTTCAGTATCATTACTGTTGATAACTTAGTTGTTGAATAGAGATCATGTAATTAATATAAGTACATTGTTTTTACAAATCCAATTGACACATATAATGGATGTGAAGGAATAAACCAATATGATTGTACCCAATGAAGCCAATTTATATATTATTTCTAGGGAAATATAATATACATGTGTTTCTCTTGACCGAGTCCAATCTGATATCCAAAATATTATGCATGATTTAAGCCTTTTATTGGATAAGGACATTCTCATCATGATCACCCCACATACCATGTTCGACGAACCGCCCCATGAATACCCCATCATCGCACACCATACTTCTAGGATGGTTCCTCGTGCATTAAAAGTATATATAACAGGACCCTATAAATATGAATATGTGCATTATTCTATATATAATAACTAATATATTTTCCTTCTTTTTCTATTACTTTGTAAATTATTTTTATACAATAATGCAGAAATTATATTTTTGGTTAATATTAAAATTCCCTAAATAAATAAAATATATTTTATATTTTATAAATAAATAATTCGATAATAAAATATTATTTTAAAATAATTTTTAACAAATATAAATGATCATGTAATTTTCATAATGTAAAATATAATTTTTTAAATGGTTCGAAAACATTTATTATAAAAAATCCTCGCATATCATAAAAAATAAAAATTTCATTTATAAAGTACAAATGAAAAAATGTATAATATTATCTAGATAAATCATATACAATTTTTTGAATAAAATATTCAAATTCATCCAATGATTTTTTTATAATTTTCTAGAATTGATGAATTTCCATGTAAAAATTAAATATCGTATAAATATACATTGTGAATTATCATATCATAATGAACAAAACGTAATTTAATAATTAATATAAATTAAATCCAGGAATAATTAAATTTTTTACCTTTAAAATATTGTAATATTATATCAATTTTATTTATTTATAAAATCACTTATGATTCATCTGAAAGATATAATTTATTTTAAGGTTTTAAAATCGA
This sequence comes from Viscum album, assembly GCA_963277665.1. Lineage (NCBI taxonomy): Eukaryota > Viridiplantae > Streptophyta > Magnoliopsida > Santalales > Viscaceae > Viscum > Viscum album. Next base: position 325,878,835 of record OY728156.1, read on the forward strand.
TAGATTAAGATTATGACTCATCTCTACATATGAAAGAGCATTAATTTAAACGTTTCAGATCATGTATTTATAAAGTAATACAAATCACTCCAATATGGTAGAATCCTTGGAAAAATCCATGATATGGTTTGTGGTTTTGAATATTTCACAATATAGAGTCCAAAACCGTAATATTAATGAAGTCCTCCTTTTTCTTATATAATCCCACTAAAGAATGCATTTCTATTTACTCAAACTCCTTGGATCATGACCATAATCTTGAATCCACTCTATAGAGTCCTCCTAGGGAACACTAATTCCCTAAAGATGCTACTACCCATCTTTTTAAGTCACACACTCAAGTAAGGTACCTTCCTCTACTCCTATGAAATTAAAGCACCTTCGTGGAAAAATGATATTTTAATTTTAATTGGTCATATTATCTGTAATTAATAATCAATACATATAATAGATTTTATTTAAATGAGGAATCATTTATCCTCTCTCATTTGGATGCTTGCATATAATATAACTATTCCAAAATTCTGTATGGGATCCTCACATTCTCTTATTTATTGTAGTTTCTTTATAAAATTATACATTCAATTTCCTTTCCATAATGTTAAAAAATTTATTTACTTTTCCCATTACATCCCATTTTATTAATAAATTATGAGATACCACATTCCATCTCATCAACCATATTTAGGAAATTTATTGTAATTTTATTAGGCATCTAATGTATCATAGTTATTTTTAATGATAAAATAATTGTGTAGTGAATAAATTTGGCGGTATGACCCTGACCCTTCTCATGTGATCAATGTTGATTATGATGAGCTCGAGACCAATATATTCTTTGAAAAGAAATTGATGCATGTTTTATATCATAGAAAGAATGTGTATATGGGAAACACAATGTTGATATTTCATGTATTGTGAAATAATTGTAATATTTAGGTGGAATCCTGGGAGAAATAAGTATATATACGGGCTTAGTGCCTAATATTTTAGCCTCATAATCTTCGAGATACAAGGGAGTACAACACAAGGATGAATTGTCACATAGAGGGGTGGTTTCAGGATCCCAGTGATTATATATATTTATTGTTTTCGTTTTCATGTCTTATTTTACCCTTATTTTTATATACACTGAGTGGGTTTTTCTTATTGGGTGTTTTGGGTGAACATTTTACAGTTCTAAAAGATACGGGGAAGAGCTCGGTTCGTGGATGATTTTTTCAGAACATGCACCAACCCCCAAAATAGAATTATTACCATGATTTACGGGGGTTTCGTTGTTGGAACACATTTTTTCTAACTATGTTTCCCTCATTAGAGAAATCATGTGCCCCTAATAAGAGACACAAATTTATGGCACATTGTTTGGGAAAATTGTTTTCCATGTATAAGAAACATTGCACGTGGGATTCTAATCCACAAAAATATAATATAAAAAAATAAAAAATCTCACATTATTATTCGTCAATCTTCCCTAATAAAAAATAAACTCATTCACAGAACCTTTGGAGATCCTGGATGGATTCTATGGTTCCATAAAATTTCTTCTTGACAAATTGACTATCAAATTGAAAGATATACACCACTTCTTGTATATGATATCTTCTCATGTGGATTTATGTACCTCCTACCTCTCCCTATGGATGGAGAGAAATATTTTTTCACTATTTATCCAGGTTTAGATCTAGGTTTAATTTATTTTGATCTGTTTGTTCTTGTTTCTAGGATTTGGTTCCTGATCATCGATGTAGTTGTGAATTAAATCTTTAAGTTTCAATTTGGGAAAATATCCAAAAGTGAACGTCTATAAATGATCTTGAGTTAGGTGTTATAAATATAAATTCCCATTGTATTGAATTATAATTACATTTATGTATTTTGGAACCTCAATTTATATGATCAGAAATTAAATATTGAATTTGATTAAATAATTATATTAATTTTCTTGTGCTAATGAAACAGGTTGAACATGGGAAATTGAAACTAGAAATTTTTCTAATGGGATTGTAGATTTATAAAATATTATTTTCTTTATAATATGATTTTATGGATGGTTTAATTTATATTTAAGGGTTTAATGTTTATATGATCAAATATTGATAAATGGTTTAATGGTGAATTTTCATATTAAACCATGTGAATTAAAGTGATGAACCTTATTTTCTAAATAAATTGAAAACATTCTCATTAAGGAGAACTTTTGATAATATTGATAATGATGTTTAATAATTATATATGTTAAATTGGGATATATATATATATATGATATACATGTTCGGGACACAGACTGATGCTTCTAAATCACACATCTGATTAACTCATATTCATGTGTATGACATGGACTGATGTTTCACAACGAACTTTGGCTTCTTGATCACCACCTGAATAGACTTCTTGTTTGTAGGCACATATTATTAAAAAACCCAAATATTATTGTGTTGTTTTGGTATGGATCATGGGTGAGAGGACCGTACATGATTTTGGGACCCACAATGGTATTTTTATGTTTTCCTTAGTTTTGTGTATTTCATGTGGAAACAGTACAAGTATATGGAATAAAATATATATTGTGTTGGTTGGATTGTTTTATTTATGTTTTGATCATATTGAAATAATGGTATTATTCTTGATATGATTATTCTATATTGGATACTATATTTTTATTTCCACAGTTGTGATAAATTGATAATGATTGTATAGTTTCCACATTTTATATATTAGACCCTCACAGAATGTCGGAAGACTCTGACATGTGGGGAGGCCTTGCTGATATCATCTTATGAACTGGATCGAGTCACCATTGTGTGGAGCCAATGTTCGAGAGTTACAATTTAATTGTAAATAAAAAATATAGTATAGTTAATATACCATGGAATATGAAATATAGTTTACTAATTTTATAATTTTTTAATTTAATAATATTAATTTGGTTATTCAGAATGTTAAGAAAAGTGCATAGTAAATCATGACACAAGGTAATGAATATTTAATACCAACATTGATAAATTTATGTTATAATATCACTTTATTATTCTATATTTTATTAAATAATAATCCCATTATCCTCTCGTATTTATATATATATATCCCTTATATACAAAAATCATTGAATTTACATTTCATTGAAGGTGTTATAAATGCGTTTTGTTTCCATAAAAATTGAAACTTTTATGTGAACTAGAATTTATGGATCATTCCACATTTCTATCTCATTAACATAATAAACTAAAAATAGTAATTTATGAAAATTGTAAAATTTAATTATCAGGTTTTTTCATAAATAAACTATTTTTTTCAATATATTTATTTACAACCCTCACTGAGGCAAAATAAACCACAATACAGTAATCCTTTATAACATAAACATTAAATAATATTGTAATTGTAATAAAAACTCTATGAAATTGTTTATACTGGAGTTAAATAATGAAAAAATATTGATTAATGAATAATATATAGTTATTCAATTTTCAGTTTTTCCATATTATGTTTCCAAAATCGCTTTTTTTGATTTTTTATCAACCGTGCATAGTCAATATTATTATATAAATAATTTTTTATAAAATCCATATGAAGTGATTAATATAAATATTTGGAAAAAAATAATCTTAATGCGTAAAACCCATTTATCTAAAGAAATGTTCTTAAACATGTAATGTGATTTTAGCATAATAAGCAAAATTAATCTATATTGAATTATAGTTTTAATAAATTTTATAGATGATATTATCTATGGTATATTTTAGAATTATTTTAATTGTTTTTACAAGTAATGAATTAGAGGAAAAACATGTTATAATCTTTAAAATACATTTTTCTAAATTGTTTTTGGATTACTATTTTTTCTATTATCCGTTATTAATTTATGAAAATTAATGAAATTGAATATGGGAAAATGGATTCATTAATTAGAATTTGGAAAAATAATATAATTTTTTACTATCAATGTATTGTTTGTAGATTTTATTTATTATAAAAAGTAAAATCTTGTTACCACACATATGGTTTATTTGGGGTTCCTGGGGGATAAACCAATATATTAGGGTAAGATCGCCAAACACAGCTTCATAATATTTACTCTATAAATATATTTAAACCACATCATTTCATAAAATCGTATCCATTCCATTTTGGTGCAAGATTACCCTAAAAGTGACATTATATAATTGAACATTTTGATTATATTTAATTTTTGTCCTTCCCCTCAAATGTACGATGGATCTTCTAGTCCTCCCTTAGCCATACCATTATTATTTCATAGATATGAAAATCTAGGATGACCCTTAATTCTACAGCTTATATATGAAGTATTATTAGATGAACAGTAATGTCATTATATAATGTTAGATTCCATAATCATATAGGACTATTACCAGAGGAAATTTGTGTATATATATATTAGTTACTTGAGGATACATTTATATTCAAACACAAAGATAACATACACACATGTCAAAATTCAGTCGATAACCCCCCCCCCCCCCACAAAGGGATAAGACCCCATCAAGCCATAATTATTTAATAAAAGACTGTAAGGATTAGTGGGAATGAATCCCATTCCATGGAATGAAAGCCCCATGTAGCCCGATGCCATCATTATCTTTCCTGCATCACCATGACTTCACTATGTCTACATCATCATCTACGTCACTGCATGCATCACTACATATTTCACCTTCGACATCACTATATGTATAGTACTAAATATTACCAATGCCCAATAAGTCATGTTCCCATGACCTCATGAATTCCAAGAAGAATCCTTTATCACATTAGTTAAGGTTTTTTGGATAATGTTTTATTTGGTTAATGAGGTATTGATGGGTACCATATCAGATATATTGATCTTAATTAATTGAAGAAATACTTGACATTAATAAGATTTGAATGATTAGGAAATCAATGAATATTATTGCTAAGGGAATATGATTCAGATATAACATAGAATTGTCGAATATAAATAAGAATATAAAATCATTTCTATAGTTGTCAAGACTCATTTACAAGGATATTACTGTGGAATGGGTTCAATTTTCAAACCATCATAGTAGTCATGATTCACTCTTAATCCCTCATAGTTGTCTTTTTAACTCCAAATTCAAATAATTTTTATCTCCTGATATATCAATCATTTCCCAATGAAATTTAGGGTTTTATATTTATTGAAACACCCATCTCTGGTTATATCATAACCACAATCCATGGTATATAACCTAAACATTTTCCTTGGTTATAATGTAACCACTGGGCATGGTTCTAACATAACCACATCCTTTATTATAATTTAACCCCCTATCATAAAGTATATCATACATATGTGTTCAATAAGGCCATAAAAAATTACAATATCATCACATTATAAATATTTTAATGAATGCGGGATTAAAAAATTTTTCATAAATTCATCATAACATATCGCATGTAAAATAAATGGGTTTTCTAAAAAATTTATCGACACAGTCATTAACCATCTAGATAATGGGTAATAATAGTATCATGAGATCATATCCAATGATAAGAAAAAATTAATTTTTTTATGATATAAGAAATTTAATTTAAATTATACATGAAATATTTAATAAGGATAATTTATTTTAAACATCGAAAATAAATTTTAAAATATGTATATGAAAAAAAAATTATGGGAAAAAAATTATTTTTAATGAATTTTGGAATCAGGAAAATGATGTTTCAAAACTTTTAGCATTCATAATGGTGATAAATAATGTTTATTACATATAAGTGAAAATAAAAAAAAAATATTTTCCCATTAGTATTAAAAAAATGTACCATATTTGATAAATAACAAGATGATTCCCTTTAATCCACTTCAATGGAATTCAAACATGTGTAAAACTATACTTAAAAAATCAATATATACTTGTAATGTAATTTTTTATTTTTATAAAAAACATGGATATACAATAAAATATATTTTCTACAAATGATATAAATAATGTTGATTTCTATTAAATACAGTTTTTCGTTATCATGAGAAAAAAGGTGAGGAAATTGATAAAAATGATTTAATTTAAATAACCATAGGGGAAAAGATTAAATATAATAATAAGTGGTAAATCATAATATTTAATCATCATAAACATAATCATAATAAATCCTCATAAACAATGAGAAGGAGACATAAAACCCTTACATATTTGGTATAAGTGGAATCAAAATTCACAAGATATAAATAAAATTAAATTGATATTTTGTCCTCTATAAAATTAATGTGAAACATATGAATATAAATTCCTGGGAATCATAAACACAACATAGAATAAACTAGTGGTGATTATTGTGTTTTCTTCATGAAAATAATGGTTGGATAAAAATATATTTTCCATAGGTTCAACATCATTCATACACGTTTGATGATCATTTAAATAAATATATATATACTATAAATAAATTATGGAAACATAATAATATAAAAATACCATATATAATTTACATATACTATTATATCAACTATTTTTATCAATTATTTATTATAATATCTATTGTAGGATTTTTCTATATCTTTTTTCATGAATGTTTTGGTTTGATAGATTCAGTCATTGAAAAATGATAAATTTTCCATAATATCCATAATTTTAATAAATAACTAAATATCAAATATATTTATTATATATGGGTTTATATCCATTGAAAACATTATATATATAATTAATTACAATGTTTATAGATACAGTAGACCGAACTAATGCGTGGACACAGTTTTCATCTTTAGATGGACGATGAAATTAGAGTATAATAGTAATTCACCATTAAAAAAATGAATTATATATTAAATTACATATATATTCATTAAAAATTTCATTTAACTGATGATATAAAATGGAAAGAAAAAATCACATTATATGATTGACGTGGTAGTCAACATGTATGTGTGAATGGAATTATCTATATCCAACGACATAGATGGCCCAATGTTATATGTGAAATTATCATGAAAAAATGAATCATTATGTAGATAATTTTAGATATTAATTTTGAACCCATCATAATTTCCATGCATGAAAGATCCATATTGAAAATAAATTGCATAACAACATGGAGATGGTATATCGTACGTACACAAGAGAGAAACATTTAACTCTCATTTGATTGAATGTGGGTTTATAATGGTGGATTCATAATAAAAATAAAATATTTATATAATTAGGATAAAAATTATATTATTTTATTGTAAATATATAATATTAATAATTGGTTTCCAAATAATTAAATAGAATGTTGTTGATTAAGGTACTTACCTTTTCATTTGAAATCTCCTTCTGATCAAATCTTAAGGAAACTATAGTTCAGATTTTAAAATGACCATAAACCCATGAATTTGGATAAGTATGTTTAGATGGTTTTTTCTGTATGGACTTTATAGAAGGATAAATTTGTTTAATAGAATAAAATGGAGGGTTTCACATTTATTATTGATGAAAGGGGAACTTTTGAAATATTTTAAAACATTTAATTAATATAAATTAAATTTCACTTAAAATTGGATCCAAATTGCTATTTATGGAAAATATTATTAGAATGTGTTAAAAAAATAATAAAAAAATTGGATATGTTTGGATAAAATACTATTCCTAATATTTTTATTTCATCTCTCACTAACACTTTTGACTAATACAGTTATATTAATATTCACAGTCCCATGTGGTCAGTATAGTTATTATAAAAGGATTAAAATTAAATATATAGACCACAGTTTATGGATAAAATTATATCATATAAATTTTAACAAATCAATATTTGTTGGAATTATATATTATTTAATGAAATATCATTTTCTATATAATATCATTGATATAATTTTTTACCTCTATTAATTTAATTTGACTCCTAATAAATCAAATAAAAATTATAAAATTAAAATGTCATGATTTAAAACCTCCCAAATATATCTTATGGGTATATAAAATTTTTGGGACAAATTAAATCATTCTAAATATGAAACGTTTTATAGTTTTAAAATCAATTATTTAATTTCTCGGTAAAATGAGTAATTACTGCATTTGTGTAGTGTAACCTTTAAGGTAATTATTTCTTCTCTAGTAATACAAAATAAATAATCATGATAAAAAATTATTTACATTTAATATATTAACTTATAACTTAATGTGTCCCTTTTTATACTTATATTAAAAATATTATTGTTAGTAAAAGGAAGACTATTATTTTTTTGCTTCTAAATTCAAATAAATATTATAAAATAAAAATTCATGTCAAAATTAAAAAAACGTAATATATTCTTAATTAGGATCCCTATTTGTTGTATATATATATACATTAATATTAAGGAATGTGTTAGGATTGTTAATCATTCCTTATAATTTTTTTAATTGTAATAACATGATTTTACCTTTTTTATTTTTATAAAACTACTATTGTTATTTTTCATAATGTACTAAAATTAAAGAAACCTATTTACCTTATTTGTAAATGAGGATTACAATATTGAATCAATTTTTCTATATTAAATTACTATTACTTTCCAAAATAAATTTCAATTCCTAATAATACTTTTTGATGAAAATAAAATTACTCATTAACATAAATCTCTATTTCTCATTATTCATTGGAAAATTGATCTTCTCAAAAAATACCAGAAAAATTTTCTAATTTAAATGTTTATAGTATTAGTTGAAATGATTTAATTTTTTTATCAACATAAATTATAATATTTCCATAAATTAGTAATGATTATTTTCTCATAGAAAAATTACAACTATTTTTTAGAATAAAATAGATGTAATTTTAATTTTATACTTACTTATGTTTATTTCATAAATTTATTCTTGTTTTTTATAATTTTAAATGGATTTATTAATTTAAGTTTTCATATTCATATACTTATATTTAATTAATATGTTCAAATAATAATATTTAAATAATAATATTTCAAAGTCATCTTAGGCTCAGTATTGTGTATCATGTATTCTTTCGAACACTGTGTTGTTTTAAAATATCACAGTGTTACATTCACCCCTAACAAAAACATTCTCCATATCAATTTTTAATTTTGTTTATATAATCAAGGGTATGATATTTGTAAATTATATTTTTTAAACCTATATCATAAAAATAGTAATTATATTTTATTTTTAAAAATATGTAATGGGAAATATTAATGTAAACAAAATACATGGTTTATAACTAAGAGAACCACAATGTGAAGTAAAAAATATGTACATATGAGATAAAAATAATAAGAAATGAATAATATATAGTGAAAGAAAATATGGTTAGGAGAAAGATTAAAACTACAAATCCATGAATCAATGGGGGATTAAAATACTATCAATTAATTTGAATTGAAGGTAATAGGACAGATTTTTTTTCTTAAGATCCTTTTCCTAGTGTTAATGAATTCCATAACCATATAGAATAATATCATATGGAAATAAAAATATTTTAAATTTATAATTTCATCATTTAATCAATTTTCACTATAACCAAATATGTTGCTCCAAACGATTTGTATTCAATAAAATGGTATCATTACGAGTACACTAAAATGAACATTTAATGGATTAAAAATGTACATCAAGATATATCTCTTATATTTAGGAAACAACCAAAAACAAATTCATTCAAAAGTATCATTTAAATAAAAACCATTATGTGTTTAAATACAACATTAATCTCCAAATCCATAATTACCTCAATGATAAAATCATTAAATATTTTTTATCCTTCAATGGTTATATGATACCCTTTAACTGACATATATAAAATTAAATTTCACTGTCAAACTTTAATTAATAAAGATAATTTTTTTAAAACCTAAGGGTTATATACAACTTCTCCATTTGAAAAATCACCCAAATATTATAAATAAAAATAATAATTATTATATAATCTATTAATGTAGTTAACTTCAAAAAAATATCACGAATATGATATAGATACTAACATTAAAGGTAATTCTTATAATAGTAATAAAATATATCTAACTATATTACCTTGTAAAATAAAAACTTTTCAACCATAAATATTATTTTCTTCCAGCTATAATTAACTTAACAAAAACTCTTTTACAACCCCCAAAGCTTATGCAAACCTCAATAGATTATTCTTCTTATTAACTAGTAAACATTTCAAATAAATTCAAAATCCAATAACATAATACAATTAAATGGGGATGTGGAGGCCCTGGAACTTTTTCCTATCTTAAAAAATTTAATCTAGTGATGGTATAGATAACTTTTATGTTCACGTCAAATTAAACCATATTTTCTTCTAGAAACTAACTAATTCCTTATTTCTCGAATAAGGTCAAAATATATTTAATACACTTAAAAAATTAAAAACGAAATAATCATCAAAGATATCTTAAATCACATTATCATAAACTAATAAATTCCAAGTTCACCATAAATATCTTAGAAGTGTCAACCTTCTTTTTATCCCATCTAAACATATGTTTTCCAATTAAACTACATAATAATCATTAAAAAAATTACAAATCACGATACCTCATTCTCAATATATGGATATTATTTATAACATAGTATTTTATATGATGATTAAAAAACATTAGGATATTATTCAATACATGAACTTACCCCTACGGTTCTCACTAGTATTTTCTCATCCTAGTTTGCAACGGTTGACTATAACATTCTATGATTAAAACTACAAGGACCCATATATTTAATACAAATATATCACATATTATAATATTAATATTCATTACAAAACATAATAAACCACTTGAATATCATATAGGTATACAACCTTCATAAATGTGGATGTGTAACAATCTATCTATGAATATATCAAAATAATCTACCTCATAGTTCTTCATAAATAGTGTCATTCAATTATATATCATATATGATAATATTATTTATGATATATATAAAAAAACATAAGAAATGGTGTACTCAAATTCTATGTCTGTGTAAAAAAGTGATATGAAAATTATCACAAAAAACATGATATGAGAATAAGGGTATGATAAAATGATAATAACATTGGAAAACCAAATCATGCATTTCAAACACCATAATATTTTTTCAAATAAAAAAAATTAGTTCAAGAGATATGGATCATAGGGAGATTAAATAAGATAATTCATGAGACCATATCATTGGTATCATACCTATAATTTTTCCATATACATAATAATAGAAACTATTTTCCATATTATACATGGTTCGTTTTCAATACTATTAGTGTGGAATGGGTTATCCCCCAGTACCATCATAGTAGTCATGGTTTACACCTAACACAATTATAGTGGATAGAGTTTCCTAATGAACTGGGATTAATACCCTTTCATTTATGTATTTCTCCTGACATATCAATCATTACCCAATTCATTTGAAAAATGTATAATTATAGGACCACATGTCCTTGGTTACAATGTAACCACCATCTGTGGTCTAAAACATAACTAGTATCCTTGAGTATAACAAAACCACCATCCAGGGTTATAAAAAACCACAATCATTAGTTTATAACATAACAACTCATCACATAATGAGAAGAAAACATATGGGATCTACAAGATTAAAAAATGTTCTAAGAACTCAGTTTTCATAATCATGTCATTAATTAATCATCGAATAATCCATAAGAAAAAATGGGTCCCATAAACATCTCAATAACATAAAAATTAACCTTATATAACAATATTAATAATGTTATTATTGAATTATGTCCCTAGTAAAGAATAATTCACATCAATAGACGTTATTATATATCAAAATTACATTAAAGGATAACTGGAACATTTCACTAGGAAAAAACGTCCAATATTGAAAATAGATTTTAAAAATAATGAAATTAAAAATATTAAGGGGATTATTTTTTAAAATGAACCATTGAAAAAACTATGTAACCATGATGGATGGAAATTATGTAAATTAGGTATATGTTAAAAGAAAACATTCCTTTTACATTTTTGGTGAAACCTAAAAAATCATATCATTCAAAAACCTAATAGAAGATAACTTTGAATATTTTTTGTAAAAATGACAACATTTGTATAATATAATTTAATAATTCATTGAATAATATTAAAAATATGTTTAAATATATTTTAAAAACACCTGGATATTGAAGATAAAGTTTGTTCTACTGAATAGAAAAATGTAGATAATTTTTCAAAGAACCTCTTTTTTTGTAACTTGAGTAATAAATGTAATTAAATGGGACAAAAAAAATTTATTTCATGAATTAAAGATATGAGAACAATATATTTTATTTTTTGGACAGGTATGTAACAACATTTCATCATCATTAATACAATCATAAATATTGATGATAAATTGTGAGATTGTGACATAAAACACATTCATCTTAGGTATCATTTAAATTTTAATTCCCATTAATGATTTTTTAAAATATATATTTAAATATTAATAAATAAGATTTTAAAAATCATTTAATAAATTCTCTAAAAAAATACACAAAAAAACAAGTTGTGAATATGCCATGTCACTCATTGAAAAAAATGTGAGATGAAAATCCATTTATCTTAGGTATGAATTCCAATGTATGCATTGGTAGCTTCTATATAATGAAAACATATTTATTATAAATATTAAAACAATATTCATATATAAAATTCCATATATTATTGACTTATAACCTTTATCACCTGTATGTTAATAATACATTACTAAAATCATTGTCCACGGTGATATCAACATTATTTTTCATGTATGTTTCGGTTCAGATGTTTTGGACCTTGTAAATTGATCATGGTTCCATTATGTAAAAAATGTTAATAATTATATAAAAATAATACATAATAATTTTATACATTTTTAGATTCTGTCATTCGTATATAGATATAAAAATGAATTACATCGTTCATAGGGACAGTTGGATGTTCATAAACATGAACGTTGTTTTGATTTTTCCGTGGATGTAAGAGTGAAATGAAAGTAATAAATTTCTTTTAACATATAATATTTATATCATATATATCAAATATATTCATTAAATAATTCATCATTACCATAAATGAAAAATGGAAGAAAAATAAAATCACATCAAATCGTTGATGTGGTATTCTACACCTATTCAAGAACAACGTGATCATTTTCAAATGGGATAAAATGTAATAAATAGGATATGAAATTATCATTAAATATGCATAAAATTTTCAAAAAATTTATTTATAATCATTGAAACTAACAAAATAACCATTTATGAAAGAAAATAATTGAAAATAAATTTTATTGTTACCTAGAGATTGTATGTCATATATACACACAAGCGATACTTTCACTTCACATTTTATTGAAAAAGTGTGAATAAATATAGTCTCTTAATCAAAATAAATATTTATTATATTTATTCTGATAAATTATATATTATATTTCTAAAATATAATATTTTGTGGAGAAAAGTAATAATTAAAAATAATTTTGTTTGTTATGATGATAACCTCCTCTTCAAAACAACTCCTTTATATCTCCTCTTAAATACTCTAAGGATGGTCTTTTTGGATGATTATCACCTATAAATGGTGTCTATAATAATTTTATAATGAATTTTATTAGGTTATGGTTGAAATATAATGACCGATGTTTTGTGAAGAATAGTAATGAGGGGTTCCCTTTTATAATTGAGGGGAGAGTTAATTTTGGAATTTTTTAAAATAGTAAATTAATATAATTAAATTTAATTTTAAAAATTGATAAAAATTGATAAATTTATAGTGTAATATGGGTATGAGTTTAAATTCTCTATTCAACTAAAATTTGTACACTTTTTCCCACATTATTTCCCTTTTCATTTTTTGTTATAACCCTTTGTAAATCGTTTTGAGAATTACAATGTTATCATGTTTTTTTAAACTTATGGGTTAATATAGTCACAATAACATTTAAAATATACCATAAAGGGAAAATCTATTTTTAAACCATTTAACGTTAAATTTAGTAAATCTTATATTTATATTTATTTTAAATCATTTAATAAAATATTATATATTATAAAATAACAATAAAAACGTTTTTAAATTAATCACTTATTTTGAAACTCAATACATCATGAAAAAATGTAGAATTTGACTATAATTTCTTAAAACTGATGTAATATGTCATATTGGTCTATAAAATTATTGAGAGATATTAATACATTCAAATTAGGTCACATTTAAATTTTTAAAAATCATTTATTTTAATTTTTTTAATTGAATAATTAATGATTCAATGTTGTTTAGGCTATTAAGGATAATATTTTGTGACTAATTATTGAAAATAAATTAACATGATAAAAAATTACATTTAGATTTATAATTATAATTTATAACCAATTATATCATATTTTTATCACTATATTAAAAATATAATAGTCATTAAATGAAATAGGGACATTATTGGTTTTCTATTCATTTAAATATTAAAAGAATAAAATCATGTAAAAAATGGAACATAAAGGCCACATATTTATTATTTATATTATTATGGATAATATATTCTCATATAATAATGTAAGGATGGTTTATGGTCAATATTTAGTCATTTTCATTTTATTTTTAATTTTAATTTCCCAATATACCCTTTATCATAGTAACAAATGTGCATGTGTTACTATTAATAATTTCCAAAAAATAAAGGGGGATTATATTACAGAATTTTCAATTCCTCCTAAAAAATATGGAATCTATTTTTTTAATAAATATACATAATTATTATAAGTTATATTAAATATAAATTCATAAAATGCAACAGAAATTTGTTTCCGGACACATTTTTTTTAAGCCCCAAAAAGTAATTATACAAAAATAAATTATAATGTATATTACAATGAATTTAATAATATTATATCTAATTAAATAATAATTATATTTAATTTATTTAATATTTACATCATAATTATATTTTTTATTGAAAATGAAATGTTATTTTTTAGAAATTGGTACTTTTCAATATTTAATTAAAAATCATTATTTTTAGAAAAAATATGAAACATTCACCCGTAAATAATTTTGTTTATTTTTATTTAAAAATTGATATCAGTTTTATTGAGAAAATTTATAATAATTGATGAGATTGATAATATTTATTTTCATTAAAAAATTAATTTGAACCATTTTCTTTGAAAACATGTTTCTGAAAAAATAAAATGACTAAAAAAAATATTTTTGTTATTTCATAATAATTAGTCAATAAATTTATATATAATAAATAATTTATATTTATATCATAAATTAATTATTTTCAATTATTCAAATTTATTTAATGACTATGGTAAAATGGTCATATTTAAATAATAATATTTCACGGTTCATTTAGCCACTATGTTACATGTCGTATATGATGTTTAACAAAGTGTTATTTGAAAATATATGCATGTTACATAATCCCTAATCCAAAACTAACATATATTCCTTCCGTCCAATGATTATCTTCTACTTTTTTCTTATTAAAAATCATTCTATTATTAATGGAAATCCAAATGAGGTATCTCAAAAATATGTATAAATCATAACCCCGCTGTTTCAATTTTATTTCATATTTCACCATATCTAAACAATTATCTTTTATAATATAATTAGCATATTATCATAAATATATTAAAATATCATTATGATTTTTTATAAACCGCATTACATGCTTTTCTTATAAATTGAAAAAAAAGTATCGCTCGTGAGTATGTGTGTACTACCTCAACAACATAACATTCTAACCCATTTTCAATGATCATAATCCATGGGTTGTTATAAATTTTTGTTGTAATGCTTTTAAATGATAGTTGAATCTTATTAGATTATCTATAATTATATGATATTATATACCATATTACCATCAAATCTATTGGTAAATGATCATGTTGTCTGTGTATACATGTGGACTACCACCTCTATGAAGTTATGTGATTTTTTTATTTCTACTTTTCATAGATGGTAATAATAGATATATTTAAGGAATATATATATTATGTATGATTTAATAATTATTTTATAGTTATTAAATATATTTTATATTTTATTCATTCTCTACATCGAAATCTATGAATATTACTTTTGTGTATGTATGGATTACCATCTATATGATGTGATGTAATTAATTTTTCATAACCAATTAAGATGAACGACTATGAATATGTATATAATAAATATATAATAAATATAGATAATTATTAACATTATATATACAGTGGAATCATAATAAATATGAATGATTTGTACTTATCAATCTAAAACATACATTAAAAATGAAGTAATTGACACATAAAATGTCAGCATTAATGGAGAATTGTTAAAAATAATGTTGAAATTTTATATGGGGGTCATATATGTTATTATAAGAATATATTAAACTATATGGAAATAAACATATAATGGTTCATTAAGAATTGTTTATTTTATATTTTTATAATTTTTTGTATAATAAGTCTATATTTATGAAACATGTTGTTATAGAAAATTTCAATCATGTAGAGCATAAAGTAATTTCTTCACCTTAGAGTTATTTCCGTGAGATATACGACATATTAACCACATGATTCATTATATAGTATATATAAATTCCGTTTTATTTTTAATATTACTAATTAATTTTTATTAATGTAATTTAATGTTTTATTTGATCTTATTTCATTCATTGGGATTACGACTCAAGTGTAACCAATGTTTTAACAATTTCTTGTTTTAGATAATTTTATTACTAATATTGTTTATGGTAAAATATATGGTGATGAAAAGTTAAATTATTCCTCTCCCAATTAATATTAATTTTTTCATCCTTTAGTTATTAAGTAATATTACATTTTTACAAATACTTTTCCTCCCTTGAATACTCAAGATACCAAATAAATGTTTTTAAGGAAAACATACCATGTTTTCCAATTCATCCAAGAATCATATCTTTCCTATAAATATTGTATTTATTAAAATTTCTTCAATGATTTTATTATCCAACATAAAATTATTAATTACATTTTTATCGATGTTTTACCATTAATTTTATTAAATGTACTTTTTTATCTTCTTTAGATTGAGGAACTGTTGGATTTTTCATGATGATTTGAGGGGAATGTATGTTTTAAAGTCCACCACCAGAACCACATTCCACATCATCATGAATAATCTTATCCAGTAATATTAAATTATATATTTTGTTATTTATACTCAAAAAATGTTGAATCCATAACATTATGAATATTTTATATTTTCAATAAATGGATTTGAAATAAAAATTTTACATTCCTCATGAAAGGTTTCATTGAAAATTAAAATTTATTTTTCATCTATAACAATGTAATTTGATGTTTCATATTATTTATTTAGTGTATGATCCAATGTTACCATAATTATTTTTTCACTATATTTTTTATTTTTACCATGATTAATGTTTGATGAAACCTTTTTTATTTCAATTGTCTAAAAATTGATGTAATGATAAATGTATTGATGATATTATGGAATACAAATGATTGAATGATGGTTATGTGATGGGGTTTTTCCATTATAAACTGTTAAGGGTGGATACATTATAATCCAAGGGTATTTAGGTATATTAGGTCCCACCAATTCATTGGATAGTGAAAATAGAGATTAAAAACACCTAACATGATATTTTGTCAATAAACTCCTATTAACTGATGTAGTATAATTTTTGGTTGTTAATCCTAAGTGAATATTTAAAGTGATAGAGTATGATTTTACATTATACTAATTTTCCATAATGATAGTTTTAGTAGAGAACATTGAAAATGGATGTGACTTTATATTCTTATGTGAAGTGAAAATACTTATGTTTTATGATTATGATCATGTTTCATGTTTCATGATCAATTATTGATGATTTCACAATATTATTTCCTATGTGTTTGGTTTAAAAAAACCTCATGAAATGTTTCATTATTTTGGATTTTGAATGATTCGGAATATTTATTTTATGTCATGAACATGTTTACATTACAGTATTCTTATCATATACTCACATATGATAATTGATTGATATAACTTACAAATATACATATTGATAATTTAATCTCACACATTCTTATGTTTCCCACTAAAAAGATATAATTAATTATATAACATATTATATATATATATATATATATAAAGTTTTAGAATAAATAAATTTAACAAGAAATAATGTGGATCAATTGTTTACTAATTTTAAAAATATCTGTGTTTCCAAAGACACTATATAAGGACCCGTCCTTATTACAATGCATATTCTTGAATTAAATGAATAATTCACATTGAGGATATTTTCAGGTTTAGGGTATTAGAGAATTAGGAAATAACTATTACATCTCACAAGACTACAATGTAGACACTTCTACTAAGTTTCCATTAAATAAAAACTCTTAAAAAAATTAGGTCTAGATCCATGTTTTAGATAGAATGTCTTTCTTTGATCCCATACTTGACCCTATTCACCTTTAAGTCCCGTGGAAAACATTTCAAATAATTGGGATGAGCATAAAAAGCTCATTAAGGGTTATAACAATACGGAAAGAAAACATTATTCCATGTATACATAAGAATCAATGAAATAATACATTACTCATAAAACATAAGAACTTTAACATACCTCATTAAATCATAAGATTTAGGAATAACTCATAGAAATAATAAGACTTAAAGGTAACTTGAGGCATTTATAACATTCTTACGTAGGGAGTAACCCTCATGGTAATGTTTGGAATACCCATCACAGTATATTCCCTAAATATCTTCAGAGAAACCATAGCATTTAACTCTATTGCGTTACCCAATGCATTAGAGAGCTATATCGGGCTCACCCGCCCTTTGTTTATCAAGGAACCACCTGATTTCATAAACAATGCCCAAAAACCATAACATAATCATAACACTTAAAACATGCATAGAAGAAACATAAAATTTCAATATTTAAATCACAAGAGATCACATAATGATATTATCTTAAATAAAAACATCTAATAAAATCATTAAAACTCTATGATAGAAAATTCCCATTATACTTTGAAAATATTAAAAGAAGACATTTAAAAGAGTTTTTATAATCAAAGTTTCCCATACCACTTTGAATCATTTGAAAGGGTTTTAAAACATTCATGTCCATTTAAATAAATCCTTTAAAACATTTTTAAAACATGGACATGGAGGATAAGTGTTTAAAAGAACAAATCTTTTTAACCAATTAAAATAATGTTTTAATGAAAGATTCATTTTCCATTTTAAACATTTAAATTATAAGCCACATGAATGTATACCATTTAAAAAAAAATTAAATGACTTTAGTATAGGCATAATATGGATATGGAAAGACAAAGGGGCTGTATATACACTTTATAAAAGAATAAAAGTGCATATCCTTAAGAAATGTCTCAATTAGAAGAAATTGGGATGTAATCCCAATCAAGGATCATGCCATTAGATCAAGGATAAAGAAATGACATAATAATGTGTGAAAAATATAAATACGCTAAATATAAGTGGATACTTAGTGTAAAAAAATCAGATGTCATACACACATATTCATAGCACGACATGATCACGAAGTATAGGTTTAACCCAAAGAATTGGAATTTGGTTAAGATGTTCCTTTGCAAAAATTCGATAGCCTAACGACATCACATAAAATTTTAGGAAAAGAGTTGATGAGAGAGATAAAATATATCGCATCACATGGACATAAAATTTACAGCAATAAGGATATATAAAAACATATACCAACATAAGAAGATGTAATTTAAAAGACAAAATAAAAAGAATTCTTTTAAAAATAGGAGGGTGAAAGGTCCCTTACCGACTTGGGTATCTTTCGAAACGTACACCCCATGAAAGAATGACTATACAACATTGATGTAAATACCCATAAAAGAATGTATATTACACAAAGAGTATAATAATGGTAAGTACATACACCACTCAAAGGATATGGTGGCAAATGTAGCATAAATATCACGAGAATAAAAGTGAGATGAAAATCCCTACAAAAACATGGAAGCCTAACGGCGCCACTTAAAACATCCAAAAATGGATTTATGAGATCAAATAGGGTCTCTAATTATATTAACATAAAAAGTACAGAATGAGGAATATGAAAGAACATTCCCAAACATAAGAAAGATGAGTTAAAAAGAAATGACATAAACGATAGTACTTAAAAAGAAAGAGAGAGGTAGGATCCCTTACCTCAAGTCCGACTTGTCTTGTGAATTTCATTATATTCCTGAATAGTAAAATTTTGTCAATTTATATTTGCATAATAAAATACTTTAAATTTTATTATTCAATTAATATCATATATTATTATGTTATAATAATTAGTTAATTATGTGAGTTCATATCATACGTTCTGTCAAAGTTCGGTACATCAGTCCAAAATGATCTTGTTTGAAAAGCATTCACAAGGTCATTATAAGTAAATCATATCCAGAAATGTATTAATGATGTAAATATAATATATATCCAGCATATATTCTTTTTATACTTATTATATAATATTTTTAGATAAAAAGTAATGAAATTCACCGTTCATGGAGACGGTAGGCCGTACGTACGCATGAACACAACTTTAATTGGGTTGGAACAATAATGGAATTAAAACTAGATGAGAGAGATATATATATATTATAATTCCAGTATAATATATATGTTATATGGGTCACATATGTTCATTAATTTCATTATTTATACATTCCATGTATTGCATGAACGAGTCACATCACTTGAGGGGGCGACAGTCCCCACATCCTCAAATTAAATTATCGCATTTGCACAACATGAAAAGCAAAATAGTATGTTTTAAATTTAAAATACAGAAGCATATAGAGGAAAAAAAATATAATATATATCATATATAAAAATAGTTCCATCATAATGGCCACCATGAGAGGTGGTAGGAGAAGATAGGTCAATCATCGTTTCGTGAGGCAGTAATTCACTATCCACAGAATCATTATGTTCTTTAACCATTAGACGAAGGTGTGTGTATGTATATATCTAATAAATCTCATAACAAAATCCAAGTGTGTTTAAGATACAAGTTTTGTTACAAAATCAAGGAATAAATATATTTAAGCGGTTGGATAAGCAATATAAAACAAAAGAACAATAGGGAAGACTTTACCTTTAAAACGGGTAACTCCCCTTGGTTTGAACCAAAAGGGTTTCATGAAGAGATTTCTGCCTAAGGGAAGGCTTCTAGAATAAAGAGAGGGATGTCGAGATATAGAATTATCATATTTTGGCAGAGACAATGGCTTGAGGTGTGTGGGTAAGGAGGTAGAGATGAGGGCCTTTTATAAGAGGGAGGAGGGGCACTCTTGGAATGTAAAAAAACTAATACATTATATTAAAATGAGTTTCGGATTTTAGAGGTACCACATTGATATATTTCTAGGATAAGGTGGTATTGGTTATAAATATATTCATCCAAAAGGTTTTAGACAAGTTTTTTTCTTAGATTTTACATTATGTTTTCATTTTATTTAAATCGTTCATTAATGAGATAATCGTTGCATCATCATGGTGTCATAAATAAATAAATTTATTTAATGACTAAAAATTATATAAAAATACTATGATGTAGGAAATTTTTTATATTTCTAATTACTATATATATTCCAAGATATCATTTACACAATCAAAACTAAAATTGTTTTACTTGGGTGATACATACTTTGGTTATACTATCCTTTTAAAAACATAAAATTAAAAAGAGTCGCTATCACCCCAAAAGTGATTCCATGGGGTCCCAAAGTTTTGCACAAGGCATACCATGGTCTCCAATTACCAAAACAGTATTATTAAGACAAATATTGGGGTCATTTATTATTATTATTATTTTATTTTATTACCCTTAACTGCCTGATTACTAATTAATCACGATAATTAAAGATAATTACCGTCATTACTATTCATAACATCCACAAAAAAAGAGTCTTAATTACATAATTTGGACCTTCTGATTCCAAATATTGAATCTATTTTATCAAATTAAAAACACAAAAATTGTAGTAATTAATTTAAAGTAAATCTCATCGTCAAAACAAAAGACGGGTTTTTAAGAAGTAAAATTTATCAAAAGATTAACTTGTTTTTACATACAATTGAAAAGTGAAATTACATAAAATGAACAACATTATATTAAGTGATAAAAACATAATTCAATTATACTTTAAAAACAATTAAAATGAAAATCAAAATATATAAATAAATTGGATGAAAAGGCAGTTTTGGAATTAAAAAGCTATATTTTCCACTATTCATTAAAAAAAGACATTACTAGAAAAATACCTAAAATTAACCCTAAGCTATATTTTATATTAAAAATTCAGAAATAATGTCCATTTTACCAAATTCAAAACATAGACGTTTCATTAATAAATCATATAGTTAATTCCCGCTGTCAAACATATAGAATGTTTTTAAGAAACAATATCTATCAAAATATTGACACTTGTTTATGTCCATTTTCAAAGTGAAATTAATTCTAATGACCACCATTGAATTAAATGGTAAAAATATATTCTAATTACACATTAAAAAAATTAAAAAAGATAATATATCTATATAATTAAATTAAATGAGAAAGAAAATTTGATGTAAAATGCAGTATTTTTCACTATTCATTATAAAAATGAACATTTGTGAGAAATATACCAAAAATTTATCCAATGTAAATATCAATATCCCAATTCTAGAGAATAAGTTTAGTTTGATAGATATATCTTATAAAATTTTCAAAATTTGGATTTAATAATGGTTCGCCAAAAAAAGGTGGTAAAACAATCTTTTAAACAATATTAGAGTATTTATTCTTAAAATTGGATTCATTTTCATTTTAAGCCTCTAACATTTATTGGATAAATGTAAAAATATTTAACAAACATATGTAATAATTTTCTAGTTAGTTCTATTAATTCTCGCCATTACAATGTCTATGCATTAACTATTTAAAATAATATTATTATATTATTAGCGTGCAACGTAAGATTTCAAAGAAACTCATTGTTGCGTATTGGGTACACAATTGAGCATAGCATTCCATTTAATGAAATATTAACATTTTATTCACAAATATTGATAAAAATGAGAATGTAATATTATTTATTTACCTGGGATGTTACATCCTTCCCCCCTTTTAGGAATTACATCCTTGCAATTTTAAAATTGGGCTTGGAAACTTAATTCAAAGCCCCACATCGGAAAAAGATTAAATTTAACTGTCACTTTAAAAGAAAGAATGATAAGTACAAGGGTCACCCAAGCTAACCAATACTAGGATCCCATGTAGTAGAACATGGATATAGAAGAAAAAACAAATGGTCATATTTTGTGGGAGAGTGATAGAAAACATGTTTAAAAGAAACTTAACCACCAGAAAATCACAAACTTGTGATGGGTAAAACGGTATTTGACTCCCAGTCGGAAAAATTATCAGACAACATTTTTGTTTTAAATTACATTTTATTGAGGAATTTATTTATGTTCTTAACAAAAACAAAAGGAAACATACTTACTTGTCATGTTGATTTTCAACTTTTGCTAGATTTCTTGCACAAAATCATATTTTATCCAAAATACGAGTATTTAGGATAACTTGTTCACATTAAGAGAACTATAATCAACTTATAGAGAATCACCTAATCCACAAAAGAAAACAATATACTTCCCTTGTCTTTAGAAAAAAACCCAAATGAAAATTGTTAGTACGAGATCAGATAATATCCGAAAAAGATAATCCTTTATAAAAAAAATCTATTCTTAATCTCCAAAATTTGTCCAACTAAAACCCGAAGTTCACCAATGACCATTCGATAAACAATTGTCTATAAAATTATTCATAGTAAATCACACTAATATTGAAACCCAAATCATTGAAGGAATTAATCACATAGACTTACAAGGTAAATCATAACATTTATCTCCAAATAACATCAGTTACTCTTAAAGTCTCATACTGAAAAGTAATTAACCTAATCACATATCTTCCATGATAGGTTAATAATTTCTATAAATAACCCAAAATTAACTTATTCTAGATTCATAAGATCATCAAACTAGAAAGAATTCTTTAAACTAACCAGGGAATTCACGTAGTCCAGTGGTTAACTTTATAATTATTACTTGAACATCCACATCGATTTGGTTCTCTCGTACATGATGCATTAGAGAACTAACCAAGGTTCAAGTGGTTGATCATGACTCCTGATAGTTGGTTTAGAATAACCATGAGATTTATCATTCAATCCCCCATTTCATCCAATCTCTTAATCAGGGAACCACCACAGTTTCCTTAAAACCCATTGTCACTTGGTTCCTACTAGATCCATCCATTTACTAAAACCAAAAAGGTCAGTGTGAGTATATCAACAAAATTATCATGTACTAAAGAGGAAGATAAATACTAACATATACATATCCAAGTTATCTCAAACTCATTCCATCTTTCATAAATAACAATTACTCTATCTAATATAATAACCAGTGTGGTTATACAGAACTTGTCACTTATGCTTAAACAACATTCTAACCTCTAAAGTTATCTAAACCGACATTTGATACTAACTATAAGGACATTTCCTTAGTACAATATATATTTTTGAATTAAATGACTAATTCGCATTGAGGATCTTTTCAGGTTTAGAGTTTTAGAGAATTAGGACATAACTATTACATCTCACAAGATTACAAAGTAGACACTTCTACTCAGTTTCCATACAATAAAAACTCCTAAAAAGAAACATGTCTAGTTCAATGTTTTAGATAGCATGTCTTTTCTTGATCCCATCCTTGACCCTATTCACCTTTAAGTCCTATAGAAAACATTTCAAAAATGTGGGATGAGAATAAAAAGATCAGTAAGGGTTATAACAATATGGAAAGAAAACATTATTACATGTATACATAAGAATTAATAAAATGAAACTTTACTCATAAAACATCAACACTTTAACATACCTCATTAAATAATAAGATTTAGTAATAACTCATAGAAATCATAAGACTTAAAAGTAACTTGAGGCATTCATAACATTATTATGTAAGGAGTATCCCTCCTGGTTACGTTTGGAATAACCATCACATTATATTCCCTAAATATCTTTGGAGAAACCTTAGAGTTTAACTCCGTTGTGTTACCCAATGCATTGGAGAGCTATATCGGGCTCACCTACCCTTAGTTTATCACGGAACCACCCAATTTCATAAACCGTTCCCAAGAACCATAACATAATGATAACACTTAAAACATTCATAAAAGAAACATAATATTTACACATTTCAATCACAAGAGATCACATTATGATATTATCATAAATAAAAACATCTAATAAAATCATTAAAACTCTATGAGAGAAATATCCCTTTATACTTTGAAAATATTAAAATAAGACATTTAAAAGAGATTTTAGAATTAAGGTGTCCCATACCACATTGAAACTTTTAAAAGGGTTCTAAAACAATCATATCCATATAAATAAATCCTGAAAACCATTTTTAAAACATGGGCATAGATGATAAGTGTTTAAAAGAATAAATCTTTAAAACCAATTAAAATAATGTTTTAATAAAAGAGTCATTTTCCATTTGGAACATTTAAATTATAATCCACATGAATTTAGACCATTTAAAAAACATTAAAATTGATTTATTATAGACATAATATGGATATGGAATGTCAAAGGGTCTGTATATACACTTTATAAAAGAATAAAATTGCATATCATTAAAAAATGTCTCAATGAGAAGAAATTGAGATGTAATCCCAATCAAGGATCATGCCATTAGAGAAAAGCTAAACAAGTGAAATAATTATGTGTGACAAATATAAATACAATAAATATAAGTGGATACTCAATGTAAAACAATCATATGTAATCCAGACATATTCATAACATGACATGATCAAGAAGTGGAGGTTTAACCCAAAGAATTGGAATTGGGTTAAGAAGTTCCCTTGCAAAAATTCGATAGCCTAACGACGCCACATCAAATTTTTGAAAAATAGTTGATGAGATAGATAAAGGTTATCTCATCACATGGAAATAAAATTTACAGCAAAAAGTATATATAAAAACAGATCCCAAAATAAGAAGATGTAATTTTAAAGAAAAAATAAAAAGAAGCCTTTTGAAAATATGAGGGTGAAAGGTTCCCTTACCGACTTGGGTATCTTTCAAAACATACACACCATGAAAGAAGGACTACAAAAAATTGATGTAAATACCCATAAAAGAAATTATATTACACAAAGAGTAGAGTAATGGGCAGTACATACACCACTCAAAGGAGATGTTGGCAAATGTAGCATAAATCTCATGGGAATAAAACTGAGATGAAAAATCCATTACGAAAACTCGGCAGCCTAACAACGCCACCTAATACTTCCAAAAATGGATTTAGGAGATCATATAGGGTATCTAATTATATGAACATAAAAATTAAATAATGAAGAATATTAAAGAACATCCACAAACATAACAAATATGAGCATAAAATAAATGACATAAAAGAGAGTACTTAAAAAGAAAGAGACAGGTATGATCCCTTACCTCAAGTCTAACATGTCTTGTTCATTTCTTTATATTCCTAAATAATAAAATTTTGTCAATTTATTGTTTCTTAAAGAAATACATTAATCTTTATTATTCAATTAATATCATAAATTTTCATGTTATAATAATTAGTTAGTTAGGTGATTTCATATCATACGTTTTGTCGATGTTCGGCACATGAGTCAGAAATGATCTTGTTTGAAAATAATTGTCAATGTAGTTATATGTACATCAAATCCAGAATATTGTTAATGAGGTAAATATCATATATATCCAGTATATTTTCGTTTTATACTTATTCCATAATATTTGGAGATAAAAATAAATAAAATGCACTGTTCATGGAGACGGTAGGCCGTACGTACACATGAACACTACTTTCATTGCTTTGGAAAATTAATGGAATTAATAATAGATGAGAGATATATATTTATTATAATTCAAGTATAATATATATGTTATACAGGTCACATAAGTTCATTAATTTCATTCTTTATACATTCTATGTATTGCAAGAATGAGTCACATCACATGAGGGGGAGGTAGTCCACACTTCCTCAAATGGAATTATTGCATTTTCACAACATGAAAAGCATAATGGTATGTTTTAAATATAAAATACAGAAGCCTATAAAAGACATAAATATAATATATATCTTATATAAAAATAGTTCCATCATAATGGCCACTATGAGAGGTGGTAGGAGAAGATAGATCAATAATCGTTTCGTGAGGCAGTAATTCACCATCCACAGAAACAGTATGTTCTTTAACAATTAGACGGAGGAGTGTTTAAGTGTAGCTCGAATAATTCACATAGAAACATCCTTTTATGTTTAAGATACTGGGATTGTTACAAAATCAAGGAATAAAAAGATTTTATGGGGTTGGAAAAGAAAAATAAAATAAAATAACATTAGGGAAGACCTTACCTTTAAATCGGGTAACTCCCCTTGGTTTGAACCAAAAGGGTTTCTTGAAGAGATTTATTCCTAAAGGAAGGATTATAGGATGAATATAGGGATGTGGAGAGATAAAATGATAGTGTTTGGCCCATCCAATGGCTTGAGGTGTGTGGGTAAGGAGGTAGAGTAGGGGGCCTTTTATAAGAGAGAGGAGGGACACTCATGAAAAGTAAAGAAATGTTACTTTATATTAAAACGTGTATCGGATTTTAAAGGTACCACATTGATATATTTCTAGGATAAGGTGGTAAGGATTCTAAATATATTTATCCAATATGTTTTAGACAAGTGTAATACTTATATTTTACATTATATTTTCTTTTTATTTAAATTGTTCATTAATGAGATAATCAATGCATCATCATGGTGTCATAAATAAATTAATTTATATAATGTATAAAAATTATAAAAAAAATACTATGATGTAGGAAATATTTTTATCTTTACAATGAATATTTATAGTCCAAGATATCATTTACATAGACAAAACTAATTTTTTTTACTTGGGTGATACTTACTTTGGTTATACTTTCCTTTTAAAAACATAAAATTTAAAAGTGTCACTATCACCCCAAAAGTGATTACATGGGGTCCCAATGTTTGGCACAAGGAATCCCATGGTCAGCCATAAGAAAACCCAGTAGAATTAAGACACATTTTGGGGTCATTTGGTATTATTATGATATTATTTTATTACCCTTAACTACCAGATTACTAATTAATCACGATAATTAACGATAATTACCATCGTTACTATTCATAATGTCAAAAAAAAAAGAGTATTAATTACATAATTTGGACCTTATGATTCCAAATATGGAATCAATTTTATCAAATTTAAAACATAGAAATTGTAGTAATTAATTTAGTAGTAAATCCTGACGTCAAAACAAAAGACGAATTTTTAAGAAGTAAAATTTATCAAATGATTGACTTGTTTTTACATCCAATTGAAAAGTGAAATTACATACAATTAACAAAATTTTATTAATTGATAAAAAAAATATTTCAATTATAATTTAAAAGCAATTAAAATGAAAAACTTAATATATATATATAAATGGGATGAAAAGGCAGTTTTGAATTAAAAAGTTGTATTTTTCACTATTCATTAAAAAAAGACATTATTAGAAAAATAACAAAAATTAACCCTAAGCTATATTTGATATTATAAATTCAGAAATAATGTTTATTTTACCAAATTCAAAACATATATGTTTTACTAATAAATCATATAGTTAATTCCCGTTGTCAAAACAAATAGCGTGTTTTTAAGAAACAAAATCTATCAAAATATTGAAACTTATTTATGCCCATTTTCAAAGTGAAATTAATTATAATGACCAAAATAGATTTAAATGGTAAAAATATATTATAATTACACTTTGAAACAATTAAAAAAGGAAATATATCCATTTAATTAAATTAAATGAAAAAGCTATTTTGAAGTAAAATGCAGTATTTTTCAATATTCATTAAAAAATGAACATTTGTTAGAAATATACAAAACATTTATCCAATGTAAATTTTAATATCCCAATTCAAAAAAATAAGTTATTTTAGAAAAATAGATCTAATAAAATTTTCAAAATTTGTATTTAAAAAAGTTTCTCCATCAAAAGGTTGTAAAAAAATATTTTTAAAAATATTTGAGTATTTATTCTTAATATTGGATTCATTTGTATTTTAAGCCTATAAAATTTATTGGATAAATGTAAAAATATTTAACAAACATATGTAATCATTTTTTAGTTAGTTCTATTTATTCCCGCCATTATAATGGCTAGGCATTAAATATTTAAAATAATAATATTATATTATTAGTGTTCAACATAATATTTCAAAGAAACACGTTGTTGCGTATTGGGTATGCCATCGAGCATAGAATTCCCTTTAAATTAATATTAACATCTTATTCACAAATATTGATAAATATGAGAATGTAATATTATTTATTTAACTGGGATGTCACACAATAAACCATTATATTTCATTCATGAATTTTATTGATATGTAATTAATATTCTTTCAATATGATAAAGTAATTATATATGAAATATTCATGTTTATAAAAATAGAATTATATAATCGTTTAGTATCTTTTAAAAACTATAATGTGTAATGTTTAGAAACAACCCTTATGAGAATCTTAAATACCAGAGAACTATATATGTTATTGTATTGAATGATTTGTTCATTTCTTATAAAATATATCCTTCCCTGGATACTTGTATGTTGATGCGTCAATGGAATAGATTCGACAATGATTATTAGATCTTAATGTGGAAGATTGGGCATTATATTGACTATCACCAATTCATGATGAGTGGGCCTAAAAATTCTCACCTAGGTAAAATCACAATGGGGATGTGCCTAGGATATATCACATTTTATTTATAAACTAATATTAAGGATTCTATATACATAATGTCCATGGATTACACAGGTAAAAAATATTGTTTTATTTATTGAAAAATAGTCTTATGATTAGACAACCATTGAATACCTTGTCTTGATT
This sequence comes from Viscum album, assembly GCA_963277665.1. Lineage (NCBI taxonomy): Eukaryota > Viridiplantae > Streptophyta > Magnoliopsida > Santalales > Viscaceae > Viscum > Viscum album. The sequence goes on from OY728156.1 coordinate 325,908,799, forward strand.
AAATGATAAATCAAAATGATTATTGTTTATCACATGGTGTTTGTTTTATTCGGTGGATGGAACCTGGGGGAATTATATTAATTTTAAATGTCATAGACAATGGGATGTTTTTAAACATCACAAACAAAATGAAATAAGAGATAGAATGCTTTACCATATGATTATTCTTTACCAGATTTCTCAATATAATTTTATGAACCAAAATGTATTTTCTTTTCTAATGAGCCTAAAATGAGACAAATGAAGTTTCATGATGATCATTGGGGAAAGTTGATTTAGATTACTCCAATTAAAAAATGTGATAATATTCACCCAAGTAAATGTATCAAAGGAATGGGAAGATTATTTTTTTGGAAGAGAATAAGATTGGGGAAGTAATTTTTTTTAAAAAAATTAAATGTTAAATGAATGGAAATAATGTAAATCATAGGTTACAATATATAATTCAATGTATTTTGTGTGGGGGACTTGATAATTGTCAAAACTAAAACCATAAACTAGTGGATAACTCTTGGACCTAATAATGACCTACAATATTCCAATTTATAAATTGGAATGATTGAAGTGTTTATGTTTAATGATATTAGAATTACCTAAAAAAATTTGTTAATAATAATATTATAGTTCTAATATTGATAATAAAATACAAGAAATTTTTCATAATAGATTTTTTTATGTAATTATATGTTTACAAAATTGTAATCGATATTGTTGAAAATTTCATTAGTGGCATAATGAAATTTTTGGAAAGAGTGTGATTAAAGGATATATTATTCATACTCTGTTTCTATAGTTAAGATAGTAAGGATTATATTAGGTATATAGTTGAATGATTTTGATGAATAAAATTTGATAGTTTTAAGACATAAAGTTGATTACTGATTTCATAATAATGTAATTTCTGTTATCTTGGAGGATTTTTATTAAATATTTGTTTTACAGATTTTATAATACCATATTTTATTTTATTTTTTATGAAAAATTATTTTGTTATATTTTGGAAGAAAATATTATTCAATGGGGGATTAATTTTATTTAGGATATTATCATTTTTTGAGAATGTATTATGAACATATTCACATGATAAATATGTGACATTAAAAGATATCTTATATTTTTTTTGGATTAAGGATAAGTTTATTTTATAAAATTATAAGACCTCTTTATAGATGTTTGAGTTTGAAATATTGAATAATAATTATTTTAGGATATCATATATTTTTATGTTGGTAGAAATAAATATGTACAGATTTTATATTATAATATTGGATATTAATCTTTAAAAATAAAATTTATTCATATTAGTTTTCATAGAATTTACTAGACATTTTTTGTTTCAATATATGAATATATAATGGATGAATTTTATGTATTTAATTTAAATGAATTTTGATCTATTATAATTTTATTCTTGTTCTCCAAGAATGATAAATTCATTTTTTTTCTTCCAAACCTTAAAATTAATTCTTCTTTACCATACATATTCCCCCATTCTATTAACTTCATGATCTCCCATTCCCTCCTATAATAGGTTTTGATGATTCCCCCATTTTTTGACTCAAAATAAGCCTCTTTTGTTCCTCTTGGATATATCTGTAATACCCCAAGCTTCCATGATACGCTTCTTTTTCAATAATGCAATAGCTTGTATTATACGCAAGTTCGAGATTCTAAAACACCCGACCAAACAAAATAGACATAATGAATAGTAATACCCACTTTTTCAATTATATATATTTTATATTTTAAAATGGACATCATTTTTGGATTCGGAATATCGAAATTAGCCTATGTTGTATTTTTGGTATTTTTCTGAGAACTTCCAATTTTTTATGAATAGTGAAAAATACTTAAAAAAAATTAATCGAAATAATTTATTGTGATAAATTATAATATTGAGTTGTTTTAAAGTATAATTAGAATATATTTTTTCCATTTTATCCAATGGTGGTCATTAAAATTAATTTCACTTTGAAATTGGACATAAACAATTGTCAATCTTTTGTTATATATTATTTCATAAAAACAAGCTATTAGTTGTGACAATGGGAATTAATTATAAAAGTAATTAATTCAACTTATATTTTTGGAATTTTGTAAAATAGACATCATTTTTGAATTCAGAATATCAATTATATCTTAGGGTGAAATTTTGGCATTGTTCTGAAAAACATCATTTTTATGAATAGTGAAACCACTAAGTGGTAGTTAAAAACTAATTTTTCATTTAAATGAAACATTACCACTTCTGTGATTTGATTTTCAAAAATCTGACATACATTATTGTCATTAAGAAGTAAAATGTGGTTCAATGGGATTAAAATATTTTTTTTGGTGAATAGTAACTTTTAAGTTTAATTAATCGCGATTAAAGGTAATTAGTGTAATTTAAGGTAATGATAATGTTATAATAATATGAAATGACCATGACACATGTCTTACTCCTATTGGATGAGTCATGGCCGACCATGAAAATCCGTGGGTCAACTTGGGGACCCCATAGAGCCACTTTGGTAGGAAAATGACATTAAAAACTTTTTATTTAATGTTAAAATAAAAATGTCACAATCATGAGTTGTTTTACTAAAGTTTTTTTAAAATGGGATAATAAAAGTCATATTTTCTACTATAAATATTAATTATAAAGTTAAGAAGATTTCCCACATCATGATATTTTTATTTAAATTTTTAGACATTAAATAAATTAAATTATTTTTGACATAATGATGATGCAGCGATTACCTCATTATTTGACGATTTAAATAAAATAAAAATATAATGTAATATCTAAGACCTACAAATGTAAAAAACCTATTGGATTGGTGGATTTAGAACTCCTATCACCTTATCCTCGAAATTTATAATTTTGGGACCTTTTAAATCCAAAAAGCATTTATAATAAAGTAACCTTTTATAACATTCCAAGAGTGACCCTTCTCTCCTCTTATAAAAGGCCCCCACCTCTACCACCTTATTCACACCGTCAAGCCATTTGGCTTGTCCAACCTCTGCACAAATACTCTCTCAACTTTCCTCTATTACTCCTAGAATCCTCAATTTGAGCTGAAGTATTCCCAAGGAAGCCTTTTTCTCAAATAAAAAAGTGTTATCCTATTTAAAGGTAATGTCTTCACTTATTCCCTTTTGTTTTATTTTGCTTCTCCAACCCCATAAACTCTTTTTATTACTTTCTTTAGTAACTAAAAAACTATCTTCAATATTCTATGATTTTTTTAGGATATGTATTCGAGCTACACTTACACACTCATCCGTGTGATGGTTAAAGAACATACTGTTTCCGTGAATGGCAAATTACTGCCTCACGAAATGATGATTGTTCTATCTTCTCCTACCACCTCTCATTGTGACCATTATGATGGAACTATATTTATTTATGATATATATTATATTTATTTCTTCTCTATGCTTATTTATTTTAAATTTAAATCACACCTTTATGCTTTTCTTGTTGTGAAAATGCGATAATTTCATTTGAGGAAGTGTGGACTACCGCCCCCTCAAGTGATGTGACTCGTTCATGCAATACATGGAATGTATAAAGAATGAAATGAAAGAACATATGTGACCTATATAAAATATATATTATACTGTAATTATAATATATATATATATCTCATTTATTTTTAATTCCATTAAATACGAAATAGAAATGAAAGTAGCGTTCATGCGTACGTACGGCTTACCGTCTCCATGAACGGTGCATTTCATTTCTTATCTATAAATATTATGTAATATTATAAATTCATATATATAATGGATATATATGATATATATGATGTATACATCATGAATATAATTTTGGATATAATGGATATATTACCAAATGAACAACTTGTAATTATAAGAAGTTTATTTTTGACTCAAGTACCAAAGATCGACAAAACGACAGTTATGAACATAAATAATTACATAATATTCATAAAATGGAAATAAGTGATAAAAAAGGAATAATGAACTTGAAAATCATTCTTAAGAAAGTAGAAATTAACTATAGTTTTTTATTCATGAGGTTAAAGAACGATCGAGTCAAGTGGGACACGAGGTAAGGGAACTTCTTAACCCAATTTCCATTCTTTGGGTTAATCTCCTACTTTCAAATTATGTCATGATATTAATATGTGCTAAATTGTATTTGTAAATTATTTATGTGTACTTATAGTGAATACACATAATATATCTATTTTATTTAAAAAAAATTATCTTTGAAAGGGACTTCATCTCAATCTCATTTCATTGAGGCATATTTTATTTTATACACAACTTTCCTTTATACAGTGTATAAAACCCTTTGACTTTTACATTTTCTCAAAAGAAATATTATTATACGAAGCGTTTTACTAAACGACAAAAGGAATGTTTTGTCTTATGCGGTGACAATTACTTCTCCGCCACCGTGACCATTATTTGAGTTTCAGCTTCCTCTACAAGACATAACATTTTTTAAATGAAAAACAAATACCATGTTTTAATTTTATTTTATTTTTGTATTTAAAATGGTATGTATCAAATTTTCTTTATGAGTCTTAATATATGAAAACCCAGTGCAAATGTATTTGTATTTAACGCAAGCGTAAAAATGTTTTCAGAAAACCCGACTCTCAATTGTGGTAGACAGGAAGGGATGGGACGTGGAACCATCATGGCCTATAATTAGTCGAGCAGTCTCAGAATTAGTTATTTTGTTTTCAAAAGCTTGCATAATGTTTTCAAAAAAACACAGGAGTATATTTGGGAAATTTTAATTGTAAGTATCTTCTAAAAATTGAACTGGTATTTTGATTCCACAATTAATTTCAAATGGTATTTTAAAAAATGGTATTCCTAAATGTTTATATACCATTTTACATATGAGGAATGCATTGGACTTAGTAAGTGATGGTTGGAGCCTGCTATAGCTCCTCTATGCATCGATAGGTCTCATGAGACAAACTAATGTCTTATCACGAGGCCTTGACAAAATCTTATTTGTAGTTTTGGCACGAGGCCTTGGCTACGTGGTTATGATAGTCTGGAATTATGTATTCCATCATTATGAAAGATGATATTGATATTGCATATGATTATTAGCAAGTAGAATATCCATGTGAATAAGTAAATGCATTATTTCATTTTACTTTTTCCATATTATGCTAAAGATCAATTTTGAAAGGCTTTTGTTTTAGGTATACATTGCCTTAAATGTTTATGTTTATTTATGAAAGCTTCTGCTATATTGTTATACTTACTAAGCATCTGAGCTCACCCCTTCAAATGTTTTAATTTTTCTAGGATGTGAAGAAGTATATTATGAATGACCAGCAGATATAGTAAGAGGGGATATGAAGACAAGATGTTGTTGTAGTTTTGTTTTACTTTATTATTTAATGTATGACTTATGAATTTATCTAGTGTTTCCATGGCTACTAAACTAATCGGTCTTTAGAGACATGATATTTTATGATCATGCCAATGTTACACAATAATGCACCGACTCTGGGTAACTGGGGTCAGGGCATTACAGTTGGTGTCAGAGGCAGTTTAGTACTAACCTTGGAAGCTAAATTTAGATAAACTCTAATTAGAGCACATAACCATAAGATAGACTTTGAGGATTAGTATAGAAGAACTTCCTAGAATATTTTTGTTGTAGAGATTTTGTGAGATTTATGAGTAATACATCCCTGTCTGGATACGAGCAGGTAGAGGCGGCTCTGGCATAGATGTACCTAGGCGTAAAACCCGAAAACACAACTTTGAGCTAGACTCGAATGGGAACTGGTGCACGACAATGGGCCTTGCTGCACTCTTGGTTATGACACTCCTGGGGGATATTCTTAAAATAAATCTAAATTTTTTTACAAACCATTAGGAAGGATTTATGAGTATATACTTTCTCAAAGAAAACATTTATTATTATTATGGATTATATCCATAAACCGTTCAATTTACATTAATTATTTTACAAGTTTTGAATTATTCATTGCAATTCATAAACTAACCTAGTTTATGCCATTATATAGAAATGGCGCCCAGTAGAAGGAATGATAACTCCATCAATACGTATGATCCAAAGAGTAAGAAGGATCATATCTTTCATGATATTAATCAAACATTTAGAAGGGAAATAGTCTCCCATGTGTTCTCAACATATAAAGAAATAGTATCATGTGTTAATAAAATAAGTAAAGAATTCTCATAGTCTTATGGCTTTGAAGGTAAGAAAGAGAAGAAAAGTATGGAAGAGAGAATGATGGATAAAGGGATGAGGGAAAATAAGAATTTTTCAATATGTGATAACTGTGGGAAGAAACACCTTGGAACTTGCCTAAAGGGAATGTGAGTTTGTTATAAGTGTAGAGAAAAAAGACACCAAGTGCGTGACTGCAAGGGTATGAAAAAGGTTTCAAATGTACAATGCTTCATCTTCAAGAAGTGGGGACACTATGCAAACCAATGTCCAAATCCTCAGAGTATTCCCCAAATGATGTTATTGGATAATAATCAAGTTATGATACTACCACAGATGAGGATGAATGATTAGAGTTCTTATGTTGTTATTAAAGAATTTTTTCATTTGAGTGTTGTATCAATGATGTACTGGTTATAATAATTATGGAGTATATAAGGATTGTAATGCAATACTATTTAATCAAGGGCTTGAGATTGTGTGGAATGAAGAAAAGTGACTCCACAGTAGGTTAAATTTTTGGAAAATATATGGTTGATATAAAGATAAACAATAATATGGTTCAGATACCGAGATATTGATTTTGGAATAATACATGATTGATTTGGATAAATTATATTGGATATTCTTAACTTCTCTGAAACCGATTAATGATTGGTATACATTTTTGGATAGAAAGAGTATATCTAGTATTCTATAAGGAATAAGGGATAATGAATGTAATCAATAAGGATTTATAGTAATTTAGGATGTTGCAGTGTTTTAAAAGAATACATGATTAAGGTGTTCACATGTTGTTACACGGAAAAAAAGATCTTCATTATGTTTACCTTCCTTATAAAATTTGGACTGTGAGTTGGACAGAAGTATTTTGGATAACTATAAAGTTTGTAATGGATTAAGTTAAACCTTGGATATTATTGTTTATGGTTAAAAAATTTCTAATATTATTTTTGGAATATTATAATACTATAGTTTTAGGAAATGGACAACCTGTAGGTCGGAGGACAACCTGTCGCGTCAGACAAAGCTGTAGGAATCGAACCCACAACCATAGTGTGATAAGCCTTTATTACCTACCACTAGCCTACAGGAAGTCCCTGGTTATTACAAAATATAATTCCTAATCTAAATGGTATGTGTTAATATTTGGGACCTTATACAATTAGTATAAATAGAATATTTTTGAGTTTTGTTATCATTTTGAGTGAAAGATGGGTTTGTGGTAAAAATTTATTAAAGAATGAATGTCTACATGACAAGTAAGTATATTTCCTTACGTTCTTACTAAATATATTGAATAAATTCCTCAACATTATTAAAGGGAACTTAAAACAAAAACGTTGTCGGTTAACTTTACCAACTGGGGATTCAATGTCCGTTTAACCAATCACAAGTTTGTGATTTTCATATGGTTAACTTTCCCCTAATCCTGTTTTCTATAACACTCCATTAGACCGTGATGGATTTTTTTCCTCCATATCCATATTTTCATAGAATCCTAGTATGGGCTATCTCGGATGACCTTTGTACTTCTCATTCTTTCTTTTAAAGTTATATTTTTATTAACCCTATTTCCGATGTGGGTTTTCCACAAAGGTATTTTCTATTTTCAAACTTCTATTTTCAAAGAAAAATTTAAAATTACGAGGCTGCAATTTATTGAAGTAGGGGAGAATGTAACACTCCAAGCTTCCATGGTACGCTTCTCTTTCAATAATGTTATAGCTTGCATTATACGAAAGTTCGAGATTCTAACACACCACGACCAATAAAAATGGCCATTATGAAAAGTAATACCCACTTTTTGAAATTATATATATTTTATATTTCAAAATGGACTTCATTTTTGGATTCGCAATATCGAGATTAGCCTATGTTGAATTTTTGGTATTTTTCTGAGAACATCCAATTTTTTTTATGAATAGTGAAAAATACTTAAAAACAACTTTTTTAATCAAAATAATTTATAGTGATAAATTATACTATTTAGTTGTTTTAAATTATAATTAAAATATGTTTTTACCATTTTATCCAATGGTGGTCATTAGAATTAATTTCACTTTGAAATTCCATAAACAATTGTCAATCTTTTGATATATATTGTTTCTTAAAAACACACTATTTGTTATGACACCGGGAATTAATTATAAAATTAATTAATGAAACTTATATGTTTGTAATTTTTTAAAATAGACATCATTTTTTAATTTGTAATATCAATTATATCTTAGGGTGAAATTTTGGAATTGTTTTGAAAAACTTCAATTTTTGATGAATAGTGAAACCACTAAGTGGTAGTTAAAAAACTGATTTTTCATTTAAATGAAACATTACCACTTTTGAGATTTTATTTTCAAAAATCCGCCATACATGGTTGTCATTACGAAGTATAATCTAGTTCAATGGGATTAAAATAATTATTTGGTGAATAGTATCTTTTAAGTTTAATTAATCTCGATTAAAGGTAATTAGTGTAATTTAAGGTAAAGATAATGTATTAATAATATGAAATGACCTTTGCACATTTCCTACCCCTATTCGATGAGTCATGACCGACCAAGAAAATCCATGGGTAATATTGGGGACCACATGGAGACACTTTGGTAGGAAAATGACATTAAAAACATTTTATTTAATGTGAAAATAAAAAATGTCACAAACATGAGTTGTTTTACTAAAAAAAAATTTAAACGGGGTTATTAAAGTCATATTTTTGACTATAAATATTCATTAGAAAGATAAAAATATTTCCAACATCATGATATTTTTTTATAATCTTTAGACATTAAATAAATTAAATTATTTATGACACCATGATGATGCCGTGATTACCTCATTATTTAACGATTTAAATAAAATGAAACGATAATGTAAAATAGAATACCTACAGATGTAAAACCCTATTGGATGGCTGGATTTAGAACTCTTATCACTATATATTCTAAATATATAATTTTTGGACCTTTTATACCCGAAAATCATTTTATAATAAATTAACCTTTTATAACTTTCTAAGAGTGCCCCTCCTCTCCTCTTATAAAAGGCCCCCCTCTACCACCTTATTCACACCGTCAAACCATTTGGCTCATCCAAACTCTGCCCAAATACTCTCTAAACTTCCTTCTCTTACTCCTAGAAGCATCACTTTGAGCATAAGTCTTCCCACGAAGCCTTTGGCTCAAATCAAAAAGAGTTACCCGATTTAAAGGTAATGTCTTCACTTAATCTCTTTTGTTTATTTTGCTTCTCCAACCCCTTAAACTCTTTTTATTCTAAAATTTTGTAAAAAAAACCAGTATCATAAATATAATATGATTCTGTTATGATTTGTATTCATGCTACACTTACACACACATCCGTCTAATGGTTAAAGAACATACTGTTTCCGTGGATGGCGAATTACTGCCTCACGAAATGATGATTGTTCTATCTTCTCCTACCACCTCTCATGGTGGCCATTATGATTGAACTATATTTATTTATGATATATATTATATTTATTTCCTCTATATTCTTCTTTATTTTACAATTAAAACATACCTTTATACTTTGAATGTTGTGAAAATGCGATACTTTCATATGAGGAAGTGTGGACTACCGCCCCCTCAAGTGATGTGACTCGTTCATGCAATACATGGAATGTATAAAGAATGAAATTAATGAACTTATGTGACCTATATAACATATATATTATACTGTAATTATGATATATATATATATCTCATTTAGTTTTAATTCCATTAAATACAAAATAGAAATGAATGTAGCGTTCATGCATACGTACGGCTTACTGTCTCCATGAACGGTGCATTTCATGTATTATCTCTAAATATTATGTAATATTATAAATCCATGTATATACTAGATATATATGATATATATTATGTATACATCATGAATATAATTTTGGATATAATGGATATATTACCATATGAACAACTTGTAATTATAAGAAGTTTATTTTTGAATCAAGTACCAAAGATCGACAAAACGACTGTTATTAACTTAAATAATTACATAATTTTCATAGCATAGTAATAAGTGATATAAAAGGAATAATTAACTTGAAAAAGGTTCTTAAGCAAGTAGAAATTAACTATAGTTTATTATTCAAGAGGTTAAAGAACGATCGAGTCACGTCAGACACGAGGTAAGGGAACTTCTTAACCCAATTTCCGTTCTTTGGGTTAATATCCTACTTTCAAATTATGTCATGATATTATTATGTCCTATCTTGTATTTTTACATTATTTATGTGTACTTATAGTTAATACACATAACAGATATATTTTATTTAAAAAATGATCTTTGTATGGGACTTCATCTCAATCTACTTTAATTGAGGCATATTTTGTTTTATACACAACATTCCTTTATACGGTGTATAAACCCTTTGACTTTGACTTTTACTCAAAAGGAATCTTTTTATACGAAGCGTTTTACTAAATGAAAAAATGAATTTTTTTTCTCTTATGTGGCGACAATGACTTCTCTGCCACCATGACCATTATTTGAGTTTCAACTTCCTCTACAAGCCATAACATTTTTTAAATGAAAAAAAAATACCATGTTTTACTTTTCATTTATTTTGGTATTGAAAATGGTATGTATTAAATGTTGTTTATGAGTCTTAGTATAATAAAACCTAGTGTAAATGTATATGTATTTAATGCAAGATTAATTTTTTTTTTTCAGAAAACTTGACTCTTGAGTGTGGTAGACAAGAAGGGATTGGGCATGGACCCATCATGGCCTGTAATCAGTCAAGCAGTCTCAGAATTAGTAATTTTGTTTTCAGAAGCTTGCATAATGTTTTCCGAAAAACACAGGTGTATATTTGGTCAATTTTAATTGTATGTATCTTCTAAAAATTAAACTGGTATTTTGATTCCGCAGTTAATTTCAAATGGTATTTTAAAAAATGGTATTCCTAAATGTTTATATACCATTTTACATATGAGGAATGCATTGGACTTAGTAAGTGACGGGTGGAGCCCACTATAGCTCCTCAATGCATCGGTAGGTCTCATGAGACAAACTAGTGTCTTAGCACGAGGCCTTGACAATATCTTATTTGTAGTTTTGGCATGAGGCCTTGGCTATGTGGTTATGATAGTCTGGCATTATGCATTCCATCATTATGAAAGATGTTATTGATATTGCATGTGGTTATTCAACCAGTAGAATATCCATGTGAATAAGTAAATGGCACTTTTTCATTTTACTTTTTCCATACTATACTAAAGTTCAAGTTTAAAAGACTTTTGTTTTAGTTATACATTGCCTTAAATGTTTATGTTTATTTATGAAAGCTTATTCTATATTTTTATCCGTACTGATCATCTAAGCTCACCCCATCCAATGTTTTAATTTTTCCAGGATGTGAAGAAGTATATTATGAATGACCTTCAGGGATAGTATGAGGGAATATGAAGACAAGATGTTGTTGTAGTTTTTTTTACATTATGATGTAATGTACGACTTAGGAATGTATCTTGTGATTCCAAGGCTACTAAAGTAATCCATCTTTAGAGACTTTATCTTTTGTGATCATTACAATGTTACACAATAATGCACCGACTCTGGGTAACTGGGGTTGGGGCGTTACAATATCTTAGTAAGCATTTCAATCCCCTATTGTCATTCTTCCATTTATATTTCTGTATCAGATTCCACTTCCATTTGATCTCATATATTGTATTGTCTGGACATTTGTCAATTAATTTTTTCCCTAATTCAAAACAAATTAGAGCATTTTTTGGATTATTGAATAATAAAAAACATAATGTAGGTGGACTAGATTACATTCTATAAAAATACAACTTTTATAAACTATTTCTATGGAACCACACACAGTACAAACTATACATTACTCCAACCCCATGTTATAAATTAAATTGAATAATAAGACCTCATTTATATATTCAATTACACCATTATAATGGGTTAATTCCAATAACCTCACCCAAAATAAAAAATTAATGCGAGTTTAGTTAAAATTATTATAATGATCATTTTTCAATTTTTGATGTAACACAACTTGGGTGTGTTGAGCATTCCATTAGTTATTGGGTGTTATAATTGAGCTAAATGATGTATAAAATGGTTTATAGAGTTGAATAATTTAAATTGTTTGTAATTGAATAAAAAATATAAAGAATATATATATATATATATATATTTGAATATATACACTTGTAATTAAACGAATTGGTTGAATGGAATAGTTTGTTAAATTCATTGGTTATTTCACCAATATTCCTTGGTCTTTTATAATATTGTTCATGATAACATATTGAACTGAATGCATACATGAATAATATAAATACTTAATTATGAACATGACACTTTTATTCCCTTATAATTGGATTAATTAATTAAATTAAAAGTGATGACATATACTATGGAATAAATTACTTAAAATGGATTTTTTAAATTTTTTAATATTAACTACCTGCACATTTATATTAATCATTTAGTGAACCTTGTATTCCATCTTACAATACCTTGGATGGTTTCGTAGGTCATATGGGATTACACAACATCATATGTGATATTGTTAATATTTATGAATCACTTTGATGAATTGTTCATAGTTAAAGTGGTATTACCAAATAAATGAAGATTATTGAAAGGCATATATTAATATTTTGGAAATGATTTTTAACATATCCTTCTTTTGGCATGTGGGACACACAATTTCACATCTATTTAGGTGGTTGTACATGTCGTCTCACTCCCCATGATTCAGATATTGTATATGATGTTTCTAATCATTTATTATGATTTTCAAGCACGGTACTCTGTATCACCTATTAGGAATTCTTGTCTTGTACCCATATTTAGAAAAAAAGACCTATATTATATTATTATTATGTGGATTCAATGGCCATATGTATTAGATCATCACATATTCCTGTATATATATGCATATATAGCTATTTACATGTATTAATTTACATTCATGATTACATGTTCATAGATATTCATTCTTATGTTGGTGAATGTATGGTTGGCCTTGTGTCAATTATGTAACATGATTAAGAACATGATTAATTAATTATCTCTAGCTTTATTTTTTATTCCTGCACACCACATATATTTTAGTCATGGATTCAATTTCATTAGACACCATTGGTGGTGTCCCACAATGTACATCTGACACCCTATTTGGGATAATGATTGGTACATAGATAAATATTATGTTATAAGATTAGAAGATATATGGTTCTCTATATTTTATTTCAATTATAGACTATGAATAGTCTTTTGATAATGGGAGTAGAAACTGAGCAAGAACTTTGGCAGCCTCCTAGAGTTGGTGTCTTTTATTTATTTACTTCTTTATTCTTCCTTTCAGTATGTATTATACATTTTTTGTAACACCCCATGCTTCTATGGAACGCTTATCTTTGAATAATTCAATAGCATGTGTTGTACGCAACATCGAGTTCTAACACACCACAACCAATCAAAGTAGCCGTCATGAATAGTAATACCCACTTTTTTGAAATTTATAAATTTTATTTTCAAAATGGACTTAACTTTTGTATTCGGAATATCGAAATTAGCCTAGGGTGAATTTTTCGTTTTTTTCTTAAAGACTTCTTTTTTTTGATGAATAGTGAAACAACTAAGTGGTAGTTAAAAAACTGAATTTTTCCTAAAACATAATTTTACCACTTCTGTGAGTGGAATTTCAAAAATTAGAGAGACACGGTTAATATCAAGGACTAAAATGTGGTTCATTAAGATGAAAATAATTTTTGACGAATAGTAACTTTTTACTTTTATTTACCATGGTTAAAAGTGAATAGGGTAATTAAGGGTAAAAATGATATTAATATTACCCTAACACATGTCCAAATTCTAATGGATAAGATTAATTAGACCTAAAAAAACCTTAGTAATAAAATATTATCATTTAGGTCCACTTGGATTAGATTAGGACATTTAATCTTATTTAATTCAAAGAATAGTTAAAAGAGTTAAAATCAAGGTGTATTTACTGAAACATTTTTAATATAGGGTTACACATAAGATAAATTATATTATAAATATTAATTAGAAATATAAAAATATTTAATAAATTATTATATTTTATTTAAAAATTTTAAACATTAAATAATTTAATTTATTTATGACCCAATGATGATGCAGTAATTACAATAATAGTGAAAATTTAAAACAATTGATATTATAAATAACCAAATAAATATAATTTGAGACTTTTTATTAATTAAACTAATTTTATAGGTTAATATGACATGTTAGGAATTATTTACTTAACTTTTTTCGAATTAATCATTCTGTTATGATTTTCAAAAAAATCAATTTTCCAAATAGTGTCAAAATTGACATAAAAGAGTTTTTAAAACAAATATTATATTATTAATTGATATTAAATTCCTAAAAATATACGTTTCGGTCAAGAGACTTATATAATGATAGGTGTATGATTAATATATCACTTGGGGGTCTCTTGGTGGTATATAGTACGTTTATTAACTATATATTATAAAAAAACTAAGTGACATGGTAAGTGTCAACCTAATTAACTAAGAGTTAAAACTAAAAGATAAGGTTAATATAATGATCCAAACCTGTCTAAATTATATTGGTTGAGTGGGTTTCTACCCATCCCCACATTAAACATTAAATAATCCACATTGGAGCCATTAGAAACGGAATATAAATTTATTATGAAATAATATTTCTGTCTTTTCCAAAGGTGCCCCTCACCCATCTAATAAAAGGGCACTCCCCCATCTCATTAATTCACACCATAAAAGCCTTTTGGATCGGCCAAACTCTTCTCAAATACTCTCATAACTTCACTCACTACAACCTAGAGGCCTTATTTTGATCAGAAAGCCAACCTATAGAGCCCTTTTGATCAAATCAAAAGGAAGAACACGAAGAAGATATAATGTTTTCACCACCCTTTTTCAAATTCATTTCATTTTCAACTTATTCTTTCTTTGTTATTCCCATTCTAAAATAATTAATCCAGTATCTAATATATACAGTAATATTATTATAAATATGGTACAACCATATTCAGTATTCTATCCATCCTTTGAATAACATGTCACCATACGTGCGTACATACGGTTTACCGGCTTCACGTCGTGGTGTAATTATTATTCAATAAATTATTATTTGGATGGGTATAATAATGACGTGTAATTCATGTAAATAAAAAAATATAACATGATAATGATTCTGTATATATGATATACCATCCAATTAAATATTATTTTAATATCAAATGAATGATATTGTCGCTCGTGCGTACGTATAGACTATCGTCTCCACGAACGCGATGAGATTCATTCTCCATCGTATAAATTCAAGTCTAATTCTCATTTGATGATTAATAATAGTATCTAAGGACTTGATATAATTCTGGATATGATTATGATACAGCCTATACATGACAAACACGACTTACCTAACAAAACATATAAATGAAAACGAGTAAGTTAACACCAGAAACAACGATAATACTAAGATATTACTATCAAATCAATATTAAAAGAGCATATATGATATAATATTAATGTATATGAATCTTGTATAATTTAATAACAATTATTTCACCATTATACATGATTTTAACCTACCCCAACCAAGGAAATGTACAAGGTAAGGGTTTATTTCTCAATCTCTTCATTATTCGAGGTTGTTTATACGTAATAATCTACTGGGATCTCTTTATCATCCACATCGATGTTTCTTAGAAATGTATTTCAAAACATTCTTACTATTTTACAAAATATGGGTTAAATTCATTTATACCCTTGTCTAACTTTTTATAAGAAGTTTATACAGGAATCTTTCTGTCGTTTTCCAAACAAGGTGCTTTTTAACCATTTCGACAAAATTATGGTTAGAATGTTTTTTAACTTATAAGGAGGGGGCAGATATTTTCAGCCATTATAAAATCTTCGTATCTTCCCTTACAAGATTATAAGAATATTTTCAAATTAAATGTTTTATTTTATATTTATTTGACTTTTAAATGATTTCAAAAAAAGAGATATTTCTCTCAAATAGTTTTGATTACATCTATGTCAACATCCTTGGATGGATTTTAAGATTATTTGAAGTTGATTTATTATGAAACAAAACTTCCATATTGTATTTATGGTTTTGTGATATGTTTGATTGTGGATGTGTTATTTTTATAGCATTCATGGTTTAGGAAGAAGGTATTGACATTTCGTATGCTAGTTTTAAAATGAATGTTTTTGTTATGTTTAAACCTGTTCATATGAGGAATGAATTAGACTTAATAAGTAACGGGTGGAGCCTGCTATAGCTCCTCGATCCATCGGTAGGTCTCATGAGACAAACTAGTGTCTTGGAACAAGGCCTCAGAAAAATCTTACTTGTAGTCTTGGCACAAGGCCTTGGCTATGTGGTTATGATAGTCTGGCATTATGCATTCCATCATTATGAAAGTGGTTATTGATATTGCATGTGATTATTCGATTAGTAGAATATCTATGTGAATAAGAAAATGGCATTATTTCATTTTATTTTTTCCATACTATGTTGAAGTTCAAGTTTAAATGGCTTTCGTTTTAGTTATACATTGCCTTAAAGGATTATTCTTATTTATGAAAGATTCCGCTATATTGTTATCCTTACTGGGCATTTGAGCTCACCCCTTTTCTATGTTTTATTTTTCCCATGATGTGAAGAAATAAATTATGAATGACCTGCAGGGATAGTATGAGGGGATAAGAGTGTAGACTATAGAGACTATGTTGTCGTAGTTTTCATTTTTATGATGTAATGTTAAACTTTATTAATGTATCTAGTTATTCCAAGGATACTAAACTAATCGGTCTTTTTAGATTTGATCTTTTTGTGATCATGCCAATGTTATATAATAATACACCGACTATTGGTAAAGTATGAGGCTAAATTTACAATTTCTGAGTCTCAGACAAAACGAGGATGAGAATGTCGCAAAGAATGAGGCTAACTTTACAAGGTTATCAAGGTATGCTAGAGATTATATACATAACCCAAGAAGTAAGAATGGTCGTTTCTTTGATGGGGTAAAACCATTTCTCCGTCGAGCATTAGTCACACAATCCTTTTCATCGTACGAAGAC
This sequence comes from Viscum album, assembly GCA_963277665.1. NCBI lineage: Eukaryota > Viridiplantae > Streptophyta > Magnoliopsida > Santalales > Viscaceae > Viscum > Viscum album. The sequence goes on from OY728156.1 coordinate 325,926,118, forward strand.
ATTGTGTCATGTGCTATCAAGACAGAAAAGGAATTCTCTATGTCTTATGAGTTTAAATCAAAGCAAGAGAAGAAGAGATCTTCTGATCAATCTAGGAATGGAAATAAGGGGAAGAAGGGAAAGGTTTAATATCCATCCTATGATAAATGTGGGAAGAAACACCCGAGTACTTGCTTAAAAGGAACGGGAGTCTATTACAAGTGTGGTGAAAAAGGCCACCAAGCTTATGATTTCAAGGGGAAGAAGGAAGAAACCGATGTCCAATGATACAATTGCAGATAGATGGGACATTATGAAAATGAATGTCCTAAGCGTCAGAAAAACTTATCTCAGAAAAGGCCAAGGGATCAAGGCCAATCTTATGCTATCACTACTGCTGAGGTAGAATCTCTGAAAGACATGGTGGAGGGTAATTTAATGGTTTCCTCAAGTTTAGGAAATGCATTATTTGATTCTGGATCATCACATTGTTTCATATCTTCGCAGTTTTCTACAAAAATTAGATATTTCCAATTTGATTTAACAGGGGAGTTGTCAGTTAAAACTCATAAGGGAAGTATCATTGCAACAATGTTTTTTGAATCATCCCCCATTAGAGCACATAAATGTTCTTTATCCGCTGATCTCATCATCATACCAATGATTGAGTTTGATATAATCCTCGGTATGGATAGGCTTTCAGACCATGATGCGAAGATTTATTGTAAGAAGAAGGAGGTTACGATTTTTGATGATGATGATAAGGAACACCTTATCTTTAGAGCAGAATTGTCACCACCTAATTCTTATCTAGATCCACCCCCAGTAGCTCAAATAAATTCAATTATTGGGGAGGAAGAGGATAAAATTATAGTGGGTGAGGAAAGGAATGTTCAAATAGAGGATTTACCTATTGTGAAAGAATATGTAGATGTGTTTTTAGAATATTTACCTGGACATCCTCTAGAACGAGAAGATGAGTTTTCCATTGATTTAATTCCTGGATCAAGGCCTATATCGAAGACCCCTTATAATGGCCACTGTAGAATTAGTTGAACTAAAGAAACAACTAGAGGAATTGAGTAATAAGGGATTTATTCTCCCTAGTGTCTCTCTATGGGGAGACCCTGTTCATTTTGTTAAAAAGAAAGATGGATCTATGTGGTTATGTATCGACTACAGGGAGATTGATGCTATAACAATAAAGAACAAGGATCCCCAACCTCGCATTAATGATTTATTTGACCAAATGCATGGAGCACAATACTTTTCAATGACTGAACTTCGATCTAGATACCATCAGTTGTGTGTGAAGACGGAAGACATTCCGAAGACAGAATTTCGAACCATGTATGGGTATTACGAGTTTAAAGTAATACCTTTTGGATTGACTAATGATCCCTCTATATTCATGGATCTGATGATTAGAGTTTTCAGGGAATATCTCTATGAATTTGTGGTGGTATTTGTTGATGATATCTTGGTATACTTCAAAATCTATGAAGATCATGAAAATCACTTGAGCATTATCCTGAAGACTCTGAGAAGACATGAATTATATGGGAATCTTTGAATGTGTGAATTCTGGCTTCAAGATATTTCTTTTCCTGGCCATATTATCTCTAATGATGGAATCTCTGTAGATCCTTCTAAAACCAAGGCAATCCGAGAATGGCCAGCACCTACGAGTATAACTGAGGTACGCTGTTTTATTGGTTTAGCTGGTTATTATCGACATTTCATCCATAATTTTGCTCGATTAGCTAACCCATTAACGAAGCTCACACGTAAAGGGGTTAAATTTGTTTGAAAAAAAGAGTGTGAAGATTGTTTCGAAGAACTAAAGAGAATATTAGTCAATTCTCCTATATTGACTCTACCATCGGGGAATGATGGGTTCGTTATTTATAATGATGCATCGAAGAAAGGACATGGTTGTGTCCTTTTGCAGAATGATAGGGTTATTGCCTATGCATCACAACAGTTGAAAATTCATGAACAAAACTATCCTTATCATGATCTCGAGTTGGCAGAGGTGATATTTTCTTTGAAGATATAGAGGCACTACCTCTATGGTGAAAAATGTGAGATTTATACTGATCACAAGAGTTTGAAATATATTTTCTCACAAAAATAACTCAACATGAGGCAATGATGATGTGTTGAATTAATCAAGGATTATGATTTCACAATACACTACCACCCAGGGAAAGCAAACAAGGTGGCACATGCTTTGAGCAGAAATGACCATGGATTTTTGAACAATACGAGAATTGAAAGGGATCCAATTTTCATGGATCTAGTGAAGATGGACATGGGAAAAACTAGGGAAGGTGATACATCAATGCTCTTTCAAATGGTTATCAAACCATCTTTACTAGAATGGATTAAGAGTTATCAGACTGATGATGAATAATTTCAAAAGAAGCTTAAAGCTGTTAATGATGGGAGATTGAGAGACTTTGTGTATGAAGAAGGAATAATGAAATTCAGGAAGGGACTTTGTGTTCCTGATATACCTGATCTAAAAAGGGAATTTCTGAATGATGATCATAGTTCCAATTTCTCTATACACCCTGGGTTAACCAAAATGTATAGAGATTTGAAGGAACATTTTTGGTGGGACAACATGAAGAGGGAGATTGCTGATTTTGTGTCAAGATGTATGGTTTTTCAACAAGTGAAAGCTAGAAGGCAACAACCTAGTGGAGTTATGCAACCTCTTCCCATACCAGAGTGTAAATGGAAAAATATTACGATGGACTTTGTCATGGGGCTACCAAAGACTCCTAGAATGAACGATACAACATGGGTTATTGTTGATCGTCTTACCAAGTCAGCACATTTTCTTGCTATAAGGGGAGATTTACCACTTGAATGGCTAGCAAGATTATATATTAGTGATGTTGTGAGACTTCATGGTGTACCCTTATCGATTGTTTCTAATCATGATCCATGTTTTACATCAAGATTTTAGAAAAGTCTTCAGAAATCCTTGGATACAGAACTTCATTTGAGCACTGCCTTCCACCGTCAACCAGATAGACAATCAGAACGAACTATTCAAACCGTAGAAGACATGTTGAGATCCTGCTCACTTGACTTTCAGGGTATTTGGGATCAATATTTACCTCTGGTAGAATTTTCCTATAATAATAGCTTCCATTAGAGTATTCTTATGGCACCATATGAAGCGTCATACGGAAAGAGATGTCGCACACCAACCTGTTGGGATGACATTGGTGAAAGAAAACATGTAGGCCCAGAACTGGTGGAGGAAACGATGGAAAAGGTGAAGGTAATCCAAAACCATATCAAAGTAGCTCAATGTAGGCAGAAGAGCTATGCTAATAATCGAATGAAGGATTTGGAATTTCAAGTCAGTGATCATGTTTTCCTAAAGGTATCTCCATGGAAGGGAGTCATACATTTTGGTAAGAAAGGTAAATTGAGTCCCATGTACATCAGACCATTTGAAATTCATGAACTAATTGGGGATGTAGCTTACCGATTGGCAATGCTGCCAAGTCTCTCCAAAGTTCACGATGTGTTCCACATAGCTCAATTGAGGAAATACATGCCTAACCCAACACATGTACTCACCTATGAGGAATTAGAACTAGTCCTGATCTGTCATTTTGCGAAGAGCCCGTCATGATTCTTGATACGAGAAAACAAGTACTGAGAAACCGGACGACTCGTCTGGTAAAAGTCTTGTAGAGAAACCATAAGATGGAAGAGGCAACGTGGGAACCCGAGGAACTTATGATGAAGAACCACCTGAGTCATTTCATGCGGAAGTATTCTAGAAATTTTGAGGATGAAATTATTTGAAGTAGGGGAGAATGTAACACCCCAAGCTTCTATGGTACGCTTTTCTTTGAATGATGCAATAGTGTGTGTTGTACGCAACATCGAGTTCTAACACACCACAACCAATCAAACTAGCCATTATGAATAGTAATACCCACTTTTTGAAACTTATAAATTTTATTTTTTAAAATGTTCTTCATTTTTGGATTCAGAATATCGAAATTAGCCTAGGGTGAATTTTTGTTTTTTTCTGAAGAACGTTTTTTTGATGAATAGTGAAACCACTAAGTTGTAGTTAAAAAACTGAATTTTTCATAAAACTTAATTTTACCGCTTCTGTGAGTGGAATTTCGAAAATCTAAGAGACACGTTTAATATCAAGGACTAAAATGTGGTTTATTGAGATGAAAATAATATTTTGTGAATAGTAACTTTTTACTTTTATTTACCATGGTTAAAAGTAAATAGGGTAATTAAGGGTAAAAATGATATTAATATTACCCTAACACATGTCCAAATTCTATTGTATGAGCTTAATTCGACCCAAAACAACCACAGGAATAAAGTATTATCATTTAGGTCCACATGGATTAGATGATTAGATTAGGACATTTATTCTTATTTAATTCAAAGAAGAGTTAAAAGAGTTAAAATCAAGGTTTATTTACTAAAAAAATTTTAATATAGGGTTACACATAAGATAAATTCGATTATAAATATTCATTAGAAATATAAAACGATTTCCTACATAATTATATTTTATTTTTAATTTTTAGAAGTTAAATAATTTAATTTATTTATGACCTAATGATGATGCAGTAACTACCATAATAGTGAAAAAAATAAAATAATTGCTATTATAAATACCCAAATAAATATAATTTGAGACTTTTTATTAATTAAACTAATTTTATAGGTTAATATAACCTGTTAGAAATGATTTAATTAACTTTTATTGATGTAATCATTCTGTTATGATTTTGACAAAAATCAATTTTCCAAATATTGTCAAAATTGATATAAAAGAGTTTTAAAAAAATATTATATTATTAAACGATTTTCAATTCCTAAAAATTTAAGGATCGGCCAAGAGACTTAAATCATGATATTTTTATCATTAATGGACTAATTGGGGGTCTCTTGGATGTATATAGTAAGTTTATTATCTATATATTATAAAAATACAAAGTGACATGGTAAGTGTCAAACTAATTATCTATGAGTTAAAACTAAAAGATAAGGTTAATATAATGACCCAAACCTGTCTGAATTCAATTGGTTGAGTGGTTTTCTACCCATACCCACCTTAACCTTTAAATAATCCACTTTGGAGACATTAGAAACCGAATATGAATTTATTAAAAAATAATATTTCTAGCTCTTCCAATGGTGCCCCTCACCCCTCTTACAAAGGGGAACTCCCCCTTCTCATTAATTCACACTTTCAAAGCCTTTTGGATCAACCAAAATCTGCCCAAATACTCTTTAAACATTCCTCACTACAACCTAGAAGCATTATTTTGATTAGAAAGCCACCCTAAGGATCCCTTTTGATCAAATCAAAAGGAAGAACCCGAAGAAGAGGTAATGTTTTCACCACCCTTTTTCAAATTCATTTCTTCTTCAACATCTTCTTTCTTTGTTATTCCCATTCTAAAATAATGAATCTAGTATCTCATATATACTGTAATATTATTATAAATATGGTACAACCATATTCAGTATTCTATTCATCCTTTGAATAACATGTCACCATACGTGCGTACGTACGGCTTACCGTCTCCACGTCGTGGTGTAATTATTATTCAATAAATTATTATTTGGATGGGTATAATAATGATGTGTAATTCATGTAAATAAAAAAATATAACATGATAATGATTCCATATATATGATATACCATCCAAAAAAATATTATTTTAATATCAAAAGAATGATATTGTCACTCGTGCGTACGTACAGACTACCGTCTCCACGAACGCGATGAGATTCATTCTCAATCGTGTCCATTCAAGTATAATTATCATTTGATGATTAATAATAGTATCTATGGACTTGATATCATTCATGGATATGATTAAGATACAACATATCCATGAAAAACACATCTTACGTAACAAAACGTATAAAAGAAAATGAGTAAGATAACACCCGAAACAATGATAATACTAAGATATTATTAACAAATAAATGTTAAAATATCATATATGTTATCATATTAATGTATTGTATTCTTTTATAATTTAATAAAAATTATTTCACCATTATTTAGGAGGTTAACCTACCCCAAACAAGGAAAAGTACAAGGTAAGGGTTTATTTCTCAATCTCTTCATTATTCGAGGTTGTTTATACGTAATAATCTACTGGGATCTCTCTATCATCCGCATCCATGTTTCGTAGAAATGTATTTCAAAACATTCTTAATAATTTACATAATATGGGTTAAAGTCATTTATACCCTTTTTTGACTTTTTATAAGAATTTTATAAAGGAATCTTCTTGTCGTTTTCCAAACAAGGTGCTTTTTAACCTTTTCGACAAAATTAAGGTAAGAATTTTTTTTAACTTATACGGCGGGTGCAACTATTTTCCACTGTTATAAAATCTTTGAAGCTTCCCTTACAAGATTATGAGAATATTTTCAAATTAAATGTTTTATTTTATAATTATATGACTTTTCAATGATTTCAAAAAAAGTGATATTTCTCTCAAATAGTTTTTATTTCATCTATGTCAACATCCTTTTATGGATTTTAAGATTATTTGCAGTTGATTTATTATAAAACAAAACTTCCATATTGTATTTATGGTTTTGTGATATGTTTGACTGTGGATGTGTTATTTTTATACCATTCATGGTTTAGGAAGAAAGTATTGACATTTCATATGCTAGTTTTAAAACGAATGTTTATGTTATGTTTAAACCTATTCATATGAGGAATGGATTGGACTTAATAAGTGACGCGTGGAGCCCTCTATAGCTCCTCGATGCATTGGTAGGTCTCATGAGACAAACTAGTGTCTTGGCACAAGGCCTTGGCAAATCTTATTTGTAGTCTTGGCATGAGGCCTTGGCTATGGGGTTATGATAGTCTGGCATTATGCATTCAATAATTATGAAAGTGGTTATTGATATTGCATGTGATTATTCGATTAGTAGAATATCCATGTGAATAACTAAATGGAATTATTTCATTTTATTTTTTCCATACTATGTTGAAGTTCAAGTTTAAAAGGATTTCGTTTTAGTTATACATTGCCTCAAATGTTTATTCTTATTTATGAATGTTTCCGATATATTGTTATCATTACATGGAATTTGAGCTCACCCCTTTTCTATGTTTTATTTTTCCCAGGATGTGAAGAAGTAAATTATGAATGACATGTAGGGATAGTATGAGGGTATAAGAGTGTTGACTATGGAGACTATGTTGTTGTAGTTTTCATTTTTATGATGTAATGTTAAACATTATTAATGTATCTAGTTATTCCAAGGCTACTAAACTAATCAGTATTTCGAGAATTGATCTTTCTTGTGATCATGCCAATGTTATGTAATAATGCACCGACTCTGGGTAACTGGGGTCATGGCGTTACATTTTTATGATGAATTCTTGTATTTATGTGTCATCTTGTTCACTCATGAATATTTATTTTCCCGAATTATGTATTAATATTTATATTGATTTCAGATATTTTTATATTATAGTTACTATCCTAATATTGTGTTCTACATTAGTATTTAGTATTTATAAAATGTTAATAGTCTCTCCATTGTACCACATATAGACCCTCACTTCATTTCAATAGACATTGAAATAAATAAAGGGTCTCATTAGAAAATGTAACTATCCCAATCACGACATCATTTCAGTTGATGTCATGTTAGGATCTTACAATGTGGAAGGAGGGATTTATTTTTTCCTTTTTCATACTATTTTAGTCTGCATAAAATATTCTAGGAATGTTTCATTACATGGTATATTTATGAGGTGTGGCTCTAACTGACCCACAAAATCGGGGATAATCAAATTTCATGGGAATATATTATTCATGATAATTACAATAGTTCATTTTTATTTCACTTTGAGTGATTGTTTTACCTTCATTTTGTTATTGATTTAGGGATTAAAAATATTTACCCTTGGCTCGGTAGGGAAAATATTTTGTTTTATGTATTATTATAGGAACCAAAAAATGAACATCATATTTATATAAGAAGCAATTTTTATTGAATTTATTAACCTCCGGATTATATGAAATATTTATTTCTATCCCATATATAGGTCATTATTTATAATGAATACTTGCGTATCATATTTCTATGACTATTTCCATATTTAATAATAATTCCATATTTATGGGATTTCATTACATTTTATAATTATGTTATTTTATTGGTTATTAATGTGTTTGTAACAACCTAAATGGGGTACTCCCATAAACATTGAAAGTGTCGCATTATCTAACCAATCATTTCATACATGATCCATGGAAAATTTGAAGAAATAGAAGGGAAATTAATATTAATGAATAAATGGGATCCAAATACTTTTTATAAAAATTGTTGGCATTTTATATTTTAATTGTTGACCCATATGATAGAACCGTATTATATGAACTTGATAAATTCTGAGGCAGAATGTAAAAACATTTTAGAAGTTATATAAATTCCAATTATAACTTATAAAGGAATCTACCACTATAATAAGGCAATAGATGTGCATGTAACTAAACCCTGATATGTGTAAATTCGATATTTATATGGAAAATCGTTTCTTTTATAAAGGATCAAAACCTTACAACTTGAGCATGATGAGTGGTACAACTAAATTACAAATTGAATAGATACACACAAGTAGGTTAGTTAATGAATGTTACTTAGGAGTTAAATCCATTAATGTTGTGATAAAATTTTAACTGAATGATATGTCCCTCATATCCCTCCTTTCTCTTCATATTACCTAGTACCTAATCCCTATATGGTTTTCTTGAGATAAATACAAGTCAATCAATTTATATTTTAGAATCCAGTCATATAGTGTTATGAATAAATGTATGGTGGAAACTTACATAACCTATTAAACTTAAAAATGATAACATAACTTTTATACCCTTATGAGAATTCTATATAAGGGGAGGTACATAATTACAATTTCAATTACAAAATAATGGGTTTTCTCTCTGTATCTTGGAATTGACATCTCCTTTATAAAATCCCTGTTGAGAGTAATTATAAGAAAAAAAAATTATTTCTTCAAATGAAATTATGAGATAATTTTATTCATGTTTAATTGATCAAACTAAATAATATTCATAGTATATATTTAGTTGAAATGAATTCCTCATATGCACTATATATGATATTATTTAAAATTTCAATTTAGTTTATTATCTGTTAAACACCATTACGTCATACCATTTAGATGTGTTTATAGATATGAATCCTCATGTAATGTTAAAATTTAGTTTTCCATGAGAGATACTTTTAATGGGAGAGTGATCATTTCCTATAAATCTAAATTTTCTTATTTTTTACATTTTGTTGAGTCTAATTAAATGGAATTTGATCATAGTGGCCATTTCTTGTGAATCTACTTTAATATATTGAAACCTTAAATTATAAATTAAGGGTAGAATATATTGTAATACCATTCATGATGAGAAAATGGTAGGATTTTTGGGTGAATTCCTATGAATGGTCAGTATAATATGTTTGACCATTTCAGTTTGGTAAAAATATTATTGTATAAAACCACAACACTAAATAGAATAGTGGTTTTATGACACATTTAACCTTGAAGAGGTATTACTAAATGATGAAACCTAGTGAGTGTTAGTTTTCATGATTTTGGGTTTTCTTCATAACCCTCCTTGTATCACCCCCACATTTTGAAGCATAGTGGTGATTAAGGACTGTTAGCCTAAGGAACAGAAAGTGAGGATCTTATGCCTATATTGATTTTTTTACCCATTAAAATTATTTATCTGAAACATTTCCTTAATTTATCATTTTTATTGTTTATAAGAACATTATATGTAGCATCCTAAATTCCCCTAAATTGGATATGGTTCTTGTATGAGATACATCTGTGTTAGGTGGGTGACCACGATACGGTCAGTTTTGAAACTGACCCTGGTGAGTTGATGAAATCTAATATGACCATGGAAACCCATGATAACATTCATCATGGGATTTATGTATACCTTTAGAAAAGTTTTTCATAGTTATTATATCATCTAGAAATCGATTCATAAAAGGTGGTTCGGTTTTGTGATATAGGAAGGGTGATGCATGTAGTTTTTCAGAAAGAACATTGAGTGATATACTTTGAGGATGAATTCAAATTGAAGGACTCTTCTAATTCCTGGAATTTTTTAAACGATTTCATGAGTTTTGTTCTCAAATCATTAAATTATGACATATGTTTGTTGGTCATTCAACCGAATATTGAACAAGTGATGTGTTCTTGTTTCCAAAGATATTTTATAGAAGTTCCTTATGGGTTAAAACTAACATTCTCTATAAAATAGTCATCTTATCTATTTTAATAAAAAATCATAGTGGTCTGATTTGGGTCATTTTTCAGGTGATACAATACGATCATTCACTACATATGAATATTTTAGTTCTCATCGGTAGTTTGTATAAACTATTTAAAAGCTGAATGTTAGTGAGAGACCAAGTATGATGTTAGGATTGAAGGATTCCAAATTTGAATTACGTGGTTTTTTTACTATATATATTGTTAAAATTAAAGGATCTTACCTTTTGAAGAGGGATAATTTGAATATGAACAAGGTACCCTGAGTTGGTTGACCATCGGTTGGACATGAAGACTCATTATTCAGAGGCATGGTGTCAAGTGTTTCACAATTAATAATATATAATATTTTAGTTGACATTGTAATATAATTACTGATTCATTCTAATCAATTTGATTATGGTGTACTCATAGTTTCTATTCAATGACCCATAATATATTGACATCGTCCTACAAATACTTAGTGAGCATCATCTATATGGAAATATACCTATCTAGTAATGCTTTTTGATTTGATATGGAAAAAACTGTATAGTTTTTCTCTAGGAGTAGTTTAAATGTGATCCAAATTGTTCTTAGTACACCGTTTGTAGATTATTTTTTTTACAATCATTATATTTTTTTAATTATAGAATACCATGAAACCCTTCCCTATAGAGTGAAAGGGTTGATGGATGTGTTTAAATTAGCAATCGTGGAAGACCAGATTCATAAAAATAATGGTTGTTATATATAATGTTGTATAGGTAATTGAAAATAGAAATAAAAAAATTTCTTTTTATATTCAAATACAATGCTCATTAAAAGGTTTTGAGCGATACATCAGTCATTTCTAGGGACCCCCCATGTGAGATGGGATGAAATACTATGTGATCGGTTGGATGGGGGATATTATAGAACTTGTGTGAAATTTGATTAATGGGAAAATTTCCTGAAAGAGATGGTTTGGAAAAGCATCCCACAATATGCAATGTATGGTATATGGTGATCAAGCTCAGAACAGTCTCATTATTCCTTAGGATAAATGATTTTATAATTTTTTCCACGATGTGCTGATTTCCAAGATAAATCAACATCATAAATAGTTGGCTGATGGATTTCCAACATGATTTCCCAAATTACATGATTGTATTTAATGATGAGAGACATATAATATTACATTACGGTGGACAAGTTTAGTTTTAATGGTTGTTCATAGATTCTTAAGAATATTCTGGTGTAGATATTATGAATATGGTCATTTAGAGTTTGACAGTTCTGATTAAATCAAGGACTGAAGGTAGTGTATCTATTTTTTATTTGATAAACATGTAGGTTATGTCACTGAGATATTAACGATTATCTTTACTATAAAATTATGATTGCATCACCCTAACATTGTAATTGGTAATTGAAATCAAGAACCTATTGTTTCATGAACCATATGAAATTTAATATTACAGAGGATGACATGACAATGTGTTATGTAAGAATGTCTTGGGTAATCACAATCTATATGTTTTCTTTTATGGTAATGATAATTGGATTAGGTTTTTTTGGATTATGTGTTGTATTCTTAAAATTAATTATTGCAGTTCCTTGGCAATTTAAAAACCCAACATAGCTATTTGAGGTAGAATTTTTAACAATAGTAGGTCAGGTAATATTTTCATTACATCCAAATACATCATAGGGATGAAAATCTATATAGTTGGGAGGTTATAGAATCATGTGTCTTAAAAAAGGTTAAATTTTCATAAGAAATTGAATTTTCTCAGTTGTGGGATGAGTAGAATCATAAACTGATACCTTCAACACACAAATGAGATCCATAGCACATAAATTTACTGTTTGGGAAGGGGTCGAATACCAATGTTGTTTCCCTAGTGTTTGGAGGATCTTTTCAAATAATAATGACTTAAAAAATCATGTAATGAAATATTTTTGGTGATGATTATGATTGGAATAAAGAATGTAGTAACCGTGCAGCACAATCTTGCATACCTTAAATGGAGGGTCATGGTTTGAAAATCCATGGGACATGGGTTGTGTGTGCGGGTGATATGTCTACAGAAAATATTAGAGGAAAACCACAAATGATACAAAAAATATGTTTAATTATGCTCTAGTCATCCATTATGGTTCCACATTAGGCAGTATCATGACATGATTTTAATATTTTTATCTAGGTCGTGCATCCCAACATTCCAGATCAATAAGGAGTTATAAATTACAATTTTTCCTTTACATCCTTGATATTTTTTATTCCATTATTCTCCCTGATTTGTCCCATGTTAGTAGCCACATGATCAACCCTATCTTCATATAAAATGTTTTGATGATTATCCATCATTCATACTCATAATCAACAATCTTTGGATCTATATGAAAGATATCAATTAATCTATCAATCCCCTTTTTTATTTTCTTCTCTTTGACTATTTTTTTTAATTCACATAAAATAAATAACATTTTCTATATTTTTATCTGGATTACTTATTTATATTATTCAATTCTCAAATAAATAAATGATAACATCATAGTAAAGAATCCTATGAATGTTGAGGTGGTCTAGTTTCCTTTCGCGTGATGTCTCTCTGTTGGTGAACTATTTTCATCAATTTACAAGATAGAAGTTCTACATGTATCTCTTAAAACATGTAATAACTTAAATTAAATACCTAGATATATTTTAGAGGTTTTATGACACAATAAAAATTTATTTGAAGCCGAATTATCCAACCCAAAACACCAATTATGGTTTGTTCTATTAACATTCATATAATGTTTGTTTTAAATTTTTGTGATGAAATAGCCATTTGGGTGCATTTTTGATGCCACATGGTAGTGGGTTCTATAATTTAATAAAATTATGGAATAAACATTAAATAGAATTAGTTGGGTTGAATAAATTGTTATTAGTTATATAAATTTGATAAATTTTCTAGTTTTTATATTCCTTGAATTGAATCTCTTCAAATGTTAGTGAAATAATGTGAATAATAAATGAAATTATTCAATGGGTCAAATATTTTACACTTGATGCTTTGTATTTTTTTTATTTTTATCATGATAAATCATAGACCTAAATGTATAAATTAATAGTAACATGGAATACTACTGAACATATCCCTTTTATCCCCATGTAATTAGATTGACTAATGAAATTAATCATGATAACTTATATTATATAATAAATATATTCTCACGGGCCATGTTAATTATTCAATATGAAATGCCTGCACATTTATATTATGAAATGGGAGAACCTTGTAATCCCATGTTATTATACAGTGAATGAGCTCATATGTCATATGGGATTACATAGTTCCTCGAGCGATACAATATTATTTTTTATGAAATGTAATGGTTTGGTGCTCAAAGGTGATGTGGGATTTCCCAATAAATGTTTGTTATTGAGTGGCCTCATTTATAGTGTTTGTACTATTTTTTTGAAACCCCTTGGTTTGAGATGATTTTTCATGGAATTTCACATCAATATATGTTTGCGGACATGACATTTCAAGCCCTTATTAAGGTTTTTGACATTACATTTCATGTTAGGTATTGGTATTTTCGGGAATGGATCTCTATTACCCCAATTCAGATGTGATGTATTCTACCAATGTTTAGATAATGAGAAATATATTATATTAATATTAGTGTGTCTATATTTTCATATTATGCCTTGGATCCTCACTATTTCATGTATATATGTTCATATATATTTGTTTACATGTTTGGATATATATACATGACATCATGTTAAGATAACTTCCAGTATTGGATGAAGGAGGAATGGTTGGTCGTGTATCCTCTTAGTAAACTGTGTCTGACTTGGTTACATTTATTATCTAGATATGGATTTATTCTTACTACACATGGCCTTTTTTACTCACGGCCGACTGAATATATATCAAAAACTATTCAGGCCACCTATTGGTACCAAATATAATCTACACGATTTTGGTTATAAATTGGACTATACACTGCATCTTATTTAATTTTTATACTAGGACTGTCCATGTAATACTGAGGGTAGAAGCTAATAATATACTTGGGATCCCATATAGAGTTGGAGTATTTTATTTATTTACTTATTTTTTTATTCAATCACATCTTAATATACCTATTATATTATAAATTCTTTTATTTATATCACAATATGTACTTGTATTGATAGTAATTTTTATTTGGGTAGGTTCTCGATTTATATTTCTATTCAATTGTATTTATCTTATGTACCAATCTTTTTCAGTTATACATTTATGTAATTTATCATGGATTCAAAGAATATAGTCTCCCCATTGTACAACCATTTGAAAATATTTTATAGTTGTTATCAACAAGAATATATATATGAATTCTTGATATCCTATAACTATTTGGATTATGTCACAATTTTACACTCTACTATGATGGGACATTATATAAGGGATAAAAGTGGAAGAAATAATGGAAACACCCAACCATAGTGTGAAAATTATTTTACTATTTTTATGAAATAATGTAAAACAATTTTTTTAATTCAATGATCAAATTATAATAAAATATATTAATAAATAACATGATAATAATTTTATTTTTACATTTTAAATTTATGAATGATGAATTGATATTTATTTTTACCCTTATCCATTTTAAGATTTGTTGGGGATAAATATCCAATAACCATGTTATATATCACTATATATAACAATATAAACATTGGAATTTTACTAATTGTCCATATTTTTTTAATAAATGATATTATCCTTATATAGAACCCCTAATATTTTTTATTTAATGTGACCATCATGTTTCAAAAATATAAATACAAATGAAGTTTTATTATTTCATTACATGATGTCGGTTTTTGATAAATGTATTATAAAATATCATATCTTTGATTAACAATAAAAATTTGTCAGAACGCGATTTATTTATAGAGGGATAATATAACACTATGATATTTTAGAATAGTTTGTTTATTTAATAAAACTATAACAATTTTGTGGTTATCTTTACAAGAAACACTGAGGAAAAATTAAACATGATATATAATCCATTAATAAATTGTTTTTAAAATATACAGAATGAATAGTTGTAAAAAATATTTCAAAATAATAATAACGGTTATTATAAATGTGAATTTTTTAATAGGTGTATAATAAAATGTGGAAAAAATGCTATTTTAGAACATTTATACTTGAAAATTATGTTTTCTTATATATTTTTTTATTTTTTGAATAAAATTTAAAATTAATATATAGAATTTTTTGAAATTTTAGTCATGAAATTGTAAACCAGTATTGAAATAATCATTTCAATATTATTATAGAGTGATCTTTTAGGATTTAAAAAAAGAACTATTTTTCAATGAATTAGGAAAAATTTAATTTTTTTAAAATATTCTTTTTATTCAAGTACATTTATCATCATGTTTTGAATATTAAATTAAATAACATTAGAATAATTTAATTATAAATTAAAATAATAATTAATTAAAAATCATCATTATACATAATTTTGGTATAATATGATTTGTATGGTTAAGATCAAATATTTATTAAAAAATATTTTTATGTCCATATTGTGTTTTTATCTATATGAGGTAAATTAATATATATTGAATATTGTTTTTAAATAAATTTATATATTATAAATTTAGGAAATAAATTTTAAATTTAAATTTAATATTTTTACAATGAATGAAATGGAAATAAAATATATATTTTGCTAATTTTTTTTTCTCAAACGTGTTCTTGATGCGGTGTTCATGAAAATTGAAAAAAATGCATCAAATTATCATAAAATATATCTTAAAATGGATTCTATTTTTATAAACAATATAATTAATATATTTTAGTATGTTCTTCCAAATTTTTTACTTAGTGAATTGTAAAACCAATAAATTGTTTTACCACATTTCGGCTTAAAATGAGCTTACCAAGGGTAAGCAATGAGATAATGGTAGAATTATAACAGAAAATAATTTAATATTTTTTATGAATATGTTGAAACCTTATTATATCTTACATTATGATTATTTTCCATTTGGTGCATCATTCTGTAACGTCTTGACCAGGGAGCCACTAAACGATTCCCAGAGATAGTGGGTTCCATGGCCTAAGGCGTGTGTTGTTGTGCGCTAGAGGCATATGTCTCCAAGTGATGGTACATGGTGGGTATATTGGGAGAATATTCACTAATTTTATAGTATTACACAGTAGTTACAATCATAATAATAAATTAGTGAAATAAGATAAAACAACTAAATGCAGAGAGAAGATAACTCCTATTATACTATAATAATAAATATTTCAAAACACATTCAAGTAAAATATGATGATAATTTCATTTCTCCACATATAAGGAAAATAGGTAAAAATATATCCATAACCATACATGTATGTAAACAAAAAAAATATCACTATCTATAGTTAGCATAATAGGCTTATCTCGGTCTTGTGCTCTCCAAGTACTAAACAACAAACAAGTCCAACATCATATAGTGGGTTCTTGACCTAGTACCTACATGCTCCTAAGATGAATGTCTGGGTAAACAGTGATTGAAAAAAAATAAATGCTAAATAATAGTTAATAGGCCACCACCAATGCTGTTAATAACAAATCTAGTATCTATAATATAAGTAGTAGAAATGTGCAGCATGACACAACTATAATAGTAAATAATGTAAATAGTTAAAAATATGTGATCTTCTCTATCTAACCACAGATAACTACGATAAATAGTGAATAAAACATAATCAAACACTACTATAATTAATTAAAAAACATGTGATACTCTCCATTCTATCCACAAGAGAAAAATACCCCTAATAGGGCTATCTGTTAGTCAAAAAAATATCCACAGTGGACAGACAGTGTAATCAATTCTTGATAACTATAACCGACAAGACATGTAATTGAGTGTCGGAATCAAAAATGGACATTACATGTAACCATATTTCAAACCATAAAGGGCTAGATCCATGGTGTATTAGTCAATTGAAACCATGTTGAGTCCCACGAGAATATCAATGGAATCTGACTAAAGATATTGAAGGATTCTAAGGAACATATCAATAGACAATGTCCAAAACAATTCCAAGCATAGGGGATCCAATGAGTAGTTATGGAATCAGGATTCATTGAGTAATTTCTTCCGAGGAATCCATTACTATAATCAGGATGCACATAGTATAAATTTCTATGTCATCCTAAGGAATTCAGATCCAGGGATTACATCCATGAAATCCACAATAGTAAACAATTCATCATCGCATTTCATAACCATTAACATTCCAAGAGTTCTTCCAAGTCATTTATATAGTTTCTTTTTATAAAAATTAGTTAATTTAACATCATGAATCACATGGTAAAGGATGAATAACCACAATACTAATCATTCAATTCATTTCAATTTGTTAATTTTCAAAACACCTGCTAAACAATGTGCTCACAACCTTATAAAATTTATTTAATTATCATTTATACTCCCACAAAATTTGGCAAGATCTGACCCACCCAAATGGATAGTACGACAAGTGAAATATTCAATAATACCCCACAAATGAGACACAAGAAGTAGTAAATTTCCTACAACTGTATAATGGAACTACAAGGAAACTAAAATAGAATCAAAATGTGTATATCATGGAATTTAATTAATATTATGGGAATAAAATAATTGGTATCGAACACCACTTTTATAGGGTATATAAAACACCAAATCGTTATGGAATGATATATACAACATTCATTATACCCACGATAGAACATATTTCTTATACTGGCCTATCATTCAATAACTATTAGCATAAAATGTAGAAATTGATAAAACCATAAAAATAGTTTATACGATCCTACACATGAATAGATCAATTATAGATAATATTAATGTAGACACGTGAATGATGAATAGGGAAATCACCTTCATGGATCCAATAAGGTTTACTTTGGAATAAACAGAGTCCTTATCGGGGACTTACACCATCGACAACCATTATTCTTCTATAGAGGATCCATATGTGCATGATGGAAATGGATGAGGGGTTATATAAAATAAGGAGTACTATCATTTTAATTAATGAACTGGTCTTGATAATATACATGGAATGTAAATGCCTTACACATCTTGTAAAGCATAGTGGAGCTCCCTCGGAAAAACATGTTACACATCATGAATTAGACTCAAAG
The DNA here is from genome assembly GCA_963277665.1 of Viscum album. Lineage (NCBI taxonomy): Eukaryota > Viridiplantae > Streptophyta > Magnoliopsida > Santalales > Viscaceae > Viscum > Viscum album. Next base: position 325,944,617 of record OY728156.1, read on the forward strand.
GCCATTCCACATCATATATTGAATAAAAAATTTTATTCCAATTAATCATTATGTAATCCTTCTACATCCAACCTGTATCCCACCACACACTTCCATCCCAAAAATTACTGTATAGGCCCACAACCCAAATTTGAAGACTGATACAAAAAGAGAAAATTTAACAGTAGTCTACTATGAAATGATGGGATGTATACCTAAGATCTTACAATGTTCCACCCATGATGATATTTTCCCCATAATTCTATTTCATGGGTCGTAATGAATCATATGAGAATATTTATGACCATTGGACAAAAACATAGGCTTTATGCTCCAATGATTCATCATGTGAATGAATGTTCTTGTATAACACCCATAATAGACAAACTATTGGGTCTCAAAGTATATTTGTGTTCCTATCAACAATATGAATAGGACCATTCTCAATGGATGCATCTACCTGTAGCACAACCTTGTCAATATATAGAGTCTGGGTTAGGTCAGATTGAATATAGAGAAGCTCATATTCATGGATGAGGTCATTCTTGGATCATTACTCATAAAGTAACTACATCTGAAGGGATAGGAACCCCGCCCTCTCCATAATCTCAAATGTACAGACATATCATGGTCAAATCATTCCCTATATCCTAATCCATATATGAAATATCCTCATTGAGATACGTGAAGAGATAGGATCCCTGAACTCGAACTGAAGATTTTGTTTTCAAAAATCAATATATGATTTATATCTAAACTATATAGTAGTCATCCACTTTCTTACCAATTGTACATACATTAATGTTTCTTACATGATATGTGGTCTATGTAAACCGTACACTCCTTCTTCTAACCCACATAGAGTTGATTAGAATTTCCAACTATATAAATTATCATAATCTTCTATATTTATAGTTTTCCAATAGCTACTGTCGTAGGTGAACTCATACAGGGGTGTATTCCATTCTCAAGAACCCCTATAATCACGTGCACATGCTGTCATCATTTATTCTAGAAATTTTATACAGTGTTATGACTAGCCATATGTCTAATGGTGATATGCTTTTCTTAGAAGAAGATGTGTTCCTAAATCCCTCTGTGTTCTTGTCCAGAAATGAGATGTAAACCAAACATCCCTATCAAATACAATTGTCTATAAAAGCACATGAAGGCACAAAATGTCATGGATATAAAATCTACCAAGTTTATCTACTGTGAACATATCCCTAATCAGTATAAAATAATATATAAACTAATGCCTATCAAACAAATACCAAATTGCATCACTGGCATTAGTAAACCTCGAAAAATGGTGACAGAATTGATCATAACATTTACCCATTTCCACTTGAGAATGGGTAACTATTGTAAAAGACCATATTTTTGCTGGTGTTATTCCATCTCCTACTAACAGGTGAAACACATCATGAAAAAAATATCATCTTTTATACAAGGACTCCTGTACCGGCGGTGCATGTCATTATACATCCTGGTAATACCAGGATGTGTTCAACATACTAAGGCATGAGACACTCACATAAAATCCTAACATGTGAGTATCGGAGCCCAAAAGAGACAATGAATACATATAATTTAATTGTCTCTCATAGTCTAACATAGTGACATGTCCATACATGAGAAACTCTCTAGTAGGAATAGGCAACATGAATCTGATTGTTATCTCATCCTCACACTATATAGAACATTGGGTGTCATAGCTAAAGAAGAAAGATATGGTTTTCCATGAAAATCATTCACCTCCAAGTGAATATTTTATAATAATTATATAATATTCAACTACTTATTGGTCGCATGAACTTCTTGTATCAGAGTCCTCCTACTCGGTGGATTAGAAACTGAATTTCCCTCACTAGTTGTATAGACAAGCACAAAGTTAAAAGTCTGTATATATTCAATCCCTCTCCATACCACTAATTTAATTCACAATGTTTAAATAAATACATCTAGATTTTTTGGTCTGTGTACACCACAAACCAATCTCATTGGAAATAGTTCCTTCAAAAGTGCATGGAATGTACAATAGTATCTAAATCGAGATCATGTGTTGGGTACTTCCACTCATGTTTCCTCAACTAATGAGAATCATACACCATGAATCGATTACACTACATTAGAAATGCTTATATCCCAATACCAAATGGATACCAATACACACTATAGATCTTTCCCATCTCTGGATGAATCGTGACCAATGTTACCTCACTCTCTGTTTAAGCTTCAATGATGATTTCTTGTTTGTATCTTAACATAAAAACTCCACACCATTCTTAGTCAAGATCATTATAGGGGTTTTAATCATGATAATTCCTATACAAAACACATGTAATATCCATATATAAATATGAAACACCATTTTGAAAAAGAAAAATTGTGAAATTCCTGGGAAACTACAACTCTCATCTTCCCTAGGTTAGTTGATACTCTTTTCTCTAAGACAATATGAACTATGATGTGAATCACCATCCATATGTGCAACTATTGGGATACTATAATATAACTAATGATATCATAGTGCATCAAAAATAATCTCATGATGTTTCTCTTAATCATGTCAGTTGTGAGAATACAATAAGATATTGTACATGAAGACCACAAAAAACCAATCCAGATAAGGATGGAAAACTCGGTTCAGCAATGGAATGAATAATACTTTCACATTAATGAGATCCATCATCATAAAAAATACTCATATAGAGTTTTCGAGCTATGAAAATTTTTATGATGTATGATTTTATGTTGAGAATTAATCTAGTGATAACAAGACCTCAAATAAATCTTCAAGAAAACACTATCTCCTCATATGTAGTTGAAAGGATCGTCAATCCATTAAAAAGGATACACATTCAGAACCTCCAACTAGTCCATTTTTTGATCATCCATAATGATTCTATTTCCTTCTGGAGGAAAAAGGACCAGTGAACCCCATGGAGAAGTATTGGGTAATATATAACCCTTTTCCCACAAGTCCTCTAGTTGTCTCTTCAGATCCTCCAAATTCATAGTAGTAGTGCTGTTATTAAGAATGGATACTATTTCACCTCCTAAAACTAGTTCAATATAGGACTCAATTACACTAACTATAGGTAATCTAGAAGAGTTATCTATGAAAACATACCTAATATAAGACACCGTTGAATATAATTTATCGTGTCTTATTTCCTAATCATAATGATATTAAAGATGAATCATGGATGTCGACCCACCCATCCTATGATGCTCAGGTCCAACTCTTCTATCATAGATATCACATTCACCCATGTGAATAAAAACACAACCCTCTACAGATGTTATGTTCGCAATTTGATAATAGAAATTGACATAGGCTTGATAAGAAACTAGCTACTCCATACCATTTTGGACAACAAATCCTAGAAAACATAATGTTGAAATAATCCTATATGAATTAAAACCCACAAATATCAAGGGGTCACACCCTTCACTAAAATACACTATCCTTTTGGTCCCTAATTAATTATCCAAACCCATAATTCCTTACAAAAAAACAAAACAATGATCCCAATACTCTCCAAAACAAGAATAAATGTGAAACTATGTGAAACACCCTTATAGAAACTATCAGAAAAAAGGTTAGGGGAAAATATAATCATATCAATCACTATAGACATAATGATTCTATACTCATCTGGTGTATGATATACAAAGCTTTCTTATCACGTAAAATAGCCCTTTGAAATAACCGAACTACCTGGAGTAGCCCCACTCTAATTTATTTATACAATATGTTCCTAGATACCTCGACCATGAGAACCACTTCATCATAAGAAAAAATTAAAGCATTGGAACCTAGCCTGGAGTGGAGATGTGAAACCCAATATCAAATCTAGAGTCATATTTGATCTCTACCCTCTAACTACTAGATGAAAATTCCTATAGGAACGATGCACTTCACCCATCGTACCACAAGATTAGCACTAAACTATTTCTTTATCATATTGATTCCTCACATTTTCCCATCTCCCACTCCAATGACATAAGAATTATCTACTAGAACAATTTTCATTCATATTTCTCCCTTCTAAAGAGGTCTCAAAATGGTTCTTCATTCCACTAGATGTTGAACTATTGGTCCAAGAGGTGATATTTCCCTCTTCTACGTCCCTAGATCATTTTAGGTTTTAATCATTATTTTAACCTTATTCTATATTTCAATAGTAGTAGTAAGATGATTTATATTTACCTTCTATAAAATGACATTCTTGAGGCCTTCCTTGAAGAACCTCACCCTCAATGGGTCATCATCATTGTAAACAAACACAAAACACTAAACCTCTGTAGAAAAATTCGAGTGATCCATAATGTTCATCTTGGCCTACTCTAGATTCATATACTAAATAGACCATTCAGATATTAGGATTACAAGAATGAATTCATCAAAAAACATGGACTAGAAATCCCTTCTTAACTATGTCCTAGAGTGTATCATCTTGAATTAAGACATCCCACTAGTTGTTATTTCTTCCAAAATCATATATGCCCTGAGATTCTATCGCCTCTGAGCATTTGTCTCCAGATAATAAAAACATATAAATATATTATCAAGTCATATATCAGTAGCATATTGAACAATATTCCTAGAGATCATGGGAGGATACTTCTGATGGAACACACACATCAGTTATTCTATAGTTAAGGATGGTTTCACTACTCCCTGAATGTTCTTCCTGAAATGCAAGAAGATGTCTTGGAATTGTGCCTCACCTCATATACAATGTGAAATTAATGGTTCCATAATAGTATCAATATTATAATGTATTGGTATCATATGGATCACCTTTAAGGTAAGGTGTTCGTCTACTTTCTGGTGCATGCCTAGAAGCCTCCATATTGGACCGTCTCTATAATTCAAAAAACATTCCTAAAAAAATATTGATATCAATAAGATGAAAAATAAAATCATACGACCGGTCAAATGATTCATAATAAAAATCCACACCCCTATACATACTCATAAATCAACGAGTTTATAAATAGAACAGCCTAAACATTTACTACTTACACCTCTTTCTATTCCCTCAAAATTATTGTCAAGGTCATGTTCCCTTGTTCACAATTTTTATTTCATTTAAATGCATATCCTTTTTTACATTCTCATTATATTTTTAGAAAAATGATTCCCCACTTAAAATCCATAGTGGAACATACACCTCATGTGCCAATGTGTGGTATCAATTTAATCCAATCCATAACATGTTCCATTCCATGCAACCACTATTCCTTGACTCAACGTTTTATAATTGGATTCATAGGGTTCTTGTTGTAGACTATGTAGGAATAAACATTATAGAATAAATAAGGAAATATATGTAGCAATCATTTTTCTGAATTACTCTAACAAAAATTTATGAAACAATATGTGTATCACTGAAGCCACACATAATCACTTTACGAAGTCAGGGAATCTTTCATATATTGAATGGAATACTGCATATAATGTAAATCATTTAATGTTTCGAAATTGATTGATAATATTCATACCCTCATATCATATAAAAATAGGAAAACCAATATTCATTACAAATATCAAACATCATGTTCATCGCCCAATGGTGGAATCAAATCAACTGTAATGGAAAAAAACCTGTAAAAAAACTCCTTCCAAGGCGATTTAGATTTTCCCAGTATGTGTGTTATTTATACCCAAGAATACTTCATTATCAAATTATAAGACCCTCCTACTCTATAATCAATTTTCTTAAAATATTAATTTGATAAAAACATCATTTGATACTACATTCTATCATCCCAACTCGGAAACCATAGAATGGTTCCTTGAGCCAATGGTTCACCTCGCCTCAAGATCACCTCCAAGTATGATTGAGGTTTCTATCAAGAAGTGAGGGCCTATTATTTGTATATGGGGAGTCTATTACCTCATGTAATATTGTATCACAATGGTATTGATCATAAAAAATCATGTAGAAGGAGTAGATAATATCACAAAATGTAGACGGATGATATAATCTAAAAGTATATAATAATGCATATGCCAAGACTTGTCATGTACAATATGATGATCATGTAATTCCTCTAAAAATAAGGCAAATAGGTATACATTCCTCCATTAAAATACATGTACCAAAAAATACCAAATATTACTATCTCAATACAGCTTCATGAGCCTGCTTTCTTCTTTGATCTACTTCTCATTTACAATGAACTAATCAATAATTATACTAGGTGATCTTTCCCTAGTCCCTACCACTATCCAAGAATTTTATTTGGTTACCCAAATCGGAATGAAATAGGTGTGATATAACACCCAGTATGCCACCACCATTGGCCCCTATAACAAATACAGCCTACATAATATGTTCAAAAGTAGTGTACAATATATCATAGGTATAACAGTATATAAATTACATAGTAAGGAAGACATGGTCAAATCTAGTCAAACATGTCTCCCTATGAATAATATTCAAACGAACACAATCGATTGATTCAAAAAATCCTAAATAAATAAATTATTAAATCCATTCTCTCTACTATAGTCATATATAAATAATAGAGCTATCCATAAAATATAGAAAAATATCAACAATGGCAACACCATGTTTGGAAGTAGAAAATTCACAACAGCCATCCCAGGTAATGAAGTGTCAATATCCACATCAGCCACACTGTGAATATAAATTTACATCCAAGAATAGTTGTGTGCATCATATAAAATACCAAGGAATTCACATATAGCCCCATGATAATCTCAATGGAATCTCAATAAGGACTTAGGAGGAGTCTAAGGAACATGTGAAAATAGAATTCCCAAAGTGATTCAAGGAAATCCAGAACCAAGGGGTAGAAAGTCATGTGGCCTCAAACAGAATCACAATCCATGGAGTAAAAAGGTTCAAGGAATACTCAATCTTAGTCAGTACACATAGAGTAGTAATTTATATATTGACATATGGTATCATGATCCATGGATCACATCTAAGTTCTACAATACCATTAATAAATCATCATCTCATCTCATATCCATTCTCATTCTTTGAGTTCAACTAGATCATTTTCAAAACTTTCATTCTTAAAAATTAATCATTTTCAAGTCATGTGTCATAAGGAAATAGAGGCATCAACACTAAACTAAAAATTAAATTAAATTTAATCTATTAATAATCAAATAAATGATTAAAATAGGGATCTCACAACTTCATACAATTAATTTAGTTATCATTATGGATTTGACAAAATATTTTCACGCTACACCTTCCCAAAAAGGTAGAATAACAAGGGAAATATACATAAATACACCTCAAAGGTTAAATGGGGTGAGATGACCAATATCTATCATATTATTTTTCTAATTTCAAAAAAAATGTTTCAAATCATTATATCAAATTTTTCAATTAATTTTTTATTGAATAAAGGAAATTATGGTGCATAGAAATACTATGATAATGAATTTAAAACACCAATCCATGGGGAAAATGTTTAGACCACCTTCATATACCCATGGTAGAATAAAAATCCGTAATAGCCACTGATTTTATCCAGATCAGAAGAGAATGGGGAAATGAAACAACACCCTAAGATAAGGTACAAGATCATACACTTGAATATATAAATCGTGGATAAGATAAATGATGAAAGAATAAAGATACATTAGAAACACACTAGTGCTGATGCAAAGTGACTGAAAAATAAACAAAGGGAGTTAACATCATGGAATTACACCATATCATAGCTTCGGGATTCCATGGGATCTCATTATAGGCCTTATAGAAAGTGGTGAGGGATTTTGTAGAAAATAGAGTCCCTACATATTATTTTCAAAACTATGATATGTAAATTACACATCATGAAAATTATCTATACATCACGTAAATATTAGGGTCTTAACCTGAGAAAATATCATTACATTTCATGGATTAGCCTCTATAGGACGTGACAAGTCATTTATACAATACAAGTCATGAATTCCAATTACACATCATGTAATTTTCATATAGCCAACAATTACCCTTTCTTCCTCTTCCTTTCTAAATAAACACAACAATCCCATGAACCAGATTTAGGGTCTAATATAAAATTATAACATAAAAAGTGTATTGAACGATTTAATGGGATGAGTATGTCATGAAAAAACCTAGGACATTGCACTTTCACATTAATAGGACATAATATATTTGATATATTTTATAACATCCCACATGTGTCCCCCTCATCACAAATAAAATGGATCTGTTCCCCCTCTATCATTCAAAATATTTGATATTTACACCTCAGTCAGTCCCTAGTCTAATAACTTAAAAAATTCATTCCATTCATTTGATATCTTAGGGTCTTCACTTATGTTCAATCCTTAAAATCCTAATCATTAAGAATAAGGTGGTGTCTTAAAGAAGTGGTATAAATCAGAAAAAATAACTTTCAAATGAAAATATTATTACACATTATATGAAATTTTCATAATGAAAAACATTATTAAGAATGTAAAATAAATATAATTAGATGTTATTATGATGATGTAAGTATCATTTAATACATATTATCTATCAAATTGGAAATAAAATTATCACCCTTGCGTATGAGGGTACAACTACCACAATGTAAAGAAATGATTCATTTCCCATAATCATATTTCATGGATGGTTATTATTATGTATTTAATGAATATATTTTATACTTATAATATATTTTTTCTATTTTAATTCCATTATATTATCAAACATCATACCATCTGTTCAGTTAGTAAATGATAACAATTGTATTATGTATGTGTAGACTACAACCACTGTGAAATGATGTTATTTGATTATCATTTCTGAAATAATTGTATGTAATAATGGATATATTTCATTAATATATGTCATAATTATTGTGTAATAATTATTTAATAGAGGTAAATTATAAATAATAAATTATTTCTTTCAATCTATTAAATGTTTGAAACCTCACTCAGGTTAATATATAGATTACCATGTCCACAATTTGATGTCACTCATTTTATACCCCCAATTAAAAATAGGGATTAAAAATATATATATAATTAAAAATTATGATATATAAATTATTAATTTAATATTTAATATGAAGTATTAATGATCAGAGTGAAATAATAAAATATGATAAATAAAAACATACATTAAAAACTATTTTGGTAACACCTGAAATAAATATTGTTATTGATAATTCTTAATTAACTAGGGTCCCAAAGGAATAAGTATATCCTATATGATAATATACATATTACTATTTTTTTTATATATTTATAATAAATAAAAATGTATATAAAGGACATTATAGTGCATTCGAATCATGTCAGAAATAAGGCATGGGTTTCTAATCACCCTTTTTTTCATGATACATTTTCCATATTCACAACATGTTTCATTAATATTATGTATATAATAACAAAAAAAATTGATTTGAATAATTTATTTTAATTCATGCTATTTTAAATCTACTTTTATGTTTTTATATCACTGGGGTATTCTTTCAAATGTAACCAAATTTTTAAGGGTTTTAAATTAAAATCACATTATTATAGGAATTGTTTACGCCTAAATTTCAGATAATGAAATTGTATGATCAGTCTATACCATGTAATATTTTTATTATTATACTATATTGATTTTGGATATTAAATTTTATCCTTTAATCTTTCTCTATATATGTATCCAAGAATCTAATAGTATGTTTTTAGGGAAAACATACAATATCAAATTGATTAGTCTACCATCATTTCATTACTATCTGTATTTTCCTTGAAATTTTTTCAAGAAATTAATTAAAATTACTCAAAAATTTATTAAATTATTTTCTATTGATTATTGAAATATTATATAAATATTTCAATTTGAAATTATTATTCATTTTCGAATGAGGTAGTTTTGACATTTTCTACAAAAGTAAAGGAGCATAATTTTAATATACACCACATGGATGGTTATATATGCCATATGATATACACTATTAATAGAATATTACTATATTATTTTTCACTTCAATTTTCAAATGAATTGTTTTCCTTCAAATTTGAGAAATTATGAGATTTTATGTAACATATTAAAAAACATAATAAGTATTTTCCTCATGAAATTTTCAATTAAAATTTCAATGTTGTTTTTCATCTATAACAACATCGTTTTATGATTCTATTTATATATTTTTTAAATGATATAATGTACCAATAAAAATAATTTCTCTTGATAGTTTACTGTAATGATGATTAATGTTTATGAATTTAGTCTTCTTTTCATGGGTTATGCATTGATATAATGATAATTGTTTACAATCCTGTGGAATATATATGAATGGATTTTGATTAGGTGATGGGGGGTTACATTATAAACCCAATATGGAGTGGTACATTATAAAACAAGGATGGGAGGGTCTATTATATCTCTATAATGTGTTGTTTAATGATGATGATCCATAAAACTCAAAATATATAAAAGAGTTATGTGGAATAAAGTTTCTCATAACATAATATTGGGAATGACAAGGTATGTATTTCTATTTTGGTACATTTCAAAAAAAAAGTCTACTTGGGGGGGGGACCATATCTATGGATGTGATTTTATACTTTTATGTGAATACCAAAAACATATCTTATATGGTTATAACATTCTATATTTTCTTGTGGTTGATTATTTATGATTTTAAACTCTTAAGTATTATTTATTTTGATTGATACATCCTTATTCCATGTTTCATGATTATGATATATGACTTTTTGGTATTGATTTTTTAAACCCATGAACATGTTCTAATAAACATATGGTTATATTTTTTTTCACTTATGATCATTGACAGATATCAATTTATCCTAATCATTCATAGGATTTGAAATCACCCATTCATATATTTCTTTATCTCAGGTCATGAAGAATGGTTATATATATGACATGTATAATAAGGGTTTCATTTTTGAAGAACATAATGGCAAATTATGTAGTTCATTTATGTATATGTTTTCTATGTTTACATGTTTCTAATGACACTATTACATTATGTTTCTCAAGTGGATCATAATGCTATATAATGAATGTTTATCTAATTATAACTAGTTATTGTTATGAAAAGCTTCAGTCATTATATTTATACAATTAATATATTCTATAAATATTCCTTTTTTTATAAAGGCTCCCCTTGATTCATTTCATGTTTTATAGAAAATTTTATGCTCTTGAATTTTCTAAAATGAACCTTTATGTATTTCAAAATTCACAACCAAATTGGATCATTTTTACACATTATTATCCTTTATCCTTCTCCAGGATTTTATATATTTGAACTCGAGGTTAATGAATATTGTTCTTTTTTCAATTATGATAACTCAATATGATTTCATTTTGCCATATTTGGTGAATATTTATGTTTCCACTATTAGATATTCCTTGAATTAGAAATATAAAATATACTTCTTTATCATGGCTATGATCATTAAGTTGATTTGTGAGTGGTTTATTTTATTCATGTAGAATTAATATGTATGATATTCATATCTTCAGTTACAAGGAAAATATTTATATAACCCTCCTGTGAATCTGGAAAATAATTCTATGCCATGAATTTTTATATAATGGATTAGGCTGTTAACATAATACCCCATGGAAATTTTATACTATGTTTATTGTAAAGGGGAGTGAACCCAATCCACCATGGGAATTTTTCAAAATGATTATTATGGTATTCAGAGGGACCGTTGACTTATTATTATGATTAAATGTATTATTTAATTTCCATGTTATCAATTATTCCATGATCTAGTTATTTATTTTAGTCATCAAATGTTCCCATGATTTTGATCATTCTGTGTGATATTTTTTTCGAAACATTCCCTGGGGTATGCCATTGCTTGTTCCATGATCACTAGAATTGAAATTTTGGTAGCCCTACTTTTCTAATTTCCAATGTAGGGAAGACATAAAAACATTAAATGATGATGTATTCACATTGATCGAAACATGATGATGGGATGTTGGTTATATCCATCCATGTATTACACCTTCATACTCATTGCCAAATCCGGGTCTCCCTGATAATGTTATTCCATGTTTTTGGAACTCATACAATGTTCCATATCATTTTATAATCTAGTTAATTATTTTTCATATGTATAAAAATTCCAGTGGGTCTTGATAGGGAACCGACATTTAGATAATATATTATTCAAATTAGTTATCATGGGCATGTCTTGACTCTAGGAGCATTGGTCATCTATATTCATCTGCATACAATGACATCTCATGGAGTTTTCTTAGTGTTATAACCCTAGGAATACCTTGTTGATCACGAGGTATCTAATTAAAGGGCCATGTGTCTTTTAATATTTCTAGCATAGGCATCCCATATTTGGTATGTGGTAGAAGATGTCATAGGTTCATATCTTATATTTATTTTACCTCAGGATTCCTAGGTTTAACATGAGGAATCTATTATGAAGTTTTTTCACGTGTTTAATATATTAGGGATTCATATTCTGTTGATGAGGACACCCCATAGAGTTAATGTGGGTGAGTCATTAGTTTTGAAGATTTCACACCTAGAAGATTACCAATATAGGGGTTAGGATACATAATATATGCAGATCTAGTAGCTTCATCCCATAAAGGGAAGATATCACACATTGAAGGTTGATTTATATACCACTAGAGGTTAAAAAAGGTGGTGCACCCTTAGAATGTGGTAAATGGATTTACCAATGGTTAGGATTGAACGTCGTATATGAACCCTATATAACCTTCATAGAGAATAGGATAAAAACTGAATTATTTCATTTCCACAATTTAATGTTGGGTGATGGGATTAGTCTAGGATATTAAGTGAAATGTGGTATGGATTCTCGTAAAATTAAATTAGTGTTAGTGGTGAATGGTGTGGGGATAACATTTGAAATATCCCCTTCGCAAGAGGATTAATCCTTGTTGGTGTTTTTGTGGTAATTATTTATGGAGATTCCAAACGGATAAAAAAAAGTTGGTTTCCCCTTAGTGAGTGGAATCATATTACCATAGATGTGGGCTAGAGTAGACTAGGATGGATGGGGATATAGGATTTGGACCTCAGGGAGGCTTCCTACCTATCCCACTTACTTGGTAATAAATGTCTTAATAGCTAAGGATTTAGGGGGCATACCCTTTTTATGGAGGGCCATTTTAGGGGACATTTTATGGAGACATACACATTGAATTGAACCATTTTAATTGAATTATGGGGCATGAATTTTGAGAGAATGACCATGTTTTTGGGGCTTACACATAGAAGATGCCCATTGGGTGATTATGGGTATGTCTTATTAATTAGATCATCCGATAGTGCGGTTGATAATAATGAGTGGTCCCCACTAACGTTTTTCCTATTTTAGTCATACTATGTGTGAGGAATAATAGGAACCAATAGACATCACACTCTTGTCAAAAAAATTAGTACTCAATAGTTATTGTGTGAGGCTTACATGTGTATGAAGCCAAAATAAGATGTAAATCCATGTGAGGAGGATCTCATTTCCTATGATTCAAAAATAGAGAATACTATGCTTATGGAATAAGGTGAATTTAGCTTAGCTGTGGATGTTTCCCTGGTATTTGGGTTTCATCCCATGGAGTGTGGAAGGTTGCATCAGAATAAAACCATACTTTGGGATTTTATGATCATTTAATTAGATAAGGTCATAGTTAATGTACGGTGATGATGATTTTGGTACTACATATTCTTATTTCATGTATCAGGGATTTGGGGGACTCACATGTTTACCATGGGATTTCATAACTTTTTTTTCATGAATCCTCAAGTGGGAATGAATTTAGCAATTCTAGGTTTCAATTGGTTTGAGGAGTGGTCAATCATGAGGTCCACATTAGCATTCATATTCTAAGATGAATCTAATGATTTCATAATAAAGATGAAGAGGAAATTTTATATGTAGATATCATTCAACACATTATGTAGAGTGGTCCATAGTAATTTCTGGAGGATGTCACAAAGGGGATTCAGCTGTAGCTAAATTGATCCTCAGTAGATGTGGAGGATTCAGGAACACATCATTTTCCAAGAAGTGTCAATGGTAGGGATGTATAACATATAAAACAATGATATGGGGATTGTGAATCATGAAGACTAACCAAAATGTTATTCATGATGATATAGTGTGCCACATAGGTTAGATGGTTTTTTGAAGGAGGATTCTTCATAAAACATTGTCACCTTGCCTCGTGATGATGTCATGGATCAAAAAAGATGTTATTCTCAACGTATTAATTCATTGTGACCCCTCATATCCCCCATATGTCTGTATTCCTTCATGAAGGACATATAGATTCATAAAATTCAACTTCAAAGAGATACATTCACTCAAGGGAATAGGAATGGTGGCTTCACGAAGCTCATGTTCCTTGAATGATCCATTTTTTTGTTCTGGTTCATGATGCTTAGTTTCTACATGAATTGATATGATTTCGAAGGAATAATGGTTGGGTAACCTTACTAAAAGGATAGAGAAATTTATTTATTTATTATAAAATGGTCTCAAAAATATGGGAAGATATTTACAATGTAATTTGAAGGGTTTCACAAATAGACACATCTCTATCTGAATTGTGAATCACACCATCTACCCTTCGTTGTGTCATGAAGTGTAGTGAGAATTACGATGAAATTTTCAAAAAAATTCACGGTTGTGATGGATTTTCACATTAGGGTGGTTCACAGGCTTCCCGATGTAGTCATGTTTTGTGAGGCATAAAATTTAGAAGGTTTTTAGTCCATTCTAGATTGGATTTTCTGTGAAATATATGCTTCATACAGAACTATTACTTCAGAACCCAGTTTTGTACCAAAAAATACCCCCTCATAATGATATCAGAATGGAAATGGATGGTTATATTTTAAGGGAGAATTAGAAAAAAATTACAATATAATCCTTTTCATGACGAGCAATCACAATGACCATTTTTGTTGCTTACATGTGATAATCATGGCCACGACGTTCATTGAGAAGACCAGGATGTCGTATGACTATATTTATATTGAGGTAATCCATCAAAGGCACATGTCCCCATTTAAAAAAACTTTTAACACTTCTTATATTTTACTCTCAATTCAAATGTGCTTCATAAATGATTTTTTAAAGATCTAGTCCTTGTAAATTTCTCTGTTAATGTTTCTTTGTTAACGAAAGAGTGTGAAACGTATGATCGTGATGTGAGTGTTGTGACTAAGAGCTCTGAAAAATAGGTCCACATAGAAGATCCATGTATTTCTATTATGAATTATAATCAGAAAAAACTAAAATTTCTGAATCATAATGGACAATCAATATGTCTTCATAGGAGTCACTATGGATGATTCTTAGTGGGATGTGATGGAAGAAAAACTGAGGATTTTGGAATTTCTGTGAGGCTCCTTAGACCAAAAATCATTGTTATAACATATATTGGAGTATTATTAGTTATACCCTTTTTGAAACAGAAAACTGATTATGATATTATCACTAAGAGACTCAATATTCATTTTAGTGGCATTATGGGATGTGCCTTCATATAGGTTCAGGGGTGTACAGGTGTAGAACAAGTTTCATATGTTTGATAAATGCCACATCGTGAATGATATTGTACCTATCCTATAAGTATTCCTCTAAAACCATGACATAAATGTTTGTGGGGAGGTGTTCTAAGGATGATACATCCCTACAATAGTATTAGATGAATCTTAAGGTGGGTGTGGGAGATCCTTAGACATGATGAAACAATGGATGGGATATGCGCAAATATATAATATTTACTGATCAATGGGATTGGGATTACTGGTTGTTCTTATTTTTAGGATAATTGTGAAAGATACGAATTGGGTAGGTCATTACAATGCGACATGTGTATTACCATTATATTTTTAACATTTGAAGGATCTCATGCCTGAGTTACTGAACAGATGGTCATTAGAGACCAAATAATTACATCTACTTTAAATGAAGGTCAGAGTTAGTATCTGAGACCTCCACCAAATCTATGGGGTCCCGATATTAGGGGATATGTATAAAAAAATAACCCTATAAATAATTTATGGGCAGAACGAAAGCTTCTTCTAGCTCAAGAAATGGCACTTCTGGTCCAGTTGCAAGGAACCAATGATGAGAATCCATGATGAGGGTTGTTACCTTCAATAAATGGTTAGAAATTTTTTTGAATTAAATATAAAATAATCCCACTAAGGTGGAGGTTCCAGTAAAGAAGTTGTTGATGACACCATGCACATGCCCCTGATGATACTTGCAGGGCCACGAGGGATCCTACAAGAAGATTCATGAAGTGAGGATGTGATTGATATGGGCCTACAATTTCAAGAATAAGACTCATCCTATAGTACCACAAGAAGGAGTAATCGTGAATCTTATCTATAGTTGGACTCTCTTGGTGAGGGACAGGCACAAGGGGATGTTCCCAAGAAATTTTCTATTGCAAGTGGTGCAAGTGATGGGTATCATACCAATATTGACAACCCAATGCTTGTAAAGACGTCAAAAGTACTTTGAAAAAATAGTAAATGAAATACAATGTAATATGTGTGTGGTATTTTCACATTATGTATAGATTATTGGTAACACACATGATGGTGAATGACTACCTGATCCTCATTACCCCTCATAAAAACATTCAACCCGTTATTATGAACATCAAGAAAAATTAACCATACATATTATGTCTGACTGATGTGTTGGAAAAGGAAAATTTGGTAGAGAAGTTCATCTTGCACCCATTCTCTTTGGTGAAGGGGTTGGAAAAAATGATGGCATCTAGACCGTGGAATAATGATAGTACCTCTTGTCCATTCAAGGTAGGGTACATGTAGCAATAATTGACATCTTGTCAGTTTGTGAACTATAAAATCCACATAAATTATAATGAAAATGTTAATGTCCACTGAGAATGAATCTGTATGAGTATATAGAGGTTCTTCATGAGGGCCACACATCAGTGATGAGGCAACATTGGATCATGATCACATGTGAAGTTATAATGATGTAGAGTGATCTCCTTCCACCTACAGTATCATACAACATTACCCATGAATTCAAAAAAAAATTCAAAATTCATATCTTGGGATCATTATGTGGAATCATTTCATTCTAGAAAACTATGGGGTGTCCCCAACTCCACTGTGATGAGGTAGAATAGTTTCTAGAGAGCATTTTGGTGGATGAGATGGTCATGTGTGTAGCATCATAGCGGCCTACACATATTTTCATGTTCCCAATCAAGAAGGAAATATTGGGGAAAAAATTTTATTATGCCTGATAATTATGGAAAACACATATAAAGTATATGGGTCATTTATGGTTACCATAACAGATCACTTTCATGGCCCATAGAAATTGTTGTGTTGCCCAAATGTTCTCAATGATATCGTGAATCTTAAAAAATGGGAGGCATGATAGATTTAATAGAATATTACCACACTTTTAGGGGTTTAATAATATATAATCATGGATGAAATATTCCTAGTTGGGGTGGTCCACCAAAAGGTTGGTATCCACACTGATCAGTCCAATGTGATGCAGTATATGTTAGACCTGGAAGATGTAGTTTGATGTCAAGGTACCGCGTGCCCCCTGGCCGATCAGATGAGGAAACTATTTTAAATATATTCCCTTAGAAATTCCCTTGTGACTGTGATGATGTGGTCGAATGTTGATAATAAAAACACTCATTGTAGTGTGACACCTAGCGAATATCATATAAATAATGGTATCTTTCTATCAACAAAGAGAACTCATTGATCATTACATGCTCCCAAACCACATATGATATACATGATCATTGTTGAATATCGTCTTTACATGAATTGTAATAATATTTCTCTAAATGATGGGAAGTCTATGATATATCTGAAATGGAGGTATAAGGAACCTAAATCAATAAAGTTGTGATAGTGTTGAACCTTCCTAATATTATGGTTATGAAATTTTAACAATTTTTTTCTCCTACTGATTCAATGGCTGATGGTGTCGAGGAGATGATGGTAGATGCAACCCTTATGGAAGAGAAGGATGTGGATATTATAGAGGTCATACCCACCGTATGATCACCTCTATAAGAGATTGTTCTGACCACACCACCAGTATAGGGAGTTGAGGCAAGGGCCTCAAGAAGACTGGATGGAAAAGACATGGTGGGAAATCCATGAGAAGCAGTTCCAACTGAAGATGAAATTGGAGATGTAGTTGCTACGGAAGGGGTAGAAGTAGTTCATACAATACTGATTTCTAAAGGGATGTGGTAGTGGATAATTTTGTAGTGGAATTATCTCAAATATATTCTAGAGAAAAAAAATGATAGGGGAAGAGGTGATGGCATCAATGACTGAATCGTAATGGGAGGTTTCATTATGTGTGCCTACTGATAAATTTACCCATGTGTCGAATGAGGGGGATGATGATGCTATTGTTCTACTAGAAAAAGATTCCATGGGAGTTGAGATGATGTCACCCACCACTATGTTTCCAGAAGGTGAAACAGAAACATCTATCATTGGAGGAGAGACCAGTGATGAATTATTCCTAGTGATGTTCACCTAGTAAGACATGGTTGATGATCTACAACTGGAGGACCCAACCGAAAACATACTAGTATCATTCCCCCTATTGGCCAAGAATCGAAATAGAATTTTGAGGATTCTATCTCAACATAGTGGATAACTATGATTTCCACTAAAAATCATGGTGAAATGTGTATATTTTCATCCATCACATCTAGAATGCTGATATTCCACAATGGGTTGGATCATTTGGCCATTTTTTGGTCAGTATAGGAATCGATGGGATGACATCCAGTAAATTCCATGCTTTATCCAATGACTTATTAGTCATGAGTGTACACATGTAAGGGATTGATCAGGATCAATCCTCATGGAAACACAATTCCAAGGTCCCTTTATCACTAAAAAATTAAATGGAAGAGATCGATATCTTGGTGGGGTTATAAAATGATATGTTGGTGATCACTTCTACTCATGCTAAGATAATTACAAGTATGAGGATTCAATTGGTGACGTCCGATGCTGAGGAATCTGATAGCGAGAATGAGGTTCATGAGTACCACTAAGTGAACGAAAAAAACATGTAATGTAATATGATATTAAATAAAATGATGATGATGAGAAGGATGACCATACCATGAGGCAGATGTCCTATGAGTTCACTCATTATATGAGAGTTCATCTTTGACACTTGATTGCTTAAAACTATATAAGAACATTTTTTCGGGGGAGGGGATCTGATATGGGGATTAACATGTGAAACTATGTTGTTTAATTCTAATTCCCAAAAAAATTATACTCAAATTTTTTGTAATTTGATAAAATTTCTAAGACAACTAACATCAATTCCAAAATATCAATTGGGTCCTTGTGAGAGAATCAAGATATGACCATGGGATTTATTTTTATATAAATGTGAAGTAAAATCACATGACACTATGATTATTTTAGTTTCAACTAATCACTGAGATTTATCATATAGAAATGAACTTAACAGAGAATAGGGATCATTGCATAACTTTCATGTTTTTTTCCAATGCACTCTAGTTCATGTAAGGGATAACTCCAGGGGCTTTGAATTTAATCTAAGTAATAGAGATTGGGGATGTCAATCACAGTGACCAAATATTATGAACATGAACAGTGCGGTGGGGTAATAATATAAAATTATTGATCATGTTTTAACCATATCATATATATAATTCCCCTATAATGGAGAAAAATCTGTGGTTCAACTGCTAAACATGTTCAAACTGTGGAACACATATTTGAATATTTTCAGAATTCCTATGAGACATTGGCCCTAGATGGTAGGTGGGCCAAAATGGCATGATGCCAAGTTGTTAGTGGGTCCCTTTAGATTTATATGATGATGGTGATATTAATAATGATCATGTTAAGTGTTGGAATGAACTGGTGGAATATTCAACTGGATTCCAACATTCATGGAATAACATCACCGTGTCATTGATCAATTTTTTTATCGTATTGGTCTCATTAAATGAAATACATATCTCTAAGGAGTGTCACCTTTTGTGTCATGTGATGTATGAATATTATGAATGATGTTGATGGTGTCCGAGAATGGTGGAGAATTCCTCACATGTGAGGCCCTATTTATCCATTATCTTTTACAGGGTACAATGAGGATGATAGACACATATTTCTTCCTCATATGGTGAGGTATACATATGATATATTTTAATGAAATTTCATCTATTTATATCTCATAGATTAATTTCATGTGCCTGGGATTCTAGAAAAAACATAATATCATATGGCCTGGACTGGATACAAATAGTTTATGGACATGTTCTTTGAAACATTATTCTTAGTTTAAGGTCATAATATTTTGAAAATGGAAAATAGGTTAGACTCCTATTTCTAGGACTTGAGACCCAACATTATAGAAGACCAACAAAAATAAAGGGATAACCTCATGAATGAGGGTACTGAATCATTTAATGATTAGGTAAGAAGTATCTCAAATTTACATGGTTTAAGGTTATAGTATAACACCATGTGTTGTTGATTTGGATGGAATTATTATGAAAGGGTCATGTTTATTATGATGAACATAAACCAATGTAACTGAGGAATAAGGGAGGCCTTAGTGCCACTCATCGTATCCCATGAAAGAAAACCCTCATATAATTTAGAATAATGATCATTTTACAATGGAACATTCAGTATCTCGACCACATGGGTACATACCCTAACAGAAGTCCTAAGACCGCATGGGTTATGCATGTTGTGGGAAACTCAAAAAATTTAGGGTGTTTCTTGGGACCTGGAAGCACACATTAAGGGTAACACCAAGGGATCACAATTACACTAGGATATAGGGATATGAAAAGGAGGTAATATTATGATTCCATGTTCTAGATCATAGGTTATGGATGGATCTGGGTTAGATATTGACCATGATCAATACATAAGACCCCAACCTCACCAGTCATAAATGGGGTAACTAAATTCACAATCCAATGTTGATAATGTTTAAAACGCAGTATCTGTTGTTTTATTCCAAATATACATTAGATAATTTTCCCTAGATGGGAGGTGGTCAAGGGATAAATAGCATCCAAAGTAGGGGGACCATCTAGATTTGAATGGTGATGAAAATATGAAATGAAAAATACTCAATGTTTGAAATGTGGTGTATCTGAAAGTGGGAACCAACCCCAGTTCTTAGGAACACATTAATGTCATACTTTAAGGACCATTTGATGGTATTTAGGAATTGACCACAAGTGGATGACTTAAACAGATATATATAGTTTGGTGTTATGGTAAATTCGATGTGCGTGA
This sequence comes from Viscum album, assembly GCA_963277665.1. Classification (NCBI taxonomy): domain Eukaryota; kingdom Viridiplantae; phylum Streptophyta; class Magnoliopsida; order Santalales; family Viscaceae; genus Viscum; species Viscum album. Next base: position 325,965,923 of record OY728156.1, read on the forward strand.
GGGCCCAATAATTCCAATATAAACACAACACAAGACATTCTGATGTATACATTCAATCATTTTAAATTAATCATGCCTGGAAATTTTGAAATTAGTTTAAGTTCATTATTTTTGGATCAAGTTTTCTTAGTATATGGTCACAAATATCGGAATGTGGTGGAAATAATGGGAAATGAAGGAGGTCTATGCTGCATCATGGTTAAAAATAGATATTAATAAGACATAGGGGATCTACACCACTTGACGTGATCCTAACTCTAGTTGTAATTATTTTAAAGTCCAACAGTTAGTATTAGATGGGAGATCAATTTAATGTCTTGATTTATATACTTCGAAAATCAATTTTTAGTTTTTTTTGTGTCATGTGAGAGGCATAACACAACATGATTGAGCCAAAGAGGATCTCAAAACACATACATAACTTCAAATAGACTATTTACAGATTAAGGAAATAATTCCTTATTTTTGACTTGGTCCTAGGGGTTGAAGGATTCATAAAAATAAAGATGTCCCTACATATGATATTTTTTGGCTTCTCTACAACTCCTATATGGATTAGAATAAATCCACGGTTACTTCCGAAACACATAGTACTGAGAGACAAACACTTTTTCTGGAAATCCACTCTAGTGAGGGAACTGTGACATGCCATGATTATCATGAGGCATCCTAAACATGTTCATGGTAGGACCATAGTATAATGGCTTTAGTTGAGGTTGTTTTATCATAGTTTAAAGTCATAGAGTTCAGACCAATGGTAGGGAACTCCAAAATGGATATGTGTGATTTAGTGGCATAAAAAAGGCAAATGGGGATTATGGAATCCCACAAACCAAAATAATATTATTGATGTGGTATGCATACAATTTGGAGTTACGAAGACTAGAAGAAGATAAGATTATTGGGTACTCACATGGATAAAAGAAATACCTGATGAGAATGATGACCACATAGGACCAATTTCCCATAAATTGGGTCTATGGGAAAATAAGGGTTAGTGATTTTATAGATAGGAAATAAAATGGGATGTCCATGGTTAACTTCATATTATGAATGGTCACAAATCATTATGTATGTAGTTCTTTATGGAAATCTCCCTCTGTAGGTCCAACTGGTACACAACTACGGGGATTTTTTTTCTATCAATAGAGTAGAAGGTAAAATCTACCTATCACTACATATAATGTGTAGATGATAATCAAACTGTATGTAGTTATTAAATATGTAAGGTTAGTTGACCAATGTGGTGGGTGGTTTCCTTTCATGTGAGAGCACTACAATATATTGGAATTTCTCATCGTGCGGCTGCGATAAAAATTGATATATAGTTTACTGTCTGGAATCTAGAATGTTTGTTGTTAAGTAGTTTAACATCATTAAATTGGGATGATGGTGTTATGATGTTTATCATCATGTGGATGGGACACTGGTATGTTACTTTTATGTTCATGCAGATATGACATCCCATGATACATTGTTTAATGTTTCACATCTAATTCTGTGATACTATTATATTTGTAATCATACATCATGGAATATTATTCCTAATTTAATGTAATTATTGGGAAACTATGTGATGGATAGAGGAGTGATGTGATCTCCATACATAGTTATTAATTATTATGGCCCATTATGATAGAACTTATGAATGATTTATGTTCCTTCCTATTTGAGCTGGAACATTTTTGTCTTCCTACATGGTATCATGGACATTATGTGAGCCAGTAAAATTTCACATTGGAGGGAGGAGATATGGTATCATTTTTATTGAATTTACTTATTATGTTGTGTATGTGCCTCTCTAAATTATGCAAGTCCTAGAGCCTATTATCTATGGAAGATTCAAGAACATCTAGACTCCTTATTTCATTTTTTATGGAATATTATGATCAATGAAATCTATTCAAAGTGATGGAAACTAAATCTTGTTTGGATGAAATTCCTCTATTCCATACACTATTGAATATGAGGGGTCACATGAAAAGAATTATGTGTATTCTCTTGGTAATAGTAGAGTGTGATTGGGATCTTCTTCGGCCAACACAACATTTTATGGCCCAATATCATTTTTAGAATATTGGTGAGGTTTTTAATGAGTACCTTCATCATTCAATTTTCCATTATGTGATATCAGTATGTATGGTTGGACCAGATGCTATACATAGCATTCAACATCTCCAGCTCAACCACCTGAATGTCAGTTTCTTTGTCGGTGTGAATTACTTGAGGAAATCCAAATAGATGGATAATATTAGACCTCATGAATTCTACCATACATAAGTACTTGAATTCCATAATATGAACATATTTCACTCACTTGGGTAAAAAATGTAACGTGGCCACAAAGAAAATGCATGTATGAGATGTTACTAGAATATAAGGTCACACAATATCATCTCACTACACTAAAAAGTACAATAATACTGGGTTTTATGAAGGGGATACAGAGTTTGATGCACAATGATTCTAAGGATTCAAGAAACATGAAAAATACTGGAAAACTCAAAATAGTCATTGGACATGGTGGTCAACATGTATCCCATCCATTGAATCTGGTGGAATAGATTTAATTCTACATGATGATCACCACACCAACCAGCATGAACATCACACATTACTAGAGGAATATCATATCATTGGTTTTAATGAGGAATTACATTGAAACCAAATATGTTTAGAGTACATGGTTATTTCTACTATAGAAGGAGAATTTCATTTCTTGAAAACAAAGACTCTCACATTCAACTATGTTTGACATGATGGTATGGTGTTGGAAGTACTCCAGGAAAGGGGTTGTAAAATAAGAGTATTCCTTAGTTATAAGGGGTCATGGGGGTCATGATGTGGAAGAACCATTAGCCAAATGGTTTAACTAATGGATTTTAATTTTTTCTCAGATGAAAAGGGAAATATACCCTCATTGTGCAAGATGAATGGGTAGATAATCCTCGTTAGGATCCACTATAGATGAATCTAGACTATCAATGTTTTTGGATTGAATATTCTATGACTAAGGAACAAGAGTCACCTTAGGTAGAAAAGGGTATTAGGCCATCAACTAGAGAGTGAAATCCAACGGGGGCGTGATCTCTGGATTCTTAAAGGTGTAGTCACCTGTGATTTTCTTTTTGACAAACCTTGCGTCTCACATTACATGCAACGGGTAAAATCAATCATGAGAGACATTTTGAGAATATTTATGATAGCCTCATATTCTGCCTCATGGATTTTTGTCCTTTCAGCCACATAAAAGTTTAGGGTGGATTTCTATGTCGAGTTTATGAAGATGATCCCCATTCCCACTATATTGTTCTTTGAATAGTTGAGACTTATATTGGTTGGACATTGGGAGGCACCATCAAAATTATTCTTCAAACAAGGAACAACATGACCTCATGTGAATATGGAGTCATCTTGTATGTATACATCTTGGGTCTACTCTTCAAGATATATATAAATAGAATGAAAATCGCCTAATTTATAACCATTGCCATCATTGTCCAGATTAACCAAAATATAAAACTTATAATGGATCAATTCCCATCACACTAGTCATCTTGTAAACACCATGTGATTTAGGATATACAATAACTGATTTAGATGAGGACAAAACTATATGTTGTGATGTGGTAGATAGTGATGTAAATTCTACACTACTTGAACTTGTGTGAGGCAACTCTTCTCAATTAGATAACATCTATTATCTACATCCTAGAGCTTGTGACTGAGATGGTATAAACCATTCTCCATTCACGTTTTCTTCAATTGACAAATAAGGGAATAGAGGTTCCACTCCAGGGATGTCTCATATTAGAAAAGAAGCTTCATTGAGATGGTTGACATGAAAACTAGTTGATGTAGTAGATACTTTCCGATTTCCACAAATTTGGTCTAGAAATCCTTATCCCAATAGTCGATGGTACCTTTCATCATGATCTTGTAAAATGGATTATAGGTTCCAACAAAATTCATGATTAATCCACGAATGTAGGATACGTGGAACTGATGAATTCGTAACTACCTATGGTAACTCGAAGGAGGCATCTAACTAATTTCCTTGATTTCATTGGGTTGATATCAAGTATTTTATTACTGAAGAAGAAAACAAGAAATTTTCCAAAGTTAACCACAAAAACAACATAAAGGGTTTCATATTCAAATGTTGAGAGAATAATAATCTGAACACATTCTCAAGATCTTTATGATGGTCCACACACTACAAGTATTTGAACAAAAAATTATCCACATCATATTATAGAATCTTATCGAGGATGGGTTTGAAGATGTCGTGGATGGAGAACTGATAAGTGGCCCCTAAATTATTTAGACTAAGAGGAACTACCTAATAGTAGATAGTTCCCTGCCAAACTATAATGGTAGTAGACTCCTAATATACGAGGGGTATGCAGGTCTAATTGTATCTAGAGTACCTGTCGATGATGAGGAAAGTATAAAACATAACCATGACTTAGATTATTATATTTACCCTTGATATGGGAGAATCATCTATCCAAAAGTGGCGATTGAGGTTCCAGAAGTCTATATAGATGCTAATTTTCCCATTCTTCTTCAAGACTACGATTATTTGGGAAATACCATTGTAGTGCTAATGATCCCTAAAGAATTTTTATTTTATAATATTATCTTATTATACATTGAACATGGAACCATGGGAAGGAATCATTTACATGGGAGGATGCCTGAACCTTTGATGACTCACTGGGAGGCCTAGATGGTGTTCAATGACTTGATGGTCTAGTCCAAGCATCTTATCATAACTCTAGGTAAATACCTCAGGATGCCCCTAAAGAAAATATACGTTATGATTATTTCCATTCAAAGGCATGGCTACACTGATAATCATTTCACACAGATCATTCATGGTAAAATTTTCACCTAAATCAACACATCCAAAGTGTTTGAGATGTTTTCATCATATACAGGGGTAATGTATTCCAAATCCTCTTCATTTCATGAAGAAGGTGAATCAGTTGGAGGATAAGGATCATATGGGATGACTGATTTCAGAGGAACACTGGTGCACACATGGGTGGATGTGTGATCCTCACAAAGAGACTCTTGATCTACTAAAACCATAAATGTAGATAATGTGGTGAAAACCCCATTTGGCCTTCGATCTCAGGTTTCATGCAATATATAAAATAGATGGTGCTGTTTTAATTTATATTCATCTAAACCAGGTCGAACAAACTGATGTCTATGACATATAATTATTATCATGGGTTGAAAATCTCATTATTTCAGATGGGAATGTATTTCATGTGTCACTCGAGCCTGGCCTTTGTGTGGGTATGAGATAATCATGCTACATTCCTCAAACATGGGGACGAATCATTTTTTCCATCGAAAAATGACAATGTAATTTCCCACTTGTAGAATTATGGAATTGAACGGGTAAATAGGGAGAATAATAGAATCATCCCAAAATGTCAAAAATATGGTGGAAAGAGTGGGTTTTTCTACCTCATTTTTCTGAACATGGTTATCATATATTTATAAATTTCAAACATGCAGATAGTGGGAATCATATGATTTGAAGGGAGATTCATCACCTTGAATCACACCTACTCACCCATTGAGGGAGTACATGATACTATTTTTATATGGAGAGGGGACTACTTCATGAATATGGATCCATGGACTACCCATCAATGCATTGTAGGTGGTATGCTATAAGACAATATTGAGACTAGTTCTTTCTACCATGAATCTGAACTAGGTTGTCAACTAGATTCTATGACATAGTATCTGATCAGTCTTATCATAACCAAGAATTTTCTTGTGAGAGGGGAAGAAGTCTATTTAATTCAATCTCAACATGAATAATTTTTATGTTGGGAGAGATTGATCCATGAACCTGTGTTGTCTATATAGTGATTAATGTCCCCACAATTGAACTACCTAATGATGTACATTGGGAGAATGTTCCACTGTAAGAGGGAGATATCATCAAATCTATAAAATGAAATAATGGCATGTCATTAATATTTTCCAACCCCATGAGCATAGTAGAAATATTTGGTAGCTTACTGTACTCCAATTTGTAGTGGGTTCTCGTGACATTTTAAGGGACTCTCCCATCTCTTCCTATAGGAGAGGGTTCTTTAATGATCGGTATCATTTCATGTATATTGGGGAGTTGTTTTATAACATTTTACATATATTCTAGGAACACATTCCAGATCATTGGGGGATTCATATTTGTAGAAATCATGATAGAGATTTCAATTAGAACCCATAGATTATGGATGGTGCTGGTAATTTCTTAATTCTCGTTAGATTACTTGAAAAGAACCACTATTGGTCTACTATCAGCTAACTGTGAATTATCTTTATATATACCCGATTAATCATGATGTGACTATAGTTATTCTTCCCATTCAATTAGCATGATCAATTGAGGTGGAATATCTAAAAATGAGGGATGAGAGTATTTTACCTAGTTTGATATTTTCCACAACTACCATCTGGTTATGGAAACATGCCTTACATAGATTGATGTAGTGTCCTATTAATTCTAGTGGAATTCATGTCATCATCATATTCCTTGATTACATATACATGAGGAACTCATGGGAAATTCCTAATTTTCCTCATCATCGGGGGCTATGAAGGGATCTACCAAAATAATGGTGTTATGAAATGAATATTCCTCCTCATCTATAGAGGGATATTCTATCTTTGTGTGGGCCTTGGAATCGATTCCCAACATAGGGGACTTGAAGTCCATAAGTATACAAGACTCGCTCAACATAAGCATGGTACTCTACATTACCTTTCACTATCAGTGCATACCCATAAGAGAAGTAGAAGGAAGTGAGGTGGATACAGAAGTGGTATATAGGGAAATATCAAAGATATTACGATCTTTGGTCCATCCTATGTGGGCATGAATTACTCCATAAGCATAAGAAACTGTTCTATGATACAACCATACATCATATGTATATGGTCCACTATTAGAATCATGTTTCCATTCACTATAACCCTCACTTTCACTATCAAGAATCGGTTATATATGTTCCACCTATGATGGGACATTTCCTAACATGACAAAGCTATTGTTCACATGGTCCTAGAACTAATATGTGAACACATTTAACTACTCTATGGAATTTACAATGATTATATAGTAAGAGATATGGTATGGGGGAGTAGTATACTTGGATTCAAGGGAATTGTTGCACACTGAAAGAATTAATAACACCTATTTTTCTAGATATCCAATAGATGGTGGTGTGATAATTTTCTTTTTAAAAAAATGGCTCGAACAAAACGATGTGTATTAAATAAAATTATTTCCATGGAATGAACATATCAGTATTTCAAATGGCAATGATTTTTAGGGGTCACTCGATCCTGCCCTTTTTAAGATTATGAGTTAATAATTAAAAATTCCTCATACGTGTGAATAAATCATCCTTTACTCTGATAAATGTCAAATAATTTTCTCACATCTGGCATTATGGAATGCAACTAGTGAATAGGGAGGATATATGAATCATCCCATGCAGCAAACATATTGGTGGAAATAGTGGTTTTCTCAACCTCACTAGGCCATCGATCATAGATTCCATGCAACATATCAAATACATTATAAGGTCTGATCCATCCTATGTGGACATGAATGATCCCATATACACATTAAAATTCTCTTTGAGACAACCAATCATCATAATTATGAGCTCTACTATTGGAATATTGTTTCCATTCACCAGAACCATCACGTACCCTGTGTGGGTCTGATGATATATGTTCCACCTATTATGGTACATTTCATAACATGACCAAGACATTTTCTAACTGGTCATAGAACTAATTTGTGAGCACATTTCATTGTTTGATGGCATGTCCAAGGGTCTGGTAGTAAGGGATATGGTTTGGGTGATCAGTAAATATGGATTTAAAAGGGACTCTTGCACACTGATAGCATCAAGAACACCAGTTCCAAGGATGTTGGGAATGAGAGAAGGACCTATGAATACATAAATGAATATATATGATTACCACTATTTAGGAATCTTCTATTGAGAGCCTGAACCCAATGAGTGTCTAGAGCCTTATGCGGGGTCGGAGCCAAATTCAAATTCATCGACATCAATTATTAGGAAGGTGGTGTATGTTGATTATGTAATGTGTGAGGCTACACATGGTGAAGATGATTCCCTTGATGATTCCATGCATGGAGTGGATCTTTAGGTAATTGACCTTGTGTATTGTGGGCCTCTACCTATAAAATGATGAAATTATATTCCTTGGTGGCTCATATGGTAGGATCTAGAGAGAGTTAATGGATCTGTGTTGTTTGAATTATTTAATTCCAAGCAGTAATGACTATGACATGTTCATCAGGTAGTTTTTTTCACATTAAAATGTCCTCAATGCTTGTCTTTTACATTGTGGAGCTAAAATGGTATGGAAACTACTTATATTTTTCTACACAAATAATGATAGACCTAATAGGTGACTATTTTTATGAGACAAACTCATTCCTCTCCAATGTTCGAACAAAACATTGTAGCTTATTAGCCTCCCACTACTCAAGGGTTCCCATCATGGATCCACACCTTGATTTGTAGTGAGATAGATGTTCCCGTGTGTCTCTGATCCCTTTGTCATGGGAGAACTAGGGTTCCCAGAATCTAGGATTTGTCACATTTAACCCATCCATGATAGATATGGCTTGACGATTACTGGGATCACCACCTTTTAACGTCTTAAGGGCGTCCAGTAAGCAGTGAGATGTCCAATAAAACTATTTTGGAGATGGTCCCTTTATTGATGAGGATCCCTAACTACCAATGCATTGAAAATATTATCAACATGTTATGGAGTCCCACTTACACATAGAGCTTCTTGGTATATGTCTTGAGGAAGAATATCACACTACATTAGAGGATTTAACGACTCCTAACGTGGACTCTTCCCGGAAACAACTACTTATACTCTCTAGGTATGTGTGGTATTAATTTTCATGATTGGGAGCCATAGGACACGAAGGATCTATTGATTCCCCTATTTCCCTAGTGGGAGAGGATTTGGGTACCTCTCAACATGTCGATCATTGATGATCCTATTTTAATTTACTTATGATTGATTCTTGGTGTAAATAATGGGATCAACCGAGGTCTTCTACACAATATCATGACGAATGGAAGCTTGATATGTCTCTTTCCTGTATTTTCATTCTGAATGTAAACAAATAACTTGGATATATCTACATTTATGAGTTTCTACCTTTGATGGAAGGTATGAACACATGTGTGGTGTTCAATTTGATACAACATGGACCCAAGGGGTAGGATTTTTCTATCAGATACGACATCATCACAACTACCTAAGTAAATATAATGGAAATACAAATTCTCTATAAATATTCCTAGATAAATATCCCCAATATCATTGGATATGTCTAGTTGATATTGATTTGGGATGAAGTGGAGGGAAGTTTACTATCCCAAACCCTATATCTTCTTGTTTTGGGACATCACTTCATTGACTATTTAGATAACTATGAGGATATTAAAACATATAATTGGAAAGGTTTGGTGGTAGTTAGGTGACATAGGGTGTTGAGCCACCGTGGGTGCTTCTAGCATAGACATTGGACACTGAAAATCAATGATGTTGAATTACAACATGCATCTAGAGTAGAATAACTATTGGTCACAGATGTGAATAATTGTTGTCCAGATAGTACAGTTGAATCAAGAATCCTGGAACAGATTTAGGGACTCTTTGATATTGATGATGGATGATTCATTTCTCCATAATAACCAAAAAATATTGATCATAATCTAGATTCTTATATAGTATTTCATGGTAATAAGTAGGTCCTTGGTATTTGTTATCCCAAGTGTTGATCGATGCTTGCTGTGATATTGGTGGTGACCCTGATGTAGATCACTATGGTGTTTCTCTATCTAGGGGTGGATCTACTGTGTGTGTTGACTATTCACTACACGTTGGGTCACCTATCAGGGTATGCACCAAACACATAATTATGTTCTTATAGTACTAGGTTTTAACCATAGCCTCATGTGTGATGGTAGTTTTACCGAATAGTCACTAAATTGGATTCTATTCTTTTATCACATTCTAGAATAGATATCAATGTTCTCTAGGAGAGGTAGAATGTGAAACTGTATATGATATAGATGGATGAATCCTGATCCCAGGAAGGGAGCCGCATCATTCTCCATTTACATATACATGCTTAGGGATTTAGAGAATCTATGGATGAAACCTTTTGGGATGACGAACATTACATACCGGGTTCCTCTGAAAAAATATGATGATGATGAATAGGGTGAATTTACCATCACTAAATCACATTCCACCTCAAAATATAATAAGTGAATGTGATTTCTAATGACTTAGCTTTTCCCAAAATTTAGACTTCAGTTCTAGTAGTTCATTCTTCTACCCTAGGAGGGTGCTTTGGGGAATAATAGTTTTCAAGCACATGGAGGACATCCAAGTGTGTGGGTCTTAGACCTTAGAGAACCTGTTATTTTAATACATGATATATTTGAATGTCCACTATATTCTTTGTCTTAGGATAAGGGAGGAACATCCCTTAAACTATCATTTTTGTGGGGAGGACCTCCACTCTAATGGTAAATATACCAGGGAGTAACTCTACATCAATTAATGGGAACATTTGGAGGACCATCATGATGACTGATGATGATGGAATAGGGATGACCTCTAAAATGAAAAGATAATGTGTGAGGAGGACCTACAGCGTGATCACTTTCAGATTCCGGGGGTCCATCAATTGATCTGGTAGAGAAATTATGATGGTATCCAAGTTCAATGGCAATGAAGAAGTGGAGAAATCAACATTGATCAGTGATAGAGTAGAAAGAACCTATACGTAAGCTATAAATAGAATAGAGAAGAAAATTGTGATGTTGGTTGATGAATTAGGGATGACATCTGCTTTGGTCAGCGCGAACATAAGGAATAACATCATACTAAACATCTCTATTGGAACATTGTGTACGTCCATATTGGAGGGAAAGATTTCAAGGTGGTCCTTCGAAAATATAGTTTTTGGAGAAGGGAGAACCTCAACAGGAGATGGTGGAAACATGGGGAGGTCCCCCTTGTTATTTGGTAATTAAGTAGGAGATCATCAACATTGATTGATGCTGGAGTTGAGAGAAACCAAACACAATCTTGAAATAGCACATGGAGGACGTTTATGATGATATTTTGTGAAATAGGAAGGGCTGATGTGTAGGTAATTATACGTATGTGGAAGACCTCCATACATGATGTTGATAAATTGGGGAGGACCACTACTTTGACTGATGCTAGGAACATGGGGAGGACCTCCATGTTTTTTTGATAGTGGGGAGGAAATCCTCATTAGATTATGATTTTATGGGGATGGAGTCGGTAAGGAATATCATTATCATGGACTATAATATAACAATTATTAGTGGTGCTATATATTGAAAGTGTTAGAACATCCTACCCATGGCGTCGCTGATGTCCCGATCTCAAATGGGAATTCATGGATACCTGCTCATCTTTATCATGAATATGAAAAAAAATTACCTATAGTGGCCATGACCACTAGTGATGAGGATTATTTAACCCTTTTGTGGGAATTATACATAGATTGTTACCAACATTGATATTTGGTGGTACAAATTGAGGCCAAAAGAGAAGGAAATCCACCTATTCTTCATCCAGAGGGACTGGTCATTGTTAGCACTAACGAGGCTTGGTGGGAGCTCTTCTTGGTTTATATAAAGATGTAGTCAAAACCGGGATGACTCAATCATTCCCACTTCCTCAATATGGGGGATTTATTCAATGGATCGCCCAGGGGAGATGACCATGAAGTAGTTTTCTATTAGAGTGGGAAGTAGTAGCATTATGTGCGACCCCTAGGGGTAGCAGTGTCGATGATGATATAAATATTCTAGGTCATTGAGATCCATATACATCATGGGAGCAACTAACTCCTACTCTCAACAACATATAAGGGTCTCCATCACTTTCCTGTAGAATATTTTTAAGGGTGAGATGGCGTGTGGGTTCCTGATAAAAATAGTTGATGAAGAGGATCTAACAAAGGGTGTTTCATTCCATATTTTTGGGTCAACATTTTTCGTATTTTATGTTCATGTAAATGGACCGGTGCAAGCAATTTGGCATCATGCAGTAAGGTTGATCTCCGTGATAAAGAAGTGTCAACGATGAGTGGTGTGGTGATTACTCATGGAATCTTCCTTTCAAAATAGGATTTTCCTAGTTTGAGTGGGTTTGGGGAATACACAAGGATTATATTTATCGATCTGAAGGAGATGGGGTTTCCTAGGTTAATTGGATGATCTAAATGTGGATATAAAATGATGAAGACTTAGATGGGTGAATAGGTTATGTTTAAACCTACAAGTGATATCCAATGTGTCCGAGTTAGTTATGAATCAATGCACATTTGGTTTTGGATGTTTAGGGCTTACAAAAATTGAGGATGCTTATTTGAGGGGACATACTGTTAGGGATTATGAATGGAATAAGACCATTTTAATAGTGGTCTAGGTATTACATCTATGTATATGGAATTTGTATCATGTGATTAGTGAATACACATAGATTTTTAATATTGGTTGAGTATGGTTGGGGATTATGTGTTGGAGAAACACTTTTACTGATTATAAATATGTCAAGGTATCTAATAACATTTAAACACAAATCAGTCATGCTCGATGTGAGAAATAATAGGATGATGTAGACCTGATGCTCCAATCAAAAATTAATTTCCAATGAGAGATGGTTTTGGGATTAAACTTAATATATTACCAAGGGTTATGTCATTACATATAAAGAGGATCTCATTCTATGTGGGGATTATTTTATTCCTTGATAGTCCATTTCTTATGGAAAGAGGTGTGGTGGGATTACACATAGATGATGGCCGTGTGTTCTGATTTCTTCCAACAGAGTGGGAAATGTTATATCCCATGAAAACCATAAATGGGGAATCCCATATGAATTGCATGTAGTAGGACTATATTTTTATGTCATGTGGTGAGGGAATTGGTACTGGAATGTTTTGCAAGACACAATTAGGATGTTAGGGAATAACACCTCACCCATGGGCATAAATAAGTGTTGAAAATGAACCCTTGGGTGGAACATGGATTTAGTAATGATCTATTTCCATGTGCGAAGGAGTTGGAAATTATGATGACCTTGTTCTCATGCCTATCCTGAGAAGAAACTGGTTTTAGTATACCAATTCTAAAAAAAGGTAGATGTTAATTTCATTCGACATGTGATGGGGATTGATCCATAGGAATAGTTGGAACATATCACAGAGAGAATTTATGTGTAGCTGAAATAATCCTATATAGAAGTAGAGAATTTGGGGACTCATCTTTTGTGAAGTGGTGCAAGAAGTTGTTACACATCATCGATAGGCCTATTAAATACTCTTCACGAAAGAATGTGTTATTGAAAATATGTGATTCATGAACTATAGGTGATTTTAAGAAGACAAGGGATTTATGGAGAAGGAGGCTTTGTGAAAGAGGGTGACCATACCATGAGATGATGTCCTAACTCGGAAATGGAGTTCTTTATGAAGGATTAATATGTCACAAATCTCTATGGTCCCTATCTGACTTTCTTTTTTCATGAAAATAGCATTCCTTTTTAAAATGATTCCCCTTCGAAGTTGGATTCAATCAAGAAAACATGAAAGGGGGATTCCAAAGTGTAGGAACCTTTGATGATACACTATTATTATGGTTTCTGATGCTCATATGCTTCATTAATTTGGAGAAATTAATAATCCAATACATTTTGGGTAACCATCCTTAAATGTTGGATGAAGGTTGGTATTTTTCTGAAAGTGTTCTCACAATGTAAGGAAGTGGTTCACAATGCATCTTTGGGGGATTCGCAAATGGGATCATCTCTGTTAGACTCCTGATGAACACATTCAACCATTGGAGAGGTCCTAAATCTGTGTCGAACTCATAATGGACATCATCAATCATCAACCAGGTCATGAATAATTTTCTTAGTTGGGAAATCTTTGAGATTCATGATGTAGTCATGCTTCTCAATAAATAATTTAAAATTATTCATGGGCCCATTCTGTATTGGATTTTCTTTGAATTGGCTACTTCTTCCTCAATTGTTCATATAAAACATTTTTTGCCACCAAAAAATATCATATTATTTCAATTCAATCTCATATTTTTATTAATTACGTGTTTATTCACATACTAGGATATTAAACTCATGATTTTCCCTATATATATTTTCAAGGGTATATTGTTCTGTTCTATAGAATATATGGGATTTAGGATAAAAATGTTTTTTTATATTAATATATTTTCCTACAATTATTATATTTTATATGTGTTTCAAATAATCCTGAATTAGGCCTCTTTATCCATATTTTTTATTCTTTGAAATCAATGAAAAAATTTATGAAATACTATGTGTTTAAGGATTCAGTCACAATATATTTTATCAAAATATGCTATATTTTTTTTGGATATTATGTTGATATGAATTTTGTAAAAATACTAGGAAATGTATGATGTAAAATTCTATTTTTTGGACATCCTCTTGATTTTTTTTATTGTGTAATTTTTCATGTATTAGATCGATGTCTAGATTTTGGTTAGTATATTTTGGAATTACAAGAAATAATTTAGAGATAATCACCAAGAAAAGGTTTTGTTTAGGATAGAATCCATCATCACTATAATGAACAAGGATTGGGCCTAACACTGCACACTTTGGTTGAAACTCTCGAGGGATATTCTTTTTCGATCATTTATTATTTATAAACCACTCTAATGTATTAAATTTCTATTTATTTTGAGGAATTGGGACGATGAGTATAAGAATACCCAATTTAAATTATCCTCAATTAGTCTAATATAGATATATGATAAAATAACGTAATTATGGGGTAACATGATTTTGTAAATGAGTATAAGGGTTTAAGGTGGAATCGATTTTAGATATTTATTTTGATAGTCCCCCACTGATACTAAATTTTCACCACTCTTGTTAAACCATTAATTTTATTGATGTCACAAACCTGATTAAACTGAGTTAAAATTACATGAGAGGGATACAATGTTCATTTCCTCAATTCCAAATCAATTAGATTGAGAGATATTTTGAAAAATCATTATATTTTGTCACATAAACTATTATAAATCCTGATTAATAATGTAACCATAGTTGAAATAATAATTAATCCAAATAAGGGAATGTTGGAGTCTCATGAATGTTCATATGAAGAAGGTGATGAAAAATGAAATACCCAATTTCAATTATGTTAAAAATATGGGTAAAATATCCAAGTAAATTTCAACAAGAGGGACAAAAAGATTATTTTCTAAAGGTGGTGGGTGTATTCATGTTCATAACTACTAATGTTAAAATGAATAGATCATTTAGAATTGAGGGAGTGGAAAACATGAATCCAAAAGAGAAACCAACTATATAATTCATTCTGTTTTGAGAAAAAGGATTTATAATTGTTAATTCCATAATCTAAAGGCTTACTAGGACTTCAGACATCAAAAGCATTCATGTGGATATGTTCAACAAAATTCTTAGATTGTAACAAATGCTGATGTGAGTTCCAAAAAATTATGTGGAGAGATGAACAATGATCATTAACATAATAACTATGAGTATTATATTTCTATATTGTTCAACAGAATCCTTTGTACCCATAATTCATTTTAAGAGCATTAAAACACCCCCATAAGACTTTATTTTGAATTATTCCTTAATATTTATAGGGGTATGATTATTGTATCCCATGATTAATTTTAGGGGAATGTGTGTTTTAAAATTATTAATATACATTGATGATAATATTAATTTAATTTTGGAATATGATTGTTTCCTCCATATAGAGGAAAAATTTATTTTAAATATAGAGATCTCAATTTATGTAAGCTTATGATTTTTTATTCATGTTTGACAATTATCACCCTTTTATATGTAAATTATAAAATTTGAGTATTGATATCGATTAATGACTGAATTATAAATGAAATAGTAAGTGAAAAATCAATATTATAGTAGATGTTAATATATGTTAAAATATATATGTTTCCAATTATTTTACAGTTGATACACTAAATAAATAATAACTCGATTCATGTCTATCTATATGACACACGTAAATATTTTCATTCGTAAGTACTAGTAATCATTCTTGAGGATGAAATTTATTTATATGTTTGAGAATGTTACACCATAGTTGTTTAGAAATCATATTTTTAAAAAATTTATAAGATTAGAATTAAAAAAAATATGTTATAGGAATTTAAATAAATTAAGAAATAATTCATAAAAGATTTAAATTTTAAAAAATATTCTTTCATTTTTTTAATATTAATAAATAAATTTGAAACTAACTATTACACACCTAGTATAATTAATTACCATAAACTAGTCAATACCTTTAATATTTATAAATTTAAAGAAGACAATAAATAAAATAAAATAAAATATTCATCAATTTGATATCTCTTAGACCATCTTCACTATTCTCTATCAGTAATATGCAATGATTTCATATAATGTAGAATAATATTACAGAAGGCACAATTTCATATCCAATATGAAAACTATGGAAATGAGAAATGATAATCAAGTTAGATTATTAAGAATATATTTAAGAATATTGTCTATAAATTTATGATATCTTTGTTGCAAAAATAGATATTGTAAATAAGTTCTTTATATATGTAGTCGTTTTATATAAATCCAATATGATTTCTAAAGTGTTTTATTTTTAAATAATATAAATCGTCATTAAATTACAATTGGATTTTGAAATATTATATGTTAATATATCTTTATGCATTATTAATAAATATTATTTTAGTTAATATAGTATGATATGATTTTTATATAAAAATAAAATATATATTTCAACATCAATGGGGTAGTAAAAATTAAATTGAATAACATAAATACTTAATTAATTATTCTTCTTAAGCGTATTTAGTATAAAAAATATTTATGTTTGAAAAATTGTTTACAAAATACTTATACATCTTATCTTAAAAATTTTAATTTAATCTATTAAAATTATATTTTGTATAAACTAATATATTAACATATCTAAAATTATAAATTAATATGAAATTATATTAATAAAAAATATTGTTTAAAAGTGATGTTTTCAATAAATGTTGGTTTATTTTAAATTTTATTATTAAAATAAAATTTATATATCAATATATAAAAATTAAACAAATTTATTTTTGTAAAATAACAAAATATTTGAATTATTCATATCAATATTATCTTATAGTTAATTTTTAATATTTTAATGAAATAATTAATTTTTGGATTAACATTAAAAACATAATTTTTTTTCTAAAAACTATTATTTTTATTACATAATATTAACATGAAAGTGAAAAATAATATTCTTATAAAAATATATTTCATATCTAATATAAATAAATTAAAAATAATATAATTAGTTTATAAAATATATATTAAATTTTTTTGATATCAGTTTATTATTTCATGGTAAAAAATATATTGAAGAAATTTTAATAAAAATTTTAGATGAATAATTTTAGAAAATAAATATAACTACAATTTATTTTTATTTTAGTTTAATATTTTAATATTATTTTATATTTTAAATTAAATTTTAGTCATAATATTAATATTAAGAGAATAAAATTTAACCGTCGTTACAATGGTAAAACAATCTTTCAAAATGAATTATTTCATTAGTGTCGTGAAAATCATTGAAATCGTTAAAATAGATCAAATTTAAATTATGACACCAATATTATATATATACCTATAAATACTAATATTAACACTCATTAAATTATTTCCAATAAAAAAATATTAATCAAAAATAGTTTTTATAAGTCGTTTTTCTATAATATATATATATATATAATAATTTTTATTAAAAATATTATGCGATGAAAATTTATAAGTTGAATTAGACTAAATATAGATTAAATTTAGGTAAAAGATAAAAAATGGAAAGAGTGGTTACATTATATTTTTATGTAATGTATATATTATTTTTTTAAATTTTTTTACCAATGTAAAAAAGTAATGTTTTAAAATATCAATACAAGTTGTAAAAGAAATTATGCATTTTTAAAACAAGAATAAAAGTATTGGATTATAATTTATAAACCCAAGAACAATGATTTTTTAATTATTCCTAAATTTTTGATTCATTGACCTGGAAATAGTGTAATGACCCCAAGGAAGGTTAAATGAATTTCCAAATGTGTCATTTTCATCAATTATTAAATAGGGAAACTTCCACCCATATGTGGATACACATTCTATTATAATACTCACTCAAAAATTAATAAATTACCTATATTAGATATTATTTTCTCACTCATATTTCTATAATACCATGATTTTAGAATATTTTGTTCATATATATAGATTTTTGTAATAGATAATCGTCTCTCTAATATAACTATTTTCTTCTTGATAAATTTTACTTTATTAATCTTACTTCCCTAGATATATTATACCCTAAAAATATGATTTATAATTTATAATTATTATACATATATGTATTTATATTAAAAGAATAACAATTATTTATTCCTCCTTATACTCCAAGAAAATGAAAAGGTGTCATTAGTGGGTTGATCAGACTACCGCCTCCAAAACAATACTTTTTATGTTTTTAATCACCACCCATATTTTTTGGTTGAATAGATATAATATATTAATTAATATTTAATCAATAATATTAAATAGTTTATAAAATGACAAAAATATCATTTTCCATCATCACATATGATTCATTATGAAATGGAAGCATTAATCAGAAGTATGTGAAGACCATCGCTACCATGAATAACAAGTTTCATTTTTAATCTCCACCCATCATACATGGTAATTAAAATATAATTTATATATTATTTATTTTAAAAATATATATCAGTATTCGGTATATTTTAATTTTATTTTATAAATAATTATAATATGGTAGACATATATAATGATTTATATATAAATTGACAAAGAAACCTCATGTAATTTTTTTCAATAGATCTATATTATAAATAAATATCATATGAGAGTTAAAGGATAATTAAATTTGAAATATATATTAATAAATATTTTAATTATGTATTCAATAAACTCAATTTGGTTCTTTAGGATGTTCGTTGAATGTACATAGTGAACAGAGACATTAGGTAAGGAATTGTTTGTACCTCATTCATTGATGGTCTATTATGAATTATCATTAGATTTCCCCCATTAATTAAATAATATAATCATGTACATGTTAATTTTTTTTATTTTTTCTTTGATTATATACCTAGTTAAATATATTTTTCATTTATGCTATTAAACTTGTTTTTTGGTCTCTCTGAAATTCTAAAATATAATGCTAACTAAATTTAACAGAATAATTTATATTATACTATCATTTCATGAATAACACCCATAATATATATTTAAACCATTAATTGTTAATAATAATTATTATTTAATATAGAATTGTCATGTTTTAATTATTTTTTATGAAAATTATTAATATCATTCCTTCATCAAAAATTTTGTTTAATTATTTTTCAAAGAAGCACATAAGAAGTTATTTTGTACTCTTTCTCCACCTAGATCATTTTAGAAATTGGAACTCCAGGATCAAAAACTATATACCATTCTCAATTATGAATGTTACAAATGATTTATTTTTTATTATCATTGGAATGTGTTTGATTCAACCTTTGGTTATTCTTTAAATTAGATTTATGAAACCCACATGATTCTTATGGGTTTAATCATGCTATTGAATTATTTATGGATTATTTTCCATATGTGGTGAAAATATATATTATTTTCATTTATGTGATAGGTGTCGTTGGAATTTTATAACTTTCTAGTTCCTTAATTAAACCATTCTATCTCCTTAAAATTTATGAAAGACATTGGGGAGTGATCTAAATTAACCATTGGACTCTATACACTATTATTTTAGGGTTGTAGGGTGAATCCAATAATATATGGGAATATTCTACATTATTATTATTTGATTTCTAGTGTCCCTTTACACATGTTTGTAATCTCATGTGTTGTTTTTTCACATATTCCATGACTAGATACTCTTATGAATTTTTTACTTATTCCATGTTTACATGCTTATGATCATTCACATTATCATCTTATTTAATTCCTATTTACAATAATGTTATACTATATTTCATTTATCATTTCCATATAAGAATTTTACACTAAACCACATCTATTTTTAATTTCCCAAGGTTATGCTATACCATTTTAAAAAATATGATTGATTTATATAAATATATGTTTTCTTGATGAATGGTGTACACAAGACCTCTTGACCTCTAGTATTTATTTTTTGTAATCTATTTGATTTTTTTTAAATAAAATGTGACTATGTTTTGTGTCACTATAATGGATGTTCATTAATGAAATATGTTTTTAAAATGTGTATAATTTTAATAGTTTCGTATTATATATGTCATCATTATAATTTATTGTAACATCACATGTAAAAAAGAATAATAATATTTTCATAATTATTAATATTTGTGAATTAAATATTAATTTTACATTAATGGGTTATCAATGTTCGATGGTGTAACTGATACACAATAGCGATTTTCTTTGAAATCTTATGTTGCACATAACGTTGAATCATACTAAAAATAATAATAATATAATATTATTATTTTAAATATTAGTTAACCCCTTTCCGTTTTAATGGCGGGAATGAACATAACTAACTACAATATAATTATATGTGTATTTTTAATATATTTACATTTATCCAGTAAAAGTTGGAGGCTTAAAATGAAAATTAATCTAATTTTAAGCATAAATATTATAATATTTATTCAAAGGTCAATTTACCACCTTTAATGGAGAACCCTCATTAAATATTTTTTTGTTCACTTTTTTTTATGTTTTATTTGACAAAATAATATTCATCATTAGAATTAGTAAATCAAAATTTAATTTGGGTAAATGTTTGGTATTTTTATGATAAAATTCATTTTTAATGAATAATGAAAATTATTGTATTTTAATTCAAAACTGCCTTTTAATAGAATTTATTTATATAGTTATATTATCTTTTTCATTGTTTTTAAATAGTAATTAGATTATATTTTCACCATTTAATCCAATGATGGTCTTTAAAAATATTTTCACATTGAAATTGAACATAAACAAGTGTCAATATTTTGATTGTTATTATTTCATAAAAACATACTGTGTGTTTTGACAATGAAAATGAATATTAAATTAATTAATGGAACTTCTATCCATTGAATTTCTTAATATAGACATTGTTTTGGAATTTTTAATATCAAATATATCTTAGGCTGAATTGTTGGAATTTTTTTGAAAAACGCCATTTTTTTATGAATAATGAAAACACTGAGTAGTAGTAAAATAGATGAATTTTTCATTTAAATGAAACTTCACCACTTATGTGAATTGAATTTAAAAAAAACGACATACATGGTTTTTATTAGTAAGTAAAATGTGGTTTAATAAGATGAAAATAATTTTTGGTGAGTAGTAACATTTGACTTTTATTTACCTCGGTTAAAGGTAAATAGGGTAATTTAAGGTAAAGAAAATATTATAATAATATAAAATTATCTTAACACTTTTCCTAACCTTATTGGATGAGTAATGGGCGACCAGAAAATTCCTTGGGTGAGACTTTTGGCTTTTAAATCCACTCGGGTAAGATAACGATATTAATAACTTTTTATATATAGTAAAAATAAAAAGTTCCTAAACATGTATTGTTTTGAAAAAAAAAATTAATGTCGGGTTATATAATTGATCTATATTACTATAAATATTCATTAGAAAGATAAAATTATTAAACACATTATGGTATTTTATTTACAATATTTATAAATTATATTAATTAAAATATTTATGGCACAATAATGATGTAGTGTTCACTTCATAAATAAATGATTGAAATAAACAAGATTTAAAAGATTAAAATAATTTCTAAAACATGTTCCATTCTTATAGGATGATTTTATTTGGACCATGCATCATCTTATTATAGTCTTTAATAAGTTTTGGACATTTAGAAACTGAAACACATTATATAATAAAATAGTATTTTCAAAGGTTCATAAAGAGCCCCTCTCCCCTTATAAAAATCCCACACCACTAACCCATTACTCACACCTCTCATTACCATTGGATCGTCCAAAATCTATGAAAATAATATCAAAATATCCCTCTATTCCACCTATATGCCTTACATTAGGCATAAGGCACTCCAATAAACCCTTTTAATTCAAACCAAAGGGAGTTACTCGATTTAAATGAAACGTCATCTCTTTAGTTCGTTTGTTTTATTTTATTTCTCCAACCCCATAAATGCTTTTTATTAATTCTTTTTATAAAAAAATTGTATCATAAATATACAAGGTAGTTTTTATGAGAATTATTCGAACTGCACTTACACACACCTGCATCTATGAGGTAAAGAACATACTGTATCTTTGGACGACAAATTAACCCCTCACAAAACGATGATTGTTCAATATTCTCCTTTTACCTACTATGGTGGCCATTATGATGGAAATATTTTTATATATGATATATATTATATTTATATTGTTTTTATGTTTTTATGTTTTTCTATTTTTTATTTATAGAATAACTTTATGATTTTCATAATGGGTAAATATGATAATCTCATTTGAGGAAGTGCGGACTACAACCCCTCAATGTGATATGACACATTCATGAAAAATGTAGAACGTATAAAGGATGGAGTTAATGAGATTATATATATGATATTATACTGTAATTATAATATACCTAATTTTCATTTTGTTTTCATTCCATTAAATATGAAATGGAAATGAATGTAGATTTTATGTGTACATACGGATTACCATCTCCGTGAATGGTGCATTTCATTTCTTACCATAAAATGTTATGTACTATAATAAATACATTTATATACAAGATATATATGATATATAAGATATCACAATCATGAATATCATTCTGTATATAATGAAATTTTGACCACAAGAACAAATTGAAATTATAAGAAGTCCATTTTTGACTAAAGTACCAAATATTTACAAAACGACCATTTTTAACATAAACAATGACATAATGTTTCTAACTAAGTAATAAGTTATTTAAAAGTAATTATAAAATTGAAAAAGGATCTTATGAACGTATAAATTAACTTTAGTTTATTATTCTGGAAATTAAGGAATGAACGGGTCATGTCGGACATGTGTTAAGGGAACTTCTTAACCCAATTCCCAGTGTTTGGGTTAATTTTCTAATTATTGATTATGTCATGCTATAAATATGTGAGAAATTAATTTTGATACCCTTTATTGTATTTATGCTTTATATATGTGTACATATAGAGAATACACATTATTGATCTATTTTATTTACAAAATGATCATTGTAAGGGACTTCATCTCAATCTCCCTTCACTGAGGAAGATTTGGTTTTATACATGACATTCTTTTATACATAGTATAAACACAATTGACATTTCATATAATTCAAATGGAATTTTTTTCTACGAGGCATTTTACTAAAAGACAAAAAATATTTCTTCTTTTAACATTAGTAGTGACAACTACCTTTTTCATTATCGCGAGTATTATTTGATCTTTCGACTTCTTTAACAGGTCGTAATGTTTTTAAAAGGAAAATAAATATCATATACTATGTTACATATTTTGGTATTGAAAACGGTTTTGATAATGGATTTGTTATGACCATATATTTAAATAATATATTATAATTTAAATATCAAAATTTTATCTTTCTTTTTTATTTTATTTATTAGTTATGAATATGTTATGGTTCTTGGGCATCGTTATGTATATGGGTGGTTCCATGATAAACCATGGGAGGGTGAGCCCGAGAAGGATCTACAATTCATTGTGTAATGTGACAGAGGTAAACAAGTATGTTTCTCCTAATAGATTTAGGGAATATACTTTGATGGAGATTCCAAATTTAACTCCCTACGTTTCTATGAAAGTTATAACGTAGGTATGTTATGGATGCCACAATTTAACATTATTATTTGTGATTATTATGTAGATATTATGATTTCATGAGGTATGTTAAATAGCTTAGGTTATGTATGTATTGATGAACTAATGTTTTCTTTCTTTTTTTATAACCCTTACTGAGATTTTTTATGCTCATCACTTGTTTTGAAATGTCGTTCACTAGACATAACGATGAATAGGGTAAAGGATGGGTTCAAGGAAATGTCATGCTGTAAAAAACATGGGACTAGAAATTACTCTTTTATTCATGAGTTTTTATTTTATGAAAAAATGGAAACTGGGTAGAAGTGTCTACCTTGTAATTTTTGAAATGTAATTTAATATTTATGGCATGATTCTGTAAAAATATAAACCTGACGAGATCCTCATTGTGAATTATTCATTTAATTCATGATTATGTAAAATTTAAGGCCAAGTCCATATACTCGGTAACAAAGGTCAGTTTATATAACTTTAGAAGTTAATATATTGTTAAATTAATGTCCATAAATTATTTTATGGTAATATTGAAGTGATATAGAATTTACATATTACAATGTTTCTTCACCTATGATATTTCGGTGTTCAGTATGGTTTTCCACAGTGGAAATAAGACAGCTATTATGGGACGTCATCAGGATGAAAGAAAGATTCTAAATCAGCAACCTGAGATAGTCAGAATCAGAACTGAACAATTTGTTTATGTGATGGCACAATTGTATTAGGCTATAAATGGTGGTGGTATTCATGCATGAGATCAGCCAGATCTACCAAAGAAGAACATGTTAGTAGTGAATCATTTCATGAGGCAATATCCCCCATATTTTTAAAGAATCATCTGACCATGTACTAGATGAAGGGTAGATTAACAAACTGGAGAAGATTTCTGATGTCCTGTGGTGTTTAGAACATCAAAATGATAGTATTTTTTCTTACCTTTTTGAAGGTGAAGCTGATTAGTGGTAGTCGATGTTTAAAAATATCAGAGATAGTGAGGAGATTGATTTTCTTGATTTGGTTGAATACAAAGGTTTGTTACATGAGAAATATTTTACTAAGGTGTTTCATCTATGAAATGAAAATATTTCGTGGAATTGAGGCAGGAGGATGAGTCAATAGCTACTTATGAAGAAAAATTCACTCGACTTGAAAGGTATGCTTGAAATTTCATATGAGATCTTGATAGTAAAATCAACCGTTTTTACCCAGGATTAAAGGCTATGTATCAACGGGCTGAATCTTATCATGAGTTGAAATAATATGATAAACTTGTTCGATGGGAAGAGAAGGTGGAAATGGAATGTTATGATGATCAGTTACTCTTTGAAAAACAACAAAATAAGAGGTTGAGGTGCTAGACGAAACAGAAGAACTCTTCAAAAAATTCTAATGGTAAGAAACATAAGTTTATCATTTGTGAAAATTTTCGTAAAAATCATATAGGGGAATGTCTTATAAATTTTGGTAAGTGATAATGATGTGGTAAAATGCGACATAACGATCATAATTTCATTGCAAAAGAGCAGGGTAATGGTGAGACAAAATCAGATTTACAATTAGTAAAATGTTTTAAGTGTAATGAAATGCGTCATTATAAAAATTAGTGTCCAATGAAGAACTCCTCTAATAGAAGAAAACTAGAATACAAGAATAAAGGGTTGGTGATGTCCTCTACAACTACTTCAATAGATGTTGGGCCATCAAAGGAAGTAGTATTAGTTACACTATTTGTGTGTTCAAATTGTGCCAATGGGTTCTTTGATTCGGGTTCTACACATTAGTTCATTTTTTGTTTTTTTTCCAGTAAATTGGGAATTCAATATCAAGATATGAATCCTGAACTTATTGTAAAAACACAAGTGGAAATGTTGAGGCAAAAAGAAATTATAAGAACCTTCCTATCCATGTGTACAGAAAGAATCTACCAGCATAACATAATTTTTTTCTTCTAGTAGAGTTTGATGTTTTTTCGTTCATGGATTAGTATTCTATTTATCATGATGTGATTGACTGTAGAGCTAAATAGTTTTATTTTTAAAAAGATTTTCAGTTTGTATACAATAGTGAATCCGTACTTTTGATAACATATATAATAGTTGAAAAACTATTAAAATATGGAAATGAATGTTACCTAGTACATATTTTTGAAATAAAGGAACTATCCAAATTAATGTTGTGCTAGTGGTAAATGAGTATCTTGATGTTTTTTGTGAAATGTTGCATAGTATTATACAATATCAGAATTTGAATTTCCTGTTGACATAGTTCCTGATGCTAAGCCAATTTCAAGACCCCCATATCGAATGGCTCAAATTGAACATTTAGAGTTAAAGAAACATTTACAAGAGTTATTTGATAAAGGTTTAATTCTACATATCACATCACCATGGGGTTCCCCTATCTTATTTATTAAAAATAAATATGGTTTATTGAGACTTTTCATTGATTATTGATCTTTGAATAACATCACTGTTAAGAACAATTATCCTTTGCCTCATATCGATGATTTGTTTGATCAGTTCCAGGGGGCTCGGTATTTTCCAAAGATTGATTTGAGGTTGGGGTACCATCAGTTGGAAGTAAGGGATACAGACATTCTGAAGAATGTGTTTCATACTAGATATGGCCATTCTAAAATTGTGGTTATGCTTTCTTGGTTATCCAATGCATGTACTGAATTCATGTTTCTTATGAATAGAATTTTCCATGAGTTCATGGATAAGTTTTTGGTTTTGTTCATTAATGATAGTTTGGTTTATTCTAAAATTAAGGAAGAGTATTAATGTCTTTTAATGGTTTTCTTACAAACAATAAATGAAAAGAAACTGTATGGGATATTCAAATAGTCTGAATTTTGTTTATAAGAAACTTCTTTCCTGGGTCTCATTGTTTATAAAGTGGAATAAGTATTGATCCTGCTGAAACAAAAGCTTCAGAAGAATTGCTAAGACCCTCAAGTATAATTGAGATCCATAGTTATCCTAGTTTTCTAAGTTATTACTAGAAAATTTTGAAACATTTTCACTATTATATAGTCTAATGACAAAGTTAAATTTAAAAAGTGTTATATTCATCTGGAAAAAAGAGTGTGATTATTGTTTTCTGGAATTGAAAAGAAGATGGGTGAATGGTCCTTTTTTGCACTACCTATCAGAAATGGTGTGTTTGTTACCTCCAGTGATGCTTAATTTAAAAGAATTGGTTGTGTCCTTATGCAGAATGATCAGGTAATTGCTTAAGCTTCATGTCATTTTAAACCTCACGAATTAAAATAACCTACACATTATCTGGAATTAGCTCCTGTAGTTTTTGCTTTAAAATTTTTGAGGCATCACTTTTTTCGAGTAAAATTTGAAATATATACTGACCAAAAAAGATTAAATTATATATTTACTAAAAAATAATAAAACATTAGACTGAGGAGAGGGCTGGACTTAATCATGAATTTTTATTGCACGAACTTTTACCATCCGGGAAAAGCAAAAAAGTGGTTGATGATTTAAGACAAAAAAGTTATGCTTTATTAACCATGACTCATTTGGAATAAGATTCTTTGGTTTTTAATTTGATGAACTTTGGCATAGAAGTTGTTTGTTCAAGAAATTCCTTTGTTTTGTTTTTTGTTTTAGTGAGATCATATCCATCAGATAGAATTTAGCAAGTGCATAAGTAAGACATTGAGTTTCAGAAAAAGTTAGAGTTTGTTCAGAAGGGTAATTTTCCTGATTTTGACATTGATAATAATTGTATTTTGTGATTTTGGAAGGGATTATTCATTCCTTGTGATTCATAGTTGATGAATGAGTTGTTATGTGAAGCTCATAGTTCTCCATTTTCAGTTAATCTAGGAAGTACTAAGATGTACAAAGTTCTCCGGGAGTATTACTGGTGGGATGGAATGAAAAGGGATGTTTCTAATTTTAATATGAGGTGTCTGAATTTTTAGTATGTTAAATTAAAGAGGTAGTTATCCAAAAGGATGCATCAGTATTTTCCGGTTCCATAGTGGAAATGAGATGATATATCCATGGACTTCGTTGTGAGATTACTGAATACATCTCGAGGTAATAATGCAATCTGGGTTATTATTGATCGGTTGACTAAATCATATCATTTCCATCCTATTCAAGATACTTTGTCTCTAGATCAACTTTTTTAGTTGGATGTTAAAGAGTTCTTAAAGTTTCATGGAGTCCCCTTCTCCATTGAATCAGATCATGATCCCATGTATACTTCTATCTTTTGGAAAGGCATTCAGAAGTCATTCAGTACTGAATTAAATTTTAGTACTGCTTTTCATCCTCAATCATGTGGGCTAATAGAACGAACAATTCAGAACATGGAGGATATGCTACATTCTTGTTCACTAGATTACCAGGGAATATGGAACCAATATTTTTCTTTGGTTGAGTTTTCATATAATAACAATTTTCTTTCCAGTATATAGATGGATATATTTGGGGCATTAAATGGGAAGTGGTGTCGAACTCCAGGTTTTAGGAATAATGTAGTAGAATAGAAGTTGATGCGACCTAAATTGGTAGAAGAGTTGGTAGAAAAGGTTCAATTGATTCAAAAGCACAAGATAACAACTCAGAGTAAGAAGAACAGTTACGCGGATAACCGGAGGAAGGATATTTCTTTTGAGGTAGGTGATCATGTCTTTCTCAAATATTCTCTATGGAACAGTGTGATGTGTTTTTGTAAGAAGGAAATGTTGAGTATTATGTTCATTAGACATTATGAAATCCTAGAGAAATTTGGACCAGTTTCATAGTAATGGGCTTTACCTAAATGTTTATCCCAGGTACACAAAGCTTCTCATGTTTCAATGTGGAGAATTTAGATTCCATTTCCATCTCATGTTTTGTTCCGATAGATAGTTCAGTTGAATGTGAATCTCTCTTATAAGGAATAGCCAGTCCAAATTCTTGACCTAAGAGAGAATGTGTTGCGAAATAAGGTAATTCACCATGTAAATGTTTTGTAAAAAACTATATGGTTTAAGAGGCAATTTGGTAATCGAAAAACGCTATGAGGGATAAATACCCCCACATATTTGATAAGTGAATAAAAATTGCGTGGACACAATTTCTAATAAGGGGGAAGGATGTAACATACGATGTAAATAAAGAATAATACATTTTCATAATTATTAATATTTTTGAATTAAATATTAATTGTACTTTAAAAAGGTTTCCATGTTTGATGGCATACCAGATACGAAAAAACGTATTTCATTCAAATCATATGATGCACACAACGCTGAGTTATACTAAAAAAATATTATTATAATATTATTATTTTAAATGGTAGTTAATGCCTTATTGTTTCAATGGAGGTAGTGAACAAAACTAACTTCAATATGATTATACATATATGTTAAATGTTATTAAATTTATCCAAAAAATAGAGGCTTAAAAGTTGAATTAATCTAATTTTAAGAATAAATACTCTAATATTCATTAAAAGGTCAATTTACCACCTTTTAATAGAGAACCCTCTTTAAATATAGTTTTGATCACTTTTATATGTTCTATTTGTCAAAATAAAATTCTTCTTTAGAATCGGGACATCAAAAATAATTTTGGGTAAATTTTTGGTATTTTTCTGATACATTTCCTTTTTTAATGAAGAGTGAAAAATACTGTATTTTAATTCAAAAATATATTTTAACCTAATTTATTTATATTGTTATATTAAATTTTTAATGTTTTTAATGTATAATTACATTTTATTATTAACATTTAATCCAATTATGGTCGTTTGAAGTAATATTACTTTGAAATTGGACATAAACAAGTGTCAATTTTTTGATAGTTATTATCTATTTAAAACACGCTTTTTGTTTTGAAAATGGGAATTAATTTTAAATTAATTAAAGCAACTTCAATGTATTGAATTTTGTACAATATTCATAATTTTTAAATTCAGAATGTAAAATATAGTTATGATGAATTTTTGGTATTTTTCTGAAAAACTTTTATTTTGGATGTATAATGAAAACAGTGAGTAGTAGTTAGAAAGATGAATTTTTAATTTAGATGAAATATTACCACATTTGTGAACTGAAATTAAAAAATCTTACATACAAGGTTCTTATTATTATGAAAAAATTTTCTCAATAAGATGAAAATAATTTTTGGTGAATAGTATCTTTTGACTTTTATTTACCCCATTTTAAGGTAAATATGGTAAATAAAGATAAAATCAATATTATAATAATATAAAATTACTCTAACACTTGTATTAACCTTATTGGATGAGTAATTGACGACCATGAAAATCCTTCAGGGAGACGTTTGGCCTTTGAAAGCCACTTCAGTAAGATAATGATATTGATAACTTTTTATTTAATGTAAAAATAAAAATATCATTAACTTGTATAGTATTGTGAAAAAAAATTTAAAGTGGGGTTATATAATTTGTATACCTGACTCTAAATATTTATTATCAATTTAAAATGATTTACTACATTATTTTATTTTTTTATTTTTTTGAGACATTAAATAAATTAAATTATTTATGATACAATAATGATGTAGTGTTTACCTCATTAATAAATGATTTAAATAAATATGATTAAAAAGATTAATATAATATATAAAAACCTTCCAATTCATATTTGACGATTTTATTTTGACCATTTTTCATCTTAAAATCACCATTAATAAGTTTTTTACGTTTAGAAACTGAAAACCATTATATAAAAAATTAATATTTTCACACTTTTCTAAAGAACCCATCCTCCCACTTATAGAAATCCCTCACCTCTAACCCATTACTCACACCACTATAGATTATTGTATAATCCAAACACTGCCCAAATAAGCTCTCAATATCCCTCTCCTCCTCCTAGAAGCCTTACCTTAGGCAGAAGGCACTTCAAGAAACCCTTTTGGTTCAAACTGAAGGGAGTTACCCGATTTAAATGTAACGTCTTCTCTTAAGTGCTTTTGTTTTATTTTTCTTCTCAAACCCCTAAAATATTTTTATCTTTTATTTTTTAACAACACTAGTATCCTAAATATACTAGTTAGTTTTTATGAGGAGTATTAGAACTCCACATAAACACACCTCCATCTAATTGTTAATGAACCTACTGTTTCTATGGATGGACAACTAACACATCACGAAACGATGATTGTTCAATATTCTCCTACCACCTCTTATGGTGGAAAATATGATGGAATTGTTTTTATATATGATATATATTATATTTATATTTATTAAATGTATCTATATTTTTCATTTATAGAATAATTTTATGGAATCCATAGTGGGTAAATAGGATAATCTCATTTGAGGAAGTGAGGACTTCCGCCCCCTCAAACTGATATGACTCTTTCATGCCATACCTAGAACATATAATGGAAAGAGTTACTGAGATTATATATATTATATTATAATGTAATCATAATATATCTAATTATCATTATGTATTCATTCTATTAAATATGAAATAGAAATTAAAGTAGCATTCATGCGTATGTAAGCCTTACCGTCTCCATGAACGGTGCATTTCATTTCTTACCGCCAAATGTTATGTACTATTATAAATAAATAAATATAATGGATATATATGTTATATATGATATAAAAATCATTAAAATAATTTTGGATATAATGAAATTTTGACCACAAGAACAACTTATAATTATAAGAAGTTTATTTTTGACCAAAGTACCAAATATCGACAAAACGACCATTATTAACATAGAAGAATACCAAATGTTTATAACTTATTAATAAGTTATTTAAATAGAATTATAAACTTAAAATAGGTTCATAATCAAGTATAAATTAACTTTAGTTTATTATTCAAGAGATTAAAGAACAAACAGGTCAAGTCAGAAATGAGGTAAGGGAACTACTTAACCCAATTCCCATTCTTTGGGTTAAATTTATACTTCATGATTATGTCATGCTATGAATATGTGAGAAATGAATTTTGATATCCATTATTTCATTTATAAATTATTTATTTCTAATTTTAGTGAATACACATTTTTGATCTATTTTATTTACTAAATAATCTTTGTAAGGGACATCATTTCAATATCCATTCATTGAGGCATATTTTGTTTTATATATGACTTTATTTTTTACAATGTGTAAACAACTTTGACATTTCATTTCATTCCAGTGGAATATTTTTCTATGAGGATTTTTTTAAATGACCAAAAAGAATGTTTCTTCTATCATATTTGGTGACAACTACATATTCCATCGCCTTTAGTATTATATGATCATTCGGCTACATTAACAAGTCATAATGATTTTAAAAGGAAAATAAATTCCATATACTATGTTACATATATTGGTCTTGAATATTGTTTTGATAATGCATTTGTTATGTCAATATATTTAAATGATATATTGAAATTGAAATGTGGAAGGTTTATCTTTCCTTTATATTTGTATTTTCTGTTATGAATATGTTATGGTTCTTGGGCATTGTTACGTATACGGGTGGTTCCATGAAAAACCTAGGCCAGGTGAGCCTGAGAATTCTCTCCAATGAATTGGATAATGTGACAAAGGTAAATGTGAATGTTTCTCCTAAGAGATTTAGTGAATATACTATGATGAGAATTACAAATGTATCTCCCTATGTAGTTGTAAATGCAACAACGTAAGTATGTTAGGGATTCCTAACGATACCTTTATGATTTGTGTTTACTATGTAAATATTATGATTTCATGAGGTATGTTAACGATCTTATGATATGTATGTATTGATGAACTAATGTTTTCTTTATTTGTTTTATAAAACTTACGGAGGATTTTATGATCATCACAGGGTTATAAATGTTATTTCACAGGACTTAAAGATGAATAGGGTCATGGATGAGAGAAAGGAAACATTAGGCTATAAAAAACATAGGGCTAGACATGAATCTTTTTTCTAGAGTTTTTATTTTATGAAAAAATGGAAACTGAGTAGAAGTCTCTACCTTGTAATTTTGGAGATGTAATGTAATAGTTATGGCCTAATTCATTAAAACTCTATACCTGAAAATATCCTCAATGTGAATTATTCATTTAATTCAATATTATGTAATGTTTAAGGTTGGGTCCTTATATTTATCATCCTTAAATAATTATGGTTGAAAAAAGTGGATCAAATCATGTCATAATGAATGAATGGAGTGTGATAAAGTGATGTGTGTAGATTATTTTATAGAATTACTATTATTTAAATTATGTTAAATCCATTTTGTGGTTTGGTGTATTAAATATTTAAATGTTTATAGGGACTACGAATCCACATCAAGGATTAATGAGAGATCATTAAGATGGGTGAATTATTTATTTTAAATCCTCCTATATTTATTTTGAAGTACCCATTGACAATAATTAACACGAGTGATGTATGATGTCCACAAAATCATTGAAACATACAACAACACTGGGAGCACATTGATTTACATGATTCACCTATTAATATGATAAGAATAATCCATAGTGTGCTATGAATTCCATTAAGATCAAACTACCCATACAATAAATATGTATGTACTTTTGATTGCGGTATCTCCATGAAACTCATGTTCTAAACCTATCTTGGATGTGATTTTATAAATCCCACTATTTAAAATTATTGTCAATTTTGGTAAAAGCAGACATGTATTCAACCAATTGAATACCATTGAATAATTGAGTGTTTTATTTTATTATTATTATTCTTTTACTATTCTAGAAGATTACAAAGAGACAACATTAATTTCTATTCATAACACTGCAGGAAATATCATCAATAATAGTTTTCATAATCATAGAATTTTTTAATTTTAATATTAAGGGAAAAAAAATTCATCAATTTATAACCCTCTTTGAAACATCATTTCCAACCCAATGATTATTATTCAAAATATTTGTGAAAAATAAATTAATGGTTTTTACACACACTCTCATGTTCTACGTAAAATTTATGTTGACATAATCACGTGAATAATATTTCCACTATTTAATCCTTCATTTCATGTTCTATGTAATAATAAAACATTATAAAAATATATGAAGTTAAATATCTTTAAATACTAATAATCATTTTCATTATGTTATTTTATTAATAATGGAATCTGTTTATTCTTTAAAATATCACTTATAAGTCCTAACTAATTACAATATATGAACACCTTAGGTTCAAAATTGATTATGATTGATTATTCAATCAAGAATAAAATTATAATATCATGACAATAAATATACCATTTACCTAAAATTAATAGGTTGATTTTTTATTATCTTAAACTAAAAATTCATGAGTTTTTTGATAGTGATTAATTTTCCATATGAAATTTCCAAAATTTATTATATTTTAAGAATGTTAAATTATCGAAGATTATATTTTTTTCATAAGGAAAAAAATTTCACTTATTGTTGGATTTGTATGGAAATATGTGTTAGTCATATGCAATAGAAATTTACTCATACACATCATCCATGGACACATAGACTATAATCAATATCTCATTCATAGTTTAGAATGAATCATATAGTGGATCGAATGTTTCATAAAGAAATTATGTAGGACACACAATAAATTAATTCCTTTTAAAAAGTTTTATGCATAAAAAATTTATCTATATGACTCAAATTATCATATATCTGACTCATAGAAACTTATAGAGTTATTAATAATTTTTATCTTCACTCAAAATTTTATAAGTCTTAAAAAATGCATTCAATTATGATCAAAATAAATCAAAAATAATTCCAATATTTTAGATATCTATCACCAAAAATATTTTTTATTATTTTATGTGATATTTAAGTAGACATAAACATTATTAATAAAACAATTAAGCAAACCCACTTCAACAATCACCAATATACATTCTCTAAATAGTTACCACAATCCCAACAAAAATTCATTGAAAAAATTCCAAGAACATAACAACATCTAAATTACTCTTAGTATAAAAAATATCCCCGATTGAATTTTTTATGTCAAACAAGGAAAATATATCAGAACTAAATTCAATAAAACATATGAAGAAATATTCTCCTGAAATTCTAAAACTACATGAGATAAAAAAATTATGAAATAAGAATAGTTGATATTATTATATTCTTTTCAATAAAAACGTATATTTTAATTTATGACATCATCAAACTTGATCTTCATTTATTAATATAATGTGGAAAATAATTTTATAATTTATTATTTATTTTTCAATAAATATATCATTAATATATATTTCATAAAATGATGGATCACTTTATATTCCATCATTTATTCATCATCACTTTATACTTAACTTTTTTTTGGAAAAGAAATCCTTTGAATATCTAATACACTATTCTATACATTCAAATATAGAAAATATTAAATCATTTTATATAGAGAAGAATTCATAGTTCACATCATACCCAATTTTAAAACTCTGATAAAACCATCTACAACTATGTGACCCCCCTAATTGATAAAAATATCGATTTATAACACCCCTAAATTAATTTTTTACCCCTTTGAAAAAACATTTTCATGTAAACATAAATGAATATTTAGGTTGTATTTTTTCCCCTAATGACACAAAAATTCAATGAGATTGTGATATGGGTGACTGAAACACCATACCATAGAATTAATATTATATTGGGTGAACTCCCAATATCAACCACATATTCGAAAAAAAATATTTACATGGTCGATTGGTGAACACATTATCAATTTTCTAAAGTGTTGTAAGAAAAATCCACTACTAATTAGTTTTACTATACAATATCCTTTATGAAGTGCCATATTATATCCTTATTCTTACGTATTGAAGGTTATACCATAATTATAACGTTATTATATCACATTTAATATTTTTTATAATAAGTATAAGAAACATTAGATCATTCTTGATACCTTACAATTGTGTTCACATAAATAATAATTGAGTTTTATATTGAGTTGAATCCACCACATTTTATTATTTTTGTGTTTGGAGTCAATGAATTATAATTCTATGTGTGAAAAAAATAAAACACTCTATAAGTAAGAATCCTCCACCAGAAGTAAACTGCCAACAATAAATGCAACATACCCAATCTACATCTTTTCATGAAAATAAATTAATACCAACATAACCATTATATTTCATTCCAAAACAATATATACAATTCATATATATCAAAATATTATTTTATTTAAAGAATAGATTCACTTTTAGTGAACATTGGTATCTTTTTTGGAGGGTAAAAAAATTCCCCAAATATTGAAATAAATATATTATGTATTTTCGAATTCCACTCATCTTTTGATACTTCATATGATAAAAATATTTTCCTAGTTATTCATTGAAATTATATTATCCCCCTAAAAATTGTATAGAAATTGTGTTTAAATTCTTCATGTTGAACCATTTTCTATCCATCCTAAAAATAATCTCCTCAGAATTAAAAATTTGATCACTATCTTGAATAATATATAAAAAAGTACCTCATATCAACAAGGGTAGAATATTCAAATATCATCTTCACCATCATATAAAGAATATTAACTTATTAATTATTTTTAACTAAAATTATTTCATCTACACAAACATTAGAAATTATTGCTAACTTGTTATTATCTATATTCTAGAGATTTATTTCCTCTCATCTATTTGTTAAATTTTCTATCTTCAACTGGTTATATTTCCAATAATTACATGATCTTTGGGATTTTCAGCCAATATAATAACTACAGTAAACATTAAACATTGTTAACTTATTCTATTACCAACTATAAATATTTTTTCTCAATACGTACCTCCACATATAACTCTCCATTGAAAATGGACGAGAACATGTCAATTTGAAAAATATTATATTTCCCATGAGAATAAATAGAAATGAATATTACGGTTGACTCAAGCTGATACTATGGTAAAAAATTTCTTATTAAATACCTCACCTTCAACATTTAAATACCATTTAAACAATAATATTTTATTACTTCACACAAAATCTCATGTTTTAATTAAATTTTTTAAACATCCACTTTTTCGAATGAAATTATTATCTTATTGATTTGGTACAAACTCACATTTAACATTATTCACAATTTTTTCTCTAATTATTTATTCTTAATATCATTCCACTCCTACTATTGTGATTCTTGTTCAACATGTCATGGATAAAAATGTTCAAAAAAATATTTGAAATAATTTCCCCTCCAGATTCTTCATGTTTATACATTCATTCATTGATCTATAATGATGTATTGGATCATCACCTACCATATCATCCATTGATTAGTTGAATATTATTATTCTGCATTACTAGAAATAGATGAATCTTCTTCTATAAAAATTATACCACCATTTGGGATATCCAGGGGTAAAATTTCTTTAAGGTATTAAAAAACAACATAATCAACAATTTTTAAAAATTCTTTATCATAAGAAACATTAGTCTTATAATGATCATGATCCTTATCATTAGCAGTATTAACAATCCTTCGTAGCTTCTTCTTATGGAAGTGGTAAACTCTTCCATTTGGGGGGATATTCTAGGACGATTACGTTAATATATCTATTTTTTATCTTCCTGTTTTTTTCACACTTATAATGATAAAAAATGGACGACCATACAAATAAATATATATCAGTAATAGAGATTTTTTATAATACATCTGATAAGGATACATATAAAACAATTTCATATTTGAAAAGTGTTATTAGATTTAAACCACAACACTAATACTCTATGTCCAATAAATATTGAGAAGTGTCATGCTCAGCAATTTTTTCATATAAATATCCAACAAAAATTAGTTCATTTATATAACTACCACATTTATTAATAGTGTATATTGTGTACTATGTTCATTTCAGATTCTATAACTATCTATATAAGGTTCAAAATTCAAATTTTTATAATGAATCTTCTTTCTCATTTAGTATCATAATAAAATAAAATTTCAATAATTTTCTATAATTATTTGAAATCATTAATATATCATAAGGGATTACAATTTTTTTCATAATCGTTACAAAATTAATGTGGTTGAATTCAATAGGAAATGTAATAACATATTTATCTCTATTAGTTTATTTCTTACATATGTTTCCACATAAATCATAATGAACGAGCTCCAATGTTTGTATGAATAGAATCATAATGGTATAATGTGAGAATTTAATTATTTATTACATATATAATGTATGTCACTTATAATATATTTATAATTTCATAAAAAAACTGTGAACATTTTATCATAGAGTGATCCTATTAATGATATTGTCAAATCAATAACCACGACTTTGATTCCATAATTCATTTTATTCTTTCATTCATAGGTTTGTTTAATTGTCTCTATCACCTAAATTATGTAATTTAATTTTATTCCACTATCATATTGTCACAACCCTCTGTTCTTCATGATTCTTAACCAATAATCACAATTAAAAAATTACATCATCTCTATCCTTAAAATATATGAAATAGTACATATATTGTGTTTAATACATCAACATACAATGTTTTTTTACATATAAGTTTAACATTTCTAATCTATTCTGAACAACCTACTTTAATATTGAGTGACCTGTCATTTTCAAAAGGATACATAACCTTCCGATTACTTTTCATGAGCATTAAATAGGATTAAATATCTAAACCTATGAGATATGTGTATAATTTCCATTTGGATTATTTATGTGTAAATTCCAATAGTAATGATTTATTAGTCTATTTTACATTTTTCTAATTATTGTTTTTGTTATTTAATTTCAATCATTTATGGATTGGTAAAAGGAGGAGCTATTTATTATCATGATGAACATGTTTTTCACACCATCTAAGACTTCATGAATATCTTAAAAATTGTTATTGGGATAGTATTATTTATTGTTAACATATTAAGAAAATCATATCCTTTGAATTTGATTACTCTAAATCAAACCTAGCATTATGAATCATTTTATTCAAGAATAAAAAATTTTTAATATCGAAATATCTAATTTTTATTAGAATATCGTCCATAATACCTTAAAATACATTAGACAATATATATTTCATGGTAAAGATATTGTTTTCCATAATTTGATACAGTTATTACTTCCAATATTAATTCACATTTCCTAGATTTAGTATTTATAGATTTAATATTGAAAAATCCATTCTAATAGTTCTTCATAGTAGTAATATTCTCAAGAATTTTTGAAATAATTAGTTATAGTTATTTTTTATCATATTGGTGTTCCTCAAATTTAATGATTTTTGTGTGTCACATAATTTTACTATAAATTTGGTCTTCATCACTTGTTTCTCAATCATTAAATCTACACCAATATTTTGAATCATATAGTCATCCGTATATTCATCCATATAGAATTATTTTTATCTTATTTACCATCATTTTATATTTTATAAAATAATGTCCATGTTCAGAAATGGAAATATGAATATTAGCTATGGTCATGTTCTAATCTTCTTCTGATATGAATAAATTTAGATTTATATAGTTGAACTCCTTCATTTTTGTCATTAACCATTCATTTCTTATCTATTTTAAGAGTCTTATCATCCGAAATTAATATTTTCATGTCGTAAATCTAATTTGTATATTTCTATTATTATTCTATATGTAAAAATAATTTCCTGTTGGGGGTGGACAATCATTTTGTTACATTCTTATCTCGTTACCTAATTTAAAAATATGTGGCTAAAAATATTTTATTTATAACATCATCAAAAATATTATGTCATTAATTTATTGTTCAAAATGATAAATTCATTCATCAGATGAAGAATTATTATCCTCAAAATTTCCGATATAAATTTTTTATTACCTTTAAAACCTAAATAACCACTTTTTACCATTTCATGAGATAAAATGATTCAGCTTTTATTTTTTATAACATATTAAACTTATCATTGGAATAAAATTATTATTTTTTAGAATTATTTATTGTTAAAATTATATGATTAACCTCATCCCTATAAATATATTGTTCAGTTTTTTTCTATTATGTGGTTTTTGTGAAGTGTTCAATAGATGCACACTAGAAAAAAATAATGTTATCATTTTATTATATATGAATTTCCCAATTTTTATATATCTTTAGATTAGAGACATAAAATCATTAAATATATTTTTCAAATATGTATAAAAAATTTTGAATATATTTAAACTTTTCATTTAACAAAAATCATCATATTTTTATTAGGTTTTATGGATTTAAATGATATCAAAATTTAGTACTCAGAGCTATTTCAAAAAAATAATCCTTTCCTATCACATAGGATATAAATATATTCTGTAACTCATCAATAGGGATAATAACTAGCTCATTATCTTGAAAATAATATAATATCACAACAAAATGTTTTGGTTACAAAAGAATGATTTCATATATACCAACATCCTCCTCCAATGGCCCGAAGGCCTTCATTTTTTATTGATTTTTGATAATCCACATTTCAAGGGGTGAGGTGGAACCATTTTCAAGGCTCATAGGTGTTTGTATTACATGTCCCGTAAGCCCTAGAGGAATTAATTTTCCCCGTAGGCGTCAAAAATTACATACAACCCCGACTAACTAATTTGAACTTCTCCTCTCCATCATATTCATTATGAAATCATGCCTCCACCATCACATGGCAGTTCGGCTAGGCATTCTCTTGGATGCACAGGCTTGTCTCGATGGCAGGTTCCATACCCTGTCATTATTGTAGTCCATTTAGCTTCTATTATGGTGAAATCTCTTTGCTCAACATCCTTGTAGTGCTTCTTCCTTGTAGGTTTTATAGTTTTCATCTGCACTTAAAGGAGGCTCGAAGGCCTTGAGGTGGCCCTAAGGCCTTACTAGCCTGAAGTCCTGGGTGGCCCTAAGGATTTAAATGACTTATGGACCAAATTGGTGTCCTGAAGGCCCAAACGAGGGCATAATCCTAGCTGCTACAGTGCCAAATAGTGACTGCTACAGTCCCTACTATAGTACCTGCGACAGTGCTGCTACAGTACCACCGAAAATTCTGCCTCCTCCTAGATTTGATCCCTAGTCGCTTGGATGCACTTACTAAGTCCTTACCAACTAGGCTAAGGCTCATGTACTCATATATACCTATATCATGCATCCATTTATCTTTAAAATCAATTCTCCAAATATATTAAATTTTCAACAGTACTTTGGTATTTTCCTAATAAAAATTCTCCATTTCTTCCAAATACATGTTTTTATTCATTTGAGAATTAGGAATTCACTATATAGAATTGATGGTAATATATCTTTTTTACCATGAACACCATTCTACTTATTCATTGTGTCATCCACTTTTATTATATCACCTTCATCATATAGGTGGAATCTATATATTGAAGCTTCCAAGGAATCATAACGAATAAATAAAAGGTACTACAACTTATTTTTCATCAACATGTGACAACCATTCCCATAAAAAAGTGTATTCCCTTATGGATCACTATGTTATAATTATTCATTAATTATAAATGTAATTGGTGAAAAATTCTTCAAAAAAAGTTAATTTAAATGTAAACATACTAACACCCTATAAGAGATTATGGGAACCTGATGCATTGATTATAATAGTTAATCCACCTACATTATTTATGAATGATCATTCAGGGTTTAAAATATAACCATACATCATTTTTTTGTTTTATTCGAAGAAATATTCCACAGTAGTTAAGATTAGTGATATTTTCTATCCATAGTCACTTTAAACATACAACATCAAAAGAAGCACACATATGTACATGGTACACTTCTCTATTTAGGAAGGATATTCTATAGTGTTATATAGAATACAATGATATTGCACTGGCAAAAAGAATCAACCAATAGGTAAATTTGAGTATGGTATATCATTGAAAATCACATTTTACGAATCATTCATTAATTTTATGGCTCATCCTATGAAAAAACTCAATCCCTTATATAATAATTATAAATATTTATTATTAATAACTAATATGTTTTCTTCCAAGAGAGTACTACTGATTTTTTTACAATGTTGTGTTCTTATTTTTCTTCTATTATTCTTTCAAAATATTATGACAACACTTCAATTTTCATACATATAACTACATGAAATATCCCCAAATTTTGTCGAAATGATCATTAATAATCTTTTTTTCAAAATAATATTTCATTATAAATTTCATATATATCTATAGAACATGGGACTATCGTTGAAAAATACCATGTCAATCTTCCAAAATATTCTTTATAATTTACAGTAAATTTGTTTCACAGAAATATTGTTATTTTTCATCATGTATTTTTTAAATATAATGTTGTGAATTATATTTGAAGTATTTTATATTTTTTTCAATCTTTAAGAGGATGTTAAATACTATATATATTTCAATATTATTTTTCTAATGTCCCTTCTTGATTTTATTCATTACTTTTTAATTATACTGGAATTTTTTTAATTACATATAGAAATCATATTCAGTATCTATATTATAATAACACGGTTTTCAATTACTCTTGAATATGTTCATTAATCACATATATACTCCTAATCTTGTTATATTAAAACTTCATTTTCATCCATCTTAAAATAATAGCATGAGTCAATACATTTAGTGAAGTATCCAGATGGTTTTCTTGTTTAATAATGTGTTCATGTATCATCGCTTGAATTTATTATATTCATCAAAATATTAAATTCAATATTCTATTATATATAAATAATGGAATTTATAAATATTATGGACATATATGAGAATATTAATAGCACATACATAGTTTAATATGACTCTTACAAAACATCCCATGACTCATACGTAGGTATTAATGACTCATATGCAGTGTACAATGACTCATTCTCTATATCATATATCACATAATTGTTGTATAAATTTTCCATATTTAAATATTTCTTTTTTAATTTAAAAATTTCCATATTAAATAAATATATATAGATCTATATAAATCCTATAAATGTCTGTATGACTAATATGCACCTCCAGAGTTAAATTTTCGGCATATCTCTAAATTCCATAATTTGATAAAATTATTTTAGATTGGTTATTAACTCATTATACCTAATTAAAAAACCTAAAAACACCTTATGTACTAAATGAAACCACAGGGATATGGCCAAGACAATTAGTAATTGAATATACCATGGTTCTTGATGTTTTTTCAGGTTGCATTTATTCTCAACATTATCTGAGGGTCTCTATAGACTAAATGTGCTTTATGCGGTATGTGTGGGATTTAAAACAATGGAAGAGTGTCCCATAATACATGAAAGTGTTTTTCATAAGGGATATAGGTCGGATGAATATTTTCAATATAGTTTTAGTGCTTTCAATTCCGCATTATCAATTCTCAAAAGGGATGGTCCATAAGGACATTTTTACTGCATAGACAATTTGGTTTAGAGGATAACATGGTTGTATCCACTAGAGAAGGGAATAAAGTATCCAATTGTACTATATAGAAATATGATCCTCTAACTGAATTATCGACATATCCAAATTTGGAATAACATTTCAATTTTCAGTCATGTAGAATAGTTATTGACATAGAAATAGCTGATTGAATATTTAGATGATTTCAAATTCTTATAGCGGATTCATTTTGGAGAACATTCTATGTATATTCTACTTTTCTAGAGCCACGTAGTCTATCTCTACATAACCATATATTCTTCAGAATATTGATTCAAATTTAGTACTACATATGGGTTGGATTTACATCGGTTTCCACAGTCAATTTTTTATGATTAGAATATAATGTGTTGATGGTTAAAAAGTATTTAATTCTTTTCTAATATATCTTATTTATTATAATGCCATGCTTTTAACATGGTATAAATGAATCTAGCATGGTTATTAATGATTATTTAATGGATATATGAATAAAAAATCAAATCATTATTTCACATGATGTAGATATGGTTATTTCTTGTTTTCATAGAGACAATGTGGATATAAAATGTTATAGAGTTTGGATAGTTATATCTATGATTTAATATTAGGGGAATTATAGTGATATTTGTATTTTCTGTGAACTTGGTAACCAAATAGGTACAAATATATTCATGTGGATATGGTAGAGTTTAGTGTGAGAAAACCCATAGAATATGTATCATGAAACTATTGAGGAAATAATTGA
Organism: Viscum album; assembly: GCA_963277665.1. Taxonomy (NCBI): domain Eukaryota; kingdom Viridiplantae; phylum Streptophyta; class Magnoliopsida; order Santalales; family Viscaceae; genus Viscum; species Viscum album. The sequence continues at coordinate 326,010,096 of OY728156.1, forward strand.
AGACATCATTAATAAACAATGAGGAGTTGGTTGTGAGGGACACTAGAAAGAGATGTGGTTTCATTCAAATCTACTAACTTTGGGTTTATTATTGATCAACACTTTGATATGATTGTATCATATAGAGATATGTTTTAGTTTTTATTTGAATTTTTTTTCTGATTTCAATTCTCCACTGTTGTAAGTACATCCATCAATGTTTTGGAGGCCGGTGGAAAATGACCTACATTATTTTTTCAACATCATTTGGGTTTTCTGTTGATTTCAATCAGTTTTCTAATATTCTATTTTGTAGAAGATGGAAGTCGTGTTATTTCATGTGACACCATACATGTGTAGTAGGATACAACCTGATTGTTTTTAATTAAATTTATTTAGTGGTATATTTAAATGAATATGTGGTTGGGGGAATAAACAACCACTATATAGTGTTGGAATCCACACAGGATCCTGACCTTGAAAAATTTCTGCGTAACATAGTCTTTGTTTCATATATGAGCATGTGAGGCTTCATTTTTAGGTTTTGATTGAATCATACTATAAAAAGTAAATTTTGATTATTATTTAAAAAACAAATTGTAAAACCTAACCCCCACAAATTCAATCACCCCACCTTAGAATTGTAAATTGATTTTTCGAGGAATATCAATTGGTATTAGAGTAATTGTATCTTCTATAATGTATCTGAAAATATTCCTTGATCCATGTATAGTTTCAATTAAGTTATCAATATGGTTATAACTATATTCTATTGAAATTATTATTATTGTTGGAAGAATCATAATTTTTTATATCTTTTGTATATGGGTCTAGAAACGTGTGATTCATCGACAATGGTGTCACGACCCGTCCTCGGGGCCCGTGCCGTGACTACCCCAGCCCGCCTTCCATAGGCCAGGGGCAGGCGACTAGCACCAAGGCGTAAATCCCAGTAAAAAGGGAAGGCATTGCCTTTGTAAAGTAAACAACAAACACCACAGAGCAAGCATGAAGAAGAAAACACTAAGTAAAAACTGAGTACAACAGTAAGTGCGGAAATGTAATTGGGCCAGTATACAAACCCAAACTGAAAGTAAAGTACAACTGGAAAGGGAAAAAAGAAACTCAAAAGTAAAGCCACAACATCGAGCTATCCACTATAAATCCAACCTGAAGGGTGGGTACAGATAGCCTCCATTGTTCCTCGGGTCCAGCCAACCACTCCGAGTACGTCCCGCCCAGTGGTCCACCTCCAGGTACCGTCCTGCTCCGCAAGCCTCAACCACGATCAGCACCGTCCGTCGTCTGCAACCAACCCAACGTAGTGCAGGCATAGCCCATGCAGGGGTGAGTATAAGCTACTCATTAGGGACCCCGAGACCCCAGAAGGTCTCCCAGAATTCACAAAGGATAATCCACAAAGGAAAGATTCAATCATGAAGTAACATTCGACACTGCTTAGGTATATGCCCATACATATACCTATGTCATCAAATCTCGTTCGGCTCCAACATCCGAGCCCATGAACAACCCAGTCCACACAGGAAAGCAAAACGTAATCCACACAGGATAGCACAACACAATCCACAATGGAAAGCAAAACAGGATTCAGCTCACACAAGAATACTTCTTTGTATGACGATAGAGATGATCAGATATTGCCACTGAATCATCTAAGCCGTCAGACCCACAAAGGATCGATAGGTACTAACCCCCGCAATGACCCACAAAGGATCTGACCCACAAAGGATCGATAGGTAACTAACCCCCGCAATGACCCACAATGGATCTGACCCAGAAAGGATCGATAGGTAACTACCCCCCGCTAAGACCCACATAGGATCGGACCCACACAGGATCTGTAGGCACTTGCCCACATAGGACCACTGAGCACTGACCCACACATGATCGGACCCACAAAGAATCGGTAGCACTGGTCCACAAAGGATCGCTGAGTGTTGTAGTCTTCGCCGTTGAATCCACTGAGGATCTCTGCACAGTCGTCGTCGTCGCAGTCGCAACCAGCTATAGGGTTCCCACACACAACAATCTCGCTTGGGGGGGTCCGCTCCACGAGCCGAGAGGCTGATACATCAACTGACACATAGTCCAAAGTTGATATATCCAAAAGTTCTGTATCGTCAATAGGAACTCAACGTCGCAGACAGCGCGTCAATCGGACGCCCGGTCTGAGAGTTATTGGCTTTTTTCGTTCCAGGGGCCCGGTTGGTTTTTAAGGCAAAACCAACCCGACCATACTCCACCTATGTTCAAACCTTGGGCAGAGTAATCCAAAAGATCCGCCTCACTTATAGGAATCCAACAAAGTCGACGACACGTCAATTGGACGTCCGTAGCGCACGATATGAGTGTTTCCGCTCCGAGGTCCCAGTTGGTTTCGTGTACGAACCAACCCGGCCAAACCCAAAGTACTTTGAAACCTTCCGTGCGATATACCAAAATGACCGTATCGATCCAAGGATCGCATCGCCGCTGACGGTGCGTCGATCGGAGGCCTGCAGCTCATGTTATGAGAAAAAGACCAAAAAGGTCCGAAAATGAGGGGGTTTGGGCCCAGACCGACCCGACCTAACTCCCCCTGGGTCGGCCCGAACCGGGTCGACCCGACTCGGGTCCGGGTCTGACACGGTCGGCGTGGCCCAGCCCGGCCTGGATGGCCCGGCCCATCCTGGGCACGACCCCGCCCGGCCGGCGCGGGCGCGGCCCAGCCACCAGGCGGGTCGGCTCGGCTATTACGACAGAGCTGCGGGCGGGGGGCGCGCTGCCCCCGTGTGAAGAAGTCGCGGCCCCGTGTGGGGCCGCCCTTGCCAGCGGACGCGGCAGCCGGCCTTGTCCCGTGCTTCTCCGGTCCCGCGCGGACGCGGGACCGCGCTGCTGCCGCCGCGACACGCCTTCGGGCTGCTCCGCGGACCACCGGACAAGTTCCGGTGGTCCGAAATTCACGCCATCTTCGCCAAAGGTCCTCCCGGGGTCTATCCTTCATTGCGAGGAACCCGCGTCGCCCGTGCGGCCTGCTTTGTTGACGTTCTCCATTTCACACACCAACAACGAAAGTGGCGGTGGGTTCAGACTTGTTCGTTAGTCCGCACCCACCGAGTTAGCAGTTTTAAAAGTCTCACAACAATTATTAAATCAACGCCGCGGGTATAAAATCACAAAGATTTAAATATAACAAACCTCTACCTCATCGTAGTCGTTGAACGAGAGTTCTTCGCGGAATTGACTGTCACGGAAGAAGAGGATCGCCGCATTGTGGAAGGGGAATCGCGTCGTCGCGGTACACGGCGTCGCGTCGACGATATCAATCAGTGTTGATCGAAGATTGTCGTGGGGAAGGAATGTCGCAGAAGAACGTCGTGGGAGGAGAATCGTTGGCATCGCGGTACACGACGTCGCGTCATCGATCTCCGAGGGTTCGGCGTTCTTCGTCGCCTTTCGTCGAAGGCCAGCGTTCTTCATGTTCTTCGCGAAGGAGGATGAAGATATAGTTTCTCCAATTCCTCTCAACAATCCGCACCCAAGAAAAACGTGTGTTGGTCTTATTTTATTATTATTCTAACAGTTTGAAATATAAGTTAAGAAACGAACCATCAATTCGGTGAATTAATGGTAACGACTTAATTTTCCAATTAATAGAGGCATTAAGAGTTTAAGAAAATGCACCGGTTGACTTTTATTTAAAAGTGATTTTCATGGGTGCGTTACTTAGAGGAAAAGAAACAATGGGGATCATGCGGGCGCCACCTCAAAAATATCCTACCAAGAGGGTAGGATATTTTGGGTTCCACCCTATCTGCTTCAACTTAGCTTAAGTGGATTTAAGTGGATTTAAGTGAAATAAAATAAAGTTGTCGCACCACTGTATTTTATTTTCTTAACTTAACCCCAAAAATTAAAAACCACACCCAAGCAAACGAAACTCCAGAAATAGTGTTTCTAAGCAAATACTGATGCTCTGATTCCATCGGTGCCCTCAAAATTTGATTCTGAGCACCGGTTAAAAAGTTAGAAAAACCCGCTCATTCATTCACTGAACGTACCCGAGCCACACTTCGGAAAATGATTCTGGGCACACCGGGCCTCGGAATCAGGTTCTGTTAGAAACTGCGTTCTTGTAAAATTTCCAAGAAAATTAAGAAAAAAATTTCCTTGAATTTTATGGGTCTTTACATCACTCCCAACTCAGGGCTTTACGTTCCCATAATGATACATCATAAATTAGGGAAACAAAAGTGGGTATTGAGCACGCATCTGAGCCTCCCACTCCCAAGTGCTCTCCTAAATGTTCCCGTGCTACCATCTGATGCGCACAAGGGGAATCGGTCGTCCATGTAGGACTCACTCCTGTCGATCCTCGATCTCCACCGGAACCTCCGCAAAAGTCTCCCCATCATCAACGTCTACCTCACCATGGTCAATGATATGCGTCGGGTCGTGCACCTATCTCCTCAGCTAAGATACGTGGAAGACGTCGTGCACCCGGTGCAACTGAGGTGGTAGAGCCATGTGATAAGCCACCTCGCCAATCCTGCTGAGGACCTAGAATGGTCCGATGAAGCGTGGAGACAACTTGCCTCCTCTGCCAAATCATCGTAAACCACGTCGAGGTGAGACACGTAGGAAGACGTGGTTGCCATCCTTCAACTCTAGTGGCCTCCGCCTCCTGTTAGAATAAGACTTCTACCGGCTCTGAGCGGTCCTCATCCGCTCCTGGATGACCCAGACCTTCTCTGTCGTGGCCCAGAACATCTCTGGTCCCACAAGTGCTGATTCCCCAAGGTCTGTCCAGCACAAAGGAGATCTGCAAGGTCGGTCGTACAACTCCTCGTACAGTGCCATCCCTATGGTAGAGTGGTAGCTGTTGTTGTACGCAAAATCCACCAAGGGTAGGTGGTCCACCCAACTGCGACCAAAGTCGAGGACACATGCGCAGAGCATGGCCTCGAGAGTCTGAATGGTCCTCTCCGTCTGACCATCCGTCTGAGGGTGAAATGCGGTGCTCAGACGTAGCTGCATCCCAAACACCTCCTGCAACCCTTTCCAAATCTAGGAAGTAAAGAGAGCATCTTGATCGGAGACGATAGATGGTGGCACCCCGTGAAGCCATACAATCTCCTGAACGTAGAGACGTCCCATGTTCTCCACTGAGCCATGCTCTCTGATGGGTAAGAAGTGAGCCGACTTGGTGAGTTGGTCTACAATCACCCAAATGGAGTCGTGACCTCTAGAAGTGAGTGGAAGTCCAGTCACAAAGTCCATAGATATCTCGTCCTCCTACTGAGAGCATCGGCTACCACGTACCCCTTCCCAAGAGTATAGACTATATCAAAGACATAGTCCTTGAGGAACTCGAGCCATCGCCGCTGTCTCAGGTTCAGGTCTTTCTGAGAGAAGATGTACTTGAGACTCTGATAGTCAGAAAAGACTGTAAAGCGCTCTCCCATCAGGTAGTGTCGCCATGTCTTCAGAGCGAAGACCATTGCTACTAACTCCAGGTCATGGGTAGCGTAGTTCTGCTCATGCGGCCTCCACTGACATTATCCATAGGAGATCACCGCCCGCTCCTGCATCAGGAAACATCCGAGTCCGGTCCCTGCTTCATCGCAGTATACTACATACCCTACTCCCTCCTTAGGCAATCTCAAGATAGGGGCGCTGGTCAATCTCTATCTCAGCTCTTGGAAGCTCTGCTGACATCTGTCTGACCACACAAAGGGTTTCCCCTTCTTCGTCAAAGAAAAGAGTGGTGCCGCAACTCTGGATAAGTCTGGATAAAATTTCCAGTAGTATCCAGCTGGCCCCAAGAAACTCCACACCTCTGTCACGCTCCTGGGTGGCTCCCAATCTAGAACTGCCCCAATCTTTTCAGGATCCACCACAACTCCCGCCTCAGAGATGACGTGCCCCAATAAGTGGACCTCACGTATCCAGAACGGACACTTATAGATCTTTCCATAAAGCTGGTGCTCTCAGAGTGTGTCCAGTACAACTCGCAAGTGGTAGGCGTGCTCCTCCTAAGTGGTCGAGTAAATCAAAATTTCGTCGATGAAGACCACGACAAATCGATTGAGGTATGTCTGAAAGATCATGTTCATGAGGCCCATGAACACTGCTGGAGCATTGGTTATTCCGAAAGGCATAACCAAGAACTCATAGTGGCCATACCGACATCTGAAGGCCGTCTTCTGCACGTCATCGTCCCAAACTCTGAGCTAATGATAGCCTAACCTGAGGTCTATCATTGAGAACCACCATGCTCCCTTGAGCTGATGGAAGAGGTCATCAATCCTCGGTAGCGGATACTTGATCCTCACTTTCACCTGGTTCAGGCGATGATAGTCGACACAAATTCTCAAGCTCCCGTCCGCCTTCTTGGAGAATAGTATCGGGGAAGCCCAAGGTGAAACACTGGGTCAGATGAATCCCTTTCCCTACAAGTCATCCAAATGTACCCGTAGCTCTCGAAACTCATAGGGGGCCATCCGATATGCGGGAGTCGATATCGGGGTTGTCCCGGGGTACATGTCAATATAGAAGTCTACCTCTCTACGAGGAGATAGTCCTAGAAAGTTGTCGGGAAAGTCGTCCGCATACTGATCCACCACTCCAGGAAAACTAGTACTCTACACGTCAACTGCTCCTAGGATGAGGCTAGCCAACTGATGAGTAATGGGCAGTCCGCTCCTCTGCGAAAGTCCATCCTGTGCTGCGAAGGCTCCCTTCTCTCCGGTGAAGGTGAACCTGCTCCCGTCGGTGCGTACACATCGCATCTTGCGCCTAATACAGTCAATCTATGCATGAACTGTAGATAACCAATCCACGCCCAAGATGACGTCGTAAGGCCTTGACGCCGCTACAAGAAGATCCCAGCCGAAGCTCTCGCCTCCTAGAGTAAGCTCACACATCCGACACTAGTACGTAATCGTCGAGTCTGCTCCCGTAGGAGTCTCTAGCCGTAAGGATCGAGCCAACGACTCTGTCGGAATCTTCGATCTCAGAACAAGGGCAGCGACTATGAAAGAGTGACTCGCTCTTGTTTCTATAAGAACTGCAACAAGGGTGGAATAGACACATATAGTACCTCGAATCATCTCGGGCGCACCGTGGTCATAGGCCTCGGCTGCCTGGAGATTTGCTTGTCTCTGCCCGCCAGCTCCCTGTGGCCGGGGTGGACCTCCTGGTGGTGGTGGTGGTAGAGCCTCAAAGTGTCTCCCACCACCTGCTGCTCGGCCAGCTCCTCTGCCTCGTCCGCCTGCTCCCTGCAGACCACCATGGTCGACCCTCTGCCTCTGCCTGGGTGGCCCCTCAACCATCTGCTGCTACTCGGCACGGTGGGTCGGGCAGTCACGAGCCATGCGTCCCTGCCCGACGCATGTGTAGCACTGCCTGCCTCTCGAAAGACTGGCTCCATGCTGTGTGCCCCGCACTGCTGAGCCAGTGTCCTGAGGTTGTCTGCCTGAGGGTCTGGTCTGCCTAGACTCATGAGCCATCCGTCGACTTCCTGCTGCAGAAGACTCCGCTACGTGCCTCCCCACGGTAGGTCTCGGTGCTGATGAAGGCTCGACAAGAAAGCTCTCGATCAAAAGGGCTCGCTCCAGCACTCCTTCCTGAGTCGGAATGCTAAGGGAGATCAGTGATGCCCTGATCTCATATATCAAACCCTGCTCAAAGGTCCAGGCCCGGATGAATGGGTCCCGTACCATGTCTGTCGAGTAGCGCGAGAGATCGGTAAACCTCGCCGAGTACTGGGCGACTGTCAAGCTGCCCTTCCGCAGCTAAAGAAGCTCTTGGATGTGCACCGCACAGATGGTAGCTGGGATGAACTCTGAGCGGAAGAGGCTCTCAATGTCTGTCTAGAGAAGAGATGCCTCATCGTGCACCTGGAGCATCAAGCTCCAATATCAGCCCGCTGCCGCGTGCAGTAGGCTTGCTGCGAGGATCACAATGAGGTCTGCTGGTGTCCTGACTAACTGGAAAACTAGTACCACTGCCTCCAGCTAGTCCTCGGCTGCCTGGGGGTCCGTCTCCCCGTAAAACCTGGGTGGTCGCTGGCACTAGAACTCATGCATTGCACTAAGGTGACGTGCATCGTCAGCGGCTGGGGCTGGAAGCATCGGTGGCTCGGCGGGTAGAGGTACCGCCGGTGCCTCAGCTGTCAAAGGGCCCTGTATCGAGGCCTCGTCGCTTGGAGGGTTGTCGTCACACTCAACTCTCGGAACCCTAGCTGGCTGCCATTGTGGGGCCATCCTGAAAAGGAAACATGTGTTCCACGGTCAGAGCAGTATACCCGGTGAGATTACACAAAGTAATCACAAAGAAAACCTAAAACACAAATGCAATAAATGTTTTCGTGCATTAAGTCGAAAATCAGAAGTCAGGGTCCTGGTGTACGGATACGTCGGCCGCCGCACCAACACTAGACTCCCTGGACTGATAACCACACCCAATACGATTAACACTATTGCTTTACATAGAAAAAGATCAGAGTCCAAAGTTCTATGGTAGAACCAAACTCCTCTGATACCAATTGTCACGACCAGTCCTCGGGGCCCGTGCCGTGACTACCCCATGCCCGCCATCCATAGGCCAGGGGCTGACGACTAGAACCAAGGTGTAAATCCCGGTAAAAAGGGAAGGCATTGCCTTTGTAATGTAAACCAAAAACACCCTAGAGAAATCAGACAAAAGTAAACACTAAGTAAAAACTGAGTACAATAGTAAGTGTGGAAAAGTAAGTGGGCCAGTATACAAACCCAAACTGAAAGTAAAGTACAACTGGAAAGGGAAAACAACAACTCAAAATTAAAGCCGCAGCATCGAGCTGTCCAATGGAAATCCCACCTGAAGGGTGGGTACAGATAGCCTCCACTGTTCCTCGGGTCTAGCCGACCACTCCGAGAAAGTCCAGCCCAGTGGTCCCCCTCCAGGTACCATCCTGCTCCGCAAGCCTCAACCACGATCAGCGCTGTCCGTCGTCTTCAACCAACACAACGTAGTGCGGGCATAGCCTGTGGAGGGGTGAGTATAAGCTACTTAGTAGGGACCCCGAGACACCCGAAGGTCTCCCAGAATCCACAAAGTAAAGATTCAATCACCAAGTAACATTCGACACTGCTTAGGTATATGCCCATACATATACCTAATTCATCAACTCTCGTTCGACTCCAACATTCGAGCCCAAGCACAACCCAGTCCACACAGGAAAGCAAAACGTAATTCACACAGGATAGCACAACACAATCCACAAAGGAAAGAAAAACAGGATTCAACTCACACAGGAATACTTATTTGTATGACGATAGAGATGATCAGATATTGCCACTGAATCATCTAAGCCGTCGGACCCACAAAGGATCGATAGGTACTAACCCCCACAATGACCCACAAAGGATCTGACCCACAAAGGATCGATAGTTAACTAACCCCCGCAATGACCCACAAAGGATCTGACCCACACAAGATCGATAGGTAACTAACCCCCGCAAAGACCCACACAGGATCGGTCCCACACAGGATCTTTAGGCGCTGGCCCACACAGGACCGCTGAGCGCTGACCCACACAGGATCGGACCCACACAGGATTCGTACCACTGATCCACAAAGGATCACTGAGTGCTGTAGTCATCGCCGTCGAATCCACCGAGGATCTCTGCACAGTCATCGTCGTCGCAGTCGCAACCAGCTCTAGGGTTCTCGCACATAGCAAGCTCGCTCGGGAGGGTCCGATCCACGATCCGAGGGGATGATACATCAACTGAAACATAGTCCAGATTTGATATATCCAAATGTACTGTATCGTCAACAGGACTCAACGTCCCAGACGGTGCGTCAATTGGACGCCCGGTCTGAGAGTTATTGTCTTTTTCGTTCCAAGGGCCCGGTTGGTTTTTAAGGAAAAACCAACCCGACCGTACTCCACCTGCGTCCAATGCTCGGGCGAAGTAATCCAAAAGATCCACCTCACTTATCAAACAAAGTCGACGGCACGTCAATAGGACGTTTGTAGCTCAAGATATGAGTGTTTCCGCTCCGAGGGCCCGGTTGGTTTCGTGTACGAACCAACCCGGCCAAACACAAATTACTCCGAAACCTTGAGTGCGATATACCGAAACGACCGTCTCGATCCAAGGATCGCATCGCCGCTGACTTTGCGTCGATCAGAGGCACGAAAATCATGTTATGAGCAAAAGACCGAAAAGTTCTGAAAACGGGGGGGTTTGGGCCCAGACCGACCCAGCCCAACTCCCCCGGGTCGGCCCAAACAGGGTCGACCCGAACCGGGTCCGGGTCTGACCCGGCCGGCATGGCCTGGCCCGGCCTTGGTGTCCTGGCCAGGCATGGGCTCAGGCGTGGCGCGGCCGCCAGGCAGGTCGACTCGGTTGTTACGGCCGAGCCGTGGGCGGGGGGCGCGCTGCCCCCACGTGAAGAAGTTGCGGCCCCGCGTGAGGCTGCCCTTGCCAGCAGACGCGGCAGCCGGCTGCGTCCCGTGCTCCTCCGGTCCCGCGCAATCATTGGACCACACTGCTGCCGCGGCGGCGCACCGGGCGCCGCCGTGCCTGCATGGCACGCCGGAAGGCTACTCCGCGGACCACCGGATATGTTCTGGTGGTCGGAAATTCACGCCGTCTTCACCAAAGGTCCTCCCGGGGTCTGTCCTTCACTACGAGGACCCCGCGTCGCCCGTGCGGCCTACTTTGTCGACTTCCGCCATTTCACACACTATGAACGAATGGGGCGGTGGGTTCGGACTTGTTCGTTAGTCCGCACCCACCGGGTTAATGGTTTTAAAAGTTTCACAAAAATTATTAAATCAACGCTGCGGGTATAAAATCACAATGATTTAAAAAGAAAAAACCCCTACCTCTTCGTAGTCGTCGAATGAGAGTTCTTCGCGGAATTGACCGTCGCAGAATAAGAGGATCGTCGCGTCGCGGAAGGGGCGTCACGTTGTCGCGGTACACGATGTCGCATCAACGATCTCAATCGGTGTTGATCGAAGATTGTCACGAGGAAGGATTTTCATAGAAGAACGTCGCGGGAGGAGAATCATCGGCGCTGCGGTATACAGTGTCGCATCGTCGATCTCCGAGGGTTCGGCGTTCTTCGACGCCTTTCGTCGAAGGCCGGCGTTCTTTTCGTTCTTCGCATTCTTCGCGTTCTTCGCGAAGGAGGATGAAGATAGAGTTTCTCCAAATCCTCTCAACAATCTGCACCCAAGAAAAACGTGTGTTGGTCTTATTTTATTATTATGCCAACAGTTTTAAAAACAAGTTAAGAAACGAACCATTAATTCGGTGAATTAATGGTAACAACTTAACTGTCCAATTAATAGGGGCGTTAAGAGTTTAAGAAAACGCACCGATTGACTTTCATTTAAAAGGGGTTTCTGCCGGTGCGATATTTAGAGGAAAAGAAACGGTGGGGATCGTGCGGGCCCCACCTCACAAATATCTTACTAATAGGGTATGATATTTTGGGTTCCACCCTATTCGCTTCAACTTAGGTTAAGTGGATTTAAGTGGCTTTAAGTGAAATAAAATAATGTTGTCGCACCACTTTATTTTATTTTCTTAACTTAACCCCAAAAATTAAAAACCACACCCGAGAAAACGCAACTCCGGAAATGGCGTTTCTAAGCAAATATCGGCGCTGCGATTCCATCGGTGCCCTAGGAATTCGATTCCGAGCACCGGTTCAAAAGTTAGAAAAATCCGCTCGTTCGTTCACTGAACGTTCCTTAGCCAATCTTCGGAAAATGATTCCGGGCACACCGGGCCTCGGAATCAGGTGTCGTCAGTAACTGCGTTCTTTTAAAATTCTCAAGAAAATTAAGAAAAAAAATTCTTTAAATTTTACGGGTCTTTACAAATGGGATTACTTCCATCTTCAAATGATGACCATATGTTGTTTTCTGATAATATTATCATTTAATTAGATGGAAAATATTATAATATTATTATCATATTGTTATCAGAAAAAATTTAGATTTTTTTTTGGTCTACAATCCAAAAAATAAATTTGGGATAATTTGGAATGTAGTTTTGAAGGAACTATAAAATTCATAAAAGTAATGTTATAGGTCTAAAAAATCAAATTAGGATTTATTTATATAGAAAATTAAGAGTATGTTCATGAAACAACAAATGATATGAATTTGATGAGATATTTTCTAAATAGATTTGATCCCAAATTTACAACAATTGAAGATAGATATGATTTTTATTTTGATGAGATGCATAATATATTCATTTATAAATTAATGAAAACATTCCATCATAAAAAAATAAATTCAATAATATGTAGAATTTGAAGAATTAAAAATAATAATATAGGAAATGGTTACGATCATCATGTAACTAGTGACATTGTGAATAAAAAAGCACATCAAGGGTTTGTTTAATTTATTTCAAAGTGGTTTCAAAAATTATAACCCATGAATATTGATTCATTTTATGATATATGATTCAAAATAAATGTTATAAGACATTATTGAATTAACATTACATCTAATAATGGTTTTTATTATGAGTCATATTATGATAATGACTAAAGAAAATAAGTAGAAAAAAAATTAAAAAAAATTGAAAATATTATGGAAGAAAAAAAGGATTAAAAAATTTTAAAATAATAAATATAATAAGAAAAAAAGAGGAATATAATTTTGCGTGATGTAGTCATTCTGATTATGATACATAATAATGATTTATAATATTTATAGCTTGTTTCTAGAAGGATGATGATTCATCTAACAATAATAAAGATGATTCATGATCAACAGTTTGTGAATGAATTATTATAGAATTACATAAGGCATCCCATGAGTAAAACACCATGAATATAAAATCAAATAATAACCTTTTTAGTGTGATAAATAATATATTTTATGGAGATGTTTACATATTAAAAAGTGAGATAACGATTGTAGAATAAATTAAAAAACTCATATCAAAATTTGTGACATTAAGAAAAAAATTAACAATGATATTGAAAACAAACTCCCCATGAATGGGAAACAACTATCAATGACATAAAAAATGACTTCAGTTATCAATTTTCTGACAAAAATTAATTATAATATCAAATGAAATATGGAAGTTATGGGAGATTCATCCAGTGATGATTAATGTTTTTGGGTAAATTCATTATCTAAATAACATGTAACCAATAATATTGATACAAAAAAAATGTAACTTCAACTCTTTAATATGGTATGTAGTGGATCCAGAAAAATGGATTTTAATTGAATGTATATTTTCTTGATCAAATTATTAGATTGTATGTAAACTCTCTATATATGTAAATAAATGTTCCGGCTCAATTGGATTGGTACGTGTCACCTTCTATGAAAAAATTATGAAGAAAACACTATCATCTCAAGAATAATAAAATTTATAGGCTACCACTGGTGTTGACTAATTTTTAGTAATAAACCATATAAATGTGTTTATATAATAAGGGTAATCATTAATACAAGGAGAAAATTTCAATGATAATGTAGATTATATCAGAATAATGAACGATTATACAAAACCATGGTAAATGTATGTAAAAAATATCTTTGATTGTCTTCATGAGTTATGTAGATTGTGTGTAAAAAGAAACAAAGAAAACATAAACTCATTATAATCCTTTCTAGTTAGTTACAACTTAAATAAAAAAGGAATGATATACAGATGCACAATGAAGAGAAGTCATTCTTTGATGGAGTAACATTTAATGAAAGAAATAAAAAATCATGGACAGTAGACAGTGGATGTTCATCCAACATTAGTGGTTTTTATAAGATTAATATCAATATTTAGAAACAAAGTTGGTGATTAGTATCATATCATAGTTTCTCTTACTTTTAAATAAATTTTTTAAGAACAACATAGATTTTTAATAACTATTCAAGATCAGATGATGTCTATAATGAAAAAGGGATAAAAAAATCACTTGATGAGTTTCAGCCAAATATATCATAGTGAGAATGAGGTAACATTAATCAAATAACTAATAAATTAAAATTACATTTTATATAAGAATGTTTTTTCAAGGAAGTAGAATACATTGAATCTTATTATAGATAAGTGATACATCTGATACAATTTACATAAGAATGGAATTTGATAACTAGTTATGGAATAAAAGACATGGAAATATCTTCCAATGGATTCTATGTAAGATTGTGAAACATAATTTTGTGACATATTTACCCATAAAAAGATGGATTCATCATGGAAATTTTTTGATATGTTAGAAGATAATAACAATCCAAAATTTTTACAAGACTGTGTACATCAATTCCACAAAACCATTGAAACTATAACACACAGATCGAACGACCCTAACGATTAAGGTCTAGTCAGGATGATCTATATTGAATTAGGTATATAGAATATTTCACTCTAACAAGTAATGTTTAATTAATACAGAAATACACTAAAGATGTTTGAATGGTCAAATTATATAGAAAATAAGAAGAAAATGGAAATTGGCGTATTCTTTAAAAAATTGAGATCGAATAATGGAAGATAATATACATGTGATGTTCTTGAATAATATATTATATAAAAATAAATCAAGAATTAGTAAAAGGAACAATATCTGCCACAATAAAATGGGGTTATAGAAAGGTAGAATATGAGAACTGTGGAATTGGGCAGAAAATTTGTGGATGAAAATGATACGTTAAAATATTTTGAAGGAAATCATTGTTTGACTCCAAGCACATTCATAGCAGATTTTTCATGAGACCTGAAAGACATGTTTAATTATACGAAATTGCTTACCAAAATAATCTTTCACTGAAATATATCAAGTTCTTTAGTAGTCCTTGTTATATAAATATAAAAGGAACTAGACTAGAAATGTTTTACAAAATGGATAATGATAGAGTTTTAATTTATTATTAATCCAATAGAAATGTAAAAAAGATGTTGTAAGAAAAGGATTAATAATATTTTAGTATTTTTAGATGTGAAAAGTGATGAATATTGGGGAAAATGTATATAGGTTCCACAAAAATTTATATTTTACAACAAAACATAATCATATTTTCAGTTTAGCAGGGTTCCAAAGGATATTCAAATCGAACCCCAAATAGTTCAACCGTATTTATAATTCTTCATTGATGGTGAAAAAGGATATATAAATAGAAAAAAACTAGTTTAAGGGATTGAATAATCTTGTTGATACAGAATATATCATTGGGAATTATAACTCACTGGTTTAGAAATGAATAATATTAAGAATTGAAACCCATATAAGTGTTTTATAATTGGATGAACTGAGACTAACATTTGAGGATTTTGAACATGACTATCAGGTGGTATAAATTAATGAATAAATAAATAAAATTAATTATAAATTTCTATGGGATATTTTTATAAGATGAAAATAAAATTAAATTTAAAAATTGGGTCCTCCTGTATAAAATGAATTATAATAGTGAAGTAAAACCTAATAAATATATACATGTTTTCAAGACAATAATCAAAAAAATGGTTTAGAGTTTGAAAATATGTTTTCCCTCATATCCATACATGAGATAATAAAGATTTTTTCTGTAGTTTCATCTCACAAACATTACAATGTTTATCAAATGCTTGAAAAATTATCCTTTCCAAATTGGGATCATGATGAACATGTCTATATTGAAAAACATGAATGTGTTATCATAAGCAATGATATAAAAATGGTATGTAGATTAAATATTTATTTTTATCGTTTGAAACATGATCCTTGAACCCATTATTCTAAATTGAGTAGATAATTAAGGTATACGATGTTTAAAAAATGTGATGTTGACAGTGACCTTTATGTGAATGAAATGAGTAATTCTACACTCTTTATAATTTTCTACATGGATGGAATAATATTTTCTATTGATAATAAGTGACACTTTGGACCATTTTTGTAGAATATGTTGATGAATTTTGAGAATTACATTCATGGTGAGATGAAATATTGCATGGAAATATATATATATATATTATAGAATTTGAATCATATAATTATTTTTGAGGAAATGTATGCTAATATGCAGCTAAAAAGTATAGTGTAAAATGAAAAATTTGTCTCAAATATAGTTTCAGTTGAAAACAAGCTATCAATGGGTTTTCCTAAAAATGAATAAAATTGATACAATTTGGAAGGACTATTGAAATCCTACATTATCTAATGAAATCTGGTATAACAAAAATTTATGTAGTAACTCTATGTGAAACATAATTTTCAAGAAAGGGATATTTAGATTAACAACATTGGTCGCCAATGAATGAATGTATTTAAATAATGGATATTCTGAATGGAAATAATGAAATATGTAATATGAATAAGTTTTTTGGATTTATTGTTTATTGATATCATGATGGAAAATAAGGAAAATATGGAATTTAAAGGAACATCAGAAAGATATTCTACATGTTTCAGCGTGAAAAAATAAATTGATTCTGAATCCAGGATGGATGATTTAAGAAAATGAGGCCATTAAATCTATTAAATAATGATTTACCATGATGTTGATTAATCAGGGGAGGTATCAGAGGCTTCATACTAATGAATGGGTCAAAAGGAGAAATATGAGCTATAAACACATATTACATGACTTATAATCATTACAAGATGTAATGTTTTACATGTGTGAAATTAGTATGTAGAATTAATTTGAAATAGAAGAAAAAATTTCCTCCACACACATTACACATAGTGTCAACATTTCACACTATTTAAACCCCTGACAGACCATAAAACAGGGATTTTTACGTATCTATTGACAGGGTTGCAGAGTCTTGACCTAGAAATGTCTATTTAGTTCCAGTGTGACCAAATGAAAACCAGAGATGAAATAAAAGCACATATATAAGGGGTTATATAAAAAATTAAAATTATTCCATTCATATATATTTAGATTTTTGACATTCATGAGCTTACGGTAGGGTTATGAACACGAGTTATTCATAAATAAGATTATATTTTTCAATTATAATCTTTTTCTAGAATGGATTTAATGTTTTTTTCTATTTATTTAACTCAATTTCCTATTCTTTTCCTTCCTTCCTATTTATTCACTACAATTCTCTATGCTACGGGTTATTGTTTGGTCATCATTGGTGATAACACAATGATGATTCGATAGATCCATATGGGTTGAGATTATTTTCGGTTTGAAACTAATTCATATCTAAAATTAAAACTAATTAACAAATGGCGAGTAATTAAGCCTAAAATAACTGAAAATCCCATTTTTTTCTCTAACACACATCATAAGAGGAGGAAACTGATTTACCACGACCATGTTGGACAAAATCAGTCTAGTCCTAATAGAATTTAATTCATTCTACATATAATCATAGAATGAATTTCATATGTTTATATTTACTCTAGGATAAAGAGTCTTTTATAGCTTATATTAATCCATTTGGTTGGCTCAAGATCAATTTGAGTAATTTTCACCTCCTTCCTACATATATCATAGGTATATCTCAAGTTAGATTTTTTATTATCCTTTTCTTATTCCACAAAATTTACCCTTTCCCTCTCTCATTCACCTATAATATCATTTTTAATTTTTTAAATTAATAATTTTTCTTAATTACTTCTATAATATAAAACTAATATTAGGGTGAATTGAAATTTATTTGATAGTAATAATTTCTTTCCCTATACTCTGTGGGATCTACCCTGTAGTTCCACATTACTAATCCTTTATAGTGAGTGATTATGAGATACATATAAATATATAATATAAATATACTAAAGGATTTAAAAACTTCTTATGTGTTCATCAAATTTTGGTACCATCATCAAGGTGCAGTGAAGTGTTGCAGAAGACCCCAAACAGATTTCATAGATGGAAGACATTTATAATGAAAAAATTTACTTGGTTGAGATAAAGATTAAATATTTCATAAATTTTATTATTATTATTATTATTAATCCATTATGAAGAACTTTGAAATTTATTTATGGTGTGCATGATGAAATAAAAACATCATCAGTATTATGAAACACCTCTACTAGAGTACATCATATTTCTAGAGTATCGAACCGCATGGGAAGTGTTGAATTCTTAATGGTGTTAACATTCTGATACATGATGAGATGAATAATATTAAATCAGATAGTATAATTTCCAACCCCAACATTGAGATGAAATCTACCCTCAAGACTATGGTGGAGAAAATACTATTCAGAACTATTAAGGAGGATCCTTTTCCAATCATCACTCAGAAGATTGACTAACCCTATTTTTCAAACCACAAATTTATGGGAAGGACAAGATAATGGTTAATAAAAAGTCCCAACTCCATGAACATGGAGAATTGATATGTTACCATGATCAAATAATTTTGAATTTAAATTATTTTCTTATAATTATATGAATATATCTTCATGAAGGTAGTGGTTGGTTTTAAATATTATATTATCAAGATGTTGAGGATGTAAATGTAGATGAAACAATGTAACATCAAGAGTTTTTACAGTAAATAAGAACCACACAATATACTAACTCATGAGGAGAACACATAAAATAAAATTATTTTTATTCTAACAAAATAACATTCTATTTTTGGATACCCAGATTGATGATCATAATGATAATCATTGTTAAATGAGGGAAATGAATGAAAATCATTCCCAAATTTTTTCAAATTAAAATTTTCTTTTGAATGATGTAACATTGTCTTCTATTATAGTTAATGAATGGTTTAATTAAAAAGAATATCTATAATAGGTTGACGAAGTAAAATATTTTAAAGAAACAAATGAACAAATGGAAGATGATGCTATCATAGAACAATTGTTTGAACATGATCATGAATTTGAAGAAAAATAATAATTTATGGCTATGAAAAATAAAAATTTAATAATATAGAATCTCCAAAAATTTAATTAGATAAAAAATAATTTTTTTAAGAGAAATATAACTATAAAATGTTGTTTAATTTTGATTTCTATATATTTTCTGTAAATTTATCATCAATATTTATATCTCCATGAGTTCCAACTAAGATGGATAAAAAAAGAAGAAGTGTAGAACTACACCACATTCCGAAGAAATCCAAAAGAGGTAATATAAAAGATATGTAATAGTATATCATATTCCAATTAGCTATATAATATAAAATATCTATGAAAAAACCATATTTTTTTATATTATTTGGATAACTTGAATTTTAAAATTTCTTTTTAGGACATAGATTTATATTATATTATTTGGGTTATAACTCCCCACTTATCAAAATCCTTATCTATTTGAGCGAAATATTCAAAAAAATTAACGGATATATAAAGTCACTAATTACATTAACATTTCATGCCCCTAGAAGAAAGAAGAAAGAATAAAATTTAGTGGTGAATATAGTTCAAATTATTTTCATGAGATCAGTACACATCATGATATAATAATACACATCAATGGCCAAGATTAGAGATAACCTAAGAAACACATTCCAAAGTGTCAATGTAATGGGAGTAGAATTTCTATTTGATTATATTATTACATACCATTATTTTTAAACAACCAAATTTGAATAATAAAAGTATAAAAGAATATAAAAAAATAATTCACAAATATATATAATTACATCTACTCACAAAAATGATTAAACTGTTTTTTCTTGTTCTTTATAATCTAATAGACATAAAATATTTAAAAAAAATGACATGTTGGAAAATTATAAATATCATATATGTAAATATTTAATGTATAAATTCATATTTTTAAAGTCACACACTTACTACAACATTGAGATTCATAAAAATTATTTTCAATAATTTCTTTTATTTATTTTTATTTCATGAGAAATTAATTGAGTAAACTAATTTACCATTTCCATTAAATATCCTGATGGACTTATATTCCATTCATATTCCCATGATGATTCTGAAATATATATTTTCTATTATTTTTTGATCATATTAATTGAGTGAAACATGGGGAATATAAACCGACTATAACATTCATATATCTATTCAATGTAATGATTCAACAAATTTATATTTTAAATGATTGGGGGTATATTATTGATAATATAATTTATTCGAAGACCCACATTCTCATTGATCCTCCTAAGCGTGTAGAGGAATCAAATGACCTTTTTATGATTGATCCATGTTACAAGCCATAATTTTCATTTCCTACCAAACTATATGTATTTTCAATGATATTCGATTGAATGAGTTTTTGCGGATGGGTTATTCATCACAGATTTGGGATTTTGTATCTTGAGAGGATTTTGTATGTTGATTCCACTAGATATATGTTTAATGTTCAGTTTTATATTCATTATAAATCATTTTTGTCCTTCTAGTTGTATAAAAATGAAAGGAACCATAAAAGAAAAAATTTGTCATGATAAGGGAGTATAGAAAATCAAAAGTAATATATCATTTATTTTTATCATATGTGGATAGTTGGTATATGAAATGTTCATTAGAATCATGAATTTCAAAAAAAAAATAGAGAAAACAATTGTTTTTTCTTGGTGAGGTCAAAAAATTACAACTTCTAAACTGATGATATCAAAATCATACATGGTTAGGTACTTTATTTGAGAATTATTCCATCAATAGTTATTAAAAATATAAAAAAGTAGAACACAAAGACATTAACTCATTTATTCTCATTTTAATTCATATTAGTAATTTTTAGTCTCATTTTGTGTTGTGGGAGATGACATTATATCTTTATGTGGAGAATTTTAATTAATATATTAATTTGAATATCATGTAGTATACATTAGGGTTAATCATTCTCCTTAATCCTTTTATAATTTTCAATATTAATACCTTCCAACCATCATCCTCTGGCTCATTTAGTCCAAAATGAAAATCCCCACTATTAACTGTTATGCTTTTATTTTTTCTTAGGAGAACGTAATTCCAATGCCAAAATTTGATAAGGTGATTGTACTAGGGGTATGATCATTACTAAATTAATATTGTTACACTAGGTGATGAGTGGAAAAATTACAGGTCAGGTAAATAAGAAAAGGCACAGATGTTGGTGAATGTTTGAAATAGTCAAGTGAAAATGTGAAAATGTATTGATTTTATCATTGGAAATGATGTTTCATTTTTTGATTAAATAATGTGTAGGATAAGTGTTTTAGAAATCATATTGTTTACCATGTGTTTATGGACTACAAAATATTGAAATTCTATTTTTAATATTTGGATCATTTTTAGATTGAATTATATATTTTGGTCATGGATGCCAAAAAATTTGACTGTGCGGGTGTTTGATATCTCTTTATTATATCAATATTTTCTTATGAATATATATATATATATATATATATGTTACATATTAAATGATTAAATTTTATTTCCCTAAATAATATTGATATTTTTTTATTCATATAATGGACAAGAATTTAGATCATATTATAGAATAGAAGGAAAATAAGGAACTAAAAGGAACATCACACAAAGCCTCTTCATAGCTTAGTGAAAAAATAGAAATTGATGATTACTTCAGGATATATGATAAACATTAAACAATTTCTAAACATAAAAAAGACCAAATAATTGTTATTTTATGTATGAATCATAGGGACCCCATTTTTTGACACAAAAAAAAATTGGTTCAATTTTCACTAGGGGAATACCCAAGACGAGATCCCAGTATATAAAAATGTGATTTCAGAAAAACGTAAAATTAATTCCAATCTAGGGAATAGAGAAGTCTCCACTCTGGAGTGGCTGGTGCAGGGTTCTGACTCAGATCTCTTCAAGGATAGGTTTCTTTTTTAAATTTCTTTTCTTTTTAATAATTGATGCAATGTTGGTTTTCAAATTTTTCTAAATCTACTTCTTTATTTACATTTGCTCAATTTTCTCCATTATATTATCACACATATTGGTTATGGTTTATTCATAATTTTTATGAGCTAGCAATTATCAACTTAATTAATAGGGGTAAATAGTAGTGGTGGTTCAACCCTAATGAATATATAAAATAAAAAATGTGCAACGCTGTTGATGGTAACTAGGCTTCAAAAAATTTCAATATCATCCTATTCCACTATTTATAGCTATTAAAAGTAAAAATTGAATGACCATTACCTATATGTTGAATATTAGTCTTAAAACTATAGCATATAAATGTTTCTTCATAGAATCTTAGCTTCATGCACTTTGGTGTTCAGTATTTTATCCACATGTTTTGGATTGGGTGTTTCAATATATCAATTTTTTATTATTACATGTTACACTCTCTCGTCCAAGTCAAGAAATGAGTCAACAATGATTTGATATCTACGTTTTCTTTTGTACTGATACCATTTTAGATATGGGTGATGTGGACATAAGAATACAACCCCTCCAAGACGTTATATTCATGGAATTATGCATTTATATTGTCATGAATGAATATTTTTGTATGAGATATGTGATTAAAATTACATGATAGAAATTAATTTTTATAGTATATATATAGTCATGTGATAGTATGGTTTATATTACTGTAATAACCTAAACCACTAAGGCCCACATGGACAATATAATGAAATTCTTCCAAAAACCCACGCCTTATTCCATTAGATCAGCAACTTGGGATATGTATTGATAATGAATAACTACTATGAGTTCCATTTTACTAATGAACCTACAAAAACAAACCAAATCGTCTCCTTTCAATATTGAAAAGGAATGTAATGTAAAAACAATATCATTATTGTAGTGCTAGTCAATGTACAATGGAATCTCAGCCTAGTACTATATGGGGTTCCACTCATTATGTGTAAATAGAGGACCTATGTAATAATAATATAGGGGATTACAATCTATACATTGATAATCCTCACCCTTGTGCCCTTGGGTGAATCCACTCATACTATTTCAAGGAGTCCATGGGACCCTCAATAGGAAATTGGAGTGGGATCCCAAACAAATCCTCTATGACGATCCTTCCTGATCACTATCATCATAAAGAGTAATCTAAATAATTATCACACTCAAACAATTAAATTCCATTTCTCATATCCCCTAAAAACACTACCATCATTTTTTATATGGAATACTATTCAATATATTCTACTCAAGTTAAAAATATGAGTCTAGATAGTGTAGGAACAAATAGAATAAATTTCCCAAAATTGTGGAACATAGGCTGTATGAGACCCACAAAGAGAGTGGTCCCTCTACACAACATGAATGTGTTCTCTTAAATACATATATCAAAGCCCATATCAACATACATGTCTTGTAATGTGGTTCACACTACATCTATCAAACACTATTGGCATTCTAGTGTCCCAGATCATGCCCATATTTTTTAATTTGTGATAGTGTACAATATAGTGAATATGGACATGAAAAACTACCATAAAATTATTGTGTACTCTCATAGTACAAGACATATCCTCATGCATGCAGTCCAGGGAATTTGAGAACTAAAAAATTCCTTGTCTGCTCTAGGAGGCTCACAAAATTTTTCAGCCTGGCCACATGGTTTGTGATCCTTATGTCCATCTGAAACCCTAGAGTCCGAGATAGTGGTACAAAATGGTTTGTGTAATTACATACACATTTTGTGAATTTAGGTTTTAGACAAGAAGATTTTTTTTCATTTGGGGAAAATATCTCCCACTTCATCAATGATTTACTATTGTTAAAAACTCAAAATCCACCTTATTTAATGGTAATGTCTCTGTCCATAAATTTACTTCCTCTCGTGAATGGAAATCTGAATACACCCTACCGTGAAATTCCCATAGAATCTATCTTTTCCCATATTTCAAGTTAAATTTGTACACTAGACACTATAACCCTTGAGGTCTCACCTTCATCGCGTAATATGTCCAAATATTTTTGAAAATCAACATCTTGATCATCGTTCTCTAATCCATACTGAATATGGGGGTTCAATCATTATTGAACCCTAGGGGATATATTAAACCATGAACATAAAGGAACAAGGTCAAAAACGATGTAGAGAAGTGCATACAAACATAGTAATCCATCATTTTTAAGGGTTATTGGACAGATATAACAGAAAATGGATGTTTAGGAGAGATATCAGGGATTATCAAATAAAAATTGATTGAAAAAATATAAATTTTTTGAGAAGACTAATACAAAGATCAAAATAACATAGAATAAAGAATAACTAAAAAATACATGATTGTAATTTAATTTTAGGTTGGAAACTGAAATTTAATATCCCTACAATGATTATGGATATATTTTTTGTTTGGAACACATTCTCTAATTATGTGTTTATCCATAAGCATTCATTGACATCCAATCCTCCTCAATCATTTCTTATTTCATAGTCTAATTCTTATTCACCATTGAAAACTATATGAATCCGATCTCAATGATCCAATTGTTATGATGTTATACCTAATCAAATACTCTTGAAACAATTATATATATGATACTTATGTTTGGTTATTATATAAATTAATTTTATTATTGAATTAATTTATACACATAACATACCCACCAACTGCTACTTCATATAAAAATATGGCGCTGACAAATATTAGTGCTTACCTAGGATAAAATTAAAATTTGATATTCCACCAGGGACTAATATTTTTGATATAAGGCTCAACACATGATATAACAAAATATTCTTAAAAAATAAAACATGCATAATATGAAAATAAATTATATTTATAAAATATCAATTACTGGTACCCAAATCCAAATAATATTTCATAGTCTTTGAACATGAATCTATAAATATTTCATAATATATTTCAAGGCTTGAAAAGGATAAAAGAGGGTCACTACATTATTCCCCCATGGATGTAATTTCATCATTAAAATGAAAAAAAACAAAACAAAATGGTCGTGATATTAAACTCTTGTCATCCTATATTACTCCCAAGAGATCTATGGAATTATCTCATAAATCCATATCACATTAACCATGTTAATTTTATATTATCATTGGATCCCCCACTATCAATCCTTAATTTCCACCATGTACACTACAAAGGTGGACCTATCCTAGATTTCCATAATGCCTCAGTCAGTAACATGCATTGGAACACAGATCTTTCTCCTTATCCATATTACATAAAACTCATATTGAACCCACTCCAACTACAAGGGTATGTATATGTACTTAAAAACCTCACTATGCATCCCTTTTATATCAGATGACCCAATGATTATATAGGATATCTTGAATTTCAGGTTGAACCACCATAATGTTAATTATGTGGAGACACTTAGAAAAACATTGTCCACTTGCTCAAACACTAAAGAAATATGTTTTCAGTATCCATAATGTTAATTATTTTTTCCTTTATTAATTAATTATATTCTCATTTATCACCTTAAATATCTCTATCATAGACTACACTATCTTGGGGCCAACTAGAGGTTCCTGGGCAATCATAATAAGGGGCATGGGTGTCCTAAAGGGTTCCACATACATGACCGAAACGGGTTTTCATTTCATCTATGGAGTGATAGATTTTTTTATAATAAATATTTATCATGGCTAGGTTATCCTTGTAGATCAAAAAATTTCCCAAAAGAAAATCCCTTAGCATATCCTCAAACCCATGGATATTGAACTCGTTCTACCCATTTTTTTGGGGTTGAAACCCCATGATCATCTACAAAGGAATCCATAATTCCTCAGATTGTCCTCTCCACATTGGTAACATAAACCCCACATCATAGTAATGGGATATAATTGATGGAACACCATGTTTTCAAATGATCATTTTCATGTACAACTCTCACATTTCATGCATTAAAATATAATCCAAAATGGAATTAAAGTGTTCCAAAATCATAATTTGATCAATTATCACCCAATTGGAATTGTGTGATCCTGATATATATGGAATTAAATTCACAACATCCATGGATATGTTAGCGCATTTCCACTCTCAGAGCTCATGATCCTATTTTAAACATGTTGAAACTTGATTCTTAGCCTCCACCATCTAACATATGAGACATCGAGAGATGAACCAATAAAAAAATAATTTCATTTAATCCCACCAAATTTATATAAAAAATTATATATACATATTTCCCAAATCAATATCTTCAACCAAAAGAGATATGTGTAACTCCCTCATTACCTCCTCTCACGTTACGACTAGAAGCAACATCTCTTCCTGGAAATGGAAGATGTTTTCCCCTCATCAAGAAAATATATCTACTTAATATCTTAAAGATATGAATTCATAAAGATCCTCACAATAGATTTATCCCAACTGAATTTTCCACACACAATGGATAAGTAGAGACGAAAACACCATTGACTTAAGATATGATAAACATCTCTCCTCCCTTTGGTTAAACTATAATGAATCCAACATCCCAAATTCCCCCTCAACCAAACTAGAATGGGACTTCATGGTAAGGGAATCTTCCAACACATTTCACATTCCAGTAGTATTGTCTATATCAAGGCCATTTTTTGGTAGGATCATCAACCATTCCCACAATAAATGTTTCAAATTACTCAACATGAAAATATTCCTCATACTCTAAAGGTGTCGGTAAACAAAAAGATAACAGTCACATCAGATAGTGTCCCCACACCATCTGATTAATGACTAGCCACTTTCAACTCTAGGTCATGAGTATCCTTGATCTTACCATGGTTTCTCAAATTCAAAGACACGTATTTTATCACTTCTATCATCTATATCAAAAATAAGTCATTCCGTATTATAGAGGAATAATAATACACTACACACATCAAGTTATCCACTAGTAATTTCCAAATTGTTGGACTAATCATCCTCTACCTAAAAAACATAAAAGGTGATACGAAACTACTCAATCCAATTATTTATGTTCCATTTTTTCATCATGGAAATTAATAGTGATGTAATCCCAGATAATTATTCCAAATTAATCATGTAATACCCCACAAATCCATGAAAATTATACACCTAAAAATATTCTAGTGGGGATCCCACAAAACAAATACATTAATATTCACTATGACTATAACTAATATATTATTAGATAATAAATTCCATATGAAGTGAACATCAAGGATTTAAAACAGTAACATTGAGATTTTATCAGAATGCCACTTCTCCATGAGTATGTCTAGAACGATCCTCACATTCTTCGCTTGGTCATCGTCTCAAGTTGTGTAAATGTGTATTTCATCAATGAATAATACAAAAAAATCAGTTATTGTTTGGTTAGAAGATCTGATTCATCTAAGACATAAACACAACAACATAATTTATCACACCTAAATTCACCACTAGTAACTCATATTTTCCTTATCAAGGTCAAAATGATTTATTTGGAATATCACCCTTGTGAACCCACAACTAGAGATAGCAAGACCTGATATTGATTTTCATTAATGAAATCATTCAAAAAAATGATCAAATAATTTGTCACTATAATTCTGGGGTTACTTTTTCATAATCTTATCTTGGTTACAGAAATGATAATCAACAAAATGTTGAATGACCCTGACATCCTTTTTTATGAACAAATCTAGAGTATCTTATGCGGACAAACTATGTTTGATAAAGGACTTCTCTTGATGTTCATCCATCAACTCGATAAAATCCATGAGTGCAGTAGGGACCATATGATATCGTGTAGATGATTTGGGTGTTTCTTGGGGGTGAATGTTAATGAAAAAGTCAATCTACCACCTTTGAATGATTCCCAAAAACTCATGACCAATGATTTCCATATAGTAATCCATTATCAAGGGAATCATAACAATTGAATATAATACTATGTCGAAGAATAAAACCTCAAAAATAAAGGGTGATATGATACAAATTCCTACGCACAAGACCCACCCACTCGTCCAACATATCTCTCCCACCCATAAATAAGAATCTCATCCCATACATCTATATGTATTTAACATGTCTATAGTGGTAGTAAACCTCACCCTGAAACATGGTTAAACATTTGAAGCCCAATATGATGTCCTCAAATTTTTTCATAACAACCCACAACTCCTATAATAAACTCTCTCTACCATGTAATAGATTCGACTGATAATAAATAATATATATCAAATAATCACACCTAGTCATAACCTCATGGAAAAGACAGTGTGATATAGTCTAAATGGGGAGCACTAGAACTTATAAAAGAGATAAAGAAATGATGGAGTAACTCATAGCTATGTCTACAAGTATTGGATGAAGGTTTCAATAAACATAGATCATACCTCATATCATCTAATATGATGATGAGGAATAATAACGCATAAAATCTAAATAAATGTGGCACCGACCACCTGCCCACTCAACCTAGAAGTTCAATCTAGTGGCGGTGGTATATGTACATCATAAGTATTATCCCAACTAGTATATCACCCTCTCAGGGCCCCACTTACACATCAACCAGGCTGATTTCCCTGAAGGACTCTATGGCTATGGCTTGGATAACCTTAATCACAGTGTTTCATATACTACGATAGTCCTACCATTTTTTCAATGACCTCCTCTGTAACACCCCAAGTAAATAAAGAATATGAAATTTTCACATTTATCCATATTTGTGAATAAAATATTAATATTACTTTAAAGGGGATGCTATGCTCGAGGGCATACCCAATACGCAACAACGAGTTTCTTGGAAATCTTACGTTGCACTCTAATAATAAAATAATATTATTTTAAATGGTAGTTAATGCCTAGCCGTTGTAATGGCGGGAATGAACATAACTAACAACAAAATGATTATATATGTTTGTTAAATATGTTTACTTTTTACAATAAATGTTAGAGGAATAAAAATGTGAATGAATTCAATTTTTAAGCGTAAAAATTCTAATGTTCTTTAGAAGGTCGATTAACCGCATTTTGATGGAGAACCTATTTTAAATCCACTTTTTGAAAATTTTATGTGTTATATTTGACAAAATAAAATTCTTCTTTAGAATAGAGACATCAAAATTTACATTGTTTAAATTTTTGGTATCTTTCCGATAAAGTTCATTTTTTAATGAATAGTGAAAAATATTGTATTTTAATTCAAAACCGCTTTTTAATCTAATATATTTATATTATTGGATTATCTTTTGAATTGTTACTAAAGTTAAAATAGATTATATTTTTAACATTTAATACAATAGTGGTCATTGGAGTTAATTTCAGTTTGAAATTGGACTTAAACTAGTGTCAATCTTTTAATAGATATTGTTTCATAGAAACACGCTATTTGTTTTGACAGCGGGAATTAATTATTAAATTAATTAATGAAACTTATATGTTTTGAATTTTTTAATATAGACATCATTTTTGAGTTCGGAATATCAAATATAGCTTAGGGTGAATTTTTGGTATTTTTCTGAAAAACTTCAATTTTTGATGAATAGTGAAACCACTAAGTGGTAGTTAAAGAAACTGATTTTTCGTTTAAATGAAACTTTTCCACCTCTGTGTTTTGAATTTCAAAAATCTGACATACATGGTTTTCATTAGGAAGTAAAATTTGGTTCAATGGGATTAAAATAATTTTTTGGTGAATAGTAACTTTAATGTTCTTAATCGCGATTAGAGGTAATTAGTGTAATTTAAGGTAAAAATAATGTTTTAATAATGTGAAATGATCGAGAAACATGTCCTACCCTCTTTGGATGTGTCATGTCCTACCAAGAAAAACCATGGGTCAACTTGGGGACCCCATGGAGCCACTTTGGTTGGAAAATGACGTAAATAACTTTTTATTTAATGTTAAAATAAAAATGTCACAAGCATGAAATGTTTCACTAAAACAATTTTTAAATGGGGTTATAAAACGCATATTTTTTACTATAAATATTCATTATAAATATAAAAAGATTTTATAAATCATGATAATTTTTTATAATTTTTAGACATTAAATAAATTAAATTATTTATGACATCATGATGATGCAGCGATTACCTCATTAATAAAGGATTTAAATAAAATGAAAAGATAATGTTAAAAATATAACATACACTTATAAAAAACCTATTGTATGAGTATATTTCGAACCCTTACCACCTTATCCTCGAAATAAATCAATATGGTACCTTTAAAATCCGAAACTCATTTGAAAATAAAGTAACATTTTGTAACTTTACAAGAGTTCCCCTCCTCTCCTCTTATAAAAGGCCCCCACCTCTACCACCATACCCACACCTCTCAAGCCTTTGGCTCAGCCAACCCTGGCTCATTTTTTCTCTCCACATCACTCTCTTACTCCTAGAAGCCTCCCTTTGGGCAGAAGTTTTCCCAATGAAGCCTTTGAGCTCAAATCCAAAAGAGTTACCCGATTTTAAGGTAATATCTTCACCTGTGTTCTTTTGTTTCAATTTGATTATCCAACCCCCTAAAATCTTTTTATTCATTTATTTTGTAACAACTACAGTATCATAAATATACTAGGATGTTGTTATATGAAGCATTCGAGCTACACTTATACACAGTTACATCAAATGGTTAAAGTACATACTGTTTCTGTGGATGGCGAATTTTTGCCTCACGAAACGATGATTGTTCACCACTTATATAACACATTAAAAGGTGGACATTAAGATGTCACTATATTTATATATGATATATGATATGTTTATGTTTTATTTAAGCTTATGTATTTTTCTTTTGTGGCATACCTTTATGATTTCCATTGTGGGTAAACACGATAATTTCATTTTATGAAGTGCAGACTACCGCCCCCTCAAAGTGATTTGATTCGTTAATGCCTTATGTGGGATGTATAAATGATGTATTTAAAGTTATTATATATGATTTATTTTACATATAAATGATGAATGTAATTATGTAATTAAAATATACATAACTCTCATTTAGTTTTAATTCCATTAATATGACATAGAAATGAATGTAGCGTTCATGCGTACGCACGACTTACCGTCTCCATTAACGTTGCATTTCATTTCATTCCTCTAAATGATTATGTAATATTATAAATAAATTAATATTATGGATATATATGATATATATTATATCCAAATCATGAATAGCATTCTGGATATAATGAACCTTTGGACACATGAACAATATGTAATTGTAAGAAGTCCACATTCGACTTAAGAACCAAATATCGACAAAACAAACATTATTAACTTAAATGATTACATAATGTTTTTAACATGGCAATAAGTGATATAAAAGGAATAATGAACTTGAAAAAGGTTCTTATGAAAGTATAAATTAACTCAAGTTTATTATTCTGGACGATAAAGAACGATCGAGTCAAGTCGGACCCAAGGTAAGGGATCATACTCCTCTCTTTCTTTTTAAGTACACTTTTTTATGTCATTCCATTTAAACTCATCTTTATTGTGATTGTGATGTTATTTTATATTACTCTTACTGTAATTTTTATGTTCATATGATGAGAGACCCTATTCTCTCTCATCAATCCATTTTGGATGTTTTGAGTGGTGCCGTTAGGCTGCCGAATTTTCGTAAGGGATCCTACTCCTCTCTTTCTCATTAAGTACTCTCCTTTATGTCACTTCTTTTAAGATAAAATTTTTTATGATGGGGGATGTTATTTTATATTCCTCTTGTGGTACATTTTATTGAAATATGATGAGAGACCCTATTTGGTCTCATCAATCCATTTTTGGAAGTTTTAAGTGGCGCCGTTAGGCTGCCGAGTTTTCGTAAGGGATTTTTCATCTCACTTTTATTCCCATGAGATTTATGCTACATTTGCCACAATTTCCTTTGAGTGGTGTATGTACTGACCATTATTTCACTCATTGTGTAATATACTTTCATTTATGAGTATTTACATCGATTTTGTATTGTCCTTCTTTCACGGGGTGTATGTTTCGAAAGATACTCATGTTTGTAAGGGAACCTTTAACCCTCCTCTTTTTAAAAGACTTATTTTTTTATGTATTTTAATTCACATAAAATTATGTTGGGATATGTTCTTATATATCCTTAGTTATTTAAATTATATTTCCAAGTGATGAGATACCCTTTTTATATCTCATCAACTCATTTTCTGAATTTTGTAGTGACGCCGTTAGGCTGTCAAATTTTTGCAAGGGAACTTCTTAACCCAATTTTGATTCTTTGGGATAAGCTTGTACTCCATGAATATGTCGTTCTATGAATATGTGTGAATAACCTCTGATTTTTTTACACTTAATATCCACTTATATTTGGTGTATTAGTTTGTCACACATAATTATGTAATTGATTTATCCTTAATACAAGGATACCGTCTTTGAATGGGACTTCGTCTCAATCTCCTTTCATTGAGGAATATTTTGTTTTATAAAAAACCTACTTTTATACGGTTTATAAACCCCTTTTACTTTTACGTCTATCCGAAAGGAATCTTTTTTATACAAATACTTTTACTAAACGACAAAAGGGAATATTTTTGTCGTACGTATACGGCGACAATGACTTCTCTACTGCCGTGAACATTATTTGAGTTTCGGCTTCCTCTACAAGCCATAACTTTTCATTAAAAGAAAAATCAATACCATGTTTTACTTTTCTTTTATTTTGGTATTGAAAATGTTTTTCATAATTTTTTTATATCAATGTGTTGTATTGATATCTTTTGATTGAAAAGTGTAAATGTTATGCTTCCTTTATTCATGTTTTATGTGATATGATAATGTTATGGTTCTTGGGTATTATTATGAAGACGGGTGGTTCCGTGATAAAATAAGGGCAGGTGAGCCCGATATAGCTCTCCAATGCATTGGGTAATGCAAAGGGGTAACAAGTTAAGGTTTCTCCGAAGAGATTTAGGGAATATACTGTGATTGGTATTCCAAACGTAACCAAGAGGGTTACTCCCTACATAATAATGTTATGATTTCCTCAAGTTACCTTTATGTATTATGATTTCTATGATTAATTGATGATTTTATGAGGTATGTTAAAGTGCTTATGTTTTATGGGTAAAGTATGATTTCATTCTTATGTATACATGTACTCATGTTTCCTTTCAATATTTTTATATCCCTTATTGAGATTTTTATGCTCATCCCATGTTTTTGAAATGTTTTTCACAGGTCAAGGGAAGTGTACATGATATGATGATAGTGTCAAGGAAATGTCAAGAAAAAATCAATGTTTTATTTTAAATATGTTTCCGTTGATGGGAACAATGAATACTATCTTTTATGTAACCACTTTTTTAAATGTGGAAAGTAATGCATGTTTTATGATCTAATTATCTAAAACTCTAAACCTGAAAATATCCTCAGTGTGTAATATTGTAATAACTCAAGATTAAGTAAGTTTTAAGGCCGGGGCCTTATAGTTGGTATCAGAGGTCGGTTTAGATAACTTTAGAGGATAGGGTATTCTCAAAGCATAATTGACATTAACATAATGGTTAGGATTTCAGAAAGAGTCCTAGTTTTAGATAAAGTGAATGAGTAAGTATATCTTAGTGTTTATCTTACTCATTAGTAGATGATGGTTTTTTTGATATACTCAAACTTACTTTTCTGTTTTTAGTGAATGAATGGATCTAGTAGGCACAAAAGTGACAATAGGTTTGAAGGAAACTGTGGTGGTTCTCTGATTAAGAGACCGGATGAAATGGGGAATTCAATGAGGAAACTCGTGGTTGTTCTAAACCAACTATCAAGGATTCATGATCAACCACTTGTACCTTGGTATGTTCTATAATGCATCATATACGAGATGACCAATCAATGTGGAAGTTCAGGTAATAATTATAAAGGTAACCATTAGGGTTTATATGAACCTTACTTTTGAGGTAATTATGGGTTATTATATATTATGATGGAAAATGAAAGGCATGAGATAAAATTGAGGTTAAAATATGTTATGATTATTTTTGAATAATTTATCTCCTTTTGGGGAATGATTTAAGAATTATATAGTTTTGGTAAAAGGACAACACACAGACCGTGTGATAACCCGTCGCGTTGGACAAAGCTACGGGAATCGAACCCACATCCAAAGTGCAACCGGTATTTATTGCCTACCATTGGACTACGTGAAGTCCCTGGTTAGTTTGACTAATTATTTTTAGTTAGATGATTTTAGGAATCAAGAGTAAGTTTATTTTGGGATATCTATGGAAATGATTAACCTATCATCGAGGATATGTGATTAGGTTAATTATTTTCAATATGAGAATTTAAGAGCAACTGATGTTATTTGGAGATAAAAGTTAATTTGTACCTTGGAAGACTATGTTATTAAATCCTTAAAATATTTGGGTTTCAATCTTAGTTTGGTTTACTTTGAAGAATTTTATGGACAATTGTTTATCAAATGGTCTTGGTTGAACTTTGGGGGTTTTTGGACAAATTTTGGAGATTAAGAATGGATTTTCTTTTTATAAAGGATTATACTTTTGTGTATTATCTGATCTTATACTAAAAATTTTGGTTTTGGATTTTGTCTAAAGACATGGGAAATATATAGTTCTCTTTTGTGGATTATTTGATTCTCAAGAAGTTGATTATAGTACTCTTAATGCGAACAATTCTTCCTAAATACTAGTCTTTTGGAGAAAATATGAGTTTGATTAAGGAACCTAGTAAAAGTTTAAAGTCTACGTGACAAGTAAGTATGTTTCATTATGATTTATTTAAGCTCAAAAATAAATTCATCAATGAAGAGTAACTTAAAACAAAAATGTTGTATGTTATCTTTTCCTACTGGGGAATCGAATACCGTTTAACCCATCACAATTTTGTGATTTTCTTATGGTTAAATTTCTCCTATACATGTTTACTATCACTCTCCATCAGATCATGACCCTTTGTTTTTTTCCTCCATGACCATATTTTTCATACTTTGAATACTACTATGGGTTAACTCGGGTGACCTTTTTACTTATCTTTCTTTATTTTAAAGTTGTTGTTTTACTGACTCTTGATCCGATGTGGGATTTTCAATGAAGTTTCCAAGCCCAATTTTAAAATTGCGAGGAAGCAATTCCCAAAAGGGGGGAAGGATGTAACACCCCAGGTAAATAAAGAATATGACATTTTCACATTTATCCATATTTGTGAATAAAATACTAATATTACTTTAAATGAGATGCTATGCTCGATGGCGTACCCAATACGCAACAACGAGTTTCTTGGGAATCTTACGTTTCACTCTAATAAGAAAATAATATTATTTTAAATGGTAGTTAATGCCTAACCGTTGTAATGGTGGGAATGAACAGAACTAACTACAAAATGATTATATATGTTTTTCAAATATTTTTACTTATTACAATAAATGTTATAGGATTAAAAATGTGAATGAATTCAATTTTTAAGCGTAAACATTCTAATGTTCTTTAGAAGGTCGACTAACCGCATTTTGATGGCGAACCTATTTTAAATCCACTTTTTTAAAATTTTATGTGTTATATTTTACAAAATAAATATCTTCTTCAGAATAGAGACATCAAAATTTACTTTGTGTAAATTTTTGGTATCTTTTCGATAAAGTTCATTTTTTAATGAATAGTGAAAAATGTTGTATTTTAATTCAAAACCTCTTTTTAATCTAATATATTTATAAGATTAGATTATCTTTTGAATTATTCTTAAATTAAACTTATATTATATTTTTACCATTTAAGCCAATAGTGGTCATTGGAATTAATTTCACTTTGAAATTGGACTTAAACTAATGTCAATCTTTTAATAGATATTGTTTCATAAAAAGACGCTATTTGTTTTGACAGTGGGAATTAATTATTAAATTAATTAATGCAACTTATATGTTTGGAATTTTTTAAAATAGACATCATTTTTGAGATCGGAATATCAAATATAGCTTAGGGGGAATTTTTGGTATTTTTTTGAAAAACATCAATTTTTGATGAATAGTGAAACCACTATGTGGTAGTTAAAGAAACTGATTTTTAATTTAAATGAAACTTTTCCACCTCTGTGTTTTTAATTTCAAAAATCCGACATACATGGATTTCATTAGGATGTAAAATGTGGTTCAATGGCATTAAAATAATTTTTTGGTGAATAGTAACTTTTATGTTCTTAATCGCGATTAGAGGTAATTAGTGTAATTTAAGGTAAAAATAATGTTTTAATAATGTGAAATGACCAAGACACATGTCCTACCCTCATTGGATGTGTCATGGACGACCAAGAAAATCCATGGGTAATCTTGGGGACCCCATGGAGCCACATTGGTTGGAAAATGTCATAAATAACTTTTTATTTAAAGTTAAAATAAAAATGTCACAATGATGAGATATTTTACTAAAACAATTTTTAAATGGGGTTATACAAGTCCTATTTTTGACAATAAATATTCATTTGAAATCTAAAACGATTTCCTACATCATTATATTTTTTGTATAATTTTTAGACATTAAATAAATTAAATTATTTATGACATCATGATGATGCTGCGATTACGTCATTAATAAAGGATTTAAATAAAATGAAACGATAATGTTACAACTATAACTTAAACTTGTCAAAAACCTATTGGATGAGTATATTTCTAACCCTTACCACCTTATCCTCAAAATACATCAATTTGGGACCTTTAAAATCCGAAACTCATTTGAAAATAAAGTAACATTTTGTAACTTTACAAGAGTGACCCTCCTCTCCTCTTATAAAGGCCCCCACCTCTACCACCTTACCCACACATCTCAAGCCTTTGGCTCGGACAAACCCTTCTCATTTTTCCTCTCCACATCTCTCTCTTACTCCTAGAAGCCTCACTTTGGGTAGAAGTATTCCCAAGGAAGCCATTGTGCTCAAATCAAAAAGAGTTACCCGATTTTATGGTAATGTCTTCACTTGTGTTCTTTTGTTTTATTTTGCTTCTCCAACCCCCTAAACTCTTTTTATTCATTTATTTTTTAACAACTCCAGTATCTTAAATATACTAGGATTTTTTTATATGAAGCATTTGAGCTACACTTACACACACGTACATCAAATGGTTAAAGAACATACTGTTTCTGTGGATGACTAATTTCTGCCTCACGAAACGATGATTGGTCAACACTCATAT
The DNA here is from genome assembly GCA_963277665.1 of Viscum album. NCBI lineage: Eukaryota > Viridiplantae > Streptophyta > Magnoliopsida > Santalales > Viscaceae > Viscum > Viscum album. The sequence goes on from OY728156.1 coordinate 326,047,005, forward strand.
AACACCATAAAAGGAGGCCATTAAGATGTCACTATATTTATATATGATATATAATATGTTTATGTTTTACTTAAGCTTCTGTATTTTTCTTTTGTGGCATACCTTTATGGTTTCCATTGTGGGTAAACACGATAATTTCATTTTAGGAAGTGCGGACTACCGCCCCCTCAAAGTGATTTGATTCGTTAATGCCATATGTGGGATGTATAAATGATGTAATTAAAGTTATTATATATGATTTATGTTACATATAAATGATTAATATAATTCTGGAATTTAAATATACATACCACTCATTTAGTTTTAATTCCATTAATATGACATAGAATTTAAAGTCGTGTTCATGTGTACGTACGGCTTACCGTCTCCATGAACGGTGCATTTCATTTCTTACCTATAAATGATTATGTAATATTATAAATACATGTATATTCTGGATATATATGATATATATGATATCCAAAACATGAATATCATTCTGGATATAATGAACCTTTGACCACACGAACAACATGTAATTGTAAGAAGTCCACTTTCGACTTAAGAACCAAATATCGACAAAACAAACATTATTAACTTAAATGATTACATAATGTTTATAACATGGCAATAAGTGATATAAAAGGAATAATGAACTTTAAAAAGGTTCATAAGCAGGTAGAAATTAACTCATGTTTATTATTCAGGATGTTAAAGAACGATCGAGTCAAGTCAGACCCGAGGTAAGGGATCATACTCCTCTCTTTCTTTTTAAGTACACTTTTTTATGTCATTCCTTTTATGCTCATATTTCTTGTGATTGTGATGTTATTTTATATTAATCTTACTTTAATTTTTATGTTCATATGATGAGAGACCCTATTCTCTCTCATCATTCCATTTTGGATGTATTGAGTGGCGCCGTTAGACTGCCAAATTTTTGTAAGGGATCCTGCTCCTCTCTTTTTCTTTAAGTACTCTCCTTTATGTCACTTCTTTTAAGATCCCCTTTGTTATGATGGGGGTGTTATTTTATATTCCTCTAGATGTAAATTTTATTTTAATATGATGAGAGACTCTATTTGGCCTCATCAATCCATTTTTGGAAGTTTTATGTGGCGCCGTTAGGCTGCCGAGTTTTCGTAAGGGATTTTTCATCTCACTTTTATTCTCATGAGATTTATGCTACATTTGCCACAATTTCCTTGGAGTGGTGTATGTACTGACCATTATTTTACTCATTGTGTAATATAATTTCATTTATGAGTATTTACATCAATGTTTTATTGTCCTTCGTTCACGGGGTGTATGTTTCGAAGGATACCCATGTCGGTAAGGGAACCTTTCACCCTCCTCTTTTTAAAATACTTCTTTTGTTATGTCTTTTAATTCACATAAAATTATGATAGGATATGTTATTCTATATCCTTATTGATTTAAATTTTATGTCCAAGTGATGAGATACCCTTTTTATCTCTCATCAACTCATTTTATGAATTTTGTAGTGACGTCGTTATGCTGGCAAATTTTTGCAAGGGAACTTCTTAACCCAATTTTGATTCTTTCGGATAAGCTTGTACTCCTTGAATATGTTGTTCTATGAATATGTGTGAATATCCTCTGATTTTTTTACACTTAATATCTACTTATATTTGGTTTATTAGTTTGTCATGCATAATTATGTAATTGATTTATCCTTAATCCAAGGATACCGTCCTGGTATGGGACTTCGTCTCGATCTCCTTTCATTGATGCATATTTTTTTTATACACAACCTTATTTTATACGGTGTATAAACCCCATTGAATTTTACATTTATCCGAAAGGAATCTTTTTTATACAAAGCGTTTTACTAAACGACAAAAGGGAATGTTTTTGTCGTACGTATGCGGCGACAATGACTTCTCCACCGCCGTGACCATTATTTGAGTTTCGGCTTCCTCTACAAGCCATACCTTTTTTTAAATGAAAAATAAATACCATGTTTTACTTTTCATTTATTTTGGTATTGAAAATGGTTTTCATAATGTTTTTATATCAATGTTTTGTATTGATATCTTGTAATTGAAAAGTGGAAATGTTATGTTTCCTTTATGCATGTTTTATGTGATACGATTATGTTATTGTTCTTGGGCATTATTATGAAGACGGGTGGTTCTGTGATAAACTAAAGGCGGGTGAGCCCGATATAGCTCTCCAATTCATTGGGTAACGCGAAGGGGTTAAACGTTAAGGTTTCTCCGAAGAGATTTAGGGAATACACTTTGATGAGTATTCCAAACATAACCAAGAGGGTTACTCCCTACGTAAGAATGTTATTAATGCCTCAAGATACCTTTATGTCTTATTATTTCTATGATTTATTCATTATTTTATGAGGTATGTTAAAGTGCTTATGTTTTATTGGTAAATTATGATTTCAATCTTATGTATACATGTACTCATGTTTCCTTTCCATATTTTTATATCCCTTACTGAGATTTTTATGCTCATCCCATGTTTTTGAAATGTTTTTCACTGGTCAAGGGAAGGGTACATGATATGATGATAGTTTCAAGGAAGTGTCAAGAAAGAATCCATGTTTTATTTTAAATATGTTTCCGTTGATGGGAAAAATGAATACTATCTTTTATGTAACCACTTTGTTTAAATGTGGAATGTAATGCAAGTTTTATGATCTAATTCTCTAAAACTCTAAACCTGAAAAGATCCTCAATGTGTAATCTTGTAATAACTCAAGATTAAGTAATGTTTAAGGTCAGGGCCTTATATACTCAACATGTTTATTCATGAAATCATGTTCCATGTGAAAAAATCCATCACATGAATATCATTTTCCCTCTCAATTATGAAATGTTCCCTGATTAAAAACATTCAATGCATGTCTACACGACAGATACCATCCATGATTATGTCTCCTACATGAATATCCCATAAACTAACACCTTTTTGAATATATAGGTAACTAAGCCTCCTGATTACGACAACATGATATAACTGTATGGTTTCCCTCAGATTTAAATCTCTCTATCACAAGTTCATTCTCTATCACTCAAGAATATATTGGAATGAATAGGGTTACGACACTATCCTGGAATTCTATAAAGAGTCGCATGTCAAACATCAATAATTGTAAATAACCACCATGATCCTTGTTAAGATAGAACTTCATTATTTTAATTAATATCCTTTCATTCGCAAATAATTTAATTCTACAATTATGTAACTCCATAATATCCTAGATACCATCCTTACAGAAGAAAATTAGTTATTACTCCTCAAAAAATAGTGTATGGATGTTGAAAAATTAGTGTGTCATCTCCTCATGGGTATGAATAACCAAAGTCCACCATCACATAGATTCTTTGTAAAAAATAGTACCTTCTAGTTAATCCATCTAAATTATTAGTATTTAATTCTTCATAAATATATGAACCACCAATTAATTCCAATCATATAATACTCGGGGTTCTAGATCACCCTAGCACCTTTGTGTTCTCTAATGATGTAATGTATGGAGTTCACTAACCTAACATGAATCCTCAACATGAAATACTGGAAGTAACTGAATATCAATAATATAGGGTTATGAAACATAAAAACCTAGAGGGAAAAAATATTCAGATGTTCCCTAAACTGAGGCCCTGTCACTCATTAAATCTTCTTCACAATCTTGAATTGGTAACATGATTAGTTGTCTTTGTAGAGTTATCTTGAATGTAATAATGTTGTACCGTAGTCCAATGAGCATATATATATGGGGTTCTAACTCATAAAAATCCTTAAAAGACTCAATCCTATATGATTCATGTCCAGTTTTCTCTAAATCCAACATCACATTCATCCATGTCAAAATAAATGTAGATAGATTCATTATCTATTGAAAAGTCAGGCACCACACAAACACTCAATTCTATGATCTTAATTCTACTATTGAGACACTCAGAAACAATTGACCTATGATCCTAATCAATCATCATATGTGGAAAAAAATTAAACACTATCACAAGGATGAACCACCATTGATACACTCTATAATGAATATACCTAGTGGGGATCTCCTGGTTGGGTAATGGTCAGGACTCTATAACCCCTATCCTACCTCTAATAGTCTAGGGGTAGTCGACGAGTTCCAAGAGTTGTAGATGTATTGGAATGGATATTTCTAATGAACCAAAATGCACGTACCCATTCATGCATATAAAATATATCTAATGAATGTACTGTAAAAATATTTAACATCTAATGATAAACCAGAAATGAAATAAATTCTATATAATGAATTAGATTATATTTGAATAAATCCTTGTGTAAATTGGTAAAAATATAATCCCAACCATAAATTCAATCCCAACATTAAAAAACTAGAAATAATGAATACAAAGAGAGACCTACGCATGAAGTCTATCCTAGACAACCTTACATGATCTATGCACTCGGGTATCCTTAAAGACCGTTTAAATCACCATCGATATGACCTTCATCTACAAAACAAACAACACATGTGGGAAAACACCATATAGGTGTTTGTATGTACAATCCGGCTAGGACACCCTGAAGAATGAATAGAGATAAATAGAAGACATGACTGATATATTAGGATCTACCAAAATAAAGAGGTATATGAGACCTAACCATATATATATATATATATTCTCATACTATAAACCTAGAAGTTATATAAATAGGATCTCCATCTCTCATCCCAACCCTGGATGAAAAATCTTCTTATATCTCAAATTGTCTATCAAGATTCCCAACATCTCATTCTTATGTCTGATGAATTCGTAAGGAGGAAACAGACCTAACCACATTCCCACATCCCTAGATAAAAAAAATCTCAAATAGATATTGTACATTTTACCTAGTATGATATTATGATTCCACTATTAATAATTATTGAGAACCTACTCCCTATAATGTTGGTTGGAATAAACTCAATGGAAGGATAGATTTTCCATCCAATGGGACAACAAGTGGATGCCTATACAATTATGGAGGTCCTACTCCCCAAAATTATAGGGTATTCCTTTCAGTATGAATCAATAGAGTACCCACGACCATGTGAATCATAATGTTTTCAATCAATGTATAGAGAACTAGTGGACATGTGTGGTGTGGGGTACTACGTGGTAATAATAAATATAGTTCCCACAACATATTATGGCAGTGGTATGCTGCTCTATATATTGAGAAGATGAGACCTATTTTCATAGCGGTTTAAACATAGTGTGTAGAGGACCCATACTGTAGTTCCATATGGGGGTCCACTCAAATTGGTGAAGGCGGTATGGAAGAATCAAAACATTGTATGAAATATGGGTTTCTAACCCCATCTTCTCTCTAATGATCCTCCATATTCATTATGATAATTATGTGTCACCTGAATAAGTTTAATTCTCTAAAAAGTACACACCAAATCCAAAAATTCACTAATAATTAAACCATAATGTCCCCGACATGAACTACTCCAGATAAGATACTCATGAGACAAAATTCATTTCAAAATTTTGGTTATATGAAAGGTATATGATTTCCAAAAAATGGATGTACATTGTATGTATGTGACCCACACAACATGTGGTATCACTCTTCTATCTATTTATCTTCTCCTCTATATATGGATTTCATTCCATGTCTCCATACAAAAAATTTAATTGGGGACATAGAACATGTCTCAATCAAATAAATTTTACCCATGTGTTTTTATCCATGACAATGTTCATTGGGTTCTGCGTTTATACCCGGTCGTCTACCGTTCAATTCCCAGGTACGAGCGTATTCGCATGTACCCTCAGAGGGCACATCATGTCCTCCAATATGGGGTACTTTCCATGTGTCACCTAGCCCAAAAAAATGGCCACCCATGTAAGGACACATGTCTGAGGACCTGGACACTTGGATTGTGATCCTTAAATCTGCTTGAAACCTTAGCACCATAGCCATGGGTACTATGCCCCATGATTTCTTCACAGTACATGTCAGGTAGTTGGGTATTCAATAAAGTTTCATCTTTTGATAACTAATCCTAGATTTTTGGCTTTCACAACAATTATCATTAGTTGACCATTAAATATATCTCATATTCTGAGTTAGTTGTGTCGAACATTTATTTTTTTATCTTTTATTGGACAATAATTAGAATACAACCCCCTAACATGATTCTGGTAGCGTCTACCATGCATCTCCCATTTTCTGACATCAGTGTTCTAGATTCCAGATCAACAATGGTATCTACATCATCCAACATGTTTTCATAATCCATCTGAAAATAATACTCATGGTAATAATTCTCAAATCCATCATGAATCCGGGGGATTGATCATGCCCAAACACAACATGGAAAAGTCGAAAAACAACCGGATAGGCTAATGACGAAAACATGAACAACGATACATATAATTTTCGAAGAAATAATTTATCTATTTTTTTACAAGAATAATTGAATTGATGATTTCAATATAATGATTTCTAGGAGTCAAATAATTACATATTTAATATAAAGTGATTCACTGAATATAAATTTATTGAATGAGATTAGTTGAAGATCCAAATATTACAGATTAATGAATTATAAATAAAATCTATTCTCAGATATTAAATTAATGGTAGAATCCATAATTAATAAGATCTACCAAGATTATACAACAATTTTGGATGAATAACATGTTTATTATAAATGTGAGGATCCCACTACATTCAATGTGTAACGCCCCGACCGTAGTTACCTAGAGTCGGTGCATTATTACATGACATTGCAATGATCACAAGAAAGATCAAATCTCGAAAGACCGATTGGTTTAGTAGCCTTGGAAACACCAGATATATTCATAAGGTTTACATTACATAATAAAATGAAAACTACAACAACATAGTCTCCATAGTCCACACTTTTATCCCCTCACACTATCCCTGCAGGTCATTCATAAATTACTTCTTCACATCCTGGGAAAAATAAAACATAGAAAAGGGGTGAGCTCAAATGCCCAGTAAGAATAACAATATAGTGGAAACTTTCATAAATAAGAATAAACATTTAAGGCAATGTATAACTAAAACAAAACCCTTTTAAACTTGAACTTCAACATAGTATGGCAAAAGTAAAATGAAATAATTCCATTTACTTATTCACATGGATAGTCTACTAATCGAATAATCACATGAAATATCAATAAACACTTTCATAATGATGGAATGCATAATGCTAGACTTTCATAACCACATATCCAAGGCCTCGTGCCAAGACTACAAATAAGATTTTTTCAAGGGCTTATGCCAAGACACTAGTTTGTCCCATGAGACCTACCGATGCATCGAGGAGCTATAGCGGGCTCTACCCGTCACATATTATGTCCAATGCATTCCCATATGAAAATGTTTAAACATAACATAAACTTTCGTATTAAAACTAGCACACGAAATGTAAATACTTCATCCATAAACCATGAAAATAACATATACATAGTCAAACATATTGCAAAACCTTCAATAAAATATGGATGTTTTGTTTCATAATAAATCATCTCAAAATAAGCATAAAATCCATCAAAGGATGTTGACATAGATGAAATCAAAACTATTTTGAGAGAAATATCTCTTTTTATTTTGAAGTCATTTAACATTCATATAAAATGAAACATTTTCTTTGAAAGTATTCTTATAAGCTTGTGAGGGAAGCTTCGACGATTTTATAACGGCGGAAAATAGCTGCACCCGCCGTATAAGTTAAAAAAACATTCATACCTTAATTCTGTCAAATGGTTAAAAAGCACCTTGTTTAGAAGATGACAGAAAGATTTCTTTATAAACCTCTTATAAAAGTCAAACAATGGTATAAATGACTTTAACCCATATTCTTTTAAATGGTAAAAATGTTTTGAAATACATTTTGGAGAAACAAGGATGTGGATGATAAATACATCCCAGTAGATTATTACATATAAACAACCTCAGATATTGAAGAGATTGGAAAATAAACCCTTACCTTGTACTTTTTGTTGGTTGAGGATAGTTCAACCTCCTGTATAATGGTGAAATAATTGTTATTAAATTATACAAGAATCATATATATTAATATGATATCATATATTATCTTTTAATATTTCTTTGTTAATAATATCTTATTATTATTGTCGTTTCGGGTGTTAACTTACTAGTTTTATTTTATATGTTTTGTTACGTAAGACATGTTTGTCATGGATAGGTTGTATCTTATTCATATCCAGAATGATATCAAGTCCTTAAAAATTATTTTTAAATCATAAAATGATTATTATACTTGAATTGATACGATGGAGAATGAATCTCATCGCGTTTGTGGAGACGGTAGTCCGTACGTATGCACGAGCGACAATATCATTTTTTTGATATTAAAATAATATATAATTGGATAGTATATCATATATACGGAATCATTATCATGTTATATTTATTATTTACATGAGTTAAACATCATTATTATACCCATCCAAATAATAATATATTGAATAACAATTACACCACGATGTGGAGACGGTAAGCCGTACGTACGCACGTATGGTGACATGTTATTCAAAGGGTGGATAGAATACTGAATATGGTTATACCATATTTATTATAACATCACAGTATATATAAGATACTGGATTTATTATTAAATAATGGTAATAAAAAAGAAAGAAGAAGTGGAAGAAGAAATGAATTTGAAAAAGGGTGGTGAAAACAATACCTCTTCTTCGGGTTCTTCCTTTTGATTTGATCAAAAGGGCTCTTTAGGTTGGATTTATGATCACAATAAGGCATATAGGATGTAATGAGGGATGTTGAGAGAGTATTTGGGAAGAGTTTGGTCGAACCAAAATGCTTCTAAGGTGTGAAGTATTGAGAAGGGGGAGTGCCCTTTTATAAGAGGGGTGAGGGGCACCTTTGGAAAATCTAGAAATATTAATTTATAATAAATTAATATTCGGTTTCTAATGGCTAAAAAGTCTATTATTCAAAGTTAAAGGTGGGTATAGGTCTAAAACCATTCATCCAATAGAATTTAGAGAGGTTTGGGTTACTATATTAACATTATCTTTTAGTTTTAACTCTTAGTTAATTAGTTTGACATTTACCATGTCACTTTGTATTTCTATATTATATAGTTAATAAACTTAATATATACATCCAAGAGATCCCCAAGTGGTCCATTAATGATACACATATCATGATATAAGTATCTTGGCGGAACCTTAGATTTTTATGAATTTAATACCAATTAATAATATTATATTTGTTTTAAAAACTCTTTTATGTTAATTTTGACACTATTAAATAGTTGATTTTTGTGAAATCTATAACAGACTGATTACTTCGAACAAAGTTAATTAAATCAATCCTAATTTTTCATATTATCCTAAAAAATTAGTGTAATTCATTAGAAGTCTCCAATTATATTAATTTGGGTATTTATAATATCAATTATTTAAATTTTTCACTATTATGGTAATTACTGCATCATCATTGTGTCATAAATAAATTAAATTATTTAATGTCAAAAAATTATAAATAAAATATGATTATTTAGGAAATATGTTTGTCTTTATAATGAATATTTAAAATAGAATTTATCTTATGTATAACCCTATATGAAAAATGTTTTAGTAAATAAACCAATATTTTAACTCTTTTAACTCTTCTTTGAATTAAATAATAATAAATGTCCTAATCTAATCCAAGTGGACCTAAATGATAATATTTTATTCCTAAGGTTGTTTTTGGTCGAGATACACTTGTACAATAGGATTAGGACAAGTGTTAGGGTAATATTAATGTCATTTTTACCCTTAATTACCCTATTTACTTTTAACCATGGTAAATAAAAGTAAAAAGTTACTATTCACAAAAAAATTATTTTCATCTCATTGAACCACATTTAACTTTTGATATTAACCGTGTCTCTTGGATTTTTGAAATTCCATTCACAGAAGTGGTAAAATTATGTTTTATGAAAAATTCAGTTTTTTAACTACCACTTAGTAGTTTCACTATTCATCAAAAATTGAATTTTTTCAGAACAATGCCAAAATTTCACCCTAAGACTTAATTGATATTCCAAATTCAACAATTATTTCTATTTTACAAAATTCGAAACTTATAAGTTTCATTAATTAATTTTATAATTAAGTCCTGCAGTCACAACAAATAGCATGTTTTTAAGAAACAATATATACCAAAAGATTGACAATTGTTTAGGTCCAATTTCAAAGTGAAATTAATTATAATGAACACCATTGGATAAAATGGTAAAAATATATTCTAATTATACTTTAAAACCACTCAATAATATAATTTATCACTATAAATTTTTTTGATTAAAAAAGTTGTTTTTAAGTATTTTTCACTATTCAAAAAAATTGGAAGTTCTCAGAAAAATACCAATAATTCATCTTAGGATAATTTCGATATTCCAAAACCAAAAATGAAGTTCATTTTGAAATATAAAATATATATAATTTCAAAAGGTAGGTATTACTATTCATAACGGCTATTTTGATTGGTTGTGGTGTGTTAGAACTTGATGTTGCATACAACACACGCTATCGCATTATTCAAAGAGAAGTGTACCATAGAAGCTTGGGGTGTTACATTCTCCCCTCTTTCAAATAATTTCGTCCTCGAAATTTCCCGAATACTACCGCATGAAAAGACTTGGGTGGTTCTTCATCATAATTTCCTCGGGTTCCCACGTTTCCTCTTCCATCTTATGGTTTCTCCACAAAACTTTTACCAGACGCGTCGTCCGGTTTCACAGTAATTGTTCTCTTGTATCAAGAATCCTGACAGGCTCTTCACAATAAGACAGATCGGGTTCTAGTTCTAATTCTTCATAGGTGACTACATGCGTTGGGTCAGGCATGTATTTCCTCAACAGAGATACGTGGAACACATCGTGACCTTTGGAGAGACATGGCGGCATTGCCAATCAGTAAGCTACAGCCCCAATTCGTTCTAGAATTTTGAAACGTCCGATGTACCTGGGACTCTATTTACCTTTCTTACCAAAACGTATGACTCCCTTCCATGGAGATACCTTCAGGAAAACATGATCAACGACTTGAAATTCCAAATCCTTTATTCGATTATCGACATAGCTCTTTTGCCTACTTTGAGATGCTTTGATGTGATTTTGGATTACCTTCACCTTTTCCATCGTTTCCTCCACCAGTTCTGGACCTACAAGTTTTCTTTCACCAATGTTATCCCAACAGGTTGGTGTGCGACATATCTTTCCATATAACGCTTTACATGGTGACATTTGAATACTCGAATGGAAGCTATTGGTATAGGAAAATTCTACCAAAGGTAAATATTGATCCCACGTACCCTGAAAGTCAAGTGAACGAGATCTCATCATGTTTTCTAAGGTTTGAATAGTCCGTTCTGATTGTCCTTCTATCTGAGGGTGCTAGGCAGTGCTCAAATGAAGTTCAGTATCCAGGGATTTTTTAAGACTCTTCCAGAATCTTGAAGTAAAATGGGATCACAATTAGAAATAATCGATAGGGGTACTCCATGAAGTCTCACAACCTCATTAACATATAGTCTTTCTAGATGTTCTAGTGGTAGATCTTCTATTATAACAAGAAAATGTGCTGACTTGGTAAGACGACCAACAATAACCCATATTGCATCATTCCTTCTAGGAGTATTTGGTAGTCCCATAACAAAGTGCATCGTAATATTGTCCCATTTCCACTCAGGTATGGGAAGAGGTTGCAATACTCCACCATGATTTTTCCTTCCAGCTTTCACTTGTTGACAAACCATACATCTTGACACAAAATCGGAAATCTCCCTCTTCATGTTGTCCCACTAAAAATGTTCCTTCAAATATCTATACATTTTGGTGCTCCCAGGGTGTATAGAGAAATCAGAACTATGAGCATCATCGAACAATTCCATTTTTAGATCAGGTATATCAGGAACACAAACCCTCTTCCCGAATTTCAAAATTCCATTTTCATACACAAAATCTCTCAATTTCCCATCATTCACAACTTTAATCTTCTTTTGAAATTCTCCATCATTAGTCTGAGAACTCTTAATCCTTTCTAGTAATGATGGTCTGGCAACCATTTGAAAAATCATTGATGTTTCACCTTCCCTGGTTATTCCCAGGTCCATCTTCACTAGATCTATGAAAATTGGATCCCTTTCAATTCTCATCACATTCAAAACTCCATGGTCTTTTCTGCTCAAAGCATCTGCCACCTTGTTTTCTTTCCCCGGGTGGTAGTGTATCGTACAATCATAATCCTTTAGTAATTCATGCCATCTACTTTGCCTCATGTTGAGTTCTTTTTGTGAGAAAATATACTTCAAACTCGTGTGATCAGTATAAATCACACATTTTTCACCATAGAGGTAGTGCCTCCATATCTTCAAAGCAATGATCACAGCTGCTAACTCGAGATCATGAGTTGGATAGTTTTGTTCATGAATTTTCAACTGTCATGATGCATAGGAAATAACCCTATCATTCTGCATAAGGACACAACCAAGTCCTTTCTTCAATGAATCACTATAAATAACGAACCCATCATTCCCCGATGGTAGAGTCAATATAGGATAATTGACTAATCTTCTCTTCAGTTCTTCAAAACATTCTTCACACTCTTTTGTCCAAACAAATTTAACCCCTTTACGTGTGAGCTTCGTTAATGGGTTAGCCAATCGGGAAAAATTCTGGACGAAACCACAATAATAACCTGCTAAACCAATAAAACTACGTACCTCATATATATGCATAGGTGCTGGCCATTCTTGGATTGCCTTGGTCTTAGAAGGATCAACAGAGATTCCATCTTTAGAGACAATATGACCAAGAAAAGAAATCTCCTGAAGCTAGAATTCACACTTTCAAGACTTCCCATATAATTCATGTCTTCTCAGAGTCTTCAAGATAATGCACAAGAGATTTTCATGATCTTCATAGATTTTTAAGTATACCAAGATATCATCAATAAATACCACCACAAATTCATCAAGATATTCCTTGAAAACTCTATTCATCAGATCCATGAATACAGAGGGTGCATTAGTCAATCCAAAAAGCATTACTGTAAACTCATAATGCCCGTACCTGGTTCAAAATGTTGTCTTAAGAATGACTTCCTTCTTCACACACAAGTGATGGTATCTAGATCGAAGTTCAATCTTTGAAAAGTATTGAGCTCCATGTAGTTTTTCAAATAAATCATCAATGTGAGGTAGGGGATACTTGTTATTTATTGCTATAGCATTGATCTCCCTGTAGTTGATACATAACCTCATGGATCCATCTTTCTTTTTAACAAAAAGAACAGGGGCTCCCCATGGAGAAACACTAGGGAAAATAAATCCTTTATTACTCAATTCCTCTAGTTGTTTCTTTAGTTCGACTAATTCTACAGTGGCCATTCTATAAGGGGTCTTCGATATAGGCCTTGATCTAGGAATTAAATCAATTGAAAACTCAACTTCTCATTATGGAGGATGTCCAGGTAAATCTTCCAGAAATAAATCTACATATTCTTTCACAACAGGTACATCCTCGATTTAAAAATTCATTTTCTCACCCACAGTTATTTCATTCTCTTCCTCCTCAATAATTGAATTTATTTGAGGTACTGGGGGTGGATCAAGATAAGAATTAAGCGGTGACAATTCTTCTCTAAAGATAATGTAATCCTTATCATCATCATCAAGAATCGTAACCTCTTTCTTCTTACAATAAATCTTCGCATCATAGTCCGAATGCCTGTTCATACCGAGGATTATATCAAACTCAATCATAGGTATGATGATGAGATCAACAGATAAAGAACATTTATGTGCCCTAATGGGGGCTGACTGACAAAACATTGTTGCAATGATACTTCCCTTAGGAGTTTTAACTGAAAACTCCCTGGTTAAATCAAATTGGAAATATCAAATTTCCGTAGAAAACTGGGAAGATATGAAACAATGCGATGATCCAGAATCAAATAATTCATTTGCTAAACTTGAGGAAACCATTAAATTATCTTCCACCATATCTTTCGGAGCTTCTACCTCAGCAGTAGTGATAGCATAAGCTTGGCCTTGATCCCTTGGAATTTTCTGAGGTAAGTTCCTCAAACGCATAGGAAATTCATTTGCATAATGCCCCATCTCCCTACAATTGTAGCACTGAACATTGGTAGCTTCCTTCTTTCCTTTGCAATCACGATCTTGGTGGCCTTTTTCACCACACTTGTAACAGACTCTCGTTCCCTTCAAGCAAGTAACAGGGTGTTTCTTCCAACATTTACCATAGGATGGATATTCAACATTTTCCTTCTTCCGATTATTTCCCTTCCCAGATTGATCAGCATATCTCTTCTTATCTTGCTTCACTTTAATGTCATAAGACTTAGAGAATTCCTTTTTGGTCATGATAGCATATGAGACAATGTCTTCGTACGATGAGAAGGATTGTGATACTAATGCTCGATGGAGAAATGGTTTCAACCCATCAAAAAAATGATCAATCTTACTTCTTGGGTTACATATATAATCTCCAACATACCTTGATAACCTTGTAAAGTTAGCCTCATACTTTGTGACATTCTCGTCCTCCTTTTGTCTCAGACTCAGAAACTGCTTTTCCATATCTGCTCGATGGTCGGGAGGAAAGTATTTTTCTAAAAACAGATCTTTTAACTCCCTCCATTACATATTTGATACTTCATCATCTTCCTTCATATTTTGAATCAATGACCACCATTGATTAGCATCTCCAGTGAGGCTGTAAACTGCCATGATTACATTTTCCCTTTCACTACTCCCCAAAGCCTGAAATATTTTCTCTAGGGAAAATATCCATTGCTAAGCTACTAAGGGATTTGTACTCCCATTGAATGTTGGTGGTTGTTGACTCATGAAGCGACCTAACATTGATCCTCCACGCTGTGGATCAGGGTGCTCCATACGAGCAAGGTTATTATTCATAACCAGAGTAAGTTGTCCCAGTATGGTGATTAGCTGATCGGCAGTAGTTGCATCACCAGCTCCACTATAATTATCTTGAGCAGGAGGGAAATCCCTACATGGAGTGCATGCATTGATACGGTTTCCATTTCTTCCACTAGGAACCATTTCTAAGAAATGGTATAAACTAGATCAGTTTATGAATCAAAATACATAATCCCATACTTACAAAACACATAACATAAATTGAACTATTTATAGATATAATCCATAATCATAAGAATGTTTTCTTTGAAAGAGTATATACTCATAAACCCTTCATAATTATTTGTAAAGAAAATGAGATTTATCCTAAGCATATCCACCGGGAGTGTCGTAACCAAGAGTGAAGCAAGGCCCATTGTCGTGCACCAATTCTCGTTCGAGTATAGCTTAAAGCGTTGTTTTCAGGTTTTAACCCTAGGTACATCTGTTCCAGAGCCGCCTCTACCTACTCATATCCAGACATGGATGTATTTCTCGTAAAACTCACAAAATCTCGACAATACCAAAATTCTAGGAAGTTTTTCTATACTAATCCTCAAAGTCCATCTTAAATATATGTGCTCTAATTAGAGTTTATCTAAATCTAGCTTCCAAGGTTTGTACTAAACTTCCTATGATACCAACTGTAACTCCACGGCCCCAGTTACCCAGAGTCGGTGCATTATTACATGACATTGGCATGATCACAAAAAAGATCAACTCTCGAAAGACCGATTGGTTTAATATCCTTGGAAACACTAGATAGATTCATAAGGTTTACATTACATAATAAAATGAAAACTAAAACAACATAGTCTCCATAGTCCACAGTCTTACCCCCTCACACTATCCCTGTAGGTCATTCATAAATTACTTCTTCACATCCTGTGAAAAATAAAACATAGAAAAGGGGTGAGCTCAAATGCCCAGTAAGGATTACAATATAGTGGAAACTTTCATAAATAAGAATAAACATTTAAGGAAATGTATAACTAAAAAAAGCCATGTAAACATGAACTTAAACATATTATGGAAAAAGTAAAATGAAATAATGCCATTTAATTATTCACATGGATATTCTACTAATCGAATAATCACATGCAATATCAATAACCACTTTCATAATGATGGAATGCATAATGCCAGACTATCATAACCACATAGCAAAGGCCTTATGCGAAGACTAAAAATAATATTTTGTCAAGGGCTTGTGCCAATACACTATTTTGTCTCATGAGACCTACAGATGCATCGAGGAGCTATAGCAGGCTCCACTCGTCACATATTAAGTCCAATGCATTCCCATATGAATAGGTTTAAACATAACATAAACATTCGTATTAAAACTAGCATACGAAATGTAAATACATCATCCATAAACCATGAAAATAACATATCCATATTCAAACATATCAAAAAACCTTCAATACAATATGGAAGTTTGGTTTCATAATAAATCATCTCCAAATAAGCTTACAATCCATCAAAGGATGTTGACATAGATGAAATCAAAACTCTTTTTAGAGAAATATCTCTTTTTATTTTGAAATCATTTAAGAGTCATATAAAATGAAAAATTTTCTTTGAAATTATTCTTATAATCATGTAAGGGAATCTTCGACTATTTTATAATGGCGGAAAATAGCCGCACCCGCCATATAAGTTAAAAAAACATTCTTACCTTAATTCTCTCAAAAGGATAAAAAGCACCTTGTTTAGAAAACAACGGAAAGATTCCTTCATAAACCTCTTATAAAAGTCAAAAAAGGGTATAAATGGCTTTAACCCATATTCTTGTAAATGGTATAAATGTTTTGAAATACATTTTGGAGAAACATGGATGTGGATGATAAGGAAATCCCAGTAGATTATTACAAATAAACAACCTCGGATAATGAAGAGATTGCGAAATAAACCCTTACATTGTACTTTTCCTTAGTTGATGGTAGGTTAACCTCCTGTATAATGGTGAAATAAATATTATTAAATTATACAAGAATCATATATATTAATATGATATCATATATTATCTTTTAACATTTCTTTGTTAATAATATCTTAGTATTATCGTCGTTTCGGGTGTTAACTTACTCGTTTTCTTTTATATGTTTTGTTACGTAAGACATGTTTTTCATGGATAGGTTGTATCTTATTCATAACCATAATGATATCAAGTCCTTAAACATTATTTTTAAATCATAAAATGATAATTATACTTGAATGGATACGATGGAGAATGAATCTTATCGCGTTCGTGGAGACGGTAGTCCGTACGTACGCACGAGCGACAATATCAATCTTTTGATATTAAAATAATATATAATTGGATAGTATATCATATATACAGAATCATTATTATGTTATATTTATTATTAACATTAGTTACACATCATTATTATACCCATCCAAATAATAATATATTGAATAACAATCACACCACGACGCGGAGACGGTTAGCCGTACGTACGCACGTATGGTGACATGTTATTAAAGGGTGGATAGAATACTGAATATGGTTGTACCATATTTATAATAACATCACAGTATATATAAGGTACTGGGGTGATTATTTTAGAATGGTAATAGCAATGAAATAAGAAGTGGAAAAATAAATGAATTTGAAAAAGGGTGGTGAAAACATTACCTCTTCTTCGGGTTCTTCCTTTTGATTTGATCAAAATGGATCCTTAGGTTGAATTTATGATCAAAATAAGGCCTCTAGGTTATAGTGAGGAATGTTGAGATAGTATTTGGGCAGAGTTTGGCCGAACCAAAAGGCTTTGATGGTGTGAAGTAATGAGAAGGGGGAGTTCCCTTTTATAAGAGGGGTGAGGGCCACCTTTGGAAAAGCTAGAAATATTAATTTATAATAAATTCATATTAGGTTTCTAATGGATCCAAAGGTGATTATTAAAAGTTTAAGGTTGGGATAGGTCTAAAAACATTCAACCAATATAATTAGACAGGTTTGGGTTACTATATTAACCTTATCTTTTAGTTTTAACTCTTAGTTAATTAGTTTGACATTTACCATGTCACTTTGTATTTTAATATTATATAGTTATTAACATACTATATACATCCAAGAGACCCCCAAGTGGACCATTAATGATACACCTATCATGATATAAGTCTCTTGGCCGATCCTTATATTTTTAGGAATTTAATATCAATTAATAATATAATATTTGTTTTAAAAACTCTTTTATGTCAATTTTGTCACTATTCAATAGTTGATTTTTGTGAAACTTATAACAGAATGATTACTTCAAACAAAGTAAATTAAATCAATCCTAATATGTCATATTATCCTTGAAAATTATTTTCATTCATTAAAAGTCTCAAATTATATTTATTTGGGTATTTATAATATCAATTATTTTAATTTTTCACTATTATGGTAATTACTACATCACCATTGTGTCATAAATAAATTAAATTATTTAATGTCTAAAAATTATAAATAAAAAATAATTATGTAGGAAATATTTTATCTTTATAATTAATATTTACAATCGAGTTTATCTTATGTATAACCTTATATTAAAAATGTTTTAGTAAATAAACATTGATTTTAACTCTTTTAACTCCTCTTTGAATTAAATAATAATAAATGTCCTCATCTAATCCAAGTAGACCTAAATGATAATATTTTATTCCTAAGGTTGTTTTTGGTTGAGATACACTTGTCCAATAGAATTAGGACGTGTTTTAGGGTAATATTAATATCATTTTTACCCTTAATTACCCTATTTACTTTTAACCGTGGTAAATAAAAGTAAAAAGTTACTATTCATCAAAAATTATTTTCATCTAATTGAACCACATTTTACTTCTTGATATGAACATTATCTCTTAGATTTTAGAAATTCCATTTATAGAAGTGGTAAAATTATGTTTTATGAAAAATTCAGTTTTTTAACTACCACTTAGTAGTTTCACTATTCATCAAAAATTGAAGTTTTTCAGAACAATGCCAAAATTTCACCCTAAGATATAATTGATATTCCAAATTCAAAAATGATGTCTATTTTAACAAATTACAAACATATAAGTTTCATTAGTTAATTTTATAATTAATTCCCTCTGTCACAACAAATAGCGTGTTTTTAATAAACAATATATACCAAAAGATTGACAATTGTTTGGGTCCAATTTCAAAGTGAAATTAATTTTAATGAACACCATTGGATAAAATGGGAAAAATATATTCCAATTATACTTTAAAACCACTCAATAATATAATTTATCACTATTAATTATTTTGATTAAAAAAGTTGTTTTTAAGTATTTTTCACTATTCATAAAAATTGGATGTTCTCAGAAAAATACCAAAAATTCATCTTAGGATAATTTCGATATTCCGAAACCAAAAATGAAGTCCATTTTGAAATATAAAACATATATAATTTAAAAAATTTGGTATTACTATTCATAATGGCTAGTTTGATTGGTTGTGGTGTGTTGGAACTCGATGTTGCGTACAACACATGCTATCACATTATTCAATGAGAAGCGTACCGTAGAAGCTTGGGGTTTTACACAATGTCTTCTGGTCCACCATGATATTATCATTGTTTTTTATCAGATTTGAACTATCCTACAAAGAAAACTGTGAATTTCAACTAATATATCCTATGGCTATGAAATTTATCCTAAATTATTTCAATGCCAGATATTATATATGGTAAATTTATTTTTTCATATTATGTTAATTAATCCACTTTACATACATGAAAATTAGTGGGACATCTGAATGTTCATTGCTAACCAATAATAGGAAGAACCTATAGTAAACCTCACATTATATATTAAATTGTGGAGACGTTTTTCTTATCATGGATACACTAATGAGATAAACACATACTTTTGAAAAACTTCATCCACATAAGATTTATTTATTTAATATTTTTATAATATCCATTTCAAGCTAAACATGCCTCAAAATCATTCACCGTCTCAACAACAAGATTTGAAAATACTTCATAATATATAACAATGTCTTAAAAACCAATAAATGGGAATCTAAAATTACTATGTCAAGTGATATGTGTTTTTATATGTGTGGTGGAATGTGGACTTTGTTATTTGATATGTGGTTATATAGATTTGGAAGATATTAATGAACAAAGATATATTCCATTGATATGTCTAGGTGGAAGGATTAGGGGGTAAGTAGTTTTAGGGTACCATTCCAAATAAATTTTTGCGGTTTTTATGTTATTAACAATTTTTTTTATATTTGGAGAGTGATCGTTGGGGATTATATGTTAATAGTTTACCTTGGATTAAAGTACTAATTTAACTTCTAAACTTTTTCAAGGAGACTATTATACTTCTTCCATAATATTATGTTAATTTTTAGGGATATAGATACTGAGTTAAATTATATTCCCATAACTATTTTTAATATTTAATTTTCCATATTTTCATGATGGAGTGGGTAATTAGGTAGAAAATTACAATCATGTGGTGTTTATGCTTACCGATTGAGTTTTTGTCGTAAGATATTTTTAAGGTATTATTTTGGGGACATTGTTTATTATGGGATATAAAAAGATATTTAACATTATAGATGTGATTTTATAAAATTTAATTATATTGATTTGATTGATGGTTTATTAAAAAAAATTATGGGATCGTAGTGGGAAATGTCTCTGTTTATGTGTGATATATACCCTTGGTTCTAGTTTCCATCCCTGGACCTATTTGATGTTGGAGTTGAGGGTCCTACTTATTTTCATGACTAACAAAAAATATGTTAATGTTGAAAGTTATCATGTAATACATAAACTGGATATGAATTGTTTTGTAATATTTTTTAACATTTAGTTACAATAGGGTTTGATTGTTGATGTTTTTATTGACAATAATTGGATGAAACATCTTTAAATATTCAATTAAATAACATTTCAGAAAACGAGAAATATTACCATGCATTCTTGATTTATTATTAATGATTGCATCTCCTTATACGGGAATCATATTTTGATTTGTGGACATGAATTATTTCATCCATGATCTCTCCACTATTATTGTATCAATAGAGATCTAAGGGAATCTATGAAATTAATTTTCAATGGTTCTAATATAGTAGATAGAAATTTTTTTATCGACCTGTAGACGTTTTTTATTTAGGATTTTCTAGAAGGTTATAATATTTTATTGATGTAATAAACCATTAATTTATAAAATTTAATTATTTAACTAATCTATTTACATAAGGGTCATTCTTGGTATCTCTATCATCTGTAATGCCATGATTATTTTTAACAAAGTTGGTTATAAATCATTAATGATCCATAATAATGATTGAATTATAATATTTTTGGTTAAGGAGGTTTTCTATATTGTTTTATAATTTATTTTATTAGGAATTATATATTAATGTGATGTTTGAAAAAAAAACATGGGAATTATGTAATAAAATATTAGGTATAGTAAAATATCGATTTAATGCATTCCATCATTATTGGGTAAAAACTATTATTTTCCTAATCAGTAAACATGAGTCATCCATAACATACATTTAGTTTAGTAGTGCATGAATACATTTTCCAGGAATCGGAATGAGAGGAAAATATTCATTAGTGTTGTCATATATATTCAATGGGAATATGAATTATTAATGAATCAAAACCACTATAGAACATGTGATTCTGAACATATGGAAAACATTGTTTATTATTGGGTTCTCTATTAATATCATAATTATGAAATGAGATACAATATCAATGTTCAATTCCCATTAACACATGGTTTCGTTGACAGAAAAGTTGTATTAATAAACACTATATATAGTGTTCGTTCATATATTATATGATTATCTTCTGGTATGTTTCCAAATTAATTTCTTTTTTTAGCATTAAAAAATATATTAAATTACAAGATACATATTATCCATATTTTAAGGCATCAAGATAAGATAGGATGTTTTAAAATTTACTACAAAAAATTGATATATTTGGTTAATTTTACAAAATGGGGTTGTAAATTGTAGTGTAGATTATGAACAAATAATTTTATTGAAGAAAAGTTATTATTGAAGTATATATATTTTTAGAAAACCTAATAAAACATCTAAATAAATTATAAAATATATTCTCTATGGATATTTGAATATTTTTTCCAATGGGATAATTAAGATATCAATTTAGTTCATTAATTTTAAGGATAAGTGGCTAAACAACTATAGAAAACATCAATAACATATAAATAATGATATTTTTAGAGATAAAATTAAATTTAGCTTTGAAATATTTGAAAAAAATATTGTAATCCCTATGTCATTACATTTGTGAAGGGATTCCATTTAACAGTGTGATTCATTTTGAAATACCTTTATATTCTTTGAATCCTTGGATTCATATAAATTCAATTAAATTTAATTAATGCAAAATATCTATGATTATAATTGTTCTCTTATGCTTAATGATGATTTCTGTATATTGGACATATATCTTATATAATTTCTCATTTTCAACAATGAATTCCCATAATATTTGTATCATTTTCATGATTAGAGTATTTATTGTAAATTAAATCTTTTCAATCAATATAAAAAAATATATTGGAATTATTTACCACGTGATAATGTAAAAAAAACTAAATTGTCATTTATTATAGGGGATTGATGATATATTCAATTATAAATTTATATTTAAATTTGAAATTATATCAACTGAATTGAATCACTCAAAAATTGTATAATGTTTTTGGTGGCCCTAACAATTTGTATTACTCATTCATAGTGTGTATCATGATATAATAATTCCTACACATCCCATCCCTGATGGACTGGGAAAATGATTCAATAATTCATTGAATTACAAATCTTGTTATCTATATGGAAAATTTATCCCTTTGGTAGTTGTGGATAATATATTTGATATAATTATATATTATAAATTAAATTTATTCTTTCTAAAATAATTATTGTTATATATCCATTTCATATATTAGTATTCTTATTTTTTTTCTATTTTAAAATATTAACCACCAATACTTCCACCATAGGGAAGTAATGTTTTTTATTAATTAGAAATACTGATTAATAACAATAAATTGAAAAATGTAGAACAATAAATGAATAACCAAACTGGTGTACAATTTTTTTTTTCTCTACATCATTCATAAAAATACATAACAATATTGTTTACATAACACAATGAACATATTTTGCTAATTTTGAAGCATAAATAGTCAATAATCATGTGATGTGGTTCTTATAATTTCGAATTATTACATTCATATATGTTTAAATATTACTATTTACATCTTCTATAAAGTTAAATAGAGGCTCACCAGGATCGTACCTATTTATATGATAACAAATTCCAAGATGATCCCACTCCTTAACCATTGATTAATATACAAGTTTATTATTATCCCTATTATGATTATATTTATCAATGTTTTGTGCCCGAACATCTAAAATAACAAAAATCTAATTAGTATATGTGAAAGTCCCTAATACATGAAATTTTTACATGCATTGATATTATTTTTCATTACTGAATAGTGGTTGAGTTGAAAATTCTGTGTTTGTACAATGTTTGGATTATTTTTTATTGTGCACATTTTAATGAGCATATTGAGTATCCTCATTCCATATATAATGTATGGTATTGTTTGTAACACCCTGAGCTTCCATGATACGCTTCTCATTTAATAATGCAATAGCTTGCATTGTACGCAACTTCGAGTTCTAACACACCGCGACTAATCAAAGTAGCCGTTATGAATAGTAATAACCACTTTTTAAAATTATAGAAATTATATATTTCAAAATGGACTTCATTTTTTTATTCTTAATATCGAAATTATCCTAAGTTGAATTTTTTGTAATTTTCTGAGAACTTTCAATTTTTTATGAATAGTGAAAAATACTTAAAAACAACATTTTTAATCAAAATAATTTATTGTGAAAAATTATACTATTTAGTGGTTTTAAAGTATAATTAGAATATATTTTTACCATTTTATCCAATGGTGGTCATTATACTTAATTTAACATTGAAATTGGACATAAACAATTGCCAATCTTTTGATATAAATTGTTTCTTAAAAACACGCTATTTGTTTTGACAGCGGGAATTAATTATAAAATTAATTAATGCAACTTATATGTTTGTAATTTTGTAAAGTAGACATCATTTTTGAATTCAGAATATCAATTATAGCTTAGGGTTAAATTTTGGCATTATTCTGAAAAACTTCAATTTTTGATGAATAGTGAAACCACTAAGTGGTAGTTAAAAAACATATTTTTCGTTTAAATGAAATTTTACCAATTCTGTGTTTTTAATTTCAAAAATCCGACATACATGGTTTTCATTAAGAAGTAAAATGTGGTTCAATGGGATTAGAATAAGTTTTTGGTGAATAGTAACTTTTAAGTTCTTAATCGCGATTAGAGATAATTAGTGTAGTTTAAGGTAAAAATAATGTTTTAATAATATGAGATGAGCTTGACACATTTCCTACCCTCATTGGATGTTCCATGGCCGACCAAGACAATCCATGGGTCAACTTGGGGTCCCCATGGAACCACTTTAGTTGGAAAATGACATAAATACCTTTTATTTAATTTTAAAGTAAAAAATGACACAAACATGAAATGTTTTACTAAAAAAAATATTACATGGGGTTATACAAGTCATAATTTTGACTATAAATAGTCATTTGAAATCTAAAAATATTTCCTACATCATAGTATTTTTTTATAATTTTTAGAAATTAAATAAATTAAATTATTTATGACACCATGATGATGCAGCGATTACCTCATTAATTAACGATTTGAATAAGATGAAAAGATAATGTAAAATCCAAGGAATAGACTTTTCAAAAACCTATTGGATGAGGATATTTTGAACCCTTATCACCTTAGCCTCTAATTATATAATTGTGGGACCTTTGGAATCCGAAAATCATTGTATGATAATGTAACATTTCCTTACTTTCCAAGAGTGCCCCTCCTCTTCTCTTATAAAAGGCCCCCACCTCTACCACCTCATTCACACTTTCAAGACATTTGGATCGGCCAACCTATGACCAAATACTCTCCCAACTTCCCCATCTTACTCCTAGAAGCCTCACTTTGGGCAGAACTCTTCCCAAGGAAGCCTTTGCCTCAAATCAAAAAGTGTTACCCGTTTTAAAGGTAGTGTTTTCTCTTATGTTCTTTTGTTTTATTTTTCTTCTCCAACCCCCTAAACTCTTTTTATTAATTTCTTTTGTAACAACACCAGTATCCTAAATATACTAGGATTTTGTTATAAGAAGTATTAGAGCTACACTTACACACACATACATCTAATGGTTAATGAACATACTGTTTCTGTGGATGGCGAATTTCTGCCTCACGAAACAATGATTGTTCATATTCTTTTAACACGTATAATGGTGGCCATTTTGATGACACAATTTTCATATATGATATATATATTATGTTTATGTTTTCCTTATCCTTATGTATTTCTCATTTATGGCATACTTTATGATTTCCATTATGGGTAAACGCGATAATTTCATTTTAGGAAGTGCGGACTACCGCCCCCTCAAAGTGATTTGAATCATTAATGACATATGTGGGATATATAAAGGATGGATTAAATGGTATTATACATTATATTATAATGGAATTATATTATACCTTTATATAATTATAACTTCATTCCATTAAATATGAAATATAAATGAAGGTAGTGTTCATGCGTACGTACGGCTTACCGTCTCCATGAACGGTGCATTTCATTTCTTACCTCTAAATGTCATGTAATATTATGAATGAATGTATATACTGGATATATATGAGATATATTATATATATATCATGAATATAATTCTGGAGATAATGGATATTCTACCACATAAACAACTTGTAATTATAAGAAGTTTATTGTTGACTCTAGTACCAAAGATAGACAAAACGACCGTTATTAACATAAATAATTACATAATGTTCATAACATTGTAATAAGTGATATAAAAGGGATAATGAAATTGAAAATGGTTCTTAATAAAGTAGATATTAACTCTAGTTTATTATTCAGGAGGTTAAAGAACGGTTGAGTCAAGTCGGACATGAGGTAAGGGAACTTCTTAACCCAATTTCCATTCTTTGGGTTAATCTCCTACTTTCAAATTATGTCATTATATTATAATGTCATATCTTGTATTTGTACATTATTTATGTGTACTTATAGTGAGTACACATAATATATCTATTTTATTTTAAAAAAGATCTTTGTATGGGACTTCTTCTCAATCTCCTTTCATTGAGGCATATTTTGTTTTATACACAACTTTCTTTTATATGGTGTATAAACCCCTTTGACTTTTACATTTATTCAAAAGGAATATTTTTTATATGAAGCGTTTTACTAAACGACAAAAAGGGAATGTTTTCCTTCCCGTACTTATGCGGCGAAAACGACTTCTCCCCCGCTGTGACCATTATTTGAGTTTCGGCTTCCTCTACAAGCCATCACTTTTTTTTAATGAAAAATAAATACAAAGTTTTTCTTTTCTTTTCTTTTGGTATTGAAAATGGTTTTTAATGCGTTTTTATTATATCAATGTGTTGTATTTATATATTGTGATTGAAATTTGGAAATGTTATGTTTCCTTTATGCATGTTTTATGTGATATGATTATGTTATGGTTTATGATATGTTTAAACCTATTCATATGAGGAATGCATTGGACTTAATAAGTGACGGGTGGAGCCCGCTATAGCTCCTCAATGCATCGGCAGGTCTCATGAGACAATCTAGTGTCTTGGAACGAGGCCTTGACAAAATCTTATTTGTGGTCTTGGCACGAGGCCTTGACTATGTGGTTATGATAGTCTGGCATTATGCATTCCATCATTATGAAAGTGGTTATTGATATTGCATGTGATTATTCGACTAGTAGAATATCCATGTGAAAAAGTAAATGGCATTATCTCATTTTACTTTTGCCATATTATGTTGAAGTTCATGTTTAAAAGGCTTTTGTTTTAGTTATACATTGCCTTAAATGTTAATGTTTATTTATGAAATCTTCCGCAATATTGTTATCCTTACTGAGCATCTGAGCTCACCCCTTTCAATGTTTTAATATTTTCCAGGATGTGAAGAAGTATTTTATGGATGACCTGCAGGGATAGTCAGAAGAGGATATGAGTGTGGACTATGGAGACTTTGTTATCGTAGTTTTTCACTTTATGATGTAATGTAACGTTTACGAATGTATCTAGTGTTTCCAAGGCTACTAAACTAATCGGTATTTCGAGACTTGATCTTTTGTGATCATGCCAATGTTACAAAGTAATGCACCGACTCTGGGTAGCTGGGGTCGGGGCGTTACAGTTGGTATCAAAGGCAGTTTAGTACTAACCTTGGAAGCTAGATTTAGATAAACTCTTATTAGAGCACATAGCCCGAAGATAGACTTTGAGGATTAGTATAGAAGAACTTCCTAGAATTTTGGTATTATAGAGATTTTGTGAGTTTTCTGAGCAATACATCCCTGTCTGGATACGAGCAGCTAGAGGCGGCTTTGGCACAGATGTACCTAGGGGTAAAACCCAAAAACACCGCTTTGAGCTAGACTCGAACGGGAACTGGTGCACAACAACAGGCCTTGCTGCACTCTTGGTTACGACACCCCCGGGGGATATGCTTAGTATAATTCTCGTTTTCTTTACAAACAACTATGAAGGGTTATGAGTACCTACTTCCTCAAAGAAAACATTTTAATGATTATGGATTATATCCATAAATAGTTCAATTTATGTTAAGTATTTTACAAGTATGGAATTGTGTATTTTGATTCATAAAATAATCTAGTTTATGCCATTGTTTAGAAATGGAGCCTAGTGGAAGTAATGGAAACTGTATCAATACATGCACTCCGTGTAGGGATTTCCCTCCTGCTCAAGATAATTATTGTGGAGCTGGAGATACAACTGGTCCTGATCAACTTATTACCATACTGGGACAACTCACTGAGGTTATGAATAATAACCTTACTCGTATGGATCACCCTGATACACAACGTGGAGGATCAATGTTAGATCGCTTCATGAGGCAAAAACCGCCAACATTTAATGGGGGTAAAAATCCGTTAGTAGCTGACCAATGGATAAACTCTTTAGAGAAATTATTCCACTCCTTGGAGAGTAGTGAAAGGGAGAAGGTTGTCATGGCAGTTTACCGCCTCACTGGAGATGCCGATCAATGGTGGTCATTTATTCAAAATAAAAAGGAAGATGAAGAAGTATCAAGTATGGAATGGAGAGTGTTCAAAGATCTTTTCTTAGAAAAATACTTTCCACATGACCATCGAGCAGATATGGAAAGGCAATTTCTCAGTTTGAGGCAGAAGGAGGATGAGAATGTCGCAAAGTATGAGGCTAACTTTACAAGGTTAGCGAGGCATGCTGCAGATTATATACGTATCCCAAGAAGTAAGATTGATCGTTTCTTTGATGGGTTAAAACCATTTCTTCGTCGAGCATTAGTCTCACAAACCTTCTCATCGTACGAAGATGTTGTCTCGTGTGTTATCAAGACATAAAAGGAATTATCTAAGTCTTATGACAACAAAGTAAAGCAAGAGAAGAAGAGAATGGTGGAACAAGAAACAGATAAAGGGAAAAAGGGAAAGAAGGATTTTCCATTATGCGATAATTGTGGGAAGAATCACCCCAGTGCTTGCCTAAAAAGAATGGGAGTTTGTTATAAATGTGGAGAAAAAGGTCACCAGGCGCGTGATTGCAAGGGAAAGAAAAAGGATATCAATGTTGAATGCTACAATTGTAGGGAAATGGGGCATTATGAAAATGAATTTCCTAAGCGTCAAGAAAACTTACCTCAAAAAGGCCAAGGGATCAAGGCAAAGCTTATGCTGTTACTACAGATGAAGTTGAATAATTATTGTATTTGTGTTTTTGGACTCAAGAACTAGATTATGGTTATAAGAATAATGTGATATATATAAGGATTGTACTGAAGTACATGTTGATTTCATTAAGGTTTTAATATGATGAAGGTAATCATATTTTTGTATGTGACAATAAGAGAAACATTACTTTGTTTAGGGAATCTAATGTGACAGTTGATTTTGGAATTTAAGGACCCTTTAGAGAAAGTCTGGACGGAGGTATTTTGGATAACTATAAAGGTTGGAATGGATTAAGTTGATCTTTGGATAGTATTGTTTAAGGTTAAAACATTTCTAAAGATTATTTTTGGAATATTATAATACTATAGTTTTAGGAAAAGGACAACCTGCAGGGTGGGGCATAACCCGTCGCGTCAGACAAAGCTGCAGGAATCGAACCCACAACCATAGTGCGACAGGCCTTTATTTCCTACCACTAGCCTAAAGGAAGTCCCTGGTTATTAAATAATAGTTTTACTAATCTAAATGGTATGTGTTAATATTTGAAACCTTTTACAATTAGGATAAATTGAATATTTTTGAGTTCCGTTACCATTTGGAGTAAAAGATGAGTTTGTAGAAGAAATTAGTTGAAGGATGAAACTCTACTTGTCACGAATAAATATATATATACCTATCTCTTATTCTATGAATAAATTAATTCTTAAACTTTGGTAAAGGGATATAAAAACAAAAAAATGTGTTATCCTAATACCTTATGTCTTATTGAACTGATAATATTTTAAATCAACATAGATTGAAGGCTTTGAGGCCCTCAATTTTACACTTGTTTGTGATTGATGACCACAATCACTCCCTACAAATATTTACGTTTTTCCTCCAATTATATGTCTCTAATTTCCACCAATGTTCTCCTAATCGAGATCATAATTGGGTGGTGACTTTTTTATTTCCCTTTCCCTCTTATTAAGGCTAAATTTTATTAACCTTATTTCCGATGTGGGTTTTCCACAAAGGTATTTTCTATTTTCAACCATTTATTTTCAAAGAAAAATTTCAAATTGTGAGGATGCAATTTA
Organism: Viscum album; assembly: GCA_963277665.1. Classification (NCBI taxonomy): domain Eukaryota; kingdom Viridiplantae; phylum Streptophyta; class Magnoliopsida; order Santalales; family Viscaceae; genus Viscum; species Viscum album. The sequence continues at coordinate 326,076,935 of OY728156.1, forward strand.
TTGAAGGAGGGGAGAATTTAACACCCCGAGCTTCCATGATACGCTTCTCATTTAATAATGCAATAGCTTGCATTGTACGCAACTTCGAGTTCTAACACACCGCGACTAATCAAAGTAGCCGTTATGAATAGTAATAACCACTTTTTAATATTATAGAAATTTTATATTTCAAAATGGACTTCATTTTTGTATTCTTAATATCAAAATTATCCTAAGTTGAATTTTTTGTAATTTTCTGAGAACTTTCAATTTTTTATGAATAGTGAAAAATACTTAAAAACAACTATTTTAATCAAAATAATTTATTATGATAAATTATACTATTTAGTGGTTTTAATGTATAATTAGAATATATTTTTACCATTTTATCCAATGGTGGTCATTAGAATTAATTTAACATTGAAATTGGACATAAATAATTCCCAATCTTTTGATATAAATTGTTTCCTAAAAACACGCTATTTGTTGTGACAGTGGGAATTAATTATAAAATTAATTAATGAAACTTATATGTTTGGAATTTTTTAAAATATACATCATTTTTGAATTAGGAATATCAATTATATCTAAGGGTGAAATTTTGGCATTATTCTGAAAAACTTCAATTTTTGATGAATAGTGAAACCACTAAGTGGTAGTTAAAAAACAGATTTTTTGTTTAAATGAAATTTTACCACTTCTGTGTTTTGAATTTCAAAAATCCGACATACATGGTTGTCATTAAGAAGTAAAATGTGGTTCAATGGGATTAGAATATTTTTTTGGCGAATAGTAACTTTTAAGTTCTTAATCGCGATTAGAGGTAATTAGTGTAGTTTAAGGTAAAAATAATGTTGTAATAATATGAGATGAGCTTGAAACATTTCCTACCCTCATTGGATGTTCCATGGCCGACCAATACAATCCATGGGTCAACTTGGGGTCCCCATGGAGCCACTTTAGTTGGAAAATGACATAAATACCTTTTATTTAATGTTAAAGTAAAAAATGACACAAACATGAAATGTTTTACTAAAACAATTTTAAAATGGGGTTATAAAAGTGATATTTTTGACTATAAATAGTAATTGGAAAGATAAAACGATTTCCCACATCATAGTATTTTTTTATAATTTTTAGACATTAAATAAATTAAATTATTTATGACCCTATGATGATGCAGCGATAACCTCATTAATTAACGATTTAAATAAGATGAAAAGATAATGTAAAATCCAAGGCTTACACTTGTCAAAAACCTATTGGATGAGGATATTTAGAACCCTTATCACCTTAGCCTCGAATTATATAAGTGTGGGACCTTTGGAATCCGAAAAGCATTGTATGATAATGTAACATTTCCTTACTTTCCAAGAGTGCCCCTCCTCTCCTCTTATAAAAGGCCCCCACCTCTACCACCTCATTCACACTTTCAATCATTTTGGCTCGGCCAACCTATGCCCAAATACTCTCCCAACTTCCCCCTCTTACTCCTAGAAGCCTCAATTTGGGCAGAACTCTTCCCATGTAAGCCTTTGCCTCAAATCAAAAAGTGTTACCCGTTTTAAAGGTAGTGTTTTCTCTTATGTTCTTTTGTATTATTTTGCTTCTTCAACCCCCTAAACTCTTTTTATTCTTTTCTTTTGTAACAACACCAGTATCCTAAATATACTAGGATGTTGTTATAAGAATTATTCGAGCTACACTTACACACACCTACATCTAATGGTTAAAGAACATACTGTTTCTGTTGATGGAGAATTTCTGCCTCACGAAACGATGATTGTTCAAATTATTTTAACACCTATAATGGTGGCCATTTTGATGAAACTATTTTCATATATGATATATATATTATGTTTATGTTTTCTTTATCCTTCTTTATTTCTCATTTATGGCATAATTTATGATTTCCATTATGGGTAAACGCGATAATTTCATTTTAGGAAGTGCAGACTACCGCCCCCTCAAAGTGATTTGAATCGTTAATGCCATATGTGGGATGTATAAAGGATGGAGTAAATGGTAATATACATTATATTATACTGGAATTATATTATACCTTTATATAATTATAACTTCATTACATTAAATATGAAATAGAAATGAATGTAGCGTTCATGCGTACGTACGGCTTACCGTCTCCATGAACGGTGCATTTCATTTTTTTCCTCTAAATGTCATGTAATATTATGAATGAATGTATATACTGGATATATAAGATATATATGATATATATATCATGAATATAATTCTGGAGATAATGGATATTCTACCACATAAACAACTTGTAATTATAATAAGTTTATTGTTGACTCAAGTACCAAAGATCGACAAAACAGCCGTTATTAACTTAAATAATTACATAATGTTCATAATATTGAAATATGTGATATAAAAGGTATAATGAAATTGAAAATGGTTCTTAATAAAGTATATATTAACTATAGTTTATTATTCAGGAGGTTAAAGAACGGTTGAGTCAAGTCGGACACGAGGTAAGGGAACTTCTTAACCCAATTTCCATTCTTTCGGTTAATCTCCTACTTTCAAATTATGTCATTATATTATAATGTCATATCTTGTATTTGTACATTATTTATGTGTACTTATAGTGAGTACACATAATATATCTATTTTATTTTAAAAAAAGATCTTTGTATGGGACTTCGTCTCAATCTCCTTTCATTGAGGCATATTTTGTTTTATACACAACTTTCTTTTATACGGTGTATAAACCCCTTTGACTTTTACGTTTATTCAATAGGAATCTTTTTTATACGAAGCGTTTTACTAAACGACAAAAAGGGAATGTTTTTCTTTCCGTACTTATACGGCGACAACGAATTCTTCACCGCCGTGACCATTATTTGAGTTTCGGCTTCCTCTACAAGCAATCACTTTTTTTTAATGAAAAATTAATACAACGTTTTACTTGTCTTTTATTTTGGTATTGAAAATGGTTTTGAAAGTGTTTTTATTATATCAACGTGTTGTATTTATATCTTGTGATTGAAATTTGGAAATGTTATGTTTCCTTTATGCATGATTTATGTGATACGATTATGTTATGGTTTATGATATGTTTAAACCTATTCAGATGAGGAATGCATTGGACATAATAAGTGACGGGTGGAGCCTGCTATAGATCTTCGATGCATCGGCAGGTCTCATGAGACAAACTAGTGTCTTGGAACGAGGCCTTGACAAAATCTTATTTGTGGTCTTGGCACGAGTAGTCTGGCATTATGCATTCCATCATTATGAAAGTGGTTATTGATATTGCATGTGATTACTCGACCAGTAGAATATCCATGTGAAGAAGTAAATGGCATTATCTCATTTTACTTTTGCCATATTATGTTGAAGTTCATGTTTAAAAGGCTTTTGTTTTAGTTATACATTGCCTTAAATGTTAATTTTTATTTATGAAAGCATCCACAATATTGTTATCCTTACTGAGCATCTGAGCTCACCCCTTTCAATGTTTTAATGTTTTCCCGGATGTGAAGAAGTATTTTATGAATGACCTGCAGGGATAGTCAGAAGAGGATATGAGTGTGGACTATGGAGACTTTGTTATCATAGTTTTTCACTTTATGATGTAATGTAACATTTACGAATGTATCTAGTGTTTCCAAGGCTACTAAACTAATCGGTCTTTAGAGACCTGATCTTTTGTGATCATGCCAATGTTACGAAGTAATGCACCGACTTTGGGTAGCTGGGGTTGGGGCGTTACATTGTTTTTGGTAAATCTCTAGATTTTTAACATGTGGAATTCAGTAGTTCAAGGGTTCTTTCTCAGTGTAATAACAAATTAATGATTTATATATGTTTGATTTATTCAAATATATTTAGAGGGAGAAGGAAAATTTCATTAAAATCATTCATGGGGTCTTTAAAAATACTACAAAAGTTTTTTATGCTTCCAGTTCCTTCTTTTGGGGTCTCTTAAACTTCAATATTAAATACCAAATGATAATGTGATGTGAATGATATATATATTAAATATGGAATAATAATTTTATAAAACTCATACCATTCTCCCAAAAATATACTATAATCATTGATTATGTTTTAATGGTGTCATCATGTGAATTCACATTTTTTATCATAATTGGGAACTATTTTTCATGTCATGGCATACCCCCATGGACATGGGATTAGATATTAGATAATAAAATTGGGAATTTCAATACATTTTCTTTAAGGGGATATTCTTTCTTTAAATAACCCTACGATAGTTAGTCCTTATGGTGGAAAATATAGTCTTTTTACCCAAGGTGATATTGTTTTCATTTAATTAAATGAATTATCCCAAAACACTTTTTTTCAGTCCCATCCATTATCTCTATTTAGATATCATATTTTTTTTATAACTGGAAATTTTATATTAGGGGAATTTTGGTGTATATTTAATTTTTTTTTGGAATTATAGTATGTCATTAGTAAGAGGATTTGTGGTTTTTTTATATTTTCTATTTTTACATAGAGTGATATCATTATTAGTGTTTTTAAGACACATAAATACATTATTAGATATGATAATTTAAATATAAAACATCCTGGGAGTATTTCATCATCATACATAATGAAATGATGAATTTTTTATAGGTGTCCACTTAGTAGAATTTATTTTTATTTTCCATATATAATATTATAGAAATTTGGATTCTATCATTCGCTAAACAATAATAGATTTTTTGACTTTAATTGAGTTCCCAATTTTCCATGAGTTAGTTTCTGTAGATGGAAAATTCAATTTATACTACCAATTTCATTTTTTCTTTAAATAAATGGAATTTAAATTTTAGTTATTACTCATTTAAAATCTCCATATGGATATTCTCTTCCCTTCGACATAATATAGAGGGATTAATCACCCTATCTCTCCTTTCTAGCAACATTTTTATCTTTTTGTTATAGTGTTCATGGATGATTTAGTTCACTTAATATAGTTGGATTAATTTTATTTTATATCAATCTACCTTCCCCATTAATGTTTTTCAATTTTTATTATTAAGGATGATTATTTTCTATTTATGTTCACTAGAGGATGGTGATATTTATATGAGATAAAGTTCATTTCATGTGTTATATATATTAATGGTTAGGTATGTTTTAATACAGACTATATATTTTATTGTTTTTTGTGTTTTTTCAATGAATTATTTAATATATTTCCTTCATTTCTGGTTAAATTTATAATTGTTTTTGTTATTCTACAAAATTTCATTTCTTCTACACATTTTATTAGTCTACAAAAATGTTTTTAGAAGATATTTTAGGTTATCAATATGTATTTATTTTTATAAGGATAATTCTTAATATTTATCTAGGATTCTATTGGTAGATTCCATATTAGGTTCTTCTAACAAAATGGATACTCTAGATAGTGTTAATAAAAAAAATAGGTTCTAATTACTTTATAATTATGGTACACCTACATATTGTTTCCAAATTCTATTAAAGTAAAATTATAATTTTTTTGACATAAAAGAAAGTAGTTTTAAAATTTTTATCTAATGAAGTAAACTATTATGTATATTTGAATTATTACCTACATTAGTTCAACTATAATTTAGTCATTATAAATGGGAAAAATTATTTCTGAATTTAAAAATAAATCATTAGTTATTGTTATTATTATTATTATTATTATTACCAAGATTCATTGAAAAATCCCTAATTTGATTGATTTGGTATTGGAAAAAATGGGCACATGTTTATGACTAGGTGTGTTAAACATTGCATATTTTTCCTTTATTGTCTTATGATACATGATTTTTTCATGACATAATTAATGTTATCATTGGGTTCCCTTTAATATAAATGTTTCACATCATTATATTATTATATTATACCTGGAAAACCATTCCATCATACTGATATAGTAAATTATCTATAAATCAATAAATTAAACATAACTATCAATTAAGATGTTTCAATAATAGTGATTTAATGGATGATATATAAATATTTTAAATGAAGGGTTTATACAAGTTAAATTTTTAGATGTTATTTGAAATGATTAAATTATTTATTTTTGACCATAAATGAAAAATAGATCAATTTAACCAAGGTATGTTGATGAACAGTCTTCATATAGTTTATTATGCTAAATGTTAACATACTAAATGAAACTAGATAAAATGACATTTATTGGACAACAATGGTTGGTTGAGATAAATATATATGATAATTTATTCTTTTTCTTCTTTTTTTCCACTAGTTAACTTCTTCCATGGATTCATACAATTTCTATTCTATAATTTATCATTCATGGACAATGAAGATTGGATAATGTACTAAAATTATTTAATTTTATCCAGACATAATTTTGGTTGCATGATGTATTCATATTGATTATGATATAGTTAATCTATGTATATGAATCCTATTATAGTTATTATGAGTATCATATGATTTTTGTGATTGTCTTGTTGAGGTTGATGATGTCTAAATAGTTTATGTAATTATTTTAGTGAAAAGGTTGAAAAAATTAGTGATGTTATTGTTACATGGGATGTAATGTATGTCTTTAGATTTATTTATTTACATATAACTATTTTATTAAGGTTGGACAATTTTTCAAAACTATTTATTATGTGATCATGTATATATTTATTAGGATTTAAGAAATTTATATTATTAGAAGGCGATGATTCATTTATCCCTGAATATTTGGGAAATGATTTAGGATATTTACCATTGAATGAATTTTATATCATTTGGTAGATCATTTAATGATTGACTATTATGATTTAAATTTTTATTGGTTTTTCGTTGATAAAAAATCATGTTTGGTTCACCATAATCAATAATGACATATGTGTACAATAATGTTTTGGATATTTGATATATTTTAACATGTATTATATGCCATCAACTACTAATTGGTTGTTTAACCCTATAGTATAATGACATATATTAATTTTTTTATTATTAATATATTTCATATATATATTTTTATCATGTAAAAAATGAATGGCTATAAATATATTTTTGAATCCTAACATGCAATTAGATAGAAACTATGGTGCCTTTGCTAGGTAATTTTTGATTATCGTCTATTTTGGTAAAGATAGAGGAATTTTGATATGCTACTTTCATCATGGAATAAACATTGAGGTTGATTTTACAATTAATTATAGTATCATTGTATACAGTTGGATGCAGATATGACTTCAACGTTTTGTTTTGTATCTATGAATCTAATGTTTCTTTCATAGTCTATTTTGTTTTTAGATTTGTAACATCTTAGATTTTAAATGTAATATTTTTCGATATTCTATGGTTTGATTTTTAGACCAGGTGCTGATACGACATGCAATTCTGAGGCCTCGGGTTCCCAAATAAATTTCTTGAAAAATATAAAAATAATATATAGAATGTGCATCCTGTTTTCTTAAAAATATTGAATATGTAACACCCCAAGCTTCCACGGTACGTTTCCCTTCGAATAATGCAATAGCGTGTGTTGTACGCAACCTCGAGCTCTAACAGACACCACAACTAATTAAACTAGCCGTTGTGAATAGTAATACCTACTTTTTGAAATTTTATAAATTTTATTTATCAAAATAGACTTCATATTTGGATTCGGAATATCGAAATTAGCCTATGTTGAATTTTTGGTTTTTTTCTGAGAACTTCCAATTTTTTATGAATAGTGAAAAATACTTAAAAACAACTTTTTTAATCAAAATAATTTATAGTGATAAATTATACTATTTAGTGGTTTTAAAGTATAATTAGAATATATTTTTACCATTTTATACAAAGATGGTCATTAGAATTAATTTAACATTGAAATCGGACATAAACAAATGCCAATCTTTTGATATAAATTGTTTCTTAGAAACACGCCATTTTTTGTAACAGCGGGAATTAATTATAAAATTAATTAATGAAACTTATATGTTTGTAATTTTTTAAAATAGACATCATTTTTGAATTCAGAATATCAATTATATCTTAGGGTGAAATTTTGGCTTTGTTCTGAAAAACTTCAATTTTTGATGAATAGTGAAACCACTAAGTGGTAGTTAAATAACTGATTTTCATTTAAATGAAATATTACCACTTCTGTGATTTGATTTTCAAAAATCCGACATACATGGTTGTCATTAAGAAGTAAAATGTGGTTCAATGAGATTAAAATAAATTTTTGGTGAATAGTAACTTTTAAGTTCTTAATCGCGATTAGAGGTAATTAGTGTAGTTTAAGGTACAAATAATGTTTTAATAATATGAGATGAGAATGACACTTGTCCTACTCCTATTGTATGAGTCATGGCCGACCAAGACAACCCATGGGTCAACTTGGGGACCCCATGGAGCCACTTTAGTTGGAAAATGACATTAATATATATTTATTTAATGTTAAAAGTAAATTGACACAAACATGAGTTGTCTTACTAAAACAGTTTTTTAGTTGGGTTACAGAAGTCCAAATTTTGATTATAAATATTCATTAGAAATCTAAAAAGATTTCCTACATCATAGTATTTTTTTTATAATTTTTATACATTATATAAATTATATTATATATGACATCATTATGATTCGGCGATGACCTCATTATTTAACGATTTAAATAAAATGAGAAGATAATGCAAAATCCAAGGCTTACACTTGTCCAAAGCCTATTGTATGAAGATATTTCGAACCCTTATCACCTTAGCCACGAATTATATAAGTATGGGACCTTTTGAATCCGAAAATCATGGTATAATAATGTAACATTTCAATCTTTCTAAAAGAGCCCCTCCTCTCCTCTTATAAAAGGCCCCCACCTCTATCACATTATTCACACTTTCAAGCCTTTTGGTTCGGCCAAACGCTGCCCAAATACTCTCCCAACATTTCTCCCTTCACCCTATAAGCTTTACTTTAGTCAGAAAGCCATCCTAAGGAGTCCTTTTGATCAAATCAAAAGGAAGAACCCGAAGAAGAGGTAACATTTTCATCACCCTCTTTCATGTTTCTTTCTTCTTCCACTCCCTCTTTGTCTATTATCTCAATTCTAAAATTATAACTCCAGTATCTTCTATATACTATGATGTTATTATAAATATGTAACAACCATATTCAGTATTCTACCCATCATTTGAATGACATGTCACCATACGTGCGTACGTACGGCTTACCGTCTCCACGTCGTGGTGTAATTGTTATTCAATATATTATTATTTAGATGGGTATAATAATGATATGTAATTCATGTAAATAATAAATATAACATGATAATGATTCTGTTTATATGATATACTATCCAATTATATATTATTTTAATATCAAAATAATGATATTGTCGCTCGTGCGTACGTACGGACTACCGTCTCCACGAACGCGATGAGATTCATTCTCCGTCGTATCCATTCAAGTATAATTATCATTTGATAATTTAAAAATAATGTTAAAGGACATGATATCATCCTGGATATGAATAAGATACAACCTATCCATGAAAAACATGATTACGTAACAAAACATATAAGAAAACGAGTAAGTTAAAACCCGAAACAACGATAAATCTATGATATTGTTGACAAAGCAATGTTAAAAGATCATATATGATATCATATGAATGTATATGATTCTCATATAATTTAATAACAATTATTTCACCATTATACAGGAGGTTAACCTACCCCAACCAAGGAAAAGTACAAGGTAAGGGTTTACTTCACAACCTCTTCATTATCCAAGGTTGTTTATACATAATTATCTACTGGGACCTAGTTATCATCCACATCCATGTTTCTTCAAAATGTATTTCAAAACATTTTTATTATTTACAAGAATATGGGTTAAAGTCATTTATACCCTTTTTGACTTTTATAAGAGGAATCTTTCTGTCGTTTTCAAAACAAGGTCCTTTTTAACCTTTTCGACAGAATTGAGGTAACAATGTTTTTTAACTTATACGGCGGGTGCAGTTATTTTCCACTGTTATAAAATCATCAAAGCTTTCCTTACAAGCTTATAAGAATATTTTCAAGAAAAAGTTTTGTTTTATATGGCTCTTAAATGATTTCAAAAATAGAAAGAGATATTTCTCTAAAAAAGTGTTTTGATTTCATCTATGTCAACATCCTTTGATGGATTTTACGCTTATTTGAAGTTGATTTATTATAATACAAAACTTGTATATTGTATTGAAGGTTTTTGTTATATGTTTGACTGTGGATGTGCTATTTTATACCATTCATAGATTATGGTGAAATTATTGACATTTCGTATGCTAGTTTTAATACGAATGTTTATGTTATGTTTAAACCTTTTCATATGGGAATGCATTGGACTTAATATGTGACAGGTGGAGCCCGCTATAGCTACTCGATGCATCGGTAGGTCTCATGAGACAAACTAGTGTCTTGGCACAAGGCCTTGAAAAAATCTTATTTGTAGTCTTGGCACAAGGCCTTGGCTATGTGGTTATGATAGTCTGGCATTATGCATTCCAACATTATGAAAGTGGTTAGTGATTTTTCATGTGATTATTTGATTAGTAGAATATCCATGTGAATGAGTAAATGGTGTTATTTCATTTTACTTTTGCCATATTATGTTGATATTCAAGTTTAAAAGGCTTTTGTTTTAGTTATACATTGCCTTAAATTTTTATTCTTATTTATGAAAGTTTCCGCTATATTGTTATCCTTACTGGGCATTTGAGCTCACCCATTTTCTATGTTTTATTTTTTTTCCCAGGAAGTGAAGAAGTAAATTATGAATGACCTGCAGGGATATTTTGAAGGGATAATAGTGTGGACTGTGGAGACATTATGTTGTAGTAGTAGTTTTTCATTTTATGATGTAATGTAAAACTTATGAATGTATCTAGTATTTCCAAGGCTACTATACTAATCGGTCTTTCGAGACTTGATCTTTTGTGATCATGCCAATGTTACGAAGTAATGCACCAGCTCTGGGTAGCTGGGGTCGGGGCGTTACAGTTGGTATCAGAGGAAGTTTAGTACAAACCTTGGAAGCTAGATTTAGATAAACTCTGATTAGAGCACATAGACCTAAGATGAACTTTGAGGATTACTATAGAAGAACTTCCTAGAATATTGGTATTGTAGAGATTTTGTGAGTTTTCCGAGCAATACATCCCTGTCTGGATACGAGAAGGTAGAGGCAGCTCTGGCACAGATGTTCCTAGGGGTAAAACCTGAAAACACCGCTTTGAGCTAGACTCGAACGGGAACTAGTGCACGACAACGGTCCTTGCTGCACTCTTGGTTACGACACTCCCGGGGGATATGCTTAAGATAAATCTCATTTTCTCTACAAATAATTATGAAGGGTTTATGAGTATATAATTCCTCAAAGAAAACATTTTTATGATTATGGATTATATCCATAAATAGTTCAATTTATGTTAAGTGTTTTATAAGTATAGGATTATGTATTTTGATTCATAAACTGATCTAGTTTATGCCATTGTTTAGAAATGGCGCCTAGTGGAAGAAATGGAAACCGTATCAATGCATGCACTCCATGTAGGGATTTCCCTCATGCTCAAGATAATTATAGTGGGGCTGGTGATGCAACTGGTGCCGATCAACTTATTACCATTCTGGGACAACTCACTCAGGTTATGAATAATAACCTTACTCGTATGGAGCACCCTGATCCGCAACGTGGAGGATCAATGCTAGAACGTTTCATGCGGAAACAACCACCAACCTTCAATGGGAGTACAAATCCTATAGTAGCTGAGCAATGGATAAATTCCTTAGAGAAAATATTCCATGCCTTGGGGAGTAGTGAAAGGGAGAAGGTTGTCATGGCAGTTTACCGCCTCACTGGAGATGCCGATAAATGGTGGTCACTAATTCAAAACACAAAGGAAGATGATGAATTAACAAACATGGAATGGCATGAGTTCAAAGAGTTGTTCTTAGAAAAATACTTTCCTCAAGACCATCGAGCGGATATGGAAAGGCAATTTCTGAGTCTGAGGCAGAAGGAGGATGAGAATGTCGCAAAGTATGAGGCTAACTTTACAAGGTTAGCAAGGTATGCTGCAGATTACATACGTAACCCAAGAAGTAAGACTGGTCGTTTCTTTGATGGGTTGAAACCATTTCTCCGTCGAGCTTTAGTATCACAAACCATCTCTTCATACGAAGGTATTGTCTCGTGCGCTATCAAGACGGAAAAGGAATTCTCTAAGTCTTATGACTTTAAAGCGAAGCAAGAGAAGAAGAGAACTGCTGATCAATCTGGGAATGGAAATAAAGGGAAGAAGGGAAAGGTTGAATATCCATCTTGTGGTAAATGCGGGAAGAAACATCCTGGTACTTGCTTGAAGGGAATGTGAGTCTGTTACAAGTGTGGTGAAAAAGACCACCAAGCTCATGATTGCAAGGGGAAGAAGGAAGCTACCAACGTTCGGTGCAACAATTGCAGGGAGATGGGGCATTATGAAAATGAATGTCCTAAGCGTCAAGAGAACTTACCTCAGAAAAGGCCAAGGGATCAAGGCCAGGCTTATGCTATCACTACTGCTGAGGTAGAAGCTCCGAAAGACGTGGTGGCAGGTAATTTAATGGTTTCCTCAAGATTAGAAAATGCATTATTTGATTTTGGATCATCGCATTGTTTCATATCTTCCCAGTTTTCTAAGAAAATTAGATATTTCCAATTTGATTTAACAAGGGATTTGTCGGTCAAAACCCCTAAGGGAAGTATTATTGCAACAAAGTTTTGTCGATTAGTTCCCATTAGAGCACCTAAATGTTCTTTACCTGCTGATCTCATCATCATACCCATGATTGAATTTGATATAATCCTCGGTATGGATTGGCATTCGGACCATGATGCAAAAATTTATTGTAAGAGGAAAGAGGATATGATTCTTGATAATGATGATAACGAACACCTTATCTTTAGAGCCGAATCGTCGCCACATAATTCTTATCTAGATCCACCCCCAGTAGCTCAACTAAATTCAATTATTGGGGTGGAAGAGAAGGAAATTACTGAGGGAGAGGAAAGGAAGATTCAAATAGAGGATGTACCTATTGTGAGAGAATATGTTGATGTGTTTCCAGAAGATTTACCTGGACATCCTCTAGAATGAGAATTTGAGTTTTCCATTGATTTAATTCCTGGATCAAGGCCCATATCGAAGACCCCTTATAGAATGGCCACAGTGGAATTAGTTGAACTAAAGAAACAACTAGAGGAATTGAGTAATAAGGGATTTATTCGCCCTAGTGTTTCTCCATGGGGAGCCCCTGTTCTTTTTGTTAAGAAGAAAGATGGATCTATGAGGTTGTGCATTCACTATAGGGAGATCAATGCTATAACAATAAAGAACAAGTATCCCCTACCTCACATTGATGATTTGTTTGACCAACTGCATGGAGCTCAATACTTTTCAAAGATTGACCTTCGGTCTGGATACCATCAGTTGTGTGTGAATAAGGAAGATGTTCCAAAGACAGCATTTCGAACAAGGTACGGGCATTATGAGTTTACAGTAATGCCTTTTGGATTGACTAATGCACCCTCTGTTTTCATGGATCTGATGAATAGAGTTTTCATGGAATATCTTGATGACTTTGTAGTGGTATTTATTGATGATATCTTGGTATACTCCAAAAGCCACGAAGATCATGAAAATCACTTACGCATTATCCTGAAGACTCTTAGAAGACATGAATTATATGGGAAATTTAGCAATTGAGAATTCTGGCTTCATGAGATTTCTTTTCTTGGACATATTGTCTCTAAGGATGGAATTTCCGTTGATCCTTCTAAAGCCAAGGCAATCCAAGAATGGCCAGCACCGACAAGTATAACTGAGGTACGCAGTTTTATTGGTTTAGCATGTTATTATCGACGTTTCGTCCAGAATTTTGCCAGATTGGATAACCCATTGACAAAGCTCACACGTAAAGGGATTAAATTTGTCTGGACAAAAGAGTGTGAAGAATGTTTTGAAGAACTAAAGAGAAGATTAGTCAATGCCCCTGTATTGACTCTACCATCGGGGAATGATGGGTTTGTTATTTATAGTGATGCATCGAAGAAAGGACTTGGTTGTGTCCTTATGCAGAATGATAAGGTCATTTCCTATGCATCACGACAGCTAAAAATTCATGAGCAAAACTATCCTACTCATGATCTTGAGTTAGCAACTGTGATCTTTTCTTTAAAGATATGGATACATTACCTCTATGGTGGAAAATGTGAGATTTATACTGATCACAAGAGTTTGAAGTATATTTTCACACAAAAAGAACTCAACATGAGGCAAAGGTGATGGCTTGAACTACTCAGGGATTATGATTGCACGATACATTACCACCCGGGGAAGGCAAACAAGGTGGCAGATTCTTTGAGTAGAAAAGACCATGGAGTTTTGAATGTGATGAGAATTGAAAGGGATCCAATTTTCTTGGATCTAGTGAAGATGGACATGGGAATAACTAGGGAAGGTGAAACATCAATGCTTTTTCAAATGGTTGCCAAACCATCATTACTAGAAAGGATTAAGAGTTCTCAGACCAATGATGAAGAATTTCATAAGAAGATTAAAGATGTGAATGATGGAAGATTGAGGGACTTTGTGTATAAGGATGGAATTTTGAAATTCAGGAAGAGACTTTGTGTTCCCGATATAACTGATCTAAAAAGGGAATTGCTGGATGATGCTCATAGTTCCAATTTCTCTATACACCCTGGGAGCACCAAAATGTATAGAGATTTGAAGGAACATTTTTTGTGGGACAATATGAAGAGGGATATTGCTGATTTTGTGTCAAGGTGTATGGTTTGTCAACAAGTGAAAGCTGGAAGGCAACATCCTGGTGGAGTATTGCAACCTCTTCCCATACCTGAGTGGAAATGGGATAATATTACGATGGACTTTGTCATGGGACTACCAAAGACTCCTAGAAGGAATGATGCAATATGGGTCATTGTTGATCGTCTTACTAAGTCAGCACATTTTCTGGCTATACGGGAGGATCTACCACTTGAACGTCTAGCAAGATTATATATTAATGAAGTTGTAAGACTTCATGGAGTACCCCTATCGATTGTTTCTGATCGTGATCCTCGTTTTACTTCAAGATTCTGGAAAAGTCTTCAAAAGGTCTTGGATACTGAACTTTGTTTGAGCACTGCCTATCACCCTCAAACAGATGGACAATCAGAACGGACTATTCAAAGCTTATAAGACATGTTGAGATCATGATCTCTTGACTTTCAGGGTATGTGGGATCAATACTTACCACTGGTAGAATTTTCCTATAACAATAGCTTCCACTCAAGCATTCAGATGGCACCTTATGAAGCGTTATACGGAAAGAGATGTCGTACACCAACCTGTTGGGATGACGTTGGTGAAAGAAAACTTGTGGGACCAGAACTGGTGGAAGAAACAATGGAAAAGGTGAAGGTAATCCAAAATCACATCAAATCAGCTCAAAGTAGGCAGAAGAGCTATGCCGATAACAGAAGAAAGGTTTTGGAATTTCAGGTAGGAGATCATGTTTTCCTAAAGGTATCTCCATGGAAGGGAGTTATACGTTTTGGTAAGAAGGGTAAGTTGAGTCCCAGGTACATCGGACCTTTCGAAATTCTAGATCGTATTGGGGCTGTAGCTTATCATTTGGAGATGCCGCCAAATCTCTCCAAAGTTCACGATGTTTTCCACGTATCTCTATTGAGGAAATACACGCCTGACCCAACGCATGTACTCGCCTATGAGGAATTAGAACTGGAACCCGATCTTTCCTATTGTGAAGATCCCGTCAGGATTCTTGATGTGAGGGAGCAGGTGCTGAGAAACCGGACGACTCGTCTGGTAATGGTTTTGTGGAGAAATCATAAAATGGAAGAGGCAACGTGGGAACCTGAGGAACTTATGATGAAGAACCACCCGAGTCTTTTTATACCCTAGAAATTGCAAGGACGCAATTATTTGAAGGAGGGGAGAATGTAACACCCCAAGCTTCCACGGTACGTTTCCCTTCGAATAATGCAATAGCGTGTGTTGTACGCAACCTCGAGCTCTAACACACACCACAACTAATTAAACTAGCTGTTGTGAATAGTAATACCTACTTTTTTAAATTTTATAAATTTTACTTATAAAAATAGACTTCATCATTGGATTCGGAATATCGAAATTAGCCTATGTTGAATTTTTTGTATTTTTCTGAGAACTTCCATTTTTTTATGAATAGTGAAAAATACTTAAAAACAACTTTTTTAATCAAAATAATTTATAGTGATAAATTATACTATTTAGTGGTTTTAAAGTGTAATTAGAATATATTTTTACCATTTTATCCAATGGTGGTCATTAGAATTAATTTAACATTGAAATCAGACATAAACAAATGCCAATCTTTTGATATAAATTGTTTCTTAGAAACACGCCATTCTTTGTAACAGCGGGAATTAATTATAAAATTAATTAATGCAACTTATATGTTTGGAATTTTTTAAAATAGACATCATTTTTGAATTCAGAATATCAATTATAGCTTAGGGTGAAATTTTGGTTTTGTTCTGAAAAACTTCAATTTTTGATGAATAGTGAAACCACTAAGTGGTAGTTAAATAACTGATTTTTCATTTAAATGAAATATTACCACTTCTGTGATTTGATTTTCAATAATCCTACATACATGGTTGTCATTAAGAAGTAAAATGTGGTTCAATGAGATTAAAATAAATTTTTGGTGAATAGTAACTTTTAAGTTCTTAATCGCGATTAGAGGTAATTAGTGTAGTTTAAGGTACAAATAATGTTTTAATAATATGAGATGAGCATGACACTTGTCCTACTCATATTGGATGAGTCATGGCCGACCAAGAAAACCCATGGGTCAACTTGGGGACCCCATGGAGCCACTTTAGTTGGAAAATGACATTAATATATATTTATTTAATGTTAAAAGTAAATTGACACAAACATGAGTTGTCTTACTAAAACAGTTTTTTAGTGGGGTTAAACAAGTACAAATTTTGATTATAAATATTAATTAGAAAGATAAAAAGATTTCCTACATCATAGTATTTTTTTTATAATTTTTAGACAATAAATAAATTAAATTATTTATGACATCATTATGATGCGGCGATGACCTCATTATTTAACGATTTAACTAAAATGAGAAGATAATGAAAAACCCAAGGCTTAAACTTGTCCAAAGCCTATTGGATGAAGATATTTCGAACCCTTATCACCTTATCCACGAATTATATAAGTATGGGACCTTTGGAATCCGAAAATCATGGAATAATAATGTAACATTTCAATCTTTCCAAAAGAGCCCCTCCTCTCCTCTTATAAAAGGCCCCCACCTCTATCACCTTATTCACACTTTCAATCCTTTTGGTTCGGACAAAATCTGCCCAAATACTCTCCCAACATTTCTCCCTTCACCCTAGAATCTTTACCTTAGTCACAAAGCCATCCTAAGGAGTCCTTTTGATCAAATCAAAAGGAAGAACCCGAAGAAGAGGTAACATTTTCATCACCCTCTTTCATGTTTCTTTCTTCTTCCACTCCCTCTTTGTCTATTATTTAAATTCTAAAATTATAACTCCAGTATCTTCTATATACTGTGATGTTATTATAAATATGGAACAACCATATTCAGTATTCTACCCATCATTTGAATGACATGTCACCATACGTGCGTACGTACGGCTTACCGTCTCCACGTCGTGGTGTAATTGTTATTCAATATATTATTATTTAGATGGGTATAATAATGATATTTAATTCATGTAAATAATAAATATAACATGATAATGATTCTGTATATATGATATACTATCCAATTATATATTATTTTAATATCAAAATAATGATATTGTCGCTCGTGCGTACGTACGGACTACCGTCTCCACGAACGCGATGAGATTCATTCTCCGTCGTATCCATTCAAGTATAATTATCATTTGATAATTTAAAAATAATGTTTAAGGACATGATATCATTCTGGATATGAATAAGGTACAACCTATCCATGAAAAACATGACTTACGTAACAAAACATATAAGAAAACGAGTAAGTTAACACCCGAAACAACGATAAATCTAAGATATTGTTAACAAAGCAATGTTAAAAGATCATATATGATATCATATGAATGTATATGATTCTCGTATAATTTAATAACAATTATTTCACCATTATACAGGAGGTTAACCTACCCCAACCAAGGAAAAGTAAAAGGTAAGGGTTTACTTCACAACCTCTTCATTATCCAAGGTTGTTTATACATAATTATCTACTGGGACCTCGTTATCATCCACATCCATGTTTCTTAAAAATGTATTTCAAAACATTTTTATTATTTACAATAATATGGGTTAATGTCATTTATACCCTTTTTGACTTTTATAAGAGGAATCTTTCCGTCGTTTTCAAAACAAGGTCCTTTTTAACCTTTTCGACAGAATTGAGGTAAGAATGTTTTTTTAACTTATACGGCGGGTGCGATTATTTTCCGCCGTTATAAAATCTTCAAATCTTTCCTTACAAGCTTATAAGAATATTTTCAAGAAAATGTTTTGTTTTATATGGCTCTTAAATGATTTCAAAAATAGAAAGAGATATTTCTCTAAAAAGTGTTTTGATTTCATCTATGTCAACATCCTTTGATGGATTTTACGCTTATTTGAAGTTGATTTATTATAATAAAAAACTTCTATATTGTATTGAAGGTTTTTGTGATATGTTTGACTGTGGATGTGCTATTTTATACCATTCATAGTTAATGGTGAAATTATTGACATTTCGTATGCTAGTTTTAATACGAATGTTTATTATTGTTTAAAACTTTTCATATGGGAATGCATTGGACTTAATATGTGACGGGTGGAGCCCGCTATAGCTCCTCGATGCATCGGTAGGTCTCATGAGACAAACTAGTGTCTTGGCACAAGGCTTTGACAAAATTTTATTTGTAGTCTTGGCACGAGGCCTTGGCTATGTGGTTATGATAGTCTGGCATTATGCATTCCAACATTATGAAAGTGGTTAGTGATTTTGCATGTGATTATTCGATTAGTAGAATATCCATGTGAATGAGTAAATGGTGTTATTTCATTTTACTTTTTCCATATTATGTTGATATTCAAGTTTAAAAGGCTTTTGTTTTAGTTATACATTGCCATAAATGTTTATTCTTATTTATGAAAGTTTCCGCTATATTGTTATCCTTACTGGGCATTTGAGCTCACCCCTTTTCTATGTTTTATTTTTTTCCCAGGAAGTGAAGAAGTAAATTATGAATGACCTGCAGGGATATTATGAGGGGATAATAGTGTGGACTGTGGAGACATTATGTTGTTGTAGTAGTTTTTCATTTTATGATGTAATGTAAAACTTATGAATGTATCTAGTATTTCCAAGGCTACTAAACTAATCGGTCTTTCGAGACTTGATCTTTTGTGATCATTCCAATGTTACGAAGTAATGCACCGGCTCTGGGTAGCTGGGGTCGGGGCGTTACAGAATAACTCCTAAACGGGCACCCGGATCGGATATATTAGGGAATAATTGTGTTCATATAGGAGACCTTACCTAAGGTGAGTCATAATATTCAACAGCATGGTATGTATGTGAAAATAAATTTTTAGACATCTAATGAATAAAATAATTTACGTTTTATATTATTTAACGTAATGTAGCGAAGTATCGATGTGTTTCTTGGTTATTAGATCTGGTCAGAGAATTAAAGGATATCTCCATTACCTTGTAATTATTCTGAATAATGGAGAAATAATCTCGTCAAATGAATGATGACATATTGAAGATCAAATCGAGGATCGTCACACCAAAAGAGCTAGAGGGTCTCATCAATGATGGAAACACAACTACAACTGATCTAGGACCTATCCAAACTCAAGGAAGGGAATTTATTTTTCGTCATGGTTTCCCAATTAAAAATATACAATGAACGAGGTCCAACCTATTAACAGTTTATTCTATAGTTTTATTATATCCAGGATGAATATTTGATTGGTGGTTTAATGAGAGAGAGATCTTTGTGATAATTATAGCACTTGGTTTATTCTTATAAAAAAAGATTTAAGGAAAATAAAAAAAGGATGATATTTATTCCTCGGTTGTTGATGGAGGTTTTATCATCCCCCTTTATAGGATTTATTCATTGTTGTACTCTCTTGGTCACAGATTGAATTTCCATGTGGCATCGAATGCAATCAGATGCCCAGATTGGTGGAAAGGAGAAGTAAATACCAGATCAGTGTTGCTAAAAACCAAAGAATTGTAGATATTTTCTCTCTTTAGGATATGGACCACCAGAGGAGGCATGTTGGCCACAAGAAGGGGCCACCTAAACATCGGGCCTAGTGTTGACATGTTGCATTAGGCCACCTTCGAGGGGTGGTTCATGCACTGAAGAAGATCCACCTTGATGGGGCAGCCCGACCACATGGGAGCCCACGACAGCTAGATGCATGATGTGATAACCAGATGTTTACGGTGTCCATGGGACATTTTGGTCATGGAAGATCACTCGGAGGACCAACCTGGATAATGGGCCAAGTCGAGCGAGTGGGAAGATCCAACGAAGTGGTCCAGGTCTGACTTTGTGGGTGAAGTCGAACTCTGGTGGCCCAACTAGGACACTGTCAACTGAGTTTCCACACAACCGTGGTGCATGTGTCCCGATCAACCTCTATGGTCAGTGGACTGACCACCGTGTGAGTCCACGAGATGGTGGACCCCCTTCTAAATTTTCAAATTCTTGTAAGTTTAAAATTGTTTTTCTATTAAACAATCCATCTGAAATGTTTGTAAAATTGATATGAGATGGTATTTTGGAGATATCTTAATTGTGTTTTTGTGGATATGTGAAAAAGAACTATTGTCTTGAAGAGTAGGTAATCTCAGATCAATTATACCTAAGTGTAATCCTATAGATGACTACAACATAGATACCCTGTGTTTCATGAAGACTATGAGTCTTATAGAGACCGTGTGTCTCATCGAGACTAGGTGACTCCCAAATATTGTGTGCCTTCTGGAGACATTGTGTTTCATATTAACTACACGACTACTAAAGACTATGTGTATTATTGAGGCTATGTGTCTCGTGGATGCTGTGTGTCTCATGGAAACTAAGTGTCTCATTAGAGAGATTATATCTTGATATTCTACATATATGGTCCATGTGCATATATCATTAAAGAGATGACTATACTATTTCCTTCGTGGAATTTCTTCTCTGGTATTCCTTCGTGTTATTTTATCTGTAAAATTTCTTTTGTTTTATTTCCCATATTATATTTCCTTTATAGTATTTCATTCATGGTATTTCTTATGTTGTATTTCATGTGTGGTTTTTTCCCTTTCTGGCTTTCTATTGTGGATTTAGGGTTCCTTACAGAGTACTATTTTTCTCACCGATACACGGGCTTCCCTGTCACATTTCATATATTCTGCTAGTGAGGGACCATTTCAAATAGTATATGGTGGACCATAAATAGACATAGCATGGTGTGTTTTGGTAGGGCGACGTGTTACAAAGGCTTTGATGTCTCAGGAATATTGTCTATAGGTTGGACTCTTTGGTTAACATGATTTTATTTTGGTGAGCTTTTATTCTGGCCTACTTTACATGAATAAATTTTACTTTCCTTCCATACAACATTGGTTGGAATATAGTGTATTCAATCTTTGTTTACATAGTGTTCTTATAGTTCATCATCTATGGGATAGAGATGAATGTGTTTATGTGTTCATGTACATTGGAATATTTATCTAATTTGTGGGACATTTCTAGTCGGTGGTAGTCACAATCCCCTAGCCTAATGGATGCCTTCTTGGGGTAGCCGTCTCTTGGGCCCCCCTTTGATGGGTCATAATATAGTGGTATTAAAATAGTTGTGTTCTAACGTTGGATCAAGTTTTTGTGAGTCTAGTTTGGGTTAATAGTGTTACATGTTTCGAGTTTAGCATTTAGAATATTGAATCCATTTTTGGTGCGATGAACAACAGATCTATACACAAGGAAAATGATTTCTACTTTTCAAATCATTACATGAAAACAATTTTTTTACGAAAAAATAATGGTACATGAATTTTATAGGAATGGTTTGTGATTTCCATGTCAGTTTTGAATCATCTCTACATATATAAACTATTGACTGTGGTTATTTGATTTATTTCAAGATTCCACAACACAGAGAGCTAGCCATGATCCCATTGTGTGATGATGCAGATGATCCACTTAGCAATGAGGCATTGGTAAAGGTGCATGTACTAGAGATAACACATCTATGTGGATATCCTATGATACCACCTCCCGTAGAGCAACAGTTACTACCAACATTACCGGTCGAGGTTCCACACTGATAGTTTGTGTTTCACGTGTTCCAAAGGGAGTGAACTCCAAATTATCGGGTGACCCAGACCCCCAGGTAGTCGAGGATTTGATAGAGGTGGTTACATGTGTTTTCTACCCAGTGAGGACGTCTTCTAACAAGATGTTAGTGCCTACTATGAGTCCTTTCCAATGAATAGTATGGTGATGGTTGAGTTTAGTTTCCTATACACAGAATGAGATGAATCTACCTTCAGAGATGATTTCATTTCATCTATAGTGTAATAAGTGTATATAAATGAGATTCTCTATCAGAAGAAGGGATTTCAGACTGTAGTTGAGTACTCAGTGAGTTTTACCATTATTTTTTTCTACTCTAGCGATATGGTATGAGATATGTTCTTTAGGGATTGGAACATTGAGAAGGGCCTTCATGAGGATACCAGGGAATCCATGATATCCCGTTGAACTCCTTTTTAGGCTAGGTTACATGATAGAGCTCTACAAGTGGAGAGTTTCCAATAATAATAGACCTAGATAGTGGGATATACCAATAGCCAATAGGTAGTTGAGACCTTCAGAGAAGGTAGACTTCTATAATAAAAGTGAGCCAAGAAGGTCTAGAACATCAGGGGATGATCCCAAGGCACGTGATGATGGGTGTGAAGCTCCTATTGTGGCTTGAATGAGAAAAGGTATAGGTTGTGTTACATGTGTGGTGGTTAGGGAAATCAAGCATGAGATTTCTAAATCCATCGCACATCCAATCAGGATATAGTTGAGGGAATGTAGTGGCAAAGGTAGATAGTGGGGCAGGGTGGTCTGTTGGGTGGTCGATGTGGTAGAGGATCAAGCATGGTCGTAAGAGGTGGTTGGAGGTTTTATGTACTACCACCTCAACCACTAAGTGATCAACAACATTCTCTGGGAGTGGGTGAACATGGATGTGCCCAGCTTAATGCGACGGAGGATCATGATCCTAGTGCATGAGAGAATATTAGAGGTTTTATCCGTGTCTTTTCCAACATATGCTGATTGTTAAATAGGGCCATGTAGTTTGAGTAAGGATACTACATGTTCCTTGAGGTCTCACATCGATGAAGATTATAGATATTTGGCTAGGGTGAAAATCTCTCTCTGAGTTTCATTATCCCCTTATAGATTCTACATTGATTTGGTGAGGCGGAATAATGCTTGGATTTAACATTAAAGTTAGAGTGGCTACACGACTTCTTCCATGTGTCACATTTTAGGAAGAAGGTTCATGAACGATCACACATCATTGATTTGGGCGATATGGATATCAACGATGGGGTATATTTTACTGAGTACCTGATGATGATCAATGATCTATTTAAGAGGATAATTCATTTGTGGAAGAATCATATTGTGTATGTTCGGTGGCAGCAGAGAAATATCTAAGAGAGAAAAAGTGATTGGGATACTCATATTCGTACATAGTCCCAAATTTTTTATGAGTATCCCTTTGGTTTTGGCTTTTGGGGACGTAAATCCCCAATGACGGAAAAATGTGCCATCTCAGTTTTTTTATATTTTTAGATATTATATGGATTGATTTCAAGAAAAAGGGATAAGAAGGCATGCTATTCTAAGGCCTACGGTTCCTAGAATTATTTTATGCAAAATAATCAGATATCATATATCACACACGCTAGTTTTCATAAAGAAGAGGTATGACTCCTAAATAGGTGTCTGGATCCAAAATCTAGGGGGATTTTTGCTTTTAGAGGTACGACTCTACATTAGTTGTGTCCTGACATCGAATGTTGCATGCTGGTTGGGAAAATGATATTTTTGAGGTATTAAATAATAAAATAAATTGTGTTTTATTTTATTTATCTTTATGTAGAAACAAAACTATATTTTATATTTATTAATAATTTTCAGAGAATTTGTGGTTGTTTACATTAACTTGTGATTTCTATAGATCATAGAGAAAGAATCCTATAGAATGAAAAATAAATTATCATAGAATAGATCACCATTAAAATGGAGTTGTAGGATCTCATCAATGATGACAATGAAAGCACTTATTATCAATGGCCAATCAAAAATTGAGGCAGGGAATTTATTTTCCATAATGGTTTACCCATTGGTAAATTCTCCAAGAAACATAGACCAACCATATTATAGGTTGATCTGTGGTTCAATCATTTGTGGGGTGGGTATTTATTGCATGTTTTTAATGTGAGATCGATCATTGTGATAATTATGGATCTTCGTTTTCCTTCTAATGAGAATAAATCAAGGCTGAAATTAAAAGAGGATGAGTTTAGTTCCTCATGTGTTCTTTGTGAAGTTATCTTCCTCAGTTCATTGCATTCATAACCATTGGACACTCTTGGTCAGGGCTCAAATTTCTAGGAGGCCCAGTAGCCAATCAGAAACATGGATTTGTGGAAAGAAGAAGAGAAGTTCAGATCAATATAGTTCAACACCCAAGGATAATGTAAGAGGTCTCATTTCCAAAATTTGTCCATTGGAGGAGGCATGGTGTCCTGCATAAGGAACCATTGGCATGCATGACCATGTGAATGGGCCCAGTTGTAGAACATGGTGGATGGTCACATGCAGAAGGTGGAACACACAATGGCAGTGTGAGATGCAGTAGAGCCGTGTGGACGACGTGGCTCCACCCTGTGGGATCACACAACAGGTACCCATAAGAAGAAATGATCGACCTATTGTGATGGTCATGTGACATGGATGTCACCGCCAAGGGGAGTGAATCTAAAGGGGCCACAGATGTGAAGGAGCACTATGGGGACCAGACTCAACAATGGGACGAGACCAGCTGAAGTAGGCCAAAGGCATTGGGCAGGTCTACCCGGTAGACCAGGTTAGACATGACGTGTCAGGTGGTACACAGGCTTGAGTCAATCTTAGATGGCGATATCGGGCCACGATATACTATGATAGTTGGCCATGACCACAATATAATGAGCCATCATATGGTCACGGAAGCTAGGTTGAGTTCAGCCACCATGATAGATCAAGCTATCATGGCTTGGTGGATTGTAGGGTTGACAAACGTAAAGGTCGACAGTGGTGGATGACCTCCTTGGTTGGTGGACTAACCGCTCGGTCAGTCCATGAGACAATGTATGCCCTTTAGAATAATCAAATGTGTTTTTACATCAAAATAGTGTTTCTATCTTAAAAATTATCTACAAAAATGGGACCATTGAGATGAGATGGTCCTTTTGAGATATCATATGTTTATTTTTTTATGTTTTCAGGTGGGCTAATTTCTTGTGGAGTTGGTTCTCCAAGAACAAGCGTGCTTGAGTGGAATCATGTGGATGGTTCTGACTTAGATACTAGGTGTCTCATGGACAATATGTGACTCCTAATGACTATGTGTCTTATAGAGAATCTATGTTTAATGGAGACAGTTGACTCTCAAAGACCATGTGTCTCAGAGAGATTGGGAGATTCTCAAAGAATATGTGTCTTCCAAATACTATGTATTTCATGGAGACTGTGTGTGTCATTGGATAGAGTATATATGGATATTCATGATAAATGTGTTGTAAGAGTATGTCATTACGGAGGCATTTTTACTATTTCATTTATGCTATTTCCTTTGTTTTATTATTTCATGGTATATACATTTTGGTATTTACTCTGTGGAATTTTCATTGTGGTATTTACTGTGTGGAATTTCGTTTGTGGTATTTCATATGGGGTATTTATTGTATGGTATTTATTTGGTGTCTTCCATTTTATTTTCGGTGATCTTTAATATGTATTGTTTAACTCACCCTTTCATTGTAATTTCCTGCATGTGTCATGTCTTGTGCATATGGGAATCCTTTTGAAATAGTCTAGTTCGGACTAGGAATAGATATAACTCTGTGAGTTCAACTAGAATGATGTGTTCCTACATCATCCAATAGCAGTCCCCATACAATTGTATATGGGATGATAATTGTAGTTTATAGAATATTATTTGTGGGACTATATTCTATATTTTTTTACATAACCGAACATTACATTCCTTTCATACACTATTTGTTGTAATATAATGTATACATGCTTTGTTTATATAGTGTTTTCACATTTCATCACTTGTGGATTGAAGATGTGTGCTTATGTATAGGTATGTATGGAAATTCCTCCAATTTATGGGATATGCCAGCTCGGTTATAGTCACCAGCCTCTGTCTTGATAGAGGTGTGACTGGGGTTTAGTAATGGCATGACCCACTCTAAGGAGGTTCGTGACAATATAGGCCTCCTTATACAATTGTTGTTTGTATTACATCACATGAAATTTTTGATAAATAATTTTATCTTCATAATTATTATATTAATAATATACTTAATGAAAGTTAACCGATATGATCATAAATATATAGGCCTCTAAGAGTTGGTATATCTTTATGGTTCATGTTGAGTTATATTTGACATACCCTACACGTGAACCATAAAATACATACTATCTCACCTATGGAATCATATTTATGATATGTTACATGAATATAAATAATTTTATGGTTTATAAATAAATTGTTTCAGAGTAGTATTTCATGATAACACTAGGGAGTTGAGTGTGTTTGGCCAATATTAGAAAATGATGACATTATATATATATATATTAATTTTTCTATATGATTCACTTGGTAGAATTTGTTTTCTTCTAAATATATATATAGAAAAATGTTACAAATTATTAAAATCCATATATATATATTCATTATATATTTAAAATGATACCCTAACATGTGGGTCCTGTTTATTTGGGTTACATTTTGTGATATCACATTTACTAATTGTTTCGACCGATTTTTGAAACTGTATCTAGTAATTTATTCTTATTGTTTCTAATAGAGATTTTATCATTCCACAACGATCTATTTAAATTTAAAAAATTAGTTGTATAACATATATAATTGGGAAAAAATTGGGCATTTTGCTATTGAATTTTTCTAAATTGGTCACCGTGGATAGGTTGCTCCAAACTAGAATCAGAATAAAATTTGGATTTGGGATAGATTCACTAAATGAAAGAGATATGGACTTTTGACATGGAAGGTATAATTTATGGAATTTAGAGTCATGAAAACCATATAAACATATGATACCAATGATGTTTGGGTGACTAGACATTGAACATTATATATGGGTATTTACTATATTTAATAACTAACTATATTTAATGGGTGATACAGGAGAATTGTTATCATGATTTTAAAGGGGAATATTTTTATATTTCATCATGAATAAAATGGATATTTTTTTATGATATTTAAATATAATATACTATTATTATTTTATTTCGAATAAATTAATAAATTAAAATTTACTAATAGTTTAATTTTTTCGAAATTTGTTATTATTGGGAAATAACTTTATAAGAACCTAGTTCTTCATTGAGGCACCGAGATTGTGTATTTCATCAATTAACAATTTAATTTATTAAATATGGACTAATATGAATTCATTTAGGGTTCATAGTGTTCTCAATGGTGTTGGGGGATGTCACGGATCATGGATACCCAGTTATGTGAGAAAATGAGGTGGCGACATGGTTTGGGTCACACAGTCATGCATCCAAGTCTTCATTTTTATCAACTTTTTTCATAGGCTATTCACAAGAAATGTGTTCGATTTATAATTTTTTTGGTGTAACCATGAGGGTGCCCAAAACCTATAGAAATTTTTTCATTGTTACCATAGGGTTTGATAAACTGTATTGGTAAATCGTGCGGCCCTATAATGTTTTGAATTTGTTTAAAAAGTAATTAAATTAAAACTATTTTAAAAACCTATGTTAGGTTCTTATTGCATGGATAGTATGAAATAAACCCTCCCTTTTTATTTCTCGATTTTCTAATGTAGGGTTTCAAAATTAATCTTAATCTAGGCTCTGATTCTTATGTAGTTTATCTCTTTATATCCATAACGGCAATGCCTTAATTCCTTTTTAGCATTTCCCTATACTTTTGGGAGTTTGTTCCACTATTTGGATTTAGTCTCATATGGCATAATTTCTTATTCCATATGTATTATTTAAATTTCATCCAAAATAAGATGAACCATAGCTTCATACTATGTGATGTTTCAAGAACGAGCCTAGCATAGGATGTGATATGATTTTTGTTGAATGTGAGATCATTTATATGTGACAACATGCCACACACCCAATTGTTGGTCATCAACTTATATTTAAACCGAACATTGTTATTACGTATAATTATTTAGTAAATTTAATAGGGTTGTTTATTCTTGTTAAATCATGTATTCCTTGAATAAGGACCACCCCATGGGTGAGTTTCCTTAAATGGACCTTTATGGATTATGGCCTTAGATTCCCATGCAGTATTCATTTTACTCCATGTCATGGGATGTCAAAATTTGAATTTTCAAGTGAATTATATTTCAAATATGATAAATTTTGACTTATGTAATTGAGGTTATGATATAAAAGACAATCCCCCTAGCCCGTATTTTATATAGCTTGTTAAGCATGATTGATTTGTCTCTTCTTATCCCATGTGAGTATGTATATGACATGACTCTAATTTTTTCAATCTGGTCAAATTTGTCAAATATTATATTTTCCCATGCAAGTTAAATTATAATTAATCTATATGATAGCTTTATATTATTGTTAGGCATACTACTGTAAATATGCCCATGTGAGTATTTGAAGGCAAGCCATTGAAGTCGATTTTGTTGGTCAATTACCTTAATAAGAATGAATGTAAAATTTAATTGATAATCCAAAGTGAGTTATAGGATAATAAATCCATGTACAGTCTTCTTATGCCTCTTAATTAGGATATAAAAATATTCCCTTGTTAATAAATGAATTGCCAAGACATATGAGGTTAGCCAATGTTTGAGTCACCCCCATGAGGTGAAATGGATAATATATGATATTTGTTTTTACCTTGTATTGTCCAATGAAATGTTTTATTGGAAATAAATAGGTTTAATGATAAATATTCTTTTGTTATATATGGATTCAATTTTGAATTCCAGGGAATATTTCTTATGACTATTGATCATTATACCTTAGGTGACACATGGATCCACTCTAGGATTTCATGGATGGACTCAATGGTTGATATTATATTGTCACGAGGGATACAAGGATCCAAATGAAAGATTATATGGAAGGAAATATTGAGGGTACACTTATATAACAAGTGATACTTGGTTTTCTATTATAATTCCATAGAATGAATCCACGGGAATTTAAAAATTATGACAAGGTTCAAAATCAAGATTATGTTGAGGTGCACTGAGGACAGACTGTACTAGATAGGGCATTATACATCACGTAGTGAAATACTGGTTTCATGGGATGTTTTATAGGGTTGGGCTTGTAGGTTGTTGGTTGATATTATAGCTGGAGTGATTCATGAATTCTGACAATGGAATGTCACAGATGGGCTTGGGTTATGAATTGAATTATAAAAGGAATGAATTATGAGGTGTTTGGTTTTCCAATGATTAAGCATGTATTATGTCTTCACATGTACATGTGTAGATTTCCTTTTGAGGCATATGTTGTGCTAACAGATATATGGGGATGTTGGGATTGATCCATATATTGAGACTTATATATTTCAACATAATTTAATTGTTAAATGGTTATGATATGAAAACTAGAACTTCTTTGATTTTGAATTTTGTGTTATCCCTTTATTACTATTTTTATTATTGCACTCTACATCTTATATACATTCAATCAATTATCGGCACAAACCATAGGTGGTATCCAACTAGAATTTTGGATCACTTTCATTTGGGACATAGTTTGGGTCCCAAACAAAATAAATGATTGTAGGTAATGATTAGGGAATAACCACCCATCCGGTAGATGATATACTGCTTAGGAGAAGTTTATCATGGGACCAAGCTGAGTCTATCGATGCTACAAGGATTATTTTGTGCTTTATTTAATTTTTATATATGGATTTTAAATCTTCCTTCGATTACTAATATGGTGGTTTTATTAGAAAAAATATGACATATATCATCATCTTGTATCTGATATGATTTTTATCTTGTTTATATTATCAATCTATCACTGTTTTCTTCTTTTGATTGGCCTAATGCTTCTATTATTTATACCTGTAATTGATATTCTATTGTGCTACAATATTCAAATTAGGGAACAATATCACCCAGAACTCACTCAGGCCCACTCTCCTAGTCTGTAGCTTCAAGAATTTGGTAGATCTGAATGGTGCCATGTTACCCACTAGGCTCAGGGTACCACTTTGTGGCAGTCGGGTCCAATATGTTACAAAGTTGTATTAGTGTCTCTTTTCTTGTTTTATTCACTATTTGGTGACAATATATATATATATATAGAAAGGAAAATTATGTTGGTAATCATTTTTTCTCGAGTATTTATATCCTGCATATATGAAAAATACAAATTTCATCAAATTAACTTGATATTTTCTGGATTTTGACAATTACTGTTTATTTTATTCCACCACTGGGTGATTCATGTGATTTTTTTTGTAATTATTAATATGATTTTGGTTTCTATTAAGTTTAAAGACATTGAGATGATGGTATTCCATGTCATTCACAATATAGGAACCTTCCATATTTCAGATGTCATGCATTATCTCATGCCATTTAAGATGCATTACCAATTGCATGTTGTTGTAATAGGTGTTGTGATAATAAATCATGTTTATGTGTTAAGTATATTGTGATATATATGCTGTCAAACAGAATGCCACTATGATTTGGTCCCTATGGATTATGGGACCTCTTGATCAGAATATGAAATATCATGGGTAAACCTTAAATTAAATTTTGGTAGTATATGCCATAGGTGAATTCCCACCTTTGATCCCTATAGATTATGGTCCCCCGTGAATTATTATTTGGTTTACCATTAGTTTAGCATTATTAATAAGATTTAATAAAATCAAAATTAGTATCAATTAAAGGACTGTAACCTCAGTTTGAAATCAAAAAAAATATGAGAGAAATTGAAATTGAAATGGCATATGATAGAGAACACAACCAGACCCAACCCTTGAAGTGGGTTTTGGTAGTGTCTCCCTCATGTTTCACACGAAGTCTAGACCCAAGGGGGGGGACAAACAGGTGAGTTCTTATAGAATATTGTTTCTTCATATCATATTTACTATATGCTCTTTTGAGTGGTGATGTTTTTAATGATAAAAACTGAGGAGTGTGTTTTTCATTTTAGTGACATGGATCCTGGACAACCTCTATGTGTACGGTAGAAGGGTGGTGATGATCACACTACAGAGGTGGTAGTCCATGGACTACCAGTGGATCCTCTAATAGTGCCATCTGCAAAACAAGCTGTTATATTGAACACATGCATTGAGGAATTGTTTTGTAATGGATTTATACAGTTAATGTAGACTATTATGGGAGTCCTATGACCTGTACCAACTATGTAAGAGAGGAAGTGTGTGTTTTAGAATCAAAATCCTCTCATTTATTTGTGGGATAAAACACTATAGGATTTCGAGTCATGGATCGAGGTAATTTTTTATATCTTTGAGAACATATACACACCTCATGATATGTGGGTAAATCATTCAATGCACATGCTACCAGATTCCACCAAGAGGTGGTTGAATGATATCAATCATACTAATCAACATTTGGATAAATATTAAAGAGTGTATCACATGGTCTTTTAAGATTAATTCTATCCAAAGACCTTGAGGGGAAATATATCCTTGGAGTTATTATATCTTGAAAAGGGTGCATAGTTATTCGAGGAATATTCACCCCGTTTTACTGGGCTACAACAATTCTCACCAATTCTGGTGGGTGATGAGTTATAGAGAGCATGGAAATTAGAGGACGATACTAGATATGACACATGATCATAGGTAAATGTATTTTAGATGACTACTATATTTGGTATTGTGAATGTGGAGCTGATCATATATAATAAAATATGATAGTATTGAGGTGTGAGTTAGGGAAGTTCGACAGATAGGTACGGTACATCATTAAATGATAGTGGGAAGCATCAAATTGAGCTTCCATGTACTGATATGAGAATACATAACATCCTTTCAAGAAGTTAGGTGACGTGCTACAAATGTGGTAGGCTGGGACATATGTTGATGCGATGTACGAAGGACCAAATCAAGTGTTGATCTTGAAGCTAGATGGGAATATACAGTGCTTCTGCAACATATTTCCACAATCATCATGTGAATGATGGTATGAAATGGCTACATGTTTAGGATAAGGGAAAATATATTCTCACTAGACAGTGACCTAGGGTACATTATACCAATCAACCCATGGTGGTGATCATGGTCATGGACTAAATAATGTAATTACATTGTGATAGCAGGGTGGATAACCTAAGGGTATCCAAGATATTTCATAATTATGCTGTACATACTAGAAATATGCAGTGCAACCAACCTAGTAGGATAAGGATCTAGGACCATTTACTATCAGAGGAAACTATTATGGTAGCCTTTGTTTTTGAGTCATCATTTTTTGATATGTGGGCTTGACAATGATTTATAATCATGATCATTATGGAGAGCTATGGGATTTGTGTTTATACTACTAAAAATGTGAAAATTCTAGAGACACTTTTGGGGATCATAACAGAATGTATGAGTGTGTGGATGTAGTTCCCACTTGAGGATGGTGGGTGTTACTCGATATGTGACTGCTAGTTCTTCAAGATGACATGATTCTATTTCATTCTTAGGATGGATTAGTTGGTTCCTTATCGAGAATTTATTGATTTCTATCACCACAGGGTGATTTTTACATCACCATAGGGTGGGGAGTTCATTCATATGTTTGATGGGATGTCTAGGTGAGCTGAGATAGACCTAGTAATCGTAGGTTGTGCTAAAATATATCCTAGATTTTAATTTTATAAATGGATCATATGTGATCATGTCAGAAAAATTTCCCTCTACTGGTTGATCATTTCAGGGTTATCTTCCTGGATAATGTATCATGATTACCTTTAGTAAGTGAGGTAGAGTTACCTATCTAGATTGTTTCAGGAGATACATCATTATCAATTCCTCTTTATAGGATGGCTATGATTGATTTTCATAATCTCAAGAGGTATCTACATGATTAAAGGAAATGTTTCTAATCTGGCCCAATACTTTTATGTGAGGTTTGTAGGTCCTTTTTTCCAAAAAAAAACATTGTAGTCTTAGTCTATGTCAGGTGTACCATAAATTGAACAAGTTGATGGTTCAGAAATGGTATTCACTTTTATGGGTAATTGATCACATCAAAAAACTCCAATGAGATTGGGTATTCTCAAATAGAGATTTTAGAATTGATTATCATCAGGTTCATGTTAAAATATCTGAAAGAAATCACAGAACCATAAGGACATGGTATGATATATATGAGTATATATTTATGTCATTCGGTCTCAAATTTTTCCAAAGGTGTTCAAATATCGAAGGGATTTAATCTTCCATTCATAACTCAATTCATTTTGTGGGGTTTTCATGGTTGATATCATGATATATTTAAAAAATTTAAACGAAAATTCCAATCATCATGAGATAGTTTTGAATACACTGAGAGAGAATATATAATTTTCTCATCTCTTACAGTGCCACTTCTATATGGATCATATTCACATAGTGTGTCATGTCATCTCAGAGATAGGGGTATCAGTGGACATAGTTAAGGTGAATGTTGTAGATACAAGAGATCATCCCAAGAACATATTTCAGGTGTACATTTTCCTAAGGACGGTGGGTTACTACATGTGTTTCATAAAGTACTTTCCACATTTAGGGTCCCCATTGACATGCTTGACAAATAATGATATGAAGTGTGTATGGTAAGATTCCTACTAGATGAAATTTCAAGAGATTAAAGGGAAATTTTCATCGACCTTGATACTTATTTTACATGAACCTAGAAGGAGTTACTCTGTGAACTATGATACATCATGTTTCTAAATATGAGTAGTTATTTTATTGGGGGATCAATTCATTGCATAGAGGTCTCGATAGTTAAGGCCACATGAGAGGAACTACTCGGCGTATGATAATGAGTTAGCAGTGGTTGTTCTAGATTTGCACCATTGGAGAAATTACATACTGATATATCATTTTGTGGTGTCAACAAAAAAATAAAATCCTCATGTACATATTTACACAACGTAATCAAAGCATGATATAGTGATGGTTGGTTGTGAATATTAAATCAATAGATTTAGAGATTCCAAAAATATTTGTTAATGGAAATGTAGTTGTCAATGCTTTGAGAATGATCACTTAGATATAGGTAGTGTATCATGCTAGTTGCAAAGGAAATATAATAGATTTGTTCTCTGAGTTGTACTTGGATGTTCATGATAGTGAAGGGAAAACATTTATGTCATCCTTAGATATTATTTATACCATTTCAGATAGAGTTAGAATGAAGGAGATATCAATCATTGAAGTCCTAGTTGTATGGGAGTGTGTTATAGTAGAGGACCCTCCACTTAGATGGACCGTAAGTGATAATGAGGACATGTGAGTATATAGTCCCATGTTTGTCTTTTCATATATGCATGAGGTGTTTTTATGGGTTCTTACTGCTTCCACATCGACATTTCATCCTTGTTTCACAAATATTTAATTGGATTAACATCATCATTATTGATGACCACGAATGAAGAGAGATATAGGGTTTTTTTGATGAGATGTGATACTTGTTAGCAGGTGAAGGTTAAACACCAATGACCAGATAGACATTAAGAGCAACTACCCATACCCATGAATAAATAGAATGAAATTTTGATGGATTTCATAGCAAGTTTTATAAGGACACCTCAAGGTACTGATGTTGTTCATGTTTTTGTTGGTAGGATCGCTAGGGTTTCTCATTTCCTACTAATCAAGGAAACCACAGTGTTGTGGAGCTTGTGAAGTTGTAAATTTGTAATATTCAACGACAACATGAGGGATGGAATTCTATAAATTTATATAGGGATGACTAGATTAACTCTCATATTTGGAATGGGATACAAAGGGTGTTGGGTACATAAGTGCTTTTGTTAATCGAATAGTAACCCAATATAAATGACCATTCAGGGTGGAAAATTCAGGTGCATTAGCAAATGATGATTGTATGCACCCTAGATTACAAACGATATTGGAAGAGGCATATTCTCATGGTTGAGTTCTCCTAAAATAGTATATTTCTGGATAATTTTCAGATGGTTCTATATGAGGCTATGTAAGGTAGGACATGACGATCACCCATGTGTTCACTGGTGGGGGGAGGAAGCTATGCTGGGATATATTCATCTCTAAGAGACAAAGAAACAAGTGAAATTGATTCAGTAGTGAACAAATACTACATAATCATGTTAGAAATTTTACACTGATATGCATAGAAAGGCAATAGAATATGATTTTAGGGATAAGATTTTCCCAAGTGTTTCACCAAGGTTGGACATAAAAGGATTGGGTGAGAGAGTAAGCCTTCATGTAGATATGTTAGGTCATTCTTCATTCTGTTAGAGAGTCGGGCTGGAAGCATATTAGGTTAAGTAATCTCATATGTACTAGGATATGCATGATGTCATCCATGTTTCCTATCTTCGATGCTACTATTCAGACCCCTCTCATAGGTTTTTTTCACAATGAGGTTTTGCACCAGGAAGATACATCCTTTGATTAGAATTCTATACAAATTGTGGATCATAGAATGGATGTTCTCCGAGGTCAGTTAGTTTTGTTTCTACATGTGAAATAGAAGCATATTTGAGTACATGATGAGACTTGAGAGAGGGAAGATGATGTATGATCTTAGTGGATGGATTTGTTCTCAATTATTTCTTATCCACCCTTGGAATGTCAATTCGAGGATGAATTTCTTCAAGGGGATGTTTTCAAAAACCTGGTTCTTATTCAAGGTATAGTTCAGGTGTTTACTATCAATTATCAGTGTAATTTCTTCAATATGGACAAATACGAATGGTCATTGTATTCTTAATGGTCTTTAGGGTGTCCATGTATGTTTTGGATCCCGAAACCATAGCTTTTTGTGTAAAAATAGAAGGCCACATGCTTTACAAAATCAAGTGGGTTGGGTAGCACAAATGTGCAGCTAGGTCTACATTTTCTGTATATTTTGATAGAAGCTCTTTGTACAGTTTTCTCATAGTTTAAAACCATGTTGTGTAATGGAGATAGTTCTTTATACCTACAATAAATTGTATTTGTAAACAGTTAAACCCTATAAGTTTATTATATTTAATAATTTTTAAATAAATTAAATTTTTATTAAAACCATATGTTTGGTTATTATTCCACATATAATAGGAGATCACCCATTCATTTTGATATCTTATACTACTAATGTAGGATTTTATATTTACTCTGTTTCTAGAATCCAATTCAAATGTGGTTCATCTCCTTAGATCGGTAATGGTAAAGCCTTAATTTTTTTTCTTTCAAGATTCTTCTGTGAATCAGTTGCACTATTTGGATTTTGAATCATATGCCCAAATTTCATATTATTAATACATTCTAAAAATTTCATTCAAACTATGATTAATAATTGGTTGATAATACGTGATCTATCATGCATGATACTAAGGTAGGTGGTTAACTTCGTTCATTGAGTTTCAGATTGTTTATATGGGTCGTCATGTTGTGCACAAATTTTTGGGGTGTCTCTTTTAATTGGAATTGAAACATTATATTTACTATCATGATTTAGGTAATTGAATATGAATTTTTAAGAATGTTTTATTTTTATAACTTGAATAAAGACAAACCCATTTGTGGGTATCCTTGAATGAACCATTAAGGCAGTTGGCATTGGATTCCCATGAGGTATTCCTTTTACACAATGTCATCCAATGTAAAAATATAAATTTGAATGTGAATTAAATTTATATGTATATATATTATTATTGAAATTATTTAGGGTATGAGATGGAAGACTATACCGTTGACTAATATGTGACATACCTTGTCAAACATTATTGTTTTGTCTATTCATTGACCACGTGAGTAAGTGTAAGCTATGACTTGAATTGATGCAATTGGATAAAATTTTTCAAATGGTTAATTTTCCCATGTTAGTTATATTATAATCAATCCTTATGATATCTTGATAGGATTTTTAGGATTTATATTCTATAAATACACATTTGTGTATTTGAAGGAAATATCTTGAGCATGTCCTTGTTTTTAAATTTCCATAATATGAATGAATGAGATCTTCTGTTTCTTTTCCCATGCAAGTTATATGATAACCAAATCATATAGTAGCTTGTTATGACATTGAACCATGTTATTAAAGATATTCACATGACAGTAAATTAATGGACAATCATTTTGAGGTTTTCGATTACTGAGTCACCCCTTGTGGTGAGATTGATACAATATGTTCTTGTTTTTGACCATGGCATGTCTAATGAAATGTTTAATTCCAATTAAATTATCTAAACACTAAATATATTTTTGTCATACATAGATTAAATTTAGAA
This sequence comes from Viscum album, assembly GCA_963277665.1. NCBI lineage: Eukaryota > Viridiplantae > Streptophyta > Magnoliopsida > Santalales > Viscaceae > Viscum > Viscum album. Next base: position 326,114,750 of record OY728156.1, read on the forward strand.
AAATGTTACATATATCATTATCGTGTATATGATATGATTTTCAGCATGTTTATAATATTTCACATCAGCTATTTACATCTGTTTTATGGTTTACTACAGCATCTATTTGTATCTGTTATTGATATTTTGATGTTCTACACTGTACTAATGAAGGAATATTCTCCCCGTAGACTCACCAAGGCCTTCACTAATCATCGAAGGACTCTATAATTTGGGGAGATGGTCTTGATGGCATGTGACCCACAAGGATCATGGTACATTTTAGGTATATCCGAGTCTAGGTCATTACAAAATTTAAAAAAATCACTATTGTATATTTTTTTAGTTCTTTATTATTATTTTCCATTCAGTGATTTATTAGAAATAATTCTTTAAATAATTGATATAAATAATTTGAAACATATTTTGGCATTTCAAAAGTGAATAATGTTTATTAATATAATTTATTTTAAATGAACTAGAATTTAAAATTCACTTCCGTTTTTAAAATTTCTTTATGATTTTATTTAAATTTCAAATTGATTTTTGAAAATTAACGTTGTCATTTTGAATAATTATGTAAAATTGGCAACTATAAAAGTGATTTTTGGGAAGAGTATCAAAATTATATATTTAAATTATAAATTTGAAAATAATTTTGATGTATGAATTTATATATATATATATAACTGTAATTATCGATATATGAATCATATATTTTTGGAATATAGATAAATGGATGACATTTGTAAATTATATTAATATCTTTTACTGCATAACAATTGTTTTAATTTTTTTTTAAAAACTCTGCATATTTGGATTTTCGATGACACGTGCAGAAAATATGGGGGTGTTTAATGGCCATTAGTTTTAATAATTGGAAATCCTATTGATATTTTTTTTTAAAAATTAATATTGTATTTAATTTGGTGTTATTGTAAATAATATAGTATTAAAATCATATCATTAGATATAGAAACAGTGATTTTTTCTAAGGATGTGAATTTTAATTATTATTTATTTAATTAAATTATTTTCTTTGATATAAGATGATTTGTAAGATAGTAGTGAATTAATTATTCTACCATTAGTAGATGAATTGACTGATGGGGATGTTTTTATATTTACACTATGTTCAGGGTGGGATGTGACTTGATTCATAATGTGTAAGTAGTAAAATATGCCATTATTTTAACACTATGAGGAAAATGGAACTATAATATATTCATAGAGATCCATCAGTTGGTCATTCATGAATGATCTAGTTCTAGGTGTTATAATGACACAATTATTAAATTTGGGGGTATTTCTTATCATGTTTTCCTATACTAGAGATCCTTATATGGATTTTATTATTTTTTGTATTGTGATTGGAAACTCATAATACATTATCCCCATTCTTCTTCATTTTTTTCTCTTTGATTAATGGATTCCTATAGGGGCCTAGTTCACTAAATATGGAATCATTCCTTCTATTTTTATTCAAATACAACTTTACATTCATTTTTAATGAAATTTCAATGCGTTTCTAGATTTTTTAAATTATTATTGAATACTATATGATCAAATTCCTCAAAAGATAATAACATTTTATTTGTGATGGGCATAAGAATTTAGAACTGCATGAATAAAAAAAATTTATTTTCATTTTGAGAAAAGTGGTTTGTTTGGTGAATTAAATTTTTTAATTGCATTATTTATATTTTAAAATGATTGTTGTTAAATAAATAAGATTATTAATGTTTTTCAACAAATGACATCAGATTACATTGTGAGTTGAAATTAGATATTTTAGCTTAGAATTATTGTCATAATTTATATGAATACATTGTAACGTAATTCTTTGGGATCCATATAGTTGTCTCCCAATTACGGAGTGTTTTCTATTAGGATATTTAAGTGGATTTTTCCAACTATAAATAATGTTTTGATTTTTTATTGAATTGTTCATCATGTTTAATATCAAAGATCAAATAAATTATAAATGTTAATTTATTGAGATTCAATGTAAATTGGATTTAATTTCAATGGTTAGCTTTGTGAATTAATATTATTTTTAATTTTTATCAGTATTAGTGATTCATTAATCTATAAAATTATCTTTAGGATATATTATATTAGTTTTTTCCATTTAATTTGACAAAATAAATTTTTTAGTGTCTTGATAAATCTATTATTATTAATATTATTATCTTTCATATCCTATAAATTAATTTATTTTATTATATTTAGAATGAATGATTAGAAGATTATTTCCCTTCTATGATATATATTATAATTTTTCTTTCATTACCACATTATTTATTATTTATTACATATGTATGTTAAATCATGAAGGTTTGTTCATTATTACTTATGTTTCTAATGATTAACCATTATAATTTAAATGGTAAATCATGTTATCAAAATGATATATTAAGATAATTATAATCCAATTAATTATACTAAACCATTCGTAAAATTACTAAATCGGCAGTGATATATTATATATGCGTTTTTAATAGAACATGAAAACTTTAAAAATATTATTTTGAATAGGTTCTATTAAATGGATTAGTTTTTGAATTATTATTCATTAAACGTTATCCCACTAACCTTTATATGTGTGTGACTTGTGAAATAGTAAATAAATTGCTTTGTGTGTTCGAATGATATTGCACTGTATGATTTTTGATGACTCCATTGGTGTTCCTTATAATTATGGTTAGTATCTATACATCTAAAATAAACTCATTTAGTTTTTTCTTTTTGTTTATATCATTCTGAAATTGTTATTTATTTATATTTTTTGATTATTTTCTTTTATCATTAACAGTTTATTTTCTCCTTCAATGTAATTGTGTTGTCCTAATTGATGCCCTCTTTAATTAATCACATGTGTCTTAAAAAATATGATTATCTAAATGAAGGATTAAATAGTAAGATATATTTTATTTATTTTTTAAATTAGTATTGTGATTTGATTTCTATGCATGATTATGTTTAATGAATCATATACTTTTATGGTTGTGAGTTAGAAGTAGAACTTTTTTTATTTTACTCTTATATGTGACATGAATTAAACCTTTAAAAGGAAATTCATGGATTCAAATAGTTTATTTAAGGGAATATATTGGTGATAAAACATTTAATATATAGAAAGATATGAATAAAGTCTAAATATAAAAATCTATTGCTAGGGAAATAAAACAATTGTATGGTAACACATATTCATAAATAGATAAGAAAATATCATCAATGTAACATTTTCCTTGGGGTTATTGATATCTGAAATGAATGATTGTATTGGTGTTGTGTATGATATGTTATGTGATGGTATAAATTAGAGGCCAGTTTCATATTAAATATTTTAGAATTGTTATTCTATTTAATAAGCATTGCATATTTTGTATATACTCTTAGTTTTCTTGAGTTATTCTATCACATGGTTAAATTGATTTTCGACAAAATATTGCATATATATTAATTTTTTTGATATTTATTATATATCATTTTATAGATGGTATATTGTGATATAAGGGATTGAAAAATTTTCCCTTACTCATAATGGGATGGGTATTTATATACCATGTCTATGAGATTATATATTAATTTCTCTCATGTCATTAAAATAGAATGTGTTAATGACATTTCTCTAATTTATTAAATCATATATATGTATTTGTTTTTATATTAAATCATCCAATGATGGTCAATACTCATCTGTATCGTCTAGGTGGAGTAAGATTGGAGACTTATTACATCAATTTAACATAATATTATGTTAAAATTTAGGTTATTGATATTCAATTATAAGGTTATTTTATCATTAACATGATTATCATGTTTTATTTTTTATTTTTATTTTTATGATTTATTATAATTTCAACTAAAATTAGTAAACAAATGGACCAGATCATGTACAAATGTTTGAGATGATGCATTACCCCCATAATGTAGCAGTTCAATTCCCTTTATATTTTTTTATTTATAGTATAAAATGTTTTTTAGATGGATGAAAGATAATAAATGTTTTAGTGCGGTATCCCCAAGACTATATATTACAAAAATACCAAGCCTCTAAGGGAAAAGGAAATTTTCAACCATAAACATGGTTCCATGGAAAGAGTCACTTGAATTTATATTCTAGATATAATGGTTTTTGGGGGATAAATATCTTAGGGACCATTTAAATTGGTTATGAGGTAGAAAACATATTACATGTAATGAAATTTTAAAACCACAATTATCATTAAAAACACCACATACAATGTTTCATAATTGGATGAAATTATAGGAATACTTTGATGAAATATTTAACTATCCATAATAATGAAATACATGATTCATTCTACGATTGATTAATTTAGAAGTTTATTGAAGGACCAATCATGATGATTTCGCTGATTCCTCAATCTATTAATTTTCTTTTCTTTTTTATTTATCTCAATTTAGATCAATCTATAAACTTGGGTGAAATTTATGGATGTTAATTTGTTTATCTAAAATAATAAATTGAAGAATCATGATAACATGTTATTGATGATAATGTTAATTATAATAAATCATGGCTACAAAATATTGTTTATTGGTTACATGGATATTTAGATATTCACCTTCTTGGGAAGGTGAATAAAATTCACTCATTTCGTGATTGAAATTATAATTTTTGGTTTTTGTACATTTAAAATTTTTCTCATTCAATTTTTTCTACTAAAATTAAAATTTATATTTAAATAAATTATATTTTTTTTAATTTTTTTAATGGAAAAAAATTATATTTATTCAAAATTTTGAATGTTATTTAGATGTAGATTTGTTTATATGTCATGTTCTTATATCAAAACATTTATTGAATATAAAATATATCTTTGAAAAGAGTATCACCATAAAATTGTATTTTTCTAGTTGAAAATGTGGTTTTGAAAACTAATGTAAATGTTTATGAGAAAGAATGATATTTTTTTGGAATATATTATTTATCATGGAAGTTTTCATGTTTAAAAAGTTAGAATATATATGATATGGAAATATATATTTGTAGTTTTTTAAATCAAACATGTGGGTGTGGAAATAAAGTAGGAATATTCTATCAAAATATATAGTTATTTGTTGAATTTTTTTTGATATTACTCACATGACATTGAATTATTATGTCTAATAAGAAATTTATAGATTTGTGGTTAATCAGGACAGTTTATTTGAGTCTTTAAAAAATCGGCATTATCATTTTTAATGTACTGAACTAGATTTATATTGAGTTATTTGGAATAATTCATTGTTTTTCAATGTGTGAGACCATTTCAACAAAAATGATTACATTTATTATGAAATATTTTTCATCAGGGGAAGATGGGATATTATTATAATGTATTTTTATATTCTACCTTATCCACACATATCATTGTTTTTGTATATGAATATTTTCAATATTATTTCAACCATATTCACATGAAAAAAAATGTTGGGGTTAATTAGGCTCCTCAACTAGATCTAGTTAACATCATGAAATTAATTTTCTAAACATAAAAAAACAATGCACATATATATAAAAATCAATAATTCATTACATAACTATGGTGAGAAATAAATTTTACTATATTATCCTGAAAAGTAAAAATTCAAGGATAAACCACCAAAATATGTAATCATGTACTAAAAGAACTATTCATTTATGTTAATTTTATATCATAATGTATCAATATATACTAACCAAATATCTATTGTATGAGTTCTTTCATGCACACAATGCTTCTAAGAGGTAAATATTTGAGTATATGATACAAAAATCACATAGAATGAATGTTATGATAATAGTTAATACACCTCTAAATATAGATTTTACTCATTATCATCAGTATCTAAACAAATACAAATATTCATTGACAAACATGAAATAATAAACTAATAGTCATTACACCATATGTTTAGTAGTACTCTCAAATCTCTATAACAAGGGTTTCATAATTCCCTTAAACATTAACATCTAATCCATAAGGACTGAATATTTTTTTGGTACGTTATATATTAAATTAAGGCCTTCATTATGTGTTTAATAGTTATACATTTCATTTTTGATGAATCAATAAGACTATAGTTGGTTTTTCTGGTATTATTAGGCATACAAGTTGATACAAAGTTGGAACCATATAATAGAAAATTATGTATCTCTACCCTGGGAAAAAATAAATCATTTTTAGAGAAATGAATCAAAAACATCAGTTTTTCACATTTAGATGTGGACATGTGATAATTTTATGAAATATATATATCTAGTATTGTTATAAAAATCAAATTCATAACAATGTCTTCCACTATGTGTTTCCATACTATGAAGGTTCCAAGTAGGTGTGGAATACCTCCCTCAATTATTACATAGTTTGGGAGACAATGTTACCAAATAATGAATGATGAATTCATTAGACAAGCGTATTATTTTATGACCAAAACCTAACCAAAACCTCTTAGTTACTCTCCTACACAACTGTATCTTAATCATATATAATCCAAGTGTTATTCTATGTTTTCCTTTCACATTGTACTCCAAATCTGGAGGATCTAGAGTATTAAACCATGTGGATTCAAAGTAAGTGATTGGATCTTCCTCTATTCATGGAATATATCATAGAACTATACATTATATAATGAGATAAATAATTAATCCTAGATATATTCACTAGATCTCTGGATTCTGTCATTATTTTAATTAGAATTTATCGTTTTTTAGAAAATAAATCTCTATTGAGAGAATATAGATCTTCAATTATAAGTGAATAAATTTTGGTAAATTTATGTTTATTTACCACCGTTGTAGGTATCATTTGTTTATCTAAAATCATATATGTTAAATTTTGATTTAATGATTAATTTTATAGTATATTTATAATTTGGAAATCTATTTAGCTATCATTCCTCAATGGATCTATTATTTGGCATAGACACAATAAACGTATAAATTTATATACTACATATATCCCTTGTATATTATTTTTAGATTGATATAAATTTTTTTTCTTGTTTTCATTGAGACCAGTGAATGGTTTTTATCTCATGTTTATTCATATGTAGCCATGATTTTCTTGTTTTATTCTGACCACTTATGTGCGTAGCCGATGAGACCCAGTTTTTGATGATGATCTCACGTGTGTGTGAATGTGTGTGGCTACATATAATCATTATTTATATTTTATATTATTTTTAATAGTTATTATTCATTGTTTTCTATAAAAATTATATCATATGGAGTAAACTACTATGTTAGGAAATGATATAGGGCCATCATTAATTATATTGACCTTAGAGGGGGTCTTGTATGATATGAAATGATTAATAAGAAAGAATGAGATTGAGGGAATTGTTAAAATGACCATGTTTCTTGAAAAAAATACTATTTTCGAACACATCGACCATGTGGCATAAACCAGGATAGTGTATGGGCATGACGAGTATATAGCATGACCTAATGTAGTTTTTTAATAGTTCACCAATCAAACATCACCCAAAATAGAGGATGGTGTTCAAATGTGGATGTTATTTATTTTATTCATTCCCTAAATCAAGACTCATTGGCCTCATGAATACACAAATATATATATCAAATCCATGTGCTCGACCCTTAACCCATGTTATGTTATGATTTCTCTTCTATAATAGAGCTAAAGAAATTATGGTTTTGTTTTTGGGAATATTTGTTAGCACAAGACTTATAAACAAATTATTGATTATTTTTTATTTTTTATTTTATAATAATCATGGTATACACAACAGATTCATGTGAAATTATTTTATGGATGGAAAGGTTTTTCCTTACTAAGATTATACACAAACCATATATAAGAATCTTGATGATTGGGTAGAATTAATGATTTGGTATCCATAATAGGGTTTGTTCAGTTTTATGTTTATGGATGAAAATGGAGTTGAGATATGATCATTGTATTATGATAGACTATAAATTCATTTTTCAACACTTTATTGTATTTCATTTATAGATATACTACATATGCTTATTTTATATCCATATTTGGGGTATTTTTTATTGTATTGGTAAGACCTAACATGACATATATTATAGCATCATAACATTTTTTCCTTAAAATGTGTTTTTCAGTGGTGTTGTGATTAATTTTTATGTTATTAGAGAGATGAAAATTATAAAATAGGGTATAGTTACCCCATGTCACATTAAAATCATTTCTCAAGCCGGAGTCCTATTGCATATGGGTAGGTGCACAATATGTTATGTGGTAGTTCGGATTAATACCAATGGTTTAGTTTTGGGTGCTTAAAGTCATATCAAAATTCGCTGAGGATTCCTTTAATTTACCTTGGGATTATGGAGTATTAGTGATTAGTTGTGTGGAACTCTAGTAGGATATTTTCCAAGTGCCTTACTTGCTCATTTTTAGAATACATCTATGTTAATTATAATGGGATAATTATTCTATTTTAATTTAATTTTTTGTGTTCATATATCACATGTATTCATTTTGGAATACCTTTCATATATGTAACTGTGATTTTTTGACTATTAGTTCATTAATAAATTCATGGGTGTTTGGTAACTACTGATAGATATATCCACATTAACCAATTTTTTATTATTTCAGATGTGGAATTAGTTATATTTCCATGTTCATGGTATTATGTTTGGTATAAATATGATTGTAAAAAATTTGTTTGTATATGGTACATGGATTTATCCTTGTGTGGAATGGTACTATGTGTGATTATTCTCCAACTTCAAGAGTTCATGTGGTATGATTTCCCCCGCATAAATCCTTACAGATTTTTTTTCTTTGGTGTAGTGGGTTATACACAACTATACTTGTGATTTTTAGATACAAAATCAACCCGTATTCCAAGACATCAATGTTCACATGGATGTTGAGGATGAGAATTCCATTATTGGAGTAATACTTGATCTTTTGGACAATCTACATTTTTTCATAGAATTTATGAATATAAGGATTATATGTATGGTATTTTCCACCTTATTGATCGTAAATGAAATGTTAAGTGAAATGGATATAATGCATATGTAGTGATTAATTCTATGGATATGAATATTGGGAAATCATAGAAGTGGGAATAATTTCAAGTATCCAAAATATCTTGATGGACCGACTGTAGATCTTCCCAATACTACAATTGGATACCTTTACAATACTAAGAAGAGGAAGAATGATGATGCATAGAATAGTGGAATACATTAAAAAAATGTATTGATTTTTTACCCTATATATGATAGGATCATTTCCCTGCTATTTTAGGAATGAAAAAATAAGGAATTTTCAACAAAAAAAATTCTTTGACCTCAAATAAAGTGTTTGTGATGTGGAAAGAAGGGACAGAATTTGGAGTTCTTTAATGGATTAATGTTTAGGATCTCATAGGTTTTGGAGGAAGATACATGATTTGACCTTGGAATCAAATTGGGATCATATGAAGTAGAGACTATACCAATGAAATTCAGCATCTCAATTGTGTCTTTTCCTTATGAGAAGACCAATGGAGCTATGTGAGAGTGTTTCTAGTGGAATATGTTCGTTATCATTCATGATAGGGGCCTTCAACTCTTATAGGTACAATTTTCATTACAGAAACAATTTATACATATTTTTTGATATTGGATATCCTCATTATATGAAACTTCTCACATCATTTATAGAATATATTAGACAATAACTTATCTTCTATTCTTGTATCTCTTTAAATTCCCTTAACAATGATTGTAGACCATATCCTCCAATGTCTTTTGTTCCCTATAGTTTCTACTTCCTACAACCATATGAGGGACAATGTTATTATACAAATGATGCGTTTCTATATGATATTCATAATAGTCTTTATAAAAATTTATCATCATTATTTATAAAATTATTAGCTATGTGTAATTTTAACCAGACATATATGATAGAGGATATTATTTAATGGTTAGTGGAATGTTGGTGCATGAATGATGTGACTAGACTCGAGCTGCATTGGAGCTATCCCATCTCGTGTGGCAGGATTTTCTCCTATAGTAGTGTCGGTAGTAGCTCCAACTATCATTCCTCTTGTAGAGGATCATTATCAAGATGTCATCCCAGATTACTTCATAGGTACTTGTCATGAATGTATAATTTCATTTTATTTGGAGCTTATACTAGAGGAAAACTAATATAGATACATAATTATCATATGAAACCATCTGAGTTTATATATATGATGTAACTGTTAGAGGATACAGAGGTGAATGTGTATATCTAATGTAGAACAAATACTATGTTCATGTTGGTGTTGTTTTTCAATATGGAAGATAATAACGTACATATTTATGCAGACTGCATGATGACGAATACAATAATGGTTAACAAACATAGAACCTTTATATATTATTCACGGAAGTTTTTGATAGTTTTGGGTAGCCTAACTATTTCTAAATATTTTATCATCATTTAGGATACAATTACCTATGTGTTAAGGGGAATGATATTCCCATGAAAATGTCTATGTGTGAATATGGACTATATGGGTACATTTTTAATCATTTTGAGCAGAGAAATGATCCAAAAGAGTTCACTTCCAAATTATAAAGTAATTTTTATCCAAAAAAATTTATCACTAGTAGTGGTATACATGGAGGATATCCTGAGCATTATAGAAAGTTATATATGTGTTCTTCGAACAGTAATATTTGAGTGGGTTTGTTCATGAAAATTAAAATTATGCCAAAAATATAAAAATGGAACTTTATTATTCATAATGTCTATTTCTATGGGAATGTAATTTATATAGTTTGAATTTCCATGGAAGACGATACAGTTGAGGCTATAATTTCTTATACATGAGTCCATGAATGTGGTTTTCATCCGAAGTTTATTGGGTATTGAGTCGTATTATTGATGACTCATCAATGACATATACCAATTTTAAGAATAGATGAATGAGATCCCCATGAATGTGATGAACGTTTTATATTCTTATCAAAGTGAATAATCATTCATATAATAAATAAAGAGATTAATAATAGATACGACATTGATCCTTCTAGAAACAATGTTTCAATATGTAGTATACTATGATTCCGTAAGAGTGTGGCTTGGAATGGAATTGAGGCAGAGGGCTCATGTAGTTTCTTTTGGATCACATTATCTGTGAAAATTTGAGAATAATTATAGGATTCATGGATTTTATTTTTTATGTTGGATACATTATCTGATGTTTTAAAAACATTACCGCATAAGTTAGAGGTTTTCCATTAACATAGACCACATTTGATTGCAACAAAACTTAGATTTGTAGAATATAAATACAAGGCTGAGTTTTTGGGTGTAGTATTTATAGATATTCAAAATAAAGATTTAATACCCCCTAATTAATGGAAATTATTTTATATATACTCTCATTAGAATGATTCTTGAGGAATTAGTGCTTAGAGACCACCATTAATTTGAAGATTCGCATCTGATGAGTTTGATTTCAATGTTTCATGTCGATAATAATATGGATCATGGAGTTATGAAAATTTTCAATTTACATATCAAGTGTTCTTTAGGGGAATAAGTAAAATACATCAAGGAATAAAATTATTATTATATAGTGATGAAATAATGTTCTGTAGGGTGTGAACATTTTTAAGTCGGCCATAAATGATAATGGTGTGTTCTATATTCATGAAAAGTTTGTAGTTTTTGTTTCTATGTGGGAGGTGATAATGATATACTCTTGTTCTTTGATTTTGAAAATTCATACATGGTAAAAAACAATTTTTCATGCAATAGAGTTTCCATTTTGGTTTCTATATATGAATATAGACAAATAATTTATTGATTCAAGATGCATTGGTCATGAACCGATATCTTGGTGGTGCGAGTCATTCCATTCTAGTTTCTATGTGGATGTGGGAAAAAATGATGATGGAATTAATCAGGTGGTTACCATAGACCATAAGCAGTCATTATTATTTAATGGAGAATGTCACTCATTTTTTCCAATTCAACAGATCTAGTTAATTTATTAGATATAAATGATAGATATATGATAGAATACATGCATGTGTAAAGTTTATTGGATCATTGTATCATACATAGTTTCATTTTATACATTATGGTTTTGGTATGTCTAATATATGTGTTAGGGAACCCAACTAAGACTAAGTTCTCATATCATCCATGGACTGAGGGATAGTCCGAGATAATGACAAGGATATTAGATTATATATTTTAGGAATGCATTTTGGACAATATTAGTTCTTGGTATGATCACTATGTATTGGTTGAGGTTTTAAAAAATTCAAGGATTCAATTCAAATGGATATTTTTGCTGATCTAAATGGTCTACCATATCACCCACCACTATGATTGAATGAGGACATTGATGTAGATGTTTTTCATCTAATTATTGTATATGATACATCTATGAATGTTTAGTCTATCTATGAGTATTTTATTATAGATTAGATTAGTTAGTGATCATATATTGACGGGAGAAGGTGCCAATTATATTTTTCTATGGGTGGACAACATTTCATATGGGAGACCCCTCAACTATAAAATCGACGGTTAAATATGTAATGGATGTTAGCACAAAGACGTGTTCTACCATTCAACATTAAAGAGCATGTTGGGATTGTGGCACACAATTTTTACATTCCTACAATATTTCAAGAAAATAAAGATGTTTTCCCATTAATTCATTAATGGATGTACTTCCCATATCATTCACATGTTTTCAACTACGATGATGTTGATATAGATCCTGATGCATTGTTTTTTGAGCACCCATTAAAGATCATGTATTTGACCAGGGAATTTTTGTAATCAAATATGATTCTACATTTTAGAGTCATATGGATGAATGGGTTTATCTAGGAATATAATTTTCTATGGGAATTAGATGTACATGATCACTGGATTAAATATTTTGAGCAATAATTTTGGAGTTACTTCTCAAGGATGAGAATCCATTGGAGTAAGTGATTATAAGGATCCATAGTGTTTAAGGTATCAGTCATCTTATCGCAAACCCTTCATTAATGGGTTATGTATGATTCATTTCCTATATTAAGTATCAGATAGTTTCTATTTATATAATGAGGTACTTGAAGGATTTAAAGGACATTAATTATTTGAAATAAATTATTTAAAACCTTGCAGATATCCATAGGAATTTCCTCGACTTGTTTGGGGGAAGATAATTTGAAAATAATGGTTTGTGTATGGATAAATATGATAGGGAATAATTTCCCATAAAACCATGTATTAAAGGGAATTTTTGAATTAATTGTTTACAATATATTTGGCCACTCCATGTGTGTTCCATGAAGATATTGAAAGCCTCACATGGTTGTTCAATGGTTTGTGAAACCGTGAAAGAAAATGAAATGCACATTATTATATAATCCCAATAAAGTATTTGATACTGAAAAGAAGACCAAAACCTTAAAATTATTCCCCTATTCCTATATATATTTTACCATGCGACTCTAGTGGTGATTTTTGGTGGTTCTTCAACCTTGACACTCCAAATTATAAGGATATAGAGCTTTGATATTTATGTATTCATTGTAAGAGGTCACTTCATCGTCTACTCTTCATATTTGTCCTGGATATTGACTTTACCTATTGATATAAAACATAGTTCCAATCTATTTTGAATATATTTATGTATTTATCCTAATGTAATGTGGAATTATTTTATAATTGTTTATTATACTACAAATAATGAGAATTAGAATATTTTTCTAGAGAGAATCTACATTTTCCATTGATGATGATTTACTTTTGATATGCTGATAAAAATTTCCCGTCATTTCATGAATTTATCCATTTATTCCAATAATAAGGGTTATATATTATTGGATTAGGTCTTCTTCTAGTTAATGTATTTATGGATACATGATTCTATTACCATTCAATGACATATCATGCATTCAGAATTGATTTTTTAGTGATTTATAGTTTCATACCCTACAAATCCCTTACATATAATTTTTTCATGATATAATTGTATGTTATTATATGATTTGATTACCAAAATTGAGTTTGGTTAGATGTGTTAGTCATGGTATTTTCCATGATTTTTTAGTTGGAAACTGATCACATGTTTCTGTATAGCCTGTGAGAACCTTGATAGATGATTAGAACATATGAGATTGTCTATGTGTATTAATACTAATACATGATATATTATTTTGTTTATATGTGTGGTATTCCCTATTTTTTTGGAAATATGGCTTATGGTGAAATTTTCTGAGGTAGATATTTATAGGTGGAAAATCATGGCATGGAAATCCCTTGTATTTGTACTATGTACACCATGTAAAAATAGTAATAATGAAACATGATATAGGGATGGGTTATGATGGCCATGTGTCTTTACACGTGATTTCATCATGAAACAAAGACTATGTGGCACAAATCAAAAGAGTTCCAAGACATGAAAACAATGTATGTTGACTCGAGGGACTGTTGGGATATGGAATCTATGTGGCATAACCGATGTTCGAGGTAGGGATATGATTGCCTTATAGCCAAACCCATAATAGAGATTGTTGATCACGGCCCTATAGACTGAAAAAATTGTTGATTGACTTTTTTGATACTCATAGATATATTTGGATTCCATGTGGTCATCCCACGATCACAATTTTTGTTATTAAAACTCTTTATACATGGAGCAGAAACAGGTATGTTTGGGTTTTATAGTGAATTTGTAAGACCATGACTTCGTAACACATCATTGATTATAAAATTATTTTAAATATCTTTATTATAATGGTATACATATTTTAGTCATGTGAAATTATGTCATGGACAATTTTGTTTTCTTATTAGTATTACACTCACACCATATATAGGTATTTTTATAAAGAGACCTGCATCATCATTAGTGATCTTGAAAAGGGATGTGGCACTATTTTATGATACTAAGGGTCTTGAAGGTGGGACATGGATGTGGTACTAGGAATGATTCTTGAATGTTTTTTAACGAATTATTTATCATCATTTCCATTTATACTACTCATTGATGTCCTTCATCTTTGGGGGACAATTTAATTATAATATAATAACTAGATGTTAAATCTATTATATAATCCTGAATGTTTTCCCTTATACAATGTTTTTTAATTTCATAGTGTTTGTATTGTGAATATATTATTTATGGATATGTTTTATAATTGTATATAATCCTCATATCACTTTAGATCCATTCCACTATATGGAAGTATCTTTTGTAGGGGTATGTGCACATGATTCTTTTTGGAACATTGGCTTAGACACATTGATTCATTTTAGGGTGTTATATAATCTATTAAATTTTGACATTATAAATGTCATCTATCAATTACCTCATTTTATGATATCATTTTCTATAAAATTAAATTATTATAGTTTGATTCATTTTTTTCCATCAAAATTAATAGATATCAATGTATTCAAATTTATTTGAATCGTTGATATTATAAACGATATCATATATTATGGAATGATGACACCACTCCGTAAAAATTATTTTAAAAAATTGATCCTAAATAAGTTATAATTATTATAATAATTACCAAATTATGAAATCGTATCCACTATGAAACTCAAAATACCATCAACGTCCATTATGATGTGTTTCCAAAAAATGGCATAGACCGATCTATATCTACTATAGAATTAATTTCTAGAAATACACAATGCTACTGAAATTATATTATGAAAATTTATACATTCATCTTTAGATGGTCATATATAAATTCCATTTTTTTCATTATTTCCCATTTCAATAAAAAAATATCAAAAAAACAATTTTCACTCAAAATGAATAATTGTATGAATTATTATAATACAATTCAATGTTTCCCTATTTATGCCTAAATACCATTTCCAACTCTTCCACCACAAAACATAAATATGTCAAAATATTTTCATAGACCAACATATAATCCCTTACATGGTTATAAATCCATTTTATGTTATATGTTTTATAAAGGTAATTGACTACCTATGTGACCATTGTCCTGTAATATTGCACTACTAATTTCATCAAATGACCACTCATTTTTCTCTATTATTTATGTCTCAAGGTTTTGAAGGTCGACCTAGACCATTTTAAAAATAGTGGTACTGAAATTGACGCATGATAAGTTGCATGCAGTCCACCAACTATGTAGTGAGAGCCACCACCTAGCTGGTGGACTTCGAAGTGGCTGTAATTGTTTGTTGTAGCCACCAAATGGTTTTTAGCCATTCATGAACTATTCGGTGGGCAATAAAATGTCTACAATATCTCATAAAATTTCTCAAGAAAATAAGTGGATTTTATTTACATTACTTTTTATAGTTTTGGTATCGTAATTAAACCACATAATCATCATTTATATTATCTGGTCATCTCTATAGAACCATACTTGAACCTAATGACATTAGGGTCCCTCTATGACAACCTGGCTCTCCCTGCCTAATCTAATGGACGAATTTTGTTCCAATTTAAGTTATGATCCTCTTATTGTATTCCTTTTTTACTATTCAACATCGATGTCCCTTCATTATCTGAGTTTATTCATCCTATATGTAATTGAAACCATGGGAATCAATAGATTTAGAATGATTATTATCGATATCTACGTCATGTATCTAATTTCACTAATATCATGAACTATCTTGGTTTATTTATTGTTCACCATTATAGGTGACTCATCTTAAATTCACTATGTTTTCACTGTTCAAAAAACAAATTAGATGTTTTAATAGAATCTCTTCATTTTATGATTCTCGTGTATAATGAGTTCATGTTTTTTACATTTACAATTGTTTTTATCATGGGTGTGTAATTTTAAATCAGAAAATAACTATTTTAATGAAAATGGGTATTTAATTCATGGATTCATATATTTAAATGTTCCATATTTTAATCAAAATTGGCTTGTTGTTAAACATGGTGGGTTAAATTTATGAAAAGTAAAATATTTCATTTAATGAAAATGTGTTTATTCACTATGATTGTTCTAAAATGGAATAAATGAATAATTTTTTATTAAAATTTATATTTTAATGATTTAAATGATAGTGTGTGATGAGTTTTTTTAATGGAAAATTGAAATAGTATTAAAAAACATTATATATTATGGTTGACATATCTCGTTATAAAACCAAAGGCCAATTGTTTACATTAAATTTACTTTAAAAATAATATGGTATGTATGGAGCATTTGATATTCTTATTCACTGTGAAATTTAATTAAAGGGTTTACATACAAATTATTTATACATTAATGGCCCAAATGTAACTTTTTAAATTATATTTTTTATTAAATTCCTAATATAACCCTTATATATGTCCTTTTATGGAGTTTTGTTAAAGAAACACATGTTTATTGTTTTTAAAATAGTGGTTGACCTTTTTGTGTGACTATATGGTTGCGGGTTATAAGCGAACCATGTATATGATAGAATGTAGATTGTCCCTGTTTAAACCATGGTGGATCACTTTTGTGTTCCTTGTTTCTTATTACCAAAGACTCATATTCGAATAGTCATGGGAATCATGGAAATATAAATGATAGTTTCTAGACTATTGACACCCCTTAATAGACACATACATTAAGTTACACATCAATAGAAAACATGGATTCAAGCTAGTGAATAGACATGTGGATGTAGTAATGGGCTCAGTGGGAGAGCGTGTATATTTGTTGATTCAACAAATGGATATAGTCGTAAAAGGTTTTTTCTTTCTTGTAGTAGTCTACCTGTAGTATATTGGAAATTCCCCTAGAAAATGACATACACATGAGACATTGTGTCATGACCCGACCCAACGGGGCTCGAGCCACGACTCCTTGAGCCCGCCTCTAATAGGCCAGGGGCTGGCGACTAATGTTGAGTAGGCTATCCCACACATGGGAGGCTTTATCCTAAGGTACCTGTTCACACGCACCCACAAACACCTCCATGCAACAGTGTAGAGATATATAAAACTAAAAAGAAAATGCATGCATACATCTATCCCAAACCAGAGTATATAAGAAGTACAAAAGGGATAAACTGTGCCGATCAAAAGAAAACTACAAAAGCGTCCAACCTGCTCAGAAGAAGGAGTACACTGCCAAAAGAACCACCAGAAAGCTCCTCGGCACACCTCCGGTAAGACACCATGGTCAAACCCGCTCACTCAGCTCCACCTGCTCTGGGTCCTCCTGGGACTCCGTCAAAAGTCCGGTGGTCTGCACAAGACATAAAAATGTGCGGGCAAAGCCCGTGCAGGGGAGAGTATAAACATACTGAGTAGGAACCCCAAAAACCCAAAACAAAAGAGAGAAAACTGAAAGGCAACAGTCTGATCATCCCAGCCAGAGGGAACCCAGACGAGAGTGAAACTCCATCTCTTGACCATCCTCGGCTAAACACAACGAGTCAGCTCAGCTCAGGTGTATGCTCATACATACACCTTGAACAATCCAGATATACCCAATTCACACCACATAGCCACAAGAGGTACCGACCTTATCACCAGAAACTATCCACAACCAGGAGAGCACACTCCACGATCACTGTCATCCCAGATGATGCGCTCCTGAGAAAAACACTCCATCGGGATTCTAAAAAACCTCTCAGACACACACATGAGAGATCACAGTCGTCAGATAGCATCACTAAGGTAACCTCACTGAAACAACATAACCACCAAACTCCTCAGATAGGGGATCACTCCTAGGGCCCGCTAGGGGATACCAGAACCCACTCCGGTATACTAAGTTCATAGATAGGGGATCACTCCCAGGGTCCGCTGGGGGATACCACAACCCGATCTAGCATACGTAGTTCTCACAGATAGGGGATAACATCCAGGATCCGCTGGGGGATACCACAACCCAATATGGCGCTCGACAGATGCACATCACTAAGATAGAGGATCATCGCCCATATAAAGGATGTCATGATGATACGAGAAACACATCTGGTATAACACGCGATGTAGGGGATCAAACCAACGATTCAACAACCCTACCGAAACCACGCACTTAGTAGGGGATTGCATAACCAACGATACTAAAACCCTACTATAAACCTGATGCTAAGAAGGGGATCATATACCTGACGATAACACAACCCTACTGAGCACGACCCACTGCGTAGGGGATCATATTCCCGATGATGCCACAAACCCAACGAGGTTAACCTGCTAGATAGGGGATCCCCCCCGTGAATAAGTGGTTACATCGATACCAAGAACCTAAACTAGGGAAAAGATGCTAGAGGATCCCGCTCTGGGCCCATCGGAGGGATTCCACAACTCTAACAGTTTAAACATCCCATCTAGAGGATCACAAACCTATACGAAGGTTGTGATGCCTCGTGAACCCTCGTGGGAACGAACTAAGGGAGTACTCTCAACCACTGCTGGCCCAAAACGTCACTAACCCGAGGGACCCGCAACAATGCCACACTTCACACCACCAAGGCCGATACCAAGGCCACCACGACGATCCACACAGGATAGACTGTTTACTCGCCCGGAATGGACAACCGGTGAAAAAGGCACTATTCACCATAGCTTTCCCCTGTGGTGCCCACAAAACGATCCCAAAACCCATCGATCGGATCATATCACGACGATCCCCTAGGAAAAACAAGCGGAATCGACTACTCATTCGTCCGAAACGGGCACCCGGTGAAAAAGGTACTATTCACCGAAGCCAACTCGTGTGGGGCCCATGCCTTGATTCTAAAACTAAACGAAAGGATTGCACTGTTGCGATCCTCTCAGAAAGACACACATGATCAACTATTCACCCGCCAAAATCGGACTCCTGGTGCGAAAGCTGCGTTTCTCCCCAAACGCCAAAACCCGGCCTCATGGGGCCCGCACCCCATTCTCTGTCCCAATACCCGAAAACCAACTCAAAAAGTCTGCCGCACCATTAGGGTCTCAACGCCACTAACGTCACATAATTCGGTTGCTCCGGGTAGATGTTACAACGGCCCGAAGTCATAAAATAATAAAATATTATTATTTTATACGACGTTTCTAACTCCCGGGCCACGATCTCGAACCCTTAAACCCTCGACCCCACACCGGAGGATTCGCCTCGTCGTCAGGGTCACGTTGCCACAAAAGGAAAGCGGATCCGACTCCCATATTGCATGATACGGGGGTTTAAAGACCCCCGTTTGAAAAAATTGGCCGGCCGGCGGCGGCCCTCCGCCTCGCTCCGCCCCCGCACTTCCGCGAGGGGCGGCCGGCCGCTGCAGTCTGCTGCAGCTCCGTCGGCACCGGTGCCACGCTGGCGAACCTTCCGCAGACCGCCGAGGGCACCACGGGGGTCCGTTTTACGATCTGAATGCACCGGTGCATCCCTCGAGACGTGATATACCATGAAACGACCTTAAAATGAAGCAATTCGCAGAAAAAACGGGATCAGGGGATTACAATGCAAACTGCCTACCTCGCGGGCGAAACGCTGAAGCTTCAGGTGCAGATCGACGCCGGCGATGCCCTGAAGTTAGATCCGCAGATGAATGGTGTAGAAAACGGACGATTTCGGCTTGATCTGGTGAAGAAATGGAGGTGGTGGGGTGGTTTCGTCCCACGCCGCACGTAAGAGGTGGGAGGGTAGAGATGAAATGGTTTTCCTTTTTTTATTTAATAAAATAACTCATTTCACTCCCCACCAAGTCACCTCTGTCCCGGCACCTGATGCAGACAAAGGTAAGGTCACCCCTAGGGTAAACACACCGTTCTAAACGCAACGGCAGACTTAGATTTGAAATCCGACACTTTGTTCATAATTTCTTCAAGCCAACGCTCGTAAATGGACTTTTCCACTTATTAACGAAAACGCCCATGGTGGCGCTTTCCACTGCAGCCCCGCGCCCGCAATGTTTACACCTCGCCTGGGGTAAACAGCACATTCCGGACGCAACCGTGCCCTCAGATTCCTAGTGTATGCTACAGTTTGGGAGATATCTCACCCCCACCATGTGTATAGTATAAAAATGCATAATATTTTTATAAAATTAATTCCGGGCACACTGGGCCTCGGAATCGTACGCCGTCTTCGCGCCTAGCTCTGGAATCATTCATTGATATATTCCAAAGTCTGACAAGGCCAAAATATGAGTCCCTACATCCTCCCCCCCCCCCCCCCTTATAACTTTTCGTCCCCGAAAATCCATAAGCTCAAGGCAAGTGACTGGACTCTCAACTGGGTCTCCCACGCCAGCGAGTTCGCCAACAAACACCCATGCCCGAACACATAATTCAGAGAGTCATCCACCACACCTCAACACTATCTGCTTTGGGCATCACTGACTCGACCGCACGGTTTTAATCACGTCACAAAAAAATGTGTCTCGGTGGGGGAAGGATCCCTCTTCCTCACGCATTCGAAGCATACCGAACAACACCCACACATGGTCTTACCAATTCCCTGAAAAAAACTAGGTAAAGCAAAAAAAAGGAAAGAGTACCGCTAAACAGTGTCTATCAAACTACTACAAAAAGTAGAAATGAAACAAGGCGTACCTCTATCCATTCGCGGAGCCTCTGGGTCAACATCCTCTAGGGCATGTAGCTGTCCTTGCCCTCGGCCACCAGCTCCCTGAGCTTGGAGTGGACCACCAGGGGGTGGAGGTGGTGGCAAATGGTACATCCTACCACCTCCTCCTGCTGCACCCACTCCACCGCCACGTCCACCGCCCTGCTGACTTCCTTGCTCGAGACGCTGCCTCTGCCAAGGCAGTCCATCGACCAACTCCCTCTTAGTAGCACGTTGGGTCAGACAATCCCTAGCAAGATGTCCCCGACCATCACAAGTATAACACCGAATCTCCTGCGGCTGACCAAAACTGGCCTGCGAGCCCTGAGCCTCAGATCCTCCATCCTGGGGTCACCTCCTGAAATGTCGACCACGTCCGGACCCCTGAGACTGTCGTTGGCTACCATATGCCGATGTCTCAGCTCTGAAGTTCCCATCACTAACAGGGGAAATCTGTTCAGCTAGAAATCTCTCCACCACCAAACCTCACTCTAATACCCTAGCATAGGTGGGTAGGCACAACGAAACCACACCTGCTCGGACGTCCCTGCAAAAGCCCTGCTCGAAGGTCCGAGCCCTAAATAACGGGTCTCGAACCATATCTAGGGAGTAGCGCGACTGGTCCGTAAACCTCACCTAGTAATCCGACACAGTCATGCCCGCCTACCAAAGCTGCAGAAGCTCCTGAATCCGCACTGACCTCAGCGTCACCAGATAGAAATCTTCCCTGAAGAGCCGCTAAAACTCTACCCACATGAGCGTCTTCTTGTCGTCAGACTGCATCAACAGGCTCCACCATCGCCCAACCGAACCATGCAGAAGGCCCGCCACAAGGACCACCATCTGATCTAGATGTGTCCTCACTAGGAAGAAAACTCGGATGGCTACTTCAAGCTAGTCATCACCTGCCTGGGGATCTAGATCAACCTAGAATCTCAA
Source organism: Viscum album (assembly GCA_963277665.1). NCBI lineage: Eukaryota > Viridiplantae > Streptophyta > Magnoliopsida > Santalales > Viscaceae > Viscum > Viscum album. The sequence goes on from OY728156.1 coordinate 326,137,158, forward strand.
AGGTCGCTACCTCTGGAACTTGTGCAGTGCACTCAGTCTGTGCGCACCTCATCCTACACTGCTGGCACAACGAGCTGCTCAACAGGTGGTGGCTCAACTAGCGTATCACCTGGTGGTCCAGCCTCAAAACCTGCACCCTGGTCCACAGCCTCTACATGGGGTGGATCATCAGCACAATCCTGCTGCAGAACCCTCACTGGCTGTCGTCATGGAGGAATCCTGAAATACATTCAAGACGCACCACAGTCAAAGAGTATATCTGGAGAGCTGACTCAAGAAGGACAAGGAAAACCCAAGAACGTAGTCCTGTATGATTCATGTAATGTTATATCCCTGCGAAAAGTGTACGAATGTCCCGAGTCGAAAGGCAGGTTATCAGCGTCCTGGTGTATGGATACATCAGCCGCTGCACCAACATTGGAGTCCCTGGACTGAAAGACAAACTCAAATCATCTAGACACTGCCTCTATTCAACCCAAACCAAACTCACAGCTAGACTAGCTACACTCTGAGATCCCAAAGGTAGAACCTCCTCTGATACCACTCTATCACGACCCGATCCAACGGTGCTGGAGCCGCGACTCCCCAAGCCCACCTCCAATAGGCCAGGGGCTAGTGACTAGTGATGAGTATCCTATCACACACATGGGAGGCATTAGACTAAGGCACATGTACACACGCACCCACAAACACCTCCATGAAATAATGGAGAGATATATAAAACTAAAAAAAAATTCGTGCATACATCTATCCCAAACCAGAGTATAGAATAAGTATAAACGGGAAAAACAGGGCCCACCAAAAGAAAACTAGAAAAGTGTCTAACCTGCTCGGAAGAAGTGGTATGCTGACAAAAGCACCACCGGAAAGCTCCTCGACATAGCTCCGATAGGACACCACGGTCAGACCCACTCACTCAGCTCCGCCTGCTCCGTGTCCTCCTCGGACTCCGTCGAACGGCCTGTGGTCTGCACAACACACAAACATGTGCGGGCAAAGCCCGTGCAAGGGTGAGTATTAACATACTCGGTAGGAACCCCAAAAACCCAAAACAAAAGAGAGAAACTGAAAGTAAATAGTCCACTCATTCCAGCCAGAGGGAACCCAGACGAGAGAGAAACTCCATCTCGTGACCATACTCGGCTAAACAAAACTTGTCAGCTCAGCTCAGGTGTATGCCCTTATATACACCTTGAACAATCTATATATTCTCAGCTCATGACACAAAGCCCCAAGAGGTACCAACCTCATCACAAGAAACTGTCCACAACCAGGAGAGCACACTCCACGATCACTGTCATCCCATATGATGCATGCCCAGGAAAAAAACTCCATTAGGATTCTCACAAAACTCTCAGACACTCACCCTGGAGATCACGCTCGTCAGATAGCATCACTAAGGTAACCTCGCTAAAACAACAGAACCACCAAACTCCTCGGATAGGGGATCGCAACAAGGGTCCGCTATGGGATACCAGAACCCACTCTGGTATATGCATCTCATAGATAGGGGATCACTCCCAGGGTCTGCTGGGGGATACCACGACCTGATCTGGCATATGAAGATCTCACAGAGAGGGGATCACACCTAGGATCCGTTGGGGGATACCACAACCAGATCTGGCGCTCAACAGAAGCACATCACTCAAATAGAGGATAATCACCCATATAAAGGTGTTCATGATGATATCGGAACCCTATCTAGTATAACTCGCGATGTAGGGGATCAAACCGACGATGCCATAACCCTACCGAAACCACACGCTGAGTAGGGGATCACATAACCAATGATACCACAACCCTACTATAAACCTGATGCTGAGCAGGGGATCATATACATGACGATTCCACAACCCTGCTGAGCACGGCCCACTGCATAGGGGATCATATTCCCGATGATTCCACAAACGCTACGGGGTTAACCTGCTAGATAGGGGATCTCAACCCATGAATAAGCGGTCACAGTGATACGAATAACCTTATCTAGGGAAAAGATTCTAGAGGATCAAGCTTCAGGACCACCAGAGGGATGCCACAACTCTAATAGTTTAAACATCCCATTGAGAGGATCACAAACCTATATGAAGGTTGTGATGCCATGCGAACCCTCATGAAAACGAACCAAGGGGGTATTCTTAACAAATGCTGGCCCAAAACGTCGCTAACCCAAGTGACCCGCAACAATGATACACTACACACCACAAAGGCTGATACTGAGGCCACCACCGTGATCCATGCGAAAAAACACGAAGGATATGCTGTTTACTCCCCCGGAACGGACAACCGGTGTAAAATTACTAATCACCGTAGCTTTCCCATGTGGGTCCCACAAAAAAATCCCAAAACCCATCGAGAGGATCATTCCATGACGATCCCCTAGAAAAAACAAGCGGAATCGACTACTCATTCGTTCGAAACGGACACCCTGTGAAAAAGGTACTATTCACCGAAGCCATCTCGGGTGGGGCCCACACCTCGATTATGAAACTCAACAAAAGGATCGCACTTTTGCGATCCTCTCGGAAAAACACACAGGATTGACTATTCACCCACCAAAATCGGACTCCTTGTGCGAAAGCTGTGTTTCTCCGCAAACGCCAAAACCTGGCCTCATGGGGCCCACTCCCAATTCTCAGTCCCAATACCTGGAAACCATCTCAAAAAGTCTGTCGTACCATCAGGGTCTCAACACCACTGACGATGCGTCATTCGGGCACTCAGGGTAGAAGTTACAACGACCCGAACGACGCATCATGCGACCATCGAGACGTGATCTTCCCTGCAACGACCTCAAAACAAAGCAATTCGCAACAAAAATGGGATCAGGGGATTAAAATGCAAACCGCCTACCTCGCAGGTGAAACGCTGAAGCTTCGAGTGCTGATCGACGCCCTGAAGCTTGATCCGCTGACGAATGACGCAGAAAACAGATGATTCTGGCTCGATCTAGCGAAGAAACGGAGGAGGTGGGGTGGGTTCATCTGGCACCGCACGAAGGAGGTGGGAGGGGGAGATGAAATGGTTTTCTTTTTTTAATTTAATAAAACAAATCATTTCACTCCCCACCAAGTCTCCTCCGTTCTGGCACCCGATGCAGGCAAAGGTAAGGCCACCCCTAGGGTAAATGCACCGTTCTAAACGCAACGACGGACACAGATTTGCGATCCGACACTCCATTTAGAATTTATTCGAGCCGACGCTCGTAAATGGACATTTACACTTATTTACGATAACATTCATGGTGGCTCTTTCCACTATAGGCCCATTCCCGCAAATTTTACACCTCGCCTAGGGTAAAATACACGTTCTGGATGTAACCGCACCCTCAGATTCCCTTTCTGAGCTATAGTTTGGGAGATACCTCAACCCTGCCATGTGAATAGTATAAAAATTCTAAATATTTTTATAAAATTAATTTTGGGCACACCAGGCCTCAGAATCGCACACCGTCTTCGCGCCTAGCTCTGGAATGATTCGTTAAAATAATACAAAGTCTGACAGGGCCAAAATCCGATTCTCTAGACATTGATCCTATATTTAATACACTAATAGACTAATCATTACTTGAAATGTGAGTTTCAATATAATTATTCCATTATTATATGTTAATGGTTTATTAGTGGAATTTTATATATCCATGTTTTACAGGATATGTTTCATTATTATTTGATATATAGAATCAAAAAATTTATTCCATTTACATTTTTAATCACATTATATGAAACTATTTCACGGATTAAGGGAAAATGATATTTCAATAAATGTTGTATTTTTTTAAAAATATATTTTTCCATTTTTTCCACTTAGTGATTATAAGTGGATTTTAAAATGGGTAGAGTAATTTTTTGGGTCTTAATCAATCAATATAGATTTTAAATTCCATTTTAAAAATGTGGCATAATTTACATTATATTATATAATCTGAAACCCTATTTTATTATTCTTTTATAGAATCAATAGTATCATAATTTATTTATATTGAAATTTCATAGACAAAATTGTGGAATATTAGATGGAACTGTTAGCTGACAGCATGCATATTTGATATTGTTTTTATGGAATTCATGATTCTATAGTAGGATATCATGTTATTTTTATCTTATTTTATTTCATTCTTGAATAGATGAGGGATGGTTACTTTGGACATAGAGGGTTGTCATGGAAAACAAAGGGGTTGGTTTACATATCTTTTTTCCTCTCTGTTTAGGGATTTTTTAACATACAATATTAAACCATTATAGTTCTATTAAATTAATTTGTTAATATTTAGGAAGATATATTTATTTTTTTTATATCTATTTTTTATAAAATGATATCCCAAAATTAGAATCACGATCGTAGGAAAATGTCCCCATCTCAAGGTGGTCAAGAATCCCCAATAGGATAGTCCATATTGGTTACAAGGTTGGTTCTAATGGTATTTTGGGTTGTTTTTTTACATTAAATCAAAATGGTTTATAAAAACAAAACATTTTCTACCTCATTATGATGTGTTCTGATCATAAATTATTGGAAAACCATTTAGAAAATTCCCTGTATTATTCCCTTTTCACAATGATCCCAACCCAGTAATTTAATATTATTTATTATCTATTTCCTATAATATGATATAAAAATTACCACACCCTTAGTGTTTGATTTATTAATAATATATTGGAATGTAATGAAATTTTATTTATGTTTCTATAATATATTAATGAGTAATAGATGATTATTAAGGGTTATTTAGTGCCTGTGTGGCACAAAGACACCCACGGAGTGAATTTAGAAAGTAGATCTTTGATTGTATCCCAATTAAGACATGTTCAATAAGAAAATGATCTTACACAAAGTCTTATAGTACTATCATAAAAAAACTCTAACATATTGATTTTTATTTTTAATACAATAAAATTCAAAGCATTATATCACTAGACATCTAAAAAAATTCATTCATGTTTTTTGGAAATTTATTTATTGTAATATTTAATTATAACACATTCATGGATGAGTTGGAGGCTCATTCCGGTTGACTTATAATGAATAGGTACTCGTTTTTCTTATGATTGAGTTCGTACTATGGGATGTGTATTTATGTTTCCTCAATTGTTTATAAATAGACATAAAAATATTGTTTTATAAAGGTAGGGATAACTGTAACATTAATTTTTATGAATAAACCAAGTATTTTTAATATTAAATCCATTGTGATGGAAGAATTTCTCTATTTTTTTGAAAAAAATAATTTCATAAGGGTACTCAAGTTAGATAATATGGTGTATATAGACGAGTAACTTTCTGAGACCCATGCCACAAATATTATTTGTGTAACATGAATGAAAAATAAGAATGATTGTGGGGATTTTTTTATTGATCAATTATTTGACTATAAAACTTTCGTTGTGAGTTGATTTAGTGTTATGTAGTTTCATACAGAAACACCTAAATTCACAACATAACATGTTGGATCATGAAAAAATTATTATTATAAGAAAATGTTGGTTAATAAAAAAATTATAAGTCTCAATGATCATCTCATAACCACCATGTAAAAGCTATAATAGTGTTTAAAAATATTCATGATTCAATTCCATATTTATTAGAATTGGTCATCATAACATGGGGAAGAAGATCATTCCATAGTTCTTATTTATTCTATAAATATAAGTATTTTATATAATATTATAAAGCATGTGATTGAGATAAATAATTTATTTGGAAGACTATAAATTAATAGATATTTCCTAGGATTTGCTTTTGGAAAAAAGGGTAATGTAATGGTTAGAGAACATGTAAATTGAACTGATGACCATTCTTGTTTTATGTGAAAATAATATGGGGACCACTAATCATTATTGGTGTGGCCCCATTAGATTTTAAAAAATTAAAATCCTGTTCTAATACATATATGAGATGGGTCAAAATTATTATAATATAATGTAACAACCTGTTAAATTATGATATCTTTTGTTTTAATTAAATTCAATCACATTGATATCATGTGATGCACACAAAATCAATTTTTTAAAAAATATGATAACCTATTAAAATATTATTTTTAAAACATGGACAATATGTCATAGTTGTTAAGTTGGTGGGTATAAATAAGACAAAATAATTTATGAAAATTATATGATTTATACATCTAAATTCAATATTTATATATTTATTAAACAAATATGAATCATTGAGATAAAAATAAGTGTTTTAATAAAAAGTGTTTTAAAAGACGGTTTAATCATGCTTGCAAACATAATTAAAAACTAAATTTCAATTTTTTTAAAATTTATATAAAAAATTATATTTAGATTTTAAATTTATATGTAAAAATTATCTTTGGGTGAATTTTAAGGATTACTCTAAAAAGATTATTTATTTAATTAATGATTAGAAAAAATATTTTTATTAAAAACTATAGTTTTGGTTAAATTATTAAAAAAGATAAATTTGATTTTAAATATGTTTTAATGTAAAATTAGAACAATTAAATTAATATTTTTCTAATTTATGTCATTTTCATAAAAGTAATGTTTTCTTTGAAACTAAAATATTATTTTATAAAGTTCTATTTATTCAGAAAAATGCATTTTCATTGCATTTAAATTTTTTATTTTAAATTAATATCTACCTATTATATGTATTGAATATTTAAAAAATGGTTTAATATTTACAATAAAATATTTTAATATTATCTAATAAGTTCATATTAATGTTTTTCCATAACGAACAGTGAACATCGTAAAAATTAAGTACCATGGTTAAGGTAAAATTTTATTAACTAGGTATGTGGGTGATATACTAAAATGTAAATTGTAAAATGACATAAATGACTATAAAATTAATTTTTATGGAAATATCATTTCCCAATAACCTCTAATACATGATTACGATCCATTTTGGAGCCTTTGGGAATGCAAAAAATGAGGGTAAAAAATAATATTTTAAAATATTACATGTGTGTCCTCTCCAGCACTTATAAATTTCCACCCAATATCTTCTCCAAATTACACAAATTTTTTTAGTCCAATATTATAAAATAAATAACCCTTAACTACCTAAACACATTCTAGAGGCCTTATGATTATTAGTAAGCCCTCCAATGAAGGCTTTATGATTAAACATAAATTGGCTCTCCATAGAAGTAGATCTAATCTTAAACCAAAAAACATGATTTACATATTCTTCCACCACATTAAAATATTTTAGAAATATGTTAATATGATTATAAATTTATATCATATATTTATAGCTGTCATTATATTAATTTAGTAGTCTATATCTATCTACACTTCCGCCAACTGGAAAATATAAATGTTGATCATGTGTATGGTGAACTACGACGTTGAAAACTTATGAAATTAGTTTTCTATCTCCACAATTCAAAGATAGATATAATTATGGATTAAATATCTTTATTAAATATTCAGGAATTTATTAAAATTTTAAATTATTATATCACATATAACTTCTTTATTTCCATTATATAGAGGATATGATAACATCTGTTGAGTGTATGGTGGACTACCGCTTCATGAAGTGATGTGATTTTGTTTTTTATTATGCATTACATGGAATATAGAATGTATAATGATAATGAAATACATGTTTACTTGTGATCCCTAAATACATCTAGATATATAATATCATTTCTAAGTTCTAACCATGAATTGTTTTGGAAAACAGTAATGTCATTTGCTTGTACGTGTGGACTACCGCCCCCACAAAGTGATGCCAAATTATTTTCATTTTACTTATACATGGAAGGTAATTAAGAATGATTTGATTATTAAATATGATATATATAACCTAATAAGGATTTTTAGATGTTAATTAATATTTACTTCACTTCATTAAATTCATTGAGAAAACAGATGCATCATTCATGTATGCTTATAAGGTACCATCTCTATAAGTGGTCTAGTCCCTTTTTTGCATGTCTAACATTTATAGAATATAAAAAATACATAGATAATGCATATATCATATATATATATATATCATGTATAAAATTATGTATATGGGGAATCTATGGAAAAATTAATAGACTGATATTACAAAACCAAAACATACATAGGAACTGAATAAATTATCACTAGAAATATTTATTTTTAAAAATAATTTTTAATAAACAGGTTATAAATGTATATATACAAATATTGAATGGAATAATATATCTGTTTATGGTTTTTAATTGATTTATTTTAAATCTATATTAATTATAAAATTTATTTTTGATACATACAATTTAATAGAACATAATTTAAGGGTTTCAAATATTATGTTTACTTCTACGAGACATATTTCATATTCAACAATAATTCTTTTTGTTGGGGAAAAACAACCCCATTGATATTTAATATCATTATTCTATTTATATTCTTGTAATTTAACTATTTTCATTGATGTTATTTCTTTCATGGGAATCTGATTCACACGTTATAAATGTTGTAATAATTTATTTTTCTATCTCATTATTTATCATATTTTTTTATGAATAAATTTATAATGATGAAAAATCCTTATATATCATTAAATAACCTTGTGAATGTTCATATCCTATAGTTACTGTTTATATTTTTAATTAATAGTACCATTTTATTCTCATGGGTAATTAAAAGGATTTTGAAAATGTTTTTATGAATGTCCATCTTTATTAATCTCTTATATTGAAAATCCGTTTTCTTATAAAACCATATCTTCTAAAATTATTTCCACTTTTTTAAACAATATCAAATAAATGAAATTTGTAACTATATTATGATTTTTATTACATGTTCTAAAATTAATATTCATGTTTTCATCTAATCATGACATCTTTGAATTTTTTTAAAAATTTTAAGTAATCCTTTTTCAAACATATATGCAATTTATATAATATTCTGATTTTATGAAAAATTAAATTGGTAAATATTTTGTTATAAGAGTATAAGGATATATTCAAATAATATGTTACTCAATATATTTTGTGAACATTAATTGTTTTAATAAAATAAAATTTATATTTCTAATTTTCTATAATTAATTTTTAAATGTTATTTTACAACATTTATCAACATCAAGGTAATCCAAACATTAATATATATATATATATATATGATTCATTTGGGATATATTGTATTGATATCATCCTTGATCATTATATGGATGGTTTATAATCAGTTTGTATAAGGTTGTATAATTTTATTACCATTCCCCATATTAATCTGAATGGTTTAATATATTTTTTTCATTGGGGTAATTTTTATGATTTGATATGATAACTTTTTTAATAAATCTGTTTATGTTCATTATGTTTCACCACATCAAATTATGAATTATTTGGACTATGTAAATGATGGAAAGAGAATTATATATCCCTAATAGGAATTGATTAGTATCACGATACAAACTAGATGGGTTTTGGGAGAGGCCTTACTTATTTATGTATGATTTAATTGAAGGATGCCTTGGTAGAATCATTAGGATGTCCAATATTATGAATTATCTCTTTAAGATATTATTTATTGACATTCCTTGTGAATATTTGACTAGTTAGAATGTACATGTTTATGAGTAATGATTTTGGTATTATTTATATGTCATTATTTATACATTAATTATTAATACTATATTATGATCATGTTATTGATTAAATTGAATTTATTTCATTTATTTAACATTAAATATTGATTTTTATTTATTTATTCATAGATTTCACTATACTCACACACATACTGATTATTTGAGCTCACCCTAACCTTATGTGTTCTTTAACCATAAGTCCAATACGTGTATTATGATTGATATTTAGGATTATTCAATAGGAAACAATGACATATTCAATGAAAATTCTATAACAAATTTTATTTTTTCATTATATGTAATGTTCATGTATAAATCTATATTAATAATGAAACTAAACTATATAGTCCTTCTATATGTGATTCCTTATATCTTATGAAGATCTAGAAAAGTGACACTTGTCTCTAGGTTATTGGGTTCATGGTATTTAAAGTTGGATTCTAATAGGATACAAGCACTAGAAAAATTTAAAAATGACCCTGACCAGTCTAGGGAAATGGTCATAAAAGGGGGGTAATGCCATTTTTTTAACCTACAATTTCAGTAATGACCATGAATGTTTTTCATAAAAAAATAAATTTCAAAGATTATAAGACCATCGACCTACATGATTATCCCATGTTCCATTAAAAAACTGAAATAAATAACATTATTTTATTTTGTAGAGTTACATGTGTATATGTGCATATATTAGCCATGGTTAAATACCCTGGACCTTATCTATAGACCTTTGTGCACTACAGTAACAACTTAGGATCAATATACATTAACAAATGATTAAATAACATTATTTAAATAATTAATTTTTTGGTTAACCAATGATTTAAAACCAACTTATTGGTTTTTTACTCTCTTATAGGCCTATCAATTAGCATCAAGGCGTGTTTTTTAAATCTATTAATTTTAAAAAAATTCTATTATTTTAAATTTTAATAAGGGAAAAACCAGTAATATAATTTTATAATTATTGAAATTTATTATTATGTTTTATTCTATATCGATAATAGGTATTTTCATATAAAGATGAGGTTTTATCATGACGTGCATGTTTGATCAAAGAGATATTAATTTTTAATTAATAAATTTAAAAAATTCAGTTTGAATATACTATTGAATTCAGTTTAATATTGGAATATGGATTACAATTTTATATATTTGGTCACTCATCCAAGATATTTTTTATACCACCACAAATATTCTAAATCATCCTAAATATTGGGATAACCTATGTTCTACTAGAAATTAAGAATATTAAATATTATGGTAGTTTATAATATGGTTTAATTGAATCCCACATTGAAAATTATTTGACATGAGTTATGGAGAAAAATGGAAAATTGAATATTGGGTAATAATAATATCATATACAGAAGATAATACAGTGATAAAGAGGGGATCTAAAATTTATATCACCATCAATTTGAAGATTATTAATGAAGAGATGAATGAATGATAGATTAAATATTTATTTGTGTAAAAAAGTTAGATAGATTATATTTTTTAATGAATCTCAGGTTGATTACACCTTGATTATGAAATTACTATAAATCTATAAAAAACCATTCCAATACACCTTTATATGTTACCTGAGTATGCCTTCTACATGGTAGAGAACAATATAGAAACCAAAAAAGTATCATCTATGAATGGATCATGGAAAACCTTCATTTTACAAAGTGGGAGAAATAATATACCTCCATGAGACATTCCATGTCAATACCTACTGGATAAATGAAAAATAAAAATATGAAAATCTAAAATTTAAACCACCATGGGACCATACATTACCACCAAACTGTCATTTAACAAATTCGATAAAAACCATGACAAAATGATGAATTACGTGAATTTGTTCACATAAATTGATCCCTAAAATAAAATCTAAAAACATATAAGAAAAAATAAGGTTGTGAGAACAATTCCCTATATGATTCCTCTAAATAATTAATAGAATGTTTAATTCCATGAAAAATTTAGATAATACTTTAAAAAATCACTTATTTATAAATAATTTTGATATGTGAAAATATTTTCTAAAAAACATATTTTTTTCATAAAATAATTTCTTATTTAATAATACATAGAATAAGAAAAGTTTATATTTAAAAGAATGATTACATGACAGAAATCAATAATGAATACACCATACATTAAATAAAGAGCAATTATCCATGAAAGACATCATCATGAGTAAAACCAAACACAAATGACCATAAATATGATTTGGAATATAGCATGTGGGAATATTTACTTCGACATAAAGATAAAACATGAAGCCATTCTATAAGTGAATTCTACAGACATTGATTCCTATGATATTATATCGATATTGAAACCACTAGTTTCATTAGACACAATAATATGAGAAGTCCATTTCCAAATGTACATAAGAATTCTAATGTATTATATTTAACAAAAACAATTTAAAACCCATTATCAACACTTATTAAAAAATTTCCCATTGAATCATTTCCACTTACATGCTTGTAAATTAACATTTTAATCAAATATCATTTAAGGATTTCTGTTAAAGAATATAGAGTGTTACCAGATTTTCATAATATAATAATCATTATATAGATATATTTCAAAAATCAAATCCATAAAAATATAAAATAAATAATTTTAATAAAACAATTGAAGAAATTATATAATAATATCGTGAAATCCATGTATTAATGATTTTTTTATATACATCTATCTAATAAATTGAGACAAACCACCATGAATTGATCTCTTAATGATATAGATGAAATCCAATCAAAAGGCATTTCAATGTATTGAAAAAAATATCGTTGGAGCTTATGGTTCAAGATAAAGAGTAAAAAATAAGGTCTTTAGAGAGATAATTCTATATTTATTGCCCACAATAAATTATCAAACTAGGAGAAAGACAAAAAACCTCAACACAAAATTGTTGAAAAAGTGTCATACCACGACATAGTGCACGGGCCCACCCAACAGTCTATCTGGTCTAAGAGAGTCTAAGAACCATAAAACAGACCATGTTTTATATCGTATATATTTGGATGGGGTCAACATCTTAGCTTATACAACCACACAATAGAGACCCAAAACCAAAAGAGAATAACACATCAACCTTCTTCCCATTAATAATCTACCGTATATTTGGCATAACAACCCAAACATACTCCTCTAATTACTACAACACAACATCATTCCTTATGAAGTAGTACACGACTACTCATCACTATTGTCACCCCATCCATGTGGTACCTAGACTCTCCACAACATAGCTAATCCAATTTTTGTCACAATATCTATAAAACTACATATTACCAAAATATAATATTTTCCAACCCCCATAACACCAGAACAAATGGAATGACCAAAACCAAAAACCAAGAAAAAAAAAATTAGTTGTAACATCTATGACATCACATTTGTTCCCACCATGAGATATTTATATCCCTTATTAGGGGTCAACAGTATAGACATGAAAAAAATAAAAGGCTATTTTCTCATTATCAATGAATCCCACTCGAACATCTCATCTCTAGGAAAACAATATTTCCATAGTACTCAAACCATGATAATTGATTTACCATGTGGTATCATTCCTCAGTGATCTGTTTTCTAAATATGTTTTTCAATCATTGTGGGGTAGGGATCAAGATAAACATCCTCTCAATAATTCAAATGGGATGGGTCTAGTTGATATATTCTCAACTTGGAAATATGAAACACATCATGATTCAATTTCAATCGATATGGTATGTCAAACTAATTTTCTACATTTCCAATATTTTCAATGATCCCAAAGGGGCCACAAAATCATGATGCTAGATTACTCTACTTACATAACTGATGGTGTTCTAAGTGAGGTGAAATTAAAGGAAAGACATGATCACCCACCTCTAACTCATTAGGGAAATGATGATAGTCATCATAAAATTTATCAGAACTCTCGGTCATGAAAAATATATTTTGGATAAATATAACCACATCAATAGTCTCTAGAATAAGGCTCAACCAAACCATGGAATGTTCTCTCAAATATTCCCATCATAAGGAATATCGATTAGGAATACATTAAAATTATTGAAATTATATATCATTATCAAATAATAGTAAACAATATAATATGAAAATTCAACCATAAAATGATTATTTTCATTGGAACCACCAAAACCAAGCCCAAATTTTTGGGGAATATTATCAATAACCTGGCTAGCTCACTCAGTATATCTATATATGTGAGGATGATATGTCATGATTAATCTAAAATTGGAACCCATAAAGTCATGAAAGGATTTAAAATATCATGATCTGAATCATATATACCTATTATAAAGAATCATATAGGGAACACCATGATGTATCATGACCTCTCGGGTGTATAGGTGGTCAATATTACTTATTATTGTTGTCTCCTTGATTTAAATGAAATGATATTATTTTATAAGTCCATAATTATTTAGAAAAATCATATCATTAACGTTATGATTATGTGTTATACCACTGATGATGTACGTGGTAACATATTCCCACATTCATACTTTAATGGGTAATGGATGAAAAAATAGCACGTCTCAGGTGTTTTTCCTTAACCCTATTACACACATGTCACTATGACCTGATGCATAAAATCAACCATATTATCCAATGACTCTATTAACAACATATCTAATCATGGTACATGTTCATAATCAATGGGTGTATCAATCAACATAATCGGTGACCATTGGTCCTCATTTCCAACCTCAATGATATTTGAGCAACCAAACTGCATTTGAAACATATATCACCCATGTGATACTAAGACCACTCACTTGAGGTGATCACACTATTTTGATATTACTAATATGATGTAAATATTTTTTTAAAACATCACAAGAAAAGCACATTAAAAAACTATGATTCATCCATCACGTGGTCTATGAACACAAACTCACTATCCTCGTCCTATTCGCTAATCATATTTGTAATGAAATATCATCAAACTGATGTCCTCTATAGTTTTTTTGAACGAATCTGTTACTAATTTAATTCCCAACACATAAAGATCCAAATACACATTTCAAGGAGTATATGTGATATAAAATCAAAATTTTGAAGATATTCAACCTAGTTCATCTATCACATGTTCAGTTCCCGCTATGTATAGATAAACATCTCTATTTTGGGATCTTAATTTTCAATACACCTATCTACAATGTGATATTTTTGCATCATTTTTAAGGAATTCATAACATTGGTCAAAACATGATTGTGAGTGAGGTATTTCATCATTTTGTTAAAATATTGGTGGGATACACAGACCAAAAAAGTCTATACCTTACCAGAAAACCCTATTGTGATTCCCAAAGCATCGTAGAAAATATCATTATTCCAACCTAATTATAGGAAGATTATAGTGAGGGATGGTTTTAACCCTATAATAAATTCCTAAAAGATTTCAAACATATTTAATTCAATTTAATGATAAATAATTTTTATGTAAAATATATAATTGGGATTGTATGCTTGTATAATTCTTGAACAAACCTCATGTAATAACATGAGAAGCCCAGGAAGCACCATATGTCCAACCCATTTCTATGATTCATGAATAAAAATATACTTAATATGTTTACATGATCCTATAAGACTCCCTTATCATATATAAAAATCAACCAAAAACATCACTTTGTAAAAACATAATTTAAGCATTGATATCATACCTAATAAATAATGTTGTATCATGGAATTAAGGTTGGAATAAAAATGGTCCTTGTATTCCTCCTATGATTTCAAGTGGTCCAAAATATCATCCATAAATAAACCTATTCAATATTCTTGGAATCGATGAATCGTGTGGTTAAACAGTTCCACAAATTCTATAGGAGCATTAGTTAGATAAGATGAAATAAACATGAAATAAATTATCCCTTACAAAATTATATAGTTTGTCTCAATTTTATACTCTATTCAGTCTATAGACTAATGTTACACAAAGTGGAGATCGATAATGAAAACCAACGATCCGCTCAGAGTTGATATATATGATCATAAATAATTGGTAGGGGTAATATTTTCTTAATGGTTAGTTGATTAATATATTATCAATTAACAAATTGTTTGGGGCATCCTTATTTATTCCTTGAGAAGAGATTTGGGAAATCACAAGGTGACACTCAATGATGAATAAGTCAATTGATTTGAAGATATGAAAGTTGGATGTTAAGATCTATTATATAAGAAGGCTATTTATAATAATATCAAATTGAAGTGGGCATCATACATGTAATCCTATGAATGGTACGCATGATCTCTCTCTATAGTGGAATCCCAAAAAAGTAATTTGAAAAAACATTAGCGTATACCTCTACCACATTGGGAAGTGGAATGGAAAAGTGAGATCCCAAGACAATAATGAACATCTCTAATAATTGGAAAGAACTTATTCTGACCTAAAGAGCAACATGGAAAACACCCTAGATCGACGATCGCACACACCCTGACAGAAATAAGAGACACTATTACCAAAATGTAAATCAACCTGATGAAAATAATAGTCAATATTGTATGTAATTTTAATTATAAAATCCATGAATATAATATTTTCTATCATTTTATTATTAACAATGAATAACTATCACACCACTCTAAAGTAGGATATTGATACCTAGGATTGGGGACATTTGAGAACATGTTAGTTCATCATTTCCAATGTAATGAAAAAATTCAAAAATATCCGAATGAGTTTTCAATGATTCACAAAAAAATATATTAAAATTTATAAAAATAAATAATTAGTATCACTTCTATAAAAAAATAATGTTATATTTGGGATGAAATAAATAACATACCATTAAACATAGTCAACTCATCCTCGAATTCCTCCTCTAAAAACTCTACTACATGAATACATCTTATCTCAACTCCTCTCAGAGCATTCGTATCCACATGAGATCCTACATAGAATAAAGATAAGATCCACCATATCTGGAAGCATTAGAGGGGTATTGTGAACCCTTTGTTAGATTGGATCCACCATTACAATGTTGGAACATCCTACCAATATTCAATAATGATCATAACATCTATAATGGGGACAAAAATGTGCCTCTTCTATACAATTACGATTTATTTAACTAGTCCTTTCCAACTGGTATCCAAAAACCATATTTTGTGTAGATGAATCCCATGAAATAGGTCACAATAAAATCAAGACATCATGGGGTTTCCTTTTCTAGCTATAATACAGAACCTGGCAGACAACTGTAACCACCAAATATCTACATTTAAATATATTTATAGATATTTATTCATCATCCATAGCCACCATGAAGACTACCTCTAAAATAATTTTAAGGAATTAGAGAATCTTCGCTGAACTAATATCATCCCCTAATTCCATATTAATCCTTAAATGTTTTATGTTACTATTATTAAAAAAAATGGGTTCTATATAAGTCAACTTTGTGAAATGTGTGATGTACACCAAAAACATTTTTCTTCCATTCTATATGTACATAAAATCTTAGGTCATCACAAAAGAATAGTTTTCGTGATAAAACAACTACTTGAATATGTTTTTTGGAAAAAAAATCGTGGAATGTTCCTCCTATAACTTACATTGTATAATATAATCCCATTATATCATACTAGAAATAACAAGCATGTATGTGGAAAAATCCAGCAAAGAGTCACCTAGAATTTTTAGCAAATAGAATATCAATTTGATCCAATCAAGCCACAATTAATATTCTTGGGGTCTTTTAACACCATAAAATCCATGTGTATTATTCCTAGGAATATCATAGCCTTGATTTATTGTTTGTCCCTTATTTCTAATACCCACATAAACTATAGTTTCATCTGTGTAGATTATAAATTCCACCAAATAAGTGGGCATTAGAATATTTTCCTATGAGTCTTGTCTCACATATTCCACACTCAGTTTTTGAAGATCTCTTATAGGATGAATTTTCAAAAACCGGTGATAATAAAATAAAAATAGATTGAGTGAAATCCCATTATTAAAGACGAAAATCAACAATCCAAATCAACTAAATTAAAAAATAATTTAAATTACCAATGGATAATGTGAATGAAATAAATTAATTAATGTAGGAAAATGGTCAATTAAATTAACTCTAAATGGAGATCATTTAAAAAACCACAAACATGATGTCTGACACATGGAAAAAATCCATAAATGACCTATGGTAACGCATGTTCAAACACATAAGTGATCTGGTTAGTCATGCTTCAGAAATTACTAAAAAATTATTGATGTTCGTAACAACAATCTACCAAAGACAAAAAACTAAACCTACGAAGTATCATAAAAATTTAGTTATGGTAACTCCCACTTATTCAATTTTTTATTGAACTATTCTGGGGAAATATAACACCTCCATATAGTAGGCCCACTTAGCGTATAGAACAATAAGAATCCAAATACAATTGAATATATTGTGGAATAAGTAGTACACATCAATGTTATAAAAACTTTTAATTACCAATGATAAACTGGAATGAAAATCATGATAATCGATAATATGAAACATCATATGTCCGTCTAGGAAAACAAAACTATAAAACAATGAAGGAAAAAACAATGATAATTCAGAAAAATACATGTTACACTTCCATTTAACTATGTCTTGAGAAACCAAATGTACAAATTCCTGATGGATAACATATTTTTTATTATAATTCCTATTATTATTTCTCCAATAAAACTATAAAATTCATATTTCTATAAAAAACAATTCTATATAATTAAAACTAAATCATGTTTATATAAACTTTGTGAAAGTAAAAAACATAATTAAAAAATGATTATATATTAAATAATCCTTCCATATTCACAAAAATAGAAAAAATGTAATTTTTAAGAGAAAAGTGTACAGTACATGAGAAAGGGTAATCAAGGATACAATATATCATAAATAAGTGAGGAAACAACCATGATATATATCACAATGATTAATTATAAGAATAAATTACATGTAATATGATTTGGACTCTTGAATATGAGAATAAATAATCATACAAAAATAGAAAACTCTAATCTAGACATAACATGAATAAAGTAGATATAAAATCCTATCATAGCATGTCGTTATAAAAACCATGTAGTTCCATTACAAAAAAAAAAGTGAAAATTCCATTTCATGATGTTATAAGGATTCCAATGTGACATATAATCAAAAATTATTTTTAATACCATTAACACAAATTATAAAAAAACATTATGAATGATTACCAATTTTATTATTTAATTTATATTTTGTAATCAAAACCATCATTAATGAAATTGATTGATTTGTACAGTGTGATAAAATAAGTTATTAAAGAAAAACCACTTTAAAACAAATATTTCATAATGAAAAATCCACCATGATATAAAATAAAAATATTTTATAAAAACTTAAAGGAATTATACAATAAAATCACGAATTTATTGTATTACAACAATTGTATAGATACACCCACCTCAATAATAGAAACAACCATCAAATTATTGAATTCCAAATGATAGAGTTAAACTCCACTTGAATGGTATTCAAGGGACACTGAAATGATAATATGGGTGATTATGGGTGGAGGTATAGGGTGGAGAGAACTATTATTTGTGGGAGGATATTATATTTATAGATCATTGAGAAATTAGATACCTCGACATAATACAATGAAGTCCGGTGCAAAACTGTTGAAAATGGGATAGACTACCACACAATGTAAAGGAAAACACTGCATCTTATAATGTAAATGTGTGTATAATAACCATGGGTAAGACCACACTAATGATCCATTATTTTAGTTGATAGGAAATTTGGATAACCTAGACCACCATATCATTTATCACCACTATAATATTGTGCTATGATTAATCCTACTCTTTATTCCACAACTACCGAGAATTTTTCTTTTCCACCCAAACATACCACTCCATGAACTAAAACATACCTTGATACTCTAATATATATTACATGACCATCCTAAGCTTAAGTGAACCCAACAATTACACAAATATACTCTAAATTTTGTATCTTCTCAAATCAATAGAATACTCCCCACAAAATTCTCTATTTCATCAAAGAAAATCAATTTCTAATTTGGAAAAAATATAAAAGAACCATATAGATAAAACATAGTCAATATAATACATAATATCTACCCAAATAAAATCGTATAATCCTCTCAAATAAAATTTCTTATGTGATTTATACCCTATAAAATGAATAATTTAGTAATGACCCATGTCTACTATATAATTCATTTCTAGAAAGACACAATTCTGTTGAAATTATATTATGAACATTTGTACATTCATCTTGAAATGGTCATCTAAAATTCAATTGCTTTCATTATTTTCTATTTCAATAAAAAAAATCAAAAACCATTTTCACTGAAAATGAATAATTGTTTGAATTATTAAAATCCAATTCAATGTTTTCTAATTTATTCTTAAATATCATTTCGAAATCTTCCACCACACATCATCAATAGTTCTACATATTTTAATAGAACAAGATATAATCCCTAACATGGTTTTAAATACATTTTAAATTATAGGTTTTATAAAGGAAAATGACTACCCATGTGACTATGGTCCAGTAACATTGCACTACCAATTTCATCAAATGGACACACATTTGTTTCTATTATTAGTGTCTCAAGGGTTCGAAGGTTGACCTGGAACATTGTAACCATGGTGGTCTGAAATTATCGCATGATATGATGCAGGCGGTCCACCAACTATGTAGTGAGATCCACCACCTAAATGGTGGACTTGGAAGTGGCTGTAATAGTGTACTGTAGCCAACAAATGGTTATTACGCATTCACAAACTATTATGTGGGCCATGAAATGTCTAAAATATCTCATCAATTGTCATAGGAAAATATGTGGAGTTTCTCTACTTTACTTATTATTGTGTTGGTATTGTAATTACAACACATTATCCTCATTTAAATTATTTGGTCATCTCAATAGAACCATACATGAACCTAATGACATTAGTGTCCCTCTATGACATCCTGGATCTCCCTACCTCATCTCATGGAATATTTTTGTTCCAATTTATGTGTTGATCCTCTTATTGTATTTTTTTTACTATCTAACTTCGATATCCCTTCATTATTTGAGTTTATTATTCCTATAGGTTATGGAAACCATTGGAATCAAAGGATTTAGAATGATTATTTTCAATCTGTACATCTTGTATCTCATCTCACTTATCTCATAATCTATCTTAGATTATTTATTTTTCACTATTAGAGGTGAATCGTCTTAGATTCACTATGTTTTGATTGTTCATAAAGCAATCATATGTTTTAATAGAATATCTTCATTTTATGATTCTTGTGTATAATGATTTCATGTTTTTTACATTTACAATTGGTCTCGCAAGGGTTAGTAATTTTGAATAATAAAATATATGTTTTAGTGAAAGTGGGTATTTAATGCATGGTTTCATATATTGAAATGTTCCATTTTTTAAATGAAATTGTCTTGTTGTTAAACATGGTGGGTTCAATTTATGAAAAGTTAAATTATTCATTTTATGAAAATGTGTATATTCACTATGATTCTTCTAAAATAGAATAAATGATTATTTATTAATTAAAATTTATTTTTTAATGATTTAAATGATAGAGTGTAATGAGTTTTTTTAATGGTAAATTGAAATTTTATCAACAAAAATTATATTGTTTGGTTGACTTATCATGTTCTAAAACCAAATAACCAATTTTCACATTAAATATACTTTTAATAGAATATGGTATATATGGACCATTTTAAATTCTTATTCACTGTGAAATTTTTTTAAATGGTTTACATACCAATTATTTATACATTAATGGCCCAAATGTATCTTTTTAAAGTTAATTTTTTATTAAATTCTTGATGATACCCTTATATATGTCCTTTTTTGGAGTTTTGATAATGAAATACATGTTTATTGGGATTAAAATAGTGGTTGTCTTTTTATTGTGAGTATATGGGTGTGGGATATAAGTGAACCATGTATGCGATAGAATGTAGATTCTCTATGTTGAAACCATGGTGGATCACTATTGTGTTCCATGCTTCTTATTACCAAACTCTCATCTTTGACTAGTTATGTGAATCATGGAAATATAGATGATAGAGTTTAGACTATTGACACCCATTAATGGACTCATACACTAAACTAAATATCAATAAGAAAAGTGGATTCGAGCTAGTGAATAGATATGTGGAGGTAGTAATGGGCTCAGTGGGAGAGCTTGTTTATTTGATATATTCAATAAATTGTTGTATTCATAAAAGGTTTTTTCCTTTCCCATAGTAATCTACCTAGATTATATTGGAAATTCACCTAGAAAATGACATACACATTAGACTCTGATCTTTAGTATATTACACTAATATCCTAATAATTAATTGAAAAGTGAGTTTACACATTTCGATTCCATTATTATATATTCTAGATTTACTATTGGTATTTTATATATACATGTTTTCAATGGTATGTTTCATTGTTCTTTGATATCTGGAACCAACAAAATGATTCCATTTTCATTTTTAATCGTAGTATATGAATCTATTTCATGGATTTTAGGAAACAGATATTTCAGTAAATGTTGGATATTTTTTAAAATATTTTTTTTTATTTTTTTCCTCTTAGGGATTAAATGTGAATTTTTAAATGGGTAGAGTAATGTTTTGGGTCTTAATCAGTCCTTATAGATTTTATATTACATTTTCAAAATTTGGCATGATTTACATTATATTATAAAATCCGAAACCCTATTTTATTATTATTTTAATAAATCAACTGTATCATAATTTATTTATATTGAAATTTCATAGACTGCATTGTGGAATATTACATGGAACTGTTACCTGACACCATGAATATTTCATTTTGTGTTTATGGAATTATTTATTCTATAGTAGGTCATCATGTTATTTTTATCTAATTTCAGTTCATTCTTGAATAGATTAGGGATGGTTTCTTTGGAAAAAGTATGTTGTCATGGAAAACATAGGGGTGGGTTGCCATATATTTTTTCCTCTCTGTTCAGTGATTTTTTACCAGAAACTATTAAACTATTATAGTTCTATTAAATTTATTTGATTATTTTTATTAAGATATATTTATTTTTTTATCTATTTTTGATAAAAAGATATCCCAAAATTAGAATCATTATCATAGGAAAATGTCCCCATCTCTAGGTGGTCAGGAATGCCCAATAGGATAGTCTATATTGGTTATAAGGTTAGTTCAAATGATATTTTGGTTTGGTTTTTAGCATTAAATTAAAATGGATTATAAAAACAAAACATTTTCTACCTCATTATGATGTGGTATAACAATAAATTAATGTATTAACCTTTAAAACATTCTATTTATTATTCCCTTTTCACAATGATCCAAACCCAATATTTTAATATAATTTACTATCAATTTTCCTATAATATGATATAAAAAATACAACACCCTGAGTGTTTGATTTATTAATCATCTATTGGAATGTAACAAAATTTTATCTATGTTTCAATAATATATTAATGATTAATTGATTATTGGTAAGTGTTATTTAGATCTAGTGTTGAACAATGCCACCCATGGAGTGAATTTATAAAGCAGATCTTTGATTCTATCCCAATTAGGACAAGTTCAATAAGAAATTGATCGTACAAAAATTGTTGTAGTAATCTCATAAAAAACACTCTATCATATTGATTTTTAATTTTAATACTATAATATTTAATGCATTCTATCAGTAGACAATTAAAGAAATTCATTCATCTTTTTGGGACAATTTTTTAATATTTTATTTAATTATAACACATTCATGGATGAGTTGGAGGCTCATTCTAGTTGATTAATGATTAAGAGGAACTCATTTTTCTTATGTTTTAGTTAGTACTATGGGACGTGTATTTATGTTTCCATAATTTTTTAAAAAATAGATGTAAAACTCTTGATGTATATGGGTATGGATAACTATAAAATTAATTTTTATGAATCAACCACGTATTTTTAAGATTAAATCCCTTCTGATGGATTGATTTTTTATTTTGATGAAAAAAGATTTTCGTAATGTTACTCAAGTTATAGTATATGGAGTATATAGATGTGTAACATTCCGAGATCCATGCCACAAATATTATTATTGTACCATAAATGAAAAATAAGAATGATTGTGGGGATTTTTTTATTGATCAATGATTAGAATATAAAACTTCTATTGTGAGTTGTTTTAGAGTTAAGTAGTTTAATACTACAACACCTAAATTCACATCATAACATGTTCGATCATGCCAAAATTATTATTATAAGAATATTTTGTTTAATACAAAAATTATAAGCCTCAACGATCATTTCATAACCCCCATTTAAAAGCTCTAATAATATTTAAAACTATTCTTGATTCAATTCCCTATTTGTTGGAATTGGTCATCATAACATGGGGAAGATGATCATTCCATAATTCTTATTTATTCTATAAATCTAACTATTCTATGTAATATTATAAAGAATATGATTGAGATAAATACATTTATTTGGAAAACCATAAATTAAAAGAAATTTCTTAGTATTCGATTGTGAAAAAGGGTAAAGTAATGGTTAGAGAACATGTAAATTCAAATGATGGCCATGCTTGTTTTAAGTAAATTAAATTTGGGGACTAATAATCATAATTGTTGTAGCCCCATTAGATTTTAAAAGAGGAAAATGTTATTATAATATATATATGAAATAAAATAAAAATATTATAATAGAATGTATCATCCTGGTATATTATGATATCTTTTGTTTTAATTAAATTCAATCACATTGATATCTTATGATGCACACAACACTGATTTATAAAATATATGATAACCTATTAAAATATATACATGGACAATATAACACAACTATTATGTTGGTGGGTATTAATAAGAAAACATAAATTATTAAAATAATATGATTTATACATCAATAAAATAAATTCAATATATTTATATATATTTATTTATTAAAAAATATGAATCATTGAGAAGAAATGAAATGTTTTTTTAAATAGTTCTAATAGATGGTTTAATCATGCTTGGAAACATAATAAAAAATTAATAATAATTTTTTTTTAATTTTACATAAAAAATTATTTTTAAATTATAATTTTATATGTAGAAATTATATTTGGGTGAATTTTATAGTTTACTATAAAAAGATTAATTTTTTCATTAATGATTAGAAAAAATATTTTTTTTACAAACTATATTTTTGTTTAAATTATTAAAAAAGATATATTTGATTTTAAATATGTTTTAAAGTAAAATTAGATCAATTAAATTAAAATTTACTTAATTTAGTTCAATTGAATAAAATTTAAGTTCAATTTCAAAATAAAATACAAATGTACTAAAGATATATTCTATTTATAAAAATGCATTTTCATTTCATTTAAATTTTTTATTTTAAATAAATTTATACCTATTATATGTATTGAATTTTGAAACAACGGTTTGATATTTACAATAATAATATTTCATATTATCTAATAAGTTGATATTAATTTCTTACCACAATGAAGAGTGAACATAGTAAAAATTAAGTGCCATGGTTAGGGTAAAATTTTATTTACTAGAGAAGGGGGTGATACACTGAAATGTAAATTGTAAAAAGACATAAATAACTATAAAATTAGTTTTTGGGGAAATATTGTTTCCCTGTGACCTCTAATACTTGATTAAAATCTGTTTTGGATCCTTTTTTAATGTATAAAATGTGGTTAAAAAATAATATTTTAAAATATTACACATGTGTCCTTTCCACCACTTATAAATGGCCACCCAATATCCTCTCAAAATTGAACTTATTTTTTTGAGTCCAATAATATAAAATAAATAACCTTAAATTAACTAAACACATTCTAGAGGCCTTATGATTATTAGGAAGCCCTCCTACGAAGGCTTTAGGTATAAACATAAAGTGACTCTCCATAGAAGCAGATATATTCTTAAACCATGAAACATGATTTAATTCTTCTTATATCACATTAAAATATTTTAGAAATATTATAATAAAATTATAACATATATTTTTAGGTATCATTATTTTAATTCAATATTCTATATCTATCTACACTTCCATCAACTGGAAAATGTAAATGTTGATCAAGTGTATGGTGAACTACCACATTGCAAACTGATGTAATTCATTTTATGTCTCCTCCATTCAAAGATGGATGTAATTATGGATTAAATATTTTTATTATATATTCAGGAATTTATTAAAATTTAGAAATTATTATATCACATATAACTTCATACTTTCTATTCTATAGAGGATATGATAACAACGCTCGAGTATATGGCGACTACCGCCTCAGGAAGTGATGTGATTTTGTTTTTTCTTATGAATTTCATGGAATATAGAATGTATAATGAATATGAAATACATTTTTATTTCTAATCCCTAAATACATATAGATATATAATATCATTTATATCTTTTAACCATGCAATTTTTTGGAAAGTAGTAATGTCATTCGTGCGTACATGTGGACTACCACCCCCACATAGCGATGTCAAATGATATTCCTTTTACTTATTCATGGATGGTAATTAAGAATGATTTGATTAATAAATATGATATATATTACCTAATAATGATTATTTAGTGGTGAATTAATATTTATTTCACTTCATTCAATTCATTGAGAAAACAGAAGCATCATCCATGTGTGTGTATAATGTACCATCTCTTAAAATACTATAATCCCTTTTTCCATGTCTAACATTTATAGATATTAAAAAATAAATAGATAATGAATATTATATATATATATATATATCATGGGTAAAAAAATTTATCTATTGAATCTATGATTAAATTAATTGACTGATATTACAAAATCAAAACAAATATATGAACTGAATCAATTATCACTAGAAATAGTTATTTTTACAAATAATTTTTAATAAATAGGTGATAAATGTATATATGTAAACATTGAATTGAATAATATATCAGTGTATGGTTTTTAATTGTTTTATTTTAAATCTCTATTAATTATAAAATTTATTTTTTCACATACAATTTAATATAACATCATTTAAGGGTTTCAAATATCATGTTTACTTCTATGAGATATCTGTCATATTCAACAATTATTTATTTTATGGAAAAACAATTCCATTGATATTGAATATCATTATTATATTTATATTCATGTAATTTATCTATTTTCATTGATGTTATTTCTATCGTGGGTATCTGATTCAGACATTATCAATGTTGTAATAGTTTATTTTGCAATATCATTATTTATCATAATTTTTTAAGAATAAATTTATAATGATTATAAATTCTGATATATCATTAAATAACCTCATGAATGTTCTTATCCTATAGTTACTGTTTTTATTTTCAAGTAATAGTACAATTTCATTCACATTAGTACTTAAAAAGATTTTGAAAATCTTTTTATGAATGTCCATGTTTATTTATCTCTTATGTTTGAAATCGTTTTTCTTATAAAACCTTATCTTCTAAAATTATTTTCAATTTTTTGAACAATATCATATTAATGAAATTTTTAACTATATTCTGATTTTTATAACATTTTTTAAAATTAATATACATGTTTTCAACCAATCATGGAATGTTTATCTTTTATTAAAAATGTGTATGTAATTCTTTTTCTAACATGTATGGAATTTATATAATTTTCTGATTTTATGACCAATTAATTTGATAAAAATTATATTATATGAGTATAAGGACAGATTCAAATAATATGTTATTCAATATATTTTGTGAACATTAATTTTTTTATTAATATAAATTGTTTTTTTCTATTTTTCTATAATAAAATTGTAAATGGAATTTTATAGCATTTTCTACATCAAGGGAATCCAAATATATATATAAATATGAATAATTAGGGATATATTGTATTGATATAATCCCAGTTAATTATATGGATGGATTATAATCAATTAGTCTAAGGTTGTACAATTTTATTACCATTTCCCATATTAATTTGAATTCTTTATGATTTTTTTATTCATTTGGGTAATTTTTATGATTTGATATGATAATTTTATTAATAAATCTGTTTATGTTGATTATATTTCACCACATTAAAATTATGAATTCATTGGACTATGTATATGATGTATAGATAATAATATATCCCTAATATGCATTTATTAGTATCACAATACAAACTAGCTTGGGTTTTGGGAGAGGCATTACATTTTTATGTATGATGTCATTGAAAGATGCCTTGATGGAATCATTAGGATGTCCAATATATATTATATATTTATGTTCTGTGTGAATATTTGATTAGTTAGTATGTAAATGGTTATGAGTAAAGATTTTGTTAATATTTACGTGTCATTATTTATACATTATTTATTCATACTATATTATGAACATGTTATTGATTAAATGGAATTTATTTTATTTATTTAACATTACATATTAATTTTAATTTTTTTATTCATAGATTTCACTCAAATAAAACACATACATATTATTTGATCTCACCCTAGCCTTATGATTTCTTTAACCATGATTCCAATATGTGTATTATGATTGATATTCATGATTATGATATAGGAAACAAGGATGCACTCAATGAAAATTCTATAACTTATTTTATTATTTAAATATATGTAAAAATCATATATATATCTACATTAATAATGAATTTAAAATATATAGTCTTTCTATATGTGATTCCTTGTATCTTATGACGATCTAGAAAAGTCACGTCTGACTCTGGGTTATTGGGTTCCTGGTATTTAATGTTGGATTGGAATAGGTTACACGCACTGGAAAAAACTAAAAATTACCTAGAGCAGTCTATGGAAAAGGTCACTGATGGGCGATAATGACATTTTTTGAACCTACAATTATAGTACGGACCAGGAATGTGTGTACTAAAAAATTAAATAACAATTATTATAAGCCCATCGACATACATGATTATCCCATGTTCCATTAACACCCTGGAATAACTCACATTATTTAATTTTGTAGTGTTATATATGTCAATATGCATATATTGACCATGGTTAAATACCATGGACCTTATCCATAGACCTTCATGCAATAATACTAATCTTTTTAGTCTTCTCATGAAATAATATATCTATGAATTTTATAGATAATGGTTATTGGTTAATTATGAAATATCCTATTGTGATATTCAACATCAACCATAGAAATATGAAATCCATGTCCACATTAACTAATTTGACTATGTATCTATTTCTACTAGAGACATAACAATTTTGATCATTGAAATATGGGTGTTTTGGTATCATCATTTTCCACTATTGGGGATTGGAAAGGGAATAAAAAATAAAAAATTGTGTACATGGAATTATATTTTCAATGTAACATGATGGAAGGAAATTGGATATTGGCAGTTTTATTGATTCTTATCATTCAATATTATACCGAAAGTCAATGAAATATACCTTAAAATTTCCTAGAATTTGTACAAAATAAATCAAACACATAATTAATGGGATTTAAATTAGTTCACACTAGGAATTATCCACATGATAATAATAGCAGGCGAACCAATTTTTCACTCTTTTACAGTATGTGTTCTTTCTTAATATTTATTTCAACATGAAATATTCATCTTAGGATCAATATACAGAAAAAATTGATTAAATATATTATTTAAATGACTAATGTTTCGGTTAACCAATGATTCAAAATCTACTTATTGGTTTTTACTCACTTATAGGCCTATCAATTAGCGTCAGGGCGTGATTTTTAAATATTTTAATTTTACATATATTCTATTATTTTCACTTTTTATAAGGGTATACTCGAGTAATATAATTTTATAATTAAAGGAATTTATTATTTGGTTTTTTTCTATATCAATACTAGTTAATTTCTTATATAACTAAGGTTTTATCAAGCCGTGTATCCTTGATCAATGGGATATTTATTTTCAATTAATAAATTTGAAAAATACAGTATAAATATAATTTTGAATTTGTTTTAGTCATGGAAGATGGATTACAGTTTTATATATTCTGTCACTCATCCAAGATATTTTTTTATACCACCACAATTATTCTAAATCATCTTAAATATTGGGAAAACCTATGTTATACTAGAAAATAAGAATATTAAATATTATGGAAGTTCATAATATGGTTTAATTGAATCCCACTAAGAAACTTATTTGACATGAGTTATGGAGAAAAATAGAAATTTTAAAATCAAGTAATAATAATAAAATATACAGAAGATAATACAATGTTAAAGAGGGTATCTAAAATTCATATCAACATCATTTTTATGATTATTAAATAATAGAAGAATGAATGTTAGATTAAATATTCATATGGGTAAAATGGTTTGATAGATTATATGTTATAAAGAAGCCCCGGTTGATTCTACCTTGATGATGAAATTACTGTGAATCTATAGAAAACCATTCTAATACACCCTTACATGTGAACTGAGTTTTCCTACCACATGGTAGAGAACAATATAGAAACCAAAACAAGTATCATCTATGAATGTAACATGGAAAACCATCATTTTAGATAGTGGAAGAAATAATATACTTCCATGAGACATACAATGTCAATACCTAAGGGATTAAATAAAAATAAAAATAAGAAAATCTATAATTTATGCCACCATGGGACTATGCATTACCACCAAACTATCCTTAAACAATGCCGAGAAAAATGCTGACAAAAGGATGAATTACATGAATATGTTAACTTAATTTTATTCCTACATTAAAATATAAAAACACTTAAGGAAAAATAAGGTTGTGAGAACAATTTCTTGTATGATTTATCTAAATAAATAATAGAATGTTTAATTCCATGAAAAATTTAGATAATACTTTTAAAAAATCACCTATTTATAAATAATTTGGATATGTAAAAATATTTTCTAAAAAACACATTTTTTTCATAAAATCATTTAGTATTCACTAATACATCGAACAAGAAAACTGTATATTTAAAAGAACGATTACATGAGAAAAATCTATAATGAATACACCATACATTAAATAAGGAGAAACTTTGTATGAAATAAACCATCATGAGTAAAACCAAACACAAATGACCATGCATATGATTTGGAATATAGCCTATGGGAATATTTAAATCGATATATTGACAAAATACTGAGCCATACTATAACTGAATTCAACATACATAGAGTCATATGATATTATATCGATATTTAAAACACTAGTTTCATTACACTGAATAATGTGAGAAGTCCATTTACAAATATACCTAAGGATTCTAATGTGTTCTGTTTACCAAAAACAATTTAAAACCGATTCTCAACACTTATTAAAAAAATTCTCAATAAATCATTTCCACTTATGTTCTTTGAAATTAACATTATAATAAAATATCATTTAAGTATGTTTGTTAATGAATATATAGTGTTAATATATTTCTTAATAAAAAAAAAATTATATAAATATATTTCAATAATCAAATCCACAAAAATATAAAATAAATAATTTTAATAAAAATATTTGAAGAAATTATATAATAATATCGTGATAGAGATGTATTAGAGATTTTTATAGATACATATATCTAAAAAATTGAGACAAACTACCATGAATGTATATCCCAATGCTATAGACGATATCCAATCAAAAGGGATTTAAATGTATTGAAAAACATATCTTTGGAGCATATGTTTTAAGAGAGATAGAGTAAAAAAATAATTTCTCTATAGAGATAATTCTATATTTATAGCCCTCAAAATTTTTATCAAACTGGGACAAAGACAAAAAACAACAACACAATATTGTTGAAAAAGTATCATACCATGACATAGTGCACAAGTGAAACCTATTGTCTGTCTGGTCGAAGAGAGTCATAGATCCATTGAACATACCATGTTTTATATCTTATATATATGGATGAGGTCTACATCTTAACCTATACCACCACACAAATAGAGACCCCAAACCAAAAGTTCACAACAAATCATCCTTCTTAAAATTAATTAGCTATCGAATATTTGGCATATAAACCAAAACATACTCTTCTAATGACTACAACACATCATCCTCTCTCACGAAGTAGTACATGAATATCCATCACTATAGCCACACCATCTATGTGGTACCTAGACTCTCCACACCATAGAAAATCCAATCTATGTCACAATATCTATAAAACTAATTATTACAAAAATATAATATTTTCCAACCGCCATATCCCAATAATAAATGGAATGACCACATCCACAAACCAAGCTAATGAAATAATAGTTGTAACCTCTATGGCATCACATTTGTTCCCACCATGAGATATTTATAGCCATTATTAGAGGTCAATATTAATGACAGAAAAAAAATAAAAGGCTGTTTTTTCTTCATCAATGAATCCCACTCAAACATCTCATCTTTAAACCAAAATTATTTCCATAGTACTCAAATCATGATAACTGATTTTCCATGTGGTATTATTCCTCAGTGATCTGTTGTTTAAATGTGTTTCTCAGTCATTGTGGGGTTGGGATCAAGATAATGGTCCTCTCATTCATTCAAATGGGAAGGGTCTAGTTGATATATTATCAAATGGGAAACATGAAACATATCATGACTAAATTTCAATTGATATGGTATGTCAAACTAATTTTCCAAATTTTCATCTTTTTCAATGATCCCAAAGGGGCCACAAAAACATGATGCTAGATTACTCTATGTATGTAACCGATGGTGTTTTAAATGAGGTGAAACTATAAGAAATACTTGATCACCCACATCGAACTCATTAGGTCAACGATGATGGTCATCATAAAATTTGTCACAACTCATGGTCATGAAAAATCACTTTTGGATAGATATAACCACATCAATAGTCTCTGGAACAAGGCTCATCCAAACAATGGAATGTTCTCTGATCTATTCCCATCATAAGGCAGATCGAAAAAGAATCCTATAAAATTATTGACAGTATATATCCTAATAAAAAAATATTAATTATTATAATATGAAAATTCATCCATAGGATGATTAGTTTCAACGGAACGACTAAAACCAAGCCCATATTTTCGGGGAATATTATCAATATCCTGGCTAGCTCACTTAGAATATCTATATATTTGTGGATGATATTTCATGATTAATCTAAAATTGGAACCCATCAAATCATGAAAGGATTTAAAATATTATGATCTAAATCCTATGTACCTATTAGAAAAAAATCATATAGGGAACACCATGATGTCTCATGACCTCTCAAGAATATAGGCGGTTGAGATACTCTATTACTGTTGTCTCTTTGATTTAAATGAAATGATATTATTTTAGAAGACCATAATTAATTAATAGAATCATATCCTTTACATTATGATTATGTGTTAAACCACTGATGATGTACATGGTAACATCTTCCCACATTCATACATGAATGAGTAAAGGATGAAAAAAACTAGCACGTCTCTAGTGTTCTTCCTTAACCCTATTACATGCATGTCAATATGACCTGATGCATGAAATCAACCATATTATATGATTCCTCTATTACCAACATATCTAATCATGATACATGTTCACAATCAAGGGGTGTTTCAGTCAAAAAAATTGGTGACCATTGGTCATCAGTTCCAACATCAGTGATATATGAGCAAACAAACATCATTTGAAACAAATAGCACCCACGTTATACTGAGACAACTCACATGATGTGTCCACACTATTTTTAGTTTACTAATATGATTTAAATAATTTTTTTATAACTTCACATGGAATAAACATTAAAAAAATTATTATTCATCCATCACCTAGTCTATGAACACAATCTCACTATCTTCTTTCTCTTCTCTAATCATATTTGTAATCAAACTCATCAAACTGATGTCCTCTATAGTTTTCATGAATGAATCAGTTACTAATTTCATTATCAACACATAAACAGCCAAATACACATTTCCATGAGTATATGTGATATAAAATCATAATTTTGAAGATACTCGACATAGTTCATCTATCACATGTTCAGTTCCCTCTATGTATAGATTAACATCTCTATTTTGGGATCTTAATTTTCAATAGACCTATCTACAATGAGATATTGTTGCAAAATTTTTGGAAAATTCATAACATTGTTCAAAACAAGATGGTGAGTGAGTTAGTTTATATGATTGTGAAAAAATTTGTTGGATACATAGAAAAAAATGTCTAATCTTTACCAAAAAACCATAATGTGATTCCCAAAGCATTGTAGAAAATATAATTATTCCAACCTAATACTGGAAAGATTATAATTAGATATTTTCGTAACCCCAAAATCAATTAATAAATTATTTCAAACATATTTCATTCCATTTAATCATAAATCATGTTTATGTAAACTATGTAATTGGGATTGTGTGCTTGTAGAATTCCTGAACAAACCTCATGTAAAAACCAGAGAAGCCCAGAAAGCACCATATCTCTAACACATTTCTATGATTTGTGAATGGAAATATTGCTAATATGTTTACTTGATCCAATAATACACCGGTATCATATATAAAAATCAACAAAAAACATCACTTCGTAAATACATAATTAAAACATTGACATCATACCCAATAAACGATGTTGTATCCTGGAAATAATGATGGTATCAAAATATTCCATCTATTCCTCCTATGCTTTGAAGTGATCAAAAATAGCATCCATAAATAAACCTATGAAATTTTCATGGAATTGATGAATCATGTTGTTAAATAGTTCCATAAATTCTATTGGATCATTAGTCAGATCAAATGGAATAATCCTAAAATAAAAAATCCCTTACAAAATTATATAGTTTTTATCATTTATATACTCTATTGAGACTCTAAACTAATGATACACAATGTGGAGATTGATAATGAAAACCAATGATCTTCTTAGTGTTGATATATAATATTATCAATAATTAGTAGGGGTTAAATTTTCTTAATGTTCAGCGTATTAATATATTATCGATTAACACAATGTTTGGGGCTTCTATATTCATTATTAGATATGTTATTTGGGAAATCAAAAGTTGACACATAATGATGAATAAATCAATTGATCTGAAGATATGAAAGGTGGATGTTAAGCTCCATTATATAAGAAGGCTATATATAATAATATGAAATTGAAATGGGCAACATACATGGAATCATATGAATGGTACACATCCTCTCTCTCTATAGTAAAAACCCGAGAAATTTTTTCGAAAAAACATAAGTGTATACCTCTAACACATTGTGAAGTGGAATGGAAAAGTGAGACCCCAAAGCATTAATGAACATCTCTAATAATTGGAAACAACTTATTCTGATATAAATAAAAACATGGAAAATACACTAGATTGACGATCCCACACACCCTAACAGAAATAAGAGACACCATTATAAAAAAAAATCAACCTGATGAAAATAATAGTCAATATTTTTCGTAATTCTAATTATACAATCCATGCCAGAAATATTTTCGATCGTTTTATTATTAAAAATGAATAACTATCACACCACTGTAATGTAGGATATTGATACTTAGGATTGGGGACATTTGAAAACATGATAATACATCATTCCCAAGGTAGTGAAAAAATGCAATAATATCAACTTGAGTTTTCCATGAATCACCTAAAAATATATTAAAATTTATAAAATGAAATAATTAGTATCACATCTATAAAATAAATATAGTTATATTTGGGATGAAATAAATATCATATGATTAGACATAGTCAAATCGCCCTTGAATTTCTCATGTAAAAACACTAGTACATGAATACATCTTATATCAGCTCCGCTCAGACCATTCAAATCCACATGAGAACATAAATAGAATAAAGATAAGATCCACCATATTTGGAAAAATTAGAGGGGTCTTGTGAACCCTTTGATAGATTGGAGCCAATATTATGATGTTGGGACATCCTCACAAAATACAATAATGATCATAACATCTATAGTGGTGACAAAAATGTGCCTCTCCTATACATTTAGGATTTATTTAACCAGTCCTTTACAATTGGTATCCAAAAACCATATTATGTGTAGATGAAGCCCATGAAATAGGTCACAATAAAATAAAAACATCCTGGGGTGTCCTTTTCTGGCTATAATACAGAACCTAGTAGACAACTGTAACAAGAGAAGATCTACATTTACATATATTTATTGATATTTATTACTCATTCATAGCCACCGTGAGGACTACCTCTAAAATGATTTTAAGTAATTAGAGAATCTTCACTAACCTAATACTATCCCATAAATCCATCTTCATCCTTCAATGTTTATTGTTACTGTTATTAAAAAAATTGGGTTCTATATAAACCAAATCAGTGAAATGAGTGGAGTTCTCCAAAACCGTATTTCTTCCATTCTATAAGGACATAAAATATTAGGTCATTAGACTAGAAATTTTTTCTTGAAAAAAC
The DNA here is from genome assembly GCA_963277665.1 of Viscum album. Lineage (NCBI taxonomy): Eukaryota > Viridiplantae > Streptophyta > Magnoliopsida > Santalales > Viscaceae > Viscum > Viscum album. The sequence continues at coordinate 326,173,089 of OY728156.1, forward strand.
AACTTCTTGAATAGGTTTTTTGAGAAAAAATCTAAGAATGTTCCTCTTTTAAAATAGCTTGCAAAATAGAATCACATCAGATCATTTTGGAAATAACAAGCATGTAAGTGGAAAAAAACCAACAAAGAGTCTTATATATTTTTTAGCAAATAGAATATCCATTCGATCCAATCAAGCCACTATTAATATTCATGGGGTATTTTGACACCATAGAAGACATGTGTATTATTCTTAGGAATATCGTAGCCCTGATCCACTGTTTATCCCTAGTTTCCAATACCCACCTAAACTACAGATTCATCTATGTAGATTGTAAATTCCACCAAAGAATGGGGTATTATAATATTTTTCTACGTGTCTTGTCTAACATCTTCCACACTCATTTTTTGAAGTGCTCTTTAGGATGAATTTTATAAAACAAGGAATAATAACAAAATAGATTGGGAGAAATCCCATAATGAAAGACATCAATCAACAATCCAAATCAATTAAATTTAAAAAATAATTTAAATTACTAATGGATCATGTGAATGAAATAAATTAATTAATGTAGGAAAATGATCAATTAAATATACTATAAATGGATATCATTCAAAAAAACCTCAAACATGATGTCTCACACATGAAAAAAGTCCATAAAAAACCTATTGTAACACATGTTCAAACACATAAGTGATCTGGTTAGACATGCTTCTGCAATTACTAAAAAACTGATGTTCGTAAAAATTGTCTACAAAAGTCACCAAACTAAACCTAGGAAGTATCATAACACGTTAGTTTTGATAACTCCCCCTAATTAAAATTTGTAATGAACTATCATGGGGAAACATATCACCTCTGCATAGTAGGCCCACTATAGCGTATAAAACAATAAGAAACCAAAAACAATAGAATATATAGTGGAATAAGTAGTTCACATATATGATATATAAAAGTTCAATCCCCAATGATAAACTGTAATGAAAATAATGATAATAGATAATTTGAAACATAATGTGGCCATCTAGTAAAAGAAAACTATAAAATAACGAATGAATCAAAAACAATGATAATTAAGTAAACTACATGTTACCCTTCCATTTAACTATATCCTGAGAAACCTAATGTATAAATTCCTGATTGATAACATATTTTTTATTATAATCCCTATTATTATTTCTATAATGAATCAATAAAATTCATAATTCTATAAAAACATTTTCTTTATCTTTAAAACTAAATCATGTTTATCAAAACATTGTGAAAGTAAAAACATTTTGTGAAAAATAATTATATATTAAATAAACCTTCCATATCCATGAAAATATGAAAAATGAAATTTGTATGTGAGAAGTATAGATTACATGGTAAATGGTAATCATGGATACACCATATGATAAATAAGTGAGAAAAAAACCATGATATATATCATAATGTTTAGTTTCAAGAATAAAATACACGTAATAAGATTTGGACTCATGAATATGAGAATAAATAATCATAAATTAAAAAAAAACTCTAATCTAGAAATCACATGAATAAATTAGATATAAAATCTTATCATATCATGTCATTATAAAAACCATGTACATACATTACACACACAAAAGTGACAAATCCATTTCATGATATGCCAAGGATCCAAATGTGACATATTATCAAAAATTAATTTTAAAACCATTACCACAATTTATAAATAAATCATTGTAAATGATTTCCCATTTAATTATTTAATTTCCATTTTTTAATCAAAACAACCATTATTGAAATTGATTGATTTTTAAAGTGTGAGAAAATTAATTGTTAATGAAAAACAACTTTAAAACAAATATTTCATAGTAAATAATCTTCCATGATTTCAAATAAAGTATTTTATAAAAACACAAAGGAATAATACAAAAAATCATGAAATTCTTACATTAAAACCATTTTATAATCCACCCACCTCAATAATAGAAAGAATTGACAAATTATTGAATTCCAATTGTTGGAGTTGAAATCAACTTGAATAGTATTCAAGGGACATTTAAATGATAATATGGTTGATTATGGGTGGAGTTATAGGGTGGCGAAAACTATTTTTTGGGGGAGGATATTATATTTATAGATCATTGAAAAATTAGATACCTCAACATAATCCATTGAAGACTGGTGTAGAACCGTTGAAAATGGGATAGACCACAACACAATGTAAAGGAAAACACAATATCGTATAAAGTAAATGTGTGTATAAGAACCATGGGTAAGACCACACTGATGACCCATTATTGTAGTAGATAGAAACTTTGGACAACCAATACCACCATATTAATGATCACCACTATAATATAGTGCTATGATGCATCATACTCCCTATATCATAACTATCGTGAATTTTTCATTACCACCTAAACATGCCCCTCCAAGAACTAAAAATACCTCGATACTCTATTAAATATATCTCGACCAACCTTATAATAATTGAACCCATCCATTCCAGAAATATACTCTCAATGTTGTATCTTCTGAAATCAATAGAATACTCCCCTCAGAACTATATATTTCTTCAAAAAAATCCATTTTTATATGTAGACATTAAAAAAACTCTACAAGAACCTTATGGATAAAAAATGGAAATATAATACATAATATTTACCCAAATTTATTCTTATAATCCTCCAAAATAAAATTTCATATGTGATTTATACCCTATAAAATGAATAATTTGGCAATGAAAGTGTTTTTAGCAAATAAAAAATTCTATAAGAATTTTATTTTTTGTCAATAGCAGTTTGACCTATTCTTTAGGACAAGATTTGGAATATAATTTTGGGAGTTCTAACACATCAATGTGATTTTTCTAGACACAGATAAATGTATGAGTAGTTCAAGAGTGCACCTTTGAGCTTTAGGAGCACCCGACCCAGAAAATCCCATTTTTGGATGGTCTCCTCATGGTGCACGGTATTTTTTGAAATCTTAGAGCCCCTGTAGTAAGCAATGGATATTATATTGGATGATAAAATGTTCCCCAAATAGGATAACCATAGTTTACCCAAACTCAATGGCAATCTGGCTCACATAGTTTCACATATGCAGTACCTATTCACTATTCATCACATTGTTTTCACATAATTTTCCAAACTGTGTGGCTAGACCATAAGGGGTTCACCAGGTTCCCAATGGAGGCTGCACATTGGCACAGAGATCTCTAAACTGTGCAAAACATACTATGCACATATTCCATTTAAAAATAAATAAATTACAACAAAATAAAACTAAAATAAAAACTAAAATATAAATGTACCCACCCTCTATTGCCGATCGTGACACCCACTCCCCCTTCCTCACAAGAGCATGTGACATACCCCTCTTAGATCCCTCTCTGATCAATGGATCCACAAGGATTTCTTCCTTTTTAACACTCAATCCTTTTAGATATGCTCTATGGATCACACTTCATCCCTTTTCCATTGATTTTTCTTCTCCCTATCACCCAATATCAATTTGGATGAAGCGTAGGGATAGGATTATTAAAAAAAAATTCATCCATTGTTAGTTTGGATTATGCATCTCTCGGGACCTCTTCTTATTGGGTTTGGCATCTGCCACCGATGGTGAAGCGTTTTGGATCATTTTGGTTTTTCATCACTGATTGAGGAAGGGTTTTCTCCCACTACTTTTCTATAACAATATAATTTGGTTCTTATAATGTTCTTGATCCCCTATTGTTATTTTTAGACCATTCTAGTCATCCATGATGAGTTTTTGTAATTCCCTAGTCAATGGTGACTTATCGGGTATGAATTAGTAGATATATATATATATATATTGGAAAACTCTGTTGTTATATATATATATATATATATATATATATATTCACTTTTGAATGCATGAATGTAAATATTGGTGCTATGCATGCTTATAAATATATATGAAAACTTAATATGAGTGTATGTGTAAATGGTTATTTGAATTTATAGGCATATATGTGAGTATCCCAATGAACATATTCAGGACATTGTAATATGTACATATGATCTAGTTTTCCTTTTGAATATGTGAAGGTGTGTATTCTCTGGGGTGGTAGAGATCATATTCATGTGTTCACTAATGAAAATGTATAACGCCAAAGTGTTTTTTTGTCTTATTGTCTTGAGGTTGGATCACATGTTGAATCCCTTTTTATTATTTCATTAAAATATTCATTATATCACATTCCATCTATCTTCTCCATGTCATAAATATTTTTATGCATGTTCCATCTTGGTTTTATGAATTTCATTACAACCTTATATTATTTAATATTATATATACCATACGCATTGTGATAAAATCAAAACATATAAATTAAATATAATTAATTATTGAGTAATAAAGACATGTTTTAATATAAAACTCATCAATTAGGTGCACTATCATTAATTAGATATAGTACCATACATGTGTTGTCAGTTTAATATTATTTTTTTTATACTCAGTGCCTTGTGCTTGTTGTATTACGCCATAGTTTATTGTCTAGATTTTTTTATAATTTTGAGATATTGATGGAATTTAACATTTCCAATCCTGAATTATGACATATCAAATTAATTTTTTTCTCTATGATATAAGCTTGGGGGTTATGATAACTTGTTATAGGAATTGGGAGAACATCAATCCCGAATTATTGATTACATGGATTGACTCTCCTTGTTCAGTTGGTTTTACTAGATGCGCATCGAGTGATACATTGGATTACTGTGTATGGGCACTTCGAGTAGTTTTTCATACTCATGGGAAAGGTGGGTACCATAGGGGAGAAATTGAGGATAGGCGCGGTTTAGAAATATGGATATTCTTGGACTAGGTAGATACACACCCCCTATGTGAGATACTTAGAACAAGATGAGAGTCACTATTCCTCAAGATACACAATTAACGTTTCATGGGTTTCTCGATATGGTCTTAGAGGTATTAGTTATAATAGATATTTTTGTGTCAACCCTTTAGATTCAATTAGATCACCATGTATTGTTTCCAGACTCCACCAATAGATTTGAGAGAATTGTTATTTTTATTTTTCATAGATATGATTATTTTATGGCATATAATTAACTATAATTGATTTTATTTATTATATAGGCCTCGATTAATATGGATAACCTTCTACTGGTTGGGAAAGCGCAGGGGTCCCAAAATAAGGATTCCATGTACGGACTCTCCAATATTAGTTTTATTAGATTGACATTGTAGGAGTGATACTTTTTCATTAAATGTATGACTATCCTGGTGTTTTTTCATACATATTGTTGAGCCCTTTTCTCTAGGGGAGCATCCACGGATGGGGTTGTTTGAATAGATGCATATTCCATTATTTTGGTGATACATGGTCCCCTGTATGAGATATATTACATAGGATCAGATTCATTATAGTCAAGTTATACAAGGGATATTGTATGGGTATCCATATATAGAATAATAGGTATTGGATTATGTGGGGATACCCGTAGAGACCATTAGGATTCCCTTTAGAACATCTTGGGTGACCTCAAGACTACTCCACTAGATTTTATGGATTGATAGACTTCATGTCTACATTTTTTTCATGACACATTTATATATACATTTGTGAAAACTTATATAAATAACATGATAGTTTGACCTCAAATATAATGAAGATTATGGGGGTCTTCTAATTTACATTCTTATCTGCTAATTATAGGCTAGTTTGTATATTATGATTTTTATAGATACCACTATTCAAATATATTATTATGTCGAAACAGATGTTTTTTGAATAATTTATATTTATGAACCCATACCATATTTCTATTATATTATTTCTCAATTTTGGTTTATACCAGAGAATGAGAGCTGGTCGGAACTGCTTTGTGCACTCACACTTTTTCTATGATAATGACATTCTTCTATTTTGCAAAGCTGATAAGAAAACCATATCTTGAATGAAGAATATCTTCTTACATTATGAAGAGGTATCAGGTCAGGTCATCAGTTGGAATAAATCATTTGTTCTCATTGGAGAAGAAATTCGAACCTTGAAGAAAAACAAGGTTTCACATAGGCTTGGTGTGAAACGTGATACATTTCCTTTTAATTATTTGGGCTTCCTTTTTTTGGCAGTGTGAAACGTGTTTACATAGAAGGTATTGCATTGAAAATTTCCAATCAGGTGGCAAGTTGGAAAGGTAAGACCATGTCTCATGCTAGTAGAGTTTATCTTGTTAACTCTATCATCACTTCAATGTTTGTGTACTCCTTTTCATTATATAGATGGTCAAGATCCTTGCATAAGGAATTTAGTGGAATGATACGTAATTTCATTTGGATCGGTTCAACTTATCAGAAGAAGCTTGTCACTATTGCATGGAATGGTTGAATAAAGATGGTGGCAATGGGTAGAATGGGAGTTAAAGATATCTGAATATTTAATGATGTAAATATTCACCATTTTACATGGAATATATTTTCCAGGAATGAATTTTCCTTGTAATTTTATGTAAGCAGGTTTGATGACAGGATGCATAATGGTCAGTGCATGTACATGCAATCTTCTGTTTGGCCTTCGACCAGGAACACATATTCTGACATCATGACACACTCTATATGGTTGGTATGTTCTGGCTCTCCTCTGAATTATTGGAGCACTCCTTGGTTGTCCTCTCTAATTAAGTATTCTATTAATATCCCATTCCCTTGGAGAAATATATCTATTATTTACATACAGGTCAACATGGATATTTTTGAAATCCATCCTAGTAAACTTCGTATTGAGATCACTGATTAGGAATATGTTGATAATGATGTATTATTTTGGAATCCTACTCTTAATAGGACTTTTTTGAGCTGGGATTATTATAAGTTTCAATGTGGTGCATAACCTGGAATACCTTCATGGGTGGAAGGTGTACACATGACCTTCATATTCCCTAAAGATGATATACTTATATGGAGAATATGGAGGTAGCGCCTTACAATCCAGTGTGCCCTTCAGCGTATGGGGATGAGCATTGACTCAGAATGTGATCCATGTTTTAATGATGATGAATATCTCATGCATTTATTCATCCAAAAAACCATTGCTATTCGGTTATGGAATTATATGCAAAACACTGTTTAATGCTGCATCATTTTCGGCTCTATTGAATCACTTCTTACATCGGCCTTTCATGAAGACTGTAGTGAGCAAGTGAAATCCTTACTTATTGATTCCATTGTTTCAGGTTTTTCTAATATATGGAAGGCTCAACATAATAGCATATTCAACAAATACAAGCACTCGTTCCGTGAGGGTGTTCTAGCTACACATCGTAGCATTAAACATGATTGAGTGACTTAAACTGGATTAATGAATAATGATGTTTCTGACATGGTTCTTTTCAGGAATCTTGGTGTTAGTGGAAGGGAATGAAATCCCAGAGTGATGAAGTACATTTGGTGGATCCCACCAATCTATGACTGGCTGAAGGTGAATGAGGATGGGACGGTCTTCGGTGCACCAGGTCCAGTTGGGTGCGGTGGAATCTTTCAAACCCATCGGGGCTTCATTAAGGGTTGTTTCTTGCACTGCCTTGGGATTGGTCACGCGATTGAAGCGGAGCTGTGGACCATGATAAAGACGATCATGTATGCAGTCCGTTAATGTTGGCGAATGGTATTGATAGGGTCGGGCACGTCTATTTCTTTGCAAATTCTGAAACATCGTTCAATGAATGTTCCGTTGAGGATGTTATCTACATGTATTTCTTGTCTTAGTCTTTCTGAGTCAATATTCCTTGATGTTTCTCATGTCTACAGAGAAGAAAATCTGGTTGAGGACGTTCTTTCCAAAAGGGAGATTTTGAAGGCCAGTTCCAGTTGGTATTTTATTTTTCCTAGTTGGTGCACATGTTTGGTCCATATTGATAGTATTGGTGTTTTTTACACAATGCTTTGTAAGGATTGCCTTTTTTGAGTTTTTTTGTACTGATTTACTTTTTTATATATTAATTTGTTGGGAGCAGGCTTTCTATCTATCTCTTAGACCTTTTGGCTATATACATCTAATACTTTTGGTATTGTTTTCCATACATGTATTGTTTTAAATTGAATTTGGTTATTTATTTTAGTTATTACATTTACTCATCAAATATGTTTATGTTTTATTCCAATTTTTAATTACATTCCATTTATTAATTATACATCCACACTTACCTCTTCATTAACCCAAGTTATACCATTATGTGAGTAAAACCATAAGTATATAGTCACCCCACCATACAACTATTGGACCACTGATCTAGATGGGATCCTATAGAATATGGGGATGCACGGTTGAGCGCATGTGTCATCTGATCCACCTACTGGTTTACTGTTAGTTGGACCAATATGTTAAAAAGTGGTATTAGAGAATCTTTTTTCCATTGTATTTATAGTTATGAGATTATATAAATTTGACTAGGAAATTTTTCATGCATGGTAATTAGTCATGTCTAGGACTAATCACCCCACCAATGGGGAAAAGTCCAAGAGTATTGGGATGGGATTATTTTTCATGGAATTTTTTTAATTACAGTTGATTTTGATTTATCCTTGAATGAATGGTGTAGATTCCATATCATGTTGATCTATAAGATTTATAGTGATTGACCATAGGCTTGGTGTGTTAGTGGAATAACATTACATGAATCATAATAGTCACATAGGAATTCACATTCAATGTATATGGCTAGCTGTGTAGCACACATTGTTAGGATAATTGAAATCATTTATTTGCCTTGTATGATATTTATTTTTCATGTATATTAATTGTTATAAGTTGAAATAACATGATTTGTTTTCATTTATGGGATGATTTTTTATCATGTTGTTCTTACTTTACATGAAAACATAATTTGTTATTGCTTCTATTTTAAAATTCCATGTTTATATTCCTATGTAGCATGTGAGAAAATTTTCTCATTATGTTTAAATGGGATTAAAATTACAATTTATAAGGTGTATGGGTGAATTATAAGTTATAAAATTATGAACCAAATAACCAACCCATTATTAATAATCCTAATAAACTTAAAACCTATTTTATAAATTTTTCACCCATCATAATTTTATCTTATACAAAATAATTCATTTTCATCTAGTTGGGGTATTCATATATCATGAAATATTTAAGGGTTCTTTATATTTGGTATGTTGTTCCCCCATAAAATAAAACCCCCAATTTTCCGCATCATATTTATGAATTTATTTAAATAAAAATGTTGAACAATTTGACGATAAATATTTTGGTTTACTTATTAATGCTTGTACATAGTTTTCATAGGCCTAATCAACCATGTAGTTAAAATTATATCTTCACAACTAGACCCTAGTAGCTCATTTGGGCATGTTATTAAAGAACTTCACCCACTAAGGGTACTTAGAATCAATATTTTTAGGGTTTTTGGTTTATTTAATTGAACCTAAAAGGGAATAATGGTACCCTCATAGGTCCCCCATTCCATTTGTATTACATTTTGTTAAATCCCATGGGGGCATGGGTGATGAAATATGGAGATGGTCATAAATAGAATCAATCTATCGATACATTTACTCATAAATACCACCTTTAATTAGTAAAAAACTTTTTTATCTTCTTGAGATATTTTATGTGACCCCTTTTAAATAAATTTGTATTGTTTATAAACGGTTTATGTGATAAAATGACATAATTATCATCATATGTCTATAAACAATATTTATCAAAAAAAAACTTTAATATAACATTATTTTTATCCAATAATACCATAACTAGATGTTTTTTGTTATGAATAGTATTATACTTTGTTTTAATCTAAGACTTTAAATGTTAAGGAAATAAATCAATTTTATAATGAATTGATATACCAATTTGAAAGGTGCGTTAAGGATTTATCCTCATGTACGGATGGTGACCGTGTTCCTGATTTTCCTATGAAACTGAGAATGTGCATTGTCTAGAGGCTTATTTATTCCTTAGTAGAAATATAAATGATAGAACATGAACCTAGTAGATTCTCCTAAGCATAGACTCTTTTAGATAATTGATTTATTCTTTGGTTAGGGGACACCATATTGTTAGATGTTCTCTTAGATATTTAGGAAACATAATAATTTTATACAACTAGTTCCTCTTGTGAGGTACTATTCAGGTGCTATAGACCTAGGTAGGGCTCTGAGATATTATAATTCTTCCTTTTTTTGAAAGGTGGTCATGTGTGGTTTGACCTTTTCTTTGATTGATAGAATATTCAAATGCTCAGTTTCTATGAGCTATATACGTAAAGGACATGAATGGCCACATAGTGAGACTTATCACCCTTCTGTTTCGACCCTTTGTGTGGAATCACTTGAGGTTGTCATTTTATTATTATAATTTGGTGTAAGTAAATCATGGATTACTCATTTTTCATCCACCATCAGACAATTGAATGCAAATGGATGATAAGACTATGGATAATATCATGAATTATCTATTTTCTATTATATCCTCTGGGTGGAATGCATTGATATATGTGGTAGCCTTCCTTTGTTAAATCGTGTAATGATCCAGTTGTGTTCGATGATACTATCTTAATAATTGAGTTGTTATTTGTTGAACGACATTAAACTCCAATCTAGAATTAATACTGAATTGATAGAGATCATGGGTCACCCCAAGGGTTGTTATGATATTATAAATATAATTAGGTTTTTGAAAATATGGTTAGTCATTTTGAAATTTATACCTAATTTTATGAAATGTTTGGGAATAACACAGGACAATAGTTAAACATAAGTCTAAAAGTGAATCTGATTTATCATACTTATAAATAGATGGTATATGTTTTTTTGATGACTTTGAAAATTATATGGTTCGGAGTGTCTCATCTTTTCTTATAAACATGAACTTCTAGGTAAAAGGGACACATCCAAGGAGGACAGTTAGAAATGGCCGTTATTACATGAATGCTTGGGGGTTCATGTTTTAAATCATCTCAGTTCATGCTTGATTGGATGAATTTGAAGTATTTTTCTATGTAGGAAAACATTGAGATAAATCACTGGTCCTTGACGAATTCAGTGGGTATGCTGGAACATTCACATGATGTCTTGGGTGGTAAAGGATGGTGATTGGTTAATAATGATGCATTGGCCGGTGAATCAAAGATTCATTAATGTGATGTCAACTTGTATTGGTTTGAATTATCTTCTTCGTAACCTTTGTCTTCATCATAATTTATTATTCTTAAAGAGAAAATCATGTACCTTACCTTGATACGTTCAATGATGAACTAAGAGAGTGTCGGTCTAATGAGAAAAAAATTTATTAAAAGTTGATAGTCTTATTTGGGTGGTACCTACCTAAGTGAACTCTCAAAGTGTGGTGTTTATAAAGGCTCGGTTATTCATGAGTGATACCTGGGCTCCGAGGAAAGAATTTGCTGGATGGACTTAATGACACCATCTGTTCTATTGTGACATGATCACTAGGGGATTTTCATCTTTGGCGTCAGTCGACGATATTAACTTCATGTGGATGTTTGGATTTGTACCAACGTCTTTCATGTATGCATGGATTATGGACTAACATTAGTTAGGTTTCATAGACACCAGATTAATAATCCTGATGACATCTCAGACTTATTTTTGTGCTCAGAGGTGTTTTTAAAGGGTAATGAATCAAGTGGGATGTATATGGATTAAACCCTTTTTCGTGATGAGGTATGACTATTTAAATGGTCAGGTGAATGATTGATCAGAAAACATCATAAAATACCAGGTATGGATATCATTCAGCATGATTTCTGTATATTTATTATGCCTTGGGTGAAGGCATTGGGGTATGTTTTTAATACACCATTCATTAGTGATGACCACCTAGAGAATGGTCAGCGGGAGGTGGATCGACTTATTATCATTCTTGTCATTACCTGTGGTTAGTGAAGGTCCATTTTAAACACATTGTGAGGTTATGGTCTGTGTGGTTGAACGGTTGGTTGTAGTTTACAAGGAAATATAGCATGCACAATCATAGATAGTTTGATCTGTATTTGGACATTCACTTCTAGTGAATCCCCTGATAAGGACTCAGATGTAATCGAGTTCACCAAATAATTATTGGAGTGTCATTATGATGCTCAGTGGTGTGCTATGTAAAAAAATACTGATGGTGGAGATAATGTGGAATGTTATTTTCCCCTTCTAGTGTTCTAATCAATAGTGGGGGGATCGATAAGTGAGATGATTAAATAGATGATTTCATGATCATGTATATAGATTTATGGGATTATAGATGATCCATTTTAGTGCATCAGATGAAACGATGTCTTTTCCATGAGTCTTCTTGGCTTAAGTGTCATCTTCATAAATACAAGCTTTGAGGTGCACCAGTATTTTAGAAATGAATCACACCCATTTGAACACAGATTCTTTACCCTAGTAGGATTGGTATTGTATTCATTGTTCACAGAGGCTTTTAATTGTAAATTAGTTCTCTAGTGGGGAGGTTATAATCACCTATTTATTAAGATATAGAAATACTGTAGGGGAATTTTAAATTTTTGAGTTTACATGAATTGCCTTTCTTTTAAATGAGCCTCAGAATTTAATTTTGAGAGTTGGAACACTCCAATTATATTTTTATAAACACCATTAAAGGCCTGAAGAACTATTCAGGTGCTCTAATGAGTGTTTAGAGTTCCAAACCATGAAAATCCCATGATTTTAAGGACTTCATAGGGAACATGGTTTGTTAGAAACCATATAGTCCCCAGTGGTAAACTATGTGGCCAATATATGGTTTGTAGAAGTTCCCTGCATGGATTTCACATATTTACCCAAATGGTTCACCTATCCTGCATAGTTAGTGCCACAATGGTAGTGCCTAAGTACTATCCACCACTATTTTGGTTCGAAATTTTTGAAACCATGTGGCCAACTCATGTCGGGAGCACCAAGACCCCAATGGAGGAAGCATGGTGGCCAGATGGTTTTCAAGACCATTTGTCCCAAACTAAGTGCAGAGTCATTTTTTGAAAAAAACTAATTAAAAAAATGTAATGAAATTAATAACTAAAACCAAAAACTACCCCCCTCATCCTTACCTAAACATGACACCTGATCCCCATTCCTCCAGCTTGTGTGATGTAACCCTCCGAAATCCCACCTTGATTGATATATATAACTGCATCTCTTCGATTTTCGCATGAAATCCTTCATGGAATGGTCTATAGATCCCTATTATTCACAATTACGGAAGTTTCTCTTCTCCACATAACATGATTTTGGTTCATCCAAACTGTAGGTTTAGGGTTATGGTGATATTAATATTCAATTTTTTGGGTGAGGGTGCATATCATAGGATCGCTTCATGTGTGTTTTGTTATCCACCGTTGATGTAGATGCACTTCAGAACATTTTTGTTTTTTGTCACCGATTAAGGTAGGTTTTTCTCTGACTTATTTTCTATTCCAATTTAACAATATGTATTTCAGTGTTTTTAATCCCCTCGTATTATTTGGTGTGTGTTTTTTTCATCCATGAGGTGGGTTCGAGTCACCAATTTCAAAGGAGACTTACCGTGTTTTCATAGGTAGTGGGGTATATATCAAAGTTCCATGGTTATATATATATATATATATATATATATATATATATACCCAAGGTGGCATGAATATATATACATATATATATATTGGGGAAATGTGTGCTTATGTATATATTTGAAAAATAAATATGTGTGTAATTGTAACAATTATATGCATATATAAGTGTATATGAAAAGATCCCCTTGTTAATATTTTTCCCAATAAGATATATACATGGGGGATAAATGTCCTTATGAATATGTTATGGTGTGTATCCTTAGGGGTGGTAAAGAGAATATTTGACTGGTCATTAATGAAAATGTCTAGTGTCGAACTATTTGGATTTGTCCTCTTCTCTTGAGGCAGGGTTCGTTTTCTATTCCATTTTGTTTATATATTTCATATACTTCTTTTATGACATGACATATATCTTCTGCAAGTTGTTAAATTTTTATGCATGTGTCACCTTGGTATTAATTATTTCTTTATATCCTAAATCTGGGTTTTATATCATATATCATAAACCTAGTGATGAAACCAGACTATTTCAATTGAATGAAATGTACTATTGAATGACAATTTTATGTTTTCAAATAAAACCACTCGTTGAGGTGGTCTATCTTTATGTCGAAAAAGGCCATATGTGTGTGTCTGATAGACTACAATTTATGTTATGCATAGATATTTATGCCTATTGTCATATTCCATAGCTCATTAGACTATTTTAGATGTTATTCAAGGTGAAGTGTGATAGCATGTGATATTTCCTTGCCTTATTAATTAAATTTTCATGTAATTTTATGTGTTGTTATATTTGTTTGGTTGTAATGCTCACATGTTACATGCTAGGATAGAACATGATTACCCAAATAAGGAGTCTATAAATGAAATTCTTATACTCACTTTGTTTTACATGATGCATTGAGAGTGATACATTTGAAATATATGTACGGGCTCTTCAGGATGTTTTTACTACTCATAGGCAAGGATGGTTCTCTATGTGAGCAACTAAGGACAGACATGTTTGGAAAGATGGTTATTCCATGCCTCAGTTGATACATAGTCTCGTATGTATGAAATGTGGTATGGGATAACCATCACCATAGCTTCAGTTGTAAATGGTACATCATATGGGTTTCTATTGACTGACTCAGAGGTATTGGTTATATCAAATGTTCCCCTAGTGACCCTTCAGATTCTATTGGATCGACTTGGATAGGCTTTGGACTCCACTATTGGAATTAATGGATTTCATGTTTAACTTCTACATTGAAATGTTTATTTGATGGAATATAATTTAATATAAATGTGTTTCCTTATGATATGTTTCTTGATTAAAATGGATCAATTGCTATGGGCTGTGAGAGAACGTGGGTCACAAATAAGGATTCCATGGATGGACTCGTCAGGCTCGATTGGATTGACTTGATGGGTATAGAGAGATAATTTTTCATACCAGGTATGTGCTATCTGGGAATTTATTCATTCTCCTAGGTGAGGATCATTCTCTAAGGAAAAAACTGAGGACATACACAACTGTCAATATGGTTATGAAAAAAGTTAGTTGATACTAGGTCACCTATGCGAGATATTTGTTATGGAATCAGATTCACCATCCTAGTGTGATAAAAGTGATGTTTTATGGGTCTCCATGGATTTAATTAATGGTATTGGGTTATTTGAAGATAATCATAGAAAATCACGAGATTCTAATTAGATCATCTTGGATGGCCTCAGGCTCCACCACTAGATTTGACAGATCGATAGAATGAATGCCTTCATTGTTTGTCATGAACATTATATATATATATATTTACTATGTTTATATATTTTTTATAGATTTGTGACCTTCTAGATAAAATATAGACATCATTTCTTCTCCATTACATTGAAAGATGGTTTTGTATGGGTTAGTTTGTACATTATGATTTCCACATTTACCATCTTTCATACATCTAGTTTAGGATAATGGAGGTGGTACAAGAAGACTTTCTATTTATGAACCTAGAACATTTTTATACAATAAAATATTTCATCAATGTACATTTATATTTTATGAAATGATTTCATTTATTTATTTATTTCATGATGTCAATTGGGTTATAAACTGTTGGGGCCACCGTACTCAAATTTTTATTTTTCATAGAGATTGGGGTCTATTGGAAACCGAGTATACTTTATTTTCACATGTATTGACTAAGGGAAAAATCACAATTCCATTATTTTAATTATAGCAATAATATAGATTTTTATTCTAGGATTTAGCTGGCACTCAATATGCTCATATAGATTGGCATTGGGAAGTTATTCATTCTTTACATTTGATTAATTATTTTAATCATTACATCATGTACATGTATCAGCATCTATCATACCAGAATTTTTTTAATTCTACATGGCCGCTTTTATTTATTTATTACATTTATTCTTCTTATGTTGTCATCTTTTATTAGCATTTGTCTATTCACATCATTCATTTAAGAGGATTTGTCTCCTGCCTACTGATTTACACTGATAATACCATTGTTTTCCTATTACAATGAGGTTATTATCTCCCAATTGAACATACATTGGACCATTGATACTAGCCACCCGACTCTACAGTATAGTGAGGCATAAATGATGCCATATGTTGCCTAGTATGGCTACCAATTTAGTGTATTTCTGGGCTAAGATGAAACAAATTTGATGAATGGATCATCGATGAACTCAAAAATTATTTGATTTTTAACAAGGGAATAATATGTACATCCTTTAAAGTAATGGAAATATTTTGTAAGAAGAAATAATTTAGAACTATAAAATATATTAATTAACTATATTTAACATATCCTCATGACAGGAAATCAATACTGATGATGACTCCATCGATTTAAAAAAATATATTTATTATCAAATGTTTTATAATGAGTAAAAGATAAATATAACTATAATCATAAATTTATAGGTTTCAATAATCAAGGTAACAATAAATATTCAAAAAATATATATTATAATAATGTTTTTGATGTGGATGATGACCAATTATAATGGTTTTCTAGAATAAACAAGGAGCCAAGTGGTTGAAGTGGTAAAAAATTCCTCAAATAGAGATGAAATCTAATATATTGAAAAATAATATTTTTAATTTGTTCATTTGGCCAAATTATATTTTATGGTGAGTGGAAATGATTTTTCTTAGTGTAAAATAGTTTTCATGTATAAATATAATTAATAATGAGTTCACAAATGTTTTAAATAAAAATTATGTGTCAATGAGGAAGACAGAAATTATTTTGAAACAAATAAATAATTATAATTATAGATGGAATTAGAATTATGGTTACTGGAAATTAACATGACTGAGTGAGATAATAAATCAATGATATATGATAATTATTAGTTTTGGTAAACAAAATATTAATAAAAATATAATTTAATTACTGAGATACATGGGGATATAACAAGAAATATGGGAGAGACATATTCAATATTTGAATACAGAGATGATATGACTATGATTATAATATAAATTATCATTTCAATGAATGATGGAATAAAATATAGATATTTAATATTCATTTACACTAAATATACCTATGTAATATTCACTATTTTTTATAATTTTATAAAAAAATATAGTGATTTTCTAAAAATATTGAATAATTTTTCCTATGATACAATGAAAATTGCAGATTCTCTCATTTTACATAAAACTATTATATTTTACCCAATGTGTTATAATGAAAATAATGGTAGTAATGTTTATGGGATGGAGAAAATTATCACACCATCAAATATAGATAATTCAGCCATTTATAAAATAAAAACATGTTCTATTAATCATAAAATCTATGTGGTGTTGGTGTAAAATAATAAAAAAATTATGTTTAATGGAATAGTCAGGTTATAATAGAGAACTCATAATTTTGTTTTGTTTTATAATGTCAAGTGGGTTTCAAATCGAATGAACCTACAATGAGATGTTTCTAAGGAACCTATCCATTGTTTGAAAACATTTCACTATTATTTAATATGTTGGTATTATAGTGTTTATGAATACAATTAATATATGTGCTGGTAAAATTTTTGAATCCTTTAAATAATGAGAGGTTATAAATCAACGAATATTAAATTGGAATCCTATAGTTTCTAGTCAAGAGATCATCCAAAAAATATATGGTGTAATTGTATCATACATATGATTCTTTTTATGAGACATTAATATGGTTCGATAAAAGATAAAACACATTTACTGGGTTCCTAAAAATTATTTAAAATAACATAACATGAATATATATTTAAATATAATTTAAATAATTGAGCATAGATAACATGAAGGGGTTGTTGAGGTTAAAAATGAATCTAAATAAAAAAAATCGATAATCTATAGTTTTTTCAAGTCACAAATAATGCACAACATCAACCAATCAAATGATATCAAAATGTTTAATATATGTACTATTACATTACTATATGATGGATCCTTAAATATCAATGTTTTTGGATTCTCCAAACTCTTGATAAATAAACAAAATATTTATCAATTTATTTATGCGATGTTATTGATTCTCATGAGTCATTATTACCCTTATATAGTGGTAATGGGATCATATTTCACAAGTATGTTTGTATCAGAAGGATTATTTAAATTGGAAAAAGATAATTAATAGAAATAGAACATCTGAAATCCAATTCCAAATGTAAAATGATCAAAATTATATTTTCATGAGTATAAATGATGAAAATCCATTTTTTCTAGAATTTACCATTTGGGAAAAAAATAATAGGGATAGTCTTTACAACCATAATATTTTATGAAATATAGATGATATAAAATAATAATATATAAACACTTATGATACATGTTAATAAAGAAAAATGATGAATAAAATACAAAAGAAAATAGAGTAAAAGAAAAAGAAAAATCTTCAGTGTGTTCCCTCAAATTTTTGTAGAACAAAGACTTCAATGATAATAAAATGAACTGTGTTTTTAATGAAATTTATTGAATATTTCACACTCATTGATTTAGTTTATTTTATATCCACTATGACACATATTCTAATGATATTTCATAATTTTTATAGGAGGGATGGTAATAATGTGAGATATGTAGTCAAATTATTTCAATCCAAATATTGATAAAAATAAAACGATATATTTTTTGAGGTATATCATGAGAATTAAAGGAAAATATATAGTTCTTTTTCTCAATACTCACCCCAAAAAATATAGTAGTTAAATGGAAGAACCAATTTTTGGTATATAAGGGAAGAAATAGTAAATTAGATCATGAACCTTGAATTATGATTAGATTCATGTCACAATCATTATTATCTGTATACTTAATTATATAATAATATGATGAAATAAAAACATTCACATCAACATATGAGTTGTGGTTTAAAAAGAAATCATGGTTTAGAATACATATGTTATCATATAACACATGTGATATCAATTCCAATGGAAAAATTATTATGGAATGTTTTATTTGATATGGTATATAAGTATATTTCATTGATAAAAATTTACTGAAATTGGTTTTAATTGTTTTAAAATTACTTAATTAGTGATTTTTGATAAAATTAATGAAATTAAGTTTGTAAATAAAAACAAGAATAATTCATAAATATCACTTTTAATAAATGTAAAAGGTAAATTGTCTCTTGGTGAAAATTTTATATTGTGTGGGAGTTTTTTTAATTCATAAAATTATTTATAAAACAAATAGGATGATTTTGAAGTACCCATCAACAAATAAAACAAAATGAAAGGTGAAATTAATATTTCAAAAAATATGAATCTTTTGGAAGATGTGAAAATCCATCTAGATAGTAGCAATTTTACTCAAAAATGGAAGAGTTTAAATAGTTACACCCCTACCGAAAATTTTACATGGGGATAACCAATGAGTGTTAATGGAAATTTTCAACATAATGATAGGAAAAAAGTAATTAAATATGATATGAGTCAAATTGAAAATATTGAAATATGGGATTTCGTGTATCTCAAAGAAGATAATAATTTGAATGGGAAAAAGAGGGAAACAATTTAATCATAATGTGAAATTATATATATAATGAGAAAAATATATTTTTTGAGCGTTCTATCAAATAGAAGGAATTTATTATTTATTTTATTTTTACTATAGTCTAATGAAATAATATTAATCAAATCATTATTATGATATGTTTCCAATAAAAGTATATTTTTTTATAAATGAACATGTAGCCATAATTTCCCAATGTTGAACATGTGGAAATATTTTATATTGGAAAATGGAAATACTTATCATTAATCATAATTTTTATTTGGTATTAAATCAATTTAAAAATTTATATTTTCCAAAATTTTAACATCAAGATTAGAATTCAATTATTGATATTATCTGAATGAGAGTGAATTTTGAAAAACTATAGGTAGAGGTAATTCTATATTTCCTTTTGGATTAAATAAAATTTCAATTACAGGGAGTGTGTTTGTATATTCAATAAATTTTATAAAAAATAACGTGAAATAAATAAGTGATTCACCAAAAAAACATGGTATAACTTTGAGATATTAATGATTAGGGAGATGCTTTTTTTCTAGTCTATAACTATATTATCATGAATCTATTCCCACAAGAATTCTATTCACATGGGTTAATAAAAATATTGTTATTAAACAATATAAAGTGCTCTATACTATACCGACCCAAATATTTCATAAAAATGTATAATAAAAAAATATATTAATACTAAATATATTATAAAAATACACAATCAAGGAAAATAATGGTTTATTGTTTTAGGATACTAGGTAAAAAATTTTCTTTCTTCATGAGATACATTCAGCATATACCCCAATGATCATCCAATATATTACTCTTCTATATAATAACTCACTTAAAACCATTATACATTTCTTTGGAAAATGAATAATAAGAATGCATGAGCTTTGATGTTCAGTATGTGTAAAAAAGGGTCATATCAATTATCAAAAAGTTATAACATGAGAATAAGGGTATGAGAATATGAGCATAGATTTTCAAAACTGTACCCAATATATAATAGATCATAAACCTGAGTCATGGTATAAATCTCTATAATTTATATGACATCAATCATAATAGAATCAATGAATATGATCCTTGAGAGAATAACATAAAGATATGACATTTTTTTTGTAATATACACAATAGAAAATAAACACATTTCCATAGAAAAGGATCACTACCAATATTAACATAGTGGATTGGGTTTACTATGCATACTATTATATTATGTGGAAATGTATACTCTTAAAAATATTATTGTGGAATCAACCTCTAATATAAATGGATTCACTAACTATTATAATCCCAATTAAATTATGATATATCCAAATCTACCCATTACATTTAATTGATACATATTTTTGATCCCATCTATAAAATTATCATATTCTATAGATATGTTTTCCAATACATCATAAACCAATAATCATATATCATAACCCTTGAATAAAAATGGGTTTAATAATCATTTCAAAATTTCATCATAACATAACCTAGAGAAAATTATTAGGCTTTAAAAATATCTCATCATCAAAAACATTAATCATGATGATAAAATGTAACAATATTATCAATGTATAAAATACCCGATAAATAATACATAACTAAAAAATTATATTAACTTATATAAATAATGATTTTTAAAGATCAAATGAAATATTTCATTTTCAATTTTGAAATAAAATATTTAAAATCAAAAAATTTATAAATAAATATAAAAATATTTTTTATAACATATCCTTGTAAATTTTAAATTCGTGCTTGAAATCATTTAATGGTGAACACTGAGATATGATCTATTCAAAATATTTATATTAAAATAATGGTTACTTTCACAGTTTTTTAAAAAATAATAAATTAACTTATTCATAAACTAATAATAATATTTTGTTTAAAACATTTATAAAAAATTTAAATTTGTTTATAATTGAATTTTAAAATTTATTTTATATTTTAAAAAAATAATGCTTTTTTATAGAGAATATGGACATGAATGAAAAATGAATATCATCCAAATATAAAATAAACTATGTATTTCATATAATTATGTTCCCAACTATTTGAAGAAAAAAAGAGATAAAATGGATACTATTATATGAAAATATCATGGACAACCAAATGAGAAGAAAATGATTTGGGGTTATCACATAGGGACCATATAATAACCCTTAACTGAAATTAAACCTTAAAATATTTCATTTAAAAGGAAATAGACACATACGTAGCATACTACTTTGGTAACAATTTAATTGTAACCCCATTTTTAGAAAATCATCTAATGAAACTATAAATATCCTGATAGTAGATTCGTGATATAACATGTAATACAGATTTTATATTCAACTCATACGGGAAGATAAGTACACATTATATAAGGCCCCAGCCTTAACCCTTACTTAAAATTGAATTAAATGAATAATTCACATTGAAGATCTTTTCAGGTTTAGAGTTTTAGAGAATTAGGACATAACTATTACATCTCAAAACATTACAAAGTAGTCTCTTCTACTAAATTTCCATAAAATAAAAACTCTTAAAAAGAATCATGTCTAGTTTCATATTTTAGGTAGCATGACATTCCCTTGATCCCATCCTTGACCCTATTCCACGCTAAGTCCTTTGAAAAACATTTCAAAAACATGGGATGAGCATAAAAACTCAGTAAGGGATACACAAAGAATAAAAACTGTTAGTTTATCAAAACAAAAAGTAAACCATGTATACTTTATCAAGGTAATACTTTTCACCTTTATGAAGTAGTAAAAACTCTTCACTGAATAAAATATCATTACTTACCTTTTTGTAACAAAAGGATTACCATAAAACCCATATAAAGAACACATAACATATATAAAGGTAACTTGGGACATAAACATACTTAAGTGGAATAAACATACGGTCGACTTCCACACATATCACTTAATGGAATAGCCATACGACCAATTTCCATACATACTTAATGGAATAGCCATACGGCCGACTTCCATACCCAATGCATTGGAGGTTATAACGTAACCACCTGTCCTGGTATTCAAGGCACCACCCGTCATATGGTTTATAACGTAACCACCCGTTAAAATGTCCAAGTACAATTATAAAATTATAACACATAAAACCAACATAAATGAATGATAAAATTTCCACATTTCAATCACAATATATCATTTAAATATATTGACATAACATAATCCTTTATCAAAAACATTTTCAATACCAAAATACTAAAAAAAGTATATGGTATTTATTTTATTTTAAAAACATAATGGCTTGTTGAGGAAGCCAAAGATCAAATAATACTCGCGGCGGTGGAAAAGGTCGTTGCCACCGCGTACATAAAAGAAACATTCCTTTTTGTCGTTTAGTCAAATGCTTCATAGAAAAAAGATTCCTTTTGAATAAACGTAAAAGTCAAAGGGGGTTATACACCGTATAAAAGAAGGTTGTGTATAAAACAAAATATGCCTCAATGAATGGAGATTGAGACAAAGTCCCTTACAAAGACGATATCCTTGGTTTAAGGATAAATCAATTACATAATTATGTGTGACAAATGAATAAACCAAATATAAGAAGATATTATGTGTAAAACAATCAGAGGTTATTCACACATATTCATAGAACGACATATTCAAGGAGTACAAGTTTATCCCAAAGAACCAAATTTTGGCTAAGAAGTTCCTTTGCAAAAATTTGACAGCCTAACGGCGTCACTTCAAAAATTCAGAAAATGAGTTGATGAGAGATAAAAATGGAATATCATCACTTGGACATAAAATTTACATCAATCGGGATATATAAGAACATATACCAACATAATAGTATGTGAATTAAAAGAAATAACAAATGAAGTATTTTAAAAAGAGGAGGGTGAAAGGTTCCCTTACCGACTTGGGTAACTTTCGAAAAGTACACCCCATTGAAGAAGTGTCATACAATGAATATGTAAATAGCCATAAATGGAATTATATTACAAAAGGAGTGTAATAGTGGGAAATACATAAATCACTCAAAGGAAATTGTGGCAAATGTAGCATAAATCTCACGGGAATAAAAGTGAGATGAAAAATCTCTTACGAAAACTCGGCAGCCTAACGACACCACCTAAAACTTCCAAAATGGATTGATGAGAGGAAATAGGGTCTCTCATCACATCAACATAAATTTTACAGAAAGTTGAATATAAAAGAACATCCCCCAACATAACAAAGAGGAGCTTAAAACAAGTGACATAAAGGATAGTACTTTAAAAGAAAGAGAGGGGTTAGATCTCTTATGAAAATTCGGCAGCCTAACGGCGCCACTCAAAACGTCAAAAATGGATTGATGGGAGAGAATAGGGTCTCTCATTAAATGAACATAAAAATTACAGTAAGATTAATATAAAAGAACATCCCAATAACAATAAATATGAGCTTTAAATGGAATGACATAAAAGAGTGTACTTAAAAAGAAAGAGATGAGTAGGATCCCTTACCTCGTGTCCGACTTGACTCGATCGTTCTTTAACGTCCTGAATAATAAACATGAGTTAATTTCTACTTGATTAATAACCTTTTTAAAGTTCATTATTCCTTCTATATCACTTATTTCCATGTTATAAACATTATGTAACCATTTAAGTTAATAATGTTTGTTTTGCCGATATTTGGTTCTTAAGTCGAAAATGGACTTCTTACAACTACATGTTGTTCGTGTGGTCAAAGGTTCTTTATATCCAGAATGACATTCCTGATTTGGATAGAATGTATATCATATATATCCAGAATATAAATGTAATCATAATATTACATAATCATTTAGAGGTAAGAAATTAAATGCACCGTTCATGGAGACGGTAAGCCGTACGTACACATGAACGCTACTTTCATTTCTTTCTCATATTAATGGAATTAAAATTAAATGAGAGGTATGTATATTTTAATTTCAGAATTATATTCATCATTTATATGTATCATTCATTATATATATCCAATATATACATATAATTTTAATAGTACATTACATTTGGGGATAAGAAATGAAATGCACCGTTCATGGAGACGATAAGTCGTACGTACGCATGAACGCTACTTTCATTTCTATCTCATAATTTAATGGAAATAAATAATAATGATATATAGGTATATTATAATTCCAGTATAACATCATATATAATAACTTTAAATCCATCCTGTTTACGTCCCACATATGGCATTAACGAATCACATCACTTGGAGGGGGCGGTAGTCCGCACTTCCTTAAATGAAGATATCGCGTATACCCATAATGGAAGCCATAAAGGTAAGACACAAATGAAAAATACAGAAGCTTAAGTAAAACATAAACATATTATATATCATATATAAATATAGTGACATCTTAATGGCCATTTTTTAAGGTGTTATATGAGTGTTGAACAATCATCGTTTCGTGAGGCAGAAATTCGCCATCCACGGAAACCGTATGTTCTTTAACCATTTGATGTAGTTTTGTGAGAGTGTAGCTCAGATAAATCTTATAACAACATCCTAGTATATTGAAGATACTGGTGTTGTGACAAAAAAAGTAAATAAGAAGAGTTTAGGGGGTTGGAGAAGCAAAATAAAACAAATGAACATGAGAGATTGAATTACATTTAAAAGTGTAATTCATTTTGATTTGAGCCTAAAGGCTTCCTTTGAAAGAATTCTTCCCAAAGGTAAACCTCTGGGATGAGGGGAGGGATGTGGAGAGAGTAAATGGGCAGGGGATGGCCGAGCCAATGGCTTGAGGAGTGTGTGAAATGAGGTAGAGTTGGGGGCCTTTTATAAGAGGAGAGGAGGGGCACTTTTGGAAATCATGAAACAATTATTTTATTTTCAAATGTGTTTCGAATTTCTAAGGTCCCACATTGATATATTTCTAAGATAAGATGATAAGGCTTCGAAAAATTCCCATCCAATAGTTTTTGGACAAATGTAGGTCTTATATTTTATATTATCGTTTCATTTTATTTAAACTGTTCATTAATGAGGTCATCGTAGCATCATCATGATGTCATAATTAAATTAATTTATTTAATGTCTAAAAATTATAAAAAAATATCCTAATGTAGGAAATCGTTTTATCTTTCCAAAGAGAATTTATAGACAAAATTTTTACTAGTATAACCCCTTCTAAAAATTGTTTTAGTAAAACAATTTATGTTACTGTCATTTTCACCTTTATTTTTAAAAAAAGGAATTAAAGTCATTATCTCACCCAAGAGGCTCCATAGGGTCCCCTAAATCGACCCATGGTGTAACGCCCTGACCCCAGCTACCCAGAGTCGGTGCTTTACTTCGTAACATTGGCATGATCACAAAAGATCAAGTCTCAAAAGACCGATTAGTTTAGTAGCCTTGGAAACACTAGATACATTCATAAACGTTACATTACATCATAAAATGAAAAACAACAATAAAAAGAGTCTCCATAGTCCACACTCATATCCTCTTCTGAATATCCCTACAGTTCATTCATAAAATACTTCTTCACTTCCTGGAAAATATTAAAACATTGAAAGGGGTGAGCTCAAATGCTCAGTAAGGATAACAATATTGCGGAAGTTTTCATAAATAAACATTAACATTTAAGGAAATGTATAACTAAAACAAAAACCTTTTAAACATGAACTTCAACATAATATGGCAAAAGTAAAATGAGATAATGCCATTTACTTATTCACATGGATATTCTACTGGTCGAATAATCACATGCAATATCAATAACCACTTTCATAATGAGGGAATGTATAATGCCATACATTCTGAAGCATTTTTTCAAGGCCTCGGCCGAGACGTCTAAAATGATTAAGGACTCGGCCAAAACCATAAATCAAATTGGGAAAGGGCCTCAGCCAATTCCACGTCTAGTTGTCTCGTGAGACCTACCGATGCATCGAGGAGCTATAGCGGGCTCCACCCGTCACTTATTAAGTCCAATATATTCCTCATATGAATAGGTTTAAACATATCATAAACCATAACATAATCGTATCACATAAAACATGCATAAAGGAAACATTACATTTCCACATTTCAATCACAAGATATCAATACAACAAATAAAAACGCTTTCAAAACCATTTTCAATACCAAAATAAAAGAAAGTTAAAACTTTGTATTTATTTTTCATTAAAAAAATGATGGCTTGTAGAGGAAGCCGAAACTCAAATAATGGTCACAGCGGCGGAGAAGTCGTTGTCGCCGCATAAGTACGGAAAGAAAAACATTCCCTTTTGTCATTTAGCAAAACGCTTCGTATAAAAAATATTCCTTTTGAATAAACGTAAAAGTCAAAGGGGTTTATACACCGTATAAAAGAAATTTGTGTATAAAACCAAATAT
The DNA here is from genome assembly GCA_963277665.1 of Viscum album. Taxonomy (NCBI): domain Eukaryota; kingdom Viridiplantae; phylum Streptophyta; class Magnoliopsida; order Santalales; family Viscaceae; genus Viscum; species Viscum album. The sequence continues at coordinate 326,199,980 of OY728156.1, forward strand.
GCCTCAATGAAAGGAGATTGAGACGAAGTCCATAAAAAGATCATTTTTCAAATAAAATAGATCAATTATGTGTATTCACTATAGGTACACATAAAGAAAGTAAAAATACAAAATAATAAATAATATTATCATGACATAATTTGAAAGTAGGAGATTAACCCAAAGAATGGAAGTTGGGTTAAGAAATTCCCTTACCTCGTGTCCGACTTGACTCAGCCGTTCTTTAACCTCCTGAATAATAAACTAGAGTTATAATCTACCTTATTAAGAACCATTTTAAATTTAATTATCCTTTTTATATCACTTATTACAATGTTATGAACATTATATAATTATTTAAGTTAATAACGGTCGTTTTGTCGATCTTAGGTACTTGAGTCAAAAATAAACTTCTTATAATTACAAGTTGTTCATGTGGTGAAATATCCATTATATCCAGAATTATATTCATTATGTAGATATCATATATATCATATATATCCAGTATATACATTCATTCATAATATTACGTAACATTTAGAGGTAAGAAATGAAATGCACCGTTCATGGAGACGGTAAGCCGTATGTACGCATGAACGCTACTTTCGTTTCTATTTCATATTTAATGGAATTAATTTATAATTATATAAAGGTATAATATAAATTCAGTATAATATAATGTATAATAACATTTACTCCATCCTTTATACATCCCACATATGGCATTAACGATTCAAATCACTTTGAGGGGGCGGTAGTCCGCACTTCCTAAAATGAAAATATCGCGATTACCCATAATGGAAATCATAAAGTATGACATAAATGAGAAATACAGAAGGAGAAGGAAAACATAAACATAATATATATATCATATATGAAAATAGTGTCATCAAAATGGCCACCATTATAGGTGTTAAAAGAATTTGAACAATCATAGTTTTGTGAGGTAGTATTTCGTCACCCACAGAAACAGTATATTCTTTAACCATTAGACAAAGTTGTGTGTAAGTGTAAACCAAATACTTATCATAAAAACATCCTAGTATATTTTAGATACTGGTGTTGTTACAAAAGAAAGGAATAAAAGGAGTTTAAGGGGTTGGAGAAGCAAAATAAAACAAAAGAACATAAGAGTAAACACTACCTTTAAAACGGGTAACTCTTTTTGATTTGAGCCAAAGGCTTCCTTGGGAAGAATTCTGCCCAATGTGAGGCTTCTAGGAGTAAGGGAGGGAAGTTGGGAGAGTATTTGGGCAGAGGTTGGCCGAGCCAAATGGCTTGAATGTCTGAATACGGTGGGAGTGGCGGGGGCCTTTTATAAGTGGAGAGGAGGGGCACTCTTGGAAAGTAATGAAATATTATTTTATTACACAATGCTTTTCGGATTCCAAAGATCCCACAATTAAATAATTCTAGGATAAGGTGATAATGGTTCGAAATATACCCATATAATAGGCTTTGGACAAGTGTAAGCCTTGTATTTTACATTATCTTCTCATTTTATTTAAATCGTTAAATAATGAGGTCATCGTTGCATCATCATGATGTCATAAATAATTTAATTTATTTAATGTCTAAAAATTAAAAAAAAACACTATGATGTAGGAAATATTTGTAGATTTCTAATGACTATTTATAGACAAAAATATGACTAGTATAACTCCATGTAAAAATTGTTTTAGTAAAACGTTTCATGTTTGTGTCATTTTTTACTTTAACATTAAATAAAAGGTATTTATGTCATTTTCCAACTAAAGTGGCTCCATGGGGTCCCAAAGTTGACCCATGAATTGTATTGGTCGGCCATGGCACATCCAATGAGGGTAGGACATGTTTCAAGCTCATCTCATATTATTAAAACATTATTTTTACATTAAACTACACTAATTACCTCTAATCGCGATTAAGAACTAAAAAGTTACTATTCACCAAAAAATTATTTTTATCCCATTGAACCACATTTTACTTTATAATGACAACCATGTATGTCGGATTTTTGAAATTCAAATCACAGATGTGGTAATGTTTCATTTAAACGAAAAATTAGTTTTTTAACTACCACTTAGTGGTTTCACTATTCATCAAAAATTGAAGTTCATCAGAATAATGCCAAAATTTCACCCTAAGCTATAATTGTTATTCCGAAAAAATGATGTATATTTTAAAAAATTCCAAAAAAATAAGTTGCATTAATTAATTTTATAATTAATTCCCGCTGTCACAACAAATAGCGTGTTTTTAAGAAACAATTTATATCAAAAGATTGACAATTGTTCATGCCCAATTTCAATGTTAACTTAATTCTAATAACCACCATTGGATAAAATGGTAAAAATATATTCTAATTATACTTTAAACCCACTAAATAGTATAATTTATCACAATAAATTATTTTGATTAAAAAAGTTGTTTTAAGTATTTTTCATTATTCATAAAAATTTGGACGTTCTCAGAAAATTACAAAAAATTCAACATAGGATAATTTTGATATTAAGAATACAAAAATGAAGTCCATTTTGAAATATAGAATTTCTATAATTTTAAAAAGTGGGTATTACTATTCATAACAGCTACTTTGATTAGTTGTGGTGTGTGTTAGAACTCGAAGTTGCATACACCACACGCTATTGTATTATTCAAAGAGAAGAGTACCGAGGAAGCTCGGGGTGTTACATTCTCCCCTCCTTCAATAAATTGCGTCCTCGCAATTTGAAATTTTTCTTTGAAAATAAAAGGTTGAAAAAAGAAAAAACTTTTGTGGAAAACCCACATCGGAAATAAGGTTAATTAAAATATAACTTTAAAATAACGAAAGATAAGTACAAAGGTCAACCGAGATAGACTATACTAGGATTCTATGAAAATATGGATACGGAGGAGAAACAAACCATCAAGGTCTGATGGAGAGTTCTAGAAAACAGGATCAGGAGAAAGTTTAACTACAAGAAAATAAAAAACTTGTGATTGGTTAAACGGTCATTGAATCCCCAGTTGGAAGAGTTAACCGACAACATTTTTGTTTTATGTTACCTTTTATAATGTTGAGGAATTTATTTCGGAGATTTACTAAGAACGTAAGGGAATATACATACTTGTTATGTATACTTTCATTCGTTAATAAATTTTTACCACAAACCCATCTTTCACTCTAAAAGGTAATAGAACTCAAAAATATTCTATTTATCCTAATTGTATATGGTTCCAAATATTAACACATACCATTTAGATTAGTAAAACTATTTTGTAATAACCAGGGTCTTCCTGTAGGCTAGTGGTAGGTAATAAAGGCCTGTTGCACTATGGTTGTGGGTTCAATTCCTACAGCTTTGTCCGATGCGATGGGTTATGCCCCACCCTGTAGGTTGTCCTTTTCCTAAAATTATAGTATTATAGTATTCCAAAAATAATCTTCAGAAATGTTTTAACCATAAACAATACTATTCAAAGTTCAACTTAATCCATCCCAACATATATAGTTATCCAATATACCTCGGTCCAAACTTTCTCTAAAAGGTCTCTTAATTCCAAAATCAATTTATCAGATTCCCCAAACAAAGTAAAGTTTCTCTTATTGTCACATACTAAAAATATGATTACCTTCATCATATTAAAACCTTAATGAAACAACAAGTACTGCAGTACAGTCCTTATATATATATAACATTATTCTAATAACCATAATATAATCCATGAGTCCAAAATCCCCAATACATTAATTATTCCGCTTCAACTGTAGTAACATCATAAGATTGTCCTTGATCCCTTGGCCTTTTCTGAGGTATGTTTCCCTGACGCTTAGGACATTCATTTGCATAATGCCCCATTTCTCTACAATTGTAGCATTCAACTTTGATAGCCTCTTTCTTTCCCTTGAAATCACGAGCCTGGTGACCCTTTTCTCCACATTTATAACAAACTCTCATTCCTTTTAGGCAAGTACCAGGGTAATTCATCAAACAATTATCGCATAATGGAAAATACTTCTTTCCCTTTTTCCCTTTATCTGTCTCTTGTTCCACCATTCTCTTCTTCTCTTGCTTTACTTTGTTGTCATAAGACTTAGAGAATTCCTTTTCTGTCTTGATAGAACACGAGACAATAGCTTCGTATGACGAGAAGGTTTGTGAGACTAATGCTCGACGGAGAAATGGTTTTAACCCATCAAAGAAACGATCAATCTTACTTCTTGGGTTACATATATAATCTGCAGCATACCTCGCTAACCTTGTAAACATAGCCCCATACTTTTCCACATTCTCATCCTCCATTTGTCTCAGACTCAAAAATTGTCTTTCCATATCTGCTCGATGGTGACGAGGATAGTATTTTTCTAGGAAAAGCTCTTTGAACTCCCTCCATTCCATATTCTATACGTCATCATCTTCCTTTGTGTTTTGAATCAATGACCACCATTTATCAGCATCTCCAGTGAGGCGGTAAACTGCCATGATAACCTTCTCCCTTTCGCTACTCCCCAAGGCGTGGAATATCTTCTCTAAGGTGTTTATCCATTGCTCAGCTACTAATGGATTTGTACCCCCATTAAATGTTGGTGGTTGTTGCCTCATGAAGCGGTCTAACATTGATCCTCCACGTTGTGGATCAGGGTGATCCATACGAGTAAGGTTATTATTCATAACCTGAGTGAGTTGTCCCAGTATGGTAATAAGTTGATCAGCACCAATTGTATCTCCAGCTCCACAATAATTATCTTGAGCAGGAGGGAAATCCCTGCACGGAGTGCATGCATTGATACGGTTTCCATTCCTTCCACTAGGTGCCATTTCTAAACAATGGCATAAACTATATTAGTTTATGAATCAAAATACATAATTCCATACTTGTAAGATACTTAACATAAATTGAACTATTTATGGATATAATCCATAAAAATGTTTTCTTTGAGGAGGTATATACTCATAACCCTTCATAGTGGTTTGTAAAGAAAATGAGAATTATCCTACGCATATCCCCCAAGAGTGTCGTAACCAAGAGTGTAGCAAGGCATGTTGTCATGCACCAGTTCCCGTTCGAGTCTAGCTCAAAGTGGTGTTTTCGGGTTTTACCCCTAGGTACATCGGTTCCAGAGCCGCCTCTACCTGCTCGTATCCAGACAAGGATGTATTTCTCGGAAAACTCACAAAATCTCTATAATACCTAAAATTTTTAGGAAGTTCTTCTATACTAATCCTCAAAGTTCATCTTTGGTCTACGTGCTCTAATCAGAGTTTGTCTAAATCTAGCTTCCAAGGTTTGTACTAAACTGCCTCTTATACCAACTGTAACGCCCCGACCCCAGCTACCCAGAGTCGGTGCATTACTTCGTAACATTGGCATGATCACAAAAGATCATGTCTCGAAAGACCGATTAGTTTAGTAGCCTTGGAAACAATAGATACATTCATAAACGTTACATTAAATCATAAAGTGAAAAAATACAATAAAAAAAGTCTCCATAGTCCACACTCATATCCTCTTCTGACTATCCCTGCAGGTCATTCATAAAATACTTCTTCACATCCTGGCAAATATTAAGACATTGAAAGGGGTGAGCTCAAATGCTCAGTAAGGATAACAATATTGCGGAAGCTTTCATAAATAAACATTAACATTTAAGGCAATGTATAACTAAAACAAAAGCCTTTTAAACACGACTTCAACATAATATGGCAAAATTAAAATGAGATAATGCCATTTACTTATTCACATGGATATTCTACTAGTCGAATAATCACATGAAATATCAATAACCACTTTCATAATGAGGGAATGTATAATGCCAGACATTCTGGAACATTTTGTCAAGGCCTCGGCCAAGACGTCTAAAATGATTAAGGCCTCGGCCAAAACCATAAATCAAATTGGGAAAAGGCCTCGGCCAACTCCACGTCTAGTTGTCTCATGAGACCTACCGATGCATCGAGGAGCTATAGCGGGCTCCACCCGTCACTTATTAAGTCCAATACATTCCTCATATGAATAGGTTTAAACATATCATAAACCATAACATAATCGTATCACATAAAACATGCATAAAGGAAACATAACATTTCCACATTTCAATCACAAGATATCAATACAACAAATAAAAATGCTTTCAAAACCATTTTCAATACCAAAATAATAGAAAGTTAAAACTTTGTATTTATTTTTCATAAAAAAAATGATGGCTTGTAGAGGAAGCCGAAACTCAAATAATGGTCACGGCGGCAGAGAAGCCGTTGTCGCCGCATAAGTACGGAAAGAAAAACATTCCCTTTTGTCGTTTAGAGAAATGCTTCGTATAAAAAAGATTCCTTTTGAATAAAGGTAAAAGTCAACGGGGTTTATACACCATATAAAAGAAATTTGTGTATAAAACCAAATATGCCTCAATGAAAGGAGATTGAGATGAAGTCCTTAAAAAGATCATTTTTCAAATAAAATAGATATATTATGTGTATTAACTATAGGTAAACATAAAGAAAGTAGAAATACAAAATAATACATAATAATATCATGACATAATTTGAAAGTAGGAGATTAACCCAATGAATGGAAGTTGGGTTAAGAAATTCCCTTACCTCGTGTCCGACTTGACTCAATCGTTCTTTAACCTCCTGAATAATAAACTAGAGTTAATATCTACAATATGAAGAACCATTTTAAATTTCATTATCCTTTTTATATCACTTATTACAATGTTATGAACATTATGTAATTATTTAAGTTAATAACGGTCGTTTTGTCGATCTTAGGTACGTGAGTCAAAAATAAACTTCTTATAATTACAAGTTGTTCATGTGGTGAAATATACATTATATCCAGAATTATATTCATTATGTAGATATCATATATATCATATATATCCAGTATATACATTCATTCATAATATTACGTAACATTTAGTGGTATGAAATGAAATGCACCGTTCATTGAGACGGTAAGTCGTACGTACACATGAACGCTACTTTCATTTCTCTTTCATATTTAATTGAATGAAGTTATAATTATATAAAGGTATAATATAATTCTAGTATAATATAATGTATAATACCATTTACTCCATCCTTTATACATCCCACATATGGCATTAACGATTCAGATCACTTTGAAGGGGCGGTAGTCCGCACTTCCTAAAATGAAAATATCGCGTTTACCCATAATGGAAATCATAAATTATGACATAAATGAGAAATAAAAAAGGATAAGGAAAACATAAAAATAATATATATATCATATATGAAAATAGTTTCATCAAAATGGCCACCATTATAGGTGTTAAAAGAATTTGAACAATCATCGTTTCGTGAGGCAGTATTTCGCCACCCACAAAAACAGAATGTTCTTTAACCATTAGACAAAGGTGTGTGTAAGTGTAAACCAAATAATTATCATAAAAAAATCCTAGTATATTTTAGATACTGGTTTTGTTACTAAATAAAGGAATAAAAGGAGTTTAATGGGTTGGAGAAGCAAAATGAATCAAAAGAACATAAGAGAAAACACTACCTTTAAAACGGGTAACTCTTTTTGATTTGAGCCAAAGGCTTCCTTGGGAAGCATTCTGCCCAAAGTGAGGCTTCTAGGAGTAAGTTATGGAATTTGGGAGAGTATTTGGGCAGAGGTTGGCCGAGCCAAATGGCTTGAATGTGTGAATAAGGTGGGAGTGGTGGGGGCCTTTTATAAGTGGAGAGGAGGGGCACTCTTGGAATGTAATGAAATATTACTTTATTACACAATGCTTTTCGGATTACAAAGGTCCCACAATTATATAATTCGAGGATAAGGTGATAATGCTTCGAAATATACCCATCAAATAGGCTTTGTAAAGTGTAAACCTTGGATTTTACATTATCTTCTCATTTTATTTAAATCGTTAAATAATGAGGTCATCGTTGCATCATCATGATGTCATAAATAATTTAATATATTTAATGTCTAAAAATTATAAAAAAAATACTATTATGTAGGAAATCTTTCTAGATTTCCAATGAATATTTATAGTCAAAAATATGACTTGTATAACTCAATGTAAAAATTGTTTTAGTAAAACGTTTCATGTTTGTGTCATTTTTTACTTTAACATTAAATAAAAGGTATTTATGTCATTTTCCAACTAAAGTAGCTCCATGGGGTCCCCAAGTTGACCCATGAATGTTATTGGTCGGCCATGGAATATCCAATGAGGGTAGGATATGGTTCAAGCTCATCTCATATTATTAAAACTTTATTTTTACCTTAAACTACACTAATTACCTCTAATTGCGATTAAGAACTTAAAAGTTACTATTCACCAAAAAATTATTTTTTTCCCATTGAACCACATTTTACTTCATAATGACAACCATGTATGTCGGATTTTTGAAATTCAAATCACAGAAGTGGTAATGTTTCATTTAAACGAAAAATTAGTTTTTTAACTACCACTTAGTGGTTTCACTATTCATCAAAAATTGAAGTTTTTCAGAATAATGCCAAAATTTCACCCTAAGCTATAATTGATATTCCGAAAAAATGATGTCTATTTTACAAAATTCCAAACATATAAGTTGCATTAATTAATTTTATAATTAATTCCCGCTGTCACAACAAATAGCGTGTTTTTAAGAAACAATTTATATTAAAAGATTGACAATTGTTCATGCCCAATTTCAATGTTAACATAATTATAATAACCACCATTGGATAAAATGGTAAAAATATATTCTAATTATTCTTTAAAACCACTAAATAGTATAATTTATCACAATAAATTATTTTTATTAAAAGAGTTGTGTTAAGTATTTTTCACTATTCATAAAAATTTGGAAGTTCTCAGAAAATTACAAAAAAATCAACTTAGGATAATTTTGATATTACGAATACAAAAATGAAGTCCATTTTGAAATATAAAATTTCTATAATTTTAAAAAGTGGGTATTACTATTCATAACGGCTACTTTGATAAGTTGTGGTGTGTGTTAGAACTCGAAGTTGCGTACAACACACACTACTGTATTATTCAAAGAGAAGAGTACCGAGGAAGCTCGGGGTGTTACACATGGGTTGTCTTGGTCGACCATGACTCATCCAATAGGGGAAGGACAAGTTCCATGGTGTTTTCACATTTTTATAATATCATATTTACCTTAAATTGCACTAATTACCTCTAATCACGATAAAAAACATAATAAGTTACTATTCACCAAAAAAATTATTTTTATCCCATTGAACCACATTTTACTTCTTAATGACAACCATGTATGTCGGATTTTTCAAATTCAAAACACAGAAGTGGTAAAATTTCATTTAAACGAAAAACCAGCTTTTATAAGTACCCGTTATTGGTTTCACTATTCATCAATAATTGAAGTTTTTCAGAAAAATCCCAAAAATTCACCCTAAGCTATATTTGATATTCCAAATTCAAAAATGAAGTCTATTTTACAAAATTCAAAACATATAAGTCACATTAATTAATTTAATAATTAATTACCGCTGTCAAAGAAAACGGCATGTTTTTATGAAACAATAAGTATCAAAAGATTGACACTAGTTTAAGTCCGATTTCAAAGTGAAATTAATTCCAACGACCACTATTGGATTTAATGGTAAAAATAATTTCTAATTTCACTTTAAAACCAATTCAAATGATAATCTAATCATATAAATAAATAAGATTAAAAAGAGGTTTTGAATTAAAATACAACATTTTACACTATTCATTAAAAAATGAACTTTATCGGAAAAATACCAAAAATTTACACAAAGTAAAATTTGATGTCCCGATTCTAAAGAAGAGTTTTATTTGGTCCAATAGAATGTATAAGAGTGAACAAAACTATATTTAATGATGGTTCACCATCAAAAGGCGATAAGTGAACCTTTAGTTAAAACTAGGGCATATACGCCTAAAATTGAATTCTTTTCGTATTTTAAGCCTTTATCTTTTATTGGATAAATGTAAAAACATTTAAACACATATATAATAATATTTTAGTTATTTCTATCCATTCCCGCCAATACAACAGCTACATGTTAACTGCCAATTAAAATAATATTATTTTATTATTAGAGTGCAACGTAAGATTCCCAAGAAACTCGTTGTTGCGTATTGGGTACGCCATCGAGCATAGCATCCTCTTTAAGTAATTTTAATATTTGATTCACAAATATGGATAAATATAAAGATGTCATATTCTTTATTTACATGGGGTGTTACACATTATATATTCATCCCGAAGAATAACATTTTTTTGATAAACCCTTACTACATTGGTAATATCTCAATGAAATCATCATGAAATAGAGAACCTTTTATGGATTAGTGAAACCCAATTATTTTTACCAAATTATTAATAACAATATTAATTGGTAGTAGCTTCACCATAAAAATGAATCGTTTGGTCAATTTGGTATATGTATCATGGAAATAAATTGAGATAAGAAAACCTTACCAATTGTTTGACTTTAATCAAAATCATTCTAACCACTTTTGTATTAAATTTAAAATTATTATATACCTATAATAGAATAATTTATATATTTATAATATCATATACGAAAAACTTATCATAACAAATAAGAAATATTTTATGTAAGAAATATAAGAAGTCTATTTTTATGATGAATTTTCTTTTGTGTTCACATAAAAATATTTTTATATTTAATATTGACATTAAAAATAATGTTCTATTATGAACTACAAAATCTAGGAACAATAAATGAATATACACATTTATAATTGTAAATTCGCTAAAGGGAACAACATAGTCTTCTCTTCCACCAAAATTCGTTCTCCCACCATAATGACTATGAAAATAAAGAGAATCATTAGGAAAATAATACACATAAGAAATGATGTGTATGCAAAGTGGTAAGTATTTACTGATTAAGTGATAATGATGTTTTATTAATATAGAAATATAGTTTTTAAAAATTATGATTTTTGGCCAATATGTTTTATGGACTTTGTGACCACTAATAAAAAATAATGTTTGTCATTATTATTGTTAGTTATGAATTTTTAATATTGAAAACATTGGGATTATGATGTAAGAAAAAAAAATTATTAGTTTTAACTATAAATAAATTATAATTTTAGAATTTTTTTTTCATGATGAATTTTAATTTGTTATATAAATTCCATTTATTGTAAATTATCTTATAAAACCTTTTTATTTGATTATATAAATTAATCTTGTTATATAATATTTTTATAATGATGTGAATTTTCATTATGTCATATAGATAGATAAAATTGAAAAAATAGGTATTTTTATTTAAAAAAAAATATTACATGTAGTAGTATTTGTAAAAACAAAATATCTCATTAGACAAAAAAATTAATAATTAAGGTAGGATGAATTACATGTAATTTTCTTAAAATAATTTATTTCTGGTATAAAATGTGAAAATATTTCCTTTTACAAAAAATTAGGACTCTAATTATATAATCATGATATGAAATTGATTTCAATGTAGAAAAACCTTCTTAATGTGCTGAAATTATTTAAGTAAAAACATTATATATAAAATGACACATTTAAAAGCACATGCTTAAAATATTGGAACTCTGATTTTTTATTTTCTAAAAAACTGTCTAATATAATTTATAGGCCAATCATATTTGAATTATATTTGATTCTGTTTTATGAATTAAATAATGATAAATGTATTAAATATTGGGGACAATATGTTCCAAATTAGGTAATAGAGTTAATTTTATCTTTATGATCATCAAAAGTACAGTGGTAAAATCGGACTTACCATTGTACAAGTAAAACAATGTAAAATGATAAAATTAGAAAAAAAATTAGAAAAATATACATCACAATATTAAATGTCTGTTTAACAAAATTAAAGTCTTAAAACAAAAAATTATTAAATTTATTATCCTAAAAAACTATTTTTAAATAAATTCTACCGAAAATTTGTATGCAATAATAGAATAATCATCATTATTTTATCATATAAAACTACACCTCCTATTGAATAAATTCCCACCAATTATCTTTCCACTCTCAACCATAATAGTCATTGAGAATTATTACTATCTCCATATAATTATAAATATTAAACATGTGGAATTTCTATGGTATTATGTATTCTCTATCTATTTTTAAGAAGCATGTTCCCAATAAAATGGCTTCACGAATCCCCATATTCTCTTTTCATGTGAGTTAAATTTATTACAATATGATTTAAATTAATTTTTTATAAATAGACCTTATTTTTATTCACTTTTTTCATTCAATTAAATATAATTATTTTGATAAATTATTCATAACCGCTCATTATAACCTTTTCCTAAGCCTGTACTCTTCCAAAATAATGGTTACTCACCCATCTATCCACAATATCATTTCAATCCTATTTGAATTCATTTTTTTATCAATAAAAAATTTTCATATTAATTATTTTTATAATTAAATTTCTTTGTTACAAATCCGTTATCATCATTCCCTCTAAATATACTACTTTCTAATGTCGTTCTATTTCTCAATCATTCACATTGCTAAAAAACCAACAAAAATCTTGTGGAGAAAATAATTTGTTGTTTTGTTAGTAGTGAAATGTAACACCCAACGACATTATGAAATATTTATTTTTAAAAAAATGTACTCTCTATAATAGCTCATGATACATACCAACCCAAGAATAAAAATGGTTTGTTCGTATAACCATGCCACTAAAATTAATATTACGAAATGGAAAAAATAAATTTCAAAATTTATATGTTATAAACATATATATAAAATTTATTTTTTATCAATTTATTATAAATAAAAATATATATATTTTTATAGACAAAAATTTATTTTTCATAAAAATATATATTTTTCTAAAAAATGATTTTTCACTTTTTCATAGTTATGTTATAATTAATTTTTCCCACTATTATAAAATGTAGTTGAAAAAATTAACATTAAATTTTTAATAATAATGTAAACATTAAAATAGAATAAATTTTTGTGACTATTAGGAAATGATAAATTTTTTGATGAATACTGAAAAAATACAAAAATTTTATTTAAAATATCCTTTTCGTTTGATTAATATAAAAGCTTGATATATTAAAAAAATAATATTAAAATAAGTCAAATAAAATTATATCTAAAATAATTTAGGTCATTAGAATAAATTATATGCCCAATTCATATATAAAAAAATTATAATTATGACAAAAAATTCATTTGAAAATAGATTTTTCATTGCATCAACATTATTAATTTAAAATTAAGTTATGAAAAATCTAGGAAAAGAATTTTAAAAATCAATTCCATTTTGGGAATAAAAATTAATTATTACTATATAATATGTGAAATGTTTTTTTGGTTATAATGTATAGTAGAAACAATAAAATTTAGTTACCATAGTTATTTTTAAGTCAAATTTTTGTACATTTGAACTTAGAATATAAGAGTTAATATGACCTATTATATTATCCAAATCATATTGGATGGAAATAATTAAACCTTAACTCATATTAGTGTTCATAATTATCATTTTTTAGTCTTCTGTCATTTTAAAAGGTGGGTATAATTTTTTCGTTTCAAAAATACAATGTGTGTCGTCAACCCCACATACAAAAGGCCACCCTATCTTCTATCCTTTTTACATTATAAAAATCATCATATTATAAAATAAATACATAAATACATTATTTAAAACTCTCCAAATGTTCCAAAATCAATGGTCAAATCATTAAAACCTTCTATGATAGAATTTGTTTAAAACCTACAGAGGATGTCCGGAAAAAGAGGTATCATTCATAACATAGTATTTATATTGTATTTATTATTCCACCTCCTTAATTTTATATTAAAATGTTATAAAATATTTAAAAAAAATATAATAAATATAATTATATTTTATTTTTTTAATTTCATAAACTATATCAGTATCCCCATAAATGAAATGGGAAATTAAATTGTCCGTTGAATGCATGGTGGACTGCCGCATCACTAACTGATATAAATTTTATTCCATCACCATATCTCATAGAGGGGTAAAATTGTGGATTTAAATTATGTATATTATATTTATGAAATAATTATTCATTTATAATTATTTTATCACATCTATCATCTTACCATAAAATCTAATGGAGGACAATAACCTCTCTCTTGTGAATGTGTGGGATTCCACCTACATGAAGCTATGTGAATAATTATTCATATTATATTAACATACAAGGTATTCAGGATAATTTTATTGAATATATATATATATATATATGATATAATCATATTACTATAAGGTTTTTATTATTATTTAAATTTCTTTCATTCCATCCAAAAATAACAATGTTTATGTGAATGTATGCCATATCATCCCTATAAATTGTGAAACTAAATTCTCAATCTATTTCTATTAATGAATGTGATAAATTATAATATATTAAATTTATATGATATTTTTTTAATTTTTCATATTATGGAGAGGATATAACCCCAATCATATTATAATGATTGAAACTACAAAAACAATTCAAACATGAAAATGAAAATCTTATGAAACAGATTAGTATTTCTAATTAAGAATTGTTAATGAAATATTAATAAAAAGTTATAGGTAAAACATATATGGTATAATATGTATGATTATTGTTATTTAATATAGATATAATATATCTATAACTATTACTTCTAAGGTATAATCAATTATGAGAGAACATTGACCTGATGTAATAATTTCTCATCTCACTTTTTGTTATATGAGACTTATGCCATATTCAGCACTTATTCATTTTTTATTTATTAGGTAATAACCATCATATAAGCTATATCATTAATATATTTTTATTCCAGGAAATATTAGTTTTATTTTATGTTATATATTTCATGGTAATTATCATTAAAAAGTTACCCGAATAATATTAGTTAATAAAAAAATATAATCTTTATTTTAGATGGTTTGGGATTATTTCTCACTTCAAAGAACTATTAAAAATTTATATAATATAACTATTATATTTTCTATTCTTATAGTTAGTATTGAACATTTAATGTAATAGTACCATTTTCCTCTCCATGGTACTTAAAATTATTGAGATATTTTTGGACAACAGATGACATTATTTACATCATTAGTCAAAAATCCTTTTTCATATATATCCATATTTTCTAAAAATATTTTCAAACATAACATAAAAATTCTCCTAATTATTTTTAAAAGTTATTATGATTCAGGTTTTAATTTATAAATTTTATTTCAAATGAATCTTCTTCTTTTTTGGATGACATTCTTTTTAACATTTATAAAATAGTGTAAATTGAAAGATTTTTTACCTATATTGAATGTTTGAAATTACCCCCCATTATGCCCACTCAATTATTTGAAACATAATTTAATATTTTTCAAGTTTCTTTTCAAATAAAATATTTTCTTTAGTATATTTTTATATATTGATTTCAAAATTAGTGATTGTAATGTTAAATGGATATTTTCATTAATAAAATTTTCAATGATATTTTTAACATATTTTTATATATTTCAACATCGTTGTTGAACCATATGTAAAGAATACAAACTAATTATACCATAATTATTATTTATCTTGATGGTTTATACATAGTCTCACTGTGGATATACGATTTTATAACCATTCTCCATATTACAGTTGATTGATTATGAATATTTTTTTGTAGATTATTTACATTTCATATACTAGTGTTACGATTTCAATGATTACATACATTTTGATTCAAACCACTAATATAGGGAAATATGGACATAATATGTGATTGGAGGTTCCCTCTGTAGCCCATCAAGGTATCAATATGTTTTTTGAGACAAACTAGCATGGTTATTTTTCTATGGCCTTAAAAATTTATAGATGGTGACTTGGCATGGGGCTTGGATAATAAGTCTTTAATTTCATCATTCTAAAGTCTATATTTGTGGGAATAATTAAAAATGTACAAGTGATTGTTTGATCATTTATAATATCTAAACATAACATTCATATTTATTTTATTATTTTATCATCATTAAATTCTACCAAAATAATCATCATGTTCCTGTTATTCATAAAAAATATTTTTTTAGTTAATTTTTTTCTATGTTGATTATTTATTATTTTTTAATGACCACGTACAATATACACATACCCATTCTATGATTCAGAGATCATCTATATCTTATGATTCCTTTCCCTAGGATTCTAGAAAGTGTATGATGATTGATATGAAGGGATATTCTGTTATGAAAAGTAGTTTTCTGTATAAATATTCAATATTATATTTTATGTTATCAATATTAATATTAGATTCATGTATGTAACTAATATTTCAAGACTACTGAAATATTAGTTCCTTTATAATAATCTTAGATGGAAATAGTAACATTGTAATTAAGTGACCAAAAACACTAGTATACAAGGTTTGTGGTGTTTATAGACAGTATCAGAACAAGTTTCATTAAAAAAATGTGAACAATCTTTTTGAAAATATATACTAGAAACAATAAATTATTGTATAATGTGAATGATATTTATAATATTAAATATCATATAAATGTATAGGTAAAGCATTTATTATGTTTATTTCATTGCAATACTTATCTATCAGGATACTATAAGTGGAAGTGGCTATGAAATTGTTATACATAGGTTTAATAACTCTAAAAGGTAACTATGGGAATTGACTAGTAGTTTACTACTGTATGAAAACAAGACTTCACAAAAACCTAGTATGACACACTGGAGATGTAACACCCCAATAATTCATAGTGTGTTATTTCTTCAAAATAATTCAATAACATGCACTACACGCAACACCGAGTTCAATTGCACCATGACTTTACAAAAAGCCATTCAAAAGAGGTTATGAATAGTATTAACTAAATTTTAAACTTTATATAATCCTTATAATTTTAGAATCCATATTATGAGTATCTTAGACATAATGCAAGAACAAATTCATTTTCATTATTGCACTTTTATCAACTTTTAATAGTGAACCCTTTTTAAATACAATATTTTAAACTTTTTTTCTAAATGGAGACATCAATAATTTAAAATAAAACATCCCAAGCTTCCACGGTACGCTTTCTTTGAATAATACAGTAGCGTATGTTGTACGCAACTTTGAGTTTTAACACACACCACAACCAATCAAACTAGCCGTTATGAATAGTAATTCCTACTTTTTGAAATTATATACATTTTATATTTCAAAATGGACTTCATTTTTGGATTCGGAATATCTAATTTTTCCTAAGGAGAAATTTTGGTACTTTTCGAATAACTTTCATATTTTGAAGAATAGTGAAAATTACTAAATTTTAATTAAAAACAAATTTTTTAATCAAAATAATTAATAGTGATAAATTATGAATTTGAGTGGTTTTAAATTATATTTAGAATATATTTTTACCATTTAATATAATGTTGGTCATTGTACACAATTTTACAATTAAACCGAACATAAACAAGTGTCAAACTTTTGATAGTTATTATCACTTAAAAACAAGCATTTTGTTTTGACAGTGGGAATTAATTTTAAATTAATTTCTGCCACTTATGTGTTTTGAATTTATAAAAATGGATTCCATATTTGGAATCATGATGTTAAAATTGTGTAAATAGGTAACTTTTATTTTTAGACATTTTGAATAATTACTGCGGTAAAAATTTTATTTACCATGGTTAAGGGTAAATCCGGTATATAAGGGTTAAAAAATAATATTATAATAATACTAAATTACCCTAAAACGTGTCATATCCTTATTGGTTGATACATTTTCAGACATAGGAATATTTGGGTCGATTTTGGGACCCCATGGTGCCACTTGTAGGTGATAGGGACACTTTATTTTAATTAAGTTAAAATGAATACATAAATGACACAAGCATATATCTTTTAGAAAAACAATTTTTACATAGGGTTATATATGTTTGATTTTAGATTATAAATAGTCATTAGAAAGAAAAAAATATTTCCTACATAATTATATTTTATTTATAATTTTTAGACATTAAATAATTTAATTTATTTATGACACAATGATGATGCAGTAATTACTATTATAGTGAAAAATAAAAATAATTGATATTATAAATACCCCAATAAATATAATATGAAACTTTTAATGAATTAAACTAATTTTCTAGGATAATATGATATATTAGGATTGATTTAATTGACTTTTTTATAAGTAATCAACCTGTTATGAGTTTCGCAAAAATCAACTATTGAATAGTGTCAAAATTGACATAAAAGAGTTCTTAAAACAAATATTATAATATTAATTGATATTAAATTCCTAAAAATCTAAGGTTCGGCCAAGAGACTTATATCATGATAGGTTCATCATTAATGGACCACTTAGGGTTCTCTTGGATGTATATGGTAAGTTTATTCACCATATTATATAAAAATACAAAGAGACATTGTAAAAGTGAAACTAATTAACTTGGAGTTAATACTTAAAGATAAGGTTAATATAAGTACCCAAACCTGTCTAAATTATATTGGATGAGTTGTTTTCGACCAATACCCACATTAACATTTAAATAATTAACTTTGGAGCCATTAGAAACCGAATATGAATTTATTATAAATTAATATTTCTAGCTCTTCCAAAGGTTCCCCTCACCCCTCTTATAAAAGGGCACTCCTCCTTCTCATTTCTTCACACCTTCAAAGCCTTTTGGTTCGGCCAAACTCTTCCCAAATACTCTCCCAACTTCCCTCACTACAACCTAGAGGCATTAGTTTGATCAGAAAGCTAACATAAGGATCCATTTTGATCAAATCAAAAGGAAAAAACCGAAGAAGAGGAGGTTAACTTACCCCAACCAAGGAAAAGTGCAAGGTAAGGGGTTTTCATATCACTCCTTATTCCTGTGAGATTCATTCCATCTTGCCACCATCACCTATTGTGTGGTGTATGTACTGCCCATAATTATATTATTTGTGTAATACACTCTAATTTATGTGCATTTACATATTAATTGTATGATACCTCTTTCATGGGTTATATGTTTCATAAGTTACCAAATTGGTAAGGGTTATTTCACAATCTCTTCATTATCTGAGGTTGTTTATACGTAATAATATACTGGGATCTCTTTATCATCCACATCCATGTTTCTTAAAAATGAATTTCAAAAATTTTTTACTATTTACTAGAATATGGGTTAAAGTCATTTATACCCTTGTTTGACTTTTTATAAGAGGTTTATAAAGGAATCTTTCCGTCGTTTTCCAAACAAGGTGCTTTTTAACCTTTTTGACAAAATTAAGGTAAGAATGTTTTTTTAAACTTATATGGCGGGTGTGGCTATTTTCTGTCGTTATAAAATCGTCATAGCTTCCCTTACAAGATAATAAAAATATTTTCAAAAAAAATGTTTTATTTCATAAATATAAGACTCTTAAATGATTTCAAAATAGAAAGAGATATTTTTCTAAAATAGTCTTTATTTCATCTATGTCAACATCCATTGATGGATTTTAATCTTATTTGAAGTTGATTTATTATGATACAAAACATCCATATTTTATTAAAGGTTTTGGGATATTTTTTACTGTGGATAAGTTATTCTTATGTCACTCATGGTTTTTGTTTAGAGTATTGACATTCCATATGTTATTTGTAATCTGAATGTTTATGTTATATGTCAACCTTTCATTCAGATGAATGTGTTAGACAAGTATGTTCCGTGTTGGGGACCGGTAAAATTAAGCCCTCCGGTTTGGTCTCCAGTTATTAGAGGAACTCTGGTTTGGTCTCCGGTTATTAAAGGCACTCCGGGTTGGTGTCCAGTTATTAGAGGCACTCCAGGTTGGGTTCCAGTTACAGTTAGCCCCAAGGTCTTGGGACGAGGCCTTGACAAAGAAATTAAAGTTCAGCATTATGCATTCCATCATTATGAAAGTGGTTATTGATTTTGCATGTGATAATTCGATTAGTAGAATATCCATGTGAATAAGTAAATGGAAATATTTCATTTTATTTATGCCATACCATGTTGAATGTTCAAGTTTGAAAGGCTTTTGTTTTAGTTATACATTGCCTTAAATGTTTATTCTTATATATGAAAGTTTCCGCTATATTGTTATCCTTACTGGGAATTTGAGCTCAACCCTTTTCTATGTTTTATTTTTCCCAGGAAGTGAAGAAGTAAATTATGAATGACCTGCAGGGATATTATGAGGGGTTAATTGTGTGTACTTTGGAGACAATATGTTGTTGTAGTAGTTTTTCACTTTATGATGTAATGTAAAACTTTATGAATATATCTAGTGTTTCCAAGGCTACTAAACCAATCGGTCTTTCGAAATTTGATCTTTCTTGTGATCATGCCAATGTTATGTAATAACGCCCCGACTCTGGGTAACTAGGGTTGGGGCGTTACAGTTGGTATCAGAGGAAGTTTAGTACAAATCTTAGAAGCTATATTTAGATAAACTCTGATTCGAGCACATAGATTTAAGATGAATTTTGACAATTAGTATAGAAGAACTTCCTAGAATTTTGGTATTGTAAAGATTTTGTGAGTTTTCCGAGCAATACATCCCTGTCTGGATACGAGCGGGTAGAGGCGGCTCTGGCATAGATGTACCTAGGGGTAAAACCCGAAAACACTGCTTTGAGCTCGACTCGAATGGGAACTGGTGCACGACAACGGGCCTTGCTGCACTCTTGGTTATGACACTCCCGGGGGATATGCTTAGGATAACTCTAATTTTCTTTACAAATCATTATGAAGGGTTTATGAGTATATACTTCCTCAAGGAGACATTTTTATGATTATGGATTATATCCATAAACTATTTAATTTATGTTATGAGTTTTACAAGTTTGGGATTATGTATTGTTATTCATAAACTAATATAATGTATGCCATTGTTTAGAAATGGCGCCCAGTAGAAGGAATGGGAACTCTAGAAATGCACATGATACAAAGAGAAATAAGGATCATATATTTTATGGTCTTAAGCCAGAATTTACAAGAGAAATAGTCTCGCATGTATTATCATCATATGAAGAAATAATATCATGTGTTGATAAGATAAGTAAAGAGTTTACTGAGTCCTATGGCTTTGAAGGGAAGCAAGAGAAGAAAAGGATGGAAGAGAGAAAGATGGATAAAGGGAAGAGGGAAAAGAATAATTTTCCCATATGTGATAACTGTGGAAAGAAACACCCTGGAACTTGCCTGAAAGGAATGGGAGTTTGTTATAAGTGTGGAGGAAAAGGTCACAAAGTACGTGACTGAAAGGGTAAGAAAATGGTTTCAAATGTACAATGCTTCATTTTCAAGGAGTTTGGACACTACGCGAACCTATGTCCCAGTCATCAGAATATGACGCAAATGATGCTATTGGATAATAATCAAGTTATGATACTACCACAGATGAAGAGGAATGATTAGAGTTCTTAAGTTGATTAAGTCAATTGAGTGTTGTATCAACAATGTACTTATTATAATAATTATGGAGTATATAAGGATTGTACTGCAGTACTATTTCATTTAGGACTTGAGATTGTGTGGAACAAAGAAATGTGACTCAATAGCAGGATGAATTTTTGGAAAATATATGGTTGAGAGAATGATAAACCATAATATAGTTCTGATACCGAGGTAGTGATTTTGGAATAATACATGATTATTTTGGATAAATTATGTTGGATATTCTTGACTACCTTGGAACTGATCAATGATTTGTATATTCCATCATTGTTGGGGTTTAAAACATTTTTGGATTGATGAAGTATATCCAGCATTCTATATAGAATAAGGAGTATGAATGTAATCAATAAGGAATATGGTAATTCAGGATGTTTCAGTGTATTAAAATAATAAATGATGAAGGTATTCATATGCTATTACAGGGTAAAAATGATCTACATTATGTTTACCTTCCTTATAAATGTTGGACTGTGAGTTTGGACAGAAGTATTTTGGATAGTTCTAGTTTGGATTATTTTGGATTGCCATAAAAGGACAACCCGGAGGTCGGGCGGCAACCCGTCGCGTCTGGCAAGGCTACGAGACTTGAACCCGCAACCAAAGGGCGACAAGGTTGTATCACCTACCACTGGCCCACGAGATGTCCTGGATTAAATAATGTAGTTTTTATTAAAAGATCTGGTAGATAAATTATAAATTCGTTTATTTTGGAACCCTGTATGAATAGTATAAATAGAATTCTTTTTTACGTTCTATTATCTTTTAGAGTGAAATATGAGTTTGTGGTAGAAATTTATATATCCTTATGATCTTATCCAATATCATAAATAAATTCCTCAACATTAAGAAAAGAAACTTAGAACAAAAATGTTGTCCTAGATGGTACCTTAAATCATCACTAATTTATGGATTTGGGATTGTTGGCATTTTCATATCCATGTTCTCTACCACTCTACATCAGATAATTGATGGTTAGATTTTTCTTCCATATCCATATTTTCCTACATGGAACCCTAGTATGTGTTATTTTCGGTAAACTTCATACCTTACAGTCTTTATTTTAAATAGAGGCCTCATTAATTCATTTTTCGATGTGGGATTTCAACTAAGATATTTTGAAACATCAAAAATGTGTTATCCTAATACCCTATGTTTTGTTGAACCGATGGTATTTCAAATCATCATATATTGATGAATTTAAGGACCTCAATTTTACACTTGTTTGTGATTGATGACCTCAATCACTACCTATAAATATTTACATTTTTCCTCCAATTATATGTCTCTAATTGCCACCAATGTTCTCCTAATCGAGATCATAATTTGGTGGTGACCCTTTGATTTCTCTTTTCCTCATATTAAGACTAAATATTAGTAACCCAATTTCCGATGTGAGTTTTCCCACAAATATATTTTCTATTTTCAACCTTTTATTTTAGAAGAACAATTTCAAATTGCGAGGATGCAATTTATTGAAGGAGGGGAGAATGTAACACCCCAAGAATTCATAGTGTGTTATTTCTTAAATATAATTCAATAACTTTAACTACACGCAACACCGAGTTCAATTGCACCATGACTTTCCAAAAAGTCATTCAAAAGAGGTTATGAATAGTATTAACTAAATTTTAAACTTTATATAATCCTTATAATTTTAGAATCCATATTATGAGTATCTTAGACATAATGCAAGAACAAATTAATTTTCAGTATTGCACTTTTATCAACTTTTAATAGTGAACCCTATTTAAATACAATATTTTAAACTTTTTGACTAAATGGAGACATCAAAATATTAAAATGAAACCTCCCACGCTTCCACGGTACGCTTTATTTGAATAATACAGTAGCGTGTGTTGTACGCAACTTTGAGTTTTAACACACACCACAACCAATCAAACTAGCTGTTATGAATAGTAATACCTAATTTTTGAAATTATATATATTTTATATTTAAAAATGGACTTAATTTTTGGATTCGGAATATCTAATTTTTTCTAAGGTGAAATTTTGGTAATTTTCGAATAACTTTCCTATTTTGATAAATAGTGAAAATAACTAAATTTTAATTAAAAACAACTTTTTTAATCAAAATAATTAATAGTGATAAATTATGAATTTGAGTGGTTTTAAATTATATTTATAATATATTTTTACCATTTAATATAATTTTGGTCATTGTACACAATTTTACAATTAAACCGAACATAAACAAGTGTCAATCTTTTGATAGTTATTATCTCTTAAAAACACGCTTTTTGTTTTGACAGCGGGAATTAATTTTAAATTAATTTCTACCACTTATGTGTTTTGAATTTAGAAAAATGAATTCCATATTTGGAATCAGGATGTTCAAATTGTGTAAATTGGTAACTTTTATTTTTAGACATTTTGAATAATTACTGCGGTAAAAATTTTACTTACCATGGTTAAGGGTAAATCCGGTAAATAAGGGTTAACAAATAATATTACAATAATACTAAATTACCCTAAAACGTGTCCTAGCCTTATTGGTTGATACATTTTCGGACATAGGCATATTTGGGTCGATTTGGGGTCCCCATGGTGCCACTTTTAGGTGATAGGGACACTTTATTTTAAATAAGTTAAAATGAATACAAAAATGACACAAGAATATATCTTCTAGAAAATAAAATTTTACATAGGGTTATATATGTTGGATTTTAGATTATAAATATTCAATAGAAAGATAAAAATATTTCCTACATAATGATAGTTTATTTATAATTTTTAGACATTAAATAATTTAATTTATTTGTGACACAATGATGATGCAGTAATTACTATAATAGTGAAAAATCAAAATAATTGATATTATAAATACCCAAATAAATATAATATGAAACTTTTAATGAATTAAACTAATTTTCTAGGATAATATGATATATTATGATTGATTTAATTGACTTTATTCGAAGTAATCAACCTGTTATGAGTTTCAAAAAAATCAACTGTTGAATAGTGTCAAAATTGACATAAAAGAGTTCTTAAAACAAATATTATATTATTAATTGATATTAAATTCCAAAAAATCTAAGGTTCGGCCAAGATACTTATATCATTATAGGTTCATCATTAATGGACCACTTGGGGGTCGCTTGGATGTATATGGTATGTTTAGTCACCATATAATATAAAAATACAAAGAGACATTGTAAAAGTGAAACTAATTAACTTGGAGTTAATACATAAAGATAAGGTTAATATAAGTACCCAAACCTGTCTAAATTATATTGGTTGAGTTGTTTTCGACCTATCCCCATCTTAACATTTAAATAATCAACTTTAGAGCCATTAGAAACCGAATATGAATTTATTATAAATTAATATTTCTAGCTTTTCCAAAGGTGCCCCTCACCCCTCTTATAAAAGGGCACTCCTCCTTCTCATTTCTTCACACCTTCAAAGCCTTTTGGTTGGGCCAGACTCTGTCCAAATACTCTCCCAACTTCCCTCACTACAACCTAGAGGCATTAGTTTGATCAAAAAGCCAACCTATGGAGCCCCTTTGATCAAATCAAAAGGAAGATACCGAAGAAGAGGAGGTTAACTTACCCCAACCAAGGAAAAGTGCAAGGTAAGGGGTTTTCATCTCACTCCTTATTCCTGTGAGATTCATGCCATATTGTCACCATCACCTATTGTGTGGTTTATGTACTGCCCATAATTATATTCTTTGTGTAATACACTCTAATTTATGTGTATGTACATATTAATTGTATGATACCTCTTTTGTGGGTTGTATGTTTCATAAGTTACCAAATTGGTAAGGGTTATTTCGCAATCTCTTCATTATCCGAGGTTTTTAATACGTAATAATATACTGAGATCTCTTTATCATCCACATCCATGTTTCTTAAAAATGAATTTCAAAACATTTTTACTATTTACTAGAATATGGATTAAAGTCATTTATACCCTTGTTTGACTTTTTATAAGAGGTTTATAAAGGAATTTTTCCGTCGTTTTCCAAACAAGGTGCTTTTTAACCTTTTTGACAAAATTAAGGTAAGAATGTTTTTTTTAACTTATACGGCGGGTGTGGCTATTTTCCATCGTTATAAAATCGTCAATGTATCCCTTACAAGATAATAAAAATAATTTCAAAAAAAAAATTTTATTTCATAAATATAAGACTCTTAAATAATTTCAAAATAGAAAGAGATATTTTTCTAAAATAGTCTTTATTTCATCTATGTCAACATCCTTTGATGGATTTTAATCTTATTTGAAGTTGATTTATTATGATACAAAACATCCATATTTTATTGAAGGTTTTGTGATATTTTTGACTGTGGATAAGTTATTCTTATGTCAGTCATGGTTTTTGTTTAAAGTATTGACATTTCATAAGTTATTTGTAATCTGAATGTTTATGTTATATGTCAACCTTTCATTCATATGAATGTGTTAGACAAGTATGTTCCGGGTTGGGGACTGGTAAAATTAAGCCCTCTGGTTTGGTCTCCGGTTATTAGAGGAACTCCGGTTTGGACTCCGGTTATTAGAGGCACTCCGGGTTGGTGTCCGGTTATTAGAGGCACTCCGAGTTGGGTTCCGGTTACAGTTAGCCCCAAGGTCTTGGGACGAGGCCTTGACAAAGAAATTAAAGTTCATCATTATGTATTCCGTCATTATGAAAGTGGTTATTGATTTTGCATGAGATTATTCGATTAGTAGAATATCCATGTGAATAAGTAAATGGAAATATTTCATTTTATTTATGCCATACCATGTTGAAAGTTCAAGTTTGATAGGATTTTGTTTTAGTTATACATTGACTTAAATGTTTATTCTTAGGTATGAAAGTTTCCACTATATTGTTATCATTACTGGGAATTTGAGCTCACCCCTTTTCTATGTTTTATTTTTCCCAGGAAGTGAAGAAGTAAATTATGAATGACCTGCAGGGATATTATGAGGGGTTAATAGTGTGTACATTGGAGACAATATGTTGTTGTAGTAGTTTTTCACTTTATGATGTAATGTAAAAATTTATGAATATATCTAGTGTTTCGAAGGCTACTAAACCAATCGGTCTTTCGAAATTTGATCTTTCTTGTGATCATGCCAATGTTATGTAATAATGCACCGACTCTGGGTAACTAGGGTCGGGGCGTTACAGGAGAGATATACTTGGGATAAATAACATTTTTATTACAAAACAATATGACAGATTTGAAAATATTTTTATGATTTAACAACCATCCCCAAGAAACTATGGTTATAAATCATTGATTATATATGCTTAAATTATTCAATTTATGAATGGTGAATCAATTTTTATAGGATTATACCTTATGAAACTTGATTTTTTTGACCCATCCCAATGGGGACAAGGCCATGTCTACCCTAATACCATCTATAATAGGACACATGCTAGTGACCGACTCCAAGTACGAAATTATTTGAGATTAGAGACCTTACCCTAATATAATTACACAAATGAACAAATATTCAATAAAATTAAATATGGAAGGTTAATACAACCAATAACCATGAATCCATACATCTAAAATACAACCTTCAGAGTATGAAAAATATTAATGGAAATAAGTGACATAATACAATCCCACCAAAAGAAAATGAAATTTTTTATCCTATAATGTAGGGAGGATTTATAAAAATGAAACCATTGAAACACCTCTTATTCCATCTTCATAAATAATTTTTACCTAGTCCTGTCCTTTATAGGAATCATTAAAACGGTTGATCTTCTATATAAATCACAACATGTGGAGGGAAAACCCATATAGTTTTTATTAAAAAATAAAAGTAGGACACCATGATATCACTAAAAATATAGGATCAAGAATAATATTCACCATATAATATAGATATCTCTCCAATATATATTACTTGAATATATATATAAACTCATATAATACTCACAGTCTCAAATAATGGTCATAACCACAAAGATAGCCTTGGATTTTTTCATTAAGAGTATATATAACAATAATCTGATAGAACACAAAAAATGTGTCATATTGCACAAATTATTTATATCTGATATGTCACACTTCTTAGGTCTCACTATAGGAATGATACCATGGATTTATAAAGTATTTGATTCATAGATGGGGATCACACTTATTCCCTTGGGGTAAACCAATAACCCAATCTTGATTAAACTTCTTAATAGGGGATTGCAACTTAAGTAGTGATGGTCATGATGATACCAATTACACAACCTAATGAAATGTTAATGATAATGGATCACACTCTAGGCCCCATAGGTGAATTCCAATTACTGCATGTCTGATCAATGATCTATAAAGGAGGTCACTGTCCAACACACGTGACATGATTCTGTAACAACCCTTAGGGAAATGATCATGAACATCTAAAAAGTAGGTCTGTAACAGCACTGAAAAGATGTTATGATAACGTTTTCGATTGTCAATGCCAAAATAAGCAAAAATAGGGAACCTTTAATCATCGATTTTTTAAACCTGATAAAAGTCACCCTAAATTAGTAGTTTTATCACTGGTAAAGGTTAAACATTATTAGGGGTTTTATTTAGAAGTGATAAATAGTACGCTTTCTAATTACTTTATTTTTCGCACTAATGAATGTATCGAATAAAATGAAAAAAAATAGAAAGGGTTTTATTAAAAAAATATTTAAATTTTTTATTAAATAAATAATTATTGATAACAACTGAATAATTTGATTATAATATATATAAATTATAAATACTAAAAAATATAATATAATAAATATTTATAAATAAGTAAAATTTATATTAAATTGTTTTTAAAGAAAAATAAGAAAAATATTAAACATCTTATTATTTAATTAATTATTGTTAATATTAATAAATTGTATATATTTAATACATATAAATATTTAAATATATTGAATTTGGATTATATAATGAAAAATACTTATTATTTACATTTAATGGTAATTTATTTATAGAATAGTATTTTATAATTACCAATTAATAAGAATTAAAAATAATGACCAATTTCATCGAGTAATATACAAAAATGATTGTCTTTTGAATTTTAAATTTAACATTTATTAATCATTTGTTTTATTTATTTCAAAAACATATAAATAATTAAGGCATTTTTATATAAAACAGACACATAGAAATATTTACATAATTAGTGAAATCTTTTATTGAAACACATACACCTAATATTTCTGTAATTTATTAATATTTTAGTATTCATTTTTTGAATTTCAATATAACATCATAAATTTAGTATCTCATGGCTTTAAAAATTAATTTATTTTATTATCAATTATATTATAGGTAGTTATTAATTCATTTTTAATTTTTTTAATTTTTTAATTTTGATTATTTGTTTGTGTGTTTTCGATAAATTTATATTATTTATTTATACTTATTTTTTCATATATTATAATATTTTGAAGATATATTCATCTTTATTTCCATTTATATCTTCATATTTTTAACAATTTATATTTACATAATAAATCATATAATTTTTTTAAACATTGTTAAAGTGAACTCATTTTTAAATATTCAATTTCATTCCGTTTTAACATGCACATACTTAATATTTAATATTCATTAATAATTTTAATAACATAATTTAAAATAAATGTAAGTAAATATTTATATTTGTAAACATATATTAGCTGTAATTATAAAATTATATAGTTATAATTATAAATAAATAAATATTAATTTTTCATAGGTAATTATAAAATTATAGAAATATAATTATATTTAAATAAAAATGAATTAATTTAAAATAAATTCATTTAAATTTGTAAAAATATTTATTTTATTTATATATTTATTATATATATATATTTAAAATTTTATAAATATATATAATGATATATATAGCCGTCAATGACGTACCTGATTGCTAAAGCCTCTAGCGTGGCCTTTAGGAGATCTTGGGTTCAAGCCCTGTTGGGTGCATGTATTCTCACAGTATTATATAGGTGGTGACATAGACTATGACATTTAGAAGTGGTGACGTAGGCATGGAAAATATAGGATGTGCATTCATGAAACTGCAACAGGCTTTTAGGCCATGCAATGGGCATCAGGCCCACTGGGCCAGTGAACCATGTACTAAATAATTAAGGCATGATGGGTGGGTGATCCTCTAGGGTTTATGGCTCAACTATTTGTCCATTGTGAATGGTGTGTGTGAATTTGAATATAATTGTACCCCCAAACACATAACATATAAAATGATATAAATATTAAAATAATTAAATATTATTTTCTAAAAAAATTATATATTTAAAAAAATATAATTATATATTTAAATAATTGTAAACATATAATATGTATATTTAAATAATAAATATAATAAATATATTTTTATTTATATATATTTATTAAATATATATATATATATTTATTAAATATATATATATATATGTTTATTATATATATAAATATATATTTATACTAGTTGTTCTATTTATAACTATAATTAAAAATGTTGAACCATCACTTATGTAATATGAGCAGATAAAAGGAATCATTATAATTTTTTTACAACCGATAAATACTCATTTTATCATGAATGATTAAAATAAGTTATGTATATTGTATCTCTTTTAGTATTTTTTGGAATATCAAATAAAAGTGCCATGGTCTATTTTAGGAACCCTAACCATCACGAACCATTCACAAAATCCCAATCATTCCACAGAATCTTCATGATTTCAAGGATCCTTATTGTTAATTCTAATATAGAATAATGGGTATAATCACTTCTCCAACAAATTTCAAGGCATGATTCCAAGGCTCAAATGATTCAAGGGTCGAACGAATTCAAGGCTTGAATGAAATCCAGACTGGTGACATCTTTAATTTCTATCAGATGATTCAAGGCTTTAATCCAAGGTATGTTATTTTTCCTTCCACCAATGTAATTTATTTATTTTCTTGAAAAATTTATTTTTGATTCGTATCATTTTTCATCAGGTCATATGATTTTTATACCAACATTATTTCTACTATTCATGAAACAACAATTACATCACAGACTATATAATGATATATTCTTTTCCTTCTAAATTTATCAAGAATCTGATATATATTGGTGAAAATATATGTAATGAATTAGTGACCAGTAGACATGTACAAATGAGGTTCTCTTAATTTATTCATCATGATGGATGTGAGAGAAATGTGTCACTCTATTCAATTGAGGAATAGCTCCTTCATTTTGAAATAAAAAAGTAATCATAATGCACATGTTATAGTAATGTACTAGTTTCTTACATGGGGCTAACATTTATAGGCGGTTAAGTGAATTATATTTATCATTAAATAGAGTGATAATTATATTAGGAAAACACATTATTAAAAAAACATAAACATATATATTGTAAATACCCCAAGGATTGATCATTTTTTCATAAAATACTATTTTTATAATATTATATTTTCATTATTGATGTTATTTTATTGGCATCAATTTTCAAATTCCCCTATATTTTTCGGTTTTTATATATATTCATTATAACATATTCAAAATAATGTTATAGGAATAGTGGGTGATTATAAATATAATCCGTAATGGAATGACCTTGACCATCAACAGTTATGTACTAATGAGAAATGTAAATATTAATTATTACCACACCATAACATTTGTGTCATATACTCAGCCAAATAATCAAAAATCAAATTCATTATAACATTTTGAACCAAATTCTTAATACTAATTCTTAAAATTGAATCACCATTTAGAGAATTATATATATATATATATATATGATTAAAACATAATACATATAATGAGATTATAATTATAAATGGGTGAAATGAAAAGATTATCATAATGCATTTATTTATTCATTGAGTGTCCATATATATATCCTAGTGAATAAAATCCATTGGTTTTATTCATTAAAATATCTAATTTATTATTTTAGTTATTTATAATATCCATATACTAATTAGTAAACAATACTTGTCAATTTTATCTTGTAATCATAAAATCATCTCAATCCACCATTTTAGTCAGTATTTAAATTTATATGTATCTAATATGATCAAATTTTAAATACCACAAATCAATTTCCTCAATCAATACTAATTAAACTAAATTTTTACTAACCACAAATTATAATATTGTTCGACTTATATTCTATACCACTATACAAAAATTCAATCTTTTAAATGAAAACCTAATCATTACTACATCTAAAAAGTAACGCCATTTCCTTCATCACACATATAATAAACACTATGATTTTTTTACATATAAATATCTAAAACAAATGATTCTTTATCATTTCCTTTTATTCCGAACAACATTTAAATGAAAAAATATCATAATAGATCCAACTTATCAAAAATTATATGTACCCTTTGAGCATTTCAAAAATATTTAAGGATCGATGTATAACAATCATGTGAGACAAAAAACCAAAATCTAAATTAAATTTTTGACTACTAATGTAGATAATGTCTTCTCGACATGTTGATGTTACCAATCCCGTGGAATAACACACTATAACAAATGAAATCCATTGGGATGATGTGAACGTAACATTATGATATTGTTTCCCAATTTTAATATAAAATTATATAATGAAACATTGAGTTAATTTTCATTATTATGTAGATAATTCATTTATTTTGGAATATTTATGTCCATCTCTCATTCCTTTTTACAAAAAACATCATTATGCTTCTTCACCATAAAAAAACACTTCACCACTTTAGTGTTGGAATTGATCAGTTTTCATCAAATTCCTTCATCTACCTTTGTAGATAAGAAATGATGATACTCCTTCATAATCATTGTGGATATATTAGTGTTTTCATATTAATATCAGTGTCATTATAAATAATTTTTTCTTCATACTTATGATTAATTTATTTTTTTATACAACTCACATAAGAATAGTTTTCTTGCACATTGGGAATATTTTGTTTGAGTTGTGGGGGCTTGTTTCAATCTAACCATGCTCGGAGCTTAATGGAAGCATTATATTTAAGATTTAAAGCTATATTTATGTGATTATTTATTTTTTAGGGAAATTGAGAACATGTTATATTAAATATATTTAATATATTTTAAAAATTAATTCTAGGCTCACCAATACTTGGAATCTAATTCCATATCAGTTCATATCTCTGAATAAAATCCATTAAATAGTCTAATGTATAACATAAGGAAATATATGATGATAAATTCTCTCTACCATGGGATTTTACTTCATGAAATGCAATGAAAAATATTGTACGAAGAAATATGTGTACTGGCATGCATTTGTGTCTCCCGCTCACATGAACTATGTTGAGGATTATTTTTCTCCCACCCAAAATGCATAACATAATTAATCACCCAAATAGAAAACTCTCATTAATCCAAAATCACTAATGGGTTCTCTACCAAAGTATCTACATCCTTATTTTCCATATCTATCTATTAGATAACATGCGATGATTATTGTATGTACCTCCTTTACTAAAACATGGGGAAGATTTAATATACCTAGTGTAACTGTAGAGGTAGAGCTAAATGGTAATAAGAAAATCTACAACTATTCCATATCTAGAATGTTCCAATAAATATAAAAGGTGACTTCCAACCCCAGAAAATTATCATGACCCCACATATTTGTGAGTACCTGGAATTCCATTGTGTCCCTCCTAAAATGCCCAACGACTCTAGTTTTTGTCTGTATAAGACTTCGTTTGGAATTGTATAGTCTTGATCAATTCATTGATGATTTGAACCTTCTCTATAGTTTCTCATAATAATTATTTTATTATTATTGTTTGATATCATAGATCAGTCTGGTAGAGAGGTGACCATCAGTGTGACATATATAAGGACTTGAATGGTATAATTAGGATGGTGTAATAGTAGTTACTGTCTCATTAATACACGACCAAGGGTATTTTGTCCTGCAAAAAATTTCCAAAATCTTAACTGAAATATCAAAACATTCCTCCATAACCTGAATTCTTTAATCATTATAGTTTTAATTATTGAAGTGAAATGTAATGAGGAATAGAAACTAAATCCCAAAATCTTCATGTAAACCCATCCATAAATGATATGTGCATCGATCATCATTGAATGAAAATACATTTTATAGAACTCCATGGATATAAAACTACATTTTCATGTCAATTTGCATCATGCTCTCCAATGATTTATTCTTTCGAATATCTTGGATGTTATCTAACAAGGTTATTTGGTATATGATCACATATATATCATTTTCCCCCAATAAATCCTTGGTAACTAAATCATAAAGTCCATATATATCTCATCCCACTTAACCTCTATCACATCAAGAGGTTGATAATAAATTTTTGGATACATGTGCTCATCCTTCACTCATTGACAAGTGAGGCATCAAGAGATAAGAATTATAACGACTTCTCCATCCATGGCCAATTAAATAGACAGTGAAGGTCTTGGAATAACTTCACCATATATGGATGTAAAAGCATGGTATATTTATGAAACTCCACTAGAACCCCATCCAAAAAATATCACGGGTACCATCATGCATCATCTTAAAAGTGTTATGTTATACCCACTGTTAATAAACCCATCAGAATTACGTCTAATGGATAAATGATAAAATAGAGAGGAATAGTATGTATTCTGATAATGTACCACACTAATAGACTGTACAATAGGACATGTAATAACTATTTACTAGAGGTATCCTCTATATCCGCCTCAATAATTTATAACTACAATGAGTTCAACTACACTGATTCTTCACTTATTATTTACAAGAAAGAGCTTTTAAAAAGAGAAACTCATCACACAATCCATTTCCTAGGAGTACAATCAATATCTAATTCACAATACTTGTATAATTATAGCCATTAAATATTCCAAATATTAATATCCATATGAGAGAAGATATACATGAAATTGTTAACTTCAGAATACATGATAAATATATCTCCCATAAGGTAGAGTATCAACATCATCCGTGTGATGAGTATGGATTCTAGCTCATTATAAAGGTTCATGTAGTTCATGTCTTGTGGTCTCAACTAATTAAAACCAGATGAAATCATTGGTTGTCTCTGTATCAAAACACATCTATGCCAGTTCCCTTATGCATCTTATAACACGATGTACTCTAAATCCTTCTCAAAAAATATCACGATGGTAGTAGTCTTAAAATTAAAATAAGAAATAAACTAATCTATTTAAATGAAATAATATTAAATTATAATACATTTTTCTCCCTATGTGAAAATTTAATATAAATTTAAAATATAAATGTAAAATTTTGTCGTTTTCTTTACTTAATATAAAATAAATTTCATTATCCAGGTTATATGGAACCAAATTGACGTATATAAGAATTTTGGATTGATATGGTCAAATTAATCCCATTTAATGAAATAACATAATGTTTTGATGACTTTATAACCTTATATTATATTATTTACCCTTTTTATCGATTTTACCCTTATTCATGTGACAAATATTTATCACGATTACTATTTTTAACTGGGGGAAAATAAAAAGTACTTATTTAATTATGTTTTTAAATAAATATTAAAAATACCTTATAAATTTATCCTACTTAAATATTTAAATATATTTGTGTTTTGAAACAATTTTAATTTAAATCTTTAAAATGATACAAAAACAGGTTTTTGAAAATGTGTTTTTAAGGAAAAAATTAAAATTTTATGAGAAATAATATTTGTCATAATATTGAATAAATTATTTTATTTTAAATAAAATATAATAAATTATACATTAATAAAAAATCCAAAATAGGTTGACAGAATTATTTTATATCATTTAATGAAATGAAATGACAGTATTTGAAAAATCATTATTTTCACTATTTACAAATAAATTATTTATTTTAAGAAATACCAAAATATCAATCAATGAAAATTTTGATATACTGAATTAAAAATGATGTTATTTGTGATAAATAAAATTTCAAAATGTGATTGAATTATTTTATAAAATACATGTCTAAATTGACGTAAAAACCATTTTTGAATAAATTAAAATTTTTAAGCATAAAATGAGTTCAATAAAAAATGAGACCATATTCAATATAAATTAATCTATAATTTTTTTGAGTATGACCAATATATATATATATCATAATTATTTTACATATATTCCTACCTGAAAATTCAATTTAATTGTTATACTATTCATAGTTAAATGATAATATTTTTAAAATATATCCCAATTCATTTATCGCTGGGTGTTTCATGTTAAGAATATATAAAACATATTATTATTTGAAAATATCTATTCAGGTTGTCACATATACTCAAAAAATATAGTTTTCTAGTTTATCTATTGAGTAATATTCATGGATTGTGGTTAAAATAATGTTATAGGGGATAATTGGTATACCAAAATATTTGACACCATATATATGTTACATTTTATTTTGAAATAAAATTTCGGAAGGATTTTATAGCCATCCAAACATGTCATGAAATATGTAGAATAAATAGGTATTAACATATATTAATGGAACTATTTATTTTTATTTTAATTATGAAAAATACCCATCAAATCATATTTCTAATAATAATAATTATTATTATTATTATTATTGATATTGGTATGGTGGAGATGGAAAATCTACATGTTGAGGAGTATTATTTATTTTTCGAAGTTGAGTTACGTGAGACTACGATAAGATTAATTTTGTTGGATTGAGAGAAATGGATGATGATTATAGTTTATAAATCCCCTGACTTGAAGGGATTAATGTGGATATGGTCCCACCATTAAGAAAAGATGGTGGATTTCTCTAAATCATTGATGATTGGTCATTACTAATAATGTGTAATATATTTCAAAAACAATCATGGTAATAATTCATTGTTGAAATATATCCCTAATAAATATAACTTAATTTGAATGATTTTAGTGCTTTGTGATACATCATTAGAGTTTGTTTTTGAAAAAGGTAAATTCTTTTGGAAATCATGACAATGATTCTATTGAATGATTCCATATAACACTTTATTAGGCTATCTGATTTAATTATCATCTAAAATTCATGTTTTTTCTTTGATGTTTACCCTATTTCAATATATTGTTTTGAAAATGGATATAAAACAAATGATACATTCTTTTAAACAATGAATTATTTATATTCTATTTAAAATTTAGGATAATGAATGATACCTGAAGAGTTTGTATTGAAGTCAAAATCATGGTGAACTCTTCCATTTAATTGAAATTAATGTTTCCAAAAATAAAAATTTGAACATTGAAGGTCCCATATAATATTATATATTCCATGATTATTTTTAGAATTAATTATTGTTGGAGTATAGAGAAACCCAACATGATATAAATTAATTAAGACATTTTTTGAGTTTTTCTCAATTAAATAATTGTCAATTTTTTTCTCTTAAAAAATTTTGGGTTCCTCTCATAAACATTGTTCTAACATATTCTATTGTGTTTTTATAACTAGGAAAGGTGAGGATTTAATTGAATACACTCAAAAAAATTCATTAATGAGTTTTGGATGTGTTTTAATATTTTATTTGTTTAAACACACTCATTAAGGATTTGGAGACAATTCAGAGTTATCAGAATATGGAAATGATGTGTTTTTGGTGATTAAGTTCATAATGATTTGATTAGTATATTAAATTCCATAAATTCTACTGTATAAGGGTGAAATTATTTCCTTGTAAGATTTTACCTCACCACCAAAATAATAATTAATAAATTATCCAAGTCCATGAGAGATAATATTGTGTGATGGATGGATGGTTGTATCATGATGTCAATGAAAACAATTTAATATTAATCAAGTAACAGTAAACTGAAAATATATAATAGTACAATATTTACTTCCATAATGAAGGGATGGTGGTTATTCCTTGAAAATGTCATATAATGGTTAAAGGTAATATGCGCACACTATAATTTCATTCATATAAAAAGAATTATTTTGTTAGTTTGGATCCACGTTTCCTCATGTTTTAATGTAGTAGTCAAAACTAGAATGGATTAGATCACCCCATTGTGTACATTCAATAATAATTATATGTCTAATTTAAATGTGGAGTTTAATTGATAATTCCATAGAGTCTATAGCACTATATATGATGTATTTATGAGATAAATGTAGACATGAAAACAAGACCATGATGATTCTTGTGATGTTGTAATGGTGATTAGTGGTCTTTTCGAATTAATTTCCTCAAAATTCATAGCGATAAATTTCACTAGAATTAATAAAGTAAAATTATAATGATTTTATAACCAAAAAATAGAAGGTGGTCTCATCCATACCATATATTGATCAATCATATAAAAAATATGTATCTTACTAATTTTCCTTGTGAGTTATTTGGTATGATTGGAAAATATTTTAGGGGAATAAAAAATATCATCATAGTATCCACTTTCAAGATTCACATGATGAAAGGAAAGTACATATTGGTTAATTTATTAAATATTTTCTGTTTTATTTTTTACTTGGAGTTAAAATACTCCTTCCATATTTATTAATGTTCTTATTTATATTTAAATCAAAATATTGGTAGATGTATTGTAATTATTTCACAATAGAAATTTTTAGCATCATAACCTGTTTAGCCTATCCTTTTAATTAGTCATGTATTTTTGGTATTTGTCTCATTGGTTTTCTCACAATAATATCATTTTCATGAGTTCCATACATAGTAATAGATTATAGTAAATTATTTATTTAGTGTTTACATATATGGTCAACCTCTAATTCTACCCCTATACCAATGGTGTTTACACTCTCATGGGCATAACGTTTTCTATCAATTTAGAGTCCCAAATTCCATTCCATTAAAATTATGGTAAATCCTACAAATCCTAAGTATAAATTATGAAATTAAATACTTTTAATTAATTATAAAAACAAATAGTAGTAGTTATAATTAATTTTATATTATATTATCATCTTATCAGTGCATGTTTCTTAAATAAAATGTATACCAAATTTTTTCCCCAATGCATAACATAATACATTACCTTTCAAAAAAACATATGCATCACTTAATTATCATAAATACAATTTTCTCTATTTAATTTTTGTTGTTATTCATAATAGAGTTTATATTCTCTTAACATTAATACCAGAAACCCACCCCTAAAGATTATATTTCTCCCAAATGATATAATAGTTCTTTAATGTAAGTATTCAGATTTAAATTATTAATCTTGTTATAATATTTAAGTATATTTCTTAATTTTTGTTGTTGTTCAAATTCCAAAAATATTCACATTCTATAATTAATACCACATTAAATATAAACACAATGTATAATAGATATGCTATATGAGTTTCCAAATAATAAAAGATAGTAATATAAAGATGGGGGATTTCACAAACCACCTCATGATGAGGATAGTGATTAAATAATGATACTATAAAAGTGCTTCTATAAAACACATATAAGAAGTAATTATGTGATAAAATTAACCATTTTTTTATTTTTACTAATATATTCTATGTGGAAAATTCATTTTTTGGTTTTTCCTTGAAAACATAAAACATGATTTCATAATTCATTGAAAAAAAATATATTTTTTAAATGTAGAACAGTCTTTTTCATAATAAATCATCATAGGAATTTTTACTAAAAAATATTCCCTCAATTTTTGTTCTCCATTTCAACACTTCATTTTTCTTTATAGCTGAAATAAATTCAACATTAATTTTTCTTATATATGTACTTTCATTTTCAAAACTAATCGTGATAATAAATTTGTTCTATATAATGAAATATCACTAAATTTACATAATTTATCCCAAATATCATTAACCTAATATATATATATATATATATGAATAATATAATATATAATTTAATTTTCGAACAAAAAACTAAATTATAATCCTAGTTACCATGAATATACTCTATAAACATTTTCATAATAGTTATATATTCATTATTGGGATTTCAATAAAACCTCACTACTGAAAATGTGGAACAAACTCTGTTTGTGATTTTTTTCCACATAATTTATACTCATTGAAATTTTATGACACACTCTATTATTTATATCTTTTATACCCGTATTTTTTAAATTTATTATTGTATAGAATTTTATATTTTAAACTTTACTTCAATTACAAATGTCAATAATTTTCAACCATCCAATTTCATATTGTTCATAATAAATTAAAGTATATTCAATCATTAAACTATCCTTATGCTTGAGAAAATTAATAATATATGAAATCGTTGCATTCAAAAACTACTAGAACATCAATTTATTAAACTATTGTAATGATTAAAATATTCATTCTAGAAGAATTATATCATTATTAACAAGGGTACCAAAAATTTCACTTCATTTAATGATTTATATAGTCATTATAGTCAACATATTGTATATTAAATTATATCTTACAAAAATAAGATTCAAAATTAGTATAGCTAATTTATGGTATAATATTATGCATATATAATGCTTTCATAAATTCATATAAATTTACATGATAATTTATTATTTGAAAACTCATCTTTTGATCAAAATACAAATCATCTTTAAGTACCCATTCAATAATAAATTATTCTTATATATTTTATATAATTTAAACTATATTATAATATAAACAATCATGAAACGTTTAATTTAATAATGTTTATGCAACTATTTATTTTTTATTCTATATAAAAGCTTTTGATTTTAGATTGTATTAATAAAAATCCATGATATGTTTTATGTAACACCCCCATATTCATTGTGTTTATTCATAAACACCCTTATTGATATTATTAAATTATGTTATTTAATAGTTTTAATAGGACATCATGTATTATTTTAATCTATATTAAATTGATATTGATTTTTGTATTAAACCCATGATTTATATTTTAGTTCCTTTTAATATGTTTTTTCACTTCAAAATTGATAATATAATAAAAGAGAGAACACACAAGAATATTTCGATCTGTGTTAGTGGTTTCTTAACTCATATAATTTTTTTATTATCAATATTTCCACAAATAGTTATATAATGAGTATAATATTAACTCTACTAAAAATATTCATTCTTCTTACAAATAATTAAATATGATATGAAATCCAAGTACATTTTATCAACATCATCATTATTTAAATTGAAATTATTCCACAATCATTTATTTGAAATCAATGTGAGATATTTTCAACCTTCACCAGTTTTTAGTTTTTATACAATTCACTTATATAGCTTACCCCTGGTTGTGGTCCCATAGATAACTCATTTTATAATCATATCACAATGTTTCCATTAGTACCCTTCCTTGTACTATATAAATAATCATCCAAAAAGTCTAAAAAATTTCAACATTCTATTTATTAAATTCCACATTTCAATTGCATTTTTTACTCTACAAGACATTACAAATACCTATATCTATTGTTATGTTCTACATTCACAACATATTCCCATAAATATTTTGGAATTATATGTTCAATAACAAATTTTATTATTTTGAAAATATCCATTTTATTTTATCAATAAAAATATTATTTTTAATAATTTTTATCACTAATAATATCCCACGTTTAATATTGTTTATTATAAAATATTTTTCCACCATAAAAGAGGATTACAAAATTCCATTATATGAGGTGAAAAAATATTTTAAATTACTTTTTCATTTTTATCTCTCATATAAAACCTTTTGATAAACTCTTTCGCATTCATTTCATCATAATCATAATGAAAAATATCACCTAATAATGAACATGAAAATAAAATAACATAAATCATGAGTTCAAAAACATGTCATCTAATTAGGAAAATTGATATGAAAAAAATATTGAATATGTGAATGCTATTTTACATTAATTTGTACTAAATTTGAATATTTTTAAATCTCATTTATATAATTTATTTCCTTTAAAAATAAAAAAAAATTCTATATATAGAGTTTAATTTGTATTTTAATTATTATTGATGATTTTATTTGTATAGGATAAAGCCCCCAATGATAAATAATATCATCCATTACCACTAAATTTTAAAAAATAAATTACTTCTAAGAACATATTTGTGTATTATATTTCACATATGTTTTTGAAAAAAAAAATCAAGCGAATAATTAATAGGTCATCTATGTTTACTATTTCTTCTCATAATCCTACCTCAATTAATATTGAAATAATAAATTATGATTAACAATAAATGACCTAATATAAATAAAACGTGATGTTTATTAATTAGATGAATTATACAAACCATATCATTCCTTATTACTATAATATTCCTTATTAAATGCTTTTAGTTTTATCAAAAATATATTCCCCCTATGAAAAACAAATTTAATAGTGTCATCATACCTAAAATATATCCATTATTGATGAATATGAATATCAATAAAAATCAACCCATCACCATGTATTTAACAATTATAAATATTCAATATCGTCCAAAAAATAAATAGTATGGATATTTTATTCAAAACTATAGTTCCGTTTTAATTGATTGATAGTTTGATCCTTAACTCAATTTCCCTGAATACAAAATAATTATATTTTCAAAAAAAATTATATTAGATATTTCTAAATCATAACCCACCTGATTATTGTTATCACTTGAAAATAGTGCTATCAAGTCGTCAATTACACTATAATTAATCATAGTATATACCATTTTATCCACATCATATAGACTAATTATTTACCCAAATTAAAAAAACTAATTCCTATTTTTTTTTAAAATTGTTTCCGACGATTTGAAAAACTATTAAAAATTTCATTCTAAATGGACACCATCATAAAATGGTAAAATTTTACTCCTACTTTTCCACGTCAGGAGTCGGTATCACAACCATGTCTTACAGTATACACTTGGACCTCCTCCACGTGTTATCATAGGTAAATATTTTATACAAAATAAGGTTTTGTATAACATGGACTCTTAGGATATTCTATCTGAAAAATGATTTCACCAAAATTATGGTACATGATTTTATTGTGTTTCCTAAACCCATTTTGGGGTCCAAAACATTACTACATAGTTAAATTTTTTTCATTATATAATCCACAAAATATTAATATGCATTCTCTACACTTAATTAACATTAAAACTATCTAACAATATAACGAATAAGTGGAATTGTAATTACTCCACATTTTGTAGATGTTTAAATAAAACAATAAGAAGGGTTTAATGTACAAGGGGGAGATATATTGGGTTGTACAACTATGGTAGTAGATTATACCATAATTAGTATTGTCTTAATAATCATCAGATATGTTATCCCTATAAGATTCTAATCCATATAAACATGTTATATATTTAAATATTTATTTATAATAGGTATAGTGGATCCATGAAAACAAACATATCATTAATTCACCATAAATAATAAAGAACACTACAACTGAATCCAAGATGATTTGTAACAACCAATGTCTTTAAATATTTAAATTTAACATAAATTTTTATTTTCAATGGAAATTAAAAGTGGGGAAAACATATTTAATTTTGAATATTTTTTACCCAATGTGATTTCATATTTAAATTCATTAACCATTATTAATTATCATTTTTAAATATTTAATTAGGGGTTTTTACATCTGAGGTTGGATTTTTATTTTCATTAGATCAAGGGGTTTAGGATTGTTAAAAAGGTGTTATAACATGTAGTTTGGAATTTAAGATAAAACCTAGTTTATAGTGGGGATGTATCAGTTATGTGGTGATCCTTGAAAAGGTGAGAGTGTTTTAGTGTTTTTTTGGCTACCTAAGGGTTCTATTACAGTAACATGATAATCCCAAACTATATTTTCATTAAAAAAGGTAACTAATTTCATTTATCACTGAACCAATTGTTTTTATTTTCCACCCATTAAACCATAAATTATTTCAACCAATAATGATCTTCTTCTAGGTCAACCATTTCTCTATCATATTTTTAATTATTGCATTATGGTGTATTCACAAGGGTTTATTATACTAAATCCAATTTCAGTTATCATCCTCTCCATTTTCATAGATTATATATCATAGTTTTATATTTATCTTCAAATTTTTTGGATTCAATTGTTAGAGATTTCAAGATGACATGGTGAAATAACACCTAAACCAACATATATCTCTATGTTAGTCTAATTGAAGTTCTAGTTGGCTGGTTTCCTCTTTCGTCTCACAATTGTATTAGGAATATATTAGTGGTTATTTGATTTTTTTATTGATGGTTTAGGGTAAAATTTAGGATTTTTTCGGTCATTTTATTAGGTCATTAAAATATTGTGATCTTAGGAGTAAGGTATGAATTATTCCTCAATGTCTAAAATGAGATTTAATCATTCATGATTTGAAGTGATTTTATAATTATTTTTATACTCTTTACTGTTGATTTGGGGTTATTGAAATGTGATTTAATAATCAATGTATTAAATAATCTCTTCAATGGTAAAGGTTATCTATCAACTCATCTGGTTAATTTTTTGGTTATGCTGGAAACACATAATTCAAATGTTTTATTAATGTTTATAATAAAACCTCAATAAAATTTTATAAACTACAATATCTTTTTTTATTTAATATAGTTCTTTATACCAAATCACTGACA
Organism: Viscum album; assembly: GCA_963277665.1. Classification (NCBI taxonomy): domain Eukaryota; kingdom Viridiplantae; phylum Streptophyta; class Magnoliopsida; order Santalales; family Viscaceae; genus Viscum; species Viscum album. The sequence goes on from OY728156.1 coordinate 326,243,876, forward strand.
TTAGATGTAATTTCCTGATATGGAATAAATGGGGTAATATACATAATTTTAAATACTAGATTATATGTTTTTGTGTAATATGTTGTTATTAAGGTATTTATATTAGATTCAGTTGTTTCCATTGATTTTTTCATAGTTTCCACTATTAATTTTGTTATGAATGGTACATTCCTATGTTATAATGTTTCATAAACTCAAGATCATTCCATAAATTGGATAATATTTTTCATAATTTGACTTATATAATTTCATCCATAAAATAATAGATAATTCTATATACGTTGTAGAATATAATGGGTGAATTCAATCTATTCCACGATATATTTCCCTTTGTGATAAATATTTCCCATAATATTAATACGTTCATAGTATTGAAATTTTATACCATGGATTAAATTTCAATTAAATGTATATTTTTTTACAAATATATATATTTTATTTTCCTTAAATTCTATTTTATTTATATTTTAATTATCGATACAAATCGATGATTAAGAGTTTCATCAGTGGTGAGGTAATAACTGGGCTAGATTAATTTAATGAAATGATATTGCTCTAAAATATTTATAATTTTGTCATATGTGTTTTTTCATAAATAAAACATTATTATTATAAATACCGACAAATTTCATTTACATGAAATTTAATACTAGTTTCGAAGGGTATTATATTTTTCATTTATGACATGATTGTACGAAGTCAAATATTCAATAGAAGAATTATATTTCATGTAAAATAATGGGGTATAGTTTCAATGTCAATAAAACATAATATAGACCACACCGATTGTCTTTATTTAACATTGGAAATGTTTTTTTTTCAAATCCATTTTACATTATTAATAAAAAATATGGTAATTATTTCATAAATTTGATTTAATGTGAAACACTTATTTCATATAAAAATGAATCTTACATAACTCTTTATTGTTTTATAATTTTTTTCTAACACAAGAGTCAATGACTATACATTGGTTATGACATATACTATTGTTAAACTATTAACTAGTTTTCCACTCGTTCATACTAGATATAATATAAGTAAAAATTAAATATTTTTTCCTTAGATATTGGAGGTCTAATAAATATTTGATAACACTATAAATTATAATTTGTATGATTCTTTACTATAGTTCGGTAACGTATTTAATATACCATTAACTTTATATGTTTGGATTATTTCCTATAATCATGAATTTTTTCTTAACGTTTTCCATGGATTCAGTAATACATTTTCCATAATCATGTGTAACATGGAATATTGTTATGTTTGTATCATAGTTATTGTTTGATATTTGGTATTATATATATAAATGGTCATGATAATTATTATAAACTGTTAATTTATCTTCATATATTTTTAGTATCCTAAAAGGAGTATATATATTATTGGAATTTAAACTATAATAATTTTTTCCCAATGACATACAAAGATTAATAGTATGATTGTTTCACCTTGAAGACTATATATACCATACTATAATTGAAAATTTTAGGACCCTCTATTCCCCAAATCTAGTAAATACTTTCCCCTTTTTTTGGATGGTTTTCTCTTTCATGAATATCATGTAATTATTTATGACAAGCTTAGCTCATAGGAATGGATTTATACTTTTCCCTACCCATAGATACCAATACCATAAAAAATATTAATTAATATATTTTTATAATAACATTCACAATAATACAATTAAAATAAAAATATGTCTAGTTTATTTAGAGTTTTAGATACATAATTACATTATTTTAAATATAAAATAAGAAACATATTTGTTTAGAATGATACATTGTTCTCCTAACTCCCTAATATGGATTAGGAATACCTATGGAAAATATAGAATAAAATGTCTGATCTAGAAATCCTTTTAAAGGAATAAACATCAAAATAAAAAAATATTGGGAGTCAAGAGGCATAACATTATACAATAAAGTAAAAGATCATAACCATGAATACATGTAATAAGGATATGATATCGTATGATCATTTAATCATAAGTATTAGGAAAATTCATAAAGAATGACACCATAATCCTTTTTTAAGGATATAATCAAGGAGAAATAAAATTTTCTACCTTTTGTTATAGACATTGTATTCCTAGGATAACTACTTTCCTAACATTGGGAACTTGGGCTATTACCCATGCAAAACATTTTGATCTAATGAGGCATTGAAATTATGCATTGCATTACATGGCTATACTGGACCCACCAATCATATTATAATATGTACAAGTGTACTTTTTTTAGAGAAATAATAATATAATCTAGAATTAAATGACAACATGATATAAACCATTACAAAAGATGTGTGCTTTAGAATCCATTCTGCAGACATAAAGTAAAGATATATCATATAGATTCTGATGAAAATATGAAAATAATTCATTTTCAAAGATCAATTATGAATAAAAACGTATTATTTCATTATGAGGTTCCAATAATGAAAAAATATTAATATAAATGAAGTTGTAAGATTTAAATCATACAACTTAAATTTTTTTTTGATAATATGATAGGATCATCGAGGAAAAATTAATTTCCTTTAAAATTAAAGTTTTCCAAATAATTTTTTTCAGAATAAAATGTTTTAAAATTATATGTACATGATGAAGAAAATTTTTTATGAGGAGATACTTAACCTGAAAATAAGGCAAGGGAAGTTCTCATAAATCAAGAACACTAGAAAGGGAGAATTTTAAGGGGAATATAAAAATTTATTATAGAAAATAAATTAACATAAAAAACAATTCATATATTTAAATATCATATATATAGACCAAATTAAGGATATAATTTTTATGAATATAATGTAAATTTGGGGAAAATAAATAAAAAAATTAACAAGAAAGAGAAGAATATTGGTTAAGAATATCCATTTTAATGTCATTCAACACATATTTTTTAAAATCCTACAGTATAAAAAGCTTGATAAATACTATTTTAAAAGAGGTGAAGGTAAATTTAAATCTAAAATTAGAAAAAACATAATAAAATAACAAATTAAAAAGTATAACGATACTAGGAAGAGGAATGATGGGAACGGATGGAAACCCATCATTAAAGGTGAAAGAAAATATTATCAACATATGATCAGTCATATGTAGGATTAGAACTCATCAATTAATAATATTTGATTCAAATGATTTTTCTATTGTAAAAATGGTATAATGTATTAAAGGTAATATGAGACTCAATTAGAAACATTATAACTCAATAACGGTGATTGAGATATTAATGATTCTTATATTATGAGGAAGACTGCAATAACATATGAGTACTTATAAGGGAATCAAATATAGTGAGGTTTCTTAATACAACAATAACCAATTATATTAAATATAATGTAATTTTTAGTTAACTGATAAAAATTATTGTTGGTTAATAGTATTATAATAAGATTCAATGAAGTGTGATTGAGATGAAACCCCTTTCCTCTCTTCCAAATGAATTATACAACTACACATACCTTTTTAAATAATTATATTATATTTATTAGAAACATTGAAAGCAAATTTATCCATATTTATTTATTTTTTTAATGTATATTTTTCATCTTCTATCACTAATTTATTACATTGTTTCGAAAAATGTCAGTTACATGATCTCATTAGGTCAATTTCTCATATAATTTCTTGATATGTTAATAATTTTAAAAGTGTAGTATAACTGTTTCAAAATATATATAATTTTATTTTATTAGGTCCTTTGTTATTACCTTATCACATAACACACACATATATATATAATGTTTTTCTATGAATGGAATCAGAAAATAAAAGGTACATTGATTTGTCTTCTTTAGCATTTAAATGTCCTATAACTGTTTAATGTAAAATTCACTTCTGGATTGTGTAATATTATGGTTTAAAAATTTTAATGGTTTAGAAAACAAACATATTATTAATTTCATAAATTTTATATTCCACCCATGTTTCTTATTAATGAAAATTAAATGGAATATTCTTCAATTAGAGTCAGTAGTTTGCATGTACACACTGATGATGCTATCGTTTTCGCCAAATAGAGGGATTGGAGATAATAATATATATTATAATTTTAGAATAATTATATTTTATAAATATAAATTTTTAATGAAAATAACATTGTTTAATGATCTATGAAGGGAGGCGAAAAATATAGGTCCCATTGTTTATGAAGACAATTTTTGACATGTATACATAAAAATAACTTCATTTTTTGAATGAATTTTAATGAAGGTGTACATTTGAAGTTAAATTATAATAAAATATAAAAAAGGTTAATAATTATTTAAATAAAATATATTAATTTACTGAATAATATTACGGTGGAATAAGTTGGAAAAAATTAAGCAGGTTCTGTGGGAAAAGTACCCCTTACGTGGATGTTTTGCATTGATCACCACCTAAAGCCACTTTTTAGTGATTTTTTATGAACAAAGAAATTGAGATGTGGGGAGATCATATAGGAGAATATTTTTTTTTTTTGAAAATAAGTGGTATTAGTTTTTTTTGAGATGTGGTTGTCTGGTGGATCATTATATAATGTAAGAGATGGGTATATTTAAGACTTATAATTATATAATACAAATAGTGCATACGTATTACATGGAATGTAAAGGTGAAGTGTTAGATAATATTGTTTGATAAAGGGATAATTTCCAAAATACCCATACAAACTATTACATAAATTTATTATTCATTATTAATTATATTTTTATATATATTATTACTCGAACCATTTTTTTATTGATGAAACTATATTTTATCAAAGTAATTTTTTTATGATTAAATTAAATTAAGAAAATTTGAAAAAAATAAATTAATAATTGTTAATATCATATCCAATTTATCAATTTATATTTTCATGTATAAAAAAATAAATTTTTCATTAGAGCATGTAACCGAAAAAATCTAGTATTTAGGAAAATAGTGTATTTTTAACAATGATTCATGTTTAGGATAAAACTTTAAATATTAATGACATTATTGACATAAAAACAATAATTTATATTTAATTAAAATTTAATTTACATTTAAAAAATAAACACCCAAATTCATCTAAGTGAAATTTTTAATGAAATAAATATATGGAAAACATCATTATCCATTAAAACATTAAATAACATTTATAAATTTCTATGCTTCATATTTATATATAATATATTAAAAATAATACCGTTATCATATAAAATAAATATCATATTTCAAAAAATAAATATAATATCATTCAAATAATGTATAACAATGTCATAAAAATGATATAATTAATAATATATATATATGTTCACTATTCACCTAAAATCATTCATTTTAGAAAAATAACAACTATTATCAAAACTTAATTTTGACATTGATAATTCCTAAAAAAAGATATTTATTTTACATTTTAGGGACTCTAAAATTTATAAATTTACTTCTTCAAATAAAATTAAAGAAAATAAGGAAAAATGAATATAATAAAAAAATAAAACATTTAAATATTAAGTGTTTTTAATTTCATTTAATATAAATTTATAATTTAGAAAAGTTAAATATATTAGAAAACATATAGTAATATTTTAATATTATGAATTTAGTATTTTTCACGAAATATATAATACAAAACCAAAATGTTATTTGATGAAAATAAATATTTCTGTTATGCTAATTCATTTAACAAATAAAATTATAATTTAAATATTTAGATTGAAAGTTTAAATTTTACTTCCCAATGGATATTAAATTATTAAATTTAATTATATATATAAATCATTTAATTTTTTAATACTAAAATTCATATTTATATATATCATATCAATATATATATATATATATATCATATTTTGATTTCACTCTGGGTTGTATTATTAATAATTTATAATATAACAAATTATGAAATTAGTATATCTACGGGTTATTTAAAAATGATCATATTTTCAATGAGAATATTTTCAATTCCCATATGTCATTAATGAATATATTGACTTACTAAATCATTTTTTCATTGAAGTCTCGCCTTCCATGTAATTTTCGTTATTTCATATTATAATTCATACACAACAATTTCCCCTTTCCTGGTGGTCTTCCTCATTATAGTTTTTGTTTTTTCTATTGCTAATCAATAAGGATGAAGAGGATATAGGGTTTCTACAGGACATAATGATTTTAATCTTTTCAATATACTATCCTATATTAATTTTTTCACATTTTATTGTATTTATATTATATATTTTGATCTATACATATTTTTATGTTTTTGGATTATTACATTCCACTTTTGAATCAATAATATTTTATCTATTTATTTCATATCTCATATGAATTATTTTATATCCAATTTATATTCTATAGATTAGAAAACATAATATAATTATCCACAATTGGTCTATAACAAAAAAATACTTCATATAAACCAATGGATTTACATCCCCCACAATTTAATTAAATCTTTTATTGAAAACAGTAATTACTTCTAAATAATTAAATATTTTCACTATAGTCACAAAAATATTCATCATCGAATATATAAATTCATATATGAAATCAACAATACGTTCATAGGTAGTACCATATTATTTATCTTTCCTAAAAAAACATTGATCATTCATAAAATTTTATATCCTGGTATATATATAACCTTATTATATATTCTCAATAAAATACCTCTCCTAAAACCATTTGTGTCACTATGAAATTAAACCATTGTCATAATACATATTCTTGTAAAGATGGAAAATATTTTTAACTCAGAAATGTAGTAATAAATATTTTATATTGTCACAAACTAGTTATTATATATCATAATACAATTTCTTGTTGAAAATCATTATCAATATATATAATGGACTACATATTACTTAAATCCATTAACAATTATTATTATGAATATGTCATTGTTCTCAAAATAAGTTATCTGTTTATTTCCAGAACACCAAGAGTCATTTATTACATTGAATAATCTATACTAAATCATGTGTTTTTAAATAAATATACCCCAAAACATAATCAATAAAAGACACTTTTTTATGTTTTCTATTCTATTTAAAAACAGTTTTAGACCCTTTAATGTAGATCTACTCGTCAAAAAATCCACAAATATTTTCCACAACGCTTATAACCATTAAAATCTACCTGAGTACTCTCGATAATTGGAACTCATTAATTAAAAAATATATATTATTATTAAAAAAAATTATATTATGGTATCAACCCCACTAAATTATGTATGACTATGAAACATACCTTTTATATAATAAAATGAATATACTAATATTCTCAAAAATTTAATAATCCTCCCATATAAATTTAAACTATATTTTGGTTTTCAGATTAATACATTTCTTAGGTTAACATCCATGTTCCCAATTTAAACTAATAGTAAAAGAAAAATATTTCTGATTATATGTAAAATAATTAGAATATATGAATATTAAAGCTCAATCATAAGATAACTTCCAAAATGAAACCATCATTTAGACCTTTGACTTTTTCATTTCTACTATCTCACACTTGGATAATGATTTAACTCACATGTTTTCACCTACAATACTTTATGTTTTGTTATATCAAATTAATTATCATAAATACCTAATGAAAAGAGTATGAAAATTAATAATTATGTTATTTAAAGAGAATATTATTGACCAAATCATAACCCCGAAAGTGTCAGACATGTTACCAATTAGGCCGCTTTATTGTGAACTTGGTGATTATTATGTTAATACCCAATACCAAATTTTAATTATTATTACCCCAAGTAACAAAATTTCAACATCTTACATAAAATTATAATAAATATATATGGATGGGATTTTTTGGAAACCAACATACTAAAATCACTTACACTATATAAGGATGTTACAGATTTCTTGGGCTAATCCCCTAGGGTTCTCACAAATTTTTTATAAGCCATATATAAAACAGAAAATAAACCATACTATAATTCCAACTACATTGAAACAAACATTAAAAACAATTTAATTAATGATTATTCAATGTGAAAATAAATTTTATTCCCCAAAATTAAAAAAATGAATTAGTTGTATATTTAAGGATATTAAATATTTGGAATATTTATGGTATAATTCAATCGATTTTAAATGAAAATTGTTAAATAGTATGAGAACATTTATCTAAAATTTCATGTGGTTGGTTCAAATGATCTATTTTTTCGGTTTTAAACATCATTGATGAAATCATAAATCACTGAAACGATAATAGAAATTATTTTGTATAGAGGTTAAGGTAAATAATAATATAAAATGATATAATTGTTAAATATTATTAAAATATTAAATAATTACATTGGTGGGATAGGAAATTATAGATCTGGTGGGGAAACTTTTATTTATGTGGATGGGAATAATTATTGACATAATTCATTTTCAAAAATGATTAATACAATTAGACTAGGGAGATTTGAATCCAATGTGATATCCCAATGTAGAAGTACGGTATAACATATAAAATGAAAAATGAGTCTCTAATATAATTATTATAACTTCAATAGATATATTGATATATGAATGACCCTTGTATTCATGGGATGTCATCCATTGTATCCCATAATAAGGAAGACCGTGAATTGAATTGATTATTCCTACTTCAAAAACAACTTTTGTTACTAAATATCATGGGGTTATTCGTTAATCCAAATAAAATATTATTGATTAATAATATAAAATCATTCCTCAATGAATGTTTATAGATATGACAACTCATTCCTTTTTTTAATGCATTCTACACAGTCACATAACATCATTAATAATAAAATTAATTTTATTTAAAAAATTCCAATGAATATTCGACATATATTTTTATGTTTATAATACCAAATTTTTCATCATAGGTCACTAATTTATTATATCACTACTTCTTATGTGGATTTCATGGTTTTCATGGGTCAATTTATGAAATTATATAGTGAATTTTGAAAAAGATCATTGTGTATGAAAATAGTTTCATAATATCCATAATTGAATATCTTTTATGTAGAATCACCTATTCGAGGTATGTAACCTTTTTTTTATTTTTTTATGTGGAAAATGTTTTTTGGTAATGTTTGGGAGACTTTGGGATGGATTTGGAAGTGTTTGAATGATTTTTAAAGGGGGGTGGTTAATGAGACCATTAAACTAATCCAAGAAACATTGGAACATGGGACAGTGGGATTGTCATGGTTTGTGCATGGATTTTTTGACTATGTGAGGAGACCATGTGGGGTGACCTTCGAGATAGTATTTGGAACATCGTTAGTGTAAATATTTTATAATTTTATGATCTTACCAAGAGCGGCATTAATTGTTTTATTTTGAAACACATGATCACTCGAGTGTTCCCCTAAACATCTACTTCCTTCCCCTACTCAATCATCACTTAAGATTTTTGGTTCTCAAGGTTTATAAGTGATCTCCAACTCATTTTAGGAGTTATTCAATAGTTTTTTAAGGTGTGGTGAAGGAAATTCTCTTCCAGCAAGCCTTCTCCCTTGGTTCTATATTAGTTTTCCTTAGATCTATTATTATATCTCTCTCATTTTCCTTGATCTACATTAGTCTCATGAATATATAGGTTTGTTTTTGAAAAATATTTATGAGATTTGGTCTTTTTAATGTCAGGTAAAGAGACCAAATAAAATTTTGGTCGAAATTTCACTTGGATTTGTGTTGTGGGCGTGAGTTGGTCATTTACCCCAAAACCCTATGGAATGTGGATTCTCTATAGACACCACTTTTCAAGAACTAAAAGCCCTGATTTCAAGTAGTTTTATTCCTAGATTCTAATTGTGATTATGACGTATGAAGCCTAATGAAAATTTATTTTATGATGAATTTTAGATTTTTGGGAAAAGGTGTGTTTATGTGAATTGTTATTGATATTGCATTTTCAAATGTAGATTAAAAAAAATCATGCGTTCATTTATGTAAATATTTTCCAAAAAGAAAAAGAGGATGTATTGTTGGATGTTAATTGGGCATTGATAATTTCCTAAGGCATTTTTTGGGTTGGAATGGGTTGTTTCGATAATGTTGTGGCCATGGTGTTCTATATTATTGCTTGTTGGTTATGTATTTGCGCGTGTGATAGAAATGGGTGTGAAGTAGGTGAGAGTGTATCAAGATATCAAATATTTCATTACTGAAAATTCCTCTTGATCTAATTAACTGTCTTATTATGGTTATATAAAAGGTAAACTTCATTGGTTTTATGTTTCTGGATTGTAAAATACCGTTCAGAATTATGACCATTGCTAATATAGTCGTTGAACAGTGATCACTTGAGTAGTATAAATATATTTCTATGACAACACAATTTACTCAGACAAAGGAAGCAATGGCCTCATCAAGTAGACTTTCCCCAAACTAAGCCCATTTTTTAGATCTCGGAAAATAGGTGGTGTCATTGGGCTTCACTCATGACCAATCTAAAGTCAAGCTTGAACATGTTAAACTTGAGTGGAATTAACAATGGGAGAAGTGGAAGTTAATATAGATTACCACCCGAGGGATGTTATCCGATCTACCCTAAGAGTCTGTCACCATCACAAACATTACCCTTCATTCTTATGTGGGTGTTATAAGGGGTTATATAACAATACACTAGCACTATGACTATGTACAATATTTTGGAATAAGTAATGGGCATTCATTTTATTATTGTTAATTTGAAAACAGTTTTCATGGAAAAAAATTATTATTTTTATTTAATATTCAACTAATAAATATATATTGATGAATTAATGTATTTTTTAATTAAATAATACATTAATTAAATATTATTAATAAATTAATTTTTATTTAATAAAAATGATCATACATGTTTTATAAATACACTTGTAATTTTTGTTAAAGTATGAAAGATTTTTTTATCAAAACCAATGAATTTTCGATATATTTAGGTTTTTATTTTAAAAGTAAAAATTCTCATAATTATAAAAAACAGTTTAAAAAATATTATTTTTGGAATCAAGACATCGAAATAATCCATTGCTGAATTTAAAAAAAATGATAGTCGAATTTCTGGGTAAAAAGTTAATACCATTAAAATATATGATGTGTTTTATAACGTCATAATGACCCAATAGTGATGTAATAAAATACTATAAACATTATCTTCAAAAATATATTATTACCAATAAAATAATGTGATTTTGGTTTTGTTTTCTTTATTTTACAATGTTTTAGTGGACAGTTCAAAGCTTATAAAACTTTGTGTCTTTTTAAATTGTTTTCATTGAGAGTGTGACTCACCTCCTCATTAGCAACCATATTATTTTATGAATTTATCCCATTAGACTTATAAAATATTTTTTTCACTCCCCTTTTGAAAAACCCATGGATAAAAACCATGGAATGGTTTTTGGTTTTGATTAGTTTAATGTGAGGTGTCCCAAACCTAAATAATAAAGAATTAACACTCATTTTCTATATAAACCCACCCATGCTCCCACTTCCTCTTTACTCAAAGACATTGGAGTTCAACCAAACCTTGAACCCCTCTCTGTAGAATCCTCCCATGGTGCCCCAATCTCCCAATAATACTCTCTCAAGCCTTTCCCATGCTTTTGGTATAACACTTCCAAGTACGAGATTTCATCCTTTCCCATTTTTGTCCAATTTTCATTAAGTTTTTATGCCCTATTTTTTCATTAGAAATGTTGGGGTATGATTTCACACCTCCCCCATACAGCTTTATTTATTTTTGGATTATGGGAGACCCCTTTCCCTCTAACTAATGCCTCGTATGTACACCTATTACCATGCTGAAATTCTATGAGAAATTTCTCTGTCCTCATTTACATCCAAGTAACTCTCTCTTATTATGAATCTAAATTACATTAAGATTGTTGGGACATGTTTCTATATGACCACTTTCTATCCATTTCATGTAATTATGACCAGCCACCCCGTTTTCTCTCATCAACCTTTTTTACGAGTTCTTATTTCACATTGTTATGCTGCTGAAATTACAGTACGATTTTCCAAGAGAATGTCATTGTGTAGTTAATACCATTCCCATATCTCTATGAAGGGTATTTACTATTATTCTCATTTACTTGTTGATTATAATGTTTAATTTATGTCTTTCACAACCCTTTATCATGGAATAAATGATGATGATCAGTTTCATGAACTATCAAGTGAAGTGTGAATGTAATAAAGCATGTTTAGATGTGTAATAAAACCAGGGGTGTCCTAGTTAGTATCAGATGATATGTTTTGTTATATTTGGGACTAGGAATAGAAAAACCTAGTGAAGCCTTAGAGACAGGAACCATGTTTAATAAAAACCTCCCTATCTTTTTATGGTTATTCAGTAAGTAGTTTATCAAGAAAATATATCCATGTCCAGATACGAGCAGTATGAACCATTATTAAGGGAATTAAATTAATTCTATTAATAATATATGTTATAAATTAGATCATGGATAACATAGATTGTTACCTATATATTCATATTTTAAAGAAATAAATGTAATTTATATGTCATATTTTTGGTCCTTTGATTCTCCATTATGTGTTTAATAGATTAAAATTACTCATCCTTATGACTATATTGGATAGAGTAGAAACAAAATAAAAAAATTGAAAGGAAGGGTTATCTCCCAAAGTTCAATGCATACTTTTATATCATGAATGTTTTGTAAAAAAATTCCAACACCACCATAAATCATGGATGTAATGATGTGGGTGAGTACATCAAAAGGGGAAATCATTGCATCCCATGAATATAAATCCTTCCATTCCATAATTTTTGGATTTAACTTCCCATTGAACCTCATTATACTCCTTCTGGTGGAATATGATGCAATTATCAGCATGGACTGGCTTTCCTTATATAGAGCAAACATAAATTGTCGTGAGGGGGAAATCACTCTCCATATGGAGCATCGACCCCTGATTATATACATGTGAATGGAGGAGTATGAATCATATTTCACTCCATCATCTCCATCGTGGATATTAATGCCCTATTAGAATGTGTATCTGGCTCAGATAATTGAGTCTAAGGAGGCAACCATCCTTGAAGACATTACTATTTTGAGGGAATTCGCTGATGTGTTTCCCAAGGAATTTCATGGTCTTCCTCCAAGAATAGATGATGATTTACCAATTGACCTTATACCTGGGGAGTTTCAAATATAAAATACTCCATATATAATGGTTGTTGTGGTGCTTGAGGATCAGAAAAACAGCTACAGGAGAATATGGATAAAGGGTTTATATGCCTAATTTCTTCACCATGGGGTGCACCAGTCCCCTTCACCAAGAAGAGGGATGGGATGATTATCCTTTGCATCGATTATCGTGATCTTAACAAAATCATGATAAATAACAAGTATCCTCTCCCATGAATTGATGACTTGTTTGACTAGCTACGTGGAGCGCAATAGTTTTCCAAAGTATAATTTTGGTCGTGATATTATCAAGTAAGGTTGATGAAGGAAGATATCCCAAATACTACTTTTCGTACAAGGTACTGGATTGAATAATTCATAATAATACCTTTCGGACTCACTAATGCTTCAACAATCTTCATGTACATGATGAATAGAGTCTTCAGAGATTACCATGAAAAATTTGTGGTTTTCATTATAGATGATATTCTTGTATACTCCATAACCTAGGAGGGTCATGAAGAGAATCTAAGAACTCTACATGAGCCCTTAAAAAATTAAAAGAAATATGAAATGTACAACAAGATTGAGTTCCTGTAAAAGGAGGTCTCATTTTTGGTCCATATCATCACAGGCAATAGGAAATTTATGGATCCCTTCAAGATAGCTATAATAGAGGGATGCCTGAGTCCAACATCTGTAACAAATATCCATAGCTTTATGGGGTTAGTTGGATATTATCAATGATTTCTGAGAAATTTCTCATGATTTTCCAACCACTTTACCAAGCTAACTCATAAGGGAGTAACGTTTCCTTGGAGTGATGAATGTGATTAATGCAACAATGAGTTGAAAAAGAGGCTTATCACAATGCTCGTGCTCACATTACCGAAAAGTGAAGTACTTTTTTTGGTATTCAGATATGCTTTAAAGAAGGTCATGGGCTGTGTGTTGATGAAGAATGACAAAGTCATTGCCTATAATTCAAGGCAATTGAAAGTTAATGCAGAAAATTATCCAAAAAATGACCCAGATATGTATGTAGTGGTCTTCATTTTAAAAATATGGTGGCATTATCTCCTTGGATAGAAGTGTGAAATATATACGGACCATAGATTCCTCATGTATATATTCACATAGAAAGAGTTGAACATGGACCAATGAAGTTGGATAGAGATGATCAATGACAATGACTTCTCAATCCATTACCACCCTGTGAAAGCTAACAAGTTGGTGAATGCTATAACTATAAAGGACCTAGAAATTATATCATTTATAAGAATTGAAAATGATCCAATCTTTGTAGATTCGATTAAGATGGACATGGTAATCAGAAATAAGGGATCATCATCAATCCTTTAACAAATTATTGCTCAACCATATCTTTTGGAAAGGTTAAATGATGATCAAAATGATGATGTGGAAATTCAAAAGAAAATAGAAGTTATTAGAAAAAGGAAATCTTCAGAGTTCAATGTTAATAAAGAAGGAATTGTGATATTTGGGAAGAGACTATGTGTTTAAGTAAGTATAGTGATAAAGAATAAACTTTTGGATGATGCACATAGTTATAATTTCTCTATTCAACTAGGAAACAAAAAAATATAGTGAGTTCCTTGAGATCATTATTGGTGGGATAATATGAAGAAGATGATTGTTTTGTATTCATCAAAGTTCCTGCTGTGTCAGCAAGTGAAGGAAGAGAGATAGAAGTATAAGGGGATGATGAAACCATTTCTTATACTATCATGTAAATGGGAGAGAATCACCATGGAATTTTTCACGAGACATCCAAACACATCCCAAGGTAACAATGAAATCTAGGATATTATGGATAGTATTACACAGTTTGCACACTTGTTGGAAAATCGTGATAATTTCTTATTGTATCAACTGGAACATATATAAATTAGGTAAGTGGTAGGGATGGATGGAGTACCAAAATTTATTATATCTGATAGAGATCTATCCTTCACCTCTATGTTTTGGAAGATTATTCAACATGATTTGGACACTGAACTAATATTTAATATGGCCTATCATCCACAAACGGATAGCCATTCTATGTTAACAATTCAGACACTAGATGATCTGTTAAGATCATGTTCTAGGGTTTTCAAAGGAGGATGGGACCAACATATTCCACTGGTTCAATTATCCTATAATAAAATTTTCCACTCGAGCATCCGAATAGCACGTTATGATGCCATGTATGGGAAGAGGTGCAGACAACCGGTATGATAGGATGATCTCGATGAGCATAAGCTGGTGGGACCAAAATGGTCAATGAAATTGTAGAGATAGTTAAAACCATTCAGCAACATATCAAGGCCTCCCAGAGTTGAAAAAATATCTATGTAGATAATATTCAATGATACCTTGAGTTTATAGTTAGAGACTTGGGAATTCTACGTGTATCTCCATGGAAGAAGGCCTTGAGTATTAGAATGAATGGGAAGTTATGTTATAGGTACATTGGCCCCTTCGAGATTCTTGATCGTGTTAGGATTTTTCCATGTCAACTAGAACTTTTACCGTCCATGGCCAAGTATATGATGTCTTTCGTGTATCCCTCTTATAGAAGTACATACCAGACCCTTAACATGTACTATCTTCCAATGTAGTACATCTAGAGGATGATAATTATTACAAGGAGAAACTAGTGATGATCTTAGATCATAGGGAAAAAGTTATACGAAATAAGACAATTCCCCTCATCATGGTGTTGTGGAAAAACAACAAGTTTGAAGAAGATATGTGGGAATCAGAAGAAGTGATGAAGCTGAGTTACCTACAACTATATTAGTGTCGGGAAAGAAAATTTCATGGGCAAAATTTCATAATGGTGGATGATTGTAACGAACTAAACATTCATTAATTAACATTACTCATGATGTAATTAAATGTATTGTTATGGTTATATAAAATTTGAACTCCATTGGTTTTGAGATTATGGATTTTAAAATACCGTTATGAATTGTGATTGTTGCTAATATATCCATTGAATTGTTATCACATGATTAGTATAACTATAGGGAATTGAACATCCAATTTACTCGGACAAAGGAAGAAATTGCCTCATCTGGTAGACTTGCCCCGTACGATTCCCATTTTTCAGATCTCGGGAAGGAGGTGGTGTCATTAGGCTTCGATCATGACCAAGCCCAAGCTGAGTTTGAACATGTTTAAATTGAGTGGAACCTACAACGGGAAAAGTGAAAGTTAACAGTGAAAATATAACGACCCATACTTCACATACATTGTTAATACTTCAAAATTGAAGCACACTTATTACAACATATGACAAAACCACAAAGGACCGTATAGGTATAGTGTCTTTAGAAACTGGGAAACATAAACAACTGGTTCATAAATCTTCTACAGTGTCTCCCATTTATTTCATCATATCTAGGGTCCCTTTTAGCATATTTTACTTAATATCTATCTTCCTGACCTGGGGAAAAGAAAACATAAAAGGGTGAGCTCAAATTCTCAGCAAGGGCAAATAAAAGAAATAAAAATCATATCATATCTTTTTGAAAATCAAAACCTGCAAAAGAGATCATAATATCTTAACATGGAATAAATCATAGAAGTGAAAATGAGATCCCCATAATCATAACATAAAACTTGAAACTTTGTGGCATGCACACATAATCATGGAAAATCATTTCTTGTTAGTCATGACTCATTGCCAAGACTATCTTAGTGGACAAAGTCCCTTTCTGAACCGAGTTCACTCCTCGTTTCAGTCCTGTATCACTGAACCGAAATAACCTTCCGTTCCAGCCATGTCTATCTCATGAGATATAAAATCATTACCCAATGCATTGGAGGGAGATATAGGTCCCACCCATCTTATAATGAATCCTTTCTTATGTGTGCCACATAATCATAAAACATACATCATCGCATAACACATGGAACAAAAATGGGATTCTTGAAACATTATGACATAATAAATCAATTCATATAAGATAAAGGAATTCATAAACATAATTCCATCACAACATAGTCAAATCAATGTAAAAATATGGATAGAAACAGAACCCTTTATTATCTTAGATGGAAAATAATTTTGATAAAACACTTGAATTGAATTCTTGAGGAAAATATCCTTTCTTCTTCAAAATCAATTTCTTTTCAAAAAACATCATGCAATTTTAAAAGAAAGAGATTTTATTGAAAATAGTCATGAAATCTTTTAGAGGAAGCTTCATGAAAATAAGGCTTTATAAAACAGTAGAAATTCGTTCGTTCCGTATAAGTTAAAAAAAACATTCTTCGTACTTTTGTCGGAAAAGTCAAAAAGTACCTCATACGAAAAACGACAAAAGATTCTTTTCATTTCTTTTACTAAAAACTCACCGAAGGGTAAAAATGGATTTAAACAATTGTAGGTGGATGTAAATAATATTACATATTGATGAAACATGGATGTGGATGATAAAATACACCCCAGTAAATACTTACGAATAAACAATCTCGGATAAAAATGAGATTGTGATATTTCCCTTACCTTAGGTACGATTTGCTTTGTTCGTGTCCGAAGCTCCTGTATAATGGTTTAAATAATGTTATTGACTTATTACAGAATCATACATATTAATATGAGATCATATATGGTCATATTATTAGCTTCTTGTTAGTAATATTTCATTGTTACTTGTTACTCGGGTCTTTATTGCCTTTTGTCCTTACGCGTGTTTTGCCGAATAAATTCTTATTCTTATTTCAAGGTTATAGATACCTTATATCCAGAATGGTATTAGTGTAACATATATCATATTTATTCATTCAATTCATTTATATAATTACTATGTAATGATGATCATGTAGAACGAGTCGCATCACATCGTGGAGACGGTATTCCGTACGTACGCACGAGTGATGATATCGTTCCTATGATCGTGGAAATGTATTGGAGAATATATATATTATTTCAGTATCAATATTACTTTATAATAATCATAAATAGTTACTCATTACACCGTTATACCCATCCTTGTAATGTGATGGTGGAAAAATAGATTACACCACGGCGTGGAGACGGTATTCCGTACGTACGCACGCGCGGTGATTTCATTTTTCCGTAGGATGGATAGAAGGTGAATTAGGGTTGTTTCATATTTATAATAACATATCAGTATGTAAGTAATACTGATGTTATTACTTCATCATGAAACAACTAAATAAGAAGAAGTTGAAGAAGAAAGGAATTGAAAAGATCGGTAATGGATATTACCTCTTCTTTGGAACGCCTCTTTGAATCCTCCATTTAATGAACTAAGAGTGGTCTTTGGAGAAGAACAGGACCTCTAGGACTATTCTAGGGATGTGGGGAGGAGAAAATAGCAGGGGTTCGCCGAGCATGAGTGCTCAATTTGGTGTGAGGAGGAGGGGGAGGAGGTGCCATTTTATAAGGGAGGAGAGGGGCACCTTAGGAATATCTCAAAATATTATTTTATAATAAAGTCAAAATAGGTTTATAATGGTTCCAAAGGGTCTTATTTCGAAGATAAAGTGGGGAAGGGTCGAAATCCTATCAACCAATAGGATTTAGACAAGTTTAGGGTATTATTTTAACCTTATCAATTAGATTTAACTCTAAGTTAAATAATTTAACTTTTACCATGTCTTTTTGTTTTCTTTCACTATATGGTTAATAAAATTACTATAACATGCCAAACGAACCCCAAATTGTTTATTATTAAAATATATATCCTTATCTAAGTCATTTGGCCGAACCTTAGATTTTTAGGAATACAATAAAAATTAATAATATAATATTTGATTTAAAAACTATTTTGTGTCAATTTTGACACTATTTGATATATGATTTTTGTGAAAGTCATAACAGAATTATATATTCGAACCAAGTTGATTAAATCAACACTAATATATCATAGTAACCTAGAAAATTAGTGGAGTTTATAAAAAGTCTTAAATTACATTTATTTTGGTGTTTATAACATCAATTATGTCAATATTTCATTAATAAGATAATTACTGCATCATCATTGTGTCATAAATAAATTATATTATTTAAAGTCTAAAAATTACAAATAAAATAAAATTATGTAGGAAATCTTTTTATCTTTCTAATAATCTAAAATCCAACATATATAACCCTATTTAACAATTGTTTTGCTAAAATATATATGCTTGTGTCATTTTTGTATTCATTTTAACTTAATTAAAATAAAGTGTCATTATCACTTACAAGTGGATCAATGGGGTCCCAAAATCGACCCAAAGATGCCCATGGTCGACCATGTATCAACCAATAGGTTTAAGACACGTTTTAGGGTAATTTAATATTATTATAATATTATTTTTTAACCCTTATTTACTGGATTTACCCTTAACCATGGTAAATAAAATATTTACCGCAGTAATTATTCAAAATGTCTAAAAATAAAAGTTACCTATTTACACATTTTGAACATCCTGATTCCAAATATGGAATCCATTTTTCTAAATTCAAAACACAGAAGTGGCAGAAATTAATTTAAAATTAATTCCCGCTGTCAAAACAAAAAGTGTGTTTTTAAGAGATAATAACTATCAAAAGATTGACACTTGTTTATGTTTGGTTTAATTGTAAAATTGTGTCCAATGACCAACATTATATTAAGTGGTAAAAATATATTCTAAATATACTTTAAAACCACTCAAATTCATAATTTATCACTATTAAATGTTTTGATTAAAAAAGTTGTTTTTAATTAAAATTTAGTAATTTTCACTATTCATCAAAATATTAAAGTTATCCGAAAAGTACCAAAATTTCACCTTAGACTAAATTTGATATTCTGAGTCCAAAAATGAAGTCCATTTTGAAAAATAAAATTTATAAAATTTCAAAAAGTGGTTATTACTATTCATAACGGCTAGTTTTAATAGCATATTGTTATTTAGTGAAACTCGGTATTGCGTACGACGCAAACTATCGAGGAAGGTCGCGATTGCGTGCAAAGCAAGCCAAGCAAGTGTTGTGTAGAAAAATATTCCATAAAAGTCTCGGGTGTTACATTCTACCCCCCTTAAAAAGAATTTCGCCCTCGAAATTCGTCACTTTGTAACAAACAGATGAGGATAATTCTCCCTCATCATATCCTCAAGCTCCCAAGTAGCTTCTTCAAGTTGGTGGTTCCTCCATAAAACCTTCTCCAAGCGAGTGGTCTTGTTTCGTTGGACTTTTTCGCTACGATCCAGAATCTCTATCGGCTGTTCTTCATAAGAAAGATCTTGCTCCAGTGATACAACTTCTGAGCTGAGTACATGTGAAGGATCTGGAATGTACTTTCTCAGGAGAGATACGTGGAACACATCGTGAACTTGAGAGAGATTCGGTGGAAGCGCCAATCGGTAAGCTACCTTCCCAACATGATCCAGTATTTCGAAAGGACCAATATATCTAGGGCTCAACTTCTCCTTCTTTCCAAATCTCATAACCCTCTTCCAGGAAGATATTCGTAAGAACACTTTATCACCCACTTCAAACTCTAGGTCTTTTCTTCGGTTGTCGGCATAACTTTTCTGTCGACTCTGAGCTGCTCTTATGTGTTGTTGAATAGATCTAACCTTTTCTGCCATTTCATCAACGAGATCAGGTCCTAATAGCTTTCTTTCCCCAACTTCATCCCAGGAAGTTGGATTCATGCATTTCTTTCCATAGAGAGCTTCATAAGGAGCCATCTGAATACTGGAGTGAAAGCTATTATTATAAGAAAATTCCACCAAAGGTAGGTGTTGATCCCAACCTCCTTTGAAATCCATAGAGCAATCTCTCAACATATCTTCTAGGGTTTGAATTGTTCTCTCAGACTGACCGTCTGTCTGGGGATGATAAGCAGTGCTGAAACTCAACTCTGTATCCAGAGTATGCTGAAGACTTCGCCAGAACTTCGAGGTAAATCTCGGATCTCGATCAGATATAATAGAAAGTGGTACTCCATGCAATCTTACCACTTCCTTTACATATATCCTGGCAAGCTGATCTAGAGAGAAATCCTCTCTAATAGCAATGAAGTGTGCAGACTTTGTAAGACGATCAACTATGACCCAGATAGCATTATTGCCTTTGGATGTTTTAGGAAGTCCTGTGACAAAGTCCATAGTGATGTTTTCCCATTTCCATTCGGGTATGGGTAATGGTTGTAACATCCCCTTAGACTTCTGTCTCTCAGCTTTAACTTGTTGACAAACCAAGCATCGAGAGACATATTCAGCAACATCTCTTTTCATGCCATCCCACCAGAAGTACTCTTTCAGGTCCCTATATACATCTTCGTGCTTCCAGGATTAATAGGGAATGATTAACTATGAGCCTCATCCAGTAGCTCATTCCTTAATTCGGGGATGGGAGGAACGCAAACCCGATTCCTGAACTTTATTATCCCATCACAATCAAGGTTGAATTCAAGAACATTTCTCACCTTCTTTTGTAACTCGACATCTTCTTTCTGTGCCTCTTTAATCTTCACATGTATAGATGGTTGAACATTCATTTGAGAAAGATAAGATTTTTCCCCTTCCATTATAATTCCAGGATCCATCCTTTGTAAATCCATAAATATTGGATCTTGTGTGATCCTCATCATGGATAAACTAGCATGGTCTTGTCGACTTAATGCATCTGCCACCTTGTTTGCTTTCCCAGGGTGGTAATGGATTGAGCAGTCATAATCCTTAATCAGCTCCAACCATCTTCTTTGACGCATATTCAACTCCTTTTGTGTGAAAATATACTTTAAACTTTTATGATCAGTATAAATATCACACCTTTCACCATAAAGGTAATGCCTCCAAATCTTTAATGCAAAGATTACCGCAGCCAACTCCAAATCATGTGTTGGGTAATTTTGCTCATGGATTTTCAACTGTCGTGAGGCATAAGCTATCACCATATCATTTTGCATAAGAACACACCCCAATCCCTTCTTGGATGCATCACTGTAGATCACAAACCTTTCTCCACTACAAGGCAGTGTGAGCACAGGTGCACTGGATAACCTTCTTTTCAACTCCTTGAAATTCTCTTCACATTCCTCTGTCCAGACAAACTTAACTCCTTTCCGAGTCAACTTGGTGATTTGATTAGATAATCGTGAAAAATCTTTTACAAAACGTCGATAATATCCAGCCAAACCAAGAAAACTTCGGATCTCAGTTACTGTTGTTGGTCTCGACCATCTTTCGATAACCTCTGTTTTTGCTGGATCCACAGATATCCCCTCTTTTGAAATTATGTGACCCAAAAATGCATCTTTTTGAAGCCAAAATTCACACTTGGTAAATTTGGCATAAATCTTCTCCTTTCTCAGGGTCTTCAATATAATTCTCAAGTGATCTTCATGTTCTTCCTTGCTCTTTGAATAGACAAGAATATCGTCTATAAAGACTACCACAAATTGATCAAGATAGTCTCTAAAGACTCTATTAATTAGATCCATGAAGATAGCAGGGGCATTAGTATGACCAAATGGCATCACTATAAATTCATAGTGTCCATACCTTGTACGGAAATCCGTCTTTGGTATATCCTCCCTTTTGACCCTTAATTGATGATACCCTGAACGAAGATCAATCTTGGAAAAGTATTGAGCTCCGCGTAGTTGGTCAAACAAGTCATCAATGCGTGGGAGAGGATATTTGTTCTTGATAGTGATCTTGTTAAGTTCTCGATAATCAATGCAGAGTCTCATTGATCCATCTTTCTCCTTAACAAATAGAACAGGTGCTCCCCAAGGTGACGCACTAGGGCGTATGAATCCCTTATCAAGATTCTCTTGGAGTTGCTTCTTCAATTCCTGCAACTCAATTGGGGCCATTCTATAAGGTGTCTTTGAAATAGGCAAAGCACCCGGTACGAGTTCTATTGAAAACTCAACTTCATGATTTGGTGGAAGACCTGGTAATTCCTCCGGAAAGACATCATCAAACTCTCGTACAATGGGCATATTCTTAATCGTAAGTTTCTCTCCAACCATTTGAGATAAATAACCTTCATTTAGTGGAATCATGACCCATAAGATGGAAGGAATTTCCACTGGAAGGTTATGTTCATCCTTGCACTGATAGACGATCGTAGATTGATCTGGAATATGAAATGTGACTTCCCTTCTTTGGCAATTGATATGAGCTCCATGTAGAGAAAGCCAATCCATGCCAAGAATCACATCAAATTCCACTAAAGGAAGGATCACAAGATTTGCAGGAAGCACTTTCCCACAAACTTCGATCGGAGAAGAATTATAAATTTTTGATGCGATTGATGTGCCATTAGGTGTTGTCACAGCTAAATCAACATCTAATTGTTGAGGTAATACGGTGATACCCTTAGAAAAGTCTTCAGAAATAAAAGAGTGGGTGGATCCAGAATCAAATAAAAAATTTGCTACTTTAGAGTGGATTGTAAGTGTACCTTTCACCACTTCGTTATCGTATTCCACATCACTGATAGAAATTGCATGTGACTTTCCTTTGTCTTTAGCCTTTAGAGTTTGTTGATGTCGACCATCATCATCAACCCTTGGATTTGGGCATTGATTGGCATAATGCCCCATCTCCTTGCACTTGAAACATTGAAGTGTAGTAGGTTCATTCTGTGTATCCCTTCCTTTGTTTGCGTCATTAGACATCTTCTTCCCATTATCACGGCATTCAAATGCCCGATGACCTTCTTTTCCACATTTAAAACATTTACTTGTCCCTTTAAGACAACTCCCTCCATGTTTCTTTCCACACTTTGAGCATAAGGGAAAGTTCATCTTCTTTTCAGTGTGCTCTTTAGAGTTTCCTTTGAATTCCATCTTCCTCTTCTTATCAAACCCATGTGACTGATGGGTTACTCCAATCTCCATCTCGACTTTGAGAGCACATCGAACGATTTCCTCGTAGCTATTGAAGTCCCTTATGGATAACGCCCTTCGAAGACTTGGTTTTAAGCCACTAAAGAATCGATCGATCTTACTCTCAGGTTGGATAATAATACCAGAAGCGTACCTTGCAAGTCTTGTAAAATTTGCTTCATAGGTACTAACAGATTCATCATCCCTTTGCTTCAGTTCAAGGAACTCTTTATCCGTCTTTGTTCGGAGAATACGAGGGATGTACTTATTGAAAAATAAGTTCTTGAACTCGTCCCATTCCATAGACTCAATTTCATCCCTTTGCCTCGTATTCTTAATAAGATTCCACCATTGATCAGCATCTCCTTCCAAACGATACACTGCTAGGATGACTTTATCATGTTCAGAACATTGAAGAACTGAAAATAACTTTTCAGTTGTACTAATCCATTGTTCAGCAACTAATGGATCAGTAGACCCACTGAAAGAAGGTGGACGCTGCCTCATGAAGGATTCAACAGAATGTTGCTCCTTCCTTTTCTCGTTTGGATGTCCTGCATGATTCATAGCTTGAGAAAGTTGTGTGAGCATGGCTACAAGATTTTGCATTCCAGCTCCCATATCGTTTGGTTGCTCAGGGGGACAATCATTTCATTGCCCATCGCATTCCGCATTAACACGGTTCCTTCGGGTTCCAGCCATTGACTAAAACCAAGAAGAATAGTGTGAGCAACACTAATTATAATAGGAAAACCACATAATTCAAGAATAAAATTTTCATGCTTAAGGTCTTATCCTAGGTTATTCAAAGACATTTCTAAAACACTAAGATTGTGTTCTATGCTTAGACTTATCCTTAGGGTTCTTACTAAGGCTTTCACATCCTAGTTTCCAAAGGTTGACTATACCTTTCCTCTGATACCAACTATAACGACCCATACTTCACATTCATTGTTAATAATTCAAAATTGAAGCACACTTATTACAACATATGACAAAACCACAAAGGACCGTATAGGTATAGTGTCTTTAGAAACTGGGAAACATAAACAACTGGTTCATAAATCTTCTATAGTGTCTCCCATTTATTTCATCATATCTAGGGTCCCTTTTAGCATATTCTACTTAATATCCATCTTCCTGACCTGGGGAAAAGAAAACATAAAAGGGTGAGATCAAATGATCAGCAAGGGAAAATAATGGAAATAAAAATCATATCAAATCTTTTTGAAAATCAAAACCTGCAAAAGAGATCATAATATCTTAACATGGAATAAATCATAGAAGTGAAAATGAGATCCCCATAATCATAACATAAAACTTGAAACTTTGTGTCATGCACACATAATCATGGAAAATCATTTCTTGTTAGTCATGACTCATTGCCAAGACTATCATAGTGGACAAAGTCCCTTTCTGAACCGAGTTCACTCCTCGTTTCAGTCCTGTATCACTGAACCGAAATAACCTTCCGTTCCAGCCATGTCTATCTCATGAGATATAAAATCATTACCCAATGCATTGGAGGGAGATATAGGTCCCACCCATCTTATAATGAATCCTTTCTTATGTGTGCCACATAATCATAAAACATACATCATCGCATAACACATGTAACAAAAATGGGATTCTTGAAACATTATGACATCATAAATCAATTCATATAAGATAAAGGAATTCATAAACATAATTCCATCACAACATAGTCAAATCAATGTAAAAATATGGATAGAAACAGAAACCTTTATTATCTTAGATGGAAAATAATTTTGATAAAACACTTGAATTGAATTTTTGAGGAAAATATCCTTTCTTCTTCAAAATCAATTTCTTTTCAAAAAACATCATGCAATTTTAAAAGAAAGAGATTTTATTGAAAATAGTCATGAAATCTTTTAGAGGAAGCTTCATGAAAATAAGGCTTTATAAAACAGTAGAAATCTGTTCGTTCTGTATAAGTTAAAAAAAACATTCTTCGTACTTTTGTCGGAAAAGTCAAAAAGTACCTCATACGAAAAACGACAAAAGATTCCTTTCATTTCATTTACTAAAAACTCACCGAAGGGTAAAAATGGATTTAAAAAATTGTAGGTGGATGGAAATAATATTACATATTGATGAAACATGGATGTGGATGATAAAATACACCCCAGTAAATACTTACGAATAAACAATCTCGGATAAAAATGAGATTGTGATATTTCCCTTACCTTAGGTCCGATTTGCTTTGTTCGTGTCCGAAGCTCCTGTATAATGGTTTAAATAATGTTATTGACTTATTCCAGAATCATACATATTTATATGAGATCATATATGGTCATATTATTAGCTTCTTGTTAGTAATATTTCATTGTTACTTGTTACTCGGGTCTTTATTGCCTTTTGTTCTTACGCGTGTTTTGCCGAATAAATTCTTATTCTTATTTCAAGGTTATAGATACCTTATATCTAGAATGGTATTAGTGTAACATATATCATATTTATTCATTCAATTCATTTATATAATTACTATGTAATGATGATCATGTAGAACGAGTCACATCACATCGTGGAGACGGTATTCCGTACGTACACACGAGTGATGATATCGTTCCTATGATCGTGGAAATGTATTGGAGTATATATATATTATTTCAGTATCAATATTACTTTATAATAATCATAAATATTTACTCATTACACCGTTATACCCATCCTTGTAAAGTGATGGTGGAAAAATAGATTACACCACGGCGTGGAGACGGTATTCCGTACGTACGCACGCGCGGTGATTTCATTTTTCCGTAGGATGGATAGAAGGTGAATTAGGGTTGTTTCATATTTATAATAACATATCAGTATGTAAGTAATACTTATGTTATTACTTCATCATGAAACAACTAACGAAGAAGAAGTTGAAGAAGAAAGGAATTGAAAAGATCGGTAATGGATATTACCTCTTCTTTGGAACGCCTCTTTGAATCCTCCACTTAATTAACTAAGAGTGGTCTTTGGAGAAGAAAAGGACCTCTAGGACTATTCTAGGGAAGTGGAGAGGAGAAAATGGAAGGGGTTGGCCAAGCTTGAGTGCTCAATTTGGTGTGAGGAGGAGGGGGAGGAGGTGCCCTTTTATAAGGGAGGAGAGGGGCACCTTAGGAATATCTCAAAATATTATTTTATAATAAAGTCAAAATCGGTTTATAATGGTTCCAAAGGGTCTTATTTCGAAGATAAAGTGGGGAAGGGTCGAAATCCTATCAACCAATAGGATTTAGACAAGTTTAGGGTATTATTTTAACCTTATCAATTAGATTTAACTCTAAGTTAAATAATTTAACTTTTACCATGTCTTTTTGTTTTCTTTCACTATATGGTTAATACACTTACTATAACATGCCAAACGAACCCCAAATTGTTTATTATTAAAATATATATCCTTATCTAAGTCATTTGGCCGAACCTTAGATTTTTAGGAATACAATAACAATTAATAATATAATATTTGATTTAAAAACTATTTTGTGTCAATTTTGACACTATTTGATATATGATTTTTGTGAAAGTCATTACAGAATTATATATTCGAACCAAGTTGATTAAATCAACACTAATATATCATAGTAACCTAGAAAATTATTGGAATTCATAAAAAGTCTTAAATTACATTTATTTTGGTGTTTATAACATCAATTATGTCAATATTTCATTAATAAGATAATTACTGCATCATCATTGTGTCATAAATAAATTAAATTATTTAAAGTCTAAAAATTACAAATAAAATACCATTATGTAGGAAATATTTTTATCTTTCTAATAATCTAAAATCCAACATATATAACCCTATTTAACAATTGTTTTGCTAAAAGATATATGCTTGTGTCATTTTTGTATTCATTTTAACTTAATTAAAATAAAGTGTCATTATCACTTACAAGTGGATCAATGGGGTCCCAAAATCGACCCAAAGATGCCCATGGTCGACCATGTATCAAAAAATAAGTTTAAAACACGTTTTAGGGTAATTTAATATTATTATAATATTATTTTTTAACCCTTATTTACCGGATCTACCCTTAACCATGGTAAATAAAATATTTACCGCAGTAATTATTCAAAATGTCTAAAAATAAAAGTTACCTATTTACACATTTTGAACATCCTGATTCCAAATATGGAATCCATTTTTCTAAATTAAAAACACAGAAGTGGCAGAAATTAATTTAAAATTAATTCCCGCTGTCAAAACAAAAAGCGTGTTTTTAAGGGATAATAACTATCAAAAGATTGACACTTGTTTATGTTCGGTTTAATTGTAACATTGTGTCCAATGACCAACATTATATTAAGTGGTAAAAATATATTCTAAATATACTTTAAAACCACTCAAATTCATAATTTATCACTATTAAATGTTTTGATTAAAAAAGATGTTTTTAATTAAAATTTAGTAATTTTCACTATTCATCAAAATATTAAAGTTATCCGAAAAGTACCAAAATTTCATCTTAGACTAAATTTGATATTCTGAGTCCAAAAATGAAGTCCATTTTAAAAAATAAAATTTATAAAATTTCAAAAAGTGGTTATTACTATTCATAACGGCTAGTTTTAATAGCATATTGTTATTTAGTGAAACTCTGTATTGCGTACGACGCAAGCTATCGAGGAAGGTCGCGATTGCGTGTAAAGCAAGCCAAGCAAGTGTTGTGTAGAAAAAGATTCCATAAAAGTCTCGGGTGTTACAGAAAACCACCCAAGTGATGATATCGGATCCACCCCAAGAGTCTATCACCATCACACACCTTACCCTTCGGTCTTATGTGGGTGTTATAATGATGTATATAACAAGACCCTGGCATTATGACTATGTTATTTATTTTTGTATATATAATGTGCTTTTATTTTATTAATGTTTGTAAATTGTTTTCAAAGGACAAGTCGTATTTTTTCATAAATATTCATCTAAGAATTATATTTTGATGAATTAATGGATATTTGAATTAAAAAATATTTTAAAAAATTATTATTAATAAATTATCATTTATTAAATATAAAGTTTCATAAATTTTTTATGAATACAATTGAAATTTTTATTATGGTTTGAAAGATTTTTTGGTCAAAACACATGAATTATTGTTAAATATCAGTATTTAATTTAAAAGTAAATATTCAAATATTTATAAATTTATATAGATAAAATGAATATTATTTTTGGAATGAGGATGTCAAAATTATAAAATGGTAATTTTTTCATAATTTTCGGATATAGTCGATATTTTGGATAAAAATGAAATACCGTTTAAGAATATAATGTGTTTTTTGACATCATAATGGCCCAATAGTGAAGTAATAAAATACTATAAACAATATGTTCGGCCAATATTTTTTTTATCATTAAAATAAATTGACATTGGTTTTGTTTTATATATTTTACAAATCTTTATTGGACCCTTCAAGGATTATAAAACATTTTGTCTGTTTAAATTTTTATCCTTGATAGTGTGACTCATCTCCACCTAAGAAAAACTATAATTTCAAATAGTTCGGCCATTTCCCTTATAAAATATTTTTTCCACTCCCCTATGGAAAAAACCATTGGTAATAACCATGGGATTGATTGTGGTTTTGATTAGCTTAATGTGAGGTGTCCAAAACATAAATAAAAAAAATTCCTTCTCCTTTCCTATATAAACCCACTGAAGCACCCAGTTCCTCTTCACTCAATGCCTTTGGAGTTTGACCAAACATTGCCTTCCTCTATTTATAATCCTACCAAGGTTCCCCTAGCTCCCAATAAGCCACTCACAAGACACTCCCAAGCATTTGGGATCAGACATCGAAGTAAGCGATTTCTTCCTTTCTCATTTATTGTCTATATTTCTTTAAGTTGTTATACCCCTTAATCAATTAAAAATATAGGGGTATGATTTTCTCCCACCCCATACTACCCACTTTTGATTTGGATGATGGGAGAACCCTTTCTCTCTCATTAATGCCTGCCATGTACACCTGTTACTATGTCGAAATTCTATGATGGATTTCACTCTCCTCATTTATATCCAAGTAAGTATTCTGTATTATCCATCTAAATTACATTACGTGTGTTGTGACATGAATCTATATGAGCCCCTTACCGTCCATTTCATGTAATTATGATGAGACCTACCTTTCTATCTCATCATTAATTTTTTAATGAGTTTTTATTTCACGTTGTTATAGTTCCAAAATTGCACTACGATTTTCTAAGCCAATGCAGTTGTGTAGTGAATACCATGCTAATTTTCCTCTAAAGGGTGTTCAACTTTATGAACATTTACTTATTGATTATAAATCATCAAGTATGTATTACAAAAACCTTTAACATGGAATAAATTATGATGATTGATTCTAAGTTGTATCAAGTGAAGATATTATGTAATAAATCCTCTTTAAGAGTGTAATAAAAGCAGGGTTGTCATAGAGTAACACTATAAAAAGGGAATGATGTTGGATGGAAGGGCCATAATTAAGGATATATTTGTGGGAAGTACAGCCAGATTCAGAATTTAGTAAATAGGCTTGGATGTGGAGGTCCATTGTGATTGATACACCGGGTTGAGTATGTGAAACCTTATAGATAAGTTTTAATAATGAATGATTCTAAGAAAGATGAAATTATTGTGCTAATATGGAATAATAAAATTGTTTGTGGTAAGTTTGTCAGATTTCCATTATATTTTAAGGATTCTGGTCAAAAATATCTTTGTAAGGGTGTGTTTGGATTACCATAAATCATTTCACAATTTGATGTTTTATATAAAATGTTTTCTATAAATGTGCTAACAGTTTTATCCTAGTTGTTTGTATTAGAAAGTCATTCCGGGAAAACCTAATTTTTATTGTTACTCACCCGCTTCTTTGGCATGTGGTTTATTTTATTGATGTGGTATATGAGGACATAGGTAGTGGTAATGAATCACTTTTTTGTAATGGATCATCATGATGGTTGGGCGGTGTCATGGTGCACTGAGCATGGAACATGGAATGAAGATACAGAGAGAGACATGGGTTCCATGGGGCCAGGTTCTTTTGAAATATACATGTTATTAATATTTTGGGAACATTATTCCTATGTTTTATTGGTTTTGGGATTTCTAAAGAGAAATTTCAGTTTTCTATTTGTAACGTGTAATTATGGATTACCATAGTGACCAGAATAATGTAGTTGGGGTCATTCATGCCTTGTTTCATTAGTTGGTATTATTATAAGGTAAAATAAATACCTAATTGATTATGAGACCCTATAAATTTATTTACATCCTTTGGATCCATGGGAATGTAACCTAAGTAAATGTATCACCTTCATGCCTTCTCAATCCATTGTGTTACGGGTGGGATGCTACAACAGTTAATAGTTTTTTCGGTCCTTGATTGACAAGTTTCTTGCATTCATTGGAGTTGGTTGTCACTATTAGAGTTGACTTGTGTTCTTGGTATATTCTTTTAGTTTGGATGGTAGTAAGACATTGTATTGTCATAACATCAAATGTATAGCATAAAAGCACGTAGCTAACCATTTTCTGTTGAACAACATGTTACCATGGAGTCGGTACATAAGTGATTTGGAGACACTTATAGGAATTTGAAATCTAATTTTCGTGGGTGTATCCAATGAGATTATAATGGAATACATGATGAAAATGACATACCATTATTATTTATAATTAATTTTCATACTTATTTATGTTTTCCTATTGATATATGTATTTATGAGAAATCTAAAAAATTATTTTCAAATTTTTGGATTTGAAATGTGGATAGTTGTTGTATTTTGAGAATGGGTCTATTTTCAAAACATTGTGGATTTTACAAAAGAGGAAAAACATTAGAAATATGACCTTGTGTAAAGCATGGTTTTGATAGTTGCAATGTAATTGAATATAAATATTTATGAATTTTCATGAAAAGTGATCGAGACTTATGGTAGTTTTTTTATTGAAATGGCATGAGGTAGGAATATATGTGACCAACCAAATGAGCATATTGAAAATGTGGTTTCACCTAATCCCTAGTGGAACTAGATTTTATTTTAGAGTATAGTGCATTATTTCCATGCTGTGGAATGTGGGAATAAACAGGATGAGGGAAAGCATGTGGATCATCTGGTTTTGTTTCAAAATAAGAATCCCCTAATTTTTATAGGTCATTCAGAATGGGAAAAGGAGGCGGAAAGTTATAAGGGAATGAATATGATATTTGAATTCTTATGAACACTAGTGGATCCAAAAGGGTAGCAAGCTTTTTTATGATGACCATAAAGATACCATGGAGTTCAATACATAATTGTTTTGTAGACACATATAGAAATTGAAAATCTCATTGTTGTGGGTGTATCCAATGATATGAGCCTAGAATTCATGATAGAATTGAATCCCCACTATGATTTATATATCATTGTAAAAATTATTTATGTTTCACTACAGAAATGTGGATATGTGAAAAATAGGAAACTTAATTTGGAATTTTTGGATTTGAAATGTGGATAGTTGTCGTATTTTGAGCACGGGTCAATTTTCCAAACATGTTGGATTTTTTAAAAGTGGGGAAACAAGGAAAATGTGAACTTATGGAGTTCCTTGTTGTGAATGTTCCAATGTCATTGAATTTAAAATTATATGACTTTTATTTCTTAAGAAATGATACATATGGTTATTTGGTGTCGCTAGTAAGGGCATGGGCTTGGCATCTATGTGACCAACCTGATGAGAATACTAAAAATGAGGTTTCACCTAATCCACAGATGAACCAGAAGCTAGTGTAGAGAAAAATTCATGATTTCCATGATGTGGAATGTGGGGATAAACTAGATGAGGTAAAGCATGTGGATCAAATTGTCTTGTTTTAAAAGAAGAATACAACCATTTTTACAGGCAATTTTGAACCCTAATGGGTGGAGTCTTGGTTGAAGAGAATGAATATGATACCTAAATTATTGGGAACATAGAGGGAGATAAAAGTAAAACAAGAAACGTACATATTGGATGATCATCCCCTTCAGTGGTGGGAGTTGGCTGTGCACACTCTAATGGGACATGGGATGACATGGAAGGGATTTGATAAATTGTTTGTCAAATAATTCTACACACATACATTCATAATTCATATCAGAATATTTAATTATTTTCAAACTATTTAACAACTCATTAATAGAATATAAACCAATGTTTATGAAAATAGTGGTGTTTTCTCAAAGGTTTGTGGGCGGTACACCGTTAAATAAATGTATTTTCTAGCATGGGTTGAGGCCAGAATTTTGTTCTAAAATAGAATAGTTATTTATATGTGATTACAAAAATATGGTGAATACATAAAGAGTAATTGAAAGGTATATCATTGGGACTACATGTTGGGGAATAATGTGCATACCCATGGGAAATGGTGGGAACTCTATGACATGTAAAAATAAGAAAAGATACACTCATTTATTTGGTGGATGTTTTGCTCATAATCTGGTGGCATGATCGGTGAATCTTACTATATTACCCCAAAGTATGTCAGTATGATTTCAGTGTTTCTCTTTGAGCCACCACAAGAAGGATTATATGAAGCAACCTCTAGCCTGTTAGAACTGTATGTAAATGGGCAATCTTCAATGTTTTCATCATAATTCTCAGAGGTCGGGAGTATGTGATATTCCTCAGGAGTCACAACCCTCCTAATCATATACATGGTAGAGAAAAAAACATACCCATGTCATCAATGTAAAGATATTGGTGATTATTCATTGAATAACATGGACCTTTAGAATGGAAATTCATATTAATAAATTAAAATCATTTACTTTTTTTGGAGCGGAGGATGATGTGATGGATGATCAGTAGTGACCATCCACAATTCAGCGTACACTTCTTTTAAATTCAACTATGATGATATAGTTGTTTGATGTTACTATTTTGAATTATTTTATTACATATCGTGCTATTATATTAATGGGTTTAACTGTGGATATATTTTTTTTTATTTTTGAACATTAAACTCCTCCTAGTGAAAGACAGTTTCCATCAATGTGATGGGTTTTCATGTTGTAGTGATAGTGATTTTCTTCTGTTATGCATTCTCTCTTGGTTAGTTCATGGACATCCTTAGATCTAGATCTCTCTATCTCATTTTCCAATATCCACATCAATCCTATATAGATACAGGTTTTTTTCCCAAATATTTTAATATTTGGGATTTTTGATGATAACAAAGGAGATCTAAGGTGGATATGGGGGATATTTCACCGAGATTAGTGGTGTAGTTGTGAGTTCATCGATTTCAATGAAACCCATATGTATGTTGATTCACATTCAAATCCATTTTTCTATAACAAGAATAATTATTTAATTAGTTTAATGTTTATGAATTTAGTTTTTATTATTATGTGTGATTCTTGATGGAAATTCATTTTTTTATGATTTGGGAATTGAAGGTGTAGTTGTTTGAGTTAGAAAACAAAGGGTTAAACCATCTTATCATGTTTATGTGGGCATAACCATTATTGTTTGTTAAAATTTAGGATGGAGCCTTTAATTTTTGTGATTATAATCATAGGCATTATAAAGTTATTATATAGAACTGATATCCTATTAAACACATTGATGATTTGTTCGATAAGTTCAGGGGAGCTCATTTGTTCTCCTATATTAATGTATGATCTGAATATCATTAGTTGTGATTGAAATAGAGGATATTAACAACATATTTGTTAGAAGTAGATATGGTCATTATGAATATGTGGTTATTCCCTTTTTCTGATAAATTCACCATTGGTTTTTTTAATTGATGAATTATCTATTTCAAAAGTATCAAGATTTTTTTGTAGTGATATATGATGAAGATATATTATTGAATTCAAGGATACGACTGAAGCATTAGTAGTACATGGTTATAGTGTTGGGGATCTAGAGATATCAATAGTTATATTCTAAATTTTTGAAGTGTGCGTTTTTTATTCATAATGTTCATTTCCTTGGACAATTTATTTTTAAAAGGATAGTTTCAGATGATCTAGGAATATATAGAGACTGTTATTTTGTAGAAACCAGTAAAGAATGATTTCAATATATAGAGCATCCCTAGATTAAAAAGATATTGTTGATGTTTTGTTTGCGATTTCTGATGAATGGCCTCACCAATGAAATATTTTACTTGGTAAAATGTTTCATTTCTATGGAATGTGATGTTTTAGAGCTTTTTTGAAGAGCTTAATCGTTTCCGTACATCATCACTAATCATGATTTTTCTAGAATCGGGTAAAGGGTTCATGGTGTATTGTGACATATCCAGATTAGGTTTAGGCTATGTTTTCATGCAATGGGAACACATATTCATATATGGCTCATGACTATTGATGTTTAATGAGATGAACTACCAAATGAAGGAATTGGAGTTGGTGGTAGGGGTTCATTCCTTGAAAATAAGGCATCATTATCTCTTCGGTGAGAAATTTGTGTCCTTTATCGACCGTTAGATCTTGAAGAATATTTTCTAGAAATGATATTTGAACATGAGAAAAATAATATGGATTTCAAATCTTCATTAATTTAATTTTGAAATCATGTACACACCAGGTAGGTGAAAGTAGGTGGATGATGAACTAAGAAGGTTGTCCTATGCTCAGGTGGTGTGACATGAATTTGAATAGTGATACTTGATGTCAGTCACATCCGACATGTGGTTGGAATATGAGGAATGGGGTGATTGGGTGGCCTTTATTGAACTCTTTCTGGTTCATGACATTGTTGGTATGGTTAAAGAGGTATATTCATGTGATTCTAAATTTAAGGGTAAGAGGTAGAATCTCAATGGAGGGTAGATCATTGATAGCTGGGAATTGAATGCGAATGTAGTTTTCTATTTTAAAAAGAAAATGGTTCTTACCATGGATTATTAGGATAAAATTATCAGGGATTATCATCATTCAGGATGGGTGAATCATCCTGGAATTCAGAAAATGTATAGGGCATTGAATGTGGAGTTTTGGTGGGCTGGTGTGAAAAAGAAATAGGCAGAGGTTGTTTCGTGATGGTTGACTTGTGAGCAAGTCAAGATAGTGCATAACCAGACTATAGGTTTATTTTAGTATTTACCTATTCTTCTATGGGAGTGGGAATATAAAATGATGGATTTTGTTACAGGTATTCCATGAATTTTCAAAAAGCACAATGCCATATGGGTGATAGTGTGTCCGCTCACAATGTCCTCTCATTCCATAACTATTCTTGAATCTCATATAGTAGGGGATATGTCTAAAATATATATTCAACAAGTGTTATAGAGGCATGATGTTCCAAATTTGATTATATCCCATAGAGATCTAAAGTTCACATATTATTTTTGGAAATATTTGCATCAATCCCTTGGGACTCAGTTGATGATGAGTATGGTGTAACTTCCTTCGATGGATGGGAAATATGAGTGAGTGATACAACCATTGGAGGATATGTTACCAACTTATGTGATGGATTTTGGTGGCTCATGGGAGGTGAACATGTCTTTGGGTGAGTTATCAAATAATAACAGTTATCAGGTCTCAATACATATGGCTCTATTTGAAGCATTGTGTGGGCGTTAGTTCCATTATCCATATTGTTGGGGTAAATGAGTGAGACATCGATGGTGGGATTTATCCTTGTATAATAGACTATAGAGAAGATCATATTGATCATTAATAAAATGGAAACATCTTAGAGTTTTCCAAAATCCAATGTGAATCACTATCGATATCCGTTTTCCTTCGAGGTGGGCGATCATGTGTTTTTAAAAATTTCTCATTGTCTTGGAAATTGTCCGTTTTAAATGTAAGGTATGTAATCACCAAGTTATATTTGGACTTTTGAGATATTTTGGTGAGTTGGAGTGGTGGATTATTGGTTTTATTTTCTATGGGGGTTTAGTGTGGTGGAAAATGTTTTTAATTTTTCTTAGTTGAAGAAGTATGAGCCAGATCATAACTATGTGATTTGAGGGGATCATGCTATGATACTGCTAAATGCATCCTTGGTGCATGTGCCAGTGTGGAATGAGGTAAGGAATGGTAATTTATTTCATGTTAAAAGCATCATTAAAGTTTTTTTTTCTTGTAGAAAGATCAGATTCAAGGGTAGTCATGGGAGTGGGAGAAAATGATGTTTGTGCAATGACTCGAGATCATTCAGCAAAGTGATGGTTATGTACATTCCAAGGATGGAATGTCAAAAGGTGGGGAGAATGTAACACCCTAAGATTGATCTATGTAGACATTTTTATGAATTTTTACATGGATAAATCTGTTGGGTAATGTTTGGGAGTGTTTTGGAGGGGTATGGAATTGTTTGGAGGATTTTTAAAGGAGCATAGTTTGATAAATGTTAGGGGAAACAATGAAACAACCCTTGGTAATTGTGACACTTAGAATAGTGTTAATTTCATGATTTTCACATGGTTTTTATAACCCTCTAAGGAGACCATGAAGGGTTCCTATAGAGATTGTATCAGAAGCACGGTTAGCACACAGTTTGTCCAACTATGCGAGGTAACTGTGTCTGGCATTAAAAGTTGTATTATTAAATCCATGATCACTCATGATTTCCCCTAAAATTCTCATTCCATCCCCAAATCGACCCTCAGTAAAGAGTTTTTGTTCTCAAGGGTTTTAGGGGATCTCTCACTCATATAGAGGTGATTCGATGGGTTTTCATGGTATAGTGAATGACATTCACTTCCGGTAAGCCTTCTCTCTTGGTTTGTTATTGGTTTTCCCTAAATCTAGTTATTTATATCTATCACTCTTAGTTCCCTAGATATACTTCTATTACATGTATATCTACGATTTTTGTTGCCTAAAATGATGATATATGGGGTTTTTGATGTCCAGAAAAATGATCTAAGGCAGTTTCATTGAGATTTCTCCTAGATTTGTGGTGGTTTCGTTAGTCGGTTGATTTCACTGAAATCCTATGGTATGTGGTTTTTCTCTAGACTAAAATTTTATAAAACTATTATTTTTGTTTTCAATTATATAGTTTTTTTGTGAATTTAATTTGATTATGATGTGTGGAGACTTATTTAAATTCATTTTCTGATTATTTGTGGAATTTTGTGAAAATAGTGTATTCTGGCGAAAAGTTCTTTACATCATATTTTAAAATGTAGATTTTAAAATCGGATTATGGGGTTTAGTTATGGAAAATTTTAATGATGATGGTTTTAAAAAAAAATTCGTTTTATTTAAAGGGAATATGGCATGGATAATTTTCTAAGGGATTTTTTGGGTTAGAGATAGTTGGTTTTGTAATATTGTATCATTGGTGTGCTATATGCATATTTCCCTCTTATGTATATATAAAGGTAATTGAAATGGATGTGAGGTTGGATGGGAGTACCAATATAAAATTAAGATGGTTTGCGTATTGAAGCAGAACAATCACCGATAAGTGGGAAAAATGTTCCACTAGATTGGGATAGTAGTAAATACGCTTTGATGGGAAGTTCCACCATGATTGATACACGAGGCCAGGTGTGTGAAACTTTTGGGATATGTTTTTATTGTGTGGGTGGATTAGAAAGATTAAATATTTCTGCTAATATGTGATTGAAATATTGTTTATGTCTTGTTTGTAGTTTTCCCATGTATTGTGCCGATTTCGGTTAAAACTAGCTTGGTACAGGTGTGATTGGATTGTTGTAAATTGTTGCACTATTTGTTGTTTTATATGAACCTATTTATATATATGTGCTAATATTTATATCATAGAGTCATATATAGGGAATTAATTTGGGGAAAACCTGCTGAGTATTATTTCTCACCCCCAACTTTGGCAGAAGGGTGATTTTCCAAATTTGGTATTCGTGGACATAAGTAAAGGTAAATCATCTCATTTCTCTTGAAAATCATGATTGGGAGATGTCATGGTGCTCAGATCAT
Organism: Viscum album; assembly: GCA_963277665.1. NCBI lineage: Eukaryota > Viridiplantae > Streptophyta > Magnoliopsida > Santalales > Viscaceae > Viscum > Viscum album. Next base: position 326,282,716 of record OY728156.1, read on the forward strand.
AGACCTTCTTGTGAATATATGGAGTGACTCATGGGTTCCTTGGGGTCATATTGTTGGTCTTCCACTTTGTACTATGATTTGGAAATCATTTTGGTTATGATGTGTTGGTTTTAGGAATTGTTATTGAATAGTTTGGCTGTATCATAGTAATGTGTAATCATGGTTTAATTTGTTATGATGCATAATTTATTTGGGTTCATTCATTCATTGTTTTTTTGTTTTTTTAATGTAAAATCATTCCATAATTGTTTTAAAGATCTCATCATTTATTTTCATCCTTTGTAGCCTTGGGAAGGTCACCTATGGCCAAGAATTATCTAAGCATCTTCACAAGACAATGAGTTATGGGTAGGGCGGTATATTCTAAGTAAATTTTTATTCAACTATAATATAAATTTATTTAGGTAAATAGATTATTCATAAATAGAATCAAATTAAAAAGGATTCTTTGATATGTACTTTATATTTATTAAATATAATAAAAAATATTTTTTTAAATTTGATTATTGAAATTTAAAAAATTATCATTTTCATATTTTAATGATTTGTAAAATTAAATTTTAATAACCATCATAAATATATTATTCAAACAATTTTAATCAGTATGTAAAAGTAATGGGAAACATTGTCATACAAAGGTTGTGGTGCTCCGATTCAGATGGAGAACACTATAATTTCCCTTGAATGGATGGTTTAAAACAAAATATTTTGTATTATATTAATTATTATCATTTTATAAATAAAATAATTCATTCATAAATATCCTTAATTAACATTCCATGGATTATAATGATGCACAATTGAACACATTTTTCATGGAAACTTTAATACACTTATACCCATGGTGATGCAATAATTTTTATAATTTATTTAAATTAAGGTTTACATTAAATATTTTTTTAGGATAAAAATTTATAGATTAATAATAATAATGGATTTATTATTATCCCATGTATATAAATTGTTTTGGTTGGTATATTTATAAAATAACCTACATGGTGTGCTGGAAAATATTACTTTTAACATTGAATATTATCCTTTGTTTATAACCTTAAAGAACTATAAAATCATCATATGATTTTAAACTTGATTTTATGAATTGTGTAGTTGGTTAATGAGTTCATTAGGAATAGTTTCTATTGAGAAAATGTGGACTAGGAAACAGTATGTGGTGGAGGGTAATTGGTTCTGTTTATAGTTAAAGAAAATGGAATTTTGGCCCAAATAATTCCTTAATATAAAGTGAAAATATGTATTACAAGTAATGACACAAAAAAATATTGAATAGTAGATTTTGGTTGGGGGTAATGTGGACAAGTTCTCAATCATAGTCTTCCACACATGTATTAAACATGTTTTTAATTCTATAAATCATATATTTTTACCTCTACCATTTTTTTACCAATGAATTTTTTTTAACCTGAGTAATTTATTCTAAATATATACTAATAAAACGTGTGTTTCTATATATTTTCATATTAATGATTTTAAATAATATATTTCAATTATAATTTATTTAATAGGTGTAATAATTTTAACATTTGGCTCTATAACTGACAAAACCCGATTTTTAGAAATTAAATTATATTACTAATCATAAGATTTAAATTTAGGATAAAATTATCCATTCTTTTTATATAATTGATATTAAAATATTATATTACATTTAAATATAATTTAACAAAAATTTAAAGAATCGGAATATCTAATTCAAAAAAATTAATATATTATTAAAAGAATGAGAATAAAAACAGTTTTCTTGAAATAATTTCATAATTTTTTAAAAATATTAATTTTGGGAATTATATATATAATTTTAAAAAATTACATTAAAATAACAAAATATATTTTATAATTTATAAGGGGTTTCATTATCTTTCTTTGAAATTGTAACGACTGAAACATTTCTTAATGAAAATTCCTTTTGATCTAATGAAATGTCTTGTTATGTAAAATGGTTATATAAAACATATTCACTTCCTTGGTTTTTTGTTTTTGGATTTTGAAATATCGTTAAGAATTTTTTACATTCCTAATATATCTACTGAACATTGATCACATGATTATCATTAATATAGTGCTTTAACAAATCCAATTTACTCAGAAAAATGAAGCAATGACCTCATTTTATAGAATTACTCTATAAAAATACCATTTTTTGGAGATAGTATAGGAGGTTGAGTCACTGGACCTCACTTTTGACCATTCCCAAGCCAAGCTTCAACAGGTTAAGCTTGAATGAAATGACATAAAGGAGAATTTGATGTTAGTATAGATTGCCACACAAGAGAAGTTCTCTGTGCCTCCCCAAGTGTTTTTCACCATCTCACATCATACCCTTAGGATATATGTGGGTGTTATAAAGGGTTATGTAACAAGACCCTATCACTACTATTATGTGAATTTTTTGGAATAATGAACATAAATTCATTTTATAATTGTTACTTTTTAAATAGTTTTTAAAGAACAAATAGTCTTTTTTGTTAATATTGAATTAAGAAATTTATTTTTAGGAAATAATTAATTTTTTACTTAAATAAAATTTTAATAAAATATGATTATGAAATTAATTTTTTATAAATATGAATGATTGTAAAAATTTTTTGAATACAGTTGTAATTTGTAGTATAGTTTGAAAGCTGTTTTTTTCCAAAACCCATGAATTTTCAGTAAATGTATTTTATTATATTAAAAGTAAAAATTAAAATATATAGAAAAAGATTTAGATAAAATTAATATCATTCTGGGATTTAGGATGTCAAAATTACCAAATGGTAAATTTTTCATAATTTTCTATGATAATAGAATTTTTTGGTAAAAATTAAAAACCGTTTAAATAAATAATGAGTTTTATGACATCATAATGAAATAATAGTGATGTAAAAAATACTATAAAATTTTATATCATAGAATATATGATTTATATTTAAAATTATTTCATTATATATTTGTTTGATTAATTTTATGGTTTCATAGTGGACCCTCGAAGACATAAATTTTTTTAGCTTTTTCAAATGATTTCATTGAGTTTGTGACTCACCTCCACATAAGATATTCTAAAATATGAAAATTTTAGGCTTTTGAACTTATTTAAAAATGTTTTACACTCCCCTTTGAAAAAATGATTGGAAATAACCATGGGTTGGTTCCAGGTTTTGATTAGTTTAATGTGTGGTGTCAAAAACTAAATAATAAAAAATTCTCTCTGCATTCCTATATAAACCAATTAATCCTCCCATTCCTCTTCACTCAAACCCTTTTCAGTTTTACCAACCTATACCCACTTCTCTCTATAATCTTAAAATGGTTCCCCAATATCCCTATAATTCTCTCTCAAGCCTCTCTTAACCCTTTGGGATCATACTCACATTTTAGAGATTTCTTCCTTTCTCACTTTTGTCTAAATTTCATTACGTTGTTATTCCATTTTGTTTTCAATTAAAAATTTTCGGGTAGGATTTCACAAATCCCTTATAGTTATCTCCTTTTGTTTTATTGATAAGATACCCTTTATCTCTCATTAATGTCTCCCATGTACACCTATTACCATTCAGAAATTCTGTAAGAGACTTATATCTCCTCATTTACATTCAACCAATTCTAAATATTATGAATCTAAATTTCATTAAATATGTAGGGAAATTTATCCATATTACCTCCTTACAGTACATTTATTTTGAATATTTTGATACAAACTATTCTCTCTCATCAACCATTTTTTCGAATTCTTATGTCACACTGTTATGCTACCAAAACAACCCAGTGATTTTCCATGCCATAGTCATTGTGTAGTGATTTCCATGACCATTTAACTATCAAGGGTATTAACCTTTACACATTTTTACATATTCATTATATAGTATCATGTTTTTATTCCACATTATATTGTCATGTTGTAAATGATGTTGTTTAATGATTCCATGTTGTATGATCCATGTTGCACGCTTATTCACGAAATGAAATAATTAAGATAGGTGTGCCCTGATAGTGCTCCAATGAATATGGTAATGATTAGTATCATGATATATCTTGTGAAATGAGAGTTTACACTTTTTAATTCAAGTTCAATGATTTTTTACTCATTCTATATTTTATATTAGCCTTTTCTTAGGTTAATATCATGTTAAATATAGTTTCCATATTTCCATGTTATAATAATAATGTTGTATCTTTCTTTTATGATAATGTTTCTCTGGTGCTCCATTGATATTACTATTGCCTAAAATTTACTATATTCATCATGTTATGACCTCTTTGTTCCATTAATGGGCTTTATATCTCACCCTTATCTTATCCATGTCCTTAGGTTATCTCATGCAATGTTAATTAGGATGGAATGTTGTTGTCATGTAATAGAATATTTCATTAAAGATATTGGGTTTTATGTTCTATGTTTTATGTAATTTTCCTAATTTCACAAGACCCTATACCTATTGATCCTTAGAGATGTCTTAAGTGATGGTTTAAGTAATGAATCATGTTTATTTGGGTAATAAATATTAGGGTTGTTAAAGTTGGTATCATAGGATAGGTTTAGTTATTTTTGGGATTATGATTAGAAAACCCTAGTGAAATACCATGGGATAAGACTGTTTATAATAAAAATATAACTAAATTTAATTTGTTTTGAGTAAGTGGTTTTTCAATTCAATACCTCCCTCCGTAGATACGAGCAAGTAGAGGTGGATCTGATATAGATGTATCTATGGGTAAAACCCAAAAAACACTACATTGAGCTATACTCGAATGAGAATTGTTGCACAACAACCGTCCTTGATGCCATATTGATTACAAAACTCCCAACAGATATGCTTTGGTAATTTCATAAGCTTAGTATGAACCATTATTATGATAATTGAAAAACATTCCATATGAATATATATAGATCATTGATAACAAAGAAAATTTAAGGTAATAAATGTAATTTATATGTTTTCTTGTTTTTTTATTGGATTCCCCTTAATATGTGACCTATAACATTCTGTTTATTCTAGAAAATGGCTAGTAATAGAAGGACTCAGGCTAACAACCAATGCGATGATCAATGTGTTGACTTTTTTAATAAGATTCCCAATCTGATGGGAGCGGGAATCAAAACAATTACCCTGCTACTCTCTCATTTCACTCTTGTTTTTAATTGAAGCATCATTCAAGAAAAACGTACAACCCCCCCCCCCCCACCCACACTGAGAATGAAAAATTCACAATTGATTCCATTAGCAGACAGAGGCCTCATAATTTTAATAGAACATCTTATCCATCAATTTTCGATTAATGGACCAACTCCATTAAAAAGATATTATCCATCCTTCAATGTTATGAATAAGAGAAGGTACATCTGGCTTATAATCATATGGATTTTGAAGCTGATCAATGGTTTACATTGGCCAAAATTTTGAATCCTAAGGTAATGGGAATAGAATCCATTTCCCTCAAGAAAAAAAAGACGATGAATCCATCAGAGCATACAAGGAAAACATCATAAAGCTTGCATGATATTCCTTTTTCATTGTTGTTACCCCCAAAAAAATGGTTGACCACTTCTTTGTGGAGTAAAACCTAGCGTACGAAATGACCTACCGATTTATGACATAGAGATTATGAGGAAATTGTCAAATGTGCCCTCAATGTTTAAATGTAGATCAGTGAATCATTGGGGTATCATGGTGATAAGAAGAATAAGGAAGAAATTAATTTTGGTGGTCCGATAGATAAATCCAACGGTGCTAGGAAGTTCCACCACCCCACTTGCCAAAGGTACATAAAGAAGCACCCCAAAAAAATTCATGAACGGGATGATGAAATGCCTTAGGTGTGGAAGGGAAGGGCATGTTGATATCTATTATCGACATGAAAAACCCACTACTGAGACATAGGTGGGGAACCCTCTATTAGACCTGAAATTCATTGTGTGTTTCTTCATCTACAATTAACTAGAAAACATTGCAAACTAGTTCCCTATGCAAAGGGTTTTTAGAGGCAACCAACAACCTCCAAGGAAGAAAAGTCGATCTTTTACCATCACTACCATAGAAGTGAACCCTGGAAATGAAGTGGTGATAGATATGCATGTTATCCATTCAAGAATAGAAAACATACTTTTTTATTCTGGTTCTATGCATTATTTTATATCCCTAATGTCTAGTAGAAAAATCCCAACAACACCACAAATCAAGGAAGTAAATATGTCAGTTATTACAGTAAATGGATAAATCATTGCATAACTTGAATATAACTCCTCTCCAATCACAATTTGTTGCTTGAAATTTCTAGAAAACAACATTATACACCCTCTAGTGGAATTTGAATCAATTCATCGCCTGGATTGGCATCCCCTATATAGTGTCACCCTAAATTTCTGTGAGGGGGAAATCACTCACCATATGGAGAATCGACCCCCCATTCTGTACAAGTGAATGGAGGAGGATGAATCTTATTTAGAACCATCATCTGAAGTATGGATATCAATTCCATAAGAGAATGTGTATCTTTCTTAGATGATTGAGTCTAAGGAAAAAACCATCCATGAAGACATAGGTACTGTGAGGGAATTCGCTGAAGTGTTTCTGGTAGAATTTTTGTGTCTTCCTCCTATAAGAGATGTTGAATTATCAATTGATCTTATAACTTGGGCGTTTCTAAAACACAATAATCCATATATAATCGGTGTTCTTGATCATGAAGAGCTAATGCAAGAACTACATAAGATTCTTGAAAAAGGGTTTATATGCCCAACTGCATCACCATGGGGTGCCCCAGTCCTCTTCATCCAGAAGTAGGATGGGTCGATGCACCTTTTAATCGATTATCATGTGTGCAAAAAAATAATGATAAAGAACATGTCATCCCTTACATGAATTTATTACTTTTTCAATCAACTATGTAGATCCTATTACTTCTCCACATGTGATTTTCAGCCAGGTTATTACTATGTAATGGTGAAGAAGGAGGATATCCTGAAGTCTCATTTTCATAAAAGTTACAGGAACTACGAATTCATAGTAATTCCCTTAGGACTCACTAATTCTCTTTAAATATTAATTGTCATTTTGAATAGATTATTTAGATATTACTTGAAAAAAAAATTGGTAGTCTATATAGAAGATATTCTAACATAATCCAAAACCATGGAGGAGTAGAAAGAGTATCTAAGAATTTACTAGGTATCTTGTTTAAGGAGAGGATCTTATGAAATTTATATCAATAGGGAGTTCTATATGAAGGATGTATCATTCATGGGTTATACCATTACAAGAAATGGTATATCTATGGATCCTTCCATGAATGTTGCAATCGATTGATGGCTGAGGACCACATCGGTGAAAGATATCTATAGATTCTTGGGGATAGCTGGATATTATTGCCGATTTGTGATAAATTTTTAAAGATTGTTAAACCCTTTTACTAAGATAACTCTGTAGGGAGTCCTGTTTTCTTGGAGTTGTGAATGTGAATAGTGCTTCAAGGTTTTGAGAAGGAGGCATATCACTGCGCATGTGCTCACACTACCCACAAGTGGAGAAAATATTATGGTATATAATGAATCCTAGAAGAATGGAATGGGTTGTTTGTTCATGAAAATTGACAAATTCATTGCCTATTACTCAAGTAAATTTAAAGTTCATGATCAAAAAAATACAACACATCATCTAGGGTTGGCTTCAATAATATTTCTTTTTAAAATTTTTGTGGCATTTACTCCTTTGTGAGAAGTGTGAAATATATACAGATCACAAAAGCCTCATGTATATATTCACACAATAATAGTTTAATATGTGCCAACAAATATGGTTAGATCTCATTAGAAACTATGACTACATAATCCATTACCACCCTGGGAAAGTGTACATGGTGGTGGATGCTCTATATAGAAAGGATCCAACAACTCATTAATTGATGAGAATTGTAAAAGATGTAATCTTCTTTGATTTTGAATGGATTGACATAGGAATCATAAATAATAGAGCATCATAAATCCTTTCACAAATTATTTCTCAACAGTCTTTTTTTGAAATGTTAAAGGACGCTCAAAAGTATGATGTGTGAATTGAGAAGAATGTGTAAACTACTATAAAATGGAAATCCCCATAGTTAAATCATAATGAAGAAGTAATTGTGATAATTTGGAAAGGGCTATGTGATCCATGAATTCTAGATTTCAAGACAGACCTTTTGGTCTATTCAAATAGCTCAAATATCTCCATTAACCCCAAAAATAGATGGATGTATTAAGATCTCTCGTATATTTATTGGTGGGATAACATGAAGAACGAGATCGATGAGTATACATAAATTTCTATGTAATGTTATCAAGTGAATGATAAGAGGTAGAAGTCTCAGGGTAAGATGAAACCATTACCTATACTAACATAGAAATGGGAAAACATCACTATGGACTTTGTCACCAGATATCTGAAAACATCCAATGAAAACAATACAATTTGGGTGGTTGTGGATCATCTTACAAGGAATGAACAATTAATTTTAATTTGAGAGGTTTAATAATTGGATAAAGTGACATAGATATATATCAAAGAATTGGTAAGGATTCATGGAGTTAAACTATATATAGTATCCAATCGAGATCCAAGATTCACCCCTATGTTCTGGAAGAGTCTTCAACTTTCTCATAATATTGATCTAAACTTCAGTACTACTTATCATCCTCAAAATGATGGCCAATATATGTGGACTATCCAAACCCTTGAGACCATGTTGAGAGCATGCTGATTTGACTTCAATGTAGGATGGTATCAACATCTTCATCTAGTTGATTTATCTTACAATAATAGCTTCCAATCAAGTATACAAGTGGCTCTTTATGAAGCCCTTGATGGGAATAGGTGCAAGTGATGTGGAAATTGGAGCAAGTGATGATGTATAGTTACATTTATTTGATTTATTATGGGAAAAAGAAATTTCAAGGGTGAAATTACTTGATATGGGAAGATCGTAATGAAAAAAACTTTTATTAATAAAAATCCATCTTGATCTAATTTAATTTCCTATTATGTAAAATGGTTATATAAAACATATGAACTTCATTTGTTTTATGTTAAAGGATTTGAAAATACTATAATGAATTGGTACCATTTCTAATATAACCATTGACCATTGATCACATGATAAGTATAAATATAGGGCGTTAACAAATCCAATTTACTAAGACAATGGAAGCGATGGAATCATCCAGTATAATTGCTTTATACGAGGCCCATTATATGGAGCTCAGATAGGAGGTAACATTACAGGGCTTCTCTCTTGACCAAGACCAAGTCAAGCTTCAACAAGTTATGTTTGAATAGAAATTCCTATAAGGGAAGTGGAAGTTAATAGAGATTGCCACCCTAGCGATAATATCTGAGCCTCCCCTACAGTCTGTCACTATCGCACAACTTACCCATAAGCCTTATTCAGGTGTTATAAGGGGTCATGTAAAAAGACCATAACACTATGATTATGTGCATTATTTTGTATAGAATAATGATAATACATTCATTTTATTTATTTTAATTTGTAAATAGTTTTTAGAGAACAAATAGTATTTTTAGTTAATATTCAATAATGATTTTTTGATGAATTAATGGATTTTTTAATTAGATAATATTTTAATAAAATTTAATTATTAAATTAATTTTCATTATATATAATTTATCATGTAATTTTTATGAATAAAATTTTCATTTTTATTAAGGATTGATATTTGTTTTTCTCAAAACCATGAATTTTCGATAAATATAGGAATTTATTTTACAAGATAAAATTCACATATTTATACAATTATTTAGATAAAATTATTATTATTTTTTACTTTGGATGTCAAAATTATGAAATGGTGAATAATTCATAATTTTCTGAGACACTCGAATATTTGGGTATAAATTAAAAACTATTTAAATATAGAATTTATTTTTTGAAATCATAATGACCTAATAGTAATGTAATAAAATAATATAAGATGGATTTTCGGCCAATATAAGTTTTATGTTTAATATAATGTGATTTTATAATTGTTTTATTAAATTTAGGGAGCCTTAGTGTAACCTCCAATACTTATAAAATATTTTAACATTTTAAAATGATTTCCTTGAGGGTGTGGGTCTCCTCCACATAAGAAACCCTAATATTTTAAAACATTTTATTGTTAAACTTATAAAATAATGTTTTACACTCCCCTTGGGAAAATACCAAGGGGCATAACAATGGGTTGGTTGGTGGTTTTGATTACTTTAATGTGTGGTGTCCCAAAAGTTAATAAAAAAGGATTTTATTTCCTTTTCTATATAATCCCACTAAACCTCCCATTCATCTACACTCAAACCATTTAGATCAAGACCAAACTCTTCCTTCATCTTTATTGAATCCACCCAAGGCACTTAAATCTCCCTAGAATCCCCTCTCAAGCCTCTCCCAAGCCTTTGGGAATACACTTCCATGTAAGGGATTTCTTTTTGCGCATTTTGTCAAAATTTACTTATAATATTGTGCCATTTTATATTAAATTACTAATGTTTGGGGTATAATTTCACACCTCCCCAATACTTACCTCCTTATTATTGAATTACGAGAGACCCCTTTATCTCTCATTAAGGCCTCCCAAGTACACCTATTACCATGCCGAAATCATGTAAGATATTTCTCTCTCCTCATTTACAATCAAGAAATTATTTAATGATACGCGTCTAAATTCCATTCCATATATTGGGAATTGTATCTATATGAACCCCGTACAACTAATTTCATGTTCATATTATTAGATATCCCTTTCTCTCTCATCATCAATTTTTTTTTAATTCTTATGTCATGTTGTTATGCTGCTGAAATTGCACCGTGATTTTCCAATCTAAAGTAACATTGTAGTGAATACCATGCTCATTTCGTTATCAAGGGTATTCATATTTACACATATCAACATATTTAATATATAGTTCAGTTATTAATTCCGCATTCACTTATCATGGAATAAATGATGATGTTGAATGATTCAAATTTGTATGATCCATGTGGCACACTTATGCATGAAATTAAATGATTAAGAATGGTGCGCCCGGATTAAATTACAATACATTTTGTAAAGATTAGTATCATGATACATCATGTGATATGATGGTTTACTCATGATAATTCATTTGTAATGAGGGTTTACTCATTCTCCATGTGAAATGAGCCTTGGACCATGCTAATATCTTCTTAAATGTTGTTTCCACAATTCCAAGTTATGATAATCATGCTATATCGTGTCTTTATGCTCTGGTTTCTCTTCTGATCCATTGATATTCTAATTTACTAACATGTACTATATTCTTCATGTTATGGATTTTTTACTACATTACTAGTATTTATAGCTCACCCTTTTCTTCTGCATGTCCTCAGGTTATCCCATGCAATACTAACTATGAAGGAACGTTGTGGTCATCTAAAAGAAGATTTCAATAAAGATGCAGCGTTTTATGTTGTAAGATGTTATGTAATGTTACTAATTTCTCAATACAATAGACATTGACATCCTCAGTGTTGTCTTATATGAATTTTTATGTTATGAATCATGTTTATGTGTGTAACAAAGATTAGAGTTTTTATTTAAATCTTATATAATAAATTCATAGAAGTGATTATATTATTAAAATTTGTCTTTCTAACTATTGACCAAAAACTCATTTAATTTACAATTATAAAAAATATAACTATATTAAAAAATTATAAAATATAAAATTATATTAATATTTGAAATTAAATCTAAAAAATTTATATATTTACTATTTTAATGAAAATTCAATATATAAGGAAAATCGTCTTTTATTGAAATTATGATTTTTTTTAAACAATTAGTTTTCTCAATATTAAGTCATATAAATGCCTAATTTATAAGAAGTATATATATAAGTTCATATATAATATATTTTAAATATTTAAACTTTTATCTATTAGGATGAATTACAATATACCTAACCGAATACTTCTTTAAAAAATTTAATACTATATTTATAATTAATATTCATTAAAAAATATAACAGAAATTTAATTATTTATTTTATATAAAAAATTATATGGTCCCATTGATATTTATATAATAATAAGAGTTTTATCTATACATTATATAAAATTTATATAAATTTATTTATATTTATAAATAATATATAAATATATTCATATTTTTTTATAATACATTAGTATCATGTTTTTTATTTCGTTGTGAGTCATATTATATTGAATTTGATACTTAAAAAACACGACTTCAGTATACAAATTAGATATATGAAAAATAATTATATTTTTAATGAGAAAATTTATAGTTTCCATGTTTCTTCCCTATATACAGACTTGAAAAATCATTTTTTTCATTCTACACACACTTCACAACGATTAGAGAGTATTTCATATTAGTGATTTCTCATTATTATGTCACATTTCCTAGTGAGCATCCATATTTTTGTTCTATATGGATACTGGTGATCCTTAATTTTGAATATTTTCTAGGATATGTTCTTGTCATCAATAAATTATTATTTTTTATCTATTTATCGAAGTCACTTATAATCTTTTAGTGGATGTATTATTTCAATGGTGAGTAATACAAAATATTAATTTCTTTTATTGTAACAGTCTACATTTGAATGAATATTTTGTTTTTAGTTTAATTCTTTCCTCTTATGAATATTTCCTAATAAATTCAAATTCCATTAAATAAATTTAAGTAAATAAAATTATAATTATAAACATGTAGGTTAAACCCATAATATGGTTCACAAAAAATTGTGTATAGCACTACCATAATATACATAGAAACATAGTTGAGGTTCAAAGTGGGTATGTTTAGGTTTGGAAATTCCAAATATAGGGGGTTAATTATTATTGTTTTTAATTTTACTATTTATTTATTAGTTGTTATCATTTCCTTATTTTTAATGATTATAACTTTCATAACTATGTTTTTATATTTATTAATAAATTTAGAGTCATGTTTAATCATACAAATGGTTATTGATAACTATGTTGAGGAAATATGGCCGTTCACTACTATGTTTTCATGTTCTTACACCCACCACAAACACTCAGGTTGATATAAATCTCTACTAACTACAATTCAGAGACATGATTATGTGTTTAACTGTTGGATGATGTATTTTTTATATGGTATATAGTATGGGATAACATTTTTCAATTGCACCTCAATATTGGAGAATTTGGTATGTTGTAATCATGGTCTATTTAGAATATCATCAATATCCATATATAATTCTTTACATTTTCCAAATAAATTTTATTATTAATCCACATCTTTATATTTCAATCTAGGATAAAATTAGAATCCACGTTTTGATGTTTGGTCAAATTTTTAAGATACATAATATCTTCCTTCTTGTAATTATTTAATTTTATAGGTGTTTGATATTATTTTAATATGCATCATATATGTATAAGTCTTGTAGATTTATTGGGGGAGACTTATAATGGATTGTGTGTTAATTCAATGTGGTTATATGATTCTATAATAGAAAACCTAGTCCCTTAGTGATATTTACTAGACTCTAGTAGTCATAGATTGATTCTATGGTATGTGAACATATATATATGTATTGTTTTTATATCCACAACATGGTTTCTAACTAAGGTCTAATTGAAGTCCATAAAATGGTTAAAATGTAAATAATTGGTTATATCTATATTCCATAGAGCCTATAATAATGCAATATATAAACTTTTCCATAATTGAACAAGGAAATATTTTAATTTTTTTTTAATTTAGTATGTGAAATTAATTTATAGGAATGTGTATTTTTCTACCATATCCTAATTAATGATATAAATATATATTTTCAATTTAGAGTTAATTAATTTTTATAGAATGAAAAATACACCTCTTAGAAAAGTTGTGTTTTAGTGACCAAATTTTTTTATGAATTTTTAAGTATATATCTCAAATAAATTGATTATTTATTATTTTAACAGAAATAATAATATAAATGGAATTGATTATATGTTAAAAATCTAATCTCACTCAAATCTCTAAGGATTTTATGTTTCATTTTAATTTTTTTGATTGGTGTTTTGTTGATTATTTGAGAGTGTGGGGGAATTAATTTCTGTTCTTTAAGAACAACTATTGATGAAATGGATTCATGAAATACATTTTGAGATAATTGCTCTTGAATTAGTAGGATTATGTAATAAAATTCAAAATAATGTTGTGGAGGGAGATCAATTTAATATATTATATAAATACATCATTATTCTTACATCAGTGAGAGTCATGGATTACTCTATTACATTGTTTCCTATGATGACCCTAATATATGTTTTCTAATATGAAATGATTAATGTATGGTTGAAAGTGTTGAAAACCAATTTGGTTTATATAAAATAAAATCAATTCATTTTGTAATGGATTTCACAATGGTTAGACCAAGTTATTTTTTCCAAAAGTCATGAATTTACCAATTAGTTTTTAATCGAAAAATAAAATCTCTATGTTATTAAAATAAAGAATAAATTCACTTTCACATTCATCAATGATTTTTATACCGATTTAATGATTATAATTGTTGCTATAAGAACAATATTATAACAAGATATCACTAGTTGATGCTGAATTGAATTTATATTCCAGATATAAGTATTTAGACATTGTACAAACATTATGATTTCATTGTAATTCTTTTATAGAATTCCAATTTTCCTTATAATAGTATCCTCAATGATCCAAAACTTAAAAAAATACAATTAATAATTTATCATATTGTTTGTGGATGATATTTAAAATTATTAAAAATAATTGGAGTATCATTGAATTATTTTGTGGATTTTTTTTCATATTTACAGGGAAGAGTATTTTATTTGATAAAGTTAATAATCGTTTAAATATAGAATGTATTTTTTGAAATTGTAATTACCTAATAGTTATGTAAAAAAATAATATAAGATGTATTTTCGGCCAATATAAGTTTTATATTTAATATAATGTTATTTTAGAATTGTTTTATTAAAATTAGGGAGCCTTATTGTACCCTCCAATACTTATAAAATATTTTAACATTTTAAATGATTTCCTTGAGGGTGTGGGTCTCCTCGACATAAGAAACCCTAATAATTTAAAACATTTTGTTGTTAGACTTATAAAATAATGTTTTACACTCCCCTATAGAAAAAACCAAGGGCCATAACAATGGTTTGGTTGGAGGGTTTGAATACTTTAATGTGTGGTGTCCCAAAAGTTAATAAAAAAGAAGTTTTCAATAATGATGTAGGGTTTTATGTTCTACGTTGTTATGAAATGTTACTAATTTCCCAAGACAATAGACCTCTAGATCCTCAGTCTTGTCTTATAAGAATGATTATGTTTTGAATCATGCTTATGTGTGTAATAAAGATTAGAGTTGTTATTGAAATCTTATATAATAAAGTCATAAAAGTGGTTATATTATTAAAATTTGTCATTCTCACTATTCATCGAAAACTCATTTAAATTACAATTATAAAAAATATAACTCTATTTCAAAATTATAAAATATAAAAATATATTAATATTTGAAATTAAAATCTAAAAAATTTATATATTTAGTATTTTAAAGAAAATTCTATATATACGGAAAATCGTCTTTTATTGAAATTATGAATTTTTTAAACCATTAGTTTTCTCAATATTAATTCATATAAATTCCTAATTTATAAGAAGTATATATATAAGTTCATAAATAATCTTTTTTAAATCTTTAAACTTTTATCTATTAGGAAGAATTATATTATACCTAACTGAATACTTCTTTAAAAAATTAATACTATATTTATAATTAATATTCCTTAACAAATACAACAGATATTTAATTATTTATTTTATAAAAAAATTCATATGGTCCCATTGATATTTATATAATAATAAGAGTTTTATCTATACATCATATAAAATTTAAATAAATTTATTTATATTTATAAATAATATATAAATATATTCATATTTTTTTATAATACATTAGTATCATGTTTTTTATTTCGTTGTGAGTCATATTATATTGAATTTGATACTTAAAAAACACGAATTCAGTATAAAAATTAGATATATGAAAAATTATTATATTTTTAATGAGAAAATTTACAGTTTCCATGTTTCTTCCCTATATACAGACTTGAAAAATCATTTTTTCATTCTACACTCACTTCACAATGATTAGAGCTTATTTCATATTAGTGATTTCTCATAATTATATCACATTTACTAGTGATCATCCACATTTATGTTCTATATGGATATTGGTGATCCTTAATTTTGAATATTTTCTAGGAGATGTTCTTGTCATCAATAATTTATTATTATTTTATCTATTTCTCGAATTCACTTATAAAATTTTAGGGGATGTATTTTGACTATGGTGAGTAAAAAAATATTACTTTCATGACTCTTATGAATACTTCCTAATAAATTAAAATTCCATTAAATAAATTTAAGTAAATAAAATTATAATTATAAACATATAGTTTAAAACAATAATATTGTTCATAAAATATTAGGGTATATCACTACCCTAGTATCCATAGAAATGTAGTTGAGGTTCAAAGTGGGTATGTTTAGGTTTGGAAATTACAAATATAGGGGGTTAATTATTATTGTCTTTAATTTTACTATTTATTTTTTAGTTGTTATAATTTCTATATTTTGAATGATTATAACTTTTATAACTATGTTTATATATTTATTAATAAATTTAAAGTCATGTTTAATCATAAAAATGGTTATTCATAACTATGATGAGGAAATATGGTCATTTACTACTGAGTTTTCATGTTCTTACTCCCACCACAAACACTCTAGTTGATATAAATCTCTACTAACTACATTTTAGTGACATTATTACGGGTTTAACTGTTGTATGTTGTATTTTTTATATAGTAGTTAGTATGGGATAAAATTTTTCAATTGCACCTGAATATTGGAGCATGTGGTATGTTGTAACCATGGTCTATTTGGTCTATCACCAATATCCCTATATAATTCTTTACATTTTACATATACATTTTATTATTAATCCACATCTTTATATTTCAATCTATAATAAAAGTAGAATCCCCGTTTTGTTGTTTGGTTAGATTTTTTAAGAAACATAATATCTTCCTTCTTGTAATTCTTTAATTTTATAGGTTTTTGTTATTATTTTAAAATGCATCATATATGTATATGTCATGTAGATTTGTTGGGGGAGACTTATAATCGCTTGTGTGTTAATTCAATGTGGCTATATGATTCAATAATAGAAAACATAGTCCCTTAGTGATATTTACGACACTCCAGTAGTCGTAGATTGATTTTATGGTATGTGAACTTATATATAGGTATTGTTTTCGTATCCACAACATGGTTTCTAACTGAGGTCTAATTGATTTCCATAAAATGGTTAAAATTTAAATAATTGGTTATATCTATATTCCATAGAGCCTTTAATAATGCAATCTATAATGTTTTCCATAATTGTACAAGGAAATATTTTAATTTTTTTTAATGTAGTATGTGAAATTAATTTATATGAATCTGTATTTTTCTACCATATCCTAATTAATGATATGAATATATATTTTCAATTTAGAGTTAATTAATTTTTATAGAATGAAAAAAAACGCCTCTTAAAAAATTTGTGTTTTAGTGACCATAATTTTAATGAATTTTTAAGTATATATCTCATCTAAATTGATTATTTATTATTTTAACAGAAATAATATTATAATTGGAAGTGATTAGATGTTAAAAATCTAATCTCACTCAAATCTCTTGGGATGTGATGTTTCATTTTAATTTTTTTGATTGGTGTGTTGTTGATTATTTGAGAGTGTGGGGGAATTAATTTCTGTTCTTTAAGAACAACTATTGATGACATAGATTCATGAAAGAAATTTAGAGATAATTTCTCTTGGATTAGTAGGATTATGCAATTAAATTCAAAATAATGTTGTGG
This sequence comes from Viscum album, assembly GCA_963277665.1. Taxonomy (NCBI): domain Eukaryota; kingdom Viridiplantae; phylum Streptophyta; class Magnoliopsida; order Santalales; family Viscaceae; genus Viscum; species Viscum album. Next base: position 326,300,655 of record OY728156.1, read on the forward strand.
AGGGAGATCAATTTAATATATCATATAAATACATCATTATGCTTACGTCAGTGTGCATCATGGAGTACTCTATTACATTGTTTCCTATGATGAATCTAATATATGTTTTCTAATATGAAATGATGAATGTATGGTTTAAAGTGTTGAAAAACAATTTGGATTATATAAAATAAAATCAATTCATTTTTTAATGGATTTCCCAATGGTTAAACCATGATATTTTTTCCAGAACTCATGAATTTACCAATTAGTTTTTAATCGAAAAATAAAATCTCTATGTTATTAAAATAATGAATAAATTCACTTTCACATTCATGAATTTTTTTAATACTGATTTAATGTTTATAATTGTTTCTATAAGAAAAATATAATAACAATATATCACTAGTTGAGGCTGAATTGAATTTATATTCCTGATATATCTATTTAGACATGGTACGAACATTATGATTTCATTGTAATTCTATTATATAATTCCAATTTTCCTTATAATAGTATCCTTAATGAACCAATACATATAAAAATACAATTAATAATTTCTCATATTGTTTTTGGATGATATTTAAATTTATTAAAAATCATTGGAGTATCATTGAATTATTTTGTGGATTTTTTTCATATTTACAGGGAAGGGTATTTTATTTGATAAAATTAAAAACCGTTTAAATATAGAATGTATTTTTTGAAATCATAATGAACTAATAGTGATGTAATAAAATAATATAAGATGGATTTTCGGCCAATATATGTTTTATATTTAATGTAATGTGATTTTAAATTTTTTTTATTATATTTATGGAGCCTTAGTGTACCCTCCAATACTTATAAAATATTTTAACATTTTAAATGATTTCCTTGAGGGTGTGGGTCTCCTCGACATAAAAAACCCTAATATTTTAAAACATTTTGTTGTTAAACTTATAAAATAATGTTTTACACACCCCTATGGAAAAAACCAATGGCCATAACCATGGGTTGGTTTGTGGTTTTGAATACTTTAATGTGTGGTGACCCAAAAGTTAATAAAAACGAATTTTATTTCCTTTTCTTTATAATCCCACTAAACCACCCATTCATCTACACTCAAACCATTTAGATCAAGACCAAAATCTTCCATCATATTTATTGAATCCACCCAAGTCACCCTAACCTGCCTAGAATTCCCTCTCAAGCCTCTCCCAAGCTTTTGGGAATACACTTCCATGTAAGGGATTTCTTTTTGCTCATTTTGTCCAAATTTCTTTATATTATTATGCCATTTTATTTTAAATTACTAATGTTTGGGGTATAATTTCACACCTCCCCGATACTCACCTCCTTATTTTTGAATTACGAGAGACCCCTTTCTTTCTCATTAAGGCCTCCCAGGTACACCTGTTACCATGCCGAAACTTCTAAGAGATTTCTCTCTCCTCATTTACATTCAAGAAATTATTTTATGATATGCATCTAAATTCCATTACATATATTGGGACATGTATCTATATGAACAACATACAGTTAATTTTATGTTCATATTATTATATATCCCTTTCTCTCTCATCATCCATTTTTTTGAATTCTTACGTCACGTTGTTATTCTGCCGAAATTGCACTGTTATTTTCCATTCTAATGTAACATTTTATTAAATACCATGCTCATTTTGTTATCAAGGGTATTAAACATTACACATATCTACATATTTTTTATATTGTTTTTGGAATTAATTCCACATTCATTTATTGTGGAATAAATGATGAGGTTGAATGATTCCAATTTGTATGATCCATGTGGCACACTTATGCATGAAATGAAATGATTAAGAATGGTGCGTGCGGATTAAAATCTAATACATCGGGTAAAGATTAGTATCACGATAGATCACGTGATATGATGGTTTACTCATGATAATTCATTTGGAATGAGGGTTTACTCATTCTCCAAGTGAAACGAGCCTTGGACCATTCTAATATCTTCTTAAATGTTGTTTCTACATTTCCAAGTTATGATAATCATTCTATATCGCACCCTTATTCTCTGGTTTCTCTTCTGATTCATTGATATTCTAATTTTCTAACATGTACAATATTCTTCATGTTATGTCTTTTTTACTACATTACTGGTATTTATAGATCACCCTTTTCTTATGCATGTCCTCAGGTTATCCCATGCAATACTAAGTACGAAGGAATGTTGTGGTAATCTAAAAGAAGTTTTCAATAAAGATGTAGGGTTTTATGTTCTACATTGTTATGAAATTTAACTAATTTCCCAAGACAATATACCTCTAGATCCTTAGTGTTGTCTTATATGAATGTTTATCTTATGAATCATGTTTATGTGTGTAATGAAGATTAGAGTGGTTATTGAAATCTTATATAATAAAGTCATAAAAGTGATTATATTATTAAAATTTGTCTTTCTCACTATTCACAAAAAACTCATTTACATTACTATTATAAAAAATATAACTCTATTAAAAAAATTATAAAATATAAAATTATATTAATTTTTGACATTAAAATCTAAAAAATTTATATATTTAGTATTTTAATGAAAATTCAATATATAACGAAAATCGTCTTTTATTGAAATTATGAATTTTTTAAGTCATTAGTTTTCTCAATATTAATTCATATAAATTCCTAATTTATAATAAGTATATATATAAGTTCATATATAATATTTTTTAAATCATTAAACTTTTATCTATTAGGAAAAATTATATTATACCTAACTAAATACTTCTTTAAAAAAATTAATACTATATTTATAATTAATATTCATTAACAAAAACAACAGATATTTAATTATTTATTTTATAAAAAAATTATATGGTCCCATTGATATTTATATAATTATAAGAGTTTTACGTATAAATCATATAAAATTTAAATAAATTTATTTATATATATAAATAATATATAAATATATTTATATTTTTTTATAATACATTAGTATCATGTTTTTAATTTCGTTGTGAGTCATATTATATTGAATTTGATACTTAAAAAACATGACTTCAGTATAAAAATTAGATATATGAAAAATGATTATATTTTTAATGAGAAAATTAATAGTTCCATGTTTCTTCCCTATATACAGACTTGAAAAATAATTTTTTCATTCTACACTCACTTCACATCGATTAGAGCTTATTTCATATTAGTGATTTCTTATAATTATATCACATTTCCTGGTGATCATCCACATTTATGTTCTATATGGATATTGGTGATCCTTAATTTTGAATATTTTTTAGGAGATGTTCTTGTCATCAATAATTTATTATTTTTTATCTATTTCTAGAATTAACTTATACAATTTTTGTGGATGTATTTTGACTACGGTGAGTAATAAAAAATATTAATTTCTTGCCTCTTATGAATCTTTCCTAATAAATTAAAATTCCATTAAATAAATTTAAGTAAATAAAATTATAATTATAAACATGTAGGTTAAAACAATAATATGGTTCATAAAAAATTAGGGTATAGCACTACCCTAGTATCCATAGAAACATAGTTGAGGTTCAAAGTGGGTATGTTTAGGTTTGGAAATTCCAAATATAGGGGGTTAATTTTTATTGTATTTAATTTTAATATTTATTTATTAGTTGTTATATTTCCATATTTTGAATGATTATAAATTTTATATCTATGTTTTTATATTTATAAATAAATTTAAATTCATGTTTAATCATACAAATGGTTATTCATAACTATGTTGAGGAAATATGGTGGTTCACTACTGAGTCTTCATGTTCTTACACCCACCACAAACACTCTAGTTGATAAAAATATCTACTAACTACATTTTAGAGACAAGATTACGTGTTTAACTGTTGGATGTTGTATTTTTTATATGGTAGTTAGTATGGGATAACATTTTTCAATTGCACCTCAATATTGGAGCATGTGGTATGTTGTAATGATGGTCCATTTGGCATGTCACCAATATCTCTATATCATTCTTTACATTTTCCATATACATTTTATTATTAATCCACATCTTTATATTTCAATCTATGATAAAAGTAGAATCTATGTTTTGTGGTTTGGTCAAATATTTTATGATACATAATATCTTACTTCTTGTAATTTTTTAATTTTATAGGTTTTGGTTAATATTTTAAAATTCATAATATATGTATAATTCCTGTAGATTTATTTGGGGAGGCATATAATGGCTTGGGTGTTAATTCAATGTGGTTATATGATTCTATAATCGAAAACCTAGTCCCTTAGTGATATTTACTAGACTCCAGTAGTCATAGATTGATTATATGGTATGTAAACTTATATATAGGTATTGTTTTCGTATGCACAACATGGTTTCTAACTGAGGTCTAATTGAAGTCCATAATATGGTTAAAATGTAAATTATTGGTGATATCTACATTCCATAGAGCCTATAATAATGCAATCTATAATGTTTTCCATAATTGTAGAAGTAAATATTTTAATTTTTTTAATATAGTATGTGAAATTAATTTTTATGAATATGTATTTTTCTACAATATCCTAATTAACGATATGAATATATATTTTCAATTTAGAGTTAATTAATTTTTATAGAATGAAAAAAACACCTCTTAGAAAAGTTGTGTTTTAGTGACCATATTTTTTTATGAATTATTATGTATATATCTCATATAAATTGATTATTTATTATTTTAACAGAAATAATATCATAATTGGAAGTGATTAGATGTTAAAAATCTAATCTCACTCAAATTTTTTGGGATGTGATGTTTCATTTTGATTTTTTTGATTGCTGTGTTGTTGATTATTTGAGAGAGTGGGGGAATTAATTTTTGTTATTTAAGAACAACTATTGATGACATGGGTTCATGAAATTCATTTTTAGATAATTGCTCTTGGATTTGTAGGATTATGCAATAAAATTCAAAATAATTTTTTGGAGGGAGATCAATTTAATATATCATATAAATACATCATTATGCTTACGTCTGTAAGAGTCATGGAGTAATCTATTACATTGTTTCCTATGACAACTCTAATATAATTTTTCCAATATGAAATGATGAATGTATAGTTTAAAGTGTTGAATGCCAATTTGGTTTATATAAAATAAATCAATTCATTTTGTAATTGATTTCACAATGGTTAGACCAAGTTATTTTTTCCAAAATTCATGAATTTACAAATTTGTTTTTAATCGAAAACTAAAAGCTCTATGTTATTAAAATAATGAATAAATTCACTTTCACATTCATGAATGTTTTTAATACAGATTTAATGTTTATAATTGTTGCTATAAGAACAATATAATAACAAGATATCACTAGTTGAGGCTGAATTGAATTTATATTCCCGATATAACTATTTAGACATGATACGAACATTATGATTTCATTGTAATTCTGTTATAGAATTCCAATTTTCCTTATAATAGTATCATCAATTAACCAAAACATATAAAAATATAATTAATAATTTCTCATATTATTTGTGGATGATATTTAAATTTATTAAAAATATTTGGAGTATCATTGAATTATTTTGTGGATTTTTTTTCATATTTACAGGGAAGATTATTTTATTTGATAAAATTAAAAACCATTTAAATATAGAATGTATTTTTTGAAATCATAATTACCCAATAGTGATATAATAAAACAATATAATATGTATTTTCGGCCAATATATGTATTATATTTAATATAATGTTATTTTAGAATTGTTTTATTAAATTTTGGGAGCCTTAGTGTACCCTCCAATACTAATAATTTTTTTTACCATTTTTAAATAATTTTCTTGAGGGTGTGGGTCCCCTCCACAGATGAAACCCTAATATTTTAAAACATTTTTTTGTTATACATATAAAATAGATTTTTACACTCCCCTGTGGAAAAAACCAAGGGCCATAACCATGGGTTGGTTGGTGGTTTTGAATACTTTAATGTGTGGTGTCCCAAAAGTTAATAAAAATGAATTTTCTTTCCTTTTCTATATAATCCCACTAAACCTCCCATTCATCTACACTCAAACCATTTAGATCAAGACCAAAATCTTCCTTAATTTTTATTGAATCCACCCAAGGAACCACAACCTCCCTAGAATCCCCTCTCAAGCCTCTCCCAAGCCTTTGGGAATACACTTCCAAGTAAGGGATTTCTTTTTTCTCATTTTTGTCCAAATTTCATTATATTATTATGCCATTTTATTTTAAATTACTAATGTTTGGGGTATAATTTCACACCTCCCCAATACTTACCTCCTTATTTTTGAATGAAGAGTGACTCCTTTCTCTCTCATTAAGGCCTCCCAGGTACACCTGTTACCATGCCGAATTCATGTAAGAGATTTCTCTCTCCTCATTTAAAATCAAGAAATTATTTAATTATACGCATCTAAATTCAATTCCATATATTGGGAAATGTATCTATATGAACCCCATACAGTTAATTTCATTTTCATATTATTAGATATCCCTTTGTCTCTCATCATCCATTTTTTTGAATTCTTATGCCACGTTGTTATGCTTCGGAAATTACACCGTGATTTTCCAATCTAAAGTAACATTGTAGTGAATACCATGCTCATTTTGTTATCAAGGGTATTCAACTTTACATGTATCTACATATTTATTATATAGTTTTAGTTATTAATTCCGCATTCACTTATCGTGGAATAAATGATGATGTTGAATGATTCTAATTTGTATGATCCATGTGGCACACTTATGCATGAAATGAAATGATTAAGAAGGGTGCGCCCAGATTAAAATACAATACATTGGGTAAAGATTAGTATCATGATACATCATGTTATATGATGGTTTACTCATGATAATTCATTTGGAATGAGGGTTTACTCATTCTCCAAGTGAAATGAGCCTTGGAACATGCTAATATCTTCTTCAATGTTGTTTCCACATTTCCAAGTTATGATAATCATGCTATATCATGCCTTTATGCTCTGGTTTCTCTTCTGATCCATTGATATTCTAATTTCCTAACATGTACTATATTCTTCATGTTATGAATTTTTTACTACATTACTAGTATTTATAGCTCACCCATTTCTTATGCATGTCCTCAGGTTATCCCATGCAATACTAAGTACGAAGGAACGTTTTGGTCATCTAAAAGAAGTTTTTAATAAAGATGTAGGGTTTTATGTTCTACGTTGTTATGTAATGTTATTAATTTCCCAATACAATAGACATCAAGATCCTCAGTGTTGTCTTATATGAATGTTTATGTTATGAATCATGTTTATGTGTGTGACAAAGATTAGAGTTTTTATTGAAATCTTATATAAAAAAGTCATAGAAGTGATTATATTATTAAAAATTATCTTTCTAACTATTCACCAAAAACTCATTTACATTACAATTATAAAAAATATAACTCTATTAAAAAATTATAAATTATAAAATTATATTAATATTTGAAATTAAATCTAAAAAATTTATATATTTAGTATTTTAATGAAAATTCAATATATATGGAAAATCGTCTTTTATTGAAATTATGAATTTTTTAAACCATTAGTTTTCTAAGTATTACTTCATATAAATTCCTAATTTATAAGAAGTATATATATAAGTTCATATATAATATTTTTTAAATATTTAAACTTTTATCTATTAGGATGAATTATAATATACATAACCGAATATTTCTTTAAAAATTTTAATACTATATTTATAATTAATATTCATTAAAAAATATAGAAAAAATTTAATTATTTATTTTATAAAAAAATTATATGGTCCCATTGATATTTATATAATAATAAGAGTTTTATCTATACATTATATTAAAATTTATATATATTTATTTATATTTATATATAATATATAAATATATTCAAATTTTTTTATAATACATTAGTATCATGTTTTTTATTTCGTTGTGAGTCATATTATATTGAATTTGATACTTAAAAAACACGACTTCAGATTACAAATTAGATATATGAAAAATGATTATATTTTTAATGAGAAAATTTACAGTTTCCATGTTTCTTCCCTATATACAGACTTGAAAAATCGTTTTTTCATTCTACACTCACTTCACAACGATTAGAGAGTATTTCATATTAGCGATTTCTCATTATTATGTCACATTTCCTAGTGATCATCCACATTTATGTTCTATATAAATATTGGTGATCCTTAATTTTGAATATTTTCTAGGAGATGTTCTTGTCATCAATAATTTATTATTTTTTATCTATTTATCGAAGATTTAACATCCCAAGTAAGTAATGAATAATAGATATTTTTATCTATGTATATTAATGAATTAGATAGTGTTTTTGAGGATTAAAATGAAAATAAATCCAATCTTAAGCATGGAATACACTAATATTTTTAAATGATTGTTTTACTGCCTTTTGATGGAAAACATTTTTAAATCTATATTTTGACAATTTTATAAGCTATATTTGTCAAAATAAACTTATTCTTTATGATTGAGACATCAAAATTTACTTTTTGTGAGTTTTTGGTATTTTTCTTACAATGTTCATTTATTAACGAATAGTTAAAAATACTGCATTTTACATCAAAACTGCTTTTTAATATAATTTATTTATATGATTAGATTATCTTTAGAATTGGTTTTAAAGTGAAATTAGAATATATTTTTACCATTTAATCCAATAGTGGTCATTGAAATCAATTTCACTTTAAAATTGGACTTAAACTAGTGTCAATCTTTTGATACTTTTTGTTTCATAAAAACACGCTATTTGCTCTGACAGCGGGAATTAATTATTATATTAATTAATGAAACATATATGTTTCGAATTTTTTAAAATAGACAACATTTTTTAATTCAGAATATAAAATATATCTTAGGGTGAAGTTTTGGTATTTTTCTGAAAAACTTCAATTTTTGATGAATAGTGAAACCACTATGTGGTAGTTAAGGAAACTGATTTTTCGGTTAAATGAAACTTTGAAACTTCTGTGATTTGATTTTCAAAAATCTGACATAAATGGTTTTCATTAAGAAGTAAAATGTGGCTCAATGAGATTAAATAATTTTTTTGGTGAATAGTAACTTTTAAGTTCTTAATCGCGATTAGAGGTAATTAGTGTAGTTTAACGTAAAAATGATATTTTAATAATATCAGATGAGCTTGAAGCATGCCCTAACTCCAATTGGATGTGTCATGGCCGACCAAGACAATCAATGGATCAACTTGGGGACCCCATGGAGTCACATTGGTTGGGAAATGACATAAATAACTTTTTATTTAATGTTAAAGTAACAATGACACAAACATAATTTATTTTACAAAAAAAAACTTACATGGGGTTATACAAGTCAGATTTTTGATTATAAATAGTCATTGGAAAGCTAAAACGATCTCCTACATCATAGTAGTTTTTTTATAATTTTTATACTTTAAATAAATTAAATTATTTATGACATCATGATGATGCAGTGATTACCTCATTAATAAAGGATTTAAATAAAATGAAATGATAAAGTAAAATCTATGACCAACACATGTCCAAAACCTATTGGATGTGTGGATTTCGAACCCTTATCACCTTAACATCTAATTATATCAATGTGGGCCATTTTTAATCCGAAACTCATTTTAAAATAAAGTAACATTTCTTTACATTTCAAGAGTGCCCCTCCTCTCCTCTTATAAAAGGCCCCCACCTCTACCTCCTTACCCACACTTCCAAAGCCTTTGGCTCAGAAAACCCCTGGCCATTTTGTCTCTCCACTTCCGTATCTTACTCCTTGAAGCCTCACTTTGGGAATATTTCTTCCCAAGGAAGCCTTTGATCTCAAACCAAAGGGAGTTAGCCGATTTTAAGGTAATGTCTTCACTTGAGTTCTTTTGTTTTATTTTGCTTCTCCAACCCCCTAAACTCTTTTTATTCATTTCTTTTGTAACAAATAAAGTATATTCAATATACTAGGATGTTTTTATAAGATGTAATCGAGCTACAATTACACACACCTACATCTAATCGTTAAAGAACATATTGTTTTCGTGGATGGCGAATTTCTGCCTCCCGAAACGATGATTGTTCAACATTATTTTAACACCTTCAAAGGTGGCCATTAAGATGACACTATATTTATATATGATATATATTATGTTTATGTTTTCCTTAAGCTCTTTTATTTTCCATTTTGGTCATACTTTTATGGTTTCCATTATGGGTAAATGTGATATCTTCATTTAAGGAAATGCGGACTACCGCCCCCTCAAAGTGATTTGATTCATTAAATACCATATTTGGGACATATAAAGGATGGAGTTATGATATTATATATGATATTACACTGTAATTATAATATACCTTTATATAATTATGATTCCATTCTATAAAATACGAAATAGAAATGAAAGTAGCGTTCATGCGTACGTACGACTTACCGTCTCCATGAACGGTGCATTTCATTTATTTCCTCTAAATGATTATGTAATATTATAAATGAATGCATGTACTGGATATATATGAAATATATGATATCTACATCATGAATAACATTTTGTATATAATGGATAAATGAAAAATTTCTAATTATAAAGGGTTTATTTTTGACTCAAGTACCAATGATCGTTAAAACGACCGTTATTAACTAAAATAATTACATAGTGTTCATGACACGGAAATAAGTGATATAAAAGGAATAAAGAACTTGAAAAAAGTTCTTAAACAAGTAGAAATTAACTCAACTTTATTATTCAGGATATTAAAGAACGACCGAGTCAAGTCGGGCCCGAGGTATGGGACTTCGTCTCAATCTCTTTTCATTGAGACATATTTTGTTTTATACAAAACCTTTTTTATACGGTGTATAAACCCATTTGACTTTTACATTTATCCAAAAGGAATATTTTTTATATAAATCGTTTTACTAAACGACAAAAGGGAATGTTTTTGTCATACATATGCAGCGACAACGACTTCTCTGCCGCCATGACCATTATTTGAGTTTCGGATTCCTCTACAAGCCATCCCTTTTTTTAAAAGAAAAATAAATACCATGTTTTAAATTTCTTTTATTTTGGTATTGAAAATGGTTTTCATAAGGTTTTTATATCAATTTGATGCATTGATATCATTTGATTGAAAGGTGGAAATGTTATGTTTCCTTTATGCATGTTTTATGTGATACGATTATGTTGAGGTTCTTGGGAATTATTATGAAGACGGGTGGTTCTGTGATAAAATAAGGGCGGGTGAGCCCGATATAGCTCTCCAATGAATTGGGTAACACGAAGGAGGGAAACGTTAAGGTTTCTATGAAGAGATTTAGGAAATATACTGTGATGGGTATTCGAAACATAACCAAGAGGGTTACTCCCTACATAAGAATGTTATGAATTCCTCAAGTTACCTTTATGTCTTATGATTTCTATGATTTATTCATGATTTGATGAGGTATATTAAAGTGCTTATGTTTTATGGGTAATGTATGATTTTATTCTTATGTATATATGAACTTATGTTTCCTTTCCATATTTTTATAACCCATATTGAGCTTTTTATGCTAATCCCAAGTTTTTTTGAAATGTTTTTCACAGGTCAAGGGAAAGGTACATGATATGATGATAGTGTCTAGGAAGTGTCAAGAGTGAATCCATGTGTTATTTTAAATATGTTTAAATTTATGGGAAAAATGAATACTATCTTTATGTAACCACTTTGTTTATATGTGGAATGTAATGAAAGTTTTATGCTCTAATTACCTAAAACTCTAAACCCGAAAAGATCCTCAATGTGTAATCTTGTAATAACTCAAGATTAAGTAAGGTTTAAGGTTGGGGTCTTATAGTTTGTATCATAGGTCGGTTTAGATAACTTTAGGAGTTAGAATTTTATTAAATGAATATCCAAAAAAAAAATTTTTATGGTCAAATTGAAGTGATGTAGAATTTGAAGATTACCATGTTGCATCATCTAAGACATGTTTGTTCAGAATGGTTTTCCGCAGAGGAAACAGGGAAGCAGTGCTAGGAAGGCATACAAAAGGAAATAACCTTCCGAATCAGCATCCTGAGATGGTCGAAATTGGAACTAAACAGTTTGTTGTAGTAATGGCACAGTTGACTCAAGCGATAAATGGTGGTGGCATCCATGCATGACATCAGCCAGATCAACCGCAGAGGAACATGTCAGTGGTGGAACATTTCATGAGGAAACATCCCCCATCATTCAGAGGATCATCTGACCCTGTTCTAGCTAAAGGGTGGATTAAAGCACTAGAGAAGATTTTTGATGTCATGGGGTGTTCATACAATCAAAAGGTTAGTCTTGCTATTTACTGTTTGGAGGGTGAGGCAGATCAGTGGTGGTCGATGGTTAAAAATATCAGGGAGGCTGATGAGATTGATTCTCTCGACTGGGATGAATTCAAAGGTATGTTTCTTCAGAAGTATTTTCCTATGGCTGTTCGACTTAGGATGGAAAAGCAATTCTTGGAATTGAGGCAAGAGGAATACTCAATGGCTACCTATGAAGAAAGGTTCACTAGATTGGCAAGGTATGCTCCAAATTTTATCCGAGACCTTGATAGTAAAATAAATCGTTTTTAATCATGATTAAAGTGAAAATATCAAAGGGCATTACCTTATCGTTAGTTTAAAAGTTATGAAAAGATTGTTCGATGTGCTGAGAAGGTGGAAATGGAGTTTGCCGATGATCAAGTGTTCTATAACAACCAACAGAAAAATAGACCGAGGTGGTAGGAGAAAGGAAAGAATTCTTCAAAAAGGTCTGATTGTAAGAAAACTAAGCTTCCATTTTGTGATAAATGTGGGAAAAGGCATGCTGGGGAATGTCTTCTGAATTTTGGAAAGTGCTACCGATGTGGTAATATGGGACATAAGGCTCATGATTGCACTGAAAATGATCAAGGTGATGGTAAGTTCAAATTTGATTTACAGTTAGTGAAATGTTTTAAGCGCAATGAGATGGGTCACTATGCAAATGAGTGTCTGAAAAAGTTCTTGAGTGATGGGAAGCAGTTAGAATACAAGCAGAAAGGGGTGGTGAAATCTTTTACAACTACTTCAGCAGATATCGGGCCATCAAATGAAGTTGTATCAGGTACTTTGTTTGTTTTTTCAGATTATTCCAATGTGTTGTTTGATTCGGGGTCCACACATTCTTTCATCTCTGAAAACCATTCTAGTAAAATGAGAATACCATCTCAAGAAATGACTCCTGAACATTTGGTAAAAACACATGGGGGAAATGTTGAGGCAAAAAGAATTTATAAGAATCTTTATATCCTTGTCTATGGAAAGAACCTACTTGCAAACCTTATTGTTCTACCCCTATTAGAGTTTGATGTTATCCTGGGTATGGATTGGCTCTCTATTTACCATGCTAAGATTGACTGTAGAGCTAAAGAAGATTCTTTTCAAGAAGGCTTTCAGTTTGTGTACAGGAATTAACCCTTACTGTTGATAACATATCAAGAGGCCGAGAAACTTGAAAATGATTGAAATGAATGTTACCTTGCACACATCATTGAAAATAAAGGAACTATTCAAATTAGTGATGTGCCAGTGGTAAATGAGTATCCTGATGTTTTTCCTGATGAGTTGCCTGGAATAATACCATATCGGGAAGTTGAGTTTACTGTTGACTTAGTTCCTGATGCTAAGCCAATTTCAAAACCCCCTTATCGAATGGCTCAAATTGTACTTTTAGAGTTGAAGGAGCAATTGCAAGATTTATTAGAGTTAGGTTTCATTCGACCTAGCACATCACCATGGGGTTCTCCTGTTTTATTTGTTAAAAAGAAAGATGGTTCTATGAGACTTTTCATTGATTATCGAGCCTTGAATAACATCACTGTTAAGAACAAATATCCTTTTCTTTATATCGATGATTTGTTTGATCAGCTCCAGGGAGCTCAGTTTTTTTCAAAGTTTGAACAGAGATCGGGGTACCATCAACTGAAGGTAAAGGAAACAGATGTTCCGAAGACTGCGTTTCGTACAAGATATGGCCATTATGAATTTGTACTAATGCCTTTTGGGCTAACCAATGCACCTGCTGTATTCATGGACATAATGAATAGAATTTTCCATGAGTTCTTGGATAAGTTTGTGGTGGTTTTCATTGATGATATTTTGGGGTTTTTTAAAAGTAAAGAGGAGCATGAAAGAAATTTAAGGGTTATTTTGAAAACCTTAAAAGAAAAGAAATTGTATGGGAAATTCAGTAAGTGTGAGTTTTGGTTGCAAAAAATTTCTTTTCTTGGTCACATTGTTTCTAAAGATGGGATAACCGTTGATCCTGCAAAAACAATGGTCATTGAAGAATGGCCAAGACCCACAAATGTAACAGAGATTCGTAGTTTCCTTGGTTTGGCAGGATATTACCGAAGGTTTGTTAGAAATTTTTCACGGTTATATAGTTCAATGAATAAGCTAACTCGGAAGGGTGTTAAGTTTATCTGGAAAAAAGAATGTGATGATTGTTTTCACAAGTTGAAAAGAAGATTGGTGAATGCTCTAGTTTTGGCACTACCTTCCAGGAATGGTGAGTTTGTTATCTAGAGTGATTATTCCTTGAAAGGACTTGGTTGTGTCCTAATGCAGAATGATCAGGTAATTTCTTTTTCTTCACAACAGTTGAAAACTCATGAGGTAAATTACCCTACACTTGATTTGGAATTAGCTGCTGTTGTTTTCGCTTTAAAAATTTGGAGGCATCATTTGTATGGGGTAAAGTGTGAAATATATACCGATCACAAAATTTTAAAGTATATATTCATTCAGAAATAATTGAACATGAGATAGAGGAGATGGCTAGAAATAATCAAGGATTATGATTGTACAATTCATTACCATCCAAGAAAAGAAAATAAAGTGGCTGATGCTTTGAGTCAAAAAAGTAATGCTTCATTAGAAATGTTGTGTTTGGAACGTGATCCTTTGGTTAATGATTTGATGAACTTTGGCATAGAAGTTGTTGGTGCAGGATGTTATTCTATTTTGTTTTAGGTATCCGTGAAATCTTCTTTATCAGACAGAATCAAGAAAGCACAGAAGCAGGACAGTGAGTTGCAGAAAAAGGTAGAGCTGGTTTAGAATGGTAAGTTTCCTGAATTCAACATTGATAATGATTGCATTTTGAGATTTGGGAAGAGATTGTGTGTGCCTTGTGATTCACAGTTGAAGAGAGAGTTGTTATGTGAAGCTCATAGTTCTCCGTTTTCAGTTCATCTTGGCAGTACTAAGATGTACAGAGATCTGCGGGAGTATTACTGGTGGGATGGAATGAAAAGAGATATTTCTGATTTTACTGTGAAGTGTTTGACATGTCAATAGGTTAAGGCAGAGCGGCAGTTACCAAAAGGGATGCTTCAACCTTTCACAGTGCCATAGTGGAAATGAGAGAATATATCCATGGACTTTGTTGTGGGATTACTGAAGACATCTTGAGGTAATAATGTAATCTGGGTTATTGTTGATCGCTTGACTAAGTCTGCTCATTTCCTTGCTATACATGATACTTTCTTTCTAGATCAACTTTCCCATTTGTATCTTAAAGAGATAGTCAGGTTGCATGGATTTGCTCTCTCCATTGTATCTGATCGTGATCCCAGGTTTACTTCTAACTTTTGGAAAGGCCTTCAGAAGTCGTTGGGTACTGAATTAAATTATAGTACAACTTTTCATCCTCAATCAGATGGGAAGTCAGAACGAACAATTAAGACCTTGGAGGATATGCTACGAGCTTGTTATATGGATTATCAGGGATGTTGGGACCAACATATTTCTTTGGTTGAATTTTAATATAATAATAGTTTTCATTCCAGTATACAGATGGCACCATTTGAGGCGTTATATGGGAAGCGGTGTCGAACTCCAGCTTTCTGGGATGAAGTGGGTGAAAGGAAGTTGATGGGACCGGAAATGGTAGAAGAGATGGCAGAAAAAGTTCACCTGATACAAAAACACATGAGAACATCTCAGAGCAGGCAGAAGACTTATGCGGACAATAGGAGGAAGGATCTCTCTTTTTAGGTAGGTGATCATTTTTTTCTGAAAGTATCACCATGGAAAAGTGTGATGCGATTTGGTAAGAAAGGAAAGCTGATTCCAAGGATCATTGGACCATATGAAATTCTGGAGAGAGTTGGATCAGTTGCTTACCAAGAGTCTTTACCTCCGAGTTTATCTCAGGTACACAATGTTTTTCATGTTTTGATGTTGAGAAAGTATATTCCAGATCCATCTCATGTTTTGAGTCTAGAGGTAGTTCAGCTAGAAGAGAACCTATCCTATGAGGAACAACTGGTCCATATTCTTGACCACCGGGAGCAAGTGTTATGGAATAGGGTGATTAATTAGGTAAAGGTTTTGTGTAAAAACCAAATGATAGAAGAGGAAACATGGGAATCTGAAAATGCAATGAGGGATAAGTACCCCCATTTATTCGATAGGTAAATAAATTGTGGGGATGCAATTTTCTAAAGGGGGAAGGATGTAACATACCAAGTAAGTAATGAATAATAGATATTTTTATCTATGTCTATTAATGAATTAGATAGTGTTTTAGAGGCTTAAAATGAAAATAAATCCAATCTTAAGCATGGAATACACTAATATTTTTAAAAGATTGTTTTACTGCCTTTTGATGGAAAACCATTTTTAAATCTATATTTTCAAAATTTTATAATCTATATTTTTTAGAATAAACTTATTTTTTGTGATTGAGACATCAAAATTTAATTTGTGTGAATTTTTGGTATTTTTCTGACAATGTTCATTTTTAATGAATAGTGAAAAATACTACATTTTACATCAAAACTGCTTTTTAATCTAATTTATTTATATGAATATATTATCTTTTGAATTGGTTTTAAAGTGAAATTAGAATATATTTTTACAATTTAATCCAATAGTGGTCATTGGAATCAATTCACTTTGAAATTGGACATAAACTAGTGTCAATCTTTTGATACTTATTGTTTCATAAAAACACTCTATTTGCTATGACAGGGGGAATTAATTATTAAATTAATTAATGAAACTTATATGTTTTGAATTTTGTAAAATAGACAACATTTTTGAATTCATAATATCAAATATAACATAGGGTGATGTTTTGGTATTTTTCTGAAAAACATCAATTTTTGATGAATTGTGAAACCACTAAGTGGTAGTTAAAGAAACTGATTTTTCGTTTAAATGAAACATTGCCACTTCTGTGATTTGATTTTCAAAAATCCTACATACATAGTTTTCATTAAGAAGTAAAATGTTGTTCAATGATATTAAAAGAATTTTTTTGATGAATAGTAACTTTTATGTTCTTAATCTCAATTAGAGGTAATTAGTGTAGTTTAAGGTAAAAATGATGTTTTAATAATATGAGATGAAATTGAAACATGTCCTACACTCATTTTATGTGTCATGGCCGACCAAGAAAAACCATGGGTCAACTTGGGGACCCCATGGAGCCACTTTGGTTGGGAAAGGACATAAATAACTTTTTATATAATGTTAAAGTAAAAATGACACATACATAAGATATTTTACTAAAACAATTTTTACATGGGGTTATACAAGTCAGATTTTTGATTATAAATAGTCAATGGAAAGATAAAAATATTTCCTACATCATTTTATTTTTTTTATAATTTTTAGACTTTAAATAAATTAAAGTATTTATGACATCATGATGATGTAGCGATTACCTCATTAATAAATGATTTAAATAAAATGAAATGATAATGTAAAATCTATGACCTAAACATGTACAAAACCTATTGGATGGGTGTATTTAGAACCCTTATCACCTTATCCTAGAATTATATCAATGCGGGACCTTTTGAATCCGAAAATCATTTTAAAATAAAGTAACATTTCTTTACTTTCCAAGAGTGCATCTCCAGTCCTCTTATAAAAGGCCCCCAACTCTACCTCCTTACCCACATTTACAAAGCCTTTGGCTCAACCAACCCCTGACCATTTTGCCTCTCCACTTTCCTATATTACTCCTTTAAGACTCACTTTGGGAATAATTCTTCCCAAGTAAGCCTCTGAGCTCAGACCAAAGGGAGTTACCAGATTTTAAGGTAATGTCTTCACTTGAGTCCTTTTGTTTTATTTTGCTTCTCAAACTCCCTAAACTCTTTTTATTCATTTCTTTTGTAACAACTCCAGTATCATCAATATACTAGTATGTTGTTATAAGAAGGATTCTAGCTAAACATACACACACCTACATCTAATGGTTAAAGAACATACTGTTTCCCTGGATGTCGAATTTCTGCCTCCCGAAACGATGATTGTTCAAAAATTCTTTTAACACCTTCAAAGGCGGCCATTAAGATGACACTATATTTATATATGATATATAATATGTTTATTATTTCTTTAAGCTTATGTATTTTTCATTTTGGGCATACCTTTATGGTTTCCATTATGGGTAAACACGATATCTTCATTTAAGGAAGTGCGGACTACCGCCCCCTCAAAGTGATTTCATTTGTTAAATACCATATGTGGGACGTATAAAGGATGGAGTTATGATATTATATATTATATTATACTGGAATTATAATATACCTTTATATCATTATGATTCCATTCTATAAAATAAAAAATAAAAATGAAAGTAGCATTCATGTGTACGTACGGCTTACCGTCCTCATTAACGGTGCATTTCATTTCTTATCTCTAAATGATTATGTAATATTATAAATGCATGAATGTACTGGATATATATGACATATATGATATCTACATCATGAATACCATTTTGGATATAATGTATACATGAAAAACTAGTAATTATAAAGGGTTTATTTTTGACTCAAGTACCAATGAACGTTAAAACGACTGTTATTAACTAAAATAATTACATAGTGTTCATGACATGGAAATAAGTGATATAAAAGGAATAATGAACTTGAAAAAGGTTCTTAAAAAAGTCTAAATTAACTCAAGTTTATTATTCAGGAGATTAAAGAACGACCATGTCAAGTCGGACCCGAGGTATGGGACTTCATCTCAATCTCCTTTCATTGAGGCATATTTTGTTTTATACAAAACCTTCTTTTATATGGTGTATAAACCCCTTTAAATTTTAAATTTATCAAAAAGGAATATTTTTTATTTGAAGCGTTTTACTAAACGACAGAAGGGAATGTTTTTGTCATACGTATGCGGCGACAACGACTTCTCTGCCGCTGTGACCATTATTTGAGTTTCGGCTTCCTCTACAAGCCATACCTTTTTTTAAAAGAAAAAAAAATAACATGTTTTACGTTTCTTTTATTTTGGTATTGAAAATGGTTTTCATAAGGTTTTTATATCAATGTGTTGTATTTATATCTTCTGATTGAAAGGTGTAAATGTTATGTTTTCTTTTATGCATGTTTCATGTGATACGATTATGTTGAGGTTCTTGGGCATTTTTATGAAGACAGGTGGCTCCGTGATAAACTAAGGGAGGGTGAGCCGGATATATCTCTCCAATGCATTGGGTGACGCGAAGGAGTGAAACGTTAAGTTTTCTCCAAAGAGAGTTAGGGAACATACTGTGATGGGTATTCCAAACGTAACCAAGAGGGTTACTCCCTACGTAAGAATGTTATGAATGCCTCAAGTTACCTTTATGTCTTATGATTTCTATGATTTATTCGTGATTTGATGAGGTATGTTAAAGTGCTTATGTTTTATGGGTAAAGTATGATTTCATTCTTATGTATATATGAACTTATGTTTCCATTCCATATTTTTATAACCCATACTGATCTTTTTATGCTCATCCCAAGTTTTTTTGAAATGTTTTTCACAGGTCAAGGGAAAGGTACATGATATGATGATAGTGTGACAGAAGTGTCAAGAATGAATCCATGTGTTATTTTAAATATGTTTCCATTGATGGGAAAAAGGAATACTATCTTTATGTGACCACTTTGTTTATATGTGGAATGTAATGCAAGTTTTATGCTCTATTTCTCTAAAACTCTAAACCCGAAAAGATCCTCAATGTGTAATCTTGTAATAACTGACGATTAAGTAAGGTTTAAGGATGAGGCCTTATAGAAGTCACTTATAAACTTTTAGTGTATGTATTATGACAATGGTGAGTAATACAAAATATTAATTTCTTTTATTGTAACAGTCCACATTTGAATGAATATTGTGTTTTTAGTTTAATTCTTTCCTCTTATGAATATTTCCTAATAAATTCAAATTCCATTAAATAAATTTAAGTAAATAAAATTATAATTATAAATAGGTAGGTTAAAACAATAATATGGTTCATAAAAAATTAGGGTATAACACTACCCTAGTATCCATAGAAACATAATTGAGGTTCAAAGTGGGTATGTTTAGGTTTGGAAATTCCAAATATAGGGGGTTAATTATTATTGTTTTTAATTTTACTATTTATATATTAGTTGTTATCATTTGCATATTTTAAATGATTATAACTTTTATAACTATGTTTTTATATTTATTAATAAATTTAGAGTCATGTTTAATCATACAAATGGTTATTCATAACTATGTTGAGGAAATTTGGTCATTCACTACGGAGTTTTCATGTTCTTACACCCACCACAAACACTCTGGTTGATATAAATCTCTAATAACTACATTTTAGAGACATTATTACATGTTTAACTGTTGGATGATGTATTTTTTATATGGTAGTTAGTATGGGATAACATTTTTCAATTGCACCTCAATATTGGAGCATGTGGTATGTTGTAATCATGGTCCATTTGGCATATCACCAATATCCATATATAATTCTTTACATTTTCCATATACATTTTATTATTAATCTACATCTTTATATTTCAATCTAGGATAAAAGTAGAATCCACGTTTTGTTGTTTGGTCAAAATTTTAAGATACATAATATCTTCCTTCTTGTAATTATTTAATTTTATAGGTTTTTTTTTATTATTTTAAAATGCATCATATATGTATAAGTCATGTAGATTTATTGGGGGAGACTTATAATGGCTTGTGTGTTAATCCAATGTGGTTATATGATTCTATAATAGAAAATCTAGTCCCTTAGTGATATTTACTAGACTCTATTAGTCATAGATTGATTCTATGGTATGTGAACATATATATATCTATTGTTTTCGTATCCACAACATGGTTTTAACTGAGGTCTAATTGAAGTCCATAAAATGGTTAAAATGTAAACAATTTGTTATATCTACATTCCATAGAGCCTATATTAAAGAAATATATAAAGTTTTCCATAATTGTACAAGGAAATATTTTAATTTTTTTTACTTAGTATGTGAAATTAATTTATATGAATGTGTATTTTTCTACCATCTCCTAATTAATGATATGAATATATAATTTCAATTTAGAGTTAATTAATTTTTATAGAATGAAAAATACACCTCTTAGAAAAGTTGTGTTTTAGTGACCGTATTTTTTTATGAATTTTTTAGTATATATCTCATATAAATTGATTATTTATTATTTTTATAGAAATAATATTATAATTGGAAGTGATTAGATGTTAGAAATCTAATCTCACTCAAATATCTTAGGATGTGATGTTTCATTTTAATTTTTATTTATTGGTGTGTTGTTGATTATTTGAGAGTGTGGGGGAATTAATTTCTGTTCTTTAAGAACAACTATTGATGACATGGATTGATGAAATACATTTTGAGATAATTTCTCATGGATTAGTAGGATTATGCAATAAAATTCAAAATAATGTTGTGGAGGGAGATCAATTTAATATATCATATAAATACATCATTATGCTTACATCAGTGAGAGTCATGGAGTACTCTATTACATTTATTCCTATGATGACTCTAATATATGTTTTCTAATATGAAATGATTAATGTATGGTTTAAAGTGTTGAAAACCAATTTGGTTTATATATAATAAAATCAATTCATTTTGTAATGTATTTCCCAATGGTTAGACCAAGTTATTTTTTAAGAAAAGTCATGAATTTACCAAATAGTTTTTAATCGAAAAATAAAATCTCTATGTTATTAAAATAATGAATAAATTCACTTTCACATTCATCAATGTTTTTAATACTGATTTAATGATTATAATTGTTGCTATAAGAACAATATAATAACAAGATATCACTAGTTGAGGCTGAATTGAATTTATATTCCTGATATAACTATTTAGACATGTTACGAACATTATGATTTCATTGTAATTCTGCTATAGAATTCCAATTTTCCTTATAATAGTATCCTCAATGAACCAAAAATTTTAAAATACAATTAATAATTTATCATATTGTATTTAGATGATATTTAAATTTATTAAAAATCATTGTAGTATCATTGAATTATTTTGTGGATTTTTTTTCATATTTACAGGGAAGAGAATTTAATTTGATAATGTTAATAACCGTTTTAATATAGAATGTATTTTTTGAAATCGTAATGACCTAATAGTGATGTAATAAAACAATATAAGATGGATTTTCAGACAATATATGTTTTATATTTAATATAATGTGATTTTAGAATTGTTTTATTAAATTTAGGGAGCCTTAGTGTACCCTCCAATACTTATAAATTATTTTAATATTTTAAATGTTTTCCTTGAGAGTGTGGGTCTCCTAGACATAAGAAAACATAATATTTTAAAACATTTTGCTGTTAGACTTATAAAATAATGTTTTACACTCCCCTATGGAAAAAACCAAGGGCCATAACCATGGTTTGGTTGGTGGTTTTGAATGCTTTAATGTGTGGTGTCCCAAAAGTTAATAAAAAGGGATTTTATTTCCTTTTCTATATAATCCCACTAAACCTCTGATTCATCTACACTCAAACCATTTAGATAAAGAACAAACTCTTCCATCATCTTTATTGAATCCAGCTAAGGCACTACAACCTCCCTAGAATCCCCTCTCAAGCCTCTCCCAAGCCTTTGGGAATACACTTCCAAGTAAGGGATTTCTTTTTTCTCATTTTTGTACAAATTTCTTTATATTATTATGCCATTTTATTTTAAATTACTAATGATTGGGGTATAATTTCACACCTCCCCAATACTTACCTCTTTATTTTTGAATTACGAGAGACCCCTTTCTCTCTCATTAAGGCCTCCAAGGTACACCTGTTACCATGCCCAAATCTTGTAAGAGATTTCCCTATCCTCATTTACATTCATGAAATTATTTTATAATATGCATCTAAATTCCATTACATATATTGAGACATGTATCTATATAAACCCCGTACAGTTAATTTCATGTTCATATTATTAGATATCCCATTCTCTCTCATCATCCATTTTTTTGAATTCTTACGTCACGTTGTTATGCTGTCGAAATTGCACCGTGATTTTTCATTATAAAGTAACATTTTAATGAATACCGTGCTCATTTCGTTATCATGGGTATTCAACATTACACATATCTACATATTTATTATGTAGTTTCAGGAATTAATTCCACAATCATTTATCGTGGAAAAAATGCTGATGTTGAATGATTCCAATTTGTATGATCCATGTGGCACACTTATGCATGAAATGAAATGATTAAGAATGGTGCGCCTGAATTAAAATCCAAAACATAGGGTTAAGATTAGTATCAAGATACATCATGTGATATGATGGTTTACTCATGATAATTTATTTGGAATGAGGGTTTACTCATTCTCCATGTGAAACGAGCCTTGGACCATGCTAATATCTTCTTAAATGTTGTTTCCACATTTCCAAGTTATGATAATCATGCTATATCATGCCTTTATGCTCTGGTTTCTCTTCTGATCCATTGATATTCTAATTTTCTAACATGTACTATATTCTTCATGTTATGGCTTTTTTACTACATTAGTGGTATTTATAGCTCACCCTTTTCTTATGCATGTCCTCAGGTTATCCCATACAATACTAAGTACGAAGAAACGTTGTGGTAATCTAAAAGAAGTTTTCAATAATGATGTAGGGTTTTAGGTTCTACGTTGTTATGAAATGTTACTAATTTCCCAAGACAATAGACCTCTATATCCTCAGTGTTGTCTTATATGAATTTTTATGTTATGAATCATGTTTATGTGTGTAATGAAGATTAGAGTTTTTATTGAAATCTTATATAATAAAGTCATAAAAGTGGTTATATTAATAAATTTTTTCTTTCTCACTATTCACCAAAAACTCATTTAAATTACAATTATAAAAAATATAACTCTATTGAAAAATTATAAAATATAAACTTATATTAATATTTGAAATTAAAATCTAAAAAATTTATATATTTAGTATTTTAATGAAAATTTAATATATAAGGAAAATCGTCTTTTTTTTGAAATTATGAATTTTTTAAACCATTAGTTTTCTCAATATTAATTCATATAAATTCTTAATTTATAAGAAGTATATATATAAGTTCATATATAATATTTATTAAATCTTTAAACTTTTATCTATTAGGAAGAATTATATTATACCTAACTGAATATTTCTTTAAAAAATTTAATACTATATTTATAATTAATATTCATTAAAAAATAAAACAAATATTTAATTATTTATTTTATAAAAAAAATTATATGGTCCCATTGATATTTATATAATAATAAGAGTTTTCTCTATACATCATATAAAATTTAAAAAAAAATTATTTATATTTATAAATAATATATAAATATATTCATATTTTTTTATAATACATTAGTATCATGTTTTTTATTTCGTTGTGAGTCATATTATATTTAATTTGATACTTAAAAAACACAACTTCAGTATACAAATTAGATATATGAAAAATGATTATATTTTTAATGAGACAATTTACAGTTTCCATGTTTCTTCCCTATATACAGACTTGAAAAATCATTTTTCCATTCTACACTCACTTCACAGTGATTAGAGATTATTTAATATTAGTGATTTGTCATAATTATATCACATTTCCTGGTGATCATCCACATTTATGTTCTATACGGATATTGGTGATCCGTAATTTTGAATATTTTCTAGGAGATGTTCTTGTTATCAATAATTTATTATTATTTTATCTATTTCTCGAATTCACTTATACACTTTTAGTGGATGTATTTTGACTATGGTGAGTAATAAAAAATATTAATTTCTTTCCTCTTATAAATATTTCCTAATAAATTCAAATTACATTAAATAAATTTAAGTAAATAAAAAAAAATTATAAACATGTAGGTTAAAACAATAATATGGTTGATAAAAAATAAGGGTATAACACTACCCTAGTATCCATAGAAACATAGTTGAGGTTCAAAGTGGGTATGTTTAGGTTTGGAAATTCCAAATATAGGGGGTTTATTATTATTGTCTTTAATTTTACTATTTATTTTTTAGTTGTTATAATTTCCATATTTTGAATGATTATAACTTTTATAACTATGTTTTTCTATTTATTAATAAATTTAAAGTCATGTTTAATCATACAAATGGTTATTCATAACTATGTTGAGGAAATATGGTCGTTTACTTCTGAGTTTTCATGTTCTTACTCCCACCAAATACACTCTGGTTGATATAAATCTCTACTAACTACATTTTAGAGACATGATTAAGGGTTTAACTATTGGATGTTGTATTTTTTTATATGGTAGTTAGTATGGGATACAATATTTCAATTACACCTCAATATTGGAGCATGTGGTATGTTGTAATCATGGTCCATTTGGTATATCACCAATATCCCTATACAATTCTTTACATTTTCCATATACATTTTATTATTAATCCACATCTTTATATTTCAATCTAGGATAAAAGTAGAATCCACATTTTGTTGTTTGGTCAAATTTTTTAAGATACATAATATCTTCCTTCTTGTAATTATTTTATTTTATAGGGTTTTGTTATTATTTTAAAATGAATCATATATGTATAAGTCATGTAGATTTATTGGGGGAGACTTATAATTTATTGTCTGTTAATTCAATGTTGTTATAAGATTATATAATAGAAAACGTATTCCCTTAGTGATATTTACGAGACTCCAGTAGTCATAGATTGATTTTATGGTATGTGAACTTATATATATGTATTGTTTTCGTATCCACAACATGGTTTCTAACTGAGGTCTAATTAAAGTCCATAAAATGGTTAAAATGTAAATAATTGGTTATATGTACATTCTATAGAGCCTTTAATAATGCAATCTATAAAGTTTTCCATAATTGTTCGAGGAAATATTTTAATTTTTTTTAATATAGTATGTGAAATTAATTTATATGAATTTGTTTTTTTCTTCCATATCCTAATTAAAGATATGAATATTTATTTTGAATTTAGAGTTAATTAATTTTTATAGAATGAAAAAACACCTCTTAGAAAAGTTGTGTTTTAGTGACCATATTTTTATATGAATTTTTAAGTATATATCTCATCTAAATTGATTATTTATTATTTTAATAGAAATAATATTATAATTGGAAGTGATTAGATGTTAAAAATCTAATCTCACTCAAATCTCATGGGATGTGATGTTTCATTTTAATTTTTCAGATTGGTGTGTTGTTGATTATTTGACAGTGTGGGGGAATTAATTTCTGTTCTTTAAGAACAACTATAGATGACATGGATTCATGAAAGAAATTGTGAGATAATTTCTCTAAGATTAGAAGGATTATGCAATAAAATTCAAAAATAATGTTGTGGAGGGAGATCAATTTAATATATCATATAAATACATCATTATTCTTACGTCAGTGAGCGTCATGGAGTACTCTATTACATTGTTTCCTATGTTGACTCTAAAATATGTTTTCTAATATGAAATGATGAATGAATGGTTTAAAGTGTTGAAAACCAATTTGGTTTATATAAAATAAAATCAATTCATTTTGTAATGGATTTCCGAATGGTTGAACCAAGTTATTTTTTCCAAAAGTCATGAATTTACCAACTAGTTTTTAATTGAAAAATAAAAGCTCTTTGTTATTAAAATAATGAATAAATTCACTTTCACATTCATGAATGTTTTTAATACCGATTTAATGTTTATAATTGTTGCTATAAGAACAATATAATAACAATATATCACTAGTTGAGGCTGAATTGAATTTATATTCCTGATATAACTATTTAGACATGGTACGGACATTATGATTTCATTGTAATTCTGTTATATAATTACAATTTTCCTTATAATAGTATCCTCAATGAACCAGAACATATAAAACTACAATTAATATTTTCTCATATTGTTTGTGGATGATATTTAAATTTATAAAAAATCATTGGAGTATTATTGAATTATTTTTTGGATTGTTTTTCATATTTACAGAAAAGGGTATTTTATTTGATAAAATTAAAAACCGTTTAAATATAGAATGTAATTTTTGAAATCATAATGACCTAATAGTGATGTAATAAAATAATATAAGATGGATTTTCGGCCAATATAAGTTTTATCACTACCAGAAAATTTGGTTTCTACACCTCTGGACACGGGCGATCGCCAACGACGGTCGCCATTGATAATATTAGTGACCGCCATTGGCGGTCCCTAAAACTAATATTATTTTAGTGGGATTTTTCCCGCCCCCACTTCTGTCTTCTTCATTTTCCCCGCTGCAACCCGCCACCCACGCCATTCCGCAGCAGCTCCAGTGTCGCCCCCCACCGCCACCCCTACCTCGGCCACCACCGTCGCCACCCCTCGACGCCTCTCATTTCCCCGCTGCAACCCCCACCGCCACCCCTACCACACTCGGCCACCACCGTCGCCACCCCTCCCTCCGACCACCGTAGTTCCGCCATGGCCGGTGGCCACAGTCCACCATGTCCACCACGGCTGTCCCCGCGTGCCCATCGTGTTTTCTGCATAGGGACCTATAGTGATCGTCATTGGCGGTCGCTATTGGTCTTTATCGACGGAGCAACAGCGACCGCCAAAAGCGGTCGCAAGGCGGCCGCTAAAGACCATTAGCAACCGCTTTTGGCAGTCACTAAAGGTGAAAATTGTAGTACTATATATTTAATATAATGTGATTTTAGAATTGTTTTATTAAATTTAGGGAGCCTTGGTGTACCCTCCAATACCTATAAAATATTTTAACATTTTAAAATGATTTCCTTGAGGGTGTGGGTCTCCTCGACATAAGAAACCCTAATATTTTAAAACATTTTGTTGTTAGACATATAAAATAATGTTTTAAACTCCCCTATGGAAAAAAACAATGGCCATAACCATGGGATGGTTGGTGGTTTTGAATACTTTAATGTGTGGTGTCCCAAAAGTTAATAAAAAAGAATTTTATTTCATTTTCTTTATAATCCCACTAAACAACCCATTCATCTACACTCAAACCATTTAGATCAAGACAAAAATCTTCCTTCATATTTATTGAATCAACCCAAGGCACCACAACCTTCCTAGAATCCCCTCTCGAGCCTCTCCCATGCTTTTGGGAATACACTTCCAAGTAAGGGATTTCTTTTTCCTCATTTTGTCCAAATTTCATTATATTATTATGCCATTTTATTTTAAATTACTAATGTTTGGGGTATAATTTCACACCTACCCAATACTTACCTCCTTATTTTTGAATTACGAGAGCCCCTTTCTCTCGCATTAAGGCCTCCCAGGTACACCTGTTACCATGCCGAAACTTCTAAGAGATTTCTCTCTCCTCATTTACATTCAAGAAATTATTTTATGATATGCATCTAAATTCCATTACATATATTGGGAAATGTATCTATATGAACCCCGTATAGTTAATTTCATGTTCATATTATTAGATATCCCTTTCTCTCTCATCATCCATTTTTTTGAATTCTTACGTCACGTTGTTATGCTGTAGAAATTACACCGTGATTTTCCATTCTAAAGTAACATTTTAGTGAATACCATGCTCATTTCGTTATCAAGGTACTAAACTTTACAAATATCTACATATTTTTTATATAGTTTTAGGAATTAATTCCACATTAATTTATTGTGGAATAAAGTATGAAGTTGAACGATACCAATTTGTATGATCCATGTGGCACACTTATGCATGAAATGAAATGATTAAGAATGGTGTGTGTGGATTAAAATTCAATACATCAGGTAAATATTAGTATCATGACACATCATGTGATATGATTGTTTACTCATAATAATTCATTTGGAATTAGGGTTTACTCATTCTCTAAGTGAAACGAGCCTCGGACCATGCTAATATCTTCTTAAATGTTGTTTCAACATTTCCATGTTATGATAATCATGCTATATTGTGCCTTTATGCTCTGGTTTCTCTTCTGATCCATTGATATTCTAATTTTCTATCATGTACAATATTATTCATGTTATGGATTTTTTACTACATTACTAGTATTTATACCTTACCCTTTTCTTATACATGGCCTCAGGTTATCCCATGCAATACTAAGTACGAAAGAACATTGTGGTCATCTAAAAGAAGTTTTCAATAAAGATGTAGGGTTTTATGTTCTAGATTGTTATGAAATGCTACTAATTTCCCAAGACAATAGACCTCTAGATCCTCAGTGTTTTCTTATATGAATTTTTATGTTATGAATCATGTTTATGTGTGTAATGAAGATTAGAGTTGTTATTGAAATCTTATATAATAAAGTCATAAAAGTGATTATATTATTAAAATTTGTCTTTCTCACTATTCACCAAAAACTCATTTACATTACAGTTATAAAAAATATATCTCTGTTAAAAAATTATAAAATATAAAATTATATTAATATTTGAAATTAAAATCTGAAAAATTTATATATTTAGTATTTTAATGGAAATTCAATATATAAGGAAAATCATCTTTTATTGAAATTATGAATTTTTTAAACCATTAGTTTTCTCATTATTAATTCATATAAATTCCTAATTTATTAGAAGTATATATATAAGTTCATATATAATATTTTTTAAATCTTTAAACTTTTATCTATTAGGAAGAATTATATTATACCTAACTGAATACTTCTTTAAAAAAATTAATAATATATTTATAATTAATATTCATTAACAAATACAACCAATATTTAATTATTTATTTTATAAAAAAATTATATGGTCCCATTGATATTTATATAATAATAAAAGTTTTATCTATACATCATATAAAATTTAAATAAATTTATTTATATTTATAAATAATATATAAATATATTCATATTTTTTTATAATAAATTAATATCATGTTTTTTATTTCGTTGTGAGTCATATTATATTGAATTTGATACTTAAAATACATGACTTCAATATACAAATTAGATATATGAAAAATGATTAAATTTTTAATGAGAAAATTCACAGTTCCATGTTTCTTCCCTATATACAGACTTGAAAAATCATTTTTTCATTCTACACTCACTTCACATCGATTAGAGCTTAATTCATATTAGTGATTTCTCATTATTATATCACATTTCGTGGTGATGATTCACATTTATGTTCTATATGGATATTGGTGATCCTTAATTTTGAATATTTTCTAGGAGATGTTCCTGTCATCAATAATTTATTATTTTTTATCTATTTCTCGAATTCACTTATACACATTTAGTGGATGTATTTTGACTATGGTGAGTAATACAAAATATTAATTTCTTTCCTCTTTTTAATCTTTCCTAATAAATTAAAATTCCATTAAATAAATTTAAGTAAATAAAATTATAATTATAAAAATGTAGGTTAAAACAATAATATGGTTCATAAAAATTAGGGTATAACACTACCCTAGTATCCATTGAAACATAGTTGAGGTTCAAAGTGGGTATGTTTAGGTTTGGAAATTCTAAATATAGGGGGTTAATTATTATTTTCATTAATTTTACTATTTATTTATTAGTTTTTATCATTTCCATATTTTGAATTATTATAAATTTTATAACTATTTTTTTATATTTATTAATAAATTTAAAGTCATGTTTAATCATACAAATGGTTATTCATAACTATGTTGAGGAAATATGGTGGTTCACTACTGAGTTTTCAAGTTCTTACACCCACCACAAACACTCTGGTTGATATAAATATCCACTAACTACATTTTTGAGACAAGATTACGTGTTTAACTGTTTGATGTTGTATTTTTTATATGGTAGTAGTATGGGATAACATTTTTCAATTGCACCTCAATATTGGAGCATGTGGTATGTTGTAATTATGGTCCATTTGGCATATCACCAATATCAATATATCATTCTTTACATTTTCCATATACATTTTATTATTAATCCACATCTTTATATTTCAATCTATGATAAAAGTATAATCCATATTTTGTTGTTTGGTCAGATTTTTTAAGATACATAATATCTTCTTTCCTGTAATTTTTTAAGTTTATAGGTTTCTGTTATTATTTTAAAATGAATCATATATGTATATGTCCTGTAGATATATTAGGGGAGACTTATAATGGCTTGGGTGTTAATTCAATGTGGTGATATTATTCTATAATCGAAAACCTAGTCCCTTAGTGATATTTACTAGACTCCAGTAGTCATAGATTGATTCTATGGTATGTGAACTTATATATAGGTATTGTTTTCGTATCCACAACATGGTTTCTAACTGAGGTCTAATTGAAGTCTATAAAATGGTAAAAATGTAAATAATTGGTGATATCTACATTCCATAGAGCCTATAATAATGAAATCTATAATGTTTTCCATAATTGTACAAGGAAATATTTAAATTTTTTAATATAGCATGTGAAATTAATTTTTATGAATGTGTATTTTTCTACCATATCCAAATTAACGATATGAATATATATTTTCAATTTAGAGTTAATTAATTTTTATAGAATGAAAAAACACCTCTTAGAAAAGTTATGTTTTAGTGACCATATTTGATTATGAATTTTTAAGTATATATCACATATAAATTGATTATTTATTATTTTAACAGAAATAATATTATAATTGGAAGTGATTAGATCTTAAAAATCTAATCTCACTCAAATTTTTTGGGATGTGATGTTTCATTTTAATTTTTTTTATTTGTGTGTTGTTGATTATTTGACAGAGTGGGGGAATTAATTTATGTTCTTTAAGAACAACTATTGATGACATGGATTCATGAAATACATTTTGAGATAATTTCTCTTAGATTAGTAGGATTATGCAATAAAATTCAAAATAATGTTTTGGAGGGAGATCAATTTAATATATCATATAAATACATCATTATGCTTACATCTGTGAGAGTCATGGAGTAATATATTACATTGTTTCCTATGACGACTCTAATATAATTTTTCTAATATGAAATGATGAATGAATAGTTTAATTGTTGAAAACCAATTTGGTTTATATAAAATAAAATCAATTCATTTTGTAATGGATTTCACAATGGTTAGACCAAGTTAAGATTTCCAAAAGTCATGAATTTACCAATTAGTTTTTAATCGAAAACTAAAAGCTCTATGTTATTAAAATAATGAATAAATTCACTTTCACATTCAGGAATGTTTTTAATACCGATTTAATGTTTATAATTGTTGCTATAAGAACAATATAATAACATGATATCACTAGTTGAGGCTGAATTGAATTTATATTCCCGATATAACTACTTAGACATGGTACGAACATTAGGATTTCATTTTAATTCTGTTATAGAATTCCAATTTTCCTTATAATAGTATCATCAATGAACCAAAACTTATAAATATAAAATTAATAATTTCTCATATTGTTTGTGGATGATATTTAAATTTATTAAAAATAATTGGAGTATCATTGAATTATTTTGTGGATTGTTTTTCATATTTACAGGGAAGAGTATTTTATTTGATAAAATTAAAAACCGTTTAAATATAGAATGTATTTTTTGAAATCATAATGACCTAATAGTGATGTAATAAAATAATATAAGATGTATTTTCGCCCAATATAAGATTTATATTTAATATATTGTTATTTTATAATTGTTTTGTTATATTTTGGGAGCCTTAGTGTACCCTCCAATACTTATAATTTTTATTACCATTTTTTATTGATTTCCTTAAGGGTGTGGGTCTCCTCCACATATGAAACCCTAATATTTTAAAACATTTTGTTGTTAAACATATAAAAGAATTTTTTACACTCCCCTATGGAAAAAACCAAGGGCCATAACCATGGGTTGGTTGGTGGTTTTGAATACTTTAATGTGTGGTTTCCCAAAAGTTAATAAAAAGGAATTTATTTTACTTTTCTATATAATCCCACTTAACCTCGCATTCATCTACACTAAAACCATTTAGATCAAGACCAAAATATTCCTTATTTTTTATTAAATCCACCCAAGGCACCCCAACCTCCCTATAATCCCCTCTCAAGCATCTCCCAATCCTTTGGGAATACACTTCCATGTAAGGGATTTCTTTTTGCTCATTTTCGTCCAAATTTCATTATATTATTATGCCATTTTATTTTAAATTACTAATGTTTGGGGTATAATTTCACACCTCCCCAATACTTACCTCCTTATTTTTTAATTACGAGAGACCCCTTTCTCTCTCATTAAGGCCTCCCAGGTATACTTGTTACCATGTTGAAATCTTGTAAGAGATTTCTCTCTCCTCATTTACATTCATGATATTATTTTATGATATGCATCTAAATTCCATTACATATATTGGTACATGTATATATATGAACCCCATATAGTTAATTTCATGTTCATATTATTCGATATCCCTTTCTCTTTCATCATCCATTTTTTTGATTTCTTACGTCACATTGTTATGATGCCGAAAATGCACCGTGATTTTCCATTCTGAAGTAACATTGCATTGAATACCATGCTCATTTCGTTATCAAGGGTATTCGACATTAAACATATCTATATATTTATTATATAGTTTCAGGTATTAATTCCACATTCATTCATCGTGGAATAAATGATGATGTTGAATGATTCCAATTTATATGATCTATGTGGCACACTTATATATGAAATGAAATTATTAAGAATGGTGCACCCAGATTAAAATCCAATACATTGGGTAAAGATTAGTATCATGATACATCATGTGATATAATGGTTTACTCATGATAATTTATTTGGAATGAGGGTTTACTCATTCTCTAAGTGAAACGAGCCTTGGACCATGCTAATATCTTCTTAAATGTTGTTTCCACATTTCCAAGTTATGATAATCATGCTATATCCTGCCTTTATGCTCTGGTTTCTCTTCTGATCCATTGATTTTATAATTTCCTAACATGTACTATATTCTTCACGTTATGGATTTTTTAAAAAATTACTAGTATTTATAGCTCACCCTTTTATTATGCACGTCCTCATGTTATCCCATGAAATACTAAGTTCGAAGGAACATTGTGGTCATCTAAAAGAAGTTTTCAATAAAGACGTAGGGTTTTATGTTCTATATTGTTATGAAATGTTACTAATTTACCAATCCAATATACCTCTAGATCATCAGTTTTGTCTTATATTAATGTTTATGTTATGAATCATGTTTATGTGTGTAATTAAGAATAGAGTTGTTATTGAAATCTTATATAATAAAGTCATAAAAGTGATTATATTATTAAAATTTATCTTTCTAACTATTCACAAAAAACTCATTTACATTACAATTATAAAAAATATAACTCTATTAAAAAATTATAAAATATAAAATTATATTAATATTTGAAATTAAAATCTAAAAAATTTATATATTTAGTATTTTAATGAAAATTCAATATATAAGGAAAATCGTCTTTTTCATTAATTATGAATTTTTTAAACCATAAGTTTTCTAAATATTAATTCATATAAATTCCTAATTTATAAGAAGTATATATATATGTTCACATATAATAATATTTAAATCTTTAAACTTTTATATATTAGGAAGAATTATATTATACCTAACTAAATACTTCTTTAAAAGTTTTAATACTATATTTATAATTAATATTCACTAACAAATACAAGAGATATTTAATTATTTATTTTAGAAAACAATTTATATGGTCCCATTGATATTTATATAATAATAATGGTTTTATCTATACATCATATAAAATTTAAATAAATTTATCCATATTTATAAATAATATATAAATATATTCATATTTTTTTTATAATACATTAGTATCATGTTTTTTATTTCGTTGTGAGTCATATTATATTTGATTTGATACTTAAAAAACATGTCTTCAGTATAAAAAATAGATATATGAAAATTGATTATATTTTTAATGAGAAAATTTTCAGTTTCCATGTTTCTTCCCTATATGCAGACTTGAAAAATCATTTTTTTCATTCTACACTCACTTCACAACGATTAGAGCTTATTTCATATTAGTGATTTCTCATTATTATATCACATTTCCTAGAGATCATCCACATTTATGTTCTATATGGATATTTGTGATGCATAATTTTGAATATTTTCTAGGAGATGTTCTTGTCATCAATAATTTATTATTTTTTATCTATTTCTTGAATTCACTTATACACTTTTAGTGGGTGTATTTTGACTATGGTGAGTAATATAAAATATTATCTTCTTGCCTCTTATGAATATTTCATAATAAATTAAAATTCCATTAAATAAATTTAAGTAAATAAAATTATAATTATAAACATGTAGGTTAAAACAAAAATATGGCTCATAAAAAATTAGGGTATAACACTACCCTGGTATCCATAGAATCATAGTTGAGGTTCAAAGTGGGTATGTTTAGTTTTTGGAATTCCAAATATAGGGGGTTAATTATTATTGTCTATAATTTTACTATTTATTTATTATTTGTTGTCATTTCCATATTTTGAATGATTATAACTTTTATAACAATGTTTTTATATTTATTAATAAATTTAAATTCATGTTTAATCATTCAAATGGTTATTCATAACTATGTTGTGGAAATATGGTGGTTCACTACTGATTTTTCATGTTCCCACACCCACCACAAACACTATGGTTGATATAAATCTCTCCTAACTACATTTTAGAGATATGATTACGTTTTTAGGTGTTGGATGTTGTATTTTTTATATGGTAGTTAGTATGGGATAACATTTTTCAATTGCACCTCAATATTGGAGCATGTGGTATGTTATAATCATGGTCCATTTGGCACATCACCAATATCCCTATATCATTCATTACATTTTCCATATAAATTTTATTATTAATCCACATATTTATATTTCAATCTATGATAAAAGTAGAATCCATGTTTTGTTGTTTGGTCAAATTTATTAAGATACATAATATCTTCTTTCTTGTAATTATTTAATTCTATAGGGTTTTGTTATTATTTTAAAATGCTTCATATATGTATAATTCCTTTAGATATATTGGGGGAGACTTATAATGGCTTGTGTGTTAATTCAATGTGGTTATATGATTCTATAATAGAAAACCTAGTCCCTTAGTGATATTTACTAGACTCCAGTAATCATAGGTTGATTCTATGGTTTGTGAACTTATATATAGGGAAACCAAAAATTACTTGAATCTGAAGGGTTTTATAGATGGTTTTTTTTTTCAGAACATAGAATGATGTTAATGGAATTTTTACATTATATTGATGTAACTATTGAACATATTGACCATTTAATTGATTTAAAAATTATTGATATTTATTTCAGAATGATTTTTGGAACCATAGAACTCCGAGACAATAATGAGAACTTATTTCTAGGATATGACTTACTATGTTATTTTTTAGATATATTGATGGTTTACTTTAGTGTCAAGGAGGTTGTTATGACTATGAAAAAATTAATTTGATGTCTCAATTGGAATAACTATATAATAGATTGATTAAATAAAAATTGTGTATGGATGAGGGTGGAGAAAAGAATTAATTGGGAGTTTAAAGATTGAAGATATTGTAGTCTAGCTTCATCAAATCTAGATGTCATTGATGACTTCCCATATCACCTTATTTGTTATATTTTGTCATTGATGACGACCTTTGGATTTAGAATATTGGGAATGGGTATTTTTATATAAATTTATAGGGTTGGTACTTTAATAAATCAAGATGAAGGGGACGTTATATCAATAATTTATGGGTCTATTTTGAGTTTATTGAAGGTATTGAAGACATAGATTACAATTTAGAATTTACTCTGAAGATTACTATAATAAATATTGTGCTAAATGTTTTTCAACTAATCAAATACCATGAATATCATTCTAATATTTTTATATAATATGAAATAGACTGTAATCTGATTTGGCCATTACATAATTTCTAGTTATATTTTTTAAATAACATTTTAACTTGATAGGATAGTGTAACACTATATATTTTGAGTCATTAGAACATAGAAACATATAATAATTGAAATTAAAAGAGTGAAGAAAAATTATAAAAATAATGGATTATTTGTTTCATGTATATGGATTTCCATTAACTTCTTAGAGATAAAAATTAGTATGTCGGGGATAATTTAGATGCCCAAATCATTGTAATTATGTTTCATTCATGTTTAATTGTGTTTTATGTTTATTTTAGAGTTTTTTAGGACTATAGAGGATTTGATAATTATGTTCATGGTATACTACGATATAAATACCTACCATAAATGTAATAACCCGAGATTTTATAAGACATATTCCTTTTAATTTCTTTCATATCTTCTGTTGTACGATTCACCAAGATTATCTTGCGTTATACGCAACACCGTATTAGCTTGCAGTATATGCAACACTATTCTTAGATTGTGTTACACACAATATCAAGTTCGTTTGATAATTGTCATTCTACGCAATGTTGAGTATATATTTATATATATATATTCAATGTATAAATGAAAAAATGGTTGGATTCTGTTATAACTAAACAACAAAAGAGTCTTTCACTATACGCAACCCTGACTTCGCTTACATTACACGCAATCGTGGCCTTTCTCGATAGCTTGTGTAGTACGCAATACCGAGTATCACTAAACAAGATATTATTATAATATTATTATGAATTAGCCTTTATGAATAGTAATACCCACTTTTTTAAATTTTAAAAATTTTATCTTCCAAAATGGTCTTCATTTCTGGATTCAGAATATCGAAATTAGCTTAGGGTGAAATTTTGGTACTTTTCAGATAAGTTTCATATTATGATGAATAGTGAAAATTACTATATTTTAATTAAAAACAAATTTTTTTAATAGAAATAGATAATAGTGATAAATTATTAATTTTAGTGTGTTTAAAGTATATTTAGAATAGATTTTTACAATTTAATACAATTTTGGTCATTGGATGTAATTTCACATCTAAACCAAACATAAACAAGTGTCAATCTTTTGATAGTTATTATCTCTTAAAACACGCTATTTGTTTGGACGATGACAATTAATTTTTAAATTAATTAATGAAACTGATATGTTTTGAATTTGGTAAAATAGACCTAATTTTTGATTTCATAATATCAAATATAGCTTAGGCCTAATTTTTGGAATTTTTCTGGAATCTTTCATTTTTTATGAATAGTGAAACCACTAAGTGGTAGTTAAAAAATGATTTTTTCATAAAACGTAATATCACCGCTTCTGTGAGTGTAATTTCAAAAATCTGAGAGACAAGGTTGATTTCAGTAAGTAAAGCGTGGTTCAATTAGATGAAAATAATTTTTGGTGAATAACAACTTTTTACTTTTTTTAACCACGGTTAAAATTAAATAGGGTAATTATGGGTAAAAATGATATTATTATTTCCCTGACACATGTCATAATTATATTGTATAAGTGTAATTTGACCAGAAACAACCTTATGAATAAAATATGACCATTTAGGGCCACATGGATTAGATTAGGACATTTATTATTAATTTCTTTAAAGAAGGGTTAAAATAGTTAAAATCACATTTTAATAAGTAGATAATTTTTAATATAGGGTTATACATAAGATAAATTCGACTATAAATATTCATTAGAAAGATAAAAAGGTTTCCTACATAATAGTATTTTATTTTTAATTTTTATACATTAAATAATTTAATTTATTTATGACACAACGATGATGCAGTAATTATCTTATTAATGAAATATTGACATAATTGATGTTATAAATACCCAAATAAATGTAATTTGAGACTTTTTATGAATTACACTAATTTTATAGGTTAATATGACATGTTAGTATTGATATAAGTTACTTTTTTATAACTAATAATTCTTTTATAACTTTCACAAAAATCAATTACTAAATAGTGTTAAAATTGACATAAAATAGTTTTCAAAACAAATATTATATTATTAATTCTTATTTTATTCCTAAAAATCAAAGGATCAGCCAAATGACTTAGATACGGTTATATATATTAATAATAAACAACTTGGGGTTCTTTTGGTAAGTTATATCAAGTTTATTAACCTTATAGTTTAAGAACACAAAAAGACACGATAAAAGTAAAATTATCTAACTTAAAATTAAAACAAAATTA
This sequence comes from Viscum album, assembly GCA_963277665.1. Classification (NCBI taxonomy): domain Eukaryota; kingdom Viridiplantae; phylum Streptophyta; class Magnoliopsida; order Santalales; family Viscaceae; genus Viscum; species Viscum album. Next base: position 326,339,969 of record OY728156.1, read on the forward strand.
TAAGGTCAAAATAGTAAACTAAAATTGTAAAAATGCTATTGGATGAGAGGATTGCGACCCATCCCTACCTTAGCTTCGAAATAACTCAATTTGGAGCTATTAAAAACCGAATATGACTTTATAATAAAATAATATTTTTAGTTATTCCAAAGGTGCCCCTCTCCTCCCTTATGAAAGGGCACCTCCTCCCTTTCATCCTCACACCACATTGAGCCTTCAAGATCGGCCAAACCTTGAAAAATTCTATTCTTCACTTCCCTATAAACATCATAGAGGTCTTGGTCTTCCTCAAAGTCCAATTTTAGTGCCCTAAGAGGAGGACTCAAAGAGGCACTTCAAAGATGTGGTAATGCCAGTTACCGATTCTTTCAACTTTATTTCTTCTTCCACTTCATCTTATTAGGTTGTTTCATTATGAATAATAACATAAGTATCAATCATATAATTATATGTTATTATAAGTATGAAACAACCCTATTTCACCATCTATCCATCCTACGAAAAATGAATTCACCGCGCGTGCGTACGTACGGAATACCGTCTCCACGCCGTGGTGTAATCTGTTTTTCCAACAACAGCATACATGGATGGGTATAATGGTGTAAAGAATAACTATATAAGGTTATTATAACATCATAATGATTCTGATAAATTATACCATCCACTCCAATTCTATAATTATGGGAACGATATCATCGCTCGTGCGTACGTACGGAATACCATCTCCACGACGCGATGAGATTCATTCTCCATGATTAACCATACATGAATGATCATAAAGTTTATATAATGAATAATAATGAAATATATGAAATAATGATGCTACTGGATTTATGTATATATATATATGTATGTCATCTATTTAGTTTCATTAAATTCAATAGGGAAATGAAAACAGTGTTCATGCATACGTACGGCCTACCGTCTCCATGAACGGTGTATTTCACTCCGTTTATCGATCTATAATATATATGTATATTCTGAATATATATTATATATAAATAATTTTTAACATTCTGGATGTAAGTAATCATGATCTATGTAATCATATGAATAATTAAAAGTTAAAACACGAACGACAAATGAGACGATTTTACCTAAAACGCTACTTTAACACGAATATACAAAAGAACGGGTAATATAAAGTCATAAGTGAACCATATATTATATAATAAAAATGAATATGATTCTTTAATAAGTCAATAACATTATTTAAATCATTATACATGAGGTTTTGATACGATTCATATCAGACTTAAGGTAAGGGATAATTTTTCAAATCTCATTTTTATCCGAGATTGCTTATTCGTAAGTATTTACTGGGGTTATTTCTATCATCCATTTCCATGTTTCATAAAAGTTTTTTCATGTATGTTTAAAGTCCATTTTACCCATTTTGACTTTTACTACATGTTATGTATGGAATATTACTATTATGAGGTACTTTTTGACTTTTCCAGTAAAAGTACGAGAAGGATGTTTTTTAACTTATACAGCACGAACGGATTTTTATGGTTTTACAAAGCCTTATTTGCAGGAAGAATCCTTCAAAAGATTTCATGACTATTTTCAACAAGATCTCTTCCTTTTAGAATAGCATGATTTTTTTTGAAAAGAAATTGATTTTGAAGAAGAAAGGATATTTTCCTCAAGAATTCATTTCAAATGTTTTATCAAAACCATTTTCCATATAAGATGAAATTATTTCCTATGTGTATGTTTTAAGTTTAATGTCTCTATAATTTACATGGTTCACTTTTCTTATGATGAAATGTCCATTTGTTTTATATGGATTATGAAATGATGGGATGATGTTTATGAAACCCATTTTATTCTTTGTGTTATGATGAATGTTTTAAGTTTATTTTGTGGCACAAGTAAGAATGATTTCATTATGAGATGGGTGGGACCTATTTCTCCTTCCAATGCATTGGGTAAAGATTTATATCTCATGAGATAGACATGGCTGGAAAGAAAAGTTAAACTGGTTCAGTAATACAGGACTGGAACGAGGAGTGAACTCGATTCAAGAAGGGACTTTATCCACTAAGATGGTCTTGGAAGCAATGCCTTCACTAATATGGAAATCATATCATGTGATTAATGGTTTCCACAATTACATGTTTTATTCCCATGCTATTTTATCATTCTTAATGTTTCTTTATGATCTATGCCTTACGTAAATCCATGTTTTAGTTCATTGCTTAAGATTTTGATGTTTTAATATTATGTTAATGTTTTTAAGTTCAAATGTATATGGTTTGTTTGATTTTATCCATGCTTACCCTTACTGAGCATTTGAGCTCACACTTTTTATGTTTCTATTCCCCCAGGATTAAAAGAATGGTTTTAGGTAAGGAAACAAAAATGGGAGGATCGTTATGGGAGATGTTAAAGATCTTTCACCATGATTAGAATATTATATTCTGAGTTTCCAAAGACACTAAACTATTACGGTCCTTGTGTGTGTGTTTTTTTTATGTACTAATTATTCCGCAAAAGTAATGTAATGTACATGTAGGTTAAGCTTTGGGTATTTACAGTTGGTATCAGAGGAAAGGTTTAGTCAACCATTGGAAACTAGGATGCGAGAACTTTAGTGAGATCACTAGAGATATTTCTAAGGTATGTCTAGGGATGTCCCTAAGGTTAATTATAAGTATAGGTTATAGTACCAGAATTACGGTAACCCAAGATGTTAGATATTGAAGGTACCCCCCCCCCTTTATTATATTGTTTTCCATAGCATGATTTTTTCCTCTCACACTATTCTTGTTGGGTTTTAGATGATGGCCGCAACCCAAAGGAACTATGTTGATCAATTTAATGGACAATGCAATGATTGTCCTCCTGAAGAAACAAATGTAATTGGAGATGGAGTGCAAAATCTTATTGTTATATTTACACAAGATATGAATCCTTATGGACTTCCAAATGAGCAGAGAAAGGAACAATATTTTATTGAGTCCTTCATGAGGAAATGCCCACCTTCTTTCAGGGGGTCTTCTGATCCACTTGTTGCTGAAAAATGGATCAGTACTACTGAAAAATTATTTTCAGTTCTTCAATGTTCTGAACATGATAAAGTCATCATAGCAGTGTATCATTTAGAAGGTGATGCTTATCAATGGTGGAATCTTATCAAGAATACGAGGCTAAGAGATGAAATTGAGTCCATGGAATGGGACGAGTTCAAGACCTTATTTTTCAATAAGTACTTCCCTCGTATTTTTCGAACAAAGATGGAGAAGGATTTTCTTGAGCTAAAGCAAAAGGATGATGAATCTGTTGGTATATACGAAGAGAATTTTACTAGGATTGCAAGGTATGCATCGGGATTTATCATCCAACCTGAATGTAAAGTTGATCGATTCATCAGTTGCTTAAAACCAAATCTTCGAAGGGCATTAGCTATAAGAGACTTCAGTAGCTATGAAGAAATTGTGTGTTGTTCTATCAGGGTAGAAATGGAAGTTGGTGTTACTTATCCATCTCATAGTTTTGACAAGAAACGAAACATGGAGTTCAAGGAGAAATCTCATAATAATGGTGAAAAGTAGATGAATGTTTCCTTATGCTCAATGTGTGGAAAGAAGCATGGTGGAGATTGTCTTAAAGGGACTAGAAAATGTTTTAAGTGTGGAAAAGAAGGTCATAAAGCAGTTGAGTGTCGATGTCATGGAAAAAGGGTTTCTAATGATGTGAATAAAGAAAAGACTGTAGAGAACGCACCACCAACACTTCGATGCTTCAAGTGCAAGGAAATGGGGAATTATGCTAATAAATGCACTAATCCAAGTGTTAGTGATGATCGACATGAGAAACCACTTAAGGCAATGGACAAATGGAAGTCACATGCGATCACTATTGGCGATGTTGAATATGACAACGATGTGGTGGAATGATTAAGTGTTTATGTAATGGGATTCCAAAATAATGTTGTATATAGTACCGTGGAATATTAGAATATTTATGTATTGGTCTATTGTGGTTTCCAATGGTACCGGTAACCATGGAAAGTGATTGAGATATTTTTGGAAAAAAAGATGATATGCGCATAATGAAGGGAAAACGAGAAAATGAAATGTTTGACAATATTCATGAGCTCATGATTGATATAAGGACTAAGTGATATCATGGTTTGAGGTTTTGGTTTGTGAAAAGAGTTATCTTTTGACAGCACTCATAGTTTCAATACGATTCAATGGGTATTCATTTTTCAAGAGAATACATAATTAAGGCCTTCAAATGTTTGGAATGTGACCAACAAGACATATCTTATGATATATGGGGATCAACGATGGTATTAAATCTCTGGTAATCGTTTTCACTATATTATGAGAGTGGACTGCAGTATTATGGATAAACCTAAAGATTGGAATGGATTATATTGGACATAAGTTAGTATTGTTTAAGGATAGAAGTTTTTTTTCGATATTATTGATGGGATGATATAGTAATATAGTTTTAGAAAAAGGACAACCTGCAAGACGAGTGAAAGCCCATCGCGTCGGACAAGGCTGTGGGAATCGAACCCACAACCGAAGTGCGACTGGCCTTTATCGTCTACCACTGGCCTATAGGAAGTCCCTAGTTAGTAGAAACTATTTTTATTTTATTAAGCAGTATGATATATGAAGTATAAGTTCATTTTTGGAACCATATACGATTAATCTAACCATATGATGGACTTATAACTTTTGCAAACCTTTTGTTTGAAACAGATGGAATGACCCATCATTCTATCACATGATCTGCTAACACATCACAAATAACAAATTCAACTTTATTTCTTCAAGGGATGAAGTGGAAATTGTTCAATTCATGATCAATAGTGAGATTGTACCAAAATCATGTAAGTATTTCTTTTAATTCATCAACTTTAGGGAAATGATCTTCAAAACCAAACATGTAGTCCTAGTGACCTTATATCCGATGAATCCGATGGTACCTTTGATCATCAAAAATCTATGGCTTTGTGATTGTTGGACTTTTCATAGCCATGTTCTCTACCACTCTCTATCATAACATGATTGTTATATTTCTCATCCATATCCATATTTTCACCTATGTTCTCCTATGTGGAAACCCAATGATTAGTTTATTTGGGTAACCGTTACATATCATAATTTAGTTTTTAAAAATAAGTTTTGGTATTACTTTTTACGATGTGGGTTTCAATAAAAGAAACCTTCAAGTAGAAAACCATTTATAACCCCGATGAATTTCGAGGGCGAAATTCATTTTAAGGGGGGTAGAATGTAATAACCCGAGATTTTATAACATATATTCTTTTTAATTTCTTTCATCTCTTTTGTTGTACGATACAACAAGATTATCTTGCGTTATACGCAACACCGTATTAGCTTGCAGTATATGCAACACTATTCTTAGATTGTGTTACACAAAATTTCAAGTTCGTTTGATAATAGTCATTCTACGCAACATTGAGTATATATATATATAAATATATTCAATGTATAAATTAAAAAATGGTTGGATTCTGTTATAACGAAACAACAAATGAGTGTTTCACTATACGCAACCATGACTGGCTTGAATTACACGCAATCACGACCTTCCTCGATAGCGTGTGTAGTACGCAATATCGAGTATCACTAAACAAGATATTATTATAATATTATTATGAACTAGCCGTTATGAATAGTAATACCCACTTTTTTAAATTTTATAAATTTTATCTTCCAAAATGGACTTCATTTTTGGATTCGGAATATAGAATTTAGCTTAGGGTGAAATTTTGGTACTTTTCGGATAACTTTCATATTATGATGAATAGTGAAAATTACTAAATTTTAATTAAAAACAACTTTTTTTTATCGAAATAGTTAATAGTAAAATATTCTTAATTTGAGTGGTTTTAAAGTATATTCCGAATATATTTTTACAATTTAATACAATTTTGGTCATTGGATGTAATTTTACATTTAAAACAGACATAAACAAGTGTCAATCTTTTGATAGTTATGATATCTTAAGAACATGCTATTTGTTTTGACGACAGAAATTAATTTTTAAAATAATTAATGCAACTGATATATTTTGAATTTGGTAAAATAGACATAATTTTTGAGTTCATAATATCAAATATATCTTATGCCTAATTTTTTGTATTTTTCTGGAAACTTTCATTTTTTGATGAATAGTGAAGCCACTAAGTGGTAGTTAAAAAAATGAATTTTTCATAAAACTTAATTTTACCGCTTCTGTGAGTGGAATTTCAAAAATCCAAGACACACGGTTGATGTTAGTATGTAAAATGTGGTTCAATGAGATGAAAATAATTTTTGGTGAATAGTAAATTTTTACTTTTTTTTACCACGGTTAAAATTAAATAGGGTAATTAAGGGTAAAAATGATATTATTATTACCCTAACACATGTCCTAATTCTATTGTATTAGTGTAATTCGACCAAAAACAACCTTAGGAATAAAATATGACCATTTAGTCCCACTTGGATTAGATTAGGACATTTATTATTAATTTATTTAAAGAAGGGTTAAAATAGTTAAAATCGATGTTTAATAAGTAGATAATTTTTAATATAGGGTTAAACATAAGATAAATTCTACTATAAATATTCATTAGAACGCTAAAACGATTTCCTACATAATGGTATTTTATTTGTATTTTTTAGACATTAAATAATGTAATTTATTTTTGACACAATGATGATGCATTAATTATCTTATTAATGAAATATTGACATAATTGATGTTATAAATACCCAAATAAATGTAATTTGAAACTTTTTATGAATTACACTAATTTTATAGGTTAATATGAAATGTTATTAGTTCTTTAAGTAACTGTTTTAGAACTAATCACTCTGTTATAATTTTTACAAAAATAAATTACTAAATAGTGTCCAAATTGACATAAAATAGTGTTTAAAAAATATTATATTATTAATTGTAATTTTATTCCAAAAAATATAATGTTCGGTCAAATTACTTAGATAAGGTTATATATATTAATAATAAACAACTTGGGGTTCTTTTGGCTTGTTATAGTATGTTTATTAACCTTATAGTGTAAGAACACAAACAGACATGATAGAAGTAAAATTATCTAACATAAAGTTAAAACAAAATGATAAGGTTGAAATTGTAAACTAAACTTGTCCAAATTCTATTGAATGAGATGATTTCGACCCATACCCACCTTAGCTTCGAAATAACTCAATTTTGAGCTATTAATAACCGAATATTACTTTATAATAAAATAATATTTTTAGTTATTCCAAAGGTGCCCCCTCTCCTCCCTTATAAAAGGGCACCTCCTCCCTCTCTTCCTCACACCACTTTGAGCCTTCAAGCTTGTCCAAACCCTGCCAAATTCTCTTCTCCACTTCCATAGAAACATTCTAGTGGTCCTGGTCTTCTTCAAAGTCAAATTTTATTGCCCAAAGTGGAGGACCCAAAGAGGCACTTCAAAGAATAGGTAATGTCTGTTACCGATTCTTTCAACTTTATTTCTTCTTCCACTTCTTCTTCGTAGGTTGTTTCATTATGAAGTAATAAAATCAGTATCACTCATATACAGATATGTTATTATAGGTATGAATCAACCCTATTTCACCATCTATCCATCCTACGGAAAAAGAAATCACCTCGTCTGCGTACGTACGGAATACCGTTTCCACGCCGTGGTGTAATCTGTTTTTCCAACAACACCTTACATGGATGGGTATAATGGTGTAAAGAATAACTATATATGGTTATTATAACATTATAAGAATTCTGATATATTATACCATCTACTCCAATTCTATAATTATGGGAACGATATCATCGCTCGTGCGTACGTACAGAATACCATCTCCATGATGCGATGAGATTCATTCTCCATGATTAAAAATACATGAATGATCATAAAGTTTATATAATGAATATTAATGAAATATATGAAATAATTATGCTACTGGATTTATGTATATATATATATATATGTATGTCATCTATTTAGTTTCATTCAATTAAATAAGGAAACGAAAACAGCGTTCATGCGTACTTATGGTCTACTGTCTCCATGAATGGTGTATTTCATTCCTTTTATCGATATATTATATATATGTATATTATGAATATATATTATATAAATCATGTTTTACATTCTGGATGTAAGTAATCATGATCTAAGTAATCATATGAATAATTTCAAGTTAAAACACGAACGACAAATGAGACGATTTTACCTAAAACGCTACTTTAACATGAATTTACAAAAGAACGGGTAATATAATGTCATAAGTGAACCATATATGATATAATAACAATGAAAATGATTCTGTAATAAGTCGATGACATTATTTAAATCATTATACAGGAGGTTTGGATATGAATCATATCGGACCTAAGGTAAAGGATAATTTTGCAAATCACATTTTTATCTGAGATTGCTTATTCGTAAGTATTTACTGGGGTTATTTCTATCATCCATGTCCATGTTTCATAAACGTTTTTTCATGTATGTTTAAAGTCCTTTTTACCCATTTTTACTTTTACTACATGTTATGTATGGAATCTTACTATTACGAGGTACTTTTTTACTTTTGCAGAAAAAGTACGAGAAGAATGTTTTTTTAACTTATACGGCACGAATGGATTTTTACGGTTTTACAAAGCCTTATTTTCATGAAGCTTCCTTCAAAAGATTTCATGATTATTTTCAACAAAATCTCTTCCTTTTAAAAAAGAATGACGTTTTGTGAAAAGGAATTTATTTTTTAGAAGAAAGGATATTTTCCTCAAGAATTCATTTCAAATGTTTTATCAAAACCATTTTCCATCTAAGATTAAATTATTTCATATGTGTATGTTTTAAGTTTAATGTCACTATAATTTACATGGTTAACTTTTCTTATGATGAAATTTCTATTCGTTTTATATGGATTATGAAATGATGGGATGATGTTTATGAAACCCATTTTATTCTTTGGGTTATGATGAATGTTTTATGTTTATTTTGTGGCACAAGTAAGAATGATTTCATTATGAGATGGGTGGGACCTATATATCCCTTCAATGCATTGGGTAATGATTTATATCTCATGAGATAGACATGGCAGGAATGGAAAGTTAAACCGGTTCAGTAATACTGGACTGGAACGAGGAGTGAACTCGATTCAAAAAGGGACTTTGTCCACTAAGATGGTCTTGGCAGCAATGCCTTGGATAATATGGAAATCATATCATGTGCTTAATGGTTGCCAAAATTACATGTTTTATTCCAATTCTATTTCATCATTCTTAATGTTTCTTTTTGATCTATTCCTTACGTACTTCCATGTATTATGTCATTGCTCAATATTTTGATGTTTTAATATTATGTTCATGTTTTTAAGTTCAAATGTATATGGTTTGTTTTATTTTCTCCATGCTTACCCTTACTGAGAATTTGATCTCACCCTTTTTATGTTTCTTTTCTCCTAGGATTAAAATAAAGGTTTTAGGTAAGGAAACAAAAAGGGGAGGATCGTTATGGGACATGTTAAAGATCTTTCACCATGATTAGAAGATTATATTCCGAGTTTCCAAAGACACTAAACTATTATGGTCCTTGTGTGCGTGTTTTTGTTATGTACTAAGTATTCCACAAAAGTAATGTAATTTCCATGTACGTTAAGCTTCGTGTCTTTAAAATAAATAATTTATAATATTTTTGTTGGAGTGTAATTTTTTTCATCTTTTAAATCCCAAGGACCATGTAATATGACCTTGAATTTTGGATTCTATGGGTGGATGATATTTCAAAGTCATAGAGACCATGTAAGTGAAAAATTAATGTTATCTTAGGGTGAGTGTCAAGAATTTTAAAATGATGAATATCCCCTCAAGTAAAATATTATCACCTTATTAAATTTTGATGTAGCCTCATGTTTTATTGGATAATTAATCTATATTAATGAATAACACAATTCTCTATAGGAAAGACCAGATCGACAATGGATTGAAATTTTTAACCAAATAATATATTTTTTGATTAAAATATCTAATTGAATCTTTTACTCTCATATTGAATCTAGAATATAATATTATATTTTATTAGTAAAAAATAGAGTTAAGAAAAAAAATACTAGAATAATCATATACTGTTGTTGATGATCAGTTATAGTAGGCAATATCAGGATCTTTTCTTAAATATATATTTTCCCATGGAAGTTTTAATACTAATTTTTTTTGGCAATTCATAACAATTCATTCATTGGTAGATGATGATTCAATTTTTATGTTTTATATGTTTTTAATCTATTGATTCTTGACAGTGAGTTTTCATTTATTTATTTTGCAAGACAAATAATATTGAAAATTATTTTAATGTAGATTTTTTTTCTAATAAATTTTTTCATTATATTGTGTCTTTTTTTGAGTTAATTATATATCATAAACTGGTTATAATAAAAAAATATAATTTTCATAACTTATTTTTGGAAATCTATTATTTGGAAGAAAAAGTTAATATGTTCCAAAAATAATTTTGGCTGAAAATGTCATATATGTGTAGGTAATAAATGTAAGGATATATTATTTATTATATATGATAAATTTATTTAGTTTTTATATTCTTGGTGAAGGGGCATACATTTATAAAATATTATCCTGCATTGAGAACCATAGTTGTTGTATGTTATGATCATAAGGAGTTATTTTTCGATAAACAATTCAAGTTTATCACGCCTCTATGAAATATTATATGTATCATTTATATTGAATATTATGGTTGAAATGGAATGTGTCAAATAATCATTTGGAAAAAATTACATGACTTGTTTTGTACTTTCAATTTTAATTTTTCATCAATTTTTTTAATAAACAACAATCTATGAAAAAAATTAGTTACTTTTAAAAGAATTGGTAATAAATTATAAGGTAAATATTTCTAGGAGTTATTTGTTAATTTTTTATTTTATATGTTTTGAATATTTATATTCATCCCAATATATCATTTCTACAAATTTTCTTTTCTAGACTAAATTTTGAATATGATGTTTTGATAGTATAAAAATCACTAAATATTAGGATGTTATGCGGCGAATTCATTATTTTGAAAGTGACCATTTTTTTCCATGTGAACATATTTTCTTCTATGAAACTGTATGAATTATCCTTTTATATAAGCACATGAAGGTTTCTTATGTGATCACTTTTTGTATTATAAAATGTAATTATATTTTTTTAAATACATCATTTGTGTTTTTTAGTGATAAATTTCCATTATGTACCTACATGAATATTTATTTTTGATAACACATGATATTATAATATAACCCATGATTCTTTTTCAAACAAAATATAATTTTTTATATGAACCAATTATGGGAAAAAATGATCGAATGATGAAATCTTAAGTAAACCATTGCGAAATGAAATTTCAATCGATAATACAGCTTATAAAAACTCAAGTGATAGAACATTATAATATCCATATGGTTAGTATACTAACAACAATACTACATTAATTGACCATATTATTTGATGCCACACTAATCGAATTGACCATCGAAATTGTACATAATGATCACTCATCACACTCGATAGGTTCTATAATTTTTTATTTTTCTAAAATAATTTTTTTCTAGATTTATCTATTTTGCTGTATTTTTTATAATTTTATTTATGTAATTATTATATTAAATTATTTTATTATTTTATTGGTATGTAAAATACATATATATTATATTGAATCCGTCAATATTTTTTCTGTATTTAGAATATATTTATTTTTTATTTACTTTAATCATTATTTGCGAATATACCTTTCTAAAATGTTCCGAGTATTTAATTTTTTTTATTATGATTTGATCTCATTATCTTATTATATTTAAAATTAATATTTATTTTCATTGAAATTATTAAAAAAAATTATATATATTTAATGCTGAATAATAAAATTTTCAATTATTACACATTACATGAAATTAAAATGTATTTTCTTATTTGAATTTATAATTTATATTATCTATTTATATTTTTTAATTTAATCAATATATAATTTTACAGTATATTTAAATTCTAATACAATAAAATGAAATAATTTTAATAATCTATATATTACGCTTTTAAACAATTTATGGTATAGTTATTATATAATGATAATATTTATCTCTAAGATAATTATAAAGTTTTAATTTAAATTAAATTATCCATTTGGAGAATATAATGTTAGTTTTATAGATCCCATTCTCTTATATATGAATACTAGTTTTTATTTAAATGATTTGGGAAAAAATGAATGTAAAAAAATTATTGGGAACATAATCATTTGACCATTGAATGATATTTACTCTAAAAATTAATAGATTTTTTAAACAAATTAAAGAGTGATCAGGAATTCATATAATGGAAATATTATATTTTTATGAATATAAAATTCTATAAATTTAATTTCTTCCTTGAATATATGATCAAATAGAATACTCAATACCTGGTACATGTGCTTTTTTAATAATCAATTTCTTCTTTTCTTCCTATGTCTGTAAAACAAAATCTCATCTCTCACACATGGTCTCACTTTCTAACTACACATTTAAATTTAGAATATTCCATTGTTCGTCACATTGGGACTCTCGGATTATAAATTCTATATTTTTTGTATTCTATCTCTTATATTTTAAATTTATTAAAGTAATTTTGTTGTGACTCCACCTGAAAATATTGTTGTCATTTTTATACATCCACTAGAAATTTTATGTTTTATCCAGGTTATGATTCTCCTTCAATGTCATTTTTGTGTACAATGTATCTATTTTAGAGTATAATGTCATATGAGTTAAATAGGTCCATTTTATAATAATCCAAGAAATAATTCCATGCTCACTTTAATTTATTATTCGAAAGAAAATGGAAATTTTTAATTAACATAGATAAAAATATTTATCTCATTAAATAATTTTAGTGTAGTCGGTTCACCATCCCCCAACTATAGACTATATGCTTTAACTCCCTTTTTCCAAACAACATGCTTTGAAGGGTCACCTATTAGGATTTATGGTTTTAGAAGTATTTCCATTTTTTCTGTTACTAATAGATGGTGTCAAAATTTTACATTTTTGGAAATATTATATCTATTTTATCTTAAATTAATATAAAATATATATAATCAAGAACATATTCATCTTATTTATAGATTATATGTTCATTTTTTTCTAATCAATTTTAAGGGATTACATTCAATGGAAATTACCATTACAATATGATTAATGGATGTATATGATTTATAGATTCCACAAAACCCACCTCACATTGAGAAAATTGATTTTAGTTTCTAGAAACAGATTTGATGAAATCTATGAAATGAAAATTGTTAGGTCCACAAGGCTGAATACCCTGAGAGGGGGGTGAATTAGGGTATGACTAATTTTAAATTAAACCCCGTTCTGATCTTGTTTCGTTGTTAAGAAAAACACTCTTCTCTCTATTTCATTTTGGACAATATAAACAGAAAGTAAATCATGCACAAGACACAACAATTTTAACTTGGTTCACCCTTACTAGGCTACGTCCAAGGAGCATACACCGACAATGTGCCAATGTACCAAATACACTATGAGCACACTATTGTTTACAAGGTTCGGGATAGATCACTTCTATTCCCAGGCTCACTGCCTTAACAATGTTTTGGGACAGCTCACTGCATTCCCAAGGGTCACTCCCTGTTTCTCTCTCTCTAGATCATTGCTCGTGGAGAGAATTACCTTCTTCATCTTCTTTTTCTCATTGCTCTGGAATGGATCCACTCACAGTTTATAGACCTATAGGTCTCTTCATTATCACAAATGAATACATCCTCTGTTTTATGTGAATGCTCTGTTGAATTCCAACATTCACCTGTAGATGAATCTCACTTTTCACTGAAGGTATCGGGAAATCGTCCAGCTTCCACGCATCCCTGAATCACTATTAGGAATCACCCTTACTTGGTGCCCTTCTCTAAGCCGGCACACAAATATCGGCGTCCAAGTCAAAACTGACCTGCAAGTCCACCTCCACCACTTGTGCAACACAATATTCTTCAACCCAGAACTTGCAAGACTCCCTTCATTCCTCGTCGAGACCACCTTGGGTGCACAACTATCACCTGGCGCACAACCTCTACTTGCGGGACCACACACCACTTGCTCAACCACCACACCTGCGCGACATGAGCTCTGATTTTCTCTATGTCTTGAACTCATACAGAATGAGGAGGGGTTGACATGTATTTATAGGCATTTGGACACCCTGCATGATGGCAGGAAAGTCTCCCCTCGGCACGCAACTTTCAGCACGCAAGTTTGTGCTGCCCAAGTCACTTGCACGACCAAACCCAAAACATGCGCGACCCTTATCCTTTTTCAATATTTTGATGTTCAGAACTTAAAAAACATTAGGCACGAATGCTTGCTCTCCTTAAAATATATGGCACACAAGTCCCTTTGACAAAAACCACTTTTCTTCATTTTTTGATATTCAGGCCAAAAAAATTGACAAACACTGGAAAACGGTGCCACCTTGTATCTGTTCTTTTTGTACCGCCTCCAGATCTTCATTTCCTTTGTCGATGTTCTTGAATCAAGCATGGATCGTTAACCACAGTCCGTGAACTCGACATGCCACCATGAATTCATCTTTTTCAACAAACACAACACAGATGTCCACTTTGTCAATAAACACAATCACCTCAAAAATGCTTCAATGATACCTTGAGGGATTTATTCCCAACAATCTCCCACTTTAGGTGTGCTGAAAACTCTTCCATAATAAGATACATCGTTAACTCTTCATCCCCCATTCGCCTATTGCGACTCCGATAGCGATCAAGGATTTACTCAACAAATACCCTAAGCCCACATGAGCTATGCTTGACATGAGAAACATGAGTATATAAAAATTTCATCAATGAATCACTTCAACTATGACATTCAATGTTGACACAAAACTGATACAAAATTTTGGAAAAATTCTTACTTCATCCCAAACCACTCTTCTACTTTTATCATGATCCTCAGCTATCTTGATATCTATTCATTGATCGATCACTTCTAGCATTGTCAGATTTAATACGCTCCCCTTTCTCATTGCTCTCCCCCTATCTCGTTGGTCCACCTGTCAGATTCTCCCCATAACAGTCATGATTTTTATCAAATTGCATCATTGTCTCCCCCTTGAACAATCACTATTTTCACCCCCTTTATCAACAAACCCAAAAATCACTTATTTGCAGAATGTAATGGAGTATAGAACACATATTAGTACATTAGGGAAAAACACATCATACATTGGGGAGAGTGGGGATGCACATCCACACTCTTTTAAGTGTAGGGATTCGACTGAACTCCTAGAGCCAGTCGATGCCTTTCAAAAGCTTCCTTGGGTAAGGCCTTTGTTAGAATATCTGCAACCTGGAGCTCTGTAGGCACATACTTCTAATTCACAAGCCCTTTCTCCACCTTCTCCATGATGAAATGATATTTGATCTCAATGTTCTTTTTCCATGAGTGATGAACTGGATTTTTTCTAATATTGATATCACTTGAATTATCAAATTGGATTCCGATCGGATACTTCATTTCAACTCCCACATCTTCAAGCTGTTGTTTCATCCATAATAACAGTGTGCATGCTTGGGTGGCCACAATATACTCAGGTTCTGCATTGCTTAATGAAATGCAATCCTTCTTCTTTATTAACCAATAAATACATAGTCCACCAAGATAGAATGCACCTCCAGATGTTGATTTTATGTCATCCACTGACCTGGCCCAATCGGTCTCAGTATATCCCAATAACTCTGTCTATGATTTGTCACAATATGTCAAGGCAAAGTCCACTGTACCCTTGATATGTTAAAGTATTCATTTCTATGGAAGCATGTGGCTTTCCTTGGGATTACTCCGATATCTCGCTGCTTGGCAGGTGGAGAAAAAAATATCAGGCCTTGTTGCAGTCAAGTACAACAAACATTCAATAATTTTCCTCTATTTTGTGATATTGACTGCCTTTCCATTCTCATATTTTGATAATTTCATCTGGGTAGCAACCAGAGTCTTCATTTCCTTGGAATTCTCCCTTCCAATCCTTCTCAGAACCTCCTTGGTATATTTGGATTGAGAAATTAATGTTCCATTACATCCTTGTGTCTCCTGTAGATCAAGGAAAAATATTATCTCTCCAATCATTGACATTTCAAACTCTTTTTTAATGAATTCGGAAAACTGTATACACTGAGCTTCATCTGATCCGCAAAATATTATGTCATCGAAATAAACAAACACCATCATCCGTTGATTACTATCATTGCTGAAATAGAGATTGTAATCAACTCCCCAACGTTTGAAACCAAGATTCTTTAAGTAATGATCAAGCCTTGAGTGCCATGTTCTTAGTGCTTGTTTCAGCCCATACAATGCCTTCTTCAGCCTGCAAACTATTTTCTCATCCCCATGAATGAGAAAACCACCTGGCTACTCAATGTACACATCTTCCTTTAGAACCCCATTTAGAAATGCAGATTTGACTTCCATCTGGAACACTTTGAACTTTCTTTGCAATGTTATGGCTAAAAATAATCTGATTGTCTCCATCCTTGCAACTGGTGAAAATGTCTCATCAGCATCAATTCCCACTATTTGGGAGTATCTTTTGCACACCAATCGTGCTTTGTTTCAAATCACTATGCCTTCTTCTTCCATCTTTTTGTGAAAGACCCATTTAGTTATGATGAAATTCTTATCTGATGGCCTTGAAACAATCTCCCATGTCTGGTTCTTTTCAATCTGATCATGCTCTTCATTCATAACCTGAAACCAGTACTCATCTTCAGCTGCATCAGAAAAAAATTTCGGCTCCACCAGAGGTAAAAATGATGTTTGTTGTGATGATTTCATTCTTCGAGTCTGAACTGGAGCTGTCTGATCACCAATGATATTTTTTCAATCAATTTTAGCTCGACTCTTTGGCTTCTTAGTAGATTCAGATTTTTTTCCTCTTGCTCATCATCAGTATCTTCTTATGAGTCAGCTTCTGCCACTTCTACTCCCCCAGTGTTTCATACCTCCTCATCACATTCATCCAGAAACTGTTCACTGGGTCATTGATTATTCTGTTCATTTTCAACTATAGTGACATCATTGCTCTCAATAATTTTTCTCAGCATTTTGTTAAAGCATTTATAAGCTTTTCATTTCCCTGAGTAGCCAAGGAATATCCCCTCATCTCGTCATGACTCAAATTTCCTGTGATTGTCGTTGTTGAGAATGAATAACATACTTCCAATGGTTCAAAAGTATTTCAACATTAAATTATTTTGTTACCACAATTCATATGGAGACTTTCCATCCTTCAGACACAACAGAGACCTTTTCGAAATATAGACTGATTTCAAAACAGCTTCCTTCCAAAATTTATCTTGTAGGACCTTTTCAATAAGCATCATTATGGAGATGATGTTGATGATCCTATTTCTCCTATCAACCACTCCATTCTATTGGAGAGTTATTACTGATAAAACATGATGCCTTATCCCATGTTTCCCGAGAATGTCTTCAACTTGACTGTTTCTGAATTCTGTACCATTATAAGTATGACACTTAAGATTTTTCTTCCCAAGCATCCTTTCTGATTCCCTCCTATACTGCTTTTTGCAACTAAACACCTCTAACTTATGGGTAATGATAAATTCCCCAGACATTATTCTATAATCATTTATAAAAAAGACATAGTACTTATTCCCATTTATAGCTCGTGGTGAGGTAGGTCCACATACATCATCATGCACCAATACAAGCACTCTGGATGATTTCTGTTCCTTTAGCCTCTATGTTTTTCTGATGATCTTCACTTGTTGGAAAGCATTGCATGTATGAGTATAATCACGTGATACAATGGGAAGGTCTCTAGGAGCATCACATTTTACCAGAAATTCCATGGATGATTAGAATAGATTACCAAGTCGCTTATGCCACAACTGGTTTTCTTCTTCTCTAGTTAAAAGTCATGTATTGTCTTCCCCATTTACAACGAAAAGATTTCC
Source organism: Viscum album (assembly GCA_963277665.1). Taxonomy (NCBI): domain Eukaryota; kingdom Viridiplantae; phylum Streptophyta; class Magnoliopsida; order Santalales; family Viscaceae; genus Viscum; species Viscum album. Next base: position 326,358,003 of record OY728156.1, read on the forward strand.
CTTTGTCCTTTTTCCCCATAGAACAATTTCTCCATCTTTTCATTTCACAACACACATCTTCTTATCAAATTGGATTGAGTTCCCAGAGTCACATTGTTGATTGAAACTAAGAATGTTATGTCTAAGAACCTCTACTACCAAGACATTAACACGTCTCATTTCTTTTCCCCCAAATGTGGCCTTTCCTGAACCAACAATCTTCAGGCCTTCATCGTTTCCAAATTTGAAAACTCTTTCTTTCTCATATTATATACCTGTAACATGATCCTTATTGCCTGTCATATGAGATGTGCAACCACTATCAAGGATCCACACACTAGAGCAATCTGATGCCTTAAGGGCAAAATCTGCCACCACAGCCTTCTCATTCTTCTTCTTCGTTGTCCATATTTTTGCCTTCACACTCGGAATGAATTAAGACTTCTGTTATTTCTCATAGTATGATAGACCAGATTCATCTTGCAAAGCTGCAAATCTATTCATCATTTTTAAGTCACCTGTTGGTTTATTAGTATTCTACTTGCGCACGTTTTGATTTTTCTTTTTCACATTTCTTTGTATGGTCGAACTGAAGTACCTAGCCATGTGCCCAAATCCTCTGCACCAAAAACAGTGTCCACCGTAATATGTTAGAGAAAACCATTCTTTGTTTGGCCGCCACCTCTATTATTATTCCCATTGATATCTGTTGGCTATGAAACACAGAAACTATGAATCTCTAATCTTAACACAACTATAACACCTGATATAAGGTACATTATTTCTTGTTACTTCGGCACTATGAGTTTCCCTTTGGGATCTTTGCATATTCTGATTCTATTCTCTGCTCAATTCAACCTTCAATCTTGGAGTGGATTCTTGCGGTATGACATCCACATATACAGCTTTTTGTTTTCGATCAAGCCCTAATTCAGACTTGGCATCTGAGCTCAATTGTTGCATTATTTATTCTGAAATACTAGCCTCATCTTTCATCTTTTCTGTCTTCTGAGTGGGATGATTTTCGGATATCACATTGGGGGTCAAGATTTTTTCTTGACCCTTCATTTTTCGTCGCAAACTGACCACTTCTTTTTCATGTTCTTCGATACACTTGACTTGGTATTTCTATTTTCTATTCAAGACATCGATCTACTTTTTTTGTTCTTAAATCTTGAGCATATAATCTCAAACTGATTATGAGTTATCTGGTGTTGATAACATGAGTTTCTCAATTTCTTCCATCAACTCATACATCTCTTTTTCCTGCTGCTGCAAATAGATTTTGGCATCATGAACAACATTTGTTAGATTTCTTTTTTTTGTCTCTCCAATCATCTATCTCTTCAATAGAAGCCTCTAACTAGGCTTGCATGTCATCTCTTCCCTCAACTTCCTCTTTGTAATCATCATCTTCAGTTTCGTTCTTCTCTTGAGAACTACCGACGACTACCACCATAGCATTTTCTCCACGATATTTTCAATTTTCAATCTCCTCTCCCTCTTCAAGATCAAACTCATTTGAACTATCTATTTCATATGAAAGAAGATTCTTCTTCTTTATGAAATTTCTCTTGAACTGCTTCTTCCCTTTCACATTGGCTGAATATCCGTTCTTGGGATCTTCAACTTCATCTTCATCATTTTCTTCTTGATACTTTTTGGGGAACCGTGCCGCAAGATGTCCAGCCTTTTTACATCGAAAACAAGCCAGTGGAAGCTTCCCTTTAAACATTCCTTTTCCTCTTTGAAGGTTTGAGGAGAGGAATGACATCACCTCATATGTCTCTTCTTCTTCCTGAGAGTCTTCAATAGTGAGCTTATTCATGGCCTTAAATGCCCCCTCCTTAGATTTTCCATTTTCCATAGCATCATTTTCATCATTCCTCATTTCATAAGCTACAAGGGTATTATGTAGGTTATCCAACATCATCTCTTTTGGGTCTTTGTCTTCCAAGATAGAGACATTCAGATTAATCCGAGGTGGAAGTTTCCACAAGATATGCTTCACAATATTTATATCTTTGATGACTTCTCCAAGATCCCACATGTCTTTCACAACAACATTTACCCTGTCAAAAAATGCATCAACAGATTCATTAAGTCTCATTCTCAGATCCTCATATTTTCTCCACAGAACATGTAGCTTTGCCTCTCTAACTTTTTTATCCCCTTCATATATGTTCAAAAGATATTCCCACATAACATGTGACGTTTTTCATGACATAACCTTCATATTGATAGCATCTGAAATGGATCCACCTAAAGCATTAATACCCTTTGCGTCAGCATCAAGCTCCCTTATATCAGCTTCCGATAATGATTCACTATTCATTTTTCCTGAGATACCATGCATAGATGTTGAAAACACATCCATTACCAATGATAGAAAATAGTGTTGCATTCGATTCGTCCATATCTGAAAATTACTTCTATCGATGATCAGAATCCCATTATGATTAGTGACCTCCATTGATAGAAGAACTAATACCAACCTTTCCCAATGATACCAATTGTTAGGTCGACAAGGCAAAATACCATGAGAGGGGGGTGAATCTGGGTATGATTAATTAAGAATTAAATCATATTCTGATCTTGTTTCACTGTTAATAAAAACAATCTTCTCTCTATTTCTCATTGCACAATATAAATATAAAGTAAAGCATAAACAAGAGACATCAATTTTTACTTGGTTCACCCTCATCAGGCTACATCCATGGAGCATACACCAGGAATGTGACGATGTACCAAATCCACTATAAGCACACTGTTCTTTACAAGGTTCAGGATAAATCACTTCTATTCCCAGGATCACTTCCTTTAAAATGTTTTGGGAAATCTCAAAATATATTCCCAAGGGTCACTCCCTGTTTATCTCTCTCTGGCTCACTACCAGTGGAGAGGATCACGTTCTTCCTCTTCCTTTGCTCACTGATCTGGAAAGGATCCACACACAGTTTATAGACATGTATGTCTCTTCATTATAACTAATGAATGCATCCTCAGTTGTATGTGGATGATCTATTGAATTCCAACTTTCACCTGTAGATGAATATCCCTTTGCACCGTAGGTATGGGGAAATCTTCCAACTTCCACGCAGCCCTGAATCACTGTCGAGAATCACCCTTACTTGGCACCCTTCCCTAAGTTGATCTGCAAGTCTCGGTGCGTAAGTCAAAACTAGCATGCAAGTCCACCTCAACAACTTGGGCGACACAAGCTTCTTCAACACATAACTTGTACGACTCTCTTCCTTCCTCGCCTAGACCACCTTGGGCGCGCTACTATCACCTGGCACGTATCCTCTACTTGCACGACCACACACCACTTACGCGACCACCACACCAGCGCGATGGGAGCTCTGATTTTCTCTATGTCTTGAACTCGTACTGAATGAGGTGGGGTTGACCTATATATATAGGCATTTGGACACCCTGCGCGACGGCGCGCAAGTCTCCCCTTGGCGTGCAACTTTCAGTGCGCAAGTCTCTACTGTGCATGTCACTTGGGGGACCAAACCAAATACTTTCGTGACCCTTATCCATTTGCCATATTTTGATGTTCTGATCTTAAAAAACATTAGGCACGCAATTTTCCTCTCCTTAAAATATATGGCGTGCAAGTCCCTTTGAAAAAAACCAATTTTCTTCATTTTTTGATTTTCAGGCCCAAAAATTTGGCAAACACTAGAAAACGGCGCCACCTTGTATCTGTTCTTTTTGAACCTCCATCAGATCATCCATTCAGGTGTCGACATTCTTGAATCAATCACGGATCGTTATCCATAGCCCTTGATCTCTATATACCACCATGAAATCCCCTTTGTCAACAAACACAACAGATATGTCCACATTGTCAACAAACACAATCACCTCAAAAATGATTCAATGATACCTTGTGAGATTTTTTCCCAACAATAATCATCGAACGTTGGTCAATCATGGAATGAACCAAAAAGATTCATAACATTTCATATATACTCTTATAGGAAATGATGATTCTAATTTTGTCTTGAAATTATAATTCAGCATATATGTTATATTTTACTATTAATAGGACTGTGTTAATTCATGTGTATGTGTATAAGATAACTCATGATGTTTTGAATATTCTAGAAGTTACTCATCTTCGATAAGAAAAATTATTTCATACTAATCATTGGATTCACAATGATAGGTACTAAGTCATTAATATAGGAGAAGATAAACAGTGAACCAAGTCTTCTACCAAATCAGACGAATTAGGAATGGAATGACTCTTCTTAGAGAATCATTATAAAATATAGTATTTTTGGAACAACTCCTAAGACTGTTACCCATGAAATAGAATGTAATAAATGTCACCATAGACTAAAATAACTAATTCAATGAATTTTCTCTTGATTAATTTTTTAGATCCCCTCTTCAATATGAACTAAAAATAAATAACACAGCTTAAAATGTGATTGTTAAATGAAACTTTTTATCATTTTAATACTGAAATAAAATTAATAATTACTCTTATGATTATGATGTAATGTATAGTGAATATTAATTTATTTCTAATATTACTAATGGATTATAAAAAATAAAATTAAATGATTCTTGAACATATATTAAAGATCCTCTCAATACAGAAAACACATAGTAGGTAATAAGGTCAGGGAAAATTATAATTCCTCATGTGTTAATATTTTATTATGGAATGAATTTTCAAAATAAAAATGAATTCCATGAACTAAATTATATTGACAGATTTAAAAAGTTGAAGGTAAATTCATTGAAATCTAGTTCGAGTTGTAATGAATTATATGATTCTAGTAAATAATCTATGAACGTGAATGAATATACAAACTTTGGATTCATAGAATCATTGAATGATGTGACTGATTATGAATTCTATTATAGATGTCCTGGTTCATACAATGTTATAGAAATCAGATTTTTATATATATGTGGCTAATTTTTATGATGAAGAAATTATATTTTTAGAGCTACTGATTTTTATAATAATTCTAACAAAAATATGGAATAATCTTTTTAAGAAAATAATTCTATTTTAACAGGTTTTGAATATATAAAGTATAATTTTATTTTTTCAAATTCTAATTTTTATAATTATTTGAAATCATTTATTATTTTAATGAAATGTATAAAAATCATGTTGAATGTATTATATACAATTTGTACTCATTTATTAATGTTTATTATATGTACCATAAAATTATGAATATTAATAAAATAAATGAAATAAAATATGGTATTGATTTTTTTTATGAAATTTCATAAAATATAACAAAATATTTTTCTGAAATGTAGAAAATTTTGTACTTGTACTTTTACATGTTTTCGATTTTTCATGAATATAATCTATGTAAATGATTGTTCACTAAACATATAATAGTAAGATGGATTTTTGAGTAATCTCATTTCTATATGTTTGTTATCCAGAATATCACATGTAATAGTCTAAATTCTTTATGTGCACCTAATAACTATTAAACTGATCTGATTAGACCCATTATTCCTTACGATTCATGATTTTAATGAAATTGATTTTTGTATAAAAAATACTTCAATCTCTGAAAAAAAAATATTGCACTTGGTAGGTGGATAATATTGTAATATGACCCAATACCCATAATTTTTTCACATGCCTCAAATGTGATAGAGGAATTTATTCATTTATATGAAAATCCAATTTACATGTCAAATGAATGGATTGAAAAATTATTTGGAATAGACAACTATGAATTGTTAAAATTAGAATTACATATTATCCCTAAAAAATGAGAACATTATATAGTTTGAAACTATGATTATTGAAAAAAAATTTAATTGCAATCCATTTATAAAATGGAAATGAAATATATTTGGATTCATACCTATCAATAAGTCAAGTACAAATGAAAAATTAGAATAATTATATCTCTATTTATTTTTCCATATTCAAATTTATAACCATGGTGTAAACAAATATACATAATTTATTATTGATGATTATAGTAGATTTGCCTTGGATTATTTTATTTCACATAGAACTGATAATTTATATAGATTTAATTATTTTTGAAATATGCGTCAAAATGAAAATGAATGTTAGAATGTTTTATTTTTTATGGATAATGGGAGTGAATTTAATAATTCATTTATTTATTTCTTAATATATATTAACTATAATTTCTTCTCTCCTCCTATGATACACTAGAAAAATTGTCTAATAAAATAGAAAAATAAAATTCTTAATGAAATTTTCTTAATAATTTTAATTGAATACAATTTTTCTAGATATTATTTAAGTTATTTTTTATTTATTTATTATTATCATTAAAATAAAATTTATATTATATATAGATTAATAAAACTACATATAATATTTTTAGTGGATAAAATTATTATTTATTGGTCATTTTACATTGTTTTGTGGTGATGTTTTTATTTTTAATTCAAAGGATAATTTAGATAAAATAAATTCTAAAAGTGATGAAGGTAAATTTCAATATTATTATAATAAAAGATATAATTAAAAATATTATAATAAATATATATAGTTTTAAATGAATTATTTAATGTCATGGTTCTTGAAACTAATGAGAAGTTGAATTATTTTTCTTAGGTTTTGTTTGATGATTTTTTATTATATAAAATTTTATGATGATGAACCATTATATATGGATGAATAATTTATGTCAGAGAATACTCCTTCCTGAAATAATCCTATATCATGGAAGATTCATAGATATCATCCAATTAAAAATGTTATTAGTAATATTGAATATGGGTTTGAAAATATAAATTATGATTTAATCTTTTGTTTTAGTTATTATTTTATTTTACATTATGTTTCTAATTATATTAAGGATTCATTAAATGATTCAAAATGGATTGTTGTTATTCATGACGATGTCAATAAATTATATATGATAATATTTTTTCATTAGTTAAACCCCTTTTATATTATAATTCTATTCTATCAAATGGATTTTTAAATATAAGATACATGAATCCTGAATGGTTTATTTGAATACTGAAAAAGATATTGTTTTATGTTATTTCTATTAAATGGTCATAAATATTGATGACTATTTTTTACATGTTCTAATTATTGAATCTATTATAACATTGTTAGTTTCTTCTTCATATTCTTTTTTTAATTATTCCATGTATATGTGAAAAACCTAGTTCAATATGGTAATAATTATTTATGATTTTAGGTTTCTCAACCCCTTTGTTTTGAAATTGAAAAATTTACGAATTATATTTAAATGTTATGAAAATATTTTTATGGTCTTATGAAATATCATCATGCTTGGTTTCATATATTAAAATTATTTTCATTGAAAAATATTCTTATAAAGTAAAATATGATCCAATTATATTTATTAAAAACATTTCTAACGATATTTTAATTTTTAAAATTTATTTTGAATATATTTTAACTAGGTTTTAAAATTATTTTAATTCCAATGATTTTTTTAAATTTGAAGTAAAGTGAGTTTGATATGAGTCTTATTGGAGAATTATAATTCTTTCCAGGACATACAATTTCTCTAAAAATTATGGAATATATTTTAATCCATATAAATAAGATAAATATTTTTTCAAACATTTTGGTATTTATTCTTATAAATAATTCAAATCATTGTAGGTTGTTAGTGTCAAAAAAAATTATTACACATCAGGATAATCTATTCAATAGGTATTTTTTATAGGAATGATTGGATGATTTCATATTTAACAACATAGATAATAGATATAATGTTCGGTGTTTTATTATGTGCAAGATTATATTTAAATAATTAAGAATCTCACATTAGACAATGCAACATATTGTTACATATATTAATGATATTTTTATTTGTTTATTATTTTGATTAGAAGAAAACTGTTTTTATTTTATTAGTAAATCCAACTCTTATTTTATAGAATGTCAAGACCATTGAACAAAACATTCATATGTGTATATTTTATATAAATTTTTTTTCCCTCGAGTTGAATAACACATAACTATATTTTATTATAAATTGAAGAAATTAATTTTGTCTTTATGGTATTTTATTCCTCCTAGTTATGGTGTTTTTTACAATATTTCTCTTACTATTGTATTATTTTTTAAAAGATAACTATTATTTTGATAATTCATCTTCTATTTATCTTTTGGAAAACACTTTTATTAATACTATAACTAATAATTTAGACATGAAATTGAGGATAATTTGAGATTGTGTTAATAAGGATAATATTATTCCTAAATATATTCAAACATTAAATAATTTGGTGTATATTTTTACTAGGACATTATATTTTAAGATTTCTGCCAAATAAAATATGACATTGGTATGTTATATTTTTTAAAAAATATATATAATTTTAATTTATTTGTCTCATAACATTTTAATCATTTATTTATTGTGTATTTCTCATACTATAACTTTTTTTCACTTCTATTTGAATTTTTTTTATATATTGATTTTGTAAATTTTCTAAATGTTTGAAAATTTTTTAATATCATGAATCTATATTGTAATTTTAAAATAGTTGGAGTTTTTAGAAGGTTTTTTTAATTTAATTATTATATATTTACATTCCTCACAATATTTTATTTCTATAAATATAATTTATTTCTAGAAAAAATTCTAAATTTTATGTTTATATAGTCTTAAATGTCAGAGAATCTTCTCATATCAATAGACATAATGAAGTTTTTTAAAAGTTACCATCTGTTTCTTAGATGTGATAATATTATTTTTTTCAAGAGTCATCAAGGGAGAACCTTTTTAGTGACTACGCAATGGTTTTATAAGTGGCCACATGTGTTAGTTATAATGTCAACACATATACTTTTTTTAAAGTGTTTGTATGTGATATTTTATTTTATTACATGTTTTAATATTAAATATTCTATATTTATATAATTGAAAACATGATATTATGATATAACCACCAGAATAATTTTCAAACGTATTAATATTGTATATTTGAAAATACAATGAGAAATCATGATTTCACGTGGTGAATTGTTATTTAAACTTACCAAAAATTAAACTTTCAAAATACCATACTCATTATAGAATCCTAAGCGACCAAATGTTACCATTTTCATAAAATATGTATACTAACTAAGATGCTACTTGAACTGATCACACATTTTGATGACATAGTATGTTATCTTGTTGAATGAAATATACTTCATGGTCACTTGAAACACATGGTTAGTTCATTTAATTATTTATTTTTGGGAAATAAATATTTTTAGCATGTTGATTTTTTCATATTTTTTGGACAATATGATTTACTATATTCTTATATTAAAGGTTTAGATAATTTTATTGATTTATAATATATAAATATATTATATAATCCATGTAATTAAAATTTATTATTTTAATTATATATTTTTGGTGATTAATTAATTCTTTATTTATGCATATTCATACAACATATATTTACATTATTTTGGTTTTTTTATTTGGATGAACTTTCATTACCTTATTCCATTCAAAATTTATACAAATTGTTATCAATAATAAATAATTTTTTTAACTATTTAATAGAATATTAAAATAATTTTAACAAGTAATATCTACACGAAATGAAATTTTATTTAACATTTTAATTTAATTTCGATTTTACTTATGATATTTTAAGTATTTTTAAGCTATTAATATAGAGTCTACTGGAATTAATTGATGAGAAAATAAAATTTTTTTGAATTATTCCTCCATTTATGAATTTAAATGACTTCTGTTATGCTTATTCCAGGATGGAGATTTTTTCTCTATTGGTAATTCTGATGTTTTTATTTAAATTAAATTTTCCAGTTGGAGATTGAAATTTTTGTTTTTTACGTCCTTTTAAAAGGAATTGGGAAAAATTCAAAGTATATAACAATGAGAACATGATGTTTTAATAACCAAATGATCTTTACTCTGAACATTCAAGAGTGGTGCAAACCAATTATTATGTAATCAAGTACTAATATCCTTGATAAATTCTCATGTTATGAATAAAAAATTATATGAATTATTTTACTATTTTGTAGATATGTCAGGATATATTACTCAAGAATAAGTTCATGTGCTTCTTTTATTAAAAAAATATTTTTTCGTTTTTTCATGTTTTTAAATGAATAAATATTATCTCTCACATGTGATATCAATTTATGTTTACTATATTAAATTACAAGTAATTCTTCCCTATTACATGGGATGTGACTCATAGAGTACTGTGTCGGTACTATTTTAGTTATGGACTAATTTGTCTCAAATTAGTGCAAGAACCTAACATTCATATAAGTCATGTTTATATAATATTTTTTTTCTAAATACAATTTCATTTTTAATGAATTTTTTCTTATGGATTTTAGGGGAATGGTGGTGTCTTGGGTGTTCAGGAGAAAAAAGATGAAAAGTAACCATTCTGTTCATGGAACACATTTAGCACCTGGTTGGGGTTAACCATGCTCTATTACCTTGGAGACTAGGAATCTAGTCCCCATGGATAGAGGATAGTGCATGAACCATAGATAGTTTTTATATTGTGTGGGTTTCCCATCCAAAATATTTGTCTTTGACCCCACTTGGAGAGCAGGTGCAACATTATTGGTTCAATGTTGGGCCAACTATGTGGCCAAGTTATGTACCTCGTAAAATTATGAAATTTTACAATTTTTTCTAACTGCAATCTAAGGGTTCTTAGCCAATATTATTTTCCTTTTCATTATCGATCTTCTATGGGTCCAAACCAGGATCTCACATGCTATCCAATGGCGATTCTTCCTTCATTATTGGTATTTTGAAGCACTATTGGTTGTGAATTGATGGTTTGGTTAGGTCAACCAATCTTTTTATTCCATTATATATAAAATACATGATGGGATTATTTATTTTGAATTGGATTTTCTAAACCATATTTATTTCGGAAATACAATGATTTGTCTTCGACAATCATTTTAGTTCAATTCAAGGGTTGAGGTCTGGTGAGTACTTTGTCTACAATCGTCAGGTTGGTGGTATTGATGTTATCTCCCGTAGTCTAGATATTTAGTCATGTGCATGTGTTTTATTATTTTGTTACACTGGGTTGTGAAATTGATGACTTGTTTGGGATTGATCAATTTGGTGTCTAGATGGGGGTGGTACCATTCATAGACCCATTGGATCCTTTGATAATGATTTTACCTAGACTAAGGCTACCCATGCCGTGTGTCACTGCAATAGACATGGGAATTGAGTTTTTATATTATGTATTGAAGGTTATCTGATATTAAAACAACCTTATTTTTCTTTATCGTGATAACATTGAATTAAGAGTAATTTTTCTTAACCTGTAATGTTAAATAGGATTTTAAATTATTATTTATAAAAACTGATATGTGGTTATAGGGGGAGTGGTCATATTGTAAAATGGTATTGAAGTATTTATTATGGTTGTGGTTATGAAGATATTGTATAATTCCCTATTTAGGAAATATAGTACATGTAATGGGATTAAGGAACAATGTGAGTGTTGTTAAATGGAATGATGCACCATTGTTTTTGTGTGACGAAATGGTCAAGTGTTAGATTAGGAAATTAATTATTGATGATATAGTTATTGGTGATGGTCATAGAGGTCAACACCATGGTAATGATGATTTCCATAGTCATTGACATAATTGAATAGATGTTCATAATATAATTTCACACATCTTTAATAATGTTGTTCATGATTGTCCAAAATAAGGAATGGGTTTTGGTCAGGGCATTCCACCCCATGGTCTGCATACAAGGATGGACACACTTGGTATTGTATATTGTGATCGTTTTTATATATGGATCATATTAATAACCTAGAAAAAAGTAGATCTTATGTGTATATGATTTATTTAGAACCCATGTGTATATGTGGTTAGTTTATCTGTATAAATTTCTGAAACATTTTTTTTCACTGATTATATTCTCCATTAATAATTATGTTAACTTTTCTATGGACTAGATGTAAAATTTTATATTGTTGGTGGTGGCCTAATAAGTTTCACTAACACCCTTCTCTAACCAAAACTAATATACGTTAAGATATCATGGATGTAGGTTAGGATAAGGGAAAACGCTCTATGAAATATTACTATGTTGGGATATTGGGATAGATAATTAATGAGTGGATAATTATAATTTCAATAACCACAATAGGGATTTTTAGGGTAACTTTATTTCTATTTCCTTTATTATTTAATACATTATGTTCATAAAATGATTATTTATTTTTTTGTGGGAAATTGCCTATTTTTCAGAATTGGATATATGATGCATGATAATAAATTTTCAATACATTGGTTATTGTGGATTTTTATTAGGATATATATATATACTATATGGTAATTAGATTATTGTTTCCCAACATACCACATTATTCTATTACTTCATATCATTATCCTCTAGAAAATTGTGATGCATGTTTGAGGTCATGTGGTACACCAGCTTACGTAACCATTATTAGTGGAACAAGTGATAGGATGTTAAAAAGTGGTATAAGATAGGAACTTATTTTATATGATATTAAAATTTTGGAATGATAAACAAGATATGATGATGTTTTTGGCCTTGGAATTGAGAAAGTGCATGGGTGTAGCTAATCGATGTGCGAGGCCAAAACCAATGTTTTAGGGGTGGGATTTCTTTTATCAATGTTTAATATTTAAGTTGGCTATTATCTCACCGTTAGTGATACACATACTATGTGATGTTATTTTTTAGGTATAATTGGGGTCCTACCTTAGAAAATGGTTGTTTACATGTGTTTATTCCAAGGAAATGAGCATTGTAAAATTCACAAAAGATAAAATACATTATTATGTGTATTATTCACTATGTAATTTCAATTGAATAAGAAGGTGGTAGACACCCATAGATTGTACGTGCCTCCGAGGGATATGAGATTGTGTGACTATCATGAGGTCACACAATGATACCATGTGTTGTGAATAGCATTCACCATGTTCCAGGAAATTCACTTGGATGAAGTAATTTTTCACTTCAGAAGGAACCCACTAACAACTAGTTGTCACAAAAAGGTAGCTAGATAAGCTACCCTATATCATATAGATTTTCAACTAATGGTTTCATTAAAATCCATCAAAAAATCCATTAAAAATGTGTGGAAATTTTAATGAAGGTAAGAGAATATTGCATTCATAATGATGATGAGATCCATCACCATTGGGGATAATGATTTCAGTTGAAAAAATTCCAATGAACTCTTGGGATCCCAAACCATTATACAATAAATAAAATATGGTAGGTGTAAAGAGCCTCTTTCTGTCATAAAAGACATATTTTAGGCTTTTGAGAGGACTGTTATCCACCTAAATCCCTTGGAAACATGGGTGCCACATCTTGGGAATTCCCATTGGCATGGAATCCAGATCAAGAGAAGTTCATTGTGTATCTCTTGGTGACCTCACTATACCCCTTTTGGGTCATTCATTACAAGCTAATATAACTTTCATTGAAATTCTCATGTATCCCCATCATAATTTTTTCCCATATGATTCATCACCAAGTGGTTTTGTGATCCTCCGTGAATACTCTAAAAAAACAAATATGTCTCAACAACTATTGTAAAATGAACAAAGAAAATAAAATTAGGAGGATTTAGATGCATCTCACACTATAAATATAACAATAAATAGTAAGAATATCTACATTATGGTCTCTTAATACCCCATGAAAATTTAGTCTAATTCCATGAAGGCCTTTAGATAAGTCATCCCTCTCTCTTATAAAGTCCCACATTAGTCACATAGTATCACATGAATTTATCTCAATAGTAGTGTTGATACTTCGAAGAACCAAGGTCTTGTCAACATGAAAACATGAATTTATTAGGACATGTATGCTAGAGTTGGTGTCCGAAGAACCATCTGTTTTTACTTTCATTACTTGAATGTACAATTATTATATATTGTTCATTGTTCTGTTTGTCTATAATATAATAATGTTATGGAATATTTATTTCATTACTAAGGTCATGGAAGATCCCCGATATGATGAGAACCTTTAAATGGTATAACAATATTTTTAAATAAATTTATATGTTAGGATGACATTATATGTTAGGACACATATTATACAGACCATCATGTGTGAGTACACATAAGAATATGAAACTTTCTCTCATGGTGTTCGCACTTGGTAATATTCAAGATGGGAGATTATGAAAACAGACCCACCAGTAGTAATTCTACATGTCTTGGTGTCCTCATACATTTTTATCTACGAGCGTGTGTAATTGTACATAGAATGGAAGATTATCATTAACTCATGTCAGGACTCACGCACATAGATTTGCGGACGAAAACCAATACAAAGACAGTTGGTGGGAAGTAGGGTACATTGGGTGCATCCTGAGTGACATGTTGTTAATGGGTATGTCGAGGAAGGATTTTTCCCTTCCATATTTATGGAATCAGACATCTCGGGCTCTTTGATTAAAATATAATTTTAGCCCAAATTCCATGTCCATGGTGTCATGACTAGTATATTTTGGATGTAAATGAATGAAAGATCAAGCATATAGGTTTATGACACTACCATGAAACCTACATGATGAGATATTATAACAAAGGGATTAAATTAAACGGTAAGCATTTTTAAGAGGTGACACATCAATGTGGCGTCAACATATTTTTCTTGGGTACTTTGACCAGTTGCTAGAATGTAATCTTGGACATTAGGCATGCCTGCCTAATTCCAACGAGAAAGAGGCCAAGAAGGTCACACACTAAGTGTATCAATGTATCTCAAGTAAAATATAGATTATTCCCATATGTAGTTTAATAATTATTCAAGAAAGCCTAAATCAGTTTAATGTTGAAGGAAGAATAAAATGAAAAAAAAAATATACACGTCGTTTACATTAAATGTACATGCCGTGTAGTTTTCATTTTGGAACGGAAATGACAAACGAGTGCACGCTGTGTATTAATGATTACACGTCGTGTTGTTTTTTCAGTCAGGATTTTGAGGAAATAATATCCTTTTATTAAATTATATTTATTATAATTAGTGTGGGCGCATTTCGAGGAATTAATGATTCGACATCTGGGTTTTCAATTAGAGTTAATGAAATAAATAAAACATGTAACATGTTTATTTATTGTCATAACACTATAAACTCAATCCCGATTATAAATATCCTCACAACCGCAACATTTTTGCTTGATCGTTATGCACAACCATTATGGAGAATTCTCTCAAGTCCGAAATATCCCCTTCCTCAAGAATGCTCTCAAGACCAAGAGAGATCATCCTCCATCAAATCAAGGTTATCTAAGGTGGAAAACTCATGAAAAGGATTCTCCACGCTAGCAACTGGAGATTCCTTTGGCTACGTCCAGATATACGTGGTGCATGTGTGGATCACCATTAGAGTAAGTGTACACTTGGATTCTACGACGCAATGACGAATCACATGGGAACATGATCATAAATATCAACAAAGAAATAAAACCATAAAATGAACTTTATTTAAATTAATTAAATTAATTATAATCTACTTGTGATGATCCTACTTTGTGGTTCTGGGACAAATCTTCTTCTTTGTCTCTTTCTGTGATTCTATTTGTGGAGTCTGCTATTTATCGTTGTATTGATCCTGAATTAATCATTGCTAATGACAAAAAGTCAAGTATCACATCCACCCATGAGCTTCCGCTGCGCCTGGGACCTTCCAGCAGTATCAGAGGGAGTTTACAACGTTGATTATTGTTATTTAATTTCCATTGATAATTTACGCATTTATATTTGATTCAATTAATGATAAATCGTTCTATAAAACAGAATGAATGAGATCTGTTCTTCCTCCTACATTTCTTGATTCACATCACAGAAATGACCTTTTAATTTTAATTTTTATTAAAATAAAACTGAGCAACTCATCCGGAGGAGCCGCTCATTCTCTCTTTACAACACAATAATACATGGTATGTAGTGAAATATACATGTTCTGTACTTGGGTTCATTAAACCAGTACTGGTCTGCCAAACAATAGAGTGTGAATTGAGAATACCTATGATATTTAATACTCTGTGTTGACCAAAAATGAATGGCACGTGGAAACCAGAATACACGACGTGTATGTTGAATCAATAAGCCATGTAGTCTGATCCTTCCCAGGTGCAACTGTGCACAAGGAGAATCTGTGTAACCATGTAACTAGGAATTACATTCCAGGTTAGATTAATCTACCTGATGAGTAATTGAAAATTTCCAAAGTATAAAAAACATGCCAAATCCCCTGGTCTGTACTTTGGATAACGGGTGAAAACAAATACACACCATGTAATATAGCCTACACACCTTGTAATTTCACGAAATGGAATTTCACCAGGTTTCCTTCAAATTACAAAGACTCATATAAGGAATGTAGATGAGAAGAATCTCATGGAAATTCAGGAAGGAATTTAGGATAAATAATTGAATAATTAAAAGAACATAATTAATTGAATTCAAGCGTGAATTAACATTAATAAAATAATGATTAAAATAATTTGAATACTAAATATGAGTAAATGTTATTTCCTGATATGGATGATCATGAGCTTGTCTATAGACCCTTTGTGTGTGTATGGTTTCATTTTAATTTATTTAATTTTAATTCTTTGGCCTATAAGACTTAATCAAATAAAATGTAGGGCCCCTGTTCCTATAGTTTCTTTAATGTAAAATCCATGTAATGGATAATCTCCCAAGCCAAAGTAGATGGTTCAAAATCCTATGATGAGGCGAAACCAACCTAAGATGATACAAAGGTAGACTGGTGGGAGCTGAAAAACACGAACCAGCTGGTTCAATCTGTTTTTACCTTGGTCAGGCTTAGCTTATCAAAACTGCAAGATAAGCTATCTAATTGAATCTCATGATCACGCCATATTATATTATTTCTATCTAATTGCATGGTTTATTTATTATGTATGTTTTTTCGTGATCACATAGTTAACGAAATAAAAAAGTATAAAAATATGGAATAAAATAAAAACAGGACAATGCATAAACATTATCAAAACATGTTTAATCACTTAAGAAAGCATCACTTAATATTAACTAGCATGTGATAATGCGAAACTACGCATACAAGATTTAAATCCCTCAAATACCATATTAAGTCAGACCATGCCCTCCGTTACGTGATTAAGGGAAAGACTCAATAAAACAATGTGTTTGACCAACCATTGATGGGACACTAACTTTTATGAAGGATGCTCTTATGAATGTTTTGGGGTGACTTAGACATTTTACATCAAGGGGTGTAGCCCTTGCTAGAAATGTTGTAAAATATAGGCAAGTGTTTAGGAAATCCAAGTCAGAATTTCAGGATTGGGGAGTCCACTCAACATATCAAGGAACTATAAGCTCACGGTTAGAAAAGTCATGCCTACCTAAATACCTTTAAATAGCATGACCAACCCTTGATGGGGTTACGCGAAGGGGAATATGGATCTTTTCCACTAGAATTTCATAGAAACTACGTATTCCAAGTTCAATGGTGGAGGTCATTGGGACATTATAAAATATTTGGAGAATTAATATATTCATTTACTATTTTTCATAAAATTTAATCTAAAGTAACTGATAAATATGCTCATTTAATTTCTAGAATTAGTATGAAAAAATCATCCACCACATTTTCTCTGCGATCAATTCTGGATAAAGAAAATATCCTCATCGATATTAACATTCAAGAATGGTTTAGGTGCATTTGGGTTATCCTACACCATGAAAAAATGTTTTACATGCTCGAGTCCTATCTTCCTGATTCGCCTGTCCAAGGGGCGAGGGATGAATATTTCTTGGTCTATGATCAACCCTTGAATGATGCACTCGACGTTCAATGTTTGATGTTGTCATAAATGTCTAATGATCTCATGATGACTCATGTAGACAAGGATTCCTATAGCATGCCCGAGATCCTCCGTGGTCTATACCAAGAGAGAGCAAGATGGGAAAGGTTTGAGATCTCTAAGGCCCTATTTCAGAGTATTCATGGAGAGGGTTCCCTAGCTGGGCCTCATGTATTCAAGCTCATTCTCTATATTGAGAACTTGGAGGTTATAGGGTTTAAATTCACCAAATAACTGGGTAATGATTTCTTTATCGCATCACTCCCCCAGAGCTTCACTATCATAGTTGTAAATTTCAACATGAACAACATTTAAAAGTGTCTATCTAATATTCAAATCCTCATTTACCAAGTGGACAATGATATGAAGCATGAAAAACCTTCTGACCTTATAGTGAATAAAAGGAAAGGGAAGTCAAATAGATTTATTCCCAAATCTTATTCAAGGCCTTCCAAGAAAAGAAATATGAAAGGGGATGCAAGAGAACATGAGGCTATTTGTTTTTCATGTGGAATGAAGGGCCACTAGAAGAAAAATTGCACTAGCCAATAAAACAAGGGGACGCTTCAGGTGAGTTTTTTATCGAATAAAATTTATATATTTCTTCCAATTGTGTATTAGATACTACTTGTGGTGATCACATCTGTATCCAAATACATGAAACAAGTATATTCAGAAAGATTGACTGGGGTGAGGTGGATTTGCAAGCAGCCAATAGAGCCCGACTCGCTACTATAGTTGTCAGAGACTTACTCCTAACATTTCCTACTAGGATTGTCTTGGTATTAAAAGTATGCTATTAGGCACCCTCTGTAACCAAAAAAATCATTTCAGTATCCATATTAGATACTGATGGATTCATCGTCATGTTTGTAAATGAATGTTTCTATTATTATATATATAGAATTTTTTTGGTAGGGCACATTTATATAACGGCCTTTATGTGTTATACTACACAAACAAAGTAATGGAAATTGATGGAAATTTTAACTCAAATGACTCATACCACACCCAAAATTGGGATCACCAACTAGGTCATGTCAATGTGAAATGTTTGACAAAATGACATCAAGATGGGTATTTAGATTCTTTTGAAATAAAACCACTTGGTTTATGTCATGAATGTCTAGAAGGAAAAATGACGAAATCCCCATTTAGTGGGAAAGGTGAAAGTGATAAAGAGCTTCGAGAATTAGTTCACATAGATGTGTGCGGACCATTTCTAATTAAAGAAAGGTGTGGGTTCTTGTACATCATATATTTTACTGATGATTTTAGTAGATATGGATATATTTACATAATGAGGTATAAGTCATATTCCTTTGATCAGTTAAAATAATTCAAGAGTGAATTTGGGAACCTTCTTGGTAAGAATATTAAGAAACTCCGCTAAGACAGACAAGGAGAATGTCTTAATTAGGACTTCATTGATTTCATATGGGAGTTTGGGATTTTATCTCAACTCACTCATCCTTACACGCCTCAGTGGAATGGTGTAAGTGAAAGGAGGAACCGCACCATGTTGGACATAGTGAGATCAATGATGAGTAATGTGAGTCTTTCATTATCCTTTTAGAGATATGCATTACAAATAGCAGCACATACACTAAACCAAGTACAAACTAAATCAATAAATGTTATTCCATAAGATTTATGATGTGGACACCATGCCATGTTATCAAATTTATAAGTGTGGGGTAGCGAAGCATTTGCTGAGGCATATTTAGGTAACAAACTTGTACCATGAGGCACAAAGCATACCTTTATAGGATATCGCAAGGAAACAAGGGGATATTACGTATAAACCCCCTTAGATAAAAAGGATACAGTGGCAAGACCTGCCATACTACCTGAGAGGGATAACCTCTCCAAAAGAGATAGTGGGAGAAAGATAGACTTCGATGAAGTTGAGGCTCATGATACACATGATTTGGTAAAAGAACCGAATCCTCAAATCCTCGTGGAAGAACAATTTGTTCCAGACAAACAAGAACTATATAAGTTCATGAGAGAGGAGATATAACATGAATGATTTGGTTTTATTATCACTGAGGATGGTGACTCATTATTGGTTGACAATGATGATCCACATACCTACAAGGAATAAGTTGAAGTAACTGACGTTGTCATGTTGTAAGAAGCCATGAATTCTGAAATGGAACCCATGTACCAAAACCAAGTCAGGATTTTGGTAGATCCTCTAGTTTATGTGAATCCAGTTGGAAATAAATGGGTATTCAAGAAAAAAATAGACATGGGGGGACAATTCAGCACATATAAGGCATGAGTGGTTAGAAAAGGTTTTAGACTGCATCAAGGAATTGACTATCATAAAACCATTTCACCGATTGCGATTATGAGATCCATTAGAATCCTATTTTCCATTGCCTCTTTGCATGGCTATGAAATTTTGTAAATGGATGTCAAAACAACATTTCTTAACGAGAACCTCCAGGAGGATGTTAACATGAAACAACCTAAAGGGTTTGGGACTAAAAGGATTCCAACATGGTATACATGTTGTAGAAATCCATTTTTGGATTAAAGAAAGTATCAAGGTCATGGAACATTCATTTTGATGAAGCTGTAACAGAATTTGTATTTGATAAGAATGAATGTGAGTCTTGTGTCTACAAAAGGTTTAGAGTAAGTGAATTCGTTTTCCTAGTAATATATGATGATGAGATATTACTAATTGGTAAATAATTATATGTCTTACAGTCATTTAAGGAATGGATGGATAAATGATTCTATATGAAATACTTGGGAAATGCAACATATATTCATGGGATCAAGATCCATCCTGAGAAATCCAAGAGAATGTTGGGCCTGAGTTAAAGTACATACTTTGACATGATACTGAAGAGATTGAGTATGGAATAGACCAAGAAGGAATTATTGCTAGTGTCGCATGGTATTCATCATTCCAAAAAAATGTGTTCTCAGACACATGAATAATGAAATAAAATGGCATGGATCCCTTATGAAACTGTGATTGGGTCAGTCATTTATATTATGTTATGTACAAGGCTAGATGTTGCTTATGTATTATGTGTAGTAGGCTAATATCAAGCTGATCCAGGAGACTGGCATTGGATGGCAGTCAAGACTATCCTTAAATATTTGAGGAATACTAAGGATATGATCCTGGTTTATAGGGGAGATGGGGAACTCGTCATTAGAGGACATAAACATTCTAGTTTCCAGACTGATCAAGATGACATGAAGTCCCAAACTAGACACATCTTAAGTTTTAATGGAGGTGTAGTAAGCTATAATAGCTCAAAGAAAGGTGTGGCCGCAGATTCTATAGCAGAGTCCAAGTATATCACATATTCTGAGGTACCTAAAAAGTAGTATGGATGCGAATCTTTGTCCAAGATCTAGATGTAGTACCTAGTAGTAAAGATCATATCACACTCTATTGTGATAATACTACAGCGGTTGCACATGCAAAAGAGCCAAGGTCACATAAACGGAAAAAAGAAAATACATCACAAGTATCATCTCTTGAGGGATTTTTCTCAGAGAGGTGAAGTTTCAGTGAGATGTATTTCCACAGAAGACAACGTGGAAAACCCCTAGACTAAAGCATTGACTTATCAGAAACATGATCATCATGTGAGGTCTAGAGGACTAAAAGTTGTAGGTAGTTGGATCTAGTCCAAGTGGTCATTTTTTAGAGTTGGTGACCTGAGAACCAACTACTTATACTATGATTACATGAATGTAAACATATTATATAATTTTTATTGTTCTGCATGACTATAATATAATAATGTCCTGGAATATTTTTTTCATTAATAAGGTCATGGAAGATCCCATCAATGATGAGAACTGTGAAATGATATAACAGTATTCTTAAATATATTTCTACTTTTGGATGACATAATATGATAGGAGACGTAGTATACAGTTCGCCATGTGTGACTACTCGTAAGAAGAAAAGACAATATCTCATGGAGTCACACTTGGTAATCTCCAAGATGGGAGATTATGAGAACAGTCCCACAGTAGTAATTCTGCATGCCTTGGTGTCATCGAACATTTCTATCTATGATCATGTGTAATGGTCCTCAGACTGGAAGATTTTAATTATCGCATGTCATGACTCGCGCACATAGATTTTCTGATGAAAACAATCATGAATACATTTGGTGGGAAGTAGTGTATGTTGGGTGCATCACAAATGACATGTTGTTAATGGATAAGTCGAGGAAGATCTTGTCCCTTCCTTCTTTAAGTAAGAAGATCTCTCAGAGCCTTTGATTGAAATAGAACTGTCGCCCAAATTCCATGGCCATGATGTCACAACGAGTTTATTTATGGAAGTCAAAGAATGATGGATCAAGCATATAGGTTAATGACACTACCATGAAACCTACATGATGAGATATTGAGACAAAAGGATTATATTACATGGTAAGCGGTCATATGAGTTGATATGTCAATGTAATATCTACTTCTTTCTCTTGGGTACATTGACATGTTGCTAGATAGTAATCTCGAACTTTTGGAAAGCCTTCCTAATGGCAACGAGAAGGAGGCCTTGAGGGTCACACACTATGTGTATCCAAGTATCTCAAGTAGAATGAATATTATTGTCATATGTAGATAAATAAATAATCAAGTAAGCCTAAATAATATTATTGTTGGAGGAAGAATAAAATGAAAACATGATCTACATGTCGTGTACATTAAATGTACATGCCGTGTAGTTTTCATTTTGGAAAGGATATGAAAAATGAGCACCCTCCGTGTATTAATGATTACACGCCGTGTTGTTTTTCCAGTCTGGATTTTGAGGAAATAATATCATTTTATTAAATGATATTTATTATAATCATTGTGTGTTCATGTCATGGAATTAATGAATCGACATGGGGGTTTTCAATAAGAGATAATGAAATAAATAAAACACATAACACATTTATTTATTTTCATAACTCTATAACCTCAAACCCGATTATAAATATCCTCACAACCCTTACACATTTCCCTAATCATTGTACCCAACAATTAGGAAAAATTCTCTCAAGTCCGAATGAACTTCTTCCTCCAAGAAAGCTCTTAAGATCGAGAGAGATCCACCTCCATCAGATCAAGGCAATCTAATGAAGGCAACACAAGCAAAGGCTTCTTCATGCTAGCAACCAAATATTCCATTGGAGATGTCCAAAGATACATGGTGCATGTGTGAATAACCTTTAGAGTACTTCTACACTTGGATTCTGCGACGCAAAAACGAATCACATCAGAATGTGATTAGAAATATCAATGAATAAAGAATTCCATAAAATGTACATTTTGTAAATTTATTAAATTAATTATACTCAACATGTGACGATCCTCCTTTGTGGTTCCATGGCTAGTCATATTCTTTGTCTATTTCTGTTATTCAATCTATGGAGTCTAGAGTTTATCATCGTATTCATCCTGAATTGGTCATTTCTAATGACAAAATTTCAAGTGGGCACATCAACCCACGAGCTTCCGTTGCACCTGGGACCTTCAATGTACACATGATTCATTTAAATCCCCATTAATTTTTAATGATCCTATAAATGATGATTTTACAGGATGATCCCATAGTCACTAAAAATACAGCCACACCCTTTATGTAAACCATGGTAGATACTATTAAAGGTTCATGACACTAATTCCCTTTGTTATCATCATCATGTATTCGCACAATTTGATCTACACCAAGAGGTGAACAACCAAGGTATTAAGACACATAAATCCTCCACCAAGTATGAAAAATCACATCATCTCTCCAAATAATGATTTGGACTTCTCACATCCTGACACACCTACAATATAGTGGATTTCTCAGAGAAGATAAGCTTGAGACCAGAAAACATCCCATCATGTATGATCCATGAAAATCTAGAGAAATCATGGAATTGAATAAATAAGATCATTTGATTATTCATAAATCACGTGAACGAATCCTAGAAACTATTGAGAGGATCATCCCTAACATTTTCTTGATCACACAAGACTTAAAATAAAATACCCCTGAACAAATATAAGGCATTATAAAAACAAATCCTATTAAAAATAATAATGGTGAAATACATATTTGAAGGACACACATGTTGACCCTCATACACTTCACATAAACCACCCAGGATGTGAGAAAAAATATGGGGCATGTCCCCCAGATCTCTCAACACTCCGTCAGTATACTATTTGGTTCCAGCAATATCCTCCATACATCTCAAACAACGTTACAATGTACCCCTATATAATTAATTTCAATTCTCCCAAAACCCATATAGTTTGTTGCTAATGTCTTACAATTTACATGAAATGTGTTTCATGAATCATATAATAGTTCCATCACATATTAGTTGAGTCTTACTATAAAACCAATGTGTGTCAATTGGTTCTCATTCAAACTTATGGGAACACCATCCCTATCTCGTGATTCCCTCCAAACATGTCATCTGAGACACATGACACCCTCAGAGACATGTCACTTCGAATCTTAAAGCAACCTCCAAAAGTTTCATCTAGCACTCATGGTGATACTAGGGAATTTCAGTGGGATCATGTTGCATCCTTTAAATAATCCATCAATGATCATTTGATGGCTTTCATGGTTCATCATTCATTTATTGTTGTGTCCTATGAATGATTCGGCCTTGATCATGTGTCAAAACTAGACATGCTATCAAATATATGTGACATCCATAAAAAATATATCAATATTATATGATTTTGTTATATAATATTAGGAATAAATCCTATAACATGTCAGATAGACAATCAAATCAAGTCAACCATGAAACCAACACATTCCAGTTGAGATGAAGGATAGATCATAAGAGAATCCTAGGGTTTGGTTACTTTTTTAACCCTTGGGGTGTATGCCCTTCCCAAATGGAAACATTAGTGTGTAAGCCCCAATATGGGGTACAATGTGGACTCTGATTCCTACCATAATGAGGATATTAAGGATGCTTCTCTGAGGTCAAAAAACCATACTATCAATCCAAATGGATATCTGTGCATATATCTCCCACATCTATAAGAAGTGATCCAGATCATTTTCCATCCATTGTTTCAAAAAAAGAGCATATCTCACATGGTCTTAGAGAGATGCAGTTATCATATCATTTTTATAATAAGACACTACCATGGAAAGAGAAATGTGAGAGTGTAATCCCCAATCAAAGAAACTATAATAAATATGATTCCATCAGAAACCATGATACGTAGGACTCCATCTTTTAGATTGAACTCTAATAAATATTCATTTATATTTAAGCCATGTGTCTATGAAAATTCATCCTTCAGGACACAATCATTCCCATGGGTTGATTAATCTACCTCATCCCCCTACATACTCAAAAATAAATAGAATAATGTTGAATATAATTCCTACAATAATATGAATTCATAGGAAGCCTCTTCAAGTATCAATCTTTATATTTAATTCTACAGTGTATCCTATTTTAAAAGTCCCACATCCATATTCAATAAGACTAACACATTATTATCTATTGTTTCTCACACTATGAATATCTTACTCAGTCATGGGAATCTGAACTGAACACCTCATTCAAATCATGAATCCACATCACCATAGGATATCCCAGCACGTACGCCTTAATGAGTTGAATGACCTAAATACCCATAAACATATGGGAATCTACCTTCGGACCAAACCCAAGGGCATGGTTGAACATTGATTAATCTAATTCTTATTATAAATATGATATGTAGGATTCCTCCCCAAAGAGGGAGCACTAACATACTATTCCACAATGTCATCACATATATCCTTTCATCATGATGTTAAACTATACAGGCTTATCAAACTATGTATATTTTTATTCCTATAATTACCAAGATATGTAGGATCCTCATATGGTGTCAATCCCCACATCAAAATATTAACACCATTCCGTACATGGAAGACAATACCAAATTTTTAGGTTATTTGACTTCAATTCCTGAGCAGTTACCCATTAATAGGAATGAGGATGAAAAGCCTTAGATACACATAGAAAGAGTCACTAATGAGATCCTCATTACATTGCATATAAAGAGAGTCAACAAATAACCATTTCTCTAGGGTAACTATTCAGGTATAAGGATTATAAAGATATTCAAGAACATATATTAAATTTATAAGAGATTCTTATATTAGGAATAAATTCCCCACAAAATGGTGTCATGATATCTACCACCCATCCTATCTCAAATGTGAATCCCCATGTTTTACGAGGTCTGAAACCTCAGTTGACCAACTGCCTTTAGAAAGCAGGTTCATACCCAGAAACCAATAATGGAAATGATGGTAGTTTCTATGAAGAACAACATTGGTGGCTTAATGTGGATGATTTTTTTAGAAATTAATACTCCAAAAATCAACCCTACGGACATTCTAAATCTCTTATAGCAAGGGTTCATTGGCCATCTCTTTCTTGTAGAAACAGAAAAGGTGAACCTGTCATGGATCTCTGAAATAAAAAAAATGATTATGTTATTATCTATCTATCAATTTTTTATTCAATAAATACGCAAATAGAGATGGTGAGCATGTTTTGAATCTATAAAATGACAAAACTTTTACACAATTATCTATTTGTAAATTTTTCGCTCTATATGAAAACAACTATGGAAGACCCAACATGAATATCTAAAATAACAAAATAATGGGTGAATCATGTGTCAGATGACTTAATTTCACTTATAAAAAATTATGGTAAGACCTACATGATGTCTTATTCGATAATCTATAACTATGGTTTTCGTTCCATTAGGCCATCCTCTTTTTTATAAGTCCAAACAAGAAAAAATGGATAGATTGAGAGTCAAATTAAAATTGTGGTAACCTTGCATATCTGATTGTGAACACATCATGCCTATGATATTTCACGAATCAGTAATATTTTTCCATGTGTTATATATGAATTAATTCCCTAATCTCATAAAATGTATCCCTATATGGGAAATGTTTTCCCCATCCATTAGTCACATGGGTGAATCACCTATGATTGTAACCACTGTAGTTCAGAAAATGAACTCAAAATCATGGAAAATCTAGTGCCATGTGGAAAACACAATATTCTAGGAGTACCAATGTCATGGTACAATAATGAACCTATAATATACCCATAATATTCTCCTTGAATCATAACTGGAGAGTTTGTATCACCCAACAAAATATACTGCTAATCCAGTGACAATCATCCACACAACCAATATCTTCAAGATGTTTTCCACGTAGCGCTACAACTGTTACCTTCATTATATGATAAAGGTTGTATAGGGGTTCAAATATGAATGCCTTCTTGTTCAAGGTCCAAACAGGAGGGCCCCTCTTAACCAACATCGCCAGTATCATCCCACCTATAACCAAAAATCACTTAGAGAGGGTACCTCCTAACACAATGTCGCCTTGGACACCCGTTCAACCGAAGCATCAAAGGATAATTGGGAGAGGAAGGAGATGGATATCCCAGAGTGAGCTCACGTAGCTACTCCCACTGATGAGTTCTTCAAAAATATACGGATAGTGACCAGTATGAAGTCTCAAATGTATAATGAGTTAGAAAATTTCACCATTAATATTCCCACTGCAGGCATGGGGAAAAACATATTCCAACCCCCGTGCACGGAGTCCATCAGAATATTCTAGTGTCTTAAGGATAAAATAAGTGAAATCATATTCCCACTTAAATAAACAAAATCTTCCAATATATAATGGATTCCAAAAATGTACCAGATTATATCCCTGCATACATTGTGTTAACATTCCAATATATTTTAGAAAATGCTAAATAACTCAGCTAGAATATTCTGGCACCATATCAGATAAAGGTATATGCACATATTCTTATCCCTACAACTAGGAAATCTCAACATTATTATCCACATGATAAAGTGTTTTCACTAGAGAAAGAGAACATTCTTCCACCAGTCCAAGAGTATTTTTAGCATAATGTAATAATGGAAATGGTGTCATACAGGGAAAATACTCCAATTATAAGTAATGATTAATAGCTGAGAGGGACAAAAGCCTTAGAGCCAAGGAACATTCCAATCAAAAAAGTTTGAAAAAATATTCAAATGGCCCAAGATTGGGCTCATATACCCATTTAGGATATGTGAACACTATGTAAGAGGGGAACACACCTCGGGGAAAGATCTTATTCCTATCATATAATTCCATTATAATACTCCAAATCCCAAGGATAGGGTATATTTCCCTATTCAAGTTGATGATAACCATTTGATAATGGAAAAAGACATAGGAAATTCTAATTTTCTCATCATTGAATATTTTTGGCATATCGAAATAGTTTAGGAAAAAAATGAACTTATTCGTACTTCTACTAATGAATGATTGCATCGACATCACTGTTTGGGAATGTACGAGTCGGCTCTTATCTCTTTTCCCCTTATAGAGGTACGTTGGAAAATTCTGATGGGGAATGAATATTCAGAGAAGGATCATATTATTTATCAAACAAAGGCTCACAATTTGAGAGATAAACATTCCATGGGGTAGGATCATATGTCATCTAGGATGGACCAGTGGAATATCCCCAGGGAACAATATCAGGATCATACACTGTTTCACACGGAATCCGGGGATGACCTCCTGGATGGGAGATTCAAACGTTCCGATCGGTTTCTAACGGGTTTGTTCGTAGAACCGGAAACATCAAATGATTCCACATCCATTTGGACCTACTTTCCAAAGGTAGGCGCTCATTAGCTTGTGGGATAATGAAGCTTAGGAATTTGTATTGGTTGATAGGATGGGAGGTCAGACTCATCACACCATTTTGAGGGGAATTATTGTCTACTCTGGGACTCTCTTTATAGATTTAAGTTATGATCATGAATCTTTATTACATTACCAAATATAAAATGAGCTTTCGTTTAATTTAACAATCAATGATTAAATATGTAAGAAATTAAGAGAATATTTTATATGTATTCGAGGTTCTTCATCAATAGAGAATCATCTGTATCTATTTAGAGATTTCTTGGTCAATGGTATCCTTCAAAATATTTATATAAAAGTCTCTTGGTCATTATGATGACCAGGCTGGTTTTAAAGACACTCAGTGGGGCACTTGAAGTTTATCCTCATTCAGAAGGACAATGAATTACTTCAGAGTTGGGATCAAACCCATAGATGGGATACCTACGTATCCTTTGTTTTGAAAAAGGAATCAGAACCCACGTAGTTCGAATAAGGGTATGATGTTTATGATTGATGGCTCAAAGAAGGATGTCACAATTACTTTTACTCTCTAAGCTCACGTGAGTCATGCTCGGTGTGAGAAACAAGTGGTATTAGTAAAATTTAGACAATTGTTCCATGAAAGATGCAATCATAATAAATGGTTTGGGGCTTATGTATTTATGACTGCCCAGATAGATGAAGGTTTAGGATTCACTTTTAAAGAGAAAATCCATGAACAGGGTCCATAAAGGTATATGTGCTTCATGGAGATTTGAATACTCTAATTTTGGGGCTTACTCCTAAGGAGGATGCCCATGTTAGGAGGAGACTTATGATTGGGTTTTACTCCTGAAAAGGAAACCCAAATCAAGGGTAAATTAGGACTGGTTAAAGAGAAATTAGGGGAATTGGGGCTTATTCCTGAAAAGGAATCCCACGATTATAACTGGGTTTTATACTTGAAAAAGGAGACCCAGGATAGGGATTAAGTCTTGGGGCTTACTCCTAAGTAGGATGCCCAAGATTTATGATTGGGACTTATTCCAGAGAAGGAAGCCCAGGTTAGGGGACTTGGTTTGGGGATTACTCCTGAAGAGGATGCCCATATTTAGGGATTTGGGGCTTACTCCTAAGAAGGATGCCCATATTATGATATTGGGATTGGGGCTTACTCCTAAGGAGGATGACCAAGTTAAGGAATTAAGGTTTGGGGCTTACTCATGAGGAGGATGCCCAAGTTTGGGAACTTTAAGAATTTGGGGCTTACTCCTAAGGAGGATGCCCAGATTAAAGAACTTATAACTGGGGATTATTCCTGAAAAGGAGACCCAGGTTAAAGATTCTCTCATCTTAAAGGATGAGGTTTAATGAATGAACTCTCAATATTTGGTGACATAAAGATGTTTAAATCACTCGGTTTTGAGAGATATTCCACAGAATTACTTTCAGATAAGGAAGTCAAATCAAGAAATCATGCCATAAATGTCTTTGAAGAGTGTCTTGAAGACTGAATCGTGAAAAGGAATGGTGTGATGGCTTAAGAGGGGTAAAATGGGCAAGATGGGCTCCCTAAAAGGTAGGGGCGCGCAAGTCTTGAATGGCGCGAAAGTATTGCGGCGGCGCGCAAGTATTGGTCGCGCAAGTATACATGCGCGACATGAGGGGTACTTGTGCGATTCTCAAACATCATTAGAAAAATTGAGCGACTCTTTATAAATCCCTTTAGAATCCTCATGAGGTTCTTCCAAAAAAGGGACGTGTGAGTTCTATTGAAGGAATAAGGCGGCGCGCAAGTGTTGATGAGTTTCAACACTTAGGCCTTCCTTCTTCTCTTTAAATCTTCCGTTCTAGGTAAGAAATTACCTTTAGAAGTGTTCTGGAAGCTTTGAAAAGAGACTTGGGCGTCGGGGGCTTCAATCCGAGTTTCTGGAAAAAAAAAATCCTCCCGAATGGCGGGCCCACAGGGTCTATTTATAGGCAGGAGAAGACCCCGAGCGGTTACCTGGAAGTTATCTCATTGGTCGCGCAAGTCACTTGCGCGACAGTGATATAATTTGCGCGGTGCAGATTCTTTTGATCCTTTGTTCATGCCTCTGCCGATTTTTGATGTTTTCTTCAAAGGTTGAATCACTTTGAGCTCAGATATTTCCCGTTTCCGATCTTTAGATTCTCTGACGAAAGGAGCGTCAACAAAAGTCCCCCCCCAGAGTTGGATCCGGAGAGAAATGAGGAATTGACTCTTAGGAAATCTAACCCATCCAAAGGAAAAAAGGGGCGCGCAGGTCTTTAGGGCATAGAGGGCGGCGCGCAAGTTCTCTCCGCGTAGGCCTTGAGCGCA
The DNA here is from genome assembly GCA_963277665.1 of Viscum album. Lineage (NCBI taxonomy): Eukaryota > Viridiplantae > Streptophyta > Magnoliopsida > Santalales > Viscaceae > Viscum > Viscum album. Next base: position 326,388,891 of record OY728156.1, read on the forward strand.
CTGGGTATGGCACACAGATAGGCCTCCTGTCCTATAAATACATGGCCTCACCTCCGTACAAGCATCCGGATTTCCGGACATCATACCTTCTCGAGCTCTCATCGCGCAGGTTATCTTAGTCGTGCAAGGTGCTCTGTTTTCCAACGTTTTCCTCGATGTCGCGCTATTGTAAAGGTATTTGTACTTGCGCGGTTTACACTTGTGCGTCAAAAAATAGCGTGACATATGAATACTTCCGCGTCATGTTTTAGACTTGCGCGCCTTAATGCCTTAGCCGTTTTTTTCAAAATATTTCACAAATTTTATGAAAAATAAACCCATTTAAGAGTTTAATTTATTCCACTTTTGGGAAGATTCAATGGATACTAATGGAATTAAAACGTCTGATGAACTAGCTAGCAAGCGGATTGATGACATGATGAACATCATTGGCCATGATTACCATGATATCTGCAACAACACACTCTTAGATTTGGCTAAGCACTTGAAGAAATATCATCCTAATTTTCCACAGAGCATCCATCTGCCTCTGTGTGGTCATGGTCATCTACAAGGAGTCAATTTTCCAAATGCAAACAATTATACACCTGAGATGCAGTTGCACTGCTACTCCTCTATTTTGGTTATGCTGTGCATTATGAGCAACAACAATGGTGTGAATTTTCAAGTTCTCCTTCCATGCCATTTCTCTACAGATATGAAAATGGCAAATCCATGGGCTGAAATGTTTTCCACTAATGGTTGGTGGAGAGAAGACAAATATGGTATTAGAGCAATATTTCAAAAGAGTACTCTCTCCAAATGGCTCTTTGCTTCCAATGCTCCATTCTCAAATCCATGTATCCATCTTCCAAGTCTCTTGGACAGCAACAGAGTCACTGTTTGATTAGCAGAAAATTTTCTAAAACCGCACTCAAGAACATCCTTTTACAATTGTTCCAAGAAGAGCTGGTATCACTGCATCTCTTATTGTATCCAGTTGAATGAATGAATTCCATGTGGTTTCTGATGAAGCTCGGGATGTCGTAAATCAAATGAAGTGTTATGTTGAAAGCCTCTTGTAATTCTTGAAAAAGAGAAGAGACTTTAGTCTGTGGATGTCCTTCTAACTCTTGTGTATCAATGAAAAACACTTTCGTCTTCAATCATTTGTACCTGCATTCTTTCATTACCTGCTTCAAATTTACTTAAGCCAATGGGCCTAGTAAGCATAGTTTGATTTTTACTAGGATTTTTACAAATAACCCTACAAACTTTGAATCTTTTAATTGCTCAATATTACCTAAATCATACAAAATGTATGTTTAGTGAGCTGGAACCTGACTTTTATTCAGAGTTCCTTTGTCTTTTTTTTGTGGGCTGTTTAAAGTCATTCACGCCGAACATAAAGGGGATAATGTTTAAGGTCGAAATATCTTTGACCAAAATGGATTAAAATTTATTCAATTACTTGATAATTTATCTGAAAACATATTACCATACTCAAGTATGAGAGAAAATATGTAAACTATGGCTAAAGAATATTTGAATCTGAGGAATGATATGAAAAAAGAGCTAAAAGACATTAGAATAAGTAGTTTCCAATAATGAAGTTACTATTATTTAACAAAACCCGTTAGGGGGTTGAAATATGCAGGGCCACCTATGGGCATTGGCTTCATGGTCAAATAAATAGTATCTTTCGTCTGACAAGTCTATTATGTGGACTGTTTATGCAAGTCCACCTATGGGCACGTGCTGCATAGTCAGGCAACAGAACTCTCAGAAATTTACTTTCCTAATGCTAAAAGCTGGTGAAAGTTTATGGAGATTCAAATTTTCTAATGTATAGAGTTTTTTGTATGGAAAGAGGTACTTGAATATGGAAAAGATATTTCCGAACAAGAATATCGATGAACTGGATGAATATCACTCCTACGAAGGTCTGACCCAAACGTAGGGAATAAGAATAAACCATAGACTTGAATACTTTGAGATCATGAAAAAAGGATATGGGACAAATATTTTAAGGATGGCTAATTTTTGCAGATCCCTACATACCGTCATTTAAGACAAATAAGGACAAAAGAGGCATTCTTCCCATGAATGAAGTTACTATTATCCAACAAACCCGTTAGGGGGTTGAATTATGCAGGGCCACCTAAGGGCATTGGCTGCATAGTCAAATAAATAGCATCTTTTGGCTGACAAGTCTGTTATGTCGACTATTTATGCAAGGCCACCTATGGGCACGTGCTGCATAGTTAGGCAAAAGAATTCTCAGAAGTTTCACATTTTTGTGACTAGAAGTCATGAAAAGGGTTATGAAGATCTGAAAATATTTAATGTTTGGATTATAATACATAAATATGGGTATTGTATAATGTATATAGAGATACATAGGTCAATGATAACCATAATCATGTTGTGGCTGGGTCCTGAATTGAAATTTTGGACATCACTACGTATCTCATAAGAATGAGAATCAAGCCATACATAGTTCTTGAAATGCAGTTTAACGTCGTGCAGGACGAAAGTATGAGTGATCTTAGTTTAGGGTCATAGAATTCGGACCATAATAATGAATACACAGTGTGTGTTTTCATGAGGAATTTTCAGCCAAGGGACTGAAAGTGAAATTTGGGGGTAGGCCCAAAAGACTTGGGTCTGGATTCGAGGGATACTCGAATGTTCCTACGTATCCCATAAGGATGGGAATCATGTCCACGTAGTTCTAGAACTACCCTTTGTACAAATTTGGTTCATACATGTGAAGGGTGAAGGGGACTTTAGTGCAATGATGGTTTAACCTAAGATAAAAAGTTTAGGCATTACCATGTATGCACGTAGTTTTTTGAAAATGAAGACCATGATTGAAAAATCAATGTCAATAATAGTTCTCTCTCAAATGAGGAAATCAAAGAATATTGTAATTTATTGTCGTACCGGACAAAAGTGTTGCATATTTTAACGTCGTATAACAAGGACGAAAGTGAATCAATGTAAAGATATTGATTCTAGGTGCGGTTTCATGAATCAACAACATATGAGATGGTGGTGAACCGATGTGAAGAGATTGTTTTCGGGCTTGAACCCTGGGAGGTTTCCTACATACCCATCCTAGAGGGAAAGGATCAAAGTCCATGTAGTTCAATTAAAGAATGAATTAATGATCAAGTTTTTCTTGGGGACAATGATCTAAAAAAATGTTGTTGGGACTTATACATCGTTAGAGGCCCAAAGAGAGTGTTATGGTTGAGGTTTTCTCTAAAGTCACGTGAGTCATACTCGGTGTGAGAAACAAGAGGAAACAACAACCTTAACGATGTATAGTTTAATGTCATGTAGGACATAAAAAAGGGACTATGCAGTTTAAAGTCTTGCAGTTAAGACTATTGGTGCTGTACAGTTTAGCGTCATGTAGTTAGGACGATTGGTACAATACAGTTTAACGTCATATTGGACGAAAGGGGAACTGTGCAGTTTAATGTCATGCAGTAAGGACAAAATAACACGCCATTTATGACATGTTGGACGCATTGGGGATTTTTTATACAGTTTTAGTGTCATGTTGGACAAAGGGCGAATAGTTTAAGGTCATATAAATGGACCGTGGATGGTGCAGTTTAATGTCATGCTGGATGGTGGTGTAGTTTAAGGTCATACAGGACCTTTGATGATTATATAGTTTAACGTCTTTCCGGACGTAAGGGACTTTTATACAGTTTAGCGTCATGTAGTTTGGACGTCACAGTTTAACGTCTTGTTCGACGTAAGGGACTTGCAAATAGTTTAGGGTCATATACATGGACCGTTGATGATGCAGTTTAAGGTCATACAGGACCTACTTGCAGTCTATGGTCATACTGGACCATTTTGGGAACTTTTTAATAGTTTAACATCGTGTGGGACGAAGTTTCAGTTTAAGGTCATACTGGACCATTGCTGTATAGTTTAACGTCATATAGCAAGGACGAACTGGTGCCGCACATTTTAGTGTCATGTTGCAGGGGAAAAAGAGGACACAGTTTATCGTCATGTTGGACGAAAGAAGACATGCAAACATTTTAATGTCATATTCATGGACCGCATAGTTTAACGTCACCTTGGACGAATTAGGGTGCTGCACAGTTTAGCGTCATGTAGCTAGGACGAACTACAGTTTAGTGTCATGCTGGACAATTAAGGGAACTGATATAGTTTAGTGTCATCTTGGACGAAACACAGTTTAATGTCATGTTGGACCATGTTGCAGTTTAAGGTCATAGTGGACCATTAAGTGCTTATGTAGTTTAACGTCTTTCCGGACATAAGGGAATTTCCTACAGTTTAACGTCATGTTGGACGTTGTTGTAGTTTAAGGTCATACTAGACCATTTCTGTATTGTTTAACATCATATAGCAAGGACAAACTGGTGCCACACAGTTTAGTGACATGTTGCGGGGACATCTTCTTTTCTACAGTTTAACGTCATGTTGGACGAAAGTGCGAATAGTTTATGGTCATATGCATGGACTGTGGATGATGATGCAGTTTAAAGTCATACTGGACTATTTAGGGAAATTTTTCACAGTTTAACGTCGTGTGGGACGAAGTTGTAGTTTTAAGGTCATACTGGACCATTAATGTATGTGCCAATTGTAAGAGTCTTGGTTTTGGGGACCATATTTTGTGTTTATACAAATTATTTCTTCAGAAATATGGCATTGGTTGGAGTCCTGATGAGTTTTCCATCCATTGAGATTAATGAATAAGCTCCATTGGAGTAGACCCTATGTATTGAATAAGGTCCTTCCCATTTTGGCTCAAGATTGGGAGGTTTCTTTCCTGGTATCATTGGAGTTCTGAGAACTAATACCAATTCTCCCTGAATGAATGAACGAAGATGAACTGTTTGTTAAAAGCTCGTGCTATTCGATTCTGATAGATTTCCAAGTGGTGCAAAGTGCACAATCTTTTCTCATCTAACTGTTCCAATTCATTCAATCGATTTTGGGATTGCTCATCTATAGATAACTGATCACAAATGGCCACTCTGAGTGAGGGAAATTGAACTTCAATTGGAAGACTGCTTCTGTTCCATATACCAACGAATATGGAGTTGACCGTGTTGCATTGCGGGTGGTAGTCTGATAAGCCCATAAAGCATGAAAGAGTTTATCAGGCCATGACCTCTTATCTTTATCCACCATCTTTTGCAGTATATTTGAAAGAGTATTGTTAAAGGCTTCTATTTGGCCATTGGTTGCCGCATGATACCTAGATGAATGGTTGGATTTAATGTTGTATTCTTGATACAATTTTTTCACCTCAGAAGAACAGAAGTTGGTGCCATTGTCCGTCAATATGGTATGAGGGACACCAAATCTAGTAATGATGTTAGACTTGATGAAGCTAACAATGCATTTAGAACTGACTTCTTTGAGAGGTACTGCTTCTGCCCATTTGGAAAAGAAATCAGTAGCAGTATGAATGTACTTAAACTGCTTGGCCGTAGATGAAGGTTAAGGTCCCACCACATCCATTCCCCATGTGGCAAATGGCCACGAGTATTTAGCTATATGAAGCAACTCTGGAGGTTGATGAATGAAGTTGGCATATAGTTGACATGAATGACACTTCTTTGTGAAATCAACACAATCTTGTATCATTGAAGGCCAAAAGAATCCAAGCCTTCGAATTTGATCAGACAATCTATGTCCAGACTGGTGGGCACCACATACTCCTGCATGCACTTCTTTCATGACAGCCATTGTCTCTTCACCATCAATGCATCTGAAGAGAACTCCATCAAAACCACGTTTGTATAGAATTTTCTCTAGGTGGTTTGGGCTATCATAAAGAGTAAAATTTACCACACGTCGCCAGATTTGTTCTTTCTCGGCTCTATCAGGTGGAAGTGTTCCATTTTGAAGGTTTTCCCTGATAGGTGTCATCCATCCTGTAGTATGACCATACGGTTCAGGAATGGGACTAATTTCATTAATTTCCCTTGTTCTGGCTTGATCATAAGGTGAAATTGCACGACGGTGGGCAATACTGATGGTTGTCTCATCCCGATTTGGATCTGCTAGAGCTGTGGCTATATTAGCCAGTGCATCAGCATGATCATTTTGTGATCTTGGGACATAAGAAAATGTCGGTTCTGAAAGGAATTCCGCCATTAACTTTCTGACGTAATCATACAAAGGGATTAATTCTTCTTTTCTGATGGCATAATCCCCATTGACTTGTTTGATTACCAGGTCTGAATCACCTTTCACCTTTAAGTGATTCACTTGTGCTTGGAGCGCTAACTCCAAGCCTGTAATGAGAGCTTGGTATTCGGCTTCATTATTAGTACCACCTTCCCACAATAGAAAAGAATAAGGTAAAAATGCCTTATCTGGAGAAATGAGTACAATTCCTAAACCAACTTTGTTGAATTTAGGATTTTCCATTTTCTTCCCTATTGGACTTCTAGAAGCCCAATCAAAATACATTTCCCATGTTTGAGGATTATTTTGAATAGATAAAACTTCCTCATCAGGGAGTTCAATATCTGAAGACGTGTCTTTCATGGAAGGATGTTCTGCCAGGAAATCAGCTAGAGCTTGACCCTTTATTGCCTTTTGAGACACATACTGAATGTTGAACTGTTGAAAAATAACTGCCCACCTCGCTAGACGTCCTGTAAGCATTGGACGACTAAGGATGAATTTGAGAGGATTATTGAGAGATACCAATTGGACCTCGTGATGTTTCAAGTAGTGTCTCAGTTTTTGAACTGCAAAGATTAATGTCAGGCAGCACTTCTCAATACTTGAATACCGGGTTTCTGCTTCAAGCATAGTTCTACTGAGATAGTAGAGGCTATTTTCATTCCCAGCATCATTCTTTTGAGCAAGAAAGGCCCCCAATGATCGCTCTAGAGCTGTCACATAGAGGATAAGTGGTCTTCCTTCAATAGGTGGCATTAATACCGGTGGACTCATGAGGAATTTCTTGAGAACATCAAATGCTTCTTGACATTCTTTAGTACATTGGTAAGTGACTCCTTTCTTCAATAATTTGGTAAAGGGTAAACGTTTGCCTGCCAAATTGGAGATGAAACGCCGAATATAGGCTAAGTGTCCTTGAAGTCCTCTTAATTCTTTCAAATTATGAGGAGGTGACATACTAAGGATTGATTTGGTCTTCTCAGGATCGACTTCAATACCACGATGGCGTACAACAAAGCCGAGGAATTTTCCGGAGGTTACCCCAAAAGCACACTTTAAGGGGTTCATCTTCAAATTATGTTGTCGAATCTTGTGGAATATGACTTCCAAATCAGCCAAGTGATTAGAACGTTGTTTGGATTTAACCACCAAATCGTCTACATAGCATTCAACAAATTTCCCTAAGAAAGGTGTGAAGATACGATGCATGGCGCGTTGATATGTTGCACCTACATTCTTTAAACCAAAGGGCATCACCCGGTAAAAAAACACACCTTGAGGGGCTCTGAAGGCTGTAGATTCCTCATCTTCTGGGGCCATTCGGATTTGATTATATCCAGAATATCCACCCATGAAGAAAAGTACTTCATAACCAGCCGTCGCATCAATTAAGAGTTCTGTAATCGGAACTGGGAAATCATCTTTAGGACAATACCGATTAATATCTCTGAAATCGATGCAAACCCTAATTTGTCCGTTCTTTTTCATGACAGGGACAATATTAGCCAACCACTTGGGATATTGAACTTCTCTGACGAAGTTAGCTTTGATATGATTATCCACTTCAGCCTCAATTTTGGAAGCATAGGTTGGGTGTGTTCTTCTCGCGGCTTGCTTGAATCCTAGATGTTCTTTTGGTAAACCCAAATGATGAGTAGAAATATCAGGATCAAGCCCATGCATTTCTGTATAATTCCAAGAAAAAATATCTTTATTTTTTCTTTAGAAAAGAAATATACATCTCTTGCTCTTCAAGGGTCATGGCCGCACTAATTAAAGTGGGGCGTGGATCTTTCTATGTACCCAGATTTATTTCTCTGAGTTCATCCACAGTGGTAGAGATACCCTCTTCAAATGCTGGAGGAGCATCTCTAAGATCTTCCTCTTCCTCTTCGTCATGTGCTATTTCTTCCGTTTCTACTTGAATAGTAGATGACAAAACGAAATTTTCATGATCATAAGAGATATCAAAATTTTCACATTTTGAAGAAGAAACTTCCATTTCCAACCCTATTGATGATAAAGGGCCTTCTTTGGGAAATAAATAGGAGATGATGGATTGAGAATCGACATCATTATTCACCTCGGGTGTTGCTATAACTTCTTCTGGACTGATTGGAGAAGTATAGACTTGTTGGATTTCAACAGATGAAATGAAAATGTCACCACTTAGGCTTTCATCACTGTTTGGTAGGTTACCAATTTCTCCCATGTTGTCTGGCTCGATTGCCGTAACTGACATTATAGATCTTTCCATAAGAGTATTTTGATTTGGGCCTATTTTGTCAATTTTACTGATAGGTAACACATAATCTATACTCACATGTGTAAATGTATTTATTGGAATTTTCTCCAAACCATATGGAGCATTAATATTGGTAATTTCCTTCATTGTAGATTTTTCTCTTCCCTTCATGTGATAAAATTCTGCCTCAATGTATTGAGACTCACATGTCTTGAACGGGGCCTTATCACCATACAATGTTCCAACATGACCATTAAAATAGTATTTGAGACATTGATGGTATGATAAAGGGATGGCCGCATGCTGATGTAGCCAGGGTCTTCCAAGCAAGACGTTGAAAGCTGAGTCTTGATCAACAATCATGAAATCCGAATTGGATACAAGATCTCCAAACTGGGTTCTGAGTGTAACTTCGCCCAGTGGTTCTTGTTCATTTTTATCATATCCTTGTAACATCATGGTAGAAGGGGATAAATCAGATTCCTTGAGGCCTAATCGACGAAGTGTACGAATGGGCATGAGGTTGACTCCTGAACCATTGTCAATGAAAACTCTTCGGATATCTACACCATTGACTTTTCCAGATAAGTAGAGAGGTTTTATTTGACCATGCACAACATCATCTTCATCTTTATCAGTAAAAGATATCACTGCATGGCATTCTGCAGGATTATTCTCTATGGGATAGAATTCACCTGCAGAAATTTCAACTTCAAACTCCTGAGGACTTGACAAAGCTTCGATGAGTGCTTCCCGAAGATCTTTTGACAGATTAAAAGCATCCAAAATTGATAACTTGGCTGGTACTTGGGCCAAGTGTTTCAATATATCATACTTTTGATCTAGAGGTCTGCGTTTCCCAACATGAATATGAGGTTTAGAAGGTACCTTGGAAGCAGATGCTTTGGAAGCAGATGCATCGTGTATTGGGATAGAACTTGGCAACATCCTTGGTTTTGGAATATTAGATTGATTAGATCCATTTACTTGCTGAGATAAAGAATATGGAACCATTAATCGGTCTTCCAAAATAACTGTTCCAAAACTGAGTTGGCCATTGGCAGAAGAACTTGCTTGTTATTTTTGAGCTTGCTAAAGGGCTCTACCACGAGTTTCTGCTGCATACACAGTGCTAGCAGGGGTAGGATTGGAGTAGTGGTTTCGGAAAGATCTACGTCTTCCTCTGTATCCTGAACCTCTGGAACTTCCTCGGATTCCCTTATTTGATACAGGAAATTCAAGATCATTAAGACTGGAATATGGATATGTTAATTGAATCATATTAACAGAACCGAAGATTAACTCTTCTTCTGATAAAGACCCTGCCTGACTAGCCTGTTTAGGTTGTGCCGTTTGATGGGGCGGTGCCCGTGGATTTGACGTAGATGGCATGAAATCTGCTAGAGTCAAAGACAATTAGGCCTTGATACATACTCATCTTCTTCTGATTCCTCTTTCTTCTTTGAATTGCGCTGCCCTTTTGAGGATTTGTTTTTTGATGGAGGCTTCACTGTAGTTTTTGTAGGAGACACAACTGGCTTCTTCAATTGTGTTCGCAAAATGACATGGGCCTGATTGATTGTCTTTCTGACCATCCAATCATCATATTTTTGTGCAGTTTTGCTTCTGACTTCCTGCCACTCGCCTCCTTCCTTTGGATCTGTAGTGGTAACACATGCTACATGAGCTGAAGAACCCTTCAATTTGACTTGTCCCAAGTCGACCATCTTTTTCAGGAGGTCTTTAAAGACAAAACACTCCTTGATGGGATGCCCCAACATTTGATGAAAGGGACAATAATTGGGATGGTCTTCATCTCCTTCCTTGTTTGGCCTCTTGGGCACTGGTAATTGAACCAAATTATTTTCCAGAGCTTAAATGAAGTAACCAGAAACTTGCTCATTTCAGAAAGAGTATGTTTTACTCTTCATATCCTCAAATTGTTTTCGTCGTTTATCTTTTTGATCATTTGGACGAAACAGCCTTTGTTGTTGGTGTTCAGGAGGTAGAGTCCTTCGAGAAGATGAAGGTTTTGAAGTAGATATAGGTACATGTGCTTGTTTAAGCATAACTGTAGCAGTTTCTGCTTTACCCATTCTTCTTCCTGGAGCTGATGGAATTACACGAGATTTAACCTCAGCCTATATAAGGGAATCTTCAATCTGCTGAGTGATTGAAGTAAGGTCTCGAAACCCTCTTATGTATTTCATAGGGATCAATGGCGTGTGTAATTCTTCATGCAAAGTTGCCACACAGATTGGAAAGAGCTCTTCTTGAGGGAGTGCTAAACTCAGAGAATACGTTAATCCCTTCCAGCGAGCAATGAAATCGGAGACTCTTTCATTCTCCCTTTGCTTGCAGTTTGTAAGACCGAAAACTGTCATTTTTGGCAAAGTTGAGCTGAACTGAAGAAGGAATTTTTGACGAAGATCCTCCCATCCGATGATTGACCGGGATTGCAAGCTTGTATACCAGACAAAAGCTGGTCCTTGTAAGGTTCGCACGAAGCATCTGAGTTTCACTTCTTCTTGCTGCTCTGGAGTTCCCATCATAGGATCACAACAAGACACGTAATGAGTCAAATGTTGTTCAGGGTCGCCTGATCCATTAAAAGTAGGGAAAACAGGGTTTCCAAAACTGGATGGAGGAGAAATTGAATCTACCAATTCAGGGTAAACATTCTTTTCAGGTTGAACTTGCACTTGTTTCCCTTCCATAGTTTCTAACTGAGCTGTTAATGACTCAATAGTAGTTATTAACTTTTGAGAAACATCCGGTTGAACCTGGTCTTGAGTAGGTGCAATGAATGGAGCTTGAACAGACGTGGTGGTTGGTGCTGCAACTGATGATAGCACTGTCAACCTTTGTTGCGCTTGACCCGTAGGATTAGACCTCTGAGGGTGTACTGATAAAGAAGGATATTCTTGATCCATCTCAGTAACTGCAACAAATTCCTTCGGCTGTCGGACTTCATCATTCTTAAGAAGAAGACTACTCTGAAGTAGTTCTGCATTCATTCTTCTTAATTCTTTCATTTCTTCCTCCTATTGTGCGAACCTTTACTCTAATGAGAGCGACTGACCTTCTATAGAGGAAGGATATGTAACCTGATTCTTTCCCTTCCCTTTGTTGGATACCTTTTGGAGGGAGGGAAGTGGATTACCTAGGTTCTGAGTAATCCTTTTACTTCGTGTACGTACACCTTCTTCATTTGTATCGGTGTGTACATTTTCTTGAGCAGGACACTCTTCATCTGAGTCCCCTGAGTGAGTCTCCACTGGTGGATTAACAACAACGGCATTGATGACATTGATTTATGCATAATGCATCGCATCTCTTCTATCAACATTTCTGTGATATTGTCTTCTTTCATGTCTTTGATGAGACATTGCCTTTTGTTGATTCAATATTTAAGGAACTTCTTGATGAGCTATAACTTGGAGGGAATCTCCTGATAATTTGGCTCTTCGTTCCTCTTGGGGCTTCTTCCCCAATCGAGAAAAGACCGACATTCTCTGAGTAGGGGATTGATGATTTGAAAGAGTCCCCAGTCTCGAGAACTGGGGATGTTCCTGTTGATTCCGCTCAACTCCTCGAATCCCATTTGTTGACTCTGAGGGTTGGGTTAGAGAAGTCCCCAGTCTGATCAGCTGGGGTGGCTCTTGACATGCTACGTCTGATATCTTCGTAAAATATCTCTTGATCTTGCGAATCTTAGTTCAGAAATTAGCTGGATGCATTAACCTGTATCCATTTTTATCACCTGGTTCAACAGACCGTTGGATGATTTCCGAGACTTCTGTTATTTGATGACGTGTTTGCTCCATACGAGAGTCTTGTGCAATATTTTCGCCTGCTTGATGTAGGAGCAATTCAACAACTTGTTCTCTATATGCTTGATTTTGAGAGGAACTAGTTGAAGCCTGTTCTTGAGCAAGCTTTTGATTATGAACAAAGCCCATTTACTATGGCTAGCCATGGGCAATAACATTGCATGAGACCATCTTCGGCGGGCATTGCTGACTGGAAAGCACTATGAAATGTAGTGCTCCGTGAACACCCCATCCTCTGATATGAACATCAGATGGAGCATTGGCAATTAACTGACGCAATTTTCTTAGTGCGCCAAGGCATGAACGTTGAAGGGTTATCTGTTGTTTTTCAGCCTTCGGATACCGATAGAGTGATAGAGATGCTAAATAAATATGACATTGTAGCCCTTCTATTATCTTAAGATGATTTTCATATTCATCATAAGATAATACCTTCTTCTTTAATTGACAAAGAGTTTTCCATATGTTGAGACGAATATTATGGATTCCATCATCCGTCAACATCTTTGGAATGTCGTACTGGGAGTCATCCAAAGCCCAAAACATGACTGGTACTTCACCTTTTGCCAGTTTTTTCTTCATGTTCAGCATTTCCTCTTTATCATTAAATGAAGATTCTTCTACCTGTTTTGACCAGAGTTGGTGTTTTCCTTGTTGCTTCATCGGATTCAACAAGATTGGTAGAGAGATCATTGATCAAACTAGAAGATTCATGACTTAGGGGTGGTTCAAAGAATGACCTACACCCTGGGCTATCTTCTAATTGAGAAAGTATTTCACTTGTTAGCGATAAAGCATCAGACATGACTGGTTTCTCATTTGCAAGTGCCTCAAGATAAGAGTGATTTCTCGACACTACATTGTCTACTGGATTATTTTCCACGCAATGTGAATCACTACTGCGGAGAGGACTTTCGCAGAGAAATTCATCATCATGGGGAGGACCACCATAATGGGTTACACCAAAAGATGAGATCTCTTGCTCCTTGGTCTTTTGACCACACAGAGGGTTCCTGTGGCTCTCATCTGAAGAAGAAACATCAAGATTGACCGAATTTTCATGATGCAAGTCTTCATGAGGAAGTGTCTGTTGAAGATTTTCAGAATTAATGTTCTCATTATTGGGAACTGAGGGAGTAGAATCTTGAATTTCGATAGATAAATGTCTGAGGGCTTCAAGAACTCCAGCATCGAGCAAAGCTTGGTTACAGATTGGCCTTTGATCTCCTGACTGTGCTGGGCGGATCTTTTTCTTAGATGCCTTCTTAGTCGCTTTAGAAACCACTTGATGACGAAAGTGATTGCTCTGAGCAGGTGTATGTGCCTGATCAAGAAATATGGTCAGGTTAGGCTGACGATCTCCACTAAAATCAGGTGTATGTTCCTGACTTGGTTGTCCGTATGATATGGGGGAGTATGCCCCATAACCCTCTTGGACTGGAACAGATGTGTGTGTCTGTTCTGGAGTGAATCGTTGATGTGTCACTCCACTGCTAGGGATAGATTTATGTGTCTATCCCTGAGATGATGCTGAAGCTGTTATGATATCCTGGAAAGCATCCATAATATGAGCAGGAATTTGCTTCTGCTCTTTCACCATTGATAAAATATGTTTGGTGACATCAACCGCCAGAACGGGGATATACGTCCATTCCGGGTTTAGAGTAGGTGTATGTGCCTACTCCTGTCCTCCTTTTCCTGTCAGTGAATCCTGACAGTACTCAAGTGTGGAGGCAAAGAGTTGAGTCTACCTCCTGTTTTTCGTCGGGGCTTTCCGACTGACTTCTCCGTGCGCTACCAAGCGAGACTGTTGGTAGGATTGATTAGTATTAGCAGGTGCATGTGCCTGTTGATTACACTTTTCCAAACACGGTTGACGAGATCCATCATATGTAGTCAGACGAGCCTGCTGACTAACTGATGATGTATAAGCAGGTGTATGTTTCTGCCTATAGTACTCCGCCGGAATTTCCTAGAGGGATTGGCTTGATGCTTCCAGGCTAGTCTGCTGGACAGCGGAAATAAAACGGACAGGTGTGTGTGCCTGCTCGTTGTTTGCCACCAAGTAAGGTTGGTGGACTTCTCCGGAGATGGCAGGGATGAAAACCTGCCTATTTTTAACCAGATTCCGTCTCTGGCGGTTTATCTTGCCTGCTCGGGTTCGAGGAACCTGAGCTGAATGTCTGGAGTCGGTACCCTCATCATGTTGAGGGTGCACTACCGCACGAGTATGCCGACGATTGTTGATGGGAGCCCTCGGGAAGGACTCCTGTCTTTTTTAATTAAGGCCTTGTGGGACCTGCTCATTCACTTCTTTAGAGTAAGGGAGTGAATGGAAGTTCCATTCCGGGGATAACGACCCGAAACGGTTGGAGACGGTAGTCAGCACCGCCTGCTTCTTGATCGCTGGCCACCGTTGTCCGGATGACCAGTTAAAGTTGCTAACATGGAGGGATTGACGAGCGGCCTCCAGATTCGGGATAGTACCGTTGCGACGGTACTCCTTAACCAGTGCATTAGAACCCCAGCGTTGAAGACGCTGAGTTGGTGATGTCATCCTCAGAGCGGACGACGTTCCAACAGGAGTAGCAGCATTGGTTTTCATAGCAGTAGACCTCACAGTAGAGGTGTTTACAGAAGTAGTATTCACAGGGGTGAATTTAAGGAAAGCCATTTTGCAGAAGATCTTGAGAAAAGAGTTCTTGTTCCATATAACAGACATAATCAAGATGAATCCGGCCACTGCATCTTTTGGATGAGCATATGTCAATGATTGCTTTGTTGGCCCAAGGGGCCAAACAAATAAGAAGAACATCACATTAACTTGGTTAAGGATTCACGTCGGGTTCACCATTTATTGTTTCGCATGGAATCCGGGGATGACCTCCTGGATGGGAGATTCAAACGTTCTGATCGGTTTCTAATGGGTTTGTTCGTAGAACCGGAAACATCCAATGATTCCACATCCATTTGAACCTACTTTCCAAAGGTAGGCACTCATTAGCTTGTGGGCTAATGAGGCTTAGGAATTTGCATTGGTCGAGAGGATGGGAGGTCAGACTCATCACACCTTTTTTAGGGGGATTATTGTCTACCCCGGGACTCTCTTTATATATTTAAGTTATGTTTGTGAATCCTTATTATATTACCAAATATAAAATGAGCTTCCCTTCAGTTTAACAATCAATGATTAAATATGTAAGAAATCTAGAGAATCTTTTATATGTATTTGAGGTTCTTCATCAATAGAGAATCATCTGTATCTATTTAGAGATTTCTTGGTCAATGGTATCCTTCAAAATATTTATATAAAAGTCTCTTGGTCATTATGATGACCAGGCTGGTTTTAACGCCACTCAGTGGGGAAATTGAAGTTTATCGTCATTCAGAAGGACAATGAATTACTTCAGAGTTGGGATTGAACCCATAGATGGGCTACCTACGTATCCTTTATTTTGAAAAAGGAATCAGAACCCACATAGTTCGAATAAGGGTATGATGTTTATGATTTATGGCTCAAAGCAGGATGTCACAATTACTTTTACACTCTATGCTCACGTGAGTCATGCTCAGTGTGAGAAACAAGAGGTATTAGTAAAATTTAGACAATTGTGCCATGAAAGATGCAATCATAAGAAATGGTTTGGGGCTTATGTATGTATGACTTCCCAGATAGATGAAGGTTTAGGATTCACTTTTTGAGAGAAAATCCATGAACAGGGTCCATAAAGGTATATGTGCTTCATGGAGATTTGAATACTCTAATTTTGGGGCTTACTCCTAAGGAGGATGCCCAAGTTAGGAGGAGACTTATGATTGGGTTTTACTCCGGAAAAGGAAACCCAAATCAAGGGTAAATTAGGACTGGTTAAAGAGAAATTAGGGGACTTGGGGCTTATTCCTGAAAAGGAAGCCCAAGATTATAACTGGGTTTTATACTTGAAAAAGGAGACCCAGGTTAGGGATTAAGGTTTGGGGCTTACTCTTATGAAGGATGCCCAAGATTTATGACTGGGACTTATTCCTGAGAAGGAAGCCCAGGTTAGGTGACTTGGTCTGGGGCTTACTCCTGAAGAGGATGCCCATATTTAGGGAATTGGGGCATACTCCTAAGAAGGATGCCCATATTTTGAGATTGGGATTGGGGCTTACTCCTAAGGAGGATGCCCAAGTTAAGGAATTAAGGTTTGGGGCTTACTCCTGAGGAGGATGCCCATGTTTGGGAACTTTAAGAATTTGGGGCTTACTCCTAAGGAGGATGCCCAGATTAATGAACTTATAACTGGAGATTATTCCTGAAAAGGAGACCCAGGTTAAAGATTCTCTCATCTTAAAGGATCAGGTTGAATGAATGAACTCTCAATCTTTGGTGACATAAAGATGTTTAAATCACTAGGTTTTGAGAGATATTCCACAGAATTCCTTTCAGATAAGGAAGTCAAATCAAGAATCATGCCATAAATGCCTTTGAAGAGTGTCTTGAAGACTGAATCTTGAAAAGGAATGATGTGATGGCTTAAGAGGGGTAAAATGGGCAAGATGGGCACCCAAAAAGGTAGGGGCGCACAAGTCTTGAAAGGCGCGCAAGTATTGCGGCGGCGTGCAAGTATTGGTCGCGCAAGTATACTTGCACGACATGAGGGTTACTTGCGCGATTCTCAAACATCATTAGAATATTTGAGCGACTCTTTATAAAACACTTTAGAATCCTCTTGAGGTTCTTCCAGAAAAGGGACGCGTGAGTTCTATTGAAGGAATAAGGCAGCGCGCAAGTGTTGATGAGTTTCAACACTTAGGCCTTCCTTCTTCACTTTAAATCTTCCGTTCTAGGTAAGAAATTACCTTTAGAAGTGTTCCAGAAGCTTTGAAAAGAGACTTGGGCGTCGGGAGCTTCAATCCGAGTTTCTGGAAAAAAAATCCTCCCAAATGGGGGGCCCACAGGGTCTATTTATAGGCAGGAGAAGACCCCGAGCAGTTACCGGGCGGTAATCACTTAGGTCGCGCAAGTCACTTGCACGACCAAGGGCGTCGCGCAAGTGTACTTGCGCGACAGTGATATAACTTGCGCGGTGCGGTTTCCTTTGATCCTTTGTTCATGTCTTTGTCGATTTTTGATGTTTTCTTCAAAGGTTGAATCACTTTGAGCTCAGATATTCCCCTTTTCCGATCTTTAGATTCTGTGACGAAAGGAGCGTCAACATACACCCATCCTGATAGAGGATCACCATGATAGAATGGAACATGCCTCTAGATTGGATCACATTCTTATCAATTATGAAACATCTCATTGGCACATTCCATCATATTCTCAGTATCATGCTAATACTCCCACGACACTATACAATTTTAAACAATTTTTGGAAACTGCCACAAAACATGCTCATATCCCTACACAATTCCAAAAGGCATGACATAATTTTATGACCAAAACATAGCTCATGACCCATAATCCTAATAATTTATGTTCCATTGTAATTGTGGTCATTTGATAAATATTTGCAACACTGCAAGGGTTTGCAAACTCTTCCACCAATGAACAAGAGGATCATTACCAAAAATTCCCTCCTCATAGTATCATGGAGACAGATCATCGAGACATTACTACTGACATCCACTATGGTCATACATCACATGATGATACCTTCATAAGGCAAGGAAAGTACCCTTTGACTAAACACTTTCTTATAGAGAGGAGTTCAATGGTAGAAATATTCTTATAGATATGATTTGTTGAATCAGAGGGTTTCATAAATATATTTTCTTGAAACATTGGGTTGATCTATATATAATTCCTTAAAAACTCCTGACAACAATCCAATACCATCAGTATGTGACACTTAGATGTATCCTCTATGGTATGGATAGATGGTGGTGAGTATGTCTGATGAATTGGAGGTTGACACTGACATATGGATAGAGTAATCTATAAAAAACCTCACCATCATATTTGGACCCCACGATACTTGTGACTATGAGATCCTAGATAATATAGAAATGAGTTTCATGCCTTATCTATGACAGAATATATGGGATACTCATCAGTAACTGAAGTCAATAAAACTCTCATATACAAGATACATGGGTATCCTCTAGACCATCATGATACATTGTTGTCAACTTCATTTGTCTTCTATATCCATGGCTCATTATCCAGTATTGAAGAAGCACAATGTAAATATGTAACAGACCTACCACCATTGAACGATAACCATTCGGTAGGTGACCTCGAAAGCCACATCATGAATTTTTATTTGTTGATGGGTATAGTAGAGAGTGTTACACATTTATAAACACATGTACAACATATCCCCTTAGATACATCATCCTATAATGTACTATCTTATAGAAAACCTATGTCACCATGTAACACATAGGCCATTGGGTCACTATAACAGAATTATCTTATTTTAATTGTTCCCATACATTAGGAACTCAGGGAGAGGATATATAACTTGAATTTAAAATATTTTTCTTCAGGAAATTGGAATTAATTTTAGATAGGGAGACCAAAGTTTCAGACACCCAGAAAATTTCATGTAAATAATGGTGCACACCACGGGCTGCCATTGCACGCAGCTCCTACGCGAGCATACAGACGCAACATCAAATGATCGAAAATATCATCTCCCATATCATTCATCTAGGAGAGGACCCTACTTACTATTCAATGGGAATATCTTGAACCACTTCCACCTCACATATCATCTATTACTGAGTAGATTTGTGTTATGTGAGGAACATCCTTAATGAACCCCATCCTATTAGACTGAGAGAATTTATATCCCAATAACCATTTCAAAGTTCATTGTACCCTAAGAGAGTCCTCATAATAACAATGGTGATTCCAAATCCTCCCCAACTAACTATGATGTCATCATTTATATATTTATATCCATCCTCTAGGTCATCCAATTCCTACCATGAATAATTAATTCATCGACAACAGTACCGATCACTTCAAACTATGATCTAGAATAACAACAACCCCATAGGGATGGGGGAATTTTCTTCATCATATTCACCAAATAGATAATCAAATATATATAGGTTAGTAGTGAAAATCAATAGTCAATATCCCAAATTTTCCTCCCACCAAAGGGATAACCTATACTAGACAGGGCCCATTCAAAAATCACTACAAAAAACTCCAACTATTTATCTATTCATAGTCCAAGATATGAGGAATTTATAGCGAGGGAAATCATATTAAACTAGGGTAACAACCCAAAACATTCAAATATGGCCACAGTTTTGAATGAAAACCCCGAAGAATGCAATACAGAATCATAATGTTTCATCGAATGTACTTTTACACCCACCATTTCATGATATTACTCTTTGAAAACCATTAATGTAAAAATGAAAAATATTAAGGATCGGAATGATAATTGAATCAAAACAAACATGTATATTTTACCCTGATAAGAGGGTGATTTGGATACACCATATGTTTCTGCATGCAGTGCGAACCAATGGATGATTCAAAGTCTAGAATCTACAAATTCTGAGCAACCAACACCATGGAAAAACACTTCCAAAGATATAGAAATATTTGTAGCTACATTATGATCACCAGCTAGATGAATTGATGTTCCATCCATAGAAGTATAGTTGTCACAATATGATATTAACATAAAAACTCTCATATGAATCCACTAGGATCTACTCATTGGGAATATTCCCACCATGTATCATCTACAATAAGAGATAGATATTCTCCCTCAAATTGTCAATCTGCAGAAAAAGATGTATCACAGCATTTGACAGACTCTAGACCCAAAAAACCATTCTAAATAAATTAGTAATTCAAAGTTGATAGTCATATCCTCCAACTATGAAACATCCCATTCCTCATAATAGAAGTCATTCAGTATTAAGATTGATTGGGAATCAACAAGAGAAAAATAAGGACCACCCCATTGACCCAACCCACTCCCTATAGATGGTATGTGGCACAGACAACATTTCTCAATGATATACTTAATATCATTGAGTTCCTAGTAACATGAATGGAATCAATGGATGTGGGATGTGTACCTTTGCTACCTAAGAGGATTTCATATCGAGAATGTGTGGAGGAAACTTTTCCTCCACATAATTTTATAAATCATATATTCTAAAATTTTGATTGTGTAGGATAACCTATACAAGATATCAATCCCTTCACATCATGTAGATAGATGATTATGGGTACCTAAGATCAATAAGAGGCCAAAAAGATAATATGTTTTGTACATAATCTGACAAAAAAGTTATTCAGTGGTACAACATCATGCCAACATGATATATAATTTTATGGGATTCCCATCCTTTTCAATTACATAATCAATTCATATCCCCATTGAGATAAATGAGGATCTTCGACCTGAATAACCATTAGAAATTTGACAACAAGAGAGAATCTGACTTCCTAGCTATATGGAAAGGTTTAAACTATTCACTAAGAATCACTCTCTCATAGGAGAAACTACTAGAAATTTTTATTGAAAATATATGAGATTATTATCAGATTTCATATCCAATTAAATGATGTAGGTGGGTTCCATGAGGTCAACAAAATAGAACAATGTATTTGGGAATCCAATCAGGGAACACTCCCCCAAACATGACTCACGACCACATCATAGTAGAAAATTCCATGTAAATTATAATTTACAACATTCACTCTGAATCTAGTTGTAGTTACAATCCATGAACCTAGGTATTTCCGAAGACACAAAGCAACTCCAATCATGTGGAGAAAACTCTTAAATCACCCCTCTCCAAAATCATAGATAAACCATTGTTTCTAAGATTTATGGACAAAATGAAAAATTCTTACTCATTTTCAAATGAAAAACTCACTAGTTACTCGATGGAAGCCATCAGTAATAACCTACTCATCTTATCATAGCACTGTAACGCCCCGACCCCAGCTACCCAGAGTCGGTGCATTACTTCGTAACATTGGCATGATCACAAAAGATCAAGTCTCGAAAGACCGATTAGTTTAGTAGCCTTGGAAACACTAGATACATTCATAAATGTTACATTACATCATAAAGTGAAAAACTAATAACACAGTCTTCATAGTCCACACTCATATCCTCTTCTGACTATCCCTGCAGGTCATTCATAAAATACTTCTTCACATCCTGGAAAAATATTAAAACATTGAAAGGGGTGAGCTCAGATGCTCAGTAAGGATAACAATATAGCGGAAGCTTTCATCAATAAACATAAACATTTAAGGCAATGTATAACTAAAACAAAAGCCTTTTAAACTTGAACATCAACATAATATGGAAAAAGTAAAATGAGATAATGCCATTCACTTCTTCACATGGATATTCTACTGGTCGAATAATCACATGCAATATCAATAACCACTTTCATAATGATGGAATGCATAATGCCAGACATTCTGCAACATTTTGTCAAGGCCTCGTCCAAGACGTCTAAAATGATTAAGGCCTCGGCCAAAACCATAAATCATATTGGGAAAGGGCCTTGGCCAATTCCAAGTCTAGTTGTCTCATGAGACATACCGATGTATCGAGGAGCTATAGCGGGCTCCACCCGTCACATATTAAGTCCAATACATTCCAAATATGAATAGGTTTAAACATAACATAAATATTCGTATTAAAACTAGCATACGAAATGTCAAAAATTTCTCCATAAACTATGTATGGTATAAAAATAACACATCCACAGTAAAATATTTCACAAAATGTTCAATGGAAGTTTTGTATCATAAATCTATTTCAATTAAACTTAAAACCTATCAAAGGATGTTGACATGGATGAAATCAAAGCTATTTGAGAGAAATATCTCTCCTTTTTGAAATCATTTAAAAGTCCCATAATTATAAAATAATACATTTACTTTTAAAATATTCTTATAAGATTGTTAGGTAAGCTTCGACGGAGTTATAATGGCGGAAAATAGCCACACCCACCGTATAAGTTAAAAAAAACATTCTTACCTTAAATTTGTCAAAAAGGTCAAAAAGTACATTGTTTGGAAAACAACGGTAAGATTCCATTCAAAAACGTATAAGGGTATAAATGACTTTAACCCATTTTCCATTTAATAGTAAAAATGTTTTGAAAGACATTTTTAGGAAACATGGATGTGGATGATAACGAGGTCCCAGTAGATAATTATGTATAAACAACCTTGGATAATGAAGAGGTTGTGAAGTAAACCCTTACCTCGTGTCCGACTTGACTCGACCGTTCTTTAACCTCTTGAATAATAAACTAGAGTTAATATATACCTTATTAAGAACCATTTTCAATTTCATTATCGTTTTTATATCACTTATTACAATGATATGAACATTATGTAATTTTTTAAGTTAATAACGGTCGTTTTGTCGATCTTTGGTACTTGAGTCAACAATAAACTTCTTAAAATTACAAGTTGTTTATGTGGTAGAATATCCATTATCTCCAGAATTATATTCATGATTTAGATGTCATATATATCATATATATCCAGTATATACATTCATTTATAATATTACGTAACATTTAGAGGTAAGAAATGAAATGCACCGTTCATGGAGACGGTAAGCCGTACGTACGCACGAACGCTACATTCATTTCTATTTCATATTTAATGGAATGAAATCATAATTATATAAATTTATAATATAATTCTAGTATAATATAGTGTATAATACCATTTATACCATCCTTTATACATCCCACATATGGCATTAACGATTCAAATCACTTTGAGGGGGCTGTAGTCCGCACTTTCTAAAATGAAATTATCGCATTTACCCATAATGGAAATCATAAAGAATGCCATAAATGAGAAATAAAGAAGCATAAGTAAAACATAAACATATTATATATCATATATAAATATAATGACATCTTAATGGCCACCTTTGAAGGTGTTATATGAGTGTTGAACAATCATCGTTTCATGAGGCAGAAATTCGCCATCCACAGAAATCGTATGTTCTTTAACCATTAGATGTAGGTGTGTGTAAGTGTAGCTCAAATACTTATTATAAAAACATCCTAGTATATTGAGGATACTGGTGTTGTTAAAAAAATGAATAAAAAGAGTTTAGGGGATTGGAGAAGAAAAATAAAACAAAACAACATTAGAGAAGACATTACCTCAAAATCGGGTAACTATTTTTGATTTGAGCCAAAGGATTCCTTGGGAAGAGTTCTGCCCAAAGTGAGGCTTCTAGGAGTAATAAGGGGATGTTGGGAGAGTATTTGGGCAGAGGTTGGCCGAGCCAAATGGCTTGAAAGTGTGAATGAGGTGGTAGAGGTGGGGGCCTTTTATAAGAGGAGAGGAGGGACACTCTTGGAAAGTAAGGAAATTTTACATTATTATACAATGATTTTCGGATTCTAAAGGTCCCAAACTTATATAATTCATGTCTAAGGTGATAAGGGTTCGAAATATACCCATCCAATAGTCTTTGGACAAGTGTATTCCTTGTATTGTACATTATCTTTTAATTTTATTAAAATCGTTAAATAATGAGGTCATCGCTGCATCATAATGATGTCATAAATAATTTAATTTATTTAATATCTAAAAATTATAAAAAAATTACTATGATGTAGGAAATCTTTTTAGATTTCCAATAAATATTTATAGTCAAAAATATGACTTGTATAACCCCATGTATGTTTTAGTAAAACATTTAATGTCTGTGTCATTTTTTACTTTAACATTAAATAAAAGGTATTTATGTCATTTTCCAACTAATGTTGCTCCATGGGGTCCCCAAGTTGACCCATGGATTGTCTTGGTCGGCCATGGAACATCCAATGAGGGTAGGACATGTGTCAAGCTCATCTCATATTATTAAAACATTATTTTTACCTTAAACTACACTAATTACCTCTAATCACGATTAAGAACTTAAAAGTTACTATTCACCAAAAAATATTTTAATCTCATTGAACCACATTTTACTTCTTAATGACAACCATGTATGTCGGATTTTTGAAAATCAAACCACAGAAGTGGTAATATTTCAATTAAACGAAAAATCAGTTATTTAACTACCACTTAGTGGTTTCACTATTCATCAAAAATTGAAGTTTTTCAGAACAATGCCAAAATTTTACCCTAAGCTTTAATTGATATTACAAATTCAAAAATGATGTCTATTTTACAAAATTCCAAACATATATGTTTCATTAATTAATTTTATAATTAATTTCCGCTGTCACAACAAATAGCGTGTTTTTAAGAAACAATTTATATCAAAAGATTGACAATTGTTCATGCCCAATTTCAATGTTATGTTAATTATAATGACCACCATTGGATAAAATGGTAAAAATATATTCTAATTATACTTTAAAACCACTCAATAGTATAACTTATCACTATAAATTATTTTGATTAAAAAAGTTATTTTAAGTATTTTTCACAATTCATAAAAATTTTGATGTTCTTAGAAAATTACAAAAAATTCAACATAGGCTAATTTCAATATTAGGAATAAAAAAATGAAGTCCATTTTGAAATATAAAATTTCTATAAATTTAAAAAGTGGTTATTACTATTCATAATGGTTACTTTGATTAGTCACGATGTTTTAGAACTCGAACTTGCGTACAATGCAAGCTATTGCATTATTGAATGAGAAGCGTATCGTGGAAGCTCGGGGTGTTACATTCTCCCTTCCTTAAATAAATTGCGTTCTCACGATTTGAATTTTTTTTTGAAAATAATAGGTTGAAAAGAGAAAATACCTTTGAGGAAAACCCACATCCGAAATAAGATTAATAAAATTTAGCCTTAATAAGAGGGAAAGGGAAATGAAAAAGTCACCACCCTATTATGATCTCGATTAGGAGAACATTGGTGGAAATTAAAGACATATAGTTGGAGGAAAAACGTAAATATTTGTAGGGAGTGATTGAGGTCATCAATCACAATCAACTGTCAAATTGAGGGCCTCAAAGACATCAATCTATGTTGATTTAATATATCATCAGTTCAACAAGACATAAGGTATTAGGATAACACATTTTTTTATTTTAATATCCCTTTACTAAAGCTTAAGAATTAATTTATTCATTGAATAAGAGATAGGTATATATATATTTATTCTTGACAATTAGAGTTTCAACCTTCAACTCATCTTTCACTCAAAAAGATAATAGAACTCAAAAATATTATACTTATCCTAATTGTGTAAGGTTCCAAATGTTAACAAATACCATTTAGATTAGTAAAATTATTTTGTAATAACCAGGGACTTCCTGTAGGCTAGTGGTAGGAAATAAAGGCCTGTCACACTATGATTGTGGGTTCGATTCCTGCAGCTTTGTCCGACGCGACGGGTTATTCCCCACCCTGCAGGTTGTCCTTTTTCTAAAACTATAGTATCATAATATTCCAAAAATAATCCTCATAAATTTTTTAACCTTAAACAATACTATCCAAAGATCAACTTAATCCACTCCAACCTTTATAATTATCCAATATACCTCTGTCCAGACTTTCTCTAAAATGTCTCTTAATTCCAAAATCAATTTATCAAATTCCCCAAACAAAGTAAAGTTTCTCTTATTGTCACATACTAAAAATATTTTTACCTTCATCATATTAAAACCTTACTGAAATCAACAAGTACTGCAGTACAATCCTTTTATATATATATATATATATCACATTATTCTAATAACCAGAATATAATCCATGAGTCCAAAGGCACCAATACATTAATTATTTTGCTTCAACTGTAGTAACATCATAAGATTTTCCTTGATCCCTTAGCCTTTTCTGAGGTAGGTTTCCCTGACGCTTAGGGCATTCATTTTCATAATGCCCCATTTCCCTACAATTGTAGCATTCAACAATGATAGCCTCTTTCTTTCCCTTGCAATCACGCACCTGGTGACCTTTTTGCCCACATTTATAACAAATTCCCATTCCTTTTAGACAAGTACCAGGGTGATTCTTCCCACAATTATCACATAATGGAAAATCCTTCTTTCCCTTTTTCCCTTTATCTGTCTCTTGTTCCACCGTTCTCTTCTTCTCTTTCTTTACTTTGTTGTCATAAGACTTAGAGAATTTCTTTTCTGTCTTGATAGCACATGAGACAATATCTTCGTATGTTGAGAACGATTGTGATACTAAAGCTCGACAGAGAAATGGTTTTAACCCATCAACGAAACGATCAATCTTACCTCTTGGGTTACATATATAATCTGCAGCATACCTCTCTAACCTTGTAAAGTTGGCCTCATACTTTGCGACATTCTCATTCCTCCTTTTGTTTCAGACTCAGAAATTGCCTTTCCGTATATGCTCTATGGTCATGAGGAAAGTATTTTTCTAAGAAAAGATCTTTTAACTCCCTCCATTCCATATTCGACATGTCATCATCTTCCTTTGTGTTTTGAATCAATGACCACCATTGATCAGCATCTCCAGTGGGGTGGTAAACCGCCATGATAACCTTTTCCCTTTCACTACTCCTCAAGGCGTGGAATATTTTCTCTAAGGAGTTTATCCATTGCTCAGCTACTAATGGATTTTTACCCCCATTAAATTTTGGTGGTTGTTGCCTCATGAAGTGGTCTAACATTGATCCTCCACATTGCGGATCAGGGTGCTCCATACGAGTAAGGTTATTATTCATAACCTGAGTGAGTTGTCCCAGTATGGTAATAAGTTGATCAGCACCAGTTGTATCTCCAGCTCCACAATAATTATCTGGAGCAGGAGGGAAATCCGTACACGGAGTACGTGCATTGATACGGTTTCCATTCCTTCCACTAGGTTCCATTTCTAAATAATGGCATAAACTAGATTAGTTTATGAATCAAAATATATAATTCCATACTTATAAAATACTTAACATAAATTGAACTATTTATAGATATAATCCATAAAAATGTTTTCTTTGAGAAAGTATATACTCATAACCCTTCATAGTGGTTTATAATGAAAATGAGAATTATCCAAAGCATATCTCCCAGGAGTGTCGTAACCAAGAGTGCAGCAAGGCCCGTTGTCGTGCACCAGTTCCCATTCGAGTCTAGCTCAAAGCGGTGTTTTCAGGTTTTACCCCTAGGTACATCTGTGCCAGATCCGCCTCTACATGCTCGTATCCAGATAGGGATGTATTGCTCGGAAAACTCACAAAATCTCTACAATACCAAAAATTTTAGGAAGTTCTTCTATACTAATTTTTAAAGTCTATCTTCGGGCTATGTGCTCTAATCAGAGTTTATCTAAATCTAGCTTCCAAGGTTAGTACTAAACTGCCTCTGATACCAACTGTAACACCCCGACCCCAGCTACCCAGAGTCGGTGCATTACTTCGTAACATTGGCATGATCACAAAAGATCAAGTCTCGAAAGACCGATTAGTTTAGTAGCCTTGGAAACACTAGATACATTCATAAATGTTACATTACATCATAAAGTGAAAAACTAATAACAAAGTCTTCATAGTCCACACTCATATCCTCTACTGACTATCCCTGCAGGTCATTCATAAAATACTTCTTCACATCCTGGAAAAATATAAAAACATTGAAAGGGGTGAGCTCAGATACTCAGTAAGGATAACAATATAGCGGAAGCTTTCATCAATAAACATAAACATTTAAGGCAATGTATAACTAAAACAAAAGCCTTTTAAACTTGAACTTCAACATAATATGGCAAAAGTAAAATGAGATAATGTCATTCACTTCTTCACATGGATATTCTACTGGTCGAATAATCACATGCAATATCAATAACCACTTTCATAATGATGAAATGCATAATGCCAGACATTCTGCAACATTTTGTTAAGGCCTTGGCCAAGACCTCTAAAATGATTAAGGCCTCGGCCAAAACCATAAATCAAATTCGGAAAGGGCCTCGGCAAATTCCATGTCTAGTTGTCTCATGAGACCTAACGATGCATCGAGGAGCTATAGCGGGCTCCACCCGTCACATATTAAGTCCAACACATTCCTCATATGAATAGGTTTAAACATAACATAAATATTCGTATTAAAACTAGCATACGAAATGTCAACAAATTCTCCATAAACTATGTATGGTATAAAAATAACACATCCACAGTAAAATATTTCACAAAATGTTCAATGGAAGTTTTGTATCATAAATCAATTTCAATTAAACTTAAAACCCATCAAAGGATGTTGACATGGATGAAATCAAAGCTATTTGAGAGAAATATCTCTCCTTTTTGAAATCATTTAAATGTC
The DNA here is from genome assembly GCA_963277665.1 of Viscum album. Classification (NCBI taxonomy): domain Eukaryota; kingdom Viridiplantae; phylum Streptophyta; class Magnoliopsida; order Santalales; family Viscaceae; genus Viscum; species Viscum album. Next base: position 326,417,364 of record OY728156.1, read on the forward strand.
CCATAATTATAAAATAATACATTAACTTTGAAAATATTCTTATAAGCTTGTTAGGGAAGCTTCGACGAAGTTATAATGGCAGAAAATATCCGCACCCGCCGTATAAGTTAAAAAAACATTCTTACCTTAAATTTGTCAAAAAGGTCAAAAAGTACATTGTTTGGAAAACGACTGTAAGATTCCTTTCAAAAACGTATAAGGGTATAAATGACATTAACCCATTTTCCATTTAATAGTAAAAATGTTTTGAAAGACATTTTTAAGAAACATGGATGTGGATGATAACGAGGTCCCAGTAGATAATTATGTATAAACAACCTTGGATAATGAAGAGGTTGTGAAGTAAACCCTTACCTCGTGTCCGACTTGACTCGACCATTCTTTAACCACCTGAATAATAAATTAGGGTTAATATATACCTTATTAAGAACCATTTTCAATTTCATTATCGTTTTTATATCACATGTTACAATGATATGAACATTATGTAATTTTTTAAGTTAATAACGGTCGTTTTGTCGATCTTTGGTACTTGAGTCAACAATAAACTTCTTATAATTACAAGTTATTTATGTGGTATAATATCCATTATCTCCAGAATCATATTCATGATTTAGATGTCATATATATCATATATATCCATTATATACATTCATTTATAATATTACGTAACATTTATAGGTAAGAAATGAAATGCACCGTTCATGGAGACGGTAAGCCGTACGTACGCATGAACGCTACTTTCATTTCTATTTCGTATTTAATGAAATGAAATAATAATGATATAAATGTATAATATAATTATAGTATAATATAGTGTATAATACCATTTACTCCATCCTTTATACATCCCACATATGGCATTAACGATTCAAATCACTTTGAGGGGGCGGTAGTCCGCACTTCCTAAAATGAAATTATCGCGTTTACCCATAATGGAAATAATAAAGTATGGCATAAATGAGAAATAAAGAAGCATAAGTAAAACATAAACATATTATATATCATATATAAATATAGTTACATCTTAATGGCCACCTTTGAAGGTGTTATATGAGTGTTGAACAATCATCGTTTCGTGAGGCAGAAATTCGCCATCCACAGAAACCGTATGTTCTTTAACCATTATATGTAGGTGTGTGTAAGTGTAGCTCGAATACTTATTATAACAACATCCTATTATATTGATGATACTGGTGTTGTTAAAAAATAAATGAATAAAAAGAGTTTAGGGGGTTGGAGAAGAAAAATAAAACAAAACAACATTAGAGAAGACATTACCTCAAAATCGGGTAACTCTTTTTGATTTGAGCCAAAGGCTTCCTTGGGAAGAGTTCTGCCCAAAGTGAGGCTTCTAGGAGTAAGAAGGGGAAGTTGGGAGAGTATTTTGGCAGAGTTTGGCCGAGCCAAATGGATTGAAAGTGTGAATGAGGTGGTAGAGGTGGGGGCCTTTTATAAGAGGAGAGGAGGGACACTCTTGGAAAGTAAGGTAATTTTACATTATTATACAATGATTTTCGGACTATAAAGGTCCCAAACATATATAATTCATGGATAAGGTGATAAGGGTTCTAAATATACCCATCCAATAGTCTTCGGACAAGTTTATGCCTTTTATTGTACATTATCATTTAATTTTATTAAAATCGTTAAATAATGAGGTCATCGCTGCATCATAATGATGTCATAAAAAATTTAATTTATTTAATATCTAAAAATTATAAAAAAAAATACTATTATGTAGGAAATATTTTTAGCTTTACAATGAATATTTATAGTCAAAAATATGACTTGTATAACCCCATGTATGTTTTAGTAAAACATTTCATGTTTGTGTCATTTTTTACTTTAACATTAAATAAAAGGTATTTATGTCATTTTCCAACTAAAGTGGCTCCATGGGGTCCCCATGTTGACCCATGGATTGTCTTGGTCGGCCATGGCACATCCAATGAGGTTAGGACATGTGTCAAGCTTCTCTCATATTATTAAAACATTATTTTTACCTTAAACTACACTAATTACCTCTAATCACGATTAAGAACTTAAAAGTTACTATTCACCAAAAATTATTTTAATCTCACTGAACCACATTTTACTTCTTAATGACAACCATGTATGTCGGATTTTTGAAAATCAAACCACAGAAGTGGTAATATTTCATTTAAATGAAAAATCAGTTATTTAACTACCACTTAGTGGTTTCACTATTCATCAAAAATTGAAGTTTTTCAAAACAATGCCAAAATTTTACCCTAAGCTATAATTGATATTCCAAATTCAAAAATGATGTCTATTTTAAAAAATTCAAAACATATATGTTGCATTAATTAATTTTATAATTAATTCCCGCAGTCACAACAAATAGCGTGTTTTTAAGAAACAATTTATATCAAAAGATTGACAATTGTTCATGCCCAATTTCAATGTTATGTTAATTCTAATGACCACCATTGGATAAAATGGTAAAAATATATTCTAATTATACTTTAAAACCACTCAATAGTATAACTTATCAATATAAATTATTTTGATTAAAAAAGTTGTTTTATGTATTTTTGACCATTCATAAAAAATTTGAAGTTCTCAGAAAATTACAAAAAATTCAACACAGGCTAATTTCAATATTAAGAATACAAAAATGAAGTCCATTTTGAAATATAAAATTTATATAAATTTAAAAAGTGGTTATTACTATTCATAAGGGCTACTTTGATTAGTCGCGGTGTGTTAGAACTCGAACTTGCGTACAATGCAAGCTATTGCATTATTGAATGAGAAGCGTATCGTGGAAGCTCGGGGTGTTACAAGCACAATATTCCAAATGAGGATAACCAAACATACTATCCTAACTACTTTCATTTGAGCATGATGGTGGGTTAAAATATCTATGAATTGTTTGTGTTCAAGGGATTTCATCATGGATTCATCAATTTTGTACATGGGTTTTCAGTCAACACCTCTAAAAAAGGTGGAATGGAAAAATGTTTCCTAGTTAGAAGTAGATGGAGATTGAAAAAATGTTTCATCTAGGAATGTGTGAATGTTCAAAAAATGGTTTACTATAAAAAAGTTGACCAAGCTCATGGCATCGTTAGAGAAAAACTACGCCGACCCGCAATAGGTCCACCACCCATGGAGGAATCATTGATATTGAATCCAAATGGAAAGAAGGAACACTATAAAAAGGAACAATCCTTAGAGGAGGAGTCATATTCTAATTCAATGTACGTCATGAATCCTTTATATTACATCCCTACAGCATCTGAAGTACAAGAACTTCCCCAAAAAATGGAATCCCCATTTAATGAATAGAACATCATTGGTTCATCCAACATGATAAACCTAGAAGAACCCTTCTATGATGATGAATTTTATTCATGATATTAGTTTCCCATGAAAAAGTGAAGAACATGAGGCTGCATTCACTAGAACCTATGATAAATGGAAGAAAATTGATGTGGCTAGACAGAATATTTAATCCATTTCTACATGGAGAACCAATATATTGATGAAACTCATGGGATAGTGCTCCAGAAAGTCCAAAATATGTGAGTAAGTGTCCTATAATCCTCTATCAGTCACTGACACCAAATATGTTAACGTGAATTCCTAGTAGGAATTCAATTATCTGATCTACACATGTATCAGGGAGGGTTATAATGACCTTTAGCTTTGGAAGTATATAACCTCCTTACAATTTCATAGTCATCAAGAATATCCACATGATAGTGCTCAGTTCTTGAGCCACTTATCCAAAAGAAACCTTGCATTAGGAAGCACCAACATATGGCACAATAGTATAATGTTCTGAAATAAATGATGATTTTACCAACTACTCTATTTTACCATGATGTTCTATATAATTAAAAATTATTCATGGGGTGTAGTTATCACTACCCTATAGAGCCTATTGGAATTCGATAGATAATTCACTGCATCTGAGGATTATCCTGTGGAGACAACGACAGTAGAATGTAACGTCGCCATCTTTTTTACTAACCAGGATTACGAAAATGTCTTTCAATGGAACACCAGATTCGTATATGTTTCCGGATGACTCAATAATTTCAACATCCAATGTGATCTGATTGATAATAGTTCTGAGATCAACCTCATCCCATTTCGAACCATCATATGATTTTTATATAACAATGGGTATTTCTCTCCCCCAATGCTGGCCATTCATGGGTATGGTAATAATGATAAAATACCTATCAATAATATCGTGCATGAATCTCAATTTGGAGATATCATAGCTAATGCTGATATTATGGTTATCCAACAAGAAAATACATATATTTTCATACTTGGAACACCCTAGATCTACATCCATGTGGTTGTACATTCAATATTGAATCAGTTTCTAAAATACCAAATCGGTAGAAATGTCGGAATACTTCATGAAGATAACTACTCCTTTGAAACATCGAGAACTACATATTTTGAATAATATTTCTACAAAAGGAAATGAAATCAATAAATATTGGATGATGGTTCATTGATTTTAGCACCCAATGTCTTGGTGACCACCCCTAGAAATCCATGGAGTATGCTCTATAATAAATATCTGCTTCCCATAAACCATGTCGTGGTCATAGAAATGTTCCTATAGATCCAAGATCCACTTATTCCTAGGGATTGTGAAAAATTAATCATCTTCATCTCTATTAAATGACCCAGGATGTAGAGGATTATATTGAATCTCCTCATGGATTCAATCACCTCGATAGTGATATAGAACCCTCACCTAACCATCTTCTTTGAAAAATGTCTCTACAGACTCAATGATGGGGTAAGATTAGGATAAAATCTGAAATATCCCACCCACATTTGAGGAATGTTCCTTTTACAGCATCTATGGGATTAGGAAGATTAATATGGGAACATAATAACACCTACATACTACTCTGATTAATGTCCTCATTCCCTTTGAAGAGAAATAGATATATATTTTATTTTTCAATTATCACTGATATGTGATCATTTGGAACTACATTAAAATTCCCAGACTGAATCGACATGTGGTTATGAACCATCTTAGTTTTCCCAATGATCATCAAGGGTTCATGTAGGAAGCCAAGAGGACGCACCCCTCGCATGCCACCAATGTAGCGGCAGAGGTTGAAAAGTTAAAAAGTTTAATATTTTTCTGAGAAGTGGAATACCAAATATAAATTACAAATATTTTCACATTCATGAAATTGAATGTGAATTTTAGGGTATTCATCTATTCTAGATACCATTATCAAAATTTCCCATAACGTGATCTCAGATTTATGATCATAGAACGATTGATCAAAGTGACAGCTGGATTCCAAGCCCTTTCTACTATGGATGGGTATTCATGATATAATAATATAATGATGTCCCATGAAGAAGAAAATTCCACATGTTTGAGAGTTATTCTTGGGATATTTTGCGATTAGTTCATTCCATTTATTATTAAGAATATTAGTTCCACTTGTCAATGATCCATCAATCATATCTTCAATCCATTATTGGGAAAGAGAGCCAAATTTTATGACATCGACAGGTTAGTAAAATAAAAAAACTAATGTTATACATTCATGGAGATAAAAATGGAATTAAAAATGTAGATATATCAATGTTTGTATATGAATCTTCTAAAGTTTTCCTTTTGGGTAGTATCCAAAAAATTCCTTGGATTTTTGGTATCCGACATTGGCATCGAGGTTGACCCAGGGAATAAATGTGTTATTTTTGCAACGTCACCCCTAAAAATATCAAGGATCTAAGGGGGATATAAGGTATCCATTCCTACATTCATAAATTCATAGCCATCATGGCCTATAATGATGTCACCATGACAAGGATAATAAATAAGGGATTTGCATATTAATGGGAAGATGACTTCCATGAATATTTTGAAGGTATAAATCATTATTTAGGTTTCCCACCGATTCTAATTACACAGGTGGAAGGGATTCTAATTTTCCTATTTATTATCTTGATGGAACGACCACTAGACACCCTCCTCACCCAATAAAAAAATGGGTATATAAAATAGTCTATATTATCTCAACCAAATGATTCAATGTACCGAGAATCGATACTCTTATTTCGAGAAGAACTACATTGAACTCATATTCATAGTGTAATTTCCAATGAATTACATATAACATAATGGTTTACAATTTAAATTTCATATGGATCCTCTCAATTAAATCCTTATATGACCCCTATTAACTATGAACGTGGCCTGATGGGCAGTCATTCTACCAAAATACACAATTTAGATTTTATCAAAACAATTGGTGAATGAGAAAGCATTGGCTGATCTCTTCATAGAACATCTTGTCTGATGATTAAACCAATTTACCCCTATATTCTGGATAATGTATTCATATATACACATGATACACCCTATACATGGGAGATGTATTTTGATGGCACCTCCCTATATCCTATTGAATAAATGGATAGAAAAACTAGTGCTAAATTGGGTTGTCTTTGGGATTGTGTTTGTATATCTATATACACTATTTTCCCCCACTATTTCACGCTATTTCAGGGTTTCATGAAAAATGAGGTAGTGTATCAATCCATTATAATCATGTGGGAATTATACCTTAAATAGTGAATAACCTTCATGAATATCAAAGGCGACTCTGAGATAGTTCTAAACCATATCAATGGAGAATGTGACATAAAAAATAATGAGTTAACCCCTATTACTAGCTACATCAGGGGAATGAAGGAGGACATCCATTTTTATTCAACATTTCATCTTGTTCCCCGATCAAAAAACACTTTCATAAATGTATAGGATAATATTTCCATAGTCATTGCTGACTGTGCCCAAGAGTATGAAATCATCCATATCACACATCGAAGTGTTTTCTCATTGATCTTCAAAATGTGATATTAATGAAAACAAGTTGGTCCACAGCACCCAAAAGCGTGATGATCCAATGTACTCCCCTAGATTGATGTATTCAACAATCTAATGCCTATAAAAATAGAGATTATCTAATAGGATGAACTAGAAGGTAAAAAATTTAGCACTATGTGGAAAACATTACCTTGTGTGATGGATCAACAGAGGAAATGTACAATACATGAGTGGATTTGATGGAATCCTCCATAGATTCATAGAAGAAAGAGATATCAACCCTATCTTGGGAGAAGTCCATGTAGATGTCTGTAGAACTCCTTTGTCTGGGACTAGACACTGCCACCAAATCAAGAGGGTTGGTTACTACATGAAAACCGTAATATTAGACTGAGTGGAATTCTCCATGATATTTAATGGGATAAAATTTCATGAAAAATCCCACCATTAGCCCAAAAAATATATATATTAGCATAAATATTATTATCCATTTTTTGTTAGGGGAGTGGATGTTGTGTGTCTTATCCACCATCAGCAACCAAATAGTTCAAGTACCTCCTTACTTCCACTCACTTCTTTTCTAAATTATCTTAGTAAATACCCTCATGTAATTTGGTAAGAATAACATCATCACCATAATAATTTCTTCTATCATCACTATGTTTAGATTATGTTCCTCAATATTGCGAGAAAACAACACAATCAAATGTTATATATATTTGATCAAACAATACTAGGAGTAAAGTTTGAGTCCAATCACTCATCTCACTATCATGTAGTAGGATTTGGATTAATGGAGGACTTAAATAAGAGTCTATAAAATTTATTATATAATATAGGGATCAAGGATAGTATTTCTTGACTAGAATTGATCCTCCATGCATTATGGGCTTACCATACAACCACATATACTACTATAAAAGAAAATCCGTACTCATTTTTATATTGGACCGAGGTAGTGTTATCATAGACTTCCAATTACTTTTGCTCTGAATAGATATTTATCGATAGATATAATATTATGATCAATAATTAAATATGAATGAAAAATTGGAATGGTTTGATGAATATAGGTTCTTTATATTTTGTAACATTTAGGTCCATCAAAATCAGATCACATGTGAAATTAGTAATAAAGTTATCCTCTATTCATTCCTCTAAGGATTACAGGGGTTGGAACATAGATCCTAAATGATATAAGGAGAGATTTATTTGATGCTGGAAACAAAATAATAATGGCATTATATCATACATAAGGTATATCACAACAGAACACGCACATTTTCCACATTGGATTGGGAGGGTGTTACACCCCCACCAATGTGATGTTTCTCATGAAATACCATACATCAATGACATCATATTGGAATTCATATATGTTTACCTCCAATTATTTTTCACAGTTAAATGATGTTAAACTATAAAATAAAATCCTTGTAAAATGATTTTATACTATACAGGCTTGTCCTGACCACATGACAATAAGCTCTACATAGAAGACGTAGAAGAAAAAAAATAAAACTAAATGGTCTCCCACTTTCTTACCACATGATGTTAAACTACACAACTGATGTCCTTACTGTATGTCTTTAAAAAATCTTGGGTTTTTTGAACTACACATGGCCTGATTTATATAATCACATGATACATAGTGACACCCGATGGGAGAATCTGAAAAATTATTTTCTTTTAATATCAGGCGACCATCATCCATACCACTTGATGATAAAATCATATGAATCCATGATCTTTCTTTAAACAGTTTTTGGGCTGATATTTCACCCATAATAGATGACATTAAACTGCACAATGGATTTCAATTCTGCATGACAATAAACTATGTGGGTTTCTGATAAAAACATATGGCTTTATTCACATTATCCATGACATATGTAGGGTTGCCTTGATCATTTATATCGTCAAATCCACTTCATGATACATACTAACCAATTCATGTTCTTAAACACCTCTTCATGGTGATAGGAGTCATTTCTATTCCCTGTATTTTATAATGAGCATAGCTCACATGATCATAGGGTTTTTAGTAAGGTATTCCCCAAATAAAGCAATAACACCATTAAAATGTCTCATCGTGTAGCTAAATGAAATACCATAAATGAAATACCATGTGTTCATATCGTACAATGATTGAAGTCATGGTTAATTTATTTTGCATGACATGAAACTGCATAATCATGTAGACCTCACCCAATTAGATCATTGTTATCAGGTTTGGTCTTATACCACACCTCCATTAAATAACTATGAGTGACTTGATTCATGAAATCATTGGATATGTAGTGATGCGCAGATCTTCCTTCCGAGGACTAGTCACAAAAAATATATGATCGCCCATCTGTAAGTATATTCCATATTTGAATCATATGGACTTTCCTCATGAAACACATGCAAATTGATTACTATTAATGTAGGATACATGGTGATTCTGATATTTCATTCTTGGATCCAGCCCAAATCCACTTTTTCGATTTGGATGAAAATGTACATGATGTATGATGTAAAACATCACGTTTCTCCTAGAACAATATGTGGAATGATATCTATTTTCACAAGATATGTAGTGATTCCCATATTTCCAATCATATGACCATCTATAATAGTCAATTGAAAAAATTCCAACCCTTTCATATGGTTGAGACTAGCATAGAGAGTTTCTTGTTCATGAACTATATGTGTTTTGGTTCTTATCGTCATATGTTACATAGTGACACTAAAATCTCCAATACTAACCCCATATTTAACAACATAAAAATGAAATACGCAATAAATGAATAGGGTTTGAATAATACACACCCATTTCCCCAACATTCGAGTAAGATACATATACAACATACTTTCTAAAAAGTTATTCATTTCAAAACATTTCATTTTGGTTCCCACATCCATACATGATGATTTTAAATAGCATGGAAAATATCCTAGTCAAATGAAATTAATTTTGAAAAGAAATTCATACAGGATGAAAATAATCTGAATGACACATTTCATTAATATATGACAATAAAATACATGAATAAATTTCATACTCTATGACATTTATATTCATAGATTGAATTACATCTCCACTACAAGAAGCTAAACTATGTATACTGTAACTTTTCAATAATCCTAATAAAACGAAATTAAGATCCTTAACTCGGTTGACCAGAGTATAGGATTTTTTCAACATATAATAATACCATAAATCGATAAATAATATTTATTTTCATTAGTCCCTCAGGTAACCATAAGTCGGTGATGGACCATGGAAAAGACACATGGATTCAATATACCCTTTTAATTGGTATGCATTTATTTGAATGGATCATATTTATTCTCCAATGGTGGTCAATCAAATTATTATCTTTTCAAAAAAATTAATTCCAATTATTTTGAGCCCTATTAACACTATGGATGAACTCAACACCTCAGTGTGATATAAAATACTCCTAGTATGTTTTTATGACACCAGTACACATGAAATGAGAACCTCGATTGATGATTTTCATTATTTTCCCATCTCTTTTAGAAGGATGATGGGTTACTCTTGATCCTAGGTATCCTAATTAAGATAATTTGTATTAACATCCATATTAGGCCCATGAGTGTCCTGACCATATGTAGCCTTCTCATTGGTCAATTATGTATGACCATAAACTCTAGGCTATAATGGTCCAAATCATAAGATATTAAACTTATGGTGAAGGAGACATAAAATGTGTCAGGTTGAAATCCCAAAATGGAAGGCCTATGAAAAATTCATAAATATTATATCTAAGCACTTCACATCAATAGTTAAGGAAAAAAATTAAAAAAATAAATAAGGAATCAATCTCATAGGGCCTACTTTGTAGCCCTATACAAATCCATGATATGCTCGTGGAATCCCTTGCTCTAGAAAAAATATTGAATAATGATTTTTCACATCTCCTCACTATAATAATATATTCTCTTGGTGGTGAAGAAACATTTATTTTGTTGGAATCCTAATTTTATATTTTTCCTTCCATAAATCACAATTCATTATTTAGGTGCCTCAGATCACTGTAAAACATCAATGGACCATGGATTTGATTCCCTACGCCATGGGTACATTATAATGAAAAGGACTAAAATAAACTCCTTCATATGTTTCTATGATCTTAAACTAAATTATTCACTATTAAAAAGGGATTTCCAATCCTTGTGATCCCTACTATCACTACCGTAGAACTCAACACCTCAGTGTGATCTAAACTACTCACAATAATACTATCTCATATCTTTCTCCTGACTACAATACTTTGAATCATGACTTAACATATCAGTACCAAAATATCCATGAATATTACACGCCATAAATTCTATGTCACCATGTTTTGTACACTTTATCAAGTCCGGAATGGGACACTTCATTCTTTAAATGCTATTGGACCACACATTGTGATTCGAAACCACGGGGAGTAGGGCTTGGCCTTAACAATTCAACAGCTAACTACCATAGTGTGAAATAAATTGTTCTAGATATATTTCCTTATATGCTAAACCTCATCATCAAAATGATTGGGCTTCATAAATCTCACATGTCCCACAAAAAAGAGTGTAGATCATCCATTTAATGACCATGCTACGGATGCACAAGGGAATTGAACCACAAACTAACGGAATCTCATCCTTTCTATAAATTATATTGGAGAATTGTGAGCCCAAAAAAACTATAGAGGAACCTAGAGTCAAAGAGTGTAAGATGAAATTCTTGGAATGCTTTCCCCATACCATATTCATAGAATTATTATTTTTGTTTATGACTTACATCAACCATATTCCAACTATCCAAGTAGACCTAGCATCACAATTATTTGTTCTTCGACCAATATTACCCACAAAAATCATCCATAAACCGTATAAAATATTTTAGAGTCCTATGATTTTCAATTCCATCAAAATTAAGGTCATTGAACCACCAAAGAATCGAATCTCATCCTTGCAAGATATGTGATCTAGTCTTTTTGAGACTTAGAAACACCATAGAAGAACCGAACACCCTAGGGTGTTTTGGGTTATTCCTAACATGTTTTATCCATTTTGCAAGATCACCTATCAGGTCTAATCTAAAATACACTAAACTATATAAATAGAAGGCATGGGCTAATGAAACCTAAACTACAATAATAGTTATTAGGAGATAACAAACCCTAATCAAATGGAATTGAAGGTTCGGGGTAAAATATTCCGAACTAAATCAATTAATTATAAGAGATAAATGACCCTAATCAAATTCAGTGATTGTCCATGATAAAATACACAAATATATAACAATATAATGTTTGATGTAAATGTTCTTAAACTACAGTAATAGTATGTCTGAACTAAAAGACCCTAAACTAAAGTAATAAACTTTCCAATATAAAAGAACCCGTTCTAAAACATATTAGTGATTTAATCTATAATAATAAAAAATATTAAAAAGACCACCATTTATCTTTAACAAAATTATTAAATTCTTTCTAATCCTATCAGTTTTAGCATATGAAATATAATTCTGACCTTGGGACATATATCATACATATATGATCATTTATTTAATTAGGTGATCTCAATATTACTGTAATATATACATTAATAAAAAATCAAGTGTGGGAGGGAATTCATGAGATGTTTTTTAAAATAATATAATATGATTTTAATATTTAGATCAAGATATTCAGGATTATTTTTTATCATTTAATGGATGGGTATAACTAATCATTCACATAATTTCATATCAATAAAACTTTTATTCACATTTTGGATAAATTGAATGCTAGATAACACATATAATGAACCATAAATATATTCCTTAAAAAATCCCAAAAATTAAGAATCTCAAAATATTGATGTCTCTCCACAAATCCCAATAAAAATAGAGTACATCAAATTATAATATGCTTTCATCTAATATGTTGTCCAGGTCATCAAGAGTCTGTTGAGAATCTCTAAATGAATGTTGAAGTGCATCCCACCCCACATCTTCTTCTTATATAGTAGGAAAAATATTCTAAACCAATGTAGTCATATACTCGAACAACATTCAATCATTTTTCAATGAGGTTAGTGATTATGTCTAGTAATTCCTCAGAAAGGATATGATTTCCTCAATTCTATATATATTGGAAGTTTACTCATCTATTTGGTGTCACGATTTTATTATCATCTATCGACCTTCATCCAATAACACTAACACCTCCTTTATCTTCTCAAAAAGTAGTACCTCAACCAAAAAACCATGCAATCCCCTCTCATCAGTTTATATAAATTTTTTAACTATGATGATCTTCTTCATTACTTTTCATAGTTTTATGAAGTCCAAAACATCGTGTCCCTAATCGAAAAAAAAGATAACATTGATGCACCCCCTGATCAGCGACTGTTTCCATAGGAGTTCCAGTAACGAAGAGATGAATCTACTTCTAGATCATCATTACCCACATTTGAGACTCAATGACTAATGGAATATGTGTATTAATTGTAGCTTATGTTAGAGTAGAAATTTCCTCAACTATTCATTACCCATTATTACGGTGTCCATTGCTACGATTAGAGTTATTACTTTATATCCTTATCAATTCATAAACTAACTACATTATTTCCATAGATAGATGGTTTAGTGAAAAAAGTGAATATCTTACAATGCTAGAGAGTCATTGTAGAATGCCTCTATTTTAGGATATCAGCCATGCCTGTTCATAATCCTAATTAAAAAGGTGATGGAATAAAAATGTGGAAGAATTATCTTTGTATTAGTTTCCTTATGTGCCAACATCCTCCAAAACTGGTGGATGATCTGAGGGTTATTCTCTCCTGACACACTATCCAGAAGTAGTGGTAGGCCCTTTTGATATAACAAGACTGATGTTAAAACCAATTATGCATACATGGCTCACAAACAATCAATTATTCCACCATACCTACAAGAACCTCATCCCAATGAAAGATCATTCATGATGTTTCATCAAAAGAGCCACTATGTTTTCCATAGAACAACCAAGTAGGTTCCAAATATGGGGTAAAATGGATGTTTTTATATATGATCAGTGCATGTATATCCTCATTCGAGAGTATTTACATATCTCTAACCCTATATATGTTTATTATTATTGGACATGATGAGGTACCATAGATCCAAGTATCATTTTAATCGTCATATAAATGGATGTGATTCCCTATCTGGTCAAATAGAAATCATAAAGTGTCCCTGGTCTTAAGGGGATGCTTCCTTTCTGAATATATCCGAACTGTTGATAAGGGAATTCAAGGATTATCATCCCATGTTTGAGATGATTCCCCAAACCAGTTGCACTTCCATAACTAGCATGATGATTCCGATTCTTATATGTGCATTCCCATCTGATAAGACATCCATTCAAAAAAGATAGTCATAAATATCACCAATCTAGGACTCAAACTGATTTTCAGGATTACATGGTACCCCCATGAAGTACAGTGAAGAGCTTCCAAAATGACCCAATATGAGACTAAACATTCAAAAATATTATGGGAGGGTCACTGATGAGGATGGATCACATTTGTACAATCATTTATATGAAAAAATAATCTATTGATCTAGTCCATGAAAAAGATCAGAGAGGGAACATTCAGCTCCTTTCATAGAATAACCTTTACAATGGAAATTAGTCGAATCAAACAAATTGTAATCAGTAATGGATCATCCCAAACATATGTAGTATATAGGAACTCATCTATACATCCAATAGTGGTAATCCAACCATGTTAGTTGATGTCCAATAGGCTGATTCCCACATTACCATGGGAATCATGAAATGGGTATGTTTCATTGAACCAACAACTGATATTTTCATGAAGATGATCAGAATAGAAATAGATAATAAATTGGTATGTCCACAATAAATCATACAGATGGTCCCTATTCAAATGGATGGAAAACTACATAAATCTTTTTCGTACCAATAATGGCCACATCCATTCATCTGAAAAGTTAAATATAGGATGAGGATCTCATTTTAATCAATGTAAACTACTCAAATTTTTTAATGAAGAGGAAATATACTCAAATAACTATGAGGAATATGTGGATGAGTGGAATCACAACCATCCAGACATAATTTAGAGTTCTCTAACAGATTAGACAAACCTTGGGATCTGGCAGCAACCAGCTACCTATCATTGGAAAAAGTCATCTTAACACAGTTGAGAGAATATGATACCAAACCATATGATGGAAATGTATGACGGGGTAATGGTGAAATCTTACAATTCTGAGAACCCATATATAGGAACCTGGTATGATAGAGGATAATCCTAGAGCACAGACAAGAGTGCCCCATTAACATCCTTTTTATTAGAATCTATTCCATATAGGGGATCATCATTGTGGTTTAAACGATATTTTCCCTTTGACAGGCCATAGCAGTAGATCAATAATAATGGAATGCAGTCTAAATAAAAGTAATTTTCACTTGTCAGGTTGAGAAAAGATAATCAATCTAGAAAAAATTCAAAATAATCTTATAGCATCATACACATCACATGATTAAGAAATGTATTTGTGAATCATAATGAGAATTAATGAATCACCTAAATCCCAATGGCTTCATTGGTTATATAACCTAATAGTGTGTCATTAAATTGCATGAACCCTTTGATAATCATGATCACATGACCTAGACATGGTCACACGATCCAGATGACATTTGATCGATTATTTAAAGGAATTATATGACACTAATGTAATTTTAGGAAAATATAAATCCTAATGGATTATTTTAAAACAATTGCTAAAATCAATATCATTGTTGGATTGTGTGGGTGCCGGAGAAAAAACAATCTTTCATAATAGTCCCTCTGAATTGTGGGCTCCCACAAGGGTCTAGAGATGGGATCTTTTGGTAATGGTTTTTTGATGAGGGGACTCAATGGAAGTAAGGAAAGAGTTCTATGGAGTTATGATTATCTGGTAAAATGAATGGATCTCCACTGTTCAATATATAGGACATTCCATGGAATACCGGAGGTTGACGGTCACACCAAATGTCTCTAATGATACTAACTCATGACAATTCCAATGACTCTTGGGGGGATAATTTGATATGTGCCAAATGATAATCATAAAATTAATAGATGTATAAATAATTGTGTATGTATATTTTTGGCCATGAAAATTTAAAGGATGAATAAGGTGTATGAGACCAATAGATTGAATGTTCCTCAAAGGGATGATCAATTGATTGAACATCATGAGGTAACACAAAGATAACATGCATAGTGAATATCCTATGAAAGGTCCCATGTTAGACCCTTCAACAATGCCCTTTCTCTCCTGCAAAGGTGCCCCATGCAACTAGAAATATCACGACAGTAGCCAAATAATATTAACCAGATCACACAACAAGTCAACCGGTGGTTTTTTGAGAAACTATCCAAAATCCTTAAAAAATTAGAAAAATATCTAGAGGTGGGAGCCTCTTGGGGTCATAATGATCATGTGATGCATCATCTATGTAGAGAATGATTATCCTTGAAAACACTCAAATTAACTATTCAGGGCCCAAAACATTTTCAAATAAAACCAATGAAATGAAATAAAAGGATTATAGAGCCTCTTGTAGTCGTAAAAGAAATGTGGCATGCCCTAGATGACCCACAAGACACCACAAGCCCCTAGTTACATGAGCACCTTGTCTCACGAAATCCCATTGTATTTTCATCCTCATCATGAGAAGTTCCTCGAGAATGTCCATGAGAACTTGTGGTCCCCCACTTTTTCCACTTTAGGATAAGAATTTAGAATTGTCTATGACATGCCCATGCATACCCACAGGACCCTTTGTGGTTGTGCGACACAACGGTTAGAGTTGAGGTGAATTTCTTCGACAACACCAAAGAAACCACGCATACATCCCACCCTTTGTATAATGAAAAAAGAAAATAAAAACTGGGAGGATTAGGAATCCCTTTACAGTTGTAAAATTCATGTGAAATGATAAGACTATACAAATAATTCTCTTACTAAACCCCTTGAAAAGACTACCTGATCCAAAAATCTCCCATTGACAGGACATCTGTGTCTCATGTAATGACCAAAACATTTCACCTGAGATCACACAATGGTCTGTAGATAGGGTATATGATATTTTTAAGTCCCTTGGACATGTAAACCTAACAACATTGATGTCCCTTGACATTTTCTCATGTTTTAAAAAAGTTTCCATTAATTTGGAATAAACTAATAATGTAGGATTTGAAGAGATTGTCTTATGGTCATAGAAAATAAGGTGATGCCCTTGGAGTAATCCATGGTTGAGCATTGTGATAGATCATGGTGATGATGCCTTTCGATGACCCAATCTCGTATTCATGCTATAAGCGCCATGAAATGGAGAAAAACCCTAGGTGGTGAATCTTGTAACTCTTCCAAACTACTATGAAAAAACACCGACTATTATCTGAATGAAGAGTTGGACTTCTATAATCAAGACCATCGATTGTATAGAAGATTTCTAATAGAATCTAGGAATGAGACTATACAAAATTCCCATTAGGTAATAACCAATAAACAACTAGAGTAATCAGGTGTCATGGATAACTCAATTTTCATGATAACTCATAAATCATGAGAATGACATATGTTTTTGACCATGAGGAACATCACACATATCTTCTAAATATTTTAAACCAAAACGATAGAATTATTATCCATTAACAATGTAAATATCATAATATAGGATAGTTATGGGAAACAAACATCAAGGATATACATGATGACCCTCATGCGCTCCATGTGAACAACACATGATGTGTAACAAAACTAGGACTCCTTGTCCAGATCTCGTGACCCTCTTTTAATATACTATTTGGGTCATTAACATTCCTCTGTAAATGATCAAATAAGTCACATGGTTTCAATTGAACATGCCACCCATATTTCATGAAAACTTTTTGGTTCCCCATTAAAGTCTGGTTATATACATTAGACTTGTTTCCTATCCCATATAATATCGCCATAACAAGTTCGTTGAGTTTTGCGGTAGCACCTGAGAAGGTCAACTAGTTGTCAAAAACCCCTTTGAGAACCCCTACCAGGTCTCTTGATTAAATCAACACTAGTCATCTACTACATGTGAAACCCTAAAAGACATTTTAAATATTCTCTCATAGTACCTTCCATGATTGTCATCTAGTTCTTACTATTACTCTAGGGAAAGACATCCAGATTATGTTGTAGAATCGAAAACATTTATCCAAGCTCATGTGATGTCTTCAAGCATTGAAGGGACATGTCTTTTGATATCCTCTATACATGTTTTCCTTCACATTGAAAAAACCTTTAGAAATTGCATCTATTATATTATAAATCCCTTGAAAAATCTGACATGATTATTCAATTTCTATAAGACATGTATGTAAGACATCCTTGGACATGTCAAGAATACAATCGAGGAACATAGAGTAGAAAATAAACAAGTGTATGGATTCAAATAGGCTAGGTTATAAGGCCATCCTAGGGTATGTCAGTTTTTTCACCCTTGTTGTGTCTTCCCAGACCAATTGGTAAAGTCAGTGTGTATCCCCCCAATCTAGGGAACTCTGAGGAATCTGATTCCATCCCAAAACTGGATACATAGGATTCCTCTCTATGGACCAACATCCATAATAATCATCCCAAGATCTATCTAAGAACAAATTTCAATCAACAAGAAGTAGTGAGACTAATAATTTCTCATCTCTTATTTCTCACAGTAATCATTTCTCTCATAGGCTTATGGAGTCGTAATTATTATATCATTTCCATCCTATTTCACTACCATGGAAAGGGGAATGTTAGTGTGTATGACCTAATCAATGGATCATTGAGAACTCTGATTCCTGTAAAAACCAGGATACAGAGGATTCATTCCAAAGGCCCTAACTCTAATAAATATCCATTTCGACAAACAACCCCTGTCTCAGACATTTTAACCAACATGACATACTCATTCCCATTTCCAGATAACTCTATATCATCCCTCTACAGACTAAGAAATAAGATAAATAAAATTACTGATATTAATTCTATAATTTGAATATTTAGGATTCCCCTTAAAGATTAATCACTATATTTACTTCCAAGGGTTGACATATCACACAAGCCCCACATCTATATGCAATGAGGTTGATCATTGAATATAACATGTTACTCAAATTGATTATAGATTATGTTGGCATAGTGATCCATATTGAACCCATTATTGGCATCATATATATCAACTATCCTAGGAAATACCTTTATGTAAACCCCATTGAGTGGAATGACATAAATACCATTAAAAATATGAGAATATACGTTGGGGCCAGTTCGAAGGGCATTAATGAACTAAGATAACCTTAATTCAATCTATACCCTGGATATGTAGGATTCCTTTCTAAGGAGAAAGATCATATGTAGTATTTCTCTGTGCCTAAAAATATATTCTCTAACCATGATGTTAAAATAAAAATGATTAATGTACATTGTCGGTATTGATTCCTATAATAACCAGGACACAAAGGATGCCTCGTAATGGCCTAATCATATCCTATGAATATTAGCCAGCTCACATCATGGTAGAAAATCTAAATGTACATTGTTATATAGATTTAGAACAAGAGTAGTTAACCATTACTCATATATAGTTGAAGAACCTCAGATAAATTCAAATGGATTCACTAATGATATCCCCTTTCCTCTGATCATTAATTAGACCCACTATCTTTTGTATATATTGAGATTTAACCAATAACCATTTTTAGGGTAACTGGTCCCATATTGAGATTTGGAAGAAATTCATTAACATATCTCAAATATATAAGAGAGTCATAGAGTTGGAAAAAATCCCACCCAAATTAGAGTGATGTGTTCGACCTCCCATCCTCTCAACCAGTGTGAATCACCAAGAGTCATTGGGTTTGAACCCCTAGTTCACCACATTCTATTTAAAATTAGGTCATCACCAGTTATGGATGATGTAACTGTGGGTAATTTCTATTAATAATGAATTTGGTGGCATAATTTGGATTATTTGGAAATAATGAATACACTACACAATCAACCACTGGGCCATACATAATCGGCCTCAGTGAGGGTTCCTCATTCTTCACGTTCCCAACAAAACAATAAGCATGAATCATTTTATGAACATAGGATTCATGATTCATACATCATATTAGTAACTCAAGGAAAAAAATTTAATGAGGGTTTTGGGAAATGAAAATTATTCTTTGGGTTTTTTGTGGTTATAAAAAAATAATTCCAAATAAGGTAGTTATGTATTATTTAAGATGAAGAGAGATAAATTGGAATTGTTTAAATTTTTCCTCATTTGGATGTTGTAATTTTTTTATGTTTAACAATGATAAAATGGTATCAAAAATGAATTTTCAATATAATGTTGGCTTACCATGTGATTTCCATAGCCCATGATAAGGATGGTTGAGGGTAATGATATGGAGGAAATTCAATTCATCAGGGTAGTGTATGTGGAGTGGGTTTTTTATGTCTTGTAGTGATCCTTCATATATATAAAATCTCGAATATATAAGTTATGTTTCCTAAGATTCATGTTAGGAATTGTATGAAGATACCATCATAGCGATGTTTTCTAGTAGGGTGACATGATTACAATGTTGATAATGAATAACCAAATGTAGGATAAGAACCTCTATATATTCATGGTGATAGGGGAAGTGATGGTTCTTGATAAATTTAATAATTTTATATATTTCATGGTGGTTGTCTTAGGGAGTACTTTGACAAGTATATTTGATGTAATGAGATTGTTTCAGCTGTAGAAACCAATGCTATATTCTGGAGATGATGTGATTGAACCATTTAAATTTGGAATAATGTATTTTTAGACTATTTTTATCAACATAGTGAAAAATATAGGGAGGTAATAAATCTCTTGGAATATATGTTGTGGGAAACTTTAATGAATTGGTGAGACATTTTGGCTCAGACTGAGTGAATAGAGGGCATGTCTTGGAATGAATTCCATGGTATATTCTAGTTAATTTCTATCCAAAATACTTATGTTGGCTGATAGAAGATGAGTTTATGGGGCTTTATAATGGGATAAATAAGAGTGATATAATAATATAGATTCTTTATTGACATCAAACACATTGTTCCATCATTATTAGTGGATATGGATGCAACAATGAGATATTTTTATGATATTATTAGGTTCGTTATTTAGTCTCATGTAAATATATTCCATTACAATAGGATTACTAAGGTGGTGGACCGTTCCTTAACTTCTATAAAGAACCTATAAGAGGATTCTATTAATGAAATTTTGGGATGAATTGGATGATTTGGTCGTAGGTCTTCCAATTTTAGGATTCTCAATTATGAGATCATTCGCCAAGGATGTGATAGAAATAGGGGCTATTGGAGAGGTTCATTCACCTATGAGGTTAGTGTAGTAATATACCACCAATGTGGGATACCTATTAACTTGTGTTATTAAATAATTTGACTACTTTTGGAGTAACACTTTTTTAACAATGGAGATAATATATAAGTTCTATCGGAACCCTCATTCAATTGGTAGTGATGGAGGACATAGATAAATATAGAGCACCAAGAGGGCACATTCAACCCCAAATTTTCCTAACTTTAAGAGTTTCATTGAAAATAAAAATTTGTGTAGTTTATGTGGTACTTCAAGATATGATCATCTATATCAGTTTCTTAGTGAAGCGTGTGGGACTCATCGAAGAGCTCGAGGTTGAGGAACAAGACAACACTATGTTATTCAATCAACATTGCTTGGTATCAGGGTCAGACCATTGATCATTTAAGATGTTATTCTTCTATCTTCCACACATTCTATTGATTTATTTTATTCAACAGACTATAATTCATTTATATCATATATATTTTTAGTGGTTTCTATCTGGTAGTTTAATATATGTTCGGGTTAACGTTAGTGGACCCATGGTTATAGGTGCGGCCCAATGGTATATAAAATTGTATGTAGTGTTCCATAAATAATTGGGAGCACTATCTCCTTTCAGATTTTTTCATACTTGAAATTTCATGTTTTGAAAAAATAAAACAAATATACAAGTTAGTTTTGTACCATGTTCACATTGACTATTCCTATAGGAGTGTCTGTTTCACATTCCCTAATGTTGACAATTATGGACACTGTTGGAAATAGATTAACCAAGAAGGTCTTGAAGGTCAAAATTGTCATAAATTATGCAACATAATGGCCTAAGTGGAAGGTTATATTTTTGATGTTGGAGTAGTGGACCATGGGGTCTTCCCAAAATTAATGGATATATATCATGACACATTTCCTAATGTGTTTTTCATACATCCACTTAAGAGAGAGGTTGAGTTTAATAATGATATGATTGTAGGCGATCATCCAATTTATTTTCCACCATCCCAACTGATACCACAAGATCTTGATGAGATTAAAAAAATATTAATTTGAGTTATTGGACAATGGATTCATCTGTCTGAGTAATATGCCTTCAGGATCATTTAGATTAATTTCAAAGAAGGTGGGTGGAATCCTACATTTAACTATCATCTACTAAATATTTAATGATTTTAAGTTTAATAAACAATATCACATTTTACTAATTGATTATATAATTGACTAGAAGAAGGGTTACAACATGTTCTTCATGATATATTTCATGGTATCACCAACTGATATTGATATATTATTCTATATCTTGTACTAAATTAAATATAACAAAATGGTCATATGAGTTCATCATAATGATGTTCGTGTTTATTAATGATTGTTTTACATATATGGATTCGATTAAATTAATGATCCACTCACAAAATCATGTCAATCATTCCCAAAATCATTATATGATCCAATGTACATTGATAGTAAATTGTCTACACACCTAAATCACTATGTGTCATTTAATGATTGGAATGATATATATCATGGGCCATATCATCTCATAGGATGGTTTGTCTTAAACTACAATAAGGTTCATGTTGTGTTTTATTTGGATTATCCAAATTATGTTTTTGATATTCAGTGATTTCTATGTTTTGTAGTTTATTACCAATTATTCATAAAAATATTTTCACACAATGAAACAGTACTCTCAATCCTAACCAAGATGGTTTTAAAATTTTAGTAGTATGGAGATTTTGAGGATGCTTTCTAGGATTTAAAAAGTTGTTTGACAACCGCACCATCAATGTTATTGACTAACCCCTGTCAAGAGGACACTTTTTCGCATCTAGGATCATACAAGGGGAAATGTGAAAGCAAGGAGATAATGTTGTGGAATCTGTAATATGGTATATGATTCCACAAGAATGGAACTATATTATTCTAGAAATTAAGATAGCCATAGTGGTATATGATTTAAATTTTTATGCGATGTTATCTTCTTTTTGAAAAGATTATCATTTACACTAACCATAATATCCTCAGTAATATACTTTCAAAAGGTGAATTAAATCATATGAAATATAGATGGATTGAGTACATCCAGTCTGTTAATATCATGATGGCATACATTCTAGTAAATGTGAATAGTGATGTGGATGTGTTTCATAGGAAAAAAGCATTATGGGGTTCCAGAGACTTGATATGAATTTTTTAATTATGGGTTTTCACATTTATATTAATATAGTTTTATGAGAGTGGAATTAGAGGATAAAACGATTGTTGTTTACCATTTATCTAACTTTTTAAAACCATGTTATGAGGTTGAGTTTTGAGGATTCTATGTACAAAGAACAGATGGTTATTTTTAATGGTGGAGAGGACCTTACAATTATATTTTTTTATGAGGATGATAATATTTATGTATGTGGATGTGTTTTTCTGTCAAATTTTATGTGATTATAGTTGAGGAGTGAGTATCACATATACATATGGGTACCACACTATGTATTTTTTCAATTTATTCCATAAACATAATACACTATTTTTTTTGTCAAATTTGAAAAAAGTGATTCCCTGTTTTCTTAATTGATACATTTTTTTCAATAGGTGACTGATGAAATTTTTTGACCTATTGGTCAATTACCAACATTTATAATTCCATAATAGAAGTGGGATTATAATATATTATATTTGGTAATAGGACATGATTGGATACCCTCGAAGATTGAATTGATATGGGTGGATGTTGATCTTTTGACTAAGGTAACACATTTCATTCCAATTCAGGAGACACTTACCATTGACCAGTTGAGTGAAATTTATTATTGTTATAGATAAAACATTTATGGTGTAGCTTTTATTATATTTTCATATTGGGATCCACATTTTACTTCATTATGTAAGAAAAAGTTATAGAATACACTTTATACTTAGGATATTTTGATTATGACATTTGACCCATAGACTAATGGGAAATTGGAAGGTACTGTCATGTTTCCAAAAGATATATTGAGGGAATACTTCCTTGATATTGGTAAGGAAATGGAGAAAAATATAGAACTGTTTGATTTATCCATTAATAATATTTATCATGACATAATTTATATGACACCCTATGAGAGACACTATAGTAGGCCATGTAGATCTACTTTAATGTGGATGTAGGAAGGATAGTCAAAGTAGTTGAGACCATGTCTTTTGTAGGAGAAATTATAGTGTGTTCAGTGGATTTAGAATTTTATGACTACTGTATAGAGTAAAAATAATTCAAACAAATATTAAAATGATAAAACTATAGAGTTTATACTTCATGATGGTGTGTTCCTTCAAGTGTCACCATGGTTGGGTCATTATTGTATTCGAAAATAGGTAAACCTAAATCCCAAGTATAGAGGTTTGTTTTAGATCATATAGTTGATCGAACTATTGGAATATCAACTAGCTCTTCCATATAGGTACAATGTTCTTGTTTCTATTATTTATGTGTCCCATCAACAATAATATCACCCCTATATTTTTTATTTTATCAATGTTGATGCTGTGGATATTAAGGATGATTCTTACATTGAGAAGAATCTAATACGTATTTTGGAGCATAGTGAGAATATTTTTAGGGTGAATACGATGAATTTATTCTTGGGTTATGGCAGCATGGCCATGTTCTATGGGAAACATGTGATAGGGAAGTTGATACATGGACCTGGTGGCTGAATCCATTTATCCTTGATGCCTAGTTATTCTTGGGTTTTCATCTCAAGGATGAGCAATTATAATGTTGGATGACTGTTACATTCCTACCATCCTATGAGTTATTATTTATCTAATTTTTTTTCTTAAACTCTCTATTTGAGTTAATTAATTTCTCCACTAGAATTAGGGGGTCTTGAGGAGTGTTCTAAGATTTTAGGACAGATAATTTGTAAAAATTGGCCATCCAATTAATGGAACATGCTTGGTGCACAATTATGGATAAGCATGTAGGAGATCTTCTGAACAAGCCCCCTTAAATATAAGTAGTTGCATCACCACCAAATAGTTTTCCAAACCATGCATGTGGCCCAGAAAAAATATTTGGCCCGACCCACACTAAGATTGAGGGGGTAACATTTTTGTGGAATTATTTGGCCAACCATGAAGCCAAATTGTGTGCCTCTTAAAATGGTAGTTTTTCACCACTTTTTTCCTGAAGTATTTACATATTATTACTCAATTTTATCCCCATTTACTCCTAAATTATGTAGGGTTTTGATAAAAGAGCACATAAGAACTCCAAGGTTCATTATCCTTTGTTCCTCAGTCATTTGACACATTATTTATTGTGAAATAAACATCTAGGGGAATCAACCACTTCTCATTCTTATATTTTATAGGAGAACCATTTTGGGTTGTTTTCACTTATTTTAAAGCTCCTAAAACCCAAATTCTCAATTTAATTCATAACAATAGTGTTGTAATATATATTTAATAAAATCATGTGTTGAGGTCAGGTGAGTACTTGTCACCAAGATTTAGTTAGGTGGCCTAAAAATTATTTTCCATTTTTACAATGTTTAATCACGTCAATTAAGTTTTTTGGATTTGTTTTGTGGTGTATCTAAATTAATTCATATTTAGGAAAATGACATTTTCATGTCCAAATGCTGTTTTTAACCTTTCACGAACCACATTGGATCCATTGATGATGAGTAGACTGATCATACATCCACCTATGGGGTGTGTCACAACCATTGACATTAAAATTGAGTTCCTAAACAGTTAATTAAATGGGTTTTTATATTGAATCAATATTAATTATGTGTATCATGTTATAGATCTATCAAGGGATATTTTTATTTAATTGAAAAGTTAAATTGGTCGTTATAAATATATAGAAAAGATTATAATTGGTTATAGGGGAAATTTAATTTTTTTTAAATAATATTGATATATTTTTAATGATTGCGATTATGAGTAATTTGTAAAATTGGCCATTTATAAAACTAATTAAATGTACTACGAGTAATCAAATATTGAAATGTTGTTAAATTAAGAGTTTCCTTATAGTTATGTGTTCATAATTTCATGTTTTGGACAATTGAAATGATTGTTAGGAATATATTTATGGTTTCTGGTCCTGGAAATCCAAACCATACTAGTGATGTAGTTCATGGATGTCCGAATTGTGGAATGAATGTTTCTCATGGTGTTCCATACCAAGGTAATGATTTTGGCCATAAAAATCCACATCGAGAAATGGCTGCTACTCATGGAATGCCACAATGTAGTTTGGATTCAAGGATTGATGTTATATGTATACTAGATTATAACCTGTTTTTATAAATTGATAAATTTACCAGCATAGACTAATGTTGGATTTTATAGTTCAAGTTTCATTTTCCACATCTTTGTAGATGTGGTTAATTTATCACTATTAAAGAATAAATCATATTATATTCACTTCTATTCAATTATTAATTTAGATTTCTACAAACACAGTTACATACTTAATATTCTTTTAGCCAATTTATTTTGTGTCCTACTAAGTTTTACTCACACCCTACATGGGCCACTATTGGTACCCCAATAGCATTTATAGTTATATGTTATGATACAGGAAAATTCCCTATGATATATGAACGAATTGGAAAATGTTATTTTCTCAGTGCTTAGTATTATTGATTGTGGTTAAAGTTTCAAATGATTTACAATATTAGTAATACACTATTTTGGACCTCCTATTTGAGGTTAACAATTAGAAAACATTTATACTGGAGCACAACTTGATATGGTAGGATGATGTTCTAAATGAACAGAATCTAGATGTAGGTTATTATTTTCTACAAAGAATGGATGTTCGGAACCTGTGAATGGGTATGGTATATCAGGTGGAATTTTAATCATACCATCTCCAAGATGGGATGTCATATTAGACTCCCTTGATATTTTAATCCGAACAGATATCGCATAGAGGGTTGAAAATCAACACGTTTCTGAAGGAAATATTAATAATTAAGATGACATGGTGCTCCTTTATAGGAAACTTAATAAGTTATATAGTTATATTGGAGTCTAAGATATTCATTATAAAATGTATATCACATTCCCCTAGCTTCCCTCCTAAATATTTGTTATAAAATTGACCCTTGTGGATAGAAATCCATATCCTAAAAATTCTTTAATTACTTTACTATATGGAGTGGTATTTTGGGATTATGAATATGTGGAATCTCACCCCCAATGCACAAGTATATTATAAATTCATCAATTTATGGAAATAATAACGGAACTCGTCCCACTAAATATTAGTATGGAATTGGGTCCTCTATGTGTAGGTATTGTTCAACTATAACTATAACTACCAATTAACTGAAGAATAAATCCAAGGAGAAAAAGGAGGAACATCAGGTAAATTTTTTATAGTAAAGAAGACCTCTAATAATGGGAACATATCTTAAGAAATTATGCTTTAATTATGGAATTTTCAAGGACTAGGGAATCCTCGAATGACCAGATCTTCTATTCATTATCATGTGGCCTATAAACCCATGTCAATTAAAATTGCTCAAAAATTAATGATATTTGATAATTATATATCCTATTGATGGTCCTATCATTAGAAACCCATTTTCATAAGAAACCTACATAACATCAAATATAGATCATCTATGGAACATCAAGAATGGAATCAGACACCTACTCACATGAAAAAATATTTCTTAGAGTAAATATATATATTTTATAAATCAATTTCACATTACATGCATCTCATTTTCTTTTGAATCATATTCAAACGTCAATAGATGGGAATTAGGGAAGGATCCTGATGTAGTATCTGATAGTAGGTGTGATAATATGAAATAATAGGTGAATTCCACATTTTTATAATGCCTAAAGAGAAAATGTTGATATAACATCAATAAAGTAACATTCCTACAATTTTCATCAGTCATTTATCATTGAAATCATGGTGATGTTCCAACTGATGGTTCATCATTATCATTGATTACGTAAACATTGTATTGATGGAAAAAAGTAATATGGATAGGTTCTATGTCCAAATGGATGATAGGTGTGCTACCACTTTAGCCTAAGGTTTCTCCCTCTTCAATAACCATTTAGATCCCAATCTAATAATTGTGGAACACTGAAATCATATGACACGGTATTATCCTATCACTTTTGAATTCAATAGCAGACTAATTGTGACTCCAATATAAAGGTATTTTGTGCTTTAGGAATAGAGAATGGTTTGCATTGGTAGACCCCAGTAGATTCTTATTGGGAAGATAAAGCATGTAGAAGGATTATTAATTTAATGGAAGAATAAATCCTTCTCTAAAATAAATCATGAAATCATGTATTATAATTAATATCGTTCATACAACCAGAAGATAATGAAATACTAGATTACTCCCTCTATGTATGATATTTAAAAAGTTAAAAACAAAATTAAGATTTATTATGTGTGAATGAAACGATGGACCAAAAAATCTCATTTTCTAATGGTTGAAGGGTACAAATTGTAACTAACGTATATTCCATTATTTGTAAAAATAAATGAGGTTAAGGATAACAAATAATTCCCTCTGTATTAATATATTCATTTTTTATATAATTATAATATTTCCAATTTAGTGATAAATTATTTTTGCAACATTATTTGTAATGATTGTGTTGAAAAAACATAATAAATACTTTATATTATTCCACCATATTCTAAGGATCACCAAAACTATGCCCTTATAATGGACCTATTAAAATAATATTCAAATCAAATCTTTTATCTCTCTTCATGCATAGTGATTCTATCTCATATGGGTTCACTAATAAATTCATCATGTTCTATTGAGAATCATACATGATAATGTGAAAATTCCATTGAGGGATTTATTCAATCATGCATCTATCTCATATACTATTAAACTAAACCTCATTTTAATAACAACTAAGAAATATGATGTGGTGGATATTATATATTTCAGTTCAGTTCCGTATGTGATTACTGATTCTAAAATAAACAGTAATGTCATTTTGACCAGGAAGGGTGGAATTGATAAGGAAATCATTGCATGAAATTAAATTCAGATAAAACCTAGGAGAAGCATTCATAATTGACTTATCACGAACTCAAAATGTGTTAATATATTTAATTAGAACGTTAATTAAGGTAATTCTACTCAAACAAATAGCATGTCCAAGATATTTGAAATTCTTAAATGGAGTAAATCAATACACATCTTAAGAAATTATGATGTTCAAATTCTTCATTCATATTAATTAGTATCAATATCCACATTCCAAGGAATCTAATCCCCATTAATGGATCTACTAGAGGACTATTTCAGTGTACTAGGTGTGTTAGGCAATGAGACTCTCTATTTGGCCCCCTATATTGTTGTTTTTTGGACAACACGAGTTGATGCATCAATGAAAAATCTCACAACGAAATCAATGAAAAAAATCAACATTAATAGTGGTGCTTTCACTCTATCACACCTCCTATATGAAAATGTTATAATACTCTTTTTATATTCTATATAGGAATCCATTTATATTGTCATGTAAATTTTTATATCATTATGAGGAAGTTGTAGGACAATCCATTATTTGTAAAAGATATTTTATGATTTTTTGGGATGAAGTTATTATCACTAAAATACAGGATCATCGTAACTCTTACTGTGAAATGGGGATCCCAGCCACATTAATATATTGCAGTCCACTTATTTTGGGGCATCATAAAAATATTTATCTGGAAAGAATATTTTATATAATCATTAACTGACTAGATAAATGGATAGGTTTGCGCTTGTCCCAAGATGGAATGGTTTTCTTGGGTATCTCAATGAACACCTCTAATTTTTTTAACTTCTTCTCAATTAATAGCTGGCCCAAAATCCTTTATAATAGTTTTCAAAGTATGAAAATATTCATAATCTGGAATGAGTTCATTCATGAATGGAATTTGATAATTGTTAATTAGAGGCATTTCATTAAGACCATTGATATGGGGGACTTGGAATCAATGACACTCATATCATCAATGATGGTCTCTATAAAAAAGTAATTGAAATATAATTATTCTTAACGACTCATTCACTGACATTATTTCAAATAGGTTATCTAAAAATAATCAATGATGAATACACATATATCCTTACATCATTCATTTTTCTTTTAATAAGTTACTATTTTAATGATATCATGTAGAAAATAATGTTTCTATTTACTAGATAATCCATTAATAATTGAAACAAATAAATCTTCGTGGATAGAACCCTCAGGTATACCATGGATGTCCCTTCAAGAAGGCACTATATTTATATTACTAATATTTGGACTATCTCCAGTAGGTACAATTATATTATTCCTTACCAAAATGTCCTATAAAAAACGTGGAATGTTTTTATTGACATTGAAACTCTTATTTCGAAAATGATCTGTAATGGAAAATTCTATATTAAGGATTACTAGAAACTGATATGTGATAATTCTATTATGAAGCCCCCATGGATATTAAAATTCAAGATCCACATTATTTATCCTAGAATACATCTACTCATTATGATAATATATAAAATAGGCTTCTCATCCAAGACCAATAGAAGGGAGAAAGACAAAAACACATTTCTTCTTTTCATTTGTGATTTAGGGATGAATAAAATGGACAGAACATTTTTATGGGACGAATCTGTTTCCATGAACTATGTAATTATGATTTAAATATATTTGGAATTAGAATATGTAAAAATATTCACCTGGATGATCTCAAGGTGGCCATCAATGAGTCTGTAAAGAGAGACCATATGGAAAACCACTTTTTGGTGGATATATATTCTATTTTTACAACTATCGGAAATGAAATAGATGAAATTTTGTTTGATAATAAGAATCCCGATATTCATGTTGGTATTCCTTCCATTCATAGTGTGAATATACTTTTTAGAACTTATAGAAATTATACATGGATAATTGTGTTGTTTACCTGATCATTTTATGACTGTTGGGGGCCTTGGAAAGCCCATAAAACCATTGGCACTCAATTATTTAATTTTGATACAACTGGCCCAATACTATATAGAAGAGAGTATTTGTGACATTACCTCTGTTGTGAAATGAATCGTCTATTTTGGATGTTGTTTATGAACCCACCATGACTTTTTCATAGGTTTCTTTCACAACTATACTTTAATTGGAATATTTTAGGAAGATAGAATATTGGTAATCACACATTGAATTGAAAATATTGTTCACCATAACTGGAATTCTATCTACATTAAATATGATTCTGAACATTTTTTTGAATCCATCATTGATTGAATTATGAATGTTCATTTTAAAATTATTCATTATTGGATTATATTCCATCATGATTCCAACCATTTAATTTTATATTCTCACATTCTAATAGGTAGGATATTAAAGTAGTATATTTGTTTACAAAAAGTGTTATAATGAAAATGTGTTTGATGTGGTAACTCAGAATCCCGAATTATTGTCTATAAATGGTGTATGAGGGGATGAATGGTGATATTATATCATTCCATTGTCAAACCCCATGTATTTCATTAACATTATTTTTAATTTTATTAATATATTTTAGGATCATGTTCATTCAGATCCTGATCCTTCATGCTAAATTAGTTTATATATTACGTTCATATTTATGGATCAATGATTTGACGATAGGCCTAAATAATATATTCCCCTTAACATATCCTTTTTATGAATATTATTGAGATATAATTATTTCCAGGTCTAATCCAATGGTTCAAAACATATTTATTTTAGATACATGGTGTTAAAATACATTTGTTATAGAATTTTCCAAAAATGCATGTTCCATTCATTGTAATATTTCATTAACCCCTAATATACCATAAATTATTTATATAATGTTATTTAACATATATTGTTAAATAGTTATATTTTCCAAATTATATTTTTAATGTCAATAGTGATTATATCTACTCATATAATAATTAGAAGACAAATATTTCACTAAAGTAACCATTGGGTTAGCTATAGAATCCTAACATTAATAATACCATTTTCCTATAAAATATATATCAATGACATTTAAATAAATATTTTCCCACAATTTATATAGATTAAATTTTTAATCATAGTATTAATTAAAATTTCATTCCATGAATCTAATGTTTAATGTAATTCAATTTTATCTTTTATATTGTCCCAAATTTTTTGGACCACTATTAATTGTAAAGGAATGTCAATTTTCCCATTTGGTTGATAGTCTAAATTCAAAAATAATATTCATAATATAATTTTTAGAATTAGAACACAAAATATGTCATTTTTAAAGGTGGATAAATATCTTAGGGTATTAGTGGAATTTGGAGGAGTTTCAGTACTGTCAGTTCTTGAAATATTAATTTTGGGTGATGTGGAAAAGGCACATTCTTGGTGAATTATTAAGGACAACCATGTGACCAGATTAGTATTTATAAATTATTTTTTTAATAAAATATTGTACCTATATTATAATCTACAATTCCTAGTCTAGGGGAGTTGGGGTGTCATCCAGATAAGTCTAACCAATGCAGATGAGGGTTAATGACCCTTTAATACATCTAAAAAAATATTAGTGGTGATTCACATAGGCTACACAGGGTTTGGAAAACCGTGTGCCCATCCGACACCCTTAGTTCCACATAGGAATTGTAACCAAATAATGACTCATGGTATGGAAAATTGTATAGCCAATTCAATTCTTTCATTAAATGATTTGATTTCACTCTTTTACCCCTCTCTTCCTTATAGGGCTATCTGCCCTTTTTCCTCCCTCAATAACTGATGGATTCCTTTACATATTCCACCTTAATACCTCATACCATGATGGATATCTATAATATAATATCGGAATAAAGTATCATTATATGTATTGGGATCATATCAGTGACACTATCATTATTTATTTTTGCATTCCCTCTTTCATTAGTCATATTGAGTACTATCATTGTTTGATAATATTCATCACATTTTATGAATGCTTGTCCATGTAATTTATTTCTCTCAAAATGGATTGTATCAATTCAATATATTGTATGAGTGGAATATCCTAGTCTGGAAATAGATGGTCTATTTATTTTAATTTATTGATTCATTAATTCATAAAATATATTATTTTGTCACACACTTTATTATATCTCTTTCACCATTAGCATTTAGAGCGATTTATGTACAACTTGAGGCCATAAATTAAATAAAACACAGGTTTATAATTGAACCATTGGATGTTATTTAACAGAACATGAATCACCACCTTATGGTGTGTTTATTATAAGAAATAACCCTAAACCATTACCATAAGAATTAAATGAACTATGTGGTGCCACATTGAAACACCAAGCTTACTATCATTATTTAAAAAATTCTAGAGACAACCATCCTAAAAGATATGGTTAATTATAATTGAGTGGGATTCTTATGGAAATTACATACCATTATCACAGAAAAATATATATATATAATTTCATGACTCCTTCATTATTATGGAAAATGAAAAATGGAATCAAATTAATTTATTCTTGGTTGGGTAAAATGATGTGTATCAAGATGAACTATGTTGGATTAGATTTTTTCATTAGAAGTCCTGATAATTTTAAATTATAAATGGTATAATATTATAATTGAATGACAAATTATATATACCTTCTCAACTAATTCTTAATTTATGATAAACTGAAAAAACCTAGAAATATAATTTGACTTTGATATGGGATGTTTATCATCACAACATCTTATTTCCATAAATTAATTAGAAGTTATACTTGAGCATCAAGTAACATAATTACTTATTATACTCAGGAATATAGTTCCCTAGTTAATCATAAAACTCAATGTAACACCCCAAACCCAGAAGCCAAGAGTCAGGGCATTATTTTAATACATTTTCTTGATTAACGGGAATCATGTTCTGAAAGACTTATCAGTTTACCAGTTATGGAAAATAGATTACATACATGAATGTTACATTGCACAATATAAAAAAAAACAAAATAAATTATTATTTGAGAAGGCCATTAATTCCTTAGATTAACCCTTCTTAGGAATCATAATACACTTCTTGAAATCCTGGGAAAATAAAACATAAGAAAGGGGTGAGCTCAGATGCTTAGTAAGGATAACAATATAGCAGAAACATTCATAAATAATCATAAACATTTAAGGAAATGTATAATACTAATACTTAATCCTTTTAATATTTAACTTCTACATATTATAGCCAATATAAAACAAATAATTCCATTTACATATTCACATTGATATTCTACTAGTTGAATAATGACATGCAATATCAATCATCAATTTCATGATGATGGAATGCATAATTCCAGATATCATAACCACATATTCAAGGACTTATGCTAATACTACAAAAAAATTGGCAAGGCCTTGTGCAAAGACACTAGTTTTCTTGATGAGACCTACCAATGCATTCAGGTGCTATATCGGGCTCAACCCATCACTTACTAAGTCCACTGAATTCCTTATATGAAGATGTTGAAAACTAACATAAACATTCATATTAAAAATATCTTAAAAAATATCAATACTTCACCATAAACTATAAAGGGTATAAAAATAGCACATCCATAGTCAACAATATTATATCTCATTCAATACAATATGAAAGATTGTATTATAATAAATAAACATTAATCAATAATAATACCCATTAAAGGATGTTGAAATAGTTATAAATGATCAGAAAAACGTTTTGAGCGTAAAATACATTTTTGTGAAATCATTTAAATGTCACACATTTATAAATTATGTCATTTAAAATAGTTTTTTTATTCAAATAATAATGTACCACATTGAAACTATTGAAAATAATTAACATTTTAAAACAATCATGTCCATAAAAATGAATCCATAAAACCATTTTGAAAACATGGACATTAATGAAAAATATTTACAATAGTAAATATTTATGAAATTTAAAATGATGTTTTAGTAAAATATTACCTTAAATAATCATTTTGAAATTTCATTTACGAAACATGGACATGGATAATAAATATTTCCCTCGAACAAATCTTGGATAATAATGAGATTGAGGAAATAACCCTTACCTTGTAATTTCTTGTGGCCGAGGGTGCGTTAAATTACTATATAATATTTAACTCAATGTGATTAAATTATTAAATTACCACATATATAAATATGATATCATATATTATCTTATAATATTTCTTCATTATTAATATTTTTATTAGTATCAACGTTTCAGGTCTTAACTGATTCGTTTTCCTTCATATTCTTGGTTATGTAACCCATTATTGTAATAAATATGATTTATATGATCCATATCCATAATTATATTAACTAATTAAACATTATATTTAATCATAAAATTAGAATTATTCTTGAATGATTACGTTGGGGAATGAATCTCATCGCGTTCGTGGAGACTGTAATCTGTATGTACGCACGAGCGACAATATCATTTAATTGATAGTAAAATCATAATTAATTGGATGGTATATCATATATACATATTTATAAACAGTTTTTATTTATTATTTACATCATTTATACTCCTTATAATACCCATCCAAATAATGAAGGGTTTGAATAACAAACAACACCACAACATGGAGAGGGTAAGCCGTATGTAGGCACGTATGATAACATGGTCATTTATAGGATGGATTGAATAAAAAATATTGTTGTACCATATTTATAATTACATAAAAGTACTTAGGAGGTATTGGAGTCATTATTTTGGTATGAAAACATCTAATAAAGAGTAAGTGGAAGAAGAAAAGAACTCGAAAAAAGGGGGATGAAATTATTACCTTTTTTTCAGGTGTTTTATTTTTTTTGATCAAAAGGGATCTATATGAAGGCTATATGATCAATGTAAGGACTCTAGGTTGATTTGAGGGAAGTTGGGTGGATATTTGGGCCTGGTTTTTCCAAGCCAAAAGGATTTGGCGATGTTATTTTGAGAGAAGAGGAAGTGCCCTTTTATAAGAGGAATGGGGTGACTTTAAGAAAATATTAATTTATTAATTTATTACACAATAATATTCGTTTTATTATGACCTAAAATGAATTTATTTATAGCCTAAGGTTTTTATGGGTCTAACTCCTCTCAACCAACAGGTTTTAGAAATGTTTAGGGTAGCATTTTAACCTTTTCTTTTAGATTTAACTATTTGATAAATAGTTTAACTTTTACCCTATCTTCTTGTATTCTTACAATATATGCTTAATAAACTTACTCTAAACGTCCAAGAGAACATAAAGTGGTGGATTAATGTCATATATATTATTTTTTAACCCCTTTGTATAATCCATATATTTTTAGTAATATTATATCATCTAATAATATAGTATTTTTTAAAAAAAATAATAATTTATGTCTATTTTGACAATATTTGTTGTTTTGTTTTTCTAAAAGTCATAACAACCTTATCATTTATAATAAATTTTATATTATATACAATAACATACCATATTAACCTATAAAATTATTGGATGGAATCAAAATCGTTATATTAAATTTATTTTAATATTTATAATACCTTTTATTTGATTGTTCCACTAATAAGGTAATTACTAAATCCCCATTTTGTCATAAACAAATTCAATTATTTTATGTCTAAAAATTATAAATAAAATAAATTTATGTAAGAAATAATTTTACCTTTACAGTGAATATTTATAGTCTAATTTATATTATGTATAACTCTATATTAAAAATGGTAATTTAATAAACTTTGAATTTACTACTTTTAACTCGTCTTTTAATAAAATATTAATAAATGTCCTAATATAATCCATGTGGACCAAAAGAATCATATTTTATTTTTAAGGTTGTTTTGGTCGAATTACACTTATCCAATAGAATTAGGACATGTGTAAGAGTAATAATAATATCATATCTTCCTTTAATTACCCTATTAACTTTTAACTCTATAAATAAAAGTCAAAAGTTTTCATTCAC
Source organism: Viscum album (assembly GCA_963277665.1). Lineage (NCBI taxonomy): Eukaryota > Viridiplantae > Streptophyta > Magnoliopsida > Santalales > Viscaceae > Viscum > Viscum album. Next base: position 326,454,574 of record OY728156.1, read on the forward strand.
CGAAAATTATTTTCATCTTATTGAATCACATTTTACTTACTGATGTCAACTATGTGTATCAGATATTTGAAATTAAACTCATAGATGCGGTAAAATTATGTTTTATACAAATTTTCTAACGTGCCTAGAAGGTGGGTACAAGACGTTGACAAATTCAATAAATTTTTATACATCTAATTTTATTATAAAATGACTCCAATTAATTACGTCAAACTAATATAGGTATTATTTATCTATTTTTTCTTTAAATAAATTTAATTCAAATAAATATTTATTTAAATAAAATAAATAATTATTTCAATAAAAAGTCGATTTTAAATCAAAACGCTGTTTTTTTCACTTATCATCAAATATTTGAATGATTTAAAAAAATACCAAAAATTCACCCTAAGCTAATTTTAAAATTCCAAATTAAAAATTGAATTCTATTTTACCAAATTAAAATCATATAAGTTGCCTTTATTGTTTTTAAATTAATTCCCATTGTTAAAACAAAAATCGGGGTTTTTTAAAAAGTAAACACTATCAAAAGATTGACATGTGTTTATATAAAATTTAAATTTAAAATTACATATAATGACCAAAATTGTATTAAATTATAAAAATATAATATAAATATACTTCCAAACCATTAAAATTTATACGTCAACACTATAAATTAAAATTTATCATATTTCATTATTCATCAAAATGTGAAAGTTATCAGATAAACCCCAAAAAATTATCCAAACTAAATTTTTATGTCCCACATCTAAATAAAAAATTTAATTTTTTAAATTTATTATACATGTGTGAAATATATCATTCAATAATAATTAACCATCATTAGACGGTAAAATTTTATTTTTGAAAAATACATCCTTTATCTGAGAAATTAAATTTCTTCTTATATTTTGTCTATGAAACAAATGGTATTTGAGTTAAAATTATATAGAGTATATAGGAATCAAAATTCAATTAATACTATTCATAACTGCTTTTCTAACGGCTGGTCTGATAAGTTGTGGTGCACTCAAACTTGGTGTTGCATGTATCACAAGCTATTGAATTACTTTAAAGAGATAACATACTATGAAATCATGGGGTGTTAAATTCTCCCCTACATCAATAATTTTCATCCTAGCAATTTGAATTTTTTTTCCTAAAATAAATGGTAAAAAATAGAAAAATAGCTTTTTAGAAAACCCACATTGGAAATTGGGTTTGTAAAATTTAGTCTTAATAAGAGATAAAGGGAAATGAAGATGTCACCACCAAATTCTGATCTCGATTCGGAGAATATTGGTGTCAATTAAAGACAGATAATTGGTAAAACATTGTAAATATTTATAAGGAGTGATTGAGGTCTTCTATCAAAAACAACTCTAAAATTCATGGCCATAAAGCCATCAATCAAATATTATTGAAAATATCGTCAGTTCAACTAAACATAAAGTATCAGGGTGACACATTTTTGGTTTTAAGATCCCTTCACTAATGTTTAAGAATTTATTTATTCATAGAATAAGAAAAAATTATGCTGGACATGTAGAGTTTCATCTGTCGACTAATTCCTACCAAAAACACATCATTCACTCCAAAAAATTAAATAATTAAAAAATATTTTATTTATCCTAATCATATAGCGTTCCAAAAAATTAAATTTATAATTTATTTTTCAGACCATTTAAAAAACTATATTATACAAACCAGGACATCACGTTGGCCAGTGGTGGGTGATGTACCTTTGTCGCTCTTCGGTAGCGTGTTAGCATCTCATGGCCTTACCAGACATGACTGGTTGTTTCCCAACCTCCAGGTTTTCAGTTTTATGACAGTACAAAAATAATCTCAAGAAATGATTTAACCATAAAAATAGAATCCAATGTCAAGATTAATAGATTCTATCCTTCAGAATTATCCATAACACTTCTGTCCAAACTCACAGTCCAAAGTTTATAAGGAAGGTAAACACAATGAAGATCCTTTTTCCCACATAATAACTTGTGAATACCTTCATCATGTATTATTTTAAAACACTGTAACAACCTGAATTACAACAAAACCTTATTTATAACATTCAAGCTCCCTTATTCCTTATATAATACTAGATATACTCTTTATATCCAAAAATGTTGTATACTCCAACAATGATGAAATATACATATCATTAATCAGTTTCAACATAGTCAATAATATCCAATATAATTTATCCAAATCAATCATATTTTATTCCAAAATCACCACCTCAGAATCCGAATCATATTAAGGTTTATCGTTCTCTCAACCATATATTTTAAAAAAATTAACTTTTTATTGATCCACTTTTCTTGGTTCGACAAAATCTCAAGTCCTTAATGAAATAGTATTTCAGAACAATCCTTATATAGTTTATAATTCTTATAACATTTACAACATTAATACAATACTCAAATAACACAATAATTTAATAACAACATAAGAACTATTTTAATTAAACATCATCTTTGGTAGTATCATAGCTTTATTATTATCTAACAGCAGCATTTTGGGTATACTATAATTATTTTCACATTGATTCACGTAGTGTCCCAACTCCTTGTCGATGAATCAATGAACATTTGAAACCTTTTTCTTACCCTTTCAATCACGTAAATGGTGTCCTTTTTTCAACACATATCACAATCTCACATTCCATTCAAGAATTTATCATGGTGATTCTTTCCATAGTTATCAAAAAAGGTAAAATTCTTCTTTCCCATCATTCCTTTATCCATCTATCTCTCTTCCATCTTTTTCTTCCCTTGCTACACTTAAAATGCATAGGACTCAAAGAATACTTTTTTATATTATTAACACTTGATATTTTTTCTTAAAATGATGATAATATTTAGTAGACTATAACCCTTTTAAATGTTTTCTTAATACCATGAAATATATGATCCTTCTTAATCATTCAACCATGCATATTTCTAGAATTATCATCGTTCTGGGTGTTAAATGATTCATTTTCCATTATTTGATTGGTTATGTAAGTCATGTTTGTTATTAATAGGATGTATTTGATTAATATCTCTATTTATATGAGGTTCTTAAACATTATTTTTAATCATAAAATAAAAATTATTCTTTAATGATTACGATGGAGAATTAATCTCGTCTCGTTCATGGAGACGGTAATCAGTACGTACGCACGAGCAACAATATCATTATATTGATAGTGAAAGAGAATGTAATTTGATGGTATATCATATATAAAGAATCATAAACATGTCATATTTACTATATACATAAATTATACTGATTATTATACTCATCCAAATAATGAAGTGTTAGAATAAGAAAATACACCCCAGCATGGAGTCGGTAAGCTATACATACCCACGTATGGTGAATTATTCATTTATAGGATAGATAGAATAAATAAAATGGTTTTAACATATTTATAATAAACTCGTATTATTAAGGAGGTACTGGAGTTATTATTTTGGTATAGAAACAACAAAGAAAGAGGAAGTGCAAGAAGAAAGGAACTGGAAAGAGAGTGGTGAAATTATTACATCTTCTTCGGGTGTTTTCTTTTGAGTTGATAAAAAGGGCTCCTTAGGATTTATTTTTGATCAATGTAAGGAATTTTAGTTGATTTTTGGGAATATGGGATGATATTTTGTCTGGGATGGCTGATCCAAATGGCTTTGGAGATGTGATTTTGAGAGAAGGGGATGTGCCCTTTTATAAGAGGGGTGAGGGTCACTTTTAAAAAAGAATTAAATATTTATTTTTTATACAATCATATTCTCTTTATAATGACTCCAAATGAATTTATTTCAATCCATAGGTGGTTATGGTTCAAAATAATCACATCAAATAGGTTATAGGCAGGTTTAGGTTACCATTTTAACCTTATCATTTAGATTTAACTCTTAGTTAAATTGTTTAACATTTACCGTGTCTTCTTGTATTTTTAAATTATATGGTTAACAAATTTACTCTAAATGTCCAAGAGAACATCAATTGGTTCATTAATGACACACATAATATTAATTGAGTTCTTTTGCTGAACCATTTATTTTTTGGAAAATTATATCAACAAATAATATAGTATTTTTTTTAAATTAAATTATTCCAATTTTCACACTATTTGTTATTTTGTTTTAGTGAATGTCGTAACAACCTTATCACTTCGAAAAAAATTTATCTAATCAACCCTAAAATGTCATATTAACAATGAAAAATATTTTATATAATGAAAACTTTTAAATTATATTTATTTTTATATTTATAATTCCATTTTATTATTGTTTCATTAATAAGGTAATTACTGCATCATCATTGTGTGATAAATACATTCAAGTATTTAATGACTAAAAATTTTAAATAAAATACCATGATGTAGGAAATATTTTTATCTTTATATTTAATATTTATTGTATATATTATGTTATGTATTATCCTATATTATAAATGTTTTAGTTAATAAACAATGAATTTAACACTTTTAACTCTTCTTTAAATAAAATAATAATAAATGCCCTAATCTAATCCAAGGGGACCAAAAGGATCAAATTATATTTATGAGGTTTCTTTTGGTCGATTTACACTTATCTAATAGAATCAAGTCATGTGTTAGGGTAACTATAATATCATTTGTACCTTTAATTACACTATTTACTTTTAATTGTGGTAAATAAAAGTAAAAAGTTATTATTTACCAAAATTGTTTTCACCTTACTGAATCACATTATCCTAATTGATTTAAACAATTTCTCTTATTTTATCGAAATTCAACACACATTAGTGGTAAAATTATGTTTTATGCAAATTTTCTAACATGGCTAGAATGTGTGTAAAAGAAGTTAAAAAATTCAATAAAATTTTATACATCTATTTTTATTATAAAATGATTCAAATTAATTAAATAAAACTAATATATGTATTTTTTATCTATTATTATTTTAAAAAATTTATATAAAATAAATAATTATTTATATAAATAATTGATTTTAAACAAAAACACAATGGTTTTCACTATTCATAATAAATTTGAATGTTTTCAGAAAAATACCTAAAATTCACCATAAGCTTATTTTGATATTAAAAAATCAAAAAGGAAGCCTATTATACCAAATTAAAAACAATGAAGTTTAATATATTGATTTAATGTTAATTACCATTGTTAAAACAGAAAAAGTGGTGTTTTTTAAACAATGAACTATCAAACGATTGACATGTGTTTATATAAAATTTAAATGAAAAATTACTTATAATGACCTAAATTGTATTACATGATAAAAATATAGTCTAATTATACTTCAAAACAATTCAAATATATAATTTAACACTATAAAATATTTTGATTAAAAAATTTGTTTTCAATTAAAATTTATCATCTTTCACAATTCATCAAAATATGGAAGATATCATTAAAACACCAAAAAAATTACCCAAAATAAATATTTATGTCTCACTTCAAACTAAGAAGTTTATTTTTCCAAATTTAATATAAATGTGTCAGATATTTCATTTAAGAAAAACCACCATTAGTAGGAATTAAAAATTAATTTTTTTAAAAAACTTCCATTATCTAAAAAATTTTAATTTGTTCTTATATTATGTTTATGAAACACATTATATTGGTGTTAAAATTATATATAGCATATAAGATTTAAAATTCCGTTAATACTATTCATAACTGCTTTTCAAACGACTAGTTTGGTAAGATGAGGTGCACTTGAACTCGGTGTTGCATGTGGCACATGCGATTGAATTAATTTAATGATATACCGTACTATGAAATCATGGGGTGTATGTAACAACCCAAGCTTCCACTGTACGTTTCCCTTCGAATAATGCTATAGCGTGTGTTGTACGCAACCTCGAGCTCTAACACACACCACAACTAACTAAACTAGCCGTTGTGAATAGTAATACCTACTTTTTGAAATTTTATAAATTTTATTTATCAAAATGGACTTCATTTTTGGATTAGTAATATTGAAATTAGCCCATGTTGAATTTTTGGTATTTTTCTGAGAACTTCTAAATTTTTATGAATAGTAAAAAATACTCAAAAACTACTTTTTTAATCAAAAGAATTTATAGTGATAAATTATAATATTTAGTGGTTTTAAAGTATAATTAGAATATATTTTTACCATTTTATCCAATGGTGGTCATTAGAATTAATTTAACATTGAAATTGGACATAAACAATTGCCAATCTTTTGATATAAATTGTTTCTTAAAAACACGCTATTTGTTGTAACAGCAGGAATTAATTATAAAATTAATTAATACAACTTATATGTTTGGAATTTTGTAAAATAGACATCATTTTTGAATTCGGAATATCAATTATAGCTTAGGGTGAAATTTTGGTCTTATTCTGAAAAACTTCAATTTTTGATGAATAGTGAAACCACTAAGTGGTTGTTAAAAACTGATTTTTCGTTAAAATGAAATATTACCACTTCTGTGATTTGATTTTCAAAAATCCGACATAAATGGTTTTCATTAAGAAGTAAAATGTGGTTCAATGAGATTAAAATAATTTTTTGGTGAATAGTAACTTTTAAGTTCTTAATCGCGATTAGAGGTAATTAGTGTAGTTTAAGATAAAAATAATGTTTTAATAATATGAGATGAGCTTGACACTTTTCCTACTCCTATTGGATGAGTCAGGGCCGACCAATACAACCCATGGGTCAACTTGGGGACCCCATGGAGCCACTTTAGTTGGAAAATGACATTAATATATATTTATTTAATGTTAAAATTAAATTGACACAAACATGAGTTTTCTTACTAAAACAGTTTTTAAGTGGGGTTACACAGATCCAAATATTGACTATAAATATTCATTAGAAAGATAAAACGATTTACTACATCATATTATTTTTTTTTATAATTTTTAGACATTAAATAAATTAAATTATTTATGACATCATTATGATGCAGTAATGAACTCATTATTTAACGATTTTAATAAAATGAAAAGATAATGTAAAATACAAGGCTTACAGTTGTCCAAAGCCTATTGGATGACGAGATTTAGAACCCTTATCACGTTAGACACGAATTATATAAGTTTGGGACCTTTAGAATCCGAAAAGCATTGTATAATAATGTAACATTTCAATCTTTCCAAAAGAGCCCCTCCTCTCCACTTATAAAAGTCCCCCACCTCTCCCACCTTATTCACACTTCCAAGCCTTTTGGTTCGGCCAAACTCTGCCCAAATACTCTCCCAACTTCTCTCCCTTCATCCTAGAAGCTTTACTTTATTCAGAAATCCATCCTAAGGAGTCCTTTTGATCAAATCAAAAGGAAGAACCCGAAGAAGAGGTAACATTTTCATCACCCTCTTTCAAGTTTCTTTCTTCTTCCACTCCCTCTTTGTTTATTATTTCAATTCTAAAATTATAACTCCAGTATCTTCTATATACTGTGATGTTATTATAAATATGGAACAACCATATTCAGTATTCTACCCATCATTTGAATGACATGTCACCATACGTGCGTACGTAGGGCTTACCGTCTCCACGTCGTGGTGTAATTGTTATTCAATATATTATTATTTATATGGGTATAATAATGATAGGTAATTCATGTAAATAATAAATATAACATGATAATTATTCTGTATATATGATACACTATCCAATTATATATTATTTTAATATCAAAATTATGATATTGTCGCTCGTGCGTACGTACGGACTACCGTCTCCACGAACGCGATGAGATTCATTCTCCGTCGTATCCATTCAAGTACAATTATCATTTGATGATTTAAAAATAATTTTTAAGGACATGATATCATTCTGGATATGAATAAGATACAACCTATCCATGAAAAACATGACTTACTTAACAAAACATATAAAAGAAAATGAGTAAGTTAACACCCGAAACAACGATAAATCTAAGATATTGTTAACAAAGCAATGTTAAAAGATCATATATGATATCATATGAATGTATATGATTCTTGTATAATTTAATAACAATTATTTCACCATTATACAGGAGGTTAACCTATCCCAACCAAGGAAAAGTACAAGGTAAGGGTTTACTTCACAACCTCTTCATTATCCAAGGTTGTTTATACATAATTATCTACTGGGACCTCGTTATCATCCACATCCATGTTTCACAAAAATGTATTTCAAAACATTTTTACTATTAAATGGAAAATGGGTTAAAGTCATTTATACCCTTAAACGTTTTTGAAAGGAATCTTACCGTCATTTTCCAAACAATGTACTTTTTGACCTTTTTGACAAATTTAAGGTAAGAATGTTTTTTTACTTATATGGCGAGTGCGGCTATTTTCCGCCATTATAACTTCGTCGAAGCTTTCCTAACAAGCTTATAAGAATATTTTCAAGGTAAATGTATTATTTTATAATTATGGGACTTTTAAATGATTTCAAAAAGGAGAGATATTTCTCTCAAATAGCTTTGATTTCATCCATGTCAACATCCTTTGATGGGTTTTATGTTTAATTGAAATTGATTTATGATACAAAACTTCCATTGAACATTTTGTGAAATATTTGACTGTGGATGTGTTATTTTATACCATCTATAGTTTATGGAGAAATTGTTGACATTTCGTATGCTAGTTTTAATACGAATATTTATGTTATGTTTAAACCTATTCATATGAGGAATGTATTGGACTTAATATGTGACGGGTGGAGCCCGCTATAGCTCATCGATGCATCGGTAGGTCTCATGAGACAACTAGATGTGGAATTGGCCGAGGCCCTTTCCCAATTTGATTTATGGTTTTGGCCGAGGCCTTAATCATTTTAGATGTCTTGGCCGAGGCCTTGAAAAAATGTTTCAGAATGTCTGGCATTATACATTCCCTCATTTTGAAAGTGGTTATTGATATTTCATGTGATTATTCGTCTAGTAGAATATCCATGTGAGCAAGTAATGGCATTATTTTATTTTACTTTTTCCATATTATGTTGAAGTTCAAGTTCAATAAGGCTTTTGTTTTAGTTATACATTGCCTTAAATGCCCATGTTTTCTTATAAAAGCTTCCGCAATATTGTTATCCTTACTGAGCATCTGAGCTCACCCCTTTCAATGTTTTAATATTTTCCAGGATGTGAAGAAGTGTATTATGACTGACTTGCAAGAATAGTCAGTGAGGATATGAGTGTGTAATATGAAGACCATGTTATTGTAGTTTGTTTACTTTTTGATGTAATGAAAGACTTATGAATGTATCTAGTGTTTCCAAGGCTACTAAACTAATCGGTCTTTCAAAACTTGATCTATTGTGATCATGCCAATGTTAAGAAGTAATGCACCGACTCTGGATAGCTGGGGTCGGGGCATTACAGTTGGTATCAGAGGCAGTTTAGTACTATCCTTGGAAGCTAGATTTAGATAAACTCTGATTAGAGCACATATCCCGAAGATAGACTTTGAGGATTAGTTTAGAAGAACATCCTAGAATTTTGGTATTGTAGAGATGTTGTGAGTTTTCCGAGAAATACATCCCTGTCTGGATACGAGCAGGTAGAGGTGGCTCTGGCACAGATGTACCTAGGGGTAAAACCCGAAAACACCGCTTTGATCTAGACTCAAACGGGAACTGGTGCACGACAACAGGCCTTGATGCACTCTTGGTTACGACACTCCCGGGGGATATGCTTTGGATAATATCCATTTTCATTACAAACCACTATGAAGGGTTACGAGTATATACTTCCTCAAAGAAAACATTTTTATAATTATGGATTATATCCATAATTAGTTCAATTTATGTTAAGTGTTTTACAAGTATGGAATTATGTATTTTTATTCATGAACTAATCTAGTTTATGCCATTATTTAGAAATGGCGCCTAGTGGAAGGAATGGAAACCATATCAATGCACGCACTCCGTGTAGGGATTTCCCTCCTGCTCAGGATAATTATGGTGGAGCTAGTGATACAACTGGTGTTGATCAGCTTCTCACCGTACTGGGACAACTCACACAGGTTATGAATAACAACCTTACTCTTATGGAGCACCCTGATCCGCAACATGGAGGATCAATGCTAGACCATTTCATGAGGCAACAACCGCCCACCTTCAATGGGAGTACAAATCTTATATTAGCTGAGCAATGGATAAATTCCTTAGAGAAAATATTCCATGCCTTGGGGAGTAGTGAAAGGGAGAATGTTGTCATGGCAGTTTACCGCCTCACTGTAGATGCTGATAAATGGTGGTCACTAATTCAAAACACAAAGGAAGATGATGAATTAACAAACATGGAATGGAAGGAGTTCAAAGAGTTGTTCTTAGAAAAATACTTTTCTCGAGACCATTGAGCGGATATGGAAAGGCAATTTCTGAGTCTGAGGCAGAAGGAGGATGAGAATGTCGCAAAGTATGAGGCTAACTTTACAAGGTTAGCAAGGTATGCTGCAGATTACATACGTAACCCAAGAATTAAGACTGATCGTTTCTTTGATGGGTTGAAACCATTTCTCCGTCGAGCTTTAGTATCACAAACCTTCTCTTCATACGAAGGTATTGTATCGTGCGCTATCAAGACGGAAAAGTAATTCTCTAAGTCTTATGACTTTAAATCAAAGCAAGATAAGAAGAGATCCACTGAAAACTCTGGGAAGGGAAATAAGTAAATAGGGAAGAAGGGTAGAAATGAATTTCCACCCTGTGATAATTGTGGTAGGAAGCACCCTGGTGCCTGTGTAAAAGGAAAAGGAGTATGTTACAAGTGTGGTGAAAAAGGCCACCAAGCTCATGAATGCAAGGGAAAGAAAGCGGCTGTCAACGTGGAATGCTATAATTGTAGAGAGAAGGGAAATTATGCAAATGAATGTCCTAAGCGTCAGGGGAACTTACCTCAGAAGAGGCCAAGGGATCAGGGCCAGGCTTATGCTATCACTACTGCTGAGGTGGAAGCTCCGAATGACGTGGTGGCAGGTAATTTAATGGTTTTCTCAAGTTTGTCAAATTCATTATTTGATTCTGGATCATCACATTGTTTCATATCTTCCCAGTTTTCTAAGAAAATTAGATATTTCCAATTTGATTTAACAAGGGAGTTGTCGGTCAAAACCCCTAAGGGAAGTATTGTTGCAACAATGTTTTGTCGATTAGTTCCCATTAGAGCACCTAAATGTTCTTTACCTGCTGATCTCATCGTCATACCCATGATTGAATTTGATATAATCATCGGTATGGATTGGCTTTCGGACCATGATGCAAAAATTTATTGTAAGAAGAAAGAGGTTACGATTCTTGATGATGATGATAAGGAACACCTTATCTTTAGATCCGAATCGTCGCCACATAATTCTTATCTAGATCCACCCCCAATAGCTCAACTGAAATCAATTATTGGGGAGGAAGAGAAGGAAATTACTGAGGGTGAGGAAAGGAATATTCAAATAGAGGATGTACCTATTGTGAGAGAATATGTTGATGTGTTTCCGGAAGATTTACCTGGACATTCTCCAGAACGAGAAGTTGAGTTTTCCACTGATTTAATTCCTGGATCAAGGACCATATCGAAGACCCCTTATAGAATGGCCACTATAGAATTAGTTGAACTAAAGAAACAACTAGAGGAATTGAGTAATAAGGGATTTATTCTCCCTAGAGTTTCTCCTTGGGGAGCCCCTGTTCTTTTTGTTAAGAAGAAATATGGATCTATGAGGTTGTGCATTGACTATAGGGAGATCAATGCTATAACAATAAATAACAAGTATCCCCTACCTCGCATTGATGATTTGATTGACCAACTACATGGAGCTCAATACTTTTCAAAGATTGACCTTCGGTCTGGATACAATCAGTTGTGTGTGAAGAAGGAAGACGTTCCAAAGATAGCATTTCGAACAAGGTACGGGCATTACGAGTTTACAGTAATGCCTTTTGGATTGACTAATGCACCCTCTGTTTTCATGGATCTAATGAATAGAGTTTTCAAGGAATATCTTGATGAGTTTGTAGTGGTATTTATTGATGATATCTTGGTATACTCCAAAAGCCACGATGATCATGAAAATCACTTACGCATTATCCTGAAGACCCTTATAAGACATGAATTATATGGGAAATTTAGCAAGTGTGAATTCTGGCTTCATGAGATTTCTTTTCTTGGCCATATTGCCTCTAAGGATGGAATTTCCGTTGATCCTTCTAAAACCATGGCAATCCAAGAATGGCCAGCACCGACAAGTATAACGGAGGTACGCAGTTTTATTGGTTTAGCAGGTTATTATCGACGTTTCGTCCATAATTTTGCCAGATTGGCTAACCCATTGATAAAGCTCACACGTAAAGGGATTAAATTTTTCTGGACAAAAGAGTGTGAAGAATGTTTTGAAGAACTAAAGAGAAGATTAGTCAATGCCCCTGTATTGACTCTACCATCGGGGTGATGGGTTTGTAATTTATAGTGATGCATCGAACAAAGGACTCGGTTGTGTCCTTATGCAGAATGATAAGGTCATTGCCTATGCATCACGACAACTAAAAATTCATGAGCAAAACTATCCTACTCATGATCTTGAGTTAGCAGCTGTGATCTTTGCTTCAAATATATGGAGACATTACCTCTATGGCGAAAAATGTGAGATTTATACTGATCACAAGAGTTTGAAGTATATTTTCACTCTAAAAGAACTCAACATGAGGCAAAGGCGATGGCTTGAACTACTCAAGGATTATGATTGCACGATACATTACCACCCGAGGAAGGCAAAGAAGGTGCAAGATGCTTTGAGTAGAAAAGACCATGGAGTTTTGAATGTGATGAGAATTGAAAGGGATCCAATTTTCTTGGATCTAGTGAAGATGGACATGGGAATAACTATGGAAGGTGAAACATCAATGCTTTTTCAAATGGTTGCCAAACCATCATTACTAGAAAGGATTAAGAGTTCTCAGACCAATGATAAAGAATTTCAGAAGAAGATTAAAGGTGTGAATGATGGAATATTGAGGGACTTTGTGTATAAGGATGGAATTTTGAAATTCGGGAAGAGACTTTGTGTTCCCGATATACCTGATCTAAAAAGGGAATTGCTGGATGATGCTCATAGTTCCAACTTCTCTATACACCCTGGGAGCACCAAAATGTATAGATATTTGAAGGAACATTTTTGGTGGGACAATATGAAGAGGGAGATTGCTGATTTTGTGTCGAGGTGTATGGTTTGTCAACAAGTGAAAGCTGGAAGGCAACATCCTGGGGGAGTATTGCAACCTCTTCCCATACCTGAGTGGAAATGGGATAATATTATGATGGACTTTGTCATGGGACTACCAAAGACTCTTAGAAGGAATGATGCAATATGGGTCATTGTTGATCGACTTACTAAGTCAGCACATTTTCTGGCAATATGGGAGGATCTACCACTTGAACGTCTAGCAAGACTATATATTAATGAAGTTGTAAGACTTCATGGAGTACCCCTATCGATTGTTTCTGATCGTGATCCTCGTTTTACTTCAAGATTCTAGAAAAGTCTTCAAAAGGCCTTGGATACTGAACTTCGTTTGAGCACTGCCTATCACCCTCAAACAGATGGACAATCAGAACGAACTATTCAAACCTTAAAAGACATGTTGAGATCATGCTCTCTTGACTTTCAGGGTATGTGGGATCAATATTTACCATTGATAGAATTTTCCTATAACAATAGCTTCCATTCGAGTATTCAGATGGCACCATATGAAGCGTTATATGGAAAGAGATGTCGTACACCAACCTGTTGGGATGACGTTGGTGAAAGAAAACTTGTAGGCCCAGAACTGGTGGAGGAAACGGTGGAAAAGGTGAAAGTAATCCAAAATCACATCAAAGCAGCTCAAAGTAGGCAGAAGAGCTATGCCGATAATCGAAGGAAGGATTTGGAATTTCAAGTCGGTGATCATGTTTTCCTGAAGGTATCTCCCTGGAAGGGAGTCATACGTTTTGGTAAGAAAGGTAAATTGAGTCCCAGGTACATCGGACCTTTCGAAATTCTAGAACGAATTGGGGCTGTAGCTTACCGATTGAAAATGCCACCAAGTCTCTCCAAAGTTCACGATGTGTTCCACGTATCTCTGTTGAGGAAATACATTCCTGACCCAACGCATGTACTCACCTATGAGGAATTAGAACTGGAACCCGATCCTTCCTATTGTGAAGAGCCCGTCAGGATTCTTAATGTGAGGGAGATCAGGTGCTGAGAAACCTGACGACTAGTCTGGTGAAGATTTTGGGGAGAAATCATAAAATGGAAGAGGCAACGTGGGAACCTGAGAAATTTATGATGAAAAACCACCCGAGTATTTTTATGCAGTAATACCCTAGAAATTGCGAGGACGCAATTTTTTGAAGGAGGGGATAATGTAACACCCCAAGCTTCCACTGTACGTTTCCCTTCGAATAATGCAATAGCGTGTGTTGTACGCAACCTCGAGCTCTAACACACACCACAACTAACTAAACTTGCCGTTGTGAATAGTAATACCTACTTTTTGAAATTTTATAAATTTTATTTATCAAAATGGAGTTCATTTTTAGATTCGGAATATTGAAATTATCCCATGTTGAATTTTTGGTATTTTTCTGAGAACTTCTAAATTTTTATGAATAGTGAAAAATACTCAAAAACAACTTTTTCAATAAAAATAATTTATAGTGATAAATTATAATATTTAGTGGTTTTAAAGTATAATTAGAATATATTTTTACCATTTTATCCAATGGTGGTCATTAGAATTAATTTAACATTGAAATTGGACATAAACAATTGCCAATCTTTTCATATAAATTGTTTCTTAAAAACACGCTATTTGTTGTAACAGCGGGAATTAATTATAAAATTAATTAATACAACTTATATGTTTGGAATTTTGTAAAATAGACATCATTTTTGAATTCAGAATATCAATTATAGATTAGGGTGAAATTTTGGCCTTATTCTGAAAAACTTCAATTTTTGATGAATAGTGAAACCACTAAGTGGTTGTTAAAAACTGATTTTTCGTTAAAATGAAATATTACCACTTCTGTGATTTGATTTTCAAAAATACGACATACATGGTTGTCATTAAGAAGTAAATTGTGGTTCAATGAGATTAAAATAATTTTTTGGTGAATAGTAACTTTTAAGTTCTTAATCGCGATTAGAGGTAATTAGTGTAGTTTAAGGTAAAAATAATGTTTTAATAATATGAGATGAGCTTGACACTTGTCCTACTCCTATTGGATGAGTCATGGCCGACCAAGAAAACTCATGGGTCAACATGGGGACCCCATGGAGCCACTTTAGTTGGAAAATGACATTAATATATATTTATTTAATGTTAAAATTAAATTGACACAAACATGATATGTTTTACTAAAATAGTTTTTAAGTGGGGTTACACAGATCCAAATATTGACTATAAATATTCATTAGAAAGATAAAAAGATTTCCTACATCATAGTATTTTTTTTATAATTTTTAGACATTAAATAAATTAAATTATTTATGACATCATTATGATGCAGTAATGACCTCATTATTTAACGATTTTAATAAAATGAAAAGATAATGTAAAATCCAAGGCTTAGAGTTGTCCAAAGCCTATTGGATGAGGAGATTTCGAACCCCTATCACCTTAGACACGAATTATATAAGTGTGGGACCTTTATAATCCGAAAATCATTGTATAATAATGTAACATTTCAATCTTTCCAAAAGAGCCCCTCCTCTCCACTTATAAAAGGCCCCCACCTCTCCCACCTTATTCACACTTCCAAGCCTTTTGGTTCGGCCAAACTCTGCCCAAATACCCTCCCAACTTCTCTCCCTTCATCCTAGAAGCTTTACATTATTCAGAAAGCCATCCTAAGGAGTCCTTTTGATCAAATCAAAAGAAAGAACCCGAAGAAGAGGTAACATTTTCATCACCATTTTTCAAGTTTCTTTCTTCTTCCACTCCCTCTTTGTTTATTATTTCAATTATAAAATTATAACTCCATTATCTTCTATATACTTTGATGTTATTATAAATATGGAACAACCATATTCAGTATTCTACCCATCATTTGAATGACATGTCACCATACGTGCGTACGTACGGTTTACCGTCTCCACGTCGTGGTGTAATAGTTATTCCATATATTATTATTTAGATGGGTATAATAATGATATGTAATTCATGTAAATAATAAATATAACATGATAATGATTCTGAATATATGATACACTATCCAATTATATATTATTTTAATATCAAAATAATGATATTGTCGCTCGTGCGTACGTACGGACTACCGTCTCCACGAACGCGATGAGATTCATTCTCCGTCGTATCCATTCAAGTATAATTATCATTTGATGATTTAAAAATAATTTTTAAGGACATGATATCATTCTGGATATGAATAAGACACAACCTATCCATGAAAAACATGACTTACATAACAAAACATATAAAAGAAAATGAGTAAGTTAACACCCGAAACAACGATAAATCTAAGATATTGTTAACAAAGCAATGTTAAAAGATCATATATGATATCATATGAATGTATATGATTCATGTATAATTTAATAACAATTATTTCACCATTATATAGGAGGTTAACCTACCCCAACCAAGGAAAAGTACATAGTAAGGGTTTACTTCACAACCTCTTCATTATCCAAGGTTGTTTATACATAATTATCTACTGGGACCTCGTTATCATCCACATCCATGTTTCTTAAAAATGTCTTTCAAAACATTTTTACTATTAAATGGAAAATGGGTTAAAGTCAATTATACCCTTATACGTTTTTGAAAGGAATCTTACCGTCGTTTTCCAAACAATGTACTTTTTGACCTTTTTGACAAATTTAAGTTAAGAATGTTTTTTTACATATACGGCGGGTGCGGCTATTTTCCGCCATTATAACTTCGTCGAAGCTTCCCTAACAAGATTATAAGAATATTTTCAAGGTAAATGTATTATTTTATAATTATGGGACTTTTAAATGATTTCAAAAAGGAGAGATATTTCTCTCAAATAGCTTTGATTTCATCCATGTCAACATCCTTTGATGGGTTTTAAGTTTAATTGAAATTGATTTATAATACAAAACTTCCTTGAACATTTTGTGAAATATTTGACTGTGGATGTGTTATTTTATACCATCCATAGATTATGGAGAAATTTTTGACATTTAGTATGCTAGTTTTAATACGAATATTTATGTTATGTTTAAACCTATTCATATGAGGAATGTGTTGGACTTAATATGTGACGGGTGGAGCTCGCTATAGCTCCTCGATGCATCGGTAGGTCTAATGAGACAACTAGACGTGGAATTGGCCGAGGCCCTTTCCCAATTTGATTTATGGTTTTGGCCGAGGCCTTAATCATTTTAGACATCTTGGTCGAGGCCTTGACAAAATGTTTCAGAATGTCTGGCATTATACATTCCCTAATTATGAAAGTGGTTATTGATATTTCATGTGATTATTCGTCTAGTAGAATATCCATGTGAGCAAGTAATGGCATTATTTTATTTTACTTTTGCCATATTATGCTGATGTTCAAGTTCAATAAGGCTTTTGTTTTAGTTATACATTGCCTTAAATGATTATGTTTTCTTATAAAAGCTTCCGCAATATTGTTATCCTTACTGAGCATCTGAGCTCACCCCATTCAATGTTTTAATATTTTCCAGGATGTGAAGAAGTGTATTATGACTGACTTGAAAGAATAGTCAGTTAGGATATGAGTGTGGACTATGAAGACCATGTTATTGTAGTTTGTTTACTTATTGATGTAATGAAAGACTTATGAATGTATCTAGTGTTTCCAAGGCTACTAAACTAATCGGTCTTTCGAGACTTGATCGTTTGTGATCATGCCAATGTTACGAAGTAATGCACCGACTCTGGGTAGCTGGGGTCAGGGCGTTACAGTGTAACATTCTCCCATTCTTCAATAAATTGCTTCCTCGGAATTTGAAATTGTTCTTCAAAAATAAATGGTTAATAATAGAAAATTACCTTTGTCGAAAACCCAAATCATAAATTGGGATAATAAAAATTATTATTAATAAGAGGGAAAAGGAAATGAGAAAGTCATCACCAAATTATGATCTCAGTTAGAAGAAAAATGGTAGCAATTATAGACATATAATTGGTGAATGAATGTAAATATTTATAGGGGGTGATTGAGGTCATCAATCACAAACAAATGTAAAATTGAGGGCCTCAAAGCCATCAATATATGATGAATTAAAATATCATCAGCTAAACAAAACATTAATTATAGGGATTACACATATTTGGTTTTAAGATCCCTTAAAAATGATTAAGAATAAATTTATTCATAGAATAAGAATAAAACAAATATACATGACATGTAGAGTTTTATCTGCCAAAAAATTCCAAGCACAAACTCATCATTCACTTTAAAAGATAAACGAATTCCAAAATATTCTATTTATCCTAACCGTAATGGGTACAAAATAAAATGAATTTATAATTTTTTTCAGATTATTTAAAAAAAATCATTATACAAACTAGGACATCACATAGGCTAGTGGTAGGTGATGTACCCTTGTCACTCTTTAGTTGCTTGTTCAAGTCTCGCAGCCTTCCCAGATGCGACAGGTTGTTCTTCGACCTCTGGGTTGTCCTTTTTATGACAATCCAAAAAAAATCTCCAGAATTGATTTAACCGTAATAATGGAATCCAATGTCAAACTTAATTGATTCTAACCGTTAGAGTTATCCTAAATACTTCTGTCTAAACTCACAGTTCAAAATTTATAATAATGTTCATCAAAATAAAGGTTCTTTTTCCACATAATAACATGTGAATACCTTCTTAATGTATTATATTAAAACACTATAACACCCTAAATTACCATATATCCTTATTAATTACATTCATGCTCCCTTATTCCTTATAGAATACTGGATATATTCTTTATATCCAAAAATTTAGTAAACTCCAACAATGACGGAATATACAAACCATTAATCATTTTTAAGGCTGTTAAGAATATCCAATATAATTTAACCAAATCAATCATATCTTATTACAAAAGCACTACCTTAGTATTAGAATCATATTACAGTTTTTATTTCTCACAACTATATATTTTCCAAAATATTTAACCTGTTATTGTGTCACTTTTCTTGGATCCACACAACCTCAAGTACTTCATGAAATTGTACTGCATTACAATCCATTTGTACTATATAATTCCTAAAACATTTACATCATTAATACATTACTCAAATGAAACAATGCATTAATAATAATATAACAACTGTAATCATTCCTCCTCATCATCAGTAGTTTCATAACTTGAATATTATCCAATAGAAGAATTTGAGGTATTCTCTGATGATTTGGGAATAAATTCACATAGTGTCCCAAATCCTTACATATAAAGCATTGTACATTTGAAACCTTTTTCTTACCCTTGTAATCATGTACTTGGTGTCCATTTTATCCACAGTTATAACAAACACCCATTCCCTTCAAGCATTTACCAAGGTGATTCTTTCTGTTGCTTTCATAAATGGGAAATATCTTCTTTCCCCTCTTCCCTTTATCCTTAATTCTCTATTCCATCCCTTTCTTCACATGATTCCCATCAAAGGCATAAGACTTAGTGAATTAATTATTTATCTTATTAAGACATGATACTATTTCTTCATATGTTTAGAATATGTGGGACACTATTTCTTATTTAAATGTTGTCTTAATACCATGAAAGATATTATCCTTCTGAATCTTTTGATCAAGCTTATTGCTGGAATTCTCATCCTTTTTACTAGAAGCCATTTATAAAAAATGGAATACACCAGGTTAGTTTATGAATCTCAATGCATAATTTCAAACTTGTAAAACACGTAATGAAAAATTAAAAGATTCTGCATATAATCTATAATCGTAAAATTCTTTCTTTGAGGAAGAATTTACTCCTAAATCATTCAAAATGGATTTTAATGAAAATGTGAATTACCCTAATCATATCCCCCAAGAGTAGCATCAGAAAGAAAACATCTAGGCCCATTGTCGTGAACCAGGATACCCAAGGTCAATCATGATACTCCTTTTCAGAGTATTCACTCATATATACATTTGTGCTTAAGCCGCCTCTACCTGCTCGTTTCCAGATTGAGATGTCTTTCTTTGAAAATACACAAAATCTCTACATTACCAAAACTCTTGGAATTCATAGATACTAAATCACAAAGTATATTTGAGGGTAATTTTCTCTAATTAGAGTCTATCTAAATCTATTCCCAAGGTTGTTTCTAAACTTCTTCGGATACCAAATATAACGCCCTGACCCTAGAAGCCCAGATTCAGTGCATTATTTTAATACATTGGCATGATTACAATGAATAAATTCCTGAATGACTGATCAGTTTAGCATAATTGAAAAATAGATTACATACATGAAAGTTATATTACATATTAGAAAATAAAACACATCATAAATGATCCTTTGAGAATAAAAATTAAACCCCAAGAATAACCGCTCTTGTCAATCATAATACACTTCTTCAAATCCTTGGAAAATAAAACATAAGAAAGGGTTGAGCTCAGATGCTCAGTAAGGATTATAATATAGTAGAAAATTTAATAAATATGAATTAAAATTTAATGCAATTTATAAGACAAGAAAAGAGAAATAAACATAAAATTCTACAAAATATGGCCAATATAAATCAAATAGTGCCATTTACTTATTCACATGATTATTCTACTAGTAAAATAATCAAAAGAAATATAATTATCCAATTTCATAATAATGGAATGCATAATGCCAGACATAATAACCACATAGATCAGGTCTTGTGCCAAGACTAAATTTTTTCTTGTCAAGGCCTTCTACCAATAAACTAGTTTTTCTCTTGAGACCTACCGATGCATCGAGGAGCTATAGCGGGCTACACCCATCTCATTCTGTGTCCAATGCATTCCTCATATGAAGATATTAAAACATTACACAAACATTCTTATTAAAACTATCATACGAAATGTCAATACTTCAACCATAAACCATGAAGGGTATAAAATTAGCACATCCACAGTCAAAAATTTCATAACTCATTCAATATAATATGGAATATTGTATAATAATAAATCATCCTTAATCAAGAATAATATGCAGTAAATGATGTTGACATAGTTGAAAATGATCAGTAAATTTTTTTGAGAGAAATATCCATTTTTGTGAAATTTTATAAGTCACACATTTATAATGGAAGTCTTTTAAAAAATATTTCTGAATCCAACTGTCCTATACCACTTTTAATCTTTCCAATATAATTTACATTTTAAAATAATCATGTCCATAAAAATAAATCCTTAAAACCATTTTGAAAACACGGACATTAAAGAGAAATAATTAGAATAATAAATATTTAAAACATTTAAAATGATTTTTTAGTTAAAGAGCACCTTAAAAGAGTAATTTTGAAATTTATTTTATGAAACATGGACATGGATAATAAATATGTCCCAAAAAAAATCTCAGATAATAATGAGATTGAAGAATTAACCCTTACCTTGTAATTTTCCTTGGTCGAGGGTATGTTAACCTCTTGTATAATAGTTAAATCATTGTTATTAAATTATACAATAACCACATATAGAAATATGATACCAAATATGATCTTCTAGTATTTAATTGTTTATAATATTTTAGTAGTATCTTCATTTATGGTGTTCACTGATTCGTTTTCCTTTATATGATTGGTTACGAAACCCATGACTGTTATGAATAGGATGTATTTGATTCATATAAAAAATTATATTATGTTCTTAAACATTATTTATAATCATAAAATGAAAATTATTCTTGAATGATTACGATGAGGAATGAATCTAATCCAGTTCGTGGAGATGGCAATCCATACGTACGCACGAGTGAAAATACCATTATATTAATGGTGAAATCGTATGTAATTGGTTGTTATATCATATATACAGAATAATAAACATGTTATAATTATTATTTACATCAATTATACTAAATATTATACCCATCCAAATAATTATGTGTTTGATTAACAAACTAGACCACAACATGGTGATGGTAAGTCGTACGTACGCTCGTATGTTGACTTGTCATTTATAGGATGGATAGAATAATGAATATGGTTGTACCATATTTATAATAACCTCACAGTAAGTAAGGTGTAATAGAGTTAATATTTTGGTATGGAAACAACAATGAAAGTGAAAGTGGAAGAAAAAAGAGAACTTGAAAGAGGGTGGTGAAATTATTACCTTTTCTTCAAGAGTTTCCTTTTGAGTCGATTCAAAGGGCTCCTTAGTTGGATTTCCGATCAAAGTACGGACTCTAGGTTGATGAGAGGGATGCTGGGAGTATATTTGCGTAGGTTTTTTCCAAGACAAATGGCTTTGGAGATGTTATTTTGAGAGAAGGGCGTGTACCCTTTTATAATAGGGGTGAGGGTCACTTTAGAAAAATATTAAAATATTAATTTATTATACAATCATATTTGGTTTATAATTGCTCCAAATTAATTTATTTCAAACCTCATGTGTTTATGGGTTAAAATACACTCAAACAATATTGTTTCGACTATTTTAGGTTAATATTTTAAATTACCATTTAGATTTAACTCTTAGTAGAATAGTTTATCTTTTATCGTGTCTTTTTATATTCTTACACTATCTGGTTAATAAACATACACTAAACTTCCAAGTGAACCTCAGGTGGTTAATTAATGACCTATATGATTTTATTTAAGTTTTTTTCCAAACCATATATTTTTTAAAATATTATATCAACCAATAATATAGTATTTTTAAAAAAAAATTAATCTGCGTCAATTTTAACACTATTTGTTATTTTGTTTTTGTGATAATCATAAAAATGTTATCACTTCGAAAAAAAATTATCTAATCAACCCTAACATGTCATATTAACCTTGAAAATTCATTTATGGCATCAAAACGTTTAAATTATATTTATTTTAATATTTATAATACAATTTATTGGATTCATTCATTAATAAGGTAATTACGACATCATCATTGTGTCATCAATAAATTTAATTATATAAAGTCTAAAAATTATAAATAAAATACCATGATGTAGGAAATATTAATTATATTTCTAATGAATATTTAGAGACTAATTTATCTTCTATATCACCATATTTTTAAAATGGTTTAGTTAATAAACATCGAATTTAGCACTTTTATATCTACATTAAATAAAATAATAATAAATATCGTTATCTAATTCAAGTGGATCAAAAGGATCATATTTTATTACTAAGGATTTTTTGAACGAATTACATTTATCTAATAGAATTAGGACATGTGTTAGGAAAATTATAATATCATTTTTACCTTTAATTATCCTATTTACTTTTAAACGTGGTAAATAAAAGTCAAAAGTTACATTTCATAAAAAAATATTTTCATCTTATTGAATCAAATTTTACTTACTAATTTCAATTGTGACTATTAGATTTTTTACATTCAAATCATTGAAGTGGTAAAATTATATTTTATGCTAATTTTCTAACGTGCCTAGAAGGTGGGTAAAAGAACTAAAAAAATTAAATAAAATTTTATACATCTAATTTTATTATAAAATGACTCCAATTATTTACATAAAATTAATATAGGTGTTATTTTTCTATTTTTACATTAAATATATTTATATAAAATAAATAATTATTTAAATTAAAAGTCTATTTTAAACAAAAACACTGTGTTTATTCACTATTCATCAAAAAATTGAAAGATTTCAAAAAACTACCAAAACATCACCCTAAGTTAATTATGATAATCCGAATTCAGAATAGAAGTCTATTTTACCAAATTAAAATAATAAAAGTTCCATATATTAATTTAAAATTAATTCACATTCATAAAACCAAAAGGCGGGGGTTTTAAAAAATAAAAAACTATCAAAATATTAACATATGTTTATGTCAAATTTAATTTAAAATTATTTATAATAACCTAAATTGAATTAAATTATAAAAATATAATATATTTATACTTAAAAACCATTCAAATTTATAATTTAATACTATAAATTATTTTGAATAAGAAAGTTGTTTTCAATTTAAATTTATCATCTATCACTATTCATCAAATTATGAAAGTTTTCAGAAAAACACAAAAAATTTAGCCTAACTAAATTTTTATGTCCCAATTCTAAATAAGAAGTTTATTTTGTCAAATTTAATATAAAATTATAAGATATATCCCTTAAAAATCCCTATTAGTAGGTGGTAAAATTTCATTTTTGAAAAATACTTCCTTTATCTAAAAAATTGATTTTTTCTTATATTATTTCGTTGAAACACTTAATATTGGAGTTAAAATTATATATAGTATATAAGATTCAAAATTCAGTTAATACTATTCATAACCTATTTTTGAACCGCTAGTTTGGTAAGTTGTGAAGCGCTTGAACTCAGTGTTGTGTGTAGTGCAAGCTACAAAATTACTATAATGAGATAACATATTATGAAATATTAGGATGTTACACTCAGGAATGGCATCACCGAGAAATTTTTTTTGCTCATGCATTATTTTAACTAATTAGTTTTCACACTTGGGTGAGTAATCCACATTTATTCATGGATATGGTTTCCCTATTTATTAAAAAGAATGGAATCCCTATTTATTCATGGGAATGGTGTCCCCATTTATTCATAGGAATTGAGTCCCTTTATGAGTTGTGATATTTGACCATGGCGCCCCTAAACATTTACGCCACCTGGGCATGGATTCCCTCATAATTTATGATATATGTCCATGAAACCCCTTTGGAGTACGGTTTTCAATAATGGAATCCATTTTCATTATTTGAGACTTATACTACAATCTATGGAATCTAGAGTTGAAAATCATGTCCCAAAGAGTAGTAGAATTGATATATACAACTATAAAACTCATTTAATATATATACTATACATAAATACACACACATATATTACTATTTTCACATAGTTTGAGGTGTTTTGACTTCGGTTGATGTAGATATTGTCAATCAAGTGTTAATTTAGGAACCATATTCTATCTTTTTTGAATTTATTTATTAATGTTATAAAATTAAAACTAACACATTTTTTGTAATTTATACTCATGGAATAGATAGATTTAGAAACCATTGGTGGTCAGCAATAGAATATATCTCAAATGTAGTTTGGGCCTCCATTGCACTGGGGTACTAGAACAACCATAGTGGTTGTAGGATCAGGTTATGGATCAATATTTTTTTGATGTTTTCATGTCATGTTATGGTTATTTGATGTTGGATGTTGGGAGAAAAGTATTTAACCATAGATGGGGATTCTCATTGGTATTTCTATTGAGGTATTTTATAATTTTCATTGTGTACAATTATTTGTTGCGTACTATATATCATTTTCATATACGTTGTTGTGTTACATGGTAATGCATGGTTGTATTACTATTTTCTTTTCCAAGTTGTTTTATTTATTTCTCATACATGTACTTTAAACTACATCCACTGTTGATTTATTATTATACATTGTTGAGTTTCTCATATCATGAGGGTATCACCTCTCCACCATACCATCATTTTATCCTAGATTCTATCCAAGAGCCTCTCGGATATGAGGTGGCACTCATGAGGTCATGTGACTATCTGGATGAGGGTCCCATTTCAATAGATCTTAGTTTGGGACATTTAAATGTGGTATCAGAACCATTTTTAACGTTTTTCATACTATTTTTGGTATGGTTGAATGGAGAGTATCGATGTGTCGATACATTATAAATAACTATTTCTTCATGACATCAAGCCATTAATGGGGATTGATATATATGTCCATGGATGGTACTATGGTTTCTACTATTCATGATTATATTTGACTATTATTTCACCTTTAGTGATTGGTTTTCTGTTATCTAGTTAATGTTATGTGAGATTTATTGTATTTTTCATTTTTCCAATTATAGTAAGGAAGTATTCCTACATTCAACATTATAGGAAAATAGAGATTCAAATGAAATACATATTCCATGCCATGTAGGATTCATTACATGAATTACAGATACATGTTGGATTGTTCATGTCTGATTTCATAGCATACTCATCTGCAAACCCTAATTAGGTAATTATTCCGCAGCATTCCCTATAAAATATTCATACGTAAATTTTATTTATAGTTATGTATTTCTTGAGGCCTTTCTATTTCATGATTTTTGCTAATTCATAGATATTATTGGTTATTAACATTTTAGCACAAAACTAAACAGTGTTTTATTGTATATCTTGACGGATGCACCATAGCTAACCAATACATAAATGATTGAGCCATGGATTATTGGTCTGAATTCATGAAACATTTAATATTATAATTAAATTAGTGAAAATAATTTTTTTAATGTGTATGGGCCATTATAAATTGTGAATGGTAAACCGTATAATCAATCCATTAAATATGAATTTATATATAAAAAAATCAATGGTGACACCCAACTATGGATAAATGAATTCAATTTTTAATTTTTAATGGATTATACAATTACAAAATGGGAATGATAATTCTTTTTACTAAACCATGGTTCTTTTATATATATATATATATATGCAAAATTTTAATTCTTAAAGAAAAATCATTCATTATGAAGGGTTTCACCTATAATACTTGAGCATGATAACACATATGACTCAATTTCTAAATTCATAACTAGACACATGTAGTACAGTTGGGATGGCTTGTTATGAGATACACCCATTGAGGGTGTTTTAAAATCCTAAATAAACTAATGAGACCCTTGTAGGTTTCCCATACATTTTATTCTTTAGTATATAACATCATGCGGGTATGATTGTGTTAAATGGGAATGTTATTTAAAATATCTATAGAAAATTATAGGGAGTAAATATACATTTGTGGTTGAATACCTATCTAAAAGTCCACTATAATTTATAATATAACATTTATCAACTATTGAGATATATTTATATAATGTTTTTGTTACAAAAAAATACAAACTACAAATTCAAGGCTATTTTTATCTTTTGATTGGAATTTATATTTTATTAAACTATTCTTTGTTCTGAGAACCTTATAGGAAAATAGATTAGATAAAAGTACTTTATATGATATATTTCTAATACTATTATCCCTTATCATTTAAATAAGCAATATTTTGAGGGTGGTTCTATATAAATTTAGTTTTTTTCATTATTGGTATAAATGGAATGGGAATGTCAGAAAATCTCGTGTACTTATTCTTCCTTCTCTAAAATATAAAATATTTGTGCTAGGGACTAGAAATAATTTTTGGAATTAATATAGTTTCAATATTGGCACCTTGTGTTAAAAAGGAAAGGGTGATCCCTATTGTTTCAGTTACCATAGATCATAAATCATTGTTAAATGATGTGATTCTTCTTTTGATCGTAGGATCTATTCAGGAGTTGTTGTCTTGAGTAAGAATTTTAGATTCTAAAAAAGACCACGGTTATATGAATGTTAATGAAGTATTTTCCACATTCATAAGGTAGTGAGAATGAAGTAATGATCAAATTCATCTATTTAAACATTACTATGTCCTGGCCATCCTCTGAATAGGTTTTGCGACACTTCATCTTATTTAATGATCGAAATATCAGAAGGTTGTCTATTAGATTCACAATTATATTGTCTTATTTGAATCTGGGATAAGTCAATCATATGGGAAATGAGATACTGCATTAAATTAGTCAGATATTACTATAGATCGTATAAAATTATTTGTTATTATATTGATGTATCCACATTGTAATATGCATTGATACACGTCGTATCGGTCGAGATTGTAAAATAAACTAATGAATAATATATGTTTGGTGGTTCTGGTCAAATCCATGATTGGTTAATATATATATTCTCTGGTCATATATATAATAGAGTTACATGGGATTCAAAATATGTTTGACTCAAGCTAATTGTTTGGACGATGTGGTGAAATAATCTTCTATTGTAACATAATTATTTATTTTTGTTTGGACTATATTCCTAATGCTAAGGACACGTGTGATCATGTCATAGGAGATTCTCATGAATACATCTTGGGTAAATATTATATAGTGCAATTTTAGGAGGTTGATTTCCACATCTTTTCTAGGAATCTATTTTCAAGAGTGTGTTGTCCATGTCCATGACCCATGTTCCTGGTAGATTTAATGTACACTTTGGAAATGAATTTTCTGTCATTAAATAATCATTGGGACTCTGTTATGGTTGGGAGAATAACATATAATCTATTGATATTTTCCTTCCCACTAAGGGGAGCGTTACTATAAAATACCATTTTGAAATGGTCACCATTTCATTTAAAATCTAGTGGGGATAATAGTTCTTGTTATCTTGTCCAGGAGACGATGCTTGATTTAAAACCCAATTATGGGTTTTGATGGATATTAAAATCTACATTAAGGTTAAGGGTTCATGAGAAACCTAGATTTCCTAAAACTTATTAGGATTTTTAGTGAATTAAATGTAGAATAATGATGAAATGGATGAATACTTTGACAACATTTGAGTACAATATGAGTTGTGAATAGACAATGGTGGTTGATTTTTTAATCAATGAAAAAATTACATATAGTAATTCATCGTGGTTGGTAAATGATGAAACATAAGCCACTAATGTATATATTTTCAATTGAAGTCATCAAGTGATGTTTCAAATATTCTCTTCATTTGTATTTGGATATGGATGGGGGTAAGCCATGATGGGAACTGCATCTTGAACATGATGGGAGTATAGATAAAATTTAATAGATATTTGAATATAAGCTATGATAGTGAATGAATTTAAATACCTCTTATGATAGAATAATAGACTCGTATCAAATTCTTACTTGGGTAGTGTTGTTAAACATTGATGCATGGATTGTTTTGAGTGATAGGATTCTTCCCATGTAGAATTGGATTGGATTGATCCATGGAGAATAATTGATTCATTGGATCGATGATGAATATATATAACTCCATTGGGATCAGTTAGTTTTTTAAAATTTGAAATGTTTTGGTTGGTTTTAATGTTTCACTTGTATATGCTGATGTGTGGACAACCTAGGATGAGATCCATGGACTCATGTGTTTTATTTTGAGGTTACCTCATATGTTGATTCATTTATAGATGATATATTTTGATCATGGTAATTACAGGGTGATGGATAGAGAATGCACCCTTGATTGAGGGGTGGCATGACGACCTAAATTATTGTTTGGGGATAGAAATGAAAATTGAAGCTAGTTATAGGATTCAGTGAAATTTCGTGAAAACAAAAATTATACCTTGGAGTAATGACCTTCTGATCATGTTTTGGACTAATCGTAATATGATGTAAATAATATTTATAGATATATAGTTAATAATTTCTTGAATTTCATTCCTGTAGTTCATCTAGACGATGTCATTGATAAATTTCTTCTAGTATATCATTATGATAAAGAAATTTTAGTTAAAATATTTTTTGGGGATTTCCATTGCTCGAACTAACAAAATAAGGTTACTTTTTGGACATTTTATCTACCTCAAAAACATTCCAAAGTCCATCATTGGTACACTAATGGAATTCATAAATAGGATATTCAATTTTTTGGATCACCATGAACCAAAATTTGACGTTCAAATATAGAAACTAATATGAGAAGCAACATAGGCCCATTGATGATATAGAAGAATATGTGGAAATATATTAGATTAAATGGATATCAGTAAACCATGACTCAATATTCTGTTTCAAACATGAAAATTTTATCGAGATTCAATAAATTGTGAGTTTTATATTTTATGTTATGTGTATAGATTTGTTTAGTGTTTGCAATAGCAACATGATGGTTTATAATAACATTATGAACTGAGAAGGTCTGGTTTTTTCTTTTCCCCCAAGACCTCTTGGGGATGAGAAGCTCCTTGTAGAGAATATTGTAGTTTCATGTGATTTTAGACCATTTAAAATTCCAAGGTTATTTCAAATTTATCATTTGGTGGATTGGTTGAATTATATACAAAGATATCGAATGTAATTCTATTCATTGGGTTATCAATGGTTCCATTTTAAAGGGTTTTACGGCCATATAAGAGTGTTAAGTGTTTGGACGGGTTGTGTTAGTGTTGGGTAATGTGAAATTTGTTTTGCAGAATCATACTAGGGATCATGATAGGTACACCATCTATGATAACCATGCAGTACTACCCCACGTCCTATTTTTATAGGGACATGGTTTGATTAAACCATCCAGCCCTCATAGTTAAACCATTTTGAATGAGATAGGGGACATTAGGTGTCAAATTGATTTTTCTAACCATTCGAGAGGAGTAATAAGACTATGGGGTGTCTATAGAAATATTTATAGTTGATAGGCATGGTATATACATTTTTGGGATTTTATGAGCCTACCCTACACCCTTTGTGACACTTTGCTGGTGGCACTACATGGTTTTAAAAACACATGGTGCAAAAAACATGTAGTTTATAAAAGGATATAATATTACAGTTTTACCCTCTTCTCCTTAATGATTTCTATTCCCATTTTCCTACGTTAATCTCCTAGGGAGCACTTCATGTTCCCAACTGCTTCTACTATCTTCACATAGTGGATCCCCTTCATCCAATGTGTAAATAAAGCATTGTTGGATGAGTTGGATGCACATAAATGATCCAAAACATTGTCTTTATACACTGATACTTTTTTGATACGTAGTGAGAACTATCTTTGTGTGAGATAATTCAGCCCAGTTTCCTAATTTTTTTCATTTCATTTATTTCTCTTATACTAGCTCAAATATAATATGGATATTAGATGATTGGAACTTATTAGGATTTTGGTAGGTCTTCTAT
This sequence comes from Viscum album, assembly GCA_963277665.1. Classification (NCBI taxonomy): domain Eukaryota; kingdom Viridiplantae; phylum Streptophyta; class Magnoliopsida; order Santalales; family Viscaceae; genus Viscum; species Viscum album. Next base: position 326,485,391 of record OY728156.1, read on the forward strand.
GTATTTCCAGCAATGTTTCATTTATTTATAAAATGAACCATTGTTCAGTATACCAAATTCTCTATATTTCTCCATTTAAATTTGAATTTATTTATGTTGAACTAAATGCCTTAAATTTAACATCAAATATTATTATAATTGAACATTTTTACATTTTTAACCTCAAAATGAACTACCCCGATTGGGCGGGTAACCTAAATACAACATCCATAATTCATTATATTTGGAATTAAATGAACTATGTGGGTATGAACGACAGACATATATTATATTAATTATTTATTATATGATAGATCCATCCATCATAAAATAAATGGTTATCTATAATTTAGTAGGATACTTAAGGAAATGGCTCACACTTTTCCTTGAATGAGATATTAATTTAAATTGTTGGATTCATCATTATTAAGTGTGTTGTTAAATGGAATCAAATGAATTGTTTTTAGATGGTAAAAATGAGACATATCATGATGAGAATTGTTGGAATAAATGTATCCATCTTCTCTCACGATATTTAAAAATATGAAATTGTATAATTGTATTATGGAATAATAAATGGAATCGAACATTCCATTTCCTTATTAATTTACTATAAATTATATGAAAATTGTAAACTAATTGTATTGTGAAATGGCATGTTTAAGAACATGACCACTTATTTACTCTTACTAATTAAATTAGTTACTCATGAATAGAATCCTCTAATTAATTATGATACTAGTGATATAACCCACTAATTTACTATAATATTGTATCATGTAATCCCCCAGTTAAATTTGATAATTTGAAATCACACCCACTAAATAATTATGATACATTGTCTAGTAATCCCTAATAATTCATGGTCATGCATTCCCAACATATTCATTGTCATGGAATAATATTATAAATTGTGATATTTATGCATGCCATAAAATCATGATAATTTTATTTGGGCATGGTGTCACTCTTGAGTTATGATTCTCATACATAGGGCCCCTCATGATTTATGAAACATGGGAAAGGAAACCTCTATTGATTATGATTTTTCTGATTGAATCACATGATATTCTATTCGACTTATACTACAATCCATGGAAGCATTATTTACATCATGTGTCCATGATTATATAAGTATATATATATATATATATTCTTTTATATGTCACTGCATATATATAACATACATATATACAATTATATATACTAGTTTTAAGATATTCATAAATGTTAATGAATAGGTTGGATTAAATATTATTGGATAGGTGACCAATTAAGAATTTATTCCATCTCATTTATATTTAGTTATTAATATGGTTGTATTATAGCGACACACTTTCATATTTTACACTCACCATTTGGATAGCAAAATACATTGTTAGTGGTGACCTATGTAGTATATATCACACGTTATTTTGGTATCCATTGCACTATGGTACCCTGGTAGTCCTCATCGTTCCGTGACCACGTTATAGATCAATCATTCTTGCTGTTTTATTGAAATTTTTTGGTTCTAGTCGATGTGAGTTTATAATCACATGCCAAATCTAAATCATAGGTTTCTCATGGAAGTATCCCATGGATATTTTTTCATTACATTGTGTGTTTTTTTGTGTCACATAATGCATGTCATTTTTTATGTTGTATCTTTACAATGATATGAATTGTTTTATTATTATTATTGTATACGGTGTTTGATTAATTATTATTTAATTTCTTTTATAATTCATTCACTGATGATTATTTATTTCTATACCGCATTTCTACTCTAATCATGAAGGAATAGTGTCCCCACTATACCATATTTATAAACTCACTACTAGTTACAATACATTAGCATATAGGCAGTGCATATTGCACCATGTGACAGACTCAATCAGGGAACCAATTCTTTCTCCCCCCAGGATGGGATGTTATATCCAGGGATTATTTAGTTACATATTTTCCTTTATCAGTTCTCTTCACAATTCTATGAAGAAAATATTTTCTTTTAATTTTTTCCTTATCATTTAGTGGGGTTTTTATGCCATTGTCAATGAAATGTTCAATTTTTTAGGACTCATAAAATCCACTTTGTTACTTTTGGGGAATCAACATCCCAAAACATTTATAAAATGGTTCCCAATATTGATTCCTAAAAAAGTTTCATAAAATATTATCATCGAAAGGGACTATTTATGAACCCCCTATATAAAGTGGTGAAATTAAACACATATTAATTAAATATATATATTTAGTTACGTAAAATTAAATTATTCATATATCAAATCATTAAACATAACCACTATATGATTATTCGATATAGATCCTTCAAACTAGTGATTGAATGGTTTTCAAGCTTGTTTAACAAATTGAAATAATATTTTTCCGTTGTTTTAATAAATTTTTACTTCCTAAAACCTCAAATTAGAAAATATCTCATCATGATAGGCCATATTTCGAAGAGTAATAAATGAATCTATACTAAAATTTTCAAATACAAGGGACATACAAGAAAATACTAGTCTGAATATTTTTTTGTACTGGACCATCCACTTATGTTATAGTTTCGGCTTAGAATGAGATGGTGTATTCCAATCCACTTGGGTTTTCTACCATTTGGTGACAACATTAGTAAGATTATATTTTTATTCTTAACCCTTATATTGATTCTGTTATAAATAACATTTATAAAGATATATTATTATTATTATTTTGAAATTCATGAAAATTACATATATTTGATTTTATAATGATAATAAGATTATGTTATAGATCATTATTCTAACCCAAATTAACTCTCATAGGTTGAGTGTGTAAAGACCCATAAAATTCAAGGGAAATTTTTTTCTTAATTTTCTTTAGAATTTTACAAGAGCGCGGTTTCAGACGGCACCTGATTCCGAGGCCCGGAGTGCCCGGAATTAATTTCCGAAGTTTGGCTCGGGTACGTTCAGTGAACGAACGAGCGGGAATTTCTAACTTTTGTTATGGTGCTCGGAATTGAAATCCGACGGCACCGATGAACTCACAGCGCCGATATTCGCTTAAAGAGACCTTTTCGGGAGTTGCGTTTGTTGCGGGCTGAAAGTTAGTTTTGGGGTTTTTTTTAGTTTGAGTTAAATAAAATTTGTATAGAACAAATTTTATTATAACTTGTTAAAAACCTACCAAAGGGGGTTGGAAGTGGGACCCACACCAACTTAACCTCCCTTTGGAGGATTAAGTGTGGTGGGGCCCACACGAACCCCAACCTTTTCAACTCCCCTCTCTCCCTCTTAATGGCTTGACAAGTTAACTTCTATTTAATTATACAATTCATGTATATTAAATAAGTGAGTTAATTTTGGAGTTATCCATTTTGAATTTCAAACCTTTGAAATTCTAGTGTGTTATGTGATAATAAAATAAGATGTTGTCTTATTTTATTTTTGGTTGAATGGTTTGTCTTCTTGAGAGGTGGAGAGCATCATTTTCTTCTTCTTCTTCATCTCTGACGAAGATCACGAAGAACGCTCAACTTCAACGAAGAACGCAAAGAACGCCGTTCTTCAATGAAGGACTTCTTCGCCGAAGAACACGGTCTTTCCGTGACGCCATATCCGCGACGTGACGTTCTTCTTCCGCATCATCTTTTCCGCGACGAACGCCATCGACAACGACTCTTCCTCCGACGTCAAAGGAATCGACACCGATATTCCACGACTCCGTCAACGTGCGACTATCAAGGTAAGGGTTCTTGAGTTCGTTGTTTCCTTTTTATTTGACTTTCCTCGAGACTTGACGTAGAACGCTCAAGTTCCGACGAAGAACGCCGCTCCGCTCTTCTTCGTCTTCGGTGTCAACGAGAGAGAACACCGCACCTTCCTCGGACAACCTTCGTCGGCGTACAAGGATTCGCCAACGATGTGCCTCTTCGGACGCGCCTCTTCGTCGTTGAATTTGACGAACGACGACCGCGTCGCCCGACCTCCGCGACGTCGTCTTCCGCGGAACGTAGAACAATCTTCGATCCTTATACCAAGGTAGGGGTTGTTGTTTAATTCTTTAATTATTCCGTTTCTTGCTCGTGGATCGCATGTCTACGTGAGGCTTTGAAATAATTTATTTAAGTGTTATAGTTAACGCGAGGGGGGCCGGACCGCACGAACACGGCCGAACCCCCCCTCCATCGTTCTTGTTTAATTCTTGCGGTGGAAGCAAAGTGGCGTGGTGTCGTCGCACCACGCGGATTACCGTACGTTTATTTTTACGCGGCGCCGTCGCGCCACGCCGGGGTAGAAACTTCAAGAACGCGACGCCGTCGCGCCGCGTTGAAAAGAATCAAAGCACGGAGAAGGGGCGCGGTGCCGTCGCACCGCGCCGGATGACGAACGCCGCGGCCGGTTCCGGGCCGCGGCGGGACGAGGAGACCGCGGCCGGTTCCGGGCCGCGGCGGAAGAGAAGACCGGCGGCCGGGCCGTCAGCGTCGGAAGTCGAAGGCGGGACCGGAATTTCCGGTCCCGTTGGTAAAAACCGACCGGCCAGCTGGCCGGCCGGATGACATAAAACCTGGGGATTAAATCCCCCGGCCGGTTCAACAAAACCCCCCTCTTAATGAGGGGGGCGGTTCCTTGAAGGAGGGGGGCAGCCGGCCCCCCGGTTGCGCTCCAGCAGGCCCCCCACGTGAGGGGGGGCCGTTTTGTTACATAGGCGTGGCACAAAGGCCGCGCCACCTTGAAGAAGCGGGGGCTGAGCCCCCCGCGTGCCACCCTCGTGCGGCGCCAGGCGCCCGCCGCCGCGGCCCGCCGCCGCCGCCGCGCCGCCCCAGGGGGGGGGGGGGGGTCAGGCCGGGTCGGCCCGGACCCGGACCCCCCGTTTCGAACCAGAATTAGTTTTTGGCCCATAACTTGAGCCTCGGACCTCTGATCGACGAACCGTCAGCGGCAACGCGATCCTTGGATCGAGACGGTCGTTTCGGTATATCACACTCAAGGTTTCGGATTACTTTGTGTTCGGCCGGGTTGGTTCGTTCACGAAACCAACCGGGCCTTCGGAGCGGAAACACTCATATCTTGAGCCACGAACGTCCGATTGACGCGCCGTCAGTCGCGTAGTGTTCCTCTTAGTGAGAAGGATCTTTTGGCATACTCCGCCCGAGGTTTGGACGCAGGTGGAGTACGGTCGGGTTGGTTTTGCCTTAAAAACCAACCGGGCCCCGGAGACGAAAATGTCAATAACTCTCAGACCAGGCGTCCGATCGACGCACCGTCTGTTGCGTTGAGTTCCTGTTTACGATACGGAACTTTTGGTATCCTTCGCCCGAGTTTTGGATACAGTTAGTAGATGCCGGGTTGGATCGCACCCGAAATCCAACCGGGCCCCTGGAACGGGAAAGCTGATATCTTTCAGACAGGACGTCCGTTTGACGAACCGTCAGCGGCGTTGGTGTTTACGTTTAGTAACGGTCCCTATGAGTATACCCTATGGGAGTTCGGGGTACAGTCGAGATACGGCCGGGATTGGTTTCGCTCTCGAAACCAACCGGGCCCCTGGGACGAAAAGGCTCATAACTCACAGACCGGGCGTCCGATCGACGCGCCGTCTGTTGCGTTGAGACCCATGTGACGAGACGGTCCATTGAGACACTTCTTCGCGGGACCTTGTGATACTTGGAGTATCGACCAGTAGCTCGTGGAGCGGACCCTCCCGGAGACGAGCGTGCAGAGTACGGAGACCGTGTAGCCGGCTGAGACCTGACGACTGCTTGACCGACTCGACTTGGAGTGAGTCGACTAGCCCAGTGGACGGAGCGCCCGGTATTTGGCGGCAGACCCACGGCGGACGGAGCGCCTGGTAGTTGGCAGCAGACCCGCGATACTCGACAGGAGGAGTACCTCAGTAGGCTATCTGGGTAGCGCCCGGTATTTGGCAGCAGACCCTCAGCGGACGGAGCGCCTGGTAGTTGGCAGCATACCCGCAGTACTCGACAGGAGGAGTACTTCAGCAGTCTTAGGTTAGTGAGCGGCGGCCTCGGAGTCGTGACAGGACCACTGTACACTCTAGAGACGGAGCTCTTCAGCAGTTACGGTTTCGATAATGAAAATCCTGGTTTGAGCTGAGACTTTTGACCTTTGTGTTTCCTCATGATTGAGATGGGTTACTTGATAACTTAGGTATATGTATGGGCATATACCTGGGTAGTGGTTATCCGTTGATCTCATGATCCTTGTGTTTCCTCATGACTGAGATGGGTTACTTGATAACTTAGGTATATGTATGGACATATACCTAAGTAGTGTTTTTCTGTTGTGATCTTCTTGTGGTTATCCTTGTTGGTTTTAGTGAGACCTTGAGGGTATCGGGGTCCCTACTGAGTATCGTTATACTCACCCCTGCACGGGCTATGCCCGCACCCCGTTGTGTTGGTTGCAGACGATGGCCAGTACTGGCAGAGGCCGAGTGTTCGAGGACTGGACGGTACCTGGAGGTGGACTATACGACGAGGCGGTACCCAGAGACAGGCCACTGTGCGGGACATACTCGGAGCAAACGGCGGGACCCAAGGAGCAGAGGAGCTATCTGTACCCACCCTTCAGGTGGGATTTCCAGTGGACAGCTCGGCGTAGCAGCTTTACTTTTCAGTTGCTGTTTTCCCTTTCGAGTTGTACTTTACAGTTGGGCTTGTATTTCCGGCCCCTTTTTACTTTCCGCACTTTTAGTTGTACTCTATTTTTTCTTAGTGTTACTTTCCGCTTGCTTACTCTGTGGTGTTTGTTTACTTTACAAAGGCAATGCCTTCCCTTTTTACCGGGATTTACGCCTTGGTGCTAGTCGCCAGCCCATGGCCTATGGAAGGCGGGCTTGGGGTAGTCACGGCACGGACCCCGAGGGCGGGTTGTGACAAATTGGTATCAGAGGTGGTCGGTTCTACCGCAGACTCTGATCTTTCTTTCTGTGAAGCAATAGTGTTAAGGGTACCGAGTGTGGTTTTCAGTTCAGGGAGTCCAGTGTTGGTGCGGGCGGCCGACGTATCCATACACCAGGACCCTGACAACTGATTTCCGACTTTGTGCACGAAAACACTGATTGCGTGTGTGTTTTCAAAGGTTTTTCCCCTTAAAACAGCTCAAACCAGGTCAGCTCACCAGGTATAATCGTTTGATCGTGTTATGTTGTTTCTTTTAGGATGGCCCCACGACGGCAGCCAGCTAGGGTTCCGAGAATCGAACATGACGACAGCCCACCGAGCGACGAGGCCTCGGTGCAGGGCCCTTTGTCAGCAGTGGCACCGGCGGTAGCTCTACCCGCCGAGCCCCCGATGCTTCCAGCAGCAGCCGCTGACGATGCACGTCGCCTCAGCGCACTGCATGAGTTTCAGCGCCAGCGACCGCCCAGGTTTCGCGGGGAGACGGATCCCCAGGCTGCAGAGGACTGGCTGGAGGCAGTGGTACGAGTGTTTAGGCTAGTGAGGACGCCGACAGACTTCATGGTGATCTTTTCTACCAGCCTCCTTCAGGCAGCAGCAGGTAGGTGGTTGAGCCACTTGTTTCAGTTTTGCGATGAGATGGACTTCGCATGGGAAGACTTCGAGACCTTCTTCAGGGTGGAGTTTGTGCCAGTATCTCTACACCCCGAGCATGTACAGGAGATTCTGCCTTTGCCGCGTGTTTTTCGATCAGAAGCCGAGTCATCTGTGGGCAGTAGACAGATGATGCAGAGGTCCAGGAGGACCAGACCAGCAGTTGGGCGATCTCGGGTTTTAGGACCGGTGGTGCAGGGCACCCGGAGTGGGAACAGATCTAGCCGTGCAAGGAGCAGGTTGTGTTACTCATGCAGCGGAAAGTGTCACCTAGCACGCGACTGTCCGACTACTCGATCCGCAGGCTTGGGGGGAGCCACCGAGGTTGAGGCAGCGACAAATGCTTTAGCAACAGTAAAGCAGGTGGACAGGAGCAGAACTAGTGGATACGTCTTTTGTACTTCTAGTTCCATGTTGATGTTGTTTTTGTGTAGCATCTTTGTATTATGAGCTGCAATAATAAAAGACGCATACTTTGTGATGTTTTCATTTCTGTCCTCTTTTGTGATGTTACTAAGAGGTTCCAGTTGACTGTTGACTTGACCCTCACTTGTGAGACATCTACTGGAGGAGACCAGTTACCACACACTGATGCCGACAGTGTGACTCAACCCTTGGAGGCGAGAGTAACGGTTGGATCTCTTAGTAGTAACGTCGAGGCCTTACGACTTCATCCTTGGTATGGATTAGTATCATCCATGTTAGGATTGACTGTTTTAGGCAAAGAATGTGGTTCATCCAGGGGATGAGACCAGGTTTCTCTTATCGGCAAAGAAGAAATCTTGCAGCTCTTGTGGGACCAGAGATGGTCCGGGCCACGTCGGAGGAGGTCCATGTCATCCAGGAGCGGATGAGGACAACACAGAGCCGGTAGAAGTCATACGCTGACAGGAGGCGGAGGCCACTAGAGTTCGAGGATGGTGACCACGTCTTCTTGCGGGTCTCACCTCGACGTGGTATTCGGAGATTTGGCCGAGGCGACAAGTTATCTCCGCGCTTCATCGGACCCTTCCAGGTCCTCAGCAGGGTTGGTGAGGTGGCTTATCACCTGGCTCTACCACCTCAGTTACACCGGGTGCACGACGTCTTCCACGTGTCTCAGCTGAGGAGATACGTGCACCACCCGACGCACATCTTTGACCATGGGGAGCTTGACGTTGACGATGGGGCGACTTTTACGGAGGTCCCGGTGGAGATAGAGGATCGACAGGAGCGGGTCCTACATGGGTGATCGATTCCTCTTGTGCACGACAGATGGCGGCACGGGAATCTCCAGGAGAGCACATGGGAGCGGGAGGCTCAGATGCGTGCTCAGTACCCTCTTTTGTTTCCCTAGTTTTTGATGTATCTTTACGGGGACGTAAATCCCTGAGGTGGGAGTAATGTAAAGACCCGTAAAATTCAAGGGAAATTTTTTTCTTAATTTTCTTTAGAATTTTACAAGAGCGCGGTTTCAGACGGCACCTGATTCTGAGGCCCGGAGTGACCGGAATTAATTTCCGAAGTTTGGCTCGGGTACGTTCAGTGAACGAACGAGCGGGAATTTCTAACTTTTGTTATGGTGCTCGGAATTGAAATCCGAGGGCACCGATGAACTCGCAGCGCCGATATTCGCTTAAAGAGACCTTTTCGGGAGTTGCGTTTGTTGCGGGTTGAAAGTTAGTTTTGGGGTTTTTTTTTAGTTTGAGTTAAATAAAATTTGTATAGAACAAATTTTATTATAACTTGTTAAAAACCTACCAAAGGGGGTTGGAAGTGGGACCCACACCAACTTAACCTCCCTTGGGAGGATTAAGTGTGGTGGGGCCCACACGAACCCCCACCTTTTCAACTCCCCTCTCTCCCTCTTAATGGCTTGACAAGTTAACTTCTATTTAATTATACAATTCATGTATATTAAATAAGTGAGTTAATTTTGGAGTTATCCATTTTGAATTTCAAACCTTTGAAATTCTAGTGTGTTATGTGATAATAAAATAAGATGTTGTCTTATTTTATTTTTGGTTGAATGGTTTGTCTTCTTGAGAGGTGGAGAGCATCATTTTCTTCTTCTTCTTCATCTCTGACGAAGATCACGAAGAACGCTCAACTTCAACGAAGAACGCAAAGAACGCCGTTCTTCAACGAAGGACTTCTTCGCCGAAGAACACGGTCTTTCCGCGACGCCATATCCGCGACGTGACGTTCTTCTTCCGCATCATCTTTTCCGCGACGAACGCCATCGACAACGACTCTTCCTCCGACGTCAAAGGAATCGACACCGATATTCCACGACTCCGTCAACGTGCGACTATCAAGGTAAGGGTTCTTGAGTTCATTGTTTCCTTTTTATTTGACTTTCCTCGAGACTTGACGTAGAACGCTCATGTTCCGACGAAGAACGCCGCTCCGCTCTTCTTCGTCTTCGGTGTCAACGAGAGAGAACACCGCACCTTCCTCGGACAACCTTCGTCGGCGTACAAGGATTCGCCAACGACGTGCCTCTTCGGACGCGCCTCTTCGTCGTTGAATTTGACGAACGACGACCGCGTCGCCCGACCTCCGCGACGTCGTCTTCCGCGGAACGTAGAACAATCTTCGAACCTTATACCAAGGTAGGGGTTGTTGTTTAATTCTTTAATTATTCCGTTTCTTGCTCGTGGATCGCATGTCTACGTGAGGCTTTGAAATAATTTATTTAAGTGTTATAGTTAACGCGAGGGGGGCCGGACCGCACGAACACGGCCGAACCCCCCCTCCATCGTTCTTGTTTAATTCTTGCGGTGGAAGCAAAGTGGCGTGGTGCCGTCGCACCACGCGGATTACCGTACATTTATTTTTTCGCGGCGCCGTCGCACCACGCCGGGGTAGAAACTTCAAGAACGCGACGCCGTCGCGCCGCGTTGAAAAGAATCAAAGCACGGCGAAGGGGCGCGGTGTCGTCGCACCGCGCCGGATGACGAACGCCGCGGCCGGTTCCGGGCCGCGGCGGGACGGGGAGACCGCGGCCGGTTCCGGGCCGCGGCGGAAGAGTAGACCGGCGGCCGGGCCGCCGGCGTCGGAAGTCGAAGGCGGGACCGGAATTTCCGGTCCCGTTGGTAAAAACCGGCCGGCCAGCTGGCCGGCCGGATGACATAAAACCGGGGGATGAAATCCCCCGGCCGGTTCAACAAAACCCCCCTCTTAATGAGGGGGGCGGTTCCATGAAGGAGGGGGGCAGCCGGCCCCCCGGATGCGCTTCAGCAGGCCCCCCACGTGAGGGGGGGCCGTTTTGTTACATAGGCGCGGCACAAAGGCCGCGCCACCTTGAAGAAGCGGGGGCTGAGCCCCCCGCGTGCCACCCTCGTGCGGCGCCAGGTGCCGGCCGCTGCGGCCCGCCGCCGCCGCCGCGCCGCTGCCCCCCGCCGCCGGCCGCCGCCGCCGCGCCGCCCCAGGGGGGGGGGGGGGTCGGGCCGGGTCGGCCCGGACCCGGACCCCCCGTTTCGAACCAGAATTAGTTTTTGGCCCATAACTTGAGCCTCGGACCTCCGATCGACGAACCGTCAGCGGAAACGCGATCCTTGGATCGATACGGTCGTTTCGGTATATCGCACTCAAGGTTTTGGATTATTTTGAGTTCGGCCGGGTTGGTTCGTTCACGAAACCAACTGGGCCTTCGGAGCGGAAACACTCATATCTTGAGCCACGAACGTCCGATTGACGCGCCGTCAGTCGCGTAGTGTTCCTCTTAGTGAGACGGATCTTTTGGCATACTCCGCCCGAGGTTTGGACGCAGGTGGAGTACGGTCGGGTTGGTTTTGCCTTAAAAACCAACCGGGACCCGGAGACGAAAATGCCAATAACTCTCAGACCGGGCGTCCGATCGACGCACCGTCTGTTGCGTTGAGTTCCTGTTTACGATACGGAACTTTTGGTATCCTTCGCCCGAGTTTTGGATACAGTTAGTAGAGGCCGGGTTGGATCGCACCCGAAATCCAACAGGGCCCCTGGAACGGGAAAGCTGATATCTTTCAGACAGGACGTCCGTTTGACGAACCGTCAGCGGCGTTGGTGTTTACGTTTAGTAACGGTCCCTATGAGTATACCCTATGGGAGTTCGGGGTACAGTCGAGATACGGCCGAGATTGGTTTCGCTCTCGAAACCAACCGGGCCCCTGGGACGAAAAGGCTCATAACTCACAGACCGGGCGTCCGATCGACGCGCCGTCTGTTGCGTTGAGACCCCTGTGACGAGACGGTCCATTGAGACACTTCTTCGCGGGACCTTGTGATACTTGGAGTATCGACCAGTAGCTCGTGGAGCGGACCCTCCCGGAGACGAGCGTGCAGAGTACGGAGACCGTGTAGCCGGCTGAGACCTGACGACTGCTTGACTGACTCGACTTGGAGTGAGTCGACTAGCCCAGTGGACGGAGCGCCCGGTATTTGGCGGCAGACCCACGGCGGACGGAGCGCCTGGTAGTTGGCAGCAGACCCGCGGTACTCGACAGGAGGAGTACCTCAGTAGGCTATCTGGGTAGCGCCCGGTATTTTGCAGCAGACCCTCAGCGGACGGAGCGCCAGGTAGTTGGAAGCAGACCCGCAGTACTCGACAGGAGGAGTACTTCAGCAGTCTTAGGTTAGTGAGCGGCGACCTCGGAGTCGTGACAGGACCACTGTACACTCTAGAGACGGAGCTCTTCAGCAGTTACGGTTTCGATAATGAAAATCCTGGTTTGAGCTGAGACTTTTGACCTTTGTGTTTCCTCATGATTGAGATGGGTTACTTGATAACTTAGGTATATGTATGGGCATATACCTGGGTAGTGGTTATCCGTTGATCTCATGATCCTTGTGTTTCCTCATGACTGAGATGGGTTACTTGATAACTTAGGTATATGTATGGACATATACCTAAGTAGTGTTTTTCTGTTGTGATCTTCTTGTGGTTATCCTTGTTGGTTTTAGTGAGACCTTGAGGGTCTCGGGGTCCCTACTGAGTATCGTTATACTCACCCCTGCACGGGCTATGCCCGCACCCCGTTGTGTTGGTTGCAGACGACGGCCAGTACTGGCAGAGGCCGAGTGTTCGAGGACTGGACGGTACCTGGAGGTGGACTATACGACGAGGCGGTACCCAGAGGCAGGCCACTGGGCGGGACATACTCGGAGCAAACGGCGGGACCCGAGGAGCAGAGGAGCTATCTGTACCCACCCTTCAGGTGGGATTTCCAGTGGACAGCTCGGCGTAGCAGCTTTACTTTTCAGTTGCTGTTTTCCCTTTCGAGTTGTACTTTACAGTTGGGCTTGTATTTCCGGCCCCTTTTTACTTTCCGCACTTTTAGTTGTACTCTGTTTTTGCTTAGTGTTACTTTCCGCTTGCTTACTCTGTGGTGTTTGTTTACTTTACAAAGGCAATGCCTTCCCTTTTTACCGGGATTTACGCCTTGGTGCTAGTCGCCAGCCCCTGGCCTATGGAAGGCGGGCTTGGGGTAGTCACGGCACGGATCCCGAGGGCGGGTTGTGACAGAGTGGTCTATTCATATCTAGTATGTTTGACCATCTAACGTACAGACATAGCATAAATATAATCATAACATGTATTTTTTCCCAGATAAAATATTACATTTATCATTTTAACTATCTATATATATACATATGAATTAGTTTGTTAATTTTTTTAATTCAAAAATTGGTATTGGTGGGATTATATATTTCTCAAAGTGATTATATTATAATATTTTTTCCCATATCAGTTTTAAGTTGGAATGGTTGAAATTGATTTTTTTGTTAGTAAACTGTAGAAAATAAAATTCTTAAAATATCCAATGTTCACATAATCCTTAAATACCATATGACAAGGAGTATTATATAATAACACATCATACCTCTGTGTACATATAAAACATAATTTCATTTTCAATGATAATATATAATTTTAATTTTTTTACAAAAGTTAAACTTGCGGATACAAGTCTACATGATCATATATAAGATGAATGATGTTATTGATATTAGGATAACCATAAAATTTAACATCGTGATATACCTCTTCAATCAAATTCTTTGATGGACTTAACAACATGAATAATATTTTATTCTTTCCCTGTGTCATTCAAAACAATATTTTAGGAATCAGAATTAGAAATATCATGCCACGTGATTGTGATGGAATAACCTTAGAAGACCATTCAATGACACTCAAGAGCAGCTAATATGTACATTATAAATGAATGGGTATGACGAATCCCATACAATATTTTGTTCTATTGAGACATTATAATTATCATGGGTATTATGCCTATCCAATTTTGAACAATAGTAGAGGGTAATCATGCTAAAAAAGGTCACACCCTATTGAGATTTTGTTTTCCATTAGATGATGTAGGGTGATATCTCCATGATTCTCATTGAGGTATTGTAACATTAATTAGATATTTGGAATAATTCAGTAGAGCCTGATCTAGAATTTCTAAATTTAATTGAGGTTCCATGTCATCAGTAATACAATAGGACTCATTGAATTTCCCAATACTGAGGATTATGTAATAACATAAATTTTAGTATCCTCGTAAAATAATTTGGATCCTTTGGTATCCCACCTTGTACTGGTAATTGTTTATTTATATATTGGAATAAATCCTAAGATGGATGATTATAACCGTTTCACCTAAATTGGTTTCATTTCCAAAGATAATGTAATTTCATGTCTCTAATTTTAACTACTCTTATTTGTAGAGACTTTTGAGAACCCATACCCCTAGTGATGGAAGAATGGGAAAAAAAGAGTGAAATAAATCTTCCTCAACCTTAAATAGATAAATTTATTGATGAAACATTTATTATTTTATAAAATACCCTTACTATATCCACATGGATACACTGTATCTGTTTGTATTTCTTAATAGATTTGGGATACTTTCTATAAGAATGTTAGTAATTGAAACTAACTATCATTCCTCATCAATTAGATAATGTGATATAATTTTAAACAGATATTATTTTTTAGTAGCTAATGTGGTCAACCATTTCCTATAGTTTGTTTAAAATCCTGATATGTACACATTGAGAGTTTTAAAAATGAAATAGTAATATCTGGTGTAGAGCTAATATATGAAAATGATTTTTCATAAAAAAATTAATCTGACAGTCTATTATTATTAGGATAATAAACAATAGGAATAAATCTATAATTTTTTAATATAAATGATATTTTTAATATCTATTTTTGTAAGGTAAAATTTTTTCATGTTGTGTTTTGACACCACAAGAAAACTGGGCTTTGGATTATTGAATGGTGTACTGGTAAAGATCATTAATTTTGATTCTCCAATAACTAATATATACTTTCATTGTCAAATATTATGAAGATTTATTTTATATGTTATATCCATGTGATTACATTTTTATAATATAGTTTTTTTATATTTACTATAGAATATTGATGTTTTAGGGTGGAGGAATTTCTATATATTAATATTATGAACCTCAATTACCATCCATTAAACTAGTGGGTTCTTATATCATATGTTTTTCAATATGATTTATTTTTTTTTATTTTTTTCCGAGTTTTATTTTTGAATACATAATAATTATAAAAGATTAGAAGTGTGTGGGGAAGTAGAACATTCTAAAAAAATTGTAGAGGGAATCAACCCACACCCATAATGGGTTTCCATGTATTAAATGTAGTTGGATGTATTGGGGATCACCTAGGGTGTAACACCCCAACCCCAGTTACCTAGAGTCAGTGCATTATTACATAACATTGGCATGATCACAAGAAAGGTCAAATCTCGAAAGAACGATTTGTTTAGTAGCCTTGGAAACACTGGATATAGTCATAATGTTTTACATTACATCATAAAAATGAAAAATACAACAACATAGTCTCCATAGTATACTCTCTTATCCCCTCATACTATCCCTGCACGTCATTCTTAATTTACTTATTCACATCCTGGAAAAAATAAAACATAGAAAAGGGGTGAGCTCAAATGCCCAGTAAGGATAACAATATAGCGGAAACTTTCATAAATAAGAATAAACATTTAAGGTAATGTATAACTAAAACAAAGGCCTTTTAAACTTGAACATCAACATATTATGGAAAAAATAAAATGAAATAATGCCATTTACTTATTCACATGGATATTTTACTAATCGAATAATCACATGAAATATCAATAACCACTTTCATAATGATGGAATGCATAATGCAAGACTATCATAACCACATAGCCAAGGCCTCATTCCTAGACTACAAATAAGAATTTGACAAGGCCTTGTGCCAAGACACTAGTTTGTCTCGTGAGACCTGCCGATGCATTGAGGAGCTATAGAGGGCTCCACCCGTCACATATTACGTCCAATTCATTCCTCATATGAACAAGTTTAAATATAATATAAACATCTGTATTAAAACTAGCATATGAAATGTCAATACTTTCTTCCTAAAACATGAATGGTATAAAAATAACACATCTACAGTCAATCATATCACAAAATCATCAATACAATATGGATGTTTTTTATCACAATAAATCAACATCAAATAAGCTTAAAATCCATCAAAGGATGTTGACATAGATGAAATCAAAACTCTTTTTAGATAAATATCTATTTCTATTTTGAAATAATTTAAGAGTCATATATTGATAAAATAAAACATTTTATTTGAAAATATTCTAATAATCTTGTAAGGGAAGCTTTAAAGATTTTATAATGGCGGAAAATAGCCGCACCAGCCGTATAAGTTAAAAAAACATTCTTACCTTAATTCTGTCGAAAAGGCTAAAAAGCACCTTGTTTGGAAAATGACAGAAAGTTTCCTTTATAAAATTATTTTAAAATTCAAACAAGGGTATAAATGACTTTAACCCATATTCTGTAAAATATTAAGAATGTTTTGATATACATTTTTAAGAAACATGGATGTGGATGATTAAGAGGTCCGAGTATATAATTACGTATAAACAACCTCGGATAATGAAGAGACTGTGAAATAAACACTTAACTTGTACTTTTCCTTGGTTGGGTTAGGTTAACCTCCTGTATAATGGTGAAATAAATTTTATTAAATTATACAAGAATCATATACATTAATATGATATCATATATGATCTTTTAACATTGATTTGTTAATAATATCTTAGTATTATCGTTGTTTCGGTTGTTAACTTACTCGTTTTTTTATATGTTTTGTTACGTAATGTGTGTTTTTAATAGATATGTTGTATATTAATCATATCCAGAATGATATCAAGTCCTTAGATACTATTATATATCAACAATTGAGAATTATACTTGAATGGATACGATGGAGAATGAATCTCATCGCGTTCGTGGAGACGGTAGTCCGTACGTATGCACGAGCGAAAATATCAATTTTTTGATATTAAAATAATATATAATTGGATGTTATATCATATATAAAGAATAATTATCATGTTATATTTATTATTTACATGAATTACACATCATTATTATACCCATCTAAATAATAATTTATTGAATAACAATTACACCACGACCTGGAGACGGTAAGCCTTACGTACGCACGTATGGTGAAATGTTATTGAAAGAATGGATAGAATAATGAATATGGTTATACCATATGTATAATAACATCACATTATATATAATATACTGGAGTTATTATTTTATAATGGTAATAACAATGAAAGATGAAGTTGGAAGAAGAAAGAATTTTAAAAAGGGTGGTGAAATCATTACCTCTTCTTCGGGTTCTTCCATTTGATTTGATGAAAATGGATCCTTAGGATGGCTTTATGACTAATGGAAGGCCTCTATGATGAATTTAGGGAAGTTATCAGAGTATTTTTGAAGATTTTGGCTGATCCAAATGGCTTTGAAGGTGTGAATTAATGAAAAGAGGTGGTGCCCTATTATAATAGGGTTGAGGGGCACCTTTGGAAAAGCTAGATATATTATTTTATAATAAATTCATATTCGGTATCTAATGGCTCAAAAGTGGATTATTTAAATATTCAGGTGGTTATAGGTCGAAAACCACTCAACTAATAGGATTTAGATAGGTTTGGGTTACAACATTAACCTTATCTTTAAGTATTAACTCTTAGTTAATTAGTTCCACTTTTACAATGTCTCTTTGTATTTTTATATTATATGGTTAATAAACATACTATATACATCTAATCGACCCCCAAGTGGTACATTAATGATTCAAATATCATGATAAAAGTATTTTGGCCGAACCATAGATTTTTAGGAATTAAATATCAATTAATAATATAATATTTGTTTTAAAACTCTTTTATGTCAATTTTGACACTATTTCAAAAATTTATTTTTGTGAAAATCATAACAGAATGATTACTTAGAAAAAAGTTAATTAAATCATTCCTAAAATGTAATATTAACCTATAAAATTATTTTAATTCATAAAAAGTCTCAAATTATATTTATTTGGGTATTTATATTATCAATTATTTTAATTTTTCACAATTATGGTAATTACTGCATCATCATTCTATCATAAATAAATTAAATTATATAATGTCTAAAATTTATAAATAAAATATCATTATGTATGAAATCTTTTAATCTTTCTAATTAATATTTAAAATTGAATTTATCTTATGTATTACCCTATGTTATAAATGTTTTAGTAAAAAAACATTGATTTTAACTCTTTTAACTCTTCTTTGAATTAAATAATAAATGTGCAAATCTAATCCAAGTGGACCTAAATGATAATATATTATTCCTAACGTTGTTTTTGGTCGAATTAAGCTTATCCAATAGAATTAGGACATGTATTAGGGTAATATTAATATCATTTTTACCCTTAATTACCCTATTTACTTTTAACCGTGGTAAATAAAAGTAAAAAGTTACTATTCACCAAAAATTATTTTCATCTCAGTGAACCAAATTTTATTCTTTGATATAAACCATATCTCTCGGATTTTTGAAATTCCACTCACGGAAGTGGTAGAATTATTTTTTTTATGAAAAATTCAATTTTTTAACAACTACTTAGTGGTTTCACTATTCATCAAAAAAAGAAGTTTTTCAGAAAAAAACCAAAAATTCACCCAAGGCTAATTTCGATATTTCGAATCCAAAAATGAAGTCCATTTTGAAAAATAATATTTATAAATTTGAAAAAGTGGGTATTACTCTTCATAACGGCTAGTTTGATTGGTTGTGGTTTGTTAGAACTTGATGTTGCGTACAACACACGATGTTGCATTATTCAATGAGAAGCGTATCGTAGATGGTTGGGGTGATACATTCTCTCCTCCAAATAATTTATTGCTCTAAATTTCTAGAATACTACAGCATGAAAAGACTCGGGTGGTTCTTCATCATAAATTCCTTAGGTTCACATGTTTCCTCTTCCATCTTATGGTTTCTCTACAAGACTTTTACCAGACGAGTCGTTTGGTTTCTCAGTACTTATGCTCTCGTATCAAGAATATTGACGGGCTCAAAGCAATAAGACAGATCGGGTTCCAGTTCTAATTCCCCATAGGTGAGTACATGCGTTGGTTCAGGCATGTATTTCCTCAACAGAGATACGTGGAACACATCGTGAACTTTGGAGAGACTGGGTGGCATTTCCAATCGGTAAGCTACAGCCCTAATTCATTCTAGAATTTTGAAAGGTCCGATGTACCTGGGACTCAATTTACCTTTCTTACCAAAACGTATGACTCCCTTCCATGGAGATACCTTCAGAAAAACATGATCAGTGACTTGAAATTCCAAATCCTTCCTTCGGTTATCAGCATAGCTCTTCTGCCTACTTTGAGCTTCTTTGATATGGTTTTGGATTACCTTCACCTTTTCCCTCGTTTCCTCCACCAGTTCTGGGCCTACAAGTTTTCTTTCACCAAAGTTATCCCAACAGGTTGGTGTACAACATCTCTTTCCATATAACGCTTCATATGGTGCCATATGAATACTCGAATGGAAGCTATTGTTATAGGAAAATTCTACCAGAGGTAAATATTGATCCCACATACCCTGAAAGTCATGTGAGAAGGATCTCAACATGTCTTCTATGGTTTGAATAGTAGGTTTTGATTGTCCATCTATTTGAGGGTGGTAGGTAGTGCTCAAATGGAGTTTATTATCAATGGATTTCTAAAGACTTTTCCAGAATCTTGAAGTAAAACGGGGATCAGGATCAGAAACAATCGATAGAGTACTCCATGAAGCCTCACAACTTCATTAATATATAGTCTTTCTAGTCGTTCAAGTGGTAAATCTTCCCTTATAGCATGAAAATGTGCTGACTTGGTAACACAATCAACAATGACCCATATTGCATTGTTCCTTCTAAGAATATTTGGTAGCCCCATGACAATGTCCATCGTAATATTATCCCATTTCCATTCCGGTATGGGAAGAGGTTGCATGACTTTTCTAGGCTATTGCCTTCCAGCTTTCACTTGTTGACAAGCCATAGATCTTGACACAGAATCATCAATATCCCTCTTCATGTTGTCCCGCAAAAAATGTTTCTTCAAATATATATACATTTTGGTACTCCCAGGGTGTATAGAGAAATTGGAACTATGATAACCATCCAGCAATTCCCTTTTTAGATCATGTATATCGGGAACACAAAGCCTCTTCCCGAATTTCAAAATCCCTTCTTCATACACAAAGTCACTCAATCTCCCATCATTCACAGCTTTACTCTTCTTTTGAAATTCTTAATCATCGGTCTGAGAACTCTTAATCCTTTCTAGTAAAGATGGTTTGAAAACCATTTAAAAAAGAATTGATGTTTCACCTTCCCTGTTTATTCCCATGTCTATCTTAACTAGATCCATGAAAATTGGATCCCTTTCAATTCTCATATTGTTCAAAACCCCATGATCTTTTCTGCTCAAAGAATCTTCCACCTTTTTTTCCTTCCCAGGGTGGTAGTGTATCCTGCAATCATAATCCTTGAGTAATTCAAGCCATCTCCTTTGCCTCATGTTGAGTTCATTTTGTGATAAAATATACATCAAACTCTTGTGATCAGTATAAATCTCACATTTTTCACCATAGAGGTAGTGCCTCCATATCTTCAAAGCAATGATCATAGATGCTAACTAGAGATCATGGGTAGGATAGTTTTTTTCATGAATTTTCAATTGTCGTGATTCATAGGAAATAACCCTATCATTCTTCATAAGAACAAAACCATGTCATTTCTTCGATGCATCACTATAAATAATGAACCCATCATTCCCCGATGGTAGAGTAAATATAAGAGCATTGACTAATATTATCTTCAATTATTCGAAACATTCTTCACACTCTTTTTTCCAAAAAAATTTAACCCCTTTACGTGTGAGCTTTATTAATGGGTTAGCCAACCAGGCAAAATTCTGGACGAAACGTCGATAATAACCTGCCAAACCAATAAAATTGCATACCTCAGTTATACTCGTAGGTGCTGGCCATTCTTGGATTGCCTTGGTTGTAGAAAGATCAACAGAGATTTCATCTTTAGAGTCAATATGGCCATGAAAAGAAATCTCTTGAAGCCAAAATTCACATTGGCTAAACTTTCCATATAATTCATGTCTTCTCAGAGTCTTCAAGATAATGAGCAAGTAATTTTCATGATCTTCGTAGATTTTGGATTATACCCAGATATCATCAATAAATACCACAAAAAATTCATCGAGATATTCCATGAAAACTATATTCATCAGATCCATGAATACAGTGGGTGCATTAGTCAATCCAAAAGGAATTACTGTAAACTCGTAATGCTCGTACCTTGTTCGAAATGCTGTCTTCAGAATGTCTTCCTTCTTCACACACAACTGATAGTATCCAGATCAAAGGTCAATCTTTGAAAAGTATTGATCTTCATGCATTTGGTCAAATAAATCATCAATGCGAGGTAGGGGATACTTGTTCTTTATTTTTATAGCATTGATCTCCCTGTAATCGATACATAACCTCGTAGATCCATCTTTCTTTTTAACAAAAAGAACACGGGCTCCCAATGGAGAAACACTAGGGAGAATAAATCCCTTATTACTCAATTCCTCTAGTTTTTTCTCCAGTTCAACTAATTCTACAGTGGCCATTATATAAGGGGTCTTCAATATAGGCATTTATCTCGGAATTAAATCAATGGAAAACTCAACTTCTCGTTCTGGAGGATGTTGAGGTAAATCTTCTGGAAACACATCTACGTATTCTTTCACAACAGGTACATACACCATTTGAACATTCCTTTCCTAACCCACAATCATTTCATCCTCCTCCTCCCCAATAATTGAATTTAGTTGAGCTACTGGGGGTGGATCTAGATAAGAATTAGGTGGTGACGATTCTGCTCTAAAGATAAGGTGTTCATTATCATCATCATAAAAAATTTTATCCTCTTTCTTCTTACAATAAATCTTTGCATCATAGTCCAAAAACCAATCCATACTGAGGATTATATCAAACTCAATCATTGGTATGCCGATGAGATCAGCAGATAATGAACATTTATGTTCTCTAATGGGGACTGATTGACAAAACTTTGTTACAATGATACTTCCCTTAGGAGTTTTAACTGAAAAATCCCTTGTTAAATCAAATTGGATATATCTAATTTTAATAGAAAACTGGGAAGATATGAAATAATGAGATGATCTAGAATCAGATAATGCATTTTATAAACTTGGGGAAACCATTAAATTACCTACCACCATGTCTTTCGGAGCTTCTACCTCAACAGTAGTGATAGCATAATCTTTTCCATGATCCCTTGGACTTTTCTGAGGTAAGTTCCCCTGATTCTTAGGACATTCATTTGCATAATGTCCCATCTCCCGGCAATTGTAGCACTGAACATCGGTAGCTTCCCTCTTCCCATTGCAATCACGAGCTTGGTGGCCTTTTCCCCACACTTGTAACAGACTATCGTTCCCTTCAATCAAGTACCGGGGTGTTTCTTCCCACATTTACCATAGGATGGATATTCAACCTTTACCTTCTTACCCTTATTTCCATTCCCAGAGTGATCACCAGATCTCTTATTCTATTTCTTTTATTTAAAGTCATAAGACTTTGAGAATTCCTTTTCTGTCTTGATTGCACATGAGACAATGTCTTTGTACGATGAAATGGATTGTGTGACTAATGCTTGACAGAGAAATGGTTTTAACTCATAAATGAAATGATCAATCTTACTTCTGGGGTTACGTATATATTCTCCAGCATACCTTGGTAACCTTGTAAAGTTAGCCTCATACTTTGTGACATTCTCATCCTCCTTTTGTCTCAGACTCAGAAATTGGCTTTCCATATCTGCTCGATGGTCACGAGGAAAGTATTTTTCTAAAAATATATCTTTAAACTCCCTCCATTCCATATTTGATACTTCATCATCTTCCTTCATGTTTTTAATCGGTGATCACCATGGATCAGCATCTCCAGTGAGGTGGTAACTACCATGATAACTTTTTCTCTTTCACTACTCCCCAAAGCCTGAAATATTTTCTCTAGGGAACTTATCCATTGCTCAGCTACCAATGGATTTGTACTCCCATTGAATGTTGGTGGTTGCTGCCTCATGAAGCGATCTAACATTGAATCTCTACGTTGTGGATCAGGGTGCTCCATACGGGTAAGGTTTTTATTCATAACCTGAGTGAGTTATCCCAGTATGGTGATTAGTTGATCAGCACCAGTTTCATCACCAGCTCCACTATGATTATGTTGAGCAGGTGGGAAATCTCTACATGGAGTACGTGTATCGATACAGTTTCCATTTCTTCCACTAGGCGCCATTTCTAAACAATGTCATGAACTAGATCAGTTTATGAATCAAAATACATAATTCCATACTTATAAAACAGTTAACATAAATTGAACTATTTATGTATATAATCCTTCATCATAAAAAAAAAATTCCTTGAGGAAGTATATACTCATAAACTCATCATAATGATTTGTAATGAAAGTGAGATTTATCCTAAGCATATCCCATGGGAGTGTCGTAACCAAGAGTGCAGCAAGGCCCGTTGTCATGCACTAGTTCTCGTTCGAACCTAGCTCAAAGCGGTGTTTTCGGGTTTTACCCTTAGGTACATATGTGCCAGAGCCGCCTCTACCCGCTCGTTTCGAGACAGGGATGTATTGCTTGGAGAACTCACAAAATCTCTACAATACCAAAATTATAGGAAGTTCTTCTATACTAATCCTCAAAGTCCATCTTAAATCTATGTGCTCTAATTAGAGTTTATCTAAATCTAGCGTCCAAGGTTTGTACTAAACTTTTCTGATACCAACTGTAACACCCGGACCCCAGTTACCTAGAGTCAGTGCATTATTACGTAACATTGGCATGATCACAAGAAAGATCAAATCTCGAAAGACCGATTAGTTTAGTAACCTCGGAAAAACTAGATATATTAATAATGTTTTACATTACATCATAAAAATGAAAATACAACAACATAGTCTCCGTAGTCTACACTCTTATCCCCTCATACTATCTTTGCAGGTCATTCATAATTTACTTCTTCACATCCTGGGACGAATAAAACATAGAAAATGGGTGAGATAAAATGCCATGTAAGGATAACAATATATCAGAAACATTTATAAATAAGAATAAACATTTAAGGCAATGTATAACTAAAACAAAAGCCTTTTAAACTTGAACTTCAACATAGTACGACAAAAATAAAATGAAATAATTTCATTTACTTATTCACATTGATATTCTACTAATAGAATAATCACATGCAATATCAATAACCACATTCATAATTATGTAATTCATAATGCCAGACTATCATAACCACATAGCCAACGCCTCGTGCCAAGACTACAAATAAGATTTTTCCAAAGCCTTGTTCTAAGACACTGTTTTGTCTCATGAGACCTACCGAAGCATCCATGAGCTATAGTGGGCTCCACCCGTCACTTATTAAGTTCAATGCATTCCTCATATGAACAAGTTTAAACATAACATAAACATTCATATTAAAACTAGCATACGAAATGTCAATACATTCTTCCTAAACCATGAATGGTATAAAAATAAAACATCCACAGTCAAACCTATCACAAAACCATAAATACAATATGGATGTTTTGTATCACAATAAATCAACTTCAAATAAGCTTAAAATCCATCAAAGGATGTTTACATAGATGAAATCAAAACTCTTTTAAGAGAAATATCTCTTTCTATTTTGAAATGATTTAAGAGTCATATATTGATAAAATAAAAAAATTTCTTTGAAAATTTTCTTATAAGTTTGTAAGGGAATCTTTGACGATTTTATAACAGCGGAAAATAGCCTCACCCACCGTATAAGTTAAAAAAACATTCTTACCTTAATTCTGTCGAAAAGGTTAAAAAGCACCATGTTTGGAAAATGATGGAAAGATTCCTTTATAAACTTATTTTAAAAGTCAAAAAAGGTTATAAATGACTTTAACCCATATTCTGTAAAATTTTAAGAATGTTTTGAAATACATTTTTATGAAACATGGATGTGGATGATAAAGAGGTCCCAGTAGATAATTACGTATAAACAACCTCGAATAGTGAAGGGATTGTGAAATAATCCCTTACCTTGAACTTTTCCTTGGTTGGGGTAGGTTAACCTCCTTTATAATGGTGAAATAATTGTTATTAAATTATAAAAGAATCATATACATTAATATGATATCATATAAGATCTTTTAACATTGATTTGTTAATAATATCTTATTATTATCGTTGTTTCGAGTGTTAACTTACTCGTTTTATTTTATATGTTTTGTGACGTAATCCGTGTTTTTCATGGATAGGTTGTATCATAATCATATCCAGAATGATATCACGTCCTTAGGTACTATTATTAATCATCAAATTAGAATTATACTTGAATGGATATGATGGAGAATGAATCTCATCGCGTTCATGGAGACAGCAGTCTGTACGTACGCACGAGGGACAATATCATTCTTTTGATATTAGAATAATATATAATTGGATGGTATATCATATATACAGAATAAATATCATGTTATATTTATTATTTTCATGAATTACACATCATTATTATACCCATCCAAATAATAATTTATTGAATAACAATTACACCACGACGTGGAGACGGTAAGCCGTACGTACGAATGTATGGTGACATGTTATTCAAAGGATGGAGAGAATAATGAATATGGTTGTACCATATTTATAATAACATCATATTATAAATAAGATACTAGAGTTATTATTTTATAATGGTAGTAACAAAGAAATAAGAAGTGGAAGAAGAAAGGAACTTGAAAAAGGGTGGTGAAATCATTACCTCTTATTCGGGTTCTTCCTTTTGATTTGATCAAAAGGGATCCTTAGGATGGCTTTCTGACTAAAGTAAGGCCTCTAGGATAAATAGAGGAAAGTTTAGAGATTATTTGGGCAGAGTTTTTCCGAGCCAAATGGCTTTGAAGGTGTGAATTAATGATTAGGGGGAGTGCCTTTTTATAAGAGGGGTGAGGGGAACCTTTTGAAAATCTAGAAATATTATTTTATAATAAATTAATATTCGGTATCTAATGGCTCAAAAGTGGATTATTTAAAGGTTAAGGTTGGGATAGGTCAAAAACCACTAAACCAATTGGATTTAGACAAGTTTGGGTTACTACATTTACCTTATCCTTAAGTATTAACTCTTAGTTAATTAGTTTCACTTTTACAATGTATTTTTTTATTTTTTTATTATATGGTTAAAAAACATAATATATACATCCAAGAGACCCCAAAGTGGTATATTAATGATACACATAATATGATATAAGTCTATTGGACGAACCGTAGAGTTTTAGGAATTTAATATCAATTAATAATATAATATTTGTTTTAAAAACTCTTTTATGTCAATTTTGACACTATTTGGAAAATTGATTTTTGTGAAAATTATAACATAATGATTACTTAGAAAAAAGTTAATTAAAGCATTAATAACATGTCATATTAACCTAAAAAATATGTTTAATTCATAAAAAGTCTCAAATTATATTTATTTGGGTATTTATAATATCAATTATTTTAATTTTTCACTATTATGGTAATTACTACATCATCATTGTGTAATAAATAAATTAAATTATTTAATGTATAAAAATTATGAATAAAATATCATTATGTATGAAATCTTTTTATCCTTCTAATGAATATTTAAAATCCAAATTATCTTATGTATAACCCTATATTAGAAAAGTTTTAGTAAATAAACATAGATTTTAACTCTTTTAACTCTTCTTTGAATTAAATAATAATAAACGTCCTAATCTAATCTAAGTGGACCTAAATGATAATATTTTATTCCTAAGGTAGTTTTTGGTCGAATTAAGCTTATCCAATAGAATTAGTACATGTGTTAGGCTAATATTAATATCATTTTTACCCTTAATTACCCTATTTACTTTTAACGGTGGTAAATAAAAGTAAAAAGTTATTATTCATCAAAAATTATTTTCATCTCAATGAACCAAATTTTAGTCCTTGATATTAACCGTGTCTCTCTGATTTTCGAAATTCCACTCACAGAAGCAGTAAAATTATGTTTTATTAAAAATTCAGTTTTTTAACTACCACTTAGAGGTTTCACTATTCATCAAAAAAAGAAGTTTTTCAAAAAAAACCAAAAATTCACCCTAGGCTAATTTCGATATTCTGAATCGAAAAATGAAGTCCATTTTGAAAAATAAAATTTATAAATTTCCAAAATTGGGTATTACTATTCGTAACGGCTAGTTTGATTGGTTGTGGTGTGTTAGAACTCGATGTTGCGTACAACACACGCTATTGCATTATTCATAGAGAAGTGTACCGTAGAATCTTGGGGTGTTACATAGGTTACCAATGAGTACCTGATTATGGGTGATATATTACTCCATATTCATCTATTTTGTTCTATTAGAGTGAATAATTTACATATTTTCATACTAATACGTTTTGGTCTCAAATTACGTATTTCAAATGCTTTGTGTAGTTTTTTAAAAACTCATCTCACCTAATCTATTAATTTCTTGTAAAAACATATATATATATATATAAGTAATCTTTCTTCTATTATATTTATGATTCAATATATGTTATTTTAATTTAATTTACCTTCATATAAGATTTATTAACATTAAATTATTTTATATGAAGTCTTTATTTAGTAATTGTCTTCATTTAATTATATAGACTTACATCTAGTTCATTGACAATTTTATTTCATAATGTTATTGATAGTGATAATCTTTTTTTCCTTGTCTAGATTTTTTATTAAGGGAGATTTAGTTCACTTTTTAGTTCATTGACTATTTAATATCATGATTATATATATTTTTTTACTATGTTAGTTATTGGAAAATTTAATAGATATAATTTCTTTGTACAATTTTTTCTAATATTGTTGAATAGTGTTTTATAAGAAGTTATTTTGAAAATTTTGTTTTCGAACTCAAAATTTTGGGGTAATTATAGAGATCCTTGTATAAAGAGATGATTATAAGGAATTAACGGTTAGATGAAACATTGAATATACGTATTCATTAGTGGAATAATTTTAATTAATTGAACAATATCATGGATTAAAATTTTAATACTTAATTTTAAGTGATAAGCCTACTTCGCAATTTAGTAATTAATATAGTGTTTACAAAAATATATTTTCAGTTATTGGGAAATGATCGCTTCATGTATCTTTTTTTAACTATTCAATAACTATTATAAGAAATATATGATTTTCTATAAATGATTATATATTTGTGTTTAAAAACCATATAATTGAGTTAAGATTTAGTTTGTTATTTTTGATATTTTTAAGATGGAAATAATGGGTTATTAAATTATGTGTTCTTGCATTAAATTTCAATTAATATGTTTAATAGTTATATATAAAATAAGGATTTCAATTTCCCTAAATAATTTTATTGAATGGTATCTTTGAGGGACTTATTTAGGGAATTATATAGTCTAAGAAACATGTAGGAATTAATTGTTTAAATTTTAAAAATGGGAAAAATGATCTAGGGGCCTCCACTTGTTTTTTATAAAAATATAGTTCATTTATATTTTATAACATTTGATGACATGTGTTAGCATTTATGTTATAAAAGGTTTCATGACACTTCACACATTTGAGGATCCTTGTATTTGGATAAGAGATGTAGAATATAGTTATTAGAGAAATGTGTTTACAAAAATAATTAGTTAGTTCAAGTAATTGTGTGATTCCATGGGTTTGGTATTTGATATAATGATGATCCATTTTTGTGGATCCATTTCTCAACATTTTTATCAAAATCTATACTAAAACTAGTAGAATAAGGTATAATGAATATAGGCGTATTTGTTTAAAACCAATACTTTATTGGTAGACTAAAGATTATCTTGTTAGAAAATTTTATACTTTTCTCTATTAATGTGTTATCCAATTTAATCTCTAACTATTTTCTAAGGATGAGGGGGTTTTTATTACTAATTTATTCTATTTCTCCATATGTATGCATCTTCTGTGTGTCACTATTATATGAATGATATTGTCCATATTTTCATGGGGAACCATTTGATTAGGATAAAATGTTATAGGACACACCAAAATAGTTTTTATTCATATATGGACTCATTTAAAGGGTTATCGACAAATTTTTTAAAATTTTAATTATTTTTTATTGTTCATAATCTGGTATATAAAATTCACAATGGATTTATATTTGGTAGTATGAAACATATGGTAATTTAATACATATTGATATTACATGTTTCATATGTTTATATAGTTGTAAACTTCTTATTAATATTTTATTTTTTGTCATATTAATGTGAGGAACTACTAGAGAATGCATTCCTCTCTAAATAATGTATCTAATGTCTCAATGATTGTTTACAACCTCTAGATATCATGGAGTTCACATTAGTCCATGTAATATTTCATCATGGAGGAATGGTGATGTGAGTGTGGGACATTAAAAAAATACTATCAACAAAGTATCCTTCACAATGTCAACAAATTTATGATTTAAAGTAATAGAGATTTATTTTTTTGAATTCATACAAAATCTATGTGTGAGTATCTTACTAGACCAAATATAATTGGAAATATCATTGTATAAAGTGTATAGGATTAAATCTGGGAATATTTTTATTGGAATTTTGACATAAGGTG
Organism: Viscum album; assembly: GCA_963277665.1. Classification (NCBI taxonomy): domain Eukaryota; kingdom Viridiplantae; phylum Streptophyta; class Magnoliopsida; order Santalales; family Viscaceae; genus Viscum; species Viscum album. Next base: position 326,515,025 of record OY728156.1, read on the forward strand.
TTAACTTGTTATATGGTGAGTTGTGGGGGAGTCATGCATCATTATGAAAATTAATGGAATAAGATAAGATTATGCACAAGTGATTGTGATTTATTGGTGATTTAAATTTATGGAAAATAAATGAATTATTAATATTAAATTTTGTTTCCCTCTCAATAATTTATAAGTAATGGATAAATAAACAATATTTTTTAAATGAATTTTATATATTATTTTCACTGTTTCGGATTATCTAATTATATTTTTACCTTTTTTCACAAGTCATGAATAATATTTTTTTCAAATAATAGTACTGATTACTAAAATAAGATCTCATTTTAATAGAAATATGAAACAAAAATAGAATTTTAATTACCATCAAACAAATAAGGATGAGTATGATTACTCTGAAAAAGTGAGTAATAAATTAAATGTTGTGTTTGTTCTATCAGTGATTGATCCTTAGTATCTAATATATGAAATCTAATAATGAAATAATTAAATTTTATTCTTAATCTAGAATGGATAACACCATATGATATCATGGGGATGTTACATTTGGAACAATATTTTCAGGAATAAAATCCTCATAACTATATGGAAAATGATGGGTTCCACGGAACTAAATAATGTTTGGAAGGGATAGATTGGAACACTAATATGACTTGTGATTTTGAATAGAAGAATGTGAATTTTGTTATCCATTTTCTAGAAGGACCAAATCAACGTCAATGGGATATCTTGGTTCAGCTGAATGATATTGATGTCCTGTTATATGAATAATTTATGTCATTATCTTAGAATAGTTATTCTTCTAGATGTCAAGGATGTATAAAATTTGAGATTTCATGGATCAAAAGCACTAAAAGAAGTCCATTCAGGATAATTCCTCCATGTTAATAGAAAAAACAATTTTCATTGAACATGTGATGAATTTAGTTTTCTATGGAATGTCTATATGACTATTCCACGAAGGTAAAAATTCCATCAAAGACCCATCAATTTTTATAATCTATTTTTTAGAAAAATTTTAAATAAGGATCGTAAGGGTGACAATGATTGTGAGGATGATAAAAAAATATTTGGATTATGATTAGTTGTTATTAATATGAAGAGATTAAGAGATGATTCTAATTTGGATAGTGAGATGTCATGTGGGTAGTGTATAACATTTTATTACCCTTTATCAAAAGTTGGGGAATCATTATAATTTTATGTGTGTATGTAGGAATATTTCATACCTAGTATTTTTTTCTCAATGAGCCTCTATATTGTTTCACTTGTGTGATTTTTAGATATCTCTAGAATTATATTAAAAAATTAATTTAGGGGAGTTAAGGCTTTGATTCAATATTTTTGTTGGAATATTGGGAATTGGATATTTCACCAAAGTCATGTAATATATTTATATCATATGGGAGGACTTGTTATAGATTTAGTGGATGATATAAATGATTTGTTTAGTGATGGAATATTATTTAGGGTATGTAGGTGAACCATGGAAATCGATGAAGAGTAAGATATGGTCCATTTTTCTTGAATTGGAGTTGATGGTTTATAGTGAGGGGTTTTACTAGGGTGATAGGTACTACTATAATTACCTCTCCCATTTCTAGTGTCTTATTTTAATAATGTTGTCACATTTTCATTTCAAATGTATTTAAAAACAATCCTAAGCCAAGCATTGGAGTTTATATCTATTGTATTACCTTTGAATATCCCATTACGATGAAGATAGTGTTGTTTCAGAAGTTAAACTTATTTCATCTCTGTTTATTTAGTTTTAGAAATCACTAAATCATTCTTAAAACATGTTTAATAACTATTATGGAAAAATTGTTTTTAGAATATTTTTTTGGAAAACATTATATTTTAACATACCTAAAATAAATTTTAAAGTATTAAAAAATAAACATTGAACTTTTAATTTGGATTATCATAATGTGTATGTTTCCGATTAATCAAAATCACCATTATCAGAACCCAAAAATAGACTTTATTTCATGTATTTTTTAATGAAAAGTATCGATGAACAAACTAATACCACTACCAATGATCATAAGACTAATAATCAAAATGATTATCATTATGATATTCATATAGAAGTCCCTCATACTGACACATGTTTATAAATAGGATACTAAATTCTTTTCTCTAATGTAAGGATCACATTTTACCATAGAGATGGTGTTTTCAAATACAATGAATTATAATCAGTTACAATATATTCATTTAGTTTCAGGAGTTGAGGGTGTCAAAAAACTCATAGGTATAACCATTTGGAGCACAACCAAAAGATACCATGTCATTTAATTTTTTTTGATAATATTGATTACATTATCTCTTGATTTTTTTATGATTACTTTGTGTAATTAACTAGTTCCTATTATTTTGAAATTATTTTAAGAGAGTCATTTTATGGGGGCCTGTTAGGGTGTCTCAATAAAGAATTTTTTATTTTAATTGTTCTTGATAATTATTACGATCAATGGATTCAAGGGATAGGACGATGGGGAATCTGATCAATTAGATCAAGGGATTATAGGGATAGTATCATATATTCGATCATTGTATCGATAGATTCAGAGGTAATGAAGACAGATCAATTTAAGTAATTTTATAGTGGAATTCCCTTGTATGGAATGATGGAGTTTACAACATTTATAGAACATGGTATACCTTTAACAATGATTATTTACCACCGTACAATTTTGGCTATTAGTGTTTAATAATTTAATATCATATAAATTATTCTTACATTTGTTAGATATTTAATTATATGTATTTTAAATTTTTTTCACTTTACATTTAATTTAATGTGATTCATTATACTATTCCTTCTTTTCTATCTGTTATTATCATATTTACTCTAATTATGATACATAATATGATTAATCATATCTATCATGATTCAGATCCTTTAAAAAATTATGGAATACTGTTATTTCAATTCTATAACATTATTAATTAGAATGAATCAGAGTTTGATATCCAACATAATAAGGATTTGTGTTATGTTATGTTTAATTCTACTATAGAATATTTTTTAAACTATAATCCCTCGCCTCTTGTAATATTTAAATCATAAAATAATTCTTAAAATCATAATCAATATTACAGATATACTGATTTAATAATTGGTATCATCAGGAGTTTCTACTACTTATAAGTTGTTGAATTTTTTACATCATCCACTTATTATTTCATGTTCATTATTTTTTTTAGATAATATTAATTATTAAACATATTGTTTCATTAACCTATCTCTATGTTAATGAAATTTTATTTAAATTAAAATGACTTGTAACCTATAAAATATGAATACAAACCGACCACATATCATTGATGGTGATGATTATCAGTACTAGAGAAATATGTGAATTATTTTGTCATAGAAAATAGGTTTTATAAGTTTTTAAAAAATGAATATATATTATAAAAATAAAGATAAGGAAGTTGGGGATTTTACCCATCATGAAAATCAAGAGTATCAACTAATCGATATATTAAGAAAATATTTGTTATGATCTATGAGAAGAATAATATTTAGACAAATATCATTTTTTATGATTAAAATAGTTTATGTAAAAACATTGAAGTGAAATATTTTGGAACATCAATGGTTTTTTCAAAATTGTATAGCTATATTAAGAGTAAATTATTATGTTTTCAATTTTTTTCATAAAGGATTTTTTGCTAAGATGCACCAGAGATTTATGAAAATAATTAATAAGCTACAAGATTTTTTTTGTGAATTTTATTGATTATTAGTTATTTGTGGAAAAGATATTGATATTATATCAAATGAATATGATTCATGGATAAGAACACCTGATGAGATGAATAATTTCAATAATCTATCCTTAGATTCTCTAATTGGCCCACTTAATCAGTATGAGGATTGAATGAAAATAGATAATGAAAATGAAAAATTAAAAATAGATGGTTTTCTTTTAATTAAACAAATTAATTACTATTTAAATTTAAATTTGTAGAGAATGTTGTTAAATCATCATGAATGAAGAAAGTAGATATTCTATGAGATTATATTACTACTGATCATTTTTAAAATTACATAGAAAACATGGCCATAAGGATGAAAAATATTTTCTATAATAATTATTTTCAACACCATTAAATGAAATGAAAAAATGAAACATGATATAAAAAATATTATGTTACATTTTATGAATGTAATAGATCTTGACACATCTGACCAGATTCTATAATGATGGAGTGGAAAAATATAATATAAAAGATTTTAGAAAGGAATATAAGAAGTATTATAAATCCAAAGGATATACTCATTGAATGATGCTGACATTTGGAGTGCTTGTAGAAGCAATTCTTATGATACAACTTCTAGTAAATAATTTTTCAGACAGGGGAACATATGTATTTTTTACAATTTACTGATATATAATCAATGATTTGTGGTGTTCGTAGAAACTACTAAAAACCTCTCTAATAAGTCATTAAATAAAAAGTACCTTGATTAAAAAAAATCAGCATCTTTAAATGATTAATCTTCCTCAACCGGTGATTATATTTATCTTCTTTCTTATGATGATGTTTCCCATTTTATAAATTTTTATAAAATGATAATTTTAAAAACTTTTTAAAACATTATAATGCTAAAGAAAAACATTCCAAAGATTATTCAAGGTGAGATGATTTAATTTTTGAAATATGAAAACATTTAATAGATATTTATGGGACTATTTTTTATATATAAATGGTTTCAAAAATAATTAAAAAAATTAATTCATAGGAAAAAATGAATAAAAATAGTTTTCATATACTCAATTAAAATAATAATACTAGGGGAGATAGAAATGTAGTTGTAATAAAATATGATATTTCATAATTGATTATTCTTTTACCAACCATTTTAAATGTTAAATAAAAAACTGATAATATTTATAATAAAATTCATCATCATGTTAATATTTAAAGAATGGAAATTTGAAATATAAAAAAAATTATTAACAATTTTAATCACACTATGAGTGAATTTTTTTTCATAAAGTATCAAAGTAGAGTCCATTAGGATAATAAATTTTCCTTAATTAATTTTCAATCTCTATGTTTTTCACAAATCGTACATTTCAGGAAAATAGATTCCTAAGGTTTTATTTTCTAGAATTACCAGACCCAAGTATGATTAGGTTCCGAAAGACTAATAATTGTTTAGGAGAAAAATGATAATACAAATATAAAAAATATACTATAAATGGATAGTTTATGTCTAAATAATATTACATGTAACATTTTTTACAAGAACATTATAATGATGAAAAAAGGAATGGTTACTTTCAGATATAATGCTCAAGCAGATATTTTAAGAATAAGTATCATTTTTAACCTTAGTAAAGCTCTTATTTCAAATGTTTTTTTGTTAATTTTCATCAGTTAAAAATTAATAGAATATTTAAAATTATGTAATGAAAGTAAAAAATGAGAACTTTAAGAGTGATTTTTTAGTCTATTTTTCCAAGAATGATTTTATAAATTCTTCCAATAACTAAAGAATGTTTATACACTTTACTTATACAACAATGGAATCCAAAAATTACCTAGTTCATATTAAAGGGAAAATAAATATTTGTTATATTATTTGATGTTTCGACAGTGTAACCTTATAATATTATATAATTTTAAAAATAAATGACATGTTATGGATCTACTATAACATATTATTGATTCTTTAATCAATTGTGACAATTTTCATTATTGTATGAAATAGAAGTCAGTGTATAAATATTTTAGTGGTGTCTCAAATTCTGATTCTTTATAGTTAGATCATATAGACATACATAGTCCTAAAAAACAAATATTTTTTTGACGAAAACTAAAAATATGTCTTAGATGATAACTACATTATATATACATGAGTTTATTTTCTCAAAAATAAATCTAATTCCTTTTGTAATTTAATAACTTATATAACCATAATTGAATATAAAAAAACACTTCCCTTGATTACTATTCCAAGAGATCATCTGGGATAATTTTTAAATTCAAATTTTTAAACATTTTTTAGAATAAAATTTATTGCACATATCTTTTTTCACATAGAACCCCACTACCAAATGGTGTAGTTTAAATAAGAAATATAATTCTTCAAGAAATAAAAACATCCATGTTTAGTGAATACCCATGTAATCTAAATATTTGGGTTAAAGATGGTAGTAAAAACATCTATACTATAAATGGGGGTATAATTATAAATTATCTTAAAAAAACACTTTATGAGTAGTGGATTGGATGAAAACAAATAGTTTCATACATCATGGATTTTTTTCTACAATGTATTCATATTGAATACAAAATAGAATTACATACACTTTCACCCAAATTTGATGAAGAAGTATTTTTATGTTATTCCACTATACATAAGGAATATAATGTTTGAATAAAAATATTAATCTGTTATTATGGAAATTTTTAAAGTCAATTTTGATGAAACAGATTCTTTTTTTCAAAAAATTCAAACCAAATTCATAATATTTTATTTCCAAAAAATATTTTCAACCATTTTTAAAAGGTACTTCTCATTAGTATATAAATCAAGAATTTTTTTTTAAAATTTTTCCTCAATTATGTTTTCATCCTATAATTATAGAATAAACATTTGAAAAAACCAATGAATAAATTGTTTCTTTGTAACCATCATAGTGAAAGTATCATTGGTGATATAGATCAAGTAGTTTGAACTAGATGTTCCTCGTGAAATAAAATAGAAAATATACCTTATTTATCCCAATTTGAACTTGATAATTCTAATGAGGATATAAGTGATGATTATTGGGTTAATGAAATGTAAGATGAGGTCGATTAATTTGATAAAAAAACATTTTTAATTTAGTTAGACAACCATAAAAATATCTATAATTTGAGTAATATGGTTTTTTTGGAACTTGTGTGATGAAAACAAAATTATTTTTATAAATAATTATAGACTTGTTTTTAAGGGTTATAATACACATAAAGGTATAATATTTGAAGAAACCTATGCACTGGTAGAAATACACAATGCTATTTGAATACTTATAGCATTTTCTTCATTTTTAAATTTATTTTTTTTTGAAATGGATATAAAGTGTGTTTTTGTAAAGAGATATGTTCCAGAGGATGTTTATATTGAGCAACCAAATTAGTTTTAAAATAAAAAACATCATGAATAATTATATAAACATAAAATACCATTATATTTATTTTAACTATCTCATATATCATGTTATGATATATTGACAAGATTTTTTTTATAAAAATTTTAATAAGGGATATGAATATCAAAAAAAATTTAATAATGTAATTGAAACAAATATTATGAAATCAAAAATTTATTTTCATTTCATTATATTTACATAATAACATAAATTTTTAAATGATTCCATTAAATATATGATGAAATATGAATTTGAAATGAGTTTTATGAAGGGGGTGGGTATTTGGTTTTATTTCATTAAAGTCTGTTGCTCTATAGATTTAGTAATGGAATTCGAGATTTAATAACTTTTAGGTAATAAAATATTTTTCTCATGTATGGGTTAAATTTAACGATATTAATTGGATCTATTTTCATCCAAAAATTATATTTGATTTGGATTCATTAAATAGGGTCCAAATTAAAATTTAAAAAAATTAAGATAATACTAGTTTTGCCTATTTTTTAGGGTATTAATAGATGTTAATTTGAACAAAATTCTAACAAGAAAGGTGTTTTTATAAATATTTAATAAATATTTATACATTTGGGTTGTTTCTCATAATCTCCCTTATTAATTTTTACCTTGTAATGAATTTGTTCATAATTGTAATTGTTTTATAAATTCTATAACCAACACAATTTTATTAAATAATAGTCTTGTATCCTTTTGTTTAAGAAAATATCTTCTAATTAAGAAAAAAGGTGATGGGGCCCTTGACTATCCCCTTGTCATTGGTAATAATGAGAACGTAGTAGGTAATTTTCCTTTTTATGAAGCACTGCCTTTGGATTATGTTTTATTTCACCTGTATGGCTGTGAAGATACTCCAAAAGGGAATTACACATCATTAGTAAAGAGAAAAAATTCCAATGATAATTTATTGGAAGGTGTAGTATTAATTAGTGTTGGTCTACTTAATTTGATCATCACATTTTTTCACCTTGGGAGTTTCATCCTATATGTATTTCAAATTAACTTGTGGATTAGTGTTCTCTTGATGCTCCACAAGTTAATTGTGAAGATGGGCTGGTCGCAGATAATGAGGCTGTATTTCCTCTAGAACTATATTATCAGTCCAAATTTCAGAGTAATCAAATACGGGATACATGTAATCCATAGTATATTGATCTCAATCAATAATATTCTCATGGTAATTGTCAGTAAGAGATCTTGAAAATTTTCAATTATTCAAAAATATCTTGTTGATGGGGGAATGTTATTGATGATGCAAGGGTGAGTGATTATTATCCCCATAATGCTTCAAGTAGTGGTCATGCCTCATTTATGTATATTTCCATTAATGGAATGAAACATTTAATATATAGTGAGTGATTCACTCATGATGATATAAATAGAAGGATGTATAAGGACTACAACCACATTCCAAGGACTCTCAGTACCATATCTTCCACTAAAGAGATAAGAGGGGCCTATGTTGAGATTTTTATGATATACAATCACTATAATTCTCAATATGAGTGGCAAAATACTGATGACTATGACTACAAAAAAGTTAATTCATATTATGATCATTAATTCTGATGTTTGTCGGATAACAGAAATTATCTTTATTTGACCCGTACCTTTCCCCGCCAACATTTTATTTTATATTTAATAAATTGTCATAATATTTTCTTATGGATAGACATGTTTTTTATTATTACTCTCATCATTACCTAAAATTCATTATATCTTGATGAGGTTGGGAAAAAATTTATCACATTATATTTAGAGTTATGATAAGAAGATTAAAATTTATAACTATGATTCTGTAAGATTTAGAGTTTTTAATATTATTATGTGAAAGATGTCAAGTAAATCAATGGGTTTCGCATTTAAAAATTATTAGATGAATTTTTCATTATCATAAAAGACCAATATAGTGAGGAATTTTTTATTATTAGTGAATTTTTTTGAATTAATTTTTTTATTATACTAACATTCGTAATCAATGAATTGATAGGAAAAGAACATCAGTAACATGTCATTCCATAAGATATTATCTAGTTTCATGGACATTTCAGAAAAAATAGTCAGTACAAATTTCCACTATTGACGATGAATATGTCGCAGCTAGAAGTTATTGTTCTCTAGTGTTATTGATGAAACAGACTCACAAGAACTACAACTAGAGTTTCACTAAAAAATACATTTTGATAACACAACTGCCATTTCTATAAGTAAAAACCCATCACATCAATGAAATATTATGACCACAGATATAAGGAACCATTTCCCTTAGTATCCCACACATTATATTGATATAATTTTACCATTCATCAAAACATTACTTACACTTTATGAAATTTATAAAAAAACTCATAATTCATAAATATTTGAATATTATAAATACAATCTAGGAATGATCAATGTAAATTAATCATTCATATTTACTTGTTACTAACTTATCCATATAAATTATGTAAATACATTTCAAAGGAGTGGTCAATATTTTATATGTGTTTCATAACATTTATTTTTTCTTAAAACATTTATTTTTCTAAAAATTTATTTGTACATTAAATTTTAATAAAAAAGAGTTTTCTAGACTCAACTTTTTCATAATGTTTTTTCAATTAGAATTCTCAAAAGAATTATCAAACTCATAAATTTTTTTAAAATATCTTGAATAAATTTTTTAATAAAATTTCAGTAATAGAATTTTTTATTTAGTTAAAAACAGACATATAATGTTTTCCTCAAAAAACATATTATGGTAATTTTCTGTACTAAAACTATCATATTCAGTATAAATAAATCATTTTTGAAATAATTTTTTAAAAAATCTAAAAGGAATATGTTATTCATACTAATGGATATCATAAATCCAAAAGGTTATACTTTATTTATTTATATTTATCTCATTATTTCATTGAAATTGGGTCTTTTCATTGTTGTTTCAATACATTTATTTTTAATAGAGAAGTTATTTTCTTTAAATAATATAAAAAATTTATTAATTAGATTCACTGAAAATCTAATAAAAACATTAAATCCCACATGACTTCAAAATTCATTAAAATTTTATTCACATCATTGAAAACTATTTTATCAGATTTATTTCATCACCACCATTGTTTTGTATATGAAATATTAATCATTATATCTGATTCCTATAAAAAGAGGGACCCTCTCGTGTCTCACCTTGGTTGTTCCAGAGATTTTATATTTATTTTCTTACTCATTCATGTTTCTTAGTCCTAAATAACTTTTTCACATTAGAGTCACCAATTATAGTATCAGTCCAATTTTCACCAAAGATGATTTTCAATGTTATATTATTTAATAAAATGTTTAATTTAATGATCAATTTATGATATGTACGATTCAATGATGAAAAATATTATCTAGATTAAATGATGGGATTCTTTAATGTTGAGAAACATTATAAAGACACTGATTTATTATATTCTGATTATGTGTACGTGACTTATTCATATGTTATGTTTTTCAAGGATTATTGTAGTGAAAAAATTACCCTAAAAGTTGTGGATGTATATATTTTTGACTATATTTTAAATATGATAAAGTTAGACCATGTGAGATTAATATTTATCAAGGATGAAAACATAAAAACATCCTCTATCAAGTCTAATATTATCATGTTTCCCACACTCATTAGTGTAATGATTCATAACTGTATAAATATTTCTAATGAAACCAAAAAATTGCTTCAAATAAGGGAAATGATTTATTTAATCAATGATAATAAAATAAACAAGAATGCATTAGAGTTTGATTAAAAAACACATAATTGTATTGAAAAGGATTATGGATCACCCTCAGAGGGAGAAACATCATGGAAGATAGGAAAGTATAATAATAGGAATAAAAAATGGTTTTCACCTCCTCGCATAATGATTAAAGGAAACAAAATAGAGTTCCTGGTGATGTTTTTGATGAATAGATGACAAATAAACATATAATAAATTTGGATATCCATAGATTAGAAATGACCCATATGAGTAAAAATGTGTAAAGCTTCATGCTGCTAAAAATCATGAAGATGAAACAAATAGAAAAAAATTAAAATATTTACATAAGTAGTAATTTTTTATTTTTTGGAAGTTAGTGTGGTGGTCATCTAAGAAGATAGTTTAACCTTTTTCATGGATATATAATGTTGATCCATGAGATAATTATCTTTTCAAGAAAAAAATGTTGTTCATGTCAAACTTAAATTTATTGAGGATAATGGAAAAGGAATGTTTGGTGATCAATAATCGGTTCCAATAATTCAAGAAAAAGAATCATAACCACAAAATTTCATGAAAGGGATATTTTATATCTATGATAAAGACAGAAAAATAACATGAAAAGAATCTTTGAGAGGTATTTCATGAATATTTTATTTAATAATAAGTAGAATAAAAACAAGGTGAATAAGAGGATGGACAAGAATGTGAATAAAAAGATGTTATATTAGTGATAGAAGAATAGGTGGGTTATTATGAAAGAGGATGAAAAAGATGAAAATGGGGAGCCATATGATAAATAATAATCCCAATTTGATAAAAGTGATCAGATTTGTTATCATCATCTTCATCAGACATACCTTCGAAAACTGATAAAGAATGTATTAATTGTAGTTCTGAAGAAGAAGAATCATCACTAGAAGATGTTGAATCTTCCTCTATAAAAGATAAATTTTATAAAAATTAGAATATAAATATTTATTATAATGTAAATAATGATAAGGATATTGAAATCCCATAATTATTAGATGAAAAAACATGGTGAACATATTTTTTCTAAGAAATATGACAATGTTTATTTCAATGGATGATAAAAATAAAGGCAAGAAAGTTACTAATACAACAAGTATGGTAAATCCTCCTGATGTTAAGAATGATGTATCATATTTTTTATAAACCATTACTTTTGAATGATTTGATTATATTGTTTTCATGATGAATAGACTGGTGGGAATTATTATTTATTTTCCAAGACCTGATGTAAGGGGACATGTAATTCATGGATTTTTTTATCATATATTTGGGCCAATAATGTTTCTAAAAAGGAGATTTGGTTCAAGGATAATTTAAACACATTTCAGGAATTTTCATGGTCACAGGAAAAGGCATTCAATCAAATGTTAATGTGGTCACATCAAGTTAATATGAATATTTGGATGCCTAATGATCATTTTTATGTAATAAATAAGTGATTTTTAGAAATATAAAATCATTTCAATGAGTTATTGTAACACCCCGAGATTTTATGAAAAATATTATTTTTAATTTCACTAATGTCTTGTGTTATACGCTACACCAAAAGGAGCTTGCACAGCACACATCCTTGATTTTCCTTGCATTACACGCAATCGCGACCTTCCTCGATAGCGTGTGTAGTACGCAATAACGAGTTTCACTAAACAACAATATGCAATTAAAATATTATTAAAACTAGCCGTTATGAATAGTAATAACCACTTTTTGAAATTTTTTAAATTTTATTTTTCAAAATTGACTTCATTTTTGGATTCGGAATATCGAAATTAGCTTAGGTTGAAATTTTGGTGATTTCCGGATAACTTTCATATTTTGATGAATAGTGAAAATTACTAAAATTTAATTAAAAACAACTTTTTCAATCGAAATAATTATAGTGATAAATTGTTAATTTGATTGGTTTTAAAGTATATTTAGAATATATTTTTACAATTTAATTCAATGTTGGTCATTGGATGTAATTTAACATTTAAACTAGTTATAAACATGTGTCAATCTTTTGATAGTTATTATCTCTTAAAAACATGCTATTTGTTTTGATGACGGGAATTAATTTTTAAATTAGTTAATGCAACTGATATGTTGTGAATTTGGTAAAATAGACATCATTTTTGAGTTCATAATATCAAATATAGCTTAGGCCTAATTTTTGGTATTTTTCTGAAAAATTTCAATTTTTGATTAATAGTAAAACCACTAAGTGGTAGTTAAAAAACTGAATTTTTCATAAAACATAATTTTACCGCTTCTGTGAGTGGAATTTCGAAAATCTGAGAGACACGGTTAATATCAAGGACTAAAATTTGGTTCAATGAGATGAAAATAATTTTTTGGTGAATAGTAACTTTTTACTTTTTTTACCGTAGTTAATAGTAAATAGGGTAACTAAGGGTAAATATGATATTACTATTACCCTAACACATGTCATAATTCTATTGGATAAGTGTAATTCGACCAAAAACAACCTTATGAATATAATATGACCATTTAGGCCCACTTGGATTAGATTAGGACATTTATCATTAATTTCTTTAATGAAGGGTTAAAATAGTTAAAATCAAAGTTTAATAAGTAAATCATTTTTAATATGGGGTTATACATAAGATAAATTCGACTATAAATATTCATTAGAAATATAAAAAGATTTCCTACATAATGGTATTTTATTTGTAATTTTTAGACATTATATAAATCAATTTATTTATGACACAATGATGATGCAGTAATTATCATATTAATGAAATATTGACATAATTTATGTTATAAACCCAAAATAAATGTAATTTTAGACTTTTTAGAAATTCCACTAATTTTCTAGGTTACTATGATATATTAGTGTTCATTTAATCAACTTGGTTCGAACATATAATTCTGTTATGACTTTCACAAAAATCATATATTAAATAGTGTCAAAATTGACACAAAATAGTTTTTAAATAAAATATAATTTTATTAAATGTTATTTTATTCCTAATAATCTAAGGTTCGGCCAAATGACTTATATAAGGATATATATATTAATAATAGACAACTTAGGGTTCGTTTGGCATGTTATAGTAAGTGTATTAACCACATAGTGTAAGAAAACAAAAAGTCACTGTAAAAGTTAAATTATTTAACTTAGAGTTAAATATAATTGATAAGGTAAAAATAATAACCTAAACTTGTCTATATCCTATTGGTTGATAGGATTTCTACCCATCCCCACTTTAACTTCGAAATAAAACCCTTTGGAACCATTATAAACCGATTTTGACTTTAATATAAAATAATATTTTGAGATATTCCTATTGTGCCCCTCTCCTCCCTTATAAAAGCGCACCTCCTCCCCCTCCTCCTCACACCAATTTGAGCACTCAAGCTCGGCCAAACCCTGACAAAATCCCTTCTTCACTTCCCTAGAATAATTCTAGAGGTCCTGGTCTTCTTCAAACACCAATCTTAGTTCCCTAAGTGGAGGATTCAAAGAGGCGTTTCAAAGAATAGGTAATATCCATTACCGATCTTTTTCAATTTCTTTCTTCTTCAACTTCTTCTTATTTGGTTGTTTCATGTTAAAGTAATAACATCAGTATTCATTATATACTTATATGTTATTATAAATATGAAACAACTCTAATTAACCTTCTATCCATCCTACGGAAAAAGGAAATCACCGCACGTGCGTACGTACGGAATACCGTCTCCACGCCGTGGTGTAATCTATTTTCCGCCACCACCTTAATTGGATGGGTATAATGGTGTAATGAGTAACTATATATGATTATTATAAATTGATATTGATACTGAAATATTATACATACACTTCAACACAATTCCACGACCATGGGAACGATATCATCGCTCGTGCGTACGTACGGACTACTGTCTCCACGACGCGATGAATTCATTCTCAATGATTAACCATTCATGAATGATTATAAAGTATATATAATAAGTACTAATGAAATATATGACATAATAATGATACTGGATTTATGTTTATTTATATGTATGTCATCTACTTAATTCCATTCAATTCAATAAGGAAACGAAAACAGCGTTCATGCGTACGTACGGACTACCGTCTCCATGAACGATGTATTTCATTCCATTTATCGATATTATATATATATATATATATATTCTGAATATATATTATATATAAATCATGTTTTACATTCTGGAGATAAGTAATCATGATCCAATTAATCATATTAACAATTACAAGTTAAAAACACGAACGACAAATGAGACAATTTTACGCAAAACACTACTTTAACATGAATTTACAAAATAATGGGTAATATAAAGTCATAAGTGGAGCATATATGATATAATAACAATGAATATGATTATGGAATAAGTCAATAACATGATTTAAATCCTTATACAGGAGGTTCGGACACTTACGAAGCAAATCGGACCTAAGGTAAGGGAAATATCACAGTCTCATTTTTATCCGAGATTGATTATACTTTTGAAATTTACTGCGGTGTATTTTATCATCCACATCCATGTTTCCTCAATATGTAATATTATTTCCATCCTTCTACAATAGTTTATACCCAATTATACCCTTCGGTAAGTTTTTGTAAAATATATGAAAGGAATCTTTTGTCATTTTTCGTACGAGGTACTTTTTGACGTTTCTGACAAAAGTACAGGAAGAATGTTTTTTTAACTTATACGGAATGAATGGATTTTTAAAACATTATTTCCAAGAAGCTTCATTTATAAGTTTTCATGTTTATTTTTAATCAACTTCTTTTAGTTTAAAATTGTATGACATGTTAAGAAAGGAAAAGTGTTTTTGAAGTAGAAAGGATATTATCCTCAAGAATGAAGATCAAGTGTTTTATCAAAATTATTTTCCATCTAATATAATAAAGGGTTCTGTTTTTATCCCTGTTATTACATTGATTTGATTATGTTGTGATTGAAATATTTTTATGAATTCCTTTATCGTATATGAATTGTTTTATGATGTCATGATGTTTAAGAATTCCATTTTTATTACATGGGTTATGCAATGATGTATGGTTTATGATTTTGTGGCACACATAAGAATGGTATCATTATGAGATGGGTGGGTCCTATATCTCCCTCCAATGCACTGGGTAATGATTTTATATCTCATGAGATAGACATGGCTGGAACGGTAGGTTATACCGGTTCAGTGAAACAGGACTGAAACGAGGGTGACTCGGTTCAGAAAGGGACTTTGTCCACTAAGATAGTCATGGAAATGAGTCTTGACTAAAAAGAAATGATTCTCTATGATTATGTGTGTATGACACAATGTTTCATGTTTTACGTTTTGATTATTGTGATTATATTTCACTGCCATGATTTCTTCCATGTTATGAAATTATGATCTCTTTTGTAGGTTAAGATTTCCAAAATGTTATGATCTTATGAATATGATTTGATTGATATTTCTTTTGTTTACCCTTACTGAGCATTTGAGCTCACCCTTTTATGTTTTCTTTTCCCCAGGATATAAAGAAAGGGTTTAGGTAAAAAAAAGGAAGATCTTTATGGGAGATATTGAAGATCTTTCACCACGATTAGAAGATTATATTCCGAGTTTCCGAAGACACTAAACTATTACGGTCCATGTGTGTGTGTTTTTGTTATGTACTAAGTATTCCGAAAAAGTAATGTAATATCAATGTACGTCATGATACGGGTCTCTACAGTTGGTATCAGAGGAAAGGTTTAGTCAACCTTTGGAAACTAGGATGTGAGAACGTTAGTGAGATCCCTAGAGATATTTCTAAGGTATGTCTCAGGATGTCCCTAAGGATATGTATACGTATAGTATATAGTCCTAGAACTATGGTAACGATCATAGAATTTAACCTAAGATGTTACATATTGAAGTTACTCCCCCGTTATTATGATTTTTTACTCTAACAGTATTCTTTTTGGGTTTTAGAAAATGGCTGGAAACAAGATGATCCGCGATAATGGAGGATATTATGGACAATGGAATGATATTCTTCATGAGAAACCAAATGAAATGGGATTTGGAAGTCCAACCATCATTATTATGCTGAATCAGCAATCTCATAATATGATCAATAAACTCAAATTTGGTATGTTTCCTGACTCGGCTAATAAGAGAAAGATGGAGTTTCATGATGTTTATAGAGGAAAGAGAGTTCAATTTCCACTATGTAAATCATTTGGGAAGAGGGATCAAGAAGAATGTTTCAAAGGAACTGGAAGATGCTTTGGGTGTGGAAAAGGACATAATGCCAGTAAGTGCAAAGGAAAGGGTTCATTTAACACCATGGATGAGGATAATGGTATTGCTACGACATAAAAAATGGTTAAATGTTTTAAATGTGGAATGTACGGGAATTATGCGAACCAATGCCTTAAGGTAATGTCTCATGAAGAGAATCAGTATGGTCATATGGGTAATATTTATATTGATGATGACGAAGAGACTACAAATGATATGTGAGATGAAAGAATTGCTGAAGATCAGTCAATGGATTAAGAAGGTAGTGGAATGATTACATGTTTATCAAGTGTAATGTTATATAAGTAATCTCATGGTACTATGGAATAAGGAGACATCTAAGGATTGTTACACTGTTGTCTTTCCTTATGTTTTGA
Organism: Viscum album; assembly: GCA_963277665.1. Classification (NCBI taxonomy): domain Eukaryota; kingdom Viridiplantae; phylum Streptophyta; class Magnoliopsida; order Santalales; family Viscaceae; genus Viscum; species Viscum album. Next base: position 326,532,558 of record OY728156.1, read on the forward strand.
AAGTGTATGATTAATGGTACTAGTAACCATGAAAGGTTATTCAGATATTTTTGAAAGTAAATGATATGCGCATAATTAAGGGATAAAGAGAAAATTAAATGTTTGACAGTATTCATGAGCTCATGATTTATATAAGGACTAAGTGATATCATGGTTTGAGTATATAGAATTTTGAGGATTTTGGTATTTGGAAAGTGTTAACTTTTAACTGCATTCATTTTTTCACTAAGGTTCAATGGGTATTCAAGAGAATACATGATTAAGGACTTTGAATGTTTAGAATGTGACCAAAAAAACATATCTTATGATATATGGGGATCAACGATAGTATTAAATCTCTGGTAATCATTTTCACTATGTTATGAGAGTGGACTGCAGTATTATGGATAAGCCTAAAGATTGGAATGGATTATGTTGGACATAAGTTAGTATTGTTTATGGATAGAACTTTTTTCGATATTACTGATGAGATTTTATAGTAATTTAGTTTTAGAAAAAGGACAACTTGCAGGACAGGCGACAGCCCATCGCGTCGAACAAGGCTCTGGGAATCGAACCCACAACCGAAGTGAGACTGGCCTTTATCACCTACCACTGGCCTACAGGAAGTCCCTGGTTTGTAGAAAGTAGTTTTATTTTATTAAGCGGTATGATATATGAAGTATAAGTTCAATTTTGGAACCATATACGATTAACCATAAGATGGACTTATAACTTTTGCTAACCTTTTGTTTCAAAGAGATGGAGTGACCCATCATTCTATCACATGATCTGCTAACACATCACGAATGACAAATTAAACTTCATTTCTTTAAGAGATAAAGTGGAAATTGTCCAAAGAACGACAAACGGTGAGACTATACCAAAATCATGAAAATATTTATTCTAATTCAAATTCATCAACTTTAGGGAAACGATCTTGAAAACCAAAAATGTTTTCCTAGTGCTCTTATATCTGATTATCATATGGTACCTTATATCGTCACAAATTTATGGATTTGTGATTTTTGGCTTTTCCATAGCCATGTTCTCTACCACTCTCTATCAGAACATGATGGTTAGCTTTTTCTTCCATATCCATATTTTCACCTATGTGGAAACCCAGTGATTAGTTTATTTGGGTAACCATTACGTTTCATACTTTCGTTTTTAAAGATTGGTTTTGGTATTCCTTTTTACGATGTGGGTTTTTATTAAATAAACTTTCTAATAGTAAACCATTTATAACCCCAACGAATTTTGAGGGCGAAATTCCTTTTAACGGGGGTAGAATGTAACACCCCAAGATTTTATGAAAAATATTCTTTTTAATTTCACTAATGTCTTGTGTTATACGCTACACAAAAAGGAGTTTTCACAACACGCATTCTTGATTTTCCTTGCATTATACGCAATCACGACCTTCCTCGATAGCATGTGTAGTACGCAATAACGAGTTTCACTAAACAACAATATGCTATTAAAAAATAATTAAAACTAGCCGTTATGAATAGTAATAACCACTTTTTGAAATTTTGTATATTTTATTTTTCAAAATTGACTTCATTTTTGGATTCATAATATCGAAATTATCATAGGGTGAAATTTTGGTGATTTCCGGATAACTTTCATATTTTGATGAATAGTGAAAATTACTAAATTTTAATTAAAAACAACTTTTTCAATCGAAATAATTAATAGTGATAAATTGTTAATTTGAGTGGTTTTAAAGTATATTTAGAATATATTTTTACAATTTAATACAATGTTGGTCATTGGATGTAATTTCACATTTAAACTAGTTATAAACAAGTGTCAATCTTTTGATAGTTATTATCTCTTAAAAACACGCTATTTGTTTTGATGACGGGAATTAATTTTTAAATTAGTTAATGCAACTGATATGTTGTGAATTTGGTAAAATAGACATCATTTTTGAGTTCATAATATGAAATATAGCTTAGGCCTAATTTTTGGTATTTTTCTGAAAACATTCAATTTTTGATGAATAGTGAAACCACTAAGTGGTAGTTAAAAAACTGAATTTTTCATAAAACTTAATTTTACCGCTTCTGTGAGTGAAATTTCAAAAATCCGAGAGACACGGTTAATATCACGGACTAAAATGTGGTTCAATGAGATGAAAATAATTTTTTGGTGATAGTAACTTTTTACTTTTTTTACCGTAGTTAATAGTAAATAGGGTAACTAAGGGTAAATATGATATTACTATTACCCTAACACATGTCCTAATTCTATTGGATAAGTGTAATTCGACCAAAAACAACCTTATGAATATAATATGACCATTTAGGACCACTTGGATTAGATTAGGACATTTATTATTAATTTATTTAAAGAAGGGTTAAAATAGTTAAAATCAATGTTTAATACGTAAATCATTTTTAATACGGGGTTATACATAAGATAAATTCGACTATAAATATTCATTAGAAATCTAAAAATATTTCCTACATAATGGTATTTTATTTGTAATTTTTAGACATTAAATAATTTAATTTATTTATGACACAATGATGATGCAGTAATTATCTTATTAATGATATATTGACATAATTTATGTTATAAACCCAAAATAAATGTAATTTTAGACTTTTTAGTAATTCCACTAATTTTCTAGGTTACTATGATATATTAGTGTTGATTTAGTCAACTTGGATAGAACATATAATTCTGTTATGACTTTCACAAAAATCATATATTAAATAGTGTCAAAATTGACACAAAATAGTATTTAAATGAAATATTATATTATTAATTGTTATTTTATTCCTAAAAATCTAAGGATCGGCCAAATGACTTAGATAAGGATATATATATTAATAATAAACAACTTAGCGTTCGTTTGGCATGTTATAGTAAGTGTATTAACCATATAGTGTAAGAAAACAAAAAGTCACGGTAAAAGTCAAATTATTTAACTTAGAGTTAAATCTAATTGATAAGGTTAAAATAATAACCTAAACTTGTCTAAATCCTATTGGTTGATAGGATTTCGACCCATACCCACTTTAACTTCGAAATAAGACCCTTTGGAACCATTATAAACCGATTTTGACTTTAATATAAAATAATATTTTGAGATATTCCTAAGGTGCCCCTCTCCTCCCTTATAAAAGGGCACCTCCTCCCCCTCCTCCTTACACCAATTTGAGCACTCATGCTCAGCCAAACCCTGCCAAAATCCCTTCTCCGCTTCCCTAGAATAATCCTAGAGGTCCTGGTCTTCTTCAAAGACCAATCTTAGTTCTCTAAGTGGAGGATTCAAAGAGGCGTTTCAAAGAAGAGGTAATATCCATTACCGATCTTTTTCAATTTCTTTCTTCTTAAACTTCTTCTTCATTTGTTGTTTCATGTTAAAGTAATAACATAAGTATTTCTTATATACTTATATGTTGTTATAAATATGAAACAACTCTAATTAACCTTTTATACATCCTACGGAAAAAGGAAATCACTGCGCGTGCGTACGTACGGAATACCGTCTCCACGCCGTGGTGTAATCTATTTTCCTCCACCACCTTAATTGGATGGGTATAATGGTGTAATGAGTTACTATATATGATGATTATAAAGTGATATTGATACTGAAATATTATACATATACTTCAACACAATTCCACGACCATGGGAACGATATCATCGCTCGTGCGTACGTACGGACTACCGTCTCCACGACGCGATGAGATTCATTCTCAATGATTAACCATTCATGAATGATTATAAAGTATATATAATAAGTACTAATGAAATATATTACATAATAATGATACTTTATTTATGTATATTTATATGTATGTCATCTACTTAATTCCATTCAATTCAATAAGGAAACGAAAACAGTGTTCATGCGTACGTACGGACTACCGTCTCCATGAACGGTGTATTTCATTCCATTTATCGATATATATTATATATATATATATATATATATATATATTCTGAATATATATTATATATAAATCATGTTTTACATTCTGGAGATAAGTAATCATGATCCAAGTAATCATATTAATAATTAAAAGTTAAAAACACGAACGACAAATGAGACGATTTTACCCAAAACGCTACTTTAACATGAATTTACAAAAGAACGGGTAATATAAAGTCATAAGTGGACCATATATTATATAATAACAATGAATATGATTCTGGAATAAGTCAATAACATGATTTAAATCATTATACAGGAGCTTCAGACACTTACGAAGCAAATCGGACCTAAGGTAAGGGAAATATCACAGTCTCATTTTTATCTGAGATTGATTATACTTTTGAAATTTACTGGGATGTATTTTATCATCCACATCCATGATTCCTCAATATGTAATATTATTTCCATCCTTATACAATAGTTTATATCCAATTTTACCCTTCGGTAAGCTTTTGTAAAAGATATGAAAGCAATCTTTTGTCATTTTTCGTACGAGGTACTTTTTGACATTTCTGACAAAAGTACGGGAAGAATGTTTTTTTTAACTTTTACGGAATGAATGGATTTTTAAAACATTATTTCCAAGAAGCTTCCTTTATAAGTTTTCAAGTTTATTTTTAATCAACTTCTTTTAGTTTAAAATTGTATGACATGTTAAGAAAGGAAAAGTTTTTTTGAAGTAGAAAGGATATTTTCCTCAAGAATGAAGTTCAAGTGTTTTATCAAAATTATTTTCCATCTAAGATAATAAAGGGTTCTGTTTTTATCCCTATTATTACATTGATTTGATTATGTTGTGATGGAAATATTTTTATTAATTCCTTTATCGTATATGAATTGTTTTATGATGTCATGATGTTTAAGAATTCCATTTTTATTACATGGGTTATGCAATGATGTATGGTTTATGATTTTGTGGAACACATAAGAATGGTATCATTATGAGATGGGTGGGACCTATATCTCCCTCCAATGCATTGGGTAAAGATTTTATATCTCATGAGATAGACATGGCTGGAACGGTAGGTTATACCGATTCAGTGAAACAGGACTGAAACGAGGGTGACTCGGTTCAGAAAGGGACTTTGTCCACTAAGATAGTTTTGGCAATGAGTCTTGACTAACATGAAATGATTCTCTATGATTATGTGTGTATGCCACAAAGTTTCATGTTTTAAGTTATGATTATTGTGATTACATTTCACTGCCATGATTTCTTCCATGTTATGAAATTATGATCTCTTTTGTAGGTTAAGATTTCCAAAATGATATGTTCTTATGAATATGATGTGATGGATATTTCTTTTGTTTACCCTTACTGAGAATTTGAGATCACCCTTTTATGTTTTCTTTTCCCCAGGATATAAATAAAGGTTTTAGGTAAAAAAAGGAAGATCTTTATGGGAGATATTGAAGATCTTTCACCACGATTAGAAGATTATATTCTGAGTTTCCAAAGACACTAAACTATTACGGTCCTTGTGTGTGTGTTTTTTTTATGTACTAAGTATTACGCAAATGTAATGTAATGTCAATGTACGTCATGATACGGGTCTCTACAGTTATCATCCAATATGGTTGAATGTTCATTTTTTTGGTGAATTTCAAAGATGTAGCCGATGAATGAACCATGTAATTTTATGCTCTAAAATATATGATTTGGGACATAGACCTAGATATTTTCCAACTCCAATATAGTGAGGAATAAGTAATCATATTGAGAGAGTACTACAAATATCAATCTATTAATGTTTTTGTTCATGAATAAATTGTTCAAATTATCGAGAAATATATTCATGATTTCAAGAATATCATGGAGTATATGAGAACCTGATAAAATTATTGATTATTTTTTATTTTGAAATCTCATTCTCAATAATTTTGTAAAATGTTGGAAAGTATGTTTTTGAATGAATTATAACTTCATTAAATAATGGGTTTCTAAATATTTTATACATCATAAAATTTTATTGTTCTTTAATATTTATTTTTTGGATGATTATTGAGTTCATTATATTGTTTCCTTTGTTTGATTATTTAACAATTTAGGAATATATACACAATTCCCCATTCAATTTTTTGAATCACTTATGGGGATATTTTCAGAAAAAATGGGATAATTTGTTAAAAAAGGAGAATTTTTTATCAAATTTACATTTCTTAACAAAGGTGGATAATATTTGATACTGAGAGAATTTTAAATTGAGGGGTAGATTATGATTCTTAGTTAATAATTTCATCATAATGGGGAGTTCATTATATTTAATATTATAGTTCAATCACATTCAGATGAGTTAAAATCTTTGGGGGAGTTAGGGATTAATGATATAATCTGAATATGAAATAATTATTAGAACATAGACTCTCAAATTTTCAAAAGGGTTTTTTTAATTTATGTTTTGGGGTTTGTTCTTTCCAAATATGTGTAGATTGTTGAGTTAGAAATTATACATATTTATTTACTTTACTTTAGTTTTAGAAATCACAAACACCATATTAAAAAATGTTTAAAATATTTTTATGTCTGGTGTTCTTTAAGAATTGTTTCGTAGATAAAATTATATTTTACCATACCTACATATTTTTTTATAGAATTAATAAATTATAATTATCTTTTTTTATTTTGATTATCGTAATGACTATGTTTCTGATTAATTAACCTCAAATTTATCAGATCAAGATATAGAATTTATATTATGACTTTCATAATAGAGATATATTAATTTTTAGACCGATACTGATATCTATAAACATTATAATAATACTCATAAATTTTAATATAATGTAAATCATATGAAAGTCCAGCAGGCTGACCTATGATTATAATCTGGTAAAAACTATTTTTTTCTAATGTAATAATTAAATATTAACATTGCGATGCTATTAAATAATATAATTTTAAAAAATATATTACAATAGATCTGTTATGTTCTTGGAGTTTTAGGCCATTTTAACAAACACATAAATATGAAAATTGGGAGAACATTGTATAAATACAAGGTCATTTGAATGCTTTCAAGATGATTCATAAATTTCACTCTCAAAATCATATGAAGATTACTAAGCTTTAGAATCTCATTCATAGTATTTTGTATTCAATTAGAGTGAGTTTCTATAGGGTAACCTTGTTAGGTTGTATCCTTAAGAACACTATTATTTGTAAAAGTTTCCAATAATTGTCTCAATATAGTGATTTTGGGGACATGAAGAAGTATAATCCAATCCCACAGATCGAGGGGTTATAAGAATTTTTAGATAGATTTAATCATTATAATGAGGGCTTGTAGTTATAAGAAGACAAATTCATTTCAATCATTATACTGAGAGACTCCCTGGTAAGGGAAGACAATCATTCCTATAAGTATAAAATAGGGAATACCTTTAGTCAGGGTTATTGACAACCATTCATCTATGGTTAGAATTGGTTTATCTTTTAATATCTTCTAACTTATTCAATAATTTTTTATCTAGATTATTACATGTTGTATAAAATATTTATTTAGACTTCAAATTTATTAAATATTGACTCATCATATTCATCGTTATATTCGATTTTGAATGTCCTTCCTACTCTGATTACGAGGCATACTCTGATTAATTAGATAAATCATGATTCCGAACATTTTAACTTGAATATAATCAGACATACTATGATTAAAATTCATTATGTATTTTAATCAAAATGATTCTAAGTCTAATAAAATAATTAAATATTCTTTTAATTTTGTTATGTTTTATTCCATTGGTCAATGATTTTTAAACTACAATTCCCCACCACACTTATATGTTTCCCATTATAATAGAATTTTCATGATACTAATCAGTATAATAGATATACTGATCCAATTGATAAAATCCTATTAAAATATTCTTTTCATCTTAAATAGAAAAATGTGGTTATAGTCATCATTTGAATATAATTTTCATAGAAACAATTTAGTTATTATTAATATTTTAATGAGATAGAAATTATGATCTTGGGAATATATTTATTATTATTAGGGGAATGAAACATTCCTTCCAGTTTGTAAGGAATCATATTTTCTTTCATACAATTGGATAATATTTTCAACCTCTTCATTTTAATATCTAACTATATTATTTAATGAAAAATATCACCAATTTTTGTTTTCAAGACCACTCAATATGTGAAAATCCAATGGAATCATGTCAGAAACAACTTATTAAATGGTTCTCTATATGTATTAAATTACCCAAATAAAAATTGCAGTGTAATAATGTTTTTACATTATTTGATTTCTATCACTAATTTTATAATTTTTTGAACATGAGCAAAAATGTAAAAATATTTTCATATTGATTAATACATAAAATATGTCAATATAGGATATAAAATAATATTTTTGTTGAAATAATAACATACATGATAGTGAATGACTTGTCTCCTATAGAATATAGATAGTGAGTTCCATGAATATAAAAATATTTTATTTATAAAATTTTGATTGAGTAATTTCATAAATTTTAAATATACTTCCTACTACATATCAATACTCCATGATAAATACTTCCATGACTTGGACTTTTATATATTTGAATATTTGGTAGAATTTAATGTTTTTATGTTTAATGAATAAATACCTACACATAAAATAATAAGGGATAGCTTGGTAAAAACCTAAACCTCCCCTTACATGCATAATATATTATCAAGCTACCCCTAATAGTAATTGTTTTCTATTTACCATTAGTGGATCCACAATTATGGGTTTGTCTTTCAATTGATTTACCATGTATGGTTATATATCTTCGTGTATTATCAAAGTGATAATATATAATAACATAAAAAACCAATTTATATTTAATCTTTTATTGAGGAAATAATTTCATTCCAATTATTGTCACCATATATCCAACAATCACAAATTAATCATATCACTTCCTGTAACATTGAAAAATGGGTCACTACACTCTAGGAATATTGCATAGCACGTGCCATCCATATGGTCAAATAAATTTTGAATAAAAATGTGCTTAAAAAATGAATCACCACTTTTCTCATGACTTCATCAAAAACACATATGAGTATCAGGAACACCCTAAGGGAAAATCAATGGTGTTTGTCACACCTGAATTTTCAATTCCATGCTTATTTCTGAATTTCATTTTCTATTCTCAATTTTTCCTTTTTTTCAGGTGATTCAGGTTTAACATTTCGGTTCTTCATGTGTTATTGATCCATGAGCATTGTATTGGGGGTCTTCTGTGGTACATGGCCTCCTCTTTTTTCAAAGGGATGGTATTATGTTGATGTGTCTTCGAGTTGGATTTGTGACACTCATAGTGGTGCCACTTGAGGGGTTTGTTGTTGAGGTGGCATTTACCCATGAGTTGGAGGAGTATTAAGGTGAAAATGTGGTCTTATTTTGGGTAAAACTTTTCCCTAGACTTTTCCTATCTCTCCCCCTTGAATCCCTTTAGGACCCATTGAATATAATGAAAAATGGAATTTTATGGGTGGCTAGAACATGTTGTATGGTTTTGCAGCATGGTTTGTTAAACCGTTCCGCCAAATAGTACAACCATGTCTACCTCATTAAAAATATTTTTTATTTCCCATTTCCCCTTCAATAAAAAAAAAATATTCCCATTTCTTCCCCATTTTAGCCCCACCTCCATGGATAGCCACCATGCTCTCTCATCCTCCCTTGGAACTCAATTTTGAAAGGAGATTTGATTGGGAATACTTTAAAATCATGCGTGTAAGTCCTAATCTCTTTTATTTCGTCCTTCTCCTTAGAGTTTCATCCACTCTTTAATGAAGTTATAAAATATCCAAATGTTAGGGTTCATATTTATTATTTTATTTGGTGTCTTTTGGTCAAATATTGTGTTTTTATGTTGGATTTCATTCCCTCGTGGTGCAGTGGTGGTGTAGTAGATGTTTCGGACAAAAAATTGGTATATTTGATTAAAAAAACATAGGTGATTCCATATGTAAGAATTATTGATGAGTTATTATGCCTGATTTATTAATATATAATGTTTTTAATATGTTGTGTGTGGTGAAAAACCATTTTTGGTATCATTAGTATTGCAATTATTATTATAGTAACATTTTTACTTGAAGTTGGGTATTTTTCAAATGTTTCTCATGTGATATCGTTTTTGGTAGTTTGAAAAATTTTAAAATGATTTATTAGTTGTTGATTTGGCATCCAATTATGGTTTGGTAATTATTTAGTGTCATTTTGGCCACAAATGAGGGTTTTTGAATGGGTTTAATGTGCAGTACCTTTTTATACTTCTTGAATGTGTTTTATGAAAATTTTAAATGGGTTATTGAGTGACACAAACTGTGAAATGGAAGTTTATGTAGTTATGGGTTGGAGTGGTTTTTTAAATAGTCCATTTTGTTGTGAAAGGTATGTGAAATTATTTTTACCATCTTGGAATCGTTTTATAAAATTTATTAATGGGTTTATAAAATTTTTAAAGAGATATGAAACAAGTTGTCGGCTATTTTGGGATGAGTATGGTTTCAAAATAATTTTGAATGAAAAAAAAATTATGTGTATTCTGGGATATACATATGGTCTGTTTGGTGTTTTTGTTTCTTGGAAGGGGTACTTTCATGTGCGTGTAATATTTCATTGTTTGGGGAACTTTTTGAGCACAAGAGGGAAAACCCCGGTATCTAGGTTGGTGGGCGTGTTCTACTATGCTAGTGATCCTATGGGGTATGTCCCTATTTTCCAATAGAAATATTGATGATGAAAACACTAACTAAACTATTAAAAGGATGGTGTTGGGGGACCACAAGGTTATGTTTAGGATCCCTATTAGTGGATCATGTGCACGACAAGGGATATTTGTCGTGTTACTTTCACAGAGATATGAGGTACCTGGGATCCCCACTGAGTTAGTGCCTTGGGGTTATTTCTTGTTGCTTTTTCATAGTAGATACTTTATTATTACCATCATCATGAGGTATGTATGGCAGGAAAATTCAGTAGCTTTGGAATTCATTCCAAATGTGTTGATTTCATAATGTTTCCCACATTAAAACTATTTTTATTTAATGTTGCATCACATTAAAATTATTATTGTCATTTTCTATTTTTGAAAACTTGAATTCATTTCATCTTTGAATTTTTATCACATGGAATAATTTAGTGGTGTAATGCTAATAGGATTTGGATCACACCCTACATACACACTTGGTTGTAAGTAGACTTTGTTATTTCTATCACAGGTTTGGGTATAGCTTTTGTGTGAATTGTTCATGTTTCTAGTGGTCCTTCATGATTTAATGTTGTGGAGATGTCTTGAGAGCAGTGCCTCTTTCGATAAGGAGGTTATTGGACTGTATATTTTGGTTTTTTACCATTGTAATGGTCTTTAAAGGTTGATTTAATTTTTTTATTTCAATTATAAAATTTGTAAAAGATGATTTTTGTAATCTAGATTAGTTTTATTGGATTAATTAGTTGATTTATGTTAAAAAAATTTGGGTAAATTGTTTTAAAATTATATTTTATGGTACCTAGGCCCTTGTCACAGATCATGGGGATCAGTAACTTTTTTCGTTCCATGTGGAAGACCGTGTCAGGGCCAGCTTTGGTGCCAATTTTGATGTCGACCATGTTTGGTTTGTGACAAAATGGTATGATTGGAGGTTCCCTCTCTCTGGTTCATGTTATTTGGGGATTTTTTAGGATATTCTAGAGCTAGGATTATTGGTAAAAGAAATTCTTTTTATGGGTAGTGTGTCTGGCCAAAACACCTCATGACAGGATTCAAGACGCTAGGGGATGTCTAGATTTATCTAGGTAATTTGGTTTTCTTGGTTTGATAATGATTAAGAGAAATGAAAAGAGAGTTGGGATAATTGTCTCAGTGAGATTTTAGGGCCTTTAAAGCCTTGTGAGGTCGAGGATATTTCCCAAGAACATTATCTGGGATAGTGAAGTGATTGGCATATTGTCAACAACAATATGTCCACATCACACTCTGAAACTGGTTTCCTCTTACATTGCCTTGTGTCCTTTAGATTTGGAATCATGTAAGTTTGGTTTTAATGAAACAATTACATGGTTTGATGAAGCGTAATGTTTTTTTGAACTCTTTTTCTAATAAATATGGAATGGATTGATTTTTGAAATGGTAGAACTGAATTTTCAGAATTGTTTTGAAATGGAATATGGTATTTTTAAACATTTTTTAAAAAAAGAATCTTTGTTAAGGATGGTTTTGAAAAAGTTATTCCAATAGTGTATTCTAAACATTTGTAAGGTAATTAAATGGGATTTAATGATTTGGAGGTCATGGGTGGTTTTTTTAAATTTATTTTTATTTAGTAACAAGAGATCATTTAAAATTTTTATGAAATTTTGGATTCATTTTTTGAAATGAGATGAGTTTGGTTCCCAATTTAATATGAATTTATGAAATAGAGTTTTTCATGAAACTAGAAGTGTTTTTAAATTGGATGAAATGTTTTTAAATTAATATACATGAATTGAATGTGAGATTTTATTGAATGATTAGTTATCATTTGAAAAAAATGACATAAATTGGGTTTTTATTTCAAGCATAATGGTCTTGATAATATAGAAGTATCAGTTGAATGGATTGGTTTTTAAATGTCGAAGGAATTTTATTTATCCTTAGGTATTTTCATTAGCGACCACATTCATGGGGTTATATGGTATGATGGATTGTAAATGGCATGATGGGGTGAGTTCCATGATGGATATAAGGATGGTTCCTGGTGTGGCATAGAAACATGCATGTGTGAGGCCAATGGGGTACCATTGGTGGATATACTAACTGCTGAACCATTTATTTTCAAAGAGATGATATTAAAGGAAAACATGATTTATTGATGACTGGTCAAGGATGGTGCGTATTATTGGTTTTTTAAAATATTATTTTTCGTCGGAGTAGATTACTCAAGAGGGGGGGGGGTTAATTCAGTAACTATCAACATTTCTGATTAAAAAATATTTATAAAAAATTTCCCCAAAAGGATAAATAAATCCCAGTTAATCAACGTTATACTATTATAAACGGTTGACTATTTAGATTACTTCTTAGAAGTTTGAATAGTGCACAATATTCTAAATTTCAGTTATTAAAATTTCTTTTGAGGATGTTCTATTAAGACAAGATAATTTTCAGTTCATTCCAAGATTAACATTCAATGTGAATTTAGTGATATCTGAATTATACAATGGTAAAACAGAGAAGTCTAAATTAATTAGCACAACGGATATGAAACAAGTGGTTCGTTTTCAAGCCGAGACCTAATCCACTCCCCTGGGCGATCACCTGCTACCATGTTGTTTATATAAATAAACATGATCCACACCCTAGATTAGGATTAACAACAGTACACAAGACTATTCAGGCCACAGAGGGACCTCTTCCACAGTTCTTCATGGGTACATCCAACCAGGCCACATAGGGACCTCTTCCAAGGTTATCATGGGAATATATAAGAATAAAAAATGTCTGAGTAAGGATATCATGTATCCTTCAGTTTAATTAATGAGAAAGAGTCTGTTGTAATACAGATACACACTCTACTTGAAAGTTAATAAAATGATACACAATAGAGTAGAAATATTGATATAGGTTTTGATGTTCTCTGAGTGTTAGTCTTTGCAGCTATAGACTTCTGAGATGAGGCAGATGTAGGACTGAAGTCCTCGTATGGAAAACAGATTGTCATAAGTCAAACAGATCTAGCTTTTTTTCATCGTGGTGTTTTACAGTGGGAATATGTTCTCAGGATTCTAGTATTCCATTGTGCTTCTTGTGTTCTTCAGTAGATTCGAGTTTCATGAGACAATTCTCTAAGTGTATTTCGTTGTCGTGTTCACACCCTCCATCTTGTTTTTTTGGTATCCTTCAACTGCTCTCAATTATATTATTTTTTTTGTTTCTGGGCCGCATTACTCTTTTTATCATGAATTTTATGTGTTTGAGCTGACATGTTGCATGTATTCTACACCTCGTACCTCATATTGTCATGGAAATGTCTACAAAAGATATAGTAATTCGCTTAGTGCATTAAAATAATCAAATATGATCATTATAGATCAAATCAAAAGGCGAAAAAAATATTAGGAAATAGTGTCACCGTATATCATGGAATTGGTGTCTCCTTCAAACAGTGTCGGGATTGGTCACATTGTCTGGATGTCATGTTGTCTTCTTCATGGTGACTGCTTCACGGTGTCTGCTTCACGGTGTCTGCTTCACGGTGTCTCCTTCACGGTGTCTTGTTCACGATGTCTACTTCAAGGTGTTTCCTTCACATTGTCTTCTTCACGGTGTCTGCTTCACGGTGTCTGCTTCACGTTTTCTTTTTCACAGTGTATGCTTCACAGTGTATGCCTCACAGTGTCTGCTTCATGGAGTCTCCTAGCCACAGTGTCTCCAGGTCACGGTTTCACATGGTCACGGTGTCTCAGACATAGGAAAATATCTGTATTCATACTTAAGTAGTGATATTCATGAAATGAATTAAACATAATCATTTGTCAGATAAATCCTTATAATGTGAATCAAAATATTATATATAGTATCCAATCTGTGTGTATAGCACTTAAGAGATTTGGATAGATTTTACTAAGCTAATGTATATTTGATGTGAGATAGATTACAAAGAGTTTACATGGTTAGCATAAAAAGAATCCATAGGAGCATAAGTTGAGGTAGAAGAAGGGAGTGAGATGGTTGATAGAGAATGTCAAAGAAGGCCTCCAAAGGTAGAGGGAGCTATAGTAGGTGCAGTAGAAGACCGAGATAGTTTTTGATGAAGGATCACAGTCCTAATCTGAATTAGTGCCTGACTGATAGAATTAGAAGTGGAGGCTTGGGCATAGGTGAATGTAGGCAGACCAGGTCTCAAAGATGCAACCAGAGGAGCAACATTCGTTGTACTCTAGACATGAAGATATGGCCTCATAGGTTTGATAAAATCCACAACTATCTCTCTACCATACATAAAAGCCTTCTCAATGTCATCCTTGTTTTACATAATCTTATCAAACAGATGAGTGAACTCTGTGAGAATTTGAACTTTGGTCTTGAAAGTTTGAGTAACAAGAGGAATCCTCATATTTTATACAAGATATTTATAGTGACTGGTCATGCTAGTATTTGAGAAGATTCGGTTGAAGTAGAAATCCAATTTTTTTTCAATTTCTTGCTGAGCATCATTAGCAATTTTTCAATGGATTTGGACCAAATCAAAAACTCTTTCACTGTTCCTGACAACTTCATATAGAGAATCTTTATTGAAACCACTAAGAATTGTCTGATGTTCTTCTTTGACCACTATTCTGAGCAGGTCACTATCTAGGGAAGGTTGAGATGATTTCATGGTTTCCTTAGAAGAATTGACTTGTGAGGTCAGATATTTCAGTTGGTTTAGCACTTTTTGAAGACGCCCCATATATCCATCAGTGATATTTTTAAGATTAAAAACAATCTCTCTCGTCTCCTTCACAATCTGTTTGTTCCTTTCAGCGACCTTTTCTACTAATGAAGCGAAATGAGGTTAAATATGGGACACAACATTCTTTGGGGTTTGAGGAACAACAGGTTCTGTAGGATGAGAAGCAATCTCTGATCTCGAATGAATCTCATTCTTCATGTCATTAGTCATACCTCTTAAATTCTTCAATTCATCACTAATTAGTCTGTTTTCAACTCTAACTTTCAGAATCTCATGAATCATTTTCGGTTGAATTTGACAGATAACATTCTCCCACAATAGTGAAGCATCATTCTCACTTAGATAAGTTATAAGAGAAGGTTGGGAATTCAAGAATTTTTCAACACCAGCAAAAACGGTAGCTCTTAATTCTTTCAGATTATCTATACTCACCATGGATGGTTGTTCTAATGAAGGATCAAAAATAGGGACTGATACCGGCTAAAGTTCCTTCTTGAGAGCAAGATTAGGGATATATTTTATTTAGAACATTGTAGAAAGGTCAAGGCCTTTTACTGAATCTTGCTGAGAGGTATCCAAATCATAAAAACTTGGAAATTTATACTGAGTGTCTATAGGGCTTGGAACTAACAGGTTTGGTACTTCATTAGAGTCCTTATTTTGGGGTTTCTCCCCCTCAATTGTTTCATCTTTCTCATGATATAGAAGCTCCAGGTATTGATATAATTCCACAAATTCATCTCTTAGTTCCTAACCCATTTCTTGCCTAGCCAGCTGAAAAGACAACTCCTGCCTTTCCCCAACCCAAGGAAAGGATTTAGGAACAAGTTGTTCTAATGTGAGTTCTTCAAGGACAGCTTCTTTCATAAGAGGTAATTATTCTTTATATAGGTTCTTCCACATCATTATTTTCGGTCTCTTTGACAAAATATTTAGTTTCAACCTTGGGTTGATCATCCAGATTAACAACATCCTTAGAAGCAGATTCTTCTTCTTCACTTACTACATGAGGGACAGAAGTAATGTCTTCTTTATCATAAATAGTTTCCATAGGCGTCACAACAGCCTCTTCTTCTTCATCTTCAGAATACTCTACAAACTCATCTGGATCAAAACCATAATCAGAAATATCTCATGGTTTTGAGGGATGTTCTACTAGATTGAATTTTTCATAAATTCTATCATTGTCTTCCACCCATGCCTTTTTCCAAGGATTCCAATTGATGTTCATCCTCTTCATAGTGACTTTGAAAAGGTAGAACTCACAATCCTTGATAACTTTTTCATTAGGTGAAACCATTCCTTTTGGAATTAATCATGGATGAGATAATCTAACAGTAAAATATTGAGGTTGATTTGGACATGACTTTTATCAGTTCACAACATATGGTGTATGGTATACTTACAAAGGTTGATCTTATGCATATATTTCATAAGTTGAATCAGAAACACATCCAAAAATTTTAGAAGAACAAGATCACCTTTCCTAGGGCTAATCAGGTTTTGTATAAACCTAAACAACAGTCTTGATTCTCCATCTAGTTCGGTAGCAATGGCTCTTATCTTGGTCCCTATTCCGGTTAGGATTTTTAGAGCATATTCCAACACAAAGAACTCACTAGAAGGTGGATTTCCTCTCTAATAGTTCTCAAAGATGCCTTCATGAGGTATCATAAGGCATGTAGCCCATAACCTTGATGAAAATGGGCATTTCTGACCATTTATCTAGATTTTTACAAAATACCCATCATCAGAATCAAAGGGGAACTCATCTTATTGATAAAACTAAGCCACTAATTATGGATAGATAGGTCTATATTCCTTCGAAAACCACTATAACCAGCCATTATCTTTTAAAACATTCATAACCAGAGACTTACATGACATAAGCCATATGGGGAAAACCACTTTCTCGGGTACTACAAATCAGTTTACCAGATTTCGGATTATAAGACCATTGGTTACTAGATTGAGTGTAATTTTATTCTTCTTTGAGCTACGTTTCTCAGTAGTCAACGATGAAGGGAGTTTCATCTTCGGAATTCACTAATGGTTTGATAGAGAAGGGTTGAAGGGTTGAAGAAGGGATAAAAACTGAGTGATTGGAAGAGAGCTTGCGGGAAGGACAAGTGATAATTCGTTTATTTTAACATTTATGAATACCATACGTCACAAAAGTAAATACATGGGAAAATGAAGAGGTGAAATGAAAAATTACAGCAATAATATTTTTAATTCGTAAATAAAAATTATAAAGAATCATTACGGTGAGACTATCGGGTTTTTACAGGGAGACATTGAATGAATGTTACAGTGAGATAGTGAACGAACTTCATGGTGAGATAGTAAACATGAACTTTATAGTGAGATAGTAAACATGAACATTACGGTGATACAGTAAACATAAACATTGCAGTGAGACAATAAATATGAACTTTACGGTGAGATATTAAATATGAACTAGTAATAGATACAATAGAAAGACATAAAATAGTAAAATTTAAAACAGTAAGATATATATTTCCTTAAGATTTATCATTCCTAATTCATGTATTATATAATCTACTCTTTAAGAATTTACTGGTTGGGTGAATATATCAGCAAGATGATACTCAGTACAAATGAATTCAAAAGTGATATCATCCTTTTGATAATGATCTCTCAAAATGTGATGTCTTACATCAATATGAAGTGTCCTGGAATGTGAAAAAATATTTTTCGAAATGTTAATATCACTTGTGTTGTCTCAATTTATAGGTACATGTCTGAATTGATATACATAATCTAGTAATGTGTGTTTCATCCACAAGAGTTTGGAACAACATCTTCGAGCAGCTATGTATTCAGATTCTACATTAGATAATGAAACAAAATTTGGTTTCTAACTACAACATAATACGAATTACTTTCCTAATAAGTGACATATTCCAGAGGTACTTTTTCTATATAACTTACAGCCGTCAAAGTCACCATTAGAATAACTAATTAATTAAAATTATCATACTCTAGGATAGAACAGTCTTAAATTGGGTTTATTCTTGAGGTATTTGAAAATTCTCTTTGTAGAATTTAAATGAGATTCCATAGGATTTTCTTGAAAACGAGGACACATATACACAATAAACATAATGTCAGGTCGACTATCTATTAAAAATAGTAAAATTACAATTGTTCTTCTTTAAGTGGATTGATCAACAGATTTTCCAACTTCATCAACATCCAACGTACATGAGGTACTCAGGGGAGTGTCACTACATTTAGTGCTATCCAATCCAAAACATTTTAGAAGGCCTCTAGTATATTTAAATTGAGTTAAAATAATACCGTCATTATTTTGAATGATTTGAAAGCAGAGAAATTTTTTTTGTTCACCCATTGAAATGATTTCAAATTAATTTTGCATAATTTTAGAAACATCACCACATAATGAATTTCATGAAGATCCAAAGATATTTTTATCTATATAGAATTAAAAAACTAAAACATCCTTTGAAATTCATTTTATAAAAAAATTAGGATCAATTATTCATATTGTAAAAACTTTGTAAATAAGAAGAGTACTCAACTGATCATTCCAAGCTCTTGGAGCTATTTTCAAACCATATAATGCTTTTGATAATTTAAAAATATGATTTGGGAAATGGGGTTTCGTAAAACCAGGGGGTATTTCAACAGTGAAATCCTCTGCTATATACCCATTTAAGAGTGCAATCAGAACATCCATTTGATATAGTTTGATATTCTGATGCGCAACATTAGAAATCAGGATTCTTTAGGCTTCAAGTCTAGCTACTGGTGAAAAGTTCACTCATAGTTAATTCCTTCTTCTTGAATATAGACTTGTGCCACAAATCTATCCTTTTTTCTTACTATGTTACCAGCATCATCTACCTTGTTTTTAAACACCCATTTAGTTCCTATGGTGAATGTGTCGTTAAGTATTTCAACAAGATTGCAATCTTTGTTCCTTTCAAACTGATTACGTTCTTCTTACAAATCCATCACCCAAAATTCATCATTGATAGAATCATTAATGTTTTTGTGTTCAAGTTGTGACAAGAAGACTTGATGATCAACCTAATTTCTAAGAGAATCTCTAGTCTGAGTTCTTTTGTATAAGTCTCCTACAACATCATCTAAAGGATGGTTCTTAAGATCTCTAAAATCTCTAGAAAAGGAGGGACTATTGATTTCATGTCCATAAACAGGTTCAGGTTTATTATGGCATGAGTCTACAAAATTTCCAAAACTGAACGTTCTCACAAATTCTTTCACAGAATGGTTTGATGATTTTGGATTAATTTTCAGATTTGATACATCATCCTCTAGGTTCTCTACAATTATTTCAGGCTCATGTGGATCTGTTTAATCAAATTTGACATGGATAGATTCTTCCACACATTTAATTCATTTATTGAACACTCTATAGGATTTAATGTATATAGAATATCCTAAAATGACACCATCATCACTCTTAGATGAGTATTTTTCAAGATTTTTCTTATTATTATGAATATAGACTTGGTGGACAAAAACATTGTGGTAGTTATATAGAGACCCAAGCCTTTTACATATATCATTTCATGATTTTAAGAATAATTAATCATCAGAGTACAAGACAAGGATCGTTGAGTCTACTATCTTGGAAGACTAGGTATGTATAACATAATTAATGGGACTATAAAAAAAGAAAAAAAATTAAAAAAATGATCTTTATTTAATCTCCATATAGAGCATTTATCTTTCTTTGAGCTCTTACATCTGCATAGGGTACCTTGTGGAATATATGAACAAAGGAATGAGCTAAAAATTCCCAGAAAGGGAATGACCATAATGATACATCTCATGCACATGAGTTAAGAGGCCTGAAATAATGATATATAAGCATGAAACATATGAAATAATTTAATATAAGCATGGGATCGTATAAACATGGAATCATATAAATGTGGCAGAATCATTAATCATATATTTATTACGGGTCAAGGCTAACCTCCAATCCCGTTTCCCATTTTGTTACGGGTCAAGGCTAACTGCCAATCCCATTTCACATCACATCTCATGAGACTTATCCTTACCCAATTCATTAGAGCGCTATCTGGGTGCACCCATCACAACATATTCATGAATAATCTTGCCACATAAATAATACTCCCACATAAAAAATCATACAAAATAAACACTACATAAACATAAGGTTACCCATGGAAATAATTTGGTACCTCAATCATGACATAAAACATATCCAATGGGCGTATCATGAAAGTTTCCATGAAAGGATGGGATTAGAACATACATGGACATTCATAGGGTAAAATAGGCATATAAAATTGAAATAGGAATTAACACAAAATATGTCAAGGGAAGCACTGCCCTTTATCAGTGCTAAATAGAAATCACTGATAATGGGGTATACCTTTAGCAGTGCTAGTTAAAAGCGCTGATAAATATAACCTTTATCAGCGCTAAAATACGCGCTGAAAAACATATACCCTTTATTAGCGCCTTTCTTAGCGCTGATAAAGTTTCTTATTCTTAATTTATATAAAATTATTACATTTATCATAGCTAAAATAAAATAGCTGATTAAACATACCTTTATCAGCGCTTTGAACGAGCGCTGATAAAGGTTCCAGTAGTTTTTTATTTAGCAACCCTAACAGGCCCTCCTCTCTTGCATGTGGTAAAGCTTTCGCAAAAGCTGAAACAGGACCCTCTTCCATCGTGACATCTCCTCCTCGTTCTCATCCTCTTCTTTGTCCTCGTCTTCCTCCTCCTCCTCATCCTCCACCTCATCGTCCTCCTCGTCCTCCTCCTCCGCTGTTGGGTTTTTCTCCTCCACCACTACCTCTTCACCGTTGGGTTTTTCTCCTCCGTCTCGACCACCGCTGCCTCCACCGTCACAGCCTCCACCGCTGCGGCCTCTTCCGTTGCCGACTCTACCGCCTATGGTCAGTGTAGGAGTATTTTTCCTTCTCTTGTGTTAATATAAATGAGAAATGATGATCTTGGAATGATTATGATGACATATAGTTTTTTTATAAGTGAGTTGAACCTATGTATGGGTAGTTGGGGCAAGAGTGAGAGCCCAGGTGGTGAGACCCTTATATTGTAGGTTGTTTTAGATAGCCGGTGTGTGAGAACCTATAGTAAGTGGTTGGTTTGGTTCACTAGATTATGTGTGTTTTTAGGTGGGGATATGAGTGGCACCCATGGGCTAAGGATTGTGTAAGAATTTAAGTAAGGGGATTGTGTGAGATCCTAGTGGTCGTTATCTTGTGACTCAGGATGGTAGGTAGTTAGTGAGTTTTGGTGGATGGGGGAGACCACTGAGTGGGGTTATCATGATGTTATTAATACCTTTGATACATAAATCTGGGTTAGATTCTTTTACATGAGAGATTGATGCATATTAGGTGTTATCAAGTTGACAGTGAAGGAATGGTCATGCCTTGGATTTTTATAAGGGAAGAAATCTCTATTATTGTGTTTTGGTGTTATGACTGGGTGGAGGGAGATGATCATTTGTATTCCTAAGAGTATTTATTTATAGCATGGTTTTTATGTGACCATCACTATTGAACCTAGATGGATGGGTTTAGGGTAACGAAGCACAGGTATATTCCATTGGTTTTGGAATAATGTTGGGTAATTGGAGATCATGTGGTGAGTTTTGTCATGGTATGCTGTTAAGATTGGAAAAGAATACCAGGGGTGTCCCATTGGAAAAATGTGTGTTACCCTTAATTTTTTTAAAGATTTACAGGTAGGCTCATTGTGTTTGAATACAGATATGATCCGACTTACTAAAAACCATGTGTGGTGTTGAAAATATTGTACCATGAAGTTTAAAGTCTTGTAATTAGGATGTATGTGTCGTGAAAGGTGTGATAACAGAAGATTGATCAGGTCATACTCATTTGGGATGTGCTATCTAGAATAAACCCGGGGATTATACCTAGTAATGAGGACCTATTGGTCAGGGCTTACCCTTTGTATGTTCATATTTTAAATTTTAAAAAGTCTGTTGAACTAGTTCTATCGAAGGTGTGGTCTATAATTTCTTGTTATCTTAAGGTCTGTTTATCCATGGTGTGGGTTGATTTTGGTTTTAGTGGGTTCTTGGGGTTTTTGGGATATGGTAAATGGTGTACTCGGTTTTAGATTATTTTATTCTCATGAGTTTCCCCTATTTTATGTTTTCTTTTCAATTGGAAATCTCTTCTGTTGTGTGCATCTCATCTGCCTCGAACTCTCCTATGTCATGTGCTTAACGACACCTTCACAGTGAGTTTTCTCCTATTACCCATTGGTTTCCTCTTGTTCACATGTTGTTACTATTTGATATTGATGGTTATAATGAGAAATTTACAGGCTAAACGCCCTTCTGAAAACCGTGGTCATTGGTGGTCCTTGTTTACGCACTAAATTAATTGCATGTTGGTTGGTTCTTGTTGAACATTTGAATATATAAATTGGTAATTTACATATTCATGACATATGAATGAATGAACTAGGATGATTAAACTTCTGTGATAACCCCTGAATTAACAAACATAATTGAATAAAGTATGCTTTGTAATATCTAAAACTATGATTGTTTGGTTTGTATGGTGTTGCGATTGTGGGCACGATTGTGTTTTTTATGTTGTTGCGGTAGTTGGAATGATTGATATGACATTTTTTTCCATGTTGTAGTTCTTATGCCATTGAATATCAATCCAAACATTACCCATTTCAATGGAACCACCACTTTGTTACTAGTGCAATTCCATTGAATCCTAAAAAACCACTTCTAGAGGACTCTATCAGACACTTTTTGGTGAGAAGATGATGTTTTTCAGATTATATATATTATTAAAATACATGGTATGTAGTCTTGTTAAATGGAACATGCTTCACCATACATGGATTTCATATATATTTTAATGTCAGACAACAGTTATCTCCAAAATTTACAACACATGACTCATCTTCTGACTCAAACTTGGAATAAGTTTTATTTTAAATGTTACATGTCATGTGAATGTAAGTCACACCCAATGTATTTCCACGACATACAATTCATCATGAAAGCATGTACATGCCATGAAATAATGGTAGAACCATATGATATGTGTTTTAATTCACTCACACCATGTATAGATACCATAGAGACTTGATGTGTATAGACTATACACCCCTAGTGGTCATGTAAGGACTACATGCCGTGTATTCCACAAAAAATGTGATGCATAGCCGGTGAAGAGACTCATTTTGTATCTAAAGTACAAGCCATTAGATCAAGTTATTCTATATGTCATGTATTTTCAAATGAATCATGCAGTCTTTATAAGACTAACTTGGAATTAATTTGATATATGTAAAATTAAATCAAGTATCTTATATATATAAGATGATCACCCTACTAGACACACCATGTATATGGATTTCACATGAGTTTAGAAATGGAAGTATCAAACCAACCTTGACTGAGATCCCTACACATTGTGTATCTATTGATCCAATTGTGTGGTATGTTAATTTCATTATTATTATTTATTTTTCACTTAGATGATAATAATTCACGTATGAGTGGCCCATTATAAATATATTCTCATGTAGATCACAATATTATGATTCCCTCCTTAATTAAAAATTCCACACGATGTGGTTTGGATATTTTAATTATCTTTACTCTGCTTGAGAGTTGACAAGTGACAAGTGAGATGTTTGGAGAAAATATGGAGTATGGTACTCCCCCATGTTTCGGTGAAGAGTCTTCCATGTATAGGTTTTAGGTAATCCATGCAGATATACAAAATACAGGGCACAGTCCCCCATATATAGATAGAGTTCAAGAATTTTCACATGTTTTGGAGTAGGTTCCTCTATTTCATTGTAGAGGAATTTGTACCATGATTTTTTTTATAAAACCCAAAAAATTCTACTTGATTAATTAAAACAGAATATTAGGCATGTTTAGATCGAACCCATAAATATGATGAATATGAATAATGGATGGATGAATTCCAGTTTATTGACAAAAGAGTATAAAGATGGAATTAAAGTGTTTATCAAGTTTGCAAGAGATCATGCATGTGACCCTTCTCAAATCATTTTCTATGTTTATGTTGTTGTTATTCAAGACAAATTAGTCCAGAAGAGTTGCAAGAAAACCTGATCTGTCATGGAAAAGATCTAAGTTATACATGTTGGAATAAACACGGGGAAAAATGAATGTAGGTAGTGGCTCAGATAACACAACATTTAATGGAAGATCTGATATGATTAAAAGCATGAAAATTGAAGACGATCGTATGGAGGGTGTGATTACAGATGTGAATGATGATGAAATTGTATTGAGGAAATGACAAATACAGTTGAAGATGAACTTAGTGATTGGCCAAAATAGTTTGAGAAGTTGAAGAGTTATGAAAAATGCCATTGTATGCTGGTTGCACTAAATATATAGCATTGTCAGTCGTACTGAAGCTGTATAATTTGAAAGTAGACAACGGGTGGAGTGGCACTAGTTTTATAGAACTACTTTCTCTCCTGAATGACATGCTCCTAGAAGATAATAAACTCCCAAGCCGAACATACGATTACAAATGAATGATACGATCGATGGGTATGATCTCTGAAAGAATAAACGCCTACCCGAATGACTGTATGATGTTTTGCAAGGACCACAAATCACGTAAAGAATGCCCAAAGTGTCGTGCTTCTTGATACAATATATATTATTCTAGTCCTACAAATGATATATGGTACTTTACAATCATTCCAAGGTTTAGGCGCCTATATGGATGTTAGGATACTACAGGACAATTGACATGGCATACAAATAAAAGAATTAAAGATGGAAAACTATTTCACCCAGTAGACTCTCCTTAGTGGAAGAGAATTGATCACGAGTAACCTGAATTTGGAAACGAGCCGAGAAACCTTCGTATGGTGTTATCTACAGATGGGGTGAATGATTTTTGTTTTCAAATCAGTAGTCACAGTACATGGATGGTTATGTTGGGAAATTATAACTTACCATCATGGTTAGGAATGAAACGAAAATAAATCATGTTATCTATGCTTATATGAGGACCAAAACAACCAGGTAATGATATTGATGTTTATTTAGATCCATTGATTGAGAATTTGAAATTATTGTGGGATTCGGGTGTTACGTTGTATGATGCTTACAAAAAAGAATATTTCAATTTGATAGCCATGTTGTAAGGGATGATAAATGACATTCTGTCTTATGTAAATTTTTCAGGATAGAGCATTAAAGGAACTCAAGGGTGTCCCATTTGCAAACAAGGTACACAGTCAATTAGGATGAAACATTTATCAAAAATAATGTTTTTAAGACATCAAATATTTCTACCCCAACGACATAAGTACCGATTTTGGACAACACCATTCGACAGAAGTCCAGAAGAATTTACAACACCGTCTCCACTAACAGTTGATCAATTGTTTGAGAGGGTAAAATATTTTAACACTACTTTTGGAAAACCGTTTTCGAAAAACCTTATGAAAACTGGTTGGAAAAATAGATCAGTTTTTTTTTGAATTACCAAACTAAAATTGTCCGTATGACATGCATTTTATTGATTTTACGCATATTGTAAAAAATGTATTTGATAGTGTCATCGGTACTTTTCTAAATTCACCTGAAAAAATGAAGGATGGAATTAAGGCTAGATTGGATATGGTTGAGATGGGAATACAAGAAGAGTTGGCACCAATGAAGGGTGAAAAACGAACATTTCTTCCACCTTCTTCTTACACTCTTTCCAGGAAGGAGAGATATCAGTTTTGCAACTTCTTGAAAAGACATAAAGGTTGCAGAGGGGTACTCATCAAATATTAAAAACATCAGGTCTATGAGAGATTTAAAATTAAAGGGGTTGAAATCACATGATTGCCATGTTTTGATGTAAGATCTAATTCCTATAGCTTTACGTTTCATTTTTCCCAAGAATGTATGCCATACATTAACGAAGCTCTGTTTCTTCTTCAATGTTATATGCAGCAAAGTTATAGACCCGACGAAATTTACACCTATGGAATGAGAAATTTCCATCATATTAGTTGAATTGGAAATTTTCATCCCGCCGACATTTTTGGATATGATGGTTCATTTAATGGTTCATTTGGTGAGAGATATTCATCTATGTGGTCCAATAATTTATAGATGGATGTACCCCATTGAAAGATATATGATGATTTTGTAAGGGTATGTCAAAAATCGAAGTCGGATGGAGGTTTGTATTGTGGGGAAATATATTGTTGAGGAAGCCATGGAATTTTGTACAGAATACCTGTCCGGTGTGGAAAACATTGGCCTACCGAAATTTTGGCACACTGAGCGGCTTGAAGGTGAAGGAATTTATAGAATAGAGTTTGTCACAATCAATATTACAGATCGAGAGCAGGATCACCTTTATGTGTTTCATAATAGTTTCGACGTTGACCCATATGTTCAAACCCAAAAATAAATTCCTAGGCGTTTGAATCTATCTATTGATGAAAAATGGATATCTGATGCACATAATCAACAGTTTATATAATGGTTTCAAGACCATATTTTGAAGCAGTTAGATGAAAATCTAGACTCAATTTCAGAATGACTTTGATGGCTTGCCGGAGGAGCAAGTGTGTATGTATTATCTTTCAATGCTTACGTAGTTAATTGTAATACATTTTATACTAATGAAGATGATGAAGACAATACCATGAAGAATAGGGGGGTTACAGTTGTGGCTGATGCGATGCATGTTTCTGGTGCTACGGACAAAAATCCAATTTATGCGAATTTCGCCTACTTTGGCATCATCAAACGAATATGGGAGTTAGATAATATGAAATTCAAAGGGCCGATTTTTCAATGCAAGTGGGTTGATAACATGAGTGCTATTAAAATTGATGAATTAGGATTCGTGAATGTTTATTTCAGTAAGGAAGGAGAGAAAGAGAAACCATTTATAATGGCATCACAGGCAGTACAAGTAATTTATGTTCCAGACCCTGCAAACCGAAATTGGTCAATTGTTCTGTTATCAACTAAAACAACTGAAGAGTCAGATGAAAGTTCAATGGAGGATGACCATTTTATAGGGACTTCACAATCATTTCATAGTGGTCCCAATGTAGATAGCGTTTGGTATGTCAGAGGAGACCACAATGAAGGGATTTACATAGTCGATAGAGGAGTCAAATCTCTTCATCATTTAATGAAAAAAATAGAGTACACCAATCAGGTTATTTGTTTATTGTAATATACATTGTGTTACGTTATGTTATTATCTGTCTGCTTCTTCTTTTATGTAATATAAATTAAATGTTAAACCACTTCTGCAGATAATGACTTTTGCAACTGCTGCTGCACCCAATCCCGATGCACAAAAGGTCTCTCAACCACCTATGGGTGGTCCTAGTTCATAGAAACAAAATGTTTCTCAAGAAGCTGCTGGTGGTCCCAGTGCAAAGAAACAACAATTTTCCCAACCAATTGTTGTTGTTCCTAGTGCAGAGAAACAACAAGTTTCACATCCTATTGTTGCTGGTCCAAGTGCTGATGGTAGTGCTCCAGAGAAAGATATTGATGATACTTCTGATGAAATGGTAGGGAATGAAACCCTGAAAGTGAAAAAAACAAGAGCGTCGTAGTTTGACAATGTCAGCCAAAATCCTTAAGGCAAAAGAAAATGGGATAAAATTTGAGGTGGGATGGAATAAGCAAGGCGATCATGTTAACCACAATAGAGCCATATTTAGTAGATACATTGGAATTTTCGCTCAGCAACGCGTGCCGATTGATGTACAGTCGTGGCACCATGTTGTCACCAGTCTTAAGACACTAATGTGGTAAGAGACTACGGTATCATTATGATATCATTTTTAAATTTATTAATATAAAATACCAAAACATTGACTTACTCTTCATCATCCATTGCAGAGTGCATTTATAGTAGATGCCTTGCACAAGGAATATGTATTAAGAGTTTCAGGAAAGATTCATATTGTAACACCCGAGACTTTTATGTTATATAAATCATCAAAGGAATCTTTTTCTACACAACACTTGCTTGGCTTGCTTTGCACGCAATCGCGACCTTCCTCGATAGCTTGCGTCGTACGCAATACCGAGTTTCACTAAACAACAATATACTATTAAAACTAGCCGTTATGAATAGTAATAACCACTTTTTAAAACTCTGTAAATCTTATTTTTCAAAATGAACTTCATTCTTGGATTCGGAGTATCGAATTTAGCCTAAGGTGAAATTTTGGTACTTTTCGGATAACTTTCATATTCTGATGAATAGTGAAAAATTACTAAATTATAATTAAAAACAACTTTTTTAATCGAAATAATTAATAGTGATAAATTATTAATTTGAGTGGTTTTAAAGTATATTTAGAATATATTTTTACAATTTAATACAATGTTGGTCATTGGATGTAATTTCACATTTAAACCAGACATAATCAAGTGTCAATCTTTTGATATATATTGTTTCCTAAAAACACGCTATTTATTTTAACAGCGGGATTTAATTATAAAATTAATTAATGAAACTTCTATGTTATGAATTTGGTAAAATAGATTTCATTTTTGAATTCGGAATATGAAATATAGCTTAGGATGAAATTTTGGCATTGTTCTGAAAAACATCAATTTTTGATGAATAGTGAAACCACTAAGTGGTAGGTTAAAAACTGAATTTTTGCATAAAACTTAATTTTACCGCTTCTGTGAATGGAATTTCGAAAATCCGAGAGACACGGTTAATATCAAGGACTAAAATGTGGTTCAATGAGATGAAAATAATTTTTGGTGAATAGTAACTTTTTACTTTTTTTTACCGCGGTTAATAGTAAATAGGGTAACTAAGGGTAAATATGATATTACTATTACCCTAACACGTGTCCTAATCCTATTGGACAAGTGTATTTCGACCAAAAACAAACTTAGGAATAAAATATGACCATTTAGGCCCACTTGGGTTAGATTAGGACATTTATTATTAATTTATTTAAAGAAGGGTTAAAAGAGTTAAAATCAAAGTTTATTTACTAAAACATTTTTAATATGGGGTTATACATAAGATAAATTCGATTGTAAATATTCATTAGAAAGCTAAAAAGATTTCTTACATGATGGTATTTTATTTGTAATTTTTAGACATCAAATAATTTAATTTATTTATGACACAAACATGATGCAGTAATTATCTTGTTAACGAAATATTGACATAATTGATGTTATAAACACCAAAATAAATGTAATTTGAGATTTTTTATGAATTCCACTAATTTTATAGGTTACTATGATATATTAATGTTGATTTAATCAACTTGGTTCGAACAATTAATTCTGTTATGACTTTAACAAAAATCATATATCAAATAGTGTCAAAATTGACACAAAATAGTTTTTAAATCAAATATTATATTATTAATTGTTATTTTATTCCTAAAAATCTAAAGTTCGGCCAAATGACTTAGATAAGGATATATATTTTAATAATAAACAATTTGGGGTTCGTTTGGCATGTTATAGTAAGTGTATTAACCATATAGTTAAAGAAAACAAGAAGACATGGTAAAAGTTAAATTATTTAACTTAGAGTTAAATCTAATTGATAAGGTTAAAATAATATCCTAAACTTGTCTAAATTCTATTGGTTGATGGGATTTCGACCCATCCCCACTTTAGCTTCGAAATAAGACCCTTTGGAACCATTATAAACCGATTTTGACTTTAATATAAAATAATATTTTGAGATATTCCTAAGGTGCCCCTCTCCTCCCTTATAAAAGGGCACCTCCTCCCCCTCCTCCTCACACCAATTTGAGCACTCAATCTCGGCCAACCCCTGCCATTTTCCCTTCTCCACTTCCCTAGAATAATCCTAGAGGTCCTGGTCTTCTCCAAAGACCAATCTTAGTTCCTTAAGTGGAGGATTCAAAAAGGCGTTTCAAAGAAGAGGTAATATCCATTACCGATCTTTTCAATTTCTTTCTTCTTCAACTTCTTCTTCTTTAGTTGTTTCATGATAAAGTAATAACATCAGTATTACTTACATACTGATATGTTATTATAAATATGAAACAACCCTAATTCACCTTGTATCCATCCTACGGAAAAATGAAATCACCGCGCGTGCGTACGTACGGAATACCGTCTCCACGCCGTGGTGTAATCTATTTTCCACCATCACCTTACAAGGATGGTTATAATGGTGTAATCAGTAACTATATATGATTATTATTAAGTAATATTGATACTTAAATAATATATATATATACTCCAATACAATTCCACGATCATAGGAACGATATCATCACTCGTGCGTACGTACGGAATACCGTCTCCACGATGTGATGCGACTCGTTCTACATGATCTTCATTTCATAATGATTATATAAATGAATTGAATGAATAAATATGGTATATACTACACTAATACCATTCTGGAAATGAATTATCTATAACCTAAAGATAAGAATAAGAATTTATTCGACAAAACACGCATAAGAACAAAAAGTTATAAAGACCCGAGTAACAAGTAACAATGAAATATTACTAACAAGAAGCTAATAATATGACCATATATGATCTCATATCAATATGTATGATTCTGGAATAAGTCAATAACATTATTTAAACCATTATACAGGAGCTTCGGACACGAACAAAGCAAATCGGACCTAAGGTAAGGGAAATATCACAATCTCATTTTTATCCGAGATTGTTTATTCGTAAGTATTTACTGGGGTGTATTTTATCATCCACATCCATGTTCCCTCAATATGTAATATTGTTTCCATCCACTTGAAATAGTTTAAATCCAATTTTACCCTTAGGTGAGTTTTTAGTAAAGAATATGAAAGGAATCTTTTGTCGTTTTTCCGTACGAGGTACTTTTTGACTTTTCCGACAAAAGTACGAAGAATGTTTTTTTTAACTTATACGGCATGAATGGATTTTTAAAACATTACTTCGAAGAAGCTTCCTTTACAAGTT
The DNA here is from genome assembly GCA_963277665.1 of Viscum album. Taxonomy (NCBI): domain Eukaryota; kingdom Viridiplantae; phylum Streptophyta; class Magnoliopsida; order Santalales; family Viscaceae; genus Viscum; species Viscum album. Next base: position 326,563,944 of record OY728156.1, read on the forward strand.
TTCAAGTTTATTTTTAATCAACTTCATTTATTTTAAAGTTGTATGACATGTTATGAAAGGAAAAATGTTTTTGAAGAAGAAAGGATATTTTCCTCAAGAATTCAATTCAAGTGTTTTATCAAAATTATTTTCCATCTAAGATAATAAAGGGTTCTGTTTCTATCCATATTTTTACATTGGTTTGACTATGTTGTGATGGAATTATGTTTATGAATGCCTTTATCTTATATGAATTGATTTATGATGTCATGATGTTTCAAGAATCCCATTTTTGTTATATGTGTTATGCGATGATGTATGTTTTATGATTATGTGGCACACATAAGAAAGGATTCATTATAAGATGGGTGGGACCTATATCTCCCTCCAATGCATTGGGTAAAGATTTTATATCTCATGAGATAGACATGGCTGGAACAGAAGGTTATTTCGGTTCAGTGATACAGGACTGAAACGAGGAGTGAACTCGGTTCAGAAAGGGACTTTGTCCACTAAGATAGTCTTGGCAATAAGTCATGACTAACAAGAAATGATTTTCCATGATTATGTTTGCATGCCACAAAGTTTCAAGTTTTGTGTTATGATTATGGGGATCTCATTATCACTTCTATGATTTATTCCAAGTTAAGATATTATAATCTCTTTTGCAGGTTTTAATTTTCATCAAGATATGATATGATTTTTATTTCCTTTATTTGCCCTTGCAGAGCATTTGAGCTCACCCTTTTATGTTTTCTTTTCCCCAGGTCAGGAAGATGGATATTAAGTAGAATATGCTAAAAGGGACCCTAGATATGATGAAATAAATGGGAGGCACTGTAGAAGATTTATGAACCAGTTGTTTATGTTTCCCAGTTTCTAAAGACACTATACCTATACGGTCCTTTGTGGTTTTATCATATGTTGTAATAAGTGTGCTTCAATTTTGAAGTATTAAAAATGTATGTAAAGTATGGGTCGTTATAGTTGGTATCAAAGGAAAGGTATAGTCAACCTTTGGAAACTAGGATGTGAAAGCCTTAGTAAGAACCCTAAGGATAAGTCTAAGCATAGAACACAATCTTAGTGTTTTAGAAATGGCCTTGAATAACCTAGGATAAGACCATAGGCATGAAAATTTTATTCTTGAATTATGTGGTTTCCTATTATAATTAGTGTTGCTCACACTATTCTTCTTGGTTTTAGTCAATGGCTGGAACCCGAAGGAACCGTGTTAATGCGGAATGCGATGGGCAATGCAATGATTGTCCCCCATGAGCAACCAAACAATATGGGAGATGGAATGCAAAATCTTGTAGCCATGCTCACACAACTTTCTCAAGCTATGAATCATGCAGGATTTCCAAACAAGCAAAGGAGGGAGCAACATTCTGTTGAATCCTTCATGAGGCAGCGTCCACCTTCTTTTAGTGGGTCTACTGATCCATTAGTTGCTGAACAATGGATTAGTACTACTGAAAAGATATTTTCAGTTCTTCAATGTTCTGAACATGATATGGTCATCCTAGCAGTGTATCGTTTAGAAGGAGATGCTGATCAATGGTGGAATCTTGTTAAGAATACGAGGCAAAGGGATGAAATTGAGTCTATGGAATGGGACGAGTTCAAGAACTTATTTTTCAATATGTACTTCCCTCGTATTCTCCGAACAAAGATGGAGAAATAATTTCTTGAACTGAAGCAAAGGGATGACGAATCTGTTAGTACCTATGAAGCAAATTTTACAAGACTTGCAAGGTACGCTTCTGGTATTATTATCCAACCTGAGAGTAAGATCGATCGATTCTTTAGTGGCTTAAAACCAAGTCTTCGAAGGGCGTTAGCCATAAGGGACTTCAATAGCTACGAGGAAATCGTTCGATGTGCTCTCAAAGTCGATATGGAGAATGGAGTAACCCATCAGTCACATGGGTTTGATAAGAAGAGGAAGATGGAATTCAAAGGAAACTCTAAAGAGCACACTGAAAAGAAGATGAACTTTCCCTTATGCTCAAAGTGTGGAAAGAAACATGGAGGGAGTTGTCTTAAAGGGACAAGTAAATGTTTTAAATGTGGAAAAGAAGGTCATCGGGCATTTGAATGCCGTGATAATGGGAAGAAGATGTCTAATGATGCAAACAAAGGAAGGGATACACAGAATGATCCTACTACACTTCAATGTTTCAAGTGCAAGGAGATGGGGCATTATGCCAATCAATGCCCAAATCCAAGGGTTGATGATGATGGTCGACGTCAACAAACTCTTAAGGCTAAAGACAAAGGAAAGTCACATGCAATTTCTACCGGCGATGTGGAGTACGATAACGATGTGGTGAAAGGTACACTTACCATCCACTCTAAAGTAGCAAATGTTTTATTTGATTCTGGATCCACCCACTGATTTATTTCTGAAGACTTTTCTAAGGGTATCACCGTATTACCTCAACAATTAGATGTTGAGTTAGCTGTGACAACACCTAATGGCACATCAATCGCATCAAAAGTTTATAATTCTTCTCCGATCGAAGTTTGTGGGAAAGTGCTTCCTGCAAATCTTGTGATCCTTCCTATAGTGGAATTTGATGTGATTCTTGGCATGGATTGGCTTTCTTTATACGGAGCTCATATCAATTGCCAAAGAAGGGAAGTCACATTTCATATTCCAGATCAATCTATGATCGTCTATCAATGCAAGGATGAACATAACCTTCCAGTGGAAATTCCTTCCATCTTATGGGTCATGATTCCACTAAATGAAGGTTATTTATCTCAAATGGTTGGAGAGAAACTTACGATTAAGAATATGCCCATTGTACGGGAGTTTGATGATGTCTTTCCGGAGGAATTACCGGGTCTTCCACCAAATCGTGAAGTTGAGTTTTCAATAGAACTCGTACCGGGTGCTTTGCCTATTTCAAAGACACCTTATAGAATGGCCCCAATTGAGTTGCAGGAATTGAAGAAGCAACTCCAAGAGAATCTTGATAAGGGATTCATACGCCCTAGTGCATCACCTTGGGGAGCACCTGTTCTATTTGTTAAGAAGAAAGATGGATCAATGAGACTCTGCATTGATTATCGAGAACTTAACAAGATCACTATCAAGAACAAATATCCTCTCCCACGCATTGATGACTTATTTGACCAACTACGCGGAGCTCAATACTTTTCCAAGATTGATCTTCGTTCAGGGTATCATCAATTAAGGGTCAAAAGGGAGGATATACCAAAGACGGCTTTCCGTACAAGGTATGGACACTATGAATTTATAGTGATGCCATTTGGTCTTACTAATGCCCCTGCTATCTTCATGGATCTAATGAATAGAGTCTTTAGAGACTATCTTGATCAATTTGTGGTAGTCTTTATAGACGATATTCTTGTCTATTCAAAGAGCAAGGAAGAACATGAAGATCACTTGAGAATTATATTGAAGACCCTGAGAAAGGAGAAGCTTTATGCCAAATTTACCAAGTGTGAATTTTGGCTTCAAAAAGTTGCATTTTTGGGTCACATAATCTCAAAAGAGGGGATATCTGTGGATCCAGCAAAAAACGAGGTTATCGAAAGATGGTCGAGACCAACAACAGTAACTGAGATCCGAAGTTTTCTAGGTTTGGCTGGATATTATCGACGTTTTGTAAAAGATTTTTCACGATTATCTAATCCAATCACCAAGTTGACTCGGAAAGGAGTTAAGTTTGTCTGGACAGAGGAATGTGAAGAGAATTTCAAGGAGTTGAAAAGAAGGTTATCCAGTGCACCTGTGCTCACACTGCCTTGTAGTGGAGAAAGGTTTGTGATCTACAGTGATGCATCCAAGAAGGGATTGGGGTGTGTTCTTATGCAAAATGATATGGTGATAGCTTATGCCTCACGACAGTTGAAAATCCATGAGCAAAATTACCCAACACATGATTTGGAGTTGGCTGCGGTAATCTTTGCATTAAAGATTTGGAGGCATTACCTTTATGGTGAAAGGTGTGATATTTATACTGATCATAAAAGTTTAAAGTATATTTTCACACAAAAGGAGTTGAATATGCGTCAAAGAAGATGGTTGGAGCTGATTAAGGATTATGACTGCTCAATCCATTACCACCCTGGGAAAGCAAACAAGGTGGCAGATGCATTAAGTCGACAAGACCATGCTAGTTTATCCATGATGAGGATCACAAAAGATCCAATATTTATGGATTTACAAAGGATGGATCTTGGAATTATAATGGAAGGGGAAAAATCTTATCTTTATCAAATGAATGTTCAACCATCTATACATGTGAAGATTAAAGAGGCACAGAAAGAAGATGTCGAGTTACAAAAGAAGGTGAGAAATGTTCCTGAATTCAACCTTGATTGTGATGGGATAATAAAGTTCAGGAATCGGGTTTGTGTTCCTTCCATCCCCGAATTAAAGAAGGAGCTGCTGGATGAGGCTCATAGTTCTTTATTCTCTATTCATCCTGGAAGCACGAAGATGTATAGGGACCTGAAAGAGTACTTCTGGTGGGATGGCATGAAAAGAGATGTTGCTGAATATGTCTCTCGATGCTTAGTTTGTCAACAAGTTAAAGCTGAGAGACAAAAGTCTAAGGGTATGTTACAACCATTACCCATACCCGAATGGAAATGGGAAAACATCACTATGGACTTTGTCACAGAACTTCCTAAAACATCCAAAGGCAATAATGCTATCTGGGTCATAGTTGATCGTCTTACAAAGTCCGCACACTTCATTGCTATTAGAGAGGATTTCCCTCTAGATCAGCTTGCCAGGATATATGTAAAGGAAGTGGTAAGATTGCATGGAGTACCACTTTCTATTATATCTGATCGGGATCTGAGATTTACCTCGAAGTTCTGGCGAAGTCTTCAGCATACTCTGGATACAGAGTTGAGTTTCAGCAATGCTTATCATCCCCAGACAGACGGTCAGTCTGAGAGAACAATTCAAACCCTAGAAGATATGTTGAGAGCTTGCTCTATGGATTTCAAAGGAGGTTGGGATCAACACCTACCTTTGGTGGAATTTTCTTATAATAATAGCTTTCACTCTAGTATTCAGATGGCTCCTTACGAAGCTCTATATGGAAAGAAATGCAGGACTCCAACTTGCTGGGATGAAGTTGGGGAAAGAAAGCTATTAGGACCTGATCTCGTTGATGAAATGGCAGAAAAGGTCAGATCTATTCAACAACACATAAGAGCCGCTCAGAGTCGACAGAAAAGTTATGCCGACAACCGAAGAAAAGACATAGAGTTTGAAGTGGGCGATAAAGTGTTCTTACGAATATCTCCCTGGAAGAGGGTTATGAGATTTGGAAAGAAGGGGAAGTTGAGCCCTAGATATATCGGTCCTTTCGAAATACTGGATCGTGTTGGGAAGGTAGCTTACCGATTGGCGCTTCCACCGAATCTCTCTCAAGTTCACGATGTGTTCCATGTATCTCTCCTGAGAAAGTACATACCAGATCCTTCACATGTACTCAGCTCAGAAGTTGTACCGCTGGAGCAAGATCTTTCTTATGAAGAACAGCCGATAGAGATTCTGGATCGTAGCGAAAAAGTCCTACGAAACAAGACCACTCGCTTGGTGAAAGTTTTATGGAGGAACCACCAACTTGAAGAAGCTACATGGGAGCTTGAGGATATGATGAGGGAGAAGTATCCTCATCTGTTTGTTACAAAGTGACGAATTTCGAGGGCGAAATTCTTTTTAAGGGGGGTAGAATGTAACACCCGAGACTTTTATGTTATATAAATCATCAAAGGAATCTTTTTCTACACAACACTTGCTTGGCTTGCTTTGCACGCAATAGCGACCTTCCTCGATAGCTTGCGTCGTACGCAATACCGAGTTTCACTAAACAACAATATACTATTAAAACTAACCGTTATGAATAGTAATAACCACTTTTTAAAACTCTGTAAATCTTATTTTTCAAAATGAACTTCATTCTTGGATTCGGAGTATCGAATTTAGCCTAAGGTGAAATTTTGGTACTTTTCGGATAACTTTCATATTCTGATGAATAGTGAAAAATTACTAAATTATAATTAAAAACAACTTTTTTAATCGAAATAATTAATAGTGATAAATTATTAATTTGAGTGGTTTTAAAGTATATTTAGAATATATTTTTACAATTTAATACAATGTTGGTCATTGGATGTAATTTCACATTTAAACCAGACATAATCAAGTGTCAATCTTTTGATATATATTGTTTCCTAAAAACACGCTATTTATTTTAACAGCGGGATTTAATTATAAAATTAATTAATGCAACTTCTATGTTATGAATTTGGTAAAATAGATTTCATTTTTGAATTCGGAATATGAAATATAGCTTAGGATGAAATTTTGGCATTGTTCTGAAAAACATCAATTTTTGATGAATAGTGAAACCACTAAGTGGTAGGTTAAAAACTGAATTTTTGCATAAAACTTAATTTTACCGCTTCTGTGAATGGAATTTCGAAAATCCGAGAGACACGGTTAATATCAAGGACTAAAATGTGGTTCAATGAGATGAAAATAATTTTTGGTGAATAGTAACTTTTTACTTTTTTTTACCGCGGTTAATAGTAAATAGGGTAACTAAGGGTAAATATGATATTACTATTACCCTAACACGTGTCCTAATCCTATTGGACAAGTGTATTTCGACCAAAAACAAACTTAGGAATAAAATATGACCATTTAGGCCCACTTGGGTTAGATTAGGACATTTATTATTAATTTATTTAAAGAAGGGTTAAAAGAGTTAAAATCAAAGTTTATTTACTAAAACATTTTTAATATGGGGTTATACATAAGATAAATTCGATTTTAAATATTCATTAGAAAGCTAAAAAGATTTCCTACATGATGGTATTTTATTTGTAATTTTTAGACATCAAATAATTTAATTTATTTATGACACAAAGATGATGCAGTAATTATCTTGTTAACGAAATATTGACATAATTGATGTTATAAACACCAAAATAAATGTAATTTGAGATTTTTTATGAATTCCACTAATTTTATAGGTTACTATGATATATTAATGTTGATTTAATCAACTTGGTTCGAACAATTAATTCTGTTATGACTTTCACAAAAATCATATATCAAATAGTGTCAAAATTGACACAAAATAGTTTTTAAATCAAATATTATATTATTAATTGTTATTTTATTCCTAAAAATCTAAAGTTCGGCCAAATGACTTAGATAAGGATATATATTTTAATAATAAACAATTTGGGGTTCGTTTGGCATGTTATAGTAAGTGTATTAACCATATAGTTAAAGAAAACAAGAAGACATGGTAAAAGTTAAATTATTTAACTTAGAGTTAAATCTAATTGATAAGGTTAAAATAATATCCTAAACTTGTCTAAATTCTATTGGTTGATGGGATTTCGACCCATCCCCACTTTAGCTTCGAAATAAGACCCTTTGGAACCATTATAAACCGATTTTGACTTTAATATAAAATAATATTTTGAGATATTCCTAAGGTGCCCCTCTCCTCCCTTATAAAAGGGCACCTCCTCCCCCTCCTCCTCACACCAATTTGAGCACTCAATCTCGGCCAACCCCTGCCATTTTCCCTTCTCCACTTCCCTAGAATAATCCTAGAGGTCCTGGTATTCTCCAAAGACCAATCTTAGTTCCTTAAGTGGAGGATTCAAAAAGGCGTTCCAAAGAAGAGGTAATATCCATTACCGATCTTTTCAATTTCTTTCTTCTTCAACTTCTTCTTCTTTAGTTGTTTCATGATAAAGTAATAACATCAGTATTACTTACATACTGATATGTTATTATAAATATGAAACAACCCTAATTCACCTTGTATCCATCCTACGGAAAAATGAAATCACCGCGCGTGCGTACGTACGGAATACCGTCTCCACGCCGTGGTGTAATCTATTTTCCACCATCACCTTACAAGGATGGTTATAATGGTGTAATCAGTAACTATATATGATTATTATTAAGTAATATTGATACTGAAATAATATATATATATACTCCAATACAATTCCACGATCATAGGAACGATATCATCACTCGTGCGTACGTACGGAATACCGTCTCCACGATGTGATGCGACTCGTTCTACATGATCTTCATTTCATAATGATTATATAAATGAATTGAATGAATAAATATGGTATATACTACACTAATACCATTCTGTAAATGAATTATCTATAACCTAAAGATAAGAATAAGAATTTATTCGACAAAACACGCATGAGAACAAAAAGTTATAAAGACCCGAGTAACAAGTAACAATGAAATATTACTAACAAGAAGCTAATAATATGACCATATATGATCTTATATCAATATGTATGATTCTGGAATAAGTCAATAACATTATTTAAACCATTATACAGGAGCTTCGGACACGAACAAAGCAAATCGGACCTAAGGTAAGGGAAATATCACAATCTCATTTTTATCCGAGATTGTTTATTCGTAAGTATTTACTGGGGTGTATTTTATCATCCACATCCATGTTCCCTCAATATGTAATATTGTTTCCATCCACTTGAAATAGTTTAAATCCAATTTTACCCTTAGGTGAGTTTTTAGTAAAGAATATGAAAGGAATCTTTTGTCGTTTTTCCGTACGAGGTACTTTTTGACTTTTCCGACAAAAGTACGAAGAATGTTTTTTTTAACTTATACGGCATGAATGGATTTTTAAAACATTACTTCGAAGAAGCTTCCTTTACAAGTTTTCAAGTTTATTTTTAATCAACTTCTTTTATTTTAAAGTTGTATGACATGTTATGAAAGGAAAAATGTTTTTGAAGAAGAAAGGATATTTTCCTCAAGAATTCAATTCAAGTGTTTTATCAAAATTATTTTCCATCTAAGATAATAAAGGGTTCTGTTTCTATCCATATTTTTACATTGGTTTGACTATGTTGTGATGGAATTATGTTTATGAATGCCTTTATCTTATATGAATTGATTTATGATGTCATGATGTTTCAAGAATCCCATTTTTGTTATATGTGTTATGCGATGATGTATGTTTTATGATTATGTGGCACACATAAGAAAGGATTCATTATAAGATGGGTGGGAACTATATCTCCCTCCAATGCATTGGGTAAAGATTTTATATCTCATGAGATAGACATGGCTGGAACAGAAGGTTATTTCGGTTCAGTGATACAGGACTGAAACGAGGAGTGAACTCGGTTCAGAAAGGGACTTTGTCCACTAAGATAGTCTTGGCAATAAGTCATGACTAACAAGAAATGATTTTCCATGATTATGTGTGCATGCCACAAAGTTTCAAGTTTTGTGTTATGATTATGGGGATCTCATTTTCACTTCTATGATTTATTCCAAGTTAAGATATTATAATCTCTTTTGCAGGTTTTAATTTTCATAAAGATATGATATGATTTTTATTTCCTTTATTTGCCCTTGCTGAGCATTTGAGCTCACCCTTTTATGTTTTCTTTTCCCCAGGTCAGGAAGATGGATATTAAGTAGAATATGCTAAAAGGGACCCTAGATATGATGAAATAAATGGGAGGCACTGTAGAAGATTTATGAACCAGTTGTTTATGTTTCCCAGTTTCTAAAGACACTATACCTATACGGTCCTTTGTGGTTTTATCATATGTTGTAATAAGTGTGCTTCAATTTTGAAGTATTAAAAATGTATGTAAAGTATGGGTCGTTATACATATAGGTTTATGCACAATTGTAATGAAATATCATCTTAAAGATACTGAAGGGAAAATCAAGCCGCACCCACCTCCCCTTTATGAACACTTGATATCCCAAGGAGCGTGGGATGCGTTTATCAACCGTCGTGGGGAGCAGAAATTTCAAGAACATTGTGTGCGGTAATACGTTGTTTGATGTTGCTTGTATTCATCATTTTGATTGATAGTTTTTTATTAATGAAACAGCAATAGAATGCTGAAAATAAAAATCACATAGAAGAACCAATGTACCCTAACCGTAAAGCAAGGATGGGGTACGCTCCACTAGAGAAAAAATTGGTACGCCTTTTAAATCTACCGTACTACTTATATGTGACATAAAACAACACCATAACCATGTTTCTCTATTTATATGCAGATTGATGAATCGAAATCGAAAGCTGAATCCATCCCATGCCATGTGCTATGGAAGAAGGCTCGTGTAAATAAATAGGGGATACTGATAGATGAGAACACACAAATAGTGTGGGAAACATGTTTAAGTGTGACATAATATAAAGAGGCCGCAATAAATTCATCCCTACTCAAATCATTTGAAAACAAAATTACGGATGACAGACCCTTTTTAATACCATCAATGTAGAGGTAAAACTCTACAATTTAATCATATCAACCATATTTTCATTTCTTTAATTACTTATTCCATTTTGTATTTTTAGGGAGCATTTGATGTTGATTGTAGTCAATTTGGATACTCCAACGATTTATTTTCTGGATTCAAGACATGTATATCCAACAAACCGACCACGCATGATGGAATTTGTTAATTTGTAATAAACTAGATCCAACATTTTAAAACTAAACATCTAGTTATATAATTTATGTTATCTTTTAATGAGGATTTTTTTATGATAGGGCGCTGCATCAATATCGTCTAATGCATGGAATGAATCTTGGGCATAATGATGAGAAAGCCTACAAGATATAAAACTAGAAAAGTATTCGGGTATGTATAATAAAAATTGGGTACAACCGTGAAAGCAGCACAGAGGAAAGTACGAAAATTACATGTAAATCGGAAGCCCACGGACTTGACCCCGCGACCTACCCCTCAACCCCAAGCCCTTACCACCCCGCCACCAACGGTGTTGCAACGGGGTATATATAATAACATTTCACTACCCAAACACATATAAAAAAATACTTATTGTTGTCGATGTTTCTGTTGTGTCCAAAACAAACAAACGGAATGGACTGTGGTTATTATGTTTGTAAATTTATGAAAGAGATCGTATTTCATCAACAAAATAGCATCCCTGACGAGGTTTTTTTGAAAATAATTATGATTTAATTTAAATTATTTATAAATACATTTTGTATTTATATTTTTTAAGTACTACCATGACTGTCACAAAAACACATATTCAGAAGATGATAAAGATGTGTTTAGAAACGAATGGGCAACATACCTGATGGATGATTTCACACAAATAGGATGACAGTGAATTCCTAATAATGTTATCCATATATGACCATTGATATCTCCCTTATTTACACTTATTGATCATATATGATCACCCTTTATTATGTTTTATATCCGTAGGTTATTAAGAATTGTTTTGGATATGATTTGTCTTTCTAGTAAAGCATCACTCATTGGACTTCACTGGACGATAGTGTGGAAGTCAACCGATGCATAGTCATTCAGTCCACTCATGAGCATCTTAAAATCTTTATGGGAACCAATATCTTGGATTTTCAATTTTCTATTTTTAGATTCCCTTATATGTGGGTGGGGGTGTCCAGGAGGGAGGGGGTGTCTAGGAGTGGGGGGTTGTCCAGGAGGGGGTGTGTCCAAGAGGGAGGGGTTGTCCAGTTGTGAGGGTGTCCAGGAGGGGAGGGAGGGGGTGTGTCCATGGGGGTGTCCTTGAGTCATTTGTGATGTGTACGAATCAACCACACCTCAATCCGATGCATGGTGTGATCGGTATGGCTAAAAGTGTCTGATATTAGTTGGAAATTGGCAATAACTTTAGAAAACAACACTACTGACATACGAAATACCGAGCAAACATGTTCATATTGTTTTGAGACTTTAGGACAATGATCCATGAGTCATTTGTGATGTGTACGAATCAACTACACCTCAATCTGATGCACGGTGTGATTGGAATTGCTAAAAGTGTCTGATATCAGTTTGAAGTTGACATTAATTTTAGAAAACAACACTACTAACATACGTAAAACCCAGAAAACACGTTCGGATTGTTTTTATACTTTAGAAAAATGATCCATGAGTCATTTATGATGTGTATGAATCAACCAAACCTCAATCTGACACACGATGTGATCGGTATGGTTCAAAGTGTCTAATATGTAATGCACTGACCCTAGTTACCCTAAGTTAGTGCATTATTACATAACATTGGCATGATCACAATTAAGATCAAGTCTCAAAAGACCGATTAGTTTAGTAGCCTTGTAATAACTAGATACATTAATAAAGTTTACATTACATCATAAAATGAAAACTACAACAACATAGTCTCCATAGTCCACACTCATACTATCCCTACAGGTCATTCATAATTTACTTCTTCACAATACTGGGAAAAATAAAACATTGAAAGGGGTGAGCTCAAATGCTCAGTAAGGATAACAATATAGCATAAGCTCTAATAGATAAGCATAAACACTTAAGTCAATGTATAACTAAAACAAAAGACTTTTAAACTTCAACTTCAAGATAGTATGGAAAAAATAAAATGAAATAATTCCATTTACTTATTCACATGGATATTATACTAGTCGAACAATCACATGCAATATCAATAACTACATTCATAATGATGGAATTCATAATTCCAGACTATCATAACCACATAGCCAATGCCTCGTGCCAAGACTACAAATAAGATTTTGCCAAGGACTTGTGCCCAGACACTAGTTTGTCTCATGAGACCTACCGATGCATCGAGAAGCTATAGCAGGATCCACCCATCACATACTAAGTTCAATGCATTCCTCATATGAACAGGTTTAAATATAACATAAACATTTGTGTTAAAACTAGCATAAGAAATGTCAATACTTTAACCACAAACCATGAATGGTATAAACATAGCACATCCACAGTCAATCATAACTCATTTGATAAAATATGGAAGATTTTATTTTATCAGATTAACCTTAATTGAAAATGATGAAGGATATTGACATAGATGAAAATAATCATCACAATTATTGAGAGAAATATCCCCCTTTTTCTTAAAAACATTTAAAAGTCACTCTATCTGTTAAGAAGCCATTTAAAATAGATTTTTCAATCAAAGTGTCACATACCACTTTGAAACATTTAAAAGTAATTTTGATTTTAAAACATTAATGTCCATATAAAAAAAATCCTTAAAACCATTTTTAAAACAAGGACATTAATGAGAAATATTTTGAATAATAAATCTTCAATGCACATGAAAATGTATTTTAGTTAGAGTTTCTACCCAAAAGAGAGACACTTGAATAAAAATAATTGAGGTAATCAAAACTTTGTAATATCATGAGAATAAAGTGATTCATGATATACTATTCCAAATTACATTATATACACCACATAAAAGTGATTTGGTGTATAACAACAAAGAAGTCTGAATGGAATGTAAATTGAGATGATATCTCTCATAAAGGTCGTGTCCTTAGGTTAAGGATAAATCAACGAAATAATTATGTGTGACAAATATAATCACACTAAATATTATTGGATATTCAGTGTAAAACAATGAAACGATATTCACACATATTCTTGTAAAAACAACACCAGTGAATTGGATGTTTATCTCAACAAATCAAGATTGAGTAAAAATTACTCTTATCAAGTTCATACCAATGACTTGAGAATTTATCAATGGAGTGATTATGTGTATAAAAAGTATATCCATAGAAAGGGGAGTGGAAATTATGACATAATCAAATGAATAGTGATTCCACACATAATCTTGGAGTAAAATAATAAATGAAGTATGCATAAAGCCGAATGAGTGGAAATTGAAATTTCAAATTCCCTTATCGATTTGGTAACTTATGAAACATGCACCAATGAAAGAAGTATCACACAATGATGATTTAAATATACATTAATTAAAGTATATTACACAATGAATACAAACATGGGAAGTACACACACCACATGTAATAAATAAGTGGCGAACAATGGAATTCTCACAGAATTAAAATTGAGATAAGAAACCCCTTACCACGTTGTAATCAACTGAGTCGTATGACCAAAAGTTAATAACCACAAAATAATTTACAGAATAACATGAATATAAAGAGAATCATGATAATATATATCAAATGGAAGTACACAATACACCACTTTCAATAAATTAGTGGGGAACAATGGAAATCTCATGGAATTGAAAGTGAGATTAGAAAATCCCTTACCACATTGTAATCTACTGAGTCGTATGACCAAAAGTTAATAACCACAAAATTATTTACAGAATAACATGAATATAAATAGAATCATGATAATATATATATCAAATGGAAGTACACAATACACCACTTTCAATAAATTAGTGGCGAACAATGGAAATCTCACGGAATTGAAAGTGAGATAAGAAAATCCCTTACTTTGGAATTTTTCCTTAGTGGACGGTAGGTTAACCTCCTATATAATGGTGAAATAATTGTTATTGAATTATACAAGAATCATTTACATTAATATTATATCATATATGATCTTTTAACATTGATTTCTTAATAATATCTTAGTATTATCGTCATTTCGTGTGTTAACTTACTCATTTTCCTATATATTCTTTGTTATGTAAGCCATGTTTGTTATGGATAGGTTGTATCTTATTCATATCCAGAATTACATCAAGTCCTTAAACATTATTTTTGATCATCAAATGAGAATTATACATGAATGGATATGATGGAGAATGAATCTCATCACGTTCGTGGAGATGGTAGTCCGTACGTACGCACGAGCGACAATATCATTCTTTTGATGTTAAAGTAATATATAATTGGATGTTATAACATATAGAAAGAATAATTATCATGTTATATTTATTATTTACATGAATTACACATCATTATTTTACCCATCCAAATAATAATTTATTGAATGGTCGTTACACTACGACGTGGAGACGGTATGTCGTACGTACGCACGTATGGTGACATACTATTCAAACGATGGATAGAATAAAGAATATTATTGTACCAAATTTATAATAACATCACAGTATATAGAATATACCAGAATTATTATAATATAAATAAAAAGGATAGAAGAAGTTGTTGAAGAAAGGAACATGAACAAGGGTGGTGAAATTATTACCTCTTCTTCGGGTTATTCCTTTTAATTTGATCCAAAGGGCTCCATATGTTGGATTTATGATCAAACTAAGGCCTCTAGGTTGTAGTGAGGTAATTTTAGAGAGTAGTTGGGCTGGGTTTGGGACATTAAAAAGATTTTGAAGGTGTCAATTAATGGGAAGGTGGAGTTCCCTTTTATAAGAGGGGTGATGGGCACCTTTGGAAAAGCTAGAAATATTATTTTATAATAAATTCATATTCGGTTTCTAATGGCTCCAAAGTGTATTATTAAAATTTTAAGGTGGGGATAGGTCTAAAACCACTCATCCAATAGGATTTAGAAAGGTTTGGATTACTATATTAACATTATCTTTAAGTATTAACTCTTAGTTAATTAGTTTCACTTTTACAATGTCTCTTTGTATTTTTATATTATATGGTTAATAAACATACTATATACAAACAAGATACCCCCAAGTGGTCCACTAATTATAAAAATATCTTTATATAAGTCTCTTGGACGATCCTTATATTTTTAGGAATTTAATATCAATTAATAATATAAAATATATTTAAAAAACTCTTTTATGTCAATTTTGACACTATTCAATAATTGATTTTTGTAAAAATCATAACAAAATTACTACTTCTAAACAATTAGTTTAATAAATCCTAACATGTCATATTATCCTAGAAAATTATTGGTATTTATAAAAAGTCTCAAATTAAATTTATTTTGGTATTTATAATATCAATTATTCTAATTTGTCATTAATTTAGTAATTACTACATCACCATTGTGTCATAAATAAATTAAATTATATAATGTCTAAAAATTATAAATAAAATATAATTATGTATGAAATCGTTATGGATTTCTAATGAATTTTTATAGTCGAAAATCCAACATATATAACCCTATGTAACAATTGTTTTTCTAAAAGATATATGCATGTGCCATTTTTGTATTCATTTTAACTTAATTAAAATTAAGTGTCCCTATCATGCACAAGTAGATCCATGGGGTCCCAAAATCGACCCAAAGATGCTCATGGTCAGACATGTATCAACCAATAAGGGTAGGACAGATTTTAGGGTAATTTTTTATTATTATAATATTATTTTTTAACCCTTATTTACCGGATTTACCCTTTAACCATGGTAAATAAAATATTTACCGAAGTAATTATTCTAAATGTATAATAATAAAAGTTACCTATTTACACAATTTGAACATCCTGATTACAAATAAGGAATCCATTATTCCAAATTCAAAACAAATAAGTGGCATAAATTAATTTAAAATTAATTCCCTTTGTTAAAACAAAAAGCGTGTTTTTAAGAGATAATAACTAATAAAAGATTGGCACTTGATTATGTCTGGTTAAATTGTAAAATTATGTCCAATGAAAAACATTGAATTAAATGGTAAAAATATATTCTAAATATACTTTAAAACCACTCAAATTCATAATTTATCAATATTAATTATTTCGAATTAAAAAGTTGTTTTTAATTAAAATTTAGTAATTTTCACTATTCATCAAAATATGAAAGTTATCCGAAAAGTACCAAAATTTCACCCTAGCCTAATTTTGATATTCCGAATCCAAAAATGATGTCCATTTTGAAAGATATAATTTAAAAAATTTCAAAAATTAGGTATTACTATTCATACCGGCTAGTTTGATTGGTCGTGGTGTGTTAGAATTTCGAAGTTGCGTACAATGCACACCATTGAATTATTCAAAGAAATACGTACTGTGGATGCTTGGGGTGTTACATTCTCCCCTCCTTCAATAAATTGTGTCCTCGCAATTTTTTTAAAATTGGGCTTGATAATATAATGGAAATTCCCACATCGGAAAAAGAGTCAATAAAACTATCACTTTAAAAGAAAGGAAGAGAGGTATAAAGGTCACCCAAGATAACCCATTCTATAATTCCATGTAGGAAAACGTGGATATGGATGATAAACTAAGTGTTCAGTTCTGATGGAGAGGGATAAAAAACATGATCAGGAAAAAGTTAACAATAAGAAAATCACAAACTTCTATTGGAAAAAACGGTCCTTAGTCTCCTAGTAGGAAAAGTAAACGGACAACATTTTTTTGTTTTAAGTTACATTACATAAGGACGAGGAATTCATTTATGATATTGACTAAGAACATAAAGAGATATACTTACTTTTTTTGTAGAGTTTCATTCTTTAATAACTTTTTACCACTAACTCATTTTTTTTGAACAATGAGTATTCAAGAAGACTTGGTCACAATGGAAGAGCTAGAATAAACTTCTATAGAAATACATGATCCACGTAGGATAAACTATATATTTATCTCGTCTTTATAGATTAATCAAAACCTAAATGGTTAGTATAATATTTGATGACCCCCAAATGGATATTACATTAGAGAAAAAAACACTAATCTTAATTTCTAAAATTAAACCATCAATACCCCAAAGTTTAATAAATACCATTCAATAATCAATTTTCCTTAAAATCCTTCAATATAATCCAAACTAATATTTAAACTCAAAACATATAAGAATGTAGTCTTCCACATTAAATTTTATCTCCAAATGACATTAATTACTCTTATAGTCACATACTTAAAAGTAATTAACCTAATCATTTCCATAAACAAGCCAAATCACTATAAATCCACAATAAAAACATAGATAAAAATCCACCATTACTCCTCAAATGAAATCCCATACTGTTCTATATTCCTTAGGCATATAGTGTTCACAACAAAGTGAACAACTTCCAAGATAACATCTATCACTTAATCACCAAACCATTTTCCTATACTAAGGGTATTCATTTGATAAGACAAAAGATCCCAAATTAAATTATTATTGATCAATAAAATCATTTAACTAAAAATAATATTCACACTAACTAGGGACTTCATGTAGTCCAGTGGTAGGAGATAAATCCCAATAGCACTTTGGTTGTGGGTTCAATTCCCACAGCTTTGTCCGACGTAATGGGTTGTCACACGGTCTGCGTGTTGTCCTTTTTCAAAAACAATATTTTATAACAATACCAAAATGAGATAAATTCCTCAAAATAACCATAACACAATTTAACCACAAATATTATCTCATACCTTGCATTTTCATCCCAAATTATGATAACTTATAATTGCCTCAAACCCAATGATCATATAAAACCTAATGGTTATTTATAACTATATCCACAAGATAAAAGATAATTCTTCCTCAAATATCATTCTCACATGGAAACCTACAGGGTTGAAAATACAAGAGAAAATTATTCCCAAGTAAACCCATCAACAAGGAGCACTAATAATTTTTAAACATTTCTCCAATCATTTATTTCTACATAGCTTCTTCTTTGACCATGAAAATATACTATAGAATAGGGCATTCACTCGGGTAATGGCCAGGTCCCCTACATTTACGGAAAATGACTGTAAATGGATTCTTGGGACCATTTTTATCTTCTTCCATAGTACTCTTCATTTTTCTTCGGCAATTCTTCACTTTATGTCCTTCCTTCCCACACGTAAATAATTTCTTTGTCCCATTGAGACACTTTCCTGGGTGTCTCCTTCCACATTTCCTGCATGATGGAAATTGAGGATTTATTTCTCCATGGTCTCCACTACTGGAGCTCTTATAATTCATCACATTTCTCTTCTTTGTTGAGTCCGGGAATTGGTTAATATATATATTGTTGGTCATATTTTTGGAAAATTGATTTGGCATAAAGACAATATTTTTTACGCCTATCAACATTCCATTTTTTTGCTTATTTCCACCACCTTTCGCACCTTGTACATCATTCTCAACGTCACTATGACTTCCTTGGAATCCAGCCATTGACTAAAACCCAAAAGCATTGTGTGAGTAACAGTAGTCATAAAACCATTTAGAGATTAACATTTCAACATATTATAAATTTGAAACACATTAGGATTAACCAAGGTCATTTACTCTCTTCTTATATATATAATACTTCAAATTGGTTTGTAAAGAAAATGTAAATTATCCTAAGCATATCTCCTGGGAGTGTCGTAACCAAGAGTGCAGTATGGCCCGCTGTCGTGCACCAGTTCTCGTTTGAGTCTAGCTTAAAGCAGTGTTTTCAGGTTTTAGCCCTAGGTACATTTGTGCCAGAGCCACCTCTACCTGCTCGTATCCTGATAGGGATGTATTGCTCAGAAAACTCACAAAATCTCTACAATACCAAAATTATAGGAAGTTATTATATATTAATCCTCAAAGTTCATCTTAGGTCTACGTGCTCTAATCAGAGTTTATCTAAATCTAGCCTCCAAGGTTTGTACTAAACTTCCTCTAATACCAACTGTAACGCTCTAACCCCAGTTACCCAGAGTAAGTGCATTATTACATAACATTGGCATGATCACAATAAAGATCAAGTCTCGAAAGACCGATTAGTTTAGTAGCATTGGAATAACTAGATACATTAATAAAGTTTACATTACATCATAAAATGAAAACTACAACAACATAGTCTCCATAGTCCACATTCATATTATCCCTACAGGTCATTCATATTTTAATTATTCACAATCCTAGGAAAAATAAAACATTGAAAGGGTTGAGCTCAAATGCTCAGTAAGGATAACAATATACCAGAAGCTTTAATAGATTAGCATAAACACTTAAGGCAATGTATAACTAAAACAAAAGCCTTTTAAACATCAACATCAACATTGTATGGAAAAAATAAAATGAAATAATTCCATTTACTTATTCACATAGATATTCTACTAGTCATACAGTCACATGCAATATCAATAACCACTTTCATAATGATGGAATCCATAATGCCAGAATATCATAACCACATAGCCAAGGCCTTGTGCCAAGAATACGAATAAGATTTTTCCATGTCCTTGTGACAAGACACTAGATTGTATCATGAGACCTACCGATGCATCGAGGAGCTATAGTGGGCTCCACCCGTCACATACTAAGTCCAATGCATTCCTCATATGAACAGGTTTAAACATAACATAAACATTCGTATTAAAACTAGCATACAAAATGTCAATACTTTAACCACAAACCATAAATGGTAAAAAATTTCACATCCCCAGTAAATCATAACTCATCCAATACAACAAGGAATATTTTATTGTATCAGATTAACCTCAATCGAGAATGATGAAGGATGTTGACATAGATGAAAATAATCATCAAAAATATTGAGAGAAATGTCCCCCTTTTTCTTGAAAACATTTAAAAGTCGCTCTATCTGTCAAGAAGACATTTAAAATAGATTTTTGAATCAATGTGTCTCATACCACATTGAAACTTTTAAAAGGAATTTTGATTTTAAAACTTTAATTTCCATATAAAAAATCCTTAAAATCATTTTTAAAACATGAACATTAATGAGAAAGATTTTGAATAATAAATGATTAAAACAATTAAAAATGTATTTTAGTTAGAGTTTCTAACCAAAATAGAGACACTTGAATACAAATAATTCAGGTAATCAAAACTTTTCTAATATCATGAGAATAAAGGGATTCATGATATACTATATCAAAGTACATTATAGACACCACATAAAAGTGATTTGGTGTATAACAACAAATAAGTCTCAATGGAATGTAAATTGAGATGAAATCTCTCATAAAGGTCGTATCCTTAGGTTTAGGATAAATCAACGACATAATTATGTGTGAAAAATATAAATACACTAAATATGATTTTATATTCAGTGTAAAATAATCAATGGACATTCACACATATTATTGTAAAAACAACACCAATGAATTGGATGTTTATCTCAACAAATCAATATTGAGTAAAAATTACTCTTATCAAGTTCATACCGATGACTTGAGAATTTATCAATGGATTGATTATGTGTATAAAAAGTATATCCACTTATAGGGGAGTGTAAATTATGACATAATCAAATGAATAGTTATTCCACACATAATCTTGGAGTAAAATAATCAATGAAGTATGCGTAAAATCGAATGAGTGGAAATTGATATTTCAAATTCCCTTATCGATTTGGTAACTTATGAAACATGCACCCACGAAAGAAGGATCACAAAATGATGATGTAAATATAAATTAATTAAATCATATTACACAATGAATACAAACATGGGAAGTACACACACCACATGTAATAAATAAGCGGTGAACAATGGAATTCTCACGGAATTAAAAGTGAGATAAGAAACCCCTTACCACGTTGTAATCAACTGAGCCATATGACCAAAAGTTAATAATGACCAAATGATTTACAGAATAACATGAATATAAATAGAATCATGATAATATATATCAAATGGCAGTACACAATACACCACTTTCAATAAATTAGTGGCGAACAATGGAAATATCACAGAATTGAAAGTGAGATAAGAAAATCCCTTACCACGTTGTAATCAACTGATTCGTATGACCAAAAGTTAATAACCACCAAATGATTTATAGAATAACATGAATATAAATAGAATCATGATAATATATATATCAAATGGCAGTACACAATATACTACTTTGAATAAATTAGTGGCAAACAATGGAAATTTCACGAAATTGAAAGTTAGATAAGAAAATCCCTTACTTTGTACTTTTTCCTTGGTTGACGGTAGGTTATACTCCTGTATAATGGTGAAATAATTGTTATTGAATTATACAAGAATCATTTACATTAATATGATATCGTATATGATCATTTAACATTGATTTGTTTATAATATCATAGTATTGTCGTCATTTCTGGTGTTAACTTAATTGTTTTCCTTTATATTCTTTGTTACGTAAGCCGTGTTTTTTATGGATAGGTTGTATCTTATTCATATCCAGAATTACATCAAGTCCTTAAACATTATTTTTAAACATAAAATGAGAATTATACTTGAATGGATACGATGGAGAATGAATCTCATCCTGTTCGTGGAGACGGTAGTCAGTACGTATGCACGAGCGAAAATATCATTCTTTTGATGTTAAAATAATATATAATTGGATGGTATACCATATAGAAAGAATAATTATCATGATATATTTATTATTTACATGAATTACACATCATTATTATACACATCCAAATAATAATTTATTGAATGACAATTACACCCGACGTGGAGACGGTATGCAATATGTACGCACGTTTGGTGACATGATATTGAAAGGATTGATAGAATACAGAATATGATTGTACCATATTTATAATAACATCACATTTTATAGAAGATAATGGGATTATTATAATAGAAATAACAAAGAAAGAAGAAGTGGAAGAAGAAAGGAACTTGAAAAAGGGTGGTGAAATTATTACCTCTTCTTCGGGTTCTTCCTTTTGATTTGATCAAAAGGGCTCAATAGGATGACTTTATGATCAAAATAAGGCCTCTAGGATGTATTGAGGGAATTTTAGAGAGTATTTGGTCAGGGGTTGGCTGAACCAAAAGGCTTTGAAGGTGTGAATTAATGATAAGTGGGAGTTCCCTTTTATAAGAGGGGTGAGGGGCACCTTTGGAAATGCTAGAAATATAATTTTATAATAAATTCATATTTGGTTTCTAATGGATAGAAAGTGGATTATTTAAAGGTTAAGGTGTGGATAGGTTGAAAACCACTCATCCAATAGGATTTAGACAGGTTTGGGTTACTATATTAACCTTATATTTAAGTATTAACTCTTAGTTAATTAGTTTCACTTTTACAATGTCTCTTTGTTTTTTTATGTTATATGGTTAATAAAATTACTATATACATACAAGAGACCCCCCAAGTTGTCCATTAATTATAGAAATATCATGATATATGTCTCTTTGACGAACCTTATATTTTAAGGAATTTAATATCAATTAATAATATAATATGTTTTTTAAAACTCTTTTATGTCAATTTTCACACTATTCAATAATTGATTTTTGTAAAAATCATAACAGAATGATTACTTCAAAAAAAGTTAATTAAATAAATCCTAACATATCATATTATCCTACAAAATTATTTTTATTTATAAAAAGTCTCAAATTACATTTATTTGGGTATTTATAATATCAATTATTCTATTTTTTTCCTTAATTTAGTAATTACTACATCACCATTGTGTCATTAATAAATTAAATTATATAATGTCTAAAATTTAAAAATAAAATATGATTATGTAAGATATCTCTTTATATTTATAATTAATATTTATAGTCGAAAATCCAACATATATAACCCTATGTAACAATTGTTTTTCTAAAGGATGTATGCATGTGTCATTTTTGTATTCATTTTAACTTAATTAAAATAAAGTGTCCCTATCACTTACAAGTGGCTCCATGGGGTCCCAAAATCTACCCAAAGATGCTCATGGTCAGACATGTATCCACCAATAAGGTTAGAACATGTTTTAGGGTATCGTTTTATTATTATAATATTATTTTTAACCCTTATTTACTGGATTTACCCTTTAACCATGGTAAATAAAATAAAAACCGAAGTAATTATTCAAAATCTCTAAAAAAAAGTTAACTATTTACATAATTAGAACATCCTGATTCAAAATATGGAATTCATTTTTCCAAATTCAAAACACAGAAGTGGAAGAAATTAATTTAAAATTAATTCCCGTTTTTAAAACAAAAAGCGTGTTTTTAAGAGATAATAAATATCAAAAGATTAGCACTTGTTTATGTCTGGTTTAATTGTGAAATTATGTCCAATGACAAAAATTGAATTAAATGGTAAAAATATATTCCAAATATACTTTAAAACCACTAAAATTCATAATTTATCCATCTTAATTATTTCGATTAAAAAACTTGTTTTTAATTAAAATTTAGTAATTTTCACTATTCATCAAAATATGAATGTTATCCGAAAAGTACCAAAATTTCACCCTAGGCTAATTTCGATATTCTGAATCCAAAAATGAAGTCCATTTTGAGAGATATAATTTATAAAAATTCAAAAATTAGGTATTACTATTCATAACGGCTAGTTTGATCGGTTGTGGTGTGTTAGAATCTCGAAGTTGCGTATAATGCACGTCATTGCATTATTCAAAGGGAAACGTACCGTGGATGCTTGGGGTGTTACATATTCTCAGTTTGAAATTGAAATTAACTATAGAAAAAAACACTACTAACATACGGAAAACCATGTAAATGCGTTCATATTGTTTTGATACTTTAGGACAACGATCCATGAGTCATTTGTGTTGTGGATGAATCGACTGCACATCAATCCGACAAACAGTGTGATTGGTTTGGTTAAAAGTGTATGAAATCAGTGTGAAATTGACATTAACATTAGAAAACAACACAAGTGACATACAGAAAACAGAGAAAACATGTTCGTATTGTTTTGATACTTGAGGAAAACGATCCATGAGTCATTTGTGACGTGTAAAAATCAACCGCACCTCAATCTGACGCACGGTGTTATCGGTATGGCTAAAAGTGTCTGATATCAGTTTGAAATTGACATAAACTTTAGAAAACAACACTACTGACATACGTACTACTGAGAAAACACATTCAGATTGTTTTGATACTTCAGGACAATGATCCATGAGTCATTTGGGATGTGTAAAAATCATCTGAACCTCAATCCGACGCACGATGTGAGCGATATGGATAATAGTGTCTGATATCAGTTTGAAATTGAAATTAACTTTAGAAAACAACACTAATCACATATGGAAAACTGAGAAAACGCATTCTGATTGTTTTTATATTATAGTAAAATGATCCATGAGTCATTTTTAATGTGTAAAAATCAACCAGAACTCAATCAGACGCACAGTGTGATTGGTATGGAAAAAAGTGTCTGATATTAGTTTGAAATTGACATTAACATTACAAAAAAACACTTCTAACATATGGAAAACCAAAAAAATGCATTCGTATTGTTTTCATACTTTAGGAAAATAATCCATGAGTCATTTGTGACATGTAATAATCAACCACACCTCAATATGACGCACGGTGTGAGCGGTATAGATAAAAGTGTCTGATATCAGTTTGAAATTGACATTAACTTTAGAAAACAACAGTACTCACATATGGAAATTGGATCAAACGTGTTCAGATTGTTTTTATACATTAGGAAAAGAATCCATGAGTCATTTGTGACGTGTATGAATCAACTGCACCTTGATCTGATGCATGGTGTGGATGGTATGGCTAAAAGTGTCTGATATCAGTTAGAATTTGACATTATCATTAGAAAACAACTCAAGTGTCATAGGAAAAACTGAGAAATTGCGTTCGGATTGTTTTGATACTTTAGGATAATGATCCATGAGTCATTTTTGAGGTGTAAAAATTGACCTCACCTCAATCCGATACACGGTGTGATCAGTATGGCTAAAAGTGTCTCATATCATTTTTAAATTGACATAAACTTTAGAAAGCAACAATACTAACATATGGAAAACTGAGAAAACGCGTTTGGATTATTTTGATACTTTCGGAAAATTATACATGAGTCATTTGTGACATGTAATAATCACCCGCACCTCAATCTGACACATGGTGTGAGCGGTATGACTAAAAGTGTCTGATGTCAGTATGAAATTTACATTAACTTTAGAAAAAAACACTACTCACATATGGAAAACCATGCAAACGTGTTTGGATTGATTTGATACCTTAGGAATACAATCCATGAGTCATTTTTGACTTTAACGAATCAACTGCACCTCAATCTGACACACGATGTGATCTGTAGGGATAAAAGTGTCTGATATCAGTTAGAAATTGACATTAACATTAGAAAACAACACAAGTGATGTTCGCAAAACCAAGAAAGAAATTTTGGATTGTTTTGATACTTTAGTAAAACAATCCACGAGTCATTTTTGAGGTTTAAGAGTTGACCGCTCCTCAATCAGATGCACGGTGTGATCAGTATGGTTAAAAGTGTCTGATATCAGTTTGAAATTGACATAATCATTAGAAAAAAACACTATTAACATACAGAAAACTGAGAAAACGTGTTCGGATTGTTTTGATACTTTAGGAAAACAATCCATGAGTCATTTGTGACGTGTAATAATCAACCACACCTCAATATGATGCATGGTGTGAGCGGTATGACTAAGAGTATCTAATATCAGTTTGAAATTGAAATTAACATTAGAAAACAACACTACTCACATACAGAAAACCGATCAAACGCATTCGGATTGTTTTGATACTTTAAGACAATGATCCATGAGTCATTTTTGACGTGTAAGAATCAATTACACCTCAATTTGAATTACGGTGTGAATGGTATGGCTAAAAGTGTCTGATATCTTTTTGAAATTGATATTAACTTCAGAAAACAACACTACTTACATACGGAAAACCAAGAAAATGCGTTCAAATTGTTTTGATACTTTAAGAAAACGATCCATGAGTCATTTTTGAGTTGTAAAAATCAACTGCATCTCAATCCGATGCACATTGTGATCGGTATGGCTTAAAGTGTCTGATATCAGTTTGAAATTGACATTAACTTTAGAAATCAACACAAGTGACATATGGAATATTGATCAAACGCATTCTGATTGTTTTGATACATTAGGAAAATGCTCCATGAGTCATTTTTGATGTGTACGAATCAACCACACATCAATCCAATGCACGGTGTGATTGTTATGGTAAAATGTGTATGATATCAGAATGAAATTGACATAAACTTTAGAAAATAACACAAGTGACATATGGAAAACCGAGAAAATGCATTCAGACTATTTTGATACTTTTGGACTACGATCCATGAGTCATTTTTGACTTGTACTAATTGACCTCACCTCAATCCGATGCACAGTGTGACTAGTATGACTAAATGTGTCTGATATCAGTTTGAAATTGACATTAACTATAGAAAACAACACATGTGACATATGGAAAACCATGAAAACGTGTTCGGGTTGTTTCGATAATTTAGGAAAAAAATTCATGTGTCATTTGTGGGGTGTATGAATTGACTACACCTCAATCTGATGCACGGTGTGATCGGTACGGTTAAAAGTGTCTGATATAAGTTTGAAAATGACATTAAGATTAGAAAATAACACTAATGACATACGGAAAACTAAGAAAACACGTTCGTACAGTTTTGATACTTTAGGAAAACGATCCATGAGTCATTTGTGACATGTAAAAATCAACCACACCTAAATCCAACACACGGTGCGACCGGTACGGCTAAAAGTGTCTGATATCAATTTCAAATTGACATTAACTTTAGAAAACAACACTACTGACATATGGAAAACTAAGAAAACGCATTCAGATTTTTTGATACTTTAGGACAACCTTCAATGAGACATTTGTGACGTGTAAGAATCATCTATACCTCAATCCGATGCATGGTGTGACTGATAAAGCTTTTCATTAGATAATTAATCAGTATTTATTAAATGAGATAAATCATTCAGAACATATAGATATTACATTATTCCCTTTCATTGTTATTAGAATGAAAACATTTGAGTTTATCATTTCCATATTTTAGTTTCACATATCTATATTAATGTATTTTTTCATATTAATGTTTTAATTTATTTCATTATTGTATTACTAACATAATATTTTTTTTATATAGTTGAATGTTTTTCCTTCAGTTCGGATTCTTTGTTCGGCAAAAAATACCGTGGATATCAATTTTTGAGGGGATCAAAGATATCAAAGGACGAAACATTAATGTTTATAACTGTTGTTGGATAATTGTAATTGTAACCATGTAAAACATTTTATAAAATGTATATAGTAGTGTGTCTTTTTGTATTCATGATATTAATAAAATGTATATAGCATTATTTGTCAAAATATTGTGTCCGGGTTATGTTTTGTACAAGTGTGCAGGTGCTATTTTATATAGGTGTGTAGGTGCTGAGGTGCTGGTTTTTGCAGGTGTAGGGGAAGGTGCCTTTATCAGTTCTATCTTGAGCGCAGATAAAGGAAACCCTTACCAGCGCTATCTTGAGTGTTGATAAAGGAAATCATTATCAGCACTATCTTGAGTGCTGATAATAGGGAACTTTATCAGCACTCAAGATAGAACTGATAATGGCATCCTTTATCAGTGCTAAAAAGCATTCTTAATGTCGTCTATGATTAAGGGGGGTCCCCTTTATCATGCCTCTGAAAAATGTTAATAAAGGCAACCTTTCTCAGTGTTTTTTGGAGCGCTGATAAAGGGGACCCCCTATCTTCGCCGGCATTAACAGTGCTTTTTTACCGATGTTAATATCAATTTATAGCACTGATAAAAGGCTAAATTTTGGTAGTGTGGTGTAAAATATATCTGAAAACATATAAAAATGTATTTTAGCAACATTAGCATTAAAACATTTTTGTACGGTTTTAAAGAAAACACTCAAGTGATTTTCAAATAGAAAAGATGATATTATTTTATTTAAAACCCAAATTGAACCAAGAAGGTTTTCATAATTAAATTACTGATTTTATAAACACAATGGTGTTTTAAAACATAGGATAGGGTGCACTTGAAATTTGGTTAACATTTTTGGAAGCCCCCTTAAAACAGGTTGTCTTATCGGAAAGATCTAAGGAGGGAATCTTTCAATATCATGTGTATCCCCGAAAGAATGTGATGAATGCATATTGATATAAGAATCTTGTAAAAATAACCAGAAGTCATAAGAATCACATAGATAGATAAGATAGCACCCTTTTTAATAAATAATAAGGCAACCCAAAAGAACAAAGAAGGTTCGGGTCGAATTCATTACGATTTTATCGGCATAGTGTTGGGTGTGACCAAGATGGATTGATGAGATTGAAATGGGGTTTCTCATCACTTATAAATCATGAAGGAAGTATGGGGGAGGTTCTTAAAAATACCCCATCATTTTCTAGTACACATATAAAGGCATATTATAGAGGAAAATCTTGATTAGGAGAGTAAAGGAGAGGATCCCTTACATAAAATCTGGTGGTGTTCTCCACTTATTATTAATGACATAAATAAACAAATTAGGATTATTAATTAATAATTAAAAAAAACTATTATATATTTAATTGATTTATTATAACCCTTTTTAGTTTATTCAATTCCTTTTTGATTAGTTATAATGTTTAATTTAATTGTTCGTGCTCGTTTGTTTAATTGGATTTAAAAGATCGGTTCACTTATATTCAAGTTTGGATTATATTTAAGATGAAAGTGGTTTTCCAGAATTTAATTTACATTATTTAGTTCATATCCAGAAGATTACATGTTTTTAATTTTAATTAGGTTACTTAGAGTTATGTAGAATTATTATATATATAACCTTAGTGATAACCATTTTTATTAATCGATGGATTTGATTACAAAGAATGTGTTTTTCATTATATATTAATTCCATTTTTACCAAAATATTACAGAACCAAAATAGGATATATTACATATATAATAATCTGGGTGAACCATAACACAAATGGTTTCATGACACGAATTAATCATAATAACAAAAATTGATAAACCGTTGTCCTTGAATGTTCTAGATTAGCACACCTCAAACAGTGCATTCATTTCATTCAAATAATAGGATGGGGATAGGAGAGAAGATAATGAATTTTACCACTAGCATGAAGACATTACCGTACATGTACTTTAAGGGATCTATCATACTATTATGCTGAAGAGAGGTGAGGAAAGAAATTAAAAATAAAATAACTTTAAAGAAAAGAAAAAATTTTGGATGATGAATTTACCTATTGAGACTTCCTCCTTTGAGAACCTCTTAAGGGGAGAGTTTTTTTTATTTTGATGAGGCTGAGAAATGTTTTACGTGGGGAAGGACCTTAGGGAGTGATTTGGGCAGAATTTAGAGAAGTCTTAGAGCTTGAGAGGATTGGAGAGAAGAGGGAGTGAATGGTGGTTTTTATAGTGTAGGAGAGGAGAGATTTCATGATATTATCATCATTAATTTATAATTTCATCCCAAGACAAGGAATAGTAAGTATTCCTTGACCAAGAATAGTGATTTTATCATGTGATTCCGAACCAATTGGGATTACATCAGCATAGCATCATCAATGACACAATTTATCCATAATTTATCATTTATTGTAAATTATCGGATTCTACTATTCATCAAAAATTCATGTATTTCCAAAAAATCACCCTAACCATTTATCAACATGTAGAATCCAAAAATGAAGTCCATTTTTCAAAAATATTTTTCTAAATATGACTATTTTAATATTTAATTAAAATAAATATTTATTATCAAACCCAGTTTTAAAACATTCATTAACTCATTCTGAAATATAGCTATATTGCACTTCCAACATGAATATTATTTTTTTACCACAATATGTGACGTTAATATTTATTAGGGAATATCACTATTCATAAGTGTATGTTACAATTCATTAGGATATGTTACTATTCACCAATATTTATTTTTGTTTTATTAGACTCTAAAAAACATCTTGAACACAACCGTGCATGCCAGATTTTCGAAATTCCAAAGAAAGAAGTGAAAAACTTATGTTTAATGGTCACTTGTAACATAGTAGTTCATGTAGATTTCTAGCACTGATAAAAGGCCAAATTTTTGTATTTTGGTGTCAAATATAACTGAAAACATATAAAACATTTATTTTAGAAACAATAGCATTAAAACATTTTTGTGCGGTTTTAAGGAAAACACTCTAGAGCTTTTCAAATAGAAAAGATTACATTATTTTATATAAAACCAGATTTGAACCAGGAAGGTTTTCATAATAAAAATACTGATTTTATAAATACAATGGTGTTATAAAATATTGGAAAGGGTGCACTTGAAATTTGGGTAAAAATTTGGGAAGCCCCCTTAAAATAGGTTGTCTTATCTGAAAGTTCTAAGGGGAGAATCTTTCAAAATCAAGTATTTCCCCGAAAGAATGTGATGAAAGGGTCTTGATATTATAATATTGTAAAACTAACCAGAAGTCATAAGACTCACATATATAGATAATATATCACCATTTTGAAATTAAGATAAGGCAACCCAAAAGAACAAAGAGTGTTCGAGTAGAATTCGTTACGATTTTATCGGCACGGTGCTGGGTGTGACCAAGAGAGATTTATGAGAAAGAAATTGCATTTCTCATCAATTATAAATCCAGAAGGATGTATGGGGGAGGTTTATAAACATACCCCATCATTTTATAGTACACATATAATGGCATAGTATAGAGGACAATATTGATTAAGAGTGAAAAGGAGAGGATCCCTTACCTCAAATCATGTGGTGTCCCCCACTTGTTATCAGTGATCTGAAAAAACAAATTAGGATTATTAATTAATAATTCAAGAACCTATTATATATGTAATTGATTTATTATAAACCTTTTTAGTTCATTCAAACACTTTTTCATTAGTTATAAGGTTCAATTTCATTGTTCAGGCTCGTTTGTTTACTTGGCTTTAAAAGATCTGTTCACTTCTATTCAAGTTTGGATTACATGAAAGATGAAAGTGGTTGTCCTTAATTGAAGATACATTATTTAGTTCATATCTAGGAGATTACATGGTTTTAATTTTAATTAGTTTACTTAGAGAGTGATTTCTAATTATTATATATATAACCTTAGTGATAACCGTTTTTTTAATCGGTGGATTTGATTAGAAAGAATGTGTTTTTCATTATAAATTAATTCCATTTGTACCAAAAGATTACAGAACAAAAAATAGGATATATAACATATATAATAATCGGGTTCACCATAACACAAATGGTTTCATGACCAGAATTAAAGATAATAACAAAAATTGATAAACTGTTTTCCTTGAATGTGCGAAATTAGCACATCTCAAACGATGCTTTCATTTCTTTCATATAAAAGGGTGGGGAAAGGAGAGAAGATATTAAACTTTCTCAAGAGCATGAAGTAATTCCAGAACTTGTATGATACTGGATTTATCATTCTATTATGGTGAAGGGATGCGAGGAATGAAATTAAAAAGGAAAGAACTTAAAAGAAAATAAGAAATTTTGGAAAAGGAATTTACCTCTTGAGACTTCCTCCTTTGAGAACCTCTTAAAGGGAGAAGTTTTGGTCTTTTGAGGAGGATGATAGTTTTTGGACGTGGGGGAGGACCTTGGGGAGAGATTTGGGCATAATTTTGAGAATTCATGGATCTTGAGATGAGTGGAGAGAAAAGGGGGTGAAGGGGGGGGGGGTTATAGTGGAGGAGAGGAGGGTTTTCATGATATTATAATCATTAATTTATTATTTCTTCCCATGACAAGGAATAGTAAGTATTCAAGGACCAAGAATAGTGATTTTATCATGTGATCCCGATCCAAGTGGTCTTACATCAGAAGAGCATCGTCGATGACTCAATTAATCCATTATTTAGCATTTATTAAAAATTATCGGATTCTACTATTCATAAAAAATTCAAGTATTTCAGAAAAATCCCAAAAATTCACCCGAACCATTTTTCAACGTGTAGAATCCAAAAATGTAGTCCATTTTTCAATATTAATTTTCTAAATATGATTATTTTAATATTTAATTAAAAGAATAATTTATTATCAAAACCAGTTTTAAAACATTCCTTAACTAATTCTAAAATATAGGTATATTGTACTTCACACTTGAATATTATTTTCATAACACAATAGTTTAGGTTTATATTTATTATGTTATATCACTATTCATAAGGGTATGATACTATTAATTAGGGTAGGTTACTATTCACCTAATATTATTTTTGTTTTATTAGACTCCAAAAAACATCTTCAACAAAACCATGTATACCGGATTTTCAAATTTCAAACACAGAAGTGAAAAACTTATTATTAAATGTCACTTATCACTTAGAAGTTCATTATGTTGTGATTTCATGTAATTTTATGACATATTTATATGAATGTAATTTCCATTAAAAACATTGGGTCATTACAAGTTAACATTGGGGTTTCTATGATTCAATAACACGTAAAGAGTCCTCTTATGAATAGGTCTGATTAACACTCTATTGATTATGTATCATGTTGTATTGAAAGATTCATCCCAAAAATAAATTGGTAGGTCATATTCCCTATGCATGGTTCTAGACATCACTATCTATGATTTATTTCTTCTTTCTACAACTCCATTTTGTTGAGGTGTTCTAGGGGCAGAGAAATTGTGACTATAACCATTTTTTGAGAAAAAGGATTCAAACTCATGATTTTCAATCTCAAGGCCATGATCACTTCTTATGGATTTAATTATAAATCCACTAATATTTTCCTCAAACATGTCATATAAAGTAATATAAGAGAATGCTTCACTTTTGTTAGCCAGAAATAAGGTCCACGTATATCTTGAAAATTCATCTACAAGAACATAAACATAGTGCTTCCCATTTAAACTATAAACTCTATATGGTCCAAATAGAACCATGTGAACCAGTTCGAGAGGTTGAAAAGTTGATACTTATTTCTTTGTTTTGAAGGAAATTTTGTGTTTTTTTCCGTTTTGATAGGGATTACACACCTTTTCATTTGGAAACTCAAGTCTAGGTAAGTCTTTAACTATGTTTTTTATAGTTAGCTTTTTAAGGGAGTGAATATTACAGTGTCTTAGCCTCCTATGTCAGAGCCTATACTCTTTATGAAATAAAATTAAAAATTGTGCATTTTTAGGAGATAACGAATCTTAGTTAACAGAGTAATCATTTTCATTTCATAATGCCAAAAACACTAATTCATCATAATAATTAAAGACTTTCCAAGCATCATCTTCAAATCTAACATTAAAACAATCATCACTAAATTGGTAGATACTAAGAAAATTATATTTTAATCCATCAACAAACAATACTTTAGAAATTAAAACTATGTTAGTGTAACCGATTTTGTTGAGGCAAATGATCTTTCCTTTGGCATTGTGACAAAATGTGACATGTCCTCCATCTATTTTTATTATTTTTTTGAAGAATGAGTAGTCCACTATCATTTTTCTTAAACATCCATAGTCCAAGTACCATAACCTTTTACAGGAACTCTATATGTATCTTTTTTACAGAATGATTAAGCAAAAACAGATTTTGGTACCCTTACTTGTTTGGGTCCAGTAATATTAGTAATAAGTGCTTTAAGAACCCATATCTGCCTCATAGGTTTCCTATAAGCATTAAGTAAATTATTTGAATAATTTACTCAATTTGGTCAAGAAAAAAATGAAACAATAGAAGATGTAACATGAATAGAATTTGTTAATTTGTTTCCAGAACATGGAGTAAAACTACATGTCCTATATTTTGAAACAAAATGTGTTCTACCAAGATTTATTTTTCCAGGTTGATAACCAATGCTAGTGTTGTATTTTGGGGAAAATTGTTTTCCTAGCATTTCAGTACGGTTATTATTCCCATTGGTAAACTTTTAGCGGGGAATCATTAATATCTCATTAGAAATTTTAAATTCGTTGTTCTCTTTGAGATGTTGAGAATTTGACTCTTTTTCAATTGTGAGTTTAGATTTAACAATCCCAGTAGTAGAGTACTACTTCTTTAATGATTTATATTTGTCTTTTAGTTCCTTTCATGTTTCTTCAAGCATGTTACAATATTCAAAAATTTCATCACTATTCATATTTTTAGAGTCACTCTCATTGTAATAATAGTATTAATTATGTATATTAGAGTATAATTTTACCTCATATGTGTTTTTTATAAAACAAATATTGTCTTTGTTTTCCTGTTCATCATGTGATATTTTTTTTTGTCACTTGAACTGTCCTTAGAAGCACTCCAGGCTGTTTTCATGGCCTTTTTATGATTCCATTCCTTGTCCTCATATCTTTTTTTTGTACTTGAGCATTGGGAAGTCAGCCTTGATATGTCCTTTGTGCTTACAATCATATTATAAAATATCATTAGCCTTGTAAATTCTTTTATAGTACTTATTCTAACTTACTTTTTGTTCATATTTTCTGTTGAAGATAGGATTTCGAAAAAAGTTATTCATCTTGTAAAATTTAATCAATATTTTTGATAATTGAGCCATTTCTTTATCACAATCAGTTAATGATTGTTCAATGCTGGAACATTCTACAGAATCATTCAATTTCCCTTAGTCTTTCTATTTAGAGGTGGCAGTCTTGAATGCAACAGATTTCCTCTTTGGTTCATCCTCCTCTTCATTGTTGACCTTAATTTCTTCTTCATACATCATCAATATCCCAATGAGTTCTTTTACAGGTAGCTTGCTAATGTCGCATGAATCTCTAATAGAGATAGAGGTTCCTCTCCATCTTTCAGGAAGTCATTCGTGAATTCTCATGATTTGTTCCATGGACGTGACTTATCTTCCAAGAGAAATCATTGTGTTAAAAATATCATTGAACCTAAGATACATATCAGAGATAGCCTCATCAGGATTTATTTTAATTTTATCATATTTAGTAGTATAAGTATTATATCTCATTTCTTTTACACTAAATTTTCCTTCATGGGAGACAGATAGAGTATCCCAAATTTCTTGGGCAGTTTTTCAAGCTGAAATTCGATTGAATTCTACACCTCCTAATGATCAGTATAATGAATTCATAGATTCACAATTTTTATTATAGGATGTTTGGATAGCTTCATACCATGTGATTCTATCAGTAGTAGGAATCTTAAATTCATCTCTAATGGAAGACCAAATTTTAAAACCCATACTCTCTATGTGAATTTTCAAATTAATTTTCCATTAACCATCATTGGATCCATTAAAGAATGGTGGTATGTTGGTTACAACACCATCCAATCTATTATCCATAATATAAAAATACATTAATAGATCTATAAATTTAGAATTAACATATATTTACATATCTTCTAATTACAAATAAATTCACAGTTGAATAAGGTTGAAAAAAGTCTTAATAAACAGCCTCTGATACCAAATGTTTGTCAGAGTAGATTACTCAAGAGGGGGTGTGAATTGAGTTACTATAATGAAAATTATTAAAAATTATTTCTAAAATGTTTCCCAAAATGGATAAATACTAACTAGTTAATCAAGGTTATACTGTTATAAAGTTTGGACTATTTAAATTACATCGTAGAAGATTGAGTAGTAATCAACAATATTAATGTTAGTTAATAAGATTGCTTTTGAATCTATTCTATTAAAACATGAAAATTATAGCTTCTATCCAAGATTAACAGTCATAGTGAATTTAGTGATATCTGAATTATATAGTAATGTAGTAAAATAGAGACGACTAAATTAATTAGTACAACGGATATGGAAAAAGTCATTCAGTCTCAAGCCGAGACCTAATCCACTCCACTTGGTGATCACCTACCACCAAGAAGTTTATATAAATAAACTTGATCCACACCCTAGATCGAGGTTAACAATAGTACACTGGACTATCTAGGCCACACATGGACCTCTTCCATAGTTCTTCATGGGTACAACCAACCATGCCACACATGGACCTCTTCATCAAATATTGTGGGTATACACATGAGTAAAAGAATTTTCGAGTAAAGATGCCATGTATCCTTCAATCTAATGCAGGAGGCACAGTGTATTCTAATACATATACACACTCTGACTGAATGTTAATAAAACGATACAAAATATAGTAGAAATATTGAGATAGGTTTAGAAGTTCTTTGAGTGTTAGTCTTTGCAGCTCTAGAATTCTGAGATGAGGCAGATGCAGAACTCCAGTCCTCGTATGGAAAATAGATTGTCACAATTCAGGCAGATCTAGCTTGTGTTCTTCGTGGGGTTTTATAGTGCGAAGATGTCCTCTGAATTCTAGGATCCCAGTATGATTTGTGTGTTATTCGTGAGAGTCATGTTGCAAGAGAGAATTCTCTAAGTGTAATCTATAGTTGTGCTCATGCCTGTCAGCTATTTTCTAGTATCGTATAACTGCTCTCGCGTATATGCTCCTTTTGTTTCTGGGTAGCATTAATCTTTTATCATGGAGTTCATGTGTTTAAGCCGATTGGTAGCATGTATTCGGCACCTTGTACCTCATATTGTCAAGGAAATTACAACAAAAAAACATTAATTATTTTAATGCATTAAAATCTTCAAATATGACTATTAGAGATGAAATCAAAAGACAAAAAAACATATTAGGAATTGGTGTCACTATTTGTCAAGGAAACAGTGTCTTCTTCACACGTTGTCTTGATTGGTCACGATGTCTGGTGGTCATAGTGTCTTGATGTCACGATGTCTTGTTCGCGGTGACTCCTTCACAATGTCTGCTTCACAAAGTCTGCTTCATGGTGTCTGCTTCACAATGTTTGTGTCACGGTGTCTTATTCACGGTGCATGCTTCACTGTGTCTGCCTCACGGTGTCTGCTTCACAGTGTCTCATGGTCACGATGTCTCAGGTTCGCGGTGTCTCACTGTAATGGTGTCTCAGACTAAGGAAAATATCTGTATTCAGACCTAAGTAGTGATATTCATGTAATTATTTAAACATAATCTGTTTTCATAGAAATCAATATAATGTGAATCAAAAGATAGTATATAGTATCCAAACTGATTGTATAGCACTTAAGATCATTGGATAACTTTTACAAAGCTACTGTACCGTTTATGTGAGATATATTACATAGAGTTAACATGGTTGAGAGACTAAATATTATTATTTATCATTAAAAAATGATTAATACATCAAGAGTCCATCAATTTTGTGGGGGAATGTTTTGAGTCTAAGAACCCCACTTGTTTGAACGGTGTTTTGTGTTTGTGTTTGGTCGGTAAGTTAGGTTAATGGGCTGGTTAGTGGTATCTTCTATGAAATTATCGGGAAGACATTATGGTTGTTCACTTCATGTTTTTGGATCTATTTTTTGGCAAGTTTTAACAAAATAAACATCTTTATTGGGTCCTTATATTCTCTTGTTGGGTAAGGTACACCCCCATTATGTTTTAGTGGAAAACTGAAGTGCAACCCAGATTGTTTCTCCATTGGAAGATCATATAGTTGGCCAATATAATGAATCTTTTTCTTCAGATTTGTAGATAGATTCAACAACCTTAACATACCTAGTATTGTAATTCCTCTTATAGCAATAGAGTGATTTTGGATGCTTGAAAAAGACCATAGTTTTTTAAGATAGCTAATTTGTCAGAGGTGGAAGTAGTATGGGGTTGTCTATGTGGATGGTTTATAAGAGGGCCTCTAGGTTCTTCATAGTCTCTTCAAATAAGAGGTTCACATTAAACCACCAGTGTGGGAAATCTTGTCATGAGAAGATATTATGGTCACATTCTTGAATTTTGTGATGTTTAGGGATTATTCAAAAGTTCCCTCTACTTGTATTCATTCTATCAGTTGTAATGGTCATGTTCGGTGACTCCTAGTGATGTCATTTTCTCTATTGAATGTAAATATAAAGTAGTATACTATTCTATGTGTATTTGTTTTTTCATAAGTGTGTCTACTTCTAGAAAATATTGACATCTTTACTTAGAAGAAGGTGCTTCCATATATATTTTTCTCTTTCCGTTTCTCATCCAAAGAATCACGGGGTCATGTGTGCATCCTCTAAGCTGTTGATTCATTGAAATGTTGGGTAAGGGTTAAGTGATTTTGGAATGTGTTATGTATTGCTGAAACCATATAGAATCAGGGTATTGTTTTCATGGATCCAAATGAAAATGTTATGATCATGGGCTTTCCAAATCCAAACTATGAGACCAATGATGCTTCAATCATTTGAGCTCCATCCATAGGATCTGGAGTGATGTTGGTGCATAGTCAAGGGAAATCCCAAGGTCTTTCGAACCGATGTAAAATGTCCTATCCTTAGTATGAATGATGGGAACAATTTAATCCTCGACTGTCATCATCTTTTTTTAGTTTTTCTCATTCGGAGGTAGATGAGGGCGGACCTTATTACAATGCTGTATCATTATTTCTAAATTCCCTAATTTGTTTCCTTCATGTTTATTGAGAAATGTATGAATGTTGGGCTAGGCAGATTGAAGCACACAGTTTGGGAATAGTTAGTAGTAACCATGAACCAAACTAGGAAATCGTACAATATGAGACTTTAGATACCACTACGTGTCCACATGTCAGGGTGCCTCATCCAATATAACCATGAAATGCATTCCATTTTTACAAAATTCTCCACTCGGTTAAGGAACAGATTCACAATTTGTGCGGACTAACCATGTAGCCTTGCCAACTCTTTAGATATTAGGTTATTTCTGTACTGACCTGTGATAGTCAGTTAATATGGCTGGTTCTTATGGTGGGGAGACCAACTATGAGTCTCTTAAAAGATATTTTTGAGATTTTTAAGGTAATATGATCGTTTTTACTAGGTAGTTTCTTCGTACCTCACCCAGTTATTGTCCTGGTATTCTCTCAGGACAGAAATTTAAGTTATCTCTGATGGTGGGGATACCATTTGTGTCTCCTCGAACTAGTAACATAGATTTTATCTAGGTATTGGATTGGTGGTAATCTCATTCAAAACTATCTAACTACCAATATTTTACATGGGTAAACGTTGGGATTGGGTAGCACCCAACAGTTTGGTTAAAGTAATGTATGTGTAACCTTGTTAATTATTGTTGTTGATTTGGGTAAATTTCTTGAGTCTTGTTCAGATAGTGATTGACAGGTATTATTTTGGGATAAAATAAAAATGGTCTTGATTGGTTCAGGATAGTGGTGTATATATTGGTTTTTGAGAGTTCATTTTTTAATTGATCACTGGACGTGTTTTGGCCTTTTGGGGGCGGATGAAACTTGGAAAATGTGTACATCTCGGTTTATCATTTGTGTTTGGTTTTCACATTGGGCCTTTCTTCGGCATTCTGGGGGTGAAAACCATTATGGTGGGGAAAATTATCACGCCCTAATGTTCAATTCCTTTCTCTTTTATTAATTTCTTTTTTGGTTCTCAGTTTTCTCTTTGTTTCCGGGTGTTCCGGGTTTAAAATTCTGTTTCCTCGTTTGTTACTGATCAAGGACCTTAATATATGGGGTTTTGTGTGGTACATGGACTTTTCTTCTGTCATATGGACGGTATGAGGTTGAGGTGTTTCTTAGTTGTGTTTTTTACACTCATAGTGGCTTTAATTGTGGGGTAAGTTGTTGAGGTGGTTTGTACCCATGATTTGGATGAGTTTTATGGTGAAAAGGTGGTCTTTTGGGGTATATTGTTCCCATATCCTTGGAATATATCTCCCCCTTTAATCCACCTAGGCCCTTGATTTTCGAGGAAAATGGCATGAGTTTGGGTGTCTATAATAGGCTGTATAGTTTGGCCACACAGTTTGTTAAACCATGCATCCAATCCATGTAGCCATATCCAACTCATTTAAAAAAGTTTGTAATTATAATTTTTTCCTTTCCAGAATAAACCAAAATTCACCCATTGCTTCTCTATTTCATTCTATACCTATATAGTCAGCCTCCAATCTCTCCCACCCTCCCATGGAACTCACCATTGAAGGGAGATTTGAGGGGGTAAACTTCAAAATTATGAAAGGAAGTCCTTCTCTCTTGGATTTCTTCCTTCAACGTAGGGTTTCATCCACTATTTCATGATGTTCTAAAATTGGAAAAAGATAGGGATTATACCTATGGTTTTATAATGTGTCTTTTTGATCAAATCATGGATTTTAGGTTGGATTTTAGTCCATCGTGGTGCGTCGGTGGTTCATTTGAGGTTTCCCACAATAAATTGGGGTGTTTGACATAAAAGGTAGGTGATTCCATGTGTGATCATTTATTGATGAGTTATATTGCTTGATTTATTAAATTATCATGTTCCTAATCTATTTTTTGTGGTGAAAACCCCATTTTTTGTGGAATTAATAAAACATTTAGTATTAAAATCAAATGTTTTCCTGATGTAGTGTATTTTTAAAATGTAACCCATGTGATATATTTTCTTGTAGATTTATAAAATAATAAAATGATTTATTAGTTGTTTAAAGGGGCTTCCAATTCTGGTTTGGTAATTTTTGTGTGTCATTTGTGCCTTAAAATGGGGTTTCTAATTGGTTTTTATGTGCAAAACCTTGATATACTTCATGAAAGTGTTTTATGAAAATTTATAATGGGTTATTTAGTTGCAAAAAGTGTTCAATGGATGTTTATATATAGTTTGGGTGGGTGTATGTTTTTGAAATGGTCCATTTTGTATTGAATGGGATGTTATGTGATTTTTACCATCTTGGAAACGTTTTATAAATTTTCTTAATGGATTTATTGAATATTGATAGGGATATTAAACATATTATCGGTTGTTTATTGTGAGTATGGTTTAAAAAAAATTGAATAAAAAAGGGTATTATGTGACTTCTGCGATATACATTTGGCCTGTTTGGTTTTTTTGGGACTTGGAAGTGATATTTTCATGTTCAAATAATATTTCATGCTTTGTGGAATATGTTTTAGCACTGTAGAGAAATCCCTGGTATCTAGGTGGGTGAACATGAACTAGTATTCTAGTGATCCCAATGGTTTTGACATGTTTCATGTAACAAGTTTGACAATGATAAAACTAACTAAATTATGACGATGATGATGATGGGGGACCACTAGGTTATGTGTATGATCGCTACTAGTGGCTCTTATACACAAGAAAATATATTTTTATCGTTAGTTTCACCGAGATATTAGGTACTTGGGACCCACTACATGCTAGTTCATAGGGGTTATTTCCCATTTCTTATGCTCATTATATACTTTATGATTACCATTGGAGTATATTATGTTTGGATGTAAAATTCATCAGATTTGGAATTCATTTCAATGTTTTGATTCTATAATGTATCCCACATGTAAACTGTTTTTATTTATAGTTGCATCTCATTAAAAGTATTATTTTCATTTCATTTTTATGAAAACATGAAAGATTTTCATCTTTGAATTTTTATCACATGCAATCCTTTAGTGGTGGCATATTTCTGGTGATTGGATCACACCCTACTTACACTCTTGGTTGTAACTATAGTTTGTTATTTTTGTTGGAGGTTTGGGTACAACTTTTTTGCCAATGGCTCGGGCAATTATCAGACCTTCATGATGTAGTGTTGATGAGATGGATTGAGGTTCGTGCCACGTCCCATAGAAAGGTTATTGGAAATTACTTTTTATTTTTTTTACCTTTGTAATGGCAATTAGACATTGTTTTAAATTTTGTAATTCATTTATGAAATTTTTAAAAAGTTGGTTTTACCTGAAAAATCCAGATTTGTTTTATTGGATTCATTAATCGATTAATTTTTATAAACTCAGGTAAATCATTCCCAAATTTCATTTGATGATGCCTGAGAACTTGTTCCATACATGGGGGTTAGGAATTACCTTTTTTCCTTTCCATGTAACATGTCGAGGAAGGGTTTGGTACCAGTTTTGATAGCGACAAGATTCTATTCGTGACAAAATGGTATCAAAGGAGGTTGGCTATTTTTGGGTCATGATATTAGGGGATGGGCCATGATAATATAGATATCGTATTTTCTGTACATGACATTCCAGTCATGGGTAGTGTGTCTAGACAACACACTTAATGATGGTATTCATGTCTCTAGGGGATGTCCAAATTTATATATGTCCTATGGTTTTCTTGGTTTTATGATGATTAGGAGAAATGAAACGGGAGTAGGGCTAATGGTTTCTATGAGCTCACAGGGCACGCCATGCCATGTGGAGCTGGGTATATTTCCCTAGAACACCCTCTATTTTGGTGAATTTATTGGCATATGGTAACCATACATATGTCCATGTCACCCATAGAAACTAGTTTTCTTTCGCATTTCCTTGTGTCCATTAGTTTTGGAATCTTGGATGTTTGGTTTTAAAGAATTAATGAAGTGGTTTTAAAAAGTAAATCGTTACCCTAATGTGTTTTTCTAATAATTAGGGAATGGTTTGATTTTTGAAAGTGAAGAACAGAATTTTCAGAATTGTTTTTAAATAGAAAATAGTGTGTTCACACCTCTTTTGAATGAAGAAACTACGTTAAGGTTTTTTTTAAAAACTTCTTCCAATAGAGTTTTTGAAACTATTTATATGTGTTTTACATTGATGGAATGTTTTGGAGGACATTTTTGGTGTTTGGATATTGATATTTATTTTGTAACTAGTGATCATTTGAACTGATTTATGAAATTTTTTATTCCTATTTTGAAATGAGAAGTGTTGGGTTCTATATTTAATAGGGATTTATATAATGGAGTTTGTCATGAAATTATAAGTGTTTTGAAATGGGATAGAATATTTTAAAATTAATATAAATGAATTGAATGTGGGTTTTTATTGAATTATTTGTAATATTTTGAAAAGTTTCATAAGACGTTTATTGGTTTATTATTTCATGGATTGTGTTATTGTGAAAATTGAATTATCAGTTAAATGTTTTGGTTTTGAAATGTGGATGGTATTTTTTTTGTTATAAAAATTGGTAATTCCATTAGGAACCACTATAATGGGTATATATGGGATGATGGATGGTTAATGGCATGACTCGATGACTTTCAGGACGAATATGAGTAGTTTGACCGTTGTGCATGAGAACATGAATGGTTATGGCACATGGGGTTCCATTAGTGGATACGATAACCGCAGAACCGTTTATTATAAAAGAGATGATATTAAACTAAAACATGATATATTGACGAATGGTTTGGGAGGGTGTTTCATATGTGTTTTGGGAATTATTGGTTTTGTGGGTTGTTTTGAGTCTAATAATAACTCTTTTTTGAACTATGTTTTGGGTTTCTGTTTGGTCATTATGTTGGGATGAACTATTTGTTAGTGGTATATTCTGAGAAATTTTTTGGAATCCTTTTCGATGGTTCCCTTATTTAGTTTGGATCTGGTTTGTGGAATGTTTTGACTAATGGACCAGCTTGATTGGGTCCTTCGGTTATCTCATTAGGTAAGGTAAGCCCCCATTAAGGGTTAGGACACAACTGAAGTCTAACCCATATTATTTCCCCATTTCATGATCCTTTTGTTGACCAATATAAATAATATTTTTCTTGAGATTTTAAGAATGAGTCTACACTCTTTCTTTTCCTAGTTTTCTGCATCCTCTTATAGTGGGATAGTGGTCATGGATGGTTGAAAGATACTTTAGTTTCTTAATTTATCTAATTCGTTTAAGGTTTAAGTAGTTTGGGGTTGTTAGTGTGGATGGTGACTAAGAGGGCCTCTTGGTCCTTCGTAGTCTCCTCAAAGAAGTGGTTCACATTAAACCACAAGTGTCGGAAATCTGGTCATGTTAGGTTATTATGGACACTATCAAGAATTTTTTGATGTTAAGGGACATTTAATAAGGTCCCTTTGCATGTATTGTTTCTATTAGTCTCAACATTCATGTTAGATGACTCCTTGTGATGTGATGGGATCATTTGACTGTAATGGTGATGTTCTGTAATCTTATGTGGGTCTTTGTTTTGTTAGAGGTGTGAATCTATTTAGGGAATCATGAACACATTTTTTAGAGGAAGGAGCTTCTATATATCTTTGTCACTTTATTTTTCCCATTCGATGAAACATGGGGTGATGTGTGTGCGTCCTCTAAGCAATTGTTTCAATGAAATGTTAGGTTAGGGTAATGTGAGTATAAAATTTGTTATGTCTGGGTGATCCCATCTAGGATAAGGGTATTGTTTTTTATGGTACCAAAGAATAATTTTTGTTTGGGGGGGTTTCCACAACCAAACTACAGGGACCAATATGGTCCAATCATTTGAGATCTAGCCATAGGTTCTAGAGTGAAGCTGGTGCATATTCAGGGGAAACCCCAGGGTCGTTTGAACCCCTGTACAATGTCCTATCTTCAGTATGAAATATAGGAATAGTTTAAACCTCTGGTGTCATCATTTATTTCTAGTTGTTCTCGTTTGGTGGTAGAGGTTAGAAGACCTAGTAACCATGTTGTAGAAAGAGTTCAATCTTTCCCCATTTGGAGTCATTATATTTTTTAGAGAAAAGATTGAAATTTGGCC
Organism: Viscum album; assembly: GCA_963277665.1. Lineage (NCBI taxonomy): Eukaryota > Viridiplantae > Streptophyta > Magnoliopsida > Santalales > Viscaceae > Viscum > Viscum album. The sequence goes on from OY728156.1 coordinate 326,608,853, forward strand.
TAGGTATATTGAAGCGCAGGGATTGTGCATTGTTTTTAGTAAGCATGCACCAACCTAGGAAACCATGTGATAAGAGATAGTAGCTACTGTACAATCTCCAAACGACCATGTGCGTCATCCCACGTAACTATGCAAAGCCTCCCCTTTGGATAGAATGCTTCGCACGATTAGTGCATAATTTCCCAAAAATGTGTGGACTAAACGTGCGGTCGTTCCATCTCTTTAAATTTTGGGGTATTTATATACCGATCTATGATTTGTAGTTGAGATGTTTGTTCATATGGTGGGGAGATCCACTCCGAGTCTCATATAAGTTCTTTTGGATATTTTTTAAGGATTTCTACACTTTTACTGGGGATTCTGTTCAGTCCTCCAAATGTTTGTGTTCTAATTTTGTCTCAGGGCTAAAATTTATTTTTTATTTGATGGTTGGAATCCCATTTGTGTCTCCACACACTACTATAGTATATTTGTCCTATTTTATTCCTTGGTGGTGGGTAGTCTCATTCAGATCTATCTAACTACAAAAATCATACTTGGGTGAGCCTTGGGATTTGAGAGCGCCGAAAGATTTAGTTAAAGAAAGGTAAGTGTAAACTTGTTCTTTGTTGTTATTCATTTGGGTAATTTTCATGAGTCTTGTTCAGATATAGTTTGAGGAGTTTAATTTTGGGATAATGTATGAACTTTCATGATTGTTTTAGCAATGATGTCTATGTTTTTGTTTTTTAGAGTATTCCTTCTTCAATTGATCACTTGGGGTGTTTTGTCCTTTTGGGAGAGGAAAAAATGTGGAAAATGAGTACATCTTTTTTTATCGGTTGGGATTGAATTTTTTCTTTTTATTTTCTTTATATTTCTAGGGGAGGAAGGATTTTCGGTGGGGAGAATTGTCATACCCATATTTTCAATCCCATGATAATTTATGAATTTCCATGTTGGCCCTCTGTTTTTTATTGGTTTCCAGGTATTCCGAGTTTAAAATTTTGGTTCCTCATGTGTTATTGATCCATGAACATAGTATTAGAAGTATTTTGTTGTACTTTGAATACTCTTTTATCAATATGTAACACCCCGACCACAGTTACCCAGAGTCGGTGCATTATTACATAACGTTGGCATGATTACAAGGAATCAAGTCCTGAAGGACCGATTAGTTTAGTATCCTTGGAAACACTAGATATATTCATAGAGATTTACATTACATCACAAAATTGAAACTAAAACAATATAGTCTCCATAGTCTACACTCTAATCCCCTCATACTATCCCTGCAGGTCATTCATAAATTACTTCTTTATATCCAGGGAAAAATAAAACATAGAAAAGGGGTGAGCTCAAATGCCCAGTAAGGATAACAATATAGCGGAAACATTCATAAATAAGATTAAACATTCAAGGAAATGTATAACTAAAACAAAATCCTTTTAAAATTTAACTTCAACATAGTATGGAAAAAAATAAAATGAAATAAGGCCATTTACTTTTTCACATGTATATTCTACTAATCGAATAATCACATGAAATATCAATAACCACTTTCATAATGATGGAATGCATAATTCTATACTATCATAACCACATAGCCAAGGCCTCGTGCCAAGACTACAAATAAGAATTTTCCAAGGTCTTATGCCAAGACACTATTTTGTATCATGAGACCTACTGATGCATCGAGCAGCTATAGCGAGATCCACCCATCACTGACTAAGTCCAATGCATTTCTCATATGAAAATTTTGAAACATAACATAAACATTCATATTAAAAGTAGAATAATAAATGTCAATACTTATCCACAAACCATGAATGGTATAAAAATAACACATCTACAGTCAAACATAACTCATTCGATACAATATGGAAGATTGTTTTTAATCATATTAAACTCAATAGAGAATAATGAAGGATATTGAAATAGATGAAAATGATTATCAAAACTATTTGAGTGAAATATCCCCCTTTTTCTTGAAATAATTTAAAAGTCACACTATTTGTCAAGAAGCCATTTAAAAAATGATTTTTGAATCAATGTGTCCCATACCACCTTGAAACTTTGATAAGGTTTTTTAATTTTAAAACTTTAATGTCCATATAAATAAATCCTTAAAACCATTTTTAAAACATGGACATTAATGATAAAGATTTAGAAGAATAAGTCTTTAAAACATTTAAAATTTGTATTTTAGTTAGAGATTCTAACCAAAATAAAGACACTTGAATACAAATAATTGAGGTAATCAAAACCTTGTAATATCATGAGAATAAAGGGATTTATGATATACTATGTCAAAGTACATTATATACACGACATAAAAGTGATTTGGTGTATAGCAACAAAGAAGTCTCAATGGAATGTAAATTGAGATAAAATCCCTGATAAAGGCTATATCCTTAGGTTAAGGATAAATCAACGACATAATTATGTGTGAAAAAAAAATACACTAAATATGATTGTATATTCATTGTAAAACAATCAAAGGACATTCACACATATTCTTGTAAAAACAACACCAATGAATTGGATTTTATCTCAACAAATCAAGATTGAGTAAAAATTACTCATATAAAGTTCAGACCGATGACTTGAGAATTTATCAATGGATTGATTATGTGTATAAAAATTATATCAACAGAAAGGGGAGTGGAAATTATGACATAATCAAATGAATAGTTTTTCCATACATAATCTTGGAGTAAAATAATCAATGATGTATGCGTAAAGCCCAATGAGTGGAAATTGAAATTTCAAATTCCCTTATTGATTTGGTAACATAAACAACATACACCCATGAAATAAGGATCATACAATGATGATGTAAATATACATTAATTAATGTATATTACACAATGAATACAAACATGGGCAGTACACACACCACATGTAATAAATAAGTGGTGAATAATGGAATTCTCACGGAATTAATAGTGAGATAAGAAACCCCTTTGTACTTTTTTCCTTGGTAGACGGTAGTTTAACCTCCTGTATAATGGATAAATAATTGTTATTGAATTATACAAGAATAATTTAAATTAATATGATATCATACATGATCTTTTAACATTTATTTGTTAATAATATCTTAGTATTATCGTTGTTTAGGGTGTTAACTTACTCGATTTCATTTATATGTTTTGTTATGTAAGCCATGTTTGTCATGGATAGGTTGTATCTTATTCATATCCATAATTATATCAAGTCCTTAAACATTATTTTTAAATAATCAAATTATAATTATACTTGAATGAATACGATGGAGAATGAATCTAATCGCATTCGTGGAGACGGTAGTCCGTACGTACGCACGAGCGACAATATCATTCTTTTGATGTTAAAATAATATATAATTGGATGGTATATACCATATAGACAGAATAATTATCATGTTATGTTTATTATTTACATGAATTAAACCTAATTATTATACCCATACAAATAATAATTTATTGAATGACAATTACACCACGACGTGGAGACGGTAAGCCGTACGTACGCACGTATGGTGACATGTTGTTCAAAAGATGGATAGAATACTGAAAATGGTTTTACCATATTTATAATAACATCACAGTATATATAAGATACTGGAATTATTATTTTAGAATGGTAATAACAAAGAAGGAATATGTGGAAGAAGAAAGGAACTTGAAAAAGGGTGGTGAAAACATTACCTCTTCTTCGGGTTCTTCCTTTTGATTTGATCAAAAGGGCTTGATAGGTTGGCTTTCTAACTAAAGTAAGGCCTCTAGGATGCGTTGAAGGAAGTTTAGAGAGTATATGGTCGGGTTTTGGCCTAAAAAAATGCTTTGAAGGAGTGAATTAATGAGAAGGAGGAGTTCCCTTTTATAAGAGGGGTGAGGGGCACCTTTGGAAAAGCTAGAAATATTATTTTACAATGTCTCATTGTATTTTTATATTATATGGCTAATAGACATACTATATACCTCCAAGCGACCCCCAAGTGGTCCATTAATGATACAACTATCATGAAATAAGTCTCTTGGCCAAAACATAGATTTTTAGGAATTTAATATCAATTAATAATATAATATATGTTTTAAAAACTCTTTTATGTCAATTTTGATACTATTCAATAATTGATTTTTTTAGAAATCATAACAGAATTATTACATCTAAAAAAGTTAATTAAACCAATCCTAACATTTTATATTAACCTATTAAATTAGTTTAATTCATAAAAAGGCTCAAAATATATTTAATTGGGTATCTACAATATCAATCATTTTAATTTTTCACTATTATGGTAATTACTGCATCACTATTGTGTCATAAATAAATTAAATTATTTAATGTTTAAAAATTATAAATTCAATACCATTATGTAGTAAATATTTTTATCTTTCTAATGAATTTTTGTAGTCTAAATACAACATATATAACCCTATGTAAAAATTGATTTTCTATAAGATATATGCCTGTGTCATTTTTTTATTCATTTTATCTTAATTAAAATAAAGTGTCCCTATGACTTACAAGTGGCACCATGGGGTCCCAAAATCAACCCAAATATGTCCATGGTCATAAATTTATCAACCAATAATGTTAGGACACGTTTTTGGGTAATTTGTTATTATTATAATTTTATTTTTTAACCCTTATTTACCGGATTTACCCTTTAACCAAGGTAAATAAAATATTTACCGAAGTAATTATTCAAAATGTCTAAAAATAAAAGTTACATATTTACACAATTTGAAAATCCTGATTCAAAATATGGAATCCATTTTTCAAAATTCCAAACACATAAGTGACAGATATTAATTTAAAAATAATTCCCGCTGTCAAAACAAAAAGCATGATTTTAAGAGATAATAACTATCAAAAGATTGGCACTTGTTTATGTCTGGTTTAATTGTGAAATTATGCCCAATGAAGAAAATTGAATAAAATGGTAAAAATATATTCTAAATATATTTTAAAACCACTCAAATTCATAATTTATCAATATTAATTATTTCAATTAAAAAAGTTGTTTTTAATTAAAATTTAGTAATTTTCACTATTCATCAAAATATGAATGTTATCCGAAAAGTACCAAAATTTTACCCTAGGCTAATTTCGAAATTATGAATCCAAAAATGAAGTCTATTTTTAGAGATATAATTTATAAAATTTCAAAAAGTGGGTATTACTATTCATAACGGCTAGTTTGATTTTTTGTGGTGTGTTTGAATCTTAAAGTTGCGTACAATGCACGTCATTGCATTATTCAAAGGGAAACGTACCATGGAATATTGGGGTGTTACATTCTCCCCTCCTTCAATAAATTGCGTCCTCGCAATTTTTTTAAAATTGGGCTTGATAATATAATGGAAAGTCCCACATCGGAAAAAGAGTTAATAAAACTATCACTTTAAAAGAAAGGGAGAGAGGTATAAAGGTCACCCAAGATAACCCATACTAGGATTCCATGTAGGAAAACATGGATATGGATGATAAACTAAGTGTTCAGTTCTGATGGAGAGGGATAGAAAACATTATCATGATAAAGTTAACAAGAAGAAAATCACAAACTTGTGTTGGGACAAACAGTCCTTAGTTTCCCAGTAGGAAAAGTAAACAGACAACATTTTTTTATTTTAAGTTACATTACATAAGGACAAGGAATTAATTTATGATATTTACTAAGAACATAAAGAGATATACTTACATTTTAAGTAGAGTTTCATTCTTTAATAAATGTTTACCACTAACTCGTTTTTTTTTTGAAAAATGAGTATTCAAGAAGACTTGGTCACAATGGAAGAGCTGGAATAAACATCAATAGAAATTCACGATCCACGTAGGATAAAATATATATTTACCTTGCCTTTAGAGATTAATAAAAACCAAAATGGTCAGTATAATATCTAATGATCCCCCAAATGGATATTCCATTAGATAAATAAACTAATCTTAATTTCTAAAATTAAACCATCAATACCCCAAGATAAATAAATACCATTCAATAATCAATTGTCCTTAAAATCCTTCAATATAATCAAAATTAATATTGAAACCCAAAACTTATTAGAATGTAGTCTTCCACGTTAAATTGTATCTCTAAATGACATTAATTACTCTTAAAGTCACATACTTAAAAGTAATTAACCTAATCATTTCCATAAATAACCCAAATCACTATAAATCCACAATAAAAACATAGATAAAAATCCACCATTACCCCTCAAATGAAATCCCATAATATTCTATTTTTCTTGGGCATATAGTGCTCACAACAAAGTGAACAACATACAAAATAAAATTTATCACTTAATCACCAAATCATTTTCCTATACTAAGGGTATTCATTTGATAAGACACAAGATCCCAAATCAAATTATTATTGATCAATAAAATCATTTAAATAAAAATAATAGTCACACTAACCAGGGACTTCACGTAGTCTAGTGGTAGGCAATAAATACCAATCGCACTTTGGTTGTGGTTACGATTCCCACAGCTTTGTCCGACGTGACGGGTTGTCACACGGTCTGCGTGTTGTCCTTTTTCAAAAACTATATATTATAACATTACCAAAATGAGATAAATTTCTCAAAATAACCATAACATAATTTAACCACAAATCATATCACATACCTTGCATTTTCATCCCAAATTATAATAACTTATAATTGCCTCAAACCCAACGATCATATAAAACCAAATGGTTATTTATAACTATATCCACAACAGAATAGATAATTCTTCCTCAAATATCATTCTCACATGGAAAACTGCAGGGTTAAAAATACAAGAGAAAATTATTCCAATGTAAACCCAACAACAAGGAGCACAAATACTTTTTAAACATTTATCCAACCAATTATTTCCACATAGCTTCTTCTTTGACCACGAAAATATCCTATAGAATAGGGCATTCACTCGGGTAATGGCATGGTCCCCAATATTTACGGAAAATTACTGTAAATGGATTCTTGGGACCATTTTTATCTTCTTCCATAGTACTCTTCATTTTTACTTGGCAATTATTCACTTTATGTCCTTCCTTCCCACATGTAAAGCATTTCATTGTCCCATTAAGGCACTTTCTTGGGTGTCTCCTTCCACATTTCCACCATGATGGAAATTGAGGATTTCTTTCTCCATGGTCTCCACTGCTGGTGATCTTATCATTCATCACCTTTCTTTTCTTTGTTGAGTTCAGTAATTGGTTAATATATATATTTTTGATCATATTTTCGGAAAATTGATTTGGCATGAAGAAGATATCTTTTATGCCTATCAAAATTCCATTTTGTTGCTCATTTCCACCACCGTTCCCACCTTGTACATCAGTCTCAAAGTCACTATTACTTCCTTGGAATCTAACCATTGACTAAAACTAGAAAGCATTGTGTGAGTAACAATATTCATAAAATAATTTAGAGATTAACATGTCACCATATTCTCAATTTGAAACACATTAGGAATAACCAAGGTCATTTACTCTCATCTTATATATAATACTTCAAATCGGTTTGTAAAGAAAATGTAAATTATCCATAGAATAACCCTTGGGAGTGTCGTAACCAACAGTGCAGCAAGCCCCGTTGTCATGTACCAGTTCCCGTTCGAGTCTAGCTCAAAGCGGGGTTTTCGGGTTTTACCCCTAGGTAAATCTGTGCCAGATCCACCTTTACCTACTCGTATCCAGACATGGATGTATTTCTCGGAAAACTCATGAAATCTCTACAATACAAAAGTTTTAGGAAGTTCATCTATACTAATCCTCAATGTTCATCTTAGGTCTACGTGATCTAATCAGAGTTTATCTAAATATAGCTTCCAAGGTTTGTAATAAACATACTCTGATACCACCTGTAACACCCCGACCCAAGTTACCCCGAGTCGGTGCATTATTACATAACATTGGCAAGATTACAAGGAATCATGTCCCAAAGGACTGATTAGTTTAGTAGCCTTAGAAACACTATATATATTCATAAAGTTTTACATTACATCATAAAATAAAAACTACAGCATTATAGTCTCCATAGTCCACACTCTTATCCCCTCATACTATCCCTGAAGGTCATTCATAAATTACATCTTTATATCCTGGGAAAAATAGAACATAGAAAAGGGGTGAGCTCAAATGTCCAGTAAGGATAACAATATAGCAGAAACTTTCAAAAATAAGAATAAACATTCAAGGAAATGTATAACTAAAACAAAAGCCTTTTAAACTTGAACTTCAACATAGTATTGAAAAAATAAAATGAAATAATTACATTTACATATTCACATGGATATTCTACTAATCTAATAATCACATGAAATATCAATAAACACATTCATAATGATGGAATGCATAATGTCAGACTATCATAACCACGTTCCCAAGGCCTCATGCCAAGACTACAAATAATAATTTTCCAAGGCCTTTTACGAAGACACTAGTTTGTCTCATGAGACCTACCGATGCATCGAGGAGCTATAGCAGGCTCCACCCATCACTTACTATGTCCAATGCATTCCTCATATGAATAGTTTGAAACATAACAAAAACATTTGTATTAAAACTAGTATACGAAATGTCAATACTTATCCACAAACCATGAATGGTATAAAAATATCACATCCACAGTCAAACATAACTCATTCGATAAAATATGGAAGATTGTATTGTATCATATTATCCTCAATCGAGAATAATGAAAGATATTGAAATAGATGAAAATAATCATCAAAACTATTTTAGAGAAGTATCCCCCTTTTTTTGAAATCATTTTGAAGTCACACTATTTGTCAAGAAGCCATTTAAAAATAGATTTTCGAATCAAAGTGTCCTATACCGATTTGAATCATTTAAAAGGAGTTTTAATTTTAAAACATTAATGTCCAAATAAATAAATCCTTAAAACCATTTTTAAAACATGGACATTAATGTAAAATATTTAGAGGAATAAGTCTTTAAAACATTTTAAATTTGTGTATTAGTTAGAGTTTCTAACCAAAAGGGAGACACTTGAATACAAATAATTGAGGTAATCAAAACTTTTTAATATCATGAGAATAAAGGGATTAATGATATACTATGTCAAAGTACATTATATACACCACATAAAAGTGATTTGGTGTATAACAACAAAGAAGTCTCAATGGAATGGAAATTGAGATGAAATCCCTTATAAAGGCTATATCCTTAGGTTAACGATAAATCAACGACATAATTATGTGTGAAAAATATAAATACACTAAATATTATTGGATATTCAGTGTAAAACAATCAAAGGACATTCACACATATTCTTGTAAAAACAACACAAATGAATTGGATGTTTATCTCAACAAATCGAGATTGAGTAAAAATTACTCTTATCAAGTTCATACAGATGACTTGAGAATATATCAATGGAGTGATTATGTGTTTAAAAAGTATATCCACTGAAAGGGGAGTGAAAATTATGACATAATAAAATTAATAGTGTTTCCATACATAATCTTGGAGTAAAATAATCAATGAAGTATACGTAAAGCCGAATGAGTGGAAATTGAAATTTCAAATTCCCTTATTGATTTGGTAACATCCAAAACATACACCCATGAAATAAGGATCATACAATGATGATGTAAATATACATGAATTATAGAATATTACACAATGAATACAAACATGGGCAGTACACACACCACATGTAATAAATAAGTGGTGAACAATGGAATTCTCACGGAATTAAAAGTGAGATAAGAGACCCATTACTTTGTACTTTTTCCATGGTTGAAGGTAGGTTAAAATCCGATATAATGGTGAAATAATTTTTATTTAATTATACAAGAATCATTTACATTAATTTGATATCATATATTATCTTTTAACCTTGATTTGTTAATAATATCTTAGTATTATCGTTGTTTCAGGTGTTAACTTACTCGTCTTCTTTTATATATTCTGTTACGTAAGCCATGTTTGTAAGGGATAGGTTGTATATTATTCATATACAGAATTATATCAAGTCCTTAAACATTATTTTTAAATAATCAAATGATAATTACACTTGAATGAATACGATGGAGAATGAATCTCATCGCATTCGTGGAGATGGTAGTCCGTACGTACGCACGAGCGAGAATATCATTATTTTGATATTAAAGTAATATATAATTGGATGGTATACCATATAGAAAGAATAATTATCATGTTATATTTATTATTTACATGAATTACACATCATTATTTTACCCATCCAAATAATAATTTATTGAATGGCAGTTACACCACGACGTCGAGATGGTAAGCCGTACGTACGCACGTATGGTGACATGTTATTCAAAGGATGGATAGAATACTGAATATGGTTGTGCCATATTTTTAATAACCTCACAGTATATATAATATACTGGAATTATTATTTTAGAATGGTAATTACAAAGAAGGAAGAAGTGGAAGAAGAAAGGAACATGAAAAAGGGTGGTGAAAACATTACCTCTTCTTCGGGTTCTTACTTTTGATTTGATCAAAAGGGATCCTTAGGTTTGATTTATGACTAAATTAAGGCCTCTAGGATGAATTGAGGGAAGTTGAGAGAGTATTTGGACAGGGGTTGGCCGAACCAAAAGTCTTTGAAGGTTTGAATTAATGAGGAGGAGTGTCCTTTTATAAGAGGGTTGAGAGGCACCTTTGGAAAAGCTAGAAATATTATTTTATAATAAATTCATATTCAGTTTCTAATTGCTCAAAAGTGGATTATTTAAAGGTTAAGGTTGGGATGGGTATAAAAAAACTCAAACAATAGAATTTATACAGGTTTGGGTCATTATATTAACCTTATCTTTTAGTTTTAACTCATAGTTACTTAGTTTCACTTTTACAATGTATTTTTGTATTTTTATATTATATGGTTAATAAACATACTATATAACTCCGAGAGATCCCCAAGTGGTCCATTAATGATACACCTATCATGATATAAGTCTCTTGTCCGAACCATAGATTTTTAATAATTTAATATCAATTAATAATATAATATTTGTTTTAAAAACGCTTTTATGTAAAATTTGATACTATTAAATAATTGATTTTTTTAAAACTCATAAGAGAATTATTACTTCAAAAAAAGTTAATTAAATAAATCCTAACATTTCATATTAAGCTATAAAATTTGTTTAATTCATAAAAAGTCTCAAATTATATTTATTTGGGTATCTACAATATCAATAATTTTAATTTTTCACTATTATGGTAATTACTACATCACCATTGTGTCATTAATAAATTAAGTTATATAATCTCTAAAAATTATAAATAAAATACCATTATGTAGTAAATATTTTTATATTTCTAATGAATATTTGTAGTCGAAAATCCAACATATATAACCCTATGTAGAAATTGGTTTTCAAAAAGATATATTCTCGTGTCATTTTTGTTTTCATTTTAACTTAATTAAAATAATGTGTCCCTATCACTTACAAGTGGCACCATGGGGCCCCAAAATCGACCCAAAGATGTCCATGGTCAGACATGTATCAACCAATAAGGTTAAGACACGTTTTAGGGTAATTTTTTATTATTATAATATTATTTATTACCCCTTATTTACCGGATTTACCCTTTAACCATGGTAAATAAAATATTTACCAAAGTAATTATTCAAAATGCCTAAAAATAAAAGTTACCTATATACACAATTTGAACATCTTGATTCCAAATATGGAATCCATTTTTCCAAATTCCAATCATATAAGTGGTAGATATTAATTAAAAATTAATTGCTGCTGTCAAAACAAAAAGCATGTTTTTAAGAGATAATAACTATCAAAAGATTGGCACTTGTTTATGTCTGGTTTAATTGTGAAATTATGTCCAGTGACAAAAATTTAATTAAATGGTAAAAACATATTCTAAATATAATTTAAAACAACTCAAATTAATAATTTATCAATATTAATTATTTCGATTAAAAAAGTTGTTTTTAATTAAAATTTAGTAATCTTCACTATTCATCAAAATATGAAAGTAATCCGAAAAGTACTGAAATTTCACCCTAGGCTAATTTTGGTATTCTGAATCCAAAGATGAAGTCTATTTTAAGAGATATAATTTATAAAATTTCAAAAAGTATGTATTACTATTCATAATTGCTAGTTTGATTGGTTGTGGTGTGTTAGAATCTGAAATTTGCGTACAACGCACACCATTGCATTATTCAAAGGGAAACGTACTGTGGAATCATGGGGTGTTACACAATAGGATGGTAAGAGGTTTAGGTGGTTCAGAGTTTGATTTGTGATACTCATAGCGGTAGCACTTGTGGGGTATGTTGTTGAGGTTGTTTGTGCCCATGAGTTGGATGAGTTATAAGGTGAAAATTAAGTCATCTTTTGGGTATAATTTTCATCTATCCATGGTATATATCTCTACCATTAACATCCTTGGACCACTTGAACTTATAGACAAATGGAATGCTTTTTGGTTCCTTTAACATTCCATGTGGTTTTGCCCCATGGTTTGTTAAACCCGGCAGCCAAACCCTACAACCATGTCCAGCTCAGTAAAAAAATTTTGTAATTATAATTTTCCCTTTCCAAAAAATCCCAAATCCAACCATTTAATCCCCATTTCGTTCCCTACCTCCATGTAAATCCTCCATGCTATCTCACCCTCCCTTGGAACTCAATTTTGAAGGGAGATTGGATGGGGGAAACATCAAACTCAATCTAGTAAGACCCTCTCTCTTTGATTTCGTACATCTACATAGGATTTCATCCACTCATCCAGGAAGTTCTAAAAGTATAGAAAGAAGGGTTCATAAGTATGATTTAATTTTTTGTCATTCTGGTCAAATCATGGGTTTTTAGGTTGGAATTCAATCCCTTGTGGTGTGGTGGTGGTGTGGTTAAAGTTTATCACAATAAATTGGTGGTTTTTGACACAAAAAAAGATGATTCCATGTGTAATCAATTTCTGATTACATATCATGCTAGATTTATTAATTTTTAATGTTCCTAATATTTGTTTCTCTGGTGAAAAAACCATTTTTGTAGCATTACTAAATCATTTAGTTTTAATGTCACATTTTTTCTCAAAATTGTGTTTCTTTAAAATGTAACTCATTTGCTATCTTTTGTGGTAGTTTTATAAAATATGAAAATGATTTATTAGTTTCTGAAAGTGTCTTCAAATTCTGGTTAGGTAATTATTTAGTTTCATTTGGGTATCAAAAGGGTTGTTTTTAATGGGTTTTATGTGAACGGCATTGTTATACTTCTTAAATGTGTTTTATTAAAATTGTAAACGGGTTAATGAGTTACACAAAGTGTTCAATAGAGGTTTATGTATAGTTTATATGGGTTTTTTTAAATTGGTCATTTTCATTTGAAAGGGATGTTATGTGTTGTTTAAGATCTTTGAAACGTTTTATGAAATTGATGAAAGGATTTATTGAATTGTGAAATAGATATACAACATGTTGTGCGCTGTTTTGGTGTGTGTATGGTTTCAAAATAATTTAAATGAAAAAGGGGATTATGTGACTTGTGTGATATATATATATATATGGGATTTTAGTTGTTTGTGTGACTTAGAAATGAAATTTTCCTGTGGAAATAATATTTCTTGTTCGTGGAACTTATTTGAGCACAACAGGGAAAACCTAGGTATCAAGGTGGGTAGAAGTGTACATGTACGCTAGTGATCCCGTGGGGTTTGTCCCCAGTTTCATGTAGCAAGAATGACAAAGACAACACTATCTAAAATATGATGATGATGATGATGATGTTGGGGGACCACTAGGTTATGGGTATGATCCCTACTAGTGGATCATGTGAATGAGAACATATATTTGTATGGCTACTTTCACCAAGATACGAGGTACTAGGGACCCCTAGCAAGCTAGCGTCAAGGGGTTATTTCTCATTGCATGTTCTCATTATATACTTTATTACTAAAGTCATAAAATGGTATGTTTTTCTGTAAAATTCATTAGCTTTGGAATTATTTATAAAAGTGTTGATTCTTTCAGGTATTCCACTTGAAACTGTTTTTATTTAATGTTTCGTCTCTTTAAAATTATTATTTTTTGTTTAAGAAAACATGAAATATTTCAATATATGAATGTTAATCACATGTAATACATTAGTTGTGGCATTATATTGGTCTTTTGATTACACCCTACATACACACATGGGTTTATGTAGACTTGGTTATTTTTTTAAGGTTTTGCTACAGCTTTTATACCAATGGTTCTGGATTTTAGTGGTCCTTCATGATGTAGTGTTGTGGAAATGGATTTAAGGAGGTGCCTCTAGCCATGAGGAGGATCTTGGAATATATTTTTTTGGTTTTGTACCTTTGTAATGGCCTTTTATCATTTTTTTAAACTGTGTAATTCAATTATAAAATTTTGTAAAATATGGTTTTGTTTAAAAAATCCAGATTTGTTTTATTGGATTCATTAGCTGATTTATCTTTATAAAATCTATTCAATCATTCCCAAATTTTATTTTATGATACTTGGGAACTTGTGCCAACCCGTGGGTATTTGAAATGCCCTTAGGGCCTTGAATGATGCGATTTTTCACTACTAAATCATTAAAAACCATAATAGATAGTTAATTGTCTCAAAAAATTATAATTATTAGTAAAGATATTTTATGGTTACAAAAACACAGTTTTATTGATTTCTTTATAAATTTAGAATTATAGATATGTAACATGTAAAAATTAATTATAACTATTTCATTATACTATTCATTTGTTGACAGGGAAAGAGTATTTACAGATAACTATAAACAAAAATTACTGGAAGGGAATGTTTAAACTTAGAAAACAATATTTATAAAACATCTCCTGATATAATCCAAAGTAGTTCCAATACAAATGTAAATAAATATTTTTATTATCTATTAAAATGTGTGTTTGAAAATTGTTACTTGCAGATATGGTTGCCGAATTATATGGAATTAAAATAATAAATATATAAAATAATTAATAATTAATACTTATTTTTCTACTCCAATATATTTAAATTTAGTAATTTATTAATATTAATAATTATATAATAAAAATAAATTTTATTGTATATGGTCTAGTAAATCAAAATTAAATTGCTGGTAAAAAAGTAATATATTATTTTTATTAATTTATGAAGAGTTGGATTTATAATTCATAAATATTAAATGTATTTTGTATTTTAATTAATGAAAAGAAAATAAATAATATCTGAAAACCATTATAAATGAAAATCATGTATTTTATATAAAAAATATAGAATACTTTCCCAAAAATTTATTATGAAATTATATTTTTATGCGTTGAATATTTTATAAACTCTATTGTATGAGAAATTTTAAAAAAATATCGGTGGAATGAAAAACATTAACCATCAACATTATGAATATAATGAAATTTGATGATTATTATTTTTATAAATATTTATTTAATGAATATCCATAGAAGAGGTATATATTAACAACTGAAAAAAAATTAATCCTATTTTAGGATGAATTATGATATTAACCATTATTTTAATTAAATAATACACTAATTGACATTTTAATTATCCAATTTCATGGTTATAACTTAAAAATGTAGTAAAATATAATTTAGAAATCACTTTAAGATATGTCTTAATGTATAATTATAGTTGTATTTATAATAAAATGATATCTACATTTCTCTTAAGTATTCACATGCATTTTATGAATAAAAAATTATGTAATCAAGGAAAAATTACTGAAATATTTTATGAAAACGTTGAAATTGATATTTAATCGCAAACTATAAAATTAATTAAGTTTATTAAGAAGTTAATTCAAATATTGAATCTATTTTTTTAATCAATCTAACATACAAACATTTAATAATTGTAGTAGAACAATTTATCTATATTATTAAAACATATTGGGTGGAAAAAATAAATAATATATGATAAAAGAAACTTATGTAGTGAAAAACCTTATTATATCATATTAAAATAAATAATTATTATTTGAGACAAAACAATGTCGATTATTCAAGTCAACGAATAATTAATTTGATCAAAAAAATTAAACATTTATTCTTTTCAAATACAATGTTTATGAAAAATAATATCCCTGAATATGAAAAGTATTTTAAAATGAGATAAATGATTATTTATATTGGGTTTTGATAGTTTAATATTTATATGATGATGTTAATTTTTTCAATGATAAATTATGAGAATCTATTAGGAAATTTGTATTAACATTTCAAAAAATATTCATCAATAATTTATAAGTGGATTTCAAATACACCATTCTTTGTTAATTATTTTATTATTAAGTATATATAGAATACTAATATTAATTTTTGAACAATATTGATGAGTGAATGGTTTTCATGAAAAAAATCAATTACATGGATTGATATTATAAATTTATGAACTGTATAACGACTCCTCAATAATTCTTAATAATAATTGGTGGATATAAATATGGACCAACAGATAAATTTAAAAACAATTTTGTAATTATTTTATACAAGAGTAAACCTGGGAAAAAAATTATCATTTTAATAAATCCCAAGTTAAATATTAATTTTATAATTATTATAATGTATACACAAAATTACATCAATTTTGAATAATATTTTATAAATAAATTAAACAGATGTGGAAGTAATGGATAAATTTTGTTGAGTTTATAAAAACATAAAAAATATGAGGTAAATAAAAAAAACTACACTAATACCTTTTAACTCCCAGGGTTTACATAGATTGGAAAAGTTTTCTTTACATATTAAAACAATAGAACATATATTTTTTAAATAAAACCTTGGATTTAATATTTTTTCTATGTAAAAAATATCCTAGATGGATTCCTCAAATAAATCATACATATCCTAGTTTGAGATCAATATAACATTTCTAATTCATTGTAATTTTAGGAAACTACAAATATAGTAAAAATTTATATTTCCATAAAACTTATATCTGTTGTTTTTAACCATCATAAAATTACTCATTAAAGAAAATTTAAACACTCAAACAATAAATAAATCATAAATTAGATCCACATGAAATCTATAGAAAGAAGAAAACCTCTTAGGAACATTAATAGGAAATTATAACATGGTAAAAATTATTTAGACAATATGAGATTGACAAAAAATGGATCCTTAATCATCCCAAAATAAAAACCAATCATTTGTTATAATTTTGTGTATAATTTATATGAACTAAATCTCCCAAATCACAAGTATTTTTAATAATTATTTCCAATAGAATAAGTGGAGGAGGAGGATGAGGAGAAGAGGTCTAGTGTGCCTTCTACAATGCTCTTGATGTGCTACTCCCAATTATTCTATCATTGGTATACATTATTTTATGTCATTTAAATGTTTACAACTCATCCGATAATTTTTTCTCAAAATATGTAGTAAAAATTTACTCCCCCAATTTTATTTTAAAATCAATATCAATATCTTCATGTAAAGTTCAACATAGTAAAATAAAAACATATTAAAAATTTTAAATGATTTATTTTCATATAATTGTTTTTAGATAGATATATTATAAAAATCACATTTTCTAGTAGTCATCATTCAAAAATAAATTTTTCAACACTATTCCTTGATTCCATACCATGAAGGTCCACACCCATGTAATCATTTTACATAAAAAATTGTTTTATATTAGTAATTTTTATTAAACATAGATTTATTTTAAATTTAATTTTAAAAAAATCAAAAAATACCATTCAAAAGAATTAGGTTATTACAATCATTTCAACTAAGTACATAATTCGAAATAATGACCATCATTAAAATAAAAAACCCATTCATTCAACATTATTATATATATAATTTTGGAATATCAATGAAAATCTTTTTTTTAAAAAAATCTATTACATTGAAAAAACATCATTTATAAAATCAAAATCTCTAATTTCTTCAAATAAGATGATTTACTAAATCATTTCAAATTAATATAATATACTATAAATTTAATTCAGGATCAAAATATATTTTATTAATAATTATAGAAATACATCAATGTATTAATAAACAAGGTAAGAGATGATTAAATCCCCCTACCATAGACGATATTTCCAAAAATACGGATATCAAAAAATAACAAAAAACATTTTCTATTTAATCTACTAATCTATGTTTCAAATATTAAATATTAATGTATATTGAATTCAATAACTAGATCTATCAAAAATTGAATCATATATTTATGGGAGATAGATAGAAAATCTATCGAAAACAACATTTAGATTATATCTAGGATGAAAGAAGATCCCTACTTGTTTGATCAATTTAATACAAAATGAAGTAATATCCATTATATTACTAAAAATTCCAAAAATAACCTTACATTAATAATTATATTAATCATCATCTACGATAAATGTTGGTTTTTTGTATGGTATGTGGGATTTTAAAATAAGAATCTATAATACATTCATTTTGTTTATAATTTATGTAGTTTATTATTTGACAAATCATCTTGTTAATGTATGTATTCACCCATATATTCCCTATATATCAATAATTATCCAGTAATGATCTCAAAAAATTCCATCAAATGTGTATACCATTCAATATTTAAATTTATAAAGTGTTTTTCAGTCTTCAATGTTATTTAACCATGAACTAAATAATTCATTCAAACATTCTAGGAGCATTCTATAATTCTTAATTATATTTTACAGAATCATGAGCATAATTTTTAAATACTAAATAAAATTCAACAAAATTCCATTGTTGACCAAGAACCAAAAAAATAATATAAAATATAATAATATAAGTGTTTTTTTGTTTTTATTATCTTTCTCCTATGATTAAATTAAAATCAAGAGATGTTCATGATATAATTATCCAATAATTATTTTAATATATTTATATCAAATATAAAACTCTCTATCCCAAGTCTCTTATTAAAATCTCCCTTAATAACATTATATTAAAACTAATAAGATAAATTACCCCCCTTAGAAAATATATTCTCAATCAATAATACATGTAAAAATATTATAAAAAATCCACACCATTTTCCATGTCAACAACCTCCCAATACTTCCCATGAGATAGATCGAATTGTTATTTTATCAATAGTTAAATATGAAAAATTTCATGAATTTAATCAAATTATTATTTAAACAATAAAAAGTAATAAAAATATCCAACTTAGAAGAAAATATAAAATATTACAATATAGAATGTTTCCAACAACCCTTTTCTCCCCTTTATGGTAGTACCAACTAAGGATATACTTATGAAATGTTATAACACCAAACATCAAAAACTATGGGTAGACTCCATATTCCATATAACAATTATTCCAAATATGATCCATAATATTTTCTCTCTTCATCCAATAAATTTTATATGTAATCCCAAACATAAGAAATTGAACATATAATGTTATATAATCTAATTTTATCCAATATATTAGAAATCAAAATGGGTCAATGTAAATTTATGAAAATTATATATACTAATGAATCATGGATTTTTTTATAGATAATATTTTGTAATGTTCCATGGTCCTCATATTATATAATGGTGTTTAAAATAAAATATCATAGAATATATCTTGTAGATAAATTATTTAACCCATTTAACCTTTTATTTTTTTATTATAATCAATACATTTATTTAACTAATAAAACTAATAATTTTAAATTGCCTCTAAAAATTGATGAAAAATTATGATCATAATCAAATATAGTATATATGGGAATTATTTTATTTTTAATGAGTTCAGTGACATATAACATATCCTATACTAGATTAAATAAATTACTAGAATATTATGAAATTATATAACATGGTTATGTGATCAAATAATACCCAAATTCTCATATCAATCCATTTTTACCTTATTAGAGATATTTTAAAATCTACAATGACATTCTCAAATTCATATTCATTTATTTAGATTCGAATAAAATCAACTATAATGGATTTTTTCCCATTATATATTGAAAAATAAAATATTAATAAACAAAACATTAATATTATTCATCATTTCAACCAACCACAATATAACAATTGTGTTAGATTCATATTGAGTAAAAATTTGAAAATTCTCGCCCCAATTAATAAATTTTTTATTAACATTTTTTAGGAATATTTTTTATGATAATTGAAAATATACATTATAATTATGAATAAAAATTCCATTACAACACAATTTAATTTTCACATCATCCAAAATTTAATACCAAAATAGAAAATGACCTGAAATATAAAAAAATATACCTAAACTCATATGAAATTAAATGATAACAACATAATCATGAACTTCAGTTTATCATACACTTTTAGAAACAACAATATGAAAAAAGGTAATTCTATTCTGAAGATGACAATAATTAATATAAAAGATATGATGGCATAAATGAAGGAATTATATGATAACTTATAGAGGACTGGAATAAATTGTATATAAAATGTTTAATATGACCATTGGAATAGCTTGATACATCAATATAATAATTAATAAATATAATTAACATGTATTATTAAATGAATAATAAATAAATTTCTATATATTAAAATAATATTACAATTATGTTTTGTATTGTTTTGGCATGATATAAATGATTTAAAAATATATTATAGGTTTTTTAATAATAAAATTATCATATATGCCAACTTTTTTCCTAAACAATATCTCATTTTTTAAATATATAGAACAAAATTATCATAGGTTATTTGTGTAATTTTTTTAAAAATGAATAATTTTTTATGAACTATAAAACTGATGAGTGGGCATTCATTATTTTTTTAACAACATTATTATGATATAAATATGAATCAATAATTTATAAAACATTTTGATTAAATGAAAATACATTTTGTGGTTAAAATATTTACTTTATAATTACAGATATAATTTTAAAACCTCAATATTACTTTCCAACTTCTAACATATAAATTTTATTCAACTCATAAACTATTTTTTAATTAATTTTTAAAAAATATATCAATGATCTAATTGTTTCTTTTTTTATTAATTTCAATTGAATATATATTATCTAATAAAAAACTTTTCTTATTTACATGAATCATTTCAATTGATTTTAATAATGAAAATTAAAAAATTCATCAATATTTATTTCAAAACCCCACATTTCATTGCTGATATAAGAACACATTATAAAAAAATTACTCCTCAAACCCAACACTTCTTACATATCCAATTCCTCACACCCAACCTTCTACATATTCTATTACTCATAATTCTAGTGTTACAATCTACCCAAAAGATCATCATCAGAATGATTAATACAGACACAAAAAAGGGGTGTCTCAAGGATCAAGGCATGAGTTTAAATTACCTTATCATTCGTCTAAATTATTCAATTAAATATTCTATAATTCAATTTACCATTAAAAAATTTAATAAAGAGTTATACTTATACACTAATGTTTTAATTAATATTATATATTTATTTGATTAATTATTTTTTAATACACTTTAAAAACCTCATTCAATTATAATAGTTTAATTTTACATAAGTCAATGATGGTGTTTTATATTATATTTTTTTCAATCATGGTTATTCAAAAAAAAAATTCTTTGGTGGATATAAAATTTATAATAAAATTATTTGATGTATATTATTCTTGTGTGATAAAATATGAAATAATGAAATTATATTAAAATTATTCATTCATAGTCAATTTGACTATCATAAAATATTATTACAATGAAATTATTTTTGACATGGGAAAATTTTGTGGAATTTGTTAAATTATTAAAATAATTTAGAAAATAAATGACATAAAAAATATATCATAAACATTTATGAGGATATTTAACTATTTAATAGTGATCATCAACTATTACAATTATGTCATAATGAGTTTTGAATTAGAAAGATGAAAATTATCATCACAGTAATATGAAACATCTAACAAATAAATGAATTATATATATGATTACAAAATATTTATTAGGAAATTAATTATAACATATAACTGAGCCTTTAGTTAATTCAGTGAATAAATAAATACCATTTGATTATTGAGGAGGATTGGGGACATAAGATATTGTTTGATACAAAAGGTAAGGGTTATCTTCGAAGATCAAATTATTTTCTTCTAATCTATATTATTTAATTTCTTATATTATAATATTAAAATATATATTTTTAGATAAGTACATTTATTTTTGGGTATAACTCTTATCCCTTCATTTAATTTTTATTTCTCATCAATATAATATTATGTTTTAAGGGACCTCTCCTATGATTTTACTCCCTTGTTGTTATATTCCCAATCACTTACTATCTCTCGCTATCGACTGGTCAATTTTATCATTTTCATCAAAATTTATATTCTAAGTATCATGGATTCATTCTGTATATTTCCATAATTACAATGTTTTTACATGGAATTATTCATACATATTTTACTCTATATAATTGTAAACACCCAAAACCTCATAATTAATTATTAATAGTGATTATCTACAAATTGACACTGATCATTTAATTGAGTAAATATTAACAATATATATAATAATTATTTAAACATGTATATTTATCTAATATATATCCATATTTTTGTAGGTTGTTCCTTGTGGAACATTTTTTATTTTATTGTTTATCTATTTTTTCCATCGGGTGAATTCCATAGTCATAATAACTTATCGGTGGGGTAATAAGTATATTTCAAATGGTATAAATAGTGGCTATCGTGAGACAAACTAAAATAGTGTAATTTGAGGGTTCTAACCCATTCGTAATGTTGTTTTGGATCATGGATTTAAGGGTATAGTTATGATATATTTTATTAAGAATTCCATAATTTTGAGATTCATTATTTTCATCCATGTTACTGTCAATTTTAATTATTTTATACACAATTCTATTTTTTGTTATGTAGAAAAACTTTTATTAATTAAATTATTCTTACTATATTATGTGAATATAATTTCATCTTTGGTTGAGTTCCTTTTTGTGGTTCCCCTTCAAAGTGTTTGTGCTCACACCTTCATATTTTCCCCATTTTACCCAATAAAGGATAAATAATTAAACATGTGATATTAGGATGTGTTTTGAATTAATATTATTTCATAAATTTTTTTATGTTTCACACTATATTCCAATGTAATGGAATTATAATGTGTGTACCATGTATTCAGACACCACTAAACACTTATATCATTTGTATTTCACTCTATGTTTAACATTTTCTATGTAATAAATTAAAATTATCTTTTGTTTTTAATAATAACGGTTGTTATTTTTGTATTTAGAGAAGGGTTAGTATTTTTTTGATGTATTTAGAATATTATAACTACAGAACCAAATTTTTTGATAACACATATGATACACTTCCCTTTTTCTATAAAATAGAAAATATTTGATATTTATTTATTGAAAATGAACTAGAATTAAGATTTATGGTTTATAATTTATATTATTATTCATAGAGTAATTAAGATATGATATATTATATAAATTGAGAATAGTAAAAGGATTATAAAATTTTTCATCACATGTAATCATTATTAGGATTTCATTTCCAATAATAAAAATTAATATTATATTGAATTAAGAAAATTATAGAACATTAAAAATATTGTTTTGAAAGTTTATTGAAGGTGGAATTTTTTGGTAGTTTAATTAGTTGGTGTATTACATATGTATAGTTTCAATGTATAATTTTGGAAGAGTAATTTTCTTATTTAATGTATTCTGAGTGGACCATTATGTTGGATTACATTGATTATGAGGCAATGTTTGTTTAATTAAAAAAGATTCATATGGAGGCAGGACCAGGTGATCATTTAAAAAGACATCAATGATAGATTATGTGGTAATAAGGTGGAAGGGAGTATCCATATAATGAGGATAATGAGAGTCTATGGAGATAGAGAGAGAGATAGAGGGAGCAAGGTTAGTCTGCAATGAAGAAGTTTATGTTGATTATATTTATCATCAAATTAGTTCTCAAAGACTACATTTTTGGTCCCTTCAATTTAACGAGGAGTTCTTCATAAGATGTTTAGTGATAATAAGGGAAATAATAATGTTATATGATAAATATTAATTATTATTATTGAATTTCATAGAGTGAATTTGCAATTTTAAATCCTTAAATCCATTCATTTTAAAAACTATTAAATTCTATATGAGAGTTTCATCACGTGTTGAATTAATCCAAATTCATTGGTTGTATGAACATTGTTGTAGATAAAAAAATTAATAAATTAATATATTTTTATGTTTGCTTACAGGAAGAATCTTAGTATTTCATGAAGGATGATATTTAGAGGATATCGTTTATAGAGAACTACTTCGGCAAATGGGAGTTCACATCAATAGGGTCGGCAGGGTTGTAGTTTGTTGTGACGGTGGTTAGTGTGGGTGTAGTTTGTTGTGAAAATTTTATTCAAAGATGATTTATGAATATTATATGTGGCTTTTATGGTAAACATAGTCCCGATGGTTGGAGCTCTTGTTTAACTAGTCATGAATTATTAGATTTCGTAATGAAGAGAGTTCTACATAGTCATATACTTGTAAAGAAATATATCATTGCTCAAATGAATATGGATATTTTTTACAACAAATTCTGTGTGATCTAAAGAGGATCTAATGTAGATCATATTTAATATCTACAAGAAGATCAATGTGTTCATGTTGTTAGAGAAAGTAGTGAAATTTAAATGTCTGATTGGTAATCAATTAACCAGATAGTGTGTCATATTAAATCATTTTATATGTGGTTCAATATAGCAGATTTTATAATATTCGAACATCATCATTGAATTCTAATTGGACAATCCATGATTCAGTGAACTGAGTAAAATTATTTATTCCCTTTCATGATTTTATTTCATGAAATTGATGATACTTATAGAGGAATAGAAAATATTTTTTTTATGCAAAAAAAGATCAATGTGCTACTTGTTTTGATCCTTAATACTATGATTGACACCCCTGTATGATATTTTACCTAGCATGGACATTAATTTTTAACATAGTTAAAGGATAGTTTTTTTCACTCTTATAGGAATAAAGTGAAACTATTTATATTAATGGGGTTTCAATAATAAATGAAAAAATATTAAATTCTTGAGAATCATATTCAAAACTACATCATATTTATAATGATGTTTTTTTGATATTGCGATTCATAGAATTTCAATAAGTTTAGAGTGTAATTATTTATGTTTAGAAGAATGAATATAATTTTATGCTATTGACATATTAATCAATGTAATATGGTTATTTTTATCCGAAATAATCTATATCAAGATTGTGTAATGTAAATATTTTCATCAAATTTGGGAAACTGGATAAATATAATTGATTGTTATTCAAAATATCAGAATGATAATGTATATATTCTATGAAGAAATATAAGAACATGAGGTACAAATAAAACGAATATAATAATGAATTATTTTATTTTATGATTGATGATGTGGAATTCATTCATGGTGTCATATAAATGAATGATTATGTTATGATTTTTGAGAATATACAAAATATTCTACACCATCACTTCAACTTTAATGTAAATTAAATAAAATACATATATCAAAAGAAGGTGAAATTTATTAGTTTACATAGTACACTTAACACATATGAGATAACATATAATGATAACTATGATATCGATATTGGATGTTAAAGGAGGGGTAATTTGAGGACATGACGAGTCTCACCATTGAGTGAGACTAAGATGCAGAATAGGTGGAAGAAACAATTTTATTCCCTTCTCCAAATCTACAAAATTTAATGGAATGTGTAATGGAAAAATTCCACTCAATTTACATCGATGTAAAATGTTTCTCATCGTGTAGAAAAGTATCCCACAAATTTTAATTTCGATGATAAGGTAGATGGAATTAAATGAGGGAATTCAAAAGTTTATTTTAAATGGAAGACAATCGCTGTGAGAAATTTTATCATGATTGCAAAGCTAAATTTCTATGAAAATGACTATGTTGAAGAAACTAAGGTAGAGGAATTTAATGAATGAAAATATAATAGTAAAAGATCTATTTGGATGTTATAGAAACATGCCAAAGAGGTTTATGAATATTTGTGATTCCAAGAAATATCTTTAATAAGAATTAGTATAGTATTATAATATTAGGGTATAAACTTGAAAATAAAAAATGAAATTATAGAAAAATGTTATAAGATCATTGAGGAAAGTTTAAAAATTTAATAACATGCTATGATTGTTGATAGATTGAGTATCATTCAAAATTATTGAGTAAAATGTATCAAATAGGTCTATGATGAAGTGGCTTGCATACAATGAAAAGTTTATGACCTTGAGAGACTATTGACTCATGGTATGGAATCAATAAAATATGACACAAAAGTGATGACCTTGAGAGACTATTGAATCATGGTATGTAATCAATAAAAAATGACACAAAAGTGATAGAAAAGAGAATGGTGGCCATTTAGGTTCAATAAAATATCCAAATGATTGTTAGGAGAAGGAAATTAAATGTCAGATTAAATGATCTTTTATAGGGATTAATAAATAATAATAATAATCTATGTTTTATTCAAAATATAAAACATCCATTACAAGATAAATAAATTGATTTGGTAATACATGAGAAGTATATGAATCAATTATCCAAAGTAGAAAACTATTTTGCAGTAATTTCTTGTAAGAATGACCCATAAACCACGTGCAATTAATGTAGAATTATGTGACATTCCCAAATTTTTTGTTCTATATACAAAATAAACCAATGGTTTCAATATTTTATGCTTGATTTTGATGGTAAATTTTTCATGTGTGGTGGATATATATTTGTGGAATGGTATTCCCCATTGTGGATGCAAAGGAATGTTTCATTGAAGATCCAAAGTGTAAAAAAACATAATCTTAAGGAATCATTATGTGTGATGAAAATTAAAATTCTATTTTTATAATTTCATGATGTAATTAATCGATCATATTTTGAAGAAGATCATGCAGATCAACAACCCTGAGATATGAATCTATAAACATGGATAAAAAATAAAATTCATGATCTTGAATTGGATGAATAATTACCTTCAAATCATTAAATTTAAATAGTGTTTGGATCATCGATAGTGGATATGAATCCCTTATGATAGATAATAATAATGTCGTTACATTCATCAAGTTTGATGATGAAGGAATTTTATGATTTTTGAATAGTGAAATATGAAGGAATATTGGATTTGGGAAAGAAAATTTTTAGCTAAATGATATGATTCATGTCAATTTTTTTCCTTGTAAAGGTAATAGTTAATACATGTTATCATATAGTCAAACATGTATATTAAGGAATAATATATTTCTCAAAAATAATTTTCATATTATCAATTGAATAGATGAAATATTTTTCTTTAATCGGAAGAATACAATGTGGAATCTGTACCTTATATAAAATGAATATGATGTATGCTTTCATTCAATTGAAAATGAAAACATATACTAACGTAAATGAATTTTCCATTTGAGACAACCATTCTTGAAATATATGAAGAAGATATAAAAACAAAATATCTCCTTAACACATCTCATAAGTATATGAAAAAGTGAGATTCCCTTAAAAATGGATGATCAATAAATTTACATAAAAATAAATAGATTAAATGTCTACAAGAGTACATTAAGTGGTTTTAATTGATATATGGACCAATAACCCCAATGAATATTGATGGGATGATATAATATGTTTTTTACATATATTATGATAGTAGGATGGAATAGATTGTGGCAATCACTCTTGAGTATGAGATGATTAGTTAAATGAAAATATATTATAATAAAGATGAATATATTTTTTAGTAGACAATTTTATAAAAAATCTAAAACAATATTTTAATTTATTTTTCCTACATCTAGGTGGAGGATTTTCTCAAGATTCATGGGATTTAAAACCATGTAGTAGTATTGAAAACTCCTTAACTATATAGTGTAGTTGAGAGTGGAAATTGGATCTAGAAAAAATATACAGTTTAAATCTCACTTCAAATGACATACAAGAATTTTTTTTGAAGAAATTAGTTGGGAAATCGGTGTACATATTATATTGAACATTATTATTCTAAAAAAGCTGAGCTCAGCTCATCCACCTGATGCTTCTCCCCTTCTGGTGATGATGGTGGCCCTTGTGCCAACTCCACCCCCCTTGGTGGGGGAGGGGGAATCGTTGTTTTGTGGGAGATCAAGGTCCTTTAAGCCGTTCTCCAACCCGGAGTTCCTTCCCCCCTTTACAAAAGTTTTGATTAACCCTAAGGCTCCAGATCTAGTCGATGGACTTCCAAATCTCCCTCTATAGTAATCAATGTTTATGAAATCCTCAACATTGCTGAATCTTACCCTGGTGGCGCGGTTCAAGCACAGAAGGCCCTCAGTTGACGATTTCATCCAGTTTGTCTTCGGTGATTGGGATCTTCACGAACGAGTGGTGGTTGGTTTTCTGGATAGTAAGAAAATTTTGATTCGGTTTGAATCAGTAGAAGAACTTATTCAAGCTTGGGAGAGATCTCCATGCATCTTTAATTGATCTCGTTTCATGCTCCTATGTTGGTCCTTCGATCTTCATATGAACTGAGACATGTCTTCCATAGCGGTTTGGGTAAGCTACCCCAAAATTCCTTTACCATTTCCAAACCCTTGGATTATTCTCATGTTGGCCAATATGCTTGGTAGATATCATTGTTCTGATAGCCATACAGAGGCGGTTTGTCACCCGGTAAACCCTCGGGTGTGTGTCGAAATTTATTCATCTAGCATCCCCTTTGATTTTATTTGGATCACGGTTGGCGAGGAACAACTTTTCAAACAGAGGGTTGTGTGTGAGAATTAGACTGAATTTTGTGGTTATTGCAAGTGTTTGGGTTACTCGGTGGAGGCCTGTCAATGTAGACATCGTTCATGATCTAGGGTGGCTCATTGTAGAGGTTAATATATTAGTGGGAGCACTGAGGAGGTTTCATGGTGCAAGGCGTTGCACAAGAGTGTGAAGGTGGTCTTGGCTCAGACAACTGGTGGGATTGTTGTAGGAGGAAGGGGCTCTCAACTAGCTGTTTCATCTTGGACGGTCTCTACATCCGAGTCTCCTAATGTTTCTTTTGATGAAGGACTAATTGTTGGGTCTACTGTCTTTAAGGGATTTCAGGATAAAGAGAAGAATGTTGGGTCTGTTGTTTCATTGTGTTCAGATCAGGTTGAAGATGATCGAGGATCTAATTTTGTGGAGGTGACCAAGATGGCCAGGTCTAAGGATGCTATAGGTATTGATCCTCTGGCCAAACTGTTTCTTCTCTTAAGTAACAGGTTTAAAGGGATTGCTGAGGACAGGTTGCTCGTGGGCCGGGAGGAAGAGGTTCTTGCTGAACGTGATGGTGATGCGGTGGCCTTCGGGGGGGGGGGGGGGCTGCAGATTGTCTGCATAGAGAAGGATCCCGTTTCAGGATATAAGGAAGTCACCCATAATGCTCCATTGGTGAAAGTAGACCAAGGGGAGGAATGTCTTGGTGGTGATCATTATTTGGAAGGTATTATAACAGAAGGTAAGGGATTCCACCCTACTACCATGGTTGGGGAACACACATCTCTGGAGGACAGGAGGTTCCCCTTGTTAGTTAATATCTCTCCTGTCCAGGGGCCAGACCATAACTCTGGGTGCACTGGTTCCCCTTTGAGGCAACAACACAGGGATTGAAGTGGGAATGTTAGGGGAGGAAAGGAAAATATTATTATTCCCAATAGCCGTTAATTCAGTGAAATTGTCCAATGTGGGAACCAGAAGATGTATGCCGGTGAAAATCCTTCATCGGCAATGCTGGGAAGGCGACCAAGGAAGGACAACTCATATATTCCGTGACAGATACAGACTATGTCGGCCTTGAAACAGAATGGTGGGGTGGTTATTTCAGTCAAGAAGGTCAGTAGAGTTAAGAATGCATCCCTGGATACTCTTGTTCTTGATCACCTTAGGAATCGAGTACAATGTGAAAGATTTTGGAGACACCCAGAGTGGGAATTGGATAATGGAGAAGAAGAATCCTACATGGGATGCAGGGATGAATATGGGTACTATGAAATGTAACATCTTATTTGCCTTTTTGTTGTTTCTGGAATTCTTTTCTATGTTTGACTTTGTATTTGGGACACCGGGAACCCTTAAACCGGCTTTTTAAAATGAAAAAAAAAGATTAACAGGATAATAAAAGAAAATATTACATAGTTAATTTTGTAGAAAAATAACCTCGAATTGATGTATCTATATTATAGGGAAATAATTTATTCATTATTAATAATGAGAAACATTGGAATTATAAATTTCATATGATGATGGTGTATAATTTTTCTTCTAATGAAAAATTATAGAATAAAAACCCTGAAAAAATTATTATGAATGAGTTTAGAATAAATTGATGTTATTTTCATAGATAACAATAATAATTTTTATTAAATTAATAAAAATATCTTGTGGATAGTGATTATGATGTGAGAAACTCAATATTATTTCAATTTCCAGAGTTATATTTATAAAAATAGAAAAATTATATAAATAATGTGTTTAGATTTGTATATATATTTTTGTCAAATATTGAGCTGAAGATTATTTGTGGAACATAATTTGTGATAAAAATTAACTAGTGAAAACAAGGAGAATGATATCTCTATAACAAAAATAGATATTATCATAAGTAGATCCTATATGTTTTGAGAAATAAGAAAGAGGAAACAATTGATATTTTGTGGTGATTGAATATATTAAGTAAATTGGGAATAGTCGGATTTTGGAGATTTCTTTGAGACTGATAGATAAGAACACCATCCAAACTTGATTGGTTTTTAATATCAAGTTGAGAGACGACGTAATGGTTATTTGAAAGAAAAAATGATTTTTTATGTAATAGATACTACATGATCTAATTAATCATTACTTATGATACATTTACACACCCATAAAGGAAAAAAGAATTAAACCATTCTTAATAATTATTTTGAAATAAAAATCTATAGCATACAAATGGATGTAATTTTATAATTTATAAATGGAGGCCTAGAATAAGATTCATACATCAAACATCCAAGAATATCTCTTATCTATGAAGTTTAAAAAAATTTAATAGGGATTTATATGGGATAATTTAAGGACCAATACAATCTTACTCATAACTGAATAAATATTTTGAAAATCTTGGTTCCTAGTATGGAGTTACTAATTATCAGTGTTATATAAATAATAAGATTAATAAATAAATGATGATCCTAACATATAAATATTATATAATATTCCATGGATAATATGATTTTTGATGAATATATTTAATTGAATATGAAAATTCTATGTCCAAAAGATATATGATTGGAATAATTATGTTTATCCCAGATCAGGGAGTAAAAAGATGAATGCGTAATAAATTTTTACACTATTAAAAATACGGATAATTTTTCCTATGTATATTTGGAATGGATGATTCCATGGAGATGACAAACCCAGTATCTAGTAAATGAAATTTTCAACTATTGATGATGGAAATGTAGTGACAATCATAGGATAAATTCTAATTAATGGAATGATGTTGTACATACCAACGAGATGGCCCAAAACTATTTTTTTAGCTTCCATGTTGAAAAATATCAATGTAATAAAAAATTCCACATCCATTTAAAAAATGCAATATTATGGTATATTAAAAGCATAGTGGAATTCTGTTTTATTTTCAATGTTACTTATGAAACAGAATTTTTGGGATATATAGATGTTAATTTTTCTATTTCAAAAAATAAAAAAAATTAAAATAAAATGCTTCATCTTAACACATAGAAATTTGATTTATTAATTTTTAAATAAAAAAATATTTCTTTTCTCTATGAACAATTGAGTAAAATTATATTATTATTACCCATGCTTTTATATTTTTATTTTCGAGGTAGATGTATGTTGACGACACGATATTTTTTGTAAAATTTTTAATAGTAGTCAATTAAGATAATTAATTTTCTCTTGTTCATTATAAAAAACAATTCCATAACTGAAGAATAAATACGATTAAATCATATATAATTATATCATATAGAATTAGGAGCTTGTGTTGGTGAAGTTGGAGTATGTTATTATCAATCCAAAAGTTTCAAACATCGTGAAAAATTCATTATCCAATGAATAATCTAATAAACATCGACTAACTCTTAGAGTCCATTTTTATCCATACACTTGAAGATTGTAGATGATAGTCCAACACTATGCATTGAATGATGGGTTATAACATTTATATTGATATATTTTCATTAGTATGTGAAATACCCAAATGAGTTAATTTCATTAATTTAAAAGGGGGAGAATTATTAATCATGAATGTGGGTGAAGCTGATATGGGGAACAAAAGAACATTTGGGAATTTTTTATGTATAACAACAATAAATAATTTCAATCAATTAACACACATATAGATGGGATGAACTATATGGTTATTTAAAAAAAGATGTTATGACATTTTGTTAGGGATGTGGTATTCTCTAGAAAAAACCTCTATATATTCAAATAATAGGTATCCATCAACATTTGGTATTCATAAAAAATAGGTAGTTTCATGAATGATTTTATTCATCGATGAAATGTTCTTTATACTATTCTCTCTCACATAGATCATGGATTATATGTTCCTAGAGAACATGATGAGTAGTTATATTATCATTATATATTATCATATAGTGTAAATGGTGGATAGAGTATACATTTCACGAGTTTGTGTAAATATATTCATAAAAGTGGTGTAAAAGTGTATTAAATAAACACAAAGTTGTATTTTTTAAGGAAAAAATCAATCAGGATTGAAGTTATCAGTTTTGTTATATTGTGTTTATAAACATATAATGCTGAAAAAGTGGTTCTTAATGAATGTTGATGGTCTCAACCTTTCCCAGCGACTGAAAAAAATCTATCACCAAATACATGGAGGCTCAATGTTGATTTATATAATGTAGTTTTTTAATATACTTTAAACAAACCATGATCTTGAGTTTAGGTAATAATGAATGAATCTCATGACATACTAATTGTGAGGTTAGAAACATGAAATTATAATATCGTATATGTGGACATAAAGTGGATTGGTGTATTCATAGATTGAGTAGATGGATAGTTCATAAATACATAGTGGATGGTGAGTTCCTGGAGGTTAAGTGGAATTTGTGCTTGATGGTTAATTATGGACTTTGAATAGAAAAAAGATTCATTCGATTCATTGTCTATTGGAGTTCTTAGTATTTGGTATAGAGATCAGTAAGATGGTATTTACATGATGGAATGAATATATATTTTTATTAGTGTGTTTTAGGGAAATATTTTAATATATATTATTCCCTTAATAAATTCTTTAAAAAATTTAATTCCATAAGAGAGAATCATTAGGTGGGGAATTATATCTATTTAGAATGATAGTCCATGAAGTGTTGTTTGTGAAATGTTGTTTGTGGATTTATAACCAATGATGTTGGCATATTCAAGGTATATTTTTAGTTATTCAAGGACTAGTTTATGAGAAAATAGTTCTATGTGAACAACTTATTCATGTGAGAGTTCACGGTGATGGTTTTCCGGGATGTTGGAGTCCTTGGTGATGTTCTTTCAATTGGATGGATTTAACAATGAACTATTTATTTAAAGTTGAAATGTGATAGGTAGTCATTGATTTCATGATAAACATGGTCTAAGAGGTTGTAGTTCATGGTGAATAGGGTACATGTGGTCAGAGTTCATTAAAAGTAGTGTTATTAGATTTCATGTACCACGACATGTCGATTTCATCTATGGAATTTACACCTATATTCATCGTATACCAAATTTGGTGTGAACTAAATTAGAGCTAATATATATCATCAATAGAATATTCTAGATCATTAATATGTTCACTTAATTATAATGAGATTTTAGCCTTTATTGGTTGATTGTATATATACCATGGGTACAATTAGTCCTCTCCAAATAATATAATAATAGTGTTATAGATTTTATTTTAGAAAATTATATCATAACATTTTATGTTCCTAATCCAATACCAGTGAAGATGAACCAAAAATAAATTTAATGACTCTTTTATGATTTCTGTTTTCAATATATAAACATATATGATATGATGATTGGTGGAATTTTCTTAAAGTAAAAACAAAAAAAAATGGGTTGGTCTTTTCATCTATTATTACTTGATTCATCACCATCTTATAGAATTTAACCTAGTTGTTTCAAAAAAAGATTATTTCTGTATGTATCATGTTCTATCCATTAAATAATTTTTGACAAAATTTTATCATTTAATGAGGATGAAACTATAATCATTCCATGAAACCAATGATATTTTAGTACCATTTAAATGGATAAATTATCTACAGACTATATTCAACACATTATGATGTAATGAAAATGGGATTGTTTTTTTAATTATATCATGAAGAATAAGATGTTTATCATCGAGGGACTTTGATTCACAATAATAAGATTGATGGAATGATGGAAAAAATGGAATAGATTTATTTTAAGTCATCATTCATAGTAAATTTTTACCTCATGTGTAATAACTTGAAATGAAATGTTTTTTTTAATTTTAGATAAAATTTTGATGAATACAATTTTGAATATGTGGAAATCATTAAATGATTAGTGAAACACATTTAAAATTATTACATAATAAAAGAAGAAAAAAACAGTAAATTATTTCATGGACTAAACATTTGTCTTAAAAAGGAATTATTATCTTAAAATATTTAATCATTTTAGATGATAATGAAAAATTCAATTATAAACAATAATAACATAACAAAGTCTTATATTATTATTAGAAATAATGAGAATAAGCGGTTATTTGAACACCATGTTGGATAAAATAAGAAAAAAGTATCATTGGAATTTCTAACATGAAATAATTATAATTAAAAACTCCTTAGGGATTTGGAAAATGGATTTATTGATTGTTTCATGAGTGAATATAATGTATCTAAATTTTAGGGTTCAAAAGGTAAAAAAGTAGTTATTTATTTCTAATTCTCCAATTGTAATGTGGTAAGAAAATATAATATTAAATTCCCCAAGCATCATGGGATTCAACTATAGATTAAAATGATTGAAAATGATTAGGTTATATGAATTTGAATATTATAAGGTGATATCCTAAATGATTGTATAAAACATACTTCTATTATATAATCATTGTTTGCTGATACATTTTTTGATTCTATATATTTAAAATTTTTATATTCTATAATTATTATTAACATTTAATCATAACCACATGTATTATAGAATAAACTATCAGTTAAAATAGTTAATGGAATTATCTTTGAAAAAATAACACTATTTTTTTTAGAATTCATATAAGCAATATGATTTCCTACTTTATTATAATTCAAATGATTTAATTTGATATAATTAAATTGGTGGATTTAATTATATTAGGTAATTATGTAATTTCATATTTCATAAATAAATTGCAATATCCGAGGTTAGCCTAGAATCACATGATTTTAGATGAGAGACTTTTTACTATAGTCTTTTCAGAAGAAACCTCTACTAGTTCAGATTATTGTACTTCTAGGGATGTACTATATCAAGTTAAAACAAAATAAAATAAGGATATAATGATATTAAAATATTATCTGCTAATGTATGATTATATTAGTTTATTTCTTATGTAATTACCTAGTAACTAAGAAAATCATCATGTACAGCTATGTATTGACATCATCATTAAAGTGATACCAATATCTAAGCCATTCTAGATAATGAGATAGATGGAATTGGTGGAATAAAAGAATAAATTAAATCTATTTAGTGATGATTGATTCATAAACTCCACTATAAAATATTTGAGATCAACTATCCTATTTCTAATGATGATTGCAGTTACTATATGGCCATACAATGATAATAGGTAAATCAATGCAGTTATTGTTAGGAAAATGTAACGATTTTTCTAAAAAGACACTACATTTGATCCACTTTTGGAGATATATAATTTTAAAATATTTAACTCTGTTCTAATAGTTGTAAATTAAATGAAAAGAAGAGTGATTTACCAATAATTAGTTTTCATTCACAGAATGAGAAATATGACTTTATTTTAATTCTCTTTGGATTACCAAAACACCATAACTGTTAAAGATATAATAAATCAAGTACTTAAGGATATGTCACTTAATTTTTTTGTATTAATTAATTAATTATGTATTATCATTTTATTTTTATATTGATATAAGTGAAATTTTTATATTTTTTCGATTGTAACAAATATAATTTGATTTGATTTTTTTTTCAATTTCATATACTTGACGAACATTGTTGAAAAATCGGAAAATTGAAATGTTACTAATATATTAACTGATATTAAATTTTCTTATTAGGAAGGTTGAGTTTTTTACCTTTTGATTAGAAACCATAAAATTAATTGAGTGCATTCTGATGAGATATGATATAGTGGTTTCTTCCATATTAATGAAGCAAAAGATTAATAAACTATGGTACCAACTCAATAATTATTTATAATAGAACAAATATTTTCCATGTATATATGGAGAAAATATCTATATGGATAAAGATATGATATATATATATAATAGGATTTTTATGTATGTATACCCATATATGGATGTCTACTTGTGTCAATGGATATGTTTTGAACTAATAAAAGAATGTAACATTATTATACACCACCTCTATAACATGTAAAACAAGGTGGAAGAGGCTTTCAGAAGAAATAATCCTGTTGTTTAGTCAATGATGAAAATAAAAATTAATATAATATTCAAGTATTTTGTAAATTTTGTAATGGAAATCATTAGTAAAGGTAAAAAAATCATTAGCATTTCGAATAATTTCTCATCCATTTTAAATATAGAATAGTAAGGTGATAAAAAAATATTAAATTAGTATATCAATATGGTTAATGTGATAGAAAACTATGAACTAGAATGTATTAATTTATTGATATATAGTTTTGAAATACATAAATATAATACATGTACCATAAAAATCGTAGTTGAAGATAAAATTTGTAAATGAATGCAATTGCTAATATTTTCCTACAGACACAATTAGTATAAAATTTTAAAGGGATTTTTATG
This sequence comes from Viscum album, assembly GCA_963277665.1. Taxonomy (NCBI): domain Eukaryota; kingdom Viridiplantae; phylum Streptophyta; class Magnoliopsida; order Santalales; family Viscaceae; genus Viscum; species Viscum album. Next base: position 326,645,871 of record OY728156.1, read on the forward strand.
AATTTTTTTGAGAGGACATTTTATGGAATATCATTGAATAAATGTTATAATAATTTAACTTCTAGAATGTAATTTTCCTGATAAAGCATTTAAATTGTGTCACACAAACTCTCCCAATTATATTTTTTTAATAAGTTAATATCAAAAGGGGGTTTATCACTATATATAAAAAAAATTCAAGATAGATGATGATATATTTTTGATCATAAATCACCTTAAAATTTATACTCATTTAATAGATACCAACAAATATCAACACCTCTAGAATGTTGTAGAATATTTTATTAATCACATTTTGGGGATTAAGGATCACCTCATTTAATTATATCATATTAATACCCTCATTACACATCAAAAAACATTTCCATATTTAGAAGAATCAAAACTGTTGGATATATTTGTTTACCACCTATCATCCATAGACTCATGGTCAATTAGAATTAATTATCAAAACACCTGAGTATATATTATGGTTATGCTCACTAGAAAACCAAGTAACATATAACTATTACCAACATCTAATGGAATTCAAATAAACCAATAGTTATCTCAATAAAATTCAACTAGATATTTTATGATCATGTTTTTTTATGGGAAGAAATTTTCAAAGGAATTGGAGTATTTCATTTGGTGGATAGAAAAAATATTATCTTGGATTTTGATTGTAACTATGATAGTTTTAATACATGAAATTATATTTGAGTGAGAATTAAATCTCGAAGGGTATATCCAAAGATTTGATGAATTTAATGAGGGGTAGCTTTGAAAACTCTATTTTTGGGAAAAGTAATGGTGTGTAGAGTAGTTTTGTAATTAGTTCTTACTATGTGATCAGGACTCTACGACCCCATTTTATCGACAAAAGGTTTTTTCAAACTATGTATGTGGATCAGAAAAACTAGGATAAGTATTTTAGAGTTACATAGGGACTCACACATGTTTTCATGGTATGTCTATCTATTCGCCTAGTCATGAAATGGGGTGACACATTTAGAATGTAATCCCAAACACGCTACACATGATTTGTATAACCATGATCCTAGCTATAAAAGCCTATGTGATACATTTATATTAGGGATGCATGGTTGTGGCATTGTTTCTAAAACTATTCTATCAATCCATGAACCTTATTAAAATGGGTAAAAATCTATTTTTCAAACCTATTATTTTTTCAATAATCATCCTTCCTCCTTCATTAATGCATTGTGCATATTCTAGTGGGAGATCTCTCCTGGGCCCACACTTAATATTTAATGATACTCATTTGTCTGATCTTGTACTTGAACATTATTCGTCACATTGGATCCCCCTAAAAATGCCTCATATTATTTTCACATCTTTTTTCAGTTTAACCTATCACATTTGATACTATATACATGAAGGACTACATGCCTCATTTTAAAATAGTTTTCCTCGATTCACATTTCCTCTCACTTCGACTCAATCAAAATTTGATATTCGCTAAGTCAAACATCTAATTCATGAGGTAAATGGTTAAGTAATTACATCTAAATGTATATTATTTGTGTAATGCATAATTTTTATGAACACCAAACACGCAACACATTGCCTCTTAAATTCATAACCCGTTAATTTGTTAACTATTAATTGAACTAAATGTTTTGTGAGAATTTTGTAACTGGTTTGAGGCATCGTAACTCAAAACAAAACCACCACTTTTAGATGATTTCATGTAAATACATTTCATTTCGCTATTTTTCATTGTCAATTATACCACCATTATCATATTTAAATTTTATTGATGATAACCAAATGATTTAATAGACCTGTTTGAAATTTTATGTGACAGATAATGAAATGTCAATTTGACCTCATTAACTTCACTCATCATGTTTTTGTGACCACTTAAAATGAAATGACTTAATTGTATAAAAGTAATTATATATGGTGTAGATGAACCACTTATATTATGGTGATTTATTATTTTATCCCCTAGGAGAAAATCTATTATATATTCTATAGCTTGTAAATTTACCTCCATGTGTCATCTCCATAGACATCCTCTCATACATGATTACTTCTCTGTCCATTCTACTCACCCCTCCCCACATCCCCTCTCAATATACTCCTCTTTTACCATCTCCCCATCTCCATGTGTCTTCTTAACCCTCATATAAATACATATCCAATTCCCACCTCAAACACCCGTCCTTGCACTCTCTTGTGGATCCAGTGTATCCCCATATCTACCTCCCCATATCTCTCTTCAACTACCTCTTCCTTGGCATCTTCACCTAATCGTCAATGTATCTGCATTTTCCACATCTTTATCACCTCTTCCACCTCCTTGCAATTGTCACATCCCACATCCTCCCCCTTTGAATCCTCTACATTCACATCTATCTTTTTCACCTCCTATAAATCAATTTCTCTCATTATTATCACACTGTTACCACTCAATAATCTTCCCAATCTAGTAAACCCTAATGAAAATCATATGTGGTGACTGTACTGATATTCCCTTGATTCCTTCTATGAGAGCGACTTGGGAGGAGTATGGGATTGAAGGACATTACCAATATCGATGTATCATAAAATTCTAATGGTGGAATTGGTAGACGATGATCATGGTGACTTGTCATCGGTCTTCCAATATGTGTTAGTCACTAAATTGTATATGGTAAGGTTGACTCAAGATGCACTCAATATATCTCTAAAACACATTGGATTGGATATATTTATGATTTCAATAATCGATGATTGGATGAATCTGAATGTAGCGATTAGAAATCGTTCAACACCTTTGGTTGCATGAATTTTCATTGAAATTGATCTCATTACCCCTTCTCATCAAATATAGGTCATTAATGGTTATATAGGTTTCTTCAAGAAATTTATTTAATGAAAATAATCTAGTATTCTTATTGAAATTTAATATATTCTAAAACACCACTATATCTTTTTCATCATCAACATCATATGAACTCAAGATTCATAAAGAAGTAGGAATTTTCCTTCGTTTAGAATATGGGATAAAATATTTGAGTTTTACTATTGAATATAGTTACCAAATTCACACTTTCATATCAATATGATATGTATAAAATGAAATCCCCAAATTAATAGACTCCCATGAAGGCTGATATTTCAGGCCCTTTGGGGGTTTCTTCATTAGACACGAATCATGTTTTTTCCACCAATGATTTAAATCATTCACTTTTTAAACATGGGATTATTTCACTGAGAGAATGGAACATAGATGCGTGGTATTCTCAATTGAAGGTTGTTTCATCATCGCCTTACCATGATGATATTGTGACATCATATATGGGGTTTTTTTATTTCACTCAAATCATGTTTTTATACCATTTTTATTTTCTCTCTATGTCTATATTTATTTTCTATATTCTTTATTTTTCACATAATTTGTTTTATATACATATATATTTTGTTGTATATAAATGAAAACTCAATGATGGGATCTTAAATTAAAACCATATTTCCAATAACATGAAGTACAAGGTATAATATTAGTAAAACTGATTATTTGGAAGCTTTTGATTATGTGCATCCACTGATTTTCAAGAAGTAATGAAACTCAACATTAATGTATAAAAGTCTATATCAGGTACTAAAATAACCACTAAAACCAAATATATCATGTTCATATTTAACCATTACTAAAAAAGAAACCTTTACATTTTTTTTAGAATCACCTACTTCATCAATAAAAAGTTGATCAATCAAAAAAAATTATAATGATTAGGGAATAAATCCATGTAGTAGTTCTTTTTTTCATTACTAAGGATTCAAATCAGTTATTCATCATAAAGACTTCCATTTAATACTCTATCAAAATGTATATATGGTTTTCGGTAGAGATCCAAAAGAATATTTCTATTTATTGATACTTTTCTGCCCTTATAATTCATCCAAGTTTGTCTAAACACAATTTTAGTCCCAAAAAATCTTAACCAAATTTTATGATCTTCACCTAACATGGAAGCAAAAAATCCTACATCCATCGACATTAACCATAAAATTTAATTGATTTCATTTTTTCGGTCCTCAGAAAAGCCAAAAAAAAGTTCTCAACAATATGTGTGATCCCATTTTGTAGACATACGAGTTCTATATGTTTATATATATATGTTCTCTCTATGTGCGCTCTCTCTCTCTAAATGTTTTTTATGTATATACTCTTATCATGTTTATATGACTATGTAGTCATTGGAATCATTTTTAACTCTAAATTGTGACTACTATTTTTTTATTTTTTAACTAAATTAGAATGTTTTTCACCTCTACCATGGTTCCCTTTAGATTAAATATTTATATTTACTCCAAAATGGATCACCCATGCTTCTAATAAAGTGCCTAAAAAATATGTGTTTGAGTTAGGATGTTGTGAAGTAATCTATTCTTCATGTTTGCAGGGAAATTAGAACTAGATTCTTGGAAAGACATCAGCCTAATTGGGTACATAATTTGTACTATACTAACTACTATTGTAGTCACGAGCTGACATTTTTAATCTTTATTCTTTCTGTAGTGATCATATACATTGATAAATACCTCACCTGTGATATTTATATTAGTATTTGAAAATATTAAAACCATTTTTGAATTTCAACAGTAATCTTACTATGTAATTTTTTTCTTTCCACCATTTTCATTTATGGTTCCATTATATTTTAATTTTCTATGTATTTTTTTACAATATCAATCGGTTTTTTGTATTTATTAAAATTTTAAATGAAATAATTTTTTTATTCATATTTAATATCCTCCCCTCCCCTCCTACTACATATCTCCTCCCCTCATATTCCTTACCCTCTTCATTGGAGACCATTAATGTGGTGTTTCCATGAGGTGGTTGATGATGCGATCCAACATAATGCCATATCCTCACCTTTGTAGAATTTTTTTGGAATCTCATTCATGAGTGATGTTAATTAACCATTATCACATATTTCAATTTCAATTTTATGACATAATGATCATCCATTATTGAATTCTCAAGGAAGTTATTGGACTTTTTATCTTTGGATTCTAGGTACTCGCTTATTGGTATGTTCTCTAACCAACTCTCTTCTTGATGAAGGTAGTGGACATTAACTTATTTGATCATATCTTTTTATTCCAATGTATTTTTAGTTTCAAAATCATTGGAAAAAAATAATCTCACTTTTCCAATAATGTTTAAATTGGAATCTCATTTTCATTGTATTTGGATGTATTTTAGGGGATACTAATCATGGAACGTGTAATTCGAAATGTCTTGGGGGTATGCACCATGTTCTCTGTAAAATGATGAGATAATATTTGGATTTATTGTGATATTTTTATAAATTCAATGGTTGAGAATGACTATGATTAGTATTTTGTATCAAGTATGGTCTCGTGTTAACTAGAATTCATGATGTCATTATTATTATTGGTGAAACCATCATCACATTTATGGGTGACTTCAATCTCATTTAATGATAATTGTGTGATTTCCTTTTATTAATTTTAAAGAGTGACTGGTGATCTTATTGGTTGTGTTTATTGAATAATACTTTTTATATTTTGATGTATTAGGCTTCCATTATTTTCAAATTTTTGATTAATTTTCGTATTTTGGTTGATCTCTTGAATGCTTATTGTTTAATATTTTTTTTAATGTATCATTTAAATGTGATTATTTTATTTAAACATATATACTATAGTGAGGTTGTGCTCTTGTGTTATGGAATTGGTCTTCATGAATTTGGTGATGGAAGATCTGATTTTGTAATGGTTGTAACTAGTTTAGAGGGTAAATAATGTATTATATTAAAAATTAATTTCATTTTCATACCAATTATTCAAAAAATTATGTACATGGAAGTAATATTCACTCTAAAAGAATGTTTTTAGCATGCAGATAAAATGTATATTGTTTAGGGCCATTTCAACCAGTGATTTCATGTTTCAGAAGGGGCATTCATGAGTGGTAATTCATTGTCACAATTGTGTCCCCTACAATGTGTTATTTATGACGCCTATGATGAGATAGAAATTTATCAATTTTGTGAATGTTACTAATAAAACATCTTAATTGTGATGTGTTTTAGTTGCATAATATTGAACATTTTGGGATAGTTTGGTGATGTAGATGAGAATGAGGAATGTTGAATTCTACAATTCTGATGGTTGTCTTCTTTTAAACTGGTCAATTTTTTTCCAATTGTAGCAAGGGGAAGGGGAGTAATATATTATGATTTTGAAATGGTGAGTTCTAAGTCATATATTTTTTAATGATTATTGTTTCATGGGGACTTACGATATAAAGGTTATCAAAGTGTTGGATATTTTTGGAGTTAGATCAAGTCTAAACTATATGAAATGGATTATGTGTAGTCTATTATCAATGGAGCGTGAAATTAAATTTATAATGGTGATATTGGTTACAAATTAGTCCCTTGTGTTTTAAGAAATTAGTGTTTTTTTCACAAATTACATTCATATCTCTTTCTATTGTGTATTAAAATCAACTTTGTATTAAATTCTACAAATAGCGGGTAATACAGTTTTGTCTCATTTCACATGTATATCTCTTTCCATTATTGTTTTGTCTTATTTCATGGGGGATTATAGGTAATTATAATAATTCTATTGAGTATTAAATTTTAATCTGGTTTAATGTATGAATGTTCCCTTATATAACGTATATACTTTCCCTCATAATTAACATCAGACATTATTTTATATATTAATCTATTCATTATTAGCTTCTTTAGAGTATTGAATTATGTTTAGTGATAATGTATATATATTGTCTGTTAGTGTAATGTTTTTTCTGATGATATGCATCATTGGTTATTCTATTCTATTGATTCTCGGATGGTCTGAATTAATAAATTATATTGACGTTTACTGAATGCATTTACTGAGACAATTTTTGTTAATAAATTCTACAAATGCCTATTTTGGTATATAGTTTATTTGAAAAAATTTATTAACATATATATAGTTTAATTAATGTTTTTTAAAAATTTATATAGTAGCTATAATATTCTCTGATCGTTTTTGTGATAGAAACAACACATGTAATTTCCTTATCTATTTAGATAGATTCTCAGTTTTATCTCACATTCTATTTATTTTTTCATCATGTTCTGTCACATGAATCCCTAACTACATCAGTTTCCATAGCATCTTCAAATTCATCATCATCATCCATTAAATTTATGGTGGATTTATACCACCACTCTCATGATGTTCATCAACATCCCTGATATAGATAAATTCTATTGAAGATTTTAGTTGGTGAGATAATACGTAGGTGGAAACCATAGATTGAATCAACTATTTCAGGAAGTTGAGAGCATGTTACGAATATTACTAGGACTATATTCCAGTATCATGTTCAAGATTAATGATTCAATATAATCCAAAATGTACTATATTACAGGTCATTTGACCCTTTACAACAATGTATTTTCCCACTAGCTGGATGATCTCTTTTCCATTCATCCAAACCAACAATTTTTTTCATTTTAATTATTAGTATGTATTTTTAATGTTGTATATCTCAATTACTATAATTCTTAAATCATAAATTTGTTTCATTACATATTGTGTCCCATGAATACACTGAAATATTAACACTGTAAATGCATATAGTGCAAACTCTAAAATAAGTAAATATTCATCAGCATGTATACACTACAATGAGTAAAATTCTTCAATATGCAATATACTTATTTTACACCGATAGTCTATATTTTTTCATTGGAATATATATACAGTTCAATACATGTAATTCACAAATTAGTTGTTTGGAATTAAATAATATGTTAAATACAGAGGTATAAACAACAAAACCTATGTAAATTTACTTTTTGAATAAAATTTCATATTATATGATGATAGGTTGGATAAATTTTTATTTGAATTTATTTTTTGATGTCCCTATTGATCTTCATGGGATCAAAATAAATTTCTATTAAAGAAAACCATAAATTTTAGTGTATTGGTTTATTATATGAAAATTTATTCTTTTAAAAACTTTTTCAAAGGTGGAAAGTATCCCCCTTGAATATGTGTCATGAAACTACATTGATGGATACATCCACTTCGTGTTATGCCATCTTGGAGAAATGTTGGTGCCCATATAAAAGTTTTTTATTCCAGGAAATAAACATGAAAGGTATTATTCTAGAAGAATTATCATATTTTTACAAATATAAACTATTTGTTTTATTAATATGTATTTTATGTTCATTATTTGATTAAAAACTCTATTTCTTATTTCTGAACATTACAACAATTTCCATCAAGGTCGATATCAGAATGCACACCATTAAATTCATGGATGATCTAAGAACTCAGAAAAATATCCTTTATCATTCCCCTACCAACATCTTGTAATCTCTATTTCTGGGAATGTCGATATCAAGAAAATTGATATGGTAGGCCTTGGTTTCAATGATCTCAGAATCATTAGTGACGGGCTTAACAAATTTACATGGAATATCTTGACTTCTTATGATCTTTCTATTGATCTATTATAAAATTGGTACAAAATGATGATAATTGATTGGTATAATAATTATCTAGAATCCCTTGTATGGACCATGACAAAACAGTCATATAATGATATAATGAAGAATTAAAAATGGATGGTCAATCAACAATCCAACCTCTACTGCAGGAAAATATCATGGGTGGACAGACCAAAACATCAAACTATGGATGTTTCATAAGATAGGATCTAGTTGACCATTTTAGAGTTTCTGGAACATAATATTATTTCTGATGATATGTTATCTCTTTCATTTTTTATATAAATAAGAAGTTATGTGTTCCTTGACTCAGATACACTTACATAGGAGCCTAATAAAATGGGTTAGTATTGTGAGAAAGAATACAACAAGATAAATTTCACTTGCTGAACCTTACCACCATCATGGATGATAAATTTTAATGTACCATTTACAAAACCGTCAATTTTTTTCTACTATGTAAAATATGGAAAAACATTATGTCAACCAATGACCAGTTGAAGAGGGATGAAAAGTACCTTTGATAAGCATGCTATATATTCTCCAACACTGAAGATAACATACAACATCTTTTTATGGAATTCATTTTTGTTCATCAGCTACGGGAATATTTTGACAACCTTTTCAATATCAAGAAATTTACAAACATTAATTTGGAATCTCTCATAAATAGGTATTGTGTGAGTGGAAAACTGTATAATATTTTTCATAGTGTAGTTTCACCGGTTCTCATTGATGTGTGGACAACATGGAATACATGCATTTTTGATAATCAACATCCAAATATTTATTATTGTAAAAAAATGAAAAAGGAGGCTTACATGGTAACAAATGTATAGGTTTGAAATATGAAATTATGTCAATGATCTACCTATTTTATGATTTTAAGGTTTATATGGAAGGATCATGTAACCTATGATGATGAAGTATGTCAGCAGGATTTCCCCAATTCCACCATGGATTAATGTATATTTTGATGGTGAAGCTATAGGAATGACAGTTCCATCATGTTGTGTATCCTTCTTCATTAGATCGATTTCCTCAAGAGCATAAAAAATATTAACTTTATTTTCTCGCATGTCTACAAAGAAGGTAACCAAGATGTTGATGCATTGTAAAAGAGGGCTATATTGGAGATGAGTGTGATGTGGTCTTATATGAATCTATATTTTGGTGCATATTTTATGAATTCTTATATAAGGGTTATAATGCACACATATTTAAATAAAATTGATGAATATATGTGACATTAATTTTTAAATTTTTTTGAATTAATATATTCAAAACTATTTTTAAATTAAATTACGGTTTAACATACAATACGAGGTTAATTATAATATTTTACCAATGTATCAAATAGTCTGGGAAGGATGATTGATGATATATAATGTAATAAACATTCTAAGTATAAATATATTTCATTTACATTAATAGTTACTCATTACATGAATTGTATTATTAATTCCATATGCATTGGCTGATTTTCCAACATTCCTTAGTTATATTAGAAAGTAATACCTTCATATTATTATTTAACATATGTATATATTCATTGACAAGGAAAAATTATAGTAATTGAATATTTATGACCAGAAGGCATGTACGACTTCACCATACCAGGCTCTCTTAATTCCCTTGTTTAGGTTGGGCATTTGGATACAATATTGTCGTCATTAAAAACAAACATGCTGATTCTGAGATGACCTTTCTCTCTGAAAGTAGAGACCTTGTGTGGCCTGTTGATCTTCCTGATGGTTCCTTTAAAGGCTTCGTGAGTCTTCTAAGACATTCCCCTTTTAGGAATCCAGGTATGTTATTATTTGGAATAATTTTCACAATTATTCATTAAAAATAAAATAGTTCATCATGATTTAACATATTTCTTTAAACTTATTTTTAAATGTTTTTCAATTTTTTTAGATGACTCATGATCTCTCTCCCAAATATTTTTGTTGAGTTCCATTTGAATTAATATAAACTAGGACCATAGGTAAAGGATGAGATCATAAGATGTTTTCCTTCTAGGAATTCATTGGTTTCCCATATGATGTACCACATGATGTACAAAGATTCACCCAAATAAAATGTAAGGGGAAAGACCCATCCTAAAACAATTTGTAGTGTACATGGAGGAGGAAGATGGGAAAAAGGAAACCAATGATATTTTAGTCTCAAGGGGAATCCAAGTAAAACATTGTGTCTTGGATGTCCACACATGGAGGGAAAAAATTTCAAACATTGTAGTGTGGAAGTCCACACAAGGAGGTCTCTCTTTGGCCATATGGGTTGTTTCTTTATTTCAAAGGTGGTTTCTAGTACATCTATTGACAATTTCATGTAATGTGTTGTTCCAGAAAAACATGTTCATGGTTGATCATAAAAGATGAAGTTGATGGGAATGTTGTTCGGTTGGATAAGATCATTTACTCCTCTTCTATTTATGATACCATAATTACTATTGGTTTTTATCTGTTGATGTTGTTAAGAGACACTGCTAACTACAAAACAACTGAATCCCCTCTAATGTATTGGGGTTGTAATTACTAGGCTTCCAATGAGGATTCATAATATCATATATTTCAGAATTATAGAAATTTCTTTATAAATAGTAAATTCTTGTCAATATATAGAAGTGTTAATTCTATAATGGAAATGGATCTGAGTATATCCCAATTCATTGAAACTGGCAAATGGAGTCTCTTGAACAGAGAGAGAGAGGAGTTTCTAATCCCAATGAAACTTTTTTAAAAACATACTTCATTCATACCACAATATATGCATACATTATTCATACATTTATATAATTTATATACACCTGTGAATATAAATGATCATCTATTGATATGTGGAATAATTCCACGTAAGTGTCTCTCCATCAGTCTTCACCCAATTTTCATGTTCCACAGGCATCCTATTCACTTAATTTTTTATCTAATTTCCTCCCTCTCCCAATGAAGTAAAAATTATCTTTAGATCATCACAACATGTTTTTGTGAGAATGAATGAATATTTTAATTTAATGAAAATGTCATAAAATTTAATTGATTGGGTACTAGTTATATTATTATGTATAATGACATTGATTCGCAAAAAATACATATTGATATAAATTAATTGTTAAATGATGTGGATACATTCCCCGTGAACCCTGTTTGTTATTTAAAATGATTTTTGATAATGAAATGAATAAAAAATTATATGAATTTAATGATAGATGGATTATCAAGTTGAATTATTTAGAATATTATGATTTCAATACTTGTTTATTGTGATTATTGTTAGACCTTGGTATATTTGTTTAAGAAATAGTCAAGTGATGTTGAATGTATATATACTCATTGTTTATTAGGAATTATTAGACATAAAGATCTCCATCCATTATGGTGATTCATTTTATAATATTCTACATGGAATCTTTTTTAGGCATTGATGGACATGAATATCTTAACTATTTACATCGAACTATTTTATTTGGAATTACTCATCATTTTTGGGATTAGATGGACATTATGCACCATTCACGTATTGTTTATGATGTTGTACAAGACACTACACATCATCAATTCTCATTTTTAGACATCCCACTCAGTATCTATATTTTGAATAATTAAAAATATTTCCACTTATTTACATTATGGTACCATTATGATATGTCATTCAAACATTCGACATATTCAATAAAAGGTAGATTGAGTAAGGTGATTCATGTTGTACCTGACCTCTTTATGGTTTATATTTACATTTTAAATTTATATATATTATACATGAACATTGTTCATTTTATATTCAATGAATTAATTTCCAATAGAAAAAATTGGTGGTGGCCTAATAAGTTTTTCTCACACCCTATTCAAGTTGTTGTTTACTTCCCTTTCATCTCCACTAAATAAAAGTTTAGAAATTTATCATGATTCAATAATATTGTATCTTTATGCATAAGAATTTCTATTGGAGTAGAGGATGATCATGTATTTGGGTTTCCATCCTAATTTAGAGTGTTTTTTTGTTTATTATATTGTTATACTATCCATTTTTTTATATTACCAGCTATATATTTACTTACCATTATTCATGAATTAATTTATTCAGATATGGTTTGTTTTATTTTTATTTTAATGGTTAATTTGTTACTTTTATCTTATTTTATTATTTTATTGTTAATTCCTCCCTTATATATTATATTGATCCAAAGGGTATATTCACCCCTCATTACAACCATTATACCCACACTTCTAGTTAGAGTCATTTGGTATATATGGAGGTGTTCATGATTCCATGTGTCAAACCAGAGTTGGTTGCTTATGAAATAACCATGTTAAGACATCACAAATTGGTATAAGAGGTTTATTTTTCATTATTTTATATTTTTGGTCTGGTAGATATGATTATAATACAGTGTCAACATATACTAAATACATAATGATTAGTAATGGAAGATACATGATCGAGGTGAATAAAATGTTTCTACAGATGGGACTATTTTACATATTTTTTATTATTATTGTTGATTTTTAATTTTCCATTTGTGACATTTTCTTGAACTTCCCCTAGTTATTAATTTATGTGATTTTTCTCTTTCCCTATTATATCATAATAAGCTGTGTGTTCATTCATAATTATCATTATATTTTATTCACATGTCATTCACATGTTTATTGGTATAAAATGCTTATGTGATTATTTCCATATCTATCAATATTATCTGTTAATGTGATTTAAATTTATGTTTTGGTTATGGTATAAGGATGGTAAAATAAAGGGTTTATATCAATATAAATAGTGTTTCCCTCATACTGTGATGGTGTAACTCTATTATCCAAATATATTATGCATTATTGAATGTATTTCAATTAATTAATGAGTTAAATAGAATAGAATAATATAAATGAAATAGATAAGTTTTTTTAGAGAAATTAATGACCGATATTTTCAGTTTTTCTTAACAGAAAACTATATCAAATAATGGAAAAATTACCTCCATAACCAGGGAATGAATGCTAGTATATTTGAGTCCTCATATTTATTATTAAACCCTTCTAGGAAAGTATTGAAATTGTATAACTGTAAAATTACCCGAATAAGGGGTTTTGGAAATTTTAACTATCATTGGTGGAATATAAAAGAGATATAAATTTTAATTTATTGAGTGTAAAATCCACAAATTTTGAATGGATAACCCTAAAAATAAACCAATACTGTAATTATGGGACCCTCATAGTTCTCTTTTATTCATATGTGCATTCTTATATAACTCCATGGGTTATATTTATCAAAAATAAGGATGGTTATTTTTATATTTAGTATAAAATTATATGTTGTTATATTAAAATTTATCATGTTATCATGCCAAAATTATCCACATAATCTGATAAAAAAAGTTGTATCCATTTCAATTCCATACTGATATGAGGAAATAGTTAAATGAAATACCAATTACAGACCAAATTGTTTTCCTCTATACCTTGTGAGTTACATCTTATATAGGTAAGATTGTTTTCAGAACATATGGAAAACCAATGGTTGAAATAGAATATTGATATATTTTTTTTAGAATTATATGTAGTATCAACTAAATAGAGTGCCAAGTATAGTTGGTCCTCTATCACTATTAAATGAATTTTCATTTATCTAATACCCATTAATAATTAAAATAAATGTAAATTTTTTGAACAACCAAAATGAAACATTTTAGTTGTGTGTGTATATTGGGACCTAGTGTATGGCTTGTTTCCAATATTGCTTTGAATGTTTCCATGTATGGGAACATGAACATTCCCTAGGGGTCTTTGGTGAGTAATTATATTTTGTTAGACCAAGTCATTGGGTAGGTGAGCATTTTAACCATTTTGGAATAACAATTATTTGTTATTTGGTTCCATGAATAAATAAAGGGATTTCCCATTACAGTAGCACATTTATAGACATGCAGATAATGAGACTTATGTTGATTTTTAGGAAAATGTAGTGTTGTTCATCAGAACCTTTTAGTTTGTTAGTACAAATATTTTATTGAACTAAATGAATGTGGGGAGATAGTGGTGTCCGTTATGAATGTTGAGCCTTAAAAAGTATATGACCATGTATAATCCTCACGATCAATTGGATAGAAATTCATAAATAATGGTCATCCACATTGATGATCATTTAACATTTCCCCTTTAACTGATATATGACTGGTAAGGTTTCCATGTAGTTTAATATACATATTGGATAACATGGAACAACTTTGAAAGTTTTATACTCTATCACATGTTTTTATGTGTAGTTCTGTTTGGCCAGTGAAATATAAGATAATGGGTGCAGCAATTGTTATGTTCTATGATCGAGGTTGTGTTCATTATTATACATGCTGCCTATCAAATTGGAAAATTTCTGTGGATACCCATATTCTATTTGGTGGAGATTTATAATGTTTTGATATTGTTTTTAAAATATGATCATGCGACACATATAACTATTTTGTTTACAAATATCATAGAGAAATGATCATGAGTATGTGAAGTCTATGATCACAACTCATCTATGCAATATATTGATGTAAGTCTTTAGATCATGAAGTTATTGTGGTAGACGTGATATGTTAATGGATGGTTGAGTTAACATAGGGATTAATATGGTGATATAAAAAGGAATTATGTGTTTTATCACAACTGGTCGGAGTTAGTTATGGATTTTTCACCTCATGTTATGGACGCATGTGAGCATGGCTCATATTGAGCATTATCTATGCCTCTAAAAGATAACCTAATATAGTGCACCATTAAGAATCTAGTTTTTCATTTTATTCATGTTGAATATAGATATAATATTATGGTTAAAATATTGATCATGTGTTATACGGTGGATGGATCATGTTTCATGGGTGAAGATTCCATTCCATGCAAGGAACCCACAAGGAAGCCTCTAGCTTATGGGGAATATCCACAGTTATAAAATGATTTCCCTTTAAATGGGATCCGACATGTATGTAGAGACCAAAGTGAAATCGATATAATGGATTCTATAATTTTTCATGCTGTTGAGTTAATGTTTTTTTTCATGAATGCTATATTATTTTAAAGAATCAATTATGTTTTTAGAATGATTTTGGATGTTGGATTCAAGATCAGGGAGAAAAATAATATTTGTTATGTAATAGTCTAGTTGTGGGTCATTGATTTCATGTTACAATGATGAATTATTTTTGGGTTGAGAACCTAGAAATTCATGCACTCATTGATTCAGTGTTTAAATAAATTGGTTATTCATTAAAATTAAATGCTACCTTTTTCGATGTAAGGTTACGGGATCAAGCCCATAAATAAGATTTGAGTGGTTAATTTAGACAACCTCAAAACATGGAATCTTGAAGTGGAGTGTTATTTGGGTTCTCTTTTCGTGTAAGATATATCTATCTCACCCATCATTAAATATATATAATGGTGATGAAATAATTTTATAAGTTGTATCAGGATTCCGATTAATCATACACAATTTTTAAGTAGCATATCATGAATATTGATATTTTTTATTAAAAGTTTCTTCATAAAACCCTTTAATATATCATTCAAACTGGTATACAAAACAAATGTGGATATAAAAATACAATTTTATTTTAAAACATCGTAATCAATATAAAAACTACACTGATAATGGGAAATTGAAATTTGCTATAACGACCCGAATCCGGAGCCCTTCCACTGGTGCCCCGTACCCGGTTCACCACATGACCTCAAGCGCATTTCCATAAATTCCAGAGACTGCCGACTAGCAGCGAGGGCCTTAGTAAGTTATTGGGGAAACTATGCCTCCATATGGTAAGGTATACAAGGAAAGAAAACAACAGTCAATGGAGGAAGTAGTAAATAGCATGCAAACACTAAAACTAAACAACAGAATCAATGAACATATAATGATAATGATAATGATAATGATACAGCAGGTACAAGTATCTAAGGAAATCAGCAAACACAACAAGGTGTCGAAATACAACTGAAAACAAGGTATGAAATTAAACAACAACTCCAGAAACATCGCAAGCCTAAGCTCGGTCATATGCTCTCCAACTCTAACCAGAAGTCATGTACCTGAAGTAGAAGGGCCACAATCCCTGTCTACACCTGCAACCATATAACCTGTTTGGGCCGAAAAGTAGGACCGAAACAGGGTGTGAGACTAATCCCAGTAGGCAATCACCACGAGATCTGTGCCCTACTACCAGTGAGTAATATAGAAAAAGAAAAGGAAATAAATGCAGGAGAGAAGCCGATGTACACTATAGTATTAAATCCTACCAAAATCCATTCACATTTATTTATTAGTTCTGTACAATCATTTAGCTACCAAACATCGAGCCTAGCAATAGATCTATACTCCCAAGGCAAGCAAGTAATCACAACAGGTTACTCAGCAGTCTACCTAAATAACAAGCAGCACAAACCCAAGCTTGTTCTTTGGCTTGGTGGACTCGTCACAACCAACCAAAAAATAAAGCATTGACTCTCTTGGTGGCTCCTACTAGCAAACCCCTCTAGTCAAGTAGATGTACATAGGCACAGACACTCTGGGAATCTCTAACTATCAATTCCCCTATTGTCTTGCAACGAAAGGTATAGAATCTCTAAGGAAGAACTTACTTCTAATTACCCCTATAGTCTTGATACCTAATTAAGGACACTCTGAGGAAGCACAAAGTCCCATTCGCTTAGGTCCTGTGATCGATAAAAATTATAACAGACTCTTTAGGGAAGCCCTAATTGTCAATTCCCCCATTTAGTCTACTACACTAGGTTTATTCATCCCTGAGCAGTTTAGTCGTGCGTAATCGACTATTAGCAGCCTATGTAAGTTAAGAAACTACTTGGCTAATAGCTACAATGCATCCACAAGAATATAAACAGCAGACAATACATGCAACATAGTCAACAATCATACTATCAATGTGCAATAGGGTTGCCTCATAGACAAACCATTCCAAACGGCAATCAATAGCCAAAACAAGGGGAAACATCCATGGGGTGATCCTAAAACATGCTAACAAGAAATTATTATTAATCTAATAACCTCAATAATACATGAAATCTAAGGCAGATAATGATACAAGACCAAACCCTAACCAGAGATACCTGATACATGGGTTTCTGGCCCTTTTGCGCCAAAAACTCAAAGGCATTCAACGTAGGGAAACAATCCACCTACCACAATCCTATGATATTGATATTCTTGAACCTCGTCCTATGAATCAGCTTATAATGGAGTAAATATACAAAAAAGTCTAAAACGTTTAACCTCAGCTAACTCTCACAAGAGGAGGAATCCGGAAACATGGCCAAGAAGAGCCAATAACATACCGCTGCGATTCTGTTTCACCCAATGGCATTCGATTCAGACAACCGGTGAAGGATCGGTGGATCAGAGAAGAATCGGCCCTCTAGGTCGCTCTGGACATAATTAGGTAAAGATGAAGATGAAAATGGGGATTAAGCGCGACCCCAGTCTGATTAATGAAATAAAAAGAAAAGTACACGGAGTGTACTTCATGAGTACACGATACGTACTCACCTTTTCCGTACGCTGTATTAATCAAACTCCAGATCATCGCTACACCCTGTGTGACTGGCCCGGACACGGCCATCACATGGCCTCGAGTGGAATAAAAGTACACAGTGTGTACTTGTAAAGTACACGACGTGTACTTACAAAATTTCCAGATTCTCCACTTTTTCTCAAAAACAGTCAAAAAAGGAAAACATACCTGAAAAAGAAGGTCTGAGTTCTTACAAGCTTCCCTCCTTAATGAAATTCATCCCCGAATTTCCCTAGCAAGGTGGCAAAGAAGAAACCTTGATCAACTCTGGCCACTGTGATCGCATATCGGCCTCCCTCTCCCAAGTATCGTCCTACACATGGTCGTGCTGCCATAACACTCGTACTAGAGGAACAGACCAGCCATGGAGTAATTTGGGGCTACGATCAACAATCTTGAAAGGATGATTCTTGAACGATACATCCTGCTCCAGCTCAACCTCCTCAGGTCGAAAAACATGGAACGGGTCTGAGAAATAGCGTCGAAGCTGAGAAACATGGAAGACGCCATGCATAGCCTGATATCTCTGAGGTAACTGAAACCTATAAGCATCCAGCATGACACTTTCGAGAACCTCGAATGGCTCGATGTATCTTAGTGAAAGCTTGCCCTGTCTCTTGATCCTCTTGTGTCCCAACCTTGGGGTAACACATAGGAAAACCTTGTCTCCGACCCCGAATTGCAGAGGTTGCCTCCTCTGGTCAGCATAAGATTTATGACGAGACTGTGCAGTAGCCATCCTATTCCGAATCAACTATATCTGCTCTGAGGTCTCCTAGACGAGACGAGGTCCCAAAAAAGCTACCTCTCCTGCCTCCATCCAACACAAAGCTGATCGGCATGGCCTTCTGTACAAAGCCTCATAAGGTTCCATGATAGGTATATAATTTTCCCAAGAACCACCAAAGTCTAGAATGCAAGCATGGAGCATATCCCCAAGCACCTAGATCGTGTGCTCTGACTGATCATCTGTCTGAGGATGATAAGATGTACTCAGAAGCACCTGTTTACCCAAAGCTTTCTGTATCCCCTGCCAGAAATGCGAAGTAAAGAAGGCATCCCTATCTGAAATCATAGTACTCGGAACCCCATGCAAGCGCACAATCTCACAAACGTACATCCGTCCAAGCTCATCGACACTGAATGTCTCCTTTATCGGCAATAAGTGAGCAACCTTTGTAAGCCCGTCAACGACAACCCACACCACATCGTTTCCTCTCGATGATCTTGGAAACCCTATCAAGAAGTCCATCACGACATCGTTCCACTTCTACTCTGAAATGGGTAGCTGCTGTAAAAGTCTTGTTCGCCACTAGTGCTCCGCCTTCACCTGCCGATAGGTGGAACACATCATGACAAAACGAGCCACATCTCTCTTCATACCTGGCCACCAGTACTGGCGGTGTAAATCACGGTATATCTTGGTGATGCCAGGATGAACTTCCCAAATTGAGGAATGGAAGTCTAACATCATCTCCTCTAGTATATCTTCTGGAACCCATACGCATCCCTGGAAACACAAGATCTCATCCTCTCTAACAGTCCACCCAGAAAGAGGGTCCTCTCCTGACAAACATTCCTGTAGGACTAGCCCTTCTGAATCTTCCAGCTGCCTCATTCGAACATGGTCCAAAAGTGAAGAGGTAATAGCCATAAAAGATAGGAATGTCTGCCCCTGCCTGTCATGCACCTCCAAATGCATCTCCGAGAACAGAGTCCTTAGGTGCCACTCATTGATGGCATCATGAACTGCCTGTATCTGAGTTCTTCTGCTTAGTGCATCAGCCGTTGTGTTGCCTTTCCCAAGCGTATAGGCATGATTGAAATCAAAGGACTGTAGATACTCAACCCACCTCTGCTGTCTCAGATTCAGGTCACACTGTGTGAAGATGTACTTGAGACTCTTGTGGTTAGTGTATACCAGAAAATGTTCTCCCAGAAGGTAATGTCTCCAACAGCGTAAAGCATGAACGACCGCGGCCAACTCCAGGTCGGGCGTAGTATAATTCCTATCATGAGGCCTCATCTGTCGAGATCCATATGAACCCACTCGATCCTTCTGCATAAGCACTGCTCCAAGCCCTAAGCTACATGCATCACAAAAAACTATATAGCTATTGCTCGGCTCCGGAAAAACTAGTATTGGTGTTGATGTCAATCTCCCCTTTAGCTTCTGGAAGGCTATGTCACAGGCTTTTGACCAAAAAACTTCACCCCCTTCTTAGTCAAGCATGTCAGTGGTGCTGCAGGCATGAGAAGTCCTATATAAACTGTCTTTAGTAACCAGCTAGCACCACGATGCTCCGTACCTCAAAGACGTTCTTCGGCTGCTCCCAGGTAACTACTGCTCTAACCTTCTCAGGGTATACTGATACTCCTGTATCTGAGATGACATGACCCAGGAAGTGAATCTCGTCCATCCAAAAGTGGCACTTTGAGAGTTTAGCATAATGTCGATTCTCCCTCAGTGTACTCAAAAAGATCTCAAGATGGGTTGCATGGTCGTGTCGAGTGTGAGAGTAAACCCAGATATCATCCACAAAGACCGCGACGAAGGAATCCAAGTAAGGATGGAACATTCAGTTCATCAGTGCCATGAAAACTGATGGCGCGTTCTTAAGACCGAACGACATAACCGTATACTCATAGAGGCCATACCTGCTCCAAAAGGTTGTTAGAGGTATATCTGAAGGTCTAACACACATATGATGATAACCGGACCTCAAATCGATCTTTGAGAACACCCGAGCTCCTCAAAGCTGATCGAAGAGATCATAAGTCCTCGGCAAGGGATATCGGTTCTTGACTGTCAACTGGTTCAACTTCCGATAATCCACGCAAATCCTAAGGGTACCGTCTGCCTTCTTCACGAACAGGACAGGAAAACCCCACGAAGAAGTAAAAGGTCGGATAAAACCCTTTTTTTGCAACTCCGCCAAATACTTCTTGAGCTCCTGCAACTCAGGTGTAGCCATCCTATAAAGAGTAATAGACACCGGTGCTGCTCCTGGCACAAGCTCAATCGAGAAGTATACCTCACGCTTTGGAGAAAAACCTAAAAAGTCTTCTGGAAAGACATCTGGAAAGCGATCAAACACTGGAGGAAAATCTAACTGAGAAGTCCCCTGGTCATTCAGATAAAGACTAGAAATCTGGGTCGTAACTCCTCCTAGATCATGATGCTCGTGTCCAGCTCGACTCTCCTGAACATCCCACTCGCCTTTATGAAGGAAAGATTCACCCTCTGGTGATACAAAACTCACCCTACGGTGATAGAAATCGACGACTCCCTGGAAGGAAACCAACCAGTCCATATCGAGAATGATGTCATAGCCCGTCATATCTAAGAAATAGAGGCCCCATAAGAAACGATACCCTGAAACCTTGAGAGGGAACCCCTTGCACTTATGTACGCTAGATGTCCTCGTTCCCAAGGGCATGTCGGGAGTCAACACGTCAGCGGACGAAAAGACACAGAGCACAAGACTTTCCATGATAGAAATAGTGATAAAGCTATGTGAAGCACCAATATAGAAAAGGGATGAAGATAAAACTGAGGCTAATAAGATCGTACCTCGAACAGTATAGGGTTCGGGATCCTGCTCCTTATGAATCTGAACTACAACAAAAGTCTGGCATGTACCGCGGTCCTTTGTAGCAGCCTGAAAACCCTGAGCTACTCCTCCCTAAGCCTGACCACTATGTCCACGGCCTCTACCCTGACCAGAACTCCGGGAAGAAATCCATCCCCCAGTCTGCTACGGGGCTGGTGATCCTGCTCCAATACGCGGGGTCAAAACTGATCCTCCTTCACTAGCCGCTGGAAGGGGAACCTTGCAGAAACGCTGTAGGTGACCCTTCATGCCGCTGGATCAGATCTCCACTGGGTCCCTTGGGCACTAGAGCTTCTTATTCCTACTCCTCCTACACTGATAACACACCACTTGGGCTCCAGAAGGGGTATATCGTCTACTAGAAGGAATACCTCGCTTCCTCGGGTTGCCTCGGGTAGACTCTCGGTGGCGCTTCCGGCTGTGTGTCTGGAGGCATTCAGCCTTGGATGTTGTACCGCCCTGGTCTACAGCTCCAGTCTACTTCAGGTTTCTCTTCGTGATGAGTTTCTGGTTGACTATCAGATTAATAGAAGTCAACTGAAAGACATTCACCTGTGTTCTCATCTCCGGTCTGAGGCCTTCCTCAAACATCCAATCTAGAAACAGCTCGTCATTCCCCAGGATGGGAGTGAATCGATGTAACTAATTGAAGCGGGAGTAATACTCCATAACTGATAGAGTACCCTTCTATAGTCTCAAGACCTCCCTGGCTCTGTCATCCCTCAGCGTCGCTCGGTAGAAGTAGTCGTAAAACGTATGTTGAAACTCATATGATGCCATAGCCTACTTTCGCCCCGTCTGAGAGACTACGTCCCACCATATCATGGTGGAATCTCGCAGAATATACATCGCGAGCTTCACCCTCTTCTCTGGAGACGTCTCCAGATGCTCGATGATGGAAAGCATGGCTTCCAGCCATGACTCTCCAGCCTGAGGTCCTCCATCCCCTATGAAAGTGGGAGGCTGCTACTGTTGGAAGACCCGCGTCAGCTCTTCCATAGTCGGGGTAGGATGCTAAACTCCCTCAAAGGTCTGTATGAATCTCATGAAACACTCTTTTAATTGAGCATCGGCTTCAGTGTCTGGAATCACTGTAAGTGCCATGGCCGGAACGATGGGCGGAACTACTGGCAGTCCCTGATCGGTTGTATCAGGCGTACGATCGCTGCTTGGTTCTGGGCATGTAACAGGAGAACGTCTCGGTACCATAGATCTGAAAGACAAAAACACACCTTCATTAAATATGAACACAGTTGCAATATAGGAGAGTAAAACGGAACAGCAGGGAAAAAACCTTTAAAACAGGGAAAAACATGACTACACGGCGTGTTCCTTAATAGTTTACCTAGGGCTTGTACATTGGCCACACCTGGCTATGTATACTACCCGGATACACGGTGTGTTCTTAAACTACACGGCGTGTACTGGCCTTTTTCTCCCTGTCCAGTTACTCCCACATGACTAAGTCACACGGACTGTCCCAGCCGAAGAATACACGACATTTTTGAGGCAGACACGGCATGTGCTAGACATGCCTTACCTGGCCTGTGTTGTTACCGATATGGCCTGACACATGGTCGACACTACACAGAGTGTTCCTAAGAGACACGACGTGCACTTGAAGGGAAACACCGACCATGTTGTTTATGACACGGTCGGGTACTCGACTGATCCTTACACGGCGTTTTCCGAACAAACATGGCGTGTATAGGAGAAGATAACACCGACCCGTGTTTTTCAAGACACGACCGGGTACCTGGGAAAAGATACATGGCGTGTGAATACCGAACACGGTGTGTACTAAAAATGCATTAACCGGCCCGTGTTGTTAGTTACATGGCCAGTCTCATAGTTATCCTCTACGCGGCGTGTACCTACCGTACACGGCGTGTTCCTGAAAACCATTTACAGCTCTGGGTCCCTATCCACACAGTCAGTGACACGTGAAAAAACTACACAGCGTGTATCTATAAAGTACACGCTGTATATTCTGGGTTTTTCCAGACAGTAGCCTCATAACTGCAGTGGGGCCCATAAAACACAGAAAAACAAGGGTTAAAGTGCCATGTTCCAATCCTTGGGGGCCCATAATCCCCGCGAATTAATGTTTGGCATCATAATAATGCATAGAACAAGCCACAGTATAAGAAGTCACAACCCACCAAATTTTGATACATGAGTTCCCATAACACCTCTGAGATCAAAGTTTGGCATCCGCGATAAGAAAGCTCCAGACAATGATACCTTATCAACATAACAGGCATTCTATCATAGCAGCTATTACAACAACATGCGTTGTCTATCAAAAATCCTATCACAACAACATGCAATCTCTAATGCAACCAAGATGTCATGGAAAAATGCATGACATGTAATCTTCTAACATGTGCCTATATGGTGCATGAGATGGCATACCCTCATCTCATCGGGTTGCGAAAAAATAGAACCGCAATCATATAAACAGTAACAGCACAAAACAATTGCATCGCCCAATGGTGAAATCCATTAAACTGTAACATTCACAAAACACAAAATTTTCAACATTCGAGGTAATCGGGATTTTTCCCTGTACACGGGTTCTAGAATGCCTGAGGACAGCTATTTACCATTTACCTATTTCGTCCTATACCTGTTTGATGTTGCTAAATAGTAAGTCAATAAAAAAAGGAAAGAACTCCTTTGATACCACATTGTAACGACCCGAATTTGGTGCCCTTTCACAGGTGCCCTGTACCCGGTTCGCCACATGACCTCAAGCGCATTTCCCCTAATGCCAGAGGCTGTCGACTAGCAGCGAGGGCCTTGGTATGTTATTGGGGAATCTATGGCCTCATATGGTAAGGTATACAAGGAAATTAAACAAAAGTCAATGGTGGATGTAGTAAACAGCATCCAAACACTGAAACTAAATAGAGGAATCAATGAACGTATAATGATAATGATAATGATGCAGCAGGTACAAGTATCTAAGGAAACCAGAAAACACAACAACGTGCTGAAATAAAACTGAAAACAAGGTATGAAAGAAAATATCAACTCCAGCAACATCGCAAGCCTAAGCACGGGCCTATGCTCTCCCGCTCCAACCAGCAATCATGTACCTGAAGTAGAAGGGCCACAATCCCTGTCTACACCTACAACCATATAACCTGTTTGGACCGAAAAGAAGGACCCAAATAGGTTGTGAGACTAATCCTAGTAGGCAATCACCATGAGATATGTGCCCTACTGCCAGTGAGTAATATACAAAAATTAAAGGAAATAAATTCAGTAGAGAAGCAGAATTACACTAAAGTAAGTAATCCTACCAAAATAAATTCACAATTATTTATTAGTTCAGTACAATCATTTAGCTACCGACCATGAAACCTAGCAACAGCTCTATACTCCCAAGGCAAGAAAGTAATCACAACAAGTAACTTAGTAGTCTACCTAAATACCATGCAGTACAAACCCAAGCTTGTTCATTGGCTTGGTGGACTCGTCACAACCAACCAACAAATAAAGCAATGACTCTCTGGGTGGCTCCTACTAGAAAAACCCTTAAGTAAAATAGACGTACATAGGCACAAACACTCTAGGATGCTCTCACCGTCAATTCCCCTGCGATCTTGCAACGAAAGATATAGACTCTCTATAGAAGCACTTAAATCTAATTCCCCCTATATTCTCACTACATAACTAAGGATACTCTGAGGAAGCACAAGTTCCCATTCCCTTAGGTCCTTCGATCGATACTAATTATAACAGGATCTCTTGGGAAGCCCTAATCGTCAATTCCCCCTTTAGTCTACCACACCAGGTTCACTCTGCCCTGAGCAGTTTAGTCGTGCGCAATCGACTGTTAGCAGCCTAAGTAAGTTCAGAAACTACTTGGCTAATAGCTAAAATGCATCCACAAGTATGTAAATAGAAGGAAATACATGCAATCAAGTCAGCAGGCATACTAGCAATGTGCAATAGGGTTGCCTTCTAGGCAAACCGTGCCAAACGAAAATCAATAGCCAAAATAAGGGGAAACACCCATGAGGTGATCCTCAAACATGCTGATAAGAAATTATTAATCATATAATAACCTGAGGCATACATGAAATCTAAGTCAGATAATGATACAGGATCAAACCCTAACCCGAGATACCCGATAAATGGGTATCCGACACTTTTGCGCTAAAAACTCAAGACATTCAATGTAAGGAAACAAACCACAGACCGCAATCCTTGGAGATTGATATTCTTGAACCTCGGCCTATGAATCGGACTAGAATGGAGTAAATATGCAAAAAATTATAAAACGTTCAACCTCAGATAACTCTCACAAGTGGAGGAATCAGGAAACATATCCAAAGAAGAACCGAGAACTTACCGCTGCGATTCTATTGCACCCGATGACGTTCGATTAGGAAAACCGGTGAAGGATCAGTGGCTCAGAGAAAAATTGTCCCTCTAGGTCAGACTGGAATAAATTATGCAAACATGAAGATGAAAATGGGGATTAGGCGCGACCCTGGTCCGATAAATGAAATAAAAAGAAAAGTACACGACATGTACTTCTTGAGTACATGGCGTGTACTCACCTTTTCTGTACGCCGTATTAATCGGACTCGACCTCATCGCTACACCCCATGTGACTGGCCGGACACGGCCAGCACACGGCCTCAAGTGGAAGAAAAGTACACGACTTGTACTTGTAAACTACACGACGTCTACTTAAAAAATTTCCAGATTCTCCTTTGTTCTCAATAACGGCCAGAAAAGGAAAACATACCTGAAAAAGAAGGTCTGGGTTCTTAAATTTACATTAAATAATAAAATTAATATTATAATGGAATCAAAACATCTAATAATATATAATGCGGTAGGAAAAGTCATTTTCACTGTATATGCTAAAAGAAAACATTCATTTTTTTCATTTTCTAATTAATGATAAAAAAATCCATAAAAATGATCCTTTTGAAAACATTATTAAAAAAATCAATTGATTAATAAAAATTCCATTACAATTCATTTATTTCTGTATAAATACATCCATATAATAATTTTAAAAAAATAGATGTGGAATAATTTTTTTGTGGGATATAATTAAAGTGTGTTTTTAAAAGAATTTCTCTATCTTTGAGTCTGAAAAACAAATGTATTATTTATCTTTATTAATAAATAATATGTTAATTATTTACATTGTTAATAATTTTTTTGAAATTGTATTCTTCTTTTATTATTTAATATCATGATTTAACTAATTACTTAGTCATTTACTTTCACCTCGGATGATTTGACAATACTCAGTTCTTAAGTCCAAAATGACTTTACTAGGTTGAAATTGTTAAAAAAAGACATTATTCCTTCATTAAAATAAAAATAATTATTAAATAATTATAATTTTTATTCATCAGTGATAATTTATAACTAGTCATGAAATATGGATATATAAAATAGACTATGTCACAATCTTGGATCTAGTACACCATACATATGCATGAGTAATGGTTACATTTTTTAATAATAATTATTGAAATAAGGTATGTATTAAATTATCTATAATAAATGATCACAATATTTGAAATAATATATTATTTATTTAAATATACTTATATATTTCATCAATTTTATGTGGTGATAAAAATGATTCACAATGCTTCGTGATGGTAGTAGTCCACAAGAATGCATGAACTGCGTTATCATTTTTCAGTGAATGGATATGTAATAATATAAGTTATATATTATCATTTAATAATGATAATGATATCCTAAATATCGTATATATATATATATAAATATATCAGTGCAACACTATTACTAGCAACGATAACTAGTTATATAAAACGAAATACATTGGTTCATAGGGAGGAAGTCGTCCCACACCAGAATGTTAGATTCATTTCCCATTCGTTGGATTTTGAATATGTATATAGTTAATGAATTTAACCTAATAACATGCTATAATATGTTAGATGTTCATATTATTATATCACCTATTTTTTCATAATATTTGAAGGATTTGGAAGAACAAATAAAACTATAACATGTGGTAAAAAATATTAACTATTTGTTGGAAAATTCCCATTACATAACACCATAATCCCAATAAAGCTCATATTATACAAATAAAAACAATAATATTATATTAATTTCAATTTATGTAAGGTATTTTTTTAGGTATTGTAAAAAAAATGGTTTTTGTAGTGTAATGAAATGACAAGAAGACGTACACATTGATGAGAGAGGAGAGGGGAACTCTGGGAATTTCTTAAAAGAATAAATTTATATAAACTAAATTTGAATTAAAATTGCATAAAAATTATTTATATTCAAATATATTATGATGATAAGTTGAAATCCTCTAACAAAATAAAATTTGGACATGTTCAGATCATATTTGTACCCTTTTATTTTTTTATCTTTTTGATATATCTATTGAGAATTATGGTGATATTAATGGTTTTTAGTAATTATTGGTAAATATAGTTAACATAAAATTGATGAGGAAAATAAATGGGCAATTTATGTTTATATAAAACATATTTCATACTAAAAAAGGTAATTAGCACCTGAAACAATTAAAATAATGATATATTATTAACCAACAATTGATAAGTTGTTATTAAAAGGATAATATATAACAATATAAAAATTTATTTGGTGTTGTTATATGTTAATATAATGATTTCAACTATTATACATGAAGTTAATGGGTGTTATGCCAATAAGGATCATAAGGTAAGGGGTTTTTTCTCTATTTACCATCTATTGAGTGATATTTGTTATTATGCACCAATTTAAATTTACATGGTGTATATACTGGCCCAATGATATATAATATCATGAATCATTACATCGTAGTGAATTTTATTTTATAATTACGATTTGATGAATGTCATTGGGAAATCTATATTTATTTTTTGATTATTCTCTTTCTCATGAATAATTCAAATTTTTAATCATTTTCTCTATTAATTTTACGTCACAAAAATATCAATAATATTGGGTGATGGATATGATTAATTTGTCAACATTATATTATTTTTAAATGTGATTTATACTTTTCAAATTATTTTCTTAACTGAGGAAATATTGATAAATATTTATCTCTTACTCAATAAAACTATTTGATAAAGAATATTGTACATGGATTAAATTGATTATTTAATACACGAGGAATGATATGGACTAGTAATAACAGGTGGGGACCATACATTACATATCCCTTCAAATGCATCGATTGGTCTCAAGGGACAAATCAGTTGTCAAAATTAATCATTTTCCAACTTATATTTTTTAATTATCTTGTGAAAGGGATTGATATATAAGTTTTCATGTTCTTCATACAAGAAATCCAATAAATATGAATTTACTTCAATGAAAATTTAGTTATCATTTTTATATTTTTATGATATTTATCTTTGAAATTTACTATGTATTCATTTATTTCTTAGTTTATTGATAAAATTACATGTGTTTTAGTTATTAACATTGCAATATTTATAATTCCATATCCGGTTATTTAAATGGAATGCGTGTTTAGTAATCAACCATTCAATGTTGATTATTAATATTGATTCATGATTATTTCGACAGTACATAACCCTTACTGATCATTGAAGATATCCCATATATTGTTTTCATTCCCCTTTAAATAATGATGTCATAATTGAATGAGTCTCAAGGATGCAGTTTATTATATTTTTTATGTGTTATGTATTATTTAATTATCCCGATGTAATATGGTTTACATGTTTGTATTATGGTTTTCCAAAACTGCTGAACTGTTTGGTGATTTTGGATTTGAATACTGTATCTATTCCTTCATAATAAATTAAAGTAGTGACTCTGTATTATTGGGTTTGAGGATCATACAATTAATATCATATGATGTTTAGTAGAAACCACGTATAGTATATTTAAGAAGAAATATATCAGTGAACTAAAGCATAATATATAATATTATTATATGTATAGTATAACTTCACAAGGACATAGTGTTTCTTTTTATTAGATTAGATAGGCATACATTCTTTATTTTATGTTAAGTACTTAACTAGTATTTGGATTATACATTATGTTTCATAATGATATGGTCTAATACATTATAATACATTTTTGGTCAATGGATCTGAGAAGGAAGAGATGTTTCAATATTCATGGCCAATGAAGTGGTTTTCTAATTGAAGAAGCTGATATAGCCGATATTGAAACAATGAATGTTATCGATATTTTAGGGAAGAATAATCAGGTTATGAAAAATAACTACCACTGGATGTGTAACCCCATTCAATTATGGGATTATATTAAGTTGGGTCACTTTATACATTATTTTCCACCATCATAGGGTAGTACTACTGACCCAATTTAAGCTCACTATGGGATTAACTCTTCGGATATGATATTTATGGAATTTGGATGCGGTGAAAAGGATAATGTTACACATTCAGTGTATTATCTCAATGGTGATGTTGATAAATAGTGGATGTTAATATAGAATATTGTAGAGTTGTAGGATAACTAACTCATTCAATAGAATTATTTTAAAGAGATATTCATTTAAAAAAATTCCCTCACGTGATATAAATTGATATGAATAGAAATATCATTACTTTAGGTGAAAATTAGAAAGAATATATTTCAACATATTAACCTTCCATTATAAAGTTTGTAAGGTGTCACACATAGAGATATTTTGAGATATATTTTTTAAAAAATAATTTTATTTCCATGTGTCTTGTGCTATCGCAACACACGATTATCTTGCATTACACGCAACACATAGTTTCTATAGAAATTCATTTTTATATTGCAATTATTGAATTAATAAAATTATAACCTAGACAATATAATGGAGTTTATAAAGAGGATTAAATATATTATAATATTATTTTTTACATAGGTGTATATAATTAATTTTTTAATTATTTATAAATAAATTTGAAACCCTTTCTTAAATAAAAAGAAATGTTTTTCTGAAAAATAATGCAAAATTGTTTTTTATAGAAATAAATAAAAACAATCACTCATTCTGGGTTATTTTAATTATATATATATTATATATTATAATAAAATTTATAACATTCAAATTATGTTTTTACTAGAGAATATAAAATAACAAAATCCAATTTTATGCATAAAAGAATTATTTTTCTAACTGGGAAATTCTTCCATCTTTTGATAGTGCACCTAATTTAAATATTTTTTTTGATAATTTTACAAAATATATTTGATTAAATAAACAAATTCATTGAAATAATGATGTCATTATTTACTTTGGGTTATTTTTCTGTATTTTTCTGATAAGTTTCATGATTTTATAAACTGTAAATCATAATGAATTTTATTTAAAAACTATGTTTTCAGCAATCTTTTTTATATACATAAATCCTGTTTTATATTGATTTTAATATATAATTAGTAAAATTTTACATTAATAAATCCAACTTATATTATTGTAATCCATCATTACGTAGATTTTCGGTATACATACATTAATGAAAATTGGTTATTTTCACTATGAAAACATGTTTTCTCATTCTTCCATCGGTATTAATTTTTTAAAACAATTTACCTAATTAATTTTGTTTTTAATTTTAAAAATGGATTCCCTGTTTGGAAATAGAAGGTAAAAATTTCATATATAGGTCACCTTAACTTTTTTAAACAATATTAATAATAACATTTTTAATTTTTATTACCATAGTAAAGGATACATCAGGTGATTAATAGTAAAAATAATATTATAATTGTTATAAAAATACTCTAAGACTTGTAAGAATATAATTTAATAAAATATATTTTACCTTTACTAGCAATGTTTGGAAATTGAATAATTTAGTGGAAGCTTTTCCTTGAATGTGACATAAATATTATTAAAATAAATGAGTGTAAAAAAATGTCACACTCATACTTTTAATTTGTATAATATTTTTAATATTTGGTTAAATATAATATATTATAGAATATTTAAATTTTTATAAAGTCTTCAGGGTTTATATAGATAATAATATTTTAATTTTAAATTTTGGTATGAAAATAATATTCATAAATAATTACACAATTATGATGCAGTAACTATTCAATTAATGGAACAATAAATTTAATGATATTATAAATATTAAGAGAAATATAATTTTACATAATTAAAGTTCTCCATGAAAATTTTACATTTAATATGACATGTTATGGGTGTATTAAATTAATTCATTCGATGTTATCATTGTGTGTTTATTTTATTAAGGTCATTGTTATGAATACATTCAAAATTGACACTAAAATAATTTTATAAAATTAATATTTTATTAAATTATATATAAATAATAAAAATATAAAATAATGGTAAGTTTTATAATGTAGGTTATATAATATTATAACATTGAAAATTTGTGGCTCAATTTACACCATATAATAAAAATAGGTTAACTAAAATTTAATAAAAAGTACATGGTTTAAAATTAGATGAAAACCTGAATAAAATCACCTATATGATGGTTTTATATCCCTATCCCACATTTTAATATAATACCTTCACATTTTGAGGTATTAAAATCTTGATTTAATTTATTTGAAATTAATCTTTTGATTAATACTAAAATTTCCCCTTCATTATCTTATATTAGAGAAAATATTCTTCATTTTTTATCACATATCAAAACATATTTTCATCATCAAAACACTATCAAAATATCCTCCCAACATCCATCCCATAACCTTATAATCCTTCCATTGGGATGAATGAAAACCAAATAAGTCCTTTGTGAAAATTAAAAAGAGATACACTAAGAATATGTAACATTCATCAACCAATGTTTTGTATTATTTCATATGGAAACCCCTTGTTTTTTTAATTAATGTTTATAAAATTAACATAGAATCATTAATATAATGATATATTTTTATATAATTTTTTGACTTACATTCTCAAACACTTCCATCAAATAGGATACACAATCATTGTTCGTATGTATGATAAAAACCTGCCTCACGAACTGATGTTGTTCGTTCATCCATTTCCACATGTCATGGTTGGAAATAATGACATACTATCTATTTTTATTTGATATATATGTTATTTATGATGTATTTATTCTTCGTTAATTATTATATGACACATAAAGTCATTCATTCTAGTTTGTTCATGTGCAATAACATTTTTTGTGGATGAGTGGACAACCACCTACGTAAATGCATGTGATTCAATATTATTTTAAATGGAATATATTAATCCTGGATTTAGTGAATTATATGATATATAATGCATAATAATTATACTGTGAATATATATATATATATATATATATATATATATATGTCATTTTCATTATTTGTTTAAAAATGAAAATAAAATTGAAACAATATTCATATGTATGTACGACATGTCGTATTCATGAATGGTGTATTTAATTTTATAATTATATATTTTATAAATTAATATAAATAGAAATATTTTGAATATATTTTATATTTTTATCAATTATATCATTCTGGAGAAAATGAAATGGTGATATCGGTAAAAGGAGCAAAAATATAACAAATCAAAACACAAGCTGGTATTTCTCGAAGCATAACATTAACATTGAATTGTCATCAAATAGTTAATGAATGAATTAATAATGTTATATACAATATTATATATAATTATATGGTACTATAATATAATAATAATAAACATAATTCATTATATAAGATTTTTGTATGAATGTGATGGGAGTCAAGATACAAGGTAATGGATTTATCATGTCCTGTTATTTCTATGAGATACATGCGATAATCAACACATATACTTGTTTTTTGGTGTATATAATAACATATTAAATATAATATAATTAAATTATATTTGTAAATTTGTTTTTTATTATTTAATGTGAATCACTATTCTAACGTAACTCAAGTAGAAAGGGGATTTATTGTCTCACATTTATTTCTCTGATACTTATTCCATATTCACCACTCATTTATTTTTTTGATGTATGTATTTCCCATTAATGTAATATAATATTCTTATTCTTATATTTATGTGTATTTACATATGAAATTAATGATATATATTTAATGGTGTTTACGGTTCAAAATTTTCCCAATAGTTAGGTAATTTTGTATAAAATTTAATTTTTGGAGACACATGTTATTTTATACACATATTTTTTTAGAGATGTATATACCACCATTTTACATGTTTTATCAAAAATATAAATATTTATATGGTATTTTAATATTCATGTATATCCATTCTCTATTCAGTCATAATTCTTTATTCATTAAAAATAATCTTTTTTCAAAATATGTTTTTGGAGTGTTTTAAATTAAAATATAATAATTCAATAAAAATATATTTAAAATATGTTTAAAATGTTTTCAAGACATCATTTATATATTTCCATGTATATTTCCAATGAAAAATTATTGATAAATATTTTTTTATTTTAAAAATATACATTTTGAAATAGGGAAAGAGATTTTCTTTAATAATTCATTAAAACGTATCTTTTAAGATTACTTTCATTATAAGATGAATTATATTGGTGTTACACATGCCTTATTAGGGATGTGATAAAATGATACCATTTATTTAATTTTCACTAAATGGATTATGTTTTATATAAATATCATTACCTAATGAGACGTGTTATGAGTAAATGGTTAGGAAAATATTTTATTCTCGTGATTTCTAGTACTATTAATGATTTATATTCTTATGGCACACACATATATATGCTTTTCATTATGTGATAGGTGGGACCTATATATTCATCCAATGAATTTGGTTATGATTAATATCTCATGATATCGATAATGATGTAAGGGGGATTAAACTTGTTTTAGTAAAGGATTTTGAACAGTAATATAGTCTTTGGAGTTATCCATGAATACTAATATGGTCATGGAAGTGAAAATGACTACTATGATGCAATGGGGTATGGCCTTGGAATTGATTATTTTACTAATATAGATCTAATTTCATTTATTTTTATATATGTGAAAATTTAATTTCGTATTCCTATGTCATTCTTTCATGGATTATTCTCTTGTTATCCTTATGATTTATGATTTATCAAATATTATTATTTATGAAATGACTCATATATATGATATTTTATTTCCATTTCATGATTGTATAATGTTATTCTCATGTCCTTATTCCCTTATCTTCCTGATTATGCTTCTGTATATACCATGTTTCTCCATACTAAGCTTATGATCTCACCTCTTTATAATGTTTTACTATACCTTAGTTGTAAATAAAGGATTCATGTTGGGGTACTAAATGGGAAGCATTTTATGGGATATGTTGAAGATATTTCACAAAATTAGAAGAATGTTTTCAATGAATCCAAATTAACTAAATCATTATTGTCCTTGGGCATTTGTTTGTGTAATATATTGAATATTAATCTAAAGATATATAATAACTATTTACAAAAATACCAGATATTAATAGTTGGTATCAAAGAAATGGTTTAGTCAACTATTGGAATCAGTAATGAGAAAAATTTAGCAATATCCCTATTTATATTTCTAAAAAGTTGTCTACAGATGTCTCTAAGGATAATCATACTGTGTCATATATTAAATAATGTTTCAATAGTTAGAAATACTATAGGTTATTTTTCATAGTTTTGTGGTTTACTACTATTAGATGGATTTCTCAAGATATTCATAATAGTATTAATTGAAGAATGGTTCCATTATGAAATTAATTAATATTAAATATGTTGAACAATTTTCGGATGTGTAGTAAAACAAGATAATCCTTAGAATAATGGATATTGAAAACATGTATAATCAGTTTTCATAGAATATGATTAATAAATTGTGCCTTTACCAACTCTCATACTCACCTATAAGGAGAAGAAATGGTTTTTTCAAGAATTATGTTACTGGATTACATGAAGAAAAAATGATTCAGTTTTCTTTTGTTCAACATTGTGGGATGAAAAACCCAAATGGATGTCTTAATGGAACACAAATATGTTTTTAAAGTGAAATAGAAGTAAAAAATACAGGTAACTAAAAAAATGAATATTCTAGTTTGCACAATGGATAGAAATATTTCCCTCCTTATGGTACAATAATTTGATGAATTCTTTAAACAGGGAAAGAATATCCATTATGAAAATTGATGTCCTCTATTGAAATGGCATGATGATACTATGAAAGGTGGTTGAATTAGTTTCCATATTTCAACTAATCATGATAATACTTTTGAAATTTGAATGGAAATATGTATTATCTAATAGTATGAAGTATCCTTATTAATGGCTTAAGGATGATATAAAATAACCATAGCGTATATTTATTTTTTATTCAAAAATTATGTTATATGAATTGTGAAATATATAAGTGTTGTTGAATTTTTTTTTTACTAAGTATTAAATGAATTTTATGGATGAATCTGATGGACTATAAATCTAATTAAATGGAAATGTGATATTTATTGAAAAATCCTTGATTAATTCAAGGATAACCCCTAATATTTTCATTGTGTTGTGATAGTGAAATAAATAAATGCTTGATTATAAACGGAATAGTTTTTTACCTTGGGTTATATAGGTTTAAAATATGGTTCATGATATCTTAGTTTTAGATTATTGAATTTGTTGATTTATGGTATGCATAAAGAGTTAATTTTTTAAAACATGAATGTATACACTAAAGCATTATGCTAATTCAAGTTATTACCATGTTTCAAGAGATTCATGATAATGGCCATTACATGTTTAGTATGTGTTAATAAATAGATACATCAAGTTTTTTAGGGACAACTGATATGTTTAGTGACCTTATTTAGAAATTCATGGATTTTATTCTTTTTGATGGTTCAGAATGTTATCAATTTTTTATATTGTTTATGATGATATTTGGATGAGGTTTTGGATATTAATGAATTGTAATACGATGATTTATTAATATTATAATACAAGTGTTATCTATTTCATTGTCGTGATAACTAGGGACAAAACAAATTAATTATAATCCCATTATGGATCTTATAATCCACTAGTTCACAAGGTATTAAAATTTCAACTTTATTTACTAGATTAAGAAATGAGGCAAAGATTGGTCAATGCACAACAAAATAGTGAGATTGTAATTATGAGATAAAATCATGTAACTGTTTATTCTCTATTTATTTTCAAATAATATTTTATCATATTATAATTATTTTTTATGATAGTAATTATAAGGCCCCAGCCTTAAACCTTACTTAACCTTGAGTTATTACAAGATTACACATTGAGGATCTTTTTAGGCTTAGAGTTTTAGATAATTAGATCATGAAACTTGCATTACATTCCACATTTAAACAATGTGGTTTCATAAAAGGCAATATTCATTCTTCCCATCAATGGAAACATATTTAAAATAAAACACAGATTCATTTTTGAAAAATCCATGACACTATCATCACATCATGTACCATTCCCTTGACCTGTGAAAAACATTTCAAAAACATGGGATGAGCCTAAAAATCTCAGTAAGGGTTATAAAAATATGGAAAGGAAACATGAGTTCATATATACATAAGAATGAAATCATACTTTACCCATAAAACATAGGCACTTTAACATAACTCATCAAAACATGAATAAATAATAGATATCATAAGACATAAAGGTAACTTGAGGCATTCATAACATTCTTACATAGGGAGTAACCCTCTTGGTTACGTTTGGAATACCCATCAATGTATTTTCCCTAAATCTCTTCGGAGAAACCTTAACGTTTCACTCCTTCGCGTTGCCCAATGCATTGGAGAGATATATCTGGCTCACCCGCCCTTAGTTTATCACAGAACCAACCGTCTTCATAACAATGCCCAAGAACCATAACATAATCTTATCACATAAAACATGCATAAAGGAAACATAACATTTCCACCTTTCAATAACAAGATATCAATACAACACATTGATATAAATACATTATGAAAACCATTTTCAATACCGAAATAAAATAAAAGTAAAACATGGTATTTATTTTTCTTTTAAAAAGAATGTATGGCTTGTAGAGGAAGGCAAAACTCAAATAATGGTCACGGCGGCGGAGAAGTCGTTGTCGCCGCATACGTATGACAAAAACATTTTCTTTTGTCGTTTAGTAAAACGCTTCGTATAAAAAGATTCCTTTTGGATAAACGTAAAAGTCAAAGGGGTTTATACACCGTATAAAATAAATTTGTGTATAAAACAAAATATTCCTCAATGAAAGGAGATTGAGACGAAGTCCCATACAAAGACGGTATCCTTCGATTAAGGATAAATCAGTTACATAACTATGTGTGACAAATGAATACATGAAATATAAGTGGGTATTAAGTGTAAAACAATTAGAGGAAAGTCACACATAATCATAGAACGACATATTCAAGGTGTACAAGTTTATCCCAAATAATCGAAATTGGGTTACGAAGTTCCCTTGCAATAATTAGACAGCCTAACGGCGTCACTTAAAAATTCAGAAAAAGAGTTCATGAGAGATAAAAAGGGTATCTCATCACTTGGAAAAAAAATTTACATCAATAAGGATATAGAAGAAATTATCCCAAAATAATATTATGTGAATTAAAAGACATAACAAAATAAGTCTTTTAAAAAGAGGAGGGTGAAACGTTCCCTTACCGACATGGGTATCTTTCGAAACATACGCCCCGTGAAAGAAGGACAATACAACATTGATGTAAATACTCATAAATGAAAGAATATTACACAAAGAGTAAAATAATGATAAGTACATACACCACTCAATGGAAATTATGGAAAATGTAGCATAAATCTCACAGGAATAAAAGTGAGATGAAAAATCCCTTACAAAAACTCAGCAGCCTAACGACGCCACTTAAAACTTCCAAAAATGGATTGATGAGATCAAATAGGGTATCTCATCACATTAAAATAAAATGTACAGAAAGAGGAATATAAAAGGACATCCCCCATCATAAAAAAGGGGATCTTAAAAGAAATGACATAAAGGAGAGTACTTAAAAAGAAAGAGAGAGGTTAGATCTCTTACGAAAATTCGGCAGCCTAACGTCGCCACTCAAAACTTCCAAAATGGATTGATGAGAGAGAATAGGGTCTCTCATCATATCAACATAAAAATTACAGTAATATTAATATAATAGAACATCCCAATAACAAGAAAGATGAGCTTAGAAGGAATGACATAAAAGAGTGTACCTAGAAAGAAAGAGAGGAGTAGGATCCCTTACCTCGGGTCCGACTTGATTCGATTTTTCTTTAACGTCCTGAATAATAAACTTGAGTTAATTTCCACATTATTAAGAACCTTTTTCTAGTTCATTATTCCTTTTAGATCACTTATTCCCATGTTATAAACATTATGTAATCATTTAAGTTAATAATTTTTGTTTTGTCGATATTTGGTTCTTAAGTCGAAAGTGGACTTCTTACAATTACATGTTGTTTGTGTGGTCAAATTTTCATTATATCCAGAATTATATTCATGATTTGGATATCATATATATCATATATATCCAGAATATACATGTATTTATAATATTACATAATCATTTAGAAGTAAGAAATGAAATTCACTGTTCATGGAGACGGTAAGCCATACGTACGCATCAACGCTACTTTCATTTCTATGTCATATTAATGGAATTAAAACTAAATGAGAGGTATGTATATTTTAATTACAGAATTATAATAATCATTTAAATGTATCATTCATCATATATATCCATTATATACATGTACTTATAATAGTACATTACATTTGGGGATAAGAAATGAAATGCACCGTTAATGGAGACGGTAAGCTGTACGTACGCATGAACGCTACTTTCATTTATATTTCATATTTTTATGGAATGTAATAATAATGATATAGAGGTATATTATAATTCCAGTATAACATAATATATAATAACTTTAAATCCATCCTTTATATGTCCCACATATGGCATTAACGAATCACATCACTATGTGGGGGCGGTAGTCCGCACTTCCTTAAATGAAGATATCGCGTTTACCCATAATGGAAACCATAAAGGTATGCCCAAAAATAAAAATACAGAAGATTAAGGAATACATAAAAATATTATATATCATATATAAATATAGTGTCATCTTAATGTCCACCTTTTAAGGTGTTAAAATAATGTTGAACAATCATCGTTTCGGGAGGCCGAAATTCACCATCCACGGAAACAGTATGTTCTTTAACAATTAGATGTATGTGTGTGAAAGTGTAGCTAGAATACTTCTTATAACAACATACTAGTATATTTATGATACTGGAGTTGTTACAAAAGAAATTAATAAAAAGAGTTTAGGGGGTTGGATAAGAAAAATAAAACAAAAGGACTCAAGTGAAGACATTACCTTAAAATCGGGTAACTCCCTTTGGTTTGAGCTCAAAGGCATCCTTGGGAAGGCTTATGACCAATGTGAGGCCTCAAGGAGTAAGATAGAGAAGTGGATAGAAAAAATGGGCAGTGTTTGGCCGAGCCAAAGGCTTTTGGAGTGTGGGTATGGAGGTAGAGGTGGGGGCCTTTTATAAGAGGAGAGGAGGGGCACTCTTGGAAGATAAAGAAAAGTCACTTTATTTTAAAATGGAATTCGGATTTAAGAGGTCCCACATTGATGTGTTTCGAGGATAAGGTGATACGGGTTCTAAATCCACTCATCCAATCGGTTTTGGACATGTTTAGGTCTTAGATATTACATTATCTTTCCATTTTATTTAAATCGTTAAATAATGAGGTCATCGCTGCATCATCATGATGTCATAAATAATTTAATTTATTTAATGTCTAAAAATTATAAAAAAAAACTATGATGTGGGAAATATTTTTAGCTTTCCAATGAATTTTTATAGTCAAAAATATGATTTATATATCCCCATGTAAAAATTGTTTTAGTAAAACATTTCATGTTTGTCTCATTGTTACTTTAACTTTAAATAAAAAGATATTAATGTCATTTTCCAACCAAAGTGGCTTCATGTGGTCCCCAAGTTGACCCATGGGTTTTTTGGTCGGCCATGACACATCCAATGAGGTTAGGACATGTGTCACGTTCATTTCATATTATTAAAACATTATTTTTACCTTAAACTACACTAATTACCTCTAATCGCGATTAAAAACTTAATAAGTTACTATTCACCAAAAAAAATATTTTTATCCCATTGAACGAAATTTTATTTCTTAATGACAACCATGTATGTCGGATTTTTGAAATTCAAAACAAAAAGATGGAAAAATTTCATTTAAACGGAAAAATCAGTTTTTATAAGTACCACTTAGTGGTTTCACTATTCATCAAAAATTGATGTTTTTCAGAAAAATCCCAAAAATTCACCCTAAGCTATATTTGATATTCCAAATTCAAAAATGAAGTCTATTTTACAAAATTCAAAACATATATGTCACATTAATTAATTTAATAATTAATTCCCGCTGTCAAAGCAAATAGCGTGTTTTTATGAAACAATAAGTATCAAAAGATTGACACTAGTTTAAGTCTGATTTCAAAGTGAAATTAATTCCAACGACCACTATTGGATTTAATGGTAAAAATAAATTCTAGTTTCACTTTAAAACCAATTCAAAATATAATCTAATAATATAAATAAATTAGATTAAAAAGAGGTTTTGAATTAAAATACAACATTTTACACTATTCATTAAAAAATGAACTTTATCAGAAGGATACCAAAAATTTACACAAAGTAAATTTTGATGTATCAATTCTTAAGAAGAGTTTTATTTAGTCCAAAAGGATGAACAAAACTATATTTAATGATAGTTCTCTATCACTAGGCGATAAATGATCCTTTAGTGAAAACTAGGGCATATACGCCTAAAATTGAATTATTTCCGTATTTTATGCCTTTATCTTTTTTTGGATAAATGTAAAAACATTTAAAAACATATATAATAATATTTTAGTTATTTCTATCCATTTCCTCCAATAAAATGGCTACATGTTAACTACCATTTAAAATAATATTGTTTTATTATTAGAGTGAAACGTAAGATTCCCAAGAAACTCGTTGTTGCGTGTTGGGTACGCCATCGAGCATAGCGTCCCCTTTAAAGTCATATTAATATTTTATTCACAAATATGGATAAATATGAAAATGTCATATTCTTTATTTACCTGGGGTGTTACATCCTTCCCCCCTTTTGGGAATTGCGTCCTCGCAATTTTAAAAATTGAGCTTGGAAACATCCTTGAAAGTCCCACATCGAAACAAGAGTCGGTAAAACAATCACTTTAAAATAAAGGAAGATAAGTACAGAGGTCACCCGAGTTAGCCCATATGTAGGAAAACATGGACATGGAAGAAAAAGCAAAGGGTCATGTTCTTAAGGGAGAGTGATAGTAAACATGTCTTGGAGAAAGTTAACCATAAGAAAATCACAAACTTGTGATGGGTTAAACGGTATTCGATTCCCCAGTAGGAAAAGTTACTAGACAACATTTTTGTTTTATGTTACTTCTTATTGAGGAACTTATTCATAAGGAAACATAATCACTTATCATGTTGAATTTCAACTTTTACTAGATTCCTTAATCAAACTCATATGTTTTTCCAAAATACGCGTATTTAGGGAGACTTGTTCTCATTAAGAGTACTATAATCAACTTATAGAGAATCACCTAATCCACCAAAGAGAACTATATACTTCCCATGTCTTTCGGCTTTAACCAAAACCAAAACAAAAAATGTTAGTACAAGGTTAGATAATCCAGAAAAGGATAACCCTTTAAAAAGAAAATCTATGCTTAATCTCCAAAATTTGTCCAACAAAACCCAAAGTTCAACGAGGACCATCCGATAAACAATTTGTCCATAAAATTCTTCAAAGTAAACCAATCTAATATTGAAACCCAAATATTTGAAGGATTTAGTCACATAGTCTTCCAAGTTAAATCGTAACATTTATCTCCAAACAACATCAGTTGCTCCTAAAGTCTCGTATTGAAAAGTAATTAACCTAATCACATATCCTCCATGATAGGTTAATCATTTTCATAAATAACCCAATATCAACTTACACTTAATTCATAAAATCATATAACTAAAAAGAATCAGTCAAACTAACCAGGGACATCACGTAGTCCAGTGGTAGTATAAGGCCCCAGCCTTAAACCTTACTTAATCTTGAGTTATTACAAGATTACACATTGAGGATCTTTTCAGGTTTAGAGTTTTAGAGAATTAGATCATGAAACTTGCATTACATTCCAAATTTAATCAAAGTGGTTACATAAAAGACAATATTCATTCTTCCCATCAACGAAAACATCTTTAAAATAAAACACGGATTCTTTCTTGACACATACTTGACACTATCATCACATCATGTACCTTTCCCTTGACCTGTGAAAAACATTTCAAAAACTTGGGATGAGCATAAAAAGCTCAGTAAGGGTTATAAAAATATGGAAAGGAAACATGAGTTCATAAATACATAAGAATGAAATCATACTTTACCCATAAAACATAGGCATATCAAATCATGAATAAATCATAAAAAACATAAGACATAAAGGTAACTTGAGGCATTCATAACATTCTTATGTTGGGAGTAACCCTCTTGGTTACGTTTGGAATACCCATCACAGTATATTCCCTAAATCTCTTCGGAGAAACCTTAACGTTTCACTCCTTCGTGTTACCCAATGCATTAGAGAGCTATATCGGGCTCACCCGCCCTTAGTTTATCACGGAACCACCCGTTCTTCATAACAATGCCCAAGAACCATTACATAATCGTATCACATAAACATGAATAAAGGAAACATAACATTTCCACATTT
Source organism: Viscum album (assembly GCA_963277665.1). Classification (NCBI taxonomy): domain Eukaryota; kingdom Viridiplantae; phylum Streptophyta; class Magnoliopsida; order Santalales; family Viscaceae; genus Viscum; species Viscum album. The sequence continues at coordinate 326,689,318 of OY728156.1, forward strand.
CAATCACAATATAACATTTTAGGATATTGAAATAATGAATCCATTCAAAAAGAAACCATTTCTAAAACCATTTAAAACATTTCATAAAGAGATTTTTGAATCAAAGTGTCCCATACCACCTTGAATCTTTTAACATTTTAAAACATTAATATCCATATAAATAAATCCTTAAAACCATTTTGAAAACATTTATATTAATAATAACAAATAATTAAAACATTTAAAACGATATTTTGGTTAAAGGGGTTTTACCAAAATTAGAGACACTTGAATACAATAATCGCTAAATAAAATTTAGTCAGAATTTTATAATATCATGAGAATAAAAGGATTCATGATATAATACTCCAAAGGACAGTATATACACCATATAAGTGTGAATTGTTGCATAACTACAATGAGCCCTCAATTGAAATGTCAAATGTGATGAAATCACTTATAAAGAAGGTATCCTTAAATTAAGGACAAATAAATCTCAAAAATATGTGTGACAAATATATATATAAAACCAATATAAGTGGATATTAAGTGTAAAACAATAAAAAGTCATTCACACATATTCAATGGATGACATATTCAATGACTACAAGTTGATCCCAAAGAAATCGAAATTGGGTTAAAAAGTTCCCTTGACAGCCTAACGGCATCACATCAAAATGAGTTGATGAGAAATAAAAATTGTATCTCATCACTTGGACATAAAATTTAAATCAATAAGGATGTATTAGAACATATCCCAACATAAAAATATGTAAATTAAATGTCCCAATAAAAGAAGGATTTTAAAAAAGAGGAGGGTGAAAGGTTTCCTTACCGACTTGGGTATCTTTCAAAACATACACCCCATGAAAGAAAGACAATAGGTCATTGATATAAATACTAATAAACAAAATTATATTACACAAAGAGTAGAATAATGGGCAGTACATACACCACTCAATGGAATTTGTGGCAAATGTAGCATAAATCTCACGGGAATAAAAGTGAGATGAAAAATCCCTCACGAAAACTCGGCAGCCTAACGGCGCCACATAAAACTTCCGAATATGGATTGATGAGATCAAATAGGGTATCTCATCACATTACAATATAATTTAAAGCAAGAGGAATATAAAATAAGATCCCCCAACATTACAAATAGGAGCTTAAAAGAAGTGACATAAAGGAGAGTACTTAAAAAGAAAGAGAGAAGTTATATCTCTTACGAAAGTTCGGCAGCCTAACGGCGCCAGTCAAAACTTCCAAAATGGATTGATGAGAGAGAATAGGGTCTCTCATCACATGAACATAAAAATTACAGTAGGATTAATATAAAAGATCATCCCAATAACATGAATGATGTGCTTTAAATGGAATGACATAAAAGAGTGTACTTAAAAAGAAAGAGAGGAGTAAGATCCCTTACCTCGGGTCCGACTTGACTCGATCGTTCTTTAACGTCCTGAATAATAAACTTGAGTTAATTTACCCTTTATTAAGAACCTTTTTCTAGATCATTATTCCTATTAGATCACTTATTTCCATGTTATAAACACTATGTAAACATTTAAGTTAATAATGTTTGTTTTGTCGATATTTGGTTCTTAAGTCGAAAGTGGACTTCTTACCATTACATGTTGTTCGTGTGGTCAAATGTTTATTATATCCAGAATAATATTCATGATTTGGATATCATATATTTCATATATATCCAGTACATTCATGCATTTATATCATTACATAATCATTTAGAGGTAAGAAATGAAATGCACCGTTCATGGAGACGGTAAGCCGTACGTACGCATGAACGCTACTTTCATTTATATTTCATATTTTATAGAATGGAATAATAATGATATAAAGGTATATTATATTTACAGTATAATATAATATATAATATCATAGTTCCATCCTTTATACGTCCCACATATGGTATTTAACGAATCAAATCACTTTGAGGGGGCGGTATTCCGCACTTCCTTAAATGAAGATATCGCGTTTACCCATAATGGAAACCATAAAGGTATGACCAAAATGAAAAAAAACAGAAGCTTAAGGAAAACATAAACATATTATATGTCATATATAAAAATAGTGACATCATAATGGCCACCTTTGAGGTGTTAAATGAGTATTGAACAATCATCGTTTCGGGAGGCAGAATTTCGCCATCCACGGAAACCATATGTTCTTTAACCATTTGATGTAGTTGTGTGAGAGTGTAGCTCTAATAAATCTTATAACAACATCCTAGTATATTGAAGATACTGGTGTTGTTACAAAAGAAGTAAATAAAAAGAGTTTATGGGGTTGGAGAAGCAAAATAAAACCAATGAACATGAGAGAATGAATTACCTTTAAAAGTGTAACTCCTTTTGATTTGAGCCTAATGGCTTCATTTGAAAAGATTCTTCCCAAAGGGAATCCTCTAGGACGAGGAGAGGGATGTGGAGAGAGTAAATGGGCATGGGTTGTCCGAGCCAAAGGCTTGAGGAGTGTGTGAAATGAGGTAGAGGTGGGGGCCTTTTATAAGAGAAGAGGAGGCGCACTTTTTGAAAGTAAAGAAATATTACTTTATTTGAAAATGTGTTTCGGTTTCAAAAGGTCCCACATTGATATAATTCGTGGATAAGGTGATAAGTCTTTGAAATCCACTCATCCAATAAGTTTTGGACATGTGTAGTTCATATATTTTACATTATCTTTCCATTTTATTTAAATCGTCAAATAATGATTTCATCGCTGCATCATTATTATGTCATAAATATGTTTATTTATTTAATGTCTAAAAATTATAAAAAAATTACTATGATGTAGGAAATCTTTTTATCTTTCCAATTAATATTTATAATCAAAAATATGACTTGTATAACCCCACTTAAAAATTGGTTTAGTAAAACATATCATGTTTGTGTCAATTTTACTTTTACATTAAATAAAATGTTATTTATGTCATTTCCCAACCAAAGTGGATCCATGGGGTCCCCAAGTTGACCCATGTCTTTTCTTGGTCGTCCATGATACAACCAATGAGGGTAAGACATGTGTAAAGCTCATATAATTTTATTAAAGCATTATTTTTAACTTAAACCACACTAATTACCACTAATCGCGATTAAAAACTTAATAAGTTACTATTCACCAAAAAATTATTTTAATCTCATTGAACCACATTTTACTTATTAATGACAACCATGTATGTCGGAATTTTGAAAATCAAAACAAAATGATGGAAAAATTTCATTTAAACGGAAAATCTGTTTTATAAGTACCACTTAGTGGTTTCACTATTCATCAAAAATTGAAGTTTTTCAGAAAAATCCCAAAAATTCACCCTAAGATATATTTGATATTCTGAATTCAAAAATGAAGTCCGTTTTACAAAATTCAAAACATATAATTCACATTAATTAATTTAATAATTATATACGTTGTCATGACAAATAGCGTGTTTTATGAAACAATAAGTATCAAAAGATTGACACTAGTTTAAGTCTGATTTCAAAGTGAAATTGATTCCAACGACCACTATTGGATTTAATGGTAACAATATTTTCTGATTTCACTTTAAAACCAATTCAAAATATAATCTAATTATATAAATAAATTAGATTAAAAAGTGGTTTGGAATTAAAATATATCATTTTACACTATTCATTAAAAAAATGAATTTTATCGGAAAGAAACCAAAAATTTACACAAAGTAAATTTTGATGTCCCGATTCTTAATAAGAGTTTTATTTGGTCCAACAGAATGTTTAAGAGTGAAAAAAACTATATTTAATGACGGTTCTCCATCAAAATGTGATAAGTGAACCTTTAGTGAAAACTAGGGCATATAGGCCTAAAATTGAATTCTTTCCGTATTTTAAGCCTTTTTCGTTTATTGTATAAATGTAAAAATATTTAAGAACATATATAATCATATTTTAGTTATTTCTATCCATTCCCTCTATTACAACGGCTACATGTTAACTACCATTTAGAATAATATTATTTTATTATTAGAGTGCAACTTAAGATTCCCAAGAAACTCGTTGTTGCGTGTTGGGTACGCCATCGAGCATAGCGTCCCCTTTAAAGTCATATTAATATTTTATTCATAAATATGGATAAATATGAAAATGTCATATTCCTTATTTACCTGGGGTGTTACATCCTTCCCCCCTTTTGGGAATTGCGTCCTCGCAATTTTAAAATTGCGCTTGGAAACATCCTTGAACGTCCCACATCGGAGAAGAGTCGGTAAAAAAATCACTTTAAAATAAAGAAAGATAAGTACAAAGGTCACCCGAGTTAACCCATACTAGGATTCCAAGTATGAAAATATGGACATGGAGGAAAAAACAAAGGGTCGTGTTCTGATGGAGAGTGATAGAAAACATGTTTAGGAGAAAGTTGACCACGAGAAAATCACAAACTTGTGATGGGTTAAACGGTATTCGATTCCCCAGTAGGAAATGTTAATAGACAACATTTTTGTTTTAAGTTACTTTTTATTGAGGAATTTATTCATAAGTAAGCATAATCACTTATCATGTTGACTTTCAACTTTTACTATATTCCTTAGTCAAAATCATATTTTTTTCCAAAAGACGAGTATTTAGGGAGACTTGTTCGCATTAAGTTTACTATAATCAACTTCTAGAGAATCACCTAATCCCCAAAAGAGAACTATATACATCCCATGTTTTTAGGCTTTAACCAAAACCAAAACCAAAAAGGATAGTACAAGATCAGATAATCTAGAAAAGGATAACCCCTTATAAAAAGAAAATTCTATTCTTAATCTCCAAAATTTGTCCAATAAAACCCAAAGTTCAACGAGGACCATCCGATAAACAATTTGTCCATAAAATTCTTCAAAGTAACCCAATATAAGATTGAAACCCAAATATTTGAAGTATTTAGTCACATAGTTTTCCAAGTTAAATCGTAACATTTATCTCCAAACAACATCAGTTTCTCCTAAAGTCTCACATTGAAAAGTAATTATCCTAATCACATATCCTCCAAAATCAACTTACTCTTAATTCATAAAATCATATAACTAAAAAGAATCAGTCAAACTAACCAGGGCTTCACGTAGTCCAGTGGTAGGCAATAAATACCAGTCGCACTTTGGTTGTGGGTTCGATTCCCGCAGCATTGTCCGACGCGACGGGTTGTCACACGTTCTGCGTGTTGTCCTTTTTCCAAAACTATATAATTCTCAAATCATTACCCAAAAAGGGATAAAATCATCAAAAATAACCATAACATAATTTAACCTCAATTTTATCTCATGCCTTTCACTTCAATCATAACATATGGTAACCCATAATTACCTCAAAAGTAAGGATCATATAAACCCAAATGGTTCTTTATAACTATGTCCACAAAAGAAAAGATAACTATTACTTGAATAAAATTTTCCTATATTAAACATCAGGGCTACACATAATATAAAAAGTCATCTAATGTAACCCCATCATCAAAAAAAGACTTAATACTCTTAAGAATTTCACACTAACTCTTGAAGCCCTCATATGTTGACATCTTACTCATTCAACATTATTCATGATCCATTATCCATTCCTTTCCAACTTATTCCGAAATACCTCTTTCCTACAAACAAAATCATGAATCATATCCTAAGATTCCAAAATAAGAAAACAATAGTCATGAAATAGTACATACCTTTGATTGGTCATTGTCAGTTTCTTTATCCTCAATTGGAATGGCATTAGGTATTGGTAAACGAATATTGGTACGCTCTTGGTGACCCCATTCACGAAACTTCTTCATAGGACATGTGTTTACATAATGACCATGCACACCACATTTAAAACATTCAATTGATCCCTCAGAAAGAACTTCTTTCCCTTTCATCGAGTCAACTGGATGCTTCCTTTTTCCATGGCAGGTTCTTGCTTTATGACCTTCATTTCCACATCTATAGAATATTTCTGTCCCTTTCAAACATTTTCCTAGGTGTTTCTTTCCACATCTTTGACACATAGGTTTTTGAACACACTTACCTTTATGATTATTACCTGTACATCCGTAGGGATTTGTTTCTTGCATATATGATGCCTTAGAGAAATCTCCAAGGTTTAGGTGGTCAATCATGACTCCAGATAGTTGGATGAGGATAATTAAAAGAGTTCTCAATGCAGCTCCCATATCATTCAGTTGCTTGCTCAAAAAACTGTCACAGTTTCCTTCACATCCACTGTTACTTTGGTGCCTTCTAGATCCATCCATTTTCTAAAACCAAAAAGGTCAGTGTGAATATATCAACAAAACCATCCTGTACTGATGAGTAAAATAGACAATAAGATATACTTACTCATTCACTTTATCTAAAACTAAGACTCTTTCTGAAATCCTAACCATTATGGTAATTGTCAATTATGCTTAAAGAATACCCTAACCTCTAAAGTTATCTAAACCGACCATTGATACCAACTATAAGGCCCCAGCCTTAAACCTTACTTAATCTTGAGTTATTACAAGATTACACATTGAGGATCTTTTCAGGTTTAGAGTTTTAGAGAATTAGATCATGAAACTTGCATTACATTCCACATTTAAACAAAGTGGTTACATAAAAGACAATATTCATTCTTCCCATCAATGGAAACATCTTTAAAATAAAACACGGATTCTTTCTTGACACATACTTGACACTATCATCACATCATGTACCTTTCCCTTGACCTGTGAAAAACAATTCAAAAACGTGGGATGAGCATAAAAAGCTCAGTAAGGGTTATAAAAATATGGAAAGGAAACATGAGTTCATAAATACATAAGAATGAAATCATACATTACCCATAAAACATAGGCATATCAAATCATGAATAAATCATAAAAAACATAAGACATAAAGGTAACTTGAGGCATTCATAACATTCTTACGTAGGGAGTAACCCTCTTGGTTACGTTTGGAATACCCATCACAGTATATTCCCTAAATCTCTTCGGAGAAACCTTAACGTTTCACTCCTTCGTGTTACCCAATGCATTGGAGATCTATATCGGGCTCACCCGCCCTTAGTTTATCACGGAACCACCCGTTCTTCATAACAATGCCCAAGAACCATAACATAATCGTATCACATAAACATGAATAAAGGAAACATAACATTTCCACATTTCAATCACAATATAACATTTTAGGATATTGAAATAATGAATCCATTCAAAAAGAAACCATTTCCAAAACCATTTAAAACATTTAATTAAGAGATTTTTGAATCAAAGTGTCCCATACCACCTTGAAGCTTTTAACATTTTAAAACATTAATATCCATATAAATAAATCCTTAAAACCATTTTGAAAACATGGATATTAATAAGAACAAATAATTAAAACATTTAAAACGATATTTTGGTTAAAGGGGTTTTACCAAAATTAGAGAAACTTGAATACAGTAACCGAGGAATAAAATTTAGTCAGAATTTTATAATATTATGAGAATAAAAGGAGTCATGATATAATAATCCAAAGGACTGTATATACACCATATAATAGTGAATTGGTGCATAACAACAATGAGCCCTCAATAGAAATGTCAAATGTGATGAAATCACTTATAAAGAAGGTATCCTTAAATTAAGGACAAATAAATCTCAAAAATATGTGTGAAAAATATATATATACACCCAATATAAGTGGATATTAAGTGTAAAACAATTAATGGTCATTCACACATATTCATTGGATGACATATTCAATGACTACAAGTTGAACCCAAAGAAATCAAAATTGGGTTAAAAAGTTCCCTTGACAGCCTAACGGCATCACATCAAAATGAGTTGATGAGAAATAAAAAGTGTATCTCATCACTTGGACATAAAATTTAAATCAATAAGGATGTATGAGAACATATCCCAACATAAAAATATGTAAATTAAAAGACCCAATAAAAGAAGGATTTTAAAAAAGAGGAGGGTGAAAGGTTTCCTTACCGACTTGGGTATCTTTCAAAACATACACCCCATGAAAGAAAGACAATAGGTCATTGATGTAAATACTAATAAATGAAATTATATTACACAAAGAGTAGAATAATGGGAAGTACATACACCACTCAATGGAATTTGTGGCAAATGTAGCATAAATCTCACGGGAATAAAAGTGACATGAAAAATCCCTCACGAAAACTCGGCAGCCTAACAGTGCCACATAAAACATCCGAATATGGATTGATGAGATCAAATAGGGTATCTCATCACATTACAATATAATTTACAGCAAGAGGAATATAAAATAAGATCCCCCAACATTACAAATAGGAGCTTAAAAGAAGTGACATAAAGGAGAGTACTTAAAAAGAAAGAAAGAAGTTAGATCTCTTACGAAAGTTCGGCAGCCTAACGGCGCCAATCAAAACTTCCAAAATGGATTGATGAGAGAGAATAGGGTCTCTCATCACATGAACATAAAAATTACAGTAGGATTAATATAAAATATCATCCCAATAACAAGAAATATGTGCTTTAAAAGGAATGACATAAAAGAGTGTACTTAAAAAGAAAGAGAGGAGTAAGATCCCTTACCTCGGGTCCAACTTGACTCGATTGTTCTTTAACGTCCTGAATAATAAACTTGAGTTAATTTCCCCTTTATTAAGAACCTTTTTCTAGTTCATTATTCCTATTAGATCACTTATTTCCATGTTATAAACACTATGTAAACATTTATGTTTATAATGTTTGTTTTGTCGATATTTGGTTCTTAAGTCGAAAGTGGACTTCTTACCATTACATGTTGTTCGTGTGGTCAAATGTTTATTATATCCAGAATCATATTCATGATTTTTATATCATATATGTCATATATATCCAGTAAATGCATGCATTTATATCATTACATAATCATTTAGAGGTAAGAAATGAAATGCACCGTTCATGGAGACGGTAAGCTGTACGTACGCATGAACGCTACTTTCATTTATATTTCATATTTTATAGAATGGAATAATAATGATATAAAGGTATATTATAATTACAGTATAATATCATATATAATATCATATTTCCATCCTTTATACGTCCCACATATGGTATTTAACGAATCAAATCACTTTGAGGGGGCGGTAGTCCACACTTCCTTAAATGAAGATATCGTGTTTACCCATAATGGAAACCATAAAGGTATGCCCAAAATGAAAAAAAACAGAAGCTTAAGGAAAACATAAACATATTATATATCATATATGAAAATAGTGACATCATAATGGCCACCTTTGAAGGTGTGTTAAATGAGTATTGAACAATCATCGTTTCGGGAGGCAGAATTTCGCCATCCACGGAAACCGTATGTTCTTTAACCATTTGATGTAGTTGTGTGAGAGTGTAGCTCTAATAAATCTTATAACAACATCCTAGTATACTGAAGATACTGGTGTTGTTACAAAAGAAGTAAATAAAAAGAGTTTACGGGGTTGGAGAAGCAAAATAAAACAAATGAACATGAGAGAATGAATTACCTTTAAAATTGTAACTCCTTTTTATTTGAGCCTAAAGGCTTCCTTTGAAAAGATTATTCCCAAAGGGAATCTTCTAGTATGAGGAGAGGGATGTGGAGAGAGTAAATGGGAATGTGTTGGCCGAGCCAAAGGCTTGAGGAGTGTGTTAAATGAGGTAGAGATGGGGGCCTTTTATAAGAGGAGAGGAGGGGCACTTTTGGAAAGTAAAGAAATATTACTTTATTTGAAAATGTTTTTCGGTTTCAAAAGGTCCCACATTTATATAATTCGTGGATAAGGTGATAAGGCTTTTACATACACTCATACAATAAGTTTTGGACATGTTTAGTTCATAGATTTTACATTATCTTTCCATTTTATTTAAATCGTCAAATAATGATGTCATCGCTGCATCATTATTATGTCATAAATAATTTACTTTATTTAATGTCTAAAAATTATAAAAAAAATACTATGATGTAGGAAATCTTCTTAGATTTCCAAGGAATATTTATAATCAAAAAGATGACTTGTATAACCCTACTTAAAAATTGTTTTAGTAAAACATATCATGTTTGTGTCAATTTTACTTTTACATTAAATAAAATGTTATTTATGTCATTTCCCAACCAAAGTGGATCCATGGGGTCCCCAAGTTGACCCATGGCTTGTCTTGGTCGTTCATGATACAAAACATGAGGGTAAGAAATGTGTCAATCTCATCTCATTTTATTAAAGCATTATTTTTACCTTAAACCACACTAATTACCACTAATCGCGATTAAAAACTTAATAAGTTACTATTCACCAAAAAATTATTTTAATCTCATTGAACCACATTTTACTTCTTAATGACAACCATGTATGTCGGATTTTTGAAAATCAAAACACAATGATGGAAAAATTTCATTTAAACGGAAAATCAGTTTTATAAGTACCACTTAGTGGTTTCACTATTCATCAAAAATTGAAGTTTTTTAGAAAAATTCCAAAAATTCACCCTAAGATATATTTGATATTCTGAATTCAAAAATGAAGTCCGTTTTACAAAATTCAAAACATATAATTCACATTAATTAATTTAATAATTAATTACGCTGTCATGACAAATAGCGTGTTTTATGAAACAATAAGTATCAAAAGATTGACACTAGTTTAAGTCTGATTTCAAAGTGAAATTGATTCCAACGACCACTATTGGATTTAAGGGTAAAAATATTTTCTAATTTCACTTTAAAACCAATTCAAAATATAATCTAATCATATAAATAAATTAGATTAAAAAGTGGTTTTGAATTAAAATACAACATTTTACACTATTCATTAAAAAAATGAATTTTATCGGAAAGATACCAAAAATTTACACAAAGTAAATTTTGATGTCCCGATTCTTAATAAGAGTTTTATTTGGTCCAACAGAATGTTTAAGAATGAACAAAACTATATTTAATGACGGTTCTCCATCAAAAGGTGATAAGTGAACCTTTAGTGAAAACTAGGGCATATACGCCTAAAATTGAATTCTTTCCGTATTTTAAGCCTTTTTAGTTTATTGTATAAATGTAAAAATATTTAAGAACATATATAATCATATTTTAGTTATTTCTATCCATTCCCGCCATTACAGTGGCTACATGTTAACTACCATTTAGAATAATATTATTTTATTATTAGAGTGCAACGTAAGATTCCCAAGAAACTCGTTGTTGCGTGTTGGGTACGCCATCGAGCATAGCGTCCCCTTTAAAGTCATATTAATATTTTATTCACAAATATGGATAAATATGAAAATGTCATATTCCTTATTTACCTGGGGTGTTACAGGTAGGCGATAAATACCAGTCGCACTTTGGTTGTGGGTTCGATTTCCGCAGCTTTGTCCGACGCGACGGGTTGTCACACGGTCTGTGTGTTGTCCTTTTTCCAAAACTATATAATTATTAAATCATTCCCCAAAAAGAGAAAAAATCATAAAAAATGATCATAACATATTTTAACCTCAGGTTTATCTCATGTCTTTCATTTTCCAGCATATCATATAATAACCCATAATTACCTCAAAACTAAGGATCATATAAACTCTAATGGTTACCTTTATAATTATTACCTAAACTTCCACATCGATTGGTCATCTCATACATGATTCATTACAGAACATACCAAGGTTGAAGTGGTTGATCATGACTCCTTGATATTTGGTTTAGAACAACCACGAGTTTCCTCATTGAATCCTCCACTTTATCTAGTATCTTAATCAGAGAACCACCACAGTTTCCTTCAAACCTGTTGTCTCTTTGGTGCCTGCTAGATCCATCCATTCACTAAAAACAGAAATGTCAGTGTGATTATATCAACAAAACCATCATGTACTAATGAGGAAGTTAAACACTAAGATATACTTACTCATTCACTTTATCTAAAACTAGGACTCTTTCTGAAATCCTAACCATTATGGTAATATCACTTATGCTTAAAGAATACCCTAACCTCTAAAGTTATCTAAACCGACCTTTGATACCAACTATAAGGCCCCAGCCTTAAACCTTACTTAATCTTGAGTTATTACAAGATTACACATTGATGATCTTTTTAGGTTTAGTGTTTTAGAGAATTAGATCATGAAACATGCATTACATTCCACATTTAAACAAAGTGGTTACATAAAAGACAATATTCATTCTTCCCATCAACGGAAACATATTTTAAATAAAACACGGATTCTTTCTTGAAACATCCTTGACACTATCATCACATAATTTACCTTTCCCTTGACCTGTGAAAAACATTTCAAAAACTTGGGATGACCATAAAAAGCTCCGTAAGGGTTATAAAAATATGGAAAGGAAACATGAGTTCATATATACATAAGAATGAAATCATACTTTACCCATAAAACATTGGCACTTTAACATACCTCATCAAAACATGAATAAATCATAGAAATCATAAGACATAAAGGTTACTTGAGGCATTCATAACATTCTTACGTAAGGAGTAACCCTCTTGGTTACGTTTGGAATTCCCATCACAGTATATTCCCTAAATCGCTTTGGATAAACCTTAACGTTTCACTTCTTCGCATTACCCAATGCATTGGAGAGATATATCGGGCTCACCCGCCCTTAGTTTATCACGGAACCACCCGTCTTCATAACAATGCCCAAGAACCATAACATAATCTTATCACATAAAACATGCATAAATGAAACATAACTTTTCCACCTTTCAATAACAAGATATCAATACAACACATTGATATAAATACAATATGAAAAAAAATTTCAATTCCAAAATAAAAGAAAAGTAAAATATGGTATTTATTTTTCTCTTAAAAAGAAGGTATGTCTTGTAGAGGAAGTTGAAACTCAAATAATGGTCACGACGGCGGAGAAGTCGTTGTCACCGCATACGTACGACAAAAACATTCCCTTTTGTCGTTTCGTAAAACGTTTCGAATAAAAATATTCCTTTGGGATAAATGTAAAAGTCAAAGGGGTTTATACACCGTATAAAATAAAGTTGTGTATAAAACAAAATATGCCTCAATGAAAGGAGATTGAGACGAAGTCCCTTACAAAGATGGTATCCTTGGATTAAGGATAAATCAGTTACATAACTATGTGTGACAAAAGAATACACGAAATATAAGTGGTTATTAAGTGTAAAACAATCAGAGGACATTCACACATAATCATAGAATGACATATTCATGGTGTACAAGTTTATCCCAAATAATCGAAATTGGGTGAAGAAGTTCCTTTGCAATAATTAGACAGCCTAACGACGTCACTTCAAAATTCAGAATAAGAGTTGATGAGAGATAAAAAGGGTATCTCATCACTTGGACATAAAATTTACATCAATATGGATATTTAAGAACATATCCCAAAATAATATTATGTGAATTAAAAGACATAAAAAAATAAGTCTTTTAAAAAGAGAAGGGTGAAAGGTTCCCTTACCGACATGGGTATCTTTCGAAACATACGCCCCGTGAAATAAGGATAATACAACATTGATGTAAATACTCATAAATGAAAGAATATTACACAATGAGTAAAATAATGGTCAGTACATACACCACTCAAAGGAAATTGTGGCAAATGTAGCATAAATCTCACGGGAATAAAAGTGAGATGAAAAATCCCTTACGAAAACTTGGCAGCCTAACGGCGCCACTTAAAACTTCCAAAAATTGACTGATGAGATAAAATAGGGTATCTCATCACATTACAATAAAATTTAAAGCAAGAGGAATATAAAATAACATCCCCCATCATAAAAAAGGGTAGCTTAAAAGAAGCGACATAAAGGAGAGTACTTAAAAAGAAATAGAGAGGTTAGATCTCTTATGAAAATTCGGCAGCCTAATGGCGCCACTCAAAACTTCCAAAATGGATTGATGAGAGAGAATAGAGTCTCTCATCATATTATCATAAAAATTACAGTTAGAGTAATATAAAAGAACATCCCAATAACAAGAATGATGAGCTTAGAATGAATGACATAAAAGAGTGTACTTAAAAAGAAAGAGAGGAGTACGATCCCTTACCTCGGGTCCGACTTGACTCGATCGTTCTTTAACGTCCTGAATAATAAACTTGAGTTAATTTCCACTTTATTAAGAACCTTTTTCTAGTTCATTATTCATTTTATATCACTTATTTCCATGTTATAAACATTATGTAATCATTAATGTTACTAATGTTTGTTTTGTCGATATTTGGTTCTTAAGTCGAAAGTGGACTTCTTACAATTACATGTTGTTCGTGTGGTCAAATGTTCATTATATCAAAAATTATATTCATGATTTGGATAACATATATATCATATATATCTAGAATATACATGTATTTTTAATATTACATAATCATTTAGAGGTAAGAAATGAAATGCACCGTTCATGGAGATGGTAAGCCGTACGTACGGATGAACGCTACTTTCATTTCTATGTCATATTAATGGAATTAAAAATAAATGAAAGGTATGTATATTTTAATTCCCGAATTATATTCATCATTTAGATTTATCATTAATAATATATATCCATTATATACATGTACTTATAATAGTACATTACATTAGGGGATAAGAAATGAAATGCACCGTTCATGGAGACGGTAAGCCGTACGTACACATGAACACTACTTTCATTTCTATTTCATATTTTTATGGAATGGAATAATAATGATATAGAGTTATATTATAATTCCAGTATAACATCATATATAATAACTTTAAATCCATCCTTTATACGTCCCACATATGTCATTAACGAATCACATCACTTTGAGGGGGCGGTAGTCCGCACCTCCTTAAATGAAGATATCACGTTTACCCATAATGGAAACCATAAAGGTATGCCCAAAATGAAAAATACAGAATCTTAAAGAAAAAATAAACATATTATATATCATATATAAATATAGTGTCATCTTAATGTCCACCTTTTAAGGTGTTAAAATAATGTTGAGCAATCATCATTTCGGGAGGCCGAAATTCGCCATCCACGGAAACAGTATGTTCTTTAACCATTAGATGTAGGTGTGTGAAAGTGTAGCTCGAATCCTTCTTATAAAAAAATCCTAGTATATTGATTATACTGGAGTTGTTACAAAAGAAATGAATAAAAAGTGTTTAGGGGGTTGGAATGCAAAATAAAACAAAAGGACTCAAGTGAAGACATTACCTTAAAATCGGGTAACTCCTGTTGGTTTGAGCTCAAAGGCTTCCTTGGGAAGACTTCTGCCCAATGTGAGGCATCAAGGAGTAAGTGATGGAAGTGGAGAGACAAAATGGGCAGAGGTTGGCCGAGCCAAAGGCTTTGGGAGTGTCGGTAAGGAGGTAGAGGTGGGGGCCTTTTATAAGAGGAGAGGAGGTGCACTCTTGGAAGGTAAAGAAAAGCCACTTTATTTTAAAATGGTACTCGGATTTAAGAGGTCCCACATTGATTTGTTTCAAGGATAAGGTGATAAGGGTTAGAAATACACTCAACCAATAGGTTTTGTACATGTTTAGGTCTTAGATATTACATTATCTTTCCATTTTATTTAAATCGTTAAATAATGAGGTCATCGCTGCATCATCATGATGTCATAAATAATTTAACTTATTTAATGTCTAAAATTTATAAAAAAATACTATGTTGTGGGAAATATTTTTAGCTTTACAATGAATATTTATAGTCAAAAATATGATTTGTATAACCCCATGTAAAAATTGTTTTAGTAAAACATTTCATGTTTGTCTCATTGTTACCTTAACTTTATATAAAAAGATATTAATGTCATTTCCAACCAAAGTGGCTTCATGGGGTCCCCAAGTTGACCCATGGGTTGTCTTGGTCGGACATGACACATCCAATGAGGTTAGGACATGTTTCAAGTTCATTTCATATTATTAAAACCTTATTTTTACCTTAAACTACACTAATTACCTCTAATCGCGATTAAAAACTTAATAAGTTACTATTCACCAAAAAATTTATTTTTATCCCATTGAACCACATTTTACTTCTTAATGACAACCATGTATGTCGGATTTTTGAAATTCAAAACACAAATATTGAAAATTTTCATTTAAACGGAAAAATCAGTTTTTATAAGTACCACTTAGTAGTTTCACTATTCATCAAAAATTGAAGTTTTTCAGAAAAATCCCAAAAATTCACCCTAAGCTATATTTGATTTTCCGAATTCAAAAACGAAGTCTATTTTTTAAAATTCAAAACATATAAGTCACATTAATTAATTTATTAATTAATTCCCGCTGTCAGAGCAAATAGCGTGTTTTTATGAAACAATAAGTATCAACAGATTGACACTAGTTTAAGTATGATTTCAAAGTGAAATTAATTCAAACGACCACTATTGTATTTAATGGTAAAAATATATTCTAATTTCACTTTAAACCCAATTCAAAAGTGTAACGCCCCGACCCCAGCTACCCAGAGTCGGTGCATTACTTCGTAACATTGGCATGATCACAAAAGATCAAGTCTCGAAAGACCGATTAGTTTAGTAGCCTTGGAAACACAAGATACATTCGTAAACGTTACATTACATCATAAAGTGAAAAACTAGAATAACAAAGTCTCCATAGTCCACACTCATATCCCCTTCTGACTATCACTACAGGTCATTCCTAAAATACTTCTTCACATCCTGGAAAATATCAAAACATTGAAAGGGGTGAGCTCAGATGCTCAGTAAGGATAACAATATTGCGGAAGCGTTCATAAATAAACATAAAAATTTAAGGCAATGTATAACTAAAACGAAAGGCTTTTAAACTTGAACATCAACATAATATGGAAAAATTAAAATGAGATAATGTCATTCACTTCTTCACATGGATATTCTACTGGTCGAATAATCACATGCAATATCAATAACCACTTTCATAATGATGGAATGCCTAATGCCAGACTATCATAACCACATAGTCAAGGACTCGTGCCAAGACCACAAATAAGATTTTGTCAAGGCCTCGTGCCAAGACACTAGTTTGTCTCATGAGACCTGCCGATGCATCGAGGAGCTATAGCGGGCTCCACCCGTCACTTATTAAGTCCAATGCATTCCTCATATGAATAGGTTTAAACCTATCATAAAACATAACATAATCGTATCACATAAAACATGCATAAAGGAAACATAACAGTTCCAAATTTCAATCACAAGATATAAATACAACACATTGATAAAAACTCTTCCAAAACCATTTTCAATACCAAAATAAAATAAAGTTAAAACTTTGTATTTATTTTTCATTAAAAAAATTGATGGCTTGTAGAGGAAGACGAAACTCAAATAATGGTCACGGCGACGGAGAAGTCATTGTCGCCGCATAATTACGGAAAGAAAAACATTCCCTTTTTGTCGTTTAGTAAAACGCTTCGTATAAAAAAGATTCCTTTTGAATAAACGTAAAAGTCAAAGGGGTTTATACACCGTATAAAAGAAAATTGTGTATAAAACCAAATATGCCTCAATGAAAGGAGATTGAGACGAAGTCATTAAAAATATGATTTTTTTAAAATAAAATAGATCTATTACGTGTATTCACTATAGGTACACATAAAGAACGTAAAAAATACAAAATAGGACATAATAATATCATGACATAATTTGAAAGTAGGAGATTAACCCAACGAATGGAAGTTGGGTTAAGAAATTCCCTTACCTTGCGTCTGACTTGACTCAACCGTTCTTTAACCTCCTGAATAATAAACTAGAGTTAATATATACCTTATTAAGAACCATTTTAAATTTCATTATCCTTATTATATCACTTATTACAATGATATGAACATTATGTAATTATTTAAGTTAATAACAGTCGTTTTGTCGATCTTTGGTACTTGAGTCAACAATAAACTTCTTATAATTACAAGTTGTTTATGTGGTAGAATATCCATTATATCCAGAATTATATTCATGATTTATATGTCATATATATCTTATATATCCAGCATATACATTCATTTATAATATTACGTAACATTTAGAGGTAAGAAATGAAATGCACCGTTCATGGAGACGGTAAGCCGTACGTACGCATGAACGCTACTTTCATTTCAATTTCATATTTAATGGAACTAAATCAAAATGATATAAATGTATAATATAATTCCAGTATAATATAGTGTATAATACCATTTACTCCATCTTTTATACATCCGACATATGGTATTAACGATTCAAATCACTTTGAGGGGGCGGCAGTCCGCACATCCTAAAATGAAATTATCGCGTTTTACCCATAATGGAAATCATAAAGTATGCCATAAATGAGAAATACAGAAGCATAAGTAAAACATAAACATATTATATATCATATATAAAAATAGTGACATCTTAATGTCCACCTTTTAAGGTGTTATATGAGTGTTGAACAATCATCGTTTCGTGAGGCCGAAATTCACCATCCACAGAAACTGTATGTTCTTTAACCATTAGATGTAGGTGTGTGTAAGTGTAGCTCGAATCCTTCTTACAACAACATACTAGTATATTGAGGATACTGGTGTTGTTACAAAATAAATGAATAAAAAGAGTTTAGGGGGTTGGAGAAGAAAAATAAAACAAAACAACATTAGGGAAGACATTACCTCAAAATCGGGTAACTCTTTTTGATTTGAATCAATGGCTTCCTTGGGAAGAGTTCTGACCAAAGTGAGGCTTCTAGGAGTATTAGGGGGAAGTTGGGAGAGTATTTGGGCAGAGTTTGGCCGATCCAAATGGCTTGAAAGTGTAAATGAGGTGGGAGAGGTGGGGGCCTTTTATAAGTGGAGAGGAGGGGTTCTTTTGGAAAGATTGAAATGTTACATTATTATACAATGCTTTTCGGATTATAAAGGTCCCACACTTATAAAATTCGTGGCTAAGGTGATAAGGGTTCAAAACTCTTCATCCAATAGGCTTTGGACAAGTGTAAGCCTTGGATTATTCATTATCTTCTCATTTTATTTAAATCGTTAAATAATGAGGTCATCGCCACATCATAATGATGTCATAAATAATTTAATATATATAATGTCTAAAAATTATAAAAAAAATACTATAATGTAGGAAATCATTTTATCTTTCTAATTAATATTTATAATCAAAATTTGGACTTGTGTAACCCCACGTAAAAATTGTTTTAGTAAAACATTTTATGTTTGTGTCATTTTTTTCTTTAACATTAAATAAAAGGTGTTTTTGTCATTTTCTAACTAAAGTTGCTACATGGGGTCCCCAAGTTGACCCATGGGTTGTATTGGTCGGCCATGACTCATACAATAGGATTAGGACAAGTTTCATTCTCATCTCATATTATAAAAACATTATTTGTACCTTAAACTACACGAATTACCTCTAATCGCGATTAAGAACTTAAAAGTTACTATTCACCAAAAATTTATTTTAATCTCATTGAACCACATTTTACTTCTTAATGACAACCATGTATGTCGTATTTTTGAAAATCAAATCACAGAATTGGTAAAATTTCATTTAAACGAAAAATCAGTTATTTAACTACCACTTAGTGGTTTCACTATTCATCAAAAATTGAAGTTTTTCAGAATAAGGCCAAAATTTCACCCTAAGCTATAATTGATATTCCGAATTCAAAAATGATTTCTATTTTAAAAAATTACAAACATATAAGTTGCATTAATTAATTTTATAATTAATTCCCGCTGTTACAACAAATAGCGTGTTTTTAAGAAACAATTTATATCAAAAGATTGGCAATTGTTTATGTCCAATTTCAATGTTAAATTAATTCTAATGACCACCATTGGATAAAATGGTAAAAATATATTCTAATTATAATTTAAAACCACTCAATAGTATAAATTATCACTATAAATTATTTTTATTAAAAAAGTTGTTTTGAGTATTTTTCACTATTCAAAAAAATTGGAAGTTCTCAGAAAATTACAAAAAATTCAACTTTGGATAATTTCGATATTACGAATACAAAAATGAAGTCCATTTTGAAATATAAAATTTCTATAAATTTAAAAAGTGGTTATTACTATTCATAACGGCTACTTTGATTAGTTTCAGTGTGTTAGAACTCGATGTTGCGTTCAATGCAAGCTATTACATTATTGAATGAGAAGCGTATCATGGAAGCTCGGGGTGTTACATTCTCCCCTCCTTCAATAAATTGCGTCCTCGCAATTTGAAATTTTTCTTTGTAAATAAAAGTTTGAAAAGAGAAATTACCTTTGAGGAAAAACCCACATCGGAAATATGATTAATAAAATTTATCCTTAATAAGAGGGAAAGGGAAATGAAAAAGTCACCACCCAATTATGATATCGATTAGGAGAACATTGGTGGAAATTAAAGACATATAATTGGAGAAAAACGTAAATATTTGTAGGGAGTGATTGAGGTCATCAATCACAATCAACTGTCAAATTGAGGGCCTCAAAGCCTTCAATCTATGTTGATTTAAAATATCATCAGTTAAACAAGACATAAGGTATTAGGGTAACACATTTTTTGTTTTAATATTTCTTTACTAAAGTTTAATAATTAATTTATTCATTGAATAACAGATGGGTATATATATATTTATGCTTGAAAATTAGAGTTTCAACCTTCAACTCACCTTTCACTCAAAAAGATAATAGAACCCAAAAATATTATACCTATCCTAATTGTATAAGGTTACAAATGTTAACACATACCATTTAGATTAGTAAAATTATTATGTAATAACCAGGGACTTCCTGTAGGCTAGTGGTAGGAAATAAAGGCCTGTCGCACTATGGTTGTGGGTTCGATTCCTACAGCTTTGTCCGACGCGTCAGGTTATGCCCCACCCTGCAGGTTGTCCTTTTCCTAAAACTATAGTATTATAATATTCCAAAAATAATCTTCATAAATTTTTTAACCTTAAACAATACTATCCGAAGATCAACTTAATCCATTCAAACCTTTATAGTTATCCAAAATACTTCTGTCCAACTCACAGTCCAAATTTTATAAGGAAGGTAAACATAATGATGATCCTTTTTTTCATGTAACAACATGTGAACACCTTCATCATGTATTCTTTTTAAACATACTGAATTACCATGATCCCTTATTCCTTATAGAATACTAGATATACTCCTTCTATCCAAAAATGTATACAAATCATCAATCAGTTTCAAGGAAGTTAAGAATATCCAATATAATTTATCCAAATCAATCACGTCTTATTCCAAAATCACTATCTCGGTATCAGAACCATATTATGGTTTATCTTTCTCTCAACCATATATTTTCCAAAAATTTAACCTTCTGTGGAGTCACTTTTCTTGGTTCCACACAATCTCAAGTCCTTGATGAAATAGTACTGCAGTACAATCCTTATATACTCCATAATTATTATAACCAGTACATCATTGATACAACACTCAAATTAAAAAAATTCTTTAATAACAACATAAGAACTCTAATCATTACTCCTCATCTGTGGTAGTATCATAACATGATTATTATCCAATAACATCATTTGGGGCATACTCTGATGATTTGGACATTGGTTTGCGTAGTGTCCCCAATCCTTGCAGAAGAAGCATTGTACATTTGAAACCATTTTCTTACCCTTGCAGTCACGCACTTTGTGTCCTTTTTCTCTACACTTATAACAAACTCCCATTCCCTTTAGGCAAGTTCCATGATGTTTCTTCCCACAATTACCACATATTGGAAAATTCTTCTTTCCCCTCATCCCTTTATCCATCATTCTCTCTTCCATCCCTTTCGTCTCTTGCTTCGCTTCAAAGCCATAGGACTCAGAGAATTCTTTACTTATCTTATTAACACATGATACTATTTCTTCATATGTTGAGAACACATGGGATACTATTTCCCATAGAAATGTTGGCTTAATACCGTGAAAGATACGATCCTTCTTACTCTTTGGATCATACGTATTGCTGGAGTTCACATTCCTTCTACTAGGCTCCATTTCTATACAATGACATAAACTAGGTTTGTTTATGAATTATAATGAATAATTACAAACATTTAAAATAATTAATGTAAATTGAACGGTTTATGGATATAATCCATAATCATAAGAATGTTTTTTTTGAAGAAGTATATACTCATAAACCCTTCATAATGATTTGTAAAGAAAATGAGAGTTATCCTAAGAATATCCCCCGGGAGTGTCGTAACCAAGAGTGCAGCAAGGCTCATTGTCGTGCACCAGTTCCCGTTCGAGTCTAGCTCAAAGCGGGGTTTTCGGGTTTTACCCCTAGGTACATCTGTGCCAGAGCCACCTATACCTGCTCGTATCCAGACAGGGATGTATTGCTCGGAAAACTCACAAAATCTCTATAATACCAAAATTTTAGGAAGTTCTTCTATACTAATCCTCAAAGTCTATCTTTGGGCTATGTGCTCTAATCAGAGTTTATCTAAATCTAGCTGCCAAGGTTTGTACTAAACTGCCTCTGATACCAACTGTAACGCCCTGACCCCAGCTACCCAGAGTCGGTGAATTACTTCGTAACATTGGCATGATCACAAAAGATCAAGTCTCGAAAGACCGATTAGTTTAGTAGCCTTGGAAACACTAGATACATTCATAAACGTTACATTACATCATAAAGTGAAAAACTACAATAACAAAGTCTCCATAGTCCACACTCATATCCCCTTCTGACTATCCCTGCAGGTCATTCCTAAAATACTTCTTCACATCCTGGAAAATATCAAAACATTGAAAGAGGTGAGCTCAGATGCTCAGTAAGGATAACAATATTGCGGAAGCTTTCATAAATAAACATAAAAATTTAAGGCAATGTATAACTAAAACAAAAGCCTTTTAAACTTGAACATCAACATAATATGGCAAAAGTAAAATGAGATAATTCCATTCACTTCTTCACATGGATATTCTACTGGTTGAATAATCACATGCAATATCAATAACCACTTTAATAAGTATGGAATGCATAATGCCAGACTATCATAACCACGTAGTCAAGGCCTCGTGCCAAGACCACAAATAAGATTTTGTCAAGGCCTCGTGCCAAGACACTAGTTTGTCTCATGAGACCTGCCGATGCATCGAGGAGATATAGCGGGCTCCACCCGTCACTTATTAAGTCCAATGCATTCCTCATATGAATAGGTTTAAACATATCATAAAACATAACATAATCGTATCACATAAAACATGCATAACGGAATCATAACAGTTCCAAATTTCAATCACAAGATATAAATACAACACATTGATAAAAACGCTTCCAAAACCATTTTCAATACCAAAATAAATGAAAGTTAAAACTTTGTATTTATTTTTCATTAAAAAAATGATGGCTTGTAGAGGAAGACGAAACTCAAATAATGGTCACAGCGACGGAGAAGTCATTGTCGCCGCATAAGTACGGAAAGAAAAACATTCCCTTTTTGTCGTTTAGTAAAACGCTTCGTATAAAAAAGATTTCTTTTGAATAAACGTAAAAGTCAAAGGGGTTTATACACCGTATAAAAGAAAATTGTGTATAAAACCAAATATGCCTCAATGAAAGGAGATTGAGACGAAGTCCTTAAAAAGATGATTTTTTTAAAATAAAATAGATCTATTACGTGTATTCACTATAGGTACAAATAAATAACGTAAAAAATACAAAATAGGACATAATAATATCATGACATAATTTGAAAGTAGGAGATTAACCCAAAGAATGGAAGTTGGGTTAAGAAATTCCCTTACCTTGCGTCTGACTTGACTCAACCGTTCTTTAACCTCCTGGATAATAAACTAGAGTTAATATATACCTTATTAAGAACCATTTTAAATTTCATTATCCTTATTATATCACTTATTACAATGATATGAACCATATGTAATTATTTAAGTTAATAACGATCGTTTTGTCGATCTTTGGTACTTGAGTCAACAATAAACTTCTTATAATTACAAGTTGTTTATGTGGTAGAATATCCATTATCTCCAGAATTATATTCATGATTTAGATGTCATATATATCTTATATATCCAGCATATACATTCATTTATAATATTACGTAACATTTAGAGGTAAGAAATGAAATGCACCGTTCATGGAGACGGTAAGCCGTACGTACGCATGATCGCTACTTTCATTTCAATTTCATATTTAATGGAACTAAATCAAAATGATATAAATGTATAATATAATTCTAGTATAATATAGTGTATAATACCATTTACTCCATCTTTTATACATCCCACATATGGTATTAACGATTCAAATCACTTTGAGGGGGCGGTAGTCCGCACTTCCTAAAATGAAATTATCGCGTTTTACCCATAATGGAAATCATAAAGTATGCCATAAATGAGAAATACAGAAGCATAAGTAAAACTTAAACATATTATATATCATATATAAAAATAGTGACATCTTAATGGCCACCTTTGAAGGTGTTATATGAGTTTTGAACAATCATCGTTTCGTTAGGCAGAAATTCACCATCCACAGAAACCGTATGTTCATTAACCATTAGATGTAGGTGTGTGTAAGTGTAGCTCTAATCCTTCTTACAACAACATACTAGTATATTTAGGATACTAGTGTTGTTACAAAAGAAATGAATAAAAAGAGTTTAGGGGGTTGGAGATGAAAAATAAAACAAAACAACATTAGGGAAGACATTACCTCAAAATCGGGTAACTCTTTTTGATTTGAGCCAAAGGCTTCCTTGGGAAGAGTTCTGCCCAAAGTGAGGCTTCTAGGAGTAAGAGGGAGATTTTGGGAGAGTATTTGGGCAGAGTTTGGCCGAGCCAAATGGCTTTAAAGTGTAAATGAGGTGGGAGAGGTGGGGGCCTTTTATAAGTGGAGAGGAGGGGCTCTTTTGGAAAGATTGAAATGTTACATTATTATACAATGCTTTTCGGATTATAAAGGTCCCACACTTATATAATTCGTGTATAAGGTGATAAGGGTTCGAAATAGCTTCATCCAATAGGCCTTGGACAAGTGTAAGCCTTGTATGTTTCATTATCTTCTCATTTTTTTAAAATCGTTAAATAATGAGGTCATCGCCACATCATAATGATGTCATAAATAATTTAATTTATTTAATGTCTAAAAATTATAAAAAAATACTATAATGTAGGAAATCTTTTTATCTTTCTAATGAATATTTATAATCAAAATTTTGACTTTTGTAACCCCAAGTAAAAATTGTTTTAGTAAAACATTTTATGTTTGTGTCATTTTATTCTTTAACATTAAATAAAATGTGTTTATGTCATTTTCTAACTAAAGTGGCTCCATGGGGTCCCCAAGTTGACCCATGGGTTGTCTTGGTCGGCCATGACTCATCCAATAGGAGTAGGACAAGTTTCATTCTCATCTCATATTATAAAAACATTATTTGTAACTTAAACTACACTAATTACCTCTAATCGCGATTAAGAACTTAAAAGTTACTATTCCCCAAAAATTTATTTTAATCTCATTGAACCACATTTTACTTCTTAATAACAACCATGTATGTCGGATTTTTGAAAATCAAATCACAGAAGTCGTAATATTTCATTTAAACGAAAAATCAGTTATTTAACTACCACTTAGTGGTTTCACTATTCATCAAAAATTGAAGTTTTTCAGAATAAGGCCAAAATTTCACCCTAAGCTATAATTGATATTCCGAATTCAAAAATGATGTCTATTTTAAAAAATTCCAAACATATAAGTTTCATTAATTAATTTTATAATTAATTCCCGCTGTTACAACAAATAGCATGTTTTTAAGAAACAATTTATATCAAAAGATTGGCAATTGTTTATGTCCAATTTCAATGTTAAATTAATTCTAATGACCACCATTGGATAAAATGGTAAAAATATATTCTAATTATACTTTAAAACCACTCAATAGTATAACTTATCACTATAAATTATTTTTATTAAAAAATTTGTTTTGAGTATTTTTCACTATTCATAAAAATTGGAAGTTCTCAGAAAATTACAAAAAATTCAACTTTGGATAATTTCGATATTACGAATAAAAAAATGAAGTCCATTTTGAAATATAAAATTTCTATAAATTTAAAAAGTGGTTATTACTATTCATAACGGCTACTTTGATTAGTTGCAGTGTGTTAGAACTCGATGTTGCGTACAATGAAAGCCATTACATTATTGAATGAGAAGCGTATAATGAAAGCTCGGGGTGTTACAAAAAGATAATCTAATCATATAAATAAATTAGATTAAAAAGAGGTTTTGAATTAAAATACAACATTTTACACTTGATTAAAAAATGAACTTTATCAGAAAGATACCAAAAATTTACACAATGTAAAATTTGATGTCCCAATTCTTAAGAATAGTTTTATTTGGTCCAAAAGAATGAACAAAACTATATTTAATGACGGTTCTCCATCAAAAGGCGACAAGTGAACCTTTAGTGAAAACTAGGGCATATACGCCTAAAATTGAATTTTTTCCGTATTTTATGCCTTTATCTTTTTTTGGATAAATGAAAAAACATTTAAAAACATATATAATCATATTTTAGTTATTTCTATCCATTCCCTCCAATACAACGGCTACATGTTAACTACCATTTAAAATAATATTATTTTATTATTAGAGTGCAACGTATGATTCCCAAGAAACTCGTTGTTGCGTGTTGGGTACGCCATCGAGCATAGCGTCTCCTTTAAAGTCATATTAATATTTTATTCACAAATATTGATAAATATGAAAATTTCATATTCTTTATTTACCTGGGGTGTTACAGTAATGAGCTATTTTAGATCTAGTCGATCCAAATTTTGGTGGTCATTAACTTTATAATTACTATATTCTCTATCACTATCCATAAAAATATTAAAATAAGATTTATCTTCAATTTTCACATTTTAACCTACCTAATTGGTTTCCTTAAGTGGAACACCAGTTATGAGTTACATTGGGAAATAGTTATGTTTGTATCTTTAACTTTCAAATAATAATTTTTATAATTTTTTTTATGTGGGTTTTTATGGTTGTAAATTTTAGTTACTAAAACATTGAGGGAAATGATGAATTTTTGGGGTGATGCAACCCCTAATTATTTTTATGAGATAAAGTTTTTAAAATAATTTGATTTCATTATTTGTGGTTCTACATGAAATATCAACTTAGCTTGTGTCACATGCAATACTTATTTTTCACAAAATATCATTTTCATATTGGAGTTATTTAAATAAAATTATTATAACCATGCTGTTAGAATGGAGGGTAAGAAAAATTCACCCATGTTGGTTTATATTTATGACACCCTGATATTTATATAAAATATATAATTTTTTTAAACAATTTAATTCTTTTAAAGTCTTTCAATACATGCTACAACAGATTAGATTGTGTTACACACAACCTAGAGTTTTTATGAAGCATTATTTTATTCTAATTTAAATTATATAATAACATATCCATTAAATAGTTGGTTATGGTTAATATTAACTAAATTATGATAAGATGTGGTTTATAATCAGAATTCATTGGTTACAAACAAATTTGGAAAAGAAATATATACCAATTGAATATAAAGGTAATATTATTTATACTCCAAAATTAATTTTATCATAAAATAATTAAAATTAGTGAATGATATTAGTGAAATGTGTATGTTATATATTAAATAAAATATTTTTCAAAATCATCCAATAAATTTTATATGAATCATTTATATATAAGTCATATTCTATGAATAAAAAATCTATATTGTTAAAATGTTTAATTTTGTGGCATTTTAATTTTAAACCCATTTTAAATATATTTGTTGAAATATTTATTAATTATATTTCAAAAAATAATATAATTATTGGAAAAAAATTTCAAAAGGTACATTGATTAAATTTTTAGTAATTTTTATATAGGTTTCATGTTTAGATGAATATTGAAAAATACTCCATTTTAACTGAAAACTGTATTACTAAAATTGTTATTAGTGATAAACTAAATTTTTGAATTGTTTGAAGGTATAAATAGAATATAATTTTTTATTTTAATCTAATTTATGTCACTTACATAAATTGGACATTGAATTTGTATTTAGATATGTTTCCATCATTTGAGGGTTTCACCTTTAATAACTTGTTTTATCATAGCAACAATGGTTTTAATTTAATTTAATTAAGGAAAATTCAATTTAATGAAATTTGAAAAATGTAACCCAAATTTGAAATCAATGTTTCCCTATTATTTAAATAGGTTTCTTTTATTTTTCTACATTATGAATAGTATCTATTGTAATATCTTATTAGAACAGTAAAAGGAAATTTAGGAAACTAAGGGAAAAAATAGTTTTAAAAATATTCTAAAATTATCCTAACACTTTTTGAAATTTCATTTGGTGGGTTTTTTATCTACATAATCCTTTGTACGAAATTACATCCTTTTTATGAAACTTAATGAGAGTAGACCATTTATTCTATTTTATTTAAAAAAAATTAAAGATGACATTCTGGTATTTTTAATAACTTTTCATTTTTAATTTAGGGTTTTATAGAAGATAAAATGAACTATAAATATAAATTTATATAATTTTTGTATAATTTATTAGGGTAATTTAATAATAATTTAGAGTAAATAAATAATTAACATAAATTCGTATACAATTATGATGTAATAATTATTTTCTTAAAGAAAATATCAAATAAATGTTTTTAAAATAAATGTAATTTGAAATAATTAATTTGATAAATGAAAACTATAGATTATCATAAAATTCTATGTATATATAAAATTATTAATTTTTAATTTAACTTTTCATATTAATATTTCTAAAAATCTATGTAATTAATACTGTCAAAATTTTCATTAATGGTGGTTTACCAAAATAATGAATTATTAAATTATTTAACTTTTGTAATAATAGTTAGGAAAAACAAAATAATTATAATATAGTCTAATATGTATTAAATTTCTCATTTATTCTAAATTATACGCCACATAAGCATAAATTATAACCACTTTATTTTGACAATGTTGTTACATTAGTTAAAATTATAACAAGTTAACTAAGGGTTAATCAAATTGATAAGTTTTAAAACTATATAAAGACATGTCAAAAATGTATCGGTTGGTGATAATACATAATTTTATAATAATATAATTGAATAAATGGAATTTTTTATGTATTTGGATGAATATTGAATTAACTATGAATTAATATTTCTTTAAATTATAAAAAGTACCCCCACCTCAATTATCCAAGGGAACATGATCACTGACGTATTCACACCACATTAAGCCTTCATGCTTGAACATCCGCTAATAATTTCCATTCTATAAATACCTATTCAAATTTTATAGGTTATTATATTCTCAAAAATCAATCACTAGTGTCCTTTAGATGAGATCTAATGATGCCATTCTTAAGAAGAGGTAATTGCTCTAATTGATCTTTTTTTCTACTTATCGATATCTTCCAAAAATTTATAATGTATATCATAAAATATAAATTTCAAAGACATAAATATTATGTAATTTTATTTTTATTATGAAAACACTATTATACAACCCCATTCCAATCAAACAAAAAAAAATGAAAATATCACTTGTGCATACGTACAACTTATCGTTTCCATGTAGCGATACAATTCATTATCTGTATCCATATTTTATTCATGGTAATTATGATGGGTTTAATAATTATATATGATATTTAATATATAATTATACTTATTAACTAATAATATCATGAATAACTTTTTTACAATCCATCTAATATTTTGGGAAAATGATACGACACTATTGACAAAAATTGCTTACCGTCTCCACAATGTAATATGATTCGTTATTCAAATATATTTAACCAGAGTGATGATAAGGATTAATTATAATAATATATAATTTATATATGATTTATAAATGTTTATTTATTTATAACATATCATTTGATTTCTTTTCTATTCACACGATAAGGAAATGAATATGACACTCTTGCATTCGTGTGGCCCACTGTCTCCATGAACGATGTATTTTATTTTAAATCTATAAATTTTATGAATAACTATTAAAACAAATATAAAGATTATATATTTTATATTTATATAAAATTATAATTCTAGAGATTATGAAATAATGATCTATATAAGAGGACCACATAAAACATGTCAAAACCTAAATGATAAATAAAGTAGATATTACCAGAGGCGTAACATTAGCATTGAATTATTAATACATGGGTAATATTAATTCATGAGTAAATCGTATATGGAATATATATATTCATATTATTATATTTTATATTCTTAGTTAACTTAAATTTATTATAAATTATTTTTTAATGTGTACGAACGAATTCAAGACTTATGGTAAGGGTATTTCATTTCACATTTTTATTTTCGTGAGATATTTTCCTTATTCACCCCTAACTTCTTATTTTTTGTGTATATACTGATATAATAGATCTTATATAATATATTTCATTTATTTCATTTATTTAATTTATTTAATTATCTTAAAATTATAAATTAATTATATTCATTCGTGGGGATCACCATTCAAATGTTACTCTTATTGTCAGGGATTAATGTCTCAATTTTATATCAATGGGACACATGTATAATACACTTATTATTTCTTATAAATGTTGTATTTAATTCCCATGAATGACTCTTATGGTTCTCATACCAAATAATTTGGTATTTTCAAATCCATTTAATTTTATTTATATAATGGGTCCTATGATTCAACTGATTATAATGTGATGAGTATTTATTTCATAATCTCTTAAATATTTGGGATTTTTTCTTTTTTAAGTCTTCATTTCAAAATATTTATCATGAATGTCAAAGTAATCTATATAAAATTGAATATTTATTTTTCTATTCGTTTAGGGATGTTTATTTTCATTTTTATCCATTTTTTGACCTTTTACACATTGAAATGAAATTTAATTCATTTTCCAAATGAGGTACTTTGTAACCTTTCCAAAAAAGTACAAAATTATTCTTTTTTAACTTATATGTCATGAACAGATATTTCCACCATCGTGATGCCTTATTTTTTTTAATTATACCTCATAATCATAATATTTTATTTTCAAATAATATGTTATCTTTTAAATATGAAGGTATTTTAATGAAAATAAAATGATTTAAAAGTTGAAATTATATTTTCCTTAATAATTGTTTTTAGGTTATCTACCAAAATTAATTTCTATTGTAGATTACATTATTTGATGTTACATATGTTATTTGGTGTATATTCTGTGACACTGCAATTATTATTTTAGTTATGAATGGTTTACTTTTATGATGGAATGATATTTATAAAACCCATATCTTTTCCATAGATTCTGTTATTATTGAATAATGTTTATAAAACACATTTTATTCGCTATGTAATTATATGATGAATGATTTATGATAATATGGAACTAAAATGTATCATTTTCAAAATGTCACTTATGGGACATATATCTCCCATGATTGAATTGGGTAATGATGGATAAATCATGAGTCATATATGATATGCATGAACCATATTTCATGTTAACCATTCTTTGTATGGACCTAGTATTCATATCCATAATTTTTTTCATGGACCTTGTTTTTATGTGCATGTTTTTTTAATGGGACTAATTTATTCCATTAATTTAATTATTGAACATATTACTGTTTTCACATGTTCAAAATTTTATGTGTTTTTGTGTATGCCACAATTTTAAGTCTTATGTAAATGTAATGATCTCATTTATTATGTTCTATAATTCCCTTATTATTCATGTATTATGAAAATGGATATTTAATCATGATTCTTTTTTATGATCATTTATTTGTATGGTCTAAATCTATTAATTTTATGATCACATTCTAATTCCCTTATATTTATACTTATATATTTTCCTTATATACACTTAATAATCATTTTACCTCACACAATTCATAATATTATTTTCCCTTGTTATTAAAATGTTTTTTAGGTATGGTTACTAAAGGCAAAGATATTCATATGAGACATTGAGCATCATTCCCAATAAATAAGTTTGTGTTCCATGCTTATAAAAGCACGAAACTAATACATTCATTGGGAATTTTTTTATTTTTTAAATGTTTCAAAAAATATATACATTACATGTATGGTAATCTTGTGTCATTATTGTAGGCATTAGAGAAATATTTTACCTAAATGAAGGAAACTATAATATGAAAATCGTAATGAGAATCCTAATTACATGACTATGGGTAAGTAATATGATGGGGAATATGTCATCTAATTTTTTTAGTGGATAGAGTGATTGGATTCCACGAAATACATTCTTGTCTAGAAACTACATGTTGATGTGGATCTAAAATAGATTTCCATATGGGTAACTACTCTGAGAAGTTGTGTCTGGCTAGAATCAGTCGTAACCTGGTGCACGAAAATAGGCCATACTGTACACCCGGTATGCCAATACTAGGGGAAATACATTGAGAATTAAAAAACACTTCATGAACCACAGTTAAAATTTAAAATAGAATTCGTTTATAAATAACTGAGGATAAATAGAATGGATCATTTATTAATGATTATGTCAAAATTTAAAAAATCCTATAAGATTTTTTCTTGATTATATGGTTCCTCTCTATGTTAAATGATTCTTTATCTATGTTTTTGTTCTTGGTCTATGGAAGGAACCTGAAGGATCTGTGTTAAAGGAGAATGTGAAAAACAATGTAATGACTATCCTTCTAAAAAACTGAATTTTAAGGGTGAAAAAATGTATAATATTGTTGTTATGATCACACATCTTTTTCAAGATATAAATCATCCTATGCTTTTAAATTAAAAAGGAAGGGAAGAAAATTATATTGAGTCCTTTCTTAAAAAACATCCACCTACTTTCAGTGGCTCTTCTAATCCACGTTTTTCACAACAATGGATATGTTCCACTATAATGATATTCTTTGTTCTCCAGTGTTCATGTAGTGAGACTGTCGTTCTACATTATATTGGTTAAAGGGAGAAACCGACTAGTAGTGCACATTAATTAAGACATTAAGAAGGAAATATGAAATTGAATATTTGTGTTGGGATGTGTTCAAGATATTATTATTTACTTTTACCTCCCTTATATTTTACAAATATGAAACTAGACAATGAGTATCTTGATTTAATGAAGAAAGATTAACTTGTGGATGGTACCTATGAAGCCAATTTCAGAAGAAATGTGATGAAAACTTCTTGAATTATTATAAAACCTGAATGTAAAGACCATGGGTTCTTTAGTGGCATATATTCATGTTTCAGGTGGGCATTATTCATGAGGTACTTTTGTATCTATAATTATATTTTGAATTGTTCATTCAATATTTAATGTAGTTTGTAGCTATGTATCAATATCATGTTTGTTACAAGAAGAGGAAGTTGACGTTTTATGGAAAATATAAAAACAATGGATAGAAGATGTTTAGAATTCAATTGTTCTATATTTGTGGTAAGAGTTATGGTTGAAAATTCATAAGGGGTCTAATAAATGTTTTATGTGGAGAAAATGTGGTCATTGGTAATTTAATAGCTGAAGTGATTCTAAGAAGTTAAATAAAAATAAAAAAGGAGAGAAAGATACATAGAAAGATCCTCACCCTCTATAGTGATTAAATTGTATAAAATAAATTAAATTATACTAATTATTTCTATAATCCAATGTTTATCGATGAGGATCAATATTGACTACCACTTATGGCCATAGACAATGGAAAATCACATGTGGTCATTATTTTCTCTTTGTAATACAATTATGAAATGCTATAATGATCGAGTATTTATGTAATCGAATTTTGGAATAATTATTTAGAATTATTTTTAAGGTATTATAGGGAAATGAAGCATTTATGTATTAATCTACTGTGGTTCTTAAGTAAGGATTTAAAGGCTATGTTGAATGGTACTACTAACAATGAAAATTTATTTAGGTGGTAAGATGATGATTATGGGAAATAAAACCCTTCTTTTTTAACCATATGTTATGATTTTGATATTTAAATAAAGATATAATGGATGTGACTAAGTAAATTAGATGATTATAGATACCTTGGAACTAATTATAGATTTTTTTAAAAGTTTTTTATAATATCATGGATGATGTTTAAATTTTTTGTACATATAGACTATATCAAATAATCATTGGAATAATAAAACATGGAAATTTTCAATATGGATGTATTGTAATATAGGTCATTAACATATATTAATTGAATTTATGATCATAGTATTAACATGTGTGTTTTCTGGAAATTAAGAGCTACATCATGTTGTTTGGGGGATTAATTATATGTTTAATTTGGAAATCTAGTGACCATTTTTGAATGTTCGGGATTTTTACATTTTGGATATATCCTAAAGGTAACCATTTCTGAAATTTATTTATGTTTTATAGATCAAAGTATTATATCTCCATATGAGAATTTATTCACATTGGATAGACTCTAATTACCTTTTTGTGACGTTAACCTATTATTCCATGGATCTCACAAGAAACTAGTACTTAAGGAATAAAAACATCCAACTTTATTTAACTGAAAAATAGATGAAATTTAAATTGATCTAGGCACAAAAAAAGAATAATATTATTCATAATAATGTAATAAATTATTAAAATGAAAAATTAATCAATTATAGGGAATATATCTTGGAACATAAAATGTTATCCTAGTACCTTTTTTTTATGAATAATATTGTCGCATAGATTCTCACGAATTTATGGATTTTTTATTGTTAAAATTATCTCGACCATCTAATATACCCCTCTTCATCATATGTTCATAGTTATATTTGTACTATATTTCCATGTTTTCACTTTCTACTTTTTATTCCTGTGAGGAATCCTAATAATGACACACTTTCGGAAACTATTGTGTTATTCACAATCCTTTTCAAGAAGTTGTATTAGTATTTTTTTATGATGTGTGTTTCTGTGACAGAAACAATCAATTATTAAACCATTGATAATGGAGAAAATATTTAGGGGAGAAATTAATTTTATATTATTATAATATAACACATGAGTATTTATAAAATATTTTTTTCAAACTATTTTATTTCATTGATTTCTTGCATTACATGAAAAACCATCTTAACTTTTGTTATATGAGACACTAAATTTATTAAAATAATTATTTTATAATTTTTAAAATAAGATAATAACAAATATATTAAATTATATGTTATGATTATTTATACCAATCTTATTAAAATATATTAGTTATAAGATAAATTTAATGGCGTCCAATTAACTGGAAAGTAAAATATATTCAAATTCAATATAAAAAAATATTTTCATTTTTATAAACCCAAAGTAGTATTTTAATATAATAATTTAAATTAGTTAATGTTGAAGATGAAATATATATTTAAAATATTCCACAAAATATTTCTGATATTCATCAAATATATTTTATAGGCATAATATAAGAATAACTCTAATTCTTTTAGTAAAATAATATATTGTTCGAAAGGGTAATTTACCTCATTTTTATGGGGAACCAATTCTAAATCATATTTTTTACAATATTATTAATTAAATTATAAAAAATAATAATCCTCATTGAATGTAGGATATAACTATTTATATTGGGTTTACTTTTTTTATTTTTCATATAAATTTCATGTTTTGAAGAATAGTGAAAAATAATGCATGTTAAATTAAAAATGTTTTATTTTTCAAATTTATTTGTATTGTTAAATTTAAGAATTGATTTTTTTTAAAGTATAAATGTATTATATTTTATAATTAAATGAAAATTATTCAATTTCATCAATTTTACTTTGAATTTAGTTATAAAAACATTTCTATTTTCGCATGTTTTATCATTAATATCTTGTTTTCCCACCCCATTAATGAAATTAATTATAAATTAATTTCTATAACATCATTGTATTGAATTTTGAAAATTTTATTCTATAATTTTAATTATTGGGTCTAAATTATCTAAATAGGATGTATTTATTTTTGGTAATATTGAATAATAATATTAGTAATATTTTATTATCATTTTAAAATGCAAATCATGTAATTATGGGTAAAAAGTAACATTATTAATGTTATAAAATTACCATAAAACATGTCAAAATTTCATTTGACGAGTTTTCTTTAACCAAAATAATCCATGGGGAAACTTTTATCCCTTTTTCCACTGGGGTGAGATGAAGACAATTATAATGTTTTATTTAACGAAAAGTTTAATATATCACAAACATATTTTTAAGAATCAAACCAAGATAATATAAGGTAATAGAGAAGTTAAAATCAACTATATATATTAATTTATAATATAAAATGATTTTATTTATAATGGTTATATAATTATAATTTTTCATAAATAATTTATTACATTAAAGGATTATACAATAATGATGTAGTAATTTTATTATTAGTGGAAATATCAAATAAATGTTCATAATATTATTAAAATAAATTTAATTTGAGATAATTAATGTGATAAAATAATTTTCCTGATGACATTGATTCCTTAGTGATATAATAATATTTTAAATTTTAAGTTAAAATTTTATATTTATATTTCAAAAAATTTATGTAAGGAATAGTTTCAAAATTGACATTATTGATATTTTATCAAAATTATGTTTTATTAAATTACTTAAATACCTTAATACATTTGTAAAAATACACGATAATTATAATATGGTCTAAAATATTATAAATTTTTCACTTATGGTCAAATAAAAAATTATATTTAATAATTATAACTTTTTAAAATTGAAAAAGTTGTTTCTTTAGTTAAAATTAGAATAGGTTAACAAAGGGTAATTAGAAAGATAAGGTTAAAAAAACAGGAAAACATGCCGGAAAAAATTTTTTATGATATAAAAACATTATCTCATATTATATTATTATAAATGTCTTTTTTAAGATATTTTTTTTAGAATAAATTATTTATAAACTAATCTATCTAGAAATTCCAAAAGTGCCCCCACCTCAATTATTAAGGGGAACCTCATCACTCACTTATTCACACCACATTAATCATTGATGATAGACCATCCCCTTAATTTTTCCCATCTCAACATCAATAGTATCATTCTAGTGGTGAGGTAGTTCCCAAAATACAAACACTAGTGTCCTTTAAAGGAGATATAAATGAGTGGTTTTGAAGAAGAGGTAATCTCTCTAATCGATTATTATTTTGTACACTTCAATACATCCACTAAATTTATGATATATATTATCAAATAATAAAATAAAAATCCTAAATATTATATAAAGTTATTAAGATTATAAATATATTATAATATATCATATTTCCAATCAATCATGAAAATAAAAATAACACTCCTACGTTTGAATGGATTACCATCTCCATTTAGCTATACAAATCATTTTCCATCACCAACTTTTAAGAGTGAGAATTATGATTGTTTTAAAATTTATATATTTTTTATGAAAAAATAATACTATTGGAATGATAATATCTTGCCTAAATTTTACCATCCATGTAATTGTTTGGGTAAATGATAATTTTACTAATGCGTATGTATAACAAACAATCTCCATAATGCAATGTGATTCATTATAAACCTATATTTTAATAGATGGTAATAAGGATTAATTTTATGAATATATATGTTATGTATGATGTAAAAATTATTTAATAATTATAATATATAATATAATATTCTTTCTATTAACATGATATGAAAATTAAAAACATGCTTATGCATACATATGGTTTACCGTCTCGGTAAACGATGTATTTTTTTTCAATCTATAAAATTTATAAATCACTATGAATTCATATACACTGAATATATATATATATATATCATATTTATATCTTGATAATAATTTTGGATATGATGAAATCATGATCTATATTAGACGACCAAGGATAACATGTTCAAAAATGTAATAAAAACAGGAATGCTATTACATGAAGTGTACCCTTAACATTGAATTATTAATAAATATGTAATATTAAGTCAAAAAAAATCATATATAGAATATATATGCTTATACATGACTATGATTTTTTGGTATGTGTGTAACAAACAAATATTTATTATACATGAGGGTTTAATGTGTATGAAATAAGTCAAGAGTTATGATAATGGAATTTCTTCTCACTTTTTTATTTTCTATAAGATACATGTCATATTCACTACGTTATTTATTTTCGTGTATAAATAAAACTATTTCATTTAATATAAATAATTTACTCTTTCTAATTATATTCAAAATTATAATGTGACATTATTATTTCATGGGGATCACGATTAAAATGTTACTCATGTTTTAAGTGATTTATGTCTAACTTTTATTATTGTGGGACACATGCCTTATACACTACATATTTATTATATGTTTTGTATATAAAAACAATTAATTTATTTTATTATTCATATACATAATGTTATAGTATTTTTAAAATCCATATAATTTACTTTCATTCATGGGGAAAATTATTGAACTGATAATTAAAATATGAGAATTTATTTCATAATCTCTTCACTATTTTGGATTGTTTCCTTTTTTGCCATTATTGTGGAATATGTATCTTCCATGTCCATTTTTCCTAAAAAAAATTAGTAATATTTATAATCTTCTCTTATTTTGGTTTAAAATCATTTTTAACCATTTCTTACTTCTTACTACATGGTTTGAAAAGAGTCTTTTGTTTTTTTTCATAAAAGTAACTTTGTGACATTTTTGGAAAAAATGTATAAAATAAATGATTATAACTAATTTGAAATACATGGAATATTATACTACGAGGAATAATAAATGTTTTGAAGTTTCCTTATAAATTAACAATGTTTTTTTTCATATAAAATTTTTACTTTTCAAATTTCTGGAATTTTAGGAAAAGATAATGCTTTCAAAGGAAGATAATATATGTCCCTCAAGAATTGTTTTCAAGTGGTCTATCAAAATTATTTTCCATCTAAGATTAAATTATTTGATTTTAATTATGTTTTACCAGGGTTATTATTCAATTATAATATTTGTATTGTTTTTGAAAATTATATATTTTTAAGTTGGAATGATATATATGAAACAATTTTCCTTTCCATGTATCAAGTTATGAATGAATGTTGTTTACAAAACACATTTCGTTATATGGGTTATGATATAATGAATTTTTTATGTTCTTAACAAACCCAAAATTATGGTTTTCATTATTTTATGGGTGAGTCCTATTTTCCCTCCAATTCATTAGGTAAATACATATAACTCATGGACTATATATGTTATGCGTGAACCTGATTTCATGTTCACAATTCTATGTGGGGACCTGGTTTTCGTGTCTATAATTTTATGCATGGACCAGGCATTCATGTCCATATGTTTTTGAAATAGCCATATTTAATGTCCTTTATATAATTAGTTACCAGGTTACTATTTATAAATGTTCACAATGTAACATGATTATGTGTATACCATAATTTCAGTTCTTATGTCAATGTTATGATCTCATGGTTTATGTTATTCAATTCCCTTATAATACTTGTCATATAAACTACCTATGTTTATGATCTGATTAATGTTTCTGATCATTGATATATATTGTAGAATCTTCTAATATTATGGTCACATTATGACCCCCTTTTGGTTATGCTTAGATAATTCCATTCATTACGCTTACTGATCCTCTAATCTCACGATTTTCATATGTTTCTATTACCTGGGATATAAATAATATTTTAAGGTAGAGTTATTAAAGAGGAAGATATTTTTGGTAAAAAATTAATAACATTCACCCAACTATATTTTATGTTTCATGTTTCCAAAAGACCTAAACTAATATTGTATTTGAGTGCTCTTTGGGTATGGTATGGAATATTCCTAAAAAATAATGTAATTTAAATGCACATTAATATGGTTTCATTATAATATTAATTATATATATATTATATTAATTTTTTATGAAATTCATTTTATGTATTTTCTAGAAATGATATAAGAACAAATATAATTTCCTGCATAAAAAAATTATTTTCCTAAATATGCAGTTTTGAGGACTTTTTATGGAGTAGTTATTTTAAATCTAGTTTAGGACACTTTTATTAATTTTATTAAAAAAACTCCTTTTAATTGGGATAACAAAATGTACATTGTGTGATGTTTTGATTTTTTTATGATAAGTTACATATTTTGATGATTAGTAAAAAATACTGAATTCTAATTGAAAAATTATTTTTCAGATAATTTATTTTTGTACTAAAATAATTTTATATTTTTTCATATATAATTAGTATAATATTACAGCAATTAGTCGAATTTGGGTCATTATAAAGAATTTCACAATGAAAAACAATTTGGAAATGACCCAAACATTCATTAAAGAAAATTCCTCATGATCTAATTAAATGTCTTATTATGGTTATATAAAATGAAAAATTCATTGGTTTTATGTTTCTCGATTTTAAAATACCATTATAAATTGTGACTGCTGCAAATATAGTCATTGAAAAGTGAACACATGATTAGTTTAAATATAGGGATTTAACAAATCCAATTTACTCAGATAATTGAAGTGATGGCCTCATACAGTAGACATTCCTCGTACTAAGAACATTTTTCAGAGCTCAAGAAGGAGATGGTGTCACTCGGATTTACTCTTAACCTTGCCCAGGTTGAGCTTGAACACATTAATCTTGAGTGGAACTGACTACGTGAGAAGTCGAAGTTAATAGAGATTACCACCCAAGCGAAGTTATCTGAGCCACCCCAAGAGTCTATCACCATCGTTCACCTTACCCTAAGGTCTTATGCATGTGTTTTAAGGGAATATGTAACAAGAATCTAGTACAATTATTATGTACATTATTCTTGTATATATAATCTACATTATTTTTATTATTTTTACTTTGTAAATAGTTTTTAAAGAAAAAATAGTATTTTTAGTTAACATTGAACAACAAAATCTATTTTTATGAATTATTGGATTTTTGAATTTAAAATATTTTTGATAAAAAATTATTATTACTATTAAATTATTTTTTATTAAATATAAATGATTGTATAATTTTATGAATGTAATTAAATCTTTTATTAAGGTTTGAAAGTTGTTTTTGTCAAATTCATGAATTTTTTATAAATGTTGGTTTTTATTTTTAAAGTAAAAATTCACATATTTAGAAAACTATTTAGGTAAAATGAATATTATTTTTGGAATAAGTTACTCAAAATTATACAATGGTTATTTTTTATTAATTTTCTGATTCTGTCGAATTTATGGGTAAAAATGGAATACCGTTTAAATATATAATGTGTTTTCTGACATCCTAATGATATAATATTGATATAAAAAAAATACTATAAAAGTTTTATTTCAGAAAATATATGATTTAATATTAAAATAATGTGATTTTAGATTTTCTTGAATTATTTTACAAAGCTTTAGTGGACCCTACATGACTTATAATACATTTTTTCTTTTTAAATTGTTTTCCTTGAGAGTGAGACTCACCTCCACATAAGCAACCCTATTATTTTAAGAAGTTCTTCCATTTTCCATATAATTTTTTTTACCACTCTCCTTTAAAAAACATTTTCAAAAACCATGGGGTGATTTGTGGTTTTGATTAGTTAAATGTGTTGTGTCCCAAACATAAATAATATAGAATTCCTTCTCCATTCCTATATAAACCCACACAAGTTCCCACTTCTTCTTCAGTAAAAGCCTTTGGAATTAATCCAAATTCATCCCTCCTCTATCTATAATCCTCCCAAGGAACCCCATCCTCCTAATAAGCCTCTTTCCAAACCTCTCCCAAGCAGTTGGGATCACACTTCCAATTAAGGGATTTCTACTTTATTTTTTTATCCATGTTTCATAATATTGCCATGCCCTTTTATTTTCAATTATATATGTTGGGGTATGATTTATAACCTCCCCCATCTTGCCGTCTTTATTTTTGAATGATGATATACCCCATTCCCACTCATTATTTCCTTTCATATATACCTATTACCATGCCAAAATTTTGTAACGAATTTATCTCTCCTCATTTACATTCAGGAAATTATTTTGTATTATAAATCTGAATTCCATTACCTATGTTGGGACATGTATCTATATGACTACCCTTAATTTCCATTTCATTAAAAATGATGAGACACCCCTTTCTCTCTCATCAACCATTTTTATGAAGTCTTATGTCAAGATGTTCTGCTACCAAAATTGCACTACAATTTTCCAAGCCAATATCATTGTGTAGTGACTTTCATTCCCATTTTTCTATCAAAGGTATTCATATTTATCCACATTTACATATTGATGTAAGAGTTTCATGTTTGAATTCCACATTCCTTAATTCTGGAATAAATTATGATGTTTTTGGAATCCATGTTCTATGTTCTTGTGGAACATTATCCATTAAAAAAATGTTCAAGAAGGGTGTGCCACGATAGCGCTCCAATGAATTGGGTAAAGTATTGTATCATGATACGTCACATGCAATGAGCGTTGACTCATGATAATTCAAGTGCAACTAGGTTTTACTCATGCTTCATGTGCAATCATGATTTACTCAAGCTCCATGTGCAGAGAGCCTTATCTCATTCTAATTCCATGTTATGTGTTGTTGCCACATCTCCAGGTTATGATTTTCTTTCATTATCATGGATTTATCTTCCTATTTCTATTATTATCCATTGATATTCCTATTGCCTAACATGTGTAGTAATATTCATGTTATTCCTTGTTTACTCCCATACAGGTCTTTATAGCTCAATCTATTTTTATGCTTGTCCTCAGGTTATCCTATGCAATGCTAATTATGAGGGAATGTAGTTGTAATGTAAAGGAAGTTTTCAATATGATGTTCTATTATATTGTTTAAGTTATTATGTAATGTTGCTAATTCTTGATGACACTTGACCTCTCAATATTATATGTTTTATCAATTGAAGTTTTTGTGTAATAAAAAATGTTTAAGTATGTAATAAAGAATTGGGTTGTTAGAGTTGTTATCAATGGATGGGTTTAGTTATTTTTGGGATTAGGATTACAAAACCTCATTGAATCCATAGAGACATGACTATGTTTAACAAAAACACCCATATGGTTTGGTGGGTATTGAGTAAGTGGTTTATCAAGAAAATATATCCATGTCTGGAAACGAGCATGTACAGGTGAATCTCGCACAGAAGTACCTAGAGGGAAAACCCCGTCAAGGATTTTCGGGCATGACCTGGGTTATCTTGGTAAATGAAATTGGGCCCTACCTTACTCTTCATTATGAAACTCCTAGTGGATATGCTTTGGAAAATTAACAAGCTTTGTATGAACCATTATTAAGGGAATAGAAAATCCCATAAGAA
This sequence comes from Viscum album, assembly GCA_963277665.1. Taxonomy (NCBI): domain Eukaryota; kingdom Viridiplantae; phylum Streptophyta; class Magnoliopsida; order Santalales; family Viscaceae; genus Viscum; species Viscum album. The sequence goes on from OY728156.1 coordinate 326,732,525, forward strand.
TATATGGTTGAATGTAGATCATGGATAACATAGATTGATTCTTATAGATTAATAAGTTAAGGAAATAAAAAATATGTATAAGTCATATGTTTTTATCATTGGATTCCACTTCATATGTTAATACTTTGAGATACTTTTCCCTATGAATATATTGAATAAAAAAACTAGAATCAAAAAGTAAAAGCTAGATTTATTTCCCATAGTTCTATACATTATTTTATATCCTGAATGTTTAGTAGAAAATCCCAAAACAACCATAAATCATGGTAGTAATGATGATGGTGAGTACAAAAAATGGGACAATAATTTAATACCATAAATATAACTCATCCCCTGTCATAATTGGTGGATTGAACTTCCTGATGAACCTCATCATACTCCCTCTAGTGGAATTTGATGCAATTGTTAGCATGGAATTTCTTTCTTTATATAGAACCAACATAAATTTCCATGAGAGGGAAATCACTATCCATGTGTAGAATTGACCTGTCACGAGTTGTCCCCTGGGGCGCGTTGTGTAACCACCCCAAGCCAGCCTTCCATAGGCCAGGGGATGGTGACTAGCACCAAAGGCATAATTCTCTAAAATTGGGAAGGCTTTGCCTTTATAACCTGTAAACACACACATCAAGATACGAACACGAGTAAGCTATATAACCAACAAGTGAGTATAGTATGTAAAAAGGGGCTAGAATACAAGCCAAAAAAAGTACAAGAAACTGAAATTACAAGTACCACTGAGGAAAAAGGAAAAATAGCTATTGGGTCATCCTCTGAGGTTCCTACCTGAATGGTATGTACCGAAATCCTACTCATCACTCCACATCCATTTGTATCCTCTGTGTACCGACATGTCTTATGGTCTACCTCCAGGTACCGTCTAGTCCTGTTACCCTCATCCTCAGTCAGCATTGTACTTCTTCTGCATCCAACACAATGAGGTTCAAGCATAGCTCGTGCAGGGGTGAGAATAACGATACTCAGTTAGGACCCCGAGACCTTAAAAGTCTCACAAAATCTAAAAATGATAAACCAAAAAGTATGAAATAAATAGATATCCCCACATTGTTATATTCCCATACATATACCTATGTTATCATGTGATCCATCTCAATCATGAGTAAAAAACAAAAGTTATGGACTCAACTCAACCAGAATTTTATTATAGGGGTAGTAACATTTTGAACCCTCGACTGGTGGAGAACTCTTCCTCTATCGAGTATAGTTTACTACCATGTCACATAGATGTTCTTCCCTCAAACCTTGGACTGCTAAGTAACTCCTCCTATCAAGTACCGTGGGTCCGCTGCGTCACATCGAGGCGCTCCCCACCATGGGTCTGCCGCCACACCCAGGCACTCCCCCTCATAGCCTGCAGATGTACTTCTCATATCTAGTAATGTGGGTCTGTCGTATCTCTAAGTGCACTCCTCCACTGTGGGTCAGTCGCCTCTACTAGGCGCTCCCAACTAGGCCAGTCGAGTCACTATGAGTCAAAAGGTCAACAATCGTCATGTCTCAGCCAACTACTAGGTTCCCACACAAAAGCTCACTTGTCTCTAGAAGATTCTCTCCACAAGCTACTGGTTGAATATCCAACTTCCAATATGTTGCAAGAATAATTATCCCAACGGTCCACCACGTCATAGGGGTCTCAACGCAACATACAGCGCGTCAATCAGACGCCCGGTATGTGAGTTATTAGCCTTTTAGTCATGGGGCCCAGTTGGATTCGTTCAAAATCCGACCTAATCGAATCTAATTTATACCCTAAAATATAGTGGTGTATACTCAAGGGGACCTTCACACTCTGATATTTCTAGCGCCACTGACGGTTTTTCAAACGGACGTCCGGTGCCAAAGATACGGTCGAAGGCGCTGGTGTCCGGCTCGGCCAGGGCGCCGCGAGGGGTGCGAGAGGCTGGCTCGGCCGGGGCACCGTGAGGGGTGTGGGAGGTCGGATCAGCTGGGGCACCGCGAGGGGAGAGGGAGACCGGTTCGCTTGGGACGGCACCACGAGGGGCATGGAAGACATGATCGGTCGGAGAACCCTGAGAGGCGCGGGCGGTCGGGAGCCGGCGGGCTACTGTGACTGGGGCGGCTCAGGAAGGTGCCGCGAGGCTGGGAGCTCGTTCGGCCGGGAGGCTGGGGTGTTCGGGGCCGGTTAAGCTGGTGGATGGTGCGGCCAAGGTGGTGCGGCCCAGGTTGGGGCGGCGCGGGGGGAAGGGCAGAGACCGTCGGGGCGGTTCGGCCAGGGCACAGTGAGGTGGCACGACCGGTTCGGCCGGTGGCGGGGCAGAATGCCATTGGGGCGACTCAAGTCGTGGAGGACATGGGTGGCACCATTTTTTCCTTCATCACCGTCTTCTCCATTATTTACTTCCTCTGTCTCAATGAACACCACAAAAGAGAACAATGGAGGGGTCGGGCCATGTTGGTTTTTTCTGCATTGTCCTCATTTATGGTGGTAGCATTTGGCTCTCAAGAACATAGAACAAAAAACCCTCCCACAATGACTAATCCCAAACCCCACAAAAGGAAAACCTATGCATATCAGCTAGTAAAAATATGATAGGTATTCTTTTTATAGAATGAAAGAATCACAGGAATATAAAATCAATCACAAAAATCCCTTACCATGTTCCTTGTTAGTTAACGTTAGCGCGAGAAGGAAGATGTTGATTCATTGTAGACGAACACGTCCTGCATCGGTGGAAGTTCCAAGGAAGAAAGCTAATGTCGATGTCGTTCTTCGTTTTCTAAGGCATTCCTTATCGGCGTTCTTCATCGGCGGAGCGTTCTTGGTTCTACAGTGTAATACTCCAAGTGTTTGGAATCGCGTCACATTACTAGAACTTCGTCGCTTAGTGAATTCGTCCCAAAACATCCTCCCAAACTCCATATATATATGATAGGGGGAGGTATGTAATTATTATGGAATTTATGATGGTAAATTTTTTAGGAACCTTCCACAATTCCAACGACGTTGTTACTTAATTTAAAAAGGGGGTCAATCCAATTACTTTACGTTGGCGCAAATAATGGTGGTGCAATGGCATAATTAATGTAGTGGAAGCTCAAGGGGATCCTCCACATTAATGAGGGAGTTTAGATGTTTCTCTCTCATTAAGTGGGGAGTTTGGAGGTTTAGGCCCTGGGTGGTCCCCACCACCATAACCTCTCATTGGAGGTTAGGATCTGGTGTTCCCCACCACCATAACCTCTCATGGGAGGTTAAGGTCTGGTGGTCTGCACTTTCCAACTTCCACAGGGAGGTTCAGGTCTAGTGGACCCCACCTCCCAACACCCACATGGGTGTTGCAAATAAAAATAAAGTGTCACAAAATTTTATTATTATTTTCATTCTTTTAGAAAAAAACCCAAAAAATTACATTCACCCTTGACCATCTGCCTTCAAGTTGAAAGTATCTCTAAGAAAATACTGGCACTTTGAGTTCAATTCTATCCTTGGATTTCAATTTCGTACAGTGGTTCAAGAGTTACAAAACACCACTCGCGCGTTTACTGAATGTATCTGAAAAAAAGTACAAAAATTTATTATCAGTAACCTTCAAACCATACCAGTAATGGTTAGGTTCTTTTTAAGTGAAACACACCCCAAAGAATCCAACGGTACTCTCGGATTTTCAATCCAAGTCACCACTTAGAAGATATGAATTTTAAAATAAAATTATTTTCACTTAATTGTTTTATTTTCGGAAAAAATAGCATTCTCTAGTGGCCCATGCCAGAAACAGTTTGAATCTGACTAAAAAATCATTCCCCCATGAGTACATTGGTGATCTTGTATTTTTAATATGAGTTACCATTTGTGAGTTATAATCATTTTAAAAATAAAATAATTTATTTAATTATTTTATTTACGATTATGAGAATTTTGGGTTTTCTCACTAGAGGCATGCACCGACTAATCTTAAGTCACGCCTATGGTAAACCCGCCATCTTGAGGGAAACAGTGCCCTCATATTTATGATCTGAGTAACTGTTTAAGAGTTATTCCACTTTCTCAGGAAAACAACTTACGCGCGTTAACATAAGCTTAACAAAACATCGACAGATCATTCCAGGAACTCCGGTCCTCAGAATCGCGCGCCATCAGATTTCCCAGACTTGTAAAATTTCAATTTATTAAATATAATAATTCATGGACATTCCGGGTCATTAAATTCCCCCAGCCTTAGGGCTCTACGTCCCCGTAATCCACAACTCATCTAGGTAAACAAGTGGGGGTACATAGCATGCGTCTGAGCCTCCTGAACCCATGTGCTCTTCTGGAAGTTCCTGTGCTGCCACAGAATGCGCACCAGAGGTATCAACCATCAATGAAGGACCCACTCCTACAAATCCTGAATATCTACTGGAACCTCTGTAAAGGTTTCCCCATCATCGACATCCAGCTCTCCATGGTTGATGACGTGAGAAGGTTCATTCAAGTATGTCCTCAGTTGGGATACGTGGATGACGTCGTGCACCCGGTGAAACTAAGGTGGAAGATCTATGTGGTAAGACACCTCACCAACTATGATGAGGACCTGAAAAGGTCTGATGAATCACAGAGATTACTTGACGCCTCTACCAAATATCCATATACCTCATCGGGGTGAGACTCGTAGGAAGGTGTGGTCGCCATCCTCAAACTCCAAAGGTCTCCATATCCTATCGGAATACAACTTCTTCCTGCTCTATGAAGACTTCATCTGCTCCTTGATGATCTGAACTTCCTCAATTGTAGCCTATACCATCTCTGGTCCAACGATTTTTGACTCCCCTGTGTCATTCTAGCACAAAGGTGATCTGCAAGGTCCCCCATACAATGCCTCAAAAGGTGTCATACCTATTGTGGAGGGATAGCTGTTGTTGTATGAAACACCACAAAAGGTAAGTGATCCTCACAGAAGCCACCCAAGTTGAGGACTCAAGCACACAACATTTCTGTGAGGGTATGAATGGTCTGCTAAGACTTACCATCCATCAGAGGATGGAAGCTGATGCTCAAACGAAGCTGCGTCCCAGAAGCCTCCGGCAACCACTTCCATAGCCAGGAAGTAAAATGTGCATCACGATCCGAAATGATCATCGAGTGTACTCCATGTAACTGGAAAATATTATTCACATATATGCATCACAAGCTCTCTAATGAACCCTATTCTTTGAATGTTAGGAAGTGGGACGACATGGTTACTCTGTTGACAATCAACCAAATCGAGTCATAAACCTTGGATGTACTTGGAAGTCCCGACATGAAGTCCATGGATGTCCCATACCAATTTCACTTTGGGGCCTCTAAAGGCCGAACCAAGCCTGTTGGTACTTGATTCTCCACCTTCACTTGCTGAGAAGTGATCCACTAAGAGACAAACTCTACAACTACTTTCTTTATACCTGGCCACCAGGGTTGTCGTCAAGGGTCCTAGTACATCTTCGCCACTCCAAGATGTACTACAAGAGGGGATGTGTGGAACTCTCTCAAAACATCCACCTGAAGTGACACTGTGGCCATGGTACATCCCCTGAAAAGAATGATGTGCTCCCCACCTTCAAAAACTCCCTTAGGTGCATGTCCTGTGGATATCTGAGCACGTCGTGTCTCGCAGTCACTGTCTCTGTGTTGCACCTCCATGACTCGCTAAAGGAGTGGGGGAGAGACTATAAGAGGCTAATGAAAAGATTATCCTTCTGAATCCACAAAAGGATATCTACAAAGCGGCTAGCTGATATGTCTCCTCACTCTACATATGCAGGAATGTCCTCCTACTGAGTGCATTTGCTACTATGTTACCCTTCCTAGGAGTATAGACTATCTCAAAGTCAACTTATGCTGCCACGAGGGTGAGGTTGGCTGAATCACGAGTGATGTGCTGTACCCTCCTATATATGAGTTTATCTTGTGCTTCCTGGGTTTCCTTTTTCACCGACCAAGGAAAACCCTCTTCCAACGTTGTAGATAAACTACAACGTCTTTGGATAATAAAGTCAATATGTTTGTGAACTGTGGATGTCAAGTCCAAACCCAAACTAACATCGTAAGTCCTCGACACTTCCACCAAGAGGTTCTAACCGAAACTCTCACCTCAGGGGTAAGATCACACCATCCACATAAGTGTGCTTATCGAGTCTCCTCCCAATGGTGTCTCCATACATGAGGGTCAAGTCAATGGTTTAACCAGAAACTCTAGGTCATTGACATGATTTGTGGAAGGAAGGATTGATTGGTAAATATGTCTATTGATATGGCAGCTAGTAGTAGACATAGACTGTACCTCGAATCAATCCTAAAGAACTTGGTTTGCAATCCTTGACCACATGAAACTACTCTCTTCCCTTGTACTATATCTCGTTGAGCCTGGCAGGGGCCACCATGAAAACGGGTGGTGGTTGTAACATGTCGAAAAGTACACCACCTCATACTGCTCTCCTAGCTATGCTTCCATGTCTGATGCCCTGCAGAATCATCTGTCCCTAACACTTCTTCTTCCCAAAACATTTTACATTACCAAGTCTCTGATACTATCTCCTAATTCCCTTTTATCCACTTCTAACATTCACAGGCTATATCTGCTCATCCATTGAACATTCAACCAAAAATGATTTCCCTAGCACCCTAACATAAGTAGGAATTCATAGAGGAATATTAATGGCTCAGATCTCTTTTAAACACACCTCGCTTGGATGTTCGAGCCATGAAGCACTGATGGTACTGCATTCATCGAGTACCAGGAAAGATTGGTACTTCTCGATGAATACTCATCAATGACATGTCGTCCTGACGAAGCTATAGAAGTTCTAGAGAACTCTAAGCCACCTCCTCGAGCCAGTCCTCAGCCACCTCTGAGTCGGGAACACCTCGGAACATGAGGGGTAGTTGATGTAGAAATATTTGTAAGTCAATAAGCCTACATTTTTCCTCTACTGGTACTACCGGTTGTGACTATTGACCAAAAGGTAGTGATATAGCTGTCACACGACCCGAAGGTACTATCTCGAACAATGGTCCAGGTACCAAAGCCTCATCACTAAGAGAACCATCCTCATGGTCACTCACTAAAAAAAGACTAGTAGCTAAGATCATTTTCGGCTCTACTAGTGTCTCAACAAGATGGTAAACTCTAGTAATCACCTCCAACCATCCCTCACCTGCATGGGAATATATCTCGCCTAGAAACCTCAGAGGCCTCTTCTACTGGAACTCATGAAACACGCTCAATTGGTTTGCACCGTCCACCAGTGTGGTTGGTGGTATCTACATCCCAATGGGTGGTGGTGCTGTTGGTACAGCACCCTAAGGTTCCAACATAGTAAGATGGACCTACACCGGAGCCTCGTCGCTCAGTGGGTTGTCAGTGCGTACAACTCTCAGAACTCTAATTGGATGTCTGCGTGGAGACATCCTGAATGAAAAATATGTGACATGGTAAAAATATTATATGTAGTGAGATGACCGGGTGAGATGACATAAGAATTCCCAAATAAACCACACTCACAATTAGTGTTTTTATTCACTGAGTAGGAAATCATAAGTCAGGCTCTTGGTGTATGGATACGTCAGCCAACGCGCCAACACTGGACTCCCTGAACTGAAAACCGCACTCACTACACATAACACTATTGCTTCACAAAAAATATCAAAGTCCTAAGACATGCAGTAGAACTGACTCCTTAGATACCAATTTTTCAGGACCTCTCCTTCGGGGCCCATGTTGTGACTACCCCAAGCCCGCCTTTCATTGGTCAGGGACTGGTGATTAGCACCAAAGGCATAATTCCCTAAAATTGGGAAGACATTTCCTTTATAACCTGTAAACACACACAACAAGATACGAAAATGAGTATATTGTATAACCAACAAGTGATTACAGTGAGTAAAAAAGAGCCACAATACAAGCCCATGTGGAAAGTACAAGAAACTGAAAGAACATTTAGAACTATGAAAAAAGTACAAACAGCTATTGGGTCATCCTCCAAGGTTCCTACCTGAAGGGTATGTAAAAATCGCCTCCTAAGCACTCCATGTCTTTCTGTCTCCTATATGTACTGACCCACCGTATGGTCCACCTCCAGGTATCGTCCATTCCTGGTACTCTCAGCCTCAGTCATCGATGTCATTCGTCTACATCCAACACAATGAGGTGCGGGCATAGCCTGTGCAAGGGTGAGTATAGTGATACTCATTTGGGACCCCGAGACCCTCAAGGTCTCACAAAATCTGACTAGGATAAACCAAAAATTATGAAATCCATAGATAACCTCACATAGGTATATCCCCATACATATACCTAAGTTATCAAGTGATTCTTCTCAATCATGAAGAAAACATAAAAGTTACTGACTCAGCTCAACCTGGAGTTTATTATAGGGTTAGTAACATTCCGAACTCATGTCTACTGTAGAACTCATCCTCTATTGAGTACAGTGGGTCCGCCACATCAAAAAAAGGTTATTACCACTAACCATGGTCTGCTGAGGTACTCCTCTAGTCGAGTATCATGGGTCTGCTGCGTCACACAGAGGCACTCCCTACTGTGGGTCTGCCGCCACACCCAGGCGTTCCCCCCAAAGCCAGTATAGGTACTCCTCCTATCGAGTACCATGGGTCTACCACATCACCAATTGTAATCCCTCACCGTGGGTATCCTTCCATAACCAGGTGATCCCCACTAGGCCAATCGAGTCACTCCGATTCAAACAGTCAGCAATTGTCAAGTCTCATCCAGCTACAAGGTTCCTACACAAAAGCTCGCTCATCTCTGGAAGATCTGCTCCACAAGCTATTGTTCTATTCTCAAGTTCCACTAAGTCCCAATAAGAAGTATTAATATGGTCCGTCACGTCATAGGGGTCTCAACCCAACAGACGGCTCGTCAATTGGATGCCCGGTCTGTAAGTTATTAACCTTTTAGTCCCCAGGGTCCCGACATGATTCGTGCATGATCCGACCTGACCGAATCTCAACTCTACCCAAAAATTTAGTGGGGTATACTCAAAGGGACTGTCACACTCCATGATTTTGCAGTGCTGCTGATAGTTCATCAAATGGATGTCTGGTGCCAAGGATATGGCCGAAGGAGCGTAAATGGGTCGTAGTGGGTCCGGGTTCGGTCCGACCCGGTCAGACCAACGCGGCCCATTCGGTTCGGCCCGAACCACTGGGCCCCACCTAGTAGGTCGCGATGGGCCACAGAGAGTTGGGAGGGCATGGGTCGGTCGCGATGCCACGGACCAGCCACCAGTCGGCACGACGGTGGCTCGGCCCTGAGGGCTCCATGTGGGAGACTCAGCTCGGAGGTCACCATGAAGGCATGGGTCAGATCGGTCGGGGTACCGTGACTGGCGCGGGATGCCGGGTCGGCTAGGGTGCCGCGAGGGGCGCGAGAGGCCCGCTCGACCGGGGCGTCGTGATAGGCATGGGATGCCGGTGCGGTTGGGGCGTCGCGAGGGGCGCAAGAGGCCTAGAGGTAGTAGGCTGGCATGGAGAGGGCGACCCGGGAAGGCACAGCCAGGCCAGTAGTTGGTTCAGCCAGGAGGCCAGGGTGGCTGGGGCCGGTGCGTCCGGTGGACGGCGCGGCCAGGGCAGCTCGGCCCGGTCTGAGGCAGCTCGGCCAGAAGGGCGGAGACAACCGGGGCGGTTTGTCCTGGGCGCCGCAAAGGGGCAAGGCTGGTTCGGTCGACGGTGGGGTGCAATGTTGCGGGGGTGGTGCGAGTCGCGAAGCTCGTGGGCAGCAGAACCATTTCCTTCATTGCCTACGTCATCATTAACACATTCGTCCATCCCTAAGAGCACCACAAAAGAGAACGATGGAGGGTTCGGGCCATATTGGTTGGGTTCGCACCCTCCACATTTAGGGTGGTAGTATATGTCTCTCTAGAATGTAGCACAAAAAACCCTCTCACTATGATTAATCCCAAAACCCACAAAAAGGGAACATATGTGGATCAACTAGATAGAAGTTGATCTGTGTTCTTCGTTTTAGAAGGAAAGATTCACGGGAATATAAAATCACTCACAATAATCCGCTACCTTGTTCGTTGTTGGTTGACATTAGTGCGAGATGATGGACTTGGATTCATTGTAGACAAACACGTCCTATGTTGGAGGATGTTACAAGGAAGAAATTTGATGTTGAGGTCGTTCTTCATAGTCGAAGGCGTTCCTCATCGGTATTTTTTGTTGGTGGAGCGTTCTTCATTGGAGAGCGTAATCCTCATAGTGTTGGGTGTCGCGTCAGATTCCCAATACTTGTTCTCTTGATGAAGTCATCCCATAACCTCCTCCCAAGATCCATATATATAATAGGGGGTGAATGTAATAATCATGGATTTATGACGGTTCATTTATTGGGAACCTTCCTAAATTCCGATGACGATGTTACTTAATTAAAAAAGGTGGTCAAGCCAATTAATTTACGTTGGCTCAAATAATGGTAGTGCATTGGCATAATTAATGTGGATTTAGCTCAAGAGGCTCCTCCACATTAATGATGGAGTTGAGAGGTTTCCCACTCATTAAAAGTGTAGTTGGGAGGTTCAGGCCTTGGGTGGTCCCCACCACCATAACCTCTCTTGGGAGTTTAGGGTCTGGTGGTCCCCACCACCATAACCCCTCATGAGAGGTTGGGGTCTGGTGGTCCCCACTTCCAAACGTCTACAAGGAGGTTTAGTTCAGGTGGAACCCACCTCCCAACACCCACATGGGTGTTGCAAATCAAAATAAAGTGTCACTCACTTTTATTTTAATTTTTTTCTTTCTTGAAAAACACAGAAACTAACTTTCACCCACGACAATCTATCATTAAGGTGAATGTATCCTTAAGTGTATATTGGCGCTCCAAGTTCAACGGTGCCCTCAGATTTTAATTCCAAGCATCAGTGCAAAATTTACAAAACGCCACTCGTGCTTTTACTGAACATACCCAAAAAAATGTTCGGAAAATTATTATCAGTCACCCTCGACCCGCGCCAGTCGAGGATATTCTATGCCTAGGTGCAACACACCCCAACGAACCCAATGGTAATCACATATTTTCAATCCGAGTTACTGTTTAGAGGTTTTGAATTTTACAATAAAATAATTGCCACTTAATTATTTTATTTGCGGCCAAAAACTAACATTCTCTAGTGTCATGCGCTGGCCAAAGTTAGTATCTACATAGAGAAATCATACCCTCAAGAGTTCAATGGTGGTCTCATATTTTTAATCCGAGTTACCATTCGTGAGTTTTGAGCATTTGAAAAATAAAATAATTTATTTAATTATTTAATTTACGATTATGCCATTTTTGGGTTTTCTCACAAGAGGCCCGTGCCAACTAATCTTGTATTGCGCCTGGGGTAAACACGCCATCCTGAGCACAACGGTTCCCTCTAATGTCTGATACGAGTAACCATTGAAGAGTTATTCTACTTTTCTAAGAAAACTACTTATGCACATTAACATAAGATTAACAAAACATCGACAGATCATTCCAGGAACTTCGGGGATCGGAATCGCGCGCCGTCCATTTTCATGGAGTCATAAAATTCCCATTTATTAAAAAAATCATGGACATTCTGGGTCTTTACATGACACCTGATTCTATACATGTGCAAGGAGGAAGATGAATCTTATTTAGCTCCATCATCTCAAGTGCGGATATTGTTTCCCAAAGAGAACGCGTATTTGGTTCATATAATTGAGTCTATGGAGGCATCCATCTTGAAGACATGCCTATTGTGGGGGAATTTGATGAAGTGTTTCCCAAGGAATTAAATTACCTTCATCCTAAATGATATGTTGAATTCTCAGTTGATCATATACTAGGGGAGTTGTCAATATCCATGATTTCGTATAAAATGGCTATTGTGGAGCTTGGGAAGTTGAATAAATAACATTAAGCAAATCTCGATAAAGGGTGTATAGGCCTAGGTTCTTCACCATGGGTTGCACCAGTCCTTTTCATCATGAAGAATTATGGGTCAATATGACTTTGCATCAATTATCATGAGCATAACAAAATCACAATAAAGAATAGGTATCCCCTCCCACGAATTGATGACATGTTCAATCAGTTGTGTGGAGAACAATACTTCTAGAAAGTAGATTTGTGGTCAGGATATTATCCAGTAAGTATATAGAAGGAAGATATACCCAAGACTACATTTCATACAAGATACATGTACTATGAATTAATTTTAATGTATGTTGGAATCACTAATGATCTAGAAATCATCATGCACATGATGAATATAGCCTTTAGAGATTACCTCAACAAATTTTTGGTAGTATCTATAGATGATATTCTAATATACTCCAAAACCATGGAGGATCATGATGAGCATCTAAAAACTTGTCTAGAGACCAAGCGAATGGAGAAGCTCTATGCAATGTAAAGAAAATGTGAGTTCGGGTTTAAGGTGATCTCATTCTTGGGCCATATCATCACATGTAATGTGATATCTATGGATCCCTACAAGAAAGACGCAATAGAGGGATGGCCCAGGCCAACATCAGTAACAGATACCTGTAGATTTTTTGGGTTAGCTAGATATTATTGATGATTTGTGAGAAATTTCTCAGGAATTTCCTACCCTCTTACAAAGATAAATATTAAGGGAGTAATGTTTTCATGGAGTGATGAATGTAAAGAACGCTTCGAGGAGTTTAAAAGGAGGCTAATCACTGCGCCCGTTGTCACTTTACCCAAAAATGGAGAACTTTTTGTGGTATTCAGTGATTCTTCGTAGAAGGTCCTGGGAAGTGTGTTGATGAAAAATTATGAAGTCATTAGATATATATTCACACAGAAGGTGATGAACATGCGCCAATGAATATGGTTATAGCTGATCAAAGTCTATGACTGCTCAATCCATTAGCACTCTAGGAAAGAGAACAAGGTGGTGAATGCTCTAAGTAGAAAGGACCCAACGATTCTATCATAGATGAGAATTAATAAAGATTCAATCTTCTTAGATTTTATTAGTATATAAATGAGAATCATAATGAAATGAAAATCATTAATCCTTTCAAAAATTATTTCTCAATAATATTTTTTTGAATGGTTAATATATTCTCAAAAGGATTATGTGGGAATTTTTAGAATGTGGAAGCTTTCAGAAAATGGAAATCCACATATTCCAATGTCAATGAAGAATGAATTGTAAGATTTGGGGAAATACTATGTGTTACCTCATTTTTGGTGATGAATAAGGGACTTTTTGGATGATGCACATAGTTTAAATTTCTCTATTCACCAAAGAAACACAATGATATATCTAGATCTCCGAAAGCATTATTGGTGGGATAATATTAAGAATGAGATAACTGAATTTATATCGAAGTGCATGGGGTGTCATAATGTGAAGGTAAAGAGGCGGAAGACTAAGGGGATGATGAATCCATTTCCCATACCAGCATGGAAATATGAGAACTTCACCATTGAATTTTTCACTGGACATCTGAAGACATCCAAATGCAACAATGAAATCTCGGTTGTTGTGTATTATCGTACAAAGACTTCAAACTTCATTGGAAATCAGGAGGATTTATCTTTGGATCAAGTAGCACTGCTATATATCAGAGAATTTGTAAGTCTATTTGGAGTTCAACTATCTATTGTAACTGATCGATATCCATGATTCACCTATATGTTTTGGAAGAGTCTTAAACAAGCTTTGTCTACTGAACTGAACATTAGTATGACCTATCATTTGATGGCCAATCCTTGCGAACTATACAGAAACATCAATATATGTTAAGATCATGTTAAATGGACTTTAAAATATGATGGGCTCAACAACTTCCTCTTGTTGAATTCACCTATAATAACAGTTTCCACTCCAGCATCCAAATGGAACCTTATGAAGACATTTGTGGGAAGAGGTGCATAACACTATCATGTTGGGATGAAGTCGGTGATCATAAGCTTATAGGACAATAAATGGTCGAAGAAAAGGTGGGGAAGTTGAAAACCATTATGTACCATATATGGGTAGCACAAATCCGACAAAAGAGTTATGTAGATAACTGTTGATTATACCTTGAATTTAAAGTTGGAGAAATGGTATTTCTACGCATATCTCTTTGGAAGAAGGTCATGAGGTTCTGAAAGATAAGGATGTTAAGTCCTAGGTACATCAGTCCCATTAAGATTCTTGATCATGTCATGGTTGTGGCCTATTGAAAATACTTCCACCTACCATGGCCCAAGTACATGATTTCATTCATGTATCCTTTTTAAGGAATTAGAAACCAGACCCATCACATGAACTCTCTTTAGAGGTAGTACAGTTAGAGGTTGATAATTTATTATGAGGAGAAACCTATAAAGATCATAGATCGTAGATAAAAAGTTTTATCAAATAAGGAAATTCCTCTCATCAAGGTGTTATGGAAAAACCACAAGTTTGAAGAAGTGGTGTGGGAATTGGACTAAGTAATGAAGCAAAGTTAACCACATCTTTTTTATTATGGGAAAAAGAAATTTTGAGGGTGAAATTTCATATGTTTGGAAGATTTTAATGACCTAAACATTCATTAATGAAAATTCCCCTTTCTCTAATTAAATGTCTTATTTTTCTTATATTAAATTTTAACTACATTGGTTTTATGATTCTAGAATTTTAAATACCATTAATAATTGTGATTTTTTCTAATATAGCCGTTGAAAAGTGATCACATGATTAGAAAATATATAGGGCTTTAACAAATCCAATTGAATCATATAATGGAAGAGATGGTCTCATCCAGTAGACTTTCCCCATATGAAGCCCATTTTTCGGTGCTCGGAAAAATAGGTGGAATCATTGGGCTTCACTCTTGAACAAGCCCAAGCCGAGCTTGAACACATTAATCCTATGTGGAATCAACTAAGAAAGAAGTATACGTAAAAATGAGATTACCCCCTGAGCGATGTTATCTCAGCGACCCCAACAGTGTGTCACCATCGCGCACCATACCCTAAGGTTTTATGCGGGTGTTTTAAGGGGTTATGTAACAAGACCCTTGTACTACGATTATGTATATTATTCGTTTATGGAGAATATACATTCTTTTTATTATTGTTACTTTGTAAATAGTTTTTAAACCACAGATAGTATATTTAGTTAATTTTCAACTAAGAAATCCATTTTGATGAATTAATGAATATTTGAATAAAATAGTATTTAAATAATATTTTATTATTATTATTAAATTCATTTTTATAAAATATAAATGATCGTCTAATATTATGAATGAAATTGTAATTTTTTTAGGTTTGAATTATGTTTTTGTCAAAACCCTTAATTTTTTTAAAATGTTGTTTTTTATATTAAAAGAAAAAATCCACATATTTACAAAATTATTTTGATAAAATGAACATTGTTTTTGTAATCATGACCTTGATATTATCCCATTGTGAATTTTTCCTAGTTTCTTGAGGTAGTCAAATTTTTGGGATAAAATTAAATACCGTTTAAATATATAATGTGTTTTATGACATCATAATGACTTCATGGTTATGTAATAAAATGCTATAAAAATTATTTTCGGACATTTTATGTTTTACCATTAAAATAATGTGATTTTATATTTGTTTGATTTATTTTAAAAATAATTCATAGACCCTCCAGGACTTATAAAACATTTTGTCTTTTTAAATTGTTTTCCATGAGAGTGTGACTCACCTCCACATATGAAACGATATTATTTTAAGAAGTTCAGAAATTGTCCTTAATAAAAAATTTATTCACTCCCCTTGGTAAAAAAGTATTGGAAAAAACATGGGTTGGTATGTAGTTTTGATTAGTTTATTGTGTTGTGTCTCAAACCTAAATAATAAAGAATTCCTCCTCTGTTCCTATATAAACCAGCCAAAACACCAACTTCCACTTCTAAAAAATCTTTTGGAGATCATCCAACCTCTTAAATCCTCTCTCTTGAATCATCACCAGTCACCCCTATCTTCCATGATAGTTCTTTGAAGCCTCTCCCAGGCCTTTGGGATCACACATCCATGTAAAAGATTTCTACCTTTCTCTTTTTATCCATGTTTCATAATATTGTTATGCCATTTTATTTTCAATTATAAATGTTAGGGTATGATTTTTCACCTCTCCCATACAATCCTATTAATTTTTAAATGATGATATACCCCATTACCTCTCAATGGTTCCTTCCATATATACCTGTTGCCGTGCAGAAATTCTGTAATGAATTTCTCTCTCCTCATTTACATTCATGAAATTATTTTGTATTACGAATCTAAATTCCATTAATTATGTTGGGACAGATATCTATTTGACACCCCATACTTTCCATTTCATGTAAATATTATGAGAAAACCCTTTATCTCTCATAAAACATTTTTATGAATATTTATGTCATGCCTTTATGCTGCCGAAATTGCACCAAAATTTTCCAAGCCAAAATCATTGTGTAGTGAATACCATGCCCATTACTATATAATGGGTATTAATCTTTATGCACATCTACATATTGCTGTAAAATTTCATTTATGGATTCCATATTCCTTAATCGTGGAATAAATTATGATGTTTTTGGAATTCATATTCTATGATCTTGTGGCACACCTATGCATGAAATGAAATGTTTAAGAAGGGTGCTCCCTGATAGCGCTCCAATGCATTGGGTACAATATAGTATCATGATACGTCATATGAAATGAGTGTTGACTCATGATAATTCATGTACAAAAATGTATTACTTGTGCTTTATGTGCAATGTGGATTGACTCATGCTCCATGGAAAATGAGCCTTGACTCTTGCTAATTCAATGTAATGTGTTGTTTCCACATCTCCATATTATGATTTTCATGATTTTTCATGCCTTTATGGTCATGTTTCTATTGTGCTCCATTGATATTCCTATTTCCTAAAATTTATTGTGATCTTCATGTTTTTTCTTTTGTACTCACTTACTGGGATTTATAACTTACCATATTTTTATTCATGTTCTCAGGTTATCCAATGAAATGCTAATTACGAGGGAATGTAGTGGCAATGTAAAAGAAGTTTTCAATAAGATGTTGTGTTCTATGCTTTAAGTTGTTATGTAATGTTCATAAGACCTAAATAAACTAGAACACTTGATATTCTATGTTTCGTAAAGTGAAGGTTTTTGTAATAAATTAGGTTTATGTAGGTAATAAAGAGTATGATGGTTAGAAATTTAATCAGTGAAACTTTTTCACTTTGGAAACTCATTTTCAAATTACATCACTCAGATTTATTTTTAATTTCTTTTTTCTAGGGAATTATTTATTATATTGATAAATAAACACCATATTTTTACTCACAATATAACAATATAGTAATTAGGCCACGTTTATTTTTGGAAAATATTAATTTTGCCATAAGTAAATTTTTTTACCCTAGTTAAGGGTAAATCAAGTATATAAATGTAAAAATGATACTAAAAATATTAGAAAACCCCATATACACATTACCAAATGACATTTTATGATGTTAATTATACCAGTAAAACATCATATTCAAAATCTACCTATTTAATGGAAACGTGTCCACGAAAATAATTTATATATTATTATAATAAATGAGAGTGAAAATTTGTCAAAATCATACTTTTAATAAGTTTAACATTTAAAATATGGTGATAAATATAAAATATTTTAGTATATATATTTTATTATTAAATATTAATGTATTATATACCTTATAAATTTTTTGAAAAAAAATTAGTGAATAATTAATTTCCAAAAATAATTTCGCAATGATGAGGCATTGATTATTCAATTAATGAAAAAATAAAATAAATTATATAATAAATATAAAAAGAAAAATAATTTTACCTAATTAGTGTGCTATGTGAATTTATTAGTTTAATATAAAATTTTAAGGGTCTATTAAGTTATTTTTTTTGATGTCATATTATTTTATTTATTTTCATAAATTCAATGTAATGAATAGTTTCAAAATTGATAGTAATGATATTTTAGGAAAATAAATATTTAATTAATTTATTTAAAAATAATTATAAAAAAATATAAAAAAAAGTAATAAATTATGATTTAAAATATCATAAATTGACCATTTATGGTACAATTTAAATATATCATTAATACTCTGAAATTTTACGTTCAAAAAATGATGTTTCCATAGTAAAAAAAATAAAATAGGTTACTTAAAGGCTAATCAAAATGATAAGGTTTAAAATGACACCAAAAATATTATAAAATTTACGGTCTGATTATATAAATACCATATACAACAATATATTCTAATACTATAACATTTTGAGGTTTTTTATTTGATATTTTATTTATTATAAATTAATAATGTGATAAATTCCAACAGTTCCCCACCCCTCTCTCATAGAAGTAAATCTCCTTGTATATATTATTAACAATCCAAAACCGATTTAAATCTTACAAAAACAATTAAATCTCCTCCAAAAATCACTTACATCATCCTATAATCCTTACTTTCAGTATAATTCCAATAAAAAAAATCATTTTGTTCAAATTCAATGGAGATACCCAATGAAAATGATAACATTCACCAAAAAATGTTTTTATAATATTTCTTCCATAAACTCAATAAATTATAATTATTTATTGTTCATATAATCAAATATTTGTCCATAATATACATAGATATTTTTATAATATTTTTTATACATACACTGACATACACATCCATCAAATGGGACCCACAGTCATCATTCATGTGTAAGGCCAACTACCACCTCACAAACTGATGTCATTCGTTCTTCCATTAACATAGTTCAATGATATGAATAAATATCTAAATTTTATTTTTATATAATATATATGATATTAATTATGTATCTATGCTTCTATATTATTTATATAACACATAAAAAAAATATTTCCATTTTGTGTAATTGTGCTAACATCATTTATGGATGCATGGACTTCCGCCTCCTCAAAACGATGTGATTCATTCACAAATTACTTGGAATGTATTAATAATGGTTTAAGAGAACATATATGATATATATGGTCTAAAAATATTAATGGAATTATATATTTTACATAAATTATTTTAAAAAAAATATGAAAAAAATTGAAATAACAATAATGCGTACGTACGATCTACCGTCTCCATGAACAATGTATTTTATTTTCTTATTAATTTTTTATAGAATATTATATATTCATATATATAGAATATATATGATTTTTTATATCATATTTATAATTATTATGATAATTAAATCATCATATAGCTATGAATAAAATAATATATATAACAAATTAAAACAGCAGTGGATATTGCCTGAAACATAACATTAACTTGGAATTATTAATTAAAAAGAAATATAAAGTCATAATAAATTCATATATTATATTTGATATAAAAAATGTTTCTATAATTGATATATTATAAACTTATATTTATTATAAGGTAATTTTATAAGATTTTGAATATATTCAAGACATAAAGAAATGAATTTCTTATCTCGCTTTGTTTCTATGAAATATATTCTATAATCACCAATTACTATTGTTATGTTATGTATATACTAACCTACAAAATTTTACATATTGAATTTACGTTATTTAATGATATTCTATGTTTCAATTGATCTTATTATTTCAATGAGATGATAATTCTAATGTTACCCTAGAAGTAATGGGGTTTCTAGTCTATATTTATTTTTCAAGACTTATAACATATTCACCCATCAGTACTTTTATGAATTGTATATTATTACCACGAATGTAATATATGATCCTTATCAATATATTTATGGGTATTTACAGATCCATTTTATGTTATATATTTCATATATATTATTGTTCAAAAGATAAAAAATTGGCCAGGAAATGTTTTCCCAATTTTCGTTATTTAAGACACATGTTATTTTGTACACCTATATTTGTTTACAAGGGTTATATAATACCAATTGATAAGTTGTATCGTGAATATTTCTATTTTCTTTATATTATAAAATTCATGTTATTTTATTCTCTCTTTATTTTAAATTAGTATTACCTTCAAAAATAATGTTTTCTAAACATAGTAAAAAGTGTATTGAATTATATTTTATGAATTTTATATGAAATGGGTTTTTGATATGTTTAAAATGATTTCATTTATTACATTATATGATTCCAACGTTTTTTTAATGAAAAATGTTTGTTAATTTTTTATGATTATAAATGTATTTTTTAAATAGGAATGGTTATATTTCTCAAGTAATTTTTTAGAAAGATCATTCAAAATTAATTTTCATCTATAATAGAATATATTGGTTATAGACATGCCTTACTGGGAATTTCAACCAAGGATACTATTCATATTTTTTCACTGAATGGTTTATTTTTTATATGAATATAAATACTTTCAATGATATTGTCTATCATGAAATATTTATCAAACTAATTTCTTTTCGTGATTTATGATACGAGTAATTATTTATGTTCTTGAAGAACACATATGTATGGTTTTCAGTATTGATGGGTGGGACATATATCTATGTCTGTATCATTGGGTAATGATTTATATATCATGAGATATATAGGGTTGGAATGGGGAGTGAACACAGTTCATTAAAGGAATTTGTCTCCTAATATGGTATGGGCGGTGAACCTTCACTTATATGATGGTCATGGGAGTTAACCATGATCTAAAATATGGTATGGGTAGTGAACCTATACTACCATGATTGTCTTTGCTATTATTCCATATCTATCATGGACATAATTTTATATGCATCTGTTTCTGTGACAATATCATATATTGTTACTATATTATGATTTCATGGATTAAGCCCTTGATTTCATTATTATTCTTGTATTATGAACTACCAATATTTGTTCCATTAATCATGTATATGTTCTTTGATATACGTCTTATGATCATTTAATTTTAGGCTCACGTTCCCATACCCTTGTGTTCTTGATTTTGCTTATCTATCTCCCTTGTTTCCCTTACTAAGAATCGCATCTCAATTTCTTCTTATGTTTTCATTACCCAATGTTGTAAATAATTGTTTTACATAGGGTTACTAATGGGGAAGATAATTATGGGATATATTGAGGATCATTTTTTAAATTATAATAATGTGTTCTATGTTTCAAAAAGAACTAAACTTTTATAGTACCTAGGAATGTGTTTCTGTAATGTAGTGAATATTCATCTAAAAATTGTAATATCCAAATACTATAATCCTGGGTCATTATTAATTGAATGATATTAATATCATACACATTATGGAGTGCACGTTTGATATCTTATTTGATGGTATTAATCTAATTATATTAATGGTAATGGTTTATCTAAAAAATAATATGATTTATTGGTTTCATGTGTTATCCAGAAAGTGATATAATTACTCATGTAATATGGATTCAATGGGTTGAAAGACAATAAGTGAATGATAGAAAAAATAATGGATAATGGTAAAATCGTAAAGAAGGATATTCTAACATATCATTACCGTGGAAATAATTTCCTTTAATAATTCTAGAAGGGATTGTGAGTCTGACATAAGTTATTAAAAAATTTCATCATGAAATAATTGAAGGGGATAAAGAAATTCTATTTTTTTGTTTTTCAACATTAAGTATATGGGGAACTATGCAAATTAATTCTCTCAGCACAAGGGAAATATAACATAAAAGATGAAATGGGATAATGTTAAAGCTAATGATACTACATGAAAGGAAAATGAATGATTAATATAATAATGGTTGGATTCAGGAATTATGTCATTTGATTATTTACCAGTGATATAATTTTTAAAATAATACTAAAATATATACATATTTAATTACAGTACTATTTTTATTTGGATTTTAAAGCATTTATTTATTGTTATCTTAAAAAAGTAAAAATGATTCAGCACTAGGTAGAAATATTTGTAAAACACATGATTGATTGAATAATGACCCTTAATGTTCTATTTGTGATAATATAACGATTTTGGAATTACAAGTAATTGATAAGTATTATGTAAATGGGTTGGTATTTTTTTCTCTTATAAATAATTAACGGTTTTTTTAAAAACAGTTTTATACTATCGTTAATGGTGTTTAAAATTTTTTGATTTACGAAATATATACAACTAATTTTGTTTTATTTAATTAATAAGGAAGAATGCATGTTTTCAATAATATGTTGTGTAAATTCATGTTTATACAATATTTTAGTGAAATAAATGATTAATGTATTGACATGGTTGGTATGTGAGGATTTTGATATATTCCCTTTTGATTTAAGATTAATGAATGATTGAATTTTTAAATTCACTTACAATATTTCAATTTTTTTAATAGTGTATTTTGGAAGGGACATAATGTTAAAAATTTATGAAATGGTTTAACATGATTTAAGGACAAGGTTTTACAGATTAATGTATTACTTCACCCTGTGACGAAACATATGCTAATAGATAATGTTGAAATATTTTTCCCGAAAACCAAATGATAATGTTGTTCTTATGTAATAGAAATGTGTCACGTAAGTATATTACCCTATATTAATAGAAAGTGAAAGAATATGTCAAATATTGTAAAATGATCATGAACTAACAAGGTTACCCTAATACTGTAATTTATATTGAACATATGGTCCTGTAGATCATAACATTTTTATGTATTTAAGACCCTTAAATTTAAATTGATCAATAAATTCCTTGTGATCTAGGAACTCAATCTCTCTAAATCATTATTTGGTTTCTTTTTTTCCCTTTCATGACTATGTTTTTATTTCCCACTTGTGATCTCCGACTCAGAAACATAGTTATGTGATTATGGTAGAGGACATTTATATTTCCTTTCCAATAATATAAGAGGATGTTTTATTAAACATTTTATGATGGGGGTTTTTCAACCAGTTAAGTTTCAAAAATCAAAACACATACTACTGAGATCAATATTAAATTTCCATCACATAATTTAATTAATGATGGTATAATGTAACACCCCAAAATTTTAAAATTAAAACATTTTATTACTTAGAGTATATGAGACATAACACCAATAGTATTTTTCAATATACCATCTTGATAACATAAATTATATTTATACTTTTATAAAATTTCAATCTATGATATATAGTGTGTTTCGCACAACACTGAGTTATATTTCCAGATAC
The DNA here is from genome assembly GCA_963277665.1 of Viscum album. NCBI lineage: Eukaryota > Viridiplantae > Streptophyta > Magnoliopsida > Santalales > Viscaceae > Viscum > Viscum album. Next base: position 326,755,602 of record OY728156.1, read on the forward strand.
AAAATGATTACTTTCGTTGATAACATGAATTTCACACAAGACCATGTCTTTCAAAAATAATATAAATGTTATTATTTTGGGTTGAAAATTAACTCATATAAATTAAATAAGTAATTATTAATAATATTTAAAATATTATTAAATATATTTCTAATGTCATTAGATCTTAATTAATTAAATATATATATATATATACAAATTGAATATAAATGTCTTATTTTTAAAAATAAAACTATTATTATTCCCCAAGGGTGTTTTATACTAATAAACTGAATATATTTTTATTTGTGAATGATATTAATTAAATTTATAAAATATAAAATCAATAAATTTGTTTTTGGAATTCATCAAATATATTCTATATTCCTAAGATAATAACAAATTAAATTTTATGTATAAAAAGGTGTATTATTCTAACCAATGTTTTTCTGGATTTTAATTCCGAATTTGTTTTAAAAACATTTTTAACACTTCTATAAATTATATATGGATAAATAACCTTAATTTAAGAAATAATAAAATCAAAATTAACTTTTTAATAATTTTTATATTTTTATGAGATGTTTCATTTTTTGATGATTAGTAAAAAAATATAAATTTAATTTGAAAACTGAAATATCATCTAAATAATGAATTATGATAAATTAAATTTTCAATTTGATTGGATGTTAATATAGATCAATTATAAATATATTAATCCAATTTTATTCTTTAAAGTCATTTTCATTTTTAATTCATATACTAATACATAGCAACCATTTGACTATTTTCACATTAAAAACCCCCTTTTTCATCATACTTACGAGAATTATTTTTAATTAATTTCTACCGCTTATATAAATTGAATTTATAAATATTTATTCCCAATTTTTTATGATAATAATTTATATTTTATAATAATGTTAAATTTATTTTTTACCTAATGTTTTAGTGAATGTAGGAAACATTAATTAAAACATTTAATAGAAGAATGACTTCACCAAGAAAATAAACATTAAAATAAAAGAGAAAATGAACATAATACATGCATAATGATAATATGGTAGAATTATTTAGGCCATATAACTTCATTTATAAGTATTTGTTCATTAATTAATACTCTTGAAAAGGTAAAAAATTGAGATGAATTCCCTATTTTAAAAATTTACACGTTTTGCCCCCACAACCCTAATAAAAAGCATCCCCCTATCACCCACAATCATTCCTCTCAAACAATTGAGGTTCATCTAATATATGAAAAATTCATTTCCAAAAATCAAGAAACTCTAATTATAATCCTTATGTTGGGAATAAATCCAAATTAGGAAGGCATTACTGAGAAAATAAAGATGATACCTAGAAAAGAAGTAATATTCTTCTAAAATAATTTTCTTTTTATTTCAATATCCATCACCTTCCATTTAAATTACACAATTATTATATACCAAACTAAATCTCATAAATAAATGGATATTTTTTACGATATGGTTTTTGTCTACAAATTTTCAAACATCCTCAAAATTTGATACACAATCATATTTCATTTGTATGGTGGACTACCGCCTCACGAACTGAGGTTGTTTCTTCTTCCATTACCTCCTTTCATGGAAGGTCATAATGATAGAAACAATGCTATGATATGATATATATGATACATATGATTTATTTTTTACTATTTTATTCTTATATAATATATACCTTCATGATTTCCTTTTTATGGAAATACAACATCGTTGTTCATGTGTACAATGAAATATAACCTCGTGAAGCGATGTGATTCATTCACGAATGAAATGGAATGTATTAAGGAAGGTTTTAATAAAAATAGTTGATATATAGGACATAATTGTTACACTATGCTGGTAATATATAAATGTATTGTTTTCCTTCATTTCATTAATTTTTCATTGAAATGGAAACAACGTTAATGCATACATGCGGCCTACCGTCTCCATGAACGGTGTATTTCATTTCATATCATGAAATATTTTAAGAAACTCTAAATAAATATATAAAAAATAAATATAATATTAATTAATATTATAAATTTTATATATTATTATATTTTTCTCGATGTTATAAGAACATGAATTAACAAGTGGAAACATATTCGAAAAACAAGACAATTAACACCTAAAATAATTAATATTATGAATGATTATTAACAAAAAAATGATAATATGATATTAATGGATAATATATGATATTAAAAGTACTAATATTTTTATTTAATAAGTTCGAAACCTAATTAAAACCATTATATTTGATTTTAATATGATTTTAACAAAAATGAAACATAAGTTACCGTGTTTTTCCTCAATTTAAATTTCCTTGGGACTTATTTAATATTATGCATCATTTAACTTTAACATTCTATATATTCTTCCCCATGGACATGTAATATCATGAATAAATCATTAATCTTGGTATTATATTTTTCAATATAAATCATTTAATCAAATTCTATGAGTCATGATAATTTCCATGTTTTGAAAATTATTGTGAAATCTAACTTTCATTTATGAATGTTAGCTTCCTCTTCAAACAATCACTTTTTTCAAAGAAAATCATTTGAACTTTCATTTATATAAAATATCCATATTATTCAGTTCTGGATAATATTATTTACTAAACTGGTAAACATTTTTACATATAGTTTTTTCTTGGAATGTTATTGATTAACTAGGAAATATTAGTAAATCTATATTATTTTCTTAATACAAATGTTTGAAAAGGAATATTGATCAGAAATTAAATTTATCATTTGACATATGCATAATGCTCTGGATTTGAATTGATGGGTGGGGCATGAAAATTATACATCCCAATAGTGCATCAATAGGTTGGTAGGGACAAATCATTTGTCCAATGTTACTGGGTTTCAACCTATATATTCAAAATATCTTATGAAAGGTCATACCAGTATATGTTTCCATGTTCCCCAGACCTGACATCGAATAATTAATAATTTTATTCCTAGAGAATTCATTTATTATTATTTCTTATCCCTGATTTTTTTTCTTTAAAATTATATAGGGAATCATTTCATTCATAATTTATTAATTAAAATTTATTTCTTTCTATTATTTGCATTTAAAATTTATTATTATTTTTCCAGTTTTTAAATTGCTTATGGGTTTAGTTATCAATGTTTCCATGTTGATTATGGAAATTAATTCCCTTTATATTTTTCTTTTAAAAATCATAACATAATATTTTAGAACAACATTATTATTTTTTAATTCTATATGTTTTTAAGAAGAGATCAGAGAATGAGTTTCATGGATGTAGTTTCATATATTCTTTTATTTATTATATATTATTTTCTTTTCTAGATATAATATGGGAACCATGTATATAATATGGGTTTCAAAAACTATTAAACTATTTTTTCCTTTGGTATTTTAATGTCTCATATATAACATTTTAAAAAATTTAAGGCACCAGTTATAGGATACTAGGGCCAAGGTTGTTATAATGACTTTCAACTTAAAATAATTTTAATATTTTTAATGTAATCTAATTTAATTTTACAATATTAAAATAATTAATGAGTCAATATTGTGAGAGTAATTAAAAAATAATATCATTACTAAAATTTAATAATTGATTACGATGATGAATATAAATTATTTACATTTTAGAAAATATATGTATACCCAAACTTATCATCTGGTTTTCTGCATGTTAAAAATATAATGTTTATTAAAAACATGTGTGTGAATTTGATAACATTTATTTTTAAAAAATATTACAATATTTATACTCATATTTAAAAAAAATACTTATATTGTAGAAGCTTATGACTATTGAAATGATATAATAATTCAATAAAATTGAGGCATGTTTTATTATAATTTTTTAGTTCTTATAATTTTATTTTTTAACTCCAACTTAATGATATATTATTTACAATGACATTGAAAATTAATAAGTTTAATATTCACAATGACATAAAATAAATTGTTCATCTTACAAAATTTAGAACCAATGAATCCAAATATAAAATCCAATTTTTTTATTTAAAATAATTTAATGGAATAAATTAATTTAAAATTAAATTAAAAAATCACAATGACAATTGATTTTTCCAAATACATATTTTCTAAGTATAAAATGTTAGTATACTAAATTAATTTGTATATATCATGTCTAACCATTAATTAGAAATTTTTAATCCAAATTAAATAATTAAATTTTATAACTAATCCAAAGTAGAATATTAATTTTCAAAAAATAAAAATGAAAATAAATTTTTAAATGAAAATTAGTATTTTTTTAGATTAATTAAATATTCATTTTAGTAGAAATTTTCACAGAAATTCATGAAAATATAATTTTGCCATGATGAATTGAAAAATTAATTTTTTTAAATACTAATTTTAATAATCTATAAATTATACAATTAAATAATATAATATAATTAAAAAGTTTAATACAATAATTTCTTCTTTATTAAGAATATTATTAATGTTATCATTATGAATATAGAATTTTAATTCATGCATACTAATAAATATTCAAATGATATTTTATGTCTTTAAAATTGTAGTAAAATTCATCCCCCTTTTTGGAAATTGCATCCTTGCTATTTAATTCACTTATCAAATTAGTGGGGATAACTTTCCCTCATTTCATTTTTATATTCACATGATACTGATTCAACAATATAGTTTCTCCCAAAAACCATACATTGGTGAATTACCTTAATCCACAACACTTACACTCTATTTTCAAAAAAAATCTAAATATTTTTTTCTTCATAAGTAAGGTTCAATTAAAAATGAACTACTTCAGGTCACAAAACAATATATTAATTATATCAAATTTTATTAACATTGAAACAAGAAATACATCATGAAAAATGGATAAACTCGTAAGAAATTGTAATTGATAATAAAATGATCCAAATTTCACTATAATTTCAATCATTTTATTGAATCATGGAATTATATTCCACTTTTTACCATAATAAAAAATAATTCCATGGATATACATTATGAAAAACACAATAATCTGTTCTAAAGGAATGATATTTCCGCTGATTATACCCGTAACCATTGTGCCTATATTAAGATAACCACAAATATTTTTGATTTATCTTCATAATATAATTTTTTTATTGTTTCAAATCTTATACCATCAGCTTTATTCCTCCAACATAATCTGATCAACTTGTATTCTAACACCACATTCCATAAGAAGCATCAAAAATTGAAAATAGTATACTGCAACAAAATTGGTTATTATAAGAAAAATAAAAAATATAAATATATTTTTCCCAACATCCCAGGTAATGCATTGATAAAAAAATGAATATTTTCTTATAGGGTCAGAATTATTCAATCAGACTACCCACCAGAATACATATAAAGTGATATACTAAAATTTAATTCCATCCACAATGACTAATGATTTGTTAAATTATTTAATTCATTATTTGGTATTATTTTTGGAAAAAATGTAGATATGAACTATATGTTACCTTACTATCTCCTTGAGGTATACTCGAGAAAGCTAATATAAAGACATCGTATCTCAAAAGGAATGTAAAATCATAAATATAGTAAATCGATCAACAATAATACAAATCTTATTATTTCATTGAGATTTTTTTTCTCAATATCACTATGAATTTAATGGATTTATTTTACAATCTCCAATATTATTAAAAAAGGATGAATTATACCATTAGGTAATTTATGTTCTGCATTTACAAGTTGAAATGTTAAATAGTTCCAAGTAAATTCAGAAATATATTTTTTTATTTCATCTCACTATTAACTCACTAAATATTCTATTTACATCTTAGATATAAAAGGATAAATGGAAAACATAAAATGATGATCATCAATAAAAAAATTTCTCTTGTACTAGGAGTCACATAGCACAAATAATGTATTTCCAAATCACAAAAGGTTTTTTTTTCAAAATTCAATTCTAAAAAATAACCCTTCATAAAAAGTTCTATCTTTTACTATAACTCATAGTACTCCTTATGAGATTTTTTAATTCATTCTAAGAGATAGTAGAATAGTAAAACCAAAAAAATAGTAATTAACTACATCCACAATGACTATGCCCAATTTTGTCATATCAAATAGCCAAATAGCAATGTACCAAATGTATCAGGGTTAATGAATCATTATTTTTCTAGATCAAACTATACAATTTTTTTTTATTTTTCGGGAGGACAATAAAGCTTGTAATCATAATCACTCATTATTTGTATCTATCATCTCTTACTCAATTTTAACTCTTTATAATAAAATAAATACTGGAATATTTTTATCATTATATATTCTACATTTTTATACTTATAAATTATTATTTTAAATTATTATATAACCCCATATAAGTAAAATCCATATCATTAGTTGGATAATTTAACAAATGTGGTTTTATTTTTCAGGAAGCATGAGTAATTACCTGATCATTCAACATCAGAACTCAACCATTTCACATCAAAAAATAATCATTATTGATGAAAAATTCCGCATTTCATGAAGAAAATACCAAAACTAAATTAATGAACAATATTTTTTTATGTTCTAAATAAATCTTCAATTCTTTCATCCAGATAAATTTAACTTCTTCTGAACATAAATTAGACAACTTCTTAGAAAACCGAGCAATGTTTTAATTAAGTTATGTGTAGTAACCCTCTAAACTAATAAACATATGAATCTCAATGAAATTTTCTATATTATGTAGACTCTATGAAAAAATATCCAACAATATGTTAAAAAGTAGTTCCATCATTATATATAATGTATAAAATGAATGAAATTGTATTTATAAAAAATTATTTTTTCTTAAAAATTCGAATATTTTCCTCTATTCTATAGTTTTTTTATCTATTTTAATTCATGATATTTAGGAATTTTATAATATACTTACTTTTAATCAATAATCAATACCAATAATTTATCTAAAAGGCATCCAAAACCCTATTCATAATATCAAAAAATACAGTTGGTGAGTTAGAAAATCTAAAGGGAATAACTATAAAACTCAAAATACCTTTATATATTATGAAACACATTCCACAGAATATATTCCTAATCACATTAAATCAATGATACCCACACCTAAGAGTAGTTTCTGAAATTTATTGGCTCCCTGGAGTCGATCAAAAAAATCATTGGTATGAGGAAAATGATACTTTTTCTTAAAAGAGAAGTTATTCCTGGCTCTATAATCAATGAAAAGTATCATTGAACCATCTTCATTAGTTAAAAATAATGGAGGTTCACCCCATGGTGATGTTCTCACATGGATAAATCATTTATAAAAAATATTATATAATTTATTTTCCAACTAAAAAAGTTCTAATTATTCTATTCAATACGGGGTTATGAAATATGCATATAATCAGCTTCTATTTCAATAATTAAGTGAAATCCTAGTTCATTTTTAAAGAAATAAAATTAATGAAGATAAACATATTTATATTAATTCAGTAGTAGAACATCTCTAATTTTTATTATTTCAATCTTCTTAACTATATGAGCAAGGTAAAATAATATACCATATGTAATCAATTTTTTAGATTCATGGAAGGATATCAGAGGTATGAATGCATTTATCAAAAAATTAACAAGCCTAGAATAATTCCTATATTGTTAATCTAAAATTAAATCCCACAAAAAATAACTTCAAACTCTTCCATTGGAAGGTCAAAATAATTTCATGGAATGGCCATTCTATTGATAATAAGAGGAATATCCCTATATATCAATATTTCTTTAATATTTCCCGCTATATTTTTCACTAATATTTATATATTACTACAATTAGGTGATAATCCAAATTTTGGAAGAAATGTATATGAAATAAATGAATGAAATGATCTAGAGTCAAACAAGGTATTTCCATAATTTGAATAAACAAGTATCAAACATTTCTGCATTACATTTGTAAACCAAACATTGAATTTAGTATTATATAATGATTTCGTCACACCTTTTTATTTTATAATTTTGATTCATTCCATTCGATGTAACAATAATTTGAAACACATTTGAATAATGTCAAAATTCCTTAAAACTACAACATCTCACTGTTAGATGTATCACTATTACCTGATTCATATATTATTGATGACAATTTTCTCTAAAATCATCAAACATATTAAAAATCATACTACATAATAAAAACTTTTATATCTAATCAATTCTTCATTTTTTACCACACATAGAACATGTTAGTGAATTACATCATGACTTCTTAGATGGTTGCATCACTGTTTCCTATAACATTGACTATATTATACTCTTTCCATCTTAATACATGTATGTTTTAGAAATCTACATCTAGACAATACATTACAATTAAAAACATTATCAAATGTTTTAAAATCATCTTTTTACAATTCCATTTATCAACATGGTTTATATTCAGACTAAAATAACCCAATTTTAGTATATATTTGTCAATTAAAATATAGTATATATATAAAGAATCATGTAATATTTACTTCATACCCTACTATAATATCTCCATTAATTATCCTCATTTAAAATTCATTTTTCCCCATCCTTAGTCTAAAAAACATCGTAAAATATTTTTATATTAAAATGATCTTAATTTTTTCTAATTCTATGGATTTGAGTGCACACCTTTTAATTGTGTTCTTCAGAAAATTCCACCATTTAGAAGATTCACCTTCAAAAAAAATAGTTTTATTTTTATGTTATAAACATCCTGTGACATTAAATATCATATCTAGTTCATCGATCCATCCTTTAGCTTCCACAGGATTTGACGATTCACTAAATGTTGGATGAGGTTGTCTCATACAATTATCTACTATTATTGCATTCCAATGTGGTGGATATAAATAATTCCTTTCATTCATAATACCATAATTTATATACCCCCTCAAAAGATAAATTACAATAAAAACATTTTATTTCCAATTACATCCATTCTAGTATAGTATTTTAGATGGATATTTTTCTCTTAGTAACTTACTACTCCTTCTTCCAAGTTTCCTCATTGGAAAATAAACTGAATATTTTTTTTAAACATAGCAACATAGAAATTTAAAATTATATATCATTTCATCTTAACCATAATGTATAGAATTTCAATGTTATGAAATAAACGTTATCCTATAATATAAAATTATTTATACCTTTCTCTAGTACCAACAATAAGAACAGGACCTTAAATATCACATTATCTAGTTTTTTTTACAAGAAACCACTTTCCTTTATTACTAAAGATCGTATAATTTTATTTTTGTATTTAGTTATATCATAAATATTTTATAACAGAACTATATTTTACAAAATGTTCAATTTTGATCAAAATCCATTCTTTCACAATATTCAAATTTAAAAATAAAACATGATTTTTATTCATGAAAAGTTTCAACAACATTCAACATGAATTATTCTTTTTCCTTACTAATCATAAAACACAATGAGAAACAATTTAAAATGTGGGATATGCACAAAAATATCAATATTGGACATAAAAATATGAAATCCAATAGTCCTATAAAAACATTAAAATCATTGAAATTTTTAAGGTTATCTAAATATGCATTGAGATATAGAAATATATCACTTCCACATGAGATACTCTAACAATTTTATCTCAAATTAAAACATCAAACCAAATAAAATGATAATTGAACCCATTTGAGGATATATAGTGAATCATATTCTTAGCAAATTGTAGTATTAAATAATGACTAGTTTAAAATATAGGAGACCATAAGGTAACTCTATCCTTATTTTATAATAAGACATGTATCATTACTTAATGAATTCGAGTTCTATCAGGGCTCACCCATCATATAAGATATATCAATATCACCCATTTTTCATGAACTATAGTGGGGATAAAATCATTATATAACCTTTATTTTTCTCACATGTTGTTCCTATATAATTATAAATTACCAAATCATTTGTAATACATTTTATTCATTCTATTATAATCATAAAACCCTTAAAATACTATTTTAATCCCATATGAAAATGCATATAGATATCAATATAACCATTTATTTTAAATAAAAAAATTCAATAAAAAATACCCAAACATAGGTAAATAGGTTTTACAGTAGAATAAAACATGAAACAATTCAATGTTTCTTAAAATTAAACTAAAAATTATGATGGTGGTAAAAGTCATTATTGATGTATACGTTAAAATAGAACATTCCTTTTGCCTTTTTGTAATGATATTCAAAAAAAATTAAAAAAATTACATCAAGAAATAATTAAAAAATTAAATAGAGGCATAAAATATTCATTAAATTTTTTTATGTAAATATAAATACATCAACAAAATAATTTTAAATACTATGGAAATTTATGGAAAATAGGATTAAATGAAATATTAAAAGAGTGTTTTAAAAAAAATCCATTATACTGAGTCTCGCTCAACACGTGTGTTATTTACCTTCATAAATTATAATCTTATGTTATTTATTTACTTTATAAATAAATTTTTTCAATTCATTATTCGTTTTATTTTATTTAGTACGTAGATATAAACAATTATTTAATCTATTATGTCGTATCATTTGATATGACGATAAACAGTTCATGAGTAAAAAATTTCATTGGTATGTTGACTTTGGATTATATGTCCTTAATAAATCATAAATAGAATGGTAATCGTTAATTTATTATTGCTTTTATAAAAATAGTATACATTCAAAACAAATCAATAATGTTGTTTATTAAAAATTTTCTGTATTATGATTAGGGAGAGATATGTTGTACGTATACATGAGTGACATTTCCATTTTTCAATGGTCATTATGGAAACAAGATAAGTATTATTTTATCATTATATACTGATAAAAATATCATATATAATATATATTTTCCATTTAATATACTTATATATATCATCAATGTGATGTGATGATAAAAATGAATCATATAACATCACATAGTTGGTAAACACCAAATATGAATGAATGCCGTTATCAATTTTTAGAGAATAGAAATGTAAGAAAGGTTGTAATATATTATCCTTTAAGAATGATAAATATGTAATAAATGTTATATATAATTTAATTCAATCATTTTGACAATCCTTTATAGTATGTTATTGGAAACTAAATAAATTGATTTGTATGTCGGTTATCCGATGTACACATGATCAGTGGATTCAATTCCCATTTGATGGATGTTGGAGATTGAACTAGGTCAGGACATAAAAATAATAAAATCACTATATATTGGAGATTCTGATTTTATTATATCTTCAGGGATTGATGAATATTTTAATGAGGTGTAAAAAGTAATAAAACTAAAACATGATGTTATAAACCATACCACATATTTGGGAAATCTTTTTTTATTATCACCATAAGCCCTTAATGGTTTTTATTATTCCTAAAAAATTCCAATAGTATATTATGAATTATTTCATTAGGTATTTTAGTTAGTTCATGATAAAAAATGGGGTTTTAAGTGTGTATAAATGAGATGAACATGTTCCCTTTTTTATGAGAGGAGAGGGGTAGACCTGTAATTCTGTAAAATAATAAATTCATAGAGACTAATTTTTTTGTCGACATGGATTGAAATTAATAATATTAATATACAAGATGATAATGAGTCTAAATCCACTCAGAAAATAGAATTATGAAAAATTTAGATTACATTTTTACACTTATCATTTGGTTTCAATCCTTCTTTAACCCTTTTCAAATTTACAGTGACATCACTGGTTTTTACCTATAAGGGGATTATATAGAGTCTTTAAATGGAATATCATAACATATATGGACCATGTTATCTTTAATAAATCATATAATATTCACATGATTCACTATATCAATTTTATGAATATTAAATCATTTAAAAAATATAATTTATTATAATATTTCTATAATGTAAATTTTTGAATTATTCATTTAGTTTGACTTTTAAGACCTTGGGATAAGAAATAAAATTTTAATATAATATTAGTTATATTCTATAAAAATTTTATGATTATAAAATAAAATAAATGCTCACATTATTTCCCAAAAATTATAATACTTATAATATTTTTAATGACATTGAATTTTTTCTATTAATTAAATAATTAATATATTCTTTTTGTTTAATAATTTAATCTAATTTTGTTTTATTAACAATTAAAAAATTTATTGTCAAAATAAAGAATTTATTTATCAATTTAGTAATTAAAACTAAATATATCCTCTTTTTATCCCCATAATAAAAATATTATAATCAATAAAAACATAAAGGAGGTTTTTTACATTTCATTACATTAAATAGTATAAAGGTCATAATAATATATAAATGGAATAATGTCCCAATATTTGACATTTCAAGGATTTTGGTTGATTTATACTCATTTAAAAAGATTTTAGTAAGTATTATGATACTTTTAATATTCCTTATGTGGGTTTTATAGTAGTAATTACCAGATATAACATTTTCTTTAAAAAAAAAATACGGTTACTATTCAAAATAGCCAAAAATAAAATGGTTTTATTTTCAAAATATGGATGCCCTGATTCCAAATGTCAAATCCATTTTTAATGGTGAAAAACTAATATCTAGATGAATTTAATTTATAATTAAACAGAAAAAAACATGTTGAAAAATGAGTTTTCAGAAAAATATATATTTTAAGTATAAATGATTTTCTTCAAAAATCAAGTAAAATGATCATTTAATAATATTCGTTTGATTATGTTTCACTAAAATGAACTAATAGAATTTTATAAATAATGAAAAATAAAAATTTTGACTCTTTAAATATGGAAAATAAATTAAATATTTGAATAAAAATATGTTTTTCACTATTCATAAAAAAATATATTAATATATAAAATTCCTCAAAAAGAATTATTAAGATAATTTTGACATGCAGAAAAAAAATATAAATTGATTTATTATATTTAAATTATATACATTAGAACATATTTTTTTAAATTAATCCATATATTTAATGTAATTAATAGAAAATTTCCTTTTTAATTTATAAATTTTATGACATCCTCATACTAAAAATAAATATATAATTAATAAATACAAATAAATATTATAAATATTTATTCTATCAATAACATGGTTGTCTCGGAAACACATTTAGTAATTTTTTAAAGGATTCTTTATATAGTTTAAATTATATTAGGATATATTTGGTACATGAGTTTTTTAAGTGTTAGACTTCTATATGATTATCTTGGTGACTAATTTATAAATTTTGATTCTGTTTTATTTAATTTTTGTCATGATTGTTTAAAGACATTCCATCGAATACATATGATTTTAACTGAAAAAATAATTTTAAATATTGTAATATAGTTGAAAAACTATTTCCATTCTTAATAATTTATTTTTTAAGGAGGATTTGAACGGGTATGTTAATATTTAATGTTATTTTAGTACTTTGGTTAAGATTTGATCCTTTAAATTAATCTATTTAATACGTGTATGATTAAAATTTATTTTTGTTACTTATTTACCTTTTTTATGACTTTTTTTATTATTAAATAAGGAATTTGGTTTTTTAGGTTTTGATATCTATTTTTAGTGAGATATACATGGGAACCATTAGTAGTTTATAATGATGAGATAGCATCATGTTTTGTATTAATGTCATTATGTTATGGTTACATTAATCTCCTTAATTACGGGATCATTGATAATTGTGTTTCACCATATGTATTATTTGATAAAGGAAGCATTATGTAGTTACATAGATAACTCTAGTTCAGAGTCAGAAAAGTCTATTGTATAGTGGTCAGTGTTCCAATATACCAAGTATTAATTTTCCCCCATTATTTTTTTTTCTTGAAAAATTATTAAATACCTATTTTGATCTATATTGTTGTGTTTTTTATGTAATTATTACATTAACTCATTAGTTATTAATTTAAAGGTTCATTTTTACCACTCTTTATTATTTATTCATTCCCTTTTTAATTCTACTAGATGGATTTCAAAATAAATGTGTAATTTTATTTTTTTACATAAAAAATAAAATGAAAAAAAAATTAAATTTTATTTTAATTGTTTTGAATGCTTTTCATTAAATTGATATGATGTAAATTAATGGTGTAATCCTAATAGAATTTTTACTCAGACACCATATACACCCATTATGATTGCAATGAATATCTGTTATTTAGTGTAAGTAAGGGAAGAAGATATGTTTCTTTGTCTAGAAAATAATGAGTCCATCAAAATTTTACATTGTATGGACCGGATTGTGACCATGGGTTACACAGAGCTGGATTATATGGTGATCATTGGTAATCATCGAATGATTCAAATGGAATTTTTAGGTATCATCTACCTAAAAAATAGTTCTTAGTTACCCATGTGTATTATTACTCGTGTATATATTATTTTACTAGTCCTAGATAGGTGTTTCTCATGTTTCATACCATATTTTGTTTATGGTTTTATTTCTCATTTGAATTAAAATTATACATTACAATGAAAACCCAACACATGGATTACTCATGATATATTTATGATTAAAATCTATTAGTATTTTTTGATGGAATTAGGGGTGAAACCATTCTGAAATGATCAATTTGATACACCAGAGTTATGTATCTGGACTATGAAGATCATCCACATGATTCAGGACTTCTGGAAGATCGTTTCAGTTGATTTGAAGACATCACCAAGATTATTTTTTTCTTAGGAATTTCCCATATATATTAATCATAATTATTTCACTACAACATTCTTTAATTGAAAATTTTATTTCAATGTAACCCATTTTTTCTAATAAATGACTTATTCCTTCAATTTGGTTTCAAATTCCATATGTTGTTTTTTTTCAGTCAGATCTAATAACATAAATCAAATCATATTTTTTTCATTATCATCTAAATGTTAACTTATAAAACGTTTTTCCACTATTAAAAAAGAAGTGTGGATATTTTTGACAATGATATTTTTATTAATATTGGTTTTATATGATCTCTAGTGACATTTTGAGCATATAATAATTTTCCCTGTTTTGTATTAACTGAATTAGGATTCTCTTCTTCACTTTATAATGCACAATCATAAAAATGTCAATTATCGTAAACTATATCATCCAAATTTTATTATTTAAATTAAATTTTATAAAAAAATGTTCCATTACATATATTTCATCTTATTTTAAATTTTATTGGTCTATATTGAAGTAATCAATAGTTGTATCTAACAATTACATTATAAATGTAATTAAATAGAAAATCTCATTATTAAAAAATCATCATATCCTTCTATTTGGGTGATATTATAAGAAATATATACTAAATTCTCACTAATATGGAAATACCATGATTATGATTTTGAGATTTCAAAATACACTTTTGCCTTTCAAAAATTGGGAACTATTTTGGTATATCTCATTCTGGAACATATAAGAAATTTCTTGAAAAAAAACTATCATTGATAATAAAAACATTTTAAAGTATAACTTCCATAACAGTAATCTAAATTTGAATCCTTATACTCAGCCAATATAATTCAAGTCATCTTTACTAGACATAGGTTGATATTTTCAAAAACATTGTTATTATATGTAGTGTATGATTCATTATACATGCGATGAATACCATGATCCTCAATTTAATTCTTCAACATTATATATATCTATATATTCAATTATATAGTCATTTATATGTATCTTATATAGATAAAACCATTTTTTAGTATTGTTTCAAAAAAAGATTAAAATTTAAAATAGCCTTATATTTATGATTTATAAGAATAATGAATTTATTATAACTAAATTAATCAATGAATTATGTAAAATAATTATCTCTATTAATTAAAATTTTCTTTACAGTTCCATATATAGATGACTAAAATATATCCAATAGAATAAATTTGAAAATCTCCATTCTCTTCAGTATAACAATTCAAATCATATATCTCAATCGTGTGTTAAAAGTATTGTATATTTTTTTTTATTTTTTATATCACAAAAATAATATTTCCTGGTTAGGTTATTTATTCTAATTTTTTTGATATGGTCATGAATTATTATAAAGGACACATTCTCTCCATTAAACCATAAAAAACATTAATTTCTGACATCATACGCTAAAAAATATTATATTTTTAGTAAATAATTGGTTAATACAACAAAATATCACAATGTTTTCATAAATAATTCACATTTCATTAATATAACTTAATTTGATTCATAAAAGGGGTATGATAATGTATGTGTTTTATAATGAAAACCATCAATGAATAATTTATTTTTTAACAACAATATCATGTTACCATGTTTTTTATTTTACCTACACAATTTTAAAGAGTGATAAATATTTTTTTAGTATAAATAATTTAGTATTTATACATGAAAATTTATTTAATTAATTTAATTCTAGAAAAACCTTGGATAGATAAAATTAGAAAAGAAAATTGGTCATTAATTGTTTGAAATGGTCGATATAACATACAAATTAAAAGAAGAAAATTTAGTACATTATATTCTAAAATCATTGGGTGCTATTATTAATGATCCAATTAAAAGAAATTAAAGTAATAAAATCATCATGCTTATTGGTAATTTTCTAGAATATTCACAAAACTATTTAAATAAATAAAACTCAATATAAAACCCCTTCTTTGAATTTTATGATTTTTTTTTCTTATTATTATTTTAGGTTGTATCCAAAAAGGTACATTATTAATAGTATTATACTTTTTTATTTAATGATAATAAATTAAAAAAATTAATCAATATCTACCAATAAATATAAAATTTTCTATATTTTTTTAGAATAATATCATTTTAGAACCATTATTTTATAGAGTATGTGTACCAAACAATTTTTTATATTTTCTTTAATGTATTCGGAATATTTAAAACAATCATATATTGTATAATGTTATATAAAAATTTATAAATTACCCTCTAGTTTTTTAATCGAAAAATATTTTATTTTTTAAAAAATATATATAATTTTAGGATGAATTGTATTTTTAAATTTTATGCATTTTTTATACAAGAATCAGATAATTGACATTTAGTTGAGTTTTATCATTCTCATCCATATTTAAATACAATTATTTTATATTTAAAATGTTTTACACAAATGATTATACACTAATTATAAATATTATATGTCACATTAAGTCAATCCTTCCACATTTGTCTCTCTTGAATTGGTGGAATATTTATTTGGGTGCTATATTTTTTATTTTTAATATTATTATTAGAATAAAAAAATTAAATATTGACATTGACTTCTATGTACATTAATATAAGCTTAACATTAATCTCATTATTAATTTTCTTCTCCTCTCTATGTGATACATTCAATTTTTTAGTATTATTCCAAACTATTTAGCAGAAATCATTATAAAAACATTATACCAACTTGATGATTGAGAATCCTTAACCCAATTATGTTATCCGTTACCATATTTTACAATTTTCATCTTTTAATTTTAGAATCCCCCTAAATACTATATCCCTGTAATTATATTATTAATTACATGTAACATCATCACTATTAATACAATAATATGAATTTAACTTGGAAGCCAACCATATCTAATTTTTTTATCTAAAAGAAACCCATTAAATTCAATTATAATCACTTGATTTATAAATAATATATTTTGCAAATTAATTTTAAATTATGTTAGAGAACAAATATTTTTCCATTATAAGGACAAAACTAACCTTTATTATTTATTATTTTATATCTTTTATAATTTACATTAGGAATCTCCACCATCTTAAATTTCCACTTATTTATTATCTTGATAAATTGATGAAAAGTGGTCCATTACTTTCATATTTAAACACATTAATGAACATTTACTTGATACCAACCGTTTTAATTTCTTATATGACTTCATATGACTGAAAATATTTGATCAAAAATTGATGAAATGTAATAATAATCCTAAACATTTCATTCGTCTTCCTTCGTATAATTATCATTTGTTGCATGATTTATAAATTTTATTATTATTTTCCTCTAAAAATTATCATCTATTCATTGTCTTAATTCAATTTTTGGTGTCAAATTCTTTATGTCAGTATTAATTTCATCAATATAAATAAATCTACATAGTGAAATTAATGTGGGCACACATTAATATGAATTCATTTTGTTATGATATGATTTATCTTTAGTATAATGAATCATTCTTCTAATAATTATCCCAAACATTTGATAGAGATAAATTTTTTCACAATTTCTGCGAATATTTTATCCATAGATTCTTCAATTATAAAATGAATATCATTTTTCTTCTATATTATCCAATATTGGATTCCATGAAAATATAGTAACCATTATATATGTCAAAATTCTAAAATATATTACTTTAGGCTATTATAATCCTGAGAAGCTTGATATACACTTTCATTGAATATGAGTCCATAATTTTATTCCTTACAAGGCAACAATTATAAATATTTTCTTAATCAATAAATACCAATGCAAATTTTTTTCAAAGGAACATAATAAATAGTAAAAAAATAAAGAGCATAAAATCAAGTCAAAAATTACATTGATAGAATCCACATTTTATGCATGATATATTTCACACAATAATGGGATGAAGTTTCTATCATATTCATTGATTTGATATCATAATTTTTTTAAAAAAATTAATTAAAAATTCAATAAAAATTAAATTAATTTATTTAGAAACCTCACTAAAACATCATCCAACAAGTCTTCAAAGGATACATAATTTATTGGTTAATACCTAATTAAAAGTAAACCATAGTGATATCCCAAAACCCTGTGAGTAATGAGATCAATAAATATGTTAATTATGTCCTCAAAACATACATACTAAATATTATAAACCATAATTTATGGGGTAGATAAAAATTAATTTTTTTTTAAATTCTATAATAAAATTTAGTGTCCTGGAAAGTAATCATATTTAAGGATAATGATTAATTAAAGGGTTAAATAATAATAAAAATGTATATAATTCTAAATCACATGATTATTCACAATCTATATGATTAACAATAATTATTAGGTTCATAAAAATAAACATGTTGTATCCCTTCACACATTGAAAGAAATATATCCCAAAAATAATAATTTTTAACTTCATGTTTATAATAATGAAATCAAATATAATAATTCTCAATACCTATTTTTAATAATGTTAAACAACTACAATTTTATAACATTTGAAGGATCTAGGATGTAGTGGAATCATTTTCGACTTATATATTAATTTTTTTAAAAAATATATTTATTAGCACTACTTCAAATGAAATTTTGATTTTTTATTTCAGAATAAGTCATTTACACATATTTTAATACTCTAATAACAAAAAATCAATGATTCCTGAGTCTTATTGAGATATCTCGAAATAATATACTAATTAAAAAATAATTATATATTATATAATTAAACACTAAATCGATATATTTCATCCATAAACTTAAAAATCCATTATTTTATCATTCAGAACCGAAATGTGATAACAAAGGAGTGTCAAGTGCTTCATAATTCCAGTATGGATATAGAATAAAATAATAGTCAATATAAGGGAGGAGTATTGATATGATACTGTTCATCTGTTAATTTCATTTCTAAAAAATATGAGGTAATATATGAGATAATAAAATCATTTCTATTTTCTACTTGTCCTTGATTTTGGTTTTAAAATATTCTCCAATGCATAATTTTTTTGACTATTAAAGTTCATTTATGTTCCATAAAAAACTAAACCACGTAAATAACACAAAACATTTGTATCATTAATATCTAATTTAATGAACCAAATTCATTTAATATAACACTTATAACAATCTTATCATGGCACATTATTATGTAAAAACTTTTTTCCAAACTAATCTTTTTTTCATTATTAATTTCATGAACCCTTAGCATGTTATATTTATTTATAAGATAAATTATAATATTCCATTATTTAGGTTAAAATGACATATAAATTTCATGATAAATTAATTAAATAATTATTATTATTATAATGAATATTTAATATTTACATTTACTTACTTATTGTCAATGATTCACAAAAACATTGAATATCGGTCCAAACATGGCTCATAATGTCCAAAAGTAATATTTACCAAAATTAATAATGATTTGGATGAAAATTATGCGTAATCCTATATGACCATATTTTGATATTGTTAATTTTCAATTGATGAAATTGAGTCAAATATAACAACATGAATCCTGAAAAGATGTTGATGAAGTATATACATTTTACATCATGATAACTCGTCAGATTAAGAGATTATATTACACTATTAGTATTGATTGGATGGACATTTCATAATATATGTTGGACATGAATTTAATTATGAATATAGAAAATATGTTAAAGTGATTGAGTTGTCCTATTACCTAACCTAGAATGGAAATATAATTTTGTAATCAAAAAATTATTTTTATAACGTTAACATCATTTATGGAATAAAAACATAACCATTCATTGTATTCATCATTAATCAAATAACATGATTCACTTTAGACAATAATAATGGTATAAATTATTGAGACTAATAAATATTATCCTAGATTATAACATCTAGTAATTAATAAAACATGTATTTTTCCTATTATAATGTTAGTATTTATGATTTTATAATCTTGATAGCCCAAGTTTATAGAAAAAATTAATATTTTTGGATTTTTTGATGATACAAAAATTACAAAGGATAAGTCAAATAATTATATATTGTATTTTATGGGTCTTATAATGTCTATATGGTATTTAATATTTTTTTCTATGATAAAAAATAAATATCATTCTATATATACATATAAAATTATGATTTTAAAACACTTTTTGTTGTTAGATATTGCATTTAAATGATTGTTCATTGTTTATTATGTATAGTATGTGTTATTTGTTAGTGGATATTTAAGAAATAAAATTTTACATATTAAACCACACAATTATTGGATGGTTTCATGATTATTTTGTAACAAAAAACCATTAATATAGTGTGTAATAGTGAAATTTTTTAGATATGTTTTTCATTATTAGATGTTCATGTGAATTTGAGGTTTCATAATCATGATTTATGATACACTTGAATTAGGTGAATTAAAATATTTTTAGATGTTTGATCACAGTGTAATATTAAAACAGTACATTGGATTAGTGGTGTTATTATTAATATAAAATGGTTTCCATTCAATTAAATCATGATGTAATATGTTACCCAATAATTTTTTTTAATATTGTTCTACATTGTATTGAATTTCAAATCTAAAAGGTAACATTGTATATTAAAATTAGTATATATTGACTAATTTATTAAATATTTAAATAGATAAAAAATTTATATTTCTTGATGAATTTTAATTTTATTATTTAATCTAATTTAATAAATTTTGTATTATTATAAATAAATAACTTCGCACAAGGTGAATAAAAATATGGGGATTCTAGAGGAGATATTTCTAGAGAAATAGAGTGAAATATTTGAGAGAATTAATATGTTAGGGTCTCTGTTTGGTAATTCATATGGATTATTATATTGATGAATATGGGAAAACATTTTATACTGATCAAGATGTACAATAGCATTTTGTTTAATGAGATCAATGTAGGTCACCATTGAAATCAGTCTGTTATTTTGAGTGGATAGTATATTTATATTTTTTTGGACATAATGGGATAATTGTTTAAGTATGAATAAAGGGAAACAAAATATTACATATAGTGATCTTTTTTACATTAGAACATCATCCATTTTATAATCCTTATAAATTTTAAAACATACATGATCCTAGTAAAACATACAATTCAAATTAGTTATTTATCACAATCATTTTTTGAAGGAATTTTTGTATCATAGGCAAACTATTATTCATGAATTACCCAAGAAGATAAATTAATATAATATCTTAATTCATCCCCATGCTTATGTTTTATACATTATATGGGAAAAACAATTGGAATGAAGTAGGGATTTGGGTATTGATGGTGATTCATCTCTTTAGAAGATATGGTCATGGTATTTATTCCCAATATGATTCTAGAAATGAATGATAATATTTCTTATAATTGAATTATTATATGTAAAATTATTTCAAATAATTATTTATAAATGATTACAAGGATATATTACATGAATTTCGAGTCAATAGTACAAGTATATTTCTTCTTCAAATGGATCACAATAGTTTTGATGTCATTTCTATAGTAGATAGTTTATTTGAGGTATTTTTATCTAATCAACTAAGAATTTAAGAGATGTAATATATGTATTCATATGAATTATTGGAAAAATTTAGTATAATTTATCAAGGTGACATAAATTTTAAAAAGGAAAATATATTTTTTTGAAATAAATATAATGATTTGATAATATTCCAAATGATTTTTATGCTATTTTTCATCATGTTAATATAATTGTACTGGAATATAGAAAAAATATAGATAATCTAGAAAAAATTATGATTTTAACAGGGATATTGAGAATATTTCCACATCACATAATTATAATGGTTTATTTGATTTAGTGGAAGGATCAAAGATTATTTCATTAGATAGACTTCATAAAAATAAAATTATACATTTGTGGTGGATATGAGTTTATGATCTTTTGGAATAGAAAAATCATGGGGATTGGTATCAATGAAATGAAAAATAATTTAGTAAAGGATGATCCTTAGGAAATTAAGGATGATAAAATCTAACCATTTAAATCCAAAATTTTAAAAATGGGGAAATTTAAGTTCAAATGGATGATTTTATTTTTCAAGTAGTTGAGGTGGAATATTTTTTTACCTCAATAAAGTGTTTCCCAAGATGATTCATAATAAAGAGGCTGATGCATGACAAAAAATAAATAGTCTAATTTTGGGGAAGGATCAATTGAAATAGAAATAAATTCATTAATATGAAAAAATTTCCATTAAAAATGAAACATCTTTGTTGAAACTAAATTCTAGTAAACATAGGATTAAAAATACTTTAATGGGTATATTCATACATTTATAATATAGAAAAAAAATTATTTGAAAATTGATAATACATGATGTTAATTTTGGCAGTCATATATACCTCAAAGTGTATATATATACCAATATTTATGAAATTATTATTAGGATTCATACACATAATAATTAGAATGGTGTGGTAAATCATTATATGTTTTATATAAAGAAATAATATAAGAATAAAAGTTTCAGTTGATGTATTTGATTAGGAATCTATTATGTAAAAAGTTAAAAATACTCAAAGGATATTTTTGGAACCAAATTCCATGTGAAAATTAGGCTGTATCAATGACATGTTGATAGATTTAGTAAATTATGAGGTACTAAATTTCATAGACATTGGTGGAATGTTTTTTGAGATAAGGTGAAATGTCAAGGATTACGAATAGTGTAATAACTCCAAGAATCAAAATTGATAATTTTAACATGTGGCCTATAGATATGGTTTGAGAGAGACATTTAATTTCAATAAACATATTGGATGATAAAATATATTATGATAGTTCATATATTGAGGGAAAAAAATGTTTTTGGCCTGATCAAAAGAAACAATTAAATGTTTTTAAAAAGGCATTGAATCTAAATTCTAGAAACATGTATAATTTCTGAATAAAATAAATGATTATTAAACAAGTAGTGAATGAAAAATATGTTATACAAAAAATATGGTGTTATTATTCTCTAAATATGGGGAATATAAAAAACATGTGTTACATATAAAATAGATAGTACACGGGATAATAAAAAGTTTAAATTTTTTTAAAAAAATAAAAATAATCTATGTATTTTTAATTATTAGTGTTTTTTGATTAATGATTAGCGATAAAAATCATTTTATTATTCATCAAGTATGTGAAGGAATATTAAAATAAACACTAAAGATGTTAGTTCAAAAAAACTTCATGTGTCATAGAGTAAGATAGATGAAAAAAATATGGATAGATGTATACTTTTTTTATGGGGATCAATCATATTATATAGAGAAAAATCTATATAAACAATCAGGTTACATGAAACTAAATTCATGGATGGGCTGAGAATCATATATTAATATATATTTTCTTAAAATAAACCAATTGTGAAAGAGTATTAATTATTAATATTGGGTTCACAGCCCATATAATTGGGAATAATGATCTTGATAAAAAAATTAAACTTTGAAATAGATATAATCTTGTCATTTAGAACTGATGATGGATTAATAATCATTCGAAATGAGATGTAATATATTAGTTTTATTAATATTATAATAATTCATGTATTTTATTTTCAATAACTTTGATTTAATTTTATTAGAATATAACAATTACCTAGATCAAGAAGTGTAAAAATCATCACCATGATTTCATATACTATAATTGGAAAAGGGTTATAAAATTGTGATATAAGGAAATGGAAAATTTGGACATCATTACAGGATTAGTATATAATATTATATGTGCTCTCTAAATAAGAAAAATTAAATTATGTTATTTTATTATGAGATTATACCCATGATCCTAAAATCATTGGAGGAGTTCATGTTTCATTGGATTTCACATGATTTCCCTAGGTTTACACATGATTTTATTCATATATGTGATATTATAGATAAATTAAATATTATTTAGACTAATATTAAGCTAAAATTTAATATGATGTTGAGTTTTTTTGGAATTAGTGCTTTTTTATGTATTTGGACTTACATCACCAATGACTATTTATAGAAATATATTAAATTCATTGTTCATTTATGGCTATAGATTAATAGACTGTTTAATATTCAAGACACAAAAAATAAGATTTTATAAACTATATAACACATTATAAAAGACTATTTTAAAATACTCTTACATTATTTTATTTTTAAATTGTAGATAGTAAATAGAAAAAATATTTTTATGCTTCATGTGAAGGATTTTCTATAAAATCATGACATTAAGAATCATGTTTTTGAAATAATAACACCTATATAATAGATTTCATTATAGAAGAGGAACTATATAATAAATAATATTTCCCAAATGAATTTTATTAGAAAATACACACCATAGTTGTTTTGGATGTTATGAACCTTATCATTGGTTTATATTACATATATACCTCTATTATTTCATGGTTATATGCATGCCCCGTATAATATATAATTGTGTAGAAGCTGATAATGGGATTCAATAATCTTATAAAAAGTTTTTTATTTCATAAAAAAGGTGATGATACACCAATATGTATAATTTTAAAGAGATATTGGAATTTTTATTGGCTACTCTTCCTGGGGAAAGAAAAAAAATCATCAAAACATACCAAAAAATTATGAAAATCTATAATTTCATTATTATAAAAAATGTGAATATTGTTTAACATAATATATAACATATTCATAAAGATATATTTAATTATATTAGTATCTAAAGGGGTGTATATGTTCCTAATGATTACTCAAAAGAATAAAATGATTTTAAAGTGGTTGAAACAAGGTTTTTGGTTATAAGATAATTATGATTCATGGGAAAATTCAGAAAATAATACATAATTTAGAATAAGACATATCTTGGGAAAATTATAATATTGGATATACAAAATAAAACATCACTCAAATCATAAGAAAATTCTAATAGTTTTTATCAGGCAACTGAGGAGAAGATTTGGGTATTGTTTATAAATTAAGAGATTAACCAAATTTAAAAGTATCATACTTGGGAGATTATTTTATGGATATAGGAAAAAATATAGTTATAACATTATCAATTCAATGAAATAAACTGAATAATAAAGGTAATGCGATTATAAGTGAATAATATATTACATTAAAAGGATATAAATAATTCAAAATTTTTGATCGATTATAAATTTTATGTCATGGATATTTTTAAAATAAATTTTTTTTCACTATACTTATGAAAAATAAATTTTAATATTTTCAAACGGGTTTAAAATATTTTTATCAAAATGGAGTACCTAAATAAAATTATTATTTTGAATATTAATATTGTTTTCTCATTCATGATGATCAGTAAAATTCGTGTTTTTTAGGTTGACACTTTATCAGCTGAATCGTGAACAAAGTGATTTGTATGATAGAATTTATCAATGGATTCAAATATACTATTAATCAATTGATGGATGACAATAATAAGTCTTTAATAAAAATAGGGGGGAAATGGTGGATTCCTTAGAAGGTTATAATCTAACCTCTGACACTAAATTCACCTTCACTTTTGGCTCTTCGACACAATACCTGGAAGTGCTTCATTAGGGGTGACATCAACTTCTACCACCAGAGAACATCCACCTGCTCCATTAGTTTTTATATGATGCACAATGATAGACATGACATTTAGGAATAAGAGTGAGTTTCCATAATACACCCATGTTTCCCCCTGATGAGGATCGACACATGATTATTTATCCATTTGGGTTTTCATCTGAATTAGATAAATTCAATTTATCATGGTCTTCACTAGGTGTACTTTCTAGGAAAGGTAGTCATGTGAATAAAATTACCCTAATAGAGCTAAGTAGATTGGGAGACACACTATGATGTTTGTAAATCCCTCCAAAATATAACATCATGGATTTGGTAATTTATAATTTGTCTTTACCCACTAAGGATATTTTCATGTGTACTGGTATAAATCTCAGGTATGGGTCCCCATGTCATGTGAAACCCTAAGATGAGTCATATTATCACTTTATTTTAAAAGAAACTAGGTATATGTGTAGTCGTGTGGATTTATAGTGTTAATCTGATTTTCATATTTGGTTTTTTTGGTGCATTATTTCTCAACCTCTCCTTTCAATTCATAGATAGAAATGGTATCAAAAAGAAAAAAATGGATTTTATCATAGACTAGGGATGTTGGTGAATTTGGAAGCCTGGGAATGAAGATTTTTATAATGGCTTATTTAACATGAAGGTGTTCCTTGTTTCTAAAATCAATATATTGGTGATTGATTTATCATGAACCATAAAAAATGGGAATAAGGCCCTCTCTCCCATGTTCCCCTTAAAAAAACATCTTTCCTAAAATTAATCCAATAATGACCCCTAAGGAAAATGGATTTGTTGGAACCCACAATTAAATAGATTTAAACACAACATGTATGGATTATGTAGAAACTGATCTATGATGGGTGGGGTCTTAGTTTGATATACCATGGGGTCTGTTATTCATGCTTTCACTACTTTATTTGGGGAACAACATTCATTAAGGGGAAGATAAGGTAACAATATTGGGTAATGAGAAATGTAGTAAGAACGACATTAACCTAGATCTTGTTGATATAGATTCCATAATCATACATTAATCTTTGTGTGGACATTGTGACACTCCATGGGCATTCTCATATCATATTCTTACATGTTGGAGGTTTTTCAGAAACCTTATGTAGGTCCTTCAATAATGGAATTAGGGTGATAATGCTGTGGATTTTCAATCATCCAAGGCCTTTCATGGTGTGGAAATTATATTATTCATCATTTGAGGAAATTTTCCGTCGTGATGGATATTTATTGTTCATGTGGATTACCTTGGAAATCATCATTTTAGTCACCCATAGTTTTTCCTTTTTTTCTTTCTATCCTGACAACTTGCCCATTATTTATGTAATTTAATCAGGATGATGATGATCAAATGAAGGTGGTACTAATTTAAATGTAGGGAATAATATTTTGAGGATAAAATGAATCTCAATTGGATATTATTATATCTTAATGAGTTATTTTAAAATGTCTATGATTTTGGAAACGGCGCCATCCTCTTTGTGTGGGATTAAAAGAAGGAATGAAAATGTTAAATTAAAATTTAAATGCAAAAAAGATGTGTTTAGTGGGATCAGATAAAAGAGTAGTATTTTTGTGAATACACTATATTTCTAGTAGACATATCAGTAATAATTTATAAAAGAAATTTAGTTTTTTTAGATAATAAATTACATAATTGAAATTTTTTTACTACTTGTCAAGCCAGTGGATATAAAATTTGTACATTAAGAAACCCATCAAATAGTTCTAGAAATAATATATTATTATATAAAATCCCATGTGTAATTTGGATTGTGTTCCATTACAATGGAACATATTAGAAAATACATATGAATATTAGCTTATTTTTGTGTATAATAAAAAGTGATCAATTGGGGGTTAATTTTTTATTAGAAATTTTTTTAACATCCTACCTTTTCATAAATAATTACTATATTTAATTTATAAATATCCAATATGAATAAATAAAATCTACCAAAGATTAAATAATATTATTATTGATTATAAAACATGAGGATATTATAGTTTATGAAAACTCAATAACTTTAATTGGCTATGATAAATCATGTTTTATTAATCATAGAAAAATTTTAAATAATCATTCAAGGATTGTAAATATAACGATTAAAAATAACATCATTATGGGTATTGATAATCAAGGTATTTTTATATTTTAATATTTATCTACCCAATATAATATGGTGAAAATTTTTATAATGAATCATTCCAAGATATATTTTGAGAATGAAGGATTGTTTCATAGAGTTAATATAATATATATAAATATATATATATCGTGAGAACTTATAAAAGATTCTTCAACTCTACTATGTCTATTTCCACCCCAAATATATTACTCAATATGTGTAATTAAATATGTGATTAATGGAATGGTATTTTTTACCGTATGAGTAAAGTTAGAGAATTTGTTATTATATCATTTTACCATCATATAACTGCTCATTGTCATCAATGATTATGGGGGGATTTACTCATAGTCATATATGGGGAGGATATTCTATTTTTTTGAAATATAGGGATGGAAAAAAATTCTAAAGGGGATGTGTTATTTTTGAAGTTTTTTTTCATGAAAGGGAATTCCCTTTTATAATTATTGAGGGAAAATATATTAATTCATAATATAGGGGAGTTTTGAATTTTTGGAAATCTAATATTTTTTAGGGAATGTGGATCCCATGGTGTCAAAAAATTGTCTTTATCAATACACTACTACAAAATTCCCAACATAGAACATTGCCTTTATATTTACTAGCGAAATGCACTGATAAATGATTCCTTTCCCATCGCTAAAAAAGTGTTGATAACAAAAATATATTTTGCGTGATAAAAAATAACTGATAAAAGTTTCCCATTATAAATTATTTTTATTAGTGATAATGGTTTTCTTTAATAATTTAATTACATTCTATTATGAGAAATGGTAACCTTTATGAGCACATTTTATAGCGTAGATAAGGTTTATGATAACGCATGTCTGTCCGACAATGATATAGCGGAGGTTTGGTCACCACTAAATATATGATTCTGAATAAATTTAAGCTTTGTATCCTACTACAAGGATGAGATCCCTCATGAAATATTTACACATTCCCATATGGGCCCACAAGCATGAGCGGGTCGTGCCCCAACTCATGCACCCTAGTGGCTTTAGCCCACCCGCATGCACACCGCCAGGTCCTACATGACCCATCCCACCTTTCCCAGTATCAATGATTACACAAAACATATCCCATCTGCACAAGTGGTCAATATCCTCTATTATTTAAATTTACAAATAAAAATAAAAAAATCACATACTAAAAATATTAAAAATTGAAATTATAAAACAAATAAATATTTAAATTGAGTAAATTTAAAAAATACTAAATTTATTTTTGTTTAAAAATTTATTAGGAAAATTTATATAAACATATATATTATAATTATTTAAAAATGATATATATTTAATATATATGTATATAACAATTAAATTTAAATATTTAATATATATTTAATTTAATAAAAATATTAAAAAAATTGTTAGACATGAAATTATTAATAAATTTCAATTAATTTAATATAAATATTTATATAAATAATAAATATTTATAAATCTTATATATTAAATAAATTTATA
Source organism: Viscum album (assembly GCA_963277665.1). NCBI lineage: Eukaryota > Viridiplantae > Streptophyta > Magnoliopsida > Santalales > Viscaceae > Viscum > Viscum album. The sequence continues at coordinate 326,785,393 of OY728156.1, forward strand.
TTTATAACGACAAATTTTTCATATTTAAAAAATTATAAATGAATAAATTACAAAATTAGAAAAAAATTATTATGAAAACGATTATAAAAAATTCATAAAGTTAATATATATATATATATTATAAATATTAATATGTAAAATAAATTTAATAAAACTATAGATAAGTAATAAAATGTAATAATTAAAAATATATTATATATTTATTAATTTTTAATGGTATTTATACACAGTTATACATCAATAAATATAATATTTTTAATTAAGAAATATATTTTTAAATTTATATATACATTAATATATATAATATAACCTAAAATATGATTTATATAAAAAAATAAATATTTTTACTTAGATTAAATAAGTCATATATTTAGTTAAAAGAGTTTATAAATTAGAATTAATATTAATTTAAAATATTACCTAATTCTATCAAGTAATGGACATTTAATTTACAATCGTTCAAGTTCATTGGTTAAAATATATCAACCATTTTTTTCATTAATTTCACATATACACATACATAATTAATTGATTTTAATATACAGTGAACATCCACATAATGTTTATATAATTTATTCAATTTCTAATATATAATTTTCCATTATATTACTTGAGGTAATATATTTAATATATATTATGTTTTATTAATTAAATTTTTTTATTGTTCATATTTTTACTCAATGTATACTTTTTACTAGTTGATAATATTTTAATTAAATTTCGTCAAATTTTATATTATTTTTTATTAATAACATAAATGGTTTTTTTAATACTTTTTAATTTATTCATATCTAATTTTTTGTTTTTTAATTTTTTTATAAATTTATCTGTGTCTAATATTTAATTATAATTTTTTATTCATTAACATTTTACATTTTAAATATCATTGTAATTTAAATAATTAATATGTATCCACTTCCAATTTAACATATATAAATATTAAATTTAAAATTTGATAAATTATCAATATATTTATTAAAATGTATTCAATTTTTAAATGTATTCTTTCTTCTTAGTATTTACTTCATTAATTAAAGAAAAATATTATAAAACAACATTTTTCAATGCAAATAATATCAAACATTTACAAATAAACAATAATTTTACAGACGCAAATATTTATGAAATTACTTGAATCTTATATAGAAACACACACACCTGATATTTTTGTAATTTATTCAAATTCTAATATTATGTTTTTAATTTAATTTATTAATATAATATATCTATAATATTATGTTTTTAATCGGTAATTAATTACAATTATTATAGTTTTAATTACAATCATGTTTAATTTTTTTTGAATTCAATCATTTTATAATATTTACTCATACATATGTATTTACTGTGTTCTAATATTTTAAATATGTATTCCTATTCATTTCAATATATATTCTTGTATTAATGTTTTAATAATTTGAATAATTAAGAAAACTAATCCACAATTTCAATATTCGTCAAGTCTACTCAATTATAGTTATTCAATTTCACTCAAGTTCAACATTCATGCATTTAATAATATATATTCTTTAATAATGTTAAATACATATTTGTAAATAAATATTTATAAATAAATATATTGATAAATGGATATTTACTATTTTATAAAATTTTCTATTTATAATTAAAAAAATAATAATAATTTCATTCAAACTTAATTATGTAATTAATGATAAATTATTATATATTTATATATCTATTAAATGATAATATATATAATTAAATAATGAATATATGTAAAACATTTAAGTTTATAATCATAATATATATGTAATATTTATATTTAAGTAAATATATATAATGATATAAACTTATTTAATATTGTTAATATATAATTAAAAATTTATTTAAAAAAGTGTTTGATCATAAAAATATTTTTAAATGTGTATTTACCATATTTATAAAATTTTATTTTTATAATTAAAAATAAATAAATAATAATTTTCATGAAAACATTTTTTATATTTAAATTTAAATAATTATATAAGTAAACAAATATAAAATTATAACCAATATATTTACAGAATGAGTATACTTAATATATATATATATATATTAAATATATATATAATTATATATATTTATTTACAATTATATAAATTTATTTACAAATATATTTACAAGTATATTTATATATATTTTTAATTATATATATTTTGACGGACTAAAAAAGTATTGATAATAAGGTATTTTATGAGTGATTATTATTTTAGTATAGATAAAAACAATCATTATGAGTACTTTTTTTGCAAGCACAAATAAAACCCTCCCCGTTATTTTAAAATGAACCATAACCGAACCAATTTTCAACGCACTGTTGATGCTCTTGAAAAATTCTTGTACCACCGCTACTCCCCCTAGACCTTCCCTCATACAATCAAGCAACAAATCAAAGGTATGTCATATTTTATCCTCCTCTATCATTAACTGATTTTTAGGGTTTAAGGGTGTGTGATAGTTTGACATTTCCATTTACGTGGTGGTATGATGGTTCCATGTTTAGGTTCTCCATCGATGTGGTACACACTGTCTTTCATCTTCTTATGATGGATCCACATTTATTGGTCTATGTATTTCTCATTTTAACCTATTAAGGCTCAGATAAGTCATTATCAGTTCACAATGATGTGTTTTTTCGATTTCCAACCCACTCCACAAGCAATGGTTTCCTCTTGGTCTTAATGTCACCCAATTCCATGAGATATCCAAAACTATGTCATACATGTTCTAGTTCACTTCTCCACTCCCTAGGCATTTTCTAGTAGAACGTGGTTGTTGCCTCATATTGGAAGAGCATATCTCATATGAATTTCTTACTGGAGGAATATATTATAATAAAAATCTCATATGTTTAATCATATAATAATGAAAAATAAATTTTTTAACATTTTCTACCAGTAGTTGAAGAATAAAAAATATAATTTTTATTATTTGAGAATTGTTTTCTATTTTTCCACCAAATATCCATTCAAATATAGTATATGATGATCAAAATTAAAGGCATCAACAATCAATTCAATTATTTCTTATTTATACTCATACACATATCCAATATCTTATTCAATATCCAACAAAGTGTAGGGAGGGTTTCATTCATCAATCTACTGAAAACATCTATCTTCACCAGGCCTCTAAACTAACATCAATGTCTATTGTTAATAAATAGAATGAAAAAACTCTCTTGTTTTTAATATAGGATAAATATTAGTTTTTTAGATATTTTAGGACACATTTTTAGAAATAAAATTTTAAAATAAATGATATTTAATTAATGGATATTTACATATTAAATCCATTCACTAATTTGAAAAAATATTATGGATTATATAGTTAACTACTAATGAATTATCCTTTCAATAAATACGGATTCATGGATAGAAAAGTTCTAGACTTACCTTAAAATGAAAGAATATATTGGTCAACCATTAATGGAATGATATCCCTTTAATGGGAAGTATTGAAATACTGTTACATACTATATGATGTTTATAAAGTGATCTTAAAATAAACAATATGAAAATAAGAGGATTGTATTGGGAAACACAACTAGTTAGGATATGTAATTTTTTTAAATATTTATAGGTTTGTTATAAATATTATAAAAAATTAAAAAGTTTAGTTTTTTATGTTTTAATTCATATAATACTACCCCAGTTCTGACATAGTATTATAATAATTATATAATGGTATGAAACATGTGTCCATAGAAAAAGGTAAATAAATCTGGTGGAATATATATAAGGAATAAAATAAAACAATAATAGATGAAAAAGATAATTAAAAATGTATATGAAATTAACTGTTATATGTATATAATTCGACATAAAATTGGACAATAATGTTATGACTTCAAACATATTTATGCAAATATCAACATTATAAATTTATAAAATTATTGAATAATGTTTGAATAGAATAGAAAATTTTACCTACATATAAATGGTATGGTTAAATAAAAAGTAAATATCATTAATATTTCTATATGTCCTAATTAATATGATATATGATAAGGATTCAAACGTATACTAATAGATATAAAAACAACTTGTTTAGGCATTTTTTTGAATTTATAGAATGTGATAAAGAATAAAAAATAACACAAATATGATTAGATTTTTTAAAAATACATAGTTAGTGTAAATAATCATTATTCCCTTATTTCATTTTCTATATCGAATGATTTTAACATGTAATTATCATTAAATTTGGTTATTTTAGAAAACTTAAATAAATTATAAAATAAAATTCGTTTGATTAAGGATCTATTGCAGTCCAATTTCAAAATTTATATATTATTTAGATAATGATTTTATTTTAAAATCATTATTTTATGAAGGTTATTTTTTGGAGAATATATATAATTAAATTAACCAAACCCACATTTATAGGGATTTAGTTTTTATGTTGATCTGATTTCCAAATAATCATTGAGAAGTTTTAATCATGTCATTTTATGTGAAATGGGAATGATATATCATGATATCATTTTATGTTAATTTTCATAACCATTTCATTAAATATATTACTCCCATTAAATTTATTTTTTAGATTATTCAATATTAAAAGTAGTTTTGGAAACCTCTTGTGATTATCATGTTTTCAATAATTAATTTTATGTCCTTGGTTAATGTATATTTATAGCTTTCCTGAATATATAAAAATTTTATTAATTCATTGTTTAAATACATCAAAAACGGTTACTATTTTGTATAATGTAAACATGAATTCCATATTAAGTTATTCTTATTTAGTAATTATAGATTTCAAATAATAATTTAATTTTGTTTTTTACCTACGTTAAATTATTTGAAATATTTTTAATGTTAGGAAATGTAATTATTGTTTTATAATGTCTCATTTGAATATATTAAACTCATTATTATTTTCATATATATATATAATATTATATTTGAATGAGTTGGTAATTAATTATAAATTAAATTTGGGGATGTTTTTTGTTTGAGAAGATTTATTCATAATAAAGAGGTTTTTAGGATTATGAATAAGACAATTTATTCGGTTCAATGTTTTAAAATTTTTTCATTAAGATAAATTGTTTTCTATATATTTTTTAGATGAATATTTATCAAATTTTCTTTTTTTGAAATTATAATGATATATTAATATCAAGATATGTTGTTAATTTAGATATATTTCTCCACCTAGAACATAGTTCTTCTTTTTAATTTTACAAAATGGTTTCAAAAGAATGTGCAAGATTTTTTGTTTTCCATTTATATGCCTCACTTTTTCTCCACCCAATATCTCTATCGTTTAGCCATTGTTGTTTCACAATCTCCCTCACATTCTATGACATTTTCAATCCATCATTATTTATCTATATGGTTTAATGGAACCCCTAGGTATGCACCATAATAACACTTCCTACATAACATGTATGGTGGTGATTAAAAATTATAAGTTGGATGTTTTTTAACTGAAAATATGGTAATTCATACAAATTTTCAGGTATACTTCCAACCCCCATATAGTAAAATTAGAAAATTCTTCCCATTTTCATCCATTTATCCCTCCTACTCCAAATTATTTAAACATTAATTTTTTTTAAAACATGTCAATACCTTTAATATATTTTTTGTAACCATTTGAAAACTCTATTTTTTTTTTGAAATATTATTTCTTCAGTGGGATATAGTAAAAATATTTTTTCTCGTATTCCTATAATACATGGTATATAATATTCTTTAAAAAAGTTATGTAACATGGAATCCAACATCACTTATGTAATCAATAGTATTTTAATCCATTTGTTTTTGTAAATCCCATGATCCTTGACCTTGTGTAAAAATTAGATGATTACATGACCATTTATGATCTCAACAATAATATTATTACACAAATTATAATGATAAGTCTTAAATAAATGAAATGAGAGAAAAAGAATTTACAAGGGATGTCTTCAATCAAATAATAAATAATTTTTTATTACCAACATATTTATTACAACATTCTTATCTAACAAAACATCAAATCAAGAACTGAAACCAACATCTACTTGTTTACAGCATGTTGTTTCTTTTCATGACACACTTGTGTAAAATTATAACATTTCTAGATCCATGAATGATAAAATTGAAATTTTCAGATCCCCTTAATAATATATTCTATAACTTACTGCTTTTTATGAGTTTTATATGTGTATATATTCATTTTTTATACAAAAATGTATATTTTATGAGCTTATTAAAAAGTATATGAATCAAAATTTATGCATCATAATCATATGAAAAATGATAATAATGATTATGTTAATTATTCAATCTGGTTTTCTATAGATCATGTATAAGAACCATGTTGGATCATTTATATAATTTTACATTTTTTATTCATGATATGTTATTCAAAAATAGTTTGGAGAACAATTGATTTTTCTTTTAATTTATCATGGATATAAATATTTAATTAAACATAGGTAAAATTTTAAATGTACACACTGTTTGGGATGAAATTATGATTTATGGGTAATTTGATATGAATACCTTTATAAATAATGTCAAATATCTTATAGAAATAATTAAAATTGAAATTAAATATGTCTTTATTGATTTTAAATTGATATTAGTTAAGTAAATATTTATGATAATAGTAAATTATATATTTGTTTTATTAAATATAAAACATTATCATATGTTATGACGTTATATAACGTTAGTGATAGAAGCGGATAGAGTGACACTGGCTTTACAGAACTACTTGTCTTCTAAATAATATCTTACTAATACAAAATTATCTTCTATGTAGAACTTATGATGATAAATTTATGATAATTTCAATGGGAATGATCTCATAAAAAATTAATGAATTTATATATTATTAAATATGATTATTAAAAGGACCCTAAATCAATCATTAATATTCCTTAGTGTGGTGTGAATCGATACATGAAAGATAAATCATGTCCGCCAAAATATTTATTATACATTCCAATCATTACATAGTTTTGAATAATATATAGATGTCATGAAACTGTCTTACAGTTGACATGGCATATTGGTACATGAATTAAATATGGGAAACTATTCTATACAACAAGCTCACCTTTGTAGAATAAAATTGATTTGGAGAATCCTAAATTATTAAATGTTTTTCGTAAAAAATGTATTCTATTATCTATAGATGGAAGAAATCCTTTTTTATACATATTATTACTCACAATACATGGGAAACAATGTTAGTAAATTATAAATTTCATCTATAGATATACATGAATCACAAATACATTATGGTGTCCCTACTTATATCATGACAAAAAAATCCCAAAATTGAGATTTATGTCTATTGAGATCCATTGATCAATAAACTATAATTATTGTAAGATATAGGTGGTATAATTTATGATTAATATAGATATTAACAACTCAAATTAATGCTAATGATGTAATGGATGATAAATGAATTTTCACCTTATAGAATATTTCAAGAGATAAAATTAAAGTAATGTCAGGGTGTACCATTTGTGAAGAATATACACCATTAGTTTGGTTGATAAAACTCTTGAATAATTTGTTTTTAGTTCATCCGAAATTTTTACCTCAGTGAAACAAATATCAATATTTGATTACATTATTTGATGGAAATAATAAACAAGGTATAACAGCATATACACTAATAGGTGATCACTTATGAGATAGTCTGAATGATATTAAAAACTCTTTCAGTAAATCATTTTTGTAAATCCTTATAGAACCTAGAAAAAAATGAGATCAATTTTCTTTGAATTATCATACTGTAATTGTTTATACTTCAAACATTTTCATGATATCATTCAAGTAAAAATGAATGTATTTGTTAGTTTTATGGGATCATTCTAAAATTTTATTGGAATCAAAAAACATTTCAATAAGTCTAGGATGTAAAATATTGTCAGGAGGATAAAGAAAGAGTTACCACTAATGATCAATAAAAGTTATACTTTTTTGTCCATCTGAATAGAATATATGTAGAAAATAAAATTTTAAATTATGCATTTTCTTTAATTTTGTAAATGTTGCATAGTTGTATTCATAAACTATTAATAATGTCATTTCAATGAATAATTTACATTATAGGGAATGAAATCCACCAACATCAACATTTTGATGAAAAATTGGATTCATGTATCATTATATTGTGTTCTGCCTAATAATGTATGACATGCATTAACCATACTCTTATTATTTTTAAAAACAATATACATTACATTTATATACTATGTACTGATATCAACCATAAATGAGGAAGTTTCAGTCATACTATGAAAATTATATTTCCACATTCATTCTTGGTTATGATGGTCCACCTAATGGTTTACATGTTTAGAGAAGTTCAACTTTGTGGTTCTTCCATTAAAGATGGTTGTTTTCCATCGAATGGTATATCATGATTTTGAAAGAGTATATCATGAATATAAGACGACCAAAAGGTTGTATTTCATAATGACATATTGTTTAAGAAGATATTAAATTCTGTATCGAGTACCTATCAGATGGAGATTCCATAAGTACCATAATGTCTTGTCATAGAGTATTTCTTCAGGGATAAGGGGTTTTTGTTAGAGATGTTGTTACAATTACTATAATAGGGAAGGATCAATATCACCATTACATTTTACATAATATTGACGATGTTGATCCATGTATAAATTCCCAAAATTAAATTATTAAAAATATTAATAAATCAAGGTATGGAGGATGGATATCAGATAATAATAGTCAATAGTTTATAGGATGGTTCTTAGATCATAATTTTATGGAGTTATCTAAAATATTAATTCTATTTCCAAATGACATTAATCGATATCCATGGAACTAAATGAAAATTTAATATCTTACAATGGTTTAAAAATTATTGCTTGTAAGTTCTATACAACATAAAATGATGATCCCAATAAAATTTCAAATAGTTGAGTTACTGTTGTAGTGGAAGCGATGCACATTTCTTGTTCCAGGAATACGAATAATTTTTTTGAGAATATTTCATATTTTTTGAAAATCATGTAGATATAATATTATTATTATAAAAAATTTCAGGTTTCAATTTTATTTCAAATGGGTGGACATTAATAGGGCAGTGAATATTGATGAAATTGGCTTCCTAAAGTTTAATTTCATTTTGGAAGGGGGAAACGAAATGTTATTCATAATTGAATCACAAGAAGTGCATGTATTCTATGTATCAGGTCTAGTTAACAAGAATTTTTCAATTATCCAACTATAGAAAAAATTGTAGATGAAAATTCAATCAAGGATCACCTTTTTATTGGGAATCACATTAATTTCATAGTTGTATAAATGTAAACAATTTCTTGCACTTTAGAGGTAACCACAATGAAGGGATTTGGATTACCGATAGTGTATCCAAATCACATCATCCTTTAATGAAAATAATCAGTGTTCAATTATTATATGATTTTTTTTAATATACTATTTGCTTCTGCATACTATTATCTGTTTTATACTATTTTTACATAATAAAAATTCAAATTTTGACATATCATGTAGAAAACAACTTCCTCACATGAAGATGTTTCCAATCATAAGAAAGAACAATCACATGATTTTTAAAATACATAATTACAAGGGAAACGAACCATGATGCTGAAAAAAGAAACAACACTACATCAAAGTGTTTAATAAAATTATCAAGGGAAGAAGTAATGGTATTAAATTTATTGTAGGATGGAAACAAAGTGATGAACCTATTAACCCCAATAGGTCAATGTTTATTAGATATGTTGGGGTAACAACAAGGATGAACATGAAGATTGATATAGATTTTTAGTTCCATCTACTACATATAATAAAGGAAACCCTTTTTGAGGATATAAATGTAAGTTTAATATATACTTTATCCATTTTATTGAAAAAAATATATGATGAAACACTACATTACTTTTCATTATTCCTTGTAGATTTTGTTTTTTTAGACAATTTCATCATAAAATATATCTTGATGTTTGTAAAAAAATACAATAGAGGCTTTTGGATGATTCCTATAATGTTTCATCATAGTAATAATGAGGGGAATGTAATGCCACTCCATGTAGTTACTAATGTACACATTATAATATAGGAAACATGGAAGTGACTAGCACCAACTATCATACAACATGAATGTGAGAATGAGTTTTCCACAAGATATAGTGGAAGAAAAAGAGATAATACGCTATGAATATAAAAATAGAAAACTCCATTAGGATTAATATTCCATAATAAAAAAATGCATAAAATACTAAAGTAATACAACCCATATACAAAATTGAAAAAACAACATGTGTCCTTAGGGACACTACTCATCAAAACCAAGGATTAACAACTAGATCTGCCTCCGAGAGATCCCTTTAATTTTCATAATCATTGAAACGGAATATCTACAAACAACTGAAACAAAAAATATAGTGTGAGCCTTAGTAGACTCGGATACCACCAAACATTCCAAAACAAATTCAAAATATATATTTTTTAAATAAAGTCTTTTATTATTAAAAATGAATAGGTTTGAAAATTTAAAATCGTATTTAAACATAAAATTCTATACAGTTTCAAAATAATGGAATATATTGTTTTTTCATATGATTTACATTATAAGAAAAGAAAAATTTCTAATAGAATGGCTTAAATAAAATAGAGACATAAAACTATTTATGTAAATCCAGATAAGGAATGTAATGTAGCTTTATAACATTGGTATACATTTATATATAAATATATAAATAAACAAATGAGAAACATGGTCATCTTCCAAATAGTTATGATAGTAGTAACTATCTATAGTATTCCACACTCTATATGTGATCATAGAAAAAATGAGTATACTTCCATCCCCCTAACACTATACAAAGGAGACTCGTCACCCTCCCATTGGAGATGTGACCCATCGCATGTATGTTTTAAAATGTTGTAATATCATAGAGTTCATCCAAAAAAATCACCAACTACCTATGGATTACATTTTCTCTTACATGATGGACACCATATTTTAAGACTTTTTAAAATACAATAAATACCATTCATCTGTTTCAAAAACACTATGTTCTTTGCATTTAAAACAAAAATAGGATTTATTACAAATGGAAAATCAATTTTCATGAGATAAAACCACTGGGTTCTATCAGAACATTTTAATGACATTTTCACATTTCTGAAATTGATTGAAAACCACATCCATCATTTTCAAAATAGTTGTTTTGATCAGATATCACTATTAAAAACACTACTACCAGAAAGAAATGTGTTGCATGCATATTATTATGAGACTAAGTGGGTAGTTTGTAATCAGGGTATCGTTTATCAAAAGGTTTATGTATGTTCAAATAATTTCATATAACATTATGTTGAAAATGAGTTGTTCGATAGTTTTCCAAATTGTGAAAAATCAAGTTAGAAATAAGCTCAACCAGGGATGTTTGGTTTTTTTCCGATAAAACATGGGAGATATTTCCATCTCACACCCAAATTTTAGCGTTTATTTATGACTCAAAACATAGAATCGTTGATTTCATCTCACAAAACCCACATTTCAACTAATTAATTGTTAAACCATACCTATTTTGGGGATTAATGGAAACATTTTGGCCATGTGCATCTGACATTTGGTTTAGTACCCCAAAACATGTGATTTGTTGTTTCTACTGATGCTTTCTATTCATTTGGTTCTTACAGTAGTTAGTATTCATGTTTACTTGTCTTTATGACTGTATATAATTTACCTCCATGGATTTTTCTGAAGGATCCATATATATTTTTGAACTTATTAATTTGATTTCATCAAAAAAATTACATCGATGATTATTTGAAACCATTGATTGATCATTTTAATTCACAATAGAGCAATGGTGTCATTACATGGGATGTAGCTATGAAACAAAACTTCATATTTAATGTTTCATTGATTTTGACAATTAGAAACATCCCAGCATATGGCATGTTATATTGTTGGATTACAGATGATCCAAAGGCATTTTTTTTACTGTATGAGAGATAGAAATGCATTTATGTTTTTTAATGGAGAAAACATTTTTTTCAACTATCAACACAGATTTCATCCATCCAATCATACTTTTTGGATAAACGAATATCATTTTAGAAAAGAAATAGTTGAAAATTATTTTCATAGAAAAATGATCTCATGTACATTGTTGAAATCAATTTTTTCTTCATTACGTACCATAATTTTTGAACCTATAATAAATCAACATAAAATTGATGTGTTTAGAAAAGAGCACAATTGGATAAAATGAATCATTTCATGGGGATTTTCCAAATTGGTATGATTTTTTGGACTATCACATGTTTGATATGATACATATTAAGGAGAAATATTATAAAAATTTATTTCATATAGTTTTGTGTACTCCATGAAAGACCAACGATTAGGTAAAGTCATAATTAGATAATGCCCAAATTTTCAAACAACCAAAACATGAACTGTATGAAAATGATAGATAAGAAAAATTAATGAATCCAAAAAAAATTATACACTATAAAAAGAGAGTTGCTTATTATTTTTTTAGTTGATTTCATATTGGAGACTTTCATATTTTTATGCTTACCATTTGGGAAGATGTGTTAGAAATAGTCATATTACTAGATAAAAAGTGGTGAATGTCAATTTTTAACGAAGAAACTTATAATAATTGGATTAAGAGGTTTGTTCAATACTATGATTTGGGATGCACCTATACACGTATCATATTTTATTGAGTGATTTGTTTTTCAACAACAGACTACGATTCCCTAACAAAACTAGAAGGATAGGTTGTATTAATTTTATGCAAACTGGAAACAAACTTCCTGCTAGTTTTTTTTGACAAAATGGATCATTTGATATTTCATTTTCCTCAAGAAAACATTTTTGTAGGGTCGGTATAGTTTTGATTGATGAATCCATTTGAAAAATACATATAGAAACTGAATGAAAAATTATATAAAAAAGCATTACTTCTAGGCTCAATTTCATAAGCTTATTAACAAGCAGAAATTTCGTTTTTATTCTATCATTACATTCAACATGAATATCATTCAAAACAAAAAAATTTGTTCCATAATGAGGGAAATGATGATTATGACATGTAAAATCAATTATCATTATTAAATTAGCTAGAAAATGGATTTGGTGGAGTTCATGGATGCTGGATTTGAGATGATGAACATCATAGAGTTCATACGAATATTCTGATCAACTATGAAGAAATTAAACCATTTGTATTGTCTATTATCATATCACTTATTCTATATTTTCTATAAAAATACAATAATAGTATTTTATTTGTAGGTTATATTATATTCAAATCAAGATAGAGTTTCCACAAATTACTGCATCTACTCTAGAAGAACGACGTCAAAAATAAAATTTCATACTGGTTTCATAAATTGGAAACATAAATTATTCATCATTTCACATAAAAAATCTATTTAATACTTGTTATAGTGATAAATGTTTTACAACATTTCGGGTATCTCAATGTATTGATAAAACTCATAATTTATTTTCCTGTATTGAGCGACCAAGCATAAAAGAGTTTTAAATATTATAATGCATATGTGGTGAATGGTTTTCAATTTTATGCATGTGCATATGGGGAATAAAAAAATGAGTAGTTGGGTTTTCTTGAGAGGATCACTACATAGAGAAACTATTTTTGACATTTATCGAATTTCGGATGAAATCATTGAGATGTGTTATTTGGTTCAACTATACATGATATTGTTTAAATGTAAGTGGGTGGATACTAAGAGTGGATTAAGGGTTCATCTAATCCATAGAATCATTGATATTAAATATAAATGTATTATTTCAGTAAATGAACAATTTTTATTGTCTCGTTAGGCATATAATTGTTATTATACAAATTTCTATGATATTCTAAGGGATTTGGGTGATTGGTGGAGATTAATAATAATTAAATCTCAAATGAATCAGTTTACTGAAAGTGAATATGGTTTCAATGAAGTGAAAAAAGTGAAATTTTTCAACAGACTGATCTGAATCTATCTTTTTCAATAAGAGACATGAATATGATTGATGAAACCACATAGTTAAGGTCCAATGGTGAAGATGATGTTAATGATGTTATAACTAAATTTGAAACGACAAGATATGATGAAACTGATACTTAAATTGAAATTGATTTTATTGAGGCGGACGATGAAGACATTGAAATCCAGAGCTATGAAGATGATGACGAAGATTGATGTAAGAACCCTGATCTTCTTTTTAGGTTTGTTTTTCTATTTCGTGGTGTTTTTAAGAAAAGAGTAGTTTCTGGAAATATTTTATGTATATGTCGTGTCTTTATGAATACACTTCGTGTACTACCTTACTACATGAGGTCCTATGTTGGCCTTGTCATGGCCACATACACAGTCATGTGGGGTGATGTGTAGGCCGCCTAAAGCAGAGTATGGAAAAGGAGAGTACACGTCGTTAATTTCAAAAGTACATGTCATGTATTTTATTTACATTAAATGTAATGGGGTCCCGTCTAATGGACAGGGGTGTCTTCTTCTTCAGCCGAAATGTCCCGAAGGACCCGTACGGTACCGAGACTTCCATGAGCTACCGATCGCATGTCTATTCTCTTAATTGACCATCGTTGATTGACTTGGAACCGCAGCGGTAAGATCTTCCATCTCTGAGAGCTTTGTTTCCTCATTCCACTTGTTTTTCATGTCACCGTGGGTTGAATGTTTTTTGTGTTTTCTTAGATCTATGGAGTTCTAAGAAGATTAAAGCCTCAAGGATCAAGTATATTTATCTTCCAACGCCGAGGTAGGTAGTTTGTGCCTTTATGTAGAATTCCATTCAATTTTAGGTGAAAAATGTTCACAATACCCATGAATAGGGTATTGCGTGTTTACTGTTTTAGCCCTATTGTTTGTCTGCTTTGCTTCTATGATAGAGTAGAGGTTTTTGTTTGTGAATAGGGTAATTTTTTGGGATTTGGATGTATTTCCCATGCAATTTTTTCATGTTTTGACCTTTGGGTCTAGTTTTCCTGTTAGGCTGCTGTTTACTTTACCATGCCTAGTATTGTAGGATGGTCTCTAATATGCTGATATGCTATAGAATTCTATCCAAGTAGTTCTGGAGGTTTTCTTTGGCCAATACACGTTTCTATACTTTCTTGACTTACAAAGGGCCGTGAGAACCTAGTTTATAGACCATAGGGATAATTGTCATTAAGGACTTTTCCAGAGTGTCTTTATAATTATACGATGTGAGTCTATAAGGGGGAATTGACGTTGAGTGCTTCCCAAGAGTGTCTGTAGTTCCTCGACGCAAGCCATAGGGGAAATTGACATTGAGTGCTTCTCCAGAGCGCCATTAGTATGATACGAGACTATTGGGGGAATTTATGGTGAGTGCTTGTTCAAAGAGTCTATTCTTTAGCTGAACCAGAGGGGTGAGAAAATGTGTGCTTACTAGAGGGTTGATTGTACTTATTGGTTTGACCACAGGGGTTAGGCTGTGAGTACTTCACAGAGGGTTACTTTTTGTTTTTATCTACTTTCTTATCTGTTGCTTGAGATTGAAACTGTGGATTGTATTCTTTTTCTGCTGAGTACTTCATGTTTTCTGCTTTCTGTATTTTTACCCTGCCATATACTCACTGACTGTTAGGCACAGATCTTTGGGTGGTAGTATACTAGGATTTAGTCTCTCAACCTATTTGGGTCATGATTTTTGGCTCAAACAAATTATATTACTTCGGGTATAGAAAAGGGAAAGTGCCCTTCCACTTCAGACACTTGATGGGCTGTGGAGCTAGAGAGCATGGGACCAATGTGAGGCTTGTGATGCTGAGGAGATTTTTATCTTTTCTTTTGAACTTTGGTTTAGTACTGTTTTTATTCAGCATTGTGACTTTTTTGGATGTTTTCCTAGATATAATTATCATGTATCATTTATTATGCATTTCTCTAGTATTATATTGTCTCAGTCTTCCGCAGTTGACTGTTGTTGGATATTTACTATTTCTGTTATTGTGTGTTTGTTTCCTTCTTCTGTGTACTCTGCCAATGAGGGCATAGTTTCCCCACTATCACACCCAAGGTCGTCACTTCTTTTCGGCATCCTCAAGAGTTTGTGGAATTGTGCTTGAGGCCATGTGACTAACCGGGTACTGTGCACCTCTGGGTGGCTTCTGGAACTAGGACGTTACAGTGGACATTGACAGAGTAAAATGATAGTTATTATCATAAATAATATATATCTTTATATATGAGTTGTTTTAAACTATTTACTAACAAAAATCATTTATTATTTTAGATGTATTATAATATTTAACATTTGTTACATGAGATTGATCTACATTTAGATAAGAACGAGGTTGGGATAGCGGACCCTCAAAAATTTGGAAGTTCAGGTGGCACCTAGAGAAGGTGTGGTCTTTCCTGGGTGATGATTCCTGGCCCTATACCTGAGTGAAATCCACATCATGGGTTCGATCCATGGACGTTGAGGTATGTTTACCTTTGAATTTTAGTTAGTTATCATTAATTTATTTATATACTAAATTTTGATTAATTATTATTATTTTCACAGCTTTTCGCATATAGAAGTTGGACAGTAGAGTGCTATATTGCGCATTTATTTTTATGATGCATGGGTGTCATTAGATCAGATTCTTTTCGATGATAAGAAGTGTATGTTCTAGCTTTGGCTGGTATAGAAATATATAATTTTTTTAAAATTAAATTAATTAAAAACATAATATAATAAATTATATGTATGGTTTATGGTAACCCATTGAGAAGAACATGCATGAGGTTATTTGGAAGGAATTACAAGGAGCAATGTGTATGCATTGCCCTCATTTTTCACAATTTGAAAAGGAAATCAAGGGAGAAATCATGACTGAAAGAGTTTGATGAGACAAGGCACATCAAAAAACCTGAATATATTTCCTCTCATGTTTGGGATGGATTATGTACACACTGGTTGAGTAGGCGGGTTCATAGTATATCATCAGTGGGTCATAAAAATCAAGGGAGACAGAAGGTGACACATTGAGGTGGTATTAGTACGTTCAGTACACATTGGGAGAATATGATAATTCCATTTTTCTAAATATTGTTTATAACATTAAATGTAAATGATTTATTTTATATCAATATAGGCAGTTGTATAGTCCGATATTACAAAGTACAACGCTTATAGGAGGATGCACAGTAATCCAGCCAATGGGAGATTAGATCTGCTCCCCAGCATCAGATTCTGGTCAATATAAGTTTTATTGAATATTAAATTTAACTAAAAATAATATTTTAACTATTTTAAAATTAAATTGAAATTAAAAGAGTTATAAAAGGTTACAACGTATCAGACAGTTGTTGAGAGTCGGGCCGAGACCGATGGTAACTCCAGTGCCCCATAATTTGATGAGCCAGCATGGATGTAGGCAAACAAGTATGGCTTCATGAATGGCATAGTTGTTGGTATCGACTCTCAAGTGAACCATGGTTGTTTTTATGGAACATATGTGATGTCAGTGTCCATCTCGAGAGGATCTCGTGGAGATTCATCATCATCTCATGCACAGTATCAGGAGCAGCATTGAACATAGGGTGAGATTATAGAGACTAAGCGTAGGGAGTAGGAGGAGATGCGTCAGCGGTTATAGTAGTAGCAGGAAGTGTTACTCTGACAGCAACAACAGAAACAACCACAACAATATAAAATCTAGGATGAGATCCGTCGATGGAGGCAGGAGCATGAGTAGGAGCAGATGGAGTACATATAACGTCTGACCTATATTTTGGGATAAAGTTCCCTACACCATCTTATTCAAATCCTCCAGATAAACCTCCCCCCTGACCAGTGATGTATTTTTTTAAGATGATATATTTGTATGTAATTTTTTTAAAATAAACTATTTAATGTTTTAAATAGTTTGTTTTATATTGCCTTGAGAATTATATTTTTTTATTATTAATTGAATTTTTTATTATATTTATTATTTTATTAACTAATATATTTCTCTAATTTTTTAATACTCAGTTTTTATTTTATTAATTATATTATTATTTAATTAATATTATTAATAATAATATTATATTAAATAATTATTTTATAAATTTATTTATTTTACATATATTAATATTATTATTTTACTTTTATTAATAATGTATATTTATATTCTTTTATAAATAATTTTATTCCATTAATATTAATATTATGATTTTATTTATATTAATATTATTATATTGTTATTATTATATTATTTTTTAATTTTTTTTAAAAAAAATTACAATTTACAACGGTACATCACAAAAGTTGGTATTTTTATTTTTATTCTATGAAGTAATTGTGATGGTCCTACGAAAATGATTTAAAACTAGGAATCTATATATGATTGGTTAATGGTCTGTCACAAATAGTTTCTTAAAGAAAATCAATTTTGTTTTTTTGATCATTCTACTACCCGTCATAAATAATCAGTGTCTGCAACAGACTATCACAAAAAGTAATATTTTTTATGCTGTTTTCTGCGAAGGTTCATTTGCGATGGGGCCCCATATCAAATAACCCATCGCAATAATCCATTTTTTCATTAGTGCATTAGGTCAGCTAGAACCATGCAGTAATAGGGAACAAAGACTAGTTGAGTACTAAGTATTAAGTTAATAGAAAATTCGACCTCCCTTACTCGTGAATATTCAAAGAAATCAAAATGAAACACATTGGGAAACTCAATGATAACTATATTTATATCTCTACTCATTGAATCCCACTCCAGAAGAAAAGAAAACACTGATATCACTTTCTCCGATTTCAGATAACAAAGTTCCACACTTCTCAACCTTGGGACCCATTCTATGGGAAAGACAAGAGACACCCCACTAGGTGTAGTAAGATTTATTCGTTGAAGATAAAAATATTCCTAGACCCTATTGGAAATGATACAATCTATCCTGAATAATCCATAAAGATTTTTCATGTCATGAAAAATAAAACTCAAAGCTAGCTCAATGTTAGATAGATAAAAGACACAATCAGCACTAAGAAGACCCCTCTCTCTCTTCATACCAATGGGTGTAGAAATATCCATTGCAAAAGATAAAATATACACAAGGAAGAGTTTGTAGATAAAAAATATGGGTTCAAATAAATGAATGAGATGCCCCAGTATCAAAAAGTGTAGTCACTAATGATGGTGTAATAGTAAAGGAACCTCTCATAGTTTCTGGACCTGTGTCGTCTTCCAATGGAGACTCTTCCACTGTGTTAACGAGTTTCATTCTAGATACATGTGTCTAGAATCCTTTTATACATGAATATATGATTTCCCTAAAGTCTTAGGAGGATCTGGTGATCATGGTACACAATGCGGAGTTTATAAGAGATGAAAGAATCTCTGTAAGTGCCCTAAAATTCCGTAGGATCTACAATTCGTGGGTATGGTAATGAAACCCCTCTTATAATTTCCTAGATTTCCACACTTCAATAAAATCGTCTAAATTCCTCTGAGTGATGTAGGTGGTCTGGAAGAACTCTTCCCATGGGAATTTTTGCGAGAATCATCTTGTTTATATTTTCTGTTGATGGAATAAACACATCCAAAGGAATAAATGAACTCCCATCAACCCAATCATTCTAGGAAGTTACATCTCAACCATCACATCCCTATACAACACATCAATATAAATAGTAAGTGTTAATAATAAAATCATTGAAGGAATATCTAATCATATTCCCCACTCTAACCATTGAGACACTATTCTCTCATTAGATACAATTTCGATTGAAAACTTCATGAGCACGAGAACGTGATTTGAATATTTAGTCATGGTTTCTTTAGACAGATCAATCATAAGAAAATCTATAGCGTAAGATAAAATAATAGACACTAGACTAAACTTTCCAGAGTAATGAAGCTCGAAGTCTTTCCATGCTAAGCCCTCATTTTTTCCTTATTTCACCATCATGTCCCACAATCTCCTACTCAATCTTTCATGCATGATGGTGGTACACTTCACATTGATCACATTCTGTTTCTCCAAGAACTCTAATATGCATTCAAAATGGATGATCCATTCCCCATTTTAAGAACCCAGATCTTCTTCTCAAGTATGAATTCTGTTTTCTGGTGTTTTGGGAAAAAGACGTGTTTTTGGAAATTTGTGTAGTACATGCCGTGTACTTATAATTACACGCTGTGTACCTAGTTGTAGCTTGTATCTGTGTACTGGGTGTGTAATGATAGAGTACATGGTCGTTTGGGTTGACATGGATGTTGTCTAAAGGAGATACCGATTATGGAATATACACAATGTGTGCATTAAATTAAAATGTGGTGATTTTGTTTTATATCGGAATGGAGTCAATTCTAATTGGAATAAATGCGTTCTTCTCAAATCACCTCATCTAGGATTGACAATAGGGAGCGATTCTTCTCAGTGCCCCTGATCGACCATCCATTCTCTGAATCAACCATTGTCGATTGCATTGGAATCACCACGATGACATCTTCCTTATTCTAGAACCTTGTTCCATGACTTCTCCTCTTTTGTGAGTTATCCTTGGTTAAACTTTGTAGAAATTTTTGTAGATCTACATCATTCTAGTTCGATTCAAGATCAAAATCTGGATTATATCTATCATACAACGCCGAGGTATGATGTTTATGAATTTCAATAGTTATTCATTGAATATTATGTGCAAAATTGAACAATCCCCTATGTTGGGGTATTACGAGTTGATGTAATTTTACCATGTTGGTGCCTTCTATGCTTTTTTTCTTGAGATAGGCCTCTTGTTTATAAATAGGGTAATTTTTCCATTATATGAAGGTGTTTGACCATAATTGATTTTATATTTACTGTGTGGTCTAGTTTTTCTATTAGGATTATTGCTTTCCATGCCTAGTGTTGTAAGGACAGAGTGATTTATCGAATGTTATGATATGCTTTGTATCTGTTTAGAAAATTAGAACGTTTTTGCTTAATTTGGCTACTAAAAATATTTTTTTCATGATTCCATTACATAGGATTGTGGGAACATGGTGATGTGAGACTGTAGGAGGAATTAATGTCAAGGGCTTCCCCCGATTTTCTATTAATATTTATCATGCTGTGAGATCATTTGGGGGATTAACTTTCAGTGCTCCCTCAGGGTTTCTATAGTTACCTTTATGAGACCATGTGGGTGATTGATATTGAGTGCTCTCTCAGAGTTTCTATAGTTACTATTAAGAGACCACAGGGGAAATCAACAAAGAGTTATTCCTTAGAGTTTATTAAGTTTATTGTTAAAATACTATAAAGGGAATTGATGGCGAGCTCTTCCTAAGATGGTCTTTTTTTCAAGAGACCATAGGGGTTGAAATTTGTGAGCTTTCCCATGAGGTCGTTGTATCCTTGTATAAGTTGTACCAGAGGGGTTGGCTATGAGAACATACCCAGATGGGTACTTCAGATTGATGTGTTTAACTAGAGGGGATAAGTTGTGAGAACATCCTAGAGGGTTTCTTGTTATCATTTTGTTTAATAGTAGATGAATGTAAGTGAATGTAATTTAAATTGTAGGACTATTTACTTTTGATTACTTCCTTGTTTATTACTTCATTTTCCTTATTACCTACTGTATATATTCACAGACTATTAGGGATAGATAATTTGGTGTTTTCCTATTGGGACTTGTCTCACACCTGGTTTGGGACATGATTTTGGTCCCAAACAGATTATATTGCTATAGGTATAGAAAACACAAAGTTCCCTTCTACTTCAAGTACCTGTTTGTGGTGGAGTTGGAGAGCATGGGAACATGTCGAGTCTTGTGATGATGTTTGATTTGTTTAGTTTTTTTACATTCTACTTTCGGTTATTACTTAATTTCTTCATTGTGACTTGTTTTGATGAATTCCTATATATTGTGACATGCATCATTATTCATATATATGTTACAATTGTTTATTTACAATTTGTCTTATGATATTCACTGTTGTATGGTAATTACTGCTTCATCTACTGTTATCTATTTATTTCTATTGTGTTACTCTACCAATGATGGCATAGTTTCCCCCACTATCCCACCCAAGGCCCTCACTACTAGTTGGAAGCCTCTAGCATACATGAAATTTTCTTGAGGCCATGTGTCCAACTAGGTATGGGGTACCTCTGGGCATCCCTCAGAACTGGGACGTTACAATGTGGTATCAGAGGAATTCATTTCTTATTGGCATACACTTTGGAGTATATAGTCATGGATATGATAGAAAAGGTAATTGGTAATAAGTTGTGCCTGGGAGTAGCTATCCCATATATTGGGAAAAGATAATGTACCTCGATTATTGTAATTTTTATGGATTTTCAATTATTACCGTTGATTTGGTTTCACCATGGGGTGACTCACATGTTTTTGTTATTATTGTTAATATTATTTAGGATATATTTATGCTACAGACTGATTATATGAGGGTATTCCATCTCATGCCTCATATAGGAACTTGCTAGAGATCACATGTCACACATTTTATTCATTCCATTTAGGGTGTATTAGTGATTTCATTTCATTGTGATAGATGTTGTGATAAATATGCATTCTTTTATGATATATTCCTTGATAAAATACCTAATTTTTATAGGGTATTGGATTGTGTAAGGTTTCATTTGACGGAACAACAAAATTTTGTTTTTAGGGTGTTATCGGCCCTTATTGATCCAAAATTGGTGGATCCTTTCACTATTATGATGGTATATGCCATGTATAAGATTCCATGATTTGATTCGTGGGAAGTATGGGCCCCGACAGATTATAATTTGGAACTTTAATGTTTGTTTCAATGGTTTTCTAGGACCAGAGTAGTTTTTGAGGCTTACTATCTAGATATCCCCAGAATACTGGGTGTTTATTTGTTGAATACATTCCATGTATCCTTCTGTTCGGGAAGGTACCATTTTTCTTATGTACTAGTTGTGTATTGTTTGTACACGCCATGTAGTCTCTAACTATGTCACTGTCTGTGTGGGTAGAGACATGGGGTTGGGAAATCCTGGGAGGAACACACCATGTATCAGATGTAAAAACCATGTTGTAGGAACCATGTGTCCACCTGTGTGACTAATGACACGAATGGATCAAACATAGGATGTACATGTTGTTTCAAGATTGAACAAACCATGTAGTGTAACCCATGTATCCGGTCGTGTGACTACCAACACGGGTCAGTGAAATCTTTCTTGTTCACACTATGTCTGGAATGAACACGTCATGTAGTATCTTTCTTGGAGAACCGTGTGGGATAGTAATGTAGAAGAACTATGGTAGGGTAAAAATATTGAAGTACACGCCGTGTCTTGGGAGAACACACCATGTTTTGGGTTGTTACACGACTAGAGATGGTTGGAGTATAGGCCCATGTGAAGGCTTAAAGGAACACATTGTGCAGGGGTTATACATGACGTGTATCCTTGTTTTGAAAAACTTAAATTCATTCCTTCTCTTTATCTTTTTTTCACTTATAAGTTTCGGTCCTTGATAATCTTGAACTAAGGTGTGAAGATGACCTTATAGAGTCATGCCACCGCGACATCCTCCGATTCTACACCAAATCTAGGACAGTGACTAAACACTAGACATGGTTGATCAGGGATTACCAACAAACCCTCCTATCATTCCAATCATGGAACCAGCAATCATTTTGGATACAAGGGTAGATGCACGGTTCTGAGAAGGTTTCTTGATGTTTATGCAGACCTTGCAGGGAGCACTGCATCCTGCCACATCTATGGCATAGTTGATACGTGTCTTTTAGCTGTAGCATCCTCCCACATTCTCAGAGGATAGAGGACCTCGGGCTGCAAAGTCATGGTTTGAAGACTTTCTATATATCATCGAGCATCTAGAGACACCTTCAGAGTGGAGGGTGAAGATCTCTTCATATAAGACTCTGGATTCTGCCAAGAGATGGTGGGATGTGATATCATAGGTAGGATGCCAGCAGGTTATGGATTGGGGTGAGTTTCAACATACCTTTTATGACTATGTCTTCCTGGAGACTTTAAGGGCTGATCAAGCCCGAGAGTTCAAGAGTTTGGAGTAGGGTACTCTCTCGGTCATGGATAATTCTTCTCACTTAATAAAGTTTCATCATTTTACACCCATTCTATGGGGTGATGAGCTCTTCCTAGAAAGTAAGATTTTGGATGGTCTCGGGAATGACTTCTGATCTCAAGTGAACATCTTCTGTTTGACGACCATATCATCCACAGTCAACCAGACACTGATCACCAAGAGCTACCTAAGGGATTTTGGAGGTGTGGGATAGGGTGGTTCAACATCCACAGTTGCTACCTCTCCGAATAATTGTATTATGTTCTATAGGGATCCTACACGTGGAGATCCAAGTAGGCGAGATACACCTTCACGTAGCCATGGGGTATTATACCAGTGTGGGAAGGGTGGGAATACGAGGACAAACTACACGAGAGAGCTAGTGGAGTTCTGATCTAGTGGAAATATGGGGCATCTTCAGCTGTTCTGTTAGTTTTTTCTCAATGGAAATTGGTGACAGGGGTTCCTCTAGGACTCCTCATTTAGGAGAAGCACCAACAGTTTCTCATCAATCTAGGAACTAGAGTTCATACGGCATTTCAAGCAGAGGTGGAAGTCGTGTAAGTGGTATCCAATCGGCATGTATTCAATAACAATAGGGTGGATCATCTCAGGTGGTCAGGAAGGGTCACATGGCCATGGTACAAGCCATTCATTTATAGTGGAGCAGACCCAGCTGGAGAAGGATCCCAGAACCACCACATTTTTTTGTATGAATCTAGTTTGCCTCAGTTATATATTCTTCACTTTTCAATAACTGGGATTCCCATAGTTTCATATCTATTGTAATTGTGGAGAGACTTGGGCTTTTTATCATTACATATGCTGATGTATTAAGGCTGGACACTTCGTTGGTGGCATGAACGATTATTGTACGTCAGTGCATTGAGTGCCCTCTTGAGGTAGGTGGGTGTCACTTCTTCTAATACCTCTATGTCCTAATGATGACATGCCATGATTTAATTATCTAAATGTACTGGATTGTTTTCTTCTAGGCTGTTGTTGGATGATATCTTCATAGGGTTAGTTTAACATCACCATAGGGCAGTTTGATCTTACATAATGTCGATTGGGATGTCCAGGAAAGATGAGCGGGACCCGAGCATCATGGTTTGGGAGGAGTACATCCCATAATGCTAGTCTATATCTGGATGACTAAGGGACTCCATAGTTTGACTTTCCTCCAGTGGTGGTTCATTTTGTGGATGTATTTCTAGAGGACTTTTTAGCTTTGCCTCTAGAGAGAGAGGTTGACTATCCTATTGATTTTTTTCTAGGAGCATAACCATTGCCCATTCCTCCTTATAGGATGCCTACACTAGAGTTATAGGAGCTCAATAAGCTATTGGAGGAGTTACAGGTGAAGGGTTTCA
Source organism: Viscum album (assembly GCA_963277665.1). Classification (NCBI taxonomy): domain Eukaryota; kingdom Viridiplantae; phylum Streptophyta; class Magnoliopsida; order Santalales; family Viscaceae; genus Viscum; species Viscum album. The sequence goes on from OY728156.1 coordinate 326,810,820, forward strand.
TCCGGCCCAACACTTCTCCTTGGTGTTCTTCTATTCTATTTTGCGAAGAAGGCCGATGGTACCCTTAGACATTGTGTGGATTATCGTAAGCTGAACCAATTAACGGTCAAGAACTGATATCCCTTGTTGAGGATTGATGATCTATTTGATTATCTTCAAGGAGAATGGGTGTTCTCGATGATTTATGTGAGATCCAATTATCATCATATATTCTTTAGACAATCTCATATAACTCTTACAGCCTTTTGGAGAAGGTATATTCTATATGAGTATGCAGTTATGCTCTTCGGGCTCATGAACGCACCTGTAGTTTTCAAGGCACTGATGAACCGAGTGATCCATCCCTACATGGATTATTTCTGGGTAGTTTTTGTGGACGATATCTTCTTGTACTCTCACACATGACATGACAATGCCACCCATCCAGAGTTCATTTTGAGTACATTGAGGGAGCATAAATATTATTCTAAGCTCTCAAAATGCTACTTTTGGATGGACCAAATTCACTTCTTGGGTCATGTTATATCAAAGACAGGAGTATCAATAGACCCAGAGAAAGTGAGAGATGTAGTATCATGGGAGAATCCGAAGAATGATATTGACGTACAAAGTTTTCTAGGGATGGTTGGATACTAAAGTCATTTTTACAAGAATTTTCACGCTTAGAAGAACCACTTATGGGCCTGACTAAGAAGGGTGTGTGTACCAGTGGACATATTACAGTGATTCAATATTTTAGGAGTTGAAAGGGAGGCTGAATTCAGCACTGATACTAGTTTTTCTCGATCCGTGAAAGAGCTATAATATTTACTATGATTCATCAAGTATTGGGTTGGGTGAAGTTCTTATGCAAGGGGAAGATGCTGTTGAATATGAGTCTCAATATTTGAGGCCACTAGAGAGGAATTACCTGACACCCTATCTAGAGTTGGTTGTAGTTGTACATTCTTTACGCTTTTGGAGACATTATCTTTTGGAATAGATTTTTTTTGTTTTCACCAACCACAAAAGTCTCAAGTATATCTTCATTCAGTGCGATATGAATTTAGGACAATGTAGGTGGGGTGAGTACCTTAAGTCTTTTGATATTTAGCCAAATGACACTCCTAGTGAAGGAAATGTATTAGCTGATGTGTTGAGTAGGAGGACTCAGATATTGGCTATTCAGGAGGACAGTAGTGAGTGGAAGCTTATGTCTCTTCTCTCTAAGAAGCATTTCGAGTTCCACGACAGACAGGGGAACATGTTTATTTCATCTGTGGATGTTATCTCTTCCCTACTTGATCGAGTGCGTGTGAGGCACCTATCAGTTTTAGAAGGCCTAGTCCTATGGGAGAGTGTGTCATGGGAGGAAACTATTCTTGGAAGGACAGTAGGTGAGGATGGGATATTTAATTTTCATGGCCACATATGTGTGTCAGTATACACAGATGAGGAGATGTTGTGTGACATTCATTCCTCAGTTTCTGCAGTTCATCCTGGGGTCACCAAGATGTATCAAGATCTGCACCGCTAGTATTGGTGACCAGTTATGAAGAGAGATATTTCTGGGTGTGTCCTGATGTGTTCCACCTGTCAGCAGGTGATGGTGGAGAATCAGCGACCAGTGTGGCTTTTGTAGTAGTTACCCATTCCTGACTGGTTGTGGAATGATATCGTAGTGGATTTTTTTATAAGTTTACTGAGATTTCCTTGAGAGAATGATGTAGTTTGGGTTGTCATCTCCAGACCCATGAAGGTTGTAGACTTCTTTCTGGTCAAGGATACCATCAGTGCAGATGAGATGGGAAGGTTGTTGTTCCAAGAGATTGTACATTTACATAAGGTTCCTTACTCCACAGTTTCATACTGGAATGCTCGTTTTACATCATGGGTCTGGAAGGGACTATAGAGGGCGTTAGGTACACAAGTACTTCTGAATACAACATACCATCCCCAAAATTGATGGCCAGTCTGAGAGTACAATACAGCTTCTAGATGACATTCTTTGAGCTTGCATCCTATATTTTTTAGGTGCTTGGTATAAGGAAATACCTTTGGTGGAGTTTTCCTACAATAAGTTTTTCATACAGCTATTCAAATGGATCCTTATGAGGCTTTGTACAGTTGGCCATACTGATCAGCCCTAGGTTAGCTAGAGGTTGGAGAGGAAGCAATGCTAGATCCTCATCTTGTACAGGAGACCATAGAGAAAATAGAGTTGATTCCAAAGATGATGGAAACAACACTGTCACGGAAGAAGTCTTATGCTGATAGAGGGAGAAGACCTTCGGAGTTCGAGGTCATAGTCCAGGTTTTCCTCCATAGTGCACCGATGTTAAGGAACATGACGAGTAGGACACACGGTAATCTTTCACTGAGATATGTTAGGCAGTTTGAGGTTTTGGAGAGTGGTGGGCTGGTTGCCTATAGGTTGTAGTTACCTCAGAGGTACTGTGCTATGCACGACATCTTCCATGATTCAAAGCTCCAACGTTACTTCTCATAACCGTCTCATATTTTCAACCAGAGGAGGTTGAGTTTGAGGTAGACACCTTGTTTGAAGAGCAGCATATCCGGATTATTGATCGAGTCCTGAATGTTCTCCTTGGCTAGTCTATTCTTCTGGTATGGGTGTTATGATACCATGGGAGAGTACATGATGTGACTTTGGAGATAGAGACCGACGTACGATCTCAGTGTCTAGAGCTATTCGATGAATCTTCTTCATCATCTTCACCACCATCTTAGGGAAATTTAGTGAAATTTTTTTTAACGAGGGATGTTTGTAAGATCATGGATCTTCTTTTCAAATATGAATCAGTTTTTCTAATTTTTTGAAAAAAGTGGAGTTTATGGAAATTTAAGGACTACATTTCATGTACCTGATTGCTGCGGGTAGCCATATACTAGCTGTGTAACAGCCAAGTACATGGTTGTGTGGGCTGACCTAGAGATCACCTAATGAATAGGTTGGTTAAGGCATGTACACTTTGTGTGTATTAATTGAACAAAACATGTACTTTTATTTTTATTTCTTATATCGGACCGGGGTCACATATAATTGGCAGAAACACCTTTTTCTCGACTCAACTCGTTCAGGTGCAACCATAGGGATTGATTCTTCTCTGAGCCCCTGATCGACCATTTTTTTCACTGAATCAAACTCCTTTGATTGTGTTGGAATAACCATGGTGAGTTCTTCCTTCTTTTATAACCTCTTTCTCAAACCTATCATCTTTCTTGTGAAATTCTAGGATGATCATTTTAGACATTTTGTAGATTTATTTTTTTCTAGGCCAATTTAATGTCCAACGCCATATTATATCGATCATAAAATGACGTGGTAGATCATTTGTGCAATTTCATAGTTATTCATTGAATATTATGTGTAAAATTGCTCAATACCCAAGATTAGGGTATTGTGCGTTTAGGGAGTTTAACCCTATTGATGCTTGCAATGATTGTTTTCTTTTGTTAGGGATCTTGTTTGTAAAAAGGGTTATTTTTTCATTCTATGGAGGTTTTTCCCATGTTTGATTTGATAATGACCATTTTCTCCAGTTTTCCTATTAGGCCACCAACTATCCATTGATAGTGTGGTTAGGATAGAGTGATTTATCTGATGTTGTGATATGCTGTGTAGTTTTTTTTCCATGTAGTACTTTTATGTTTACATTGGATGTTGAACATCATTTATTTATGATTTCATTACTCAAGGATATGGGAACCTAGTGTAACAAAGACATAGGGGGAATTTATGTTTATGGCTTCCCAAGAGGCTCTATTAATCTTTATCACACTGCAAGACCATATAGGTAATTGACATTGAGTGATCCCTCAGAGTGTCTATAGTAATAGTTATGAGACTATATGGGGATTGATGTTGAGTTCTCCCTTATAGTGTCTATAGATACCGTTACGATACCACATGGGGAATTGACGTTGAGTTCATCCTTATAGTGTCTGCAGTTTATCATTAAATGACTATAGGGGGAATCGACATTGAATTATTCCTCACAGAGTCTTTGATTTCATGAGACCAAAGGGGTTAGACTGTGTGAGATTACCCAGGAGGTGATTGTATCATTGCATAAGTTAAACTAGATGGCGTGGGATTTGAGAATATACCAAGAGGGTTAGATGATATTGATTGGTTGAAACAAAGGGGATAGGCTGTGAGAACTTCCTAGAGGATTTCTTTTTTTCTTTTGGATGAATAATTTATTAATGTAAATGAATGTAAATGAAACTGTAGGACTATTTAATTTTCAGTGCATCCTTGTTTATTGCATCAATTTTCTTATTACCTTCCATATATATATTCATTGACTATTAGAAACATATCTTTGGGTGGTTTCCTAATTTGATTCGTCTCACACCATGTTTTGGTCATGATTTTGGCCCAAACAGATTATATTGTTGTAGGTACAGATAATGGAAATCTTTTTTCAACATCAGTTACATGATTACTGTGGACCTGGAGAGCAGGGGACTAAGATGTGGTTTGTGAGGCTATTGGAGTTGTTTACTTGATTTTATTTGTACTTTGGTTTAGTACTATATTTTAGTATTGTGACTTTTTTAGTATCTTTCCTAGATATTGTGACATAAATAATTATTAATATACAAGATATAGTTTTTTATTTACTATCAGTCTTCTCATGTTCACTATTGTATGGTAATTACTTATTATACTACAGTTATCTGTTTATTTCCATTGTGTTACTATACCTATGAGGGAATAGTTTCCCCACTATCACACCCAATGCCCTCGCTTCCAGCAGGTAGCCCCTGACATTCAGGGAAATGCGCTAGATGCCATGTGACAAATCGAGTACGGGGAAGCACTGGGTGACAGGTGAAACTGGGATGTTACACTCATCATATTGACAATCAGTGGATCCTTTGAAAATGTATGGCTATTGGTGAAGTAACTCTTGAGAATAATTTCATAAATATCCCCTATGAATCATTATATAGAGCCTAAGCAGAAACCAGAGGTGGTGCATGTTCTAGATCATGGACAATGAGCACAATCACATCAACTAGATTCGGGTCCACCAGAGTATTCACTTGTTCTGGTTTAGTAGAAGCCTTTTGATTGATTTGATTCACATGACTTCATGGAGGCATGATGAAAAACACCATCATCATATGTAATTGACGATATTAGATAATGATCAAATAGATCAATAAGGGAACACAAATCCCAACGAATAGAAAAATATGTTATTGATTCGACTCTATTTGAATAAAATATATTGAAAAAACTAGAATTATTCTTCACGATATCATTCCCTAAAAACCCTATCTGACATAAGGTTTATTACGGTCATAGATGTCTAGGAACCCAATCACAAATACCTCATAAGTCCCGACAAGAATACACAAATGCATACTATAATCATGGAAGGATGCTTATCTTGCACCTCTAATACCATTTTTTCATGAACATTCCTGGGAAACCAAGTATCCTGATAACCAACCCAACCCTAACTTTTTTGGAATGGCGTTACGGATCTCCACATGTTGTATAATTTCTCCTAAAATCAAATAACATTCAATCGGGGACAAATATTTCCACCAAACATGGAAAAGGAAAACTGGATAAGGTTGTATGAATATCAAAATAGAAAACTCCACTTGGAGAAAAGTTCATGAATACAACAAGGCATAAAATCCCAATGTTCTACAACCCATGTACTAGATAGAAAAAATAGCCAGAATCCATAAGGAAAAAACTCACCACAACAATGATTGAACAGCTGGATCCACCTCTATGTGTTATTTTCCCCTTGCTTGAACCTGGATGAGGAACATCTACAGAAACCCTAATGAAATTGTATTCTGCGATCCTAAGACTAGTAAAATGACACCAATGATTCCATAATAAATTCTTAATAAATATTATTCAATGAAATGATTTCAATTTTCAAATAAACTAGATTTTGAAATGAAGAAGAATTTTTTAAAAAAAGAGGCTATAAACATTCAAAATGATCAAACATATTTTTTAATCATAGGAATTACCTTACGAGAGAAATAATATTTATAAATCATTAGATTAAGTAAAACTATTTCATAAAAAAGTTTATGTAAATCCAGAAAAAGAATATAATGAATTTTTTTGATGTTGTCATACATTTACATCTCATATAAAAGTAAACAATCGAGAATCATGGTAATATGACATGTAGGTATGATAGTATTATCCAAATATAGAATTAAAAACTCTCTATGTGATCAGAACAAAAATTAGTATGCTCATGTCCCCCAGACACTATCTAGAGGTGAATTGTCACCCTCTTGGCCTGGATGTCACCCACCACATGTATGTTTTAGAACATTACAATATCATAGTGTATATCCATATAACTCAATAACAACCTAAGCCTTATCCATGTTCTTACATGATGGGAAAAATATTTTAATGCTTCTTAAAATACAATATATCCCATTATTCCATTTCATATATTCCCATTTATCCCTTCTAAAATCAAAATAGATTTTTATAAAAAAACCCGCCTTTTCACAAGATTAAACCACTAAGATTCTATCAAAACATTTTAAATCCATTTTAAAATTTTTTAAATTCCATTAAAGACCAATTCCATCATTTTCCTATTTTATTTAAATAATTAAATTAAAAAATTTAATTGAAATAATTTTCATCAAATCCATAAATTAAATCATACAATTTCCATTAACATAACCTAAATCAATGGAATTGGTGGTTTTCCAAATAATCATGCCAAAAAAATTCAAATCTCATGATTCACTATAGTCAATTTTTTTATTTAATTTAAGAAAAATATAAAATAGTTTAATTTAAATACATAATTAAAATAAATCATTAAATATAAGAACTATTTTATATGGGTATTCAGGACATAACCACCTACATTTTTTTTGAAACCTAACACTCACAACGACCACCGTCCAAAAGAACAAAGGAGTAAAAGATATAAAATTTCATCCTATAATTGATATCCAACATCATGGAGAATAGATCCATCGAATTTATAATTATAAATATAAATCCCAACAAAGGATAACGAGATATAGCTGAAGAATGATGAAGAACGTGTACCTGAATATCACCCACCAAAGCAATGATGATCGAACACTATATGAATGGATCTAGAAGAGTTAGAAGGCTCCAAAATCTCCTAGAGAGGGCCATGAGTGGAGATAATTATAAGTAGAGTGGAGAAAATAAAAAAATAATTATGTTTTGCCTCCCTTTTTAGCTTTTGTCAAGCTGATACATGACATGCAATCTAGTTAAACATCTAGAATGTTTTAATATCCATAATGGTGTGGACAAGTCAAATCTATATTTCCTCATTAATATCAAAGTATTACACAATGTCTAACCACAATTAATATTGTGAAACTCTTGAGATTTTTAACCGTCATTACCCCCATGTTTCTGCGTTAAAAACTAATTTGAAAATACATCACATTCTATAAAGGGAATTCACAGCATTTACTAATCACAGCACAAACCATAATTCAAGGATTGCACCCAGAAGCAGTTACACAAGATGTAACATAGTTATAGTTCATTTAATATCCTAGATATTTACAAAAAAAACATTTTTATATTCGAAAAATCCAACAAGGGATGGATGATACCACTATTGTAATCCTCCTAATATAAACTCAACATAACCTAGTCTATGAAAAGGAATCTAAAAAATGACAAGATTAAAGGTGTACCTATCAGTTTGGTAATGGGGTGTTACAAAAATGGAGTGCTAAAAATAAAAAATATACATTAGAAAATGATCCCATATCACAATGAATTATGTCATTCACTTCATTAGAGAATAAAATTGTATGTATTTTAAATATCCAATAAATTTTTTACATGATATGAAAAAACATATTTTTATTTGGTTATATGAATTTTAATGAATCAAGATATGTTAACTCTTCCCTCCCATGTCATATGTCATTGAAGGAGGCCAATTCATATAAATAGGGTAACCAATTGGATGAAAACATACAATTAGTATGTAAAACATGTGTATGTATTGAATAATAGTAATTTTTTATGATTTAAAAAAATATTACATAAAAATATTCATTTATATTCATTTTTTTTGAACGTTTTAGACAAAAAAATCGTTAAATATCGTACATGATGAAAAACTAATTTTAGAATCATTGATTCATATTAAACAATATGTTTTTGTTAGAGGTGTAGGTTTACGAGTTTCATATAAAAAATATATACCGACTAATAAACACCAATAAGATACATATTAAATGATGAATGGTTTTATGATGTAAATAGACACTTTTCATGATATTATTGTCCAGTCTAGTATGGTATATCAATATATTAGAAATGATCAATGAGAACTGGTAGTGGAAAAAATATCAGCAGATGAACAACCAAATGAACCCACAATATTTGAGGCTTTTCATTCTCTTCAACCACATACTTTGCATATGGTAATCAAATTTTTCTTTACTCATTATCTTAAATTTTAATCAAACAACTTATCTCAACATTATATTACATATATTCTATAGGGTAAATCTGTGTGGGATTTATATCTCTAAATACCCCCACATCTACATGTTGTGAGGGTTATGATGTATAATATACAGGAATAAATGATACACAACAAATAACTCCCAAAATATCACATGATATTTGGGATTAAAGTATCGTAAAATATTATGGCAATGTTTCTTATTAAATTTGATGATTCAGACATTACAACAAGCAATGACATGATTCTAATATTCATTGCATAGAAAAAAGTCTTATAAGGACACATGAGGTATGTCTTAAAAGACATTAAAACGAAAAATATGTAACTATTAATGGAAGATGTTATTAAGTGAGGTATGGAATTACATATGAATAAAATGATTGTGAAATGAAAGGTTAGAACAAGTTAATCTAATGAATTGACCAAGAAATCAAAAATAATTGTTGGGGTACATTCTTTCTAGAAGTTCCACTAAAATTTATATAATAATTAAAACATTATATAAACACAAAATTCAATTATGAATATGTTTCCTTAAATTCATTTTATGAAACAATATTAGGAACATTTATTACAGTCACGATTTGTCTTAAGAGTATAAATGGGATTCTCATATTTGAATGAGTGGATGTCTTGGTTGGGAATATATACATAAGGTAAATTTTAAAAACAAACTTATCAAATAAATGATCTAAAAATTTCATTAATTTTATTAACTGTTAGTCTTTTCTATATAAATTTACAATACAACAATATAATGGGAAAACACTACAAATCGTGGTTTGGATTCATTAATCCCTGTATCATTTCTATGGCGGAAATTTCACAGTATTTTATAGAATTTGATATAACTGATGAATAGATAATCGAGGAATTTTAAAAGAAAATAATATAAGAAATAATCATTTTGATGCCTACAATTAATTTGTATGACTTGTAAGTCTAACCATATAAAATATATTTAATTTTTTTCATTAATTTTTTTTGGATGCACTTAGTGGTGGTCAAAATCAATATTCATACCCCAATTTTTATTTATTTGGATACACTGAATGTATTTCCATCTAGCTAACAACACATAATGTGTCTTGTGAATTTTAATGCACATGAAGAATCATTTTATAAATAAAATTCTAATTATATGATTATGTTTGTGTTTTAAAATGAATCATGGTTTGATATGGTGATCCATAAATATTGTCTAAATCATGGTATATTGTATTGAATAGTTGTATATATGACACCAAATGTGGTTGGAATAACTCAATGTACATGTTTTCAGAACAAAAGTTTCATTTTAGTTTAATACATGAATTATGTGGACAATACCATGAAAACAAGTTCATATTATTTTCAAAAAAGAGAAAATGATCTACAATATATTTTTGAAATATATTAATTGGACACATATCAATATAACACTCGTTGTGGTTGATATTACTCTAATTACATTTTTCATCATAAAAGTGTCATTTTTGTTTAATAAACATGAATCCAGATAAAGCTATGAATAATATCTCGGATTGTTTCCAACATATTTTATAACGACCCATAATTGATGGTTTAGATGTAATTATTGATACAACTCAAATAAGACACATGGTGTTGCTTATATGACTCAATGCGAATCTTTTAATTTTAAAAATATTATTTTACTTCAATATTATTCACATTTCCAAGACCGAACAAAAAAATATCACATTTCTTCAAATATTATGAAAATAATCCAAATTTTTTTTACTAGTATTAATTTACCACACATCATTATTACACCTGATTTGTTATGTATGAATTAGAGTGTTTATTTTTAATGTAAAACTATCATTTTAGTACAAAACAGATATTTAATTTCCAAAAATGGGAATAGATGATTGGATTGTTTTAAAACATTAAAAAATAGTTCATAACTGATTTTTTTATATGTAGTAATTGAAAGCATATAATTTGGACACACAATGTGGTCTATATGACTCAATTTGGGTGTTTTCAAAACGATAGTTCCATTTAAATCATAAACATGCATCACATACCTATAATAGATCAAAAGAGATCATATTGATTTCAATCATCATGAATGATATCCATAATTCATTTTATATGTTTCGGATGTGGACTCACATCAATCTGACACATGATGGAGTCAATATTACTCGAATTGTTTGTTTTCAATACAATTTTCCAATTTAGGTTAAAAACACAACAATTATTCATTACTAATCAAATGATCTCAGATGTTTTTAAATATGTTCAAAAATGATCCATAATTCCTTTGTGGTATATAAAAATTGGCCACCTGTCGACCTGACACATGATGTGGTCAAAACGAACCAAAGAGTGTGCATTTAAAATCTATGTTCTATTTTCATTTAAAATATACATCACATGTAAATAATTTATATTTTTATGAAATATTTCTCTCTAAATAATTTGTTTTCGTTAGTCTTAATTTTGTACACAACAATGTGTTTAAATGAACAATGATATACTATTAAATAATTAACATGGTAGTTGTAACATAGCTATTGAATTGGAGGGAATATATTATAATAACCATATTTTGAAATATATTTATTATTGATTATAAAATAATCATTTAATTCTTTGCAAATACATATTATTTAACAAATATAATTATCTATAAAAAATATACATATACTGATTTCTATGGGAAAAATAATTATAATTCGTTTTTCTCCATTTTATAATTTTTTTTGATAAAATTATCATCAAATTTGAAATAAGCACGTGAAAATAAGTATATAGTGAAAATTTTTATCCATAGTAAATAAATACTATTTTCTAAACAAAATATATATATTGTGATATTATAAAAACATATGATATAAATATTTATTCAAAATATGTATATACTAATGTGTCATAATATAATACAAGTATAATAGTAAAATATTCAATAATATATAAATTATAAATTATTTAATGATAAATAAAAAAATAATTTTCAATGTCGACGTAATGGCTGCAGAAAATTAAAAAGTAAAATTCAGTACCTTATATATATTAATTTTGAGGTAAAAAGTATTTTAACTACATTATTATTAATTTAAATTCATAAATTATGATATTTAATGTTAGATTAGAATTTTTTACTTATATAAAATGAATCTCATCCAAATTCTTGTGTAATTCTTATATAAGGATAACAAATTCAAATTAAGATATTAAATATTGTGTCCTGGCATGGTAAATGTTAAATATAAATAATTTATCAATATAGAAGACTCTATTAAGAATTAATAATTTATCTTCATTCCAGTAATTTATTTTTAATTTTTATAATTTAAATAATTTACATTAATTCTTTGGAAAAATGAATGAAAGATTTTAGAGGATGACGAAAAATAAATAAAATAATTTTAATAAAAATTATAAGAAGCATTAAAAGAAATATTAATTTTAATAAATCATATTTAATGTGTTTTTTTGAAACATAATCATCAATGATATTAATTTAAGATATTTCAGAACAACATTTTTGACATAACGATACTTATAATATTATATTTAAAATAAATTCAAATTTGGCACATTATTGTTTTTTTGAAAATATAACATTATTAATATGTTGTATTATAGAATATATTTTCGAAAATTTATCGTATTTTGAAACATAAATGGTTTTTATAATTTATGGTAATTTATATTTAACATGTATGGATTAAGTAAATACCTAAAATACTTACACAACGACGATTCATTAATTATTAAATTAATTGAAAATAAAATAAATGTTGTTGTAAATATTAAAATAAATATAATTTGAGATAATTAAGATGATCGATGAATTATATTGATTAACATGACATGTATAATATATAATAAATTAGTTAAATAATATCAAACTTCCAATTATTTATATTTCATGAATATAATATTCTATTCAATTATGTAAAAATAATTAAAATAGTAATAAAGGAAAAATGGTATAATATATGGACTTAAATAACAACCCTTTTAAATTTAGCTAAATTTGGAAGAATTTTCCTCTAGAATCATTCAATTATACATTAATATTTTTAAAAATTCAGAATGTTCCCCACAATTGAATTATAAAAGGATACTCCTTCCTTCACTTAATTACACCACCATGAAGCTTCTAGATCTAGAATAATCTAAAGAGTTCTTTTTTTATTATCCATAGACATGTTATATAGGTCCTAGTCTCACCAATAGTCCAATTACAAGTCACGGCCCGTCCCCAGGGCCAGTGTCGTGACTACCCCAAACTCGCCTTCCATAGACCAGGGGCTGGTGACTAGCACAAAAGGCGTAATGCCTGATAAAAGGGAAGGCATTGCCTTTATACAAGTAAGAAAACACAACAGAGTATGCAAGCTGGAGTAAACACAAAGTAAACTGAGTACAAAAGTAAGTGGTGGAAAGTAAATGGGCCGGCATACAAACCCTACTGAAAGTACAGTACAATTGAGAAAGAGAGTACAACAGCTGAAAAGTAAAACAGCAACCACCGGGTCATCCTCCAGTAATCCCACCTGAAGGGTGGGTACAGATAGTCTCGTCGGTACCTCGGGTCTGTCCATCCACTCCGTGTACGTCCCGCTAGGTGGTCCACCTCCGGATACCGTCCAGATCCACAATCCTCGACCATGATCAGGGATGTACGTCGTCTGCAACCAAGAAAACGTAGTGCAGGTGATGCCCATGTAGGGGTGAGTATACGATACTCAGAAGGGACCCCGAGACCCCCGAAGCTCTCCCAGAATCCAATAAGGATAAACCACCAAAGAAGGATACAATCATGAAGTATCAACCGACTCTACTTAGGTATATACCCATCCATATACCTAAGTCATCAATTACTATTCGGCTCCAACACTCGAGCCCAAGCACAACACAGTCCACACTGGAATGTACAACCCAGTCCACACAGGAAAGAAGTCAATCACATCGATGATAATGATTGAAGATCAAGACTCAGCTCACATAGGTATACAACTCATGAAGAAGGGTGGAGATGATTGGATGTATCCTCTGAATCATCTCCTATGCCGAACCCACGTAAGATCCAAGTACAGAAGTCGTCGATGCCGAACCCACGTAGGATCCATGTACAGTAACCCTCGCTGCTGAACCCACGTAGGATCCAAGTACAGTCGTCGTCACTGCTGAACCCATGGAGGATCCAAGTACAGACTTTCTCACTGCAGAACCCACGTAGGATCCAAGTACAGTCATCATCGTCGTCGCAGTCGCATCCAGCTTTAGGGTTCCCCCACACAGCACCCTCAATTCCGGGAGGGTCCGCTTCTCGATTCAAGCGGGACGATACATCAACTATCACAAATTCCAATGTTGATGTATCCCAAAGTTCCGTCTCGTCAATAGAAACTCAATGCGATTGACGGCGCGTCAAACATACGTTCGGTCTGAGAGATATGGGCTTTTCCGTTCCAGGGGCCCGGTTAGAATTACGCTTGCTTCTATCCCGGACAATACCCAAAGCTGTCCAAAACTCACTTAGAGTATCGCAAAAGGGTCGTCTCATCGAAGGAGACCCAGTTCCGCAGACGATGTGTCGATCAGACGCGCAGACTTTAAGTTATTCAGGTTTAAGTGAATAACGGGCCCAACCCATTTAGCCCAGTGGACTGACCGGTCGGGTTAACGCAGTTTGACGGGTCCGACCCGACAGGGGTTTTGAACCGCCCCGAAGTAATACACATCTCGGCGTGAAGGGGCGCGGCCCAGCCCAGCGGGGCGTGGCCCTTCTAGGCCCGGCCCGGTGTGGCCCGGCACGACCCGGCCCGGCGTGGCCCGGCGGGGTGCGCGGCTCGGTGTGTCCTGGTTGGGGGCGGCCCGGTGGGGCGCGCGGCCCGGATGGCTCAGATGAAGGCCGTTCGGGTTCCAAGGGGGGCGGTCCCAGTTGTCCACACCGACAGCACTTCCCTTCCCAAAACCGGCCATCTAGACTGGACGGCCTTCTGTGCACGTGACCCGAATGGGCGGGCTTTTGGTCATCTAGCGCGGCGCCCTCCTGGCATCGCGATCCAGTATTTCCCGACCGGCTGATGGGCCGGTCTGTTCCTCAGTACGAAGCCCTCTTGGCGCCGCGGTTGGCCTCTTCCCAACTGGACGACAGGCCGACCGGTTCTTCCGCTGAAGCGGCCCGTGATGCGGGCCGTGGTTCCTCCCACACAGCAGGCGTGAGGGTGCCAGCTTCATTCGCCATGTTTCTGGCATGGCGCGACAACTCCGTGCTTTTTCCTCCGCCTTTTTCCAATTCCAAAGGAATCAGTTCTAGTGGTGGGTCTTCGGGCCATGTTCGTTCAGCCCACGCCCTCCTCTTTAGGTGGTAACCCTTTTCCAAGAATGTACAAGGTTCACGAAACACAACGACAATTTTATTTTCAATAAAATTGAATCAAATCACCCTGGCTCGAAATGAATTCCACGGTTGTCAAGAATCATGGATGAATGTTTCGTTTCCGTCATTGTCAGTGTGCACCAAAGGAAGTGACTTCTCCTCTTTTATCATAGAGAGAAGAAGAGGATGAAGAACTGCGGTCGCCGAGTCGATGTTCTTCATCGGTGTGTTGGCGTTCATCAACAAAGTAGGAATCTCCTTGTTTCTTCACAATAGTTCTCTCCCAAAATCCACACACAACAATACAACCAAAATAAATTAATGCGACCCCTTAATTTAATTGAACATTCCATGCATTTCAAAATAAAAATTTCAAACACTTAATTAATTAATGAAAGAGTTTCAATTAAATAATTAAGGTGTTTGTTGGTAAGAGTTTAAGTGGGGAAGTGAAAAGTTTACAAATTTTAAAAGGGAGTTTCCATGCAAATAACATGGGAGTTCAAAGGGGTTAAGTAGTTATGGTATGTGATGGGTTGGGGCTCATGTTGGCCCCACATCACAATTATCCTCACATGGTTAGTTAAGAGTTTTTGGGTCCCACCCCAACTCCCCCATGTAGGATATAACCTCCTTAGATATAAAATAAAAATTGTTCCCCAATTTTTATTTACTTCTTATTTAATCCACAAATTTTGACTTCTCATCCCGTGAAAACAAAATGTCGGTAAAGGTCCCCTTATGAAATTACCGGCATTGCGAGTACATCAGCACCCACATATTTCAATTCCGATCTACGGTTCAAAATATAGATTAACCCGCTTGTTCGTTTACTAAACGTACCCTATCTAAACTTTGGAAATTGATTCCAGACACACCGGGCCTTGAAATCAAGTGTCGTCAAAAGCCACAGAATTGAAAAATTACAATGTATTTAAGAAAACAATTTCCTTCAAATTTCCTAGTCTTTACATTACTCCAACCTCAGGGCCTTACATCCCCGTAAAGCTACATCATAAACTAGGGAAACAAATGAGGGTACTGTGCACGCATCTGAGACTCTCGCTCCCATGTGCTCTCTTAGAGGTTCCTCTGGTGGCAACGAATGCACAGTAGAGGAATCGACCATCCATATAGGACCCGCTCCTGTCTATCCTCGATCTCCACCGACACCTCCATGAATTTAGCCCCATCATCGATGTCTAGCTCCCCATTGTTGATGATGTGGGTCGGGACGTTCATGTATCTTCTCAATTGAGATAGGTGGAAGACATCATGCACCTAGTTCAACTGAGGTGGAAGGGCCAGGCGGTAAGCCACCTTGCCTACCCTAATTAAGAGCTGGAAAGGTCCGATGAAGCACAGAGATAACTTGTCACCCCGACCAAATCTCTGTAATCCACATAGAGGTGAGACCCGTAAGAAAACGTGGTTTCCATCCTCAAACTCCATTAGTCTCCTCCTCCTGTCAGCATAGTACTTTTGTATGCTCTGTTTAGTTCTCATCTACTCCTGGATAATCTGCACCTTCTCCATCGTATCCTGGACAATCTCTGGTCCTACAAGTGCTTACTCCCCAGGGTTTATCCAACATAGAGGTGATCTGCAAGGTCAGTCGTACAATGCCTCGTACGGTGCCATCCCGATGGTGGAGTGGTATCTGTTGTTGTCTGCAAACTCCACCAAGGGTTGATGATCCTCCCAACAGCAACCAATGTCATGGACACATGTGCGGAGAATGTCCTCGAGAATCTGATTGGTCCTTTTAGTCTGGACATCCGTCTAAGGATGAAAGGCGGTGCTCAGGCGCAGCTGCATCCCAAATGCCTCCTTCAACCCCTTCTAAAGCCAGGAAGTAAATCTATTGTCTCGATCAAGGATGATAGACGATGGCACACTAAGAAGACTTACGATCTCTTGAACATAGAGTTGTCCCAAGCACTCAACTGAGCCCTGTTCTCTGATCGGTAGGAAGTGGGATGACTTTGTGAGTCGTTCTACGATCACTCAAATGGAGTCGTGTCCTCTGGAAGTACGTGGGAGCCCCCTCACGAAATCCATGGATTTCTCATACCACTTCAACTCTGGAACCTCTAAGGGATATACCAAGCCTGCCGGTACCTGGTGCTCTGCCTTCACTTGTTGGCAAGTGAGGCATCGTGAAATGAACTCTCCTACTTCCTTCTTCATACCTGGACACCAATTCTATCATCTGAGGTCCTGGTACATCATATCCCTTCCTAGATTCCCCGCTAGAGGGGAAGTATGAAACTCCCTCAGCACTTCCTCCTGCATTGCAACTGTTACCGTGGTACGTTCCCAAAAGAGGATGACGTGCTCTGCTCCTTCAGAAAATCCATCAGGCGCCTGCCCAATTGAAATCTGAGCACGTCACGTCTCACAGTCAATGTCACCACACTATGCCTCTTTAACCCACTGAAGTAGTGTAAGAGTGACTGTGAGGGACTGTAAGAAGGCTTCCACATCTCTATCCACGAAGGATATCTATAAAGGAGCTATTTTCTATGTTTCCTTTCTAAGTAGTTGAATGCCCGACCTCTTGCTAAGAGAATAAACTACTATGTTCCCCTTCCTTGGATTGTAGACTATCTCAATGTCATAGTCCTGGAGGAACTCGAGCCATCACCACTATCTCAGGTTATGGTCCATCTACGAGTGGTTTTACCTGAGACTCTGGTGTTCAGAGTAGACTGTCAAGTGCTTGCCCATCATATAGTGCCACTATATCTTCAAGGCGAAGACCACTACTGCTAACTCCAAGTCATAGGTAGCGTAGTTCTGCTCGTGCTGCCTCAACTGTCGTGAACCATAGGTGATCACTGCCCGCTCCTGCATCTGTAAACACCTGAGTCTGGTCCCTTATGTATTGCAGTAAGCTGCGTACCCTATGAACTCCTCTGGTAACCTCAAGATGGGCACACTAGTAAATCTTTGTCTCATCTCTTGGAAGCTTCACTGACATCTATCTGACCACACGAATGGTTTCCCCTTCTTCGTTAAAGCTAAAAGCGGTGCTTCCACTCAGGGGAAGTCTGGCACAAATCTCCGATAGTACCCATCCAGGCCTAGGAAACTCCACACCTCCGTCACGCTCTTGGGTGGCTCCCAAGAAAGTACCGCCTCGATCTTCGCAGGATCCATAGCAACTCCCACCTCTGAGATGACGTCCCCGTGAAGTGAACCTCTCGAATCCAGAACTGGCACTTCGAGAGCATACCCTAAAGCTGGTGCTCTCGGAGTGTGTCCAGTACAACCCACATGTGGCAAGTGTGCTCTTCCTCAGTAGTCAAGTAAATCAGTATGTCTTTGATAAAGACTACGATAAAACGATCGAGGTAAGGCTAGAAGATCCTATTCATGGAACTCACGAACATTTCTGGTGCGCTGGTTATGCTGAAGGTCATAACCAAGAACTCGTAGTGGAAATTCTGACACCTGAAGGCCATCTTCTGCACATCCTCGTCTCGAACTCTATGCATATGATGGCCTGGCCTGAGGTCAATCTTTGAGAACCATCGTGATCCCTTGAGCTAATCAAAGAGGTCGTCAATCCTCGGGAGTGGATACATGCTCTTTACGGTCCCCTGATTTAGGCGATGGTAGTCAACACATAGTCGTAATATCCCATCCGCCTTCTTGGAGAATAAAATCGGAGAAGCCCTGGGCGAAACACTGGGTGGGATGAATCCCTTTCCCTGTAAATCCTATAGTTGTACCCGCAGCTCATGAAGCTCAGTGGGAGCCATCCGATATGCTGGAGTATATATCGGTGATGTCCTGGGGTACATGTCAATATTGAAGTCTACCTCTCTATGAGAAGGTAGTCTTGGAATGTTGTCAGGAAAAGTGTCCGCATACTGATCCCCCACAACAGGAAAACTCGGACTTCGCACATCAACTGCTCCTAGGATGAGACTAGCCAACTGATGGGTGATCGGCAGCCCTCTCCTCTGCGTAAGCCCATCCTGCACTGCAAATTCTCCCTTCTCGTCGGTGAAGGTGAACCTACTCCCATCTATGCGGACACAGCGCACATTGTGCCTAATACAGTCGATCTGAGCATGGAATGTAGTCAACCAGTCCATACCCAAGATGACATCGTAAGGCCTCTATGCCGCTACAAGAAGATCTCAGCCGAAGTTATTGCCTCCTATATTAAGCTCACACTAACGACACCAGTGTGTAATCATCGAGTCTGCTCCCGTAGGAGTCTCTAGCCGTAAGGATCGAGCCAATGGCTCCGTCGGAATATCTGAGCTCTGAACAAGGGCAGCAACAATGAAAGAATGACTCAATCCTATGTCTATATGAACTGCAGCAAGGGTGGAGTAGACATAGATAGTACCTAGAATCATCGCAGATGCGCCGTGGTCATAGTCCTCGACTGTCTGGAGCTGAGCCTGCCCCTGTCTTCTAGCTCCCTATGGTCGGGGTGGCCCTCCTAGTGGTGGTTGTGGTAGAGCCTCGAAGCGTCATCCACCACCTGCTGCTCGACCTGATCCTCTGCCTCATCCTCCTTCTCCCTACGGACCACCACGGTGAAACTTCCACCTCTTCCTGGGTGGTCCCTCAACCGTCTTCTACTCTTCTGCATGGCTGGTCGGGCAATCACAAGCCATATGGCCCTGCCCGCCGCATGCATAGCACTGCCTACCTCTTGTATGACTGGATCTACTGCGTGTGCCCCGCGCATCCGAACCAAAATCCTAAGGTCGCCCACCGGATGGCCTGGTCCGCTTGGACCTCTGTGACATCTGTCTACTGCCAGCTGGAGAAGACTCCACTACGTGTCACCCTACGGTAGGCCTCGCTGCTGGCGTAGGCTCAGCAAGAAATCTCTCCACAAGAAGGGATCTCTCTAGTACTCTTTCCTGCATCGAATTGCTCAGGGAGATCATTGAGGCTCTGATCTAATGCCTCAGTCCCTTCTCGAAGGTCTATGCCCAGAAAAATGGGTCTTGTACCATGTCCATAGAGTAGCGCGAGAGGTTGGTAAATCTCACCGAGTACTGGGCTATTGTCTTGTTGCCCTGCCGCAGCTGTAATAACTCATGGATGTGCACTGTCACGACCCGTCCTCGTGGCCCGTGCCGTGACTACCCCAAGCCTGCCTTCTATAGGCCAGGGGCTGGTGAATAGCACCAAGGCATAAATTACGGTAACAAGGGAAGGAGTTGCCTTTGGAAAGTAAACAAGCACCACAGAGCAAGAAAGCAATAGAAGTAAACACTAAGTAAAAATTGAGTACACCAGTAAGTGCAGAAATGTAAGTTGGCCAGAGTACAAACCCAAACTGAATTTAAAGTACAACTCGAAAGGGAAAAACAGCAACTGAGAGTAAAGCCGCAACGTCGATCCACCCACTGGAATTCCCACCTGAAGGGTGAGTACAGAAATCCTCCACAACTCCTCGGGTCCAACCGTCCGCTCCGAGTACGTCCCGCCCAGTGGTCCACCTCTAGGTACCGTCCTGCTCCGCAAGCCTCAACCACGATCAGCGATGTCCGTCGTCTGCAACCCACACAATGTAGTGTGGGTATAGCCCATGCAGGGGTGAGTATAAGCTACTCAGTAGGGACCCCAAGACCCCCGAAGGTCTCCCAGAATCCAAAAAGGAAAGATACAATCACGAAGTAACATCCGACACTGCTTAGGTATATGCCCATACATATACCTAAGTCATCAATTATCGTCCTCTCCAACCTCCGAGCCCATGTACAACCCAGTCCACATAGGAAATCACAACCCAGTACACACAGGAAAGCACAACACAATACACAAAGGAAAACAAAACAGGATTCAGCTCACACATGTATACTACATTGTAAGACGATATATATGATCAGATGTTTCCACTGATTCATCTAAGCCGTCGGACCGACAAAGGATCGGTAGGTACAATCCCCCGCAATGACCCACACAGGATCGATCATGAAGTTGAAACCATAGCTAATGGGAATCTTCTTCTCAATCAAGTACAGTGGGTATGCCGCTACAACCAAGTGCTTCCCTCTAATCTTGGACTGCTGTAGTACTCAACCTATCGAGTACTGTGGGTCTCCTGCTACAACCAAGCGCTTACCACCATGGGTCTGCCGCTACAACCAAGAACTCCCCCTCATAGCCTCTAGAGGTACTCTTTCTGTTGAGTACCACGGGTCTGCCGCTACAACCATGTGCTCCTCTTCCGTGGGTCTGCTACTACATCCAAGCGCTCCCCTGTGCTGCTACAACCAAGAGCTCCTCCATCGTAGGTCTGTCGCTACAACCAATAAGTCCTTCGTCATGGGTCTGCCACTACAACCAAGCGCTCCACCTCTTAGCCTCCAGAGGTACTCCTTCTGTTGAGTACCGCAGGTCTGCCGCTATAACCAAGGTCTCCTCCACCGTGGGTCTAATGCTACAACCAATTGCTTCCCACTAGGATATCTGCAACACACTGAGTCGTTCGATCAACAATCGTCAAGTCTCAACCGGCTCTAGGGTTTTCACACAAAAAATGCTCGTTTCGGGAGGGTCCACTCCACGAGCAAAGAGGATGATACATCAACTGACACATAGTCTAGAGTTGATGTATCCAAAAGTTCTGTATGATCAACAGGAACTCAACGCCACAGACAGCGCGTCAAACGGACGCCCGGTCTGAGAGTTATTGGTTTTTTTATCCCAGAGGCCCAGTTTGTTTTTTTAAGTCAAAACCAACCCGACCATACTCCACCTGCGTCCAAACCTCGGGCGGAGTAATACAAATGATCCGTCTCACTTAGAGGAATCCATCAAAGTCGACGGCATGTCAATCGGACGTCCGGAACCTATGTTATGAGTGTTTCCGCTCCGAGGGCCCGGTTGGTTTCGTGTACGAACCAACCCGGCCGAACCCAAAGCATTCTGAAACCTTGAGTGTGATTTACCGAAACTACCGTATTGATCCAAGGATCACATCACCGCTGACGGTGCGTCGATCGGAGGTCCATAGCCCATGATATGGGAAAAAGACCGAAAGAGGTCCGAAAACGGGGGGTCTGGGCCCGGACCGACCCGGCCCAACCCCCCCTGGGTCGACCCGACCCGGGTCCGGGTCCGACCCGGCTGGGCGTGACCCGGCCAGGCCGGCGCGGCCTGGGCGCGACCCGGCAGGCGCTGGCTGGGTGGCCAGCGGGTCAACTCGGCCGTTCCGGCCGACCCACGGGCAGGGTTCGCGCTACCCCTGCGTGAAGGAGTCGCGGCCCCGCGTGCGACCGCCCTTGCCAGTGGACGCAGCAGCGGGCCGCGTCCCATCCCCCTCTGGTCCCGCGTGGTAGCGGGACCACGCCATTCTGCCGCGGCTTCAGCCAAGGCGGCTCCTCCCGGTGGCGCACCGGGCGCCGCCGCCCCCTGCCACCGGCGCCGCCGTGCCGGCGAGGCACGCCGGCGGGCTGCTCCGCGGACCATCAGACGAGTTCTGGTGGTGGGAAAAGCGTTCCGTCTTCCCCAATGGCCCTCCCGGGGCCCGTCCTTCACTACAAGGACCTCACATCGCCCGTGCGGCTTGTTTGGTCATCGTCCGCCGTTCCGCACACCAAGAACGAAAAGGGCGGTGGGTTCAGACTTGTTCGTTGGCCCGCACCCACCGCGTTAGCGGTTTTAAAAGTCTCGCAACAAATATTTAATCATACGCTGTGGGTATAAATCACAAAGATTTAAATGAATCAAACCTGTACCTCAACGTTGTCGTCGAACGTGTGTTCGTCACGTAATTGACCGTCGCGGAAGAAGTGGATCGTCACGTCGCGAAAGGACTGTCACTGTCGTCGTGGTACACGGCGTTGCGCAGTCAAACATTGAGGATTTAAAATCACACAGATTTAATTGCACTATAAAAACCCATGCTGAAATATAATTCAAAAACAATTAAAAGAGCCCTAACCCCTTCCTCAATCGGTTGTTGATCGAAGATTGTCGCGGGGAAGGAACGTCGCGGAAGAAGCATCGCGGAAGGAGGATCAACGGCGTCGCGGAACATGGAATTGTGTCGTCGATCTCCGAGGGTTCGGTGTTCTTCATCGCCCTTCATCAATGGCCGACGTTCTTCGCGGTCTTCACGTTCTTCGCATTCTTCGCGAAGGAGGATGAAGATCTTCAAGCTTTAGAGATTTCCCCAAATCCTCTCAACGAGCAACCCTTCAACAAAAACATGTATTGGTCTTTTTTTATTCTAATACCAACAACAGAAAATTCAATGTTAAGAAACGAACCATTAATTAGATGAATTAATGGTAATGACTTAACTTCCCAATTAATAGGGGCGTTTAGAATTTAGGAAAACGCATCGGTTCACTTTCATTTAAAAGAGGTTTTCACGGGTGCGTTACTTAGAGGGAAAGAAACGGTGGGGCTTGTTCGGGCCCCACCTCACAAATATCATACCAAGTGGGTAGGATATTTTGGGTTCCACCCTATCCGATTAACTTAGCTTGAGTGGCTTTAAGTGAAATAAAATAAAGTGTCGCACCACTTTTATTTTATTTCTTAACATAACACCAAAAATTAAGAACCACACACGAGCAAATGCATATCCGGAAAAGGCATTTCTAAGAAAATACTGGCACTGCGATTCCATCGGTGCCCTCGGAATTTGATCACGAGCACCTATTCAAATGTTAGAAAACCCCGCTCGTTTGTTCACTGAACGTACCCGAGCTAATCTTTGAAAAAATGATTCCGGGCACACCGGGCCTCGGAATCATGTGCCGTCAAAAACTGCCTTCTTGTAAAATTCACAAGAAAATTAAGAAATTTTTTTTTTGAATTTTATAGGTCTTTACATCACTCCCACCTTAGGGCTTTACATCCCCGTAAAGATACATGAAAAACTAGGGAAACAAATGTGGGTAGTGAGCACTCATCTGAGCCTCCCGCTCCCAAGTTCTCTCCTGGAGGTTCTCGTGCTGCCATCCGATGTGCACTAGAGGAATCGACCATCCATGTATGACCCACTCCTGTCGATCCTCAATCTCCACCGAGACCTCTGCATAAGTCTCCCCATCATCAACGTCCAGCTCCCCATGGTCAACGATATGCGTCGGGTCGAGCTCGTATCTCCCCAGTTGAGATACATCGAAGTCATCGTGCACCTAGTGCAACTGAGGTGGGTGGGTCAAGCGGTAAACCACCTCGCCTACCCTGCTGAGGACCTAGAAAGGTCCGTTGAACCTCGGTGGTAAATTTTTGCCTCAGCCACATCCCCGTAACTCACGTCGAGGTGTGACCCGTAGGGAAACGTGGTCGCCATCCTCGGACTCTAGTGGTCTCCGCCTCCTGTCAGCAGAAGACTTTTGCCAGCTCTGAGCTTTCCTCATCCGCTCTTGGATGACATGGACCTTTCTGGTCCTACAAGAGCTTCTGAGGTTTCTTCTTTGCTAAAAAGAGAAATCTGGTCTCATCCCCTGGATGAACCACGTTCTTCGCCTAATACAGTCAATCCCATCATGGATGATACTAACCCATACCAAGGATGACGTCGTAAGGCCTCGATGCTACTACCAAGAGATCCAACCGTTACTCTCACCTCAAAGGGTTGAGTCACACTGTCAGCATCAGTGTGTGGTCACTCGGTCTCCTCCAGTAGGTATCTCAAAGTGAGGGTCAAGTCAACGGTTTGTAAAACGGAATCTCTTAGTAACAACATAAAGAGAGGAAAGGAAGGTAAACACCAAAATAAAGGTGTCTTTTATTACTGCAGCTCAAAGTAAAAAGACCCAAATCATCTACAAACAAACATCAACAATGCTAGAAGAAGCATAAACAAAAGTCTCCAGGTCTGGAGCTAGTCCTGCTCATGTCTATCTGCTCCCGGAGCTCTATGATCGTAGGCCTCAGCTGCCTTAAGCTGAGCTCTCCCATGTCCACCATCTCCCTACGGTCGGGCTGGACCTCCTAGTGGTGGTGGTGGAAACACCTCGAAATGTCGTCCACCTCCAGATGCATGGCCAGCTCCGCTGCCACGGTCTCCTGCTCCATGTTTTCCGCCTCGATCGAACCTCTGGCACTGCCTAGGAGGTCCTTCGTTCATCTGTTGGTCATCCGTAAGGCTGGTCGGACAGTCACGAGCCATGTAACCAACCCCGCCGCATGAGTAACAATGTCCGCTCATGGTTAGTCGTTGTCCACCCCGGGTGCCTCGCACAAACGATCCTGTGTCACGCGGTCGACCACATGTAGGTCTAGTCCTCTTAGACCCCTGCGTCATCTGCCTACTGCCCGCTGTAGAAGACTCTGCCGCATGCCGTCTAGTGGTGGGTCCTGCTGCTGGAGACTGCTCAGCAAGGAAACTCTCCACTAAGAGGGCTCGCTCCAACACCCATGTCTGTGTCGGAATGCTGTGAGAGACAACTGAAGCTCTGATCTCTCGCATGAGCCCCTGCTCGAAGGTTCAGGACCTGAATAATGGGTCTCGTACCATGTCCGTGGAATAGTGCGAGAGATCGGTAAACCACGCCGCATACTGGGCTACTATCATGCTGCCCTGCCGTAGCTGTAGAAGCTCATGGATGCGCACCGCACAGTGGGTGGCTGGGACGAATTCCGTGCGGAATAGGCTCTCAAAGTCCGTCCAGATAAGAGATGCCTCATCGTGCACTTGGAGTATCAAGATCCACCATCTGCCTACTGCCGCTTGTAGTAGGCTCGCTGCGAGGATCACCATGAGGTCTGTTGGTGTCCTCACAAACCTGAAAATCCGTACAACTGCCTCCAACCAGTCCTCGGCTGCCTGGGGGTCCGTCTCCCTACAGAACCTCGGAGGTCGCTGGCGCTGAAACTCGTGCAGTGCACTAAGGCGACGGGGATAATCAGTGGCTGGGGCTGGTAGCATCGGTGGCATGGTGGGTAGAGGTACCGTCGGTGCCTCTGCTGTCAAAGGGCCCTGTACCGAGGCCTCGTCGCTCGGCGGGCTGTCATCACGTACGACTCTCGGAACACTAGCTGCCTGCCATTGTGGGGCCATCTTGAAAAGAGACAGGTGTTCCACAGTCAAAACAATATACCTGGTGATCTGACACAAAGTAATCACAATGAAAACATGAAACACACATGCAATCAATGTTTTCATTTATTAAGTCGGGAATCAGAAGTCAGGGTCTTGGTGTACGGATACGTCGGCTGCCGCACCAACACTGGAATCCCTAGACTGATAATCACACCCGATATGCATAACACTATTGCTTCTAATAGAAAAAATATCAGATTCCAAAGTTATGTGGTAGAACCGAACTCCTCTAATACCAATTTGTCACGACCCGTCCTCGGGTCCCGTGCCGTGACTACCCCAAGCCCGTCTTCCATAGGCCAGGGGCTAGCGACTAGCACCAAGGCGTAAATTCCCGTAACAAGGGAAGGTATTGCCTTTTTAAAATAAACAAACACCACAAAGCAAGCAAGTAGTAGAAGTAAACACTAAGTAAAAACTGGGTACAACAGTATGTGCGGAAAAGTAAGTAGGCCAGAATACAAACCCAAACTGAAAGTAAAGTACAACTTGAAATAGAAAAACAGCAATTGAGAGTAAAGCCGCAACGTCGAGCCACCCACTGGAAGTACCACCTGAAGGGTGAGTACAGATAGCCTCCACAGCTCCTCGGGTCCAACCATCCGCTCCGAGTACGTCCCGCCCAGTGGTCCACCTCTAGGTACCGTCCTGCTCTGCAAGCCTCAACCACGATCAGCGATGTCCGTCGTCTACAACCAACACAATGTAGTGCGGGCATAGCCCGTGCAGGGGTGACTATAAGCTACTCAGTAGGGACCCTGAGACCCCCGAAGGTCTCCCAGAATCGACAAAGGATAATCCAAAATGGAAAGATACAATCACGAAGTAACGTCCGACACTGCTTAGTTATATGCCTATACATATACATTAGTCATCAATTCTCGTCCGCTCCAACCTCTGAGCCCAAGTACAACCCAGTCCACACATGATATCACAACCCAGTACACACAGGAAAGCACAACACAATCCACAAAGGAAAACAAAACAAGATTCAACTCACACAGGTGTACTACTTCGTAAGACGATAGAGATGATCAGATGTAGCCACTGATTCATCTAAGCCATCGGACCCACACTGGATCGGTAGGTACAATCCCCTGCAATGACCCACACAGGATCGATCATGAAGTTGAAACCATAGCTATTGGGAATCTTCATCTCTATCATGTACAGCGGGTATGCCACTACAACCAAGCGCTTCCCTCTAACCTTGGGCTGCTGTAGTACTCCACATATCAAGTACTGTGGGCCTGCTGCTACAACCATGTGCTTCCCACCATGGGTCTGCCGCTACAACCAAGCGCTCCTCCTCATAGCCTCTAGAGTTACTCCTTATGTTGAGTACCATGGGTCTTCCGCTACAACCAAGCTCTCCTTTGCCGTGGGTCTGCTGCAACAACCAAGCGCTCCCCTGTGTGGCTACAACCAAAATCTCCTCCATCGTAGGTCTGCCGCTACAACCAAGCGCTCCTCCGTCAAGGATCTGCTGCTACAACCAAGCGCTCCCCCTCTTAGCCTCCATAGGTACTCCTTCTGTTGAGTACCGTGGGTCTGCCGATACAACCAAGTACTCCTCCTCCGTGCGTCTGCAACTACAACCAAGCGCTTTCCACTGGGCTATCTGTAACACACCGAGTCGTTTGATCAGCAGTCTTCAAGTCTCAACCAACTCTAGGGTTTCCGCACACAGCATTATCATTCTGGGAGGGTCCACTCCACGAGCAAAGAGGCTGATACATCAACTGACACATAGTCCACAGTTGATGTATCCAAAAGTTCTGTATCTTCAATAGAAAATCAACGCCAGAGATGGTGCGTCAAACGGACGCTCGGTCTGAGAGTTATTGGTTGTTTCATCCCAGGGGCCCAGTTGTCTTTTTAAGTCAAAACCAACCCAACCATACTCCACCTATGTACAAGCCTCAGGTGGAGTAAGCCAAATGATCCATCTCACTTAGAGGAATCAATCAAAGTCAACGGCATGTCAATCAGATGTCCGGAGCTTAAGTTATGAGTGTTTCCTCTCCGAGGGCCCGGTTGGTTTCGTGTACAAACTAACCCGGCCGAACCCAAAGCATTCTGAAACCTTGAGAGCGATATAACGAAACTACCATCTCGATTGAAGGATCACATCGCCGCCGACGGTGCATCGATTGGAGGTTCTTAGCCAGAGATATGGGCAAAAGACCGAAAGAGGTCCGAAAATGGGGGGTCTGGGCCCGGACCGACCCGGGCCAACCCCCCTTGGTCGACCTGAATTGGGTCGATCCAACCCGGTTATGGGTCCGACCTGGCTGGGCGCAACCCGGCTGGCACTAGCCGGGTGGCCAGCGGGTCGGCTCGGCCGTTACGGTCGAGCCGCGGGTGGGGGGCACGCTGCCCACGCATGAAGGAGTCGCGACCCCGCATGGGGCCACCCTTTCCAGCGGACGCGGCAGCCGGCCGTGTCCCGTCCCCCTTTCGGTCCCGCGTGGTCGTTGGACCGTGCATTGCCGCCGCGGCTGAAGCCGCGGCGGCTCGTTCCGGTGGCACACCGGCGAGCTGCTCTACGGACCAACGGACGAGTTCCGGTGGTTAAAAAAGTGTGTCGTCTTCGCCAATGGACCTCCTGGGGACCATCCTTCACTGAGAGGACCTCACATCGCCCGTGCGGCTTGTTTTTTCTTCGTCCGCCATTCCGCACACCAAGAACGAAATGGGCGGTGGGTTCGGACTTGTTCGTTGGCCCGCACCCACCGTGTTAGCGGTTTTAAAAGTCTCGCAACAAATATTTAATCATACTCCGTGGGTATAAATCACAAAGATTTAAATGAATCAAACCCCTACCTAAACGTTGTTGTCGAACGTGAGTTCGTCGCGGAATTGACTGTCACGGAAGAAGAGGACCGTCGCATCGCGGAAGGAGCGTCACTGTCGTCGCGGTACACAACGTTGCGCAGTCAAACTCTGAGGATTTAAAATCACACAGATTTAATTGCACCATAAAAACCCATGCTGAGGATATAATTCACAAAGAATTAAAAGTGATGCAACCCCATACCTCAGTCATTTGTTGATCGAAGATTGTCGCGGGGAAGGAACGTCACGGAAGAAGCGTCGCGGAAGGAGGATCTTCGGTGTCGCGGAACATGGCATCATGTCGTCGATCTCTGAGGGTTCAGCGTTCTTCGTCGCCCTTCGTCGAAGGCCGACGTTCTTCGCGTTCTTCACGTTCTTCTCGTTCTTCATGAAGGAGGACGAAGATCTTCAAGCTTTAGAGCTTTCCCCAAATCTTTTCAACAAGCAACCCTTCAACAAAAACATGTGTTGGCCTTATTTTATTCTCATGACAACAATAGAAAATTCAAAGTTAAGAAACGAACCATTAATTCGATGAATTAATGGTAACGACTTAACTGCCCAATTAATAGGGGCGTTTAGAATTTATGAAAACGCATCGGTTGACATTCATTTAAAAGAGGTTTTCGCGGGTGCGTTACTTAGTGGGAAAGAATTGGTGGGGCTCATACGGGCCGCACCTCACAAATATCCTACCAAGTGGGTAGGATATTTTGGGTTCCACCCTTTCCGCTTAACTTAGCATAAGTGGATTTAAGTGAAATAAAATAATGTGTCACACCACTTTTATTTTATTTCGTTACTTAACCCCAAAAATTAAAAACCAAACCCGAGCAAACGCATCTCCGGAAAAGGAGTTTCTAAGAAAAAACTGGCACTGCGATTCCATCGGTGCCCTCGGAATTTGATCCTGAGCACCGGTTCAAAAGTTAGAAAATCACACCATTCGTTCACTGAAAATACCCGAGCCAAACATCAGAAAAATGATTCTGGGCATAGCAGGCCTTGGAATTAGGTGCCGTC
Source organism: Viscum album (assembly GCA_963277665.1). Lineage (NCBI taxonomy): Eukaryota > Viridiplantae > Streptophyta > Magnoliopsida > Santalales > Viscaceae > Viscum > Viscum album. Next base: position 326,840,566 of record OY728156.1, read on the forward strand.
AGAAAATGCGTTCTTGTAAAATTCACAAGAAAATTAAGAAAAAAATTTCCTTGAATTTTATGGGTCTTTACATGCACCGCACTGAGGGTGGCCAGAACAAACTCTGAGCAGAAGAGGCTCTAGAAGTCCGTCCAAAGTAGTGGTGCCGCTTTATGCACCTGGAGCATCAGGCTCCACCATCTACCTGCTACTGTGTGCTGGAGACTCGCCAGAAGGATCACCATATGGTCAGTTGGTTTCCCTACTAATATGAAGACTCTGACAATAGCCTCTAGCCAATCCTCGGCTGCCTGAGGATCCATCTCTCCGCGGATCCTGTGAGGCCTCTGTCGCTGAAACTCGTGCAACACACTCAGGCGGCATGCACTCTCCGCTGCTGGGGCTGGTGGTATCGGCGGCCCAGCGGGTAGAGGTTCTTCCGGTGCCTCCACTGTAATGGGGCCCTGCACAGAGGCCTCGTCGCTCGGAGGGCTGCCATCTCGCACAAAGCTCGGAACCCTAGCTGGCTGCCTTCGTGGGGCCATCCTAAAATGTAACAGGTGCACCACATTTAATAAAGTATACCTGGTGAGCTGACACAAAGTAATCACAAGAAAAATTTTGAAACACACATGCTATCAGTGTTTTTGAGAACTGAGTTAGAAATCAGTAGTCATGGTCCTGGTGTATGGATACGTTGGCTGCCACACCAACACTGGACTCCCTGGATTGAAAACCACACTCAATACTATTAACCCTATTGGTTCACATAATAAATTATCAGAGTTCTGAGTTATGCGGTATAACTAACTCCTCTGATACCAATTTGTCATGACCTGTCCATGGGGCCCATTCCATGACTACCCCAAGCCCGCCTTCCATAGGCCAGGGGATGACGACTAACACCGAATGCATAATTACCGATAAAAGGGATGTCTTTGCCTTTATATAAGTAAACAAACACAACAGAGTACATAAGATAGAGTAAACACAAAGTAAACTGAGTACAAAAGTAAGTGCTTGAATATAAATGGGTCGGTCTACAAACCCAACTGAAATACAGTACAACTGAGAAAGAGAGTACAATAGATGAAAAGTAAAACAACAACCACTGGGTTGTCCTCCAGGAATCCCACCTGAAGGGTGGGTACATATAGTCTCATCAGTACCTTGGGTCTGTCTGTCCACTCCGTGTACATACCGCCAAGTGGTCCACCTCTGGATACCGTCCATCTCCACAAGCCTCGACCACGATCAGTGTTGTCCATCACCTACAACCAACACTACGTAGTGCGGGCGATGCCCATGCAGGGGTGAGTATACGATACTCTGTAGGGACCCCGAGACCCCCAAAGGTCTCCCAGAATCCACAAAGGATAAACCACCAAGGAAGGATACAATCACGAAGTATCAACCAAATCCACATAGGTATATTCCCATGCATATACCTAAGTCATCAATTACTATTCAACTCCATCTCTCAAGCCCAATCAAAACACAGTCCACACAGGAAAGCACAACCCAATCCACACAGGAAAGAAGTAAATCACATCGATGATAATGATTGAAGATCAAGACTCAGCTCACACAGGTATACAACTCATGAAGAAGGGTGGAGATGATTGGATATTTCCTCTGAATCATCTCCTCTGTCAACCCCACGTTGGATCCAAGTACAGAAGTCGTCGTTGCCGACCCACGTAGGATCCAAGTACAGTAACCATTGCTGTCGAACCCACATAGGATCCATGTATAGTCATCATCACTGCCGAACCAACAGAGGATCCAAGTACAGTTGTCCGCGCTGCCGAACCCATGTAGGATCCAAGTACAGTCGTCATCGTCGTCGCAGTCACAACCAACTCTTGGGTTCCCGCACACAGCACGCTCGATTTCGGGAGGTTCCGCTCCCCGAGTCAAGCGGGTCGATACATCAACTACCAAAAAGTCCAGAGTTGATGTATCCCAATGATCTGTCCCTTTAGTATGAACTCAACGCGACTAACGGCGTATCAAACAGACGTCCAGTCTGAGAGATAAGGGCATTTCTATTTTAGGGGCCTGGTTAGAATTACGCTCATTTCTAACAAGGGTGATACCCAAAGCTGTCCAAAACTCGCTTCGAGTATCGCAAAAAGACCGTCTCACAGAAAAAGTCCCAGTTCCTCAGACGGCGCGTCGATCAAACACGCGGTCTTTATGTTATTCACGTTTAATTTAATGGCGGGCATCACCCATTTAGCCAAGTGGACCGACGGGACAGGTTAACCCAGTTTGACGGGTCCGACCCAACAGGGTTGTCGAACCGGCCGGAAGGAATACACAACTCGCCAGAAGGGGCGCGGCCTGGCCCGACACGGCCTGGCTCGGCCCAGCTCGGCGGGGCGCTGCCCGGCATGGCCCGGCTGGCTCAGCCGAAGGCCACGCGTGTTCCAAGGGGGCGGGGCCCCCCGTTTTTCTACACTGGCGGCGCCGCGCATCCTCAAACAGACTGTCTAGACTATCCGGCCTTCTCCGAACGCGGCCCGCATCGGCGGGCCGCCGGTCTTTTAGCGCGGAGCCCTCCTGGTGTCGCGGTCCCGCTCTGCCTAGCCGGCCGACGGGCCGCCCGGTTCCTCAGCGCGGCGCCGCGGTTCGTCTTCGCCCAGCCGGCCGATGGGCCAGCCCGTTCTTCCGCCGAAGTGGCCCATGATGCGGGCCGCTGTTCCTACCACACAGCCGGCGCAGCGGTTCCAGCTTACTTTGCCATTTTTCCGGCACGGCGTGACGGCTCCGTGCTTCCTCCGCCTCCTATTGCAAATTCCAAAAGAATAAGTTCCATCGGAGGGTTGTCAGGTCATGTTTGTTCGACCTGAACCCTCCGCGTTAGGCGGTAACACAAAGCCAAAAATTCATGAGGTTCACAAAACACAATGACAACTTTAAATTCAATAAAATTGAATCAAATCTCCCTACCTCGAAATGAAGTTCATGGTTGTCAATCGCCATGGATGACAGCATCATTTTCGTCGTCATCGGTGTGCACCCAAGGAAGGGACGCCTCCTCTTTTATCACAGAGAGAAGAAGAGGATGAAGAACTGTGGTCGCCAAATCGTTGTTCTTCGTCGGTGAGTTGACTTTCTTTAACAAAGTAGGAATCCCATTTCTTCTTCACAAGAGTTCTCTCCCCAAATCCCCACACAACAAGCCAACCAAAATAAAATAAGGCCTCCCCTTATTTTAATTGGACATGCCATGCATTTCAAAATACAAATTTCAAACACTTAATTAATTAATGAAAGAGTTTCAATTAATTAACTAAGGTGTGTGTTGGCAAGAGTTTAAGTGGGGAAGTGAAAAGGTTACAAAATTTAAAAGGGAGTTTCCATGCAATTAACATGGGAGTTCAAAGGGGTTAAGGAGTTATGGAATGTGAAGGGTTGTGGCTCGTGTGGGCCCCACCTCACAATTATCCACACATGGGTAGTTAAGAGCTTGTGGGTACCACCCTAACTCCCCCATGTAGGATATAACCACCATAGATATAAAATAAAAATTGTTCAATATTTTTTATTCACTTCTTATTTAATCCACAAATTTTAACTTCTCATCCTGTGCAAACACAATTGCGGTAAAGGCCCTCTTAAGCAATTACCGGTGTTGTAAGTTCATCAGCGCCCCCATATTTCAATTCCGAGCTATGGTTCAAAAGATAGAAAAACCCACTTATTCCTTCACTGAACGTACCTGAGCTAAACTTCAGAAATTGATTCCGGGCACATCGAGCCTCGGAATCAAGTTCCGTCAGAAGCCACATACTCGTAAAATTACAAAGTATTTAATAAAAAGATTTACTTGAATTTTCCAGGTCTTTACATTACATGTTTCTTAATTTATCCTTCATGGAAGTGATATTCAAGATATTTCATTCAAAAATCACCCCTCTTAATTTCATTTCTTCATATACTTATTACTCACCTAATTCATCCATGAAGGCATAATAAATCCATTATCATTTATATAATTTAATTTTATATTTATAATGGAATATAATCAATCCATCCATTATTTCATGTCTTCATATACAAGGAGAAGAAACCCACAGTTAAAATTATGGAAATTAAACCTCTACATGGATAATGAGGTTTTTATATTACCTCCTCATAAAAAATTATTTTCATTAAATAATATTCAAGTAAGTATATTATAATTTATTTAGGGTTCTATAAATAATATAAGGTATTATATTAAGTCTAAATAAAGTTGTTCGTGATGGTCTTAAAACCAAAAAAATAATATAAACATTTATAATTACTGTTTTATCAAATAAATAATTCTCATATCTGAACAAAAAAATAGATATGGGAACATAAAAAAATAAAAGTTCAGAAACTCCATTACATTTTAATTTTAGATTTTTTTTTCTTGATGGAATGAAATTTTATGATGATACAAAAGTGAATCGTCCATAAAACCATGAAACAAACAGTCTTGTAACGATGAAATTGATCTTTATAACTCAAAAATATGGTCATAAATGAACTTATTAAATTTGAAATAAATCACATAATTTTTGAAACGTTTATTAAAAAAGTAATTAATGATTCTAATTTTATGATCTGGGATGTTTATTACATGTTTAGAATGATTTTCTGACCTAAGGTATGGGATCTCTCTGAACCTCCATATTTCCATTGGCATACATCTGTTTCATTTTTTCTCAATTTATTTATTGATTATTATTATTATATAATTCCATTATATTATGTGTACATGTACCACACCAATTTAGAAATAACAATTCATCTTTATTTCAGGGTGAATTACAATTTTTATAAGGTTCCTAACAAAATTACTCCCAATATGAGAACCCAATTAAATGAAACTACTATATTTATTAAAATTTTTCATGTAAATTCAATAAAAAATTTAATCATAATAATTTATAAAGAAATATATCATTTTATTATGAATTTTTACTTAATTCTTATTTTATAGAAATAATCTTTCCTTTATCTTATTTAAAAACTCTATTCATTTACATAAAAATACACTTATGTGGCACATTTCTAAAGATACCTCAACACTCTCTTTGAAGTTTTCAATTCAGTTTACATAATTATAAATGAACTATTTTTATTAATCCTCTTTCAATGAGTAATAATGATTTAAATCCATTATTTTATATATTCTATGGTTACATTCCCTTTGTTTATACCTTACGACGTGATTATGATAACCATTCCATTCCATGGGTAACCCTTATGTTTAATTTTTATATTTAACTATTTATGTGGAACACATATGAGTAAATGTGTTTTTGTTGGTGGAACTAGATAGTTCTTAAATTAATTGGATAAAGTGTTGGTATCATGAGACATCATTTATGTGATTAGTGAGTAAGCCAAATTTATTATGGTACTCTATCAACCATCTAATATTGTGTTTGTGATTATCCTTGCCACATGTTAATGTCAGGTTAATTATTTCTTCCACATTATTATGTTTCCAGGATTCGCTATTCAATGGGTTATGCTTAAATTTGTTTTTTATTGACTCATTACATTTATGTTATCATGTTATTACTTCTAACTCTTGTGTTATGATTCAATTTCATGTTTATTCATTTATATGGACTATTAGATCATACCTTTTCCCTATATATTTCCAAGGTTTTTCTATGTAGATATAAAATTCCAAAATGATATACGAACCTATTATTGATATTAATAAAAATAATTCATTATTCTTGTTATATGTTTTCTAATTATTTTTTTACTCTACCGAATACACTAGACTTTTTAATCCTTGGTCTATATTCCATGAAAAATTATACTTAACAACATGTGTTGATATGTGAAAAGTGCTTGGGATTCATTAGTTGGTATCATAATAATGTGTTGATATTTTTGGTATTAGGAGTAAATAACATTAGTAAAAAAACTAGGGATAATTCACTCAATATGATATCATAGAATGAAACATATTGAATCAAAATATGGTATAAACATTTCATTTATAAGTTTGTATATATATGTTCCTAGATTCTATTTTATATACTATTTATCTTCTATTTTTTACATTATAATGGAAATCAAAAAATTTATAGGAGAATCTTCAAAATGGGGGAAATATGTAACACCCTCGTATTTTTTTGAAATATTTTTCTTTTAATAACATGATTTATTTTGAAGATTGTATTGCACACAAAATCCAGTTTTTACGAACCATGATACAATATTATATATTAACATATATTATGAATAAGAAAAACCATATAATGAAATATATTTATTAACAATTTAGGAATAAACACTTAATTTTTATTAATTTTGTTTTATTCGTCATATATATGTTTTAATCAAATGGTGACATTTATTTCCGACTATTTGAAAAGTATGTATAATAAATATTTGAAATATTTAAAAATTTTATTTGATAACAAAACAATATTTTTGAAATTATTATATGAAAATAATTTATTTGTGAAATAATTATAATTTTCATAAAATGATAAACTTTTGGTGAATAGTAAAAAAATACATTTTTAGAACATAGTATCATTTTTGATATTTTCATAACATAACTATAATATAAAAATTTATCAATCTTTTGTAATTACTAATTTATGATAATATAATACACATATGAAAAAATAATAATCTATAACATTTAAATTATAAATCATTTCTTGTTAAAAATACGAATCATTTTCATAGTCGACACAATCCCTACACAACATTGAAAATTTAAAAATCAATGGATTTAAGATTTTAATTTAATTTTAAAAAGTATTTTAACGACTTTATTAATAAATATAATTCATAAATTAATATTTTTACTATATGTTTCTACTTTTATAATTAAATTACATTAATCTTATACAAATTTTTTTTTAATTCTTCCCTAAAGGTAAAAGAGTCAAATTTTCAAATTAGATAAGTTGTATTGACATGAATAATGTAAATATACATAATTAACAAATCAAAATGTCAATATTGATACATTATTATTATTAATTACAATAATAATTGATTTTCAATTTTATTTGGGAAATAATTACATTTGATTCTTATGAAATACTAACATAGTTCTTGTACAAGAAGAAGAAAAACCCATAAAATTATTTTATTTAAAATTATTAGAAAACAAAGACGAAATATTTTTGAAAAAATATTATTTAATGAGTATGTTTCAATAATCATCCTCAATGTGTCTATCTTAGGACCTTCTAGATTGACATGGATTACAGGAAGTCTGATAATGTGTTTCATTTAAATGAATTTTGAACATTTCACCATATTATTTTTGATAACTGTAACAACTTTAATATGTGTAATTATAGATGATATGTTCTTCCATAAATGATAATTTTAATTATAAAATATTTTAATTATTTATGGTAGTTTATTTTTTAATTTTAGGGGGGAAATAAATATTTTAAAGGATTAAACATTAATATTACAATATTTATTTATTTAATAGAAACATAAAGTAAATTATATTTAAAATATTAAAATAAAATTAATTTGAGATAACTATGTTGATTGATGAATTGTATTGATTCATATGACGTTAGTAATATTTCAAAAAGTGTTTTTGTTTCTAAATTTACTCATCCTTTTAACATTTTTAGGGGCATAATAATGAAAAAAATAAAATTTAACAATAATGATATTTCATGAAAATTGTAACACCCCAAGATTTCATAGTGTGTTATTTCTTTAAATAATACAATAACTTGAACTACACGCAACACTGAGTTCAAGTACACCATGACATACCAAACAAGCCGTTCAAAAGAGGTTATGAATAGTATTAACTAAATTTTATACTTTATATAATCCTTATAATTTTAGAATCCATATTATGAGTTTCTTAGACATAATGTAAGAACAAATTCATTTTCAGTATTGCACTTTTACCAACTTTTAATAGTGAACCCATTTTAAATACAATATTTTAAACTTTTTGAGTAAAGGGGGACATCAAAAAATTTAAAATGAAACATCCCAAGCTTCCACGGTACGCTTTCCTTTGAATAATACAGTAGCGTGTTTTGTACGCAACTTCGAGTTCTAATACACACCACAACCAATCAAACTAGCCGTTATGAATAGTAATACCTACATTTTGAATTTATATATATTTTATATTTCAAAATGGACTTCATTTTTGGATTCAGAATATCGAATTTAGCCTAAGGTAAAATTTTGGTACATTTCGGATAACTTTCCTATTTTGATGAATAGTGAAAATTACAAAATTTTAATTAAAAACAACTTTTTTAATCAAAATAATTAATAGTGATAAATTATGAATTTTAGTGGTTTTAAAGTATATTTATAATATATTTTTACCATTTAATATAATTTTGGTCATTGGACATAATTTTACAATTAAACCGAACACAAACAAGTGTCAATCTTTTGATAGTTATTATCTCTTAAAAACACCCTTTTTGTTTTGACAACGGGAATTAATTTTAAATTAATTTCTGCCACTTCTGTGTTTTGAATTTAGAAAAATGGATTCCATATTCGGAATCAGGATGTTCAAATTGTGTAAATAGGTAACTTTTATTTTTAGACATTTTGAATAATTACTGCGGTAAATATTTTATTTACCATGGTTAAGGGTAAATCCGGTAAATAAGGGTTAAAAAAATAATATTATAATAAAACTAAATTACCCTAAAACGTGTCCAAGCCTTATTGGTTGATACATGTTAGACCATAGGAATATTTGGGTCGATTTTGGGACCCCATGGTGCCACTTGTAGGTGATAGGGACACTTTATTTTAATTAAGATAAAATGAATACAAAAATGACACAAGCATATATCTTTTAGAAAAACAATTTTTACATAGGGTTATATATGTTGGATTTCAGATTATAAATATTCATTATAAATATAAAAAGATTTCCTACAGAGTAATATTTTATTTATAATTTTTAGACATTAAATAAGTTAATTTATTTTGTGACATAATGATGATGAATTAATTACTATAATAGTAAAAAATTAAAATAATTGATATTATAAATACCCAAATAAATATAATATGAAACTTTTAATGAATTAAACTAATTTTATAAGATAATATGATATATTAGGATTTATGTAATTGACTTTGTTCGAATTAATCAATCTGTTATGAGTTTCACAAAAATCAACTATTGAATAGTGTCAAAATTGACATAAAAGAGTTCTTAAAACAAATATTATATTATTAATTGATATTAAATTCCTAAAAATATAAAGTTCGGCCAAGAGACTTATATCATGATAGGTTCATCATTAATGGACCACTTGGGGGTCGCTTGGATGTATATAGTATGTTTATTAACCATATTATATAAAAATACAAAGAGACATTGTAAAAGTGAAACTAATTAACTTAGAGTTAATTCTTAAAGATAAGGTTAATATAAGTACCAAAACCTGTCTAAATTCTATTGGTTGAGTTTTTTTAGACCCATACCCACCCTAAAATTTAAATAATAAACTTTGGAGCCATTAGAAACCGAATAAGAATTTATTATAAACTAATATTTCTAGCTTTTCTAAAGGTGCCCCTCACCCCTCTTATAAATGGGCACTCCTCCTTATCTTTTCTTCACACCTTCAAAGCATTTTGGTTCGTCCAAAAATTGCCAAAATACCCTTACAACTTCCCTCACTACAACCTAGAGGCCTTAGTTTGATCAGAAAGCCAACCTAAGGAGCCCTTTTGATCAAATCAAAAGGAAGAAACCGAAGAAGAGGTAATGATTTCACCACCCTTTTCCAAGTTCCTTCTTCTTCCACTTCTTCTTCCTTTTTTGTTACCATTCTAAAATAATAAATCCATTATCATATATATACTGTGATATTATTATAAATATGGTACAACCATATTCAATATTCTATCCACCCTTTGAATAACATGTCACCATACGTGCGTACGTACGACTTACCGTCTCCACGTCATGGTGTAATTGTTATTCAATATATTATTATTTGGATGGGTATAATAATGATGTGTAAATCATGTAAATAATAAATATAACATGTTAATTATTCTGTATATATGATATACCATCCATTTATATATTATTTTAATATCAAAAGAATGATATTGTCACTCGTGCGTACGTACGGACTACCGTCTCCACGAACGCGATGAGATTCATTCTCCATCATATCCATTCAAGTATAATTATCATTTGATGATTTAAAAATGATGTTTAAGGACTTGATATCATTCTGGATATGAATAATATACAACCTATCCATTAATAACATGGCTTACGTAATAAAACATATAAAATAAAACGAGTAAGTTAACACCCGAAACAACGATATTACTAAGATATTATTAACAAAGAAAAGTTAAAAGATCATATATGATATCATATTAATATATATGATTCTTGTATAATTTAATAAAAATTATTTCGCTATTATACAGGAGGTTAGCCTACCTCAACCAAGTAAAAGTACAAGGTAAGGGGTTTTCATCTCACTCCTTATTCTCGTGAGATTCATGCCATATTGCCACCATCACCTTTTGTGTGGTGTATGTACTTCCAATAATTATATTCTTTGTGTAATACACTATAATTTATGTGTATTTACATATTCATTGTATGATACCTCTTTCATGGGTTGTAAGTTTCATAAGTTACCAAATTGGTAAGGGTTATTTCACAATCTCTTCATTATCCGAGATTGTTTATACGTAATAATCTGCTGGGATCTCTTTATCATCCACATCCATGTTTCTTAATAATGTATTTCAAAACATTTTTACTATTTACAAGAATATGGTTTAAAGACATTTATACCCTTGTTTGACTTTTTATAAGAGGAATCTTTTCGTCATTTTCAAAACAAGGTCCTTTTTAACCTTTTCGACAGAATTAAGGTAATAATGTTTTTTTTTAACTTATACGGTGGGTGCGGTTATTTTCCGCCGTTATAAAATTTTCAAATCTTTCCTTACAAGCTTATAAGAATATTTTCAAATAAAATGTTTTATTTTATATGGATCTTAAATTATTTCAAAATAAAAAGAGATATTTCTTTAAAAAGAATTTTGATTTCATCTATGTCAACATCCTTTGATGGCTTTTAAGCTTATTTTAAGTTGGTTTATTATGATACAAAACATCCATATTTTATTAAATGTTTTGTGATATTTTTTACTGTGGATAAGTTATTCTTATGTCACTCATGGTTTTTGTTTAAAGTATTGACATTTTATAAGTTATTTTTAATCCAAATGTTTATGTTATATTTCAATATTTCATTCAGATGAATGTGTTAGACAAATATGTTCCGGGTTGGGGACCGGTAAAAGTAAGCCCTCCGGTTTGGTCTCCGGTTATTAGAGGAACTCCGGTTTGGTCTCCAGTTATTAGAGAAACTCTGGGTTGGTGTCCGGTTATTAGAGGCACTCCGGGTTGGTGTCCGGTTATTAGAGGCATTCCGGGTTGGGTTCCGGTTATAGTTAGCCCCAAGGTCTTGGGACGAGACCTTGACAATGAAATTAAAGTTCAGCATTTTGCATTCCAACATTATGAAAGTGGTTATTGATTTTTCATGTGATTATTCAATTAGTTGAATATCCATGTGAATAAGTAAATGGCATTATTTCATTTTACTTTTTCCATACTATGTTGAAGTTCAAGTTTAAAAGGCTTTTGGATTAGTAATGCATTGCCTTAAATGTTTATGCCTATTTTGAATGTTCCGCTATATTGTTATCCTTACTGTGCATTTGAGCTCACCCCTTTTCTATGTTTTATTTTTCCCAGGATGTGAAGAAGTAAGTTATGAATGACCTGCAGGGATATTATGAGGGGATAATAGTGTGGACTGTGGAGACATTATGTTGTTGTGGTAGTTTTTCATTTTATGATGTAATGTAAGACTTATGAATATATCTAGTGTTTCCAAGGATACTAAACCAATAGGTCTTTTGAGATTTGATCTTTCTTGTGATCATGACAATGTTATGTAATAATGCACCGACTCTGGGCAACTAGGGTCGGGGCGTTACAGTTGGTAGCAGAGGAAGTTTAGTACAAACCTTGGAAGCTAGATTTAGATAAACTCTGATTAGAGCACATAGATTTAAGATGGGCTTTGAGGATTAGTATAGAAGAACTTACTAGAATTTTGGTATTGTAGAGATTTTGTGAGTTTTCTGAGCAATACATCCCTGTCTAGATACGAGCAGGTAGAGGCAGCTCTGGCACAGATGTACCTAGGGGTAAAACCCGAAAACACCGCTTTGAGCTAGACTCGAACGGGAACTGGTGCATGACAACGGGCCTTGCTGCACTCTTGGTTGCGACACTCCCGGGGGATATGCTTAGGATAATTCTCATATTCTTTACAAACCATTATGAAGTGTTTATGTGGATTTACTTCCTCAATGGAGAAATTTATATGATTATGGATTATATCCATAAACTATTTAATTTATGTTATGTGTCTTAAAAGTTTGGGATTAGGTATTGTTATTCATAAACTAATCTAGTGTATGCCATTGTTTAGAAATGGCGCCTAGTAGAAATAATGAGAACTCCAGCAATACACATGATCCAAAGAGAAAGAAGGATTATATCTTTCATGGCCTTTAGCCATAATTTATAAGAGAAATAGTCTCCCATGTATTATCATCATATGAAGAAATAATATCATGTGTTGATAAGATAAGTAAAGATTTTACTGAGTCCTGTGGCTTTGAAGGGAAGCAAGAGAAGAAAAGGATGGAAGAGAGAAAGATGGATAAAGGAAAGAGGGAGAAGAATAATTTTCCCATATGTGATAACTGTGGGAAGAAACACCCTGGAACTTGCCTGAAAGGAATGGGAGTTTGTTATAAGTGTGGAGGAAAACGGCACAAAGTACGTGACTGCAAGGGTAAGAAAATGGTTTCAAATGTACAATGCTTCATTTTCAAGGAGTTGGGAAACTACACGAACCTATGTCCCAGTCATCAGACTATTCCACAAATGATGCTATTGGATAATAATCAAGTTATGATACTACCACAGATGAAGAGGAATGATTAGAGTTCTTATGTTGATTATGTCATTTGAGTGTTGTATCAACAATGTACTTGTTATAATAATTATGGAGTATATAAGGATTGTACTGAAGTACTATTTCATTTAGGACTTGAGATTGTGTGGAACAAAGAAAAGTGACTCAATAGCAGGATAAATTTTTGGAAAATATATGGTGGAGAGAATGATAAATCATAATATAGTTCTGATACCGAGGTAGTGATTTTGGAATAATACATGATTGTTTTGGATAAATTATATTGAATATTCTTGACTACCCTGAAACTGATTAATGATTTGTATATTCCATCATTATTGGGGTTTAAAACATTTTTGGATTGATGAAGTATATCCATCATTCTATATGGAATAAGGGAGCATGAATGTAATCAATAAGGAATATGTTAATTCAGGATGTTTCAGTGTAATAAATGAATACATGATGAAGGTATTCATATGCTATTACGGGGTAAAAAGGATCTACATTATGTTTACCTTCCTTATAAATGTTGGACTGTGAGTTTGGACAGAATTATTTTGGATAGTTCTAGTTTGGATTATTTTGGATTGCCATAAAAGGACAACCCATAGGTCGGGCGGCATCCCGTCGCGTCCGGCAAGGCCGCGAGACTTGAACCCACAACCGAAGGGTGACAAGGGTGTATCACCTACCACTGGCCCACGAGATGGCCTGGATTAAATAATGTAGTTTTTTTTAAAAGATCTGGTAGATGAATTATAAATTCATTTATTTTGGAACCCTGTACGAATAGTATAAATAGACATTTTTTTACGTTCTATAATCTTTTAGAGTGAAAGATGAGTTTGTGGTAGAAATTTATTAATGGATAAAACTCTAATTATAAAGTAAGTATATATCCTTATGATCTTAGCCAATCTCATTAATAAATTGCTCAACAGTAATAAAAGGAACATAGAACAAAAATGTTGTCCTAGATGGTACCTTAAATCATCACTAATTTATGGATTTGGGATTGTTGGCCTTTTCATAGCCATGTTCTCTACCACTCTCCATCAGATAATTGATGGTTTGATTTCTCTTCCATATCCATATTTTCGTACATGGAACCCTAGTATGTGTTATTTTCGGTAATCTTCATACTATACACTCTTTCTTTTAAATAGAGGCCTCATTAATTCATTTTTCGATGTGGGATTTCAACTAAGATATTTTGAAACGTCAAAAATGTGTTATCCTAATACCCTATGTTTTGTTGAACCGATGGTATTTCAAATCATCATAGATTGATGAGTTAAATGACCTCAATTTTATACTTGTTTGTGATTTATGACCTCAATCAATACCTATAAATATTTATGTTTTTTCTCTAATTATATGTCTCTAATTGCCACCAATGTTCTCCTAATCGAGATCATAATTTGGTGGTGACCCTTTCATTTCTCTTTTCCTCATATTAAGACTAAATTTTAGTAACCCAATTTCAGATGTGGGTTTTCCCAGAAAGATATTTTTTATTTTCAACCTTTTATTTTCGAAGAACAATTCCAAATTGTGAGGGCGCAATTTATTGAAGGAGGGGATAATGTAACACCACAAGATTTCATAGTGTGTTATTTCTTTAAATAATACAATAACTTGCACTACACGCTACAATGAGTTCAAGTACACCATGACTTACCAAACAAGCCTTTCAAAAGTGTTTATGAATAGTATTAACTAAATTTTAAACTATATATAATACTTATAATTTTAGAATCCATATTATGAGTTTCTTAGACATAATGTAAGAACAAATTCATTTTCAGTATTGCACTTTTACAAACTTTTAATAGTGAACCCATTTTAAATACAATATTCTAAACATTTTGAGTAAATAGGGACATCAAAAAATTTAAAATGAAACATCCCAAGCTTCCACGGTACGCTTTCCTTTGAATAATATAGTAGCGTGTGTTGTACGCAACTTCGAGTTCTAACACACACCACAACCAATCAAACTAGCCGTTATGAATAGTAATACCTACTTTTTGAAATTATATATATTTTATATTTCAAAATTGACTTCATTTTTGGATTCGGAATATCGAATTTAGCCTAAGGTGAAATTTTGGTACATTTCGGATAACTTTCATATTTTGATGAATAGTGAAAATTACTAAATTTTAATTAAAAACAACTTTTTTAATCAAAATAATTAATAGTGATAAATTATGAATTTTAGTGGTTTTAAAGTATATGTATAATATATTTTTACCATTTAATATAATTTTGGTCATTGGACATAATTTTTCAATTAAACCGAACACAAACAAGTGTCAATCTTTTGATAGTTATTATCTCTTAAAAACACGCTTTTTGTTTTGACAGCGGGAATTAATTTTAAATTAATTTCTTCCACTTCTGTGTTTTGAATTTAGAAAAATGGATTCCATATTTGGAATCACAATTTTCAAATTGTGTAAATAGGTAACTTTTATTTTTAGACATTTTGATAAATTACTGCGGTAAATATTTTATTTACCATGGTTAAGGGTAAATCCGGTAAATAAGGGTTAAAAAATAATATTATAATAATACTAAATTACCCTAAAACGTGTCCGAGACTTATTGGTTGATACATGTTCGACAATAGGCATATTTGGGTCGATTTTGGGACCACATGGTGCCACTTGTAGGTGATAGGGACACTTAATTTTAATTAAGTTAAAATGAATACAAAAATGACACAAGCATATATCTTTTAGCAAAACAATTTTTACATAGGGTTATATATGTTGGATTTAAGATTATAAATATTCATTAAAAAGATAAAACGATTTCCTACATAGTTATATTTAATTTATTAATTTTAGACATTAAATAAGTTAATTTATTTGTGACACAATGATGATGAATTCATTACTATAATAGTAAAAAATTAAAATAATTGATATTATAAATACCCAAATAAATATAATATGAAACTTTTAATGAATTAAACTAATTTTCTAGGATAATATGATATATTATGATTTATGTAATTTACTTTTTTCTAAGTAATCAATCTGTTATGAGTTTCAAAAAAATCAACTATTGAATAGTGTCAAAATTGACATAAAAGAGTTCTTAAAACAAATATTATATTATTAATTGATATTAAATTCCTAAAAATCTAAGGATCGGCCAAAAGACTTATATCATGATAGGTTCATCATTAATGGACCACTTGGGGGGTCTCTTGGATGTATATAGTAAGTTTATTATCCATATTATATAAAAATACAAAGAGACATTGTAAAAGTGAAACCAATTAACTTAGAGTTAGTACTTAAAGATAAGGTTAATATAAGTACCCAAACCTGTCTAAATTATATTGGTTTAGTTTTTTTAGACCCATACCCACCTTAAAATTTAAATAATCAACTTTGGAGCCATTAGAAACCAAATAATAATTTATTATAAACTAATATTTCTAGCTTTTCCAAAGGTGCCCCTCACCCCTCTTATAAAAGGGCACTCCTCCTTCTCTTTTCTTCACACCTTCAAAGCCTTTTGGTTTGGCCAAACTCTGCCCAAATACTCTCCCAACTTCTCTCACTACAACCTAGAGGCCTTAGTTTTATCAGAAAGCCAACCTAAGGAGCCCTTTTGATCAAATCAAAATGAAGAAACCGAAGAAGAGGTAATGATTTCACCACCCTTTTCCAAGTTACTTCTTCTTCCACTTCTTCTTCCTTTGTTGTTACCATTCTAAAATAATAAATCCTTTATCATATATATACTATGATGTTATTATAAATATGGTACAACCATATTCAGTATTCTATCCACCCTTTGAATAACATGTCACCATACGTGCGTATGTACGGCTTACCGTCTCCACGTCGTGGTGTAATTGTTATTCAATATATTATTATTTGGATGGGTATAATAATGATGTGTAACTCATGTAAATAATAAATATAACATGTTAATGATTCTGTATATATGATATACCGTCCATTTATATATTATTTTAATATCAAAAGAATGATATTGTCGCTTGTGCATACGTACGGACTACCGTCTCCACGAACGCGATGAGATTCATTCTCCATCATATCCATTCAAGTATAATTATCATTTTCTGATTTAAAAATGTTGTTTAAGGACTTTATATCATTATGGATATGAATAATATACAACCTATCCATTACAAACATGGCTTACGTAATAAAACATATAAAAGAAAACGAGTAAGTTAACACCCGAAACAACGATAATACTAAGATATTATTAACAAAGCAAAGTTAAAAGATCATATATGATATAATATTAATATATATGATTCTTTTATAATTTAATAACAATTATTTCACTATTATACATGAGTTTAACCTACCCTAACTAAGTAAAAGTACAAGGTAAGGGGTTTTCATCTCATTCCTTATTCTCGTGAGATTCATGCCATATTGCCACCATCACCTTTTGTGTGGTGTATGTACTTCCCATAATTATATTATTTGTGTAATAGACTATAATTTATGTGTATTTACATATTCATTGTATGATACCTCTTTCATGGGTTGTATGTTTCATAAGTTACCAAAATGGTAAGGGTTATTTTACAATCTCTTCATTATCCGAGGTTGTTTATACGTAATAATCTACTGGGATCTCTTTATCATCCACATCCATGTTTCATAATAATGTATTTAAAAATAGTTTTACTATTTACAAGAATATAGGTTAAAGACATTTATACCCTTGTTTGACTTTTTATAAGAGGAATCTTTCCGTCATTTTCAAAACAAGGTCCTTTTTAACCTTTTCGACAGAATTAAGGTAAGAATGTTTTTTTAATGTATACGGCTGGTGCGGTTATCTTCCACCGTTATAAAATTTTCAATGCTTTTCTTACAAGCTTATAAGAATATTTTCAAAGAAAATGTTTTATTTTATATGGATCTTAAATGATTTCAAAATAAAAAGAGATATTTTTTAAGAAGAATTTTGATTTCATCTATGTCAAAATCCTTTGATGGCTTTTAAGCTTATTTGAAGTTGGTTTATGATGATACAAAACATACATATTTTACTAAAGGTTTTGTGATATTTTTGACTGTGGATAAGTTATTCTTATGTCACTCATGGTTTTTGTTTAAAGTATTGACATTTTATAAGTTATTTTTAATCCAAATGTTTATGTTATATTTCAATATTTCATTCAGATGAATGTGTTAGACAAGTATGTTCCGGGTTGGGGACCGGTAAAAGTAAGCCCTCCGATTTGGTCTCCGGTTATTAGAGGAACTCCAGTTTAGTCTCCGGTTATTAGAGGATCTCCGGGTTTGTGTCCGGTTATTAGAGGCACTCCGGGTTGGTGTCTGGTTATTAGAGGCACTCCGGGTTGGGTTCTGGTTACAGTTAGCCCCAAGGTCTTGGGACGAGGCCTTGACAAAGAAATTGAAGTTTAGCATTATGTCTTCCAACATTATGAAAGTGTTTATTGATTTTGCATGTGATTATTCGATTAGTAGAATATCCATGTGAATAAGTAAATGGCATTATTTCATTTTACTTTTTCCATACTATGTTGAAGTTCATGTTTAAAAGGCTTTTGGTTTAGTAATGCATTGCCTTAAATGTTTATGCTTATTTTGAATGTTCCGCTATATTGTTATCCTTACTGGGCATTTGAGCTCACCCCTTTTCTATGTTTTATTTTTCCAAGGATGTGAAGAAGTAAGTTATGAATTACCTGCAGGGATATTATGAGGGGATAATAGTGTGGAATGTGGAGACATTATGTTTTTGTGGTAGTTTTTTATTTTATGATGTAATGTAAGACTTATGAATATATCTAGTGTTTCCAAGGCTACTAAACCAATCGTTCTTTCGAGATTTGATCTTTCTTGTGATCATGCCAATGTTATGTAATAATGCACCGACTCTGGGCTACTAGGGTCAGGGTGTAACACCCGAGACTTTTATGGAATCTTTTTTTACACAACAATTGCTTGGCTTGCTTTGCACGCAATCGCGACCTTCCTCGATAGCTTGCGTCGTACGCAGTACCGAGTTTCAATAAATAAAAATATGCTATTAAAACTAGCCGTTATGAATAGTAATAACCACTTTTTGAAATTTTATAAATTTTATTTTTCAAAATGGACTTAATTTTTGGACTCAGAATATCAAATTTAGTCTAAGGTGAAATTTTGGTACTTTTCGGATAACTTTAATATTTTGATGAATAGTGAAAATTACTAAATTTTAATTAAAAACAACTTTTTTAATAAAAACATTTAATAGTGATAAATTATGAATTTGAGTGGTTTTAAAGTATATTTAAAATATATTTTTACCACTTAATATAATGTTGGTCATTGGACACAATGTTACAATTAAACCGAACATAAACAAGTGTCAATCTTTTGATAATTATTATCTCTTAAAAACACGCTTTTTGTTTTGACAGCGGGAATTAATTTTAAATTAATTTTTGCCACTTCTGTGTTTTGAATTTAGAAAAATGGATTCCATATTTGTAATCAGGATGTTCAAAATTTGTAAATAGGTAACTTTTATTTTTAGACATTTTGAATAATTACTGCGGTAAATATTTTATTTACCATGGTTGAGGGTAAATCCGGTAAATAAGGGTTAAAAAATAATATTATAATAATATTAAATTACCCTAAAACGTGTCTTAAACCTATTGGTTGATACATGGTCGACCATGGGCATCTTTGGGTCAATTTTGGGACCCCATTGATCCACTTGTAAGTGATAATGACACTTTATTTTAATTAAGTTAAAATGAATACAAAAATGACACAAGCATATATATTTTAGCAAAACAATTGTTAAATAGGGTTATATATGTTGGATTTTAGATTATAAATATTAATTAGAAAGATAAAAAGATTTCCGACATAATGGTATTTTATTTTTAATTTTTAGACTTTAAATAATTTAATTTATTTATGACACAATGATGATGCAGTAATTATCTTATTAATGAAATATTGACATAATTGATGTTATAAACACCAAAATAAATGTAATTTAAGACTTGTTATGAATTACACTAATTTTCTAGGATACTATGATATATTATTGTTGATTTAATCAACTTGGTTCGAATATATAATTCTGTTATGACTTTCACAAAAATCATATATCAAATAGTGTCAAAATTGACACAAAATAGTTTTTAAATCAAATATTATATTATTAATTGTTATTGTATTTTTAAAAATCTAAGGTTCGGCCAAATGACTTAGATAAGGATATATATTTTAATAATAAACAATTTGGGGTTCGTTTGGCATGTTATAGTAAGTGTATTAACCATATAGTGAAAGAAAACAAAAAGACATGGTAAAAGTTAAATTATTTAACTTAGAGTTAAATCTAATTGATAAGGTTAAAATAATACCCTAAACTTTTCTAAATCCTATTGGTTGATAGGATTTCGACCCTTCCCCACTTTATCTTCGAAATAAGACCCTTTGGAACCATTATAAACCGATTTTGACTTTATTATAAAATAATATTTTGAGATATTCCTAAGGTGCCCCTATCCTCCTTTATAAAAGGGCACCTCCTCCCCCTCCTCCTCACACCAAATTGAGCAATCCAGATCGTCCAACCCCTGCAATTTTCTCCTCTCCACTTCCCTAGAATAGTCCTAGAGGTCCTGTTCTTCTCCAAAGACCACTCTTAGTTCCTTAAGTGGAGGATTCAAAGAGGCGTTCCAAAGAAGAGGTAATATCCATTACCGATCTTTTCAATTCCTTTCTTCTTCAACTTCTTCTTCTTTAGTTGTTTCATGATGAAGTAATAACATCAGTATTACTTACATACTGATATGTTATTATAAATATGAAACAACCCTATTTCACCTTCTATCCATCCTACGGAAAAATGAAGTCACCGCGCGTGCGTACGTACGGAATACCGTCTCCACGCCGTGGTGTAATCTATTTTTCCACCATCACTTTACAAGGATGGGTATAATGATGTAATGAGTAACTATTTATGATTATTATAAAGTAATATTGATACTGAAATAATATAAATATACTCCAATACATTTCCACGATCATAGGAACGATATCATCACTCGTGCGTACGTACGGAATATCGTCTCCACGATGTGATGCGACTCGTTCTACATGATCATCATTACATAGTAATTATATAAATGAACTGAATGAATAAATATGATATATGTTACACTAATACCATTCTGGATATAAGTTATCTATAACCGTGAAATAAGAATAAGAATTTATTCGGCAAAACACGCGTAAGAACAAAAGGCAATAAAGACCCGAGTAACAAGTAACAATGAAATATTACTAACAAGAAGCTAAGAATATGATCATATATGATATCATATCAATATGTATGATTCTGGAATAAGTCAATAACATTATTTAAACCATTATACAGGAGCTTCGGACATATACAAGGCAAATTGGACCTAAGGTAAGGGAAATATCACAATCTCATTTTTATCCGAGATTGTTTATTCGTAAGTATTTACTGGGGTGTATTTTATCATCCACATCCATGTTTCATCAATATGTCATATTATTTCCATCCACCTTCAATTGTTTAAATCCATTTTTACCCTTCGGTGAGTTTTTAGTAATATGTATGAATGGAATCTTTTGTCGTTTTTCGTACGAGGTACTTTTTGACTTTTCTGAAAAAAGTACGAGAATAATGTTTTTTTAACTTATACGGCATGAATGGATTTTTAAAACAATATTTCCAAGAAGCTTCCTTTACAAGTTTTCAAGTTTATTTTTAATCAACTTCTTTTATTTTATAGTTGTATGACATGTTATGAAAGGAAAAAATGTTTTTGAAGAAGAAAGGATATTTTCCTCAAGAATGGAGTTCAAGTGTTTTATCAAAATTATTTTCCATCTAAGATAATAAAGGGTTCTGTTTTTATCCCTATTATTAAATTGATTTGATCATGTTGTGATGGAATTATTTTTATTTATTCCTTTATCTTATATGAATTGTTTTATTATGTCATGTTGTTTAAGAATCCCATTTTTATTACATGGGTTATGTGATGATGTAAGATTTATGATTATGTGGCACACATAAGAAAGGATTAATTATAAGATGGGTGGGACCTATATCTCCCTCCAATGCATTGTGTAAAGATTTTAAATCTCATGAGATAGACATGGCTGGAACGGAAGGTTATTTCGGTTCAGTGATACAGGACTGAAACGAGGAGTGAACTCGGTTCAGAAAGGGACTTTGTCCACTAAGATAGTCTTGGCAATGAGTCATGACTAACAAGAAAAATTTTCCATGATTATGTGTGCATGCCCCAAAGTTTCAAGTTTTATGTTATGATTATGGGGATCTCATTTTCACTTCTATGATTTATTCCATGTTAAGATATTATGATCTCTTTTTCAGGTTTTGATTTTCAATAAGATATGATATGATTTTTATTTCCTTTATTTGCCCTTGCTGAGCATTTGAGCTCACCCTTTTATGTTTTCTTTTCCCCAGGTCAGGAAGATGGATATTAAGTAGAATATGCTAAAAGGGACCCTAGATATGATGAAATAAATGGGAGACACTGTAGAAGATTTATGAACCAGTTGTTTATGTTTCCCAGTTTCTAAAGACACTATACCTATACGGTCCTTTGTGGTTTTGTCATATGTTGTAATAATTGTGCTTCAATTTTGAAGTATTAACAATGTATGTGAAGTATGGGACGTTATAGTTGGTATCAGAGGAAAGGTATAGTCAACCTTTGGAAACTAGGATGTGAGAGCCTTAGTAAGAACCCTAAGGATAAGTCTAAGCATAGAACACAATCTTAGTGTTTTAGAAATGTCCTTGAATAACCTAGGATAAGACCTTAAGCATGAAAATTCTTGAATTATGTGGTTTTCCTATTATAATTAGTGTTGCTCACACTATTCTTCTTGGTTTTAGTCAATGGCTGGAACCCGAAGGAACCGTGTTAATGCGGAATGCGATGGGCAATGCAATGATTGTCCCCCTGAGCAACCAAACGATATGGGAGCTGGAATGCAAAATCTTGTAGCCATGCTCACACAACTTTCTCAAGCTATGAATCATGCAGGACTTCCAAACGAGCAAAGGAAGGAGCAACATTCTGTTGAATCCTTCATGAGGCAGCGTCCACCTTCTTTCAGTGGGTCTACTGATCCATTAGTTGCTGAACAATGGATTAGTACAACTGAAAAGATATTTTCAGTTCTTTAATGTTCTGAACCTGATAAAGTCATCCTAGCAGTGTATCGTTTGGAAGGATATGCTGATCAATGGTGGAATCTTATTAAGAATACGAGGCAAAGGGATGAAATTGAGTCTATGGAATGGGACGAGTTCAAGAACTTATTTTTCAATAAGTACTTACCTCGTATTCTCCGAACAAAATGGAGAAAGAGTTCCTTGAACTGAAGCAAAGGGATGATGAATCTGTTAGTACCTATGAAGCAAATTTTACAAGACTTGCAAGGTACGATTCTGGTATTATTATCCAACCTGAGAGAAAGATCGATCGATTCTTTAGTGTCTTAAAACCAAGTCTTTGAAGGGCGTTAGCCATAAGGGACTTCAATAGCTACGAGGAAATCGTTCGATGTGCTCTCAAAGTCGAGATGGAGATTGGAGTAACCCATCAGTCACATGGGTTTGATAAGAAGAGGAAGATGGAATTCAAAGGAAACTCTAAAGAGCACACTGAAAAGAAGATGAACTTTCCCTTATGCTCAAAGTGTGGAACGAAACATGGAGGGAGTTGTCTTAAACGGACAAGTAAATGTTTTAAATGTGGAAAAGAAGGTCATCGGGCATTTGAATGCCGTGATAATGGGAAGAAGATGTCTAATGACGCAAACAAAGGAAGGGATACACAGAATGAACCTACTACACTTCAATGTTTCAAGTGCAAGGAGATGGGGCATTATGCCAATCAATGCCCAAATCCAAGGGTTGATGATGATGGTCGACATCAACAAACTCTTAAGGCTAAAGACAAAGGAAAGTCACATGCAATTTCTATCAGCGATGTGGAATACGATAACGAAGTGGTGAAAGGTACACTTACAATCCACTCTAAAGTAGCAAATGTTTTATTTGATTCTGGATCCACCCACTCTTTTATTTCTGAAGACTTTTCTAAGGGTATCATCGTATTACCTCAACAATTAGATGTTGAGTTAGCTGTGACAACACCTAATGGCACATCAATCGCATCAAAATTTTATAATTCTTCTCCGATCGAAGTTTGTGGGAAAGTGCTTCCTGCAAATCTTGTGATCCTTCCTTTAGTGGAATTTGATGTGATTCTTGGCATGGATTGGCTTTCTCTACATGGAGCTCATATCAATTGCCAATGAAGGGAAGTCACATTTCATATTCCAGATCAATCTACGATCGTCTATCAATGCAAGGATGAACATAACATTTCAGTGGAAATTCCTTCCATCATATGGGTCATGATTCCACTAAATGAAGGTTATTTATCTCAAATGGTTGGAGAGAAAATTACGATTAAGAATATGCCCATTGTACGAGAGTTTGATGATGTCTTTCCGGAGGAATTACCAGGTCTTCCACCAAATCGTGAAGTTGAGTTTTCAATAGAACTCGTACCGGGTGCTTTGCCTATTTCAAAGACACCTTATAGAATGGCCCCAATTGAGTTGTAGGAATTGAAGAAGCAACTCCAAGAGAATCTTGATAAGGGATTCATACGCCCTAGTGCGTCACCTTGGGGAGCACCTGTTCTATTTGTTAAGAAGAAAGATGGATCAATGAGACTCTGTATTGATTATCGAGAACTTAACAAGATCACTATCAAGAACAAATATCCTCTCCCACGCATTGATGACTTGTTTGACCAACTACACGGAGCTCAATACTTTTCCAAGATTGATCTTCGTTCAGGGTATCATCAATTAAGGGTCAAAAGGGAGGATATACCAAATACGGCTTTCCGTACAAGGTATGGACACTATGAATTTATAGTGATGCCATTTGTTCTTACTAATGCCCCTGCTATCTTCATGGATCTAATGAATAGAGTCTTTAGAGACTATCTTGATCAATTTGTGGTAGTCTTTATAGACGATATTCTTGTCTATTCAAAGAGCAAGGAAGAACATGAAGATCACTTGAGAATTATATTGAAGACCCTGAGAAAGGAGAAGCTTTATGCCAAATTTACCAAGTGTGAATTTTGGCTTCAAAAAGTTGCATTTTTGGGTCACATAATCTCAAAAGAGGGGATATCTATGGATCCAGCAAAAACAGAGGTTATCGAAAGATGGTCGAGACCAACAACAGTAATTGAGATCCGAAGTTTTCTTGGTTTGGCTGGATATTATCGACGTTTTGTAAAAGATTTTTCACGATTATCTAATCCAATCACCAAGTTGACTCGGAAAGGAGTTAAGTTTGTCTGGATAGAGGTATGTGAAGAGAATTTCAAGGAGTTGAAAAGAAGGTTATCCAGTGCACCTGTGCTCACACTGCCTTGTAGTGGAGAAAGGTTTGTGATCTACAGTGATGCATCCAAGAAGGGATTGGGGTGTGTTCTTATGCAAAATGATATGGTGATAGCTTATGCCTCACGACAGTTGAAAATCAATGAGGAAAATTACCCAACACATGATTGGAGTTGGCTGCGGTAATCTTTGCATTAAAGATTTGGAGGCATTACCTTAATGGTGAAAGGTGTGATATTTATACTGATCATAAAAGTTTAAAGTATATTTTCACACAAAAGGAGTTGAATATGCGTCAAAGAAGATGGTTGGAGCTGATTAAGGATTATGACTGCTCAATCCATTACCACCCTGGGAAAGCAAACAAGGTGGCAGATGCATTAAGTCGACAAGACCATGCTAGTTTATCCATGATGAGGATCAGAAAAGATCCAATATTTATGGATTTACAATGGATGGATCTTGGAATTATAATGGAAGGGGAAAAATCTTATCTTTCTCAAATGAATGTTCAACCATCTATACATGTGAAGATTAAAGAGGCACAGAAAGAAGATGTCGAGTTACAAAAGAAGGTGAGAAATGTTCCTGAATTCAACCTTGATTGTGATGGGATAATAAAGTTCAGGAATCGGGTTTGCGTTCCTCCCATCCCGGAATTAAAGAATGAGCTGCTGGATGAGGCTCATAGTTCATCATTCTCTATTCATCCTGGAAGCACGAAGATGTATAGGGACCTGAAAGAGTACTTCTGGTGGGATGGCATGAAAAGAGATGTTGCTGAATATGTCTCTCGATGCTTGGTTTGTCAACAAGTTAAAGCTGAGAGACAGAAGTCTAAGGGGATGTTACAACCATTACCCATACCCGAATGGAAATGGGAAAACATCACTATGGATTTTGTCACAGGACTTCCTAAAACATCCAAAGGCAATAATGCTATCTGGGTCATAGTTGATCGTCTTACAAAGTCTGCACACTTCATTGCTATTAGAGAGGATTTCTCTCTAGATCAGCTTGCCAGGATATATGTAAAGGAAGTGGTAAGATTGCATGGAGTACCACTTTCTATTATATCTGATTGAGATCCGAGATTTACCTCGAAGTTCTGGCGAAGTCTTCAGCATACTCTGGATACAGAGTTGAGTTTCAGCACTGCTTATCATCCCCAGACAGACGGTCAGTCTGAGAGAACAATTCAAACCCTAGAAGATATGTTGAGAGCTTGCTCTATGGATTTCAAAGGAGGTTGGGATCAACACCTACCTTTGGTGGAATTTTCTTATAATAATAGCTTTCACTCCAGTATTCAGAAGGCTCCTTATGAAGCTCTCTATGGAAAGAAATGCAGGACTCCAACTTGCTGGGATGAAGTTGGGGAAAGAAAGCTATTAGGACCTGATCTCGTTGATGAAATGGCAGAAAAGGTTAGATCTATTCAACAACACATAAGAGCGGCTTAGATTCGACAGAAAAGTTATGCCGACAACTGAAGAAAAGACCTAGAGTTTGAAGTGGGTGATAAAGTGTTCTTACGAATATCTCCCTGGAAGAGGGTTATGAGATTTGGAAAGAAGGGGAAGTTGAGCCCTAGATATATCGGTCCTTTCGAAATACTGGATCGTGTTGGGAAGGTAGCTTACCGATTGGCGCTTCCATCGAATCTCTCTCAAGTTCACGATGTGTTCCACGTATCTCTCCTGAGAAAGTACATACCAGATCCTTCACATGTACTCAGCTCAGAAGTTGTACCACTGGAGCAAGATCTTTCTTATGAAGAACAGCCGATAGAGATTCTGGATCGTAGCGAAAAAGTCCTACGAAACAAGACCACTCGCTTGGTGAAGGTTTTATGGAGGAACCACCAACTTGAAGAAGCTACTTGGGAGCTTGAGGATATGATGAGGGAGAATTATCCTCATCTGTTTGTTACAAAGTGACGAATTTCGAGGGCGAAATTCTTTTTAAGGGGGGTAGAATGTAACACCCGAGACTTTTATGGAATATTTTTCTACACAACAGTTGCTTGGCTTGCTTTGCACGCAATCGCGACCTTCCTCGATAGCTTGCGTCGTACGCAATACCGAGTTTCACTAAATAACAATATGCTATTAAAACTAGATGTTATGAATAGTAATAACCACTTTTTGAAATTTTATAAATTTTATTTTTCAAAATGGACTTCATTTTTGGACTCATAATATCAAATTTAGTCTAAGGTGAAATTTTGGTACTTTTCGGATAACTTTAATATTTTGATGAATAGTGAAAATTACTAAATTTTAATTAAAAACAACTTTTTTAATCAAAACATTTAATAGTGATAAATTATGAATTTGAGTGGTTTTAAAGTATATTTAGAATATATTTTTACCACTTAATATAATGTTGGTCATTGGACACAATGTTACAATTAAACCGAACATAAACAAGTGTCAATCTTTTGATAGTTATTATCTCTTAAAAACACGCTTTTTGTTTTGACAGCGGGAATTAATTTTAAATTAATTTCTTCCACATCTGTGTTTTGAATTTAGAAAAATGGATTCCATATTTAGAATCAGGATGTTCAAAATGTGTAAATAGGTAACTTTTATTTTTAGACATTTTGAATAATTACTGCGGTAAATATTTTATTTACCATGGTTAAGGGTAAATCCGGTAAATAAGGGTTAAAAAATAATATTATAATAATATTAAATTACCCTAAAACGTGTCTTAAACATATTGGTTGATACATGGTCGACCATGGGCATCTTTGGGTCGATTTTGGGACCCCATTGATCCACTTGTAAGTGATAATGACACTTTATTTTAATTAAGTTAAAATGAATACAAAAATGACACAAGCATATATCTTTTAGCTAAACAATTGTTAAATAGGGTTATATATGTTGGATTTTTTATTATAAATATTAATTAGAAAGATAAAGAGAGTTACTACATAATGGTATTTTATTTTTAATTTTTAGACTTTAAATAATTTAATTTATTTATGACACAATGATGATGCATTAATTATCTTATTAATGAAATATTGACATAATTGATGTTATAAACACAAAAATAAATGTAATTTAAGACTTTTTATGAATTCCACTAATTTTCTAGGTTACTATGATATATTAGTGTTGATTTAATCAACTTGGTTCTAATATATAATTCTGTTATGACTTTCACAAAAATCATATATCAAATAGTGTCAAAATTGACACAAAATAGTTTTTAAATCAAATATTATATTATTAATTGTTATTGTATTCCTAAAAATCTAAGGTTCGGCCAAATGACTTAGATAAGGATATATATTTTAATAATAAACAATTTGGGGTTCGTTTGGCATGTTATAGTAAGTGTATTAACCATATAATGAAAGAAAACAAAAGGACATGGTAAAAGTTAAATTATTTAACTTAGAGTTAAATCTAATTGATAAGGTTAAAATAATACCTTAAACTTGTCTAAATCCTATTGGTTGATAGGATTTCGACCCTTCCCCACTTTATCTTCGAAATAAGACCCTTTGGAACCATTATAAACCGATTTTGACTTTATTATAAAATAATATTTTGAGATATTCCTAAGGTGCCCCTCTCCTCCCTTATAAAAGGGCACCTCCTCCCCCTCCTCCTCACACCAAATTGAGCACTCAAGCTCAGAAAACCCCTGCCATTTTCTCCTCTCCACTTCCCTAGAATAGTCCTAGAGGTCCTGTTCTTCTCCAAAGACCACTCTTAGTTCCTTAATCGGAGGATTCAAAGAGGCGTTCCAAAGAAGAGGTAATATCCATTACCGATCTTTTCAATTCCTTTCTTCTTCAACTTCTTCTTCTTTAGTTGTTTCATGATGAAGTAATAACATCAGTATTACTTAAATACTGATATGTTATTATAAATATGAAACAGCCCTAATTCACCTTCTATCCATCCTACGGAAAAATGAAATCACCGCGCGTGCGTACGTACGGAATACCGTCTCCACGTCGTGGTGTAATCTATTTTTCCACCATCACTTTACAAGGATGGGTATAACGGTGTAATGAGTAACTATTTATGATTATTATAAAGTAATATTGATACTGAAATAATATATATATACTCCAATACATTTCCACGATCATAGGAACGATATCATCACTCGTGCGTACGTACGGAATACCGTCTCCACGATGTGATGCGACTCGTTCTACATGATCATCATTACATAGTAATTATATAAATGAATTGAATTAATAAATATGATATATGTTACACTAATACCATTCTGGATATAAGTTATCTATAACCTTTAAATAAGAATAAGAATTTATTCGGCAAAACACGCGTAAGAACAAAAGGCAATAAAGACCCGAGTAACAAGTAACAATGAAATATTACTAACAAGAAGCTAAGAATATGATCATATATGATATCATATCAATATGTATGATTCTGGAATAAGTCAATAACATTATTTAAACCATTATACAGGAGCTTCGGACACATACAAGGCAAATTGGACCTAAGGTAAGGGAAATATCACAATCTCATTTTTATCCGAGATTGTTTATTCGTAAGTATTTACTGGGGTGTATTTTATCATCCACATCCATGTTTCATCAATATGTCATATTATTTCCATCCACCTACAATTGTTTAAATCCATTTTTACCCTTCTGTGAGTTTTTAGTAATATGTATGAAAGGAATCTTTTGTCGTTTTTCGTACGAGGTACTTTTTGACTTTTCCGACAAAAGTACGAGAATAATGTTTTTTTTAACTTATACGGAATGAATGGATTTTTAAAACATTATTTCCAAGAAGCATCCTTTACAAGTTTTCAAGTTTATTTTTAATCAACTTCTTTTATTTTAAAGTTGATTGACATGTTATGAAAGGAAAAAATGTTTTTGAAGAAGAAAGGATATTTTCCTCAAGAATGGAGTTCAAGTGTTTTATCAAAATTATTTTCCATCTAAGATAATAAAGGGTTCTGTTTTTATCCCTATTATTAAATTGATTTGATCATGTTGTGATGGAATTATTTTTATGAATTCCTTTATCTTATATGAATTGTTTTATGATGTCATGTTGTTTAAGAATCCCATTTTTATTACATGGGTTATGTGATGATGTAAGATTTATGATTATGTGGCACACATAAGAAAGGATTCATTATAAGATGGGTGGGACCTATATCTCCCTCCAATGCATTGGGTAAAGATTTTATATCTCATGAGATAGACATGGCTGGAACGGAAGGTTATTTCGGTTCAGTGATACAGGACTGAAACGAGGAGTGAACTCGGTTCAGAAAGGGACTTTGTCCACTAAGATAGTCTTGGCAATGAGTCATGACTAACAAGAAATGATTTTCCATGATTATGTGTGCATGCCACAAAGTTTCAAGTTTTATGTTATGATTATGGGGATCTCATTTTCACTTCTATGATTTATTCCATGTTAAGATATTATGATCTCTTTTGCAGGTTTTGATTTTCAAAAAGATATGATATGATTTTTATTTCCTTTATTTGCCCTTGCTGAGCATTTGAGCTCACCCTTTTATGTTTTCTTTTCCCCAGGTCAGGAAGATGGATATTAAGTAGAATATGCTAAAAGGGACCCTAGATATGACGAAATAAATGGGAGACACTGTAAAAGATTTATGAACCAGTTGTTTATGTTTCCCAGTTTCTAAAGACACTATACCTATACGGTCCTTTGTGGTTTTGTCATATGTTGTAATAAGTGTGCTTCAATTTTGAAGTATTAACAATGTATGTGAAGTATGGGTCATTATACAGGGCGTTACAGTTGGTATCAGAGGAAGTTTAGTACAAACCTTGGAAGCTAGATTTAGATAAACTCTGATAAGAGCACATAGATTTAAGATGAAATTTGAGGATTAGTATAGAAGAACTTCCTAGAATTTTGGTATTGTAGAGATTTTGTGAGTTTTCTGAGCAATACATCCCTGTCTGGATATGAGCAGGTAGAGGCAGCTCTGGCACAGATGTACCTAGGGGTAAAACCCGAAAACACCGCTTTGATCTAGACTTGAATGGGAACTAATGCACGACAACAGGCCTTGCTTCACTCTTGGTTGCGACACTCCCGGGGAATATGCTTAGGATAATTCTCATTTTCTTTACAAACCATTATGAAGGGTTTATGTGGGTTTACTTCCTCATAGGAGAAATATATATGATTATGGATTATATCCATAAACTATTTAATTTATGTTATGTGTCTTACAAGTTTGGGATTAGGTATTGTTATTCATAATCTAATCTAGTGTATGCCATTGTTTAGAAATGGTGCCATGTAGAAGGAATGAGAACTCCAACAATGCACATGATCCAAAGAGAAAGACGGATCGTATCTTTCATGGCCTTAAGACAGAATTTATAAGAGAAATAGTCTCCCATGTATTATCATCATATGAAGAAATAATATCATGTGTTGATAAGATAGGTAAAGATTTTACTGAGTCCTATGGATTTGAAGGGAAGCAAGAGAAGAAATGGATGGAAGAGAGAAAGATGGATAAAGGAAAGAGGGAAAAGAAGAATTTTCCCATATGTGATAACTGTGGGAAGAAACACCACAGAACTTGCCTGAAAGGAATGAGAGTTTGTTATAAGTGTGGAGGAAAAGGGCACAAAGTACGTGACTGCAAGGGTAAGAAAATGGTTTCAAATGTACAATCCTTCATTTTCAAGGAGTTTGGACACTACGCAAACCTATGTCCCAGTCATCATACTATGCCGCAAATGATGCTATTGGATAATAATCAAGTTATGATACTACCACAGATGAAGAGGAATGATTAGAGTTCTTATGTTTATTATGTCATTTGAGTGTTGTATCAACAATGTACTTGTTATTATAATTATGGAGTATATAAGGATTGCACTGCAGTACTATTTCATTTAGGACTTGAGATTGTGTGGAACAAAGAAAAGTGACTCAATAGCAAGATAAATTTTTGGAAAATATATGGTTGAGAGAATGATAAACCATAATATAGTTCTGATACCGAGGTAGTGATTTTGGAATAATACATGATTGTTTTGGATAAATTATATTGGATATTCTTTACTACCTTGAAACTGATTAATGATTTGTATATTCCATCATTGTTGGGGTTTAAAACATTTTTGGATTGATGAATTATATGCATCATTCTATATGGAATAAGGGAGCATGAATGTAATCAATAAGGAATATGTTAATTCAGGATGTTTCAGTGTAATAAATGAATACATGATGAAGGTATTCATATGCTATTACGGGGTAAAAAGGATCTACATTATGTTTAACTTCCTTATAAATGTTTGACTGTGAGTTTGGACAGAAGTATTTTGGATAGTTCTAGTTTGGATTATTTTGGATTTCCATAAAACGACAACCCAGAGGTCGGGCGGCAACCCGTCGCGTCCGGCAAGGCCGCGAGACTTGAACCCGCAACCGAAGGGTGACAAGGGTTTATCACCTACCACTGGACCACGAGATGGCCTGGATTAAATAATGTAGTTTTTTTTAAAAGATCTGGTAGATGAATTATAAATTCATTTATTTTAGAACCCTGTACGAATAGTATAAATAGAAAAAAAAATTACGTTCTATAATCTTTTAGAGTAAAGATGAGTTTGTGATAGAAATTTATTAATGGATAAAACTCTAATTATAAAGTAAGTATATCTCCTTATGATCTTAGCCAATCTCATTAATAAATTCCTCAACATTAATAAAAGGAACTTATAACAAAAATGTTGTCCTAGATGGTACCTTAAATCATCACTAATTTATGGCTTTGGGTTTGTTGGCCTTTTCATAGCCATGTTCTCTACCACTCTCCATCAGATAATTGATGGTTAGATTTCTCTTCCATATCCATATTTTCCTACATGTAACCCTAGTATGTGTTATTTTCGGTAATCTTCATACTTTGCACTCTTTATTTTAAATAGAGGCCTCATTAATTCATTTTTCAATGTGGGATTTCAACTAAGATATTTTGAAACTTCAAAAATGTGTTATCCTAATACCCAATGTTTTGTTGAACCGATGGTATTTCAAATCATCATAGATTGATGAGTTTAAGGACCTCAATTTTATACTTTCTTGTGATTGATGACCTCAATCACTACCTATAAATATTTACGTTTTTTCTCCAATTATATGTCTCTAATTGCCACCAATGTTCTCCGAATCGAGATCATAATTTGGTGGTGACCCTTTCATTTCTCTTTTCCTCATATTAAGACTAAATTTTAGTAACCCAATTTCCGATGTGGGTTTTCCCACAAAGATATTTTTTATTTTCAACCTTTTATTTTTGAAGAACAATTCCAAATTGCGAGGACGCAATTTATTGAAGGAGGGGATAATGTAACACCTCAAGATTTCATAGTGTGTTATTTCTTTAAATAATACAATAACTTGCACTACACGCAACACCGAGTTCAAGTACACCATGAATTACCAAACAAGCCGTTCAAAAGAGGTTATGAATAGTATTAACTAAATTTTAAACTTTATATAATCCTTATAATTTTAGAATCCATATTATGAGTTTCTTAGACATAATGTAAGAACAAATTCATTTTCAGTATTGCACTTTTACCAACTTTTAATAGTGAACCCATTTTAAATAAAATATTTTAAACTTTTTGAGTAAATGGGGACATCAAAAAATTTATAATGAAACATCCCAAGCTTCCACGGTACGCTTTCCGTTGAATAATACAGTAGCGTGTGTTGTACGCAACTTCGAGTTCTAACACACACCACAACCAATCAAACTAGCCGTTATGAATAGTAATACCTACTTTTTGAAATTATATATATTTTATATTTCAAAATGGACTTCATTTTTGGATTCAGAATATTGAATTTATCCTAAGTTGAAATTTTGGTACATTTCGGATAACTTTCATATTTTGATGAATAGTGAAAATTACTAAATTTTAATTAAAAACAACTTTTTTAATCAAAATAATTAATAGTGATAAATTATGAATTTGAGTGTTTTTGAAGTATATTTATAATATATTTTAACCATTTAATATAATTTTGGTCATTGGACATAATTTTACAATTAAACCGAACACAAACAAGTGTCAATCTTTTGATAGTTATTATCTCTTAAAAACACGCTTTTTGTTTTGACAGCGGGAATTAATTTTAAATTAATTTATGCCACTTCTGTGTTTTGAATTTAGAAAAATGGATTCCATATTTGGAATCAGGATTTTCGAATTGTGTAAATAGGTAACTTTTATTTTTAGACATTTTGAATAATTACTGCGGTAAATATTTTATTTACCATGGTTAAGGGTAAATCCGGTAAATAAGGGTTAAACAAATAATATTAAAATAATACTAAATTACCCTAAAACGTGTCCTAGCCTTATTGGTTGATACATGTTCGACCATAGTCATATTTGGGTCAATTTTGGGACCCCATGGTGCCACTTGTAGGTGATAGGGACACTTTATTTTAATTAAGTTAAAATGAATACAAAAATGACACGAGCATATATCTTTTAGAAAAACAATTTTTACATAGGGTTATATATGTTTCATTTTAGATTATAAATATTAATTAAAAAGATAAAACGATTTCCTACATAGTGATATTTTATTTATAATTTTTAGACATTAAATAAGTTAATTTATTTGTGACACAATGATGATGAATTAATTACTATAATAGTATAAAATTAAAATAATTGATATAATAAATACCCAAATAAATATAATATGAAACTTTTAATGAATTAAACTAATATTATAGGATAATATGATATATTAGGATTTATTTAATTGACTTTGTTCGGAGTAATCAATCTGTTATGAGTTTTACAAAATTCAACTATTTAATAGTTTTAAAATTGACAGAAAAGAGTTCTTAAAACAAATATTATATTATTAATTGTTATTAAATTCCTAAAAATCTAAGGTTTGGCCAAGAGACTTATATCATGATATTTTCATCATTAATGGACCACTTGGGAGTCTCTTGGATGTATATAGTAAATTTATTAACCATATTATTTAAAAATACAAAGAGACATTGTAAAAGTGAAACTAATTAACTTAGAGTTAATACTTAAAGATAAGGTTAATATAAGTACCCAAACCTGTCTAAATTCTATTGGTTGAGTTTTTTTCGACCCATACCCACCTTAACATTTAAATAATCAACTTTTTATCCATTAGATTCCGAATAAGTATTTATTATAAACTAATATTTCTAGCTTTTCCAAAGGTTCCCCTCACCCCTCTTATAAAAGGGAACTCCTACTTCTCTTTTCTTCACACCTTCAAAGCCTTTTGGTTCGGCCAAAATCTGCCCAAATACCCTCCCAGCTTCCCTCACTACAACCTAGAGGCCTTAGTTTGATCAGAAATCCAACCTAAGGAGCCCTTTTGATCAAATCAAAAGGAAGAAACCGAATAAGAGGTAATGATTTCACCACCCTTTTCCATGTTCCTTCTTCTTCCACTTCTTCTTCCTTTGTTGTTACCATTCTAAAATAATAAATCCATTATCATATATATACTGTGATGTTATTATAAATATGGTACAACCATATTCAGTATTCTATCCATCCTTTGAATAACATGTCACCATACGTGCGTACGTACGGCTTACCGTCTCCACGCCTTGGTGTAATTGTTATTCAATATATTATTATTTGGATGGGTATAATAATGATGTGTAACTCATGTAAATAATAAATATAACATGTTAATGATTCTGTATATATGATATACCATCCATTTATATATTATTTTAATATCAAAAATAATGATATTGTCGCTCGTGCGTACGTACGGACTACCGTCTCCACGAACGGGATGAGATTCATTCTCCATCATATCCATTCAAGTATAATTATCATTTTCTGATTTAAAAATGATGTTTAAGGACTTGATATCATTATGAATATGAATAATATACAACCTATCCATTACAAACATGGCTTACGTAATAAAACATATAAAATAAAACGAGTAAGTTAACACCCGATACAACGATAATACTAAGATATTATTAACAAAGCAAAGTTAAAAGATCATATATGATATCATATTAATATATATGATTCTTGTATAATTTAATAACAATTATTTCACTATTATACAGGAGGTTAGCCTACCCCAACCAAGTAAAAGTACAAGGTAAGGGGTTTTCATCTAACTCCTTATTCTCGTGAGATTCATGCCATATTGCCACCATCATCTTTTGTGTGGTGTATGTACTTCCCATAATTATATTCTTTGTGTAATACACTATAATTTATGGGTATTTACATATTCATTGTATGATACCTATTTCATGGGTTGTATGTTTCATACGTTACCAAATTGGTAAGGGTTATTTCACAATCTCTTCATTATCCGAGGTTGTTTATACGTAATAATCTACTGGGATCTCTTTATCATCCACATCCATGTTTCTTAATAATGTATTTCAAAACATTTTTACTATTTACATGAATATGGGTTAAAGACATTTATACCCTTGTTTGACTTTTTATAAGAGGAATCTTTCCGTCATTTTCAAAACAAGGTCCTTTTTAACATTTTCGACAGAATTAAGGTAAGAATGTTTTTTTAACTTATACGGCGGGTGCGGTTATTTTCCGCCATTATAAAATTTTCAAAGATTTCCTTACCAGCTTATAAAAATATTTTCAAGGAAAATGTTTTATTTTATATGGATCTTAAATGATTTCAAAATAAAAAGGGATATTTCTTTAAAAAGAATTTTGATTTCATCTATGTCAACATCCTTTTATGGCTTTTAAGCTTATTTGAAGTTGGTTTATTATGATACAAAACATCCATATTTTATTAAAGGTTTTGTGATTTTTTTGACTGTGGAAAAGTTATTCTTATGTTAATCATGGTTTTTGTTTAAAGTATTGACATTTTATAAGTTATTTTTAATCCAAATGTTTATGTTATATTTCAATATTTCATTCAGATGAATGTGTTAGACAAGTATGTTCCGGGTTGGGGACCGGTAAAAGTAAGCCCTCCGGTTTGGTCTCCGGTTATTAGAGGAACTCCAGTTTGGTTTCCGGTTATTAGAGGAACTCCGGGTTGGTGTCCGGTTATTAGAGGCACTCCGGGTTGGTGTCCGGTTATTAGAGGCACTCCGGGTTGGGTTCCGGTTACAGTTAGCCCCAA
The DNA here is from genome assembly GCA_963277665.1 of Viscum album. Taxonomy (NCBI): domain Eukaryota; kingdom Viridiplantae; phylum Streptophyta; class Magnoliopsida; order Santalales; family Viscaceae; genus Viscum; species Viscum album. Next base: position 326,878,249 of record OY728156.1, read on the forward strand.
GGTCTTGGGACGAGGCCTTGACAAAGAAATTAAAGTTCAGCATTATGCATTCCAACATTATGAAAGTGGTTATTGATTTTTCATGTGATTATTCGATTAGTAGAATATCCATGTGAATAAGTAAATGGCATTATATCATTTTACATTTTCCATACTATGTTGATGTTCAAGTTTAAAAGGATTTTGGATTAGTAATGCATTGCCTTAAATGTTTATGCTTATTTTAAATGTTCCGCTATATTGCAATCCTTACAGGGCATTTGAGCTCACCCCTTTTCTATGTTTTATTTTTCCCAGGATGTGAAGAAGTAAGTTATGAATGACCTGCATGGATATTATGAGGGGATAATAGTGTGGACTGTGGAGACATTATGTTGTTGTGGTAGTTTTTCATTTTATGATGTAATGTAAGACTTATGAATATATGTAGTGTTTCCAAGGCTACTAAACCAATCGGTCTATCGAGATTTGATCTTTTTTGTGATCATGCCAATGTTATGTAATAATGCACCGACTCTGGGCAACTAGGGTCGGGGCGTTACAAAAATAATATAATAACATAATATTTAAATGTCATAAAAGTATTAATCAAGGCCAAAGTGGATAATATATGTTTTAAAATATTCTACAATATAAATATATATACCATTCTGAATCATTATTTCAAGAATAGTCTTGTGTTATTTTAATATTTTTCTATATTTCAAAAGTTCTTCCACCTCAATTACAAAAAGACACCTCTTCCATCACATCATTTCACCACCTTGAACCTTCTAGATCGATCATAATCTACCGAATTCTCTTATACTCATCACCCAAAACAATATATAGGTGTTGTGAACTCCAAAATACCAATTGAATATTCCTTATGGGATCATTCAAGTAGGTTATATTAATGAGTTATCTTTCTTAAACCACCTATATTATTTTATTCTCTTCTTCTACCATCTCCTGACCTAATTAAAACATAATAGAATTATATATCCAGAATCATGTAAAAACTAGAATTTTATATTTCTAATTTAATTTAATCTATCCATCCTTTCTCTTATCTACTCTTACTCAAAGAAAGGAAACCATTTTTAAAATAATGGAGATTTTCCGCACAATGGATAATGAGTTTTCAGTATCTACTATGGCCTTAATTTGTGTTTCGAAAAATATTATTATCTTTATGTAAAAATTTATTATGAATATTATAAATTATTTACAATTCTATGAAATATATATTGACATAATATTAAGAAAAACAAAACTTTTTCATGATTTCTGTAAAAACTGCCAAAATAAACTACATATTTATCATTGATGTTTTGTCAAATGAACAATCCTCATGTAAGAATAAAAATTGATATTTTAAAATATTTAAGAAACTATAAGTTCATAAATTCTATTTCAATTTAGTTACAATGTTTTATTTACTTTCATAATTAACATATAAAGTAATACACAAGTCAACCAACCATAAAACAATGAAACGAACAATGATGGAATGATGAAATTGATCTTCATAACTCAAAAAATGGCCATTAATAAACATATTTAAATTATAATAAATTTTATAAATTTGAGATAAGTTTTTAATTATGTAAATAATGAATTCCATTTGATTATATATAACATTATGTATAATTTCATAATGCTTTTAAACCTGAGCTAACAGATCTCTCCAAAAATTCATATTTGCTTTAGATCAAACATTATTTATCATTTCCAAAATTTGTCTCTTCATTATCATTATATAATTACCCTATATTATTTTTATAAATATCACACAAATTTATGTATCTCAATTAATCTTTCATTGATGTGGATTTACATATTTTATAATGTCAACTTATCATTTCCTCTTGATAAGTGAACCCAATTAAATGAAGAATCTTCGTTTCTAGAAAATTTTCTAGTACATTCAGTAAAATTTTTTAATCGTAGAATCTGTTTAAAAAATAAATATTTTAATTATGAAAAAAAATTAGTTCATTTATGGTATTATGGAAATAATTATCCCCTTATCCTCTTTAAACATTGTTCATTTGTTTCCATGAAACTGTAATTAGGTGTAAATATTAAATGCTACATAGGGACTCTATTTATTTATTTTTTTAATTTTGTTAGACATAATTTTTCATCATATATTATTAATATTAATTTATTATAGACTAGTAATGATTTAAATACCTTATTTTAATAATACAATTGTTACACACCATTTCGTTAGTCTTTTTTACATAAATTTGATACACATAACATTATACTCGAAACCCTTATGCTTATTACTTATGTATGATTCATTATGTGAAACACATACCCATGAACATGATATTTTGGGTTATCTTAGTCCATTATACAATAAATTGGGTAATGTTTTAGTCTCATGATACATTAAGTAAGGGATTATGGAGGAAACCTAATCCATTTTGGGACTCTATCCGCCATGTGATATAGTCTTGGAAGTTAGCCTTGACTCATGTTTATGTAATGTTATTTGTTTGTACCAAATTCCTATGTTTCCATGATTACATATTATATATCCTATAATTCCATATGATTTTCCATGATTCAGACCCTTTATGGATTCATGATATTCATTTTATCTCTTCTGTTATACTTCAATCACATGTCTCCTCCCTTTTTGGGCTTTTTAGCACACCCATTTTCTCTATGAAATTCCTCAGGTTATACAATGAATTTATTTGAAATTAAATAATATTGGAACTAATTATGGAGATTAGTAAAAATATTTATTATTCCAATTACATTTTAAATAATTATGTTCCACATCTTCCCGGGACACTAGACTTTTAGAACCTTGGTTTGAATTTCGTGGATAACTATACATATAATCGTGTAATAATTTTCCCTAAAGGATAGGGTTGCTATAGTTTGTATAAGAGGAAGTTATAGTTGTTTTTTAGAACTGATAATATAAAACATTATTCAGAACCATAGGGATAATTCTATCAAAATGGATAAACTTGATTTAATTGGAGGGAATGAGAAAATTGTATATACTTTTTATTTATATGATACTCTATCTATGTTCATAGTTTAAATTTTATCTAATCCTTATATGATAGAATGTATTTACTGAATTATGTAATGACATTAAGAAGAAATTTGATTAGGGGGAAAAATGTAACACCGTGATATTTTTATAAAATATTTCTCTTTAAATAATTTTAAATCTCCTGTATGTTGTGTTACATGAATAATGTGTTTAAACAGAACCCAATAGAATATTATAATATTATCTCTACTATAAAAACCTAGTCATATAATTTGAAGGTATGATTAGGAAAGATATTATTATGAAATTTATTTATTAATTTTTAGGAAATAAAGACTTACATTTTAGTAATGTATTATTGTTTTCGAATTTATGTTTTAATCATAAAGTTATATTAATTTATTTCTATGAAAAAATAATTATAAATAAATTTTGAAGATTTAAGAAATTGTATTTTATATACTTAAAATATTTATTTAAATAATTATTTAAATATTCTTCTATGGTAATAATTTGAGTATTTTCATAAAAAGATATGTATTTGGTGAAGAGTAAAAAAAAGTTTTTATAAAAACATTGAATCTTTTGTGATTACATAAAAACCTAATTATGACATAAAAATTTATTTAAATTATGTATAGCATAATTTTTTATAATATAATATATGTATCCTAAAAAATAACCCATAACATATATTCTAAAAATTATTTCATGGGAAAGATAAAACAACTGTTTTTGTGACGACGCAGTGCCTTCGCGGCATTGAAAAAGTAAATTTGGGTGCCTTATTGATATTAATATAGAGGTAAAAAGTATTTTAATTAGCTTTTTATTAAATTATATTCAGAAATTATTATATTTACTACTATTTCATTGTTTTTTAATTATATATAGTGAATCATATTCAAATTCTTTTGCAATTCGTGTGTAATTCTAGAAACATTAAGTTAACAAATTAAATTATATTTCATAACATGGATATGAGTAAATTTTCATAATCATATAATATAAAGGAAACTATTAAGACATATTTATTTATTTTCATTTTAGTATTTCATTTTTTTATATATTTTAAATAATTTCTTTTAATGCTTATGCGCCACTAGCACGGTGCTTATGATAATAAAAGAAAAATCAATAAAAGTATTTAAATTTAATTATAATAATCCTTAAAAGACCCAAAAATTTAAATAAATATTTCTTATGAGTTTTTTTCAATAATATTATTCCATTTTTTCCAATTTAGGCTATCATGGATCCATATGGTTGACAATAAGTCCAATATAGTAACTTATTTAAAAGAAGGTAATACTTGTCATGTAATTTTTTTTAATAAGAATATAATTTTCAATATGTGGTATTATAGAATTTCTGATCATATATAAATATATTTTATAAATATAAATAATATAAATAATTTTTCTAAATTTATTATTTTGGATTCAATAAATACTGTAAATGAAAATGTAAATATAATTCCTTAATAAATAAATTAATTGAAAAATAAATTATATAACATTAAAAATTTAAAAATTAAAATACATTAAGATAATTAAGATGATAAATAAATTTTCTAGATAAAAATTACATGTATCGGAGATAATAAAATATTTTCTTAGTATGCTACTTGTTTTTTATGTTTTTATAGTCATAGTAATTAATATTAACAAAATTGACAATGATGGTATTTCATGAATGTAGTATTTTAGTAAATCATTTATAAATAATAAAAATATTAAATATGTATAATGGAGATAAGATATGGTGTAAAATAACTTATTCTATACATTTATATTCCATTTCAAATAATTTTTTAAGAATTAGATATTTTTCAAAATCTATTTTTTGAAGAATATAATGATACTTTTTATTTCGCAAAACACTGAATATAATTAATGTTATATGAATGAACTAATTACAATTTATTTATATGAAACACCTAGTAAATAATTCATGACATGAAAGGCTTATAATATCTGCAGGTATATAAATCACTATGTATGGCTTGTGTTATTGACAATGTTGTGTTTTTTCGATAGCTTGCGTTACACAAAAAACTGCATTTAACCGAACATCAGTATTTTGATAAAATATTTTTATTTAATATAATATGACATAACCAAGAAATTAAATAATAAATTACTACTAATATGAACTAGCATACAATAATAAGTGGTTTATAATATTGATTCATTGGTTACTAATTAATTTTAAATGAAAATATACACCAATGGAACATAAAGGAAATATTTTTAATTTAATACTTCTAGAGCTTTTTTTTATTAATAAATTAAATAAACTTCAATTAGTGATTGATATTAATTAAATATTTCTTTCATATATTAAATAAAATACTTTATATATTTACCAAATAGATTTTATTATCCTAAGTTATGAACAAACCCAATTTTGTGCTTAAAAAACTATATTTTCAAAAGGGTAATTTTATCATCATCTAAAGGAGAACACATCTTAAATCCAAATTAAGAAAATTTTATATATTCTATTTGAATAGGAACAAATTTTTTTATTCAAATATGAATATAAAAAATAACATGGGTTGATTTATTGGTTTTTTCTTGATAAGATTCATGTTTTCATTAATAATAACAAAAATACTAAATTTTAATTGAAAAGTAATTTTTCATAAAAATATTTTATAGTATGAAATTTTCGTTTTGATTGGTTTAAAGTAATATAAAATCCTTTTTTGTCAGTTAATATAATTTAGGTCACTAAAATCAGTATTTCATTAAATTTATATATATAAATGCTTCCATAATTTGGATGTTTTAACTTTAATAACCAATTTTATCACCGCATAAACAAGATTAATTTAAAATTAATTACTAAAATATCTTTTATATCTTTAAAAATTGATTCTATATTTGGAATCATAGGTTCAAAATTATGTAAATAGTTCTATTTTAATTTTGGGCATTATGAATAGTAACTTAAGAAATTGTTTTACTATCGCGGTAAAACGTCAATATGTAATTAAGGGTTTCAAATAATATTATAAGTAATAAAAATGAAATCATACATCTTTTATAATTTAATTAAATTTTAGGTTTCTGAGAAACATCATCCATGTGATGAAATTATAACCTTTTAATCCACTTGGATGACATTGAGATGTTTATAATATTTTATTTAATGAAAATTTAAAGATGTCATTCACATATTATCATTAATTATATAATTTTTCCTATTTTGTTATAAATAAGCTAAAATAGTCTAAAAATATTCATTTTCATGGTAAAATGTTATTGTTTATCATGGTAATTTTTTAGGATACAAATAAATACCTTAATGGCTTCTACAATGATAATGAAATAATTTTTTAATTATTATAAATACCTAAAAAATGATATTCAAAATATTCAAATAAATATAAAATCCACAACTATTATGGAAGACATTTAAATTTTATATAAGAGTTAATTTATTTGGTTTGAAGATATCATGTAGTTATATTATTTTTAAATAAAAAGATAATAAATAGTGTCAAAATTGACACCAGAGTTATTTGAGGAAAGTAATATTTATTAAAGTATTTAAAAGTACTCAAAATATTAAATAAGGACATGGGGATGATATATGGTTGACCGTATAATAAATCTACCATTTATGGTCTAATTGTCACTTTATATGTGAAAATTGCATTCACATAACATTAAAAACATTGTTAACATAGTTAAAATTAACATAGGTAAACTATGCGTTAATCCAAAAGATAAGGTTTTGAATTATATCAATAAACGTCTAAAATCTATTTTATTCTTTAGATAAAAACATTATACCATATTAGATTCTAATACGTGGTCTTTTGGATGTATTTTTATTGAGGATGAATTTATTATAAATTAATATTTTAGAAATTCTTAAATTCCCATCATCTAAATTATAAAAGAGCACCTCTCCCTCAATTATTCACAACACACTGAACCATATAGATAGAAAAATCCTAGAACATTACAATTCCAAACTAAAATAGTAAAATATTAGTAGTGATGGTCTTCCCACAATATCAACTCTATAGTCTTCTTTTGGATATATAATGGAGTCGTTCTGAATAAGATGTAATCGATCTAACTGATAATTATCTTTTCCTACCCATCTATACCATATGTAAATGTATTATATATATCATAAAATAATAACTTCATCATCATAAATATGATAAAAATGTAATTGTGATTATTAACACAACATTATACAGCCCCTTTTATAAAAAAAATGAATGTATTGATCATGCTTACGTATGTCTTAACATCTCGACGTACCATAAAATTATTTATCTATCCCAATATTTTATAAGTGAGAATTTATATATATTTTGTATTTAAATATGATATTTATTATATAATTATACTTATGTAATGATAATGTCATTTTTACTTTTTTATCATCAGTCTATTTTTCTTGAAAATAATAATGTCGCTCATACGTACGTATAACTTACAATGTCCATGAGGTAATATGATTTTTATTATAAATTATTTAACATGGACGATAATAATGATCAAATATATTTATATATATATTATATATGACATTATAATTATTCTATAATAATATTATTTTTTATTTTAACCAGATAAGAAAATGAAAACAGTGTTCAAGGTGCGTACAACCTACCGTCTACATAAGCGGTGTATTTTATTTTGTATCACTGTATTTTTTTGGTCACCCTGATTATATATATTTTGAATATATATATATATATAATATTTATATAATTATTATCATTATTTATTTGATGAAATCGTGATCTATATAAGAGAACCAGGCATATCATGTTAATACATGATTGGAAAACATATCAGAGATTACCTGAAGCATAATATTAATAAGGAATTATTAATAAACGAGTAATATTAAGTCCTAAGTAAATCATATAATATATATATATATTTCACTATGACTATGTGGTAGATTTATAATTATTATATATATTTCACACATATGACTTTAATGCTTTTTAATAATGTCAAGACTAAGGGTGATGGAATTTAATCTCGCTTTTTATTTCCATGAGATAGATTCCATATTCACCATTAACATAAATTATTTACTGTATATACAACCCTATTAGATGGTATATCATCAATTTTATTTATTTAATTATATTAAAATAAGTAATTGGTGTTAAAATTTCATTGGGAACATGATTATAAAGTTACCCAAGATGTTATGGATTTCTCATCTCATTTTAGATCAAGGAGATATATGTGACAATGAACACTTATTCATATTATATGTTGTATATATTTTATTATGTAATTTTGTATCAATAATTTCCATTATACTATACTATTAAATATTACCAATTTTATTATTATTTCATTAGGTATACAGTTCAATGATTACCGAATCGATTAGGAAATTTTTCCTCAACTTTCCTTCTTTGAGATGAATGTTCTGTTATGGACCTATACTATTTTATGAGGTCAATATACATAAATTTGATAAGTTTTATCATGAATATACATTATTTCAAGATATTTTAATCATCATTTACTATTATTTTTTCTTCATTTGGAAATCAATGTTATTTCAAAATATTGTTTTGTAATTTTATTTAAATGTATCATAAATGATCATTTAATAATTTCCATGAAAATGGATTTCAATGATTATAAAAATTGTTTCAAATATTAAATTATATTTCTTCCATGTTATATTGATTAATACGTTTCAATAAATTTTTAATGATTTTGAAATCAATTTTCCATGAATAAATTATATTTCCGTCAAGAAATGTTTTAAAAAAATATTTCAAAGTTATTTTTCCTCTAATATGAAATATATTGGATCATCTCATATATTACTATAGGTATGACCTAATAATACTATAATTATAAATTCTATTAATAATTTATGTTTATTATTGATTTATTTTTATTAATTTATTTTCTTTTTATGAGTTGTATTTTAATAAAATGTTTTTGAAACTCATTTATTTTTATAGGGTCTGAAATGCTGAATTATTCTTGTTCTTACGACATAAAAATTTATGATTTCATAATCAGATTGGTGGGACATAAATCTCCCTTAAATTCATTGGGTAAACATTTATGTCTCCCTATATAGACATAAATGACCTTGTCCACTAAGAGAGTCTTGGGAGTGAACATTAATTACCATGATGGTTATGGGAATGAACCATGTCAACCAAGTTGGTTTATGGGAGTGAAACATGACTAACAAGATTATATGGGTTTTTTACCCATACTACTATGATATCCATGCTAGTGACTTCTTTAATATTATATAAAATCTTTTATATGTATATGTGTCTATCACAAATTTCATGTCTTATTCTTATTTTGTGATTTCCTTGATTATGTTCATTATTTCATTATGATTCATGTCTTATAAACTGCTAATATTTTACCAATCAATATTTTTTATTTTCATTAATACTCGTGGTATGATGTTCTATTTTCATGAGCGTGTTCTCATACCATTAGTTTCAATATTATGTTTACATGTCTCCTTTGATTACACTTTATGAGCATCTGATATCATCCTTTTTAATTTTTCCATTCCCATAGGTTATGAAGATATGGATTATGTTTTATGTGTATAAGAAGGGTTATGTTAGAGAAGAACCTTGTGGGATATAATGTAGATCACTAATGTACCATTTATTATGGTTCCATGTTTCCGAAGAAAGATGACTATTACGGTCTTCAGTAATTTGTTTGTATAATTTATTAAGTATTTCAAGAAAGCAATTTAATGTAATTATATAACAATAATGGGTCGTTATAGTTGGTATCTGAGCCATTTTTTAGTTATCATTTCTTAACAATGATGAAAAAACCTTTGTAGGAACCCAAATTTCATGTTTAAGGATAGGTCTAAGGATGTGGAAAATGTCTTGGAATTCAAGAAAAGGATAGATTGATTGGTTTCCTCAACATAAATCATAATATGTATACTATAATTTTATGTGGCATATGAAGCGATGTAAAAAGGGCTAACAACTATAAAAAGTTGTGCCGGGCCGGACTCAACCATTACATAGTACACATCAATGGACCTTTCTACACACCTGGTTTGAAACACTCGAGGGACATAAATTAGGAATTCAAAAACCACTCATGAAAAATAATGAATGATATAAATATAAGTTTGATATTAATAAAAATGTATGATAATAAGGTGTAATTGATTAATGAATGTGTCAAAAGCATACATCCTATTATTTTTTTCATGATTATGTGGTTCCTCATTATGATAACTATTTCTTTATCAATTTTTCTTCATACGATGGATGGAACCCGATGGAAATGTATTAATGGTGATTGAGATAGTAAATGATATTAATATACATTAGATAAAGAAAATATTATGGAAGTTGGAGTGAAAAATTTCATTTCTATTCTCACCCATCTTTCTCAAGATAGGAATCATTCCGTAATTACAAATGAGAAACGAAGTGAAAAAAACTGATTTATTACTTAATGAGGAAATGTCCACCTTCATTTAGAAAGTCTAATAATAAACTTTTTAATGAATAATATATCAATACCATTGAATATTTATTCTCTTTTATCCTGTGTTCCGAACATGAGAAATTCATTCTAGTTGTTTAGAAGTTAGAAGGCAGACCAAACTAGTAGTGGGCTCTACTCAAGAATATGAGGCACCATGATGAAATTGAATAATTGGATTTGTATGAGTTAAATAACTTATTATTCAATAATTAAATTCAAAAAATTCTATATAAAAAATGGCTATTGAGTTTATTGATATAAAACAATGGTATAATGAATCCATTGGTACCTATGAAGCCAATTTCACAAGACATGAGATGTACACTTATGAAATTATCATCTAGTCTGAAAGTAAAGTTGATAGGTTCCTAAATGGAATAATATAAAGTCTTTAAAGAGAAATAAAGATTAAATAATTTTGTAGATATGAATGGATTGTGTGTTGTACAATCATGTTGGACATGGAGGTTGAAATTAGTTATCGATATCATGGTTTTGGAACAAGGAGAAAGATGGAGTTCAAAGTAAAATCTAAACACCGTGGTGAAAAATGATGGGATTTCCTTTATGTTCTAGGTGTTGGAATAATCATGGAGGAAATATTATTATAGTGAATAGAAAATAATTTATGTTCATAAAGGATGTTCATCGGTCATTCTAATGTTGATGTGACCTGAATAAGTTGTCTAACAATGAAAATGGAGAGAAACATCCCCAGAATTCACCTCCACTATATCAATGCATTATGTGTAAGTAAAATGTTCATTATTCTAGTCAATTCCCAAATTCAAGGGTTCAATATGGAGATCACCATCAACAACCTCATAAATCCAAATACAATGGGACATATCATCCAATCAATTTCAGTGATGTGGTGTGTACTGATAGTGTTGTGGAATAATTGAGTATTTATTTAACGGACATCATGAATACTATTATACAAGTACTTTTATTAAATTATGGAACAATTAAACTTATATTTATTAGTCCAATATTGTTTTCCATATGTAATTATGAGCATAAGATTAATGCTACTAGGAACCATTATAGTTGATTGAGGTAATAAGGTGGTATTTTTTTAAAACACATTATTATGGTAATGATAACCCTTAATATGTTCATAATAATCAAATAATGATATATGGATAAGGATATGTAGGATACGAATAAGTAAATTGGACGGTAATGATTTTTTTTGAATTGAGTAATGATTTTTTTAAAGTGGTTCATTTTTTCATATATGACATTTAAAACATTTTAGACATATGTGAAATATCTAATAATCATTAGAATGAGGAAACATGGATGATTTAAATAATTATTTTGGGTAATTCCGTTTATTACCATGATTCCACAATACATGATGAATGTATTGGCATGTTTGGAATGTAAAAACCAAGCGCTACTTTATGATATATGGGGGAAAATACAATGGTGATTGAGTGAACCTCATTTTATTGTTTTGGGCATTCATCTTTTCGAAGGGTTATAATGAAAACCATTTAGGGAATTGTTTATGTAATAATTTTGATGTGGTTTTAGAGTCTAAAGTATTATATAATCATTTTATGAATTATGAAAAGCTGATAACTTGTGTAAAATTTTTTCTTATGATATAGATAAATGGAATGGCCAATAATTTTATTTGTTGATCTCTTGACCTCCTCACATATTGGGAATGAAAAATAAACTTTTTTGGAAATTGATCATGGAAAAAACGACAAGGTTTTCTTGAAAAAATGTAATTATATCTTCTCAGGAAAATTATTCAAATGTATGGAAAAGATATAGAAAAAAATTATCCTAGAATCTACTTTTACAATGAATCTAACTGTCCCTTAGATCATCACATATTTTTGAATTTTTTATTTTTAACATTTAGTTGACCATGTTCTATATCACTCTACATCAGAACATATTTATTATATTTATCCTATATGCCCATGTTTTAAATTACCCTCTTTTTTCTCCTATTTGGAATCCTTTTTATGAGTAAATTTGGACACGAATTGCATTTCCAACACTCCCTTTTTAAGGGGGATTAATGCAACACCCCAATATTTGTTGAAATCTATTTTTTGAGTTAGTTTTCCCTTTTTGATATATTTTATTTCAAATAACATTGAATATAACATGTGTTACATAAAAGAAGAAAGTTATTATTTCATTATACACAACACCACCTCAAGGTTTTTCTACCCACATCACATATATTAGCTTGTGTTATACACAACACTATCCTCAGATTTAGTTGCATATAATGGCAAGCTCTTTGATAGCACGTGTTACATAAAATCCGTTTTTTCCAAAACAAATTTTTATAATTAATGTATAATTTTTTAATTTTATAAGATATAACATGGCTAGTAAAAAAAATTTATTATTACAAGTATAAAAAAAATTGATTAAAATATATGGTTTATAAGATGAATTCATTGGTTACCAATTAATAAGAAATAAAAATATTTAGAAGTTGACAATAAAAGAAAAATCTTTATTATTATGATCCCAAGGTTATATTGTCTTAATAAATCAAATAAATTACTATTACCAAATGATATTAATGAAAAATATATATTTTTTAAATTCAAAAAATAATTTTTGTATTTAGAAAATATTTTTTGTAGGAATAAGATAATAACCAACCCATTTTCAAGCATAAAATCTATATTTTCACAAGAGTAATTTTATCATCTTTTATTTGAAAACTTAATTAATATAATATTTAGGCATTATATATATTATATTTGAAAAAATAAGCTTCTTCTTCTAAATACATATTTAAAAATTTACTTTGGATGGATTTTTAGTATTTTTCTGACAGGATTCATGTTTTGATGAACATTAAAAACATCTAAATTTTAATTGAAAACAAATTATTTAATCAAAAAATACTTAATGTGTAAAATTAAATTTTTTATTTGAATTAAAGAATAATTAGATATTTTTTTTATAATTTAATACAATTTATTTCATTTTCATTAATTTTACATTTAATTAATATTTATAATCTTTTCAATATTTTTATTGTTTTAACATTGACAACATGTTTTGTCATCCGGTTATCGAGATTAATTTTAAATTAATTTATGTAGCTGATATGTTTTGAATTTTGAAAATATGATTCAATATTCTGAATATTGGGGTCGAAATTATGAAAATAGGTTTCTTTATTTTCTTGAAATATGATAGTTAACATTAGTAATGTTTTATTAAAACTGTGAAATGTAAATTAGTTAATTAAGTGTATAAAATAATATTGTAAGTAAGAGATAATTAATCTATATCATTTCCAAATTTCATTGAATCTGTTTTATTCAACCAAATAATAATTGGGATGAAATTATATCCTTATATGCCTCTTTTTTATGGCCATTAATGAAATTATAATGATGTCATACTCGTATTATCAATAACTATATAATTTTTAATATGGGGTTATACAGAAGATCAATTCATCTATACATATTAATTTGAATGAAAAATATTTTTTCCTTATCATGGAAATGTATTTTTAATTTTTTATATAAATAAATACATTAAAACCTTGTAAATTGATGATGCAATAATTATTTTTTTAATGGAAATAACAAATAAATGTAATTTAATATGATAAATAAATTTAATATAACATAATTAATATCATACATGATTTGTTTTAAAATAAATTGACATATTAGGACGTAGTAAATATAGTTGGTTCAAATATATCACGTTGTTAATATTTTTTTAAAAAAGACAAATAATTAATAGTGCCTGAATTGACACTACTGATATTTTATAAAAATAATTTTTTATATATTTTTTTAAAACTAATTTTTTATATATATTTTTAAAAATAATAAATAATAAAATAATCACAAGGAGGTTATATATTGTCGAAAATATAATAAATCATAAAATTATTGTCCAATTAAAATTTTATATATAAAAATTACTTTCTCTTAACATCAAAAACTGTTTAGCATAGTTAAAATTAACATACGTTAACTATGAGTAAAAAAGGTTCACAATTAAATCAATACAAATCAAAAATTAATTGGATGATGAGATTAAAACATTATATCATCTTAAATACGAATTAATTTCCTTTTTGATGTATTTCAATTGATACTAAATATATTATAAATTAATATTTTTGGAAATTTCAAATGTTCCCCTCACCTCAATTCTAAAAGGGAACATCCTCCCTGTCTATGTCACCCCAAATTTAGACTTCTATATCAGCCTACTCCTACCAAATAATATTATGAAATTCCCAAGACATACTATAGATGTGTTTTTCATCTTATAGGACTAACTTTAGATACTGTGGGAGGATATCTAAAGGAGTCATTCCAAAGAAGTGGTAATCTTTATAGCAACCCATTCCCCTTTTATACTATTATATACCCCCTATATATATAATACATATATATAATAGAATAATAAATTTATCATTTTAAATATGATTAATTTTTTTATGATTATTAACACATCAATATATATCCCCATTCCCATAAAATATTTTTGTATTCACCGTGCCTGCGTACAAATTATTGTCTCCACATTGTGATATAGTTTATTTTATATCACCATATTTTATGAGTTATAATTATGATGGAGTTATAATTAATATATTAAATTTATGTTATAATTATAATGAAAAAATTATAATTTAATTTCTATATTTTTACCATCAATATAATATTTTGTGAAAATGATAACGTTTCTCATGCGTACATATGGCTTAGCATCTCCATGATGAAATGTTATTCTTTATAGACTTATATTTCATGTGGATGATAATAAATATGATTTATATGAAAATATATGTTATATATGACATAAAAATTATTATTTAATTTTAACATATTATATAATTTTATTCTTCTAACATGACAAGAAAGTGAAAACAACGTTCATGCGTACGTACGGTCCACCATCTACATGAATAGGGTAATTTATTTTTTATCAATGACATTTGTGAGTCACTAAGAATAAATATGGATGGAATATATTTTGAAATATTTTCATTGTTTAATTATTATCATTTTGAATATGATGAAATCATGATCTATGAATGTGAACCATGGATTACCAGGCAATCATTAATGAAAAAAAGCAGCCAATACCCAAAGTGTAACAGTAACCTAGAATTATAATAAATAGGTAATATTATGTCATAATCAAATCATATATGAATATGTCTATGCGTGTGTGTGTATATGATTCAATGTTATATGTATAATAAACTTGTATTTGTTCTACAAAAGGTTTTAATGTGTGAGAAATGAGATATGATTTAAGGTAATGGAATTTCCTCTCATATTTTATTTTTGTGATATACATGACATATCCACCACTCACATCAATTGTTTGGTGTATATAAATCCATATAAAAGGTTATATAATTAAAAAAATTTATATAATGGAATTAAAATCTTTATTTGAGGATATTCTTTCTTTGAGATCATGATTCTTTTGTTACCCAATACGTAAGGGATTAATAATCACACATTATCTCTATTAGATATACGAGATAATAAAAATTTAATTCTTGTTTTGTGGTGTATATATATTTATATAACATGTTATATCATGAATTTCAATTATTTATCAATATTAAATGTTTTAGTTGATTTTATTTTTTCATGGGGTTTATGGTTCAATAGTTTCTTAATTAGTAAGGTAATTTTGTCTCAATTTTCCTTCATTGAGACCCATATTATATTATGAACCTATACTATTTTACAACGTATATATACTACCATTTTCCATGTTTAATAAAAAATATTCTTTTTTCCTGATATTTTATGATTCATTTAATGTTATTATATATTTATTTTGAAGTCAATGTCCCTTAAAAAGAATGCTTTCTAAAAAAAATTAAATGTGTTTTAAATTATTTTCAAAGAATAAAAAATCGATTTTAGAGTTGTTTAAAATTGTTTCAAATATTACTTTATATTTTTCAATAGTGAATTTAAATGAAGAAAGGATTATAAAATGATTAACTTTTTAAAAATTATTATTCATATAATAAAGGATATTTCCCTCAGGAAATTTTTTAAAATTATCATTCAAAATAATTTTCAATATTAAATGAGATATATTGGTTTTACTCATATCATACTAGAGATATGATCTGGTTATACTATAATTATTGTTTCACCCATCGGTTTGTGTTGATGATGGATTGATTTCTAAGAATAATTTTTCATTTCCATGAGTAACGTTACGATAAAATATTTATGAAACTCATTTATTTTCTGGGTTCTAATTTGATGAATGACTGTTCTTATTTTGGAACACATACATACGATTTCATTATGAGATTTTTGGGACCGATATATCCCTCCATCTAATTAGTTAAATATTAATATACAATGAGATATAAATAAACGAAATAATCTACTAAGATGGTCTGGGGAGGGGACCTTGACTACAAGGATGGGTATAAAAGGGAACCATGATAATCGAAATGCATATAAGAGTGAACCATAACTATGAATATGGTATGAGTAGTGAACCAAATCTATTAATTTGAACATAGAAGTGATTTCATGGCTACTATGTTTAAAATTTAAATGGTTATGTGTCTCCCACAAATTCCCTGTATTGTTCCCATGTTTTAATTTCATGAATTATGTTATTTATTTCATTAACACTTGTTTCATATGAACCATCAGTCTTTTCGTCATGAATCCTATTTCTGTTCATTGATACATAGGGTATGGTCTTATATATTCATGATCTTGTTCTAAAGCACTTATACTCATGATTATGTTTACATGTATCCTTTGTTTACACTTAATAATCATCTGAGCTCATACATGTTAATGTTTTCATTCCTCTAGGTTATGAATCAATGTATTATGTTTGATGTCTCTAAGATCATTTCTAGTTGAGAAGAGCATACTTGGATATAATTTAGATCCCTAACGTACCAATGTTTCAATTTCCATGTTTTCTGAGGAACTATACTATTATGTATGTTAGTTCTGTGTTTGTGTAATGTATTAAATAGTCCAAAATTGATATAATTACAATATATGTTATTAATGTGTCGTTATAAATTTCTTCTATACTAGTATAATTATATATTCGTATTTTATAAAATTCTAAACATCACCCTCACCACATATATAATAGGACAACTCTTACATCACTTCATTGAATGAATTTATTTGGGGTCATTTTTTTGAGATGGAGTTTTATAGACTTGATCTTATCAATCATTATTCATGTCATTCATATTGGGAAATTACTACTATCTCTTTATATAATATACCATTTGAGATTTTCCACAACTCATGGCCTATTGGAGGACATATTCGGGTGTTTTTAGCTATATTTTCCCTTTTCATTCCTAGTAGGTGCACCATTACGGGAAGGGTTCAAGAAATAGTATTGTGAATGGTTCATGGTGAGGGAATTGATAGAGTTTAGTGGTACGAACTGGTGATGACTGTCTACATTGGGATGAAAATAGTGTTAGAGGAGAAATCTACGTAATATAAACACGGTATATTGGTTAAGACATATGTAGTTTGTAAAACCTGTGATATTATGGGAGGAATATTGATTTTTCATATCCTTCTAAGAGAAGTTGTAGAAATTGCAGGGTGGAGACATAGGAATGGATAATTCATGATTTTTCTTTCTTCCTCTTTTTAAAATTCCAATACATTGGGATTGGGTTGTACCTCAATTAACAAACTAACTATTATATAATTTTCCATATACCATGATTTAGTGTCCTAAACATCATATTCTCAATCAGTTATGGATAATAGTTTATGTTCTTATTCGTTTAGCATTAATGATTTTTATTAGGATGTTACAGTATATCAATGTATAGGCAAATGAATGATGATAAAACAGGGAGAAAGGAACTCTATGTTTTCCAGTGATATAGTATGTAGAGTAATAATGGATCAATTTAAAACATAGTAACGAAGGAAATGTTGAAGAGTATAGAGTAACCTTAAATTATATACTTGGATGGAAGTAGTACTAGGGTTCATTAGTTGTTATGATGGATTGTGGGATAGTGAGGAAATGGTGTTTAAAAATACTCGGTGACAATAAGGGGTTATCAATCTCATGGGGGTTTTCTAAGACCAGTTTTGAATTTATTTTATTTTCTGAACCATGAAGGAGGGTATTAATTGGGAGCATATTACCCTTTAACAATGGATAACCATCACACCCAGTATTTAGGCCAATTTTAAGAAGTTATTCACTGTGATTCAGACCTATTACCGAATGAGGCAGGCATAGAGATGTATTTTGATGAGGCTTTGTATATGTAGTTCAAATTGTTTTCCCTCAATTATTTTCTGACATATCTCATATTGTTGGGGATGGAAGAGGTTGTTAGGGGTTTCTGGCTAGGATTATAACATCATGATAGGGGATTTTTAATAACACTCCACATCGTAGAGTTTTGGTCCAAAGTTCTCAATTTTCTATACTGTATTGCTTTTAGACGAATGGTGGTAGGGCTTATCCCTCATCATCTCATTTCTCATAAAATGAAATATCTATGTCCCCTACCAATAGACGAAAAAATATGTTTTTTTTGGATAATTTTTTTATTTGTAGAGAGTGTATGAATATTAAAAAATCTATTTTGGGTATGTGTCCCACATTATATTCTTAATCTCTGGTAGTTTCAACCAAGATGCTAGCAGTAGGGTTCTCTATCATTAAATTAGTGGAGGGGTTACATAGTAGTTATAGAAATCCCTATGATGATCCCAATTCATATAGATAATAGTGAGGATATGGAGGTAGTCATAATCTTATTCTGAGAGGTCAATGAGATGGTATTGTATAGTTTCATGCTCTGCATTTTCCAACACTATGTGATCCATACATTATTTGATTTTCCAATTTATTTTTATAAAAAATAAATTGGGTTTCATCAAATTCATTAGAATGTTTCAGTTGTTCATTAGTATTGACTAGTGTGAAACTACTTTTCATTATCTAAATGGGATGTTGGAATGTTTCCATGTTCATCATTTCTAGGGATATGTTGTGTGGTTTGAGGCCTTCTATAATTCTTCATGTAATGTATTCTATGGTTTCTTGACACAAAAGTGTTTAATTTTTTTATATTCTCCAACAATTCGGTAACAATGAATTTCAGTATTCCACCCATGATCTTCACTTGGCATAATATCCATTTTTTATAAATTTGAGGTGATATTTACTCATCATCATACTATTTATTGTTTTCGATGATCATAATATATTGAGGTGTTTTTTTTCACCCAAAATTAATATAATTTTCAATATTTATTGTATATGAAAATATTATAGGAATATGATATTGTTATTTTACATTAACCAATAATTTCTGATTTTATATCAAATGAGTTGAGTAGGTTAACCTAGAATGATTCAATTTGGTAGATTATATATTCCAGGAGAGGGATGGAAAATCTTTTAATAATCTATTTTCATATGGGTGAGGTTGGTGGATGATGATTCTTTAATCAGTTGAAAATCCTTTAATCTTTGTTTTATCATGTGGTTGAGTCCCGACTATGATATATTGATGTGTATATTATGTGAGATGTAATTGTTTCTGATGATTCCTTTTTTGGTTCGGTTAAGGATGACCAACACTAATTGTTATTTCATTGGATGAATTATGTTACTTAAATGATTCAAGAGGTGGATCTAGTTATGTTTTAAAATCAACCATTATAATTACATCCTAGAAATAAAATGATATACCATGCAATTAGAGGTCAATTATCATGGACATGGTTGAAGAATTATTTAGCAGAGTATATATCTTGATGATTTGTCTTCTAGAATCTAAAGAATGAACACTTTGTTTTCATACAAAGCATGTTTCCCTGTGTTTAGTGGGAGAAATGTTTTATTGACTTCATTCCATTTTAACTCATACTCAAGGATGTGTTTATGTGATATAGGCGATATTGGGACATTTGAAAATTTGGACCCTCCTCATGGTAATAATTTTTTTTAGGTCAATTGAGTTTTCTAAGGATGTATCTGAAGGAGGTGGTGATATTCCATGGATACCCAGGGATTATTATCTCTGATCCTTGTTCCCATATTACATTCACGGTTTGGATAGTAATTTTTCATATGTTCATATCTTAGTTTGTACATAGTAGAACTTTTAATATGAAGATATAGGGTTAGATAGAACAAAAATTATAGAATCACAAAGACATGTTTTATAAATGGGTCCTATATTTTTGAGGATCAATGATGAGAAAGCTACGTTTGGTAGAATTTTCATACAAAAAAATTTCAACTCCACCATTGGTATGGAACAACTTGAATAATTTTATGGACTACCATATTTTTATCTATTTTCTTTGATTAGGTTTGGTGAGTAAAATATTCTTGAGCTAAAAATAGTAGAGAGAAAGACATAGAAGGTTCTTGTGATACATGAGGGTATAAAGGTATTATAGGATCTTCATAAGTGTTATTTCTCCATTAGATTGGAAAAATATATTTCAATGTTTGAGATGAAAAGTTTTTAAGGTGACTAGTCAACATTAGAAATGAATTTTTGTTCATGGTGGTATTAACTTTCCACTATCCATTCTTCTATTCAATGTGTTAGTTCATGTTAGATCCATTGCATAAATAATAGAACTTCTTTTATAGATAATCCACATACTTGATGTCTTCCAACCATTTTAATTCTGTTACCCATTCAAGATGACTCTCATGTCTTCGATTGGGGTGAAATCATTCCTAATAATGATGTGGACATCAAATAGATGCATGTGGAGATTTAATACCCCTAGGATAAGGTGTTGTTCTTTTCTTTTATTCATTTGGTTCATTTCCTGGGGAGATGTAGAGGAATGAATGAGAGAACATGGCAATGTGATTCAGAGATATATGCTTAATATTATGAGTTTATTGATGTTTATAACTTTTTTTTATGACATATTTTTTCCATCCCTTATCTGTATTATGAGATGTATTTCTCTACTCAAATCATTGTTTGAGGCATTAATCTTGATAAATATGGATATCCCGTAGAAGATTACTTGTGATATGGTTATTAGTGTTTTGTATTTTTAAAACTCATTTGTCAAATTATGTGGTTGATCTCCTTTAATGAAGAGATTACATTGATTCATTTTAATTGGTGACTATTCATATTCATTCTTTTTTACCTTCTCTATGTGGTTGGCTTTAAGATATGAAGAAAAAAATGGAGATACAAAATGAAATTTTATATAACCATAATTTCCTTTCATTTGGGTTATCTATAAGGAACAATGGTTCCAAGAGGGAATTTAGAGCTCTATAAAATGATAGATATACACTACTGGAAATATGATATATACCAACGGTTTTGGGAAAACCATTGGTATAGTTCACTAATTTGGACCTATACCAACGCTTTGGCCAAAACTGTTGGTATAGGTCACCTATATGGACCTATACCAACGGTTTTGGAAAAACCGTTGGTATAGGGGGGACCTATACTAACGGTTCTGGAAAAACTGTTGGTATAGGGGGGACCATTCTCAGTGCATAGGCAACATCATGTCTTGTATATAACATGGCATACATGATTGGTCTTATAGCTGAAGTGTATGAGATCTCACTCATTATATCTTTCTCTTTTTGTGTTTGAGGACACATTTTCTTAGAAAGATTTAGGCCATGTGACACTAGAACCAATCCCCTCTTGGATTGTTCCATACTAAATCTCATTAGTGTCTGGTCAATGTATGGACCCTGAATTAGTCCAAGCAGCCTCCTGGATCTATCACGAATGATCTTGATCCCTATAATGTATGCTGCTTCACCCAAGACCTTCATGGATAAACACTTGTTCAACCAGTCCTTAACTGACTGTAAGACCGGTAAGAGGTTCATTGATGCAAGATGGCTAGAAGCTATGAAATCTCAGATGGATTCTTTTGGATTTAAACATGGATAAACACTTGTTCAACCAGTCCTTAACTGACTGGAAGAGGTTCCTTGATGCTGTCTGGATCCTTTAGCCACTAGCCTTGCTTTATAGGTACAAACTAGACCTTCCATGTCAAATTTTCTCATGAATACTCATTTGCATCCAACAGGCATTATATCAACTGGATCATCAACCAGAACCCAGACTTGGTTCTGATACATGGAATCCATCTCAGATTATATAGCTTCTAGACATCTTGCATCTTCAATGCTTTCTACTGCTTCCATGTAGGAGATAGGTTCATCATTGTCCAACAATAATGATTCACCATCCTCAATGACTAGGAAACCAAATCTCTCTGGTTCCCTTACCTCTCTTGAGCTCCTACGCAGTACTTGTGTTTCTGGAACCTCTTCCGCGGGGACCTGTGGAACATATTCCTGTACCAACACCTATGTATCTTGAGCATTAGCTTTGTCAAAGTCAATCTTGCTCCCACTATCCTTCTTGAGGATGTGCTCCCTCTCAATAAAGACGGCTTGTCTGACGACAATCATTTTCTTGTCTGAAGGGTTATATATGTAATATCCTTTTGTTTCCTTGGGATATACTATAAAGATACCCCTCATGCCCCAGGGAGCTTGTTTATTGCCTAATAAGGCCCCAAAAAATGACTCTCATCCCCATACACGTGTGTGTGACAAAGTGGATTTCCTTCCATTCCATAACTCAGATTTAATTCCATTTTCCGCCTTAGTTGGTACTCGGTTTAATGTGTATGTTGCAGTTTGTAATGCATATCCCCAAACGGATAGTGGAATATCTTCATGACTCATCATTGACCTCACCATGTACAACATGGTGCAGTAAATCCTTTCACTAACAACATTCCACTATGTTGTATAAGGAGGAGTGAGCTGAGATAGAATCCCAAACTCCCATAGATGATCGATGAACTCTTGGTTCGAATATTCTCCACCTCGATCCAATCAATGTTTCTTTATCTTCTTACCAAGTGGATTCTATACTTCATTCATTAAATCATTAAATTTCTCTAAGGACTCTGACTTATACCTCATTAATTAGACGTATCCATATCTACATAAATCATCTGTAAAAGTAAATATGTAAGAATATCCACCTCTCGCTTCTATTGGAAATGGTCCGCATAAATCCGTGTGCACCAATCCTAGAAGCTCTGTGGCCCTTTCACCATATCCATCGAAAGGTGGCTTGGCCATTTTACCTTGTAAACAAGTGTGACATATATCATGTGGTTTTAGTTTAGTAGAGTTTAAATAACCATTTTGGCATATCTTTGTCAAGCACTTCCCGTTTACATGACCGAGACGGTGATGCCACAACAGGGTGATGTATGAGTCATGTGACTTTGTTTTGTTATCGATTTCCAACACTTGGTTTTCATAATTTAATATATAAAACCCATTATTTAAATGTTTCATTCCATAACATATGTTTTTGTTATAAAAGAGACAACCCTTATTTGAAAACATGAAAATAAATCGATCTATATCCAAACAAGATACAAAAATTATGTTCTTGGTAACTCTTGGCACAACATAACAGTTACGTAAAACTAAAATCATCCCAGTCGGCAATGAGAGGTGTAATCGCCAAGAGCCAACGCAACCAGTCTTGCACCATTGGAAGCTCGAAGATCCACCTCTCCCCTGGAAATCTTTCTATATCTACCTAGTTCCTGTATTATAATACTTATGTGAGCCCCACAAGTGGTATCTAATACCCAATGTGTAGAAATAGAAAGATTACAGTCGATAACGAACACACCTTTAGCATCCCCATGCTTCTAGCTGTAGTTCCTCTTCTAGTAGCCTTTCTTGCCACATGAAAAACACACCGCCTCCCATACCAGGCCATTCCTCTAGATCTTCCCCTTCTCGGAGGGACGACGCTCGGGGGATTCAGACCGTTTATAAGTATTTGGCCCCTTTTCCTTGTCCTTCCTATTTTTATTCACCATAAGGACTGTGGGTTTTTCACGCCCCATGTCTTTATCTACATGGAAAATCAAGGTCAGAAGTTCTGATATACTCTTCTCATTATTTCTCATTTGTAGATGAAAATAAATCTTGAGAAAGTCTAGTTTAGTGATGATAAGATGAGATCTGTACGCAACTCATCTGGGAATATAATCCCTAAGATGTCCAGGCATTCGATGTAGCCAATAAGCTTGAATACATGAGGCCCAGCTAGTGCAGACTCCCC
Organism: Viscum album; assembly: GCA_963277665.1. Lineage (NCBI taxonomy): Eukaryota > Viridiplantae > Streptophyta > Magnoliopsida > Santalales > Viscaceae > Viscum > Viscum album. The sequence goes on from OY728156.1 coordinate 326,902,928, forward strand.
AAGATTTGTTCTAAACAAAGCATTGGAGATCTCATATCTCTCTTGTCTCTCCTTCTCTTGGTAGAGATCCTTAAGGTGAGACATCATGCTCTACGCGTCCATGTTTTCATGTAGCTTCAAGAGATCACTAGACATGTCCGACAGCATGAAACATTGGAAATATGTCGAATCATCTCTATGTTTCATATAAAGAGATAGTTCCTCATCACTGGCATCGTTTCCAGGTGCAACTCGAATAGTCTCTTCCAGCACATACAATTTCCTCTCGTGGCGAAGGATGATGCGTAAACGCCTCTGCCACTCTTGGAAAATGGTTCTGGTGATAAGGCTTTCTTTCTCGAGTATGGTTCACAATGATATTTTTGAAGTCAATTTTCTTGTTCTTTCTACAAATTAAAATGAGAAAATATGTAGTGCTTTATTTTAAAAACTGAGACAAATAAATTAATTAATACTTATTAGTCTCCAACTATTTTATCGAAATCCAAACGCCCTTACCATTGACATTAAAATATTTTGTTTCCTGAATATTCTAGTGACAAGGATCCCTATTTCCATTCACATTACCCCAAATAGGGTTGGTCAAGAAACTTGAAGGGTTGTAGGTAGGCAATCCAAATGCCAACTGCATTAACTCGCAGCTCCCTGATCCGATGAGTGGAATCCCCAATCCTGAAATACTTTTATTTTGGATTTCATCAACCTTTGCCTCTTGGTCACACCATGTCCTATTGTGGCAGTCAACCCTTGATGCGAACCATGTCAAGTCAACCCAAAACCTTGAATTATAATTCCCTGATAATTGAAATCACCCCAACTAGGGTTCGTCAAGAACATAGAACTATGGTTCGATTCTAACCAAGATTATGGAAGGCTATACTGACTTAATATTTCTTTGAGGGATTTTATCCTTATACGTAAATTTCAATTTTATTATCTTTGATTGCATGCTTGTTAATATTAAGTGGGATATACTTAAGTGATTAACCATTTCAAGATAATACTTACGCATAATCCGGTCTTATTTTAGTTCCATCTTGCATTCTTGTTTAATTCATAATTGGGTAATCATGACAAGACACCCACAAAAAATAAACCATGCTACTGACAAAAATAAAATAAATGGCATGATCATGAGATTTTTTCTATTGGTTAGTTTATCTACTAGTTGATAAACTAACCCAAGACCTAGGGTAGAAACACCTTGAACCTTTTGGGTTCGTGTTTACAGCTTTCCATCTGTCCACCTTTGTATCTCCTTGGATTCGTTTCACCTTGGCTCCTGTCTTGAGGTGCCTCCACTAGCATGGGATCTCCATCCATTACATATGCATTTATCTCACACGCGGGTGAAGGGTAAAAAGTGGGTTTTACATAAAAGAATCCTTGTGCATGCATGCGCTAAATATTAAGGAGGAGAAGGCTCACAGGCTAAAAATTTTAAATAAATTAATTAAAAGAAATCATTCACATACAAAGGTCTTGGTCAAGCTCTTGATCATCCATACATGCAACAATATTTAAGCATAAATAAAACTACCATTCAATTATTTAATCGTTCTTGTTTAATATAAATCACGCTCGAATCAATTAATTATCTTTAATTAATAAATCCTTTTATATTAAACCCCTTATCTGAATTTCCATGAGATTCTCATCCATCATAATTTTAAATAAATTAAAATTATCCTTGTACGTCACTTGTACATTGGAGGCAACCTAGTGATTTCCCATTCATTACGTAGATGTTAAATTAAACACGTATATATAAAACACCTATCACGTGTTGTACCTCAGCTTTAAGCATGCACTATGGTACACGTCTCATGGTTTTTTATAATATAATAATAAATTTTAATAAATCTGTTTAATTTGGGTGAGTACACAACACGTAGTTCCAACTACACGGCGTGTACTTTTATTCTTCGTCCATGCGAAGTACACGCCTGGGGACATGGCCTGTTAATGTACTTCGGAAATTTTTCAGTGTACACGGAATATTCAGTGGGTCACATGCCATGTAGTTTCCGTGTTACACGGTTTCCAGCCGGGCAAGCCATGTACGGGGTACATGGTCCAATCCTAACATGAAGGGACTAAACATCGTGTTCTGTTGGACCACACGGCATGTAATCCGGGAAACCTATGCCTCCTATTCCTGTTCAACACATGGAGTCATAAATGACTCTGATATGATCAATACACAGCCTGATTTGGCGGACCAGTTTGATGCATGATCCTAGAATACACAGTGTGCACTTCCAAATACATGTCGTGTATTCTAGTCTTTTACGGCCAGGAATGTTTGGATCCTCCAGATGAGATCCTCTATTTTATTTTAATCAAAAATTAAAATAAAATATCGTTTCTGTATGTTGAACGAGAAACGATAGAGAAGGAACAGATCTAGTGATTCAGATTTAAAGGACGATTAACTTGAATTGAAACAACTAAATTATTAAAATCTTAAATCACCTATAAAAAACTAAATAATTAGTATAAACGATATGACCCCTATGATACCACTTGTAGGTTTTAGAGGCAGCAGAAGCATGTTAGTGGGAGTTCCCAACTTTAATTTTAGCGTTAAACAATGCTCAAACCGAGATCCATCACGATATAAAACACTGGATCTTCGGAATAGAACGAAGAACGAAAAACAAAAGAAGGAGTCCTAGAACCATAGATATAGGATCATCATATGTTGGATATAATTAATTTAATTAATTCACAAGAATTACCATGGTGGAATTATTACTCCATTGACGTCTTGGGTCATGATCTGATGTGATCTGTCGTTGCATCATAGAATCCATGTGTAGGATTCCTCTAGCGGTGATCCACACATTCTCCACGTATCTCTGGATGTCATCGAAGGGATCCCCGGGTGCTATCACGGATGAACATTCACTTGTGATGTCCGCCTTCGATTGCCTTGATTTGATGGAGTGGGATCTATCTCGGTCTTGAGAGCATTCATGGATGAAGTAGTTCTTTAGGCCTTAAAATAATTATCCATAATTGTTATGCACAATGATTGAGAAAGGTGTTGGGGTTGTGAGGATATTTAAAATCGGGTTTAAGGATTACAGAGTTATGACAATAAATAAACATGCTACACGTTTTATTTATTTCATTAACTCTTATTGAAAACCCCCATGTTGAATGATTAATTCCTTGATATGCACCCACGCTGATTATAATAAATATTATTTAATAAAATGATATTATTTCTTAAAAATCTAGACTGGAATTACTACATGCCGTGTAATCATTAATACATGGCGTGTACTCATTTTCCATAAAACTACACGGTGTGTAGTTCAACATTCCATAAAAGCCTCCAAATCTTCCATATGGATCAATTCCTAGAATATATTGTTATATAAAAACTACATGAGTATGATATGATGCTTTCATAAACCACCACAATCCAGATCATAGAATCACAATATATCCTCCAGAACCTGAATATTTTTCATAGATTGAGTGTCAGTCTATGGGTGATTGTTCATACTCAATAGAAACACTAATCCCAATGCCTCTGGGGATATTAACAGAAATTCAATATTAAATGAGCCTCTCTATATGAAATTATAATCCTTGGAATAATGAATAACTAAACTACCTCATTCACATAATGAATTCTGAAATCATCGATTATTAATGACTCTCTATTTTGAAAAAACTGGGATACCTTCATCATTTGATCCATAATCACCCATAAATAATCACTATTATTGGTTTTCTAAGGAAATCCAATCAAAAAATACTTATTGACATCATTCGATTTCAAATTAAGAATGGGAAAATTCTATAAATTCCCTCCACCTACTGATGGTATTATTTCCACTACTAGATAGAAAAACATCTAACCATAAATCATGATACCTCATTTTGCAATCCTTTATACTATTACTATCTATGGAGAACACAATAAATCATTGTTATACTAGGTTATACCACCCATACTGAAGCATGTTACAATTTCATCTACTCCTCATGAAATATAGTAGGAACCCAAACATCATCATGAAAAAGAAGATAATTTCAAATTGAAAGAGACCATCCTGATGATGTATCATCGCCTTATAAGTTGTGTCTAAAAACTAGGTCCTCCATATCAGATAACAACTTATTCCTGACCTAGTCCAAAATCATGAGTATTATATATGCCTTATTTATAGATAATTATATTTATATATGTCAAACATCTAGGTGAATTTATAAATAGTGAACCATCGCCCACCACCCATCATATGACTCCCATACTTTCACTATTGGTTTCTTTTAGATCAATGAATCAGAAAACATGACTCACTTTCCAAGTGTATAAGAAAACTCAATGTCCAAGGTCTGTAAAAAAATGGGACCATAAAAAAATCTCAGTATAGTACATAAAATGAAGGAAATAAACCATTTGTTAGTGAATACATGTAATCATAGGAAATAATTTTCAGAAATACATACATCTCTCCAATAAAGTATCATATAATTTCTTTGTGCAAGCAAGAGATTTCCATAAAACATAGAAAACATAAATAAACTCCTGAAGGTATCATGGGGAATTACTTACTTATGATTTTTAACCCTCATGGATACCATACGATTTTTAACCCTTAGGACTACCTTATAATTTAACCCTCATAGATACCTTGTGATGTAACCATCACGACTAACTATTAGTGTATCCATCGTAGTTACACATGGAGTAACCATAAATTTGATCTCCAACATAATCATACCAAATGAATTGGAGGGAGATATATGTCCCACCAATCATAAAAAATTATTTCCTAACAACCATAAAAATTTATAAAAAATTAAAACTTACCTAAAAACATTCTATTATATTTTTCCAAAATTAAAATTTAAAATAATATTTTTATAGAAGATCCCCTTACATATACCATATCATTGAAGTGAGAATTAATAAAAGGAAAATATTTTTTATAATCACTATAAATCCATATCTAACAGCATAAAATATTAAAAATTAATTTCCAAAATAATATTAGAATGACAAAATTCATTATGTAGAAGGTCTACCCAAAAAATGGAAATTGGGTTATTAATTTCCATACATTTGGTTCTTCATACATACAACGTGTCAAAACCTTCTATATAATTGATAAAATACTATTACTTATATTTTAACGAAACATACCATTTTTTATAAACCTTATATGATAATTTTATATTATCTTTCAACCCATTTATTAATAATGTTTTGTTATTTCCATTGTTTCATGTGTGTTTATTACATGGTTTCCATGGTCAGTACGTAAAGGAATTTCTTGTCGAATGGAAGAGAAACACTAGATATGGATTGAAATGGTGTTAATATGGTTATATAATATTAAATGATATCATTAATATTTTTTTAAATATGATGATGAATCATTGGATAAAACATTAATGATATTCTATTAGATCATTTTTGTGGTTCTCTAATAATCCTGAACTAGTTTCGTTATATAATTTAATATTATGTATATATGGTATTTATAGAATAGAAAATTTCTTATATAATAATTTTTAAATTAATTTTAAACAACTAAAATAGTGTTATGACCATCCATAAAGGGTGTAATTGAAATATGAAAACACAACATTCACAATGTCGGTAAATTTACAATTCAAGAACGAAGTTTTCATTTTTAGAATAAAAGGAGAGTATAATGAATTCAGGATGAATTATTAAATATACATGATAAATTAACATTATATTTATGATAATGGGGATTTCATTACACATATATTAGGAGATTTGATGATATAATAAGAATTTAATAAAATATTAGAATAAAATAAATGAAAAAGAAAGTAGATTTTTACCTCTTGATTTTTCCTCCTTGAGAACCACCTTAATGAACTTCGTTTTCAGCATTTTAGTGATGCAAGTAGGTCTTAGACACAGGGAAGAGTCTTTAGAAGAGAATTTGATAGAAAATCTAAAAGTTAAAAGGATTATATCTTTGATAAGAAGAGGTTGTTAGTGTAGAATTTATTGTGGAGGATAGGTGGGTTTTTTAATATTTTATTCATTGGTTTATTATTTTGGATCAAGATACTGAATAGATTGAAAATAATCACTGAATATTTTAAAATAATTAAATATTTTTCCATAAGTTTGGCTTAAATCATCATTAAATCATTAATGACTATTTAATTCATGTATTTAAAATTTATCATAAATCATTTCTTTTTATATTAACAAAAAATTCAACTTCTTAAGATAAATCCAAAAAAAAACACTAAACATATAATGAAAATTATAATTCAAAAAAGAACTCCATTTTTTAAAAATAGTATTCTAAATAATATAATTTTTGTTTTTATTTGGAAAACATATTTTATTTTAAAAATATCAATTTTAAAACTGTAAATTGTTTTACAACACCGTGAAAAATTAGTCATGGTCTCATAAAATTATCGTATAATCATAAGACAATAAAATATTATTTTACAGATATATTTTATTAAAATAAGTTTTCTTTTCAATAACTAAATCAATTATAATATTATAATTAAACATTTAAATTCCACAAAAATAAGAAAACTTAATTTATCTCTTTCAAACATTTATTTACATATTCCCTGATATAAATATATCATATTTTCAATTTTAAGGTACATGAATTTTATTTATAATTTCATAGGTTAGGATACTATTCTATTAGAAAAATAACTATTCTTAATGGTCATGTAACTATTACTAAAATCATGTTACTATTCAATTAGTATAAATTTCATAATTTCAATAAAACCAGTTATTTAATTATAAATATATAATTATATTAAATATTTAATTCTTGAAATAATGGAAAATATTTTATAATTAACTAGGTTATTACATTCTCCCCATATTCTATACATAGTGACCTCATAATTTTTATTTACTTATTAAATAAGTAAAGATACATTTCCCTCAGAACATTTTTAAATTCAGAAGTTACCTTTTCAAACAAGTTGTTTATGCACAAAACATTTACATATTGAATTATCTTATCAGAAAATACATTCTCCATATGATCAAGAATATCAACTATTTTATCATCATAATATATATTCTCTTCAAGCTGAACAACTTATGGTCTCAAAAGGCTAGATGAATCTAGAACAAATTTTTTCAACCTCAAAATATTTAAAACATTGTGTGCCTGAGAGAAACTCATAGGCAAAGTTGCTAGGTAGGAAAATGGTTATACTTTATCTAGGATATCAAAAGATCCAATGAACCATTACCTTATATTTCCTTTCTTACCAAATCACATAAAACTTGTACAAAGAGATATTTGAAGTAAAACATGATCACCTACAACAAATGAATATTATTTGCTCTGATTATCTGAAAACATTCTATGTATTCTCTTAGTTTTCTTCATGTATTTTTATATTATATTCACTATTTATTCCTCCTAAACTAAAAATTATGGTCTCATAGAATTCATTTCCCTGACTACATCCAAAAATGATGCAGTTTGATACCTCATTTCATAATATTTCACTAATGGTTCCATCATTATATTGGAATGAAAATAATTATTATAAGAAAAATAAACTGGACAAAGATTATGATCCCAAATTCCATACTAATCCCTTGAATAAGATAAAATAATATCGTCCATTGTCTAAATTGATCTTTCTGATTGTCCATCTGATTAAGGACGAATAATTGTGCTGAAATTTAATTCAGTTCCCCATGTCTTCTGAATGCCATTCCAAATTTTAGAAGTGATCGTAGGATCTCGGTCAGATACAATAGATATAGGAACATCATGTAACATGAAAATATCTTTGAGGAATAGTTGAGAAATCCGATTCAGAGAAACATTATCTTCAATAAGATGGAAATGTGATGATTTTGTTAGTTGATAAACAATAACCCAAATCTCATTTTAAACTTGTGAATTCTTCGGTTGTCCCACAACAATGTCAGTTAATATATTTTACAATTTTCACTATGGTACAGGAAAAGGTTGAAGTATAATCATTGGAAGTTGTGTCACTCCTTTAATCTATTGACAATTCAAAAATTTTATTGTAAAATCATCAGTATATCATTACATTCCATACCAGCAGTAATACTCTTGAAGGCCTCTATAAAGCATATTATTGACTATATGAATTGAAAATAGTGGACTATGAGCTTCAATTAACAATTCTTTCTTCATATGGGGATTAAAAGGCACCCACAATCTCTTTTGAAATATCAAAACACTATCATTATCAATGTTAAATTCTATAAACATACAATTTTTTACTGATTATGCCTTTTTCAAAAACTCATGGCCTTTATTCTATGCTTGCTTCATTCTTTCTAACATAGATGAATTAATTGACACTAGAAACAAAAAAAATTCTTGCAACCGCATCATCCAAGGAAGATATTCATTAAATCATTTATTAAGGGGTCATTTATCAAATCTAACATGGTTAATGTAAAATAATGTTTTTCGATCAAGGCACTGACCACATGTTTTTTATTTTCCAGGACAGTAATTGATCAAGTAACCACAATCCTTTATCGCATCAAGAAATATTCAATTATTCATGCTCAATTCCTTTGCAGTAAATATATATTTCAATCTTTTATAGTAAATATATATTACACATTTGGCTCGATATAAATAATGTCTCCATATTTTTAAATCATATACCATAGCTTCTAATTCCAGGTCATGTCTGGGATAATTTATCTCAGGAGGGTTCATTTTTCATGTATCATAAGAGATTACTTTATCATTTTACATTAGAACACAACCATTTCCCATTAATGAAGAATCACTATTGATGAAAAAATCATCATTTATAGAAAGAATTTACAAACCTAGATAATTCCACGATCTTCTTTTTAGTTCTTAAAAACAAAAAATGCAGTCCTCTATCCAAATAAATATTACCGCTATTCGTGTCAACGTAGATAGAGGTCAATATAATTGTGAAATTTTTTTAACAAATCACTCGTAATATCACACTAATATAAGAAGACTATGAATCTTTGTAGCATTTGTAGGTCATGGACATTCATCAACTAGTTTTTATGATTGGATGAACTATTATTCCACCTTTATTTATAATATTCTTATGAATGAAAATCTTTTTCAACAAAAAATCACATTTGGTAAATTTATAGTATTAATTATATTCTTTAGGATTTTAAAATACAATACATTAATTATTCTCTTGATCTTAATAAAAATTTTAGAATTTAAAATAATCATAAATAAAATAATAAAACTTTTCTAAAAAAATAATAGAATATTATTTTACAAAATCCATGAATATTGAAGGGAAATATTTCAAACCAAAGGGCATAAAAAATTTTAATGCCTATATGTAGTACAAAAAACTTTTTTAGACTATCATCCTCAGTCCCTTCATCGTATAATACATGATCGATGTCAATCTTGTAAAAATAATGAGATACATTAGGGTAATAAATAAAGTCCTCCATATGATGCATTGGATACTTATTCTAAATAGTAAATTTATTAAAATCTCTATAATCAATATAATAAAATAGGGAACCATATTTTTTTTAATAAACAAAAGAGGGGAACCCCATGGTGATGGGCTAGTATGAATGAATACTTTATAATGAAATTATTTCAACTAGTTTATTAATTCATGATATTCCAATTGAACAAATAAATAAGGGTTCTTAGAAATTGGATTAGAATCAGTAATTATGTAAATAGTGAATTCAACGTCCTGATCATTTATTGCACCAGAAAACTCAGCAGGAGAAACATAAGGGTACTCTATTACCACTCGTACATCATTAATCAGAACAGTTCACTTGTTTTCAATAATTTTGGAATGATAACTATTAAATCCACATTTTAATAGTTTATCATCTTCTAGATATGTTATAAATGTTATAGTTTGATTCCTGTATAAAATAATATTTTTTTTGAAAAAAAACATTGTTTTTTTCTACAATAAATCTCAGTGTGGTAATCAAATTTCTAATCAATACCATTAATAACATCAAACTCCACTAGGTGTAAACCACAAGATTAGTAGGTAATGTATTTCCGTGATATGAAACAATAAGATTCTTGTATTTTTTTCTTAATACTTCCCCTAGTTTTTTTAACCATATGCACTTGTTTCTTTTCATGAGGTGAATTTTATATTTAATATAAATGTTTTCTTAAATGAAGGAATGTGTAGAACCTGTATCAAACAAGACACTATAAAAATATGAGTAGATAAACAATGTACCGAGTACTTATTCCATGAATGGGCCAACATCTTATAACGTAGTCGCAAAGGGTCTCACTGAACCTTTTTTGCTTATAATCTTGATACTTACCATAATTCAAATCTTTCATTGGGCAGGTATTAGCATAATAAACTGTCTCACCAAAGTTAAATCATTTAATATATTTATTATAAAAATTTATTGTATGATCATTTTTATTGCAATTTAAAGTAATGTGTCTAAGCTTTCCACATCAAAAAGATTTCGCAGATTTTGTAACATATTTTCAAGGGGTCTTTTTGTTACACATACCTAAAACTAGGAACTAGATTTTTATTCCTTCAGGATTTCTTGGTTTATTTTTACACATTTCATGTCATCTAGAACATTTCTTCTTCATTTTCTCAATGTGTATGTGATCATCATCAGATTACATCTCTACCCAATCATCACATTTTATGAGATATTATATCATGTGAACTCTCTAGATGCCAATGCCCTTCTGAAGAATGGCTTAGTAACTAAGTAAAAATGATTTATTTTACTATCAATATCCTGAATATGTTTTGTAAAATACATTACCAATTGGGTGATGTTCACATTCAACACAAGCATAGAATCTATCCATTTTATAAATTCTAGGAATTTATTTTCCATCAAAAGTCAATCCACCGTATGATAATAGTTTTAAAGTAAACAACTCTTAATTTCATCCCATTCCAAGGAATTTATCTCACCACTATCCTTTGTTTTCTGAACAATTGGCCAGAAATAGTTAGCTTCACCATCCAAAAGTTTAATTTCATTAATAACCATTTTATTATCTAAACACCCTATGACATCATATATCTTTTCAAGTGATTTAATCCATCATTCACCCACCACTGGGTCAGAAGACCCCTTGAATGTAGGTGGGTGTTTCTTTATTAAATGTTCCACAACTATCATGTTACTCTATGATATTTCTAGTTTCTCTCATTCATGGATGCCATCACCATTTATTTCCTACTTAATTTGATCTATTACATTCAAAAACTACTCACTAACAATCCCTACAACTCCATGTTGTTGATTCATAAATATATCATCCACTTGGTTCCTTCTAACTTCAACTACTCTATTTCTTCTCTAGAAACCGATTATAAACCAACATATCATAGATGAAGCAACCTAGTAATATTCAAATGATATATCATTTAAATATAAAAATATCATAATAATAACTTATTTTATTCAATTAACATCATCCCAACAACCAAATGTTTTTAATACGTTATTTGATAACACTTATAACGACCTAGTCTTAAACACACATAATCAAATTAATTCAACCACAATACACTAATTATATTATCAAAGATCATGTTAGTTTAATGTTTTATAGATTTATTAAATAATTCATACATATCAATCCACATGTCTATATAGTGGTTACTACACTAATATTTTCCATATAATTCATCATATAAGTTTTTTTAATAAAACATGAATTCTTTATAAACATTCATCTTTTATTCATCTTTTCTCTTACCCTTCCCCGAAACTAGTGAAATTTATTTACAACATGGGATATAAACAAATAGATCAGCATGTCACATAAAAATAAGAACATAAAACATTATCCCGTGAATACTTATTATTATATGAAATCATTTTCACAAAGAAATACTTCTTACCTATTAAGTATCATATACATACTATGTGAAGACAAGAGATTTCAATAAAACATAGAAACCGTTAATAAAAGAATAAAGTTATATTAGAGAATTAAATATTTATTTATTTATTCCTCATGACTATAATTTGATTTTTAACTCTTCTGTCTACATTATAATGTAACCATCACAACTACCTTATGATCTGACCCACATGGCTTCCATATGGTGTAACCATCACAATAACACTTGGACTAACCATACTATCAACCCTAAATATAAACATACCCAATGAATTTGTGGGAGATATAGGTCCCACACATCATTATAAAGATTCACATAAACCATAACCTAATCCTAAAACATGAAGTCTTCCATAAAAACATTCTGTTGGATTCTTTTTAAAATTAGATTTTTAAAAGAGGATTTATAAAAGAAGATTCTCTTAGATATACCATATCATTGATGAAAGAATTAAAGAAATTAAATGAAAATATAAAACCTCTGTAAACACCCTATAATAAAACATAATATATTAAACATTTTTTTTAGAAATATTCTTAACATGACAAACTCAATGAAGTACATGGTTAACACAAATAATGGAAATTGGGTTATGAATTTCATTAATATAGGTTATTATTACATAAATTATGTTTAAACATCGGGTATAATGGTTAATTGAGTGTTAGTAATATTTTATAGAAACATATTAATTTTTATAAAACCTTATATCATCATGTTATAACATATTTCCCCAGATTTATTAATAATATTGTTTTTTTTCATTGTTTTGAGTGTGATCTGTACATATTTACCATGGCTGGTGTGTGATGTATTTTCTAGTTGAATGGATGTAAAACAACAAATGTGTAATGGTATGGTATTATTGTATTTCTAGAATATTAAATAATATCATATATAATTGGGTTTTCAAATATTTTTATGAACCATTAAATAAAACATTAATGATATACGTTAATATCATTTTGGTTGTTCTGTAATAATCATGAACTAGTTTCCTTATATAATTTAATATTATGTATATATGTTTATTCTATATCATAATGGTGGATATATCATAAAATTTAAAATATATTTCAACCTTTAATGTTGTTTAATGACCATCCCTAAAGGTGGTAATAGAAAAATGAAAACACTTCATCCATGAGGTCAGTAAATCATTACATCATGGTCGATGTTTTCATTTTTAAAATAAAAGTGATAGAAAAATGAGTTGTTAAGTAATTATTACATAACATGATACAATTATAGTATATATAGGATAATTGATATTTCATCCCACTTTTATATGGTTAGTCTACAATATAATATGAATGTAATAGAAATTGAATATAAAATAAAAGTTAATGAAATATGATTTTTACCTCAAGAACTATCCCCCTTGAGAACCTCCTCATAGAACATGGTTTTAGGACTTTTGGTGAGAAAAGTTTGACATGGATGTGGGGAAGAGGTATAATAATGTAATTTTGTAGAGAAAAAATATGTTTCATGGCTTTTATTTGTGATGAGAAGAGGCGGTGATGTGTGGTATTTATATTTGAGGAGAGGGGGAATTTTTTATTATTTTATTCAATAGATTATTATTTTGGCTCAAGTCTATACATAGTTTAGGAATTATCAATAAATATATAAATATAATGGGATACTTTTAATGGCTTTGGTCATATATCATCCTTACATCATATATGTCTCTATAATTCATATATATAGAATTTATCTTAAATTATCATATTTTATCATTCACCAAAAATTAAACTATTTCAGAAAAATACCAAAAACTAAACCTAAAAATGTTTAGACATTTAGATTTCAAAATTGATTTCTATTTTTTTTAAATGAATTTCTGAATATGATTAATTTAATTTTAAATTAAAATTAGAATTTATTCATTGAAAACCAATTTTAAAAATGTAACAATTTTATAATGCCTTGAAAAAATAATCAAGGTCTCATTAATTATCTTATAATAATAAGAAAATAAAGTATTAATTTATCAATCTACTTTATGAAATAAATTTTTCATTTAAATCATTAAATAAATTATAAATTTATGAATACACATTTATTTTTCACAAAAATACCAACAATTAATTTATCACTTTCAAAACATTTATTTACATATTCAATTATATAAATATATCATATTTTCATATACATGACTTTTATTTGTAGTTTCATAGTTGAGGTTACTATTCTATGGTCCAAATTAATATTCTTTCTGGTCATGTTACTATTCCCATTGTCATGTTATTATTACGTTAGTATAAATTCCATAATTTATATAAAAAAATTATTCAATTATAAATTATAACTAATTTAATTATTTAATTATAAAATGAAAAAAAAATATTTTAATAAGAACCTAGGTTGTTAAATTGTGTATCATGTGGTTCGTGTTTACCCCCAAATGCACACATGTTTGTCAATTCCTCCAACATCCTAGGTCTTGACCACTAATGCTAAATACAAAACATGTGTTGGATAAATCCTTGCATGTTGTCTCAATAGTTTTCATCCATAAGAAACCACTCGATCTCCAACACCAAAACTTCACCAAGCCAAACTCCAGTTGCATCAAAATAATCATCATATTCCTTAGATGAAACATGTATATTGACGATATGTGTAACAGTCAATCTTCCATTCATCTATTAAAAATATCCCATGCATGTATCTTACCAAACAAACATAACTACATTCATTGTTAGCACTAAAATTAGTTCTTCCAAAATAGGGAAATTCGCAGAAAAAGAACTCATAATTACCTGTTAAACCCAAAAACCCAAAAGTCATGATAAAATTCTTGTAATGAACCCTAGATAACATGATTGAAACATTCTATGGGTCTATTTAAACTCCTTATTCTAATATGAAAAAGCCCATGAAATTGAATTAACCAACCATGAAACTATATTTAGTTACCCTTGTGTAAATTTGATCCACTCTCAATATACACTGGATGATGTCTAGTTGTAGGGGTAATATTCTATTGACTGGGATTATACTAAGATATCATAGAAAAATCCACCATAATATTTTGTAGAAAAGGATGAATGATCTTATTAATCGAGGCCATGAATACCATAGGTGCATTATAAAAACCAAATGACATCACAATGAATTATTACAAGCCAAAACTGCTCCCAAAGGTGTTCCAATGTGTGTTTGATTGTCTCACCTTCAATTGATGCAATCATTATCTTAGGTCATTCATGGAAAAGATCATAGCATCTATCAACTGGTCAAAAAGATCATCAATGTGTGTAAGAGGGTACCCGTTATTTCCCATCAAATTGTTCAATTTGTAATAATCTACACACAATTTATTTGTCTCTTCATCCTTCTTGGTGAAAAGAACTAGTGAACCCCGAGGATATTTACTTAGTCATATGAAACCATTATTTTCCCTATAATCCAACTGGACCTTAAACTCCCATAGAATAGATTTTTCTATTTTTCTAATAGGGGATAAAAACTGTATCTACACTCTTCACCATCTCAATCATAAACTCAATCATTCACTCGGGATCTAATCCATAGAACACATCAAGAAATACATCTGAAAATTTTCTCAAAACTGGAAGAAAAAATATAGCTACAATATTCTATCATTTAAAATAATTTTAGTTGTATGAAATGTGGGACAATCCAAATAGTACTAAATTGGTCATGCATGACTGCCTTATACATCCCACTTATCTTATAGAGAATAGATGATTCTTTCTAGAGATACAATTTTAACTCTCATCTGGAAGTAGAAAATATGATCCCAGTATTGAAATATTCAATCCATACCAATAATAAAATTGAATCCTATCATTTCCAGAACAAATGGTTCCCTGGAGAAATGATAACCACTAATATAAATAGAAAAAACATGTAACATTTTACATTTTTTAGTCACACTCCAAAAAAAAGTGTTGAGGATCAAAAGAGTATCCAAAATTTCCACATCAAAGCCCATATCGTTTAAATGAAAGAGTAGATAAAAAAGGAATGTGATGCTCCTATTTCAAAAAATCCCAAGAATGGATAGATGATACATTAATCATACCTATAACAGTAGACGATACTCTATCCACTCAAGAATGCTTTTTCTGCCTAACGTGCATTGGACTGGCACTAATGACCTACGATCCAGCCAAACTCCCCTATGTTCTTCACTCTTCCAGTTGCTTCCATTCTTGTACTTGGTTACCATGTCCCATGCCTAGAACAGAACTGCCTACGGAACTCTAGTTACCAATCTTCTAAGGATATGTTGGGTCCTTTAAATATGTTGGTTCTTATCATGTTCACCTTACATTATCTTCTTTTATATTACCCAATAAAACCTTTTTAGGTGTCCCAATCATCCACAATCATGAAACTCCAAATCATGGTGTGGACAATGAGGCCATTTTTGTCCCATCATGCCACACTAATAGCACTACATTAGAACAAATTACCGAAGATGGATTCCCACATCCCTGACATCTTTTATTGTGGATGCATTGGTGAAAACTATCACAGTGATGCTAAATTAAGCTTTAATAATTCTTCCATGTTTTCCCTTCTAAAATAATTGGATAACTACTTAGGTCCACTATTTGATTAAAATATGTGATGAGTTCCTAATTTATCATGTCTCCAAAACTACTAATAGGTAACATGTTCACCATCAACCAGATCTCATTTTGAATACCATATTGAATATAGATCTCCTAGGAGATCTCATCACCTAAAAATGATGGTGCAATGTGCTACATGTTGGTGAAATGTTCAGCATAGGCCATCACTGACATGCACTCCAAATTTAGGTGCATTACTTCATGATCTATCACATCCATAAAATATATAGATAGAAATTGATCATGAAAATCATCTGGAATTCCTCCCATGATGTCTCATCATGTTGTGATTCATGCATCATATTATCAAACCAATTCTCGGTTGGTCCACGAAGCATATATGCAGTAAGATTAACCCTTTTATCTGAGTATTTCTAAATATACATAAAAATTTTCTAGACTAACTTGATATAGAACATGGACACATGGGGGCCTCTCTCCCTAATGAATATAGGTGGATGTTTTAGCTATAACACTCTTGTCTTATCATACTCCAATGAAACTATGAGAAAATTCCCTCATTCCATAGATCTCATGACCATCAGGGTGTTTTCATGAAGCTAAACACCCATTTTATCCTTAAAGACAATAGGATGCTTCAGGTCAGATGTTTTTGAAGGCTACTGATTTATAAGCTATTAAAGTTAAACTCAAAGTTGATGATGATCCATTTTCTCTATAATAAAAACACACCCCTTAGAACACTAGCTATAAAAATATGGTCAAAGTCAATTGTTGAAGACAATTATGAACCACTAACTCGAAGTCTCTCTAACCATGGCCTATAGGTGTTTTATAATGACCTAAAATTTCATTTATTTCGTTTATGAGATATAAAAAGTATCTTATATGATTATTAAATAATAGAAAATATATATCATAAAAATAAACATTTAGCTTTAATGAAAAAAATCATGTTCATATATATCCCTGTCAGTCTATTATTATGCATGAAAAATCAAAAAATATCATAAAATGATAGAAGTGTAATTATAGAAAACACAGAACGTCATAAAATCATAAACTCACAGAATATGTGAATCACTCAGGGTGAAATGAAATTAACTGTAACAATCACATAGTTCAAAAATTAATCCACCCTTAGGAACTCATATTTTCCCCAATACATGGGTTAATTGGCCCTAAACACAAGCTCATTACCAAGCCCTGAAACATTTTTGTTTCATTTATAAATTTCTTAAATATTAATCAAATTGAAAAGAAACCCAATGAGTTATAATACCACATTGTAACATCCCCTAATCTATAAAACTCTCACATTTCAAGCAAGGGTGGGTTACAATACCTCTAGCAGGCCTCCTAGTACGCTAGAGGCTTCCGACAAATAAATAGGGTGTGATAAGTATAGTGGGGATACCATACTCATATTTACATAGGTTGAATGAAGTTTAAATAACCATACCATAATAAAAAAAATACATATCAGAGTTTTGAAATAATAGAAATAATGTTATACTTTCAAATGCCAATAATAAAATCCTATCGAATAATCCAATAAATAATAAAGGAATTGTGTAATGATGTGATCGAATGTAACTAAATTTCATGGTATAATGAATAAACTTTTTTTACTATCAATGTTAATAAAATACTACTTTTTCCCGGTCCCAAACCCCATGTTTATCTCATCTCCAAATATCATCCCATCCAATAAAAAACAATGAATAGTAAATTCAGTTTCAATTCACCAATCCATTAACCATATAATCAACTCGGTACAAAATGGAAGACTAAATATTGTATGAGTATAAATATTTAGTTCGACACCACCATGCCTAACTATAATTAGTTTCATAACAAGTGTATTCAATAATTCATTAAAATATATATTTAAAAATTAAAAAATTAAATTAAAACCATAATAACATTCTTGGCTCCATGATGGTAAATCTATGATCATTTATCTCCACCTTTCCAATAAAATAATGATAACCATGGTAAAAATTACCTTCCTTGATTCCATTTTATAATGGCTCTTTATATGTCTCAAAACCATGCCATACAAAACATTATATCAAAGGTATAAACCAAAAAAATCTCTCTCAAAAACCTCAATTTGAGAATTTCAAAAATTAATCAGGGTCATGTCTGTTATATAATTATTTAATAATTGGTTAATTAAAATCCAAGTCTATAATAATTTCAGCTTTGGTCACTGGGCATAGCGCTATATATAATAATTTTATCATGAATTGGTGCATAACCAGATATATAATCGTCTAAGAATGTGTCACTAGGAATAAACTAGTACGTAAACATTTCAGCAAGTAGTAACCCATGCCTTTGCCTCATATAAGAAAATATCAATAAAATATTAACAACACATGTAAAAGAGACAAGGATACCACAGTATCAAATCATCAGGCCCGATGGTCAGTTATGAAAATTCTCATTTATTAATGCATTTATATTTTAAATATCAATTGGTCATAACCAATAAAATGACCCTAATATAAATAAACATTCCATTTCAATTTTACTCTATATCAACAAAACACAAAAAATTCTATTCATCAAAAAAACATATTCTATTAAATAATTTATGTATATCCAAGGTCTCTCTCACCCAAACGGCAGCCACAATCATGGTCAACAGCCAATTGGATACAAAGAGACTCCAATGGATAAAAAATTACACTATTAGATAAATTTATGTGAACATATCTTGGAACATTTTGAATATTGTACATACTAAAAAATATCAAACAATATGGTTATGGTTTAGAACACCTAACTTTACCTGACAAACAACCATCAGTCATAATGGAAAACAAAAATGAAGAAAAAGGTGTTGAAAATCGCATGAAGGGTCTGAGATCAAAACTAAGCATGATAAAAATATAAAATACATAGGGAAAATAGAATACACAACAATATATAGTCATAATGATGGAGAAAATGGAAAACTAGACCAAACCCACTTACCTAGGATTGATAACACAGGGAAGACATCCATAAAAAAGGTTGGAACTCAAAAATCAACAAGAAGGTCCCCTAAGGATGAAATGATGAAGATTAATACGAGATGAAAAAACAATGTTTCAGGATAAATATTAGAATTAATGTTCATGGAAATACATGACATGTCATATAAATATATAAATGTCATGTCATTATTTTTTGGGCATATTCTGAAAGTAACATTTCCTTGGAGGAATATTAAAATTACCCAAATGTTATGTGATGTATAATTCACACACAAGGTTTATCCAATTCAAAACCTGTATTTTTTTTAAACATGTGTCTTGTTGATATTTATATAGCATGTGACTCTGTTGTAGACATTTTTTTAGTTAAATTCATATAAAAACCTCAACCCCATTTAAGGATTCTGAACTTACCATGAAATGTTGGTAAAACATGACACATTTATTCGAAATCTATTAATTTGAACAATCATACATTCATAAACATTAAGTAATTTTCAACAAAAATGACTCTATGTATTTTGAAAAGGTACGACCACTAAAGACAAATTAAAAAATCATATAGTTACATGCCTATAAAAATATAGGATAATAATTTAGTCAAGGTAAATATAATGAACTTATTTTCTCTTAGAGAAATATATTCATGTATGAAGAAGAAAACAAGGGGGATTACAATGTAGTGATTAATTGAACAACTGAGAGATCTATTTGGGAGGTAAAATTCCTTGAAAATATTATTACATTAAATTTATCAAGATTTTTTTTATTATGAATAATGTTAATATTAATGTATATATATATATGTGGTTAGGGTTATCCTCCAGATTTTTCTCGTGATTATAAATTTTTTTACATGGAAGAGTGGTATGTTCCTTATAGTATTGATAATGTGTTCAAATTAATTTCGTAATTGTGGATCTCTAGGGATAGTTAGTAATTTCTAATTTATTAAAATAATTAATGATACTGTAGTGAATTAGGATACACTAGTACATTATGAAGTGTATTTTCCCTATACGTAGCCATGTGTGAGTAAACTATGAAATATTTAATGTTTCTTTTTTTAATGTATTACATTCATATTTCATGATTAATATTTATGATGGTTGGACTAAAAATAAAATAAGATTTTTGGAAGAGGATATTTCATAGATATAATATGATTCTCCTCCTCCACTCAAGGTATATTCCATTGTGCAGGACATGCCCTTTTTGTAAACATCATAAGAAGAAGGAATAATGATGATAAGCCACAAAAACCTATCTTTCCAAAATCATTAAAAAATTTGATTGTTGTCTATGTACACTAGGATATATTTTTTAGATTAACATCATATAATCATGACGTTGTAATTATTGAAAGATAAAAAAATAGACTTTTGAACAAATAAATAATATAAGGAATTTATTATTTATAATATATTCATAACAAATTATACTACCATAGTATGTATACATAAGGCATATGTCATGTTATATGAATGATATTTTTATCTGAAAGTACAGATTTGAGATGATCTAAGTCCACCCACTCTTACAACCCTTCCATATAAAATGGAAAAAATATCACAAGTTGTGATGTCTCTCCTAAAAACATGCCTTGTAGAGCTATTAATTTAATAATTAGTTCTAACTATTCAACATTATGGAAACACGGATAAACATAACTTTATTTCCATGAGATAAATTCCCCAAGAGATGTTAATCTCTAAGAAATTATTTTCTTCCTATTACATGATCATGATTTATTCGAAAGTACCTACATTATAATATTATGTATATGTAAATTGTGATAACATTATAGTCTCGTGGTAAAATACAAATATTGTGTAAAATTTTTTGTATTTGTTTTTCTATTTTTTCTGCATAAAAATCTAAAACTTACTTAAATTATTTATAATTGGAAATTAATTGATATAATATCAATGTATTAATCAATTTTTTCTTAACATTTATCCTTGATTACATTGATATTTATATTACTATTTTAATTTCCCCATAATGTCTTTCAATTCTTGGTTTTACAAGACAACAAATAAATCCATTATAGATCTCAATTATAATTGAATATTTGTAACTACTACATGTTATTGAACATCTAGATTTCTTTGATATTTTCCCATGATTCCTTATATATAAAAAACAAGAAAGATAGTAAATTACTTAGAATATTTGGAAGATCCTATCACCAAAAAATAATGGAATATATTTATTCTCACAATATCCTTAATTTTTATAAAAACAACAACACTGGTAGATTTATTCCATGTAAAATATGGTAACATTAAACTCGTGAATTATTCTACCATATATTTTTCAACACTTTTTCAGAAATATATACCTTGACATGGTTTGGGAAACCATATATTTAAATTTTTTATTTCATGTTACCAATAAGCATGGCATAAAATTTTAAAAATATAGGGATACATATTTCTTTATTAATTTTCATATGAATTTTTAGATCAATATACATTTTCCATATGTTATCAAGATATATAGTAAGTATGACTAGTGAACTCTAATTAAATTTGATAAACATAGGACACATATCTATTAACATTAATAGCATGAACCCTACTCTTATTTTTATTAATAAATAGAACATTACATCTTTCATATTATAATAATGGTATTATTTTATGGGGATTAGAATTAAAATATATATCATCATATCCATTGGTGAATATGTATCATAAAAATAAATGTATTGAATTATATTAAATTGTTTTCTAACTAAACATTTATTATATTTCTTATTTTTACCATTAATTAAAATATATTTTATAACACCTATTATGATGTTCTGGGAATTACATTAGCAATATATTTAACCAATATAGAAACATAGTTTTATAATGATGAATCCATTTCATAATTCCTATAAATAATCCATTTAGATGATTAATTTACATTAAATAATTCCTTATATCATTAGGATTCAATATTCCAAATTTATAATATATCGTATAAAACAATGACTAGATGAATTTTTCTTCGTTTATCATAAATTTCTACATAGTATATGTTTGTGGACCAATGATTTTGAATATATTATTAGGAACTTATTCATATATAATCTTCTTGTATATAATAAACCTCGAATTAAAAATACTTATATTTATCCAACTATTTCAATTCAATATTTACACCACTTTTTTCTGAAATATATACTTTTTATTGAATATAAATCATCTTATCTTGGTCATGATTTATGCAATATGATTTAAAACCATTGAAAATTTATCATTGATTCTGTGAATGTTTCTTGTGGAATCTTTTTTAAAAATGTTATCACAAAAACAAATTTGACATCCTTATATATTAATTTTTAAATTAAAGTAAGTATTTCTTTATTAAAATAATTATGGTATGTGAATGTAATGGTTACTATAAAAATAATAATATTTGAATTGTTAAATTTGAAATATTTATCCCAAAATGATAACAGAATATTCTCAATGCATATTGTTGACCTAATGTTTAAAAACAAGGATTAATTACTCCATTTAAAAATATTGTGACAAATATTTCTATAAGTAGTTGTTATTTTAGAGAAGAAAACAACCATATACATTTAATGATTGATGTGTTATTTGTTAAGATATTCGTTGATTCAATATATTAAAATTATATTTTATCATGTTATATAGATTATCCCATATGTCATTAGCATAATTCATTAATAGCATTTTTTTACTAATCCATTAATTTGATATATTTATTTCTCATTTTGAAGTCAATAAAATATATAAATAAGGATAAATCACCAGTAGATTATAATTGAAATTGTTCACATTCCCCAATGTGTACTAATTAAAAAATAATTGCGGCTCTCTCATCATTACAAGTTTATGGTGTATTGGCCCTTATACCTTATAATTGAAATTGTAAAACACTATTGATTATTTACAAAAAAAAATTATAATCAAATTTCTTGGTTAAATAAGGACATTTTCTTTAGGTTTTACTTGACAAAGTAATATATTTCCAAAATATGGTAAAATATGAATCTTAAAAATTATAATCATAATTGATTTCAAACATCATATATATTTTATTGATTTGTGTATGTGGTATTTTTCAATATTGGTAAAACATATAATATACTATTTATAAACAAAAGATAAAATATAATATTTAAAAAACATTATAATGAGATTTTTTAAAAAAATACTTAGTAAATTATAACAATTTTAAAATTAAAAAATAATTCTACTATGCAATTTTCAAAATTGATATTATTTTAATCGTATAAGTATCCTACTATAACTGTAGACCAAAAATTATCAAATAAACTTATACTATTTTTAGCTTTATTTTCTTATATCATTTTAAACGAATTCTTTAGATACAAATTTTATAAATACCTAAGAAGAGAAAATAGAAAAATTACATGAATTTTTTTTATTAGTAAAGTTAAATCATCTTAAATATTAGTATAAATTTCAACAGAAATTTTCTTCCACTGGAATTTCATGAAACATACAATTTAAAATTTAGGATCTTTGATTCCCTTTTAGACACTCAATTGTTCGATTCATAAAATAAAGCTATGAATGTTCAATTGAATATGTACCTTGATGTTTTATTTTATCAAATTCATTATTCTTGTATACTTTTATGATTGATGGATATTATTTCATTAATTCATTAAGAACATGGTTAACATTAACAATAATATATCTGGGTTGTTTATATATACTAGAAAATTCATTTTTCAACACCCTATTATGAATCATGGAACATTGTTTTCTAACCAATGTTCATTGATTCGTTCTTTTAGAATCTCAATTGATATTTATTGTTCATTTATTTTTAGTGGATATTGTAAAAATACAATAACATTATTCATATATAACTCCAATATTTGGAGCCAATTTTAGGGACTTCCCTCCCAATTCACAAGGAATTTTCCAATCCTAGAGATTTATCTCAAATATCATACTAATGTATTCTTAATAAATATTATGGAAATCATTGTAAGTGGTTATATATATGAATAGTGGATCCATTCTATATTCCTAGTTTTTTAAATAGAGAAGATATTTTAAATTCACCAGCTACATTTTGTGGAGGATTCTACAAGAAATTGGTGGCATAAATCAATTATAAATGGGTAAAAATTATGACTCATGAAAATCGTTAATCAAATATTCCATGACACTCAAGTAATATGTGAAATAGATAATCATTTCCAGGAAACATTACAATGTCATCACATTTATTTTTGAAGGTATTAATAAATTAAATCATTATATATATATTCAACACTAAGGTTAAGCATATAATCATTTTGGATACATAAATGTATCCAACTCATGGTCTAAAGGTGGAGGTTAAAGTGGATAAGCTGATCAAGTAATACATCATTTGTGATATTAAATAACGAAAATTGTTAATTAAAAACATTCATAGAAAAATGAAAATGAATATATTAAAAGTTTTCAGCAATTTTTTAAACAATAATAATAATATATATATATAGAATGAAATTATTTTATTATTAAAAATAT
Source organism: Viscum album (assembly GCA_963277665.1). NCBI lineage: Eukaryota > Viridiplantae > Streptophyta > Magnoliopsida > Santalales > Viscaceae > Viscum > Viscum album. The sequence goes on from OY728156.1 coordinate 326,927,900, forward strand.
ATATATTTATGTATGAAAAAAATCCAAGTCATATCTATCATGGATGGGTATTCCCACTATAATAAGTTCAATATGGCCCTATTTGATGAATAATATATTTCTATAAGAGAACCATGAGATTTTTGTTACCATATAAGACTATTTTATCACTAAAGAATTCTTTGTCCACATATCATTGTGAATTAAACAAAATTTCCAATAATTTTATAAGTATGAATATTGAATCATATGTTCGGGATTTTATTGTTAAGTTATGAAAGCTCAATATCTCTTTTTTTATGGTGTGTTTTTTTCTAAATATCCACAACATAATAGATCAATGAATTTAAAATTGTGTATTCAATGATATTTTTCAGAAAATACTAGGCTTCTTAATTAATCATCGTTATATTGATGTTGATACAGAGAAGACCAAAGTGATACATTAAATACCACTCCAAAGAAATCATAAATAGTTGAGAAGAATTAAAGGGTGACTCATGTGTATAAGATAATTCAATAACAACATACGTAAGAAATTATAATCATTCAAAAAAATAGTAAAAAATGTATAAATGTACCATAGTGATAATGATTGTAAGGATTGTCTTTTTATCCTTATCAGATATATCTCTTATTATCTCATTTTATTCCATGAATGGAAAGGTATAAACATATCCTCTATGAATATGCTCGAGAATAGATTCTGAGTTGTTTTATTTCCCTAATTAATGTTGTGGTATAAAATAATGATGTTTATTACCTCAGTCTCACAATGTTTAAGCATTGGAAAGATATAAAACAATCCTAAAATAGAGACTTTCTTTGATATTTTAGGTCATGATGTGATGTTATTAACAATAGTATCATGTAATTTAGTATATTATAAATATAGTTTGTTTAATTTAAATCCATGAAAATCATATATTGATTAAATGGTTTTCCGTTTGGTTAACATGTTGCAATGGTTTGATATCAGTTTCATCTCCATGAATATAAATAGTAGATAAATATGGGAATATTTATTTGGAAGCACATCCATATATTTTCAAATAGATATTTGATACTTCACCCCTCAATAAAGATGTATTTTTTGTTAATAAAGAATCCAATACATGTGAATTATATTATGTCAATGATTTTCGATGTCTAACAGGGATGAGGATAGATAGAGAGAAAAACAAAAATGATATTGTTTATGTTTTGTTTTAACTAGCCTAGAATAGTAAATCTCCATGTACTCATTCATATTATCCTAAGGTTTCACAAATAACCAATTCGAACATAAATAACTAATCATACAATTTAGATTAAACTTATAAATATTATTCACTCAGTTGGTAAAAAAAGAAAATTCAATATGGAAGATCAAATTATTTATTATGGAAAATGGATTTTATATGCAATGGGTTATTCTTTTACTTTCTATGAAGATAAAAATTATATCTTAGTTCCCCTTCAAACCTATGTTGAGTAATATCATATGATACCAAAATTCCCAGTGGTTCTTTGATGGAACTAGTTTTTAAGGGAATATAAAATTGAAAATATGTGGTTTATTAACAAGGTAATTGGAGTGTATTGACCATCCTAAAGATGAAATCACTCAGTTTGAGAAGGTAGTGTATACTAAAAGTGTTCAAAAATAAAAAAAATAGATGTTATAGATAATAATAATTAAATTGAATATATTTGGAAACAAATTTCTAATCATAATTCAGATTTTGAGGAATGAGAATGATGATTTAAGCTTCTACATAATAAGTGGTGAAATTAATGAATAATAATTATTCATAAATGAATGAAATTGATCATTAAAGATTCTTTTTTATAAAACACATATATTAATAGTTTAATGAAATAACTAGAAGAATCATAAGGAGTGTTGAGAATAAATTGAATTATCCAATCCATAAGAACATTGGTAAAAAAATAATTTGATTTAAATGTTATTTTTTGAATATATTATTAAAAGTTCTACTATGAACAGAACACAATATTTGTTGGATATAAATCCCAATAATTGAGTGTATATCATGAAAAAATGAGACATTCGATGGTGTGGGTATTTTTAAAACCTGTTAAATCCCCCCTGTATTTCCATCCAATGGCTAGTTAGGATACACCATGACATACAGTAATTTTGTAGAAGTATATATAGATGGAGAGGATCCCATATGATAAAATTTGGTATCAATAACATATTCATTAACATAGGAAATAGAATTATTTTATTGGTACTGATTATTTTGATAAAATTTCAATCGTAAATCAATGGATAATTGGTTGATATTGAGTATAAATAATTGAAATTGTAGTTTAATAAGGATTTATTGTAGAAAATTGAATGTTGTTCCATTAAGAAAAAAATAATCCATAATTTATCAAGAAAAAAACTATATACCTCATGTTGAAAATAATGAGGAGGAAACCAAAATTTACTCAATTCAATGTAGAATATCATGTATATAAATGAAGAATAATGAGTTGGAATTCATAGATGAAATGGTTTTTATAGAGACCATGAACAATAGAATATGGATTCATAAAAGTGGGAGCTCCACCAATAATACTAGGAATATAAATTTTTTAAGGAATGTGAATGATCATGATAGTGGAAGAGTAAATTTATAACACGAGAGAGATTTAAAAATCATTAAACGGGAAATGAGGAAGCATTCTAAGAGACTAATTGAATAACACACATGTTCATTATATAGAAGGTCCCTGAAAAAATCTATTGATTAAAATTCAATTTTAAAACACAAAAATTTAAGTCACATTAAATCATTGTGATTATTATTTATAGTTATATATATAAAATGAATAATGATATAATTAATAAATAACTGGAATTTTTTACGAGTGGATAGAAATTGGAATATCGATATCCCAATTGTACAATATAACAATAGTTTCTAGCACTAATGTTTTGACATATGAATCAAAAAATAATATAATGGTTTTAATTTGGAATTTAATGTGAATAAAATTAATTTTTATGATTAAAAATTTGTTTTTTCTATGAATATATTTTATGTGTTTTGTACGTCGATTTTAGATTTAATTTCATCCAAATAAATTAATTGAATCATAAAAAATGATTCAAAATATAGATTCATCACAATTATTATTATAAGGTAATATTTTAAACATATCTTTCATCTATAATGAATACTTATCATGGTAAAAAGTATTGTATCATGGTAAGATTCAAATGAGTTAAAAAGAGAGATAACCTAAGAGATTAGGTATTTATAAAATTCAAAACACATACATATATCTAATTGGATGATTCTAAATCGACCATAATGCTATTATATTATAAAATTAGAAAATTGAGATCATATTTACCTAGGTAATACATATATTATAAAATTATTTTTCATGTATATGTATGTTTCCCACTCACCTATCATATATAAAAAAGCCTTCTCTTCTCACTCTTCAACCCTACTGGGAAACTTTAGTTCAAATTATTCATACCAAAATCATATAAAGTATTTTATCCAAATATTATTTTGATACAAGTCCCACCAAATTTATAGATGATAATGCTCTGTTAAATAATTTTTATTAAATGATGTTGAGTAGCCTGTCATATACACAACAACTTACAAAAAACAAAATTAAGATACTTCAAAATGAAATAATTAAATATTACCAATATATTATAGCCATTAAATTTGAGTTAAATAATATAAGTAACCACCATATAAATATTATATATATTTATAATTAAAACATAATTTAATTATTAAATATATATATGTTCTTAAAAATAGATTTTAGGACCTGTGAGCGCTAACACAGAAAATAATTAATTCCATATTTATAAATATTATTTTTTAAAATTTATTATATACTTAGAATAATTATCCCAAAATTATATAAAAATTTTCATTTAATTATTAGGAATAGAAATAATATTATTAGGATTGATGTTATTTAGCGAAAAATGGTAAATATGTTATTTAAAAAAATCATAACATTTTTGTATTTTTTAAACAAATGAATGAATATATTAAAAAAGTGAATCTAATTTAATAGTAAATATTTATACTGTTATATTATAATATATTTAATTAGTAATCAATACAAATATGGATAAATTATTCTTAGTGGTAAAAAAATCTTTTCTACAAAACAATTTTTCAATAAATTACATTAATTAATTTTAAAGGTAATTTTTGATTATATAGAAATTTGAGTAAATTACATCTAGAAAAAATTTATTTCTAGAACATAAAAATTTTGTTTGACGGGTTACCTATTATGTTTTAATAAATTGATCATTACATTGGGTAAAAACCAGTTACTGATATAAAAAACCAAAATTGTAAAGTGTAAAAATTCATTAATTAAAAACAAAATAAATGATTTAAACATGTTTGAAAATTAATGGTGGAGCATTTATCTAACATATAATAGTCAAAAATTTATTAATTACCAATTTTGGATCCATGGAAAATTGTATTGTTTCATTATATGCATTAAAATATAATTTTTTTTTATAAAGGAGAGTTACACTTCACATGTGAAAGGTAATTACATCCACTACATTTCATAAACCATTGTAAAGAATTATATCTTCTACATATATTCCTCAGATGCTCTTTAAAACACTCCACATGTCCAATAATACATTTTATTTCTAATTACCTACATAAGTGTCCTTGAGGTGATACCGAATTGACAACATCCAATGGGACAAAAAATAAACTCCATGGAAATATCTCTTTTATTTTCTACTTCCACAAACTCATTCCTACAGTATCCAAAAAATAATGATAAAATCATGATGAATAGTATTTTTTAATTTTATTATTCTCATGGAATATCTATTTTATACCTACATAAAAACATTAAAGATATAGTAACATATCTTGGGTTATGTACAGTCTACCAATTCCACAAGTGGCATGGTCTATTTTTTCATAATCATCGATCATTTATTTTTATGCGAAGAATTATAGATAAAAAATATTTTATTACTGAAATTTTTAAAATATAATTCAATTCCATACTCATTTTTCTTTTATGTAAAGAATGTATCATCAATGTGTAAGTTTGGACTACAAACTCTAGGAACATGATGTTTTTAATTTTTGACATAGTATTTTCATCATAGTAAAAATTCCTTCGAATAAAAATGACCAGATTAAATATATAACAAAATATAATCATGCTCTTTTAATAGTTGTATAATTCCTAAATAATCTATTTTATAACTATACACTATAACACCCCAAGCTTCCACGGTACGTTTCCCTTTTAATAATGCAATGACGTACATTGTACGCAACTTCGAGATTCTAACACACCACAACCAATCAAACTAGCCGTTATGAATAGTAATACGTACTCTTTGAAATTTTATAAATTATCTCTCTCAAAATGAACTTCATTTTTGGATTCGGAATATCAAAATTAGCCTAGGGTAAAATTTATGTACTTTTCGGATAACTTTCATATTTTGATGAATAGTGAAGATTACTAAATTTTAATTAAAAAAAAAATTTAATCGAAATAATTAATATTGATAAATTATGAATTTGAGTGGTTTTAAAGTATATTTAGAATATATTTTTACCATTTAATTCAATGTTTGTCATTGGACATAATTTCACAATTAAACCAGCCATAGACAAGTGCCAATCTTTTGATAGTTATTATCACTTAAAAACACGCTTTTTGTTTTAACAACCGGAATTAATTTTAAACTAATTTCTGCCACTTTTGTGTTTTGAATTTGGAAAATTAGATTCCATATTTGGAATCAGGTTGTTCAAATTTTGTAAATAGGTTACTTTTATTTTTAGACATTTTTAATAATTACTTCGGTAAATATTTTATTTACCATGGTTAATGGGTAAATCTGGTAAATAAGGGTTAATAAATAATATTATAATAAAACAAAATTACCCAAAAACGTGTCCTAACCTTATTGGTTGATACATGTCCGACCATGAGCATTTTTGGGTCTGTTTTGGGACCACATGGAGCCACTTGTAAGTGATAGGGACACATTATTTTAATTAAGTTAAAATGAATTCAAAAATGACACATGCATATATCTTTTAGAAAAACAACTATTACATAGGGTTATATATGTTAGATTTTCGACTATAAATATTCATTAGAAAGCTAAAAATATTTCCTACATAATGATATTTTATTTATAATTTTTAGACATTATATAATTTAATTTATTTATGACACAATGGTGATGTAGTAATTACTAAATTAGTGTAAAATTAGAATAATTGATATTATAAATACGCAAATAAATGTAATTTGAGACTTTTTATAAATACCAGTAATTTTATAGGATAATATGAAATGTTAGGATTTATTGAATTAACTTTTTTGGAAGTAATCATTCTGTTATGAGTTTTACAAAAATCAATTATTGAATATTGTCAAAATTGACATAAAAGAGTTTTTTAAAAAAATATTACATTATTAATTGATATTAAATTCCTAGTAGATTATTACGTATAAACAACCTCGGATAATGAAGAGATTGTGAAATTACCCTTACCATGTACTTTTCCTTGGATGGTGTAGGTTAACCTCCTGTATAATGGTGAAATAATTGTTAATAAATTATACAAGAATCATATACATTAATATGATATCATATATGATCTTCTAACATTTATTTGTTAATAATATCTTAGTATTATCGTTGTTTTGGGTGCTAACTTACTCGTTTTCTTTTATATGATTTGTTATGTATGCCATGTTTTTAATGGATAGGTTGTATATTAATCATATCCAGAATGATATCATGTCCTTATATACTATTAATAATCATCAGATGAGAATTATACTTGAATGGGTACGATGGAGAATGAATCTCATCGCGTTTGTGGAGACGGTAGTCCGTACGTACACACGAGCAACAATATCATTATTTTGATATTATAAATAATATATAATTGGATGGTATATCATATATACTGAATCATTATCATGTTAAATTTATTATTTACATGAATTACACATCATTATTATATCCATCCAAATAATAATTTATTGAATAACAATTACACCACGACGTGGATATTGTAAGTCGTACGTACGCACGTATGGTGACAAGTTATTCAAAGGATGGATAGAATACTGAATATGGTTGTACCATATTTATAATAACATCACAGTATATATATGATATTGGAGTTATTATTTTAGATTCGTAATAACAAAGGATAAGGAAGTGGAAGAAGAAAGGAACTTGAAAAAGGGTGGTGAAATCATTACCTCTTCTTTGGGTTCTTCCTTTTGATTTGATCAAAAGGGATCTTAGGTTGGCTTTCTGACTAAAGTAAGGCCTCTAGGATGAAGTGAGGGAATGTTTAGAGAGTAATCGGGCATAGTTTGGCCGAATGAAAAGGCTTTGAAGGTGTGAAGTAATGAGAAGGTGGAGTTCCTTTTTATAAGAGTGGTGAGGGGCACCTTTGGAAAAGCTAGAAATACCATTTTATAATAAATTTATATTCGGTATCTAATGGATCCAAAGTGGATTATTTAAATTTTACGGTGGGGATAGGTCTAAAACCACTCAACCAATAGAATTTAGGCAGGTTTGGGTCATTACAGTAACCTTATCATTAAGTATGTACTCTTAGTTAATTAGTTTCACTTTTACAATGTCTCTTTGTATTTTTATATTACATGGTTAATAAACATACAATATACATCCAAGCGACCCCCAAGTGGTCCATTAATGATACACTTATCATGATATAAGTCTCTTGGCCGAACCATAGCTTTTCAGTAATTTAATATCAATTATTAATATAATATTTGTTTTAAAAACCGTTTTATGTCAATTTTGACACTATTCACTAGTTGATTTTTTTGAAACTCATAAAAGAATGATTACTTCGAAAAAAGGTTATTAAATCATTACAAACATGTCATATTAACCTATAAAATTAGTTTAATTCATAAAAAGTCTCAAATTATATTTATTTGGGTATCTACAATATCAATCATTTTAATTTCTCACTATTATGGTAATTACTGCATCACCATTGTGTCATATATAAATTATATTATTTAATGTCTAAAAATTATAAATAAAATACCATTATGTAGGAAATCGTTTTATATTTCTAATGAATATTTATAGTCGAAAATACAACATATATATCCCTATGTAAAAATTGTTTTTCTAAAAGATATATGCTTCTGTCATTTTTGTATTCATTTTAACTTAATTAAAATAAAGTGTCCCTATCACTTACAGGTGGCGCCATGGGGTCCCAAAATCGACCAAAAGATGTCCATGGTCGTACATGTGTCAACGAATAAGGTTAGGACACATTTTAGGGTAATTTTTTATTATTATAATATTATTTTTATCTCTTATTTACGGGATTTACCCTTTAACCATGGTAAATAAAATATTTAACGAAATAGTTATTCAAAACTTATAAAAATAAAAATTACATAGTTACACAATTTGAACATCCTGATTACAAATATGGAATCCATTTTTCCAAATTCAAAACACAGAAGTGGTAGAAATTAATTTAACATTAATTCTTGTTGTCAAAACAAAAAACGTGTTTTTAAGATATAATAACTATCAAAAGATTGATACTTGTTTATGTTCGGTTTAATTTTGAAATTATGTCCAATGACCAAAATTGTATTAAATGGTAAAAATATATTCTAAATATACTTTAAAACCACTCAAATCCATAATTTATCACTATTAATTATTTTGATTAAAAAAGTTGTTTTTAATTAAAATTTAGTAATTTTCACTATTCATCAAAATATTAAAGTTATCCAAAAAGTACCAAAATTTCACCTTAGGATAAATTCGATACTCCGAATCCAAAAATGAAGTCCATTTTGAGAGATAAAATTTATAAAATTTCAATAAGTAGGTATTACTATTCATATCGGCTAGTTTGATTGGTTGTGGTGTGTTAGAACTCGATGTTGTGTACAACACACGCTATCGCATTATTCAAAGAGAAACGTACCGTAGAAGCTTGGGGTGTTACATTCTCCCATCCTTCAAATAAATTTATCCTCAAAATTTCTAGAATACTACCGCATGAAGAGACTCAGGTGGTTCTTCATCATAAGTTCCTCGGGTTCCCATGTTGCCTCTTCCATCTTATGGTTTCTCCACAAAACTTTTACCAGACGCCTCGTCCGGTTTCTCAGTACTTGTTCTCTCATATCAAGAATATTGACGGGCTCTTCACAATAAGACAGATCAAGTTCCAATTCCAATTCCTCATAGGTGTGTACATGCGTTGGGTCATGCATGTATTTCCTCAATAGATATACGTGGAACACATTGCGAACTTTGGAGATACATGGCGGCATTTACAGCCCAAATTCATTCTAGAATTTCGAAAGGTCCGATGTACCTCGTACTCAATTTACCTTTCTTACCAAAATGTATGAGTCCCTTCCATGGAGATACCTTCAAGAAAACATGATCACCGACTAGAAATTCCAAATCCTTCCTTCGATTATCAGAATAGCTCTTCTGCCTACTTTGAGCTGCTTTGATGTGATTTTGAATTACTTTCACCTTTTCCATCGTTTCCTCTACCAGTTCTGAGCCTACAAGTTTTGTTTCACCAACGTCATCCCAAAAGGTTGGTGTACGACATCTATTTCCATATAACGCTTCATATGGTGCCATCTGAATACTTGAATGTAAGATATTATTATAGGAAAATTCTAACAGAGGTAAATATTGGTCCCAAATACCCGGAATGTCAAGTGAGCAGGATCTCAACATGTCTTCTAAGGTTTGAATAGTTTGTTCTGATTGTCCATCTGTTTTAGATTGGTAGGCAGTGCTCAAATGAAGTTCAGTATCCAGGGATTTCTGAAGACTTTTCCAGAATATTGAATTAAAATGGGGATCACGATCAGAAACAATCGATAGGGGTACTCCATGATGTCTCACAACTTCATCAATATATTGTCTTGCTATACGTTACAGTGGTAGATCTTCTCTTATAGTAAGAAAATGTGCTGACTTGGTAAGTCGATCAACAATAACCCATATTGCATCGTTCCTTCTAGGAGTCTTTGGTATCCTCATGACAAAGTCCATCGTAATATTGTCCCATTTCCACTTCAGTATGGTAAGAGGTTACATGACTCCTCCAGGGTGTTGTCTTCCAGCTTTCACTTGTTGACAAACCATACATCTTGACACAAAATCAGCAATCTCCCTCTTCATATTGTCCCACAAAAAATGTTCCTTCAAATCTCTATACATTTTGGTGCTCCCATGGTGTATATAGAAATTGGAACTATGAGCATCATCCAGCAATTCCCTTTTTATATCAGGTATATCTGGAACACAAAGTCTCTTCCCGAATTTCAAAATTCCATCTTCATACACAAAGTCTCTCAATCTCCCATCATTCACAACATTAATCTTATTTTGAAATTCTTCTTCATCAGTATGAGAACTCTTAATCTTTTCTGGTAAAGATGGTTTGGCACACATTTGAAAAAGAATTGATGTTTCACCTTCCCTGGTTATTCCCATGTCCATATTTTCTAGATCCATCAAAATTGGATCCCTTTCAATTCTCATCACGTTCAAAACTCCATGGTCTTTTCTTCTCAAAGCATCTGCCACCTTGTTTGCTTTCCCCGGGTGGTAGTGTATCATAAAATAATAATCCTTGAGTAATTCAAGTCATATCCCTTGCCTCATGTTGAGTTCTTTTTGTGAGAAAATATACTTCAAACTCTTGTGATCAGTACAAATCTCACATTTTTCACCATAGAGGTAGTGCCTCCATATCTTCAAAGCAAAGATCACAGATTCTAACTCAAGATCATGAGTAGGATAGTTTTGCTCATGAATTTTCAACTATTGTGATGCATAGGAAATAACCCTATCATTTTGCATAAGGACACAACCAAGACCTTTCTTCGATGCATCACTATAAATAACGAACCCATCATTCCCAAATGGTAGAGTCAATATAGGAGCATTGACGAATCTTCTCTTCAGTTCTTCGAAACATTCACTACACTCTTTTGTCCCAACAAATTTAACCCCTTTACGTGTGATCATCATTAATGGGTTTGCCAATCGGGCAAAATTCTAGATGAAATGACGATAATAACCTGCCAAACCAATAAAACTACGTTCCACAGTTATACTCGTAGGTGCTGGCCATTCTTGGATTGCCTTGGTCTTAGAAGGATCAACAGAGATTCCATCTTTAGATACAATATGTCCAAGAAAAGAAATGTCCTAAAGCCAGAATTCACACTTTCTAAACTTCTTATATAATTCATGTCTTCTCAGAGTCTTCAGGATAATGCGCAAGTGATTTTCATGATCTTCGTAGCTTTTGGAGTATACCAAGATATCATCAATAAATACCATCACAAATTCATCGAGATACTCCTTAAAAACTCTATTCATTAGTTCCATGAATATAGAGGGTGCATTAGTCAATCCAAAAGGCATTACTGTAAACTCGTAATGCCCGTACCTGGTTCAAAATGTTGTCATTGGAATGTCTTCCTTCTTCACACACAACTGATGGTATCTAGATCGAAGGTCAATCTTTGAAAAGTACTGAGCTCCATGAAGTTGGTCAAATAAATCATCAATGCGAGGTAGGGGATACTTGTTCTATATTGTTATGGCATTGATCTCCCTATAGTCGATACACAACCTCATAGATCCATATTTCTTTTTAACAAAATGAACATGGGTTCTCCATAGAGAAACACCAGGGTGAATAAATCCCTTATTACTCAATTCCTCTTATTGTTTCTTTAGTTGAAAAAATTCTACAGTGGCCATTCTATAAGGGGTCTTCGATATAGGCCTTGATCCAGGAATTAAATCAATGGAAAACACAACTTCTCATTCTGAAGGATGTCCTAGTAAATCCTCCGGAAATACATCTACATATTCTTTCACAACAGGTACATCCTCTATTTGAACATTCATGTCCTCACCCAAAGTAATTTCATTCTCTTCCTCCCCGATAATTTATTTTAGTTGAGCTACTGGGGGTGGATCTAGATAACAATTAGGTGGTGATGATTCTGCTCTAAAGATAAGGTGTTCCTTATCATCATCATCAAGAATCGTAACCTATTTCTTCTTACAATAAATCTTTGCATCATAGTCTTAAAGCCAGTCCATACCGAGGATTATATCAAACCCAATCATAGGTATGATGATGAGATCAGCAGATAAAGAACATTTATGTGCTCTAATGGGGACTGATTCACAAAACATTGTTGCAATGATACTTCCCTTAGGAGTTTTAACTAACAACTCCCTTGTTAAATCAAATTGGAAATATCTAACTTTCTTTGCAAACTGGGAAGATATGAAACAATGAGATGATCCACAATCAAATAACGCATTTGCTAAACTTGAGGAAACCATTAAATTACCTGCCACCACGTCTTTTGGAGCCTCTACCTCAGCAGTAGTGATAGAAAAAGCTTGGCCTTGATCGCTTGACCTTTTCTGAGGTATGTTCCCTGACGATTAGGACATTCATTTGCATAAGGCCCCATCTCCCTGCAATTGTATCACTGAACATTGGTAGCTTCCTTCTTCCCCTTGCAATCACGAGCTTGGTGGCCTTTTTCACCACACTTGTAACAGACTCCCGTTCCCTTCAAGGAAGTACCTGGGTGTTTCGTACCACATTTACCACAAGATAGATATTAAACCATTCCCTCCTTCCCCTTATTTCCATTCCCAGATTGATTAGTAGATCTCTTCTTCTCTTGCTTTGCTTTAAAGTCATAAGACATAAAGAATTCCTTTTTGGTCTTGATAGCACATGAGACAATGTCTTCGTATGAAGAGAAGGATTGTGATACTAATTCTCGACGGAGAAATGGTTTTAACCCATCAAAGAAGTGATCAATCTTACTTATTGGGTTACGTATATAATCTATAACATAACTTTTTAACCTTGTAAAGTTATCCTCATACTTTATGACATTCTCATCCTATTTTTGTCTCAGACTCAGAAATTGCCTTTCCATATCTGCTCGATGGTCATGAGGAATGTATTTTTCTAAAAACAGATCTTTGAACTCCCTCCATTCCATATTTGATACTTCAACATATTCTTTCGTGTTTTTAATCAATGACCACCATTGATCAGCATCTCTAGTGAGGCGGTAAACTGCCATGAAAACTTTTACCCTTTCACTACTCCCCAAAGCCTGAAATATTTTCTCTAGGGAATTTATCCATTGCTCAACTACTAATTGATTTTTACTCCCATTGAACGTTGGTGTCTTTTTCCTCATGAATCGATCTAACATTGATCCTCCATGTTGCGGATCACGGTGCTCCATACGGGTAAGGTTATTATACATAACCTGAGTGAGTTTTCCCAGTATGGTGATTAGCTGATCGGCACCAGTTGCATCACCAGGTCCACTATAATTATCTTGATGAGGAGGGAAATTCATACATGGAGTGCATGCATTGATACAGTTTCCATTTCTTCTACTAGGAACCATTTCTATACAATGGAATAATCTAGATCAGTTTATGAATCAAAATACATAATTCCATACTTATAAAACACTTAACATAAATTGAACTATTTATGGATATAATCCATAATCATAAAAATGTTTTCTTTTAGGATGTGTAAACTCATAAACCCTCAAATGATTTGTAAATAAAATGAGAGTTATCCAAAGCATATCCCCCGGGAATTTCATAACCAAGAGTGCAGCAAGGTCCATTGTCGTGCTCCAGTTCCCGTTCGAGTCTAGCTCAAAGCGGTGTTTTCGGGTTTTACCCCTAGGTACATCTGTGCCAGAGCCGCCTCTACCTACTCGTATCCAGACAGGGATGTATTGCTCGGAAAACTCACAAAATCTCTACAATACCAAAATTCTATGAAATTTTTCTATACTAATCTTCAAAGTTCATCTTAGGTCTACGTGCTCTAATCAGAGTTTATCTAAATCTAGCTTCCAAGGTTTGTACTAAACTTCCTCTGATACCAACTGTAACACCCCGACCCCAGTTACCTAGAGTCGATGCATTATTACATAACATTGGCATGATCAAAATAAAGATCAAATCTTTAAAGACCGATTGGTTTAGTAGCCATGGAAACACTAGAAATATTCATAAAGTTTTTCATTACATCATGAAGTGAAAAACTACTACATCAACATATTGTCTCGATAGTCCACACTATTATCCTATTATAATATCCCTGCAGGTCATTCATAATTTACTTCTTCACATCTTAGGAAAAATAAAACATAGAAAAGGGGTGAGCTCAAATTCCTAGTAAGGATAACAACATAGCGAAAACATTCATAAATAACAATAACATTTAAGGCAGTGTGTAACTAAAACAAAAGCCTTTTAAACATGAACTTCAATGTAGTATGGAAAAAATAAAATGAAATAATGCCATTTACTTATTCACATGGATATTCTACTAATTGAATAATAACATGCAATATAAATAACCACTTTCATAATGATTGAATGCATAATTCCAGACTATCATAACCTTGTAGCCAAGGCCTCGTGCCAAGACTACAAATAGTATTTTGCCAAGGCCTTGTGCCAGGACACTAGTTTGTCTCATGAGACCTACCGATGCATCGAGGAGCTATAGAAGGATCCACTCGTCACATATTAAGTCAAATGCATCCCCATATGAAAAGTTTTTAACATAACATACACATTCGTTTTAAAACTAGCATACGAAATGTCAATACTTTCACCATAAACCATGAATGGTATAAAAATAGCACATCCACAGTCAAACATATCACAAAACCTTCAATACAATATAGAAGTTTTGTATCATAATAAATCAACTTTAAATAAGCGTAAAATCCATGAATGGATGTTGACATAGATGAAATCAAAACTCTTTTGAGAGAAATATCTCTTTCTATTTTGAAATAATTTAAGAGTCATATATTTATAAAATAAAACATTTTCTTTGAAAATGTTCATATAAGCTTGTAAGGGAATATTAGACGATTTTATAAAGGCGAAAAATAACTGCACCAGCCGTATAAGTTAAAAAAACATTCTTACCTTAATTCTGTCGAAAAGGTTAAAAAGTACTTTGTTTGGAAAACAACGGAAAGATTCCTTTATAAAACTCTTATAAAAATTCAAACTAGGGTATAACTGAATTTAACCCATATTCTTTTAAATATTTGAAATGTTTTGAAATACATTTTTTAAAAACATGGATGTGGATGATAAAGAGATCCCAGTAGATTATTACGTATAAACAACCTCGAATAATGAAGAGATTGTGAAATAACCCTTACCTTTTACTTTTCCTTGGTTGGGGTTGGTTAACCTCCTGTATAATGGTGAAATAATTGTTATCAAATTATACAAGAATCATATACATTAATATGATATCATATATGATCTTTTAACATTGATTTTTTAGTAATATCTTAGTATTATCGTTGTTTCGGGTGTTAACTTACTCGTTTTCTTTTATATGTTTTATTATGTAATCCATGTTTTTAATGGATATTTTGTATCTTAATCATATCCAGAATGATATAAAGTCCATAGATACAATTATTAATCATCAAATGAGAATTATACTTGAATGGATACGACGGAGAATGAATCTCATCGTGTTCGTGGAGACGGTAGTCCGTACGTACGCACGAGCAACAATATCATTCTTTTGATATTAAAATAATATATAATTGGATGGTATATCATATATACAGAATAATTTTTTTGTTAAATTTATTATTTACATGAATTACACATCATTATTATACCAATAGAAATAATAATTTATTGAAAAACAATTACACCACGACGTGGAGACGGTAACCCGTACGTACGCACGTATGGTGACATGTTTTTCAAAGGATGGATAGAATACTGAATATGGTTGTACCATATTTATAATAACATCACAGTATATATATGATACTGGAGTAATTATTTTATAATGGTAATAACAAAGGAAGAGGAAGTGGAAGAAGAAAGGATCTTGAAAAAGGGTGGTGAAATCATTACCTCTTCTTTGGGTTCTTCCTTTTGATCTGATCAAAAGGGCTCTTAGGTTGGCTTTATGACAAAATTAAGGCCTCTAGTATGAAGTTAGGGAATTTTAGAGAGTATTTGGGCAGAGTTTGTTCGAACCAAAAGGATTTGAAGGTGTCATGTAATGAGAAGTTGGAGTTCCCTTTTATAAGAGGGGTGAGGGGAACCTTTGGAAAAGGTAGAAATACTATTTTATAATAAACTCATATTCGGTTTCTAATGGCTCCAAATTGGATTATTTAAAGTTTAAAATGGGTATAGGTCTAAAACCACTCATGCAATAGAATTTAGACTGGTTTGGGTCATTATAGTAACCTTATCATTAAGTATTAACTCTTAGTTAATTAGTTTCACTTTTACAATGTCTCTTTGTATTTTTATATTATATGGTTAATAATCATACTATATACATCCAAGAGACCCCCATGTGGTCCATTAATGATACACCTATCATGATATAAGTCTCTTGGCCGAACCTTAAATTTTTATGAATTTAATATCAATTATTAATATAATATTTGTTTTAAAAACTCTTTTATGTCAATTTTGACAGTATTCAATAGTTGATTTTTTTGAAACTCATAACAGAATGTTTAATTCGAAAAAAGTTTATTAAATCATTACTAACATGTCATATTAACCTATAAAATTAGTTTAGTTCATAAAAAGTCTCAAATTATATTTATTTGGGTATCTACAATATCCATAATTTTAATTTTTCACTACCATGGTAATTACTGCATCACCATTGTGTCATATATAAATTAAATTATATAATGTATAAAAATTATAAATAAACAACCATTATGTAGGAAATAGTTTTATCTTTCTAATGAATATTTATAGTCGAAAATAAAACATATATAACCCTATGTAAAAATTGTTTTTCTAAAAGATATATGCTTGTGTCATTTTTGTATTCATTTTAACTTAATTAAAATAAAGTGTCCCTATCACTTACAAGTGGCACCATGGAATCCCAAAATCGACCCAAAGATGCCCATGGTCGAACATGTATCAAAAAATAAGGTTAGGACACGTTTTAGGGTAATTTGTTATTATTATAATATTATTTTTAACCCTTATTTACTGGATTTACCCTTTAACCATGGTAAATAAAATATTTACCGAAGTAATTATTCAAAATGTCTAAAAATTAAAGTTACCTATTTACACAATTTGAACATCCTGATTACAAATATGGAATACATTTTTCTAAATTCAAAACACATAAGTGGCAGAAATTAATTTAAAATTAATTCTCGCTGTCAAAACAGAAAACCTGTTTTTAAGATAAAATAACTATCAAAAGATTGATACTTGTTCATGTTCAGTTTAATTGTGAAATTACGTCCAATGACCAACATTTTATTAAATGGTAAAAATAAATTCTAAATATACTTTAAAACCACTCAAATTCGTAATTTATCACTCTTAATTATTTTTATTTAAAAAGTAGTTTTTAATTAATATTTAGTAATTTTCACTATTCATCAAAATATTAAAGTTATCCAACAAGTACGAAAATTTCACCTTAGGATAAATTCGATACTTTGAAACCAAAAATGAAGTCCATTTTGAGAGATAAAATTTATAAAATTTCAAAAATTAGGTATTACTATTCATAATGGCTAGTTTGATTGGTTGTGGTGTGTTAGAACTTGATGTTGCGTACAACACACATTATCGCGTTATTTAAAGAGAAATGTACCGTAGATGATTGGTGTGTTAAAACCCATGTTTCTTTTCATTGTGTAATGTACTTTAATTAATGTATATTTACATCATCATTGTGTGATCCTTCTTTCATGGGTGTATGTTTTGTATGTTACCAAATCAATAAGGGAATTTGAAATTTCAATTTCCCCTCATTTGGCTTTACGCATACTTAATTGATTATTTTACTCCAAGATTATGTGTAGAATCAATATTCATTTGATTATGTCATAATTTCCTCTCCCCTTTCTGAGGATATACTTTTTATTCACATAATCACTCCATTTATAAATTCTCAATTCATCGGTATGATCTTGATAAGAGTAATTTTTACTCAATCTCGATTTGTTGAGATAAACATCCAATTATATGGTGTTGTTTTTAAAGGAATATGTGTGAATGTCCGTTTATTTTTTTACACAGAATATCGAATCATATTTAGTTTATTTATATTTTTCACACACAATTATGTCGTTGATTTACCCTTAACCTAAGGATACAACCATTATGAGATATTTCATCTCAATTTACATTCCATTGAAACTTTTTTGTTGTTATGCACCAAATCACTTTTATGTGGTGTATATAATGTACTTTAACATAGTATATCATGAATCCCTTTATTCTCATGATATTACAATGTTTTGATTATCTCAATTATTTGTCTTCAAGTGTCTCTCTTTTGGTTAGAAACTCTAACTAAAATACCATTTTTAAATGTTTTAAAGACTTATTCTTCTAAATCTTGCTCATTAATGTCCATGTTTTAAAAATGGTTTAAAGGATTTATTTATATGGACATTAAAGTTTTAAAATTAAAAATACTTTTAAAAGTTTCAAAGTTGTATGGGACACTTTGATTCAAATATCTATTTTTAAATGGCTTCATGAAAAATAGTGTGCCTTTTAAAGGATTTAAAGAAAAAGGGGGATATTTATCTCAAAAAGTTTTGATGATTATTTTCATCTATGGAAATATCCTTCATTATTCTCTATTGAGGTTAATATGATACAATAAAATATACCATATTTTATTGAATGAGTTATGTTTGACTGTGGATGTGCTATTTTTATACCATTCATGGTTTGTGGATAAGTATTGACATTTTGTATGCTATTTGTAATACGAATTCTTATGTTATGTTTCAAAATTTTCATATGAGGAATGCATTGGACTTAGTAAGTGACGGGTGGAGCCCGCTATAGCTCCTCGATGCATCGGTAGGTCTCATGAGACAAACTAGTGTCTTGGCACAAGGCCTTGGAAGAATCTTATTTGTAGTCTTGGCAAGAGGCCTTGTCTATGTGGTTATGATAGTCTGGCATTATGCATTCCATCATTATGAAAGTGGTTATTGATATTTCATGTGATTTTTTGACTAGTAGAATATCCATGTGAATAAGTAAATGGCATTATTTCATTTTATTTTTTCCATACTAAGTTGAAGTTGAAGTTTAAAAGGTTTTTGTTTTAGTTATACATTGCCTTATGTGTTTATGCTTATCTATTAAAGCTTATTCAATAGTGTTATCCTTAGTGAGCATTTGAGCTCACCCCTTTCAATTTTTTATTTTTCCCAGGATTGTGAAGAAGTAAATTATGAATGACCTACAGGGATAGTATGAGTGTGGACTATGGAGACTATGTTGTTGTAGTTTTCATTTTATGATGTAATGTAAGCTTTATTAATGTATCTAGTTATTCCAAGGCTACAAAACTAATCGGTCTCTCAAGACTTGATCTTTCTTGTGATCATTCCAATGTTATGTAATAATGTACTGACTCTGGGTAACTATGGTCGGGGTGTTACAGTTGGTATCAGAGAAAGATTA
This sequence comes from Viscum album, assembly GCA_963277665.1. NCBI lineage: Eukaryota > Viridiplantae > Streptophyta > Magnoliopsida > Santalales > Viscaceae > Viscum > Viscum album. Next base: position 326,947,500 of record OY728156.1, read on the forward strand.
GTACAAACCTTGGAAACTAGATTTAGATAAACTCTGATTAGAACACATAGTCCTAAGATGAACATTGATGATCAGTATAGAAGAACTTCCTAGAATTTTGGTATTGTAGAGATTTTGTGAGTTTTCCAAGAAATACATCCCTGTCTGGATACGAGCAGGTAGAGGTGGCTCTGGCATAGATGTACCTAGGGGTAAAACCCGAAAACACCGCTTTGAGCTAGACTCGAATGGGAACTGGTGCACGACAATGGCCCTTGCTGCACTTTTGGTTACGACACTCCCGAGGGATATGCTTAGGATAATTTTCATTTTATTTACAAACCGATTTGAATTATTATATATATAATATGAGAGTTAATGAACATCGTTAATCCTAATGTGTTTCAAATTGAGAATATGGTGACATGTTAATCTCTAAATGATTTTATGACTACTGTTACTCACACAATGCTTTCTAGTTTTATTCAATGGCTGGATTCCAAGGAAGTCATAGTGACTTTGAGAATGATGTACAAGGTGGTAACAGTGGTGGAAATGAGAAAAAAATGGAATGTTGATAGGCGTAAAAGATATCGTCTTTATTCCAAATCAATTGTCCAAAAATATGATCAACAATATATGTATTAACCAATTGTCGGACTCATCAAAGAAGAGAAAGGTGATGAATGATAACAGCTCCAGTAGTGGAGACCATGGAGAACGAAATCCTCAATTTCCATCATGCAGGAAATATGGAAGGAGACACCCAAGAATGTGTCTCAATGGTACAAAGAATTTCTTTACGTGCGGGAAGGGAGGACATAAAGTGAAGAATTTCCGATGAAAAATGAAGAGTACTATGGAAGAAGATAAAATGGTCCCAAGAATCTATTTACAGTCATTTTCCGTAAATGTAGGGGACCTGGCCATTACTTGAGTGAATGCCCTATTCTATAGGATATTTTCTTGGTCAAAGAAGAAGCTATGTGGAAATAAATGACTGGGGAAATGTTTAAAAATTATTATTGCTCCTTGTTGATGGGTTTACTTTGGAATAATTTTCTATTGTATTTTTAACCCTGTAGTTTTCCATGTGAGAATGATATTTGAGGAATAATTATATTTTCTCTTGGGGATGTAGTTATAAATAACCATTTGGTTTTATATGATTGTTGGGTTTGAGGTAATTATAAGTTATCATAATTTGGGATGAAAATTCAAGGTATTAGAAAAGATTTGTGGTTAAGTTTTGTTATGTTTATTTTGAGGAATTTATCTCATTTTTTGTAATGTTATAAAATATAGTTTTTGAAAAATGACAACATGCAGACCGTGTGACAACCCATCGCATCGGACAAAGCTGTGGGAATCGAACCCACAACCAAATTGTGATTGGGATTTATCGCCTACCACTGGACTATGTGAAGTCCCTGGTTAGTGTAAATATTATTTTTAGTTAAATGATTTTATTGATCAATAATAATTTGATTTGGGATCCTATGTCTTTTCAAATGAATACCCTTAGTATAGGAAAATGATTTGGTGATTAAGTGATAGATGTTATCTGGGAAGTTGTTTTCTTTGTTGTGAACACTATATGCCCAAGGAAAATAGAATAGTATGTGATTTCATTTGAGGAGTAATGGTGGATTTTTATCTATGTTTTTATTGTGGATTAATAGTGATTTGGGTTGTTTATGGAAATGATTAGGTTAATTACTTTTGAGTATGTGACTTTAAGAGTAATTAATGTCATTCGGAGAAACAATTTAACATGGATGACTACATTCTTATATGTTTTGAGTTTAAATATTAGTTTGGATTATATTGGAGGATTTTAAGGACAATTGATTATTGAATGGTATTTACTTAACTTTGGGGTATTGATGGTTTAATTTTAGAAATTAAGATTAGTGTTTTTTTCTATAATGAAATATCCATTTGGGGGGTCATCAGATATAATACTAACCATTTTGGTTTTGATTAATCTTTAAAGACAATTTGAATATATAGTTTGTCCTACATGGATCATGTATTTCTATAGAAGTTTATTGTAGCTCTTCCATTGTGACCAAGTCTACTTGAATACTCATTGTTCAAAAAAAATGAGTTAGTGGTAAAAAGGTATTAAAGAATGAAACTATACTTAAAAAGTAAGTATATATCTTTATGTTCTTAGTCAATATCATAAATGAATTCCTCATCCTTATGTAATGTAACTTAAAACAAAAAAATGATGTCTGTTTACTTTTCCTACTAGGAGACTAAGGACCGTTTGTTCCAACACATGTTTGTGATTTTCTTATTATTAAAATTATTCTGAACATGTTTTCTATCCCTCTCCATCTGAACTGAAAACTTAGTTTTTCATCCATATCCATGTTTTCCTACATGGAATCCTAGTGTGGGCTATCTTGGATAACCTTTATACCTCTCTTCCTTTCTTTTAAAATGATAGTTTTATTGACTCTTTTTCCGATGTGGGACTTTCCATTATATTATCAAGATCAATTTTAAAAAAAATTGTGAGGACACAATTTATTGAAGGAGGGGAGAATGTAACACCCCAAGCTTCCACAGTATGTTTCCCTTTGAATAATGTAATGGTGTGCATTGTACGCAACTTCAAGATTCTAACACACCACAACCAATCAAACTAGCCATTATGAGAAGTAATACCTACTTTTTGAAATTTTATAAATTATATCTTTCAAAATGGACGTCATTTTTGGTTTAGTAATATCAAAATTATCCTGGGGTGAAATTTTGGTACTTTTCGGATAACTTTCATATTTTGATGAATAGTGAAAATTACTAAATTTTAATTAAAAACAAATTTTTTAATCGAAATAATTAATATTGATAAATTATGAATTTCAGTGGTTTTAAAGTATATTTAGAATATATTTTTACCATTTAATTTAATTTTTGTCATTGGACATAATTTCACAATTAAACCAGACATAAACAAGTGCCAACCTTTTGATAGTTATTATCTCTTAAAAACATGCTTTATATTTTAACAGCGGGAATTAATTTGAAATTAATTTCTGCCACATCTGTGTTTTGAATTTGGAAAAATGGATTCCATATTTGGAATCAGGATGTTCAAATTGTTTAAATAGGTAACTTTAATTTTAAGACATTTTTAATAATTACTTCAGTAAATATTTTATTTACCATTGTTAAAGGGTAAATCCGGTAAATAAGGGTTAAAAAATAAAATTACAATAATAACAAATTACGCTAAAACGTGTCCTAACCTTATTGGTTGATACATGTCCGACCATGAGCATCTTTGGGTCAATTTTGGGACCCCATGGAGCCACTTGTAAGTGATAGAGACACTTTATTTTAATTATGTAAAAATGAATACAAAAATGACACATGCATATATATTTTAGAAAAACAATTGTTAAATAGGGTTATATATGTTGGTTTTTAGACTATAAATATTCCTTAGAAATATAAAAATATTTCTTACATAATGATATTTTATTTAAATTTTTTACACATTATATAATTTAATTTATTTATGACACAATGATGATGTACTAATTACTAATTTAATGACAAATTAGAATAATTGATATTATAAATACCCAAATAAATGTAATTTGAGAATTTTTATAAATAATAATAATTTTATAGGATAATATTACATGTTAGGATTGATTTAATTAACTTATTTTTAAGTAATAATCCAGTTATGATTTTTTAAAAAATCAATTATTGAATAGTGTCAAAATTGACATAAAAGAGTTTTTAAAAAAATATTATATTCTTAATTGATATTAAATTCCTAAAAATCTAAGGTTCATCCAAGAGAATTATATAATGATATATTTATCATTAATGGACCACTTTGGGGGTCTATTGTATGTATATAGTAAGTTAATTAACCATATAATATAAAAATACAAAGAGACATTGTAAAAGTGAAACTAATTAAATAAGAGTTAATACTTAAAGATAAGGTTAATATAGTAAGCCAAACCTGTCTAAATACTATTGGTTGAGTTTTTTTCGACCTATCATCACCTTAACCTTTAAATAACCCACTTTGGAGCCATTATAAAACGAATATGAATTTATTATAAAATAATATTTCTAGCTTTTCCAAAGGTGCCTCTCACCCCTCTTATAAAGGGGCACTACCCTTCTCATTAATTGACACCTTCAAAGCCTTCTGGTTCGGCCAGACCCTACCCAAATACTCTCTCAACTTCCCTCACTACAACCTAGAGGCCTTAGTTTGATCAGAAAGCCAACCTATGGATCCCTTTTGATCAAATCAAAAGGAAGAACACAAAGAAGAGGTAATAATTTCACCACCCCTTTTCAAGTTCCTTTCTTCTTCTACTTCTTCTTTCTATGTTATTTCTATTATAATAACTCCAGTATCTTATATATACTATGATTTTATTATAAATATGGGACAATAATATTCTGTATTCTTTCCATCCTTTGAATAGCATGTCACCATACGTGCATACGTACGACATACCATCTCCACGTCGTGGTATAATTGTCATTCAATAAATTATTATTTGGATGGGTATAATAATGATGTTTAATTTATTTAAATAACAAAAATAACATTATAATTATTCTGTCTATATGGTATACCATCCAAGTATATATTATTTTAACATCAAAAGAATGATATTGTCGCTCGTGCGTACGTACGGACTACCGTCTCCACGAATGCGATGAGATTCATTCTCCATCGTATCCATTCAAGTATAATGCTCATTTGATGATTAAAAATAATGTTATGGACTTTATGTAATTATGGATATGAATAAGATACAACCTATCTATAACAAACAGAGCTTACGTAACAAAGAATATAAAGGAAAATGAGTAAGTTAACACCAGAGATGACGATAATACTATGATATTATTAACATATCAATGTTAAAAGATCATATATGATATCATGTTAATGTAAATTAATCTTTTATAATTCAATAAAAATTATTTAACCGTTATACAGGAGGTTATCCTACCATCTACCAAGGAAAAAGTATAAAGTAAGGGATTTTCTTATCTCACTTTCAATTCCGTGAGATTTCCATTGTTCGCCACTGATTTATTGAAAGTGGTGTATTGTGTACTGACATTTGATATATATTATCATGATTCTCTTTATATTCATGTTATTCTGTAAATAATTTGGTTGTTATAAACTTTTGGTCATACGACTCAGTTGATTACAACGTGGTAAGGTATTTTCTTATCTCACTTTCAATTTCGTGAGATTTCCATTGTTCGCCACTAATTTATTGAATGTGGTGTATTTTGTACTACCATTCGATATATATTATCATGATTCACTTTATATTCATGTTATTCTGTAAATCGTTTGGTGGTTATTAACTTTTGGCCATACGACTCAGTTGATTACAACGTGGTAAGGGGTTTCTTATCTCACTTTTAATTCCATGAGAATTCCATTGTTCACCACTTATTTATTACATGTGCTGAGTGTACTGCCCATGTTTGTATTCATTGTGTAATATACTTTAATTAAGTTATATTTAAATCATCATTGTGTGATCCTTCTTTCCTGGGTGTATGTTTTTTATGTTACCAAATCAATAAGGTAATTTGAAATTTCAATTTCCACTCATTCGGCTTTACGCATACTTCATTGATTATTTTACTCCAAGATTATGTGTAGAATCACTAATCATTTTATTATGTCATAATTTCCACTCCCCTTTATATGGATATACTTTTTATACACATAATCACTCCATTGATAAATTCTCAAGTCATCGGTATGAACTTGATAAGAGTAATTTTTACTCAATCTCGATTTGTTGATATAAACCTCCATTTCTTTGGTGTTGTTTTTACAGGAATATGTGTGAATGTCCTTTTATTTTTTTACACTGAATATCCAATAATATTTGGAGTATTTATATTTGTCACACATAATTATGTCGTTGATTTATCCTTAACCTAATGATACAACCATTATGATAGATTTCATCTCAATTTACATTCCATTGAGACTTCTTTGTTGTTATACACCAAATCATATTTATGTGGTGTATATAATGCACTTTGACATAGTATATCATGAATCCCTTTATTCTCCTAATATTAAAAAGTTTTTATTACCTCAATTATCTGTATTCAAGTGTCTCTCTTTTGGTTAGAAACTCTAACTAAAATACCATTTTAAATGGTTTAAAGACTTATTCTTATAAATCTTTCTCATTAATGTATGTGTTTTAAAAATGGTTTTAAGGATTTATTTATATGGACATTAATGTATAAAAATTAAAACTCCTTTTAAAAGTTTCAATGTGGTATGGGACACTTTGATTCAAAAATCTATTTTTAAATGGCTTCTTGACAAATAGTGTGACTTTTAAAGGATTTCAAGAAAAAGGGGGATATTTATCTCAAATAGTTTTGATGATTATTTTGAAATATGTCAATATCCATCATTATTCTATATTGAGGTTAATATGATACAATACAATATCCCATATTGTATTGAATGAGTTATGTTTGACTGTGGATGTGCTATTTTTATACCATTCATGGTTTGTGGATAAGTATTGACATTTTGTATGCTAGTTTTAATAAGAATTTTTATGTTATGTTTCAAACTTTTCATATGAGGAATGCATTGGACATAGTAAGTGATGGTTGGAGCTCGCTATAGCTCCTCGATGCATCGGTAGGTCTCATGAGACAAACTAGTGTCTTGGCACAAGGCCTTGTCAAAATCTTATTTCTAATCTTGGCCACAGGCCTTGGCTATGTGGTTATGATAGTCTGGCATTATGCATTCCATCATTATAAAAGTGGTTATTGATATTGCATGTGATTGTTTGACTAGTATAATATCCATGTGAATAAGTAAATGGAATTATTTCATTTTATTTTTTCCATACTATGTTGAAGTTGAAGTTTAAAAGGCTTTTGTTTTAGATATAAATTCCCTTAAGTGTTTATGCTTATCTATTAAAGCTTCTGCAATATTTTTTTCCTTACTGAGCATTTGAGCTCACCCCTTTCAATGTTTTATTTTTCCCAGGATTGTGAAGATGTAAATTATGAATGACCTGCAGGGATAGTATGTGTGTGGACTATGGAGACTATGTTGTTGTAGTTTTCATTTTATGATGTAATGTTAACTTTATTAATGTATCTAGTTATTCCAAGGCTACTAAACTAATCGGTCTTTCAAGACTTGATCTTTATTTTGATCATGCCAATTTTATGTAATAATTCACTGACTTTGGGTAACTGGGGTCGGGCCGTTACATACACACCCACAAAGTATAGTTTTCCCTTGTTTGGGCCACTTTAATCACCAGCATCAACCATGATACTAGTTTCTATATTGGATAAAAAGGGAGACATAACTAATGGTGTTATTATACATTAATAAGAAAATAGTTTCATATTAATTCATATATTATATATAATGATTTTATTATTGTAATTCATTTTTCATTAAAATAACAAAACAACATTTTCACTCACATATTCATTGCAAATCAAAAAAAATACTTATGAAATTTAAATAGAATACTCTAAATAATTATAATACATCTATTATTTTTCTTATAACACTATAAAAAGGATTAAAACTTTTTATATAAATAATAATCAACACTAAAATTACAAATCTAGTACTAAAAACAATTTAAACTAATAACATATTATCATGAAAATAAAATAAAATTAAGAAATAAATTTGTAATAAAGGATTATAATTGAATTTGTTAATATTTTATAATGTTAAATATGGTAATTAAATAGATATTTAATATTGTTATCTTAATTATACAAGAGGTAATAGAGTTTTGGACAAAATCGGATTTAAGGTAATGATTTTTCCATGAATCAATTTCTTATCTAAAGTAATAGTGCATAAATTTCGACTATGATGATAAATAGAAAGTTTTCTACAGTTTTATAATTTTATTATAATAAAATGACATATTAATTCCATGGAATTGCATTTATGTACTTATTTCATCTTAAAAGATGATGTAGTTGAGAATAATTCTCATTCCCTCCAAATATGCAGTTTTCTTTTATGTCAATATTCTTCTTGCTAGTGTCATATTTCCCTATTTTAAAATCCAAATATGTTTTATTTATATAAATTATAAATATTATGTTTATATATTTTTAAATTAAATTTTTATTTTTGTTTTTATGTTAATAATTTAGATAAATGTTTTCTCGAAATATTCAAATGTATTTATAATTTAATTTCAAATTTTTATCTACCACTGCACATTTCCCATGTAAAAACCTTTGGTATTTTTCAAGGCTCAATTTTTTAGATTAAATATAATGTGGTTATTATTGAATATATTTAACATTATTATATTATATTTTGGAACATGATGTTTAATTTCATCTTTTTACAATTATGATATAAAATGTTTTACAAAATAAATTTTTATAGATTTTCTTAAATTTTGAACTTTAAAAGATCTAAATACTATTTAGTTATGTTTTATGAATCAACCAAAAATTTCCATTTAATTATATATATTTGGCGACTGAATTATTGGTATCAACCAATATAATTCTTTATTTTTGTATTTGTGATATCATTTTGAATTAATACAAACCCATTTCTGTTCCATGGGTTCTATATAATATGAAAATTGATTGGTATGTTGTGGAAAACATGTGTTTGGAAGACTGATGGGTGGGGACCTATATTTAAATCCTATTTATTATTTATTTATATATATCTAATTGAATTAATAAATTAAGTGTTTAATTTTTTTCACAACATGAAGCGTGAAGATTTTTTTTTCATAACTAGAAGTGTGAAAAAAATAATGACAACACAAATCCTGGAAATTTTGATTTTTTCCCAATTTTTTAATTTTTATATTATTATTTTTGTGCTAAATATATATATTTTGAAATATCTCTTTTCAATATTATATTTTCATTCTATAATTAAATCATTATTCTCCATATAAAAAGATTATTATTCATAAACCAATAATCTATCTATGTTGAATATTTTGAAATTACACGCCACACAACCATGAATCTATGAAAAATTATATGGTACTATTTTATTTAAATAAGTCATTTCTCAGAAGATGATTTTTTTTCTTGAGAATATAATTGATCCCTTTTATGAAATTATGATAACTTTTCAATTACTAAGGTTTTGAGAATATCCTTTTCTTATGTTACAATTCCCTAGGTTATGAAGATGATTATTACTAATGAGAACTCTACAAAAAAAGTCTATTATGTATTGATTATGGTTGAATATTCACATGTTTTGTAAAATATGATCTATAAATAGTTATTTCGCAAATACACTAAACATTCCATTCATGGGATTGTTAAATGATTAAAGAGTTCCAATGTTTCTATTATGGGAATGATGTAAAATAGATATATGTTTATATTGGGAGGTAATAGTTTGTATCTCAGATATGTTTAGTTATTTTTTGTTGATTAGTTTAGCAATAGTGTGGAAAAAAGTGAGTTAACATTTATAAACATCATTGGGATTGGTCTAGGGGTTTTTTATAAGTGTAGGAGTACATATTAATTTTTTTGTAATGAAGATTTTATGTCGTTTTCAAGAAAAAACATCCACATACGGATACTAGATTGTGGATACCGTTTTTTATAGATTCACTAAGGGGTAATATAATGGAAATGGTTGGTTGAGTATAAAGTACACATTCACTCTCGTGCATGAAGAGTGGTCCTATTACTACACACCTGGATAGACACTCATAGGGAATATGTTTTTGGGATTCACATAGTCCATATAAAGTATTAGGAAGGATTATAGTATATCAATATGGAATAGTAAGATGACCACATAGGAAATAGAAAATGAATTACCTAGATTGAAACCTAGAAATATATATTTTGTATTGCATTTACCATTTATAATTTTTAATTTTTATACTTATAATTATATGTTTGAGATTAATTATTTCTAGCCATAAAATCTATCTATTTAAGAAATGAATGGACAAAGAAAAAAAATGTTAAAAATGGACATGATTGGATATAATATTATTATACCACTGAGTAGAAAAATAGGTTGGAAGTAGGACAATAGAACCATCGGTCAAATCTCACTAAAATATCACTAGATTTTAATAATAATGAAAACCACGTTGGCCATCCAAACACAACAAGGATGAAATATCCCTAAATTTAGGATTTCTCAAGAAAATATAAAATCACCATCAGTGGATATTTTAATCCACATATTTCAGAAAAATGTACCAATGTGACATAAAATTTATTTTATATTATCTACTGCTTGAAAAATTCGATGGTTTTGCAAACTATTTATCATTTGATTGGTGAGTTCGATAAATAGCAGAATATCAAAATGATTATAACTAAAATTGGGGAATTATTATCATTGTAATGTTTGAAATTTATAAAAGTATTCTTCAACAATTATTTTACTAAAATACATTGAACCAATATTTGTAGATATTTATTGATGTTGAATCAAAATTTGGATGAATCTGTAAACACATATGAAGAATAATCTACGAGGCATGTAGTATATCGATATGGTTTTCTCTCTAACCCTAAGAGTAATATAATTCAGATATTTATTTCATTACCTCCAAGTATTTTAAAGGAACTATCTATAAATGACATTGGATTCAAAAAAAGTGGTATTTATATTGGAACAAAATCTGGAGATGGAACCATGAAAATATCATTATTCTAGATAATGAAAAAGGAATGTGGAGTATTAAAGGTAAAAGATGATAAATAATCCAAGGGGGTGAATTTGTAGGTCTAAACTCATTTCAATTAGCTTCATTAATAGTGAATTTGAATATGTTGAATACTGCGTTGATGGAGGATCATGGGGAGTAGAATCACGGATGCGTATCACTGGAGGTGATCGCAAGAAAAAAATTATAGAAGCAGCGTGATATTTGTTTCTTCACTATTCTAATGAAATAAAACACACACAACAGACATATTTATACTAGTAAAATCTCCCACCATCCCAGACCATAAAAGAGATAAGTAAACGTCTACAGAGTAGGATCCACCCAATCTTGATTTTCCAAGCAGCCTTCATTGAAGATCTCCAAGCCTCCATTGCTACAGTGGATGTTTGGCACCATCCATGGAATATGAGTTTAATATCCAACATCCCCCCTTAAAATCATTTTCCATGTGACCCTAGATTTTGAATCATATCTGGGTGGTTGTCCAACTGGTGCAATGACTTCACCATATTCAAAGCCTTCATTTTTCGTGTAGTCTATGGTTGTGTCGCTGAGATAAATTTCCACATCTCTCACTTTCTTCCCCATTTCATCAGTTTTAGCTTCCTCAAATCTAATTGAGTCGAATGTTTCCAAGAGACAATACAAATTTACATACTCCTCAGTTAGTTCTGTTCTCCCATATATATCTGCCAGGCATCCAATGTTTTGAAGATGTATATGAGAGAGTTCGCGTTCGATGTATTCAGATGTCAGAGTATGTGATGATGGCATCAGCAGTTCTTCAGTTCTTCGTTCATCCAATGGTACTTATTCAACTATTTCTTCATCTTGTAAAGTGACTCATACCTCTCTGGAATCATCTTCTTGATTCCACTTCCATGTCTTCTTTTCATCGAAGATAATGTCCCTGCTGAATATAATCTTCTTCGTGATGGGATTATACAGACGATATCCCATTGCTCAATCTCTTTATCCCATAAGGACACAATTAATTCCTTTTGCCTTGAGCTTTGTCGATTTTGCCTCCAGGATCCTGGCGTAGGCAATAGAACCAAAATCTCTACGATGACTCACAGTTGGGTTGTGAGTACTCCAGGCTTCATGCGGCATCATTGCTTCATGTTTGTTTGTTGGGAATCTATTGAGTAGATACACTACACACAAATCCACTTCAACCAAGATGTTCAAAAGGTCATTCCTCTGGTAGAACGAAAGTGGGACTGCAAGGTGAAATATAACATTTATCATGGCCTTGATGAAACGACTTTTGAAATAATCGCTTCATCGAAATCATCAAAGTTTTTCTTTGATAATCTTTTAAAAGCATTCCATGGTGCCGAAAAAGTGAAGCAGATTCGACTTCAATATCTGCGAGGTGAGTTTGAATCCCTATTTTTGAAAACTTCTGAAACTATTGTCGAGTATCATACTCGTATAATGGTTGTTGTAAACCAACTGCAAAGAAATGGAGAAGATATTGCTGACATATCGGTATGTGATAAAATTTTGTGATCCCTTGATCCAAAATTTTATTACATAGTCGTTTCCCTAGAAGAAACAAAGGACCTAGAGATGATCACAATAGAAGAACTCATGGGGTCTCTTCAAGCTCAAAAATTGAAGTTGAACCATCTAAGTGATACCAATGGAGTGGAACATTCCCTATAATCAAAGTTGTACATTAAAAACATTGAAAATAAGCAAGGGGGACATCTCAAAGAACCCGAGGCAGAGGATTCTGTGGACAACAATTTAATCCAAGAAGAGGAGGACGAGGAGGGCGTTGTGGAAGAAGACCAAATCGAGGAGTCTGTGAATATCAAACCTATACTCCACGAGAACGTGGAGGAGGAAGAAGGGTTGGATTCAACAATCTCCAACCAGACAAAAGAGAAACAATTATAGAAGCAGCGCAATATTTATTTCTTCACTCTACTAATGAAATACAACACACACAACATACATATATATACTAGTACAATCACACACCAACCGAGAACAAAATAGAGATAAGTAAACGTCTGCATAGTAGATGCGACCCAATATTTATTTTCCAAGTATCCTTTGTTGAAGATCTCCAAGCCTCCATCACTTCGGTGGATGTTTGGCACCGTCCATGGAATATGAGTTTAATATCCAACATGCACTTCACTCGCCTCTACTATGTAGGATCCTTTAGCTCAGGGACTCTACAACAGCTCACTTCTACGTATCCTTGTATATTTTTAAGTAGTTTCCTACCCAGTTGATTCATCACAATGGTGGCTCCTTGGAATGGATGCAATGACTGTTCTTCACATCGGGCCTAGGATTCTACGATGGATTCCCTTTACAAGTCCACACATCCATAGTCTGTAGGAAATAGCTCGACCAAAACTCCATAGGAAAGTGTCTTTATCTGAAAGGTGGATACTCCTCCTCGGCCTCCTCCCATCTACCTACATTGCTGGATTCGCTTGATACTTTTCTACGTACATTGGATCCCCTTCCCCTCCTCATGAACTGATGTCCCATCCTGCTTCATGCCCGCCTCCTCCACTTTCACCTTCTTCATCTTTTCCACCTTATAAAAACTCCACCTTTTTCACTTTCTTGACCCTTATCCCCATTCCTCATCTCAGTTCCCTTTCACGTGCCTTCCTCCACATCCCTCCCAGCTGCTGACTCTTCATTGGACTAGCCTTCCATAGTGGACGCTTCACCATTTGCCTCTCTAGTCATCATAGGCACAATTCAGTCCCTCCCCTATCTTTAACTTTAATCCTTACGAGGCCTTATTTTAGTCGGAGGAGTTCCTCTCCCCGAGTCTTCCAGTCGAAATGTGAGGTTACCCTCCCCATCTTGATTTTGAGGGGGTGGTGAAGCCCTCTTGAACATGTCAATTTTTAGTGGGAATAATGTGCACAAGATCACAATCCAATGTCTCTTTTTCATCTCCAAAGGGGCAGGTTCAGAAGCCATTCACACCCGGGGGTAGTTGTCGTCGCACTATATTCTAATGATCTTGATGATTTTAGGGAAAACCCATGGTTTAGGAGATATGGAGAAAATGATCTTTATCTCGTTTGAAGTGTCTCTTCAAAAATACTATCTAGTTGTTATTCTCATTCCTAAGAAACATTCATAAAAGATAAATGTTTTTTCTACATGAATGGGTATGCATTTATTCTTGGATGGATAGTTGGAGAATCACCAAATTTGGATTTTTTGGAACGATGGTGTTAAAATAGATATGATGGCTTTATCTCACCAACACCATTATGTTGGGATCTCGCTGAGGTATATGTGAAGTTTTTTCTCCTTCATATAAGCCAAGTGTGATGTAGGCCTGCGGAAGCCACTCTAGGAAGATCCTAAACACATTAATCTGGGTAGCTCCCATGGATTCTAGGCAGTGACTTCAGTACGATCATGCATCCTTTAGAGAAGAAAGGCAGGAGTACCCTTTCTCAGGTGGATAGACTCACCTTCTCCACATTTAAAGTGCTGGTGGGGCTGTAGGATCATAGTTTCTTAGGGGATAGGTTCACCTGGTGAAACAACCAAAGAGGAACCAAGAGGATCTTGTTCAATCATGATAGTTTCCTTGGGATCCTCCATGATATTTCATACTTCCAAATGTTGAGGTTTTCTTCCTTACATGAGCTCTATCAGCTCATTCCATACTTTTGTTTCATCTTAAGTCCATACCCATGTTTTCTACCCACTACGTCTTCCTTAAGATGTAGATATGGATCCCTAGCTTTATGGATATGATTCCAAGGTCCTAGGATCCCCCTATTAGTGTTAGAGTTGTGTATGTCTTCACTCGATGTTTTGTCACAAGAAACAGGGAATCACTACATAGTCATCCCTGTATGAGACTGAATATACGTGCATGACAGAGGTTGACAAGGACATTGAGAGAGATTAAGTCTCTTTAGAAGATGATGGGAATGAATATTTCTTCATTTATTTGTGTCTCAAAAATCCACACCTGATCGAGTTGCTACTCAAACATGAAAAGTGCCTTTGTGAATGGTCTCATAGACTCTATCTTAATGAAGGAGATCAGAATTTGTCCTTTACCATGCATTTCGGAAGGAGAAGCATCAACCTCATTTTTCTAACATCTTCCTCAAGGATGAATCCTTCTCCGATGACCCTGAGCTCATTGGTGGTAAGGTTAAACCACACTTCAAATATCTTATGTGTGATGCTACAACAAATTTTTGAATGGATATCCCTCTATAGAATTATACCTATTTGAGTCAATCTCCAAAATGGTCTAAAGCTAGGAGAACACCCTCTTTGAGAGTGCCCCTGATGAGATGAAGTTTTGGAAGGAGGAAAACTTCCTCATCTTGGATAGTGCCCCAGGCCATGACGGTTTCTCGGGGTCATTTTGTGTGTCGTCCTATAACATTACCAAGGGTGGTCTCATACAATCTATTCAGAACATCTTTATGGAGGCACATTCCTAGGGTAATTAGTGCTTTGAATTTGATCCTGATTCCTAATGTTGTCTCTCCTACTTCTCTTTCACAATGCCTCCCATTTTTTCTTTGAAATTTTCCATACATGGTTCTGGAGACCATTATCGATAGCCGACTCCCTGGTTTCATTCATGAAAGGGTAGAAGATGAACAACACGCATTCATCCGGGGAAGATCTATTCAATGTTCATTAGGGATTTCATAGGTAATAGTTTGGGATATTAACTGGAAGGTGACCGGTTCAAATGTCAATATCAAATTAAACATGGATAAGGACTATGACCACAAGGAATTGAGCTTCATTATTTGAGTATTGTGATGCCTGAGTTTTTTTAGGAGTGTCATTGTTCTCTTGCTTTGTTGTTTTAGTTCTCCATGGTTCAGTATCATCTCTGTAGGGAGGACGTGCAGTTTCATTGAAATAGTTCAGGGCATATGGAAGAGTGGCCCACTGTCTCCTAACATTTTCATCATCTCCCAGGACTCTCCTAGAAGGTTCATCTCTCTCACTACGTAGGTTATGGGGATTCTTTCCTTTCATTATGGTACTCACTTCTATGGGGTCTATTGTCTCCTTTTCACAAATGATTATATGTACATCAATGATTAGTGAATCTAATCTATTATGGACATTGTCACGATGATGGAGGAATACATTAATTTGACTGGTCATCTATTTAATAAAGGGAATAGTGGGATCTTTTTCCTTCTCATTTCCTGGGGCAGTGAAGGATTAATATTTATGCCATCCTCAAAATTTAGGCAATGTACATTACCATGACATATATAGGTTCTCCTTTAACCCCTATCATGGTCCGTATTCAAAAATTTGAGGATATATCTAAGAGATTGATCATCTGCATTAATAATTCGAAAACCCATTTTTGGGTCTTTGGGTGGTAGGATCACCCTCATCAATTCTGTTTTATCCTCCATTCCCATGCACATCATGGTTGTTATCAATGTCCATAAAGCTATGATTTCATAAATTGATAAGGTTTTAAATTATATTATATGGGAAGCTAATAGTGAGGGCAAGAGTCATTGCAACTCATGGGAAAGACTGTTGAAACCCTCGAATCTTGGAGGAATAAACGTTATGAGCTTAAAAGAGTCAATGTTCATTTTGTAGGGCATGATGGAGATTTTTATAGGTGATTATGGAATTCGGTTGGAGAATTCATTAATATCTCCGTGGATTTTGAGATATAGTAGGACTTATTTCCGTTCTGATTTAGTGGGGTTATGAGCAAGTAGGAGGAAATTGGCTTCTATATTCTTCGTATTGCAGGTTTTTCGGGAATTTGGAAGGTGCACAATAGTGTACAACAACATAATCTTTACACCTATTCCCAAGGTCTGGTCTTCACAACTAGATGTCTTATCCTTGATTTGTATATCCTTCATAGTAGGCGTGAGGAGGCACCTTCTCTCAGGTGTTACTCTAGCATCGTCCAGCCTCATGCCACATCCCGCAAAATAGTGTTCGACACATAATTGTATGGGTTTTATTTTAAAAAAATAATGTCCAACTACCTATATTAAAAAAATTGGAGGAATCATCGGAGTAATATCCTGTATGTAACAATGAATTATTTTAATATTTGGAGGACTAGAAAGAAATCAAATGCTCCTTGTAAGTGCATGAATAGGGAATTAGATGAAATAGAGGAAAATAATATCCTAACTAATTAATCGAGAATACACCAATGATTAAAAATAATGTATTTTATCCATGTTATAAATCAATTCCATCATAGTAGAGTTAATAAAGAGAATATTCCCCAACATCCTCCTAAACCAAGGAAGCATAGATGAGTGTATGTTATCACCTTCATTAATGATTATGATGACAATGATGTGATGAAAGGTACACTAAATCTCAAGACAAGACTTGTAAATTACATATATTATTATAGTTTATATCTTTATTTTGTATCATGTCTGTTATCTAGAAATATTGATTCACCACCACAAACATTGAATGTTGAACTATAAATTAAATCACATAATGGAATAATGTTAATGTCTAATATATATAAATATACTACAATTGAACCTTGTGGGAATATAATTCATGAGGATATAGTTCAAAATACCTCCGAGGAATTTGCTATAATATTGGTTATGGAATGACTTTCCCAGAATACATACCATATCAACTATTGGGATATTGAAATCTTATCTCCCAAATATCAAGTTCTCATATATTGAAGTGATAATGATCATGAACTACCTTGGGAATAAAATGATATTACAAGGGTCATGATAACCACCGGTGAGGGAATTATATCGTTATTGATTAGGGGGGAATTCAACATTGGTGAGAGGCCTTTTCTATGGAAATATATTGATATATTTCCTAATAAACTGCATAGTATTTTCCCAGATTGTGAGACTTTGTAATTTATTGAAGTCATACCTGTATCCATGCATATCTCAATGATTCCATATATAATTTCCAATGTCGATTATGGATAATTAAAGATACAACCACAAGAAAATACGGATATGTATTTCATATCAACGAATTCTTTTCCATGGGGTGAACGATTCCACTTCAACAAAATGATGTTTGGGTCAATGTGGATTTTCAATGATTATAATGTACATAATGAAATATATATTATAAACTATTATTCCATACACCATGTCAATTATTGTATCAATCAACCCAAATTATCACAATACTTTTAAAAAATTGTACTTCGATAATGATTCCACCAGTTAAGGGTCGGGAGGGATGAAAATTCAAATACAACATTCTATCAAAGTAGTGAAAACTTTGAATTTTTAGTGAATTAATTTACACATATGAATACATTTATTTTATTTATTGATCTAATGAACATGGACTTTAGATACTACATTAATAGTTTTTTGGTTTTCTATACATAAAATATAATAATATATTCCTAGAGCATTGAATATCATCATTATAATTTGAGGATTTTGAAGTCTATAAGAATAGATAATCTATATTCCAATTTCAGAATGTTATTTTTATAAATATATATAATCATGTTGTGTAATTTAATAACATTAAAGGGAATATTTATAGATCCTTCAAATATAGTAGTTTATAAACAACTTACTAGAATGGTCCCGTAAAGGAAATAAATAGTTTTCTCATGTTAGATAGATAATATCAATGCATAGTGAGAAATTTATCAGAGCTAGGAAATCCTCTAACCATGTAATGAAGGAACAGAGTGGAGTTATTTTTATTAGAGGAATGTGAAGAATGTTTCAACATGATAAAGAAGATGTTTTCCATGACACATGTTCATACATTACCCTACCATGGGGTAGGTTTTTTAAAAATAATGATTATTTATTAATGTTCTTTGGATGCATCTGCGTATGGAATTGTAAGGTAATTTTTTTTCACATGAAAATTAACGACTCTCGAGAAAAATTACCTGAAACATTATTTTGTGGTTCTAAAAGTGAACAATTCACTTTAAATTAGGAAGTACATTCAATATGGTAAAATGTAATATATATATATATTGGCCATACTATAGTAAAATATATATTAAGATGAATGAATAGAATATTTTTAAATTAATATCGTTCATGTAGATAAAATAGTATAACACCTAAAAAAATTACCACCTAGTGAAGGTAAATATCAAGTTTTACTTTTATTTATTTTTGTATTGAAAATGGTTTTATTTTATCAATGTGTTGTATTGATATCTTGTGATTTAAATTTGGAAAAGTTATGTTTCCTTTATACATGTTTTATGTGATATGATTATGTTATGCTCTATGATATGTTTAAAACTTTTCATATAAAGAATTCATTGGACTTAGTATGTGACGGGTGGATCCCGCTATAGCTCCTCGATGCATCGGTAGGTCTAATGAGACAAACTAGAGTGTCTTGGCACACGGCCTTGACAAAATCTTATTTTTAGTCTTGGAACAAGGCCTTGACTATGTGGTTATGGTAGACTGGAATTATGCATTCCAACATTATGAAAGTGGTTATTAATATTGCATGTGATTATACGACTAGTAAAATATCCATGTGAATAAGTAAATGGCATTATTTCATTTAATTTTTTCGATATTATGCTGATGTTCATGTTTAAAAGGCTTTTGTTTTAGTTATACATTTCCATAAATGTTTATGTTTATTTATGAAAGTTTATGCTATATTGTTATCCTTACTGAGCATCTGAGCACACCCCTTTCTATGTTATATTTTTCCCAGGATGTGAAGAAATATTTTATGACTGACCTGTTGGGATAGTCTGAAGGGGATATGAGTTTGGACTATGGATACCATGTTATTGTATTTTTTCACATTATGATGTAATGTCACATTTATGAATGTATCTAGTGTTTCCAAGGCTACTAAACTAATCAGTCTTTCGAGACTTGAAATTTTGTGATCATGCCAATGTTACGTAATAATGCACAGACTCTGGGTAACTGGGGTCGGGGCGTTACAAATAATAGATGTCTAAGGGGATTATGAAACCAATACCAAAACTAATATGTAAATGGAAAAAAATTATATGGATTTAGATTCCAAAATTCAACTAAAGTATGTAATTTCATTTATGGTGTAGCTGAAATCCTTATGAGGTCATCACATTTCAATACAATTTATGAATATTTATTGATAGAAAACTCACCATGATTTATCAAATTATGTTTATGAGGACTCAAAGAGTACAAATACTTATTGTATTTGATTGATATTTTTG
This sequence comes from Viscum album, assembly GCA_963277665.1. Taxonomy (NCBI): domain Eukaryota; kingdom Viridiplantae; phylum Streptophyta; class Magnoliopsida; order Santalales; family Viscaceae; genus Viscum; species Viscum album. The sequence goes on from OY728156.1 coordinate 326,967,420, forward strand.
GTTTACCTTGACGTTGTGGAGAATAATTTATCATGATTTGGAGATTTCACTAAGTTTCAACCATTCTTACAACCCCCATTTACATCATCATTAAAAGGGAACCATTAAACATACTGACGATATATTGATAACATATTTAATGGATTTTAAAGTATGTTTCTATCGACACTTACCCTTGATAGATTTATCATATAATGGAAATTTCCATTGTACCATTTAGATGGTACCATTTGAAGAACATTTTGAGAATAGTTGTGGGACACAAACATGTTGGGGTGAAGTTGGAGAGACAAATATTATAGTCCTTGACATTGTCTATGAAATGATAGAGAAGGCTATTACCATTTTTCTACACATAATGGATGCTCAATATCGAATGTATGTTTATATGGATAACCATTGAAACGTTATAGAGTTTAATATTTCTGAAATATCATTCCTATATATATCTCATTATAATTAGATTATAATAAATGAGAAAAAGGGGAATTTTATCCCTTTTAATATCAGTCCCGTCGATACACATGATTTAGTGAGTGTTGCAACTTATCACATTTCCCTCTCTCTAAACATTTTCTATGTACATGATTTCATTAATTTATATCATATGATGAGTTAATTATAAGAACCATAACATGTAATAAAATCAAAATCTTTATAACTGGAATATAATCCCATATATGAGGAATAATTAGTGGAAATTATAGATCGAATAGATAATATACTACGAAACAAGATAACTCTTCATGTAAATGTTCTAGAAAGGCATATTATGATCCACAAATATACAAGGGGGTCTAAGGTTATAATAAATAATATCACTATCACATATTCATTCCCAAATAATTAAATATTGAGGAAAAATTCCTTCTAAGAGATTGAAGTTATTTTTACAAGAGGAATGTGAAGAATGTTTCAACATGATAAAGAATATGTTTTCCATGAAACATGTTCATACAATACCCTACCATGGAGTAGTTTTTTTATAAACAATTTTTATTTATTAAAGTTCTTTGGATTCATATGCGTGTGGAATGGTAAGGAATTTTTTCACATGAAAATTAATGACTCTCAAGAAAAATTACCTGAAACATTATTTTGTGCTTCTAAAAGTGAACAATTCACTTAAAATTAGGAAGTACATTCAAAATGATAAAATTTAATATATATATATATATTATGGCCATAATATAGTGAAATATATATTATGATGAATGAATAGAATATTTTTAAATTAATTTGGTTCATGTAGATAAAATATTATAACACCTAAAAAAATTACCACCTAGTGAAGGTAAATAAGGTGGCTGATTCTCTAAGTTGAAATGTTCATGATTCCTTATCCATTATGGGGATTGAAAAATACCCAATACTCATGGAATTGTTGAGGATAAATCATGATTTAATAAGGGAAGGATAAAAATAATATCATTCCGAAATTACTAATCAAAAAAATATTCACGTGAAGATCAATTTTTCTCAGAATGTTGATGTGATTCTATACAAAAATGTATCAAGTATTACAGTTTTTAACATTTTTAAACTAGGATTTATATTATTTTAACTTCAATATATGTCACATCAAAAATATAACTTAATAAGGAATATTTGGATGATGCTAATAGTTCATCCTTCATAATTCATCTTGGAAGAAAAATGATGATGGAAATAGAAAGATTATAGGAAGTCACATGATGAGGGATAATTATGAATACCTAAAATAATCCTTGGTATGGCTCCATGATTATGATGAATAATGTAACACCCCAAGCTACCATGGTACGATTCTCTTTCAATAATGCAATAGCTTTCATTGTACGCATGTTCGAGATTCTAACACACCGCGACCAATCAAAGTAGCCGTTATGAATAGTAATACCCACTTTTTCAAATTATATAAATTTTATATTTCAAAATAAAATTTATTTTTGGAATCTTAATATCGAAATTAGCCTATGTTGATTTTTTTCTATTTTTCTGAGAACTTCTAATTTTTGATGAATAGTGAAAAATACATAAAAACATCTTTTTTAATATAAATAATTTATAGTGATAAATTAAACTATTGAGTGGTTTTAAAGTATAATTAGAATATAATTATACAATTTTATCCAATGTTGGTCATTATAATTAATTTCACTTTGAAATTGGACATAAACAATTGTCAACATTTCGATATATATTTTTCTTAAAAACATGCTATTTTTTTGACAGCGGGAATAATTTTTAAATTAATTACTACAATTTCTGTGTTTGGAATTTGGTAAAATGGATTCCATATTTGGAATCAAAAGGTCCAAATTATGTAATTAAAACACTTGTTTTTTGACATTATGAATAGTAACGACGATAATTATCTTTAATTATCGTGATTAATTAGTAATCAGGTAGTTAAGAGTAATAAAATAATATCATAATAATAACAAATGACCCCCAAATGTGTCCTAATTCTACTGGTTGTGTCATGGACGACCATGGGATGGCTTGTGCCAAACTTTGGGACCCCATGGAATCACTTTTGGGAGATCGTGACATTTTATTATATTATTTTTTAAAGGGAAAGTATAACCAAAGTATGTATCACCCAAGTAGAACAATTTTATTTTTGTCTGTGTAAATGATATATTGAACTATAAATATTCATTGGAAAGATAAAATTATTTCCTACATCATGATATTTTTTTATAATTTTTAGACATTAAATAAATTAAATTTTTTATGACACTGTGATGATGTAGTGATTACCTCAATAATTAAAAATTTTAATAAAATGAAAAGATAATGTAAAATATAAGACTTAAACTTGTCAAAACCCTATTGGATGAGTACATTTAGTACCCTTATCACCTTATCCTTGAAATATATAGATGTGGGGCCTTTAAAATATGAAACTAATAATATAATAATGTAACATTTCATGACTTTACAAGAGTGCCCCTCCTCTCCTCTTATAAAAGGCCCCCACCTCTACCACCTTATTCACACGTCCAATGAAATTTGACTTAGAAATACTCTACCCAAATACTCTCTAAAATACACTCTTTTACTCCTAGAAGCCTCACTTTGGGCAGAAGTCTTCCAATGTAAGCATTTGGCTCAAATCCAAAAGAGTTACCTGATTTTAAGGTATTGTATTATCTTATGTTCTTTTGTATTATTTTGCTTCTCGAACCCATTAAACTCTCTTTATTCCTATATTTTGTAACAAAAACAATATATTCAATATACTGGGATGTTTTTATGATATGGATTTTATTTACACTTACACACACCTCCGTCTAATGGTTAAAGAACATACTGTTTCAATGGGTGGTGAATTACTGCCTCACGAAACGATGATTGTTCAATATTCTTTTAACACCTTTCATGGTGGCCATTAAGATTTCACTATATTTATATATGATATATATTATGTCTATGTTTTCCTTATGCTTCTGTATTTTTCATTTATTCCATACCTTTATGATTTCCATTATGGGTAAACGCCATAATTTCATTTTAGGATGTGCGGACTACCACCCACTCAAAGTGATTTGAATCGTTAATTCCATATGTGGGACATATAAAGGATGAGGTAAATGATATTATATATGAAATTATACTGTAATTATAATATACCTTTATATAATATATTTTCATTCCATTAAATACGGAATAGAAATGAAAGTAGCGTTCATGCGTACGTACGGCTTACCGTCTCCATGAACGGGGCATTTTATTTTTTACCTCTAAATGTTATGTAATATTATAAATGCATGTATATATTGGATATATATGATATATATGATATCTAAATAATTAATATAATTCTGTAAATAATGTATATTTTACCACATGAACAACTTGTAATTATAAGAAGTTTATTTTTGACTCAAGTACCAAAGATCGACAAAACGACCGTTATTAACTTCAATAATTACATAATGTTCATAACATGGCAATAAGTTATATAAAATGGATAATGAACTTTAAAAATGTTCTTAAGCAAGTAGAAATTAACTCTAGTTTATTATTCAAGAGGTTAAAGAACGATCGAGTCAAGTCGGACACGAGGTAAGGGACTTCATCTCAATCTCCTTTCACTGAGGCATATTTTGTTTTATACACAACTTTCTTTTATACGGTGTGTAAACCATTTCGAATTTTACGTTTATTCAAAAGGAATCTTTTTTAAATGATTTGTTTTATAAACGACAAAAGGGAATGTTTTTTTTGTCGTACGTATGTGCCAACAACGACTTCTCTGCCGTCGTGACCATTATTTGAGTTTCGGCTTCCTCTACAAGCCATAAATTTTTTTAAAAAATGAAAAATAAATATCAAGTTTTACTTTTCTTTTATTTTGGTATTGAAAATGGTTTTATTATATCAATTTGTTGTATTGATATCTTGCTATTGAAATGTGGAAATTTTATGTTTCTTTTATGCATGTTTTATGTGATACGATTATGTTATGGTTTATGATATGTTTAAACCATTTCATATAAGGAATGCATTGGACATAGTATGTGATGGGTGGAGCCCGCTATAGCTCCTCGATGCATCGGTAGGTATCATGAGACAATCTGGTGTCTTGGAACAAGGCTTTGAAAAAATCTTATTTGTAGTCTTGGCACAAGGCCTTGACTATGTGGTTATGATAGTCTTCCATTATGCATTCCAACATTATGAAAGTGGTTATTGATATTCCATGTGATTATTCTACTAGTATAATATCTTTGGGGATATGTAAATGAAATTATTTCATTTTTTTCCATATTATTCTGATGTTCATGTTTAAAAGACTTTTGTTTTAGTTATAAATTGCCTTAAATGTTTATTTTTGTTTATGAAAATTTCTGCTATATTGTTATCCTTACTGAGCATCTGAGCTCACCCCTATCTATGTTTTATTTTTCTCAGGATCTGAAAAAATATTTTATGACTAACCTGCAGGGATAGTCTGAAGGGGATATGAATGTGGACTATGGAGACCATGTTATTATAGTTTTTCACTTTATGATGTAATGTAACATTTATGAATGTATCTAGTGTTTCCAAGGCTACTAAAATAATCGGTCTTTCGAGACATGGTCTTTTGTGATCATGCCACTATTATATAATAATGCATTAACTCTAGGTAACTAGGGTCGGGGTGTTACAGTTGGTATCAGAGGCAGTTTAGTACTAACCATGGAAGCCAGATTTAGATAAACTATGATTAGAGCACATAGCCCTAAGATAGACATTGAGGATTAGTATAGAATAACTTCCTAGAATTTTGGTATTATAGATATTATGTGAGTGTTCAGAGAAATACATCCCTATATGAATATGAGTAGGTAGAGGCGGCTCTGGAAAAGATGTACCTAGGGGTAAAACCCGAAAACACCGCTTTGATCTAGACTCGAACAGGAACTGGTGCACAACAATGGGCCTTGCTGCACTCTTGGTTACGAAACTCCTGGGGGATATGCTTAGGATAATTCTCATTTTCTTTACAAACCATTATGAAGGGTTTATGAGTATATAATTCCTCAATGAAAACATTTTTATGATTATGGATTATATCCATAAATAGTTTAATTTATATTAAGTGTTTCAGAAATTTGTTATTATGTATTTAGATTCATAAACTAATCTAGTTTATGAAATTGTTTAGAAATGGCAGCTAGTGGAAGGAATGGAAACCGTATCAATTCACAAACTCCATGTAGGGACTTCCCTCCTTCTCAACATAATTATAGTGGAGCTGGTGATACAACTGGTGCTGATTAGCTTATCACCATACTAGGACAACTCACTCAGGTTATGAATAATAACCTTAGTCGATTGGAGGACCCTGATCCACAATGTGGAGGATCAATGTTAGACCTCTTCATGAGGCAAAAACCACCAACATTCAAAGAGAGTACAAATCCATTAGTAGATGAGCAATGGATAAATTCCATAGAGAAAATATTCCATTCCTTGGAGAGTAGTGAAAGGGAAAAGGATATCATGGCAGTTTACCACCTCACTGGAGATGCTGATCAATGGTGGTCATTGATTCAAAACACAAAGGAAGATTATGATGTATCAAATATGGAATGGAGGGAGTTCAAAGAGCTTTTATTAGAAACATACTTTCCTCGTGACCATCGAGCAGATATGGAAAGGCAATTTCTGAGTCTGGGACAAAAGGAGGATGTGAATGTCGCAAAGTATGAGGAAAACTTTACAAGATTAGCGAGGTATGTTGCAGATTATATACGTAACCCAAGAAGTAAGATTGATCATTTCTTTGATGGGTTAAAACCATTTCTCCATCGAGCTTTAGTATAACAATCATTCTCAATGTACAAAGATATAATATCTTGTTCTATCAAGACAGAAAAGGAATTATCTAAATCTTATGATAATAAAGTAATGTAGGAGAAGAAGAGGAAGGTGGAACAAGAGACAAATAAAGGGTAAAAGGGAAAGAAGGATTTTCCATTATGCGATAATTGTGGGAAGAATCACCCTGGTACTTGACTAAAAGGAATGGGAGTTTGTTATAAATGCGGAGAAAAAGGTCACCAGGCTCGTGATTGCATGGGAAAGAAAGAGGCTATCAATGATGAATGCTACAATTTTAGGTAAATGAGGCATTATGCAAATGAATTTCGTAAGCGTCAGGGAAACATACCTCCGAAAAGGCCAAGGGATCAAGGCCAATATTATGCTGTTACTACAGTCGAAGTGGAATAATTAATGTATTGGTGTTTTTGGACTCAAGAACTATATTATGGTTATAAGAATAATGTGATATATATAAGGATTGTACTGCAGTAATTTTTTTTCATTAAGGATATAATATGATTAAGGTAATCATATTTTTAGTATGTGACAATGAGAGAAACTTTACTTTGTTTAGGGAATCTGATGAATTGATTTTGGAATTTAGAGACCTTTTAGAGAAAGTTTGGACAAAGGTATTTTGGATAACTATAAAGGTTTTAATTGATTAAGTTTAACTTTGGATAGTATTTTTTATGGTTAAAACATTTTTGAATATTTTTTGGAATATTATAATACTATAGTTTTAGGAAAAGGACAACCTGCAGGTCGGGGGATAATCCATCGCGTCGGACAAAGTAGTAGGAATATAACCAACAACCATAGTGCGACTGGCCTTTATTACCTACCACGAGCCTACAGGAAGTCCTTGGTTATTAAAAAATAGTTTTCCTAATCTAAATGGTATGTGTTAAAATTTGGAACCATGTACAATTAGGATAAATATAATATTTTTGTGTTCAATTATCTTATTGATGGAAAGATGAGTTTGTGGTAGAAAGTAGTTGATGTTTTAAACACTACTTGTCAGGAATATATATATATATATACCTCTCTCTTATTCAATGAATAAATTAATTATTAACCTATAGGAAATGGATATTAAAAAATGAGTTTTCCTAATACCTTATGTTTTGTTAAACTGATGATATTTTAAATGACCATATATTGATGGCATTGAGGCCTTCGATTTTACACTTTTTTGTGATTTATGACCTCAATAAATCCCTATAAATATTTACATTTTCCCTCCAATTATTGATCTATAATTTCCACCGATGTTCTCTTAATCAAGATCATAATTTGGTGGTGAATTGTTTATTTTCCTTTCACTCTTATTAAGGCAAAATATTATTAACCTTATTTCCGATGTGGTTTTCCACAAAGGTATTTTCTATTTTCAAACATTTATTTTCGATGAAAATTTAACAATTGTGAGGAATAAATTTATTGAAGGAGGGGATAATGTAACACCCCAAGCTTCCACGGTACGATTCTCTTTCAATAATGCAATATCTTGCATTGTTCGCAAGTTCGAGATTCTAACACACCGCGACAAATCAAAGTAGCAGTTATGAATACTAATACCAACTTTTTGAAATTATATAAATTTTATATTTTAAAATTGACCTCATTTTTGGATTCGTAATATCAAAATTAGCCTATGTTGAATTTTTGGTATTTTTCTGAGAACTTCCAATTTTCGATAAATATTGAAAAATACTTAAAAACAACTTTTTTATTATAAATAATTTATAGTAATAAATTATACTATTGATTGGTTTTAAAGTATAATTAGAAAGTAATTTTACCATTTTATCCAATGGGGGTCATTATAAATAATTTCACTTCGAAATTGCACATAAACAATTGTCAACCTTTTGATAGATATTGTTTCCTAAAAACACGCTATTTGTTTTGATAGCGGGGATAATTTTTATATTAATTACTACAATTTCTGTGTTTGTAATTTTGTAAAATTTATTCCATATTTGTAATCATTTGGTTCAAATTATGTAATTAAGAAACTTTTGTTTTTTGACATTATGAATAGTAATGACGGTAATTATCTTTAATTATCGTGATTAATTATTAATCGGGTAGTTATGGATAATAAAATAATATCATAATAATAAGAAAATAACCACAACATGTGTCCTAATGCGACTTTTTGTGTCATGTACGACCATGGTATTCCTTGTTCCAAACTTTGGGACCCCATGGAATCACTTTTGGGTGATAGTGACATTTTATTATATAATTTTTTAAAGGGAAAGTATAACCAAAGTATGTATCACCCAAGTAGAACAATTTTAGTTTTTTCTTTGTTAATGATCTCTTAGACTATAAATATTCATTTTAAAGCTAAAACTATTTCCTACATCATGATAGCTTTTATATAATTTTTAGACATTATATAGATTAAATTGTTTTTGACACCGTGATGATGCAGTGATTACCTCATTAATTAAAAATTTAAATAAAATGTAAAGATATTTTAAATTATAAGGCTTACACTTGTCAAAAACCTATTGGATGAGTATATTTAAATCCATTATCACCTTATCCTAGAAATATATAATTTTGGGACCTTTAAAATTTGAAACTCATTATATAATAATGTAACATTTCATGACATTCCAAGAGTGCCCCTCCGCTCCTCTTATAAAATCCCCCCAACTCTACCACCTTATTCAAACCTCCAAAGCCATTTGACTCGGCCAAAATCTGCCCAAATACTCTCTCAAATTCCCTCTCTTACTCCTATTAGCCTCAATTTGGGAAGAAGTCTTCCCAAGGAAGCCTTTCGCTGAAATCAAAAAAAGTTACCCGATTTTTAGGTAATGTCTTCTCTTATGTTCTTTTGTATTATTTTGCTTATCGAACCCATTAAACTCTCTTTATTCCTTTATTTTGTAACAAAACCAGTATATTAAATATAAGATGATTTGGTTATGAGATTTATTTGATTTAAACATACACACACCTCCGTCTAATGGTTAAAGAACATACTGTTGCTATGGGTGGCGAATTACTGCCTCATGGAACGATGATTGTTCAATCTTCTTTTAACACCTTTCACAGTGGCCATTAACATGTCACTATATTTATATATGATATATATTATGTTTATTATTTACTTATTCTTCTTTATTTTTCATTTATGTCATACCTTGATGATTTCCATTATGGGTAAACGCGATAATTTTATTTTAGGAAGTGCGGACTACCACCCCCTCAGAGTGATTGAATCATTAATGCCATATGTGGGAAGTATAAAGGATGGATTAAATGATATTATGTATGAAATTATTCTGGAATTATAATATACCTTAATATCATTATGATTTCATTCTATTAAATACGAAATAGAAATGAAAGTAGCGTTAATGCGTACATACGGCTTACTTTCTCCATGAACGATGCATTTCATTTCGTACCTCTAAATGTTATGTAATATTATAAATGAATGAATATGCTGGATATATATGATATATATGATATATACAGCATGAATATTATTCTGGATATAATGGATATTTTACCACATGAACAACTTGTAATTATAAGAAGATTATTTTTCACTCGAGTACCAAAGTCCAACAAAACAACCATTATTAACTTAAATGATTACATAATGTTAATAACATGGTAGTAAGTGATATAAAAGGAATAATTATCTTGAAAAAGGATCTTAAGAGAGTCTAAATTAACTCTAGTTTATTATTCAGGAGGTTAAAGAATGATCGAGTCAAGTCAGACACGAGGTAAGGGACTTCGTCTCAATCTCCTTTCATTGAGGCATATTTTGTTTTATACACAACTTTATTTTATACTGTCACGACCCCCTCCCACCAATGATGCCCCTCCTAATCTATAAATGGTGAAATGGAGATAATGACCCCCGAGTCCTACCTCCAGTAGGCCCCGGGTTGGCGACTAGCACCAAGGGTATGAGTTTTCACAAATATGGGAGGCATTACCCTTTTTTATTATTTAGGATCAGAAAATAGGACAAGTCAACCACCAAAAAGGAAAATGGACAAGTGTATATAAATAAACCCAAACCAAGCCCACATGCATGTTTAAACAATTTTATAATAAGGTACAAGTACAAGAAAGCTCAAAAGTACAATACCAAAAGAAAACAAGAAAACATCAACTGCAACAAATCCAACTGTCTGACTAGTAGGGTCCCGCACGACCCTGGTAGTCCTCCTGGAAACCTGAAAGTAAGCATAGTTTGAGCATACAAGTATACTCAGTAGGGAACCCTAAATCTCTCATGCACTAGTGGGGAGACATCCTAATGTCCCGTGAGAACAATAGAAGAACCTAACAAGGAACTCTATCCACCCAACCTCACCAGCCACACTCACCAAAACACAATCACAACAGGTAGTAGTAGTATAAGAACAAGAGTATTGGGTACCCCACACCATTTCCCAATAGTTAGCTGAACGTCCTGACCCTGTCACACTCTCCCCGCCCGCACACACCTTGGCCTCACAACCACACATCCTGCCCGCACACACCTGGGCCTCACTACCACGTATCCCACCCGCACACACCTGGGCCTCACAACCACAACCAAATCCCCACCCGAAGACACCTGGGCCTCATCCCGAAGATTCTTTGGAACAGTAATAGTAATAAAACTCTCACCCAAAGACAGATGGGCATGAAATCAAATCCTACCTGAAAAGTCTTAGGTGTAAGGTCGCCTCAATCCATCACAGCCTATAAGCCTACCCAAAGAGTCTTGGGCCTAATCACCCAAATCGAAACCTACCCGAAGAGTCTTGGGTGTAAGGTCGCCTCAAGCCATCACAGCCTAGGGGAGAAGAAGCATGAAAGATGAAGTAACTATGGGAAAACACCCTCTCCCATGAAATGGGAGTGTTCAGCACTATGTACTCAACATGGATGGGGTGCGATAAAACACAAAAGATACAGATAAATATATATATATGTAGCAACCACTCTACCCAACCTATGGAATCTAAAAAGAGAAAATGAGCACGTGCCTCGGCACTACTACCACGAAGCATGCACCCAACAAACAACCCCAACCCCATTAAGGTTTTCAAGTTTCAGAAAAAATTAGCTTATTTAGTTCCTTAACTACTGGGAAACTATCCGCAACCAACCACTTCAACCGTTCATAAAACATATCCCTGCCATCCACAAAACATGTTAGGGAAACACAAGAAGCACAACAAAACCCTTCTTAACAACCAACCAACCCATTGATTATTATTTCTGTTTCATTACCAAGCCCCATCATTCATTAACTCTTCTACATTTATTATTTATTAAACACAAACCATAGTCTGTTCACATTTAAACCCATCCCTACAGCCCTGCTGCCAACCAACATAACCCCACCATACATCATTATCCCTTTAATACCATTTATCGCAGCCCCGCTGCCCATCACCATTAAACATTCACACCTTCCCACAACCACGTCAACCACAGCCCCTCTACTCACCTGATCCACAACAACCCACAAAACACCCCCAACACATGCCACATAACCAAGCCAACACCCACATGTTCATTATTCAATTTTGTATAACCGGGGTGACCACACAAGGGTTCCATATTTTCATTTAAACAATCAACATTACGTGATTAACCAATTTCCACATTCAACAAAGTTCCACTCACAAAAATGGTCTAGAAAGATAGGGAAACATTTAATTGCCCAAGAAAAGGCCCCCAATGACCGTGATATTCAGTAGGCATAAGCCTATTAATTTCACAACATAATATCACAGGATATAAAAGGTAAAGTAACAACAATGAATCACTTCCCATCCCCATTCTTTAACCAGTTATTATCTTTAATTAATGGTAAAACTATTTCTTAGGAAAACAAAAAGGATACCCACCCCGCATGATACACAAATTAGAGAGACAAAGATGAGATCCCTACCTCAACAGGTTCTTGTCACAATGCTCCCCCAGATCAACATTAGAAGATTTTCGTCGGCATCCCGGAAAAACCTCCTCGGGTGGAAGTCGGAGAGGAAAAGCCAAAGGAAAGACAATGGATCCAAGCTCGGAAGTTCCGCCTCGTCATTACGATCCCGTGGTCGCTGACAGATCGTAAATCGGAGCTCGGACGAAAAAGTTATGGAAAAAGAGCCTTCGAGTCTCTTGAGAGAGCTCTGCTCAGAGGAGAGGGGAGGAGAGGTGTGAGTTGAAAGGAGGAGGGGACCCCTCCTTTTATAGGCGTGAAAAGAAAAAGTACACGGCGTGTACTTATGGTACACGACGTGTAGTCGGCCGTTTTCACACAGTCTCCACGCGTCCTCCAACACGGTTCTACGGCCGTTGACTGGTCAACACACGGTTTGAAGGTAACGCATACGCGGGGAAGGACTACACGGCATGCAGATTGGACACACGGTGTGTTCCCATTTATGGAACTCGGTAGGGACATGGATCCAACGCGGCACACAGCCGACGACTGGTCATCACACGGTAATGTGTATGCAGGGAGGGACTACACAGCGTGTAGTACTGGACACATGGTGTGTACCCATTTTCTTCATGCGGAAAATACACGACCATCCACACGGGGTACACCCAGTAAGAAGGTACATGGCGTGTACTCAAACTACACGGTGTGTAGTTTCAAAATTTTGGAATGTGTGGGAAAAGTCCATTTTACCCTCCAGAACACTTTGTGGCCTTATTTTTGACAAAGTAATGGGCCGGAGAGGTCCGGGCCATTACATCAGACACATCTTAAAACATTCTCATCCCCGAGAATTCAAAAACAACCCAGGGGAACACAAAAAGATACCTCTTAGGGTCCTCGTTATGACAGGAACCCAACCAACAACCCTAATCATATGTGTTAGGAATTCCTTCTCCTATGTTGAGATATTATCTGCTTTAGGCGGCACTAACTCGCCTGCACGAGTTTAATCGCATCCCCATTAATGCGTCTCGATTAAGAATTGGGTCTTCCCACTTTCATACATTAGGATTTTTCAACTCGTACTAACCCCAACACCACATAACCAACACACTGCCCGAACACATGGGTTTGGGAAATTCCTTCACCTATGTTGAGATATTATCCGCTTTAGGAGGCACTTACTCACCCGCACGGGTTCAATCGCATTCGCATTAATGTGTCTCGATTAAGGGTCAGGTTTTTCCCTTTCCCCACACATCCGAACATGTTACTCATTACCAGAGATCAAGGGATCAAAAGGACTCACAACTGACAAGCCAAACATTCCGTATATCAAAGGTACATAGTACATCATCAACACAAGCTCAGAAGTACAAGGGAAAAAACACAAGTCAAAAAAACATCAGGTACTGAGCGCGCATCTGGGTCTCCCACTCTCAAGTGCTCTCCTCGAGACCACCATACTTCCACAACACACGAACCAAGGTAATGGTTCACCCACCGAGCACCTTCTCTTTGCGATCCTCGATTCTGACTAGTCGCTCCTCGAAGGTCGCGTCGTCTCCCATATCTAACTCTCTCCCGTCGATAACGTGAGAGTCATCGTGTAAGTACCGACGATGCTGGGAGATGTGGAAGACGTCATGGACTTTCTCCATCTGATGTGGCAGGTCCAGCTAATATGCCACCTCGCTGACTCGCCTCAACACCTCAAAAGGTCCGATGAACCTGGGTGAGAGCTTGCTCCCTTTCCCAAACCTCCGCTGCCCCCGTCGAGGGGAAACATTCAAGAACACATGATCTCCCACCTCGAACTCCAAGGGCCTCCTCCGGCGATCAACATAAGACTTCTGTCGTTCCTGAGCCACCTTCATCCTCTCACATACAAGCTGGACTTTCTTTGAGGTGCTCTACACTACCTCTGGCCCAAGAGAACATGTCTCACCAACCTCTGCCCCACAAATGGGTGAACAACATGGCCTTCCATACAAAGCCTCAAATGGTTCCATGCCAATAGTAGAGTGGAAGCTGTTGTTGTAGGAAAACTCTACTAAAGGCAAGTGTCGTACCCATGATCCTCTGAAATCCAGAACGCATGCTCCCAGCATGTCCTCTAGTGTCTGGATAGTCCGCTCTGTCTGCCCGTCGGTCTGGGGGTGGAAAGCAGTGCTAAGGCGTAGCTGGGTGCCAAAAGCATGTTGTAACCCCCTCCAGACTCGTGAGGTAAACCGAGTATCCCAGTCTGAGATGATGGTCTTTGGAACTCCATGAAAATGCACCACCTCGTCTACATACCTATGTGCTAAGGTATTCACCGGGCCTGACTCCTTGATTGCTAAGAAGTGAGATGATTTCGTCAGAAGATCCACCACTACCCAGATAGCATCATAACCACCCAGAGCTATGGGTAGTCTTATGATGAAGTCCATTGAGATGTCATCCCACTTCCACTCGGGGACATCTAAAGGATGCAACAAACCACCGGGGACATGGTGATCAGCCTTCACTTGCTGACATGCTAGGCACTTAGCCACAAACTCCGCCACTTCCCATTTCACCCTGGGCCACCACAACTGATCCCTCAGGCCTCAGTACATTTTTGAATCTCCTGGATGTACCACCAAGGCTGAGCTGTGGAACTCACAGATAACTCCCTCACGCATCGCCTCTGGGATTAACAACCTTCCATGGAAAATCATCTGATGTCGGCTGTCCTCTAACCATCCCTCTGGAGCATTCCCCTGATCGACACGATCATGCATCACCTCTGCCTCGGAGTCCCCCCACTGAGACTCATCCACCTGCTGCGACAAGGAGTATTGCACCATCATCTGGAACAAACAGCCTCTAACAGCTTCTTCCCTTGCATCTATGTGCAGGGAAGACAACTCTCCCATCGCCTTCCAAGAATCAGCGGATTCCCGAACCACATCCTTATGTGACTTCATGATCAGGGCATCAGCCACAACGTTGACCTTAACTTCAGTGTAAGAGATCACGGAGTCATAGTCTTGGAGAATCTCGACCCATCTCTGCTCCCGCATGTTCAGGTCACGCTGGGAGAAGATATAACGCAGACTCTTGTGATCTGAGAAGACAACAAAGTGCTCCCCAAAGAGGTAATGTTGCCACAACTTCAATGCGAACACTATTGCTGCATGCTCCAGGTCATCGGTGGCATAGTTACGCTCATGAGGGTGCAACTTCCTAGACCCATAACAAATCACGCCCTTCTTCTACATCAGCACGCACCCCAGACCAAGGCCAGAAGAATCACAAAACACTTCATACAACAACCCCTCCTCTGGAAACCTGAGTATGGGAGCACTGACCAACTTCTCCTTTAGGTAGTGAAAAGCTTTCTAGCACTGCTCACTCCACATGAAGACCTGGATCTTCCTCGTCAAAGCTGTCAAAGGAGCAGCAACTCTAGAGAAGTCAGAAACGAACCTCCGATAGTAACCTGCTAACCCTAGGAAACTACGAACTTCTCCCACATTCTTGCGTGCTGCACACGAAATAACTGCCTCCACCTTCAATGGGTCCACTGATACTCCATGTTGAGACACCACGTGTCCAAGGATGTGTACTTATTGTGTCATGACCTTACACATCGACAATTTCCGATAAAGATGGTTGTGTCGAAGGACTTCCAAGACTTCCCTGAGATGCTCAACGTGCTCCTCCTATGATCTTGAGTAGATCAGGATTTCATCGATAAACAGAACGACGAACCGGTCTAGAAACTCTCGGAAGACAAAGTTCATAAGTCCCATGAACACAGCCGGTGCATTCGTAACTCCAAACGACATCACTACAAACTTGAAGTGCCCATACATACACCTGAAAGTTGTCTTCGAGATGTCACTGTCCTTCTCCCTCAGCTAGTGATATCCAAATCGTAGATCAATCTTGGAAAACCAACCTGCTCCCCTCAGCTGGTCGAAGAGATCATCTATCCTTTGGAGGGGTAATGGTTCTTGACCATTACTTGGTTCAGCCTTCGGTAGTCTATGCATAGCCTGAGACCACCATCTTCCTTCTTCACGAACAAAACAGGAGCACCCCATGGCGACTTGCTGGGTCGAAAAAAACCCTTCTCCATCAGATCGTCAATCTGAATCTGCAACTCCCGCAACTTCGAAGGTGCCATCCGATAAGGGGCCACACAAATCGGATGAGCACCAGGCTGTAAGTATATCCCGAACTCAATGTCTCGTCGGGGGGGGGGGGGGGTCACAACCTCCTCAGGAAAAACATCGAGGAAGTCCCCAACAACTTCCGGGACATCCATCATCTCTATATCACCTGGAACCACTAATAACCCTCCTAACAAGGAAAGGAGAGGCTCCAAACTCTAGCTTCCCACCTGATACCTCCTCTCGCCAACAAAAGATACGCGCTTCCCATCCACGTCGGAGAACACGACTCTTCTCCGGAATCATTCGATAACGGCACCAACATAAAACAACCAGTCGATGCCTAGGATGACATCGTATGGCTGCATCTATAACAGAAGAAGGTCCCCACTTGATCAATGTGGTCCCAATGTCAGCCCAAATCCCCAACAAACAAAAGATACGCTGGTCTGGCCTCCAACTAGTGTTCTCAGCACCAGTGGTATGGATATTCTCTCTACGTCTAGTCCCAAAGCATGGGCTAGACCAGGTGTAACAAAGGAGTACGAAGCTCCCGAATCGAACAAAGAAGAAACAAGAGTGCTGAACAAACAAATCATACCTCGCACCACCTCTAGTCTTGCTAGAGCTTCCAACTCTGCTGCGTGCAACTGTCCACTCCCAGCTCCTCTTCCTCTCTAATGTCGTCCACTTCCCCGACCATGCCCCGGTCGAGGTCCCTGAGGAGCACCCTGAGGTCAGCCTCCTCCCGCAAAGTCTGCCCTCGGAGGAGCATGGTCCTGCTGCTGCTGGAAGGGCCTCACTGGAAACTGGTGCTACTACGGTGGGTGCTGAACCTGCCCACCTCCACTCTACGGAGCTCAGGTCGGTCACCGACTCTAAACGTTCCTGAAATCTCCATAAGAAAAACACCTTGGTTCTGGGCTCGTGTAAAAGGGACGAGGAACCGAAGATCTGAACTGGAACTGTTGGGGCCTGCTCCCCACTGGCCTGAACCTGGAAGGTCTGGTCATAGGAGCCCTGCTGCTGACTGCCTTCCCCTTCGACGGACCTGGCTGAAACATCTCATGTGGTGCACCTCCTAGCAAGTGAATCCTCTTTACAACCTCTGCCTTCTTCTGCACTTCCAAGTACGTGGGGAGGGTAAAGGGGGTGACATCATACTAGAGTGAAGGACAGAGCGCCTCCTCCAAATGTTTTTCTCGAGACTCCTCATCCGGAAAGAGATCCGGAGCAAAGCGCAGGAGATCCATGAACTTGATCCCTAGCTCTCATACCGAAATACTCCCCTGATGAAGGGAGTGTAACTCCTGCCGCTTCTCCTTCTTGATCATGGAAGAAAGTAATTCCTCTAGGAATTCCTTCTCAAAGTCAGCCCATGGATCCTCTACCTCTATCCTCTCTCCGAGGTAGAGAGTCCACCACTGTCATGGCACACCTCTCAGCTGACTGACTGCTAGGGGAACCCAGTACTCCATCGGAGCACGGATCAAGGTGAAAGCGATCCCTAGATCCTCAATCCACCCCTCCGTCTCTGTATCTGAAATACTACCCTCGTAATTCTTGAGGGTCTGCCGCTGGAATGAACGGAGAGTCTTCTGCCACTGGCTATCTTCATCCTCTCGGTAAATCCTCAACAGATCAGCCGCCTGGATCTGCTGGGCCTCGACCGCCTGAGCCACCGTGGGACAACGTCCAGGTGCCATAGCTGTATGGTAAACAAGGATCGCCTAAGCCCAAGTAGTAAGGAAAAACTGAGGTTTTATTTTTATCATTTTATTTCAATTTCTTTCCCAGAACACCCAAATCAAGTAACACACAATCATGATGATGCATGTACCTTCCCTAGTGTCTCTACCCTGCAATAAATGTAGTCTCACATGGTCATTCGGTAGGCTCATAGTCCTTGCATCGGATCACGGGGGGCCCTAAAATCTCGTGTCCTAGCCAGTCTTCTCGGGTTTATGTCACGTACCAAGATTGACTAACATTGTCACCTTACCATCCCATGCATTCTTCACTGTGCCTAACTCTAGACTCCTTCCTATCTCTCAACCATCAGCGCTGATACAATTCTGTCATGACCCCCTCCCACCAAAGATGCCCCTCCTGAGCTGGGAATGGTGAAAGGAAGATAATGACCCCCGAGTCCTGCCTCCAGTAGGCCCCGGGTTGGCGACTAGCACCAAGGGTATGAGTTTTCACAAATATGGGAGGCATTACCCTTTTTTATTATTTAGGATTGGGAAATAGGACAAGTCAACCACCAAAAAGGAAAAAAAGAAAAAGTTTATATAAATAAACCCAAACCAAGCCCACATGCATGTTTAAACAATTTTATAACAAGGTACAAGTACAACAAAGCTCAAAAGTACAATACCAAAAGAAAACAAGAAAACAACAACTGCAACAACTCCAACTGTCTGACTAGTAGGGTCCCGCACGGCCCTGGTAGTCCTCCTGGAAACCTAAAAGTAAATGTAGGGTTAGCATATAAATATACTCATTAGGGAACCCTAATGCCCTCGTGCACAAGTGGGGAGACATCCTAATGTCCTGTGAGAACAATAGAAGAACCTATCAAGGAAATCTATCCACCCAACATCACCAGCCACACCCACCAAAACAAAATCACAACAGGTAGTAGTAGTATAAGAACATGAGTATTGGGTACCCCACACCATTTCCCAACAGTTAGATGAACGTCCTGACACCGTCACACTCTCCCCACCCACACACACCTGGGCCTCACAACCACACATCCCGCCCGCACACACCTGGGCCTCACCACCACGTATCCCGCCCGCACACACCTGGGCCTCACAACCACAACCACATCCCTACCCGAAGACACCTGGGCCTCATCCCGAAGATTCTGGGGAACAGTAATAGTAACAGAACTCTCGCTCGAAGACACCTGGGACTGAAATCGAAACCTACCTGAAGAGTCTTAGGTGTAAGGTCGCCTCAAGCCATCACAGCCTATAAGCCTGCCCGAAGAGTCTTGGGCCTAATCACCACAATAGAAACCTACCCTAAGAGTCTTGGGTGTATGGTCTCCTCAAGACATCACAACCTAGGGGAGAATGAGCAGGAAGGAGCTAGTAACTATGGGAAAACACCCTCTCCCATGAAATGGGAGTGTTCGGATGTATGTTCTCAACATGGGTGTGGTGCGATAAAACAAAAAAGATACAGATATATATATATATATATATGTAGCAACCACTCAGCCCAACCTATGGCTTCTAAAAAGAGAAACTGAGCACGTGCCTCGGCACTACTACCATGAAGCATGCACCCAACAAACAACCCCAGCCCCATTAATTTTTTCACGTTTCAGAAGAAATTAGCTTATTTAGTTCCTTAACTACTGGAAAAATATCCACAACCAACCACTTCAATCGTTCATAAAACATATCCTTGCCATCCACAAAACATGTTAGGGAAACACAAGCAGCACAACAAAACCATTCTTAACAACAAACCAACCCATTGATTATTATTTCCATTTCAGTACCAAGCCCCATCATTCCTTAACTCTTCCACATTTATTATTTATTAAACACAACCCATAGTCTGTTCACATTTAAACCCATCCCTGCAGCCCCGCTGCCAACCACCATAACCACACCATACATCATTATCCCTTTAATACCATTTATCGCAGCCCCACTGCGCATCACCATTAAACATTCACACCTTCCGACAACCAATTCAAGCGCAGCCCCGCTACTCACCCGACCCACAACAACCCACAAAACACCCCCAACACATGCCACGTAACCAAGCCAACACCCACATGTTCATTATTCCATTTTGTTTAACCCGGTTGACCACACAAGGGTTCCATATTTTCATTTAAACAGTCAACTTTACATGATTAACAAATTTCCACATTCAACAAAGTTCCACTCACAAAAACGGTCTATAATGATAAGGAAACATTTAATTGTGTAAGCAAAGGCCCCCAACGACCGTGATTTTCAGTAGGCATAAGCCTATTCATTTCATAACATAATATCACAGGATATAAAAGGTAAAGTAACAGCAATCACTAACTTCCCAACCCCATTCTTTAACCAATCATTATCTTTATCTAATGGTTCAACTGTTTCTCGTGAAAACAAAAAGTATACCCGCCCCGCATAATACACAAATTAGAGAGACAAAGGTGAGATCCCTACCTCAACAGGTTTTGGTCACAACGCTCCCCCGGATCAACTTTAGAAGACATTCGTCGGCGTCCTGGAAAAACCTCCTCGGGTGGAAGTCAAAGAGGAAAAGCCGAAGGAAAGACAACAGATCCAAGCTCGGATGTTTTGCCTCGTCATTACGATCCCGTGGCTGCTGACGGATCGTAAATTGGATCTCGGACGAAAACGTTATGGAAGAAAGAGCCTTTGAGTCTCTTGAGAGTCCTCTGCTCAGAGGAGAGGCGAGGAGAGGTGTGAGTTGAAAGGAGGAGGGGACCACTCCTTTTATAGGCCTGAAAAGAAAAAGTACATGGTGTTTAATTATGGTACATGGCGTGTACTCGGCCATTTTCACACGGTCTCCACACGGTCTCCAACATGGTTCCACGACCGTTGACTGGTCAACACATGGTTTGAAGGTAACGTATACGTGGGGAAGGGCTACACGACGTGAAGATTGGACACACGACATGTACCCATTTATGGTACTCGGCAGGGACAGAGCCCCAACGCGGCACACGGCCGACGACTGGTCAACACACGGTAATGCGTACGCAGGGTGGGACTACACGGCATGTAGTACTGGACACACGGTGTGTACCCATTTTCTTCACGCGGCAAAGACACGGCCATCCACATGGGGTATACCTGTAAAGAGGGTTCACCTTGTGTACTCAAACTACCCGGTGTGTAGTTTCAAAATTTATGAAAGTGTGGGAAATGTCCATTTTACCCTCCAGAACACTTTGTGGCCTTATTTTTGACAAATGAATGGGCCGGAGAGGTCCGGGCCATTACATATATGGTGTATAAACCCCTTTGACTTTTACATTTATTCAAGAGGAATCTTTTTTATACAAAGAGTTTTACTAAATGACAAAATGGAATGTTCTTTTTTTCATACGTATGCGGTGACAATGAATTCTCTGCCGCCGTGACCACTATCTGAGTTTCGGCTTCCTCTTCAAGCCATAACATTTTTTTAAAATGAAAAATAAATATCAATTCTAATTTTTTTTATTTTTGTATTGAAAATGGATTTATTATATCAATGTGTTGTATTGATATATTGTGATTGAAATGTGGAAATTTTATGTTTCCTTTATGCATGTTTTATGTGATACGATTATGTTATGGTTTATGATATGTTTAAACCTCTTTATATAAAGAATGCATTGGACTTAGTATGTGACGGGTGGAGCCCGCTATATCTCCCCCAAGCATCGGTAGGTCTCATGAGACAAAATAGTGTCTTAGCACAAGGCCCTGGCAAAATCTTATTTGTAGTCTTGGCACAGGGCCTTGACTATTTGGTTATGATAGTCTTTCATTATGCATTCCAATATTATAAAAGTGGTTATTGATATTTCATGTGATTAAACGACTAGTATAATATCCATGTGAATAAGTAAATGGCATTATTTCATTTTATTTTTGCCATATTATGATGAAGTTCATGTTTAAAAGGCTTTTGTTTTAGTTATACATTGCCTTAAATGTTTATGTTTATTTATGAATGTTTCTGTTATATTGTTATCCTTACTGAGCATTTGAGCTCACCCCTTTCAATGTTTTATTTTTCACACGATGTGAAGAAATATTTTATGACTGACCTGCAGGGATTGTCTGAAAGGGATATGAGTTTGGACTATGGAGACCATGTTATTGTAGTTTTTCACTTTCTGATGTAATGTGACATTTATGAATGTATCTAGTGTTTTCGAGGCTACTAAACTAATCGGACTTTCGAGACTTGATCTTTTGTGATCATGCCAATGTTACGTAATAATGCACCGACTCTAGGTAACTGGGGTCAGGGTGTTACAAATAACAGATGTCTAAGGGGATTATGAAACCACTACCAAAACTAATATGGAAATGGAAAAACGTATATGGATTTATATTCCAAAAGTCAGCTAAAGTCCGTAATTTGATTTATAGTGTAGATGAAATTCTTATAGAGTCATCACATTTCAATATAGTTTAAGAATGTTTATTGATAGAAAAATAACCATGATTTATTAAATTATGTTTTTGATGATTCAAAGAGTACCAATCCTTATTGTATTTGATTGATATTTTTGGTTTACCTTGACGTTGCGGAGAATAATTTATCATGATTTGGAGATTTCACTAAGTTTCAACCATTCTTACAACCACCATTTACATCATCATTAAAAGGGAACCATTAAACATACTGATGGTATATTGATAACATATTTAATGGACTTTAAAGTATGTTTCTATTGACACTTACCCTTGATAGATTTATTATATAATGAAAATTTCCATTGTACCATTTAGATGTTACCATATGAAGAACATTATGAGAATAGTTTTGGGACAAAAACATGTTGGGGTGAAGTTGGAGAGACGAAGATTATAGTTCTTGACATTGTCTAGGAAATGATGGAGATGGTTATTACCATTTTGCAACACATAATGGACGCTCAATATCGATAGTATGTTTATGTAGATAAGCATTGAAAAGTTATAGAGTTTAATATTTCTGAAATATCATTCCTATGTATATCTCATTATAATTAGATTATAATAAATGAGAAAATGGGGAATTTTAACCCTTTTAATATCAGTCTCACTGATACACATGATTAAGTGAGGGTTGAAACTTATCACTATTCCCTCTCTCTAAACGTTTTCTATGTACATGATTTCATTTATTTATATCATATGATGAATTAATTATAATAACCATAACATTTAATAAAATAAAAATCATTATAAATGGAATATAGTCTCATATATTAGGAATAATTAGTGGAAATTATAGATCGAATAGATAATATACTATGAAACAAGACAACTCTTCATGAAAATGTTCTAGAGAGGCATATTATGACCCAAAAATATACAAGGGGACCTAAGGATATAATAAATATTATCACCATCACATATTAATTTCCAAATAATTAAATATTGGGGAAAAAATCCTTTTTATAGGATGGATGTGATGAACCAAAATTTTAGGAATTATTTTTCTTTAATCCATGTATAGTCTCTTGTCTTATAAAAAACACCAATATAAAAACAGAAATATCTTAATTTAGTAAAATAAAATTATAAACTATTTTAAATATAATACAGTCATTGAATTTTATGGTATCAATAGAATTATACCCCTAATGAAAACAATGATAAATGTAATAAGAAAACCATTTTATAATAAAAATTATATTTCTCTTCAAATTTGTTTTTATACATTTTGTGCCATAATATAAAATGTTAATGTTATAACCTGTATAATTTTTATTTATAAAATGGATTATATATTTAAAATAAATAGTATTAAATTACATGTAAAATCATATTTCATTTTAAATAATTAATATTATATTTTTTATTAATGTTCATTACAGAGATAATGGTAAAACTATTATTTTCAAAAACAAATTGTTATAAACATTGAGTATTTTTATCAAATAAATATAAATATTATAAACTCAACAATAAATCTAATATAATTTTTTAATCCTATATATAAATATTTTAATATTTATTCTTCTGGTATTAAGTATGAAATTAAATTAATAAGTTTTATTGATTAAGACAACATTTTTATGAAAAATCAAATTTCTATACAATTAATGTAAAATAAAAAAATAAATTATCATATATTTAGAAATTGAATTATATTTCATTTTATATAATTTTAGTTTTATTGGAACAAAATTAACAGGTATTACCTAATATATTGTAATAAATGTTCAATTGGTTTTGGTAAAATCTATTTATAATGGGACTAACCAATATGGTATTGTCCAAATCTAGTGGTAAATGATTTGAAACATATTCAAAACTTGTTTTAAATTGATAATTTTATTTTCCAAAAAATTAGTTGTTATCGAACATAATAATTTCCGAATTTAGGATCCATTTATCTTTGAATAGTTTCATTCCATCATGGAGAATGTAAATTTATAAACAAAATAGTAATTTTCTTCACTTATAAAAGGGGATCACTTCCATCCCATTTATCCACCAATTATAAAGAATTTACTATTTTAAGACCCAAACCTAGAATCCTATTAACACTTTATCTACTTCATAGATTCCATTATATTAAAAAAAGATCATGAAATGGTTTTTTAAGGTGTTACCCATGGGACAACACCCATGAGAGAGGTAACATTAACAACTAATCTCTCCTATTTATTTTATTCTTATACCACCTCAAAACAAATATATCCAACAATTTATGATAAAATATGTATTAAATATGTTTCTGAAGTTAATAATACTATTGTAATATTTATTTTTTACATTTCTCCCAACAATATGAGAAATGAAGATGTCACTTGTGTTACGTGCAGTCTACCGACTCAAAAAGTGACATAGTTAATTTATTATAATCAGTGCATATGGATAGTTTAAATGAGTATTTTTATTAAACAATATCATATACTAAACATATTTAGATTAATAAAATAATAACCAATTCCAAACTCATTTACATAATTCATAAAATAATATGTCAACCTTATGTATGTGCAGACTGCCACCTCTATGAAACTGATCTATTTGATATTAATCTAGTTTCTTCTAAATATCAGTTAAATTTATGATCTTATTAAAAACATTAAATTTATATATACAATACCATTTTTCATCATTAATAGTGACATTATTACAAAATAACCACATTCTTCACCATAATCGCCCATATATTCTAATTTTTCATTATTTGGTTTTATTGAACCACCTAATAGAAAAGTGCATTAATTTTTGATCATTTATTAATATGGAAAATTGAATACTAGTTTTAGATGTAATTAACATGTAAATTAGGCTTTTATTTTTTGGAATAATTTTTTGATTATTTGATATATTAATATTGTACCACCTTATTGTTTGTCAAAATTACTATAACAAGATCATAACAGACTTCATCCACTAGATTCAATACCAAATTAATTATTCATATAAAATATAAAATTTTATATCTTTAAAAAAAATAATTTATTACATATATTGATCTCTAAATGACGAATTATGATTATAAAAATACTCATTGACACTACGATTTTGTAATTTTCTTCCAAATAAATTATAAAAAAGAGAAATAGTTGACGTTGGAAATAAAATATTTGGAACAAATAAAATTGACTTTTATAGGTATTAATATGGTTCTCAAATAGGTGATTAAAATAATATATACTTTTATAGATGTTTTTAGTGAATGTTTGGCTAGGCGGGGTTGATGGAAAGGGTTTTTCAACTACTCAACTTCTTTTGTTGAGTCATAAAGATTTATTTTTTAATATAGTGATTATGAGATTGATTTATCCAATTGAATTTTTTATTCTAATTAAATTACTTATATTTTAAGGGAATTTATTTTTATAACTACTTTCTATATAAAACATGATAAATTTAAGAATAATTTATATTCACTCAAATAAACAGTTTTCTCTCCATGTCCATATTCACATTTCCCAATAATGTTCTCTTTCTTTATTTTGAAATCATAATATGAAGTATTTTTTTATTCTTCAAATAATAATTTAATTATTTTCAAATTAATGATTTTCCACTCATTTTATGTTGTCAATTTCAATGGAAATATTTTCAAAACATAAAAATATATTTCCCTTAAAATATTTATGTTTTATATTCCAATCCTTATTTCCTATGGAAATAAATTAGGTACTATTAAATACATATTTATTTTAATTACTTTTAATATGTTGTTTTATAAAATAGTAATTCATGTTACCTTAAAGGAAGTGATATTTTGAATGTGACTTATAATTTTCCCTCTTCATGAGGATGTTATTAAATGTTTATAAAAACTTTCTTTCATGGTTTCACTTTCATTTTGAACATTATAAGAATATAAATATTATTTATTTATGTTTTATGAATCCCCCAAAAAACATTCGTATGAAATCATTTTTGTGGTGACTAAAAATGTGTTACCGACTATTCTAGTTGACGATGATTTTATTTCTAATACCGTTTTATAATTGTTAAAAATTCATTTTGTTGTCATGTGTTATTTATAATATGTTCACTAACTGATGACAAGTAGTACATTTATATAAATCTTATTAGTAATTTTGGTCCTATATATCCCTTAAATATGCTGGATAAGGGTTTATATCTCATGAGATAATATTATTCATCAACTAATTTTTTTAACAACATGACACATGAACATTTTTTCACATATAAAGAGTGAAAATTTTGATTTTCCATCACACAAAGCAATAAAAAATTGTTTCATTACAATGATATAATATCCAGATACATATTTTTGTGGAATTATTTTTTTCATTATATTTCGCAAGTGAATGTTACATTTCAATTCCATAGTCTTATGATTTTTCCTTATGGATATGGTTTATTACCTCATGATTTTATGCAGTTTTTTATTTGGTTATGCTTTTATTACATATGTTTACATCTTGAATCTTGGAAAAATATTGTGGTTCCTGTTTGTTTTAATATGATATTTAACTGCTTATCATGTTTAATCTTAGGTATATGATTCAAACCATGATATAATGATTATAATATTTCCCTTACTATGCATTTAAAAAACCCATTTTTTTATGATTCCTTTCCACAGGTTATGAAAATGATTATATGTTTGGTGAAGTATATAATGGAATCTATTTTGAGTAATTTTTAGAGTATTATTCACCAGTGATGTAGAGTAAATTTCATATAACATTAGTCCTTAAAGGTATCAATCCTTCAGTTCCTGAGAAAGTTACATGATTTATGAGATACATTTTTTATCTTTTATTGATGATATAAAATAAAATATAATTATAAAAGATTTATATAAAAGATTTATCTCAAAAAGAATATAGAGGTAATCTAATAGAAGATACCCAGAGAATAGTTAATTGGCATTACCTATCTATTTTGAGTATTATTTTTCCTTCACTTATGATACCTCATTTATAATACTGTGAACATGATGAAATAATTATATTTATTATACTAGAATAATTATATGTAATTGGTATAATAAATATCCATATCCTTTATATCTAATAGAAGATAAATACATCCCTCATTTGTATGTATATATTATCGTATACATATATAAATGTATATTACTTTTCATCACCATCTATCATGGAAGGTTATATAGTTAAAATAAATGGATACATATATATTTTTTAAATATATTTATAATTATATTAAGGTAGAATATTATATACATTATTAACTTCCCATATGCTTTAATAAATGATTATATCGCTCATGCGGTCATGTGGACCACCACCTCCATGAAGCGATGTCATTTTTTTCATTTTCCATTAAAATAGATTGAAATAAAAATAATTTTAGTGAATAAATATGATATACATTATATTTATTTAATTTTTGGAAGATTTATTATTATTTAAATTCCATTGATTACATTCATTGTGGAATTAAATCATTATTTGTGTGACTTTATGGACTACCATCTCAATGATTTTACTATACAAATTATTCATAAAAGATTAATATTAATAATCATAAATTTGAATATAATGAGTAAATATGATACATGTAAAATAATTTAGAATCCATAAATTATGAAACAATGTCCAAAGAGCAAGGAATGGAATCTTCGAACTGAAGAATCCATGGAAAATTTAATATTTGACATCCAAATGATGATTTTAATGAATAATTGATATTATTTTGTTAGATAGATATTCTATAGAAATGAAATATTGTTTTATAAGTATGATTATTTTTTTGGTATAAATTTAAAATAAATTTTAATTTGTTATAAAATAGATTCAGAGTGTGTAATATGAATCTCAAGACAGTAGAAAATGGTTTATGGTTCAATGTTAATTTGACAAAATATTTATTTTGAGAAAAATTAAAAAAAAATAAATTATATAATAATTATGTTTTAAATATCATCTATTTTTAAAAAATTTATATTTTATTTAATTTTTCATATATTGGTAAAAATTTTCACTATTTAGTACACAAAAATATTAACATGATGTCTTTAAAAAATCTCTCTATATTCTTTCTTTTGGGATAGTACTATATTTACCCTATATAGATATTCAATTAAATTATTTTATGGTTATTAAAATCATCACTAATTTTTTTTAAAATGGTATTTTTACCCGCCTTTGAAATTATTTAACATTTAACAAAATTAATCTTTTTAAATTTTTCCACATGGCCAACCTTTTACATTATAGAATAGTTTGGAATTTTATCCCTTATAACATATATAGCATGAATCGGTTATGCCACCCCTATGTCTATTATTAATAATGATGATTCCTTTAAATGATTATATTCTGTTACAAAGAAAATACAAATATAATATTTCTAGTATGATTAGTTCCCTAAAACATTCCAATAATTTTATGTATTCTATTCATTTTCAAAGATTATTTGAAATGGGTTTATAAAGGATATTTTTAAATGTGTTAAGACTATTAAATTGTTATTATGATTCACATGTAATATTATCTTTTGATAAAATCAACTTTATTTCTCTATATAGATTATTATTATGATGTTTTAAATATGATTTCACGAACCAAATTTAATTACTACCTGTTGGTAATGGTTTAATTAAATGATTAGTATTTTATGATCTTTTTCAACACTTAGTAGGTTTTTAATTATGTGATAGGTGGGCCTAGAATTAAATATCCCTCTAATTAATGTCGTAAATATCTATCTCCCTTGAATTAATATTAACATAATGAGAAGTGAACCCAACCATGTAAGGGAAACATTACAATATGATAGTCTTGTCTGTGAGCCCTGACTAAGGTAATAATTGGAATTTAAAGAAAACCCAATCGAATGTTGGACCCCTTACACTATGATAGACAAGGTAGTAATCCTATAATGTGGAAATTATTTTTTATTATTATATATATTCTAAAATATATTTACATTTATTATGATATACTCTCTTATCTAATGGTAGATTTTTTATTTTTGTACATTCTTATGTTTCAAGTTTATTAGAATAAATCATTATTCAATGACTCGTGATTTTTGATATATGTCAATAGAGTTTATGTTTTTTAGAATATAATATGATGTTCTCATATACTTATATATAAATATATATTATGATCAATTATAATATTTTTTTAGAGAACTTTTTTTGATCCTTACTGTTCATTTCAGCTCTTTATTATGATTTCTTTTACCTAGGTTACATAATAGGTATTAATTAGTGTATGTATAAATATAGTACAATTAGATAAGAAATAACTATGATATATTGATAATAATTCATGAAATATTTATATTTTATCTAGTATTTAATGAAAAAAACCTTTACATATCCAAGTCATTTATTATTTATTGACGTATTAAAAATTCATCTAATATTACTCAGTACTTAGGTTTGTAGGGACTAATTCTCCTCGATTTTTATTAGATATGGGTTTTGTTATTTTTTGAAATTGGGTTATGAGAGAAATTTGGATTGAACATTAGAAAACATTTGATGATCTAGAAGAAATATAATATAAACCTAATGTGTCATATGTAGATAATAAGGTTTCATAATTGAAGAAATAACTAGAATTATTTTAATGCATATTTAATTTATTAATATAAATAATTATGATATTGGATAATGTTATGTGTTTTGTTTTAAATGGATGTGGACATAATCCATGATTACAACTAGATTAAAATATTAGATAATCATTAGATCAGGCCATCACATTAGACCCTCACGTAGAGGCTCACTAATAACAAAATCCCCAATGATACCTTATAATAATATTTTGGTATTTCTATTTGTTCTCGGTGATCTATTCTTAAACAACATAGATATAATCCTAGAAATATCATCTTCTATTTTCCACCACCCCGTCATTATGGAAGTTAATCATGTGATTATTTGATGCTCCACTACCAACTATGTCATCACGTGCATCCTAGTTCAATATTTGTGCAATCATGTAGCTATCATACCAAGTGAGAAACCTATTCAATGAATTCATCATTGAGAATCTTCATATCATCTGGTAAGGATGAATCTACATGATATATAATCAGAAATTCATTATTCTTTCAAGATGCTATTGTGAGGATAATTTCTTCAATTTAAGAAACCAACTCACTTAAATATGATAATTATTCAAATTCTATTTGTGATTTTACAATACCAAGAATACTTGGTATTTCAAGAAATTACGAGCCACATTTGGGAGTCATTAAAAGTCTTCTAGAAGGGCCTTATTGTTAACTGGATAAAAACTAATGTTCCTAGTTCTACAAAACAAATAATGGTCCCTTCAGGTTCTGGTGATATTTTCCATTATCTTAGTGAAAGGGTCCTCATATTACCCTATGGTACATGTTTCATATCATCATCTCTAAAAACGGAAATGATTAATGAAACAACATCAATTTTTTTTGGTGTTAAAAAATATTAAAAAAGCATTGGCTCTAAAGAGACTCTACCAAAATTACACATGTCATTCAATATAGATTGATTTACCATTTGTGGAAGATTAAAAACATATATATGTAATTTCCTTCTACATTTATGGATCTAGTTATAAAATAAATTATTCTTACTAGGAGGAAATGTTTTGGGGGGATGGGATCACCAATAAACAAGTCAAAAATTACCAATTATTGTTAGTTGACTTTGTTTTTAAGATTTTTTCTCTTTGATAAATACAATAATATAATTCCCTATTTCGAACTAATGTAAACATTTTTTTTCAATTAATGGTCCTTGATCAATTTTTCCATGGTTTAACCCTCATAAATAAATTAATATAATGGGATATGGAATGAAAAATCATGTTTTTATGTTCACATGACTCAATATACGAATCATGATTAGATTCTAAATTTTTAAAAGAATTATAAACATTCTATAGAATTATTTTATGAATATACTTCTATAGTTCATCAGTGGGACCTATGGTCCATCAATTTTTTGGAAATAGATCAGTAAAAATGGATATTTATTGTCCATGCTCTTGCACTGGAAGCTTAATATGATTTTTAGTCATTTACAATTTAAAAGTTGAACCCGATCAGTGGTGTAATATTATTTTTAAGGAAAGGAATGATGAATATAAACATACTATGACATGGGAAGAGTGAAAGAGGGAATTTTTAAATATTTAAATTCCAAAAACGTTTCCAATAAGAATAGAAAGGTTATTACATGAGTATGTGTATTAGTATGATCACTCCATTAGTACATATGAGAAGTATTTACCAAGTTGTAAGAGTGATGTGTTTTGTTTTAATGTCAACCCTAAAAACTAATTTGATAGAGTATTTAGTGGATTCTAACATTGTATCAAAAATAATATTGCTATAAAGCAATTTAGTAACTGTGAATCAATAATTTTCTATTTCACATTGTATAAATGGAGAGTGGGGGATCTCACTATTCTCATGGTTTTCTGTATATTAAAATAAAGATTCATATTATGGGAAATTCAAATTATTATAATCCATGGTGGAAATAAATTTATTAATTATTTGTGATAAAACTGTGAATGAATCATGGGGAAATTTAATTAAGGGGGTGGAATGTTTTTTATGTGTTGTAATTAATTACTCACATAAAATGAATATTTATGTAATTTAAAGTGTTAGACCATTGAAATGAAATGATATGAATATCAACCACATGATCAAATCATACACCGATTCTTTAATTTCATAGAGTATAAAAATTATGAAAAAAAATTCTTGATTCTGAGGGTTAATGAAAAAATTGATGTCAACAACCAATTATTCAAAGGGAAAATGTGAATGCTCTTGTGAAATAAACATAATAAGTGAATCATAAAAATTAAGTAGTGAAAGGAACATATATCATCCACTATATAAAGTTGAAATACTTATTTTATTCATCTTTAATCCAATTATTTTTATCTGAATAATTTTATATGGGTATAAAATCACCATAAATATATTTATTTTGAATAATTATCATTGAAATAAAAAAATGTTTAGACGATCACATCACACATATATAGCTAATCCGTCATAGTTGTTTTTGGGAATTTGATTCATAATAATATTTGTATTGTCCATGTAGTTTAATTTTATGTTTTATTATTCATGTACTTTTTCTCCTTATATAGATCTCATATCAATTTTTTAGGAAGAGAAGTCAAATATGATATTATAAATCTATATATATGATTTTCTCTTGGTTTAAGGATAAATTTTAACATCCATTCAAAATTAAAGTCATTTAATGGGTCTTACTATCTATTATTGAGGTTTAATTGACTTAAATTGATAGGGAGAAACTCAACAATGATTATTTTTGTAATTTAAAAGAATAGAGAAATGTAATACCTAACGATTTACCTAGTAATTATCTGAATATTAATTTTAATATTTCAATAAAAATAATACTTTGTGTTAAAAACATTTTGAATAATTTATAGTAAAATTTTTAGATTGAGTTGTAAGAATTAGTGATGAAACTAATATAACATACAGAAAACGAATGACACACTATATTATGTCACAATAGGGTAAAACTATTCATTTTTATAATAATAATGATGGGTCCATTCAATTATTTATTGATTAATTATAATAGTAGATTATTGTTATCACGAAGAAATTATAATCTTCACTATATTGATGAATTTTTTGATCAGCTTCATTGAGATAAATACATTTCAAATACTGGACGTCCATCTATAACCCATAAAATATGGTTCAAGAAGGGGGATATACCCAATAGATAATTTAGTATGGGACCTAGTAATTATGTATTTATTTTGATTCAATTTGGGAAAACCAATTCCCCCACCATCCTCATAGATTTAATGAATAGTCACAATAGATTATCATGTTTAGTTTATTGTATTATTTATAGACGATATTATTATATATAAAAATGTCATAGAGGATCATGAAGATCATTTTTGGATTTCTTGATGACCTTTATAGTGGATGATGTATTTTACCAATTATACAACTATGATTTTTTTCTATAAAACATTTAATTAATAGGCCACATGATTATAATATAGAGTATATCTATGGATTCTTCAAACATAAATGTTATTAAAAATATCCCAGACCAACAATGGTGTCCAAAAACAATAGTTTTATTATGATTGTTTCATATTATCAATGCTTGGTGATAATTATCTCAGGGATATCAAATCTAAATACCATGTTGACATGGAAGAGGGATAATTTTCTATATATAGATGAATGTGAGAAAAATTAAAGGAACCCATAATAAGGTTGATCAATGAACCTATAATTACACTACCATAAAGTGAATAAGAGTTTTTGATAAATATTGATATATAAAATAACTGTATGGGATGTGTTCTCATACAAAATGACAGGGCAATATTATATTCCTCAAGATAATTAATGATTCATTAGAGAAAACCCCAAATCATGATTTTATAATAGATGTGGTAATTATATCATATCTAACATAGAAAAATTATCTATATGGTGATATGTATTCTATATATATTGTTCATAAAATCACAATGTATGTATTCTTATAGTAATAGATAAAAATTCACAAAAGGATATAGATGTAGTTGATTAAATATTTTTATGCCTTATTACATTACTACAATGGGAAGGTGAATTAGGTGGATAATTATTTTTATTGGAAGGATAATGATAGATTGTCCATATTTAGGATTTAAATACGACCAATAATTAATAATTTTCAAAGGATACACCGTGAAAGAATATGTAAATTAGAATGAAATTACTGTTTTTATGTAAACTTTCAACCATCCATCCATGTCAAAATTAAAGCGGTGTGCGAGGAAGATGGGAAGATATAAAATATTGTAAAGATTATGCTAATGTTCAACCATTAACTTGTTTGAATGATCAGATTAATGAATAATGTATGTGTTCGAGTAATACCACAATTAAAGGAGAATTTTGTGGATAAAGAATATATCCCATAAATATCTATTCATCCTTGAAGAAAAAATAAGTATAAAGATACCAAAGGTTATATATGGTGGGACAATATCGAGATACTAATTACATTGTATATATATTAAATCATTGTATACCGAGATGTTAATGGAAAATCTTAGATGTCTAAGGGTATTTACAACCATTTCCCATAATAGAATGAAATTGGGAAAATGCCTACCTGGATTATTCCATCAAACTCACCACGACATCCAAAGGACTTAAATCTATTTTGGTTATAATAAATCTTCTTAAAATTTTATCTCACTTCATTATTTTTTGAGATTATTTCATTCTTGATCAAAATTTATGTAGTTTACCTAGATGAATTGAAATGTTTTCATTGAGTACAACATTCACTTTTTTTTATTATGGAATGTGTTTTACATAGAAGTTGTGGAGATATATTAATTATTATTTGAACATGAACATGAAAATTAGAGTGACATATCATCCTTAAAAAAAAAATCACTTTAATAGATCCATTTACAAGATATGTTGAGATATTTTTATATGGATTTCATAGGTGTTTTCTATTAACACAATAATTTTCTTTATTTTTAATAAAACATTATCTTTACTCAAGATTTGAGATAGATCCATAAGAATACTTATATGGAAGGAAGTGTGTAACCAAAAAATTTTGGGAAGGTGTTGGATAATGAAATATATTTGGACCTATGCAAGTTGTGGAAGTGTTGTAGAATGTTATATTTATTCAATAACACATTTGGGTAACTCAATGTAGATAGGAAATCTATGTAAGAAATTTAAGGTGGGATATCATGTTTAAAGCATGTGATAAGTTATTCATTCAAATATATAAAAGGATGAATTTTATTATAATTGGAAATAAGGTAATGTGGAGACATAGATATATTGTTCCCTATGTGATCCTTTATCCAATGATGATTGTATAATATAGTTTTGTGATTCATAAATATCATTATCACTTTCATGATGTGTTCCATGTATCCATTATGAGGAACTCTATGCATGATCCTTCACATGTACTACACTTAGATGTTATACCACTAGATGTTGATATTTTATAAAAGTCTAAAATATTAGAGATAATTTATCTTATAAATAATGTTTTATTAAAAAATACAACACAGGTAGTCAATGTTCTATGGTGAAACCATATGTTTGAAAAAGCAATGTGGAAACACAATAATGTGATGAGGCGATAGAGTCCTCGTTTTTTATATCGAAGATATGAAATTTCAAGGGATAAATTATTATAAGGGGTATACCGTAACAACCTGTTATTTTATAATATATATTTCACCTGGAAATATTTGTAATGATTGATGGATTTCTTTAAAAACAACACCAAGAAAATTTTTGCCATGTTATACTATTGAAATATTATTATTAAATGTGTATATGCTAGTATATCCATTGAAATGGTGTGTTTGAATAGGACGTACTAATTTATGAAAATTATTTTTAAATGTAATCCTTAATTTAAATTTATTTTTTAATTATTTGGAAATATGTATTAAAATTTCAATGATTATAATAATGTTATATAAGACATTATTTATTTATGAATTTTATTTTATTTTCCAAATAAAATTTATGGATCACATTATATAAATGATTAAATATTTTAGTAGTGTATATAAAAAAGGTAATAATATTTTATACATTGAATATTTATTGTTTATAAATGAATATATAATCATTTGATGAAAAAAAGAGTAAATTTTCATATATTTTTTTAAAATTATTCATAATGTATTCTATCTAAATAAATTGAATATTAAATATTAATGAAAGATATTAATTAAACGTATAGATAATACGTTCAATCATGTTTATTAAAACATATCTAATGGTTGATACTAGGCATTAAATAACCAATTTAGGGGAACAAAATGTGTTGGGGAATTTTTAATCCAATTACTAATTCTTATCAATGTACCTCTGTGACATGTTACGATATTGATTATATTGTTCTCTTTTCCATACCAAATACATTCATATGAACTATTTTTAGAAACAAAATGATATTTTTACAAGGTTCACTACTCAAAATGAGTATATACAACCTTTCTATGGCATGGAAACAATCCAATACCACACAATCCACTATAGAACAATCCTTTTCGGTGGAATACAATGAGTAAGATATTCCCTTACACTCTTGTGGGACTTTGTAAACAATCCAAAAGTGTGTTCAGGAAGAACAATGTGAAAAATAATATATTGCATCTTTTACAATACTTTAATGGATCATTATACTTTCTATCAAAATATTCCTCTCCTTTTTGATAAGGATTTCTAACACCATGAAATTCATCCACCTATTGATTCTTGTTGGATGTAAACTTTCTTCTTTGTTATTCCACAACATTATTCTTCACATTGTTACTTACAAATAGTTATGAAGGAAACTCATCTTATCTAGTTTCAAAATAAAATATGATAGTTGGACTATATTTTACTTCTATTAGACACAATAATATGAATGTTGTAGACATTTGACCTTAATTATCCCTAATAAAGTGATGATAAACTGATATCAATTTGGGCAGTCACTTCCTCTTCTCCCTTTGATCTATGACAAACTGATATATGAAATTTTCTATATCACTATCTTGATATCTCATTAGTATAAAGTGAAAAACTAACAACACAAAAACTCTTTCTTCCAATAATTCTTGAATCAAAAATCTCTTTTGTTGTTCGTAAAAAAATAATGATCACCTTAATAAAGAATAATTATAATTAATCTACCAAGGATAATAATCAAGAATTTAGATAGAGAATTATATTATTCTTGGACACAGAATAAGGTGTAATGGTGTAAAGGTTTATTATTATATTTCTTTATCACTCAATACCCACACATGGGGGTCTCAATTTACTTATCATCTTCATTTTTTAAAAATATACCTTTGTTATGGTCTAGTTGTTCTTCACAGAAAAAACAATGTGTGTTTTCTCTTATCTATCTGTTGTTTATCAAATGGGTACCCACATAGTTTTACATTTTCCTGAATAGTGGGGGTATTATATCTAATTAATGGTTCCAAAAACTACTCTTCTAGAATCACTACAAGCATGATAGTTTAACACATGTAGAGTTTCTACATGTCATATTCTTCAAAAAGTAAGGTGATTGTGTAAACACATATCATCTTTATATGGAGTTTATCTATGGTGAATATTCCTATATCCTTTGAAAAAATCTTTCCGCCCAAAGGTGTAGCAATTCAAAGATAGACTTCCCTTCCAAAGGAAAACCTTTTATCAGTAGATATCCTTTATTTTCGCGGATATTCTTTTCCTCATGGATGGATGATGCCTTCACAAAAAACCAATGCTTCACAACACCTTTTTCATTGAGTACTATAAATCCCCACAAACTCATTCCTTGGAAATCTTCCCCACTATATGGAAAATGATTCCTTTCAATTAAAATGTCCCCATGAACTATATCCTTCACAAACATATCCATTGTTAAAAACTTCTCCGTCACCGGATTCTCCGTCACAAACTCATTCGATCATAGCTGAATTTTTATAATAGTGAAGATATCTTCTAAAAAAATTCTCCCTTCATAATTTTATGATTGTTGTTACTTATATAAAAAAATAAGATCCATAAAATATTATAATCTAATTTACCCGAAACATCTAGGCATTATGGCCTTCATTGCGAACTATTAGGTGGTACACATATCGTCGTTCTCTTTTGCGGTAGAAGATTTATTTTACAAAAATAACCCTTTCAGGTAGTCAACATCCAAATCTCCTTACAAAAATGACAGAAAATTATTGAATAGTTATCATCATGTCTACTACAAGCCTCCCATGAACTATGACCCTCCCATGAACTATTTTCATTCATTGGTCCACATAGCCTACATTGTGCTCCACATAGCACTGATATGTGGAATATTTCTTTCATTACTTCCCTTATTCATTCCAGGTATCTAATGTGCGGTCTAAAAACTATGCTTCATAGTTCACTATATATTCTTGGTTATCTCTTGTACAGAAGATTTTTAATTTTTCATAAAATAACCACTGGATTTTGAAGCCCGAAAATTTGGAAGACACTGTGAAGTGACACCACATTAAAAATATGCTTCCAAAACCCCAACCATACTGATTCAATGTTATTTTTTATCATAAAACTGAAATTGATACATATTTTTAAGATTCAAGCATATTTTTCGAAAATTTTATTTTTTCAAAAACCACTTTATCACATTAATCACAATCCTCATCTATTGTGGTATTTAACATTTGATCAACAACCTTTAGTATCACCATATTTTCCAATAAAAGTATTGTAACATCCCAATCTTACAACCAAATCCATAATTCCAATCAAAAATGAATAAAATGGGAATTACCACTTTTCATCTAACTAGATTCATAATATGATTTTTATCATTTATTCTCCGTGTTTATTTTTTTATGATAGTGCCACAAGTTGTACAAAATAATGAATTTTTTTTAAATATAAAACAGAAAACAATATTCAAATTTTATTAGGATAATTATTATTCTATGAAATCCAATTTCATAAAATAAATCCATTATAATTCTATAGGAATCACATTTAATCTATAACAATTCTCCATGCATCACCTTGAACCTCAGTGTCTTTATATGATGTTGCATGACTTCTAATGACTTGAACACATTATCCAAGCTCCATTAACATTTGAAATACTTCATCATTTTGACCAGAATGAGATCTTTTTATCTAATTAATCACCATTGAAAAACAATTATTATAATTTGAAAATAAATACAATCCATAACCAATGATGGCACTTTAGACATGAAACTAGAGTAATATCAATTCATGCTGAAACATTAAATTTCAATGAAAATGGTTTTTATGAATTGTTTGTGTGGATATGGAAATTAATTTATATCATTTCACTGAATTGAATAATTTAAAAATTATTCAAAAATATTGTTCAAAATAATAAATATTATTCAATGTGGTACACTAAATTTCTAACCAAAATGAATAGTTACAATGATAACAATATTGTTACAATGGTAAGGTTTAAAAGGTATAAAAGGGTGGGATTCTCTGAGAGATAATGTACAATAAAATAATTGTTGGAAAAAATTCCCTCAAGCTATCATTGAAGCATTTTTTATGGAATTATGTTTTTTGAAAAAGCGGGCCCCCCCGTGTTGTGTCTGTTGACAAAGCAGACCACGATGTACAAATTTGATGAAAAAGGGGGTTTACATTGTGTGTTTTAGAGTTCAAGGGATGTTTTCAAAAATCATTTACTGATTGAAGAACCTTGAAAAAGGAATGGATGATCTAGAGGTGGTACAAAAAGAGTAGGTACAATGTAGCACTATTTTCCAGTGTTTGCCAATTTTTTGGGCCTAAAAATCAACTAATAGAGAAAAGGGTTTTGGGCAATGAGACATGTGCAATGGTGTCTGGGAGTCATGGAAACTCTCACTCCATATTTTTTTCAAGATCATAATATCAAAAAATGGAAATGGAATGAGTGGTGCCCAAGTTTTAGTTTGGGCACACAAGGTGACTAGGGCGACAAATACTATAGAGGCTGGACTTGCACACCAGGAGGAGACTTGTGCACCATCACTCAGGGTACCAAAAATTCCAAAACATTTATGGCTACCCCTAAATATTATTTGTGAAGCTAAAAACTTAATGAAAATTAGAGCTCCAGTTGCGCAGGTGGTTTGGCCAGACAAGTTGTGGTTTGGACGCTCATGTATAATGATATTCAGAAGTTGCACGCTAGTTGATAGTTTCACACCAATATTGTTTTGGGAGTAAAAGGGTGTGAGTATCCAAATTTATGAGTTGGATAAGGGAGTGTCAAGCTAGTGGTTAGGTGAAACTTGTGCCATAGGCTTGGAGAAGTATGCCAAGACATAGATAAGAATGCCATGCTTAGATTAGCGCGCCAGTCATTCTAAGGCAGTGCGAAAGTCAAACTTCAAAAGAGAATATACATAAAAAGAAATATACATTTATTAGTGATAAAGAAAATACCTATTGGTCTATAAACTATGAGTGTATCCATTACAGATCATTGAGAAAAAGAATCTGAAGAAGGTGATCCTTTCTACCTGTAGTGAGCCAAAGGGAGAGGAACTAGGAGTGACCCTTGGGGAAGCAGTGAGCTAACCCAAAAATTATAAAGGTAGTGATCCTGGACATAGATCTTATATAGCATGAACATTATTTGTAGTGAGCTTTATTGGATTTGGTACAACAACATATTGTCGTTCTATGCTACTTGGATGTTGCCTAGTGACGGTGAACCAAGTAAAAAACTATGTGTCTACTAGCATTCTTCCCTGCATTGCATTGAAAGAGTCATCATCAAATATATAATAAAATAATTGATCCTAATAAACAATCAAGGGCTAAAAAATTGACCCTTTTGAGAAAGGCATCAAGATCTAGTGGGGCAAAAATAAGTTAGAAAATAATATCAATACCCTGATTCACCCCCCCCCCCTCTCAGGGTATATATGCCCCTTTTGTTCCTAACAATAAAAAACACCTAATTTAACCACATTGGATGATTTCATTTAAAATTTAGACCTTAATAGATAAAAAATATAATAATTTGGATCTAGTTTACTTTGTTAAGTCATATATTACAAAATAAATTTTCAAGTATTTAAATTTTTTCCACCCACCTATCTAATAAAAGTTCACTGATTATTCAAACATTTCCAAATAACATTTATCACTGTAGTTCTTACAATAACTAAAAAAACATTAAAATATCCTAGATAAATATTTTTCAGCAAAAAACCCTCTCAAGAAGTCCAACGGTGTAAGATAATAATGGATACATGAAGAAGTTGTAACTATGTTTACTAATCTAATTTAAGTTTCCTTCTTCATTAACGTCCAAAAAATATTTTATAACCATATTACCATGATTAAAATACTATATTTACTATATTTGGATGTTTTTATGTAAAAGTTAACATCATTTTATATCTCCTTTAAATATATTAATAAAATTAAAACATTACTCATGTGTATGAATGGAAAACTAATTCCATAAAGTGATGTATTTAATATTTCATCACTAACTTTATTGGATGATTATATAGACTGATGTATTAGATATATATTTTTTTATAACATAAATATGATTCTATGAAGATAAAATATTATGTACCTTCTTACCTTCCAAATCTGGCAAAAAATGTTCATGTCACTCTTACGTACGTGTGGAGTACAGCCTCTATAAGGCGGTGTTATTTAGTGTTCATTTCCTCATAACATGGTTGGAAATGAGGATATATTTGACAAATATTTATGAAATTTATGATATTATTATTTCTCTATAATTATATACTATTATTTTCCATTCATTCTATTTTATGGAAATTGGAATGATCACTCCTGCGTGTGTGAAGACTACTATCTCCATCAAGTTATGTAACTCATTTTTATCACCTCTTTATATGAATTTCTATAAAACTGTATATTTTTAATAAACATAATAGATATGATTCTGTATATTATTAATCCCTAAATATGGTGTATGTATCAGATCTGTAAAAATGAAACACCCATGGGAAATGATACAATTAACACCAAAATGTTTACATTAATTGTAACGCCCCGACCCCAGTTACCCAGAGTCGGTACAATATTACATAACATTGGCATGATCACAAGAAAGATCAAATCTCGAAAGACCGATTGGTTTAGTAGCCTTGGAAACACTAGATACATTCATAAGTTTTACATTACATAATAAAATTAAAAACTACTACAACAACATAATGTTTCCACAATCCACACTATTAACCCCTCATAAAATCTCTGCAGGTCATTCATAACTTATTTCTTCACATCCTGGGAAAAATAAAACATAGAAAAGGGGTGAGCTCAAATGCCCAGTAAGGATAACAATATAGCGGAAACTTTCATAAATAAGAATAAACATTTAATTCAATGTATAACTAAAACAAAAGCCTTTTAAATATTAACTTTCAACATGGTATGGCATAAATAAAATGAAATAATTCCATTTACTTATTCACATGGATATTCTACTAATCGAATAATCACATGCAAAAATCAATAACCACTTTCATAATGTTGGAATGCATAATGCCAGACTATCATAACCACATAGCCAAGGCCTCGTGCCAAGACTACAAATAAGATTTTGTCAAGGCCTTGTGCCAAGACACTAGTTTGTCTCATGAGACCTACTGATGCATCGAGGAGCTATAGCGGGCTCCACCCGTCACATATTAAGTCCAATGCATTCCCATATGAAAAGGTTTAAACATAACATAAACATTCATATTAAAACTAGCATATGAAATGTCAATACTTTCACCATAAACTATGAATGGTATAAAAATAGCACATCCACTGTCAAACATATCACAAAACCTTCAATACAATATAGAAGTTTTGTATCATAATAAATCAACTTCAAATAATCTTAAAATCCATCAAAGGATGTTGACATAGATGAAATCAAAATTCTTTTTAAAGAAATATCTCCTTTTATTTTGAAATAATAAAACATTTTCTTTGAAATTATTCTTATAAGCTTGTAAGGGAAGCTTTGAAGATTTTATAACGGCGGAAAATAGCCGCACCCGCCGTATAAGTTAAAAAAAACATTCTTACCTTAATTCTGTCGAAAAGGTTAAAAAGGACCTTGTTTTGAAAATGACCGAAAGATTCCTTTATAAACCACTTATAAAAGTCAAAAAGGGTATAAATGACTTTAACTCAAATTCTAGTAAATAGTAAAAATTTTTTGAAATGCATTTTTAAGAAACATGGATGTGGATGATAAAGAGATCCCAGTAGATTATTACGTATAAACAACCTTGGATAATGAAGAGGTTGTAAAGTAAACCCTTACCTTGTACTTTTCCTTGGTTGGGTTAGGTTAACCTCCTATATAATGGTGAAATAATTGTTATTAAATTATACGAGAATCATATATAATAATATGATATCATATATGATCTTTTAACATTGATTTGTTAATAATATCTTAGAATTATCGTCGTTTCGGGAGTTAACTTACTCATTTTCTTTTATATGTTTTGTTACATAAGCCATGGTTGTTGTATCTTATTCAAATCCTGAATGATATCTAGTCCTTAAACATCATTTTTAAATCATCAAATGATAATTATACTTGAATGGATACGATGGAGAATGAATCTCATCGCGTTCGTGGAGACGGTAGTCCGTACGTACGCACGAGCGACAATATCATTCTTTTGATATTAAAATAATATATAAATGGATGGTATATCATATATATAGAATCATTAACATGTTATATTTATTATTTACATGAGTTACACATCATTATTATACCCATCCAAATAATATTATATTGAATAACAATTACACCACGACGTGGAGACGGTAGTCCGTACATACGCACGTATGGTGACATGTTATTCAAAGGGTGGATAGAATAATGAATATGGTTGTACCATATTTATAATAACATCACAGTATATGTGA
Source organism: Viscum album (assembly GCA_963277665.1). Lineage (NCBI taxonomy): Eukaryota > Viridiplantae > Streptophyta > Magnoliopsida > Santalales > Viscaceae > Viscum > Viscum album. The sequence goes on from OY728156.1 coordinate 327,011,429, forward strand.
GATACTAGAGTTATTATTTTAGAATGGTAAGAACAAAGGAAGAAGAAGTGGAAGAAGAAATGAACTTGGAGAAGGGTGGTGAAATCAATACCTCTTCTTCGGGTTCTTCCTTTTAATTTGATCAAAAGGGCTCCTTAGGTTGGCTTTCTGATTAAACTAAGGCCTCTAAGTTGTAGTGAGGGCTGTTGGGAGAGTATTTGGGCAGAGTTTGGCCGAACCAAAAGGCTTTGAAGGTGTGAAGAAATGAGAAGGAGGAGTGCCCTTTTATAAGAGGGGTGAGGGGCACCTTTGGAAAAGCTAGAAATATTAATTTATAATAAATTCATATTCGGTTTCTAATGGCTAAAAAGCTTATTATTCAAAGGTTAAGGTTGGGATACGTCGAAAACCACTCAACCAATAGAATTTAGACAGGTTTGGGTACTTATATTAACCTTATCTTTAAGTATTAACTCTTAGTTAATTAGTTTCACTTTTACAATGTCTCTTTGTATTTTTATATAATATGGTTAATAAACATACTATATACATCCAAGAGACCCCCAAGTGGTACATTAATGATGAACCTATCATGATATAAGTCTCTTGGACGAACCTTAGATTTTGAGGAATTTAATATCAATTAATAATATAATATTTGTTTTAAGAACTCTTTTATGTCAATTTTGACACTATTCAATAGTTGATTTTTGTGAAACTCATAACAGATTGATTACTTCGAACAAAGTACATTACATCAATCCTAATATATCATATTATCCTATAAAATTAGTTTAATTCATTAAAAGTTTCATATTATATTTATTTGGGTATTTATAATATCAATTATTTTAATTTGTCACTATTATAGTAATTACTGCATCATCATTGTGTCATAAATAAAATAAATTATTTAATGTCTAAAAATTATAAATAAAATATAATTATGTAGGAAATATTTTTAGCTTTCTAATGAATATTTATAATCTAAAATCTAACATATATAACCCTATGTAAAAATTGTTTTTCTAAAAGATATATGCTTGTGTCATTTTTGTATTCATTTTAACTTAATTAAAATAAAGTGTCATTATCACTTACAAGTGGATCCATGGGGTCCCAAAATAGACCCAAAGATTCCCATGGTCGACCATGTATCAACCAATAGGGTTAATACACGTTTTAGGGTAATTTAGTATTATTATAATATTATTTTTTTAACCCTTATTTACCGGATTTACTCTTAACCATGGTAAATAAAATATTTACCGCAGTAATTATTCAAAATGTCTAAAAATAAAAGTTACCAATTTAAAAAATTTGAACATCCTGATTCCAAATATGGAATCCATTTTCCTAAATTTAAAACACAGAAGTGGCAGAAATTAATTTAAAATTAATTCCTGCTGTCAAAACAAAAAGCGTGTTTTTAAGAGATAATAACTATCAAAAGATTGACACTCGTTTATGTTCGGTTTAATTGTAAAATTATTTCCAATGACCAAAATTATATTAAATGGTAAAAATATATTCTAAATATACTTTAAAACCACTCAAATTCATAATTTATCACTATTAATTATTATGATTAAAAAAGTTGTTTTTAATTAAAACTTAGTAATTTTCACTATTCATCAAAATATGAAAGTTATCCGAAATGTACCAAAATTTCACCTTAGGCTAAATTCGATATTCCGAATCCAAAAAGAAAGTCCATAAATATAAAATATATATAATTTCAAAAAGTAGGTATTACTATTCATAACGGCTAGTTTAATTAGTTGTGGTGTGTGTTAGAACTCGAGGTTGCGTACAACACACGCTATCGCATTATTCAAAGAGAAGCGTACCGTAGAAGCTTGAGGTGTTACATTCTCCCCTCCTTAATATAATTGCGTCCTCTTAATTTCTAGGGTATTACTGCATAAAAAGACTCGGGTGGTTCTTCATCATAAGTTCCTAGGGTTCCCACGTTGCCTCTTCCATCTTATGGTTTCTCCACAAAACTTTTACCAGACGCGTCGTCCGGTTTCTCAGCACTTGTTCTCTCGTATCAAGAATCTTGACGGGCTCTTCGCAATAAGACAGATCGGGTTCCAGTTCTAATTCCTCATAGTGAGTACATGCGTCGGATCAGGAATGTATTTCCTCAATAGAGATACGTGGAACACATCGTGAACTTTGGAGAGACTTGGCGGCATTGCCAATCGGTAAGCTACAACCCCAATTCGTTCTAGAATTTCGAAAGGTCTGATGTACCTGGGACTCAATTTACCTTTCTTACCAAAACGTATGACTCCCTTCCACGGAGATACCTTCATAAAAACATGATCACCGACTTGAAATTCCAAATCCTTCCTTCGATTATCGGCATAGCTCTTCTGCCTACTTTGAGCTGCTTTGATGTGATTTTGGATTACTTTCACCTTTTCCACCGTTTCCTCCACCAGTTCTGGGCCTAAAAGTTTTCTTTTACCAACGTCATCCCAACAGGTTGGTGTACGACATCTCTTTCCGTATAACGCTTCATATGGTGCCATCGGAATACTCGAATGGAAGCTATTGTTATAGGAAAATTCTACCAAAGGTAAATATTGATCCCACATACCCTGAAAGTCAAGTGAGCAAGATCTCAACATGTCTTCTAAGGTTTGAATAGTCCATTCTGATTGTCCGTCTGTCTAAGGGTGGTAAGCAGTGCTCAAATGAAGTTTAGTATCCAGGGATTTCTGAAGACTTTTACAGAATCTTGAAGTAAAACGGGGATCACGATCAGAAACCATCGATAGGGGTACTCCATGAAGTCTCACAACTTCATTAATATATAGTCTTGCTAGACGTTCCAGGGGTAGATCTTCTCTTATAGCAAGAAAATGTGCTGTCTTGGTAAGACGATCAACAATAACCCATATTGCATCGTTCCTTCTAGGAGTCTTTGGTAGCCCCATGACAAAGTCCATCGTAACATTGTCCCATTTCCACTCCGGTATGGGAAGAGGTTGCATGACTCCTCCAGGCTATTGCCTTCCAGCTTTCACTTGTTGACAAACCATACATCTTGACACAAAATCAGCAATCTCCCTCTTCATGTTGTCCCACCAAAAATGATCCTTCAAATCTCAATACATTTTGGTGCTCCCAGGGTGTATAGAGAAATTGGAACTATGAGCATCATCCAGCAATTCCCTTTTTAGATCAGGTATATTGGGAACACAAAGTCTCTTCCTGAATTTCAAAATTCCATCTTCATACACAAAGTCTCTCAATCTCCCATCATTCACAGCTTTAATCTTATTTTGGAATTCTTCATCATCGGTCTGAGAACTCTTAATCCTTTCTAGTAAAGATGGTTTGGAAACCATTTGAAAAAGCATTGATGTTTCACCTTCCCTGGTAATTCCCATGTCCATCTTCACTAGATCCATGAAAATTGGATCCCTTTCAATTCTCATATTGTTCAAAACTCCATGGTCTTTTCTACTCAAAGCATCTGCCACCATGTTTGCCTTCCCTGGGTGGTAGTGTATCGTACAATCATAATCCTTGAGTAATTCAAGCCATCTCTTTTGACTCACCGACAGTTATTTCATTCTCTTCCTCCCCAATAATTGAATTAAGTTGAGCTACTGGGGGTGGATCTAAATAAGAATTAGGTGGTGACGATTCTGCTCTAAAAATAAGGTGCTCCTTATCATTATCATCAAGAATTGTAACCTCTTTCTTCTTAAAATAAATCTTCGCATCATAGTCCGAAAGCCAGTCCATACCGAGGATTATATCAAACTCAATCATAGGTATGACGATGAAATCAGCAGATAAAGAAAATTTATGTGCTCTAATGGGGACTGATTCACAAAACTTTGTTGCAACGATACTTCCCTTAGGAGTTTTAACTGACAAATCCCTTATTAAATCAAATTGGAAATATCTAATTTTCTTAGCAAACTAGGAAGATATGAAACAATGCGATGATCCAGAATCAAATAATGCATTTGCTAAACTTGAGGAAACCATTAAATTACCTACCACCACGCCTTTCGGAGCTTCTACCTCAGCAGTAGTGATAGCATAAGCCTGGCCTTGATCCCTTGGCCTTTTCTGAGGTAAGTTCTCCTGATGCTTAGGGCATGCATTTGCATAATGCCCCATCTCCCTGCAATTGTAGCACTGAACGTTGGTAGCTTCCTTCTTCCCCTAGCAATCATGAGCTTGGTGGCCTTTTTCACCACACTTGTAACAGACTCCCATTCCCTTCAAGCAAGTACCAGGATGTTTCTTCCCGCATTTACCACAAGATGGATATTCAACCTTTCCCTTCTTCCCCTTATTTCCATTCCCAGATTGATCAGCAGGTCTCTTCTTCTCTTGCTTTGCTTTAAAGTCATAAGACTTAGAGAATTCCTTTTCGGTCTTGATAGCACATGAGACAATGTCTTCGTACGATGAAAAGGATTGTGAGACTAACGCTCGACGGAGAAATGGTTTTAACCCATCAAAGAAACGATCAATCTTACTTCTTGGGTTACGAATATAATCACCAGCGTACCTCGCTAACCTTGTAAAGTTAGCCTCATACTTTGTGACATTCTCACCCTCCTTTTGTCTCAGACTCAGAAATTGCCTTTCCATATCTGCTCGATGGTCGCGAGGGAAGTATTTTTCTAAAAACAGATCTTTAAACTCCCTCCATTCCATATTTGATACTTCATCATCTTCCTTCGTATTTTGAATCAATGACCACCATTGATCAGCATCTCCAGTGAGGCGGTAAACTGCCATGATAACTTTTTCCCTTTCACTGCTCCCCAAAGCCTGAAATATTTTCTCTAGGGAAAATATCCATTGCTCAGCTACTAAGGGATTTGTATTCCCATTGAACGTTGGTGGTTGTTGCCTCATGAATCGATCTAACATTGATCCTCCACGATGCGGATCAGGGTGCTCCATACGGGTAAGGTTATTATTCATAACCTGAGTAAGTTGTCCCAGTATGGTGATTAGCTGATCGGCACCAGTTGCATCACCAGCCCCACTATAATTATCTTGAGCAGGAGGGCAATCCCTACATGGAGTGCGTGCATTGATACAGTTTCCATTTCTTCCACTAGGCGCCATTTCTAAACAATGGCATAAACTAGATCAGTTTATGAATCAAAATACATAATCCCATACTTATAAAACACTTAACATAAATTGAACTATTTATGCATATAATCCATAATCATAAGAATGTTTTCTTTGAGGATGTATATACTCATAATCCCTTCAAAATGATTTGTAAAGAAAATGAGAGTTATCCTAAGCATATCCCCCGGGAGTGTCGTAACCAAGAGTGCAGCAAGGCCCGTTGTCGTGCACCAGTTCACGTTCGAGTCTAGCTCAAAGCGGTGTTTTCGGGTTTTACCCCTAGGTACATCTGTGCCAGAGCTGCCTCTACCTGCTCGTATCCAGACAAGGATGTATTGCTTGGAAAACTCACAAAATCTCTACAATACCAAAATTCTAGGAAATTCTTCTATACTAATCCTCAAAGTTCATCTTAGGTCTACGTGTTCTAATCAGAGTTTATCTAAATCTATCTTCCAATGTTTGTACTAAACTTCCTCTGATACCAACTATAATGCCCCGACCCCAGTTACCCAGAGTCGGTGCATTATTACATAACATTGGCATGATCACAAGAAAGATCAAATCTCGAAAGACCGATTGGTTTAGTAGCCTTGGAAACACTAGATACATTCATAAGTTTTACATTACATCATAAAATGAAAAACTACTACAACAACATAATGTTTCCACAATCCACACTATTAACCCCTCATAAAATCCCTGCAGGTCATTCATAACTTACTTCTTCACATCCTGGGAAAAATAAAACATAGAAAAGGGGTGAGCTCAAATGCCCAGTAAGGATAACAATATAGTGGAAACTTTCATAAATAAGAATAAACATTTAAGGCAATGTATAACTAAAACAAAAGCCTTTTAAATATTAACTTTCAACATGGTATGGCATAAATAAAATGAAATAATGCCATTTACTTATTCACATGGATATTCTACTAATCGAATAATCACATACAAAAATCAATAACCACTTTCATAATGTTGGAATGCATAATGCCAGACTATCATAACCACATAGCCAAGGCCTCGTGCCAAGACTACAAATAAGATTTTGTCAAGGCCTTGTGCCAAGAAAATAGTTTGTCTCATGAGACCTACCGATGCATCGAGGAGCTATAGCGGGCTCCACCCGTCACATATTAAGTCCAATGCATTCCCATATGAAAAGGTTTAAACATAACATAAACATTCATATTAAAACTAGCATATGAAATGTCAATACATTCACCATAAACTATGAATGGTATAAAAATAGCACATGCATAGTCAAACATATCACAAAACCTTCAATACAATATAGAAGTTTTGTATCATAATAAATCAACTTCAAATAATCTTAAAATCCATCAAAGGATGTTGACATAGATGAAATCAAAATTCTTTTTAAAGAAATATCTCCTTTTATTTTTAAATAATAAAACATTTTCTTTGAAATTATTCTTATAAGCTTGTAAGGGAATCTTTGAAGATTTTATAACGGCGGAAAATAGCCGCACCCGCCGTATAAGTTAAAAAAAACATTCTTACCTTAATTCTGTCGAAAAGGTTAAAAAGGACCTTGTTTTGAAAACGACCGAAAGATTCCTTTATAAACCACTTATAAAAGTCAAAAATGGTATAAATGACTTTAACTCATATTCTAGTAAATAGTAAAAAAAATTTGAAATGCATTTTTAAGAAATATGGATGTGGATGATAAAGAGATCCCAGTAGATTATTACGTATAAACAACCTTGGATAATGAAGAGGTTGTAAAGTAAACCCTTACCTTGTACTTTTCCTTGGTTGGGGTAGGTTAACCTCCTGTATAATGGTGAAATAATTGTTATTAAATTATACAAGAATCATATATAATAATATGATATCATATATGATCTTTTAACATTGATTTGTTAATAATATCTTAGAATTATCGTCGTTTCGGGAGTTAACTTACTCATTTTCTTTTATATGTTTTGTTACATAAGCCATGGTTGTTGTATCTTATTAATATCCTGAATTATATCTAGTCCTTAAACATCATTTTTAAATCATCAAATGATAATTATACTTGAATGGATACGATGGAGAATGAATCTCATCGCGTTCGTGGAGACGGTAGTCCGTACGTACACACGAGCGACAATATCATTCTTTTGATATTAAAATAATATATAAATGGATGGTATATCATATATACAGAATCATTAACATGTTATATTTATTATTTACATGAGTTACACATCATTATTATACCCATCCAAATAATATTATATTGAATAACAATTACACCACGACGTGGAGACGGTAGTCCGTACGTACGCACGTATGGTGACATGTTATTCAAAGGGTGGATAGAATACTGAATATGGTTGTACCATATTTATAATAACATCACAGTATATGTGAGATACTGGAGTTATTATTTTAGAATGGTAAGAACAAAGGAAGAAGAAGTGGAAGAAGAAATGAACTTGGAGAAGGGTGGTGAAATCATTACCTCTTCTTCGGGTTCTTCCTTTTGATTTGATCAAAAGGGCTCCTTAGGTTGGCTTTCTGATTAAACTAAGGCCTCTAGGTTGTAGTGAGGGATGTTGGGAGAGTATTTGGGCAGAGTATGGCCGAACCAAAAGGCTTTGAAGGTGTGAATAAATGAGAAGGAGGAGTGCCCTTTTATAAGAGGGGTGAGGGGCACCTTTGGAAAAGCTAGAAATATTAATTTATAATAAATTCATATTCGGTTTATAATGGCTCCAAAGATTATTCTTCAAAGGTTAAGGTGGGGATAGGTCGAAAACCACTCAACCAATATAATTTAGACAGGTTTGGGTACTTATATTAACCTTATCTTTAAATATTAACTCTTAGTTAATTAGTTTCACTTTTACAATGTCTCTTTGTATTTTTATATAATATGGTTAATAAACATACTATATACATCCAAGAGTCCCCCAAGTGGTACATTAATGATGAACCTATCATGATATAAGTCTCTTGGCCGATCCTTAGATTTTTAGGAATTTAATATCAATTAATAATATAATATTTGTTTTAAGAACTCTTTTATGTCAATTTTGACACTATTCAATAGTTGATTTTTGTAAAACTCATAACAGATTGATTACTTCGAAAAAAGTCAATTAAATCAATCCTAATATATCATATTATCCTAGAAAATTAGTTTAATTCATTAAAAGTTTCATATTATATTTATTTGGGTATTTATAATATCAATTATTTTAATTTTTCACTATTATAGTATTTACTGCATCATCATTGTGTCATAAATAAAATAAATTATTTAATGTCTAAAAATTATAAATAAAATATCATTATGTAGGAAATCGTTTTATCTTTCTAATGAATATTTATAATCTAAAATCAAACATATATAACCCTATGTAACAATTGTTTTTCTAAAAGATATATGCTTGTGTCATTTTTGTATTCATTTTAACTTAATTAAAATAAAGTGTCATTATCACTTACAAGTGGATCCATGGGGTCCCAAAATAGACCCAAAGATTCCCATGGTCGACCCTGTATCATCCAATAGGGTTAAGACACGTTTTAGGGTAATTTAGTATTATTATAATTTTATTTTTTTAACCCTTATTTACCGGATTTACTCTTAACCATGGTAAATAAAATATTTACCGCAGTAATTATTCAAAATGTCTAAAAATAAAAGTTACATATTTACACAATTTGAACATCCTGATTCCAAATATGGAATCCATTTTCCTAAATTCAAAACACAGAAGTGGCAGAAATTAATTTAAAATTAATTCCCGCTGTCAAAACAAAAAGCGTGTTTTTAAGAGATAATAACTATCAAAAGATTGACACTCGTTTATGTTCGGTTTAATTGTAAAATTATGTCCAATGACCAACATTATATTAAATGGTAAAATTATATTGTAAATATACTTTAAAACCACTCAAATTCATAATTTATCACTATTAATTATTTTGATTGAAAAATTTGTTTTTAATTTAAAACTTAGTAATTTTCACTATTCATCAAAATATGAAAGTTATCTGAAATGTACCAAAATTTCACCTTAGGCTAAATTCGATATTCCGAATCACAAAATGAAGTCCATAAATATAAAATATATAAAATTTCAAAAAGTAGGTATTACTATTCATAACGGCTTGTTTAATTAGTTGTGGTGTGTGTTAGAACTCGAGGTTGCGTACAACACACGCTATCGCATTATTCAAAGAGAAGCGTACCGTAGAAGCTTGGGGTGTTACATTAATGACAAATTTTAAATAATTACGTATTATAAAATATAAGGGAATGATATATATTTTTTTGAATATTTATAATATATATATATATGTAAAATAAATCTAAAGTTATCATATCGGGTCTTATGTTGAAATTAAAAAACCAGACTTGAGTTAATGGTTTTTGTTAAATCTCATTTACTTTCAGGATTGCCAATGAAAAATTTACAGTGATGGAGATTATATAATACTTATCTATTTAGGGTTATATATTTCATTCTACTTTAGTTATATTTAATATTTTAAATTTTTGGAACCATTTCTCTCTCTTTGGTAATAAAAAATATGAATGTAGATATTTTAATGAATGTTCATGCAAAATATTCTTTTTTTGGTCGGGAATCATTTTTATCCATATCAATGTTTTTCAAAAAAATCATCAATGTTTTCATATTAAATAAAACATTTTATAAAGTCATTATGTATTACCAATTACTTTAATTAAAAATTATTAAATGAATTTTTTCAAATTATTCATATTCAACTCACTTTTTTTTAACCTTTTACAAAAGAATGAAAAGAATGTTATATTTTCCAATATAGTATATGAATGGTTTCCTCATCACCATGAAAATATCCTTACATGTTTCAATGGCTTTTCGAATATAATCTTATTCCCAATTTGTTTGGAATTTTAATTTTTAAAATGATACCAATGATTTATCATTATTTTAAAAAACATATTAAATTATTATATAAAAGTTATTATTCTTATACATAAACAACATTTATCGATTGTAATGATTTACTGGGGATATTTTTTTTTGATACCATCCACATTATTTCATTGTATTGATTTCAATGATGATGTTGTAATGATGAGTCCATAAAACCCATTTCTTTACCATGGGTTAATTTCACGATTATTATAGCAACCTAACCCTAGTAATATTAGTGATGGTGTTAACTACCATTGCATCCACATCATTAAAGGGAATCAAATCCTGAAGGAAACAATAGTTTACATGTCTTGTTAAACTAGATACATACTGGATTGTAGAATTATAAATTATTACACCAATTGAAACATATATTTTTTTATAATATCATTATTCCCACTTAGAATATATTTTTGAATATCATTATTCACACATTTCATAGAATCTTATCAAAAATGGAACAAAAAAAGGGTGATCTAAAAGGCTCAATAAGGGTAACGTAAAGAGGATGAAACAATGAATCATTGATAATATTCAATATGGAAAGGTAAATTAATGAACAACCATGATATATAATAAATAAATTGATAAGAAATTGTTTAAAGAATATAGAAACATTAATAATTGAAAAAAAAATTCAGTTATCTAACTAGATAAGTCTTAATCAATATGGAAATGTAAATAATTGAAACACATTTCATTTAATCAAATAGAAGATAATGAAATTATGTGATAGATAATGTCAAGGAAAATATCTCATGGATGAATAATAATAGTACTAATAACTGAATTCTCGATGATTTTTTTTAATAATTGGACATCATTTATGAGGGACATGTAAACCTCTATTGTCAAGAACATTAACAAGAAATTTTAAAATAACACGTAGAAACCTATTTAGTCTGGGAATCTTATTTTTCTCATGAAAACAATTCAATGCATTTATTGGTTATATAAAGGTTGCTCCCCACCCGTCACAACTAGCACAATAATTCCTCATATATCGAGTAATCAATTTAATTTAAAAAATATTCCTTAACAAATATCTGTATTAAATAAATAATAGTGATTTATCAATATTCCTCCAGATAATAAAATTTATATGAAACTGAGAAGCATATGAAGAAATGGTATTTTATTTTGAATATAATAATATCCACGATAAATAATAGGGAAATTAAGGGGAAATTCAATGTCTAATGGTCATAGGTAATTGAATATTTCCTAGAGAATAAACGGAATCAAGGAAGTGACTATAGATACTATCCTTGTTTAATGATGTCATAAACCCTGTAGAGTTAGAGTAATTTTTGTATCAGTAAAACATATCCCCTGATAAGTATGTATAAAGGGATGTTGTCACCGATGAATAGAACTGTCATAGAAGAGCTTTTAAAAACATTCTTGATAGGTAAATTAGATGAAATAATTCAAATATATACAAAAAATATAAATAATAATTAATTATTCATGATATTAAATTTCATATGGAATTTTATACACCATATAAATGAAACTAGGTCTATAAAATTGCAAAATTGAGACGAAATCCCTTAATACTTGGTAGCTTTTGAATTATAATCCCAATGAAAGAAATAAGCCCAAATGATATATTAAATATTGAGAAGAAAAATTTAATCCTTATATAAAATAAAATTGGTATATTATATTACCCAACCAAAATTAATATGCGGTGATAATGGTTTATTCCCCATGAAAGAAATAGTGAGACAAGAATCTCTTATGATGTGTTTCTTTTTGTATGAACGCCCTTTAATATAATATATATTGGTTCCAAGAATGTTAAAATATTATTTTAGAGCCAAATATTATATAATATATTATATATGATCTTCTTATGATATGTTTTTTCCATTGTTAGTATTCATTATTTATTTTTACTTTTTTGTGTGTTAATTGCATAGTTTCAGGGTTAAGATTTGACTGGTTCTTTATTATTCATTTTACATAGATCGTGATTTAATGATCAATATTATTATAACAATTAATTAATTATCATATATATTTAATATATATGTTTCTATAGTAATCCATATGATTTGGTGATAGGAAATGAAATGAACCATTCATGGAGACGGTAGGTCGTACATGCGAGTAAACAATACATCTATTTCCTGATCATATTTGAATGAATTAAATGAAAATTATATATATATATATATATATTATAGTTATATTAAAATCTTTATTTCATATATGTCACAAATTTTTATTAATACCATCCTTAATATAGTACACATATGGCGTGAAAAAATCACATCACTTTGAGGAGTTAGTAGTCCACACATCCACAAACAAAGTTATCATATTATCACAAAATGGAAATAATAAAGGTATGAGTTATATAAAAAATATAGATGAATAAGGTAGTTATAAATACTATATATATAAAATATAAACTAAAAATAAATCATTAATTACAACCTTGAAAAGTGGTAAAGGGATGAATGAACTATATCATTTCAAGAGGCGGTTGTCCGTCGTACAAACGACTGCAGAATGGGTATCCCATTTGATGCATGTGTGTGAATGTTTACGTTGAACTATTATAAACAAAACCATTGTATATTGATGATACTGAATTTATTATATAACAATTATATAAAAATATTTTATGTGGAGGATATTTAAATGAAACAAAGGTGGTCTTTGAAGAAAGTTATGTCTTCTTCTGGTAATGCATTTTGGATGATACCAAAAGATATCCTTGGTTTGATTTCCGCACAAATTTTGTATTCTATGATTAGGTTAATGATTTTGGAGAATTATTTCAGTATGTTTTCATTGACCAAAATTTAATGAGTGTTGTGAATAAGTGGGAGGGGTGAGAACCTTTTTATTGTGTAGGAGGAGTGGCATTCTGGTGAATATTAAAAGGTAAACACTATTGAGAGACATCCATTAAATAATATTCCAAAAATAATGAACAGAATTATAGAAACATGTTATTACGTTTCATATATTTCCATAAAAGTTTATTTTTACATGTTTCAAGTTCATTTTAGAACATCTGTTTAAGGTTTAGTCCCTAGTTAAGATAAATATTACCTTAATCACTATAATTAATATCAACTACATTCACTAATTTTTTTTTCTCAAAAACTACTTTTATTTTAATATAAATTATAAATTATGCCTATTCCAAATAATAATCAATTTTTAAAAATTATAATGATCTAAGTGGTAGAAATTAAATTAAATCTAATCATGTAGATCAAATGAGAAAGCAGGTTGTTAATGTAACAAATGTTCAATGGTTTGAGATGTTGTTATATGAAAACTCAAGATACAATTTATCCCAATTACATTAATAGTATTAATTTATTTAAAATGGATTTAATTTTACTTTAAAATATATTTAAAATATTTATTATCCTTATAAATATATTAGAATAAATATCAGATTTCAATTAAAATTCATTATTTTTAACTATTCATTAAAAAATTAAACCTCTCAGAAAAATAGCAAATATCCCCCCAAAGATAATTTTGAAATTATGATTTAAAAATTATGATTTATTTTAAATATACAATCTATAAATGTTTCCAAATATTGTCTTAAAATAGGCTCACTATTAAAAGGTGGTAAAACAATCTTTCTAGAAATATAGATTATTTTTAGGTAAAATTGGGATTCTTCTTAAATTATATCTATAAAATATATTTGAATAATGTATAATATATTTAAGTGAGTATATAATAGAAAACTGTAATTACTATCATTAAATAGTAGTAATTACATTGATTTATTAAGATAAAACAACTTTTTAAGGTGAAAAATAAAATTATTTCTTTTATTTTCATTCAGTTTATATTGTCATTTGTAATTAATTGGTAACAAATGAATTAATTTAATATTTGTGTGTACCATAAATTTGCAATAGTTTGTTAATAAGATTCATTACCTCCAATATAATTTCTTGCTTATATTTTAGTATAAAATTTTAATAATATATTATTTCTCAATAAAAACCAATTTTGTGTATAACACAAGCTATCAAAAAAACTCATTGTGGCATATGATTCAGGATTATTGGGAATTTTCTATATTTCACTTTACACAATTTATTTATATTATTTGATAAATTTGAATATTTAATAATTTAATTTAATTTAATATTTTCGTCATCTCTTGGTGTTTTGTGTCATGTATGCTATCAAATACAATGTTCTTACATTAGATTTTTTGGTCGTCAATTTCTCCCAAACATAATTACATTACATATTTCCAATTGAATCTTGATCTATGTATTATAGGGATTTATATTTGAAAATTTACTTTCATAAAAACCATCATCATAACCAATATTGTAAAATATCCTCTTTAGAGAAGATTAAATGAAAGTAAAAAAAGTCACATAGAATAAAATATAACAAGGTTTATAAATATGATATCTATAGTGTAATGTAAAAATATGGAAATGGAGGGAAAAAAATAATTATAGGGATTGATTGAGTTCATTAATAAAAAAGTGGATGATAATTGAAATCTTAGGGCCTCAAATCCATAAATATATGAAGATTTAAAAGGATATCAGTTCAATCGAAATGAACATATTAGGATATCCTTTTTTATTTATGATAATTGTACAAATAATGGAGAAACATTTTATTGCCACAAATATATAGAAATTTACTTACGTGATATGTTTTAATTTCATTTTCTGGATATGCTTCAATGAAGTCCCATTTTATCCATTTCTCTATGAATTAAATATCTTAATGTGAACCATTTTATGATGTTAAAAAAAATAAAATTTTAAGATTCTTATGATCCATAAGAAATTCATTATTTTTATCTCCAAACATTTCCCATAACTAATATGATCAAAAATTTAATCTCTAAACCTAAAAAGTGATCAAATTGGTTCCACATATACAATTATTCATCAAATTGTCTACAAAAATGAAATTATAAATTAACCTGGACATCATTTAGTCCAGTGGAAGGCGTGAATCCACTATAGTACATGGGTCATAGGTTCAACCCCGACAACCATGACACATTTGATTTGTTATAAACCAACATAAATGTTTTCCTTTTTTAAAACCATATTAATATCATTTCCAAAATAAATAGTATGTAAATTCAATAAATTTATTTGTCAAATATCCTTTTAACCATGGTATAAAAAACTACACCAATACTCTAAGACTCCCACATTTATTTCCAGGAAGGACATTCCATTGTCTATTATTTATCCAATAAAAGAGGAAAATTTCATTGTTAATTTCCATGTTCCTAAAATTTATGGAAACTAACAATAATTTGAAGATTAGGATGAGTTTTATTTCCTTCCATTATACTCTCTATTTTTTCATGAAAATTCATTGAATTATGTCATTATTTCCCACACATATTTAATTTTTCAATTCCATTGAGACACATTCATGGGTGTCCCCTTCCACATTTCATGCATGATGAGAATCAGACATTTTTTCTTTATAGTCCCCACCACTAAAGCCCTTATCAAACCCCATATTTCATTTATTTTGTGATATAGTGAGTCGGTTAAAGAATATAATATTAATCTTATTTTAGGATAACTATTTATTCATGAACATGATATAATTCATTCATATCGACAACCAGTTCGGTTTCTCATTTCCTCATTCTCCTTCATGAACTCTTGAACCATGATTCCTTTGTTGTTGTAACCTTTAAATAAATAAAAAAGCATTGTTTTAGATACAATTATCTTATGTGAAAAAGCATAAAACAATTTTTACGGTGTATAAATCATTACAATTATTTTTATGTAAGTCCCCTCATATTTTACTCTGGTCATTCATTTAATTTAACTATTAAAATCCTTCATAATGGTTTGTAATGAAAATGAGAATTGTTCTAAGAATTTACCCCAGAGAATGTCAAACCATGTGAATAGTAAAGACTATTTCATGTACTGGGTTCTTCCCAATTCTAGACCAATGCATCTTTTTGGTGTTGTTACCTCTAGGGAATCTAAGCCAGAACCATGTCCACTTGTACCATCCATACATGGATTTATTTCATGGAAAACCACGGAATCATTATCATTATGAAACTCTAGGATGTTTTATATACTTTTCCTCATGTTCCACATAAGATTTTTATTCCCTAATATATTTTTAAAATACAGTTCATAGGAATTCAACTAAAACAAAATTGACACCAAATAATGCAACCAAACCTGAGTGATCCTCGAGATGATGTCTACTATAATTACATTTCTATGATTTCACATAATAGTATCCCAAAGAACCAATTGGTTTTGTAATATTGGTAGACTAGATACATACTCATTACATGTATTAAAAATGATTACACCAATTGCAATATTTTTTTTTGATAATAACTTTATTCCCACTTACTATTTCTGTTAATTTCGATTATAGTAGTATTTTTGGATTCTAAGTGGTTATGAAACATTATAAGGGTGAGATAAAATGCTCAGTAAGGGAAATGTATAGTGGAAGAACTAATAAATCAATGTGCATACTCAATACTGAAATCAAAATTATTTAAAACAAAATCCATATAAACAGTAAATTGATAAGGATATGATTAAAAAATATAGAAACATAAATAATTGAAATCATTTTCCATTTAAATAAATATATAAGTAATAATCAATATTGAAAGGAAAATAATTGTAACACTTGACATTTAATCAACAAGATGAGAATGAAATTCATCTATATATAATGCCATGGGTAAAATTGAACTAACATATAATAATAATAACAACTGAATTCTCAATAATGGAAATGATTAATTATTAGACATCTTGTTTAGAACCCATGAAAACATATACCATCTAGATGTTTCACAAGATGGATTAAAACTATAGATTGAAACACATTTAATTTCTGCAACTTATCTTTATCTTTACAACATGTCAATGCATAAAGGGGCTATATTATTTATGAAGCACGCACATCACATCCTATCATGACCAATCCCAGAGGGTCCCATGCCATGACTACCCCAATCCTAGCACCGAAATGGATAGGTTATAGTGACTGGCATCGAGTAGGAATTTCTCAAAAATGGGAGGAATTATCCTAAATTACATGCACACATATCCAAGCCACACAATATAGAAATGCGAAAAACTGATAGAATGGATTGATACAACTAATATCCAACATCTAGAGTATGATAGGAAGTAAATAAAATTTAATAGGACCATGTACAAGCCCAACACATAGAATATGAAACATGAGTATAACTAAAATTGTATAATTCCATCCATCTATAAGGGAGAGGAATAATTCAAAGGTATTATCGTGGAAAATACCCTGGTCTACCAAGCTGTATCTATCCTCCACCCGCCCTTTGCCCTATTATGACATAGTCAAAAAGGCATCAATATGCACAAGACATGACACATGGCATCAAATCAGATGTAGGATTTAGTATAACAATACTTTGAAGAAAACCATAAAATAACTAAAAATGAAGATCATGGTGTTTTTATATCAATAAAAGATGTATAATAGATACAATAATAGAAATCCCACATATACATAGGAGACACACGCCACTCTAAAGTGGTCATAACCGATTAGCATTCACAAGATTCTGTTCAAAGAAGAACACATTAAAAGATATCCCATTCCATGAGTCATGATATCATCGGAGACACACGAATAAGAGGTTTATCTCATTTGGGCCCACCCAAAACAAAAACATTGGTCAAAGATGGTTGTGATACAGAGAGAGGGGTTATTCCTAGAACTACAGGGGGACACCATTAACCCAATCCGCATAAACCCGCTATGTAGTGGACCATATTACAATGATTCCTCCAACCATAATGATGCTGCTTGAAAGATGGAGGATCAATATTTAACTCATGCAGGCCATACTGATTCCAAAAGATCTATTATGGTTGATAAAAATATCACACTCTAGTATCACGGAGGTAAACCACAACTATATATATGATGTGTCCTCTATAGGGTGTTAAAATCCTATGATGTTGATGTAATGGAGCATTATACCCGCGTAGAAAGGACCAATAGAACATACTCATCAGACACTGGCTCAAAATTTGAAAAAGAAAAAACTGAATCCCTCTTGATGGGAGTACATGGCATGTCGCTGGGGGTACACGACATGTCCACTATCTCGGGTTTTTTCCATTGGGATGAAACTCATAGGGCATGTAATCTTTATATAGACATCGTATATTATGATTACTCAGTGTATAGTGACACATAGATCCCTTCCCATGTCTCCTGGACATTTTTGTGTACTAAATCCATGTAGGTTTACTGGTTCGTGTATTCCATGCCATGTCCATGCCTACGTATATGTAATTCTATCCGATTGGGTACTGTTACCCATGTCCATGTACTAAATAGAATACACATCGAGTCAATTAAAGATGGAAACAAGCTAGGTGACAGGGTTCACATTCCATTTGACTGTTTATTACAGTTGAACCACATAACCACAGCTCTGGGGCCCCCACGCTATGTATTACTAGATTACAACATTTGTTCAATAGTATTTTCCATAATCCGCTATTCTTCCAACACAATATTTCCCTGTTGTCTCGATGTTCATATCCAGATCCAATAAAGGTGAAATACATGGATATGATCCGAACGACCCTCGTCGTTGATGAAAAAAAACACTATAACCATCGATTCAGGTTAGAAATCATATGAGTTTGTTGGGTTATCCTTCCACATCTGAATCTCAAAGATAAATGGTTTCCAAATTTCCTCGATTCATTTAACACCATAATCATCGTACCTCTATTACAATGCACAGATTCTGAATCTAAAATATTTGGATAATTACACCAAGAATCATATGTTCACCGATCGATCTGTCGGTTGGAATTCGAAGAGTGAACCATGCGAAATCCTACTACAAAGGGGTAAAGAGGGAGAAAATCACAGGGTACCTACCTCCGGAACAAAAATCAGATGGTTTTCATTTCATTCTCGATTTTTTTACATGACAATGATAAATGAAGAGGATTGAATGACCTTGAAGAAATATCCCACATAACCCCACATAAGTGAACTGTTCACTCAAGGTGATCTATCTGCAAAACAATTCGCTCAATAATTGATTTGTGTTCATTGTAGAAATTATGATTGGGAAATAGTACAATGGAGACACATGCCCTACCTAGAGTTTTGATCAATCCTTGATGAATAATGGCTATGTTCTCACTATTGATCAGATCCTACAACTCCACTGACCTAACGATCCATGATTAGATCCTAATATATTATCGTATGCCATGATTTTCCTCCTACAGTGGCGTCTTGGTCCCCAAAGATTAGTGGGAAACCCTAATACAAAATATATAGGTGTATATTAAGAGATGGAAAAGTTTTAATGTCAAATAAAAATAATATATATATTCCAATTAATATATTTTATTATTTTCACACATCTAAAAACATTATTTCAAAAGATCTATTTTGATTAATGCTCATTTAGTCCTATGATTGAACTGTTATTCTAGATTCTATGTAGCCCACAAATTTCTTATATGGGGACTTGTTTAGAAGTTATTTCACCTTTTTAGGGAAACTATGTTTGGTTACTATTTAATCATTTAATATTTTCCCAAAAACATTTGTGCACTAAATGCCTCACAATAACATGCCTTCATAGAGTTTGGAATCTAAAATAGTCCATATAAAATAAACAAATAAAAAACAAAAAATATGAGATGTTACATTCTCACTTATCATGGCTTTATGTGTAACGCCCCGACCCCAGCTACCCAGAGTCGGTGCGTTACTTCGTAACATTGGCATGATCACAAAAGATCAAGTATCGAAAGACCGATTAGTTTAGTAGCCTTGGAAACACTAGATACATTCATAAGTCTTACATTACATCATAAAGTGAAAAACTACAATAACAAAGTCTCCATAGACCACACTCCTATCCTCTTCTGACAATCCCTGCGGGTCATTCATAAAATACTTCTTCACATCCTGGAAAATATTAAAACATTGAAAGGGGTGAGCTCAGATGCTCAGTAAGGTTAACAATATAGCGGAAGCTTTCATAAATAAACATTAACATTTAAGGCAATGTATAACTAAAACAAAATCCTTTTAAACTTGAACTTCAACATAATATGGCAAAAGTAAAATGAGATAATTCCATTCACTTCTTCACATGGATATTCTACTGGTCGAATAATCACATGCAATATCAATAACCACTTTCATAATGAGGGAATGTATAATGCCAGACATTCTGAAAAATTTTGTCAAGGCCTCGGCCAAGACGTCTAAAATGATTAAGGCCTCCGCCAAAACCATAAATCAAATTGGGAAAGGGCCTCGGCCAATTCCACGTCTAGTTGTCTCATGAGACCTACCAATGCATCGAGGATCTATAGCGGGCTCCACCCGTCACTTATTAAGTCCAATGCATTCCTCATATGAATAGGGTTAAACATCTCATAAACCATATCATAATCGTATCACATAAAACATGCATAAAGGAAACATAAGATTTCCACATTTCAATCACAAGATATCAATACAACACATTGATATAATAAAAATTCTTTCAAAACCATTTTCAATACCAAAATAAAAGAACGTTAAAACTTTGTATTTATTTTTCATTGAAAAAAATGATGGCTTGTAGAGGAAGCCGAAACTCAAATAATGGTCACGGCGGCGGAGAAGTCATTGTCGCCGCATACGTACGACAAAAACATTCCTTTTTTTCGTTTAGTAAACGCTTCGTATAAAAAATATTACTTTTGAATAAACGTAAAAGTCAAAGGGGTTTATGCACCGTATACAAGAAATTTGCGTATAAAACCAAATATGCCTCAATGAAAGGAGATTGAGACAAAGTCCTTAAAAAGATCATTTTTAAAATAAAATAGATATATTATGTGTATTCACTATAGGTACACATAAAGAAAGTAAAAATACAAAATAAGACATAATAATATCATGACATAATTTGAAAGTAGGAGATTAACCCAAAGAATGGAAGTTGGGTTAAGAAATTCCCTTACCTCGTGTCTGACTTGACTCAACCGTTCTTTAACCTCCTGAATAATAAACTAGAGTTAATATATACTTTATTAAGAACCATTTTCAATTTCATTATCCTTTTTATATCACTTATTACAATGATATGAACATTATGTAATTATTTAAGTTAATAACGGTCGTTTTGTCGATCTTTGGTACTTGAGTCAACAATAAACTTCTTATAATCAAAAGTTGTTTTTGTGGTAGAATATACCTTATCTCCAGAATTATATTCATGATTTAGATTCCATATATATCTTATATATCCAGTATATACATTCATTTATATTATTACGTAACATTTAGAGGTATGAAATGAAATGCACAGTTCATGGAGACGGTAAGCCGTACGTACGCATGAACGCTACTTTCATTTAAATTACATATTTAATGGAAAGAAATTATAATGATATAAATGTATAATATAATTCCAGTATAATATAGTGTATAATACCATTTACTCCATCCTTTATACATCCCACATATGGCATTAACGATGCAAATCACTTTGAGGGGGCGGTAGTCCGCACTTCCTAAAATGAAATTATCGCGTTTTACCCATAATGGAAATCATAAAGTATGCCATAAATGAGAAATACAGAAGCATAAGTAAAACATAAACATATTATATATCATATATGAAAATAGTGACATCTTAATGGCCACCTTTGAAGGTGTTATATGAGTGTTGAACAATCATCATTTCGTGAGGCAGAAATTCGCCATCCACAGAAACCGTATGTTCTTTAACCATTAGATGTAGGTGTGTGTAAGTGTAGCTAGAATACTTCTTATAACAACATCCTAGTATATTTAGGATACTGGTTTTGTTACAAAAGAAATGAATAAAAAGGGTTTAGGGGGTTGGAGGAGAAAAATAAAACAAAACAACATTAGAGAAGACATTATCTCAAAATCGGGTAACTCTTTTTGATTTGAGCCAAAGGCTTCCTTGGGAAGAGTTCTGCCCAAAGTAAGGCTTATAGGAGTAAGAGAGGGATGTTGGGAGAGTATTTGGGCAGAGGTTTGCCGAGCCAAATGGCTTGAAGGTGTGAATAAGGTGGGAGAGGTGGGGGCCTTTTATAAGTGGAGAGGAGGGGCTCTTTTGGAAAGATTGAAATGTTACATTATTACACAATGCTTTTCGGATTCTAAAGGTCCCACACTTATGTAATTCGAGGCTAAGGTGATAAGGGTTCGAAATGTCCTCATTAAATTGGCTTTGGACAAGTGTAAGCCTTGGATTTTGAATTATATTCCCATTTTATTTAAATCGTTAAATAATGAGGTCATCGCTGCATCACCATGATGTCATAAATAATTTAATTTATTTAATGTCTAAAAATTATTAAAAAAAATATTATGATGTAGTAAATATTTTTATCTTTCTAATGAATATTTATAATCAAAATTTGGACTTGTGTAACCCCACTTAAAAACTGTTTTAGTAAAAAAACTCATGTTTGTGTCAATTTAATTTTAACATTAAATAAATATATATTAATGTCATTTTCCAACTAAAGTGGCTCCATGGGGTCCCCAAGTTGACCCATGGGTTGTCTTGGTCGGCCATGACTCATCCAAAAGGAGTAGTACAAGTTTCATGCTCATCTCATAATATTATAACATCATTTGTACCTTAAACTACACTAATTACCTCTAATCGCGATTAAGAACTTAAAAGTTACTATTCCCCAAAAAATTATTTTAATCTCATTGAACCACATTTTACTTCTTAATGACAACCATGTATGTCGGATTTTTGAAAATCAAATCACAGAAGTGGTAATATTTCATTTAAACGAAAAATCAGTTATTTAACTACCACTTAGTGGTTTCACTATTCATCAAAAATTAAAGTTTTTCAGAACAATGCCAAAATTTTACCCTAAGCTATAATTGATATTCCGAATTCAAAAATGATTTCTATTTTACAAAATTCCAAACATATAAGTTGCATTAATTAATTTTATAATTAATTCCCGCTGTCACAACAAATAGCGTGTTTTTAAGAAACAATTTATATCAATAGATTGGCAATTGTTTATGTCCAATTTCAATGTTAAATTAATTATAATGAACACCATTGGATAAAATGGTAAAACTATATTCTAATTATACTTTAAAACCACTCAATGGTATAACTTATCACTACAAATTATTTTGATTAAAAAAGTTGTTTTAAGTAATTTTCACTATTCATAAAAAAATCGGAAGTTCTCAGAAAGTTACAAAAAATTCAACTTAGGATAATTTCGATATTACGAATACAAAAATGAAGTCCATTTTGAAATATAAAATTTCTATAATTTTAAAAAGTGGTTATTACTATTCATAATGGTTACTTTGATTAGTCGCGGTGTTCTAGAACTCGAAGTTGCGTACAACGCAAGCTATTGCATTATTGAATGAGAAGCGTATCGTGGAATCTCGGGGTGTTACATTCTCCCCTCCTTCAATAAATTGCGTCCTCGCAATTTGAAATTTTTCTTTGAAAATAAAAGGTTGAAAAGAGAAAATACCTTTGAGGAAAACCCCCATCGGAAATAAGATTAATAAAATTTTTCCTTAATAAGAGGGAAAGGGAAATGAAAAAGTCACCACCCAATTATGATCTCGATTAGGAGAACATTGGTGGCAATTAGAGACATGTAATTGGAGGAAAAACATAAATATTTGTAGGGAGTGATTGAGGTCATCAATCACAATCAACTGTCAAATTGAGGGCCTCAAAGCCTTCAATCTATGTTGATTTAAAATATCATCAGTTCAACAAAACATAAGGTATTAGGATAACACATTTTTTTGTTTTAATATCCCTTTACTAAAGTTTAAGAATTAATTTATTCATTGAATAAGAGATAGGTATATATATATTTATGCTTGACAATTATAGTTTCAACCTTCAACTCATCTTTCACTCAAAAAGATAATAGAACTCAAAAATATTATACTTATCCTAATTGTATAAGGTTCCAAATGTTAACACATACAATTTAGATTAGTAAAATTATTTTGTAATAACCAGGGACTTCCTGTAGGCTAGTGGTAGGAAATAAAGGCATGTCGCACAATGATTGTGGGTTCGATTCCTGCAGGTTTGTCCGACGTGACGGGTTATTCCCCACCCTGCAGGTTGTCCTTTTCCTAAAACTATAGTATCATAATATTCCAAAAATAATCTTCATAAATTTTTTAACCTTAAACAATACTATCCAAAGATCAACTTAATCCACTCCAACCATTATAGTTATCCAAAATACCTCTGTCCAGACTTTCTCTAAAAGGTCTCTTAATTCCAAAATCAATTTATCAGATTCCCCAAACAAATTAAAGTTTCTCTTATTGTCACATACTAAAAATAGAATTACCTTCATCATATTAAAACCTTACTGAAATCAACAAGTACTGCAGTACAATCCTTATATATATCACATTATTCTAATAACCAGAATATAATCCATGAGTACAAAAGCACCAATACATTAGTTATTCTGCTTCAACTGTAGTAACGGCATAAGATTGTCCTTGATCCCTTGGCCTTTTCTGAGGTAAGTTTCCCTGACGCTTAGGAAATTCATTTGCATAATGCCCCATTTCTCTACAATTATAGCATTCAACTTTGATAGCCTCTTTCTTTCCCTTGCAATCACGAGCCTGGTGACCTTTTTCTCCACATTTATAACAAACTCCCATTCCTTTTAGGCAAGTACCAGGATGATTTTTCCCAAAATTATCACATAATGGAAAATCCTTCTTTCCCTTTTTCCCTTTATCTATCTCTTGTTCCCCCATTCTCTTCTTCTCTTGCTTTACTTTGTTGTCATAAGACTTAGAGAATTCCTTTTCTGTCTTGATAGCACATGAGACAATATCTTCGTATGTTGAGAACGATTGTGATACTAAATCTCGACGGAGAAATGGTTTTAACCCATCAAAGAAACGATCAATCTTACCTCTTGGTTTACGTATATAATCTGCAGCATACCTCGCTAACCTTGTAATGTTGGCCTCATACTTTGCGACATTCTCATCCATCTTTTGTTTCAGACTCAGAAATTGCCTTTCCATATCTACTCTATGGTCATGAGGAAAGTATTTTTATAAGAAAAGATCTTTGAACTCCCTCCATTCCATATTCGATATGTCATCATCTTCCTTTGTGTTTTGAATCAACGACCACCATTGATCAGCATCTCCAGTGAGGCGGTAAACTGCCATGATAACCTTTTCCCTTTCACTACTCCCCAAGGCGTGGAATATTTTCTCTAAGGAGTTTATCCATTGCTCAGCTACTAATGGATTTGTACCCCCATTAAATGTTGGTGGTTGTTGCCTCATGAAGCGGTCTAACATTGATCCTCCACGTTGCGGATCAGGGTGCTCCATACGAGTAAGGTTGTTATTCATAACCTGAGTGAGTTGTCCCAGTATGGTAATAAGTTGATCAGCACCAGTCGTATCTCCAGATCCACAATTATTATCTTGTGAAGGAGGGAAATCCCTACATGGAGTGCGTGCATTGATACAGTTTCCATTTCTTCCACTAGGCGCCATTTCTAAACAATTACATAAACTAGATTAGTTTATGAAATAAAATACATAATTCCATATTTGTAAAATACTTTACATAAATTGAACTATTTATGGATATAATCCATAATAATAAAAAGAAATGTTTCCTTTGAAGAAATATATACTCATAACCCTTCATAGTGGTTTGTAAATAAAATGAGAATTATCCTAAGAATATCCCCTGGGAGTGTCGTAACCAAGAGTGCAGCAAGGCCCGTTTTCGTGCACCAGTTCCCGTTTGAGTCTAGATCAAAGCGGTGTTTTGAGGTTTTACCCCTAGGTACATCTGTGCCAGAGCCGCCTCTACCTACTCGTATCCAGACAGGGATGTATTGCTCGGAAAACTCAAAAAATCTCTACAATAACAAAAATTCTAGGATGTTCTTCTATACTAATCCTCAAAGTCTATCTTTGGGATATGTGCTCTAATCAGAGTTTCTCTAAATCTAGCTTCCAAGGTTAGTACTAAACTGCCTCTGATACCAACTATAATGCCCCGACCCCAGCTACCCAGAGTCGGTGCGTTACTTCGTAACATTGGCATGATCACAAAAGATCATGTCTCGAAAGACCGATTAGTTTAGTAGTCTTGGAAACACTAGATACATTCATAAGACTTACATTACATCATAAAGTGAAAAACTAAAATAACAAAGTCTCCATAGACCACACTCATATCCTCTTCTGACAATCCCTGCGGGTCATTCATAAAATACTTCTTCATATCCTGGAAAATATTAAAACATTGAAAGGGGTGATCTCAGATGCTCAGTAAGGTTAACAATATAGCGGAAGCTTTCATAAATAAACATTAACATTTAAGGCAATGTATAACTCAAACAAAAGCCTTTTAAACTTGAACTTCAACATAATATGGCAAAAGAAAAATGAGATAATGCCATTCACTTCTTCACATGGATATTCTACTGGTCGAATAATTACATGCAATATCAATAACCACATTCATAATGAGGGAATGTATAATGCCATACATTCTGAAAAATTTTGTCAAGGCCTCGGCCAAAACCATAAATCAAATTGGGAAAGGGCCTCGGCCAATTCAACGTCTAGTTGTCTCATGAGACCTACCGATTCATCGAGGAGCTATAGCGGGCTCCACCCGTCACTTATTAAGTCCAATACATTCCTCATATGAATAGGTTTAAACATCTCATAAACCATATCATAATCGTATCACATAAAACATGCATAAAGGAAACATAAAACTTCCACATTTCAATCACAAGATATCAATACAACACATTGATATAATAAAAATGCTTTCAAAACCATTTTCAATACCAAAATAAAATAAAGTTAAAACGTTGTATTTATTTTTCATTGAAAAAAATGATGCCTTGTAGAGGAAGCCGAAACTCAAATAATGGTCACGGCGGCGGAGAAGTCATTGTCGCCGCATACGTACGACAAAAACATTCCTTTTTTTCATTTAGTAAACGCTTCGTATAAAAAATATTACTTTTGAATAAATGTAAAAGTCAAAGGGGTTTATACACCGTATACAAGAAATTTGCGTATAAAACCAAATATGCCTCAATGAAAGGAGATTGAGATGAAGTCCTTACAAAGATCATTTTTAAAATAAAATAGATATATTATGTTTATTCACTATAGGTACACATAAAGAAAGTAAAAATACAAAATAAGACATAATAATATCATGACATAATTTGAAAGTAGGAGATTAACCCAAAGAATGGAAGTTGGGTTTAGAAATTCCCTTACCTCGTGTCTGACTTGACTCAACCGTTCTTTAACCTCATTAATAATAAACTATAGTTAATATCTACTTTATTAAGAACCATTTTCAATTTAATTATCCTTTTTATATCACTTATTACAATGATAAGAACATTATGTAATTATTTAAGTTAATAACGGTCGTTTTGTCGATCTTTGGTACTTGAGTCAACAATAAACTTCGTATAATTACAAGTTGTTTATGTGGTAGAATATCCATTATCTCCAGAATTATATTCAGGATTTAGATGTCATATATATCTTATATATCCAGTATATACATTCATTTATAATATTACGTAACATTTAGAGGTAAGAAATGAAATGCACCGTTCATGGAGACGGTAAGCCGTACGTACGCATGAACGCTACTTTCATTTCAATTTCATATTTAATGGAAAGAAATCATAATGATATAAATGTATAATATAATTCCAGTATAATATAGTGTATAATACCATTTACTCCATCCTTTATACATCCCACATATGGCATTAACGATTCAAATCACTTTGAGGGGGCGGTAGTCCGCACTTCCTAAAATGAAATTATCGCGTTTTACCCATAATGAAAATCATAAATTATGCAATAAATGAGAAATACAGAAGTATAAGTAAAACATAAACATATTATATATCATATATAAAAATAGTGACATCTTAATGGCCACCTTTGAAGGTGTTATATGAGTGTTGAACAATCATCGTTTCGTGAGGCAGAAATTCGCCATCCACAGAAACTGTATGTTCTTTAACCATTAGATGTAGGATTGTGTAAGTGTAGCTCGAATAATTCTTATAAAAAAATCCTAGTATATTGAGGATACTGGTGTTGTTACAAAAGAAATGAATAAAAAGAGTTTATGGGGTTGGAGGAGAAAAATAAAAAAAAACAACATTAGAGAAGACATTACCTCAAAATCGGGTAACTCTTTTTGATTTGAGCCAAATGCTTCCTTGGGAAGAGTTCTGCCCAAAGTAAGGCTTCTAGGAGTAAGAGAGGGATGTTGGGAGAGTATTTGGGCAGAGGTTGGCCGAGCCAAATGGCTTGATGGTGTGCATAAGGTGGGAGAGGTGGGGGCCTTTTATAAGTGGAGAGGAGGGGCTCTTTTGGAAAGATTGAAATGTTACATTATTACACAATGCTTTTCGTATTCTAAAGGTCCCACACTTATATAATTCGAGGCTAAGGTGATAAGGGTTTTAAATCTCCTCATTCAATTGGCTTTGGACAAGTGTAAGCCTTGGATTTTGCATTATCTTCCCATTTTATTTAAATCGTTAAATAATGAGGTCATCGCTGCATCATCATGATGTCATAAATAATTTAATTTATTTAATGTCTAAAAATTATAAAAAAAAATATAATGATGTAGGAAATATATTTAGATTTCTAATGAATATTTATAATCAAAATTTGGACTTGTGTAACCCCACTTAAAAACTATTTTACTAAAACAACTAATGTTTGTGTCAATTTAATTTTAACATTAAATAAGTATATATTAATGTCATTTTCCAACTAAAGTGGCTCCATGGGGTCCCCAAGTTGACCCATGGGTTGTCTTGGTCGGCCATGACTCATCCAATAGGAGTAGGACAAGTTTCATGCTCATCTCATATTATTATAACATCATTTGTACCTTAAACTACACTAGTTACCTCTAATCGCGATTAAGAACTTAAAAGTTACTATTCACCAAAAAATTATTTTAATCTCATTGAACCACATTTTACTTCTTAATGAAAACCATGTATGTCGGATTTTCGAAAATAAAATCACAGAAGTGGTAATATTTCATTTAAACGAAAAATCAGTTATTTAACTTCCACTTGGTGGTTTCACTATTCATCAAAAATTGAAGTTTTTCAGAACAATGCCAAAATTTCACCCTAAGCTATAATTGATATTCCGAATTAAAAAATGATGTATATTTTACAAAATTACAAACAAATAAGTTGCATTAATTAATTTTATAATTAATTCCCGCTGTCACAACAAATAGCGTGTTTTTAAGAAACAATTTATATCAAAAGATTGGCAATTGTTTATGTCCAATTTCAATGTTAAATTAATTCTAATGAACACCATTGGATAAAATGGTAAAAATATATTCTAATTATACTTTAAAACCACTCAATGGTATAACTTATCAATACAAATTATTTTGATTTAAAAAGTTGTTTTAAGTAATTTTCACTATTCATAAAAATCGGAAGTTCTCAGAAAGTTACAAAAAATTCAACTTAGGATAATTTCGATATTACGAATACAAAAATGAAGTCCATTTTGAAATATAAAATTTCTATAATTTTAAAAAGTGGTTATTAATATTCATAACGGTTACTTTGATTAGTCGCGGTGTTCTAGAACTCGAAGTTGCGTACAACGCAAGCTATTGCATTATTGAATGAGAAGCGTATCGTGGAAGCTCAGGGTGTTACATTATGTCCCCAAAATTCCAAAATAAGGACTTATCAAATAAATGTGGTTACTACGCATGAATCTAAGCATCCCACTACAATTTTCACTACTGGAGATTCTTTTGTTGCCCCCAAACACACTAAGAGAATCAATCTCCAACAAAGATCATCAATTTATTATCCTCAATCTCCACAAAGAAATCAGAAAAAATTTCTCCTTCCTCAATAACATGATCTTCCCATTCGATGACGTGAAATGTGTCATCCCGATAATACCTCATCTGCAACACATGGAAGTCATTGTGTACCCGATATAACTGCCGAGGTATAGCTTGATGGTACGACACCTCGCCAACACTCTGTAGTAACGATAAAGGGACGATGAACCTCAAAGATATCGTACCACCCCGACCAAAACTCTTATAACCCATTAACGTGAAACCCAAAGTAACACATGGCCTCCTTCCTATAACTCTAATGGCCTTTGTCACCTATATGCATAAGAAATATGACATATATGTGAAATATTTATCTGCTCTTAGATGTAATGACCCAGAAATTTCAAGAAATTTTTTTTCGTAATTTCTGTGCAATTCTACAAGAACGCAGTTTCTGACGGCACCTGATTCCGAGGCCCGGTGTGCCCGGAATCATTCTCCGAAGTTTAGCATAGGTACATTCAGTGAACGATTGAGCGGGTTTTTCTAACTTTTGAACCGGTGCTCGGAATTGAAATCTGACGGCACCGATGAAACCGCAGCGCTGGTAATTGCTTAAGAAGACCCTTTCTGGAGTTGCGTTTTCTCGGGAAGAGTTGTTTAAAAAAAGTGAGGGATAAAAATATAATTGTTTTACAATTATATTTTTCATTTCTTATTAAGTGGAATAAGTGTTGTGTCACAACACTTTTCCCCTCTCTTATATGGTTTTAACCTAAGGGAGTTAGGGGTGGGACCCACTTTTTTTAACTACCTTTGAGAGGATTATGGTGGGGTGGGGCCCACATGAGCCCAACCCCTCACCTTCCCCTAACGTTCATAACTTTTCCCCTCTTAATTTTGTAACTCTCAAAAAGAAAACCCCCCTTTAAATAAAGTCAACTCATTAATTGAGTAGGTTTTTCAAGTAATTAATTCTTGGATTCATTTAAAATTCAAATGAATTTTTGGCTTGAGTGTTAATTAAATAAGACTATGTATTATTTCGTGGGAGGATAGTTGGAGGTGCGAGAGGATTTGGAGAGTAAATCTCTATGTTCCAACGGGCGTTCTTCCTCCATGAAGAACGCAAAGAACGCATCATCGCCACGAAAAACGCCGACCTCCGATGAAGGACGACGCTGAGAGACGCCTTCCTCAGAGATTGACGACGTGACGCCGTGTACCGCGACACCAACGACCCTCTCCTTCCGCGACGCCTTCTTCCGCGACGTCCAATTTCGCGACGAACATTTGTTCAACGATTCCATCAAGTAGGCATTATTTTGTTTTTTCGTTATTATTTCCATCGTCTTTCTTTGTTTCAAATTGGTCCGCCTGTTATCGCAATAATGAGAGGAGGTCGGACCGCATGAACACGGCCGACCCTCCTCCCCTCTTGTTTGTTTGACTTGTTTGTGGCACGAACAAGGCAGCGTGGTGCCGATGCACCGCACTGAAAATAATAGAGAATGGGTAAGGAAGCACTACGTCGTCGCACCGGAGAACGTTGAAGAGGCCGCTGCCGGAGCGGGGCCGCAGCGGAAGGGCGCGGCGCCGTCGCACCATGCCGGTCGGACCAAGGTCGTGGCCTTTGGCCGTGGCGGAGCAGGAAGTGGCGACTGGCTTCCGGCCGCCGGTGCCGGAGTAGGAGGGCGGGACCCTGGCGGTCCCGCGACAGCAGCAACCAGCCGGCCGGACCGGGCCGCCCGGCTTCTGAGAAGGGACGGGGGTCGTAAGCCCCGACTAGCCGACAGGAGCGGCCCCCCACATGGGGGCCGCTGTTACACATAGGGGGACAGCGCCCCCTCCCCCCCTCTACCGCTCGGCCGTTACGGCCGAGCCGCCAGGCCGGGCTGCACCCAGGCCGGGTCGGGCCGTGCCCAGGCAGTGCTGGGCTGGCCCGGGCTACGCCAGCTGGGCGGGGCCACGCCCAAGCAGGACGGACCAGGACCCGGGTCGGTTCGACCAGGTTCGGGCCGACCATGGGGGGTATCGGCCCGGGTCGGATCGGGCCCAAACCCCATATTCACGGAACTCTTTCGGTCTTTTGCCTTTAACATGGGCTTCAGACCTCCGATCGATGCATTGTCAGCTGCGATGGGATCCTTGGATTGAGATGGTCGTTTCAGTATATTACACACATGGTTTTGGAGAACTTTTGGTTTGGCCGGGTTGGTTCGTACACGAAACCAACTGGGCCCTCAGAGCGGAAACGCTTATAACATGAGCTCCGGACGTCCGATAGACGTGCCATCAACTTTGTTGGATTCCTCTTGTTGAGACGGAAATTTTGGCACACTTCGACTAAGATTTGGACCCAGTTGGAGTATGAACGAGTTAGATTGTACCTGAAATCCAACCATGGTCCTGGAACGGAAAAGCTGATAACTTTCAGACCGGATATCCGTTTGACCAACCGTCAGCGGAGTTGGTGATCATGTTGAGAAACGGTCCCTATGAGTATACCCTATGAGAGTTTGTGGTACAGTTGAGATATGGCTGGGTTGGTTCGCACATGAAACCAACTGGGCCCCTGGGATGAAAATGCTAATAACTCACAGACCATGCATCCGATTGACGTGCGCCATCAGTTGCTTTGAGACCCCTATGACGAGGCGGTCCATTGAGATACTTCTTCGTCGGAATTTGTGATACTTGGAGTATCGACCAGTAGCTCATGGAGAGGACCCTCTTGGAGACGAGCGTATGGAGTACAGAGACCATGTAGCCGGTTGAGACCTGACGACTGCCTAACCGACTCGACTTCGAGTGAGTGGACTAGCCTAGTGGACGGAGCACTACTTTGTTTGGGTGAAGACCCATGGAGGACGGAGCACTACTGAGTTTGGCTGCAGAACAGCGGTACTCATCTGGAGAGTACCTTTGCAGGCTATTAGGGGGGATGCACTATAGTGTTTGGGTGGAAGACCCCGGCATGAAGCACTACTGTGTTTGTGTGGCTGACCCGCGGTACTCGACAGGAGGAGTACCTCAGCAGTCTTTGGTTAATGAGCAGTACCTCGGAGACGTGACATGATCATTGTACTCTCCAGAGACGAGGCTCTTCAGCAGTTATGGTTTTGATTATGAAAATCATGGTTTGAGCTGAGTATTTGACCTTTGTGTTTACCTCATGATTGTGATGGGTCACATGATAACTTAGGTGTATGTATGGGAATATATCTAAGTAGTGGTTATCTATTTATTTCATAACCTTTGTGTTTCCTCATGATTGAGATGGTTTACTTGATAACTTAGGTATAAGTTTGGGCTTATACCTATGTAAGGGTTATCTGTTGTGATTTTGCTTTGTGGTTATCCTTGTTGGATTTAGAGAGACCTTAAGGGTCTCAGGGTCCCTACTGAGGATCGTTATACTCACCAATGTACGGGTTATGCCTGCACCTCGTTGTGTTGGTTGCAGATGACGGGCAGTGCTGACGGAGGCCAAGTGTTCGAGGACTGGATGGCACCCGGAGGTGGACCACACAATGAGTCAGTATCCGGAGGTGGACTTCACGATGAGACAACATTCAGAGGAGGTTGACGGGCGATAGCATTGTGGAGGCTATCTGCACCTACCCTTCAGGTAGGATCCGTGGTGGATGATCCAGGAGTAGCATTATATGTACATACCCTTCAGGTAGGATCCGAGGAAGACGACCCAGGAGCTGCTTACGTTCTTCCTGCTGTTGTCTTTTTCTGTTGTACTTTCGTTCATTTGTAGCTGTACTTTCAGTTGGGTTTGTATTCTGGCCCACTTACTTTTCAGCACTTCCTTTTGTTCTTAGTGTATTACTTTCGCTTGTACTCTGTGTTTTTTGTTTACTTTTATAATGGCAATGTCTTCCCAGTTATCGGGATTTATGCCTTTGGTGCTAGTCTCCAGCCCTTGGCCAATGGAAGGCGGGCTTGGGGTAGTCACGACACGGGACCCGAGGATGGGTCGTGAAAAATTGGTATCAGGGGAGTCAGTTCTACCGCAGAACATATAACTCTGATATTTTCTTTCTGTGAAGCAATTATGTTTAGGGTACCGAGTGTGGTTTTCAGTTCAGGGTGTCCAGTGTTGGTGTGGGCGACCGACATATCCATACACCAGGACCCTGACAATAGATTTATGTTTTTTGCAAGACAACACTGATTGCGTTTGTGTTTTCAAAGGTTTCCCATAAAATAGCTCAAACCAGGTCAGCTCACCAGGTATATTCGTTTGACCGTGATACGTCTATTTCTTTTAGGATTCCTTTTCACGGACGACCAGCTAGAGCCCAGAGGGATGTGCGTACTGACAGCCTGCCGAGTGACGAGTCTTGTAGAGACCCCGACCCCAGAAAACCATAGGAGTCTGTGCCTTCTGAACATGATTTGTTATCTTAAAATAAAATACACTTTGTTAACAACACATCATGTCCCATACAGAGGATCGTGTGCGGTTCGGGTTCTGGGAAACCGGCAACTTCTGAAACAATTCATCTTTCAAAAGATGATACCTGAAAATTTTAAATCAAATCGTAGGGTGAGCATTGAAATACTCAGTAAGGGGGTTTTAAAAAGTACTTAAAATAATGTAACATTTGAAAACATTCATTTAAAAGGATTTGAACATTCACTAAGAAAGATTGTAACACACAAACCATAACAATGCTTAATCAAGGTTCTCAAGAAAACATGGAACGAATATGTCAATTCTTGAAGGTGTGATAATGGTTGTTATGAACAAGTACTACATGTGATTTACTTAAGCATAAATTTAAACAGTTAAAAGTAATGCATGATCAGAGTTGTGAACATGGAAACAACTAAATTTTCGTATGCTGGTGACCATTCTATTAAGTGATAACACTAGTCCTGCTTCAAGCTTAAAGCTAGGAAAATATGAACTTTATAAAAACATTAAAGGCATCAGTCGTGAAATGACTTTATCTTGGAAAGAACTTGTTACATAACATGAATTATGTGGCATCAACAGTTAACTTAGACAATCATGAGCATATCACCAAGGTCCATCCCCAAGGTGTCATTAAAATTGTTATCTCTAGTGGTTACATCATTACCCACTGCAATGGGGCGCTATCAGGGCGCACCCATAAAATTGTAATCTCTAGTGGTTACATCATTACCCAATGCAATGGGGCGCTATCAGGGCGCACCCTTAAAATTTTCCTTTGTTATCATGTGAGCCACATCGTTCATAATCTGTTTTATCAACTTGTATACTCAAGATGTCCCATACCACCTTGAATATCTCATTCATTTTTACTTTACACATGGTCTCCCATACCACTTTGGGTAATCTGATTCCTTAGTTCATTTAGGGATATGTCATTTGTATGCATTTTGTACAATAATAATAAGTGTAATGAGACACCATACCCCTTTTTTTATACATGAAATGGTAGATGCTATTTTCAAAATAGGTTGACAGCTAAACCAAGGCATACATAGTTCCATAAAACACTCCTTTTACAAAAGCTCATTATTAAAGTATATAGAATGATAATAAATGATGATTCTTTCTTTTTCAATGGAAGATTAAATTCTTAAGGAAGCACTTACGATCAAATACGATGGCTAATGCCCCTAAATATGGTAAAACATAACCCGATTAATCTGCACATTCACCAAAATTGTAAAAAGAAGGAAAATGGATTTTATACTAAATAAATAGGGCCAGTAAAAATTTCATGACATCTGAAGGACTCTTAATTTATTCAGTTAAGGAACATAAACAGTAGGAGGGTTTAATATTTGGGAAGTTATAAATACAAAAATATGTAATCACTTGGTTTTTCTAAAAAAACATATCATAATCATACCTAAGCTCGCGGCCTAGATTGCATCCAAAATCGCATTCAAGAACAGTCATTCATCTCCTAAAATCATAACTGCCTCATTTTGAAAAGGAGGGGAAATATTTATAAACATGTAGAAATATGTAGTCATATATGTATATAAGGTTCACAAAATGATATATGTTATGCATTGGTTCTATGTATAACCCGAGAAATATATCAACATGTCAGAATACGCAGTGATAGTTATATATATATATATATAGTTCACATAGATGATTCATGTTAAGCTTTGGGTCCATATGCAACCAAAATTATAAAAACATGTAGGAAATGTGGTTATATATATATGTAAGGTTCACACAAATGATACACATTATGCATCGGTTACATATGAAACCTCATCCTCCATGTATCAACCAGTATATCCTCCACATAACATTGGAAATAAAATCGAAGGGGGTTTGGGCGATATATCTTTTATTCATGTTTTTTTTGATATATATCAACCCGTATATACACACATATAAAAATTTTGCTTCGGGTTTATATCTATATATATTTTTTTTTTGTTAAACAGGAGACGTCAACATGAGAAAATATATATATACATCCTTTGTAACACGGTGGAAAACGCCATTTACAGTATTTCAACCCAGGGGTTGGCGTTATAAACATAAATATATAAGCAGTATATAGAAATATGGTTTCATCAGATGAAAAAAAAGGAAAAGATGAACATGGAAATACCCTTACCTGCTTAAGGAGGGGGCCTGGAAAGGTGGTGAGCTTGCTGGATTGCTGGGAGATCAAGGGTGAGAAAGAGGAGGAGGAGCCGTCCTGAGTTCATGAGGTGTGAGGGTTTATGTACAACCCTGTTGCAAGAAGGGTGTCTCTGCCCATGGGTAGGCCGTCGTGGGAGAAGGACGAGGGCACAATGAGCTAGGAGGGGGAGTGTTCGGGGGTCCGCAGTGCAGTGCGAAGG
Source organism: Viscum album (assembly GCA_963277665.1). Classification (NCBI taxonomy): domain Eukaryota; kingdom Viridiplantae; phylum Streptophyta; class Magnoliopsida; order Santalales; family Viscaceae; genus Viscum; species Viscum album. Next base: position 327,048,254 of record OY728156.1, read on the forward strand.
GAGGGGCCTGGCGTCCTTGATGCAGGCCTACAGGTGCAGGACCCCGATGTTGGGAAGAAGACGACGAGGCGACGTGGTAGGCTTGGCGTGAAAAGAAACGGACGACGCCGATTTGTTCTTGGTGCGATCGAACAGCTTGGGCGTGGAAGATGTGATGATCTTTTTAAAGGAATCTGAGGGTCGAGATCGAATCTCGGGAGAGATCGGGTGGCTACGGAGACGTGGTGGAGGTATCGCATTTAAAAATAGGCTGGACGGCTGAGATCGACGCAGGAGTTGATCGGACGGCTCTGGTCGCGTGGAGCGCATCCCACATCGAAACCGAAAGATTTGGAGGCTTGGTATAAATAACAAGCCATGCGGGAAGCGGTGAAATAGCACAAACACACACGCACACGGGGCCTTATACACGGCTCCCTCCCCACCCCCGCAGGCCCTGGCCCAACCACACGCAGCGCGAGCCGCGGCCTTATACACGGGCCCGCACGCGACCTGGGTAACCTATGCTCGGCCCACCCCAATCCACTAGCCTGGCTGACTCTCTGAACGCGCACGCGAACATGGGGGTCTTGGCCTTGGCCTGAGGGCTTGTCCCTTGAGGATGCCCTTTGCTGGCCGGGACCCACTCCATATACATAGCTCAAAGTAGAGTGAAATATGAATATTTCTAGGAATTGAGTAAAAACAAATAGAAACTTAAAACCAATTTCTAGTTTAGATAAAATATTTTAACTCTTGATCTAAATTTTTAAAAGATATACCTCATGTACAATACTATCAAAATCATTAGTATTTTTAAAATACTCTACTATTTGTTTTATGAAATTCTTTTAAAGACCAAAAGTTTCCCACAAATTTCATAATTTATGAGATCAAGAGATAAAATTATTACCAATTCCCTCAAAACATATATATATATATATATATATATATATTTAAAGGAAAAAAACAAGTTTTCAACTACCTAGGTATTCATCGGGATTTTTTAAAAACGAGGAGATTTACTTCTAAGAATACTCTTTATTTTAAAACGAAGGATCTTCTATGAAAGAATGTTTTTAAGAATGAGGGAATAAAAATCGAGTTCTCTTTTAAAGTAAATTTTATTAGTGGGAACACAACGGTCGTTTTTGAAAACCCAACGGATATATAAACATAACGGTCATAACTCAAAGAACTAATATAAATACAGGGATGTGGGGTACCCCTTAAAACAGAACACTTGAACAGGAAGGATGGCTCTCCTCATACCATTGGCGTTGAGCATGTGTGCCGTGGCCCTGGCGATTATACTTTTCACGCTGATGGACCCTGAAGATGATGACTATCTGATTGCCCGCAATGTGGTTCTTTGTAGTTTTGCAGTGGCCATGTTAGGTCTTGTGCATGGTACATTCAACTAGTTGGGTCTCGTTGTAAAGTAATGTTTTAATAAATGTCAGTTTACCTTATTCTCCAAGTTTTATTTCATTTCTAATTCCTTATTAGAAAAACAAATAAAACAAGGGGCATTATTAAAGGCATAACACTTCTTACATAAACCAGTTCATAAAACCTGGGGCGTCACCTTATCCCCCCCTTTAGAAAATTGCGTCCTCGCAATTTATTTCACGACACTACAAGGTTCAGAAACGTTCCTACCACCTCCACCAACGAATAGGGTCAACAGGTGCATTTAGAGGGATCCCCGTAGCGAAGCTCACTTCTTCCAGCTCCCTAATCCACACACACCTAAGACAGGAGGGGTAGGACTTATGTTCCGGGCTTTCAGGCCTCCAAAGGGAAGCTCGAACCGTACAATGTTCTGAAATGTCTTTGCAGACCAATGTACGAAGAACTTTCCGAATTATGTCTCTGTCGAGGATATCGAAGCCATAGATATGGTCAAACAGGCTGAAGCTGAGAAGTTGGAGCATATAAGCCGCATAAAGATTTCCCCCTAACACAGCCTCCTGGAATTTCACTCTGGCCGTGAAGTTTCGGACTAGGGTGAAACAAAGAAAGAGCCCTTCGTGGTAAATTCCTCGTCGTTCACGCCCGGATAGCTGTGCAGAGCCAATGCGGTAATAGATAGAGGAATTCCCCTGGCAGGTGCAGAGAATCTCCGGACCGTTTGTTATCTCAAACCATTGCTTGCACGTTCTTCGCAAATTTGCGAAGGGGTCATACTCGTCTTCACACGTTTTGATCGCAATGATTTCCAAAATCTCGGTGGGAAGAGATAACTGGTGGGTTTTTCCTTCCATCTGAAAGTTTTAAGACAGGACTTCCATTACTTGAAAATCATACAAGGACAAAAACAAAGTAAGGACAAGGAAAGGATAAAGACAATATTTTAATAAACATACATTCATTATTATTAGTGCTTGAGTTTCCCTAACTCATTGACTAAACGAACTCCACACAGAGAAGCAAAACTCCCTAACTCCTCGAACCAAACACAGGCCGAGCATTCAGGAAAAACTCATGAGGACATCTATGACGCCTTATGAGTCTAGCATGGGGGGAATGAAGTTGAGAGACATCTTCATACACTTGTCGTCTGTAAGAAAAACGGGTTGGCTCGTCTTCTAACCTTCCGAAGTCCAACAACTGACCCCAGAAGCCATAGTTTAAAATCTGACAAAGGTAGCCCGCTCGGAGGTCTCCGCCAGAAGCAGCTTCTTGAAAAGGGTTATCAAGCATAGTGCCAAAGTTCTCACCCGCTGTGAAAATCTGGAAAAGTCCCTCGTAGTACCTTCCTCAACGTACATGGGGAGGGAAATTGGGTTATTATCATAAGGAGGTAATCTATTCCTACCCCTTGGTGTAGCTGAAGCACCCGTGGTGAATTGGATACATCGTAAATGTATTTGCATGTCATGCGGATATGGGCATAGTTTAGAAAGTCCTCACGGCTTGCTAAAGACACAATGGTCTCTAGGGCCTATGTGGGGAGAGATAAGAGATTTGTGCCTTCATTTTACATATGAAAATTAAGAAAACCCAGTTTTTAATAAAATTGAAATACATATACATATATTTTTTTTTTCAGTTTCTGGCTTTCCAGAGTTATCCAAACCAAACCTCTGATACCAACTGTAGAGACCCCGACCCTAGAAAACCATAGGAGTCGGTGCCTTCTGAACATGATGTGTTATCTTAAAATAAAATACACTTTGTTAACAACACATCATGTCCCATACAGAGGATCGTGTGCGGTTCAGGTTCTGGGAAACCGACAACTTCTGAAACAATTCATCTTTCAAAAGCTGATACCTGAAAATTTTAAATCAAATCGTAGGGTGAGCATTGAAATACTCATTAAGGGGGTTATAAAAAGTACTTAAAATACTGTAACATTTGAAAACATTCTTTTAAAAGGATTTGAACATTCACTAAGAAATATTGTAACACACAAACCATAACAATGCTTAATCAAGGTTCTCAAGAAAACATGGAACAAATTTGTCAATTCTTGAAGGAGTGATAATGGTTGTTATGAAAAAGTACTACATGTGATTTACTTAAGCATAAATTTAAACAGTTAAAAGTAATGCATGATCAGAGTTGTGCACAAGGAAACAACTAAATTTTCGTATGCTGGTTACAATTCTATTATGTGATAACACTAGTCCTGCTTCAAGATTAAAGCTAGGAAAATATGAAATTTATAAAAACTTTTAAGGCATCAGTCGTGAAAGAACTTTATCTTGGAAAGAACTTGTTACATAACTTGAATTATGTGGCATCAACAGTTAACTTAGACAATCATGAGCATATCACCAAGGTCCATCCCCAAGGTGTCATTAAAATTGTTATCTCTAGTGGTTATATCATTACCCACTGCAATGGGGCGCTATCAGGGTGCACCCTTAAAATTGTAATCTCTAGTGGTTACATCATTACCCAATGCAATGGGGCGCTATCAGAGCGCACCCTTAAAATTGTCCTTTGTTATCATGTGAGCCACATCGTTCATAATCTGTTTTATCAACTTGTATATTCAAGATGTCCCATTCCACCTTGAATATCTCATTCATTTTTACTTTACCCATGGTGTCCCATACCACTTTGGGTAATCTGATTCCTTAGTTAATTTAGGGATATGTCATTTGTATGCATTTTTTACAATAATAATAAGTGTAATGAGACACCATACCCATTTTTTTATACATGAAATGGTCGATGCTATTTTCAAAATAGGTTGACAGCTAAACCAAGGCATACATAGTTCCATAAAACACTCCTTTTACAAAAGCTCGTTATTAAAGTATATAGAATGATAATAAATGATGATTCTTTCTTTTTCAATGGAAGATTAAATTCTTAAGGAAGAAATTACGATCAAATACGATGGCTAATGCCCCTAAATATGGTAAAACATAACCCGATTAATCTGCACATTCACCAAAATTGTAAAAAGAAGGAAAATGGATTTTATACTAAATAAATAGGGCCAGTAAAAATTTCATGAGTGCTGAAGGACTCTTAATTTATTCAGTTAAGGAACATAAACAGTAGGAGGGTTTAATATTTGGGAAGTTATAAATACAAAAATATGTAATCACTTGGTTTTTCTAAAAAAAACATATCATAATCATACCTAAGCTTGCGGCCTAGATTGCATCCAAAATCGCATTCAAGAACAAGCATTCATCTCCTAAAATCATAACTGCCTCATTTTGAAAAGGAGGGGGAATATTTATAAACATGTAGAAATATGTAGTCATATATGTATATAAGGTTCACAAAATGATATATGTTATGCATTGGTTCTATGTATAACCCGAGAAATATATCAACATGTCAGAATACGCAGTGATACTTATATAAATATATATATATAGTTCACATAGATGATTCATGTTAAGATTTGGGTCCATATGCAACCAAAATTATAAAAACATGTAGGAAATGTGGTTATATATATATGTAAGGTTCAAACAAATGATAAACATTATGCATCGGTTACATATGCAACCTCATCCTCCATGTATCATCCAGTATATCCTCCACATAACCTTGGAAATAAAATCGAAGGGGGTTTGGGTGCTATATCTTTTATTCATATTTTTTTTTGAAATATATCAACCCGTATACACACACATATATAAAGTTTGCTTCGGGTTTATATCTATATATATATATATATATATATTTTGTGAAACAGGAGACGTAAAAATGAGAATATATATATATACATCCTTTGTAACACGGTGGAAAACGCCATTTACAGTATTTCAACCCGGGGGTTGGCGTTATAAACATAAATATATAAGCAGTACATAGAAATATGGTTTCATCAGATGAAAAAAAAGGAAAATAAGAACATGGAAATACCCTTACCTGCTTAAGGAGGGGGCCTGGAAAGGTGGTGAGCTTGCTGGATTGCTAGAAGATCAAGGGTGAGAAAGAGGAGGAGGATCCATCCTGAGTTCATGAGGTGTGAGGGTTTATGTACAACCCCGGTGCAAGAAGGGTTTCTCGGCCCATGGGTAGGCCATCGTGGGAGAAGGACGAGGGCACAGTGAGCTAGGAGGGGGAGTGTTCGGGGGTCAGCGGTGCAGTGCGAAGGGAGGGGCCTGGCGTCCTTGATGCAGGCCTACAGCTGCAGGACCCCGATGCGGGGAAGAAGACGACAGGGCGACGTGGTAGGCTTGGCGCGAAAAGAAATGGACGACGCTGATTTGTTCTTGGTGCGATCGAACGGCTGGGGCGTGGAAGATGTGATGATCGTTTTAAAGGAATCTGAGGGTCGAGATCGAATCTCGGGAGATATCGGGCGGCTACGGAGACGTGGGGGAGGTATCACATTTATAAACGGGCTGGACGGCTGAGATCGACGCGGGAGTTGATCGGACGGCTCTGGTCGCTCGGAGCGCGTCCCACATCGAAACAGAAAGATTTGGAGGCTTGGTATAAATAACAAGCCATGCGGGAAGCGGTGAAATAGCACAAACACACACGCACACGAGGCCTTATACACGGGTCCCTCCCCACCCCCGCGGGCCCTGGCCCAACCACACGCACTGCGAGCCGCGGCCTTATACACGGGCCCGCACGCGACCTGGGTAACCTATGCTCGGCCCACCCCAAGCCTCTAGCCTAACTGACTCTCCGAACGCGCACGCGCACATGGGGGTCTCGGCCATGGCCTGAGGGCTTGTCCCTTGAGCATGCCCTTGGCTGGCCGGGACCCACTCCATATACTTAGCTCAAAGTAGAGTGAAATATGAATATTTCTAGGAATTGAGTAAAAACAAATAGAAACTTAAAACCAATTTCTAGTTCAGATAAAATATTTTAACTCTTGATCTAAATTTTTAAAAGATATACCTTTTGTACAATACTATTAAAATCATTAGTATTTTTAAAATACTCTACTATTTGTTTTATGAAATTCTTTTAAAGAACAAAAGTTTTCCACAAATTTCATAATTTATGAGATCAAAAGATAAAATTATTACCAATTCCCTCTAAACATATATATATATATATATATTTTAAAAGGAAAAAAACAAGTTTTCAACTACCTAGGTATTCATCGGGATTTTGTAAAAACGAGGAGATTTACTTCTAAGAATACTCTTTATTTTAAAACGATGGATCTTCTATGAATGAATGTTTTTAAGAATGATGGAATAAAAATCGAGTTCTCTTTTAAAGTAAATTTTATTAGTGGGAACACAACGGTCGTTTTTGAAAACCCACCGGATATATAAACATAACGGTCATAACTCAAAGAACTAATATAAATACAGGGATGTGGGGTACCCCTTAAAACAGAACACTTGAACAGGAATGATGGCTCTCCTCATACCATTGGCGTTGAGCATGTGTGTCGTGGCCCTGGTGATTATACTTTTCACGCTGATGGACCCTGAAGATGACGACTATCTGATTGCCCGCGTTGTGGTTCTTTGTAGTCTTGCAGTGGCTGTGTTAGGTCTTGTGCATGGTACATTCAACTAGTTGGGTCTCGTTGTAAAGTAATGTTTTAATAAATGTCAGTTTACCTTATTCTCCAAGTTTTATTTCATTTCTAATTCCTTATTAGCAAAACAAATAAAACAAGGGGAATTATTAAAGGCATAAAACTTCTTACATAAACCAGTTCATAAAACCTGGGGCATCACAAGTCTTCGGTACAGTGCCCTCTTACAGTTGAGTCACCAGCGGAGGCACCAGCAGTACTACCATACGTTGGGCCACCGATGCCACCAGCCCCAGCAATAGGCGATGCACGCCGCTTGAGCACGCTGCACGTGTTCCAGCCCAGAGGCCACCCAGGTTCCAGGGAGAGTCAGACCCGTAGGCGGCTGAGGATTGGCTGGAGGCTGTGGTGAGAGTCTTTAGGCTTGTGGGAATGCTAGCAGACTTCATGGTGGTCCTTTCTTCCAGCCTCCTTCAGGCAGCATCAGGCAGGTGGTGGAGCCACTTGTTCCAGTTTTGCGATGAGATGACCTCCACTTGGGAAGACTTTGAGACCTTATTCAGGGTGGAGTTCATACCAGTGACTCTACACCCTGAGCGTGTTCAGGAGATGCTTCCTATGCCACAAGATTTCCCATCAGTAGCCGAGTCATCTGTAGGAAGTAGAGAGATGATGCAGAGGTCCAATGAGGACCAGAGCCAGCCGTACGAGTAGAAGAAAGTGTTATGAATGCGGCAGGAAGGGTCGCATGGCACGTGACTGTCCGACCTCCCACACAGTTGATCCGCAGGCTTTGGAGGAGCCACCAAAACAGATTCAGCGGTAGGTGCTTGAGAAATAGCTGAGCAATGGACAAGGCGGTAGAGCTTTGGAAGCAGGTGGACAGGAGCGGAACTACTGAATACCATTCTTTTCTTGGTACTTCTAGTTCCATGTTGATTTTATATTTGTGTCTTGTACTATTAGCTACTATTAAAAAACACTTATATTTGTGATGTTTTCTTTCCTGTCCTTTTGTTCGGTTGATACTGAGAGGTCTCGGTTAAAACTGTTGACTTGACCCTCACATTCTAGATTTCAACTGGAGGAGACCCAGTGACCTCACACTGATGCCAAAAGTGTGACTCGACCCTTGGAGTTGAGAGTGACGGTTGGATCTCTTGGTAGTAACGTAGAGGCCTTACGACGTCATCCATGGCATGAATGCATCATTCATGTCAGGATTGACTGTATTAGGCAATGGGTGTGGTTCATCCAAGGGATGATACTAAGTTTCTCTTTTCGGCAAAGGATAAATCTTTGCAGCTCTTACAGATCATAGGAAAAGAAGGTACAGATCATCTAGGAGCGGATGAAGACTACACAGTGCAGCAAGAAACAGGAAACTGGCGCGAGTCTTAGAGACTCGGGTGATTTAAAAGTTTCAAGAAGAGGAATCTATAAGGAGAGATGAGTCTGCGAAGCAGCAGATGTGGAGGCTGAGCTAGGATAGAAGCATAAGGTGGTGTACATTTTTAACATGCTAGAACCACCACCTTAGTTGTCCCTGCCAGGATCAGGGAGTTGGAGGGAAGGGGAAGAGTACGGCTGCATGTGGTCAAGGAGTGTGACCCAATGGCTGTAAAAAATGATTCAAGGGACATTCTGGGTCCACTACTAGCTACCGTAGTAACAGACGTTTATATGAATCATTCCTTCCTTTCAAAATCATGTCCCATACCTAGAGTTTTCGGTAAGCCGTAGACTTGACCCTCACATTTGGAGATACCTTGGGAGAAGACTCGATAATCACACTTACGCCGACAATGTGGTCAAACCCTCGAGGCGAGAGTTTCAGTTGGAATCTCTTAGTGGCAGCATCGAGGCCTTACGACGTTGGTTTTAGTATGGACTGGGAAATCACAGTTCATACACAAATTGATGGTATTAGGCAAAAAGGTTGTGGTCTAACTACGACGTCGGGATGTGTTTTCCTTGGTCGGCGAAAAGGAAACCCAGGCGGCACAAGACAAACTCTGGAATAGGAGGGTGCGGTCGTTCACTCTTGAGTCGGTCAACCTTACCCTCACGGAATCAGGAGTTTTGAGTTTCAGTTCTAAACAGGAATTAGAGACCTCTAGAGTTCGAGGATGACGAACACGTCCTTATACGGGTCTCACCTCGACGAGGTTTATGGAGATCTGGCCAAGCCGTAAAGTTATCTCCAGGGTTCAGTGGACCTTTTCAGGACCTTAGTAGGGTACACGAGGTGGGTTACCGTTTGACCCATCCACCTCAATTGTACCAGGTGCACGACGACTTCCATGTATCTCAACTGAGGAGATACGAGCACGACCCTTCGCATATCATCGACCATGAGGAGATGGATGTTGGTGATGGGGTGACTTTTGTGGGGTTCCAGTAGAGGTTGATAATCGATAGTATCGGGTCCTACGAGGACGACCGATTCCTCTTTGTGCTTTCGTAGGTAGCACATGATCCTCTAGGTGAGCTCATGGGTGCAGAATGCCCACATGCGTGCTTAGTACCACCTTTGTATCCCTAGTTTGTGTTAAAGCTTTACAAGGACGTAAAGCCCTGAGGTGAGAGTAATGTAAAGACCCGGACATTTCAAGGAAATTTTTTTCTTAATTTCTTTATAATTATACAGGAACACAGTTTCTGGCGGCGCCTGATTCCAAGGCCCGGTGTGCCCAGAATCATTTTCCGAAATTTAGCTCGGGTACGTTCAGTGAACGAACGAGCGGGTTTTTCTAACTTTTGAACCGGTGCTCGGAATTGAAATACGAGGGCACCGATGTAACCGCAGCGCCGATAATTGCTTAATAAGACCCTTTTTGGAGTTTGTTTTCCCGAGATGAGTTGTTCAAAAAAAGTGAGGGATAAAAATATAATTGTTTTACAATTATATTTTTCAATTCTTGTTAAGTGGATTAAGTGTTGTGTGACAACACATTTCCCCTCTCTTATGTGGTTATAACCAAATTATGGGAGTTAGGGGTGGGACCCACTTATTGTTAACTACCTTTGAGAGGATTATGGTGGGGTGGGGCCCACAAGAGCCCAACCCCTCACCTTCCCCTAACATTCATTACTTTTCCCCTCTTAATTTTGTAACTCTCAAAAAGAAAACCGCCCTTTAAATAAAGTCAACTCATTAATTGAGTAGGTTTTTCAAGTAATTAATTAATGGATTCATTTGAAATTCAAATGAATTTTTTGTTTGAGTGTTAATTAAATACGAATAAGTCTTATTTCACGGGAGGATAGTTGGTGGTGCGAGAGGATTTGGAGAGGAACGCTCTATGTTCCGAAGGACGTTCTTCCTCCTTAAAGAATGCGAAGAACGCACTGTCGCCGATGAAGAATGCCGACCTCCGATGAAGGACGACAATGAGAGATGCTTTCCTCAGAGATCGACGATGTGACACCGTGTACCGCGACGCCAATGACCCTCTCCTTCTGCGACGGCTTCTTCCGCAATGTCCAATTCCGCGATGAACCTTCGTTCAACAATTCCATCAAGTAAGGGTTATTTTTTTTCTTCGTGATTATTTTTGTCGCCTTTCTTCATTTCAAATTGGGTCGCCTATTATAGAAATAACAAGAGGAGGTCGGACCGCATGAACATGGCCGACCCTCCTCCCCTATTGTTTGTTTGATTTTTTTGGGGCACGAACAAGGTGGCGCAGTGCCGATGCACCGCGCGGAAAATAATAGAGAATGGATGAGGAAGCGCTGCACCGTCGCGCCATGCCGTTGGAATCGAACAATCCGCGGCACCGTCACGCCGCGCCAGAGAACGTCAAAGAGGCCACTACAGAAGGGCGTGGCACCGTTGTGCCACACCGGTCGGACCAAGGCCACGGCAGAGCAGGAAGCGGTGGTCAGCTTCCGGCCGCCGACGCCGGAGCAGGAGTGTGGGACCCCGACGGGACCGTGGCAGCAACAACCTGCCAGCCGGACAGGGCCGACCGGTTTCTGAGAAGGGCAGAGGGTCGTAACCCCCGGATAGCCAACAGGAGCGGCCCCCCGCATAGGGGTCGCGGTTACACACAGGGCGGCAGCGCCCCCCCCCCCCCCCTCTACCGCTTGGCCGTTACGGCCGAGCCGCCTGGACACGCTGGCCAGGCTGAGCCACCTTTCCAGGCCGCGCCCAGGCCGGGCCGAGCCGCGCAGGCCGGGCCGGTCCGCGCCAGCCGGGCTGGGCCGTGGCCAAGTGGCCCGGACCCAGACCTGGGTCAGTTCGACCCAGTTCGGGCCGACCTTGGGGGTATCGGGCCGGGTCGGACTGGGCCCGAACCCCCTATTCCCGGACCACTTTCGGTCTTTTGCCTTTAACATGGTCTGCGAACCTCTGATCAATGAACTGTCAGCAGCGTTGTGATCCTTGGATTGAGATGGTCGTTTCGGTATATTACACTCAAGGTTTCGGAGAACTTTGGGTTTGGTTGGGTTGGTTCGTACACGAAACCAACCGGGGACTCAGAGTAGAAACGCTTATAACTTGAGCTCCGGACGTCTGATAGATGTGCCATCGACTTTGTTGGATTCCACTTGTTGATATGGGACTTTTGGCATACTTCTCCTGAGATTTGGACGCAGTTGGAGTATGGTTGGGTTGGATTGTACCCAAAATACAACTAGGTTCCTAGAATGGAAAAGCTGATAACATTCAGACCAGATGTCTGTTCGACGAACCGTCAGTGACATTGGTAATCGCATTGAGAAACAGTCCCTATAAGTATACTCTATGAGAGTTCAGGTTATAGTTGAGATACGTCCGGGTTGGTTCTCACAAGAAACCAACAGGGCCCCTGGGATGAAAAGTATAATAACTCATCGACCGGGCGTCCGATTGACGCGCCGTCTGTTGCGTTGAGACCCCTAAGAAGATTCAGTCCTTTGAGATACCTATTCATGGGACTTTGTGATACTTGGAGTATTGACTAGTAGCTCATGGAGCGGACCCTCCTGGAGACGAGCGTACGGAGTACGGAGACCGTGTAGCCGGCTGAGACTTGACAACTGCTTGACAGACTCGACTTGGAGTGAGTCAACTAGCCCAGTGGACGAAGCAATACATCGTTTGGGTGCAGACCCATGGCAGACGGAGCACTACTGAGTTTGGGTGCAGACCCGCGGTACTCATCTGGATAGTACCTCTGCAGGCTATTAGGGGGGATGCACTACTGTGTTTGGGTGGCAGACACTGGCAGGAAGCACTATTGTGTTTGGGTGGATGACCCACAGTACTCGACAGGAAGAGTACCTCAACAGTCTTATGTTAATGAGCAGTACCTCGGAGATGTGATAGGATCCTTGTACTCTCCAGAGACGGGGCTCTTCAGCAGTTACAGTTTTGATAATGAAACTCCTGGTTTGAGATGAGTCTTTGACCTATGTGTTTACCACATGATTGAGATGAGTCACTTGATAACATAGGTATATGTATGGGAATATATCTAAGTAGTGGTTATCCGTTGATTTCATAACCTTTGTGTTTCCTCATGATTTAGATGCGTTACTTGATATCTTAGGTATAAGTATGGGATTAAACCTAAGTAATGGTTATCTTTTGTGATTCTACTTTGTGGTTATCCTTGTTGGATTTAGAGAGACCTTGAGGGTCTCGGGATCCCTACTGAGTATCGTTATACTCACCCATGCACGGGCTAGGCCCGCACCTCGTTGTGTTGGTTGTAGACCACAGGCAGTGCTGACGGATGCCGAGTGTTCGAGCACTAGACGGTACCCGGAGGTGGACCACACGACGAGTCAGTATCTGGTGGTGGACTTCACGATGAGATGAAACTCAGAGGAGGTTGATGGGTGAGAGAATTGTGGAGGCTATCTGTACCTACCCTTCAGGTAGGATCCATAGTGGACGATCCTGGCGCAGCGTTATCTGTACCTACCCCTCAGGTAGGATCCGAGGAGGACGACCCATGACCTGCTTCCGTTCTTCCTGCTGTTTTCTTTTTCTGTTTTACTTTCGTTCAGTTGTATCTATACTTTCTATTGGGTTTGTATTCTGGCCCACTTACTTTTCAGCACTTCCTTTTTCTCTTAGTGTATTACTTCTTCTTGTACTCTCTGTGTGTTGTTTACTTTTATAAAGGAAATGCCTTCCCAGTTATCGGGATTTACGCCATTGGTGCTAGTAGCCATCCCCTGGCCTATGGAAGGCAGACATGGGGTAGTCACAGCATGGGCCCCGAGGACGGGTCGTGACATTGGATGATCTGCACCTTTTATGTAGTATCTCTCACCAACTACGGTCCCATGATAGTGGACTCTCCTTTATCAGTACAACAATGAGGTGAACTATAAGGTCACTCATACACAACCTTCAATAGGCTCATACCAATGTTGGAATGGAAGATGTTTTTGTATAAAAATGACACCAGTGTCAGGTGATCCTCCCAACCACAAACAATGTTTAACAATAAATCACTCAACAATGTCTCCAGAACCGGAATGGTCTTTTCAGTCTAGTCATCCATCGGTTGGTTAAATGCTATATTTATGTGTAATTTGGCCCCAAAGGCCTACATTAATCCCTTTCCCAACTGGGATGTAAGGAGAGAATCAAGATTATAAAAAAATAAACAATGGAACTCCATGGACTCAATCTATCTCTTTCACATAGATGCATCCCATTCTCTCTCCTACACTCTTCTCTGAAATAACTATGAAGTGTGATGACTTGGTGATTCAATCAACAATCACTCATATGGAATAGTTTCTCCTATAAGTATGTGATAATAAGTTCATGAAGTCCCTATATATCCCATATCCATCCCACTTCTATTATGCCACTCTAGTGGTTGAGCTAAACCGATTATAACTTGGTCCACAGTCTTCACCTTATGAAAAGTCAGGCATCGAAAAAAAACGTTGAAACCCCTTTCTTCATCCATGGCCACCAAAATTGACATTGCATGTACTAGTAATTATTTCACCCCCACCATGATGTAATACCAAGGGATATTTATGAATCTCCCATAGAACCTCCTCCTACAATTCCACAGGCGTTACTGTATATCCTCTGAAATAGAACGACGTTATCCCTTTCTTTTTAATATCCACAAGTTTCATACCCTATTGTTGTCTGAGCATGTAGGGTATTATAGATAGTATCCCCAATATGTGACTTTGTAACTCACTATATTATTAGAGGGGTGACATCTATTGAATAGATGTAATATTCTCCATATCCATCCACAAAGGATAACTACAATGGGGAAAACTGCTCAGATGTCTTGTTCAAAAACTATGAACTAGATCACACGATGAGAAAATATTCCACCATGTTCCCCTTCTCATAAGTATAGAAAATCTCAAATTTATAGTCTGGGATGATTCCTAGCCATTTAGTATGTCACAAGTTCACATATTCTGAGTGAATATATAAATTAGAATCTTATGGTCTGTGTAGATGACAAACTGATTTCCTATATGTTTGTGTCACCACATATTCAAACCAAATATGAACACACAAAAATAAAGATCATATGTCACGTAATTATTCTCATGTGGTCTGAATGGGCATAAACCGTATTCAATCACTACATTCCTCTTCATCATGAAACTACCAATCCCGGTTCCTAAAGCATCACTGAATACCAAGTACTCAACCCCTTCCTCCGGTAACCTCAGTACGGGAGCACTCGAATACCTCTACCTCATCTCTTCAATGCACTAATAGAACTATTATATCTACAAGAAATTACTCCCCATTCATGTAAAAGTTTTCAAGGTTGTTGAAACTATAGAGAAGTCAGGTACAAACCCTCGATAGTACACTTATAATATAAGCATACTCCACACCTCGGTAACACATTTGTGTGGATCCCAAGAAAAAAAACCTATTTTTTCACAAAATCCACTACATCTCCAAACAATGAGATGAAATGTACTCAATAATATCCCACTCGAATCCTAAAATGGCACTTCATGTGATTACAATAATTTTGATGCTCCCCAAATGTGTCTAGGTCTAACTTCAAATGTCTCGCATGCACCTTGGATACCGAATACAGTAAGATGTCATCAATTAAGACTACCATGAACACATCTATGAATTGTTGAATGACCGAGTTTATGAGTTCCTTGAAAACTGATAGGGTTTTTTCATTCAAAACAACATCACCATGTACTCATACTGATCATAACAACATTTGATTGTCGTCTTAAATATATCATCATAAAGTAATCATATATTCTAATAGAAGGATATCCGTTCAATCTTTGAAAACCTCTTCCCCCTATTAAATTATAAATGAGTTCATGAATCCAAAAAAGTGGATACTTATTCTTCATGGTCACCTAGTTTGGGTACCAGTAAACAACACATAACCTTAATCTCTTATCTTCACTTTTGGAAAACAAAATTGTTGTTTCCTAGGGTGAAACACTTGGAATCATGAATCCCTTTCATTAAAAGTCATCCAACTATACCCTCAGCTATGGAAGCTATGAAATATCCATCAAATATTCATGTGTATATATCAGTGTGGTATCAGGGTGTAGATCAATAATGAATTCTATGAACCTATAGGGATGTAAACTGGGAACATATTTAGGAAAGACATTCTCATAATCGCCCACCACTATCGAAAACTGAGGACTCATAATATCCACTACACAGAGGGTTAAGCTATCCCCGTAATGAGTAATAGACTTCACCTTTCTATGTGCAACACTATCTGGTGTTTCCCTGATTTCCTTTTCACCCAGAAAAGAGATCATGGTTCCATAACTGCAGAAAAACCTCACTCTTCAGATAAAATATTCTATCTAATCATGAATTGTGGATAACCATTCCAAACTATGGATGACTTCTGTAAGGCCTCAATGCTTTTTCCATGATATCCTCACTGAAATTCACACCTCTAAGAGTTAGGTCACTCCATTTGAACCTATGTCTGATCATTGCGTCCTCTCCAGCAAGTGTCTCTAATTGTAAGGGACAAGTGAATGGTTCAAATGGAATATATGAGTGTCAAACAAGATTCGTGGAATACAAATAATTACTAGAACCAATGTATATCTTGAAGGTCCAAACTCTAACCACCACTAGATCCCTTATGGACCCTCTTCTATGTATCCCACCCTACAAACCACCTTGATCCTTCCATTGTCTCTACCACGGTGGTCCATCCATAGTCTCTATGTTTGTTGTACCGCAGTTCGGAAAATATGGGGCACTATACCCATACAATAACATGAGTTGCACCGCATCTCTATAGGCTTACTAGACCCACCATAGGAGTCATGAAATAAAAAATGAAGGATCTCTTATATGAATACCGATCGTAACATGGCCGAACTGAACACCTCGATGAATAGATACATGAATTAATTCTAGGAGAGTGTTGTCTCATCATGTGAATGAGTCACCGAGTTCCACCATCACCCTGTAGGGCTTGAAGGATACTCATTGTGAGGACTGCCATCTGGTCGACGAGTTTAATTAAAGGGTGAAAAACATGGGTGACTACCTCAATCCTATTGTTAGACATCTGGTGGTATGTTTCACCCTGATACCATGGTGTTCTCTGCCTCTGAAACTCATTCTAAACACTCAGCCTTCATACATACTTAGTTGGAAGTTCTGGTAATAGCTACAACTCAATTTGTGGTGGTATAACTAGTAAACCAGTTAGATGTACTATCTCAATTATATTCCCATGTAGTGATACCTCTTCACTGGTCATATCGTTCTCCTGATCATTTGGTGGAATCTTTGCTTGCTGGTTATGCTGTGGAATCCAATAATAAAACATGTTGCACAATGATCAATAGAATATATATGGGTAGCTGAATTGAGAAGGAAATGAAAAAAAACCATTCTATATGACTAATGCACCATTTTATCCTCACAACCACTGTTCTCTTGTACCGAATCGAACATTTAGTGACAAGATTCATGTTGTATGGATACATCGACCACCGCACCAATAATGGAGTCTGTATCCTAAAATCCAAACTCTATAAAAAAAATACAATTTCCCAAAAACCAATCTCAAATTGTACAGAAACTATAGATGAACCGAACTCTATGATACCACTTAGTCATGACTTATCCCAGGAGGCTTGTGCCATGACAACCCCAAGATTTCCTCCGATAGGCCAAAGGATGGTGACTATTACTAAGTAGGAATTTCCAATGATTGGGAGGCATAATACTAAAGGATCTATACACATAGACACATATCAAAGCCACAAAATTCTAAAATGTGGTAAAAATGATATGATGGTTTCATACAAATATGATCCCTCAATAAGTGTATGATTGGATGTAAAGGAAAAGTAAACATGGCCAAATACAAGCACACCAAAAAGAGCATGAATCACAAGTCTAATTGAAACTATACAAGTCCAACCTGATCAAAGGGAGAATACTAATTCTTTTGTATTCTCCTTGAAGACACCCTGGTCTTCCTAGCTCTATATATGCTCCACCTTCTCATAGTCCTCCAAGGACATAATCAAAAGGGATTACATCTACAAAAGACATGACACCTGTGGGAAAATCTTGAACATGGATGAGTTTAATAATACAAAGTATGACACCCTGAAAACACTAACCATGAAGCGCCTTGTGTTTTGAACTCAATAATGGTATATAATAGGCAAAATAAAAAATCCAAAAACATACTATAAAGAGACACCATGCCATCAAGTGATCACAACCATCTTCCAGTCACAATAATATGTTCAAAGGAATTCTCATCTGAGAGATCGCACCCCACGTGTCAGGATATCATAAGAGACACTCGATGAATAGTTCTATATCATTTGGATTGTGCCCAAAGGAAACTCATTTTTCAAAGAAGGCGATCATAAACAGACATGGGGTCATTCCCAAAACTAATGGGGGACACCACAAACCCAATGTAGATCAACCCACTACATAGGTGATCATAAGCCAATAATTCCTATAACCCTACTAATAAGAAATTCTAGAAGAAGGATAAACTTCCAACTCAGTGAGGTCATGCTGATTCCATGAACTCTACTAGGGATAACAGAGGATTGAACTCTTATCTCATGGAGGGACACCACAATTCTATATAAGTCTCAGAAACTAGAGTGGATTACAATCAAGTGGTGTGGATTTATTATCACAATGTACCCTTGAGGAAAGGACCAAGGGAATGCAGTCAACCTATACTAATCATAACAGGGAAATAGAAGATCCTAAAAACTATTGATGGGAGTACATGGCTGGTCCCAATAAGTACACAATGTGTCCTTCATTCCCAAGTATATCCCATGTGGAAAAAACCTCACATAGAATGCAGTATCCATATACATAGTGTGTAGCACGAGTACACAGTGTGTAGAGACACATGGTTCCCTTCCTGTTTCATCTATTCATGTCTATATACCGATGTTGTGTCTGTGTACCGGTCTATGTATTCCAATTTGTGTCTGTGTAAAAATACATAGTGTTCTATATGGACATTTACTACTACCTATGCCACTTTACTATCCAAATTAAAAATTAAGTCAATTGGGGAGGGTCTCACATCATGTGACAGAGGTCAGATGCCATGTGAGACTTAACTCTGTCCAGAACCAATGGCCAAATCTAGGGGCCCAAAATCCATGTAATCTATGATTATATGCCATGTTTAATGATATTATTTAAGATATATTATTCTTCCTAAATCTCACATCCACATTACCTCCACCTTTTTATCATTATCTAATCAAACCAAAATACATGGATCTTCTCCAGCCAGGCTTCATGTCAATGAGAAATGCACTTTGTCCATCCAATCAAGTTAGAAATTAAAGGTGTTTGTCTAGTTCATCATCCAAATTTAATTCTTGAAAATAGGGGTTTCCAAATTTCCTCGATCCATCCAAATCCATCTCTCTTGCCCCTATGTGGCATCATAAAAACTCCATATCTGCAATATAAGATCTTTTCCCTAAGAATCCCGCATGAAATGATCAATCCGCCATTAGGAATTCAAACTAGGAACCATGGTGTCAACCATGATTAATGAGAAAATAAAGATAAAAGAACAAATAAAAACCATGAAGAATAAAACATGGTAATTAATAATTTCAGAATAAATCCATTTCTTAATTATATTAAACGAAGAGGATTGAATGACCATTAGGAAATATCCTACATAATCCACGCAAAAATAAAACCCTTCCTAAGAAAAGATCGATCCAAAAGTGATTTTTTTTCATTAATATATATATATTCATTTAAAAAATTAGGAAGACGTAATAAAAAATCCAAAACACATAACCTACCTATATTTTGGATCGATCATTAATGATTAACTAATGTATTGACACCATTGATGGAATTCCAAATCCACTGGAAGAATGGGCTACGACCTAATATTGATATATTGTCCTATGCCTAGAATTATCTCTTTCTACTATGTATATGTCTCTTGGGTTTAGCAGAACACCCTGAGAAAAAATATATAACCATATATTAATAGAGGTTCAAGTCACTCTGTCAATGAAAAATGAAATAAATCATTCAATTATCTTATTTTATTAATTTAGTTCCCCTGACAATATTTTCACTAAAGAGCCACACTGATCAATGTTAATTCATTCCTAATTTGAAACCACTATTATAGATTCAATATTTACCTCATATTTCTAATCCTTGAATTTTATTTGGTGTAAGTGCAATATTTCAAGAAAAAATCTTGCATATGTGCTATTAAATATTTTAATATTTTTCAAAGCTTTATTTTGTGCGCACCGGGCCTCAGAATCACATTTTTTCTTAGTATCTAGTTTTAAATTTAATCGGAAAAATATCAAAGAATAATACATGGAAAATATGAGATGTTAAATTCTTTCGACCATGCGGATTTACATACCTGCAAATAAAAATCATGGGCTACTCAAATTGATGAGGGTACTGAGTCCGAATTTGAGCATCATTCTCCCGTGTTCTTTCAAAGAGATTCTCAGTCATCCATCAGACACAATCTAATGGAATCAATCACACATGAAGGATCCTCTCTATTTAATCCTCAATATCCACTGGGTACTCATAAAATTTCACTATATCATTGATTTCCAAATCACCCCAGTCATTGACGTGTGACAGTTCATGGACATACCTCCTCAGATGCAACATGTGGAAGACTTCATGTACCCAATATAAATATGTATATAGATCCAAATGGTACTCCCCCTTTCCAACATTTTTTATTATTTTTAATGGGCCGATGAACCTCAGAAATAGCTTATCACCCCAGAGAAATCTTCATAATCCATGTCAAGGTGAAACTGAAAGGAACGCATGGTCTCGTTCCTTAAACATTGATGGACACTATCGCCTGTCATCATAAGACATATAATAATATTATACTATCATCATCTTCCCTTATATGATATGCACCTTCACTAGAGTAGCTCACACCATCATAGGTCTCATGAGGGCTTACACTACTTGGTTAGTCTATCCATAAAGTTACCTAGAGGGTCACCCATAAAATTCCTCGAATGGTGTCATACCAATTGTTGAATGGTTGTTGTTGTTTTATAAAAACTACACCAGTGGTAGGTGATCCTCAAAAATATGAAAAAACTCTATCATGAATGCTCACAGTATGTCCTCTAGATCCCTACTGGTCCATTCATCATGGCCATCTATTTGTGGGTGAAACGATGTGGTCAAGTGTAACCGGGTTACAAATGCCTACAATAATCCCTTCAAGAAACATGTTGTAATATGATCATCAGGCACAAAAATAATCATCAATAGAAATACAAGAAGTTAAAATATCTCTTACTAATAGAGTCATCCCAAACATTGTATTGAACTCTTCTCTCAGATATCTTGAAAGTGGGTCGATATGGTGAGATGGTCAATGATAACCTAGATGAAATCATGTCCCGTGGACATATGTGGTATTCCCTTCCCAAATTCCATAGATATCCCATCCCACATTCTTTTTAACACCTCATGGTGTTGCGATAAACCCGTTCGAACCTAGTGCCCCTCCATCACATGCTGGTAAGTAAGGCATCAAGAATCCAACTTCGCAACCCCTTTCTTCATCCCTATCCACCGAAAATGATGTCAAATTTCATTGTAAATATTTTCTCCACCTAGATGTACATACAAGGGATATGTCTGATATTACCTCAGAACCATGTCATTAATTTCACAGTTACTACTATTCATCCACTAAAAAGAATGATGTGTTCCCCACATTTTCAGTATCAATCAGAATCATGCATTGTTGATATTCAAGCATGTAGTGTCTCGCAGTGGTATCCCCAAGCTATACGTCCCTAACTCATTGTATGTGTGGAGGGGTGGAAACCATCAAGTGTAGGTAAGACACTCCATCTCCATCAGTAAAGTATTAATGCAATGTGGCCAAATTCTCAGATTCCTTATTCATAAACTACATACTATATATTTAGATGAGATAATCTACCACCACATAACCCATCCATAGTGTATAGAGAATCTAAAATTCATAGTCTTGGAAAAACAATATCAATTATGTATGTTTGATTTCATGATCCAAATGAGAGAAGATATAAATGTAACTCCTGTGGTCAGAGTCTATGGATAACTACTCCCACAACAGGTAATGTCACAACATCTTCAATGTGAATACTTGCACAAATAACTCCAGATCACGGGTCACACTATTTTACTCATGCGTTCTCGACTAGAATAGACCATATGCAATCAACAGTTCCCTCTACATCAAGACACAACCGATCTTGGTTCCGAATGAATCCCAGAATTCCATGTACTCGACACCTTCCTCTAGTAACCTCATGATGGGAGTTCTCGTCCAACTATGTATTATCTCCTAAAATCGATGATGGTACATTTCCATCGACATGATACGATTTGAATTTCATGTCAATGATATCAAGGGTGACTCCACTTTGGTAATTCATGTAAAAACCACTGATAGTACCCTTCCAATCCATGGAAACTAGGCACCCTGGTAACACTCTTGGGTGGATCCAAAGAAAGCACTGCCACATCCTTCACCGGATCCACAGAAACTCCATCCTTTGAGATGATGTGTCCCAAAAAGTGGACCTATTGAATCCAAAATAGGCACTTCAAAAGCTTCTTGTAATGTTGGAGATAGAGAAGTGTATCTAGGACCAAACTCAAGTGTCTCGCGTGCTTCTCCTCACATGTCAAATACACATGGATGTAATCGATGGAGATTAACATGAACTGGTTTTAGAAAGGTTGAAATATAAAGTTTACGAGTCCCATGAACACTACAAGGGTGTTCATCATGCCAAAAGGTATCAACATGTACTCATAGTGACTATAACAAAATTGTAAGGTCATCTTCAGTATATCCTCATTATGTACTCATATTTGTTGATAGACTGATCTGTGGTCAATCATTGAGAACCATCATGCCCCTTTCAATTGATCAGTGGTCATAAATCCTTAGTAGTTTAGACTTTTTTTTCACTGTCACATGGTTCAAAAACTTGTAATCAATACATAAAATCAAGATGTTGTCTTCATTATTGGAAAAAAAATACTATAGATGTCTAGGGTGAAACAATGGGACTCACAAAACCCTTCCTTTATAAGTCCTCCAACTTCAACATCAACTCAGGAAGCTCTATGGGATCTATCTGATATGTAGGATTAGAGATCGATACCTGCTCAAGGAATAGATAAATAAAAAATTACATCTCCCTATAGGGAGGTACACCTAAAACATATTAAGGAAACACATCCTCATACTCTTCCACCTTTGATGGAAAATGCAGAATCATAAAATTCACTTGACCATGGTACTTTCTACTGACTAAAGAGTTATCAGATACACCCTCTTATGTGTGATTCCATGCCACCAACCTAGATGTCATTTTTTCTGATTGAGGTAAACATAGTTCCATCACCATGGAAACAGTGCACTCCATAACAGAAATAGTCTATCGATGCATGAAATATGGATTACTATTTTATACCCAGGATGACTTCATAAGGAATCGACAATGCTACCAATATATCTCAACCAAAAGTCCCATCTCCATGATTTTGTTCACACTATCGACACCAGTGTGTGATCATTGAGTCTCCTTTGGTAGTAGTGTCTATAAATAAAGGATGAGTCAATAGTTCAAATAGAATCTCTATGTCTCGAACAAGATTCATGGAAATAATTGAATGACTAGAAACGTTTTCTATTAGTACAATATATAAGGTATACTAGTCAAAGATCACACATGAATAAATCCTGGATCCCTTGGGTCATAATCCTCGACTCCCTGCAATTGTCTTCTCAGATGTCTTCCTCCTCCCTAATAATGGTGTGGACCAATTGGGGATGGTGGTGGTAACTGGTCGATCATCAGACCAACTCCTGCTACCCAGGCAGCTTCTCTACCACATTCCCCTACCTATAGATAACCATTCTCCTTCCTCTATATCTAATGTAACACCCCATGTTTTTTAAAAAATAAATAGAAATTCATGGAACTTTGTTTCATGTAGATATTTGTAACTATCCATTAAACATAATTTTTCAACTTTTATGTTTTGAATTTCAAGAAATTGTCATCTACAAATGTGTTTAGTAAGTTATTTAGTGTTTCATGAAACCGACTTGTTTTTTTTTCTGAATAATAACATACCATTATGAATAGTAGTATTAATAGTAATATGACCCTAATGAATTTTGAATTTTATTTTTATTTTATTTTCTTAAGGCTTTAATATAGTAACATCTTGGTTAATTTTTCATCGTGATATAGAAGTTGTTATAGAAATAGAATTGTTAATTTCTGAATTATGTATAATTTTATTTAAAAATTAAATTTATAATATTTAGAAATATATTTTTTAAAAAGGACATAATTTTTGATTTCTACAAGTCAAAAAATGGTTAGGGTAAATTTTTGGGATTTATCTGAAATTCTTTTTTTTTAGATGAATAGTGATATATGATAAAATAACTTATAATCAAGTTATAAGTAAAATTCACTATTTATGACATCATAAGTGATTCAAGGCCACTTTTTTAGAACTCCCGTGTCATTATTACTACTATAGATCACATGAACTTAGACTATTCATAATCTTGGACAAAAAATTTATATTAATGATTAAAATAATGAAAAATACCCCCTCGCCTCCACTATAAATACCACCCTCACTCCCCTCTTCTTCCCACACCTCTAAAGCATTGAGCCATCCCTATGTTCTACCCAATTATCCTCCCAAGTATCTTACCCACCTATTATAAATGATGGTATAACCAAAAGACCAAAAACTATGCCCTTAAGAAGGATCTCAAGGAGAAAAATCAAGAGGAAAACATCCTCTTTGGTTTTCTTTCTTTTCATACATTTTATGTTATTTTCTTCCTTTTCCTTTGGATTATGTTGTGATATTTCATTAAATATCCCCCATTACTGTAAATATTATTTAATATTGATGAGATATCCAATTTCTCTCATCAAACTATTTTTATGAAATTTTAAGAGACGTCGTTAGGCTACCGATTTTTCATGAGAACTTTCTCAAGTTTTCTGTTATTTAAAGATTCCTTTCTTTTCTTATTATTTACTCACCTCCAAAAAGCCAAGAGTCATGAGAGCTCTAGAATATTTTATATTATGTATGTTATCATATTTGTGGGAAACTCATCATCAATCTTCTTCTCTACCCCCACTTGTTATAGTAATTAAAAACATTGTTTGTGATGTGTCGAATTACCGACATCGTGGACGATGTGATTTCCATTTGCATTAATTCCTTCATGTATGGTAATGAAACCATTTTTATGGATGACCCAAGTTATATAATATGTATTGTGTCTCTTCAATGGTTCTATAATTCTTTTGTACACATGGATTTAATTTATAAATAATAATGAGGTCGTTATTATCAAAGAACCACTAAAGTGTTCTAAACTGACATCATTAATGTTTTAACCGATGAATCATCCTCATGTAAGAATTAAAATTGATAAATGGTATAATTTATGTTACTATATATATGTAAATACAAATCAATTCCAATTCTGGTGTTTCACTCCCAATCGATAAGAACATCCACCGTGAACTAATCATGGAAATCATGTAATGAACTCACCCAAAAAAAGTTGAAGGTGCAAAAAACTAACAATTAAAGGGAGAAATTATTTTATGAAATGATAATATAAGATGTTATAAAGATGAAAACGTTTCTGTAAAAATGATAACAACACTCTTTTAACCATTATACAGGATGTTTAAACCATTTTAAATTAAGACAAACCTAAGGTAAGGGAATTCTTAACCCGATTTCAATTCTTTGGGCTAACCTTCTAGTTCGTTATTTATGTTGTATTAAAATTGATTGAGTGTTGTGTATTGTTAATATTATGTTTAATTATGTTTATTTACAGTGTTTATTCATATTCCATACCATATATTATGTTTCAATTCAATTATATGATAATTATCATAGACTTTCCTTTTAAAATCGTCTTTTTTTTTAATTTGGTTTTGTGAAATTTCACAAAAATGTTTTTGTGGAATTATTAATGTTGTGTGATTATGTTTCGGTTCATTGGAATTGATTATGATTAAGGGTGGGATCTATATTTCCCTCCAATTCATTGGGTATGTGTATGTTGGATGTCGGCCGTATGGTTACTCCATGTGTAACAGGGATGGTTTCACCAATTGTAAGGTAACCATGAGAGTTACAAATTATATGGTAGTTGTGAGGGTTAAAATGTTATGTAAGTAATTCCCCAAGATACCTTTATGATTATATTTATGTTCTCATGTTTTTTTTGGATCTTTTTTAAACCTCATGTTACACAAAGTAGTGTATATATGGGTGACAATTACGTTTTTTTAAATGGTTTCATACATTACAAGTATTAATGGACTAATGTGCTCTTTCTTTTCTTCACCCCTTACTGAGCTTTTGTGATAATCAAATGTTTTTAAATTATTTTCACAGGTTAAAGTATGTTTATGAAAAATATGTAATCCATGTTAAATGTTGAACAATTTTCAAGGATTCATGTTTATGTTTTAATGTCTTATACTTTGAAAAAAATTAAAACTGTTTTCATGGTATCCACTCTATAGTAATATTTAATGTTATGAATGTATTGTCTAAATTCTATAAAGTTATAAGCGTGAAATGATCCTCCATGTAAGACAATGTCTTTTCGTGACTAAATTCATGATTTTTTATGTAATAAGGTCGTGTCCTTATAGTTAGTATTAGAGGTTGGTTTAGATAACATTAAGGGTTTGGGTGATGTTAATAGAATACCATAAATGATTTTCACTTTATGATTAATTTGAAATGTTATAGAATTTAAAGATTACCATGTTGCCTCATCTATGATATGTTTGTTCATAATGGTTGTTCATAGAAGGAACAGGGATTCTGAAGAAGAGAGGCACCGAAATAATGACATCCTTCCAGATCTACAACCCGGAATTGTAGGGATTGGAACCGAGCAGTATGTGACAGTAATGGCTTAGAAAACATAGGAAATAAATATTATTGGCATCAGTGCAAGAGAAAAACCAGAGGTACCACAATGGAACATGACAATAATGGAACATTTTATGACACAACACCCTCTTGCTTTCAATGGATCTTCTGACCCAGTAGTAGCTGAAGGACAGATCAAAGCACTTGAAAAGATATTCGATGTTATGGGATGTTTAGACAATCAAAAGGTAAGTATTTCCATTTATCATTTTTAAGGTGAAGCTGATATGTGGTGGTATATGGTAAGGAATGTTAGGGTCAGAGAGGATTTTGACGCCTTAGAGTGGGATGAATTTAAATGTCTTTTCCTTGAAAAATACTTTCCTAAGGTGGTGCGACTTAGGATTGAGAATCAATTCCATGAATTCAAAAATAGGGAGGAAGATTTAGTGCATGTGTATGAAGCAAACATCACTCGACTGGAGAGGTATGCTCCAAATCTTATTCTGGATCTTGAATGTAAAATCAACTACTTTTACTCAGGACTAAAACCAAGGTATCAAAGGGCGTTGGCCTCCCATGAATTCAAAAGTTATGAGAAACCTGTCCGATGTGCTAAGAGGTTAGAGATGGAGTTTGATGATGATCATGTGAATTTTGGAAATAAGGATAAGGATAGGTCTAGATGGAAAGAAATGGGTTAGAATCAACCAAAGAAATATGATGGTTAGAAAATCCAATTTCTAGTTTGTGAAAAGTGTGGTAATAAACACCCTGGGGAATGTCTTTGAAAAATTGGGAAGTGTTTTAAATGTGTCTTGTTTGAACGTATGGCCAGAGATTACAATGAAATTGATCCTAAGACTAATCATGATAAGAATACTGTAAAGTGTTTTAAATGTGGTGAAATGAGTCATTATGAATATTCCTACACAAAGAGAGATCTGTATGATGCAAAGAAGCCAGATTACAAGCAAAAAGCTGTAGTGAGATCATTTGCGACTACATCAGTAGCTGTTAGGCCATCCAATGTAGTTATATCAGGAAATTTGATTGTTCACTAAGATTTTTCTAAAGTTTGTTTTGATACAATGTCTACACATTCCTTCATCTCTGAGAAATTTCCTTCTAAATTAGAAATATCACTTCAAAAAATGAGAACTGAACATGTTGTTGAAACAACAGGGAAAAATATTATTACAAATAGGAATTATAAGAATATTTCTATTGTGGTATGTTGAATGACATTACCAGAAAACCTTGTTGTTTTACACTTAGTCGAGTTTGATTTTATTCTAGGAATGGATTGGCATTCTGTTTATCATGAAATGATTGACTGTAGAGCTAAAGAAGTTGTATTTCAGAAATAGTTTTTTTTGAATACAAGAACGAACCCATAAAATTGATATCATATCAGGAAGCTGAGAAACATTTGAAAGATTTAAACGATTGTTATCTTGCTCATATTGTTGAAATAAAGGGAACTATTCAGATTAGTGATGTGTCTGTGGTAAATGAATACCTTGATGTTTTTTCTAATGAGTTACCTGGATTCATACCTGATCGGGAATTCGAATTCATAATTTACTTAGTTCCAGATGATAAGACAAATTCAAAACCCCCATATCATATGGATCCAATAGAAATTCTTGAATTGAAAAATCAGTTATGTGATTTGCTGTATAAAGGCTTCATACGTCCCAACACTTCACCATGGGGAGCTCCTGTTTTGTATGTTAAAAAGAAAGATGGTTCCATGAGACTTTGAATTGATTACAGAGATTTTAACAACATCACTATTAAAAACAAGTATCCTTTTCTTCATATCGATGAGTTTTTTGATCAGCTCCAGGTAGCTCAGTACTTTTCCAATATTTAATTGAGATCTAGATACCTTCAGCAAGAGGTGAAGGAGGATGGAATACCAAAAACAACCTTTCATACTAGATATGGGCATTATGAATTTGATGTTATGCCATTTCGATTAACTAATGCACCTGCTGTATTCATGAATCTTATGAATAGAGTATTTCATGAGTTCTTGGATAAGTTTTTGGTTGTATTTATTGATGACATTCTGGTATTTTATAAAAATAAATAGGAGCATGAATAACATCTAAGGGTTGTTTTACAAACCTTAAAAGAAAATAAGCTGTATGGAAAATTCAGCAAGTGTGATTTTTGGTTGCAACAGATTTATTTTCATGGGACCATTGCGAATAAGGATGGAATAATAGTTTATCCTTCCAAAAAGGGTGGTTGATGAATGAACAAGACCCACAAATGTTACAAAGATTCTTAGTTTTCTTAGATTATGAGGTTATTACTGATGTTTTGTTAATAACTTTTCTCGATTATCTAGCCTGCTAAGTATGTTAACACGTAAATGGGATAAATTTGTTTGGACAGAAGACTGTGATGTTTATTTTCATGAACTAGAGAAGATATTGGTGAATGCTCTAGTTTTGGACTTTCCTTCCCAAAATTGTGAGTTTGTCATCTATAGTGATGCTTCATTGAAGAGACTTGGTTGTGTTATGATGTAGAATGATCAGGTTATTTCTTATACTTCTAGGCAACATAAAACTCATGAGATAAATTATCCCACACATAATTTGGAATTGGCAGCTGTGGTTTTTTCTTTGAAAATTTGGTGGCATCATTTATACGGAACCAAATGCCAAATATATACTGGCCATAAATGTCTGAAGTATATATTCACTCATAAGGAATTAAACACGATGCATAGAAGATGACTTGAAATGATAAAGGATTATTATTTCATGATAAATTACCATCCGAGAAAAGAAAACAATGTGGAGGATGCCTTGAGTTTAAAACATCAGGCATCATTATCCATGCTTTGTTTGGAACATGATCCCTTGATTAATGATTTGATGAATTTTGGCTTAGAAGATGTTGGTCCAGGGAATACATCTATTTTGTTGCAGGTTTCAATGCATTCTTCATTGTTAGATAGAATTATGAGAGCGCAGAAGGAAGACCATGAGCTTCAGAAACCGGTAGAATTGGTTAAAATGGGTAAGTTTCTAGAATTTAATCTTGATAAAGATTGTGTTTTGAGATTTGGAAAAAGGTTGTGTGTGCCTAGTGAATATCATTTGAAGAAAGATTTGTTGCATGAAGATCATAGTTATCCATTTTCAGTTCATCCTGGCAGTACTAAGATGTATGGAGACCTTTGAGATTATTACTGGTGAGATGGAATGAAAATGGATATTGTTCATTTTACAATGAAATGTTTGACATGTCAACAGGTTAAAGCAGAGCGGTAGTTACCGAAGGGGATGTTTCAGCCTTTGTCATTACTAGAGTGGAAGTGGGAGAATGTATCCATGGACTTTGTGGTGGGACTACCAAAGACTTGTCAAGGTAACAATGTGATTTCAGTTATTGATGATCGGCTGACAAAATCTACACATTTTCATTCTATTCAAGATAAAATGTCTTTGGATCAACTTTCTCGACAGTACCTGAAGAAGATTGTCAGGTTACATAGAGTTCCTCTTTCCATTGTATCTGACCGAGATCCCAGGTTCACTTCTAACATTTGGAAGGGAGTTCTGAAGTCGTTGGGAACAGAATTAAATTCTATTACAACTTGTCATCCTCAATCAGATGGGCGGTCAGAATGAACTATTCAAACTTTGGAAGATATTCTTCGATCTTGTTCAATGAACTACCATGGAAGTTGGTATCAACATATTTCTTCAGTTGAGTTTTCATATAATAATAGTTTCCATTCCATTATTCATATGACACCTTTTGAGGCCTTGTATGGGAAGCGGTGTCAGACTCCGGCATTTTGGGATGATGTTGGTGAAAGAAATTTGACGGGGGAAGAATTAGTTGAATAAGAGGCTGAGAAGGTGAAGATTATTTAGTAGCACATGAGGACAGCTCAGAGTAGGTATAAAAGTTATGTAGATAAGAGAAGGAAATACTTCTCTTTCGAGGTGGGTGACCATGGTTTCCATAAAAACACTCCTTGGAAAATTTTGATCGGTTTCGGAAGAAAGGGAATCTATGTCCATAGTTCAACGATCCTTTTGAAATCATGGAGAATGTTGGAACAGTTGCATACCGCATAGCTTTTCCTTCGATTTTTTCTCATGTACATAATGTTTTTCACTTTTTGATGTTGAGAAAGAATGTTCCATATTAATCACATGTCTTGAGTCTAGAAGCAGTTCAGCTGGAAGAGAACCATTCTTATAAAGGGAAACCATTCCAGATTATCGATCGAAGGGAACGGGTATTGAAAAATAAGGTAATCTACAAGGTAAAGGCTGTGTGGACAAACCACATGGTTGAAGAAGAAAATGAGAGTCTGAAAATTCTATAAGGGAATTGGTTTCTCAGTTGTCTAATAAGTATATAAAATTATGAAGAAGCAATTTCTAGAAGGTGGGAATAATGTAACACCCCATGTATTTCTAAAAATAAATAGAAATGCTTGGAACTTTTATTAAGTAGATATTTATAACTAACCTATAAACATAGTTTTTCAACTCCTATGTTTTGAATTTCAAGATATTTTCATCTACAATTGTGTTCATTATGTCATTTGGTGTCCGATGAAACAAACTTATTTTTTTGTAAATAGTAACATACCCATATGAATAGTAATATGAATAGTAATATGACCATAATGCATAGTGAATTTTATTTTTTATTTATTTTCTTACTGCATTAAGATAATAACAACTTGGTAAATTTTTCATCGTGATATAGAAGTTGTTATAGAATTAGAATTTGTAATTTTTTAATTAAGTATGATTTTATTTAAAAAATAAATTAATAATATTTAGAAATTTATTTTCAAATAATGGACATTATTTTTGAATTGTACACGTCGAAAAATGTTTAGGTTAAATTTTTGGGATTTTTCTAAAATTCTTGGTTTTTCGTTGAATAGTGAAATACGATAAAATACAGTATAATCAAATTATTAGTGAAATAAAGTATTTATGACATCATAAGTGATGCAAGACCACTTGGTTAGAACTCATATGCCATTATGAATGACTTAGGTCACATGAACTAAGACTATTCATAATCATGGAAAAAATATTTTTATATT
This sequence comes from Viscum album, assembly GCA_963277665.1. NCBI lineage: Eukaryota > Viridiplantae > Streptophyta > Magnoliopsida > Santalales > Viscaceae > Viscum > Viscum album. The sequence continues at coordinate 327,079,730 of OY728156.1, forward strand.
GATTAAAATAATGAAAAATACCCCCACCCCTCCACTATAAATACCACCCTCACTCCCCTCTTCATCCCACACCTCTCATGCCTTGAGCCATGCCTATGTTCTACCCAATGCTCCTCCCAATTATCTTCCCCACATCTTAGAGCTTTTGGTCACACCAAAAGACCAAAATCGATGCCCTTAAGAAGGATCTCAAGGAGAAGAGATTAAGAGGTAAACATCGGCTTTTGTTTTCTTCCTTTTATTTCATTTTATGTTATTTAATTCATTTTACTTTGGATTATGTAGGGATATTATATTCCATATCCCCCCTTACTGTCCATTCTATGTAATATTGATGAGATATCCCCTTTCTCTCATCATACTATTTGTATGAAATTTTATGAGATTTCGTTATGCTGCTGAATTTTCTTGAGAAATTTATCATGTTTTCTTTTATTTAAATATTTCTTTATTTCCTCATTATTTACTCACCTCCTATTAACCAAGAGGCATGAAATATACAGAATCTTGTATAATTTGGGTCTTCTCATGTTCACAGGAAATTCATCCTCAATCTTCTTCTCTTCCCCCACTTGTTCTAGGAATTAAAAACATTGTCTCTAATGTGTCGAATTACCGACATCGTGGACGATGTGATTTCAATTTTCATTAATTATTTAAAATATGGTCATGATACCATTTTATGGTTTAAATAGGTTATAATATATTTATTATGTCTCATCAATGGTTCTTGAATTCATTTTTACACATGGTTTTAATTTATAAAACAAAATGAGGTCATTATTATCAAAGAACCACTAAAAAGATTTAAACGAACATCATTAATGTTTTAAATTATGAATCATTCTCATGTAAGAATTAAAAATGATAAATGTAATCATTTATGTTACTATATATATGTAAATACTAATCCATTCCAATTCCAGTGTTTCACATCCAATCGACAAGAACATCCACCATGAACCAATAATGGAAATCATGTAAAGAACTCACCCAAAAACAGTGCAAGGATAAAAATACTATCAATTCAAGGGTGAAATGATGATATGAAATGATAATATAATATGTTATAAACATGAAAATGTTTCTTTAAAATAATAATAACACTCTTTTTACCACTATACAGGAAGTTTAAATAAGTTTTAAGTAAGACAAACTTGATGTAAGGGAATTCTTAACCCAATTTTCATTCTTGGGGTTAACTTTTTACATATCAATTTATGATGTATTAAAATTGTTTCAGTGTTGGGTTTTGTTTATATTATGGTGAATTATGTATATTTATATTATTTATATGTATTCCATCCACTCTAAGTTTCACTTCAATTGTTTGATATTTATCTTAGAATTTTCTTTTAAAATCTTCTTTTTTAAATTCGGTTTTAAAAAATTCCAAAGAAATGTTTTTATGGAATTATTATTGTTTTATGATTATGTTTTTGTTCTTAGGCATTGATTATCATGAAGGGTGGGGCCTGTATTTCCCTTCAATTCATTGGGTATGTGTATGTTGGAGGTAGGCCATATTGTTACTCTTTGTGTAACTGCGATGGTTACACCATTTGAAATGTAGTCGTGAGGGTTACAAATTATAAGGTAGCTGTGAGGGTTACACTGTAATGTATGTAATGCCCCAAGATACCTTTATAATTATATTTATGTTCTCATGTTTTATGTGGATCTTGTGTAAATATGATGTTACCGAAAGTAAGTATATATATTGGCAACAAGCATGTTTTTTTGGAAAATCCTATCATATATTACGAGTATTCAGGGAGTAATGTGCTCTCTTTTTTTCATCCCTTACTGATATTTTGTTATCATCCCAATATTTTAAATGATTTTCACAGGTTAATAGATGTTTAGGAAAAAGAAAGAATCCATGTTAAATGTTGAATAATTGTCAAGGAGTTGTGTTTATGTTTTAATGTTTTATACTTTAAAAAACATGAAAATTGTTCTTAGGGTATAAACTATGTAATAATATGTAATGTTATGAATGTATTGTCCCAATTATCTTAAGCTATAAAATTGAAAAGATCCTAAATATAAGAGGAAGTGTTTTCTTGACTAAATTAATGATTGTGTATATAATAAGGTCAGATCCTTATATCTGCCTTGGTGGTCCATCCACAGTCTCTCTATCAACTATATAGTGTGTTGGAAAATCTTGGGAGAGATATCCCCAACAATCACACGAGTATCACCACCTCCCTCTAGGCTGACTTGACCCACCATATGAGCCCATGAAATCAAATTTTGGAGATCTTTTGTGCATAATAATTAAAACATCGACAGATTTGACTCCTCCGTTAAGAGTTTCTAGAATTATTCCCAATTGAAATATGTATCGTCATGTGATAGAGGGACTGAGATCCAATACTTATCCATATATCCCAGATTAAAACTCACCACGAGGACTCCCATCTGTCCGTATAGAGTAATTACAAGGGAAAAACATGGTTTACATCATCTATAATACCCTCACCCATATTGGGGTCATTATCACCCCGAGACCTAGGAGGTAACTGCTTCTAAAACTTGTGCTATAAACTCAACATTTGTATATCATCGGTCGGTAGTAATGGTGCAACATATTACTCAATGGGTGGTGGTATACATAGTAAATCACCCAAAGGTTCTATCTCTGGTACATGCACATATACCAATGCCTCGTAACTAGGAGGATCATTCTCATGATCATGTGATTCAATCTTGGAATGTTGTCTCTACTGAGGAATCTTGAAATAAAACAAGATGTACTATGGTAAACAAAGTATATCATGGATGTAGACTCAAGAAGGACATGGAAAACCCAAACATTCCTATATGATGAATGTACGACATTCAACTAAAACCATTTATTTCATGTACCAAGTTTCATATAATGTGATCCATGTCTTTATCTATGGATACGTCTGTCGTTGCACCAACACTGGATTACCTAGCCTGAAATCTTTACTCTGAATTTTTAACACTTTTGTCCCAAACCAATCTCATAAAATCCCATCCCAAAAGTAGAACCAACCGCTCTTATATCACTCTATCATGACCCATTCTACAGGGTCCCATGTCGAAAATACCCCATGACCACCTCCGATAGTTCAGGGGCTAGTGACTAGCCAAAAATAGGCATTCCCCCCCAAAGGGAGGAATTTTCCGAAAGTACGTGTACGCACGAAACCATATCCAAGAAACACAATGATGAAATGTAAATATATTGACAAAATTTAATTATATAATTATGATCCTACAAATAGAGTATGATATGTTGAAAAGGATATAAAAATAAGGAAATATATAAGTCCACCACAACGATTTTGTAAGATGAGTCTAAATGAAATTCTATAAGTCGAACCTAATCCAAGGGAGAATAATGAGTCATAGTTACTCTCTTAGTAAAAAAAATTAGTCTACCAAAATCCAACTATACTCCATCTGATCCTCATCCTCATACGACTTCATAAATAGGTCACCATCTGCACAAGACATGACACATGTGGGAAAATTGTGTTCAAGTGTTTGTATAACAATACTAAGTAGGACACCCTAAAAACAGTTAACATGAAGCACTATATATAGTAATATCAATACAACATGTATAATAGATGCAATAAAATGAAGCATAGATATGAATAGGAGAGAAACCATGCCCTCATGTAGTCATTACCATATACCAGCCTTGGGATTCTATTCAATGTAACACTCATTCCTGGAGATCCCTCTCCATGATTCAGGGTACCATTAGAGAAATTCAATGTAGAGTTCTAGATAATTTGGGCCCTACCCATATATAATTCATTTTTTGAAGAAGACTATGGTACAAATAGAGGTGGAAAACCTAGAACCACTGGGGGACACCATGATCCCAATCCGGATCAACCCGATATGTAGAGGATAATATTCCAACAATTCCTCCATCTATATTCATGTGTCCTAGTAGTTGGAGGATAAAATTTTTAATCAGGGTGGTCATTATGATTTAACAAACTCCACTGGGGATGATAGAGGAGCTCACTCCAGTCTCGTGGAGGGACACCAAAACTCTATCTAAGACTCGCCCTCTAGAGGGGATTACAATCCAGTGATATTGATGTAATGTTTCACTATACCATTGATGAAAGGACAAGAAAATAGAATCCACCTATATTCTTACAAACTAGAAAAAATAAGGTCCTCAAGTACAATTGATTTGAATACATGTCATTTCCTAGTGGGTGCATTGGTTTCCATCTATATAATTTCTTTCCCTTATTGAATAACTGCACACAACATGTCATCTCTATATACACGACATGTAGTATTAGTACACGGTGTGTAGAGACACATAGTTCCCTTTCAAGGTCACCTAGCCATGTCAATGTATGACGTCATGTAAATTTATTGGTCTTTGTATGCCAAGATGTGTCCGTGTCTTCGTACATGGATTTCCATATTTCCTTGTATTGTTACCATATCTATGTACTCTCTTTATTACTTGTCAATTCAATTAGTGATGGTCACACGCTGTGGGAGCCTTCAGTCTGACAGAACTCAGGAACCATTTCTAGGGATCTACACATGTCGTGTAATCCTATATTACATGTTGTGTTCTTTGGGATTTTCTAAATACCCTATTTCATCCTCATCTACCATCCAAATTGTCGATGCCTTGGAATCCAGCTCCAATCAAGAAGAAATACACAAATCTACTCTGTCCGAGCCTCATTTCCTATATGAAACTCATTATATCCTTCTAATCTAGTTCTAAATCAAAGGATTTCATCTAGTTCATCTTCCACATATGAATCTTGAAAATTGGGGGTTTCCATACCACTTTGAACCATCGTCTTTCACCATCGTCTCAACTATATTGTATAACACAGAGTCTGGATCTAAAATATTGTATCATTGCACCAACAATCGCACGTGAAACCATCATTCTTTCGATATGGAGTCAATCTAATAACCAAGGGGTTTCCTATGATTAACGATATAAGAGGAAGAAAATAATGAAGAACAACACTACGGAATGAACGTTGGATGTTTTTTATTTCAACCTTGATCTTTTTTCTTAATAGTGATAAATCAAGGGGATTGGATATCAATAAATAAATCTCCCATATAAACCCCACATAATAAAATCATTCTAGCTTAGTGATCAATCCACGAATAAATTAGTTAATCAATTGATTTGAGTTCATCATATAAATTATGAATGAGTAATAATAACATAGAAACTCATTAACTACCTGGAGATTGGTTTGATCGTTGATGAAGAATGGTTTCATTGCCACCATTAACGAGATCTTCCAACTCCACTTGCATGATAATCAATGATCTAATCCGGAACTATTGTCATCCACCAAGAATCCTCTCCTATAATTTTTTCTAGGTCTCTAAGGTTTATCGGCCAACCCTTAGAAAAAATATATAGACACATATTTATATAGGGTAATGTCAATGTTTTGAAGGAAAATAAAATAAATATTTCAATTTATTTATTTTATTAATTTCTCACCACAAAAAATTTTTCACAAAGGACTTACACTAACAAATATTAAGTCACCCCTAGGATATAACAATAATTCTATATTAAAATACACCCTCATATTTCTCATCATAGATATATTTTATAATCTATTTTACTTTTTAAGGAAAACCACGTGGGAGTGATATTTATCATTTAAATTTTATCAAAAATTTATTCCTAGCGTAGGGGGCCTTGGAATCGCACTCCATCTCCTAACATGGTTTGAAAAAAAACCACATAATATCTACACATAATAAATGTAATATATTAGACATTACCCTTCCATCCCAATAATTCATCATATATCGAGTAGTCAAATTAACTAATAAAGAATGTTCCTTATAAAATTTTTATATTAAATGAAAAATAAATATTTATTAATATTTAATAGATAATAAAATAACATTCAATGTAAAATCCATATATAAAAATTGTATATGGTCAAGGAACTAATTATAACCCTGATAAATTATTTTTATATTTTCGGTAAATTAAATGTCTACTGATCATTGAAATCTGAATAACTCAAAGGGAAAAACAGAATCCTGGTAATCATTGTAAATACTATACATGTTCAATGAATGTATATACCATACATAGGAAAAATTATTATGATATTATTAGAACATATACCAAGTAAGGTAAGGATTAAATGTTTTCTTCATTGATGAATATTAATCTTGTAACCAATATTTAAGAAAAATATGAGAAATTTATTGTTTTAATATTAGAAACATTTTGAAAAAAATATATTAGAAAATTCTGTTTTTTAAAAAAATTTAGAAATTGTTTTTTGATCTTGAAAAATAATGAATCAAATAATTTTGGAGTCTAATTTTTTACATGTCATAAAATTAAAGTATAACATTCCCTTTGAAAGGTAAAAAGTTGTAAAAGATCGTTGTTTCAAATGAACTAATGATATTAGTTTGAAAAAAAAAATAAAAGGGAAAACTTCATTAATGAATAATTTTGGAAAGGTAAAAATCAATATTTAAAATATTTTTAAAAAATATCATTTTTAAAAGATGTCAGGTTTTCTGACTAATTATAGAAAATGATGATGGGTTTATTAAAATAAATTACAAATCATATTAAGTCTATAAGTGTGTAAAATATGTACTATTATATGAAAAGGTCATAAATATATATAGGACAATGAAATTAAATTCTTTTCTGAAAAAATTATAATAAAATATCACTTAATGTAATTTCATGAATATGTAATCTTATGTGAATGGGATTGTAAAATAAACCATTAAAATGGTCATATCATAGATGTGGGAATTAATCATTAAATAGATTATCTATAAAAAACCTAAATCTATATATATGAGCTTTAAATACATAAATAGTTAGTCCAGATCTTTATAAAAATAATCATATAATATTAATTACATCGAGGAAGAAAAATAACCCAATGTAAAAGAGTTTATTTATGAAATGTCTTCAACATTAAGAAACATGAATTTAAATTCTACAAATATGAAATAATTCAAATTCAATATAGAAATAGAAATAATTATTATGTATTTATTTAAATAAATTTAAATTGGAATTTTATACAACATTTAAAATAATATACATTCATAACATTGCAATTTTCCTCAACGAAATGGAATTGAGATGAAATCTCAGACTACTTGGTAACATTTTAGTTATAAACCCCATGAATGAAATAAAATAAAATGAAAATATAAATACCATGAAGATTAATTTATTAATGTTACAAAATAAATTATGTGTAGTATACACACCACACAAAAGAGATAAGGGGTGAAAATGATGTATGCCTCATGGAAAAAAAGTGAGACAAGAATCACTCTCTTGGAATTTCCTTTGGTGTGAACATTCATATAACTCATATATAGATGTTTTAATATTCCAATAACTTATTCCAAAACCATATTAATATTTATTATATCATATATGATCTCCCACTAGCATCTTATTTGCTTTTTGTTACTAATGATTCATTTTTTCCACTCTTTCAGTTGTGAAATGCCTAGTTTTTCAGGTATGTTTTAACCTGTTATTTTTTGTTCCGATTACATAGATCATTATTTCATAATATATATAATGTAAAAAATGAATTAATTATAATATATATTAATTATATATGTATTTATAATAATACATAATATTGGTAGATATGAAATTAAATGCACTATTCATGGAGACAGTTGGTCGTATGTATGTATGAATGCTTCTTACATTTCCTTATTATATTGAAATGAATGAAAAGTCAATGATATATATATATATATATATATTATTTTACTATCATATTTATATAATATATATATAATCTATTTATTAATACCCTACTTAATGCATTCCATGTATAGCATGAACGAGTCACATCACATTGAGGTGGCGGTAGTCCACACATCTACAAACGAAGTTATTTTATTCAAAAAAAACATAAATCATAAGGTTGTTTGTTACATAAAAATTAAATAAGATTAAAAAATTATAAATACATTATATCTCATATATACACTATAAATATTTCATTTATTCAGACTCAAATTGTGGAAAATGGAATAACGAAGGACATCGGTTCGTGAGCCCGTAGTCCGTCGTACAGACGAACCATGATATCCTATTCCATTTGATGGATTTGTGTGAAAGTGTAGGTTGAAATTTTATCATAAAAACATATCATTCAATTGAATATATTGATGTTTTTATATAATAATGATATAAATATCATTTAATGATTTAAGAAGTAAATGAAATAAAAGTGATTATTTAAAAACATTACCTCTTATTCTTGTAACCTGTTCTGATTTTTTATAAAAGAATAAATCTTCTTATTTATGCACAAATTTAGGCTTCTAGGATGAGTGTAGGGTTTTTGGGATATTATCTTGGTAGGGCATGAAAATTACAAAGGTCTTGATAATTATTAATATGTGGTAGGGGTGAGTTCCTTTTTTATAGTGGATATTGAGTGACATTCATGTAAATATAAAAAGGTAAACAATATTGAGATGTCTCCCTTAAATAATTTTCTCCAATAATAAAACAAAATATATAAAGTAGATTATATGGTTTAAATATTTCCATCCAATATAATTAGGGAATGTTTCAAGGTTATTTTGGCCCTTATGTTCAAGGTTTCTTCCTTTCTTAAAATTAATTTTACATTCATCACAAAAATTAATTTTTAATCCGTTCACTAATATTTTTGGAAAAATATATATTAAAATAACTGTCATTAGATATTATTGCTATTCCAAATATGGAATAATTTTTTTTCCAAATTCATATCACCGAGGTGGTTGAATGTAATTTAAATTTAATCCAGGATACGTGATGTGAAAGTAGGTTTTTAATGTAAACATGTTCAAAAGATTGAGATGGTTTTATATGAAAATTACACATTATATTTATCATAGTGTCGTAAATTGGATTTAATTATTAAAACTAATTTAATTTTACTTTAAAACCTATTATATATATATATATATATTTCATCCGTCAAAATAAATATTTAAAAAATTTAATTTTTAATTAAAATTAAATATATTTTGTATTCATATAAAATGAAACTTCATGGAAAAATTCCATAAATTCATTCTAAAATAACTTTTAAATTAATATTAGGAAAATGATGTTTATATTGAAATATTAAATTCATTAAATATTTAAAATTTAATTTCAAAATAGGTTCACTCTTAAATGGAATTAAAACTACCTTTATAAAAATATGAATTTTTTATCCATAAAATTGGGTTTTTTATCTTGTTCCTATAAAATAAATTAGATTAATGAAAAATAAATATATGTCTGAATGTATAATATTTAAACTAAATTAATATCATTAAATAATAATAGTTTATTTAATTTAAAAGGATAAAAACAATTTTTAGTAGAAACATAAAAATACATTCATTATATCCAACTAGTTATATTTTATTTTCTATCTAATTGGTATCCATTAAATTAATTTTATTTTTGGGTTAAAAATATAATTCCATAAGTTTGTTAATACAATTAATTGTTGGAGTTGGAGGCCTAGAACCAACTACTTTTTACTTTATTCATTAATAAAAGTCTTACCACATCTTGATTGTTCTTCTGCATGACAATGTATGTGATAATTTCCTATGGACAACTGTTGCATTATAGGGTCATAGTGGATCCCATCTATGATGAGAACTCGGAAGTGCCATAACACTATTCTTGAATAAATGTTCTATGTCCGGATGATATAAATTTGAGGGACACAAATAATAGAGGTCATTAGGGGTGATAAATCATAAAACTTTGAGGCACCTTCTCATGGTGTGCGCCATTGGTAATATCTTGGAGGATATTATGAGAACGAGACCTGCCAGTAGGAAATCAACATTTCATAGTTTCATTACATGTTCCTATCTACGGACGTGTGTTTTGGTCCTTATAATTAAAGATTATTATTAATGGGCATTAAAAATCGTGCACCTAGATGTATTGATGAAAATTATCACGACACACTGTTCGCAGTGAGGTAGGAGACGTTGGGTGCGTCATGAGTAATACTTCATTAATAGATAATGCGAGAAAGGATTTGTACCTTCTGTTCCATAACAGAAGTAGATATCTCAGGCCCTTTGATAGAATTGATATAGCCTAAATAAATCCATGGCCATTGTAAGGTATGGGCGAGTTGAATTACGGGAATTCAACGAAAGAATAATCGAGCACATGGGTTAATGGCACTAGCATGCAACCCGCTTGATTAGAGATATCGAGACAAAGGGATTATATTACACGGTAAGCGTTCGTAGGAGGTGACACGTCATTGCGGCGTTAACTTCTTTCTCAATGGGTGCCTTGGCGTATTGCTAGACGCTAACCTTGGACTTTAGGCATGCTCCACCTAATTCCACTGAGAAAGAGGCCTAGAGGGTCACACACTTTGTTTTTCCATGTATCTCAATTAAATATTTTTTTAACAAGTTAAATAAATATTATTCCTGACTGTGATTTAATAATTATTTAATGATTCCGAAACGCATTTATTTCGACACTAGTTATTTGAGAGAATATATTGTGGACAAAATAATATTTATTAGCAAGTGATGCTGTTATATTTATTTAAGAAATAAATATCCATTACTCAAGGACTAATAAATATGGTGGAGGAAAATGGAAAACAAAATTACACACCATGTATATTAAATATACACACAGTATAGTTTAATGGAAAACAAGTACATGCCGTGTATTAATTATTACATGCCGTGTAGTTTTTCCAGTAGGTATTTTGAGGATATAATATTGTTTTATTAAATGATATTTATTATAATCATCATGGGCGCATGTCAAGGAATTAAGAATTTGACATGGGGGTTTTCAATAAAAATTAATAAAATAAATAAAACACGTAACGCGTTTATTTATTGTCATAACTCTATTAACCTCAAACCCGATTATAAATATCCTCGCAACCCCAACAATTTGAAGAGCCATTTTTGTGCACAACATATTTGGAAATACACTCAAGCCAGGATAGAATTCCCTTTCCTCCAAGAACACCCTCAGGTTACGAGAGCGAGATCCTCCACTGGATTAAGGCAGTCGAAGACAGACATTGCAAGCGAAGGTTCTTCCGTGCTAGCACCCGGAGATCCCTTCGGGGATGTCCAGAGATACATGGCACACATGTGGATCACCTCTAGAGTAATCCTACACTTGGATTCTACGATGCAGCGACGGATCACCGAATCGTGACAGGACACATCAACGAAGAAGGAATTCCACCAAGGTAATTCTTGTGAATTAATTAAATTAATTATAATCAACATATGATGATCCTATCTCAATGGTTCCGGGACTCTTCTTTTCTTTTTCGTTCTTATTTCTCTTCTGAAGATCCGACGTTTTATATCGTGACAGATCTCAGATTGAACGTTGTTTAATGCTAAAAGTAAATTTGGAAAAAAACCACCAACGCGCTTCCACTACGCCCGAAGCCTACAAGTGGTATTAGAGGGAGGTTATATCGTTGAATATAATTATTTATATTTTCGTAGATGTTTTACGCATTTAATAATTTAGTTGTTTAAATTCCAGTTTAATTGTTCTGGAAATATAAATCTCGAGATCTATTCCTCCTCCCTCGTTTCTCGTTCACCTCACAAAAACAAATTTTTCTTTTAATTTTGATTGAAATAAAATAGAGGAACTAATCCGGAGGAGCCAAACATTTCTAGCTGTACAACACTAGAATACACGGCGTGTATTAAGAAGTACACGCCGTGTAGTCTAGGTTCAACACATTGACTGATCTGCCAAATCAGGATGTGTATTAGAGTATACCTATGTCATTTATAACATCGTTTATTGACCAGGAAGAAGTGGAACACAATTTTTGGATTACAAGTCGTGTTGTCCAACTGAACACGGTGTGTAGTCCCTTCGGGTTAGGATTGGATCGTGTACCCCATACACGGATTTCCCGACTGGAAACTGTGTAATGCGGAAACTATACGGTGTGTGTCTCACAGAACATGATGTGTACTCCGAAAATTTCTGAAGTACATTAACACACCTTGTCCCTTAGCGTGTATTTTGGATGGACAGCGAAGAAAATTACACACTGTGTAGTCGGAAATACATGCCGTGTACTCACCCAAATTATGAAGATTTATTAAAATTCATTATTATATTATAAAAACCCTTGATACGTGTACCATGGTGCAGGCGTAATGCTGAGTCACAACACGTGATAAGTGTTTTATATATACGAGTTTAATTTAAAATCAGTGTAATGAACGGGAATTCACCGGGTTGCTTCCAAGGAACAAGTTACATACAAAGATAATTTTAAATGAATTTATTGGTTTAAAATTATGATTGATGAGAATCTCAAGAAAGTTTAGAAAAGGGTTTAAGATAAAGGGATGATTAATTAAAATAATTAACTGATTCGAGCATGATTTATCTTAAACTATAACGATTAACGAATTGAATGCTAGTTTTATTTATGCATAAATATAGTTGCATGTTTGAATGATCATGATATAGACCGAGACCTTTGTATGTGAATGGATTCTTTTAATTTATGTATTTAAATTAAATTTGTTGGCCTGCGAGCCATCTTCTCATTAACATATAGGGCATGCACGCCCAAGGATTATTTTATGTAAAACCCCTTTTTACCCCTCACCTACAAGTGAGATAAATGCATTTGTAATGGATGGAGCTCCCAAGCTAGTGGAGGTGGCTCAATTCAGGAGCCAAGGTGAAACCAATCTAAGGAGATACAAAGGTGGACAGGTGGAAGGATGTAAACATGAACCCACAAGGTTCAAGATGTTTTTCCCCTAGGTCTTGGGTTAGTTTATCGACCGCTAGATAAACTAACCAATAAAAAAAGCTCATGATCATACCATTTATTTTATTTCTGTCAGTTTTATGGTTTATTTATTGTGGGTCTATTGTCATGATCACAAAATTAAGGAATTAAAAAATCATGCAAGACGGAACTAAAATAAAATCATCTTACACATTAATATTATCTTAGACATGCTTAATCACTTAAGTATATCCCACTTAATATAAACAAGCATGTAATCAATGATAATAAAATGGAAATTTACGTATAAGGACAAAATCCCTCAATATAAATATTAAGTCGGTATAGCCTTCCATAATCTTGGTTAGAATCGAACCATAGTTCAAAGTGCTTGACCAACCCTAGTTGGGGTGCTTTCAATTATCGTAAAATTCTAATTCAAGGTTTTTGGTTGACATGACTTGGTTTGCATCATGGGTTGACTACTAGAGCAGGACTTGGTGTGACCAAGAGGCAAAGGTTGAGGAAATCCAAAATAAAAGGATTTCCAGATTGGGGAGTCCACTCAGTGGATCAAGGAGCTGCGAGTTAATGCAGTTGGCATTTGGAATTCCAACCTAAAACCCTTCAAGTTACTTGACCAACCCAATTTGGGTTAATTCGAAGGGCAATATGGATCCTTGCGACTAGAATATTCAGGCAACAGAATATTCTGAAGTCAATGGTGAGGGCTATTGGATTTTGATAAAATAGTTGGAGACTAATAAGTATTAATTTATTTATTTGTCTCAATTTTTTAATAAATTACTAAACCTTTTCTCATATTAATTTGTAGAAAAGGAAAGAGAATGACTTCAAAAATATCACTGCGTACCATACTCAAGAAGGAAAACCATCTCACCGGCACCAATTTCCAAGAGTAGAAGAGGATTTTACGCATCATCCTTTACCACGAAAGGAAATTGTATGTTCTGGGAGAGCCTATTCCAGTTGTGCCTGGGAAAGAGTCTAGTGATGAGGAATTATCTCTCTATATGAAACACCTGAATGATGCCACATATGTCTAATGTTTTATGCTATCAGCCATGTACAATGAGCTCTTGAAGCAACACGAAAACATGGACGCGTATAGCATGATGTCTCACCTTAAGGATATCTACCAAGAGAAGGAGAGATAAGAGAGGTATGAGATCTCTAATGCATTGTTTAAAACTAAGCATGGAGAGTCTGCGCCAGTTGGGCCTCATGAAGTCAATCTTATTGGCTACATTGAACGCCTGGACATCTTAGGGATTAATTTCCTGGATGAGGTGCATACAGATATCATCCTATCATCACTTCCCAAGACCATCACTAGCTTCATTTTCAATTATAACGTGAGCGGCAATGAGAAGAGTCTATCGGAGCTTTTGAACTTGATTCTATAGGTATATAAGGACATGGGGCACGACAAACTCGCAGTCCCTTCGGTGAACAAGAAAAAGAAGGACCAGGCAAATGGTACGGAGACTTATAAATTGTCTGAAGCCCCTGAGCAGCATCCCTCCATGAAGGGGAAGATCCAGAGGCAGGGCAAGGAACATGAGGAGGTATGTTTTTCATGTGGCAAACAGGGCTACTGGAAGAGGAACTCCACCCAGAAGCATGGGGACTCTAAAGGTGTGTTCATTATTGAGTTCAATCTTTCTATTTCTAAACATTTGGGTATTAGATATAGTTTGTGGAGCTCACATCTATATTCAAATGCAGGAACCAAGTAGATTTACAAAGATCACCAAAGGAGAGGTGGATCTTCGAGCTGCCAATGGTGCAAGGATGGCTACATTGGCTATTGGCGACTACGATCTCTCATTGCCGACTGGCATGATTTTGGTTTTACATAACTGTTATTATGTGCCTAGTGTTACCAAAAACATAATTTCTGTATCTTTTTTGGATATTGATGGATTTATTTTCAAGTTTGTAAATAAGGGTTGTCTCATTTATAAGAACAACGTATGTTATATTATGACACATTTAAATAATGGTTTGTTTGTATTAAATTACAATAACCAAGTGTTGGCAATCGATAATGAAACAAACTCACATGACTCATACATCACCCAGTTGTGGCATCACCGTCTCGGTCATGTAAATGAGAAGTGCTTGACAAAGCTCTACCAAGATGGCTATTTAGAATCTATTGAGATAAAACCACCTGATAGATGTCACACTTGTTTACAAGGTAAAATGACCAAGCCGCCTTTCAGTGGATTGGGTGAAAGGGCCATAGATCTTCTAGTATTGGTACACACGGATGTATGTGGACCATTTCAAGTAGAAGCTAGAGGTTGATATTCTTACTTCATTACTTTTACTGATGATTTGAGTATATATGGATTTATCTACATAATGAGGTATAAGTCAAAAGCCTTAGAGAAATTTAAGGAATTCAAGAATGAAGTAGAGGATCATCTTTGTAAGAAGATAAAGAATCTTCAATTGGATCGAGGTGGAGAATATCTGAACCAAGAGTTCATCGATCTTCTACTAGAGTCTGGGATTCTATCTCAACTCCCTCCTCCTTATACACCACAGTGGAATGGTGTTAGTGAAAGGAGGAACCACACATTGCTGGACATGGTGAGGTCGATGATGAGTGATGTGGATTTTCTATTATCCTTTTGGGGATATGCATTACAAAATGCAGCATACACATTAAACTGAGTACCAACTAAGGTGGAAAATGTAATTCCCTCCGAGTTATGGAATGGAAAGAAACCCATTGTGTCACATACACGTGTATGGCGATGCGATGTGTTTGTTAAGGCCTTCTCAGGCAACAAACTAGCACCCCGGGGCATGAAGTGTATCTTTATAGGTATCCTATGGAAACAAAAGGATATTCCCTATACAAACCTCAAGACATGAAAGTGACAGTCGCTAGACAAGCCGTCTTTATTGAGAGGGAGAACATCCTCAAAAAGGATAGTAGGAGTAAGATTGAATTCGACGAAGTTAATGCTCCAGATATACAAGAGTTATTATAGGAACAAGTTCCATAGGTCCCCGTGGAGGAGGTTCCAGAAACACAAGTAATGCGTAGGAGCTAAAGAGAGGTAAGGGAACTAGAGAGATTTGGTTTCATAGTCACCGAGGATGGTGAATCATTATTGTTGGACAATGATGAACCTCTATCCTACAAGGAAGCAGTTGAAAGCTCAGAAGCTGTAAGATGGCTAGAAGCTATGAATTCTGAGATTGATTCCATTTATCATAACTAGGTCTGGGTTCTGGTCGATGAGCCAGTTGATGTAAAGCATGTTGGATGCAAATGGGTGTTCAAGAGAAATTTGGACATGGAAGGTCAAGTTAGCACCTATAAAGCAAGGCTAGTGGCTAAAGGATTCAGACAACGTCAAGGAATTGATGATGATGAAACCTTCTCGCCAGCTGCCATGTTTATATCCATAAGAATCATAATTTCCCTAGAAGATTACCATGACTACGAGATTTGGAAATGGATGTCAAAACAGTATTCCTTAACTAGAACCTTCAGTAATATGTCTATATGACACAACTGGAAGGGTTTTTGACACCAAGTGAAGCCAAATGGGTTTTCATGTGTAAAAATCCATTTATGGATTAAAGCAAGCATCCAAGTCATGAAACATACTATTTTATGAATCCATAAAATAATTTGGTTTCATTGTGAACGAATGTGAGCCATGTGCTAATAAGCGGTTTAATGGGAATGCAGTCGGTATCCTAGTAGTATATGTTGATGAAATATTGCTTATTAAAAACGACGTACCAGCCTTATAGCCAGTTAAGGAATGGTTGAACAAGTGTTTTTCCGTGAAGGACTTGGGAGAAGCAGCCTACATTCTAGGGATCAAGATCATTCGTGATAGATCCAAGAGGCTACTTGGACTAAGTCAGGGTACATACAATGACCAGATACTAAAGAGATTTAGTATGGAACAATCCAATAGGGGATTGGTTCTAGTGTCACCCAGCTTAAATCTTTCAATGAAAATGTGTCCTCAGACACAACAAGAGAAAGATAGGATGAGTAATATCCCATACGCTTCGGCTATAGGATCCATCATGTATGCCATGTTATGTACCAGGCTTGATGTTGCCTATGCACTGAGCATGGTAGGAAGATATCAAGCGGATCTCGGAGAACAGCATTGGACTGCTGTTAAGACTATCCTTAAGTATCAAAGAAGAAATAAGTATATGTTCTTGGTGTATGGAGGAGACGAGGAGCTTGTCTCAGAAGGTATGCGGATTCTGGTTTTCAGATAGATCATAATGATCTGAAGTCACAATCTGGATATGTTTTCTATCTCAATGGAGGAGCTGTGAGCTGGAAGAGTTTGAAGCACCCAGTTGTCGCCGATTCTACAGTGGAGTCCATGTATATAGCGGCTTCTGATGCAGCCAAGGAAGCCATCTGGAATCAGAACTTTATCCAGGATCTTGATGTGGAACCTAGTAGTAAAGATCCCATTATATTGTATTGTGATAATACTGCAGCGATGGCTCTTGCAAAAGAACCATGGTCACATCAAAAAACAAAGAACATACTCCGGAAGTATCACCTTTTGAGGGATTTCTATCAGAGTGGTGGGTTGTAGTGAATAGAGTGTCCACGGAAGATAACGTGGCGGACCCCATGACTAAAGGCCTATCTCAGCAGAATCATGAATATCATGTGAGAGATAGCGGGTTAAAGGTTGTTAGTAGTTAGCTCTAGTACAATCGGAGTCTGTTGGAGTTGGTGGCCTATAACCAAATACTTTGTACTTTATTCATAAATAAAATCCTTATCACATTTTGATTATTCTTCTGCGTGACAATGTATGTGATAATGTCCTATGGAAAGCTGTTTCATTAATGTGTCATAGCAGATCCCTGCTATGATGAGAACGCGGAAGTTCCATAACACTGTTCTTGAATAAATGTTCTATGGCCGGATGATATTATTTGAGAGACACAAATAATACAGGTCATTAGGGGTGACAACTTATAAAACATTGAGTCACCTTCTCATGGTGTGCGCCCTTGGTAATATCCAAGATGATATCATGAGAACGAGACCCGCCAGTAGGAAATCCACATTTCATAGTTTCATTGGATATTCTTATCTATGGATGTGTGTTTTGGTACTTAGATTTTAAGATTATTATTAATGGGCATTACAACTCGCGCACTTAGATATATTGACGAAAACTAGGACAACACACTATTCACAGTGAGGTAGGATATGTTGGGTGCGTCACGAGTATTACTTAATTAATAGATAATGTGAGATAGGGTTTGTCCCTTATGTTCCATAATAGATGTAGATATCTCAGACCCTTTGATGGAATTGATATAGCCTAAATAAATCCATGGCCATGGTAAGGTATGGGCGAGTTCAATTCTGGGAATTCAAAGAAAGAATAATCGAGCACATGGGTTGATGGTACTAGCATGGAACCCGCATGATTAGAGATATTGATACAAAGGGATTATATTACACGGTAATCGTTCATTGGAGGTGACACGTCATTGCGGCGTTAACTTGTTTCTCTATGGGTTCTTTGGCGTGTTGCTAGATACTAACCTTGGACTTTAGGCAGGCTCCGCCTAATGCCACTAATAAAGAGGCCGAGAGGGTCACACACTAAGTGTATCAATGTATCTTAGTTAAATATTATTTTAACAAGTTAAATAAAGATTATTCCCAATTGTGGTTTAATATTTATTTAAGGATGCCTGAAGTCATTTATTTCGACACTAGTTATTCGAGAGAATATATTGCGGAAGAAATAATATTTATTAGCGAGTGATGTAGTTAAATTTATTTAATAAATAAATAGCCATTAATCATGGTCTAATAAATATGGTGGAGGAATATGGAAAATAAAAGTACAGACCATGTATATTCAATATATGCGCAGTGTAGTTTTATAGAAAAAAAGTACATGCCGTGTATTAATTATTAAACGTCGTGTAGTTTTTCCAGTTGGGATTATGAGGATATAATATTGTTTTCTTAAATAATATTTATTATAATTAGCATGAGCGCATGTCAAGGAATTAATAATTCAACATGGGGGTTTTCAATAAGAATTAATGAAAAAAAATAAAATGCATAACACGTTTATTTATTGTCATAACTCTATTAACCTCAAACCCGGTTATAAATATCCTCACAACCCCAATACTATAAAGATCCATTGTTGTGCACAACAGATTTGGAAATACTCTCAAGCCAAGAGATAATTCCCTTTCCCCCAAGAATGCCCTCAAGTTATGAGAGTGAGATCCTCCAACGGATCAAGGCGGTCGAAGTCGAACATCGTAAGTGAAGGTTCTTCCACGCTAGCACCTGGAGATCCATTCGGCAACGTCCAGAGATACATGGAACACATGTGGATCACTACCAGATGAATTATACACTTGGATTCTACGACGCAATGATGGATCACCGAATCGTTATCGGACACATCAACAAAGAAGTAATTCCACCAAGGTAATTCTTGTGAATTAATTAAATTAATTATATTCAATATATGATGATCCTATCTCAATGGTTCCAGGACTCTTCTTTTTATTTTTCATTCTTCATTCTATTCCGAATATCTGACATTTTATATCATTACAGATCTCAGATTGAACATTGTTTAACGCTAAAATTATAGTTGGGAAAAACCCACCAACGCGCTTCCGTTGCGCCCAGATCCAACATTAATAACCACCGATTTACCTTCTAGGTGATATCATAATACAATATTTTAATAATATATTGTTGTTCAATAAAACCCTGTCTTGAAAATAGCACAAGCTATCATATAAACTCATTATTGGGTGAAATGAAATCTAATTCACAATTGTGATCATAGAAGTCTATAGAATATATTGATTTTATTTTAAATTTTTTAATATATTTTTATACTATGGGGTGTTATATTCACTTCTACACATGGTGTTGCATGAAATACATGTTATTGAATACATTGTCCTCATGTAGAACATTATGCCATTATATTGATACAATGATTAATGTTTTTTTGAAAATTTATACCAATTATATATGGTTTTTATTATGTGGTGGTAAAAAAATATATTTATATATCTACCAAATATATTTTATAAATATTGATTTTTCATAAGATTTTATAATCCAGTATATGGATTGAACCTAGTAAAGTATGGGAATATTTCCGCTATAATTGTCTTAGCTGTAATAATTGGCAAAGGAAATGTCAAGAATATGGAGTGAGCCCAATACTATATGATAATATAATAAAATTTATATTATTGGTATTTACCCTAGAATTAGGATATGATTTTCAATTCACTTTTTATTCCATAGACATTTTTCATTATCATAAGAGATTCTCCATGTCACTTGATTGATTATAGATTATTCTAAAATATTATTACTCATGTTTTTTGTTATAAAACTGATTTATCTCATTGATCTTGATTTAAGGTTCATATCAGGTTTTGAAAGTTTATCTAATATTTTATCATGTCCTCCTATCATTATGATTATATTATTCTCACTTATATTCATCAATTGATATATCATAATATTACCCTTATAGAACATATCAGATCACCATTTTATAAGATACATTTTACAAAGATATAATTAATTTTATTATATAGGGTATATAGAAGAATATTTCTATCTAATAATAAATTATTTCAATATGTTGATGTTCTTTCAAGAAAATTATTGATTATGTAATAGTATTCAATTTATTAATGTAATTTGGTTTTAGTGGCATGTAGTGAATATTCATCAAGAATAATTGAATATTTACGTATAAAATTAATGGTTCTCCGAATTATTCGTTCTTTAATTAGAATATGGTGAGAGATCCCTATAGGGAAACGAATAATTAGGTATCAATTATTAATAAATTGTTTATAAAAACGTTGGTGGACCTATTAAACAATTTAAATCTCATAAAGATATGTGATTCATGATACTATATTACGATTATTGTACATATATATTAATTTGAATGATGAAAATAGAAATAAAAGTTATGGGCTGAGTGATGATATTTTTCAGGAATGTTTAATGAAATACTATAAGATTAATAAACATTATTCGGTTAGATAACAGTGAACAATATTTATTAATTGATGTAAAATGTTATATTGAGACACATTGTATCAGATAAAAATTTATACGCTTAGAACATAGTAAAAAGGGGCCCATTTAATTGTTAAATATAGTGGTGAATAATATAGAAATTACACTCCATACCAAATGATGCAATTCATAACATTTTTTATGGAAACAATAAAATTTTATTAAACACATAATTAGGATTTTTTAATTTTATGTGATGAAATATCATCATATTTAATGTGTAATAGAAGGAATGCATCATTGGGAATTTATAGCTTGTTGTAAGAATTTTTTCAATATAATGAATCTTTTGAAAATATGGTGATGTTGTTGATGAAACTGTGTTTTTATGAATATATAAAATGTGTAAATATTATAAATAATTAAATATTATATTGAATTATAAAAGATAAAATTTTATTTTCATTAAATAGAGTTTTATAAACATTATAAAAAATTAAATTCAGATGTGTTTTTTAGAGAATAAAATGTTGATGAAAAAAATTATAAGGGACCCCAAACAATATTTAATGAAAAGGATTGTGAGGTTAAACCATTGGAAGATATTGTTGTTAAGGTTATTCTATCATAAAATCAATGAATAATGATAGAAAAAATGATATATGATTCCAATATAACTAGAGAAGAATATATAATAAACCCAAATCCAATAAACCACATTTAATGGTTTTTTATTATAATGGTATTGAATACAAAAATAAAAATAAAAATAATTCAAAATGTAAATTTTATCTATAGACTAGATACATAAATGATCAATAAATTAATGTGAAACATAAAGTACAACACATTAATATTTATTATTTATACTTTCTTGTAATTCCATCGCAAGTATTAATGATTATGGTTTCATAGGGAAATAGAGAATGATATAAAGTGGTGATCTTAGACACTCAATAATGTGTAGCTAACAATGAAATGTAGGATGAAATATAAATCTATATCTATAATAGAAAGACCAAATAATAAAATAATTCCATATAACTATTAATTTAAGATTAAAATATCTATACCTATCATTATTATGGAGTTAAATAATCACAACAAAAATAATAAATAGTTTCTCAATGATGGAATTCATAACCATAAAACATGTAACCATATCATCATGGCCAAGACTAAACATGTGAAAACCCAATCTCTATTTTTTATGTTATCTAATTAGTAATTTCATGGAAGTTTTTTGAGTTAGAATTTATAATTTTGAGAAATATAAATATTTTTAGTAGGATTCATTTTAGATACAAGGTTATAATTAATAATGTGAACCTATAATGCATAGATAAAATCCATTAACTAGTGGATTACACAATACTATTACATAATTCAAGGAACTATTTGATCCAATAAAAAATATAGATTTATGACGTCAAGGAAATATTTCTTGGTTGGTTTACAGAAATCCAGAACATGATCCCCAACAATGTCAGTTATTCTATTTTTTCACATCTTTTTTTAGGGTCCCAATACATCTTATCTGTCTCCTGGGGATATTCAAGAGATCACTTAGAGAAAAAATAGTTCACTTATCCTTGGTCCACATGATTATATGATATCATTCCAAGTAAAATATAAATCATTTTTTTCTTATCTTAATAATTATTACCATTATTATATTCTCCCCTCTCAAATCCTTATCCTCATTAAATCACATAGCTATTTTGGTGTAACAATATATTATAAAACATATTGTACCTATTTCTTAATTTGGTTTTATTGTTCCTTTTTTCCTCCCCTTTAAATTTTCAAGGGATTCATTTCATTTTCTCAAAATCTATGTTGGTGTTTTTTCAATCCATTATTATGAATTAAAAAAAATTCTTAGACTTCTTAAAACAAATTTTCTTCTATTTCGTGTTTATAAATGTATTTTTTTAAGTTATTAAAATTATAAATTCATGATTTTTATTTATATTTTTTATATAAATGGAGTTTTTATTAGTCTCCAATCTATAATCTCCTAGAAAAAAACATTCCATCATTGTTTTTTTTGGAAATTTGAACAAGTGATTTTCTATGTGAATTTATAATTATTTTATTATTATGAAATTTTAATTATTTCTAAATGTGTTGTCATATGAATTTTGGGATGGTTTTTGTAATTTTATGGTTTATTGTTAGTGGATTACTACCATAATGATGTTTAATATCATTTTCTAATATTCTTATGGATCAATCTTGTTAACTATATTTCATATAAGTATAATTTTTATTTCCATGGATTTTTGGTTAGTCTGTAATATATGTTAGATATGTTACATTTTAATAAGGTTTCATTTATGTTTTAAATGAAACTGGTATTAAATAATTATTCTAATTTATTTCCCTTTAGTTTGATTGATGTTTTTTGTTATTAGGTTGATTATTTAAGTCTAATTTGATAAAATGTTTAATTATGTTCCTGTTTTAGTTATATATATGGTCGTGGATGCCTGAATAGCATATATTAAAATGATATTTGAAAGGAATAAGAACCCATTTAATTAAGACCCAATATTTTAATAGTAATTCAAGACAATGTATTTTATTATGATAATTATTGGAATGTGATAGATGTTATAAATATAAAAAGTATGATATATTTATTAACTATATTGGAGGGAATATTTTAGTTCCCTTTTGTGATATGTTAATATTATTAAGTTATAGTCAGAATAATATTCTAATAAATTGAATTTCACACCCACATAGATCATTTTAATTACAATATAGGGTATCTAGGTGATAAACAATGTCTATTCAAGCTATGATTACACACTGATAATGATTTAGAAGAGAATGATGGGGCTCACAATATTTATAGGGGTTTCCACGGAGTCTAGTTAGATTAATCTTGGTGTTATTTTGTTGTTAATACACCAATAGTCCATCGAAAAATTCTATGTAAGTACATATAGGATTTCTTATAAGAACCCATTGCGTTTCCATGGTAAGTATTATTGTAATCTAATTTCCATACATCTATAGCCTGAAAATGTTTTTTATTCCTCATTATTTACTATCATATTTAAGTATAAGTATAAAATGTAACACTCCTCACCAATTGTATTGGTAAGAAGAGTAGTTCCACTTACCTTATGTAATATCCCTAGGAAACTATATAATAAAAATAAATTTTTAGGTATTAAGAAAGACATTGGGAAAACTTTATCATATATAAATAAAAAAACCTGATAATAAATAATATATGAAAATACAAACTATTTATACATTTCATGTGTAAAATTTATCCATATAAAAAAATAAAACTAATAGAATAATAATATTTGAGTGAAAAACGAATATGATAATTGATTAATAAAAACTAGAAGACAGCAAGACCCAATTACACCAATGTTAAAATCTACGAGGAACAACACAAACTAACTCCAAGATCCAAAAGTGCCTTCCATGCCCATGGTTTTAAGAAGGATCAATATAGAGATACGACACTTTTCCCTTTCCAATGTTTTAGAGTAAAACATCATCAAATGCACCAAAGTTCCTATGTATGAGATTTTATAAAACTCCATAGGTAATCACCAAATACATCCAAACACATTCTACAATGATAGGTAATTTTCATCACATTTCAAATGAAATAGGTAAACATATTTAAATAGTTTTTATAAATCAAAAATTAAAATACATGTGAGTAAAACTACAAACATGATTAATAAAATTTATTCACAATCGGTATAATCTTTCCATATTTCACACACACACACACAGTGATACACTCAAACATAGTGTCTCCATTGATGTTGGTAATTATTGAATATAATATCATCCACATTAATGGAGATACTTTATCACCATAATCCTTCCCACTTTCAAAACATTCTAACACTATTATGACAAATTATATTCAAACTCATTTTTCATGAAACACCTCACCCTTTTAAACCATATCATAAATAAATTTTCTTACATCAAATAAATTAAATATTTTTTAATTCATAATTATAAAATTATATAAAAATACATTTCTACAAAATTAATTCAATTTTCCATATTTCCAAAACATAAAAAATATGTTCCTTTAAAAAATATCACAACAGTTTCACATTAAATCCAAAAAAATTAATAAATCCAATTTTTGAAGTTATATAACTATAAGAGATGATAGAGAATATACATACCTCTCAATGGATTGTGAAAATAATGAATAACACTAAGAAATTATATATCCAAGCATGAAATACAATTTATTCACTAGATATTAAAAATATAATCTTATTATTTACATCATTACACATAGATCCATCCATACAAGGTTAAATATATGGCTCTAAGAGAATGGTAAAGACTATACCAGAGAATAAAAGATGAGAAGAAAAATACATTGATGATTTTGGTTCTCCATCACACATTGAATCAACCAAAAGATATATACTGGTCAAAAATAATCTTCACAAGATCCTTAAATATGGGAGGATTTCAAGAACCTTAGAGTATTAGAGAAAATTTAACATTCTTGGGCTTTAAACCAAATTTAAACCAAATTTAGGGATCATTAAATGTATGTAAAATGTAATGTCTCCTAGTTTAACCATCCTTACACCGACAATGCACATGCTTGTAGACATCACCCAGGTAGTCACATGGTTAGGCCACATGGTATTAAAAACTGGTCACTAATCATGATGTGATACTATAACAAAGTCATATTCTCAGATGGTTGGAATGTATTAATTGATAAATTATGATACAACCATGATTCTACCATAATATCTACCGACAATATTTCCCATGCATGATCATGGTGTTTACAAACCATATTCATTTTCAATAACTCTTAGTATTCCAATACAAAGTTTCCTAGAGATATTGAATGGTTTATGAAAATTATTCTCAACCCAGGAACATCCAAAAACACTTCCAAAAAACTCCAAAATTGTATGAAAACTCCCCAAATGTACCAAAATGTTATATAACATGATAGTAAAAAGGGGAGAAATACCTAAAACTTTAGGTGTGGAATTATCCATTTTGTTGGTCTTCTCATCCTCTAATGTTGGGGGAAATTAGTTGTTCAAAAGTTTGTTGGTCTACATCCCCAATATTTCCTTTTCATTCTTCGACAAATCTTCCTGATATTGAGTTCACTATAATAAACCCCATTTGAAACTGATGCTTTTTTTACAAAAACTCATCTGTTTCCTATCCACAATCTATATCGGCACATGAATCAATGTAAAAGCGTGTTAATTATTTTCATGGCCTAATAATATTTCATCATTATGATATATCTAGTACATCTTTATTTTAGATACATGAGAAAATGTATAATGAAAAGTGAAACATTGAATTAAATCAAACTAATAATCCCCATTACAAAATTGAATAATTATATCCATAGTTCATTTGCATTTAAGATAAAACATATCCAACATATTAAAAGGATAATTTACAAGATTTGGATATATTCATAATAAAATATGATCATACACATCATGTTATAGTCTATGGAGGTGACGATCCACATACAATTTCTTCTAAAAATGGTTCATCACTATACATTTAATGATAATCTAAATTTTATATATTGCATCACACACAATGATATGTATGGTATGTGAATTATCTCTAAATTTAACCCATAAAAGTGTATAACAATTAGTATACCCTCAAAATTCTTCAAAATGATCTATATCTGTAGTTTATTTATTAAAATTATTTTCTATGAACTCCAAAAATAGTTCATGTTCCTGCCAAAACCCTCCAAACCCCATAACATATGATTTAGTCATGTATTATAATGTGTGTATCATTTGTTTTGATTTTTTGTCCATTTGATGATGATAATGATTCCCAATGTTAGTGGGCTTCAAATTGTTTTTGTATGGTCATTTATTTACATGATATGGTCCCCATGTTTTCGTAGAATAGAATTGAAATAGAAATTTCATAGATCATTTTAAAATCCTGAATGAAATGTTTGGGATAATTTTCTTTCTTATGATATTCATGAATAGGGATTAGGTGAGTCAAATTTTCAGCCAATCTATAATAACCAGAATGGTATCATTTTTTTGAACCATTTTTTTTAATACCTGTCGCAAAATCCATTGTTATTTTCTCCTACTTCCCCATGGGAATTGGTTTCGAATGAAATATACTAGTATGCCATTGTTGTTCTTCCTTGATCTACTGATAGGTAAGGAATCTCGAGTTAAGAATTCCCACACCCCTATTTATGTCATCTTAAAAAATAATATGATCTTAGTTCATAAAAAATCATCTAAATTCAAAGATGAACAACCCATATAATTTTTTGGCAGAAAATTTTTGTTCTTGATAAGTTGGGGGTAAAAACATTTGATCGATAAAATATTGCATAGATCTTCTCTATAGATTACAACCCTTAATAGTCTCCCATAAAATGGATTATTACCATATTTTTAAAAATATAGGATTTTATGTTTTGATTCATTAACACACCGAATCAAATTAATAACAAATGTAATTGGAAAAACCCCCAACATGACCTTGCTCCAAACAATCGATATGCATATAAGCTATGGTCGGAATTACCTATAACTAATCTAAACATTCTTCATCAAACTAATGATATGACTTAAAACTCAATGCAATGGATATATAATTCCCTTTACAGTATGTATTTATCATGTTAAAGTCAAAGATCATATGATATTTCATCTATATTCATGTACCTGAATTCAAATCACATTATGAAAAAATGTGTTTCACGATCATATAAATCAAAAACACCATATATATTTTTTGAAAAATATAATGACACAATGTTTTAAAAAAATTGAATACAACATATAATTCCCAATGATGTGTCGGGTAATTCTTCTAATTAACCTATAACAATCTTGAGCCAAATTATACAACATGAGCTCCCATTATGATAACACATCCCAAAATGAATCCATATGTACCAAAATAGACCACATAAACCTATATGAAATCCAGAAACATAAGGAATGGTTTTAGTTAAGATAAACCTTAAAATAATGAAAATATTTATATAATTCATTATTATATTGGAAATGAATGCATTTACTAGTAAATGTAGTTATATGTGTTTAAAAACATGAAAAATAACTAACAAAACCATGGTAATATCTTAATATGACTAGGAAAATTCATATCTTAAAAAATTTCTTTAGGAAATTCAAATAGTTAATATCTTATACCTTTTCTGAATCAATAGAAACTCTTCTTTGAAAGGTGATATGGATATATAATCAAACATATTGTAACTATAAATATCACATGGATAACAACTTAAAAAATAAATTATATTAAAAATACCCAACTCTATATCCAATTCTTGTTCATGAATATCCTTAGTCCTATAATACACAATAATTTCCTCAAAATCCCATAAAAGGGTAATGATACGTCTGAGGTATCTAATCCACCAATTTCATAAAGACTATCTATGAATTCATAGGTCGAAATTTCATAACCACATATTCGTAATGATCAAAATGAATATATACTATTTTTGTTTCAAAATATAATCCTTCCAAACTCCTAGTTAGTGATACCCTGATGATAAATTAATTTTAGAGAACCACTTTAATGTCATGAAATCATCAAACATCTATTCAATTCATATAATCTGATATATATTCTTTATCATAAGTCATTTATGTTTATGATACTCTGGACAAATTCTTTGAGTTACAACTCCTTTACAAGAAGATTTTGTGATACCCACAAAGAGGTTCTTGATCATATTGACACTTTTGATTAAAAAATATCCATGTTATCATTTAATTTAATTATTTTCATTAGTTTCATAATGTTTCACAAAATTAACATTGTACTAGTCCCTATTATGCGATTATTCCTAAATACCACTTCTCATTCATATTACAACCTTCAGAAATTATTAGAAAATACATTGGAATCTAGTCCCTGATGGTTGTAAAGTCAATATATCTAATTTCATCAGCTGCTAATAAATTGACTATTTGGAACTGATTAGTGATATTTCTAAGGATTGGTACCATTGTTTGTTTTATACTTGCATTAAAATCCCAATTTCATTTAAAGAGGTGTTTAATTACATCATATGTAATGAAACTGACTTCTTAGGTGTAAAAATCTATGTATGAATTGTTGGAGTTCAATGAATTCATTCAAAATATTAGTTCATATATATCCATCTCAAGAATAGATAAATCCCACACAAAAACTACGTCATCAATTTTAATAGAACACACTGCACACTTAAAGGCTTAATTCTCCCACAATCCTAGTTGTATTTATTGTTTCCGAATAGAAGGAATCACTTCAATATGTATTCCAATATTAATCGAAATATTTGAATCAATAAAATATTGGTATTCTATAGTATTAGTCAATTTTTGGAGGGGAGTAATATTAAAATGAATCAAACCTCATACCATTGAATGAAAAGATTGATCCTATATAATCATCTTCATGGAACGATATGACTACTTAGAGACTCCTCATTGATCCTTGATTCCTTATTGAGATTCCATAATCCAAAGAGTCGTGTTATTTTTATAATCCCCTTGGATAGCTTGATTCTATCAAAGAGTGTCATTATAATGATATATCTCTAGTGAAGTGCATATTTTTTTAAAAATTATGAGATATATCTCCATAAATATAATTTTGGTCCATATGATAAGAACACTGGATATGTCCTATATTATTATAGTCTTGATATTCTCTAGGTGGTACCATAAAATCTCACATAATATGTTCAATTGATCCACATTGGAAATAACTAGGATTACATTTTCGTAATGGTGGAATGTTAACCAATACAATGAATTGATTCATAGGTTCTCCACCACCAATGAAATAGTTTTTCCTATTCTAATTATTCTTGTCATTTGATATCCCAACTATTCCAATAATGATAAATATACTTCCTCTCATGGGATTTATAGAGGTAATTTTTTCTACTTCCATCACTCTGTTTACTATTTTTGTATTATTGCAATTCTTATTACAAGTATCAATAAAAGAATATCTGATTTCATCCCAGATTTAATGATGTTGGCCAAAAAGATTCACTTGTAGCAACAAATAAAGAAGATGACCATGTATATGAACTAATAGTCGTACTGTATCAGGGATATTTTCCCTTACTATTAGATGAATAATTATTTTGTTTCTGAAATTATGAATGAGTGAGGATGGAAATTTTTGTTGATTTTTTTTCAATGTATTACCATGTGATGCCTTGGTTGACATTATCTTGGAAAGAAAAATTCCATCATTGGTGTGGATGATCCACTAACATATTCTATTTTAACATGAAATTTAGCTCCTCCAATGTTCCCTAGAGTTGGAATATTCAATTTATCATATTCATCCTTATATACCAATTTCATGTTTTTAATTACACTTAATTTATATGAGGGTTCTACTTCTAAATATTTAAATGTGATACACTTGTGAAGGATAATCTTCTCAATTTCCTCGTTCAATAGATCTTATATCAAGCACAATTTTATGAAAAAGGATTTAAATTACTTATGGATAAGGTGTAAACACATTTTTTACAATCTCCTATTATTGATATCTATGATTTATTCCAATTTACATATTCAATAAGAAAGCCTTACTCTATTAAGTTGTTACTATTTAGAAGCAAATGTCATTGAAGATTAAAAATAACCAAAAGTAATAATAATTTGAAAAAAAATCCATGGAAAACTATTTTATATAGATTCATAAACCATAAATCATAAAATAAATTATTCATTATTAGTGGAAGCCTCGCTGATAATGTATTATATGAAACACTCATCAACTAAATCCAATGTGATGAGATGAAAACACATAAACTTTTCTTAAAATGTGGTTGTTCCCAAACCAACCTGGTAAATTTTTATCATCATAAAATTGTCATCTATATATTATTATAAAATATAATTAATTTTTTTACATTCCTATACTTTGTATCATCCCATTATATAACTTTCTTAACAAAACTAGTTCCATATTTAAAATTTCTCCCTCACCAATTAGCTTTGGAAATGACTGAGTTTCACTTACGTTAAATAAAATTCACAATACAATAAGGATGGAAACAAATGTGATCATATTAGGTGAACATTATAGAATGATATTTCTTTTAGAAATAAAAAATCCTAAAAATTATAATTTTAAAACCTCAATATGATGCATTAGCACTAGAAATATAGCTCAAAAGAAAATGGAATAGAATAACAATATCATTGTTAAAATATAATTAGAAACAACAACCATAAAAAAACAAAAGACAGAAATACTCAATGACACCAAAGTGAAATGGTTTGAAGAACCACAAAAATTATCTCTGACATTCAATAAATCATTCAATATATACAATATCATAATCTATCACTAAAAAAATATACATTTTCTTCTCCTATCTTTTAGTATACACTATCTTTAAATGCACCAATGTACCAAAGTAAGGGGAGAGTATTCACTCGGTGGGTAATCCATAGATTTTTAAAACACATTTCCAATGGAAAATTATCTGTAAGAACAATTAATAAAAAAAAATTAAATATTTAAATAGTTTATATAATTCTAAAAGTGAAACACATGACAAAAACTATAAACAATCTTATTAAAAATCATTCTAAATTATCATAGTCATTCCATTATTCATAAAAATTTACACACATTCATTAAAAAAAGATTGGTGTCACCATTAAAAGTGGTAATTCATCACAATAATCTATCCCACTTTGATGATGGTAATTCGTGACCACACTCCATCCCACAATGAACAAACACCAACCCAATTATTCAATATTTCAGGACAATATATTGTTTATAAATAACTCTTCATTTTGAATCATTTAATCAAACTAATTTATTGAATTAAAACCATCCCATTGTTTTAAAAGAATCATTTTAAAATTATAAATAAAGGGGGTTTCCAAATTTATTTTGTTTTCCCGTATTACCAAAACATGAACCAAAACAGTTTCCATAATGAAATAAAACAACGTTTTATTAAAAAACCCAATAAGATCCTCTAAATAAAACCAAGACTCTATGTTCTAATTTTTTTTTGGTGATATAGAATACAACAACCATTAAATGAATGGTGAAAATGAAGAACAACATTAAGAACATCTAAATCCAAGATCAGAACAAGTTCCCTTTAATAGATCTAACAATATCTCATCAAGTTTCTCATAAAATAACATTCATCAACCAATAAAATTATATATATATATATATATATTTGAGGAAGAGATAGGAAATAAATTTTTATATCTTGGATGATGAAATATGAATAAATACTATTTATGATTGATGACCTCACAGACACATTGATTTATCCAAATGTTATATCTAGATCAAAGGGAATCACTTTACGATCCTTGGAGTGAAGAGTTTGAGAAGCTAAGTGAATACGAGAATAATGAGGTTTATAGGGCATTAAACCACTTTAAAAAAAATCCAGATAATTTTTTTTATTTACATAGATATGTTTCTTGATTTAACAAACAATGTTCTAATTTTATTCATGCTATTCATGATCACATTGGATGACTCATAGCATGGCTACATGGTTTGTATAATCATGAACCAACCATGTAGTACTACTCTATTAATTCCACCCCCTCACATGTTTCTCTCAAATTTTATAAAAAATCCATCTTCTGACCATTTTTATCCCAATTTTTCCACCCATACACTTTCTCATTGCATGTTCATGGTTTGGGGAAACTACGCTCTAAACGTATAATAACCCAAGGAATCCAAACATTACATTCACATATTTATGGAGATATGTCACGAATTCTACACATTTGTCCCTCTAGAAAAGATTCTAAAAATTTCAAAAAAACCTATATACTCATTAAACAACCCTATGAATTATATAACCCAAAATTACACAAATCTTGGTAATAACACCTTAAACTGGTTGTCTTTTAATTTATTATAATTATTCTTCATTCCTTTCGTTGATTGTTGTATATATTGAATTTTTCATTATTAATTATTATTTTCTATCATTATTTGATTACATAATCTTATTAACTCTTTTTTTATAATTGATGTATCTTTTTTGACCATAAAATAAATATATAATTATCATTGTTTATACCTAAATTTATACATGAAATTACCTAGATAAGTATATACATTATACAATACTATGTTTTCTCATATTACTTTTTTTCTTTGTATTAGTCTCTGTAACTTTTTTCAAGTTTTAATTAAATTATATATTATATTATGGAATAAATTGGAAATTATGTGGTGTTGGGGTAATCATTTATCCTTTTAAAAAGTAATTTTGAATTTATTTCCACAAACACAACATTGATTCCCTATGATTGTAATTTCTTATCATAAAAATTTCTGTATAGTTACTTAAATGTGATTTTTCATTCCTAAATGGAAAAAAATTTCAATGTATAATTTATATAATGGATTAATAATGAAATTTTATAGAGTAATTAATTGGTGGAATCCTAAAATATGATTTTTCACCCCCTACATATGTATATTAGTGTTTAGATGGGATCGGTAGAAAATATATTTTATGATTCCATTCAAACTTCCTCATGATTATTTAACTCGAGTTATCATATATGCAATATTGATTATAAAAATTTGGTGGTTATCATGAGTCATAATTTTTTCATTGGTTGGTTATTTTATAATATTAAATACATCATGATATGTTCCTATAATTCCCACTTGATGAATTACCTTGTTACATTTTCATTGTATTACCCACAATAAGTATGATTTCAATGTAAATATTTTACTGTTTGAGTTACTATATTTAAACTAGTTTATACCTTTTCCTTTACTTTTTTGTAAGTCACTTATTCCATATTGATTGATATGATCATAAAAAAATTATATCCCCCAGAATGGCCAATGGATATACCCAAATTTATCATGGATAAGGGATATAACCATTTTTCGGTGGCACTTGGATGACATTAATGTGGAAAAATCCGATGAACAATATAAAAAATGAAATATATATATCCATTAGTAATACTCCTATATACATCCTTTTCAAACATACTCATGAATCCTACACAAATGTTCATACTCGAGGAAATATGTCTAAATTTCCATCGACATTCCCATGGAATGATATTACTATTACCATGGGCACTACTACCAGGTGAATAAGGAAAAAATCCACCAACAGTTTTCAATACTATATATCCTAATGGAAATCGGGAAGCCATACCACTCCACTAACACGTCTCTTTGAAATACATTTGTAAAATTTTTGTATACATATTTTTTTCATTGTGTATGGTGATTTAAAAATATATGTTATCGTTATTCTTACATAAATAAAAAAATTACATCATTTTCACCACCAATCACCACAGTTAAGACTCAATTGTGGATCTAGGCTATTCATGTCAACCTATATCCATGTCCACGTATCGATTGATGATAAAGACATTTTCACTCCCCCTTATGTCCATTATCATGTTAGGAAAATTGATACATGTATTTTCACATAAATTCCTATATAAAAAAATTTCCCGCATATTCCCATGAAAAAAGCCCACTATGGACACATTCGGGTCCCTACCATGGACATAATTGGATAGATAGAGCAGCTTTTATATTGGGTCAAGACCATCTATTTCATTACCCTCACAACTATATATCATATTAATAGTAATTATAGTTCAAATTATATATACACCATTTCTAATTTCTTGTAATTACATATTATTTTTAAATTATATTACAAATTTTAAATCACTAAATTTAGTTATTTTCTATTACCATGAAATGGATTCAAGACTCTAGTGATTTGGATGGAACTTTGGGCATTATAATGAGATAACCTAAGTGAAATCATAGACTATCATAGATTGGAACATTAAAATTTTCAATAATGACACTATTTTTATATGGAACGGTCTAGTAGATAGTGGATAAGATCATTGGAACTAAATTTGGTTATCATAATTAATTTCTTGATCATAACCAGATGTTTTAGGGAATAAGTTAACATATTTAGTGAGGGTGTCTTATTATATTTTAAACATATTTTTTTAAATATTTTGGTCATTTTTAATGCTAAATTTATATAATTTCGATCTAAATTATTATTATACATTTTGTTTCTATATTTTTCATGTTATGGTTTGTAAATTTCAGGAGAACATTACATGTGTAGTTATACTAAACAATCTATAAAACCATAAAAAGGAAACCAAAATGGTCATGGAATCCATATAGAAAAAATTTCATAGTTTTTAAATGGTGTAAACACTATTCATAGTCAAAAAACACTATGATATTTGGTTTATGACAACATTATTATTCTAAATTTTATATAATGTACTCTTTACATATTAATGATGAATTTAAAGTATTTTTACGACATTTTCATGATATTTAGATTAATAAGGTAAGATACATGATTTTTTAATTCATTTTCATCTAATGTTAAAAGTGATTTATGAAATTATTTTCATTTTCTATTATAATTTAAATAATTTCGTTGAAATATAGATAGAGTTTTCATTTAAAATTGATCAAAATAAGGGGGGTCAATGGATTTCAAAATAAAATGTGGTCTTAAATGAAAATGATGTTTCAAGATGTAAATTTTGAGTTCTCTTAAAAAATTTAATTTATTTTTTAATGATAATAATTTTGTTATAAATGTGAGAAGTTAATATATCATGATCCTCTAATGTTTAAGTTAAAATTTAAACTTTTTTTATTAGCGGTTCAAAATTTAATTATGTTATCAAATCAATTTTCTTTATTATTATAAATATCATGAAAATGTTTTCCAATTTTTCATTCACTTATTAAATGTGTCTTTAAATAATTATGAAATATTTTTTATCTTGAAACACTAATTTTTGTTTTAAAGATTCATTTTTTGTGCAATTGATCTTTTGTGATTATTCATTAGAATTATATTGGGTTTGTATCATCTAAATTGTAAGATCTTATATACAAATTTATTATGTATTATATAACTCCAAATAACATATTGATGATTGAGATAATATTAAACTCATGGAGTGTATCTTAATTTATCCTCTAAAATTTTTTAGATTTGGCCTCCTTAGAGTTGGACTCAACCTATAATCTAAATTGAGTGGTGGAGGAAAATTTTACTCAACTCCCAGACCATACTCAATAACTCTAAATTCCATTTTTTACGAATTTTACATGACATATTTTGTATAAGTAGTCAATGTGGAAAAAATAATGTAATATTATAATATTGGGTGACCTATTATGCACGGTTCTCCAATTATTTCCTGGTTGATAAAGAGAGTTATATTTTATCTAATGTAAGATGGTCCTAAGATAGAATGTTGGGTTAATTTGGGTATTTATTGTCATCTTTCTATCACTACTATTATGAATCTATTTATCATGTGATTCTAGGTTAGTAAAATAGGGATTTCTGTGAACATGTAGTATAAATAACTAAATACCTATCAGTAATAGATCCTTCAAAGGCTTCATATTGAAAAATATAATGTTATAAGGAGCCTATTTTAATTAAACATTTTAATATTATATAGATTTTTTGTTTTATAATTATTTTTATTGAAATAAATAGTGTATTGTTTATAATGTTTTATGGGATCATTTTATTTAATATTAATCTATTTTGGTCATTCTTATATTTTGTGATTTCTTCTTAGTTGTGAAACAATTCTTAAGCGGTTTTGAATAGTGATGGGAAAGTATATGATTCCCATAAATGGCCAAGATCATGGAAATGAGTCATAAATGGTAGAATAATTTTTTAATTATCATTCCTTGATTACCCAAATAATATTATATCTAGTCACCATAATACAATAGATTTGGACGTGTTATAATAAAGCTTTGCGGATGAAACGTTTATCAGTGAAATATTTCTCTCACCTAGGAGTATCAATATAAGATTAATGATAACCATTTTTAAACTTGGATAAAATAATAATTCAAGGAAAATTGAGATATAATTAATTGATAGAGGATGAATATGTTACATGGAAATCTACACATGATTCATGATGACATGTGCACAAAACAGTAAACACAAACAAATTTTACAAACTTTAATAGTACTACATCCATATGTGACATTAAAAATGAAATATAGAATTGATGGGTGAGGAAAATGTGTAGAAAATATCCAAATGGTAGATCATCTTTGTGATTTATCCAAAAAGTGAACTATGGAAATGACCTATTAATATATTATTCTTTCCATCTAGAATACTAAAATGGACCCATGTAAACATTATAATCAACGTGAAGCTAACTCCCATTCCTGAGTGATTTTCCTATATTAGGATCTTTGGAAATTGAGTTTTTTTGTTTCTAAAATGGGTCCCATATAAGGTCTGGTCATGAGATAACCAGTATGATCTCTCCAATACCATTAATAAAATTTCCTAAAATCATGTTTATCTAGAAATAGAATAAATCTATAATAATAGATAAATAGTGTTAAAAACATGATTGGCATTATTTAATGTTTAAAAATAAGAACTCAACTTAATAACTCCATATTTAGTGAAGGTCAATACAATTCATACAGGATTCAGGATAGAAAAGTGTTATAAGGAAACAATAATTGATTTCAGGTGAACCACCCATCCCACTTGGGGGAATCAGAATCATGTATAATAGAGTTAGTTAAATGAATACGTCAATTAAATTCCATTATTTGAGAAATGGGTATAATAGAGTAATATTATTGAGAACATATCCTATTTCATCAACCATATCAATAAAAAATATAAATTATGGAACGATTATATGAACGATAAATAGACCCCTTTCATTAATAATATACCATCCTCATTTATTTGTAGAATAACAACACCAGATAGCATAAATCATGTTAATAGATCATGTGAAATGAACCATGTAATATATCATAGGTGTGTTGGATTGTAAAATATATAATATGAAAACTTTGTATTTATATCATTTCACATATTCACATACAATGCATGATACATCTATTAACTATTAGATAAAAATATAAATAAATGAATGATACAAAATAGTGATCTGAAAATAAAACTTATATTAAAAAATCATACCAAGTTAATTATGAAATCTATTTAGATATAATTATTAATGGGAATATAGTTTGATTTAATTTAATTCACTAGGTCTTACAACATTATTATACCAACTAAAAAAATATGAGAGAGTTATGGAGTTTTTTCGTATGATTTAAATAAAAAAGAATTTAATTCTTGTCCATGGGAGATGATTTAGACATAACTAGAATCATAGGATCAACAAGGATGTAAAATTGATGTAGGGCTTTGACTATT
Source organism: Viscum album (assembly GCA_963277665.1). NCBI lineage: Eukaryota > Viridiplantae > Streptophyta > Magnoliopsida > Santalales > Viscaceae > Viscum > Viscum album. The sequence goes on from OY728156.1 coordinate 327,117,937, forward strand.
CATAAAAAAGAATAAGAAACCATAGAAGGAAATCAATGAAAACTCATGATATATCCCATGATTAATTTATAGTAAAACCAATCCAAAAGAACAGTAATGAATAATAATTCTTTAACCATCCCATGATTAAATGGAATTTAGTTTAGAACCTTTTTTAAAAAAAACTTTTAAATTATTTAGAGATTAAAAATATTCCTACCATAATGAGGAAGATGTTTTATGGTGACCAGAACAACTTATATCAATATTATTGGTTTTTTCATTCATGCTCAATAAGTGGTATATGAGATATTATGGGATAGTGTCTCGTCAAAAAAACTATTGGAACCGCTTTTTAGTGATAACATAAATTTATTTTTATGAAATTACATTAAAAATAATATTTCTTCATTAAAAAATTTACATTATGATTCCATTGGATTTGCAGAGGCACCTATCATAGATCTAGATATACATTTAGGAACCTATAAAAAAACCGTTATATGACCAATGGAATACTACATGTTTATTAATTGGAATTATACTACACTATTGAATTTCCCTCCCCTATTTAATTTCCATGAAATGTTCTCCAACCCTTGTTCATCCTCTTAAACCAACTAAATCAATCCTAAGTACACCATGAATATATGAAAAGATAATTTTAAAAATAAAACTCACATTTTTTTTTGATATTCATTACAGCCTCATGAATCCAAAGGAAACACTTAAAGAAGAGGTACTTATTTTATCAACTCTTTCAATGTTATTTTATTCTTCCACATTCCCTTTCTCAATTATTTCCATAACAAAATAATATCTTCAATATCTTCTAGATACATGGATTTTATTATAAATATGGTTCAACCAAGCTTATTATTATATCCATCATATGAATGATAATGTCACCATGTGTGCTTACGCTCAGCTTACCGTCTCATTGTCGTGGTGTAATTTTTTATTCAAACCTATGTTACATGGATGGATATAATGATGAGCAATATGAACATAAATAATGAAAATAACATGATAATTTCTATTTACAATAAATATACCAAAAAATCAACAACTTTTAATCAGTAAAGAAATGATATCATCGCTCGTGTGTACGTACGACTTACCGTCTCCACGACACGATGGAATTTATTTGTAGGTTTACTATTCAATGATGATTATAAAAATATATATTATTAATAAGTATGTAATATATGAAATAATAATGCTATTGGAGATATATATATATATATATATATTACATATATCTTGTTCAATTACTTCCGTTCAATACGATATGAAAATGGAAACAACATTTATGCATACGTATGGCCTACCGTCTCCATAACTGGTGTTTTCCATTTCATATATATATCTATTATACAAATTTATATTCTAAATATATATTATATATAAATTATTTTTTATTTCTGGATGTATTTAAATCATGATCTAAATGACACGATCAAGAATAACTAGTTAAAACTCATACGATAAAGAAAGTGATTATTACACGAAATATTAATTTAACATGGAAATTATTATTAAATGGGTAGTATAAAATTATAAAATAATAATATATGATAAAATAAATATGAATATGGATATGGTATAATTTAATAACATACTATGGTAATTATATATGAGGTGAAACGTACCCTCTACCAAAGGAAAGAGCAAGGAAAGGGTAAATTCTTTAATTTCAATATTATCCAAGATTTTTTATGTGTAAGTATTTTCAAGGAAATTATTATTATACATGTACAAGTTTCATAAATGAAATTTTAAAATGATTCTTTTAAGGTACAATTTAACTAAAACATCATTTTAAATATTTTAAATATTTAATCTTCTAAATTTTTTTCATTAATGCCCATGTTTTCAAAATGGTTTTAAGGATTTATTCATATGTACACGATTATTTTAAAATTTTAATTCCATTAAAATGTTTCAATGTTTTATTGGACACCTTGAATTTAAAATCTCTTTCAAATGACTTTCTTTATAAATATGTGCCATTTAAATTATTTCACTAAAAGGAATATTTCTCTCAAAATGTTTTACTGATCATTTTCAACTATGTCAACATGCTTTACTGGATATTATTCTATATTAAGGTTGATTTATTATAATACAATCACCATATTGAATAGAATGATTTATGATATGTTTGACTATGGATGTGCTATTTTTATACCCTTCATGGTTTATGGTTGATGTATTGAAATTTCGTATACTAGTTTTAATACGATTGTTTATGTTCTTTTTCAACATTTTCATATGAGGAATGTAGTGGACTTAATATATGATAGGTGGGGACCTATATAGCCCCTCGATGCATCAGTAGGTCTCATTAGATAAATTAATGTCTTGGCACAAGGCCTTGACAAAAAATTTATTTGAAGACTAGGCATGAGGCATTGACTATGTGGTAATGATATCCGGCGTTAGGCATCCCCTCAATATGAAATTAACTATTACATGGGATTATTAGACTAGTAGAATATCCCTATACATGTTTATATGGTAATTTTTGATTTATTATCTCCCTATTATATTCTTGCTTATGTTTAAAAATTATTATTTTTTTATTAAACATCTTTCCTAAAAGTTTATATCTTACACTAAATTATTTACCCTTACTGAGCACCTGAGATTACTCCGTTCTAATATTTTGTTTTCCCAGGATTCCATGAACTTTGTTATGTTTGATATGTATGGTTAAGATAAGGGAATAATGTCCTTCTAAATTGATTATTTATGTTGTTTTTTATGATTGAAATTGTAATGTAACATTCTTGTAAGTAATTTTTTTTTCCATGACTACAAATCTGATCGGTCCTTCAGGACTTGATTCTAGGTAATCATGCCCATTTATTAAAATAATTCTCCGACTATGGGATTCTAGGTTTGAGGTGTTACAGTTGGTATCAGATAATTTATTGTACAAACCCTAGTAACTAGATTTAGAAAAACTCTGATTCGATAACATTACCCAACGATATACATTGAGGATTAGTATAGATTAACTTCCTAGAATTTTGGTAATGTAGATATTTTGTGTATCTTCCAAGAAATACATCCATTTCTGGATAAGAGCTGGTAGATGTGGCTCTGGGACAGATATACCTAGAAGAAAAAACTCCGAGAAGGAATTTCTGGCTTGACCTGGGGGGTCCTGGTACATGACAATGGGCCTAGCTACCCTCTTGGTTACGAAACTCCTAGGAGACATGCATAGGATAATTCACATTTAATTTTCCATCCATTATGAAGGATTTAGAAGAAAATACTTTATATAAGAAATTTTTTGATGATTATATATTATATGCATAATCTTTTCAATTTACGTTTGGTATTTTACATGTCTGGAATTATGCATTTCGATTCATAAATTAACCTAGTGTATGGCATTGTTTAAAAATGGCACCCAGTAGAATGAATGAGAACACCAGTAATACACATGATCCAAAGTGTAAGAAGGGTCATATCATTCATGGTATTAAGCCAACATTTATAAGGTAAATAGTCTCCCATGTACTCTAATCATATTATGAAATAGTATCATGTGTTAATAAGATCATTAAAGAATTCACTAAGTCCTGTGGCCTTGATGGGATGAAAGGGAAGAAAAAGGTGGTAGAGAGAAAGATGGATAAAGGGAAGAGGGGAATGAAGTATTATCCCATATGTGATAACTGTGGAAAGAATCACCTTGGTAAATTCTTGAAGGTAATGGATGCTTGATATATGTGTGGTGAAAAAGGGAACCAAGTATGTGATTGTCAGGGTAATAAAAAAATTTCAAATGTATAATGCTTCATCTTCATGGAGTTGGGACATGTGGAGAATCAATTTCCAAATCATCAGAGTATGCCCCAAATGATACTATTGGATAATAATCATGTTATGAAGCTACCATAAAAGAATAGGAAGGAATATTTTTCTAATGTTGTTATCAATTATTTATTTCATTTGAGAGTTGTATCAATGATTTAAAGGTTATATGAATTATGTAAATAAATAAGGGTTGTACTACAACACTATTTCATTGAGGATTTGAGATTATATGGTTTAAAGAAAAGTGACTCCAAAGGAAGTTAATTTTTTTTTAAAATAGATGGTTGAAGAAAAGATAAAACTTAATATGGTTATGAAACTGAGGTTGTGATTTTGTAATAAGATATGGCAGATATGGATAAATTATATTCGATATTCTTTAGTACTTTGAATCTAATTAATTGTTTGTTTATTCCATTATTGTTAGATTTTACCACATTTTTTTATATAATTAGTATATCCAATATTCAATAAGGAATAAGATATAATGAATTTAATTAACAATGTTTCATGGTAATTTAGGGAGTTACTGTGTTTTAATAGAATACATGATGAAGGTATTCACAAGTTATTATGTGGCAAAAAGATCTTCATTATGTTTACCTTCCTTATAAATTGTGGACTGTGAGTTTGGAAAGATGTTTTTTGGATAAGTCTAAAGGTTTCAATAGATTAAGTTTGAAATTGGATACTATTGTTAAATATAAATCATTTCTAAATATTATTTTTGGATTGTTATCAAATGAACAGCCCGGAGGTTGGGAGACAATCCGTCGTGTCCAGAAAAGCCGTGAGAGATGAACCGACAACTGAAGGGCGACAAGGGTGAATCACCAACCAATGGCCTATGTGATGTCCTGTTTGGTATAATGTAGTTTTTCAACTAGTATGCCAAATTAATTATAAATTCATTATTTTTGTAACACTATAATATTGGGATATATAGAATATTTTTGAATTCTAATATATTTTGTTGCGAAAGATGAGTTTGTGGTAGAAATTAGTTAATGGATAAAACTCTACTTTTCAAGATTATTTCGTCATCTTATTCTATGAATAAATTAATTATTAAACATTAGGGAAGGGTTTTTAAACCCAAAAATGTGTATCTTAATAACCTATGTTTTTTTGAATTGATAATATTTTAAATCATCATAGATTTATGGCTTTGAGGCCCTCCATTTTAAACTTGTGGGTGATTGATGACCTCAATCACTCCCTATAAATTTCTACATTTTCCTCAAAATATGTGTCTCTAACTACCACCAATGTTCTTCTAATCGAGTTCATAATTTGGGGGTGAAATTTTCATTTACCTTTCCCAGTTATCAAGACAACATTTTATTAACCCAATTTCTGATGTGGGTTTTCGACAAAGATATTTTTCTATTTTTTACCTTTTATTTTCAAATAAAAATTTCAAATTTTGAGGATTCAATTTATTGAATGAGGGGAGAATGTAACACCCCATTATTTCATAGTACATTATTTCTTAAAAGTAATTCAATTACTTGCGCTACACGGATCAACGAGTTGGAGCGCACGACGACTTACCAAACTAGCCATTAAGAAAGCGGTTATGAATAGTATCAGCTAAATTTTGAATTTTATGTACTAAATATAATTTCAGAATCCATATTATGTTTTTATTAGACAAAATATTGGAAAAAAATTCATTTTTTATATGATATATTTATTTTAAAAAAAAAATCAATTTTATCACCTTTTAATGGAGAACCCTTTTTAAAACCAATATTTTACTCTATTATATATTCAATTTAATGATATTGATTTCTTCATTATAATTGGGACATAAAAATTTCATTTGGATAAATTTATGGTAGTTTTCAGATAACATTCATATTTTAAGGAATAGTTAATAATACAAAATTTTAATTGGAAACATCTTTTTAATCAAAATTATTTATAGTGTTAAATTATTAATTTGAATGGGTTGGAAGTATAATTAGATTATATTTTTATTATTTAATACAATTTAGGTCATTATAAGTAATTTGACATATAAATTTGACATTAAAACATGTCAATCATTTGATGGTTTTTACTTTATAAAAACCTGCTTTTTGGTTTTGACAACAAGAGTTAATTTTAAATTAATTAATAAAACTTCTAGGTTTTTAATTTGTTAAAATAGAATTCATTTTTTGAATTCGGAATATAAAAATTATCTTAGGGTAGTGTTTTTGTATTTTTCTGAAAACATTCAATTTTTGATGAATAGTGAAAAAATGTGTTATTGTTTAAAACCGACTTTTTATTTAAATAATTATTTATTTTTATATAAATTTATTTTAAGAAAAAATAGATATATAATACCTATATATGTTCAATGTAATTTTTTGGAGTCATTTTATAACAAAATTTGATTTATAAAATTTTATTGAACATTTTAACATCTTTTACCAACCTTCTAGGAACATTTTCAAATTTTTATTAAATGTAATTTTACTACTTCTATGAATATAATTTCAAAAATATGAGAGATAATTTTGAAATAAATAAGTAAAACTTAGTTTAATAAGATGAAAATAATATGTGGTGAATAAAAACTTATGACTTTTATTTACCATGGTTAAAAGTAAATTGGGTAATTAAAGTTAAAAAATGATATTATAATTACCCTAACACATGTCCTAATTTTATTGGATAAGTTTATTTTGTAAAAATCTTCTTCAGGAATAAATATAATCATTTTGGTCAATATGGATTAGATTAAGACATTTATTATTATTTTAGTTAAAGAAGGGTTAAAAGTGTTAAATTCAATGTTTAATAACTAAATCACTTTTAATATAGAGTTATTAATATGTTAAATTAGACTATAAATGTTCATTATAAATGTAAAAATATTTCCAAAAAAATGGTATCTTATTTTTAATGTTTAGAGAATAAATAATTAAATTTATTTATGACACAATGATGATGTAGTAATTACCTTATGAATAAAAGATTAAAATAATAGATATTATAAATATCTAAATAAATTTAAATTAAGACTTATGATGAAATAAAATAATTTTATAGGTTAAAATGAAATTTTTGGGTGTATTAAATATATTTTATTCTAAGTGAAAATGTTTTTATGTCTTTCACAAAAACAAAACAACAAATAGTATCAAAATTGACATAAATGAGTTTTTAAAACAAATAATATATTACTAATTGATATAATATTTCTAAAATACTAATGTTTTCTCAAATTACATATATAATATTATTTATGTCAATAAATAACCACTGGTGGTTTTCTATTCATTTTATTGAATGTTTATTAACCATTTATTATAATAATACAAGAGGACATGGTAAAAGTTATACTATTTAACAAAGAGATAAATCTAAAAGACGCGGTTAATATGATGACCTAAACATGTCTAAAACCTGTTGGTTGAAAGCATTTAAACCCATCTCCACATTATATTTGAAATAAATCACTTTGGAGCCATTATAAAAAGAAAATTATTTTATAATAAAATAATATCTCAAGCTTTTCCTAAAGTGACCCTCACCTCTCTTATAATATGGTACTTCACCTTCTCTCAAAATGACTCCTCCATATCTATTTGGCTCGGCCAAAACCTACACACAACTTCTACCAAATTCCCAAATTTTACCCTAGAGGCCTTCCCTTGAGCATAATGCCATCCTAAGGAGCATTTTTCTTCAAATCAAATGGAAACTCCCAATGGAGATGTAATTATTTTATAACCTCCTTCAAAGTTAATTTCTTCTTTGACTTTCTCATTCATTGTTATTTCCATACCAAAATAATAACTCCAGTACCTTATATATAATGTGATGTTATTATAAATATTGTACAACCATACTCATTATTCTATCTATCCTATGATTGAAAATGTCACAATGCGAGTGTACGTACGGCTTACCTTCTCCATGTCGTGGTGTGATTTTTTTTTAAACACTATGTTGATTGGATGGATATAATGATGATTGATATGTATATAAGTAATGAAATTAAAATTCTAATTTCACTGTAAAATTAATATACCATCTAATTCAAAACCTTATAATCATTAAGAAAATGATATCATCACTCGTGTGTATGTGCGATTTACCATCTCCACAACGTGATGAGATTCATTTCCAAGTTAACCATTAAAAAATGATAATAAAAATATATCTATTTAATAATTATAAAATATATGACATAATAATTCTACTAGATATAAATATATATATGAATGTATGTATTTATATATATCTTATTCACTTACATCCGTTTAATACGTTATGAAAACAGAAACTGTGTTTATGCCTATGTACGACCTACCGTCTCCATAAATGGTGTTTTCCATATCATATATCTAAATATTATACATATTTATATTCTAAATATATATTATATATAAATAATTTTTTATATTATCTAATTATTTAAATCATGAGATAAATGATATGATCAAGAATAACTAGTGAATTCACATATAATAAAGAAAAATATTTATCCCCTAAAATGTTAATTTAACATGGAAATCATTATTAATTGGGTAGTATAAAGTCATAAAATAATAAATTATAATATTATAAATATGAATATGGTCCTGGTCTAATTTAATAACATACTATGGTCATTATATAAATGGTTAAACGTACCCTCGATCCAAGGGAAGTGCAAGGTAAAGGTTAATTTCTCAATCTCATTACTATATGTGATTGTTTATGTGTAGGTATTTTATGGGACATATTTATTATCCATGTAAATGATTCATAATATAAATTTCAAAATGATTCTTTTAAGGTACTATTAAATTAAAACTAATTTTTAAATGATGTTAATATTTATTCCTCAAAATCTTTCTCATTAATTTCCATGTTTTCAAAATGTTTTTAAGGATTTATTTATATGGACATGATTGTTTTAAAATGTTAATTCCATTAAAAAGTTTAAAAGTGGTATGGAAAAAATTGATTCAAAAATATTTTTTAAATGGGTTCCTTTATAAATATGTGACTTTTAAATTATTTCACAAAAAATAAATTTCTCTCAAAAAGTTTTAATGATCATTTTCAACACTGTCAACATCATTTACTGGATATTATTATAGATTAAGTTTGATTTATAATAATACAATCATTCATATTTAATTGAATGAGTTAGGATATGTTTGACTATGGATGTGATATTTTTATATCCTTAATGGTGTATGGTTTAATTATTTACATTTGGTTTGCTAGTTTTAATACTAATTGTTATGTTATGTTTCGAAATTTTCATATGAGGAATGTATTGGGCACTGTACGTGACGGGTGGGGCTTGCTATAGCCCATCGATGCCTTCGTAGATCTCATGAGACCTATTTGTGTCTTGGAGCAAGGCCTTGAAAAAAAATTTATTTGTAGTCATGGCACGAGGCCTTGAATATGTGGTAATGATATCCAGCATTTGGCATTCCCTCAATATGAAATTAATTATTACATGTGATTATTTGACTAATAGAATATCCATGTGCATGTGTATATGGTAATTTTTTGTTTTATTTTCTTCAAATTATGTTCATTATTGTGTTTATAAGGGAATTTTTTTAGACATCTTTCCTTAAATGTGTATAGCTTGCACTCAATCATTTACCCTTACTAAGCATCTGAGCTCACCCCTTTCGTATGTTTTGTTTTCCTAGGATTCCAAGAAATATATTATGTTTGATATAAAGGGTTAAGTTATAGGAATAATAGGATTCTCAAGGGATTATTTTTGTTGTGTTTTATTTTTTAATGTGTAATGTAATGTTTATGTATGTAATCTATTTTGCAAGACTACAAAACTGATCGGTCCTTCGAGACCCAATTCCATATAATCATGCAAATATATTAAAAGTATACACCAGATTTGGGATTCTTGGGTCGGGGAATTACAGTTGGTATCAGATAATTTTAATACAAACCTTGGAAAATATATTTAGAAAAATTCTGATTAGATAACATTACTCAAAGACATAAATTGATGATTATTATAGTAGAACATCCATGAATTTAGGTAATGTAGATATTTTTATTATTTTCCAGGCAATACATCGATGTCTGGTTACTAGTAGGTACTGGAAGCTCTGGAATAGATGTACCTAAGAGTGAAAACTCCGATAAAGAGTTTCGGGCTAAACCCAGGGTGTCCGGGTACACTACAACATGTCTTGCTGCACTCTTGGTTACGACACTCTTGGGGAATATGATTTGGATAATTCAAATTTTATTTACCAGACATTATGATGTATTTAGAAGGAAATAATTCATCAAAGAAATTTATTTATGATTATATATTATATGCCTAATATTTTCATTTTATGTTATGTATTTTTCAATTTTTGAATTATGCATTTCGATTGATAAACTAACCTAGTGTATGGAATTATTTTGAAATGGCTCCTAGTATAAATAATGAGAACTCCAGCAATACGCACGATCCAAAGTGTGAATGATCATATATTTCATGGTATTAAGCCAACATTTAGAATGGAAATTTTCATCCATGTATTCTCATCATATGAAGAAATAGTATCATGTGTTAATAAGATAAGTAATGAAATATATGAGTCTTATGGCTTTGAAGGGAAGCAGGTGAAGAAAAGGATGGTAGAGAGAAAGATATATAAGGGAAAGAGGGGAAAGAAGGATTTTCCCATATGTGGTAATTGTGGAAACAATCACCATGGAAAATGCTTGAAGGTAATGGAAGTTTGTTATAAGTTTTGATAAAAAGGATAGCAAGTACATGATTACAAGGGTAAGAAAAATGTTTCAAATGTTAAACGCTTCATCTTCAACATGTTGTGACACTACACGAACCAAAGTCCAAATCATCAATGTATTCCTTAAATGATATTATTAGATATTAATAAAGTTATGATACTACCATAGATGAAGAGGAATGAGTAGTGTTCTTATAAAGTTATTAAATAATTATTTCATTTGATTGTAGTATCAATGATGAAATGGTTATATCAATTGTAGAAATAAATTAGGAATGTACTGTAGTACTATTTTATTGCTGGTTTGAGATTATGTTTTTCATAGAAAAGTGAACCAATAGCAAGTTAATTTTTTTTTAAAATACATGGTTGAAGGAAAGATAAACCATAATATGGTTTTGATACTGAGGTATTTATTTTGGAATAATATATGATTTATTTGGATAAGTTATATTTGATATTCTTGAGTACTTTGAATCTAATTAATTGTTTTTTTATTTGATTATTGTTGGATTTTACAACATTTTTTTACATAAAGAGTATATCTAGTATTCTATAAGGAAAAAAGGGAGCATGAATGTAATAAATATTGTTTTATTGTAACTAAGGGTGTTATTGTGTTTTAAAAGAATACATGATGCAGGTATTCAGATGTTATTACGTGGAAAAAAGATATTCATTTTGTTTACCTTCCTTATAAATGATGGATTGTGAGTTTCAACAGAACTATTTTGGATAAGTTTAAAGGTTGGAATAGAGTAAGATTTAAATTGGATAATATTGTAATGGTTAAATAATTTCAAAATATTATTTTGGGATTGTTATAAAAAGGACAAACTGGAGGTCAGGCGACAACCCATCACGTCCAACAAAAATGTGAGACTTGAACCCGAAACTGAAAGGTGACAAGGGAGAATCACCTAAAACTGATATAAGTGTTGTCCTGATCTGTATGTTGTAGTTTTTGTAAATATTATGACAAATGAATTATAAATTCATTATTTTTGAAACCCTATACGAATAGGATAAATATAATTTTTTTGAATTCTATTATCTTTTGGAGTGAAAGATAAGTTTGTGGTAGAAATTAGTTGAAAGATGAATCTATACTTTTCAAGTATATATTTTCCTCTTATTATATGAATATTTTAATTCTTAATATTTAGTGAAGGGATCTTAGAACCAAAAATGTTTTATCATAATACATTATGTTTTGTCTAACTGATGATATTTTAAATCATCATTGATTTATGGCTTTGAGGCCCTCAATTTGACAATTTTTTGTGATTGATGACCTCAATAACATCCTTTAAATATTTACATTTTCCATCTAAATATGTGTATCTAATTACCACCAATGTTATCCTAATCGAGATCATAATTTGGTGGTGAATGTAACATTTCCCTTTCCCTATTATTATGATTAAATTTTATTAACCAAATTTCGGATGTGGGTTTTCTACAAAGGTATTTTTCTATTTTTATCCTTTTCTTTTTTAAGTAAAATTTCAAAATGTGATGAATCAATTTATTTAAGGAGGGGAGAATGTATCACCCCATGATTTCACAGTACATTCTCTCTTAAATGTAATTCAATAACTTGTGCTACATGTAACACCGAGTTCGAGTGCACCCCAACTTACCAAACAAGTTGTTCAAAAATTGGTTATGAATAATATTAACTAAATTTTGAATTATATATACTACATATAATTTAATAAACTCTATCTTGTGTTTCTTAGAAATAATATAAGAACAAATTCTTTTTTTCAGATAAGTGAAGTATTTTAAAAAAAATACAATTTTACAGCATTTTAATGCTGAACTATTTTTAAAACCATTATTTGACACTTTTATATACTAAATTTAATGAAATTAAATTCTTATTTATATTTTTTAAATAAATATTTAGTTTGTATAGATTTTTGGTACTTTTCTAATAACATTTAGAATTTTATGAATAGTGAAAAATACAAAATTATAAATGATTTTTTTAATCGAATAAATTTATAGTGCTAAATTGTAAATTAGAATGGTTTGGAAGTATATGTAGATTATATTTTTTATTTAATACCATATATGCCATTATAATTCATTTCACATTTAAATTTGACATAAACATTTGTCAATTTTTGGATTATTTTTACTTTTTAAAAACCTTCCTTTTGGTTTTGGCAACATGAATTAATATCAAATTAATTAATGAATCTTATATGTTTTTAATTTTTAATAAAAAATTCATTTTTGAATTTGTAATATCAAAATTAGGTTAGGGTGATGTTTGGGTATTTTTCTAAAAATATTCATTTTTTGAAAAATAGTGAAAAACAATTTGTTATTGTTTAAAACCAACTATTTATTTAAATAATTAATTACATTATTTAAATTTATTTTATGTAAAAATTGATATATAATACATATATATGTTCAATTTAATTCATTGGAGTCATTTTATAATTTAATTAGACGTATAAAATTTTACTGAACGTTTTGACATCTTTTACCCACCTCTTAGGCACATTTTCAAATTAGCATACAAGTAAATTTTATAGCTTCTGTAAATTGAATTTCAAAAATACAAGAGACATGATTGACATCATTATGTTTAATGTGGTTCAATAAGATGAAAACTATATTTTGTTAATAGAAACTTTTGACTTTTATTTACCACGGTGAAAAGTAAATAGGGTAATTAAAGGTAAAAAATGATATTATAATTACGCTAACACATGTCCTACTTCTTTTGGATATGTGTATTTCGACCAAAATTAAACTTAGTTATAAAATATGATCATTTTGGTCAACTTGTATTAGATTAGAGAATTTATTATTATTTTATTTAAAGAAGAGTTAAAAGTGTAAAATTCAATGTTTAATAACAATGCCATTTTTAAAATATGCTTATACATAAGATAAATTAGACAATAAATTTTCATTATAAATATAAAATTATTTACTACATAATGGTATTTTATTTTTTATTTTTAGTCTTTAAATATTTAAATGTATTTATGACACCATGATGTTTCCGTAATTATGTTATTAATGAATGATTAAAATATTTGATTTTATAAAAATACAAATAAATTTAAATTGTGTCTTTTGATGAATTACACTAATTTATAGGTTAATATGATTTTTTAGGGTTGATTAAATAAATTTTATTCGAAGTTATAATGTTGTTATGACTTTCACAATAACAAAATACTAAATAGTGTTAAAATTGACATAAATGAGTTTCTAAAACAAATAGTATATTATTAATTGATATAAAATTCCTAAAAATATATGGTTTTCCAAAGGACTTATATAATATTATATACGTCAATAATGAACAACTTGGGGTTCACTATGATTTTTATAGTATGTTTATGAACCATTTATTATAATAATACAAGAGGACCTTATAAAAGGAAACTATTTAACTAAGAGATAAATCTAAAAGATTTTGTTAATATGGTGACCTAAACTTGTATAAAACCTATATGTTGAAAGGAAATAGACCCATCTCTATATTATCATTTAAATAATTCAATTTTGTTAAATTGGAAACTGAAAATGATTTTATAATGAAATAATATTTGAAACATTTCCTAAATTGACCGCCACCTCTCTTATAAAAAGGTATTATCCCTTCTCTCAAAACCACACCTCCATAACCATTTGGCTCAGCCAAACCCTGCCCATATATTCTTCTAACATCCCTCAATTAAAACTAGAGTTCTTCCCTTGAGAAAAAATCCAACCTAAGGATCCCTTTTTTCAAAAAAAAATTAAACACCTAAAGAAGAGATGATTATTTTATCACCTCTTTCAAAGCTCTTTTCTTCTACCACACTCTCATTATCTGTTATTTCCATCCTAAAATAATAACTCCAGAACCTTCTACATATTGTTATTTTTTTATTAATATGGTACATGTAACGCCCTAAGCATCCATGGTACGCTTCTCCTTGAATAATATAGTAGCGTGTGTTGTGCTCAAATTTAAGTTCTAACACACCAAAACCAATCAAACTAGCCGTTATGAATAGTAATAACGTCTTTTTAAAATTTTATAAATTTTATATTTCAAAATAAAATTCATTTTTTGATTCGGAATATCAACATATGCTTATGGAGAATTTTTGTTATTTTTTTGAAAACATTCAATTTTTGGTGAATAGTGAAAAAACACTTAGTTATAGTTAAAAACCAGATTTTAATTCAAATAATTATATATTTTATTTAATTTTTTTAAGTCAAAATAGATAAATAATACCTATATAGGTTAAATTTATTTCATTTTAGTTAGATTATAATAATTTTAGAGATATAAACATTTTATTGAACTTTTCACCGTCTTTTACCCACCTCCTAAGAGAATTTGAAAATTCACATGAAACATAATTTTACCGCTTCTGTGAGTGGAATTATAAAAATCCTAGAGACACGGTTGATATCAATAAGTAAAATTTGGTTCAATAAGATAAATTTTTTTTTGGTGAATAGTAAATGTTTTATTTTATTTACCACAGTTAAATGTAAAGAGTGTAATTAAGGGTAAAAATGATATTATTATTACAATAACACATGTACAAATTCTATTGGATAAGTATAATTCGACCAAAAAACCCTTAGGAATAAATTATGAAAATATTTGGTCCACATAGATTATATTAGGACATTTATTATTATTTAATTAAAAGAAAAGTTAAAAGAGTTAATGTCATCATTTAATAAATAAAACATTTATAATATAGGGATACACATAAGATAAATTTGGCTATAAAATTTCATTAAAAAGAAAAAAAATATTTCCTACATAATTTTATTTTATTTATATTTTTTAGACATTAAATAATTTAATTTATTGATGACACAATGACGTTGAATTAATTACATAATTAATTAAATATTAAAATAATTGATATTATAAATATCCAAATAAATGTAATTTGAGACTTTTTATAAATTACAGTAATTTTATTGGTTAATATGACATATTAGGGTCTTTTAGATGATATTTTTTCGAAGTAATAATGCTGTTATGAAATTAGAAAAAACAAAATACCAAATAGTGTCAAAATTGAAATAAAAGTGTTTTTAAAACAGATATTATATTATTAACTGATATTCTATTCCTAAAAATATAAGCTTCAGACAAAAGACTTATATAATGATAGGTGTATCTTTAATGAACCACTTGGGGTTCTCTTGGATGTATATAGTATGTTTATTAACCATATAATATAAAAATACAAAGAGACATGGTAAATGTCAAACTATTTAACTAAGAGTCAAATCTAAAAGATAAGGTTAATATAGTGACCCAAACCCATATAAAACCTATTGGTTGAATTTTTTTCAACCCATACCTACCGTTTCATTAAATAATCCACTTTGGAGGCATTAAAAACCGAAAATTATTTTATTATTAAATAATATTTCTAGCTTTTCTTAAGGTGCCCCCCACCCCTCTTATAAAAGGGAACTTCCCCTTCTCTAAAATTCACACCTTCAAATTAGTTTGGTTCTACCAATACCAACCCAAATACCCTCTAAACTATCCTCCCTTCATCCCAGTGTCCTTACTTCAGTCATAAAGCCAACCTATGGATCTCTTTTTATCAAATCAAAATGAAGAACCCGAAGAAGAGGTAAATATTTCATCACCTCTTTGAGGTTCCTTTCTTCTTCCACATCCCCTTTCATTGTGTTTTCCATTCTAAAATAAAAACTCCAATATCTTATATATACTGTGATGTTATTATAAATATGGTACAACCATATTCATTATTCTATCCATCCTTTAAATGACATGTCACCATACGTGCGTATGTAAGGCTTACCGTCTCCACGTCGTGGTGTAATTGTTATTCAACACATTATTATATGGATGGGTATAATAATGATGTGTAATTGATATAAATAACAAATATAACATTATAATGATTCTTTATATATGATATAACATTCAATTATATATTATTTTAATATCAAAAGAATGATATTGTCGATTGTGCGTACGTACGAATTACCGTCTCCATGATCACGATGGGATTCATTCCCCATCATTTCCATTCAGGACTAATTTTAATTTTATGATTACAAATAATGTTTAAAGACTTAATATAATCCTGGATATGAATAAGATACATCCCTTCCATAAAAATATGATTCACATAACAATTAATATAAAGTAAAAAAGAGTTCGTTAACACCCAAAATGACTATAATACTAAGATATTATTAAAAATGCAATGTTAGAAGATCATATATGATATCATATTAATGTATATGATTCTTATGTAATTTAATAACAATTATTTAACTATTATACAAGAGGTTAACCTACCTTTGACCATGTAAAAGTACAAGGTAAGGGTTAATTTCAAAATCTCTTTATTATCCGAGGTTGTTTTTACGTAAGTATCTAGTGGGACCTCTTTATCATCAACATCCAGGTTTGTTAAAAATGTTTTTCAAAACATTCTTACTTTTCTATAGACTATCATTTAAAGTCATTTATACCCATTTTTGACTTTTTATAAGTTTTTTATAAAGGAATCATTCAGTCATTTTCCAAAAAAGGTCATTTATAACATTTTCGACAAATTTATTCTAAGAATGTCTTTTTTTAACTTATAGGACGGGTGCGGCTATTTTCCGCCATTATAACATAATCAAATATTCCCTTACGAGCTTATAAGAATATTTTCAAAATAAATGTTTTTTTCATAATTATATGAATTATAAATGATTTCAAAATAGAAAGCGAAAATTCTCTAAAAAAGGTTTTGATTTCATCTATGTCATCATCCTTTGATGGATTTTAAGTTTATTTGAAGTTGATTTATTATGATACAATACTTCTATATTGTATTGAATGTTTTTTGAAATGTTTGATTGTGGATTTATTATTTCTATACCATTCATTTTTTATGGATAATGTACTGAAATTTCGTATGCTATTTTTAATATGAATGTTTAGGTTATGATTAATCCTTTTCATATGGGGAATGAATTAGACATAATATGTGATGTGTGGAGCCCTCTATAGCTATTAAATGCATCAGTATGTCTCATGAGACAAACTTGTGTCTTGGCACAAGGCCTTGACAAAATCTTATTTGTAGTCTAGGCACAAGGACTTGATTTTTGTGGTTATGAATGTCTGGAATTATGGATTCAATCATTATACAAGTGGTTATTGATATTTCATGTTATTATTTGACTAGTAGAATATCCATGTAAGTAAGTAAATGGAATTATTTGATTTTATCTTTTCCATATTATGCTGAAGTTCACGTTTAAAAGCCTTTTTTAGTCTCACACATTTCATTAAATGTTTATGATTATTTTTGAAGTTCCCACTGTATTGTTATCCTTACTGAGCATCTGAGCTCACCCCTTTATAAGGATTATTTTTCCCAGGATGCAAAAAAATTATATTATGAATGACCTGCAGGGATATTATATGGGATCTCATTGTTGTCTATAGAAAACATTTTGTTGTAGTTTTCTATTTTATGATGTAATGTAAACCATATAAAAGTATCTAGTACATCCATGGATACTAAACAAATCGGTCTTTCGAGACTTGATCTTTTGTGATCATGCCAATGATACGTAATAATGCACCAACTCTTGTCTTCTAGGGTCAGGGCATTATAGTTGGTATCATAGGATGTTTATTACAAACATTGGAATCTAGAAATAGATAAACTCTGATTAGAGCACATTACACTAAGATAGACATTGAGTATTAGTATAGAAGAAGTCCTTAGAATTTTGGTATTGTAGAAATTTTGTGATATTTCCAAGAAATACATCCCTTTCTGGATACAAGCATGTAGAGGTGGCTCTCGCACAAATGTACCTAGGGGTAAAACCCGAAAACACTACTTTTAGCTAGACTCAAATGGGAACTAGTGTACGACAACGGGCCTTGCTGCACTCTTGGTTACGACACTCCCAGGGGATATGCTTAGGATAATTCTTATTTTAATTACAAGACTTTATGAAGAGTTTATGAGTATATACTTCCTCAAAGAAAACATTTTTTATATGATTATGGATTATCTCCATAAACTGTTCAATTTATGTTAAGTGTTTCACAGGTTTTGAATTATGTATTTCAATTCATAAACTAATCTAGTTTATGCCTTTATTTAGAAATAGAACCTAGTGGAAGGAATGGAAACTAAATCAATGCATGCACTCCATGTAGGGATTTCCCTCATACTCAAAGATAATTATAGCGGAGCTGGTGTTGCAACTGGTGCTAATCAGCTAATCACCATACTGGGACAACTCACTCATGTTTTGAATAATAACCTTACCCATATGGAGCACCCTGATCCACAGTGTGGAGGATCAATGTTAGATCACTTCATAAGAAAACAACCACCAACATTCAATGGGGGTACAAATCCATTAGTAGCTATGAAAAGGATAAATTACTTAGAGAAAATATTCCATGACTTGGGGAGTAGTGAAAGGGAAAAAGTTGTCATTGAATTTTACCGCCTCACTAAAGATGCTGATCAAAGGTGGTCATTGATTCAAAACACAAAGTATGATGATGAAGAATCAAATATGAAATGAATGGATTTTAAAGAGCTTTTCTTTGAAAAATACATTCCTCATGACCATCGAGTAGATATGGAAAGGAAATTTCTGAGTCTGAGGTAAAAGGAGGATGAGAATGTCGCAATGCATGAGGCTAACTTTACAAGGTTAGCGATGCATGCTACAGATTATATACGTAACCCAAGAAGTAAGATTGATCGTTTCTTTGATTGGTTAAAACCATTTCTCTATCGAGAATTAGTCTCTAAATCCTTCTCATCATATGAAGATATTGTCTCATGTGCTATCAGGATCGGAAAATAATTCTCTATGTTTTATGACTTTAAAGAAAAGAAAGAAAAGAAGAGATCTGATGAACAATATGGAAATGGAAATAAGGGGAATAAGGGAAAAGTTGAATATCCATACTATAGTAAATGTGGGAAGATACAACTTGGTACTTTCTTTAAGGGAATTGGAGTCTGTTACAAGTGTGGTGAAAAAGGCCCCCAATCTCGTGATTGAAAGGGAAAGAATGATTTTGTCGAAGTTGAATGATACAATTTTAGAGAAAGGGGAATTATGAAAATAAAGGTTCTAAGCATTAGGGGAACTTACCTCAGAAAAGGACAAGGGATCAAGGCCAAGCTTATGTTATCACTCCTTCTGAGGTTGACGCTCCAAAAGATGTAGTGGAAGGTAATTTAATGGTTTCCTCACGTTCAGAAAATGATTTATTTGATTGTGGATCATCATATTGTTTCATATCTTCTTAGTTTTCTATGAAAAATAGATATTTACAATTTTATTTAACAAGGGAGTTGTCAGTCAAAACTCCTAAGAGAAGTATCATTACAATAATGTTTTTTGAATTAATCCTCGATATGAATTGGATTTTAAACAATGATGAAAAAATATATTGTAAGTAGAAGGAGGTTACTATTTTTGATGATGATGATAAAGACCACCTTATCATTAGAGCAGAATTGTCTCCAACTAATTCATATCTAGATCCTCCCCCAGTAACTCAACTGAATTAAATTATTGGGGAGGAAGGGAAGGAAATAACATTGGATGAGGAAAATAATGTTCAAATAAGGGATGTACCTATTGTTAATGAATATGATGATGTGTGTCTAGAAGATTTACTTAGACATCCTCCAGAAAGAGAAATTGATTTTTCCATGGATTTAATTCCTGGATCAAGGCCCACATCGAAGACCCCTTATAGAATGGCCACTATGGAATTAATGGAACTAATGAAACAACTAGAGTTATTGAGTAACAATGGATTTATTCTCCCTAGTGTTCCTCCATGGGGAGCACCTATCCTTTTTGTTAAGAAGAAAGATGGATACATGGGGTTGTGTATTAACTATAGGGAGATCAATGCTATATCAATAATGAATAAGCACCCCTACCTCACATTGATGATATTTTTGACCAACTTCATGGAGCTCAATACTTTCCAAAGATTGACCTTCGATCTGGATATCATCAGTTCTGTGTGAAGAAGGAAGACATTCTGAAAACAGCATTTCGAACTAGGTACGGGCATTACGAGTTTATAGTAATTCCTTTTGGATTGACTAATGCACCCTCTGTATTCATGGATCTAATGAATACTGTTTTCAAGGAATATCTTGATGAATTTGTAGTGGTATTTATTAATGATATCTTTGTATACTCCAAAATCAATGAAGATCATGAAATTCACTTGCACATTATCTTGAAGAATCTTAGAAGACATGAATTATATGGGATGTTTATAAAGTGTGAATTATGGCTTCATGAGATATCTTTTCTTGTGCATATTGTCTCTAAATATGGAATCTATGTTGATCCTTCTAAGACCAAGGCTATCCAAGAATGGCCAGCACCGATGAGTATAACTGAGCTACGCAGTTTTATTGATTTACCAGGTTATTATCGATGTTTTGTCCATAATTTTTCCTAGTTGGATAGCCCATTAACAAAGCTTACACAAAAAGGGGTTCAATTTGTTTAGACAAAAGATTGTGAATAATGTTTTGAAGAATTGAAGAGAATATTAGTCAATTTTCCTATCTAGCCTCTACCATCGAGGAATGATTGGTTTGTTATTTATAGTGATGCATCGAAAAATGGACTTGGGTGTGTCCTTATGCAGAATGATAGAGTTATTGCCTATGCATCACAAAAACTAAAAACTCCTGAGAAAAACTATCCTACTCATGATCTTGAGTTATCAGCTGTAATCTTTTCTTTGAAGATTTGGAGACAGTATCTCTATGGTAAAAAATGTGAGATTTATACTGATCACAAGAGTCTGAAGTATATTTTCTCATAGAAAGAACTCAACATGAGGCAAAGGATATGGCTTGAATTACTCAAGGATTATGATTGCATGACACACTACCACCCAGGGAAGGAAAATTAGGTGGCATATGCTTTGAGATGAAAAGATAATGGAGTTTTAACAAGATGGGAGTTGAAAAGGATCCTATATACATGGATCTAGTAAAGATGGATATGGGAATAACCATGGAAGGTGAAACATCAATAACTTTTCAAATGGTTTCCAAACCATCTTTACTCGAAAGGATAAAAATTTCTCAGGCTGGTGATGAGGAGTTTTAAAAGTATATTAAATTTGTGGATAATATGAGATTGAGTGACATAGTATATGAAGATGGAGTTATGAAATTTAGGAAAAGACTTTGTGTTCCCGATAAACCTGATCTAAAAAGGGAATTTTTGGATGATGATCATAGATCCAATTTCTATATACACCGTAGTCGCACCAAAATGTATAGTGATTCGAAAACACATTTTTGGTGGGACAACATGAAGAGTGAGATTACTGATTTTTTTCAAGAAGTATGGTTTTTCAACAAGTGAAATCTTGAAGGCAACAGCCTGGAGGAGTCTTGAAACCTCTTCTCATACCTGAGGGTAAATAGGATAATATTACGATTGACTTTTCCATGGGACTCCCAAGTACTCCTAGATGTAATGATGCAATATGGGTCATTATTGATTGTCTTACCAAGTCAGCACATTTTCTTTCTATAAGAGAAGATTAACCGCTTGAATGACTAGAAATACTATATATTAATAATGTTGTAATACTTCATGGAGTACCACTATTGATTGTTTCTGATCATGATCCCTTTTTTACATCAGGATTCTGGAAAAGTCTTCAGAAAGCCCTAAATACTGACCTTCATTTAAGCACTGCCTACCACCCCCAAACTGATGGTCAATCAGAAGGGACTATTCAAACCTTAGAAGAAATGTTGAGATCATGCTCAATTGACTTTCAACGTATGTTGGATCAATATTTTCCTATGGTAGAATTTTCCTATAACAATACCTTCCATTCAAGTATTCAGATGGCACCATATGAAGCGTTATACAAAAAAAGATGTCGCACACCAACCTTTTAGGATGATGTTTGTGAATGAAAACTGCTAGGATCAGAACTGATGGTGGGAAAGATGGAAAATATGAAGGTAATCCAAATCCACATCAAAGCAGTTCAGAGTAGGCAGAAGAGCTATGCCAATAAACAAAAGATGAATTTAGAATTTTAGGTAGGAGATCATGTTTTCTTGAAGGTATGTCCATGGAAGGGTGTTATACATTTTGGTAAGAAGGGGAAATTGAGTCTTAGGTACATAGGACCTTTCAAAATTATAGAACGAATTGGGGCTGTAGCTTACAGTTTTTCAATTCCACTAAGTCTCTCCAAAGTTCACGATATATTCCATGTATCACTGTTTAGAAAATACAGGCCTGATCCAACGCATATAATCACATATGAGAAATTATAACTAGAACCCGATTTGTCTTATTGATAAAAGCCTTTCAAGGTTCTTGATACAAGAGAACAAGTGTTGAGAAACCGGATGTTCCATCTGGTAAAAGATATATGGAGAAACCATAAGATGGAAGAGGCAATGTGGGAACGTGAGGAACTTATGATGATGAACCACCCGAGTCTTTTTACGCAGTAATACTCTAGAAATTTCAAGGACCAAATTATTTGAAGGATGGTAGAATGTAACACCCCATGATTCCATGGTATGCTTCTCTTGGAATATTACAGTAGCATGTATTGTATGCAAATTTAAGTTCTAACACACCACAACCAATCAAACATGCCATTATGAATAGTAATACCCACATTTTGAATTTTTATAAATATTATCTTTCAAAATGGACTTCATTTTTGGTTTTGGAATATCGAAATTATCGTAGTGTGTATTTTTTGTAATTTTCAGAAAAAATTCAATTTTTGACAAATAGTGAAAAAACACTGAATTATAGTTTAAAACCGAATTTTTATTTAAATAATTATTTATTTAATTTTATATTATTTTTGGTCAAAATAGATAAATAATACCTATATAAGTTCTGTAAAGACCCTTAAATTTCAAGGAAATTTTTTTTCATAAATTCATTGGGATTTTACAAGTATGTAGTTTCGGACGGCACCTGATTCCGAGGCCCGGTGTGCCCGGAATCAATTGCTGAAGTTTAGCTCAGGTACGTTCATTGAAAGAACGAGCAGGTTATTTCTAAATATTGAACCGGTTCTCAGAATCGAGATCTGAGGGTACCGATGAAACCGCATCATCGATAATTGCTTATGAAGACCTTTACTGGAGTTGTGTTTTCTTGAGAAGAGTTGGTAAAAATTGTGGATTAAGTATAAAGAGCAATAAAATTGGGTTACAATTTTATTTTCACTTATATGTGATTAAAATCCATGTGTGGGAGTTGGGGTGGGACCTACTAAAATCCTAACTCCTCTTGATAGGATATTAGTGAGGTGGGGCCCACACGATTCCCACCCCTTCAAATCCCCTATCACTTCTATCCCCTCCACCTTAGTTATGTAACACTTCCACTTTAATGCATGCCAACTAAACACCTAATTAATTTGAAAACGCATGTTTAATTAATTAGGTGAATTCAACTTTTGAAATTTTAAAAATGTTGGCATGTGTAAATAAAATAATCCAAAGCCTTATTTTATTTTGGTTTGTTGTGTTATATGGAGAATTGAGAGAAGGAGAGTTCTTTACATTGAAGAGCATCATCTTCCTCGTCGAAGAACGTGAAGAACTCTATCACGCCATTTCGTCTTCCCTCCACGTCAAAGAAAGGGAGACGCCGCTTCTTCCATGAACGTTCTTCATCGACCTATACGGAGCCTCACCTGCGACGCCGTATTCCGCGACGCTAGGTTCCTCAAACCTCTTTGACTTAGGGTTTGTTTTTACGTTCGAGATTGATTTGACATTCATCGTTAATTTCTTTTGGCCGCCTGTTATCAATATAACGGGAGGAGGTCAGACTGCACTAACATGGCCGAACCTCATCCCCTTTTGATGTTGATCACCGCCGTGGTTTGGAACGGAGGCAGTGCGATGCAACGACACCACGCAGAAATGAGGGAACTGCGGCTGGAGCCAGCCGCGGAGAAAGAGCGCGGCGTCGTCGCGCTGTGCCGGTGAAGTCAAGGGAAGCTGCAGCCAAGAGCAGGCAGCGACGGAAGGGCGCGTCACCATCGTGGTGCGCCGGAGCACCATGGAGGGCCGCGGCTTGGGCGGGCCATGGCAGAGGGGAGCGGCGCCGTCGCGCCGCGCTGGTCGGACAGGGGCCGCGACCTAAGGTCACGCCGGTGCAGAGGATGGAGGCCGGACTCCACCGTCCGCCAGCACATTGGAAGGCGGGACCACGCGGGGGTCCTGCAACGGCACACTGCCGGAAAATATGGTCAGCCGTTTTCTGGAAGACTGGGGGTCGTAACCCCCGGCAGGTGGCAAGGGCAGGCCCCCAAGAGGGGCCGCCGTTTCTCAATCAAGGGGGGCAGCGCCCCCCTGCATCCCACTCGGCCAATGGCCGAGCCGCCAGCCATGCGGGCCGGGACGAGACGCGAGCAACCGGGCCGGACCCGGACCCGGGTCGGGTCGACCCGGTTCGGGCCGACCCGGGGGGTATTGGGCCGGGTCGGACCGGGCCCAAACCCCCTGTTTTCAGACAGATCCGTCCAAACGCCAATATCTTGGGCTACAGACCTCCGATTAACGCACCGTCAGTTGCGTTGGGATCCTTGGATCGAGACGGTCGTTTCATTATATTACACTCAGGGTTTTGAAGAACATTTGGTATGGCTGGGTTAGTTCGAACACAAAATCAATCGGTCCCTCGGAGCAGAAATGCTTATAACTTGAGCTCCATACATCCGATTGTCGTGTCGTCAACTTTGTTGGATTCCTCTTAGTGAGATGGTTATTTTGAAATACTCTTCTCAAGGTTTGGATGCATCTGGAGTATGGTTGGGCTGGATTTAGCTTAAAAACGAACCAGGCCCCTCGAACGAAAAATCCAATAACTCTCAGACCGGGCGTCCGATTGACGCACCGTGTGTCGTGGTGAGTTCCTTTTAACGAGACAGAACATTGTGATACATCAACATAGGACTTCGTGACAGTTGATGTATCAACCCCCCTTGGCTCAAAGAGAGGACCCTCCTGGAATTGAGCGTGATGTGTGCGGGAACCCTAGAGCTAGCTGCTACTACGACGATGATGATGACTGGAATGAGATCCTACATGGGTTTGGCAGTGATGACAACTGTACTTGGATCCTTTGTGGGTTCGACAGTGATGACGACCGTACTGGGATCCTCCATGGGTTTGACGGCGATAACTACTGTTCTTGTATCCTATGTGGGTCCGACAGTATTTGACTCTGTACTTGTATCCTATGTGGGTCCGGCAGAGTACCTGGTCTTGTATCCTTTGTGGGTCGGATAGCTTAGCTGGACTTGTATCCTATGTGGGTCTGATAGCTTAAATGAATAAGTGGCTACATCTGATCATCCTTATCGCCTTACAAAGTGTTTACCTCTGTGAGTTGAGTCTTAAATTTCAATCATTATCTTCGATATGATTGACTTGCATTCCTATGTGGACTGGGACGTACTTTCCTGTGTGGATTGAGTTATACTTTCCTGTGTGGACCGGGTTGTACTTGAGCTCGTGATTTGGAGAAGAACTGGAATTGATGACTTAGGTATATGTATGCGCATATAACTAAGTAGTGTTAGTTAATACTTCTGTTCATATATTTCCTTTGTGGTTTATCTTTTTTGGATTACAGGAGACTTTCGGGAGTCTCGGGGTCCCTACTGAGTATCGTATACTCACCCCTGCACGGGCTACGCCCGCACTACGTTGTGTTGGGTGCAGACAATGGACATCACTGATCTTGGTTGAGGCTTGAGAGGCAGGATGGTACCTGGAGGTGGTCTATCAGGTTGGATGTACACGGAGAGGACGACCGGACTCGAGGAGCCGACGAGACTGTCTGTACTCACCCTTCAGGTGGGAGTTCTAGAGGACGACATGGTGGTTTCTGCTTACTTTTTTGTTGTTATACATTCCTTTCAGTTGTACTGCACTTTTAGTTGGGTTTTTATACTGGCCCATCTGCATTCCAGCATTTACTTGTGTACAAAATTTACTTAGTGTTTACTTCACTTTGCCTACTCTGTGGTGATTTTTTGTTTTATAAAGGAAATGCCTTTCCTTTTTTCCGGATTTATTCCTTTGGTGCTAGTCGCAATCCCTTGGCCTATGGAAGGCGGGCTTGAGGTAGTCATGGAACGGGCCCCGAGGATGGGTTGGTACAAATTGGTATCATAGGAGTTTGGTTCTACCGCAGAACTCAGGACTCTGATCATTCTTCTATGTGAAGCAATAGTGTTAATGGTATTAAGTGTGGTTATCTGTCCAGGGAGTCCAGTGTTGGTGCAGCGGCTGACATATCCATACACCAGGACCCTGACTTCTGATTTCCGACTCAATGCACGAAAACATGGTTTGCATTTGTGTTTCAATGTTTTCTTTGTGATTATGTGTGTCATATCACCAGGTATACTGTACTGACCATGGCGCACCTGTTTCTTTTCAAGATGGCCCCACAATGGCAGCCAGCTAGGGTTCCGAGCGTTGTACGAGATGGCAGCCCACCGAGCGACGAGGCCTCGGTGCAGGGCCCCATTACAGTGGAGGCACTGGCGGTACCTCTACCCGCCGAGCCACTGATGCCACCAGCCCCAGCAGCTGAGAGTGCATGTCGCCTTAATGCACTGCACGAGTTTCAGCGTTAGAGACCGCCTAGGTTCCACATGGAGACAACCCCTTAGGCAGCCGAGGATTGGCTAGATGTTGTTGTTCGAGTTTTCAGATTAGTAGGGACTCCAGAAGACCTCATTTTGATCCTTGCAGCGATTCTCCTGCACACTGTAGCAGGTAGATGGTGGAGCTTGATGCTCCAGGTGCACGAAGAGGCATCTATTCTTTGGACGGACTTCGATATCCTCTTCCGCTCAGTGTTATTTCCAGCCACCCTCCGTGCGGTGCGTAATCATGAGCTACTACAGTTGCGGCAGTGCAGCCTAACTGTGGCCTAGTACTCGGTGAGGTTTACCGATCTCTCACGCTATTCCATGGACATGGTATGAGACCCATTCTTCCAGGCCTGGACCTTCGAGTAGGGACTGAGGCATGAGATCAGGGCATCGATGATCTCCCTTAGCATTCCGACATAGGCAGGAGTACTAGAGTGATACCTTCTTGTCGAGAGCTTTCTTGCTGAGCCTACACCAGTAGCAAGACCTACCGCAGGGTGGTACGTAGCGGAGTCTTCTGCAGCTTGAAGTCGACGGATGTCACAGGGGTCCAAGAAGACCAGACCATCAGGTGGGCGACCTGAGGATACTGGCTCAGAGGTGCGGGGAACACGGCGCAGAGCCAGCCTTACGAGAAGGAGACAGTGCTATGCATGTGGCGAGCAGGGCCACATGGCTCGTGACTGCCCGACCCGCCATGCAGAGGAGCAGAAGATGGTTGAGGTACCACCCAGGTCGTGGCAGAGGTTCGGCCATGGTGGTCCACATGGAGCAGGCGGACGAGGAAGAATTGCTAGCCGAGCGGCAGGTGGTGGACGACATTTTGAGGATCTACCACCACCACCAGGAGGTCCACCCCGACCACAGGGAGCTTGCGGACAGAGGAAGGCTCAGCTTCAGGTAGTGGAGGCCTACGACCACGGAGCACCAGAGATGATTCGACGTACTATCTATGACTACTCCACCCTTGTTGCAGTTTGTATAGACACAGGAGAAAGTCATTCATTCATTGCTGCTACCCTTGTTCGGAACTCGGAGATTCCGACGGATCCGTTGTCTTGATCCTTACGGCTAGAGACTCTTACGGGAGCAGACTCAAAGATTATGCACTGGTGTCGGCAGTGTGAGCTTACTCTAGGAGATGAGAGCTTCAGCTCGGATCTTCTTATAGAAACATCGAGGCCTTACGGTGTCATCTTGGTCATGGATTGGTTATCTACGAGCCATGCTCAGATCGACTATATTAGGCGCAAGGTGCGGTTTGTCTGCACCGATGGGAGCAGGTTCACCATCCCCGACAAGAAGGGAGCCTTTGCAGCATAGGACAGACTCACATAGAGGAGAGGACAACTGATCACTCATCAGTTGGCTAGTCTTATCCTAGAAGCAGTTGGTGTGAGGAGTCCAAGTTTTCCTGTTGTGGTGGATCAATATGTGGACGTTTTTTCTGACAACATTCCAGGACATCCTCCTCGCAGAGAGGTAGACTTCTACATTGACCTTTACCCCAGGACAACCCCGATATCTACTCCAGCATATCAGATGGATCTCGCTGAGTTCCGAGAGATATGGGTATAGCTGGAGGACTTGTAGGGCAAGGGATTCATTCGACCCAGTGTTTCACCCTAGGCTTCCCCGATTTTGTTCGCCAAGAAGGTGGACGGGAGCTTGAGACTATGTATCGATTACCGTCACCTGAACTAGGTGACCGTGAAGAAAATGTATCCACTTCCGAGGACTGACGACCTCTTTGATCAACTCAAGGGAGCATGGTGGTTCTTGATGATAGACCGCAGGTCAGGCTATCATCAGCTCAGAGTTCAAGATGAGGATGTGGAGAAGACGGATTTCAGGTGTTGGTATGGCCACTATGAGTTCTTGGTTATGCCTTTCGGCATAACCAATGCTCCAGAAGTGTTCATGAGTCTCATGAACATGATCTTCCAGCCTTACCTCGATCGATTTGTCTTAGTCTTCATCGATGACATATTGATCTTGACTACTGAGGTGGGGCACGCCTACAACATGCGGGTTGTGATGGACACACCCCGAGAGCACCAGCATTATGTTAATCTCTAGAAGTGTCAGTTCTGGATTCGAGAGGTCCACTTATTGGGACATGTCATCTCTGAGGTGGGAGTTGCGGTGGATTCTGCGAAGATCGAGGCAGTTCTTGCTTAGGAGCTACCCAGGAGCGTGAAAGAGGTGCGAAGTTTACTAGGTCTGGCTGGGTACTATTGGAGATTTGTGCCAGACTTCTCTAGTTTTGCAGCACCGCTTTCAGCTTTGATGAAGAAGGTTAAACCCTTCATGTGGTTAGATAGATGTTAGCAGAGCTTCCAGGAGCTGAGACAGAGATTGACCAGTGCACCCATCTTGAGGATACCGGAGGAGGGAGTGGGGTATGTTGTTTACTGCAATGCATCAGGGACTGGACTCAGGTGTGTCCTGATGCAGGAGTGAGCAGTGATCGCCTATGGATCACGATAGTTTAGGTAGCACGAGCAGAACTATGCTACCCATGACTTGGAGTTAGGAGCAGTGGTCTTTGCTCTGAGGATGTGGCGGCACTATCTAATGGGTGAGCACTTTATAGTCTACTCTGACCACCAGAGTCTCAGGTACATCTTCTCGCAGAAGGACCTGAACCTAAGATAATAGCGATGGCTCGAGTTCCTCCAGAACTATGAAATTGAGATATTCTATACTCCAGGAAAGGGAATCGTAGTAGTCGATGCTCACAACAGGAGGACAGGCATTCAACTTCTTGGAGAGGAGACATAGAAGTTAGCCGTGTTGCAAATATACTTCGTGGATAGAGATGGGGTAGCCTTTCTAGATTCGCTCATAGTCACACCATCACTTCTTCAGCGAGTCAGAGAGGCACAGCATGGGGACGTTGACTATGAGACGCATTGTGCACAGAAATTCTCTGGATAGGCAGCTGATGACTTCTCTATATGATGATATCACATCGTCCTTTTCAAAGGACGTACCATGGTACCAGCTGCTTTGTAGGATGAGGTGATAAGGGAGTTTTATACTTCCCCTTTGGCGGTACATCCAGGGGTAGTGAAGATGTACCAGGATCTCAGACGACAGCACTGGTGGCCGGGTATGAAGAAAGTTGTGGCAGAGTTCATTTCTTGATGCCTCACCTGCCAGCAGGTGATGGCAGAGCACCAGGTACTAGTAGGCTTAGTACAGCCCTTGGAGTTCCTGGAGTGGAAGTGGGATGAGATATCTATGGATTTCGTGACTGGAGTTCCACATACTTCTAGAGGACATGACTCCATTTGGGTGATCGTCGACCGACTCACCATGCCGGCCCACTTCTTACCTAGCAGAGAGCAGGGATCAGTGGAGATCTTGGGATTCCTCTATGTTCAGGAGACCGTGCGACTTCATGGTGTACCATTATCTATCTTCTACGATCGAGATGCTCGCTTTACTTCCTAGGTTTGGAAGGGGCTGCAAAAGGCATTCGGGATGTAGCTAGGCCTGAGCACCACTTTTCACCCTCTAAAGGATGGTCAGACGAAGAGGACCATTCAGACTATTGAGGACATTCTCCGTGCATGTGTCCTTAGCATTGGTCATAGTTGGGAGGATCACCTACCATTGGTGGAGTTTTCGTACAACAAAAGCTACAACTCCACCATCGGGATGGAACCATACAAGGCATTGTACGACCGACCTTGCAGATTACCTCTGTGGTGGATAGACCCTGGGGAGTCAGCACTTGTGGGACCAGAGATGGTCCAGGGCATGACAGAGAAGGATCAGGTCATCCAGGATCGGATGAGGACAGCTCAGAGCCAACAGAAGACTTATGCTGATAGGAGGCGGAGACCACTATAGTTCGAGGATGGAGACCACATTTTCTTACGGGTCTCACCTCGACATGGATTACAGAGATTTGATCGGGGCGGCAAGTTGTCTACGTGCTTCATCGGACCATTATAGGTTCTTAGTGGGATATGCGAGGTGGATTATCACCAGGGGAGTCAGCACTTGTGGGACCAGAGATGGTCGAGGCCATGACAGAGAAGGATCAGGTCATCCAGGATCAGATGAGGGCAGCTCAGAGCCAACATAAGACTTATGCTGATAGGAAGCGGAGACCACTACAGTTCGAGGATGGAGACCATGTTTTCTTATGGGTCTTACCTCGGCGTGGATTACAAAGATTTGGTCGGGGCGGCAAGTTGTCTATGTGCTTCATCAGACCATTCCAGGTTTTCAGTGGGATAGGGGAGGTGGCTTATCACCTAGATCTTCCACCTCAGTTGCACCGGGTGAATGACAGCTTCCACATATCTCAGCTGAGGAGATACGTGCATGAATCGACGCATATCATCGACTATGGGGAGATAGACATCGATGACGGGGCGACTTTTGCGGAGGTCCCAGTGGAGATGGAGGATCGACAGGAGCGGGTCCTATGTGGATGGTCGATACCTCTACTATGCATCAGGTGGCATCACGGGAACCTCCAGAAGAGCACATGGGAGTGGGAGGCTCAGATGCGTGCTCAGTACCCTCTTTTTTCCCTAGTTTGTGATGTATCTTTACGGGGATGTAAATCCCTGAGGTGGGAGTAATTTAAAGACCCTTAAATTTCAAGGAAATTTTTTTTCTTAAATTCGTTGGGATTTTACGAGTACGCAGTTTCTGACAGCACTTCATTCCGAGGCCTGGTGTGCCCTGAATCAATTTCTGAAGTTTAGCTCGGGTACGTTCAGTGAACGAACAAGAGGGTTATTTCTAACATTTGAACCGGTACTCAGAATCGAGATCTGAGGGCACCGATTAAACTGTAGTGTCAGTAATTTCTTAAGAAGACCTTAGCTGGAGTTGCGTTTTCTCGGTAAGAGTTGTTAAATTTTTTGGATTAAGTATAAAAAGAAATAAAATTGTGTTACAATTTTATTTTACTTATAAGTGGTTAAACCCCATGTGTGGGTGTTGGGGTGGAACCCACTAAAATTCTAACTCCTCTTGATAGGATATTAGTGATTTGGGCCCACACAAGACCCACACTTTCAAATCCCCTAACACTTCTAACCCCCTCCACATGAGTTATGTAACTCTTCCACTTTAATGCATGCCAACTTAACACCTAATTAATTTGACAACACAAGTTTAATTAATTAGGTCAATTCAACTTTTGAAATTTTAATAATGTTGGAATGTTTAAAAAAAATAAGGCAAAGACTTATTTTATTTTGGGTTGTTGTGTTGTGTG
The DNA here is from genome assembly GCA_963277665.1 of Viscum album. Lineage (NCBI taxonomy): Eukaryota > Viridiplantae > Streptophyta > Magnoliopsida > Santalales > Viscaceae > Viscum > Viscum album. The sequence goes on from OY728156.1 coordinate 327,150,464, forward strand.
GAGAATTGAGAGAAGGAGAGTTGTTTACTTTGAAGAACTTCATCTTCCTCGTTGAAGAATGCGAAGAACATTGTCATGCCATTCCATCTTCCCTCTGCATCAAAGAAAGGGAGACGTTGTTTCTTCAACAGACGTTCTCTATAGACATATGCGGGCCCTCACCCCGTGACGCCTTATTCCACGATGCTAGCTTCGTCGAGCTTCTTTGAGGTAGGGGTTGTTTTTACGTTCAAGATTGATTTGACATTCATCGTTAATTTTTTAGGATGTCTTCTATCAATATAACGGGAGGAGGTCGGATAGCACAAACACAGATTAACCTCCTCTCCTTTTGATGTTGATCACTGTCGTGGTTTGGAATGGAGGTGGCACAGTTCAACGACACCGCGCGGAAACGAGGTAACCACAGCCAGAGCGGAACGCGGCGAAAGAGCGTGGTGCGGTCGCGCTGTGCCGATGAAGCCAAAGGAAGGCACAGCCAAGACTGGGACACAGAAGAGGGGCGCGGCGCCGGAGCTCCATGGAGGGCCGCGGCCGGGGCGGGCCGCGGCACCGTTCGGATAGGTGTCGTGGCCTAAGGCCACGGCGGTGCAGAGGAAGGCGGCCGGACTCCAATAGACGCCAGCGCATCGGAAGGCAGGACCCGCGGGGGTACCGCGGCGGCACACTGACTGGCCAATACGGCTGATTGTTTTCTAGAAGTCCGGGGGTCGTATCCCCCGTCATGTGGCAAGGGAGGACCCCCTAAGAGGGGTCGCTGTTCCTCAATCAAGGGGGGCAGCACCCCCCGCATCCCGCTCGGCAGAAGGCCGAGCCACCGGCCACGCGGGCCTGGCCGGGACGCCCATGCCGGGCCGGACCCACGCGATGTGCTGAGCCGCGCCGGCCGGGCCAAGCCGCGCCCAACCGAGCTGGACCCAGACCCAGGTCGGGTTGACCCAGTTCGGGCCGACCCAGTGGGTATTGGGTCGGGTCGGACCGGGCCTAAACCACCTGTTTTCGGACAGATCCGTCCAAATTCCCATATCACGAGCTATAAACCTCCGATCGACGCACCGTCAGTTGTGTTGGGATCCTTTGATCGAGACGGTCGTTTCGATATATTACACATAGGGTTTCGGAGTTTCAGGACCCATCCTTGGGACCCATGCGATTACTACCCCAAGCCCGCCTCCCATAGGCCATGGGCTGGCGACCCGCACCAAGGCGTAAATCCCGACAAAAGGGGAAGGCATTGCCATTATAAAGTAAAAAAAACACCACATAGTAAGAAATAATAAGTAAGCACTAAGTAAAACTAGGTACAAAAGTAGTGTGGAAATGTTAGTGGGCCAGAATACAAACCCAAAATGAAAGTAAGGTACAACTGAAGTGAAGTACAGCAACTGAAAGTAAAGCAGCAATGTCGAGCTATCAACTGGAAGTCCCACCTGAAGGGTGGGTACAGATAGCTACCTCAGCTCCTCGGGTCCAGTCGTCCGCTCCATGTACGTCCCGCCCAGTGGTCCACCTCCAGGTACCGACTTTCTCCACAAGCCTCAACCATGATCAGCTTTGTCCATCGTCTGCATCAAACACAACGTAGTGCAGGCATAGCCCATGCAGGGGTGAGTATACGCTACTCAGTAGGGACCCCGAGACCCCCGAAGGTCTCCCAGAATCCAAAAAAAGATAATCCACAAAGGAAAGATACAATCAAGAAGTAACATCCAACACTACTTAGATATATGCCCATACATATACCTAAGTCATCAATTGCAGTTCGGCTCCAACATCCGAGCCATAGTTCGATCACGTCCACATAGGAGTACAACCCAAACCACACAGGATAGTAAGTCAATCATATCAAAGATATTAATTTAATTCAAGACTCATCTCACACAGGTATACTTCTTCAGTGATAGAGATGATTAGATATAGCCGTTGATTCATCTTTGTTGGGACCCACGTAGGATACCAATCCAGCCAAGCTGCCAAACCCACATAGGATTTCAGTGTAGTCTTCATTCCCATCGAACCCACGGTGTATTTCAGTATGGTCTTCATCACTGCCAAACCCACATAGGATTTCAGTGCAGTCTTCATTGCTGTCGAACCCACATAGGATTTCAGTACAGCCTTTATCACTGGCGAACCCACATAGGATTTCAGTGCAGTCTTCATCGCCGTCAAACCCACATAGGATTTCAGTACGGTCTTCATCACTGCCGACCCCACATATGATTTCAGTGCAGTCTTCATCACCGTCGAACCCACATATGATTTCAGTACGGTCTTCACCACTGCTGAACCCACATTGGATTTCAGTGTAGTCGCCACAGTCGCAGTCGCAGCTAGCTCTAGGGTTCCCGCATACAGCATGCTCATTTCTGGGAGGGTCTGCTCCATGAGCCAAGGGGTCAATACATCAACTGACATGTAGTCCAGAGTTGATGTATCTCAATGTTCCGTCTTGACAAGAGGAACTCAACGTGACAGACGGCGCGTCAATCAGACGCCCGGTCTGAGAGTTATTGGCTTTTTCGTTCCAGGGTCCCGGTTGGTTTCTAAGTCAAAACCAACCCGACCACACTCCAACTACAACCAAACCTTGAGAGTAGTAATCCAAAAGGTCCTTCTCACTAAGAGGAATCCAAAAAAGTCGACGACACGTCAATCGGACGTCTGGAGCTCAAGTTATAAGCGTTTCCACTCCGAGGGCCCGGCTAGTTTCGTGTTCAAACCAACCCGGCCATACCCAAAGTTCTCCGAAACCTTGAGTGTAATATACTGAAACGACCGTCTCGATCCAAGGATCGCATCACAACTGACGGTGTGTCGATCGGGGGTCCGTAGACCATGTTACGGGCGTTTGAACAAACCTATCCGAGAAAAGGGGGTTTTGGGCTCGGACCGACCCGGCCCAAGACCCCCTGGGTCGGCCCGAACCGGGTCCGGGTCTGGCCCATTAGGGAGCGGCCTGTCCCGGTGGGAACGGCCACGCCTGGCCTGGGTGGCCGGTGGCCTGGCGCGCTCGCGTGGCGAGCTCGGCCAGCGCCGAGCTGGGCGGAACAGGGGGGCGCACTGCCCCCCTGATTGAGAAACTGCGACGCCCACGTGGGGGGCCGCTCCTTCGGCCAGCTGGGGGTTATGACCCCTGGTTTCTTGGAATCTGTCCGGCCTGGTCCGGCCGCAGGTGCTGCTGCCGCGGGACCGCCGGGGTCTCGCCCCTCCGAGGTGCCGGCGACCGACGGTTTCGGCCGCCCTGCCTTGCACCACCGTGGCTTCGACCCGCGGCCTAGTCCGACCGGCACGAAGCAACGGCACCGCGTCCCTCCGCCGCGGTGCCGCTCCGGCTAAGGTGTCTTTGTGGTTCACCGGTACGGCCCGACGGTGCCACACCCCTTCGCTGCGACCCGACTCCGATCGCGGGTTCGTTTGGCCTCAACGGCGCCGCGCAATGGCGCCACAGATCTCTGCCACATTTCCCCATGTTTCCACATGGTGCCATTGCACCACGCCGCCTTCTATCTAATGGAAACAAAAACAATCATCAAAGGGGGAGGAGGATCGGCCCTGTTCATGCGGTCTGACCTCCTCCCATTATTACGATAACAGGTGCCCCAAATAGAAGTCGATGAACGAAAAATGAATAATTCACGGGCAAAAACAATTAACCCCTACCTCAAGCATTGTTGAACGAAGGATCGTTGTGGGGAAGGGATGTCGCGGAAGACAGCATCGCGGAAGGAGTATCGTCAGCGTCGCGGTACACGGCATCGCGTCGTCGATCTCCAGGGAACTAGCGTTCTTTATCGTCTTCCGTCGGAGGTCAGCATTCTTCGCCGTTCCTCGCATTCTCCAACGAGGAAAATGAAGATTCAAAGGGTTTGAGCAATTCCTCTCCCAATCCCTCTCGCACAATGAAACAACAATTATAAAATAAGGTGTTTCCATATTTTCTTACTCATTCCATCTGTTTTTGAAACTCAAAATTAAATCATGATTTAATTATCTAGAGTTGACCAAATAATGACGCGTTTAGTAATCCAATTAAATGCGGGAGTTGACTTGGCATTTAAGAAAGGGGGGGGGGTGTGGGTGAGTTACCAAATTAAATGCACGTGGGAGGTAAAAAGGAAATAAAGGGGGTGTGGCTCGTGTGGGCCCCACCTCACTAATATCATACCTAGGAGTTAGGATATTAGTGGGTCCCACTCCAACCACCATGCCAAGGTTAACACTACTTAGAATAAAAATAAAACTTGTTGCACAATATTTTATTTTATTCTTTAGTTAACCCAATTAATTAATAACCTCACCCGAGAAAACGCTACTCCGGAAAATGTGTTCTTAAGAAATTACTGGCGCTGTGATTCCATCGGTGCCCTCAGAATTCGATTCCGAGCACCGGTACAAAAGTTAGGAAAACCCGCTCGTTCGTTCACTGAACGTACCTGATCTAAACATTGGAAAATGATTCCGGGCACACCGGGCCTCGAAATCAGATGCCGTCAGAAACTGTGTTCTTGTAAAATCCCAAAGAAAATTAAGAAAAAAATATTTTCACTTAAATTTTACGGGTCTATACATTACTCCAACCTCAGGGCTTTATGTCCTCGTAAAGATAAATCATAAACTAGGGGAACAAATGTGTGTACTGTGCACGCATCTGAGCCTCCCGCTCCCGAGTGCTCTCTTGGAGGTTCCCGTGCTGCCATCTAATGCGCACTAGAGGTATCAACCATCCACGTATGACCCGCTGTTGTTGATCCTCGATCTCCACCGGGACCTCCGTAGATGTCGCCCCATCGTCAATGTCCAACTCCCCATGGTCGATGATATGCGTCGGGTCATGCACGTATCTCCTCAGCTGAGATACGTGGAAGACGTCATGCACCCAGTGCAACTGAGGTGGTAGAGCCAAGCAATAAGCTTCCTCGCCTATCCTACTGAGGACCTGGAATGGTCCGATGAAGCGCGGAGATAACATTCCGCCTCGGCCAATTCTTCGTAATCCACGTCGAGTTGAGACCCGCAGGAAGATGTGGGCGCCATCCTCGAACTCCAGTGGCCTCCGCCTCCTGTCAGTATAAGACTTATGCCGGCTCTAAGCTGTCCTCATCCACTCCTGGATGACCTGGACCTTCTCTATCGTGGCCTGGTCCATCTCCGGTCCCACAAGTGCTGACTCCCCAGGGTCTGTCCAGCATAGAGGTGATCTGCAAGGTCGGTCGTAAAATGCCTTGTATGGTGCCATCCTAATGGTGGAGTGGTAGCTATTGTTGTACGCGAACTCCGCCAAGGGTAGGTCGTCCACCTAGCTGCGACCAAAGTCGAGGACGCGTGCATGGATAATTTTCTAAAGAGTCTGAATGGTCCTCTCCATATGACCATCCGTCTGAGGGTGAGAGGCGGTGCTCAGATGTAGCTGTGTCCCGAATGCCTCCTACAACCCCTTCCAAAACCGAGAAGTAAAGCAAGCATCTTGATCGGAGACGATAGATGATGGCACACCATGAAGCCATACAATCTCCTGAACATAGAGACGCCCCAAGATCTCTACTGAGCCCTTCTCTCTCATGGGTAAGAAGTGGGCCGACTTGTTGAGTCGGTCGACAATCACCCAAATGTAGCCGTGACCTCTGGAAGTGCTTCAAAGTATAGTCACGAAATCCATAGATATCTCATCCCACTTCCACTCCGGGACCTCCAAGGGTTGTACCAAACCTGTTGGTACCTGATGCTCTGCCTTCATCGGCTAACAGGTGAGGCATCGAGAAACGAACTCTGCCACAACCTTTTTCATACTCGGCCACCAGTTTTGTCGTCTGAGGTCCTCGTACATCTTCCCCACAAAATGATGTACTGCTAAAGGAGAAGTGTGAAACTCTCTCAGCACATCCTCATGTAAAGAAACTGGTACCATGGTATGTCCATTGAAAAGGACGACGTGCTCTCCTCCAACAGAAGTTCCATCAGGTTCCTGTCCTAAGGATATCTGCGTACGCCGCGTCTCACAGTCAGCATCCCCACGCTGTGCCTCTCTAACCTGCTGCAGTAGTGGAGGAGTTACTGTGAGTGACTGAAGAAAGTCTGGTCCATATCTATCTAGGAAGGATATCTGCAAAGCGGCTAGCTGCTCTGTCGCCTCACCGAGTAGTTGAATGCTCGTCCTCCTGCTGAGGGCATCGGCTACCATGTTCCCCTTTCCCAGAGTCTAGACTATCTCAAAGTCATAATCCTGGAGGAACTCGAGCCATCGTTGTTGTCTCAGATTCAGGTCCTTATGTGAGAAGATTTACCTGAGACTATGGTGGTCAGAGTAGACTGTAAAGAGCTGGCCCATCAGATAGTGTCGCCACATCTTCAGAGCGAAGACCACTGCTGCTAACTCCTGGTCATGGGTAGCATAGTTCTGCTCATGCTGCCTCAACTGACGTGATCCATAGGCGATCACAGCCCGCTCCTGCATGAGGACACATCTGAGTCCCGTACCTGATGCATCTTAGAAGACTACGTACCCTACTCCCTCCCCCATTAGCCTCATGATAGGCACGTTGGTCAATCTCAGTCTCAGCTCTTGGAAGCTCTGCTGACATCTGTCTGACCACACGAAGAGTTTCCCCTTCTTCTTCAAAGCTGAGAGTGGTACCGCAACTCTGGAAAAGTCTAGCACAAATCTCAGGTAGTACCTAGCTAGCCCCAAGAAACTTTTCACCTCCAGCACGCTTCTGGGTTGCTAGCAAGCTAGCACTGCCTCGATCTTCGCAGGATCCACTGCAACTCCTGCCTCAGAGATGACATGTCCCAAGAAGTGGACCTCACGTATCCAGAACTGACACTTTGAGATATTTCCTTAAATCTAGTTCTCTCGGAGTGTGTCCAGTACAACCCGCATGTGGTAGGCGTGCTCCTCCTCAGTGGACGAGTATATCAATATGTTGTCGAAGAAGACCACGACAAATCGATCGAGGTATGGCTGAAAGATCCTGTTCATGAGACCCACAAACACTGCTGGAGCGTTGGTTACGCCGAAAGGCATGACCAAGAACTCATAGTGGCCATACCGACATCTGAAGGTTGTCTTCTTCACGTCCTCGTCTCGAACTCTGAGCTGATGATAACCTGATCTAAGGTCTATCATTGAGAACCACCGTGCTCCCTTGAGCTGATCGAAGATATCGTCAATCCTAGGTAGTGGATACGTGTTCCTCATGGTCACATGGTTCCGATGATGATAGTTGATAGAAAGTCGCAAGCTCCCGTCCGCCTTCTTGGCGAACAATATCAAGGAAGCCCAGGGTGAAACACTGGGTCAGATGAATTCCTTGCTCTGCAAGTCCTCCAGCTGTACCCGTAGCTCTCGATGCTCAGCGGGATCCATGCGATATGCTGGAGTGGATATCGGGGTTTTCTTGGGGTACATGTAAATATAAAAGTATACATCTTTACGAGGAGGTAGTCCTGGAACGTTGTCAAGGAAAACGTCCGCATACTGATCCACCACTACAGGAAAAATAGGACTCTGCACATCAACTTCTCCTAGTATGAGGCTAGCCAACTGATGAGTGATGGGCAGTCCTCTTTTCTGCGTGGGTCCATACTGTGCTGCAAAGGCTCCCTTCTCACCGGTGAAGTTAAACCTGCTCCCATCGGTGGGAACACACCGCACCTTGCGCCCAATACAGCCGATCTGAGCATGGACTGTAGATAAAAAATCCATGCCCAAGATGACATCGTAAGGCCTCGAAGCTGCTACCAGAAGATCCCAACCGAAGCTCTCCCCTCCTAGAGTAAGCTCACACTGCCGGCACCAGTGCATAATCATCGAGTATGCTCCCTTAGGAGTCTCTAGACATAAGGATCGAGCCAACGGCTCTTTCGGAATCTCCGAGCTCCGAAAAAGGGAATCAGCAATAAAAGAATGACTTCCTCCTATGTCTATAAGAACTAAAAAAGGGTGGAGTAGACATAGACCGTACCTTGAATCATCTCTGGCGCACCATGGTCGTAGGCCTCTGCTTCCTGAAGTGGATCATGTCTATGCCTACCAGCTCCCTGTGTTCGTGGTGGACCTCCTGGTGGTGGTGGTGGTAGAGCCTCAAAGCGTCTCCCACCACATGCTGCTTGGCCATCTCCCATGCCTCATCCGCCTGCTCTCGGAAGACCGCCACAGTCAAACCTCTGCCTCTGCCTAGGTGGTACCTCAACCATCTGCTGATCCTCCGCATGGCGGGTCGGGTAGTCACGAGCCATGTGGCCCTACCCGCCGCATGCGTAGCACTGCCTTCTCCTCGGAAGGCTTGCTCTGCGCCCTGTGCCCCGAACCTCTGAGCCCGTGTCCTGAGGTCTTCTTCCTGATTGTCCGGTCCGCCTGGACCCCTGTGACATCCGTCGACTACCAGCTGCAGAAGACTCTGCTACGTGCCGCCCTGCGGTGGGTCTCGCTGCTGGCATAGGCTCGGCATGAAATCTCTCTATGAGAAGAGCTCGCTTCAGAACTTCTGCCTTTTTCGGAATGCTGAGGGAGATCATCGATGCCCTAATCTCATGCCTCATTCCCTGCTCGAAGGTCCGGGCCCGGAAGAATGGGTCTCGTACCATGTCCGTCAAATAGAGCGAGAGGTCGGTAAATCTTCCCAAGTACTGGACGACTGTCATGCTGCCCCGCCGCAGGTATAGAAGCTCCTGGATGCGCACCGCACGGAGGGTGGCTGGGACGAAATCTAAGCACAAGAGGCTCTAAAAGTTCATCCAGAGGTGAGATTCCTCGTCGTGCACCTGGAGCATCATGCTCCACCATCTGCCTACTTCCATCGTGGGGCCATCCTGAAAATAAACAGGTGTGCCACGGTCAAATAGTATACCTGGTGATCTGACACAATGTAATCACAATGAAATCTTTTGAAACACACATGCAATCAATGTTTTTGTTCATTGAGTTGGAAATCAGAAGTCAGGGTCCTAGTGTATGGATACGTCGGCCGTCACACTATCATTGGACTCCCTGGACTGATAACCATACTCAGTGTAGTCTTCATCGCCGTCGAACCCACATAGGATTTCAGTATGGTCCTCATCGCTGCCAAACCCACATAGGATTTTAGTGCAGTCTTCATCGCCGTCGAACCCACATAGTATTTCAGTACGGTCTTCATCACTGCCGAACCCACATAGTATTTCAGTGCAGTCTTCATCTCCATCGAACCCACATAGGATTTCAGTACGGTCTTCATCGCTGCCGAACACACATAGGATTTCAGTGCAGTATTCATCGTCGTCGAACCCACATAGGATTTTAGTACGGTCTTCATCGCTCCCGAACCCACATAGGATTTCAGTGCAGTCGCCACAATCGCAGTCGCAGCCAGCTCTAGGGTTCCCGCACACAGCATGCTCGTTTCCGGGAGGGTCCGCTCCATGATCCAAGGGGTCGATACATCAACTGACACGTAGTTCGGAGTTGATGTATCTCAATATTCTGTCTCGATAAGAGGAACTCAACGTGAAAGATGGCGCGTCAATCAGACGCCTGGTCTGAGAGTTGTTGGCTTTTTTGTTCTAGGGGCCCGGTTGGTTTCTAAGTCAAATACAACCCGACCGCACTCCAACTATTTCCAAACCTCAAGCGGAGTAAGCCAAAAAGTCCATCTCACTAAGAATAATCCAACAAAGTCGACGACACGTTAATCGGACGTCTGGAGATCATGTTATAAGCATTTCCGCTCCGAGGGCCCGGTTGGTTTCGTGTTCGAACCAACCCGGTCGTACTCAAAACTCTTCAAAAACATTAGTGTAATATACCTAAACGACCTTCTTTATCCAAGGATCTCGTCGCAACAAACGGTGCGACGATCAGGGGTCTGTAGCCCAAGTTACAGGCATTTGAACAAACCTGTCCGAGAAAATGGGGTTTTGGGACTGGACCGACCCGGCCCAAGACCCCCTAGGTCGGCCCGAACCGGGAGACCGAACCGGGTCCGAGACCGGCCCATTAGGGTGTGGTCCGGCCATGTGGGCGTGACCCGGCCCGGTCGGCGTGGCTTGGGCCGGCCTGGGTGGCCGGTGGCCTGGCGCGCTCGCGCAGCCCGGGTGGCCCGCTCGGCGAGCGCCGTGCTGGGCAGAACAGCGGGGGGCACGCTGCCCCCCTGATTGAGAAATCGTTGCCCCCACGTGGGGGCCGCTCTTTTGGCCAACCTGGGGTTACGACCCCTGGTTTCTTGGAAGTTTCCCGACCCTGTCCGGCCTGCCGGTGCTGCTTCTGCGGGACCTTCGGGGTCCCTCCCCTCCGAGGTGCCGGCGGCCGGCGGTTCCGCCCGCCCCGCCTTGCACCGCCACGGCTTCGAGCCGAGGACTTGTCTAACCAGCCCGGCGCGATGGCGCCGCGCCGCTCCGCTGTAGCCCTGCTCCGTCCATGGTGTCTTCGTGGTCCTCTAGCGCCGCACCCCTTCGCTGCGGCCCGACTCCGGCCGTAGGTTCGTTTGGCCTCAACGGTGCGGCGCGACAACGCCGCACATCTTCACCACATTTCCCCATGTTTCCGCGAGGTGTCGTTTCACCGTGCCGCCATTTTTCGAACCGCAACAAACACAATCATCAAAGGGGGAGGAGGGTCGGTCGTGTTTGTGCGGTCCGACCTCCCCTCGTTATTACGATAAAAGGCGGCCCAAATAGAAGTCGATGAACGACAAAGGAATAATTCACAGGAAAAAACAATTCACCCCTACCTCAAGGGGTGTTTAACGAAGGTTCCTCGTAGGGATGGGACGTCGTGGAAGACAGCGTCGTGGTAGGAGGATCGTCGGCGTTGCGGTACACGACATCACATCGTCGATCTCCGGGGAACTAGCGTTATTCGTCGTCTTCTGTCGGAGGTCAGCGTTCGTCGTCGTTCTTCGCGTTCTCCAACGAAGAACATGAAGATTCAAAGGCATTGAGCAATTCCTCTCCCAATCCCTCTCGCAAAATGAAACAACAATAATAAAATAAGGCGTTGCCTTATTTTATTACTCATGCCATCTGTTTTTTGAACTCAAAATTAAATCACAATTTAATTATCGAGCATTGACCAAATAATGAGGCATTTAATAATCCAATTAAACGCGGGGGTTGACTTGGCATTTAAAAAAGGGGGGGTGAAAGTGACTTACCAAATTAAATGCACGTGGGAGGTAAAAAGGAAATAAAGGGGGGTGGGGCTCATGTGGGCCCCACCTCACTAATATCATACCTAGGAGTTTGGATATCAGTGGGTCCCACTCCAACCACCATGCCTTGGTTAACACTACTTAAAATAAAAAAAAAATCTGTTGCACAATATTTTATTTTATTCTTTTGTTAACCCAATTAATTAATAACCTCACCTGGGAAAATTCTACTCCAGATAAGGTGTTCTTAAGTAATTACAGGCACTGCGATTTCATCAGTGCCCTCAGAATTTGATTCCGAGCACCGGTCCAAATGTTAAGAAAACCCGCTCGTTTGTTCACTGACCGTACCCGAGCTAATCTTTGGAAAATTATTCCTGGCACACCGGGCCTCAGAATCAGGTGCAGTCAGAAACTGAGTTCTTGTAAAATCCCAAATAAAATTAAGAAAAAAAATTTCCTTGAATTGTAAGGGTCTTTACACGGAGAACTTTGGGTATGACCTGGTTGGTTCGAACACAAAACCAACCGGGCCCTCGGATCAGAAACGCTTATAACTTGAGCTCCGGACATCTGATTGTCGTGCCGTCGACTTTGTTGGATTCCTCTTAGTGAGATGGTTCTTTTGGCTTACTCCGCTCGAGCTTTGGATGCAGATGGAGTACGGTCAGGCTGGTTTTAGCTTAAAAACCAACTGGGCCCTGGAACGAAAAAGCCAATAACTCTCAGACCGGGGGTTTGATTGATGCACCGTCTGTCGCGTTGAGTTCCTATTGATGAGACGGAACTTTGTGATACATCAACTCAGGACTTCGTGACAGTTGATGTATCGAACCCCCTTGATTTGTGGAGCGGACCCCCCTGGAATCGAGCGTGCTGTGTGCGGAAACCCTAGAGCTGGCTGCGACTGCGACGACGATGCCGACTATACTGGGATCCTACGTGGGTTCGGCAGCGAGGAAGACTGTACATGGATCCTTCGTGGGTTTAGCAGTGATGATGACCATACTAGGATCCTCCGTGGGTTCAACGGTGACAACGACTGTTCTTGTATCATATGTGGGTCTGGCAGTATTTGACTCTATACTTGTATCCTATGTGGGTCTGGTAGAGTAGCTGGTCTTGTATCCTTTGTGGGTCCGACAGCTTAACTGGACTTGTATCCTATGTGGGTCCGACAACTTAGATGAATCAGTGGATACATCTGATCATCCCTATCGCCTTACGAAGTGTATACCTGTGTGAGATGAGTCTTTACTTTCAATCATTATCTTTGATATGATTGACATTCTTTCCTGCGTGGATTGGGACGTACATTCCTGTGTGGATTGAGTTATACTTTCCTGTGTTGACTGGGTTGTACATGAGCTCGTGAGTTAGAGCAGAACTGGAATTGATGAATTAGGTATTTGTATGTAGTGTTAGTTGATACTTGTGTTTGAATCGATCCTTTGTGGTTTATCCTTTGTAGATTCTGGGAGACCTTCGGGAGTCTCAGGGTCCCTACTGAGTATCATATTCTCACCCCTGCACGGGCTATGCCAGCACTACGTTGTGTTGGTTACAGACGAAGGACAACTCTAATCGTGGTTGAGGCTTGAAGAGTAGGAAGGTACCCGGATGTGGTCTATAAGGTGGGACGTACACGAAGAGGTCGACCGGACTCAAGGAGCTGACGAGACTGTCTGTACTCACCTTTCAGGTGGGAGTTCTGGAGGACGACATGGTGGTTTCCACTTACTTTTCAGTTGATTTACTTTCCTTTCATTTGTACTACACTATCAGTTGGGTTTTTATACTGTCCCATTTAATTTCCAGTATTTACTTTTGTATACAATTTACTTAGTGTTTACTTCAGTTTGCATACTCTGTGGTGTTTATTTTCTTTTATAAAGGTAATGCCTTCCATTTTACCAGGATTTACCAGTTTGGTGCTAGTCGCCAGCCCCTGGACTTTCGAAGGATGGCTTGGGGTAGTCACGGCACGGGCCCCGAGGATGGGCCGTGAGAAGTTTAATTTAATTTATTGGAGTCAGTTTATAATAATTTCAGATATATACAAATTTTATTGAATTCTTCACCATCTTTTACCCACCTCCTAAGAGATTTTACAAATTCACATTAAATTTAATTTTATATCTTTTGTGAGTAGAATTTTAAAAATACGAGATACACAGTTGATATTAGTTATTAAAATGTGGTTCAATAAGATAAATATAATTTTTGGTGAATAGAAACTTTTTACTTTTTTTTACCACGGTTAAAAGTAAATAGGGTAATTATGAGTAAAAAGGATATTATTGTTACCCTAAAAATGTCCTAATTGTATTGGATAATTATAATTTGAATTAAAACAACATTAGGAATAAAATATGAACCTATTTGGTCCACTTGGATCAGCTTAAGACATTTATTATTATTCAATTCAACGAAGAGTGAAAAGAGTAAATATCAATTTTTAATAAATAAAACATTTTTAATATAGGGTTAAACATTAAATAAATTAGACTATAAACATTTATTAGAAAGATAAAAGGATTTAATACATAATGGTATTTTATTTATATTTTTTAGACATTAAATAATTTAATTTATTTATGACACAATGATGATGCAGTAATTACTTAATTAATGAAATATTAAAATAATTGATATTATAAATATCGAAATAAATTTAATTTGAGACTTTTTATGAATTCCACTACTTTTCTAGGATAATATTATATATTAGGGTTGGTTAGTTGAATTTTTTTCGAAGTAATAATGCTCTTATGAATTTATAAAAAACAAAATAACAAATAGTGTCAAAATTGACATAAAAAAGTTTTTTAAAAACATATCATATTATTAATTGATATTCTATTCCTAAAAATCTATGAATCTTCCAAAATACATATATAATGATAGTTGTATAATTAATGAACCACTTGGGGTTCTATTGTAAGTACATAGTATGTTTATTAACCATATAATATAACAATACAAAGATACATGGTAAATGTCAAACAATTTAACTAAGAGTTAAATCTCAAAGATAAGGTTCATATAGTGTCCCAAACCTATCTAAAACCTATTGGTTGAGTGTTTTTATACTCATACCAACCTTATACTATTAATAGTCTACTTTAGAGTCATTATAAACCGATAATTATTTTATTATAAAATAATATTTCTAGACTTTCCTAAGGTGCCTCTCACCCCTCTTATAAAAGGGCACTTCCCATTCTCTCAAATTCACACCTTCAAAGCCATTTGGCTTGGCCAAAACCTTACCAAATACCATCTCCATTGTCTTCACTTCATCCTAGAGTCATTACATTAGTTATAAAGTCATCCTATGAAGCCCTTTTGATCAAATAAAATGAGAGAACCCGTAGAAGAGGTAAATAATTCATCATCTCTTTCAAGATCCATTCTTCTTCCACTTCCTTATTCTTGTTGTTTCCATTCTAAAATAATAACTCCAGTATCCTATATATACTATGATGATATTATAAATATGTTACAACCATATTCATTATTATATCCATCCTTTGAATGACATTTCACCATACGTGCATATGTACTGCTTACCGTCTCCACATCGTGGTGTAATTGTTATTCGATACATTATTACATGGATGGGTATAATAATGATGTGTAATTGATGTAAATAATAACTATAAAATGATAATTAGTATTTATATATTATATAACATCCAATTATATATTATTTTAATATCAAAAGAATGATATTGTCACTCGTGTGTACGTATTGATTACCGTCTCCACGAACATGATGAGATTCATTCTCCATCATATCCATTCAAGACTAATTTTCATTTGATTATTAAAAATAATGGTTAAAGACTTAATATCACTCTGTATATGAATAGTATACATACCATCCATAACAACATGACTCACATAATAAAGAATACAATGGAAAATGAATCCATTAACACCCGAAATGATGATAATACTAAGATATTATTAACAAAGAAATGTTAAAAATCATATATGATATCATATTAATGTATATGATTTTGTAAAATTGAATAACATTTATTTTACCATTATATAGTAGGTTAACCTACCTTCGACCAAGTAAAAGTACAAGGTAAGGGTTAATTTCACAATCTCTTTATTATCCGAGGTTGTTTTTACGTAAGTATCTACTGGGACCTCTTTATCATCCACATACATGATTCTTAAAAATATATTTCAAAACATTCTTAATATTTAAAAGACTATTGGTTAGTGTAATTTATACACTTTTTTGAATTTTTATAATATATTTTTAATGGAATCTTTCCGTCGTTTTCCAAACAAGGTCCTTTATATCCTTTTCGACAAAATTAACATTAGAATGTCTTTTTTTTAACTTATACGGTGGGTGTGGATATTTTATGCCATTATAACATCATCAAAGCTTCTGTTAAAATCTTATAAGAATATTTCCAAAATAGATGTTTTTTATTATTATATTAATTTTAAATGATTTCAAAATAGAAAGAGATATTTCTCTAATAATGGTTTTGATATCCTCTATATCAATATACATTGATGGTTTTTAAGTTTATTTGAAGTTGATTTATTATGGTACAAAACATCCATATTGTATTGACGGTTTTGTGATATGTTTGACTGTGGATGTGTTATTTCTATACAATTCATGGTTTATGGATAAAGTATTGATATTTCGTATTCTCATTTTTATACGAATGTTTTTGTTATGCTTAAACCTTTTCATATGAGGAATGAATTGGACATAGTATGTGATGGGTGGCGCCCGTTATAGCTCCTCAATGCATCAGTAGGTCACATGAGACAAACTAGTATCTTGGAACAAGGCCTTGAAAAAATCTTATTTGTATTCTTCGAAAAAGGCTTTGACTATGGGGTTATGAAAGTCTGGCATTATTCATTCCATCATTATGAAAGTGGCTATTGATATTGCATGTGATTATTGGACTTGTAGAATATCCATGTGGGTAAGTAAATGGAATTATTTGATTTTATCATTTCCATATTATTCTGATGTTCATGTTTAATAGGATTTTGTTTTAGTCTTATACATTTCCATAAATGTTTATGCTTATTTATGAAGTTTCTGCTATATTGTTATCATTACTGAGCATCTGAGATATCCCCTTTCTATGATTTATTTTTCCCAGGATGCGAAGAAGTATATTATGACTTAACTGTAAGGATAGTCTTTTGGATCTCAGTGTTGTCTATGGAAACCATGTTGTTGTAGTTTTCCATTTTATGATGTAATGCAAACCTTATGAATATATCGAGTACATCCAAGGCTATTAAACTAATCGGTCTTTAGAGACATGATCTTTTGTGATCATACCAATGATACGTAATAATGCACTGAGTCTGGTCTTCTGGGGTTGGGTCATTATATTACCACCGCACTAATTATTCTATTCATCCTATGAATGATAATGTCGCCATGTGTGTGTATGTACGTCTTACCATTTCTATGTCGTGGTGTAATTTTTTATTCAATCATATGTTATTAGGATGTATATAACGATGAGTAATATATATATATATAAATGAAAATAACATGATAATTTCCCTTTACAATTAATATACCATCCAATTCCACACCTTTTAATCATTATGGAAATTATATCATTTCTCATGTGTACGTATGGCTTACCGTTTCCACGGCGTGATGAGATTCATTTCTATGTTCACCATTCAATGATGATTATAAAAATATATATTATTCATATGTATGTAATAAATGATATAATAATTATACTGGATATATATATATATACTTACTTATATCGTATTCACTTACTTCTGTTCAATACCATATAATAACGGGAACTGCGTTTATACGTACGGACGACCTACCATCTCCATAAATGGTGTATTCCATTTCCTATATCTATATATTATATATATTTATATTCTATATATATATTATATATAAATCCTATTTTATGTTCTAGAAGTATTTAAATTATGATATAAATGATATGATTATGAATAACAAGTTAAAATACGTACAATAAAGAAAGTGATTATTACCTGAAATGTTAATTTAACATGGAAATCATTATTAAATGGGTTGAATAAATTCATAAATGAATCATGTATTATATAATAAATATGAATATGGTTTACAATTGGTAATTATGTTCATAGTTAGTTATTTCCTCATTATGAAATTAATTATTTCATGTGATAATTCGACTAGTAGAGTATCCATGTGCATGTTTACATGGTAATGTTAGATTTATTTTCTCCATATTATGTTCATGTCTATGTTTAAAAAGGTTGTTGTTATTATTAAACATATTTCCTTAAAATTTTATAGCTTCTGAAAAATAATTTATCCTTATTGAGCATATTATCTCACCCATTTCTTATGTTTTGTTTTCCTAGGATTACAAGAAATGAATTATATTTGATATGCAGGATTAAGCTAGGAGAATAATGGATTTCTAAATGGATTATTTATGTTGTGTTTTATGTTTGATGGTTTTATGTAATGTTCAAGTATGTAATCTATTTTCCCAGACTACTAAACTGATCGGTCCTTCAGAAATTGATTCCTTGTAATCATGCCAATGTATTAAAATAATGCACCGTCTCTAGGATTCTTGGGTCGGGGTGTTACAATGGGTCATAAGACACATAATTTCACTGAAAAATATTAGTGTAATGGTAATAAAAAATATGATTTACACTGTAAAATGTTTCAATTGCAATGAAATGGGTCATTATGAAAATTATTATTTAAAGAAGAAATAAAATGAAGGAAAACATCTAACCTAAATGCAGTAATGGATTGAAAAATCCTCGGAAACTACTTCAGCAGATGTTGGGCCATCAAATGAAGTAGTATCACGTACATTGTTGGATTATTTAGATTATGCCAATGTGTTGTTTGATTCAGTGTCCACACATTATTTTATTTCATAGAAATTTTCTAGTAAATTGAGAATTCCATCTAAAGATATAAAACCTTAACATTTGGTAAAATAACCTGGATGAAATGTTCAGAAAAAAAGAAATTATAAGAACCTTCTTGTACTTGTGTGCGGAATGAATCTACTATAAAACCATATTTTTTTGCCTCTGGTAGAGTTTCATGTTATTTTGGATATGTATTAGATTTCTATTTATCATGCTCATATTGACTACAGAGATAAAGAAAATTACATTGAGAAAGAATTATAATTTCTGTAAATGGATGAACCCTTAATTTTTATAACATATCAGAAATCCAAGAAACTAGTAAAATATGTAAATGAATGTTACTCTGCACATATTGTTTAAAACAATGGAATATTCAAATTAATTATGTTCTAGTGGAAAATGTGTTTCATGAGGTTTTTATCTAATGTGTTTCTTGGTATAATACCTGATTGGGAAGTTGAATTTACTATTTTCTTAGTTCTTTATGCTAATACAATATCAAAACTCCATTATCTAAAGGCTCAAGTTGAACATTTATAGTTAATGAAGAAATTACAGGAGTTATTTGATAACAGTTTCATTCGACCTAGCACATCACCATGTGGTTCTCCTATCTTATTTATTAAAAATTAAGATGGATAAATGAGATTATGCATTGATTATAGAGAATTTAATAATATAGAAGTTAATAATATGTATCGTTTGCCTCATATCAATGCAATTTTTATCATCTCTAGGTATATCAGTATTTTTTAAATATTGACTTGAGGTCGGGGTACTATCGGTTGAAAGTAAAGGAAGCAGACGTTCTGAAGACCATGATTCATAATTTATATGGAAATTTTGAATTTTTTGTTATGCCTTTTTGGTTATCCAATGCAGAAGATATATCTCTGGATCTTATGAATAGAATTTTACATGAGTTCTTGGATAAGATTGTGGTTGTTTTTATTGTTTACATTTTAGTATAATAAAAAATTAAATAGGAACATGAATGTAATTTATGGTTTGTCTAGAAAACCATAAAAGAAATGAAACTGTATGGTAAATTCAGAAAGTGTGAGTTTTGGTTACAAAAAATAGTATTCTTTGGTCACATTTCTTCTAAAGATGGAATAATTGTTGATCCTTCTAAAAAAATGTTGTTGGAGAATGGACAAGACCCACCAATATAACTGAGATGTGTAGTTTTCTTGGTATGGTTGGCTATTACGAAATGTCTGTTGAATTTTTTTCATGATTAGCTTGGACCATAAATATGTTAACTCGAAAATATTTTAAGTTCATATGGGAAAAATAATGTGATTATGGTTTTCAATCATTGAAATGAAGATGGGTGAATGTTCCAATTTTGGCATTACCTTTTAATGATGGGGAATTTTTTATCTATATGGAAGCTTCATTGAAATGACTTGGTTGTTTCCTCATGCATAATGTCCAAGTAATTTCATATGCTTCATGTAAGTAGAAACCTCATGAGTTAAATTTCCTTATACCGGATTTAGAAATATCTTTTGTTGTTTTTTCTTTAAAATTTTGAAGGCATCATCTGTATGGTGTAAAGTGTGAAATATATGCTGGTCAGAAAACATTTGAATTATATATTCCCTCAAGAAATAATTAATCATGGGATGGAAGAGATGTCTAGAATTAATCAAGGATTATGATTGCATGATCCATTACCATCCATGAAAGGAAAATAAAGTGGCTAAAACATTATTTCTAAAGATTAATGTTATATTAACCATTCTATATTTGGAATGAGATCCTTTAGTTTTTGATTTGAAGAATTTTGGATGTGATGTTATTTGTGTAGGAAATTCTTCTATACTGTTTTAGGTTGTAGTGAAATTATCTCTACTAGACAGAGTTAAGGACGCGTTGAATGAATACTATTAGTTTTATAAAAATTTAGAATTTTTTTAGAAGCGTTTGTTCACTATTTTTAACATTTATAAAGATTGTGTTTTGTGGTTTGGAAAGAAGTTTTGTGTGCATTATGATTCACATTTGAAGAACGAGTTGTTATGTGAAGCTCATAGTTATCCATTTTAAGAACATCTAGGTAGTACTATAATGTAAAGATATCTTTCAGAGCTTTACTGGAGGGATGGAATGAAAAGAGATATTATTGACGTTACTATGAAGTGTTTAACTTGTCAACATGTTAAAGTAGAACGACAGTTATAGAAAGGGATTCCTCAGCCAGTTCTAATTCAAGAGTGGAAATGGGAAAATGTTTCCATAGATTTCATTGTGGTATTACCAAATACTTCCTTATTTAACAATTAAATTTGAGTTACTGTTGATCAATTAATGAAATCTACTCATTTTCTTCCTATTTGAGATACCCTATCTCTAGATCATCTTTCTCGATTTTATATTAATGAGATGGTCAAGTTACATCGATTTCCCCTATCTATTGTATCTGATCATGATCCTTGGTTCAATTTTATCTTTTTGAAGGGCCTTCAGAAGTCAATGGGAACTAAATTAAATTTTTGTATAGATTTTCATCCATAATTAGATGGGCAGTCAGAATGAATAATCCAGACCTGGAAAATATGCTACATGCTTGTTAAATGGATTATCGGGGATGTAAGGACAAAAAAATTTATTTGGATGAGATTTCTTATAATAAAAACTTTAATTCTAGTATAAAAGTGCTGGAATTTGAAGCATTATATGAAAAGAGGTGTCAGACTTCTACTTTTTGAGATAAAGTATGGGAATGGAATTTTATGGGACCATAATTGGAAGAAGATATGGCATAAAAAGTCCAACTCATTTAGAAGCACATCAGAACAACTAAGAGTAGTTAGAAATGTCATGCCGACAACCAGAGCAAATATCTTTATTTCAAGATAGGTGATCATGTCTTTCTAAATGTTTCTCTATGGAAAAGTGTGATGCATTTTGATATAATGGGAAAGAAGAGTCTGGGGTTCATTGTACCCAATGAAATCCTAGTTAAAGATAGATCAGTTTCTTATAGATTGGATTTACCTCCATGTTTATCACAGGTAAACAATGTTTTTCATGTTTCAATGTTGAGAAATAATATTCCTACTCAATCTCATTTTTTGTGTCCATAGGTAGTTCAATTGGAAGAGAATCATTCTTATGATGAAAAACCAATCCAGACTCTTGACCACAACGAGAAAATTTTGCGGAATAAGGTAATCCATTAAGTAATAGTTTTTTTGGAAAATCCATATGTTTGAAAAGGTAATATGGGATTCTGAAAAATCTATGAGGTATAAATACCCCCACTTATTTGAAAAGTTAATAAAATATCAAGGACGCATTTCCCAAAAAGGGGAATGATGTAAAAACCCATGTATTTATAGAATAATACATTTTTATTTCTATTAATATTTATGAATAAGATATTATTTTTATAATAAAGGGGATTCATTCTCTAATAATGTACACAAATACGCAACAATGAGTTTCTTTGATGCCTTAAATTGCACACAAATTTGAGTTATACTGAAAAACTATATAATATTATTATTATTTTAAATGGTTATTAATGACTAGATGTTGTATTGGTGGGAATGAACCTAACTAACCATATTATGATTAAAAATTTGTGTTCAATGTTTTTTCATTTATCAAATAACATTTTGAGGCTCAAAATAAGAATTAATCCAATTTTAAGCATGAAATACTAAAATTATTTTAAAAGCTCGGTTTACCTCTATTTGATGGTGAACCCTTTTTAAATATAGTTCTTGTCACATTTATATGTTTCATTTTTCAAAATAAACTTTTTATTTAGAAGTAGGACATAGAAATTTACTTTGGTATATTTTTCGGTTTTTTTTTCAGATAAATTTCATTTTTTAATGAATAGTGAAAAATACTACATTTTAATTCAAAACTATATTTTTATCTAATTTATTTATATTTTTTAGATTATCTATTTAATTTGTTTTATTGATTAATTATATTTTGGTTTTACCGTTTAATCCATTTTTGGTCTTTGGAAGTAATAACACTTTTTAATTAGACATAAACATGTGTCAATCTTTTGATAGTAATTATTTCTTCAAAACACACTTTTTGGTTTTGACAGTGGGAATTAATTTTAAATTAATTTTTATGAATTAGGAGTTTTGAATTATAAAAAATGTACTCCATATTTGGAATTAGGAGGTTCAAATTATGTAAATTTGAAACATTTTATTTTAGACATTATGTATATTAACATCATTAAATAATTTATTTACCAAGGTTAACAGGAAAATCTGGTAAATAAGCGTAAAACAATATTATTATTAAAAATTCAAATTACTCTAACCTAGGCCCTAAACCTATTTGATGAAATATTTCTGATCATGAAAATCCTTGGGTTGATTTTGGGACCTCATGTAGCCACTTGTGTTGGAAAATAACATTTAATTACTTTTAATTTGATGTTGAGGAAAATATAACCTTACATTGTATCTTTTAGTAAAAAAATTTTATATGGGGTTATATAAGTGATCTATTTTAATATTAATTTTCATTATAAATATAATTTTATTTCCTATATCATGGTATGTTATTTATAATTTTTATATATCATATAAAAAAATTTATTTATAACATAATGATGATGTAGTGTTTACCTTATTAATGAATCAGTTTGAGTAAATATAATTATAAAAATTAAAATAATTTTTTTGTGATACTTTTTATGTATTCCAAGAGTTTTATAGATAAATATTACTTTTTATATATTAATTAAATAGGGTTTTTTAAATAATAATGTTATTATGGTTTTATAAAAATTCATGAGATGAATAGTATAAAAATTGTAATATATGTGTTTTTAAATAAATTAGCATTTTATTAAATGATATAATAATCCTAAAAATCTACGATTCAGTCAAATGATATATATATTGTTAAAAATGTCATTAATGATCCATTTTTTTGTCTCTTGTCATTTTATAGTAGCTATTGTAACCATATTTTACTAATATACAAGAATACATGGTAAAAGTTAAATAGGCTTTCTAAGGGTTAAAGCGAAATGATAAGGGTAATTTTGTGACATAAAATTTTCTGAAACCCATTGGGTGAGAGGTTTTCTACCCATCCTCATCTGATCTTCAAAATATATCACATTGGTGTTATTATCTTTTTTAAATCAATTAATAATAAAATAACACTTTCAAACATTCCAAAAGTTCCCCTCCACCCTCTTAAAAATAGACACCACCTCTAAAACATAATCACACCTCACAAGACCCCTTGGCTCATCTAACCTATACCCAAATAATATCCCAATGACACTCCATTTCTTATAGAAGCCTTACATTGGAAAAAATGAAATAAATGAAGGCCTTTAACTTAACTCAAAAGGAGTTACCCAATTTGAGGTAATGTTTTCTCTCAAGATTCATTCTTTTATTTTCCTTCTCCAACCCCCTAAAATATCATTATTACATAATTTTATAAAAACACCATTGTATTAAATATAGTAGATTTTTTTATGAGACAGATTTTTAAATGCACTTACACACACCTCCGTCTAATGGGTATATAACATGATATTTATGTGGACGATGAACTACTGCCACACGAAATGATGATTGTTCAGTTTTCTCTTACCCCCTCCTATGGTGGCCCTTTTGACAGAAATGTAATGATATATGATATATATGATATTAATTTTTTCTATATGTTTCTGCAATTCTCATTTAGAACATACATTTAATGTTTTTCATGTTCTATAAATATGATAATTTCATTTGAGGGAGTACAGACTACCGCCCCTTCAATGTGATATGACTCATTCATCCTACACATAGAATTTATAAAGGATGTAATTAATGAAATTATGTAACACATATAACATATATATTATTCTGGAATTATAATATACCTATTTATCATTTATTTTTCATTCTATTAAATATTAAAAGGAAATGAATCTATTATTCATGCGTACGTACGACTTATCATCTCCATGAAGGGTGCATTTAATTTATTATCTTCAAATGTTATGTACTATTATTAATACATCTATATAGTGAATATATTATATATATGATATCTAAATCAGGAATATCATTCTAGAGATAATGGATTTTTTACCCCATGGAGAATTTTTAATTTGAACATGTTCATTTATTGACTCAAGTACCAAATATCGACAAAACACCTGATATTAACTTCAATAATTTTGATAAGATTATAAAATTGTAATAAGTGATATAAAATTAATAATAAATTTGAACAATTTTTTGAAGAATGTAGAAATTAAAATAATTTTATTATTCTGTAAGAACAAAAAACTTACGTGAAAAGTCGAACTCAAGGGAAGGGAACCATTCACCCTCCCCTTTTAGTCAATGATTTATTTTATGTTATGTATTTTAATTTCCATTTTATTTTTTTTGGATATGTTCTTCTCTATCCTCATAATTTTATATTTTATTTCCATGTGATGAGATACACTTTTCTCTCTCATCCACCCTTTTTTCTGCATTTTTAAATGATGTTGTTAGGCTGCTGAATTTTTGTAAGGGAATTTCTAAACCGAATTTCAATTATTTGGGTTAATATTGTACTTTTAATTATTTCTTGATATGATTATGTAAAAAAACCATTACTGTTCTATCATGTATGTATACATTACATATGTGTACCTATAGGTAATACACATAATCGATCTATTTTATTTACAAAATAATCGTTGTAAGGGACTTTGTATAAATATCCTTTCATTGAGACATATTTTGATTTATACATGAAATTATTATATATAGTGTATTAACCCCTTTGACATTTCATGTCATTCAAAGATATTATTTTTACTATGGATCATTTTACTAAATGACAAAAGGAATGTTTTCTTTTTTACATACTCAGTGGAAACTACTTTTCTTCCACTATGAGTATTATTTTATATCTGCCTTTTTTCAAAAATCCGTAGTGTTTTTTAAAGATAAATAAATACCTTATACAAGTTTTTTTTTGTATTTTGGTACTGATTTTTTTTTGAGAAAGTAATGTTTATGTCAATATCATGAAATGAAATATTGTGATTGTAATGTGGGAATTTTTTAATTCCATTTTTCTTGTTTTATGTGCCATAAATATGTTATGGTTCTTTGGATTTGTTTAAATGTACTTGTGGTTCCATGATAAAAATATGGTTGGAGAGCCTGTGATAGCTCTCTAATGCATAGGGTAACGTGACAGAGGTAAATGTTAATGATTATCCTACGAGATTTAGTGAATATACAATTATGGGTATTCCAAACACAACTCCCAATGTAGCTATGAAAGCTACAATATCATTATGTTATGTATGCCACAAGTTTAAATTATGATTTATGATTTCTTTGTGTTTTTAAAAATCTAATGATTTAATGAGGTATGATAAATAGATTATGATTTATGATTGATAAGTATGATCTCATTGATTTGTGTGTATTGATTGGATAATGTTTTCATTTCTTATTTTATAACACTTACTAAGATTTTCATGCTAATCCAATGTTTTTAAATATGTTTTACATGGTATAAAGAATGATAAGATAAAGGAATAATTAAAGATGATTTTTATCAAGAAAATAAATTTTTTTTTTCGTTTAAGAGTTTTTATTTAATGAAACAAATTGATACTGAGTTGTTGTGTCTACATGTAATATTCAAATTGTTATGTATACTTTATGACCTAATTCTCTAACACTCTAAACCTGAAAAGATCCTCAATGTTAATTATTAACTTAATTCAATAATTATGTAGTGTTTAAGGATTGATCCTTATAGTGAATGTTTTACTTAAGAATTTTATTTTTAGGCATAGCTTAATTAGTATTCGTAGGGCCTAGTGAAAACTACATATCATGACCAGGATATAGGGTAGACACTTATGATTTTGTAAGGGGATATCTTGATGTAGGTAGTACCCATTGAGTTTAAATGCCTTGTTAAATGTTGTGAGTTTTCTGGCTTATGGTCATGTTCATCATTCATTGTTCCTAGTGGGAATCCTAGATTCTACATCAAATTCTTGTTTAGATGTGAATCTATTGAATTATGGACCTCTTAACAGGTGTAATAATTTGGTAATGCTTTTTCTCAGTAGGTTAGAAATTTTTAGGGTAATGGTATCCCTCATAGTTGGTGTCATGACACTATCTTCTTCTTCTAAGGTGGATGAATTGATACGTCATCATCTCGGTGAAAGGTCATGTTGGAAAAAATGAATCTGGGATAAATATCTTCTACCAAACACCTGATACATGGATTCATAGGGTGGAAATCCTATGGATGTTGATGATCATGTGTTATCATGATTCTAAACCTTGAGGTAGATTGCATCTATTTATATGGTACGTGCCGAGTTGTTAAGTGGATTGATGAACAAGTTGAGTTTAGTGGAATCAATGAGTTTTCAAATCTTGAGTACATTCTTGGGTCATCTCAAGAGTAGAGAGACCGAAAAAATAAATGAATCAATATTTTTATTGAACAATAAGGACATCCAAGAGGATCATGTGTTTTGAAACATTAGTCAGGATGGTTTAGATTTTATGCTAAATGTTTTGTTGTATGTGAGGGTGACTTGGAAAATTATCATGCATGTGTTTAGGAGAACATGATATAGTGATGTTATAATTTTTTAGTCAATTTATCCTCTTTAGAAACTAGGAATGTCCTAAGGTGGTGAGAACCACATAATTTTTATTGATTTCATGCCATTCCATGAATAAGGAAACAAAACAAAGGGTGACCTTTTGAAATGGTGGGACTTTTATGAATTCCCCTTAGTCTTTCATGTTTTGAATCATGTTTGTGCTCACCCAGAAACATGACATTGATGTGGTTTGATTTTTTTACAACCCTTCATTACCATTGTTTTTCATGAACCAACCTACGTCGACCCTGAACCGGTTAACTGATCCAGTCCATGACATGTACCGAGGGGCATTCCTGACCCCCCATGATGGAAACTAGTGTTTTCATCAAAAAAATAAATAAAATGGAATGATTTCATCCCCAAAAAATACGATCAATAAATAATGATATCAAATAAAAACCTCAGGGGAAATCCAATAATCATAAAAAAACTAAATTTTTGAGCTGGATACAAACAAAAAACTAGAAAAAATATAAAAACATAGAAAAAGAACATGCTACATCGATCGCTGTATGACCCATTGGTCCCCTACAATCCCAATACCAACACATCTTCCACAATAAGAAACCTCTAAGGGAAACATAAACAACAACTGGACATACAACTGAAATGGTAAAGGATAAACGTGATCACAAAATTTCTTAGTAGGGATCCCAAAAGTAAACGACTAAATCCATGAATTTCCATACCCAAACATAACCAATTCCACTAATTTTAAATAAAATTATAATGATAGGGTTTTATATATTTCATAAAACCACACCCAACCCATTTCCTTTGCAAAACCAAAGCTGTTTTATAATAAAATTCCAAAGAAAGAAAAACTAGTGCACTGCAAAAAGGAAACAGGGAAACAATTCTTATATAGAAAGAGTGCAGTAAAAAGTAAACAAGAAATATAATTAAGAACCACAGGTGATCTTAAACCTTTCGAGACAACACTTTGATGAACATGGTTCAGAACGACCTTCTGACATATGGTGAACCCCTAAGACTATATCCAACTCAATACTATATCCTAGCCATCCAGTGTCCCAACACTCATGGAATGTCTACAAATAAAAAGGGAACCAACCCATCTAATTGATACTGGTAAGATAACATCACTCTATTATCTATATGATGCCCATGAACCCATGGTGATAATATCAATTCTGCGTAAGTAGGAGGCCATGAGACATGTGATTCATATCTACTATTATTACTTCACTTGCCTACCCCAATCCTGGACACCAATATACTCTAACCCCTAAGGGAAATCCCTCATATAAAGGTTACGCATATAAATACATTTTGATTTCACATAATTAAAAGTTCTATCTAGGATGATTTATCGTATATAACGTAAACCATTTTATAAAAAATCACCAGGTTTTCAACGAGGCCCATTCATTTTCTAATCAAAAAACCCTTCTAAATGTATATATAGTTAGAACCATTGAATTCAAATTTACAAAGGGGAATTAATGTTCCATGTTCTTAATGCATCGACATAAAATTATTTCATCATATTAGAATTTTTTACCATTTGGTATAAAAGACCATACATATCCTTTAGTTCCAAACATGAACCCAATTAATTTGTCAATAAAAATGATCATAAACCATGAGGAATAAATCTAAAACCATCCATTAAAAATGCACAAAAGAACCCCCATTCTTCTGAATCCAAAGAACCATTTTCTGAAACTAAGGTTTTTTAGGAAACACCATTTTTAAGGATTCATCATTATTTGAGGGCACATCCATGAATTCACCTAGTGTACCCATGGATGTTACAACATCCAATGAAACATAAATCCACCTAATGGATATTTCCAAACCAATTCCACAAGACACCAACTACTTAAAAACCCAAACAAACCATTTACCTTATTAATTGAACACAAAACATTACATTAGTGACATTAAACCCTTCCAAAGTGTCTTAATACAATAATCAGACCATAACATAACCAAACCATACACACCAAACCAAATTCACTGACAAAAAATTACATTGATATAATAATAACATTGATACATTTCATAAAAGACAAAATTCATCTAAAAAAGAACATAGGAAATTCAAACAAACAACCTATGAAATACAAACATAGAAAATGTTCATGAAACTCATTTTAAACCTATTATAAAAAACCCAAAACAATTCCAAGAATGCACAATATTTTAAATAAGGATTCTGTAGAGGTGCCTAAAAATATTAATTTTATTTAAAATGCAATGCATCAAGGGAAATTACTTATAATAAAAACACAAGGAAACACACACTGAAACCATGTGTTGATGCTTGAATCCTATAATGGGATGAAAAATAACACTCCAAAAACAAAACACAAACCATATAGCAAATGAAAAATGATGAAAACATAATATCTTAGTGATAGAATCCTTACATGGTAGGAAAACCCCTAGGGAAACCAAGGGAATTACGTGGGGAAGAGGAAGAGGAGGAAAATAGAAAAAAAACCCTAAAACCATACGTTGAAAATGAAAGAGAGGCCACACTAGATGAATGTGAGCAAGGGAGGAGGCCGAGAATAGACCCATAGTGCACCATGATGAAGGGGTGGAGGAGATTCATGATATAGTGAAAAAGGAGGAGATAGGGAAATAAAAAAGTTATAATTTTAATTACCTAGTAGGGCTGCATGGTTTGTCCTCACGGTTTTCCAAACTGTGCGGTAACCATGCACCCTTCTCTGCCTAATGAGGATCTATCGCATGATTTACAAGAACATAATGCACGAACATGCACAGAACGTGATGTTGGCTATGTGTCCTATATCTACACATGTCCAAGCTATCCATTACTACTAAACATGAACAAATGTGCTCCACCTATAAAATTTTCCAAAAACTTCATATACTCCACATTTTGACTGGGTCTCAAACACTAACCTCGACCAAAATATCCAACAACAAATAAAGGAAAACAAGAGGAGTGTCCATGTTTAGGGTGGGGAAATTATCACCACTTCAGACACATTCTACCTCTAGAAAGTCACCAAGACGTTAGAAAACAAAAACCCAAGTCCTTGAAAAAAATGGTGGAAAACTAAGGATACCGCATAGAACTCACTCTCCACAGGTCACACCTGACCAATAAAAGAGAAAACCCATCACCAAACGAGGGGAAAACACATGATGGTTCTCCCCACCATATGAATATTCTTGACGCGAGAACATAGAACTCAAAAAAGAACCATGGGGGGTTATGGTGTGGGAACTCCCAACTCGACCTTACAGACATATATTTCAAAAAAAAAACATTTCATCCCATGAAAACTATCAGAGTCCATACCAAGGATAAAAATGGAATACCAGGAGTCAAAATGGGGATTCATCCAACAATGACCAACAAACCTCTCCACAAGGGTGAAAACACCCCACCAGAACTCAAAACAATTCTCCACACTAGCAAGTTCTATCCCTCACTAGAGAAAATCATGAGAATAATTCAAACTAAACCCATCCTACAAACATAATATACTACTCAACATCTTAAAAATAATATGGATATTTCCCAAAGTATAACATTGAAACCAAAAAGAAATAAAAACCCAAAAAACCCTTTCATCCAATATCCAAAAATCTATTGAGGGAAAAAATGATTCAGGGGGACCTTGTTTATAAAAATCCATGCAGCATACCTTTTGGTAGAGCATGTCCATCACACCATTAAACAAGATATGAACATAAAAAAACATGAAGAATAAATATTTGGAAATAGAAGAATAGTGTTGGGCTTCTAGTACTCCATGAATCTTTTTAAATTTCTTGACCTCCCCCCTTATACCTATGGTTGGGGCATTGATGACTGAAGCGTCTTATACCTCATAGTCATGAAGCGCATCCGCTGATAAACACATATTTTTTTGAACAACGCTTCCTACACAACTTTTCTAGATGACCTAAATGTCCACAATGATGGTGATTCTTTTGAGGAATACGACAAGATGGCTTTGAGTGTCCAACCCAGCCACACTATAAATATACAAGCGAATGGTTCAACGTATCGGAAGCTGAAACTGATGAAGGGAGCATTCAAGAAATAGGCACCTCTAGCATACCCCACTCACAATATGGGTTACAATTATGAGCGAAAATTGCCACTAACTTCTCCCGAATACCATCTCGACCATGATTTCCATGTCCACCATCTTCTCAAAAAAAGGTTTCACCAAATGAGAGTACTTTCCCAGCAATTTTAGGATGTAAACAACAGAAAATGAGAGGGTATTTCATTTGATTCTCTCAGGATATGTTTAATTAGAATGGAACCAGCACTCTAAAATGGCCAATATAATACTTTACCAACTGGTGACCCTATTGAATACCCATAAAACTGCCACCTACCTCTACTTCACCACCTTATGTATGAATTGTTGGCTAAATGTGTCCTTAAACACCTGCAATGTCATCTCAACCTAAATCGATGACATGACAACCAACTCTCACTGGTCCAAAGCTGCGCCGTCAAATAACTTCCAAAATACAGGGACTCAAATAGATTCGGGAGTTCCCAAAGACCTAGAAACATGCTCTACATCCTCATTCGATTCCACCAGCTCAAGCAAACATCAATTACCACAAAAAATAAGCAGCACCTGAGAAGGACCGGGAACCAAGCCTGAATTGTTGGAGACCTTGGGGACCTTTCTAGGTGTATTTCTAGAGAAACAACGAATAAAAAACCATATCAATCATCAAAATAAGGCATAAATAAAAATAACACCTCGAACCAATAAAATATAACTCGTAGGAGAAAAAAACATAAACATAAAAAAGCATTCCTTTTCAAAACTAACCTTTTCCATTTTAAACATTAAAACTGACTTTTTCTAAGGACTATTCACAACTACCAAAACCCATTTTTCATGGAATGAAAATTTCCAAAATCATGTTCTCAATCAACTCCACATTATGAGAATAATTTTAAACCTTTACTTCCAAATCCCAACCCATGCTATCATATGAACCGTTCTATGTCTTTCCATCAATTTCCATCCTCGTGTGCCGACACGCACATCCCACACATTCCCACACACATTCCATCGTTCATAATGAATACAAAGGGCCACACCCAATCCAAATTTTCAAACCCAAATCACCTTCTATGTTTCAAAAACAACATTACCAATTTTGTAACCATTTTAAGGAAACACACATCAGTTTTTAATTCAATTTTCATTCCTTAATTAACTTCTATTTTCAACATGCACTTACACCCACTGAAACCCTAATGAGACATGACCAATAATGAGATACCAGAATGTGGGACTAGTGACTATGCCTAAACTGGTAGCATGGTGGTGGGATATGCCCCATATATGACATAACACTAAGATCACCTTGAACTGGTCACATGGACTCCATATCGGTCACCACCTCATGTGAGGTCACAACATGACACCAGCACCACTCCATAGTCGTCCCTAAATCCAAAACAACCAAAGACAGAAGATTCAAATCTTAGATTACCTTGGGTGACTTGAGAATAAGAGCGACAAGGTTTCACGATGTCTTTCCCATGCCAACCTTGTGAGTCCCAACAGTCCTAATCTCTATCAACAAAACACCCCAAATAAAAATAAACTTATATGGAACCATTTATTTTTCACAAACTACCGTAGGTGAACCCTAGACCATTCACCCATGTCGATGTGCACCATGTACCAAGGGTTATTCCCGATCTCCTAGGGATAGAAACTTGTGTGGGGAATCAAAACAGTAAACTTAAGGGAATGATTTAATCCCACCAAAACTAGTATCAATAAATATATAGATCCATGAAAACCTGCATGAGCAAATCATTGAACACAAAAAAACTAAATAAATGAACCAGATACAAAACAACAACTGGAAAAAACAAAAACTAAGAACAAGACCCAACTATTATGATCTCAATGTGACCCATTGGTAACCTCCATCGATAAGAAACACAAGGCTCTGACGATGAGAAAATATTAAGGGAAACCTGAACAGCATTTGAACCTGCAACTGAAATGGTAACAGATAGGCATGAGCTCAAAAATGCTCCGTAGGGATTCTCTAAGTTAACCATTGAATCCAAGAATTTCATTACGAAAAAAACAATGAAACTAGTTGGAAATAAAATTAAAAATATAGGGATTTAAATGTTTTACAAAATAAAACCCAACACAATACATTTTCCAAACAAAAATCCATTTTATAATGGAACTCCAAAGTAAGAAAAAATAGGCCAGTGAAAAAAGGTGATCGGGAAATAGTGTAGATATAGAACTAGTTCAATCGAAATTAAACTATAAATATAATTAAGAACCATGGTTGATCCTAAAAATCCCTATACAATACCTAGAAATACTTGATTCGTTACCACCTATCGTTGTACGGTGAAGCCCCCATGTTTGTTACCAATATTCCACCCAATCCTAGAAAACTAGTGGCACAATCCTCATGGAATATCTACAACCCTGGAGGGTACCAAACCATATAATCAGGGGTGGAAAGCTAGCATGAAATGATTATCTATAAGACACCCATGAACCCCTAGATGTAATATAAATCCTATGTAATTAGGAGGACAATGCACATTGACTCAACTCACATATCGTCGTTGCACTTGCGTAACCCAAACACGGACACCAATATACGATAACCCCTAAGGTAAATCACTCCTATAATTGATCTCCATATACATACATTTTCATTTCACATTGTTCATTATGAATACTAAGACTCTTTATCTTATAAGAATTAAACCATTTCATAAAACATCACCAAGTTGCCAATAGGAAGCGTTCATTTTTCAAGCCACAAACCATTCAAAAGGCTCATAAAGTATTCACAGTTGAGTTGAATGTTCAAAATTGGACTTATGAATACATGTTCATAATTAATTGACATAAAACCATTTCACGACTTTAGAATAGTGTACCATTTTTAGTGAAAGACCAAATAAACCCTTGAGTTCGAAACACACACCCAATGTATTTTTCAAGGCCAAACACGCCAAAACCATTAAAAATACATCTAAACTTATTCGAGGAAAATGGAAACTTTAACCTCTATACATCAAAATAAATTGATACATTTTTTGAAACCAATGATTTTACGGAAACACAATTTTTATGGATCTATCATCATTTGAGGGAACATCAATTTGTTCAGCTAGAGCACCCATGGATATTAAATCATCTAATGGCACATCAATCCACATAATATAAATTTCCAAAATATTTCCATGAGATATCAACTGGTTAAAAACTAACAAAAACCATTTATATTATTAAAATAACAAAAAACATAACATTAGATCCATTAAACCCTACTAACGTGACTTAACACAAGAATCAAACCATAACATAACTGAACCGTACACACCAAACAAAATTCACTAACAAAAAATGAAATTTCTATAATTATAATGGACATAAATTTCATAAAAGACTCAATTACTCTCTAAAAGAACATAGGCAATTAAAACAAACATCTGAGGTATTATAAACCTATAACATTTACAAAAAACCCATTTAAAACCTATTTTTAGATACAAAAATAAATTCCAAAATACTATAATAAGTTTATCAAGGATTCCATAGAGGTTTGAATCAACGTAATAATTTTTTTTTAAATTCCATCCATAAATGGAGTTTCCATAGAAGATAGACAGATGGAAACAAATATTGAAACCATGTGTGAATGCGAAAAAGCTACAATGGGTTGAAGATTTAGACATCACAAACTATCCACACACAGTAGAGTAGACAATAAATGAAGAAAACACAAACACAAGGTGTTAGGGTTCGACAATGGTAGAAAACCCCCAGGGAAAACCAAGGGAAGGAGGAGGGGAAGAGGATGAGTAGGAAAATTGAAAAAAAAACCCTAAATCCAAACCATGAATCCAAAAGAGGGGCCACCATAGATAATTTGGTGAAAGGGAGGCCCCCGGTGTGCGCAAAGAAAAATTGGAGGAGGATAATCCTAATCTATGGAAAAGAGAGGAGAGATGGAAATAATAAAGTGAGAATTTTAATGACCTGGTAGGGCTGTCCAGCATATTCGCCTGATTTTCTAGACATTGCGGTAGATGTGCGCCCTTCTCTGCCTAATGAAGAAATATCGCACGCTTACCTGAAAAAACTACATTATCATTCATAGGCCCTATGGTTGGATCATTCTCATGGTAAGGCTGTATAGATATTACTAACTGTGTGAAAATCGTGCTCTACCTAGAATATTTCCCAAAAAATCCAAAAACTCAAAATTTATATAGGTTCTCGAACCCAAACCTCATCCGAAAGACCTAAGGCTATCTAATGGAAAAAAGGGGCAATTTTGGTCATTGTCTAACTTTGTTGGTCTTGGATGGAATTTTCTGGAATATTATGAGTGATTACAAGATTCCATATATAGTAATGATTTGTGATTAGTTAATGAAAATGTGTCACTAGTTGAAGACAAGTTTCATCCATGAAGTGAACTAGTAGTTTTTTATTATTCATTATGATATATGAGGATGGTTGGAAGGATAACGTTATACAGAATTCATCTTGTGTGACATATCAGATTCCAAAATATTTATGGTACCCTATTAGGGTAATATTCCTTATTGAAGAGCATTCCCCCTATCTTGACATTGTCCATTATGCATTAATAGAGTGTCAGTTATACTCTATTTCAATGTTTCAAATGTACTTCCATTACAATAAAGAAGATATATTAGATTTTTTTTGAAATTTGGGATTCATTAAGTAATGGATACTCTTGAGTTATTTCTAGGTCCTTATGTAGGAACACCTTGAATAGACTCTTGGTCACCATCCTTTTTCCACTGACGGGTCATCTGGGTATCAGTATCTCTGGGAGTATTCAATAATTTTATCTTTTAATATTGGCCTTGTACCAATGTATCGCAAGTAAACATGGAGTACAAACTAACTTGGGTTACATCATTGGACTTCGGCTTATTGAATCTAAGGTTATTAATACATTATTTTATGGCTTGGAGATGATTTTTTAAAGGATGATGATTCAAGAGAGCTGTATTTGGCTTACACCATAGTTCATGATGATGTGCGATAGATTAAATGGTCAAGTCATAGTTTGATCATGGAACATCACTATAAATTAGTTTTGG
Source organism: Viscum album (assembly GCA_963277665.1). Lineage (NCBI taxonomy): Eukaryota > Viridiplantae > Streptophyta > Magnoliopsida > Santalales > Viscaceae > Viscum > Viscum album. The sequence goes on from OY728156.1 coordinate 327,186,297, forward strand.
GATTCATTGAATGAGCCTGTGGTAAAGCAATGAATCCTTGAAAGATGTTTTTGTAGTTCAATTATAAGACATCGACCATCTTATCCAAGCATGTTCAAGATAATTCCACTAAAGTGGATCAACTGGTTAACCCTACTTTTTTGATATATGTATTCGAAAAGAACTATTTAAATCATGTCTTTGGGTTAATGAAGGTGTGGTGAAAGGTTCATCATGGTCTTTTGGGAAATATTTTGTGATGATTTTTAGATATGTTAATTGGGGTTCGACTGTGTATTTATAGAGTGGTCCCTAATATGACCTCAGATGTAATCAGGTTCTCTGAGGTTTAGAAAACACACTATAATCATTTTTAGTGTTCTGAGAGGCATGAATTGTATGAATTTATGATGGTGGATGTACTGTGGCATAGAATGGACCCAATCTCTATGATAATACCTATGGTGGGAGTGCCATTTTTAAATGAATGTTGGCCAGGGTTTTGACGACTTATGTTCTGTATGAATAAGTACTTCTTGTATGCGAGTTGGGAATTTGAAAATCATGCCTTGCCAAATGAAAGAGACTTCATGGAAATTTTATGTAGGATGGTGTTTTCTTTATTTCTCAAGGTGTCTCAGAATGGAGAAGTCTTTTGTTGGGGAGTTTGTAATAACCCGTATTTTGGTAAAAGTATGAATTCCAAGGGAATTTGAATTTTGGGATTTGTGGAAGGGTAATTCATTGAACCAAGAATTAAGATGTAATTAATATATTTAGAAGGCTTAATGATATTGAATTTACAATTTGATTAATGAAAAATAGGTACCATGGGTGTCCTGTGGTGATTTTGGGGCACTGGGCACTGGAAACCAAATTTTGGGTGGACTGGTAAGGGCCCACGGTATGTTTCAAAGAATGCCACCCACCAACATGAACCATACACCTGATGTAGGTGAGAATTGGTTGTTAAATGATTCACATATCATGTTCCTAGCCTACATTACTAGTGAAACATGGGAATTTGGTGCACTATTCATCACACAGTTGGATCAAGGTTTTGGAAAATCGGGTGGGACACCCAATGCGAGGTAGGGTTGCTAAGCAGTGTGATCTAAACAGTTGGTGCACAATATGACCATTTTTGCGGCCAAACAGTGTGACCAATTATGAGGTAGAAATGTCCACACATCCATTAACGAGTTTAAATCCTCTTTTCTCTTATTTATACATCTTCCTACAACCACATGAGGCTCCTCCCTTCTCCCATGGGATTCTCCCCCTTTCCTCCTAGAGATGAGGATATCTCCAACATTGAATGTATGATTCAAATGTTATCAGTATTGATGGATCATCATCGGTGTTCTCTAAAATACTCTTAATTACTTATTATGTTTCTATTATTATATGCTTGGAAATTTTGGTGTGACCTCAATACCCCTATCTTCAGGGAAGATTCCAATTTCATTATTTTCATTGAAACTAGATAGAATCAATCCACGATAGATGGATGATTAAAGAATCTTAAGAATAATGTAGGTGGTATATATCACTTTCTTATTTCTTTAGATTTATAAATATTTTCATTGTTCTTCAAGCCATTATTTTCTGAACATCTCCTTATAATTGATTACTTCAGTTGAAATTGGTATATACACATGGATATAATTTTATGGGTCACTGTTTAGTAACATGAAGTTATCGACCACAATCACAGACACCCCTTGGGTGTTCCAGTGTAAATTTCACCCTTATAATAAAATTATTAAATTATTGGGACACATTCAAATTGTTCGTCTTGAATGTTATATAAAATATCCCCTTATAAGAAATTTCAAAATTAATGATGTAACCTCCTAACTTCCATGTTTAAACTTGTATCTATTTACCAATGTGTGTTGGATTTATAATTTTTTTTAAAAAAATAACTTATTACTTTTAAATGTGAACCATGTTTGTTATAAATGAATTATTAGTTAAAAATTCCCTATTTTATACTAAAACCCCTTGGATGAAATTTTTTGTCTTTTAAATTGCATGCTCATAATTAGTGTTTAAATAATGCTTGCCTTATAATTTTTTTTGATTTTATATTCCTTCTTTTGTAAGACACATTGAAAGTTTAGAACATGGCCACTACGAACATTATTAAATGGATTTTCTCTCCATTTATAAACAATTTTATTGATCCCAGTTCCCCTACTAGGTTTTCAGGCTGACTTATTAATGAAATTTCACATGTTGGTAATTTCCCTATTTACTATGAACCTCTAAGTGCCTCTTTAATCCTAGTAAGATGAATTAACATTTTTTGTAGACTACATGACATGTTTTAAATGGAATGGATTCTTTATAATGTTTTTTATTCATTGAAATAATTAAATTATTTAAATTAATTGAATTATAAATGTTTGAAAGGTCACTGTGATCATTTAATGAAAAAGTAAATTCATTAAATTTAATTATGATTCCCCTTCTTATATTTTGGATTCATAAGTATAATATATGATTGATAATTCCCCAGGTATATTATTATTATAAATATTATTATTCCATGATATCGGTTGGGGAATGATGGTTGTTGTTATTGGGCATAACAGTTAACACTCCCTTATATTGGGTGTGGAGGATGGGGTCTCACACCATTGAAACTATTTGGATGGATGGAATGATACACCACATCTGTTCCAAGGAGTGTAGAAATTATGGTAAACTAACTATTTTTTTGTGTTGAAATGACATCACACTCAAGATCTTGAGTGATTAGCGTGATACATCTCACTCATTATGAAATGCAGGGCACATAACCTATGTTGGTATTTTTAGTATCGTTCAAACTAGTTATAGATGACTGAGTTATGCCTGATCTAGCTCGCACATAGTACTCCAATTATATGGCCACTTACATCTCCACATAATTGGCTGATATAGGTGGATGAAGTATATATAATTATAATATATATATATATATATATATTTATTTATTTATTTATTTATGTACAACATATAATGTTACTGATTAGAAACTAATTCCACCATATTCAGAAGTAGGTATAGTCTTCCTGGTGTTCTATTTGAACCCGAGCCAATAGGTATTTATTTATTCCCCATTACATAATATATTTTTTATACCTCCACAATTCTTTTCATTATAATCATGGAGTGGATTTTCCTATATACATCATAGATGGTGGCCTACTAAGATTTTTTCTCACACCATGCTTAGGTATCAATCATAGTTGGGTACCCAAGAAGATCTCATGTGTAGAGGACCATCGATTATTTCAAGCGATATTGTGGTTGTACTTTGGAGTTAGGACAAATGGGCTTAGATAGAGATTTTTATGATCACAGAGTTCCACCTCGAGGATATTATTTCATTTCTTAATTGTTGTACTACTCTATTCCATGTTACTTACTATAAGCTTGTTGTTTTAGTTATGTATTGTCATATGGACAGTGTTTTATATTGGAGTCGTCCACTTTTATATTCATTTGAAATTTATTATTCTACATCAACGACTTTCATTTATTTTTATTTCAGATTTTCTATAATTTATTTTTGGATAAAGAGATGTTTCAATCTAATCCATAGGGTATATTATCCCTAAAATAACCTACATGTACTCTATCTTCTAGAAAAAATCCACTAGTGTAGAAGGAGTTGTTCTTGAGGCCATGTGGTGATCGTTTAGCTATTGGTTTAATGGTCTATTAGTTTGGGATGTTACAATGTTGTTTGAGTGATGATTTAATTTTCCCTTTTAATTAATGTTTGGAGATAGTAGAAAGAAGACTAGGAAAGTGTTGGTTGTTGATAAATAATCATGCCTTGGAATTATCAACCCATATATGGGGAAATGTCAAAGTGTTCATGGATGTTATTTTTGTTCATAATGTTTTATATTACATTATATTTTCAAATCACCTTGATTGATTAGTTTACTTTGTTCTATTTATGGAGTTATGCAATTATGGTATTTTTACATTGTCCTAGTATGTCTTGGATGTAAATTTACATGAATCATTATACCCACATTGATATTAATATTCCATGATTTTTCTATTCATTGTATTTTCATTTGTAGGATGCCTACTAATTATGATATCAAGACATTTGTGTTTATTAGCATAACTATTATATAAATTTTATTTTATTTTATTAATATTATTAGTTTTTAACCTATTTAGGTATTTTATTATCAATCATGTGTATATTAACTGATTTTGTACTTTTTTTAGCATGTTAATCTGCTTCCAGGATTTGGTAAATAAATTCCATGCTACATGAATATTTAGAATGTATTTCCTATGTATCATGCATCTTTATTTGTTGTCATGTTTCTCAATTTATATAAGGTGATAACATACCCAATTATGATTTCAATGTATATAATTTATTTCAATTATATTGGATCCATTTTCCATTGTAAGGTGTATTGGTGCCATATAATTAGGAAAAAGTGACCCATATACTCAAACCATATTTGATTCTTCAACATATATATGAAATTTTATTAAAATGTAATAGAGATAAAAGCTAAAATATTTAAAGTGAATTAGTCTCAATTATGTGGGAGCTAGTATGAGGTCTATAATGTGTGTGGGATCTTTATAGATTATGATAAAGAAAACCAAATAATCTCACCATTTTATATATCCATTATATATATGGAAATGGTGATAAATGTAAATGAAGATTAGTTTTTATTGGAACTGAATTTCATTGTTACTGATATCTTATGTGACTTGAATTTAGTAGTTTATTCATTATGTTGAAATCATATCAGATAAAACACCACAAGAATAATTTAAAATTTTAAACATTTTATTTTTCCCTCTCTAATGGATGGTGAATCTATCCCACATGCATGAAGATATATATGATTAAATTATAAAATCCACAATTGGACCCATGTTAGAAATTTTGGGTATGATTCTTATGAGGTATCCCACTATGGGTGTTTCTAAATGATTTTAATTAAATAAGTAGTTTTGGGTTGTATTCTAATGAATATAGGTTGGCTAAACATATCCCTCAAAAGATGCCTAATCATTACCCAATGTATATTGACTTATAATGGGTACCATTTTTTCTATATAATAACATTTAAATATATAAATATTGAATTTAAATAATTGTAATTTTTTCGAAATTGAACCTTATATGGAACCCTTACTTGTAAAACCTCATGTAATGTTAGTTTGGACTTCTTCTTCAGTTTCCTTCGAATGTTAAATTGTTCAGTTTGCATATGATTTTTTTTGAAAGTGGTTAATTGATAAGTGTATGCCCAAGTGAAATATTTATGGTGTTACCATGAGATTTGGTCGACCATTATTCTTTCATAAGTGGATAGCCCAACATAGGTAGTTCCTTTGTGATTAAATTACTTAGTATATGTTCTGAGCCTTCTGACATATGGTGTCATTTAGAAATCATTACTCTTAGTGGGACTCTTATATTCATTATGACAACCTATTTTGGTTGGGTGTCCACCATATTATTCAACTTTGTGCTGGGAATGTGAATCCATTAATGCATGTTTTCAAAATGATAGAAAATCCTAGGGAATGGTCGGCCACTTAGTAGGTATCATGACCCTCTCTTCATTCTCAGTGATGGATGACATAATTTTTCATCATAACAGTGAATGGTCATATAGGGAAACATGAATCTTTGTTAAATATATTATACCAACCACCAAATACATGTATGAATTGGGTGGACATCCTATGGATACTATAGATCATTTGTCATCTATCTTCTAATCCTCAGGGTAGTATGCATCCAAATATGTGGTACTTACCGAGTTACTAAGTAGAATGATGAACCAGTTGTGTTCAATTGAATCATTGAGTCTGGGGATGTTGAGTGTTAATTAGGTCATATTTATTGTAGATTGAACCAAATATTATGGGAATCGATTCTTCGTAATTATTAGAATGGATTTCCATGAGGATAGAGTGTTTTAACACTCTGTTTTGGTAGGTTCTGTCTGTCATTACAAAAGTTATGATGTATGTGAGCATGAATCATAGAATTATCAACCATGTGATTAAGGTAAATATGATCTAGCACAATTATTAGATACTCCACTACATATCATCAGTAGCTACTAGGGAAATCCTTACGTGGGGCGCATCATGACAGTTATATTTAATGTCCATCCTTCAATGAATAAGGAAACCGATCTAAGTATGACCATTGGAATTGATCATTAATTCATGAATTCCCTTGAGGATTTCATGTTTTGAATCATGTTTCTGATATCTTATCAGCATGATGCTTATGTGGTTGGCTCTGTGTACAACCCTTGAGTACCCCCAATGGTCATGGATGAAATTCAGTGGACAAGTTTAAGAGATCACATGATGCCTCAAATGGTAAACTCTAATGATCACCTAATCAAAATGTGTTGATAGGTGATGCCAAGCTTCATCCATGAAGTTGATCTTGGTAGGGCTTAGACTATTCTTCTTTCTAATAGTGGGGTATGGTAGGTTGGATACCACACCAAGAACATCTTATTGGATGTGATATAATTGTCTCAAATATTCATAGTATCCCCTTGGTGTAATTTTTTAGTGAAGAGAATGTCCCCTATATTGACTTCTTCCGTGATGCACTAAGACAGCATTGGTCATTCATCGAGTTATGGTTTCAAATGGACTTATAATTAAATAATTTTTTTTAATATATTTTCATGATATATTCCATGATTTTATCGAGGAATGGTTAGTGTAGATGATTTATGGGTTCTCATGTTGGAATACCTAGGATGGACTCTTGTAAAATAACTATTTTCAAGTAACAAGACAGTTGGGTATGTGTTTCTCTAGGATTATTCAATGATCTGATATGGACATATTGGCCTTATACCGACATATCACTTGTAAACATGGAGTATGGAATACCTTGGGTTAGATCCTCAGACTCTATTTTAATTTATATTAGGTAATCCAGTACTTGTTTTTTGGATTGATTGTGATGTCTCAATTAGTGATGATTCTTCAGGTCTGGATATAGGCTACACCCGAGTTCATGTAGATGCCTAAAGAATAAAATGACCATTTGACGATTTTATAATGGATTTCACCCGATGTTCCGTATGTGCTTCCGTGAATGTGCTCATTGTAAATGATAGATTCCATGGAGGAAGGTGATGTAATTTAATTGTAGGATTTCGACCATATAGGGTAGTCATTTTCTAGATAATTTGGCAAGAGTGGCATGACTTGTTGTCCTTATGTATTGTCATATATAGTTGAAATGAAATATTTTATGAATGTATTCCAATTATGGAAGGTGTGTTTCAATGGCCGTCATTGTATTTTTGTAATTACTGATTGAACATCTTTAGTTAGGTTGATTAAGATATGACCATTTATTTACAGACTATCCTTAATATATCCTCAAATGTAATCTGTTGTTCCCAGTAAGAGGAAACACATTAGAAGAATTATTAGAGATCATAGGGGAATGCCTTTTAGGTAGTTCTAATGGGGGAAGTACCATGGATTATAATTATCCCCTTTATAATACTAACTCCTATGGTGGAAGTGTGATCAAAAAATAATAATTGGCATGTGTTTGGAAGGGATATATTTTTCATGTAAAAGTATTTATAGCAGGTGTGTTTCCCATTGGAAAATTCAATGTATCCATTTGAATGAGACTTCATGACCCATGTAGGTTAGGTAGATTTTTTTTTATTTTATAAGGCTTCTTAGGGATGAGAATTTAAAATGTGTGGATGTTTAAATGACCCATGTTTTGAGATAAGTTATTATTTCAAGGGAATTCGAATTTAGGCATTTGGTGGATGGGTTATTATTTGAACCTTGTTTTAGAATGTAATTCCAACAGTTGGATGCCTAAAGGATATTTGTAATTCTTAGTTTAATGTCCAATATGGAATATGGGTATCATATGGAGTTTTAGAGAAACTGAGCCCCTGAAACTCAATTTTGGGTGGACTGGTAAGGTCCTATGGTTTGTATGAAACAGTGTAACCTACCAGAAGTAATAGTGCACCTACTGCATGTGAGAAGGACTAATCCCCACAACTTGTGCATGATTTCCCAAACAATGATCCTATAACACGCAGTTAATTAAACTTAGGATGTTTTTTACTTTCCATCTAATGTTGGCTCACGTTTTGAGAAGACCGTGTGGGACATCCATGTGATTTAGGGTTCTTAAGCAGTGGGATAGGTATGGTTGGCGCATGGTTTGGCCAACTTTGATGCCAAACCATGCAACACAATTTTTGAAGGTGAAATTTCCACATTTCATATAATGAGGTTAAAGTCTCGTTTTTATTTTTTATAATTATTCTTCTAGAAATTTGAGGATCCTCCCTTATACAATGGGGTTTTCCTCCTCTCCTCTTAGTGATGATGATAACTCCCTTGTCCGAACTCAAATTTGAATATCATCAGTGATGTTAGATTGGAACCTGTAAGTACTCAAATCTTCTTTCATCCATTCTATGTTTCTCTTCTGATAGGTTGTAAAATTTTTGTGAGACCTCATTCCACCTATTTTTAGAGAGGATATTTGTTTGTTTTTCATTTTCATTCAAACTATATAGAATCAATCCTCGATATTTAGACAATTAGAGCATCCTATGAATAAGTAAGGTGATCGATATATCTTTCCCAGTGTTTCCATTGAATTATAAAAATTTTATTTATGAAATCATTTTTATCACATCTGCATAGAATTTATTTCTTCTATTTAAATTAGTATATGCACCTTGATATACTCTCATTAATCATTTCTAGTAATTTGAGAATGTAAAACTCAATCACATAAACCCCTTGGATGTCCCATATTAAAATTCACCATTAAAATGAAATTTTTATATTCTTGGAATTCCTTCTAAGAGTTAATCATGGATAATAAATAGATTTTCCACTTATAGGTAATTTCCAAATTAATGATTGTTTCCTCCTAATATCACTATTTAACACTGTAACTATTTTTCCAAGTATGGTAGCTTAATAAGACGATTCTTTTGATAAATTTATTTATTCCTTCTTAATGTGAAGCATGGTTGTGCTAAATTAATTTTTTGGATAACAATGAAAATTTTTATAATAAAAAATAGTTTAAGTTGTATTTTATTATAAATTAAAAAATGTTAATTAGTTTTTAAATTGTTCTTGACCTTATGGAATTTGTGATTTAATATTCCATTTGTTATTTTTAAATATATGGAATGTTTAGTACATGACCACTACTAGTGATCATAAAAGGAGTTTTTTACTTTCTATATATTTTTTTGAACACCACACACCTCCTTAGTTCTTGGAATAACTTATAAGTCAAATTTACCATGCATATAATTTCCCTATTCATGATGACCCTCTTAGTGCCTCTTTGAGCATTTTAAAATGAATTTACACGTTTTGAAAGATTAAATTTAAAGTATTAAATGGAATGGTTTTTTCATGATGGTTTTCCTTACTTTAATGAATTAAATAATTAAAATGAAATGAATTATAAATTTTCTAAATGCCACTAGGATAATTTCATGCAGTCGCACATGCATTAAATTGATTTCTTATTCCCTTAATTATATTTGGGATTAATAAGTATAATTCATGAGAGGTAATGCATCTAGGATATTAATTTTATGTATATGATTATGCCATCATATATGATGTGGAAATATGATAAGGATACTTTTGGATATAATGTTTCATGACCCCTTACATCTAGTGTTGAGAAATAATTCTCACACTATTAACACTATTTGGATGGTGGGCATGTTTCCCCTTATCCCATCCATTTATTATTGACATGATGGAACACTTAATATTTTTGAGTGTTGAAATGATGGTACACTCACCATATCAATTGTAGAGAATTCCCCTTCATGATCATTATGTGATTTGGGGCATCTAACCTTTATCTGACCTTATAAGCTTGTTTAGACTGCTTATAAATAACAGAGTTTCAGCCTAGTCCATCTAGTAGAAACTACTTCATCTGTATGACCAATTACATACACACGTAGTAGGTTCGTATAATTGGATTAAATATATATAATTAATCAAAATATATATTATTAACATATATATAGTTAGGGATCTTAATGCATTTCAGATAACTCTAAATAATTTATAGTGTTTTCAGTCTCCTATTGGAACCTGAGCTGACCAATGTTTATTTATTCACAATTTTTTAATATTTTGTTTATACCTTCACAAAACGTTAATTTATAATCACAAAAGTATATTTTCCTATAGAACAAATTGTTTGTAGCATAATGAAATTTTATCTCAAATCATGCTCCAACCTGCATTTGACATGGGTACCTGAAAAGATCTAATATGCACAGGACCATGGATTATTTCTTTCTTTGTGGTGCTTGTACAAGGGAGTTAGGTGAAGGGGACTAAGTTGGAACTCATGATTCTCATGAAGTTCCCCCTTATGTATTTTATTTGTTTTCTATATTTGTGTACTACAATATTCCTTGTTTCATGTTGTATGTAAAATGCATCAGTTATATATCATCATCTATACATGTATAATTTATTATATTTTAAAATTTTCACTTTTATATTTATTAGAAATTTATTCTTCCACTACTCAATAATTTATTTTTAATATAATCAACATTCATTTTTTATTTATTTTATGATATAATGAATTTCATCTCTGATCCTGAAGGTATTGTATCCCCATTATAACATCTTTATACCATCACTACTAGTTAGAAGCCTCTAGTGTACAACGAGGTACCCTTAATTCCAAGTAGTGATAAGTTCATCTTCAATTTCAGTGGTCAGTTGGGTTGGGATGTTACATCAATCTTTCATCCAACAAGTATCATCCACTAAGAATATCCCCCAAATGGTGTGGAAGTGGGATACCATAATCACCCAAAACATGATGATCCATACAACATCCCTGCCATAATATTACTTCCTCAAGACCATCACAAATTCTAGGGTGACATCATCCCATTTACACTCAGGAGTGGGTAAAAACAATAAAAGTCCAATAGGTCACTAGTCCTCCCCCATTACCTTTAAAAACGTGGAAAAAATAGAAAACCCCATTATATTCTTTTCAATAACCATCCACCAATACAGACTGTATTAGAAAAAATACATATTGTTAATCCCAGGGTGTAACTCCCATTTAGAGGCTTGAAATTCCCACATCAACTCCTCCTGCATGACCTTAGGAACATAAAAAAATCCATGAATACCAATGACCTCATCCTTATCAATATCCTAACATGATGATTGGACCTCATCCTAAATATTTTCCCTCAATAATATTCCTTCGGGGTATAAATTCTACCTAATGATCACTTGATCTATACGTGAAGAGATTACTAGTATATCTATATGAATAGTCTACCCACAACATTCATGAATTTCCAGATGAATCTCATAAAAGGGACCAACCAACATCCATTCACAAAATGATTCCTCAATCAGTTATGGTTCAGTCTTCTAGTTCAGATCATCTACCACTCCATTACTTTTCTCATGTGTCTAATAATTCTCAATATATATTATTTCATGATATTAATTTCTTTATTTTTTATCTGATATTAAATTAATGTTGATTGAACATGTATATGAGAATCATGTGGTTCCTGTACACAAAAAAAACACTCCCATTAAATAATTCCTCCAACTTCTCTAGTAATGAAAAACTCCAAATTAGTTGAGAATATTTTTGAGTAATTATATCCATGAGGCGTTAATATCTAATACATATATTGAAAAAATCGATTTGATTTCATCAAGAATATAATAAATCATATCTTCAAAACTTGTTGTTCCACAAATTACTACATAAATATATAGTTAATACAATCCTAGAGGATGAAGGGGGCTAGTGCGTTTATGAAATTTGTTAAATAATATGTTATATTGACACATGGATACAAAAAAAATTGAATAATCTAAAACATTACCTTATATTTCATCAGTACACTTTTAATATAGGGGATAACCTAGGTATTTACATATGAAATGGGTGAGCTATGAAGCCCAGTAAAGGCCCAATAAGGGAAGTAAAAAAATTATCAAAATTTTAATAGTACATCTATTATAAGATGTATATCAATATAAAATAATTTTTGTGTGAATGATAATCTTGAACAATGAGGCATGATATAATATGAAAGCCTAAAGACAACATAGTAATATGACAATAACATAATACATGACATAAAAACTAAATTAAAAAACAGATAAGAAATCCAAACATAATGTTCGTAGGATAACCTATTTTTCAAATTGCATGTAATTTAATTAGAGATAATCATTAACCAACTCATTATAGGGATATATAATTCTTTGACCACATATCTCATTCATATCATGTACATTCATAATTGTGAAACATAAATCATACTAAATATGGATTTATTTACTCAATTATATTCCCACAATTATGAATTTTGGGTTATATAAATGGATGATTCCAATTAATAATGGATGTGTTAAAATAAGTGAATACACATGAGTGAAAATGATAAATTGTATTCACTATACCAAGGATTGATGTGAAAAGCACTTCATAATTTCAACGTTATAATGGGGGTACATAACAAATCATGGATGGGTTAAATTAGAGTGAATGGGGTGTCTCAAGACTCGGAAAACAAAATCACATAGATATGGGTATGATAAATATATCCCAACATGAATATTTTGAAATAAAATAGAATTATATAAAGAAGGAGATTCAATATAGTGGATAATTAGAGGATACCTTACCTTGGGAGTTCGTCTAAAATATTTGGAGGAACTTATTAAGAGATTGAGGTACCTATGTATGGATATAGATATGAAAGGTCATAGTAAATTATTTCTCCCACGGTTTTTATTGATGAGTAATGGGAGAATCAGTAGGATCATATATATAGATATAGGAGAATAATTTATTAATTTCTAATGTACGGTTTTGGAATCCATATCATTAATTTGTCCAATCCACAGACCATCCCATGGTTTTCTCTGATTATTTAGTCGAATTAAGGGTGTATTTCATTATATAATAATTTTGTGAACTAAACTCATTAAAAATATAATTTTTCCATCTAGATGTGAGACATGTTCATAAAGAAATGATTTTAAAAATATAAAATATAATATAGGTTTTCATAACTCATTAATAGTTCATAGATTAACAAAATAACATAAAAACACATTATTTTAAAGGGAAAAAATAATTTTTGTTATTATATATTATTATTAATATATATTATATTATATTTCATCAAATATTTATTCATAATATATAGCTTATTTTTATACCCTATTTAATTTTGATAATAAAATTTGAAATCCTCCTAAAAGTATGAAAAATTCAAAAATGATAATTTCAATGGTCCGATTTAATAATAAAATTATTATATAAAAAAATATCCAAATATTTTACTTTACAATTCTAAATAAAAAATCATCATTTATTGAAAAATATTTTTTTATGAAATAGTTTTATAACCCTTATAAAAATACATTTGACTTCAAAAAATTATATCATTATTTATATTTAGTAAATATTATTTAATAATATTAATTTATTAAAATACCATTTATTTAAAAGTCTCATGGATTTACCAGAATAACACCTTGACTGAAAATATATATTTCCCTAAAATAGAGTTTTATTAGATAGAATCAATAACTAGTTTTTTATTAAATTCATTATTTAATAATTTAAAACGAAATAAAAATGAATAAAAATAATCACTATTTTATTTAAAATAAAAATACAAAATTTAATATTTTAGGCTCTAGATATATATCTATTTCTTATGCGTGAAAATTTCTTAAGGATAAGGTGATCAATAGTGATATTTTCATGTGTGGTTTAGTGAACATGGTTTATGTTGCAATCTCAATGAGCTTAATCATCTCCCATAAATGGTTTCACTCATCTTTTAGTTGTTGAATCCCAACTTGGGTATGGTCAATGAAAAATCCCAGTGATTTTTTCTCCACTAGAATATCTAAAAAATGGTCTTCATAGGATATTATCATACTTTTTGAGGTTATTTCTTCCCTTATTTATGTCAAACGAATATACCCTAACACTATATATATAAGAATATAAATTATAACTATATACTTTCTTTTTTTTCAATTGTTATGAATCATAACGATCATTTAAATTTGACTATATTTAACATATAATGGAAAAAATTAGTTTATTTTTTCATAGTTACATTACTTAGTAATTCATTTACTAACTCAAAATGTTAATTTCATTTATAAAAGTTGTGTTTCTTATATTAGTTACACATTCACAAATTTACCCTCGGATGTTATCACACACAAATAGTTGAGGTGTAATTAAATTTCATTCCATCCTCTAGTCCCATGTCACATCATCGAACTTTTGTTTCCACCATAAGAATTTTTCCAGGTTTATTGTCTTATTACATAGAATATTTTCCCAATCATATAAGATATTCACCTCTGTCTCCACATATGAAAGGAGTTTCTTTAATGGTATCTTTTCTAGATTCAATATATGTGATGGGTATAGTATGTACATCTTTAAGAGTGTTATATTTAGCACATCATGTATTTGAGATAGGGGTTTTCAGAGTTATGGTCGATATGATACTTATCTAATTTGATTAAGGATATCAAAGTGGTCAATGTATCTTGGACTAAGAATTCCCTACTTCCCAAACCTCGTGAATTTTTCCATGGAAATATTCAAAGAATACTTTTTTTAACTACAAACTCTAGATCACAATGACAATTTTATTCATAGATGTTATGATGACTTTTACAGATTTTATATTCCATTTAATAGTTTCAACCCTCACAGTCATCTCTTAAAAAAGATCAGGTGGCATAAAAATTCTCTCTCTAACGACATCCCATCATGTTAGAGTATAAAACACTGCCATAAAAGAGACTTAAGTGATTCTATTTGAACGGTTTAATGGAAATTATGGTTATATGATATATCCACTAGGGGAAGGTTTTGATCCCATAATCCTTGGAAATCCAGTAAAAAAAATCACATAATATCCTATAATGTATGAATATTTTTTTCAGAGTGACAATCCATATGAGGGTGATAAGTAGTGTTGAAGCTCAGATCTATATCAAATGCATGTAAAAGTATTACCTTGAACCTCATTGTTTACCCTAAGTATTAATTAGATAAAATAGAGAGTGGATGTCTATGTAGTATTAATACTTCCATTATAAATATCTAAGTGATTTGGTGAAGAGAGAAATCATCCTAAACAACAATGAATTTCATCGGCTTATTAAATAATGTAATTGAATTTAGTTTTTCTAGGGAGTTTGACAAAAAAATCCTTGTTTATTATTCCTCATTTTTATACAGGTGTTATAATTATATTCATTATAATTTAAGACATTTTTTCCTCTATGACTTGTTCGTATACCATGCATCGAGATATAAAATCTATAATACCAATATTCATATAAGTGAACCAGATGTATTGCATCAAATATATATATATATATATATATATTATTTTATGTATTAGATGAAAAGAGAAGGATGAGATATGTGCATCATCCAAAAGTTCCCTCTTATGTCCATGTAATTAAAGGACACATATATACTTTTGAATATTATAACTCATTTTTAAAAATTCAACTATGATTTTATGTAGCCCCTCATCATATTTAGGGGCCTCTACAATCCTATCATGATATATTGTTGAGAAGTTATTCGGGATATTTAGGATGTATATCTGTTTATAATTACTGAATACACACATTTCATGTCCTAGAGGATTGGACAGCTTTTAATCCTTATCATGGATAGGGTTTTTGTATCCTTTATACTCAGATCATCATCCACTTTTTTAGCCTTCCCAAGATGGAAAATGATTGAACAATAATGAAAATTGATCAACTCAAACTACCTTAATTGGTTTATATTAATCTCTATTCGTGTGAATATATAGTTAATGATTTTGTGATATGTATATATGTCAAACCATTCTACATAGAGATAAAGTCACTATATTTTCAATAAAAAAATAATAGTAACCAAATATAGATATTTTTTTTGTTCTATTCATTGGTCATTACTTTTTTGAAGGAATAGGCGGTCACATTTTCATCTTCCATGAGTACACAAGCTAATCCATTTTATACCTGTCAATACAGATCACTAATATTTCCCCACTAGTGGGTAATGTGATCATATTTGTAGTGATTATCCTTATTATTAACTCATTTAGGATCTCCTCCAATAAAAAAGTCCATAAAAACTTGACTCACATTTGAATCAGATAAGTTAGTGGGATAGAAAATCATGAAAATTATCACAATGATTAATTGTAGTACCTAGATAATCTATGGAATATAAGGTTCTACATCCCAGATGTTACTATATGTCCCCGTTCAATTGCCCGTGTTAGTGAAGGATTCATAGATATTCCTTTTTCGGTGATAATGTGCCCCAAAATATTTACTTTATCTAGTAAAAACTAAAATTCACAATACTTATAATACAATTTTTATTTTTTTAAGTTCTCAAGTACAAGACTCAAGTGATCCTCAAGATCCTCCATTCATGCGGAGTAGATAAGAATATCATTTATGAATACAACAAAAAACATTTATTGGTAATTTTAAAAAAAGTATTCATTAATTCCATGATTATCGTTGGATTATTAGTGAGTCCAAATAGAATAAATATTTTTTCAAAGTGCCAATGAATTATATGAAAAGAAATATTGGTATATCATCTCTCATTACATTTACATGATAATCTCCTAACCAGAGATCCATCATGGAGAAGTATTCACCTCCACATAGATGGTTTAAAATGTTATATATTCATTCTTGTGGATAAATATTATTTATCGTGACATTATTGATCACATGACATTGAATATAGAGGATGATTGAGCAATCTATTTTGTTATGAAAAGGACTAGTACAGCCCATGTTGAATCACATGGGTGTATAAAACCTTTATCAATGTTATCCAATAGTTTATTCTATAGATAATCCAGATTAATAAAATCCATTATATATTGATTCATATGTATTTTTAAATCGTAAAATAAAATGTAGACTGGGTTCAAATCTTGATGGCTTGAAGGTAATATAGGAAATTATTCAATAAACACATCAACATATTCTGTTAAAATTTTCATAGAATAAAATAAAATGTTAGTATTGGTCTTAAACAATTTATCTAGCCAATATTTGACATAATTTAATATTATCTTTGCTTTAGATGATGATAGAAATGTAGATTCATCCCCCTCTATGAAATTTTATTGAATCAAAGGATTATTTGTTATGTGAAGGGTGACTTAAATTTCTAAACATCTATTGTTGGCTATATATAAGGAAATATAATCCAAAAATATAATTTCAAAAAATTATTTTAAATATGGTATTATATGGTTGTGTAGGGATTTAAGTCCACAAATATGGAAAATGGATGAGTTATATTCTCGGGATTTAATAATTGATCCATTTTGCATCTTCAACAATAACAAAACATCCATGATTGGATATGGGGCTTCAGTAGTCCCTTATGATTTGAAGGATGTGAAAGAATTCATAGAACCAAAATAAAAAACTACATTCTTTGTTTATAGATGAACAACTACTATACATACCACCACCTTATTTTCAGGGTCCACCGCATTAGTTGTGATTTTATAGTATCATCATTTCTCTCTAGTCCATGTAATTTTTTAAATTAGTTTTCATCTACAATCATTATATTAGTGTATTAATTTTTATAGAGTCATTATTCCAATAAATTGATCCATTTGAAGGTATCTCAAGTTTTTCATGATCATTCCTTTCTTCAATCACATTTGTGGGTTTCTCCCATCAGAAATTTCTTGTTAGGTTCCCTAAATTTTTGAATGTAATTAATTTCCATATACCCATCATGATATTATAGAGATGTTCCATATCACACTTTCTATAATAGGGATGTTGTACATTTATTCCACCATTAGATTTTTAAATTTTGTCACCAAAATTAAACTCTATTTTCTATATTTTAACTTCATGAGAACCTTGAGATTCACGGATCTCCATTCCAAATTTGAGGTAACATTAGAAAATTTACTCACCCCTATCAAAGTCCCAAATGGATAAATTTATTCATATATTAATTTGTATCCCAAAAAATAACCATTCAAATTTAATCTCATAGGTATTGAATAATTTAGTGTTGTATCATGCAAGTCAGTAGATTTTTTCATTCTATAACATGATAGATTCAACATATTTTTACTTGAGGCTAAATAATTACCTCTCTATTTTTAGTTGTGGAGTGTAAGGAAAATTTTTGTCATATCCAAAAATTAATTCCACACCATCACTTCTATATCATCATATGTATTCGTATTTTAATCCATTTTCAACAATGATTAGATTCTCTTTATAGTAGATAATCATCCATCCTGAACTTCTATTGATTAGATCATTTAAGTATAGAGAAGATATTCTTAATTGTTTTGATCCACTATTCCATGATTAATTGATCAAAAGTTACACTTAATGTAGGAGGATTTTATCTCATAGAGGTATCAATTTAAAATTACCATTTGTAATATGATTTAGGGGGTTACTCTTGAATAAATTTTATATAAAAAACATGAGTCAATTTAGAATGTATTATCATGATATTCATGATTCTTGCTACTATTGGGCTGGGAATCTCTTTTGGGATGCCATCATATTTCCATTTACATTGTTTTTTGAACTGATTCCTCATATTTATGGTCATTGAATAGAATAACTAAAATATTATTGATTATTATTTTACAGAATTAAACAAATAAATGGTAAACAATGAACATTAATGTTTTAACTCATATATTTCTTATTCTGTTAATTTCAAGGTTTCAATCTATATTCTTCCAGGAACAATTTCCAAATATAAAATCATATGTGAATTTGGTTCCTATAATAATGTTTCATAATGGGATTTTGAATTTACCAAACCATATCCACCATGAGTGTAAAAATAAGTGTGAATCAAGGCCAATTATCCTGAACTACGTGACAATTGAGTCCCGCTCAAAATTCCCTTTTTCGGTTTCATACCACTGGGTTAAACATTGCGAGAGACACATCCACATGTACTATCCATACAAAGGTGTATTTTCATAGAAACCAATTACTCTATATTTTGGTATGTTTTTGGAATTTTTTGTATATTTATTCATATCCATATGTCTTTCCATATATTTTTCATCTTCTATTGATGAAAAATTTATACTTTCCTTCGACACCAACTATGGTAACCCATATCTTTAAAATCGTTATTTAATGATTTATTACATACATATACATTTAATAAATCCCTATAATATCATTAGTACTAGTGTATTTTGAAAATTAGGTATATATTACATCAACATGATACATGGATAAAAAATTTGTAGAAACATGAAAACATGTCCTTATATTCCATCAATCTTCTAATACTACATGGGATAAATCGAGGATGTTAAAAAGAATGGGATGAGCTTCAATATTGAGTAAGGGAATAATAAATCATAGAAAAAGGTTAACCAATACCTGTTATCCAAGTGTTATATCATTATAACATTAGAGGGTTGATAATCATAATCTTGAATAATGAGACATGAAATTACATTATATCATAAATGGAATCATAGGAATGTGGAAGTGACATAAATCATGAAAATATAAACTTATGTCAAAGATAATAGAAAAGAATCAAAAAAATAAGGTTCATAAGATAACCTCCCACATATCGTACAAGAAATATTTGCGATAAAAATATTACTCAATAAATTGGGATTAGATAAAATTTCCATCCCACCAATCACATTCATTTCAAGTTCTAGCACAAGTGTGCCACATAGATCATTAAATTGGAATGTATTAATCAATTTTACCCCCTGATTACAGAGAGATTGTTAAAAATTGGAATTCCTCGTTCAATGAAGTATAGGTACCACTAGGTTAATTCTATTGTCTGGAAATGGGGGTCAGTATACAATGCATAATTTTTTTTTCTTAAAAAATCACTGGATAATTTCTACAGAATAATGGGGGGAATAAAAAGAATCATGGGAGGGATAAATGAGAGTGTTACGGATGAAGAATCACATGAAAATCATAATTTATGTAATAGGGAATCTGATAGAAAATATACCAACAAGAAAAATTGGAATTAAAATGGAACAATATAAAGAAGGTGCTTCAATAATGTAGAGAAGGAGGAGACCCTTCACCTAGACATGTCACTTCTAATAGTTTATAATGAGATTATAAAGAGATTTTGGGATCCCTATGAGAGATATATTTGGATAAGAGTATATAATAATTACATTCCACGGGATTTTGGTGTAGTCGAATAAGAGTTTGTGTGGGTTTATATAAAAAAGTGGGTGATTCCTTATTAAATTCAAAACTTTTGTTTTAGATTATATATCATAAATTAATTCAAAACTCCAACTATCTCATTGAATTTCCCATGTATTCTACCATATAGGAGTGGATTTAATTTTTTTTCTAAGAATAAGATATTAACTTATAAAAATAACACACTTATTTATATTAATGTGGGTCATTTTTTATATAATTGATTATAATTCCTTAAAATATAAAATATGTTTTGGAGGATTAAATATTGGATAAATTTTTTAATCAGAATAATAATAAAAATGTAAATAAAGAATCCCAATTTATTGGTAAATAATTGTGTTTTTGATAATAACGGTATTTTTACCATTATAAAGATTACATTTGTCCTTGTAAAATTATTCCATCGTATATATTTAATAAATTTTATTTAACAATATTGTTTTATTAATAAAAATAATTTAAATAATTAATGAATTAATAAAAATAAGGTCTTGAATGAATCATTATATTTCCCAAAAATACATTTTCAGTTTCATCATATCAAAATATAATATTTATCAAACTCGTTATTTAATCATTTAAAATTTAATAAAAAAAGGAACAAATATAATTATTATTTAATTGAAAATTAAAATATAATAATTTATATTGACATGGTCAATATATAAACTTTTTTGACACGAAAAATTTCCAAAAGGTGAAGGTTTGTGATGTGAGGATTTTCATGGGGTGGTTTAACGAACATTTTTTGGGTCGTTGTCTCCATGAGATTTGACTTCTATATAAAAAGATTTACTCATTATTTATTTGTTGAATATATTTTTTTAAACGCTATGAGAAATCTCATTTATTCTATCTCTCATAAAATCTTTAATAAATGGGTTTCATAGTGTATGATCCGAATGGTCAAGTCCATCACTTCCTTTTTTGGTGTAAAATTGACAAATCATAACCCTATATATATATAATTCCTCATGGTTATGGTACAATATCTATATAATAAATGGTTATTATGATAATATTATTTCAAATATAATAGGATATATCATATAAACTACCTATGTAGTTCATGCGTTTCAAACTACAAAATTATTTAATAATGAATATATTCATTTAATAACATTATTTTATTTTAAAAAAAATTATCATTATGAAAATGGATCCGTTCATGATTCGTGATGTATCACAATAAATTGTATTCCTTCCACAATGCTCTAATAAATCATGGGTCGACAATGAGATCATCCTTGCTTTAATCTCTTAAAAGGCCTTTATATAGGCCTCAGACTATCAAAACCTGATGCCTGACTTGGTAAGACCTCTCATAAGTGCTATAAGTCATGAAAAATCATAGATAGATTTGTTGTAGTAACCAAATAGTCCCAGAAAACTCAAAATATCAAAGATATTCATTTTTTATCAAAGAAAACAATGTCATTCACCTTCTATGTATTCATTTATTTCTTCGATTCCTAAATAACGTGACCAAGTAAGTGAACTTTATAAATACCAAAGTGGGGTTTTTTTGACACTTTAATATAACATAGTCTTCTTCTTTGTATTAGATATTAGGATATGTTGTTTGTAAATATCATGTCGAGTTTGAGAACACAAAAATATATCATCCTTGAAAACTACCATATGGGAATCCAAGTACAGGTGAAAACCTAGATTCCATAGGGCCATGAAAATTGATTGTGTGTTCGTCAGTACAAGTAAAATAATTAAATTCTCATAATGGACATATCTTCTTTGATATGTTGTATGAGGAATATATGAGGGTTTAACTTTAACATGATGATAGCCCTGTCTAAAATAAAATTTCAAGAAATCATTGTCTCCTTGGAGATGGTTGAAAAGTTCTTATATACGAGGTAAGACATACCAGTTATTAACTATCAACTGGTTCAATATAATATAATTCAAACAAATATAAAGGGTCTGATCCTCATTATAGGATAAAAACATTGGTAAATTACATGGTGAAGTACTAGGTCATATAAACCCCTTGGATTCAAGTTGCTCTAGCCATCCCTTGAGATCCTGCTGCTCTATTGGAACAAACCTGTAAGGTGTAATATATATGGGTTCTAGTCCTAGTACTAGATAAATACTAAACTCAAACTCAATCATTTGAGGAAACCCAAAAAATCTTCAAGGAAGAATCCACTAAAATTCTACACTATAGAAGGGAAATATATCTAGTATTATCACTATTCATTTTGGAGGAGATTGAAAATATGGCTTGTCTCTCTTCCGAACTAAAAATGCGATATTACAATTTTTTATGAAGGAAATCACATTCTCCCTTTTAAAAATATGTTCCACCCTTTGGTGATGTGAAGGAATCCCTCCAATAATAAAAATAAATATGGGCATAATTGGATGCTAACTTTTCTAAACCAATAATAAATTCAATGAAATCATCTTTATGTAAAAAAGGATCCATAGGAAGTGATAGTCACCAATCACTAGGTTTATTCCTTGTATAGGTGCAAACCTTCTAATCGGGTCCCCAATAGAGTGTCATGTGTCGTTATTCAAAAAAAAAGTCAATTCCAATAAAATTAGTCACCATTAAATACAATGATTAAAGGCATGGGGATGTGTATGTGTCAATTATATCTGATACTAAATACGATTCTACTAAAATCATACCTCAATCCATAGATAGACTGATTCTCTTCCAACCAGGTGCTGAATACACTACATATATTATCCCTGGTCCATGGACATGGGACACAACCTAATTACATTGACCATGTCTACTCTACTATAAGTATTCATCAGAATCTCAACATCCTTTTTTGCATCCACCTCCTTGACCTATAGGTATGAAAATACTCCATTTCCCTTAATGACATGATGTTTTTATCATGCCCTTACCCCAAAAGTCGGTTGTGATCCTACCTTATTGGATACTCGAGGACAGGTTCTAAAAATCTGTATAGATGGTGCATTTGGTTTCCATCTAAACACTCAGTAGTTTCTCTAGTGCACAAGGGAATAATAGGATTGTAGTATCTTTACTGTGCAATACCACAAACTTACATGTGTGAATACATTGGATACCACTTCCTTCATGCGAAGACTACGTGAAATGTGTTTAGTTTCTAGATGTATTACATCCATTTCATGGTACCAAACTACTCTGGTCTATAGATTTTTTATAACGCCCCGACCCCAGTTACCCAGAGTCGGTGCATTATTACATAACATTGGCATGATCACAAGAAAGATCAAATCTCGAAAGACCGATTGGTTTAGTAGCCTTGGAAACACTAGATACATTCATAAGTTTTACATTACATCATAAAATGAAAAACTACTACAACAACATAATGTTTCCACAATCCACACTATTAACCCCTCATAAAATCCCTGCAGGTCATTCATAACTTACTTCTTCACATCCTGGGAAAAATAAAACATAGAAAAGGGGTGAGCTCAAATTCCCAGTAAGGATAACAATATAGCGGAAACTTTCATAAAAAAGAATAAACATTTAATGCAATGTATAACTAAAACAAAAGCCTTTTAAATATTAACTTTCAACATGGTATGGCATAAATAAAATGAAATAATGCCATTTACTTATTCACATGGATATTCTACTAATCGAACAATCACATGCAAAAATCAATAACCACTTTCATAATGTTGGAATGCATAATGCCAGACTATCATAACCACATAGCCAAGGCCTCGTGCCAAGACTACAAATAAGACTTTGTCAAGGCCTTGTTCCAAGACACTAGTTTGTCTCATGAGACCTACCGATGCATCGAGGAGCTATAGCGGGCTCCACCCGTCACATATTAAGTCCAATGCATTCCCATATGAAAAGGTTTAAACATAACATAAACATTCATATTAAAACTAGCATATGAAATGTCAATACTTTCACCATAAACTATGAATGGTATAAAAATAGCACATCCATAGTCAAACATATCACAAAACCTTCAATACAATATAGAAGTTTTGTATCATAATAAATCAACTTCAAATAATCTTAAAATCCATCAAAGGATGTTGACATAGATGAAATCAAAATTCTTTTTAAAGAAATATCTCCTTTTATTTTGAAATAATTTAAGATCCATATAAAATAAAACATTTTCTTTGAAAATATTCTTATAATCTTGTAAGGGAAGCTTTGAAGATTTTATAACTGCGGAAAATAGCCACACCCGCCGTATAAGTTAAAAAACATTCTTACCTTAATTCTGTCGAAAAGGTTAAAAAGGACCTTGTTTTGAAAACGACCGAAAGATTCCTTTATAAACCACTTATAAAAGTAAAAAAGGGTATAAATGACTTTAACTCATATTATAGTAAATAGTTAAAATGTTTTGAAATGCATTTTTAAGAAACATGGATGTGGATGATAAAGAGATCCCAGTAGATTATTACGTATAAACAACCTCGGATAATGAAGAGATTGTGAAATAACCCTTACCTTGTACGTTTCCTTTGTTGGGGTCGGTTAACCTCCTGTATAATGGTGAAATAATTGTTATTAAATTAGACAAGAATCATATACATTAATATGATATCATATATGATCTTTTAACATTGCTTTATTAATAATATCTTAGTATTATCGTCGTTTCAGGTGATAATCGATTCGTTCTTCTTATATGTTTGTTTACGTAATACATGTTTGTAATGGATAGATTAAATCTTATTCATAATCATAATGATATTAACATTATTTTTAACCCTAAAATGAGAATAATACTTGAATGGATACGATGGAGGATGGATCTCACTGCGTTCGTGGAGAAGGTAGTCCGTACGTACGCACGAACGCTACTTCCATTTAATTTTTATTTTAAAAGAATTGAATCCAAATGATACATAGGTATATTACTATTCCAGTATAATATAATATTTAATATATGTTACTTAAGTTCATTAACACCATCCTTTATACGTTCCATGTGTGGTATGAACGAGTCATATCATTTTAAGGGGGCGGTAGTCCGCACTTCCTCAAATGAAATTATCGTATGTATATACAACATGAAACGAATAATGGTATGAAATAAAATGGAATTACAGAAGCTTATATATAAAATATATATCATTAATATCATATTTAATTACAGTGCCATCATAATGGCCACCATGAGAGGTGGTAAGATGTATTTGAACAATCATCGTTTCGTGAGGCGTTAGTTTGCCATCCACAGAAACATTATGTTCATCATCCATTAGATGGAGTTGTGTGTATGTGTAGTTTGAATACTTCTTATAACAACATCCTAGTATATTGAGGATACTGGTGTTGTTACAAAAGAATGGAAATAAAAAGATTTTGGGGGTTGGAGAAGCAAAATAAAGGAAAATAATTTAAGAGAAATCGTTACCTTTAATTTAGGTAACTCACTTTGGTTGGAAACAAAGGACTTCATGAAATGATTTCTGCCTAAGGGGAAGCTTCAAGGAGGAGGAGAGGGATGTGGGGAGCTTATTTGGGCAGATTTTGGACGATCCAAGTGGCTTGAGAGGTGTGAGGAATGAGTAGAATTGGTCTCCTTTTATAAGGGAGAAGAGGGGCTCTTTAGGAAAGAGTGAAAGTATTACTTTATAATATAATTATATTCGGATTATAATGGTCCAAAAATCATTGAGGTCGAAGATAAGATGACTAATATTCTAAATAACATCAACCAAAAAGAATTGGACAGGTTTTAGATAATATTTTAATCATTATAATCTTATTTATTTAAATGATTTATTAATGAGGTAAACATTGCATCATTATTGTGTCATTAATAATTTAAATTATTTGATGTCTAAAAATTATAAATAAAATATAATTATGTAGGAAAGATTTTTATCTTTCTAATTAATATTTATAATCGAAAATCCAACATGTATAACCCTATGTAAAAATTGTTCTTCTAAAAGATGTAAGTTTATGCCATTTTTATTTTTATTTTAACTTTATTAATATAAAGTGTCCCTACCACATACAAGTGGCTCCAAGGGGTCCCCAAATTGACCCAAGGATGCTCATGGTCGGGTATGTGTCCACAAATAAGGTTAGGACACGTTTTAGGGTAATTTTTTATTATTATAATATTATTTCTTTAACCCTTATTTACCGGATTTACCCTTAACCATGGTAAATAAAATATTTACCACAGTAATTATTCAAAATGTCTAAAAATAAAAGTTACCTATTTACACAATTTGGACATCCTGATTCCAAATATGGAATCCATTTTTCTAAATTCAAAACACAGAAGTGGCAGAAATTAATTTAAAATTAATTCCCGCTGTCAAAACAAAAAGCGTGTTTTTAAGAGGTAATAACTATCAAAAGATTGACACTTGTTTATGTTCGGTTTAATTGTAAAATTATGTCCAATGACCAACATTATATTAAATGGTAAAAATATATTATAAATATACTTTAAAACCACTCAAATTCACAATTTATCACTATTAATTATTTTGATTAAAAAATTTGTTTTTAATTAAAATTTAGTAATTTTCACTATTCATCAAAATATAAACGTTATCCGAAAAGTACCAAAATTTCACCTTAGGCTAAATTCGATATTCCGAATCCAAAAATGAAGTCCATTTTCAAATATAAAATATATATAATTTTAAAAAGTAGGTATTACTATTCATAACGGCTAGTTTGATTAGTTATGGTGTGTTAGAACTCGGTGTTGCATACAACACACGCTATCACATTATTCAAAGAGAAGCGTACCGTAGAAGCTTGGGGTGTTACATTCTCCCCTCCTTCAAATAATTGAGTCCTCGCAATTTCTAGGGTATTACTGCATAAAAAGACTCGGGTGGTTCTTCATCATAAGTTCCTCGGGTTCCAACGTTGCCTCTTCCATCTTATGGTTTCTCCACAAAACGTTTACCAGACGTGTCGTCCGGTTTCTCAGCACTTGTTCTCTCATATCAAGAATCTTGACGGGCTCTTCACAATAAGACAGATCGGGTTCCAGTTCTAATTCCTCATAGGTGAGTACATGCGTCGGATCAGGCATGTATTTCCTCAATAGAGATACGTGGAACACATCGTGAACTTTGGAGAGACTTGGCGGCATTGCCAATCGGTAAGCTACAACCCCAATTCGTTCTAGAATTTCGAAAGGTCCGATGTACCTGGACTCAATTTACCTTTCTTACTAAAACGTATGACTCCCTTCCACGGAGATACCTTTAGAAAAACATGATCACCGACTTGAAATTCCAAATCCTTCCTTCGATTATCGGCATAGCTCTTCTGCCTACTTTGAGCTTCTTTGATGTGATTTTGGATTACTTTCACCTTTTCCACTGTTTCCTCCACCAGTTCTGGGCCTACAAGTTTTCTTTCACCAACGTCATCCCAGCAGGTTGGTGTACGACATCTCTTTCCGTAAAACGCTTCATATGGTGCCATCTGAATACTCGAATGGAAGCTATTGTTATAGGAAAATTCTACCAAAGGTAAATATTGATCCCACATACCCTGAAAGTCAAGTGAGCAAGATCTCATCATGTCTTCTAAGGTTTGAATAGTCCGTTCTGATTGTCCGTCTGTCTGAGGGTGGTAAGCAGTGCCCAAATGAAGTTCATTATCCAAGGATTTCTGAAGACTTTTCCAGAATCTTGAAGTAAAATGGGGATCACGATCAGAAACAATCGATAGGGGTACTCCATGATGTCTCACAACTTCATTAATATATAGTCTTGCTAGACGTTCCAGGGGTAGATCTTCTCTTATAGCAAGAAAATGTGCTGTCTTGGTAAGACGATCAACAATAACCCATATTGCATCGTTCCTTCTAGGAGTCTTTGGTAGCCCCATGACAAAGTCCATCGTAACATTGTCCCATTTCCACTCTGGTATGGGAAGAGGTTGCATGACTCCTCCAGGCTGTTTCCTTCCAGCTTTCACTTATTGACAAACCATACATCTTGACACAAAATCAGCAATCTCCCTCTTCATGTTGTCCCACCAAAAATGTTCCTTCAAATCTCTATACATTTTGGTGCTCCCAGGGTGTATAGAGAAATTGGAACTATGAGCATCATCCAGCAATTCCCTTTTTAGATCAGGTATATTGGGAACACAAAGTCTCTTCCCGAATTTCAAAATTCCATCTTCATACACAAAGTCTCTCAATCTCCCATCATTCACAGCTTTAATCTTCTTTTGGAATTCGTCATCATCGGTCTGAGAACTCTTAATCCTTTCTAGTAAATATGGTTTGGCAACCATTTGAAAAAGCATTGATGTTTCACCTTCCCTGGTTATTCCCATGTCCATATTCACTAGATCCATAAAAATTGGATCCCTTTCAATTCTCATATTGTTCAAAACTCCATGGTCTTTTCTACTCAAAGCATCTGCCACCTTGTTTTCCTTCCCTGGGCGGTAGTGTATCGTACAATCATAATCCTTGAGTAATTCAAGCCATCTCCTTTTCCTCATGTTGAGTTCTTTTTGTGAGAAAATATTCTTCAAACACTTGTGATCAGTATAAATCTCACATTTTTCACCATAGAGGTTGTGCCTCCATATCTTCAAAGCAAAGATCACTGCTGCTAACTCGAGATCATGAGTAGGATAGTTTTGTTCATGAATTTTCAACTATCGTGATGCATAGGCAATAACTCTATCATTCTGCATAAGGACACAGCCAAGTCCTTTCTTCGATGCATCACTATAAATAATGAACCCATCAATCCCCGATGGTAGAGTCAATATAGGAGCATTGACTAATATTCTCTTCAGTTCTTCGAAACATTCTTCACACTCTTTTGTCCAAACAAATTTAACCCCTTTACGTGTGAGCTTCGTTAATGGGTTAGCCAATCGGGCAAAATTCTGGACGAAACGTCGATAATAACTTGCCAATCCAATAAAACTACGTACCTCAGTTATACTCGTTGGTGCTGGCCATTCTTGGATTACCTTGGTCTTAGAAGGATCAACAGAGATTCCATCTTTAAAGACAATATGGCCAAGAAAAGAAATCTCCTGAAGCCAGAATTCACACTTGCTAAACTTCCCATATAATTCATGCCTCCTCAGAGTCTTCAAGATAATGCGCAAGTGATTTTCATGATCTTCGTAGGTTTTGGAGTATACCAAGATATCATCAATAAATACCACCACAAATTCATCGAGATACTCCTTGAAAACTCTATTCATCAGATCCATGAATACAGAGGGTGCATTAGTCAATCCAAACGGCATTACAGTAAACTCGTAATTCCCGTACCTGGTTCGAAATGCTGTCTTCGGAATGTCTTCCTTCTTCACACACAACTGATGGTATCCATATCGAAGGTCATTCTTTGAAAAGTATTGAGCTCCATGCAGTTGGTCAAATAAATCATCAATACGAGGTAGGGGATACTTGTTCTTTATCGTTATAGCATTGATCTCCCTGTAGTCGATACATAACCTCATAGATCCATATTTCTTTTTAACAAAAAGAACAGGGGCTCCCCATGGAGAAACACTAGGGCGAATAAATCCCTTATTACTCAATTCCTCTAGTTGTTTCATTAGTTCGACTAACTCTACAGTGGCCATTCTATAAGGGGTCTTCGATATAGGCCTTGATCCAGGAATCAAATCAATGGAGAACTCAACTTCTCATTCTGGAGGATGTCCAGGTAAATCATCCGGAAATACATCTACAAATTCTTTCACAACAGGTACATCCTCTATTTGAACATTCCTTTCCTCTCTGATAGTTATTTCATTCTCTTCCTCCCCAATAATTGAATTAAGTTGAGCTACTGGGGGTGGATCTAAATAAGAATTAGGTGGTGACGATTCTGCTCTAAAAATAAGGTGTTCCTTATCATTATCATCAAGAATCGTAACCTCTTTCTTCTTACAATAAATCTTCGCATCATAGTCCGAAAGCCATTCCATACCGAGGATTATATCAAACTCAATCATAGGTATGACGATGAGATCAGCAGATAAAGAAAATTTATGTTCTCTAATGGGGACTGATGCACAAAACTTTGTTGCAACGATACTTCCCTTAAGAGTTTTAACTGACAACTCCCTTATTAAATCAAATTGGAAATATCTAATATTCTTAGCAAACTGGGAAGATATAAAACAATGCGATGATCCAGAATCAAATAATGCATTTGCTAAACTTGAGGAAACCATTAAATTACCTGCCACCACGTCTTTCGGAGCTTTTACCTCAGCAGTAGTGATAGCATAAGCCTGGCCTTGATCCCTTGGCCTTTTCTGAGGTAAGTTCTCCTGACGCTTAGGGCATGCATTTGCATAATGCCCCATCTCCCTGCAATTGTAGCACTGAACATTGGTAGCTTCCTTCTTCCCCTTGCAATCATGAGCTTGGTGGCCTTTTTCACCACACTTGTAACAGACTCTCATTCCCTTCAAGCAAGTGCCGGGGTGTTTCTTCCCACATTTACCACATGATGGATATTCAACCTTTCCTTTCTTCCCCTTATTTCCATTCCCAGATTGATCAGCAGGTCTCTTCTTCTCTTGCTTTGCTTTAAAGTCATAAGACTTAGAGAATTCCTTTTCGGTCTTGATAGCACATGAGACAATGTCTTCGTACGATGGAAAGGATTGTGAGACTAAATCTTGACGGAGAAATGGTTTTAACCCATCAAAGAAACGATCAATCTTACTTCTTGGGTTGCGAATATAATCTCCAGCATACCTCGCTAACCTTTTAAAGTTAGCCTCATACATTGTGACATTCTCATCCTCCTTTTGTCTCAGACACAGAAATTGTCTTTCCATATCTGCTCGATGGTCGCGAGGAAAGTATTTTTCTAAAAACAGATCTTTGAACTCCCTCCATTCCATATTTGATACTTCATCATCTTCCTTCGTATTTTGAATCAATGACCACCATTGATCAGCATCTCCAGTGAGGCGGTAAACTGCCATGATAACTTTTTCCCTTTCACTGCTCCCCAAAGCCTGAAATATTTTCTCTAGGGAAAATATCCATTGCTCAGCTACTAAGGGATTTGTATTCCCATTGAACGTTGGTGGTTGTTGCCTCATGAATCGATCTAACATTGATCCTCCACGCTGCGGATCAGGGTGCTCCATACGGGTAAGGTTATTATTCATAACCTGAGTAAGTTGTCCCAGTATGGTGATTAGCTGATCAGCGCCAGTTGCATCACAAGCCCCACAATAATTATCTTGAGCAGGAGGGAAATCCCTACATGGAGTGCGTGCATTGATACGGTTTCCATTTCTTCCACTAGGCGCCATTTCTAAACAATGGCATAATCTAGATCAGTTTATGAATCAAAATACATAATCCCATACTTATAAAACACTTAACATAAAATGAACTATTTATGGATATAATCCATAATCATAATAAATGTTTTCTTTGAGGAAGTATATACTCATAATCCCTTCAAAATGATTTGTAAAGAAAATGAGAGTTATCCTAAGCATATCCCCCGGGAGTGTCATAACCAAGAGTGCAGCAAGGCCCGTTGTCGTGCACCAGTTCTCGTTCGAGTCTAGCTCAAAGCGGTGTTTTCTGGTTTTACCCCTAGGTACATCTGTGCCAGAGCCGCCTCTACCTGCTCGTATCCAGACAGGGATGTATTGCTTGGAAAACTCACAAAATCTCTACAATACCAAAATTCTAGGAAGTTCTTCTATACTAATCCTCAAAGTTCATCTTAGGTCTACGTGTTCTAATCAGAGTTTATCTAAATCTAGTTTCCAAGGTTTGTACTAAACTTCCTCTGATACCAACTGTAACGCCCCGACCCCAGTTACCCAGAGTCGGTGCATTATTACATAACATTGGCATGATCACAAGAAAGATCAAATCTCGAAAGAGCGATTGGTTTAGTATCCTTGGAAACACTAGATACATTCATATGTTTTACATTACATCATAAAATGAAAAACTACTACAACAACATAATGTTTCCACAATCCACAATATTAACCCCTCATAAAATCCCTGCAGGTCATTCATAACTTACTTATTCACATCCTGGGAAAAATAAAACATAGAAAAGGGGTGATCTCAAATGCCCAGTAAGGATAACAATATAGCGGAAACTTTCATAAATAAGAATAAACATTTAAGGCAATGTATAACTAAAACAAAAGCCTTTTAAATATTAACTTTCAACATGGTATGGAATAAATAAAATGAAATAATTCCATTTACTTATTCACATGGATATTCTACTAATCAAATAATCACATGCAAAAATCAATAACCACTTTCATAATGTTGGAATGCATAATGCCAGACTATCATAACCACATAGCCAAGGCCTCGTGCCAAGACTACAAATAAGATTTTGTCAAGGCCTTGTGCCAAGACACTAGTTTGTCTCATGAGACCTACCGATGCATCGAGGAGCTATAGCGGGCTCCACCCGTCACATATTAAGTCCAATGCATTCCCATATGAAAAGGTTTAAACATAACATAAACATTCATATTAAAACTAGCATATGAAATGTAAATACTTTCACCATAAACTATGAATGGTATAAAAATAAAACATCCACAATCAAACATATCACAAAACCTTCAATACAATATAGAAGTTTTGTATCATAATAAATCAACTTCAAATAATCTTAAAATCCATCAAAGGATGTTGACATAGATGAAATCAAAATTCTTTTTAAAGAAATATATCCTTTTATTTTGAAATAATTTAAGATCCATATAAAATAAAACATTTTCTTTGAAAATATTCTTATAATATTGTAAGGGAAGCTTTGAAGATTTTATAACGGCGGAAAATAGCCGCACCCGCCGTATAAGTTAAAAAACATTCTTACCTTAATTCTGTCGAAAAGGTTAAAAAGGACCTTGTTTTGAAAACGACCGAAAGATTCTTTTATAAACCACTTATAAAAGTCAAAAAGGGTATAAATGACTTTAACTCATATTCTAATAAATAGTAAAAATGTTTTGAAATGCATTTTTAAGAAACATGGATGTGGATGATAAAGAGATCCCAGTAGATTATTACGTATAAACAACCTCGGATAATGAAGAGATTTTGAAATAACCCTTACCTTGTACTTTTCCTTTGTTGGGGTCCGTTAACCTCCTGTATAATGGTGAAATAATGGTTATTAAATTATACAATAATCATATACATTAATATGATATCATATATGATCTTTTAACATTGCTTTATTAATAATATCTTAGTATTATCGTCGTTTCAGGTGATAATCGATTCGTTCTTCTTAAATGTTTGGTTACGTAAGACATGTTTGTAATGGATAGATTAAATCTTATTCATAATCAGAATGATATTAACATTATTTTTAACCCTAAAATGAGAATAAGACTTGAATGGATACGATGGAGGATGGATCTCACCGCGTTCGTGGAGACGGTAGTCCGTACGTACGCACGAACGCTACTTCCATTTAATTTTTATTTTAAAAGAATTGAATCCAAATGATACATAGGTATATTAATATTCCAGTATAATATAATATTTTATATATGTTACTTAAGTTCATTAACACCATCCTTTATACGTTCCATGTGTGGTATGAATGAGTCATATCATTTTAAGGGGGCGGTAGTCCGCACTTCCTCAAATGAAATTATCGTATGTATATACAACATGAAACGAATAATGGTATGAAATAAAATGGAATTACAGAAGTTTATATATAAAATATATATCATTAATATCATATTTAATTACAGTTCCATCATAATGGCCACCATGAGAGGTGGTAAGATGTATTTGAACAATCATCGTTTCGTGAGGCGTTAGTTTGCCATCCACAGAAACATTATGTTCATCATCCATTAGATGGAGTTGTGTGTATGTGTAGTTTGAATCCTTCTTATAACAACATCCTAGTATATTTAGGATACTGGTGTTGTTACAAAAGAAAGGAAATAAAAAGATTTTGGGGGTTGGAGAAGAAAAATAAAGGAAAATAATTTAAGAGAAATCGTTACCTTTAATTTAGGTAACTCACTTTGGTTGGAACCAAAGGACTTCTTGAAATGATTTCTGCCTAAGGGGAATCTTCAAGGAGGAGGAGAGGGATGTGGGGAGCTTAGTTGGGCAGAGTTTGGACGATCCAAGTGGCTTGAGAGGTGTGAGGAATGAGTAGAAGTGGTCTCCTTTTATAAGAGAGAAGAGGGGCTCTTTAGGAAAGAGTGAAAGTATTACTTTATAATATAATTATATTCGGTTTATAATGGTCCAAAAATCATTGAGGTTGAAGATAAGATGACTAATATTCTAAATAACATCAACCAATAAGAATTGGACAGGTTTTAGATAATATTTTAATCATTATAATCTTATTTATTTAAATGATTTATTAATGAGGTAAACATTGCATCATTATTGTGTCCTTAATAATTTAAATTATTTGATGTCTAAAAATTATAAATAAAATACCATTATGTAGGAAATATTTTTATATTTCTAATGAATATTTATAATCGAAAATACAACATGTATAACCCTATGTAAAAATTGTTCTTCTAAAAGATGTAAGCTTATGCCATTTTTATTTTTATTTTAACTTTATTAATATAAAGTGTCACTACCACATACAAGTGGCTCCAAGGGGTCCCCAAATTGACCCAAGGATGCTCATGGTCGGGTATGTGTCCACCAATAAGGTTAGGACACGTTTTAGGGTAATTTTGTATTATTATAATATTATTTTTTTAACCCTTATTTACCGGATTTACCCTTAACCATGGTAAATAAAATATTTACCACAGTAATTATTCAAAATGTCTAAAAATAAAAGTTACCTATTTACACAATTTGGACATCCTGATTCCAAATATGGAATCCATTTTTCTAAATTCAAAATACAGAAGTGGCAGAAATTAATTTAAAATTAATTCCCGCTGTCAAAACAAAAAGCGTGTTTTTAAGAGGTAATAACTATCAAAAGATTGACACTTGTTTATGTTCGGTTTAATTGTAAAATTATGTCCAATGACCAACATTATATTAAATGGTAAAAATATATTCTAAATATACTTTAAAACCACTCAAATTCACAATTTATCACTATTAATTATTTTGATTAAAAAAGTTGTTTTTAATTAAAATTTAGTAATTTTCACTATTCATCAAAATATAAAAGTTATCCGAAAAGTACCAAAATTTCACCTTAGGCTAAATTCGATATTCCGAATCCAAAAATGAAGTCCATTTTCAAATATAAAATATATATAATTTTAAAAAGTAGGTATTACTATTCATAACGGCTTGTTTGATTAGTTATGGTGTGTTAGAACTCGGTGTTGCGTACAACACACGCTATCACATTATTCAAAGAGAAGTGTACCGTAGAAGCTTGGGGTGTTACATTTTTCATTCCATAGGTTATGTTAGGTGATGATGTAATGGTTGACTATCACATAAACATTCTTCACAGTGACATAGTTAAAAAAGAATACAAAGGAATACCTGATCCCATACTAAAATCACATACCTATAGAAAACTCATCATTAAGGATAACATAAAAATAAAATTATAGCTATGTAAATGAGTAGATAAGTCTATAACTTATAATGGTCAATACTCCAGATGCATAAACCCTCTGACTTGAACATCCATTAATGTCTCCGGAATGAAATAACCCAAATATATATATTGTAAATCTCTCCAGTACATAATCTTACGTTGATCATCCTAGAAAAAACCTCTCACCATATCTTGTAAGATCTTATAATCTTTAAAGATGCATGATTCACCCTATCTTATAATGATTTATATAAATGTATTAAATTGGTTACCACAAAATCTATCTATAATTCCTTGTATCGGGGATGGACTTCTCCAAAAAGGTAGTAGGGTGGTCCTTCTATAATTTTTGTGTCCCATCTTAAATAGTTAATGTAAATCAAAAAGCTGATAACATATAGTATACTAGATGTAAGGAACCCACTCAAAGTTTGTTTTTGAGACTTATACAATGGCAAAAATTTGTGTCATAGCTTTTGATACTCGAGGTATCACATGTGGTTAATATCTCACCAATTATGGAACATGTTAATCACTACATTCCTAGTGTTTGACCAAAGGCCATCATTGTGTCAGGTTTTTATAATTCCAAACACACACTTCAGAGTAGGATTTGATAAAAAATGATCATAGATAAAATAATAGGATAGGTACATGTGTTTATATTTATCAATCAATACCCATTATCCTATTCCTAATACGAGTCCCTTGTAATTTATAATATCATAAGGGAACATTATAGACACTCTCGACTACCCCTACTCGGTCCGATTTGGGTCATGATTCAAGGTTCCATTTCTCACAACAATGGTTCAATTACAGGGAGATTATATTTCATGTTATACATGAAAACTCCATTAATGTTATAATTGTAATCCCCAATGACTACCATTTCATTTATATTTCAAAGTTCAAAAAAATTATATATATATATTGTATGGTCCAATTAGATGAGTACCCATTCCCATGTTATGAAGACCTCAGATTTATATATAACAATTGGCACATAGTGCAACTGAAACATGAATGTTACTTTTGTTCATAAATTTAACTAGTACATATATGATAAATCATTTAGATGACTCAATTTTCCCATTTCATTGAGGCACAATCTCATAAACATACAATTGGAATCCAAGTTACCAGAGCTAAATATACGATTATGTAACCAATTCTATAATGATTTAATTATGTTCATATTGTATAATTATGGTTAAAACGTCATTATATACGTGAAAATACACTTTAGGATGATGCATATACATTATGTGAAAAATCATAATTCCTTATATGAAATTTTAGTATAGTTACAAATACAATATCTAAGGAACATATATCGTATAACAGAAATTATTTCCATGAAAATAAATATAGAAAGTCATATGAATGGAATGTGCTTTATTAACTGCCTAAACATGGATTTTTTTCTTATATGAAAAATATAGAATAGGAAGTTACATTCCATGAAACATGGATTTTTTCCTTATATGTGGGTTAACTAATCTTAGGTACTACCTCATTAACAATTTTTGGCACATAATACTATCCTATATACCAAACCATAATAATATGAAAATGGTAATAAAGAACCTTTGATACCACTTTATTATGTCCTAGGTCGAGTTCACTCATAAATATCGTAACACAGATGGTCACATGGCCTCAAGCGTACCTCTTGGTTTTCCATAATATATTGACTAGAAGTGTGGGATTATAATGGTATGGTAGGGATATTATAACTCACTCAATGACTCAAATTCAATTAAGAAAAACGTTACTTGCTCTCCAGCAATGATGCCAAAATTTGGTCGGTCTTTTTCCTGAAGTATGGTTTTCAGCACCAAATTTAATTTCCCTAACTTGTAACTAGTATAGTGTGCTAGTATAGGGTCTATCTACAGAGAAGAAATATTGGAGTTTATGTCTCTTTATTTGAAATCATTTAAGTGGAGATGCTGAATTTAAATACGATTGGTTGGTTCATGGTGCAGATCTCAAAAGATAACAGTGTACATGGACTTTTCTAATTCAATATAAATTAAACTTGAAAACTGAAAATTACTCAAAACTGGATTTTAGATTTTTATGAAAATGTATAAGGGGTTGAAATTTGTGTGGGATGTTAAAAATTATTCCCTATTGTGTTGTTTTGTTCATAATAACTCACATTTCTGTGTTTCATTTGTGTCAGAACTCACCTGGTCTGGTGAGTTCTGACAAAGTCTGTAGGAATCAATCCCTTAATCTGGAAATTGATTTATACTGACTCTTAATTTAATAACTTCCCTCTATAAATGACAAGTATATCCAATGTTCATGGATATCATTGTCGTAATTCTCCCAAAAAACCCTATAAATTCCATTCTTGGTTCGATATGGGGTTTATAGTGAAATAAGAAACAAATGTTTGGAGAATTAGGTGAGGGACAATGAACGAACACAATAATATAGAAATTGGTTCTAACGAACCCACATTTTCCCTAGACCCAACATAAGTGGGGTTTAGCTACTCATAATGAAAAATATAATAAACTTACTAATATTCATTAGAGATTTCATTAGAAAAAAATGGAATAATCCAAAAATACAATATAATTACAAGAACCAGTCCTGAAAATCCTTCCTTCCTCCTCTTCCTTAGTTCCCATCCTCCACTTCCCCCCCCCCCTTTCCCCCAATCCCCCCAAATTATTATTGGTCTCAAATGGATTTTTCTAGTTTTCCAAAAGTAGGTAGAAAGGGGAACCCTGGATCAAGGAGTGGGTGAAAAGTGAAAAGCATAATTAGAAGGCTACAGTCGTCCGCACGGTTTGGGTGCAATGTTTGGTAGACCGTGTGCCAACCGTGTGGATGCTTCTGTCTCGAATCCTTAAGCCACATGGTTTTCTTGTATGGGCTGCACGGTTTGGGCAGGCCGTGAAACAACTGTGCGGATGCTACTGTCAAATGTATCTTCTCCAGCACGGTTTGCACAAGGTTTGGATAACCGTGTGAAGACCGTTCAGGTTGCCTCAGTCATTGAAATTCCTTAATTAGCACGTCCTTCATTTCTAATTCTTGATACGGGTGACTCCATCACGGAATAGTCAGGGGAAGAGGGTCTATAAGCCTCCAATTCCCTTCTGAATCTCCGAAATTCATAGAATCTATGACTTATCCTTTAGTGACAAAAAAACAAAGAACAAGGTACATCAAAATTGAAAAATTCATGAAAAACCATCTGCAAAGAACATTTTATAGATATTAAACCATGTGGAAATACCTTATGCACAATAGTGCATCAGACTCCGGCACAGATAATTTATTGTTTTTCCTCAAACAAAGGAATAGACAGTCATGTCAAAAGCGTTACCAAAGAGATAGGTAGAAATATCACATATTATATCAATTAGATGAATATGAACATTGAACTAATTACCATTAAAAATTATAGCATTGATTATTCATTGATTCCCAAGTCTATAAAGATATCCAACAAAGTAGACTTAATCCAAAACAGTCAACCATTCCTTCATAAATAAACTTTTTCTTAAAATGGTGTTTCCCTTCTTCATTCAAAGAGAGTGATACCTCCATTTTCATCTCGTTATACACTAATATTAGTTAAGCCCGGGTTTCGTCATCACCAATTGGCAGGATATCACTTTAATATGTCACACACCCTCATTAATTATCATTATGGAACATGATAAAAGGTCATAAAAAATTATTGTCCATGCCTTTGCATATCTCAAAATGTTTTTTCTTCTTTGTAGTATAATGAGATACGATCATAAATGTGGCCCAATATGCTCATGTCAACACATGATGAAAATGATTGAGCAAGTCAAGAGTTCACAACATTAAGACCTCATAATAGCTATTAGTGCAGTAACAACAATTCCCAAAACCTCACCTATCCTTCTGCACAATTTGACTTCCATTTTAATGGGTTCTTTAATTCAAATTACTCTATCACAAAAATCATTTTTAAACAAACTATTCTACTAAATGAATGGATAAATTCTCCTTTTCAAGTATTAAAAGGTTTATTCACATCACAAACTAGGTTCGACAATCCAGACATATGATCCAATTTCATAGATAATTTCCACAATTCATTTTTAGCTAAATGATATAAACCCATGACATCTATAATATCTCTTTAGACACACCTAATAAAACATGACACCCCACATACTTGGGAACAAAATCCATTAAAATGGGGTTCCAATTAAGGGCACCCTCTCACATACTTAAAACCGTGCACAGTTCCCCATGAAGCTAATAAAGTAGAGAAGGTTGGGTAAGGAAGCATGAAAAGGGAGGGAAAAATGAAGAACAGAAAAACGTGAAAAAGTGAAAAACTCCCCTAAATGTTAGTCAAGTGGGGAAATCACGTGGTGGGAGAGAGCCCGACGAGCAGAAAGGTGGCTGGCGTGGAACATTTTTAAATGACTACTGGGGATACAAAGGAATTATACAAGTGAAGCAGGAAAAAGTAGTACTAGTAGTAGGGAAAGAAATGAACATCACACAATCACGCCAAGCAGTCAAAATATCACACCATAAAAGAAGGTACAAGATAGGTCAGAGGGCACATAAAAAGAAAGAAGTAAAAAATCATGCAACAGAAGCCCGTCGTGGAGAAGATGGATCGAGAAAGAATGCGCGAGCGGCGACATCCCATGTTTGATTGGTAGTAGGTGGAGGTAGGTCCACGAGATCAGCAGGAAGAGAGGTGGTAGAGGGCTCTCCCGTCGAGGCACCGAATCTTGACATATAGTAGGAGGTAGGATGGTGTGGGACATCTTCATACAAGGTGGGAGGATAAATATCATCCAAGCTAAGGCCTTCCACCTCCATCCATGTCCACTAAAGCTTCCAGTGGAACATTGAGTACTAGTCCTGCTGCCACTTCTAGAAGAGGTCAGGGTCCGCATACAGTGTTCCCTGCTGGGCTGGGTAGGATGGATAGGGTGGGTAAAATTGTGGGGGGCATGGATGGGTGAGAGGGGGAAATGGTAGAATCAGGGGTCCCCTAGGATATGGAATGCTAGGAAACAGTAGGCTCAGCAGGGTGCTCCACTGCACCCGGGCCTGCGATTGGAGGTGTAGCTGTTTCAGCCCCGGGGAAACCCCGCAGATGTAATTGGACACCGTCTGTCTCCTACATCCACATCCGGCAGAGAAGAGTGATATCAAAGAAGGGTGCTTCCTGTAGTTCTAAAAATTCCATGGGATCACACTGAAGGTGCATCCAATCTACCAGGAGAGTAATAAATGGTCCAACAAAAACATAGCCCTTTGTCTTGTAAAACATTAGCTTAAAATAATGGGTGAAGAGGTAGGCGAGATTGACATCGATGCCCATCACCATGGAGTTAAAAATCAGTAGGTCCCAAGTGCTCACAGTTCTTTTGCTCTCTGACCCGGCTGTAAAGCAGATGGTAATAATCCGATGAAGGACCTGGTGGATGGGGTTAATGAATATGGAATCTTTGGCAGTATGTAGTATGTATGGGGCCCCCGTGGCAATGGTGGACCTGAAAATCCAGGCTGGGGTTGGGTCCCACTCAAATTATGCTAGAAAATAGGCATCAATCTACACATAGTCACTATCATACAGGACAATGGAGGTGGAAAACTCACTCATCCTGAGGTTGTGCCACTGGTTCATCAAGCAGAATGTGACATCATTGGTAGATTCAATTGTAAATCCCTTCTCATCTTTATTGTATCGCTCGCGGCAATGAAAAGGAGCCCCAAATTCTAAGAAAATCTCCTTATATAATGGCTGGTGGACCTCTATAGCTTGGGTGAGATTACCCTAGGAAATATACATCTAGAGCTCATGATTAATGCCCAAGGAGGCAAGGTTTTTTAAGATAAACTCATGATGGGGACTGATGTCGTGGTTCAAAAGGTTTCGGTAGTGATTGAGTTCTTCTTTCTTAGTGAACATAACCTGTGGGACATGGGAAGAGCCTGAGTTGGAGCCTAGGGCTCTATTGGTGGTAAAGATGAAAGGTTAGGGTTTGGTTTTGGGAACCTATAGAATAAAACACATACAACGAGATCATACAGTCACTACAAGTATGGATAGAAATTGAAATTTATGAAATGAAAAACTGTACAAATTTCTAAGGAAAATCCCAAATATGGAAATGTAGGTTTTGAAAATATGTGTTCATTGGGAAATCATTGGTGCACATTTGGGGGATGAAGAAACAATGGAAAAAAATAAGAGAAGTGGAATGGATGGCCACGAATAGAGAAGAATAAATGGAATGGAAAACAAGAACATGGGGGGAAATTCGTCGAAACCCTAGGGAAAGAGAGAAAAAAAGAAAAGAAAAATAAAAAGAAATAAGAAAGGAGGAGAAGGAGAAAAAATACCTTGGAGGGGAGAGGGAAGGAGAACCTGGCTAGAGGAAGTAGGAGGAGGAGGAGGAGGAGGAGGACTCGCACGGGCAGAGTAGGGGAGGTGCACATATTAGAAGAGAGGGGGAGGGGGGTTGGGGTTTTATGAAATTTTGGTTTTTAAGTGGCTGCACAGTTTAGGGTGCATTATTTGGTAGAACGTTTTCCAACCATGTAGAAGCTACTAGAGTGAGGGATTTGGGGAACATGATCTACACACGGTTTGGGTAATTGTGCACCGGTCGTGTGCTCGGTTCTGTCTGGGGAGTCTAAAAAGCACGGTTTGCGCACAGTTTGGATGACTGTGTGCCATCTGTGCGGTTGGTTATGTGTGATAAAATATTGAAAAAATTTCCCTTTTATAACCATAAAAACATCCTTGGAACTAAAATCATTGTCTCTCCTTGAATGATATAAAATAATTTGAGATTTTCCATAAGAAGTGTAAGACTTGCATTAAGAAAATTCAATATGATACCCCGACTTAAAGGGAGAGTTCCACACTATAACACACAAGAATAGAAAAACACACTATCATGTTGTCCAAGGCACATGCAAAAAAATAAATTATTGGAACATAATTTTTTTCAGAATGCTGGGTTACCTCCCGGTCAATTATATATTTAATGTCGCGATATCGAATTACCTGGTCCTTAAGATATCTCAATTACATAGTGGAAAAGGTTCCCACCATTTCGTCCATTCTAAAGAAAGGATTTAGGCACTTATCATTGACCTTGAATGGTTGACCATTTGCGCCGGCCACTTCCACCGCTCCATGGTAGAAAACAGTAATCATCCTAAAGGGTCCCGACCAACGGGACTTCAACTTACCTGGAAAAAATTTTAGAAGAGAATTAAAAAGTAAGACGTTATCACCTGGCTGGAAGGATTTCCAGTAGATCATGCGTTCAAGGACCTCCTTCTTCTTCTCCTAATAAAGTTTCTTATTCTCATAGGCCTCCCACCTTATCTCATCATGCTCGGTTAACTAGAATTTCCCCTTTTCTACAACAGCCTTGAGATCATAATTTAGGGCCTTGACAGCCCAATAAGCCTTGTTCTCCATCTCCACCGGTAAACGGAAGGGTTTTCCATATATCAACCAAAAAGGTGACAAACCCAATGGTGTTTTAAAAGCTATCTGGTAGGATGATAACGCATCATCTAATTTCATGGACCAATCCTTTAATGATGCACCTACCATTTTCTCCAATATTTCATTAACTCTCGGTTTAACACCTCCACCAGACCACTGGATTGAGGGTGGTAATGTGTCCCTTGGTTTTACTTGACCCCATGCTTTAAGAGCACATTTCGCATGAGTGTGTTGTCAAAATGTGTACCACGGTAGCTAACCAACACTCATGGGGTCCCAAAACGACTGAAAATTTATTTCTTTAGAAAAGTGACGACAACCTAAGTTGTATTGTGAGTAGTACCTATTGCTTCTACCCACTTGGAAACATAATCTACAGATACTAAAATGTATTTTTTCCCAATGGACGGGGAAACAGACCCATAAAGTCGATTCCACATACATAAAAAACATCAACCTCAAGTATCGGGTGTTACAGCATCTTGGAAAGACATCCCACATTGCCCATCTCTGGGCATCGATCACAGCCGGAGACAAAATGACGAGTGTCCTTATGCATGGATGGACAGAAAAATCTTGATTATAAAACCTTTTCAATTTTTCTATTTGGACCATGATGTCTTCCTGTCAGAGAAGAATGATAGAATTCCAAAATACTTTGGATCTCCTCATCCGGGATGCAACGACGGATTCCGCATCTCCACATGAGCGGAAGAGCAAAGGGTCCTCTCAGAAATATTTCTATATCTTTAATAAAAAATGATTCCTTTTCTAAATTGATAAGTCCGAGTGGAAAAATCTTGTGGCTATGTAATTTTCCTGGTTGGTGAACCATGGACGAGGTGGTATGCCAATGGAAAATAGATGCT
Organism: Viscum album; assembly: GCA_963277665.1. NCBI lineage: Eukaryota > Viridiplantae > Streptophyta > Magnoliopsida > Santalales > Viscaceae > Viscum > Viscum album. Next base: position 327,230,532 of record OY728156.1, read on the forward strand.
CATCAAGGAGGTCTTCCATGATCTCTGAATCTTCTTCTCTCTCTAAGTGTGGTAGTTCCAGGTGGGAGAGATGATCTGCCACGACATTTTCGCTTCCCTTCTTGTCTTTATTTACCAAATTGAACTCCTAATAGAGGAGAAACCAAAGGATAATCCGCGGTTTTGCATCCTTATTTTTCTAGAAATACTTTAGTGCGGCATGGTCCGTCTAGACCACAACATTAGAAATAACCATGAAGGAGTAGAATCTATCAAATGCAAAAATCACGACCAATATTTCCTTCTCTTTGGTGGTGTAATTTAGCTGTGATTCTTTTAATGCTCTACTGGAATAATATATCGGTCTAAAAATACGATCCCATCGTTGTCCAAGAACTACCTCCATGACATAATCGCTCGCATCACACATAAGTTCAAACTACTCCTCCCATTTCAGAATGATCATGACGGGGGCGGTGACCAATTTATCCTTCAGAATTTGGATGGTTGCGATACATTTATCATCAAACTCAAAAAATTCATCCTTGGATAATAGATTGGTTAAGTGATGAGCAATAATGGAGAAGTCATGAATGAACCTTCGATAAAAACCCACATTCCCCAAAAAGCTCTGAATCGCTCGAACTGATGTGGAAATGGGCAGCTGCAAGATAACTTCCATATTTTTTGGATCCACCTAAATTCTTTTCATCAAGATCGTATGGGCTCACACGATTCTGTGTTGTACTATAAAATAGAACTTCTCCCAATTGAGAACCAGATTTGTATGCTCACGTCGCTCGAGAACCAGCACCAAATTCGTTAAGCAAGTATTGAATGAATTCCCGTATACTGTGAAGTATTCCATTAAAGCATCAAAAATCTGCTCTTCTATATCATGGAATATAGATAACAAGCACCTCTGAATATTGACTGGAGCATTGCACATCCCGAATGACATTCAGCGGTAGGAGAATGTTTTATAATGACATGTAAATGTACTTCTTTCTTGATCCTTCGGGGAAATAGAGATTTGGTTATATCCTGAATAACCATTTAAGAAACAATAATATTCATGCCCCACCAATATTTCTAGCAATTGATTCGTGAATGAAAGAGGGAGATGATCTTTCCTGGTTGCATCATTCAACTTCTTTTAATTGACTCAAACCCACCATCCCGTAACTATTTGGGTTGGGATGAGCTCATTCTTTTCATTTCTCACTATCATGATGCATCCCTTTTTAGGAACCACCAGAAGAGGACTCAACCACAGGCTGTCAGAGATGGGGTATATAATCCCATCATCGATTAATTTATTAACCTCCTTCTTGACGACTTCTTTCATGGGGGTGGGGCAGTCTTCATTGTGGTAGGCGAGATGGGTTTTCTCCTTCCTTCATAAGTACCTTTTGGGTGCAGACCGTGTGTCTTATACCATTATGGTCAGTGAATGTCCATCCAATGACCTGTTTCTACCTTTAAAGGACTATTAGAAGAGCCTCCTCTTTATCTCCTAAGAGCGAGGATTTTGGGATCTCTATAAATGTATGCTCCTCCCCCAAATAGCCCTATTTCAATGAGGAGGAGAGAGGTTTCAACTCGAGATGGGGAGCCTTGAGAATGGAAGGTACGATCGGCTCATCCTCGGCTTGCTCTAAAAAATCTGGAACAATCTCCCTTTGCTAGTAATGGACGCCTTGGCCTTCAATAAAGCTTAATTCCTCCTAGTTTTCTTTATTCTATTCTTCCTCCAAATGGGTTCATTGCTGAATGAATAATATTTTATATCATCTTACTCTAGGTCTAAGAACTTAGCTGTTGTTGTCAAAGCACAAAAATCCTCTTGCTTCATCAGTGAAACCTGTTTCACTACCTTCAGGATGTTGTAGGAAACATTCTCATCACCAACAAGGAAGATCAGCTCACCTTGGCGCACATCAATTAACCCCTTCCCAGTATCCAGAAAGGGTCTTCCAAGAATTAAAGGCGCCTCTTGGCCTTCTTCCATGTTGAGAATAATGAAATCCACTGGATGAATTATCATCCCCACTTTAACCAACAAGTCCTCCAACAACCCCCTAGGGTATTTAATAGAACGATAAGCTAGTTGGAGTGCAACTCGAGTTGTCTTCAGATCGTTCATCCCTAAATTCATGAATACTCCGAATGGAATTAAATTAACACTCTCCCTGAAATAAAAAGGGGCTTTGCCAAACTCGCAAGGTCCGATAGTACATGGGATAGTAAAACTTCTCGAATCTTGGATCATAGGAGGGAGAGTATGTTGGACCACCACCGAGCATTCCTTAGTCAGGGGAATTGGGCCAGAGTATTCAATATTCCTTTTATTTGAAAGGATCTTTTTCCTGAACTTCATGTAGGTGGGCATTTGAGTTAATGCCTCTATAAAGGGGATGTTTATATGAAGATTCCTAAAGACTATCATGAACATGGAAAATTGTTGTTCTAGCTTCTGTTGTTTCATCCTTGCTGGAAATGTTAAGGGAGGTTCATATGCTTTAATCACTTCTGTGCCCTTATCCTATTGAACATCCAATTCATTATCTAGATCATGTTTCAGGGAAGTTTCCTTAGCTGCAAATTCTCCACTAGAGGAGATTGTAGACTTCTTTGATGGTGTAGCACCCTGAATAATAGTTACCTTCGTTGTCAGCTCTTTCCCACTGCGTAGAACAACAACATTAGCCTCATCTTGTGGATTTTTTTTTAGTGTTTCCCAGTATTGTACTAGGATGTCTATGAAAATTCTGATTGGAAAGCTGCCCAATCTTGTTCTCGAGGCCTCTAATTGACACCTCTTGGTTTTGAAATCGTGTTTCAGTTGTAGTTATAAATTTAGATATCATTTCCTATAGTCTTGTGGGAGGTTTCTACCGAGGTTGTTGGGCTACATGTGGGGGAGGTGGTTGTTGCAACAGTTGAGAAGGACGAGGGTTTTGATACCCTTTCTACTGATATTCTCCTAACTGAAATAGGTTGCCCTATTTCTCCCTCAGATATGGAGTCTAAAAATGTTGTTGCTCGTAACTAAGTGGTCGTTGTGGCCAGGGCTGATGATTTTGTTGTTACTGCCCCCAGACGGTACATGGATTCTGTTTCCAAACATGGTTTTGATATTGAGGGTAGTTTTTGGGTCCTTTGTTCTTTGTGACAAAATTTCCCTCACTGATAGAGGCTTCCGTACTTACCCGTGGGAACTCTCCCATAGCATGGTTTTCACTACAATCACTACACGCTGGTGGATTGACAACATGAACTTTATATGGATGGTTTAAATTCAAAGCTCTGATCTTCTTTGAGATGACATCGAGTTGAGCTACAAGCATGGTGGTGGCATAAATATTATGCATGCCCATTTTCTGAGTTCCCCTCTTGGAATAACACTGAAAACAATTAGATGACATGTTTTACAACAATTCAAAAATCTCTTCGGGGGACTTCCTCCTGACTATCCCTCCAGCAGCTACATTGAGCACGGACTTTGTATTAGTTGTCCAACCACCATAGAAAGTCTGTACATGCATCCACAGTGGCAGTCAGTGGTGTGGAAATTTTCTCAGCATCTCTTTAAACTGTTCCCATGACTCATAACAAGATTCCAAGTCATGATGTTGGATGTTATGAATTTCATTCTTTAAGGTTACCGTCTTCGAGAAAAATAAGTATTTCGATAAAAAAGGCTTGGTCCAATGCCTCCCAGGTAAGAATAGATCTCTAAGGTCGCCCCTTGATCCAATCATTTTTTTATCCTTTATGTGAAGGGAAACAGCTTAAAGCGTATTTCATCCTATTAAACTCTGTGATATCGGAAAGTGTCACATATCTCTAAAAAGTTGGAGAGGTGAGAATTTGGGTCTTAACTCGGCAAGCCACAGAAATGAACTGTATTTTGAATTAACTGAATTATCACTGGCTTGATCTCAAAATGTTGGGCCTGCAACAGTGGTCTTACTATTCTAATGTCCACTCCTTAAATGGAGGGTAATCCATATTACATAAGATTAAGGCATGGAAACATAAGTTCCTGAGGTTCTTGGAGAATGAACTATTGTTTCCCCCAAGGATAATAAGATGGCTGGTTCTGAGGAAAAAATGGAGGCTACTCCTGCGGAATATATTGTCGTGGTTGTGGCTGCCCAAACCCCGGTACAAATTGGACTGGTGGCCTCTATTGGTTCCTCGACCGGTTTTCCACATAATCCCTTGGATGATTCAGATACTGCTCTTCCTCACCTCCCAATGGTGGATTTCATTCAATGAATAATGGTTTCCCAACTCCTTGTGCAACCCCCAGTTCTTCCTCCTACTGTGCCAATGGTTCATTTGTGTTTTGATCACCCATAACTGCACGACATCGCCTGGAAAACGTTCATTTGATTTCTAGATCTATCATGTGTAACTATGACAACTAGGAAATCTGAGAATATTGACCTAGCTACTCATATACCTATAGGCCTACACAACACAAAAAACACACCCAGCCTAAACGGGAAAAAAATAAGGAAAAACAGAAATGATATTATGAGATGAATTTTATTTTATTTTTTATTTTTAAAAAAAAATTCATTTCATTTTTCACTCAATGACTCAAATTTAAATAAAAAAATGACACTCGCTCCCCAGAAATGGTGCCAAAATTTCTCCATCCATTTTCCAGAAGTATTTTTTTGAACAACAAATTTAATTTCCCTAACTTGTAACTAGTATAGTGTGCGAGTATGAGGTCATTCAACAGAGAAGCAATATTGGCATTTTATGCCTCTTGATTTGAAATAATTTAAGTGAAGATATTTAATTTAAATATGATTGGTTGGTTCATCGTGCAGATCTCAAAAGATAACTAAGTACTTGGACTTTTCTAATTCACTGGGAATAAAACATGAAAACTGAAAAATTACTTAAAACTGGATTTTAGATTTTAATGAAAATGTGTCAAGGATGGACATTTTTGTAAGAAATTAAACCATATTCCCTATTGTGTTTTGTTATTAAGGATAACTCACATTTCTTGGTTTCATTTGTGTCGGAACTCCCTAGGTCTGGTGAGTACCGATCATGTCGGTAGGAATCAATCCCTTGGTCTAGAAATTGATTTATACAGACTCTTAATTTAAGAACCGCCCTCTAGAAACAACAAGTATATCCAATGGTCATGGATATCCTTGTCGTAATTCTACTAAAGATCCCTGGAAAATCCATTCTTTGTCTGATGTGGGGTTTCCAGTGAAATAAGAAATGGAAGATTGGAGAATTAGGTGAGAGAGAATAAACGAACACAATAATAGAGATATTGGTTCTAACGAAACCAAATTTTCTCCAAACCCAACAAAACTAGCGGAGGGGTTAGCTACTCATAATGAAAAGGATAAATACATACTAAGATTCATCAGAGAGTTAATTAAAAAAATAGAATATTCTGAAAATACAACAAAAATACAAGAACCAGTCCTGAAAATCCTTCCTTCCTCCTCATAATTAGTTCCCAGCCTCCTCTTCCCCCCTTTCCCCCACTCCCCCCTATTTATTCTTTGTCTCAAATGGATTTTTATAGTTGTCCAAAAGCAGGTAGAAAGTGGAAACCCGGGTCAAGGAGTGTGTGAAATGTTAAAACGCATAAAGGAGAAGGTTGCAGTCGTCTGCACGGTTTGGGAACATGGTTTGGTAGACCATGCACCAACCGTGCAGATGCTTCTATCTCAAATCCTTGAGTCACACGGTTTTCCTCGGTGGGACACATGGTTTGGGAAGGCCATGCACCAACCGTGAGGATGCTATTGTCAAAGGTATCTTCTACATCATGGTTTCCACATGGTTTGGATAACTATGTGGAGACCGTGTGGGTTGCCTCTGTCATTGAAATTAATTAATTTTCCCATCCTTCTTGTCTAGTTCATGATCTGGGTGACTCCTTCCCGACATAGTTTGAGGAAAAGGGTCCATAAGCCTCTAATACCCTTCTAAATCTCTAAACTTCATAGACTCCATGATTTATCCCTTAGTGACTGAAAAACAAAGAACATGGTACATGAAAATTGTGAAATTCATGCAAAACCATCCACAAATACCATTTTATAGATATTAAACCATGTGGAAATGCCTTTTTAACACCAGTGTATCAATACCCAACTTATCAGATTAGAAAATAGGGGTGGTATATACATAAAATATTTGTGGAAGAAATATGAGGAATAAAATATATAATACAAAAAAAGTATAAATATATCATCAATATAAAATATGATGTTGAATTAATAACTAGTATAATTTAAAAAATAATTATTTCATGATTATATTCAAAAATGTGGGTTAATGGAAATAGGTAGTAAGAATACATGAAATCATGAAATACGAAAGTTACCAAAAGACCAGAATCTATCCATAGTGGCACTGTGGTCACATGATGAGTCTTCATCTCCCTTACCCTATCATAAAATGGAAGATATGAGTATATATGTGAGTACATCCCCTTGCCCCTACCTGAATCCATGGAGTTTGTTCAAGTACAAATTAGTAGCACGAGAAACATGTGTGTAAAACATAGTAGGCCACTCCCAACGATGTATAATAACAGCTAGTTGGCGAATATAGAATAGAACAATGTTTGGGTATAATAAATGTAAAAATGGTAAATAAACCATGTAAGGTTCAATATTCTCAAGTAATTTCTTGACAGCTTTACCTACATCATCATAAACAACAATGTCTTAAATAAGTGACCATCTGATGATAATAATAATAATAGAGGATTCAAGATATAACCAAGGAATTATTGACCATAAAAGGTAGATCCATCTCATAGAAGTAACACAATTGATTTATCTATATGGTTTTATGTGTAATATATGTATAAACCAATGAAATTTCACTCTTATAATAATAATAATATTTTAAGGCCCTAGAACATTCCTATATAGCCTCGAGATAGGCATAATTCGGGCCTGAGGAGATAATATGACATATCCTGCATCCTAAGACATCAAACCGATTCTAAGGAGATAATATTAGGCATTTTTAATGTAGATATAATTATTGGATGGGTATATAGATATATGTGTAGGTAGACCTAAATATAATACATAGATCGATTCTTTGAGTGGTATCAACTCGGTTAAATGAATCCCTAAATTGGGGGGCATCCTATAACGATTATAGATAAATATAGGTGGGGAATAAAAGACATTTCCAAATGTAATCAACCTTATAGTAGTATATAATGGTCATAATAAAATCCATGTGAATTATAATCCATTACACCATTCAATTATTTTTATTTTCTTATTAGGGACCATGTAAAAAATTTATACCATTAAATATTTCGTTTTTTTCCAATTATTCATGGGAATAACTATAGGGTAACAATATTCAGGTTACATGGACTTTCTATTCACATTTCATTTCATTGAATTTATCTATTACATTTAAGAAGTTATAGACAAACTCACTTTGGAGGTGGTTGTGTCACAATAATTTATTTAATATTAAATGAATTTTATAAACACACCAAAAGTGTCGGTTATAGTCAATGTCAGTGACTACATAAAATTTCATAAGTCAATGGGAGTATCTCTTAAATATCTAGATATTTAGTAAATGTAACTTTACATTTTTCAGGATTCATGGGGTAATTCGAGCACACGACACAATGGTGCATTTTATAGACATAAACAATTTATGGGAATGTATGAGTCCATCTACCTTATAATATTGTAAGACATCACATCCAATATCAGCTTCAGATTAAATCAATAAATGATAAAATCATAGAAAAATAAAACCTATTGGAAAAGGGGAACATTTTATCGAATATAGATCGCATCATTTATGATTGAAAGAACCATACATAATCATATACAATACATTGGATTTTAAATGCAATTAATGGTGATAGATTCTATGATTTTATGAGAGGGATGGATCAAATCCAAGGTAGGGTGGAAAGGGGGTTCTCCTATAGTGGGAGGCTTCTCAAAATGAATAAGAAAGAAGATGGTTTATATTTTAGTGGAAAAGGATGGAGAAATATATTTTCACCCATTTTTAGAGTAGTTAATGTTTTGGTTGCATGGATAATATCACCAATAACTAATCTTGTGCTAGTATTGTCCAAGGAATTATACCCCTCACATGTAGGGGTTCTTTGTTGGTTAAACTATGTGAAGCATGTGTGTTCTCACTATTCAAGATCCAAACCTCCTTGCACACTTAGTGAATGGAAAATAAAAAAAATTCACCAAACATGAAAAAAATAGAAATCTATTCTATGATTTGCCTGACCATGAACCAACTCTATCATAGTAAAACTAACAGTGCACATTCAGTCAGAGGTTGCACGATTGAGCCACATGAGTACCACGAACTGTGCACCTCAAAGTTTCTCTCCATAAATTTGATGTATTGGATCTAAAATCCACAAAATAATCCTAAAACCTTCCTTTGTTCCTTAATAATTAATTCATGGGTAAAATCATATGTTTAAACTGATATTTATTAGATTCATAGATTAATGAAAAATTAGGGTCTTGCAAGGGATACAATAAATGCTTAATTCCACATTATTATCTAGTGGATATCCATGTAATCACTATAGAAATACAAGAATATAATATCAAAATATACATCAATTCTATATTATTAAGATAACCTTATTAGTCATCTTTTAATGTTCTATAGAAATTTGTTTTATATGATCTACTAGAGGGGGTTCTGGATTAGAATTTTTCAATGATGATTTTCCTCTTAAGATAGAGTATTATTTTCCAAAACACCAAAATTAAAATCACGTTCTCTCTATAAAAAATAAATTTATTAATATTTCAAATATAATTCATCCAATGAATTTTTTAAAGGTTAACCATTTTACCATAACCATGATTTCAACTACAAAATATCTATGCATTTTAATAGAAAAACCCAAATATATTTTTTAAGGAAACTTATTTCCATTGTGTGTTTGAACATAAAAATTAATAATTAATATATTTTTTGATTATCCTATCTTCTTAAAAAGTATGAAATATATAATAATATTAATCTATTTAGAATCAGTTTATGTATTTTATAACATTTATTCTATGATTAATGTCCCTATTAGGATAAAATCTTGAACTTAAACTCATATCATAGTAATTGAAGAAGCTAAATCATGATATAATATATGATATTTTGGTTGAATAACTTGAATATTGTGTAATTTATTATAATATTGTGACAATAAATGAATTTTCAAAACATTTGTTCAAATAAATTTAAATTCATTGATAACATTCATTAAAAACAACATTGAGTTTTAGAAAACCATAATATTTTATAAAATTATGAATGGGATATTAAATTCATGAGTATGACTAGGACTAAATAAATTATGAAAATTATTCTTTACACATGTACAAAATATAATTTTTTGTTATAAATTGATTGTATATTGAAATGGAAATAAGTGGAAAGTAAAAGAAATATTTTTCTAGAAAAGTTTTTCTTGCGTGCAAAGTGCTATTATCAAAAACAATTATTCTAATCAATATTGGTAAATTATTTTAATTATATATATATATATTCAATGAAATTTTTCATCATTCATCTAAAATTCTTTTGTTGGCATCAGATAATAATAATATAGTATTATTCTTAAAGTCATTTTTTCTTAAAACACCATCTCATCATGTTTTGTAAACACAAGTTTGAATTATATTTTTCATAAATTATAAAAATGTTGATGAAATTAAATTTATTTTTGAAATTTAATTTAAAAAAATCCAATTATTGAGATTTTAATTTTAATTTTGATATTATTAATTTTTCAATGAATGGTCAAAATATTGATTTTTATTAAAACCGTATGTTCATTTGAAAAATTTAGAATGTTTAATTTTGTATAAATTAATTTATAATTATTATGAGAAATATTTAATTTTAATTAATATAATTAGTTTATTTCAATAAATGTTATGTCTTGTTTTTATTTAAATTCATTTAATATTTATGGGAACTTTTTCATTAGAAAATTAATTTTTCACCCTGTTTGGGGGAATTATTTTAAATTAATTTTTCCCAATTTGGTTAATTACTTTGGTAAAAGAGATTAGATATTTTGGATCATTATAATTAATATTAATTAATACATTGAACTTAATTTATTATCCTAATTAATTATAAAAATTAATTACCACTATTAGGGTTAAAATGAGTTTAGAATTTGTTAAACCAAAATATAAGGGTATTTATTCAAATAAACACGTCTAAATATTTTTTTATAGACATATTTTTACTTTATCAAATCCCACCATCTAATATGTATCCATTTTGAAGAATTTTTCTTGGTAATTACTTTACCAGTTTGCATTCCTTTATGAAATTTCAATGTGGGTTCCCTCACCAAATTATAAATTTACATCCCATATCATCTCCTCTCAAAACATACAGAGAATATTTTATAAAATACATGAGATAATAAATTAATTAAATTACACCCATGATTAATAAAATGGGTTTTTATTGTGAAACCTTACTAGGTAGGAATTAGTTATCAAACAAAAGAGGTTCTCCAAATGAGATGTATAGTTCGTAACCATGTGTTTTTGTGTTATTTCACAACAACCTCATTAAAATTTTCTTCAACCATACTGAAATTATATCACCAGTATTTTATATATAATGATATATTATTTTTGTAAATTAAATGAAAAATACTTTTCCCCTATTCTATCAAATTGGAAACCAAATATTTAATCATGTGTACAATGAAATACCACCTCGTAAAATGATTTTATTGGTTTTTCATCTCCGTCTCTCACGATTGGATATAATTATTGATTTAAAGTAAATATATGATATAAATCAAATAATAATACCTTTTTAATTATAATATCACTTATTCTATCCTACATCTCAATTTTATTAACCAAAATAATGTCCCCCCATGCGTACATGTGGAAAACCGCCTCCGTGGAGAGGTGTGATATGTTTGTCAATTTATTTTCAAATGAATCATAATAAAGATATACATAATTAATATATAGGATATATATGTTATGAAAATTATCATTAATGGTGTATTAATATTTACGTTTATTCAGTTCCATCCATTGAAAAAATGAAAATATAGATCTTGTGAAATTTGTCAATGTGTTGATCCACTATGTGAGACAAGTCAGTGTGATTTATCAACTTTGGGAAACAAGTAAATGTTTTTGATCCACTATGTGAAACATGTGTTGATACCTTATCCATTATAAAATGATGGTCTTGGTAGATAACTTTGAAATATGAAATGATTTCTATACATATGATGGTGTCACACTTATATGATATGAAATTATATTTCATGGTTGATTTATGATTATGTCTCACTGTTATGATTTTTATAATTTGAATTGATAGTTATTTATCCCATGACTCATGCATGAATTTTGTGGAATATTGGGTAGAATATTTTTAAATTATAATCATGATTAATACCATTATTCTTACCTTATTATTTCATAAAACCATTGATTGATATCTCTCATGTTTACTCTCACTGAGAATTTTATCTCACCCTTTCTAATGTTTCCTTTTCACATGTCATTTTGAATGGTTTATATTGTATATATATATAAATATAAATAGTTTTAAATTTTTAAATATATGAGGGGACATTTAAGATCAATAATGAAATAATTATATTATGTATATTGTCTATAAAGATTCCATTCATTCAATGTCCTTGTTGATTATTTTGGAAAGGTATAAAATATTTATCTAAAAATACATGATATTTATTTATTAATGTCATGAGTTATTATAGATAGTATCCAGCGAAAGGAAAGAATTCAATCCTTTTAAACTCTCACATGTATATATCTTGTGAAGCATGACTCTCCACACATGGAATTTATATGGAAAGAGTTACCACTTGGGATGTTGGTAAGGGTTCCACCCAGGATTTGTATCCTCCCATGGAGTGCTACGATGGGTATCAATTATATCATAGTATTAATAATTGACATCTATTATAGCTTGTATGAGTGTAATTTTGTAATTAACCTATAGAAAATTGGATCTGGAAAATTTATCGATAACCCTAGGGATAAGTCAATCTATAGAAAAATGTCTTGGAATTTTGGTGAATGTTAAACTGACTGGTTACCCTGAAATTACATCCCTATTAGGTTACCATAAGTGGATATGTATCAAACATATTTGAACGTGGTGGTATAAACTTTGTAATGGGTGCATTAGTATTTCACTTGACCTTCACCTGGAAAATAATAGTTGGGATTACTACACACCTAGTTTAACACTCCCTAGGGTTATGTTATGGAAATTACGAGAGACATTATTAACCATAATCATATATTTGAATGGAATATGATCATAAATGAAATAGGATAAACATAGGGTGTCATATACTAAAAATATTTCCTGGTTTATAAATCCTATAATGGATTTTTCATTAATAGGTTTTTTCCAATATGATTTTGGTTTCTCAGAATATGTTTTATAGTTTTAGTTGATTGTTTAAACAAGAAGACATCATATAAAAAATTAATGTTATGGAAAATGAAATGATTTTGTACCTAAGAAACCATATTCTATAAAACATGGAATGTAAAATGATTTTGTAATGATTATTCAACAATATCAATATATTAGTCATCTTGAACTTCAAAACAATAGAAAGAGGGAGAATTTTCTTTTAGTACTTGATGAGAAAACATCCATATACATTTTGTGGGTCTCGTAATCCACTATTTTATTGATAAATGGTTATATAACATTTCTAAAATAATTTAATTATCAAGTTTTCAAAGTCGGAAAAATCATTTGTTACATCAATCATTTGGAATGTGAAGTAGCTAAATGGTGGAATCTTATTAAGAATGCATGGAATCATGATGAATTATTCTCTATAGAGTGGGATTATTTTAAGTGTTTATTTTTTAATAAATACATTATAATATTACTTTTATGAAATTAGGGAAGGATTTAATTGTGATAATGAAAAGGATGATGAATATTTTGTTAATAATGAGTCATATTTTTCTAGACATACATGTTATTATTCATGTATTATCATCTATCCTAAAATTATGGATGATTTATTATTTTGTGGACTAAAAACAAGAATTTTTGTTGTGTTAGATATAAGATACATTAGTATGTATTAATAAATAATTAGATGTGAATAAAAATATAAAATAAAAATTAATGATTCCAACCATTCCGGTGGTTTTGAAAAGAAATGGAATATCATCTATCATGAAAACATGATTAAATCACATGGTCAAATGAAATCAAATCTATCTGCATTATAGAAATTTGGTAAAATCATTAAGGTAAAATATTTAATTGAGTTAATACATTCCATAAATTTATAAGGGAGGGTTATAAAGATCGTAAATGTAATAATTCAATAAATGTGATAGAAAAAACTATGGGAGATAAGAATACACTCACTTGTGCACCACCCATGTTGCAATACATCAGATATAATGACTATAATAATTATCCAAAACATTGAATGAATCTATAAATTTCTAATGTTGATCGGCATATAAAAACCTCTTAATATCAATGAAATATTGAAATCTCAATGATCATAACTATGGGTGTGGGTTATGAGAATGACGTGGTGAATGGTACATAAATTATCAACTATAGAGAAGAAAATTTCTTATTAGGTTGTAGATCATACAACTCTTTTAAATCAAATGTACTATATAAGGTTGTTGAATTGTCATCCCTATTATTATATATTGGATTAATAGTGAAAAATCCTAATTGTATGATGGATGCTTCTCAAGTATATAGTTACTATCTTATTGAATTTTTTTGTAAAGTTCTTCCTTAAAATTTAGTTATTATCGAATTATGTTAATTGGATTTGATTTTATGAATTGTGTAGATGTTTTCATAATGATCCAATGTAAATTTCTAAGTGAGGCAAGTCATATTTTATAATCCCAATGAATCCATGGTCATTTATCGGTGTGAGGATGGATAAAAAATCCAATGGAAATTATATATACCTTGTGGGTAATAATTTCTATCAATTAGGGATAATGTACTTATATGGTTTGGTGGGAACTCAACATTGAATACATGCCTATTTTTGAGAGATCTGTGATGTCTTTTTTATAAAAAAAATATTGTATTATTATGAGTAAAGAAGTTGAATAATAAATTTAACTCATACATTTTGTTACAAATATTTCATATAATATTTAAGAAATAGTCTTAATTGGTTTTTGATAAATTGAAGAAGAAATCCAGGTGTATATTTATAATGTATTTATTCTTCCATGTGTTTTACCTTAGTGTGAACCAATAATATTTTTAAGAAGAAAGTAGAATCAATGATACTCTACATTTATTATTGATAACATAAAAACATCATTTTTTGGAAGAAAGTATCTTCTTCCCCATTATAATGATTTATTTGATCAACTATAGGTATCTCATTACTTTTCCAAGATTGATAATAGATCTGGTTACTATTAGTTGAGGGTGAAAAGTGACTACATTCCCAAAATAGCCTTCAATATGAGGTATTGACAGTATGAATTTATCATAAGGATATGTTTTCCTAGAAAATCCTATATTCTCTTCATTTATTAAAAAAATAATGGTTTTAGAGATTATATTGTTCATTTTCTGGTAGTATTTATATATAATATTATTATATATTCAAAGAGTAAAGGATAACACAATGATCACTTGAGAATTGTATCGAAGACCCTATGGAAGGATATGTTGTATGAAATATCTACAATATGTGAATTTTGGATTTAGAAATTTTAATTCCTTGGTCATATATTCACATGTGATGGAATTTCTATGGATCCTTCAAATATGATCGTTTTGAAGAAATTTCCCAAACTAACCTTGGTTAATCAGATCCACAATTTTCATTATTTTGATAAATAATATCAATTATTCATTGAACAGTTCTCATTAATATCTAATCCAATCAACAAGTGATCATGGAAGGGAGCCATGTTACATTAGATGTATGAATATGGGGAAAATTCCAGGGAAATGAAGAGAAGGTTAGAAATTGTAAATGTTATTACATTTAACTATAGTGGATAAGGTGTTGTAATCTACAATTATACATTGATGAAGTGATTTGGACGAATTATCATGAATAATTATATGGTTAGAGGTAATGACTCATGACAATGGAAGTGTCATGGAAAATGTTTTCTTAACTTAGGATGTGAATCTAGTTGTCGTAATTGTCACATTAAATATATAGAAGAGTTATCATTACTAAGAATGGAGTGAAATATATATTCTTATCAAAAATGTTTCAATTATGTATTAACATAGAAAGAGTTAAATATGTACTAATGAATATGGTTGAAGGTGATTACATATTTTGACATCATAATACATTACCACCATGGGAATGCGATCAAGGTTGCTGATGTTTTATTCTAAAAGGACCATTCCAACTTATCTTTGATGAGGATAAAAGAAGTGACCAATATTCTTATATTATGAATTTATGGACCTGAAAATCAAGGAAATTGATAAATATATTATTTATTAAATGATTTGTCAACCATAAATCCATACGTGAATTAAAGAGAAACAGAAAGACGATGTGGAAGTATAGGAAATTGATAGAAATGTTCTTGAATTCATCCTTTATTATGATGGAATGATAAGTTGCAATAGTAATGTATGTGTTCCATCCAAACAAAACATTAAGGACATATTATTGGAGGTACAAAATTCATCATTCTCCATTCAATATGAATGTATGGATATGAATAGATATATGAAATAAAATTTCTAGTGGGATAGAATGAAGATAGTTATAGCATATTATGCATTTTGATTCATTATTTTTTGAAATATAATGCTAAGAGATAAAATTATAATGTGATGTTACAACCATTACCCATACTCAAATGGAAATTAGAAATAATCTCTATGGATTTTCTCATCAGATTCCCAAAAGTTTTAAAGGCCATAATTTTTTTTGTTGTTTAGTCGATCATATAACAAATTCATCAAACTAATTGATATCCAAGATGAATTCTCTCGATCTACATTACAGGATATACATTAAGAAAATGGAAAGGTTTCATGGTGTTCCATATTCTTTATATCAGACTAGGATCTAAACATTACCTACATGTTCTAGATAATTATTTAGAATGATATGGATAAATAGTTAAGTTTCAATGATGGGTATCATTCTCTGATATATGGTCAGTATGATAGAATAATTAAAATACTATAGTCTTTTCTATGATATTTTAATATGGATTTCAAAGGTGGTTGGGATCAAAACCTTCCACTTATTGAGTTTTCATATAACAATTGCTTTCAGCATACCATTCAAATGACTCTTTATGAAGTTGTATATAGGAAGAAGTGTATATCAGTACTTTTAAGGTATAAAGTTATGAAAAATAAAGATATTGGGATCTGAGATATTAGAGTGAATCAATGAGAATTCCAGACCCCTTAAACAACACATCAAGTAAGCACAAAGTCAATAGAAACATTGTGATGACAATCAATGGTATGATCTAGAATTTATTTATAGTGAGGAAGATCATCTAGGAATTTTTACATTGAATATTTCTATGAGAATCATCAATAATGGAATGGTGATCCCAAGCTGTGTTAGCCCCTTCATGATTCATGATTGATTAAGGATGATAGATTTTCATTTGTGCTTCCACCAAACATCTCTCAAGTCCTTGATATGTTTCATGTATCTCTATTAATGAAGTTCCAAATTGACAATTTACAATTATTAAACATATTTTTCATAAAACTGTATCATTATATCTCATATTAGGAATAAAATAAGGATATTCTAGATTTTAGTGAGTATATGAAATGAAACAAAACCACTCACTGGTTCAATGATTTTTCGTGGAAGTATTAATATGAAGAAGTTACAAGGGAAACAAAGGATATAATAAGTTAGGAGTATCCATAGATATTTATATCTCAATACCATAATTTTTAGGAAAAGAATAATTTAAAGGGGGTTCAATGAGAACCCCCATTATTTTATAAAAAATCAAATTAATTTAATTTCACTGATAGCTTTTGTTAAATTGAACACCGAGTTTTAAGGAACAATAATATAATATATTGTTACACCCTATCCATTAAAATATAGGGAATGGATGTGATTAAATAAATTACAATATCAATTTTTTACACATGTATAAAATTTATATTTTTGGTTACAATTTGATTATAATTTAAAATATAAACCATTTGAATGTAAAATAAATGTTTTTCTAAAAAGTTTATTTTTTTTACACACAACATTTTTTGTCCATAATGAACATTATTAACCTCTATTGGTGAAATATTATAAAAATGTTAATATATTATAAATTCAATGAAATATTTTATCATTCTTATGATATTTTTTCTAGTAGTATGTTATGAATAATTTCATTTTATGCTAAATATTGTATTTTCTTATAAAGCAATTTCATCATATTTTGTGGTCTTATTTTAAATTAATATCTCAATTTTCCCACTAAAAAATGAAAATGATTTTTAAAAAAATAAAAATCTCAAAATAATCATAAGATTTATTTGTAAAAACTTTCCAAAAAGTTGAATTTATTGATGACTAATGAAAACTACTATTTTTCATTAAATACTATCATTTTCATTTAAAGTACTAATACTGTTCCAATTTATAATAAATTGTTTTAAAAGAAAATGAATTTCAATTTTATAATTATAAATTCAATTTATATATTTTTAAACCATTTTATATCAAACATTTTTATAAAAAATTTTCATACTTATGAAGAATCATTCTTTAAAAAATGGTTATTTCATTGAATATACGTGATTAATTATAATTTAAATAATTCCACATATATTAATTGAAGTTTTTATAATTTTATTTATATTAATAGTAATAATATTTAATATTATTTATAAATTTCACTATAATTTTCTTTCTTAATTAATATTAAATCATGACAAAATAATCATTGAGGTTACGATTGAAATGGGTTTACCGAGGGCTAAACCAAATGATAAAGGTTTTTTTTCAAATAAAATGTTTGAATCCTATTTTATAGACATATTTCATCCTAATACTATACCATATTATAATATATATCAATTTTTGTTCAATTTTCATGACAATTACATTATCATTTTAGATTCTTTCACGAAATTTCATAGTGGGTTCCCCGACTTACTTATATATAGAAAAACTCTCCCCTTCTACACAAGTTTCAGGAGAATTTTTCATCGTTCAATTCATACCCAAATCCCTAAAATATATCCATACCCAATTCATATAGTCCCTTGTTCTATCATAAAACCATTCAAGGAGGCATTTAGGTATAATCCTCAAGAGTTTCTTCTAAAAAGAGGTACAATTCTTAAATATGTGTTTTTGTTATATTTATTAATACACCACATTGAAATATTCATAAACATGATGAAATAATAGAAATATTATCTACAATATAAATATATTCTTTTATTTTAATGTTATAAACTATACCAATATCCTCTTACATCATATGGGAAACAAAAATATCGATCCTTGGTAGGGTGGGGTACCGCTTCGCGAACCAACATGATTTTTTTCCATCACCAAAAATTATTGTTAGATATAAGGACTTATTTAAATTATATATAATTTATTTACTAAATAATTAATTTTCTAGAATTATAATATGACATCAAACATATTACATTTCTATCCATTTAAAATGATAACAGTGGTCGTGTGTACATGTGCACTATGACCTATATAAATAGTTGTGGTACGATTTTATTGTGATATGGAAATGGATTCTAATAATGAAATATTTAATTAATATATATGATATATACGAAATAAACAATATTTTTTAAATTTTAATTAATTATTACATTTCTTTCTTTCTATACATCATGTAAATGAAAATAGTGTTCAATCTTATGTATGACTTGTCTTCTCTATGAATGGTTTAGTCTATATTTCTATATATAATTTTTTTGGATAACAATGAATATTTATATAATGAATATATATTAAATTTATATCATTATTAACAATATTTATTTCTTGGTGCATTAATAAAAGTACAAGAACCCAAATTAGGGAACCAAAAAAACATGAAATACCAGCACTTTATTTCCTTGAGTAGTTATTTTAAAATTTAATAGTTAATGAAAATGTGATAAAACTGTATAAGTAAATAAGTTAAAGTATAATATATATGATAATGGATCTCTAATAAATGTATAATAACCCAATATTTATTATACAGTAGGTTCAAATATGTATGGAAAATGTTTATTTTTGAGGTAAGATATTTTCATCTCACTTTTATTTCTTCCAGACACAGGCCATAATCAGAACATGTTTATTTTAGGTGGTCATTATACTACCATTGAATATATATTATAATGGTTCTTATCAATATTTTTAATATTTACATCTCCATATAATTTATTCATTAATATTAGGATGCATATGTTTCCAATTTGGGAACAATTTTATTTTATAATCTCATGGTTTATAGGGATTTCAAATTATTAAGATTTCAATAAAAAAATATTATAATATACCTCTTAAGAAACTCAGAAATTTTATTCACATATTTTTTTTGGATAATATATATTTCCCTTTCATTTTCTTTTATTTAGGTACTCAATATATAGAAATATTTTTTTAATGAAAAACCTACATTATTTTTCTTTATTGTTGAACATTTATTTTCTAACATATCTATGGTTTCTAAAAAATAATTTAAAAATGGTTTTATTATAATAAAATAATTGTACAAAAGGATATTTACCCATGTTTTAGTTTGATTAAAATTATTTAAAATGATTATTCTTATCATTTTCTAAACAAGGTTCTTTTTCATTCCACTGAATATGTGAAATGAATCTTTTTTTAACATTTATGACATAAATGGAATTTTGGTTTGTTATGACTTAAAAACGATTTGAAGATTCATTTAAGAGATTGCATTCATATTTATTAAAAATCTTTTATAATTATGGAATTATTATATTTTAAATAAGTTTTCTCATAATAGAAATAGTATCTTCTTAAGAAATGTTCCAAGTGATCTTTCAAAACCATATTCAATCTAGGATAACATCCATTGATGTTTCCAAAAATTTACTAGGTGATATAATCAAATAAATCCACACCTATTTACTCCCTTTAAGTTTAATTATTAGAATGTTATGACTTTTATGAAATGAATTTATTTTTAGTGGGTTATTCTATGATCGATTGAAGAATTTTATGTAAAACCCATATTATATGTACTTGTTATGATATGTTGATATAATAAATGTTTTAAGAATTTTCTGCACACATATGTATGTTTTAAATTTCATTATTATTGGGATAATAATTATATGTCCGGTAGCATTTTATATCAAATGATAAAATAATGGGAAACTAGTCGATGTTCTTGATCAACTATGGGAAACAATTCGATGTTCTTTAACTATTATGGGATTCAAGTCAATGTGCATGATCCACTATCAAAAATTTGTACTAATTCTGGATATGTTATGATATTATGGTATCATTAGTTAACAATTAATTTTGAAATATTGACTATAATTATGATGGTACCACACTTACATGACATGATCATATAGTTCATGATCATTTATCACTCTTATGATTCATGTCACTTTGAATTAAAATATTTTATTCCATGAATCTTTCTTAAAGTACATGATAGATTGGGTATGACTGTTGTAAGTTATACTCATGATCGCATGGTCTTCTTAATACCATATTATTTTATATTATCAATTATTGATATCTCTCATGTTTACACTTACCGAGCATTTGATCTCACTCGTTCTTATTTTTCCTTTCACCAGGTTATGAAGAAAGGTTTTCATAATGTTATGTCTATGATTTATAATAAACTGAAAGATCTTCATTGGAGATTTTCATGATGTTTCTTGAAATAATAATCTTTTGTCTCTATTATCGAAACATTGTAAACCATTACAGTCCTCAAGTGAGTATTTTTTAAACGCATTGAATATTCATTTGAAAATATATAATATTTATATATGAAAATCCTAGGTCTTTATCAATAATGTCCAATATCCTTTAAAATAATGAATTTGAAATTATTTTATTCTATATTCCACTTCAATCTCATTATTATAAGGGCCTCTATCTCCAAATTTTACTAAAACACTAAATCCCTTAAAATAATATATAATGTATTTCTTTGAGTGATTATAAGATGTTTGAATTTAGATAAATCATTTCTGATCCATTGAAAAATTTAATACTGTATTTCACTTTTCCATCGAATTTTTTCTAATTTTATCATTTGTAAATGTTGTACATAATATATTTTTTCTGAGTCTTGATTTCACTTACGTTGTACATAATATATTTTTTCTGAGTCATGATTTCACTTTTCTCCATCTACTCATATCATGAAAACTATTTAGAGTCTTATTCCACTTAAAAGAATAGGTTTTTTTTCGTCAAATAAGTGATAAACAATTCTATACATATTATGTACTTATTGGGTATCTTGTGTCATAAAAATTATCAATTCACCCTCATCCTCAACAATATTTTCAACTTACGTTTATCACAATGTCAATAGAACTAATTTTTTTTAATTTTCTCTCATGGAAATTAATATTCAAATAATATATCTTTAATTGTATTCCATTCAATGATTTAACTATATTAATGATTCATAGATTTTTAATCAATGAACAAGATAAATAAATCTCTCCCAATGGGTGATATAGTACCATAATAACCATCTCCCATTAATAAATTAAAAAACAGAGAATATATTATAAAAAAACATGATCTATTATTCATGAAATAATAGAATATCGGTTCAATAAAATTATTAATGTTATTGACTCATGAAACAATTTTACATAGTTACGCATTTTTGGGGCTGATAGAATGCTTATTTGGGGGAATGTAATTTTTCATAACCTTTGTAATCTACCATAATGTAGTAAAAAACATCTGAAATCCATTATTAGTGACCTGGGTTTGTTTTAGAGGGAAATTAATACGCTGATTATGGGTGTTGATACATATTTTTTTTATATCCATTGGGGACCATTTCTAAACCATGGAATATAAATAATTACATCATGATAAATAATAATGTTTTTAGAACCCCCTTATATAATTTCTATGAAATTAATTTAAATACATATAAAGTATTCTAGACATTATTGATAGTTTTCTAAAATATGTTATGGGTTTTTATAATGTTCTGTTATATAACTATGTTTCACTAAATTTTTTCTATATTTTATTTTACCAACTGTTGAAATCGTAAATATAGTACCCCATACCTAATAGTTAGCAATTATATTTGAACTAATTATTTAAGAGCACAATAAATATGATTCAATAATTTAGTAGTCTATAAGTCTAATTATATATTTTACAATAAAATTAATTAAAATAAATAAAACATTATTATTTATTCCTTCTAATAATTATATGGAAGGTTATAATATTCATTGAATATTTTGTAAATATGAGACAATATAAAATTTTGGGATTATATTAACAATAAATTATATCATATAGTGGAAGCTATCATTAAATAAAAATGGGATACATAAAATGGTAGGAATAAAAAATTAAATATTATAAAATAATAGTAAATGTCGCCATAATATGTATAGGGATAATATAAATTAGAAATAAATAATCACATGTATAACCATAAAAAATCTCATAGTTTGAAAATAAAAATATCTATCCTAATTATTATACCACCAAGGAAATAACCATGTCATCATACGTAAATTAAGAATACAGAAAATAAAAAATATTATGTTTCCCATGAATTCATATTGATGAATCGAGGGGAAATGTAATTTTGGGTCCTCCATTAAGATAATAATTATAATAAATCTTTTTTATAAAATTAATGGGTGTTAATACATATCATAACTTTCTTTAAGTATCCTCATACATTATAATGTGAAATTAATCAACACTTATCTATATATAAGTAATGGAAATACAAAATATCATTATTTACGTAGTCATTTTAATAATATAATGACATATATTAATATACAGCAATCATAAAAGGAATATTAGGAAATTCACAATGATGTAGAATATATCCTAATCAAATATTTCATGATGGACAAGTAATTTATGATACATTTATTGTATAGGGATATCCAAAGGTAGTGGTCACTATATTAAATATCATTCAATGGTTGGATAGAAAATCAATAATAGAAAATTAAACACAAACAATTAATAGTTTTTAAAACATGCATTTTAGGAAAATTAAAAATACAAAATTTATTTAAATAGAATCTTCCATGTTGGTATATTGTGATTAAAAATGTGAGATTCGGAAAAAAAATGAGATTAATCCACTTGGGGATTGATAGAGGATAGAGAACATACATTAATATCATTCATACAAATAAAAATCCCCATATTAAAAATAATCAATCAATTATACAAAAAATGTTTCTAATATATAAATATTTTGATAATTGATATTTGGCATTTTAAAATAACATATAATTGTAAAGTAAAATAAATGGGTTATAATGGGATATATTAGTGATCTTTAAATCATAGTAATTTCGAAACTTTATAAAAGTGAATTAACAAAAGATTTTAAATGCATTGATAATGAAATTTGATGTAATTAAACCAATATATTAAAGAAACTAATTAATAACTCTTACAATTCTAAATAGTTTCTATTAAATTGAGAAATAACCTTTTATAACCTTATAAATTACTCATTGGAACTCTTGGAATGAAAATTGATATGATAATAGTGATAAATGATTTAAGAGTGAATATGAATAGTTGGGTGGGAGGATATTTTTAGTAAAAAAGTGAGAAATGTAAATTAATTTTGTATTTTATATATTGGTAATCTATATGGAGGAAAATAAAATATCATTAAAATTCACATGATTTTAATTAATGGTATATAACATTTATGGATTTGTTGTTTTTAATTTTTGTTTTTAAAAACTAAACTAAAGCTTTTTATATTATTTTTACACGTAATGCTCGATTTCCAATAATATATTTTTTAAAAATCATTAATTTTCATTTTATACGTGGGAATCATTAGTATCTATCTAGAACATGATTAAACATAAGGAATTCTTTCCACTAGATCTAATTAATTTGTTGTTTCTTGAACAATAGATGTTATTATATTATGAATTCCGTCATGATGATTATAATATTTATTTATATATCTTCTGAGATAATAAGATAATCCAAGTCCATAAAAATAACTTTTATATTTTGAAAAATATGGAATGATTCCAAATAGATATTCATTGGGAGTGAATTTTCATAAATAGATTATTACAATATATGTTTTATTATAGGGTTATTCAAGTGAGATTCTATATTATTCTATTATAAGAAAATATGAAATGTCATATTTATAATTAATTTATTTACATATGGATTTGGTATTCCACTCATTGGATATAAGGATTTTTATATATATTAGATAATAATTTTCATGGGTTAGGAAGAGACATACTAAAATACAAATGGGTTTTGTTAATAATATTGTATTAATATCTTAAATTTTTTCTTTTTTATTTGGGGTTATATATTTAGACTTGGGATTCTGTTTTTCAATCATATATCTCATAATATTTCACATATATCCTTTGATATGATTGTAACTCGTGTGAGTTCGGTGTATAAAAGAAATTTTCATGATCCAACCCAATCCATCCTTCCGACGAATAACTAACATTTCCTAAAAAAAGAATGAGGGGAATTTCCAATCACTTCTTGTATGAGGTATGAGATAGTGATTTTGAAACATGGATTGTGAATTATTTCACCCATAAATCTGAGTTAAATTAATATATATTACCTCCAAAAAATCATTCATGATACATCAATAAGTCTTATGTTAATAAAAGAACAAATAGGTCAAAAATATTATGTATGTATGTATTTAAAAGAAAAAAATCCCTCCACTCACCCAAAAATCCATTTAATGAAGAAACCACCTGCAGTAGTTCTTGTTTCCATATGTAGACAATTTATAGTAAGAATACCAATGTAATGCTGTAAATAACTAATTTAAATGGAATAATTTTTTGAAAAATTCTATTCATGTTAATGGAACTTCTAGTCATGAAATACTACCATTTAATTTAACTGGTACATTTTTTTAATTCGATATATAAAAATGATTAAAAAAGAACCTCAAATCCCTAATAGTAATTAAAATCCTTAAAATAGATAAAAATTCAACAGTCCATAATATATAAATAATATCCTAAAACTAAAATGTAAAATTGGTATTAGAACATACATGATCCTTAGGACACTATCCACCATCTAAAAATCATATCATTTAATTGATGATCAATTTTTTGAAGGTTTGAAATGAAGTAGGAAAAAAATTCCATTTGTTATTATATATAAGGAAAATAAAAACACTAAATGGTTTGACAATATATTATCTTTTTTTTCATAAATTAAAATATCCACTTAAATATGTTTCCTCAAACAAATTCAATTTTAACCAATATATCTATTTTGAATCATATTTTCAAAAAACCAAATATGTATTAATTAATTTCCAATATAATTTTCTAACCATCCTTGAAAACCAATTTATGTAGAATCAAAAAAAAACATTAACCACAAATAAGGTAGAAGATAATGAATGCAGAATAGTATTACATGATTCATCCAATGCATATAGTGGATAAAAATCAAGAATAATAGAGGAAACCCTAATATTAATTACCAATCAATGTAGAGGTATCATTGATTCTACCCGACAGAAACTAAGGCTAGGAACCCTAGACTAATTTCATATACTATGTTTGTAAAACTAGTTAGTGGAAGGTTTTTAGTAACACATCCATAGCCATTTTAAACAAACATACATCACTAGCATAAATTTTTAAATTTGAGCTTATCCTTACAAAGGTATCCTATCCTAGTATATAAGTTACCATGACCAAAATAAAGGAAGGGTGTGAAAATAAAAAATAATCATGAAAAATATCGATCATGAGAAATAATATCAACATCTCCAGATGATCATTTTTAATAAATATTTTTGATCATCGTTCCATCATAACATTTTAAATATAAAGCATTCACCATGGTCCACCGTCCTTATAAATCAACCAAACATATGTCAAGTGTATTTCACTGACTCACAAACATTAGAAACCACCCAAATTGTGAAGTGATCTTTCCTAGAACAACATGGGATGATAATTTATTTCTTTAATAATTGTTTTCAAGTTCCTTGAAATATGTGTTCTAGTTTTAAGAATCACTATTATCAGGCAGTCCATTGGATTTATTTATGGAACTGAAAACTCCCAACACTTCTTTTTCCAAAAGATGACCTGCATTCCAAAGGCAGGCGTTGGTTATGTATGAAATTTACGATACATAAGAATGTGTATTAGACAAGAGGATGTGAGGTAGGACTCATCAAACCCTTTTTGGGGGGAATTATTGTCTACTCCGGGACTCTCTTTGAAAATTTAAGATATTTGCATGAATCCATAATAATTCAAAAATTATATCATAAGTATCTCTTGGAATTTACAATTACTTATTAACTTGTGTAAAATTTAGAATCATCAGTATGCATTCAAGGTTCTTCATCAATGGAAACATCTGTATGTATTCGAGGTTTTACATCAATGGTGTCCTTTAATATAATGATTAGATATTATTTTAAACAACGTTGTGATGATACTTGTTTTTAAGACACTCAGTAGGGTACTCTAGAATTTATTGTCATCCAGAGAGACCAAGGTTTGTTTTGATCATGGTATTTTGATCATAAAATGAGCTTCCTACAATTACTTGTGAAAGGAATCAGAACCCTCATAGTTCAGTGCTTCTTAATAGGACACATCATACCTTTTAAGGTCATGTGATAAGGACCTCTAATCAAAAGATGCTTAGTCAAAACATAGTGTGGGACTTATGCTGAAGCAACCCAGTGATATTTGGAAGGGATATAGGTTTCCATGTATGATCATACCCTATTTGAAATATGGACCAAGGAGAACATGGTTGATTTTAAGTGTTTGTTTTGAACCTGAAGGAGGCTTCCTACGTATCCCATACTAAAGGGAATCAATGCCCACATAGTTCGATAAATCTCATAGGAGAGTATATTTGTAACACCCCGAGATTTTATGAAAAATATTCTTTTTAATTTCACTAATGTCTTGTGTTATACGCTACACCAAAAGGATCTTGCACAACACGCATCCTTGATTTGCCTTGCATTACACGCAATCGCGACCTTCCTCGATAGCATGTGTAGTACGCAATAACGAGTTTCACTAAACTACAATATGCTATTAAAATATTATTAAAACTAGCCGTTATGAATAGTAATAACCACTTTTTGAAATTTTGTAAATTTTATTTTTCAAAATTGACTTCATTTTTGGATTCAGAATATCGAAATTATCTTAGGGTGAAATTTTGGTGATTTCCGGATAACTTTCATATTTTGATGAATAGTGAAAATTACTAAATTTTAATTAAAAACAACTTTTTCAATCGAAATAATTAATAGTGATAAATTTATAATTTGAGTGGTTTTAAAGTATATTTAGAATATATTTTTACAATTTAATACAATGTTGGTCATTGGATGTAATTTCACATTTAAACTAGTTATAAACAAGTGTCAATCTTTTGATAGTTATTATCTCTTAAAAACACGCTATTTGTTTTGATGACGGGAATTAATTTTTAAATTAGTTAATGCAACTAATATTTTGTGAATTTGGTAAAATAGACATCATTTTTGAGTTCATAATATCAAATATAGCTTAGGCCTAATTTTTGGTATTTTTCTGAAAACTTTCAATTTTTGATGAATAGTGAAACCACTAAGTGGTAGTTAAAAAACTGAATTTTTCATAAAACTTAATTTTACCACTTCTGTGAGTAGAATTTCGAAAATCCGAGAGACACGGTTAATATCAAAGACTAAAATGTGGTTCAATGAGATGAAAATAATTTTTTGGTGAATAGTAACTTTTTACTTTTTTTTACCGTAGTTAATAGTAAATATGGTAACTAAGGGTAAATATGATATTACTATTACCCTAACACATGTCCTAATTCTATTGGATAAGTTTAATTCGACCAAAAACAACCTTATGAATATAATATGACCATTTAGGCCCACTTGGATTAGATTAGGACATTTATTATTAATTTATTTAAAAAAGGGTTAAAATAGTTAAAATCAAAGTTTAATAATTAAATCATTTCTAATATGGGGTTATACATAAGATAAATTCGACTATAAATATTCATTATAAATCTAAAGATATTTCCTACATAATGGTATTTTATTTGTAATTTTTAGACATTAAATAATTTAATTTATTTATGACACAATGATGATGCAGTAATTATCTTATTAATGAAATATTGACATAATTTATGTTATAAACCCAAAATAAATGTAATTTTAGATTATTTAGGAATTCCACTAATTTTCTAGTTTACTATGATATATTAGTGTTGATTTAATCAACTTGGTTCGAACATATAATTCGGTTATGACTTTCACAAAAATCATATATTAAATAGTGTCAAAATTGACACAAAATAGTTTTTAACTCAAATATTATATTATTAATTGTTATTTTATTCCTAAAAATCTAAGGATCGGCCAAATGACTTAGATAAGGATATATATATTAATAATAAACAACATAGGGTTCGTTTGGCATGTTATAGTATGTGTATTAACCATATAGTGTAAGAAAACAAAAAGTCACGGTAAAAGTTAAATTATTTAACTTAGAGTTAAATCTAATTGATAAGGTTAAAATAATAACCTAAACTTGTCTAAATCCTATTGGTTGATAGGATTTCGACCCATCCCCACTTTAACTTAGAAATAAGACTCTTTGGAACCATTATATAACGATTTTGACTTTAATATAAAATAATATTATGAGATATTCCTAAGGTGCCCCTCTCCTCCCATATAAAAGGGCACCTCCTCCCCCTCCTCCTCACACCAATTTGAGCACTCAAGCTCGGCCAAACCCTGCCAAAATCCCTTCTCCACTTCCCTAGAATAATCCTAGAGGTCCTGGTCTTCTTCATAGACCAATCTTAGTTCCCTAAGTGGAGGATTCAAAGAGGCGTTTCAAAGAAGATGTAATATCCATTACCGATCTTTTTAAATTTCTTTCTTCTTGAACTTCTTCTTCTTTGGTTGTTTCATGTTAAAGTAACAACATCAGTATTTCTTATATACTGATATGTTATTATAAATATGAAACAACTCTAATTAACCTTCTATCCATCCTACGGAAAACGGAAATCACCGCGCGTGCGTACGTACGGAATACCGTCTCCACGCCGTGGTGTAATCTGTTTTCCGCCACGACCTTAATTGGATGGGTATAATGGTGTAATGAGTAACTATATATGATTATTATAAAGTTATATTGATACTGAAATAGTATACAAACACTTCAACACAATTCACGACCATGGGAACGATATCCTCGCTCGTGCGTACGTACAGACTACCGTCTCCACGACGCGATGAGATTCATTCTCAATGATTAACCATTCATGAATGATTATAAAGTATATATAATAAGTAATATTGAAATATATGACATAATAATGATACTGTATTTATGTATATTTATATGTATGTCATCTACTTAATTCCATTCAATTCAATAAGGAAACGAAAACAGCGTTCATGCGTACGTACGGACTACCGTCTCCATGAACGGTGTATTTCATTCCATTTATCGATATATTATATATATATATATATATTATGAATATATATTATATATAAATCATGTTTTATATTCTGGAGATAAGTAATCATGATCCAAGTAATCAAATTACTAATTACAAGTTAAAAACACGAACGACAAATGAGACGATTTTACCCAAAACGCTACTTTAACATGAATTTACAAAAGAACGGGTAATATAAAGTCATAAGTGGACCATATATGATATAATAACAATGAATATGATTCTGGAATAAGTCAATAACATGATTTAAATTATTATACAGGAGGTTCGGATACTTACGAAGAAAATCGGACCTAAGGTAAGGGAAATATCACAGTCTCATTTTTATCCGAGATTGATTATACTTTTGAAATTTACTGGGGTGTATTTTATCATCCACATCCATGTTTCCTCAATATGTAATATTATTTCCATCCTTTTAAAAGAGTTTATATCCAATTTTACCCTTCGGTAAGTTTTTGTAAAAGATATGAAAGGAATCTTTTTTCATTTTTCGTACGAGGTACTTTTTGACTTTTCTGACAAAAGTACGGGAAGAATGTTTTTTAACTTATACAGCATGAATGGATTTTTAAAACATTATTTCCAAGAATATTCCTTTATAAGTTTTCATATTTATTTTTAATCAACTTCTTTTAGTTTAAAATTGTATGATATGTTAAGAAAGGAAAAGTGTTTTTGAAGTAGAAAGGATATTTTCCTCAAGAATGAAGTTCAAGTGTTTTATCAAAATTATTTTCCATCTAAGATAATAAAGGGTTCTGTTTTTATCCCTATTATTACATTGATTTGATTATGTTGTGATGGAAATATTTTTATGAATTCCTTTATCGTATATGAATTGTTTTATGATGTCATGATGTTTAAGAATTCCATTTTTATTACATGGGTTATGCCATGATGTATGGTTTATGATTTTGTAGCACACATAAGAATGGTATCATTATGAGATGGGTGGGACCTATATCTCCCTCCAATGAATTGGATAAAGATTTTATATCTCATGAGATAGACATGGCTGGAATGGTAGGTTATACCGGTTCAGTGAAACAGGACTGAAACGAGGGTGACTCGGTTCAGAAAGGGACTTTGTCCACTAAGATAGTCTTGGCAATGAGTCTTGACTAACAAGAAATGATTCTCTATGATTATGTGTGTATGCCACAAAGTTTCATGTTTTAAGTTATGATTATTGTGATTACATTTCACTGCCATGATTTCTTCCATGTTATGAAATTATGATCTCTTTTGTAGGTTATGATTTCCAAAATGTTATGTTCTTATGAATATGATGTGATTTATATTTCTTTTGTTTACCCTTACTCAGCATTTGAGCTCACCCTTTTATGTTTTCTTTTCCCCAGGATATACAGAAAGGTTTTAGGTAAAAAAAGGAAGATCTTTATGGGAGATATTGAAGATCTTTCACCACGATTAGAAGATTATATTCCGAGTTTCCAAAGACACTAAACTATTACGGTCCTTGTGTGTGTGTTTTTGTTATGTACTAAGTATTCCGCAAATGTAATGTAATGTCAATGTACGTCAAGATACGGGTCTCTACAGTTGGTATCAGAGGAAAGGTTTAGTAAACCTTTGGAAACTAGGATGTGAGAACATCAGTGAGATCCCCAAAGATATTTCTAAGTTATGTCTAGGGATGTCCCTAAGGATAAGTATATGTATAGTATATAGTCCTAGAACTACGGTAACGATCGTAGAATTTAACCTAAGATGTTATATATTGAAGTTACTCCCCCGTTATTATGATTTTTGCCTCTAACACTATTCTTTTTGGGTTTTAGAAAATGGCTGGAAACAAGATGATTCACGATAATGGAGGATATTATGGACAATGGAATGATATTCTTCATGAGAAACCAAATGAAATGGGATTTGGAAGTCCAACCATCATTATTATGCCGAATCAGCAATCTCATAATATGATCAATAAACTCAAATTTGGTATGTTTCCTGACTCAGCTAATAAGAGAAAGATGGAGTTTCATGATGATTATAGAGGAAAGAATGTTCAATTTTCACTATGTAAATCATGTGGGAAGAGGCATCATGGAGAATGTTTCAAAGGAACTAGAATATGCTTTGGGTGTGGAAAAGAAGGACATAAAGCCAGTAAGTGCAAAGGAAAGGGTTCATTTAACACCATGGATGAGGATAATGGTATTGCTACGACATCAATAATGGTTAAATGTTTTAAATGTGGAATGTACAGGCATTATGCAAACCAATGCCTTAAGGTAAAGACTCATGAAGAGAATTAGTATGGTCATATGGGTAATATTTATATTGATGATGACGAAGAGACTACAAATGATATGTGAGATGAAGGAATTGTTGAAGCTCGGTCAATGTATTAAGAAGGTAGTGGAATGATTACATTTTTATCAAGTGTAATGTTATATAAGTAATCTCATGGTACTATGGAATAAGGAGACATCTAAGGATTGTTACACTGTTGTCTTTCCTTATGTTTTGAAAGTGTATGATTAATGGCACCAGTAACCATGAAAGGTTATTCAGAAATTTTTGAAAGTAAATGATATGCGCATAATGAAGGGATAAAGAGAAAATTAAATGTTTGACAGTATTCATGAGCTCATGATTTATAAAGACTAAGTGATATCATGGTTTGAGTATATAGAATTTTGAGGATTTTGGTGTTTGGAAAGTGTTAACTTTTAACTACATTCATGTTTTCACTAAGGTTCAATGGGTATTCAAGAGAATACATAATTAAGGACTTTGAATGTTTGGAATGTGACCAACAAAACATATCTTATGATATATGGGGATCAACGATAGTATTAAATCTCTGGTAATCGTTTTCACTATGTTATAAGAGTGGACTGCAGTATTATGGATAAGCCTAAAGATTGGAATGGATTATGTTGGACATAAGTTAGTATTGTTTATGGATAGAACATTTTTCGATATTACTGATGAGATTTTATAGTAATGTAGTTTTATAAAAAAGGACAACTTGCAGGACAGGCGACAGCCCATCGCGTCGAACAAGGCTGTGGGAATCGAACCCACAACCGAAGTGCGACTGACCTTTATCACCTACCACTGGCCTACAGGAAGTCCCTGGTTAGTAGAAACAAGTTTTATTTTATTAAGCGGTATGATATATGAAGTATAAGTTCATTTTTGGAACAATATACGATTAACCATTTGATGGACTTATAACTTTTGCTAACCTTTTGTTTGAAAGAGATGGAATGACTCATCATTCTATCACATGATCTGCTAAAACATCACGAATGACAAATTCAACTTCATTTCTTTAATAGATAAAGTGGAAATTGTTCAAAGAACAAAAAACGGTGAGACTATACCAAAATCACAAAAGTATTTATTCTAATTCAAATTCTTCAACTTTAGGGAAACGATCTTGAAAACCAAAAATGTTGTCCTAGTGCTCTTATATCTGATTAATCAGATGGTACCTTAGATCGTCACAAATTTATGGATTTGTGATTGTTGGATTTTCCATAGCCATGTTCTCTACCACTCTCTATCAGAACATGATGGTTAGATTTTTCTTCCATATCCATATTTTCACCTATGTGGAAACCCAATGATTAGTTTATTTGGGTAACCGTTACGTTTCATACATTCATTTTTAAAGATTGGTTTTGGTATTCCTTTTTACGATGTGGGTTTTTATTAAATAAACTTTCTAATAGTAAACCATTTATAACCCCAACGAATTTCATGGGCGAAATTCATTTTATGGGGGGTAGAATGTAACACCCCGAGATTTTATGAAAAATATTTTTTTAATTTCACTAATGTCTTATGTTATACGCTACACCAAAAGGAGCTTGCACAGCACGCATCCTTGATTTGCCTTGCATTACACGCAATCGCGACCTTCCTCAATAGCGTGTGTAGTACGCAATAACGAGTCTCACTAAACAACAATATGCTATTAAAATAATATTAAAACTAGCCGTTATGAATAGTAATAACCACTTTTTGAAATATTGTAAATTATATTTATCAAAATTGACTTCATTTTTGGATTCGGAATATCAAAATTAGCTTAGCGTGAAATTTTGGTGATTTCCGGATAACTTTCATATTTTGATGAATAGTGAAAATTACTAAATTTTAATTAAAAACAACTTTTTCAATCGAAATAATTAATAGTGATAAATTTTTAATTTGAGTGGTTTTAAAGTATATTTAGAATATATTTTTACAATTTAATACAATGTTGGTCATTGGATGTAATTTCACATTTAAACTAGTTATAAACAAGTGTCAATCTTTTGATAGTTATTATCTCTTAAAAACACGCTATTTGTTTTGATGACGGGAATTAATTTTTAAATTAGTTAATGAAACTGATATGTTGTGAATTTGGTAAAATAGACATTATTTTTGAGTTCATAATATCAAATATATCTTAGGCCTAATTTTTTGTATTTTTCTGAAAACATTCAATTTTTGATGAATAGTGAAACCACTAAGTGGTAGTTAAAAAACTGAATTTTTCAAAAAACTTAATTTTACCGCTTCTGTGAGTGGAATTTCGAAAATCCGAGAGACACGGTTAATATCAATGACTAAAATGTGGTTCAATGAGATTAAAATAATTTTTTGGTGAATAGTAACTTTTTACTTTTTTTACCGTAGTTAATAGTAAAAAGGGTAACTAAGGGTAAATATGATATTATTATTACCCTAACACATTTCCTAATTCTATTGGATAAGTGTAATTCGATCAAAAACAACCTTATGAATATAATATGACCATTTAGGACCACTTGGATTAGATTAGGACATTTATTATTAATTTATTTAAAGAAGGGTTAAAATAGTTAAAATCAAAGTTTAATAAGTAAATCATTTTTAATATGGGGTTATTCATATGATCAATTAGACTATAAGTATTAATTAGAAATCTAAAAAGATTTCCTACATAATGGTATTTTATTTGTAATTTTTAGACATTAAATAATTTAATTTATCTATGACACAATGATGATGCAGTAATTATCTTATTAATGAAATATTGACATAATTTATGTTATAAACCCAAAATAAATGTAATTTTAGACTTTTTAGGAATTACACTAATTTTCTAGGTTACTATGATATATTAGTGTTGATTTAATCAACTTGGTTCGAACATATAATTCTGTTATGACTTTCACAAAAATCATATATTAAATAGTGTCAAAATTGACACAAAATAGTTTTTAAATCAAATATTATATTATTAATTGTTATTTTATTCCTAAAAATCTAAGGTTCGGCCAAATTACTTAGATAAGGATATATATATTAATAATAAACAACTTAGGGTTCGTTTGGCATGTTATAGTAAGTGTATTAACCATATAGTGTAAGAAAACAAAAAGTCACGGTAAAAGTTAAATTATTTAACATAGAGTTAAATCTAATTGATAAGGTTAAATTAATAACCTAAACTTGTCTAAATCCTATTGGCTGATAGGATTTAGACCCATACCCACTTTAACATTGAAATAAGACCATTTGGAACCATTATAAACCGATTTTGACTTTAATATAAAATAATATTTTGAGATATTCCTAAGGTGCCCCTCTCCTCCCTTATAAAAGGGCACCTCCTCCCCCTCCTCCTCACACCAATTTGAGCACTCAAGCTCGGCCAAACCCTGCCAAAATCCATTCTCCACTTCCCTAGAATAATACTACAGGTCCTGGTATTCTTCAAAGACCAATCTTAGTTCCCTAAGTGGAGGATTCAAAGAGGCGTTTCAAAGAAGAGGTAATATCCATTACCGATCTTTTTCAATTTCTTTCTTCTTGAACTTATTCTTCTTTGGTTGTGTCATGTTAAAGTAATAACATCAGTATTTCTTATATACTTATATGTTATTATAAATATGAAACAACTCTAATTAACCTTCTATCCATCCTATGGAAAAAGGAAATCACCGCGCGTGCGTACGTACGGAATACCGTCTCCATGCCGTGGTGTAATCTATTTTCCGCCACCACCTTAATTGGTGGGTATAATGGTGTAATGAGTAACTATATATGATTATTATAATGTGATATTGATACTGAAATATTATACATACACTTCAACACAATTCCACGACCATGGGAACGATATCATCGCTCGTGCGTACGTACGGACTACCGTCTCCACGACGCAATTAGATTCATTCTCAATGATTAAACATTCATGAATTATTATAAAGTATATATAATAAGTACTAATGAAATATATGACATAATAATGATATTGGATTTATGTATATTTATATGTATGTCATCTACTTAATTCCATTCAATTCAATAAGGAAACGAAAACAGCGTTCATGCATACGTACGGACTACCGTCTCCATGAACGGTGTATTTCATTCCATTTATCGATATATTATATATATATATATATATATATTCTGAATATATATTATATATAAATCATGTTCTACATTCTGGAGATAAGTAATCATGATCCAAGTAATCATATTAATAATTACAAGTTAAAAACACGAACGACAAATGAGACGATTTTACCCAAAACGCTACTTTAACATGAATTTACAAAAGAACGGGTAATATAAAGTCATAAGTGGACCCTATATGATATAATAACAATGAATATGATTCTGGAATAAGTCAATAACATTATTTGAATCATTATACAGGAGGTTCGGACACTTACGAAGCAAATCGGACCTAAGGTAAGGGAAATATCACAGTCTCATTTTTATCCGAGATTGATTATACATTTGAAATTTATTGGGGTGTATTTTATCATCCACATCTATGTTTCCTCAATATGTAATATTATTTCCATCCTTCTACAATAGTTTATATCCAATTTTACCCTTCGGTAAGTTTTTGTAAAAGATATGAAAGGAATCTTTTGTCATTTTTCGTACGAGGTACTTTTGACTTTTCTGACAAAAGTACGGGAAGAATGATTATTTTAACTTATACGGCATGAATGGATTTTTAAAACATTATTTCCAAGAAGATTCCTTTATAAGTTTTCAAGATTATTTTTAATCAACTTCTTTTAGTTTAAAATTGTATGACATGTTAAGAAAGGAAAAGTGTTTTTGAAGTAGAAAGGATATTTTCCTCAATAATGAAGTTCAAGTGTTTTATAAAAATTATTTTCCATCTAAGATAATAAAGGGTTCTGTTTTTATCCCTATTATTAAATTGATTTTATTATGTTGTGATGGAAATATTTATATGAATTCCTTTATCGTATATGAATTGTTTTATGATGTCATGATGTTTAAGAATTCCATTTTTATTACATGGGTTATGCAATGATGTATGGTTTATGATTTTGTGGCACACATAAGAATGGTATCATTATGAGATGGGTGGGACCTATATCTCCCTCCAATGAATTGGATAAAGATTTTATATCTCATGAGATAGACATGGCTGGAACGGTAGGTTATACCGGTTCAGTGAAACAGGACTGAAACGAGGGTGACTCGGTTCAGAAAGAGACTTTGTCCACTAAGATAGTCTTGGCAATGAGTCTTGACTAACAAGAAATGATTATCTATGATTATGTGTGTATGCCACAATGTTTCATGTTTTAAATTATGATTATTGTGATTACATTTCACTGCCATGATTTCTTCCATTTATGAAATTATGATCTCTTTTGTAGGATAAGATTTCCAAAATGTTATGTTCTTATGAATATGATGTGATTGATATTTCTTTTGTTTACCCTTACTGAGCATTTGAGATCACCCTTTTATGTTTTCTTTTCCCCAGGATATAAAGAAATGTTTTAGGTAAAAAAGGAAGATCTTTATGGGAGATATTGAAGATCTTTCACCACGATTAGAAGATTATATTCCGAGTTTCCAAAGACACTAAACTATTACGGTCCTTGTGTGTGTGTTTTTGTTATGTACTAAGTATTCCTCAAATGTAATGTAATGTCAATGTACGTCAAGATACTGGTCTCTACAGTTGGTATCAGAGGAAAGGTTTAGTCAACCTTTGGAAACTAGGATGTGAGAACATTAGTGAGATCCCCAGAGATATTTCTATGGTATGTCTAGGGATGTCCCTAAGGATAAGTATACGTATAGTATATAGTCCTAGAACTACGGTAACGATCGTAGAATTTAACCTAAGATGTTATATATTTAAGTTACTCCCCCGTTATTATGATTTTTGCCTCTAACACTATTCTTTTTGGGTTTTAGAAAATGGCTGGAAACAAGATGATTCACGATAATGGGGGATATTATGGACAATGGAATGATATTCTTCATGAGAAACCAAATGAAATGAGATTTGGAAGTCCAACCATCATTATTATGCCGAATCAGCAATCTCATAATATGATCAATAAACTCAAATTTGGTATGTTTCCTGACTCGGCTAATAAGAGAAAGAAGGAGTTTCATGATGATTATAGAGGAAAGAAAGTTCAATTTTCACTATGTAAATCATGTGGGAAGAGGCATCAAGGAGAATGTTTCAAAGGAACTGGAAGATGCTTTGGGTGTGGAAAAGAAAGACATAAAGCCAGTAAGTGAAAAGGAAAGGGTTCATTTAACACCATGGATGAGGATAATGGTATTGCTACGACATCAACAATGGTTAAATGTTTTAAATGTGGAATGTACGGGCATTATGCAAACCAAGGCCTTAAGGTAAAGTCTCATAAAGAGAATCAGTATGGTTATATGGGTAATATTTATATTGATGATGACGAAGAGACTACAAATGATATGTGAGATGAGAGAATTGCTGAAGCTCGGTCAATGTATTAAGAAGGTTTATGGAATGATTACATGTTTATCAAGTGTAATGTTATATAAGTAATCTCATGGAACTATGGAATAAGGAGACATCTAAGGATTGTTACACTGTTGTCTTTCCATATGTTTTGAAAGTGTATGATTAATGGTACCAGTAACCATGAAAGGTTATTCAGATATTTTTGAAAGTAAATGATATGCGCATAATGAAGGGATAATGAGAAAATTAAATGTTTGATAGTATTCATGAGCTCATGATTTATAAGGACTAAGTGATATCATGGTTTGAGTATATAGAATTTTGAGGATTTTAGTATTTGGAAAGTGTTAACTATTAACTGCATTCATGCTTTCACTAAGGTTCAATGGGTATTCAAGAGAATACATGATTAAGGACTTTGAATGTTTGGAATGTGACCAACAAAACATATCTTATGATATATGGGGATCAACGATAGTATTAAATATCTGGTAATCATTTTCACTATGTTATGAGAGTGGACTGCAGTATTATGGATAAGCCTAAAGATTGGAATGGATTATGTTGGACATAAGTTAGTATTGTTTACGGATAGAACTTTTTTCGATATTACTGATGAGATTTTATAGTAATGTAGTTTTAGAAAAAGGACAACTTGCAGGACAGGCGACAACCCATCGCGTCGAACAAGGCTGTGGGAATCGAACCCACAACCGAAGTGCGACTGGCCTTTATCACCTACCACTGGCCTACAGGAAGTCCCTGGTTAGTAGAAACTAGTTTTATTTTATTAAGAGGTATGATATATGAAGTATAAGTTCATTTTTTGAACCATATACGATTAACCATAAGATGGACTTATAACTTTTGTTAACCTTTTGTTTGAAAGAGATGGAACGACCCATCAATCTATCACATGATCTTCTAACACATCACGAATGACAAATTCAACTTCATTTCTTTAAAAGATAAAGTGGAAATTGTCCAAATAACGACAAACAGTGAGACTATACCTAAATCAAAAAAGTATTTATTCTAATTCAAATTCTTCAACTTTAGGGAAACGATCTTGAAAACCAAAAATGTTGTCCTAGTGCTCTTATATCTGATTAATCAGATGGTACTGTAGATCGTCACAAATTTATGGATTTGTGATTGTTGGCTTTTCCATAGCCATGTTCTCTACCACTCTCTATCAGAACATGATGGTTAGATTTTTCTTCCATATCCATATTTTCACCTATGTGGAAACCCAGTGATTAGTTTATTTGGGTAACCGTTACATTTCATACTTTCGTTTTTAAAGATTGGTTTTGGTATTCCTTTTTACGATGTGGGTTTTTATTAAATAAACTTTCTAATAGTAAACCATTTATAACCCCAACGAATTTCACGGGAGAAATTCTTTTTAAGGGGGGTAGAATGTAACACCCCGAGATTTTATGAAAAATATTCTTTTTAATTTCACTAATGTCTTATGTTATACGCTACACCAAAAGAAGCTTGCACAGCACGCATCCTTGATTTTACTTGCATTACACGCAATCGCGACCTTCCTCGATAGCGTGTGTAGTACGCAATAACGAGTTTCACTAAACAACAATATGCTATTAAAATATTATTAAAACTAGCCGTTATGAATAGTAATAACCACTTTTTGAAATTTTGTAAATTTTATTTTTTAAAATTGACTTCATTTTTGGATTCAGAATATCGAAATTAGATTAGGGTGAAATTTTGGTGATTTCCGGATAACTTTCATATTTTGATGAATAGTGAAAATTACTAAATTTTAATTAAAAACAACTTTTTCAATCGAAATAATTAATAGTGATAAATTGTTAATTTGAGTGGGTTTAAAGTATATTTAGAATATATTTTTACAATTTAATACAATGTTGGTCATTGGATGTAATTTCACATTTAAACTAGTTATAAACAAGTGTCAATCTTTTGATAGTTATTATCTCTTAAAAACACGCTATTTGTTTTGATGACGGGAATTAATTTTTAAATTAGTTAATGAAACAGAAATGTTGTGAATTTGGTAAAATAGACATCATTTTTGAGTTCATAATATCCAATATATCTTAGGCCTAATTTTTGGTATTTTTCTGAAAGCTTTCAATTTTTGATGAATAGTGAAACCACTAAGTGGTAGTTAAAAAACTGAATTTTTCATAAAACTTAATTTTACCTCTTCTGTGAGTGGAATTTCGAAAATTCGAGAGACACGGTTAATATCAAGGACTAAAATGTGGTTCAATGAGATGAAAATAATTTTTTGGTGAATAGTAACTTTTTACTTTTTTTACGGTAGTTAATAGTAAATAGGGTAACTAAGGGTAAATATGATATTACTATTACCCTAACTCATGTCCTAATTCTATTGGATAAGTGTAATTAGACCAAAAACAACCTTATGAATATTATATGACAATTTAGGCCCACTTGGATTAGATTAGGACATTTATTATTAATTTATATAAAGAAGGGTTAAAATAGTTAAAATCAAAGTTTAATAAGTAAATCATTTTTAATATGGGGTTATACATAAGATAAATTCGACTATAAATATTCATTAGAAATAAAAACAGATTTCCCACATAATGGTATTTTATTTGTAATTTTTAGACATTAAATAATTTAATTTATTTATGACACAATGATGACGCAGTAATTATCTTATTAATGAAATATTGACATAATTTATGTTATAAACCCAAAATAAATGTAATTTTAAACTTTTTAGGAATTCCACTAATTTTATAGGTTACTATGATATATTAGTGTTGATTTAATCAACTTGGTTCGAACATATAATTCTATTATGACTTTCACAAAAATCATATATTAAATAGTGTCAAAATTGACACAAAATAGTTTTTAAATCAAATATTATATTATTAATTGTTATTTTATTCCTAAAAATCTATGGTTCGGCCAAATGACTTAGATAAGGATATA
Source organism: Viscum album (assembly GCA_963277665.1). Classification (NCBI taxonomy): domain Eukaryota; kingdom Viridiplantae; phylum Streptophyta; class Magnoliopsida; order Santalales; family Viscaceae; genus Viscum; species Viscum album. Next base: position 327,272,054 of record OY728156.1, read on the forward strand.
TATATTAATAATAAACAACTTAGGGTTCGTTTGGAAAGTTATAGTAAGTGTATTAACCATATAGTGTAAGAAAACAAAAAGTCACGGTAAAAGTTAAATTATTTAACTTAGAGTTAAATCTAATTGATAAGGTTAAAATAATAACCTAAACCTGTATAAATCCTATTGGTTGATAGGATTTCGACCCATCCCCACTTTAACTTCGAAATAAGACCATTTGGAACCATTATTAACCGATTTTGACTTTAATATAAAATAATATTTTGAGATATTCCTAAGGTGCCCCTCTCCTCCCTTATAAAAGGGCACCTCCTCCCCCTCCTCCTCACACCAATTGGAGCACTCAAGCTCGGCCAAACCCTGACAAAATCCCTTCTCCACTTCCCTAGAATAATCCTACAGGTCCTGGTCTTCTTAAAAGTCCAATCTTAGTTCCCTAAGTGGAGGATTCAAAGAGGCGTTTCAAAGAAGAGGTAATATCCATTACCGATCTTTTTCAATTTCTTTCTTCTTGAACTTCTTCTTCATTGGTTGTTTCATGTTAAAGTAATAACATCAGTATTTCTTATATACTGATATGTTATTATAAATATGAAACAACTCTAATTAACCTTCTATCCATCCTACGGAAAAAGGAAATCACCGCGCGTGCGTACGTACGGAATACCGTCTCCACGCCGTGGTGTAATCTATTTTCCGCCACCACCTTAATTGGATGGGTATAATGGTGTAATGAGTAACTATATATGATTATTATAAAGTGATATTGATACTGAAATATTATACATACACTTCAACACAATTCCACGACCATGGGAACGATATCATCGCTCGTGCGTACGTACGGACTACCGTCTCCACGACGCGATTAGATTCATTCTCAATGATTAACCATTCATGAATGATTATAAAGTATATATAATAAGTACTAATGAAATATATGACATAATAATGATACTGGACTTATGTATATTTATATGTATGTCATCTACTTAATTCCATTCAATTCAATAAGGAAACGAAATCAGCGTTCATGCGTACGTATGGACTACCGTCTCCATGAACGGTGTATTTCATTCCATTTATCGATATATTATATATATATATATATATTCTGAATATATATTATATATAAATCATGTTTTACATTCTGGAGATAAGTAATCATGATCCAAGTAATCATATTAATAATTACAAGTTAAAAACACGAACGACAAATGAGACGATTTTACCCAAAACGCTACTTTAACATGAATTTACAAAAGAACGGGTAATATAAAGTCATAAGTGGACCATATATGACATAATAACAATGAATATGATTCTGGAATAAGTCAATTACATGATTTTAATCATTATACAGGAGGTTCCGACACTTACGAAGCAAATCGGACCTAAGGTAAGGGAAATATCACAGTCTCATTTTTATCCGAGATTGATTATACATTTGAAATTTACTGGGGTGTATTTTATCATCCACATCCATGTTTCCTCAATATGTAATATTATTTCCATCCTTCTACAATAGTTTATATCCAATTTTACCCTTCGGTAAGTTTTTGTAAAAGATATGAAAGGAATATTTAGTCATTTTTCGTACGAGGTACTTTTTGACTTTTCTGACAAAAGTACGGGAAGATTGTTTTTTTAACTTATACGGAATGAATGGATTTTTAAAACATTATTTCCAAGAAGCTTCCTTTATAAGTTTTCAAGATTATTTTTAATCAACTTCTTTTAGTTTAAAATTGTATGATATGTTAAGAAAGGAAAAGTGTTTTTGAAGTAGAAAGGATATTTTCCTCAAGAATGAAGTTCAAGTGTTTTATCAAAATTATTTTCCATCTAAGATAATAAAGTGTTCTGTTTTTATCCCTATTATTACATTGATTTGATTATGATGTGATGGAAATATTTTTATGAATTCCTTTATCGTATATGAATTGTTTTATGATGTCATGATGTTTAAGAATTCCATTTTTATTACATGGGTTATGCAATGATGTATGGTTTATGATTTTGTGGCACACATAAGAATGGTATCATTATGAGATGGGTGGGACCTATATCTCCCTCCAATTCATTGGGTAAAGATTTTATATCTCATGAGATAGACATGGCTGGATCGGTAGGTTATACCGGTTCAGTGAAACAGGACTGAAACGAGGGTGACTCGGTTCAGAACGGGACTTTGTCCACTAAGATAGTATTGGAAATGAGTCTTGACTAACAATAAATGATTCTATATGATTATGTGTGTATGCCACAAAGTTTCATGTTTTATGTTATGATTATTGTGATTACATTTCACTGCCATGATTTCTCCCATGTTATGAAATTATGATCTCTTTTGTAGGTTACGATTTCCAAAATGTTATGTTCTTATGAATATGATGTGATTGATATTTCTTTTGTTTACCCTTACTGAGCATTTGTGCTCACCCTTTTATGTTTTCTTTTCCCCAGGATATAAAGAAAGGTTTTAGGTAAAAAAGGGAAGATCTTTATGGGAGATATTGATGATCATTCACCACGATTAGAAGATTATATTCCGAGTTTCCAAAGACACTAAACTATTACGGTCCTTGTGTGTGTGTTTTTGTTATGTACTAAGTATTCCGCAAATGTAATGTAATGTCAATGTACGTCAAGATACGGGTCTCTACAATATTCCTATGAGAGAGATAAGTTTTGGCTTAGTTACTCAAAAGGATGCCTTGATTATTTAATGATTGAATTTGGGGCTTATTTCATAAGGAGGATTCCCAAATTTGGAGAATTATGGTTGGATTATTGAGAAGGATATCCAGTGAGCTCAGGCCCTAAAGGATCTTACTACGTATCCTAGTTTGAATAGGAATCAATGTTCTCGTAGTTCCTTATAGTGAGTGTTTATGCACATGTTGTAACCATATGTATCTCTAAGCCCACATGAGTCATTCTCAGTGTTAGAAACTAAAGGATGTCAAATATTCAATAATTACACATAACACTTTTCCTCCTCTGCTGATGGAAGAGGGTGCGTAGACCGTGGAAGAGGGTGAGGTGACGAGCTTTCCCTCTATTCTCATCACATTGGATAGGGGTCCAAATGGAAGGAATAATGCATGATGTTGAGGGGATTATACTAGGATGGCTACATTGAAATTAGTTTTGGAATGGGATAGATACTTCTCTTATGCTTGCGCGGAATAGCAAGTGCGAAGTGCACCTTATCTTCCAGATACCTGAGGTTCTATGTCGCCTCTTTGAGAAGTGTGAGGATGGTAACCATCCATCCTCTAAACTAAGAACTTCCCAACATTGTTTTTTGGAGAAAGGTCCATGTGACTGCAGATATACAAACCCAAAAACTACCAATGAACCCTATCCTCACTGTGAAATGAATGTGGGAGACCTCTGACCGCAGAAATACAAACCCAATTGAGAGACAGACTGACGTGCCTTTCCCAAAGTATTGATAAGTAAAGAGGTTTTGTTGGAGGCTTCAACTCAGTCCCTATCAGATAAGGGAACCAAGGATGGAGATAAACTTCCAATAAAGGATTTAAATAAGGGTACATGAGTTGGTCACATAGGTCCCTCGTGTAGGTATACCGTGCAGGTATGCCGCACAAGTATGATCTACAGCTATGTCGCGCAGGTATGGCGTGCAGCTATGCCTCGTAGGTATAGCTTGTAACTATAATGAATAGGTGTAAATGATGACTAAAGAATAATATGGCCTTCAAACACCTGATTATCCCAATTAATTATCTCTTCTCCCATGTTTTAGAGAGCTACCTGAGACAATTTTAGAGATGTAGGTGAAAGAACTATGCAATGGGAGCTTCAGAGAGTCTTTCAATTTTTTTAGTCCTAAAATGGGTAGATGAAGGGCTCTATTTATAGCCACAAATGGTCCTGGTCAAAGAGACGTTGCCCGTGCAGGTACATCACGCAGCCCTGCTGCGCAAGTGCTCCACGTGGGGGCATAAAACATCTTCTGGTGCCGTGATCTGCCACGGAGGTTGGTCGCAGCGGTCAGCCGCATAGGAAGCTGCATAGGTCAGCCACATAGGTCTGTCGCGTAGGTCGTCCACGAAGGTCGGCTGCACAGGTCATTCTCATAGCTCAGCTGTGCAGATCAGTGAAGCTACTCCGTTGCGAAGTGCGTTGGGAGTATGGTTGATTTTCCATTGTACTCTTTTAATATTTCTTTGGGACTTGAAATATCTGGAGTTCGTCTTCATAATATTGTTGGTTACTTTTTGAAGTAGTTCAAACAAAATCCCCCCCTGAGGATTGGATCTGAAACATACAAAGAGGGATGAGTCCTAAGGTGAATGTTGCCGAATAGAACAGTGTTACCACGTAGGTGTACCGTGCAGGTGTATTGTGTAGGTGTACCACACATCCACTTCGAGGAGGTATGGTGAAAACCGGTTGCGTGCATTCTGGATGCGTAGGTCTTTAGTTTCCTATAAATAGGACTCACCTTTCGCGATTTTTTTCTTCATCTATTTTTTCTCCAAAATTTTGTAGCTTTCTTTGTGTAGCTCGTTAACCAATAACTTATTGTGTCATGCTATCGTGTAATTTCTTTTAAACTTCTTCAAGGTAAAATTAATTACCTGATGGAGATACGCCAAAGGACTTCAGCGATGAGGATTCCCTAGGATCCTTGGCGAATGATCTATGCGACAGACCTCATCTAAGGACCTACATCAGAGGCCTTGTTGAAGTACCTATACGATAGACCTCGTCGAAGGACCCACACAAACAATGTCCTTTTCCAATTTTTTTATTTCCTCTTTAAAATTATGATGTGGAAGTTTGGTAAATCATTTTTAGGAAATAATGACTCATTTGACGACTTGTACGGAAGAATCTAAGGCTCTCCAAAATGAAATGATGAAGATCGTTATACCAGCTTATTATGATATTATTGAGAGTACTCTTCCTGGGCTATGCAAGGTTCTATTTCCATACCAACATTACAACACACAAAGTACTTATTTATCCTTATATGTGCATAGGATTTTGAAAGATTCCCATGTTCCACGTATTAAAAATTTCATTCCAAAGAATTGGTTTCTTCATTATTCCAACTGTAATGTATGAATACAAGCCATGGGGGGTTCCAGTACAAGAAGGAACTGTCCCTATTAGTTGCATCCTTCATCACTGTGCTTGCACTCCCGATATAAAGGATCATGTTGTGGAGACAAAACCACATTGTTATGATTCCAATTTTTAGGCTTCTTAAATAGATCAATCTAATGGTTGGAAAGGATATTTGGACCTTTGTTCTAGAGAGGGTGTAATACCTGACTGGATGTAGGAATTCTGGGTACGTCGGACTTTTGCAGAATTCAGAAAAGAGTTATCAGACATTCATATACAAGAAGACGTCTGGATGGGGGAAACTAATGTTTAAAAAAATGAATTCGTTCTTGAATTACTGAGTCGATGGAATACACAAACGAATTCCTTTCATTTGATGCACGGTGAATTTGGTATTAGTCTCTGGGATATTTACCAAAAAGCTATAATTCCCATTCTTGGGGAAATGTATGATAAATTCATTCCACCTACTACAACTTGGGGTGATGCTTCTAGAACACCACTGCTGGATCATGAATTCATTACGATAGAGAAGAATTTTCCTAAGGAAAATAATGATATCCATGCTAGAGTGTGGATGGATGCCTTATTAGAAACCAAAATAGAGGAATGTCCAATCGGTGGACGTCCTACTGTTGGTCCTTCTTGCAGATAACCGAAGCAGTTCAGGCACATATTGGCCTACACTAGAAAGAGGCAATTATAGGCACTGGGGCTATAAATTTAAACCCAATATAGATTAAAATTTATGCTTAGCTACCTTCCTTGCTATGTGGCTATGCGTTTATTTTCTTCCAATCTGTGAATCCGGATGTGGTGTAAGATTAGGGACTTATCATTGCAGCTAAATTAGAAGAAGGGAAGTATATTGGGCTAGAAACCCCTGTATTAGCATGAATTAACTATCTCTTACAACATTTATACAATGGGAAGGCTCTATTTAGGATTGTAGTTCCATTTCAAGTGGTGTAGGTCTGGACTGCAGCACATTTTTCTTCATACTCATTGTTGAATTCATTCTGAGTTCCCAATCATCAATTCACACCGTTTTTTACAAAAATTGTTTGGTATTAAGCCTCTGGACTTGAGACCTAATGAGGTGCTGAAGGTATTGAATGTCTCAGAATAATTCTACTTCTTTCCTATTGGTAACCCACAAGATGGAACATTTATTTTTGATGGTAAAGAAAATAATTTTGACCAGAGATCTTATATGATGGAATTCAGGGATGGTGTATTATCAACCTAGATTGATGGTGAAATTATCTGTGAGGCTTATGTACCCAATAGGATTTCTAATTTGTTCTGATGCCTTCAAAAATCAAACACTTTTCCACCTACACATGTCAGAAATGAAAAACACCCAAAGGTAGCACAACAGTTATAGATTCTAACGCCTTTAAAGGCATCCAATTTGTCAATTACATTACCTCCATTATACACATTGATCGGGATGGAAGGTGGGTATTCCAAAGCATGGGATTCTTCATATCCTCAAGCGGATTTGAGAAAAGGAATATATCGAGTGGCAGCTAAAATGACTATTTTATATAGAAGTCGTGGTAAGAATTCCATGACTAGAGATGATATAGAAGTTTCAAGGGTTTCAGAGCCCTCAAAACGTCTTTGTATAAGGTATACGAGGAAGACTAGAGCTAGAGAAGCAAAACCTCCTATTCTAAGGGGATCCAGTCACCACCATCAAATAAAGATTCATATTCCATCTGTTGAACTTTTTGATGAAAGGAGTCCTGAAGAAGTTCTCTAATCAGAAGGTGTTGAATCTTCTTCACAGTCAACCATAACAAGATTGAATTATGTTCTACCTTCAACCATTCATCATTAGGTGAGTGTAAACTATGATCTTAGGGACACATGGGAATTTCTCCACCATGGAATTTGAATACCAGATATTGGTGAAATCAAGGAACCTTCTGATTGCAATCTAGAAAATAACTTGGTTGAAGTACAGATGTATATTGTCACTTTGGAGGTGTTTATATATACAACTGATGAAAAAAATCCTAGCCTCTAAACGAGTATCTCATATGCTGGACTTAGTAGTCCATGAAGGGGTAATTATTGACTGTGAGGAGGAGTGGGATATTTATGATAATACTGTGAATGTATTTCCATTTTTATTTTTTCTCAACTCCACTTTACCCTTTATCATCATTATTCTTGATGAAAAATGTGTTTGTGAAGCTCGAATGTAGAGAAAGAATCTCTCGAACAATTCTTGAATCACCTATGTATGGTTCTGTAGGCTCTCCTATTGAGATAAGAAATGATCCTCCTAGGTCACTAGAACATTCTCTGGGAGAAAGAATCATTACTGGGATAATGGCGATAGATAATCCTCAACCATTACCTTACGTTTCCCTTACTAAGAAGAGTGTTTCAATATCTCCCCAAGCTTTTGAACAAAAATGCAAGAGGTCAATATGATTGAATTGAAGTAGTCACCAAAAGAGTAAGTATTTATATGATCTTTAGGGCATAAAAATTTATCAATATATTCTGGTAACCACGTATTATCCTATTCTAGTATCTATGACTCTCTCCTCTCTCAAGGGATTAAGAGGTGGTTATTCAAGACCAAAAAAAGAATCCCCAGGGGAAACCTAGGATCACGCTGACGAATCATCAATTTCAGTAGATAAATTGTCAAATGATTTAGTTATACCTGATCCTGACTCAATTGAGGGAGTGGAAATCCATGGTATGATTAAATACATTCCTCAGTTACATTTTTCAAAGGATCTTGAAATAGCCAACAATGATATTCTTGTTGCTTCAGTGGAAAGGAATGAAGATCCAAGGCAATATAAGACAAATAATGATGTGGAACCAAACATGGAAAGACCTAATACTGCCTTATCAATTTATGATCCGAGGAAAAAAATGTCAGTAGATCCAATTTGGGCATCTACCAACGTCTGTTAGATAGCTCAAATATTGAGGATTCTGTAACATTTCAGGCTCTATACAATGAAATGATGGACACCCTTAATCCAAATATTTATATTCTCAGTTCCATCAATGTGTTTGGTGATTTTCCAATGTAATTTCAAGGATATAAGTCCATATTATTGTATTTTCCATACATAATTTGTTATTAAACTTTATTATTTACATCATTGATTACCTTATACAGATTTATCTACAGAAAATATTGCAAAGGCTTTTCAGGAACATGGTTTACCACTTTATCCTTCCACTAGGGATGGAGAAATACTTGCAGAAGATCATTCATCAAGAGACGTTCCGGAGCCTTCAAATGTCATAACTATGAAAATTAAAGGAAATTCCTCTTCTCAACAAACTTCTTCTAAAAAAATTGAGAACCAGAATATGGAGAATGAATCCAATCAAGTAGCTGACTTATTATTGGGTAAATATAATCAGTTGTTTGAATCATATTTTTCCCCCATTGGAAACTATTAATTTCCTTGATTTATCATTTAGGGTTAATAGTACCCAGATTATAAGGTGAAGATTCTTCTCTCCCCAGAGAAGTAGAACATAGAAATTCTTTAAGCAACCTGTTTTGAGAGTACATATTATCTCTTGGCAGCGATTCAGATTCAGACTTATAGATGCAATATGCTTTTGGAAGGACATTTATGAAGACATGGAAGCATATATTGAGCATAATTAATGAAAAGAATTTGGATTAATTGTTGTCCCAATTTTCAAAACTCCCAACATTATTCTGCTTATTGGGATTTTATAGATTTAATTATCAGCCAGTCTATGATGCCATGAAAGGGACTATTCACTGATGAGAGAAGGAGCATAAGCTGCCAGAAGATTTTGAAGAGGCTAAACAAATCATCAATATCGAGGGCTTTCATGCTATAGTTTTTGAGGTAGAGGAAAATCATTACAATATATCACTCGAAACATGCAAAAAAATAAAAGAGACCGTGAAGGAGTTGTTATATCTTTAACGAAAATTAGATGTTGTTCATAAAAATCTTGAGCAGTTGAATCAGACATTGGGAGAAACCCAATTAGAGAGAATAACATCCATTTCCACTACTAAGGAAGCACTTAGTTAGGCTGAGGAGACTGGAGTTGCTCAACTATCTCAACTTCAACATGTAGGTGATAGAGCTTATAACGTGGTCTATCAAATGAAAAGTCATGTTGAAAGTTAATTCTAATACATGATAGAGAGTCTCCATTTTGAAGATGGATCTCTGTTTTCATATTAATGAATGAAATTTTGTTTTCAATAATAAAAATCTTGATTCCTACATTTCATTATTAGAATATGAAAAGTAAATGATGATAATGATTCCTTTATGTTAAACAATCATTATTATAATAACAAGAATGAAGTTCTCAAAATTTTATTATTAAGCTGCGGGACTTAATGAGCATAATATGATTGTTTCTAGGGTTATATGGATAAACCAACATAATTGGTATATTTTGACCTCATTTTTTGTTACTCAATATTACAAAAATCATACAAAAAAATGTTTGTTTAGTGATCTAGGAATTGACTTTTGTTCAGAGTTCCCTTCACGGGTTCTCAATATAATGATTACCAAGTCTTTTGTTGTTTGGCAGTTCAGAGTCATGCATGTTCAACTATAAAGGGATAATATTTAGGGTCGAATAGGTTGGACCATAAACATTGAATTTAATCCCAAACAAAACACTGTGGCTAAGAATTGCTTTAATATTCTTCAAAAAATTCCAGGTGGAATATTGGGACATGATTTTTTATAGATACCAAATTTAAAGCCTGTATCAACATAATGGGTGTCTTTTCCAGCAACGAAATTACCATTATCTGACAAACCAATTATGGGGTTTGTAATATTCATGTACAACTGGAGCATATACTCCATAGAAAAACAGTAGAATATTTTGACTGATATGCTTGTTATCGAGGAAACTTATGTAAGCCCACCCAAGGGCACATTCTGCATGGTCATGTAAAGGAATTCGTTAAGAATTTCATGTTTTACTATTTATATATAGAGTAAAATAAGATTTGGGTGACTCAAGACCACAAAGGATGGTTTTTCCACGGAAATGAATTTTATGAATGAAAAAGGACAATTTTAAACCAAAATAAGTTATGAATAGGAAAAACATTTTAATACAAATTTTATGTATGGGTAACGGTTGAAATTCATCAAAAAGGTGGAATTTATGACATCATATTGTGCTGTTTAATTTCATGGAGTGAGAACATTGTATTGTATAGTTTTAAGTCATGTTGTGAGGACATTGTACTGTGTAGTTTTAAGTCATGCTGTGAGGACATTGTGTGGCATTAATTTAAGGTCTTTAGCTCTGACCAAACGTATGAGAAAACTCTCACAATTTATTGATAATTTGTTTTGAAACATACTATAATATTCAGGTATGCAAAGACAATTTTAAAACTGTGATTTGGGAATTTCTGAAACCGAGGAATGATATGGAAAAATGGATAAGAGCATTAGAGGAAGTGTTTTTTAAAGAACAACGTTACCATTTCTTGACAAACCTATTATGGGGGTTGTATTATGTAGGGACAACAGGGGCATATGTTGCATAGAAAAATAGTGGCATCTTTTTACTAATAGGCCTATTATATGAGCCACATATGTAAGGCCTCATAAGGTTACATTCTGAATAGTCAGGCAAAATAGTTCTCAGAAGATTGACGTTCTATTGCTAAAAGTTGAAGAATGTTTATTGAGATTCAGATTTTCCAAATCATAGAGTTTGGTTTATAGAGAAAGGTATCTGAATATGGAAAGGTTATTTAAAATCATGATATCCAATGAATACGAGGAATATGAATTTTATGAAGGTTTAAACCAAATGTAAAAGATATGGTTTCTGTAGTTTTAGGTCAACCAATAAGGACCCGAAATAGAAACATTATATAACTTGCGGTCAAGTGATTTCAAGGTTATTCCCTAGTGCATCGAACACATGGTGAATGAAATGTGTAAACCATGGTCTTGAAGATTTTCTAATTGTGAGAAAGATAATGTGAAAATTTTCTTGAATGATTGTTTTAAAATATAGACTCTTGTATATTTTCATCAAAGAGTAAAGGGGACAAAGATACTACTACTAAGAATGACATTAACATTAATTGAAAAACCTGTTATGGGGGATGTATTATACAGGTCCAACTGGGGAATAAGCTACATAGCCAAATAATTTCATTTTTTGGTTGAGAGGCATGTTACGTAGGCACCTTATGTAAGGACTCCTAAGGGAACATGTTGCATAGTCAAGCAAAAGAGCTCTCAGGTATTATAAATTTTGTTACCAGAAACTGTAATAAAGATTATGAGGATCTGGAAATATTTCAAGATTAAGAGTCTGAAATATGGACGAGGGTTTATGTTCAATGTTTATGAGAAATATTTGAATCAATATTGACCATTAGATTGATGACCATTATATATATCTGACTCATATGTAAAATGGATACCTTCTTTGTTTCATTTTAATGAATATGGTGATGTGTAGTTTAATGTCATGCAGTGAGGAAATTATACTAGGTAGTTTTATGACATGCAGTGAGGACATTATACTATGAAGTTTTAATCCACATAGCATGGACATTATACTATGTAGTTTTAAGTCATGCAGCGAGGACATTATACTTTTCAGTTTTAAGTCATTCATTGAGGACATTATAAACCCCATAAGAAATTAAAACACCTTATATAAAGAAGACATTTATCTAATTCCTAAGCTCACGTAAGCTATTCTCGGTATGAGAAACAAGGAGGAGTAAGGATTTCCTTTATAATGAAATGGTGATTCAAATAAAGAATAGGGTTATTAGATTTGAATGCAATTTAACGTCGTGCGGTAAGGACGAAGATGAACTGATGTGAAAGGAAAAGTCATATTGTGACTAGTTTATGGGACAACACCCAAGTGTCACTATATGTCTTTCTCGGGAAAGGATCAAGTCATATAGAATTCTTAAAACATTTCCTATACAGATTTGATTCTTATTAAATAAATAAAAGGGTTTTTTTATCATGGCTGGGCCAAAGATTGGAGATCTAGGCATCCCTACGTATCCCAAAATAAATGAGAATCAAGTCATACATAGTTCATTAAACAATCATTCCTCATGATAAGTTTTACATGAAGAATGGGGGATTTTAACATCTTCTGAGAGAAAAGTAAATCTTTAAGGCATAAAATGGTATGAGGAACAAATCATATATCTTAAAGAAACACTCTTTATAGATCTGATTCATACACAGAAGGAGAAAAGAAAATAATAAGATTTTTTGACTATGGATGAGCCCCAAATTGGAGATTTAGGCCTCTCTATGTATCTCATTGAAAATGAGAATCAAGACATATGTAGTTATTGAAACATGGTCTCTATGCAGATCTAACTATGACATAGGAAAAAGAGGGACTCATGTACTATTAAAGAGTAGTTATGATGTCAATGACATTTTCTTATGGATGTTTCTAACGTCTTATAGAGAAAATTTTAGTTGTACAAATGATGTCATTCAGTTTAACATCATGCGACAAGGACAAAGATACTATGAAATTTAACACCCTGTGGCATGGACCCTTATGGTTGTAATGCAGTTTAATGTCTTGCAACTAGGATAGCGGGCTGGTATCATTGGAGTTCAAAAGAGCAATACCAATTCTCCTTGAATGAATGAATGAAGGAGAACATTCTTATTAAAGGCTTGCGATATTCTATTCTGATAGACTTCTAAATGATGCAAAGTATGAAGTCTTCTCTCATCTAACCTTTCCAACTCATCGAACCACTTATGAGATCTTTCATATGTAGACAACTGATCACATATTGCAACTCTATGTGAAGAAATTGTATTTCAACTGGAAAAAATGCTTTGGTTCTGTATACCAATGAATAAGGAGTTGCTTGGGTAGTAGTACGAGTAGTTGTCTGATAAGCCCATTAAGCATTCAAAAGATTATCAGGCCATGATTTCTTATCTTTTTCCACCATCATCTGGAATATATTTGATAGGGTTTTTTTGATAGCCTCTATCTGTCCATTGGCCACCACATGACAGCGAGATGAATGTTTGGATTTGATATTATATTCCTGAACTAACTTTTTTACTTCAACAGAACAAAAATTGGTCCCATTGTCCATCAAAATAGTATGAGGGATGCCAAATCTGGTGATGATATCACTTTTGAAAAATCTAACAATTCTTTTGGCTCTAACATCCTTGAGAGGTATTGCCTCATCCCATTTTGAGAAGAAGTCTGTATCAGTGAGAATATACTTGAACTACTTAGCCGTGGCTGGAGGATAAGGCCTTACTACATCCATTCCCCATGTGAAAAATGTCCCAGAGTATTTAGCTGTATGTAGAAACTCTAGGGGTTGATGAATGAAGTTGTCATGTCCTTGACCTTGAATATTTTTTTAGTGAAATCTATACAATCTTGAGTCATTGAAGGGAAAAAGTGTCCAAGCCATCAGATCATATCGGAGAGTCTATGCCCAGATTTATGGGAACTACAAGCTCCAGAATGTATTTCATTCATAAAGGTTGTGGTATCTCCTCCATCAATACATCTGAAGAGAATTCCATCAAAGCCTTGCTTGTAAAGAATATTTTGGTGGTCTGGACAATCATAAAGAGTAAAATTGGCTGCCCATCGCTAGATCTGCTCCTTCTCAGCCCGATTTGGGGGAAGAATCCCATATTAAATATATTCAAAGATGGATGTTCTCCATCCCATGGTATGACAATACTGTTAAGAAATATGGCCAATTTTATTATTTTCCACCCTTCTGGTTTGAGAAAAAGGTGAGACCACACGGCGATGGGTTATACTGATAACTGTCTCATCCTGATTTGGATCTACCAATGCTATAGTTGCATTAGCCAGTGCATCTGCTTGGGCATTTTGTGATCGCAGGACATTGAACATTGACGACTCTTAGGGAAATTCAGCCATTAACTCTCTAACATAATCAAACAAAGGGATTATATCTTCTTTTTAGATAGAATATTCCCCATTGATCTGTTTGATTACCAATTCTGAATCAAATTTTTTCATTAAATGATTCATTGACACTTGAAGTTCTAATTCCAAACCTGCGATGAGAGCTTGATATTCTACTTCATTATTGGTACCACCATCCGAAAATAGGAATGAATGTGGTAATAATGCCTTTTCTAGGGAAATAAAGACAATTCCTAATCCATCCTTGTTGAGTTTAGGGTTTTCCAGTCTCTTCCCTATTGGACTTCTGAAATCACCAACAAAATACATTTCCCATGTTTGGGAATTATCTTGAATAGAGAATACCTATTCATCTGGAAGTTCAGTATTAAATGATGCATCTTCTGTAGATAGATGCTCAGAAATGATATTAGCTAGATCATGGAATTTTATTGACTTTAGAGGCACAAACTGGATGTTAAACTGTTGAAAAATAACCACCCACCATTCCAGATTCCCTGTAAGCATAAGAATACTGAGGATAAATTCAAGTGGGTTATTATGATACAAAAATTGGACTTCATGATGTTGTATTTAGTGACTTAATTTCCAAACATCAAAGATTAATGCCAGTAATCACTTCTCAATACTAGAATATCGAGTTTTCGCATGAAGCATAGTTCGACTAGGATAGTAAAGGTTGTTTGCATTCCTAGCATCATTCTTTTGGGCGAGAAACGCACTTACTGATCACACTAAGGCTGTCAGGTAGTGAATAAGTTGTCTTCCTTCAAAAGGTGGCATCAAATACTGGTGGACTCAAGAGATATTTATTGAGGTTATTTAATTTATCTTGGAAATATTCATTCCATTGATAAGTGAATTCAATTTTCATTAATCTAGTGAAGGTTAAACACTTACCTGCCAAATTGGTGATAATGCACATAATATAAGCCAACTGTCCTTTCAGACCTCTTAATTCTTTTAAATTTTGATGAGGTGACATACCAAGGATGGGTTTTTTTTCTCAGTATCATTTTCGATACCACAATGGCATACAAAAAAGCCGAGGAATTTTCCTAAGGTTGCCCTGAAAGCACATTTCAAGGGGTTCATCTTCATGCTATTTTGCCGAAGATTATTGAATATAGTTTCCAAATCATCCTTGTGATTGGAATGTTTTCTAGATTTGACTACCAAATAATCCACATAACATTCATCCAATTTACCAAAGAAGGGTTTGAAGATATGGTTCCAGGAACGTTGATATGTTTCACCTACATTATTTAAGCCTAAAGACATTACCAGATAGAAAAACACACCTTGAGGGGCTTTAATGACTATAGATTCTTCATCCTCTAGGGAGATATAAATTTGATTATACCCAGAAGATCCATCCATGATGGAAAGAGATTTATATCCAGATGTAGAATCAATTAGATATTCTGTAATCGGGACTGGAAAATCATCTTTTGGACAATTCCTGTTAAGAATTCTGAAATCAATGCAGACTCTAATTTTCCCATTATTTTTTCCACTGGGAAAATATTAGCTATCCATTTGGGATACTAAACTTCCCTAAAAATGTTACCTTTTATAAGATTATCAACATCAGCTTCAATTTTAGAGTCGTGAGTAGTGTGGGTCCTCCTTCCAGCTTTCTTATATACACAATGTTCTTCTGGAAAACCCAAATGATGAGTGGCTATATCAGGATTATGACCTGAAATTTCTTTATAATTCCAATAGAATATATCTTGATGTTGCTTTAGAAAGAAAATATACACATCTTTTTCTTCATAGGTAATAGTCGCACTAATTAGAGTGGGGTGTGGATCTTCTTCTGTACCTAGATTTATTTCTATGAGTTCTCCCATAATGGTAGAGGCACCTTCTTCAAATGCTGGAAGAGAATCCCAGAGATTTTCCTCTTCTTCTTCATTATGTCTTACCTCTTCTGTTTCTATTTCCATATGATATGACAAGGAAAAACTCCCAGAGTTAGTGGAGGGGTCAGTTTTTGAACATTTTGAAGAAGAGGCCACCATATTTGACCCTATTAATGAGGAAGGGTCTTTATGTGGTAGTAAAGAGGAATTGATGGATTGAGAATCGATCTATTTTTTGTACCCTAACAATGCTACAATTTCTTATACTCTGAATTAAGAAGTAGAGGCTTGTTGTAGATCATAAGATGAAATGAAAACATCTCCATTCAGGCTTCAATCATTGCTTGGTGTATCAATAATTTTTCTCATATGTTCATGCTTAATTGTCGCAACTGAACTTATGGAAATTATGGTATAAGTTCATGGATTTGGTTTTACTCTTTCATCTTGATTTATGGGTGGCACATAATATGTACTCAAATGCATGAATTGATTTGATAGAATCTTTTCCAGTTCATTTGGAGCATTAAATCTAGTTTTTCCTTAATCAAGGGATTTGTTCCATTTGTGTGATAAAACTATTCCTAAATGTATTGATATTCACATGTTTTAAACAGAGCCTTGTCCTTATACAATATTCCTTTTTGATCATTGATAAAATATTTCAGACATTGGTGGTATGATGAAGGTATGGTTTTATGTTGATGAAACCAAGGCCTTCCAAGCATAAAATTGAAGGCTGTGTCCTAAAAAATAACCATAAAATATGAATTAGACACAAGATCTCCAAACTGAGTTCTGAGTGTCATTTATACCAGATGACCTTGTTCATTCTTATCATATCTGTGTAACATTAAGGTCGAAGGAGATAAGTCACATTCAGTCAGGCCCAATCGATGAAGTGTACGCATGGGAATGAGGTTGAACCCAGAGGAATTATCAATGAAGGATCATCAGATATCTATGTCAATAAACTTTACAGACAGATACAAATGTCTGATATGTCCATGTACTACATGGTCTTCATCTTCATCCGTAAAAGATATGACTGCAGGACATTCATCCAGATCATTCTCTATACGGTAAATCTCGGCCGCAACAACTTTAGTTTCAAACACTTTAGGACGTGACAAAGCCTCAATGAGTTACTTTCTAAGAACATTTGATAGATTTAACACATCCATAATTTACAACATAGCTTTTATTTGGGCCAATTGTTTCAATAGGTCATACTATTGGTTCAAAAGTCTGCATTTCCTAGAATAGTGATACGATTTCACATGTGCTTTAGATGTATATATGTCTGATGTAATCGTATTATGTGTTGAAACAGAATAGGGGGACATTCCTGACTTTTCATTATTATACTGATTATGTTTATTCACTTACTGATTGGAAGATGGCGTAACTTCTAATCAGCACTCCAAAATAATTGTGTTAGAACCATGTCTGTCTTTCATTGAAGAAACTCCTTATTCTTATTGAGCCCATTGAATGGATATTCCATGAGATTCTACTGCATATATGGTTCGAGTAGGTACAGAATTAAAATGGCGGTTTCTGGAATTCCCACCTCTTCCCATGTATCCTCGACCTTGGCCCCTTCCTCTTGTTCGCCAATTATGCACACAGAATTCTGGCTCACTATAATCAAAATCACCATTGGTACAAGGATCCATTAAATAGATTACAATAACAGAACCAAAGATTAATTCTTCATCTAACGAATATTCTTCTTGACAGGGTAGTTCTAGTTGTACCATTTTGAGGGGCGGTTCCCATGCTTTTGGAATAGATGGCATAAAATCTACCAAGGATTAGGAAAACTATGGCCTTGACACAAGCTCATCTTTTTCCGACAACTCGTTGTCTTTATCGTCACTTTTCAAATTTTTGGAATGGCCTTTTGATGAAGATGGTTATGTAGTGGAAGGAGTGGTAGAATACACAATTGCCTGTTTCAACTGTGTTCGTAAAATAGCATTAGTCTGGTTGTTCATTTTCCAAATCATCCAATCATCATATTTTTGCACACATTTCCTTTTAACTGCTTGCCATTTTTCCTCATCCTCTGGATTGGAAGCATTAACACATGCTATTTGAGCTAATGTACTTTTCAATTTCATTTTTCGTGATTCTACCTGTAACGCCCCGACCCCAGTTGCCCAGAGTCGGTGCATTAATTACATAACATTGGCATGATCACAAGAAAGATCAAATCTCGAAAGACCGATTGGTTTAGTAGCCTTGGAAACACTAGATATAATCATAAAGTTTTACATTACATTTCAAAGTGAAAAACTACTACAACAACAAAGTCTTCATATCCACACTATTAACCCCTCATAATATCCCTGCAAGTAATTCATAATTTACTTCTTCACTACCTGGGAAAAATAAAACATAGAAAAGGGGTGAGCTCAAATGCCCAGTAAGGATAACAATATAGCGGAACATTCAAAATAAGCATAAACATTTAAGGCAATGAATTACTAAAACAAAAGCCTTTTAAAATTGAACTTCAACATAGTATGGCAAAAATAAAAATGAAATAATGCCATTTACTTATTCACATGGATATTCTACTAATCGAATAATCACATACAATATCAATAACCACTTTCATAATGTTGGAATGCATAATGCCAGACTATCATAACCACATAGCCAAGGCCTCGTGCCAAGACTACAAATAAGATTTTGTCAAGGCCTTGTGCCAAGACACTAGTTTGTCTCATGAGACCTACCGATGCATCGAGGAGCTATAGCGGGCTCCACCCGTCACTTATTAAGTCCAATGCATTCCCATATGAAAAGGTTTAAACATAACATAAACATTCGTATTAAAACTAGCATACGAAATGTCAATAATTTCACCATAAACTATGAATGGTATAAAAATAGCATATCCATAGTCAAACATATCACAAATCCTTCAATACAATATAGAAGTTTTGTATCATAATAAATCAACTTCAAATAATCTTAAAATCCATCAATGGATGTTGACATAGATGAAATCAAAATTCTTTTTAAAGAAATATCTCCTTTCATTTTGAAACCATTTAAGATCCATATAAAATAAAACATTTTCTTTGAAAATATTCTTATAAGCTTGTAAGGAAATCTTTGAAGATTTTATAACGGCGTAAAATAACCGCACCCGCCGTATAAGTTAAAAAAAACATTCTTACCTCAATTCTATCGAAAAGGTTAAAAAGGACCTTGTTTTGAAAATGACGGAAAGATTCCTTTATAAACCTCTTATAAAAATTCAAACAAGGGTATAAATGACTTTAACCCATAAAAAATGTTTTGAAATACATTTTTAAGAAACATGGATGTGGATGATAAAGATATCCCACTAGATTATTACGTATAAACAACCTCGGATAATGAAGAGATTGTGAAATAACCCTTACCTTGTACTTTTCCTTGGATGGGGTAGGTTAACCTCCTGTATAATGGTGAAATAGTTGTTATTAAATTATACAAGAATCATATATATTAATATGATATCATATATGATTTTTTAACATTGATTTGTTAATAATATCTTAGAATTATCGTCGTTTCGGGAGTTAACTTACTCATTTTCTTTTATATGTTTTGTTACATAAGCCATGGTTGTTGTATCTTATTCATATCCAGAATGATATACAGTCGTTAAACATCATTTTTAAATCATCAAATGATAATTATACTTGAATGGATACGATGGAAAATGAATCTCATCGCGTTCGTGGAGACGGTAGTCCGTACGTACGCACGAGCGACAATATCATTCTTTTGATATTAAAATAATATATAAATGGATGGTATATCATATATACAGAATCATTAACATGTTATATTTATTATTTACATGAGTTACACATCATTATTATACCCATCCAAATAATATTATATTGAATAACAATTACACCACGATGTGGAGACGGTAAGTCGTACGTACGCACGTATGGTGACATGTTAATCAAAAGGTGGATAGAATACTGAATATGATTGTACCATATTTATAATAACATCACAGTATATGTGAGATACTGGAGTTATTATTTCAGAATGGTAAGAACAAAGGAAGAAGAAGTGGAAGAAGAAATGAACTTAGAAAAGGGTGGTGAAATCATTACCTCTTCTTCGGGTTCTTCCTTTTGATTTGATCAAACGGGCTCCTTAGGTTGGCTTTCTGATCAAACTAAGGCCTCTAGGTTGTAGTGAGGGATGTTGGGAGAGTATTTGGGCAGAGTTTGTCCGAACCAAAAGGCTTTGAAGGTGTGAAGAAATGAGAAGGAGGAGTGCCCTTTTATAAGAGGGGTGAGGGGCACCTTTGGAAATGTTAGAAATATTAATTTATAATAAATACATATTCGGTTTCTAAGGGCTCCAAAGCTTATTATTCAAAGTATAAGGTGGGGATAAGTCGAAAACCACTCAACCAATAGAATTTAGACAGGTTTGGGTACTTATATTAACCTTATCTTTAAGTATTAACTCTAAGTTAATTAGTTTCACTTTTACAATGTCTCTTTGTATTTTTATATAATATGGTTAATAAACTTACTATATACATCCAAGAGACCCCCAAGTGGTACATTAATGATGAACCTATCATGATATAAGTCTCTTGGCCGAACCTTAGATTTTTAGGAATTTAATATCAATTAATAATATAATATTTGTTTTAAGAACTCTTTTATGTCAATTTTGACACTATTCAATAGTTGATTTTTTTGAAACTCATAACAGATTGATTACTTCGAAAAAAGTCAATTATATCAATCCTAATATATCATATTATCCTATAAAATTAGTTTAATTCATTAAAAGTTTCATATTATATTTAGTTGGGTATTTATAAGATCAATTATTTTAATTTTTCACTATTATAGTAATTACTGCATCATCATTGTGTCATATATAAAATACATTATTTAATGTCTAAAAATTATAAATAAAATATAATTATGTAGGAAATATTTTTATCTTTCTAATGAATATTTATAATCTAAAATCCAACATATATAACCCTATGTAACAATTGTTGTTCTAAAAGATATATGCTTGTGTCATTTTTGTATTCATTTTAACTTAATTAAAATAAAGTGTCATTATCACTTACAAGTGGATCCATGGGGTCCCAAAATTGACAAAAAGATGCCCATGGTCGACCATGTATCAACCAATAGGGTTAAGACACGTTTTAGGGTAATTTAGTATTATTATAATATTATTTTTTAACCCTTATTTACCGGATTTACCCTTTAACCATGGTAAATAAAATATTTACCGCAGTAATTATTCAAAATGTGTAAAAATAAAAGTTACCTATTTACACAATTTGAACATCCTGATTCCAAATATGGAATCCATTCTCCTAAATTCAAAACCCAGAAGTGGCAGAAATTAATTTAAAATTAATTCCCGCTGTCAAAACAAAAAGCGTGTTTTTAAGAGATAATAACTATCAAAAGATTGACACTTGTTTATGTTCAGTTTAATTGTAAAATTATGTCCAATGATAAACATTAAATTGAATGGTAAAAACATATTCTAAATATACTTTAAAACCACTCAAATTCATAATTTATCACTATTAATTATTTTGATTAAAAAAGTTGTTTTTAATTAAAATTTAGAAATTTTCACTATTCATCAAAATATGAAAGTTATCCGAAATGTACCAAAATTTCACCCTAGGCTAATTTTGATATTCCGAATCCAAAAATGAAGTCCATTTTGAAATATAGAATATATATGATTTCAAAAAGTAGGTATTACTATTCACAACGGCTAGTTTAATTAGTTGTGGTGTGTGTTAGAACTCGAGGTTGCGTACAAAACACGCTATCGCATTATTCGAAGGGAAACGTACCGTAGAAGCTTGGGGTGTTACATTCTCCCCTCCTTCAAATAATTGCTTCCTCGCAATTTCTAGGGTATTACTGCATAAAAAGACTCGGGTGGTTCTTCATCATAAGTTCCTCGGGTTCCCACGTTGCCTCTTCCATCTTATGATTTCTCCACAAAACTTTTACCAGACGCGTCGTCCGGTTTCTCAGTACTTGTTCTCTTGTATCAAGAATCCTGACGGGCTCTTCGCAATAAGACAGATCGGGTTCCAGTTCTAATTCCTCATAGGTGAGTACATGCATCGGATCAGGCATGTATTTCCTCAATAGAGATACGTGGAACACATCGTGAACTTTGGAGAGACTTGGCGGCATTGCCAATCGGTAAGCTACAACCCCAATTCGTTCTAGAATTTCGAAAGGTCCGATGTACCTGGGACTCAATTTACCTTTCTTAACAAGACGTATGACTCCCTTCCATGGAGATACCTTCAGAAAAACCTGATCACCGACTTGAAATTCCAAATCCTTCCTTCGATTATCGGCATAGCTCTTCTACCTACTTTGAGCTGCTTTGATGTGATTTTGGATTACATTCACCTTTTCCACCGTTTCCTCCACCAGCTCTGGGCCTACAAGTTTTCTTTCACCAACGTCATCCCAACAGGTTGGTGTACGACATCTATTTCCGTATAACGCTTCATATGGTGCCATCTGTATACTCGAATGGAAGCTATTGTTATAGGAAAATTCTACCAGTGGTAAATATTGATCCCACATACCCTGAAAGTCATGTGAGCAAGATCTCAACATGTCTTCTAAGGTTTGAATAGTCCGTTCTGATTGTCCGTCTGTCTGAGGGTGGTAAGCAGTGCTCAAATGAAGTTCTGTATCCAGGGATTTCTGAAGACTTTTCCAGAATCTTGAAGTAAAACGGGGATCAAGATCAGAAACAATTGATAGGGGTACTCCATGAAGTCTCACAACTTCATTAATGTATAGTCTTGCTAGACGTTCCAGGGGTAGATCTTCTCTTATAGCAAGAAAATGTTCTGACTTGGTAAGACGATCAACAATAACCCATATTGCATCGTTCCTTCTAGGAGTCTTCGGTAGCCCCATGACAAAGTCCATCGTAACATTGTCCCATTTCCACTCTGGTATGGGAAGAGGTTTCATGACTCCTCCAGGCTGTTGCCTTCCAGCTTTCACTTGTTGACAAACCATACATCTTGACACAAAATCAGCAATCTCCCTCTTCATGTTGTCCCACCAAAAATGTTCCTTCAAATCTCTATACATTTTGGTGATCCCATGGTGTATAGAGAAATTGGAACTATGAGCATCAACCAGAAATTCCCTTTTTAGATCAAGTATATTGGGAACACAAAGTCTCTTCCCGAATTTCAAAATTCCATCTTCATACACAAAGTCTCTCAATCTCCCATCATTCACAGCTTTAATCTTCTTTTGGAATTCGTCATCATCGGTCTGAGAACTCTTAATCCTTTCTAGTAAAGATGGTTTGGCAACCATTTGAAAAAGCATTGATGTTTCACCTTCCCTGGTTATTCCCATGTCCATTTTCACTAGATCCATGAAAATTGGATCCCTTTCAATTCTCATATTGTTCAAAACTCCATGGTCTTTTCTACTCAAAGCATCTGCCACCTTGTTTGCCTTCCCCGGGTGGTAGTGTATCGTACAATCATAATCCTTGAGTAATTCAATCCATCTCCTTTGCCTCATGTTGAGTTCTTTTTGTGAGAAAATATACTTCAAACTCTTGTGATCAGTATAAATCTCACATTTTTCACCATAGAGGTAGTGCCTCCATATCTTTAAAGCAAAGATCACAGCTGCTAACTCAAGATCATGAGTAGGATAGTTTTGTTCATGAATTTTCAACTGTCGTGATGCATAGGCAATAACTCTATCATTCTGCATAAGGACACAGCCAAGTCCTTTCTTCGATGCATCACTATAAATAACGAACCCATCATTCCCCGATGGTAGAGTCAATATAGGAGAATTGACTAATCATCTCTTCAGTTCTTCGAAACATTATTCACACTCTTTTGTCCAAACAAATTTAACCCCTTTACGTGTGAGCTTCGTTAATGGGTTAGCCAATCGGGCAAAATTCTGGACGAAACGTCGATAATAACCTGCCAAACCAATAAAACTACGTACCTCAGTTATACTCGTAGGTGCTGGCCATTCTTGGATTGCCTTGGTCTTAGAAGGATCAACAGAGATTCCATCTTTAGAGACAATATGGCCAGGAAAAGAAATCTCCTGAAGACAGAATTCACACTTGCTAAACTTCCCATATAATTCATGCCTCCTCAGAGTCTTCAAGATAATGCGCAAGTGATTTTCATGATCTTCGTAGGTTTTGGAGTATACCAAGATATCATCAATAAATACCACCACAAATTCATCGAGATACTCCTTGAAGACTCTATTCATCAGATCCATGAATACATAGGGTGCATTAGTCAATCCAAACGGCATTACAGTAAACTCGTAATGCCCGTACCTGGTTCGAAATGCTGTTTTCGGAATGTCTTCCTTCTTCACACACAACTGATGGTATCCAGATCGAAGGTCAATCTTTGAAAAGTATTGAGCTCCATGCAGTTGGTCAAATAAATCATCAATAGGAGGTAGGGGATACTTGTTCTTTATCGTTGTAGCATTGATCTCCCTGTAGTCGATACATAACCTCATAGATCCATCTTTCTTTTTAACAAAAAGAATAGGGGCTCCCCATGGAGAAACACTAGGGAGAATAAATCCCTTATTACTCAATTCCTCTAGTTGTTTCTTTAGTTCGACTAACTCTAAAGTGGCCATTCTATAAGGGGTCTTCGATATAGGCCTTGATCCAGGAATCAAATCAATAGAAAACTCAACTTCTCGTTCTGGAGGATGTCCAGGTAAATCTTCTGGAAATACATCTACAAATTCTTTCACAACAGGTACATCCTCTATTTGAACATTCCTTTCCTCACCCGCAGTTATTTCATTCTCTTCCTCCCCAATAATTGAATTTAGTTGAGCTATTGAGGGTGGATCTAAATAAGAATTAGGTGGTGACGATTCTGCTCTAAAAATAAGGTGTTCCTTATCATTATCATCAAGAATCGTAACCTCTTTCTTCTTACAATAAATCTTCGCATCATAGTCCGAAAGCCAGTCCATACCGAGGATTATATCAAACTCTATCATAGGTATGACGATGAGATCATCAGATAAAGAAAATTTATGTGCTCTAATGGGGACTGATTCACAAAACCTTGTTGCAACGATACTTCCCTTAGGAGTTTTAACTGACAACTCCCTTATTAAATAAAATTGGAAATATCTAATTTTCTTAGAAAACTGGGAAGATATGAAACAATGCGATGATCCAGAATCAAATAATGCATTTTCTAAACTTGAGGAAACCATTAAATTACCTGCCACCACGTCTTTCGGAGCTTCTACCTCAGCAGTAGTGATAGCATAAGCCTGGCCTTGATCCCTTGGCCTTTTCTGAGGTAAGTTCTCCTGACGCTTAGGACATTCATTTGCATAATGCCCCATCTCCCTGCAATTGTAGCACTGAACATTGGTAGCTTCCTTCTTCCCCTTGCAATCATGAGCTTGGTGGCCTTTTTCACCACACTTGTAACAGAATCCCATTCCCTTCAAGCAAGTACCAGGATGTTTCTTCCCTCATTTACCACAAGATGGATATTCAACCTTTCCCTTCTTCCCCTTATTTCCATTCCCAGATTGATCAGCAGGTCTCTTCTTCTCTTGCTTTGCTTTAAAGTCATAAGACTTAGAGAATTCCTTTTCGGTCTTTATAGCACATGAGACAATGTCTTCGTATGATGAAAAGGATTGTGAGACTAATGCTCGACGGAGAAATGGTTTTAACCCATCAAAGAAAAGATCAATCTTACTTCTTGGGTTGCGAATATAATCTCCAGCATACCTCACTAACCTTGTAAAGTTAGCCTCATACTTTGTGACATTCTCATCCTCCTTTTATCTCAGACTCAGAAATTGTCTTTCCATATCCGCTCGATGGTCGCGAGGGAAGTATTTTTCTAAAAACAGATCTTTGAATTCCCTCCATTCCATATTTGATACTTCATCATCTTCCTTCGTATTTTGAATCAATGACCACCATTGATCAGCATCTCCAGTGAGGCGGTAAACTTCCATGATAACTTTTTCCCTTTCACTGCTCCCCAAAGCCTGAAATATTTTCTCTAGGGAAAATATCCATTGCTCAGCTACTAAGGGATTTGTATTCCCATTGAACGTTGGTGGTTGTTGCCTCATGAATCGATCTAACATTGATCCTCCACGCTGCGGATCAGGGTGCTCCATACGGGTAAGGTTATTATTCATAACCTGAGTAAGTTGTCCCAGTATGGTGATTAGCTGATCAGCACCAGTTGCATCACCAGCCCCACTATAATTATCTTGAGCAGGAGGGAAATCCCTACATGGAGTGCGTGCATTGATATGGTTTCCATTTCTTCCACTAGGTGCCATTTCTAAACAATGGCATAAACTAGATCAGTTTATGAATCAAAATACATAATCCCATACTTATAAAACACTTAACATAAATTGAACTATTTATGGATATAATCCATAATCATAAAAATGTTTTCTTTGAGGAAGTATATACTCATAAACCCTTCATAATGATTTGTAAAGATAATGAGAGTTATCCTAAGCATATCCCCCGGGAGTGTCGTAACCAAGAGTGCAGCAAGGCCCGTTGTCGTGCACCAGTTCCCGTTCGAGTCTAGCTCAAAGCGGTGTTTTCGGGTTTTACCCCTAGGTACATCTGTGCCAGAGCCGCCTCTACCTGCTCGTATCCAGACAAGGATGTATTGCTCGGAAAACTCACAAAATCTCTACAATACCAAAATTCTAGGAAGTTCTTCTATACTTATCCTCAATGTTCATCTTAGGTCTACGTGCTCTAATCAGAGTTTATCTAAATCTAGTTTCCAAGGTTTGTACTAAACTTCCTCTGATACCAACTGTAACGCCCCGACCCCAGTTGCCCAGAGTCGGTGCATTAATTACATAACATTGGCATGATCATAAGAAAGATCAAATCTCGAAAGACCGATTGGTTTAGTAGCCTTGGAAACACTAGATATAATCATAAAGTTTTACATTACATTTCAAAGTGAAAAACTACTACAACAACAAAGTCTTCATATCCACACTATTAACCCCTCATAATATCCCTGCAAGTCATTCATAATTTACTTCTTCACTACCTGGGAAAAATAAAACATAGAAAAGGGGTGAGCTCAAATGCCTAGTAAGGATAACAATATAGCGGAACATTCAAAATAAGCATAAACATTTAAGGCAATGAATTACTAAAACAAAAGCCTTTTAAAATTGAACTTCAACATAGTATGGAAAAAATAAAAATGAAATAATTCCATTTACTTATTCACATGGATATTCTACTAATCGAATAATCACATGCAATATCAATAACCACTTTCATAATGTTGGAATGCATAATGCCAGACTATCATAACCACATAGCCAAGGCCTCGTGCCAAGACTACAAATAAGATTTTGTCAAGGCCTTGTGCCAAGACACTAGTTTGTCTCATGAGACCTACCGATGCATCGAGGAGCTATAGCGGGCTCCACCCATCACTTATTAAGTCCAATGCATTCCCATATGAAAAGGTTTAAACATAACATAAACATTCGTATTAAAACTAGCATACGAAATGTCAATAATTTCACCATAAACTATGAATGGTATAAAAATAGCACATCCATAGTCAAACATATCACAAAACCTTCAATACAATATAGAAGTTTTGTATCATAATAAATCAACTTCAAATAATCTTAAAATCCATCAAAGGATGTTGACATAGATGAAATCAAAATTCTTTTTAAAGAAATATCTCCTTTCATTTTGAAACCATTTAAGATCCATATAAAATAAAACATTTTCTTTGAAAATATTCTTATAAGCTTGTAAGGAAATCTTTGAAGATTTTATAACGGCGTAAAATAACCGCACCCGCCGTATAAGTTAAAAAAACATTCTTACCTCAATTCTATCGAAAAGGTTAAAAAGGACCTTGTTTTGAAAACGACGGAAAGATTCCTTTATAAACCTCTTATAAAAATTCAAAAAAGGGTATAAATGACTTTAACCCATAAAAAATGTTTTGAAATACATTTTTAAGAAACATGGATGTGGATGATAAAGATATCCCAGTAGATTATTACGTATAAACAACCTCGGATAATGAAGAGATTGTGAAATAACCCTTACCTTGTACTTTTCCTTGGTTGGGGTAGGTTAACCTCCTGTATAATGGTGAAATAGTTGTTATTAAATTATACAAGAATCATATATATTAATATGATATCATATATGATCTTTTAACATTGATTTGTTAATAATATCTTAGAATTATCGTCGTTTCGGGAGTTAACTTACTCATTTTCTTTTATATGTTTTGTTACATAAGCCATGGTTGTTGTATCTTATTCATATCCAGAATGATATACAGTCCTTAAACATCATTTTTAAATCATCAAATGATAATTATACTTGAATGGATATGATGGAGAATGAATCTCATCGCGTTCGTGGAGACAGTAGTCCGTACGTACGTACGAGCGACAATATCATTCTTTTGATATTAAATTAATATATAAATGGATGGTATATCATATATACAGAATCATTAACATGTTATATTTATTATTTACATGAGTTACACATCATTATTATACCCATCAAAATAATATTATATTGAATAACAATTACACCACGACGTGGAGACGGTAAGCCGTACGTACGCACGTATGGTGACATGTTATTCAAAGGGTGGATAGAATACTGAATATGATTGTACCATATTTATAATAACATCACAGTATATGTGAGATACTGGAGTTATTATTTCAGAATGGTAAGAACAAAGGAAGAAGAAGTGGAAGAAGAAATGAACTTAGAAAAGGGTGGTGAAATCATTACCTCTTCTTCGGGTTCTTCCTTTTGATTTGATCAAAAGGGCTCCTTAGGTTGTCTTTCTGATCAAACTAAGGCCTCTAGGTTGTAGTGAGGGATGTTGGGAGAGTATTTGGGCAGAGTTTGGCCGAACCAAAAGGATTTGAAGGTGTGAAGAAATGAGAAGGAGGAGTGCCCTTTTATAAGAGGGGTGAGGGGCACCTTTGGAAAAGTTAGAAATATTAATTTATAATAAATTCATATTCGGTTTCTAATGGCTCCAAAGCTTATTATTCAAAGTTTAAGGTGGGGATAAGTCGAAAACCACTGAACCAATAGAATTTAGACAGGTTTGGGTACTTATATTAACCTTATCTTTAAGTATTAACTCTAAGTTAATTAGTTTCACTTTTACAATGTCTCTTTGTATTTTTATATAATATGGTTAATAAACTTACTATATACATCCAAGCGACCCCCAAGTGGTACATTAATGATGAACCTATCATGATATAAGTCTCTTGGCCGAACCTTAGATTTTTAGGAATTTAATATCAATTAATAATATAATATTTGTTTTAAGAACTCTTTTATGTCAATTTTGACACTATTCAATAGTTGATTTTTTTGAAACTCATAACAGATTTATTACTTCAAAAAAACTCCATTATATCAATCCTAATATATCATATTATCCTAGAAAATTAGTTTAATTCATTAAAAGTTTCATATTATATTTATTTGGGTATTTATAATATCAATTATTTTAATGTTTCACTATTATAGTAATTACTGCATCATCATTGTGTCATATATAAAATAAATTATTTAATTTCTAAAAATTATAAATAAAATAGCATTATGTAGGAAATCATTTTATCTTTCTAATGAATATTTATAATCTAAAATCCAACATATATAACCCTATGTAACAATTGTTGTTCTAAAAGATATATGCTTGTGTCATTTTTGTATTCATTTTAACTTAATTAAAATAAAGTGTCATTATCACTTACAAGTGGATCCATGGGGTCCCAAAATTGACACAAAGATGCCCATGGTCGACCATGTATCAACCAATAGGGTTAAGACACGTTTTAGGGTAATTTAGTATTATTATAACATTATTTTTTAACCCTTATTTACCGGATTTACCCTTTAACCATGGTAAATAAAATATTTACCGCAGTAATTATTCAAAATGTGTAAAAATAAAAGTTACCTATTTACAGAATTTGAAAATCCTGATTCCAAATATGGAATCCATTTTCCTAAATTCAAAACACAGAAGTGGCAGAAATTAATTTAAAATTAATTCCCGCTGTCAAAACAAAAAGCATGTTTTTAAGAGATAATAACTATCAAAAGATTGACACTTGTTTATGTTCGGTTTAATTGTAAAATTATGTCCAATGACAAACATTAAATTGAATGGTAAAAATTTATTCTAAATATACTTTAAAACCACTCAAATTAATAATTTATCACTATTAATTATTTTGATTAAAAAAGTTGTTTTTAATTAAAATTTAGAAATTTTCACTATTCATCAAAATATGAAAGTTATCCGAAATGTACCAAAATTTCACCCTAGGCTAATTTTGATATTCCGAATCCAAAAATGAAGTCCATTTTGAAATATAGAATATATATGATTTCAAAAAGTAGGTATTACTATTCACAACGGCTAGTTTAATTAGTTGTGGTGTGTGTTAGAACTCGAGGTTGCGTACAACACACGCTATCGCATTATTTGAAGGGAAACGTACCGTAGAAGCTTGGGGTGTTACACTACCATCTTTTGTAGATGGTCTTTGAAAACAAATCACTCTTGAATGGGGTGTCCCAACATCTTAAGAATGGGACAATAATTCCGATAATCTTCATCTCCATCTTTATTTGGCTTCATTGAACATGGCAACTAAACCAAATTGTTTTTTAAGGCTAAGATGAAATAATCAGAAACTTTCAAATTCATAAAATAATACACTTTTTTCATTAATTCCTCAAACTGTTTCATCCGTTGATATCTTTGATCATCTTGACGAGGTGGTCCCTGCTACAGATGCTCAGGAAGCCGAGCCCTTAATTATGATGATGTTCTTGAAGTAGAAGCAAGTACAGGTGTTTATTTGAGTGTGATTGTAGTAGCTTCTGCCTTTCCTATTCTCCTTCCTAGAATAGTTGGAATTACACAAGTTTTATCTTTAGTTTATATAATAGAGTCTTCTATCTGCTGAGTTATTGATGTAAGGTCTCAAAACCCTTCTGTGTAATTCAGAGGGATCAATGTTGGGCATAATTCATCATGCAAATTTTATACACATATTGGTAGGAACTATTATTAAGAGAGTGATAAACTTAAAAAATAATTTGATCTCGTCCATCGAGAAATGAAATATAAAACTCTTTCATTCTCCCATTGTTTACAATTGGAAAGATAATGAATTGTCATATTTTTTAGTGTTGAGCTAAATTGAAGATGGAATTTATGATGGAGATCTTCCCACCAATAAATTGATCGATATTGAAAACTTTTATACTAGAGAAAATCTGGTCGTTGTAATGACTGCACAAAACACCTATGCTTAACTGCTTCTTGTTGTTGAGAAGTTCCCATCATAGGATCCCAATAGGAAAAAAATGCATTAAGTGTTGTTCCGGATATCCCAAATCATTAAAAAATGGGAATGTGGTATTCAAAAAATTTTGTGGGGGAGGAATTGCATCCACGCATTTAGGGTAAGCTCTCTTTTCTGGAAAAACTAGTGCAAGTCATTCCTCCATAGCTTCCACCTGAGTCGTTAATGCCTCAATTGTGCTCATAAGAATTTGGGGAATATCCAGATGAGGTGGATTATTTTCAGATACTGAAACTAGAAAATGAGATGGTGTAATGACTGGTAAATGCTTTGACGGTGGTGCTAATACATGCCTTGGTTGTATACACAAGGGAGGGAATTCATTATCTGCATCTGTAGTTACAAAAAATACTCTTTGCTGTGGAGCTCTTACATGATTTTCAAATTTAGGACTTTCCTAGGGATAACATCTAGTTTAAATGTGGTTTCGAAGTAACCATGTGTTGAGTATTTTTAAACTCCTTTATTTACTCTTCTTAAATTTCAAATATCTCATCATGTGAAATGGATTAACCTAATCCAGTGGAAAATTTAGAAGAATCTTGACTTTTTAATTTCCCCTTGTTAGATTCCTTTCAAAGAGAGGGGATTTGGTTATTAGAATGAATACCTAAATTCTGGATAAGCATCTGATTTTGGGTATGCACTCCATCTTAATTTTCCTCAGTGTGTGTCATATTATGGACAAGAACTTCATCTTCTAATTCTCCTGAACTGGACTTAATTTTTGGAGGATCTTCTGCAATGGTGTTAATAACATTTACTAACGCATAATACAATGATGGAATTATGTTTATGTTTCTGCTAGATCATCTCCCTTTTTATCTTCCACGAGACTATTTGCCCCTATATGATTAATTCCGTAGAACTATTTGGAAGACATTAACATGAAGGAAACCATTGGATAGTTTAGTTTTACGCTTTCCTTATCGATTCTTCCCTAATTGGGAGAAAACTGACTTCTGTTGAGGAATGAATTGTAGATGTGAAAAATCCCCTAGCCGTATAGGCTGGGGTTATTCCTTTTATTCTTCTAGAAATCATTGAAAATTGTTTTAATGAATTTGATGTTTGAATTACATGATCCCACATCCTGGAAATCTGGGGTGACTCTTGAACTACTACATCTAAAATTAATGCAACCACTCTTCTGATTTTGCAGATTTTGGTTCAGAAGTTAGTTGTGTGCATCATCCGAAAATAACTCAAATCATCTGTTTTAGAAGATCACTATGATATTTCAGACATTTTCATACTATGACATCTGATATCCTATAAAATGGACGCTTACTCTAGATTATCATAGGCATGATGTAAAAGTAGCTCAGAAACTTCTTTTCTATGGGCCTGATCTGATGAGAACTGGTTGAAGCATGTTCTTGAGCGTAGATTTGATTACATACAAAACCTATTGATTAGGGCTGTTCATGGGCAATAACATTTCAAGAGACCACCTTTGGAGGACTTTGCTGGTTTTGGAGTGCAGTGAAATGTAATGCTCCATATGCACCCCATCCTCTGATGTGAACACTATATAGGGAATTAGAAATTAATTGGTGCAACCTCTTTATAACATTCAGACATGTGCACTGAAGGGTTCTCTTTTGTTTTTTAACCCTTGAATATTGGGAAACTGAAATAGATTCCAAGTTAATTTGGCACTGTATCCCTTCTATTACCTTTACATGATTTTGATATTCATCATATGGTAAGATATTAGTTTTCAAATGATGAAACGTTATATATATGATGAGACAAATGTCATGAATGCAATCTTCTATCATCAATTATGGAATATCAAATTGAGAATTTTCTGAAGGCTAGAACAAGACTGGGATTTATTCTGTAGATAATTGTTACCACATGATTAGGAAAACTTCATCATCTTTCACAGGAGGTTTCTCCACATGATCTGACTAGATTGGATGCTCTATATTAGAAGACCAATGACCTAAAAGAGGTTCAAAGAATGATTTTTCCCTTAATATGTCTTCTGGATGTGAATGTGTTTCACCTGTTAATGGAAAGGTATCATACATGACTAGTCTTGTGATTTCATTTGCCTTGAGATAGGAGGGATTTTTGATAACTACATTGTCAATTATGGAGTCATTTTGACAATGCGAAATTCTACTGTAGATCGGGATTTCGTAGTGAATGTCATCATGGGTAGGACCACCACTGTGGGTTATAACATGATATAAATCTTCTTGCTCCATGGCATTCTGGCCACACTGAGGGTTGTCATGGTTCTTATCCGAAGAAAGACACTCTGGATTGACCGAATTTTCATGAAGCAAGCCTTCATGATGATGTGTCCGACGAGTAACTTCAGGTTTACAAATACCACTCCCAAAATATGGAAATGAGTGTATAGGATATTGAGCTGCAATAGATAAGTGGTTATAGTGGGTAGGTGTATGTGTCAGCCTTGGAGTAGTAACCAGAACGGACCGACTAACTCCAATTGGAAAGGAAGTATGTTTTAGATCCTATTGTCCATATGATATGGGGGAATATTCCCTAGGACCCTCCTAGACTAGAAAAAATGTCAGTATCTACTCTAGGATGGCATGTCGATGTGTCATCCCATGTGTGGGGATAGATTTATATGCTTGTTCCACTAATACTGCTGAATTAGTTGTTAAAATATCCTTGCATGCTTCCAGAATATGGGCAGGGATATGCATCTTCCCTTTCACCATTAATGAGATGTGTTTAGTGATTTCAGCGTCTGGAACAAGAATATACGTTCATTCCATATCTAGAGTAGGTGTACGTGCCTGCTCATTTCCTCCTTTTCATGTCAATGTATATTGACACTACTCAGGCATGGGGGAAGAGATTTGGCTCTACACCAAATTTGTCGTCCAATCTTTCCGACTGACTTCTCCAGGTGCTACCAAACGAGACTATTGTAAGTCTTGATGAGAATTGGAATGTGTATGTGCATGATGGATATTTTATGTCAAGTATAGATTATGTACTTCCTTAAATAATGGTAGATGAGACTACTGACAGAATTGGTGATTGTAAACAGGTGTACGTTCCGGTTTAACAGTTTCATCCATATTAGATTGGGGGGCCTCTTTAAATGATGGTAGACGGGCTTATTGACTGAATGATATCTTGGGAGTAGGAGTATGTGCCTATTCATGGTACTACACTATGTTTATCTGGTGGGATTGGTGGGTTGTTGTCAGAAAAGACTGATGAGAAACAAAATTAAGACGGACGAGTGTATGTTCCCACTCGTTGTTTACCATCAAGTTTGGTCTATGGACTTCTATGGAAGAGGTATAGGTAAGAACCTGCACCATTATGACCAGATGTTGTCCCTGGTGGTTCATCTTGCATGCCCAAGTTAGAGAGACTTGTGTCGAACATCTAAAGGTAGCACCCCCATCATGTTGGGGGTACACTATCGCATGATTCTGTTGGGGGAAATTGCTTATGGGAGTCCCTAAGAATGACTCTGACTTTTTTGAACTGAGGCCTACAGTGACCTCATGATCTAACTCCCTATAGTATACTGGTTATTATGTTCCAGGGATAAGGACCCAAAACGGTTGGAGACGGTGGATTGCACCATCTGCTTCTTGATCATTGATCGTCGTTGACCAGATGGTCGAGGATTATTGTTGACCTGGAGATCCTTTCGAGCAACCTGAAAAGATGGGATTGTACTATGCTAGTGATATTCCTTCACCATCACATTATAGAACCAGTTCTGAAGATGTTGGGATGGTGATGAAGTCCTTCCCATGGATGAAAATCCACCTTGGGTAGCGGTTGGGATGTTCATAGATGTTGTCTTTGAGAAATCCATTCTTTGGATTAAATAGAGTTCTGGGAAGAAAAAAAGAGACAAAACAAACTCCATTAAAGAAACATCTTTTTAGATTGATACATGCGTGATTGATTCATTTGTTCGACCATCCTTTATCAATTTATAGGGGCTTAACAGTTGGGTCACATTATTAAATTAGTTAAGGATTCACATCGGGTTCACTATTTTTGTTTCGTTATTCCTTGATAAATGTGTCCTAGTTTTAAGAATGATTATTTCCATGCGGTTTCCATTATATTTATTTATGTATCCAGAAACTCCCAATAGTTCATTATCCAAAGTGGCCCTACTTTTCAAAGGAAGTTGTTCATTATTTTTGAACATTCTGATACCTAAGAATGTTCATTGGTCGAGAGGATGGGATGTTGGACCCATCACACCCTCTTAGGGGGGAATTGTTTTCTACTCCAGGACTCTCTCTGAAAATTTAAGATATTTGTATGAATCTTTCTTAATTAACCAGGTATATCATCAGTATTCGTTGGGATTTACAATCACTTATTAACATGTGTAAAATTAAGAATCATCATTATGCATTGAAAGTTCTTCATCAATGGAAACGGGTGTTTGTATTCAAGGTTTTACATCAATGGTATCATCTAATATACTGATTAGAGATTCTTTTAATCATCGTTTTGATGATACTAGTATTTAAGCCACTCTGTGGGGCACTCTGGAATTTATTGTCATATAGGGAGATGAAGTATTGTTTTGATCTTGGGATCATGCTCATAAAATGAGCTACCTATGTATCATATTGGAAGGAATCAGAACACTCACAGTTCGATGTTGCTTAATTGGACAAATCATACCTTTTAAGGTCATGTGATAATGACCTCTATGTGAAAGATGCTTAGTCCAGAATAAGTGTGGGACTTATGCTGAAGCATCCCAAGGAACATTGGAAGGGATATAGGTTTCCATGTATGATTAGACCCTATAGGGAATATTTCCCTAGGATAACAGTGTTGATTTGAAGTGTTGGTTTTGAACCTCAAGGAGGCTTCCAACGTATCCCATATTAATGGGAATCAAAGACCATGTAGTTCGATAAATCTCATAGGAGAGTATAGTCCTTTGAGATTGATGTCATTGGGATTACTTCTTGAAAAAGGATTCCTTGATGATTTTAGGATTGAATTTAGGGAATAATTCCAAAGGAGGATGACCAAATTGGGTGAATTAGGGTTGGATTATTGTGGAGGATATCTAGTGACCTTGGGCCCTGGAAGAGCATCCTATGTATCCTGATATGACTGGGAATTAGAGTTCTCGTAATTCATTCTAGTGAGTTTTTATGCACATTTTGTATCTCTAAGCCCACGTGAGTCGTGGTCGGTGTGATAAAAAAGAGGATGTGAAAGATTCAACAATGACACTTCACACTTTTACTCCTCTTATGATAGAAGATTTCACGTCCACCGTGGAAGTGGGTGGGGCGACGAGCTCTCCTTCATTATCTTCACATTGGACAAGGGTCCAAATGGAAGGAATAAGGGGTGATGGTGAGGGGATTATACCAGGATGGCTACCCTGAAATTGGTTCTAGTAGGGAAGGGAGAGTTATCTTATTATTGCGCAGAATAGTAAGTGTGAAGTGTACCTTCTCTATCAGAGACCTGAGGTTCTGGGCCACCTCTTTTTGAAGGGAGAGGCTGGTAACCAACCCTCCTCAAAACCTGGAACATACCAACACTATTTCTAGGAGAAAGTTCCATGTGAATACAGATATACAACCCCAAAAACATACCATGAATCATAACCTCATTGTAAAACGAATGTGGGAAACCTCTGACTATGGAAATAAAAACCCAAATAGAAAACACAATAATATTCCTTTCCCAATGGTTTGATAAGTCAAGAGTTTTTGGTGGAGGATTCAACTTAGTCCCTTTCAGATAAATGAACCAAGGAAGAATATACCCTGCCATGAATAGATTTTAAGAAGGGAACATGATTTTCTTGCATAGGTCCCTCGTGCAAGAATACTGTGCAGGTATACTACGCAGGTATGGCGTGCAGCTATTCCACACAGGTATGGCGCGCAACTATACTGCGTAGGTATAAATGAATACTAAAGAATGTGAAGAATTTCAAAAACATGCGTATCACATTTAATTATCTCTTCTCTCGTGGCATAGAGAGCTAATTGGGATAATTTGAGAGATCTAGGTGAAAGAGCTACGCCATGGGAGCTTTAGGGAGTCTTACAATTTTTTTAGTCCTGAAATTGGATTCTCAAGGGTTCTATTTATAGGCACGGATGGTCCTGGTCAGAGAGATGTTGCCCGCGCAGGTACATCGCATAGCCCCGCCACACAGGTGCTCTGCATAGGGGCATAAAACGTCTTCTGGCGTGGAGATCTGCCGCGGAGGTCAGCCGCAGAGGTCGGCCACATAGGTCGGCTGTGTAGGCCGACCGTGTAGGTCAGCCGCGTAGGTCTGCCAGGTAGCTCTGTTGTGCAGATCTGTGAAGCTACTCCGTCGTGAAGCTCATAGGGAGTATTGTTTATTTTCCTTTGTACTTGTTGAATCTGGCTTTGGGATTTGAAATATCCAAAGTTCATCTTCATAATCTTTTTTGTTACATTCTCAAGTAGTGTCAACTACAACATAATAATAGTTGTAATAAAATTATTAAAAAATATAATTTAACCTAAAATATAGAACCCAATTAATAATTTACATTATTTTTGTATATATCATACGATATTCTTTTAATTTAACACGTTTTAAATGGGTAAATAAATTATTAAAATAATAGTTTTATTCAAACCTAACTCTTATATTTCATCCAATATATGGAATTTTGGTTACTGGTATAAATTCCATTAAAAAATTTGAATAATAAATTTTAATGACCAAAACATTTTCATATAATAAATATATTATTAAAAAATTAATTTAGTCTATAAAATAATGGAATGTGTGATAAAATTAGGATTGGAACTTCATATAACATTTTTAAACCCATTGTATTCTATGTATATTACTCTAAAATCTATTTTCTTCTGTTGGAATCCATAAAATAAAACTAATATTATCCTTTAATAATTAAAACATTATTTTAGGCAAATAACCTCTAATGGTTGTGAAAACTAAGGTTAGGTAAAAAGGAATACCTACCTCAAACGCCATCTGATAATCTGAAATGTGTCTCCTCCAATGAAGGATAAGTATAAAAGTAATAAGTAAACCACACAAGTCCTACAAACTTATGGATTAACCAAAATAAGCTGAAACCCTTCTCTTAGGGTTCAAGCAATTCAAAATAATAAAAAGGGATGATGAAAACATATGTTGTGGAAAAGAAGAGGGAATTGGAAACCATACTTTTATGATTCTACCAAAAACAAAAAAAAACTATAGTGACACAATAATTCACATTACATTCTTGTGATTTTTTAGTAATTATAGGTATTCATAACATGTTTTTTTTCAAAGGTTGGGGCCGAAGCCTCAATTTTTCATTTTAAAGCAAATACCTCTTTAGACTGGGTAGAGGGTGACCCATTACATAGACCAAAGGCCCAAGGCCAAGTGGCCTGAATACAAGGCTTGATTGCCCAATTTTTGGCTCAAAGGACCCCTAGGTGAATAGTACTGCTACAGTAAACGCACTGCTACAATGCCTGCTACAGTACAGCCACCGCTAAGGTTGGGAAAAAAAGCCTCAATTTAGGTATTCATAACATGTTAAATGACTGAAGATAAATTTATATATATTTCAATAAATTAATCATTAAATTTTATAATAATAACAAAATCACATAATAGTAATGGTTTAGTTTCTTTATGGAAAAGACATATTATAAAACCATTTTTCAATACACGGGAACATTTTTCCATAATTTAGCCACACAATAATCCATTTTATACATATCAGAAGTTATAATCACCATGATAACATGCGGAATATAAAAAACAGTAGTGATCACTAATTCCTATTAATGGAGAACACATGAATATGTCTTCAATGTTTATTTAATAAAAATGAGTGAAGACATAAGTTCTAGAGAAGTAATTTATTTAAAATAGCATTGAATAATATGTGTTTTATATAAGAACATAATGAAAGACATTTAATATAAATAGATAATATATAGAATACAAAAAAGGAGTTAGAAAACACATTATAAATAATATGAGACATATATAAAAATAATAGAAATAAAAATATGGAATATCAAGAAAACTAATAATAAAAATAAATATCACACTACCATTGGAAATAATGTATTAAAATAGTAGAGTGGGAGTCACTACTCAGTTATCATAACTTTGTGGAAAATTCATCACTATAGGATTCCCATATTAGAGAATGCATCACCACCTAATTCCATTAAATATAATAGAGTAGTCATCACAACCTAATTGCAGTAACATATTGGAGAATAAATCACTTCGTGATTTCAGCAACATATTTGAACATGAAATATTTTCAGATTCATATAGTGGAGTGAGCATTAGTACTCTGTTTGAATATTTATCTCATGAGATATAAATCATTAAAAATGTATTTTAGGGAAATATAGAACCCCAAAATATACAACATTAATAGTCCATACAAATTTTTTGGATTTGATTATGAAAACAATAAAACATTAGACATCACTTAATTAAAACATGGAAAAGACACAAGACTCATGAAAAATAATTCTCAAAACACTACATAACAAATCATGAAAATGAATTTGATGGTGGATTAAAAATATCCCCAATATAAAATTATGAATATTATGGATATTTCCATATATTAACAACAAATATTTATTATATTTGGTTAAATCCCTTGAAAAATAATAATTAATACCCCTTTCACGAATGTATTTAAATGTCCTTAAAATGATTTCCTATAAATTAAATATTAGATCATCATAAAACATATAAAATTATCCTTAAAATATATATAAAATTTTTAACATAATTATTTATATAATATAATGATTAATTAAAAATCCATTCATTAAGAAGGTAAAAAAATGAAAAATATTTCAACCTTAAGAAGAAGAAAAGTACATTAAAATTATTTAATATTAAGAATACCTTTGTAAAATAAATCATTTAATTTTGGAATGTATTTGAACATTTCCATTTTATTTAAAATTCATAAAGTCTTATTATAACCTATATAACCATTTAAAAATATCTAAACTATTATTCCTAATTAATAATTATCAAACTATGATAGAAACAACAAATGAGATTTTAGAGGACATTTCAAACATACCCATACAAATTAAATTTATTGGAAATATTAAATATTCATTTTAGAATGGGTACATTAATAATTTTACATTAAAATGATATTAAATAATGGATCCATTATATTTATATAAATGTTGTTTATAAGAAATTTGGATTGGGATATAAAAAATTTATTTTAAAGGATTAAAAACATTTATAATGTTTCTAAATACCTTTTTTTAAAACCCACATGTTAGAAACATTAATGAAAAACCCTTATTAAAATAGGATAATAGAAAATATGAAAATAATATGTTATCTAAAATTGTTAGTATTACAAAAATAAGGTGTAAAATTAGCACAAAATTGCAATATAGACTTGGAGGTGGAACCATCTGTAAAGGGTATGGAAATTATTCCTTCCCATGCTTAACTTTTTAAGGAAAAAATAAATCTTGGTAAAATAATTAAATTAAAAATTAATT
The DNA here is from genome assembly GCA_963277665.1 of Viscum album. Classification (NCBI taxonomy): domain Eukaryota; kingdom Viridiplantae; phylum Streptophyta; class Magnoliopsida; order Santalales; family Viscaceae; genus Viscum; species Viscum album. The sequence goes on from OY728156.1 coordinate 327,313,029, forward strand.
ATCCTTAGAAAAAATAAGTAAATAACATGACATAAATTCTTGTGGGTGAAGGAATAATCCATATAAGAAAAAAGTTCCAGAAGAGGTGTTATAATGTAGGGAAATCTGATTTGAGTTATCAAACTATCATATAGATTTAGAAACAAATGTGTCAAACACCCATGAAAATGGATCAAAAAATTCACTCATATAATCTATTGGATAAATAAATATGATAAAATCAACCCACATCAAATATATATGCATCACAGAAAATATAGAAAACAACTAGTGAAATTGTATCATATCTCAATGATTCAAAATTAAAATAGAAAAACCATAAAAAAATTGATATTATTTCAATATAATTGATTAAAAAAAGATTGACATATTTATCCCAAAATTCTATGAATTACATGAATATGTTAAAATGCATATATTTGGATTCAATCACACCATATCAATGATATTGTGGTGCGTAATATGAAATATGACCGAATAATATAAATTTAAGACCACAAAACCATAAACATAAATCCTTGTTAGTGAAACATTCTATTAAAACCTATTAAACGAGGATACATGTTACACCCCAATATTCCATGACATATTTCCATTTGAATAATGCAATAGCTTGCATTGTACGCAAATTTGAGATTCTAACACACCACGACCAATCAAACTAGCCATTATGAATCATAATACCCACCTTTGGAAATATTATAAATTTTATTTCCCAAAATGGAATTCATTTTTGAAATTAGAATATCGAAATTAGTTTAGGGTGAATTTTTTTTATTTTTCGGAAAACATTCAATTTTTGATGAATAGTGAAAAGCACCGCGTTATTGATAAAGAACTGACTTTTTATTTAGATAATTATTTATTTTTTTAAAATTTATTTTTGGAAAAATTAGATACATAATACCTATATAAGTTCAATTTAATTCATTGGAGTGATTTTATAATAATATTAGATATATAAATATTTTATTTGGATTTTTACCATCATTTACCCACCTCCTAGGAGCATTTGCAAATTTGCATAAAACATAATTTTACCACATCTGTGAGTTTAATTTCAATAATTTTAGAGACACTTTTAACATCGCCATGTAAAATTTGGTTCAATAAGTTGAAAATTATTGTTGGTGAATAGTAACATTGGACTTTTATTTACCACAATTAATAGTAAATGGGGTCATTAAAGGTAAAAATTATATCATAATTTCAATAACACATGTCCTAATTCTTTTGGATAAGTTTAATTGAACAAAAAAACCTTAAGATTAAAATATGATCCTCTTTGGTCCACTTGGATTAGATTAGGACATTTATTATTATTATATTTAAAGAAAAGTTAAATGAGTTAAATTCAAAGTTTAATAACTAAACCATTTTTAATATAGGGTTACACAGAATATAAATTCAACTATAAATATTCATTAGGAACTTAAAAATATTTCCTGCATAATATTATTTTATTTATAATTTTTATTCATTAAATAATTAAATTTATGTATGACACAATGATGATGCAGTAATTACCTTATTAATGAAATATTAAATTAATTGATATTACAAATATCCAAATAAATGTAAATTTAGACTTCTAATGAATTCTATTAATATTATAGGTTAATATGACATTTTATTATTGGTTAAATAAATTTTATTCGAAGTGATAATGTTTTCATGGCTTTCAAAAAAATCAAATGCTAAATAGTGTTAAAATTGGAAAAGTTGAGTTTTTAAAACAAATACTATATTATAAATTGATATAATATTTCTAATAATATATGTTTCGGCCTATATACATAGAAAATGTTATATATATTAATAATGAACCACATGGGGTTCACTTGTCTTTTTATAGTAAGTTTATTAACCATATAATATAAAAGAACAAAGATACATGGTAAATGTCAATCTATTTAACTAAGAGTTAAATCTAAAAGATATTGTTAATATGAAGACCTAAACCTATCTAAAACATATTGGTTGGGAGGTTTTCGACACATACCCACATTTTCTTCGAAATAAATCATTTTGGATCCATTAGAAACCAAAAATTATTTTATTATAAAATAATATTTCATGCTTTTCCTAAAGTTACCCTCACCTCTCTTATAAAAGGGCACATCCCCTTCTCTTAACATCACACATCCAAAGCCTTTTGGATCACCAAAAACCTACCCAAATATCCTCTAAATTATCCTCCCTCAAACCTAGAGGCATAATTTTATCTGAAATCCAACCTAAGGAGTCATTTTGATCAAATCAAAAGGAACTACATGAATAAGAGGTAAATATTAATCAACTCTTTCATGTTCATTTCTTCTTCCATGTTCTCTTTCTTAGTTGTTTACATTCTAAAATAATAACTCCAGTATCTTCTATATAATGTGATTTTATTAAAACGGTAGAACCATATTCATTATTCTATCCATAATATGAATGAAAAAGTCACCATACGTGCACACGTACGGATTGCCGTCTCCATGACGTGGTGTAGTTTGTTATTAAAACACTTCATTATTTTGGATGGGTATAATAATGAGTATAACATATGTAAATAATAAATATAACATGTTTATGATTCTTTATATATGATCTATAGTCAAATTACATAATTTTCACCATCAATATAATGATATTGTCGCTCGTGCGTGCATACGGATTACCGTCTCCACGGACGTGATGAGATTCATTCCCCATCGTAATAATTCAAGGATAATATTAATTTTATGATTAGAAATAATGTATAATAACTTAATATAAATATGTATATGAATAAAATACATCCTATCTGTAACAAACATGGATTATGTAACAGAGCATATAAAGGATGACATATCAGTTAACACCTGAAATGCGGATACTACTAAAATATTATTAACAAGGAAAAATTAGAGGATCATATATGATATCATATTTATGTATATAGTTATTATATAATTTAATAACAATTATTTAACTATTATATGTGAGGATAACATACCCTCGACCAAGGAAAAGTACAAGGTAAGTGTTAATTCCCCAATGTCATTATTATCCAAGATTGTCTATGTGTAAGTTTTTACTGGGACATATTTATTATCCCCATCTATGTTTCATAAAATATATTTCAAAATTATTATATTTAAGGGACTCTTTAACTAAATAATCATTGTAAATATTGTAAATATTAATTTTTCTAATCCTTTCTGATTAATGTACATGTTTTCAATGTGATTTTAATGATTTATGTACATGAACATGAATTTTTTAAAATTTTAATTACCTTCAAATGTTTCAAATTGGTATGAGACACTTTGATTCAAAAATATCTTTTAAATTAATTCCTTTATAAATGTTGTGACATTTGAAATGATTTCATGAAAATGGGAAACTCCTCTCGAAGAGTTTTACTAATCATTTTCAACTATGTGAACATCTTTTAGTGGATATTATTCATGGTCAATGTTGATTTATTATGCTAAAAATCAGCATTATTGTATTTAATGTTTTGTGATATGTTTGAATGTGGATGTGTTATTTTTATACCATTCATGGTTTATTGATAATGTATTAGCATTTCATATATTATTTTTCATACGAATTTATATGATATGTTTAACACTTTTATTATGAGGAAAGCATTAAATATAGTATCTGACGGGTGGGGTCGACTATAGCTTCTAGTTGCATCATTAGGTCTCATGAGATAAACTAGTGTCTTGGCACATGGCCTTGAAAAAAATATTTTTTCAGTATTGGCGCATGGCCTTGACTATGTGGTTATGAAGTCTGTCATTTTGCATTCCATCATTAGGAAAGTGAATATTAATATTTCATGTGATTATTGGACTTGTAGAATATGCATTTGAATAATTAAATGGCATTATATTATTTTATCTTTTCAATATTATGATTAATTATAAGATTAAAAGGCTTTTGATTTAGTCTTATACATCTCTTTAAATGATTATGCTTATTTATTAAAGCTTCCTCTATTTTGTTTATCCATACCGAGCATCTGATCTCACCGCTCTATATGTTTTATATTTCCTAGAATGTGAAGATGTATATTATTGTTGACCTCCAAGGATAGTCTAAGGATATAATTGTGATTAAAGAGGGGGGAAATGTTTTTGATGTTTTTATTTCATGATGTAATGTAAAACTTATGAATGTATATATTACATCCATGGTTACTAAACTGACCAGTCATTCAAGATTTGATCCCTCGTAATTATGCCAATGTTATGTAATAATGCACAGACAATAAGGGACTGGGGTTGAGGCATTACAGTTTGTATTAGAGGAAGTTTATTACAAACCTTGGAAACATGATTCAGAAAAAATCTGACTAGATAAAACTTCCCTATGATAGACTTTGAGGATCAGTATAGAAGAACATCCTAGAATTTTGGTACTGTAGAGATTTTGGTTATTTTTCCAAACAATAAATCCCTGGCTGGATATGAGTAGGTAGAGGCGGCTCTGGCATAAATATACCTAGGGTTAAAACACGAAAACACCACATTGAGCTAGACTGGAATGGGAACTGTTGCACCACAACGGGCCTGGCTGCATTTTTGGTTACGACATACCTGGGGGATATGCATAGGATAATTCTCTTTTTCATTACAAACCATTATGAAGGGTTTATGAGTAAATACCTCCTCAAAGAAAATATTTTTATGATTATGGATTATATCTATAAACTGTTCAATTTATGTTATGTGTGTTACAAGTTCGGAATTATGTATTGCGATTCCTAAACTAATCTTGTGTATGCCATTTTTTTGAAGTGAAACCTAGTTGGATGTATTGAAACCTTATCAACCCACATAATTCATGTAGGTATTTCCCCCTAATCAAGAAAATTATAGTGGAGCGATTGATGCAACTGGTGCTGATCAGCTTATCACCATAATGGGACAACTCACTCAGGTTATGAATAATAACCTTACCTGTATGGAGCACCTTGATCCCCAATGCGGAGGATAAATGTATGACCAGTTCATGAGGAAACAACCAAGAACATTCAATGGGAGTAAAAATCCATTAGTAGCTGAGAAATGGATACGTTTCTTAGAGAAAATATCTCATGCTTTGAGAAGTAACGAAAGAGAAAAGGTGGTGATGGATGCTTATCACCTAACAATAGATAAAAATCAATGGTGGTCGTTGATTCAAAACAAAAAGGAATATGAATAAGTATCAAACATGTTATGGAATGAGTTTAAAGATATTTTCTTAGAAAAATACATTCCTCATGGCCATTGAGTGGATATGAAAAGACAATTTTTGAGTCTTCCGCAAAAGGAGGATGAGAATGTTACAAAGTATGAGGCTAACATTACGAGGTTAGCAAGGCATGTAGAAGATTATATACGTAACCCAAGGAGAAATATTGATCGATAATTTTATGGGTTAAAACCATTTCTCCGGGGAGCATTAGTCTCACAATCCTTCTTTATTATACGAATATATTTTCTCACATGCTATCAAGACAGAAAAAGAATTATCTAAGTATTCCGACTTTAAAGTAAAGCAGGAGAATAAGAGATCTGCTGAACACTCTAGAAATAAAAATAAGGGGAAGAAGCGAAAAAGTTTAATATCTATTCTACGGTAAATGTGGTATGAAACACCCCAGTACTTTCTTGAAGGGAGATGGAGTTTGTTACAAGTGTATTGAAAAATGCAATCAAGCATGTGCTTATAAGGGAAAGAAATAGGATATCAATGATTAATGCTACAATTGTAGAGAAAAGGGGCATTATGAAAATTAATGTCCTATGTTATAAGGGAAAATACCTCTGAAAAGGCCTAGCGAGCAAGGCCAAGATTATGTGATAACTACTGCTATGGTTGAAGCTCCGAAAGATGTGGTGGTAGGTAATTTAATGGTTTCCTCAAGTTTATCCAATTATTTATTTGATTCTAGATCATCACATTGTTCTATATCATCCAAGTTTTCTAAGAAAAATAGATATTTATAATTTTATTTAACAAGGGAGTTGTAAGTAAAAAATTCTAAGGGAATTGTCATTGCAACATTTTTTTTTGAATCAGTTCCCATTAGGGAATATAAATGTTCTTTATCTACTGATCTCATCGTCATAGAAATGAATGAATTTGATATAATCTTTGGTGTGGATTATATTTCAAACCATGATGTGAAAATTTATTTTAAGAATAAGGTGGTTACAATTTTTGATAATGATAAAGAGTAACACATCTTTAGAGCAGAAATGTCACCACCTGTTTCGTATCTAGATCCACCCTCAGAATCTCTATTAAATTCAATTTTTGGGGAAGAAGAGAATGAAATAATTATGGGTGAGGAAAATAATGTTCGAATACATGACGTACCTATTTTTCAAGAATATTTTTATGTAATTCCAGAGGATTTACCTAGACATCCTCCAGAACGAGAAACTGAGTTTTCCATTGATTTAATTCCTGGTTCAAGGCCCATATCAAAGACCCCATATAGAATGGCCACTATGGAATTAATAGAACTAAATAAACAACAATAGGAATTGAGATATACAGGATTTATTTTCCCTGGTGTTTCTCCATGGGGAGCCCCTTTCCTTTTTGTTAACAATAATGATATATCTATGAGGTTGTGCATTGACTATAGGTAGATCAATGCTATAACAATATCGAACAAGTATATCGTACCTCACACTGATGATATATTCGACCAACTTCATGGAGGTCAATATTTTTAAAAGATTGATCTTTGATCTGTATATCATCAGTTGTGTGTAAAGAAGAAAGAATTTCTGAAAACAGTATTTCGAACCTGGTACGGGCATTACGATTTTACAATAATGCCTTTTGGATCGACTAATGCACTGTTTTTCATCATGGATCCAATGAATAGATTTTTCAAGGAATATATTTATAACTTTGTAGTGGTATTTATTGCTGATATAATTGTATACTCAAAAATATATGAAGATCAAGAAAATCACTTGCACATTATTCTAAAGTCTTTTAGAAGAAAAGAATTATATGGGATGCTTAGAAAGGGTGAATTCTGGCTTCATGACATTTCTATTATTGGCCATATTGTCTCTAAGGTTAGAATGTCTATTGATCCTTCAAAGACCAAGGAAATCCATTAATGGCTAGCACCGATGAGTATAACTGAGGTACGCAATTTGATTGGTTTAGCCGGTTATTATCGGCATTTCGTCCAAAATTAACCCCGATTGGCTAACCCATTAACCAAGATCACCCATAAAGGGGTTAAATTGGTTTTGACAAAATAGTGTGAAGAATTTTCTGAAGAATTGAATAGAATATTATTAGTTAATGCTCATATCTTCATTCTACCATCGGGGAATGATGGGTTTGTTATTTATAGTGATGCTTCAACGAAAGGACTTGGTTGTGTCCTTAGGAAGAATGTTAGAGTTATTGTCTATGCCTCACAGCTATGAAAAAATAATGAGAAAAACTATCCCACTCATGATATTGAGTTAGAAGCTGTAATCTATTCTCTGAAAATATGGATACAATATCTCAATTTTGAAAAATGTGAGATTTATACTGATCACAAGAGTTTGAGGTATATTTTCTCACAAAAAGAACTAAACATGAGGCAATAGAGATGGATTTAACTACTCAATGATTATAATTTCATAATAAAATATCACTCAGGGAAGGAAATTAAGGTGGAATTTTCTTTGAGAAGAATGTATCATGGAGTTTTGAGCAAGATCAAAGTTGAAAGGGATCCTATTTTCATTATTCTAGTAACGGTGGATATTGGAATTACCGTGGAAGGAGAAACATCAATACTTTTTCAATTGGTTTCCAAACCATCTTTACTAGAAAGGATAAAAAGGTCTCTGATGATGATGAGGAATTTTGAAAGATATTTAATGCTCTGAATGATGGGATATTGATCGACTTCGTATATAATGATGGAATTTTTAATCTTGGGAAGAGACACTGTGTTCACGATATGCCTGATCTAAAAATGGAATTGTTGGATGATTCTCATAGCCCCAATTTCTCTATACTCCCTAGTAGCAATAAAATGTATAGAGATTAGAAAGAACATTTTTGGAGAGGCAATATAAATAGGGAGACTTCCAATTTTGTGTCAGGATATATGGTTTGTCAACAAGTGAAATATTGAAGGCAACAAGTAGGAGGATTCATGAAACCTTTACCCATAACTGAGTGAAAATGGGATAATATTATGATGGAAATTGTCATGGGGAACCTAGAGACTCCTAGAAGAATGATGTAATATGGGTCATTGTTGATCGTCAACCAAGTTAGCACATTTTCTTGTAATAAGAGAAGATTTACCACTTGAACGACTTGAAACACTATATATTAATGATGTCTTAAGACTCCTAGGTGTTCCGATATCGATTGTTTCTAATCAGGATCCCTATTTGACATCAAGATTCAAGAAAAGTTTTCAGAAGTACCTAGATACTGAACTTCGTTTGAGCACTGCCTACCACCCTAAAACTGATGGAAAATCAGAATGGACTATTCAAAACTTACAAGTCATGTTGAGATCATGCTCACATGACATTAAAGGTATGTGGGATCAATATTTACATATAGTAGAATTTTCCTATAACAATAGCTTCCATTCAAGTATTCCGATCGCACCATATGAAGCATTATATGGAAAGAGATTCCACACACCAACTTGTTGGGATGATAATGGTGAATGTAAAATCATAGGTCCGGAACTTGTTGAGGAAATAATGGAAGAGGCTAAGGTTATCCAAACCCACATTAAAGCAGCTCAATTTAGGAAATAGATATATTTCGATAACTGATGGAAGGGTTTGAAATTTCATGTAACAGATTATGTTTTCATGAAGGTATCTCCAAGGAAGGGTGTTATACGTTTCGGTAAGAAATGTAAATTGAGTCCCACGTACATTTGTCACAACCCATCTACTGGGGCCCGTGCCGTGACTACCCCAAGCCCGCCTTCCATAGGATAGGGATGGAAACCATCACCAAAGGCGTATTTCCTTAAAATTTGGAAGGCATTGCATTTATAACCTATAAATACACACAGCAATATACGAAAACGAGTAAACGGTATAACCAAAAAGTGAGTACAGTAAATAAAAAGGGTCCAGAATACAGTCCCAACTGAAAAGTACAAGTAAAATAGAAAGACGAGTACAACTGAGGAAAAAGGTATAACAACTACTAGGTCATCCTTCGGGTTCCAACCGAAAGGGTAGGTATAGATCGAAACCTTAGAACTACTCATTTGTCGGTCTTCTCCATGTACCGACACACCGTATGGTCCACCTCCGGGTACCGTCCGGTCCTAGTAATCTCAACCTCAATCAGCGTTGTCTGTCGTCTTCATCCAACACAACAAGGTGGGGGAATAACCCGTGCATGGGTGAGTATAATGATACTCAATAGGTACCCGAATACCCTTAAGGTCTCACAAAAAATCCAACAAGGATAAACAAAAACATATGAAAGCAATAGATAACTTTACTTAGGTAAATTTCCATACATATACCTAAGTTATCAAGTAATCAATCTCAATAATGAGGAAAAAAAATAAGATATTAACCCATCTCAAACCAGGATTTATTCTAGGGGTAAAATATTATGAACCATCAACTACTGGAGTACTCCTCTATCTAATACAGTGGGATTGCCGCCATAACCAGGCACTTAACACTAACCTTGGATGGCTGAGGTAATCCTCCTGTCGAGTACCGTGGGTCTACTGCTTCACAAAGAGGAACTCCCCACCATGGGTCTACCACCACAACCAGGCGCTCCCCATTTTTTCCTAAATAGGTACTCCTCCTATCGAGTTACACAGGTCTGCCGCCACAACAAGTCACTCATCCACCAAGGGTCTTCTGTCACAACCGGGCTCTCCACACTGGGCTAGTCGAGTCACTCATCGTCAATCGACCAGTAGTCATCAAGTCTCATCCAGATGCTAGGTCTCCGCACAAATGCTCGCTCGTCTCCAAGTTATCCACATCACAAGGTACTATTTGATTATATACCTTCCACGAAGTCCCACGAAGAAGTATCTCAAAAGTCAGCGACGTCATAGAGGTCTTAACGTAACTGACGACACATCAATTCGACGCCCGGTCTGTGAGTTATTAAATATTTTATCCCAGGGACCCGGTTGGATTCGTGCACAATCCAACTTGACCATATCTCAACTATACCCCAAACTCCAGTGTGATATACTCAAAGGGACTATCACACTCCATGAATTCCAATGATGTTGACGATTTGTCAAATGGACGTCCGGTGCCAAAGATATGGCCAAAAGAAGCGTAAATGGGTCGTAGTGGGCCTGGGTCCAGTCCGACCCCATCGGGATGACCCTGCCCGAGCCTATCTGGGCCGACCCGGTTTGGGTAGACCTAGACAGACCCGTTAGGTATGGCCCATCTAGTCGGGTGGGCCAGCTCGTTGGGTTCGGCCTGGCCTACGGGGGCCCGCCCAACAGGCTGTGAGGGCGGTTCAACCTAGAGGGCACTGCATAGGCGGCTCAGTCGAGCAGCGTGGGGCTGTTTGGCTCGGAGCGCCACGAGGACATGGCCGGTTCAGTCGGGGGCAGCACAGTCGGGGTGCGGCCAACAGGGCGGGGCGGTGCGGGAGGCGCGACCGACGAAGCGGCGCGAGTGGCGGGGAGGTGCGGGTGGTGTGAATGGAGCTACCAGCATTGGCGGCACGACCGACGAGGCAGCGCAGCCAGCAAGGGCGGTGCAGCCTGTGTGTGGCACGGTTGGGGTGCGGCGCGGCCAGGGCATGGTTGGCTGGCAGAATGCCGTGAGGGAATTGCAGGTCGCTGAGGCCGCGTGTGGCACAACCGATTCCTTCGTCGCCTTCGTCACCATTTTGAAGAACACCACAAACAAGATCGACAGGGGTTTGGGAGATGTTTGTTTGGCACACACCCTCCAGGTTTAGAGTGGTATCATTTGGATCATCAAGAACATAAACAAAGAACAACTATGGATGTTATCTTAAAAACATCAATTCCCATAATCTCTCATTATCAATATATTCCCAACATGGAATGAAAAACATTTTCCAATCAACATGATAAAAATTTAGTCCACGTTCATTGTTTTAGAAGGAAAGAATCCACAGAATAATATCATACTTAATTAAAATCCATACCTTGTTGATTGTTCGTCGAAGTTGGCATGAGAAGGCGGATGTCGATTCGTTTTAGACGAACACGTCCTGCATCGAAGGAGTCTGAGGAAGAGGGTCGAAGGAGGTTTTTCTTCACAGTGAAAGGCATTTATTGTCGGCGTTCTTCGTCAGTGGAGTGTTATTCATTGGAGAACGTAATCCTCCAAGTGATGGGAGTCACGTCACTTTACCAGCACCTCATCGCTTTGTAAAACCATCCCAAAACCTCCTCCCAAGCTCCATATATATAGGAGTAGGGGGAACTATATGTAACGATCGTGGAAGTTATGACGAATCATTTATTAGGAACCTTCCTAAATTCCAATGACACTATTGCATAATTTAAAAAAGATTCATGCCAACATCAAAATAATTGATAGAGTTTAATTTCATGTCGACACATAAAATTAATTGTTAGATTTTAATTTTATGTTGACACATAAAATTAATTGATAGCCTTTAGTTTTATTTTGACACATAAAATTAACTGATAGCATTTAATTTTAGGTTGTAAAATAAAATTAAATTGAAAGCATTTAATTTTATATTGACCCATAAAATTAAATTGAGGGAGTTGCGAGGTTCCCCCCCCATTATGAGGGATAATCCTCGGGTGGTCCCCACCACCATAACTCATGGGGGGTTAAGGTGTGGTGGTCCCCACCACCATAACCTCTCATGGGAGGTTACGGTGTGGGGGTCCCCACTTCTAACTTCCACATGGGTGGTTACAATAGATAAAATAAAATAAAACATGTGTTTCTTTTATTTTATTGTTTCAACAAAAAACCCAAAAACTAACTTTCACCCTCGACCAACTATTGTCGAGGTAAAAGTCTCTTTATGCAAATACGGGTGCTGTGAGTTCAATGGTGCCCTCAGATTTCAATTCTGATCATCGGTTCAAAATTTATAAAAACCCTCTTGAACATTCACTGAACGTACTCGAAAAACGTCATAAATTGATTCCGGGCACACCAGGCCTCAGAATCACACACTGTCAATTTTCAAAGACTCGCTAATTCTCAATTTAATTATAAAAAATTACATGAAAATTCCGGATTGTTACATTCTCCACACCTCAGGTCTCTACGTCCCCATAAGACACAACTCAAACTATGTAAAAAAATGTGTGTACTGAGCACGCATATGAGTCTCCCGCTCCAATGTGCTCTCCTGAAGGTTCCCATGCAGCATGTGAACGTGCACTAGAGGTATCGACCGTCCACAAAGGACCCGCTCCTGCCGATCCTCAATCTCCACTGCAACCTCCATAAATGTCTCCCAATCGTTGACATCCAGCTCTCCATGGTCGATGATGTTGGAAGGGGCGTGCACATATCTCCTCAGCTGAGATATGTTGAAGCCTTTGTGTCCCCGGTGCAACTGAGGTGGAAGAGATTTGCGGTAAGACACTTCTCCAACTACACTGAGGACCTGGAAGGGTCTGATGAATCTCAAAGATAACATTCCTCCTTGGCCAAATCTCCGTAGACCTCATTGAGTTGAGACCCATATAAAGACGTGGTCACCATCCTCATACTCTAGATGTATCCGTCTCCTGTCGGCATACGACTTCTGCCTACTCTGTGCAGTCTCCATCCCCTCTTGGATGATCTAAACCTTATCTAGGGTAGCCCATACCATCTCTGGTCCCACGAGTGATGTCCCCCTGGGTTAAGTCCAGCACCAAGGGGATCTGAAAGGTCACCCGTAGAACGCCTCAAAATGTGCCATCCCTATGGTAAATTGATAGCTGTTGTTTTATGCACACACCATAAAAGGTTAGTGATCCTCCCAGCTACGACCAATGTTGAGGACAGAAGCATGTAGCATGTCCTCAAGGGTCTGAATCGTCTGCTCTGTCTAGCCATCCGTATGAGGATGGAAGGCGGTACTCAAATGAAGTTGCTTAAAAAACACACCTGCAACCCCTTCCAAAGCCAGGAGGTAATGAATTCATCACGTTCGGAGACACTCTTCGAAGGTACTCCATGTGGCCTCAAAATAAACTTCACATAGAGGCGTCCCAAGCTCTCTTCTGAGCCCTAATCTCTGATCGGTAGTAAGTAGGCCGACTCATTGAGTTGGTTGACGATCACCCAAATAGAGTCACGACCTTTGGATGTACGCAGAAGTCCTGTCACAAAACCCCTGGGATATCCCATCCCACTTCCACTCTGGCACCTCTAATGGCTGAACCAAGCATGCTGGTACCTAATGCTCTGCCTTCACTTGCTGACAAGTGAGGCACCAGGAGACAAACATTGCAACTGCTTTCTTCATTCCCAGCCACCACTGCTGTCGTCAGAGATCCTGGTACATCCTGGCCACTCTTGGATGTAATACAAGAGGGGAAGTGTGGAAATCCCACAACAATTCCTCCTGAAGAGACACTAGTACCATGGCACGTCCTCTGAAGAGGATGAAGTGCTCCCAAACATCAGAAAATCCAGAAGGTGCCTACCCTGTGGATATATGAGCATGTCTTGCATCGCAGTCAGTGTCCCCACATTGCGCCTCACTGACTCTCTGAAGAAGTGTGGGAGTGACTGTAAGAGACTTAAGAAATGATGATCTATCTCTATCCACAAAGAATATCTGCAAAGCGACCAACTGCTCTGTCGCCTCATCTAGCTGCTGTAAATCAGATCTCCTACTAAGTGCATCTACTACAATGTTCCCCGTCTCTAGAGTATAGACTATCTCGAAGTTATAGTCCTGGAGGAACTGAAGCCAACATCATTTTCTCATGTTCCAGTCCTTTTGGTAGAAGATATACCTGAGACTATTGTGATCAGAGTACCTGATAAAACGATCTCCCATCAGATAGTGTTGCCACATCTTCAAGGTGAAGACCGCTGCTTCTATCTCCTGGTTATGGGTAGCACAGTTATTCTCATTCTGTTTTAGTTATCGAGAACCATATGCCATCCCTCCTCGCTCCTGCATCAGGACACATCAGAGTCTGGTCCCTGATGCATCGTAGTAGACTACGTACCCTACGCCTTCCTCTAGAATCATCAAGATGGGGGCACTAGATAGCTTCAGCCTCAGCTTCTGAAAGCTCTTCTGGCATCTCTTTGATCACACGAAGCGTTTCCCCTTATTCTTCAATGCTGATAGTGGTGCTGCAACTCTGGAGAAATATGGCACAAATCTCTGATAGTATCTAGCCAGAAATAGAAAACTCTGTACCTCCTTCACCCTCTGGGGTATCTCCCAAGTAAGTACCACCTCAATCCTTGCATGATCCACTACAACTCTAGATTCTATGATGGCATGTCCACGAAAATAGACCTCTCAGATCCAGAACTGGCACTTTGAGAGCATACTATAAAGATTGTTCTCCCGTATTGTGTCCATTACTACCCGCAAATGGTAGGCATGCTCCTCCTCAGTAGTCAAGATGACCAGAATGTTGTCGATAAAGACTATGATGAAGCGATCATGGTACGGCTGAATGAACATGTTCCGAAGTCCCATAAACACTTCTGGAGCGTTGGTTACGCCGAATGGAATAACCCATAACTCATACTGGTCATACTGTCATCTAAATGTCGTCTTCTACACATCCCCATCTCGTACTCTGAGCTGGTGATAGGATTTTATAAGGTCTATATTCGAGAACCATAGTCCTCCCTTCAGCTGATCAAATTGGTCGTCAATCCTCGGGAGTGGGTACTTGTTCTTCACGGTCACCTGGTTCAGGTGCCGATAGTCAACACAAATTCTGAAGCTCCCATCCGCCTTCTGGGAAAACAGAATCAGGACGTCCCATGGTGAAACACTGGGCCGGTTGAATCCCTTCCCCCGCAAGTCCTCTAGCTGTACCCATAGCTCGTGAAGCTCAGTAGGAGCCATCCGATATGCTGGTGTAGATATCGGTGCAGTCCTTGGGTACGAGTCTATGTAGAAGTCCACATCTCTGTGAGGAGGTAGACCTGGAACATCATCATGGAAGACATCTGTGTACTGGTCCACCACTACAATATATTTCAGACTCTCCATATCAACATCTCCTAGGGTAAGGCTAGCCAACTGATGAGTGATCAGCTACACCCTCCTCCAGGAAAGTCCATACTGTGCTGTAAAGGCTCCCTTCTCTCCGCTGAAGTTAAACCTAGTCCAATCCGTGCGTACAAACCACACTTCACACATATCATAGTCAATCTGAGCATGGATTGAGGATTACTAGTCCCTACCCATTATGATGTCGTAAGGCCTTGATGCTGGTAATAGGAGATTCCAGCCGATGGTCTAACCTCCTAGAGTAGTCTCACAATGCCGGCACCAGTGCGTAATCGTCGAATCTGCTCTCGTAGGAGTATCTATATGTAAGGATCAAGCCAATTGCTCCATCGGAATCTCCGAGCTCTAAATAAGGTTAGTGGTAATGAATTAATGACTGGAACATGTGTCTATAAGAACTACAACTAAGGTGGGGTAGACACAAATTTTACCTTGAATAATCTCTGGAGCTCCATGATCATATGCCCCAGCTACCTGGAGCTGAGTTCTCCTCTATCCACCTACTCCCTGCGGTCAGGGTGGACCTCCTGGTGGTGGTGGCGGTAACATCTCGAATCGTCGCCCACCGCCAGCTACATGACCAGTTCCTCTACCAAATTCGCCTGCTCCCATGCGGACCACCTCGATCGAATCTTTGCCACTTCCTAAGTGGTCCTTCGACCATCTGCTGATCGTCCGTACGATGGGTCAGACAGTCACGAGCCATGTGACCCAAACCACCGTATGAGAAACACTGCCCACTCCTGGCATGTTTGGATCTGTCTGTTGTGCCCTGCACAACTGAACCTGAGTCATGAGGTCATCCACCCATAGCTCTAGTCCTCTTAGACTTATATGCCGACTGTTTGCGTCTAGTTGCAGAAGACTCTGCTACGTGATGACTTGTAGTGGGTCACGCTGCTGGTGACTACTCAGCAAGGAAACAATACACCAAGAGGGCTCTCTCTAACACCCCTGACTGTTACATGATTCTAAGTGAGATCACCAAATCCCTTATCTCCATCCCTAGTCCCTGCTCGATGGGTCAGGCCATGAAAAATGGGACCCACACCATATCAGTGGAGTAGCATGAGAGGTCTATGAACCACACTAGGAAATGAGTAACATTCATGCTGCCCTACTACAGATGAAGTTGCTCCTGAATGCGAACTGCATGAAGAGTCTCTAGGACAAACTCTGCCGAAAGGAGGCTCTTGAAGTCTTCCAAGAGAAGCGTCATCTGGTCGTGGACCTAGAGCTTCAAGCTCCACCATCTGTCTGCTACTACCTGTAGAAGGCTGGGAGCAAGAATCTCCAAGAGGTCTGATGGTGGCCCTACTAGTCCGAAAACTCTCACCATAGCCTCCAGCCAATCCTCAGCCTCCTATGGGTCCGTCTCTCCCTTGATCCTCGGTGGCCTCTGGCACTGGAACTTGTTCAACGCGCTCAAGAATTGTGCATCGTCTACTGTTGGGGCTGGTGGAATCAGTGGACCAATAAGTAATGGTTCTTTTGGTGCCTCCACTGGTACCTTTATTGGAAAAGGGCCTTGCACCGATGCCTCATCGCTCGGTGGGCTATCCATGTGTACAACTCTTGATACTCTAGCTGTTCGTCCACATGGAGGCATCCTGAAAAGAAACAGGTGTGACACGGTCAAAGTATATACCTGGTGATCTGACCTGGATGAGCTCACATAAAGAAAACTTTTGAAAAAACACACACAGTCAGTGTTTTCGTGAACTGAGTCGGAAATCAGAAGTAAGGTCCGGGTGTATGGATACGCCGGCCGCCCCACCAACCCTGGACTCCCCAAACTGAAAACCACACTAACCAGACTTAACACTATTACTTCAAAGAAAGAAAGATCAGATTCCTATGTCATGCGGTAGAACCAACTTCTATGATACCAATTTGACACGACCCGTGCCCCGGGCCCGTGACGTGACTACCCCAAGCCCACCTTCCAAAGGCTAGGGGTGGAGACTATCACTAAAGGCATATTTCTCTAAAACTGGGAAGGCATTGCATTTATAACATGTAAACACACATAGGAAGATACAAAAACAAGTAAATGGTATAATAAACAAGTGAGTACAATAAGTAAAAAGGGGCCAAAATACAAGACTAGATAGAAAGTACAAGTACAACTGAAAGATGAGTACAACAGAGGAAAAAAGAAAAATAGCTATTGGGTCATCCTCCGGGTTCCTACCTGAAGGGTAGTTACAGATCACCTCCTAAACACTCCTCATCCATCCATATACTCCGTGTACCAACACGCCCTATGGTCCACCTCCGGGTAACGTCTGGTCCTAGTACTCTCAACCTCAATCAGCGTTGTCCATCGTCTGTATTCGACACAATGAGGTGCGGGGATAACCCATGCGGGGGTGAGTATAACGAGACTCAATAGGGACCTCGTGACCCTCCAGGTCTCACAAAAAATCCAACAAGGATAAAGCCCAAAGTATGAAATCAACAGATAAACATACTTAAGTAAATTCCCATACAGATACCTAAGTTATAAAGTAATCCATCTCAATCATGTGGAAAACACAAATGTTACTGAATCAGATCAAAATAGTATTTATTATAGTGGTAAAATGTTTCGAACCCTCATCTGCTAGAGAAATACTCTTCTATTGAGTACAGTGGGCCTTCTGCCACAACCAGGCACTTCCCACTAACATTGGGCTGCTAAGGTACTCCTATTGTCGAGTACCATGGGTTTGCTGTATCACATATAGGTGCTCCCCACCATGGTTCTGCCGACATAACCAGGGGCTCCCCTCATAAACCGTAGAGGTACTACTCTTATCGAGTACCAAGGGCCTGCTGCCACAACTAGGAACTCCCCACTAGGCTAGTCGAGTCACTTCGAGTCAATCGGTCAGCAGTCTTCAAGTCTCAGCCAGCTACTAGGTTCCCACACAAATTCTCACTCGTCTCTGTAAGATCCACTCCACAAGCTAATGGTCGATGCTCCAACTACCATGAATTCCCATGAAGAAGTATCCCAAAGGTCCTCCACATCATAGGGGTCTCTACTCAACTGATGGTCTGTCAATCAGACGCCCAATCTGTGAGTTATTAGCCTTTTAGTCCTAGGTGCCTAGTTGGATTTGTGCACGATACAAACTGACCGTATGACAACTATACTCCAAACTCTCGGGGGGAGGGGGGGTATATTCAAAGGGGATGTCACGGTCCAATAATTTGAGCACCACTTATGGTTCGTCAAATGGACACCTAGTGCCAAAGATATGGCAAAAAGAAGATTAAATTGGTCGTAGTGGGCCCAGGCCCGTTCTAACCCGGTCGGGCTGACCCAGCCCGACCCCATCTGAGCCGACCCATTGGGTCTGGCTCGGCATGGATCGTTGGGCCCAACCCAGTATGCTTCGAAGGCAGTTCAGTAGGGAGGGTTCCTTGTAGGCGGCTCGGCCTGGTGGTGCAGAGCCGGTTCGGCCTGGAGCACCATGAGGGCACGGCCGGTCGGGCCGGGGGCAACGCAGCCGGGGCACAGGGGTGTGGCTGGTGGGACAGCGCGGCTGGGGCGGGCAGCGGGGAGGGTGGGGGTGGTGCGGCGCGGTGCCGGAGGGGGGGGGGGCGTGGCCGGGGTGTTTCTCGGCGCGATCGGCAGTCAGAACGCAGCGGAGGCAGCGCGGGTCGCGGTGGCCGCGGGGGGCGCGACCGTTTCCTTCATCGGGTTCATCATTGTTTTGAAGAACATCACAAAGAATAATAGTGGGGGGTCGGGCCATGTTTGTTTGTCCTGCACCCTCCACTTTTAGAGTGGTATCATTTGGATCATAATGAACATAATCGAAGAACAAGAATGGTAGATATCTTAAAAACACTAATTCCCATAATCCCTCATTAACAATATATTCCCAACCTGCGAAAAACATTTGAGGATCAACATGATAATATGTTGGTCTGCGTTCTTTTTTCAGAAGGAAAGAATCAAGGAAATAATATCATACTTAATATAAAATCCCTACCTTGTTCATTGTTCATCGACGTTGGCGTGAGAAGTCAGATGTCGATTCGTTGTAGAAGAACACATCCTACGTTGAAAGAGTCTGAGGAAGAAGGTCGAAGGAGTTCGTTCTTCGTAGTCGATGGAATTCCTTATGGGAGTTCTTCGTCAGTGGAGCATTCTTCGTTGTAGAGCGTAATCCTCCAAGTGATGGGCATCGCTTCACTTTTGCAGCGCTTCGTTTCTTGGTGATGCCATCCCAAAACCTCCTTCTAAGCTCCATATATATAAGAGAGGGGGGGCAGGTATGTAATAATCGTGGAATTTATGATGGTTCATTTATTAGTAGCCTTCCTAAATTCCAACAAAACTGTTAATTAATTTAAAAAGCGGTGAAGACAACATCAAAACAATTGATAGGGTTTAATTTTATGTCGACACATAAAATTAATTTTTAGCTTTTAATTTTATATTGACACATAAAACTATTTGATAGCATTTAATTTTTTGTTGACACATAAAATTAATTGATAGAATTTAATTTTAGTTTGACACATAAAATTAAATTTAATGCATTTAATTTTACGTTGACACATAAAATTAAATTTAGGGAGTTGAGAGGTTTCCTCACCCACCCATTATGAGGGGTAAACCTCAGGTGGTCCCCACCACCATATCTCATGGTAGGTTAAGGTGTGGTGGACCCCACTACCATAACCTCTCATGGGAGGTTAAGGTGTGGTGGTCCCCACTTCTATCATCCACATGGGTGGTTACAAAAGATAAAATAAATTAAAACATGTGTTTAGTTTATTTTATTGTTTCCATGAAAAACCCAAAAACTAACTTTCACCCTCGACCAACTACCATCAAGGTGAAAGTCTCTTTAAGCGAATACTGGAGTGGTGAGTTCAACGGTGCCCTCAGATTTCAATTCTGAGCACCGGTTCAAAATTTATAAAAACCTGCTCGAACTTTAACTAAACATACCCGAACAGAACCTCAGAAATTGATTTCGGGCACACTGATCTTCAGAATCACATGCTGTTCAATTTTTGCAGACTCGTAGAATTTCTATTTAATTAAAAAAATACATGGAAAGTCTGTGTATTTACAAGATCGTACCTTTCAATATTATATAACGAATTGGAGTTGTAGCTTATCCTTTGGAAATTCATCCAAGTCTCTCCAAAGTTCATGATGTGTTCCATGTATCACTGTTGAGAAAATACACATCTGACCCAAAGTATGTACTCTCCTATGAGGAAATTGAACTTGAATTTGATATTTCTTATTGTGAAGAGACTGTCAAAATTATTGATACAAGAGAATAAGTGTTTAGAAACCGTATGACTCGTTTGGTAAATGTTCTATGGAAAAAACTATAAGAATGAAGAGGCAAGATGGGAACCATATGAACTCATGATGAAGAACGGCCTGAATCTTTTTATTTGATAGTATTATAGAAATTTCAAGGACGAAATTATTTGAAGGAGGGAATAATGTAACACCCCAAGTTTCCATGGTACGTTTCTCTTTCAATATTCCAATAACTTCCATTGTACGCAACTTCGAGATTCTAACACACTAAGACCAATCAAACTAACTTTTATTAACAGTAAAACCCACTAATTGAAATTTTATAAATTTTATTATTCAAAAAGGACATCATTTTTGAATTCAGAATATAGAAATTAGTTTAGGGTGAATTTCTGGTATTTTTCTGTAAATATTAAATTTTTTATGATTAGTGAAAAACACAGTGTTATTGGTTAAAACTGACTTTTTATTTAAATAATTATATTCTTTATTTAAATTTATTTTACGTCAAAATAGATACATAGTTCCTATATATGTTCAATGTAATTCATTGGAGTTATTTTATAAAAAGTTTATATATATATATATAAATTTTATTTAACTTTTACCGTCTTTTACCCACCTCATAGGAGCATTTAAAAATTTGCATAAAACATAATTTTACCAATTCTGTGAGTTGAATTTCAAAAATCCAAGAGATATGGTTAATATCATTAAGTAAAATATTGTCCAATAAGATGAATATTATTTTTGGTGAAAAGTAACTTTTGACTTTTATTTACAACTGTTAAAAGTAAATAGTGTAATTAAGGGTAAAAATGATATCATAATTACCCTAACCAATGTCCTAATTCTATTGGATAAGTATAACTCAACCAAAAAAAACCTTTGGAATAAAATTTGATCCTCTTTTTTCCACTTGGTTTAGATTAGAACATTTATTGTTATTATATTTGAAGAAGAGTTAAAAGAGTTAAATCCAATGTTTAATAACAAAAACATTTTTAATATAAAGTTACACACAATATAAATTCAACTATAAATATTAATTAGAAATATAAAAATATTTCCTAGATAATGGTATTTTATTTATAAATTTTAGACATTAAATAATTTAATTGATTTATGACACAATGATGAAACAGTAATTACCTTATTAATGAAATGTTAAAATGATTGATATTATTAATGTACAAATAAATGTAAATTGAGACTTCTGATGAATTCCACTAATATTTTTGGTTAATATGATATGTTAGGATTGGTTAAGTAAATTTTATTCGAAGTGATAATGTTTTTATGGATTTCAAAAAAAATCAAATTCTAAATAGTGTCAAAATTTACATAATTGAGTTTTTATAACAAATACTATATTATTTGTTGATATAATATCCTTAAAAAATATAAGGTTCTTCCAAAGGACATAGATAAGGTTATATATATTAATAATAAAACACAATGGGTTCTCTTGGATTATTATAGTATGTTTATTATCCAAGTAATATAAAAATACAAAGAGTCATTGTAAATGTCAAACTATTAACTAAGAGGTAAATCTAAAAGATTAGGTTAACTTGATGACAAAAAACTTTATAAAACCTATTTGTTGAATGGTTTTCGACCCATTCCCACCATATCCCTGAAATAATTAATTTTTGATCAATTAGAAACTGAAAATGATTTTATTATAAAATAATATTTCAAGCTTTTCCTATAGTGATCCTTACCTCTCTTAAAAAAGGCCACTCCCCCTTCTCTTAATTTCACACCTCCAAAGCCTTTTGGCTCTGCCATAACCTACCCAAATATCCTCTAAACTATCTTACCTTCATCCTAGTGGCCATAATTTTATCATAAAGCAATCACATGGAGCCTTTTTTATTAGATCAAAAGAAAGAACCCGAAGAAGAGGTAAATATTTCATCACCTCTTTCAAGTTCTTTTCTTCTTCCACTTAATCATTCCTTGTAGATTCCATTATAAAATAATAACTCCAGTTTATTCTATATAATTTTATGTTATTAAAATGGTAGAACCATATTCATTATTCTATTCAACATAATAATGAAAAAGACATCATACGTGCGTACGTCCGATTTACCGTCTCCACGTTGTGGTGTAGTTTATTATTCAAACACTTCATTATTTTGATAGGTATAATAATGAGCATAAATGATGTAAATAATAAATATAACATGTTAATGATTATTTATATATTATATACCATCCAATTACATATGATTTAACCATCAATATAATGATATTGTCGCTCGTGCGTGCATACAAATTACTGTCTCCACGGACGCGATGAGATTCATTCCCCATCGTAATCATTCAAAAATAATTTTAATTTTATGATTAAAAATATCATCTAAGAACATAATATCATTCTGGATATGAATAAAATACATCATATCAATTAGAATCATGGATTATGTAACCGAGCATATAAAGAAAAATGTATCAGTTAACACCTGAAACGATGATACTACTAAAATATTATTAACAATGCAATACTAGATAATCATATATGACATAATATTTATGTATATAGTCCGTTTATAATTTAATAACAATTATTTAACAATTATAGAAGAGGATAACATACCCTCAACCATGGAAAATAAAATTTTAAGGGTCAATTCCTCAATCTCGTTATAATCTAAGATTGTTTATGTGTATGTTTTCACTAGGACAAATATATTATCCTTGTCCATGTTTCATAACAGTGTTTTAAAAAATGATTCTTTTTAAGGGTCTCTTTAACTAAAAAATTATTGTAATTTCTTAAAACATTTATTCTTAAAAACCTTTCTCATTAATTTCCATGTTTTCAAAATGATTTTTAGGATTCATGTATATGGACATGAATGTTTTAAAATGTTCATTCCTTTAAAAAGTTTCAAAGTGGTATGTGACACATTGATTCAAAAATATCTTTTAAATGTATTCCTTTATAAATATTATAATTTTTTAAATGATTTCATGAAAAAGGGATATTTCTCTCAAAGAGTTTTACAGATCATTTTCAACTATATCAATATCATTTACTGGTTATTTTTCCTGATCGTTGTTGATTTATTATTCTAAAAATCAACCATATTGTATATAAGGTTTTGTGAGATGTTTGAATGTGGATGTGTTATTTTTGTACCCTTCATGGTTTAGGGATAATATATTGAAATTTTGTATGGTAGTTTTAATATGAATGTTTTTGTTATGTTTATAACTTTTCATATGAGGAATGCATTGGACATAGTAAGTGATGGGTGGAGCCCGCTATAGCTCGTTGATGCATCGGTTGGTCTCATGAGACAAACTAATGTCTTGGAACAAGACTTTGAAAAAATTTTATTTGCAGTCTTGGCACATGGACTTGACTATGTAGTTATGAAGTCTGGCATTCTGCATTCCATCATTATGAATGTGGCTATTGATATTTCATGTGATTATTCTACTAGTAGAATATCCATGTAAATAAGTAAATCAAATTATGTGATTTTATCTTTTCCATATTATGATGAAGTTTATGTTTAAAAGGCTTTGGATTTTGTCTTATACATTTACTTAAATGTTTATTCTTATTTATGAATGTTTCCTCAATATTGTTATCCATACTGAGCATCTTAGCTCACCCCTTTCTATGATTCATTATTTCCAGGACGTGAAGAAGTATTTTATGGTTGACCTGCAGGGATATGAAAGGGATATAAGTGTGTTTAAAAAGGGAAAAAATGTTATTGGTGTTTTTATTTCATGATGTAATGTAAAACATATGAATGTATCTAGTACTTCCAAGGATACTAAACTGATCGGTCTTTTGAGATTTGATCCCTTGTGATCATGCCAATGTTATGTAATAAAGAACCGACCCTAGGTAACTAGGGTCGGGGCGTTACAATACATATATTAATAATTAATTTTAAAGCCTCATTTAAATATATTATATATTATACAAATTATTTACAAACACTTATCACACATGTGTTTCCATGATATAGTTTATTTTCATCATCTGATGCTAGTATTTATTGATAGTTTATTACATACACGATTCGTATTGAAATTTTATATTCTAACATATAATATAAAAGTAAATTGTAAATATATTATTCACTATATAATAATCTATATTATTTAATAAACTATTATTTCATATTTTATTATGTTAAATTCCTTAATATGGTCTGTGAAAAGGGATTTTGTGATAAACTACTTTTGACAGGTTTAACAATCAAAATTTGGTATACTAATAATCATATAAAATATAAATAACTATTTACTAGAATAATTAAATCATAATAAATATGTTATTATTTTATAATATTACTATTACATGAAATTCAATAATAATTGATTATATAAACAATATAACCACATTAATATATCTAAAAAACCAAAATGAGAGTGTGCAAAAATGATTTAATGAGAAATGATATGTTTTAATATAATGTTAATATAAATTATACAGACAAATAAATATTTAAATAATAATATTTTTCTTCTTTAAATTCATTCTTACACCCATCAATGTATGTTAGTAATAAAATAAGAAATATTACATTTGTGGATGTCATAGTTCACAAGTATAAACTATTAATAATTCAACATTTCAAGGGTTGTGATGGAGTGAATGTGTTATAAAATAACATTTCATAATTCTAATTTTGAAATATTCAAAAAAAAATCACTACTAACTTCAATCCATATTACCATCCATTAATGGTAAGGATAAAAACCATACCAAATCTCCATGGGGTGGAACTAGTCCTCATGTATACACGATCAATATGGTTTTTTTCTTGGTAGATACCAATGAGTGAATAATGGTTTCTTCCTTACTAAACTAACAAACCAAAATATTCTAAAACATTATTTAGTTATATTAGTTTGACTTGAATTATTTTGGAAGAGGTATATTATGAAGAAATTATTGTGGAGAAAGAAATACACATGTTGAGAATATAGTATTTCTCATAGAATATTTTTTGAATAGAGGCCTTAGGCTAATTAATTGAGAAAATGGTGTTTCAAATTGATGTATATCTATTGGAGGACAATAATGGAATAATTTTAGGATTATTTTTTGAATGGTATGAATATGATGAAGTGGTGTAAGTGATCCCCATTAATATCTGAGGAGATGGGTATGTTTTGAAGTAAAAATTAATTTTCAATAATGGTATGCCATAAATGAATTGTCAAAGGGAAAAATGATTAAAATAATTGACGAAAGGTGGTTATTTGAATCGCCTATAATTCCAAAACATGAAGGGATGTTTTTAAAAGTATTGTATTCTTTAATAATTATTGAATCACTTTTTACCCATTTTTACATTTATTATGATAACTAATGATAAAAAAATTGAAATTTATTATTAACGACATAAATTAAAATTTTATTTATTGATAAATATCATCATTATTATTTAAAATAATCAATTAAATTTATTAGATAACTTTTTTGGGTCTTAGAAATCATATTTTCATAATTAACACAAATGACACAAAAAATTACATTAAAAAGAACAGTTTTTATGATTACAATTTATGAGCACGTAAAAGTTATAAACGTTATTAATTTAAATTACATAAATTGGTTTATTATAAGAGAAATAAATAGTTTTGGGTTTGAAAAAAATAAAACATAAATTTTATCTAAAAAAAATTTAATTTAAAAAAAATGATGATATTTTTAAAAATTACAATGAAGTGTTTATAACACCCAAATATTATAAAATAAGTGCATTATGTTTAATAGCATATTAAACATGAAATATTAAGAATAATTGACCAGTAAAATATATAAATGTCATATAATATCACTAAAATTGGAATTTATGAATAATATTAACGAATTTTTGGATTATTTTTATAGATATGTCTTAATAAATATAATTTATTGAAAAATATTATGTAAATATCATCAAATATTTAGAGAAGTAATTTTTTTCTTCAGATATACATTTTCCTCAGACATAAATTTTATTGTTTTTCACAAAAAATAACATAAATAAATTTATAAAATATTAGAAATTATAATTAATTAAATGAAATTCATTTTTAAAACAAGAATATCAAAATTTAAACAGCGTATCACTTTGGTATTTTTAAAAAAAACATTGATTTTTAGTGAATTTGAGAAATACATATATTTGTAAAATTGTGATTTCATTATAATAAATTAATAATATTATAATGTCACATTAAAATTTGATTTTTATTTAAAATAACAGAATTATTATTTATTTTTATTTGATCCACTTAATTAAATTTTATTCATCTTTATATTAAAATTTAGTATAAGAATATTATTGGGTTAATTTATTTTTCTAAAAACAGTTTTTAAGTGTACAATGTGTCTCTATATTAATGAATTAAAATAACCATAATGAGAAATTAATCAAATGAAATAAAGATATTATATAAATAATAATTTTTTTTATTTTTACAATTATTATTATTATTAGACGTTGAGTTAATATAAAATCATATTTTTCTTTGAAATATAGTTTAGAAAACCCGCCTTTTATCACATTTGGGGGTTTAATTATAAATTAAAATTTTCTTATTCTAGGTTTTTAATTTAATAAAATGAATTAAATAATTTACAAAATAATAAGATATATTATAAAATAATTGAAAATAAATTTTTTACCATATTAAATAGTGAAAAAATAAAAATATATTTCTGCAGAATGGTGAAAACGGGTTAAAAAGGTGTCAAACTAAAAATATTATGATCCAAATGACCTACAAAATTGACTAAAATATATATTTTTAAAATATTTAGATCATGTAATATCTAATTATTTATAATGGTCTATTTTTTATCCATTTTTAATGTGAAAATATTGGGTATTCCTTTTTCATTCTGACAAATCATATGTGTGCCACTTACCTTACTAATAAAAGGTCACCCACTCTTCTCTCCTATTCACACCATATAAACCATTTTTCAAAGAAAATACATAACCAAATTCCTTCAAAATTTACTACACCACAACCTTGAATCATTTTTTATCAAAATACATCCTAATAATAAATCTTTTGGTGCTAAACTAAGGTGGTTGTCTGAAGAAGAGGTATTGTGCCTAACAATTTTTTTCTATTATTTCGTCATCAAAATCAATAAAATATTATTCAATTGTGATTATATAAAAACACTAAAATATAGAATATTTATTTATTTTATTTTGTTAATGTAATAACCTAAATCAATAGCCGCTTCTATAAAATGGGATATTAAATCATCATTTGGGTGTATGGTGAACTACCGCCTTGTAAAATGAAGTCATTTTTCCCATAATAAACAGAAAAAAATATTATATTGATAGATTTAAATTATATAAATTATATTTTTATCATATTAATTATTATTTAGATAAAATATAATATAAAAAATTATTACATTTTATTTATTGGGTGATATTATAATGTCGCTTGTCTATACGGTGGACTAGAACCTCGCCAAGAGATGTGATTCTTTTTTAACAAACTCACTAAATTAATGGTTATCAGGATAATATAAATTAATATATTAGATATAAAATCAAAATTTATGATATTAATGACATAATAAGGATTCATAAAACATAAAATATCATTTTCTCTTTTACACTAAAAGGTGATATTGTCGTTTGTGTGTATTTGTAGACTACCTCCTCCGAAATGCGATGCAGATCTTTTTTCATCACTAAATAACACAAATGATATATATAAATATATTTAAGAAAATAATATGGTATGAATATATATTTATCATTATGTAAAAATAAAAAAATCAATAAATACTTTCTATAATTGTCATTAAAAATTGGAAATGTAATTCACACTTCTATAAGACCTACCATCTCCATGATTTTAACATAGTTCATTTTTCATAAACAAATTTAGTGATTCATTTTAGAAGTATATTGGATTTATAAATATGATAATTATTTATTTATTATTATTATGGATATGATTGAACAATTACCACTTAAACCATGGTCAACACATTGAATCCCTTTTGAAGCAATGAACTAAATGTTCTCAGAATACCCATCATGGACATAACTAATTTAGTATATAAAAATGTAAATAAAATTAATAATATACATTATATAAGTATAATATATTATAACTTTATGTGTTTATTATGAAATAAAATAAATGAATTTATTATTATTTAGGATTTAATGGAATAAATTGGAATGTTTGGTCATTAGTTAAGTGTTATCTCGTGTGAAATTCTATTTCAATGAGACATTTTCCATATTCAGCAGATGTTATTATTTTTTGGTGTATATAATTCTTATTATACATGTAATAAAATAATTATTTCATATGATGGGGTATTAAATATTTCTATTTGAATTATTTTATTCCAGGGGAATTGAATTGAAATTTACCAAGTGGTAAATAATTTCTTAACTCAATTTATTTTAATTAGGTTAAAATACATCATAATTGAAATTCATATTGAAGGATAATGTGGTTAATAAATTTTAATTGAATTGTGTTTTATTCCCACTAGTTTTATGTTTTTTTACTTTTTATACACATATTTGATTCATTTATAAGTTATTAAATTCAATTATATTTTTTATGTTATATTCATCCCAAATTTTAACCCATTAAGACATTATGATATAAAATTATATTCATTTTTAGGTTTATATACATTCATTTGACATGTTATATCACGAACCCCTTTATTTTCATGAAATTTAACTTATACTTTTACGTTATTCATTCATGTGTCAACAAATTGATGATTTACCAAAGTACAAAAGATAATATGTTTCAATCTTTAATATTTCAGTTTTTTTATGTTCAATTTAATTTTAGAAGAAATCATATGATCTAATTTTATTAAACAACATTTAATTTTTCTCAAATTGTTATGAATGTGATAACCATGTTTTATTTACATTTATTCCCTTATATATTAAATATACATCAATAAATGTGTTATAAAGTGATGCATATAATATATCATTCTCTTTTATATCCTTGTTTTATAAATTTTTTTCAAAATTTTGTCTTTGTAAAACTAAATCATATCCTAAATCCATTTTATATTATATTTTTTCATTAAAAATGTGTTCAAAATTAATTTAATTAATGATTTCAAATAGATTACTTTTCAATCCATTTATCAAAATGTTCTTTTCAAATAATGTTCACTTGAATATTTTATGATAATAACATACTTTCCTATATTCATTTAAATTATTTTAATTGATGTATAAATTATATTATTAAAATAATTTTGTCAAATAAATTATTTTTCAAATTATTTTTTTGTTTTTTTGTTTTTATAATATATTATCAAAATTTAATGGATATTTTCCTACAAAATATTTTAAACGAGATATTAGTGGTATTTCAAACAATAAATGTCAAAACACTTATTTTTACAAATGATTCATTATGGATATTTTGTAATGATTCCACACTCATTATTTATTTAGATGTATTAATCTTTTTAATGAGA
The DNA here is from genome assembly GCA_963277665.1 of Viscum album. Taxonomy (NCBI): domain Eukaryota; kingdom Viridiplantae; phylum Streptophyta; class Magnoliopsida; order Santalales; family Viscaceae; genus Viscum; species Viscum album. Next base: position 327,342,992 of record OY728156.1, read on the forward strand.
TTTTTTAATTATTCTATTTCCTTTCAACATGTTATTCATGCTTCAAATAGATTGTTATGGAACCTATTTTTTCGATCGGTGGTTTATGGTTCAAAGATATTTTTATAGACCCATTTTTCATCCATCAATCAATCATGTTTCAATGATATTTGTATGGTACCTCTTTGTCTTCCATTGTTAAATCTTGTTTCAATGATATTTTTGTGGAAATTATTTATTTTCCATGCGTTAATTAATTTATAAAAAGAATTATAATTGTTAATTGTATTTTTATGTAGAAATTTAATCTTTATGTACATTATTTTTGTTCATAAATATTTTTATATGATCTTTCCACCAAAATAGCATTAGGTGAGCCTGATGTAGATTATACGGCATGTTCAACCAGATAGTGCAGTGTGAGCCTGATATATTTTATGTGATTGGTGAACCTAGATAGTGCTCTAATTAATAGAGTAATGTTACTTATCTTAGAAAAAACAATGAAGGAGTTTCTCAAGGGTTTATAATATGGATTTAACTAGACTCTAGAAATTTATACCATGGTATTAAAATGGGTTTCCAAGATGATGTTCCAAGATACCAACATGTTTTTATGCTTATTATAGTTTATAAATGTTTCGTTATATCCTAATTGATATCAAATGGATTTTTGTTATTAAATAAGATTAATACTTCCATTTTTATATAAAAACCCATGATTTTATGTTTTCAAACATAGGTATTGATTGTTATGAATATTCTTATGTTATACTTATGAATTTAGATTATGAAATTGAACCCTTACACTAATATTATTATCATTGATGGTATTCAATTGTTAATTTATATGTGTATACTTACTGAGAATTTGGGTTCACCATCCTTATAATTCATTTTCCACAGGTTCTCAAGATTGATGTTTAACAAATTATTTATATTAATGTTTCATATAGATAATGATAATGTATTAATCTGAAATCTGAAATGCTATGTTCATGGGGAGAAACACTCATTTAAATACATGGGTAATGTCTTTTTAATTTTTTTCCTAACTCACTATAACTATTATCCTAAAAGGTTATAGAATATTTAAGTTAATCCAATGTAAAATTTTGATGTTTTTGTTATGGATAACCATAATTATCTCACATTCATCTATATCAATGATAGAAATTTTAATGTTAATGATTTTTTCACTATATCAAATAGTGTTAATTCATGGATTTTATAATGTAACCTATGTTCTAAATATAAATAATATTATTTAAATGTTCATAATAAGATTATTAATTCATAATTTTACCCCTAAAGTATATCTATAATAAATTAAAAGTTTAAATTTGTTTCAATGTTTTTTTATAGTGATAACATTAAAAAATTTATAATATTAGTAAATAAAATTATTTTTCATTTTTCACAATAATATCAATTATTTTATAAAAATATCAAAAATACTCTTTGGTTATTATTTAAAATATTCATCCAATAATGATTTCAATTTATTAAAATTTAAATTATATCAATTATAAATTTATTCTTTAACAAAAAATTATATATAAATAGTTGAATAATTTTAACAAGAACTAACCATTGAAACCATTATGTGTTTATATTTATTATTTTTAGAGAATTTTTCAATATATAATTTCATTGGTAATTTATTTAATATTAATAAATTTTAATAATATTGTGCATCTAATTTGTCACTGATCATTTTGGTTTAGTTTTTAATGTAATGAAATATTTCTAACACATTTTATTTTTGTAATGGAAATATATATAACATCATATTAGGGAATTACATTCTCCCTAATTAAATAAAATGTGTCCAATCAATTTTAATTATCACATCCTAGTGAAAATAGTTACATGTATCTAAAAGATAGACATGAATCATGTTTTAATTTTTAGAGATGTATCTATATCTTGTAAATCTAGGAAACACATTTTTTTGTCATTTTAGGCATATATTATGATTCTCAACCATTTATTCAAAATATTCATCGATATATAACTATTAGATCTTTATAAGGATATTTCATCTAATAGATCATTTTGACAATACATTTCATGAAATACTAAATATAAAATAATTATTATTATATCCCATAAAATTATTAAAAATGATAATATGACTAGGAAATATAAATCTGATGATGTTTTATCTGATGGAAACATTATTTCAATCTAGGAATAATTTATTCCAACTGTGAAGTAATTATGTTAACTATAACTGTACCATTACTGTCGTCTTACATTACATAATCAAGAATTTAGTCAATAAACTAATTCTTTTAATGATTAGGAACTTTATAAGTTTTGATATTTTTAGAATTGGTACATAATACATTCATAACATTATAAATTAATATTGAGTGGATAACATAAAAACAACATTCCTTTCTTGCAAAATATATTATATTCAAAGAAGACATTGTTTCATTAAAAATTATTCATAACATTTAACACGAATTAATTCATTGTCTTAAAAATCATTATGACCAATGAAAATCATTCAAAAACCTGGGATTAAAAAAAATCTCAGAAAGGGATATAAAAAGATGGAATGAAAACATCAGTCCCTGAATAGTTGCAACATATGAAATCATTTTAAAAAAATACGTGTGACCCATATAAAATAACTTTTTAAAACATGATATTTCCATGATATTTACACAAACCAAAGATAACACAAATATAAACATAATGGTGTCTTGGGGAGTTACTAACATAATCTTTTAACCCTCTTATCTGCATAATAATTTGAAACCCTTAGAGATACCTTATAATATGTGCAACCATAGTAGTTACACTTTGAGTAAACATACTGCAGACCTCCAACATACTCATAAAAAATTCATTGGAGGGAGATATAGGTCCCACCCTTCATCATATAAATTTACCATGATCCTGAAAAACTAACATAAAACACAAATATTTGCATAAAAATTTATTTTGAAATGCTAAAACATAATTTTAAAAGCGGATTATAAAATAAAATCCCCTAAAAAATATCATATAATTGAATTGAGGCATAATAGAGTGGGTGGAGTATGTATAAAATATACATACACATAATTAATGATGTAGAATGTCAAGCCAAAGAATGAAAATCGCGTTATTAATTCTCTTACCTCAGGTTTGTCTTAATTAAACCTTTTTTAATCCTACATTATAATGTTTTGTAGAGTTTTATTAATATCTTATTAAAACATATTCATATTTATAATATCATATATGATCATTTCATTACATTATCTCACCCTTTAACTGTAAGTAGTTTGTTCCTTCCATTTTTTTCGGTTCACCCTTTACATGATTTCCATGGCCGATTTGTATTTGATTTTCGGGTTGCATAGAAATGAAATTCAATATGTGGAATGAAATGGTCTTAATATGTTTTCAGAATATTTAATAGTTCCATAAATTATTTTTCTATCATAACTTTTTACATATAATTAGACAAAACATTAATGATTTTTGTTTAGTTCATTTTTTGCGATACCTCGATAATCATGAAGATGATTCATTATATAACAAAATTTCATGTATAGATGTTTCTTACAGAACATAAAGTAGGTTAAAAAATATAGTTTAAATTATTTATCATTTATTAAAAGGATTTTATGATAATATTTGAATAATTAATGGATATTGCAAACACATCATCAATGATTCTGGAAAATTAGCAGATCATAGATGATGTTTTTATTTTTAGAACAGGTGGAAGAGGATAGAAAGGAAGATGACAAATCATTTACATGAACATGAAAAAATAGAAATTATAATATTCTTGATATTTAATACCACCTGGAATACGTGTATGGTAATAGAGTATAAGAAGAGAAAAGAATTGGAAAGAAAACACCTTAAAAAGGAATCATACTCTTACCACATGATCTCTCCTCCTTGAGATCATCATTAAGGAATTTTCATTTGAGATTTTTGTGAGACCAGTAGGTATTGGACACCGGGAAGATCCTTTTATAGGGTATTTGGCCAAACATTGACAATTCCCAAGGCTTAGGAGGTTTGAAAATAATAGGGCAATGAGGGTGATATTTATAGTGGAGGAGAGGAGGGATATTACATTATTTTAATCATTAGTTTATTTTTTTAATCCATTGAAAATCCTAGATTAATGTGACCATAAATATAGTTATGTTAATGTGTGTTAGAAAAAATTTGGATTACATGAGAAATGATGTAAAAAATAGTGAATTTAACTGATAATTTGAATATGTGGTATTTTTTTGAACTTCACTATTCTTCAAAAATTCAAGAATTTCAGAAAACTCTCAAAAATTTACCCTAACCATTTTCTAACATTAATAATTCTAAAATGATATCAATTTTTTGAAAATAATTTTCTAAATATTATTCATTTCATTTTTGAATAATATCATGATTTATTAAAAAATAACAATTTTAAATCTATAACTAATTTTTAACACCATTAAAAATTAATCAACATCTCATGATAATATAACCATATGAAAATAAAAAAATAATATGATTCACTATTGATAAGGGTCATGTTATTATTTATATTACAATTCATAAACATATGTTACTATTCACCAAAAAACATGTTGGTTCTGTCAGACTTCAAATAAATTTCTAATCACAACCATAATTGATTGTTTTTTGAAATTAAATTCAAAGAAGTTTAAATTTTTTGTTTAAAGACTAGTTATAACTATGCACCTAAAAAATGTTTATTGCATTTCAATATGTTTTAAAAAAATATGGGGTTTTACATTACCCCCACCTTCTGTGAATCACATCGTGTCAATTGTTTTTAATGAAGCGAGGGTACAATTTCTAAATTATAGTTTTAGATTCCCATGTTGATTATTCAACCACGTAATTTCTACACAAAAGCATTACCTAGTGGATTTTCATATTCTTCAATACATGTTCTCTATGATCAAAAATCTATGCCAATTTATTTTCATTAGATAGGTTCTCTTCCAGCTGAACTGCTTCTGGGATCAAAACATGAGTTGAATCTGCCACATAATTTCTGAACATTGAAACATGGAATACATTGTGTACCTGAGATAAAATCGGTGGAAAATATATTCAATATGCGGCTGGTCCAACTTTCTCCATGATTTCACAAGGTTTATTGAATTGTGGACATTGATTTTCTTTCTTACCAAAATGAATAACACTTTTCCATGGAGAGATTCTTACGAAAACATGGTCACATACCTCAAAATAAAGTCATTTACTCTTATTGTCTGCATAAAATTTTTACATCTCTATATTTTCCTCACGTGTTGCTAAATTGTCTTCACATTCTCAGCCAATTCCTCTACTAATTCATGTCCCATTAACATCATTTCCCCGACATCATCCCAAAAAGATGGTGTTGTACACCACTTAACATATAATGAATTGAAAGTTGTCATATATATACTAGAATACAAACTGTTATTATAATAAAACTCAACTAAAAATAGTTGTTTATCCAAACTTCCATAGTATTCCATTGAACAAGATCAGATCATATCATCCAAACTTGGAATCCGTCATTCTGACTGCCCATCTGATTGAGGATAAAAAGTTGTACTAAAATTTAATTGTATTCATAACAACATATGATGTCCCTTCCAAAATTTTAAATTTAACCTGGGATCCTGGGACGATACAATAGAAAGAAGAACTACATGTAACCTAACTATCACTTTTTGGTATAATCTAGAAAGTTGATCCCAATACAATGAATTTAGAAAAGATAGAAAATGTGCATATTATGTCAGCCGATCAGCAATAACAAAAATCACAATGTTACCTCAAGAAGTCTTAGGTAGTCCCTCCACGAATTCCATGGATATATTCTCCCATTTCCACTCTATCACGAATAGTGGTTGAACCATCCCCTTCGGTAACTGCAGTTGTACTTTAACATGTTCACATGACAAACATTCATTGAAAAATATTCAATATATCTTTTCATTCCATCCCACTAATAATTATCCTGATGGTTTCTGTACATCTTAGTACTACCATGATGAATTGAAAATGGTGAAGTATGAGCTTCATAGAACAAATATTTATTAGACTCGGTTTCACACAGCACACACAACATTTTACTGAATATTAACACACAATCTTTATCATGTTTATATATTATAATGTTACATGTTTTTAACATTCTACCATTTCATGTAGCTCATGGTCTCCCTTCTGCGAATTATTAATTATATCTGAAAACAATGACTGCTCTAGAACCTGAAATAGAACATAGGTAATTCCTATACCAACAAATTCTAAGTTAAAATTTATCTAATAAATATTCAAGGGATCATATTCCAAATTTGACACAGTCAATGATTCAATATATTTTCCACTGAAGTCAACATTGAATTTGATGGATTTTCCTAGATGGTAATTGATCATTCAATCATAATCCTTTATCTATTCAATCCTTGTTCTATGCCTCATTTTTAATTCCCTCTGAGTAAATATATACTTCAAATTTTTATGGTCAGTATATATATGACATTTGGCTATGTTTAAATGATGGATCCAAATTCACAAAATATAAACCATAGTTTCTAGTTCAGAATGATGTGTGGGATAATTTAACTCTTAATGTTTTAGTTTTCATTAAGCATACAAAATTACGTAATCCTTCTACATCCAAAAAAACCATGTCCCTTCATTGAAGAATCATCGTAGCTAAAAAACTCACCAATTTGTGAAGGCAATGGAAAAACTAGAGCATTCAATAATCTCTTTTTTAGTCCCCAAAACAAACATCAAATTTTTCTATCCAAATAAATTTAACCCCTTTTATCTTTGACATACTTAGTAGGCTAGATAACCATGAATTGTTTTTAACAAATCATCGGTAATAACCTACTAATATAATAAAACTATGTATCTTTGTAACATTTTTAGGTCTATGCCATTCATCCACAAGAGTTTTTATTGTAGGATAAATTTTCATTCCATCCATATTTACAATGTTCACAAGAAAACAAATATGTTGTAATAAAAAATGAATCTTGCTTAATTTATCTTATAGTTTCATTTCCATTAAGGTTTTCAAAACATTCCTTATATGTTTTTCATGCTCCTCTTTATTATTAGAAAACAACATAATGACATCAATAATAAAACCCAAAATATATCAAAGAACTGGTGAAATATTCAATTCATAAGATACATGAAAATAGTAGGTGCATTAGGTAACCCAAACGGCATAATAAAAAATTCATAATGCCCATATCTAACATGAAAATCTATTTTCGGGATGTCATCCTACTTCAACATTAGTTGATGGTATCTAGATCTAATTTCAATCTTGGAAAGTACAAATCTCTATGGAGATGATAAAAAAAGTCATCAATATGGGGAAAGGGTTACATGTTTTTAATAGTAATGTTATTCAAGGCTCTATAATCAATGAAAAGTCTCTTGGAACAATATTTATTTTTCACAAACAATACTAGAGCACCCCACGGTGAAGTTCTAGGTCGAATGAATCCCCTATCAAGAATCTCCTGCAGTTGATTATTCAATTAAATAAGATTCATTTGAGTAATTTGATATGGGGTCTTTGATATTGGCTTAGAATCAGGAACTAAGTCAATTATGAATTTTACTTCTTGATCAGGTATGACACCAGGTAACTGATCAGAAAAAACATCAAGGTATTCATTTACCACTGGAACATCATTAATCTGAAAAGTTCACTACTTTTAAATAATATGAGAACGATAAATTTCATCTCCATATTTCTATAGTTTCATGGATTCATTATATTTTATCAATTTTATGGGTTTATTCTTAAATAAAATCTGAAAATATTTCTGAAAAACAATTTATTTAGTTCTACATCCAATATTAGCATGATAAACAGAAAGTTAATCCATTTCCATAATTAAATCAATCTCATCTATGGGGAAAACAACTAGGTTTTAAATTCATGTTTTTCTAGAGAAAACAATAGAAAGATTATTATAATTCCTCATTGCTATAATATTTTTCCATGGTGTTTTAAAAATATGTTAGGGCCTTATTTATTGAGGTGATATTTTTTTACTATAAAATTCCTCATAAATAAAGAAATGTGAAGGACCCATATATAACAAAACATTAGAATAATTTGAGTAAAAAACAACGTACATGATTCAACTTCCTTGGATAAGCCGATGTCTGCTGACGTAGTCACAAAGGATCTCACTACATCTTTCAACTTATATTCTGGATTCTTTTCATCATTCTAATCTCCGTTTGGGTAGGTATTTTCATAATGACCCATAATTCCACATTTAAAACACTTAATTGTTTTCTTATCAGGATTACTCTTAGGATCAATTTCATTAAAATATCAAACCATATTTCCACACTTACCACATTGAAAACACTTCCCAGTTTTTGGAAGTCATTCCCCAAGGTGCTTTTTTCCACACTTTTCACAAACTCTAAACTGGAATTTCTTTCTATCAGATTTCTTTTGTTGATTATTACCCACGGAATGTCATCTGGACTTCTTCAGATCGTTATTCTCAAAGTGTACATGATCATTAACAAAACTTATATCTACCCTTTCAGATCAATAGAAATGTTTCTCGTAACTTTTGAATTCATGGGAGGCCAATTCCCTTCGATACCTCAGTCTCAATCCTGAGTAAAAGTGGTTGATTTTGATATCATGATCCAGAATATGATTTGGAGCATACATCACTGGTCGAGTGAAGTTTATTTCATACACAGCCATGAAATCATCAAAATTTTTCTTCAATTAAAATAATTTCTTCTCCACCCTATGTCACACCACCTTATCAGAATACTTTTGATGAGATGATTTTCAAATTCATCCCATTCCAAAAAATCAATCTTTTATCTATCCCTGATATTCTTGAACATTGACCGACACTGATTATATTCACCTTCAATATGAGAAATGGAAAGGCGTACATTTTAATTATCTGATAAACACATAACATCAAATATATTTTCAAGGGCCTTAGTCAATATTTCATCTAAAACTAACTTAGAAGATTCATTGAAAGTTAAAGGGATTTGTCTCATAAAATGTTCCATCATAATCTTGTTCCATTATGTTACATCGGGTTGTTTTTATTCATGAATGCCACCACCATTTATTTCCTTCATTTACTTATCCATTAATATCACAAACTTCATGGTTTCAATCCCTACCATTCTCGGCTACAAATTTGGAATGATATTATTCTGTTTGTACCTCTCCTCTTTAGCTTCCCTGTTTCTTCTATGGAAAACCATTCTAAACAAACAAATCATTGTCGAAGGAACATGGTAATAGTTAAATGTTATAACTTTTAAAATTTACCATAAAATTAAATACATTTATGGTATTATATTAACATCATCCTAACAACTAATTTTATTTAAACCATCTTCTAATAAAAATTGTAAGAACTCGGTATTATTAAATTACATGATCTTGAATTTAGTCAAGAAATCATGTCTTTTCACATTGAGGATCTAATAAAATATATAGATTTTGATAATTTTGACATAATACATTCATAATATTCCTCATTAATATATAGTGGATAGTATAAAAATATTATTCATTCCTTTAAAAACATCAAACGTTTCAAATAAAATATGATTTCTTTGAAAAATATTCATAACAATTAACTTTGTCTTCATTCATTGTTTTACACATCCTTATAAACTATGGAAATAATTTAAAAACATGGTATGGGAACAAAAATCATCGAAATGGATATAAAAATAAGGAAAGAAAACATTAGTACATGAATAATTTTAACGAATGAAATCATTTTCAGGAATACATACTTTTTACGTATGTAAACATACATTTTGAAACCTGAGATTTCCATGATATTTCCCCAAAATATATAAAACAAAAATTGATCTTAAAAGTATTTTGTGGAATTAAATACAAAATCTGGTAAACCACTCAACTTCCTTATAATTCATGACCCTCACGGCTACCTCACAATTTTTGTGTCCAATGCAGTTAGACATGGAGTAACCATACTGCCATAATTAAACATACACATACCCAATTTATTGGAGAGATATATAGGTACAAAACATAATCATAAAAAATTTCTATGAAACATAATACAAGCATACAATATGAATAATTTCATAAAAACATTTCTTTTCAATTTGTAAAACAGAATCTTAAAAGGCGATTTTAAAAGAAAAAATACCCTTACAAATATAACATAATTGTATCAAGACTTAATTGAGTATAAGGAGTATGTATATCAATTATAAATAAAAATTATTAATGATATTATAAAAAAATTAATGTCACAGTCAATTTTTACACCACATAAATAATGAATTAGAATGATAACCTGATGAATGTACATAGGGTTTTGAATTCGGTTTACTCTGGTATGACATACTTCAAACATGTTTAAGCCTCATGTATAATAGTTAAATAAGTTTTATTAATATCTTACAGAAAAATGTTAATCTTTATAATATCTTATATTTTCATTTCATTGCATCATTTTACCCTTTAATTCATAGTATTTTGTTCCTTCTATTGTTTTCGGTGTGTTATTTACATGGTTTCCATGGCTGGTTTGTATTTGATTTTATAGTTATAAGGAAATGAAATTGTATAAGTGGAATTAAATGGTATTAATATGTTTCTAGAATATATAATTATACCATAAATAATTCCTTCATTATATATGATGATGGATAATTAGATAATACATTAATGATATTTGTTTAGATCATTTTGGGAAATTCCTCGACAATCATGAACTTGTTTCATTGTACAATTAAATGTCATGAATATATGTTCCTTAAAGAATGTTAAATATGTTAAAAAATACATATTATATTATTTTTCAACCATTTTAGTTGTTTTATGATCATATTTGATGGATTTAATTGATATTGAAAACACATCATCCATAATTTTTGTAAATTGCCACATCGTGGATGATGTTTTTATTTTTAGAACAACATGGAGAGGGGAGGAAGGAAGATGATAAATAATCTTCATGGAAAAAGATAAAATATAGAATATATATGATTCTAGATATTTCATAAATCCTTGATAATTGGAGGGTAATATAGTATAAGAATTGAAATTAATTGGAATGAAAACACTTGAAAAATAAAGAGGATTCTTACCGCTTGATCTTATCATCTTGAGATCCTCCTTAAGGCCTTTTATTTTGGACTTTTAGTGAGTCCAGTTGGTCTTGGATGTAGGTAAGAGCCTTGGGTAGGGGAATTTTTAGATATTTGACAATTCTCATGGCTTACTATGTGTGAGGGGAAGTGGGGAATGAGGGTGGTATGTATAGTGGATGAGAGGAGGGATATTACATTATTTTAATCCTTACTTTAATATAATTTTTAATATTATGAATAGTCATGATTCTGGTTACCCCAAAGAGTAATAAGTGCATGTGAGTTTGAACCACGCGGGATTACATCACTAATGATGTCCAAAATAGTGTATTTAACTGATAAATTGAATATACAGTAATATATTGTATTTCACAGTTCATCATAAATGCACGAATTTTAAAAAAACAGAAAAATTCACCCAATCCATTTTTAGTTGAGTAGAAATCAATAATGAACTCCATTTTTGAAATAATTTCAAAATTATTAATAAGTTAATGATAAAATAAAACAATAATTTTTTCAAGAATAATAATTTTAAATATATAACTCAGTTTTTTACACATTGACAAATTAATCAACATATCATTATCTTATAACCACCGGATAATAAAACAATAATATGATTTACTATTCATAAGGATTTATTAATATTCATATAAAATTTCATAAGGGTATATTACAATTCACCAGAAAACAATTTGGTGTTATCAAACTCTAAATAACTTACTGATCATAACTGTATATGACGCTTTTTTGAAATTGAAATCATAGAAGTTGAAAATTTATGTTTAAAGTATTTTAATAAATATCTACTTATAAAATATTTAATTCACTTCATTTTAGTTTTTAATATTGGGGGTGTTACAAAAATTCCTTCAGTTTAACCTCTATTGTATATGTCCACTTTTATACAGTGTTCTTTAGCTTAATGAGTTTAACATTCGTCATAATAGTTTGTAAAAAGTATTTGATTTACCAATTAATATCCCATAGGATTTTCAATAAAAGTGTGCATTTTTGGGCAAACTAATAATTCACTGAGTAATGTTGGATTAAATATTCATAAAAAAGTATTAAGGGTGATTTCCCCATAGTGGATCTATGATTAATATTCATCAACATACAAGTTTCCAAATATGGGTGTTGTCTCTAGAAAAACAATATATTAATAATATATCCTTAATTAAAGAAGTTTTCCGAATAATATTTCATATCCTTAGGGTTTTATCTAATTATCCTTTATCTTAGTTCCCAAATATAATTCATTTCTCCATGAAAATAACTAACATATGCTCTAATATGAATTATATCACACCATGCATGTACACCCCTGTGTGGTGCTAAAAATCATAAAAAATTAAGCTTGATATTAGGTGAGATGAACTGAGATAAACATATATTTATTTCAATAAATTAATCATTATATATCACACTAATACTATAATCATTTGAATATAAATGATTAATATAATTAATGACTAGCTATAAATGAAAATAATTTAACAACACTTTTTATTTTTCTTATTAATTGGTCTATACTATACTACATTGTAGATTTTTCATAAGTGATACACATCTTCATAACCTAGGATATGGAAACTAAAGAAATCAGCAAGATCAAATGATTAGTGATTGAAAACTCATTAACATGTCATCTAGGATTATATCATAAGAATGGGGTAAACCATAGATAATTGAAAAATATATATTACTAAATTTTACATATAATAATAACTATTTTCAACAATCCATGATGACAATATATGTAACTTAAAATGTAACTATTTATACTATATAATTTGAGTTTAGAAAATTTAGATAATAAATTTTATTCATGGACTATATACATACCAATAAATCTATATCATGTAATTAAAAGATGCATAAAATTAATGTATTCCAATAATATATGTTTACAAATAAAAACGTTATAGACCACGAATCGGTAATTGTTTCCTATTAAGAGGTGGAGCATGAAACACATTCCTAATGTGGAAAATGCATCACTACCTGATTTTTCTGAAAATATTTTACTAGGAATCACTAACAGATTCCATTAACATAGTGGAGTAGTATTCAATTAGTTATTACCATATAATAGTGGAACATGTTCGAATAACTGATTCCTATAGTGTAGAAGCATTAATAACTGATTCGGATAAGTATAACACGAGATATGAATAATTCGCCAAATAATTAGAGAGAAATATAGGACCTAAAACATTATAATAATATTTATACATACCCATATCTTCTATTAGAATATAGAAACATTCATGAATTATAAATCACGAAATTAACCCATGTAAAAGAGAAGAGATTCATTAAAATATTTCTTAGACATTTTATAAGACATCTCAAAAATGAAAATGTATTGTGTATTTAAATTATTCTCACTTTACATAAGGATCATTTATAATGTACCTATAAATGTAAAATGACCTTTTATGTTATTTAAATAAATATCATGAATAATATGATGTCCCTATTAAAAGGATTTACTGCTATTTATGATGTTTTATTTAAAATGAAATACCAAAGCATAATAAAATATTAAAAATTATATTCAAAAACCATTGAACTCAGTTTTCATAAATTAATTTTTATAACAGATTGATGTTATAAAAAAATATTGTTTGAGATGATATAAAAAATCTAAATATTTGAATCTTATGAAAAAACAAACCCCATTAAAATCTATTTTAAAATCATTGATCCCTTTAAAAAATGATCAATTTAGGAAATTATAAGAGCATCTCCTTTCCTTTTAATTTTTTTTTATAAATTTAAAAGAATTTTGGAGTACATTTTTAAACAATTATTTTGATCTGTGAGATGAATATTTCTCACACTATAAGTGAAACGAAAAAATATATTTTAATATAATATCCATACAGATAAATATATAAGTTAATGGTCACATTGAAAAGTTATTTTTTAAAATAACAACTAAAATTTTCTTAAAAAATTACTTTATGAATGGATCATAATTAATGGATCCTTGAAACAAATATATACATAGTAGACATTTTTAGTAGGAAAAAAATTATATTTACATGATAAAAATACATTTAAATATTTTGAAATGAAATTATATAAAAAATGATGTCATAAGAAGAATAAAAAATTCATTCTAATAGGAGGAGAAGGGGAAATTATATTTCACATGAGATAAAATGTAGTCAGGATTCCAAATATAAATGATAACATTGGAGGAAAATGAAAATATTGACAAGAAAGGGAATCCACTATTACAAAGGATGATGATTTTTCTGAACAATGATTTATTTTTTGAATAATAAATTGTTTTTGGTAGAATCATTGAATTAAAATGTAATTATCCCCATTAAGGAAGAGAAGATAACATGAAATAAATTTTTGGGGGGATAAAAACTTGAATATAATGCATATTTTAAAGAAGGGATGTTTTAAATCAATGAAAGGTTATTTTAGTTATCCATATACATTACGACTACAGATTCACATGAAATTGAAACCAAAAAAATGTATCTCAATATGGATTGGTAAATCTACATGATTAAATTAATTATTTTGATAATATAATTTAATTTCAAATATATTTATACACATCATAATAATTAAGAATGTGGTGATAAAATATCATATCTCAATGAAGTAAAACTAATATTAAAAAACCTAAAAAACAATATATCCTTTGAATCAAAATCCATTAAAATAAATATCAACATATGAATATTTGAACCCCCTAAATTAATATATAATTTTAATATAAATAAATTAGAAAATAGTCACATCAAATCAATGATTTATGGTGCATAATATTAAATATGTCTCAAAAAATTAAATTTGGGATAAATAATCTTTTATGATAAATCCCGCTAATTCAAACATCCATTAACATCCTATACAATTAACATAATATACAAGTAACTAATTTCATAAATATTATCAACTCTATTAAATTTTATGAACAATAATTATAACCATATAGCTGAATTCTTTTCATTGGTTATAGTTTATTTACATCATCAGATGTTACATTTTTTTGTTGATTATTGTGTACATCTTTCATGGTGAAATGTTTGATTTTACCCTATTTTTTAAAATATCATAATTTATATATTATTGATGATATGATATTCATTTATTTTCAATGATTTCATATATCCAATTTTATTAGTCAAAATACATGAATATGGTCTGTGAAAATGGAAATTATTATGAACTAGTTTCAATGTGTTTAACCATTGAAAGGTGTAATATTCAAAAAAACATAATAAATTTTAACAAAAATGTTTTACAAAAAAGAAAAAATTATTGTTACATTATTATTACATTTCATTATAATTAAATTATATTCTTTAATCATTCCTGATATAAAAATTACTATATCATTCATGTGTGTCGTCAAACTGACCCAAATGAAAGCATGTTAAAATGATTTAACGGGCAAGGGAATGTTTATATATAATGGTAAATTATATTTAACAAAACACTTATCATTATTTAAATATATTTTAAATTTAATTATATAATTATTATAAACATTTGTATATGGTGGTGATGAAAAATGAAATTCTTCGTTTGGGGTGGTGGTAGTATGTATATATGCTTGACTAATGATTACATTTATCTATGAATTATATGTAACTATAATATATTCTATTTTATATATTCATTCATCTAATTCATTATATCTTCATCTATTGATGATGCCTAGGAAAAATCAACCACATCACATTGTAGAGGCAGTTTTCCACATGAATTCATGATTGATGCTTATTATTATTATTATTGGAAGAAAATGATTGAGTGATGGTAAATCCCTTAAAATAGTAAAATTACATTATTTAATTATTAACTATTTATTTATATTGGGTTCCCTACAAAAAAATATTAAAAGAATAATATATTTTAACCAAAACTAGGAAGAATGAAATACTCATGCTGAGAAAATTGGATTTCACATCAAACCCTACATGTAAATAGAGTTTTTATAAAAACTAATTTAAGGTTAGAAGATAATTAATATGCGGGAAAATTTTATGAATTTATGGTTAATGAGTGTCATAATTATTTCAGAATGGATTGTTTAAACATTATATGGTGGATGTGATCTCATTTAATAAGTTAAGTGAAGAGTAATTTTGGAAGTACCCAATTAATATCAATAGTGGTTTGTCAATATTCATTGGTATAGGGATCCAAGAGTTTAAAATAAATGGATGGGATGTTGATTTACTAAAAAAATTAACTCTCACACACAAAAGGAGGTTTGTATAATATATTTTTAGTCTTATATACTTTGTATAAATCATTTCACCATTTATTAATTTAATGATACCACAAATTCTCTAACCACAATAATTAATTTTAAAGTATAATAATAAAAATAAAATTATTTCTTAATATAGACATGATAATTTTAAATAAGTAAAAAATTATCAAATAACATCTCTGTGGTTTATATAATTTAATATCATAATAAATGTACATGATGATTAATTTTTTTTAGAAATTTTGTGTTTTGAGAATAACATTTATTTGTACAGAGAAAGTGTCAATGTTTTTAGTTTCAATGAAATAAATTAGACATAAATAAAAAAATAGTATTTTATGGATTTTAAAATCAATCCATAACTGAATTTTTCAATAAAAATGTTTAATTAAAAAAGAACCATCACTTTTTAAAAATTAAATAAAATGTTTCCTCAATTCTATAAAATAATAGTACATTTATAAGTTCTGTTTAATAGATAAAATGTGTTATTTTACCCTTAGAATATAAAATAAATTATTTAAAATTATTCATAAAATTTTAAATATATCTTATATAATAATAAACCCAATATATTTTAATTGGTTTTCAAAAGCTGTATATTTAAGTAATCACTTAAAGAAAATTATTTTATATGATTAATAAAATTATTCCAAGGAAATTATTAAAAAAATAAATTTAAAAATGAAGAATTTTTTTATTACAATTATAAAATATATAAATTTAAATTTTTTATTACATTTAAATAAATAATGGAAAACTATTTTTATTGGAAAATTCCCATTTAAAAAATTAAGTGTTCTTAATCATATTTTGTAATCGATTTTAAATTATTTAATTTATTTTTATTTAATAGATGTATTATTATTCTTATATTTTCATAATTATATTGACCTAATCAATATTGACTACTTTTAGTTAAGTGTTACGTGTGAAATAAACTACCTTACATGCTATATCTGTTTCATGTAAATATATATAGTAAAATATGGATCCATTATAGAAGTCGATTAAAGTCACCTAAGGAAGAGGTGAAAAGAGGAGGTAATAATGTGTGAGGATGGTATTTTACTATGGGTGGGGTGATGTAATGGATAGGTGAGAAAAATATGGGAAATTATTTTTTTCTTAATAATATTAGAAAATATGGAAATTCTAAAAAATTTATTTTGTGGGAATCTCCAATGGTTTATCCTCATAGTTTACCAATCCATATTGAAACTATTCTCCTAAAATAACTTATAATACAATTCCTCTTATTTTTACCCTCGTTACCTCACATTGTTTAACTAACTAAGTAATAAAAACAACAAAAGACACTAGCATGCTATAAAATCGATACACACAACTATTAAACCAATTTACATATCATTCTGGATTAGTGTGATGCGCTTAAACATATAAAATATGAAAATTAAATGGAATAAATTTACCAATATATAAAAAAATTAAAATAATATTAAATAATATGAAATATTAAAATATTAAAAACCATTATCCCACATGTGTGTGCCAATTCTCTCCACCATGAAACTTTCAATACTCAAAAATGTATTTAGTCAAAGCAGAATGAATCAGGGTAAAAAAGGATAATCCAAATACAATCTTGAGGTGGTGAGTCAGGAGTAAAGAAATAATGATATTGAATAATTGAAAACATCCCATCAAGAACCCTTTTCCAACATACCCATAAAAAATCATGAACCATCTCAATGAATATCACAACCTATACTAAAAACCATGGCTAGTGTGATGATTACATTCTAAATTGAAGATCCAACATAGGACTCAAATCCAAGTAAAAACTATAATAAAATGAAAACAAACCAAAAAAAGACACATGAATTGAGTTAGAATTCTCTTATGTCTCACAAATCAATAAATATAAAAAAACCCATCAAAATACTCATTGTCCACCATATAAGAAAAATAATTCACTCAAAAATTAACCACACCACTAAGCAAGTTTCTAAAAAAAAGATTTACCAAATAAAGGGGCCACCATTCCCAACATGAGTAACTAGGATCAGAACTAAAGATGAATCATCCCATATAAATACATGATAGAATCTACAAAAATAGGTGGTCACTAAATATAATACTACTCCAAGACACTCGAGTATAAGACCCATGTTATTACATTAATCAAGGAAACACCCATATATATATATTCCATAGAAATATATCATACCCACCTTAGGAAACAAAAATCACACCCAATATAAATAATTATCTACCACAATGACAGAAAACCCCCGCGATAAAAAAAAATAAATAAAACATTCTCAGAATCTCCATTCAATGAGAACTATCCTTGATTATTGAAAAGAATAATACAATCCATGATACCATAAAATTGATCAAAAATACATTATCCACTTAAAATTTATCCATAATAAAATAATATTCATCACAAAATATAAATATATATTCTCTTATAGAGCTAGAGTAGGCCCTTCCCACACACTCATAATGATCTGTAACATCCAAAAAATAGGGAAATATCTTTATTTAATTATCCATGAACCATATCTAATATCAAACAGATTTTAGAACATGCTACTCTATTTTTAGTATGGGTAAATCCACTAACTTATGGAACTAAACATATCAATGAACATAATCACAAGGAAGTTCAACATTTTAAATGAGCCATCCACCATAGCCTTAAATATTCGTAGAGAATGAATTTCTGTACCACTAAACATGAACTCAACTTGTTGATGTATTATTCATCAATCTAGAGCCTCACTATAATCAAGGGACAACATAAATTTATTATCTAAAAAAAATTCAAAACAAATACACATCCAAAAAACTCAAGTTCTTATAAAAACTAAAAACTGTCAATTATGGATTAAAAACACCTTTTACCAGATTCATACCATTTAATTTATCTTTAACTAGAATGTATTTTATCCTTTAGAAACATGGTTAAATCAGTTGTCTCTTCATCATATATTAAATTTAAAATTATATAAGAAATTATTTTTGAAAAATGATTTCTCACCATCACACATACTCTTTAAAATAACCATTACCTCTAATTATATTCCATTTCATGAAAATTTAAAATGTATCATTTTAAATATATCCATAAATTTTTTTATACAATAAAACCTTTAATGAAGACAAAGATTTATTTAAAAAAAATTAATAAACCCACACATGTAAAGAAACACAAAATATATAAAATGATGTCAATATATTATAGGACTAACATGAATTCACCCTATCATTGGGTGCTACTCAATTGAAAAATAGAATCAGGATTGACTCAACCATATGGTTTTATGCCTCATTAAAAATTACTAAATCGCTCATAATATGTCTCTATTTTTATGAATTCTCTCATTTTAATGATTATCTAAACAATCAAACTAACCTAACTCAATATATCATGTTTCTATTTTCACCCCCATCATCTATCCAAACCACTAAAGAAACTAACATCATTCCAATAGAGATCAACATATAATAAATTGTAATAATATAAAATTTCAAAACTTAAATTCAAATGCCAGTTCGCTAGTGGAAACTCAAGCTTCATCGTGATGGATGTTGATCAAGTAAACCAGCACATCAAAACTCTATATTCCCAAAAACAAATCATATTTTACTTTCTATCATAACATATCCCAAATAACAGAATGGTTAGCCAAGAAAATACAATCCTACCATAAAACCTATGTTTGAACAAAAAATTAATGAACTTGCCTAATCCATCCAATTAGTGGATTATAAAACTACCCCACAACATTCATAAGGGGAATTTCTAATCACTATGGGATGGTGATAAGAACCCAAAAACCTGAAACAAGTTTTGGGAAAAAATTCCCTGATGAATAAATGTTTTAAAAACAATTCCTCCAAAATATCTTTCATGACCCATTAGTAAGCTACATGGCTAATCCAAAACAATTAAACTAAAAACAATTTCCTCATATATAATTTCAATTAAATTAAATCCACCCACTCCTCCAAAAATATCTATATTGAAACAACCACAATCAGAAGGGGAAGATATGTACATGTACAATCCATACACTAATAACAATTAATAATAGTAGTAAAGAACTTTTTCTAAATTTAAAGATATCAAAATATATTTAAATATAAATATAATCTATAATAAGATATCCTACCCAACAATGTAATAGACACAAATAAAAGACAAAAAAATAGAATAAAAACTAATCTAAAAACTAAATAGACACTAATAATCATTACTACTAAATATGCACCATAGAGTTAACAAATGATGATTATGTACCAAAAACTATAATATTGTAAAATAATGAAAAAAAATATGCTCAGTTCTCCACCACCCACATTCCACTTGCCAACATTTAATTAAATACATATTTTATGATTAATTAAAATATTATAGAATATTTTTTTTATTCTTAAGAATTAATAAAATTAAAACATAAAAAGGTTTTTATTATTTTCCGCTATGATATTCTTAAATAAAAAAATTTCTTAAATACTCTTATCAATTAATTTTTACTAAAAAATTACAATTTTTAAGCCCCATATCAGAAACCCAAATTTTGAAGACATACTTTCTAAAAAATATTCCAATAATTATTGAAAAAGAATTAATGTTGAGTCAAACTACATTTGGTACCATAGGTCTAGATGATCAAAGTTAATGTATATAAGCATAATGTGCCTCTAAAAATTCATGTAGCGATGATTAATCAAGAAGACGTTTGGAAACCCTAGAATCTTCCAAAAATCAATGAATAAGTGTAATGGGATCTACACTATGATCACAAAAGTTATTTAAACTGTTATAATGTCACTAAAAGGATTTTCACTTAGTTGGTGAAAATTATCTAGTAGAACATCAATGGAAATTGTGAACCAACATACATTAGTAGCATAAAGAGAGGAAAAGGAGCTCATCCTAACATATTTATCCCAACCAAGGTTCTAGTTTCCCAAAACCCAAACAAAAAAATAGTTCCAAAATAATCAATGAGCATAGAAATCAATAAGAATGAACAATAATATAACCATCAACTTGAGCTCCCTGAAAATAAATATCCCCAATAACACATCCACTATATCATAAAAAATATAAATCATTCCTCATGGGTCGCAATATATATCAATTAAGAAAATAAGTCTCAAGAGGGTTGAACAAACACACACACATATTGAAACCCACAAAAAATGTCCAAATGATCAAAACTAACACTACTCAAGATGTCGTTATTTATTATAATTTTTTTGAAACATTTAAAATTCAATTATTAAAATATCTCATTCAACCCATCTTTTAAAATTATTTTATGTATTTCCCATGATTTTATGAAAAACTATAAAATATTGTTTTCATTTATATAATTTCCCAAAAAGTGTCATAAAATATTCTTAATCTTGTTTTATTCATCGATAATCCTTAAATAATTTATTAGTACACAGAATTTCATGTAATAATCCAAATTCCAGGTAAAGATAATTGGTGAAATTATTTTAAAACTAGTCAATTAATAATAAAATTATAATTATTTTTAAATAGATATTGGGAAATAAAATATTTATTGGTGTTCACATCCAAATAAAATCAGATTTTGGAATTCATTTAAAATACTTAAATCCCTCATTTTCCATAGAAATTAATCAAAAATATCATTTCATATTTTGTACTTCATTGTATATAAATAGTACTATAATTGAACAATTAATATCTTAATTAATGAGGAAATATTCAAAGTATTATATAATTTAATTTAATTTCAATGGGTAATCCTACAATAAATAAACTATGTATAATTTGACATGTGTCGCTTCCAATGGTGGATGCATGATTAGGTAGTAAAGGATAAAATAATCCACAAACACCATTTAAATTAAAAAAAATTATTCAAAACCTTTTCCTAGGGTTTGACAAAATCAAAACAAATATTGGGGAAGAAGAAATTAAATGATAAGGGAGATAAGAGGGATGAAGAATCCTCTTGTTCTTATCTTCCATCACCAAGATGAGGAAAGGGACAAAAACTACCAGAACATTCGTACCTCATGTTGAAATAGAGATAATGACCCCCAAGTCCCAAGTTCAATATGCTCTAGAGTGGCGACTGACAATAAGGGTATAGAATCACACGTGATACAAAAGTAATTACCCAGTTTTATTTAGTAGTATTAGAAGATATGATGGTAAAAACCCAACAACTCCAAAACTGAGCGTAAAAGTAAATCCAAAACCCATTCTCATATCCATGATCAAAGATAAACCCATATAAGTACAGTAAAACTCCAAAGGTAAAGTACTAAAAGAAATAAATCAATAATAGAAATTATCCTGACATCTGAGCTAGTATGGTCACACAAGGTCCCCAATGTACTCATAGAATGATGAAAATGGTTTTTTATACATTGGGTGAATTTATAGGTATAATCAGTTGGGAAATCAAAAGCTCTGTTGCCCTTGTGGGGAGGAATTCTAATGCCCCGTGAAAAAAGGAGATAACAAAGCACATAACAAGGATACTATCCACCCAACCTCAATAAAGAACACTCCCCAAATAACACATTTCAAGTAAAATAATAGTAATAGAACATTGATTTTTGTGTACCCTGCACCACATTCCCACTAGTTATCAAAGGCATCACATGCATCAGACCTCCCCTACAATTTTGACTATAGTCCCAATACTGCCCCAACAAAAACCTTATGAGCCACCACAACCATGTATCCTGCCCATGGACAGCTGGGCCACCACAACCATATGTATCCACTCCCACAAACACCTAGGCCAAAACAACTACCGCCACACCTGAAGACACTTGGGCCTCATCTTGAAGATACTTGGGAAATAACCTGCTCGTACACACATGGTCAAACCATCAAAACATACCCTACCTGAAGAGTAATGGGATAAAAACGGACCTCAAGCCATCATAGTATAACCAATGTGCTTTTTCCTACTATAGAGAGGGAGAAGAAAAAATGTAATAACCTTCCACCAAATAGGATGTTGCAAAAAAACACCCCCCAAGAAATGGGGGTGTTTGGAACGAAGTGCTCAACTTGGGTGGGGTGTGAATAAGAAACACCAAAACTAAATTTATACACATATGTAGGAAATTACAATCCCAAAATAATTCATCCAAAATCAGCCCATACCAAAATACCCTATTTACTATTCATTCTCACAAAAGCAGAACAACCGTAATCAAAGTAAAATTCATTCATTGAATACAAATCCCCATTAAAACCATTATTTTTATCATATCTAGGAGATTCTATTTAAATAATTCTTCACTACAAGGAAATAAATAGGCATATCCACAAGCTATGGAAGGAAAAATTACCAAGCAGTAATTTAAGCATCCACACCTGGTTATCATATAATGTTACAACAACAAAAGGGATCAATCACATCCCTCAAAGTACTGGAACGAAACCAAGCCCCAACATATGGCCCCGCATAGCCTTGGGGCCACTACCTATAACTCAATAATAGGGGATCACATACCCCTCCACATCAACCCATAAGGCGTATGATAGAACAACCATACACATCACCAGAACAGAGCATGGGAGTTCTACCATTTAATCACACCATTCATTAAGTTCTTTCTTCTTATTTTGTTAGATGGGATGATCACACAAGGATTATTGTTCATTTGGAATCCATTTAATCCACCGAGTTTACATGATTAACTAGTTTCCAAGTTATAGACATTAAATCATGAGATTATCTATAAAACATGGGTTTATTAGTACGAAAGAAAGGACAACCAATGTCCATGATTTTAAATGGACATAAGCCCATAAAATTAACAATATATAAGCAATGATAAAATATTACAAAATCATCATCAAATATACCCCTTCAATATTTAAAATTATTTATTATCCTTGTTATGG
The DNA here is from genome assembly GCA_963277665.1 of Viscum album. Taxonomy (NCBI): domain Eukaryota; kingdom Viridiplantae; phylum Streptophyta; class Magnoliopsida; order Santalales; family Viscaceae; genus Viscum; species Viscum album. The sequence continues at coordinate 327,367,261 of OY728156.1, forward strand.
TTTGGTTTCATCCTTCCCCGAGAAGACATTATAGTACTCATCGCGCATGATACACAATAAAGAGACACGAGGGATACCCCATATTTGATGATCAATCATCGATGTTTTCTCCTCACACTAAGAAATTGTGATGCACGACTTGTAGGGGTATAACTCCAAGGAATCGAAGAGTTTGTAGGAAAGGCTCCAATACGGGCACACAACTGGCCTTAAGAAGAGGGACTCCAAACACAACAAGTAGAGGAAAAGAGACTAACCAAGAAGAAGAAAGAAACTTCATGCGATAAGAGGCGAGATCCTGGAGTTACATGATTTGATATCTTGAATGAAGTTAAATGCAGATCGTGGTTTCTCCAAATTGTTGGGAGGTTACACATGATGCAATTAATTTTTATTTAATAATTCCCCTCACATAGGAGTCAATAATGGATGTGAGTTAAAGGGTTTCCTTTAAACGCAAAATAAACCATGTAACATGGGAGAAACTGAAATATATGGGAAGAAGGGGTGACTCTAAGGAAAAAGACACATGTTAGGGTAAGTCAGGGGTTCATTGGATCTTGGGGGATTTTAGTTGTAATTTTTGGGCTTTAAATGGTTTTGAATAGGGTATAAAAAAACATTTACGTCAAAATATATGTTACGGGGGAAGAATTGGAAAAAGTCTGAAACTGAAAAAAATGGTATATGGTGGGACATAATTTGGTGAGACACGGAAATGGTGCCACCATAACGGTGCCCCTAGTTTGGTGGAACACTGTTAGCGGTGCCACCATTTCGGTGTGTGACCATAATAGTGCGACTGCAAAGGTTCCACCGTCACGGTGCCACCATTTTGGTGTGCGTCTATGACGATGCAGTCTATATGGTGCCACCATCACACTATCATCATGACCGATGCCACCTTCATGGTGCCACAGTAACCAGATCTAGCATTTCGGTGGAACTGTTTGGTGGAACTGAGTTTTTGGAAAACTCCGTAATGAGTCACTAATGGTCCCCAAGATACCCCAAACAGTAGAAATTTGTCAATGTAATGGACCAGGATGGTCAGGGCCATTAAATCAGATACACCTAAAACTATTCTAATCCTCAAGAATCAAAGAGTAAATATGGAGAAAATATAAGGGCCCTGAACGAATACCTCACAAGATACCTTTCTGGAGTAAACATCTGTGACATATACGAACACCTCTCCCTCATACTGATCAACTGTAGAGGAACTACCTCTCCCCTCCCTTAACTGGACACACAAACATGTAAAGTTCATACCATTCAGTAATATGGATTAGGGAGTCACTTACTCAAATCCAAGATACAATCCGCTCTGGGCGGCACTGGCATGCGTGCATGGGTTTAATTACACCAACCTTAATACGTCTCGATTAGGGAACATATCCTCCCCTCCCCATAGTTAATACATTTGACTCACTTTTAAAAATCAAGGGAAACAAACCATCTCACAGTTAATAAGGTCTTGAATTACATCACCATCAAGAACAAAACAACATAGAACCAAAATCATAACTGCTCTGGTCACTAGGCGTGCATCTATGCTTCTTTGTCCCAGGTACTCTTCCTGAGGACACCATGCCTCCTTAAAATAGAAACCAAATGAATGGTTCACCCACAAAGCACTTTATCCTCATGATCCTAGATACCAATTGGTCCTTCTATGAATGTCTGGTCGTCCTCGATATCCAACTTTCCCCAGTCGAGGATGTGTGAATAATCATGCAGATACCGACAGAGTTGAGACACTTGGAAGACGTTGTTCACACTCAGTGGCAGTGGTGGTAGAGCTAGCTGATAAGCCACTTCACCACTACACCGCCACACCTCGAAGGGTCCTATGAAAATAAGAGAAAGCCTACCTCCCATGTCATACCGCCATTTCCCACGCCGAGGGGAGACCATCAATAACACGTGGTCCTAGACCTCAAACTCCAAGGGTCTCCTCATATGATCAGCATACGACTTATGCCAGTCCAGATCCGCCTTTTTCCTCTATTGTATAAGTTGAGCCTTCTCCATCATGCTCTTCACTACCTCCAGGGTAAAAACACCTTCTTCCCCGACCTATATCCAGCACACGGGTGAGGGAAAAGGTCTCCCGTACAAGGCTTCGAATAGATCCATTACAATGGTAGAGTGATAATTATTATTTTAGGCGAACTCTACTAGAGGCAAGTGTCACACCCATGATCCTCCGAATTCCAAAACACATTCTCATAGAATATCATCCAACATTTGGATGGTTCTCTCTATCTTCCCATCTATCTAGGGACGAAAAGAAGTGATGAGGCATAGGTGGGTTCCATAAGAATGTTGCAATCCTTTCCAGACTCGTGAAGTAAATTTAATATCCCAATCCGAGACTATGGACCTCAGAAAACCATGGAACCGCACCACCTTTTCCACCAACATCTGTGATATGGAATCCACTCCACTAAACACCTTGATTTCTAGGAAGTGAGATGATATTGTCAGTCGTTCCACCACTACCCAGATAACATCACATCCTCCTTAAACCCTGGGTAGTCCCATGACAAACTCCATTTACATGTTATCCCACTTCCACTCCTGGACATCTAAAGGATGCATTAGACCACTAAAAACATGGTACCCAACCTTAACCTACGGACACATGAGGCACTTTTCCATGGACCCCGCCACTACCAGTTTCACTCTAGGCCACCAAAACTAATTCTTCAATCCTCAGTACATTTGGGAAACTACTGGGTGTACCGCCAAGGGATAGTTATGGAACTTACCAAGAACCCTCTCATGTATTTACACTGAGACGAACAACATTCCATGAAACAAAAACTGATTCAGTCCATATTCCAACCATACTTACAGAGCATTTCCATGGCTAACACGATCACTAATCACTTAATAATCTAAGTCCCCCCACTGAGATGCCTCCACCTACTGCAACAAAGTGTGTTGCATTGTCATCTATAATTTACGTCCTCTGATATCCTCCACCCATTAATCTAGGGGTAGGGTAGCCAACTCATCTGTCCCCATCAAAGAATATACTAATTCTCGAACCACACCCATCTGTGAATTCATTCTTAAGGTATCGACAACCACTTTAAATTTCCTAAGGTGTAGGAAATCTCGAAATCATAGTCCTAAAAAAACTCAATCCACCTATGCTACCACAAGTTTAGGTCCCATTGGGAGAAGATAAACCTCAATATCATGTGATCAGTGAAGACCAGAATGCATTTCCCAATGAATTAATGATTCCAAAAATTTAGTGCGAACGTGACTACTACAAGCTCTAGATTGTGTTTGGAATATTTACAATCATGGGGAAATAACATCTGAGACCTCCAAGGGATCACCCCTGCTATTTCATTAGTACACACCGAAAACCTTGCCCTGAAGCATCACATAACACCTCAAATGTCACCTATTATTTGGGAAATCTCAGCACAGGTGCACTAAACAAATTCACCTTTAGAGAAAAAAAGGCTTTCTGGAACTGCTCACTCCATATAATATCCTAGTCTTTCTTGTTCAAGGATGTCAAAGGTGTTAAAACTTGGGTAATGTAGGGAATAAATCTCTTATAGTAACATGATAGACCTAGGAAGCTATGAAAATATACCATGTTCGTGGGTTCCTCCCAAGAAGAAACCACCTCAACCATCAACAGAAACACTGATATTCCCCACTCAGATAGCACATGTCCAAGGAAGTGCAGTTATCATGCCTATAAAATGTTCTTGGACAACTTCCCTTAGATACGATGATGTTAGAGGAACTCTAAAACTATTCTCAGATGCTCATCATGATCCTCCTCTGATCTTGAGTAGATCAAAATGACATCAATAAAAATGACTATGAACCGTCCCAGATATTACCAGATTACGGTGTTCCAGAGCTCCATGAACATGGCTGGTGCATTCATAACATCTAATGGCATAACCACAAACTCAAAATGCCTATATCTACAACTGAAGGTAGTCTTCGAGATGTCACCCTAATTCACACTCAACTGGTGATATCCTGATTGCAGGTCGATCTTGGAGAACTATCCTTCCCCCATCAACTAATAAAAAAGGTAATCGATCCTCTGGAGGGGTTAACGGTTCTTTCCCATCACCTGGTTTAGCCTCTGGAAGTCTATACATAGCTCGATACCACCATCTTCATTCTTTGCGAACAAGACTCGAGAACCCCATAGTGGCGCACTCGGTCAGACAAAACCCTTCTTCATCACATCGTCAATCAGAATCCGTATCTCCCGCAACTCTGAAGGTGCCATCCAATAGGGAGCCATTGAAATTGGATGGGCACCGAGTTGCAAGTTTATCCCAAACTAAACATCATGTTCAGGGGACGAGTCACCACCTCTCAAAGGAAGATGTCCAAGAACTCACTGACAATCCATGAGAATTACATCATCTTCATAAATTCTGACGCTACTAATATTTTATCTAATAATGAATGAAGGGGATCCACCTTCCAGCTGCCATCCTAGAAAACCCACTCACCGAAAAAAGATACACATTTTATGCCCATATATGAAAACACAACCCTTCTTCAAAAGCAGTCGATAATGCCACAATCAAATAATACCTAGTTGATACCTAAAATGAAATCATGAAACAACATATACAAGAAAAGAAGGTCCCCATTGGACTGATGTGGCCCCAACCTCAGTCTGCATCCCTAGAAAATGAAAGACAAGATGGTCTGCCCTTCGACTAGCTTACTCCAATCTTGGGGCACAAGAAGACTTTTTTCATCAAGACCAAGTGTATGGGATAGACTAGGTGAAATAATATAGTTAAATGTTCATGAATCCAATCAGGCATGGGTAAGAGAGAAAAGCAAGATGATCGTACCTCAAATGACTTCTGGACCTATTAGAACTGCTGCCTCTATGGTGTGCAACTGCCCATGCCGTTCTCATCTGTCCCTCGGTTGTCAGAAACATCCCCGACCGTGCCCTGTTCGAGGTCCTTGAGGAGTGAATATAGGTCAGCCTCTTCCTGCAACAGCTTCCCTCAGAGGAGCGGAAGATTGTTGTCCCTACTGATGTTGTTGAATGGTCCTGGATGAAAACTGTTGGTTCTAAGGTGGGTGCTAAACCTGCCCACCTGCACTGTATTTCACTCGTCCCAAGCACTGATTCTGATGGTTCCCATAGCTTCCCCAGATGAAGTATCATAGTCATGGGCCCTCAAGGAAAGGGATATTACCAGGAGATCGAAATTGGAATGGCTAGAGCCTACTCCACATTGGAAAAATCCTAGAAGGCACTGATTTTGCAGGCCAACTGCTGAAGGCCTTCCCCTTTGACGAGCCCAATTGAGTCCCTTCTCACAACACATCTCCCATCATGTGCATCTCGTCAACCACATCATATTTCTTCTTGACATCTAATTAGGTCAGTAGGATAAAGAGAGTAATAGCATAATGAAGAGAAGGTCAGAGTTCCTCCTCTAGACATCTCAACCGAGACCCCCAATCTAGAAAATGATATATAAAAAAATTAAGGAAATCCTTGAAATTGATACCCAGGTCCCTGAAAAACATACGCCCCTACTGAAGGGATAGTATCTTCTACCTCGCCCCATCCATCATCTTAGAAGAAATTAATTCCCCCTGGAACACCTTGTTGAATTAATCCCACAGTAGATCACTCTCCATCATCTCTCCGAGGTGGAGAATCCACCACTGACACACTGCTCCCCTCATATGACTGAATGTCAATGGAACCCAGTACTCGATTTGAACCCGGATGAGGATGAAAGCTATCACCAACTCCTCAAGAAAGCTTTCATTATCCATGTCTGAGACGCTGCCCTCTTACTTCCCGAGGGTCTGGCATTGAAAGGCATGAAGCGTCTTCTGCCACTAGTTGTCTTCCTCCTCTCGATTATCCCTCTACTGATTAGCCAAATCCTCTTTGTGGTCCTTGATTTCCCCCACTACTTGTGGTCATTGTCCGGGTTCCATAGATGAAAGGCAAACAAGGAATTCTTAAGCCTATGTAGTGTAGAATATTCCTATTAAATATTTATTAAACATGTTATTTATTTAAATTCCAAGAACACCAAGAAAACACAAGAACACATGTCATTATGATTTATGTAACATTTCAAGGGTCTCTACCCTGCAAACTGCGTAGCCTCACTTGGTTATTCGGTAGGTATAGAGTCGTTACATCAGATCACATGGGGCCTTAAAATCTTATTTCATATTCAGCCTTCCCAAGCCTATTTCAGGCACCATGATTTCTTAACACTTTTTTCCTACCATACCATGGAATATTTACTGTTCCAAACCCCGATCTTCATCATATCTCTCAACCATCACCTTTGATACCATTCTATCATGACCCACCTTCACCATGATGATGAATGGGAAAACAAACTATTGGACCCTTCCTTCCTCATGTTGAAGGAGATATAATGACCCTCGAGTCCAACATTCAGTGCGCCTTAGAGTGGTGACAAACACCAAGGGTATAGAATCACCCATGATATGGAAGCCATTACACATTTTTATTTTGTAGGATCAGTAGATACGATGGTAAAAACCCAAAAAATCTAAAACTGAATGTAAAAGTAAAGGAAAACCCCATTCTCATATGCATGTTCGAAGATAAAACCATTAAATAATAAGAAAAATATAATGGAACTATACCAATAGAAATAAAACAATAACAAAAACTGTCTTGAAGACCAAGCTAGTCGAGTCCCTCACCGTCCTTTATGTCCTCCTAGAAACCTGAAAGAATTTTTATATACGTTGGGTAATTCTATAGGTATACCAAATAGGGTAAACCCAAAGCTCTTGTGAAAAATTTGGGAGGCACTGTACTGCCCCGTGAGAAAAAAGAGATAAACAAAGAACATAGAAAAGAAAATATCCACCCAATGTAACGCCCCGACCCCAGCTACCCAGAGTCGGTGCATTACTTCGTAACATTGGCATGATCACAAAATATCAAGTCTCGAAAGACCGATTAGTTTAGTAGCCTTGGAAACACTAGATACATTCATATGTATTTCATTACATCAAAATGTAAACAAACTACAATAACATGGTCTTCATAGTCCACACTCATATCCTCACTGACTATTATTGCAAGTCAGTCATAATACACTTCTTCACATCCTGGAAAATATTAAAACATTGAAAGGGGTGAGCTCAGATGCTCAGTAAGGATAACAATATTGCGAAAGCTTTTATAAGAAAACATAAGCATTTAAGGCAATGTATAACTAAAACAAAAGCCTTATTGAACTTGAACTTCAGCATAATATGGAAAAATTAAAATAAAACAATGTGATTACGTACTCACATGGATATTCTACTAGACGAATAATCACATGAAATATCAATAACCACTTTCATAATGAGGGAATGTATAATGCCAGACATTCTGAAACATTTTGTCAAGGCCTCGGCCAAGACATCTAAAATGATTAAGGCCTCGGCCAAAACCATAAATCAAATTGGGAAAGGGCCTCGGCCAATTCCACGTCTAGTTTTCTCATGAGACCTACCGATGCATCGAGGAGCTATAGCGGGCTCCACCCGTCACTTATTAAGTCCAATACATTCCTCATATGAATAGGTTTAAACATATCATAAACCATAACATAATCGTATCACATAAAACATGTATAACGGAAACATAAAATTTCCACATTTCAATCACAAGATATCAATAAAACACATTGATATAATAAAAACGCTTTCAAAACCATTTTCAATACCAAAATAAAAGAAAGTTAAAACTTTGTATTTATTTTTCATTAAAAAAAATGATGGCTTGTAGAGGAAGCCAAAACTCAAATAATGGTCACGGCGGCGGAGAAGTTGTTGTCGCCGCATATGTACGGAAAGAAAAACATTCCCTTTTTGTCGTTTAGTAAAACTCTTCATAAAAAAAGATTCCTTTTGAATAAACGTAAAAGTGAAAGGGGTTTATAGACCGTATAAAAGAAAGTTGTGTATGAAACCAAATATGCCTCAATGAAAGGAGATTGAGACAAAGTCCTTAAAAAGATCATTTTTAAAATAAAATAGATCTATTCTGTGTATTAACTATAAGTACACAAAAATAAAGTATAAATACAAGATAGGACATAATAATATCATGACATAATTTGAAAGTAGGAGATTAACCCAAAGAATGGAAATTGGGTTAAGAAATTCCCTTACCTCGTGTCTGACTTGACTCAACCGTTCTTTAACCTCCTGAATAATAAACTAGAGTTAATATATACCATATTAAGAACCATTTTCAATTTCATTATCCTTATTATATCACTTATTACAACGATATGAAGATTATGTAATTATTTAAGTTAATAACGGTCGTTTTGTCGATCTTTGGTACTTGAGTCAACAATAAACTTCTTATAATTACAAGTTGTTTATGTGGTAGAATATCCATTATCTCCAGAATTATATTCATGATTTAGATGTCATATATATCTTATATATCCAGTATATACATTCATTTATAATATTACGTAACATTTAGAGGTAAGAAATGAAATGCACCGTTCATGGAGACGGTAAGCCGTACGTACGCATGAACGCTACATTCATTTCAATTTCATATTTAATGGAACGAAATCATAATGATATAAATGTATAATATAATTCCAGTATAACATAGTGTATAATACCATTTACTCCATCCTTTATACATCCCACATATGGAATTAACGATTCAAATCACTTTGAGGGGGTGGTAGTCCGCACATCCTAAAATGAAATTATCGCGTTTTACCCATAATGGAAATCATAAAGTATGCCATAAATGAGAAATACAGAAGCATAAGTACAACATAAACATATTATATATCATATATAAAAATAGTGACATCTTAATGGACACCTTTGAAGGTGTTATATGAGTGTTGAACAATCATCGTTTCGTGAGGAAGAAATTCGTCATCCACAGAAATCGTATGTTCTTTAACCATTAGATGTAGGTGTGTGTAAGTGTAACTCAAATCCTTCTTATAACAACATCCTAGTATATTGAGGATAGTGGTTTTGTTACAAGAGAAATGAATAAAAAGAGTTTAGGGGTTGGAGAAGAAAAATAAATCAAAACAACATTAGAGAAGACATTACCTCAAAATCGGGTAACTCTTTTTGATTTGAGCCAAAGGCTTCCTTGGGAAGAGTTCTGCCCAAAGTGAGGATTCTAGGAGTAAGAGGGGGAAGTTTGGAGAGTATTTGGGCAGAGTTTGGCAGAGCCAAATGGCTTGAAAGTGTGAATGAGGTGGTAGAGGTGGGGGCCTTTTATAAGTGGAGAGGGGGGGCACTCTTGGAAAGTAAAGAAAAGTCACTTTATTATAAAATGAGTTTAGAATTTTTGATGTCCCACACATATATAATTCGAGGATAAGATGATAAGGGTTCGAAATCTACTCATCCAATAGGTTTCTGATAAGTGTACGCTTTGGATTTTACATTATGTTTCCATTTTATTTAAATCGTTAAATAATGAGGTCATCGCTGCATCATCATGATGTCATAATTAATTTAATTTATTTAATGTCTAAAAATTATAAAACAAATACTATGATGTAGGAAATCTTTTTATCTTTCTAATGACTATTTATAATCAAAATTTGGACTTGTGTAACCCCACTTAAAAACTGTTTTAGTAAAACAACTCATGTTTGTGTCAATTTAATTTTAACATTAAATAAATATATATTAATGTCATTTTCCAACCAAAGTGGCTCCATGGGGTCCCCAAGTTTACCCATGGGTTTTCTGGTCGGCCATGACTCATACAATAGGAGTAGGACAAGTGTCAAGCTCATATCATATTATTAAAACATTGTTTTTACCTTAAACTACACTAATTACCTCTAATCGCGATTAAGAACTTAAAAGTTACTATTCACCAAAAAATTATTTTGATCGCATTGAACCACATTTATCTTCTTAATGACAACCATGTATGTCGGATTTTTGAAAATCAAATCACAGAGGTGGTAATATTTCATTTAAACGAAAATCAGTTATTTAACTACCACTTAGTTGTTTCACTATTCATCAAAAATTGAAGTTTTTCAGAACAATGCCAAAATTTCACCGTAAGCTATAATTGATATTCCGAATTCAAAAATGATGTCTATTTTAAAAAATTCCAAACATATAAGTTGCATTAATTAATTTTATAATTAATTCCCGCTGTCACAACAAATAGCGTGTTTTAAGAAACAATTTATATCAAAAGATTGGCAATTGTTTATGTCCAATTTCAATGTTAAATTAATTCTAATGACCACCATTGGATAAAATGGTAAACATATAATCTAATTATACCACAAAACCACTAAATATTATATTTTATCACTATAAATTATTTTGATTAAAAAAGTTGTTTTTAAGTATTTTAACTATTCATAAAAAATTAGAAGTTCTCAGAAAAATACAAAAAATTCAACATAGGATAATTTCGATATTCCGAATCCAAAAATGAAGTCCATTTTGAAATATATAATCTCTATAATTTTAAAAAGTGGTTATTACTATTCATAACGGCTACATTGATTAGTCGCGGTGTTTTAGAACTCGAATTTGCGTATAATGCAAGCTACTGCATTATTGAATGAGAAGCGTATCATGGAAGCTCGGGGTGTTGCATTCTCCCCTCCTTCAATAAATTGCGTCCTTGAAATTTGAAAATTTTCTTTGAAAATAAAAGGTTGAAAATAGAAAATACCTTTGTGGAAAACCCACATCGGAAATAACGTTAATAAATATATAACATTAAAAGAAAGCAAGATAAGTACAAAGGTCACCCGATATAGCCCATTCTAGGATTATATGAAAATATGGATATGGAGGAGAAACAAACCATCAAGGTCTGATGGAGAGTTATAGAAAACAGGATTAGGAGAAAGTTTAACCACAAGAAAATCACAAACTTGTGATTGGTTAAATGGTCATTGAATATCCAGTTGGAAAAGTTAACCGACAACATTTTTGTTTTAAGTTACCTTTTATAATGTTGAGGAATTTATCTAGGAGATTTACTAAGAACATAAAGGAATATACATACTTGTTATGTATACTTTCATTCGTTAATAAAGTTTTACCACAAACCCAACTTTTACTCCAAATGGTAACGGAACTCAAAAATATTCTATTTATCCTAATTGTATAAGGTTCCAAATGTTAACACATACCATTTAGATTAGTAAAACGATTTTGTAATAACCAGGGACTTCCTGTAGGCTAGTGGTAGGAAATAAAGGCTTGTCGCACTATGGTTGTGGGTTCGATTCCTGTAGCTTTGTCCGACGCGACGGGTTATTCCCCACCCTGCAGGTTGTCCTTTTCCTAAAACTATAGTATCATAATATTCCAAAAATAATCTTCATAAATTTTTTAACCTTAAACATTACTTATCCAAAGATCAACTTAATCCACTCCAACCTTTGTAGTTATCCAAAATACCTCTGTCCAGACTTTCTCTAAAAGGTCTCTTAATTCCAAAATCAATTTATCAGATTCCCCAAACAAAGTAAAGTTTCTCTTATTGTCACATACTAAAAATATAATTACCTTCATCATATTAAAACCTTACTGAAATCAACAAGTACTGCAGTAAAATCCTTATATATATATCACATTATTCTAATAACCAGAATATAATCCATGAGTCCAAAAGCACCATTACATTAGTTATTCTGCTTCAACTGTAGTAACAGCATAATATTTTCCTTGATCCCTTTGACTTTTCTGAGGTAAGTTTCCTTGATTCTTAGGACATTCATTTGCATAATGACCCATTTCTCTACAATTGTAGCATTCAACTTTGACAGCCTCTTTCTTTCCCTTGCAGTCACGAGCCTGGTGATCCTTTTCTCCACATTTATAACAAACTCCCTTTCCTTTTAGGCACGTACCAGGGTGATTCTTCCCCCAATTATCACATAATGGAAAATACTTCATTCCCTTTTTCCCTTTATCTTTCTCTTGTTCCTCCATTCTCTTCTTCTCTTGCTTTACTTTGTTGTCATAAGACTTAGAGAATTCCTTTTCTGTCTTGATAGCACATGAGACAATATCTTCGTATGATGAGAAGGATTGTGATACTAAAGCTCGGTGGAGAAATGGTTTTAACCCATCAAAGAAACGATCAATCTTACTCCTTGGGTTACGTATATAATTGGAAGCATGCCTTGCTAACCTTGTAAAGTTAGCCTCATACTTTGCGACATTCTCATCCTCCTTCTGCCTCAGACTCAGAAATTACCTTTCCATATCTGCTCGATGGTCACGAGGAAAGTATTTTTCTAAGAAAAGCTCTTTGAACTCCCTCCATTCCATATTCGATACGTCATCATCTTCCTTTGTGTTTTGAATCAGCAACAACCACAGATTGGCATCTCCAGTGAGGCGGTAAACTTCCATGATAACTTTTTCCCTTTCACTGCTCCCCAAAGCCTGAAATATTTTCTCTAGGGAATTTATCCATTGCTCGGCTACTAAGGGATTTTTACTCCCATTGAACATTGGTGGTTGTTGCCTCATGAATCGATCTAACATTGATCCTCCACATTGCGGATCAGGGTGCTCCATACGAGTAAGGTTATTATTCATAACCTGCGTGAGTTGTCCCAGTACGGTGAGAAGCTAATCAGCACCAGTTGTATCACTAGCTTCACCATAATTATCTTGAGCAGGAGGGCAATCCCTACATGGAGTGCGTGCATTGATACAGTTTCCATTTCTTCCACTAGGCGCCATTTCTAAACAATGGCATAAACTGGATCAGTTTATGAATCAAAATACATAATTCCATACTTGTAAAATACTTAACATAAATTGAACTATTTATGGATATAATCCATAATCTTAAAAAGGTTTTATTTGAGTAAGTATATACTCATAACCGTTCATAGTGGTTTGTAAAGAAAATGGGAATTATCCTAAGCATATCCCCCGGGAGTGTCGTAACCAAGAGTGCAGTAAGGCCCGTTGTCGTGCACCAGTTCCCGTTCGAGTCTAGCTCAAAGCGGTGTTTTCGGGTTTTACCCCTAGGTACATTTGTGCCAGAGCCGCCTCTACCTGCTCGTATCCAGACAGGGATGTATTGCTCGGAAAACTCACAAAATCTATACAATACCAAAATTTTTAGGGTGTTCTTCTATACTAATCCTCAAATTTCATCTTAGGTCTACGTGCTCTAATCAGAGTTTGTCTAAATCTAGCTTCCCAGGTTAGTACTAAACTGCCTCTGATACCAACTGTAACGCCCCGACCCCAGCTACCCAGAGTTGGTGCATTACTTCGTAACATTGGCATGATCACAAAAGATCAAGTCTCGAAAGACCGATTAGTTTAGTAGCCTTGGAAACACTAGATACATTCATAAGTCTTTCATTACACTAAAAAGTAAACAAACTACAATAACATGGTCTTCATAGTCCACACTCATATCCTCACTGACTATTCTTGCATGTCCGTCATAATACACTTCTTCACATCCTGGAAAATATTAAAACATTGAAAGGGGTGAGCTCAGATGCTCAGTAAGGATAACAATATTGCGGAAGCTTTTATAAGAAAACATAAGCATTTAAGGCAATGTATAACTAAAACAAAAGCCTTATTGAACTTGAACTTCAGCATAATATGGAAAAAGTAAAATAAAACAATGCCATTACTTACTCGCATGGATATTCTACTAGACGAATAATCATATGAAATATCAATAACCACTTTCATAATGAGGGAATGTATAATGCCACACATTCTGAAACATTTTTTCAAGGCCTCGGCCAAGACATCTAAAATGAATAAGGCCTCGGCCAAAACCATAAATCAAATTGGGAAAGGGCCTCGGCCAATTCCACGTCTAGTTGTCTCATGAGACCTACCGATGCATCGAGGAGCTATAGCGGGCTCCACCCGTCACTTATTAAGTCCAATACATTCCTCATATGAATAGGTTTAAACATATCATAAACCATAACATAATCGTATCACATAAAACATGCATAATGGAAACATAACATTTCCACATTTCAATCACAAGATATAAATAAAACACATTGATATAATAAAAACGCTTTCAAAACCATTTTCAATACCAAAATAAAAGAAAGTTAAAACTTTTTATTTATTTTTCCTTGAAAAAAATGATGGCTTGTAGAGGAAGCCGAAACTCAAATAATGGTCACGGCGGCAGAGAAGTCGTTGTCGCCGCATATGTACGGAAAGAAAAACATTCCCTTTTTGTCGTTTAGTAAAACGCTTCATAAAAAAAGATTCCTTTTGAATAAACGTAAAAGTCAAAGGGGTTTATACACCGTATAAAAGAAAGTTGTGTATAAAACCAAATATGCCTCAATGAAAGGAGATTGAGACAAAGTCCTTAAAAAGATCATTTTTAAAATAAAATAGATCTATTATGTGTATTAACTATAAGTACACATAAAGAAAGTATAAATACAAGATAGGACATAATAATATCATGACATAATTTGAAAGTAGGAGATTAACCCAAAGAATGGAAATTGGGTTAAGAAATTCCCTTACCTCATGTCTGACTTGACTCAACCGTTCTTTAACCTCCTGAAAAATAAACTAGAGTTAATATATACCTTATTAAGAACCATTTTAAATTTCATTATCCTTATTATATAACTTATTACAACGATATGAACATTATGTAATTATTTAAGTTAATAACGGTCGTTTTGTCGATCTTTGGTACTTGAGTCAACAATAAACTTCTTATAATTACAAGTTGTTTATGTGGTAGAATATCTATTATCTCCAGAATTATATTCATGATTTAGATGTCATATATATCTTATATATCCAGTATATACATTCATTTATAATATTACGTAACATTTAGAGGTAAGAAATGAAATGCACCATTCATGGAGACGGTAAGCCGTACGTACGCATGAACGCTACATTCATTTCAATTTCATTTTTAATGGAACGAAATCATAATGATATAAATGTATAATATAATTCCAGTATAACATAGTGTATAATACCATTTACTCCATCCTTTATACATCCCACATATGGCATTAACGATTCAAATCACTTTGAGGGGGTGGTAGTCCGCACGTCCTAAAATGAAATTATCGCGTTTTACCCATAATGGAAATCATAAAGTATGCCATAAATGAGAAATACAGAAGCATAAGTACAACATAAACATATTATATATCATATATAAAAATAGTGACATCTTAATGGCCACCTTTGAAGGTGTTATATGATTGTTGAACAATCATCGTTTCGTGAGGCAGAAATTCGCCATCCACAGAAACCGTATGTTCTTTAACCATTAGATGTAGGTGTGTGTAAGTGTAAATCAAATCCTTCTTATAACAAAATCCTAGTATATTGAGGATACTGGTGTTGTTACAAAAGAAATGAATAAAAAGAGTTTAGGGGTTGGAGAAGAAAAATAAAACAAAACAACATTAGAGAAGACATTACCTCAAAATCGGGTAACTCTTTTTGATTTGAGCCAAAGGCTTCCTTGGGAAGAGTTCTGCCCAAAGTGAGGCTTCTAGGAGTAAGAGGGGGAAGTTGGGAGAGTATTTGGGCAGTGGTTGGCCGAGCCAAATGGCTTGAAAGTGTGAATGACGTGGTAGAGGTGGGGGCCTTTTATAAGTGGAGAGGAGGGGCACTCTTGGAAAGTAAAGAAAAGTCACTTTATTATAAAATGAGTTTCGGATTTTAGAGGTCCCACACATATATAATTCGAGGATAAGATGATAAGGGTTCGAAATCTACTCATCCTATAGGTTTTTGACCAGTGTACGCTTTGGATTTTACATTATGTTTCCATTTTATTTAAATTGTTAAATAATGAGCTCATCGCTGCATCATCATGATGTCATAATTAATTTAATTTATATAATGTCTAAAAATTATAAAAAAATACAATGATGTAGGAAATCTTTTGATCTTTCTAATGACTGTTTATAATCAATATTTGGACTTGTGTAACCCCACTTAAAAACTATTTTTGTAAAACAACTCATGTTTGTGTCAATTTAATTTTAACATTAAATAAATATATATTAATGTCATTTTCCAACCAAAGTGGCTCCATGGGGTCCCAAAGTTGACCCATGGGTTTTCTTGGTCGGCCATGACTCATCCAATAGGATTAGGACAAGTGTCAAGCTCATATCATATTATTAAAACATTGTTTTTAACTTAAACTACACTAATTACCTCGAATCGCGATTAAGAACTTAAAAGTTACTATTCACCACAAAATCATTTTGATCTCATTGAACCACATTTTACTTCTTAATGACAACCATGTATGTCGGATTTTTGAAAATCAAATCACAGAAGTGGTAATATTTCATTTAAACGAAAAATCAGTTATTTAACTACCACTTAGTGGTTCACTATTCATCAAAAATTGATGTTTTTCAGAACAATGCCAAAATTTCACCCTAAGCTATAATTGATATTCCGAATTCAAAAATGATGTCTATTTTAAAAAATTCCAAACATATAAGTTGCATTAATTAATTTTATAATTAATTCCCGCTGTCACAACAAATAGCGTGTTTTAAGAAACAATTTATATCAAAAGATTGGCCATTGTTTATGTCCAATTTCAATGTTAAATTAATTCTAATGACCACCATTGGATAAAATGGTAAAAATATATTCTAATTATACCTTAAAACCACTAAATAGTATTATTTATCACTATAAATTATTTTGATTAAAAAAGTGGTTTTTAAGTATTTTCACTATTCATAAAAAATTAGAAGTTCTCAGAAAAATACCAAAAATTCAACATAGGCTAATTTCGATATTCCGAATCCAAAAATGAAGTCCATTTTGAAATAGAAAATTTTTATAATTTTAAAAAGTGGTTATTACTATTCATAACGGCTACTTTGATTAGTCGCGGTGTTTTAGAACTCGAAGTTGCGTACAATGCAAGCTATTGCATTATTGAATGAGAAGCGTATCATGGAAGCTCGGGGTGTTACACCCAACGTCTCCAAGTAACACTCCCCAATTAACACAAGTCTAGTAAATTAATTGTAACATCAAATAAATGTTTGGGTACCCCTCACTACATTCCCACTGGTTATTGAAGACATCCTTCTCATCAGACCTCCCCCTCCATTTTCACTTTAGTCCCTTTACCACCCCAAAAACAACCTTATGGGACCTCAAAACCTTGTATCATGCCCGAAGACACCTGGGCCACCACAACCATATGTAACCACACCCACAAACACCTAGTCTAGAACAATTACTACCACGCCTGAAGACACCTAGGCCTCATCCTAAGGACACTTGGGAAAGAACCCGCCCACAAACACCAAGTCTAACCACCACAACATACCCTTCCCGAAGTGTCTTTGGATAAAAATGGACCTCATTCTATTATAGCCTACCTGAAGAGTCATTGGATAGTTGAGAGATGGATAATAAAGGATCTAATAACCAGTCACCCAATAGGATGGTGGAAAAAACACCCTCCCCCAATGAAATGGGAGTGTTCGACATGAAGTTTCTAGCTGGGTTGGGGTGTGAATAAGAATCATAAAAACAAAATTTATACAATAAGGTATTCATTCACTCATCCAAACCAAAGGGTTCTGGAAGAGGACCATAAAAAACACCCTCATTACTATTCCGTCAAAAAAAGCCAAACAACCACAACCAAATCACAATTCATTCCTGGATAAAAATTCTCCATTGAACCCATTATTTTTATCATAACCATGTGATGCCATTTAAATAATTATTCACTAATAGGAAACTAGTAGGAATAACCACAAGCCAATGAATGAGAAACATCCAAGGGGCAATTTAAGCATTCACACCTGATTCTCTTGTAATGTTACAACAACAAAAGGGATCTGTGAGATACCTCGATGTACTGGAATCACACCAAGCCCCAAAATACATCCCCACATGGCCTTAGATCAACAACCAAAAACTCAACAATAAATGATCCCATCCCCATCCACGTCACCCCACAGGGAATCAAACTAAACAACCATTCACATCACCGAAACATAGGAAGGGAGTTCTCCAATTTAATCGCACCAATCATTAAGTTCTTTCATTATCTTTGGTTAACTAGGTTTATCACACAAGGATTATTGTTTATTGGGAATCCATTTAATGAATCAATTTTATGTGATTAACAAGATTCCATGTTACAACCATTCAACCAGAGGATTAGCCAGAAAATAGAGGATCTTTAGTGCACAAGAAAGGACCACCAATTGACATGATTTTCATTGGGAATAAGAATGTAAAATTTACAACTTATAAGAAAAGATAAATAGAGTATGTATGCATTATCAAATAGGCCACTTCATTCTTTAACCCCATTTATTATACTCTTTATGGTTTTGTTTCATCCATCCCTAGAGGAATATTATCGTACTCACCCTGTATGATACCCAGTAATGAGAGATGAAGGAAAAACCTTCATTGATGATCAAAAATTGATGTTTTCTCCTTGGTCCAAGAACTGGGGATGCAGAAATTGTAGGTAAAAACCTCTATGGACTCTAAGAGTCAGTAAAAAAGGATTCATCCTGGGAGTACAACTAGACTTAGGAAGACAGACTCCAAATTCACCATGGAGACAAGAAGATACTATCTTATATGAAGAAAGAAACTCTGTGCGATTAATGGAGAGATCCTAGAGTTATGGGATATGATATCATGAACATATTTAAAGGTTCTTCATGGTTTATCTACGGGGTTGGGTGGTTACACATGATTTAAATAGTGTTTATTTAATAATTCTCGTCAATGAGGTGGTGATAATGGAAGTGAGTTAAAGGGTTTCCATTAAATTGGGAAAAACCGCATAACTGAGGTAAAGCTAAAAAGTAAGGGAAAAAGGGGCGACACTATAAAAAAAGGAAATAATTTTGGACAATCAAGGGTATCACTAATCTTGGGGGATTTTATATATCATTTATTGGATCCAAATGGATTTGAAAGGGGTATTAAAATACCTTTATGACAAAAGATGCGTTATGGGGGTAGAAATGGGAAAAGTCAGATACTTGGAAAAAGAAAAAGGGTGGGACCCCATATGGTGGGACACTATTTGATGAGAAACCATAACAATGCCGCATGTTTGGTGGAACACCGTCAACAGTGCCACTGCTTCAGTGTGCGGCCATGAAGGTGTGGCCGCTAAGCTGCGACCGTAATGGTGGCACCGGTTTGGTGGAACAATGTAATCGGTGCCACTATTTTGGTGTGCAGCCATAATGGTGTGACCACTATAGTGTCACTATCTCGATGTTGCCATGATAGGTACCACTGTCACTATGCCACCGTGACTAGTTCCATAGGAACGGTGTTGATGTGACCGGTGCCACGATTTCTATGGAACAATTTGGTGGAACCTAGTTTCTGGAATAATCCATAACAAGTCACTGATGATCCCCAAGATACCCCCAAACAACAGAAGTTTGGAATATTAATGGACTAGAAGGGTTTCTCCCATTACACCTTAACTGGTTGATTTAATCATAAAAAATGAAGAAAGTAAGTGAAATTCCTAATAGGGGAAGGTTAGGGGATGTAGGCATATTATAAGAAAGAATTTTTATATGGGGCCTCACAATTGGGAGAGGGATATGAAATGGGTAAATATGATATAGAACATAAAAAGTTAAAACATGGAAGTCCTATAAAAATAATCAAAAAAAATAAATAGTTTACCCATAGAATTTACCAATAAATGTTACTACAATGTTTCATGTACTACATAGTCAAAATTAACTAAATCTCTTAATCCTATAACCTCATATGTTTTATAAAACCATTTTCTAATCATTCAAAATGGATATTCCTCAATATAGACCTGATACAAATATTAGTGCATAGTTTTTCAAACTGTGATTGTTAATCACACGATCCTTAAAAATTTTAATGACTCAAAATCATTAGAAAATAATTAACGATTCTTAAGATAAATAATAAAAGTATAAAATAATATAAAATTAAAATACACAATCCAATATTGTTGTGATAGAAATCATACTTCATCATTATACTATCTTTTATTGTTCATTTTTTAATTTATAAAAAGCCACATTAAAAGCTATAAAAAACTATCACAATTGAACTATATTATATTCCATCCACTAACAACTTCAATCTTCAATGAGATTACAAAGAATAAAGTGCATATAATACTATAGATCCCAACCAATAGTCTATGCATTTGTGAAACATGGGGGGATACAACAAATGGGGAATGAAAATGTGAACAATGATATAAAATTAATGGGGATAATCTAAGAATTCAGGCATCATAAATGATACGGGAGGATATTTTATAAATGCGGTTGACTATTATATAAATATGAATGAAATATTTGAAATGAATTACCGCCTAATGAAAAAATTGATTGTAACCAACTTCATAATGACTTAAACTGTTAGAGAACCTCTCAAAAGAAAAAAAACTAGGGGACTATAGTTATATGTATAGGAAACCAACATAAAGATGACCAATATTACATAAAGGATGATAAAGAAAAAAACTTACATCATATTATTATAAGTAGACACCAATGATAAATCTGGTCAACATACATAACCATGAATACTACAACCATCATTTACCTTGACTGATCAAAACCAAGACATTTTTCATGAGTGTGGCCCCATAATAATAATCATCCATTACATGAATATGTTTCATCTTTCTGGAAGCTAGGATGCCCTGGTCAACATTTAAAGTCCACTAAATAACCCCATCAATATATAAAAGAAGTTGTTGTTTTCTAATATAAAACATATAGGAAAGACCCTATGAATCTATATTATTTTTCCTGAATTTTAGTAGAGTCATATAGGCTATTTAATATAATGTGATTAATCATTATTTGGGTCGTTAAATAGTTTTCCATATTTTATATTCTTGATCAAATTTTCATTTTCATTATTTTACTATGTATATTTACATTCATAACACTAATTCATGCAAATATTATTATGAATTTTTTATATGTTATAAAATTCATCTATAGTGATAGTAAAACCTGGTTTAGTGGATCATTTATTATTTAAAATATTCTCAAATTCACTTTATATGTATGAATAGTTGATTATTTAGAATGATAATTTAGATTGAATTTTTAAGATGATTAAAATGTATAATATTTTCCAAGGCACGTCATGTAATACATTGTATAATTATGCTATCATTCGTCATGGAAATTTGATTTAGTGTATTAGTTAACAGTTAAACATATTAGGGTCTCCTATTATATATCCATAAAATTATTTTTTGAAAATTTGTGACATATAATTCTTAAGATATTTACTCTTAGTTATAATATCCATAGTTACAACTCATACTTTAGTAATTTTTTGGTAATGACTTATTATCATTATAGGAATGTTTTTTCTAATTGGATATAGAATGATGTAACCTATCCTCGTTGGTAATGTATACATTTTGTATTTATTGTCAATTGATTTTCAATAAATGGATTATAATTAAATAAAATATTTTTCAATTTATATCATGTGTTTTGGAAAAGGATTTTACATTAAAAGAATGTGTTCAAAATTAAATGTTGGAAAATTAGCTATATATATATATACAAAATAATTAAATTATATTTTTAATGAAAATGTATGATTAGTTTTAAAAATAATAAATATTCATAATTTTAAATGGATTTTATGAGTTCATTGGTAAGAGTATATTTTAAATAATTGAGTGTTGTAATTGAAACATTTGGTGGTGTATTTTTTTTAGAGTGAAACACTATATTTAATAGTATTCATAGGAGTAATGTTTAAAGGATGAGTGATGTATAAAATTGAAATTATGTTTCTAAATGATATTTTTCATTGATGTTCATGGGGAATTATTGTAAACGTAATGATGTATTAAAATGTATTTTTATTACTAAAAAAAGATTCAAATATTTTATAATATGGATTTATTAGTTTCATTTGTGAGTGAGCATGAACTCTATCATTTTGGACACTATTATATTGATTTAAATTAATCTGTAAGGCTAATACTATGCTTAATCATATTTGAAATATTTTTTGTAACGTGCGAGTCCTTTTATGGTAATATTTTAATATGATTTTTTGAATCCAAATACGAATGAAATTGATATTTAATATTAGAATCATTGATATGATATAGTATATTTGAAAATAAAAATGAAGGTAATGTAATTATAGAAATTTAGATAAAATTCACATTACATTGATACATTAGAGGGGATATCAAGCGTTATTTTTTGGAGTTTTTTTTTCAAATAATATTTTATCTTTTTTTTTCAAGATATAAGTTTTCGATTTTTTTAATGATAATGACATTTAGTAGAGATATCGATAAAAATAAAATGGTTATTTTTTTACAATGAATGTATGATTGAATAAGTAATGAGTAATTTTAGGTTGTGTACTATTGAACTGATTATCAAAAAAAATTTAAAAAGATAAAAATTAATTTTAATAATGTCATAAATTTAAATATAGACATTTTTCTTTATTTAGTTCCTATTGGCATGTTTTTTTTTGAATTTAATGAAATAAAATCCACTAAATATTATAATTCCTTATCTAAAATATTTGAGTGATGACTCTTAAAGTGAAAGTGGTCCATTGAATAATCTTGATCCGAAATGGAAACGTTACAATGAAATTAAGTATACTAGTGATCCCCTTTCATGCTTAAAATTTTTTCTGGGTGTTCTCTTCTCATGTATAAATATTTTTAAACTACAATAAAATAATTACTTCATGAATAATGTATTGTATATTTTGATCAAATGAATATATGATAATTTTCACAGAATCATTATTCCTCGTAACATATAAATTATATTTGAACAACTATTTAGTTTAAATAAATTAACCCCCTAATTTATATCTTACTCTTACATTGATTTGGATATATGTTATAATAATTAGTGTCATGGTCTCAAGGTAAATATTATAAAATATATGTTAAAATAAAAAAATAATGGAATATATTTATTTAAAATCACTATAAGAATTATTAAGATACCGATATTTCAAGTGTTGAATAATTAGATGACGTCACATCATTGATCACATTTCATTGATATTAACTATGTTATACATGGACTTAATAGAAGTGATCCAAAATATATGGATTTAATAAAACAATATTGGTATTAGTTTAATATATATGAAAAGGTTTCATATTTTTTACCCACATCACATTAAAATTAAATTTATAAAAATGTTATATATGAAAAATATTATATGACAACATGTGATATAATATCAAATTTTTACTAAATGGGAATCCATGTGAAATACGGAATACTCTAGATTATTAGGAACATGTATTATGAAATATTTTTTATATAAATGAGTGATTCAATAAATTCTTAATCAAAACCATCGATCTAGATAAATTAAAGAGATGTGTTGGTGAAAATATTAATGATATTGAGAAATTAATTAAATTATATTTTGAACCACTACCTTTGTGTAATGTAAATAATCAGATATTTGAATTAATAGGTTTGACTCCGGTAATAATTATTGTTGTTCAAATTTCTTACCATTATGAGATGAAACTAAATCTAGAAAGAAAGTTATTTATCAAAAAATTGAAATACCATTAATGGAAATAAGAAAAAAATAGTTTATGTCTAATAGTGATGAATATGACATAGTTGATTAATATTTATCATTCCATTTATGTATATTAAAATGAGAAAATGATTATAACCTAGTTTAAAACCATTGGCTTGTTTTAAAATTTTATTCTTTTCTACAAAAATGAAATGTGTCCATGAGTAAAATAATTTGAATAGGGAGAAATATATTTCATAATAATAAGGTTAAAAGATGGGTCATATAATGAAAAGTAATAAATCTAATATTTTTTATAAAACATGAATAATAGAATTACATAGGAAAAGGGATTTGACAATATATAATGAAAAAAAAATCAATCAGTGATGATGATGAACTAATAAATTTATGATACAAAATATTATTTAATTATTACAATTTAATGTAGTAATAGTCTTAACAAGGATAAATTAAAATATAAATGGATAATATAGATTACTATATGAAAATATGTTGTTCTTTTAGAGATGTATATTATATGAGTTGAAGAGAAAATATCTATTCTATTTTTAATGTTTATTATAAAAATCGTATAGATCCGAAATGTTGAATCATTAGTATTATAATTATATTATATGTGTATTTTATTTATAAATATAATTATGTAAATATGATTGATATTATGATAAATATTTTGGACAAATATGATATAGTCAATTTTCATACATCTAGAAATGATGAAATAGAAAATTTAATTTAATATGTATTTGATAGATTATATGTAATCAAGTAGAATATTGAAGATGAAAAAATCTACAATGGTGGAGTAGATGTTAAACCTTTTATTATTATTATAAAGTGAATTAACTATCGGAAATATGATAAATATTCCTTGAATATTAAGGAAAATTTTCTAATATAAGTGTTATATTTTATGGGGAATTTTTTTAATTATCTATGAATTAGGGATTAACAAGAAAATACCATAAATTATATTTTTTAAATGATTACATAGACAATAAACAAAAATTTTGAATGAGAATTTAAAATAAATTCATATATAGTATCAAAAAAATAAAGAATCTAAGAAATAAATGTTAATATCATATGTGATGGTTTTTTCCATTTGGATATTTAATTTATTTCTGTATATAGGGACACACAATATAATATATCAAGGAGGAAAGATGTAACATTAAATGTTATATAGTTGGATGATAACCAAAAATGAGAGAAATATATCGTTAAATAGAAATTAATTTAATGGATGTGGAATTTTATTATATTATTTTGAAAATAATTTATTTCATTGTCGGACTATATATACTAAATAAAAATAATAATAAACACTAATGATATATGAATGAGACACCATAAATTTTATTTTATTTATGAATTAATATTCAATTCATAAGTGGAATACGTAGTTACTCTGTGCATAGTGAAGAATGATGAGTGACGAAATCAGGTATCAAATCCTAAAAGTATCTTATATATGTAAAAAATATAAATAATAAATTGAAATTTTTATTTAAGTAATATTTATGAAATGAAAAATATTACTAAATGGATTCTAAACATGGAATTTCATCCTTTCTGAAAAAACTGAATGAATAATAATTAAAAATATTTTGTGGATGGTTTAGTTCATTTTATCATTAATAAAGTTATTGAAATAATAATTAATTGGGATTAAGATCAAAAGTATATTTAAATAATATTTATTTTTTATTTTTCTAGGGGATTTATCATAATTTTATGTAACCCAGCCAAATTACATTAGATTTGGTGGTATCTTTATTATATTAGTGCCAGATAAATGTGATCACATCCCAAAGGACCAAAACATTTTGATGTCATGGAATACTATATATATTCTAGAGACTCACATTATCATATAAAACATAAAATAAAACATATTATTTTTTTTATCACCATAACCTCCTTAATAATATTAATGCAATTCAATCTTAATATGATACCTGGAATCTTACGGAAGGGATATATAATAAAGTAGTTAGATATATTGCTCAATAAATTTATGAATATATTGGAATATATCATTAATAAATAAGTTATAATAAATGTGGAAAGATAAATAATTGAAACACATGGCATGTAATCAAGAACCTTAACATGATGAATAATATCAAAAAAATAAACGATAATTGAATAATCCCATATAAACAATTACTCGATCTTGAAACATGTACATGGATATTTTAACTAATCTAATAATAACATTGACATAAATAAATATTATCTTAATGAGAGTATTCGTAAATCTAGACATAATAACCATCTATTCAAGGCCTTATTCAAATATATCTTTCATGAATGTATAAGGCCTCAACTAATTTCTGAGGACAGTTTGTCACATGAGACCTTCCAATGCACTGACAACCTAAAGTGGTAACATCCCATCATATACGAAGTCCAATTAATTTCTATTATAAAATGCTAGAAACCTAGTGAACATAAACATTTATATTGAAAAAGTATTATATGAAATTTTAACACATTCCCCAATAAATAAACATAATCATAAACCATTTGGAGTAATATATAGTTTTGTAACAAAATTGCACATCCCCAGTCAAAATATCGTAAACAATAAATATAAATAATTAGTAAGGAATCATTATAAAATATACCTAATGTTGGAAAATTAAAATAAGGATTTTTAGCATTGATGAATTGAAATTCTATAAATATATAATTCAATCATTATTGAGGAAAATATCATTTCAACATTGAAAATAAATATTTCTTAAAATCATGAAATATTATTAATGTATTATTTATGAAAACAGAAATTGAAACATATAAAATAATCTATAAATAATTTAGTGGTCTTGAAGGTAAAAATTTATGTTCATTTTGAGTATGAAAAATATATTATTTTCATTTTTGGTAAGAAAAGTCAAAATATATCACATTTAGAATATGAAAGGATGATTCATTTTAAACCATGTTTTAAAAGAATTAAATGGTAATACATTACTCTACAAAATTATTTTTAAAATGTGAGAATTTTTATTGAAACTATTTTTATAAAACCTGTATACATATGAAAATTTGGTTTTGAAAGAAGAAAGAAAGAAAGCCTATTTTCATTAAAAAAAATTGTACATTTTCTTCATTAAGAGAGAAAAATGAGAGTCAAACACGTGTTATAAATAAAAAAATAGAGGAATAATATAAATTTGTTTCTAGGAATATATATCCAAATATTCCATCATCATAAATATAATCAAGAACAATGGCACTAAATAGTTAGACTATAGAAAAAACTTGTACCACTTCTGTAACTTCTGAGTTATATTGGCCATGAAGGAAATCAAATATAATAAAACATTAAATATGATTAATATAAGTGGATTAATTATATAAACTACCATCATTTCTGTATATAAACCCCAAAAAAGAATTATTCATGTAATATATCACACATATCAAGGAAAAAAAGTGATATTATAATCCCTTCCCTCTAGTATGATTTGTATCATATGTGTATGTAAATCCTATATAATAAATATATTTATTGTAAATATAATATAAAACCATTATAATATTTATAAAACCTTATATGTGTTAATTATAGTATTATATGACCTATTTGTTAATAATTAATTGTTAAAACCACTATTTTAGGGGGTACTTTCCTTGTCTTTCATGTATATTTTGGTTCAGTAACATCATTCATTTTTTATTGATCAAGGATAAATCATCTATATAATGTTAGAAATTATATATATATATATATATATCATATATTATCATTATATATTTATTTATAATATTCCATTAAATTTTAATATGGGAAATTGAGTTACTCCATTCTTGAGGATTGTAGGTCGTATGACGCATGAACAATGTTTCTATATTTCCAATAGATATAATGAAAATAGGTAAATAATGTTTCAAATTTATAGAAAATTTCTATATCAAATATTTCACCTATATTCATTAAATATTTTCTTATTTCCATATATGTAATAATAAAATGAATAAAATCACAGTGCTACGCGGAGGTTGTAGTCTTCACAAACACACGAGTAACGTTATTTTTTTTCCGACAGGTTGAAAGTAATGAATGAATGTGTGATATTATAATTATATAATTATATTAATGTAATAAATATCATATAAATATGTAAAATTCATTGTTATACCCAATTGATAGTGGTGGTGATGGAAAATAAGTTGCATCAGTTCACAAGGTAGCAGTCCGTCATACGCACAATCGATGGATTACTTTTCCTTTTGATAGTGGTTGATATATATAGTTTCTTCCACTAACAAAATAGATTATCATTATATAGGTGATACTTCTATTATTATTTTATCATTTTTTGAGAATATTATAAGGAGATTGGTGAAGAAGTTAATTGAAAATGCATGGTTCGGAACACTACATATTCTTTAGAAAATCCACATAGGTTTTTACCTAAAACCATTATATATTAGATTTATCATAAAAAAGAAATATATAATGAGGGAAGGAATATAATGATGATATGTTATTTATGGGATTTTTTTGGAGTATGAAGTCATGGGGAGTGGTGTTGAAAATTTATTAGTGGGGGAGAAGACACATGTATATTTTTGGAAAACAATGATACCCCTATTTTTCATAAGCTAGAATGATCTAAAATTTCTCATAATAGAATCTTGGATGATATAAGGTCTATATATGGACATATAAAAGTAATTTTACATTTTTGTATTTCATTTTCACCATTATATTTATATTTTAATTCCCCGATGAACTCATTTTAACCTTGACCATTGTAATAATTTTTTTCTATTTTCACTACTCATTATGAATAGAAATTACATTAACTATATTTTATAATTTTAAATATTATGATTCCAAACAAATAAAACGTTTTTCTAAACACAATTAATGCAAGTGGAAAATTTTAATTTTAAATAATCCTCTATATGTGATGGAAAACATTTTTCCAATAAAATAGTTTTCATAAGTATATAATGTTTTATTATCAAAATTCAACATGAAATTGATTCCAAGGACCAATATTCTATTAATTATAATCTAATTAGGAAAAATTTTCTTTTATAAATGTTTTTAATCAAAAATTTACTTTTGACATTTTTAAATAAAAACTAATTTTTAGATAAAAAATGTATTTTCACCATTCATTAAAAAAATAATATTTTCAGAAAATTCTAAAACATTCACTCTATGATTATTTTTCCCAATCATTTAGAAAATTAAAAAAGATTTTGGAAATAAATTTTGTATATGTGTTAAAAAAATTAATGTATGTGTCAAAATCAGGATGAATGTTCCTTTTTGAAAAATATAACCTTCTTATAAAACATTACATTTTTATTTAAAATAATTTTTATTTTATTTATAATAAATAGATTACAATTAAATTTAATTTATAAATTTATAAATCATATAATTTTTATAATTTATTGATTTATATTCATACCTTTTTATTTAAATATTTTTTTATAATAAAAACTATTGTATTGCTCTTTTAGACAGAGGGTTCTTCGTATCACAGAAAATTGATGAAATTGAATTTATTGATATGTATTTTTTGATCTTTTAACCTAAATTTTTCTCATAACATACCCAATCAAGCATAATATTTTTATTTTATAATTTTTTGGTGCTACATTATCCACACATTTAATAAATTTCCCCCCCACGATTTGAAAATCTCTTAAAAATAATAGATTTTCCATCTGAACATTATCTTTTTTAAAGCCCACATCATGAAAAGGATTAACAAAAACTCTTGTTAAATGTGGAAAACAGAAATTTTAGAGTCATCTATAATAACATAGAACTATGTATCTATGTACGATATCATTTAGTTAGAGTTAGTTCTTATAACTATGTTCTTATGTAGTTTATGATAACTTGTATTATTGGTTTTGAATATTATTAAATTTTTTATCACAACATGATTGTTCTTTTGTGTGACATATTATGTGATAATGTCCTCTAAATAGATATCACACTAAAACATCATAGTATTTCTTTATAATGATTAAAAACCATAAGTTCTATGTAACAATTATGGAATAAATTGTCTATAACAAGATGATTAATTTGAGGGCCCCAAATGATACTATCTATTAGGGGTGGATACTCATTGTACTTTGAGGAACCTTCTCATGGTGTACTCCCATGGAAATATCCATTCGGATATTAAGAAAATGATAACCGCTAGATGTAAATCCATATTTATATGTGTTATTTAATGTTCGAATCCATAGTTTTCTGTATTGGACTTTAGACATTATAATTATTATTAATGAGTATCATGAGTCATGAAAATATATGTATTTAAGAAAATCGGGGAAACAAACGTCTGCAACAAGGAAGGATATGTGAGATGTGTCATGGGAAATATTTCATTAATGTATAATATGATAAAGAATTTATCCCTTATCTTTCATAATGGATGTTGATATCTCATTCCATTTAATGGAAATGATATAGTCTAAATAAATCAATGTTAAGGATATTCTATAGGGACGTACAATTTCTTGAAATTGGTAGAATGTGAAATATGGAACATATATTGATGGCACTATCATGCTACACACATGATTATATATAACAAGATAATGGGATTATATTACACAGTATGTGTCTGTATGAGGTAAAATGTCTATGTAGAATTACCACATTTCTCTATGGGTGCCTTGGCATGTTTCTAGATGATAACCGTAGACATTAGGGTTCTTCGTCTAATGATACAACGAAAGAGTCCTATAGGGTCATCACTATGTGTATCTTGAATCTCAGTTAAAAAATATATTATTATTTACTAATTAACAAGTTGAATAAATATTATTCACACAAGTTGTTTAATATTAAATTATTTTTTCTTGATCACTGTTATTCCATCATAGTAATTCGACTGAATATAATGTTATTGGAATATATAATAAATATTTATTTTCTATTTAGTGAATATAATATTTATTTATTTATTAGAAAATAATGTAGTCATATTTATTTAATAAATAAATGAGAATCAATCAGGGCCCACTAATGTTTTTGGAGGAAAGGAAGACCATATTTAATAGTCTGGTGAGAAATAATAAATATTTAATATTACATAATTAAATAATTTTTAATTTAAATTCTCATGTTAAGAGAATGTCCAAAAATAATGATATTATTAATATTATTTGACAAGGGGTTTATCTTGGATTATATAAAAAAATAATGTCACTTGTATAATTACTTAATTTTTAACCCTACTAGTATATTAAACCAACTAAGTTATTTTCTCATTAACCCAATTCATTGGTTGTGGTTGTGCACAACGGATTTTTAGAATCCACTCAATCCTAGAGAGCTCTCTTCCATATAAAAGCACCAAATAATGGGGAGAAATTTCCCTCGAATTGATCAAGGATAACTCTTCTTAAGAGGTTCTCAATGTGATCAATGGTTAACAATTGCACCAAGAAATTCCTTCTATGATGTCTATAGATTCATAGAACACATATGGATCTCCACTAATTGAAATATACCCTTGGTTTCTCTAACTCAAAGATGGTGGACCACATATCTATCAGTGGAATCATCAACAAAGATTGAATTCCAAAAAAGTAAATTCTTTTGTTAATTAAATTAATTATGAATAATTTGTGATGATCCACTCTCTCAGTTTCTGAAAAATTATCCATTTTCTATTTCATTTATTAAATTATATTGATTTCACCAGTAATCATAATATAGATATTATAATGATCATCGATTATGTCAAAAAGAAAATAATGGCACCACCCATCGAACACTTCTTTTGCACCCAGAACCATGAAGTGGTATCAGAGAAGTCATATAAGTATTTTTAATTATATAAGGATCATAGGTGATTTACACATTTAGAGTATAATATTTAAAATAATGTTTAATCATTTTTTTAAATCCAAATTGCAAGATCTATTTTATCCTACTACATTTGTTGTTGATCTAATAGAAATGATTAATTTTATGATTAAAATATAATCAAAGAACTCATCTGAAGTTTATCATGATTCCCACTAGATAACATAGGAGTACATGCCATGTAATAGGAATTACATGTTGTATAATTCTTTTTAATTCCTCGAGAATTAATTTCAAAACTAATTCAATTTGTGTGCATTAATTACACAAGGTGAATTAAATACATTACATTGTGTGTTGATCAAAAGGGGTGGTGCCTGGAAAAAACTGAGTAAACATTATGTATCCCACGTACCAATAATGTATTTTCATTAAGTCAAGGATTGTTTGTGTATTTTAATACAAAACCAACATAACTGGAGACCGAGTAATTTGAAGTTCATGTAACTTGTGGCCCATTGGACACATCATATACTCCTAGTTCTAAGGAAAAATCTACACAAAGAGTCCCTAGGCATGTTCCCTAGATAGTTGGTGAGATCCATACTTGTAACATACATTGATATACACATCATGCACATATTCCAAATTATTAAGAATAATAATTTATTTATTACATTTTATAAACATTGAGGATTGTTCGTGTGTTTGGTCATTAAATTGAAAAGACATTCCATGGGACCAGTTTTTAATATATATATATATATATAAATGTTTAATTAATATCTGTATAATGGTTAGATCTTCATGTCATAAATGATTCATGTTATAGTTGTTTCTCTACATGTGCTAAAGATAAACACAGTACCAAAAAATAATTTAATTCATGTAATCATTATGTTGATACTATACGTCATGAAAGTACATTATAATTCATCTATGTGACTTTTCATGAACAATTAATAAGTATACATGTATGATGCATGTTGGGTAGATTTAGATAGGTAATCATTGTATATCCTCGAAGGTACATTAATGTACATTGTTAATATTAAATGAATTTCATTAATTTATTTATAATTATAATGGTTTTATAATATCAATGAAATTATGATGATAATCAATATAAAATAACAAATTAATTATGGATAATAATTAATTTATTTGAGTGTGATTTATCTAAAAGAAGAATGATTATGAATTAAATGATAGTTTTGTTAAATTATTAATTTGTTGCATTCATGTGGATGATCATTAGCTAGATCAGACCTTTTTGTTTTCTTTGTTTCATTTAATTTATTATTAACTTGTATTGTTGGTCTGCATTCCTTATATCCTCTTGTTATATTGGGTCTATGTGCCCATGGATTCATTTATTTAAACCCACCCCAATGTATGTTAGTGAAAGGTATATGTTGTGGATGGAGATCTCAAGCTAGTGGAGGTTATTCATTTATGGATCTAAGGTGAAACCAATCCAAGGAGATGAATTGGTGGATATGTGGAAAGTTTTAACCTCGAACCCTAAATAGTTTGTGGTTTTTATTCCCCTATGTTAATGTTTTGTTTATCAATATCTTGGAATAATTACCATTGTTAAATCTCATGATTGTACCCTTTATTTTCTTATTTCTATCAATTATCAGTATTATTTCATTATTGATGTTTTTTCATGGTCACATAATTAATGAAATTAATGATCATGAAAGATAAAACTAAAGTAAACTACATTATGCATAAATATTATCTATGAAATTTTTTATCACATTCTTAAACCCACATAATAATAATAAGAATGTGATAAAGTTAATAATGGTAAATTTACTCATAAAATGGAAATATCCATTAAAATATATTATGGTCGTATAGACATATATTACATCATTTAAAATCGAACCATATTTCAATGTTCCTGACCATCAAAATTTATGGGGCTTCAAATTATCAGAGAATTATTACTTGATGTCTTGGGTAGAAATAACTCAGTTCACATCAAGGGTTGACTTCCAAAGTGGGACATGGTGTAACTATGAAGAAAAGGTTGAGCAAATCCAATTTAAGGATATTATGATTTGGGAGTCCACTCATGTGATCAAGGCATTATGAGTTTGTTGATGCTCCTTTCATCATAGAATCTAAAGACTGGAAATGGGGAATATCTGAGCTCAAAGTGATTCAACCTTTGGGAAAAATATCAAAAATTGAAAAAGGAAGGAATAAGAAGAATATTCCCCACGTGCCACGCAATTTTCCTCCTATCCGCGCAAGTCCACTTGCGCGACCTAAGTGATAACTGCCCTGGGTCTTCTTCTGCCTATAAATAAACCCTGTGGGCCCCCCATTCGAGGAGGATTTTTTTCCAGAAACTCAGATTTGAGCTCCCGGTGCCCTAGTCTCTTCTTGATGCTTTCGAAACACTTCTAAGGTAATTTCTTACCTAGAAATGAATATCTAAAGAGGGGGAGGAAGGCCTAAGTGTTAAAACTCATCAACACTTGCACGCCTGAGTGGTCAACCCTTAAGAGAAAAGGTCACACTTGTGCGGCACCTTAATCCTTCAATAGAACTTGCACGCCCCTTTTTTTGAAGAACCTAAAGAGGATTATAAAGGCTTTAATCAAGAGTCTCTCAAGTATTACCATGCTGGTTAACCATCGCGCAAGTACCCCATATGTCGTGCATGCATACCTGCGCGACCATGAATTGCGCTCCCACGCAGTACCTGGCCGCCTGCCAGGACTTGCGCGCCCCTGCCTTTTTGGGTGCCCTTCTTGCCCATTTCACCCCACTTAAACCATTCCCCCTTTCCTATTCAAGATTCAGTCTTCAAGACAATCTTCATAGTCATTTATGGCATGATTTCTTGATTTTACTTCCTTATCTGAAAGGAATTTTGTGTAAAATATCTCAAAACCTAGTGATTTACACGTCTTTATGTCACTAACTATTGAGATTTCCATTATACAGCCTCATCCTTTAAGATGAGAGATCCCCTAACCTGGGCCCCTTTTTCAGGAGTAAGCCCCAATCATAATTCTCTTAACCTAGGCCTCCTTTTCAAGAGTAAGCCCCAGTCATAATTCTCTTAACCCGGGCCTCCTTTTGAGGAGTAAGACCCAGTCATAATTCTCTTAATTTGGGCCCCCTTTTCAGAAGTAAGACCACGTCATAATTCTCTTAACCTGGGCCTCCTTTTCAAGAATAATACCCAGTCATAACTCTCAAATCTGGGCATCCTCCTTAGGAGTAATCCCCAAGTCTTCATTAACCTGGGCCTCCTTTTCAGGAATAAGCCCTAGTCCCCTAATTTGGGCATCCTCTTCCGGAGTAACCCCCAAAATCCCTTAATTTTTCAAGTCTCTTAACCCGGGCCTCCTTTTTAAGAGTAAGACCCAGTCTTAATTCCTCTTAACCAGTCCTAATTTACCTTTGATTTGGGATTCCTTCTCAGGAGTAAAAAAACCAATCATAAGTCCTCTCCTAATTTGGGCATCCTTTTCAGAAGTAAGTCCCAAGTTAGAGTATTCAAATCTCCTTGAAGCACATATACCTTTATAGACCCTGTTCCTGGATTTCTTCCCAAAAGTAAATCCAAATCATCATTTATCTAGGAAATCACACATACATAAGTCCCACCTTATTTCTTATGATTGCGTCTTTCATGGCACAATTGTATGATTCTTATCAATACCTCTTGTTTCTCACACCGATCAAGACTCACATGAGCTTAGAGTGTAAAATTAATTTTGACATCCTTCTTTGAGCCATCAATCATAAACATCATACTCCCTTACTCGAACTACGTGGGTTCTAATTCCTTTTCTAAAAAAAGGATACGTAGGTATCCCATCTGCGGGTTCGATCCCAACTCTGAAAAAATCCATGTCCTTCTGAATGACAATAAACTTCAAGTGCCCCACTGGGTGTCTTTAAAACAAACATGGTCATCATAATGACCAAGAAACTTCTATATAAATGTTTCGAAGGGTACCATTGTCCAATAATCTATAATAAATAAAGATGATTCTCTATCGATGAAGAACCTCGAATACATATAAAAGATTCTCTAAATTTCTTACGTATTGATCATTGATTGTAAAATCTGAAGGAAAGCTCATTTTATACTTGGTAATGTAATAAGGATTCATGAACATAACTTAAATCTACAAAGAGAGTCCCTGAGTAGACAATAATTCCCCTCAAAAAGGTGTGATGAGTCCAACCTCCCATCATCTCGACTAATGAAAATTCATAAGCCTCCTCAGTCCACAAACTAATCAGCACCTACCTTTGGAAAGTAGGTATGAATAGATGTGGAATCATTAGATGTATCATGTTCTACGTACAAATCCGTTAGAAACCGATCAGAAAGTTTGAACCTCCCATCAATGGAGATCATCACCGGAATCCGAGGGAAACAAAAATGGTGAAACCGACGTGAATCCTTAACCAAGTTCAAATAATGTTTTTCCTATTTTGTTAGGCCCCTATTTAAAACTCAATGAGAGGGCCAACAAAAACAATCATTTACATATGTGCTCATCCAAAAGATGTAGTGGCTGAATTTATCTTGATTACGTCTGTTATTGGAAACATGCACTCTTTTCCAAGATCTTATGCATTTCTAGAATGGCTGCTCTCAAGTTCACGCCTGTGAATACTGCTGCTGCAAATGCCACTGCTACTACCCCTGCTGGATCGTCGTTCGCTCTAAGGATGATATCACCTACTCAGCGTCTTCAACGCTGGGTATCAAATGCACTGGTTAAGAAGTACCATCAACATGGTACCATCCCAACTCAGGAGGCTTCCCGACAAGCCCTCCATGTAAATAACTCCCATCTGTCGTCCGGACAACGACGACCAGTGATCTAGAAGCAGGCGGTGCTGACTACCGTCTCCAACCGTTTCGGGTCGTTATCCCTGGAACGCAATCACCATTCTCTCCCTTATTCTGGGAGGTGAATGATCAGGTCCCTCGGGACCTTAATTCAAACAGAAAGGAGTCCTTCCTGAGGGCTCCCACCAACAATCGTCACCAGACTTGTGCGGCAGTGCGCCCTCAACATGGTGAGGGTGCGGACTCCAGGCGTTCGGCTCAGGTTCCTCAAACCCGAGAATGCAAGACGAACCACTAGAGGCGGAATCCGGTCAATAGTGAGCATGTTCTCATCTCTTCCATCTCCGGAGAAGTCCACCAACCTAACTTAGTGGCGAGCAACGAGCAGACACATACACCTGCCCATTTTAATTCCGCTGTCCAGCAGACTCGTCTGGTAGCATCATGCCAATCCTACTAAGAAATTCCGGCGGAGTACTATAGGCCGGAACATACACATTTTTATACATCATCATCTAGTCAGCAGGCTCGTCTGACTACATATGATGGATCTCGTCAACCACGTTTGGCGAAGTGAAATCAGCAGGCACATACACCTGCAGGTATTGATCAAGCCTACTAACAGTCTCGCTTGGTAGCATTCGGAGAAGTTAGTCGGAAATCCCCGACAACAAATAGGAGGTAGACTCAACTCTCTGCCCCCACACTTGAGTACTGTCAGGATTCACTGACATGAAAAGGAGGACAGGAGCAGGCACATACACCTGCTCCAAGCCCGGAATGGACGTATATTCCTGTTCCGATAGCTGAAGTCACCATGCATATTCTATCAATAATAAAGAGAAAAAGCAAATCACTGCTCATATTTTGGAGGCCTACTAGGATATTATAACAACTTCAGTGGAATCTCAGGTAAAGACACATAAATTTATCCCTACCAATGGAGTGACACATCAACAATTCACTCCGGAACAAACACACACATCTGTTCCAGTCCAAGTGGGTTGTGTGGAATACTCCCCCATATCATACGAACAACCAAGTCAAGAATATACACCTGATTTGAGTGGAGAACGTCAGCCTAACCTAGCCATATTTCTTGATCAGGCATATACACCTACTCAGAGCTAGCACTTTCGTCAACAAGTGGTTTCCAAGGCGAGTAAGAAGGTGTCTAAGAAAAAGACCCTCCCAGCACAGTCAGGAGATCAAGAGCCAATATGTAACAAGGACTTGCTCGATGCTGGAGTTCTTGAAGCCCTCAGACAATTATCTGTTGAAATTCAAGATTCTACTCCCTCATTTCCCAATAGTGGGAACATTAAATCTGAAGGACTTCAACAGACACTTCCTCATGAAGGCTTTCATCAAGATAATTTGGTCGATCTTAAAGTTTCATCTTCAGAAGAGAGCCACAGGAACCCTCTGTGTGGTTATAAGACCAAGGATCTAGAGATCTCATATTTTTCTATAACCCATTATGGTGGTCCTCCCCATGATGATGAATTTCTCTACGAAAGTCCTCTCCGCAGTAGG
Organism: Viscum album; assembly: GCA_963277665.1. NCBI lineage: Eukaryota > Viridiplantae > Streptophyta > Magnoliopsida > Santalales > Viscaceae > Viscum > Viscum album. Next base: position 327,405,072 of record OY728156.1, read on the forward strand.
GATGCACATTTCCCGGAAAATGCTCTAGTGGACAATGTAGTGCCGATAAAGCCCTCTTATCTTGAGGCACATGAAAATGCGAAACCAGTCATGTATGAAGCTTCATCACTAGTAGGTGAAATACTATCTCAACCAGAAGATAGCCCAGGGTATAGGTGATTCTCCGAACCACCCCTATGTCATGCATATTCTAGTTTGATCAATGATTTCTCTACCAATCCTGTTGAATCCAATGAGGCAACAAGGAAACACCAACTCTGGTCAAATCAGACAGAATAATCTTCATCAAATGAAAAAGAGGAAATGATGAACATGTGAAAAAAACTAGCGAAAGGTGAAGTTCCAGTCATGTTATGGACTTTGGATGACTCTCAGTATAATATTCTAGAAATGTTTACAGAAGATGAAATTCATGATATTCGTCTCAACATATGGAAAACTTATTTTCAGTTAAAAAAAGTGTTATCTTATGATGAATATGAAAATCATCTTAAGATAATAGAAGGGTTACAATGTCAGATTTATTTGGTGTCTCTATCAGTCTCTCGATATCCAAAGGCTGAAAAGCAACAGAAAGCCCTTCAACGTTCATGCCTTGGATCACTAAGAAGATTGTGTCAGTTAATTTCCAATGCCCTATCTGGTATTCATGTCAGAGGATGGGGTTTTCCTGGAGCACTGCATTTCATGGTGCTCTCCAGTCAGAAAAGCCCATCGAAAATGGTCTCATGCAATGTTATTGCCCATAACTAGCCACAGTCAATGGGCTTTGTTTGTAATCAAAAGCTTTCCCAAGAACATGCTTCAACTAGTTCCTCTCAAAATCAAAAATAAAGAGAACAAGTTGTTGAATTACTCTTGCATCAAGAAAATTAGAATATTAAACATGCCTCTCGTTTGGAGCAAGCACGTCACCAAGTGAAATAAGTGTCAGAAATCATCCAACGGTCTTTTGAAACGGGTGATAAAAGCGGATACAGGTTAATGCATCCAGCTAATTTCTGGACTAAGGTTCACAAGATCAGGAGGACTTTCAAGAAAGTCTCAGACATAGCATGTCAAGAACCACCCCAGCTCGCCAGACTGTGGAATCTTTTAAACTAACCCTCGGAATCAACTAATAGGATTTGAGGAGTTGAGCAAGAATAGTAGGAACAGCCCCAGTCCACTGGACTGGGGACCTTTTCAAATCATCAATCCCCTCCTCAGACAAATTTGGTCATTTCTCTATTGGGGAAGAAACCTCAAGAGGAACGAAGAGCCAAATTATCATGAGATTCACTCCAAATTATGGTTCTTCAACAAGTTCATGAGGGATCGAATCAACAAAAGGAAATGACTCATCAAAGACATGGAAGAAGAAAATAACACAGAAATGCTGATAGAAGGGATGCGATGAGTTATGAATCAATCAATGTCATCAATGTCATTGTTGCTGATCCACCAAATGAAGCTCACTCAGGGGACTCAGATGAAGAGGTTCCTGCCCAAGAATATGTACGCACCGACACAAATGAAGAAGGTGTGCGTACACGAAGTCAATGGATTTCTCAGAACCTGGGTAATCCTTCGAGTAACCCACTTCCCCCTCTCCGAAAAGGATCTAACAAAGGGAAGGTAAAGAACCAGGTTATATATCCTTCCTCTGGAGAAGGTCAATCGCTCTCACTAGAGAAAATTATTTCACAACAGGATGAAGAAATGGAGGAATTAAGAAGGTTGAATGTAGAACTACTTCAGTGTAGTCTTCTTCTTAAGCATGATGGAGTTAGTCAGCCAAAGGAATTTGATGCAGCTACTAAGATGGATCAAGAATATCCTCCTCTATCAGCACACCCTCATAGGTCTAATCCTACGGGTCAAGTGAAACAACAGTTTGCAGTGCTACCATCAGTTGCAGCACCAATCGCCACATCTGTCCAAGCTCCAGTCATTTCACCTACCCAAGTCCAAGTTGAACCGGATGTTTCTCAAAAGTTAATAACTACTATTGAGTCATTAACAGCTCGGTTAGAAACTATTCAAGGGAAACGTGCGCAAGTTCAACCAGAAATGAATGTTTACCCTGAATGGGTAGATTCAATTTCTCCTCCATCCAGTTTTAAGAACCCTGTATTCCCTATTTTCAATGGACCAGGTGATCCTGAGCAGCATTTGACGCATTAAGTGTCTTGTTGCGATCTTATGATGGGAACTCCGGAGCAGCAAGAAGCAGTGAAACTCATATGCATCATGCGAACCTTGCAAGGACCAGCTTTTATTTGGTATACAAGCTTGCAATCCCAGTCAATAACCGGATGGGAGGATCTTCGCCAAAAATTCCTCCTTCAGTTCAGCTCAACTTTTCCAAAGACAACAGTTTTCGATCTTACAAACTGTAAGAAAAGGGTGAATGAAAGGGTATCTGATTTTATTGCTCGATGGAAGGGATTAACATATTCCTTGAGTTTAGAACTCCCTCAAGAAGAATTGTTGCCAATCTATGGGGAAAATCTGTGCGACGAATTACGCACGCCATTAATCCCTGTGAAATACACAGGAGGGTTTTGAGACCTTACTTCAATTGCTCAGTAGATTGAAGATTCCCTTATACATGCTAAGGCTAAATCTCGTGTAATTCCATCAGATCCAGGAAGGAGAATGGGTAAAGTAGAAACTGGTACAATTATGCTTAAACAAGAACCTGTACCTATTTCTACCTCAAAACCGTCATCTTCTAGAAGGGCTCCACCTTCTGACCAACAACAACAATTTCCTTTTCGTCCAGATAATCAAAAAGATCAAAGGCGAAAACAATTTGAGTATCTGAAGAGAAAAACATACTCTTTCCGAAATGAAAAAGTTCCTGGTTATTTCATTTTGGATTTGGAAAACAATTTGGGTCAATTGCCAATAACCAAGAGGACAAACAAGAAAGGAGATGAAGACCTTCCTAATTATTGCCCATTTCATCATATGTTGGGGCAACCCATCTAGGAGTGTTTTGTCTTCAAAGACCTCCTACAAAAGATGGCTGACTCAGGACAAGTCACATTGAAAGGCTCCTCAGCCCAGGTAGAATGTGTCACTGCTACAGTTCCAGAGGAGGAAGGTGAATGGAAAGAAGTCAAAAGAAAAAATGCAAAGAAGTATGATGATTGGATAGTCAGAAAGACAATCAATCGAACTTATTCTATTTTCCGAACACAATTAAAGAAACCAATTATGTCTTCTACCATGAATGTTGCGAAAAAACCATCTTCGTCAGAGGGAAAGTCCTCAAAGAAACAGCATGATTCAAAGAAATAAAAATAATCAGAAGAAGATGAGTATGTGTCAAATCCTAAGTTATCATTGACTTTGGTGGAATTCGTTCCATCTAATTCAATGCCACGGGCACTGCCCCACCAAACGGCACAGACTAGATAGGCTAATTAGGCAGAGTCTTCATCAGACAAAGAGTTAATCTTTGGTTCTGTTAATATGATTCAATTAACAGATCTATATGCCAGTTGCAGTTTTGATTTAAATGAGCCTGAATTCCCTATATCAAACAGAGGACTCAGAGGAAGTTCCAAGGGCTCAAGATACAGGGGAAGATGTGGATCTTTCAGAATCCACTATTCCAATTCTACCCCTGCTAGAACTGTGTACGCAGCAGAAACCCGTGGTAGAGCCCTTCATCGAGCTCAGCAGAAACAGGAAAGTTCTTATACCAATAGCAACATTGTCCCTGCTACATGACACCAAACTGTGCATCACCAATAGTCCTAACTGCAGGACTCTAAACTGCATAGTCCTTTAATACGTCCTACATGCCATTAAACGGTACTTCGTCCTAGCTACATGAAGCTAAACTGTACAAAAGTCCTTTTCGTCCTTGATATATGACGTTAAACTATACAGCAACGGTCCATACATATGAACTTAAACTATTTGTATTAATTTCATCCCACAAGACGTTAAACAATGAAAAAAAATAAAAATTTCCCTGATTCGTCCTCACTTCATGACATTAAACTGCAAAGTCCCTACTTCGTCCTTGCTATATGATGTTAAACTATACAGAAACGGTTCATACATATAACCTTAAACTATTTGTATTAATTTCATCCCACACGATGTTAAACTATGAAAAAAAATTCCCTAATTTTTCCTCACTGCATGACATTAAACTGCAAAGTTTCTCCATCGTCCTACATGATATTAAACTGCAACTTGGTCCTGTATGACCTTAAACTACATCAATGGTCCAGTATGACCTTAAACTGCAACTTCGTCTCACACGACGTTAAACTGTGAAAAAGTTCCCTAAATGGTCCAGTATGACCTTAAACTGCAACTTGGTCTTGTATGAACTTAAACTTCAACTTGGTCTTGTATGACCTTAAACTGCATCACCAATGGTCCATGCATATGACCCTAAACTATTTTCAAGTCCCTTACATCCAGCAAGACATTAAATTGTGACGTCCTAACTACATGACGCTAAACTGTATAAAAGTCCCTTATGTCCGGAAAGACGTTAAACTACTTAATCATAAATGGTCTTGTATAACCTTAAACTACACTTTTGTCTAGCATGACATTAAACTACACCATCCACGGTCCATGCATATGACCTTAAACTACTCAAACTTTCGTCCAACATGACACTAAATTGTGGAAAAAATCTCCAATGCGTCCAACATGACGTTAAATGATGTACTCTTTTGTCCTCACTGCATGACATTAAACTGCACAGTCCCCCTTTCGTCCAACATGATGTTAAACTCTATTGTCCCCATCGTCCTAACTACAAGACGCTAAACTGTAAAGAAAGTCTGTGATACGTCCTACATGACATTAAACATTACTTTGTCCCTACTACATGACACTAAACTGTGCAGCACCAATATTTCTAACTGCATGACTCTAAACTACATAGTCCCTTTATATGTCTTACATGACATTAAACTATACATTATTAAGGTTCTTGTTACTTCTTGTTTCTCACACTGAGTATGACTCACATGATCTTAGAGAAAACTTCAACCATAACACTCTCTTTGGTCCACCAACCATGTGTAAGTCCCAACATCATTTTTTAGGTCGTTGTCCCCAAGAACAACTTGATCATTAATTCATTCATTAATTAAACTACACAGACTTTTATCCTTTCCTTCTAGGCTGGGTATGTAGGCAACCTCCCACGTTTCAAGCCCAAAACCAATCTCTTCACATCAGTTCACCTCCATCTCATACGATGTTGATTCGTGAAACCGCCCCTAGAATAAATATCTTTACATTGGCTCACTTTCATCCTTGTTATATGACATTAAACTATACAACACTTTTATCTAGTATGAAAATAAACTACAATATTCTTTGATACCCTCACCTTAGTGGGAACCATTATTTACATTTATTTTTCAATCATGTTTCATTTCAAAGACTACGTGCATACATGGAAACACCCAAACCTTTTATCTTCAGTTAAACCATCATTGTACTAAAGTCCCCTTTCACCCTTTATATATACGAAACAAATTTGTACAAAGGGTATTTCTAGATTTATGTGTGCTTTATTACCATCCTTATGGGATACGTAGGAACGTTCGAGTGTCCCTCAAATCCAGCCCCAAATCTTTGGGCCTAACCCCAAATTCCACATTCAGTCCTTTGGCTGAAAAGTCCCCATCAAAACACACACTCTGTATTTCATACAATGGTCCAACCTCTATGACCCTAAACTAAGATCTCTATTCCTTTTGTCCCACACGACGTTAAACTGTAGTTTAAGAACTACGTATGTCTCTATTCTCATCCTTATTGGACACGTAGTGAAGTCCAATATTTCAATTCAGGACCCAGCCACAACATGATTATTGTTAGCATTTATCTGTGTATCTCTGTATAAATTAAACAATACCCATCTTTATGTGTCATAATCCTAACCTTAAATATTTTCAGATCCTCATAACCCTTTTATTGACTTCTAGTCACAAAAATGTCAAACTTCTAAGAGTTCTTTTTCCTGACTATGCAGCACGTGCCCATAGGCGGCCTTGCATAAACAGTCTACATAACATACTTGTTAGCCAAAAGATACTATTATTTGACTGTGAAACCAATGCCCTTAGGTGGACTTTCATAATTCAACCCCCTAATTGGTTTGTCGGATAGTGGAAACTTCATTCTTGGGAAGAACCCCTCTTTTGTCCTTATTTGTCTTAAATGACAGTATGTAGAGATCCGCAAAAATAGTTGTCCTTAACATATTTTTCCCATATCCTTTTTCATGATCTGAAAGTATTCAAGTCTATGGTTTATATTCTCCTTCCCTAAGTTTGGGTCAGACCTTCATAGGAGTGATATTAATCATGTTATTCTATAATCGTTTTTGGAAATATCTTCTCAATATTCAAGTACCTCTTTCCATATTGCAAACTCTATAATTTGGATGATTTGAATCTCCATAAACCTTCACTGGATTTTAGCACTAGGAAAGTAAATTTCTGAGAGTTCTTTTGCCTGACTATGCAGCACATGCCCATAGGTGGCCTTGCATAAATAGTCTACATAACATACTTGTTAGCCAAAATATACTATTTTGTTTAACTATGCATCCAATGCCCTTAGGTGGCCCAGCATAATTCAACCCCCTAATAGGTTTATTAAATAATGGTAACTTCATTCTTGGAATCTACTTCTTCTAATGCCTTTTAGCAATTTTTCATATCATTTCTCGGATTCAAATATTCTTAAGAAATAGATTACATATTTTCCCTCATACTTGAGTATGGTAATATATTTTTCAGATGAATTTTCAAGGAATTGAGTCAATTATAATCTATTTCGGTCAAAGCTATTTCAACCTTAAACATTAGCCATTTTATGTCCGACATGCATGAATTTAGACTGCCCACAAAAGACAAGGTAACTCTGAATAAAAGTCATGTTCCCAGCTCACTAAACATACATTTTGTATTATTTAGGTAACATTGAGCAATTAAAAGGTTCGAAGTTTTTAGGGTTATTTTCATTAATCCTAGTAAAAATAAAACTATGCTTACTAGGCCCATTGGCTTAGGAAAAATCTAAATCATGTAGCAAAATATAATTCAAGTACAAATGAGTGAAGGTGAAAGTGTTTTTCATTGATGCAAAAGAGTTAGAAGGACATCCACATACTGGAGTCTCTTCTCTTTTTCAAGAATTACAAGAGGCATTCAACATAACTCTTCATTTTATTTACGGCACCCTGATCTTCATCAGCAACCACTTGGAAATCATTCATTCAACTGGATACAATAAGAGATGTAGTAATACTAGCTCTTCTCGGAACAGTTGTAAAAGGATGTTATTGAGTGCGGTTTGAGATATTTTTTTTCTGATCAAACAGTGACTCTGTTTTTGTCCAAGAGACTTGGAAGATGGATACATGGATTTGAGAATGGAGTATTGGAAGTAAAGAGCCATTTGGAGAGAGTACTCTTTTCAGATATTGCTCTAATTCCATGTTTGTCTTCTCTCCACTAACTGACAGTGGGAAAAATTTCAGCCCATGGGTTTTCCATTTTCATATCTACAAGAAAATGACATGGAGGAAGAATTTGAATGTTCACACCATTGTTGTTGCTCTTAATGCACAACATAACGGAAATAGAGGAGTAGCATTGCAGCTGCATTTTAGGCGTATAGTTCTTTGTATCTTGAACATTGACTCATTGCAGATGACCATGACCATACAGGGATAGGTAGATTCTCTACGGGAAATTAAGATGATATTTCTTCAAGTACATAGCCAAATATGGGAGAGTGATGTCATAGATATCATAGTAATCATGGCCCATGATGTTCATCATGTCATCAATCCTCTTTTTAGTCAGTCCATCAGCCATTCCAATTCCATTCAGAACCATTGAATCTGCACAAAAGTTTAATAAACTAACTCTTAAATGGGTTTATTTTTCATAAAATTTGTGAAAAAATTCAGAAAATGGAAAAGGCATTAACAAGCGCAAGTCTAAAACTTGGCGCGCAAGTATGGGTGTGCCGCGCAAGTATTTGGAACACAGGTATCACCGCCCAAGTCAAGATACCTTGACAGCATGGCTCCATCAAGGAAGCACCGGAAAATAGAGCAACCTGCGCGGTTAAGGTGACCTGTGCGACGAGAGCTCGAAGGTTTGAAGTCCGGAAATCCAGATTCTTTATAGGGAAGGGAGGCCCTCTATTTATAGAAGCGGCCAGAACCCTGCGCGCCATACCCTGGGCGACTAAAGGCTGTACCCCTATGCGCCGGACTCTGCGCGCTAGAAGCTCATTTTGCGCGCCCAAACTTGCACGCCGCCTTTCCTTTGTTTTTCTTCTTTTCCTCAGAGTCAAATACTCTATTATCTCTGGATCCAACTCTGAGGGGGGACTTTTGTTGATGCTCCTTTCCTCATAGAATCTAATGATCGGAAAAGGGGAATATCTGAGCACATAGTGATTCAACCTTTGGACAAAATATCAAAAATTTACAAAGGAAGGAATAATAAGAATATTACCCATGTGCCACGCAAGTTTCCTCATAGCTGTGCAAGTCAACTTGCGTGACGCATGATGGTCGCGCAAGTGACTTGCACGTCCTAAGTGATAACCACCCGTGGTCTTCTTCTGCCTATAAATAGACCCTGTGGGCCCACCATTCAAGGAGAATTTTTTTCCAGAAACTCATATTTGAGCTCCTGGAACCCTAGTCTCTTCTCGAAGCTTCCGAAACACTTCTAAGGTAATTTCTTACCTAGAACGAAAGATCTAAAGAGGGGGAGGAAGGCCTAAGTGTTGAAACTCATCAACACTTGCGCGCCTGACTGGCCAGCCCGTAAGGGAAAAGGCCACACTTGCGCACTACCTTACTCCTTCAATAGAACTTGTGCGTCCCTTTTTTGGAAGAACCTCAAGATGAATCTAAAGGCTTTAATCAAGATTCGCTCAAGTATTACCCTTCTGTTTAACCGTCGTGCAAGTGCCCCATATGTTGCGCATGCATTCCTGTGTTACCATGACTTGCGCGCCCACGCAGTACCTGCGCTCCTGCGAGGACTTGTGCGACCCTGCCTTTTTGGGTGCCCTTCTTTCCCATTTCACCCCTCTTAAACCATTCCACCTTTCCTATTCACAATTCAGTATTCATGACTCTCTTCCAAGCCATTTATGGAATGATTTCTTGATTTGACTTCCTTATCTAAAAGAATTATGTGGAAAATCTCTCAAAACCTGGTGATTTACACATCTTTATGTCACTAAAGATTGGGATTTCATTCATTCAACCTCATCCTTTAAGATGAGAGATCCCCCAACTTGGGCCTCCTTTTCAGGAGTAATCCCCAGTCATAATTCTCTTAACCCAGGCCTCCTTTTGAGGAGTAGGCCCCAGTCATAATTCTCTTAACCTGGGCCTCCTTTTTAGGAGTAATCCCTAGTCTTAATTCTCTTAATTTGGGCCTCCATTTTAGGAGTACGCCCCAGTCATAATTCTCTTAATCTAGGCCTCCTTTTCATTAATAAGCCCCAGTCCCCTAATTTGGGCATCCTCTTCAGGAGTAAGCCCCAAAATCCCTTAATTTTTCAAGTCTCTTAACCTGGGCCTCCTTTTCAGGAGTAAGCCCCAGTCTTAATTCCTCTTAACCAGTACTAATTTACATTTGATTTGGGATTCCTTCTCAGGAGTAAAAAAACCAATCATAAGTCCTCTCCTAATTTGGGCCTCTTTTTTAGAAGTAAGTCCCAAGTAAGAGGTTTCAAATCTCCGTGAAGCACATATACCTTTATAGACCCTATTTTTGGATTTCTTCCCTGAAGTAAATCCAAATCTTCATTTATATGGGCAATCACACATACATAAGTCCCACCTTATTTCTTATGATTTCATCTTTCGTGGCACAATTGTCTGATTCTTTACAATACCTCTTGTTTCTCACAACGAGCATGACTCACGTGAGCTTAGAGTGTAAAAGTAATTATGACATCCTTCTTTGAGCAATCAATCCTAAACATCATACTCCCTTACTCGAACTATGTGGGTTCTGATTCCTTTTCTAAACAAAGGATACGTAGGTAACCCATCTGCGGGTTCGATCCCAACTCTGAAATAATCCATGTCCTTCTGAATGACAATAAACTTCAAGTGCCCCACTAAGTGGATTTAAAACCATAATGGTCATCATAATGACCAAAAGACGTTTATATAAATGTGTCGAAGTGTACCATCGGCCAAGAATCTCTAATAAATATAGATTATTCTCTATCGATGAAGAACCTCGAATACATATAATAGATTCTCTAAATTTCCTACATATCGATCGTTGATTGTCAAATCTGAAGGAAAGCTCATTTTATACTTGGTAATGTAATAAGGATTCACGAACATAACTTAAATCTATAAACAGAGTCCCGGAGTAGACACTAATTCCCCTCAAAAAGGTGTGATGAGTCCGACCTCCCATCCTCTCGACCAATGCAAATTCCTAAGTCTCATCAGTCCACAAACTAATGAGCACCTACATTTGGAAAGTAGTTCCGAATGGAAGTGGAATTATTGGATGTTTCTGGTTCTACCAACAAACCCATTGGAAACCGAGCAGAACCTTTGAACCTCCCATCAAAGGAGATCATCCCCGTAATCTGAGGGAAACAGAGTTAATGCGGTTGGAATTTAGAATTTCTACCTAAAACCATTCATGATTCTATAGAAACCAAAATTTTGGTAGCGAATAAGGGAATATAGATCATTTCTACATGAATAACCATGAAACAAAATATTCTAAAGCCTGTGGTGAGTGATTTTTGGTTCGCATAAAATAGAGGATGAGTAATAAATAAAATATTTATTAATTTTTCTAAATTTATCTGATGAAGTACTAAAATTTCTTCTTATTTTATTTTTTTCAAATTAAATAAAATTAAATAAAACAAAATATTTTGACCCATCATTGAAAAATAAAACATTATCGCCATAAAAAATATCCATGAATGGAAAAGGAAACTACGTGTCATCGTTCGCCATAAATGGAAATTTTATGTTCTAGAAGAACCTTTGCCTATTGTGCCTAGTATTGAGGAATGTGATGAAGATCTATCTCTCTTTTAGAATCATCAAAATGATGATATGTATATTTATTGAATCATGTTATCATCCATTCCTAATGATTTATTGAATCATCATGGGGACATGGAAACATATAGCAAGATATGTCACCTTCAAGATCTCTATAAAGGGATGGAGAGATAAGTGAGGTATAACATCCTCAATTCATTATTCACAACTAATATCAGAGATTCTATGATATATGGGCCTCATGTAGTCATGATTAATGGAAAAATTGAATGCCTGGACATATTTTGGATTAAATTCCCATATGAGTTTCATACATATATCATATCTTCCTCATTTCCTAAGACCTTCTCAATCATTATAATTAATTACATTATTATAAATAATCATAGGGGTCTTTCATAACATATATAATTGACTCGCCAAGTTGATATTGACATGGTGTGTGATAAAACCATGTTCCTTATGGTGAATATGAAAAGGAAGAACAAGGGAAAAAGGTGCAAGACTATAAATAGTCTAATACTCCTGGGAACCATCCTTACAAGAAGGGGAAAATCCGGAGGTAGGGCATGGAAAAGGATGATGAATGTTTTCCATGTGGATTGTCAGGACACTAGACGGGTAACTCTACCAATAAGAAAGGGGAGGATTATAAGACCCCAGCCTTAAACCATACTTAATTTTGAGTTATTACAAGATTACACATTGAGGATCTTTTTAGGATTAGAGTTTTAGAGAATTAGATCATAAAACTTGCATTACATTCCACATTTAAACAAAGTGGTTACATAAAATATAGTATTCATTTTCCCATCAACGGAAACATATTTAAAATAAAACAGGGATTCCTTCTTGACACTTCCTTGACACTATCATCATATCATGTACCAATCCCTTGACCTGTGAAAACATTTCAAAAACATGGGATGACCATAAATAGCTCAGTAAAGGTTATAAAATGTATGGAAAGGAAACATGAGTACATATACACATAAGAATGAAATCATACTTTACCCATAAAACATAAGCACTTTAACATACATCATAAAATCATGAATAAATCAAATAAATCATAAGACATTAAGGTAACTTGAGGAATTCATAACATTCTTACGTAGGGAGTAACCCTCTTGGTTACATTTGGAATACCCATCACAGTATATTCCCTAAATCTCTTCGGATTAACCTTAACGTTTAACTCCATAGCGTTACCCAATGCATTGAAGAGCTATATTAAGCTCACCCACCCTTAGTTTATCACGGAGCCACCCGTCGTCATAACAATGCCCAAGAACCATAACATAATCATAGCACATAACATAAGCATAAAGGAAAGATAACATTCCCACATTGCAATAACAATATAACATTTTAAGACATTGAAATAATGAATCCCTTCTAAAAACCATTTTCAAAACCATTTGAAACATTTAATAATGAGATTTTTAAATAAAAGTGTCCCATACCACATTGAAGTTTTTAACATTTTAAACCATTAATATCCATATAAATAAATCCTTAAAACCATTTTGAAAACATGGGTATTAATGAGAAATATTTATAAGAATAAATCATTAAAACATTTAAAACGATATTGTAGTTAAAGGGTTTTTAACAAAATGAGAGACACCTGAATACAATAATTGAGGAATAAAATTTAATAATATCATGAGAATAAAGGGATTCATGATGTAATATTCCAAAGGATTGTATATACACCATATAAGAGTAAATTGGTTCATAACAGCAATGAAGTCTCAATGGAAATGAAATCTTTTATAAAGATGGTTTCCTTAAATTAAGGATAAATCAATCTCATAATTATGTGTCAAAAATATAAATACACCCAATGTAAGTGGATATTAAGTGTAAAATAATCAAAGGTCATTCACACATATTCAAAGGATGACATATTCAATAACTACAAGTTGATCCCAAAGAAATCGTAATTGGGTTAAGAAGTTCCCTTGACAGCCAAACGACGTCACATCAAATTTTAGAAAAAGAGTTGATGAGAGAGATAAAGGGTGCCTCATCACTTGGACATAAAATTTAAGTCAATAAGGATATATAAGAACATATCACCACATAATAATATGAAAATTAAAACACATACCAAAAGAAGTCTTTTAAAAAGTGTAGGGTGAAAGGTTCCCTTACCGATTTGGGTAACTTTCGAACCGTACACCCCATGAACGAAGGACTATACAACATTGATGTAAATACTCATAAAAGAAAGCATGTTACACAAAGATTATAATAATGGATAGTATATACACTACTCAAATGGAAATATAGGCAAATGTAGCAAGAATCTCACGAAAACACAAAGTGAGATAAAAAGCCCCTTACGAAATTCCGGCAGCCTAACGGCGCCAATCAAAACTTCCAAAAAGGATTGATGAGAGAAAATAGGGTATCTCATCATATGAACATAAAAAAGTAATGTAAGAGTAATATAATAGAACATACCAATCATAAGAAAGATGAACTTAAAATGAATGACATAAAAGAGTGTACTTAAAAAGAAAGAGAGGGGTAGGATCCCTTACCTCGGGTCCGACTTGACTCGATCATTCTTTAACCTCCTGAATAATAAATGTAGAGACCCAAAGCTTGACGTACATGTAAATTAAATTAATTTTGCGGAATACTTAGTACATAACAAAAACACACACACAAGGATCGTAATAGTTTAGTGTCTTTGGAAACTCGGAACTTAATCTTCTAATCGTTGTGAAAGATCTCCAATATCTCCCATAAAGATCTTCCCTTTTTTTTACCTAAAACCATTCTTTATATCCTGGGGAAAATAAAACCAAAAAGGGTGAGCTCAAATTCTCAGTAAGGGTAAACAAAAGAAATATTAATCTCATCGTATACACAAGCACATAACTTTTGAAAATCTTAACCTGCAAAAGAGATCATAATTTCATAACATGGGATAAATCATGGCAGTGAAATGTAATCACAATAATCATAAATTAAAACATGAAACTTTGTGTAATACACACATAATCATAGAGAATCATTTCTTGTTAGTCAAGACTCATTGCCAAGACTGTCTTAGTGGACAAAGTCCCTTTCTGAACCGAGTCACACTCGTTTCAGTCATGTTTCACTGAACCGGTATAACCTACCATTCCAGCCATGTCTATCTCATGAGATATAAAATATTTACCCAATGCATTGGAGTGATTTATAGGTCCCACCCATCTCATAATGATACCATTCTTATGTGTGCCACATAATCATAAATCATACATCATTGCATAACCCATATAATACAAATGGGAATCTTAAACATCATGACATCATAAATCAATTCATATAATATAGAGGAATTCATAAAAAATATTTCCATCACAACATAATCAATCCCATGTAATAATAGGGATATAAACAGAACCCTTTATTATCTTAGATAGAAAATAATTTTGATAAAACACTTGAACTCCATTCTTGAGGAAAATATCCTTTCTTCTTCAAAAACATTTTTCTTTCTTAACATGTCATACAGTTTTAAACTAAAATAAGTTGATTAAAAATAAAATTGAAATCTTGTAAAGGAAGCTTCTTGGAAATAATTTTTTAAAAATCCATTCATTCCATATAAGTTAAAAAAACATTCTTCTCGTACTTTTGTCGGAAAAGTCAAAAAGTACCTCGTACGAAAAACGACAAAAGATTCCTTTCATATCTTTTACTAAAATCTCACTGAAAGGTAAAATTGGATTTAAACAATTGTAGTCGGATGGAAATAATATTACATATTGTGGAAACATGGATGTGGATGATAAAATACACCCCAGTAAATACCAAAGTATAAACAATCTCGGATAAAAATGAGATTGTGATATTTCCCTTACCTTAGGTCCGACTTGCTTTGTAAGTGTTCGAACATCCTGTATAATGATTTAAATCATGTTATTGACTTATTCCAGAATCATATTCACTGTTATTATATCATATATGGTTAACTTATGACTTTATATTACCGGTTCTTTTGTAAATTCCATGTTAAAGAAGCGTTTTGGGTAAAATCGTTTCATTTATCGTAGGTGTTTTGACTTGTAGTTCTTGACATTATTATTACTTATATCATGATTTACTTACTTCCAGAATATAAAATATGATTTATATATCATATATATTCAGTATATATATATATAATAGATAGATAAATGAAATGAAAAACACCGTTCATGGAGACGGTAGTCCGTACGTACGCATGTACGTTGTTTTCCTTTCCTTATTGTCTTGAATGGAAGTAAGTAGATGACATAAATATATATATACATAAATCCAGTAGCTTTATAATGTCATATATTTCATTATTATTTCTTATATATACTTTATAATCATTCTTAAATGGTTAACATAGAGAATGAATCTCATCGCGTCGTGGAGACGGTAGTCCGTACGTACGCACGACCGATGATATCATTTCCATATTTATTGAATTGAATTGGAGTGGATTATACAATATATCAGAATCAATATGATGTTGTAATAACTATGTATAGTTATTCTTTACACCATTATACCCATCCATGTAAGGTGGTGGTGGAAAATAGATTACACCACGGCGTGGAGACGGTATTCCGTACGTATGCACGCGCGGTGATTTATTTTTCCGTAGGATGGATAAAAGGTGAATTAGGGTTGTTTCATATTTATAATAACATATCAGTATGTAAGTAATACTGATGTTATTACTTTGTCATGAAACAACTAACGAAGAAAAAGTTGAAGAAGAAAGAAATTGAAAATATCGGTAATAGATATTACCTCTTCTTTGAAACGCCTCTTTGAATCCTCCACTTAGGGAACTAAGATTGGTCTTTGAAGAAGACCAGGACCTGTAGGATTATTATAGGAAGTGGAGAAGGGATTTTGGCAGGGTTTTTCCGAGCTTGAAGGCTCAAAGTTGTGTGAGAAAGAGAGGGAGGAGGTGCCCTTTTATAAGGGAGGAGAGGGGTACCTTTGGAATAATAAAAAATATTATTTTATATTAAGGTCAAATTCGGTTTATAATGGTTCCAAAGGGTCTTATTTCGAAGCTAAAGTGGGTATGGGTCTAAATCCTCTCATCCAATAGGATTTAGACAAGTTTAGGTTATTATTTTAACCTTATCATTTAGATTTAACTTTAAGTTAGATAATTTAACTATTACCGTGTCTTCTTGTTTTCTTAAACTATAAGGTTAATAAACTTACTATAAGAAGCCAAAAGAACCCCAAATTGTTTATTATTAATATATATAACCTTATCTAAGTCATTTGGCCGATCTTTAGATTTTTAGGAATAAAATAACAATTAATAATATAATATTTGACTTAAAAACTCTTTTGTGTCAATTTTAACACTATTTGATATATGATTTTTGTGAAAGTCATAACAGATTTATATGTTCGAGACAAGTTGATTAAATCAACACTAATATATCATAGTAACCTATAAAATTAGTGTAATTCATAAAAAGTCTCAAATTATATTTATTTGGGTATTTATAACATCAATTATGTCAATATTTCATTAATAAGATAATTACTGCATCATCGTTGTATCATAAATATATTAAATTATTTAATGTCTAAAAATTACAAATAAAATACCATTATGTATGAAATCTTTTTATCTTTCTAATGAATATTTATAATCGAATTTATCTTATGTATAAACCCATATTAAAAATGTTTTAGTTATTAAACTTTGATTTTAACTATTTTAACTATTCATAATATTAAATGTCATAATCTAATCCAAGTGGACCTAAATGGTCATATTATATTTATAAGGTTGTTTTTGGTCGAATTACACTTATCCAATAGAATTAGGACATGTGTTAGGGTAATAGTAATATCATATTTACCCTTAGTTACCCTATTTACTTTTAACCGTGGTAAAAAAAATTAAAAAGATACTATTCACCAAAAAATTATTTTTATCTCATTGAACCACATATTACTTACTGATATCAACTGTGTCTATCGGATTTTCAAAATTCCATTCACAGAAGCGGTAAAATTATGTTTTATGCAAAATTCAGTTTTTAACCTACCACTTAGTGGTTTCACTATTCATCAAAAATTGATGTTTTTCAGAAAAATGCCAAAATTTCACCCTAAGCTATAATTGATATTCCGAATTCAAAAATGATTTCTATTTTACAAAATTCCCAACATATAAGTTGCATTAATTAATTTTATAATTAATTTCCGTTTTCAGAACAAATAGCGGGTTTTTAAGAGATAATAACTATCAAAAGATTGACACTTGTTTATAACTGGTTTAAATGTGAAATTACATCCAATGACCAACATTGTATTAAATTGTAAAAATATATTATAAATATACTTTAAAACCACTCAAATTAATAATTTATCACTATTAATTATTTCGATTAAAAAATTTGTTTTTAATTAAAATTTAGTAATTTTCACTATTCATCAGAATATGAAAGTTATCCGAAAAGTACCAAAATTTCACCTTAGGCTAAATTCGATACTCCGAATCCATAAATGAAGTCCATTTTGAAAAATAAAATTTACAAAATTTCAAAAAGTGTTTATTACTATTCATAACGTCTAGTTTTAATAATATCTTAATAGCATATTGTTGTTTAGCGAAACTTGGTGTTGCGTACAACACACGCTATCGTGGAAGGTCGCGATTGCGTGTAATTAAAGCTAGGTCAGAGATGTGTGTTGTGAAAGCTCCTTTTTGTGTAGCGTATAACACAAGACATTAATGAAATTAAAAGGAATATTTTTAATAAAATCTCGGGGTGTTACATTCTACCCCCCTTAAAATGAATTTCGCCCTCGATATTCGTCGGGGTTATAAATGGTTTACAATTCGAAAGTTTCTTTAATAGAAACCCACATCGTAAAAAGGAATACCAAAACCAATCTTTAAAAACAAAAGTATGAAATGTAACGGTTACCCAAATAAACTAATCACTGGGTTTCCACATAGGTGAAAATATGGATATGGAAGAGAAATCTAACCATCATGTTCTGATGGAGAGTGTTAGAGAACATGGCTATGGAAAAGCTAGCAATCAAAAATCCATAAATTTGTGAAGATCTAAGGTACCATCTGATTAATCAGATATAAGAGCACTAGGACAACATTTTTGGTTTTCAAGATCATTTCCCTAATGTTGATGAAATTGGAAATAGAAGAAATACTTTCGTGATTTTGGTATAGTCTCACTGTTTTTCGTTCTTTGGACAATTTCTACTTCATATCTTAATGAAATGAAGTTGA
This sequence comes from Viscum album, assembly GCA_963277665.1. Classification (NCBI taxonomy): domain Eukaryota; kingdom Viridiplantae; phylum Streptophyta; class Magnoliopsida; order Santalales; family Viscaceae; genus Viscum; species Viscum album. The sequence goes on from OY728156.1 coordinate 327,423,413, forward strand.
ATTTGTCATTCGTGATGTGTTAACAAATCATGTGATAGAATGATTGGTCATTCCATCTATCTCAAAAGGTTATAAAAGTTATCAAAAAATACATAAGTCCATCTATAGTGAGATTAATGATATATGGTTCCTAAAATGAACTTATACTTCATATATCATACTGCTTAATATAATAAAACTAGTTTCTACTAAACAGGGACTTCCTGTAGGCCAGTGGTAGGCGATAAAGGCCAGTCGCACTTCGGTTGTGGGTTCGATTCCCACATCCTTGTCCGACGTGATGGGTTGTCGCCCGTCCTGCAGGTTGTCCTTTTTCTAAAACTACATTACTATAACATCCCATCAATAATATCGAAAATCTTCTATCCTTAAACAATACTAACTTATGTCCAACATAATCCATTCGAATCTTTAGGCTTATCCAGAATACTGCAGTCCACTCTCATAATATAATGAAAACGATTACCAGAGATTTAATACCATCGTTGATCCCCATATATCATAAGATATGTCTTGTTGGTCACATTCCAAACATTCAAAGGCCTTAATCAAGTATTTTCTTGAATACCCATTGAACCTTATTGAAAACATGAATGCAGTTAAAAGTTAACACCTTGCACATACCAAAATCCTCAAAATTCTATATACTCAATCCATGATATCACTTAGTCCTTATATCAATCATGAGCTCATGAATACAATCAAACATCTCATTATCTTATTATCCCTTCATTATGCTCATATCATCTGTTTACCAAAAAATGTCTCAATCACTTTTCATGGTTACCGGTACCATAAAATTATTGAAAACCACAATAGACCAAAACATAAATATTCCAATATTCCACAATACTAAATACAACATTATTTTGGAATCCCATTACATAAACACTTAATCATTCCACCACATCGTTGTCATATTCAACATCGCCAATAGTGATCGCATGTGACTTCTCTTTGTCCTTTGCCTTAAGTGGATGCTCATGTTGATCATCACTAACCCTTGGATTAGGGAATTTATTGGCATAATGTCCCATCTCCTTGCACTTGAAACATTGAAGTGTTGGTGGTGCATTCTCTGCAGTCTTTTCTTTATTCACATCATTAGAAACCCCTTTCCCATTACTTCGACACTCACCTGCTCGATGAACTTCTTTTCCACACTTAAAACATTTTCTAGTCCCTTTAAGACAATCTCCACCATGCTTCTTTCCACACTTTGGGCATAAGGAAACATTCATCTTCTTTTCACCATTATTCTGAGATTTCTCCTTGAACTTCATCTTTCGTTTCTTGTCAAAACCATGAGATGGATATGTAACACCAACTTCCATTTCTACCTTGATAGCACAACGCACAATTTCATCATAGCTACTGAAGTCTCTTATAGCTAATGCCCTTCAAAGACTTGGTTTTAAGCTACTGAAAAATCGATCAACATTACTTTCAGGTTGGATGATAATGCCAGATGCATACCTTGTAAGTCTTGTAAAATTCGCTTCGTATATACGAACAGAGTCATCATCCTTCTGCTTCAGCTCAAGAAACTCCTTTTCCATCTTTGTTCGAAGAATACGAGGGAAGTACTTACTAAAAAACAAGTTCTTGAACGCGTTCCTTTCCAAGGACTCAATTTCATCTCTTGGCCTCGTATTCTTGATAAGATTCCACCATTGATCAGCTTCAACTTCCAAACGATATACTGCTAAGATGACTTTATCATGTTCAGAACATTGAAGAACTGAAAATATCTTTTTAGTGGTATTGATCCATTGTTCAGAAACAAGTGGATCGGAAGACCCACTAAAAGAAGGTGGATGTTGCCTCATGAAGGACTCAATAGAATATTGTTCCCTTCTCTGATCATTGAGAAGTCCAGAATGATTCATAGCTTGTGTAAGTATAGCAATAAGATTTTTCACTCCATCTCCCATAACATTTGCTTGTTCAAGAGGACAATCATTGCATTGTCCATTGCATTGATCAACACAGTTCCTTCGGGTTCCAGCCATCGTCTAAACCCCAAAAAGAATAGTGTGAGAGGCAAAAATCGTGCTAGGGAAAACAACATTACAAAGGGGGAGTATCCTCAATATCTAACTTCTTAGGTCAAATTCTAAGATCATTATCGTAGTTATAGGACTGTATCCTATACGTATACTTATCCTTAGGGACATCGTTAGACAAACCATATAAATATCTCTAGGGATCTCACTAAAGTTCTCGCATCCTAGTTTCCAAAGGTTGACTAAACCTTTCCTCTGATACCAACTGTAGAGACCCAAAGCCTGACGTACATGGACATTACATTAATTTTGCAGAATACTTAGTACATAACAAAAACACACACACAAGGATCGTAATAGTTTAAAGTCTTTGGAATCTCGGAACGTAATCTTCTAATCGTGGTGAATGATGTCCAATATCTCCCATAAAGAACTTCCCTTTTTTTACCTAAAACCTTTCTTTATATCCTGGTGAAAATAAAACATAATAGGGTGAGCTCAAATGCTCAGTAAGGGTAATCAAAAGAAATATAAATCTCATCGTATACATAAGCACATAACTTTTTGAAATCTTAACCTGCAAAAGAGATCATAATTTGATAACATGGGATAAATCATGGCAGTGAAATGTAATCACAATAATCATAACATAAAACATGAAACTTTGTGGCATACACACATAATCATAGGGAATCATTTCTTGTTAGTTAAGACTCATTGCCAAGAATATCTTAGTGGACAAAGTCCCTTTCTGAACCGAGTCACCCTCGTTTCAGTCCTGTTTCACTGAACCGGTATAACCTACCATTCCATCCATGTCTATCTCATGAGATATAAAATCTTTACCCAATGAATTGGAGGGAGATATAGGTCCCACCCATCTCATAATGATACCATTCTTATGTGTGCCACAAAATCATAAATCATACATCATTGCATAACCCATATAATACAAATGGGAATCTTAAACATCATGACATCATAAATCAATTCATATAAGATAAATGAATTCATAAAAAATATTTCCATCACAACATAATCAAATCCATGTAATAATAGGGATAGAAACAGAACCCTTTATTATCTTATATGGAAAATAATTTTGATAAAACACTTGAACTTCATTCTTGAGGAAAATATCCTTTCTTCATCAAAAATATTTTTCCTTTCTTAACATGTCATACAGTTTTAAACTAAAATAAGTTGATTAAAAATAAACTTGAAAACTTGTAAAGGAAGCTTCTTGGAAATAATTTTTTAAAAATCCATTCATTCCTTATAAGTTAAAAAACATTCTTCTCGTACTTTTGTCGGAAAAGTCAAAAAGTACCTCGTACGAAAAACGACAAAAGAGTCCTTTCATATCTTTTACTAAAATCTCACCGAAAGGTAAAATTGGATTTAAGAAATTGTAGTTGGATGGAAATAATATTACATATTGAGGAAACATGTATGTGGATGATAAAATACACCCCAGTAAATACCAAAGTATAAACAATCTCGGATAAAAATGAGATTGAGATATTTCCCTTACCTTAGGTCCGACTTGCTTTGTAAGTGTTCGAACCTCCTGTATAATGATTTAAATCATGTTATTGACTTATTCCAGAATCATATTCATTGTTATTATATCATATATGGTTCACTTATGACTTTATATTACACGTTCTTTTGTAAATTCCATGTTAAAGAAGCGTTTTGGGTAAAATCGTTTCATTTATCGTAGGTGTTTTGAGTTGTTGTTCTTGACATTATTATTACTTATATCATGATTTACTTACTTCCAGAATATAAAATATGATTTATATATCATATATATTCAGTATATATATATATATAATAGATAGATAAATGAAATGAAAAACACCGTTCATGGAGACGGTAGTCAGTACGTACGCATGAACATTGTTTTCCTTTCCTTATTGTCTTGAATGGAAGTAAGTAGATGACATACATATATATATATACATAAATACAGTAGCTTTATAATGTCATATATTTCATTATTATTTCTTATATATACTTTATAATCATTCTTAAATGGTTAACATAGATAATGAATCTCATCGCGTCGTGGAGACGGTAGTCCGTACGTACGCACGAGCGATGATATCATTTCCATATTTATTGAATTTTATTAGAGTGGATTATACAATATATCAGAATCAATATGATGTTGTAATAACGATGTATAGTTATTCTTTTCACCATTATACCCATCCATGTAAGGTGGTGGTGGAAAATAGATTACACCACGGCGTGGAGACGGTATTCCGTACGTATGCACGCGCGGTGATTTCTTTTTCCGTAGGATGGATAGAAGGTGAATTAGGGTTGTTTCATATTTATAATAACATATCAGTATGTATGTAATAATGATGTTATTACTTTTTCATGAAACAACTAAAGAAGAAGAAGTTGAAGAAGAAATAAATTGAAAACATCGGTAATGGATATTACCTCTTCTTTGAAACGCCTCTTTGAATCCTCCACTTAGGGAACTATGATTGGTCTATGAAGAAGACCAGGACCTCTAGGATTATTATAGGAAGTGGAGAAGGGATTTTGGCAGGTTTTGGCCGAGCTTTAAGGCTCAAAGTTGTGTGAGGAAGAGAGGGAGGAGGTGCCCTTTTATAAGGGAGGAGAGGGGTACCTTTGGAATAACTAAAAATATTATTTTATATTAAGGTCAAATTCGGTTTATAATGGTTCCAAAGGGTCTTATTTCGAAGATAAAGTGGGGATGGGTCGAAATCCTCTCATCCAATAGGATTTAGACAAGTTTAGGTTATTATTTTAACCTTATCATTTAGATTTAACTTTAAGTTAGATAATTTAACTTTTACCGTGTCTTCTTGTTTTCTTACAATATAAGGTTAATAAACTTACTATAAGAAGCCAAAAGAACCCCAAATTGTTTATTATTAATATATATAACCTTATCTAAGTCATTTGGCCGATCCTTAGATTTTTAGGAATAAAATAACAATTAATAATATAATATTTGACTTAAAAACTCTTTTGTGTCAATTTTGACACTATTTGATATATGATTTTTGTTAAAGTCATAACAGAATTATATGTTCAAGCCAAGTTGATTAAATCAACACTAATATATCATAGTAACCTATAGAATTAGTGTAATTCATAAAAAGTATCAAATTATATTTATTAGGATATTTATAACATCAATTATGTCAATATTTCATTAATAAGATAATTACTGCATCATCGTTGTATCATAAATAAATTAAATTATTTAATGTCTAAAAATTACATATAAAATACCATTATGTAGGTAATCTTTTTAGATTTCTAATTAATATTTATAATCGAATTTATCTTATGTATAAACCCATATTAAAAATGTTTTAGTTATTAAACATTGATTTTAACTATTTTAACTATTCATAATATTAAATGTCATAATCTAATCCAAGTGCACCTAAATGGTCATATTATATTCATAAGGTTTTTTTTGGTCGAATTACACTTATCCAATAGAATTAGGACATGTGTTAGGGTAATGGTAATATCATATTTACCCTTAGTTGCCCTATTTACTTTTAACCGTGGTAAAAAAAGTAAAAAGTTACTATTCACCAGAAAATTATTTTTATCTAATTGAACCACATTTTACTTACTGATATCAACTGTGTCTGTCGGATTTTTGAAATTCCATTCACAGAAGCTGTAAAATTAAGTTTTATGCAAATTTCAGTTTTTAACAAACCACTTAGTGGTTTCACTATTCATCAAAAATTGATGTTTTTCAGAAAAATGCCAAAATTTCACCCTAAGATATAATTGATATTCTGAATTCAAAAATGATTTCTATTTTACAAAATTCCCAACATATAAGTTGCATTAATTAATTTTATAATTAATTTCCGTTGTCACAACAAATAGCGGGTTTTTAAGAGATAATAACTATCAAAAGATTGACACTTGTTTATCACTGGTTTAAATGTGAAATTACTTCCAATGACCAACATTGTATTAAATTGTAAAAATATATTATAAATATACTTTAAAACCACTCAAATTAATAATTTATCACTATTAATTATTTCGATTAAAAAAGTTGTTTTTAATTAAAATTTAGTAATTTTCACTATTCATCAGAATATGAAAGTTATCCGAAAAGTACCAAAATTTCACCTTAGGCTAAATTCGATACTCCGAATCCATAAATGAAGTCCATTTTGAAAAATAAAATTTACAAAATTTCAAAAAGTGGTCATTACTATTCATAATGTCTAGTTTTAATAATATCTTAATAGCATATCGTTGTTTAGCGAAACTTGGTGTTGCGTACAACACACGCTATCGTAGAAGGTCGCGATTGCGTGTAATTCAAGCCAGGTCAGAGATGTGTGTTGTGAAAGCTCCTTTTGGTGTAGCGTATAACACAAGACATTAATGAAATTAAAAGTAATATTTTTCATAAAATCTTGGGGTGTTACATTCTACCCCCTTAAAATGAATTTCGCCCTCGAAATTCGTCGGGGTTATAAATGGTTTACTATTCGAAGGTTTCTTTAATCGAAACCCACATCGTAAAAAGGAATACCAAAACCAGTCTTTAAAAACAAAAGTATGAAATGTAACAGTTACCCAAATAAACTAATCACTGGGTTTCCACATAGGTGAAAATATGGATATGGAAGTGAAATCTAACCATCATGTTCTGATAGAGAGTGGTAGAGAACATGGCTATGGAAATGCTAGCAATCAAAAATCCATAAATTTGTGACGATCTAAGGTACCATATGATTAATCAGATATAAGAGCACTAGGACAACATTTTTGGTTTTCAAGATCATTTCCCTAAATTTGATGAAATTGGAAATAGAAGAAATACTTTCGTGATTTTAGTATAGTCTCACTGTTTTTCGTTCTTTGGACAATTTCTACTTCATCTCTTAATGAAATGAAGTTGAATTTGTCATCCGTGATGTGTTAGTAGATCTTGTGATAGAATGATGGGTCATTCCATCTGTCTCAAAAGGTTAGAAAAGTTTTCAAAAAATACATAAGTCCATCTATAGTGAGATTAATGATATATGGTTCCTAAAATGAACTTATACTTCATATATCATACTGCTTAATATAATAAAACTAGTTTCTACTAAACAGGGACTTCTTGTAGGCCAGTGGTAGGCGATAAAGGCCAGTCGCACTTCGGTTGTGGGTTCGATTCCCACATCCTTGTCCGACGTGATGGGCTGTCGCTCGTCCTACAGGTTGTCCTTTTTCTAAAACTACATTACTATAACATCCCATCAATAATATCGAAAATCTTCTATCCTTAAACAATACTAACTTATGTCCAACATAATCCATTCTAATCTTTAGGCTTATCTAGAATACTGCAGTCCACTCTCATAATATAATGAAAATGATTACCAGAGATTTAATACCATAGTTGATCCCCATATATCATAAGATATGTCTTGTTTGTCACATTCCAAACATTCAAAGGCCTTAATCAAGTATTTTTTGAATACCCATTGAACCTTAGTGAAAACATGAATGCAGTTAAAATTTAACACCTTCCACATACCAAAATCCTCAAAATTCTATATACTCAAACCATGATATCACTTAGTCCTTATATCAATCATGAGCTCATGAATACAATCAAACATCTCATTATCTTCTTATCCCTTCATTATGCTCATATCATCTATTTACCAAAAAATGTCTCAATCACTTTTCATGGTTACCGGTACCATAAAATTATTGAAAACCACAATAGACCAAAACATAAATATTCCAATATTCCACAATACTATATACAACATTATTTTGGAATCCCATTACATAAAAACTTAATCATTCCACCACATCGTTGTCATATTCAACATCGCCAATAGTGATCGCATGTGACTTCCCTTTGTCCTTTTCCTTAAGTGGATTCTCATGTTGATCATCACTAACCCTTGGATTAGGGAATTTATTGGCATAATGTCCCATCTCCTTGCACTTGAAACATTGAAGTGTTGGTGGTGCGTTCTCTTCAGTCTTTTCTTTATTCACATCATTAGAAACCCTTTTCCCATTACTTCGACACTCAGCTGCTCGATGACCTTCTTTTCCACACATAAAACATTTTCTAGTCCCTTTAAGCCGATCTCCACCATGCTTCTTTCCACACTTTGTGCATAAGGAAACATTCATCTTCTTTTCACCATTATTCTGAGATTTCTCCTTGAACTCCATCTTTCGTTTCTTGTCAAAACCATGAGATGGATATGTAACACCAACATCCATTTCTACCTTGATAGCACAACGCAGAATTTCTTCATAGCTACTGAAGTCTCTTATATCTAATGCCCTTTGATGACTGGGTTTTAAGCTACTGAAAAATCGATCAACATTACATTCAGGTTGGATGATAATGCCAGATGCATACCTTGCAAGTCTTGTAAAATTCGCTTCGTATATACCAACAGATTCATCCTCCTTCTGCTTCAGCTCAAGAAACTCCTTTTCCATCATTGTTTGAAGAATACAAGGGAAGTACTTACTGAAAAACAGGTTCTTGAACTCGTCCCTTTCCATGGACTCAATTTCATCTCTTGGCCTCGTATTCTTGATAAGATTCCACCATTGATCAGCTTCACCTTCCAAACGATATACTGCTAAGATGACTTTATCATGTTCAGAACATTGAAAAACTGAAAATATCTTTTTAGTGGTACTGATCCATTGTTCAGCAACAAGTGGATCGGAAGACCCACTAAAAGAAGGTGGACGTTGCCTCATGAAGGACTCAATAGAATATTGTTCCCTTCTCTGATCATTGGGACGTCCAGAATGATTCATAGCTTGTGTAAGTATAACAATAAGATTTTGCACTCCATCTCCCATAACATTTGCTTGTTCAGGAGGACAATCATTGCATTGTCCATTGCATTGATCAACGCAGTTCCTTCGGTTTCCAGCCATCGTCTAAAACCCAAAAAGAATAGTGTGAGAGGCAAAAATCATGCTAGGGAAAACAACATTATAAAGGGGGAGTATCCTCAATATCTAACTTCTTAGGTTAAATTATATGATCGTTACCGTAGTTATAGGACTGTATCCTATACGTATACTTATCCTTAGGGACATCGTTAGACAAACCTTATAAATATCTCTAGGGATCTCACTAAAGTTCTCACATCCTAGTTTCCAAAGGTTGACTAAACCTTTCCTCTGATACCAACTATAGAGACCCAAAGCCTGACGTACATGGAAATTACATTAATTTTGCGGAATACTTAGTACATATCAAAAACACACACACAAGGATCGTAATAGTTTAGTGTCTTTGGAAACTCGGAACGTAATCTTCTAATCGTGGTGAAAGATCTCCAATATCTCCCATAAAGATCTTCCCTTTTTTTACCTAAAACCTTTCTTTATATCCTAGGGAAAATAAAACATAAAAGGGTGAGGTCAAATGCTCAGTAAGGGTAAACAAAAGAAATATAAATCTCATCGTATACACAAGCACATAACTTTTGGAAATCTTAACCTGCAAAAGAGATCATAATTTCATAACATGGGATAAATCATGGCAGTGAAATATAACAACAATAATCATAACATAAAACATGAAACTTTGTGGCATACACACATAATCATAGAGAATTATTTCTTGTTAGTAAAAACTCATTGCCAAGACTATCTTAGTGGACAAAGTCCCTTTCTGAACCGAGTCACCCTCGTTTCAGTCCTGTTTCACTGAACTGGTATAACCTACCATTCCAGCCATGTCTATCTCATGAGATATAAAATCTTAACCCAATGCATTGGAGGGAGATATAGGTCCCACCCATCTCATAATGATACCATTCTTATGTGTGCCACAAAATCATAAATCATACATCATTGCATAACCCATATAATACAAATGGGAATCTTAAACATCATGACATCATAAATCAATTCATATAAGATAAAGGAATTCATAAAAAATATTTCCATCACAACATAATCAAATCCATGTAATAATAGGGATAGAAACAGAACCCTTTATTGTCTTAGATGGAAAATAATTTTGATAAAACACTTGAACTCCATTCTTGAGGAAAATATCCTTTCTTCTTCAAAAACATTTTTCCTTTCTTAACATGTCATACAGTTTTAAACTAAAATAAGTTGATTAAAAATAAACTTGAAAACTTGTAAAGGAAGCTTCTTGGAAATAATGTTTTAAAAATCCATTCATTCGATATAAGTTAAACAAACATTCTTCTCGTACTTTTGTCGGAAATGTCAAAAAGTACCTCGTACGAAAAATGACAAAAGATTCCTTTCATATCTTTTACTAAAACATCACCAAAAGGTAAAATTGGATTTAAACAATTGTAGTTGGATGGAAATAATATTACATATTGAGGAAACATGGATGTGGATGATAAAATACACCCCAGTAAATACCAAAGTATAAACAATCTCGGATAAAAATGAGATTGTGATATTTCCTTTACCTTAGGCCTGACTTGCTTTGTAAGTGTTAGAACCTCCTGTATAATGATTTAAATCATGTTATTGACTTATTCCAGAATCATATTCATTGTTATTATATCATATATGGTTCACTTATGACTTTATATTACCCGTTCTTTTGTAAATTTCATGTTAAAGAAGCGTTTTGGGTAAAATCGTTTCATTTATCGTAGGTGTTTTGAGTTGTTGTTCTTGACATTATTATTACTTATATCAAGATTTACTTACTTCAAGAATATAAAATATGATTTATATACCATATATATTCAGTATATATATATATATAATAGATAGATAAATGAAATGAAAAACACTGTTCATGGAGACGGTAGTCCGTACGTACGCATGAACGCTGTTTTCATTTCCTTATTGTCTTGAATGAAAGTAAGTAGATGACATACATATATATATATATATATATACATAAATCCAGTAGCTTTATAATGTCATATATTTCATTATTATTTCTTATATATACTTTATAATAATTCTTAAATGGTTAACATAGTGAATGAATCTCATCGCGTCGTGGAGACGGTAGTCCGTACGTACGCACGAGCGATGATATCATTTCCATATTTATTGAATTGAATTGGAGTGGATTATACAATATATCAGAATCAATATGATGTTTTAATAACTATGTATAGTTATTCTTTACACCATTATACCCATCCATGTAAGGTGGTGGTGGAAAATAGATTACACCACGGCGTGGAGACGGTATTCCGTACGTATGCACGCGTGGTGATTTCTTTTTCCGTAGGATGGATAGAAGCTGAATTAGGGTTGTTTCATATTTATAATAACATATCAGTATGTAAGTAATACTGATGTTATTACTTTGTCATTAAAAAACTAAAGAAGAAGAAGTTGAAGAAGAAATAAATTGAAAAGATCGGTAATGGATAATACCTCTTCTTTGAAACGCCTCTTTGAATCCTCCACTTAGGTAACTAAGATTGGTCTTTGAAAAAGACCACGACCTCTAGGATTATTATAGGAACTGTAGAAGGGATTTTGGCAGGGTTTGGCCGAGCTTGAAGGCTCAAAGTTGTGTGAGGAAGAGAGGGAGGAGGTGCCCTTTTATAAGGGAGGAGAGGGGTACCTTTGGAATAACTAAAAATATTATTTTATATTAAGGTCAAATTCGGTTTATAATGGTTCCAAATGGTCTTATTTCGAAGCTAAAGTTGGGATGGGTCGAAATCCTCTCATCCAATAGGATTTAGACAAGTTTAGGTTATTATTTTAACCTTATCATTTAGATTTAACTCTAAGTTAGATAATTTAACTTTTACTGTGTCTTCTTGTTTTCTTACACTATAAGGTTAATAAACTTACTATAAGAAGTCAAAAGAACCCCAAATTGTTTATTATTAATATATATAATCTTATCTAAGTCATTTGTCCGATCCTTATATTTTTAGAAATAAAATAACAATTAATAATATAATATTTGATTTAAAAACTATTTTGTGTCAATTTTTACACTATTTGATGTATGATTTTTGTGAAAGTCATAACATAATTATATGTTCAAACCATGTTTATTAAATCAACACTAATATATCATAGTAACCTATAAAATTAGTGTAATTCATAAAAAGTCTCAAATTATATTTATTTGGGTATTTATAACATCAATTATGTCAATATTTCATTAATAAGATAATTACTGCATCATCGTTGTGTCATAAATAAATTAAATTATTTAATGTTTAAAAATTAAAAATAAAATACCATTATGTAGGAAATATTTTTATCTTTCTAATGAATATTTATAATCGAATTTATCTTATGTATAAACCCATATTAAAAATGTTTTAGTTATTAAACATTGATTTTAACTATTTTAACTATTCATAATATTAAATGACATAATCTAATCCAAGTGGACCTAAATGGTAATATTATATTCATAAGGTTGTTTTTGGTCGAATTAAACTTAATTAATAGAATTAGGACATGTTTATGGTAATAGTAATATCATATTTACCCTTAGTTACCCTATTTACTTTTAACCGTGGTAAAAAAAAGTAAAAAGTTACTATTCACCAAAAAATTATTTTTCTCTCATTGAACCACATTTTACTTACTGATATCAACCGTGTCTGTCGGATTTTCGAAATTACATTCACAGAAGCAGTAAAATTAAGTTTTTTGCAAAATTCAGTTTTTAACCTACCACTTAGTGGTTTCACTATTCATCAAAAATTGAAGTTTTTCAGAAAAATGCCAAAATTTCACCCTAAGCTATAATTGATATTCCGAATTCAAAAATGATTTCTATTTTACAAAATTCCCAACATATAAGTTGAATTAAATAATTTTATAATTAATTTCTGTTGTCACAACAAATAGTGGGTTTTTATGAGATAATAACTATCAAAAGATTGACACTTGTTTATAACTGGTTTAAATGTGAAATTACATCCAATGACCAAAATTGTATTAAATTGTAAAAATATATTATAAATATACATTAAAGCCACTCAAATTAATAATTTATCACTATTAATTATTTCGATTAAAAAAGTTGTTTTTAATTAAAATTTAGTAATTTTCACTATTCATCAGAATATGAAAGTTATCCGAAAAGTTCCAAAATTTCACCTTAGGCTAAATTCGATACTCCGAATCCATAAATGAAGTCCATTTTCAAAAATAAAATTTACAAAATTTCAAAAAGTGGTTATTACTATTCATAACGTCTATTTTTAATAATATCTTAATAGCATATCGTTGTTTAGTGAAACTTGGTGTTGCGTACAACACACGCTATCGTGGAAGGTCGTGATTGCGTGTAATTCAAGCCAGGTCAGAGATGTGTGTTGTGAAAGCTCCTTTTGGTGTAGCGTATAACACAAGACATTAATGAAATTAAAAGGAATATTTTTCATAAAATCTCGGGGTGTTACAATAAACATGAGGTAATTTATACTTTCTTAAGAAACTTTTCAATGTTCATTATTCCTTTTATATCTCTTAATACCATGCTATGAACACTATGTAATTTTTTTATGTTAATAATGGTCATTTTGTAGATCATTTCTACTTGAGTAGAAAATAAACTCTTTATAATTACAAGTTCTTCATGTGGTAAAATATATATTATATCCAGAATTATAGTCATTATGTAGATATCATATATATCATATATATCCATTATATACATGCATTTATAATATTACATAACATTTAGCGGTAAGAAATGAAATGCACCGTTCATGGAGACGGTAAGCCGTACGTACGCATGAACGCTACTTCCATTTCTATTTCATATTTAATGGAATTAAAACATAATGATACATAATAGTATTATAATTCTAGTATGGTATCATATATAATATAATTAAATCTATCCTTTATAGGTACCACATATGGTATTAACGAATCAAATCACATTAAGGGGGCGGTAGTCCGCACTTCCTAAAATGAAGATATCACGTTTAACCATAATGGAAACCATAAAGGTATACCATAAATGAAAAATACAGAAGCTTAAGTAAAACATAAACATATTATATATGACATATAAATATAGTGACATCTTAATGGCCACCTTTGAGGGTGTTAAAAGAATATTGAACAATCATCGTTTCGTGAGACAGAAATTCACCATCCACAGAAACAATATGTTCTTTAACCATTAGATGTAGGTGTTTGTAAGTGTAGCTCGAATAATTATTATAACAACAACCTTGTATATTGAGGATACTTTATATGTTACAAAATAAATTAATAAAAACAGTTTAGGGGGTTGGAGAAGCAAAATAAAACAAAAGAACACAAGTGAAGACATTACCTTAAAATCGGGTTTCTCTCATTGATTTGAGCTCAAAGGCTTCCTTGGGAAGACTTCTGCCAAAAGTGAGGCTTCTAGGAGTAAGAGAGGGATGTGGAGAGACAAAATGAGGAGGGTTTGGCCGAGCCAAATGCTTTATAGGTGTGGGTATGGTGTTAGAGGTGAGGCCCTTTTATAAGTCGAGAGGAGGGGCACTCTTGGAAAGTTACAAAATGTTACTTTATTTTCAAATGAGTTTCGGATTTTAAAGGTCCCACATTAATGTATTTAGAGGATAAGGTAGTAAGGGTTCGAAATATACTCATCCAATAGGTCTTTGACAAGTGTATGTTATATTTTTAACATTATCTTTTCATTTTATTTAAATCCATTATTAATGAGGTAATTAGTGCATCATCATGATGTCATAAATAATTTAATTTATTTAATGTCTAAAAATTATAAAAAAAATATAACGATGTATTATATCCTATTATCTTTCTAATTAATATTTATAGTAAAAAATATGACTTGTATAACCCCATTTAAAAATTGTTTTAGTAAAACAACTAATGCTTGTGACATTTTTATTTTAACATTAAATAAAAAGTTATTTATGTCATTTTCCAACCAAAGTGGCTCCATGGGCTCCCCAAGTTGACCTATATATTGTCATGGTCTTTCATGACACATAAAATTAGGGTATGACATGTGTCTAGGTCATTTCATATTATTAAAACATAGTTTTTACCTTAAATTACACTAGTTACCTCTAATCGCGATAAAAAACGTAAAAGTTACTATTCACCAAAAAAATATTTAAATTCCATTGAACCACATTTCACATCCTAATGAAAACCATGTATGTAATATTTTTGAAATTCAAATCACAAAAGTGGTAATGTTTCATTTAAACAAAAAATCAGTTTTTAAACTACCACTTAGTGGTTTCACAATTCATCAAAAATTGAAGTTTTTCAGAAAAATACCAAAAAATAACCCTAAGCAATATTTGATATTCCGAATTCATTAATGATGTCTATTTTACTAAATTAAAAACATATATGTTGCATTAATTAATTTAATAATTAATTCCCGCTGTCACAACAAATAGCGTGTTTTTAAGAAACAATATCTATTAACAGATTGACACTAGTTTAAGTCCAATTTCAAAGTGAAATTAATTCCAATGACCACCATTATATTAAATGGTAAAAATTTATTCTAAATGAACTTTAATCTAAATTTAAAATATAATCTATCCATAACAATAAATGAGATTAAAAGGAGGTTTTGAATTAAAATGCAACATTTTCAATAAAAATGATCTTTATCGGAAAAATAACAAAATTTTACAAAACAAAATTTGATGTCCAGATTCTAAAGAAGGATTTTATTTTGTCAAATAAAACATATAAAATTTTCAAAAGTATATTTAAAAAGGGTTCTCCATCAAAAGGTGGTTAATCGACCTTTTGAAGAATATTAGAAGATTTATGCTTAAAATTGGATTCATTTACATTTTATGCCTCTAACATTTATTGGATAAAAGTAAAAATATTTGACAAACACATATAAATTTTTTTTAGTTAGTTCCATTAATTAACGCCATTATAACGGCTAGGCATTAACTACCTTTTAAAATAGTATTATTTTATAATTAGAGTGTAACGTAAGATTTCTAAGAAACTCGTTGTTGCGTATTGGGTACGCCCTCGAGCATAGCATTACCTTTAAAGTAATATTAATATTTTATTCAAAAATATGGATAAATATGAAAATTTCATGTTCTTTATTTACCTGGGGTGTTACATCCTTCCCCCTTTTGGAAATTGCATCCTCGCAATTTTAATGTTGGGCTTGGAAGCTTCATTGAAAATCTCACATCAGAACAAGAGTCATTAAAACTATCACTTTAAAAGAATGGGAAAGAAGTACAAATGTCACCTGAGTTAACCCATACTAGGATTCCAAGAATTAAAAATATGGATATGGAAGAGAAAAAAAGGATCATGTTCTGATGGAGAGTGATATTAAACATTTCTAGGAGAAAGTTAACAACAAGAAAATCACAAACTTGTGATGGGTTAAACAGTATTTGATTCCCCATTAGGAAAAATTAACAGACAAAATTTTTGTTTTAAGTTAATTTTCATTGAGGAATTTATTTAAGAGAATAACTAAAACATAAGGATGAATACTTAATTGTCATGTTGACTTTTAACTTTTACTATATTTCTTACACGAACTCATATTTTCTCCAAAAGACGAGTATTTAGGATGACTTGTTCACATTAAGAGAGTTATAATCACCTTCTAGAGAATCACCTATTCCAAAAAAGAGAACTATATACTTCCCATGTCTTTAGACCTTAACCAAAACTAAAACCCAAAGTTAAAAAAATACCATTCAATAAACATCTATCCATAAAATTCTACAAAGTAAACCAAACTAATATTGAAACTGAATTCTCTGAAGGATTTAATCACATAGTCCCCTAAGATAAATTTTAACATTTTTCTCTAAAATAACATCAGTTACTCTTACAGTCTCATACTGAAAAGTAATTAACCTAATCACATATCCTCCATGATAGGCTAATCATTTCCATTGCTAACCAAAAAAAATTACTTACTCTTAATTCATAAAATCATCTAACTAAAAAGAATCATTCAAACTAACTAGGGACTTCATGTAGTCCAGTGGTAGGCGATAAATACTAGATGCACTTTTGTTGTGGGTTCGATTCCCGTAGCTTCGTCCGACGCGATGGGTTGTCACATGGTCTGCGTTTTCTCCCTTTTTAAAAACTATATAATTTTATAACATTCCTCAAAAAGAGATAAATTCATCAAAAATAACCATAACATATTTTAACCACAAAGGTTATCTGATAACTTCCATTTTGCAACCCAAAATGTATTAACTAGTAATTGCCTCAAATTCAAGGATCATATAAAGTCAAATGGTTCTTTATAATTATATCCTCAAAAGAAAGGATAATTATTCCTTTAATAAAATTTTCATATATCAAACATCAGGGTTACTATAAAAAGTATTCTAATGTAACCCCATCATCAAAAGTGACTTAATACATCTAACAATATCACCATCCTAAAATCTACAATAAACCTTGAATCCCTTATATAATGACTTATTACTCATTCAACATTCTTCATGATCCATTATCCATTCATTTTCAACTTATTCTGAAATAATTATTTCCTAAAAACAAAATCATGAATCATATCCTAAGATTACAATAATAGGAAAACATATGTTAAGAAATAATCCATACCTTTCATTCTTCATTGTCAGTTTCTTCATCCTCAATCAGAATGGCATTAGGTATTGGTAAATGAATATTTGTACGATCTTGGTGACCCCATTCCCGAAACTTCTTCGTAGGACATGTGTTTTCATAATGGTCGTGCACACCACATTTAAAACATTCAATTGATCCTCCAGAAAGAACTTTTTTCCCTTTTCTAGAGTCAACTAGATGCTTCCTTTTTTCCATTGCAGGTTCTTTCTTTATGACCTTCATTTCCCCACCTATAGCATCTTTCTGTCCCTTTGAATCATTTTTCTATGTGTTTCTTTGCACATATTTGACACATAGGTTTTTAGACATACTTACCTTTATGATTATTACCTGAACTTCCGTAGGGATTTGTTTCTCGCATACACGATGCCTTATAAAAATCACTAAGGTTCAGGTGGTCAATCATGCCTCCAGATAGTTTGTTGAGGATAACCATAAGAGTTCTCATTGCAGCTCCCATATCATTCAGTTGTTCTTTCATAAAACCGTCACAGTTTTCTTCAAATCCATTGTTACTTTGGTGCCCGCTAGATCCTGCCATTTACTAAAACCAAAAAGTTCAGTGTGAGTATATCAGTAAAATCATCAAATAAAAAATAGGAAGATAAACACCAAGATATACTTATCCAAGTTATCTCAAACTCATTTTAACTTTAAAAAAACGATGACTCCATCTAATATAATAACCATTTTGGTTATACATAACTTGTCACTTTTTCTTAAACAACACTATAACCTCTAAAATTATCTAAACTGACCTTTGATACCAACTCTAAGGCCCCAGCCTTAAACCTTACTTAATCTTGAGTTATTACAAGATTACACATTGAAGATCCTTTTAGGTTTAGAGGTTTAGAGAATTAGATCATAAAACTTTCATTGCATTCCACATTTAAACAAAGTTATTACATAAAATATAGTATTCATTTTACCATCAACAGAATCATATTTAAAATATAACATGGATTATTTCTTGACACTTCCTTGACACTATCATCATATCATGTACCAATCCCTTGACCTGTGAAAACATTTCAAAAACTTGGGATGAGAATAAAAAGCAAAGTAAGGGTTATAAAAACTATGGAAAGGAAACATGAGTACATATATACTTAAGAATGAAATCATACTTTATCCATAAAACATAAGCACTTTAACATACCTCATAAAATCATGAATAAATAATAGAAATCATAAGACATAAAGGTAACTTGAGGCATTCATAACATTCTTACGTAGGGAGTAAGCCTCTTGGTTACGTTTGGAATACCCATCACAGTATATTCCCTAAATCTCTTCAGAGAAACATTAACATTTAGCTCCTTCGCGTTACCCAATGCATTGGAGAGCTATATCGGGCTCACCCACCCTTATTTTATCACGGAACCACCCGTCTTCATAACAATGCCCAAGAACCATAACATAATCATAGCACATAACTTAAGCATAAAGGAAAGATAATATTCCCACATTGCAATAACAATATAACATTTTAAGACATTGAAATAATGAATCCATTCTAGAAACCATTTTCAAAACCATTTAAAACATTTAATAAAGATATTTTTAAATCAAAGTGTCCCATACCACATTGAATATTTTAACATTTTAAACCATTAATATCCATATAAATAAATCATTAAAACCATTTTTAAAACATGGATATTATTGAGAAATATTTATAAGAATAAGTCATTAAAACATTTAAAATGATATTTTAGTTAAAGGGTTTTTAACAAAATGAGAGACAATTGAATACAATAATTGAGGAATAACATTTAATAATATCATGAGAATAAAGGGATTCATGATATAATATTCCAAAGGAAAGTATATACACAATATAAGAGTTAATTGGTGCATAACAACAATGAGGTCTCAATAAAAATGTAAATTGAGATGAAATCCATTATAAAGATGGTATCCTTAAATTAAGGATAAATCAATCTCATAATTATGTGTGAAAAATATAAATACACCCAATATAAGTGGATATTAAGTGTAAAATAATCAAAGATCAATCACACATATTAAAAGGATGACATATTCAATAACTACATGTTGAACCCAAAGAAATCGAAATTGGGTTAAGAAGTTCCCTTGATAGCCTAACGACGTCACATCAAATTTTAGAAAAAGTGTTGATGAGAGAGATAAAGGGTACCTCATCACTTGGACATAAAATTTATGGCAATAAGGATATATAAGAACATATCCCCACATATTAAGATAAAAATTAAAAGACATAATAAAAGAAGTCTTTTAAAAAGAGTAGGGTGAATGGTTCCCTTACCGATTTGGGTAACTTTCAAAACGTACACCCCATGAAAGAAGGACTCTACAAAATTGATGTAAATACTCATAAACGAATGTATGTTACACAAGGAGTAGAATAATTTACAGTACTTACACCACTAAAAAGGAAATATTGGAAAATGTAGCATGAATCTCAAGAAAACACAAAGTGATATAAAAAGCCCCTTACGAAATTACGGCAGCCTAACAGCGCCAATTAAAACATCCAAAAAGGATTGATGAGATAAAATAGGGTCTCTCATCATATGAACATAAAAAGTACAGTAATATTAATATAAAATAACATCCCAATCATATGAAAGATGAGCTTAAAAGGAATGACATAAAAGAGTGTACTTAAAAAGAAAGAGAGGGGTATGATCCCTTACCTCGGGTCCGACATGACTCGATCGTTCTTTAACCTCCTGAATAATAAACTTGATTTAATTTCTACGGGATTAAGATACTTTTCCAAGTTCATTATTTCTTTTATATCTCTTACTACCATTCTATGAACACTATGTAATTGTTTTAAGTTAATAATGGTTGTTTTGTAGATCATTGCTACTTGAGTAAAAAATAAACTCTTTATAATTACAAGTTGGTCATGTGGTAAAATATATATTATATCCAGAATTATATTAATTATTTAGATATCATATATATCATATATATACATTATATACATGAATTTATAATATTACATAACATTTAGAGGTAAGAAATGAAATGCACCGTTCATGGAGACGGTAAGCCGTACGTACGCATGAACGCTACTTCCATTTCTATTTCTTATTTAATGAAATTAAAACATAATGATACATAATAGAATTATAATTCCAGTATTTTATCATTTATAATATCATTAAATCTATCCTTTATACATACCACATATGCTATTAACGAATCAAATCACTTTGAGGGGGCGGTAGTCCGCACTTCCTAAAATGAAGATATCACATTTAACCATAATGGAAACCATAAAGTATGTCATAAATGAAAAATACAGATGATTAAGTAAAAAATAAACATATTATCTATCATATATAAATATAGTGACATCTTAATGGCCAAATTTGATGGTGTTAAAAGAATATTGAACAATCATCGTTTTGTGAGGCAGAAATTCACCATCCACAGAAACAGTATGTTCTTTAACCATTAGATGTAGGTGTGTGTAAGTGTAGCTATAATAATAATTATAAAAACATACTAGTATATTAAATATAAATGAGTTGTTACAAAAGAAATGAATAAAAAGAATTTAGGGGGTTGGAGAAGCAAAATAAAACAAAAGAACACAAGTGAAGACATTATCTTAAAATCTGGTATCTCTCTTTGATTTGAGCTCAAAGGCTTCCTTGGGAAGACTTATGCCCAAATTGAAGATTCTAGGAGTAAGATATGGATTTGGAGAGGCAAAATGAGCAGGGGTTGGCCGTTCCAAAGGCTTGAGAGGTGTGGGTAAGGTGGTAGAGGTGGGGCCTTTTATAAGAGGAGAGGATGGCCACTCTTGGAATGTTACAAAATGTTACTTTATTTTCAAATGACATTCGGATTTTAAATGTCCCACATTGATTTAATTAAAGGATAAGGTGGTAAGGGTTCGAAATATACTCATACAATAGGTCTTTGAAAAGTGTAAGTTATAGTTTTAACATTGTCTTTTCATTTTATTTAAATCCTTTATTAATGAGGTAATCGCTGCATCATCATGATGTCATAAATAATTAAAAAATTTTAATGTCTAAAAATTATAAAAAAATATCATGATGTAGGAAATCCCTTTAGAATTTTAATAAATATTTATAGTCAAAAATATGACTTGTATAACCCCATTTAAATTTTTTTTATTAAAACAACTCATGCTTGTGACATTTTTATTTTAACTTTAAATAAAAAGTTATTTATGTCATTTTCCAACCAAAGTGGCTCCATTGGGTCCCCCAGTTGACCCATGGATTTTATTGCTCGTCAATGACACATCCAATGAGGGTACGACATGTGTCTAGGTCATTTAATAATATTAAAACATTATTTTTACCTTAAATTACCCTAATTACCTCTAATCGCGATTAAAAACCTACAAGTTACTATTAACCAAAAAAATATTTTAATCTCATTGAACCACATTTCACATCCTAATGACAACCATGTATATCGGATTTTTGAAATTCAAATCACAGATGTGGTAGAGTTTCATTTAAACGAAAAATCAGTTTTTAAACTACCACTTAGTGGTTTCACTATTCATCCAAAATTGAAGTTTTTCAGAAAAATACCAAAAATTCACCCTAAGCTATATTTTATATTCCAAATTCATTAATGATGTCTATTTTACAAAATTCAAAACATATATGTTGCATTAATTAATTTAATAATTAATTCCCGCTGTCCAAACAAAGAGCGTCTTTTTAAGGAATAATATCTATTAAAAGATTGACACCAGTTTAAGTCCAATTTCAAAGTGAAATTCATTTCAATGACCACCATTAGATTAAATGGTAAAAATATATTCTAAATAAACACTAATATAGATTAAAAATATAATCTATCCATATAAATAAATCAGATTAAAAGGAGGTTTTGAATTAAAATGCAACATTTTCAATAAAAATGATCTTTATCGGAAAAATAACAAAATTTTACACAAAGTAAATTTTGAGGTCCAGATTCTGAAAAATGATTTTATTTTGTCAAATACAACATATAAAATTGTCAAAATTATATTTAAAAAGGGTTCTCCATCAAAAGGTGGTTAATCGGCATTTTAAAGATTATTAATAGATTTATGCTTAAAATTGGATTCATTTTCATTTTAAGCCTCTAACATTTATTCGATAAAAGTAACAATATTTAACAAACATATATAATAATTTTTTATTTAGTTCTGTTCATTCCCGCCATTATAACGGCTAGGCATTAACTACCTTTTAAAATAGTATTATTTTATTATTATAGTGTAACGTAAGATTTTTAAGAAACTCGTTGTTGTGTATTGGGTACGCCCTCGAGCATAGCATACCCTTTAAAGTAATATTAATATTTTATTCAAAAATATGGATAAATATGAAAATGTCATATTATTTATTTAACTGGGGTTTTACAATGATAATGGTGGGTTTGTTATAAAGATAATTCATTCCATATCTACCCATTGGATATTACATACAAATTGTGGTGCTAAAATATGTATCTGAATGCATGAACAAATTAGATTGGAATAGATTTTTAGTGAAGGGGTGGATCTGAGTGCTACTGATGGAGTGAGGCTGGCTACCCTAGCAAATGGAAACTATAACCTATCATTGCGAATGGTAATTTTTTTATGAATGACTTATATAATATACCTACAGATACAAAAACATTATTTATGTGTCATTCCTAGTCGCATATGGTTTTATTTTCATTTTCAGAAATAAATGATTTGTTTATATGGAAATCATATGTTATGTTATGAAACATTTAAATAATAGTATTTGTGAACTATATTATGAAAACTAACTATTGGAATTAAGTAACAAATCAAGTTTACATAACTCATATAACCACCAGATTTGGAATTATAATCTTGTTCTTGTAAATGATAATATTTTGACAATGCTATGTCAATATAGTAATTTAGACTATTCAATACTAAAACAAAATCACATATGTCATGTTTTTTCAAAAGGAAAATTGAAAAAACCACCATTGTATGGATATGGTTAAGTGGACACATAGTTTTTCTAGATTGGTACAAAGCGATGTGTGTGGACCATTTCCAGTAGAATCTAGATGTGGATTGTAAGAACCCGGGTTTTGCTGAGAAAGACTTTGGAATATTCTTGATAATATTCCAGAGTAGTGCCTTCAGACGGTGTGCGATTCCGAGCCCCGGAGTGGCCGGAATTAAATTTTCAGTGTGTTCACACTAGAAACGCCAAATAAATGGAATAACTCCTAAACGGAGTTACGGATCAGGGATCCGATTGTACGGATGGGTCCATAATGGGGTGTTTACCCTAGGAACGACATAAAACTTCTCAGCGCGGGATGTTTGGACCCCTCGCTCTCTTTCGGAAGGTTAAACGGATAAATTAATTAATTAATTTATTCGTTTAATGGAGAAACGCTAGTATCTTTTAAACGGTGGCTCGAATTGGGAAACCGAGGGCATCGTTGTGTTCGTAATTTTCCGTTTACCCTAGGAGGGGTATAAGTTTCGCGGGAGCGGGCCGTTTGTGAAAAATGGCTCCAAGGGCGTTTTCATAATTTAGCGGCTTCGGACGTTAAATTTAATAACTTTTGAAAGGGGTCTCGGATTAAAATTACGAGCCCTCTGTTGTGCTCGGGAGGTGGTTTTTACCCTAGGGGAGGCTTAACCTCGACCCTGCTGAGAGTTCGGGTCCGGGCCGACGGGCGGGTGGTTAAGCGTTTTATATTTAAACGCTTAACACACCCCCTTTCTCTTCTCCTACCCCTCCCCCCTGGCAGCCCTCCTTTCCCACTCCTCCTCCACCTCCGGCGAGATGCTTCGGCGAGACGGCTTCGGCGAGGCGTGGTGGCCAGCGGATCGTCGCGAAGCTTCGGGCGAAGCCCCGCGAGGTATGATGTTGCGTTTGCATTTTCTATTCCCGTACCTACTTTGAGCTTGTTTTGCACTGTCGATTCCTTGTCAAAAATTCGATCAAAGCCCATAAATGCGTTGTATACTTCTTTATCTCTCCAACGCATTTTTCGGAGTCAAAATCTGAGCTCGGAGGAGGATGGGGTCGATCATCGAAGGTTGCGGGTTTTTCTGGCGGTCCGGCGAGCCCTGGCACGGCGGCGGCCTCAGGCGGTGTCACGGCGTGCGGCGGGCGGTCTCAGGCGGTGTCCGCGAGTGTCCGGTGGAAGCGCGGGGCGCGACAGGGGCGTCTGGTGGGGTGTCCGCGTGGCGCGGCAGCGGCGTCCGGGCGAGGCAGCGGCGTGCGGCGGGCGGCCTCAGGCGGTGTCCAGCAGGCGTCCGCGGGCGTCTGGCGGAGCTCCCGGCGCGCCAGCGGGTCGCCAGAGAGCGATGACCACGGGGTCACGTCGCGCGACCCCTGTGCGGCGACCAAGACCCGCGCCGCGCGAGTCTTCACGCGGCGGCCGCGACCGGCCGCGTGGCCAATCCGCGGGCCGGCCCAGGCCGGTCCAGCCATAGGGACTTGCCCCCTCAGTGTTCGGACACCCGTAATTTCCGCTACGGGTGTCCGTTTTGAGCGCCGTCTGCAGCGGTGGAACTGTATTGACGAGACGGTCTTTTTGAGATGGTTTCGGGAATTTTTAATTCTTGAAACGAGGGGTCGCGGAGGAGCGACGTGTCTTTAAGTAGACGACCGTTTTCTTGCGGGATTCTTGTTTTGACGGCGCGGACGCGTCCGACATCCGTTTTGAGCGCCGTCAGCGGCATTGTGACCCTGGTACTGAGGCGGAGGTTTCTAGTGCGGTTCGAGGCGTTGAGGCTGGAGTTGAGGTGCGGGCCCCATGGCCCGTCTTTTGAGCTGCGTGCAGCTAGTAGCGACTTTTTCCTCAGACGTCCATTCGGGGTGTGCGAGCAGTCGATGTTGGGTGTTTTTCTGAGGGCAACGCGTTGGCGTGGTCTACCCGCTGTAATTTTGCACGATGGTGCGGGCCCCATGAGGGCTGTTTCGGGAGTTGACGGTGATTTCCATTTTTATCACTGGGTGACCGTTTTGGACGAATGAGTAGTCCATCTTGTGCGCTTTTTCGAGAGGATCGCAATGGTGCGATCCGTTCCTGGTGTTTCGGGACTGGGTTGTGGGTCCCACGTGGAGCCGCTCGTGTGCAGTGTGCCGGAACGCATCCTTTTTCTCCGAATACCCGTTCTACTCAAGTGAGTAGTGCTTTTGACGTGTTTTCCCGGGGGGATCGCCATGGTGCGATGCGCCCGACTGTTTTCGGGGCCGAGGCTCGGGATCACGGGACGCCGTTCGGGCGTGAGGCGGTGTTGGTGACTTTTTCAACGGCTATCCGTTCGAGGCGAGTAATTAGTCGATCTCGCATGTTTTTTCTCAAGGATTACAACGGTGTGATCCGTTTGGCTTTATGGATCCTCTTGCACGATATTGAGAAATGTGGAAGCATGGAAGGTGTCTAGTGGTGGTTCGACCTACTTTTCATGTAGCAGACCTTTGGCAAGTGATCGCGTGAACTCCCGTGTGAGTGATGTGAATGCTTGAGGTGACGTGGCTGGCCGTACCTGGGCCTTTGAGGTGGAGTTGTTACGTCACACCTTCGCGTTGACGTTGGGTGCCATGTGCACGATAGCCTTTGGGCTGGAATGAGGTATACTCCGGGAGTATACAGGAGCGATTGGTGGTACGTGTGGTTGATTGTACCTGAGGATGTTTGTGCGCTCAGTTGGGGTTAACTTGGGGCCACACGTCGTGTGGGCCCCACGTGCGTGTCGTGATCTGCTTTACGTACTTATACCTCTCGCGACGTAGAGGGTCTCTCTGCTCTCGTTTGTTTGACCAGCATGGTGGAGTGTTCCCCTGGCTTTGTGCTCGTTTGTTTGACCAGCAGGTTGGAGTGTTCCCCTAGCTTTGTGCTCGTCTGTTTGACCAGTAGGGCGGAGTTTCCCCTGGCCTGGTGCTCTTTTGTCTGACCAGCAGGGTTGAGCGGTCTCCCCCTGGTCTTGTGCTCAATGGCTTGGCCGGCAGAGATGGTTTGGTTCCTCTGCTTCTTTGACTGTGAGGGGTTTCAGTACTGTTCCCTTTCACCGGACCGCGACACCGTCTGCGACTACGGGTGTTCTTACAGCGTGGGTGTTTTCCCCACATTCTGGGATGAGGTGTCTCGGTCCGCTTCGACAGTGACTCAGCGGATTGGAGCAGGATCGCCATGTGAGGCCTGGGGAGTTTCTCCCGTTGCTCCGTGTTCCCTGGTAGAGCTTGTGGTTTCGGTGTGACCAACACTTTACGCGGGCACCGATCCTCTACCCAGGAGGTTGTTCCAGCAGGGCTGAGGTTGTTCCAGCAGGGCTGAGGTTGTTCCAGCAGGGCTAAGGTTGTTTCCAGCAGAGCTGAGGTGGTTTCGAGCGGGGCTCGCCTGTGGGTTACCATCCAGCAGGGATGGCCAGTACAATGGTGTTTACCGAGCAGTACCATCCAATAGGGATGGCCAGAGCAGTTCCGGGCTTACCTCCAGCGGTGCTGGGCAGTGGTCCCCAATGCCGGGCTTACCTCCAGCTGGGCTGGGCAGCGGTCCCCGATGCCGGGCTTACCTCCAGCTGGGCTGGGCAGTGGTCCCCGATGCCGGGCATACCTCCAGCTGGGCTGGGCAGTGGTCCCCGATGCCAGGTTACCTCCAGCTGGGCTGGGCAGTGGTCCCGTAGCCGACTTTAGCCGGGTCGCCCTCCAGTGGACTACCCTGTTACGGGAGTGGGCAGTGAGGCACCTATCGACTTTCTGGGTATCCCTGTAGTGGGAATCCGTGGAATTCCAGGGATCCTCCAGCGGGGCTGGGAAGGGGGTCGCCTGTCGACTTTGAGCAGATTTCTCAACTACGGGGCAATGACGAGTTGTGGTTGACATTCCCCCAGAACTCTCAAGTATGAGGAGCTCTCTCCCCCACCGAGACGCGTCCTTGTGACGCGACCTAAAACCATGTGGGCGAGTCAGTGTCGTCCAAAGCGGATAGTGTCGAGGTGTGGTGAATGAGCCCCTTGGCTTGCGGTTCGGGGCAGACGTGCGGGATACTGGGCATCGATGTTGTTACTTCTGGGACTGTTGGCTACTCTTTCTTGGGCTGAGCTATGGGACGGAGATCCCCTTACGAGTTTGTTCGAGCTTCTTGGCAGAGCATAAGGATATGTATATACCTTGTTGCTGGTACCCACTCCTTGGGTTTTGGTTGCTCTCCTTCCAGGAGAGGTGAAGACGTGCGGGGTGTGCCACGTGATTTCTGTGTCTAGCTTCTCGTGGTTGGACGAGTCTACTCTCCTACTATAGGCAGCGAAAGCTCGATGAGAAGTGCATCTTCTCACCGTTCCTAGCTCTTTGTGTTAGGACGAGTCTTCTACGTTTCTCTTGTTGGGTTGAGCTGGACTCTTCACTTTCATTTGTACTCTTCTACTTTTCCTTGTTCGCTCTACTGCTCACCCTTCAGTACCTCCTTTGTTGCTCCCTTGAGCCTTCAGGGTATCCTACTGAGTATTTTTATACTCACCCCTGCTTGGGCTTTTCGGGCAATTGGTGTGCCCTTGCAGACGACGGATAGGTGGAGCGTGACTTTAGTGGAGCGTAGGAGATTGGGAGCTTGGACCGCGTACGGTGGTCGTGGACGGGTTCCAGGTGGGAGACCCACCGGCAGTTTCTTTTTGTTTACCTGTTGTCGGGTTGTGGCACTTTTTGTTTGGGCGCGTGTTTTTCCCTTTTCTTTTCAGTTTGTACTTTGTACTTGTAGAGGTCGATGCACTTTGTGGTATATATATATAGCAGTAGTTCTTTTTTACTCTGCTTGTCTTTTATTTTACTCTGCACTTTTGCATTGAGTTTTCTACGTGTGCGTGTGTACAGGTGCTTAAGCAAAGGCCTCCCTGAGTTGTTGTGCCTTCGGCGCTGGTCGCCAGCCCCTGGCCTATGGAGGCGGGCTTGGGGTAATTGCGGCTCGAGCCCAGGTAGGGTCGGGTCAGGACAAAGTGGTATCAGAGGTGGTTCGTTCCTTAGGACGTTGTTCAGCCGTCCCTAAAATAAAAGGAACTGGTTGGGATTTAGGTCAACAGTGTTAATGTGTCTCGAGAGCGGCTCTCAGGCCAGGGAGTCCAGTGATGGTGCAGCAACCGACGTATCCATTCACCAGGACCTTGATAACCTGCTTGTCGACTCGGCATGCTGAGACACTTGTTGTAGGGAAAATTGGTTTTTGCATCACATAGGACCGAGTCTTGACTGTCCTTCTTGAGTCAGCTCCCCATCATTGTTGTTTTTGGTATATACATATATGCTCATCTGATCACGACACTCCTTGATAATTTTCAGGATGTTTCGGCGAGGACAGCCAGCCAGGATTCCAGCTTTGGTTCGTGACGACGACCCTGTGAGCTACGAGGCCACAGTCCAGGACCCATCATGCGAGCCCCTTTCTCCGGGTGGGCCGGTTGCAGCACCCCCACCTGTTGAGCAGTAGGCAGTTTCAGCAGAGCAGGCTGAGCTAGAGCGCAGGTTGAGCGCGCTCCGTGAGTTCCAGCGGCATAGACCGCTGAAGTTCAGTGGTGAGCTAGACCCTCAGGCAGCATAGGTTTGGCTCGAGGCAGGGGTTCGACTTTTCATGCTTGTGCAGACGCCGACAGATCAGAGAGTGGCTTTGGCAGCCACCCTTTTTCATGGAGCATCTTGACGTTGGTGGAGTCTGGTGACTCAGTTTCTTGACGAGTCGTCTTTTTCGTCGGACGACTTTCAGTTGTTTCTCCGTGAGGAGTTTTTCCCTTCCTGCTTGCACTCCGTTCAGATTCAAGAGCTCCTGCAGTTTCATCAGGGAGGGATGACGGTGGCCGAGTACGCGGCTAGTTTTACAGACCGTGCAAGCTTTTACCCAGACTTGGTCCGTGACGATAACCTCCGAGCACGGAAGTTTGAGCAGGGTCTCCACTGAGAGATTCATGCTGTCAGAGTTCCCTTGGGCATTCCCACATATGCCAGGGTGCCAGAGCAGGCGTTGGTGACAGGGGGATTCCTATCATGTTTTGTGGTTGGTAGTGGCAGTGGGTGCGACGGAGCCGGGACGTCTGCCATAGCTAGCAGGTGCCGGAGGACAGGACCTCGATGTAGGTGGCCTTCCCACTCTCGGTTTCGGAGACGTGGTCGTATACCACTGTGGCGAGAAGGAGCAGTGCCTCAGCTTAGGATGCTCTTCCGTGAGTGGATCCCGAGCCGTGGTCGTACACCACAGTAGCGCCGGAGGGCACTAGGGAAGCCCCGATTGCACCAGTACTATGCTTGTGACGGGCGAGGTCACTTGGCACGAGACTGACCAACCCGAGTTGCTGGGAGCATCGGGCAGGCAGCAGGCGCACCCCCACGGCAGAGGCAGCACCGTGGTCGGAGTGGTACCCAAAGAGGTGGTGCTAGCAGAGGAGCGGGAGGAGTTGGAGGTGGGGGACGACGTTACGAGATCTCCCCATCACCACTAGGCGGTCCACGTCAGGCTCCGAGAGGTGACGGTTGGGACCACGGACAGCCGCGAGCTTTGGATGTCTACGATTCTGCAGAGCATGGGATAGTGGGAGGTACCCCATGAGACTCTTCTACTTCTTACAATAGAATTGTTAGGCTCTGCGTGTGAAAGGGCTTTCTCCCTGCTCCTTGGTTGAGGTGTTACCAGGGTGACGCAGGGCGTCGAGTGTAACCCTGTGTTGGTAAGGAAAAAGGCGTGGGACCATTTCCTTTAGTCGATGGTGTTGGCTCCTTCGCTTCCGAGCGTGTAAGAGAGTCTTGGTTGAGAGACATCGACTGTGGAATCTAGCGTGACCAGATATCCTTGGGTGTTTCACCATATGGATATTCTGAAGGAGGGAATCACCGAGCCTTGTCCCAGGTGTGGGTGGGGATTCCAGTCGCGGTGTGCGACGTAAGGGTTTGATCGGGGAGGTGAGCTACCCCCGAGGGCCTTCGGGCCGTTTGTGACCGTGCAAAGGGATGGCGAGGTACCCTACTACCTTGCCCTAACCCCGAAGTCTGGAGTGGGTGCACGACGTCGGCAAGGGCTGACCTCGCATGAATGGATCAATCCTTTGGTCCATGTGCGGTGACGCAGAGCTGTGCGTGGGTTCTTCTGGGTATGGGAAAGCCAGGTGTGGGCTTAGTACCCTGTGTTGCTCCCTAGTTTTGCTTTTCGGGGACGAAAATATTGAAGGAGGGAATGATGTAAGAACCCGGTTTTTGCAGAGAAAGACTTTGGAATATTCTTGATAATATTCCAGAGCAGTGCCTTCAGACGGCGTGCGATTCTGAGCCCCGGAGTGGCCGGAATTAAATTTTCAGTGCGTTCACACTGGAAATGCCATATAAATGGAATAACTCCTAAACAGAGTTCCAGATCAGGGATCCGAGTGTACAGATGGGTCCGTAATGGGGTTTTTACCCTAGGAACGACATAAAACTTGTCGGCACGAGATGTTTGGACCCCTCGCTCGCTTTCGGAAGGTTAAACGGATAAATTAATTAATTAATTTATTCGTTTAATGGGGAAAAGATATTATCTTTTAAACGGTGGCTCAGATTGGGAATCCGAGGGCACTGTTGTGTTCGTAAACGGTGGCTCAGACGTTAAATTTTATAACTTTTGAACGGGGTCTCGGATTATAATTTAGAGACCTCCGTTGTGCTTGGGAGGTGGTTTTTACCCTAGGAGAGGCTTAACCTCGACCCTGCTGAGAGTTCGGGTCTGGGCCGACGGGTGGGTGGTTAAGCGTTTTCTATTTAAACGCTTAACACACCCCCTCCCTCTTCTCCTACCCCTCCCCCCTGGCAGCCCTCCTCTCCCTCTCCTCCTCCACCTCCGGCGAGATGCTCCGGCGAGACGGCTCCGGCGAGGTGTGGTGGCTGGCGGATCGTCGCGAAGCTTCGGGCGAAGCCCCGCAAGGTAGGATGTTGCCTTTGCATTTTCTATTCCCGTACCTACTTTGAGCTTGTTTTGAACTTTCTATTCCTTGTCAAAAATTCAATCAAAGCCCATAAATGCGTAGAATACTTTTTTATCTCTCCAACTCATTTTTCGGAATCAAAATACGAGCTCGGAGGAGGCTGGGGTCGATCGTCGAAGGATGCGGGTTTTTCTGGTGGTCCGGCGAGCCCTGGCGCGGTGGCGGCCTCAGGCGGTGTCACGGCGTGCGGCGGGCGGCCTCAGGCGGTGTCCGCGGGTGTCCGGTGGAAGCGCGGGGCGCGACAGGGGCGTCTGGCTGGGTGTCTGCGGGGCGCGGCAGCGGCGTCCGGGTGAGGCAGCGGCGTGCAGCGGGCGGCCTCAGGCGGTGTCAGGCGGGCGTCCGCGAGCGTCCGGCGGAGCTCGCGGCCCGCCGGCGGGTCGTCAGGGAGCGACGACCCCGGGGTCGCGTCGCGCGACCCCTGTGCGGCAACCAAGACCCGAACCGCATGGGTCTTCACGCGGCGGCTGCGGCCGGCCGCGCGGCCAAGCCGCGGGCCGGCCCAGGCCGGTCAGGCCCTAGGGACTTGCCCCCTCGGTGTTCGGACACCCGTAATTTCCGCTACGGGTGTCCTTTTTGAGCACTGTCTACGGCGGTTGAACTGTATTGATGAGACGGTCTTTTTGAGATATTTTCGGGAATTTTTAATTCCCGAAACGAGGGGTCGCGGAGGCGCGACGTGTCTTTAAGTAGACGAGAGTTTTCTTCCAGGATTCTTGTTTTGGACAGCGCGGACGCGTCCGACATCCATTTTGAGTGCCGTCAGCGGCGTTGTGACCCTGGTACTGAGGCGGAGGTTTCCAGTGTGGTTCCAGGCGTTTAGACTGGAGTTGAGGTGCGGGCCCCACGGCCCGTCTTTTGAGCTGCATGCAGCTAGTAGTGACTTTTTCCTCGGATGTCCGTTCGGGGTCTGCGAGCAGTCGATGTTGGGTGTTTTTCCGAGGGCAACGCGTTGGCGCGGTCTGCCTGCTGTAATTCCGCATGATGGTGCGGGCCCCACGAGGGTTGTTTCGGGAGTTGACGGTGATTTCAAGTTTTATCACCGGGCGACCGTTTTGGACGAATGAGTAGTCCATCTGGTGTGCTTTTTCGAGAGGATCGCAACGGTGCGATCCGTTCGTGGAGTTTCAGGACCGGGTTGTGGGTCCCACATGGAGCCTCTCGTGTGCGGTGTGCCGGAACACATCATTTTTCTCCGGATACCCGTTCTACTCAAGAGAGTAGTGCTTTTGACGTGTTTTCCCGAGGGGATCGCAATGGTGCGATGCGCCCGACTGTTTTCGGGGCCGAGGCTCGGGATCACGGGACACCGTTCGGGCGTGAGGGGGTGTTGGTGACTTTTTCGTCGGATATCCTTTTGAGGTGAGTAAGTAGTCGATCTCGCGTGTTCTTCCTCAAGGATTACAACGGTGTGATCTGTTAGGCTGTATAGAGCCTCTTGCGCGATCTTGAGAAATGTGGAAGCACGGAAGGTGCTCTAGTGGTGGTTCTCCCTACTTTGCTTGTAGCGGACCTTAGGCGAGTGATCGTGTGCACTCCCATGTGAGTGATGTGAATGATTGAGGTGACGTGGCTGGCCGTACCTGGGCATTTGAGGTGGAGTTGTTATGTCACGCCTTCGCGTTGACGTTGGGTGTTGTGTGCACAATAGCCTTTGGGCTGGAATGAGGTATACTTCGGGAGTATACGAGAGCGCTTGGAGGTACGTGTGGTTGATTTTACCTGAGGATGTTTGTGCGCTCAGTTGGGGTTAACTTGGGGCCACATATCGTGTGGGCCCCACGTGCGTGTCGTGATCTGCTTTACGTACTTAGACCTCTCGCGACGTAGAGGGTCTCTCTGTGCTCGTTTGTTTGACCAGCAGGGTGGAGTGTTCCCCTGGCTTTGTGCTCGTTTGTTTGACTAGAAGGGTGGAGTGTTCCCCTAGCTTTGTGCTCGTCTGTTTGACCAGTAGGGTGAAGTTTCCCCTGGCCTGGTGCTCTTTTGTCTGACCTGTAGGGTTGAGCGGTCTCCCCCTGGTCTTGTACTCGATGGCTTGGCCGACAGAGAAGGTTTAGTTCCTCTGCTTCTTTGACTGTGAGGGGTTTCAGTACTGTGCCCTTTCACCGGACTGTGACACCGTCTGCGACTACGGGTGTTCGTACAGCGTGGGCGTTTTCCCCACTTTCTGGGATGAGGTGTCTCGGTCCGCTTCGACAGTGACTCAGCGGATTGGAGCAGGATCGCCTTGTGAGGCCTGGGAAGTTTCTACCATTGCTCTATGTTCCCTGGTAGAGCTTGTGGTTTCGGTGTGACCAACACTTTACGCGGGCACCGATCCTCTACCCAGGAGGTTGTTCCAGCAGGGCTGAGGTTGTTCCAGCAGGGCTGAGGTTGTTTCCAGCAGAGCTGAGGTGGTTTCGAGCGGGGCTCGCCTGTGGGTTACCATCCAGCAGGGATGGCCAGTACAGTGGTGTTTATCGAGCAGTACCATTCAACAGGGATGGCTAGAGCAGTTCCGGGCATACCTCCAGCGGGGCTGTGTAGTGGTCACCGATGTCGGGCTTACCTCCAGCTGGGCTGGGCAGTGGTCCCCGATGCCGGGCTTACCTCCAGCTGGGCTGGGCAGTGGTCCCCGATGTCGGGCTTACCTCCAGCTGGGCTGGGCAGTGGTCCCCGATGCCGGGTTACCTCCAGCTGGGCTGGGTAGTGGTCCCGTTGCCAACTTTAGCCGGGTCACCCTCCAGTGGACTACCCTGTTACAGGACTGGGCAGTGAGACACCCGTCAACTTTCCGGGTATCCCTGTAGTGGGAATCCGTTGACTTCCAGGGATCCTCCAGTGGGGCTGGGCTGGGGGTCGCCTGTCGACTTTGAGCAGATTTCTCGACTGCGGGGCAGTGACGAGTTGTGGTTGACGTTCCCCCAGAACTCTCAAGTACGAGGAGCGCTTTCCCCCACCGAGACGCGTCCTTGTGACGCGACCTAAAACCGTGCGGGCGAGTCAGTGCCACCCAAAGAGGATAGTGTCGAGGTGTGGTGAATGAGCCCCTTGGCTTGCGGTTTGGGGCAGACGTGCGGGATGCTAGGAATCGATGTTGTTACTTCTGGGACTGTTGGCTACTCTTTCTTGGGCTGAGCTATGGGACGGAGATCCCCTTACGAGTTTGTTCGGGCTTCTTGGCAGAGCATAAGGATATGTATATACCTTGTTGCTGGTACCCACTCCTTGGGTTTTGGCTGCTCTCCTTCTAGGAGAGGCGAAGACGCCCGGGGTATGCCACGTGCTTTCCGTGTCTAGCTTCACGTGGTTGGACGAGTCTACTCTTCTGCTATAGGCAGCGAAAGCTCGACGAGAAGTCCATCTTCTCTCCGTTCCTAGCTCCTTGTGTTAGGACGAGTCTTCTACGTTTCTCTTGTTGGCTTGAGATGGACTCTTCACTTTCATTTGTACTCCTCTACTTTTCCTTTTTCGCTCTACTGCTCACCCTTCGGTACCTCCTTTGTTGCTCCCTCGAGCCTTCGGGGTATCCTACTGAGTATTTTTATACTCACCCCTGCTTGGGATTTGCCCACACTTGGTGTGCCCTTGAAGACGACGGACAGGTGGAGCGTGACTTCAGTGGAGCGTAGGAGCTAGGGAGCTTGGACCGCGTGCGGTGGTCGTGGCCGGGTTCTAGGTGGGAGACCCACCAGCAGTTTCTTTTTGTTTACCTGTTGCCGGGTTGTGGCAGTTTTTGGTTGGGCGCGTGTTTTGCCCTTTTCTTTTCAGTTTGTACTTTGTACTTGTAGAGGTCGATGTACTTTGTAGTATATATATATAGCAGTTGTTATTTTTACTCTGCTTGTATTTTCTTTTACTCTTCACTTTTGCATTGAGTTTTCTACGTGTGCGTGTGTATTGGTGCTTAGGCAAAGGCCTCCCCGAGTTGTTGTGCCTTCGGCACTGGTCGCCAGCCCCTGGCCTATGGAGGCGGGCTTGGGGTAGTTGCGGCTCGAGCCCGGGTAGGGTCGGGTCGTGACATGGATATTCTAAATTCATAACTTTTACTGATGACATGAGTAGTTTTGAATATGTCTACATAATGAGGTATAAGAACGAGTCCTTTAATAAATTTATGAAATTAAATAATTATGCAGAGTGTCTACTAGGTACAAATATAATGTAGAATTGATTGGATCGAGGTGGTTGATATCATTACCAAGATTTCTTCATATTTTTACAGTAATATGGGTTTCTATTTCAACTCATTCAACCTTATACACCACAATGGAATTGTGTCAGTGAACGAAATAATATTACCTTGTTCGACATGGTTAGGTTGATGATCAGTGATGAATATATTCCATTATCCTTTTAGGGATATGCACTACAAACTACCAAATACACATTAATAAGAGATCCAACTATTGTGTAAAATGAAATTCCCTATGATATATGGAGTGATAATGAACAAATTTTATTTTATAATCAAGTAAGGGGTGGGAGACCTTTGTTACGACCTTATCAGGAAAGAAACTAGAACCTGCGGGCATGAAGTGTATCTTTATTCATTATCTCATGGAATGAAAGGGATACTACCTATATAATCACTGGGATAATAAGGTCATTATCACGAGACATAAAGCCATTATTGAGAGGGAGAAAATCCAAAAAAAAGTATATTTGAAAATATTTTTACAAAACGTAGTTGATGATGAAGATAAAAAAGAGTTGGTATAAGAATAGATTCCATAGGTCCTGATTAAAGAAGTAGATTCTGAAACAAAAGTACATCACATGATCATAAGAGAGGATAGAGAACAAAATAGAATGGGTCTTCAATATTTAAAGAAGACTTGAACTTTTAAATGGATTACATGTATCAGAATCATGACTGGGTTTTTTTCGATGTGCTAGTTGATGTAAAACCACTGGATGAAAATGCGTATTCAAGTGGAAATTGGACATGGAAGCTAAATTAAATACCTATAAAACAAGGATAGTGAGTAATGGTTTTATATATTTCTAATCAATTAACTAATATGATACATTTTTCACTAGTTTCCATATTTAAATCCCATAAAATTCAACTCTCTATGTTATCTTACCATGACTATGATATTTTTGGGATTGATGTCAAAGACATTATTATATAATGGGAACATTTAGAAAGTTTTCTATGTGAAATAACAAGATATGTTTGTGAAACCAGGTGATTAAAAAAGGATTTTATTGATTTAGATAGATATATATGGATTGAAACAAGAATCTAGGTCATGGAAAATTCAATTTGATGATGCCAAAAAGGAATTTGGCTTCATTAAGAATGACTGTTATCCATTTGTTTACAATGGTTTAGTGGAAATATGGTTGATATCCAAAAAATTGTATGTTTATGAAATATTACTTATTGGAAATTAAATACCATTTTTATAATGAGTTAAGGACTGGTTAAACAATTGTTTCTCCATGAAGGACTTCAGTCAAGAAACCTATATTATAGGGATCAAGATCAGTCATGATAGATCCTAAAGGATGCATGGAGTAAATCGAAGTACATGTTTTGAAAACATACTAAAGTTATTTAATATGTAACAATCCAATGGGGGATCAGTTCGAATGACATAAATTTTACATATTTCTAAGAAAATGATTCCTGATATACAACATGAGGAATATGGAATGAGTATAATTCCATATGATTTAGTAAAAATATAAATCTTGTATTCCTTAATATTTAATGGACTTAAGGTGTCAATTCACTAAGTATGGTAGGAAAATATTAAGACAATATAGGAGAATAACATAGGTTTGTTTCTAAGGTGACACTTAAGAATCTATGAAAAACAAAGGATATGTTCCTGATGTATGGAGGAGATAGAGAGATGTTAATAAGGGGTTATATTGATGGTAGTTTTCAGAATGATTAAAATGTTGTAATGTCTCAATTTGGATATGTTTTATTTCTCAATAGATGTGGTGTGAGCTGTAAGAGTTCAAAGAAGCATGTTCTTAGTAATTCTATAGTAGATTCTATGTATATAGAAGCTTCGGATGCAACTGTGGATGATGTTTGGATTCAAAACATTTTCTAGGTGTTCAATGTGGTACCTAGTAGTAAACACCGTATCACAATGTACTGTGATAATATTATAACATTGTATCTTTCCATATATCCACAGTCACACCAATGGAAAAAGAACAAAATATGGAAGTATCACCTCTTGAGGGATTTTTAGAAATTGGGTTATATTTCAATGGGAAGAGTACCCATGGAAGATAATGTGGTGAACCCGTTGGCTTATTACCAATATTAACAGAATCATGAGAATCATGTGAGAGATAGAGAAATAAAGTGTTTTAGCTATTGGATCTACTGTATGTGGAAGACTATTAGTGTTAGATAGCTTTAACTAGCTTCTTGTGTTGTTTTATGATAACTTGAATTCACAGTTTTGAATATTAATACAACTCTTTTCATGTCATGATTATTTTTTGATGCTACACAGTATATGATAATGTACTAAGAGTAATTGTCGAACTAAAAGGTCATAGTAGTTCTAATCTATGATGAGAACCCATAAGTTCTATGAAATTATTCTTGAATAAATGTTCTTATAACCTGATGATATTATTTGAGAGACACAAATGATACAGGATATCAGGGTTAGAGACTCATATGACACTAATGCACCTTCTAATTGTGTATGCCCTTTATAATATTCAATAAAATATTATGAGTATTGGACCTACCTGTATAAAATAAAAAATTATATGTGTCATTGGATGTTCCAATCTACAGATGGGTGTATAGGTCCATAGAAAATAAGGTTATTATTAATGAGTATTATGAGTCAAACACTTATATGCATTTATTAAAACTGTGATGAAAGATGATCGCAGTGAGGTAGGAAATATTGAGTCTGTCACGAGTAAGATTATATTAATGAATTATGTGAAAAAGGATTTATACCTTCTATTAATTAGTGTAAATTCAGATATTAGGGCCTTTGATGGAAATTATACATCCTAAATAAATCCATGTCCATGATGTTCAATGGGAATGTTAAATTTCATGAAATTCAAAGAAATAGAAATTGTTCACATAGGTTTATAGTACTAGCTTTTATCCTTATTTATTGTAGATATCGTGATAATGGGATTATATTACAATGTAAGTTTCCGTACGAGGTAACATGTCATTGCAAAATTAAAAAAAATTCTATGGGTTCCTTGGTAAGTTTCTAGATGATAACATTGGAAATTAGGCTATATTACAAAACATCACTGAGAAAAATGCCTTGAGGGTAACAAACTATGTGTATCTAGAATCTCCATTAAAGACTATAAAATTATATATTTTTTAACAAGATGAAAAAATATTATCCTCACACGTGGTTTAATAATTAATCATGTTGCCTTGATTATATTTATTCCATCACCAATTATTTGAGAATATATAATGTGATTATAATATTTAATAAATATTTAATTCATATTTGGTGAATATAATATTAATTTATTAGAGAATAATGAAGTGATGTTTATTTAATAATAAAGAGACATTATTCATGACATTACAATTATTGTAGAGGAATAGTGAACATAGTTTTTTGGTCAAGTGAGAAGTAATAAATATTTATTATTATTTAATTAAATAATATTAATAATTAATTCACAAGTTTAGAACATGTCGAGAAATATTGATATTATAGTTATTATTGGACATGGGGTTTTGCTAGGATTTAATAAATAAATATGTGCACTTCTATAATTATTTTTTAACCCTATAAATATATTAACCCAATTATGTTATCTTATCATTAAGAAAATTTATTTTTATTAGATGTAGAAAATGGATATGTGGAATCCTCTTAATCCTAGACAGCTCCCTTCTATGAGAATGCTCCTCTGAATGGAGAGTAATCATACTCCACTGGATAAATGAGAATTATTTGGAAGCATTTTTTGATGCGATCAAAAGAGGTCCTCTCATGTGCAAGGATCACCCATTCTAACACATGGAGATTCCTTCGGTGACATCTTGAGATTCATGGAACTTGTGTGGATCACCGATAAAGGAAATCTACACATTGTATCTAAAAATAAATGATTGTGGACAACACATGTATCCCTATATTCATCAATTAAGAAAGAATTCTGAAAAATTAAATCACATAAATAAATTAATTATAAATAATATTTGATTATCCTCTCTCTTAGTTCCATCATAATTAACCATTGTTTATTTCTTTGATTAAATTATGTGGATCAATACAATCATTGTTGTATAGATATCAAATTGATCATTTATTTTGGAAAAAATAAATGTTGGGATCTGCCAATTGCATGCTTCCTCTACGCCCTAAACATAAAAATTGTTGGGAAGGTAAAATATGGACATAGAAAGAACGTGTAAATTACAAAATAAAGTTATTTTGTTGATTGGTCATAAGAATTTGAATAATCAATTGAATGTTAAAAACCCCAAAACCATAAATCTTTTATTTTTTAAAATATCATTGATTCACACAAAAATTATGGTAATAGAATAATTTTTTTCATGATCTTTTTAATAGAGTGTATATATTATTCTACTATCATGATATTGATCACCAGAAAATATACATTCTATTTCATCATTTGGTGGTGCATTGTTTAATTTTAACTTAATTTCATACTCCAAGAAATAAATATCCTATTTAATTTTTTTTATCTATATCACTAATATAATCTTTTAATTTATAATAAGATCCATAAAAGAGTGAAAATTCCTTCATTATGACTATAATTATTTTAAAAAATTTGTAGCATGAGTTATCCGGTAAAATACATTAATATCTAAAACTCAAAAGTAATAGCCAATGATTAACTAAATCCATTCCTGAGTTATTTATCCACCAAATATTTTA
Source organism: Viscum album (assembly GCA_963277665.1). NCBI lineage: Eukaryota > Viridiplantae > Streptophyta > Magnoliopsida > Santalales > Viscaceae > Viscum > Viscum album. Next base: position 327,463,870 of record OY728156.1, read on the forward strand.
TGTTAAAAAAATTATATCAACCAGAATATCACGACCAGTCCCTGGGGCCCGTATCGTGACTACCCCAAGCTCGCCTTCCATAGACCAGGGGCTGGAGACTAGTACCAAAGGCGTAACTCCCTAAAAACATGGAAGGAATTGCCTTTATAAATTTAAAAACACACACACAACCAGAGTACAAGAAGAAGTAAACACTAAGTAAAGCAGTAACAAGTGTTCTGAAAGTACAAAGGGGCCGAAAATACAAGCCCAACGGAAAGGTACAACTACAACTGAAAGAAAATACAACTGAAAAGACCAATAGGAGAATGGTGAAGAAGCTCCTGGATCGTCCTCTGGTTCCTACCTGAAGGGTAGGTACATATGTCCTCCTCAGTACTCCGCATCTATCATTCCGCTCTGTGTGTCGTCACGCCAAGTGTACAACTCCGGGTACCGTCTAGTCCTAGTACACTCTACCCTTGTCAGCGTTGTTTGTCGTCTGCATCCAACACAACGAGGTGCGGGCATAGCCCATACATGGGTGAGTATAACGATACTCAGTAGGGACCCCGAGACCCTCAAGTTCTCACTAAATCCAACAAGGATAAACCACAAAGAAATATCTCCACAGATAACCTTTACTTAGGTATATGCCCATACCTATACCTAAGTAATCAAGTAACCCATCTCAATCATGAGAAAAACACAATGGTCATTGACTCAGGTCAAACCAGGATTTTAATTATCAAAACCACAATTATTGGAGAACTCCTCCTCTGTCGAGTATTGTGGACCTGTCATGACTCCAAGGCGCTACTCAGTAACCTTGGACTGCTGAGGTACTCCTCCTGTCGAGTGCCACGGGTCTGCTGCCAAATACCGAGTGCTCTGTCCGCTGTGGGTCTGCTGCTGAATATCAGGTGCTCCCCCTAGTAGCCTACAGAAGTACTTCTCCTGTCAAGTACTGCTATTCTGCTGCTAACTACCAGGCGCTAAGTCCGTCGTGGGTCTGCCGCCAAATATCGGGCGCTCCGTCCACTTGGATAATCGAATCACTTCGAGTCGATTCGGTCAAGCAGTCTTTAGGTCTACAACTACTAGGTCTCCCCACTCTTTACGCTCTTCTCCGGGATGGTCTGCTCCACGAGATACTGGTATTTACATTAATTTTTCACTAAGTCTCACTTAGAAGTAACACAAAGAACAACCTCGTCATAGGGGTCTCTATGCAACAGACGACGTGTCAATCGGACGCCCGATCTGTGAGTTATTAGCTTTTCCATTCTAGGGGCCTAGTTGGTTTTTAAGCTGAAACCAACACGAAAAGACACCAATAACATCTGAAAACCACGTAGAGTATTCCAAAACAACCGTCTCATCATGAAGAATCCAACATAGTTGACGACACATCAATTAGACATCCGGTCCTCAAGTTATAAGCGTTTCGGCTCTGAGGGCCCGGTTGGTTTCGCATTCGAACCAACCCGGCCGTTTTTTTGAAGTCGTCCAAAACTCACTAAGAGTATCTCAAAAGGCCCGACTCGTCATGATGGTCCTATTTCCGTAGATTTTGCATCTATCAGACGCGCGGTCTTCGAGATACTCAACTTTAAGTGAAAATGGGTCCGACCCGTTAAGCCCGATGGGCTGGTGGGTCGGGTAAACCCAGAATTGGCGGGTCCGACCCGATAGGGGTGTCAGACCAGACCAAAGACTCACCCGGCCCGGCCCAAGGTGGCGTGGCCCGGCCCGGTGAGGCGCGGCCCGGCCCCACGTGGCGCAGCCCGGGCCGGCGCGGCGAGGCACGGCCTGACGCGGCCTGGCGAGGCCTGGCGCGGCTTGGCGGGGCTCAGCCCAGCCCAGCACGGCCTCGCTATGCGCAGCCCAGCCGGGTGCACGGCCTGACAGGCTCAGCCAGCTGGCCGAGTGGTCCAAGGGGGCGTAGCCCCCCGACTGCTCGAACCGGCGGTGACAAGCAGTGATGCCCTCCCCAAACCGGGCGACCTTCTGGCACAGGCGGTCCACACGGCGGGTCGCGGGTTCTCCAGCGCGGTGCCCTCCTGGCGATTCAGCAATGCTTTGCCCGGACGGAAGATAGGCCGGACATTTCTCTAGCGCGGCGGCCTCCTGGTGTCGTGGCTCCCTCCTGGTGTCGTGGCTCCCCTTTGCCCGGCTGACCGAATGGCCCGCCGCTTCTTCCTCCGAAGCAGCCCACAAAGCGGGCCGCTATTTTCCTCGCACTACCGCTACGACGGCACCAGCTTACTCCGCTGCGTTACCGGCACAGTGCGACAGCGCCGTGCTTCCTCCGCCAATTCTAAGAAAATAAACAAGATCAAACGGAGGGTCGTCGGGCCATGTTTGTTCAGCCCGTGCCCTCCGCGTTAATCGACAACAAAAGGTCAGACAATCAAGATGTTCAACGACAAATGAGGCACAATTTTAATCCATTAAAATTGAACATGATTCCCCTACCTCGATAATTGATGTCGTACGTCGGGCGCCGCGGAAGAGGGCTTCGTAGGGTGTGGCTTCGTAGATGTCGTCGGTGTGTGTCGTCATTCTTCATGGAACCAGCATTCTTGTTTGAAGAGACGTTGTTCTTCGTCGAGAGAGGAGTTCACTTCTTCTTCACAAGATTTCTCTCTCATTCTTCCCCGACCCAATGTGTGCCAAAATAAAACAATAGGTTTATGCTATTATTTTATTATCACATACAATTTAAAATTCAAATTCAAACCACTTCATTAATAAATTGATGTGGTTTAATTCATTAAATTAATGTGTTGGAAATTATTTAAAGAGGGAGAGGAAGTGTCCACATTAAAGAGGAGTTTACAAAATTTAGAGGGGGGGTTTAAGGAGTTTAGGGTGAGGTGAAAGGTTGGAGCTCTTGTGGGACCCACAATTCAATTATACACACATGGGAAGTTGGGTGGGTGTGGGCCCCACCAACAACTTCCCATGGGAGGAGTTAACCTCCTTATATATAAAAATAAATTTGCACAAATAATTTTATTTACTTCTTTAATTAAACCCCAATAAATAACTTCTCCTCTTGTGAAAACGCGACTGTGGTAAAGGTCCCCTTAAGCAATTACCGGCTTTGTGAGTTCTTCGCTGCCCTAAGATTTCAATTCTGAGCACCAGTTCAAAAGATAGAAAATCCCACTCGTTCGTTTACTGAACATACCTGAGCTAAACATCACAAATTGATTCCGGGCACACTGTTCCTCGGAATCAAATGCCGTAAAAAACTACAGACTCGTAATATTCCAATGTATTTAGGAAAAAGTTTTCCTTGATATTTATGGGTCTTTAAATTACTCCTACCCCAGGGATTTATGTCCCCGTAAAGCTACATCATAAACTAGGGAAACAAATGAGGGTATTGTGCACGTATCTGAGCCTCCCGCTCCCATGTGCTTTCCTGGAGGTTCTCGTGCTACCAACGAATGCACACAAAAGGAATTGACTGTCCTTGTAGGACCCGCTCCTATCGATCCTCGATCTCCACCGGGACCTCGTCAAAAGTCACCCCATCATCGATGTCTAGCTCCTCATGATAAATGATGTGAGTCAGGTCGTTCACGTATCTCCTCAACTGAGATACGTGGAAGACGCCATGCACCCGGTGCAACTGAGGTGGAAGGTCCAGACGGTAAGCCACCTCACCTACTCTACAAAGGACCTGGAAAGGTCCGATGAATCATGGAGATAACATGACGCCCCAGCCAAATCTCCGCAGACCTCGTCAAGGTGAGACCCATAAGAAAATGTGGTTTCCATCCTCGAACTCCAGTGGTCTCCGTCTCATATCATCATAAGATTTTATTCTATTCTAGGCAGTCTCCATCCGCCCCAGGATGATCTTCTCCTTCCCGTTATAGCTTGTACCATCTCTGGTCGGTAGAAAGTTGGCCGACTTGGTATGTCGGTCGACGATCACCCTTCTTCTCCTACGATCTGTAAGAGCTTCTAAGATTCCTCCTTTGCCGAAAAGAGAAACCCGGTCTCATCCCCTGGATGAACCACGCCCATTGCCTAATATAGTCAATCCTGACATGAATGAAACATTCATGCCATTGACGACGTCGTAAGGCCTCGACGATACTACCAGGATATCCAACCGTCACTCTCATCTCCAAGGGTTGAGTCACACTTTCGGCATCAGTGTGTGGTCACTGGGTCTCCTCCATTAGATATCTCGAATGTGAGGGTCAAGTCAACAGTTTTAACCAGAACCTCTCAGTATCAACCACACAAAAATGTATGGAAAGAAAACATCACAAGGACAAGTGTATTTTATTAATGCAGCTCAAGTACAAAGGCAGAAAACAACCACAAACAACATCTTCAAGGAAACTAGAAGCACCAAGAACAAGGGCCTCCAAGCCTGGAACTAGTCCCGCTCATGTCCACCTGCTTATGGGGAACCATAGTTGTATGATTCAGAAGCCTGAAGTTGTGCTCTCTCATGTCCACCTATTACCTGCGGTGGAGGTGGACCTCCTAGTGGTGGTGGTGGCAACACCTCGAAGTGTCATCCACCACCAGTTGCATGGCCAGCTCCTCTGCCATGGTCACCTGATCCTTGCAGTCCGCCATGATCGAATCTCTGCCTCTGCTGGGGAGGTCCTTCATCTATCTGCTGATCGTCTGTATGGCGGGTCGAACAACCACATGACATGTGACCAAGCCCACCGTAGGAGGAACACTACCCACTCCTGGAACGACTAGCTCTGACTCCACTCTGGTTACCCAATACAACTGAACGTGAGTCATGCAGTCGGTCACCAGTGGGTCTGGTACTCTTGGACCCCTATGTCTTCTTTCTACTGGCAGCTACAGAAGACTCTACTGCAAATTGACTAGTGGTGGGTCTCGCTGCTTGAGACTTCTCAGCAAGGAAACTCTCCACTAAGAGGGCTCACTCCAACACCCCCATCTGTGTCGGGATGCTTTGGGAGACAACTGAAGCTGTAATCTCTCACCTGATTCCCAGCCCAAAGGTCTGGACCCTGAAGAATGGCTCTCGTACCATATCAGTGGAGTAGCGCGAGAGGTCGGTGAACCTCGCTGAGTACTGTATCACAATCATGCTACCGTACTGAAGATGCAGTAGCTTCTGTATACGCTCCTCTTGAAGATTGGTTGGTACAAACTCCACCCAGAACAGACTCTCAAAGTCTGCCCATAGAAATTTCATCTCGTCATGCATCTGGAGAATCAGGCTCCACCATCTACCTGCTTCTACTTGAAGGAGGCTGGCAGCAAGGATCACCATAATATCTGTTGGAGTACCTACTAGCCTGAAAACTCTCACCACAGCCTCCAACCAATCCTCAGACGCCTTTGGGTCCATCTCTCCCTGAAACATGGGTGGCCTCCAGCATTGGAACTCGTGCGGCACACTCAAGTGGCGTGCATCACCTACTGCTGGGGCTAGTGGCATCAGTGGCCCAATGGGTGATAGTACCACTGGTGCCTCCACTAGTGCCTCAACAGGATGAGGGCCATGTACTAAGGCCTCATTGCTCAGCGGACTGATAGTACGTACAACTCTCGGGGCTCTAGATGGTCATCCGTGAGGGGGCATCCTGAATGAAACAGATGTGACACAGTCAAAAGACTATACCTAGTGAGATGACCTGGTTTGAGATGACATAAAGATATCTTTTGGAAACACACACGCAATCATTGCTTTCATGCAGTAAGTCAGAACACAGATGTCAGGGTCCTGCTGTATGGATACGTCTGCCACCGCACAAACACTGGACTCCCTAAACTAAAAACCATACTCAGTATGCATAACACTATTGCTTCAAAAAAATATCAAAGTCTTAAGTTCTGCGGTAGAACCAACCCCTCTGATACGAATTTGTCATGACCCATCCCCCGGGGCCCGTATCGTGACTACCCCAAGCCCGCCTTCCATAGGCCAGGGGATGGAGACTAGCACCAATGGAATAACTCCCTAAAAACATGGAAGGCATTGCCTTTATAAACGTAAACACACACAGAACCAGAGTACAAGAAAAAGAAAACACTATGTAAAGTAGTATCATGTGAGCTGAAAGTAAAAAAGGGTCTAGAAATACAAGCCCAACAGAAAGGTACGGCTACAACTCAAAAAAAATACAACTGAAAAGACAAACAACTGAATGGTGAAGCAGGTCCTGGATCATCCTCCGTTACCTACCTGAAGGGTAGGTACATATGTCCTCCTCATCACTCCGCGTCTATCGGTCCGCTCCATGTGCCGTCATGCCGAGTGTCCACCTCCGGGTACCGTCCAGTCCTCGTACACTCTGCCTCAGTCAGCACTGTCTGTCATCTGCATCCAACACAACGAGGTGCAGGCATAGCACATGTAGGGGTGAGTACAGCGATACTCAGTAGGGACCCCAACACCCTCAAGGTCTCACTAAATCCAACAAGGATAAACCACAAAGAAAGATCTCGACCAATAACCTTTACTTAGGTATATTCCCATACATATACCTATGTTATCAAATAACCCATCTCAATCATGAGAAAATCACAATGGTCATTGACTCAGCTCAAACCATGATTTTCATTATCGAAACCAGAACTGCTGGAGAACTCCTCCACTGTCGAGTATAGTGGCCATGTCACAACTCCGAGGCTCTACTCACATACCTTAGACTGCTGAGTTTCTCCTCCTGTCGAGTACCGCAGGTCTGCTGCCAAATACCAGGCGCTCCGTCCGCTGTGGGTCTGCCGTCGAATACCGGGCGCTCCCCCTAATAGCCTAAAGAGGTACTCTTCCTGTCAAGTACCACGGGTCTGCTGCAAACTACCAGGTTCTCCGTCCGCCATGGGTCTACACCAAATACCGAGTGCTCCATCCACTAGGCTAATCGAATCACTCCGAGTCGAATCGGTCAAGCAGTCGTTAGGTCTATAGCTACTAAGTCTCCGCACTCCATACGCTCGTCTCCAAGAGGGGCTTCTCCACGAGCTACTGGTATTTACTTCCAAGTGTCATGAAGTCTCACGTAGAAGTAACACAAAGAACTGCCTCATCATAGGGGTTTCTACGCAACAGAAGACGCGTCAATCGGATGCCCAGTCTGTGAGTTATTAGCTTTTCCATTCCAGGGCCCTGGTTAGTTTTTAAGATAAAACCAACCTGACCATACTACAATATCATCTGACACCCACTTAGTGTATTCAAAAAGAACCATCTCATCAATATAAATCCAACGTAGTCGACAAAATGTCAATCAGACATCTGGTCCAAAAGTTATAAGTGTTTCCGCTCCGAGGGCCCGGTTGGTTTCGGGTTCGAACCAACCCGGCCATTTTTCCAAAGTCGTCCAAAACTCACTAAGAGTATCGCAAAAGGGACGCCTCATCGCAGGGGTCCTATTGCCACAGACGGAGCGTCGATTGGATGCACGATCTCTAAGTTACTCACCTTTATGTTAAACGGGCCCGACCCGTTAATCCCAGTGGGCTGGTGGGTCGGGTCAACCAGGAATTGGCGGGTCTGACCCGGTAGGGGTGTCGGACCGGCCCAAATATTGACCCGGACTAGCCCGAGGTGGCGTAGCCCAGACCGGCAGGGCGCGACCTGGCCTGATGAGGCATGGTCCGGCCAGGCCGGGCACGGCCCGGCGTGGCCCTACCCTGCGCACCCCGGCTCGCTCGGCCCAATGACCGAGCGGTATGAGGGGGTGCGGTCCCTCGGCTGCCCAAACCAGCGGTGCCAAGTGGCGTCATCCTCCCCAAATCGGCCGGTTGGTCCGGACGACCTTCTGGCACAAGCGGCCGGCACGGCGGGCCGCAGGTTCTCCAGCGCGGCACCCTCCTAGCTCCGTGGCTCTGCTCCGCCCGACCGGCTGATGGGCCGGCCATTTATCCAACGCGGCTACCTCCTAGCGTTGTGGCTCCCCTTATCCCGGCCGACCGAAGGGCTGGCCAGTTCTTCCGCCGAAGCGTCCGCAAAGCGGGCCACAGTTTTTCCCGCACAGCCGGAACGACGACGCCAGATTCCTCTACTGCGTTACCTGCAGTGTGAAACTTCATCGTGCTTCCTCCACCGATTCTATGAAAATAAAAAAGATCAAACGGAGGGTCGTCGGGCCGTGTTCGTTCGGCTCGTGCCCTCCGCGTTAATCGATAAAAAATGTTCAGACAAACAAGATGTTCAATGAAAAATGAGGCACAATTTTAATCCATTAAAATTGAACTTGATTCCCCTACTTCGATAATTGATGTCGTACGTCGGGTGTCACGGAAGACGGAGTCGCGGGGTGTGGTTTCATAGATGACGTCAGCCTGCGTCGTCTTTCTTCTTGGAACCGGCATTCTTCGTGGAACCGGCGTTCGTCGTTGAAGAGACATCATTCTTCGTCAAGAGAGGAGTTCTATTCTTCTTCACAAGAGTTCTCTCTCAATCTTCCCCAACGCAACATGTACCAAAATAAAACAATAGGTACATGCTATTATTTTATTATCACATGCAATTTAAAATTCAAATTCAAACAACTTCATTAATTAATTGGTGTGGATGAATTAATTAAATTAATGTGTTGGCAATTAATTAAAGATGGAGAGGAAAGGTCCACATTAAAGATGAGGTTACAAAATTAAGAAGGGGGATTTATGTAGTATAGGGGGAGGTGAAAGGTTGGGGCTCAGTGGGGCCCCACCTTTCAATCATCCACACATGGGATGTTGGGTGGGTGTGGGCCCCACCAATAACTTACTATGGGTGGAGTTAACCTCCTTAGATATAAAAATGAATTGTTACAAACAATTTTATTTACTTATTTAATTAAACCCCAATAAATAACTTCTCCTCCCATGAAAATGTGACTATGGTAAAGGTACCCTTAAGCAATTACCGGCGTTGCGATTTCATCGGTGTCCTCTGATTTCAATTCCGAGCACCGGTTCAAAGGATAGAAAAACCCGCTCGTTCGTTTACTGAACTTACCCGAGATGAAATTCAAAAATTTATTCTGGGCACACAGGGCCTCGGAATCAAGTGCCCTCAAAAACCGCACACTCATAAAATTACAAAGTATTTAAGAAAAAGTTTTCCTTGAAACTTCCCATTCTTTACATTGAACATCATATAGGTATGTTATAGGCAATTCACCCATGTCATCATTCAGTTGGGGCTCAAGCCTTGCTGCCTTATCAGATGTGATGAGTTTTCACCCACAATTACATTTGAACCTTTTCCAAAAAAAATATTAATATAATTCCAATATCATAATCAAATTGGAATAACCAAGAATCACATCCACTTCAAAATATGATAATCCATAATGGTTACCAATTCCATTAAACTTATATCAAAATAATTTAAATTTATTCGTCAATTAATAAATTTCTCACTAGAATATATACTAAACCAAGGGGTTGTATTTCTGTAAATGCCTCCAAAATGTTCTTAATCAGGATAAAATATAATAAAATAAAACTTCATAATGGTTGTTCAAGAAATCTCACTTATGATCAACCATAAAATCATAAACACATGATAGTATCCATATATCTTATATTAATCATACATGATGACCAATATACCTCCCAAATTGACATTATCTTAAGATGGTTCATGATTCTTATTATTGAAATAAAATTGGTAAAAATATCTCTACAACATATTTCTAAAATCTAAATACACTAGATCATTCGTAATTCCACTTTATATGTATTAAAGGCATATTCATGACCTTGATCCCTTAAATTATTATGATGTATATTCCCTTAATTATTGGTGACTTTTTTTTCTTAATTCCCTGTGTCCTACTAGTTGAAATACTAAAAATTTTATGGTTATTTATTGCCCTTGTATTCACATGATAGATTACCTTTTTCCATGCAAAAAAATTGTCAATCTATTCATGTACGAATGAAGGTGTTTCTTACCATGATTACCACATGTGAGAAAATATTTTTTCCCTCGCCCCTTATTTACTGTTTTTTATCTTTCATCATATTCTCATTTTACATCCCTTAAAATCCATAATATGTGGGAAATTTATTCTCAATATTGATAACACATGATACTATTTCCCTGTATGATGGTAAAAATTTGGAGACTAGTTCCCTTAGAATGATTTGATTAAACCCATCCAATAAATATCTAATCATCCTTTTAAAATTACGTACGTAGTACATAACATTCCTTTCAAAACACTTGAATTTGGATTCATAAATAGAAATATATTTATTTTCCTTTTCTCAAAGAATATAGAATTTTCTATTTATTTCTTCTCATTGATCAAGTAGGGAAATTTTTTTTCTAAGACGAGTTACATGAAAATATTCCACTATATGTTTTATATTTATTGTTAATCCATAGTGTTTGTATAAATGAAAACCATTTGTTTTCATCTTTTGAGAGATGATAAACTGCTATAAAAACAACCTTTATTTAATTAAATCCCATTTTATGAAATATCTTCTCTAAAGATCTTATACATTGCTCAGCAATACATGTATCTATAGTCCCAATAAATGATATAGGTTGTTCATGGATGAATTGGTATAACATTGTTACACTTTACGGTGGATCAGAACATTTCTCCATACAGGAAATGTTATTCTTCATACACCAAGATAGTAACGCCAATATTGTTACAATTTTATTAGTACCATCTACAACTCTATCTCAAAATACATTTCCATTCCCAAGACAGAAATCCCTATAAAGTGTATTTGTATGGATTTGGTTCTCATTCCTTTAGCTCAGTGCTACTTCTAAATAATTGAATACACTATATTAGTTAATAAAATTATATTATATGTTCCCAAAAATACTATAACACATAAAATTAATTTAAATTTTTATGCATTGATAATATCAAAATCATAAGATAGGTTTATTTTGGATTGATTTCAAAACAGTGAAATATTCTCAAATATATCATAGTTTTTTTAAATGAAAACATGATTCAACCCAACAAAATCCCATAGTAGTATCAAAATAGATGTAAAATATGGCATGTTTTTTTACACTATATGTGATCAATTCATATCCCAATGTTCCCTTATTTGAGTTATTACACCAAGGTACATATGTGTCAAAGCCACATTAACCTATTGTATCTATATATGGATTTATTTCTAAAGAAATCCACATTATCTCTTCCTCGCCATAAATATTGTGTTTTCTTCTATATATATTCTCGATGTATATAAAACTGTTTTGTTAACTAATATTTGTTTTCCTAAATAAACATCAAAAAATTTCTAAAAAAATTCATTAATACCAACTATTAAGACCTTGGATTAAATATCTTAGAGTCAATTGTTACATTATTAAGTTGGTGTCAGATACCAGTGATCACTTTCAAATTGAATTAATAGCTTTGTAGTCTTAGATAACTAGTTACATACTTGTGTTCTAATTTAAAATAGATGAAATAAAATAGATGACACTATTTTTATTGGGAACACTATAATCCCTTTCAGAATTTCCCAACATTTCTATCATAATACACTTTCTAACATCCGGGGATACGAATCATAAGAAATGGGTGAGATAAAATAAATAGTATGGGTATGAATATAGTAGAATATATCATTAATAAACAAGGAATAATTAATATTAAATGATAGATAGATGAAAATCATTATATATAATCAATAACAAGAACATGAAGAGTAAAATGGAAGGAAGAATGGATGATAAATTAACAATTCAAATGAACCTGAAACATATCCATAGATATTTTAAATAATCAAATAATCACATGGAAATGAATAACTATTATCATAATCATGGAATGAATATTTATAGAAAACAAAACTATTATATCATGACCTCATTCAAGGTAATATTATATAAATGGGTAAGTCCTCATCCAAATACCCATTATAATTTTTCGTAAGAAACCTATTGATGCACCAAGGGGATATAGAGGGAAATTCCTATCACAAAAAACTCCAAATCTTCCTACATATAAAATGGGTATGATAATATATATAAAAATTCAAATTGGAAAGGAATCATATGAAATTATAATACTATAGTGACACTAGAGTTTTATATATAATATTACATGTTTTTAAGAATAATTATAAATCAGAGTACAAGACATGGTTCACTAGGACTAGTGTCATGGAAGAATAGGTACATAGAACATAAAACATGGGGCTAAAAAACTGTTATTTAATCTAAAAAAAGAGCTCCTAACTTTTGTTGATCCCTTACATATGCATAGGGTACCCTGGGGAACACATAGACAAAGGGATGAGCTGAAACACCGAGTAAGGGAATGAACATAATGATTCATCTTAAGAACTTGAGTTAGGAATCATGACATAATGATATTAAAATAATGGAAGATATGAAATAATATCATATAAGAATGGGATCATATACACATGGAATCATATAAAAGTGGAAAAATCATAAAACATGTCTTCTGTACATGTCTAGGATAACCACCATTATCGCTTCCCAATATATTACGGGTGAAGTTTAACCACCTATCTTGATTCACATCGCATCTTATGAGACTTAACATTACCCAATGTATTGGAGCACTATCTGGGAACCCCCATATCAAAATTTTCATGAATATTCTTTACAGACAAATAATCTTACATAATCAACAATACTTAACCATAATGGTACCCAAGGAAAGAATTCGGTACCACAATCATGACATAAAGCATAACCAATGGGTGTATCATGTAAGTGTCCATGAAATAAAGGCTTTAGAAAATACATGGAAGTTCATAAAGTAAAATAGGCATATAACATGGTATGTTTTGTAAAACAGTATTGACAACATATAATTAATGTATTTGAGAAACATTTTCATTAAACCATTTTTGTGTTTTTTTGAGGAAAATACTATATAAATTTAAAAATAGAACCATGGAGAATATTTTATATAAATCCTGAATTGAACCAATATTTTTCATAATAAAATAATGATTTCAAAAAGAAAAAGTTGGCTTAAAATAGAGGATATAGTGAACTTGAAATTGGGTAAAAACGTTGGAAGTCCACCTAAAACATGTTTGCTTATTAGAATGTTCTAAGGAGGGAATCTTCAATGAAAACATGTGTATCCCTTAAATAGAGTGATGAAAGGGTCCTAATAAATGAATTTTTTAAAACTAATCATAATTTATAATATTTACATAATCATATATTATAACTCTTTTCTGATATAAATAACATAAGGCAACCTGAAAGAACAAAGACGGTTCGGGTAGAATTCGTTACAGTTTATCTGCATGGTGTTGGGGTGTACATACGAGGGATTGATGAGAGAGAAAAGGGGGTTATCATCAAATATACATAATGAGGTATTTATGGGGGATTTTGGAAAACATACCCCATCATTTGGGTTTACACATTAAAAGGAATAACATAGATGAAAATCATGATTAAGCGAAAATATCAGATTATCCTTTACCTTAAATCTGGAGGAGTTCAACACCTATTATTAATGACCTGAATAAATAATTAGTCTTATTAATTAATATATAAATAAACTCTTCTATATGTAATTGATTAATTATAACTAATTTTTGTTCATTCAGAACCTTTTTTATTGGTAATAATGTTCAATTTAATTATTCATACTCGTTTTCTTACATGGTCTTAATAATTGATTTTCTTATATTCACGTTTTAATAAAAATGTATGATGAAAGTGGTTTTCTAGAATTGAAGTTGTTTTTATTAGTAATTATATAGAATATTAAATGGTTATAAAAATTTATTCAGTTATTGGGAGTGAGGATGAGTTGTTATATAAAACCTTAGTGATAAGCGTTTTCGTTAATCGGCAGGTTTGATTACAATGACCATGTATTGATTTATAACATAATACCATTAGTAAAAAAGGATTAATGAACCATAACAAGTATGTTTTACATATAAAATAATCTTGTTCACCATTGACATAAATGGTTTCATGACAAGAATTAAATATGAAAAAAGAAATTGATAAACTATTGTCCTTGAATGTGTTAAATTTACACATTTCAAATGGTGTTTTCATTTCATTCAAATAAAATTTGGGGAAAGGAGAATTGATAAAGAAATAACACTTTATCCAAAAAAAATATTCTAGTATATTCAGGTTACTAGAGTTAACAATCTATTTCGGTGAAGGGAGGTGAGGAATGAAACAAGAAAAAAAATAACTAAACAGAAATAAAAGAATTTGAATGAGGAATTTACCTCTTGAGTTTATCTCCTTTTAGAACCTCCTAAAGGGATAGGTATTGGTATTTTGAATAGGCTAGGGGATGTTGAATATGGGGGAGGATGTTGGGAGAGATTTGAGAAGAATATTTGAAATGCAGAAGGCTTGATGTTAGTGAAGAGAAGAGGGAGTGAGGGGGGTTTTAAAGTGGAGGAGAGGAGGGGTTTCATAATTTTTTAACAATTTGTTTATTAATTTACATCAATACCAGAAATAATGATTATTACATGACTAGTAATAGTATTATATGTATTTACATTCAATACAACTGGGCTTACATTACCAAATCATCCTCAATGAATCAATAGATCCATTATTTAGCATTTATCGTAAATTGTCGTATTTTACTATTTATAAAATAATCAAGTATTTTTGAAAAATCCCAAAAATTAACCCTAACATTTTTTGACATGACGAATCCAAAAATGAAATCCTTTTTCAATAATAATTATCAAAATACGATTATATTAATATTTAAGGAACCACATAATTTATTTTTATAAAACCTATTTTAAAACATTCAGATACTTGTTCTAAAATATCAGCCACCATACATTCACATGAATATTATCTTTATACTATCATAGGTAAGTTTACTATTGATTAGGGTATATCACTATTCATAACGGTATGTTACTATTCATAATGGTAGGTTATTATTCAATTAAATGAGGTATTTTTTATTGGACTCCAAATAAATTTTTTATCACAACTGTGTATGTTTGATTTTCAATAATCATCCACATAAGTGAAAAACTTATGTTTAACAATCACATAGCACTTAGTTGTTCATTATATTGTTCTTTCATGTGATTATATTTATAAGAGAGGAATTCCCATTAATAAAACATTGGGTCGTTACCTTCTTCCGCCCTTATGAAATTTTTCCCTCGAAATGCCATTTTACATTATAATCCATAAACATGTGCTGCTATGTTTCCTTCATAGACTCCTCTAGTTCCCATGTTGCTTCATCATACTTGTGGTTCCACCACAGTACATGGACAAGGTGAGTATTCTTTTCACGTAGAGCATTATCTCTATGATCCAAGATCTTCATTGGTTACACATCATATGAAATATCATCTTCTACATTTACCACCTCTGAAGAGAGTACATGTGATGTGTCTGGTATATACTTCCTTAAACGGAATAAATGAAATGCATCATGTACTTACAACATGATTGTTGGATGTTCTAGTCGATAGGCCATAGCTCTGACTCGATCAAGGATCTCGAAGGGGCCGATATACCCGGGACTTAGCTTACCTTTCTTAACAAACCTCAAGACCTTCTTCCATAGAGATATGAATAGAAATACCATGTCTCCAACATTGAACTCATAGTCTTGTCGAAGGTTATCTGCATAACACTACAGTGGACATTGGGAATCCTTGATATACTGTTGAATGGTTTTCACCTTCTCCACCATTTCTTCTACCATTTCAGGTGCTAGAAGCTTATGATCACTGAATTCATCCCAACAAGCCAGTGTTCGACACCTTTTCCCTTAAAGAGCATTATATGGTTCTATTCTTATGCTCAAGTAGAAAATGTTGTTATAAAAGAATTCCACCAGTATAAGATTATGGTTCCATCCTCCATTGGATTCTATAGAACACGCTCTCAACATGTCTTCTAGTGTCTGCATAGTTCTGCTAGATTGGCTATCAATTTGAGGATGATAGGTCGTACTGAAGTTCAGTTCAATGCTTAGATCATATTGGAGACTATTCCAGAACATTGAGATGAATCATGGATCATGATCAGATACAATATATAGTGGTTCTCCATTCATCCTTACCACATGATTGATTTAAATCAGTGAAAGATGACCCAATTAGAAGTCCTCTTGAATTGTGATATAGTGAGATATATTTGTAAAACAATCAAAAATGACCCATAAAGAATTTTTTCCTCTAGATGACTTTGGAAGTCCAGTGACAATGTCCATGGTAAGGTTATGCCACTTTCATGTTGGTATAAGTAGTGGTTCCATCACCCACTTATACTCTTCCCTCTCAGCCTTCACATACTGACATACTATACACATCAATGTATTCCCTTTTTAGATTGTCCCACCAAATGATTTCTTTAAAATATCAATACATATTTGTGCTCCCTAGGTTAAATGATAAGGTTATGATATGTGGTTCATTCAAAAGATCATTCTCAATCTCTGGATCATATGGTACACATAATCTTGACCGAAATATTACAACTCATTCCTTTTCAATCTTGATTACTGAGGATTTCTCATTTCTGGTAGCTTTCACCCATTTCATAATTTACGCTTCCTTTCTCTGAGCATTTTTATTCTCTCCAAGGAAGATGGATGAGAAATCACTTGAGAAATAATTGTTGATGTTATTCCCCTAATGGTTCCCATGTCATTCCTTTGAAATTCAAATAAGATCAGATCCTTTTCAATTCCCATCACTGATAAAGATGCAGGATCCTTTCTACATAGAGTGTCGACCACCATGTCTTCCTTACCAGGATGGTAGTGGATTGATAAATCATAATCCTTGATGAGATCTATCCGTCTTCATTGGCGCATATTATGATCTTTTTGTGTGAAAAAAATATTTGAGACTCTTGTGATCAGTATATATCTTACACTTCTCCCCATAAAGGTAATTCCTCCATATTTTCAATGAAAAAATCATAGTCTCCAATTAAATATAAAGCGTAGGATAGTTTTGCTCATGGATTATCCGCTTCCTTGGGTAATATGCCATAAATATATAATTTTTCATCATCACATAGCCTAATCCCTTCGTTGAATCATAAATGTACTCCACAAAGAGTTATCCACTCATTGAGAGTGTCAGTACTAGCGTAGTGATAAGCCTCCTTTTCATCTTTGTGAAACAGTAATGACATTCTTGAGTCCATACAAACATTACACCCTCTCTTGTCATCTTGGTCATTGGGTATGAAAATTGTGAGATATTCCTAAAAAATCATCAATAATACACTGCTAGACCTAAAATGTTGTGGATCATGGTTATAAAAGTTGGCCTGGGCCACTCTGCCATTGCCTTCTTATTGGAAGGGTCCACAGATATCCCTTGTTGGTGATAACATGCCCCATGAATGATACATCCTCCATCCCGAACTCACATTTACTATAAATTTCTTAAAAATTATCCCTTCACAATGTCTTTAACACAATATTCAAATTCTCCTCATGTTCATCCTTTTTCATGGAGTGTTTCAGAATATCATCAATAAAGACTACCAAATATTTTTTGAGGAAATCTCTAAAGAAACTATTCATTAAATTCATGAAAATTATTAGAGAATTTGTGAGTCCCAAGGGTAACACTATGAAATCATAGTGTCTATACCTCGTTGTAATGGAATTCATGGGAATATCTTCCTTCATCACCTTTAATTGGTGATATCCTGACCAAAGGTCCACCATAGAGAAATAACTAGCCCCACGATGCGGATCGAACAAGTCATCAGTCCATGGAAGGGGAAAAATGTTCTTTATCATGATTTTATAGAGATCACAATAATCAATGAAGAGTTACATTGATCCTTCATTCTTATTGAAGAATAGGATTGGTGCAACCAAAGGTGGAGCACTCAAGAGTCATAAACCCTACACTAGATTTTCCTGTAACTGCTTCTTCATCTATTCAAGCTCTATAGTGTCCATTCTGTAAGGTGTCCTTGATATAGATAGAGATCCAAGAATATGTTCCATTGATAAATAAACCTCATGATCTGATGGAAGACTAGTAAACTCCTCAAGGAATTCATTTTTGTAATCACTCGTGATAGGCATGTCTTCAACCATGATTCCCTTCTTGGTCTCAATCATTTGGGCTAGATATTATTTCTCATAAGGCAACAAAATAAAAACATGAGGTAATGATTCTAGAGGAGATTTATCTTCCTCCACATAGTTGTAATGAACTGGTGGAGTCATTGGGATTTGAATAGTGATATCCCTTTCCTGACAGTTGATATTGGATTGGTTTAAATATTTTCCAATACATGCCCAATATAGCGTCAAACTCCACTAAAGGAAGTATGATGAGTTACGATGGGAGGATCAGTCCAAAAATGCTAAATGGGGAGGATTTATAAACCATGGACTCAATTTTTTCCCCATTCTGTATTCTCATAGATATCTTTTCCTCCAAATATTGAGGTGGTGTTGGAATAGTTATACTAAACTTTCAAGATATGAAAAAATGTGTAAAACTATAATCAAATGGTATGTTCACTATTCATAAATGAATAACTAGCATACTTATCACCACATCGTTTTCCAGCTCCACCTTAGCAGTAGTGATATAATAATCCTTTCCTTGTTTTCCTTGTAGGTTGTTACTGATTGGCTCTGTCAACCCTCAACATAGGGAAATTTCTAGAATAATTCCCATGATCCTTGTAGTTGTAACACTGCACTATAGGCTGAGTGTAGATATGATGCTTCTATTCTTCGTCTGCATTAGTGGGAATCTTCATATCCCATAAATAGTTCTTAGATAGATGAGAGTACATTCCACATTTGTATAAATTATTTGTTCCCTTCGGATAGTTCATGGCTACTTCTTCCAACAACTTTTACAAGGGGAAAAGTCAGGCTTCTTTCCATACTGGGATTTGAATGTTGAACCACCCATATTGTTCTCGATTATCCACTTCTTATCACTAGGCCCTATGAGACCACTGAGAGTCTCCAATATCCATTTCAACCTCAAGGTCACAATAGAAAATCTCTTCATAATATTCAAAGTATTGAATCACCAATGTGTTTTGTAGAATCGTCTTTAGTCTGCTAAATAAGTGATCCACCTTGCTTTCGGTGTTTATGACATAGCCAGTGGAATACCTTGAAATCCTTGTGATGTTTTCTTCATACGCCTTGATGGACTCATCTTCCTTCGGCTTGAGTCCAAGGAAGTCTCTTTATATCATTATATGAAGAGTTTGAGGAAAATATTTATTAAAAAATCCTCTTCAACTCCCCTCAATCCATGGAATCAATATTCTCTTGGGACTATGTATTCTTGATCAGTGTCCACCACTGATCATCTTCCCCATCAAAATGATAGACTACAATTACAACTTTATCATCTTCTAAGAAATGGAGGATGTAGAATATCTTTTCAATGGATTTAATCCACTATTCTATGATTAGGGGATCAGAAGATCTACTGAACATGGGAGGCCTTAACTACATGAAGGATTCTATGACAACTATCTTCTTCTATGGAGGTGGAGGGTGTTCCGCATGATTCATGTTATTATTCAGAATTCAATCTAGCTAAGAAAGAACATTCAAGATGTTTTGATCACAAACTCGTATCATATCAAGAATATCATTAGGTTAGTCCTCACATTACCTATTACATTGATTATAGGAACAAGTTATTCTATTTCCCGCCATTAACTATGAAAAACAATTTATAATTAGATGTCTTGAATACATATCCATTAATCATAAATGAAAACATTGAAAATAAATAGATAAACTTGAAAAGGAGAAGTATATTCTATATTGTGATTCATCAGGTTTAAATCTAGGTTATCCTAGATATATTTCATTACATATATTCTTATTGGATTTTTTGGTCCCTTAATAATGGTTTGTACTAAGATCATGAATCTACCAAAGCATATCCCCTGGGAATTTTTTGGCCAAGAGTGCATAAAGGCCCATTGTAGTGCACCAGTTCTCGTTCGAGTTGAGCTCAAAGTGTTATTTTCAGGATTTACCCATAGATACATCTATGTTAGAGCCTCCAATACATACTCATACCTAGTCAGGGATGTATTTTTTTGATAAATTACTTACTCAATACTCACCAATATTTTGAATTTTTTCTTATACTTAGTGTTATACTTATGGTTCTCAATATGGTTCTCTATTCATAATCTCTAAAAATAACTAGACCATCGTATGATACCAACTGTAGATACCCTAGCCTTTTAGATATAACATTACATGTTTTTAAGCATAATTATACATTGCAGTAAAAGCCATGGATCGTTAAGAGTAGTGTAATAGAAGGAAAGGTACAATGAACATAAAACATAGGGCTAAAACAAAATTCTTTATTTAATCTCCAAAAAGATATCCTAACTTCCATTGCTCTCTTACATCTGCATATGGTACCTGGGGGAAATCATGAACAATGGGATGAGCACAAAATCCGATTAAGGGAATGAACATAAGGACACATCTTATGAACACGAGTTAGGAGCCATGACATAATGATATTAAAATCACAAAACATATGAAATCATGTCATATAAGCATGGGATCATATAAAATTTTCATCAAATACATGTGGAATAATCATAAAACAGTTCTTTAATATGGTTCAAGGCTAACTTCCAATCCCATTTCCAATTTTTGTATGGTTCAATGCTAACCGCCAATCCCGAGTCACATAGCATCTCATGAGGCTTAACATTACCCAATGCATTGGAGTGATATCTTGTTCCACCCATCTGAACAATTTCATGAATATTATTTCCACATAAATAGTCATACATAATCAATAATACATAAACATATGGGTACCCAAGGACAGAATTGGGTACCACAATCATGACATAAAGTATAACTAATTGGTATATCAGTAATGTGTCCATGAAAGAAAGGTGTTCGTACATACATGGACGTTCATAATGTAAAATATGAAAATAATATGGTATTTTGTGTCTAATAGAAGTGAAAACATATAAGAAATGTATTTTAAAACATTAGTAGTAAAACATTTTGTGCAGTTTTAAGGAAAATAGTATTGGGATTCTAAAACAGAAATGAGGATAGTATTTTAAATAAAACCATAATTGAACCAATTATGTTTTTATAATAAATTTATTATTTTATAATGGAAATATTGTCTTAAAATAGTAGATATAGTGAACTTTAAATGGGGTAATTTTTTCTGGGAAATTCCTTTAAAACTGGTTTTCTTGTCGGAAATTTCTGAGGGAATCTTAAAAAAATATGTATATAGCCATAAAATAGTGATGAAAGGGTCATAATAAATGAATTTTTTAAAACTAAATATATTTTAGAATACATTAACAAAAATATAATTTAAATATTTTTTGATATAAATAAAGATAAGGCTACTCGAATGAGCAAAGAAGGTTTGAGTAGAATTTGTTACAGCTTTTCGGCATAGTGTCTAGAGTACCTAAGAGGGAATCATGAGAAAGAAAAGGGGTTATGATCAAATATACATCATGAAGTAGGTATGGGGTAGGTGAGAAATCTTACTTCATCATTTTGGTTTACACATAAAATGGCATAGCATAGAAGGCAATCTTGTGTAATCGAAAAATTTAGAGGATCCCTTATCTTAAATTTGGTGGTGTTCTCCACTTATTATTAATGACCTGAATAAAAAAATTAGGATTTTTAATTAATAAATACAGAAACTATTATATATATATATAATTGATTTATTATAACCCTTTTTTGTTCGTTAAATACCTTTTTAATTGGTTATAAATTTCATCTTCCTCGTTTGGGAAATTTTTCTTACTTGTTTTTAATAACAGGTTTTCTTATATTCATGTTTGGATAAACATGTCTGATAAAATTGGATGTACATAAATTAAGTTTTATTTTATTAGTTAACATCCAATATATTACATGGATATAAAAATACATTGGTTTATTTGGAATGAAGATTATTTATTATATAAAACCATAGTGATAACAATTTTTTCTTAATCGATGGGTTTTATTACAATGAACATGCTTTGATTTAAAACATAATACCATTAGTACAAAAGGATTACATAACCATATCAAGGATATATTACATATATAATAATATGGTCCAACAACTACACAAATGGTTTCCTAACCATAATTAAATTTGTCAAAATAAATTGATAGACTGTTGTCCTTAAATGTGTAAATTTACACATCTCAAATGGTGTTTTCATTTCATTCAAATAAAATATGGGGAAAGAGGAGATGATAATGAAATATCCCATTAGCACAAACAATTCTAGTACATGTATGTTACTGGAGTTATTATACTATATGGGTGAATGATAGTTAGGAATAAAATAGTAAAATAAATGAACTTAAAAAAATGGATTTGAAAGAGGAATTTACCTCTTGAGTTTATCTCCCTCGGGATCCTATTAAAGGGAGAGTTTTTGGTATTTTGAAGATGAAAGGGGAAATTGGACGTGGGGGAGGATATTGGGGAGATAATAGTCCAGATTATTGGAAAGACACAAGGCTTGAAAGTATTGGAGAGAAGAGAGAGTGAGGGGGGTTTATAGTGGATGAGATGAGGGTTTTCATAATTGTTTAATAATTAGTTTATTAATTTACCACAGAAATAGAAATAGTGATGATTCCTTGACCAATAATAGTATTAAACGAATTTAATTTCGAACCAATTGGGCTTAAATTATCATATCATCATGATTTAATCAATAAATAAATTATTTAGTATTTATTGTAAATTGTCCTATTTTACTATTCATAAAAAATTCAAGTATTTTAGAAAAATCCAAAAATTTTACCATAACAATTTTTTGACATTTAGAATGAAAAAAATCCATTTTTCAAAAAAAAAATCAAAATTTGATTATCTTAATATTTAATTAAAATCATAATTTATAATTAAAAAATTTATTTTAAAACATTCATTTACTTATTCTAAAATAAATTCACATCATACTTTCACTTGAATATTATATTTATACTATCATATGTAAGGTTAATATTAATTAGGTCATATCGCTATTCATAAGGGTATGTTACAATTCTTATGGTTAGGTTAATATTAACCAAAAATTAAATTTTTCTTATCGGACTCAAAATAACTTACTGATTGCAACAGTCTATGTTAGATTTTTGAAATTCAAATCACAAAAGTGAAAAACTTATGTTTAAGGGTTACATAGCACTTATTAGTTCATTATGTTGTGCTATCATGTGATTATATTAATAAGATATGAATTTCCATTTATAAAACATTTGGCAGTTACAAATGCATTCTCTAATAAATAAACATAATCATAAACAATTTTGAGTAATTTGATGAATTGTATCAGAATTGTATATCACCAGTCAGAAAAAATCATAAAATATCTAGAGAAACGGTAAGGATGATAAAATTAAACAATATCCATAGTGGAGGAAAAATAAAATAATGTTTGTTGATAGCGATTAATAGAAATTCCCTGAAGATATCCTTAAATTATTAATGAGGTAAATAAACTTTCACCTTTGAAAATCAATTTTTAGAAGTAATGATTCTAGAAATATTTTGAAAATTATATTTATTGAAAATAAAATTTATAAATTAAAATGTAATTTTCAATCCATATATTTTTTGTTATGGTATTAAATTCAATTCATGATAATTATGATAAAATAATTATTTAGTAAACATTTTTTTGTAAGAAAAGTGAAAACGTACTTCCTTGGAAAAAAGTTATGAATATTCTCCAAAATACATTTTTTTTGAGTTAAAAAATTCGAAAATTTTATTTAATAAATCATTATTAAATTAAAAAAAATTTATTGAACATATTTTTAGAAAATATGAATATGTATTAATAATGTTTTTCGACTGAAGAGATATTAGAACTCTGGTTTCATTAAAAATATTCTTTTAATATCTTTTATTCATAATGAGAGGAAAATTATAGGTAAAATTTTATTCTCTATAAGTAACCAAAGGGTAAGAAAATCCATTAATTTCATTAAATATAGACCACAATATTACATCATTAGAAACCTTATCATGAACAATCCAAATAAGCAATGTGATTGTAACATAAAAATTTACCACTCTGGTAACATATGAATCATATGAAAAATTAATGAAATAACATTAAATGAAATATTAAATAAAATTATGATAAGGGATTGAAGACATATCATTTAAAATGGGTATAATGTTCACCAGAAAATAAATTATGTGGTGAATATGGAACACAACTCATCAAAATAAATGTGAGATGGGAAACCCTTACAACAGGTCTGATTTCCTTCGTACATTTACATACATCATATTTGATAAATATATTTTTATTATAAATATATTATAGAACTGTACTAAAATAAATCATTCCATATATTTTTAATTTAAAGACGTTTATGCCCTACTTATTAATAAGTCTATTAAAATCACAAATTTGGGTAATAATTTCATTATTTTCATGTATGTTTTGGTCTTGAAACATAATTTCCTTTTCATTGATCATGTATACCCCATCTATATAATGTTAAAAATTATATAAATATCATATATAATTATTATATTTGTAATAAAAATATTCCATAAATGTTAGTTTTGGGAAAATGGGTTACCCATTTCAGGAAGATGACAGGTCTAATTTAAACATGAACGTTGTTTCTATTTTTCTTGCAGATGGAACTCATAAAGGTAAAAAACATTCAACATTATAAAACTATTGTTTTTTAAATGTTTCCATAAAATCTATTAAATATATTCTCATTGCCATCAATTCAAAAAAATGAAAAAATGCACATCACTATGTGGATGCTATAGTCCACACATACACAAGATAGATGTTATTATTTTCCATCATGTTGGTAGGTAAGAAGGAATATGGGATATTTTTATTTCAGAAATATAATAATGTCATAAATACCAAATAAATATGTTAAATCCATTAATAAATATAGTGGAGAGTTTTTGTCATGGAAAATTAACTACATTAGTTAATGAATGTGTAGTCTTCAAAACACGCGATCGAGGGTTTCACATCGCATATAATGGAAAATGATATGGACAAAGTTTATTACATTAACATTTTAAAATTTTAGTTTTATTTAATATACTTTTTCTTTACACTCTCTCAAAAGGCCAAATTGGGTTTGATACTAGACATCACCTACACCTCCAGGTATACTAGAGGTTATAAACAAGCAGCGGGGGTATAAAAACATAGTGGAAAACTAAACCCCCTCGTACAAAGTAACAATAAAGAAGATTTAATAAGATATTATAATAATAAAAATATTGAAAATAGCATAACATAATAGATGAACTAAAGAATAATGCCAACTGAAGAATCCGATAATAATAAAATGACAATTTATTGAAAGGCTGGAATATATCTAAATGTAAAAATTAAATTAATACAAATAATATAAAATGATGAAAATAATAATCAAAAATGAACTCAGTCCCAAACCCCACATTATACCATCTATAAGATCTAAACCATTCTGTATAAAATAATCAACAAAAAGGACCTTTTCACATTTCCATACCTATATCCAAGTAGTCTTCAAAACTACCAAAGATTATAATGAATAGGGTGTGAGTAATATATAATAGTTCAGAACCACTATTTAAAAAACACCAGTCTAACAATAAATTCATGAAATAAGGTGATAAATAGTTATACTTATTAATCAATTAATACAGTACAACCATTAACCTACATTGTATCCATGAAACAATATATATGAGATTATAGAATAACTATTCAAACTATAACTACATTTCCATGGCATAATCACATAACTGAGAAAATGCCAATTAAAATTCCAAAATAACAAGACCAAGGACTATATATAGTAATTTTAAAACCACGAGGAAAATTTAATTATATAATTATTATAGAATCACTATTAAATCCCATTACATAATCATTTCAGTATCATTGAGAAAATCTATTTATATAAGCATTTCATCATCACCAAGAAAGTACCATTATATAACCATTTCATCATCCCATGAGAAATACCATTATATAATCATTTCAGCATAAATCACAACACAATACATCATGGTAAGAATAAGAAAACATATTTTATTAATCCACAGTGGTCAATTTATATATTTATTATTTTTCTGTCAATTACTCATTTCTTCAATAATAAAATAATACATTTTCCAAGATGAATCTTTCATAATAAATCAGCAAAGGTTTCTTATTCTGAAAAATATCATTTGAATACATTATCTAGTTCATTGTGGTTATAGTTTATTCTCACCCTATGGGTCACCACATGACATGACAAAATACTATTGAATCCAAAGGGATCAATGATTAATAATGTAAAATGGTTTTCATATTACATTATTCGGTTTGTATATGTGCATGTGGTGTTGAAAAAATCACACAAAATCACACATACATAAAAAATTAGAAACATAATAAATGTTATTTTATAGACCTGTTAAATGTTTTGGGAATCAAAGAAATTATTTCAATAGGTAACACCAATAATGAACGAAGGAGATGGTGATCAAAATAAAAATATAGACCACAATCTTCTATACCAAAACCCAATCCAATGGAGCATAAGAGAACATGCCATGATAATGGATGATATGTGAAGAATGTGTAAAAACAATGATAAGAAACTCACTAGGGATTAAATGCTTGATAGAATCATCAATAACGAAATGATTCACTCTAGAATATTCTAGAATCTCCTTGGGGTTCTTTATCCCCCACTAGTTTCAAGTATGTAAAAAATTATGTATGTATCTTAAGTATGTAAATTAATTGATTTATAGTTATTTTGGTTTTGGAAAATATTTAGAATGGTTTTGAGCATTTTCTAATGTTTTATTGTACGATAATGGTTATTAGAAGCCACTAAACAGCTCTTGGAAACTGTGAAATGTGAAATTGTAGAATTTTGGTGGGAACATGATTAGGTTCATGATTTGTCCAAACCCTATGACCAATTGGTACAAAACAATATTTTTTATATCATGTAATTCCCAATGGTTGGTGAATTGTTTTTTTTAACCATTTAATGTAACTGTGCAAGGTGCTTCTTTAGTTATAGGCTCAAGAAAGATTAGTGTGCATTATGCACAACCATTATCCCTAACCATTAGTGGATGAAATTTAAATACCAAAATTGTGGATATAATTTATTTTATCCATTTATCCTCTTATATTTCAATTTTTATACCATCACACAATTCCTCTCCTATTATAGGATGCAAAGTCCATTCCACGTGATCTTAGAGCAATCCATCAAAGATTATTTATGCATAAGAGCCCTGGAGTCCTTGGTAAGTCACTATTATTTATTTTTATACTTTTTCCTATTCTTCTTCACTCTCTAGGATTCATATATATTATTTTTTTTGGGAATTATCTATGTCGATTAATAAATTAGGCTGATTTATGGTTTGGTTTATGATAGAAAATAATATCTAAGGCATGTTTTTTTTGGAGTTTCAACATGTTTTATGGATGAATTCCTGTCTTTCATCATTTTCACCAATGATTGTGAGGCAGGTGGCTTCACTCTCGACTACACTTATTATAACATGATGGATTAAATTCAAATTATTTCAATTGATTAAAATTTAATTTGAAATAGATTTAATAATCTTAGTATAAATTTTCTTTGGTGATGGTTTGGAAAATTGTTGAAATTGTTTGTTCTGCAAAGTGTTTTTCTTATGATTTCAAAATTGATGTTTTAAAGTATTTATTTGTTTTTATTAATGAAAATGTATTGATATAATCATTTTCAAAAAAATGTATGTTCTATTGAAATGGATGGAAATTATTGGGTTCAAATAGAATATCTCTTAATAGTTTTGTGCATGTTCTTTTGCATTATCATGAATAAGTGGAAGGGGGTGTTACATTGGGTGTCTTGGTATGTGGTTGTTTTTTATGACATGGTAGATTGATGAGATAATTATAATGAGTATGAAACCATCACCTAGGTATGAATATGTGTTTTTTGGATTATTTGAACAATATAATGGGTATTCTAATGGATTGAGAAATTATTTAATAGAAATTGTCTGTTTACATTTCATGGAAATGGTTTTGGATTGAAAAAATGTTTTTGTAGAAAAACCATATTTCATAGAAATGGTTTTTATTTTATGTAATAAATATTAATAAATTTATATAAATTGTTTTATATAATTGTCATGTCATTTCTATCATAGGTTCAGGAGTATGAAAGTCATTTGGTGAAAGCCTAATAATTTTCATTACTCACCCCTTACATGGGATCTTTGGTACACTTTTAGATATTGTTTATAGAGACACATGTAAAGGTAAGTTATTTCTTTTATTTAGTGATTCATCATGATACATTTTTCATGGATTATATAGTTACTTCTTGGGGTATGGTGTGAGTTTTGGGGTTATGTCTGTCGAGTCTTTTCGGATTTGTTGGTGTTTTCTTCCACTTTTTTATATGATATGGTTTCTGGTAGTGTTTATTATTGATTCTAGTTTTATATTGAATATAGTTGTATTAATTTGATTTAATGAATAATTTGGAGGTTTTTTTACTGTTATTAATGTTTAGTTTTTTTATTTTTAATGTAAAAATTGTCCACAAATTTTTAATGAAGCCCTTGGATTTTATGGCATGCCATTAAATTCTTAGGGATTTATCCTATGTTTTTTTAAATCCCACATCCATCCAAATCTAATGGTGTGGGGAATGATGTCACAAATGGTATCATTCGTGTGAATTCCTTCATCAATTTTCGTAAAAATGGTATTGATCTGTACATTTTGGAGTTGGAAAAACATTCATTTTTATTCCTTGATTTGAGATTGTGGAAAAGAATAGGATCATTGGAACATGAAATATTGAGAATAAAAATGTATACCTAACTGCTTAATGTTGAACCTCATGTTTCTATGGAGTTTTGGTACATTATCATTTTAATACACTTATAGGTGTGTAACCACTTTTTAATGGGATTAACTGATGAGAAGATCCTGAAACTCATTAATAGAAATTTATTCCCACTAGGAATTCATATTTCATTTTGAATAATGATTTCTAATTTTGTGTTAGAAAATATAGTTTTTTAAAAGAGTTGAAATTTTTATCAAATATGGTATTTTGAAAATGGAGTGATACTAATATTTTTATAAGAGTTTTATCTTCAAAATCAAGGTGTAATTCTGAAAATTTGTCTGAAAATGGATTGTGTTGAATTTTGGAATGTCTTGTTATGATATTGTTGAAGTAAAAAATTTGAAATGGTAAATCCTTAAGTTTAAATATTTTACATCTTTTTTAATTTTATTTGGATATAGAAATGGATCTCGGGTGATATAGAATTAACTTCCAAGATGTCACTGTTGGATTTGTTGTTGTACCTAATCTATAGGTGAACCAACAACTAGATCAATGTATTTTCAAGGATTTTCTATCTATGGATGGAGGGAACTTATTTAATGACCCATAGTAGTGCAAAATTTCATTTAGTTACAGAATCAGAATCCACACATATTTTTCGGTGATTAGGAATCATAGAAAGTAGAGGTGTGGATAAATAAGATGAATCAAATAATTAATTTCCTAGGAAAAATAAGAGAGATAAATATAATGTTGGAAATTTATATTATATAGGATATTACATGCCATTGGTGGGATTTAATATTTTAGAATAAATTATATCAAAGAATTTCCTGAGAGGTTTTTGAATAATTTTTCAAAAAACAATTATATTATCATGTATTCCATTCTTCAAGAACAATAAATATTATTTCCTTAAGTAATGAGTATCTTTAAAATATAGATTACACAGATAAATTCAATAATTCAGTCTACTTAAAAAATGATATTGATGTTAGTTCTTCCTTGAATGAAAGAATTTTTGATCTTCAGAGGACTCCAGATATTCTCTAAAATATTTTCATGATTTTTATAACAAAATATATGAAGATTGTCAATGGAGTGACGGTAGAGAAAAGAGAAATATTAGGTAGTACTAGTGATGGGTTCATGTTGATATGTGTGGGAAATATTAGGAAAACCTATTCTAGTAATAATTTGTAAAGGAAATCCAATTTCCAAGGCAGTGGAATGAATCAGAATTAGATAGTTAGATCCATAAATCCTTATAAAAAACAAAAGGGAAAATACATATTCTTTCAAATTTTTTATATTTATTAAATGAAATGAGATTATATCAAACTAATTAACTCTGGACTCAGGTGAATTTATATGGGGTATCTTCATCGCTATTATCGCAGTGCTCCACAGTTTGGTGTTCGGGACACATCTCATTATTTGTTGACATCATATGCCTAAATGGAATGAGTGTATAAGAACAATTATCATCCGTAAAACTGAGATATCTATTTTTATTAGAGGAATTATATAATTCCCAACATGGTAAACCTCAACAGGGAAACAAAGAAAAAATTAAAGTGAGTATGAATTTATATTGAATAGAGTAAGGTAATAGGGGATGATTAATATGGACCTTAAAAAGTGAGTGGTATAATTATTTTGAATTATATCATTTTGAAATCTTTATTTCATATTGGTGAATCCCATTCATTTATTTATTCTCAAGACTTTCATTTTCTGGTTTTTCATTTTTATATGATGCCTCTTAGTTTTAAATAAAAAGCTCCTCTTAGTCAAGGATACAATTGAGCCATAATGTGAATTTCATGTTTTATAACTATTAATGGAGATGAATTGAGAGTATATTTCCATATTATTACTATGTTTGTATATAAAATAATCATAGGTATTGACTTACATACAATGTTAAAATATCGTATCAATTGTTATAACCGAAGGGATTATTTAACACCTTATGAAGACATCAAAAATATATTTTGAGGATACTGGGATGTAATGGAATGTAAATAAGGCTTGTTGGATCCTATGGTTAGACCAATATTATATCAATTAAAATATTTAATTTAGAATTTAGTGGATGATGTTGAGAATAATTGTCATGCGGCTGTTTTTAATGAGTTTCCATATGTTTTCTATGAAAATTTCTTACAGATTCCACCAAAAGAAAAGTGGAGTATATGATTTATATCTTCCTAGAAATAAGTCCTATTTCTATTATGTCATTTCATACCGAACCAACTGAGTTATGTGATTGGAATATAAAGAAGGAAGAGTTACAAAGAAAAGTGGTCATTCATCCTAGAATATCTTTTTGGGAAGAACCAATTTTCTTAATTGAAAAAAGAAGATTGACCTCTATGGATTTTTCTGTATCGTAAGATTAACCATATCATGATAATGAATCGATATCCACATACACACATTTAGGATATATTTGATCAATTGATGGGAGTATATTGGTTCTCTATAATTGACATTCGATTAGGATATCACCAATTGTGGGTTCAGAAATAGGATATTCCAAAGACTAAATCCATGAGTATATATAGACATTAAAATTATATGTTTACACCTTTTGAGATAACGAATGAACCAAAATTATCTATGGTGTTGATGAATCAGATATTTTAATTGTATTAGGATTCTTTTTCGGTGGTGTTTGTGGATGACATATTGGTCATTTCAAGGACAAGTTTTGAACAAGAGAAACACTTGGGGATAGTGTTGAGAATCTAGTGGGATCATTATCGATATTAAAAATTATAAAAAGTTCATTTCTGGATACAAGTGGATCATATCATGGCCATGTCTTGTTTGAAAAATATATTTTCTATTTGTCAAGAAGAGATAGAGGTTGTGACCACATGGACATCGTGAAAGAATGACATCAAGATACATAGTTAAATTTTCCAGAATAGTTATTACAAAAAAAATTTCATGAATTTTAATTACTAGATTCCCCAATGATAGCCTTGAATACGAAAAATTTAACAAACCAGTGTATCAAGGAATGTTAAAAAATATTTAAGGATCATATGGTTCACCTAACATCAGCACAAGTTTTGATATTTCTACAATACAGAAAAGAGTAGCTGCTTTTAGTTATTTAAGATCTAGGTCAGGATTTGTTCTCATAAAGGTGATAATGTTGTTTGTTATAGCTCATGGATGTAACATTTTCATGAAAAAAACTACTAAAAAAGATTGGAGTTACATAATGTAGTCCATTATTTGAAGAGTTCTCTTTGTGATAGAAATATGGTTTTTTTGGATCCGAAGAGTTTCAAAAATTTATTATCACAAATGTATTTGAATATAAGACATATAAGGATGATTTATTATCCCTAAAATATTGTACATTGAATGGATTTATAGATTGAGTATTTGAAATTCAGTGGTGGATGCATTAATTATAAATTTATATAGCTAGTGAGCGAAAGAGGCTTTAGATCAAAAGTAGTTGACATCTGTGATAACTAACATGGACATGGATTGTGAACACCAAGATGGTTTTGTGGTTTTCATTCTATTTTCACTTGTTCCTAATTTGATAAATATACTTAAAGATAAAAATACGTTTGATTTTTAATTTGATTCTATGAGGTCATAACTCAATAGTGTGGAGACCCTATAGGGATGAAAATTAGATGTAAGTTTATATTTGTATATAGAGAAAGGATTTACATACCTATGGCCTTATAAGGAAAAATAATCATTATTACCACCTCTAGAGATGGTTATCTCATCTTGTATTTAAAAGTTTTATAAGTCATTGAAATAAGAATATTTGTGGGTTCACATGAAATAAAATGTGGATGATTTTTTTTGAAATTAGTTACTTGTCAATAGAATAATTTATATGCATTATGGAGAGTGGGAATGTTTTGGTCTATACCTATTCCTATATGAAAATAGAAGTTGATAACAATATATTTTGTGACGGGTATACCAATTATGTTTCAGAAACATGATTCCATATGAGTGATAGTGTATTGTCTTATAATGTATTTGTAACAGCCCGAGATTTTATGAAAAATATTCTTTTTAATTTTATTAATGTATTGTGTTGTACGTTACACCAAAAGGAGCTTGCACAACACGCATCCTTGACTTTCCTTGCATTACACACAATCACGACCTTCCTCGATAGCGTGTGTAGTACGCAATAACGAGTTTCACTAAACAACAATATGCTATTAAAATATTATTAAAACTCGCCGTTATGAATAGTAATAACCACTTTTTGAAATTTTATAAATTTTATTTTTCAAAATGGACTTCATTTTTGGATTCGGAATATCGAAATTAGCCTAGGGTGAAATTTTGGTATTTTTCTGAAAACTTTCAATTTTTGATGAATAGTGAAACCACTAAGTGGTAGTTAAAAAAAATGAATTTTTCATAAAACTTAATTTTACCGCTTCTGTGAGTGGAATTTCGAAAATCCGAGAGACACGGTTAATATCAAGGACTAAAATGTGGTTCAATGAGATGAAAATAATTTTTGGTGAATAGTAACTTTTTATTTTTTTTACCACGGTTAAAAGTAAATAGGGTAATTAACGGTAAAGATGATATTATTATTGTAACACCCCAGGTAAATAAGGAATATGACATTTTCATATTTATCCATATTTTTGAATAAAATATTAATATGACTTTAAAGGGGACGCTATGCTCGATGACGTACCCAACACGCAACAACGAGTTTCTTGGGAATCTTACGTTGCACTCTAATAATAAAATAATATTATTTTAAATGGTAGTTAACATGTAGCCGTTTTAATGGCGGGAATGGATAGAAATAACTAAAATATGATTATATATGTTCTTACATATTTTTACATTTATAAAATAAAAGATAAAGGCTTAAAATACGGAAAGAATTCAATTTTAGGCGTATATGCCCTAGTTTTCACTAAAGGTTCACTTATCACCTTTTGATGGAGAACCGTCATTAAATATAGTTTTTTTCACTCTTAAACATTATTTTGGACCAAATAAAACTCTTATTAAGAATCGGGACATCAAAATTTACTTTGTGTAAATTTTTGGTATCTTTCCGATAAAGTTCATTTTTTTAATGAATAGTGTAAAATGTTGTATTTTAATTCAAAAACACTTTTTAATCTAATTTATTTATATTATTAGACTATATTTTGAATTGGTTTTAATGTGAAATTATAAAATATTTTTACCTTTAAATCCAATAGTGGTCGTTGGAATCAATTTCACTTTGAAATCAGACTTAAACTAGTGTCAATCTTTATATACTTATTGTTTCATAAAACACGCTATTTGTCATGACAGCGGGAATTAATTATTAAATTAATTAATGTGACTTATATGTTTTGAATTTTGTAAAACAGACTTCATTTTTGAATTCAGAATATCAAATATAGCTTAGGGTGAATTTTTGGGATTTTTCTGAAAAACTTCAATTTTTGATGAATAGTGAAACAACTAAGTGGTACTTATAAAAACTGATTTTCCGTTTAAATAAAATTTTTCCATCATTGTGTTTTGATTTTCAAAAATATGACATACATGGTTGTCATTAAGAAGTAAAATGTGGTTCAATGGGATTAAAATATTTTTTTGGTGAATAGTAACTTATTAAGTTTTTAATCGCGATTAGAGGTAATTAGTGTAGTTTAAGGTAAAAATGATATTATAAGAATGTGAAAACACCATGACACTTGTCCTACACCTATTGGTTGTATCATGGCCGACCAAGACAAGCCATGTGTCAACTTGGGGACCCCATGGACCCACTTTGGTTGGGAAATGACATAAATAACATTTTATTTAATGTAAAAGTAAAATTGACACAACCATGATATGTTTTACTAAAACATTTTTTAAGTGGGGTTATACAAGTCATCTTTTTAATTATAAATATTCATTGGAAAGATAAAAAGATTTCCTACATCATAGTATTTTTTTATTAATTTTTAGACATTAGATAAATTAAATTAGTTATGACATAATAATGATGCAGCGATGACATCATTATTTGACGATTTAAATAAAATGGAATGATAATGTAAAATCTATGAACTAAACTTGTCCAAAACTTATTGGATGAGATGATTTCGAAGACTTATCACCTTATCCACGAATTATATCAATGTGGGACCTTTTGAAACCGAAACACATTTTCAAATAAAGTAATATTTCTTTACTTTCCAAAAGTACCCCTCCTCTCCTCTTATAAAAGGCCCCCACCTCTACCTCATTTAACACACTCCTCAAGCATTTGGCTCGGCCAACCCCTGCCCATGTACTCTCTCCACATCCCTCTCCTTACCCTAGAGGATTCCCTTTGGGAATAATCCTTTCAAATGAAGCCTTTAGGCTCAAATCAAAAGGAGTTACACTTTTAAAGGTAATTTATTCTCTCATGTTCATTTGTTTTATATTGTTTCTCAAACCCCCTAAACTCTTTTTATTTACTTCTTTTGTAACAACACCAGTATCTTCAACATACTAGGATGTTTTTATAAGATTTATTCGAGCTACACTCTCACACAACTACATCAAATGGTTAAAGAACATATGGTTTCCGTGGATGGTGAAATTCTGCCTCCCGAAACGATGATTGTTCAATACTCATTTAACACTTTCAAAGGTGGCAATTATGATGTCACTATTTTTATATATGATATATAATATGTTTATGTTTTATTTATGCTTCTGTATTTTTCATTTTTGTCTTACCTTTATGGCTTCCATTATGGGTATACGCGATATCTTCATTTAAGGATGTGCGGAC
Source organism: Viscum album (assembly GCA_963277665.1). Taxonomy (NCBI): domain Eukaryota; kingdom Viridiplantae; phylum Streptophyta; class Magnoliopsida; order Santalales; family Viscaceae; genus Viscum; species Viscum album. The sequence goes on from OY728156.1 coordinate 327,499,450, forward strand.
TACCGCCCCCTCAAAGTGATTTGATTCGTTAAATACCATATGTGGGATGTATAAAGGATGGAAATATGATATTATATATGATATTATACTGGAATTATAATATACCTTTATATCATTATTATTCCATTCTATAAAATACGAAATAGAAATGAAAGTAGCGTTCATGCGTACGTACGGCTTACCGTCTCCATGAACGGTGCATTTCATTTCTTACCTCTAAATGATTATGTAATGTTATAAATGCATGCATGTACTGGATATATATGACATATATGATATCCAAATCATTAATATGATTCTTGATATAATAAACATTTGACCACACGAACAACATGTAATGGTAAGAAGTCCACTTTCGACATAAGAACCAAATATCGACAAAACAAACATTATTAACGTAAATGTTTACATAATGTTTATAACATTGAAATAAGTGATCTAATAGGAATAATGAACTAGAAAAAGGTTTTTAATAAAGTGGAAATTAACTCAAGTTTATTATTCAGGACGTTAAAGAACGATCGAGTCAAGTCGGACCCGAGGTAAGGGATCCTACACCTCTCTTTCTTTTTAAGTATACACTTTTATGCCATTCCTTTTAAAGCTCATATTTCTTGTTATTGGGATTATATTTTACATTAAACTTACTGTAATTTTTATGTTCATGTGATGAGAGACCCTATTCTCTCCCATCAATCCATTTTGGAAGTTTTGAGTGGCGTCGTTAGGCTGCCGAATTTTCGTAAGGGATTTTTCATCTCACTTTTATTCTCGTGAGATTTATGCTACATTTACCACAAATTCCATTTAGTGTTGTATGTAATGCCCATTATTCTAATCTTTGTGTAATATAATTTCTTTTATGAGTATTTACATCAATGATCTATTGTCCTTCTTTCATGGGGTGTATGTTTTGAAAGATACCCATGTCGGTAAGGGAACCTTTCACCCTCCTCTTTTTTAAAAGACTTCTTTTATTGGGTCTTTTAATTTACACATTTTTACGTTGGGATATGTTATCATACATCCTTATTGATGTAAATTTTATGTCCAAGTGATGAGATACACTTTTTATCTCGCATCAACTCATTTTGATGTGATGTCGTTAGGCTGTCAAGGGAACTTTTTAACCCAATTTCGATTTCTTTGGGTTCAACTTGTAGTCATTGAATATGTCATCCATTGAATATGTGTGATTGAACTTTTATTGTTTTACACTTAATATCCACTTATATTGGGTGTATATATATTTTTCACACATATTTTTGAGATTTATTTGTCCTTAATTTAAGGATACCTTCTTTATAAGGGATTTCATCACATTTGACATTTCTATTGAGGGTTCATTGTTGTTATGCACCAATTCACTCTTATATGGTGTATATACTGTCCTTTGGAGTATTATATCATGAATCCTTTTATTCTCATGATATTATAAAGTTCTGACTAAATGTTATTCCTCGATTATTGTATTCAACTGTCTCTAATTTTGGTAAAACACCTTTAACCAAAATATCGTTTTAAATGTTTTAATTATTTGTTCTTATTAATATCCATTTTTTCAAAATTGTTTTAAGGATTTATTTATATGGATATTAATGGTATAAAATGTTAAAAGCTTCAAGGTGGTATGGGACACTTTGAATCAAAAATCTCTTTATTAAATGTTTTAAATGGTTTTGGAAATGGTTTCTTTTTGAATGGATTCATTATTTCAATATCCTAAAATGTTATATTGTGATTGAAATGTGGAAATGTTATGTTTCCTTTATTCATGTTTATGTGATACGATTATGTTATGGTTCTTGGGCATTTTTATGAAGAACGGGTGGTTCCGTGATAATCTAAGGGCGGGTGAGCCCGATATAGCTCTCCAATGCATTGGGTAACGCGAAAGAGTGAAATGTTAAGGTTTCTCCGAAAAGATTTAGGGAATATACTGTGATGGGTATTCCAAACGTAACCAAGAGGGTTTCTCCCTACGTAAGAATGTTATGAATGCCTCAAGTTACCTTTATGTCTTATGTTTTCTATGATTTATTCATGATTTGATATGCCTATGTTTTATGGTTAAAGTATGATTTCATTCTTATGTATATATGAACTCATGTTTCCTTTCCATATTTTTATAACCCTTACTGAGCTTTTTATACTCATCCCAAGTTTTTGAAATGCTTTTCACAGGTCAAGGGAAAGGTACATGATGTGACGATAGTGTCAAGGTTGTGTCAAGAATGAATCCGTGTTTTATTTTAAATATGTTTCTGTTGATGGGAAGAATGAATACTGTCTTTTATGTAACCACTTTGTTTAAATGTGGAATGTAATGCAAGTTTCATGATCTAATTCTCTAAAACTCTAAACCTGAAAAGATCCTCAATGTGTAATCTTGTAATAACTAATGATTAAGTAAGGTTTAAGGCTGGGGCCTTATAGTTGGTATCAAAGGTCGGTTTAGATAACTTTAGAGGTTAGGGTATTCTTTAAGCATAATTGACAATTACCATAATGGTTAGGATTTTAGAAAGAGTCTTAGTTTTAGATAAAGTGAATGAGTAAGTATATCTTATTGTCTATCTTATTCATTAGTACATGATGGTTTTGTTGATATACTCACACTGACCTTTTTGGTTTTAGTAAATGGCTGGATCTAGTAGGCACCAAAGTAATAGTGGATGTGAAGGAAACTGTGACAGTTTTTTTGAGCAAGAAACTGAATGATATGGGAGCTACAATGAGAACTCTTTTGATTATACTCAACCAACTATCTGGAGTCATGATTGACCACCTAAACCTTGGATATTTCTCTAAGGCATCATATATGCAAGAAACAAATCCCTACGGATGTACAGGTAATAATCATAAAGGTAACTGTGTTCAAAAACCTATTTGTCAAAGATGTGGAAAGAAACACCTAGGAAAATGTTTCAAAGGGACAGAAATATGCTATAGATGTGGAAATGAAGGTCATAAAGCAAGAACCTGCCATGGAAAAAGGAAGCATCCAGTTGACTCGAGGAAAGGGAAAGAAGTTCTTTCTGAGGGATCAATTGAATGTTTTAAATGTGGTGTGCATGGTCATTATGCAAACCCATGTCCTATGAAGACGTTTCGTGAATGGGGTCACCAAGAGCGTACCAATATTCATTTACCAATACCTAATGCCATTCCAATTGAGGATGAAGAAACTGACAATGACCAATCAAAGGTATGTACTATTTCATGACTATTGTTTTCTTATTTTGGAATCTTAGGATATGATTCATGATTTTGATTGTAGGAAAGAGGTATTTCGGAATAAGTTGGAAAGGAATGGATAATGGATCATGAAGAATGTTGAATGAGTAAGATGTCAACATATAAGAGCTTCAAGAGTTAGGGTGAAATTCTTAAGAGTATTAAGTCTCTTTTGATGATGGGGTTACATTAGAAGACTTTTTATATTATGTGTAACCCTGATGTTTAATATAGGAAAATTTTATTCAAGTAATAGTTATCTTTTCTTTTGTGTACATAGTTATAAAGAACCATTTGGGTTTATATGATCCTTACTTTTGAGGGAATTATGGGTTACCATATGTTATGATTGAAGTGAAAGGCATGAGATAAAATTGAGGTTAAATTATGTTATGGTTATTTTTGATGATTTTATCCCTTTTTGGGCAATGATTTGAGAATTATATAGTTTTGGAAAAAGGACAACACGCAGACCATGAGACAACCCGTCGCGTCGGACAATGCTGCGGGAATCGAACCCACAACCAAAGTGCGACTGGTATTTATCGCCTACCACTGGACTACGTGAAGTCCCTGGTTAGTTTGACTGATTCTTTTTAGTTATATGATTTTATGAATTAAGAGTAAGTTGATTTTGGAGTATATGTGATTAGGATAATTACTTTTCAATGTGAGACTTTAGGAGTAACTGATGTTGTTTGGAGATAAATGTTACGATTTAACTTGGAAGACTATGTGACTAAATCCATCAAATATTTGGGTTTCAATCTTATATTGGTTTACTTTGAAGAATTTTATGGAAAAATTGTTTATCGGATAGTCCTCGTTGAACTTTGGGTTTTGTTGGACAAATTTTGGAGATTAAGAATAGATTTTCTTTTTAAAAGGGGTTATCCTTTTCTGGATTATCTGATCTTGTACTAACCTTTTTGGTTTTGGTTTTGGTTAAAGCCTAAAAACATGGTATGTATATAGTTCTCTTTTGGGGATTAGGTGATTCTCTAGAAGTTGATTATAGTACTCTTAATGCGAACAAGTCTCCCTAAATACTCGTCTTTTGGAAAAAATATGAGTTTGACTAAGGAATCTAGTAAAAGTTGAAATTCAACATGATAAGTGATTATGCTTCCTTATGAATAAATTCCTCAATAAAAAGTAACTTAAAACAAAAATGTTGTCTATTAACTTTTCCTACTGGGGAACCCAACACCGTTTAACCCATCACAAGTCTGTGATTTTCTTATTGTTAACTTTCTCCTAAACATGTTTTCTATCACTCTCCATCGGAACATGACCCTATGTTTTCTCCTCCATGTCCAAATTTTCATACTTGGAATCCTAGTATGGGTTAACTCGGGTGACCTCTGTGCTTATCTTTCTTTATTTTAAAGTGATTGTTTTACCGACTCTTCTCCGATGTGGGATGTTCAAGGATGTTTCCAAGCGCAATTTTAAAATTGCGAGGACGCAATTCCCAAAAGGGGGGAAGGATGTAACACCCCAGGTAAATAAGGAATATGACATTTTCATATTTATCCATATTTGTGAATAAAATATTAATATGAATTTAAAGGGGACGCTATGCTCGATGACGTACCCAACACGCAACAACGAGTTTCTTGGGAATCTTACGTTGCACTCTAATAATAAAATAATATTATTTTAAATGGTAGTTAACATGTAGCCGTTGTAATAGCAGGAATGGATAGAAATAACTAAAATATGATTATATATGTTCTTAATTTTTTTTACATTTATACAATAAAAGATAAAGGCTTAAAATACGGAAAGAATTCAATTTTAGGCGTATATGCCCTAGTTTTCACTAAAGGTTCACTTATCACCTTTTGATGGAGAACCATCATTAAATATAGTTTTGTTCACTCTTAAACATTCTTTTGGACCAAATAAAACTCTTATTAAGAATCGGGACATCAAAATTTACTTTGTGTAAATTTTTGGTATCTTTCCGATAAAGTTCATTTTTTTAATGAATAGTGTAAAATGTTGTATTTTAATTCAAAACCACTTTTTAATCTAATTTATTTATATGATTAGACCATATTTTGAATTGGTTTTAATTTGAAATTAGAAAATATTTTAACCATTAAATCCAATAGTGGTCGTTGGAATCAATTTCACTTTGAAATCATACTTAAACTAGTGTCAATCTTTTGATACTTATTGTTTCATAAAACACCCTATTTGTCATGACAACGCGAATTAATTATTAAATTAATTAATGTGAATTATATGTTTTGAATTTTGTAAATCGGACTTCATTTTTGAATTCAGAATATCAAATATAGCTTAGGGTGAATTTTTGGGATTTTTCTGAAAAACTTCAATTTTTGATGAATAGTGAAACCACTAAGTGGTACTTATAAAAACTGATTTTCCGTTTAAATGAAATTTTGCCATAATTGTGTTTTGATTTTCAAAAATCTGACATACATGTTTGTCATTAATAAGTAAAATGTGTTTCAATGGGATTAAAATATTTTTTTTGGTGAATAGTAACTTATTAAGTTTTTAATCGCGATTAGAGGAAATTAGTGTAGTTTAAGGTAAAAATGATATTATAAGAATGTGAAAACACCATGACACTTGTCCTACACCTATTGGTTGTATCATGGAAGACCAAGACAAGCCATGGGTCAACTTGGGGACCCCATGGATCCACTTTGGTTGGGAAATGACATAAATAACATTTTATTTAATGTAAAAGTAAAATTGACACAAACATGATATGTTTTACTAAAACAATTTTTAAGTGAGGTTATACAAGTCATATTTTTAATTATAAATATTCATTGGAAAGATAAAAATATTTCCTACATCATAGTATTTGTTTTATAATTTTTAGACATTAAATAAATTAAATTATTTATGACATAATAATGATACAGCGATGACATCATTATTTGACGATTTAAATAAAATGGAAAGATAATGTAAAATCTATGAACTACACATGTCCAAAACTTATTGTATGAGAGGATTTCGAAGCCTTATCACCTTATCCAATAATTATATCAATGTGGGACCTTTTTAAACAGAAACACATTTTCAAATAAAGTAATATTTCTTTACTTTCCAAAAGTACCCCTCCTCTCCTCTTATAAAAGGCCCCCACCTCTACCTCATTTAACACACTCATAAAGCCTTTGGATCGGCCAACCCCTGCCCATTTACTCTCTCCACATCCATCTCCTCACCCTAGAGGATTCCCTTTGGGCATAATCCTTTCAAAGGAAGCCTTTAGGCTCAAATCAAAAGGAGTTACACTTTTAAAGGTAATTCATTCTCTCATGTTCATTTGTTTTATTTTGCTTCTCCAACCCCCTAAACTCTTTTTATTTACTTCTTTTGTAACAACACCAGTATCTTCAATATACTAGGATGTTGTTATAAGATTTATTCGAGCTACACTGTCACACAACTACATAAAATGGTTAAATAACATACGGTTTCCGTGGATGGTGAAATTCTGCCTCCCGAAACGATGATTGTTCAATACTCATTTAAAACCTTCAAAGGTGGCCATTATGATGTAACTATTTTTATATATGATATATAATATGTTTATGTTTTATTTATGCTTCTGTATTTTTCATTTTTGTCTTACCTTTATGGATTCCATTATGGGTATACGCGATATCTTCATTTAAGGAAGTGCGGACTACCGCCCCCTCAAAGTGATTTGATTCGTTAAAAACCATATGTGGGATGTATAAAGGATGGAAATATGATATTATATATGATATTATACTGGAATTATAATATACCTTTTTATCATTATTATTCCATTCTATAAAATACGAAATTGAAATGAAAGTAGCGTTCATGCGTACGTACGGCTTACCGTCTCCATGAACGGTGCATTTCATTTCTTACCTCTAAATGATTATGTAATGTTATAAATGAATGAATTTACTGGATATATATGACATATATGATATCCAAATCATGAATATGATTCTGGATATAATAAACATTTGACCACACAAACAACATGTAATGGTAAGAAGTCCACTTTCGACATAAGAACCAAATATCGACAAAACAATCATTATTAACTTAAATGTTTACATAATGTTTATAACATTGAAATAAGTGATCTAATAGGAATAATGAACTAGAAAAAGCTTCTTAATAAAGTGGAAATTAACTCAAGTTTATTATTTAGGACGTTAAAGAACGATCGAGTCAAGTCGGACCCGAGGTAAGGGATCCTACACCTCTCTTTCTTTTTAAGTATACACATTTATGCCATTCCTTTTAAAGCTCATATTTCTTGTTATTGGGATGATATTTTACATTACACTTACTGTAATTTTTATTTTCATGTGATGAGAGACCCTATTCTCTCTCATCAATCCATTTTGGAAGTTTTGAGTGGCGCTGTTAGGCTGCCGAATTTTCGTAAGGGATTTTTCATCTCACTTTTATTCTCGTGAGATTTATGCTACATTTGCCACAAATTCCATTGAGTGGTGTATGTACTGCCCATTATTATAATCTTTATGTAATATAATTTCGTTTATGTGTATTTACATCAATGATCTATTTTCCTTCTTTCATGGGGTGTATGTTTTGAAAGATACCCAAGTCGGTAAGGGAACCTTTCACCCTCCTCTTTTTTAAAAGACTTCTTTTATTGGGTCATTTAATTTACATATTTTTATGTTGGGATATGTTCTCATACATCCTTATTGATGTAAATTTTATGTCCAAGTGATTAGATACACTTTTTATCTCTCATCAACTCATTTTGATGTGATTTCGTTAGGCTGTCAAGGGAACTTTTTAACCCAATTTCGATTTCTTTGGGTTCAACTTGTAGTCATTGAATATTTCATCCATTGAATATGTGTGATTGACCTTTTATTGTTTTACACTTAATATCCACTTATATTGGGTGTATATATATTTGTCACACATATTTTTGAGATTTATTTGTCCTTAATTTAAGGATACCTTCTTTATAAGGGATTTCATCACATTTGACATTTCTGTTGAGGGTTCAGTGTTGTTATGCACCAATTCACTCTTATATGGTGTATATACTGTCCTTTGGAGTATTATATCATGAATCCTTTTATTCTCATGATATTATAAAGTTCTGACTAAATGTTATTCCTCGATTATTGTATTCAAGTGTCTCTAATTTTGGTAAAACCCCTTTAACCAAAATATCATTTTAAATGTTTTAATTATTTGTTCTTATTAATATCCATGTTTTCAAAATTGTTTTAAGGATTTATTTATATGGATATTAATGGTTTAAAATGTTAAAAGCTTCAAGGTGGTATGGGACACTTTGATTCAAAAATCTCTTTATTAAATGTTTTAAATGGTTTTGGAAATGTTTCTTTTTGAATGGATTCGTTATTTCAATATCCTAAAAAGTTATATTGTGATTGAGATGTGGAAATGTTATGTTTCCTTTATTCATGTTTATGTGATACGATTATGTTATGGTTCTTGGGCATTGTTATGAAGAACGGGTGGTTCTGTGATAAACTAAGGGCGGGTGAGCCCGATATAGCTCTCCAATGCATTGGGTAACGCGAAGGAGTGAAACGTTAAGGTTTCTCTGAAGAGATTTAGGGAATATACTGTGATGGGTATTCCAAACGTAACCAAGAGGGTTACTCCCTACGTAATAATGTTATGAATGCCTCAAGTTACCTTTATGTCCTATGTTTTCTATGATTTATTCATGATTTGATATGCCTATGTTTTATGGTTAAAGTATGATTTCATTCTTATGTATATATGAACTCATGTTTACTTTCCATATTTTTATAACCCTTACTGAGCTTTTTATGCTCATCCCAAGTTTTTGAAATGCTTTTCACAGGTCAAGGGAAAGGTACATGATGTGACGATAGTGTCAAGGATGTGTCAAGAAAGAATCTGTGTTTTATTTTAAATATGTTTCCATTGATGGGAAGAATGAATACAGTATTTTATGTAACCACTTTGTTTAAATGTGGAATGTAATGCAAGTTTCATGATCTAATTTTCTAAAACTCTAAACCTGAAAAGATCCTCAATGTGTAATCTTGTAATAACTCAAGATTATGTAAGTTTTAAGGCTGGGGCCTTATAATTATTACCCTAACAAATGTCCTAATTCTATTGGATAAGTGAAATTCGACCAAAAACAAACTTAGGAATAAAATATGACCATTTAGGCCCACTTGGATTAGATTAGGACATTTATTATTAATTTATTTAAAGAAGGGTTAAAAGAGTTAAAATCAATGTTTATTTACTAAAACATTTTTAATATGGGGTTATACATAAGATAAATTCGACTATAAATATTCATTAGAAATCTGAAGAGATTTCCTACATAATGGTATTTTATTTGTAATTTTTAGACATTAAATAATTTAATTTATTTATGACAAATGATGATGCAGTAATTATCTTATTAATGAAATATTGACATAATTGATGTTATAAAATCCAAAATAAATGTCATTTGAGACTTTTTTTGAATTACACTAATTTTCTAGCTTACTATGATATATTAGTGTTGATTTAATCAACTTGGTTCGAACATATAATTATGTTATGACTTTCACAAAAATCATATATCAAATAGTGTCAAAATTGACACAAAATAGTTTTTAAATAAAATATTATATTATTAATTGTTATTTTATTCCTAAAAATCTAAGGTTCGGCCAAATGACTTAGATAAGGATATATATATTAATAATAAACAATTTGGGGTTCGTTTGGCATGTTATAGTAAGTGTATTAACCATATAGTGTAAGAAAACAAAAAGACGTGGTAAAAGTTAAATTATTTAACTTAGAGTTAAATCTAATTGATAAGGTTAAAATAATAACCTAAACATGTCTAATTCCTATTGGTTGATAGTATATAGACCCATCCCAACTTTAGCTTCGAAATAAGACCCTTTGGAACCATTATAAACCGATTTTGACATTAATATAAAATAATATTTTGAGATATTCTTAAGGTGCCCCTCTCCTCCCTTATAAAAGGACACCTCCTCCCCCTCCTCCTCACACCAATTTGAGCACTCAAGCTCGGCCAACCCCTGCCAAAATCCCTTCTACACTTCCCTAGAATAATCCTAGAGGTCCTGGTCTTCTTCAAAGACCAATCTTAGTTCCCTAAGTGGAGGATTCAAGGAGTCGTTTCAAAGAAGAGGTAATATCCATTACCGATCTTTTCAATTTCTTTCTTCTTCAACATCTTCTTATTTAGTTGTTTCATGAAAAAGTAATAACATAAGTACTACTTACATACTGAAATGTTATTATAAATATGAAACAACCCTAATTCACCTTCTATCCATCCTACGGAAAAATGAAATTACCGCGCGTGCGTATGTACAGAATACCGTCTCCACGCCGTGGTGTAATATATTTTCCACCACCACCTTAATAGGATGGTTATAATGGTGTAATGAGTAACTATATATGATACTGAAATAGTCTACATACACTTAAACACAATTCCACGACCATGGGAATGATATCATCGCTCGTGCGTACGTACGGACTACCGTCTCCACGACGCGATGAGATTCATTCTCAATGATTAACCATTCATGAATGATTATAAAGTATATATAATAAGTACTAATGAAATATATTACATAATAATGATACTGGATTTATTTATATTTATATGTATGTCATCTACTTAATTCCATTCAATTCAATAAGGAAACGAAAATAACGTTCATGCGTCCGTACGGACTACCGTCTCCATGAACGGTGTATTTCTTTCCATTTACTGATTTATTATATATATGTATATCCTGAATATATATATAAATCATGTTTTGTGTTCTGGAATTAAGTAATCATGATCTAAGTAATCATATGAATAATAACAAGTCAAAACACGGACGACAAATGCAACAATTTTACCCAAAACGCTCTTTAACATGGAATTTACAAAAGAATGTGTAATATAAAGTCATAAGTGAACCATATATGATATAATAACAATGAATATGATTCTTTAATAAGTAAATGACATTATTTAAATCATTATACAGGAGGTTCGGACACTTATGAAGCAAATCGGACCTAAGGTAAGGGAAATATCACAATCTCATTTTTATCCGAGATTGTTTATACTTTGGCATTTACTGGGGTGTATTTTATCATCCAAATCCCTGATTCCTCAATATGTAATATTATTTCCATCCACCTACAAATTTTTAAATCCAATTTTACCCTTCTTTGAGTTTTTATTAAAATATTCAAAAGGAATCTTTTGTCGTTTTTTATACGAGGTACTTTTTGACTTTTCCGACAAAAGTACGAGAAGAATGTTTTTTAACTTATACGGCATGAATGGATTTTTAAAACATTATTTCCAAGAAGCTTCCTTTACAAGTTTTCAAGTATATTTTTAATCAACTTCTTTAGTTTAAAATTGTATGACATGTTAAGAAAGGAAAAGTATTTTTGAAGTAGAAAGGATATTTTCCTCAAGAATGAAGTTCAAGTGTTTTATCAAAATTATTTTCCAGCTAAGATAATAAAGGGTTATGTTTTTATCCCTATTATTACATTGATTTGATTATGTTGTGATGGAATTATTTTTATGAATTCCTTTATCATATATGAATTGTTTTATGATGTCATGATGTTTAAGATTCCCATTATTATTATATGGGTTATGAAATGATGTATGATTTATGATTTTGTGGCACACATAAGAATGGTATCATTATGAGATGGGTGGGACCTATATCTCCCTCCAATGAATTGGGTAAAGATTTTATATCTCATGAGATAGACATGGCTGGAACGGTAGGTTATACTGGTTCAGTGAAACCGGACTGAAACGAGGGTGACTCGGTTCAGAAAGGGACTTTGTCCACTAAGATAGTCTTGGCAATGAGTCTTGACTAACAAGAAATGATTCTCTATGATTATGTGTGAATGCCACAAAGTTTCATGTTTTAAGTTATGATTATGGTGATTACATTTCACTTCCATGATTTACCCCATCTTATAAAATTATGATCTCTTTTGCAGGTTAAGATTTCCAAAAGTTATGTGCTTATGTATATGATGTGATTGACATATCTTTTGTTTACTCTTACTGAGAATTTGAGCTCACCCTTTTGTATGTTTTCTTTCCCCAGGTCAGGAAGAAGGTTATTAAGTAGAATATGCTAAAAGGGACCCTAGATATGATGAAATAAATGGGAGATACTGTAGAAGATTTATGAACCAGTTGTTTATGTTTCCCAGTTTTCTTTTCCCCAGGATATAATGAAAGGTTTTAGGTATAAAAAAAGAAGATCTTTATGGGAGATGTTGAAGATATTTCACCAGGATTAGAAGATTACGTTCCGAGTTTCCAAATACACTAAACTATTACGATCCTTGTGTGTGTGTTTTTGTTATGTACTAAGTATTCCGCAAATGTAATGTTATGTCAATGTACGTCAAGCTTTGGGTCTTTACAGTTGGTATCAGAGGAAAAGTTTAGTCATCCTTTGGAAACTAGGATGCGAAAATGTTAGTGAGATCCCTAGAGATATTTCTAAGGTATGTCTAGGGATGTCCCTAAGGTTAAGTATACGTATAGGTTATAGTACTAGAATTACGCTAACGATCATAGAATTAAACCTAAGATGTTAGATATTGAAGGTACTCCCCCTTTATTATGTTGTTTTCCCTAGCATGATTTTTGCCTCTCACACTATTCTTTTTGGGTTTCAGATGATGGCTGGAACCCAAAGGAACCGTGTTGATCAATGCAATGGACAATGCAATGATTGCCCTCCTGAACAAACAAATGTTATGGGAGATGGAGTGAAAAATCTAATTGCTATACTTACAGAAGCTATGAATCATTCTGGACTTCCAAATGAGCAGAGAAGGGAACAATATTCTATTGAATCCTTCATGAGGCAACGTCCACCTTCTTTAAGTGGGACTTCCAATCCACTTGTTGCTGAACAATGGATCAGTACCACTGAAAAGATATTTTCAGTTCATCAATGTTCTGAACATGATAAAGTCATCTTAGCCGTATATCGTATGGAAGGTGAAGCTGATCAATGGTGTAATCTTATCAAGAATACGAGGCCAAGAGATAAAATTGAGTCCATAGAATGGGATGAGTTCAAGAACTTGTTTTTCAGTAAGTACTTCCCTCGTATTCTTCGAACAAAGATGGAAAAGGAGTTTCTTGAGCTGAAGCAGAAGGATGATGAATCTGTTGGTATATACGAAGCAAATTTTACTAGACTTGAAAGGTATGCATCTGGCATTATCATCCAACCTGAAAGTAAAGTTGATCGATTTTTCAGTGGCTTAACACCAAGTCTTTGAAGGGCATTAGCTATAAGAGACTTCAGTAGCTATGAAGAAATTGTGCGTTGTGCTATGAAGGTAGAAATGGAAGTTAGTGTTATATATCCATCTCATGGTTTTGAAAAGAAACGAAAGATGGAGTTAAAGTAGAAATCTCAAAATAATGGTGAAAAGAAGATTAATGTTTCCTTATGCACAATGTGTGGAAAGAAGCATGGTGGAGATTGTCTTAAAGGGACTAGAAAATGATTTAAGTGTGGAAAATAAGGTCATCGAGCAGCTGAGTGTCGAAGTAATGGATTAAGGGATTCTAAGGATGTGAATAAAGCAAACACTGCAGAGAACGCACCACCAACACTTCAATGCTTCAAGTGCAAGGAAATGGGGCATTATGCTAATAAATTCCCTAATCCAAGGGTTAGTGATGATCAACATGAGCAACCACTTAAGGAAAAGGACAAAGGGAAGTCACATGCGATCACTATTGGCGATGTTGAATATGACAACGATGTGGTGGAATGATTAAGTGATTATGTAATGGGATTCAAAAATAATGTTGTATCATAAAGTGTTGGAATATTTATGTGTTGGTCTAATGTGTTATTCAAAGTGATTGAGATATTTAACAGTATTCATGAGCTCATGATTGATATAAGGACTAAGTGATATCATGGTTTCAGTATATAGAATTTTGACTGCATTCATGTTTTCACTAAGGTATTCAAGAGAATACATGATTAAGGACTTTGAATGTTTGGAATGTGACCAACAAAACATATCTTATGATATATGGGGATCAACAATGGTATTAAATCTCTGGTAATTGTTTTCACTATGTTATGAGAGTGGACTGCAGTATTATGGATTAGCCTAAAGATTGGAATGAATTATGTTGGACATAAGTTATTATTATTTAAGGATAGAAGTTTTTTTCGGTATTATTTATGGGATGTTATAGTAATATAGCTTTAGAAAAAAGGACAACCTGCATGACGGGCGACAACCCATCGCATTGGACAAGGCTGTGGGAATCGAACCCACAACCGAAGTGCGACTGGCCTTTATCGCCTACCACTGACCTACAGGAAGTCCCTGTTTAATAGAAACTAGTTTTATTATATTAAGAAGTATGTTATATGAATTATAAGTCTATTTTAGGAACCATATATGATTAATCTCACTATAGAATGACTTATGTATATTTAATAACTTTTGCTAACCTTTTTTTTGAGACAGATGGAATGACCCGTCATTCTATCACATGATCTACTAACACTTCACGAATAACAAATTCAACTTCATTTATTTAAGAGATGAAGTGGAAATTGTTCAAGGCACGAACAACAGTGAGATTGTACCAAAATAAAGTAAGTATAAATTCTAATTCAAATTTTCAACTTTAGGGAAATGATCTTGAAAACCAAAAATGTTGTCCTAGTGTTATTATAACTGATGAATCAGATGGTACCTTATATCATCACAAATCTATGGATTTGTGATTACTGACTTTTCCATAGCCATGTTCTCTACCACTCTCCATCAGAACATGATGGTTAGCTTTCTCTTCCATATCCATATTTTCACCTATGTGGAAACCCAGTGATTAGTTTATTTGGGGTAGCCATTACGTTTCACACCTTTGTTTTTAAAGATTGGTTTTGGTATTCCTTCTAACGATGTGGGTTTCAATTAATGAAACTTTCGAATAGTAAACCATTTATAACCCAGACGAATTTCAAGGGCGAAACTCATTTTAAGGGGGGTAGAATGTAACAGCCCGAGATTTTATGAAAAATATTCTTTTTAATTTTATTATTGTCTTATGTTGTACGCTACACCAAAAGGAGCTTAAACAACACGCATACTTGACTTGCCTTTCATTACATGCAATCACTACCTTCCTTGATAGCGTGTGTAGTACGCAATAACGAGTTTCACTAAACAACAATATGCTATTAAAATATTATTAAAACTAGCCATTATGAATAGTAATAACCACTTTTTGAAATTTTATAAATTTGATTTTTCAAAATGGACTTCATTTTTGGATTCGGAATATCAAAATTAGCCTAGGGTGAAATTTTGGTATTTTTCTGAACACTATCAATTTTTGATGAATAGTGAAACCACTAAGTGGTAGTTAAAAAAACTGAATTTTTCATAAAACTTAATTTTACTGCTTCTGTGAGTGGAATTTCGAAAATCCGAGAGACACGGTTAATATCAAGGACTAATATGTGGTTCAATGAGATGAAAATAATTTTTGGTGAATAGTAACTATTTATTTTTTTACCACGGTTAAAAGTAAATAGGGCAATTAAGGGTAAAGATGATATTATTAATTCCCTAAAAAATGTCCTAATTATATTGGATAAGTGAAATTCGACCAAAAACAAACTTAGGAATAAAATATGACCATTTAGGCCCACTTGAATTAGATTAGGAAATTTATTAATAATTTTTTTAAAGAAGGGTTAAAAGAGTTAAAATCAAAGTTTATTTACTAAAACATTTTTAATATGGGGTTATACATAAGATAAATTCGACTATAAATATTCATTAGAAATATGAAGAGATTTCCTACATAATGGTATTTTATTTGTAATTTTTAGACATTAAATAATTTAATTTATTTATGACAAATGATGATGCAGTAATTATCTTATTAATGAAATATTGACATAATTGATGTTATAAACACCAAAATAAATGTAATTTGAGACTTTTTATGAATTAAACTAATTTTCTAGGTTACTATGATATATTATTGTTGATTTAATAAACTTGGTTCGAACATATAATTCTGTTATGACTTTCACAAAAATCATATATCAAATAGTGTCAAAATTGACACAAAATAGTTTTTAAATCAAATATTATATTATTAATTGTTATTTTATTCCTAAAAATCTAAGATTCGGCCAAATGACTTAGATAAGGATATATATATTAATAATAAACAATTTGGGGTTCTTTTGGCATGTTATAGTAAGTGTATTAACCATATAGTGTAAGAAAACAAAAAGACGAGGTAAAAGTTAAATTATTTAACTTAGAGTTAAATCTAATTGATAAGGTTAAAATAATAACCTAAACTTGTCTAAATCCTATTGGTTGATATTATTTATACCCATCCCCACTTTAGCTTCGAAATAAGACCCTTTGGAACCATTATAAACCGATTTTGACTTTAATATAAAATAATATTTTGAGATATTCCTAAGGTGCCCCTCTCCTCCCTTATAAAAGGACACCTCCTCCCCCTCCTCCTCACACCAATTTGAGCACTCAAGCTCGGCCAACCCCTGAAAAAATCCCTTCTACACTTCCCTAGAATAATCCTTTAGGTCCTTGTTTTCTTCAAAGACCAATCTTAGTTCCCTAAGTGGAGGATTCAAGGAGGTGTTTCAAAGAAGAGGTAATATCCATTACCGATCTTTTCAATTTCTTTCTTCTTCAACATCTTCTTCTTTAGTTGTTTCATGACAAAGTAATAACATCAGTATTACTTACATACTGATATGTTATTATAAATATGAAACAACCCTAATTCACCTTCTATCCATCCTATGGAAAAATGAAATCACCGCGCGTGCGTACGTACGAAATACCGTCTCCACACCGTGGTGTAATCTATTTTCCACCACCACCATAATAGGATGGGTATAATGGTGTAATGAGTAACTATATATGATACTGAAATAGTCTACATACACTTCAAAACAATTCCACGACCATGGGAACGATATCATCGCTCGTGCGTACGTACGGACTACCGTCTCCACGACGCGATGAGATTCATTCTCAATGATTAACCATTCATGAATGATTATAATGTATATATAATAAGTAATAATGAAATATATGACATAATAATGATACTGGATTTATTTATATTTATATTTATGTCATCTACTTAATTCCATTCAATTCAATAAGTAAATGAAAACAGCGTTCATGCGTACGTACGGACTACCGTCTCCATGCACGGTGTATTTCTTTCCATTTACTGATTTATTATATATATTTATATCCTGAATATATATATATATATATATATATAAATCATGTTTTATGTTATGGAATTAAGTAACCATGATCTAAGTAATCATATGAAAAATTACAAGTCAAAACACGGACGAAAAATGAAACAATTTTACCCAAAACGCTCTTTAACATGGAATTTACAAAAGAACGTGTAATATAAAGTCATAAGTGAACCATATATGATATCATAACAATGAATATGATTCTGTAATAAGTAAATGACATTATTTAAATCATTATACAGGAGGTTTGGACACTTACGAAGCAAATCATACCTAAGGTAAGGGAAATATCACAATCTCTTTTTTATCCGAGATTGTTTATACTTTGGTATTTACTGGGGTGTATTTTATCATCCAAATCCATGTTTTTTCAGTATGTAATATTATTTGCATCCACCTACAAATTTTTAAATCCAATTTTACCCTTCGTTGAGTTTTTAGTAAAAGATACAAAAGGAATCTTTTGTCGTTTTTCATATGAGGTACTTTTTGAGTTTTCCGACAAAAGTACGAGAAGAATGTTTTTTTAACTTATACGGCATGAATGGATTTTTAAAACATTATTTCCAAGAAGCTTCCTTTACAAGTTTTCAAGTTTATTTTTTAATCAACTTCTTTAGTTTAAAATTGTATGACATTTTAAGAAAGGAAATGTATTTTTGAAGTAGAAAGGATATTTTCCTCAAGAATGAAGTTCAAGTGTTTTAACAAAATTATTTTCCATCTAAGATAATAAAGGGTTAATGTTTTTGTCCCTATTATTACATTGATTTTATTATGTTGTGATGGAATTATTTTTATGAATTCCTTTATCGTATATGAATTGTTTTATGATGTCATGATGTTTAAGATTCCAATTATTATTATATGGGTTATGAAATGATGTATGATTTATGATTTTGTGGCACACATAAGAATGGTATCATTTTGAGAAGGGTGGGACCTATATCTCCCTCCAATGCATTGGGTAAAGATTTTATATCTCATGAGATAGACATGGCTGGAACGGTAGGTTATACCGGTTCAGTGAAACAGGACTGAAACGAGGGTGACTCGGTTCAGAAAGGGACTTTGTCAACTAATATAGTCTTGGAAATGAGTCTTGACTAACAAGAAATGATTC
Organism: Viscum album; assembly: GCA_963277665.1. Taxonomy (NCBI): domain Eukaryota; kingdom Viridiplantae; phylum Streptophyta; class Magnoliopsida; order Santalales; family Viscaceae; genus Viscum; species Viscum album. The sequence continues at coordinate 327,518,197 of OY728156.1, forward strand.
TATATGATTATGTGTGAATGCCACAAAGTTTCATGTTTTAAGTTATGATTATGGTGATTACATTTCACTGCCATGATTTACCCCATCTTATGAAATTATGATCTCTTTTGCAGGTTAAGATTTCCAAAAGTTATGTGCTTATGTATATGATGTGATTGATATATCTTTTGTTTACCCTTACTGATCATTTGAGCTCATCCTTTTGTATGTTTTCTTTCCCCAGGTCAGGAAGAAGGTTATTAAGTAGAATATGCTAAAAGGGACCCTAGATATGATGAAATAAATGGGAGATACTGTAGAAGATTTATGAACCAGTTGTTTATGTTTCTTAGTTTTCTTTTCCCCAAAATATAAAGAAAGGTTTTAGGTATAAAAAAAGAAGATCTTTATGGGAGATGTTGAAGATCTTTCACCAGGATTAGAAGATTACATTCCGAGTTTCCAAAGACACTAAACTATTACGATCCTTGTGTGTGTGTTTTTGTTATGTACTAAGTATTCCGCAAATGTAATGTTATGTCAATGTACGTCAAGATTTGGGTCTTTACAGTATTCACATCTCATCCCTATTGATGAATTTCATATGACGAAGGACTTTTTTATAATCTATATCTAAAAAGTGGTAAAGTTGAATTCTGTACCATTTCTGATAGAATCATACCAAGATATGAGGTCTATTTTTGATTTTTCTAATACAATACAATAATCTATTAGACTCAGTTAAATTTGAGCATGGAATATCATCGCCAGATAGATAGAAAATATAAAAGGATGAAACCGATGTTGGAATACGTGATTTGATCTTGTGTAATCGATTTTGATGGATCATGGGAGGAGAACATACTATTAATATGTATTTCCTATAAAAAATGTTACCATGCCTCAAAAATGTGGCTCTATTTGCAGCATTGTATGTGTGTCCTCTTCGTTCTCTAATTTGTTGGGATAAAACAGGTTATACATCCTTGGTTAGATGAACACCTATGCATGAGATAATAGAGAAGATTTATTTTATTTGGAAGATGATGGAGATGACTCAATGTAATAAGAAATCATATGTGGATCATTTTTGGCATTTTTTGTTGTTAGTATTCAATTAAAATGAATTATTTAGTATCAATCCAAGGCTTAGGAATCATTGTTCTGTTATGTAGGTAATGATATATCTTAGATACATAGGCCCTTTTGAGAAACATGAACAGGTTGGTGATGTGGAATATCAGTTGATCCAACCCTCATGGTTTAGTGCTATAAATAATGTGTTGTATATATCATAGTTATATATGTATAATACTGATCCATAACTTGGGATTTGATGAGATCAGGTAGACCAAGAGATGAATACTACATGGGTTCTTTTGTAATTATGTATTGTATATTAGAAATAGAATGTATTTCATAGGGAAAATTATCAGTCTACAGTGGGTTTTATTAAAACATGGTCAGATTGAGGATCAAACGTAGGAATATAATAACAAAATTGTTTATATATCGCTTAATTATTTTTGGAAAATGTATATTTTTCACGTTCTTGGTACAAAAATTCCATTGGTGGGGAGTATGTAGCACAACCCAACCCTCGTTTCTATTAAAAAACAATATATTTATTTATTATATGTATATAATGTTTATTGGTTAATTTGGGGAGGGTTTGGAGTCTTTCCGTAAAGTTTTTGATTATTTTCTAGAGGTGAACTGTTTGATAAAGGTTTGTATAAATTGTGAAATACCTATAAGAAACTATGTGATTCGAAATAATGGGATTTGGGAAGGCACATGGTTAGGTGCACAATTTATCCAAAATCTGCGTCTAGCTAATAGAAACTGTTCTTTTTAGGAAATATGGATTCTGCACCAATAGTTCCTAATTTTTCTAACAATATCAGCCAACCATGTGAGGTGCTTCATAAGGTAGAGTCATGTCCACAATTATCACACTATTTTTATATCGGTGATCCCAAACCATGTACGTTTAACATATTGATCTAAAAATTGTTGATCTATATCAGTTTATACTATTATCCTCTCATTTCCCCAATTTATAACCGAACACATTTTCCTCTCATCCTACTAGAAGTGGATACCATTCCCCTTTTTCCATGAGAAATCCATTGGTCATTCTTTCTTCATTGGAAACCCAATTCCAAGGTAATTATCCAATCATATTTGTTTTCTTACATCTATTCATCTAACCACTCATAGAATCAAATATTTAATCCATTGGGGATATGTATGTGTTGATTAATCATAATAGTATTGATTTTTATTGGATTTATTATTTGGAAATGATATATGTTATTTTTTAGAGTTCCAACTCGTTTTCTAGGAAATTTTCTTTCATTGTCATTATCACCAAAGATCGATAGGTATGTGGAATCATTCTAGGCTCCTCACATAATAAATTGAATGAATAGTTCCAAATAGTTGGACTTTCAAGAAATTTGTTATTAAATTGAAGTGATAATCTTATTGGAAATCAGTTCTTTTAAAAAGTGTATACTTTATAATAGGAAATGATGTTCTAAAATATGGCTTGGTTTGGATTCATGGAAATAGTTTGATATAAAGGTTTTAAATAAAATAATTTTATTATTTAAATGTATTGAAATGATTTTTTTTCATGGAATCGTACTTACGTAGTTTGAATGCATTCATTTTCATCATCATTCCCCTATGAAAAGGGAATGAGCAATTGGTTCACATGGTATATGGTTACCTTGTGAAAACTTGGTGGGTCGATGAGAGACCGCTCATTAGTATGGAATTTTATCCTAAAAATTCATGTGTGATTTTGTGGATTTTTCGAACCATGTAATGGGTATAACGATTTATAGACAAATAGTTTAATGTAAATTGATTGGATTATTTTAATGGAAAACTATTTTGAATGAAAATTGTTTGACATAGAAATATTTTTTCTTATATATAAACAATTTAATTTTATTATATAATGGTTTTTATATAAATGTGCTAACAAGATCTATTATTATGGCATGAGTAGGGATTTCATTTGGGGAATGTCCACTGAGTTTAATTACTCACCCCTAGCATTGGGCCCTTTGGTGTGTTTTTAGATATTATTTATCCACTCATATGTAAAGGAAAGGTATCTCATTTATTTATTGATGCATCATGATACCTTAAACATGGATTTGGGTATTGGTTATTGGAAATGTTTTGGATATATAGCGTTATTTCTATAGACTCTTTAGGTTTTTTTGGGTTTTTCTTCTTTTTTTTCTCTAATATGGTTACTAGATGTGGATGTTATTTTTCGGTTTAATATTAGAATTTTTGTATTAGATTTTTATCATGGATCATTTATTTTTTATAGTAATCTTGGAATATTAGTTTTATTTTCAATGGTTAAATAATTCCCAAGTTGTTGATGAAGCCCTTGGAATTTCTTCCCATACATTAGTGTCATGGGGATGTCACATAAGGCTAAGTGATATCCACGTTTATTTCTAGGCCAAAGGTGAGGGATAGGATTGTACAGGTTTGGCAGAGAAAGATATATGGTTGATAAAATAAATTCATATGAAAAGAATGGATTGAAAACACTAATGTGGTGTGTTTCATGATGTGTTATTATTTCATGATGTGAATATCATGATTTTAATGATACAATGAATAATATGAGCCCTCATGCTATAATATTCTCTATTGACCATTCCACATTGTGTAATGGTTTCACTACATGTAATCATTTCACGCTCTAAACCAGATCACATTATCTTCTAAGAAATATTTTCAAACCATGTAATATTTTAACATTGTAATAGTGTCCATTAGATATATAATAACAAATATTCTGTAGAAATAACTTGAACCGACTCTGAATCCTTAGGATAAAATTATGAACGATTTATTTCCATTGAAAATTTAGTACTCATCCACTATAAATTCAAAAAATATATACATTCCAAAACATTAGGTCATTTTCTTCTGAAAATGATCATCATCCCTAAAATAAGACTCATACTCAAAGGTATAAATATGAATGAAACCCCAACCAAATTAGCTTCAACCAAATTCAAATATATACATTCCATGAAATAAACTAGGTCTTATAACCTCCACAAAAAATAAAATCCTATCCCCGATCTACTCCAAGAATCACTATGGGTTCTCAGAAAACAAATATAACCACTATTCTCAAATATTAGATTCCCTCTCCATGGTCTCCACTTCAACATGAATGTAATAGCAATTCCCTCCAACAAGAGGTGTGGTCTCTCCTTATATTTATTTCTCATTATGCTTTAAATTACATATTATTTCTTCCTCAACGGATTTATAAACACCAATCTTGAGATCATCAACATCTACCACATGATAAAGGATAACTTGACATCTCCGATGTTATGACATGATTAACACACCATCCATATCATTACAGTGTTGTGGAAGGGAAAATACGTCTGAAACTAGATGAAACAATTACACTTTCTCCAATGGACCGGAAAACATGGGCACTATCTTTCTTTTTTTTCCGTATATGGATTTTATCCAACCAAATTGACACCCTAAGAGAAACATGATTACCCACATCAAACTCTAGAGTTCATCTCTGCTGATATGCATAAGATTTTTTACTACTAATTGTGGTCACCAACTGCCTCTTGATCAACTGATCCTACTCAAACATCCCTTACATGAGACTACATCAATCAATTCATAAAGAACATATCTCCAATGAAAAAAATAGGAGAACACCATGGTATATCATAAAATTACTCAAAAGGATCCATTTCGAACATTTTGTTGATGCTGTTATTATAGTAGAACACCAAGAGTTACATATTCTTCTCCTATGAACCACTCAACTCTAAAACATAGGCTCGTAACATGTCCTCCAGAATCTAAATAGAACATTCATATTTTTAATCAATATGAGGTTGATAGGATTTACTCATTAGAACCTATGATCCAAAATTCATCTACATGACCTACCATAGTTGATATGTGAACTGATGATATTGATTAGAAAAAAATTTCATGGTAATAGTAAGTAATTTCACTGTCACCTACAAATGTAGACTACCCATATCATCAATAGTGATGGTCTCCTTGATAGGTAGAATGTGGCATACTTTCAAAAATTAATCTATGATCAGCCATACTGCAACATTTTTATGAGGTTTCATACATAATTCTATAAAAAAATCCACAGGTAAATCATATTATATCCACTATAGAATAAGAAAATTATATAATATATCAACAAACTTCTACTTCACAGCTTTCACCTACTGATAGGTGAAATATATTTACATGATGACTGCCACATACCTCACAATATTTTCCCCCATAAAAATACACTAAAATCGTGATAAATCTTCTTCAGTCAAGGATATACCTCCCACATAAAAGAAAAAATATATCTCATCTTATCTTTTTGGAATCCCATAGTAAAACATTCTAATCCATGGAAAAGAATAGAATTTTTGCTTCCAAGAGACCATCTCAAGGATGGTTCCACATCATATATACTCTCCCTCATAGCTAATACTTATGTATCAGGTAACTACTATATATTAATACATTCTTGAATCAGGGGTATAACCAATATTTAAGTGAGAGATATTAGTCTCTAAAGCTCATAAACATCTAGATGCATGTATGAAAATAGTTACATATTCCTCTACATATTGTCTGACTTCCACAATTATACTTCTTGTGTCCTGTGGATCAAGGAATATGAAACAACACTACCCTTTCCTACTGTATAATATCTTTTAATTTTGTAAGAGTGTAGATACGCAGCCCACCTCTTATGTTGATGTTTCAGGTCCCAATGAGAAAATATATAACAAAGGAAGTCCTTATACACTCGAAACCTCTTTTCCAAAAGATATCTTAGGGAATGTACAAACATAGATATCTCAATATCAAGAGTATGATAATTCCTCTTGTGAAGCGTCAACTATCTGGGGCTATAAGCAACCACTCAGTCCACAGTAATCAAAACTACTCTGAGTCAAATTCTAGATACATCACATCACAAGTTATATGCCTTACAAGGAAAAGGTAAGGTGAGGACTTGTAATGATGTTCACATAATTTTCATCTCTGCAAAATCTATCTCATTAAAATATATCCCAAAAAACATCACTACTCTCATTGTCATCCAAGACATCATCGCTACCAGACTCAAAAAGCCATGGATAAAATTCAAAAAATTAGCTTCTAAACCCAGAAGTCTCTGAATCACAATGAAATTCACATGAGCCTCCCAGTATACTAGTGTATAATACTTTTATATATTCAATGACACTACATCCTATGAGATGAGATGACCCAAGAAGTGAACATTATCGATCTGGAAACTGCATTTACATATATTGGAACAAATAGGAAGCTCTATAAATATAATTATGTTTATTTCAAGATAGTGGGATTCTACATCTACATACTTAGTGTACACCAAGGAGTCATCAACAAAAACATACACTAACTAATCTATATAATTTTAAAAGACCCTATTAATCAATTCTATGAATACCACCGAGAAATTTTTCAAATCAAACAAGATCACTATAAACTCATACAAGCCATATTTTTGCTGAAAAGACGATCATGGTAAATTTTATGGTGTCACTATCAACTGATGATACCCTAATCTAAAGTAAATCAGGGAGTAAACTCATAATCTTCTTAGCTAATCAAAGAGTTCATCAATATGAAGCATTGTAGTACGAGTTCTTGAACCTAATTTGGTTCAATATCCAATATTCCATACAAAAACCTGAAGTCCAATAATTATAATTAGTTAAAAGAATGGGAGAACCCCGAGGTACATACGAGGTCATGTAAAACCATTGAAAATTTGATCTTCCAACTGAAAATTCAATTAATGAAACTATTCTGGTACATTTGTATATAGTGGAATAGGAACAGGATCTTCGCCTAACACAAACTCGATCATAAACTCTATCTCTCCCTTGGGTGGAAAGCTATAAAAATCATTAAGAAAGTCATCCTAATAATGGACTATGAAAGGATGAATATAATCTTACAATATATCAAAAAAATCTAGAGAAATACATGTTATTAGAGCTTATATATAATCTAATCACCAATAAATTGGACCAACATAACTATAGTAATGATCCCACTCTCATCGGTGAAAAATATTTTCCTCCTTTTGGATATTGATATGTAAACCTCATATGGTAATAGTCGATATGAAAAATTTATAGAACTATATTATCCATTCAAATAATAAAATAAAAAACATTCATTTCTAGAATAAATGGATCCTAAGAGAAATAGTAAAAACAAATTTCAATAGAACATGCCTCACAACATTTGATATCATCTAATCTCACTCCCAATTATGTTTAAATGGTCAAGACACCATCTAGCATTTCCATAAAAAATCCCAAAACACCATTAAAGTGATCAAGTATAATGGAATGTGATTTCCAAGTATAAAAATTATTAAATACATGGTAGGTGATATGATAATTGTACCTATGATAGTATAAGGTCATGTATCCAAGCTATCCAAATCATACTGAATTGTGTGAAGCTGACTTGGCCCTCTACCATAGCATCTAGTAAATTTGTAGTGTCCCGATATGGATTTATTTCTATGAAATACAACATAATATAATCCTTGACAAAAACATTATGGTTTAATTCTATACATATCATCAAATTCTACCACAGGGTTCTTTTATACAATCTATATTTTCCCAAATCATGTTTCTAAAGATTCTACTATATGATTCAATACTACCGATAACATCCCTAACTCTATTAAACCCAATTCTATGTCTACTTTATTATGATGGCATATATACAAGGGGTAAAATAATTAAGGCTTTCTCATTTTAGTTTTTTAGTGAATAATATATACAAATGATGTCCATTTTATGTTGGGTATAAAATATAAAACATTGTAACAGAAAAAAATTCAACATCCCTAAACTCATTAAATGAATTATCCTTCATATCCTGTAGAAATTAAACCATGTTAATGTCATCTCAAATACATAGTAAGTGTTATATATTTAAAAAAATTTCAACAGTCTATAAATAATAATCAATATTGAATAATTAATAACTAAAAACCAGATTTATTTTAATCAATAAAATGACATTCATTATTAAATAATCAATAGTCAATATGGAAATCTTAATAACTAGACACACATTCCATTTAATCAACAACTTCATAATGAAATTCATCCATGTATAATGTCAATGATACAGTCTCTTATTTACAAATAACTAAATTCACAAATAAGGAAAGTATTTATATGGTTCATAATGATATTAAAAAACATGATCTTTATATTACAAAAACCATTCATTTGAAAATATAAAACTACGCGTAAAACTATTCTAGTTTCCTAATAATTCGTCTCATTATCCATGTTCATTCTTCAAGGGGGTATACCATTCATAGACTGAATCACTCCTATGTGTCCAAATAATTTCTCGCATATCAAATAATTTATTTAATTAACGAATAATAGTCCTTATCATCAAATATATTTGTTGAGTAAAAGATACAAATTTATTAATATTTCCTCAGCCAATCGAATAAGTATCAATGTAAAAATTATATGTAAAAATCGAATATTGATTAGGAAATAATAATATCATTGATTCAAAATATATGAATATTTAAGATAAATCTAATATCCAATAAAAACATTATTACATAAATATGAATGTCTTTGGATAATTTTAATAGTTACAAATTAATCCAAAGATGTGTGGTGGCCATCTGTACATCAGGAAAACTGGTTTTTGAAATAAAATATTTCCATTAAAAAGAATAAAAGGAATGCATGTGAAATGTTAGAACAATATTTCATAAAAGAGGTTTCTTTGTAAAACTATTGGTTATGTGTATATAACGAAAAATTTCATAAAAATGTTATGGGGGAAGGGAATTTAGTTTTATTCATATAAGAAATAAACTCATTTTTACATTTTTAATGAAATTCAAAATTTTATTATTGATAAAATAGTTATAATATTCCATTGAGATTATATTTAAAATTAAATTTTTACATAAAATTAAATAAATAAATCATATGAGTTAATAAAAGAAATTATTAAATCAATTTTGAAAATCATTTACATGGAATAAAAACATTTATAATTTAAAGAGAAATAAAATCATTTTTAATAGATTCATTTCTGGAATCAAGTACCATAGAGATGAAAATTTGGACAAAATATAAATTTTATAGATATCTCTTTTATAATAAAATTAATGGATATTAATAAGTATAAATGATTATATTACATTAAAAAATAATATAAATCCCAAAAATATTTGAGATTCTAAAATAGATTATTACCTCATTGTTAACATTATAATTGTTACCCCATGAATGAAATAAAATGACTTGAAAATATTAGTCCACATAATTATAAATTTTTTAATGATAAATACAACAAATAGGTATTATATACACCACATAGAAGTGAGAAGGTGTACACTAACAAATATTTATCTATAAAATGGAAATTTTGAGGAAATCCCTCACCCTAAGATTCCCTTTAGTTAAAAATGATTTATCATCTTGTATAATGTTTTTAATAATGATATAAATTTATATCATAACTATATTAATATTTATAATAAAATATATTAACCTCTTTTTACATAATTCCACCTACAATTTATTTTTCATTTCTTATTAATATTGTTTTCAGTGGTAAATGTCTTATTTTACAATGTATATTTTGTCAAGGAAGTAGTGGTTCTCGTGCATATGATATAGATACATTATCTCTAGATTTTTTTTAAATGTTTTAAATATCATATTTTTCTCATTATATATAATTTTATAACCATTATAGAATTTCAGAAATATAAAATAAATCACATTGATTTGGGGAAATAGTTGGTCATATATACGCACAGGTGATGATATCATTTCTGTAACTGGTGAAACAGTAACCAAATGAACTGTATATTTATTTCCAAAATTAAAGTAATTTCATATCTATTTTATATTCATTATTTACATAATTATTAATATCAATGTGATTTAGTGATGGAAAAAATAACATCATTTCGCGAGGTGGTAGTCTTTCATATTCAAGAGAGATGGATTTGTTTCTCATTTGACAGATAACGAGATGGATAAATATTAAACCAAAAACATAATCACATATCATTATATGATATATAATGGCGATATTATATTTTAAGTGTTAATACATATAATTTTTTTTAATATAATAGATTAAAATAAATACCTTCATTAAAATGATTATGTTCTCATAGAGAAACATCATTTTGATCTCAAATTAAAGACTATACAGTTAGAATTTTGGGAAGAATAGAACCTATATGATTTGAATAATCATTATTTAGATTAATATTTTAGGGTTTTATCGAGATGTTTATCTTGATAGGTTAGAATAATTGAGGGGAGGGGTGATCATTTATAAGTGGGTGGGTGGGGGCCTTCATGGGAATTAAAATGGAATTAACTAGTATAATCCTAAATGATAAATTAATTCAAATAAAATTGATTAAAAATGTCAATTGATTATAATTTCGTATAGTATAAGGGTCAACATTTATAGTACAGTTGGATTATTAAATGAATAAATATAAAACATATGAAAATCCTTTGTAAACCCCCTAGTAAATCGATATTAACCTTATCCTATGTAATTAGGTTTTACTATTTTTAAAAGTAATTATAAACAAAATGTAATTTAAAAATATCACCTGACATAAATAATTATTATTAAAAAAATTAATACCATTTTACCAAATTCAACTCATATAAATGAGAAATTATAATTTAAAACAAACCCGTGAAATGGGTCGACGTTTTTTTATAGAATGTATTTTTCTAAAATAATTCTATAATATGTAAACTCTATGACTATTAATGATCAAAATATGGATTTAGATTAATATATTTTTACATATTATATATTCATTTGATTTAAATAATTAATTATTAATTATAATATAAATTAATTAAAATGGAAAAACATTATGCCATTTTATACAAAAACATTATTTGGAAAAATAAACAATTTTCTCAAAAATAATTATTCTTACCTTAAAATGATATTATAATTATTTATATAAAATTAATTGTTTTATTAAACATATTTTAATATGTTATTATAAATATGAATATGAATAGTTAACTACTCCATTTTTTGTTTTCCATAAATAATTATTTGTAGTGGTAAATTTAAATAAATAATAAAAGTCTTATTTCGAATGAGTATATTCCAAATAAATATTCAACCTATCATATTTTAATATTTGTTCCATGAAATATTTAAATTTTCATTGTAATAACTTTTTTATTAAAATAGAATGTCCAGTCACTATAATTGAATCTCGGTTGTTACAAACAATATGAAACCTAGAATAAAGGGAAGAAATAGGCCTCCATTGAAACATCATGAAGGCTTGTTAGAGGAGGAAAATATAAAATATTAGTTTCAGTGTTAGAAAAATATTATGATTATGTATATGTCAAAATAGGACATTCATATTTCTTTTTATAATATAATTTAGAACATTCCATATAAAATATTTAAATGGATTTCATTTGAAGGCTTTAGTATAAAATTTAAAAGATCCATAATATATCATTTTTAACTCATCTATTTCCATATTAATATATAAAATAAATAATTTTATAAATTTATACATGGATGTAAAAATTTAATAAAATAAAACTGCAAAAAAAAATTCATGATGTTTTATATTAAGGTGTTGTGTATCTTGATTCTGACCCGTCACGTTCGCTTGTTATCTTTCTAAATAAAATACTTATATTAATTATTTACATTAGTAAGAAACTATTTTATTTTTATTAAATTATTATAGTGAATTATAAATCTTTTTTGACTATAAATGATGTAGTTACATCATCAGTTATGTTTATGTTGGTTGTTTTGAGGACATTTGGATCATAATCCTAAAAAACAACCATAGGTTAAACATGGTAATATAGTTCATTAAAAAATAATATAAAAAATAATTAAATGAAAATTATAATATTTTTAACTGTAATTTTTTTATAATTTTCCATGATTGGGTTATAATAAAAATCTATCAGATAGCTTCATAATGGTGGTATTCCATACGTACACACGAACACCATTACTATTTTGAAACCGGTGGAAGGGTAAGAAAATAGATGATGAATTATATTTAAAAAATGATAATGATTTCATTAATATCAATAATACAAATTAAATCCATAATTATATATATCAATGATAGAAAGTTATGTAAAAATAAATGAATCCCTTTGAGAAGTTGGAAATACACACGTTCACATGAATTATGTTTTTGTTCCCCATTTGATGAAAAATTAATTGAAAAAGGGTTGTAACACGATATTAATAAAATTTTAACATATATGATATAATATTTTAAATATAAAGTATTGTATTAAAATGAATTTATTGAGTTAGAAGAAGAAGTAAAATGGAAACACATAATTAATTTTTATACCACTTCTTTAGAAAACCACTTTATCATTACACGTTAATCATTATGGGTTGGTATTTTGGTTAGACCATGACCAAAGTAATGTTGGTAGAGAAGCTAGGGAAAGACCTATATAAGAATGTTCCAAAATAAAATGTTCAAATTGATTCTAGAATAGAAGAGATGATGTCCCCTTTTGTATGTGATGGGAGGGAAACTCATGAAATTACATAATATATAAAACTAAAATAAATTAATTTTGATGTAAAATGGAAGAATTTATATATTTATAATATACAATTATTACGAGTCAAAATCCACTCATATAATAAAAATTTTATTGGTTTATTTTATTTCTCCAATTATCTCTTTTTTTAACTCTCGTTAAACCTTTTTGAGGATTACAATGATATTATCATTTCTAATGATATATGAGTCAATAATGATACAATAAATATAAAGGAATCTAATAAAAAGAAAATTGATGATATTATGAACCATATCCTATTTTATTTCTTGAATATAATATTTTTATAAAGTTCAAATCAATTAATAAAATATTTTTCAATACAAAATATAATTAATTTCATTTTATAATTATTAAATAAATTATATATTTAAGGCATAAATAAAATATTGGAATTATAATATACACCATTAAAAACACTAACTATGTGGTGTTTATCTATATAATTATTGGGAAACTATAACTCACCAAAAACTATTAAATTTTTATTTCTTAAAAGCATTTATTTTTTTTCTCCTACTTTTACCAGCACTGTGTCAGAGTTACGTAGTAATTGATGATACTTATTACATCACTAATGTTTTAAAACAATTACCATTATAAAATAAATTATTTATCACTTAAATTACCATTGATAACCAAACATATCCAAATTTTAATAGAATTAAAAAATTTAAGAATATTTATACCAAGAGTTTGATTTTTGGTTTTTAATTAATTTTTTTAAATTATATTAAGGTCAATATATAAATAATATGGAAATAAATTGTCACATTTGATAACATTTTGGGGTTTTGTTATAAACACACATATAAAAAAAGAAAAAATTTAGTTATATTTTTAGGATTTATAATATTATTCATTAACCTAAATTACTTGATTCACCCTTACCAAAGACAAATATTTATTATGATTACTATTCATAATGTCTAAAAATAAAATGAACCTTTATAAAAAAATGTTTACCAAGATACTAAAAATATGGAGTGAATTTTTTGGATTCATAATTTATAACTAGAAGAAAATAATTTTAGATTAATACAAAAAACTTAATTGAAAAATATTTAATTGAAAAAATTTGTTTTTAATCCAAAAAATGAACATATACCAATCTTAGGTAGAATGATGTTTTTAAAGTAGTTTATATGATATTTTCATACTAAAATTGAATTATTCTACTTTTATATCATATCTTACTTTTAAAATACATTAGGTAATAAAAAAAATTTCTTCCAAAAATAATTTAATATTTTCCCAAATCCAAAAAATCAATATTTTTTAATAAAACTCAAAATTTTTAAACAAGATAATATTTATATTCTAATTTATAAAATTAATATTATTTTAGAAATTAAAATTATGACATTTAGAAATTGGGATTCTAAATAAAAACTCATAATTCATTAAATGAAATTTGATAGAAATAAAAAACAATTATTAAAAAATTACATATTATTATTATAATTAATTTAAATATATAATATATAATTAATTAATATTTATAAACCATTAAATTTATTAGTAAAATTTTCTAGATTGTTAAATTTTCATTAAATATATAGTATATATAAATCCATCTCGTGTTCTACCCTTTTTATGTTTTCAATTCAAAAGATATTGATGATTTAAGGGTTTTTTAATCTGAACCCCCAATTTGTTGAGTTCTAATGTTTATTAATAAAATCATCACTTATAATCGTGGATTCTTACACCATTAGATCTATATATTATACTTTATTTATTCTAACATGGATAAATGAATATTTTGATTTGAATATTTAACCACCATGAATTTTATACCCATAAAAGTATGAAGTTTCTAAAAATAATTAGAATATTATTTAATAAAGTTTATTATTTGATGTCCCTATTTTCACTTAGTAAAATTTTTCTCATTTATATATGAAAAATATTTATGTGTTATCACATGTTCCATTCTTATTTCCATTCCAATAATTCAAAAATGTTGATTGATTATCCCTTTTTTATGATTCTTGATATCAATAATGTATTTTATTTTTTTTAAATGGTTTCCATTATTCATTGTTCGTATCATGTTCCAATCCAAATTTCAGTTAGAATGTATTTATTTGTTTTTTAAGGCTCAATTAATAATGTATCATTTTTAAAACTAATATTATTCAAAAAAATTACTTTTCATTTTTTAAAATAATTTTTGAATGTGACCCGTAACTGTATCATTTTATTAAAATCTAAAAAATGATTTCTAAAATATCGTTATAAGATTTTTATAAATTAAAATGATATTTTTATTTTATTAATAATATTTTAATTACTCATTTATTTCATGTTGTAAATTGGTTTTCATATAATCAAAAATCATGTTGATTTACGAGAAAAGGGGTATTTCCTTTTATTTTTCAAAGTGATTTACCCAATAACCTTGAAAAGCTATTTTTCATCAATTTGCATATTATTAATTATCCTTATGTTTTACTACGTATATATAGTGACCCTTAAAATTCGTACATTTGTATCATATAGAATTATACATATATTCATTACAAAACATTATGATCCATGCTAGAATCGTATAGGTCCAGTGTTATTTGAAACATAGAAACATAAACAATCGGTTTATAAGTGAACTGCAAAATATACCAATAAGATCATTATAAGTAGAACCCTTATTATACAATTAAAATTTAATACCATTCTTCATAACCAAGAGAAAGTTAACATAAGAAAGGATGAGATCATATTCTCTAGAGGGGTATGCAATGGAGATTTCAAGGATTAAATAAAAATAAAATGGGCATATGTTAATAATAACATGAGAATAAAAACATAAAACCAGATCCTTTATATCATAGATCCAAATATTATGTCATCTCAAAAATCATGTATGTTAATAAGTCATGAATCATATGGGAAGGAAAGAACACGATCCATGAGAGCATGATATTGGTATAAGGTATAAGTTTACCGCATTCACATAAGTATACCAAATCGTTTCCTTAGTATTTATGGATCACTTACAATACTATAATTGTGGATTGGTATCAGTCCCATTTCTATCAAAGTATTGAAGGTTCACTCTTAAGAATATATTATTGTACAATTTCCCTTACTGATTTTGGTTCCCTCCCCATTTTAGTTCTATTTAACTCATGAGATATCCATTACTACCCAATACATTTGAGGGATATATAATATTGTTCCCACCCATCACATAATAAAAATAATAAATAGATTTTCTACAAAATCTTAAATCATTCATAAATAATTTCCCCCAAAAATGGGTTTCATAAATATTTTATTACATGTTCATAGAATAACTGATGGATATGAAACAAGTTTAATAACTTAATTAACTCATAGAAGAGAAAAGAGTTTAATAAATTCATCCTTAATTAATCATTATAAAAATAAATCGTAGTAATTAAATTTTATGGTGTCATTGGATCATTTCAATATGAAATAATATGTAACATAAATTGATGTAATATAAGATGGATACACATTTAAAGGATATCATGAATATTTATTGAGGAAAATAAACTTTTCATTTTGAAATAACATATTTAAAATATATTATTAATACAATAATTATGGAAATGTTTTTCTATTTAAAATCTTCAATATTATATTCAACTAATTGTACGTTCATTAACATAGTAAATTATGGTCTTGTCATGTATGTTAAAACAACAATTCCTTTCCCATTTTTAGTAATGATGTCCAAAAATACCTTCTTTATAAAATGACATGAAAATTCCATTTAAATGATTTTTTACAATTAAAACATGGATAAAAATTGATTTAAAAAATTATATAAGAATTTTTATAAATTTATGATATCATTCCAATCAAAATATGTACATGTAAGAAAAATGATTTTCGACCAGAGAAAAATAATGTCGATTTTCCATCAATGCATTCCTTCGACCTCTTGAGTTCTTAAAGAAAGAAAAATGGATCGATTAAATAAAAATATGTGAATAATATTTTTGGTTTTAATTATATTTATTTCATGAAATTTCATCAATAGAAAAATAATCATAAACAGTCATGGTAAACAATGACACTATAACATTAAACCCTTACCTCCAGCTTTACATTCATTGAAATTAATCTGACCTAAAACATAATAATCATACATTTATTATAATTATAAAAAACAATAATTTAAATTCATATAATACCCTATATTATCATCTTATAATATTTTAAAACCCACATATAAATAATTCCTTATTAAAATCGATGTTTCCTAGTCTTAATTCTTTCATCTTTATAAGAATTTCCGCTCAGTATTTCCTATCCTTATGCTATGATTTTTCTTACAACATATAATTAATTCAAATAATAATATAAATATAATATATTTTCATATGTATATATATATATATATTAATTCCAAAATGATGGATATAGAAAAACGACTTCTATCAATTGTGGAGATAGTGGGTCGTACATACACATGATTATTGTTTTCAGTTTTCGATAGATGGAACGCAATAAATTTAAAAAATAATAATTAATTATTGTTTATTATATAATATATATAATATAATTTCATAAATTTTATCATTATTATTGTCTATATAAATCATAAATGGAAATAATCACATTAGATCATTGAGGATGAAGTCTAAACATACACACAAGTGGTATTATCATTTTCCAATGGATTAAAAATTAAGTATGTAGATATGATATTTGGATTAAATAAGAATAATAATTTCATAAATATCATATATAAACATTAAACCCATCATAATACATGTTCATAATATATGGGGATGAAAAATGAATTGTATCACTATGTGGGGATGGTAAGGTGAATATACGCCTGAACAATAATTTCACTAAAAATTTGATAAGAAAAATGGAATATAATGGTTGTTTTATATTAATATTAATAATTAAATATTTTAATAATACATGATTTATTATTTTAGGATAAATATCACATATTTATATGAGGTAAAATAAGATTTAAAAAATAATGTTATATGTTGAGGTGATTACTTCAAATTTTCATTAACTCCATTAGTTCTCATATTAATAATCCTTGGGATGTTTTTTTATGAATATCATAATATATAATATTTAGATATGGATTTTTGGAATATTATTTGGTATGTTTTTTATATACAAGGCTCTATTTTCTGTAACTATGAGAATGGAATGTACCCTATTAATGTGACGGGAGAGGCCAACTTGAGAATACATAAATGATTAAAATATAAAAAAGACATTATATATAAAAATGATTCCAAATGGATATATATTAGAGGAAATGTTAGTATTTAGTTTTAATCCCGTCAAAAAATTAAATATTTATATGTTTAATTGGTGTTTGATACTTTTTCACATGGTTTAGCCTCGTAGATAACCTATTTTAACCTTAACCGGTGTAATGTATTTTTCACTCTTAATGTGTTATAATTTTAATAATGATGTTTTAATTGACAAATAAATTCCCATGGAATAAAAATTTATAACATATATTATCCAAATATTAGTATTTAATGATTTTTATTGTTTTTAAATAATTTAATAAATTTTTTCATTAAAAATATTTAATGCCATTTTTTGATAGAAATCATTTCAAATTACATTAAAGTCACCAATACAGGGATGGATTAGAATATAATATATTAAAACTATAATAATATATTATATTAATATATACAATTTATGTAGCTCTATTAAACACTCAAATTATATTACTTTTACTATTTTCAAAATCATTCATCTTATTTTTTTTATATATTGAACAGAATTTGCGTTCACATTGTGTTGGAATTTAGGCTACGTATTTAATTACTAAAAATTTAAAACTAAGTAATATAATTATAATAATTTCATTATACTCAATTGACCATTAATATTCCTTTAAAATATTCTTTTTTTACTATTTGAACACTAATGATATATTTATATGTGAGTTACATTATATTTTTTTCAATTCGTTAAATATTATATTGGTAATTTTCATGGATAAAATTCACATAAAATTTTTATCTAAGATACTATTGTGATGAGGGTATTATTACATTGATCAAATAATAATTATAATTATAACTTGTGACATTAACTCTTATTTTTATCCAAGCCTAAATTTTTTTTCCTTTACCGAGGATATAAATTTTACCACTAATATTATTCATAATTTTTTAAAATAAAGTGATTGTTTTACCTATTGTTATAATCCTTGTTATATATAAGATATCAATGTTTTCAAAGTCAATCTCTATAAGTGGTTGAAAAAAAAATTAATATATATGCGTAAAATGAAAAAATAATTATTTTCTAAAAATATTCATTTTTGGACATAAAAAATGCTTATATAAAAATCGTGAATCTAGTTGATTAAAATAATATAAATTATATTAATATAAATTAATTTTATCACATATCACATTGTGAAAAAATAAAAAATATAATTTTTCCATTAAAAGACTTCATTTAATAAAAATAAATAGAACATTTTGAAAATATGATATTATGTCAATATTCACTTAAAATAATTCATTTTGGAAAAAAGTAAAATTTCCCCATAATTTAATTTATATATGCTGTTTTATATATTTATAATCATTTTATAAGATTATTTTTTTAAGATAAATCCTTAATTAAATATAATTTACACAAACAAATTGCAATACAAAATGTTTTTAATGAGAATACATTTTTTATGCAAAAATGATTTCAAGAAAACATGTATAGTCATTTATTAATAATTGAACACTAATTTTTTATTTATTAACAATATTTTATATTTTTTATGATAATGTTTTTACCCATATTCATACATTCCAATTCAATAGCTCGGTTATAATTATTTTGTTATAATATATAAATTTTTCTAAATAACCAGGTTATATTTTTTATACTCTATAGAATATAATGTTCATTAAAAATATTTGGGGGTTACATTCTCCCACATTTCATTAATAAATTATTTCCATGAAAATATAAATTTTTATTAATAAAAATTGGTGTGATATTTGGAAATTACATAGCGAAAAACCCCTTATCAAAAAAAGGGTTAATAAAACATCCCCATAGAGGGTGTGTATGTGAAATATGAAGGCTCTGTGGAATTACAAAAAACTAGGTTTACATATATGATAACATTTTTGGGATGTAAAAATGTAGACATGGATGGGAAAAAGAGTTCAAAATGACAAATACAGGATGATATAGAACATGTTTAGGAAAAAGATCATGACCACAAAACCATAAATCTATGATGGTTAAAAAGATGTTCAATTAATCAGAAATTAAGGTACAAGTATAGAATTTTAACTCAATATCCTTTCCCAATATTTGATTAACCATTTTAATATAATGATATAGAATATGATAAAATGTAGTTGCTTTATTTATTTTAATATCATAAGTAAAATTTAATCCTTTGATAGTTCTTTGATTAATTTTTCCTTCAAATTGTACTCCATGAAAAAATTCATTCATTAAGAACTGAAATTATCATTAAATGGATGATAATATCCATAAATTAATGAAAACGTTATTAATATTATCTAATTTATTTACCAAAACCAAAATTAATATCATTTTTTATCCAATATGGTAAATAAATGTTCAACCATAAATAATAATACCCAATGTTAAAATCAATCAATTCGATAAGTAGTTTAACATAAAACGATTCCAAAATATACCCGATCAAAATCAAAGTAAATATTATTAAAAATAATTTCACTGAATTTAAAAAAATAAAAATAACATATATAATCCAAGTATCATAATGTTTCTCTAAATTCCACATACATAATATATGATTATCACGAACATATAATCTCCTGAAACAATAAAATAACATTAATTACCATAAGACCTCACTGAAAATGAAAATGATTCACAAAATTGGATCTATTTTCATTACATAAAATTAAATACTATATTTTTAAATATATTCCATAAACCCAAAAATAATTTAAACTCTATAGAAAATAACATAAACCACATTTTAATCAAATTAGTAATCTGTTTCTTGGTCACCAATTAATTTTTATTTAAATTATCAGTAATCTCTTTACCTCAATTAAAACTTATTATTTAATCATTGGCCATATATTATGGTTTATATTTCAATAAAATATTATTTTAAAATAAATATCACCTTATTATTAAATAAATTTTTATGTTCATCAATACCTTTTGAAATATTATTGATAATCCTTATTAAATAAATATTGTAGAATAATAATTAATTATTTCATTATTCCCATATCTATTATACCATTGATAAAAATAGTTGGAAAAATAATAGATTAATTATAATACATAAAAATTTAATATTTACCTTTCGTTCTGGAACCATTGACATGGGTTCTTCAACTTATTCTTTATTACCTTCTTCCTTTCAGTTTTCATTTTTAATATCATCATTATCAATAGTAAAACATTTACTCATACAACCTTATTTGCCCCCTTTCTTATCCTTATTATTAGTAAAATGATTATAATAATTCCAATATTTCCAAATTTAAAACATTTATCCATTTATGACACCTTAGGGGAACCATTATTATCATCCATTTATTAAATTAAACATTTAATTATTTTAAAATATACATGTAATTTATCATTTTTTCACATCAAAAACATATTTTCATTAAATTAATTCATCTCCCAAGATTTTCAATCTTAAATTAATTACATTTCAAAAGTTTTAAATTACTCCATCTTTGGAATCATGTAAATTGCATTCTTTTTCAAATTGGATGGGTCCAAAAACTCAATAAAACTGATATAGTTAGTTATATAATGAGATAATTGATTCGAAAAGATCACACGGTTTCTCCTTCAAACACCGATTTTACTTGGTTCCTCATAAGGATAACCATTGCATTCTTCTTGAAATTCATTGTTAAAAAATTTCTTCTAGGATCCAGCTATTAACTAAAATATTTTTTTTCCATGTGCGCAATAATAATCAATATAAAAACTAACTAATTATAAAACTAAATTATGCGATTTATAAATTAGGAATCTTTATTTTCAATATATGAAACATTAGTTTTAATGTAACTCATTTATGGTTGTCGTCAATTCAAATCCATTATAATTATTTATAAAAAAATGTGTGATAGCTCAAGCATACCCCTCTATGAGTGTTGAATGAGTTGCGCAATAAGGAAACACTCACCATATAGTATAATGATGGTTGAGATATACTCATAAAACGCTTTTTTGTGTTTTTAAGAAAATATATACTTAATATAATACATTTCCACTTATATTATCCAAATAGAGATTTTTTTTATTAAATAGATACTATAATCATTACTATAACATTGTTTGTTCTCCAATATATTAGATTCTACCAAGGGTCTTTACAAAAGTTTTATTATCCTTGATTCTAATTTTTAAATAAAAATTATTATGATATTAAAGATAGTGGCTCATGCAATTCAAATTTAAGTATCAAATCTTATTATATGAATATTTATTAAATATTATTATTATGCATGCCATTATCATATAGGTATAGTATATTTGGAAAACATGTTACATAAAAAATGGGTTCCTAAGTGACATAAATCATCTCCGAATAATATCATCCTAACTAACACCTTTATTACACATATTGTATGTAAGACCATTGATCATAAACAAGGGAATGGAAAACAAAGAAAGGGTGAGAAGAAATTCACAGTAAGGATAAACATGGGAGATATAAATGATCACATAAATATAAGATGAACATAAGGTTATGATAACATTATAATAATATTTAAAATCCTTAACCAATATATCATAGATCATTATCTTGAGAAATGGAATAAATAATTGTTTTAATAATTAAATAACTATTATGTAATCACATTAAAATGGTCCTGATAACATAACATTGGCAGAAGACATAAGTTTTTGGCATTCACATATGAATATAATACCATTCCATTAGTAGTCAAGGGTCACTTCTAAGGCTATGGTAGTGGATTTGGTTCACACCTTATTCAGTCAAGGTATTGAGGTTTCACTCAGAATACTATCATATTAAATAGATTCCCTTACAGTGTGGGCATCACTCCACATTATAGACATGTTTATCTTATGTGAAAACTAACTTTACCCAATGCATTATAGGGATATAAAATTTAGGACCCATCACTAAAATAATAAAAATAATACATATTCGTACAATTATACGAGAAATAATTATGAATCATATAACCATTGACAAGGAATCATGATTTTCAAACATTTTATCATTTCATCATAGCATAACCCTTGGAGAATAAATGTGTTTCACAAGTTAATTAACCCATGGAAACCAAATGGTTTTCATAGAATCATTAATAAATCACCATCATCATAATCCATCCAAAGAGTGAAGTTTGAGGGTATAATTGGGTAGTATACCTATTAAGTCATAAGTGACATTAAATGAATTCATCATGGATAAAAACACCATTAAATGATATATGGAATATTTCCGGAGGAAATTATCATTTGGATATTAAAAAAAACATAAAAAATAAAAAATAACAAAATATTTAGGATAAAAATTCATTTGAAAATTACCTTAGAAACATATGATTTAAGATTTAAATATTTTCACAGTTATCATAGTGGGAAATTATTTTCACTCTATTTATGTTAAAAGCCATTAATTTAATATTTTCATAAACAAGTCAAAGCTACCCTATTTAGAAAACAATATAATGATTTAATTTAGACAATTTTTAGAAACATTTAAATTCTTTAAAATGTATTTAAAAATACTTTATGAATATTAAAATATTTTTGAAAAAAAATCAGTAAAAATATGGATATGAAAGACAAATGATATTCGATCGAATAGATAAATAAATGTAAAAACATTATTTTCATACCTTGAATACCTAAAGAGAGGGAAATGAAAACAAAACGTGTATTATCTACAAATACACATATTAGGATGAAATTCATAACATTATTTAGGGTCATTCAATTAAATTTCATTATCCAAAACATAATCATAAATAATCTTGTAAAATAAAGTGATTGAAATATAAAACCCATACATCAAGCTTTACATTTTTTAATTCTTCTCTATCCAAATTTATAATATATCTAATTTTAGTTTAATTATATACCATAATTATTTAAGTAATTATAATATCTTATATTATCCCCTTATAACTTTTCAACACCCACTTATTGAAATTTCCTTATTAAAATCATAGTTTTCTTGTGTTAACAATTCCATTTTTTCAGGACAATTTCAATATTGTAGTTCCAATATTTTTACATTGATTATGGCTCCACAATATTTATAATGTTAATAGTTATATATATATATAGTATTTCTTTATTATAAATATATTAATCATCATTCATAATGATTGTAGATAGAAAAATAAACTACATTGTTAATAGAGATGGTAGGTTGTACATACCCAAGAATGAAATTTTAAGTTGGGGATGAATAGAATGAATGAATGTTAAACAAATAACTAAAAATTATAGAATAATTAGTAAACCATATATATTATAATTATTCAAAACATTCATCCCTATAACCATCCTTGTATTGCAGAAATAATAAAATAATCACATCACTTTTTGGTGGTGGTGGTCTATATATACACATGAGAAAAATTATCATTTTTCAATGGAATGCAGAGTAAAAAGGTATATATGATATTAAAAATATAAAATAATAAATAATTCATCAATATCATTTGTAAAAAATAAATCCAGCATAATAAAAAATCATAAATAATAGTGATGAAAAAATAATCATACTTCGATATGGAGATAGCAAGTCATATGTACAAACAAGTGATAGTTTTACTACCCATTTGATAGAAAATAAAGTAGATAATTATTATTTCATAATCATAAAAAAATTAATTATAAATTTGATACAGAATTTATTATTTAATAATATATTACATGGATTTATATGGGTTAAAAAATATGTAAAAAAGAAAATGATTAGTTAAGATTAGTACCTATTCATTAAGATAAATCCAATAAATAACCTTTTAATGATTTTAACGGTTTCTAATTTTCAAAGAAAAGAACATAATACACCATGTTAGTATTTATATACTAATTATATTCCAAATTTATATGTTTAATTCATATCATTATGTCTCATGTCTCAAATTTACTATACCACAATCCTATATCATGGTAAATGATAATTCATTTGAGAATAAATATCTCTATATTGACACTTATGAACATATAATATTATTATATTCTCTATTAAATAATATAGTTATCCTCTGCTTTTGTTTTCTCTTATTCTAATGAATAAAAACATGATGTCATGTTGATTGGTTTTCCCTTAAAGAGTATTTGATCTCAATCATTTCAAAAGATTCAATTCCATAAGTTTTGAAAATTATTATATCCTATTACGAGTTATATGGGAGTCTAGTGTAGATTTTATTATTGAAAAATGTTCATAAGTATCCAAAAATATTTTTTTCTATATAGATGATTTTAATAGACACTAAACCTTATATTCTTGGGATTCTATAGTTATTTTGGGATGTAATTATTTAAATTATTTAAATAATTTTTTGTTTGTTTTGGGAAATCTCACTTAATATCAAAAATGGAATTTAAAGAATGTGTTTTAGTACCGAACATTGGTGTTTAGGACATGGAATCTATTCTATTATCAGTGTATGTTTTAGTTATTTTTTTATCACTATAGTTATTTTTATGATATAGAATACATAAAATTAGAGAACCTCATAGATATAGTATAAGTAGAAGACACCATATTCGAATTATTGTACTGATTTGATTATGTGGTTCTCCAATTAATTATATCCTTTTTTGGATACCGGTAAGAAGATGTGGTTATGAAACATATGAACCTATGTGTAGTCATCATGAAAAAGGATGGAAGTGTATTAAATTGATCATTATTCTATGCATGATGAGTGATCTGAACACTGGACACTAGGTAAGAGATTCCTACAATATATTCTTTGGTAGATCATATTATCTTTACGAAACATTACATATGATTTATTTTATAATCAATTTATGATTTTGGGTTATGATTTTTTTATAATACAACACAATGTAACCTTGGTGGATCCATCAGTGATATAGGTTGAAATAATATTACTATAGTTTTCTATATTAGGACTAAATTTTCATGTTGTTATTAAAGATCATCCTCTTACAATGTTATCATAAATTTAAACCCTTAAGGTTTAAGTAATTCCTATATTCATAAGGAATGTATTTAATAATGGATGTGATAGAAAAGTAGTAATTTTTCTAATAAGGAACCAAATGGGATATAATCTTTTCTTAAATATATTTTTTTATTTACACGCAAATTTATCAGGTTATGATTATTAACCTTCATCATTTCAAACTTCTTAATATTCAACTAATGAAAATATGTAGTATCAAAGATTATCAACTAAAAAGATAATGAATGAATTAATATTCAACTATAGTTTATTGAAAATTCTGTAATTTTTTCAAGGAAAGGTCTCAATGGAAGAACGAAATTTTATATTTAACGAAGGATAAGCCATCATGATGGGGATTGTAAAACAATTCATTAAGAACCCAATAAATTAAATTAATAATAATGTTCAATTTTTCCAATTAAAGTAGTTTGGTAATTATAAAAAATGATGACCAGCCTCAAGGGATAATAAGGATAATTATCCTATTTAGCCTAATATAAAAATTGAATGAGGATGGGAATATTATATAATAACCAAATTAGTAGATTATTATAAGTAATCTAGACATATCATTTACTATTGGGTTGTAGATGTGTTATTGGGGTATGATTATGAGAATCCAAGTATATCAAGGATGTTTTTGACATTAATTCACCTCTATAATGATCTAATTATCTAAGTAATATTTTATATATATGGTAACTGTATCCCAATTTAAATATTATTGTAATGGTCATCATGAAAATATGTGTTTCATGACTTTAATGTGAATTTATAATTTATTATCCCAAAAACACAACATTAATTATCTAAATTAATAAAATATTCTTTACATCTCAAATAAAAATATTATTACTTATCATTGTACAGTTAAACAAGAACTCTATTGAAAAAATATATCCATTATATAGGTCTCAACACCCATCCATGATGAGAAGTTATCTTAAATGGTTTTGGAGATTCCCCTTCTTGGTATATTTATATTAGGAAGTCATAGATACTTTTTTTATTAATTCCTGAATTACTTTGGTTTAAACCACATTAAAAACATATTATATAGTCATTAATATGTTATGAACAACAGTTTATATGTTTGTATGTTATTGATAAAAATACTTTGAAGATGAATTTTATTTATGTTTATGAAATACTACTCTATGAGATATTTGTAAATATTTTCCTTTAAATAAACACAATGTTAAGTATCTTAATCCATGTAAAACATTTAACAAAAACTAAACCTTGATATTTTTAATAAAAAAAAATTAATTATGATAGTTATATTATTGTCCTGAAATTTATGGGTATAAATGATATTAACTACATGATGGAAACTATATAGAAATGATAAGCAATGGAATCTAATAGTATGAATATTTTTTATGAGTCTCACCTATCCAATCTTGGTAATTAAGTGGAATCCCAATGGATTTATATTTATAATTTCAAATTTAACTCCTACAATTATTGATAATGTAAAATTGTATGTTTTATAATTTTAGTCATTTAGAAATTTCCACCTGTTTCATTATAGGTAAACTTCCACACACAATGGCCACAATATATTTTCATATTATAAGTTTTATATAGAGACCCAAAAATTATACAGATATTATTTTATATTTTTTCCTAATGATTTCAATCATGTTTAATCAAAGTGTGGAGTGGTCTATTGTATTTAAAACATACGACACAAAAATACATAATCATAAAAATAAAACCATTATATTTATAAAAAACTAAATATATTTATAATAACTCCAATAGAAATTCTAAAAATAAATACAATACCATGGATATATAAAAAATTTAAATGGTGGGATACAAAGACTTGGAATGGAATAGACATGGAAATTACATATAAAATAGGATTCTATAAGAATTTGATGATATAATAAAGAGAATGATCATAATAATGGAAACATGAAATATATAAAATAAATTATAAGATCATAGAACTATGGAATATCTTGTAGAAACATGTGATATTATATTATTAAAATATGTCAATGGTCACTCTATATATCATCATCATATATTGTACAATGTACCATAGTAGATTGGGTTCACTCCCCATTCTCATAAACGTAGTTTAAAAATTAAAATAGTGTATTGGTTTCAGTCCCAAATCCCTCATGTATCCACTCATGATATATAATGGTTTACCCAATGCATTGGAGGGCTATATAATCTATACCCCTCCATAACTAACATAGTGTTCTTTGGTAAAATACTTAGGAACCATATATAGTGTCTCATGAGATAAAAACATTATGAATTGTATTAAGGTGATATATAATTTATGACCCACATTCAAAAAATTAAAATATTACATATAAATTTCACATATGACAAAGAAACCACCCATAAATTATAAGCATGATCAACCCCATTGGAAAGAAGTGGGTTACATAATTCTGATTCGATGAATAACTAAAGGATACATTTTAAGGACTCTAAAAATAAGAATAAATTTATTTTTTTTCTAATTTCACAATTGATCATGAGACATAGACTTTTAATATGGAATTATAGTGTTGGAGAATCATGAGATTGATCTAGGGAAGAAAAAAATAAATGATCTACTTGGGTGGATCTTTTATGAATTTATTAAAAGTTGTTTTAATGAAGGAAAAGATAATATCATTCTTCTTAAATCATAATTATAAAAAATAAAGTTATACAAAATATAATAATTGTTTTTAGAGTATATATTTTGTATTTAAAAAATTTTATTGTGGTGGTCCTGGAAATTAGAAAATAAATAGTATAATTCTCTTAAATGTGGTTTACATATAAATAAATAAATAGAATCTATAACTTGAAAGTAATAGTGGTGATATGGAAGATCTATTAACTTGTGTATGAATTCACTACGAATACGAAATTAATTTCATAAATAATTAATTTAATTTAATTTAATTTAATACAAATAAAACTATTCATTTAGATTTAATTTTTTTAGGTCAATGTTATATTTTTTATTATTTTATCAATATTTCTTCTAATTGCGCCAGTTACACGGCGTTATCCAAATTGATACATCATAAAAAAAATTAGTTGAACATTGTAAAAAAAAATTAAAATAATATTATGACATCAATAATAGTGTAGGGTAATCATATATAGATCCAATGAGAAATACTTATAAGTTACACAAGTTACCTAAAAATAGACCCATATTAATAAAGGTGTCTTGATATGTCAATTAAAGTTGATTAAAGTTAAAATGAACATTTCCTATTTATCACATATGTAGATTTCAAGATATTATATTTACCAAATATTAACGGTTTTAAATATAATGTTTAAATAATAAACAAATATTTTATGTCATCTATGTTAGGTGGTCTTTGAAAATTAAACATGTTATTCATAGTGGCAGTTGTCAACACACAAAAAACAATATTTATATTTTTCATAATTATTTTGGAGGAATGTATAAAATGGAAATTATGTTAGTATAAAAACACAAGTTGATATTAAAAATAATTTAATTATAAAAAAATCATGGATATAGGTTAATTTTGGGTGTAGTATAGGAATAGAACTTGAAAAGTTGTGTTTGGAGTATTACTACTCTCGTGGAATCTCTCTCTTGGGGAACCCCTTAATACTTCATAACATGGAATTTTGTTGAGGAAAAGCATCAAGGCAGTGAGGAATGTTTATAGGAAAAACTAGGGTATGTTTTATTTAATCCAATTTTATATAATTTTATGATAAATGTGGAGGAGGTGAGCTTATTTTATAATTAAATAGAGTAGAATTTCTATAAAATATATTTTATTTTCTAAAATTTTCTCAATTATTATGGGTCATCCACTCCATAATGGACAATAATGGTATGGGAAAAGATATATGGTTGATCCGTCCAATATAATCCCATATAATACTTTATATTTACATGGTTCACCCCCTTTCAAAATGACAACCACTTTGACCTTCTTTTTAACATGCAACGGTAACTACAATTTCACCCTTAGTGGGTAATTTTATTCACCGTAATTAATATTTATATTAATTATTACATTTAAAATGTTTATTGGAAATATGTAAACTATTTTATAAAATAATATTTCTAAGATTTATAGAAATTAATTTTTATTTTATCACATATAATAAGTAAATTTTGTTTTCATAGAAATGGTCATTTTATGAATAACATTTTACTGTGTGATAAGTTTATTAATGTTTTTTTGGTTTCTATGAATAAGATAGTTTATTATAAAAAAATATTATTTTATATCTAATCTATCTATAACTAATTTTAACATAATAATGAGTAATTAATTGAAATAACCAAAAATAGTTCTTTATTGAATTAAAATATTATTTTTCATTTATAAGGATTATTATAGATATTATAAATATTAAAAAATATATTTTTAATGAATAAAATTATTAAATAATTTTTATTTTTTCAATATATTCTTCTTATAAAATTTTATGTCCCTCTTATATATATATAATGTAATTAACGTCATTATTTTGGCCAAAATTTAATTTCACTCTATAAAATAATTAATTTTATGAAAATCACAAAAAAGTAAATTAAATATTTTTTTAACATGAATAAAAAAATTTAGATATTATACTGCACTCTACTAATATATTTGATAAAATGTAGTTTTATATATAAGTGCTTAAAACTTAATGAAAACAATTTTTTAAAAGTTTATTTCAAAGCAAGAAATTTAACTAATATCATTTTGTGTTCTAAATTAATGAAAATGTAGTGTTACCTAATATCATATATTTTTCCATTTTTGAATTATATATAAATATGAAAAACTTGTTTAAATAATGTTATGTTCATTAGAATAGTCCCCCATAGAAAATTTCTGCCTCGAAATTTTCTTCCATATGCTGGGGTGAAAATGAATGTGTGTAATTTTGTTTCATTATCTCTTCAGTATCACATTTCACCTCTTAATATATAGTATTTATCTAATATATCATGCCTTAGTGATTTTTCTTGTGGTTTAGGACAATTTCTGTGTGGTTCATCATCGTCACTGTCTAGTCCTCACAAGAGAAATCATCATCCAACTGTTCCACCTTAAGATTTAGTTTATGTGGGGATCTATTATTTATATCCCAAAGAAGGTTAAAAGGAAAAAATATTGAATTTAAAAAAGATATTGTAGAATTTATAGCTGATATTACACTACTCTGATGTGATGGAGAATCTCAAATAGGAAAATATATATAAGACGTAGATTCCTTTTCTTCCTAAACATCATTAATATCTTCAATGCCAATTTGTAGAGGAATAATTTTTTACCATCCATAAAACTATACACTCATTAGTGGTTATCAATATAACTCTTATGATGAATTTGTGATTTATAGATATGTTGATGAATAGTCTTGATATTTTCATCCATTTCTTTTACTATCTCATGTCCTTGAAATGCTAATTCACTATCATCATATACTTATGTAGGTGTTTTAAATCTATTCCAACAGAAGGATTAATATAGTTACATATGAATTATTGAGTGATTAAATTATTATAAAATAACTATACTAATGGTATATGTTGTTCTTTGCCTCCATATTAGTGTATACACCATGTTCTCAATATATCCTCATGTTTTTTATACATCAATCAACATGTAAATAATTCTATGAGTTATTGGTTGTACTAGTGTTCAAATCTATTTTAATAGTGTACTAAATTATCTTACAAAACATTGAGGAAAACTGAAAATATTGATTAGTTATAATATATATTTGTTTTCCATGAAACAATACATGTACTCTCATGCATATCATAAAAATTTGATTGAGTGATATGTCCCAAAATAATATAATTGAACTAAGAATACATATTAAGATAGTATTATATAATAAATATTTCATTGTCCCATTTAATTTCTGTAGAATAATAATAAAAAATCTAATGTGGTGTTTTTTCTATTTCATATTGTTTTGGTAAATGGTTTCGATAACCCATTTTTTATTTCCCCTTAACATTCACATGTTTACACACAATGAACTCTAATGTATAATTTATATTCTCTTTATTAATATTGTTCTAATAATAGTATAATTAGTGATCTCTGTTCATATTCATGTTTTCAATGTTTATGAAAAATGTTTATCAATTTGCATCATTCGGTATCTTCTAATTTATCATTGGCTCTAATGAAATACAAATCATCTTCCCAATTCTCACCAAAAAATCTTCCTGAGTTTTAAAATGTAAGGATTATAATTTTCTCATAGGATTTACCTTCTCCTATATCTACATGTCACTACTCTATAATTTCATAATTTTAAATAGAAGGGAAGATAATGAAATAAATTGGGAAATATAGGATATAGTTCCTTTCATTATGAATTTAGTGTTCAATCATTATTTGTTCTTGAATATTGGATCCCTCTCAATAATAAATTTAGATAATTATAAAGGGAAATTTATACATAGTTCATATGGAAGTTTATTTTACTTCCATAGATAGTAGTGGATTGTGGAGTCATAATATATGTTTAACTCTAACAATATTCCTTGTTTCATATTGAGATCCTTGTGTATGAATGTATATTTAACAACATATTTTATCCATATATGACACATCTCTACATAGAGATAATTCTACCACATCTTCTACATAGTTATTACTACATCCAACTCTAGTTGATCCATGAAATAATTTTTCTAATTCTCCTTCCACTATATATAAGTTTTTTTCTATCACATTGACACTATAAAAGATTATAAATCCTAATATATTTTTTAATTGTCATATTACATCATAAATATGTCTCAAATTTTTTGTAGTGTGAGTAATATTATAGTTTTTTCATCTTCTTCATCTATACAATGAAAAACTCATATTCATATATCTATACATACTTCACTAACTTATGATCCAGTCTAGTTTGTTGGTTTGAAAATATTGATAATTTCATCATGAATCACCTATAGTGACTTGATAATATGTGGAAACTATAAATTTCTATAATAGATGTTATTTTGGAACATTACTCAATCACCATCATAATTGAAAGATCTATATATATCCCTTTACTTATGATAACATTATCTAAGAATAATACTATATTTGTCCTATAATTACATTTACATAATTGTTCATCTTAATTCTACATCCTCAATCTCTTCATCATAATATTGAATTTCTCGTCATGTTCCTCTTTTGATTCAGAATATATAAGAATATTATATATAAATATTAACAAATATTAATCAATGTAATATCTGAAGACTCTATTAATTATGACCATGAGGATTAATGGATAATTTATATGTCTAAATGGAATTATTATGAACTCATAGTTCCACTACCATATATTAATAGTTGAAATATACTTACCATTCTTATTAACCTTTAACTAATGATATCATTATCAGTGGTCCACATTAGATAAGTATATACATCTACCAAATTGATCAAAAATGTCATCAATCTGTGGAAGGGAATTCTAGTTCATTATACGGATTTTGTTGAGTTCACAATAATATAAGCATATATGCATCAACACATCCATTATCCTAAAAAATGATAACTACTGAATCCCATGGTGAAGCACTCAGTCATATGAAAACCTAGTCAATGTTTTCATGTAATTCATTCTTCATTTAATTCATTTCAATTGTGGTTATTCTATATGACGTTCTGGGATTTCCATATACCCATTTATAATTACAATTGACAAAAGAACATCTAAATAAATATGAAGACTATGAAATTCATTGGTAATACATTAGTATAATATTTTAAAGTGGGAATAACATAATTAATGGACTTCAATAACATTTCAATAACTTTAGCATTAAATGACTTATCATAATTCAATAATATCAGTCCTTAGGATGATGTTTCCAAAGGTGTTCCATCCTTCTCCTTACACATGTATAGAATCGAAGGGAAATTTGGGATATGGGAAGTAATTTCCTTCTCTATGAAGCTAATGTGGTATATAAGTAATGGAAACTCGTCTAGTCCCAATATGGAATCAAATTACAAAAAAATTATTATAGTAAGGTACACTCTTAGATTCATCCCATATATACTAATTAGAGGAGTGTTTTTTATGATGAAATAATAAATCCATTGGTTATTTTCACTCATAACATAAAATTATTGTTTCTTCATTTTGTCTAAATACTACTACTAAACCTGCATGATATAAATTAATTCATAATCCTAAATTCATATAGATCATCTAAAGTTTATTATTGGATAATGAGCGGACCTTTCACTGTCTTATTATTGTTCTGGTCATTTATAATATCTAAATTATATTCTGGATGATAATACTCAAACTAATAAGTATATTAATGTAAAATTATAATATTAAAATTAATAATCGACAAACAGTAAATATATGATAAACAAGGAACCTAAATATTTTAATCTATGTTATAAATGGTAATATTCCTTTTAGGAAATATAAATTAAGTAAATTTCAATAAAAAATGTTCAAATCCATCATAATAGTTTTTAATGAGAAAATGGATTATTGAAAGTATATCTATATGGAGTTTTTATCCTGATTTACACACTTAGACTCACTAATAAGGCCTCATTGGGATGATCATGTAAATTCTCAACAAACCCATACTCGGATGATTACATCTAGGTGCATCTCTGTCACAACTGTATCTATATTCTAGTATCAAGACCATGATTTAACTACTATTAAAACCACATACTCAAAAAAAAATCATAATTCCTATTTTTTATCCAATACATAGAATTATATCCCCAGGATTTTAAATTATGTTAATTTATCATTAGATCCAAAAATAAAAAATAAAATTCTGTGATACAAACTATTGGTACCCAATCCTTAAACAAGAACAAAGAAAGGATCTGGGATACTAGTTTCTTTGGAAAATTTTAAAAATAATTATATAATTTTATCATAAAAATATATTTTATTTAAAACTCCACCATGATATCATATCTCCCATATATCTTAAAAAAATATTGTACACTAGAGAAAATAAAAAAGTAAAATGGTGAGTAATAAATACAAGTAATCTTACATACAAGTTAATAAATAATTACATGAGATTTATCATCCACAACATGAAATTAAAAATATAAAGATCATAAGAATGGAAACATGGAATAAAGAAATGAAATAATAAGATCATAGAATAATGGAATGTATGGAAACAATATAATACATTTAATAATAATCATAGTTATAGGACCAAATGAAATACCAACATATTAAATTAGACAAATTCCTTTGATGGATTTGGTTTAGATCATCATTACCATAAACATAGAAGAATAATTACCATAGTTATTTGGCCTCACTACACACTCCTATTAAAAAATTGTAAAAAGTACTATGGGGGATTTGGTTCCCTACCAAATTCCATACATAGAATAAAATGAGACATAAAGCATTTTCCAATGAATTAGAGATCTATATAATTCTCTACCTACCCACCACATAACATAGTGTGATTAGGATAACCACTCGTACACCATAAATTGTTTCATATAAGATAAAAACCATAACAAATACCATAGGGGTATATAAATCAATTCCCGACCTTCATGTAATGAAAATCCTACATAATATTACAACATCAGAATAATGATTTCATACATAAATAATAATCAATATGAATTCGATGATAAGGATGTGTGTTTCATAATTCTAATTCAATGAATAACCAAAGTATAAATCATAATGATTCCAAAAACAAGAAGGAATTCAATATTTTTTGAATTTTATCACTGAAAAAGGGACATATTTATATATCACCGAATTCTACTGTTTAAAATTATTGATAATAATATATAAAAAAATTAATAATAATTAATTACATGGGAGAGATTTTATGACATACGTAATGGATATTTTTAGTGATGGAAATATTGTATTGTTATAAAAAACACCAAAATTTTACAACCATGGTTCTATATAAAATAATAATGGTTTTTATAATGTATTAAATTTTTATTATAATTTTCTTGTGTTATTATTTTCATGATAAAATATATTGAAAAGTTATTATAAACCAAATTTACCTAAAACTGGGAATTTCAAATAGAAAAGAAATCATTTATAACCCTAGAAATGATAATGATATTCAACTAGATATATATATATATAGGGAACGTATATACATGAATTACATATTTTCATGATAATAATATTTCATAAAAAGAGGAAAATAGAGAATTTAACTCAAATGTTGTTGTGGTGGAACAGAAGTCCAATTACATTGCATTCATGTTCTCTCTGAAATTATGATTTTCTTCAAGAAAATAATAAATTATGTTCAATAAATATATACACACTTATGTTAATAATTTTATTTCTTCATTTTCCAATTTCCAATTTTTTCTTATTTTATTTATTTTTAATTTTGGTTCTTCAAAAGTTGGTTTGTTGACGATTTTCAATTAATTTCATCATAAAACTTTTAGTTTGATGACATTGATCAATGGTTTTGTGAAATGAAATCATGATATATAAAATTTTGGGTCTTCATTTTCTTTTAAATTTTATTAAAAACACATATAAAGTTTCATTTGATATCCTATGATATATACAAATCATGAATTTCTCCATGATATATCTATTTAAGGTGGTTAAATTTATTATAACTATTTTATATTGATCAAAAATATATAAATATAAATAGATTTCATCCAAAATATTAATGGTGTCTAAAATATAATTTGTATACACTATATAAATTTCAAAATTTATGAACGTTAGGTGGGAATGGAAAACAAAACATTTCAATCATGGTTGCACTAGTCCCCGTACATGCATGACAACAATTTTTTTTATAAATTATTTTCTAGGATTGTAAAAATTGGATATTAGAGTAGTATAATAAAAATTCATAATAATAAAAAATATCTTCTCATACGGTCATCAATAAAGGTGAATTGAGGGGGTTTTAGGAAGAATGTAACATAAAAAGATAGGTTTTTAGTATTACCTCCCCTGTGGAAGTTATCCATATGGTAATGCCTTAAGAAAGCATATCATCATTAATTCATGTTACCATGTATTCAAAGTAATTGGTAGGGTGTTTAAGAGAGTTTAGGTTTGAGTTTTGAATTACCCAAGGATTTTTAATTTGAGGAGAAACTATGAGTAGGTGAGAACCATTGATAAGTAATGACAGTGGCATTTTTTATAATCCATTTACTTTTCAATAGTTTTACACCATTATTCAAGGTTAAAGGAACAAAAAATAGGCAATATTGGTGTGTTGATGGAGATAAATTCCATAATCTTACCACTATCTAATATAATGTATATTTTTAACATCTTTTATCAATTTTATCTATGTTAAACCATTTTCCCCAAATTTACCCTTACCATTCTAACACCACTTTCACACTCCATGAATAATTCTAATTAAAAAAACTAATTGTAATTATTTATTAAATTTGACATTATAATTACAAATATTTAAATCAATTTGTGAAACCTATATTTATAATATTTGGATAAATTTATCTTAGTATTTGGACACATAATGCATAGACATGATTTCCGAAGAAAACGAAAATTTTAATCTTAAAATATAATTATTAGCAAAGATTATCAATTTTTTATTACTGAGTCATTAATTGATTTATGGTAAAACAAATAAATGTTATGAGTATTTAATATAAATTGAAATTTTAATTTTACCAAAATAATGTTGAATTAAAAAAAATTACACATAATATAGTTTATTAGAATCAAAATATTACATTTATTTAAGGTTAGACATTTGTTTTTTCATATTTAAAAATGTAATTTTAACATGAATAAAATTATTCTATAAATAAATTTTTATTCAATTAAAATGATATATAAAATTAAATGTCTCACTTATATGAAAATTAATTAATAATATTAATTGTTTTAACAAAATAATACTTCTTGAATAAAAAAGTATTAATTTTTGAAAACCCACAAAATCATTTCCATGATATTTTTAAATTAAATAATTTTACAATTGAATTAATTTTGTTACACTCAAGTTATATAATTTATAAAATGTATTATTAGATATGAGTTCTTAAAACAAAACAAAATGAAATAAATATTTTTTTTGAAATTAAATTCCAATAAATGAATATGAATATAAAAATATTATGTTTTGAATTAAAGATAAGGTGAAATTAATTCTTAACATCTATAATAACATATTTTAAATACACATATATTAAATAGAAAATTCTATATATATAATTTGCAGGTTTTTACATATTTTGTAGAGGTCTTGGGAGGTTATCCATATAGAAATTAAGATGGTGTAAAAATTTAATTATCAATGTAATAAATTATTTAACATTCTGTATTTTAATTAAAAATCAAAATCATTGTTAATATTAATGATTTGATAAAATCAGCCTAATATAACTAAATATATAATAAGATAATTTTTTTTATAACAATATATTTTCTCAAAAATTATATTTTTATAAACACTATTTTAAGAAACTAAATGTG
The DNA here is from genome assembly GCA_963277665.1 of Viscum album. Lineage (NCBI taxonomy): Eukaryota > Viridiplantae > Streptophyta > Magnoliopsida > Santalales > Viscaceae > Viscum > Viscum album. The sequence goes on from OY728156.1 coordinate 327,556,517, forward strand.
TATATATATAACATTATTTATAATAATAATATATTAACCCTTATCTAACAAATAATTGATAGAAAATTAGATAATTATCAATTGAACTTTTAAAAACTTGTTGTCCTAAGATAAGAGTTGTCATTATATTTTTATGTTTTTACATAAAAGTGAAATTATTAAAAATTTAATTTTTAAATTCATAAAATTAAATTCATACTCAGATATCGAATAGAAAAATATTATTATAATAAATATTGTTGGATTTTATGAAATTTTTTTTTGGTAAATATTAATATCCACAGTTTTTACTAATATTATTGCATTTGTGACAATATCAAAATAATAATTATAACATATAATTAGATAACAATATATCATTATTAATTTATTATGGGGAGTTATTTTGAACGTAAAAATACAATGTAGAATTTATAAATCTCATCTTTAACATTTTGATAATTTTGTATACATATATTCTATTAAAATTTAATTTTCCATATTTTTCAATAATAATTTTATCAAAAGGTATATTTATATTTTGGATTATTTATTTGGACATAATACTTTTACCTTATTAATAATATATTTTTTTTATTTCATTGAAATCATCCTAATTGGTAATTTTATAGTATAAAATATTTTCACACTTAAAAACAATATTATTTTATAAATATGTTATTACATGTTTCATTAGCTAATTTTAAAATTTGGTTCTCATATAAATAGTTATTCAAGATGAAAAATTTATTTCATATATATTATATTTAGGTCAAAATTAAATAATGATACATATATTAGTTTTAGGAATTATATGAAAATTAATTAGATAAAAATTAGGCGCCATATTAAAAAACCAAATATATGTGAAAGAAAATCTTAGTTCAAAAGGCATAAAACTTCTTCAAAATATAATTTAAATTGTGTGGTTGGGGATTTATTTTTGTTACCCATACCCCAATTCATTAATTAATAGTATTTCATAAATTTTACCACCGAATACTTCTTTCACCTCTTATAAATTACAAAAATGACCCTCCACATCCTTATAAAAGGAGTTATCACCAGCCCACTACTCTTTAGTCCCAAATTCTCGTGGATTTTACCAAAACCTTCCCAAATTTATAGAAAAAATTAGATAATTTCATATGTTTTTAGTATTCTCAAAATAGAAACTCTCTAATTGTAAATCCATTTTGAAAAGGATATCTTTTACGGAGTACCGTAACACTCCCACATAATCCATTTTATTTCCTACTCCTTTATATTTTTTTACTACCCCACGATCATATTAATTTCATGAAATTATAATAACATAATAATTTATGATATATTTTAATATTATTATACTAATGGAATATATATTTTATATCTTCCTCTAAAAACATTTGTAAAATGAAAATTTCTTCATATATACATGAGAAATATCGCCTCACTGAACGAAGTGATATATTTTTCATCACCTTCTTACATATATCAATCTAGAAATCCATTTAATGGATTTATATGATATTTCAATCATTATTTTTAATCATAAATTTCAATCCATTATATTTTCCCACATATTTTCTGAGTATAAATAATCACAGGTGTGTGTGGACTACTAACTTCACACTAGTGAAGTGTTTTATTTTTTATCTATTATTTCTTTATTTTTTAAAAATGTCTTCAAATATGATATATAATAATAAATAAATCTAAATAATATAATTATAATTCAATTGTAATTATTTTATTCCACAAAAATCACTTAAAACCCCATTATCACCCAAAGATTATAACTTTCCCTTATTTTGATATGAATAATGATATATATTTCACTAAGAGATAAATATGTAAACTAATCTATTGGAGTTATGAAATAATATTGGGTAAATATTATTATTTATGCTTCTGGAAAGGTTATCCTAAGTTTGATACCCTAGACGCAACTTCTAGGTTCAAGTTCTCATAAATAGATTCCTTATATACTATATTTTTAATGAACTAAAGAGACCCAATTTCAACTGTCAAAAATTACAATATCACTAAATAATATTCAGTCACATACATTTGAAGGATAATTTTGGTTTATTAATTTATTTTTTAATGGAATATTTTTTACTAAAATATCCAATGTCTTAATAATAAATTTATATTTTCTCCAACATATTATAAACTACATAATAAATAATATGTCTTCATCATCTCCCACAAAATCAACATGTTTCATACTCATATTGAAATATCATGTGTAATACATTTCTATATACCGTAGGGAAATTGAAAAAAATAAATGTGATCTCAATGACTCAATAAGGGAAATGATATATCGTAATTTATAAATGCATTATTGTAATGCCCCGACCCCAGTTACCCAGAGTCGGTGCATTATTTCACAATATTGGCATGTTCACAAAAGATCATGTCTCGAAAGACCGATTAGTTTAATAGTCTTCAAAACACTAGATATATTCATAAGTATTACATTAAATCATAAAGTAAAAACCACTACAACAACATCTTGTCTTCATATCCCCTCATACTATCCCAGCATGTCATTCATAATATACTTCTTCACATCCTATGAAAAATAAAACATTGAAAGGGGTGAGCTCAGATGCACAGTAAGTATAAAAATATATTGGAAACATTCATCAATAAGCATAAACATTTAAGGCAATGTAAAACTAAAAAAAATCCTTTTAAACATGAACTTCAACATTATAAGGAAATGATAAAATGAAATAATGCAATTTACTTTTTCACATGGATATTCTACTAGTCGAATAATCACATGCAATATCAATAACCACTTTCATAATGATGGAATGCATAATGCCAGACTATCATAACCACATAGTCACGAACTTGTGCCAATACTACAAATAAGATTTTGTCAAGGCCTTATGAAAAGACACTAGTTTGTCTCATGAGACCTAACGATGCATCGATGGGCTATAGCGGGCTCCACCTGTCACTTACAATGTCCAATGCATTCATCATATGAAAAGGTATAAACATAAAATAAACATTCATATTAAAACTGGCATACGAAATGTCAATACATTACCCATAAACCATGAATGGTATAAAAATAATACATCTAGAGCCAAACATATCACAAAACCTTCAATACTATATGGACTATTTGTATCATAATAAATCAACTTCAAACAAGTTTAAAATCCATTAAAGGATTTTGACATAGATGAAAATGATTTGTATAATTCATTGAAAGAAATATCCCTTTTTCATGAAAAGATGTAAAATTCACATAATTTAGAAAGGAAGACATTTAAATCCATTTTTTGAAACAAAGTGTCACATACAACTTTGAAACATTTGAATGTAATTAACATTTTAAAACATTAATGTCCATTTAAATAAATCCTTAGAACCATTTTCAAAACATGAACATTAATGAGAATGTTTAAGAATAATAAATCTTTATAATATTTAAAATGATGTTTTAGTAAAAATTCCCTTAAAAGAATCTCTTTTAAAACTATTTTATGAAACAAGTACTTGGGTAATAAATTTGTCCCAGTAGATACTTACGTAAAACCCACCTCGGATAATAAAGAGATTGTGAAATTAACCCATACCATGTAAATTTACTTGGTCAGGGGTAGGTTAACATCCTGTATAATATTTAAATCATTGTTATTAAATTATAAAAAAATCATATACATAAATATGATATCATATATGGTCTTTTAATATTTCTTTGTTAATAATATTTTAGTACTATTGTTGTTTCGGGTGTTAACTGATTCGTTTTCCTTTATATACTTTGTAATGTAAGCAATGATTGTTATGGATAGGTTGTATCTTATTCAAATTCAGAACGATATTAAGTATTTAATCATTATTTTTAATCATCAAATTAAAATTATTTGTGAATGGATACGATGGGTAATGAATCTGATCGCGTTCGTGGAGACGGTAGTCTGTATGTATGCACGAGCAACAATATCATTCTTTTTATATTAAAATAATATATAATTGGATGGTGTATCATATATAAAGAATAATTATCATGTTATATTTATTATTTACATGAATTACACATCATTATTATACCCATCCAAATAATAATGTATTGAATAACAGTTATACCACGACGTGGAGATGGTAAGCCGTACGTACGCACGTATGGTGGAATGTCATTCAAAGGATGGATAGAATACTGAATATGGTTGTACCATATTTATAATAACATCAAATTATATAAAAGATACTAGAGTTATTATTTTATAATATAAATAACATAGAAAGAAGAAGTGGAAGAAGAAAGGAACTTGAAAGAGGGTGGTGAAAACATTACCTCTTCTTCGGGTTCTTCCTTTTGATTTGATCAAAATGGCTCTTTAGGTGGGATTTCTGATCAAACTAAGGCCTTTAGGATGAAGTGAGGGAAGATGAGAGAATATTTGGGAAGGGGTTGGCCGAGCCAAAATTATTTGAAGGTGTTAATTAGTGATAAGGGGGAGTTCCCTTTTCTAAGAGGGGTGAGGGGCACCTTAGGAAAAGCTAGAAATATTATTTTATAATAAATTAATGTTCAGTTTCTAATGGATCCAATGTATAATAATTAAATTTTAAGGTGGGGATATGTCGAAAACAACTCAACCAATAGGTTTTAGATAGTTTTGAGTCACTATATTATCCTTATCTTTTTTATTTAACTCTTAGTTAATTAGTTTGACATTTACCATGTCTCTTTGTATTTTTATAATATATAGTTAATAAACATACTATAAACTTTCAAGTGACCCCAAAGAGGTCTATTAATAATACACCAATCATTATATAAGTCTATTGGCTGAACCTTATATTTTTAGGAATATAATATCAATTAATAATATAATATTTGTTTTAAAAAATCATTTATGTCAAATTTGACAATATTTTATAATTTATTTTTGTTAAAGTCTTAACAACTTTATTAATTCGAATAAAATTAATTTAAGAAATATGAACATGTAATGTTAACCAATATATGTTTTGTTGGTCATCAAAACGTTCAAATTATATTTATTTTAATTTTATAATACCAATTATTTGATTCTTTCATTAATAAGGAAAATACTGCATCATTATTGTGTCATAAATAAATTTAATTATTCAATATATAAAAATTATAAATAAAATACCATTATGTAGGAAATTTTTTATATTTCTAATTAATATTTATTGTCAAAAATATAACATATATAACCCTATAAAAATTTTTTTTGCTAAAATATATATGCATATGTCATTTTTGTAATTACTTTAACCTAATTAATATAAAGTTTCATTATCACTTAAAAGTGGATCCATGAGGTTCCAAAATAGACCCAAAGGTTCCCAAGGTCGGAAATGTATCAACCAATAGGGTTAGGACACGTTTTAAAGTAATATATTATTATTATAATATTATTTTTTACCCTTATTTACCTGGTTTACCCTTTAACCATGGTAAATAACATATTTACCGAATTAATTATTCAAAATTTCTAAAAATAAAAGTTACCTATTTACACAATTTAGGCCTCCTGAATCTAAATATGGAATCCATTTATCTAAATTAAAAACATATAAGTGGATGAAATTAATTTAAAATTAATTCTCATTTTCAAAACAAAAAACGTGTTTTTAAGAAATAATAACTATAAAAAACATGACACTTGTTTATATCCGGTTTAAATGTGAAATTACATCCAATGACCAAAATTTTATTAAATGGTAAAAATATATTCTAAATATACTTTAAAACCACTCAAATTCATAATTTATAACTATTAATTATTTCGATTAAAATAGTTTTTAATTAAAATTTAGTAATTTTCAGTATTCATAAAAATATGATAGTTATCGGAAAAGTACCAAAAATTCACCCTAAGCCAATTTCGATATTCGGAATCCAAAAAGGAAGTCCATTTAGAAGATAAAATTTATAAAATTTCAAAAAGTGGGCATTACTATTCATAACGGCTAGTTTGATTGGTTGTGGTGTGTTAGAACTCGAAGTTGCGTACAACGCACACTACTGTATTATTCAAAGAGAAGTGTATCGTGGAATCTTGGGGTGTAACATTCTCCCCTCCTTCAAATAATTTCATCCATGAAATTTCTAGAATAGTACTGCATGAAAAGACTCGGGTGGTTCTTCATCATAAGTTCCTCGGGTTCCCATGTTGCCTCTTCCATCATATGGTTTCTCCATAGAACTTTTACCAGATGAGTCGTCTGGTTTCTCAGAACTGTTTCTCTAATATCAAGAATCTTGATAGGATCATCAAAATAAGACAGATCGGGTTCCAGATCTAATTCCTTATAGGTGAGTACATGCGTTGTGTCAAGCATGTATTTTCTCAATAGTGATACGTGGAACACATCGTGAACTTTGGAGAGACATGGTGGCATTGCCAAACGATAAGCTATTAACCCAATTCTTTATAGAATGTAGAAAGGTCCTATGTACTTGTGACTCAATTTACCGTTCTTATTGAAATGTATAACTCACCTCCATGGAGATACCTTCAAGAAAAAATGATCTCCTACATGAAATTCCAAATCCATCCTTCATTTGTTATCATAGATCTTCTGCCTACTTTTAGCTGCTTTGATCTGGTTTTGGATTACCTTCACATTTTCCATCATATCCTCCACCAGTTCTGGGCCTACATGTTTTATTTCACCAACGTCATCCCAACAGGTTGGTGTGCGACATCTCTTTCTGTATAACGCTTCATATGGTGCCATCTGAATACTTGAATGGAATCTACTATTATAGGAAAATTCCACCAAAGGTAAATATTGATCCCACATACCCTGAAAGCCACGTGAGAAAGATCTCAACATGTCATATAAGGTTTAAATTTTCCGTTCTGATTTTCCATCAGTTTGAGGGTGGTAGGTAGTGCTCAAATGAAGTTCAGTATCCAGGGCTTTCTGAAAATTTTCCAGAATCTCGATTTAAAACGAGGATCAAGATCCGAAACAATTGATAGGGGTACTCCATGAAGTCTCACAACTTCATTAATATATAGTTATTCTAGACATTCAAGTTGTAAATCATCCCATATAGCATGAAAAGGTGCTGACATGGTAAGAAAATCAACAATGACCCATATTGTATCCTTCCTTCTAGGAGTGTTTGGTAGTCCCATGACAAATTCCATCGTGATATTATCCCATTTGCACTTAGGTATGGGAAGAGCATGCAATACTCCACCATGTTTTTTCCTTCTAGCTTTCACTTGTTGACAAACTATACATCTTGACAAAAAATTAGAAATCTCCCTCTTCATGTTGTCCCACCAAAAATGATTCTTAAATTCTCACTACATTTTGGTACTCCCAGGTTGTATAGAGAAATTTGAACTATGAGCATCGTCCAACAATTCCCTTTTTAGATCAGGTATATCAGGAACAGAAAGTCTTCTTCAAAATTTCAAAATTCCATCTTTATACACAAATTCACTCAATCTCCCATCATTAACAGCTTTAATTTTCTTTTTAAAATCTTCTTCATCGATCTGAGAACTCTTTATCCTTTCTAGTGAAGATGGGTTGGCAACCATCTGAAAAAGTATTGATGTTTCACCTTCCATGGTTATTCCTATATACAACTTTACTATATCCATGAATATTGGATCCTTTTCAACTCTCATTTGATCAAAACTCCATGATCCTTTAATCTCAAAGAATATGTCATCTTATTTGCCTTCCCCGGGTGGTAGTGTATCGTGAAATCATAATCCTTGTGTAGTTCAAGCCATCTCCTTTGCTTCATATTGAGTTCTTTCTGTGAGAAAATATACTTCAAACTCTTGTGATCAATATATATCTAACATTTTTCACCGTAGAGATAATGTATCCATATCTTCAAGGCAATGATTACAGCAGCTAACTCACAATCAGGATTAGGATAGTTTTTCTCATAAATTTTCAGTTGTCGTCATGCATAAGCAATAAATCTATCATTCTACATAATGACACAACCATGTACTTTCGTAGAAGCATCACTATAACTAACAAACCCATCATTTATCGATGGTAGAGTCAAAATAGGAGCATTGAATAATCTTCCCTTCAGTTATTCAAAACATTCTTCACACTCTTTTGTCCAAACAAATTTAACTCCATTATGGGTGAGCTTTGTTAACGGGATAGCCAATCGGGTGAAATTCTGGACGAAACATTGATAATAACCTGCTAAACCAATAAAACAGCGTAACTCGGTTATACTCGTCCGTACTAGAAATTCATGGACTGATCATGCCTTAGAAGGTTCAATTGAGATTCCATATTTAGAGATAATATAGCCACGGAAAGAAATATCACGAAGCCAGAATTCACACTTTCTAAACATCCCATATAATTCATGTCTTCTTAGAGTCTTCAGAATAATGTGCATGTGATCTTCATGATCTTTGTATATTTAGTAATATACCAAGATATCATCAATAAATACTACCACAAAATCAACGAAATATTCCTGGAAAACTCTATTCATTTGATCCATGAATACAGAGGGTGCATTAGTCAATCCAATAGGCATTAATGTAAACTCGTAATGCCCGTACCTAGTTTGAAATGTGTTCTTTTGAATGTCTTCCTTCTTTACACACTACTGATGGAATCCAAATCGAAGGTCAATCTTTGAAAAGTATTGAGCTCCATTTACTTGGTCAAATAAATCCTCAATGCGAGGTAGGGGATACTTGTTCATTATTGTTATATAATTAATTTCTATGTAGTCGGTATATAACCTCATAGATCCATTTTTATTTTTAACAAAAAGGATAGGGGCTCCCCATGGTGAAACACTAGGGCGAATAAATCCCTTATTACTCAATTCCTGTAGTTGTTTTTTTAGTTCCACTAATTCTACATTGTCCATTCTATAAGGGGTCTTCGATATATGCCTTGAACCAGGAATTAAACCAATGGAAAACTCAATTTCTCATTCGGGAGGATGTCCAGGTAAATCTTTTGGAAACACATATATATATTCTTTTACAATAGGTACATCCCTTATTTTACCATTCCCTTCCTAACACACAGTTATTTCATTCTCTTCCTCCCCGATAATTGAATTTAGTTGAGCTACTTGGGGTGGATCAAGATAAGAATTAGGTGGTGACGATTCTGATCTAAAGATAACATGTTCTTTATCATCATCATCAAATATCCTAACCTCCTTCTTACAATAAATTTTCGCATCATGGTCCAAAATCCAATCCATATAGAGGATTATATAAAATTCAATCATTTGTATGACAATGAGATCAGCGGATAAAGAACATGTATATGCTCTAATGGGGACTGATTCAAAAAACATTGTTGCCTCATGAAGCGATCTAACATTGATCCTCCACGTCGTGGATCGGGATACTCCATAGGGGTAAGGTTATTGTTCATAACCTAAGTGAGTTGTCCCAGTATGGTGATTAGCAGATCTGAAATAGTTACATCACCAGCTCCATTATAATTATCTTGAGAAAGAGGTAAATCCCTACATTGAGTGCGTGCATTGAAACGGTTTCCATTTCTTCCACTGGGCACCATTTCTAAACAATGCCATACACTAGATTAGTTTATGAATCACAATACATAAATCCAAGCTTGTAAAAAACTTAACATGAATTGAAAAGTTTATGGATATAATCCATAATCATAAATAAAATTCATAGAGGAAGTATATACATATAATCCCATCATAATGGTTTGTAAAGAAAATGATAATTATCCTATGAATATCCCCTGAGAGTGTCGTAACTATTGGCACCAAAATAATGTAAGAAAGGCGAGAAGAAAAGAGGCACTGCGCTCCGCCTCGCGAAGCCCTGATGAGGATCCCCCCATGCACCGCGGCCGCCGCAAAGCACTTGAGGCGATAACACTTTGCGAACTCCCCAGTCGTTCGCGAACCCGACGTGAAGCAGAGGTGGAGGTACCTATCTAAGAACGCCCCAGACGTTCGCGAACCCTCCGCAAAGCAGATGAGGTGGTACCTCTCCGCGAACCCGGTTGAGGTTCACGACCCGCCACGAAGCAACTGATGCCCCCTTCGTGTCGCATGTGCTCTGCTTCACAATTCCTCTTTCCTATAAATACCAAGCTCCCCCCTGATCTCTACAGACAGACAATCCAACCTTTCGGCTTCTCATCTCCCAAATTGTGAATCACTCTTCGCTTTGGTAATCCTGAGCTCCGCGAGGTATTTTTGCTTTGCGAGAGGCCTCCGCCTTGTCTCATTTTGAGCCCCTCCTCCGAGAGGGATGCCCTTCACGAAGCCTAAGGGAATTCGCAAAGGAAGGGGATCCCCAAGGGGACCCGGGAAGTCGTGGAGAGTTTATGCTTTGCGAAACACCCACCCTGTACACGTGACCCACATGCCAAGGCAGGGTCACTTTACTTCGCGAACCACACTGCCTCACGGCACCTTGCTTCGCAAGGCACCTATGGTTTGCGAGACAGTGCTCCACGAACACCCTTCCACTTCGTGAAGCACCTCCCACTTGAACCTCCACCCCATGCAAAGGATAAGTCACCCCACATCGTGAAGCACACCCCTTCGCAGGTGTCCTCTACTACACAAAGCAATGGAGCTCCGCAAGGCCCCTACCAGTGGACCCCTCTGCTTGGCAATTCCTTCTCCCGTGCGACCCTCCTGGTTTGCATGATGTGATTTCAAATTCCCCTGGACGATACCACCTGTGGAGTTTCTTCACCTAATTCATCTTCACATAGGCACGCTAACTGGTGTTGCTTCTTCGCAAATCCACGCTAACGTGGACCCCTCGATGGTTCGCTCTACGACCCCCCTTCTACACAGCATTGCTGGTGCCTTCCCTTCTCCAAGGGGCAGAGGGTACTGATCATGTAAGTCCTAGGGGTGCGGAGTAAACCCACCTTGTCCAAGATGCAGGACATTAAACTACCAAGAACCTCTTCCTCAACACATGACGTTAAACATTGATCTATCCCCATGCCTCGCACGCAAGGCCCCCCTGACTCAGACATTCTTTACACCCACTGGTCTCAAAAAAGATGGGATCACCCCTCACTGGGCATGATATCCTCCTTATCGAAGTGGCGTTTTTCCGTGGGGAAGGGAAACCTCCTTGGTGTAAGCCCCTATTCCTTTTTATGGAAGGTATCACCCAATCACCTCCGTACATCCCCACTTCCAGGGCCAGCGGAGGGTGTGATATGGAATGAGGCACCTCCTTTATTCGGTCCCAAAACCTATCTCCTTATTTGCTTTGTCGCATTCGGGCCTCCATCCTTGAGTAAGTCCCGACACTATGGGCCTCTCAACACGCAAGTCCCTCTTCACTTCTCACAGACGCACCCTTCATGACGTGATCGTCAGGTCTCTTGTGCCTCTTGTTTCACACACAGATCATGACTCATGTGGGCTTAGAGTAAGCATTGACCATGAAAATTCCCTCGTCCAACATGACGTTAAACTATATGCCCTCATCCATATTGACGTTAAACTGTATTCCCTCGTCCAGCATGATGTTAAATTGTATTCCCTCATCCAGCATGACATTAAACTGTATGCCCATGTTCAGCATGACGTTAAACTCTATGCCCCCGTCCATCATGATGTTAAATCGTATGCCCCCGTCCAGTATGACGTTAAACTATATGCCCCCATCCAGCATGATGTTAAACTGTATGATGTCCCGCATGACATTAATCTGTACATCCATATGAACTACGGGGTCTTTGTTCCATGTCAAGGCATTGTATGTAGGAATCCTTCATGAGGTTCAAGCCCACCTCCTGTCGTTTCTTCATGTCAGGTTCCACCCTCATCTCGCATGACGTTAAACTGCATTCCAATCCAGCGATCAGCCGTTGTGACTATCCTGAACTACGGGGACATTGATACCTATCAAATCATGGTACATAGGAAGCCTCACGAGGTTCAATCCCACCACTCGTTGGTCGTCTCGACCTTTTTCACGTCGGTTCACAAAATTCCACCATGGGCCGCCTCAGAGCGTAAGCCCCAAAGACCCCATCCCAAATGACGTTAAACTGCACACCTGAACTGTGAGGACTTTGATCTTTGTCAACGCATGGTACATTGGCATCCCCCCTGAGGTTCAAGCCCCATCACCCATCTATCCAAGGTCCTTCCTCACATCGGTTTTCTGATACCCACATCCCTCTGAAACTAAGTGGACTTTGATCCATGTCAAGGAATGGTACGTAGGAATCCTTCCTGAGGCTCAAGTCCACTATCCACCTGGGCCAAGGTCCTTGTTCACATCAGTTCGCTGACAGGCCCTCGTCCCGCATGATGTTAAACTATTTCCCAATCCAGCTGTAAGTCGTTGTGACCCTTCCATCCAGTTTCTCTGTCACCCCTTCGTTTCAGTTCAATAACCCCTCATCCCGAACTACATGGACTTTGATCCATGTCATGGCACGGTACGTAAGAAGCCTCACGAGGTTCAAGCCCATCATCCATCGGACCAAGGTCCTCCTTCACATCGGTTCACTAGTGTCCCGTCTAAACTACGTGCTCTTTGATCCATGTCAAGGCATGGTACTTAGGAATCCTCCTTGATGTTCATGCTCACCACCCAGTCGTTCTGACCTCATTCACGCCAGTTCACCCACCAGCTTGGGAAGCCAAGAGTGTAAGACCCATACATCCATCCTGAACTATGTGGACATTGATCCATGTCAGGGCAGGGTATGTATGAAGCATCCCTGAGGTTCAAGCCCACCACCCACTGGTCGCCCCTACCCCCTTCATGTTGGTTCTCACCAACAGAACTACACGAACTTTGATTCCCTACCACGGGGATACGTACGAAGTCTCTTCGAGACTGTAGCCCATCACCACAGTTATCTCCATGATGATTCCATTTCATTCCCCCTCCATTCCATGTAACTTTCCATCACCCATCCTCATTTTTGACTGGGCTGCCACATCCCAATGAGATCATGCCACCCCATTCCACTCCACAGCATTCGGGAATCCACCCACATGCTAGCTCTAATATCAGTGTTCCCTCAAGGGGGTTCCTCAATCTGATTCACCCTCATCGGTGTTTTGATCAGTCTGATCCATCTCGGTTCGACCTTAAACTTGTGCAATACCCTCTGTTAATCATGGGAAGATAAGGAAAAACTCAGATACAAGCCCACGACATATGATTCCTTGTGCTCGTTGTGGGATGTCTCGGGCTTTCGCTCCCTCGAAAAGCCCTATAATAAGGTACAAAAGACAGGCACACCAATTCCCCGATCCTTAGACGTGTTAATGATGCCTTGATGTGACTGCCCCCCCCCCCCAACCGAAGGTTTCTGCCCTGACTAGACCATTTGGAATGTCTTGACAGAGGCTGTGTAATTAACCAGCGTCCATGGAATCATGGCACTGTGAAGTGTTTCACGAAAAACGTTTTAAATCTATGAGGGAGACCCGGACTAGGTGACGAGTTTTGAGGAGGAATCAATGGAAGGAATAATCAACATCCCATCATCCCATTTCGATCATGGAGTATATGTCCTTGAACAAGGAACGAATGTCGCCCGCCTTTGGAAAGCGGGAATGCGGGGAAACAAAAGCTGCGCATGTCGCACCCCATGAAAACGGACACGCGCGCCCTGACCAAAGCGTCAGAAACAAAAACTGTGAACATGACATGAATTTCTTACCTTCAATATGGAGATTAGAAGCATTCGATACACCAGTAGATTGACGTGTCACCAGGTCCAGATATCTGGCACCGGGTCCCGCCAAGAAAATAGCGGGCCTGGCATGAAACTCCCCAGAAGATGGGGCAGTAGAACTTGGGGCATTCCATTTTTCAACGTTGTCAGGGTGGATTCCATTTATTGGCCACAAAATATAGAATGGCGCTTGGGTACTGGTTGTTGATTTCTTTTCCTCATAGTGCTAATGATTTAATCTCACTACTTCTCAGGAATCAGGTTTCTCCTACAAGGACATGATCACCACCCACCCGCCTACGTAGGGGGAGGGGAAACACTAGTATAGCCGCTCTGTGTGGCTCCACTACGGCCACAACAGCATCTGCATCCATGAATGTGGGGTGCATATGCCCCATCTCCCCGTTAGAAGTCATCAAACGAAGGGTGATTGACGACCTCGTAAGCCGTTACGAGGATGAGGGAATAATCCCAACCTAGGATATGGCCTGCCTGGTCCTGGAGGCATCCAGGCCCTGCCGTCAATGCGGCCCTCGAGGGTCGCGCAGGGAGCCCGTAATCCCTACCCCAACAGTCAATCGTTTCGGGAGCCTGTCCCAGGAACGCCTTGATGACTCCCTGCCTTACTCTGATGAGGTGGGTGACATTCGGCTCAACCCTGTCAGAATCCCGATTCAAGGGCTCCAAGCAAGGGTCCCCACCCAGATGCATCAACGCCGCCATCCGGCCTCGCAAGAGGAGCAGGTAGGCTATGCCCCTACACCACCCGCATCGGCTTGCCTGACCCAATGCCAGCGTTGGGCCCTGTCCGAGGATGCCCATCAAGGGGCATTAACTTAGACGTCTACTGTGGCCCAAGACACCACCAATTAATATCACAAAGTCCCTACACACGCTGAGCAGGGGCACTCCTATGCCTAACCAGGATCGGTTCCCCAACCGCCCCACGGGCAGGCTGGGTCGACTCTCCGGGTCGCAGGCATGAGTGGTTATCATCGCGAACCATCCCGCGGTGATGTCACCCCGTACGGAGGTCCTCCCCATACTACTACTCCACAGAGCATCGGCCTTCCCCGCTCCAAATATCATCATGGAGGTATTCACCGTGCTACCCCAAACCCAAATGAAGGCGTGCCCCGCGGCAGTGACACTCGGCGTGGAAGCCTCTCCTGTTCCCACCACACTGGGTATGGAATTCCACCTCCTACCCCTGACCGTCGATGTGATGTCATTGCCCATCCGGTCACTCTTCAATGTAGGGATCCTCCCTACATTCTCTCTACAACTGGAAAATGTTCTCCTGGCCATGGAAACCAAAGGAGTGATGGTCAGCCTCACTCCACCCGCAACAAGCATTGAGATCCTCCCCATGATCCCTCTAGTATCAACAGAGGTTTCGCCCGCTCAGGTGTTGTACATGGAGGTCCTTCCAATGTTCCCTTCGACATTTTCCCTGGTGCCCCTCACACCCCGGCTGTCTCAAGATGAAGTCCTCTCTGCCCTGGCACCAGCACGACCCCAAGACTACATGTTAGGAATCATCCTTCTCACAATGATCCATCTAGGGGTTGGAGGGCGGGTCATCTCTGCCATAAAAAGAATCCTGTGAAGGCCCAGATAGTGATCAAACCGACCCGATTCTCGGATTTTAAAGCAGAATACGACTCGGCAGTGGAACCCTCCCCATGGTCCTCTGTGTCAAGGACCGGGGCAGGAACAAGGCATGTTAGCCTCATCCTTCCAGAATGTAATGTCCATTGGATTCCCACCTCTCTTTATAGGTACATCCAGGATGAGGACATTTCAGGAGTCCCACAGGTTCCAACCATGCAGTCACCACTGTTGTCACCAGAAGCACCCTCTACCTCGACCAGAGATCACAGAGAGCTATTTTGGGGACCTATAGAGGTTGAGAAATAGCTTGAACCATTGCCGATAACCGCGATCCCTGCACCAGAATCTCTATATATCATCCCATCGTATCGTGACATTGTGTCCAGATCACCGCACTCTTCATAGGATGGCCCATAATTCGGCAGTCAGTCGACTCGTTCGCCATATTCTCCGCTACCTAGTTGACTATCCCAGTGGTCCGCCTCAGTACCGCTACCGTTTCCACTGCCACATCTTATTGACGATTGAGGAAATATGGGCCAGACCCTGAATTTGAGACCAGGAGCTTCTTGAACATTCTCACAGTGGATCACTTCCCGGAGAAGTTCTGGCCAGCGGTAGCATCAAATTTTTGTGCACCGGTATCCCTCACCCCAGAAGAAGTCGAGTGCTTCCCCCAAACCCTACGGGCAATGCACTTCAGTCTTCATTATCATCTGGTGGTGTACCCTATGAGTTAAGTGCACTTTGATGAAATCGGCGAGCAATGTCGTCTAGTCGATTTGGCTGCACTCCCCATGGCCCAGTGCCCAGAGTCACCAGGTTCCCAGAACACCCTCCAAAAAAATGTGTTCAGAGATTCAAGGTACTCTACAAAAACATCAGGGAAGCTACCCCCGACATGCAAGTCCGTCAATGGGGACAGTATGCCGCCTTCCTCTTCAGTCTTGTGTGGTGGCCACCCGACATGTTATGCGACATTGAGGACATTCC
This sequence comes from Viscum album, assembly GCA_963277665.1. Classification (NCBI taxonomy): domain Eukaryota; kingdom Viridiplantae; phylum Streptophyta; class Magnoliopsida; order Santalales; family Viscaceae; genus Viscum; species Viscum album. The sequence continues at coordinate 327,572,783 of OY728156.1, forward strand.
CCCAAGAAGGGTTATGGTCCACATGGTTGACATAGTGGACAATGAGGACGAGCTAGATTTTTTCGATAGAGGCTTACCCCAGAAGGTGTACCACCATTGTTGGATCCATCAGGCAGAATTACTCATCAGCAGAGGAACCTCTTAGGTCTTCATGTGCCCATCGAGTCACTGGTACTCAGTCGGAATGCTGTTAAGGGTAAAGAGCATGTTAGAGCTGTCAAGCACTCCGACCCATCCGCCTCAGTGCAAAAGACAGATGAAGACCTAGAGAAGGCTGCGTTGCACCAGAAACATGCTGAGTAGAAGAGGCTGGTCGAAGAACTCTTATCCAAGTGCACTATAGAGTGGCGACCCGACTATGGTGATCTTAGGTCGGGGCAACAGTGGCAGAAACAACTCCCCCTTAGTGAGATTCCTCTGAGAAACCCTGATCATGATTCTCCCATGGACTGGGAAAAAGACGGACCTCATGGAAAGAGGGCAAGATATGTCTCACCAAACCCTCCCTAACGACAAGGAAATCCGAGAAATCTAGCCCAGGTTCCCCCAGCTACCCCGTGGGTCGTTCCGAATATCACTCTACGAGCCATTGAAGACATCTATCGTGTCGAAGATCCCGAAAATGCACTCATGGATTGGGATCCCTGTCATGATAAGGACCCCCAACCGGATGATCCTATAGCAGAACTCATCACCCGCCTCGAGGCGTTGGAAACGCGGTAGGTGGAAGTCCCACCAAATGGCAAGCCATATCCTATGTGGGTGGATGATATGCCTGCACCTCAGGGTTTTGGAAATCCCACTTTCTCTCCCTTTAATGGGATGGGGGACCCGCCACCGCACCTGGCCCACTTTTCCTCCATATGTGACCCCATGTTGGGGACCCTAACACAACAAGAAGCTACCATGCTCCGATGCTTTGTGCAATTGTTGGAAGGCCCTGCATTCGTTTGGTACAGCCAGCTCCCTATTGGACCGGTGACTGGCTGCGAGGATCTCCCCCGACAATTACTATACCAGTTCATTTCCACTACATGAATGACCAACATCACAGGCCTATTCAAGTGCAAACAATGGCCAGATAAGCGAGTCGCAGACTTCATCGCCTGGTGGAAGGGGCTTACATACTCCCTCGACATGCCACTAACTGAGGATCAATTAATGAAGATGTGTGTAGGGAATGTAAAAATAGAACTGGTTCCTTCCCCGATCACCCAGATCTACCCCAGAGTGTTCTGTGACTTCTCAGATAAGGCCCAGCATCTTGAGGAAGCTCTGCAAGAGGCTAGTCAGACGCGGTTGCTGCCCCCTATGATGACAGTCACGAGTGATGCTAGAGTTGAGCCCACTGTGGTGGCCCAAATAAAAGCCCCCAGGCAGCTAAAATTGCTGCAAGTAGCACCGCATCTGCAACCTCACAGAGGCCCGCCACCCCAGTCATAGCCTCCTGCCCAGTAGCAACCACCTCAAAATAAGATGTTTCCCCCGCGAAATGTGCCACCACCTCCTAGGTGGGACAATCAGGCTCCACCTCATCGGCTGGACCCTCCGGCGCCTCATCAATTATAGGCTCCCAAAGCCCCCTATCCGGAAAGAAGGCACCAGACTTACTCGTTCAACGAGAACCAGGACCCTGGTTACTTCCATAGTGCCCTAGAGCACGTGATTGTGCGCTTAACCGAGTGCAGAAAGCTTGTAGAGGTGAATCTCACTGATCAACCCAACTACTGCCTCTATCATTAGATCCTGGGGAACACCCTCAAGCAGTGATATGTCTTTAAAGATTGGCTCCAACAGAAGGTCGATAATAACATAGTCAGGTTGGCCCCATCCCCGACATAAGTGGTGGGTGTCTTTGTCATGTCAGAAATTGGTATCGATGACGAAGGCGAGTGGAAGCAGGTTCCCAGCTGCGGGTCCTAGAAGTACGATGACTAGATGGCTTGTAAAACCATCTCCCATGCCCATGGTATTATTTGGGCATGCCTGAATCAGCCAGAGCCTTCAGAAGATGCAACCAGTACCTCTGCATCGTCATCTCATCCGGCCTCTTCCCAGAAGGGCAAGCAGCGGCGATGCAAGAAGAGGCAACGTGCTCCACCACTGTCATCGTAATCCCGCACTCTTGGTGATTTCATGCCCCCTGAGATGGGGAACCCTCCCAGAACCACTCAGTGGTGGATGATTCATCCAGAGACAGTCAGTGGTACACTTCGGTTAGTACCGTGGAGTTGGTAAATCCCTATATGACTTCCGATGAGGGCGAACGCCAGGAGAACCTCCCCAATGTCCTCGGTCGATGTCAATGTCGGCAGATCTACGACAACATGGGTCACTAGGGTGCATCATTTGGAACCTCCAGCCAGGCCGTGAATGCTACTGAAACTAGAAAGTAGGCCTAGTGTAGAGCTTAGCAGGCGAAACCTCCTCCTCTGGTGCCCTCAGGTCTACCTCCACCGCTGTTTGTGCTACTAGATCAGGCAGAGCAGCCGTGTCCGTACCTCGACCTGTCTCGCCCTACCGTAGGCCGATCTTAGTTGTCTGGTCCTCATCCTATAGCTACTCTTCAGGCCTCGACTAGTGAGCAATGGGATGTACCTAGCACTAGCCAGCCGCTAGCCTAGCCGGCAGGGCCCACCGTGTCTCCAATTGCATAGCGGCCTACTGTAAACAGAGGCTCACGTCTGGCCTAGAAGTATGATGTTTTAAAGAACCTTGTCGGCATTCCAGTGAGGCTTTCTATCCTTGAGGCCCTTCACCTATCATCTGAAATGCGTGAGGCACTTGTCGAGCCCCTAAGGTACCCCCTCGAGTTTGAGACTGAGGTAGTAGCTGCAGAATCCTTTCAGGCCGAGGCAACTGAGAATGTCGAATACTAGGCGGTTATCTCTTTCTCTGGTGAAGAATAAGACCCTCCCATACAGGGGAACATTTGTCCACTGTACATCACTGGCCAGTTCAATGGCATGGAAGTCTGCTGCTGTCTTGTTGACATGGGCTCTGGGATTAACCTAATCTCGACTCGGACACTATGAAAGCTGGGTTTGTCTGAGGATGATCATACTCCTTCCAACCTCAAAATCAAGGGATATGACAGGACTGAGTAGACCACGGATGGTAAGATCCATTTGAAGACCCAGTTTAGGGGCCTCATTGCCAGTACCAAATTCATGGTCGTCTCCCAGGACACCGCATAAAATGCATTGATGGGAAGGCCATGGCTCTATCTTCATGCAGCAGTTCCTTCGTCATATCACCAATGCCTCAAATACTCCATTAACGGTTGAGTAGGCATGCTCCAAGGAGATGTGTCTCCTTTTTCCTCTTGTGAATCCTGCTATCTAGACGCTGACTATTACAAGATCAAGTATAAGAAAATTATGGCAAGTGAGGATGAACCCACCAAGGTCACAAGTGATCCCTAGGCAGGTCTGGATGACGCCTACATCTCCCTGATCCATCGGTTGGAGGCCACGACCCCTGATATGGGGAAATGATTTGTCGTTTCGGGTATGAGAGGAAGGCATATTCCCAGGTCCAACCGACGGTAGAAAATCCCCTCGTACTCCTACACTAACCAGGCTCAGGTGGTCCTAGAACCCCCTACCCCTATACGGTATCGGGACATCAGGCTCATGGCAACGGTGGTATGTCATAAGTGTCTCTTCTGCTGGGCTGCAATCAACTGGCTCAAGCAGACACACCACTACTACTTTGATGTCATCAAACGTGTCCCCTTGGGCCGACGACCGGATGGGATAAGATCAACTGCCTTCATCACTTTGATCTCAATGGTGCATGAGTCTCCTGATGTGATGACCACTATCGCTCAGGACAGCACCAGCCTCCCATCAGATTCTGATGGCTCGGAAATGACTCCTCTCGCAGAAGATCCATCTACAGGTGGAGAAGAGGAACTATAGGATGCTCCCCCCACCTTTGAAGAAGGAATCTCCACCACAGTCGATGAACTGGTATAGGTGAACCTTAGTAGTAAGGCAGACCTGAGACCCACATTGATCAGTGTCACCATGTCCCTCGAGGAGCAGCAGTGGTACGTAGACTTCCTTAAGCATCCCCGAGATGTGTTCACCTAGAGTTACGGTGAGATTTCAGGACTAGATCCCCAGGTAGCCGTCTACCGCCTTGGCCTCCCAACAAACCATCGTGGGTTCAAGAAGCCTCCCAGAAAGATGCACCCTTCCCACAGTTCCATGGTTGAGGCTGAAGCTGACAAGCTCATCAAAGACAACTACATCAAGGAAGTCTAGTACACCAGGTGGCTAGGAAAAATTGTTCTAGTCAAGAAGAGAAACGGACAAATCAGAGTCTGTATCGACTTCCGCGATCTCAATCACCACTGTCCGATGGATGATTTTCCTCTTCCAGTGACATATTTGTTGATTGATTCCATGGTCGGGTTCCAAGCCCTCTCCTTCATGGATGGTTATTCTGGGTACAACCAGATCCAGATGGCCCTTGAGGATGAGGATTAAACTACCGCTAGGGCACCCCAAGGTACTTTCTGTTATCCTATTATGCCTTTCGGCCTGAACAATGCGGGTTCCACCTATCAGGGGGCCATGCATCGCATATTCAAGCCGATTTTGGGAACGTTAGTGGAGTGCTATGTAGATGATCTGGTCGTCAAATATCATCAGTGTCGGGACCATCTCAAAGACCTTGAGAATGTGTTTGGTTTCCTCCGCTCCCGCCACCTGAAGATGAACCCGTTGAAGTGTACCTCCGGGGTTACCTCCGAGAAAGTTTCTTGGATTTTTTTTTCATATACCGATGCATAGAGATTGACCCCAAGAAGATCAAGGTCATCACCTAAATGCCTCCCCCGAGCAATATTCAGGAGCTTAGAGGTCTCCAAGGCCACTTAACCTATATACGCCGATTCATCGCGAATTTGGCTAGAATGTGTAATCCATTTTCCTGTCTCATGAAGAAAGGCTCTGCCTATGAATGGGATGAAGAGTGTTAGGCCTCCTTCAAGGAAATCAACCAGTATCTACTCCAGCCTCCGGTCCTGATGCCACCCATTACCGGAAAACCACTGGTCCTTTATGTGACCGCTCTGGAATAGTCTCTCGGCACATTGCTCACCCAGAAGAACAATGAGGGGACAGAGAACAACCACTACTACCTCATCCTCATGATCCTCGATACGGAGAACAGATAATCCCCCATCGAAAAGAGTTGTCTTGTGCTCGTGTTTACCATACATAAATTGTGGTATTACCTATAGCACCATGAGGTACAGTTGGTCTCTTGGGTAGACGTACTGATGTGTATTCTGAACCGTCCCATGTTGACTGGCCGACTAACGCGTTGGGTGGTGATCCTCCAACAGTTCGACATCAGGTTCATGCCTAAGAGGGATATCAAGGGACTTGCATTGGCAGACTTCCTAGCTGCCCATCCAACCTCCGTGGATCAACCCATGGACTTGGATTTTACTGATGAGGCAATCATCTCAGTCGACCATGTCATCTCATGTTGGAAAATGAACATCGACAGTGCCTCCTAGTGTCCCACCGGTAGGAGGCTCAATGATCCTAAGCTCAACATAGTGGGTCTGGGTATCATCTTCATCACCCCAGTGCAATCCGTTTTTCCATACTCATTTCTATTGTAAAAAAACTACACCAAAAATGAGGCAGAGTATTAAGCTCTCATCACCGACCTCAAACTGTCCCTTGAGATCGTTGTGCCTCATTTTCATGTGAAAGAGGATTCTGAACTAGTAATCAAGCAGGTCAATGGAGACTATGTTGTCAGAAATCCTGAGCTCGTGCCATTGTAGGAGTGCACCCTCTGTCTAATGGCCCAGTTCCCTTCTCGACCAGAGGTTACCCATGTCCCTCGGTCACAGAATGGTCGAGCGGACGCCTTGTCCATCCCAGCTATGTCACTTTCCGAACCCGAGTAGGATTATCTGATTATACATGTGGTACACCAGAGAGTCATTTCCCCCATCATCTCAGAAGATGAAGACAGCCTCCAGGTAATCCATCTTACCGCCGGGCCCTCCATGTCAGGAGCCCTGGTTTCTTCAGATGTAGTGGTTGAGGCCACTCCCAACTGGAGGGAACCTTTTTTCAAGTATCACTAAAATGGTTTCCTCCCAGATGATCAGGTTGAGCGCGAACGAATCTGACACCGTGCAATGCATTTTACCCTCTAAAGTGGACCCAGCTTTGAGTGGATCCTCTATAAGCGGGTCTTCGATGGTGTTCTCCCCCGTTGCATTCAAGAAGATGAGATTTCTCAGGTCATGCAAGAGGTTCATGCTGGTTTCTCCAGGGTCCACCAGACTGGGCCAAAGCTGTCCCATCAGATCTGGAGACTGGGGTACTTCTAGCCCTCTATGATCCATGATTGTATTGACTTTTACAAGATATGCCATGCATGCTAAGTTCATGCTATCTTCCTGCATCGGCCACCAGAGCCTCTCCACTCCACCAAGTACTCTTGGCCATTTGCAATGTGGGGCCGCGATGTTGTGGAACCATATCCACTGGAGACAGCTCACCAGTGTAGGTTCATCCTGACCGCCACAGATTTCTTCTCCAAGTGGGCAGAGGTAGTTCCACTTATAGAGGTCAAGGACCATTCCATCGTTGACTTTGTGAGCTCTAATATCATCCACTGGTTTCGATTCCCTTCATGTTGTCCTCACCGATAATGACACCAAATTCCGAGCAGTTGAGATGAAGAAATTTTACGACAAGTAAAATATCAGTTCGAACCATACCTCTCGATATCATGCATAGGAAAACGGGATGATCGAGGCATTCAACAAAAACCTCTCTAAAATTTTGTAGAAAATGGTTGGTCAGAACAAGAAAAGTTGTCCGGACAAGATCCCCAACGCCCTCTGGGAGTATCAGATGACGACTCACAATTCCACCAAGGTGACTCTATATTCTCGGGTGTATGGGGCTGAAGCCATCCTACCCATTGAGATCCAGTTACCATTGTTACACACTGCATTCTATGACCAGAAAGTGCCAGATAAGGTGGCCGAAATCCATATATCTGAATTGGAAGCACTGGACAAGAATAGGCTCCATGCCCTGTAGAATCTGGAAAGGCCTCAGAATAAGATAGCCAGATCCTTCAACAAGAAGGTTCACCTTCGCTCTTTTCTGTGAGGCCACCTGGTGTTGGACCTCTGATCGCCAATGATCCCCAGCAGGAAACCGCCCAAGCTGGAGCCCAAATGTGAAGGATCATACATCATTAATAAGGTTTAGCCCAATGGAGCATACTCTTTGGTAACCATGGATGGTGAGTGCATAACTCCTCCCACCAACGCCAAGATCCTGAAGCAAAAATTTGCCTGAGCATCAGGGTCCATCATGACCCTAAACTTCCCCACGGTCCCAAAAGATAGTAAACTGTACGGTCCCGCATGACCATAAACTGTATGGCCCCACACGACCTTAAAATGTACATTCCCACACAATCATAAACTATACGGTCCCACATGACCTTAAATTGGATGGTCTCGCATGACCCTAAACTGCATGATGGTCCTACATGACCGTAAACTGCACGATGGTCCTGCATGACCTTAATCTTTCTAGTCATGCATGACTTTAAACAGCAACCTGGTCATGTATGACGTTAAACTTTATCATCTTCTATCATGATGTTAAACTTCTCATCATCGCCCTCACTACATGGCGATAAACTGCAAGCTAGTAAGGCCTTCCGGACCAAGGCCCAGCTTCAGGCCCCTTGGCCTCCTCGGGCCCCCGAACCTCGTCCTCATTGCATGATGACAAACTGCAAGTTGGTCAGGCCTTCTTGACCGTGGCATAGCTTCATGGCCCTTGGCCTCCTCGGGCCCCCCCGACCATCGTCCTCACTACATGACGATAAACTGAATGATGGTCACTTCTTCCTGACCGAGGCCCAGCCTGAGGCCCCTTGGCCTCCTTGGGACCCCGACCCTCATCCTCACTACATGACGATAAACTGAAAGTTGGTCAGGCCTTCCTGATCGAGGCCCAGCCTCAGGCCCCTTGGCCTTCATGGGCCCCCAACCCTCATCCTCACTGCATGACGATAAACTGCAAGATGGTCAGGCCTTCCTGACCGAGGACAAATCTCAGGACTCTTGGCCTTCTTGGGACACTTGCCCTCGTCCTTAATGAAAGATGTTAAACTGAAAGCTAGTCATGCCTTCCTAACCGAGGCTCAGCCTCAGGCCCCATGGCCTTCCCAGTCTTGGGCTCTCTTGTGAGATTGTATGGTGTGGTGTGGGATTATGTCCTCATTCACATCGGGTTACTCACCGCACCGTACACATCCCCTAATGAGATGCATTTCATCATCCCACATGATGTTAAACTGTGCTTCTAGAACTATGTATGGCTTGATTCCCATCCTCATGGGATACGTTGGAATTCTCAGACGCTTGGTTTTGAGCCCACACCCAAACTCGTCTCTTTTACTGTCCCCACTGGGAATAGTCTCCTCGGAGGGTCCTTGCATAATACAGGGTAGGCTTCCATACCCCCACTCATATGAGGATTATAATGGTCACACCATGTTCCCTCTCTCATTATTATATCCTCCCCCGTCCTCCCCGAATTATGTTGAAATGCATGGCCTTCAAAAACTATGTATGTCTTGATTCCCATCCTCATGGGATACGTAAGAACACCCAGAAATTTTGTATGTTGGCCCAGCCCAAAATCCATAATCTTCCCCTCGGGATGAGACCTATTGTAGGGTGCATACTTTTTCCCTAATGCATGTTGAGCTAGCCTCGGTCCGGCTATACTTCCCCCTCCCTGGAGATGTTCGCCTCTTTCATATATGGGTACATCTATGCTTCACCCACTTTTTGACTGGGATTCCACACATTCCCCATCCGGAAGGGCCCCAATATGGTATGGATGCTAAACCTAAGGGATCTATTACCACTTCAGGCCAACTCCCTCGAGGATGTTGAGCAACAAGCTGACACAAGTCCCGCGTTTCAAATGTGGCCAGCGGTCGATGCTCATTTTTTTCTCCCATCTCAGGTCACCATAGGGACACTGTGTTTCAAACATGGTCAACATCCACCCTGGATCTTCGGGTCCACCCCAAGATGTCCCAAACATCGACTGTAGTTATTCATTCTGCCCCATCACGAAGCGAAGAACTATTTCCGGGCAGGGCCAACTATCGGGCCCCTGGCCCAGGTTCTCTATGATAGGATTGTGCATTGTGGTGTGGAATTATGTCCTCATTCACATCGGGTTACTCACCGTACCATACACATTCTCGGAATAGACACCTTATCCAGCTCTCATCCATACTACAAGACGTTAAACTGCAAGCTGGTCAGGCCTTCCTGACCGAGGCCCAGCCTTAGGCCCTTTGGCCTTCTCGGGCCCCTTATCCCAATTTCATACCCGGTGTGTACGGTGTGCTGTGGGATTATGTCCTCATTCACGTCGGGTTACTCACCCTGTCGTACACCTCCCCTATCCAGGGAATCCTATTCTACAACCCTCATCCTCACTACAAGATGTTAAACTGCAAGTAGGTTAGGCCTTCCGGACCAAAACTTATGTATCAGGCCCCTTGTCCTTTTCGAGCCCTCGTCCCAGGTCTTTTATGATATGATTATATGGTGTGTAGTGGGATAATGTCCTCATTCACATCAGTTTATTAACCGTACCACACACCTCCCTTGTTTGAGGGTATCCTACTCCCCCCCCTCATCATGCATGACGTTAAACTGCATCTTGATAACTACGTATGGCTTGATTACCATCCTTATGGGATAGTTAGGACCACCTGAATGTCTAGGCTTCAGGTCCAGCCCCATCTTTAGGATATCTCCATCCCACCTTGGCCCCTTGGCCTACCCATTCCCGAAGAGGGGAGTATAAAGCCTGTTATGGGATTAAGTCCTCATTCACGTCTGGCTTGTAATGACAACGCCATGTACTTCTCCCTCATGATCCTCTTCATCAACCATTTTCAGCGGTTCTCCAATGTGCCTAAGGGTACTCTGGTTTAGTATCTAGAATGATGGGTTCGGCTCGGACATGTTCTCACCCGCTTTTCAAAATTTTTGTTCCCCTTCATCAGGGCTTTCATCATCCCTCGCACCTGAAGGGACCCCCAAGAATGGCCTGGATACCACGCAAAGGGCTCTCCTACCGTTACAGGCCAACGCCCCCGAGGGTTTCAGACAACAAATCGATACAAATCCCACGTTGCAAATATGGTCAGTGGTGGATGCTCGTTTGTTGTTCCCACTTCAGGTTAACACTATATGGAGACTGTTTTTCCGCCATGGTTAACAGTCATCCTCCATCGCTACGCCAACTCCATTCTGCCAAAAATTTCGGTTACACGATTAACATCTTTCTCCATCCTCATCATGTCCATGTAGAGTTTCGAAACTCTTGATACTATTCCTTAGTGAGCATCTGCATGTTAGGGGAACAAAGCCGCATTAAAGGTGTCCTTCGGGGCTCCCACAGTCCGAGCTCTAAGACCATAACCTATGATCTTCATCTAGAACTATGTATGGCTTGATTCCCATCCTTATGGGATATGTAGGACCACCCGAATGTCTAGACTTCGGGTCCAACCCCACTTCTTAGAGATCTCCCCATCTCCCTCGTGTAACACCCCGACCCCAGCTACCCGAAGCCGGTGCATTACTTCGTAACATTGGCATGATCACAAAAGATAAAGTCTCGAAATACTGATTAGTTTAGTATCCTTGGAAACACTAGATACATTCATAAGTCTTACATTACATCATAAAGTGAAAAACTAATAACAAATTCCTCATAGTCCACACTCATATCCTCTTCTGACTATCCCTGCAGGTCATTCATAAAATACTTCTTCACATCCTGGAAAATATTAAAACATTGAAAGGGGTGAGCTCATAAGCTCAGTAAGGATAACAATATTTCATAAGCTTTCATAAATAAACATAAAAATTTAAGGCAATGTATAACTAAAACAAAATCCTTTTAAACATGAACTTCAACATAATATGGAAAAAGTAAAATGAGATAATTCCATTCACTTCTTCACATGGATATTCTACTGGTCGAATAATCACATGCAATATCAATAACCACTTTCATAATGAGGGAATGTATAATGCCAGACATTCTGAAACATTTTGTCAAGGCCTCGGCCAAGACGTCTAAAATGATTAAGGCCTAGGCCAAAACCATAAATCAAATGGGAAAGGGCCTCGGCCAATTCCACGTCTATTTGTCTCATGAGACCTACCGATGCATCGAGGAGCTATAGCGGGCTCCACCCGTCACTTATTAAGTCCAATACATTCCTCATATGAATAGGTTTAAACATATCATAAACCATAACATAATCGTATCTCATAAAACATGCATAAAGGAAACATAACATTTCCACATTTAAATCACAAGATACCAATACAACACATTGATATAATAAAAACTCTTTAAAAACCATTTTCAATACCAAAATAAAAGAAAGTTAAAACTTTGTATTTATTTTTCATAAAAAAAAGATGGCTTGTAGAGGAAGCGAAAACTCAAATAATGGTCACGACGGCGGAGAAGTCGTTGTCGCCGCATACGTATGACAAAAACATTCCCTTTTGTCATTTAGTAAAATGCTTCGTATAAAAAATATTCCTTTTGGATAAACATAAAAGTCAAAGGGGTTTATACACCGTATAAAATAAAGTTGTGTATAAAACCAAATATGCCTCAATGAATGGAGATTGAGACGAAGTCCTTAAAAGATCATTTTTAAAATAAAATAGATCTATTATGTGTATTCACTATAGGTACACATAAAGAAAGTAAAAATACAAAATAAGACATAATAATATCATGACATAATTTGAAAGTAGGAGATTAACCCAAAGAATGGAAGTTGGGTTAAGAAATTCCCTTACCTTGTGTCCGACTTGACTCAACCGTTCTTTAACCTCCTGAATAATAAACTAGAGTTAATATCTACCTTATTAAGAACCATTTTCAATTTCATTATGCTCTTTATATCACTTATTACCAAGTTATGAACATTATGTAATTATTTAATTTAATAACAGTCGTTTTGTCGATCTTTGGTACTTGAGTCAATAATAAACTTCTTATAATTACAAGTTGTTCATGTGGTGAAATATCCATTATATACAGAATTATATTCATGATGTAGTTATCATATATATCATATATATCCATTATATACATTCATTCATAATATTACGTAACATTTAGAGGTAAGAAATGAAATGCACCGTTCATGGAGACGGTAAGCCGTACGTACGCATGAACGCTACTTTCATTTCTATTTCGTATTTAATGGAATGAAATCATAATTATATAAAGGTATAATATAGTTCCAGTATAATATCATATATAATATCATTTACTCCATCCTTTATACATCCCACATATGGCATTAACGATTCACATCACTTTGAGGGGGCGGTAGTCCGCACTTCCTAAAATGAAATTATCACGTTTACCCATAATGGAAATCATAAAGCATGCCATAAATGAGAAATAAAGAAGCATAAGGAAAACATAAAAATAATATATATATCATATATGAAAATAGTTTCATCAAAATGGCCACCATTATTGGTGTTAAAAGAATTTGAACAATCATCGTTTCGTGAGGCAGTATTTCGCCACCCACAGAAACAGTATGTTATTTAACCATTAGACGAAGGTGTGTGTAAGTTTAAACCAAATCCTTATCATAACAACATCCTAGTATATTTTAGATAATGGTGTTGTTACAATATAAAGGAATGAAAAGAGTTTAAGGGGTTGGAGAATCAAAATAAAACAAAACAACCTTAGAGAAGACATTACCTTAAAAATAGGTAACTCTTTTTGATTTGAGCCAAAGGCTTCCTTGGGAGAAATTCTGCCCAATGTGAGGCTTCTAGGAGTAAGGGAGGTAAGTTTGGAAAGTATTTGGGCAGAGTTTGGCCGAGCCAAATGTCTTGAAAGTGTGAATGAGATGGTAGAGGTGGGGGCCTTTTATAAGAGGAGAGGAGGGGCACTCTTGGAAAGTAAGGAAAGTTTACATTATTATACAATGGTTTTCGGATTCTAAAGGTCCCACACTTATATAATTCGAGGATAAGGTGATAAGGGTTCGAAATCTACTCATCCAATTGGTTTTTGACAAGTGTAAGCCTTGGATTTTACATTATCGTTTTATTTTATTTAAATCGTTAAATAATGAGGTCATCGCTGCATCATCATGATGTCATAAATAATTTAAATTATTTAATGTCTAAAAATTATAAAAAAACAATATGATGTAGGAAATATTTTTATCTTTCCAATGACTATTTATAGTCAAAAATATGACTTGTATAACCCCATTTAAAAATTGTTTTAGTAAAACATTTCATGTTTGTGTCATTTTTTACTTTAACATTAAATAAAAGGTATTTATGTCATTTTCTAATTAAAGTGGCTCAATGGGGTCCCCAAGTTGACCCATGGATTGTCTTGGTCGGCCATACCTCATCCAATGAGGGTAGGACATGTGTCAAGCTCATCTCATATTATTAAAACATTATTTTTACCTTAAACTACAGTAATTACCTCTAATCGCTATTAAGAACTTAAAAGTTACTATTCACCAAAAAATTATTTTAATCTCATTGAACCACATTTTACTTCTTAATGACAACCATGTATGTCAGATTTTTGAAAATCAAATAACAGAAGTGGTAATATTTCATTTTAACAAAAAATCAGTTATTTAACTACCACTTAGTGGTTTCACTATTCATCAAAAATTGAAGTTTTTCAGAACAATGCCAAAATTTCACCTTAAGATATAATTGATATTCCGAATTCAAAAATGATGTCTATTTTAAAAAATTCCAAAGATATAAGTTTCATTAATTAATTTTATAATTAATTCCCGTTGTCGCAACAAATAGCGTGTTTTTAAGAAACAATTTATATCAAAAGATTGGCAATTGTTTATGTCCAATTTCAATGTTAAATTAATTCTAATGACCACCATTGGATAAAATGGTAAAAATATATTCTAATTATACTTTTAAACCACAAAATATTATAATTTATCACTATAAATTATTTTGATTAATAAGTTTGTTTTTAAGTATTTTTCACTATTCATAAAAAATTAGAAGTTCTCAGAAAAATACCAAAAATTGGACATAGGCTAATTTCGATATTACGAATCCAAAAATGAAGTACATTTTGAAATATAAAATTTCTATAATTTTAAAAAGTGGTTATTACTATTCATAACGGCTACTTTGATTAGTCGCGGTGTTTTTAGAACTCTAAGTTGCGTACAATTGAAGCTATTGCATTATTGAATGAGAAGCGTATTGTGGAATCTCGGGGTGTTACATTCTCCCCTCCTTCAATAAATTGCGTCCTCGCAATTTTAAATTTTTCTTGTAAAATAAATGTTTGAAAATTGAAAATACCTTTCTGGAAAACCCATATCGGAAATAAGATTAATAAAATTTAGCCTTAATAAGAGGGAAAAGGAAATGAAAAAGTCACCACCCAATTATGATCTCGATTAGGAGAACATTGGTGGAAATTAGAGACATATAATTGGAGGAAAAACGTAAATATTAGTAGGGAGTGATTGAGGTCATCAATCAAAATCAACTGTCAAATTGAGGGCCTCAAAGCCTTCAATCTATGTTGATTTAAAATATCATCAGTTCAACAAGACATAAGGTATTAGGATAACACATTTTTTTGTTTTAATATCCCTTTACTAAAGTTTAAGAATTAATTTATTCATTGAAAAAGAGATAGGTATATATATATTTATGCTTGACAATTAGAGTTTCAACCTTCAACTCATCTTTCACTCAAAAAGATAATAGAACTCAAAAATATTATACTTATCCTAATTGTATAAAGTTCCAAATGTTAACACATACCATTTAGATTGGTAAAATTATATTGTAATAACCAGGGACTTCCTGTAGGCTAGTGGTAGGGAATAAAGGCCTGTCGCACTATGGTTGTGGGTTCGATTCCTACAGCATTGTCCGACGCGACGGGTTATGCCCCACCCTGCAGGTTTTCCTTTTCCTAAAACTATATTATTATAATATTCCAAAAATAATCTTCATAAATTTTTTAACCTTAAACAATACTATCCAAAGATCAACTTAATCCACTCCAACCTTTATAGTTATCCAAAATACCTCTGTCCAGACTTTCTCTAAAAGGTCTCTTAATTCCAAAATTAATTTATCAGATTCCCCAAAAAAAGTAAAGTTTCTCTTATTGTCACATACTAAAAATATAATTACCTTCATCATATTAAAACCTTAATGATAACCAACAAGTACTGCAGTACAATCCTTATATATATATATATCACATTATTCTAATAACCAGAATATAATCCATGAGTCCAAAAGCACCAATACATTAATTATTCTACTTCAACTGTAGTAACAGCATAAGATTGTCCTTGATCCCTTGTCCTTTTCTGAGGTAAGTTTCCCTGACTCTTAGGACATTCATTTGTATAATGCCCCATTTCCCTACAATTGTAGCATTCAACATTGATAGCCTCTTTCTTTCCCTGGCAATCACGCGCCTAGTGACCTTTTCCCCCAAATTTATAACAAACTCCCATTCCTTTTAGGCAAGTACCAGGGTGATTCTTCCCACAATTATCACATAATGGAAAATCCTTCTTTCCCTTTTTCCATTTATCTGTCTCTTGTTCCACCGTTCTCTTCTTCTATTACTTTAATTTCTTGTCATAAGACTTAGAGAATTCCTTTTTTGTCTTGATAGAACACGAGACAATATCTTCGTATGACTAGAAGGTTTGTGAGACTAATGCTCGACGGAGAAATGGTTTTAACCCATCAAAGAAATGATCAATCTTACTCCTTGGGTTACATATATAATCTTCAACATGCCTCGCTAACCTTGTAAAGTTGGCCTCATACTTTGCGACATTCTCATCCTCCTTTTGTCTCAGACTCAAAAATTGTCTTTCCATATCTGCCCGATGGTCACGAGGATAGTATTTTTCTAGGAAAATCTCTTTGAAATCCCTCCATTCCATATTCAATACGTCATCATCTTCCTTTGTGTTTTGAATCAGTGACCACCACTGATTGGCATCTCCAGTGAGGCAGTAAACTACCATGACAACCTTCTCCCTTTCGCTACTCCCCAAGGCATGGAATATTTTCTCTAAGGATTTTATCCATTGCTCAAATACTAATGGATTTGTACCCCCATTAAATGTTGGCGGTTTTTGCCTCATGAAGCGGTCTAACATTGATCCTCCAAATTTGGGATCAGGGTGATCTATACGAGTAAGGATATTATTCATAACTTGAGTGAGTTGTCCCAGTATGGTAATAAGTTTATCATCACTAGTTGTATCTCCAGATCCACAATAATTATATTGAGTAGGAGGGAAATCCCTACACGAAGTTCGCGCATTGATACGGTTTCCATTCCATCCACTAGGCGACATTTCTAAACAATGGCATAAACTAGATTAGTTTATGAATCAAAATACATAATTCCATACTTGTAAAACACTTTACATAAATTGAACTATTTATGGATATAATCCATAATCATAAAAAAGAAATGTTTTCTTTGAGGAAGTATATACTCATAACCCTTCATAGTGGTTTGTAAATAAAATGAGAATTATCCTAAGCATATCCCCCGGGAGTGTCATAACCAAGATTGCAGCAAGGCCCGTTGTCGTGCACCAGTTCCCGTTCGAGTCTAGCTAAAAGCGGTGTTTTCGGGTTTTACCCCTAGGTACATCTGTGCCAGAGCCGCCTCTACCTGCTCGTATCCAGACATGGATGTATTACTCGTAAAACTCACAAAATCTCTACAATACCAAAATTTTAGGAAGTTCTTCTATACTAATCCTCAAAGTTCATCTTAGGTCTACGTGCTCTAATCAGAGTTTGTCTAAATCTAGCTTCCAAGGTTTGTACTAAACCGCCTCTGATACCAACTGTAACACCCCGACCCCAGCTACCCGAAACCAGTGCATTACTTCGTAACATTGGCATGATCACAAAAGATCAAGTCTCGAAAGACCGATTAGTTTAGTAGCCTTGGAAACACTAGATACATTCATAAGTCTTACATTACATCATAAAGTGAAAAACTAATAACAAATTCCTCATAGTCCACACTCATATCCTCTTCTGACTATCCCTGCAGGTCATTCATAAAATAATTCTTCACATCCTAGAAAATATTAAAACATTGAAAGGGGTGAGCTCAGATGCTCAGTAAGGATAACAATATTACGGAAGCTTTCATAAATAAACATAAAAATTTAAGGCAATGTATAACTAAAACAAAAGCCTTTTAAACATGAACTTCAACATAATATGGAAAAAGAAAAATGAGATAATGCCATTCACTTATTCACATGGATATTCTACTGGTCGAATAATCACATGCAATATCAATAACCACTTTCATAATGAGGGAATGTATAATGCCAGACATTCTGAAACATTTTGTCAAGGCCTCGGCCAAGACGTCTAAAATGATTAAGGCCTCGGACAAAACCATAAATCAAATTGGGAAAGGTCCTCGGCCAATTCCACGTCTATTTGTCTCATGAGACCTACCGATGCATCGAGGAGCTATAGCGGGCTCCACCCGTCACTTATTAAGTCCAATACATTCCTCATATGAATAGGTTTAAACATATAATAAACCATAACATAATCGTATCACATAAAACATGCATAAAAGAAACATAACATTTCCACATTTCAATCACAAGATATCAATACAACACATTGATATAATAAAAACTCTTTAAAAACCATTTTCAATACCAAAATAAAATAAATTTAAAACTTTGTATTTATTTTTCATAAAAAAAAGATGGCTTGTAGAGGAAGCGAAAACTCAAATAATGGTCATGACGGTGGAGAAGTCGTTGTCGCCGCATACGTATGAAAAAAACATTCCCTTTTGTCATTTAGTAAAATGCTTCGTATAAAAAAGATTCCTTTTGTATAAACATAAAAGTCAAAGGGGTTTATACACCGTATAAAATAAAGTTGTCTATAAAACCAAATATGCCTCAATGAATGGAGATTGAGACGAAGTCCTTAAAAGATAATTTTTAAAATAAAATAGATCTATTTTGTGTATTCACTATAGGTACACTTAAAGAAAGTAAAAATACAAAATAAGACATAATAATATCATGACATAATTTGAAAGTAGGAGATTAACCCAAAGAATGGAAGTTGGGTTAAGAAATTCCCTTACCTTGTGTCCGACATGACTCAACCGTTCTTTAACCTCCTGAATAATAAACTAGAGTTAATATCTACCTTATTAAGAACCATTTTCAATTTCATTATCCTCTTTATATCACTTATTACCATGTTATGAACATTATGTAATTATTTAAGTTAATAACAGTCGTTTTGTCGACCTTTGGTACTTGAGTCAATAATAAACTTCTTATAATTACAAGTTGTTCATGTGGTGAAATATCCATTATATCCAGAATTATATTCATGATGTATTTATCATATATATCATATATATCCATTATATACATTCATTCATAATATTACGTAACATTTAGAGGTAAGAAATGAAATGCACCGTTCATGGAGACGGAAAGCCGTACGTACGCATGAACGCTACTTTCATTTCTAATTCGTATTTAATGGAATGAAATCATAATTATATAAAGGTATAATATAGTTCCAGTATAATATCATATATAATATCATTTACTCCATCCTTTATACATCCCACATATGGCATTAACGATTCACATCACTTTGAGGGGGCGGTAGTCCGCACTTCCTAAAATGAAATTATCACGTTTACCCATAATGGAAATCATAAAGTATGCCATAAATGAGAAATAAATAAGCATAAGGAAAACATAAAAATAATATATATATCATATATGAAAATAGTGTCATCAAAATGGCCACCATTATAGGTGTTAAAAGAATTTGAGCAATCATCGTTTCGTGAGGCAGTATTTCGCCACCCACAGAAACAATATGTTCTTTAACCATTAGACGAAGGTGTGTGTAAGTGTAAAACAAATCATTATCATAACAACATCCTAGTATATTGTAGATACTGGTGTTGTTACAATAGAAAGGAATGAAAAGAGTTTAAGGGGTTGGAGAAGAAAAATAAAACAAAACAACCTTAGAGAAGACATTACCATAAAAACGGGTAACTCTTTTTGATTTGAGCCAAAGGCTTCCTTGGGAGAAATTATGCCCAAAGTGAGGCTTCTAGGAGTAAGGGAGGTAAGTTTGGAGAGTATTTGGGCAGAGTTTGTCCGAGCCAAATGGCTTTAAAGTGTGAATGAGATGGTAGAGGTGGGGGCCTTTTATAAGAGGAGAGGAGGGGCACTCTTGGAAAGTAAGGAAGGTTTACATTATTATACAATTCATTTCGGATTCTAAAGGTCCCACACTAATATAATTCGAGGCTAAGGTGATAAGGGTTCTAAATATACTCATCCAATAGGTTTTTGACAAGTGTAAGCCTTGGATTTTACATTATCCTTTTATTTTATTTAAATCGTTAAATAATGAGGTCATCACTACATCATCATGATGTCATAAATAATTTAAATTATTTAATGTCTAAAAATTAAAAAAAAAATATGATGTAGGAAATATTTTTAGCTTTCCAATGACTATTTATAGTCAAAAATATGACTTGTATAACCCCATGTAAAAATTGTTTTAGTAAAACATTTCATGTTTGTGTCATTTTTTACTTTAACATTAAATAAAAGGTATTTATGTCATTTTCTAATTAAAGTGGCTCCATGGGGTCCCCAAGTTCACCCATGGATTGTCTTGGTCGGCCATACCTCATCCAATGAGGTTAGGACATGTGTCAAGCTCATCTCATATTATTAAAACATTATGTTTACCTTAAACTACAGTAATTACCTCTAATCGCGATTAAGAACTTAAAAGTTACTATTCACAAAAAAATTATTTTAATCTCATTGAACCACATTTTACTTCTTAATGACAACCATGTATGTCGGATTTTTGAAAATCAAATCACAGAAGTGGTAATATTTCATTTTAACAAAAAATCAGTTATTTAACTACCACTTAGTGGTTTCACTATTCATCAAAAATTGAAGTTTTTCAGAACAATTCCAAAATTTCACCCTAATATATAATTGATATTCCGAATTAAAAAATGATGTCTATTTTAA
This sequence comes from Viscum album, assembly GCA_963277665.1. Classification (NCBI taxonomy): domain Eukaryota; kingdom Viridiplantae; phylum Streptophyta; class Magnoliopsida; order Santalales; family Viscaceae; genus Viscum; species Viscum album. Next base: position 327,593,039 of record OY728156.1, read on the forward strand.
AAAATTCCAAAAATATAAGTTGCATTAATTAATTTTATAATTAATTCCCGCTGTCACAACAAATAGCGTGTTTTTAAGAAACAATTTATATCAAAAGATTGGCAATTGTTTATGTCCAATTTCAATGTTAAATTAATTCTAATGACCACCATTAGATAAAATGGTAAAAATATATTCTAATTATACTTTAAAACCACTAAATAGTATAATTTATCACTATAAATTATTTTTATTAAAAAAGTTGTTTTTAAGTATTTTTCACTATTCATAAAAAATTAGAAGTTCTCAGAAAAATACCAAAAATTCAACATAGGCTAATTTCGATATTATGAATCCAAAAATGAAGTCCATTTTGAAATATAAAATTTATATAATTTTAAAATGTGGTTATTACTATTCATAACGGCTACTTTGATTAGTCGTAGTGTTTTTAGAACTCGAAGTTGCGTACAATGCAAGCTATTGCATTATTGAATGAGAAGCGTATTGTGGAATCTCGGGGTGTTACACCTCGTCACCTAGTTCCCTTGGCTTGTCCGTCTCCACGAGGGGGATATATAGGTGTGGTACAGGGTTTTTGGCGTTGTACCCCCCTTCTCCCGAGAACCTGCCATCTCTTTTCCACCCTCAAGATGAGGCCATCGACCCCTTGCAGTGGTTCACCCATGTAATAAGAGTACTTTGGTCTTGGACCAAGAGTGTCAGATTCCACTTGGTCAAGTTCCTTCCACATTCCAAGCTTCGTGATTCCCTTAATTTGGGCTTTCATCACCTTTCACACCCGGAGGGACCCCCAAGAACGGCATGGATACCCCACCTAAGGTCTCTCTTACCGTTATGGGACAATGCCCCCGAGGGTTTTGGAAAACAAATTGAAACAAATCCCATGTTGCGAATATGGTCAGCGGTCGATGCTCATTTTTTTGTTCCCATTTAAGGCTAATGCGATATAGATACTGCTTTTATGCCACGGTCAACAGTAATCCTATGTCGTCACGCCATCCCCTTCAGGCCTTTAATGTTGGTCGCATGATTCATGTTATGTTCCACCTCATTGTGTCCAGGTGGAATCTCAACACTTTTGGCGCTATCCGTAATTTCACCACTGCATGTCAGTGGGATAAAGCTACAATACGGTGTCGTTCGGGGCTCCCACGGTCCGAGATCTAAGTCCATAAACAAAAGTTTTTATCTACAACTACGTATGGCTTGATTCTCATCCTTATGGGATATGTATGACCACCCAAACATCTCGTCTTCGGGTCCAGCTCATTGGGAGCTAGTCTCTCTCCCCTTTACCTCTTACCTCTATGTAGGCCCCATGGCCTGAGGTCTCCCTCTCAAAAGTGTGTATGGTGTGATGTGGGATCATGTCCATATTCACGTCAGTTATGTTTCATGGAACTGTACACAACCCCCACCTAGCATCGTCTCTGCTACGTCTGTGCTTCATGACGTTAAAATGCATGATTGGTCCTCTCAAACGACCCTAAACTGTGACATCATCATCCTGGCCGCACGACAAAAAACGACACTGCATTGTGATGACCTCATCATAGAGGACATCACGTTGGGTATTGGACACGTTTCATGCCATTTTCAATGCCAATTACGGCTTGATTATTTTGGCGACACCAGGGATTGCTACCCTAGTCCTGTTGCTTCACAAAAAACCACTCACAATAAAGGACAAACAAGATCTATCAAATACCGCTTCTCTTGGTACGAGGGTTAGACCCGCGCGCCCCTTTTATCCTCCTCATAACTCCGTATGGCTTGATTCTCATCCTTATGAGATACGTAGGAGCTCCCAGGCACTTCCCCGTGGGCCCAGCCTAACTTTCGTGTTCGATCCCTTGACTCGAGCACTCCACCACATAACACATGGTAAGTAGGGCTTATGTCCTCATCCGCGTTGGGTTTTGTAACCACTTCACCATGTGTTTCCTGCTCTTCTTACCCATTCATGGTCTGAGTTCTAAGGCCTTAAACTAAGACCCTTTCAAGAACTATGTGTAGCTTGATCAACATCCCCATGGGGTATGTAGGAACACCATTCCACTTTGCTTCAAGCCCAACTCAACATTCGTTTTTGGTCCCTAGACCTAAAACCTCCCCCCGGGAACATGTGGTGCGGGACTATGTCCTCATTCACGTCAGATATTTGAGTTACCCAACCACATGCTTCCTCTATTTCCTCCCATCCATGGTCCAAATTCTATGACCCTAATATAAGATCTCCCTCTGATAAGGGACTTGACTCCCTCTATCTAGTACGTCTCGTTGTCATATTCAGATGTGTTTTGAAAAAGAGTCCGAAGTGTGGAATTTTCATGAAGACATTCTCTCGTTCCATGACCAAGATTTGTGAGCTCGCTATTTGGATCCTCATCCTCTTCCACATCTAAAAGGAACCTCGGATGACTTGGATTCTAGGCTTAAGGGCTCTCCATGCATGTTAGGCCTAAGAGCTCTTCTATCGTTTCAGGCCAACATCCCTACGAATCTCTGACAACATTTTTGACACGGTCCCGTGTTTCGAACATGATCAAGGTTCAACCCTCATTTTTTCGTCCCCATTCCAGGCTAACACGATATGGATGCTGTGTTTCCGCCACGGTCAACAGTTATCCACCATCGTCACGCCGCCACCATTATGATCGTAATTTCGAGCATCATTATTCACACATTTCCACTTCCTCATGCTCAGGTGGAATTCCGACATACTCGACTCTACCTCTTTTCACTTCTAGGTGAGATTCATGGACGGTTTAGCATATTTGGGCTGGTATTTACTAAGCACCCCTTTTCCCTATCATGTCACTTCCTGTATCCGGAAATATCCCCATTACTTATTGTTTCCCACATCGAGCACGAATCACTTGGGCTTAGTAGTTTTGGAGGGATGTGTACTAGCACAATCAGGCTTCTCTTCATCCTACATGGTGTTAAATTTTGCTTCCAGAACTACATGTGGCATGATTCCCATCCTCATGGGATATGTAGGGACACCCTGGTATTTTACCTAGTGTCCAGCCCACAGGAATCATAAAGCATGTTCTTCCCCTTTCCACCCCCCTGGACAAACTCCTCGTAGGGGACCATATAACTATAAATCTACCCTGAACAAGTTCAGGATGCCCCAAGATGACATTGGGAAGCGACATACCAACTTGCCAAAGAGACCCTGTCTGAAAGAAGGAATGATCCATGATCAAACTGATGCGGCCATCTAGCGTACTCCCACCACTGTGGCATTATTTCATGAGTGTTGTATTATGTTTGAACAAACCATCACTCCACATATCACGATTTTTTGCCCCTTTATTTTGATCCCCATTCTCTTTCATGTCTAGATGGACCCCCTAATAGTATGGATGTCTGACCTATGGTTCGCCTGCTGTCCGGGGCCAACGTTCCAAAAACTGGTCAAGTCTGGAGGGACCCCCTAACAGTATGGATACTCGACCTATGGTCTGCCTGCTGTCCTGGGCCAACGTCCTGAAAGACTGATCGATGATATTTGATTTACGCCCCATGTTGTGAACATGGTCAGCGGTCAGCCCTCATTTGTTGTCCCCATGTCAGGCTAATGCAATATCGATGCCGCGTTTCCGCCATGGTCAACAGTTATCATCCATTATCACGCCACCCCATAGTGTTCCGAATATTTGATATCGTGATTCACACTTCCCATTCCCATCTGTTCCGACCAATTTTAGTGCCCTTGGTGTTGCACCGTTCATGCACAAGAGCACGCTGTAAAAACGGAGATTCGGCTATTCTGAGAACATCATTCTCTAGTCAGGTCTCTCCCATTTCTCGGAAATCTGGACCGGTTATCCAATCCTTTGATGCCCAAAGCTTGGTTTTCACTCCTATGTTTGGATGGGGAAATGAGGCAACTATCTCTTTTTTCTCACATGAGGCTCGACCCACGTGAGAATAGGTAATTTTCGCGGGACGTTCTGCAAACATCATAAGGATGAAACAAACCAGTGCAAACAACTGAACTTGTGCATGCTAAAGAATTCAAAAGAATCAAAGCACGAAAGTACGATTAAGGGTTTGTAATCATTAAAGTACCTGTGGTTCAACTCCCACAATGGATGGATTGACCCCGTAAAAAGAGCACTATAGCTCCGCCACCCTTCGACTTGCCGCGTCCAGGAATTGTTGTCGCTGACTCAGCTTCTCCTCCTCCTCAGCAGTGACGGAGCGTAGTTCATCAGCCTCAACTCAGGCTCGCTCTATGCCATCCAGAATGACGGCCATCTCTTAAGATGCCTACCTCATACGCTCTTCCACCTCTATCAGATGGGACTTCAATCGCAAGATCAGCTCAGATTCTGCATTGATAGAGGCTGAGTTCTCAACCGGCAGGATATTTTGGTGTTGCACTTCATTTTCAGACTCCTAGAGCTTTTTGATGTTCGTCGCCTTCCTCTGCTGCCAGCCCACACTGAGACCGCGGTTATACTCCCAGATCTTCTCTTCCATAAGATCCCGAATGAGCATATGAGGGCGCTGGGCATCCACTCCCCCAACACACAATTCACGCTACCGTGAGGGAAGTATGACCATTTCATCCAGCCATAATGCTTGAGGGGTATCGTTGATGAAGCACGTGATCAGCATCCATGATCGGTGGCAGACTATTTTACTGTCCGCTTCATCGGATGTCGTCTCTTCCGAGTTCACACGATTAGTAGGCTCATATGCGGTGTACGCTCAGAAGATGTCTTCCATGGGATCTGCATCTGGTGTGGGATTAGGCACAACATCTGGCGTTGGATCAGACGCAAGGGGACTTGGGTCGACCGGTCGATCCTCATCGTCGGAATCCACCTCAATAACCTCGGGAAAGACCCTTATAGTGGTCCCGCCAATGATAGGGAGTGATGAAGATTGGATATGCAAGGTAACTATCTCCATGATCACCGGCATGCCCCTAGGAGGGATGACACCATACATCCCGACCATCCTTACCGCAGCAGCCCATGACAGTCATCGAACTGTACGTGATAGGGATGGGCATGGACGTCAGTTGGAATAATCTACATAAATGAATTCAGTGGAGAAGACTTACGGAGATTGAAATTCTGGTACTGCTCTTGAGTTGATGCTGACAGGACCCCTAGGCGTGGCCCTCTATATATTTTCGGAAGGTCTGGAGATTCTGGAGGAGCCACCTCAGGTGACCTAGCCCCACCAGACACCGAAATGAACGCAGCCACAAGCATGTGTTCCGAAGGTCCTGCATCGTCACCCACTGAGGGGCGAGAGAGAGGTCTACGTACAAGCTCCTCCTGCACGGTCCAGATGTTGGTAAGAAATCCATGATGACCTGATAACAGACCCCGAGGAAAGAAACTTGGGATGTTACCTCGAGAGTCTCTGCGAAATCGTCATGATCTGAGTCTTGATCGCCGACTTCGCCTTCCTCCAACAGGCTCCCTCCACTAGCCTCGTCTCCCCGATAGGATTCTTCTGAATCTTCCGACAGGGGGAAGCGCCCTATCAGTTCGGTGACAGATAGCTGTGGGGGAACCGTCTGATCCAACAGTACCCTCACCCTGTCTTTCATTGGACATAGGACACCACTGGAATATACGTAGTCCTCCATATCTTCCAGATATTTCTTTGCCTCCACCTGAGACACCGTGAAACCAGCCCGGACAGGGCTTATACCCAGTAAACCATCCAGAGACGGTTCAGGTGTTCCCACATCTCGGGCAGACTGAGGTGTTTCCGGTTGACGTACCAAATGTCTAAGGACTCCCAGAAAATAGCATCCTCTGGCATGTTGATATGGCTCAGCTATTTCCACGGAGCCGTAGTGGATATCATGCGGAATCCCCTCGGTGGACGCCCCTCTGGATGGATCTGCTCTTCCGGGACCACTGGGTCCACTACTGCTATTGGATATGCCGCTGCTGCTTCACCCTCAACTGGTGTAGGTATCGCCACCATGGAAACCCTGCCACAACGTGAGGCCCATGCTGCCCTCCGACCCCGGCCTCAGGATAGGGGAGGCCCGTCGTCACCAACTCCAACAGTTGGCTGCTTCATCATTTCTCCCAGATATGCTGCCTCCCAGCTGGTGGCATACTCCTTCACCAATCCAAAGGTGGCAGTGAACGGAGGAAATTCATTTCCCATTTTCCTGACTTCCCGTGTGAACATGATCCATAATTGCCTCATCACACACGGGTTCTCCTCGTGGCACACTTCCTAGTAGACCTGAAGGGTCAACCGCTGCAGGCACTAGAATTTCCTCGCGAACCGGTGTGGGGTGTACGGCTCGCAGATCAGCTCACGGTCCACCCGTACCACCAAGACATCAACTCAAAATGCCAAAAGATAGGCCTGATTCTCTTCCGTTCCATAAATTTCATCGATGAGTACCCCCATCGGCAATGGGAATGGGTGGAAGTTAAACTCGTCTGCCTTCCGCACCCGATTCAGTAACGTCGGTACAATTAGTTTGTCTGGGAAGCTCCAGGCAGTATTCAGAATGGATGGATGTAAATTTGACCCCGGTGGCAAGATGGGGTTTGGATATTCGTAAACCCCTCTAATGTGTGCCGCGATACACCCATAAAGAAGGTGTAAGAGCCCGCATATCCTCAGTGGCTTCTTGACCTCGCAAACGTGCCACAACATCTTGTAAAATCTGAAGAGCATCAGAATCCCTAGATTGACCCGCCTTCCTGTGGCCATCATGGATTCCATGATAAATGAGCTGGGACGAACCCCCATGTTGGTATCCCTCACTGGTAGGATCCAACCGCAGATAAGGGCCATGATAAATGACGCCAGCCTGGCTATCGGCTGTTGTTCAGTGCTAACACTAAAACCCAAGGTCTTCTATTGGCTATCCTCTAAGAGATGCAAATACGAGTGCTCCTTGCCCCATTGAGCCCCCTTTGGACAAGTTCTAGGCCTCAGGGAATCTCTCGATCTTTTGGGATGTCCAGGAACTGTTAGAACCACTTCTTAAAGTGGACATCTCTCACCGCTTCTTTGCCCTCTCCAGGGACCAGTCACATTAGTGCCAGTACCAACTGAAACATCTGCTCCTGATCCTCCCACACATTCAATACGGGGAGTAACTCATCATAAAAATCCCCCAAGATTGGGACCCCTGAAATCTGATAGACATCCCACAGACTGATGCCAACGTCCCCATGGTGCAGGTGAAAAGTGTTGGCCCAAGACGACAATCTTCTCAACAAATCCAACATATGCTCTTTCGGTTGATAAATGTGAAATTGGGAGGCCAATGCCGCCTCATACAAGCCCACTCACCTCATCTCGGCTCCAAAATCCTCGTATGAGGCCCCTATCCAGTAGGCCCACGCCATACCATTGGTGGGTTTTCCGCCTTGGCGCAAGTCCCACTCATCGTACCACCCCTTCTTCGAATCCCCCAAAGCTGCCTTTAGTATGGTGCGGTACATGGTAGGGGATGTCTCCGGTTGCATGGGATTCCCATCAATGTTGATCAGGTGGTTGTACAGGCAGTCGGTGGTGACAGGCATGAAGTCCTCCTACACATGACCATTAGCCGCCCTGAACCATTAACGTTGGCATCGGGTGCTCCTGAACTATTAAGCTTGTTCATCCCTGCTTGCCTCAGGAATGAAGACGTCATCCCTCAGCCTAAAGCCATACAAGGGAAGATTCTTGCACATCAGATAGTTCTTTTGGATCTCTGATAACATTTATGTTAATGAGTTATGGTCCGAGTGGCTTCGGACTAGCTCCCCCCGGCCAAGACAGTTGGCCATCTCATCCCTCTAGGCGGCGTCCACAAGCACCCCCTGGGTAGCTTCTTGATGGGTCATTTGTTTTTAAAGGCTTTGGAAATTTTATAGCTTGGTTCATGAAGTCGGTCATGGAACTCCTTCATGAAACTGAATCGTAGAGCCAGGCCTCAGCCGGCAAGTACACATTCTCTTGGCGCTGTCGTGGAGTCAGAGACTCGAGGTTCACTGCAAAGCCTGATTCGTGGAGAGCAGACACAGAGTACACGATGCATCGCAAATCTAGAGCGCCAAAGGACAAAGTCGCGGAGAAGGGAAAAGAAGAAAGAGAGGTCATCAACCTATTTATAGGCGGAAGCCCTCGAAGCTTCGCAGCGCGGCCCGCCCGTGCGGAGCTTCATGGCGCGTCCAGACCGGGCAGCCCCCATCCGCCTCACGCGCCCTCTTCAAGATTCAGAACCACGAACTGCAGATAAATTTTGGCAATTTCTCTCAGACTTCGACCCTTTATCCCTCCGCGGCTCCAAGTCTGAGGGGGGGAATTGTTTGGCGCCAAAGTATTCAAAGAAAGGAGAGAAGAAAAATAGTCCCCGTGCTCTGCCTCGCGAAGCCCCGAGGCGGAGCACCCCCAAGCACCGTGGCCGCCGCGAGGCACTTGAGGCGGTATCTCTCTGTGAATGCCCCTAACGTTTACGAACCCATCGTGAAGCAGAGGAGGTGGTACCTCTCTGCGAATGCCCCTTACGTTCACGAACCCGCCACGAAGTAGATGAGTTGGTACCTCTCTGTGAACCCCGTTGACGTTCGCGACCTGCCGTGAAGCAACCGGCACCCCCTTCACGCCACGTGAGTTCTACTACGTGGCGCCTCTTGGCTATAAATACCAAGCTCTCCCTGTTCTCTACAGATAGACAATCCGACCTTTCAGATTCTCATCTTCCAAACTTCAAAGCACTCTTTGCTCTGGGAATAATGAGCTCCCGAGGTATTTTTTCTTCGTGAGAGGCCTCTACCTTGTCTCGTTTTGAGCCCCTTTTCCGAGATGGATGTCCTTCACGAAGCCTAAGGGAATTCGTTAAGAAAGGGGATCTCCAAGGGTAACTGGGTAGTCATGGAGAATTTATGCTTCCCGAAACACCCACCCTGTACACGTGATCCACATGCCAAGGTAGGATCACTGTACATCGCGAAGAACACTGCCTCACGACACCTTTCTTCGCGAGGCACCTATGCTTCGTGAGGCAGTGCTCCGCGAACACCCTTCCACTTCACAAAGAACCTCTCGCTTGCACCTCTTCCCCATTATAAGGCTAAGGCACCCCACATCGTGAAGCACACCCCTTTGGATTCTCCCTCTACTACGTAGAGCAACCGAGCTCCGCAAGGCCCCTGCCTGCGGACCCCTATGCTTGGCAATTCCTTCTCACGTGTGACCCTCCATGTTTTCACACTGTGATTTCAAAGTCCCCTGGATGATACCACCTTTGGTGTTGTATTTCTTAATGCTTCTTCACATAGGCACGCTAATGGATATTGTTTCTTCGCATAGCCATGCTAACGTGGACCCCTCGATGGTTCACTCTACGACCCCCTTCTACACGGAAATTCTGATGCCTTACCTTCCCCAAGGGGAAGAGGGTACCGTTCATGTATGTCCTTGGGTTGCAGAGTAAACCTATCTCGTCCGAGCTGCAGGACGTTAAACTTCCAAGAACCTAATCCTCAACACATGATGTAAAACTGTGATCTGGCCCCGTGCCTCACACGCAGGCCCCCCAGCTCAGACATTGTTTACACCCACCAGTCTCCATGGAGATGGGATCAACTCACACAGGGGATTATATCCTCCTTATCGAAGTGGAGTTTGTCTGCAGGAAAGTGAAACCTCCTTGGTGTAAGCCCCTAGTTCTTCTTACGGATGGTATCACCCATGCACCTCAATACATCCCCACCGCCAGGGCCAGTGGAGGGTGTGATTGAGAACGAGGAACCTCCTTTCTTTGGTCCCAAATCCCCTCTCTGTAACATACTAGGTAAATAAAGAATATTAAATTTTTATATTTATTAATATTTTTGAATAAAATATTAATCTTACTTTAAAGGGAATTCTATGTTAAATGGCGTACCAAATACGCAACAATGAGTTTCTTTGAAATCTTACCTCACACACTGATAATATAATAATATTATTTTAAATGGTAGTTAATACCTAGCCACTGTAATGGCAGGAATGAATAGAACTAACTACCAAATGATTATATATGCTAGTCATATATTTTTACATTTATCCAAATAAATTTTAAAGGCTTAAAATGAAAATGAATCCAATTTTAAGAATAAATACTCTAATATTTTTTAAAGACTGTTTTACCGCCTTTTGATGGTGAACCTTTTTTAAATCCAACTTTTGACAATTTTATAAGATCTATTTTTCAAAATAAACTTATTATTTAGAATTGGGATATTGAAATTTACTTTGGATTAATTTTTGTTATTTTTTTGACAATGTTCATTTTTTAATGATGAATGAAAAATACTGCATTTTACTTCAAAGTAGCATTTTCAGCTAATTTAATTATATGGATAGATTATCTTTTTAATTCGTTTTAAAGTGTAAATAGAATATATTTTAACCATTTAATTCAATTGTGATCATTGGGATTAATTTCACTTTGAAATTGGACATAAACACATGTCAAACTCATGATAGAAATTGGTTATAAAAAACCCGCTATTGGTTTTGACAACGGGAATTATGTTTAAATTAATTATTGAAATTTCTGTGTTTGTAATTTGGTAAAATGGATTACATATTTGGAATCAGAAGGTCCAAATTATGTAATTAAGACTCTTTTGTTTTTGGACATTATGAATAGTAACGACGGTAATTGTCTTTAATTGTCGTGTTTAATTAGTAACCAGGTAGTTAAGGGTAATAAATGTATATCATAAAAATATAAAATGACCCCAACATGTGTACTAATGCTACTGGTGGTATCTTGTCCTACCATCGGATTCCTTGTGCCAACCTTGGGACCCCATGAAATCACTTTAGTGTGATAGTGACCCTTTAATCATATTTTTTAAGGAAAATGTAACCAAAATATGCAACACCTAAGTAAAACGATTTTATTTTTGTCTAAATAAAATATATATTGGACTATAAATAGTAATTGGGAAGATAAAAAGATTTCCTAAATCATAGTAATTTTTATATAATTTTTAGAAATTATATAAATTAATTTATTTATGACACCATGATGATGCAGGGATTACCTCATTAATGAACGATTGAAACAAAATGAAAAGATAATATAAAATATAAGACTTACACTTGTAAAAAATATATTGGATGGGTGAATTTATAACCCTTATCACCATATTCTTGAAATATATAATTTTTGGACCTTTAATATCCTAAAAATCATTTTATAATAATGTATCTTTTCACGACATTCCAAGAGTGCCCCTCCTCTATCTTATAAAAGGTCCCACCTCTACCACCTTACCCACACCTCTCAAGCCATTGGCTAAACCAAAATATTCTAATTTAATCTCTCAAAATCACTATTCTCATCATATAATCCATACCTTAGGCATAAATCTATTCAAGAAACCCTTTTGGTTCAAACCAAGAGGAGTTACTTGATTTAAATGTAATGTCTTCTCTTATGTTCTTTTGTTTAATTTTGTTTCTCCAACCCCCTAAACTATTTTTATTCCTTTATTTTGTAACAAAACCAGTATAATAAATATTCTAGGATGTTTTTATGAGAAGTATTATACCTACACTTACACACACTTCCGTCTAATGGTTAATGAACATACTATTTCTTTGGATGGCGGATTACTGCCCCACGAAACGATGATTGTCCAATATTCTTTTAACACCTTTAATAGTGGACATTAAGTTGTCACTATATTTATATATGATATATATTATGTTTATGATTTCTTAATTCTTATTTATTTTTCATTTATCGAATACCTTTATGATTTCCATTATGTATAAAGGCGATAATTTCATTTTTGGATGTGCGGACTACCACCCCCTCAAAGTGATTTGAATCGTTAACGCCATATGTGGGACATGTAAAGGATGGAGTTAACAATATTATATATGATATTATAATGTATTTTTATTGTACCTTTATATCATTATGATTCCATTCCATTGAATATGAAAAAGAAATGAAGGTAGCGTTCATGTGTACGTACTGCTTACCGTCTCCATGAACGGTGCATTTCATTTATTACCTCAAAATTTTATGTAATATTATAAATGAATTTATATAATGGATATATATGATATATATGATATCTAAATCATGAATATATTTCTTGAGATTATGGATATTTTACCACATGAACAACTTGTAATTATAAGTTGTTTATTTTTGACTCAAGTACCAATGATCGACAAAACGACCATTATTAACTTAAATAATTACATGATGTCCATAAAATGTTAATAAATTATATAAAAGGAATAATGAACTTAAACAAGGTTCTTAATAAATTATAAATTAACTCTAGTTTATTATTCATGAGATTAAAGAATTATCAAGTCAAGTCCGACACGAGGTAAGAGATCTGACCTCTCTCTTTCTTTTCAAGTAATCTCTTTTATGTCATTTATTTTATTATCCATGTTCTTATGTTGGAGGATGTTATTTTATATTAACCATAATTTAATTTTTATTTTCAAATGATGAGAGACCCCCTATTACTCTCATGAATTCATTTTCAAAATTTTTAAGTGGCGCCGTTATGCTGCTGAGTTTTCGTAAGGGATTTTTCATCTCACTTTTATTCCCGTGAGATCTATGCTGAATTTGCCACTATTTACTTTGTGTGGTATATGTAATGTCCATTATTATACTATTTATGTAAAATAATTTAATTTATGGGTATTTACATCTTCATTGTATGACCCTTCTTCCATGGGGTGTACGTTTCGAAAGTTACCCAAATCAGTAAAGGAACCTTTCACCCTCCTCATTTTGAAAGACTTCTTTTTGTTTGGTCTTTTAATCTTATTATGATGGGATATGTTCTTATATATACTTATTTCTATAAATATAATGTCCAAGTGATGAGATACCCCTTTCTATCTCTCATCATCTCATTTAATGAATTCTAAAGTGACGTCGTTAGGCTATCGAATTTATGTAAGGGAACTTCTTAACCCACTATCAATTATTTGGGTTAAACCTCTAGTTCTTGATTTTATTATCACAATATTATGTGTGGAATATCTATGTTTTAATTTACAAAAAAACTTTGTGTGTAAATACTATTTCTATACATAATCATCTCATTGATAAATTCATACTTTATTTATATGAACTTGTATGGGAAATCATAACTCAATCTCGTTTCATTGAGTGAAATATCTATTCCATTCATTTTGTTTTTCCAAGAGTATGTGTGAATGAACCATTATTGTTTTACACTTGATATCCACTTATATTGGGTGTATTTTTTCTTTTGACACATAATTATGTCATTGATTTATCCTTGCACTAATGACATGATCTTTTAATGGGATTACGTCTCAATTTCTCTTCCTTGAGACACTTCTTGATGATATGCACTTTTATTCTTTTTAAGGTGTATATACAGCCCCTTTGACATTCCATATCCATATTATGTCTATACTCAGGTCATTTAAAAGTTTCAAAAGTTGTCTTCTTTCATGTGGCTTATAATTTAAATGTTCAAAATGGAAAAGGACCCTTTTATTACAACATTGTTTTAAATGGTTTTAAATATTTATTCTTGAAATCATTTATCATCCATGTCCCTGTTTTAAAAATTGTTTTAAGGATTTATTTATATGGACATGAATGCTTGAAAACCTTTTCAAAAGTTCTTAAGTAGTATGGGACACATTTATTCTAAAATTTCTTTTAAATGACTTCTTTTAAAATTTTCAAATTATAAAGGGATATTTCTCTCATAAAGTTTTAATGATTTTAGTAGATGTTTTTATTTATGTTTATATCATGATGTGATCTATTGTGATTGAAATGTGGATATTTTATGCTTCTTTTATTCATATTTTAAGTGTTATGATTATGTTATGGTTCTTGGGAAATGTTTATGAAATTGGGTGGTTCCGTGATAATCTAAGGGCGGGTGAGTCCGAGATAGTTCTCCATTGCATTGGGTAACGCGAAGTGGTTAAACGCTAAGGTTTCTCCGAAGAGATTTAGGGAATCTACTATGATGGGTATTCCGAACGTAACCATGAGGGTTACTCCCTACTTAATAATGTTATGAATGCCTCAAGTTACCTTTATGTCTTATGATATCTATGAGTTATTCATAAATATTATGATTTCATGAGGTATGTCAAAGTGATTATGTTTCATGAGTAAAGTATGATTTCATTAATTCTTATGTATACATGGACTAGTGTTTTCATTATGTATTTTTAAATCCCTTACTGAGCCTTTTATGCTCATCCCAAGTTTTTGAAATGTTTTCCATAGGACTTAAAGGTGAATAGGGTCAAGGATGGGATCATGGAAAGACATGCTATCTAAAACATAGAACTAGACATGTTTCTTTTTAAGAGTTTTTATTTTATGGAAACTATGTAGAAGTGTATACTTTGTAATATTTTGAGATGTAATACTTATGTCCTAATTCTCTAAAACCCTAAACCTAAAAAGATCATCAATGTGAATTTTTCATTTAATTCAATATTTAGTAATGTTTTAAGGTTGGGTCCTTATAGTTGGTATCAATGGTCGGTTTAGACATCTTTAGGGATTAGGAGTTTTCGATAAACACGTTATTAGTCCCTATGTTTATTATCTTAGGTAAATCCTTGTTTTGTAACTTTTTCAAATCAAGGAAATGGAATGAGGAGGAACTCAAACGACAATCCAATCTCTTCCTGGTGACTTTCTTGCAATAATTATTGCAAATTCATGTTCAGATGATTGTGAAACTTTTTCTAGAATACAACTCACTTGCAAGCAGTTGTTTGAGATATCAACCACGTCCACTATACCTTGTTATCATCGTGGATCATGGTTTGTATTTAGACAAATAACATTTTCACAATATTCACATATTTTCAAGAAAGGTAGATATTATCAAAGCATTTTCAAATATTTTACCTTATCACAAGATTTTGAAGCATATTATGATTTTTAAGAAGGTGCTGAAGAAGGAGACCGTTGTGAAACCTATTTATATTTGCTTTTAAAATATAGTCTCTCAGCACATACCTATGTTATTTTAAAAGGACCATTAATTGAAAGTTTCAACTCAAATTTGGTTAGACTATTTTATAGAAATTAAGTCTTATCAGATGTTTTGAAATTATATGACAAACATGATTATTTTCAAAAATTGTTTTTCTATGAACACCCATATGAACCATGTTGTACAATGTGTATTTGGATGGAGGAAGAAAATTATTCTGAAGGATCTCTAAGTCATTGTTGTGGTGAATGGACCTTCTACCTACTTGAAAAAGATGACGATGAAACTATATGGACACCATGATCATGGTATGATGTTCTTCTTTCTTGGGGATCATTTTATGTTATCTTATGATGGTGAAATAAGACTTCAAGAAATAAGATGTTGAGATCATAATGAATTTGGATGAAAATGAGAGGTATAAGGAAACCATTGAGGTTAAAACATGTTAGGGTTATTTTTGAGATTTATAAAAAGGAACCCCCAATAGATGGGTGACAACCCATCGCGTCCGGCAATGCCACATGAATCGAACCCACAACCGAAGGGCGACAGGGGCACATGGACTACTAGTAGCCTGCGTGAAGTCCCTGGTTAGTATAACTAATTTATTTTAGTTAGATGATCTTATGAATTAGGAATAAGATGATATTGGGTTATATATGGAAATTATTAGCCTATCATGGGGGATATGTTATTAGGTTAATTACTTTTCAATCTGAGACTTTAAGAGCAACTGATGTTATTTGGAGATAAATGTTAATATTTACCTTGGAAGACTATGTTATTAGATCCTTCAAAGATTGGGGTTTCAGTCTTAGCGTGGTTTAATTTGAATTATTTTGTGGACAATTGTTTATCGAATGGTCTTTGTTGAACTTTGGGTTTTTGTTGGACAAATTTTGGAGATTAAGAATGGATTTTTTTATAACGGATTATCCGTTTTGGGGATTATCTGATCTTGTACTAACCTTTTTGGTTTTGTTTTTGGTTAAGGTCTAAAGACATGGGAAATATATAGTTCTCTTTTGTGGATTAGGTGATTCTAAAGTAGTTGATTATAGTACTCTTAATGTGAGAAATTCTTCCTAAATACTCATCTTTTGGAGAAAATATGAGTTTGTGTAAGAAATCTAGTAAAAGATGAAAATAAACATGACAAGTAAGTATGTTTCCTTATGTTTTAATTAAGCTCATAAATAAATTCCTCAATGAAAAGTAACTAATTTTTTTTTTCTGTTAATTTTTTCTACCAGGGAATCACATACTGTTTAACCCATCACAAGTTTGTGATTTTCTGGTGGTTAACTTTCTCCTAAACATGTTCTCTATCACTCTTCATCAGAACATGACCCTTAGTTTTCTCTTCCATGTCCATGTTTTCCTACATGTAATCCTAGTATGGGTTAACTCAGGTGACCTTTATACTTCTCTCTTTTAAATTTAATGTGATATTTTTACTGACTCTTGTTCTGATGTGGTACTTTCAATGATGTTTCGAAGCCCAATTATAAAATGGCGAGGACGCAATTCCCAAAAAGGGGGGAAGGATGTAACATCACAGGTAAATAAAGAATATTACATTTTCATATTTATTAATATTTGTGAATAAAATATTAATATAACTTTAAAGGGAATTCTATGTTAAATGCCATACCCAATACGCAACAATGAGTTTCTTTGAAATCTTACCTCGCACACTGATAATATAATAATATTATTTTAAATGGTAGTTAACGCCTAGCCATTGTAATGGTAGGAATGAATAGAACTAAATATCAAATAATTATATATTCTTGTCAAATATTTTTACATTTATCAAAATAATTGTTAAAGGCTTAAAATGAAAATGAATCCAATTTTAAGAATAAATACTCTAATCTTTTTAAAACATTGTTTTACCGCCTTTTTGTGGTGAACCATTTTTAAATCCAACTTTTGACTATTTTAAAAGATCTATTTGTCAAAATAAAATTATTATTTAGAATTGGTATATTTAAATTTACTTTGGATAAATTTTTGGTATTTTTCTGACAATGTTCATTTTTTAATGAATAGTGAAAAATACTTATTTTACTTCAAAACTGATTTTTCATCTAATTTAATTATATGGATAGATTATCTTTTTAATTTTTTCTAAAGATTAAAAAGAATATATTTTTACCATTTAGTCCAATGGTGGTCATTTTTATTAATTTCACTTTGAAATTGGACATAAACAATTGTCAAACTTTTGATAGAAATTGTTTCTAAAAAACCCGCTATTGGTTTTGACAATGAGAATTATTTTTAAATTAATTATTTCAATTTTTGTTATTGTAATTTGGTAAACTGGATTCCATATTTGGAATTATAAGTTCCAAATTATGTAATTAATACTCTTTTTTTTGGACTTTATGTACAGAAACGATGGTAATTGTCTTTAATTATCGTGTTTAATTAGTAACCGGGTAGTTAAGGGAAATAAAATAACATCATAAAAATATAAAATGACCCCAACATGTGTCTTAATGATACTGTTGGTATCATGGCCGACCATGGGATTCCTTTTTCCACCCTTGGGACCCCATAAAATCACTTTAGTGTGATCGTGACCCTGTTATCATATTTTTTTAAGAAAGGAAAATGTAACCAAAGTATGTAACACCTAAGTAAAATGATTTTAATTTTGTCTAAATAAACGATATCTTGGAATATAAATAGTCATTTGAAAGATAAAAAGATTTCCTACATCACAGTGTGTTTCTTATAATTTATAGACATTAAATAAAATAATTTATTTAGGACACCATGATGATGCAGCGATTACCTCATTAATGAACGATTTATATAAAATGAAAAGATAATGTAAAATATAAGACTTAAACTTGTCCAAAACCAATTGTATGGGTGTATTTAGAACCCTTATCGCCTTATGCTTGAAATATATAATTTTTGGACTT
Source organism: Viscum album (assembly GCA_963277665.1). NCBI lineage: Eukaryota > Viridiplantae > Streptophyta > Magnoliopsida > Santalales > Viscaceae > Viscum > Viscum album. Next base: position 327,610,971 of record OY728156.1, read on the forward strand.
TTAATATCCAAAAAATCATTTTATAATAAATAATCTTTTCATGACTTTCAAAGAGTGACCCTCCTCCCTCTTATAGAAGGCCCCCACCTCTACCACCTTACACACACCTCCCAAGCCATTGGCTTGGGAAACCTATGCTAATTTCATCTCTACACATCCCTCTATTCATCATAGAAGCCTTACCTTAGGCAGAAATATCTTCAAGAAACCCTTTTGGTTCAATCCAAGAGGAGTTACCTGATTTAAAGGTAATGTCTTCTCTTATGTTCTTTTGTTTAATTTTTCTTCTCCAACCACCTAAACTCTTTTTTTTAATTTATTTTGTAACAACACCAGTATCATAAATATAATATGATGTTTTTATGAGAAGTATTAGACCTACACTTACACACACCTCCGTCTAATGGTTAAAGACCATACTGTTTCTGTGGATGGCAGATTGCTGCCTCACGAAACGGTGATTGTTCAATATTCTTTTAACACCTTTCATGGTGGCCATTAAGATGTCACTATATTTATATATGATATATATTATGTTTATGTTTTCCTAATTCTTTTGTATTTTTCATTTATGGCATACCTTTATGATTTCCATTATGGATAAACGCGATAATTTCATTTTTTTGGAAGTCCGGACTACTACCCCCTCAAAGTGATTTGAATCGTTAACGCTATATGTGGGACATGTAAAGGATGGAGTTAAAAATATTATATATTATATTATACTGGAATTATAATTTACCTTTATATCATTACGATTCCATTCCATTGAATATGAAATAGAAATTAAAGTAGCGTTCATGCGTACGTACGGCTTACCGTCTCCATGAATGGTGCATTTCATTTCTTACCTCTAAATTTTATGTAATATTATAAATGAATTTTTATACTGGATATATATGATATATATGATATAAATGATATCTAAATCATGAATATATTTACGTATATTCTGTATATTTTACCACATGAACAACTTGTAATTATAATAAATTTATTTTTGACTCATGTACCAATGATCGACAAAACGACTGTTATTAACTTAAATAATTACATGACATTCACAAAATGGTAATAAATTATATAAAATGAATAATAAACTTATATAAGGTTCTTAAGAAATTATAAATTAACTCGAGTTTATTATTTCAGAGATTAAAGAATGATCGAGTCAAGTCGGACACGAGGTAAGGGATCTGACCTCTCTATTTCTTTTCAAGTAATCTCTTTTATGTCATTTCTTTTATGCTCCATGTTATTATGTTGGAGGACGTTATTTTATATACACAGTACTGTAATTTTTATTTTCATATTATGAGATATCCCCTCTTACTCTCATCAATTTATTTTAAAAAAATTTAAGTGGCATTGTTAGGCTGCCGAGTTTTCGTAAGAGATTTTTCCTCTCACTTTTATTCCCGTGAGATCTATGCTACATTTCCCACTATTTACTTTGAGTGGTATATGTACTGTCCATTATTCTACTATTTATGTAATATAATTTAATTTATGGGTATTTACATCTTTATTTTATTACCCTTCTTCCATGGGGTGCATGTTTCAAAAGTTACCCAAATCGGTAAGGGAACCTTTCACCCTCCTCATTTTAAAAGACTTCTTTTTTGTTTGGTATTTTAATATTATTTTGATTGGATATGTTCTTATATATCCACATTTCTATAAATGTTATGTCCAAGTGAGGATTTACCCCTTTTTATCTCTCATCATCTCATTTTATTAATTCTAATGTGACGCCACTAGGCTGTCGAATTTCTGTAAGGGAACTTCTTAATCCACTTTCAATTCTTTGGGTTAAATCTCTACTTATTGATTTTATTATGCCATGATTATGTGTGGCATATATATGTTGTAATTTCCACAAACATTTTTGTGGACATACTTTTTATACACATATTCATTTCATTGATAAATTCTTACTTCATTTATACGAACTTGTATGGGAAATAATAACTCAATTTCATTTCATTGAGTTAAATATCTATGTCATTGGTTTTGTTTTGTCAAGAGTGTGTTTGAATTACCCATGATAGTTTTACACTTGATATCCACTTATATTGGGTGTATTTTTAATTTTCATACATAATTATGTCATTTATTTATCTTTTCATTAATGACATGGTCTTTCAATGGGATTACGTCTCAACTTCTCTTCCTTGTGACACTTCTTGATGATATGCACTATTATTATTTTTAAAGTGTATATACAGCCCCTTTGACATTCCATATCCATATTATGTCTATACTTAAGTCATTTAAAATTTTCGAAAGTGGTCTAGTTTCATGTGGCTTATAATTTAAATTTTCAAAATGGAAAAGGACTCTTTTATTACAATATTGTATTAAATGGTTTTAAATATTTATTCTTTTAAACATTTATCATCCATGTCCATGTTTTAAAAATTGTTTTAAGGATTTATTTATATGGACATGAATCTTTGAAAACCTTTTAATAAGTTTCAAAGTGGTGTGGGACACTTTGATTCTAAAATCTCTTTTAAATGTCTTCTTTTAATATTTTCAAAGTATAAAGGGATATTTCTCACACAGAGTTTTAATGATTTTAGTAGATGTTTTTATTTATGTTAATATCATGATGTGATCTATTGTGATTGAAATGTGGAAATTTAATGTTTCTTTTATTCATGTTTTAAGTGTTATGATTATGTTATAGTTTTTGGGCAATGTTTATGAAATCAGGTGGTTCCGTGATAAACTAAGGGCGGGTGAGCCCGAGATAGCTCTCCAATGAATTGGTTAACACGAAGGGGTTAAATGCTAAGGTTTCTCTGAATAGATTTAGGGAATATACTGTGATGGGTAATCCAAACGTAACCATGAGGGTTACTCCCTACATAATAATTTTATGAATTCCTCAAGTTACATTTATGTATTATGATTTCTATGATTTATTCATAAATCTTATGATTTCGTGAGGTATGTTCAAGTGATAATGTTTTATGAGTAAAGTATGATTTCATTAATTCTTATGTATAAATGGACTAGTGTATTCTTTCCTTATTTTTATATCCCTTACTGAGACTTTTATTCTTATCCCATGTTTTTGAAATGTTTTCCACAGGACTTAAAGGTCAATAGGGTTAAGGATGTGATCAAGGAAAGAAATTCTCTCTAAAACATGGAACTAGACATGTTTCATTTTAAGAGTTTTTATTTTATGGAAACTAAGTAGAAGTGTCTTCTTTGTAATCTTGTGATACGTATTAGTTATGTCCTAATTCTCTAAAACTCTAAACCTGAAATGATCCTCAATGTGAATTATTCATTTAATGCAAGATTAAGTAATGTTTTAAGACTGGGTTCTTATACTCTCCCTCTGTGCTTTGTCGCATTCGGGCCTCCATCCTGGTGTAACTCCCGACACCATGGGTCGCTCAACCCGTAATCCCCTATTCGCTTCTCACGGACTGACCCTTCGCGACGTGATCGTTAGGTCTCTGCTGCCTCTTGTTTCTCACACCAAGAACGACTCACGTGGGCTTAGAGTAAGCACTGACCATGAAAATGCCCTCGTCTAGCATGACGTTAAACTGTATACCCTCATCCTACATGAAGTTAAGCTGTATTCCCTCATCCACCGTGATGTTAAACTGTATTCCCCCGTCTAGCATGAGGTTAAACTGTATGCCCTCATCCAACATGACGTTAATCTGTATGCCCCCATCTAGCATGACGTTAAAATGTATGCCCCCATCCATCATGAAGTTAAACTGTATGATATCCTTCATGACAATAAATTGTAAATCCATATGAACTACGGGGTCTTTGATCCATGTCTAGTCATGGTACGTAGGAAGCCTTCATAAGGTTCAAGCCCACCACCCATCATTTCTTCATGTCAGGTTCCACCCTCATCCCACTTGACGTTAAAATACATTCTAGTCTAGCGGTAAAGTCATTGTGACTATCCTGAACTACAGGGACATTGATCCATGTCAAGGCATGGTATGTAGGAAGCCTCATGAGGTTCAAACCCACCACTCATTGGTTGTCCCGACCTCCTTCACGTCGGTTCACCAAATTCCACCATGGGCCGCCTCAGAGCGTAAGCCCCAAACACCCCATCCTGCATGACGTTAAACTGCACACCCAAACTATGAGGACTTTGATCTATGTCAAGGCATGGTATTTATGAAGCCCCCCATAGGTTCAAGCCCCATCACCCATCAGCCCAAGGACCTTCTTCACGTCGGTTTGCTGATACCCACATCCCTCCAGAACTACATGGACTTTCATCCATGTCAAGGCATGGTATGTATGAAGCCTTCCTGATGCTCAAGCCCACCATCCACCTCGGGCAAGGTCCTTATTCACATCAGTTCGCTGACACACCCCTGTCTCGCATGGCGTTCAACTGCATCCCAATCCAGCGGTAAGCCGTTGTGACCCTTCCATCCAGTTGTTTTGATAGCCCTTCATGTCAGTTCAACAGCCCCTCATCCCGAACTGCGTGGACTTTGATCCATGTCACGGCATGGTAAATAGGAAGCCTCAAAAGGTTCATGCCCATCATCCATCAGACCAAGGTCCTCCTTCATGTCGGTTCACCGACGTCCCATCTGAACTATGTGGTCTTTGATCCATGTAAAGGCATGGTACACAGGAAGCCTCCCTGAATTTCAAGCTCACCACCCAGTCGTTCATACCTCATTCACGTCGGTTCACCCACCACTTGGGAATCCTAGAGTGTAAGCCCCACAAATCCATCCTAAACTTTATGGACTTTGATCCATGTCAAGTTATGGTATGTATGATGCCTCACTGAGGTTCAAGACCACCACCCATTGGTCGCTCCGACCCCCTTCACATCGTTTCTCACCAACAGAACTACGTGTACATTGATTCCCTGCCACAGGGATACATAGGAAGTCTCTTCGAGACTCAAGAACGTCACCACTGTCATCTCCACGAAGACTCAATTTCATTCCCCCTCCATTCCGTGTAGCTTTCCATCACCCATCCTGATTTTTGTCTAGGCCGCCACATCCCGATGTGATCATGCAACCCCATTCCCCTCCACAGCATTCGGGAAGCCACCCACGGGCTGGATCCGATATCGGTGTTCCCTCAAGCGGGTTCCTCAATCTGATTCACACTCATCGTTGTTATGATTCGTCTGATTCAACTCCATTGGACGTTAAACTTGTGGCATACCCTGTGTTAAACTTGGGAAGATAAGGAAAACCTCAGATACATTCCCATGACATATGATTCCCTGCACTCGTTGTGGGATGCCTCAGGCTTCCGTGCCCTCGAGAAGCCCTATAGTAAGGAACAAATGACAGACACACCAATTCCCCAGCGCTCAGAAGTGTTAATGATGCATTGACGTTACTACTGCCCCAACTGAAGGTTGCTGCCCTGACCAGACCCTATGGAATATCTTGACAGAAGCAGTGTAATTAACCGGCATCCATGGAAACATGGAACTACGTAGAGTTTAATGAAAAAAGTATTAAATCTATGAGGGAGACCCTAACTATGTGATGAGTTCTGAGGAGTAATCCACGGAAAGAAGAACTAAAATCCCATCATCCCGTTTTGATCAAGGAGAAGACATCCCTGAACGAGGAACGAATGTCGCCCACCTTTGGAAAGTGGGAATGCGGGGCAACAAAAGCTGCGCCTGTCGCGCCCCAAGCAGAAAGACGTGCGCGCCCCAGGGAAAGCATCATAAGTAGTATCCAAGAGTGCAGTAAGGCCCATTTTCGTGCACCAGTTCCCATTCGAGTCTAGCTCAAAGTGGTGTATTCGGGTTATACTCCTAGGTAAAGCTGTGCCAGAGTTGCCTCTACCTGCTAATATCAAGACAAGGATGTATTGCTCAGAAAACACACAAAATCTCTACAATACCAAAATTCTAGGAATTTCTTCTACACTAATCCTCAAAGTCCATCTTTGGTCTTTGTGCTCTAATCAGATTTTATCTAAATCTATCTTCTAAGGTTTGTAGTAAACTATCTCTGATAGTACCTTTAACTCCCCCACCATAGTTACCCAGAGTGTGTGCATTGTTACATAATGTTGGCATTATCACCAAAGATCAAGTCTCGAAAGACCGATTAGTTTAGTAGTCTTAGAAACACTATATATATTCATAAGTCTTACATTACATCATAAAGTAAAAACAACTACAAAAACTTCTTATCTTTATATCCCCTCATACTATCCCTTAAAGTTATTCATAAAATACTTCTTCAGATCTTGGGAAAAATAAAACATTGAAAGGGGTGAGCTCAGATGCTCATTAAGGATAAAAATATATGAGAAACTTTCATAAATAAGCATAAACATTTACGTCAATGTTTAACTAAAACAAGAGCCTTTTAAACTTTAACTTCACCATAATATAGACAAAATAAAATAAAATAATTCTATTTACATATTCACATTGATATTATAATAGTCAAATAATCACATGCAATATCAATAACCACATTAATAATGATAGAATGCATAATGCCAGACTATCATAACCACATAGTAAATGCCTTGTGCCAAGACTAAAAATATGATTTTGTCAAGGCCTTGGCCCAAGACACTAGTTTGTCTAATGAGACCTACCGATGAATAGAGGAGCTAATGTGGGCTCCACCCATCACTTACTTAGTCCAATTAATTCTTCATATGAAAAGGTTTAAACATAACATAATCATTCGTATTAAAACTGGCATACAAAATGTCAATAATTTACCAATAAACCATGAATGGTAAAAAAATAACACATCCAAAGTCTATCATATCACAAAACCTTCAATACTATATGGAATATTTGTATCATACTAAATCAACTTCAAACAAGTTTAAAATCCATTAAAGTATTTTGACATAGATTAAAATGATTTCTAAAACACATTGAGATAAATATCCATTTTTCATGAAAACATTTAAAATTTACACAATTTATAAAGGATGACATTTAAATAAATTTTTTTGAACCCAAGTGTACCATACCACTTTTAAACTCTTGAAATAAATTAACATTTTAAAACATTCATGTCTATTTAAATAAATCCTTAAAACCATTTTGAAAACATGGACATTAATGAGAATGGTTTATAGGAATAAATCTTTATAACATTTAAAATGATGTTTTAGTAAAAATTCCCTTAAAAATAATCCGATTCAAAACTATTTTATGAAACATGGACATGGATAATAATTATGTCCTAGTAGATACTTACGTAAAAACAACCTCGGATAATAAAGAAATTGTGAAATTTATCCTTATCTTGTAATTTTCCTTGGTCAAGGGTAGGTTAACCTCTTGTATAATAGTTAAATCGTTGTTATTAAATCATAAAATAATCATATACATAAATACGATATCATATAATATATTTTAATATTTCTTTGTTAATAATATTTTAGTATTATCGTCGTTTCAGGTATTAACTGATTCGTTTTTCTTTATATTCCTTGTTACGTAAGCCATGTTTGTTATGGATAGGTTTTATCATATTCATATTCAGAATGATATTAAGTCTTAAAAAATTATTTTTAACCATCAATTGAAAATTACTCTTTAATGGATACCATGGGGAATGAATCTCATCATGTTCGTGGAGACGGTAGTCCGTACGTACGAACACGCAACAATATCATTATTTTGATATTAAAATAATATATAATAGGATGGTGTATCATATATACAGATTAATAATAATGATATAATTATTATTTACATTAATTAAACATCATTAATATACCAATCCAAATAATAATGTATTGAATAACAATTACACCACGACGTGGAGACGGTAAGCCATACGTATGCACATATGAAGACATTTCATTCAAAGGATGGATAGAATACTGAATATGGTTGTACCATATTTATAATAACATCACAGTATATAGAAGATACTTGATTTATTATTTTTGAATAGAAATAACAAAGAATGAAGAAGTGAAAGAAGAATGGAACTTGAAAGAGGGTGGTGAAAACATTACCTCTTTTTTGGGTTCTTCCTTTTGATTTGATGAAAAGGGCTCCATAGGTTGGATTTATGATCAAACTAATGCCACTAGGTTGAGGTGAGGTAAGTTGAGAGAATATTGTGGTAGGTGTTGGCAGAGTAAAAAGTCTTTGAAGGTGTGAATTACTGAGAAGGGGAGTGCCCTTTTATAAGAGGGGTGAGGGGCACCTTAGGAAAAGCTAGAAATATTATTTTATAATAAATTTAAATCTGATTTCTAATGTCTCCAAAGAGGATTATTTAAAGGTTAAGGTGGTTATAGGTCGTAAACAACTCAACCAACAGGTTTTAGATAGTTCTGGGTCACTATATTAACCTTATCTTTTTTGTTTTAACTCTTAGTTAATTAGTTTGACATTTACCTTATCTCTTTGTATTTTTATATTATATAGTTAATAAACATACAATAAACATTCAAGAGACCCCCAAGTGGTCCATTAATAATACATATATAAATATATAAGTCCTTTGGTCAATGATTGGATTATTAATAATATAATATTAATTAATAATATAATATTCTTTTTAAAAACTCATTTATGTCAATTTTGACAATATTTAATTATTTATATCTGATAAAGTCTTAACAACTTTATTAATTCAAAAACAATTCATTTATGCAATAATAACATGTAATAGTAACCAATAAAATTCTTGTATGTCATCAAAACATTCACATTATATTTATTTTAACTTTTATAATACCAATTATTTGATTCATTCATTAATAAGGAAAATACAGCATCATTATTGAGTCATAAATAAATTTAATTAATCAATGTCTAAAAATTATAAATAAAATACCATTATGTATTAAATCATTTTATATTTCTAATGAATATTTATAGTCAAAAATATAACATATATAACCCTATGTAAAAAATTTTTTTCTTAAAGATATATGCTTTTGTCATTTTTGTATTTACTTTAACTTAATTAATATAAAGTTTCATTATCACTTACACGTGGATTAATGGGGTTCCAAAATTGACACAAAGATGCCCATGGTTGTACATGTATCAACGAATAGGGTTTGGACATTTTTAGGGTAATTAATTATTATTATAATATTATTTTTACCCTAATTTATCGGATTTACCCTTTAACCATGGTTAATAAAATATTTATCGAAGTAATTATTCAAAATGCCTAAAAATAAGAGTTACCTATTTACACAATTTAGAACTCCTGATTCTAAATACGGAATCAATTTTTCTAAATTCAAAACACAGAAGTGGCAGAAATTAATTTAAAATTAATTCCCACTGTCAAAACAAAAAGCATTTTTTTTAAGAAATAATAACTATCAAAAGATTGACACTTGTTTATGTCCGGTGTAAATGGGAAATTATGTAAAATGACTAACATTGTATTAAATGGTAAAAATATATTCTAAATATAATTTAAAACCACTCAAATTCATAATTTATCACTATTAATTATTTCATTTAAAAAAGTTGTTTTTAATTAAAATATAGTAATTTTCACTATTCATAAAAATATGAAAGTTATCCGAAAAGTACCAAAAATTCACCCTAAGCTAATTTTGATATTCTGAATCCAAAAGTGAAGTCCATTTTAAAAGATAAAACTTATAAAATTTCAAAAATTGGGTATTACTATTCATAACGGCTAGTTTGATTGGTTGTGGTGTGTTAGAACTCGAAGTTGCATACAACACACGCTATAGTGTTATTCAAAGAGAAGCATATCGTGGAAGCATGGGGTGTTACATTATCCCCTCCACAAAATAATTTCATCCTCGAAATTTCTAGAATAATACTACATGAAAGGACTCTGGTGGTTCTTCATCATAAGTTCCTCGGGTTCCCACGTTGCCTCTTCCATCTTATGGTTTCTCCATAGAACTTTTTCCAGATGAGTTGTCTGGTTTTTCAGCACTTGTTCTCTCGTATCAATAATCATGACAGGATCTTCGCAATAAGACAGATCGGGTTCCAGTTCTAATTCCTCATAAGTGAGTACATGTGTCGGGTCAGGCATTTATTTTCTCAATAGTGATACGTGGAACACATCCTGAAAATTGGAGAGACATGGCGGCATTTCCAAACAATAATCTATAAACCAAACTCGTTCTAGAATTTCAAAAGGTACTACGTACCTGAGACTCAATTTAACTTTCTTACCGAAACCTATAACTCCCTTCCATGGAGATACCTTCAAGATAATATGATCTCCTACTTGATATTCGAAATCCTTCTTTTAGTTGTCAACATACCTCATCTACCTACTTTTTCTTCTTTGATGTGGTTTTGGATTACCTTCACCTTTTTCATCGTTTCCTCCACCAGTTGTGGTCCTATGAGTTTTCGTTCACCAACGTCATCCCAACAGGTTGGTGTGCGACATATCATTCTGTATAACGCTTCATATGGCGCCATCTGAATACTTGAATGGAAGCTATTTTTATAAAAAAATTCCACCACAGGTAAATACTGATCCCACATACCCTGATAGTCAAGTGAGAAAGATCTCATCATGTCTTATAAGGTTTGAATAGTCCCTTATGATTGTCCATCAGTTTGAGGGTGGTAGGAAGTGCTCAAACGAAGTTCAGTATCCAGGGTTTTCTGAAGACTTTTCTAGAATCTTGATGTAAAATAGGGATCATGATCTGAAATAATTGATTGTGGTACACCATGAAGTCTCACAACATCATTAATATATAGTCTTGTTAGACATTAAAGTGATAAATATTCCCTTATAACAAGAAAATTTGCTGACTTGGTAAGATGATCAACAATGACTCATATTGCATCGTTCCATCTAGAAGTCTTTGGTAGTCCCATGACAATGTCCATCATGATATTATCCCATTTCCACTCAGGTATGGAAAGAGGTTGCAATACTCCACCAAGTTTTTGCTTTCCAGCTTTCACATGTTGACAAACCATACATCTTGACAAAAAATCATCAATCTCCCTCTTCATGTTGTCCCGCAAAAAATATTCCATCAAATCACTATACATTTTGGTGCTCCCATGGTGTATAGAGAAATTGGAACTATGAGCATCTCCCAAAAATTCTCATTTTAGATCAGGTATATCTGGAACACATAGTCTTCTCCCAAATTTCAAAATTCCATCTTCATACACAATGTCACACAATCTCCCATCATTCACAGCTTTAATTTTCTTTTCAAACTCTTCGTCATCAATCTGAGAACTCTTTATCCTTTCTAGTAAATATTGATTAACAACCATTTGAAAAAGTATCGATGTTTCTCCTTCCATGGTTATTACCATATCCAACTTTACTAGATCCATGAATATTGGATCCCTTTTAACTCTTATTTTGTTCAAAACTCCATGATCCTTTCTGCTGAAAGCATATTCCACCTTATTTGTCTTCCCTGGGTGGTAGTGTATCGTGCAATAATAATCCTTGAGTAGTTCAAGCCATCTCTTTTGCCTCATGTTGAGTTCATTATGTGAGAGAATATACTTCAAACTTTTGTGATGGGTATATATCTCACATTATTCACCATAGAGATAATGTCTTCATATCTTCCAGTCAACGATTACAGAAGCCAACTCAATATCATGAGTAGGATAGTTTTGATCATGAATTTTCACCTGTCGTGATGAATAGGTAATAACTCTGTCATTCTGCATAAGGACACAACCAAGTCCTTTCTTCGATGCATCACAATAAATAACAAAACCATCATTTCCCGATGGTAGTTTCAAAATAAGAGCATTGAATAATCTTCTTTTCAGTTATTCCAAACATTCTTCACACTCTTTTGTCCAAACAAATTTAACTCCATTATGTGTAATCTTTGTTAATGGGTTATCCAATCGTGCGAAATTCTGGACGAAACGTCGATAATAACCAGCTAAACCAATAAAACTGCGTACCTTGGTTATACTCGTTATTGCTGGCCATTCATTGAATGCTCTTGTATTAGAAGGATCAATAAAGATTCCATCTTTGGAGACAATATGTCCAAGAAAAAAAATCCATTGAAAACATAATTCACACTTGCTAAACTATCCATATAATTCATGTCTTCTTAGAGACTTCAGGATAATGCGCAAGTGATTTTCATGATCTTTGTATCTTTTGAAATATACCAAGATATCATCAATAAATACTACCACAAAATCGAGATATTCCTTGAAAACACTATTCATTAGATCCATGAATACAGAGTGTGCATTATTCAATTCAAAAGGCATTACCGTAAACTCGTAATGCCCATACCTGGTTCAAAATGCTGTCTTCAGAATGTCTTCCTTATTCACACACAACTGATGGTATCTAGATCGAAGGTCAACATTTGAAAAGTATTTAGCTCCATGCAGTTGTTCAAATAAATCCTCAATGCGAGGTAGGGGATACTTGTTCATTATTTTTATAGCATTAATTTCTATGTAGTCGATACATAACCTCAAAGATCCATTTTTCTTTTTAACAAAAAGGACAGGGGCTCCCCATGGTGAAACACTAGGGTGAATAAATCCATTATCACTCAATTCCTCTAGTTGTTTCTTTAGTTCAACTAATTCCACAGTTACCATTCTATAATGGGTCTTCGATATAGGCCTTGAACAAGGAATTAAATCAATGGAAAGCTAAATTTTGCATTTGGGTGGATATCCAGGTAAATCTTTCAGAAACACATCTACATATTATTTCACAATAGGTAGATCCCCAATTTGAACATTCCCTTCCTCACCCACAGTTATTTCATTCTATTCCTCCCCGATAATTGAATGTAGTTGAGCTATTGGGGGTGGATCAATATAAGAATTAGGTGGTGACGATTCTTCTATAAGGATAAGGTGTTCTTTATCATCATCATCAAAATTTGTAACCTCCTTCTTCTTATAATAAATTTTCGCATCATGGTCCGAAGGCCAATCTCTACCGAGGATTATATCAAATTCAATCATGGGTATGACGATGAGATTAGTGGATAAATAACATTTATGTTCTCTAATGGGGACTGATTCAGAAAACTTTATTGCCTCATGAGACGATCTAACATTGATCCTCCATGTTGTGGATCAGGGCGCTCCATACGGGTAAGGTTATTATTCATACCCAGAGTGAGTTTCCCAAGTATGGTGATTAGGTGATTAGCACCGGATGCATCACCAGCTCCATTATAATTATCTTGAGTTGGAGGGAAATACCTACATGGAGTGTGTGCATTGATACGGTTTCCATTTCTTCCACTAGGAGGCATTTCTAAAGAATGGCATACACTAGATTCGTTTATGAATCGAAATACATAAATCTAAACATATAAAACACTTAAAATGAATTGAACAGTTTATGGATATAATCCATAATCATAAAAATGTTTTCTTTGAGAATGTATATACTCATAAACCCTTCATAATGGTTTGTAATGAATATAAGAATTATCCTAATCATATCCCACGGGAGTGTCGTAACCAAGAGTGCAGCAAGTCCCGTTGTCATGCACCATTTCTCGTTCGAGTCTAGCTCAAAGCGGTGTTTTCAGGTTTTACCCCTAAGTACATCTATGTCATAGCCACCTCTACCAACTCGTATCCAGATAGGGATTTATTGCTCGGAAAACTCACAAAATCTCTACAATACTAAAATTATAAAAGGTTCTTCTACACTAATCCTCAAAGTCCATCATCGGTCTATGTGCTCTAATTAGAGTTTATCTAAATCTAGCTTCCAAGGTTTGTAATAAACTTCCCCTGATACCAACTCTAACGCCCCAAACCCAGTTACCCTGAGTCGGTGCATTATTACATAATATTGGCATGATCATAAAAGATCATGTCTCGAAAGACTGATTAGTTTAGTAGTCTTGGAAACCTTAGATATATTCATAAGTATTACACTACATCATAAAGTAAAAACAACTACAACAACCTCTTTCCTTCATATCTCCTCATATTATCCCTAAAGGTCATTCATAAAGTACTTCTTCGCATCCTGGGAAAAATAAAACATTGAAAGGGGTTAGCTCAGATCCTCAGTAAGGAAAACAATATAGCGAAAACGTTGATAAATAAGCATAAACATTTAAGGCAATGTATAACTAAAACAAAAGAATTTTAAGGTTGAACATCAGCATAATATGGAAAAGATAAAATTAAATAATTCCATTTACTTATTCACATGGATATTCTACTAGTCAAATAATCACATACAATATCAATAACCACTTTCATAATGATGGAATGCATAATTCCAGACTATCATAACCACATAGTCAAGGCCTTATTCCAAGAATACAAATAATATTTTGTCAAGGCATTGTGCCAAAACACTAGTTTGTCTCATGAGACCTATCAATGCATCGAGGAGCTATAGCAAGATCCACCCGTCACTTACTAAGTCCAATACAATCCTCATATGAAAAGGTTTAAACATAACATAAACATCTGTATTAAAATTGGCATACGAAATGTCAATATTTTACCCGTAAACAATGAATGGTATAAAAATAACACATCCACAGTCAAAAATATAAAAAACATTCAATACTATGTGGAATATTTTTATCATAATAAATCAACTTCAAACATGTTCAAAATCCATTAATGTATTTTGAAATAGATGAAAATGATTTGTAAAACTCTTTGAGAAAAATTTCCCTTTTTCATGAAAACATATAAAATTCACCCAATTTAGAAAGGAAGACATTTAAATAAAAATTTTGAACCAATGTGTCCCATAACACTTTGAATCTTTTAAAAGTAATTAACATTTTAAAACATTCATTTCCATTTAAATAAATCCTTAAAACCATTTTGAAAACATGGACATTAATGTGAATGTTTTAGAAGAATAAATATTCATAAAATTTAATATGATGTTTTAGTAAATGTTCCCTTAAAATAATCCCTTTTAAAACTATTTTAGGAAACATGGACATGGATAATAAATATGTCCCAGTAGATACGTATGTAAAAAAACCTCGGATAATAAAGAGATTGTGAAATTAACCCTTACCTTGTTCTTTTCCATGTTCGAGTGTAGGTTCATCTCCTGTATAATATTTAAATCATTTTTATTCAATTATACATGAATCATATACATAAACATGATATTATATCGGATCTTTTAATATTGCTTTGTTAATAATATTTTAGTATTATTTCCGTTTCGAGTGTTAACTGATTCGTTTTCCATTATATTCTTTGTTACGCATGCCATGTTTGTTATGGATAGGTTGTATCTTATTCATTTCCATAATGATATTAAGTCTTTAAAAATTAATTGTAACCATAAAATGATGATTATTCTTGAATGTATATGATGGGGAATTAATCTCATCGCGTTTATGGAGACGGTAGTCCGTATGTACGCACGAGGGACAATATCATTTTTTTGAAATTAAAATAATATGTAATTGGATGGTGTATCATATATACAGAATATTTATCATCTTATATTTATTATTTACATGAATTAAACATCATTATTATACCCATCCAAATAATAATGTAATGAATAACAATTACACCATGACGTGGAGACGGTAAGCCGTACTTACACATGTATGGTGACATGTCATTCAAAGGATGGATAGAATACTGAATATGGTTGTACCATATTTATAATTACATCACAGTATATAAAACATAATGGGGTTGTTATTTTTGATTATAAATAAAAATGAATGAAGAAGTGGAAGAAGAAATGAACATGAAAGAGGGTGGTGAAAACATTACCTCTTCTTCAAGTTCTTCATTTTGATTTGATCAAAAATGCTTTTTAGGTTGGCTTTATGATGAAACTAAGGCCTCTAGGTTGAATTTAGGTAATTTTGGAGAATATTTGGGCTGGGGTTTATCGATCCAAATGGCTTTGATGGTGTGAATTAGTTAGAAGGGGGAGTGACCTTTTATAAGAGGGGTGAGGGACACCTTAGGAAAAACTAGAAATATTATTTTATAATAATTTAATATTCTGTTTATAATGGCTCAAAAGTGGATTATTTAAAGATTAAGGTGGGGATAGGTCGACAAAAACTCAACCAATAGGTTTTAGACAGGTTTGGGTTACTATATTAACCTTATCTTTTAGTTTTAACTCTTAGTAAATTAGTTTGACATTTAACATGTCTCTTTGTATTTTTATATTGAATAGTTAATAAACATACTATAAACTTCAAAGAGACCCCAAAGTGGTCCATAAATAATAATACTATCATTATATAAGTCCTTTGTCTGAACCATATATTCTTAGGAAGATAATATCAATTAATAATATAATATTTGTTTTAAAAAATCATTGATATCAATTTTTACAATATTTAATAATTGATTTTTTCTAAAGTCTTAATAACTTTATTAATTCGAATAAAATTTATTTAAGAAAT
Source organism: Viscum album (assembly GCA_963277665.1). Lineage (NCBI taxonomy): Eukaryota > Viridiplantae > Streptophyta > Magnoliopsida > Santalales > Viscaceae > Viscum > Viscum album. Next base: position 327,627,330 of record OY728156.1, read on the forward strand.
CCTAACATGTAATAGTAACCAATAAGCTTCGTGGATGTCATAAAAACTTTCAAATTATATTTATTTGAACTTTTATAATACCAATTATTTGATTCTTTCATTAATAAGGAAAATACTACATCATTATTATATCATAAATAAACTTAATTATTCAATGTATAAAAATTACAAATAAAATAACATTATGTGTAGGAAATCATTTTATATTCCAAATCCCTCTTTTAGTTGTCAACATAGCTCATCTTCCTACTTTTTGTTGCTTTGATGTGGTTTTGGATTACCTTCATCTTTTTCATCGTTTCCTCCAAAAGTTCTGGGCCTATGAGTTTTCATTCACCAACGTCATCCCAACGGGTTAGTGTGCAACATATCTTTACGTATAACGCTTCATATGGCACCATCTGAATACTTGAATGGAAGCTATTGTTATAGGATAATTCCTCCACAGGTAAATATTGATCCAACATACCCTGATAGTCAAGTGAGGAGGATCTCATCATGTCTTCTATGGTTTTAATAGTCCGTTCTGATTGTCCATCAGTTTGAGGGTGGTAGGCAGTGCTCAAACGAAGTTCAGTATCCAGGGTTTTCTGAAGACTTCACTTGAATCTTGATGTAAAACAGGGATCATGATCTAAAATAATTGATAGTGGTACTCCATGAAGTCTCACAAATTCATTAATATATAGTCTTGTTAGACATTCAAATGATAAATATTCCCTTATAACAAGAAAATTTGCTAACTTGGTAAGATGATAAAAAATGACTCATATTGAATCGTTTCTTCTAGAAGTATTTGGTAGTCCCATCAAAATTTCTATCGTGATATTATCTCATTTCCACTCAGGTATGGAAAGAGGTCCCAATACTCCACAAGGATGTTTCGTTACATCATTCACATGTTGACAAACCATACATCTTAACACAAAATCAACAATCTCCCTCTTCATGTTTTTCCATCAAAAATATTCCTTCAAATCTCTATATATTTTGGTGCTCCCAGGGTGTATAGGGAAATTGGAACTATGAGCATCATCCAAAAAATCCCTTTTTAGATCAGGTATATCTGGAAGACAAAGTATTCTCCCAAATTTTAAAATTCCATCTTCATACACAAAGGCACTCAATCTCCCATCATTCACAGCTTTAATTTTCTTTTTAAACTCTTAATCATCGGTCTGAGAACTCTTTATCCTTTCTAGTAAAGATGGGTTGACAACCATTTGAAAAAGTATCAATGTTTCACCTTCCATGGTTATTAACATATCCCACTTTACTAGATCCATGAATATTGGATCCCTTTCAACTCTCAATTTGTTCAAAACTCCATGATCCTTTCTGCTGAAAGCATATGACACCTTATTTGGCTTCCCCAGGTTGTAGTGTATCGTGCAATCATAATCCTTGAGTAGTTCAAGCCATCGCCTTGGCCTCATGTTGAGTTCTTTATGTGAGAGAATATACATCAAAATCTTGTGATTGGTATATATCTCACATTATTCACCATAGAGATAATGCCTCCATATCTTCAATTCATTGATTACAGCATCCAACTTAAGATCATGAGTAGGGTAGTTTTGCTCATGAATTTTTAGCTATCGTGATGAATAGGTAATAACTCTATCATTCTTCATAAGGATACAACCAAGTCATTTCTTCGACGCATCACAATAAATAACAAACCTGTCATTTACTGATGGTAGTGTCAAAATAAGAGAATTGAATAATCTTCTCTTCGGTTATTCAAAACATTTTTCACACTCTTTTTTCCACACAAATTTAATTCCTTTACGTGTGAGCTTTGTTAATGGGTTATCCAATCGTGCGAAATTCTGGATAGAACGTCGATAATAACCAGCTAAACCAATAAAACTGTGTACCTCGATTATACTCGTTATTGCTGGCCATTCATTGATTGCCCTTATATTAGAAGGATCAATAGAGTTTCCATCTTTAGAAACAATATGGCTAAGAAAAGAAATCTTGTGAAACCAGAAATCACACATGCTAAACTTCCCATATAATCCATGTCTTCTTAGAGCCTTCAGGATAATGCGCAAGTGATTTTCATGATCTTCATATATTTTGGAATATACCAAGATATCATCCATAAATACTTCCACAAAATTGAGATATTCCTTGAAAACTCTATTAATTAGATCCATGAATACAGAGGGTGCATTAGTCAATCCAAAAGGCATTACCGTAAACTCGTAATGCCCGTACCTGGTTCGAAATGTTGTCTTCAGAATGTCTTCCTTCTTCACACACAACTGATGGTATCCAAATCGAAGGTCAATATTTGAAAAGTATTGAGCTCCATGAAGTTGGTAAAATAAATCATCAATGCGAGGTAAGGGATACCTGTTCATTATTGTTATAGCATTAATTTCCATGTAGTCGATACATAACCTCATAGATCCATTTTTCTTTTTAACAAAAAGGATAGGGGCTCCCTAAATAGAAACACTAGGGTGAATAAATACCTTATTACTCAATTCCTCTAGTTTTTTCTTTTGTTTAAACAATTAAACAGTGGACATTATATACGGGGTCTTCGATATAGGCATTGAAAAAGGAATTAAATCAATGGAAAACTCATTTTCGCATTCAGGTGGATGTCCAGGTAAATATTCCGGAAACACATCTACATATTCATTCAGAATAGGTACATCCCTGATTTGAACATTCCCTTCCTCACCCAAAGTTATTTCATTCTCTTCCTCCTCGATAATTGAATTTAGTTGAGCTATTGGGGGTGGATCAATATAAGAATCAGGTGGTGACGATTCTGCTATTATGATAAGGTGTTCTTTATCATCATCATCAAGAATTGTAACATCCTTCTTCTTACAATAAATTTTCGCATCCTGGTCCGAAAGCCAATCCATACCGAGGATTATATCAAATTCAATCATGGGTATGACGATGAGATTAGTGGATAAAGAAAATTTATGTTCTCTAATGGGGACAGATTCAGAAAACTTTGTTGCCTCATGAAGCGATCTAACATTGATCCTCCACATTGTGGATCAGGGTGATCTATACGGGTAAGGTTATTTTTCATACCCCAAGTGAGTTTCCCCAGTATGGTGATTAGCTGATTAGCACCAGATGCATCACCAGCTTCATTATAATTATCTTGAGTAGGAAGGAAATACATACATGGAGTGTGTTCATTGATACAGTTTCCATTTCTTTCACTATGCGGCATTTCTAAACAATGGCATAAACTTGATTAGTTTATGAATCGAAATACATAAATCCAAACTTATAAAACACCTAAAATGAATTGAACAGCTTATGGATATAATCCATAATCATAAAAATGTTTTCATTGAGAATGTATATACTCATAAACCATTCATAATGGTTTGTAATGAAAATGAGAATTATCCTAAGCATATCCCCTGGGAGTGTCATAACCAAGAGTGCAGCAAGGCCTGTTGTTGTGCACCAGTTCTCGTTTGAGTCTAGCTCAAAGAGGTGTTTCAGTTTTTACCCCTAATTACATCTATGGAAGAGCCACCTCTACCTACTCATATCCATACAGAGATGTATTGATTGGAAAACTCACAAAATCTCAACAATACTAAAATTATAGGGAGTTCTTCTACACTAATCCTCAAATTCCATCATAGGACTATGTGCTCTAATTAGAGTTATCTAAATCTAGTTTCTAAGGTTTGTAATAAACTTCCCCTGATACCAACTGTAACACCCTGAACCCAGTCACCCCGAGTCGGTGCATTATTACATAATATTGGAATGATCTCAAAAGATCATGTCTCGAAAGATCGATTAGTTTAGTAGTCTTGGAAACCTTAGATATATTCATAAGTATTACATTACATAATAAAGTAAAAACAACGTCAACAACCTCTTTCCTTCATATCACCTCATACTATCCCTGAAGGTCATTCATAAAATACTTCTTCACATCCCACGAAAAATAAAACATTGAAAGGGGTTAGCTCAGATGCTCAGTAAAGATAACAATATAGTGGAAACATTCATAAATAAGCATAAACATTTAAGGCAATGTATCACTAAAAAAAGACTTTTAAGCTTGAACTTCAGCATAATATGGAAAAGATAAAATGAAATAATTCCATTTAATTATTCACATGGATATTCTACTAGTCGAATAATCACATTCAATATCAATAACCACTTTCATAATGATGGAATGCATAATGCCAGACTATCATAACCACATAGTCAAGGCCTTATGCCAAGACTGCAAATAATATTTTGTCAAGGCCTTGTGCCAAGACACTAGTTTGTCTCATGAGACCTACCGATGCATCGAGGAGCTATAGAGGGATCCACCTGTCATTTACTAAGTCCAATGCATTTCTCATATGAAAAGGTTTGAACATAACATAAGCATCCGTATTAAAACTAGTATACGAATTGTCAATACTTTACCCATAAACAATGAATGGTATAAAAATAACACATCCATAGTCAAACATATAAAAAAAATCAAAACTATGTGGAATATTTGTATCATAATAAATCAACTTCAAACAAGTTGAAAATCCATTAAAGAATTTTGAAATAGATGAAAATGATTTGTAAAACTCTTTGAGAGAAATATCCCTTTTTCCTGAAAAAATATAAAATTCACACAATTTAGAAAGGAAGACATTTAAATAAATTTTTTGAACCAAAGTTTCCCATACCACTTTGAAACTTTTGAATGTAATTAGCATTTTAAAACATTCATGTCCATTTAAATAAATCCTTAAAACCATTTTGAAAAGATGGACATTAATGAGAATGTTTTAGAAGAATAAATCTTCATAAAATTTAAAATGATGTTTTAGTAAATGTTCCCTTAAAATAATCCCTTTGAAAACTATTTTATGAAACATGGACATGGATAATAAATATGTCCCAATAGATACATATGTAAAAAAACATCGGATAATAAAGAGATTGTGAAATTAACCCTTACCTTATTCTTTTCCTTGGTCGAGTGTAGTTTCATCTCATGTATAATAGTTAAATCATTGTTATTCAATTATACATGAATCATATACATAAATATGATATTATATAGGAACTTTTAATATTACTTTGTTAATAATATTTTAGTATTATCGTCGTTTCGGGTGTTAACTAATTCGTTTTCCATTATATTATTTGTTACGTATCACATGTTTGTAATGGATAGGTTGTATCGTATTCATTTCCATAATGATATTAAGTCTTTAAACATTATTTTTAACAATCAAATGAGGATTATTATTCAATGTATATGATGGGGAATGAATCTAATCGCGTTCGTGGAGATGATAGTCTGTATGTACGCACGCGCGACAATATCATTCTTTTGATATTAAAATAATATATAATTGGATTTTGTATCATATATATAGAATAATTATCATCTTATATTTATTATTTTCATGAATTAAATGTCATTATTATACCCATCCAAATAATAATGTATTGAATAACAATTACACCACGATGTGGAGACGGTAAGCCGTACGTACGCACGTATGTTGACATGTCATTCAAAGGATGGATAAAATACTGAATATGGTTGTACCATATTTATAATTACATCACAGTATATAGAACATAATAGGGTTATTATTTTAGATTATAAATAACAATGAATGAAGAAGTGGATGAAGAAAGGAACTTGAAAGAGGGTGGTGAAAACATTACATCTTCTTCGGGTTCTTCCTTTTGATTTGATCAAAAAGACTTTTTAGGATGGATTTATGAAGAAACTAAGGCCTCTAGGTTGAAGTTAGGTAATTTGAGAGAATATTAGGGCAGGTTTTTACCGAGCCAAAAGGCTTTGAAGGTGTGAATTAGTTAGAAGGGGTAGTGACCTTTTTTAAGAGGGGTGAGGGGCACCTTAGTAAAAGCTAGAAATATTATTTTATAATAAATAAATATTCGGTTTATAATGGCTCCAAAGTGAATTATTTAATGATTGAGGTTGGTATGGGTCGAAAAAAACTCAACCAATAGGTTTTAGACAGGTTTTTGTCACTATATTAACCTTATCATTTAGTTTTAACTCTTAGTTAATTAGTTTGACATTTACCATGTCTCTTTGTATTTCAATATTGTATAGTTTATAAACTTACTATAAACTTCTGAGAGACCCCAAAGTGGTCCATAAATAATAACCCTATCATTATATAAGTCCTTTGGCTGAACCATATATTTTTAGGAAGATAATATCAATTAATAATATAATATTTGTTTCAAAAAATCATTCATGTTAATTTTTACAATATTAAAAATTGATTTTCGTTACAGTCTTAACAACTTTATTAATTCAAATAAAATTTATTTAAGAAATCATAACATGTAATAGTAACCAATAAAATTCTTGGATGTCATCAAAACTTTAAAATTATATTTATTTGATCTTTTATAATACCAATTATTTGATTCTTTCATTAATAAGAGAAATACTACATCATTATTGTGCCAAAAATAAATTTAATTATTCAATGTATAAAAATTATAAATAAAATACCATTATGTAGGAAATCCTTTTATATTTCTAATGAATATTTATAGTAAAAAATATAGCATACATAACCCTATGTAAAAATTGTTTTGCTAAAAGATATATGCTTATGTCATATTTGTATTTAATTTAACTTAATTAATATAAAGTGTCCTTATCACTTACAAGTGAATCCATGGGGTTCCAAAATTGACCTAAAGATGCCCATGGTCGGAAATGTCTCAACGAATAGGTTTAGAACACGTTTTAGGATAATTTATTAATATTATAATATTATTATTTTATCCTTATTTACCGGATTTACCCTTTAACCATGTTAAATAAAATATTTACTAATGTAATTATAAAAAATGTCTAAAAATAAAAGTTAAAAATTTACACAATGTGGAACACCTGATTATAAATACAAAAATCATTTTTCTAAATTCAAAACACAAAAGTGGCAGAAATTAATTTAAAATTAATTTTTGCTGTCAAAACAAAATACGTGTTTTTATGAAATAATAACTATTGAAAGATTGATACTTTTTTATGTTCGGTTTAAATGTGAAATTACATCCAATGACCAGAATAATATTAAATTTAAGAAATAAATTCTAAAAATACTTTAAAACCACTCAAATTCATAATTTATCGCTATTAATTATTTCGATTAAAAAAGTTGTTTTTAATCAAAATTTAGTAATTTTCACTATTCATAAAAATATGAAAGTTATCCGAAAAGTACTAAAAATTAACCCTAAGATAATTTAAACATTCCGAATCCAAAATTGAAGTCCATTTTGAATGATAAAATTTATAAAATTTCAAAAATTGGGTATTACTATTCATAACGGCAAGTTTGATTGGTTGAGGTGTGTTAGAACTCGATGTTGCGTACAACACACACTACTGTATTATTCAAAGAGAAGCATATCATAGAATAATGGGGTGTAAAATACTCCTCTCCTTAAAATAATTTCTTCCTATAAATTTCTAGAATACTACTGCATGAAATGACTCAGGTGGTTATTCATTATAAGTTCCCCGGGTTCCCACATTGCCTCTTCCATCTTATGGTTTCTCCATAGAACTTTTACTAGACAAGTCGTCCGGTTTCTCAGCACTTGTTCACTCGTATCAAGAATCTTGACAGGCTCTTCGCAATAAGATAGATCAGGTTCCAGTTATAATTCCTCATAGGTGAGTACATGTGTTGGGTCAGGCACGTATTTTCTCAACAGTGATACATGGAACACTTCCTGAACTTTGGAGAGTCTTTGCGGCATTTCCAAAAGATAATCTACAGACTCAATTTGTTCTAGAATTTCGAAAGGTCCTATGTACCTGGGACTCAATTTACCTTTCTTACTAAAACATATAAATCCCTTCCATGGAGATACCTTCATGAAAACATGATCTCCTACCTGAAATTCCAAATCCTTCCTTTAGTAGTTAGCATAGCTCTTCTGCCTACATTGAGCTGCATTGATGTGGTTTTGGATTACCTTCACCTTTTCAATTGTTTCCTCCACCAGTTCTGGGCCTACGAGTTTTATTTCACCAACGTCATCCCAACAGGTTGGTGTGTGACATCTTTTTCCATATAACGCTTCATATGGTGCCATCCGAATACTTTAATGGAAGCTATTGTTATAGGAAAATTACACCAGAGGTAAATATTAATCACACATACCCTGAAAGTCAAGTTAGAAAGTTCTCAACTTGTATTCTATGGTTTGAATAGTCCATTCTGATTGTCCATCAGTTTGAGAGTGGTAGGCAATGCTCAAATAAAGTTCAGTATCGAGGGATTTCTGAAGACTTTTCCAGAATCTTGATGTAAATCGGGGATCAAGATCCAAAACATTTGATAGGGGTAATCCATGAAGTATCACAACTTCATTAATATATAGTTTTTCTAGACATTCATGTGGTAAATCTTCCCTTATAGCATGAAAATGTGCTGACTTGGTAAGACGATCAATAATGACCCGTATTTCATCGTTCCTTCTTGGAGTCTTTGGTAGTCCCATGAAAAAGTCCATCGTGATATTATCCCATTTCCACTCATGTATTCGAAGAGGTTGAAATACTCCACCATGCTGTTGCCTTCGAGCTTTCACCTGTTGAAAAACCATACTTCTTGACACAAAATCAGCAATCTTCCTTTTCATGTTGTCCCACCAAAAATTTTCCTTCAAATCTCTATACATTTTGGTGCTCCCATGGTTATTAAGAAATTGGAACTATGAGCATCATCCAACAATTCCCTTTTTAGATCAGTTATATCAGGAACACAAAGTCTTCTCCCAAATTTCAAAATTCTATATTCATACACAAATTCACTCAATCTCCCATCATTCACAGCTTTAATTTTATTTTTAAACTTTTCATCTTTAGTATGATAAATCTTTATCCTTTCTAATAAATATGGTTTGGAAACCATTTGAAAAAGTATCAATGTTTCACCATCCATGGTTATTCCCATATCCAAATTTACTAGATCCATGAAAATTGGATCCCTTTCAACTCTCATTTTGTTCAAAACTCCATGATCCTTTCTGCTCAAATCATATTCCACATTATTTTCCTTCCTTGGGTGGTAGTTTATCATACAATCATAATCATTGAGTAGTTTATTTCAATGCCTTTGCCTCATGTTGAGTTCTTTTTGTGGGAAAATATACTTCAAACTCTTGTGGTTGGTATATATGTCACATTTTTTACCATAGAGATAATGTCTCCGTTTCTTCAAGCTAAAGATTACAGCAGCTAACTCAAGATCATGAGTGGGATAGTTTTGCTCATGAATTTTCAGCTATCATGATGCATAGGCAATAACTCTATCATTATGCATAAGAACACAACCAAGTCCTTTCTTCGATGCATCACTATAAATATCAAACCTATCATTTCTCGATGGTAGAGTCAAAATAGGAGTATTGACTAATGTTCTCTTCAGTTCTTCAAAACATTATTCACACTCTTTTTTCCAAACAAATTTAACTCCTTTACGTGTGATCTTTGTTAATGGGTTAGCCAATCGGGAAAAATTATGGACGAAACCTTGATAATAACCTGCTAAACCAATAAAACTGCATACCTCAGTTATACTCGTTGGTGATGGACATTCTTGGATTGCTCTTGTCTTAAAAGGATAAACATAGATTCCGTATTGAGAGACAATATAGCCAAAAAATAAATCTCCTGAAGCCAGAATTCCGACTTGCTAAACATCCCATATTATTCATGTCTTCTCAGAGTCTTCAGGATAATGAACAAGTGATTTTCATTATCTTCATAGATTTTGGAATATACAAATATATCATCAATAAATACTACCAAAAAATCATTGAGATATTCCTTTAAAACTCTATTCATTAGATCCTAGAATAGAGAGGGTGCATTAGTAAATCCAAAAGGCATTACTATAAACTCGTAATGCCCGTACCTAGTTCAAAATGTTGTCTTATGAATTTCATCCTTCTTCACATAAATTTGATGGTATCCAAATCGAATGTCAATCTTTGAAAATTATTGAGATCCATGCAGTTTGTCAAATAAATCATCAATATGAGGTAGGGGATACTTTTTGTTTATTGTTATAGCATTAATTTCCCTATAGTCGATACATAACGTCATAGATACATTTTTATTTTTAACAAAAAGGACAGGGGATCCCCATGGTGAAAAACTAGGGTGAATAAATCTCTTATTACTCAATTACTCTAGTTGTTTCATTAGTTCAACTAATTCCACAGTGGCCATTCAATAAGATGTCTTTTATATAGGCCTTGAACCAGGAATTAAATCAATGGAAAAATCAATTTCTCGTTCGGAAGGATGTCCAGGTAAATCTTTCGGAAACGCATCTACATATTCATTCACAATAGGTTCATCCCCTATTGGAACATTCCATTCCTCACCTAGAGTTATTTCATTATCTTCCTTCTCGATAATTTAATTTAGTTGAGCTATTGGGGGTGGATCATGATAAGAATCAGTTGTTGACAATTCTTCTCTAAAGATAAGGTGTTCTTTATCATCACCATCAAAAATCGTAACCTCCTTCTTCTTACAATAAATTTTCTCATCATGGTATGAAAGCCAATCCATACCGTGGATTATATAAAATTCAATCATGGATATGGTGATGACATCAGCGGATAATGAACATTTATGTTCTCTAATGGGGATTTATTCACAAAACTTTGTTTCCTTATGAAGTGATCTAACATTGATCCTCCACGTTGTGGATCGGGGTGCTCCATACGGGTAAGGTTATTATTCATAACCTGAGTGAGTTGTCCCAGTATAGTGATTAGCTGATCAGCACCACTTGTATCACCAGCTCCATTATAATTATCTTGAGCAGGAGGGAAATCTCTACATGGAGTGCGTGCATTGATACAGTTTCCATTTCTTCCACTAGGCGGAATTTCTAAACAATGGAATACACTAGATTAGTTTATGAATCTCAATACACAATTCCAAACTTGTAAAACACTTAACAGGAATTGAACAATTTATGGATATAATCCCTAATCATAACCATGTTTTATTTTAGAAAGTATATACTCATAAACCCTTCATAATGGTTTGTAATGAAAATGAGAATTATCCTAAGCATATCCTCTGGGAGTGTCGTAACCAAGAGTGCAGCAAGGCTCATTGTTGTGCACCAGTTCCCGTTCGAGTCTACTTAAAAGCGGTGTTTTCAGGTTTTACCCCTAGGTACATCTGTGAAAGAGCCGCCTCTACCTACTCATATCCAGACATGGATGTATTTCTCAGAAAACTCACAAATCTCTACAATACCATCATTCAAGGAAGTTATTCTACACTAATCTTCAAAGTCCATCTTAGGTCTATGTGCTCTAATCAGAGTTTATCTAAATCTAGATTCCAAGGATTGTACTAAACTTCTTCTAACACCAACTGTAATGCCCCGACCCCAGTTACCCAGAGTCGGTGCATTATTACATAATATTGTCATGATAAAAAAAGATCAAGTCTCGAAAGACATATTAGTTTAATAGTCTTAGAAACACTAGATATATTCATAAGTCTTACATTACGTCATAAAGTAAAAACAACTACAACAACATCCTGTCTTCATATCCCCTCATACTCTCCCTACATGTCATTTATAAAATATTTCTTCACATCCTAGGAAAAATAAAACATTGAAAGGGGTGAGCTCAGATGCTCAGTAAGGATAACAATATAGCATAAACTTTCTTAAATAAGAAAAAAATATTTAAGGCAATGTATAACTAAAAAAAGCCTTTTAAACTTGAAATTCAGCATAATATGGAAAACATAAAATAAAATAATGTAATTTACTTATTCACATGGATATTCTACTAGTCGAATAATCACATACAATATCAATAACCACTTTCATAATGATGGAATGCATAATGCCATACTATCATAACCACATAGTCAAGGCCTTATTCCAAGACTACAAATAATATTTTATCAAGGCCTTGTGCCAAGACACAAGTTTTTCTAATGAGACCTACCGATGCATCGAGAAGCTATAGTGGGCTCCACCTATCACTTACTAAGTCCAATGCATTCCTTATATGAAAAGGTTTAAACATAACATAAACATTCGTATTAAAACTTGCATACGAAATGTCAATACTTTACCCATAAACTGTGAATGGTATAACAATAACACGTCCACAGTCAAACATATCACGAAACCTTAAATACTATATGGAATAATTGTATCATAATAAATCAACTTCATACAAGTTTAAAATCCATTAGAGGATTTTCACATATATGAAAATGATTTGCAAAACTCTTTGAGAGAAATATCCCTTTTTCATGAAAACATTTAAAATTCACACAATTTAGAAAGGAAGACATTTAAATACATTTTTTGATCCAATGTTTCCCATACCTCTTTGAAACATTTGAAAGTAATTAACATTTGAAAACATTCATGTCCATTTAAATAATTCCTTAAAACCATTTTGAAAACATGGACATTAATGAGAATGGTTTAGAAGAATAAGTAGTTATAACATTTAAAATGATGTTTTAGTAAAAATTCACTTAATATAATCCCTTTGAAAACTATTTTATGAAACATTTACATGGATTATAAATATGTCCCCATAGATACTTACTAAAAACATCCTCAAATAATAAATAGATTGTGAAATTAACCCTTACCTTTTTCTTTTCCTTGGTCGAGGGTAGGTTAAACTCTTGAATAATAGTTAAATAATTGTTATTAAATTATACATGAATCATATACATAAACATGATATCATATATGATCTTTTAATATTGCTTTTTTAATAATATTTTAATATTATCGTCGTTTTGGGTGTTAACTGATTCTTTTTTCCTTTATATGATTTGTTATGTAATCTGTGTTTGTTAAGGATAGGTTGTATATTATTCATATCCATAATTACATTAAGTCTTTAAACATTATTTTTAACCAACAAATGAAAATTATTCTTGAATGGATACGATGGGGAATGAATCTCATCGTGTTCGTGGAGACGGTAGTCCGTACGTACACACGAACGATAATATCATTCTTTTGATATTAAAATAATATATAATTGGACGATGTATCATATATACAGAATAATTATCATGTTATATTTATTATTTAAATAAATTACACATCATTATTATACCCATTCCAATAATAATGTATTGAATAAAAATTACACCACGAAGTGGAGACGGTAAACTGTACGTATGCACATATGGTGGCATGTCATTCAAAGGATGGATAGAATACTCAATATGGTTGTACCATATTTATAATAACATCACAGTATATATAAGATACTGGATTTATTATTTTTGAATAGAAATAACAAAGAATGAAGAAGTGAATGAAGAAAGGAACATGAAAGAGGGTGATGAAAACATTACCTCTTTTTTGGGTTCTTCCTATTGATTTGATGAAAAGGGCTCCATATGATGGCTTTATGATCAAACTAACACCTCTATGTTGATGTGAGGGAAGTTGAAGGGAATATTTGTGAATGGTTTGGCTAATCCAAAAGGCTATGAAGGTGTGAATTAGTGAGAAGGGAGAGTGCCCTTTTATAAGAGGGTGAGGGGAACCTTAGGAAAAGCTAGAAATATTATTTTATAATAAATTCCTATTCGGTTTATAATGGAACCAAAGTGGATTATTTAAAGTTTAAGGTGGTGATAGGTCGAAAAAAAATCAACCAATAGGTTTTAGACTGGTTTGGGTTACTATATTAACCTTATCGTTTAGTTTTAACTCTTAGTTAATTAGTTTGACATTTATGATGTATCTTTGTATTTTTATATTATATAGTTAAAAAACATACTATAAACATCTAAGAGACCCCCCCAGTGGTCCATTAATAATACAACTATCATTATATAAGTCATTTGGCCGAACAGTATATTTTTTAGAATATAATATCAATTAATAATATAATATTTATTTAAAAACACATTTATGTCAATTTTGACAATATTTAATAATTGATTTTTGTTAAAGTCTTAAAAAATTTATTAATTCAAATAAAATTAATTTATGTAATCCTAAAATGTAATATTAACCAATACAATTATTTTATATAATCAAAAAATTCAAATTATATTTATTTTAACTTTTACAATACCAATTATTTGATTCTTTCATTAATAAGGACAATACTACATCATTATTGTGTCATAAATAAACTTAATTATTCAATGTCTAAAAATTATAATTAAAATACCATGATGTAGGAATTTTTTTTTAATTTATAATGAAAATTTATAGTCGAAAATATAACATATATTACCCTATGTAAAAATTGTTTTTGTAAAAGATATATTCTTATGTCATTTTTGTATTTACATTAACTTAATTAATCTAATGTGTCATTATCACTTACAAGTGGATCCATGGAATTACCAAATCGACCCAAAGATTCCCATGGTCATACATGTATCAAAAAATAGAGTTAAGACACATTTTAGGGTAATTTAATATCATTATATTATTAATTGTTTACCCTTATTTACCGGATTTACCCTTTAACCATGGTAAATAAAATATTTACCGAAATAATTATTCAAAATGATTAAAAATAAAAGTTACCTATAAGGACCCAGCCTTAAACCAAACTTAATCTTGAGTTATTACAAGATTACACATTGAGGATCTTTTCAGGTTTAGAGTTTTAGAGAATCAGATCATAAAACATGCATTACATACCACATTTAAACAAAGTGGTTACATAAAATATAGTACTCATTTTTTCTATCAGCGGAAACATATTTAAAATAACACATCGATTCTTTCTTGAAACTTCATTGACATTATCATCACATCATGTACCTTTCCCTTGACCTGTGAAAAACATTTCAAAAACTTGGGATGAGCCTAAAATGCTCAGTAAGGGATATAAAAGTATGAAATGAAAACATTATTCCATGTATGAAATCATACTTTACTCATAAAACATAAGAACTTTAACATACCTCATCAAATCATGAATAAATCATAGAAATAATAAGACATAAAGGTAACTTGAGGCAATCATAACATTCTTACATAGGGAGTAACCCTCTTGGTTACGTTTGGAATACCCATCACAGTATATTACCTAAATCTCTTCAGAGAAACCTTAACGTTTAACCCCTTCACGTTACCCAATGCATTGGAGAGCTATATCGGTCTCACCCGCCATTAGTTTATCGCGGAACCACCCGTATTCATAACAATGCCCAAGAACCATAACATAATCGTACCACATAATACATGCATAAAGGAAACATAACATTTCCACATTTCAATCACAATATATCAATACAACACATTGATATAAAAAACATTATGAAAACCATTTTAAATACCAAAATAAAAGAAAAGTAAAACATGGTATTTATTTTTCATTTAAAAAAAGGTATGGCTTGTAGAGGAAGCCGAAACTCAAATAAGGGTCACGGCGGTTGAGAAGTTGTTGTCACAGCATACGTATGAAAAAAAACATTCCTTTTGTCATTTAGTAAAACGCTTCATATAAAAAAAGATTCATTTCAAATAAGCATAAAAGTCAAAGGGGTTTATACACCGTATAAAAGAAAGTTGTGTATAAAACAAAATATGCCTCAATGAATGGAGATTGAGACGAAGTCCCATACCTCGTATCCAACATGACTTGATCGTTCTTTAATCACCTGAATAATAAACATGAGTTAATTTCTACTTGCATAAGAACATTTTTCAAGTTCATTATTCCTTTTATATAATTTATTACCATGTCATGAACACTATTTTATTATTTAAGTTTATAACGGTCGTTTTAATGATCGTTGGTACTTGAGTCAAAAATGAAATTCTTATATTTACAAGTTGTTCACGTAGTCAAATATCCATTATCTCAAGAATTATATTCATGATGTAGATGCCATATATATCATACATATATAGTATATACATGCATATATAATATTACATAATCATTTAGAGGTAAGGAATGAAATGCACCGTTCATGGAGACGGTAAGTTGTACATACGCATGAACGCTACTTTCATTTCTATGTCATATTAATGGAATTAAAACTAAATGAGAGATATGTATATTTTAATTACATAATTATATTCATCATTTAGATATTACATAAATCATATATATCCATTATATATATTTACTTATAATAGTACATTACATTTGGGGATAAGAAATGAAATGCACCGTTCATGGAGACGGTAAGTCGTACGTACGCATGAACGCTACATTCATTTCTATCTCATTCTTTAATGGAATTTAAACATAATGATACATAATATTATTATAATTCCAGTATGGTATCATATAAAATATCATTAAATCTATCCTTTATACATACCACATATGATATTAATGAATCAAATCACTTTGAGGGGGCGGTAGCCCGCACTTCCTAAAATGAAGATATCGTGTATACCCATAATGGAAGCCATAAAGGTATGAAATAAATGAAAAATACAGAATATTAAGGAAAACATAAACATATTATATATCATATATAAATATAGTGACATCTTAATGTCCACCTTTGAAGGTGTTAGAAGAATATTGAACAGTCATCGTTTCGTGAGGCAGAAATTCACCATCCACAGAAACAGTATGTTATTTAACCATTAGATGTAGGTGTGTGTAAGTGTAGCTCTAATACTTCATATAAAAACATACTAGTATATTTAAGTTACTGTATTTTTTACAAAATAAATGAATAAATAGAGTTTAGGTGGTTGGAGAAGCAAAATAAAACATAAGAACACAAGAGAAGACACTACATTTAAATCCGGTAACTCTTTTTGATTTGAGCTCAAAGGCTTCCTTGGGAAGACTTCTGCACAAAGTGAGGATTATTGGAGTAATAGAGGGATGTGGAGAGACAAAATGAGCAGGGTTTGTCCGATCCAAAGGCTTGAGAGGTGTGGGTAAGGAGGTAGAGGTGGGGCCTTTTATAAGAGGAGAGGAGGGGCACTCTTGGAAAGTTACAAAATGTTACGTTATTTTCAAATGAGTTTCGGATTTTAAAGGTCCCACATTGATGTATTTAGAGGATAAGGTGATAAGGGTTATATATATACTCATCCAATAGGTCTTTGACAAGTTTAGCTATTAGATTTTACATTATCGTTTTATTTTATTTAAATCATTAAATAATGAGGTAATCACTACATCATCATGATGTCATAAATAATTTAATTTATTTAAAGTCTAAAAAATATGAAAAAAATACTATGATGTATGAAATCTTTTTGGATTTACAATGAATATTTATAGTCCAAAATATCATTTATTTAGACAAAATTAAATTTTTTTTACTCAGGTGATACATTCTTTGTTATATTTAACTTTCTTTAACAATAAAAAGATAAAAAGTCACTTTCACACAAAAGTGATTCCATGGGGTCCCCAAGTTTGGTACAAGGCATCCCATGGTCAGACATGAGACAACCAGTAGCATTAGGACACATGTTGGTGTAATTTTGTATTATTATTATATTATTTTATTATCCTTAACTACCCGATTACTCATTAATCAAGATAATTAAAGATAATTACCGTCATTACTATTCATAATGTCCAAAAACAAAAGAGTCTTGATTACATAATTTGGACCTTCTGATTCCAAATATGTAATCCATTTTACCAAATTACAAATATAGAAATTTCAATAATTAATTTAAAAATAATTCCCGTTGTCAAAACAAATAACGGGTTTTTTTAAACAATATCTATGAAAAGTTTGGCATTAGTTTATTCCCAATTCCAAAGTTAAATTAATCATAATGACCACCATTGGATTAAATGGTAAAAATATATTCTAATTAGACTTTAAGACCAATTAAAAAGATAATCTATCCATATTAATAAATTAGATTAAAAAGAGGTTTTGAATTAAAATAAAACAGTTTTCACTATTCATTAAAAAAATGAACATTATCAGAAAAATACCAGAAATTTATAAAAAGTAAATTTCAATGTCCCAATCATAAAGAATAAGTTTTTTTTGACATATATACCCTATAAAATTTTCAAAAGATAGATTTAAATATAGTTCGACATCAAAAGGCGGTAAAACAATCTTTTAAAAATATTAGAGTATTTAATGCTTTAGGTTGGATTTATTCTCGTTTTAAGCCTCTAAAACACTATCTAATTCATAAATAGACATAGATAAAAAATATATTATTCATTACTTTCTTGAGATGTTATATCCTTCTCCCTTTAGAAAATTGTGTCCCCAAAATTTATTTACTTATCGAATAAGTTGGGGTATTTAGCCCTCATTGGATCTTCAGATTACCATTTGCCTCTTAAATCATGTGGTTTTCCACAAAAACTTTACCTGATGAATCATCTTATTCTGTAACACTTGCTCCCTGTGGTCAAGAATCTGAACCGGTTGTTCCTCATAAGATAGATTCTCTTCCAACTGAACTACCTCTGGACTCAAAACTTAAGATGGATCTCGCATGTACTTCCTTAACATTGAAACATGAAAAACATTGTGTACCTGAGATAAACTCGGAGGTAAAGACACTCGGTAAGAATCTGATCCAACTCTCTCCAGAATTTTATATGGTCCGATGAACCTTGGACTCATCTTCACTTTATTACCAAATCACATCAGACTTTTCCATGGTGATACTTTGAGAAAAACATGATCACCTACCTCAAAAGATAGATCCTTCCTCCTGTTATCCTCATAACTCTTCTGCCTGCTATGAGCTGTTCTCATGTGTTTCTGAATCAACTGAACTTTTTCTGCCATCTCTTCTTCCAATTTCGATCCCATCATCCTCCTTTCATTCACTTCATCCCAGAATGCTGGAGTTCGACACTGCTTCCCATATAATGCCTCAAATGGTGCCATCTGTATACTGAAATGAAAACTATTATTAAATGAAAATTCAGCCAAAGAAAGATGTTGGTCCCAACTTCCCGGATATTCCATCGAACAAGAACATAGCATATCTTCCAAATTCTGAATTGTTTGTTCTGACTACCCATCTGATTGAGGATGAAAAGTTGTACTAAAATTTAATTCAGTACCCAACGACCTCTGAAGGCCTTTCCAAAAGTTAGAAGTGAGCCTGGGATCACGGTCAGATATAATGAAGAGAGGAACTCCATGTAACCTGAATATCTCTTTAAGATACAAACGGGAATGTTGATCTAGGGAAAAAGTATCTCGTATAGCAAGGAAATTAGATGATTTAGTCAAGCGATCAACAATAACCCAGATTTCATTATTACCTCGAGATGTCTTTGGTAATCCCACAACAAAGTCCATGGATATATTCTCCCATTTCCACTCTGGCACTAGTAAAGGCTGAAGCATCCCTTTCAGTAATTGCTGCTCTGCTTTAACCTGTTGACATTTCAAACACTCCACAGTAAAATCATCAATATCTTTTTTCATTCCATCCCACCAGTAATACTCCCGCAGATCTCTTTACATCTTAGTACTACCAGGATGAACTAAAAACAGAGAACTATGAGCTTCACATAACAACTCTCTCTTAAACTATGAATCACAAGGCACAAAAAATTTCTTCCCAAATATTAAAACATAATCATTATCAATGTTGAATTCAGGCAACTTACCTTTCTGAACCATCTCTACCTTTTTCTGCAACTCACTATCTTGCTTCTGTGATTACTTGATTCTGTCTGATAGAGAAAATTTCACTGATACCTGAAACAAAACAGAAGGACATCCTACACCAAAAAATTATATGCCAAATTTCATCAAATCCATAACCAAAGGATCAAGTTCCAAACACAACATTGTTAATGAAGCATTACTTTTTCGACTCAAAGCATCAGCCACTTTATCTGCTTTTCCCGGATGGTAATGAATTGTACAATCATAATCCTTGATTAATTCCAGCCATCTCCTCTGTCTCATGTCCAATTATTTCTGAGTGAATATATACGTTAAAATTTTGTGATCAGTATATATTTCACACTTTACTCCATAAAAATGATACCTCTAAATTTTTAAAGTGAAAAAAACAGCAGCTAATTCCAAATCATGTGTAGGGTAATTTACCTCATGAGTTTTCAACTGACGTGAAGCATAAGCAATTACCCGATCATTCTACATTAGGACACAACCAAGTCTTTTCAATGAAGCGTCACTGTAGATAATAAACTCACCATTCCTGGAAGGTAGTGCCAAAACAGGAGCATTCACCAATCTTCATTTCAGTTCCTAAAAACAATCATCACATTCTTTTTCCAGATAAACATGACACCCTACCGAGTTAGCTTAGTCATTGGACTAGATAACCGTAAAAAATTTCTAACAAACCTTCGGTAATAGCCTTCCAAACCAAGGAAACTATGAATCTCAGTTAAATTTGTGAGTCTTGGCCATTCTTCAACAACCTTTGTTTTTGCAGGATCAATAGTTATCCCATGTTTAGAAACAATGTGACCAAGGAAAGAAATTTTTTGCAACCAAAAATCACACTTGATTAATTTCCCATACAATTTCTTTTCTTTAAAGGTTTGAAAAATAACACTTAAATGTCTTTCATTCTCCACATTACTTTTAGAAAACACCAAAATATCATCATTGAAAACAACGACAAACTTATCCAAGAACTCATGGAAAATTCTATTCATTAAGTCCATGAATACAGCAGGTGCATTGGTTAGCCCAAAAGGCATTACTACAAACTCATAATGGCCATATCTTGTACGGAACGTGGTCTTCGGAATATCTTCTTACTTTACCTTCAACTGATGGTACCCCGATCTCTGGTCAATCTTTGAAAAATTCTGAGCTCCCTGGAGCTGATCAAACAAATCATCGATATGAGGCAAAGGATATTTGTTCGTAACAGTGATGTTATTTAAGGCTCTATAATCAATGAAAAGTCTCATAGAACCATCTTTCTTTTTAACAAATAAAAGAGGAGCACCCCATTGTGATATGATAGGTCAAATGAAACCTTTCTCTAATAAATCTTTCAATTGCTCCTTCAACTCTAAAAGTGCAATTTGAGCCATTCGATAAGGGGGGTTTTAAATTGGCTTAGAATCATGAACTAAGTCAACAGTAAATTCAACTTCCCGATCTGGTATTATTCTAGGAAACTCATCAGAAAAAACATCAGGATACTCATTTACCACTAGCACATCATTAATCTGACCAGTTCATTTGTTTTCAATGATGTGTGCAAGGTAACATTCATTTCCATATTTTACAAGTTTCCGGGCCTCTTGATAAGTTATCATCAGTAAGGGTTCATTCTTGTACACAAACTGAAAGTATTTATGAAAAGAAACTTCTTTAGCTCTATAGTCAATCTTAGCATGGTAAATAGAGAGCCAATCCATACCCAGGATAACATCAAATTCTACTAGAGGTAAAACAATAAGGTTCGCAAGTAGGTTCTTTCCACGGATAAGGATAGGAAGATTCTTATAAATTCTTTTTGCCTCAACATTTCCCCTAGGTGTTTTTACCACATGTTCAGGAGTCATTTCATGAGATGGTATTCCCATTTTACTAGAAAAGGTTTTAGAGATGAAAGAATGTGTAGACCCCGAATCAAACAACACACTGGAAGAATCTGAAAAAACAAACAAATTACCTAATACAACTTCATTTGATGTCCCGACATCTGCTGAAGTAGTTGAAAAGGATTTCACCACCCCTTTCTGCTTGTATTCTAACTGCTTCCCATCACTAAAGCCCTTTGTCGGACACTCGTTTGCATAGTGACCAATCTCATTGCACTTAAAACATTTCACTAACTCCAAATCAAATTTGGACTTACCATCACCTTGATATTTTTCAGTGCAATCACGAGCCTTATGTCCCATCTTATCACATCATTAGACCTTTCCAGAATTTAGAAGAAATTCCGCAGGATGCCTTTTCCCACATTTATCAAAAACTGGAAACACAGTTTTCTTACTGTCAGACCTTTTTGAATAATTATTTCCTTTCTCCTGCCATCGCGGTCTCTTCTTCTGTTGGTTGTTATAGAACACTTGATCATCGACAAACTCCATTTACACCTTCTCAGCACATCGAACAAGCTTTTCATTACATCTGAACTCACAAGAAGCTAATTCCCTTCTATATTTTGGCATTAATCCTGAGTAAAAACGATTGATTTTTCTATCAAGGTATCGGATAAAATTTGGAGCATACCTTGCCAATTGAGTGAACCTTTCTTCATAGGCAGCCACTGAGTCTTCCTCTTGCCTCAATTCCAGGAAATTTTTTCCCATCCTAAGTCGAACATACATAGGAAAATACTTCTTAAGAAACATACCTTTGAAATCATCCCAGTCGAGAGAATAAATCTCATCAGTGTCCCTGACATTTTTAACCATCGACCACCACTGATCTACTTCACCCTCCAAACGGTAAATAGAAATACTAACCTTTTGATTGTATGAACACCCCATGACATTGAAAATCTTCTCCAGTGATTTAATCCACCCTTCAGCTAGCACATGGTCAGATGATCCTCTGAATTATGGGGGATTTTGCCTCATGAAATGTTCCACCACTGACATGTTCCTCTGCGGTTGATCTGGCTGATCTCGTGCATGGATACCGCCACCATTTATCGCATGAGTCAACTGTGTCATTACTGCAACTAACTGGTCAGTTCCAATTCCGACCATCTTAGGATGCTAATTCGTAAGCTTATTTATTTCTGTATGTCTTCTTAGCACTGCTTCCCTGTTTCCTCTACGGAAAACCATTCTGAACAAACATGTCTTAGATGAAGCAACATGGTAATATTCAAATGCTATATCAATTCAATAAAAAATTGGATAATCATTTAATAGAATTCTAACTTCTAAAGTTATCTAAACTGGCCTCTGATACCAATGATAAGGCCCCAGCTTTAAACCTTACTTAATCTTGATTTATTACAAGATTACACATTGAGGATCTTTTCAGGTGTAGAGTTTTAGAGAACCAGATCATAAAACATGCATTACATACCACATTTAAACAAAGTGGTTACATCAAATATAGTAATCATTTTTCCAATCAGCGGAAACATATTTAAAATAAGACATGGATTATTTCTTAACACTTCATTGACACTATCATCACATCATGTACCCTTCCCTTGACCTGTGAAAAACATTTCAAAAACTTGGGATGAGCATAAAAAGCTCAGTATGGGATATAAAAGTATGAAATGAAAACATTAGTCCATGTATGAAATCATACTTTACTCATAAAACATAAGAACATTAACTTACCTCATCAAATCATGAATAAATCATAGAAATCATAAGACATAAAGGTAACTTGAGGCATTCATAACATTCTTACATAGGGATTAACCCTCTTTGTTACATTTGAAATACCAATCATAGTATATTCCCAAAATCTCTTCGGAGAAACCTTAATGTTTAACCCCTTCACATTACACAATGCATTGGAGAGCTATATCGGGCTCACCCGCCCTTAGTTTATCGCAGAACCACCCGTCTTCATAACAATTCCCAAGAACCATAACATAATCGTAGCACATAATACATGCATAAAGGGAACATAACATTTCCACATTTTATTCACAAGATATCAATACAACACATTGATATAAAAAACATAATGAAAACCATTTTCAATACCAAAATAAAAGAAAAGTAAAACATGGTATTATTTTCCATTAAAAAAAGGTTTAGCTTGTAGAGGAAGCCGAAACTCAAATAACGGTCACGGTGGCGGAGAAGTCGTTGTCGCCGCATACGTACGACAAAAAAACAAAATAACATTATTATTGTCGTATAGTAAAACGCTTCGTATAAAAAAAGATTACTTTTGAATAAGCATAAATGTAAAAGGGGTTTATACACTGTATAAAAGAAAGTTGTGTATAGAACAGAATATGCCTTAATGAATGGAGATTGAGACGAAGTCCCATACCTCGTATCCGACTTGACTTGGTTGTTCTTTAATCTCCTGAATAATAAACTTGAGTTAATTTCTACTTGCTTAAGAAAATTTTTCAAGTTAAATATTCCTTTTATATCATTTATTACCATGTCATTAACACTATGTTATTATTTAAGTTTATAAGGTCTTTTTAATGATCATTGGAACTTGAGTCAAAAATGAACTTCTTATATTTACAAGTTGTTCACGTAGTGAAATATCCATTATCTCAAGAATGATATTCATGATTTATATGCCATATATATCATATATATCCATTATATACATGAATTTATAATATTACATAATCATTTAGAGGTAAGGAATGAAATGCACCGTTCATGGAGACGGTATGCCGTACGTACGCATGAATGCTCTTTCATTTCTATGTCATATTAATGGTATTAAAACTAAATGAGAGATATGTATATTTCCAGAATTATATTCATCATTTAGATGTTACATAAATCATATATATCCATTATATATATGTACTTATAATAGTACATTACATTTGGGGATAAGAAATGAAATGCACCGTTCAAGGAGATGGTAAGCCGTACGTACGCATGAACGCTACTTTCATTTCTATCTCATACTTTAATGGAATTAAAACATAATGATACTTAATAGTATTATAATTCCAGTATGTTATAATATATAATATCATTAAATCTATCCTTTATACGTACCACATATGGTATTAACGAATCAAATAACTTTGAGGGGGTGGTAGTACGCACTTCCTAAAATGAAGATATCACGTATACCCATAATGGAAGCCATAAAGGTATGCCATAAATTAAAAATACAGAATCTTAAATAAAAAATTAACATATTATATATCATATATAAATATAGTGACATCTTTATGGCCACCTTTGAAGGTGTTAGAAGAATATTGAACAATCGTCGTTTCGTGAGGTAGAAATTCCCCATCCACAGAAACAGTATGTTCTTTAACCATTAGATGTAGGTGTGCGTAAGTGTAGCTCTAATCCTTATTATAAAAACATACTAGTATATTGAAGATACTGGAGTTGTTAAAAAAGAAATTAATAAAAAGAGTTTAGGGGGTTGGAGAAGCAAAATAAAACATAAGAACAAAAGAGAAGACACTACCTTTAAATCGGGTAACTCTTTTTGATTTGAGATCAAAGGCTTCCTTGGGAAGACTTATGCCCAATGTGAGGATTATAGGAGTAATAGAGGGGTGTGGAGAGACAAAATTAGCAGGGGTTGGCCGATCCAAAGACTTGACAGGTGTGGGTAAGGAGGTAGAGGTGGGGGCCTTTTATAAGAGGAGAGGAAGGGCACTCTTGGAAAGTTACAAAATGTTACTTTAGTTTCAAATCAGTTTTGGATTTTAAAGGTCCCACATTGATGTATTTAGAGGATAAGGTGACAAGGGTTATAAATATACTCATCCAATAGTTCTTTGACAATTTAGGTCTTATATTTTACATTATCTTTTTATTTTATTTAAATCTTTAAATAATGAGGTAATCGCTGCATCATCATGATGTCAATAATAATTTAATTTATTTAATGTCTAAAAAATATGAAAAAAATTCTATGATGTAGGAAATATTTTTATATTTCCCATGAATATTTATTTTCCAAAATATCATTTATGTAGACAAAATTAAAAATGTTTTACTCATGTGATACATTTTTTGATATATTTAACTTTCTTTAACAATAAAAAGATAAAAAGTCACTTTCACATAAAAGTGATTCCATGGGGTCCCCATGTTTGGCACAAGGAATCCCATTGTCGGACATGAGACAACCAGTATCATTAAGACACATTTTGGAGTCATTTTTTATTATTATGATATTATTTTATTATCCTTAACTACCCGATTACTCATTAATCAAGATAATTAAAGATAATTACCGTCATTACTATTCATAATGCCCAAAAACAAAAGAGTCTTGATTACATAATTTAGACATTATGATTACAAATATGTAATCCATTTTACCAAATTCCAATCATAGAAATTTCAATAATTAATTTAATAATAATTCCCGTTGTCAAAACAAATAGCGGGTTTTTTTGAAACAATATTTATGAAAAGTTTGGAATTAGTTTATTCCCAATTCCAAAGTTAAATTAATCCTAATGACCACCATTGTATTAAATGGTAAAGATATATTATAATTACACTTTAAGACCAATTAAAAATATAATCTATCCATATTAATAAATTGTATTAAAAAGAGGTTTTGAATTAAAATACAACATTTTTCACAATTCATTAAAAAATGAACAATATCAGAAAATAACCAGAAATTTATCCAATGTAAATTTCAATTTCCCAATCATAAAGAATAAGTTTATTTTGACAAATATAGCTTATAAAATTGTCAAAATATGGATTTAAAAATTGTTTTCCATCAAAAGGCGGTAAAACAATATTTTAAAAATATTAGAGTATTTCATGCTTTAGGTTGGATTTATTCTCATTTTAAGCCTCTAAAACACTATATAATTCATAAATAGACATAGATAAAAATATATATTATTCATTACTTAACTGGGATGTTACATCCCTCCCCCCTTTAGAAAATTGCGTCCCCGCAATTTATTTACTTATCGAATATGTGGGGGTATTTATCCCTCATTGCATTTTCAAATTACCATGTTGCCTCTTCAATCATGTGGTTTTTTCACAAAACCTTTACATGATGAATCACCTTATTCCATAACACTTGCTCCTTGTGGTCATGAATCGGAACCGGTTGTTCCTCATAAGATAGATTCTCTTCCAACTGAACTACCTCTGGACTCAAAACATGAGATGGATCTGGCATGTACTTCCTTAACATTGAAACATGAAAAACACTGTGTACCTGAGATAAACTCGAAGGTAAAGCCACTCGGTAAGCAACTGATCTAACTCTCTCCAGAATTTCATATGGTCTAATGAACCTTGGACTCAGCTTCCCTTTCTTATCAAATCGCATCACACTTTTCCATGGTGATACTTTGAGAAAAACATGATCACCTACATCAAAAGATAGATCCTTCCTCTGGTTATCCGCATTACTCTTCTACCTACTCTGAGCTTTTCTCATGTGTCTCTGAATCAACTGAACTTTTTCTGCCATCTCTTCTACCAATATCGGTCCCATCAGCTTCCTTTCACCCACTTCATCCTAGAAAGCTGGAGTTCGACACCGCTTCCCATATAACGCCTCAAATAGTTCCATCTGTATAATAGAATGAAAATTGTTATTATATAAAAATTAAAACAAGGAAAGATGTTGGTCCCAACTTCCCTGATAATCCATCGAACACGAACGTAGCATATCTTCCAAAGTCTGAATTTTTCGTTCTGACTGCCCATCTGATTGAGGATGAAAAGCTGTACTAAAATTTAATTCAGTACCCAACGACTTCTGAAGGTCTTTCCAAAAGTTATAAGTGAACCTGGGATCACGGTCAGATACAATGGAGAGAGGAACTACATGTAACCTGACTATCTCATTATGATACAAACGGGAAAGTTGATCTTGGGAAAAAGTATCTCGTGTAGCAATGAAATGAGCATATTTAGTCAAGCGATCAACAATAACCCAGATTGCATTATTATCTCGATATGACTTTGGTAATCCCACAACAAAGTCCATGGATATAATCTCCCATTTCCACTCTGGAACTGGTAAAGGATGAAGCATCCCTTTCGGTAACTACCGCTATTCTTTAACCTGTTGACATGTCAAACACTTCAGAGTAAAATCATAAATATCTCTTTTCATTCCATCCCACCAGTAATACTCCCGTAGATCTCTGTACATCTTAGTACTTCCAGGATGAACTGAAAATGGATAACTATGAGTTTCACATAACAACTCCCTCTTCAACTGTGAATCACAAAGCACACACAATCTCTTCCCAAATCTCAAAACACAATCAATATCAATGTTGAATTTAGGCAACTTATCTTTCTGAACCAGCTCTACCTTTTTCTGCAACTCATTGTCTTGCTTCTGTGCTTCCTTGATTCTGTCTAATAGAGAAAATTTCACTAATACCTGAAACAAAACTGAAGGAAATCCTGCACCAACAACATCTTTGCCAAATTTCATCAAATCCTTAACCAAAGGATCACGTTCCAAACACAACATTGTTAATGAAGCATTACTTTTTCGACTCAAAGCATCATCCACTTTATTTTCTTTTCCCGGATGGTAATGAATTGTACAATAATAATCCTTGATTAATTCCAGCCATCTCCTCTCTCTCGTGTACAATTCTTTCTGAGTGAATATATACGTTAAACTTTTGTGATCAGTATATATTTCACACTTTACTCCATACAAATGATGCCTCCAAATTTTTAAAGTGAAAACAACATCAGCTAATTCCAAATCATGTGTAGGGTAATTTACCTCATGATTTTTCAACTGATGTGAAGCATAAGCAATTACCTGATCATTCTGCATTAGGACACAACCAAGTCCTTTCAATGAAGCATCATTGTAGATAACAAACTCACAATTCCTGGAAGGTAGTGCCAAAACTGGAGCATTCACAAATCTTCTTTTCAGTTCCTGAAAACAATCATCACATTATTTTGTCCAGATAAACTTGACACCCTTCCGAGTTAGCTTAGTCATTGGACTAGATAACCGTGAAAAATTTCTAACAACCCTTCGGTAATAGCCTGCCAAACCGAGGAAACTACGAATCTCAGTTACATTTGTGGGTCTTGGCCATTTTTCAACAACCGTTGTTTTTGCAGGATCAATAGGTATCCACTATTTATAAATAATGTGACCAAGGAAAGAAATTTGTTGCAACCAAAACTCAAACTTGCTGAATTTCTCATACAATTTATTTTCTTTCAAGGTTTGCAAAATAACCCTTAAATGTCTTTCATGCTCCTCTTTACTTTTAGAAAACAGAAAAATATCATCAATGAAAACAACCACAGATTTATACAAGAACTCATGGAAAATTCTATTCATTAAGTCCATGAATACAGAAGGTGCATTGGTTATCCCAAAAGGCATTACTACAAACTCATAAAGGCCATATCTTGTACCTAACGCGGTCTTCGGAATATCTGCTTCCTTTACCTTCAACTGATGGTACCCCGATCTCAGGCCAATCTTTGAAAAATAATGAGCTCCCTGGAGCTGATCATACAAATCATCGATATGAGGCAAAGGATATTTTTTCTTAACAGTGATGTTATTCAAGGCTCTATAATCAATGAAAAGTTTCATAGAACCATCTTTCTTTTTAACAAATAAAACAAGATCACCCCATGGTGATGTGCTAGGTCGAATGAAACCATTCTCTAATAAATCTTGTAATTTCTCCTTCAACTCTAAAAGTTAAAATTGAGCCATTCGATAAGGGGGGTTTGAAATTGGCTTAGCATCAGGAACTATGTCAACAGTAAATTCAACTTCCCGATCTGGTATTATTCCTGGAAACTCATCAGGAAAAACATCAGGATACTCATTTACCACCGGCACATCATTAATCTGAACAGTTCCTTTGTTTTCAATGATGTGTGCAAGGTAACATTCATTTCTATCTTTTACATGTTTCTAGGCCTCTTGATAAGTTATCAACAGTAAGGGTTCATTCTTGTACCCAAACTGAAAGTATTTCTAAAAAGAAACTTCATTAGATATACAGTCAATCATAGCATGGTAAATAGAGAACCTATCCATACCCAGGATAACATCAAACTCTATTAGAGGTAAAACAATAAGGTTCGCAAGTAGGTTCTTTCCACGGATAAGGATAGTAATATTCTTATAAATTCTT
Organism: Viscum album; assembly: GCA_963277665.1. Classification (NCBI taxonomy): domain Eukaryota; kingdom Viridiplantae; phylum Streptophyta; class Magnoliopsida; order Santalales; family Viscaceae; genus Viscum; species Viscum album. The sequence goes on from OY728156.1 coordinate 327,657,056, forward strand.
TTTGCCTCAACATTTCCCCCAGTTGTTTTTACCGCAAGTTCAGGAGTCATTTCTTGAGATGGTATTCCCATTTTCCTAGAAAAGGTTTCAGAGATGAAGGAATGAGTAGACCCCGAATCAAACAACACACTGGTATAATCTGAAAAACAAAAAAAAGTTCTTGATACAACTTCATTTGATGGCCCGACATCTGTAGAAGTAGTTGAAAAGGATTTCACCACCCCTTTCTGTAGAGACCCGAAGCTTCACGTACATGAACATTACATTACGTTTGTGGAATACTTAATAAATAAAAAAACAGACACAGAAGGACCGTAATAGTTTAGTGTCTTTGAAAACATGGAACGTAATCTTCTAATCGTGGTGAAAGATCTTCAACATCTCCCATAAAGATCTTCCCCTTTTTTTCTTACCTAAAAACATTCTTTATATCTAAGGGAAAAGAAAACATAAAAAGGGTGAGCTAAAATGCTCATTAAGGGTATGCATGGAAATAATAAAACATACCATATACATTTGATCTTAAAAACATGAAAATAATGTTTAAACATCAAAAGCTTGAACAATGACATAAAACATGGAAGTACGTATGTAATAGATCACAAAGAAACATTAAGAATGATAAAATATCATGGGAATAAAACATGTAATTGTGGCAACCATTAAGCACAAGATATGATTTCCATAGTAGCCAATGCATTGCTGCCAAGACCATCTTAGTGGACAAAGTCCCTTTCTGAATCGAGTTCACTCCTCGTTCCAGTCCTGTATTACTGAAAGGGTTTAACTTGCCATTCCAGCCATGTCTATCTCATGAGATATAAATCGTTACCCAATGCATTGGAGGGAGATATAGGTCTCACCCATCTCATAATGAAATCATTCTTACTTGTGCCACAAAATAAACAAATATCATTCATAAAAACCCAATAAATAAAATGGGTTTCATAAAAATCATCCCATAATCACATAATCTCTATAAAAGAAATGGATATCATTTCATAATAAGAAAATTGAAACCATGTAAATCATAGAGACTTTATACTTGAAACATACACATATGAATTAATTTCATCTTAGATGGAAAAAGGTTTTGATAAAACACATGAAATAAATTCTTGAGGAAAATATCCTTTCTTCTTCAAAATCAATTTCTTTTCAAAAAACGTCATGCTATTTTAAAAGAAAGAGATTTGTTTAAAATAGTCATGAAATATTTTGTAGGATTCTTCATGAAAATAAGTCTATATAAAATTGTAAAAATCCATTCATTCCGTATAAGTTAAAAAAACTTTCTTCTCATACTTTTGCTGAAAATGTAAAAAAGTACCTCATAATAGAAAGATTCCATACATACCATGTAGTAAAAGTCAAAAATGGGTAAAAAGGACGTTAAACATACATGAATACAATTTTTTAAAACATGGACATGGATGATAGAAATAACCCCAGTAAATAATGACAAATAAGCAACCTCGGATAAAAATGAGATTTGAAAAATTATCCCCTACCTTAGATCTGATATGCTTCATACGTATCCAAACCTCCTGTATAATGATTTAAATAATGTCATTGACTTATTACAGAATAATATTCATTGTTATTATATCATATATGGTTCACTTATGACTTTATATTACCCGTTCTTTTGTAAATTCCATGTTAAATAGTGTTTTGGGTAAAATCGTTTCATTTGTTGTCCGTGTTTTGACTTGTAATTATTCATATGATTACTTAATTGAAGAATATAAAACATGATTTATATGTAATATATATTCAGAATATACATATATATAATAGATCGATAAATGGAAAGAAATACACCGTTCATGGAGACGGTAGGTCGTACGTACGCATTAACGCTGTTTTCATTTTCCTTATTGAATTGATTGGAATTAAGTATATGACATACATATACATAAATCCAGTAGCTTTATAATGTCATATATTTCATTATTATTTCTTATATATACTTTATAATCATTCTTAAATGGTTAACATGGAGAATGAATCTCATCGCGTCGTGGAGATGGTAGTCCGTACATACACACGAGCGATGATATCGTTTCCATAATTATTGAATTGAATTGGAGTGGATGATACAATATATCAGAATCATTATGATAGTATAATAACTATATATAGTTATTATTTACACCATTATACCCATCCATGTAAGGTGGTGTTGGAAAAACAGATTACACCACGGCGTGGATACAGTATTCCGTACGTACCCACGCACTGTGATTTTGTTTTCCGTAGGATGGATAGATGGTGAAATAGAGTTGTTTTATACTTATAATAACATATAATTATATTATTTATACTGATGTTATTACTTCATAATGAAACAACTAAAGAATAAGAAGTAGAAGAAGAAATAAAGTTGAAAGAATCGGTAACGGACATTACCTCTTCTTTGAAGCGCCTCTTTGAGACCTCCTCTTAGGGCACTAAAATTGGTCTTTGAAGAAGAGAAGGACCTCTAGCATGTTTCTAGGGAAGTGGAGAAGATAATTTGTCAGGTTTTGGCCGATCTTGAAGGCTCAAATTGGTGTGAGGAATGGAGGGAGGAGGTGCCCTTTTATAAGGGAGGAGAGGGGCACCTTTGGAATTCTTAAAAATATTAATTTATAATAAATCTAACCCCACTTAAAAACCTCCAAAAATGACTCATATTAGATTATAATATGATATAGGGTTTTAATCGAATCAACCAATAAAATTTAGACATGTTAGGAAATTATTTTAAACATTATCAACTTGATTTATCCTTACTTAATCAGTTTAATTTTATTTGTGGTAATAACATTCTAAATTTTAAATTATAACAAAAAATTCCTAATGTGTTGTTAATTGTCCATAATTGGATACTTTATAACATTTTAGACCATATAAATTTAAATTTATTACTTTTAAATATTTTTGTGATTTTAAACAATTTTAAAATATGTTATTTTTTTAAAATAACAATAGTGTCAATTTTGACACTATTCATTTATATGAATTTAAATAAAATATATACAAAAGATATGTTCAAACTAAAAGCTTTAATAGATTTATAAAAGGCCATATGTATCTAGAAAATTAGTGGAGCACATTAAATAGTTTATATAATATTTATTTTATTATTTTTAATAACATTTATTTGGTTTATCTCTTAATAAAATAATTACTACAACATTTTTGAATAATTATTTAATATACTTATTTTTTGCATAAAAATTAAAACTAAAATCCTATGATGAATATAAATCTATTAATTTTTACAATAATACTTTTACTAGAATTTATGATCTTAAAATCACAATATTTAAATTGTTATATTTATTAAATTATGAGGGTGACATCTTTGGCATCATTTAAAATAAAATAATATAAGTGTCATAATCATATTTATAAGACTCCAAACGGTTATATATTAGGTAATTGTATGATTATGGTATAGATATACACTACCAATAAGTTTTTTTCAGGTTTGTAGGTATTTTAATGGGTATTATTATTTCAATAAAAACTATATTACTGACTTTTCACTTAATGAATAATTTCTGCATCATTAATGTATCACCACTAATGACAATTATTTAATCCCTAAAAATTATAAATAAATTATCATGAGGTATATAATTTTATTGGATTTCTGGAGAATATTCATGTTCGAAGTTTTATGATGTTTATCACTAAATTAAAATTATTATACTTATAAGATTTAAGAGAGTGACATGTTGTCACTTTCTTTGGTTATAATAATAATTAAATTATTTTCATGGTCAAAAGTCCATTAAATGATTCTAATCTGACCCTTAGGTGATATGGGTCTACTTTTATCGATCCAATAGAATTTTGGCATGCGTTAGGATAATTTTATAATATTATATTTACCCTTAATTACCTGATTTACCTTTAACTAGGGTAAATAAAATTTACCATTGTTACTATTCATAAAGCCCAAAAATAAAAAGTAGTCTATTAATATAATTTTGACCCACTGATTCCAAATATGGAATCCATTTTTCCAAATTCAATACACAATAGTTTCAAAAATTAAATTATAATTAATCCCGTTGTCGAAAGATAACGGGTTTTTGTTTAAAACATTGCAAAAGACTGAATTTATTTAACCTACGAATTCAAGGTAAAATCAATGCTAATGACATACATTGTATTAAATGGTAAAAATATATTCTATTAATACATTAAACCCATTCAATATTATAATTTAACCATATAAATTTTTGCGTTGAAAAAAGTTGTTTTTAATTAAAATATAGCGTGTTTTTACTATTCATCAAAATATGAAAGTTACCAGAATAATATGAAAATTTCATCCAAAGTAAATTTTTTATTTATTGATTCCAAAGAAGAATTTTATTTTGTCAAATTGAAGTTATAAACATGTCAAAAAGTAGATTTAAAGTTGGTGTGCCATCTAAAGGCAGCAAAACTGCATTTTTTGAAAAATACATATTTTACCCAAAAAAATTATTTTGTTCTTATAAAATGTTATAGAAACTGTGTATGATGAATAATAATGTTATAAAATTCAAAATTTAGTTAATACTATTCATAACAGCTAGTTAATAATAATATTATAATAATATATCGTTGTTTAGTAAAACCTGGTATTGCGTACAACACACGCTATCGAGGAAGGTCGTGATTGCGTGTAATGCAACCCAAGTCAGGGTTGCGTGTTGTGCAAGAATCCTTCATTGTTTCATATAACAGAATCCAACCATATTTCATTAATACATTGAATATATATATATATATATACTCAATGTTGTGTAGAATAACAGTTATCAAAATTGTGTGTAACATGATCCAAGAATAGTGTTGCGTATACTGCAAGCTAATACTGTGTTGCATATGGCGCAAGGTAATATTGGTGTAGAATACAACACAAGACATTAATGAAATTAAAAGAATAATTTTCATAAAATCTCGGGGTGTTACATTCTACCCCCCTTAAAATGAATTTCACCCTTAAAATGAATTTCTCCCTTGAAATTCATCAGCTTTATAAATGGTTTACTACTTGAAAGATCTTTTAATAGAAACCCACATCGTAAAAAGGAATAACAAAACTAGCCTTTAAAAACTAAAGTATGAAATGTAACGGTTACCCAAATTAACTCATCACTGGGTTTCCACGTAGGAGAACATAGGTGAAAATATGGATGTGGAAGAAAAATCTAACCATAAAGTTCTGATGGAGAGTGGTAGAGAACATGGCTGTGAAAAAGCCATCAATCACAAAGCCATTGATTTGTGATGATCTAAGGTACCATCTAATTCATCAGATATAAGGGCAATAGGACAAAATTTTTGGTTTTCAAGATCATTTCCATAAAGTTGATGAAATTGGAAATAGAAGAAATACTTTTGTGATTTTGGTACAGTATCACAGTTGTTCATTCTTTGGACAATTTCCACTTCATCTCTTAATGAAATGAAGTTGAATTTGTCATTTGTGAAGTGTTATTAGCTCATGTGATAGAATGATGGGTCATTCCATTCTGTCTCAAACAAAATGTTATAAAAGTTATCAAAAATACGCAAGTCCATATATACTGAGATTAATCATATATGGTGCCTATAATGGACTTATACTTCAAATATCATACTGCTTATAATAAAACTAGTTTCTACTAAACAGGGACTTCCTATAGGCCAGTGGTAGGCGATAAAGGCCAGTCGCACATCGGTTGTGGGTTCGATTCCCACAGCCTTATCCGACGCGATGGGTTGTCGCTCGTCCCGTAGGTTGTGCTATTTCTAAAACTACATTACTATAACATCACATCAATAATATAGGAAAAGTTCTATCCTTAAACAATACTAACTTATGTCCAACATAATCCATTCCAATCATTAGACTTATCTAAAATACTTCGGTCCAAGCTCATAGTATAAAGAAAACGATTACTTGAAATGTCATCAACCAAGAATGCGAATACCATCATTTATCCCCCATATATCTTGTTGGTCACATTCCAATCATTTGAATACCTTAATAATGTATTCTCTTGAAAAATGAAGACCCATTAAACCCTAGTGATAACATGAATGCCGTCAAAAGTTAACTCTTTCCACATACCAAAATCCAAAAATTCTATATACTCAAACCATGATATAACCTTCTCCTTATATCAGTCATGAGCTCATGAATACTATAAAAAATTTAATTTTCTCATTATCCCTTCATTATGAACATATCATCTACATTCCAAAAATATCTGAATAACCTTTCATGGATACTGGTACCATTAATCATACACTTTCAAAACTCAAGGAAAGACCACAGTGTAACAATCCTTAGATGTCTCATTATTCCATAGTACCATGAGATTACATATACAACATTACACTTGATAAACATGTTATCATTCCACTACCTTCTTAAACCATTGACCGAGCTTCAACAATTCTTTCATCTCACATATCATTTGTAGTCTCTTCATCATCATCAACATAAATACTACTCATATGACCGTACTCATTCTCTTCATGATACTTTCCCTTAGGGCATTGGTTTGCATAATGCATGTACATTCCACATTTAAAACATTTAACCATTGTTTATGTCGTAGCAATACCATTATCCTCATCCATGGTGTTAATTGAACCTTTTCCTTTGCACTTACTGGCTTTGTGTCCTTCTTTTACACAACCAAAGCATCTTCTAGTTCCCTTGAAACAATCTTCCCGATGCCTCTTCCCACATGATTTACATGAGGGAAATTGAACTTTCTTTCCTCTATGATCATCATGAAACTCCATCTTTCTCTTATTATCTGAGTTGGGAAACTTACCAAAGTTGAGATTATTGATCATATTATGAGATTACTGATTAGTCATAATAACAATGTTTGGACTTCCAAATCCCGTTTCATTTGGTTTCCCATGAAGAATATAATTCCATTGTCAGTCATATCCTCCATTATCATGAATCTTCCTGTTTCCAGCCATTTTCTAAAACCCAAAAATAATAGTGTGAGAGGAAAAAATCATAATAGGGAAAAAATCATAGTAAAGGGGAATTACCCTAAATATCTAACATCTTAGGTTAAATTCAATGATCGTTACCGTAGTTCTAGGACTATATCCTATACGTATACTTATCCTTATGGATATCCCTAGACATACCTTTGAAATATCTCTAGGGATCTCACTAACATTTTCGCATCCTAGTTTCAAAAGGTTGACTAAAACTTTCCTCTGATACCAAATGTAGAGACCCGAAGCTTGACGTACATGAACATTACATTACATTTTCATAATACTTAATACATAACAAAAACAGACACACAAGGACCGTAATAGTTTAGTGTCTTTGGAAACATGGAATGTAATCTTCTAATCGTGGTGAAAGATCTTCAACATCTCCCATAAAGATCTTCCCCTTTTTTTCTTACCTAAAACCTTTCTTTATATCCTAGGGAAAAGAAAATATAAAAAGGGTGAGCTCAAATGCTCAGTAAGGGAAAGCATGGATAAAATAAAACATACCTTATACATTTGAACTTAATAACATGAACATAATGTTTAAACATCAAAAGCATTATCAATGACATAAAACATGGAAGTACGTATGGCATAGATCATAAAAACATTATGAATGATAAAATAGCATGGGAATAAAACATTTAATTGTGGCAACCATTAAGAACATGATATGATTTCCATAATATCCAAGGCATTTCTTACAAGACCATCTTAGTGCACAAAGTCCATTTCTGAATCGAGTTCACTCCTCGTTCCAGTCCTGTATTACTGAACCAGTTTAACTTGCTGTTCCAGCCATGTCTATCTCATTAGATATAAATCTTTACCCAATGCATTGGAGGGAGATATAGGTCTCACCTATATCATAATGAAATCATTCTTACTTGTGTCTCAAAATAAACATACATCATTCATAAAAACCCAATAAATAAAATGGGTTTCAGAAAAATCATCCCATAATCACATAATCCATATAAAAGAAATGGATATCATTTCATAATAAGAAAAGATAAACCATGTAAATCATAGAGACTTTATACTTGAAACATACACATATGAAATAATTTCATCTTAGATAGAAAAAGGTTTTGATAAAACACTTGAAATGAATTCTTGAGGAAAATATCCTTTCTTCTTCAAAATCAATTTATTTTCACAAAACGTCATGCTATTTTAAAAGAAAGATATTTTTTTGAAAATATTCATGAAATTTTTTGGAGGAAGATTCATGAAAATAAGGCTTTATAAAATTATAAAAATCCGTTCGTGCCGTATAAGTTAAAAAAACATTCTTCTCGTACTTTTGCTGAAAAAGTCAAAAAGTACCTCATAATAGAAAGATTCCATACATATCATGTTGTAAAAGTAAAAAATGGGTAAAAAGGACTTTAAAAATACAAGAAAACACTTTTATAAAACATGTACATGGATGATAGAAATAACCCCAGTAAATACTGACGAATAAGCAATCTTGGATAAAAATGAGATTTGCAAAATTATCCATTACCATAGATCCGATATGCTTCGTATGTACCCAAAACTCCTGTATAATTATTTAAATAATGTCATTGACTTATTACAGAATCATATTCATTGTTATTATATCTTATATGGTTCACTTATGACTTTATATTACCTGTTCTTTGGTAAATTCCATGTTAAAGAGTGTTTTGGGTAAAATCGTTTCATTTGTCGTCCGTGTTTTGATTTGTAATTATTCATATGATTACTTAGATCATGATTACTTAATTTAATAATATAAAACATGATTTATATATAATATATATTCAGAATATACATATATATAATAGATTGATAAATGGAAAGAAATACACCGTTTATGGAGACGGTAGGCCGTACGTACGCATGAACGTTGTATTCGTTTTCCTTATTGAGTTGAATGGAATTAAGAAGATGACATACATATACATAAATCCAGTAGCTTTATAATGTCATATATTTCATTATTATTGATTATATATACTTTATAATCATTATTAAATGGTTAACATGGAGAATGAATCTCATCACGTGGTGGAGACAGTAGTCCGTACGTATGCACGAGCGATGATATCATTTCCATATTTATTGAATTGAGTTGGAGTGGATGATACAATATATCAGAATAATTAATGATGTTTTAATAACTATGTATAGTTATTATTTACACCATTATACCCATCCATGTAAGGTGGTGTTGGAAAAACAAATTACACCACGGTGTGGAGATGGTATTCCGTACGTACGCACGCGCAGTGATTTTGTTTTCCGTAGGATGGATAGATGGTGAAATAGGGTTGTTTCATAATTATAATAACATATAAGTATATTATTGATACTTATGTTATTAATTAAAAATGAAAAAACTAAATAATAAGAAGTATAAGAAGAAATAAAGTTGAAAGAATCGGTAACAGACTTTACCTCTTCTTTGAAGCGCCTCTTTGAGACCTCTTATTAGGTCCCTAAAATTGGTCTTTGAAGAAGACCAGTACCTCTAGGATGTTTCTAGGGAAGTGGAGAAAAGAATTTTTCAGGGTTTTTCCGAGATTTAAGGCTAAAATTGGTGTGAGGAAGGGAGGTAGGAGGTTCCCTTTTATAAGGGAAGAGAGTGGCACCTTTGGAATTCTTAAAAATATTAATTTATAAAAAATCTAACCCCACTTAAAAACCTAAACAATTTACTCATATTCGAATATAAGATGAGATAGGGTTGTAATATCATCAAAAAATAAAATTTATACATGTTAGGAAATTATTTTAAACATTATCAACTTGATTTATCCTTACTTAATAAATTTAATTTTATATGTGGTAATAACATTATAAATTTTAAATTATAACAAATAATTACTTATGTGTTGTTAATTGTCCATAATTGGATATTTTATTACATTTTAGACCATATAAATTTAAAATTATAATTTTTAAATATTTTTGTGATTTTTAAACAATTTTATAATATGTTATTTTTATAAAATAACAATAGTGTAAATTTTGACACTATTCATTTATATGACTTTAAATAAAATATATACAGATGATATGTTCGAACTAAATGCTTTAATAGATTTATAAAAGGCCATATGTATCTATAAAATTAGTGTAGCACATTAAATAGTTCATATAATATTTATTTTATTATTTTTAATACCATTTATTGGGTTTATCTCTTAAAAAAATAATTACTACATAATTTTTGTATAATTATTTAATATACTTATTTCTTGCATAAAAATTAAACATAAAATCCTATGATTAAGATATATCTATTACCTTTCACAATAATACATTTTCTATAATTTATCATCTTAAAATAACAATATTTAAATTGTTATATTTATTAAATTATGAAGGTGAAAACTTTGGTATCATTTAAAATAATATAATATAAGTGTCATAATCACATTTATAAGACTCCAAACGGTTATATATTATGTAATTGTATGTTTATGGTATAGATAGACACTAAAAATAAGTTTTTGTCAGGTTTTTGGGTCTTTTAATGGGTATTATTATTTCAATAAAAACTATATTACTGATTTTTCACTTAATAAATAATTTCTACATCATTAATGTATCACCATTAATGAAAATTATTTGATACCTAAAAATTCAAAATAAATTATCATGATGTATATAATTTTATTATCTTTCTGGAGACTATTAATGTTCGAAGTTTTATGATGTTTATCACTAAATTAAAATTATTATACTTATAAGATTTAAGAGAGTGACATGTTGTCACTTTCTTTGATTTTAATAATAATTAAATTATTTTCATGGTCAAAAGTCCATAAAATTAATCTAATCTTACCCTTAGGTGATATGGGTCTACTTTTATCCATACAATAGAGTTTTTTAATGTGTTAGGGTAATTTTATAATATTATATTTACCCTTAATTTCCCGATTTACCTTTAACTATGGTAAAACAAATTTACCGTTGTTACTATTCAAAAACCCCAAAAATAAAAAGTAGTCTATTAATATAATTTGGACCCACTGATTCCAAATATGGAATCCATTTTTCCAAATTCAATATAAAGAAGTTGAAAAAATTAAATTAAAATTAATCCCGTTGTCGAAAAAAACGGGTTTTTGTTTAAAACATTGCAAAAGACTGAATTTATTTAACCTACGAATTCAAGGTTAAATCAATGATAATGACATAAATTTTATTAAATGGTAAAAATATATTATATTTATACTTTAAAACAATTCAATATTATAATTTAACCATATATGTTATTGCGATGAAAATAGTTGTTTTTAATTAAAATATAGTGTGTTTTTACTATTCATCAAAATATGAAAGTTACCATAATAATATGAAAATTTTATCCAAAGTAAATTTTTTTTATTTATTGATTCCAAAGAAAAATTTTATTTTGTCATATTTAACTTATAAACATGTCAAAAATTAGATTTAAAGTGGGTGCACCATCTAAAGGCAGAAAAACTGCATTTTTTGAAAAATACTTATTTTACCCGAAAAAATTATTTTGTTCTTATACCATGTTCTAGAAAATGTGTAAGATGAATAATAATGTTATAAAATTAAAAATTTAGTTAATACTATGAATAATGGCTAGTCCATAATAATATTATAATAATATATCGTTGTTTATTAAAACCCGGTATTACGTACAACACACGCTATCGAGGAAGGTCGCGATTGTGTGTAATGCAAGCCAAGTCAGGGTTGCGTGTTGTGAAAAAAATCCTTCGTTGTTTCATATAATATAATCCAACCATATTTCATTAATACATTGAATATATATATATATATATACTCAATGTTTCGTACAATAACTATTATCAAAATTGTGTGTAACACGATCCAAGAATAGTGTTGCATATACGACAAGCTAATATGGTGTTGCGTATGGCGCAAGGTAATCTTGGTGTCGCGTAAAACATAAGACATTAATGAAATTAAAAGAATATTTTTCATAAAATCTCAGGGTGTTACACTTTCTTCTTGTAGTTTAACTGCTTCCCATCACTCAAGCCCTTTGTCAGACACTCGTTTGCATAGTGACCCATCTCATTGCACTTAAAACATTTCACTAACTGCAAATCAAATTTGGACTTAAAATCACCTTGATCTTTTTCAGTTCAATCGCGAGACTTATGTCCCATCTTACCACATCAGTATAACTTTCCATAATTCAGAAGACATTCCCCAGGATTCCTTTTCCCACATTTATCACAAACTGGAATCTTAGTTGTCTTACCGTCAGACCTTTTTGAAGAATTCATTCCTTTCTCCTGCCACCTCGGTCTCTTCTTTTGTTGGTTTTTATAGAACGCTTGATCATCGGCAAACTCCATTTCCACATTCTAATCATATCAAACAAGATTTTCATAACTTTTTAACTCACCAGAAGCTAATTCCCTTCGATATTTTGGCTTTAATCTTGAGTAAAAACGATTGATTTTACTATCAAGGTCTCGGATAAAATTTGGAGCATACCTTTCCAATCAAGTGAACCTTTCTTCATAGGAAGCCACTGAGTCTTCCTCTTGCCTCAATTCCAGTAATTGGTTTTCCATCCTAAGTCGAACAGCCTTAGGAAAATACTTCTTAAGAAACATTCCTTTGAATTCATCCCAGTCGAGAGCATCAATCTCATTAGCGTCCCTGATATTTTTAACCATTGACCACCACTGATCTGATTTACCCTCCAAACGGTAAATAGAAAGACTAACCTTTTGGTTGTCTGAACACCCCATGAAATCGAAAATCTTCTACAATGCTTTAATCCACCTTTCAACTAGAACAAGGTCAGATGATCCTCTAAATGATGGGGGATGTTGCCTCATGAAATGTTCCACCACTGAAATGTTCCTCTGCGGTTGATCTGGCTGATCTCGTGCATGGATACCACCACCATTTATCGCTTGAGTCAACTGTGCCATTACTACAACAAACTATTCACTTCCAATTTCGACCATCTCAGGAGGCTGATTCGGAAGTTTATTTCCTTCTGTATGCCTTCTTAGAACTGCTTCCCTGTTTCCTCTATGGATAACCATTCTGAACAAACATGTCTTAGATGAAGCAACATGGTAATCTTCAAATGCTATATCATTTCAAAAAAAATATTTTTGGATAATCCTTTAATATAATTGAAACTCCTAAAGTTATCTAAACTGACCTCTGATACCAACTATAAGGCCCCAGCCTTAAACCTTACTTAATCTTGAGTTATTATAAGATTACACATTGAGGATCTTTTCAGGTTTAGAGTTTTAGAGAATCAGATTATAAAACATGCATTACATACAACTTTTAAACAAAGTGGTTACATAAAATGTAGTACTCATTTTTCCCATCAACATAAACATATTTAAAATAAGACATGAATTCTTTCTTGAAACTTCATTGACACTATCATCACATCATGTACCTTTCCCTTGACCTGTGAAAAACATTTAAAAAACTTGGGATGAGAATAAAAAGCTCAGTAAGGGATATAAAAGTATGAAATGAAAACATTAGTCCATGTATGAAATCATACTTTACTCGTAAAACATAAGAACATTCACATACCTCATCAAATCATGAATAAATCATAGAAATCATAAGACATAAATGTAACTTGATGCATTCATAACATTATTATATAGGGATTAACCCTCTTGGTTATGTTTGGAATACCCATGAAGTATATTCCCTAAATCTCTTCGGAGAAACCTTAACATTTAACCCCTTCACGTTACCCAATGCATTGTAGAGCTATATCTGGCTCACCTTCCCTTAGTTTATCGCGGAACCACCCGTCTTCATAATAATTCCCATGAACCATAAAACAATCGTACCACATAATACATGCATAATGGAATCATAACATTTCCACATTTCAATCACAAGATATCAATACAACACATTGATATAAAAAACATTATGAAAACCATTTTCAATACCAAAATAAAATAAAAGTAAAACATGGTATTTATTTTTCATTTTTAAAAAAAGGTATGGCTTTTAGAGGAAGCCGATACTCAAATAATGGTCATGGCGGCGGAGAATTCGTTGTCGCCGCATATATATGACAAAAAAACAAAAAAAAACATTCCTTTTGTCATTTAGTAAAATGCTTCGTATAAAAAAAATATTCCTTTTGAATAAACATAATGTTTAAATGGGTTTATACACCATATAAAAGAAATTTGTGTATAAAACAAAATATGCCTCAATGAATGGAGATTGAGACGAAGTCTCATACCTCGTATCCTACTTGATTTGATCATTCTTTAATCATCTGAATAATAAAATTGAGTTAATTTATACATTCTTAAGAACATTTTTCAAGTTCATTTTTCCTTTTATATCATTTATTACCACGTCATGAACACTATGTTATTATTTAAGTTTATAACGGTTGTTTTAACGATCATTGGTACTTGAGTCAAAAATCAACTTCTTATATTTACAAGTTGTTCATGTATTCAAATATCCATTATCTCAAGAATGATATTCATGATGTAGATGCCATATATATCATATATATTTAGTATATACATGCATTTATAATATTAAATAATCATTTATAGGTAAGGAATGAAATGCACCGTTCATGGAGACGGTAAGCCGTACGTACACATGAACGCTACATTCATTTCTATGTCATATTAATGGAATTACAACTAAATGAGAGATATGTATATTTTATTTCCAGAATTATATTCATCATTTAGATGTTATATAAATCATATATATCCATTATATATATGTACTTATAATAGTACATTACATTTGGGGATAAGAAATGAAATGCACCGTTCATGGAGACGGTAAGCCGTACGTACGCATGAACGCTACTTTCATTTCTATATCATACTTTAATGGATTTAAAACATAATGATACATAATAGTATTATAATTATAGTATGTTATCATATATAATATCATTAAATCTATCCTTTATACGTATCACATATGGTATTAACGAATCAAATCACTTTTAGGGGGTGGTATTCCGCACTTCCTAAAATGAAGATATCGCGTATACCCATAATGGAAGCCATAAAGGTATTCCATAAATGAAAAATACATAAGTTTAAGGAAAACATAAACATATTATATATCATATATAAATATAGTGACATTTTAATGGCCACCTTTGAAGGTGCTAGAAGAATATTGATCAATAATCGTTTCGTGAGGCAGAAATTCGCCATCCACAGAAACAGTATGTTCTTTAACCATTAGATGTAGGTGTGTGTAAGTGTAGCTCGAATACTTCTTATAACAAAATACCGGTATATTGAAGATACTGAAGTTGTTACAAAAGAAATGAATAAAAAGATTTTAGGGGGTTGGAGAAGTAAAATAAAACATCAGAACACAGGATAAGACACTACCTTTAAATCGGGTAACTCTTTTTGATTTGAGCTCAAAAGCTTCCTTGGAAAGAATTCTGCCCAAAGTGAGGCTTATAGGAGTAATAGATGGATGTGGAGAGGCAAAATGAGTAGGGGTTGGCCGAGCCAATGGCTTGAGAGGTGTGGGTAAGGAGGTAGAGGTGGGGGCCTTTTATAAGAGGAGAGGAGGGGCACTCTTGGAATGTTACAAAATGTTACTTTATTTTCAATTGGGTTTCGGATTTTAAAGGTCCCACATTGATTTATTTAGAGGATAAGGTGATAAGGGTTAGAAATATACTCATCCAATAGTTCTTTGACATGTTTAGGTCTTATATTTTACATTATCTTTTTATTTTATTTAAATCATTAAATAATGAGGTAATCGCTGCATCATCATGATGTAATAAATAATTTAATTTATTTAATGTCTAAAAAATATGAAAAAAATACCATGATGTAGGAAAGCGTTTTAGATTTCCAATGAATATTTTTAGTCCAAAATATCATTTATGTAGAAAAAATTAAATTTTTTTTACTCAAGTGATACATTCTTTGTTATATTAAACATTCTTTAACAATAAAAAGATAAAAAGTCACTTTCACACAAAAGTGATTCCATGGGGTCCCCAAGATTGGCACAAGGCATCCCATGATCGGCCACGATACAACCAGTAGCATTAGGACACATGTTTGTGTCATTTTTTATTATTATGATATTATTTTATTATCCTTAACTACCCGATTACTCATTAATCAAGATAATTAAAGATAATTACCGCTGTTATTATTCATAATGTCTAAAAACAAAAGAGTATTGATTACATAATTTGGAACTTCTAATTAAAAATATGTAATCCATTTTACCAAATTCCAAACATAGAAATTTCAATAATTAATTTAAAAATAATTCCTGTTGTCAAAACAAATAGCGGGTTTTTTTAAAACAATATCTATGAAATGTTTGGCATTAGTTTATTTCCAATTCCAAAGTTAAATTAATCATAATGACCACCATTGGATTAAATTGTAAAAATATATTCTAATTACACTTTATGACCAATTTAAAATATAATCTAACCATATTAATAAATTAGATTAAAAAGTGGTTTTGAATTAAAATACAAGATTTTTCACAATTCATTAAAAATGAACATTATCAGAAAAATACAAGAAACTTATCCAAAGTAAATTTCAATGTCCCTATAATAAATAATAAGTTTATTTTGACAAATATAGCTTATAAAATTGTCAAAATATAGATTTAAAAATAGTTCGCCATCAAAATGCGGTAAAATAATCTTTTAAAAATATTCGAGTATTTCATGCTTTAGGTTGGATTTATTCTCATATTATGACTCTAAAACACTATCTAATTCATAAATAAACATAGATAAAAATATATATTATTCATTACTTACTTGGGATGTTACATTACCTATTTAAAAAATTTGTACCTCCTAATTCTAAATACAAAATCCATTTGTCTAAATTCAATAAACAGAAGTGGCAGAAATTAATTTAAAATTAATTCCCGTTGTCAAAACAAAAAGTGTGTTTTTATGAAATAAAAACTATCTAAAGATTGACACTTGTTTATGTCCGGTTTAAATGTGAAATTATGTCCAATGACCAAAATTGTATTAAATGGTAAAAATATATTCTAAATATACTTTAAAACAACTCAAATTTATAATTTTTCACTATTAAATATTTCGATTAAAAAAGTTGTATTTAATTAAAATTTAGTAATGTTCACTATTCATAAATATATGAACATTATCTGAAAAATAACAATAATTCACCCTAAGATAATTTCGATATTCCAAATCCAAAAATGAAGTCCATTTTGAATGAAAAAATTTATAAACTTTCAAAAAGTGCTAATTACTATTCATAACGACTATTTTGATTCGTTGTGGTGTGTTAGAACTCGAAGTTGCGTACAACACACGCTTCTATATTATTCAAATAGAATAATACCTTAGAAGTTTGGGGTGTTGCAATTTACATTTCTTTAAGAATATGGATGGAAACCAATGACAATCATAGAATTAAAAACAACTAATCTTTGGAGCTAGAAAACCTTCCTAATTAATAATATAAATAAAAACATTGATAACTTAAAAATAAATCCATTGAGATGGGATGCATAATTTTAAACATATTATACCATTATTTCATAATGTATTAAATCATTCTTTCTATCATGTTCGTATATATGATATCATTCGTCCAGTCAAGTTCACAACCTAGAAAGCATGCCTTTATGAGGTAGTGATACAGTCAATACCAAATCATTTTATCTAATTATACTAACTGAAAAATCCTGAATATCAATAACAATACTTCGTAATTTTATGTTCTCTTACTTATAAATCACTCACCATACGATGCTTATTAATATTAATACCATATATAATCAACATGCCTTCAAAAACAAATGTGTTGGAATTAAATCATACGGAACACCAATAC
The DNA here is from genome assembly GCA_963277665.1 of Viscum album. Lineage (NCBI taxonomy): Eukaryota > Viridiplantae > Streptophyta > Magnoliopsida > Santalales > Viscaceae > Viscum > Viscum album. The sequence goes on from OY728156.1 coordinate 327,674,917, forward strand.
TTTTCCTACTGTGAATAAATGGAAGAAATTTTCATAACCAATCCATATAAATATTTTTCATAAGTAAATCATTCATAATAAGTTTCCTAATTAGTCAAAAAAATACATAACCAAATAAAAAATATGCATATTTTTTATATTTCCCAATCATTGAATAGAATTAAATTAAATGTAAGAATCTTGTACACTAAAAACATATATATAATGTTGTTTATGTTTAAGAACATTAATTACCTAATCAATTTATGTACATTATCATGCTAAACACCCTCAAATCAATGGAAGGGAATATAGAATGTTCTCATATGAAATGAATTAGAAGGAATATTATGCAAATAACATATCATGATTTTACATGAAAAAATTCCATGATGGTTCCCAATGATTTTATATATCAAAAAATATATAATTAGAGGGTTTATAAGGTAATAAATGTACAATATATTCACCATTAAAAAAAAATAAAGTGGTGAATATAAATCATTCATCAATGAATCAATATTGAAACACAAAAACCCATTTCGATGCTAGTAATATAAGAATATAAGGATATTAATAGGGATACCATGAAATTATAATATTTTTCGATTGAAGATATTAATTTTAAATTAATTAAATATGGAATTTAATATATCATATAAACTAAAATATGATTCATTGCATCAAACATGTCTCATGTAATTAAAAATAGAGCCAAATAAAAATTACCAATTTATTAGCATTTGAATAGAAACACAATGATGGATATAATTTTAAATAGATCATAAATAAAATTTGTGATGACATAATATCTATATTAAATTTTCATATGTAATTAATTTGTCAATAATATATAAATCATGGTTTATAATATAACCATGTCTCATTGAATTGAGATTTCAGATAAATAACCCATTCATTATTTTCATCATTAGTCGAATGTACCATAACCTCTTTGGAAATCAACATAAATATCTTTATATTATATTTTAGGAAACTGTGAAAATATATAAACTTTTACAAACATGATTTATAATTATAATCTACATATATTTTTGTTAATTATTAACTATTTTCAATACATAGTGTGAGTATTCCTCGTCATTTTGAACTAGTTTCGTAATAATTGTTTTCTTCATTATTATATTTCAAAATCACATCATTAAAATATCATAAAATGAAATTTTATTTATGTATTATAATTTTTTTATTATAATAATTTCATTTCATGAGTATTTTATCTATTATTAGTGAAAATGATAGTGTTGATCAGGTTTTTTTAATTTGTAACGAATGAATGGTGTTTTCATTATTAATTTGTTAAATGTTTATGTTTAAATTCAATTTAATTAATTAATTAATTATTAATATAAAATATTATGTTTTGCAATCCCCTGATTGTACAAATTTATATCATTTTTTGTATGTGGTTGAACCGACCCAAAAAAACATGCTACTGTATATGTGGGAGTTTTTCTACAATGTTATTCTTTTCATAAAATATCATTATGACCAAATTATAATGAAACTTTTTACGTGTTTTAAATTTTATTATTAATAATAAAGAATATTTATAAAATTATAAATTAAAATTAATTTTTCCCTTCAAAATAAAATTATTTTCCTCTTGGTTTTTTCATTTTAGCAGGTTTATTTTATAATGATTTCTTACTAGTGCTATTACTTATTGAAAGACTAATTTAAAATAATAGAATATAAATTAATACATAAATATATTAAATATTTACTAAAACCATATATATATATATCCATTATTTATAGTTAGTGAAGAAAAATGAAACATGTCATTCATGGGGGGTGGAAGTCTACACACACACATGACCAACATTTTCAGTTTTACAATTTAATAAGAGGGTAATAGATAATGGAAATGAAATGAATATAATAAAACTTTACTAAATTATTTGTATTATTTTAATTATATTAATTTTTTTATACTTTTTTATAGGATGGTGGATTAAAATAATAATGAAAACAATTCAATATTCTAAGTAATACTTACATTGAGAATTTTGACCACCTCTTGAAATATCCTTTATAAATGAATTACTTTAAGAATTTTTTTTAGCATATGGGTTGACAAAGGTGTATATGAGATCAAGAATAATTAAATTGGGATGTTTTTAAATTTAATTTAAAACTATTTGTGTGGAGTTATATTGGTGGAAGTGATCTCCTTTTAATAGTGAAGATGTGGTGGAAAACATTAGAAAATAATTTTTTGGTATGGATTAAGAATGGAATTTCACGGAATTTTTGTGAGTTCAGAGGGGAAATATTTGTTAAATGTTTATATATGGATTTACACCATAAAAAATGTTTTTATAGAGGGTTTATCTTCCATATTTATTTAGTAGATTCAAACCAAATTATATTACCCATTTTAACTCATGCTAATCCAGAATAAAATTTATCCATGGTAATTATTTTAATACAAAAATATAGGATGACCCTTCATAATAAAAATTTACATACTAAATGAAATTGTAGACAACATTCACGCTGTAATAATATTTATATATGAAAATACTATATTTATAATTAAAAATATATTATGTTGAAAACACTTTTTTTATTAATTTTAATATTAATCCTTATTATATAAAAATAGTATTTATCATTGAGTAAAAAATAAATGATTTTTAAATTTATTTTTATATTTATAAAAATAATATTTGGGGTTTTTTTAATTAAATAAATTTAATTGAAAACTTAATATTTCGTACTATATCATTCTGTGAAAATAAACTTTTTAACTATTATACCAAATATTTTTGGTGGTAGATTAATATAATTAATAAAAATTAAATTTCCTCCATTACAAAATTTGATAATGATATTAAAAAAATTTCAAATCATATTATCTTATTCAATATCTGAAAGATTTAAAACAAATTCAAAAATATAATAATGAATATTTGTTTTCAATGTAAAATGTTTTTGTAAAAAACTTTTACTATTTGTATTAAAATATCATATCATGTAGTAATAAATTTTTAAAAATATTTTATAATTATCAATACTTTATTATATTTATAATATAATTAGTTTCTTGAAATACAAAAACATAAAAATATTGTTTTTATAAAGTCATCCTTTTAAAAGAAAAATATATATTTTTAGATATTTTTTTATATTAATTGAATATTCATCAATGCCTTCGTATTAACTATGAACGTAATTTATATATATATATATATATATATATATATATTAATTAACATTACTCTATTTTTGATGAACAATTATATATCTAAAATTTCTTGATTATATATTGTTATATGATCCTTTTTTTCTGTTTCATTTAAATTAAAATTTCAAACACATAATGTTTTAATTGAAATAATACAATTAGAAGTATCAATATTTTATATTCCCTCATAAAATAAACTAATCCCTACAATTGTTAATTATCATTCAATAAAAAAATTCAGATAAGGATACCTAAAAGATAATAAAAAACATGATATATTTTCAAATGGTGATTCTATCTTAATATCATATTTATGACTTAGAAAGAAATATCTTCCACTAACTATGTTAACTGATCAATTCAACATTCAAATAAAAATCTATTTATTTTTTAAAAAAATTCCATTGAATAAATTTAATTTTCATTCCATTATTATCATTTTTACCCAAACATCCATGAGTACTCCCTTCATATCATCATTTTTTTTATAAAAACTCAACTCTGTTTATGTTGTTAATCATAATTTTTAATGGCTATTTTGGAATAATCAAAATTTTCTAACATAAATTAAAAAATGACTAGGTTTATAACTATGGAAATATTCTTATGGTTCATAGAATTAGTTTAACATTATTCCTCCAGAATTTATCCATTACTAAAATCAAAAGGATTTTACAGAAGATATAAACACCAAAATATAGTTATTATGATATAATTACATGAATTATTCAACATAAAAATGATTTATTCCTTGAAATTATTATATTATCTTTTATGTTAATCTAAATAACCCATGGTTGATTCTATGATACTTTTAGAGTAGTCCATTATTTAACCTATTCTTAAAATATGACAACCCAAATTTTTCATTTATTTTAATAAAATGGTCTAAATCAAAAAAATAATTGATATCTGTGTTCCAAGAAATAAGATCAACAATTACCCATAAAATATAGTATCAATTAATAGGTACCTTAACATACAAATCTATATGTTTTAATATAATTTATAAATTTTTATTCACATATATCAAATTCTTTAACATATATAATAAATCTAATTTAATTGGTTGTATGATATATGTGAATCATCCAATGAATAACAATTGGGATTGTCTATAAAGGTGCACAATCATAGGCCCAATCAACATGAATTGAGTCATAATTGAGTCGATGATCAACTAGCCTTCTTCAGGATGTTACTTTAAGGCGCATATGTGCCACCTGTGCATCCAAATTCTAATATATAGATAATGATTAAATTTCCATGAGACTAAAAAATCCAATAATTGATAAAATTTATTATGTTTTTATTTATAATACTCATTCCGATTGATTTGTATAATGTTATCTAAACTTATTTTGAAAACCACCAATGGTATTCAATATTAAAAAAATTAACCAAATGTGTTATCTATAACATTGAAATTATAATGATACATAATCATAATACCCCATTATAGTAACTAGTACACTTGTATTATCCTCAAATGATGAAATCATAATATCTAATGATATATAAAACCTACTTTAATTCAAAATATAACTTCCCGTATCCCCACTCCTAAATCTGGATGCCATAAATACTTTCTCTACATGATGCTTTTGAAATGAATTGATGTTGCCCAATTTTTTTCAACAATAATAAAAATAATCATAATTAATATTGATGAAATTATATTCAAAGGACCTTTAATTATTATATATTTAGTGATTTTATTATTGACAGTTACTAAAAACATCTCCATGAAAATCTATAAAAATATCCCACAAAATAATCTACACTTAATACCCAATGAAAAATATATTGTGTAACAATTTTACTCATATCATGTGTAAGTTGAAATGTAATAAGGGTGTCTTAATCAATATTTAAGAAAAAATATTTTTCAAAAGCTATTAACGTATTAACATGGAATGAATAATGTGGTAGGTAACTAATAATAATTATGTAATTCCATATATTTTACAACATGATCTTGAAATATATCCAAGTATAATAATTTAAATAAATACATGTATAGGAAAGGATGAATTCGTAGTGATGGAAAGAATAATTCTATACAAAATTTACCACCAACACCTCTTCCAAGACATAATTCTTTCTAGACAGGCCACAACCAAGATATCTACTTGTATTCAAGGTCCCAACCAAGACACCATTTTTGTATTGTATGGGAATACACCAAATATGCAACCCTTTTGTCTCGTGATACTTAATGATGTAGTGAAGAGATGAATACTATTTGGATCCAAAATTCACTTATTTATATATAATTCATTAACCATATGAAAAATATGGAAACTAATACCATGCATAATCCACATGATCTTATAAAAATCATGATCATAATATTTGAAAACATCATGTCTCAAGGAATATAAATTTGAGTCATTGAACCCTTACCTTGATTCCCCACATAGTCTAATGAAATTTAAACTCTTATATAGAAAAACATCCCTAGTATTCTATTTTATAACAATATTCATATCTATAAACATTTCATATTTCATTTACAATTGTTCTCTACATATATATTGGTTAGTTAATATCTTTTATAATATATTCTATGATTAATCTTGATTATTCGGAAATATTTCCATGGTACTAGTTATGTTCATCACTCATCTCCCATAATTAATAATTTATTTTTCATAGATGGTTATATATTCATTATTTTACAATAATCTGTTATTTTAAATTTATATTCTATAAGTATTTTATTTATTATTATAGATGATACAATAGTTGCTAGTATTTTTATGGATATTTTTATAGAAAGAAGTGTGTTATCTTAATTAGTTAGCTAAACATATATAATTTCATTCGAAAAGTGAAAAAATATTTTTTTTTATTAATAACCAATATTATGATTCATAATCAATCATTCATTGAAATTTATAGCATTATTCATGTAGGTTATTAAATCCACCAAACAAGAATATGCTATGTTCTTATTTTTTTGTATGGTTATGGAATAAATTCATCTATGATAATATCATTATCAAAAATTATAGTTACATTATTTAGATGTTAAAAAGGTTACGAATCAAAAATTTTAATAGTTATAAAGATAAGGAAAATGAAAAAATTCACTTTTAAAATATTGTTTTTCACTTTTAGTATGTTTCTTTTTTCCAGTTAGATTAAAAGTGATCACAATATCTTAATTTTAGTTATTAAATGCCTAATTTTTGTTATACAAAAATTTCATAAATATTTTATGTAAGTCATGGTAGAAAATTTAAATGTGTCATTGATGGATGTGGCCATATGTACATAGATGTATGATCAATTATTTAATTATTTTAGATTGAATGAGAGAAAATAGATAATGGTTATAACTTTAATATAAATAAATTTATTATATTATATTATATAAATATAAATATATATATAAATATAAATAAATATATATGTATTATTAATTGGTATGTATAAAATTGTATTATACAGTCAATGAATAATGTTAAACCGGTAAGTAATACTTATGTTGATAATTTGGATCCTCTCTTACTATATCCATTATAAAGAATATAATTTTGTTAATTTGTTGAATCTATGAGATTCCAAATCTATGTAAGGGAATTAAAATAAGTTAATTTAAATTAGTTTCATTAAAATTTCAATGTATAGGTTCAAACTATATTGGGTGGATGTGAGATACTTTTATATTTGATAATTTGGGACTAATATCGAGAAATGATTATGAGGTAGGTGGTATCAATTTACTTTCATTTTTGCAATGTATGTTATGTTCTATAATCTTGGTGGGATATGTGGGTATCAACTTATATGATATAAGGAATTATAAAATGTATTTTTGACAGATGTACTTATTAAAATTAAAGAAACAACAGATTACCCTTTTTAACATTTATTATCCTCTAGTAAAATTTAACCATGGTAATTATTTTATTAATAATAACATAAGATAAGACTTTTTATGAAATTCAAATCTGTTGAATTTTAATTTTGACTCAATTTAATATAATTAAGTATATAAATATAAGAAAAAAATGTTTTGAATTAAATCATATAATGCGTTGGAAACAAAATTTTGTAGAGAAGTGATGTTTTAATCATTCAGTTCTGTTAATTATATTAATCATTGTTTAGTTATTCAATGAGTGGTAACATTTATTATATATTGTCAAGAATAATATTAAGGAACTTATTTTATAAATGATAAATTTAATATAAAATCATAATATATGAAAAGTATTAAAAATAAAAAATAACTGTTTTACTATGGAAACTCATATTTTCATTATTAACTTACTTTTAAGAAAGAAAATGAAATTTTTCCAAATAATTTAATTCATTTGGATAATTAAAAATATACATTTGGTATTTTCAGATTTAATTTCTATATGTTCTAAAACATATTTTTTAAAATTATTATGATAATTATTTTCTTCGGAAACTAACTTTAAAAAAATTAACAATTCTTTTTTTAATTTATTATTTGTTACTATTAAAATTGATGTCACTATATTATTGATAAAAATAATATATTTTTTCAGAAATATATCTATATTCTTAAAATTAATCCCATAAAAATTCATTATAAAGATATTCAACATTTTAAACAAAAAATGACTCTTATTAGTTACCACGCAACACTAATTGAATTTTCATCAGTGCCTTATTATTAATAGTGAAATTTATTTTTATTTTTACATAAACATATTAATTTGGTTACCTCAATTTGTACCCACCAATTCTATGAATTCATTTAAAATATTGTATATTATTATATAGTTCATTTTTGTAGGAGTTTTTGTGAAATAAATTTATAAAAAACATTATTTTATAACATAAAATATTTAATTTAAAACCATTGGGTGTTATTTTAATATTTAAATTTTGATTATTGTAATTCATTTTTGATTGTTATAAATTATTAAAAAACTCACCCTCATATTTTCATCATGATTCATCATCAAAATACTTATTAAGTGAATATATAACATCATAAATCATTATAAAACATCCATAAATATACATATAATAATCATTGAATGATTGAATTTGAATCTATAAACATGAATCGACACCTCCATTAAAAAACTAGTACAATGATACAATCAAAACATAAAAAATCTGATGAAGAAAATAATATATAATTAACTAATATTTTTATAATAAATCATTATAATTAATTTTTTTCATAATGATATTGGTATTAATAATTTTCTAAAAATGGTTATTATGATGGTTATTTTTTTTAATCCGGATGTTTCCTAACAATCAACTATGTGAAATTAAATTAATGGTTTTTTATTAACGCGTTTTTTGTGAATTAATTTAGGATTGTAATTAATTGAACTTATAATTAAATGATGGTTAGTTATACCATATTATCTAATTATTATAAATATCCACTATATTTTTTATGTATTTTAATTTCTATCATAGAAACTCATCTTCAAATGTTACTCACATGAGCAATTATGAAATTTTATGCATTTATGTATGTCAATTCCTCATTGATATATAATGTGTATTAAAAAAATTTCCATTGTGTGGTTTATATATTATATATGTAATTATTTTATCAAAATATTACATGAAATATATTTTATTAGGAAATACATATAATTTTTTATCATTCATAGGTTTTCTATTCGAATGACAACAGCACGATGTCATGGGTTTTATTCACTCAAACCCACTTTACATGAGTATTAATGTTCCAAATTTAACATCTCACTTAAATGATTGTTTTAATACACCCTATAATTTTTTACATTACATTATTTTTATATTTATGGAAAATTGAAAATTTGATTCAAATATTTCTCCCTAGTGACTTTTTTCCCATATAAATATAACACTATTAATAATAATTTTTATTTCCATTATTGAAGATATTTCTTCCATGACCAAATTTTCCCGTCCTTCTATTATTCACACACACATATATATACAAATAATTAAGGTTTATCTCATGATACCTTCATTTTCTCAATTTAGTCATTCCAAAGGATGTGTTATTATCAATTTATATGCTATGGAATTTTATAATGTTATTTTAAAATATTATATGGATTTTCCTTATATGATTATTTTAATTATCGTAAACATAAAAATTCCATAAGACAATATTTATATTTTTTTGGAAAATTTAAATATTTAAGGATGTTTTTTTGAAGTAAACTTATTACTATTTTATCCATTTACTTTTAAAAAATATCTTTTAAAAGTAACAGATAACGTCTTCCTTTTACGATAATGTTAGTATTGTTTTATAAAATATATTAATTAGGTTTTAACATCTAAACAAATTATTTCTCTATCATTACCTTTCTTTTCAATTAATCTTCCTTTAAATTTTTTAAAATGAATTTCCAAATATATCAAATTCATATTAATCTGAACATGGAAATGATTATTTCCTACTATTATTTAAGTTAATTTACTCCATGATATTGAATGTGTATTTTTCATTATTATCAACAACATTAATTCTTTTTATGATAAACTATAGATATGATCATACACCAACATAAAAATTATTTCTCTATATTTCTTATGAAATTATCTATATAATATTTATGAAACCAATATCTTTTCCTCGTTTAATTTAATGAGGTTTGAAATATTAAATATTTCTTGTTCACTTTGAACACATGTCTATAGTCATTCCTAGAGTGATGGAAGGGACCCATCACTCCAAAACATTGGAAAAATTATTACACATCATGAGATAAAAAATGGAAATGATTAGGGACACATGATAAACTATTGGAATTATGATTTGATGTTAGATCCACTATAAGAAATAGGTTGTGATTCAATATATAATATAGAAAAATTATGAAATTAATGATCCAAAATGGGTTATATGATATAACTTCAATTCCATAGAGAGAAAAATTCATTGATTCTTAATTAACAATGTTATAATTTATATACACATTATTATATTTTTATATGTTATATACCTATGATTATGCTGAATGGGCCATTTTTAAAAACTAAAATAGTTATTAAATAGTAAAGTTTTTTTATTTGAGACTAATTGTCCTACTATCATTAATTATAGATAATTATCATGGTCCTATGATCATTCTTAAATTTTGATTCCCCCTACTCATTATTTGTTAGATGCTTATAACATATGCCTTGATTTAAAATTTTTTTTTTCACATAATAATAATTTCATATAATATAATAATATTTTTTCTATTTTATAGGTTATTAGGATGTGTATAACCATTTAGGAGTCTAGAAATGAGTATGGTGGGATATATATTGTGGAGAAATTTTCACATGTATCAAAAAATTAGTTGATTATGCAGCTGATCCTCAAAAAAATTATACTTTCCATTATTGAGATTGTGTAGTTGTTATAAAATTTACTGATTAAATTATTAAAATAAATTTGTGTTTAGTATTTGACATCTCTCTTTTTATCAAATACAATGTTTAAATAATGTTCTTTTTTCATAGACACATGAGTCATAGTTTATTGGAACCACAGTGAAAACCTCAATACATTGGAATAATTCTTTATTCCAATAAGTTATCCAAAACAATATGAAGATTCCATCCATTTTATTCATGATACATTATGTACACTAAAATTTCAACCATAAAGACAATAATAATAGTTTATATGAAATTATAAAATTTTGGATTCAGATATTTCGTAAACATGATAAGGGAACTAGTAAAATGAAAGGTCCCTGACAGATTCTTGATTTTACAATACTGGCTTAAAAGTCCGTCACTAGAGTATCCCTAAGCCGAACATGTATCTGACACATGTAGTTATTGTTATTACAAAAAAAACATATTTCCATAGTTAATTGATTGAAATTGTTATATATATAGGGAATTGTATAATTACTCTTATTTGTTACCTACTTTAATTTCAATGTGTCTATAAAATTTGTGTACACTTTAAATGTTCATTTTGGAAGATATTATCTGATCACCCAAATTAATATATTCATAGACATGATGAAAATATTTCATTGAACTATTTAAAATGAATTATTAAATCACATAATAATATTATTGATATATAATTTAGAGAAACTAAAACTATTTTTGGTATAGGAATATTATAGTTATAATATCAGATATCTAGGGATGGGGTGTAAATCTGGGTGAATCCCAAATAAAATATTTCTTATTACAATACTGTTTTTATTTTAGGATATTTTTCCAATGATATCTTGTAAAATTTTCAAGTGGTAACCCATAGTTCCCAATGAATTATAAAAATAAAAATATATATCAATTTAAAAAACTCATAAACAAAAAATGGTTTACATGTATCTTTAAAAGAGGGATTCTCATGGATTACAAACTAATGACGTGTACATGTGATAAAACCCAATAATATTTACATGAAATATTGATACAATGTTATGAACATGAACACTACATTCTAGGAATACATAAATTAAAATATTTTTGGTTGGTTTACTCCTAGCCCAAGGGACACCCCAACTTCTTCACACGTCTGATTACATAGTAAAGGATAATGTATTGTTATATAATTGAAGGTATCTTCATGATAATCATAGTAAAAAAGACCTATTTACACCATTACCTATAGATTTATTAAAATTGATCTATAATAAACTTCCCATATCCTTCTTCAAACTACATGAAAAAAATCATTATGAATAGGATTTGCGTCTTTACATTCATTTAAACAGCATCAATACATTCTCTAAGAGGATGATAATTCCATTTTTTGAATTATAATTTCAGGTAATCATTATTATAGATTTAGATATTGTAATGAAAATTATAAAATCCCATCCCAACCCACTATCTTAGACTAGGTCAGAGGTGGTACTAACTGTAGATGACATCCCCATGATATGAAAGGCTAGAAATAAATTCCACGGGCTAAGGAGAAAAATGTGTGGTAATTTCTAATGAATAATTATACTAGACTATAAATATAAAATATAAAAAACAAATCCAACTATATTCTTTATTGGAATAAACAATAAAACTCAAATGAAAACCTATAAAAACATAGTATCAAACTAGTAGTGACAAATTATAGCCAGTGAACAAAAAATGTCACCATATTGAAGAAACACCAACAATACATTAATTCAATGACCCAATGTTATGCTCTATTCTCTAAATGCATTATATATAACTAGAATAATGATTATCCAATAGATATGTTTGAGATATATTCGTTAAATGTTTCATGAAAAACAATATCTTCATATTCACCCAAGTGAATATGTAGGGGTGACTAATCATACCCTATACAATTTCACCAAGAGACATATCAATACAAATAAATATGGAAAAAACATGTAAGATCACAGTTTATATAAAACAAAGTGTGATATTATAAAAAAATACACAATAATAAAATAGATAATGAAAAAATATAACTAAATAACTGATCCTTCTTTTTGTAGCATTTTGAATAAAAAATATATGTGTCCATCACACAAAAATTAATGTCTATTAATAATCCCAATTATCACGAGTGGTGATATTTCCTTCAAAATGATTTATAAAGGTGATAAATACCATGTACCATTCTAGTATGGAATCATGAAGCATGTATGCATAATAAATTCCACATACAAAGCATTATAAACACACACCACCAAATATGCCAACACCATAGACCAATATTCCTATTTATAAAAAAAAGGACTTTCTTAATTTTCAAAGTACCATATAAAATACATTTTCCATCTCAGCCTATTTAAAACAAGGGATTGCACAATTTTCAACATAGCTCCTTTTAAATATAATCCATTTTTATTACTCGAATTAATATATACTTTAAACCATGGGAACCATGATTTTAGACAAACAAACACTAGAATTTTTTTATTGAGTAACATAGGATGATAATTTAAAATGTATAAATTCTGATTCATTAAATATAATATTCATAGGGATGTTATCTACCGAACTAAAAATAAAACACAAAAATATGAGATTTAATAAATCAAACACACAAACATTCGTCCTCTTAAAAAACCATCGACCACAAACATGAAGTCATCTTGGATATCACCCTAAAATAATTGATATAAATTAACATAGATACTGAAATTACAAGTGTTATAAGATGGATTATCAGTTAAAACTAAATTATAAAACTACCATGAATATACAATGTGGATCACATTAATATTTTCAATGAGTCAGTATGAGAAATATATAATTTAAAATAGCATTAACCATAAACATGGCCTGGTGGAGCCACCATGATCGCGGTGCCTTCTAATAGTTAAAAAAGAAGAAACATAAAATGGATATCCAACACACCTTGTTACAAGTAACATTTATTTCTTTTGGACCATCATTCCATTGATCATGAAGTGGTGAGGTCTCTCTAGTCATGGTCCACAATGATCCACCCATGGAACCATGCCCTTGAACATTCCTAGTTGTTGTGTGTTTTCGAATACCTATGTAGTATAGGGTCATTCTAATAAACTAGCCTCAACCACAACTATTATTTTACCTATGGTGGACCAATAATAGGGAAACCCTCAAAAAACAACAAAAACATCAAACCTTCTCCCCTAACCCAACAAAAAAATGTAAAAGTGTTTAAAACACTAGATGTATAAGGACACCCTCAAATAAGGATTGTAAAATTCTCCCCACTAATAGAAACTTTATCCATAGAATTATGAATATTTCTAGTGATTTTTAAATTTATGGTCTATAGTTCCATAATTTCATTCCCCTGTTCCCATATTTTCACCTCATCCCATGCATCCATAAATGTTATACTAAATTGAAAATCATTCCCAATACAACAATATTTTTCTTATATATATTCTATATTCACACATGTAAAAAATTAGTATATATTTAAATACCAATGTGTTACTATAAAATCAAGGGGTCATGATCGTGTTTTTACAACTTAAATTATGATACAAGAAATAAATTTGGTACATATCTATGTAATGGTGATAAATCTTGTAGATAATCCACATCACCAATTATTTATAGTATCTCAAAAGGGATGATATAACGTGGATAAAATTTACCTTTCTTACCAAATATTTACAAAATATCCTTTTATACACAATAAATAAACATGACCTACCACATCAAATAATTATGGCTAATATTTTCGGTTCATATAAGATTTATAACGACTATGTTCTATCTCTTATTTTTTCCAGATCATCCAAATATTTTTCGTGTCTCTTGTACAAGGATAGTTCCCAAAAATGATGTATATTTGGTCCTTACTCAAATATTTGAAGGCTAAAAGGTATTCTCATACAATTCTTTAAAATGGGTCATATATATCAATTTTTGGTAGCTTTCATTGTCTTATAATTCCGATATTGGTATTTGATCCTCCTCTAAGGCTGGAACCTATATAAAATACTACTTCATAAAATAACTTCAAACATTTTAATCATGTGTTCGGTTTTTAAATCAATGTCCATATGAATTCATTCTCATGGTTAACTGGATAATGATGTATTGTTGTAAATATCATCAAATATTAGAGTAAAAACCTGGATCTCGGACATAGAAAATAAAAACTATTATTCCTTGTATCTTTATGAAATCTAGAATACTTTTTTTTCAAGTCATCAAATTTAGTGGATTCATGAATATAGATGTGTTTAGGTGACTTTGTGATCCAATCCGCAATCACCCATATGAAATTGTGTTTCAAAACCACTTTGGGAAAACTTCTAAAAAATCAATAGTAATGTGATTTTGTTTCCTAATAAGGATAGGTAATGATTCGAATACAGTGTCTATTCATTGTTACCCATCCTATAACTTCTCAAAAGTGATTACTCTAAAGGAAAAGTCTTCCACATTAATTTTTATGATAAACACCTATTAATGATTCTCAACACCTAATACATATATTTATTATTTGGGTCAAAAATTAATTTCAATTAGTGGTATGGGAAATGGATATTCTCCCACCAAGACTCTAGAATGAAAATTTTATCCTAAAAAGGATACCCCATGTTCCCATCATGTATCCATACACAAATAGTCTCTTGAACATTAATTTTTTCTGTAATTAAAATGAAATCAATATATGATCAATAAGAATATATGGAATGATTAACCATGTCTCGAATAAGATTCACTAGATGGAAAATTTGATCTTCATTATGCTCAGGGAAATACAAGTTCATATGAGTAGTAATTTCCATGAATTTCCACTGATCATAAACTACATTAACTAATTGAGCGTATTAATTTTTACTTAATGAGTCTACATATATTTCTCATTTCAATGTTTAAAGGAAAAAATTAAAAAAACAAGACATATTCCATTCACTGTATTTATCTTGGGTTGAATTCACTTGGCAGAAAGATTCCTTTTAGTATTTTATTATTATTAAACATAGTGATTTTTTGACCAAATTTATAATGATAACATGTCATCAAAGTATTCACTACTATTGAAAACTCTAAGTCATGGGTGGCATAATTTTTGTTATGAATTCTAAAATATTGTTATTTATAATATACCACATGATATTATTGCATGAGTATAAAGGCATGTCCATATCTATATGTGTTATAAAATTTCACATAACTCATCCTTTGTTTGGAAAAAATAATAATTGGGGCATAGAGAGTATTTCTTTAATCTCCGGGAAGGTTTGTTGACAATCATCACCTTAGTCTAATAGGGTACCCATCCTTATTTAAATTTTCATGTGATATGTGAGTCAAGATATATCTAAAATAATTTCATGATATTAACCTGCTAATTCCAAAAAAATAATACTTCTCAAATATCTTATTTGATGATTTATAATAAAAAAACATATATATTTTTAGTCACTACTGATATGTGTTTCTCATAAAAGTCATTAAAATGAAAAAAAATATTGTATCTATAAATAACATTTATATAATTTTTCATACATCTGGTTCTCTCACATAATTATCAATATAATCATTAAATTTTCTTAATGTTAGTTATAATTTAGATAATACACTATAATTTCATACAATAATTCAATAGTAAAATGCTATGGATACTAGTGTTTTTGATTTGAAGATAATAGATCAATTTCGTAGAACTATTGGGCTCCCTCCAATTGATCAAAAAGGTCATCAATATAATTTAGATAATATCCAATCATTATCATAATATGACTCATCTTATGATAATCAACATGGAATCATAGCAAACAATATTACATCTTGACAAAAAGAACTAGAGTATCCTAAAGAGATTTATTTTTCCTGAACACTGTATATTCCAATTCACCCAATTTTACCATTAAAATATATAATTCTATATGTTCAATTATATTCTATGAATGTGGTATACAGTTTTTTAATGGAAGGAGATCAATTTAAAATTACAGTTCCCTTGTTGTTATAAAATTTTTAAATCTAAATAAAGCACATTAGAATATTAATCCACCATGTTAATAAAATTTATATTCTCAATTTTGTAATTATCATTAAAATTTAGTGATAAAAATATATATGAATGATTTTTAATGATTTATAGAAATTTATTGTTTTTCAATAATTTATATCACAATATACAATAAAGAGATACATCATCCCATAAAGATATGAAAACATTACTCATCATGCATAACAATTTATATGAACCTTTAATGAAACTGAGCAATCTATACCCATGATAAATTCAAAGACATTGATGCCCATAACAAAAATACCAATAAACTAGAATCTATAAATTTTTATAGAGTCATGAGAAAATTTAAATCCCATATACTCTTCCTACCCATGAGATATCTGTATACTCAAAACCTATGGAAAAATCTCAATATTAAATCCCATTTTATTAGTGACATGTGAAGGAACAAAAAGTAATAAGAAACCTAATTAAATAATAGATTCTTACGAGATGATTTATATATAATGGACACTTGTACATTCAAATCACATGAAATTACTTCGATGATCATCCTCTCACAGCTATAAAATAAATTAATCACTATTCTATGTTCATAACTTCCTTCATTTTGTTTCATTATTTGAGGATCATATACCTTTACTCACCATTTCTCACTTGATTCCGAGGATGTTAATTTTTTAGACATGATCATCCATTAAAATCATATTAAGTCTAGTACATTGGAGATGTATTTATAGAAACCAAACGTAGAGTGTGATGAATATAATTCTTTAGAAGTCCCATCTTATTATTGTTAAGAAATGGCCTAGTTTGTTCCATAAAATATTGCTTCATACATTCAAATAAACTACACTAGAAACATCCAATAATATTAATGGGTCAAGGATGAATGATAAATCATTTAGTTGTATGATTCTAAGATGCTCCACCACCCTATTTGTAGGTTTCACTCTTGAAATTGTATCCAACATTAGAGTTTCCACTACTAATCATAGAGACAAATATACTTCCACCCATATGATTTCCAATGATATCTCATTCCACCACTATATATTTATTCACATTTTTATATAATCAGTAGTACAAAATAAAATTATCTTATAATTAATCTCTATTTATGGTCTAAAATCAATGGTACATTCCTTAAAGTATTAAATACCAACTAATTGTAGTGATAAAATGAACTATGTTCATAGAATTAACTCTATATTACATCATTGAAACATTCTATTTCCTAATAATCAATATGTCTATAATCCTGGTTGTATTGAAGGTGTGAAGATAGAATTGTTTGTTAAAAAATAACTCAAAATCTGATCATATAAGTAATTTGTCAGATTTATATTAGACAAAAAAATCTTACCACTAGGGTTCATGATTTTCTAGTATGTAAACTTCAAACATCACCTTTTAATAAAATAAGGATCCAAGTAAATAAAAGATCTTATTCATTTTATATGACACACATATTCATTTTCAGTTTCATAAACCCCCCACCCCCAAATTATTTATTGGATCTCTTTATAATGTTAGATAGAATATTTAACTTGATGTGGTTTATCATTTTTATTTCCCATTTCAATAGTTTAAAAATATTAAATAATTATCTGAACAAGCAGTTGGATAAAAGGTGGATCATGTGAAACCATATTTTCCATGGCCTGTTATTATTGGTTTTTATGTCACCTAACCTGTGATATTTCTATATATATATATATATGGAGGTAAAATAACCACTTATTCATCAGATATGTGAAACTAATGTTTATGAATCATAAAAAATTAAAAAAAAACAATCATTATCGTCAATTACAAAATAAACATAATATAAATAAAAACGGACTATAGGGAAGTCTTAATACTATTTCATGATATTATACACTCAATATAAATCCAAATGACAATGAGATTCATCATAACTCTATGATTATATTACACCGTTTTTACAAAAACCACACTAGTAATATAATGATCAACATTAATAGGTTTGTTATGTTTCTTAGTGTTCAAAATTTTTGTTGTGAAATTCATACCTCCCAACTGCGATTAAATTATGTTGGAGGGGTCAGGGCTAATACCATTTATAACACCCCTCGCAACTCATTGTACTAGACTGGTTTATATGTGTGACTAACCGTAGGAGATATCCCCAAGTCATCATAGGTCTGTAATAAATGTCAAAGGCCTAGTAAAATGTTCGACGTTGATTTTTACTAAATAATAATCATTAATTGAAAAGATGAATAAAAAAACCTTAACAAGTGTATGTTTACTAGGAAATACAATACTAATAAAATTAAAACTAGTAAAAAATATGATTATATCACCATAAAAATGTTTTAAAAAAATATTGAAAAAATATGGATTTAAAGACAATGAAATACAAATTTGGCCTTACTCCAATGATTCCAAAAGATAAACTCTAAGATTAATATCCATATAAAGGAACTAGAAATAAGGTGATTCCCTAGAGAATTATGATTCTGATATTTTACATATTTTATTCATAACAATATCTCTATATGAACCAAAGTGAATTTATAGAGGGTGAGAGGTCATACCCAGCAGGTTTTCACCAATAGACTTCCTAACACAACCCACTAAGACTAATATTAATTTACCCCACATATAATATAAAATTGACTGTGATAATATAAATATAATTTACCATAATAAAATAGTACATGTAAAATAATTTAAAAAAAACAATAAATCTACATAACTTATTCTTCCTTTATTTCCTATTGGCATACCAATTCCATGTTTATCACACACATAAATTCATGTCGTATTATAATCACAATACCCATATGTTGTGATCCATGATTCACTATGTTATAGCAAGGTGATAAATCCCATGATCCTTTCTAATTTTGAACTAAGTAACATGTCCAAACCAACATGGCCTTATACAATGGAACATTAACACATTCCACGATAATTCTAGGACCATATTCCATAATAACATTATATCAAAATGAATACTTTTCATCAATCATAATCTTTTTTAGAAAAAAAATCACTTATAATCCATTATAAAAAATTCTTAAAATAATTCCAACACAATTTGATTAAAATAAAAACAATTTTTATTCAATTCATTAAATTTAATGTAATCCAGGGAAACCAGTTTCTTCAGTAAATAAAAACCCTGAGTTTTTTTTATTAAAAACCACAATAATTTAATTTTAAATCCAAGCCTCCCAATTTTATAAAATTTCGAGTGATAAATAATTCACCTAAATTATGCCAAATAAATAACAAAATTAATCAAGGATTTCAATTAACACAATAAAATAATCCTCTTAATAAAATGCATAAACCACCAGAAGGAATGTAACAACCCAAAATTTTGAATAAATCTTGTTTCCTAATTTTATGTGTTATTTTTATTTTATTTTTATACTCAACAAAAAAGTTTCATTTGATAACATGAGTATAATTAAAATGATATCATTGGTTTTTGACTGTTATATGACCATTGGTCAATATGACCGCTGGAAACTAAACGTTTTGATTATTGTCTCTAAATACAAGTAATCTTGGTTAATTAATATAGAAAGAAGATTCGATGGCCTCACCCAGTAGTCTTGGACCGATCGAAGCCCATCTAACAGAACATGGGAAGGAGGTAGCACCACTGGGCATTGCTCTGGAACAAACCCAAGCTGAAATTCATCGTGTGAAGCTAGAACGGGATCGCCTTCGCGAGAAGTTCAAACTGATAGAAATTACTACTCGTGTGATGTTGGCCGAGCCTCCCTCTGATTCTCTAACCTTAGCACACCTTACACTTAGGTCATATGCTAGTGTGATAAGGGGCTATGTAAGGAGACCATAACTGCCTTGTGTAATCCTTTTTTTTAATAAAAATTGGAATTTCTTCTTATGATGAAGTTTATGAATTTTCAAATGACCAGATAAATATAATATGCATATTTTTGATGAATTTTAGAGAAAGGATATTTTAAAAATTTTTATGTAAACCTTAAATAAATAAAAAATGTGTAATTATTTTCAAAAAATGGTCTTCTACAAATATGTTCAGTACGGAATTTAGAGTATAATAAGATCAACTTAATTTTTGATGAATAGTTAATTATGAATAGTGATTTTATGCTTAGGATTAGTAATGTGAACAAATGGATTAGTAATCTCACTTAAAGAAAGTATTAATATAATCTAGGCACCTTGATTTATGTAATGTGATTCAATAAAATGGTAAAAAACGGTTTCATAAATTATTATTCAAGTATTAGTTTTTTCGGGTGAATAGTGTTTTTTAATTAAAATTTTAATTAATAATATTTAGAAAATTATTTTTATAAAATGGATTTCATTTTTGAACTCAGAGCATCGATATTATGTTAAGGTAAATTTTGGGGTTTTTTCTAAAAATAATGAATTTTCGGTGAATAGTGTATTTATTTAAAAAATAAATTAAAAATATTTAGAAAATTATTTTTATAAAATGGAGTTCATTTTTGAAATCAGAGCATTGATATTTGGTTAAGGTGAAATTTTGGGATTTTTCTGAGAAAGTTTTATTTTCAGTGAATAGTAAAAATACAGTTTTAGGGTTTCGGTATGTTTAATGACATCATAACTATGTCATGATGATGTCATGAGATATTTTAAAGGATGTTAGACTAAAGAGGATGAATTATTGTGTGGGGGTCCCCATGTGGCCTAACTTTATGGGAAGTACCATGGGAGGGCCCATGCTTTTGAGAAAACCATTTTTGAGGTGTTCCTTGGCCATTAATGCCTTGTCCCCTCACTTTCCCTATAAATACCAAGCCCTCCTCTCATCTTTTCGACTCCAAAACCATCCTCAACGAATTTCTGGTCTCCTTACCTCCCAAGGAGTCCTCCCAAGGTTCCCCCAAGCCCTCATGGTCCCAACCTTTGAGTTTTAAGAGTTACGTTTTAAGGTAAGGGATCCGACCCCTCTCTTTCTTTTCAAGTGATCTCTTTTATGTCATTCCTTTTATGATCCATGTTCTTATGTTAGAGGATGTTCTTTTATACATCTCTTACTTCCCTTTTTTATGTTCATATAATGAGAGATCCCCTCTTACTCTCATTATTTCATTTTATGATGTTTTAAGTGGCGCCGTTAGGCTGCCGAATTTTTAAGGGAATCTTTCACCCTTCTCTTTTTCAAAGTTCTACTTTCATGTCAAGTCTTTCATGTTCCTTTTTATTATGTTGGGGTATGATCTCTAAATTTATCATACTGATCTTTTATTATCATATGATGAGAGACCCCATTTTATCTCTTCAATTCAGTATTTTGAAGTTTTAAGTGGCGCCGTTAGGCTGCCGATTTTTTTAAGTGGTTCTTCACCATTCTCATTTTGAAGTTCTACTTTCATGTCAATTCTTTCAAGTTCCTTTCTATTATGTTGGGGTATTATCTCTAAATTTATCATACTGATATTTTATGATCATATTATGAGATACCCCATATGATATCTTCAATTCAGTATTTTGAAGTTTTAAGTGGCGCCCTTAGGCTGCCGAATTTTTTAAGTGGTTCTTCACCATTCTCATTTTGAAGTTCTACTTTTAAGTCAATTCTTTCAAGTTCCTTTCTATTATGTTGGGGTATGATCTCTATATCTATCATACTGGACTCTTATGTTCATATTATGAGAGACCCTATTTGACCTTGTCAATTCAATTTTGTTGAAGTTTAAGTGACGCCGTTAGGCTGCCGAATTCTCACAAGAGAAATCTTTTTTTTTCATCCTTTCATGTTCTTCATTTCATATGGTATATTTTCAAATTTCATTACCATGTTCTTAAATACCTTATATTTTTTCCCTCTACTGTTTTATGGGTCATTTATTAATGTTTGACCCATGTCCCCTCTCTTCTCAATGTTTTCTAAAACC
Source organism: Viscum album (assembly GCA_963277665.1). NCBI lineage: Eukaryota > Viridiplantae > Streptophyta > Magnoliopsida > Santalales > Viscaceae > Viscum > Viscum album. The sequence goes on from OY728156.1 coordinate 327,697,370, forward strand.
TTGTAACATAGCCGTTATGCTGCAGAATTTTCCTCTCAAAATGCCTCTCTCTCTTTTATAAAAATTATTTTATGTTATAAAGTGAATACTCAAAGCTCTTATTTCTACAGGGGTATTCACATATATATCAAAATGTTCTATTTTAAATTCTGGGAATTACATACATGAAACCCTCTTTCCCTTTCTGTGGGTTTAAAGTGACGTAGAGATCATGTCTTTAAAAAAGTTTTTAAAACGTTATGATTATGAAATGAAACCCATTTATTTTATGCTATATGGGTTATTTATGATATGTTTGATGATGATATATGTGGCTCACATGATAATAAAGTAAAATTTAAGGGTGCTCCCTAATAGCGCTCCAATGCATTGGGTAATGATGTAACCACTAGAGATTACAATTTTCACGATACCTTGGTGAATAACCTTGGTAATTTTCAAATGACACCTTGGGGATGGACCTTGGTGATATGTTCATGATTGTCTATGTTAAATTATGTAGCCACATCTTCAAGTTATGAAAAAGTTTTATTTTTATTATGATATGCCTCATGATTTCATTTTCATGCCTTAAAGTTCTTTTCATGACTTTATTGATGTATCTCAAGTTCATATGTAAAATTTTTCACTTGTTTCCCTTGTTGGGCCTTCTGCTCACCCTTTCTTTTGATTTATGTCCCCAGGTTATGAGATGCAGTAATGAGCATAGGGTGAACATGAGGAGAAGCCTTTCAAGTGTTTAAGAAGAATGTTTTATGTTTTCATGTTTTAAGTTCCTAGTTTCCAAGACACTAAACCTTAAAGATCCTCAGTTTTGTAAAATGTAATGAAAGTTTATGTGATAAAAAGGCAGGATGCTATAGTTGGTATCAAAGGATGGTTTAGTTATTTGTGGAAATTAGGAAATGAAAACTCTAGGAAGAACCCTATAGAAAAGTTTAAATATAGGAAATCTTCCTCGCATTTTGGTGAGTATTGAGTAAGGGGTTTCCAAGCAAATACATCCCTGTCTGGATACGAGCAGGTAGAGGTGGCTCTGGCACAGATGTACATAGGGGTAAAACCTAAAAACACCGCTTTGAGCTAGACTCGAACGGGAACTGGTACACGACAACGGGCCTTGCGGCACTCTTGGTTATGACACTCTTGGGGGATATGCTTTGGTAAATTCATAAGCTTAGTATGAACCATTGTTAAAGGAATAAAGATAAAATAAAATAAAGGTTCACATAAGAATATATGATCATGGATAACCTAGATGGGAACCTAGGGGATCACAAGTTAGGGTATACTTTTCAACTACAAGTTATCCTTATATTCTTTAAGTTTCTTTTCATGATTATTGGCTAAGTATTTAAGCCCCTATTTATAGTTTCTTTTCTTAGTTAATGGAGGGAAATGGAAGAACATGTCCCAACAACCAATGAGATAGGAAATGCTATGATTGCCGTATTAATACGACAGAGATGATTAGGGGATTAAAAGATGATTATTATTTTGGAAGACGTTCACTATTTTGAGGACCCTATATGATCGAGGTAAATAGATTACTACGGTATTTTCATTGAGGAGTAAGGTTGACTTATATTTTGAAGAATCAATGAACTGAAGGTGGACTTATAGTAATTTAGGTTACTTATGGGAATGATTAACCTATCATGGGTAAAATATGTTTAGGTTAGCTACATTTTTTATAAGATGTTTGGTGTGGTTGATGTTGTTTGGAGATGAGCAATGAAGTTTATTTTGGAAGACTATGTTATCAAATCCCTCTTGTATTTGGGTTTAAATCTTAGTTTGGTTTATATTGAGGAATTTTAAGGACCGTTATTTATGGGATGGTCTATGATGAACTTTGGGTAGTACCATGGAACTTTGAAGATTTAAAAATATTTTCCCTTCTTATGGGATTCTATCTTTTTGAAGAGTTGTTTTACCTTACCCTTTCTGTTTTGGGATAATGTTTAAAGATAGAAGAAATATATAGTTAATCTTTTGTGGATTATGTGATTCCCTAGAAGATGATTCTTGTGTTTTGATGAGACCAAGTAGTTTTTAATGCTCATCATTGGGAGAAAAGATTAGTTTTGGTAGAAACTTATTAAAGGATGAAACTCTACATGAAGGTAGGTATATTTTCTTATGTTTTTGTTCTATGTAGTAAATGAATTCATCAAAATTATGAAAAGGAACGTAAAATGAAAACGTTGTTGGTTTACATTTCCTACTAGGTAATAAATGACCATTTACACACATCATAAGTTTGGGATTTTCTTATGGTTAACTTTCTCTTAATCATGTTCTCTATCACTCTACCTTAGAACTTGACCCTTTGTTTTTATTCCATGTCCATGTTTTCCTACATGGAATCCCAGTGTGGGCTAACTCGGGTGACCTTCATACTTCACTTTCTTTCTTTTAAAGTAATAGTTTTACTGAATCCTTTTCCGATGTGGGACTTTAAATGAAATTTCAAAACCTAATTTTAAAAATTGCGAGGATGCAATTTCTTAACGGGGGAAGATTGTAACGACCCGAAATTTTGAATAAATCTTGTTTCCTAAATTTATGTGTTATTTTTATTTTATTTTTATACTCAACAAAAATGTTTCATTTGATAACATGAGTATAATTAAAATGATATCATTGGTTTTTGACTATTATATGACCATTGGTCAATATGACCGCTGGAAACTAAACGTTTTGATTATTGTCTCTAAATACAAGTAATCTTGGTTAATTAATATAGAAAAAAGATTCGATGGCCTCACCCAGTAGTCTTGGACCGATCGAAGCCCATCTAGCAGAACTTGGGAAGGAGGTAGCACCACTGGGCTTTGCTCTGGACCAAACCCAAGCTGAACTTCATCGTGTGAAGCTAGAACGGGATCGCCTTCGTGAGAAGTTCAAACTGATAGAAATTACTACTCGTGCGATGTTAGCCGAGCCTCCCTCAGATTCTCTAACCTTAGCACACCTTACACTTAGGTCCTATGCTGGTGTGATAAGGGGATATGTAAGGAGACCATAACTGCCTTGTGTAATCCTTTGTTTTAAATAAAAATTGGAATTTATTCTTATGATGAAGTTTATGAATTTTCAAATGACCAGATAAATATAGTATGCATATTTTTGATGAATTTTAGAGAAAGGATATTTTAAAAATGTTTATGTAAACCTTAAATAAATAAAAAATGTGTAATGATTTTCAAAAAATGGTCTTCTACAAATATGTTCAGTACGGAATTTAGAGTCTAATAAGATCAACATAGTTTTTGATGAATAGTAAATTATGAATAGTGATTTTATGCTTAGGATTAGTAATGTGACCAAATGGATTAGTAATCTCACTTAAAGAAAGTATTAATATAATCTAGGCACCTTGATTTAAGTAATGTGATTCAATAAAATGGTTAAAAAACGGTTTCATAAATGATTATTCAAGTATTAGTTTTTTTGGGGGAATAGTGTTTTTTAATTAAAATTTAAATTAAAAATATTTAGAAAATTATTTTTATAAAATGGATTTCATTTTTGAACTCAGAGCATCGATATTATGTTATGGTAATTTTTGGGGTTTTTTCTAAAAATAATTAATTTTCAGTGAATAGTGTATTTATTTAAAAAATAAATTAAAAATATTTAGAAAATTATTTTTATAAAATGGAGTTCATTTTTGAAATCAGAGCATTGATATTTGGCTAAGGTGATATTTTGGGATTTTTCTGAGAAAGTTGAATTTTCAGTGAATAGTAAAAATACAGTTTTAGGGTTTCAGTATGTTTAATGACATCATAACTATGTCATGATGATGTCATGATATATTTTAAAGGATGTTCGACTAAAGAGGATGAATTATTGTGTGGGGGTGCCCATGTGGCCTAACTTTATGGGAAGTACCATGGGAGGGCCCATGCTTTTGAGAAACCCACTTTTGAGGTGTCCCTTGGCCATTAATGCCTTGTCCCCTCACTTTCCCTATAAACACCAAGCCCTTCTCTCATCTTTTCGACTCCAAAACCATCCTCAACTATGTTCTGGTCTCATTACCTCCTAAGGAGTCCTCCCAAGGTTCCCCCAAGCCCTCAAGGTCCCAACCTTTGAGTTTTAAGAGTTACGTTTTAAGGTAAGGGATCCGACCCCTCTCATTCTTTTCAAGTGATCTCTTTTATGTCATTCCTTTTATGCTCCATGTTCTTATGTTGGAGGATGTTATTTTATACTCCTCTTACTGACCTTTTTATGTTCATATAATGAGAGATCCCCTCTTACTCTCATTATTTCGTTTTATGAAGTTTTAAGTGGCGCCGTTAGACTGCCGAATTTTTAAGGGATTCTTTCACCCTTCTCTTTTTAAAAGTTCTACTTTCATGTCAAGTCTTTCATGATCCTTTTTATTATGTTGGGGTATGATCTATAAATTTATCATACTGATATTTTATGATCATATGATGTGAGACCCCATTTTATCTCTTCAATTCAGTATTTTGATGTTTTAAGTGGCGCCGTTAGGCTGCCGAATATTTTTTAAGTGGTTCTTCACCATTCTCATTTTGAAGTTCTACTTTCATGTCAATTATTTCAAGTTCCTTTCTATTATGTTGGGGTATGATCTATAAATTTATCATACTGATCTTTTATGATCATATGATGAGAGACCCCATTAGATATCTTCAATTCAGTATTTTGAAGTTTTAAGTGGCGCCGTTAGGCTGCCGAATTTTTTAAGTGGTTCTTCACCATTCTCATTTTGAAGTTCTACATTCATGTCAATTCTTTCAAGTTCCTTTATATTATGTTGGGGTATGATCTCTAAATCTATCATACAGGAATCTTATGTTCATATGATGAGAGACCCTATTTGACCTTGTCAATTCAATTTTTTTTGAAGTTTAAGTGGCGCCGTTAGGCTGCCGAATTCTCACAAGAGAAATCTTTTTTTTTCATCCTTTCATGTTCTTCATTTCATATGGTATATTTTCAAATTTCATTACCATGTTCTTAAATCCCTTATATTTTTTCCCTCTACTGTTTGATGGGTCATTTATGAATGTTTGACCCATGTCCCCTCTCTTCTCAATGTTTTCTAAAACCTTGTAACATAGCCGTTATGCTGCAGCATTTTCATCTCAAAATGCATCTCTCTCTTTTCTAAAAATTATTTTATGTTATAAAGTGAATACTCAAAGCTCTTATTTCTACAGGGGTATTCACATATATATCAAAATTTTCTATTTTAAATTCTGGTAATTACATACATGAAACCCTTTTTCCCTTTATGTGGGTTTAAAGTGACCTAAATATCATGTCTTTAAAGCAGTTTTTAAAACTTTATGATTATGAAATGAAACCCATTTATTTTATGCTATTTGGGTTATTTATGAAATGTTTGATGATGATATATGTGGCTCACATGACAATAAAGGCAAATTTAAGGGTGCGCCCTGATAGCGCTCCAATGCATTGGGTAATGATGTAACCACTAGAGATTACAATTTTCACGATACCTTGGTGAATAACCTTGGTAATTTTCAAATAAAACCTTGGGGATGGACCTTGGTGATATGTTCATGATTGTCTATGTTAAATGATGTATCCACATATTCATGTTATGAAAAAGTTTTATTTTTATTATGATATGCCTCATGATTTCTTTTTCATGCCTTAAAGTTCTTTTCATGACTTTATTGATGTATCTCAAGCTCATATGTAAAATGTTTCACTTGTTTCCCTTGCTAGGCCTTCTGCTCACCCTTTCTTTTGATGTATGTCCCCAGGTTATGAGATGCAGTAATGAGCCTAGGGTGAACATGAGGAGAAGCCTTTCAAGTGTTTAAGAAAATGTTTTATGTTTTCATGTTTTAAGTTCCTAGTTTCCAAGACACTAAACCTTAAAGATCTTCAGTTTTGTAAAATGTAATGAAAGTTTATGTGACAAAATGGAAGGATGCTATAAGGAATATTTCCAATATTACACCTTTAAAATCTATATATCAAATACCCTATAAGGTTGAAATAGAGCGTTATAAGAGGTGGTTACTACTCATAAATATCATTAAAACATTACTTCGAAGAGATAATGAAGATATCATAAATTTTACTTGTAAATAAGTAAAATAAAATTTAAATTTAAAAGGGACTTGATAGTCGCAATCACATAGTTGATCCACAATGGTCCTCATCCCTTCAAACTAATTGAAATAAATATAAGTGAAACATCCATATTACATGCCATGGTTCAAGGGACATGCCATTTTAGTCTCACCACACCCTATACAAGGCATAGTGATTTATCTTTGTTCGTGATATATAGTAGTCCACCCATGAAAGCACACCCTCTGACATGATATGTAGACTGGTGTTTTGGCCTACCTGTATTGAAAAAAGACATTACTAGGACAAAAATCCCACCACTATTGAAATTTTTTAACTTGCGGTGGACCTATCATATGTCAAAACACCCAAAACCCTCCAATTACCTCACCTAAGATCTCCAAACCATTCAAAACCCAAGATTAATTATTTAAAATACATATATTATAAGGATATACCTCAAACAAGGAGTGTTAAAATAAGACACCAACTCTCATGCACTATTTTATAATAATAACCCTAATGTGATGGCTATTATTCAATTATACACCAATGAAATAATCCAAAACATAATATATCGATAATTTTATGCTACTAAATATCCATAATCTATTTTATGTTTCTCATACGTATTCTAAATGGTTTTATTACTTCTTTCTACTGAACTGAAAAGGGATACTCTATATTAACTTCTTCAAACCACCACTCTAAAACAGATCTTTATGATCATATATACATAGACTATGTCAAAAAACATTATTTAACTCAACTTAAATTCTCTTATTAGTTTTGAATTTCATTAAAATGATATTTTTTGCACGTTACAAAAGGTTTTTTACTCAAAAACTCAAGATTATTATAATTTCTTCTTCATCATACAATTTAATATATCACTTTTATGATTCACTTCTTGAAAATTGAATATGTTGAATGATCAATTTGTTTGTCTTCAATTTCAAAATTATCACTTCTTTATGATATAATGGGTTAGTAAATATTGATTCTTCCCCATGCTCATTCACATACATGGAGCCAACCTTTATTTAAATTGAAAATCATCCATGATTATTTACATAAGAATTATCCAATCAATGATCATTCTTTTTTATATCATCTCACTAAACTTATATTGAAATATAGAGTGTCTATAGTTTCCATCCTTAAATAAGTGATCTTGGTTTTTATATACCTATAAATCACTTTGAAAATGGTAAAGATATGTTTTTGTTAACTATTTCCCCGACATGAATATATCTGGGAAGCATGATTGACTTTCTATTCCAACTTCAGAAATTAACCCAAGCACATAGATATACTATACCAAAAATGGGAATTATACTTCATATATTGAAATAAATAAACACAAATACTAAAATATAATAATTTAATTCTATTGGCATTTTTAAAATTCATCTATTGACTTCAATAACATTTATCAGCCTCCACTATATTACATTAGATCATCAGTATGCAATAATTCATTTACCCCTATTTATTCTCTAAAAAAACCTTATCTATAGTTCCTTTATAATATATATATTTAGGAATTTCGTTTTGGATAAAAACTAATAATAATTCATGTGAAACAATATTAATTTATCATACTTTATTATCCATGATCTTTGATGATGTCATGCACTGTAACATATGATAACCTGATAGTTACTTTAGTTGAGAGTTTATAATTCAAATCAAAATATATAAATTACCTTGATCTATCTTTCCCCATAATCTCCTTATTAAATGTGATGAATCGATGTAATATCAATATTCATACAGAACCCAACAACATTTGGTCATGAAGAACCCACTTGAAGAAATAATACATGAAAAATGTAATAAATGCACTTAGAGACAACATTCTAAACAGTACATGTCTATTTCTTCACTAAATATATGAACAATTGTAAAAAATTCCCCACATGGAAATATATTACTGAATTAACAATACTTTATTATAGACCTCATTTCATATAACATAGAGATGAACTTTCATTGCTCCACCTCATGTCATGGTCCTAGTCACCTCTTTGATCTTCTTGGGTTGATATTCCTTTGTATCCCAACAAAAATATAGCCACATTATCCTATTATATCTATGTAGATCCATAATACCTACTTATAACAGAAAAATAATCTTTTCATAACTTTTTTATATGCATCAAAAATTTCATTAACCAAATATGTATACAACATTTTCTACAAAACATAACATTCTCAATAACTCTTTTAATGGGTTAATCAACGTGTCTTCTCTACAACTCATTAATCATATCCATTCATTCCAAACCAAATATTGTGAAAAATTTAAACACATAAAATCATTGTTTCAAAAATATATTTGTTTTTATTTTACTAATAGTGCTTCATAAAATCAATTTTTTCTTATATCTCCATATTATTAAAAAACAATTCCTCATTCACCCAAATATTCAATAAAATAAAAAGGGTTCCTTATTCCACCTTACATTGGAGGTATCAGCTCTATATATGTTGTCTCAAATTCACATCCACTCCCATTTTTAATCATCATCCAATTTCAATATATTTTCGGATGAAACAGCACATTCAAAAATAATCCATATTAAGTTATTCCATGCTCCCCATTAATAATTTTCTCAAAACACATTATATCACTACCATTACTAAAATAAAACATATATCTTACAACATTCATTAAAACTTCACCTTTTTTCCCACATTCAATATATGTATTCATTTATTTATTAAAATTATAATGAGTGAACATAATTACATAGAAAATACAATTCTATATATCCTTTAAGACAATAGGATCCGTACTCAACCTAAGAAAAAGTCATTCTACAAAAAAATAAAAATGTTTCCCATGTCACTCAATAAATATACAAAACGTTTTCAATTTTATATATAAAAAACTCTTCATATTTGATCAATTGATATAATTTTATATATCATGGTATTCCTATATTCACCACGAAAAATTATTTTTATATAATGAAATTACCTTAGATTGGTCGTCACCAATTTCCAAAAAATTCCCTCATTTCATTACACCTGATTTTAAATTAAGTTTTCAATATGGAAGACTATATGTTTTTAATGATTATTTCTTTATCTAGGTTTGTGGGATCATGATAGCAATCAGTTGATAACATAATTGTTAGTAAAAAAATCTTATACATTTGATACATTAATTTTGTTCCATCTATTTTACATTTTTCATTTTCATCTTATAGTTGTTAGATATTACTTACAATGAGTTATAATATAGCCTTTTGATATTTTTTATTTCACTAGGACTATGAAATAGTAATTCAAATCATTAAATATTTAGATCAGGCTCATCATAGTTTGAAATCCTTTATTCCTCTCTTCATATGCAACTGTTCCATTGGATTTTTTTGTACACATTAAAAACTATAGAACATATATCTCCCTAATATTACATAAAATTCAACAAAAATACTAAAAAATTAAATTCAAAGGGATAGGGGTACCTCTTTCCTTATTAGGTTGAGTATTATGGTTGGAAATGAAAAACCAACCTAGCGATTACCTCTTTTTTATAATTCTTGATAGTGGTTATACATGAAACTGTACTTTTATAGATTTTACTCTAGGTGTGAAATTCAATTTTATTCATCTTAATTTTGTGGGTTTCCATCTTAGTAAAAGGATTAAACCCCCTTAGTACATGTTTTCTCCAATGGTTATTTTTTATTACATCCTTCATCTTATTTCCTATAAAATAAGAGGAAAGTTACAATAAAATATATCTCAATCCTTATATTATGGTTCATTAAAATATAAAGGTGTGCCTTGTTTCTGTCCTTTTATATAACTATTATTTTATTTAATCTTTTTTTCCTTTGATGATTATTTCTTGACATGTCTTACCATATTCCTTATAAATTGAGTATTTTCCTTCTTAGGTGAAATATTATTCATCACAATAAAATGAAATGAAAATTCAATGAAATGTTATTGTTCTATCTTCCAATCCAATTATTACTAATCTAGATATATAAATAAGTATTATTTATGTACATATAAATTATTCTTCATTCATGATGACACAATCATTAATACAATATATTTTTCTAAAATTTATTACTATTTCCATAATTTTAACATTAATTTTGATATTTAATTTACAATGATAAATGGAGTAAATTTTTTACAACATAGTATAAGAATATTTTATTAGTTGGTGTGAAATCCTTACAAATATTCTCATTAGATGTACATCACACTTCCTTTTTCTTTTTATTGTTTGGTAAGGCATGCTTATCTAAATTTATTCATTTCTTTTACAGTCATTATATTAATATGACCACAGTAGAATATTATTTCTATACGATTAGTACATACCCACACTCCTTATAATGTTGTCTAATTATTTTTAAATGATCACCAAAAAACTCACAACATTCATATCTAATCATGGGGGATATTTTTGTTTTTTTTGGGACTATATATTTATTTCAATAAAATAACTATTATTATTATATTTTTTCACCCTAAATATATGAATTCTATAAATTTCATACAATTATATATTATTAAATATTTCAATGTACTAGTTCCCAAACATAAAAACATAGTAATAGTAACCAATTGATATAGTAATTGTTTTATAGATTTGGTCCAGTTAATTTAATTCCTTTTTATTCTTGGAAAACATTGGACATCATTTAAATAACATTTATGGTGTTCCAAATCATTGAAATTAATTCATACTCCTTTGATAAATTAATATATTTATTTAAATATATATTCATCCACTTTTTTATTGAATTATATTTAGATCCTATGGATTAAAATAATATATACTGTAGCATAAAGTGATTTTTTAGGACATGTTAAATTATTCCATGATATTTTAGTAGGTTGATTATTGGATGATCTAAAAGAAATTATAATATCAATTTGATAATTTATGAATAAATATATCTTATCAGAAACATTTATTATATATTCCATTTTCATTACAACATAACATGATTATTCATTAGATATTTTCATATTTCATAACATTACCTCAAAATCAATACATTTAAAAAACAGATAATATTTTTTGTCATCAATTGAATTCATACATACTTTACATTTACTCTTACTCTTCTATATCATATCATCATGATCCTGATTTTTTTCTTCAATAAATTTTATCTATTAGTTTAATCCTCATTTCATTAACCTCATTATATTATTTCATTAGAGACATAAATCATTTTAATCCTTCATATATTCAATTTCGTCTCTCTTCTAGATCCTTGATCGTGAATTATTATATAAAATTAATATTCTTAGAAAATAATTTTTTAAAGATGAATATTACTTACACATCTTCCTCAATCAGATCCACTAAGATCCTTGTTATTGTATCATAATACTGTCTCAATATATTCTTTAAATATTCCACCCTTTTATGAATCCCTTCCTCGTTACCCTTCTTTTGAACCATTTCTAGTTATTTTTCAACTATTTCCTCATCATATCCATGTGACTCATCATCATCACTAAATCCTCAAAAATAATATTTCATTAAAGTAAATATTTGAGGGATCCTCTCAATCACACCTTTTAAATATACCAATTTCCTCTTATTTTAAATCCATATTCTACTCATGTTCTTTAGAAGAAGAATTGTTTTCAACTTCCTTAGATTTTACATAAACACACATTTGAACACCACAGTTTTGTTCGACTTCACATGGAATACTGAGTTATCCAAATTAACATTTTTATTCTAGGAAATAATTACATTTAATTGATCTAAAAATTGAGTAGTTTCATTTAATTATCCAATAATATTTTTGGTCAAATTTCTTTTAAAATCTAATGCATCAAGAGAACATTCTATGACTTCTTTTAGATAAGAAATACCCTCTGGTCTATTCTTATATTGAAAACAGTTTTTTATTATCTTTATCTTCCATCATTGTAGTTTTAGATAATTTAGCAATAAAATATAAAAGACTTATCTAGATGTTACTAAAAAAAGATAGTAGGTTGAAAACGAAGTCATACCCTAGACTAGATACTACATTTTTTTAACCTAAGATGCACATAGAGGGGGTGAATCAAGGTGTATCAAAAATTTAAAAATTTTAATTTGTTTGTTGATTTACCTTTATAATAATTTTCACCTATTATTAATAACAATATTCAACTTGTAACACTTGATATTGTAATCAATGATTTAGAAAAAAATTATGTAGGAATGTATAGCATTCATAAAACACAATTGTTTTACATAGTTCACCACAAAGAGACATGTCAACAGAGCACACATCAATGATATATCAATGATTAAAAATCTATTATAATTCAATATTTTTTGATTTAATGTTTCAGCCATGATCACTCCATTCATAGAAAATTTCCTTTAGTATATTTAGGTTTTAGTTACTCTACACATAGGGGGAAAACCATCTTCTTCACTCTACTCTACACCCTTATAAAAGATAATGATATTTTATATACATGAGTGTCTATTCATGTTCTGTTGACCCATGCTTTATGTATAAGGACATTAAATTTATTTTACAGAATATGTAATACATTAAAATAATATATTCCCAAATAACATATTAGTGCAGTGTCTTTGGAAACATGGAACATAATCTTCATACTCGGTGAATGATTTTCAACATCTCCCATAAAGATATTCCTCATTAATTTTTCTACCTAAAACCTTTTCATTATATCCTAGGAAAATGAAAATATAAAAAGGGTGAAAGCAATTTCTCAGTAAGGGTAAGCATGGAGAACATTAAACAAGACATTAACATTTGAATGTAAAAACATGAACATAAATTTTAAATATTGAAATCATGAGTCATGAAATAAATCTTGGCAGTATGTAAGGCATGCATCATAAAGGAACATTAACCATGATATAATAGAATTGGAATAAAATATGTCATTGTGGAAAACTAATCAACGTGTAATATGATTTCCATAGTAGCTAAGTCATTGCTTCCAAGACAATCATAGTAAACAATGTCCATTACTGAACAGGGTTTACAATTCCTTCCATCCATGTATTATTGAACCACATTAACCTATTGTTTCAGTCATGTCTATATCATGAGATATAAATCATTACCCAATATATTGGAGGGAGATATAGGACCCACCCATCTCAAAATGAAATAATTGTCACATGTTCCATAAAAACATAAACCATTCATCCTAGAATAACCCATGAAATAAAATTGGATTCTTAAACATCATTTCATCATAACATAATCCATATAAGATAAATGGACTTCTTAAAAATAATTACCTTATAGAATGAATCAAATAAAAGTAATAATATGGATAGAAACATAACCATATGCCATCCTAGATGGAATTTGTTTTTGATAAAGCATTTTAACATAGTTCTTGAGGAAAATATTATTTCTTATTGAAAAACATTTTTATTCATAAAAATACCATACAATTTTAGAAGAATTTTTTTCTGAAATAAAAATGTAATATTTTAAAGGATTATGCAAGGAAATAAATAATTATTAAACCATAAAAATCTTTTCATTCAATACAGGATTAAAAAACATTATATTTATACTTTTTCTAAAAAATGTCAATATATACCTCGTACCGAAAATGAAAAAATATTCCATTCATACCATTTAGTAAAAATTTACCAATGGGTAAAAATTACTTTGAAATTTTTTTGAAGGATCTAAATGATATTTTGAAATACATATTTAGGAAAAATGTTTGTGGATGATAAATATCCCCCAGTAAATACTTATGAATAAACAATCTTAGATAAAAATGAGATTTGAAAATTCATCCCTTACCTTAGGTCACATATTCTTTGTTTGTATCCAAAACACTTATAAAATAATTTAAATTATTTCACTGATTAATTCCAGAATATTATTATTTTTATGATAATATTTATAATCATATTTTATATGTTTTTTAGTAACACTTCACTGTTAATCATTATTCGGCTATCAACTGTTTATGTTTTATGCATTTTTGTCGGAAAAGTTCTTATTCCTATTTTTAGGATAGAGTTATATCATTTACAGAATGGTATTAGTATAATATATATCTTATTGATTTATTCAATTCATTTATATAATCATTTTTTAATGAATATTATGCAGAATGAATCATATCGCACTATGGAGATGGTAAGTCATACGTACACACTAGCGATGATATTGTTCCCATAATTGTTGAATGGTATTGAATTTGATGGTGTTTATTATATCAAAATATGTATAATTTTATAAAAATCTTATATAGTTATTATTTACGCCAATAAAACTATACTAATAAGATGGTGGTGAATACAATGTATTACACCACCGCATGGAGACGGTAAGCCATACGTACGCACGCACATTGATTTTGTTTTCCATAGAATTGATAGAAGGTGAAATTGGGTTGGTTAATATTAATAATTACATATAATAATATTAGTGATACTTATGTTCATACTTTAAAATTAACAATTAATGAAGAGGAAGTATAATTATAAAGAAATATGAAAGAATTCGTAAAAGAGATTACCTATTATTTGATGTGATCCCTTTAGATCTCCTATTCATGGAACTAGAGTTGGTCTTATGAGAAGACCAGGACCTCTAGAATGTTACTAGTAAGGTTGATAAGATTAATGGGAAGTGTTTTTCTAAGCTTGATAGCTCAAAATGGAGTGAATATGAGAGGGAGGAGGTTCCCTTTTACTTATATTGTGTTAATTGACCATAAATGTGTATTCTATGACATTGTAGATCTTATAAATATAACTTTCAATTTTTTAGTTTTTTTTATTTTTAAGTAAATTAATAAAATAATATTTTTATAAAATATCAATAGTGACGATTCAGACACTATTCATTTATTTGACTTTTAATAAAATCCTCATAGAAGATAAATTAGAACCAAAATATATAATAAACTCTTAACATGTCATAGTCACCTATAAAATTCGTAGTGCACTTTTATTGGTTCATATTATATTTCTTTTAATATCTTTAAAACCTATTATTTGATATTTCTATTAATAATATAATTTTTATATCCCTATTGTGTCATCAATAATGGAAAATAATTATTCTATAAAAATTATAAATAAATTTTCAGGATGTAGATGATTTAATTAGATATCTAGAGACTATTTACATTATAATATTTATGAAGTTTATCACCATATTAAATTTATTGATCTTGTAAGATATGAGAGAGTGACATGTTGTCACTTTCTTTTGTTTTAATAATAATTACATCAGTTTCATAGAACAAATCTGTGATATGAATCAATTATGACCCTTAGGTGATATGGTTATAGTTTAATTCATCCAATAGAATTTTTTCATGTGTTAGAATAATTTTATATTATTATTTTTACCCTTAATAACCCTACTTACCTTTAATAATGGTAATAAAAATAATTACCAAAGTTACAATTTATAATGCCAAAAAATAAAAGTATCCCATTAACGAAATTTGGGCCTCCAGATTCCAAATATGGAATCCATTTTTCAAAATTCAAAACATATTAGTTTCAGTAAATAATTTAATAATAATCCCATTGTCGGAAAATATGGGGTTTTGATTAAAAGTTAAAACATTGTAAAATATTTAAATCTTTTTACGTAAGAATTCAATGATAAATTAATGAAAATGACATAAATTGGATTACACTATAAAAATATATTCTATTTATACTTTAAAACCATTCAATAATATATATTAACCATATAAATTATTTTTAAGGCAAAATTTGTTCTCAATTGACATTTAGAGTATTATTACAATTAATCAAAATATGAAAGCAATCAGAAAAATATCAAACATTTATCCATACTAAAATTTTCTATCATACATACAAATAATATGTATATTTTTGTAAAATTGAACATATGAATGTAAAAAAAACTACATTTAAAATGGGTGCATCATCAAAAGGCGATAAAATTGCAATTTTTTGGAAAAATACTTTTTTATGTGAAAATTAGAATTTTTTCTTAAATCATGTTCTAGAAAAAACATAAGATGAATATTAATTTTATAATATTCAAACTTTGGTTAATATTATTCATAACATCTAGTTTATATCCCATTAGAATATTTTAATAATATATCATTATTTAGTGAAACTCAATATTGTTAACAACACAAAATATTGAAGAAGGTCTCTTATACAGGTAACGCGAGCCCAGTCAATGTTGCATATAGTGAAAACTCCCATTGGTGTTTCATATAATGTAATTCAAACTTTGTTATTTTATACATCTAAAAAATCTATACTCATTGTTTCGTAAAATTAATACTATCAAAAGAACATGAAATTGTGTGTAACACATTCCAATAAAAGTGTTTCAAATAACCAACAAGTCCAGCAATAAACGATGCTTCTAACTATTTATTAAATAAGTGAAAGGAGTACAGAGAAGACAGGTAGGGTCAAACAAAGGGACTTTCCCTCATCCGTCAAAACACAATGTTAAAGATCATAGTAAGACATATCATTCCCATAATCAGAATCATCGGCAATTTCCCATTCAGAGTGGGACTTACTATGATTGAAGATGTTAAGAAAATCAGAATTAAACTTACCCGGTAGCTTAAAAGAGTGAGTGCACACTGTGCGAGGTGTATTAGAGTAGTCCTTACTCAGCCTTCGATTCAAGGGGGTATGAGTGTAATCAACTTCCCCTTTTCCAGAAATGACTACATCTTTAAATGAAGTAGGGCCACCGCTACCTGCTGTTGTCCCTTCCGCCTCTGATATGTCACCCCACTTCCTAGATATCCTAGAAGAGTTATAGAGCCTCAGGATCACCTAATGGAAGTCAGCCAGTGAAGTAGACACCTTGTTGAAAGTCATCTCAACAGTCTCATAACATTGAAATCCTGCAACAGGACTATCATTCATGCAAATATTTGAGGGGTCAGTGCAAGGAGATCCTCCAACAGAGAGAGGTGCATTTTTTCCAATCCCAACATAGCGCGTGGGAGTAAATGAATGACCATCCATAGGTGTAATCTCCGTAGAAAAGTCAACCTGAGGACTGGAGGGACCACCCATCGGGGATACAGAGATATCCTGAATATTAGAAAGACCACTGCTGGCTCTCAACGGGGAAGAATCCACCATTAGCCCCTTCCTGTTCGAAGGTAGGTGACATTCTTTCTCAGAAACCAACACATCAGCCTTTTTGGAAGATGGATTGATGTTACGATCAAGGGGTTGTGACAAATACACATCAATCCTATTTGATCTCCTTGTACAAAGGTTATATGGATGAACCATCATCTTACAGTTCTCAGAGGAAATTCACGTCCGACATAATTTCACTAAATACCCAACACACATAAATTAATTACAAAAAAGTGGCTTTGTTTCATACTAAACATCAATTTGAATTCCATCTGTAGGAGTAGAAAGAGTTACCTTGTCAATCAGGATGGAGCTAAGATCAATCTCAACTAACATCCTTGCGAAATGTCCAAACCAGACATTCTCAGTCTCCTTGTCAAGATGTATGGGTGTCCGAATTTGCATGCCAATATCATGCAGAATATTTGGGTGCTAAGGGACCCAATTAATACTATGAAGATGAACCCATAACTAGGAAAAAACATTCCAGCCACATGAATCATTGAATTCCAAAGACCATTCATGAAGGTGAAGCCATCCAGGTTTCATGGAAAGAGATCAAGTTCCCCACATACGAATTTTAGAAGCATATAAAGGAAAAATGCAATGAAAGAAATCACCTATAAGAGATACACACCTCCAGTCAGAGAAACCCCAAAAACATGAAATCTATCGTACTAAATCGTCGTACCACCAGAATTTTGGACCCTTGGGTAAAACATGACATGCAATCAAGTAGGTTTTCCTAATGGAAATACTTTCGGCAAAGACATCAGGATTGGACTCAGCATGTGCAAAAGAACCCTCCCAAGGAATTATTTTAGAGAACGATTCTATATAAGATGCAAACACATGATTTAAAACATCATTCAGATTTTTCCTCTATGAAGCAGGAAAAAAACAATCAGAAAGAAACATTGTTGCAGCTAATTTACTGGATCCATAAAAAACATCCGCACTGAAACCCTTCTGCAACGGAGGTCTTGGATTGGACTCAGAATCCCGACCTCGCTCTCTTGCATCACCCAATAAACCACGACCAACATCCAAGGTCCTAAGTCTGAAATTAACTCCGACAACCTCTCGGTGACATTGTGATCATACGAGCCACCTTCTTGCAGCCGACCATGGATAGTGCGGACCAGCGATGATCCATCCACCGAGGGCGTACAACCTCTGAGACTCGGTGCACTGTCACTCTGGGCAATAGATTAGACAGCAGCATCCTAAACAGTGCCAGACCTAGACATTGACAAACTCACCATAGATGCATTACCTCTCGGCCACTGCGAATCTTCATTCCTGATAAATCCTACACCGCTAGCCACAAGAAAGACTCCCTGAAAATGTGGCACCGACATCAAAAACCCTAGAAAACCCGATCACCATCCTCACTGCTCTCCCACACACTCTGACCCATCTTCCAATAGTGTTTCATATACTTACGCTAAGATGGTGTTGCATATAGGGAAATATAATCTTGGTGTAGCTTATAAAATAAGACATCAAATAAATTAAAAATATTTTACCTCATAAAATCTCAGGGTGTTACATTCTACTGATTTAAAATGAATTTTTCCTTCGAGATTTGTCGGGGTTATCAATGGTTTACTATTTGAAAGTTTATTTCTTGGAAATCCACATCGTAAAAAGGGATAATAAATCATCATTTTAAAAAGTAATGTTAGAAACATAAAGTTTACCCAAAGAAACTCGTCACTGGGTTTCCACATAAGAGAACATATGTGGGAAGGAAAAACCTTGATATGGATGAGAAATATGACTATCAAGTTCTGATTGATAGTGATCGAGGATAAAGTTGGGAGAAATTTCACTACCAGAAAACCATAAATATGTGATGATTTAAGGAACCATCTGATTTATCAAATAAAAATTTACTTGGATATCATTTTCTATTTCAATATCATTTTCCTAAAAATGATGAATTCTTGCATGAGGAGAAATAATTTCTTGATAGAATTCATTTCACGCAATGTTGAGTATTGTTATTTATCGATGAATAAAAGGAAAACGTTTGGATTATGTTATACACAACACCAAAGGGATTTTTCCTACACGTAACACTGTCTTTTCATGCGTTACATGCCATAGCGTCCTTCGTCAATATAATGCGTTGTACGAAATACCATGTTTCACTAAACAATGATATATTATTAAAATATTATTATGAGATTTAAAATAGTCATCACAAGTTGTATTAACCACATATTGAATTCTAAAAAATTAAAAATCTTCTTATGTACTTCTTAGAACATGATATAAGAACAAATTAAATTTTTCAGTTAAATGAATTATTTTTCCAAAAAAATGTGGTTTTGTAGAATTTTGATAGAGAATATTTATTAAATAAATATTTTGAAATGATTATAAGTTCAATATTAAAATATAAACTTCTTCATTGGAATAAAGATAAAAAAAAATTTACTTGGGATAAATTTTGATATTTTTATGACAACTTTCATATTTTGATGAATAATAAAATATGATAAATTTTAATTGAAAACCACTTTTTCACCTAAATAATTTATATGGTTAAAATACATTTTTAAATTTTTTAAAGTATAAATAGATTATATTTTCATATTTTAATACAATTTAAGTAATGGTAATTAATTTTACATGCAATTAATATGTAAAAACATTCCAATCTGTTGAGATGTTTTAACTTTTAAACAAAATACCATTTTTTCAGACAATAAGATTAATTTTAAATTAATTATTGAAACTTAAGTGGTTTTAATTTTGAAGAAAGTATTAAATATTTGATATCAATAGGTCCAAATAATTTTAATAGGGTAGTTTTATTTTTGGGAATTATGAATAGTAACTCTGGAAATTAGTTGAATTACCATGGTTAAAGGTAAATTGGGTAATTAAGGGTAAAAGATATATTATTAAATTTTCCTAACACATAAAAATATTGAATTGGATGAATAAAAATTGATCCATTTTACCTAAGTATCTTAATTGATTGAATTCATGGACTTTTGTCCATGGAAATGAAGTAATTATAATTAAAACAAAAGAATGTGACAACATGTCACTCTCTTATATCTTATAAATTTAATAAGTGATAAAAATCTTAAAACATCAAAATTAAATAGTATCTAGAAATATAATGAAAATATCTACATAATGATAATTTATTTCTATTTTTAAAAAAATTTATTAATGACCATTTGTGATGACAGCGTTGTGATGTAAAAATTATTTTATTAAGAGAAATATCAAATAAATGATTTTAGAAATACTAAAAGAAATAACTTATAATCTACTTAATGTTCTCCATGAATTTTATAGTTGACTATGAATTTTTAGGAGTGTATTAAATATTTTGGATCGAATTTATCTTTTGTGATGATTTTATTTAAAGTCTAATAAATGAATAGTGTCAAAATTGACACTACTGCTATTTTATAAAAAAACATTTTATTAAATAATTTAAAAAATTATTAAAAATATTTAAAAATTACAAATTTATAATTATAATATCTAAAATGTAAGAAACATATACATTAATGTTCAATTTAAACCATATAAGTAAATATTAATAACCATCAAATATTAGAATGTTATTACCACAATTAATATTAAATAGAATAACAAAGTGTTAATTAAAAATATAATTCTTAAGTTGACATACATACGCGTCTATAAAATATTTTTTGAGGATATTACTACCGTATGTCATCTAATATTCTAAATTGGGACATTTTGGAGTATTTTATGTGGGGTTTTATTTTATTATAAATTAATATTTTTGAGGATTTGAAAAGTGCCCCTCGCCTAAATTATAAAAGAGAACATCCACCCACTCCTCTTCACTCCATTATGATCCTTAAATATCGGCCAAAACTAGCCCATTAATCTTTTATATTTGACTAGTAACATTCTTGAGGTTCTGGTCTTTTTTATAGACAATCTCTAGTTCAATTATGTGAAGATCTAAAGGGAGCACATCGAAGAAGAGGTAATCTCTTCTACTGATTCATTCAAATTCCTTTCCTATTGTGCATACTATTAATAAATTGTTTCATTATAAATTAATAACATAAGTATCAATCATATATTTATATATTATTACAAATATGAAACAAACCTATTCCACCTTCTATCCATTCTATGAAAAACCAAATCATTGTGCGTGCGTATGTACGACTTATCGTCTCCACACCATGGTGTAATCTATTTTCTTCACCACCACCCTACTTGTATGGGTATAATGGAAGAAATAATAAATATATACAACTATTATATCATTATTCTAATTATGATATACTATACACTATCCACTTAAATAATATTCAACAATTATGGGAATGATATCCTCTCTCGTGCATACGTACAACTTACCTTCTCTATGGTGTGATATGATTCGTTCTACAGAATCTTCATTAAACCATGACTACATAAATGTATTTAATGATTAAATATTAAATATATTATAATAATACAATTATATAAATGATATAACTATATCCTAAAAATAGTAATAAGAACTTATCCAACAAGATATTTAGAAGAACAAAAGTAAGATAATAACCGAATAATGAGTAACAGTGAAAAGTTATCTAAAAAATGAATTGAGATATTATTATAGATGTTATCCTAAAAATGATTATGATTAAAGAATAAATCAGTAACATTATTTAAATCATTATACCGGTGGATTCAATACATACAAATCATATCAGCCGCAATGTAAGGGATAATTTTGCAATCTCATTTTTATTCGATATTTTTTATACGTAAGTATTTACTTAGGAAACATTTATCGTCTATTTAAATTTTTTATAAATATTTTCTCATAAATTTTTTACTATTAACCAATGTTTGGTTAAATTCATTTTTACCCATTTTTTAATTTTACTACATGGTATGGAAGGAATCTTTCATTTGTTTACTATACGATGTAATTTTTGACTTTTTCGGCCAAATGTACGAGAGGCATGTTTTTTAGCTTATATGGCATGAATCGATTTTCAAAAATTCATAATTCATTATTTATGTGATTTTTATCATTCAATCTTACATGTTTATTTTTTCATATATGTTTTTCTTCTAAAATTTTATAGTATTTTGAGGAAGGAAATTTTTTTTGAAGATAAAAGGATATTTTCCCCAAGATCTATGTTATAGTGTTTTATAAAATTTATTTTCCATATATGATAATCTAGGTTTATGATTATATATCTTTTATTACATTAATTTGACAGTGTTTTTGATGAAATTATTTTTATGAAGTCCATTTATCTTATATGGATTTTGTTTTTATGAATTGATGTTTAAGAATCCCATTTCACTTCATGGGTTATGCTATAATGAATGATTTTTGTTATTATGGAACATGTTAGAATGATTTAATTATGATATGGGTAAGAACTATATCTCATACCAATCAATTGGTTAAATATTTATATCTCATGAGATATACATGACTGGAATAGAATGTTAATCTGGTCCAGTAATATAATGCTAGAGAATCAAATAAACCTAGCTGAGTAACGGAATTTTTCCACTACGATAGTCTTGGAAGCAATGCCATGGAAACTATGGAAATGATATTATGTTCTTATTAGTTTTCAACAATTACATATTTTATTCCAATGAAATACTATCATGTTTAATGTTCTTTTATGATTCATGCCTTACAAACAACCAATATTTATTTCATGACTCTTGATTTTGATGTTTATACATTATGTTCATGTTTTTACGTTAAAATGTTTATGATTTGTTTTATGTTCTCCATGTTTACCCTTACAGAGTATTTGATCTCACCATTTTATGTTTTCATTTCCCCATGATATAAAGAAATGGTTTTCGGGAGGAAAACTAAAGGGGAAGATCTTTATGGGAAATTTTGAAGATCATTCACCAAGTAAGAAGATTATGTTTTGAGTTTCCAAACACACTAAATTAATAAGATATTTGGGTATATATTTATGTAATATATTATTTACTAAAAAAAATAAATTTATTGACCACTTATATGAAGCTTATGTCATTAGAGTTATTATCAAAGGGAAGGATTATTTAACCATTGGAATCTAGAATGAAAAAACTTTTATGAGACCCCTTAAGATATTTCAAAAGTGTGTATAGGGATGTCCATAAGTATATGTATTATAATAGGTTATAGTCCTAGAATTATAGTAATGATTATCAATAAATTAGGGTTAAACCTAGTATGTTATAGATCGAATTTACTCCCCCATGATTATGTTGTTTTCCTAGTATGATTTTTCCTCTGCCATTATTCTATTGGGGTTTTAGAAAATGGTTGGAACCTGAAGGAACCACTTTAATGCGCAATGCACTAGGCAATGCTATGATTGTCCTCCTGAACTACCAAATGTTTTGGTCAATGGAATTAAAAATCGTATTGCTATAATTATAGAAGCTATGAATCATTTTGTACTCCAAAATGACTAGAGAATGGAATAACATTCTTTTGAGTCCTTTAGGAGGAAATGTCCAATGTCTTTCTATGGGACTTGTGATCCACTTGTTTCTGAACCAAGGACCAGTTCCATTGAAAATATATTTATGATCTTACTCTATTTAGAACATGGAAAATTCATTTTTGCTGTCTATTGATTAGAAGGTGAATCATACCAGTGGTGGACTCTAATTAAGAATACAACGAAGCAAGATTAAATTGAATCTATGGAATGTGACGAGTTCAAGAACATATTTTTCAATAAGTAATTCCCTCTTATTCATTGAAAAATGATAGTAAATGATTTCCTTGATCTGGTGAAAAAGTATTGTTAATCTGCAGGTACATACGATGTGAATTTTAGAAGACATGAAAGGTATGGTTCTGGATTTATCATCCAACATGAAAATAAAGCTAATTTATTCTTATGTGTCTTAAAACCAAGACATTAAAGGGTATTATCTATACAAGACTATAGTAGATATGAATATATGTTTCATTGTGTTA
The DNA here is from genome assembly GCA_963277665.1 of Viscum album. NCBI lineage: Eukaryota > Viridiplantae > Streptophyta > Magnoliopsida > Santalales > Viscaceae > Viscum > Viscum album. The sequence goes on from OY728156.1 coordinate 327,721,552, forward strand.
TCATGGTAGAACTGGAAGTAGGTGTTATGTATCCATCTCATGGTTTTGATAAGAAACGAAAGATGGAGTTCAACGGAAAATCTCAAAATAATGGTGAAAGGTAGATGAATGTTTCCTTATGCTCAAAATGTGGAATGAAGCATGGTGGAGATTTTGATAGTGGGACCAGAAAATATTTCACGTTTGAAAAAAAGGTCATCGAGCATTTGACTTCCAAAGTAATGGGAAAACGTTTTCTAATGATGTGATTGAAGAAAATACTACATATAATTCACCACCAACATTTCAATTCTACATGTACAAAAAAATGTGGAATTATGCTAATCAATTCCCTAGTTCATGTGTTATGATGATCAATGCCAAATTATTATGGTGTCAAAAGACAATGGGTGGTCACGTGTGATCAACATTAGTGATGTTGAGTATGAAAAAGATGTGGTGGAATGATTAAGTGTTTATGTATTAGGATTCCAAAATATTGTTGTGGAATCTAATTTATAGTATTATGGAATATTGGAATATCTATTTTTTTATTATGTTTTACAATAATTATATGGTATCAGAAACCATGAAATTTCATTTAAATGTATTTGGGAAGCATGTGATAAGGTCATAATGAAGGGATAAAGAGATATTGAGATGTTTGATAGCATTAATGACCTCATGACTGATATAAGGACAAAGTGATATCATTGTTTAAATTTTTGGTATTTTTGGTCCATGGAAGGAGTTAATTTTGATAGAAATCATGTTTACCCTAAAATTCTACCATAACTCATTTTATTATCATTTTTAATGAGAATACATGATTATGGTTTTCACATGTTTTGAATGTGACCACCAAGGACTACTGACTAAGACATGAGAGAAAATAGATAAGTTGATTCAGTTATCCTCTATATAAAGTTATACATTTTAATTATTTTGGAATGATTGTAATATTATACATTTATTGATAGTATAAGTAATATTATGATTGAATTTTTATAGTTTAATGTATTATCTCACACTAGGTGGACATATGCATATTTGATAACATTTTCTAACATTTTTGTTGAGACATGTAGAATGAACTATCATTGTATCTCATGATCTGATAACACTTTAATAATGAAAAATTCAACCTAATTTATTTAAATAAGAGATGAAGTGTAAATTATTCAGGGAATGACCAACAGTGAGATTGTACTGACATCAAGAATGTATTTCTCCTCATGCAAAAATTCATCATCTTTAAGAAAATGATTTTGAAACCAAAAATGTTATCCTAGTACATTCTAATCTCATGAATCAAATGGCCCCTAAAATCATCACATTTTTATGGATTTATGGTATTTGAAAATCTCCCAACCTTACTCTCTATCACTATCCATCAGAACTCAATGGATATATTTCTCATTCATATCTATGTTATTTATTCCCACCAATTTTATCCTATGTGGAAACCCAATGATGTGTTACTTTGGGTAACCATTATGTTTCTATCTTTCCTTTAAAAAATTATATTTTAGTATCCCTTTTTATGATTCCAGTCTCAATGAAATAATATTTCAAGTAGTAAACCCATTATAACCCTGAAGAATTTGGAGGGCGAAATTCATTTTAAGGGGGGTAGAATACAACATCCTGAAATTTTATGAGATTTATTATTTTTAATTTCATTTATTTTTTGTGATGTATGCTACAACAATAGTATCATCCACTATACACAACATCTTATTTGCTTAAATTATACACAACACTATTATTCGCGTGTGTTACACACAATTTCATGTTATTTTGATAGAATTAATTTCACTTAACATTGAGTAAAGATTTTGTTTGATGTATAAAAGAAATATGTTTGGATTATTTTTTTACGCAACAACAAAGGATATTTTTACTACATGAAACATTGACTTGGCTTGAGTTACATGCATTAGCGACCATCCTCGGTAGCTTACTTTGTACGCAATACCGTGTTTCGATAAACAATGATAAATTATTAAAATATTATTATGCGACATAAACTAGCCATTATGAATAGTATTAACCACATTTTAAACTTTATAAAATTAAATTTCATCTAATGTAATTTCTAGAACATGATATATGAACAAACTCAATTTTTCAGAAAAAGAATTATTTTTCTACAAAATAGTGGTTTTTCTTCCATTTATTGGGGCACCAATTTGAAATCAAGTTTTTTACAAATTTTTAACTTTAATTTGAAAAAATGATGTTGTTTTTTTGAAGTGGGATATAAAATTTTACTTTGGATAAAATTTTGTTATTATTCCGAAAACATTCATATTATTATGAATAGTAAATATATGATAAATTTTAATTGAAAACAAATTTTTCCATCAAATTGAATTATATAGTTAAAATATATTATTTAACTATTTTAAAATATAAATATAATATATTTTTATATTTTAATACAATGTATGACATTGAAGTTACTTTTACATTAAATTCAAATGTAAATCAAATCAATCTTTTTCAATGTTGCAACTTTTATAAAAACCTATTTTTTCCAACAATGAGATTAATTTCAGAATAATATCTACAAGTAATATGTTATGAATCATGACAATTTTATTACATATTTTAAATCAGTAGGTCCAAATTATTTTAATGGGATACTTTAATTTTTTTGCATTAAGAATGGTAAATTTGGTAATTATCTTTATTAACATGGTTCTAGGTAAATCGGGTAATTAATGGTAAAAAATATGTTATAAAATTACTCCAACACATGATAAGATTCTATTTGATGAATAAATGTATACCCATACCACCTATGGGCCGTAATTGATTCATTTAATAGACATTTGTCCATGAAAATGAAGTAATTATTATTAAAACAAAATATAGTGACAACGTGTCACTCTCTTATATCTTATAAGTATAATAATTTTAATATAGTGGTAAACATCATAAACATTGAAATTAAATATTCATAGGATTAATATAATAAAATTATATAATTCCTGTGAATTTATTTTTAATATTTAGATATTATTTAATTACTACTAATGATGACACAATAGGGATGTAAAAATTATTTTATTGAGATAAATATCAAATAAATGGTATTAAAAATATTAAAAAAAATCCACATGAACTAATTAATGTTCTCCATGAATTTTATAGGATACTATTACATTTTAGGAGAATATTAAATATTTTGGTTCAAATTTATCTCCTTTGAGGACATTATTTAATGTCAAATAAAAGAATTGTGTCAAAATTGACAATATTGATATTTTATAAAATTAACAATTTTTAAAATTATTTAAAAATCATAAATTTTTTTAAAATTAAAAATATTCAATTATAAGATATATAATATCATAAAATTCACATTTATTTTCAATTGACACTATATAATAAAATATTTGTAACCATTAAAGATTTTTAATTTTATGACCAAAATAAAAATTAAATAGAATAACTATGTTTTAATTAAAATGATAATGCTTAAATTGACATAAGCACAGGACAAAAATTTATTGGATTATGATATTACAACCCTATATCATCTAATATTCTAAATTGATACATTTTGGAGGATTTTATGTCGTTTTCGATTTTATTATAAATCAATATTCTTGAGGTTTCCAAAAGTGCCCCTCACCTAAATTATAAAAGGGAACCTTCTCCGTCTTCTCTTCACTCAATTTTGATGCTTCATGATCGTCCAAACCCTACGAATTTTTCTTATAATCATCATTAGTTACATTATAGAGGTTCTTTTATTCTCAAAAGGCCAACTCTGGTTCCATTAAGAGTTTATCTAAAGAGAGCACTTCAAATAAAATGTAATCTCTTCAATCGATTCTTTCAAATATATTTCTTCTAGTACTTCCTATTTTTTAGTTGTTACATTATAATATTTTAAAATCAGTATCACTAATATACTAATATGTTATCATAAATATTAAACAACCCAATTTCACCTTCTATCTATCCTATGAAAAATGAAATCACAGTGTGTGCATTCGTCCGTCTTACCGTCTCCACACCGTGGTGTAATATGTTTTTTTTCACCACTACCTTTCATGAATGAGTATAATGGTGGAAATAATAACAATATCTGATTATTATAAAATGATAGTAATTATGATATTCTATAAACATTAAACCCCAATACCATTCAACAATTATGGGAATGATATCGTCTTTCGTGTGTTTGTATATCTTACTGTCTCCACGATGCGTTTTGATTTGTTTTTCATTATAATCATTAAACCATGATTATATAAAGGAATTGAATTAATAAAAATTATATATATTTTACTAATGAAATTATTTATATTATGAAACTATAACATAAAAAGTGTAATTATAACATTTCCTAAAAAAACATGAATAAAATCATAAAGTAGTTAATGCCCGAATAATGAGTAACAATGAAATGTTACAAATAAACATGTTAAAATATGATGATAAATATTTCCTTAAAAATAATTAGGTTTCTGGAATAAATTAGTAACATTATTTAAATCATTTTAAATGTTGTTTGAATATATACGAAAATATATCAAACATAATTTAATGGATAATTTTGCAATATCATTTTTATCTGAGATTATTTAAACGTAATTATTTACTGAGAATATATTTATCATCAATGTCCATGTTTACGAAAAAAAAGATTTCATACACTTTTTTCTATTAATCTATGTATGATTAAAGTAATTTTTACCCATTTTTACTTTTATTATATTCTATATAAAGAATATTTCTTTTGTTTACCTTACAGGTTACTTTTTTTACTTTTTCGGCTAAAAGTACGAGAAGAATGTTTTTTTAACATTAGTGGCATGAACAGATTTTTACACTTTGATAATTCATTATTTCTTTTAGTCATCACATATAAGCTTAAAATATTATTTTCACAAAAAAAAATTCTTTAAAAATTGTATGGTATTTTTGGGAAGGATATTGTTTTAGAAGAATAAAGGATATTTTCCCCAAGAACTATATTCTTGTGTTTTATCAGAATTATTTTCCATCTAAGATTACATAAGGTTATGTTTCTATTCCAATTATTACATTGATTTGATTGATTGTATGATGAAATTATATTTATTAAGTCTATTTATCTTCTTTATATTAGGTTATGATGAAATGATTTTTATGAAACCCATTTTGTTTCATGGGTTAGTTATGATGAATGATTAATTTTTTCTGTTAGGTATGAGAATTATTTCATTATGAGGTTGGTAGGACCTATATATCCCTACAATGATTTGGGTTAAGATTTATATCTCATGAGATAAACAATAATGGAATGGAAAATAAATTTGGTTCATTATTACATGGATGGATTGAAAAGTTACCAGGTTTAATAATGGACTTTGTCTACTATGATGGTCTTCGCAGTAATTCTTTGGATACTATGGAAATCATATTCTGTGCTTATTAGTTTTCCAGGATTACATGTTTTATGCCAATGAAATATTATTATGGTTAACGATCCATTATGATCCATGCCTTACGTACATCCAAGATTTATTTCATGACAAGTGATTTTTAATTTTAAACATTATGTTCATGTTTTTACATTCAAATGGTTATGGTTTATTTTATGTTCTCCATGTTTACCCCTAATTAGAATTTTAGTTCACCATTTTTATGTTTTCACTTCCCCAGGATATAAAAATAATAATTTAGGTAGGAAAACTTATGAGGAATTTCATTATGGGATATTTTTAAGATCTTTCACCAAGTTAGATGATTATGTTCCGAGTTTCCAAAGACACTAAACTAATACGGTCTTTGAGTATATATTTCTATAATGTATTAAGTATTCAGAAAAAGAAATATAACGTCCATGTACATCAATCTTGGGGCATTAGAGTACTATAAGAACCCATAAATTATATACACTGATATTACTTCATAATATAAGTAAATTCATTATGATATATAACAAAACCATGGTAGGACCGTACAAGTATAGTGTCATTAGAAACTGGGTAACATAAACAACTAGTTCATAAAACAACTACATTGTCTCCAATATATTTCTTTATAACTAGAATCATTATTAGAATAGAATATTTAATAACCTTATTCATGACCTAGGGAAAAGAAACATATTAAATGGTGAGCTCAAATTCATAGTAATGGTAAAAAAATTATATATAAATCATATCATATTCAGAAGAACATAACATTTGGAAATCTTATCCTAAATATAAAAGCTCGTAAAATCATGTCATGAGATAAATAATTTAACTGAAATGTAATCCTAATATTTATTACATATGAAATAAAATTTTGTGGCATACACACATAAGAATTTAAAATAATTTCATATTATTCAAGGCTCATTTCCAAGACTATCATAGCAGACAAAGTCCATTAGTGATCCGAGTTCCCTCCTTGTTCCAACACATTATAATTGAACCAGATATTTATTACGTTCCATCCATGTATATCTCATGAGATATAAATCTTTAATAATTTAATTGGAGGGATATATTGATCCCACCCATATAATAATGAAACCATTATTACGTGTGCCACAAAAATATAAACACATTCTCTATAGCAAAACCCATGAAATAAAATGGGTTTATTAAACTTAAATATGTCATAACATAATAAATTAATAGATTTTATATGAATAATTCCATTATTTACACAATAAAATAAAATTCATAATAGTGATAGAAACATAAACCTATTTAATATTAGATGGTAAATAATTTTGATAAAACACTTGATCTTCATTCTTGAAGAAAATGTCCATTCTATTTCAAAAACATTTTTATTCATCATAATATAACACAATTTTAGAAGAAATCCTTTTATGTGAAAATAAACTCGTAAAATTATAGTGTATGAATCATGGAAATAATTCATTTTTAATGTGTAAAAATATATTCATTCTATAGAAGTTAAAAAAACATTCTTCTCATACTTTTGCTGAAAAAGTCAAAAAAATACCTCATACTGAAAACTACCAAAGATTTCATTCGTACGGTTTAGTATAAATAAATCAAGGGGTAAAATTGAATTTGAAACATAATTTAAGGATATAATGAATATTTTAAAATATAAATTTAGTAATCATGGATGTGGATGATAAATAACCCCTATATAAACTTATGAATAAACAATCTATGATAAAAACGATATTTGAAAATTTATCCCTTGCATTAGGTCTGATATGATTTTTATGTATCCAAACCTCCTGTATAATGATTCAAATAATGTTAATTATTTATTATATAATCATAAAAATATTTAAGATAACATTAATGGTCATATTTTGATCTTTTTGTTATTAACATCTCTTTGTTACTCGTAATTCGGTTATTAACTGCTTTATGTTCTTATGCATTTTTGTTGGTTAAGAACATATTCCTCATTTTTTGTTATTGTTATGTCACTTAAAAAAATTTATTAGTATAATATATATCATATTTACTTTTTATATGCATTTATATATTCATGTTTTAATGAAATTTATGTACAACGAATCACATCACACCATGAAGACGGTAAGCAGTATGTACAACAGAGTGACAATATCATTCACATAATTGTTGAATGGTATTGAAGAGGATGGGGTATAGTATCTCATAATTTGTATCATGTTATAATAATCATATATATTAATTATTTCCACCATTATACCCATCCATGTAAGATGGTGGTCAATAACAGATTACACCACGACAAGGAGACGATAATCTGTACAATCTCACATGCGGTGAATTCGTATTCAATAGGATGGATAGATGGTGAAATAAAATTATTTAATATTTATAAGAACATGTCCGTATATTTGTGATACTTATGTTATTAATTTATAATGAATCAACTAATGAAGATGATGTAGAAGAAGAATTAATTTTGAATGAATTTGTAAAAGATATTACCTCTTCCTCGGCATGCCTTCTTTAAATTTCCTCTTAGGGCGTTAGTGTTCTCTTTGAGTAAGACCATAACCTATATAATGAAAATAAAATAATTTATAAGGAAAAATTGAATGTTATGGACGAGATTTAGGGCTGAAAATGAAGTGAATTTGAGAGGGTGGAGGTTCCCGTTTAAAATTGAGGTGCGGGGCACTTTTGCAAACCTCAAAAATATTAAATTATAACAAAATAAAACCCCACATAATATCCCCCAAAATGTCCATATTTCGAAGATGAGATGATATAGGTTTTTAATCTAATCAACTAAATACTTTTATATGTGTTGTTATGTCAGTTTAAGAATTAACATTTTAATTAACACTTAGTAATTCTATTTAATTTTAATTGTTGTTATAACATTTTAAATATCTAATGGCTATAAATATTTCCTTATATGGTGTTAATTTACCATAAATGGATATTATATAAAATTTTAGATCTTATAATTATCAATTTGTTATTTTTTCTAAGAAATTTATGATTTTAAAATAATTTAATAAAATGTTATATTTATAAAATATCGATTGATTAAATTTTGACACTATTCTTTTATTTGACTTCTTATAAAATTCACATACAAGATAAATTCAAAACAAAATATTTAATACCATCCTAAAATTTAATAATCACTAATAAAATTTGTGAAGTACTATAATTAGTTCATATGATATTTCTTTTTAGATTTTTAAAACCATTTATTTCTTATTTCTACTAATAAAATAATTTCCCCATCACTATTTTTTCATCATTAATGGTAATTATTTAATCACTAAAAATATAAAAAAAATTAACATATAGTTATTTATTGTTTCATTTATTAGAATATCTATAGTATATATTATCTCCTAGTTATCCAAATATTAAAATTAATATACATATGTAAATGAGATTGTGATATTTTGTAACATTCATTCGTTTTTATTACATTCATGGAATATTCATAGGTAAGTGTACATAAAGTGATTAAATTTTGAGAAAAATATGATAAGGGTATAATTTAGTCATTCAATATTATTTCTTCAGGTGTTATGGTAATTTTAGAATATTATTTTTACCTTTGTTACCTGATTTACCTTTGATTATAGTAATAAAAATAATTTCAAGTGTTACGATTCATAATGCCGAAAAACAAATGTAGCCAATTAACATAATTTTCACCCCTTGATTTAAAATAGGGAATCCATTTTTAAAAATTCAAAGCACATAATTTTTATTAATTAATTTCAAATTAATCCCATTGATGAGAAAATGTGTTTTAAAATTAAAAACATTAGAAAAGAATGATAAAAATATATTATATTTATACATTAAAACCATTAAATACTATAATTTAAACATATAAATTAGCTTGATAAAAAAATATAATTAAAAATTATCGTAATTTTACAATTCATCAAAATATGAATGGTTTTAGAAAAATATTAGAAATATACCCAATATAAATTTTTATATCTCACTTCTAAATAACCTGTTTATTTTTTCATATAAAAATTATTATTGTATCAAAATATTAATATAAAATGGTTTCCTCGTTCAATGGATTAAAATTAACCTTTAAAAATATTTTTTATACATCAAATAGTATTTTATTCATAACTTATGACTGTAATATCCATTGGATAAATATCACAAATATTTGATTAGGTACCTAACACTTACATATCTCATTAATTTCATTACAACAATTAATTCAATATAAAATAAAAATATCTAATTAATTTATATTTTTCATAAATATATTATAGCCAAATAATTTCAAATGCATTTTCATAAGTTAGTTATAATTATTCCCACTAACCTACGAACTAGGCTATAATAGTAATTGTATAATAAGGACATCTCACAGTTCATTCAAACTCACTATTATGTGTAAAGAAACCTAATGAAGAATACAAATTATTTAAATAAAATATTTCATAAAAACATATGGGTGTTATATTATAACTTCCTTAAATTGAATTTTTTTCCATGAAATTTATAACATGGAAACAAATAGATGTGTATACCCCTCCCTCATCACATCCCCAAGTTACCTTATAGCTTATTCATATTGGTGGTTCCTCCATAAAACCTTAACCAAGCGAGTGGTCTTGTTTCATAGAACTTTTTCACTATGATCCAAAATCTCATTTGGTTGTTCTCTATAATAAAGATCATGCTCCAGTGGTACAACTTCTTAGCATAGAACATGTGAAGGATCAGGTATGTACTTTCTCAGGAGAGATACATGGAACACATCATGAAAATGAGAGATACTCGGTGGATGCGCCAATCGGTCATCTACCTTCCCTATATAATCTATAATTTCCAAAGGACTAATATACCTAGGTATCACCTTTCCCTTCTTTCCAAACATAATTAATCTCTATCGGGGAGATATTCGTAAGAACACCTTATCACAAACTTCAAACTCTAGGTCTTTTCGTTAGTTGTCTACATAGCTCTTTTATCGACTCTGAGCTAAAATTTTGTGTTTTTGAATTGTTCTGACCTTTTCTTCAATTTCATAAACAAGATCAGGTCCTAATATCTTTATTTCCCCAAATCCATCCCAACAGGTTGTAGTTCTGCACTTCTTTCCATAGAGGGATTCTTATGGAGCCATCTGAATACAAGAGTGAAATCTATTATTGTAAGAAAATTCAACCAAAGGTTGGTGTTGATCCCAACCACATTTGAAATCCATAGGGAAATCCCTCAACATGTCTTCTAGAGATTGAATTGTCCTATCAGAATGACCCTCTATCCGAGGATGATAAGATGTGGTGAAACATATCTCTTTATCTAGAGCATGCTGAATACTTCACCAAAACTTTGAGGTAATCCTTGGATCCTGATCAGATATAATTGAATTTGGTACTCCATGAAATATTACCACTTCTTTTATATATATCCTAGAAAGCTAATCAAAAGGGAAATCTTCTGTAATAGTTATGAAGTGTGAAAAAATCATAAGAAAGTCAATTATAACCCAAATAGAATTATTTCCTTTGGATGTTTGGGGATGTCTGATGACAAATTCCATATTTATGTTCTCCCATTTCCATTCTTGTATCGGTAATGGTTGTAACACCCCCTTAGGCTTCGGTCTCTTTACCTTAACTTGATGACAAACCAAGAATCAAGAGACATATGGCATAACATCTCTTTTCATTTCATCCCACCAAAATTACACTTAGAGATTCATGTACATCATTTTACATCTAGGGTGAAAGAGAAGGAATAACTATTAAACACATCCATTATCTCATTCTTTAATTCTGGTATGAGAGGACTAAAACCCAGTTCTTGAACTTTATTATTTAATCACAATCAAAGATGAATTTTGGAACATTTATCACCTTCATTTGTTGTTATACATCTTTCTTTTGTGCCTCTTTTATCATCACTTGTATTGATGGTTGAACATACATTTCTTAAAGATAAGATTCCCCCATTACATTAGAATTTTTAGATCCCTCCTTTGAAATCCAAAAACATTGAATATTTTGTGATAATCATCATGGATAGGCTAGCATGGTCTTGTCGACATAGTGTATCTTCCACATTATTTTCTTTACTTTTGTGGTAATGTATTGACTAGTTGTAATCTTTAATCAACTCTAACAATATTCTTTGGAGCATATTCAGCTCCTTTGGTGTGAAAATATTCATTAAAATTTAATGAACAGTATAAATATCACATCATTCACCATAAAGATAATACCTCCATAATTTTTATGAAAATATTACCGCAAATAACGTCAAATCGTAATTTGGGTAATTTTACCATGGATTTTCAACTGTCATGAAGCATAATCTATCACCATATCACTTCCCATGAGAACAAACCCATCCCATAATTGAATAAATCATAGTAGATCACAAACCATTCTCCACCATAGGGTATTGTGAGAACAAGTGCACTGGATAACCTTCATTTTACCTCCTTGAATTTTCTTATCCGATTCCTCTATCCAAATGAACATAACTCCTTTCCAAGTCAACATAGGGAGTGGATTAGGTAATCATGAAAAATATTTCCCAGAAGGTCAATAATATCAAGCGAAACCAATAAATCATTAGATATAAGATATTTTTGTTGGTCTCAACCGTCATTTAATAACCTCTATTTTTGCTGGAAGAACATATATCCCCTCTTGAGGATATGTGACCCAAAAATCAATCATTCTAAATCAAAAAATTATCACTTGGTAAATATGACATAATGATTTTTTATTCTCATGGTCATCAATATAATTCTCAATGATCTTCATGTTATTATTTTCTCTTCAAATAGGCATGAAATATTCTATAAATAATACCAAAAACTTATCAAGATAGTATCTAAAGACTCTATTATGTCCATGAAGATAGCTAGGGCATTAGTAAGACAAACAAGCATCATTGTAAATTCATAGTGTTTATACCTTGTTTAGAATGTCTTCATTGGTATTTTCTCCCTTTTTACCCTTAATTGATGATATCCTGAATGAAGATATATCTTGGAAAAGTATTGAGCTCTTCATAGTTGGTAAAATAAGTCTCTTTCTATTGGAAATGGGGATGACCTCATTTGTTTAAGGTTCAAACATTCCAATCGGTTTCTAACGGGTTTATTCGTAGAACAAGCAACATCCAATTATTCTATATCCATTTGGACCAAATTTCTAAAGGTTGGTGCTCATTAATTGTGGACCGATGACGCTTAAGAATTTTCATTGTTCGAGAGGATGGGAGGTCGGACTCATCACACCTTTTTTGGGGGAATTATTGTCTACTCCGGGACTCTCAATCCTTATTAAATTACAAAGTATGAAAATGAGCTTTCCTTTATATCTGAAAATCAATGATTGATATTTATGAGATTTATAGAATCTATTATATGTATCTTAGGTTCTTCATTGATAGAGAATCATCTATATTTGTTAGATATTTTTAGTCAATGGTAACCTTTAACGCATTATATATAAATCTCTTTTTCATTATGATAACCATACTGGTTTTAAAGCCACTCAGTGGGGCACTTGGCGTTTATTGTCATTCAGAAGGACATGGATTATTTGAGAGTTTGGATCGTACACGCAGATGGGCTAAAAATGTATCCTTGTTAGAAAAGGAATCAGAACCCACGTAGTTCGAGTAAAGAAGTATAAGGTTTATGCGTGATTTATGTCCCAAAGGAATATGTCAAAATTAATTTTACGCTATAGGCTCACGTGATTCATGCTCGATGTGAGAAACAAGAGGCATCATTAAAACCTGATGATTTTTTCACGAAAGATGAAATCACATGGAATGATGTGGGGATTATGAATGTATGAATGCCCAGATAGATTAATATTGGAATTTACATCAGGGAAGAAAACCCAGGATTAAGGTCTACAAAGGTATATGTGCTTAATGGAGATTTGGATACTTAACATAGGACTTAATCCTGAGAAGGATTCCCAAATTATATGGAACACATGATTGGGTTTTATTCTTGAGAATGAAGCCTAGATCAAAAGAAATTAATACTGGGGCATAATCCAGAAAAGGAGGCCCATGTTAAGGAAAATTATGATAGGGACTTACTCCTAAGGAGGAGACCCAGGTTATGTGGACTTGAGACTTGGGACTTACTCCTGAGAAGGAGACCTATGTTAAACGAAATTATGATTGGGACTTGGGGACAGGGGATTACTCCTGAAATGGAGGCCCAAGTTAGGGAACATGGGGCTTAACCCTAAGGATGATTCCCATATTAATGTAATTTGAGATTGGGGCTTTCTCCTAAAGAGGATTCTATTATTAAGAGAACTTGGACTGGGGGTGACTCATGAAATGGATGCCCAGGTTAGGGAAATTTGGGATTACTCTTAAATAGGATGCCCAGATTAAAGATCTTCTCATCATAAAGGATGAGGTTGAATGGAAGAAATATCTAACATTAGTGACATAGAGATATGTAAATCACTAAGTTTTGAGAGATGTTAAACAGAATTCCTTTCTGAAAAGGAATCCCACAATGCAACCATGCCAAAAATTTCATTGAAGAGGGTTCTAAAGGCTATATCTTGATTAGGAGAGGTGGATTTGAATAAAAGAGCTTAATAGGAAGGAGGGGCACCCAAAAAGAGGCAGGCACGCATGTCCTGTTTGGGCGTGCAAGTACTGGTCGCGCATGTATACTTGCACGACACATGGGTACTTGCACGACGGTTAACCCATAAGGTAATACATGAGCGAGTCTTGGCTCAATCCCTTATTATTATCCCTATAGGCCTCCAAAAGGGTGGTGCACAAGTTCAATTTAAGGGATATGGTGGCGCACAAGTTTCGTCATTTCCCTTAAGGGTTAGACACTTAGGCACAAAAGTTTTGATGAATTTCAACACATAGGCCTTATGACCCCTCTTTATATCTTCCATTATTGGAATGAAATTACCTTATAATTGTTTGGAAGACTTCAAGTAGATACTAGGGTGCCAGGAGCATAAATATGACTTTCAGATTTTTCCGTCCTCGAATTGGGGGGCCCATAGGGGGTATTTATAGTTTAGAGACCCAAAGCCTGACATAAATGGACATTAAATTACTTTTGTGGAATACTAAATACATAAAAAACATACATAGAAGGACCGTAATAGTTTAGTGTATTTGGAAACTAGGAACGTAATCTTCTAATCGTGGTGAATGATCTTCAACATCTCCCATAAAGATCTTCCCCTTTTGGTTCTCTTACCTAAAACCTTTATTTAAATCCTGGGGAAATTTAAACATATAAATGGTGAGAACAAATGCTCAGTAAGGGTAATCATGGATAAAATAAAACAAATCAGATACATTTGAACTTAAAAACCTAAACATAATGTTTATACATCAAAATCTTGGGCAATGACCTAAAACATGGAAGTACATGAGGAATAGATCATAAAGAAACATTAATCATGATAAAATAGAATTGGAATAAAACATGTGATTGTGGAAACCATTAATCACATGATATGATTTCCATTGTAGCCAAGGCATTGTTGCCAAGGCCATCTTAGTGGACAAAGTCCCTTTCTGAATCGAGTTCACTCCTCGTTCCAGTCCTATATTACTGAACTGAATTAACTTACCATTACAGCCATGATATCTCATGAGATATAAATCTTTACCCAATTCATTTGAGGGAGATATAGGTCCCACCAATATCATAATGAAATCATTCTAACTTGTTCCACAAAATAGACATAATTTACCCATCATAACGCAAAGAATAAAATGGGTTTCATAAATATGATGCCATCAAAACATAATCTGTATAAAACAAATGGATATCATTGCATAATAAGAAAATTGAAACCATTTAAATCATAGAGACATTATACTTGAAACATACACATATGAAATAATGTCATCTTAAATAGAAAATGGTTTTGATAAAACACTTGAGATGAATTCCTGAGGAAAATATCCTTTCTTCTTCAAAATCAATTTCTTTTCACAAAACGTCATGCAATTTTTAAAGAAAAATATTTTATTGAAAATTAGTCATGAAATATTTTAGAGTAAGCTTCAGGAAAATAAGTCTTTATAAAACCTTAAAAATCCTTTCATGCCGTATAATTTAAAAAAACATTATTCTCGTACTTTTATTGAAAAAGTCAAAAAGACCCTCGTACTAAAAACGACAAAAGATTCCTTTAATATCTTTACCAAAAACTACCCAATAGGTAAAATTGGACATAAAAATTCTAGTAGAATATAAATAATATTTCATTTTAAAGAAATATGTATTTGGATGATAAATATGCCCTAGTGAATATCGATGTTTAAACAATCCTGGATAAAAATTAAGATTTTGAAACTTTCCCTTACCTTTGGTCCGATAAGCTTTGTACGTGTTCGAACCTCTTGTATACTTATTTATATAATATCATTGACTTATTAAATAATTATTTTCGTTGTTATGATATCATATATGGTTCACTTATGACTTTATATTACCCGTTCTTTTGTAAATTCCATATTAAAGCGGCATTTTCGGTAAAATCGTTTCATTTATCATACGTGTTTGGACTTGTTGTTCTTGATATTATTATTACTTATATCATGATTTACTTACTACCAAAATGTAATACATTATTTATATATCATATATATTCAGTATATATATATATAATAGATTGATAAATGAAATGAAACACACAGTTCATGGAGACGGTAGGCCGTACGCACGTATGAACGATGTTTTCCTTTCAATGTTGACATGAATGGAAGTAAGTATATGACATATATATATATATATACAAAAATAAATTATCATTATAATGTCCTATATTTTATTATTATTCATTATATATACTTTATAATCACTAATGAATGGTTAACATGGAGAATGAATCTCATCACGTCGTGGAGACGGTAGTCTGTACGTACGCACAAACGATGATATCATTCTCATGATCATGGAATTATATTAAAGTGTATGTATAATATTTCAGAATCAATATCACATTACATTAATCATATATTTATATTTATTTACACCATTAAACCCATCTAAGTAAGTTGGTGGTCGAAAATAGATTACACCACGGCGTGGAGACGAAATTCCGTACATACGCACGCGTGGTGATTTCGTTTTCCGTACGATGGATAGAAGGTGAAATAAGGTTGTTTCATATTTATAAAAACATATCAGTATATAAGTAATACTTTTGTTATAACTTCATATTGAGGCAACTAAATAAGAATAAGTAGAAGAAGAAAGAAACATGAGAGAATTGGAAGAAGAGATTACCTCTTATTCGACGTACCTCCTTTAAGCTTCCTCTTAAGGAAGTAGAGTTGGTCTTTTGAGAAGACCAGAACCTCCATAATGTTTCTAGGGAATTGTAGAAGAGAAATGGTCAGGGTTTGGCTTAGCTTAAAGGATCAAAATGTTGTGAAGAGAGAGGGAAGAGGTGCCCTTTTTATAAGGGAGGAGAGTGGTACCTTTGGAAAAACTTAAAATATTATATTATAATAAAGTAATATTCGGTTTTTAATAGCTCCAAATTGTTTTATTCCGAATCTATGGTGGGTATGGGTCGATATCCTCTCAACCAATAGATTTTAGACAGGATTGGGTCATTATATTAACCTTATATTTTAGTTTTAACTCTTAGTTAATTAGATTGACATTTACCATGTCACTATGTATTTTTATATTATATAGTTAATAAACATACCATATACATCCAAGAGACCCCCAAGTTGCACATTAATGGTACAAAAATCATGATATATGTATCATGGATGACCCTTAGATTTTTGTTAATATAATAACAATTAATAATATAATATTTTAAAAAAACTATTTTATGTCAATTTTGACACTATTTGGTAATGGATTTTTGTGAAAATAATAACAGCATGATTAGTTCTATAAAAGTTAGTTAATTCAATAATAACATGTCGTATTAACTTATAAATTTTTTTCAATTCATAAAAAGTCTAAATTACATTTATTTGGGTATTTATAACATCAATTATTTTGATATTTCATTGTTTAGGTAATTACTACATCACCATTGTGTCATAAATAACATAAATTATTTAATGTTTAAAAATTATAATTAAAATACCATTAAGTAGAAAATATTTTTATATTTCTAATGAATATTTATAGTCGAATTTATCTTATGTATAACCCTATATTAAAAATGATTTAATTATTGAACTTTGATTTTAACTATTTTAACCCTTCTTTAAATAAATTAATAATAAATGTCCTAATATAATCCAAGTGGACCTAAATGGACATATTTTATTCCTAATGTTTTTTCGGTCGAATTACACTTATCCAATATAATTAGGACATGTTTTAGGGTAATAATAATATATTTTTTACCCTTAATTACCCTATTTACTTTTAACCGTGGGAAATAAAAGTAAAAAATAACTATTCACCAAAAATTATTTTCATCTCATTGAACCACAGTTTAGTCCTTTATATTAACAGTGTCTCTCCGATTTTTTAATTTCAACTCAAGGAAGTAGTAAAATTATGTTTTATGTGAATTTCCAAATTCTCCTAAGAGGTTGGTAAAAGACGGTGAAAAGTTCAATAAAATTTATATATATCTAAAATTATTATAAAATGACTCCAATTAATTACATTGAACTTCTATAGGTATTATGTATCAATTTTGACCTAAAATAAATTTAAATAAAATAAATAATTATTTAAATAAAAAAGTCGGTTTTTAAATAGTAAACCAGTGTTTTCACTATTCGTCAAAAATTGAATGTTTTCAGAAAAATACCAAAAATTCACCCTAGGATAATTTCGATATACCGAATCCAAAAATGAAGTCCATTTTGAATGATAAAATTTATAAAATTTCAAATAGTGGTTATTACTATTCATAACGGCTAGTTTATATATTATTTTAAAAACATATCGTTGTTTAGTGAAAATCGATATTGCGTACAACACACGCTATCGTGGAAGGTCGTGATTGCGTGTAAAGAAAGCCAAGTCAGGGATATATGTAGTTCATTCCTCTTTTGGTGTAGCGTACAACACAAGACATCAATAAAATTAAAAAGAATATTTTTCATAAAATCTCGGGGTGTTACATTCTACCCCCTTAAAAAGAATTTTACCCTCGAAATTCATCGGTGTTATAAATGGTTTACTACTTGAAATTTTCATTCAAAGAAACCCATATCATAAAAAGGAATACCAAAACTTGACTTTAAAAACTAACATATGAAATGTAATGGTTACAAAAATTAACTAATCACTGGGTTTCCACAAAGGAGAACATAAGTGAAAATATGGATATGGAAGATAAATATAACCATAAACTTCTGATGAATAGTGGTAGATGACATGGCTATGAAAAACCCAACTATCACAAAGCCATATATTTGTGATGATCTAAGGTACCATCCGATTCATCAGATATGAGAGCACTAGGACATCATTTTTATTTGTTTTCAAGATCATTTCCCTAATATTGAAGAACTTGAATTAGAAGAAATACTTACTTTATTTCGGTATCATATCACCATTTCTCGTGCCTCAAACAATTTCCACTTCATCTTATAAAGAAATGAAGTTGAATTTGTCTTCTGTGAAGTGTTAGAAGATTATGCGATTGAATGATAGGTCATTCCATCTATTTCTATCGTAAAAAGTTTAGCACAATTTATTAAATATACCGAAGTCCATCTATGCTGAGATTAATCATATATGGTTGCTAAAATGGACTTATACTTCAACAATCATAGCGCTTAATAAAATAAAACTAGTTTCTACTAACCAAGGACTTCTTGTAGGCTAGTGGTAGGTGATAAAGGCCTGTCATACTTCGATTGTGGGTTCGATTCCCACATCCTTGTCCGATGTGATGGGTTGTCGCCCATCCTGTTGGTTTTCCTTTTTCTAAAACTACATTTTTATAACATTCCAGCAATAATATCAAAAAAAAGTTCTAGGCTTAAACAATACTATATGATGTCTAACTTAATCCATTACTATCTTTAGGCTTATCCAAAATACTTTTGTCCAATCTTATAGTATAAAGAAGATGATTACTATAAATTTCATCAACCAAGCATGTTAATACCATAATTTATTCCCCATATATCTTACGATATATCGTGTTGGTCACATTCCAAACATTTGAATACCTTAATCATGTATTCTCTTGAAAAATTAATACACATTGATTCTTAGAGAAAACATGAATGTTGTCAACAGTTAACGCTTTCCACATACAAAACCCCTAAAATTTCTATATACACAAACCATGATATCACAATGTCCTTATATTAGTCATGTGATCATTAATACTATCATACATATCATTATCTCATTATCCCTTCATTATGCGCATATCATCTACTTTCCAGAAACATCTGAATAACATTTCATGGTTACTGGTACTATTCAACATATACTTTCAAATACATTAGGAAAAACAATAGTATAAAAACACTTAGATGTTTCTTTATTCCATAGTACCTTACCTATACAACATAACTCTTGATAGACATAAATCATTCCACTACCTTATTAAACCATTGACTGAGCTTCATCATTTAATTCCTCAACACATCGTTCATCTCATATATCATTTGTGGTCTCTTCATCATCATCAATAAAAATACTACCCATATGACCATGCTAATTCTCTTCATGAGATTTTACCTTAGGGAATTTGTTTACCAAATGCCCGTACATCCCACATTTAAATCATTTAACCGTCGTTGATGTCGTAGAAATATCATTATCGTTGTCCATGGTGTTAAGTGAACCTTTTTCTTTGCACTTTCTTGCTTTGTGTCCTTCTTTTCCACACCCAAACCATCTTCCAGTTCCATTGAAACATTCCCCTTGATGCCTCTTCCCACATGATTTACATGGGGAAATTGAACTTTTATTCCTCTGTGATCATCATGAAATTCCATCTTTATCATACTATCTGAGTCAAGAAACTTACCAAAGTTGAGATTATTGATCATATTATGAGATTGCTGATTAGTCATAATAATGATATGTGGGCTTCCAGATCCCATTTCATTTGGTTTCTCATGAATAATATCATTCAATTGTCCATCATATCCTCCATTATCGTGAATCATCTTGTTTCCAACCATTTTCTAAGACCCAAATGGTATAGTGTGAGAGGAAAAAACCATGATAGGTAAAACAACATAATAAAGGTGGAGTACCTTCAATATCTAACATCATAGGTTTAATTCTAAGATCGTTACTGTAATTCTATCACTATAACCTATACTTATACTTAACCTTAGGTACATCCCTAGACATACCTTAGAAATATCTCTAGGGATCTCACTAAAGTATTCGCATCCTAGTTTCCAAAGGTTAACTAAAACTTTCCTCTAATACCAACTATAGATACCCAAAGCCTGACATACATGGAAATTACATTACTTTTGCATAATACTTAATACATAACAAAAACAGACACACAGGGACCGTAATTGTTTACTGTTTTTGGAAACTCGGGACGTAATCTTCTAATCGTGGTGAAAGATCTTCAACATCTCCCATAAAGATCTTCCCCTTTTGGTTTTCTTACCTAAAACCTTTCATTAAATCCTAGTGAAAAGAAAACATATAAAGGGTGAGCTCAAATGATCAGTAATGGTGATCATGGATAAAATAAAACAAATCATATACATTTGAACTTAAAAACATGAACATAATGTTTAAACATCAAAATCTTGGGCAATGACATAAAACAAGGTAGTACATAAGTCATATATCATAAAGAAACATTAATCATGATAAAATACATGGGAATAAAACATGTGATTGTGGAAACCATCAAGCACATGAAATTATTTCCATAGTATCCATAGCATTGCTGCCAAGACCATCAGAGTGGACAAAGTCCCTTTCTGAATTGAGTTCACTCCTCGTTCCAGTCCTGTATTACTCAATCGGATTAACTTACCGTTCCAGCCATGTCTATCTCATGAGATATAAATATTTACCCAATTAATTTTAGGTAGATATAGGTCCCACCCATCTCAAAATTAAATCATTATTACTTGTGCCATAAAATAAACATAATTCATTCATCATAACCCAAAGAATAAAATGGGTTTCAAAAACATCATCCCATCATAACATAATCCCTATTAAACAAATTGATATCATTTCATAATAAAAAAAAAGTGATACCATATAAATAATAGAGAAATTATACTTGAAACTTACACATATGAAATAATGTCAGCTTAGATGTAAAATGGTTTTGATAAAACACTTCAGATGAATTCTTGAGGAAAATATCCTTTCTTCTTCAAAATCAATTTCTTTCCACAAAATGTAATGCAATTTTAAAAGAAAAATAATTTTTTTTGAAAATTAGTCATGAAATCTTTTAGAGGAAGCTTCATGAAAATAAGGCTTTATAAAACCGTAAAAAGCCTTTCATGTTGTATAAGTTAAAAAAACATTCTTCTTGTACTTTTGCCGAAAAAGTCCAAAAGAACCTCGTACGGAATACGACAGAATATTCCTTTCATATCTTTACCAAAGACTCCCCAATAAGTAAAATTGGACTTAAAAAATTGTAGTAGGATAGATATAATATTACACATTGAATAAACATGGATGTTGATGATAAATTGCAGTAGTGAATATCGATGTATAAACAATCTCAGATAAAAATTGAGATTGTGAAATTTTCCCTTACCTTAGGTCCGATAAGCTTTGTACATGTCTGAACCTCCTGTATAATGATTTAAATAATTTCATTTACTTATTAAAAAATCATATTCACTGTTATGATATCATATATTGTTCACTAATGACTTTCTATTACCCGTTCTTTTGTAAATTCCTTGTTAAAGCATCATTTTGGGTAAAATCGTTTCATTTATCATACGTGTCTGGACTTATTGTTCATGATATTATTATTACTTATATCATGATTTACTTACTAAAAAAATTAAAACATGATTTATATATCATATATATTCAGAATATATATATATATATAATAGATAGATAAATGAAATGAAACACACCGTTCATGGAGACGGTAGGCCGTACATACGTAGGAACGCTGTTTTCCATTCCTTATTGACTTGAATGTAAGTAAGTAGATGAAATATATATATATATACATAAATCCAGTATCATTATTATGTCATATATTTCATTATTATTCATTATATATACTTTATAATCATTCATGGATGGTTAACATGGAGAATGAATCTCATCGTGTCTTGGAGACGGTAGTCCGTACGTACGCACATGCGATGATATCATTCACATGATCATGGAATTGTATTGAAGTGTATGTATAATATTTCAGAATCAATATCACTTTACAATAATCATATATATTTATTTATTTACACCATTTTACCCATTCATGTAAGGTGGTGGTCAAAAACAGATTACACCACTACGTGGAGACGGTATTCCGTACGTACACACGCGCAGTGATTTCATTTTCCATAGGATGGATAGAAGGTGAAATAAGGATGTTTCATATTTATTATAACATATAAGTATATAAGTAATACTTTTGTTATTACTTCATAATGAGACAACTAATGAAGAAGAATTAGAAGAAGAATGAAACTTGAGAGAATTGGAAGAATAGATTATCTCTTCTTCGACGCACCTCCTTTAGGATTCCTCTTAAGGAAGTAGAGTTGGTCTTTTGAGAAGACCAAAACCTCCAGAATGTTTCTAGGGAATTGGAGAAGATAAATTGGCATGGTTTTTCTGAGCATCAAGGCTCAAAAGGGTGTGAAGAGAAGAGGGAAGAGGTGCCCTTTTTATAAGGGAGGAGAGGGGTACCTTTGGAAAAACATAAAATATTATTTTATAATAAAGTCATATTCGGTTTTTAATAGCTCCAAATTGATTTATTTCGAAGATAATGTGGGTAGGGGTCTAAATCCTCTCAACTAATTATTTTATACTAGTTTGGGTCATTATATTAACCTTATAATTTAGTTTTAACTCTTAGTTAATTAGATTGACATTTACCATGTCACTTTGTATTTTTATATTATATAGATAATAAACATACCATATAAATCCAAGAGACCCCCAAGTGGCACATTAATGATACACCTATCATGATATAAGTATCTGGGGTGAACATTAGATTTTTAGGAATATAATAACAATTAATAATATAATATGTGTTTTAAAAACGATTTTATGTCAATGTTGACCCAATTTGGTAATGGATTTTTGTGAAAATCATAACAGCATTATTAGTTCTAAAAATGTTAATTAATTAAATAATAACATGTCATATTAACCTAGAAATTTTTTGTAATTAATAAAAAGTCTCAAATTACATTTATTTGGGTATTAATAACATCAATTATTTTAATATTTCATTATTTTGGTAATTACTGCATCACAATTGTGTCATAAATAATATTAATTAGATAATGTCTAAAAATAATAAATAAAATACCATTAGGTTTGAAATATTTTTATCTTTCTAATTAATATTTATAGTCGAATTTATCTTATGTATAACCCTATTTTAAAAATAATTTAGTTATTAATATTTCATTTTAACTATTTTAACCCTTCTTTAAAGAAATTAATAATAAATGTCCTAATCTAATCCAAGTGGACCTAAATGGTCATATTTTATTCCTAAGGTTTTTTTTTGTCTAATTACACTTATCCAATAGAATTAGGCCTTGTGTTAGGGTAATAATAATAAAATTTTTACCCTTAATTACCCTATTTACTTTTAACCGTGGTAACTAAAAGCAAAAAATTACTATTTACCAAAAAAATATATTCATCTCATGGAACCACATTATAGTCCCTGATATTAACCATGTCTCTCATATTTTCGAAATTTCATTCACAGAAGTAGTAAAATTATGTTTTCTGTGAATTTCCAACTTCTCCTAGGAGGTGGGTAAAAGACGGTGAAAAGATAAATAAAATTTTTATATATCTAAAATTATTTTAAAATGACTCCGAATAATTACATTGAACTTATATAGGTAATATGTATCAATTTTGTCATAAAAAAAATTTAAATAAAATATATAATTATTAAAAAAAGTCAGTTTTTAAATAGTAACCCACTGTTTTCACTATTCATCCAAAGTGGAAAGTTTTCAGAAAAATACCAAAAATTCACCCTAAGATAATTTTCGATATTCCGAATCCAAAAATGAAGTCTATTTTGAATGATAAAATTTCTAAAATTTCAAAAAGTGGGTACTATTATTCATAACTACTAGTTTATATAATATTATAATATCATATCGTTGTTTAGTTAAACTTAATATTGCGTACAACACACGCTATCGTGGATGGTCGCAATTGCATGTAAAGCAAGCCAAGATAGGGATGCGTGTAGTGAAATCTCCTTTTGGTGTAGCATACAACACAAGACATCAATGAAATTAAAAAGAACATTTTTTATAAAATCTCGGGGTGTTACGTATAGGCCATTCAGGACCTTGGAAAAAATATGATTAGGGCGCACAAGTCACCTGCTCGACCAATATGTGTCGCGTAGGTATATGTGCACGACCATGATGAAACTTGCGCGACCCTTGTGTAAACAGATCCTTGTTCATGCCTTTGTAAATTAGTGATGTTTCTTCAAAGAATGAATCTCTTTGTGCTTATGGTATTCTCCTTTTTCAATTGTTAGACTCAGTGACGGAAAGGAGCGTCAACAAAAGTCCCCCCCTCAGAGTTGGATCCGAATGGATGGAGGATTTGACTCTGATGTAAAGGAGAAAACCAAGGATCTTTGGCGCGCATGTTCTGAGTGCGCAGGTGCGAGCCGCACAGGCTTCGGCGCGTAGGGGTGCGTCCTTGCCTATAAATATGGGTGCCACTCTTGCGCAAAGCGCCTGAATTTCAATGCACTTCACTCTCATCACTCAAGTGGATCTCATCACGCAAGTGTCTTGATTTTCCGCGGTTCATTGCTTCTGTTTTTTTCGTGCTTCTTCAGAGGTATTTGGACTTGTGCGATGATACCCGCGCACCCAAACTCGAGCGACACAATTAGACTTGCACGCCAACATTGTACTTGTGCGCCTTAATGCATTAGCTATTTTTTCACTTTTCTTCACAAATTTTATGACAAATAAACTTACATAAGAGTTAATTATTTGACCTTTGTGAAGACTCAATGGCTCCTAGATGAATCGGAACGGCTAATGAGCTGGCTAGAAAGCATATTGATGAGACGATGAGCATCATTGGCCATGATTATTACAATATCTGCGACATCACTCTCATAGATAAGGCCATGTACGTGAAGAAATATCATGTCAATTTCCCACAATGTATTTACCCGCCTCTTTATAGGCATGGTCATCGACAAGAAGTCATCATTCCAAAGACAAAGAACTATCTCCCGCATTATTGGTTTCAAACTTACACCAATTTTTCATCAGAAAATGTCTCAATTATAGGATCATTTGTAAATGCTGGATCAATGGATAAGGCCTACATAACGCATCATAGCCTGTGTGACCCAGATCTGAAACCTCTCAAGCTTGAGCTGCAACCACATTGTTATCCCTCAATCTTCCGAAATTCATAGATGGATCAATCCAAAGGCTGGAATAAGAGTTGGGACTTCCGTTCTGGAGGCGGTGTGAAGACAACATGGATGTGGCCATATTGGGTGAGACAAACTTGTATAGAGTTTGTTGAGGATCTAAAATGAGCTGCAATATATAAAGATGTCTGGGCTGGGCAGACATATGTTTATAGGAATGATGACTTTGTGTCGGAGCTAATCAGCCGTTGGAGCCGAGAAACCAACTCATTTCATATGACTCAAGGAGAAGTAGGCATCAGTTTGTGGGATGTCTACAAGATCTCAGGGGCCCCAATATTGGGCAATATGTCTGATGAATTCATCCCTCCCAAGGAGACATGGAATGTTTCAGAGAAGACTCTGGCTTTGGATCCGGAATTATTGAAAATTTTCTACAAGCTCAAGAACTCAAAGACCTCCAAAACTCATTCTAGAAATGATATTCATCCGGAGGATTGGATGGTAATTTTTCTTACTAAGAAGGATGGGAATTGGCCCACCTGTACTCATCCTACAACCATCCCCAGAACATAGAAGAGTGGTTCTT
This sequence comes from Viscum album, assembly GCA_963277665.1. Lineage (NCBI taxonomy): Eukaryota > Viridiplantae > Streptophyta > Magnoliopsida > Santalales > Viscaceae > Viscum > Viscum album. The sequence goes on from OY728156.1 coordinate 327,748,071, forward strand.
CAGGAAAATTCTAGCCGACTCTAGAAGAGGGAGTATTTGAGAAGTGGGGGTACAAAGTGGATCAAATAATCCCCGAAAAGACCCGTCTGGTGGGCTTCTTTGCCTTGTGGATCATTGTTTATCATCTTCCAGTAAGGGATTCGAAGGGAGCTGTCAGGCCAGGGACCTTCGTTGTTGTATCGAGTTGGTTAAGAGGAAAATGGTTGGGTTGCCACCCCCATTTTGGCAGTGATTCACCTGAGTTTACTCCATGTCTTTTTTTTAAGTGTCCTTTGAGAATATTGGGACCATTCCAAGTTTTTTGGGGATGCATCGCCACTCATTTCAAGAAAGATGTTGTACAGAACAGAGTAAAGGTTCCTAGAAGTTCATTTAGTCCATCGGTGCAGGAATTTTCTGGAATTTCTCCATTAGCCCTCAACCCCTATGATATGATGGTGATGCTGAGCATGTTCAAGGAATTCCATTTCTTTCATTATGGGAACCCACCAACTGGGAGGTTAGTTGATGATGGAACAACCATCCTTGAATTGAGTTCATACATGCTAGCTTGCAGAGATGCTGTATTGGCCACTAGGATTTATGGAGAAATTATATGTGAGGCCTATGCTCCATACAGATTTGCACGCAAATTCAAGTGTCTGTAATAGACTGTTGTATCCCCTGATGTGCATGTCTGGTCAGAGAAGCATCTGACGGTTGCCCGACAACTATGGTTGCTGACATATATGGAGAAGACCGGGGCAGTGTTCGATCTACGAGTTGAAAAAGGGGTGAGTAACTTGACTACATGGTATGCTGAGAACTGGGTAGCATCATATCCTGAAGGGGTACTGAATCATCCAGTTCATTGGGTGGGGAAGTAGAAAAGGACTATCGAGAAAGAAAACCTTCATTTGGAAGGTGACTCTTCCACACCCAAAGCTGATTCACCGGGTTCCTCACCCAGGGCTGACTCGCCTGATTCTCAGGATGGGGATGACGGGGCACTACATGTGTCAAAGCGGCCTCATTTCAGATATAATCCTTATGTCAGAATCTAGAGACCCACTCCATCAAATCCTAGTGAGTTACTTCATTGAGAAAATTTAATTGCAATTTTTTTAGAGAAACAATATTTATTTTCTTATCCTTTATCTGTAGTTGCAAAAGCTGGGAAGAAGTTGAAGTCCAAGATTGTAGGACCCTCTTTGTAGCCTTCTAGTACACATGTTGAATATCTACGACCAGAGTCTGTCCAGACATGGAAGAGTTTATATTGCGATGCTGAAACTACCTGTCTGGACCTATGTGATGGGCTATACATCCCTGGAGTAGGGAATCTTCATGATTCTACAAATATACATTTTGAGGAAAACCTCGATGAAGTGCGACCCTACACCAGAGAGATGGAGATGATCATATATTCCACTGATGATTACATTCATGTCACTTAGTGGGTGAAGGAAATGATAGATCATGGCATCACTGAGGGGACTTGTGTTTCTAAAGATGAGGAGTGGCATGATTACATTTCTCCTGAAGATGTAAGTCTCTTTCCTTATTTTCTGTGCAATTTGATTTCATTTAAAACTTTGTTATTAAAGTAAATTACTTTCTTCATCCTGCAGCTTTCAAAGAAAGGAACTGGTGAGGTTCCTTCACTACAGTATAGCCCTAGTGGTATTGCCATCGGAGCTAATGGATCTCCTCGTGATCCGAGCATGGTATCTCCAGGCCAGTAGGCCATTGACGAGGGGTTATACATGGCTTTTCATTTTCCAATTCGTGTATTTGGAGATGATTATTTCAACACTACCAAAAAAATAGAAGCAAAGTCCTCAAAGGAAGAAGTCCATATCTAAATGTATCACTAGTAGTTGTAAGTTATTAGGATAGTCATGAGTCTAAACCAATGAAAATATTTCTCATAATTATTAGGATTGCATGGGATTCTTCAATTTCCCCTTTGAGGGAGAGGATATACCATCCTCTGAGGATGAAGGAGGGTGCTGGTGGACAGTCACAAATTCTTTCTGACTTTGCTGCTCCTGAACAAGATCCAGTGTAACGCCCCGACCCCAGCTACCCAGAGTCGGTGCGTTACTTCGTAACATTGGCATGATCACAAAAGATCATGTCTCGAAAGACCGATTAGTTTAGTAGCCTTGGAAACACTAGATACATTCATAAGTCTTTCATTACATCAAAAAGTAAACAAACTACAATAACATGGTCTTCATAGTCCACACTCATATCCTCACTGACTATTCTTGCAAGTCAGTCATAATACACTTCTTCACATCCTCGAAAATATTAAAACATTGAAAGGGGTGAGATCAGATGCTCAGTAAGGATAACAATATTGCGGAAGCTTTCATAAATAATCATTAACATTTAAGGCAATGTATAACTAAAACAAAAGCCTTTTAAACATGAACTTCAACATAATATGGAAAAAGTAAAATGAGATAATGTCATTCACTTCTTCACATGGATATTCTACTGGTCGAATAATCACATGCAATATCAATAACCACTTTCATAATGAGGGAATGTATAATGACAGACATTCTAAAACATTTTGTCAAGGCCTCGTCCAAGACGTCTAAAATGATTAAGGCCTCGGCCAAAACCATAAATCAAATTGGGAAAGGGCCTTGGCCAATTCCACGTATATTTGTCTCATTAGACCTACCGATGCATCGAGGAGCTATAGCGGGCTCCACCCGTCACTTATTAAGTCCAATACATTCCTCATATGAACAGGTTTAAACATCTCATAAACCATAACATAATCGTATCACATAAAACATGCATAAAGGAAACATAACATTTCCACATTTCAATCACAATATATCAATACAACACATTGATATAATAAAAACGCTTTCAAAACCATTTTCAATACCCAAAATAAAAGAAAATTATAACATGGTATTTATTCTTCAAAAAAAGGGTATGGCTTGTAGAGGAAGACGAAACTCAAATAGTGGTCATGACGGCAGAGAAGTCATTGTCGCCGCATACGTACGACAAAAACATTCCCTTTTGTCGTTTAGTAAATGCTTCGTATAAAAAAGATTCCTTTTGAATAAACGTAAAAGTCAAAGTGGTTTATACACCGTATAAAAGAAATTTGTGTATAAAACCAAATATGCCTCAATGAAAGGAGATTGAGATGAAGTCCTTACAAAGATCATTTTTAAAATAAAATAGATATATTATGTGTATTCACTATAGGTACACATAATGAATACAAAATAAGACATAATAATATCATGACATAATTTGAAAGTAGGAGATTAACCCAAAGAATGGAAGTTGGGTTAAGAAGTTCCCTTACCTCGTGTCTGACTTGACTCAACCGTTCTTTAACCTCCTGAATAATAAGCTAGAGTTAATATCTACCTTATTAAGAACCATTTTAAATTTCATTATCCTTTTTATATCAATTATTACAATGTTACGAACATTATGTAATTATTTAAGTTAATAATGGTCGTTTTGTCGATCTTTGGTAACTTGAGTCAACAAAAAACTTCTTATAATTACAAGTTGTTCATGTGGTAGAATATCCATTATATACAGAATTATATTAATGATTTAGATGTCATATATATCTTATATATTCAGTGTATACATTCATTTATAATATTACGTAACATTTAGAGGTAAGAAATGAAATGCACCGTTCATGGAGACGGTAAGCCATACGTACGCATGAACGCTACTTTCATTTCAATTTCATATTTAATGGAACTAAATCATAATGATATAATTGTATAATATAATTCCAGTATAATATAATGTATAATACCATTTACTCCATCCTTTATACATCCCAAATATGGCATTAACGATTCAAATCACTTTGAGGGGGCGGTAGTCCGCACTTCCTAAAATGAAATTATCGCGTTTTACCCATAATGGAAATCATAAAGTATGCCCTAAATGAGAAATACAGAAGCATAAGTAAAACATAAACATATTATATATCATATATAAAAATAGTGACATCTTAATGGCCACCTTTGAAGGTGTTATATGAGTGTTGAACAATCATCGTTTCGTGAGGCAGAAATTCGCCATCCACAGAAACCGTATGTTCTTTAACCATTATATGTAGGTGTGTGTAAATGTAGCTCTACTCCATCTTATAACAAAATCCTAGTATATTGAGTATACTGGTGTTGTTACAAAAGAAATTAATAAAAAGAGTTTAGGGGGTTGGAGAAGAAAAACAAAACAAAACAACATTAGAGAGGACATTACCTCAAAATCGGGTAACTCTTTTTGATCTGAGCCAAAGGATTCCTTGGGAAGATTTCTGCCCAAATTAAGGCTTCTAGGAGTAATAGGGGGAAGTTGGGAGAGTATTTGGGCAGAGGGTGGCCGAGCCAAATCGCTTGAAAGTGTAAATGAGGTGGGAGAGGTGGGGGCCTTTTATAAGTGGAGAGGAGGGGCTCTTTTGGAAACATTGAAATGTTACATTATTACACAATGCTTTTAGGATTCTAAAGGTCCCACACTTATATAATTAGAGTATAAGGTGATAAGGGTTCGAAATATCATCATCCAATTGTCTTTGGACAAGTGTAAGCCTTGGATTTTGTATTATCTTCCCATTTTATTTAAATCGTTAAATAATGAGGTCATCACTGCATCATCATGATGTCATAAATAATTTAATTTATTTAATGTCTAAAAATTATAAAAAAAAATACATTGATGTAGGAAATCTTTTTATATTTCTAATTAATATTTATAATCAAAATTTGGACTTCTGTAACACCACTTAAAAACTGTTTTAATAAAATAACTCATGTTTGTGTCAATTTAATTTTAACATTAAATAAATATATATTAATGTCATTTTCCAACTAAAGTGGCTCCATGGGGTCCCGAAGTTGACCCATGGGTTTTCTTGGTCGGCCATGACTCATCCTATAGGAGTAGGACAAGTGTCATGCTCATCTCATATTATTAAAACATTATTTGTACCTTAAACTACACTAATTACCTCTAATCGCGATTAAGAACTTAAAAGTTACTATTCACCAAAAAATTATTTTAATCTCATTGAACCGCATTTTACTTCTTAATGACAACCATGTATGTCGGATTTTTGAAAATCAAATCACAGAAGTGGTAATATTTCATTTAAACGAAAAATCAGTTATTTAACTACCACTTAGTGGTTTCACTATTCACCAAAAATTGAAGTTTTTCAGAACAAGGCCAAAATTTCACCCTAAGCTATAATTGATATTCCGAATTCAAAAATGATGTCTATTTTACAAAATTCCAAAAATATAAGTTGCATTAATTAATTTTATAATTAATTCCTGCTGTTACGACAAATAGCGTGTTTTTAAGAAACAATTTATATCAAAAGATTGGCAATTGTCTATGTCCAATTTCAATGTTAAATTAATTATAATGACCACCATTGGATAAAATGGTAAAAATATATTCTAATTATACTGTAAGACTACTCAATAGTATAATTTATCACAATAAATTATTTTGATTAAAAAAGTTGTTTTAAGTATTTTTCACTATTCATAAAAAAAATTGGAAGTTCTCAGAAAGTTACAAAAACTCAACTTAGGATAATTTCGATATTACGAATACAAAAATGAAGTCCATTTTGAAATATAAAATTTCTATAATTTTAAAAAGTGGTTATTACTATTCATAACGGCTACTTTGATTAGTCGCGGTGTTTTAGAACTCGAAGTTGCGTACAATGCAATCTATTGAATTATTGAATGAGAAGCGTATCGTGGAAGCTCGGGGTGTTACATTCTCCCCTCCTTCAATAAATTGCATCCTCGCAATTTGAAATTTTTCTTTGAAAATAAAATGTTGAAAAGAGAAAATACCTTTGAGGAAAACCCATATCGGAAATAAGGTTAATAAATATATAACATTAAAAGAAAGCAAGATAAGTACAAAGGTCACCCGATATAGCCCATTCTAGGATTCTATGAAAATATGGATATGGAGGGGAAACAAACCATCAAGGTCTGATGGAGAGTTATAGAAAACAGTATTAGGAGAAAGTTTAACCACATGAAAATCACAAACTTGTGATTGGTTAAACAGTCATTGAATCCCCAGTTGGAAAAGTTAACCGACAACATTTTTGTTTTAAGTTACCTTTTATAATGTTGAGGAATTTATTTCAGAGATTTACTAAGAATGTAAGGGAATATACATACTTGTTATGTATACTTTCATTCATTAATAATTTTTTACCACAAACCGAACTTTTACTCCAAATGGTAACGGAACTCAAAAATATTCTATTTATCCTAATTGTATAAGGTTCCAAATGTTAACACATATCATTTAGATTAGTAAAACTATTTTGTAATAACCAGGGACTTCCTGTAGGCTAGTGGTAGGAAATAAAGGCATGTCGCACTATGATTGTGGGTTCGATTCCTGCAGGTTTTTCCGACGTGACAGGTTATTCCCCACCCTGCAGGTTGTCCTTTTCCTAAAACTATAGTATCATAATATTCCAAAAATAATCTTCATAAATTTTTTAACCTTAAACAATACTATCCAAAGATCAACATAATCCACTACAACCTTTATAGTTATCCAAAATACCTCTGTCCAGACTTTCTCTAAAATTTCTCTTAATTCCAAAATCAATTTATCAGATTCCCCAAACAAAGTAAAGTTTCTCTTATTGTCACATACTAAAAATATAATTACCTTCATCATATTAAAACCTTACTGAAATCAAAAAGTACTGCAGTAAAATCCTTATATATATATCACATTATTCTAATAACCAGAATATAATCCATGAGTACAAAAGCACCAATACATTAGTTATTCTGCTTCAACTGTAGTAACAGAATAAGATTGTCCTTGATCCCTTGGCCTTTTCTGAAGTAAGTTTCTCTGACGCTTAGGACATTCATTTGCATAATGCCCCATTTCTCTACAATTATAGCATTCAACTTTGATAGCCTCTTTCTTTCCCTTGCAATCACGAGCCTGGTGACCTTTTTCTCCACATTTATAACAAACTCCCATTCCTTTTAGGCAAGTACCAGGGTGATTCTTCCCACAATTATCACATAATGGAAAATCCTTCTTTCCCTTTTTCCCTTTATCTGTCTCTTGTTCCCCCGTTCTCTTCTTCTCTTGCTTTACTTTGTTGTCATAAGACTTAGAGAATTCATTTTCTGTCTTGATAGCACATGAGACAATATCTTCGTATGTTGAGAACGATTGTGATACTAAAGCTCGACGGAGAAATTGTTTTAACCCATCAAAGAAACGATCAATCTTACCTCTTGGGTTACGTATATAATCTGCAGCATACCTCACTAACCTTGTAAAGTTGGCCTCATACTTTGCGACATTCTCATCCTCCTTTTGTTTCAGACTCAGAAATTTCCTTTCCATATCTACTCTATAGTCATGAGGAAAGTATTTTTCTATGAAACGATCTTTGAACTCCCTCCATTCCATATTCGATATGTCATCATCTTCCTTTGTGTTTTGAATCAATGACCACCATTGATCAGCATCTCCAGTGAGGCGGTAAACTGCCATGATAACCTTTTCCCTTTCACTACTCCCCAAGGCGTGGAATATTTTCTCTAAGGAGTTTATCCATTGCTCAGCTACTAATGGATTTGTACCCCCATTAAATGTTGGTGGATGTTGCCTCATGAAGCGGTCTAACATTGATCCTCCACGTTGCGGATCAGGGTGCTCCATACGAGTAAGGTTATTATTCATAACCTGAGTGAGTTGTCCCAGTATGGTAATAAGTTGATCAGCACCAGTTGTATCTTCAGCTCCACAATAATTATCTTGAGCAGGAGGGAAATCCCTACACGGAGTGCGTGCATTGATACGGTTTCCATTCCTTCCACTAGGCGCCATTTCTAAACAATGGCATAAACTATATTAGTTTATGAGATAAAATACATAATTCCATACTTGTAAAACACTTAACACTAATTGAACTATTTATGGATATAATCCATAACCATAAAAATTATTTCTTCAAGGAAGTATATACTCATAACCCTTCATAGTGGTTTGTAAAGAAAATGAGAATTATCCTAAGCATATCCCCCGGGAGTGTCGTAACCAAGAGTGCAGCAAGGCCCGTTGTCGTGCACCAGTTCCCGTTCGAGTCTAGCTCAAAGCGGTGTTTTCGGGATTTACCCCTAGGTACATCTGTGCCAGAGCCACCTCTACCTACTCGTATCCAGACAGGGATGTATTGCTCGGAAAACTCATAACATCTCTATAATACCAAAATTCTAGGAAGTTCTTCTATACTAATCCTCAAAGTCTATCTTTGAGCTATGTGTTCTAATCAGAGTTTATCTACATCTAGCTTCCAAGGTTAGTACTAAACTGCCTCTAATACCAACTGTAACGCCCCTACCCCAGCTACCCAGAGTCGGTGCGTTACTTCGTAACATTGGCATGATCACAAAAGATCAAGTCTCGAAAGACCGATTAGTTTAGTATCCTTGGAAACACTAGATACATTCATAAGTCTTTCATTACATCAAAAAGTAAACAAACTACAATAACATGGTCTTCATAGTCCACACTCATATCCTCACTGACTATTCTGGCAAGTCAGTCATAATACACTTCTTCACATCCTGGAAAATATTAAAACATTGAAAGGGGTGAGCTCAGATGCTCAGTAAGGATAACAATATTGCGGAAGCTTTCATAAATAATCATTAACATTTAAGGCAATGTATAACTAAAACAAAATCCTTTTAAACATGAACTTCAACATAATATGGAAAAAGTAAAATGAGATAATGCCATTCACTTCTTCACATGGATATTCTACTGGTCGAATAATCACATGAAATATCAATAACCACTTTCATAATGAGGGAATGTATAATGCCAGACATTCTAAAACATTTTGTCAAGGCCTCGGCCAAGACGTCTAAAATGATTAAGGCCTCGGCCAAAACCATAAATCAAATTGGGAAAGGGCCTTGGCCAATTCCACGTCTAGTTGTCTCATGAGACCTACCGATGCATCGAGGAGCTATAGCGGGCTCCACCCGTCACTTATTAAGTCCAATACATTCCTCATATGAACAGGTTTAAACATCTCATAAACCATAACATAATCGTATCACATAAAACATGCATAAAGGAAACATAACATTTCCCCATTTCAATCACAAGATATCAATACAACACATTGATATAATAAAAACGCTTTCAAAACCATTTTCAATACCCAAAATAAAAGAAAAGTATAACATGGTATTTATACTACAAAAAAAGGGTACGGCTTGTAGAGGAAGCCGAAACTCAAATAGTGGTCATGGCGGCAAAGAAGTCATTGTCGCCGCATACGTACGACAAAAACATTCCCTTTTGTCGTTTAGTAAACGCTTCGTATAAAAATGATTCCTTTTGAATAAACGTAAAAGTCAAAGTGGTTTATACACCGTATAAAAGAAATTTGTGTATAAAACGAAATATGCCTCAATGAAAGGAGATTGAGACGAAGTCCTTACAAAGATCATTTTTAAAATAAAATAGATATATTATGTGTATTCACTATAGGTACACATAAAGAATACAAAACAAGACATAATAATATCATGACATAATTTGAAAGTAGGAGATTAACCCAAAGAATGGAAGTTGGGTTATGAAGTTCCCTTACCTCGTGTCTGACTTGAATCAACCGTTCTTTATCCTCCTGAATAATAAACTAGAGTTAATATCTACCTTATTAAGAACCATTTTAAATTTCATTATCCTTTTTATATCACTTATTACAATGTTATGAACATTATGTAATTATTTAAGTTAATAACGGTCGTTTTGTCGATCTTTGGTAACTTGAGTCAACAATAAACTTCTTATAATTACAAGTTGTTCATGTGGTAGAATATCCATTATATCCAGAATTATATTCATGATTTAGATGTCATATATATCTTATATATCCAGTATATACATTCATTTATAAAATTACGTAACATTTAGAGGTAAGAAATGAAATGCACCGTTCATGGAGACGGTAAGCCGTACGTACGCATGAACGATACTTTCATTTCAATTTCATATTTAATGGAACTAAATCATAATGATATAAATTTATAATATAATTCCAGTATAATATAGTGTATAATACCATTTACTCCATCCTTTATACATCCAAAATATGGCATTAACGATTCAAATCACTTTGAGGGGGCGGTAGTCCGCACTTCCTAAAATGAAATTATCGCGTTTTACCCATAATGGAAATCATAAAGTATGACCTAAATGAGATATACAGAAGCATAAGTAAAACATAAACATATTATATATCATATATAAAAATAGTGACATCTTAATGGCCACCTTTGAAGGTGTTATATGAGTGTTGAACAATCATCGTTCCGTGAGGCAGAAATTCGCCATCCACAGAAACCGTATGTTCTTTAACCATTAGATGTAGGTGTGTGTAAATGTAGCTCGAATCCATCTTATAAAAACATCCTAGTATATTGAGGATACTGGTGTTGTTACAAAAGAAATTAATAAAAAGAGTTTAGGGGGTTGGAGAAGAAAAACAAAACAAAACAACATTAGAGAGGACATTACCTCAAAATCGGGTAACTCTTTTTGATTTGAGCCAAAGGCTTCCTTGGGAAGAGTTTTGCCCAAAGTAAGGCCTCTAGGAGTAAGAGGGGGAATTTGGGAGAGTATTTGGACAGAGGGTGGCCGAGCCAAATGGCTTGAAAGTGTAAATGAGGTGGGAGAGGTGGGGGCCTTTTATAAGTGGAGAGGAGGGGCTCTTTTGGAAAGATTGAAATGTTACATTATTACACAATGCTTTTAGGATTCTAAAGGTCCCACACTTATATAATTCGAGGATAAGGTGATAAGGGTTCTAAATCTCCTCATACAATTGGCTTTGGACAAGTGTAAGCCTTGGATTTTGCATTATCTTCCCATTTTATTTAAATCGTTAAATAATGAGGTCATCACTGCATCATCATGATGTCATAAATAATTTAATTTATTTAATGTCTAAAAATAATATAAAAAATACTATGATGTAGGAAATCTTTTTATATTTCTTAATGAATATTTATAATCAAAATTTGGACTTGTGTAACCCCACTTAAAAACTGTTTTAGTAAAATAACTCATGTTTGTGTCAATTTAATTTTAACATTAAATAAATATATATTAATGTCATTTTCCAACTAAAGTGGCTCCATGGGGTCCCCAAGTTGACCCATGGGTTGTCTTGGTCGGACATGACTCATCCAATAGGAGTAGGACAAGTGTCATGCTCATCTCATATTATTAAAACATTATTTGTACCTTAAACTACACTAATTACCTCTAATCGCGATTAAGAACTTAAAAGTTACTATTCGCCAAAAAATTATTTTAATCTCATTGAACCACATTTTACTTATTAATGACAACCATGTATGTCTGATTTTTGAAAATCAAATCACAGAATTGGTAATATTTCATTTAAATGAAAAATCAGTTATTTAACTACCACTTAGTGGTTTCACTATTCATCAAAAATTGAAGTTTTTCAGAACATGGCCAAAATTTCACCCTAAGCTATAATTCATATTCCGAATTCAAAAATGATGTCTATTTTACAAAATTAGAAACATATAAGTTGCATTAATTAATTTTATAATTAATTCCCGCTGTTACGACAAATAGCGTGTTTTTAAGAAACAATTTATATCAAAATATTGGCAACTGTCTATGTCCAATTTCAATGTTAAATTAATTCTAATGACCACCATTGGATAAAATGGTAAAAATATATTCTAATTATACCTTAAAACTACTAAATAGTATAATTTATCACAATAAATTATTTTGATTAAAAAATTTGTTTTAAGTATTTTTCACTATTCATAAAAAAAATTGGAAGTTCTCAGAAAGTTAAAAAAACTCAACTTAGGATAATTTCGATATTACGAATACAAAAATGAAGTCCATTTTGAAATATAAAATTTCTATAATTTTAAAAAGTGGTTATTACTATTCATAACCGCTACTTTGATTAGTCGCGGTGTTTTAGAACTCGAAGTTGCGTACAATGCAAGCTATTGAATTATTGAATGAGAAGCGTATCGTGGAAGCTCGGGGTGTTACATCCAGTATCTGTTCCCATTACTACTCTTGATGCTGCTACAAGGAGAGAAGAACCTACTTTTGGTAAATTAACAATGATTCATAAAATTTTGAATAAAAACATCAACAGACTTCCATTATGTGATACTTTAGGTTCAACACCTGCACCAGAACATTTGGCGGCCACTGCAACTGATGCCATAGTTTTCTCTGAAGAAACTATCTGGTGTTAGAGGCTGTAGGATGAGGGTCGCCAAGAAGATACATCGAATGATCCCACTAGTGTGACTAACCAGGAATATGAGATATCATTGGATGAAATGATGAAACATGGAACATCTTTTGATGACGTTTTAGACCAAGTTAAATTACCATGTAATTTAGAAGATTTTTGACATGAGTGTTATCCTTCATCCTGTTAAAAATTTCTTATTACATCTCTGACCATGATTGGTTGAAATGTGCAGTTCCATCTGAGCAAGCTGTTGAACTTCCAATGCCTGAAGGGGGTATAAACAACCCTACTATTGCAGAGACACTTGCTCAAGTGGAGATGAACACGGTAGAGATTCCTGAAACCCATCCAGAAAATCATATTAAAGATAGGAAAGATGAGGAGGAGCCTTCTCATGTTGCTGATCTACCGTTGGGTAAGAGATAATAATATTTTTGGCTGCACTTAATTTGAAAGATAAATTAATCAACTTTTGTTATCCTTTGAATGTAACCAAAGCATTCAATTAAGTATGCAGGGCCATAAATTTCAGTGGCTAGATCTGGAGGTGAATTCTCAGCCTCCACCCCAACGGGAATAGAAAGTGACATAACAAGGGTTAGGTTGAAGGAGAAGAACATGGCACTTCTTTAAGTTAATTAATTCTAGATTATATTCCGACATGTGATAGTGATGCTGAATCAGACCCAGAGGTACAAAAGGCGCTCTAGTTTTCACGACGTAAGGCATGGAAGAACATAAGGAAGATTATATCTGAAGTGCCTCTAGAAGAGCTATCTTCGAAGATCCCGCGACTGTCATGCATGTTCTTCATGTTGGGACTTGGTGGTTTTACATATCAAGAGATCCATGCCACGGTGAAACAAGTCAATTTAAAGAGGGAGCGGGAGTAGAGGTACCATCAAGACCTGACCAGAGTGAGGCTGTTGGAAAATATCAGCGAATTTGAGGCTGCAGTGTCCTGAGCTGAGGCTGATCATGCTGTCTAGTTGAAGGAGCTGAAGCATAAGATCAAGGATAAAGTTGTCCAGTAGATGCACATTCAACAATAGTTAGATGTTGTTACTGAGGAACTTTACCAGCTTAATAATTCCCTGGAAGGAGTTCAAAAAAAAGGTGTGAAAACCAATGTAGATGCAAATAATGAAATCTATCAAGTAGAAAAGAATGAAGCTCGTCAAGTGCATAAACTCCAAGTGGCTACTGATGAAGCTCGTGATGCCATAAATCATCAGAAGAGTCCTGTTGAAATCCTTTTGTAATTCCTGAAAAATAGAAGAGACTCTAGTCCATGGATGTCCTTCTAACTCTTGTGCATCAATGAAAAATGCTTTCATCTCCAATCATTTGTACCTTCATTATTTTGATACCTTCTTTAAATTTTTACCTAATCCAATGGGCCTAGCAATCATAGTTTTATTTTTTTATAGGATTATAAAAATAACCCTACAAACTTTGAATCTTCTTATTGCTCAATATTACATAAATCATACAAAATGTATGTTAAGTGAGATGAGACTTGACTTTTGTTCATAGTTCCCTTGTCGTTTCCTGGTAGTTTAAAGTCATGCATGTCGAACATAAAAGGCTAAGGTTTAAGGTCGAATTGCTTTGACCAAATGTATTAAAATTCACTCAATTCCTTGATAATTTTTCTAAAAACATATTACCTTATTCTTGTATGGGGGGAAAATATTAACTATGAATTAAGAAATTTTAAATTTGAGGAATGATATGAAAAAAGGGCTAAAAAGCATTAGAAGAATTATCTCATAAGAGTGAAGTTACCATTATTTAACAAACCCTTTAGGAGGTTCAATTATGTAGGGACACATAAGGGAATTGGCTGAATTGTCAAATAATAGCATCTTTTGACTGACATGTCCATTATGTAGACTACCTATGAAAGGCCACCTAAGGGAACATGTTGCCTAGTCAGGAAAAAGAACTTCCAAAAATTTTACTTTTCTATTTCTAAAAGGCCAGTGAATGTTTATGGAGATTCAAATTTTACAAAGCATAGAGTCTGCTGAATAGAGAAATGTACTTGAATATGGAGTGGATATTTCCAATTAATATTTTCAAATAATTGGATAAATGTCACTCCTGCGAAGGTCTGACCAAAAAGTAGGGACGGGAAATATAAACCATAGACTTGAATTCTATCAGATTGTGAAAAATAGTATGGGACAAATATGTCATGGATGGCTATTTTTGCGGATCCCAACATATTATCATTAATAAAAATATATAAAAAATAGGTTTTCCTCCCAAGAATGAAGTTTCCACTATTTGAAAAACTCGTTAGGGCGTTGAATTATACCGGGCCACCTTAGGGTATTTTTTGCATAGTCAAATAATAATATCTTTTGGCAGACAGGTCTGTTATGTAGACTGTTTATGCAAGGACTCCTAAGGGCACGTGCTGCATGGTCAGGCAAAATAACTCTCGAGTATCAGACATTTTGTGACCAGAAGTCAAGAAAAGGGTTATGGAGATCAATAATTATTTAAGGTTAGGAGTATGACACCTCAAAATGGGAACTGTCCAATGCATTTAGAGATACACAAACCAATGCTAACCATAATCATGTTGTGTCTAGGTCCTGAATTGAGGGGATGGACTTCACTACGTATCCTATAAGAAGTGGAATCAAGCCAGATGTTGTTCTTGAAATACATTTTTACGTCATTTGAGATTAGATTGTAGGAGATCTTAGTTTTAGGGTCATAGAGCTTGGACCATAATGAGGAATACACATTGTGTTTTTGTTAAACCTAATGTGAATGAAGACCACAGTTTTCATACCACATTCATGTTTTCAATTGGGGAATTATTAGCCAAGTGAATAAAGTGGAATTTGAGGTTAGGCCCAAATACTTGGGGCTAGATTCAAGGGACTCTCGAACATTCCTACATATCCCATAAGGATGAGAATCAAGCCACACGTAGTTATTAAAATACCCTTTATAAAAATTTGTTTCATACAAGTGAAGGGTGAAAGGGGATTTTTGTGCAATGATGGTTTTACCCAAGAATATGGTTTGGGTATTTCCATGTATGCACGTAGTATTTGGAATATAACATGATTTGAGATCAATGTAAATAATGATTCTGTTTCAGATGAGGGTGTCAATTAATGTTGTAGTTTATTGTTGTACATGACAAAAGTGAGAATAGTTTAAGGTCATATGCATGGACCGGTGCTTCAAAGTTTAGCGTCATGTAGCTTGGATGATGGTGAACCAATGTAAAAATATTGGTTCTGGGTGTGGCTTCACGAATCAACATCGTATAAGACGGAGGTGAAATAACGTGAAGAGGAAAAGATTGGTTTTGGGCTTGAACCTTGGGTGGTTGCCTACATACCCAGCCGAGAAGGCGAGGATAAAAGTCGGCATAGTTCGATTAAATATTGAATTGTTTTTCAAGTTGTTCTTGAGGACAACGACCAAAAAAATGGTGTTTGGACTTATGCATGTTTAGTGGCCCAGAGAGAGTGTTATGGTTGGAGTTTACTTTAAGATCACGCGAGTCATACTCGGTTTGAGAAACAAGAGGTAGCAACAACCCTAACGATTCATAGCTTAATGAAATGTAGGACAAAAGATGGACTGTGTAGTTTAAACTCTTGTAGTAAAGACTTAGGGGGGGACAACACAGTTTAATGTCATGCAGTAAGGACAACAAAGTTTAACGTCATGTTGGACGAAAGGGTGTTGTACAGTTTAGCGTAATGTAGCTAGGACATATTATGGACTTTATCACAGTTTAACATCATGTGGGATGAAAAGGTGCACAGTTTAACATCATATAGCTAGGACGATGGTTATGCAGTTTAACGTCATGCTGGGCGTAAGAGGGGATTATGCAGTTTAATGTCATGCAGTAAGGAAAATAGAGGGTACTGTGCAGTTTAATGCCATGAAGTAAGGAAAAGTGCACAGTTTAACGTTAGGTGGGACAAAAGGGACACAATTTAACATCATGTTGGATGAGAAAGGGTGTTGTACAATTTAGCATCATGTAGTTTGGATGTTGGTTATGCATTTTAACGTATTTCTTGATGTAAGAAGGGAATACACAGTTTAATGTCATGTAGCAAGGACAACACGGTTTAACATCATGTTGGACGAAAAAGTGTTGTACAGTTTAGCATCATGTATCTAGGACGTATTAGGGTCTTTTTCACAGTTTAACATCATGTGGGATGAAGAGGGTGTTGTACAGTTTAGCGTCATGTAGCTAGGACATTACAGTTTAGCGTCATGTTGGATGTATGGTATTTGTGTTAAACATTATACTTCTACAAAAATCATGCATTGTATGGAGTCGTGATGAGTTCTCAATCCATTGAGATTAAATAATAAGCTCCATTGGAGTAGAACTTATGTATTGAGTAAGTTCCTTCCCACTTTGCCTCAAACATGGGAGGTTTCTTTCCTCGTATCATTGGAGTTCTAAGAACCAATACCAATTCTCCTTGAATGAATGAATGAAGACAAACTTTTTTGTTGAAATCTCATGCTATTAGATTCTGATAGACTTCCATGTGGTGCAGAGTGCACAAGATTTTTTCATCTAATCATTCCAATTCATCCAACTGCTTTTGAGATTGTTTATCTGTATATGTCTGATCACAGATGTCTACTCCGAGCGATGTTAAATGAACTTCAATGGGAAAGAATTCTTTTGTTCAATATACCAATGAATATGGAGTAGACTGCGTGGCAGTGCGGGTGGTGGTCCGATAAGCACATAAATCATGAAAAAGTTTATCAAGACATGATTTCTTATATTTATCCACCTTCTTTTGCAGTGTGTTTTAAAGATTCTTATTGAAGTCTTCTATTTGGCCATTGGCCACCACATGATACCGAGATGAATGGTTGGATTTGATGTTGTATTCTTGATACAACTTCCTTACCTCTGATGAACTTATGTTGGTGCCATTGTTCGTCAATTTGGTATGAGGGACACCAAATCTGGTAATAATGTTAGACTTGATAATGATAACAATGATTTTAGAACTAACTTCTTTGATAGGTATTTCCTATGCCCATTTGGAAAAGAAGTCAGTAGCAGTAAGAATATACTTAAACTGCTTGGATGTAGCAGAAGGGTAAGGTCCTACTACATCCATTCCCCATGTGGAAAATGGCCATGAGTATTTTACTGTATGAAACAACTCTAGGGGTTGATAAACTAAGTTGGTACATACATGGAAATAATGAAACTTCTTAGTGAAATCAACACAATCTTGTATCATTGAAGGAAAAATGTATCCAAGACTTCAAATTTGATCAGACAGTCTATGTCCAGACTGGTGGTCACCACAGACTCCAGCATGTACTTCTTTCATGACAACCATTGTCTCTTCACCATCAATGCATCTGAATATAATTCCATCACAAACTCTTTTTTAGAGAATTTTTTCTTGGTGATCAAGGCCATCAAAAAGAGTAAAATTAACCACATGTCTCCGGACTTGTTCTTTCCCGGCTCTATCAGGTGGGAGTGTTCCATTTTGAAGGTATTCCCTGATAGGTGTCATCCATCCTGTAGTATGACCATATGGTTTAGAAATGGGACTAATTTCATTGATTTCCTCTATTCTTATTTGAACATAAGGTTAAAATGTATGACAGTGGGCCATACTGATGATTTTTTCATCCCGATTTGGATCTTCCAGAGTTGTGGCTATATTATCTAGTCTATCAGCTTGGGCATTTTGTGATTCCGGAACATAAGAAAATGTCGGTTCTGAAGGAAATTACACCATTAACTCTCTGACGTAATCATGCAAAGGGATTTAGTCTTCTTTTCTAATGGAATAATTCCTATGGACTTGTTTGATTACCACTTATGAATCACTTTTCACCTTTAAGTGATTCACCTATGCCTGAACTGCCAACTCCAATCCTGTGATGAGAGCTTGATATTCAGTTTCATTATTTGTACCGCCTTCTCGCAATAAGAAGGAATAGCGTAGAACTACCTTTTATAGGGAAATAAGTACAATTCCTAACCCAAATTTGTGGAATTTAGGATCTTCCATTTTCTTTCCTACTGGACTCCAGGAAGCACCATCAAAGTACATTTCCAATGTCTGAAGATTATCTTGAATAGAAAAGAGTTCCTAATCAGGAAGTTCAATATCTAAAGATGTATTTTCTACTGAAGGATATTCGGTAAGGAAATCAGCTAGAGGTTGGCCTTTAATTGCATTTTGAGACACATACTGGATATCAAATTGCTGCAAAATAACTACACATCTTTCCAGATGTCCTGTAAACATTGGATGACTAAGGATGAATTTGAGCAGGTTATTACGAGATACCAATTGGACCTCATGATGTTGCAGGTAGAGTCTCAATTTTTGAACTAAAAATATTAATTCTGGGCATCACTTTTCAATACTTGAATATCGGGTTTCGGCTTCAAGCACAGTCTCACTGAGATAGTAAAGGTTGATTTCATTCCTATAATCATTCTTTTATGCAAGGAAGGATCCCAATGATCGCTCTAAATCTCTCACATACAGAATAAATTGGTCTTCCTTCAACATGTTGCATTAATACCGGTAGATTCAAGAGATATTTCATTAGGATATCAAATGCTTCTTGGAAATCTTTGGTCCCCTGGTAAGTGACTCCCTTCTTTATCAATCTATTGAAGGGTAAACTTTTTCCTGACAGATTGGCGATTAAACGCCGAATAAAGGCCATGTGTCCTTGAAGTCCTCTCAATTATTTCAAATTTCGAGCAGTTGAAATACCAGGTATTGACATTGTCTTCTCAGGATCGATTTTGATACCATGATGGCGTATAACAAAGCCGAGAAATTTTCATGAGGTTACCCGAAAAGCACATTTTAAGGGGTTCATCTTTAAATTATGTTATCGAATTTTGGGGAATATGATTTCCAAATCATCGAAGTGATTAAAAAGTTTTCTGGATTTAGCTACCATATCATCCACATAACATTCAACAAACTTCCCTAAAAAGGGTTTGAAGATATGGTTCATGGAACATTGATATGTTACGCCTGCATTCTTTAAGCCAAAGGGAATTACCCGTCAGAAAAACACACCCTGAGGGGATATGATGGCTATAGATTCTTCAACTTCTATAGCCATTCAGATTTGATTATATCCAGAATATCCATCCCTGATGGAATGTTCTTCATAGCCAGCAGTTACATCAATTAAGGGTTCTATTATCAAAACTGGAAAATCATCCTTGGGACAATGCCGATTAAGATCTCTGAAATCAATGAAAACTCTAATTTTTCCATTATTATTTTTCACAGGGACTATATTATCCAACCATTTGGGATGATTAACTTCTTTGATGATGTTATATTTGATAAGCTTATCCACTTTATCTTCCATTTTGGAAGCATAAGTTGGGTGTGTTCTTCTCTCGACTTGCTAAAATCCATGATGTTCTTCTGGAAAACCCAAATGATGAGTAGCAACATCAAGATCAAGCCCTGGAATTTATGTATAGTTCCAAGAAAATATATCTTGATTTTTCTTTAAAAATGAAATATACATTTATTGCTCTTCAAGATTCATGGCCGCACTAATTATAGTGGGGCGTGGATCTTCTTTTATACCCATATTTATTTCTCTGAGTTCATCCACAGTGGTAGAGATATTATCTTCAAATGCTGGAGGAGCATCTCTGATATCTTCCACTTCTTCTTCAACACCTGTTATTTCTTCTTTTTCTACTTACATAGTAGATGATAAATCAAAATTTCCATGATCAAGAGAGATGTTCAAATTTGAACATCTTGAAGAAGATGCGGCCATTTCTAACCCGATTGATGATGAAGGGTATTTCTTGGGTAATAAAAAGGAGATGATGGATTAAGAATCAACATCATCATTCATCTCTGACATTGCTATAACATTTTCTGGCCTGGTTAATGATGTATAGAATTGCTGGGTTTCAGCAGATGAAATGAATACATATCCATTTGAGCTTTCATCATTGCTTGGTGAATCACCAATTTCTCCCATGTTGTCTAGCTTGATTGTCGTAATTGACATTATGGAAGATTCCATAAGATTATTTGGATTTGGTTCTATCATGTCAATTTGACTGATAGGCAACACATAATCTATACTCACATGTATGAATGGGTTTACTGGAATCTTTTCCAAACCATATAGAGCATTAATTTTGGTATCCTCCTTTATCGTAGATACATCATTTCCCTCCATGTAATAGAATTCTGCCTCAATGTATTGAGATTCACATGTTTTAAATGGGGCTTTATCACCATAAACTGTCCGAATTTGACCATTGAAACAATATTTGAGACCTTGATGGTATGATGAATATATAGCCGCATGTTGATGTAGCCAAGGTCTTCAAAGAAAAATGTTGAAGGCTGTGTCATGACGAACAACCAAGAAATCTGAATTGGGTGAAAGATCCCCAAACTGAGTTCTGAGTGTAATATTTCCTAGAGGATCTTGTTCATTTTTTTCATATCCTGGAAACATCAAAGTAGATGGAGATATATCATATTCGGTGAGGCCGAATCAACAAAGTGTACGAATAGGGATGAGGTTGACTCCTGAAACATTATCAATGAAAACTCATCGGATTTCTACATCATTGACCTTGCCAGATAAATACAAAGGTCTAATATGTTCATGCACAACATCATCTTCATCTTCATCTGTAAAATATTTCACTACATGGAATTATACATGATAATTCTCTATATGCTAGACTTCAGCCACAGCATTTTTACTTTCAAATTCCCGAGGACCTGAATAAGCCTCAATAATTGCATCCCGAAGATCCTTTGATAAATTCAAGGCAACAAATATTGATATCATGGCCGGTACATGGGCCAAATGATTCATGACATCATAATTTTGGTCCAAAGGTCTGCGTTTCCCAATAGGAACATGTGGTTTCAATGGTGCCTTAGAAGTTGACGCTTTGGATGTAGATGCTTCTTGTATTGGGGTAAGAGTTAGAAATACTATTGGCTTTGGAAGATTAGACCAACTATGTCTATTTATTTTCTGAGTGGAATAATGTGTAACATCCAACTGATCTTCTATAATAACTGTTCCTGGACTAGAACTGCCATGTACAGAAGAACTTGCTTGTTCTTTTTGAGCCCGATGAAGGGCTCCGCCACGATTTCTACTGCATATACAGTTTTAACAGGGGTAGGATTGAAATAGTGGTTTCTGGAATATCCACATCTTCATATATATCCTAGACCTCTGTAACTCCCTCTAATTCCTCTATTTGATATAGGAAACTCAGGCTCATCAAGATCAAAACTATGACTGGCATAAGGATCTGTTAAATGGATCATGTTAATAGAACCAAAGATCAACTCTTCATCTGATAAAGATTCTGCCTAATTAGCCCGTTTAGGCTATGCCGTTTAATGGGGTGGTGCCCATGGATTTGAAGTATATGGCATAAAATCTGCCAGAGTCAAAGACAAATTGGGTTTTGACAGGATCTCATTTTCTTCTAACTGCTCTTCTTTCTTTAAATGAGGCCACTTCTTTCAGGATTTTCCTTCTCATGAAGGGGGTTTTGTTGTGGCATTCATAGTAGAAGACACAATTGGTTTCTTCAATTGCATTCGTAAAATGGCATGAGTTTGGTTTATCATTTTCCTGACCATCCAATCATCATATTTCTGCGCTTTTTTGTTTTTGACTTCTTGTCATTCGCCTTCTTCCTCTTGATCTGTAGTAGTAACACATGCTACATGGGCTGAAGAACCTTTCAGTTGTACCTGTCCTGAATCCACCATCTTTTTTTATGAGATCTATGAAGACAAAACACTCCTGAATGGGATGCCCCAACATCTGATGTAATGGGCAATAATTGGGACGATCTTCATCTCCTTCCTTTTTCAGCTTTTTAGGCCTTATCAATTGAACCAAATTATTTTCCAGAGCCAAAATGATGTAACCAATAACATGTTCATTTTGGAAAGAATAATCTTTTCTCTTTAACTCCTCAAATTCTTTCCATCTTTGATCTCTTTGGTCATATTTATGAAACAGCCTCTGTTGATGATGCTCATGAGGTGGATCACTTCGATAAGATGAAGGTTTTTAAGGAGAAGCGGGTATAGTTTCTTGTTTAATCATAAATGTAGCAGTCACTGGTCTACCCGTTCTCCTTCCTGGAACTGATGGAATTACACGAGTTTTAACCTTAGTCATTGTAAGAGAGTCCTCAATCTGTTGTGCAATTGATGTAAGGTCTCGAAACTCTCCTGTGTATTTCACAGGGATCAACGTTGTGCGTAATTCATCGTGAAAATTTTCCACACAGATTTGAAACAATTCTTTTTGATGGAGTGCTATTCTTAAAGAATTTGTTGATCCCTTCCAATGAGAAATGAAATCAGAAACTCTTTCATTCTCCGTTTGATTACAATTTGTAAGATAAAAAATTGTTGTCTTTGGAAACATTGATCTGAATTGAATAAGTAATCGTTGATGGATATCTTCCCACCCGATAATTGACCGGGATTGCAAGCTTGTATACCAGACAAAAGAATGCCCCTATAATGACTGTACAGAACAGTTGAGCTTAACTGCTTATTATTGTTGAGGAGTTCCCATTATATGATCACAGTGAGAAACAAAACGTGTTATTTGTTTCTCTGGGTCTCCCAAACCATTAAAAATCAAGAATGTGGTACTTAGAAAATTTGATGGGGGAGGAATTGCATCAACCCATTCAGGATAAGATCTCTTTTCTAGTTGAATTTGTTTACGCTTTCCCTTCATAGAATCCAACCGAGGTGTTAATGACTCAATGGTAGTCATTAGGTTTTGAGAATAATCTGGTTGAGCTTGGGCCTGAGTAGATGCAATAATTGGAGCTTGGACATGTATGGTGTCTGGTACTATAACTGATGGTAGCACCACAGATTTTTTTGTGCATGACCCAAAGGATTAGACTTGTGAGGGTGTGCTGATAAAAGAGGATATTCTTGATCCATCTCAGTAGCTACAAAAAATTCCCTTGACTAACTGAATCCAGCACACTTAGGAGGAAGGCAACCATGAAGTAGTTCTGCATTCACCCTCCTTAATTCCTTTATTTCTTCCTCTATTTGTTCGAACCTTTTCTCTAATGAGAGTGATTGGACATCTCTAGAGGTAGAGTGGGACACAACCTGAATATTTCCCTTCCCCTTTTTGGACGCCTTTCGGAGAGGGGGAAGTTTCTTATTTGAAGAAATACCTATATTCTAGGAAGCCTTTGATTTTTTGTACGCAAACCTTCTTCATTAACTCTGTGTGCATAGTCTCTTGAGCAGAAAGTTCTTCATCTAATCCCTCTGAGTGAGCCTCATGTTCTGGGGTATCAGTGACAACGGCATTGATGTCATTTATTGATACATAACGCGGTGCATATCTTCTATCGGTATTTATATGATGATGTATTCTTCCATGTCCATAATGAGACATTGCTTTTTGTTGAGGTGATCCTTCAAGAGCATCTTGATGAACTGTAATTTGGAGGTAATTTATTGACAATTCATCTCTGTGTTCCTCTTATGGATTCTTCACTAATTGATAGAAGACTGACTTTCATTGAAGAAGAAATTGAGGATTTGAAAAAGTCCCCAGTTTAGTGGACTGGGACTGTTCCTATTGTTCCTATTCAACTCATGAATCCTATTTATTGATTCTGAGGGTTGGGTTAAATGAGTCCCCAGTCTGGAAAGATGGGGTGGTTCTTGAGATGCTACATCTTAGACTTTCTTAAAAACTCTCCTGATCTTACAGACATTAGTCCGGAAATTAGTTGGATGCACTAACCTACATCCACTCAAATCACCTCCCTCAAATGACCGCTGGATATTTTCTGACACTTTTGTCACCTGATGATGCGCTCTCTCTAAACGAGAAGCATGTTCAATATTCTGAATTTCTTGATGCAAGAGTAATTTGACAACTTTTTCTTTGTATTCCTGGCTTTGGGAAGAACTAGTTGAAGCATGTTCCTGAGCAAGCCTTTGATTACAAACAAAACTAATTCGTTGTACCCATCCATGGGCAATAACATTGCATGAGATCATTTTTGGTGGGATTTGTTGACTGGAGAGTACAGTGAAATTTAGTGCTCCATGAACACCTCATCCCCTGATTTGAATACCAGATGGGGAATTGGAAATTTACTAGTTCAATTTTCTTAGTGTGCCAAGTCATGAACGCTGAAGGGCTCTCTGCTATTTTTCAAACTTCAGATATTGGAAATCGGAGAGAGATGAAAAATCAATTTGGGTTTGTAAACCTTCTATTATCTTTATATGGTTTTCATATTCATCATAACATAATATTTTATTCTTCAATTGACAATGAATATTCCACATGTTGAGACGAATATCGTGAATAAAATCTTCTGTCCACATCTCTATAATATCATACTGAGAGTCAGCCAAAGTCCAAACCATGACTGGTACATCACCTTTTTCTAGTTGTATTCTCATATTCATCATTTCCTCCTTATCATTCGAGGATGATTCATCTACCTGATTAGACCCTAGCTTGTTCTTCTTTGTTGCTTCATCAGATTCAACAAGATTGGTAGAGAATTCATTTATCAAACTAGAAGATGAATGACCCAGGGGTGGTTCAGAGAATGACCTACACCCCGGGATATCTTATGATTGTGAAATTATTTCACTTACTAGCAGTAAAGCATCAGACATGAATGGCTTCATATTTGAAAGTACCTCAAGATAAAAGGGATTTCTCGTTACTGCATTGTCCTTTGAAGAATTTTCTAGGAAATGATAATTACTACTGCAGAGAGAACTTTTGCAGCTAAATTCATTATCATGGGGAGGACCACCATGGTGGGTTACAACAAAAGATAGAACCTTTTTCCCCATGATCTTCTGTCCATGCAGAGGGTTCTCGTGGCTCTCAAATGAAGATGATACTTCGATATCGAAAAAACTGTCATGAAGGAAGCCTTCATGAAGAAGTTTTTGATGGAGACCTTCAGAATTATTGTTCCCACTATTGGGAAATGAGAGAGTAGAATCTTTAGTTGCAACAGATAATTTTCTGAGGGCTTCAAGAACTCCAGCTTCAAGCAAGGCCTTATTATAGATCATATCTTGATTTCGTGACTATGTTGGAAGTTTCTTCTTCTTAGATGCCTTCTTACTCACTTTATGAACCACTTGATGACAAAAGTGGTTATTATGGGTAGGTTTATGTGCCTACTCAGAAGAAATAGTCAGGTTAGGCTGATTATCTTCATTCAAATCTGGTGTATGTGACAGACTTGAATGTCTGTATAACATGGGGGAGTATGCGCCACAACCTGCTTGGACTGGAATAGAGGTCTGTATCTATTTTGGAGTGATATTTTGATGTGTCACACCACTGGTAGGGACATATTTGTATTTCCTTCCCTGTGATGCTGCTGAAGCTGTTATAAAATTCTGACTGGCATCCAGAATATGATTAGGTATTTTCTTCTGCTCTTTCACCATTTTCAAAATGTGATGGGTGACATCAACTGCTGGAATGGGAATATAAGTCTATTCTATGTTTGGAGTAGGTGTGTATTCCTGCTCATGTACTCCTTTTTCTGTTAGTGAATTCTGACAGTACTCATGTGTGGGGGCAGAGAGTTGAGTCTGCTCCAAATTTGTTGTCATCGGAGCTTTCTGACTGACTTCTTCGGGTGCTACCAAACGAGAATGTTGGAAGGATTTGTTAATATTGGCTAGTTTATGTGCCTACTGTGTATTCTTCGTCAACAATGGTTGATGAATTTCTTTCAATACTGGCAGACGAGACTGCTGACAGAATTGTTGATTGTAAATAGGTGAATGTCTCTACTTATCAGTTGCCACCATATTAGATTGGAAAACTTATTTGGGTGTAGTCAGATGAGCCTGTTGACTATATGATGAGTTATAAACAGGTGTATATGCCTGCATATAATAATTTGTTGTAATTTTCAGGCGGGATTGGCGTGTTACTACCAGACGAGTCTACTGGGCAGTAAAATTAGGACAGACAGGTGTATATGCCCGTTAGTTGCTTTCCATAAAGATGGCTTGATGGACATATCCGGAGGGAGAAGAAGTAAGAACCTACTCCCTGTTGACCATATTTCGCCTATGGCAGTTCGTCTTGTGTTATCGAGTCTGAGGAACCTGAGTTGAACCTCTACAGGCGGTACCGTCATCATGTTGAGGGTGCACTGTCGCATGAGTCTGGCGGTGATTTTTGATGGGATCCCTTGTGAAGGACTCTTGTATCCTTGAATTAAGGCCTTGGGTGACCTTCTCATTCACCTCCCCATAATATGGGAGGGACTGGTGATTGCATTCTGGGGATAACAACCCGAAACAGTTGGATATGGTGGTTGGCACCACATGCTTCTTAATCGCTGGTCGTCGCTGTCCGGACAACCAGGGTAAATTATTGACTTGGAGGGCTTGTCGAGCGGCCTCCAGAGTCGTAATGGTACCGTGTTGATGATATTCCTTAACCAGTGAATTAGAGACCCATCATTGAACATGCTGAGTAGTTGATGTCATCTTTAGAGCAGACGAGGATCCAGCAGGAGTAGCAGTTCATGCTTTAACAGGTGTGAACTTTAAGGAATCCATTTCTGTAATGTGGAGAGATCTTGGAAATGAGTGCATGTTTGATATAACAGACATAATAAAGATAAGTTCGGCCCCTAAATCTTTTGGATGAGCACATATTTTATTTATTTCTTTCTTGGCCCTCACATTATGTTAAATAGGGGCCAAACAAATAAGTAAAACATCATTTAACTTGGTTAAGGATTCACATCGAGTTCACCATTTTTTTTTCTTCTATAAATGGGTATGACCTCATTTGTTTAAGGTTCAAACATTCCAATTGGTTTCAAACAGGTTTTTTCATTGAACCGGAAACCTAAAATGATTCTATATCCATTTGGACCTACTTTCCAAAGGTAGGTGCTCATTAATTGTGGACCGATGAGGTATAAGAATTTGCATTGGTCGAGAGGATGGGAGGTCGGACTCATCACAACTTTTTGGGTGGAATTATTGTCTACTATGGGACTATCTTTATAGATTTGAGTTATGATCATGAATCCTTATTAAATTACAAAGTATGAAAATGATCATTCCTTTAAATATGACAATCAATGATTGATATGTTTGAGATTTAGAGAATCATTTATTTGTATATGTGGATCTTCATTGATAGAGAATCATCTGTATTTGTTAGTGATTCTTAGTCAATGGTATCCTACAACACATTATATAGTAATATCTTGGTCATTATGATAACCATACTGGTTTTGAAGCCACCTAGTGGGGAACTTGAAGTTTATTGTCGTTCAGAAGGACATGGATTATTTCAGAGTTCGGATCGTACCCGCAGATGGGCTTCCTATGTATTCTTGTTTAGAAAAGGAATCAGAACCCACATAGTTTGAGTAAAGAAGTATGTGGTTTATGCATGATTGATGGCCCAAAGGAAGATGTCATAATTACTTTTACATTCAAACCTCACGTGAGTCATGCTTGGTGTGAGAAACAAGAGGTATCAGTAAAACCTGATTATTATGCCATGATGGATGCAATCACATGGAATGATATGGGGATTATGTATGTATGACTACCCAGATAGATTATTATTGGGATTTAGTTCAGGGAAGAAAACCCAATATTAAGGTCTATAAAGGTATATGTGCTTTATAGAGATTTAGATACTTAACATAGGACTTAATCTTGAGAAGGATGCCCAAATTATAAGGAACTTATAATTGGGTTTTATTCCTGAGAAGGAATCCCAAATCAAAAGAAATTAAGACTAGGGCTTACTCCTGAAAAGGAGGCCCAGGTTAAGGAAAATAATGATTGGGACTGACTCCTAAGGAGGAGGCCCTCGTTAAGGGGACGTTAGACTTGGGACATAGTCATGAGAATGAGACCTAAGTTAAAGAAAATTATGATTGGGACTTGGGTACTGGGGATTACTCCTAAAAAGGAGGCCCATGTTAGGGGACTTGGGGCTTACTCGTAAGTAGGATGCCCATATTAAGGGGATTTGAGATTGGGGCTTACTTCTATGGAGGATGCCCATATTAAGAGAACATGGACTGGGGATTACTCATGAAAAGTAGGCACATGTTAGGGAATTTGGGGCTTACTCTTAAGGAGGATGCCCAGATTAAAGATCTTCTCATCTTAAAGGATGAGGTTGAATGGAGGAAATCTCTAACCTTAGTGACATAATGATATGTATATCACTAGGTTTTGAGATATGTTCCACAAAATTCCTTTCAGATAATGAATCCAACAAAGGAAACATGCCAAAAATTCCTTTGAAGAGGGTTTTGAAGGCTAAATCTAGAAGAGTAGAGGTGGATTTGAAGAAAACAACTTAATAGGCAAGAGGGGCACCCAAAAAGAGGCAGGTTTGCAAGTCCTGTTTCGGTGTGCAAGTATTGGCCGCACAAGTATACTTGCATGCCATATGTGTACTTGTGTGACGGTTAACCAATAAGGTAATACTTGGGCGTGGCTAGGCCCAGGCCCTGAGTATTATCCCTAGAAGCTTCCAAAAGGGTGGCGCACAAGTTCTATTGAAGGGATAAGGTGGCGCGCAGGTGTCTTCATTTCCATTAAGGTTTAGACACTTAAGCGCACAAGTGTTCATGTATTTCAACCCTTATTCATTATTCCCCCTCTTTAGATCTTCCACTATAGGTAAAAAATTACCTTAGATGTGATTGGAAGACGTCAAGTAGATACTAGGGCGCTGGGAGCTTAAATTTGACATTTGGATTTTTTCGTCCTTTAAATGTGGGGCCCACACGGAAAATCAATATTCCATTGAGGACCTTGGGCGAAAAAATATTAGGTTGTGCAACTCATGTACATGACCAATATGTGTCGCGCATTTATACATGCACGACCATGATGAAACTTGCGCGGACCTTGTGTAAAAAAATCCTTGTTCTTTCCTTTGTCAATTTTTTATGTTTCTTCAAAGGATGAATCTATTTGTGCTTAAGGTATTTTCCTTTTTTAGTTGTTAGACTCTTTGATGGAATGAAGTGTCAAAAATGTCATAAATGCGGGTAAGAGGTTATTTGTTCTTGATAGTGATCTTGATAAGTTCTCGATAATCAATGCAGAGACTCATTGATGCTTCTATCTTCTTAACATATTGAAAAGGTTCTCCCCAAGGTGATTCACAAGAGAATATGAATCATTTATCAATATTATCCTAGAGTTTCTTCTTTAATTCATGCAACACAATTGGGTCCATTCTATAAGGTGTATTTGAAATAGGCATATAACCAAGTATGTGTTCTATTGAAAACACAATTTCATGCTTTGATGGAAGACTTATAAATTCATTTGAAAATTTATCATCAAACTCCAGTACAGTGGGAATATCATTAATCATTTAGTTCTCCCCAACCATTTTATATAAATGAACTTCATTTTTTGTAATCCATACTAATAAGATGGAAGAAATTTATTCTGAAAGTTTATATTAATCCTTGGATCGATAGATGATCATAGATTGATTTGGAATATGAAATGTGACTTCCCATCTATGGATATTGACATGGGATCTATGTAAATAAATCAAATCCATGCCTATAATCATATCAAATTTTAATATAGGAAGGATCACAGGATTTGGATGGAGAACATTCCCACAAAATTCAACTGGAGAAGAATTATAATGTTTTTATTTGACTATTTTGATATTAGGATTTGTCACATCTAACTAAAAATCTAATTTTTTTAGGTAATATGGTGATACCCATAAAAGATTCCTTATAAATAAAACAGTGGGTGGATCCAGAATGAAATAAAACATTTTCTACTTTAGAGTGGATAGTAGTGTACCTTTAACCACTTCATTTTCATACTCCATATCATCGATAGTAATTGAATGTGTCATTCCATTGTATTTGGAATTAAGTGTTTGTTGATGTCGAACATCATCAATAACTAATGAATTAGGGAATTGATTGGAATAATTATCCATTATGTTTCACTTGAATCCTTGATGTGAAGGAGGATCATTCTATGTAGCCTTTTCATTGTTCGCATCATTAAACATATTTTTTCCATCACATTAGAATTCAACTGCATGATGACCTTCCTTTACACACATAAAACATTTACTTGTACTGTTAAGAAAATTCCCGCCATGTTACTTTCCACACTTTGAACATAAGGGAAAAGTCATCTTCTTTTCAGTGTGGTCATTAGATTTTTTTTGAATCTAATCTTGCTCTTATTATCAGACCTATATGACTGGTGTGTTACTCCAATATCCATCTCAACCTTGAGAGCACATATAACAATTTCAGCATAGACATTGAATTCTATTAGGTCTAATTCCCTTTAGTGACATGTTTTTATGCCACTAAATAATCTTTAATATTACTTTATGGTTGGATAATAATTCTAGAATCATACCATGAAAGAGTTGTAAAATTTTCTTCATAGGTACCAATGGATTCTTCATCTTTTTTAATAAGCTTAGGGAAAATCTTCTCTATATATTTTTGAATAATTTGAGGAATTTAATTATTGAAAAATATGTCCTTGAACTCTTCCCATTTCATGGACTAAATTTAAACTATTTTCCTCATATTCTAGAAAAGATTCCATCATTGATCAGCTTCACCATCCAAATGATATACTATATACTTGACATTATCAGGTTCAGAAAATTTTAGAATTGAAAATGTCTTTTCTGTGCTACAGATCCATGGTTCAGCCACAAATTGATCAAAAGACCCAATGATTGAAGGTGGAAGTTATCTCAAGAAGTAATCAAAAGAATGTATCTATATCCTATAGTCATTTAGATATTCAGAATGATTTATAGCTTATGAAAGTTATGTGAGAAAGACCACAAGATTTTTCATTCCTTCTCCCATAAAATTTTGTTTCTTAGGGGGACAATAATTTCATTTCCCTTCACATTCTGCATTAACACAGTTCCATCGTGGTCCATCCATTGACAAAAACTTATAAGCATTGTGCGAAAAACACTAATCATAATAGGAAAACCACATATTCAAGAATAATATATAAATTTAGGATACATTAGTTTTTATCCTAGGCTATTCACGGACATTTTTAAAACACTTGGATTGTATCTGATACATAGACATATCCTTAGGGATCATACTAAGGCTTTCAAATCCTAGATCCCAATGGTTACCTATACCTTTCATCTGATTCCAATTATATATAACCATACTTCACAAACATTGATATTACTTCATAATTGAAGTAAATTTATTACAACCTATAATAACACCATGATAGCACCACTTATGTATTTTGTATTAAGAAACTAGGAATCATAAACCATTGGTTCATAAAACATCTACATTTTCTCCATTTTATTTCTTCATAAATATGCTATATTTTTTAATATTATACTTAATACCCTTCTTCCCTTCCTGGGTAAAATAAACATATGAATGGTTGAGATCAAATTCTTAGTAAGGGGAAAAAATTAAATATCAATCATATCATATTTATAAGAACATAACATTTGAAAATTATATCCTCTATGTAAAATTTTTTAATATCATGTCATGAAATAAATCATAAAAGTGAAATTAAATCACAATATTAATAACATAAGATATGAAATTTTGTTTCATATAGAAATAATCATAGAAAATCATTTCATATTAGTCAAGGACCATTTCTAGGGCCATCGTGGTGGATAGAGTCCATAACTAAATCGAGTTCACTCTTTATTTTATCCCTATATTATTGAACTAGATTTACATGTCATTCCATCCATGTATATCACATGAGGTATAAATCATTACCCAATTAATGGGTGTGATATATAGGTCCCCCCAATCTCATAATGGAATCATTCAAACTTGTGCCACAAAAACATAAAAACATTCACTATAGCATAACCATGAAATAAAATGGGTTTCTTAAACATCAATCCATCATAACATAATCCATAAATGAATTTGATAAAAATAATTCCACAATTTAAAAAATTAAATATAAGTAATAATTGGGATAGAAACATACACTTATGTAATCATTGATGGAAAATATTTTTGACAAAATGCTTATGCTTCATCCCTGAGGAAAATATCCTTTCTTTTTCAAAAACATTTTCCATCATCAAAATCATACACTATTTCAGATTATATAAATTTATGTGAAAAAAACATGTAATATTTTAGGAGAATCATTAATGTAATAAAGCATTATGAAAGAATAAAAATATGTTCATGTCGTACATGTTAAAAAACATTTTCTTGTACTTTTTCCAAAAAAGTCAAAAAGTACCTCGTACCGAAAACGACAAAAGATTCCATTCATACCATTTAGAAAAAAATTCCAAATGGAAAAAATTGAATTTGAGAAATTATTGAAGGATATAAAAAATATTATTAAAAACATATTTAGGAAACATGGATGCGGATGAAAAATATCTCCCAGTAAATCTTTACGAATAAACAATATCGGATAAAAAAAATTTAAAAATTTATATCTTACCTTAGGTATAATAAGCTTCTTATATATCTAAACAACATTTATACTGATTTAAATAATGTTAATAATTTATTCAATAATAATAATAATTTTTATGATATCATTTATGATCATATTTTCATCCATTTTTTCATACCATATCATTTTTACTCGTTATTCAGTTATTAACTTCTTTATGTTCTTACGCATGTTTTGACGGATAAGTTATTATTCTTATTTTTAGGATATTGTTATATCATTTAAATCATGGTATCAGTATAATATATATAATAATTACTAATTGAATTAATTTATATAATCTTGGTTTAATGAAGATTATGTAGAATGAATCACATCGCACCGTGGAGACGGTAAGCCATAAGTACACACGGGCGATGATATCATTCTCATAATTGTGGAATGGTATAGAAGTTGATGGTGTATAGTATCTCCGAATTACTATCATGTTATAATAATTATATATAGTTATCATTTCCACCATTATACCCATCCATGTATGGTGGTAGTGAAAAATAGATTACACCACGGTGTAGTGACGACAATCCATACGTACATAGGCGTAGTGATTTCGTTTTTCATAGGACGAATAGAAGATGAAATAGGGATGTTTCATATTTATTGTGACATATCAATATTGGAGTGATACTTATTTTATTTTTTAATAATGAAACAACTAATGAATAAGAAGTAGAAGAAGAATGAAATATGAATGAATCTGTAGAAGTGATTACATCTCCTTGACGTTCCTCCTTTAAATTTCCTCTTATGGAAATAGAGTTGGTCTTTAAAGAAGAACAGAACTTCTAGAATGAAAATAGGGAAGGTGAAAAGGAAACATGTAAGGGGTTGGCCCAGCTTGAAAGATCAAAATTATGTGAAGAGGTGAGGGAGGAGGTTCCCTTTTATAATTGAGGTGAGGGGTATATTTTGAAAAAAAAAATTATTAATTTATAATAAATGAAAACCCCACATTAAATCAACAAAAATGTACCAATTTTTAATATGAGATGAGATAGGGTTTTAATATCATAAATAAATAAATTTAAACAATTATATATATGTCAATTTAATCATTATCATTTTAATTTACACTTTTCTATTCTATTTAATATTAATTATAGTAATAACATTCAATATATTCAATGGTTTTAACTATTTTATTATATGGTGTTAATGGAAAATAAATTGAAATTTAATTTCATTTTAGACTTTATATTTATCACTTTTTAATTTTTAATTTTTTTATTTTAAAATAATTTAATAAAATTTTATTTTTCTAAAATGTTAATCATGTGAATTTTGAAACTATTCATTTATTTGAAATAAAATAAAATTCAAACAAAAGATAAATTCAAAAAAATTATTTAATACAGTCATAACATGTCATAGTAACCATGAAAATTTATCGATAACTTTAAATAGTTCATATGATATTTCTTTTAATATTTGTAAGACCATTTATTTGATATTTCTTTTAATAAAATTATTTCTACATCACTATTGTGTCATCATTTATAGTAATTATTTAATCTCTAAATATTAAAAATAAATATCAAGGATGTAGGTAATTATTTTATATTTCAATATAATATATATAGTAGATATTATATCTTATTTATCCATATAATAAAATTAATATACTTATTTAGAATAATATTGTGACATTTTGTCACAATCATTAGATTGTGTTACATTCATGTCATATTCATAGGCATGTGGCAATAAAGTGATCCAATTTAGAAAAATAGATGATAAAAGTATAATTTATTCTTAGAATAGGGTTTTTATAGGTGTTAAAGTAATTATATAATATTATTTTTACCCTTGATTACCTGATTTAACTTTAACACTGGTAATAAAAAGTAATTACCAAGGATACAATTCATACTGCATAAAAATAAAATTATCATATTAACATAATTTATACCTAATGATTAAACATATGGAAGCAATTTTTAAAAATTATTATCAATGAAGTTACAGAACTTAATTTAAAATAAATCCCATTATTGAGAAAACAAGTTTTAAAAGTTAAAACATTGGAAAATATTGAAATGCAATTAAATTTGAATTCAATATAAAATTAATGATAATGGCCTAAATTATATTGAATGATAAAATATATATTATATTTATACTTTAAAACAATTCAATATTATAACTTAACCATATAAATTATATTGATGAAGAAAATTGTTTTTAACTAAAATTTCGTGTAATTTTTCTATTCATCAAAATATGAATGATTTCAGAAAAATATAATAAATTTATCCAATGTAAATTTATAGATTATGATTCAAAATAACATGTTTATGTTTTCATATAATAATTATTAATGTGTCAAAATATTAATTTAAAACGGGTTCTTCATTCAAATGTTTAAAATTATCCTTCAAAAAACGTTTTTATACAAAAAATAGGGTTTTATTCATAACCTATGACTAAAATAAACATTGGAAAAATATAAAATATATTTTATTAAATATATAACACTTATATATATCATTAATTTAATTACGGAAACTCTGAACATAATCTTATAACTTGATAAAAGATCACCAACATCTCCAATAAAGATCTTCCCCTTTAATTTTACTACATAAACATTTTCTTTATATCCTAGGAAAATGAAAATATAAAATGGGTGAGATTAAAGGCTCATTAAGGGTAAACAAGGAGAACATAAAACAAACCATAAACATTTGAATTTAAAAACATGAACATAATGTTTAATCATCAATATCATGAGTCATGAAATAAATATTTGCAGTACGTAAGACATGGATCATAAAAGAACAATAACCATGATAGAATAGAATTGGTATAATACATTTAATTATAGAAAATTAATATGAACATAATATGATTTCCATAGTAGCCCTGGAATTTATTCCCAGATCATTATAGTGGGAAAATTCTATTACTGAACCCAGATTACTTATCGTTCTAGCAATGTATTATTGAACCAAATTTACTTGTTTTCTAGTCATTTCTATCTCATGAAATATAAATCTTTACCGAATGCATTGGAGTGATATATAGTTCCCACCCATATCATAATAAAAATCATTCTCACATATACCTCAAAAAACATAAATCATTCATCATATCATAACCCATGAAATAAAATGGATTTCTTAAACATCAATTCATAATAACATAATCCATATAAGATAAATGGACATCATGAAAATAATTCAATCATATTCTCAATAAAATAAAAGTAATAATATTCATAGAAACATTACCCTGTGTTATCATATGTGGAAAACAATTTTTATTAAACAATTGAACTTAGTTCATGAGGAAAATATCCTTTCTTCTTCAAAAACATTTTCCTTCATCAAAATACCATTCAATTTTACAAAAACAATTATGTTAAAATAACCTTTTAACCATGTAGGGTAATGTTTTTGAAATAAATCATCTTGAAAGCATAAAAAACCATTCATTCCATAGATGTTAAAAAATCATTCTTCTTGTACATTTGGTTGAGAAATTCAAAAAAGAACATCATATCGTAAAAAAAGAATGATTTTTTCCATAACATGTAGAAAAATTAAAAATTGGGTAAAAATGAATTTAAATATGGAGAGAAGAATAGTGAAAATTTTATGAAAATAGTTTTAGAAAACATGGACATTAATGATAAATATATCTTCGATAAATACATATGAATAAACAATCTCAAATAAAAATGATATTTGCAATATTATCCTTTACCTTAGGTCAGGTATGCTTAATATGTATTGTAAGTTCAATTATAATGGTTTAAATAATATTAAATATTTATTCTATAATCATAATCATTTTTATGAAAGTTTTATGATCAAATTTTCATCCTCTTGTTAGTAACATTTCATTGTTACTCGTTTTTCTGGTATTAATTCCTCCATGCTCATATCCATTTTTTATTGGATATGTTATTAGTCCTCTTTTTAGGTTCTAGTTATATCATTTAATGAATGTTATTTGTATAATATATATAATTTTTATTCATTAAATTCATTTATATAATCATGGTTTAAGGAATATTATGCAGAACAAATCATATCGCACTACGGAGAGAGTAAGTCGTAAGTACTCACAATTGACGATATCGTTACCATAATTGTTTAATGGTATTGATGTGGATGGTGTATAGTATATCAGAATTTTTATCATGATATAATAATAATATATAGTTATTATTTCAACCAATATACATATCTTTGTATGTTTGTGGTAAAGAAACATATTACACCATAGCGTGGCCATGAAATGTTGTACGTACACATGCGCGGTGATTTCATTTTTTGTAGGATGGATAAAATGTGAAATAGAGTCGTTTCATATTTATTATAAAATATCAGTATATTAGTGATATAAATTTTATTAATTTATAATTAAAATCTAATAATGGTAATGTATAAGATGAAATAAATTTGAATGAATTGGTAGAAGAGACTACCACTTCTTTGATGTGCTCCCTTTAGATCTCCTCTTAATAGAAATAGAGTTGGTATTTTTAGAATACCAGAACCTCTATAATGTAACTAGTGAATTTTATAAGATAAACTATTAGGGGTTTTCCGAGCTTAAAGTCTCAAAATGGATTGAATAGTATTAGAAGGGGGTGACCTTTTATAATTGAGGTGAGGGTCACTTTTGGAAACCTCAAAAATATTATTTTATAATAAAATCAAACCCCACATAAACTCCTCTAAAAACCCAATTTCAAATATTTGATGATATTTTGTTGTAATATCATCAACCAGTAAAGTTTAAATCACGTTTTATGTCAATTTAGGCCTTATCATTTTAATTAACACTTAGTTAATCTATTTAATATTATTTATGGTAATAAAATTATAAATATTTAATGGTCATTAATACTAACATTTATTGTTTTAATTGACCATAAATTTGTATTTTATGGAATTTTAAATTTTATAATTATCACTTGGTAATATTTAAATACTTTTATATTTTTAAATAATTTATTAAAATGTTATTTTTATATAATATCAATTGTGTCAATTTAGACACTATTCAATTTTTTTAATTTAAATAAAATCATCACAAAAAATAAATTCTAACCATAATATTTAACACATTTCTAAAATTTCATATTAACCTATAAAATTATTGGAGAACATTAATTAGTTCATATAAAATTTATTTTAATGTTTTTAAAACAAATCATTTAATTTTTCTATTAATAAAATAATTTTTACATCACTATTATGCCATCATTAAGGGTAATCAATTAATCTCTAAAAATTCTAAATAAATTCACATGGTTTTGAAACATTAATTATATTTCTAAAGGAAATATAATTTAATAGTTTTATGAAGTTTATTACTATTTAAAATTGTTATACATATAAGATATAAGAGAGTGACATGTGGTCTCTTCCTTTTGTTTTAATAATAGTTGCATCATTTTCATCGAAAATAGTCCATGAAATGAATCAATTCTGACCCATAGGTGATATGAGTCAACTTTTATTCTGCCAATATAATTTTTTCATGTTTAATGGTAATTATGTTATATTAGGTTTACCCTTAATTTCCATATTTACCTTTAACCATGGTAATAACAATTATTAGCAAAACTCACTATTCATAATTCCCAAAAATAAAAGTATCCCATTTAAATAATTTGAACCTAAATATTAAAAATATGGAATCCATTTTTCAAAATTCAAAACATAGAATTTTCAGCAACTAATTTAAAATTAATCTTGTTTATGGAAAAGACATGTTTCTGTTTAAATGTTAAAACATTGAAAAATATTGAAATGTTTTTACTTATGAATTCAATGTAAAATTAATGACAATGACCAAAATTGTATAAAATTATAAAAATATATTTGAATTATAATTTAAATCCATCCATAAATATATTTTAACAATAAACATAATTTCCATGAAAACAGATGTTTTCAATTAAAATTTATCGTATTTTATTTCATCAAAATATGAATGTTATCAGAAAAATATAAAAAATTTATCCATTGTAAAATATTATATCCCACTAGGAAAGATTTAGTTTATTTGTTCAATTTAAACATATAAATATATCAAAATGTATATTTAAAATGGGTGCGCCATCAAAAGGAGGAAAACCGTTATTTTTTTGAAAAAAATACTTCTTTGATCCGAAAAAATATTATTGGTTCTTATATCATGTTCTAGAAAATACATAAGATAGATTGTTATTTTATAAAATTTTAAATGTGGTTAATACTATTCATAATGGCTAGTTTATATCCCTCAATAATATATTAATAATATATCATTATTTAGTGAAACTCGGTATTGCGTACAATGTAAGCTATCGAGGATGGTCGCTCTTGCGTGTAACGCAAGCCCAGTCAATGTTGCATGTATTGTACACTTCCCTCGGTGTGTAATATAATATAATTAAATATTATTTCTTTTATGAGTTGAAAAAAATCTATACTCAATGTTGTGTGAAATTAATTCTATAAAAAGAAAATGAAATTTATAGTAACACAATCTAAGAATAGTGTTGCATATACTTCAAGTTAATATAGTATTGATTATAACACTTGATAATCATGGTGTATAGTACAAAATATGTAATAAATGAAATTAAAAATAATATATCTCATAAAATATAGAGGTTTTATGTTCTACGCCATTAAAATGGACCTCTCCCTCAAAAAATCATCAGGGTAAAAAATGGTTTACTAATTGAATGTTTCTTTCCTAGAAACCCACATTGAAAAAATGGATACTAAAAATTATTTTTAAAAATAATGTTAGAAACATAATGGTTACACAAAGTAACTCATCATTTGGTTTCCACATAACAGAACATATATAGAAAAAATGGATATTAATTATAAATCAAAGCATCAGGTTCTGATGGAATGTGATAGAGAATATGGTTGTGAGAAAGTTAACTACCAGAAAGCCATAAATATGTTATGAATTAAGGGTAAATCTAATTATCAAATAGTAAGGTATGAGGATATAATTTTTTGTTACAATATCCTTTTCCTAATGTTGGTTAATTTTTTCTGGAGGAGAAATACTTACACGATGTTCATATAATCTCACCTTTTGTCGTTTCCAGAACAATATCCACTTCATATATTATTCAGAAAAATAAAGTAGACGTTTTAATGAATGAAGATTTAGCATATCATGGAATATACTGATAGGCCATCCTATCTATCTGAACAAAAAGGTTGTAGCAGGTTATAAAATATGAATAAGTGAACCACTAGTGAGATAATAAATTAATCTAACAAACTTAAATTGGAATATAACTTATACTATCCCTAAATGGATAACATTATAGTCCTTCCAGAAACTGAAATGATAAAACATTAGAAGGATATGAATTAAATCAACGTTACATTTTTCTCTCATATCTCATTTAGTTGTCATTGGTTGTCACATTCCCAACATGTTACTAACATAATCATGTATTCTATTTAATCATGATAATAACATTAATTACCATAGAACCTTAGTGAAAAATTGAATTCTATCAAGATTTAATATTTCCACCCACTAAAAATAACAAAAATTCAGACTATAAAATCACATTGTCCATATATAAGTTATTATCTCTTTAGCACTATCAAACATCACATTATCTCTATATACCTTCATTATGCGTATATCATGTGCCTTCCAAAAATATTTAAATCACTTTTCATTGTTACCAACACCATATAATTATTGAAAACCACAAACACTAATACATAGATAATACAATATTCTATAATACTATAAATGAGATATGGGGGCATTATCTTTATGGAGAAAAGAGAATCATTAATTAAAATTTATCATGTGTGGATTTTGGCTTCAGAAATATTCATTCATAGGTCACGTAATCTCAAGAGTGGGGTTATCATTGGATCTAGAAAAAATAAATGATATTTAAATATGGTTGAGACCACCAATAGGAATAAATATGTAATGTTTTCATGGTTTGGCTGGATATTATAGACGTTTTGGGAATCAGTTTTCACAATTTTCTATTCCACTCACCAAGTTGTCTTGGGAAGGAGTAAATGTTTTCAAATGAAGGAATGTGATAAAACATTCAAAGAGATAAAAATGAATGTCAACTAGTGAACCTATTATCACACTTCCATATGGTGGACAGAGGTTTTAGATCTACAGTGATGCATCCAAGAATGGTTTGGGGTGTCTTCTCATGAAATATGTTATGGTGATAGCTTACTCGAACTGGTATTTGAAAATCCATAAGAAAAATTATCCAACTCTTGATTTCGAGTTAGCGACGATAATCATTGCATGATAGATACAAAGGCATTATTTTTATATTGAAATGTGTGATATTTATACTAATCATAAAATTTTAAATTATATTTTCACACAAAAGGAGTAGAATATTTTACAATGAAGATGGATGGAGATGATAAATTATTATGACTTATCAATACATTACCACCTAGGGATTGAAAACAATGTGGAAGATGCATTAAGTCGACAAGACCATGCTAGCCTATCTATGATGAGGATCCCCAAAGATTAAATATTTATGCATTTGAAAAAGATGGATCTCACAATTTTATATGAAGGGGAAATCTTATATTTCTCAAATGAATGTTCAACCATATATACAAGTGCTGATTAAAAAGGCGCCAAAGAAAGATACAAAGCCAAAAAAGAAGGTGAGAAATACTCCTGAATTCAACATTGATTGTGAAGAAATAATATGGTTTGAGATCTAGGTTGGTAATCCTCCCATACTAGAATTAATGAATGAAATATAGGATGAGGATCATAGTTCGTCATTATCTATTCACCCTGGAAGGACTAATGTGTACAGGGATCTGAAATAGTTCTTCCAGTGGGATGGCATTAGAAGAGATGTCACTAAATATGTCATTAGATGCTTGGTTTTTCTACAAGTTAATGATGAGAGACAGAAGTCTAAGGGGATTTCACAACCATTACCCATACCATAATGGAATTTGTAAAATACCACTATGGATTTTCTCATCGGAATTCCTAAAACATCCAATGGAAAAAT
Source organism: Viscum album (assembly GCA_963277665.1). NCBI lineage: Eukaryota > Viridiplantae > Streptophyta > Magnoliopsida > Santalales > Viscaceae > Viscum > Viscum album. The sequence goes on from OY728156.1 coordinate 327,790,024, forward strand.
GCTATCTGTGTTATAGTTGACTGCCTTACAAAGTCAGCACACTTCATTTCTATTAGATAGTATTTATATATTGATAATATTTCTAGGATATATTTAAATAAAGTGGAAGGATAGCACTGAGTACAACTTTCAATTATATCTAATCAGGATCCGAGGTTTACCTCGATGTTCTGGTGAAGTCTTCATCCTGAACTAGATATAGAGTTAATTTTAATCCCTTCTTATCATCCTCATAAAGATGGATAGTCTTAGGGGAAAATTAAAACCCTAAAAGACATATTGAGAGATTGATCTAAGGATTTCAAAGGTGTTTGGGATCAAAACAAACTATTTATAAAATTTTATTATAATAGAAGCATTCACACCAGTATTATGTCTTCTCTTTATGAAGCCCTATATGGAAAAAAGTGTAGAACTACAACTTTTGTGGATGAAGTAGGGTAAAGAAAACTATTAGGACCTGATCTTGTTGATGAAATGAGAAAAAGGTTAGATCTATTCAACAACACATAAGTGAAACTCAGATTCAATAAAAAAGTTATACTGACAACAAAAGAAAATACCTAGTTTTTGAAGTGGGTGATAATTTGTTCTCATGAATATTTCCCTACAAGAGATTAATAATGTTGGAAATAATTGAATGATGTTCCCTAGGTATATCGGTCCTTTTAAAATTCTAGATCACATTGGGATGCTAGCTTACTGATTGATACTTCCATCGAATCTCTCTCAAGTTCATGATGTGTTCCATGTATCTCTTCGTAGAAAGTACATACCCAATCTTTCACATGTACTAAGCTCACAAGTTGTACCATTAGAGAAAGATATTTATTATGAAGAACAACTGATAGATATTCCAGATTGTTGCGAATTTTTTTGGTGAAACAAGACAACTCGCATGGGTAAAGTTTAATGGAGTAACCAAAAATTTGAATAAGCTACAATGGAACATGAGGATACGATGAGGGATATGAAACCTCATCTATTTGTTTCCATGTAAATAATTTTTAGGGAGAAATTCTTTTTATGTCGGGTAGAATGTAACACCTCGATGATTTTATGAAATATTTTCTTTAAATATTTTTTATCTTTTAGTTGCTTGATTCCCAAGAAATCATGAGTTTAAATGAACTATGATATCCCATATTATAAAAATATGATAATTACTTAGTCGTTAGGTTAGCGGGAATAATTAAAACCATCTTATGAAAATGCATTATGAATTCATTGGGTATGAATTACTTATAAAAAATATAAATCAATTAGATATTTTTATTCTAGAGGGAATTAATTTTTTTAATGAAGTTTATAAGTTATTTATGTGTTATTCACTAAATAAAATATTTTTTATATTCATCCAATGGATATTATAGTCATAGGTTATGAATAAAACATAATTTTTTGTATAAAAAATTATTTCTTTAAAGTTAATTTCACATCTTTGAATGGAAAACCCATTTTTAATTGTGATTTTGACACATTAATAATTTTTATATGAAAAAATAAACATGTCATTTTGAAACAGTATATAAAAATTTAATTTGGATAAATATTTGATATTTTCCTAATAAATTTTATATTCTGATGAATTGTAAAAATACCTAAAATTTTAATTAATTTGTTTTCCTTGAAGATAATTTATATGGTTAAGTTATAATATATAATGGCTTGAAAGTATAAATATATTATATTTTTATCGTTCAATATAATTTATTTCCTTACCGTTAATTTTATATTTAATTCGTAGATAATAACATTTCAATCTTTTTAAATGTTTTAACAATTAAAACATGTTTTCTCAAAAATGGGATTAATTTTAAATTAATTAATGCAAATTATGTGTTTTGAATTTTGAAAAATGGATTACTTATTTGGAATTAGTAGGCCCAGATTATGTTAATAGGAAACGTTTATTTCGGGGCATTATAAATAGTCACTCTGGTGATTATCTTTATTACCAAGGATAAAGGTAAATCAGGTAATTAAGGGTCAAAATAATATTATAAAATTATATTAATGGCTGTAAAAATACTATTGGATTGGAAAATTTTACCTTAATAAACTATTTTTAGAAATGGAATCACATTTTGGACATTTACTTATGAATATAACATGAATCTAATAAAAACTAATGAATGTGATAAAATGACACAATATATTTTTATATAAGAATATTAAATTTAATATATATATAAATATGAGATAATATCGACTATATATAGTATCTGAATATCTAATATAATTACATATATTATAAAAAATTATTTATAATTTTTAGAGATTAAATAATTTCCACTAATGATGACATAATAGTAATGTACAAATTATTTTATGAATAGAAATATCTAATAAATGGTTTTAAAAATATTAAAAGAAATATCATATGAACTAATTAATTTAATCAAAAAAATTTATTGTTGACTATGACATGTTAGTAGTGTATTAAATATTTTGGTTCAAATTTATGTTCTGTGTAAAGTTTATTTGAATTCAAATAAATTAATAGTTTCAAAATTGACTTTATTTATATTTTATAAAAACAAGGTTTTATTAAATTATTTAAAAATAATAAAAATATTTCAAAATTATAAAGTAATAATTAAAGGTCTCAAATTTCATAAAATATCCATTTATGGTCAATTAATATCATATAATCAAATATTTAAAATCATTAAATATTTATAATGATATTTCAACAACAACAATTAAATAGAATAACTAATTGTTAATTAAAATTATAATTATAAAATTGAAATAAAATTTGTCTAAAATTTATTTCATGTTAGATTCCAACCATATTTCATCTCATCATATAAATTTGGATTTTTTTTGTGGATTTTATATGGGAAGGATTTTATTATAAATTAATATTTTTGAGGTTTTCAAAAGTACCTCTCACCTCAATTATAGAAGGGAATACCCACCCTCACCTCTTCACTTCATTTTGTGCCTTCATGGTCGGACACCCCTTACCATGTTTCCTTCTAAACATCATTATTTTCATTATATAGGTTCTAGTCCTTTTCAAAGACCAACTCTAGTTCCCTAAGTGGAAATTTAAGAGGCATATCGAGGAAGAGGTAATCACTTCAACCGATTCTTTCAGATTTAATTTTTCTTCTACCAAATATTAATTAGTTATATCATTATAAGGTAATAATTTCATTATCACTCATATAGTGATATGTTTTTATAAATATGAAATATCACTATTTCACCATCTATTTACCTACAAAAAATGAAAGCACCGCATGTGTTTAAGTATGGATTACATCTCCACGCCGTGGTGTAATCTTTTTTTCACCATCGCCATAGATGGAAGTGTATAATGGTGGAAATAATAACCTTATATGATTATTATAACATTATACTAATTCTGAGATTCTATACATAATGTACATCAGTACCATTCACCAATTATGGGAATGATATCGTCGCCCGTGCGTACATACAGCTTACCGTCTTCGTGGTGCGATGTGATTCATTGTACATAATGTTCATTAATATAAGATTATATAAATGAATTGAATGAGTAAATATAATAAGTTCATATAATAATACCATTCTTTAAATGATAAAACTATAAACTAAATAAAGGAATGAGATCTTATCTGATAAAACATGTATAAAAACATAAACTAGTTAATACCCAAAAAATGAGTAAAAATAAAATGTTACCAACTAACTGATGAAAATATGATCATATATTTTATAATTAAAATGATTATGATTATAAAATAAATCACTACGATCATTTTAATCATTATACATGATGTTCATATTCATACATAGCATATGAGACATAAGTAAGGGAAAAAATTTCCCATCTTATTTTTATCTGAGATTGTTTATTCGTAATTATTTATTGGGGGTTATTTGTAATACACATCCATGTTGCCTAAATATATATTTCAAAAAATTCTTTAAATCCAACAATATTTTTTCATGGTCAACTTTAACCATTGGTAAAATTTTACTAAATAGTATGAATTGAATCATTTGTAATTTTTCGGTAAGAGGTACTTTCTTACTTTTTCTGCAAAAGTATGAGAAGAATATTTTTTTAACTTGTATGACATGAAAAATTATTATTCTTTCATAATGATTTAATTTATTTATGATTCTTTTACATGATTACAATGGATATTTTCACATAAAATTATTTCTTCTAAAATTGTGTGATATTTTGAGGATGGAAAACATTTTTGAAAAAGAAATGATATTTTCCTCAGGAATGAAGCTGAAGTGTTTTATAAATATTATTTTCCATCTAAGATTACATAGTTATATGTTTATATCCCTATTATTAATTTAAGTTTATTTTGTAAATGATGGAGTTACTTTTATGGAATCCATTTATGGATTATGTTATGATGGATTGATGGTTAAAATCCCATTTTATTTCATAGGTAATGCTATACTGAATGTTTTTATGTTTTTGTGACACACTTAAGAATGGTTTCATTATGAGATGGGTGGGACCTATATCTCCCTATTATTCATTGTGTAAATATTAATATCTCATGATATATACATGGATGGAATGAAAAGTAAATTTGGTTCAGTAATACAGGGCTAGAATGAGGGGTGAACTCGGTTAACTATTGGATTTCGTATGCTATAATAGACTTGGAAATGAACCTTGAATAATATGAAATGATTTTATGTAATTAAGTGTGTATGAGACAAAATTTCATAGACACCCCTCCTTAACATGGTCGTTAGATCCTCACCTACTAGGTACCACCTGTCTCCTTGCAGAAACATGGTCCCCACCCTGGGCCCACCCACGTGCCCGAACGGGTCATCTGGCCAATTATAACTCCCACTAGACAACACATATCTTTTCTAGTTTTATTGTTCCTCACTCACACACACCCTGGGGAACATCCTATAAGGTCACCCAACCTAATCACTACTCTGGTCCAAGTAGACCTAATTATGGAGTTCTAATCTGATAGGCTCCCAAAAAGGAAGGTGAACCTTGTTGACATGAGTTGTATCGTTTATTTATTAAACCTTTTATTATTATGGGGTTATACATTCACCCCCACCCTCCATTAAGAGAAAAATGTCCTTAATGATGTCTCTACATCTCAAACTAGGTAGTTCACCACACATAAGGCCAGGTACAATGCTCTGATACCAACTCTAACGACCCAATCTGAACATACATGGACATTACATTTCTTTTACAGAATACATAACACATTACACAAATATATTCCCAAAGACCATATTATATTAGTGTCTATATAAACATGGAAGATAATATTCAAACTTTGTGATAGATCTTTAACATCTCCCATAAAGACCTTCCCCTTTAGTTTTATGAACTAAATCTTTTTCTTTATATCTAGGGGAAATGAAAACATAAAAGGGTGAGTTAAAATTCTTAGTAAGTGTAAATATAGATAACATAAAAAAACCATAAACATTTTAATGTAAAATCATGAACATAATGTTTGGACATAAAAATAATGAGTCATGAAATAAATCTATGCAATACGGAAGGCATGGATCATTGAGGAACAAAAACCATGATAGAATATAATTTGAATAAAATGAGTAATTGTGGAAAACTATTAAGAAAATAATATGATTTCCACAGTAGTACAGGGATTTCATCCAAGACCATCATAGTATACAAATTCCATTACTAAACTATGTTTACTTTCTGTTTTAACCATGAATTACTGAACTAGATTTTCTTTTTGTTCCACTCATGTTGATCCCAGGAGATAAAACTCATTACCCATTTCATTGAGGGAGATGTATGTCACACCCACCACATAATTAAAGCATTTTTACATGTTCCACAAAAGCATAAATCATGAATCATAGCATAACCCATAAAAAATTAAATTCATAAATATCATTTCATCATAACATAATCCATATATGATATTTCGAGTTTATAAAAATAATTTCATCCTAAAATCAATCAAATCAAAGTAATAATTTGGATTTATTAAAAAAATGTAATCATTGGGATATAATTGTAACCCTATTTTATCATAGATGGGGAATAATTTTGACCAAACACTTCATCTTAGTTCTTGAATAAAATATCCTTTATTCTTAAAAAACGTTTTCTTTTTTCAAAATACAATACAGATTAAGAAGATAACATTTAATGTGAAAAAACCGTATAATCTGTTAGGGTAAGCTTCATAGAAATAAATTGTTATGAAAGCGTTGAAATCTTTTCATGTCATAATAGTTTAAAAAAGATTCTTCTCATACTTTTTCTAAAAAAGTAAAAAATACCTTGTACTGAAAATGAAAAAATATCCATTCATACCATTTATAAAAATTTACCAATGGGTAAAACATAATTTGAACAATTATTGAAGTATGTAAACAATATTCGGAAATATTTATTTGGTAAATATTTTTGTTAATGATAAATAACCCTAATAAATAATCTATAATGATTAATATAATGAAACAAATTTATTCTAGAATCAAATTTTTTCTGATAACATTTATGATAATATTTTCAACTGTTTTTCATTAACATTATATTGTTACTTGTTATTTGGGTATTAATTTCATTATGTTATTATGCATGTTTTGTCAAATAAATTCTTATTACTATTTTTAGGATATTGTTATATCATTTAGAGAATGTTATTAGTATAATATATATCATATTTATTCATTCAATTCATTAATATAATCATGTATTAATTAATAATATGTAGAAGAATAATATCACACCATAGTGACAGTAAGTCGTACGTACGCACGAGCGACGATATAGTTCCCATAATTGTTGAAAGGTGTTGAGGTGGATTGTGTATATTATCTAAAAATTAGTATTATGTAATAATAATAGTATATATTTATTATTTCCAGTATCATACAAATCCATGTAAGGTGGTGGTAAAAAAACAGATTACAACATAGTGTGGAGATGGTAAGACGTACATTCACATGCACAATGATTTAATTTTATATAAGATAGATAGATTGGGAAATTGGGCTGTTTCAATTTTATAATTACATATAATTAAAAGAGTGATAGTTATTTTATTAATTTTTAATGAAAAAAAATAATTAGTGGGAAGTAGAAGAAGAATGAAATTTGAAAAATATTGTAGTAGAGATTACCTCTTGTTTGATGTGATCCCATTAGATATCCTCTTAGTGGGACAAGAATTGATCTTTTGAGAAGACCATCACCTCTATAATTTAACTACTGATGTTTAGAAGAGAAATGGGAGGGGTTTGGTTGAGCTGGAATGCTTAAAGTAGACTTAAGAGGAGAGGGAGGAGGTGCTCTTTTATAATTGATGTGAAGGGCACATTAGGAAACATAAAAAATGATAATTTATAAAAAAATAAACCCCCCCATAAAATCCTCCTAAATGTCCCAATTAAAAATATTTTATGAGATACGGTCATTATCTCATCAACCAATAGTTTTTAGAAATGTTTTCATATCAATTTAAGAAATATCATTTTAATTAACACTTTTTTATTCTATTAAAATTTAATTTTGGTAATAACATTATAAATATTTAATGATTATAAATGTTTAATTATACGGTGATAATTGACAATAAATAGTTATTTTATGAAAATTTAGATCTTATAATTATATCTTTATATTTTTTAAATATTTTAATAAAATTGTTTTTTATAAATTATCAATAGTGTCAATTTTGATACTATTTATTTATTTTATTTTAAATAAAATCCTCACAAAAGTAAAATTTGAACCAAAATATTTAATAAAATCCTAAAATTTCATAGTCCCCGATAATATTCATGGAGAACATTAATTATTTTATATGATAATTCTTTTAATGTTATTAAAACCATTTATTTTATATTTCTATTCATTAAATAATTTTACATCACTGTTGTGTTGTCATTAATGGTAATTAATTAATCTATAAATATTATAAATAACTTTACATGATGTAAATAATTTTATTAGATTTATAAATACTATTTACTTTCACTGTTTTATGAAATTTATCCCTATATTAAAATTACTAGACTTATAAGATATAATAGAGTGACATGTTGTCACATTATTTTGTATTAATAATAATTACATAATTTTCATAGATAAAACTCCATGAAATGAATCAATTCAAACCATTAGGTTATATAGGTCGACATTTATTCTTCCAATTGAATGTTTTCATGTGGTTGAGTAATTTTATAAAAAAAAATTCCCTCAATTACCTGATTTACCTTTAACCATGGAAATAAAAACAATTACCAACGTAACTATTCATTAGGCCCAAAAATAAAAGTAGCCCATTAACATAATTTGGACCTAATTATTAGAAATATGGAATCCATTTTCCAAAATTAAAAACATATAAGTTATAGTTATTAATTTAATATTAATCCTTTTTCAGAAAAAAATGGGTTTTTGTTTAAATGATAAAACATTGAAAATGATTGAAATGTTTCAACAAATGAATTCAATATAAAATTAATGACAACGACTTATATTGTATTAAAATATAAAAATATATTATATTTATACATTAAAACCATTCAATAATATATTTTAACCAGATATATTATTTCAAAAAAAAGTTGTTTTCAATAAAAAATATGAGTATTTTTACTATTCATCAAAATATGAAAGTCATCAGAAGAATATCAAAAATTTATCCATAGTAAAATATTGTAACCATATTTCAAAGAATAAGTTTATTTTTGAAAATTAAACTTATAAGTATTTCTATAATTTTATTTAAAATTGGTGCGACATCAAGAGGTGGCAAACATCTTTTTTTGAACAAAATACTTTTTTTATATGAAAAATAGAATTTGGTCTTAGATCATGTTCTAGAAAATAAATAAGTTCAATTTTAGTTTTATAAAATTAAAAATGTGGTTAATAATATTAATAATGGTCAGTTTATATCTTGTAATGATATATTAATAATATATCATTGTTTAGTGAAACTCAGTATTGCGTATAATGCATACTATCGAGGATTGTCACTCTTGTGTGTAACGCAATCTATGTCATTGTTGATTCTACTAAAAACATCCTTTGGTGTTGTGTATAATATAATATAAACATAGTTATTTTATACATCGAAGAAAATATATACTAAATGGTGTTTGAAATGAATTATATCAAAAGAACATCTAATTGTGTGTAACACATGCCATGAATTGTGTTACGTATTTTGTAAGCTAATATATTGTTCCATATATCACAATATATTATTGGTGTAGCATAGAAAAAAAGAAAATAAATAAATTAATATTAATATATCTCATAAAATCTTGGACTGTTACACACGTTCATCGGGGGAATCATGAACTCTTTTCACCTTTACATCGAGACAAATGAACATTGATCTCTAATATACTACCCACAATTGTCTTCAAAGTTGATGAGATCAAGACCTCATGACTACCAATTAATTCAATGCATTCCATGGAACTAATAAAATTTTATTATTGTGATTATTATACCAATATTTAAATTATTTTTAAAATCACACATAATTCCTAAATTACATAAATCAATTATAATTCACAGACTCTGAAGCCCTCTTCCCTCAAAATATCTAATATTACATTGATTGAATTTTCTAATAGTACATACAATTATACTTAAATGAAATAAGTTGAGATATATATATACTCCTCAATATATTTCCCCTATAGTTTTATTGTTCCAAATATTACCAATAGTTTCATCAATTTTTCATGTTATATTTTCCTAAAATATACACCATGACCTTCTACAAACTACCTATGTGTAATGGATCACTGTAAACTATTATACATAATAAAATTATCTAAAATTTTGTTATCCTAAATCTTACTCTATTGTCCATTAAGATATCATGTAAATTATATTTTATTCTTAATACATGTGATAACGTCAACCAATAAATAAATCCAATTGTAATGTATTCTTCTTTGTGAAATTTTATATTTTACACTTATTCTTCACATAAGGAATAATATATATTACATGGCCCCTTAATATATCTTATTTTTCAAAATAATCATTTCTCATCATAATATAGATAATTTGATTCATCTTACATCTTCATTCTAATCCACTCTACATAGAACCAACCATCATGTAGAGTGAAATTCATGAATTATTATTCATATATATATATATTAGGCATTACATTGATTTTCCTCTTCTCTATAAGGTCATTTGACTTATTAAAAAATAGATAAAGGCTCTATTTCAATTATTTAATTGATGAAGTCTTAATTTATCTCTAACACTCAATCAAATTTCTAATGGTGAGTTTGGGTGTTATTATTAAATAAGTACACCACATCAAAGAATACAGGACTCACGTTCGGCCTCCCATTCCACTACCTTACTTTAATCCATTCACTTTGATGTACTTGTCTAAAAAATATACTTTACTTTTTAGTTGGTGGTAAATTAGTTACAACATTCTCAAAATGAAACTCATGTTAATTTAACATGAATATACATAATCCTTCAGTGTCACTTGTTGTTATTAGATTCTATTATTCAACATTCCTCAATTATATTACGTTCATTAATTTTTCTGGATTTATTCTCAAAATATATCTTCTCTGTGGTAGCATCAAAATAATATTAATTATGGATTTAATTTTTTGAATGAAACTAACAAGAATACTAATGTAACTTTATTAATGTATCAATCATATTTATCAATATTCATTTGATGTACCATGAACTAAAATGCATGAACACCTCACTTTCAAACTATTATAATGTTCATATTTTTTAGAATATCATAAAAAATACTTCAATATATCCTTCCCAATAATCTTATGATCCCTTGTGATGATTTACACTACAACCGTGTGACTATAAAGAACATTGTAATTGTTTAACATGAACAAATCACATGCCAAAACAATGAAAGTTAAAATTATGAATATGGAACCATTTGAAATAGATTTAATCATCATACATGAGTTTAAATTTTGATTATATTGAAAATTAATAAATTTTATATTTATTTATCACAATAATATAATAGTTAATTGACACTCATTTATTATTGAACATGTTTATCATACTATCTAGATAAAATGACATGACAACACCCCAACCTATGGACCATGCTTTCATTCCACCCTTTATGTTATGATCCATATTTTCTTCCCCATATATTCTTTACCACATAATCTTATACAATCACTATGTGAGATCTTTTCCTTCTTTTAACCCCTAGAGTTGGGTAGCATATTTTTTTAGTAAATTCCACATAACTACTTAAATTTTACAAGTATACCCAATTTTCCACCACTTTCAACCTCCCAAAAGACTATTCTTCTCAATAAATAAATTTTCCTTCCATGAAACACCTTCAGTGTATCCATTCATACCTAACAATAAATTTTACACAAATACGACTCACTAAATCATGGTTACAATAATGATTGTGTAATAATTCTACATTTAATTTTATATGTTAACCAATAAAATCAATAAGAAGTCATCTAGATAGTAAAATTACAAAATAGGTAATATATGACACATTAAATTTAAATTCATTGAGAACATGAAATTATATCTCCCTTGTGATAGAAATAATTTATTTATATTTGTGTCAAACTGGGATATCTCAAAATTATAACTCATTATAGAGAATTTTTTGAAGACTAATTTGGTTTTATAATGACACCATTATAGGATAATAGTTAATAGAAGCTTAAATAAATGTTAAATAATCCCTAAAAATAATGAATTCAAAATATTTCACATCATACACCATGAGATCTGAGAAATGTATGTGACATGCTATCACAAGATAAAATGATAGAAAATTCAAGGACATCTGAAATATCATTCCCAAGGGGTGTCAAGAAACTTATAAGAAAGGGGAGGATCAATATAAAATCGAAAAAAACACCAATTTGTATGATATAAAATAATTTGATTTTCCAATATCAAATAAAGTAAAAAACCGGTAGAAGATACAAAATAATTTACATCTCTTATTATAATACATAATAATCACAATAGTCGAAGAAAGTTGCATCAATGGTGTCCTACCAAAACTATCAACTTGAACCATAATAAGAATATCCTACTCCTATGTATATATTGCTACTAGTTTTCCTTACCAACAATGAATTCCTCCTTGACCTATGCTCAATGATGGAATTCGATCAACCTTGGTAGATTTTATAATTTACCGAATCTAATAATCCGAGTATGGATGTGGATTTTTTCTAATGATCTTATATTTACTACAATAGAAAATTGTTTGATGTTATCCACAATAGTATTAAGAATGACATTACCACACCTAAAAGGTAAATTCACTATTTATATAATAATTTCTCTCGCACAGATCACACTGAATAGAAGGATTACCTGAACTGGGAGATAATGGCACATTTCCATGACTATCCTAAAAAAATTATACATTCCTCTAATCATAATTTTTTCTGACCACTATATTTTGAATCCTATGGAGAGGTAACAATCTAAAAGAACTCAATCCTCCTGTAAGTAATTTCTTCCCTATAATTTATTTCATCACCACAATAGATAATCAATTTCGGTGAATGAATGTCACTTGTTCCTATAATATATACTTAGAGACAAAATCAACGTAGTGTTCCATAGATTCCTTATAACCACCCTTTTACGTAGAAATGTGAATAATACAAATATTGTTGTTTTACGCTCTATTATCAACACAAATAATTAATAATGGTTTACGAACACCATAACCATCTACCATTACAAGTGATATAAATATAACTACGCTAATAAAATATCTCCAAACCCTTTATAGGGGATACCTTAGTAATTTATATGATCAATCATCATGTTCATCCACTTTCATTCGACTTCATCTAGCTATAATCTCACTAGTAAAACAAGATACCGCTCAAGTGTATGAAACCATTTTGATATACAGTTGAGATGATTGATGAATTTATCATCTCTTTTCAACGATTCATCACCCCAAAAAATCATATGTTAGGAGAAATTTAATATATTTTTTGAAAAATGATCATCTATGATCAATAAATATATATCCTTGAATGATTTCCTAAATAATCCATGTGATACCCTCTAAGACATGAAGTTAAAAACTGGGTCATGTTAGCATTTCAAGATCCACTAAATCTAGAACATTCTCATCCACCTATTGCTAATCATAATTAGGTAATAATATTTGTGAAATAATGTATTGAATCGTGAAAATAATATAAATAAATCCTTCTTATGTGAAAAGAATTCAAAGGAGTCGATATGATAACATAATTCTTTGGCAATCCATATATCTCACCCTTTATTTTTCCAAAAAAAAGTTATCATTATTATTCATATTAGAAAATATAATAAAATATTTTAACATGATCTTCATATCATATATGAAAAAATAAAATAATGTTCATGATATAAAATAAAATAATCCCTCCATCATTAGAATTTCTAGGGAAAAGTTAGATATTGGAATAATTTCTAACCCTTATTATCCATCTCATTAAAAATGAATATATGGGAAGAACCCATTTATTTATTATTAATATTTGAGTTATTATGAGTTTTCATCTATATAAAATAGTAATATTATAAATAAAATTATTCAAGCATGAAATATGAAATTATTTTCTACATATGCTAACCTATAAATGTCTTCTATGTTCATGAGACCTTGGGATAGATTACTGCATAGAAGGAATAAGGGATATAATGAAAAAAAACTACCCATATTGACTTAAAATCTACCAAATTGATATTAACTAGTAATAATTATGGGTAAAATTTATAGTCCCAAAAAATGAATCTTCTCACTATTCTCGAACCCCATACTTCAGAAACTATGAACTGTGATCTTCTTAAATTTTAAAATGACAGATTCCTAATCACTCAAAAATTATTGAGTCATATTGCCAATAAAACATTAATAAAACCATCCAATCTCTAGAGTATAGAATTAAAACCTGGGGATTTAGAACCAGCCTTAGGGAGGTGGATATCTAATTAAAATAATTTATCAATATCAATGCCTTTTTTTTTTGATTTTTAGGACCACACATCCTCTAATGTCTCTCAAAATATAGAAAGGTGAAAAAGGTATCACCTATGGAACCAAATAAATATATATAATTAATCAAAGGACTTATATATACATTTATATACACAAAAAGGGATTATAAACCCAAAATTTTTGTCAATTATAGATTTTATTGAATAAATAAACACATACATGAATTTATAGTATAGAAACTAGATTATATTGACTCTAAAGAAACCCCTTAAGTGAGTGTTTCCTTTCAAAGAGAAGTACGAAATGACATGTATTAATACCAATGATTAACCTAATAAATTATAAAAATGGTTTCACTAGACCTCCATGATTCCACATCAAACAAGAACCTATATATGATAATTATACCTTTCTTCAAATTACGATCCAAAGTAATTTCACATATCAAACATGGAATTTTTAGAGTGTGAGTAAAATATGAATAGTATGTGTTCACCATGAATCCTCTTACAAACTATCATAAACAAAAATGTATTAAAAAGGTCTAAATATAATGAATTTAATAAATATATAATGAGAGAATAATATTTATATTTCCAAAAAATAACACCCTATAATGGAGTATCAATAACTATTATATCTTATAAGAGCCTCAACACGGTGACTAAGAATGGGGGTCTAGGAAATATTATAGATTTCCCACCAAATGAAAATAGATAATCTAGAGTGTTATACTAATTCCATAGATGGATATGAATTTAATTTACTTGATTCAAGGAAGTCATATAACGCATACCTTTGGGATTTGGTATAGGGTATAAATGAAACGAGTCACTACTATCTCATGTTATATCACAAACTAGTCCATAAATACATGGTATAGATAGAGAAAACACACTATAATATAAGATACCCATATTAAATTTTTTTTATATGATGTTATTATATTCACATATAGTATTTTATTAAATGTAGACCAATCCTATTAAATTTTTTTTCTTGTTGAGATAGTTTCCAAAACATTGTGGAAAACATATATACAGATAAAAAACACTCTGATAATTCCAATCAGATGATGTAGAACAAGATAGAAATGAAAATAATGGAATCATTTTAGATATTTCAAGCTCGGTACGGTCAAAAATCAATTGTAATACCACATTATTTTTAAATAAGAACTTTCTTTTTGATAGTATATGTGACATGCAACACCAAGCTTAGAAGATAATATAACTCCTGAAGACATTATGATATAATCAATTTTAAATAAATTTATACTAATAAATAGAATTCATTATATTAAATGGTTATTTTATATTTCATTACACACAACATTATGTTTATCATATGTTAGACGCAACACTAAATTTATCATGCATTACACACAACACTGAGTTCAATCAAAATTTGAAATATAAATAAAATATGATTATTTAAAATAATTATTATAACCAATATGTTAAATTATAGGGTATTAATATTACTAAATAAATTATTAAAAATATGGTTATCTATTTATTATTAATAAAATAATAATTATTTATAAGAAAATAAAATGTTTTCTGAAAATAAATATTTTTTTAAAAAACTAATTTGTGGTGCTCTGCAACATAATTTAAAACTAATTTCTACCATTTTATTAAAATTTATATGAGAAATTAAATCCATTTTTTAGGAATATAAAATTTATGTTTTGTTCATTTTTTGACATTTCTTTGAATAGTATCATTTTTTGATTAAAAGTGAAAAATCCCAGATTTTAATTGAAAAATGCATTTTAATTTAAGTAATTGTCAATGATAAATTATATGTTCTTTATATAATAAAATATTTTCAATTTAATATAAATTAATACAATTTAGTAAAATTTATTCATTTCCATGTTTGATTTAGAAAAAAAAATTTGTAATTGTTTAATTATTTTCACATTAAAAACCTTGTTTCTTGTCCCATATGCGGGATTGATTTAAAATGTAATATTTACACATATGTTAATTGATTATGTAAAATCTGATTTCAAATTTAGAATCCTAATTAACTTATATTTTTCATAAATTCATGTTTATTTTTGAAAAAAATTAATAGTGAATTTTGTAAAAATTAATTACCATGGTTTAGTTAAAGCTGATTTTACAGGATATTAAACTAAAAAGATAAGTTTTAAAATGGCCTATAATCATGTAAAACAAGTATTTTTGTGATATAACTATACTATTTCACCTAAAATGATATATAAGGGACACTATTAGACAATTTTGATATATTAAATAAATTTGATCACTCAATTATTTTCAAAAATTCTAAGTGTGTCCTCTGACCCACTTAATAATGCCCACCCCCTCTCCTCTCTTCTTCACACATTCAAACCATGTTTCATCATAAAATATCTACGAAAATCACAAACCCAATTCCCTCCTATCATTTTAAAATCCATATTTCATCCAAAAATACATTTTAAGATGGATTTAGTTCAAATCCTAGAATGATACCCGAAGAAGAAGTAAGGTTCTTCAATAAGAATGTTTATTCTATTTATTTCACCACCTCCTTCAATTGTTATTAAAACACAATTATATAATAACCAAAATATCTTAAATATACTTTTATTTTTTTATAATAAGTTCATTATCAAGAAAAATATTCACTTACAACAAAAGTGTTACTGAATCATCATTCAAGTGTATGACAACCTATAGGATCGTGACCAAATTTCATTCGATCTTCCATTACAACATGTCTTGGTTGGTTTTTATTATAAATATATTTAAATAAATATATATTTGTTATATAAATATTTTTTTATTCAATAAATATGTAATTTATTTTCAATTTCTATGGGATACGATAATGTTTCTCGAGCATATGATGTACTACTGCCTCATAAAGATATGTGAAATTTATTTCACGAACACATTACATAGACTATAAGAAGGTTAAATTTAATTAATATATGTGATCCAAATTCCATAATTATTATAATAATTACATATTTATCATTATCTAAATTATATATATATATATATCACTTTCTCTCTTAAATTGTCTCTTACCTATATATGATAACATCATTCATGTACATATAGACTACCACTTCCACAAAGCGATTAGACTGTCTTTTCATCACCACACCACATGGATGATATATATAATAACCTTTAAGAAAATAATAAGGTATATAATATATTTTAATTATTTTGTAATTCGAAAACAATACTTACCTCCTTTCCATATTTTTCACTGAAAAATTAAAACATTATTCATGCGTACATGCGACCTACCATCTCCATAATCGCAATGTACATACTTCTTCATAAACATGTATAATGGTTTATTTTAAAAGTATAATTGATTTAAAAAGTTAATAATTATTTCATGATTACAATTATATAGACGATATAACTATATAATATGTGTATGAACTGGTTTATTATGGATGAAACATGCATGAGAAAACAAGGATATTAAAACCTAAAACAATGAAAATAATGAAACAATATTAAAGAATCAGTAATAAGTTATTATAAAAGGATAAAATATGATGTTATAAATGTTCATATGGTATTATTTTATTTTATTAACATGTTTAAAACCAATATACATAAGTTAAAATAACATTTAATCAAAAGGAATAGTTAGGTAAGAGATTTCGTAACTCAATTTCAATTCATTGGGATGTTCATATTCATTATAGATTATTTTATCCTAAGAATGTGTGTATAATTAGTTTTAATAGAATTTTGATATATTTACACTTCTAATATTTTTATTTTCTATTAGAACATATAATCGATTCATTGAAATATTCTCACCTCATCATTATAATCATCATGATGGTTTATTTCACAATCTCATTCTAATCGATATTGATTTCTAATCAATTTCAGTTGAAGGAAATTATTTGACAATTTCCTATTAAATACATTTTATTCTAATATCCCTTGATTATTCAAGATATTTTAATGTAATATTAACATTTTATCACATTATTTTATTTAAGGTAAGTGTGTAATTATTTTTATAAAATTCGACATCATTTCAAAATTTGTTCAGAAATCTCTTTTCTTCCAAAACAATATTCTCTTAAAAAATAAACAATAATTACTAAATTTTTTAACTGATTTGTAGAAGTTATTTTTTCACATTTTTATTCATTAAATAATAATATGGGATATAATTTCATTTTCAAAAATGAACATTTTTCTTTTACTCGAAATGTTAAAGGAATCATCTTTTAATTTTCATAACAAGATACATTCTTCACATTTTTATAGTGAAAATGGTGTTTTTTTAACTGGGATTACATGAATGGAATTACCCACCATCATGACCATAATTTATTAAAATCAATCTTCTTGTTTTTTGGTTATTTTTTAAAGAAATTATTTTTGAAGTGGTTTTCAAGGAAAATGATATTCTATGAAAATTATTATCAAAATATTTTATGTTAAAAAATGTGATTTGAAAATTAAAATGAGATAAAAAAATTTCTTAATAAAATTTACATGTTATTTCTATTTATCATTGACATCAACCCTTTGTCATACATGTTTTCCATTGGGTACATGTTTTATTGATATCATATGTATCCATTTTTTGTATAGTTAATGAACATTTTGACAATGGTTGTGAAAATTTGATACCATTAAACATATCACACTAGATGGTTTATGGTTATGTTTATTGATTGTGAAAGTATGAAAATTTAAAATTATAGTTATAAATCTGAATTTTTATGTGGATTCTGTTTCTCCCATTCATATGAAGAATACAAAAAATATAGTATGTGACATGTGGGGAACAGTTAATGGTAGCCCTTCATTATAATCACATGTCTCATGAGACAAATTAGGTTTCCAAATCAAATGAGTTTAAACCCCTATATTTTTTTATATTGAGGATAGATAATTATAGTAACTGTATTGAGGATAAATTTTGATAGTTTAGACATTTTGAATTATTCATTCCACTATTTTGTATTTAGTTATTTATATTTTATGTGATTATTTAATTTGATAGAATATACATTTTTATGTTATCAAGTTCATATGATTATATATATATTATTACATTATTTTCATTTATTCATTCCATATTATACTTGAATCATTGAATATGATTTACAATTCTTAGTTATATACCATTCCATATTGATTATTCTTTTTGATTCGTGATAGATTTTTATTTACATAACCTTAACTGATTATTTGATATCACCCTTATTTTATATCATTTCACAAGGAACCCCAGAAAATTACTAGGTTTGATATGAAATGGTATTGTAGAACTAATAATTCTATTATTAAAAAAAATTACATTTTGGTTTATGGTTTCAAATGTAATGTAAGACTTAAGTATGTATCTAGATTGAAAATACTACTAAACTGGTAGATCCTTTGGGATTTCATTCCATGTATCTTATGAAAATGTAATAAAATTCGCACTAGCTCTGGGAGACTCGGTTCAATATTTATTGTTGGTATCAAATAGGTTTTGTCAAAACCATGAAAATATTATTTAGGATAAATATAGATTAAAGATCATAACATTATGATAAATTATTCGGATAAATTTTTAAGAATATCCTAACATTTTGTAAAGGTAATTATTATGTTGGTTTTCCTTGAAAAAAGAACATTTCGAGATACTACATATAAACGTGGTTCCGATATATATGTACATATGGGTAATAACTCTGAAATGGGTGCATTGGACATGAACTGATCAACACCTGGTGCAATAAAATAGGCCTTAATACAAACCTAGTTTGGAACTTAAATGAGATATGCTATGGAAGATTCAAATTATAATAAAAACCGATATTAAGGGTTTCAGAAGTAGTTATCCTCATCAAGACATTGTTTATGGTAATGATATTATCTATGGATAAATTTTCCAATTTCTTTTATGTATTTTAGAAGATTTTTTATTATACATTATGTTTCATTAAGATGGGATATAATCATGTGTATTCATTCATTTATAAATGGTTCGTAGAATAAATGTTTGGAACTTCATCAATTTACGTAATCAGAAATGTAAAAATGATCGTTTATTTAATGTATTAAGACAAAATTTTAAGGGAAATAGAGTCCTATATTTTTTTATAAATTGAGATCATATTATTAAGTTCTAAAAACTTATATAAATAATTTTATAGGTATTATTACTTCTAAGGGAAGCTTGTGATGAATATGAAAGCTGGGAAAAGGATAGTTAAATAAATGAATTGAAAGTAAGATTTTCCCAAATGTGAAAATTGTGGAATAAAACACCCAAGTAATTTAATAAAATGAACGTGGGTTTTCTACAAGTGTGGAGACAAACGTTACAATTATAATGATTTAAATAGTTATAAAAAATATTACAATATAAAGTACATAATGTGTAAGGATATGATTCACTACAAAAAAAATATCTGAGGTGTTAAGGGAATATATATTAATAGATGTTAATGGATCATGTACATGATTGTGATATTACCACAGAAAACAAGGAATTATGATTTTTCATTCATTTTTATTCATGAATTATATGATTATATTATATTATAAATGGTATCCTTATTATAAGAATTTTGAAATGTATTAGGATTACACTGCAGTAATTTTTCAATTCTGATTTGAAAGCGTATGTTGAATGATTCCAAGAAAAGTTATTCAGTGGAATGTTTGACATTTTTTAAAACATGTGATTGATTTAAATATATCCCCTAATTTCATTATAATGGTGATATAATGGTGTTGGGATAAAGAGATGATTTATATGGATAAATAAAATTTGATAGTGAATAATACCTTGGAACTGATTAATGATTTTTTGAAAAGTGGTTTATACTATCATTAATAGAGTTTAAAAAATATTTAAAATTAAGTAATATTTTAAATAATCTATGTTTAACTTAATTAATAAGAAATAATTCATTTTTTAAATATGATTTTATGGTAATTCGTGTTATTATAATTTTTTAAGACAATAAATGATGAAGGTATTGACATGTCTGTAATGTGATGATTAAGATTCACATTTTATTCATAATATATTAATGGTAAGTTCATTTTTTGGAATTAAGTTACCTTATTTGTAATTATTTGGATCCTAAAATTTTTAAGAGTCATATGTATTTTAATTTAGGAAATGGTTTAAGATTAAATTTGTTCAAGGCTTAGAGATTAATGTATTAATTCACTATAGAAACATTCATGCATATTAGATAACTTCATCAGATCATTTTTTATAGTAATAACTAGAGATGAAAGGAATGAATTATATTTCTATTACTAATTTTATGTCACTTTATATGTGAATTTAGTGCTTCAGGCATTTAAAATTCATTATTTGATATCCATTTCTACGAGAATGTCAAGAATTTGAAATTTATCATACTGAACCCAAAGGATGAAATTGTGATTATGTGGTACGAACATATCAAGACAGTACATGTCAATATCTTATAACAATGTAAAATAATTCCTCAATATTATGAAAAGGATCTTAAAACAAAGTTTTTATCCAATTACATTCATATATGATAAATAGGATGGTTTTTTAAATACATAATGATTTATGGTTTTACAGCCCCTAACATTATATTGGTCATTAAATTTATTATTATCAATTACCTCAATCATTATCAATAATTATTTAATCTTTTATTACATTACATATCTTGAGTTTCCATTAATTTTCTTCTACTTATAAACCTGGTTATGTGTTATTCAATATACCCTTGGTACTTTCTTATCTCTCTCATTAAAAGGATATTTTTATTAACCTATTTAATTATTTAATATTTCAATCAACCTTATTTCCAAATACCAAACATTTTACTACTATTATCAAGTTTATATTGTTACGATGATATTCATTTATAATGGGATAATGTAACTCTGATAGATTAGAATATAAGAACATTGTATTTGATATCATATTCAACATGGAACACTAATATTAGAAGAAAATATTACATCCCAATAATCTATGGTATATATATTTTTAAATAAATTCATTGTCTTAAATATATTTCATTAAAAACAACTATTATTTTAGCATTCATTACATGAAACACCAATTTTGGCTTGCATTACAATCAACATTTATTTTTTCTTATATTACACATAACACTGAGTTTATACAAAATGTGAAATATTATTAAATTAATATTGTTCAATATGATACATATATATTAAACATAAAATTCAGTGTATGAACAGTAATTAATAAATTATGAAAAATATGGTTTTGATTTATTTTTAACAGAATAAGTATCATTTAAAATAATATATTTCGAAAAAATGTTTTCTTTCTTATATACATAATTTTTATAATTTTCATATATAATTAAAAACAAAATTTTAACAATATTATAAAAATTTTATTAAAAATTTGATTTTATTTGTTAAATCATAATATCCAAATTTTTATAGGGTGAATTTATGATATTTTACATAAAAATCTCATTTTTAATGAATATTGAAAAATACCAAATTTTAATTGCAAACATCTTTTTTGTTTAAATGGGTTATGTTATTAAATTGTTTTCAATTAAATTTAAAGAAAAACTAATACAATATTATATCAATTTATCTATTTTACGCCATTTTAATTTTTTCATATTGAATTTAGATAAGAAATCTTTGTAAACATTTTAACATTTTATCTTTTATACCCTACTTTATTGTCAAGTCTGCAGGATTAATTTTAAAATAAAATTTCCCTTCTATAGGAGTAAAATTTAAAAAAATTTATTCCATATATGGAATCAAAATACATTACAATGAATAATTAGGATAAATTTATTTTATGAAAAAATGAATACTGAATTATGTAAATATTAATTACTACAGTTAATGTAAAAATTGGTTAACTACGGGGTTAAACTAAACAAGATAAGTGTAAATATTACCTATAAACTCGAATAAAAACAATTAAAGGGAAATATTTAGAACATTAAACCTATATTTTTATATAATCGTTGATTCTGTACACATTCTACAAATGATAAATGAGTGATCTCCCAATTCCATAAAAAAATACCTTGTGTTTCCTCTCACCCACTTATAAAAGGCCACCCCTCTCCTAAACTCTTCCAAAAATAACAACATTTTGTATCGACCCATACCTACCAATGTAACATACATTATTTCCTCTACTCAAATTATATGCCTTGTTTTTTGTTTAAATCCAACATAGGATGGATTTAGTGAAAACTGAATAAGGATATCCAAAGAAGTGGTAATGTTCTTCAATGAGAGAAATTATTATTTTTCTTTCTTCACCGCCATTAGTTATTATTAAATCATTATGAAATAATATACATTGAATATTCCATATAATTTGAGTTTTTTAGTTTATTAATTACCTTAAATGATCTATACTTGCATAAATTTTTCTATGAAATCATTGTTTGTCGGTGCAGTAGACTACTGCTTCACGAACTGATGCCATTTTCTCTTTCATTACCATTATTCATGGTTTACTATGATGATGAAAATAATGTATATATATATTATTAATAAAATATTTATACCCCTGTATTCATTATAATATATATATATTATTTCCATTCCTTAGAGGATGTGATATTGTCACTCGTGTGTGTGGTGGGCTACCACCTCACAAAGCGATGGGATTTGTATTTCACTATTTCAATTCATGGAATGTAATATGAAAAAGACACCTATTTTATGACTTATACATAAAATAATTATGATATCCATGTAATAATAATATTTTTTTATTATAATTTATATACCATTTTATCTTACAATTTCACTCACATAAAGATGATAACATCATTTATGTAAAAGTGGATTACCTCCATTATAAAGCGATGGGACTCTCTTTTCATAACCACACCACAAGGATGTTATATATAATTTTTTTTAACAAAATAATATTTCATTTATTTTATTATGATCATTATAAATATTAAATAATAGATACTTTCTTTCCTTACTGAATATTTATTAATGGAAACGTTATGCATGTGTATGCACGACCTACCATCACTGTGATCATAATGCACTTCTTTTATAATAACACTATTTTGTAATTTATATTAAATGTATAATTTATATAGAAATGTGATCATATTTTCATGATAATTATTATGGATATGCTATAACAATAATATATGTGTATGGAACATATTTTTCATGGAAAAATACACATGAGAATAAATTAAAATCAATAACTGAAACAATGAACGAAATGATAGATATTTGATAAATGAGTAATGATATTTTATAAAAGATAATATATGACAATATAATTATTAATATCGTTATTTTTAATGTAATTAAATGATTAAACCCACTATACACGAGGTTAAATAATGTTAAATAAAAATGAAGTGTGAGGAATTGGATTTCATTATTCCATTCTATTTCAATGGGTCAATATTCTACTTCATTAATTATGAATTTATATGATTATGCACATAATAATATTTCATTACCTTATTCTATATTTAAGCATATATTTGGTTGCATTATAGTTTAATCACAATTTAAATTCATTTATTAATTATCACATCAATGTTATTATCAATGTGAAGGTTTATTTTACATTCACATTCTAATCGAGAGTAATTACTCTCAAATTTAATTTGTTCGAAATTATTTGAACATTTATAAATAAAACCATTTAATTTTATTATCCTCAAATTATTCCAGATATATTCATGTAAAATTAAAAATGTATTATTTCCTAATTACATTTATTCGAAAAATAATTTTAAGAAAAGAAATCTTTATTTCTATATTCGGAATGAAATTTATTTTCATCCAAATTCATTATTTTTAAAAATATTTTAGAAATATTTGAAAACATTTTAAAATTATATATTAGTTTAATTTTAACTAATTTTTACTCTTTGAAAAATGTTTTCAATGTAATATTATTTGATTTTAAAACTAATACATGATTGGATTTTAACCAATTCGTTAAATGAATATTCATGTCATTTTTATAATAAGGAACATTATTATCATTTTTAATGTAAAAAAGGGGTATTATTTTTAACTTGAACGACATATATGGAATTAACCTCCATCATGACCAAAAATTATTTAATGCTTCATTAAAATGATTAAGATGGTATTTTTAATTAAATTTATTCCAAAATTGACATTCAATTGAAATGATTTTCAATATATTTTATTTATTAATAAGTGATTTAAAAATTAAAAATATTAACAAGAAGTTTTTATTGAAATTTTACTATTAAATATTTTCATAAATAACAAAAATAGTTTATTTTAGTTATGATATATTGGCACATGTTATATTTCATTAGATAGTTTCTAATCTATTTTACCATGGATGTGCTATTTTGATACCATTTATTATATTAGACTCGATGTTTTATTTGTATGTTTATTGATTGAGGAATGTATTCACATTTTATATAATAGTTAAAAAAATATTAATTTTTTATGTTTTTTTGGTTTTTCACATTTATATGTAGAATACAACAAACATTGTATGTGACGTTTGGGGCCTGGTTAATGATTTCCCCATGATGTATCGACAAGTTTCACGAGACAAATTAGTTAGCCAAAATAGATGGGTTTCTTCTCACATATTTAGACTCCCTTGAAGACAGATATTAACAGTAAGCATCGTTAGGATAAATATTGATTGTACTCAAATCTATTATTATGCATTCCATCAACATGAATTCAATTTTTGATATTCCATGTGATTATTTTTTTGTTATGAAATCCATTATTTTGATTTCATTTCCATGTGATTATTTATATGAAATTACATAATAATTATTTAATCCTAACTCATTATGATTATTTTATTGATTAAGTGTAATTATTTTAAAATACATTCCTTTCTATGTTTATTATTCTTAGTGATTCAGGATAGCTTCTTTTTTACTTAACCCGTACTGTGAATTTGAGCTCACCCTTATTCTTTATTTCCTTAGGAACCCATGAATTGTAAAATACATGATATACAATGATATTCTAGAAGGAATACTATTATTATTGGAAAAACCATGTTTTAATTTGTGTTTCAAAAGGCAATGTATGACTCAAGAATGTATTATGTTTACAAACACCACTAAACTATTTAGTCTTTTAGGATTTGATTCTGATTATAATATGAAAAACTGATATTAAAGATAGTATAATTAGACTACCATGGATGGGGAATTAATTCATCTCTCAATAAATATGTAAAACACTATTTTTTTAAGAAAAATGATTCTTTGTTATTAGCCCAAATAATTTTTTTTTATTTTTATGCCATTGAATTAATTAAAAAATAATAAATCTAATGATATAACACATGGATTGTCAAAATATAAAAAATAATTATAAATTAGTATGCAGTTCAAGAGAATTGAAACTATGGGATTCCATGTTTTATTAATTTAAAACATCCCATATATTTTTTCGCACTAAATAAAAATATTTCAAACCCAAATATTTGATTGTATAAGAGGTGGAAGATGATCTCTTATGCATTAGTTTGTAAATAATGTTCCGTCTTGAGTATAGAATAATAATAATTCACTACTATTATTTTTGGTAAATGTGGAAATATATGAGAATTTGGGATTGATAGAATATTGACAGGAAACAAGAAATTGAGAAGGAAAACCGAGTCATTACCGTATGATTCCCAAAGCAAAGAATTCGTATCCACCACATCGAAAAATATTGAATAGGTTGGAATATTTTTATATACCTAATTATTTATAGACAATGTATTCACTTAATGATATAAAAATCAATGAAAATAAAAGAAATTAAGGAAATTTAATACCTTAAATCATCATAGAGGGACTTCCACTACAATCATGATCTCTCTATATCAATACATGAATATGGAAATCAAAATATGTGGTAACTAAAAAAGGAGAGTCTGAAAAGTGATGGAATTAGGATGAGATAGATAAAAAATTAAACGAAATAAAATTTGGGTTTTATAATATTATATTAAAATTCCCACAAATCCTTTTGTTAATGGAATGTTTTCTAGAAAGATATCTAGAACCCTCTATAAATAATCAAACACATGTTATCACAAAACAGGGGGCATGTGAACTTTTGAACCACACTGTGAACTAGATATATAACCACTAGATACATGGTGGTACCCAACCCCTATGGGGACTTTATATTTTCTTATTATCCTAATAAAATATTCCACACACCTCATTTACCCCCCATAACTATAAATGTACACATGAAAAGAGATTTTAATACTATAATTAATGTGTGTGTCATTATTTTAGTAGTTGAGAACGTTACACCAATGAAAATACATGAGACAATTTAATAATTCAAAATTTTTAATATTCAAAATGACATTTACTGTCCATAATATATTTATAAATATACAATTCATTAATGTACATAATTATATGAAGTATATATTGAATAACTAAAAAGTATTCAATTTAATTAAATTGGAATCCAGTGTTTTCTTCTAAATAAGTGTCTATGGATCCAAATAATACCCTCAATATTATTATAGTGGGGTGGATTTATTATTATATATATTCTATATCATGATAGGTGTTATTGAAATAAACATATTTTCAAAGATTACATGTTAATAAAATTTTGACAATCTTCTCTATTTAGATGAATAAATTTTTCATGGAAGAAAAACAAAAACCATTGAGTTGTATTTAGACATGATGGGGTTATAATTTTATATTTATATGAATGAAAAAATCATAAAATTTCATCAATTATAACTAATTCAATTATTTGATAATATTTATGTCTCTCAAATTGAATTTTCTAATGAATTTATAAAAAAAAATCATGTTGGATAGTAAACTAATTTATGTTTGGCATGTATTGTCTTAACAATACTCTACACGTAGTATTGATTTCGATTCACACAAATACCACATTTTTTTAAAATTATCACATTTTAAGAGTATTTATAGAAAATGTTTTTCATTGTAATTCTTATTTTGGAATAATATTCACATATTTATTCGTGAAAAATATTCGTTAAATTGCTCGGAATGCTCGTAAGTGTATTCTGGAAAAACTATTCATTGTTTGTCATTGTTTGGAATCATTGTTCATTTTCATAGTAAAGAACGTAACATAAGGGGTATACCCTATGTTTTTATTAATTATTATGGTAACGAATCACCATATATGGTTTATCAACCTTACATTGGAAGAAACATATGGATAACGAACACAATGTTGGAATGAAACCATATGTTTGTCAAGGAGACAAAATATGGTTAAAACCCCTATGTATGTATGGAACCTTACATTTGAGAAAAAATCATAGGGATAATCAACCTTAATTTTGTGATAAACCATATGTTTTCAACCTATCATTTTGACAATGAATGATACGTAGTTGAACACTATGTTTGGTATTTTTTTCTGCGAAGGAGCCCTATGATTGACTTTTCATCACCGATGATTTGAATTTATGATTTTATTAGAGTTTTGGGATAGGTTTTTTTGGAATATCAAGCTTATTTAAAGCCTGATTTTACCTAATTCAATGATTGTTATAATATCATTACAGGATATTATTCAATGGTTATTTTCTCTCCTATTAATAAGCTAAATTTTGACTACTCTGGGCTGTATTTTTTAATTTGAATTATCTCAATTTATTGGGTGTATTTTGTGGATCTAAAATAATTTTATGAGATATATCATTATATATATCATCTTACGTGAGATTTTTATATCTTTGTCACCTGTTTTGATAATTATTATTGTTCGAGTTTTCTTGTGAAAATTTTTTTACAGTGCTACAACGATCGAGCATCTCAGAAATGAGGACTATATTTGGGAGATATACAGGTTGAGTCCTGGAATCATGATGCCCTGTTTTTGTTATTGTTCATTAAATCGAAGATATTTTGTGAAACAGAATCTCTTCAGGCTTATTTCAAATTTTATTATTCTTATGAAGTCAAATATTCATCTTATATTATTTGTGTGTTGCTGCAACTGTAAAGTTTAAACTATTTTATGAAATCAATATCTATTGATTCTTTTGAGTATCAGTTTCTCGGTTTTATTCATGGTGGAGTTTCATCTTCTCATGATATGTTGTGGATATTTCGATTCTTTGTAAATGAACTAAAAGGGATCTGTTTTTAAGACATATTTGTAATGGTGACAACTGTCTACACTCAATTGTGGATCATTATTATGAGAAGAGGACATGACTATTAAAATTCACTGAGAACACCTAGAGGGTGATTAGAAGAGTGGACTAGGGGGTCTTTGTTCCCCAATCAACTATAAATAGTCATGTTCTATTTCTATGATTTCTTCCCCTACTTATTATTTCATAAAGAAACACCACCCAATCATCTCTTAATATTGAGAGACAGAATTGTGAAAATTTTAATAGGATACAATTTACCCTCACCCATATTGTTTCATCATCATAGTCATTCTGACCTAACATATGGTATCATAGGTTGGGCTCAACAGATTTTCTCTAGTCCAAAAAACCGGAGTTAATGATTTACATGAAGATCAATGGAGAATATAAAAGAAGGAATGTCAACGGTTTATGCTCCATATTTCAATGGTTAGAACTATGGATGCTGGAAATCATTTATGATAACCTATTTGAAAGATATTGGATTTGAAGTGTACTCAAAGATGGTTATTCCTTACAAAATCCCTAGAAACCCTAAATCCTGGACTACTTCTATATAGGCTGGGTATGACATAAATTCTAAATCTATGACCTCTATCATCTATGGAATTAGACTATACAAATTCAACTATGTATCACCATGCCCTGTAACTTATAAACTGTCGTAGACAATTGCAGATTATTATGAAGGTACAAAAAACATATGAAAAGTGATGTAAGAAACAAAAAAAATGGAAATTTGATACATTCATAATGTTTTAAGGAGAAACTATTACAAAAATAAATGTAAGGATCACAAAAATAAAAAACAAAATTGCATCCGTAGGTGAACCTATCAAACAAGATGATAAAACGTTGAATGTTTTGAGAGTACTACCTAATAAGTTGAATAGAATTTTAGCTGCAATTTTCCAATCAACACCTATCAGGAATCGAATAATTATTGAATTTATTGGAACTCTAATGATGTATGAATATTAAATGTAATATGAATTTGAAGATCACAAAGTACTATTGAAAAAGTATAACACTTATTTAAATGTTAAATATCTAAAATAGAACAGAAAAATGAAACAAGATGTTCGAGAGCAATGAAATTAAGACTCAATTAATTCTGAAATCGAGCTTGCTCAATTCGCCAAAATAATTAGTATGTTTTACCAGATGAAAATATGATTCATAAAACCCTTCAAACCGGATGAAAAAGAGTCAATGTAAGTTATATTCTAAAAATGAAAAATATAAGGTTATATAATAACTATTGTCCTCTATTATAAAGTAAAAATTGAACAATAGAAAAGAAGTTTTAGAAAAATGATGATTATTAAATCAAAGGCAAAAGAGTTGTGAAGGATACTTGGAGTGTTGCTAAAGAATCCCGCATCTCATCAATATCTGATTCAAGGAATAAGAAATCGAATCTAAAATATAATATGTTCTTTATGGATGAATAAGATATTGTACAATCCTACTATTCATCTGATTATGATTCTGGTTACTCAAATGCTAAAATTACTACCTACTGTAATCTGTTAAATGAAATATATGAATCCTTATTGAAGAAATAAATAAATGTAATGATTATTCATATTTCTATTTTAAGAGGAAATTATAATTTACTTAAAAATAAGAAAGAGTTAGTTGAGAAATTCGTCACATCTACTACAAACTGTACAAACATGAAAATAATATTAAAATACTACAGGATGAAGTACAAACTTATAAAAGTGCTCTTCTTATGGTTTTAAAAGGAGAAATCATGGTTATGAAATTCTTGGAAAAATTTCATTAAAAAGGAAATATTTTCTATCGGTAGTAAGGGGGGAAATCCAAACTATATAAGAATTATTATGTTCCCAATTCAAAAACCATTAACTGTCACTTTTGTGAAACAGAAGGACATATAACAAAAAATTATTATTTGATAAATCCTAAAATATGTGAAATTAAATGAGTTTTTATTAAAAAGAGTTTATCTGAATCAAATGACATAAATCATGGAAAAATAATGTATAATTGGATTCCAAAATCCTTGTTAGATAACACTTCTAGACCCAAAAAGATAGGGGTACCAATTTTTTTGATTAAATAGTCTTTGTAGGTTACTGGTCACATAAAAGGAAAAGATATATATTATATGAACTATCACTGATCCAGATTCAATAGGGGAAATCCATCAAACATCATTACATTGATGCATATTGATAGAGGTCTAGTCACGTTTGGTGACAATGCCAAAGGGAAGATAATTGGACATGGAATAGTAAAATATCAAAACACTATCTCAATCAATAATGTATTATATGTGTAAGGATTGAAGCATAACCTAATAAGTATCTCACAACTTTGTATTGATGGATACTATGTTTATTTTCTTAAAAATTAATTTTTTGTATTTAAATATCATTTTCATAAATATATAGCACCCATAACACATAATGTCTACACCTTGGTCCTAAATTCATTGTGTAAACGGAATGTGATTTTTTAACTACTAAGATAAATGAATCATGGATTTGGCATAGAAGACATAGTAATTATAATATTTATGATTTAAATATATTATCTAAGAAAAAATTAGTTTTATATTTACATAGACTCATGTTTCATATTGATTGATTCTGTGATGAATGCCTGATTGGAAAACAACACAAATCTTCCATCAAATCTATTAAAAAAATTACTACATAAAATCCCCTTTAACATATCCAAATGGAATTATTTGGACCATGTAGAGTATAATGTTTGACTGTAAAATTATATATGTTTGTTTTAGTTAATGATTATTCTATATTATCATGGGTCTATATTCTAAAACTAAGAAATGATGCTTTTACTATTTTTGGAAGTTATGGAAAAAAATTCAAAATGAAACTGGTTTTACAATAATCTCATTAAGAAGTGATCATAGTGGAGATTTCTAGAATCAATAATTCAATTCCTTTTTTTTTTGAAATTTGTGTACTAAACACACCTTCTCATCACCATGAACACCCCAACAAAATGGAATTGTTGATAGAAGGAATAGAACTATTCAAGAAATGACTAAGTATATGCTAAATGAATACAGTCTTCCAACCTATTTGTTGGAAGAATCTGTAAGAACGACCTATTATATAATGAATATAGTTTTAATTCAGCCTATTTTCAAAAATACAGCTTATGAACATTATAATAATAGAAATACTAAGGTAATTTAATTTAATGTTTTTGAATGCAAGATGTATAACCTGAACACCAAGGATAATATTGGTAAGTTCGATCAAAAATCTAATGAAGGAATATTATTAAGATATTATGCATATTCTAAATATTATAGATTATTTATTAAAATGTAAAAGATTATGGTAGAATTAATTCATGTGATGTTTGATGAAACTGGCCCTTTTAAAAAAGGGAAATATCAAACTGATGAATCTGCTGACTCAACTAAAAAAATCTGACTTGAAAACCTGAATATTGATTTTGAAAATAAAATTAAGTCCTCTCTAGAATAACATGATACTGATGAACATAAATGTGTTCTATCTAGACATTCTAGTACCCTAAAGAATCACTATTTAGAAACTCTTATAGCAGACGTAGACATATGAATAAGGACTAAAAGAAATATAGGAAACATAGTTGAATTATCTGCCTTTATATTACAACATGATCCTAAATCTTTTGAAAAATATATAGAATATAAATGTTGGATATTAGCAATGAAAGATGAATTAAACAAGTTTAAAATAAATAATGTTTGGGAATTAGATGAATGGACATCAAAATAGCCATTTATAGGAAAAAATGAGTCTTTAAAAAAATAAACAAGATGATCAAGGGACTATAACTAGAAACAAACTAGGTTTGTCTCTAAAGGATACAATCAAGAATAAGGTATATATTATGATGTATGTTTTCCATCATAGCTATATTAGAAGGTATTAGAAAAAAAATTTCACGTATTCTACTCATATGAATTTTAAATTATATCATATGGATGTCAATTATTCCTTTTTAAATGGTTATTTAATGGTGGAATTTTATGGTGAACAACTCATTGTTTTGAAAATTATCAAAAACCATATTATATTTTCAAACTTATTAAGGCTCTATATGGACATAAACAATAATCTAGAGATTTCAATAAATTATTATGTTATTTTCTTTGGAAAAATGGTTTTACTATTAGTTAGGTAGATTCAACCCTATTTTAGAAACTAGTTTTTTGTAATTTATTATTATTTCAAATCTTTGTTGATGATGCGATTTTTGGATCAATAGAAAAATACTTTTTAAAGATTTTCCAAAACACATGCCAAAATAATTTGAGATGGGTATGATGGGAGAATTAAATTTCATTTTTGGACATCATATTTATCAAACATATTATGGAAATGTATTAATCCAATGTAAATATATTACTCATTTATTGAAAAAAAATCATGAAAGAAGTAAGACATATTCAAATCCCACATGTACTAATATTAAACATTATTTGGATCGGGTTGGAAAATCAGTGGAGACCATGTTTTCTAGAACTATGATTGGTATTTTTTCACATCTTACTTCTAGTAGACCTGACATTATGTTTTCAGTATTTTTATGATCCAGATTTCAAACAAATCCTAAACAATAGTATCTGATTACTGTCAAAACGATTTTTATATATTTAAAAGGAACTATTATTCATTCTCTTATTCATACAAAAACATCTTTTTTTTAATTTAGTATCATATTCTTGAGCATATTTGGAGGATCTAGATTAGATAGAAAAATCACCTCTGGAACCTGTCACATCATAGGAAAATCATATGTTTCATGGTCAAGTAAGATGAAACATTCCAATGCACTATCAATCGCTGAAGAAGAATATGTATCTCTTGGAAGTTTTTGTGCACAAGTGTTGGGGATGAAATAAACACTAATGTAATTTACACTAAATTTTAATAATACACTAATTTTATGTGATAATACAAGTTATATAAGTATTTTAAAAATCCCATACGTTATTCTAGTCCTATGAATATTGACATTAGATATCATTTTTTTAGAGATCTTGTTCTTGAAAAAGATATATCTTCAGAATTTTTTAACACTAAACATAAATTAGCTGATATTTTCACTAAATCACTTCCCACTGCATGTTTTTATTTTATTAAGGTGGAGTTTGGTTTATTAAATTTTAAAATAAGTACTTTTATTTTATTTTATTTTATCTTTTTTTATTATTGTAGATGTGGATATGCATCACTTATTAGACTCCTTTCATCTATCATACCCTTCATTTACCAAAATCGTTTCGTCTAACTTGAAACCTTCACATTTCCTTCCAAACATTAGATGAAAAAAACCTCAAACATTATGTTTTTTAAAAGAAGAAAACCAAGAGAGTTGAAGAATAAGATAGAGGTGATCCAAAGCTATAGCGTGTTATAAGAAGAAAAATAAATCAAGGAATTATGGTTGAATTTGATAGGTTATATCATAAAATTCTTCTCATGAAACATGTGTTAGCATTTCACGGTTTGGGGACAACATTAAATGACATCAATTCCAATTTTTTAACGAGGTAGAACTAAAATATTTTTATAATAGTGTAAATTATTATTGGGTCTTTCATAAGATATTATGTTTGCTAATATTGAATATAAATATTTTTTTGATTTCTTCAGATGATGTTTCATAAATATTAGACAGACCACATGAAAGAGTTTTTCACTTCAATCTTCAAATGATTAGAGACAGGGATCACTCTTCCAAAGAAAATATCTATTTTCTGTTTAACTGGATACACATTAGAAAACTTTTGGTTAAGGATCTTGAGGTAGATCATAAATTTTTCGTTAATTTTATTCAGACCAGAAACGTGCCAAGGATGGCATAGATGGAGAAATTTTTGTACCCTGATATATACTTCATGTTTTTATTTTTATGTTACATTATGCTAAATTTTCAATCGTATATGTTTTCATAGTTTCATTACTACTGTCAACCAAATGCTAGGATGAATTTCAATCCTCATGGATGGATAATTTCTCAACTCCTTTTTAAAAGGTATATGATTCGGTAA
Source organism: Viscum album (assembly GCA_963277665.1). NCBI lineage: Eukaryota > Viridiplantae > Streptophyta > Magnoliopsida > Santalales > Viscaceae > Viscum > Viscum album. Next base: position 327,825,178 of record OY728156.1, read on the forward strand.
GGATATTCAAGAGTTATGTACCATCACAAAAATGTGCATAATTCTAGGACTCTACAGAAATTAGGTTTTTTCTAGAGTACAGTGACAGAAACAAATTTACTTGTTGGAGCTGAGGATGAATAGAGCTAAGGATCGTTTTCTCATGGGGAACAAGGAGATATTCGAAAGGAGGGTAATGCTAAATCCCGAAAAAATGAAGTTTCTCAACCATCTATGAATGTCATACATATAATAGACATGTAGAATAAGTTAAGAAATAATAATGCCTGGAGGAACTTATTGTGAAACCGATTAATAGAGATGTTCAATTGGGTGAAGAGAATGTATTGGCTTCTATAGAATCAACTTGCTCAGTTAATTTAGATTAACTGATTCATGAAGATGAAATACCAGTGGATAGTCAAGATAACGAACCTATAATTATACCTCAAATATTTGAATAGTTATAAAAAACATTAAAGGACATACCATTATATTAGAAATATTCATGTTATGAATATCCAAGAATAAATTGATCAAGAAGGTAGAAATGTTTAGAAAGAAGCTGATCAAGGAATTCAAACAGTGGTTGTCAATCTGATTATCGAAGACTCAGGACATATTTTTGGAGATCAGACTGAATTACTTGACATTCAGTCATTTTCAGGTGAGAAATCAGTATAAAATTCCCTGGAAATTCCTTTTCCAAGTGTTACTATAGATCAGACCCTGATTTCAATTGAAGGGACATTTGAATCATTGTCACATCGAGATGAGGAAATTATGATTATGTTTAACCAGTCATAGGAAGAGAATTCCAATATATATAAGAAGCATGAAAATATTATGAAAAAATAAATAACATAATGAGAATAATGTTTCTAAAAGCGATTTTGATGCCATCAATAGAGACATGTTAAATGAGAATGGGAGGATCAGATTCGAATATGTTTCTAAGACTGATTTTTCAGATTTCAAGTGGTACTAGGGAATTCATTTTGAGTCAATCAAAAATGTGTTGTTCTGACTACTATATCTAATTCCACTCCTGCTACCAATATTATGACAACCCTGATCATTTATTACACTATTAAACATAATTTATTACAAAAAATTCACCAGATACCACATAGATGATCGATAGGTATCGTGTCTCTAGGGATTAGGATCATTACAAAACAACTTAAAACATTAAAATACAACATCATTATTGAAAACTTCCTTTACATGTCCACTACATTCCCTCGTGCTTAGCATTGCATGGGATAACCTGAAGCCATGAATAAGAAAAGGGTGTGCTATAAAGCCTACAAAGGAATAAACATGGAGTAACATGAGGAATATGATACATGTTAGGAAATATAAATATCATTATATCACAATAGATGAATAAACATAAATTCATGATAAAGCATGATAATCATAACATGGAAATGTGGCAACAACACATAACATGGAATTAGCATGAGCGAAGGCTCATTGCCTATGGAGCATGAGTAATTCATCATTGGACATGAGGCACAAGTAAAACCACATTTCACTTGAATTATCATGATTTAACACCCATTGCACAAGATGTAACATGATACTATACGTTACCCAATGCATTGGAGTGCTATAAGGGCACACCCTTCTTAAACATTTCATTTCATGCATAAGTGTTCCACATGGATCATATAACATGGATTCATAAATCATCATCATTTATTCCATGATAAAGGAATGTGGAATTCATATATGAAACTTTATAATCAATAATTAAATATGCGTAAAAGTGAATACCCTTGATAGAGAAATGGTCATGGTATTCACTACACAATGACAATGGCTTAAAAAATCGGGGCAATTTCTGCAGCGTAACGTCGTGATTTAAGAATTCATAAAAATGGATGATGAGAGAGAAAGGGGTGTCTCATCATATGCACATGATATCGACAGTAAGGGTATCATATAAATAAATGTCCCAAAAATTTTAATGGAATTTAGATTCATGATACCAATGAATTTCTTGAATGTAAATGAGGAAAGAGAAATTCCATTCGGAATTTCGGCATAGTAACGGGTGTACATGGGATGAATTTAATGAGATTAAAAGGAGTATCCCATAATTCAAACATAAATAGGGTAGTATGGGTGAGGTGAAAAACCATACCCCAACATTTAAAATTGAAATTAAAAGGGCATAACAATTTAATGAATATTGGACAAAATTAGAAAGGAAGAAAAAAACCATACTTGGAAGTGTGCATCCAAAGGCTTGAGAGAGGCTTGCGAGAGGCTTCTTGGGAGCTTGAAGAACCTTAGGAGGATTCTAGAGAGAGTATATCAGAGGTTGGAAGAACTCAAAAGGCTTTGAGTGAGGAGAACGTGGGAGTCTGGGTGGGTTAATATAGTAAAGGTGAGGGAATTCATTATTATTTAGGTTTGGGACCCTCACATTAAATTAATCCAAACCACAAACCAGCACATGGTTTTTGCCCATGGTTTTTGTCAAAGGGATGTAGAAGAAAATACCTTATAAGGACAAAGTCCGAACTTCTTAAAATAATGGGGTTGCTTATGTAGAGGTGAGTCACAATATCAAGGAAAATAATTTAAAAAGACAAGATGTTTAATAAGTCTTGAAAGGTCCATTAATGCTTTGCAAACTATGTCAAAAAAAACCCCAAACCAAATTATTTTATTGGAAAAGCATATATTGGCCGAACATAAAGCTTATAGAATTTTATTACATCACTATTGGGTCATTATGATATCCTAAAACACATTATATATTTCGACGGTATTTAATTTTTACCCAAAAATTTGACTGCCTCATAAAATTATTAAACGGTCACTATTGGATAATATTGATGTCCTGATTCCAAAAATAATATTTATTTAATCTATATAATTTTTTAAATATGTTAGTTTTCACTTTTAAAATAAAAACTGGCATTTATCGAAAGTTCATGGGTTTTGACAAAAAATGGCTTCCAAACCTTAATAAAAATTACAATTGCCTTCATAATATTATACGATCATTTATATATAATAAAAAACAATTTAATAATAATAATAATATTTTATTAAAATATTATTTAACTCAAAAATCCATTAATTATTCAAAAAAAAATTCTTATTTGAACATAAATTTAACATACTATTTGTTCTTTAAAAACCATCTACAAGGTAGCAATAATAAAATAAAAGTATATTCATTATTATATAGAAAAAAAATGTAAACAACCATAGTGCTAAGGCCATGTTACATTACCCCTTATTACACACCCATAAGACCGAAAAGTATGGTGTGATATGGTGATAGACTCTTGGGGTGGCTCAGATAACATTGCTTGAGTGGTAATCTGTATCAACTTCCACTTCTCCCGTAGGAGGTCCCATTCATGCTTAACCTATTGAAACTCATCTTGGGATTGGTCAAGAGCGAATCCCAATGAAGCCAATATTTTCCGAGCTCCGACAAATGGTCTTCCTATGGGGAATTTCAACTGGTTGAGGCCATCAATTACTCTGTTTGAGAAAATTGGATTCGTTAAAGACCTATATTTATACTAATCATGTGGTCACTATTCAATGATCATATTAGCAACAGTCACAATTCCTAACTATATTTTAAAATCCAAAAACATAAAACCAAGGAAGTTGAAATTTTATATAAAAATTTTACATAATGGTACATTTAATTATATCAAGAGAGATTTCGATTAATGAATGTTTGGGTCATTAAAATCTTTCCCCTTAAAAAATTTCTCCCTCGAAATTTTCTTTTCCATAATAAAATAGATGTGGGCAAATATGATTCATCATTTCCTCTGATTCACTCGTCGCTTCATCAAACTTGTGGTTTCTCCACAACACCTTGATGTGGGGAATTGTCTTATTTCGTACAACTTTTTCTCTACGATCTAAGATCTTCACTGGTTACTTCTCATAAGAAAGATCATCATCTAACTGTACCACCTCTGAAGAGAGTACATGTGTAGGGTCTGGTATGTACTTACTTAAGAGGGATACATGAGAGGCATCATGTACAGTTTCCATGGTAGGTGGAAGTGATAGTCGATAGGCCACAACCCCGACATGATCAAGAATCTCGAAGAGGATGAGGTACATTGGACATAACTTCCCTTTCTTTCCATATCTCATGACCATATTCCATGGATATATGTGTATAAATACCATGTCTCCAACTTTAAACTCAATTTCTCATCAACGATTATCTACATAACTCTTCTATTTACTCTAGGATGACTTGATATGCTAAGGAATGGTTTTAACCTTCTCCACCATTTCATTGACTATTTATGGTCAATGAAGCTTATTCTCAAGGACCTAATCCCAACACACCGGTGTTCTACACCTTTTCCCATAATGGGCTTCATATGGTGCCCTTCGGATGCTCGAGTGGAAACTGTTATAATAATAGAACGCAACCAGAGGAAGATGTTGTTACCATCCTTTCTTAGAATTCTTTTGAGCATTCTTTCAACATGTCCTCAAGTGTTTGGATATTCTAATCGTATTGTCCATCAGTTTGAGGATGATAGGTCGTACTGAAGTTTAGTTCTCTATTTAGAGTATGATGAAGACTCTTCCAAAATATAGAGGTGAATCTTGGATCTCAATCAGAAACAATAGATAGTGGAACTCCATGAAGCTTTACCACTTCCCTGATATATATCTGTTCCAGTAGATCCAATGAGAAATCCTCCCAAATAGTAATGAAGTGTGTGGCCTTTGTAAGAAAATCCACAACAACCCAGATTACATTGTGGCCTTTGGATGGCTTCGGAAGACCGGTGAAAAAGTCCATGGTGATGTTCTCCCATTTCCATTTTGGTATAGGAAATGCTTGCATTATTTTCTTAGACTTTTGACTCTCTATATTCACTTGCTGACACATCAGGCACTTTGATGTATATTTATTGATCTCCTTCTTCATATTATCCTACCAATAATGCTCTCAAAGATCTCAATACATATTTGTGTTTCCTGGGTGAATAGAGAAATTTTAACTATGTGCATCATCCAAAAGTTCTTTCTTCAGCTCTGGACTTGATGGAACACATAATCTTTTTCAAAATATTACAATTCTTATTCGTTAACATTAAAATTCGAGGATTTCACTTATCTGATAGCTTCCACATTTTCCGGAATTCCCACACCATCTTTTTTAGAATCCTTTAACCTTTCAAAACGTGAAAGTTGAGCAATAATTTGTGGAAGGATTGATGATGTTCCCTTATTTATGATTCTCAAGTCCATCTTCGTCAAATCTAAGACGATTGGATACTTTTCAATTATCATCAATGATAGAACCGTGGGGTCCTTTCTACATAGGGCATCCGCCCCCTTCTTCGTTTTACCTAGGTGGTAATGGATTGAGAATTCATAGTCTTTGATCAGCTCTAACCATACTTGTTGGTGAACATTCAACTCTTTATGTGTGAATATATATATATATATATATATGAGTCTTTTGTGGTTAGTATATATCTCAAATTTATCCCCATAGAGATAATACTGCCAAATTTTCAATGAAAAGATCACTACAGCCAACTCGAGGTCATGTGTTGGATAGTTCTGTTCATGAACATTCAATTTCCTTGAAGCATAGGTAATTACTTTGTCATTTTTCATCAACACACATCCCAGACCCTTCTTTGAAGCATCACTGAATACCACAAAATGTTCTCCATTTGTGGGTAAAGTGAGCACGTACGCAGTGATAAGCCTCATTTTCAACTCCTTGAAACTTTCATCGCATTCATCACTCCAAGAAAACTTTACTCCATTCTGAGTTAGCTGGTTATGAGGGTTGGACAATAATAATAAATTTCTCACAAATTGCCGATAATATCTAGATACCCCAAGAAGCTACAGATATCCGTTACCGATGATGGCCTCGCCCATCCCTCAATTGCATCTTATTTGGAGGGATCCATAGATATCCCATTTCATGGGATGATTTGGCCCACGAATGAGACCTCCTTCAGCAAGAACTCACACTTGTATTACTTTTCATAGAGCTTCTCCTTCGGCAAGGTCTCTAGTACTGTTCATAAATGCTCCTCATGATTCTCCTTGGTTTAGGAGAATATTAGAATATCATCTATAAAGACTACCACAAATTTTTCTAGGTAATCTCTATAGACTCTATTCATCAAGTCTATGAATATTTCTGGAGAATTTGGGAGTCCGAAAGACATTACTATGAATTCATAGTGTCCGTATCTTGTACGAAAATTAGTCTTGGGGATATATTCCTTCATTACCCTTACATGATAATATCCCACCTGCAAATCCACCTTGGAGATGTATTGTTCTCCACGTAGCTGATCGAACAAGTCATCAATTTGTTGGAGAGGATACTTGTTCTTAATCATGATTTTTCTAAGCTCGTGATAATCGATGCAAAGGCGCATTGACCCATATTTCTTCTTGATGAAGAGGACTGGTGCACCCCATGGTGAAGCACTTTGGCGTATAAACCCTTTATCCAAATTCACTTTTAGTTGTTTTGTCTGCTCCTCAATCTCAAAAACATCTATTATATATGGATTCATGGATATTGGCAAAGCCCGATGATTAAGATCAATCGAGAATTCAACATATCTTCTAGGAGGAAGACCTGAAAATTCCTTGGGAAACACTTCAGTGAATTCCCTCACCATAGGCATGTCCTCTAGGATGGTTGCCTCTATAGACTCAATCATTTGAGCCAGATACGCATTCTCATAGGGCAGTAATATCCACTCCTGGATGATGGAGATAAATAATATTCATCTTCCTCCCTGTACTTGTAAATAATCGGGGGTTGATTCTCCATATGGAGAGTTATTTCACTCTCACAGAAATTTATGTTGGTTCTATATAAGGAAATCCAATCCATGCTGAGAATTGCATAAAATTTCACTAGAGGAAGTATGAAGAGGTTTTCTAGGAAGTTTAATACACATATTATGAAAGGGGAGGAGTTATATTCAAGAGATTCAATGATTTCCCCATTTTTTGTACTCACGGACATCTTCACATCCTTGATTTGAGGTGGTGCTGGGATTGTTCTACTAAAAAATCGAGATATAAAAGAATGCGTAGAACCTGAAAAAAATGTACTTTTTCTATTCTTGAATGAATAAATTGCATACCTATGACCACTTAGTTGTCAAGGTTCAGTTCGGAAGTTGTGATGGAAAAAATCACTCCCTTTCTGCCTTGGAGGTTGTTGGTTTCCTCTGAAAACCCTCAGCTTAGGGCGCTGATTTTGTAAGATGCCCTAGTTTTTTGCAGTTGTAGCAATGAACAACACGTTGAGGTTCGAGCAGAGCATTCCTCTCCTCTATTGCAGCCGCGAGTTTTCCTTGTCGACAGTTAATAGCTATGTGCCCATTTCATCCACACCTAAATCATTTCCTCATCCCCTTCAGGCAATTTTCGGTGTTTCATCTTTCCGCACCTTTGGCAAGTGGGGTGATGGATCTTATTAGCACTATTGGATTTATCCATCGGATCACCAGCATTGAAGTCCACCTTATTCTTATTATCCCCATGATACCCATGAGATTCTTCGATCTCCATTTCAACCTTGAGGGCACATCGGAAAATTTCATCATAGCTGTCGAAGTCACGGATCTCCAGCACTTCCCGCAGGCTAGTTTTCGGCCCACCAAAGAAGTTTTCAACCATGCATTCGGGGGTAACGACAAAGCCGGATTTGTATCATGCACTCATTGTGATGTTTTCCTCATACTCTAAAATGGATTCATCGTATTTTTTATTATGGGAATGGAAGTCCCTTTACATCTTAAGAGGGAGGGTGCACGGAAAATATTTGTCGAAAAAGATCATCTTGAAATCCTTCCATTCCAACGCCTTGATCTCCTCCTCTGGATTTGTATTTATGATCAAAGTACAACTATAATCTTCTTCACCATCCATATGATAAGAATCTATGAGAACCATATATTTTTCATAACATTGAAGTATGGAGAAGATCATTTTCATGGAGTTGATCCATTGTTCAGCGATTGAGGGATCAGATGATCCATTAAAAGTAGGATGCCTTTGTCTCATGAAGCTCTCGATAGTGACATGTTCTTTATTGGGGGGGGGGGGGGGTTGAATGTTCTTCTTGACCCATTTTTCTATTCAAGTCTTGAGTTACCTGAGAGAGAAGCCTAATAATCTTTGTGATTCCCAATCCCATTGGATTCGGCATCTCATTGGTACTATCGGCACATTGATCTTCACATCGGTTGTTAGCCCGAGTCCTCCTATTACCGGCCTTTGCCCAGAATAAAAGGTTATTTAGGGGTAACACATAAAGGGTAATCCAATGACCAAATCTAATAACTTATAAATAAATTTTATTTCTTTAACTTATGAATCTATAGGCTTCAATCTAGGTTATCCATGATCTACCCTCTAACATATATTCTTAGGGGAATTTTTTAATTACCTTAATAAAAATTCATACTATGCTTGTGCATTTACCAAATCAAATCCCATGAGAATGTCGTAACCAATAGTGCCGGAAGGCCCATTTTCATGCACTAGTTCTCATTCGAGTCTAGCGCAAAGTGGTGTTTTCAGGTTTTACCCCTAAGATACTTTTGTGCCAGATCTGCCTCTACCTGCTCGTATCTAGACAAGGATGTATTTTATTGATAAACCAAATAATCAATACCCAAAAAAAACTTAGGCATGTTTTTATTATACTTAGTCTTGTCTTTACGGATTGACTATGGTTTTCTAATCCTAATCCCAAAAATAACTAAACCTATCCTCTGATACCAACTATGACAACACTGATCTATTATTACACAATTAATAAAAATTTATTACATAAACTTCACTTGATTCAACATAGAAGATCGAGAGGTCTAGTTTATTTGGGTAATAGGATCATTACATAACAACTTAAAACATGAAATACAACATCTTTGATGAAAAATTCCTTTACATGTCCTCTACATTCTCTCATAATTAGCATTGCATGGGATAACCTGACGACATGCATAAGAAAAGGGTGATCTATAAAGCCCAGTAAGGGAATAAACATGGAGTAACATGAGGAATACAATACATGTTAGACAATAGTAATATAATTAAATCATAATATAGGCATAAACATAAAAGTCATGATAAATCATGATAATCATAACATTGAAATGTAGCAACAACACTTAACATTGAATTAGCATGAGCCAAGGCTCATTTCACATGGAGCATGAGTAAATCCTCATTGAACATGAAGCGTGAGTAAAACCTCATTGCACTTGAATCAGAATGAGTAAACACCCATTGCACATGATGTATCATGATACTATTCTTTACCCAATGCATAGGAACTCTATAAGGGCGCACCCTTCATAAAAATTTCATTTTATGCATAAGTGTGCCACATGGATCATATAACATGGATTCATAAAACATCATCATTTATTCCAAGATTAAGGAATGTGGAATTCATATATGAAACATTATAATCAATAAGTAAATGTGCATAATGGTGAATACCCTTTATAGAGAAATGGTCATGGTATTCACTAAACAATGACATTGGCTTGGAAAAATGTTGCAATTTCGGCAGCGTAACGACGTGACGTAAGAATTTGAAAAAATGGTTGATGAGAGAGAAAGGGGTGTCTCATCATATGTACATGAAATGGACAGTAATGGGGTCATATAAGTACATGTCCAAACAATTGTAATGGAATTTAGATTCATGATACAAAATAATTTCTTGAATATAGATGAGGAGAGAGAAATTGTTTTCATAATTTCAGCATAGTGACGGGTGTACATTGGAGGCATTTAATGAGAGAGAAAGAAGTATCCCATCATTCAAACATAAATATGGCAGTATGAGGGAGTTGTGAATCCATAACCCAACATTTATAATTTAAATTAAAAGGGCATAACAATTTAACGAATATTGGACCAAAATGAGAAATGAAGAAAAACCCCTAACTTGGATGTTTGCATCCAATTGCTTGAGAGAGGCTTGAGAGAGGCTTCATGGAAGCTTGTGACACCTTGAGAGGATTTTAGAGAGGGGAGTTCAGAGGTTCAATTAACTCAAAGGTATTTGAGTGAGGAGGAAGTGGGATCTTGGGTGGGTGTATATAGTAAATGTTAGTGAATTCTTTATTATTTAGGTTTGGGACCCTCACATTAAACTAATCTAAACCACAAACCAGACCATGGTTTTTGACCATAGTTTTTTGGAAAAGGGAATTGGAAAATAATATTATATAAGGCCAAATTTTGAACTTCATAAAATAATGGGGTTACTTATATGGAGGTGAGTCACACTCCCAAGGAAAACAATTTAAAAAGACAAGATGTTTAATAAGTCTTGAAGGGTCCATTAATGCTTTGTAAACTAATTCAAACATACCCAAAACCATATTATTTTAATATTAAAACATATATTTTCTGAATATAAAGCATATATTATTTTATTACATCACTATTGGGTCATTATTATGTCATAAAACACATTATATATTAAAATGGTATTTAATTTTTACCCAAAAATTTTAATATCTCCGAAAATTATGAAAAATTCACCAGTCCAAAATTTTGACATTATGATTCCAGTAATATTATTTATTTTATCTAAAAAATTTATAAATATGATAATTTTAACTTTTTAACGAAAAACCGACATTTATCGAAAATTCACGGGTTTTGACAAAAATGGCTTTCAAACCATAATAAAAATTACCATTGCATTCATAAAATTTAATGATAATTTGTAGTTAATAAAATGTAATTTAAAAATTATAATAATATTTTACTAAAATAATATTTAATCAAAAATCCATTAATTCTTCAAAATTGATTTCTTAGTTGAACATTAACTAAAAATACTATTTGTGCTTTAAAACCCATCTACATGTTAACAATAATAAAGTGAAATTATATTCATTATTATATAAAAAAATATTGTACATAATCATAGTGATAAGGTATTGTTATATAACCCCTTATTACACCAGCATAAGACCGATGAGTAATGTGTATGATGTTGACATGCTCTAGGGGTGGCTCGAATAACATTGCTCGGGTGGTAACCTCTATCAACATCCACTTCTCTCTTAGGTGGTCCCGCTCGAGCTTAACCTATTGAAAATCGTCTTGGGATTGGTCAAGAGAAAAGACCAATCATGCCACGTCTTTTTTGAGCTCTGAAAAATGGGCTTCGTATGGGGCACATATACTGGATGAGGTCATCACTTCTTTTGTCTGAGTAAATTGGATTCGTTAAAAACCTATATTTATACTAATCATGTGATCACTATTCAACAACCATATTAGAAACAATCACAATAATTAACTGTATTTTAAAATCCAAAAACATAAAACCAAAGAAGTTGAAATTTTATATAAACATTTTTTATAAAGGGATATTTAATTAGATCCAGAGGGATTTACATTAATAAAAGTTTTAGTCATTACCGATATATATTTTATTTGATATTTAAGGACATTAAATCTGTTATATGATACATGAATGCTCATCCGGAGAACCTACAATGAAACGGTGCTCCTCTTTCCGTTCGATTTGATAATTAATATTTTATAATTGATCAGTTGAATCAAGGAGAACATAGTATCAGATTGTAGCTTAACCATTTTAATAAGAATTTGGAATAATTTATGAAGAAATAATAAATCCCCCATGAATTTTTGAAACTAAATATTTTTGAGAATCTCCACGCTTTTCAAGATTACAGACATCTTATAATATTGATGGCTGAGAGTATAATGCGGAAGTTGCTCCTACAGATGTGAGAGTTGACAATGTTGTTTAAGCCTTCATTATTTTATACCTTGTCAGAAACGATTCCAATCCCTAACAAACCTTTTATCCTAATTTTGATAGTGAATATTCTATTTCATAGTCACATATTTATTGTATTTATACATTTTTTAATAAATTTATTTGCCTTCATTTCTATTTTATGTACTTTATTTTTATGTTCTTTTATATTTTTGTCTGATAGCCAATCACTCATTCTTCATTATCATTATCAATTTTATTATACCATTCACATATAAATATATTAAATATAAAATGTGTATTAATATGTTTCTCTAATTTACTTTTGATCTCACAAAAATGGGGAGAAATTTGGATAAAACTAACATTTATTAAAAAATTTGAAGTATTTGGGGATAAATATGGATAAACAAAAACCTTTCTTTTTTATCAAAATATTTCAGTCAAATCGAATTTATTTATGTTTATAAAATTCTAAATTTTTTTCTACATTTATAGTTTTACTTTATTGGTTTTTTATCATCAAATTGTGTGAGATTGTTGAGAATGTATTGTCTTAACAATAATCTATAAATATTATTGATTTGGATGATCACAAATACCCTTGTTTGTTTAACTAATGATCATATTTTAAGTGTATATCAAGAAATTTATATTCATCATAATTATAATTTTGGAATAATAATCATGTATTTATTCATGATAAATATTCATGAAAGTGTTAAAAATGTTCTTATGTGTATTTTGGAAACAATGTTCACAGTTTTTCATTTTCAGGAATCATTGTTCACTTCCTACGCTGGAGAACGTAACGTAAGGAACATACCATACGATTAAATTAAAGATTATTGTAAAGTATTAGCATGTATGGTTAATCAACCTTATGTTAGAAAAAATGTATGGATAATTAACATTAAATTTTAATGAATCCTTATGTTTGCCAAAGAAACAAATTATGGTTAAGGACCCTACGTAATTATAGTACCTTACATTTGAGACGGAAACATATGGATAATCAACCATACATTTGTGATAAATATTATTTTTTCAACCTTACATTCATAGAATGAATGCTACATAGTTGAACCATACCATTGGTATTTTTTTTGTTTGGTGAAGTAACCTTATGTTTGACTTTTCATCACCAAAGATTTGAATTTACAATTTTATCAGAGATTTATTCAATGCTCATTACGAAATATTAGGATGATTTAATGCTCTATTTCGACAAATTAAAAGAACATTAATTTTTTTTAAATGTTTTTATTCAATAAAGATTTTCTTTCCGATTCTGAATTGAAATTTTTACTACTCCGTGGAGTTTTTTTAATTAAAATTATCTTGATTTATCAGGCGTCTCATTGCAGATCTGATATCATGATGTGAGATATATCGTTATATATTTTTAATTCTATGTATGATGTGTGGATCTCTATCATCTTTGTTGATAATTATTATTCTTTTAGTTTTATTGTGAAAAATAATTTACTATGTTACAACGATTGAGCATCCCAAAAATGAGGACATCATTTTGGAGATATACATGTTAAATTGTAGTACCACGATGCTCAATTTTTTTTCTCTTCTCAAAATTGAAGATATTTTCTGAAACCAGTTCTCTTAAGACATGTTTTAAAGAATATTATTCTAAAAAGATCAAAGATTCATATTTTCTTTGTTGCGTGCTACTATAATAGTGAAGTTTAAACTATTTTATCAAATTAATATCGGTTGATTACTTTGAGATTCAACTGCTTGTTTTAGTCGTAGTAAAGTGTAGCTTCTCATACTAGGCTGTGGATTTTTAGGTTCTTTGTTAATGAACCAGAAGGCCCTATTTATTATCCTTGTTTGTAAGGGTGAAAAATTCATGCACATTGTTTTGGATTGGTCATATTATAAGAGGACCTAACTAGTGAAATTCACCAATCCAGTAGAGAGGGTGATTGGTGGAGCAGACTATGGGATCTTCATGCCCCAATCCACTATAAAAAATCGTGGTCTGTTTCTCATATTTTATCTACTACTTATTATATCATATAGAGACAACACTCTATCTTCACTTACTATTAAGTGACAAAATTGGGAAAATTTTAAAAGGACGGAATTCACCCCCTCTTGTGTCATCCTTATAGTCATTCCGACCTAGCAGTTTAAACACCTTTCATTGTTGGAACATGCAAACGATGAATGAAGATGTAAATTCAATGAATTCAAACATTTATTAAATAGTTTTCTAAATTATTCTATAAAAAATAGAAATGAATCCATATATAGTATTGAAATTTTTTTTAGAAACCCTATTTCAACACAATAGTATTTTGAGACATACCCTATTTAAAAATTTCATCATTATCTTAATGATAGAGACACAATAATGGGAGATCATTGATTCATAGTTTGGGTAAACAAGTGAGATAACTATTTAAGATCATATGAATGAATAAGATATGTATAAGGTTATGGTATCATGATATTAACTTACAATTTTTATACCCAACCTATAATGGATCTTAAACAGAATCCGAGGAATAAAACATTATAATTTGAAAATAAATTTATTATAATTGTGGGGAATCATTATAAATCAATCATGAACCATAATGTCATGTCATAAAAGTGTGTAACCACCATAATTATATAAACAATTTAATATGACAATTTTTATTACTAAGTCCATATGATATTTTTTTATCACGAATCCCTACATATTTCCCTTATCATTATGGATTACTCATCACCATTTAAATCTTATATTTAATGAAGAACAATAAATTGTTTCCGATAATGGATCCTGAAAATTGACATTTATCCCATAATCATCTCATCAAATATAATGCAATACCCAGTGCATTATATGGCTATATAATTTTAAGACCAACCAACACATAATAAAATCCGTATATATGTTATCCATAAGATTATTGATCATATTTTCATATCAAAATTCATGAATAGGAAATGGGTTTCAAAAACATTTTATCAATCCATTGTACTATAACCCATGGTAAATAAATGGGATTCATAAAAAACCCATCATGATAATCATAAACCATCCATATAAAAAGTTAACATGGTATATATGGATCATATACCCCTTAAAATATAACAAATATCATTGTTTCTTGACATTTATGAATAGAAATAATGTAAAAAGATCATCCAGAAAATCGTTAGAAACATAATATATCCATTTTGAAATAAATTCATTAAAATATAAAAACATGAAAAATATTATGGGGAAAATTTCTCTAAAAGGAACAATGTATACATTTAAAGGATTATTCAAATCATTATGTAGTCATGATGACGAGAAATTTCATTTATGTTGTACATGTTTAATAAAAACATTCCATTCATGTTATTATAAACTTTCAAAATATACCTAATTTGAAAAAAAACATGAATATTACTTTTAAAGGATTTAATAAAATACTAAAAATGAATTTAATCAATAAATTTAGAAAATAAAATACATTCATGAAAACATTTATAAAACATTGATATTGAAAGAAAATATTATCAATCAACTATTAAACCATAGTTGGTATTCATTTAAAAAGTTTTCTAGTCTCTTGATAAAAAAATTAATAGAAATTACATGTTAAAAAATAATTCTAAAAAACTGGGAATAAAATTAACTCCTCAGTTAATTTTTTTAAAAATAATAGTGGAATCATATTTTTTTTACAAATAATTATAACTAAAAATAATATTTACCTTGTTATCTAATATTAATTATTATAATTATATATATATATATAATATATTTCTGACAAATTATTTAAATATAATTTTTATAATTTTATATAAAACTAATCATGAAAATGTTTCAAATAGTTATTTTCAGAAAAATGTTTCCTATGTAAAAAAAGTTTTCTTATTAGACATATTATGAAAATAAATCAAATAACATAAATTTTATTAATCAGAATAAAATTTAATACATTTTACTTTTCAAAAATATTTGATAAAAAATGGAGCAGTGAAAATTTATTAAACAAAAAAAATTGATTGACAATATATATTTTTCACAATTCATCAAATAATTATTATTTTCAGAAAATTCAAAAAAATTAACTATAAGATAATTTTCTATTTTTTATTTTAAAAAATAATTTCATTTCATAAAAATAATTTTTTAAAAATTAGAATAATTTAATTTTAAAATAATTGTGAAAATTGTGAGGAATCACCATTTAAGAAAACAATCTTTTATGCATAATCATTGTTTAATTTTTATACTAGGACAAGAAAATATATTTCATCAATGTTAAAAAAAATTTACAGAATATATAATATTTAAAATTCATTATAATTATTAAAAAAGTGATAAATTTAAAATATCACGACACACATACATTGTGCATTTTAAAATAGTTTTTCATAAAAATATCTCATTTATTTTCAATTCTTTTATATTTTTATATCTAATTAATTCATAATAAATTAATAGATTTTATAAATATATAAAATCATAAATTATATATAATATATTGTGACTTATTATTATCCTCCAACACAATGAATATCTAATAAATGTCATATAATAGTATTTTAATATCTTTTTATTCCATTGAGATATTCATATAAATACCTTGTCACAATATCCAAACTTCATATATCTCTGATAATTGTCAATATATATTTTTTATTGACTTTGGGTAGCCATATACGTTGATGAATAGAACTAACCTTCTATATTATTTATTCATCTAGCTCATGTCCCAAATTCATTCATTCATCATCTTAATTTTATCACATTATATTTATACAATTCTTTCCATACCGGAAATCATAAGGATCCATATAAATTCTTGAGTGTAACAAACTATTGTAATAACCCTCAACAGGGTGAAGTTGTTGATCCCAAACATGTTTGAATTCCATGGAATATGATCTCAATATATCCTCTAGAGTTTAATTTGTTCTCTCAAACTATAAATCTATATGATGATGATAATAAAAGTTAATATGTAACTTGGTATCTATACCTCCAGATGGATTCTTCATAACATTGAGGTAAACATTGAATCTTACTCAGATACAATAGAATATAGTACTTCATGATAACTTTGTAATTCATTAAGGTATATTATGACAACATGGTGATGAGTTAATTTTTATCTAATATAAATGATGTTTTCTAACATCTTATGAAGATCGACTGTAACCAAAATTTTATTATATCCTTTAGATTTTTCATGTCATCCAATGACAAAATCCATAGTGATGTTTCGTATTATAAATTCTATTATAGGTAATGGTTTTAACGACGCCTTAATATTTTGTCTAAAACCATAAATTAAAGAAATAAAATGAAGCAAGGTACATATTCTGAAATACATGTCTTCATGTTGTCCCACAAGAAATACTATTTGAAATCTCTATATATCTTCATACTTAGTAGATGAATAGAAAATTAGGAACTATGACACTCCCATTATAGCACCTTAATAAAATATGGTATTTACAGAACAAATACACAGTTCATGACCGTTTTCATTCCATCATAGTCATGGATTAATTCAAGAACACCGTCTGACCTTATTCTATAGCTCCACTTCTTCAATTGGTGCTCTTTAATTCTCACATGGATTCATGGTTCAACACTCAATTTATCAACATAATAATTCACCCATTCCATCATGATTTCCTTATATATACTTTTTAAATGAATAAATATTGTGTCTTTTGCTATAATCATCACATATAACCTATAATGATCCATTTATCTCAAAGAATCGGCCACCATGTTCAATTTATTCGGGTGGTAATGTATTGAACATTCATTATCGTTAATTAGATCCAAACTTCTTCTCTAGAGCATATGAATCTCTTTTTGAGTTAATATATAATTAATTATATTTTTATCAATATATATATATCACCTCTTTTTCCATAAATAGAAATAATTCATATAGTCAATGAAAAAAATATCATAGCTAACTCAACATCATGCCTTGGGTACCTTTTCTCATGAACCCTTTATTATCATGATGTATAAGAAATACCCATATCATTCTTCATGAGAATGTATCGTAGTCCCTTATTATCTTGATCACTATATATTACAAACCCTTATATTCTATTGGGTAGTGTATAAATATGTGATCTAACTATATTTCTTTTATGTTCCTAATGATTTTCATCACACTCGTTTATCTAATGGAACTTTGATTCCTTCAAATTAACATTGTGAGTGGATTAGAATTCTAAGGGAAATTTTCCACCATGAATTAATAATATCTATCTAAAATATGAAAACATTGAATATTAGTATCCATGGTTGGTCTGGGACATTTATCAATAACATCTTTTAATGAAGTATCCATCGAATACCCTCGACTGATATTTCATGCCCCCCCAAATGAGACATTTTGAAACCAAAATTTTCACTTGGTAAATTTTTCTTACAAATTATCCTTCCTAATGTTATTTAATAAAATTATCAAGTGATATCCATGCTCTACCTTTTTCTTTAAATATATAATAATATCATCAATAAATACTTCCAAAAACTGATTAATGTAATCTGTAATGACTCTATTCATTAAATATGGGAATATAGAAGGGGAGTTTTTTAGACCAAATGGAATACCTATAAATTCACAATGTCCATACCTCATTAAAAAGGTTCTATTTTGTATTTCATTAGTTTTTAACCTTAATTGATACTACATAGTTTGATGTTCAATCTTGAAAATGTATTTATGTCCTTGTGATTTAGCAAAAAATTCATTGATACTGGGTAGAGGATACTTGTTATGGATACATATCTTGTTTAGTTATTGATAAACAATGTAGAGATTCATTTATCCCACATTATTCTTAAAAAAATAATTGTTCAAACCCCAGATGATCCATTTGGTGGAATAAACAACTTATAAATATTCTCCTGGAGTTTCTTCATCGATTACTATAACTCAAATGAGGCATTTCTATATGGAGACTTGAAATATGTATAGTAACATGTCTGAATAATATTAACACTCAAATTTGTGACTCAATGGGAGGCTAATAAATTATTCTGAAAATATATACAAAAACATATAAACACTATTCATATATTTGATGATGTGTTTCACCCCAATTATCTAATGAAAATAGACTTTAATTGTATAAATTAAGACCCGAAATATATAATTAATTTAAATTATATGTAATTATTCATCCTTAATATGATAAATGATAATGGGTAAATTTTGATTTTGAAATGTTACTTCCCTTCCTTAATAATTCATATGAATCCATATAAATAAATACATTACATTACCATAGTCACATAAAATTAAACTAAATGGATAATGATATGATTATAAGGGAGAACTTTTCAACAAAATTTAGTTAAAGAGGAACTATAGACACTGTATTTGATAATCATAATAATAGGATTTTTCATCAACAACTCAATATCAAATTATTTAGCTAGTAATGTAATTTCCTTTCTAAAATTCGTATATATAAAACATTGGGTCGATCCATAGTCAAATAAGACCTTACATGTTCTATAGTGGATAATAATAGTACCTTTCACTATTTAATTATCATAACCCACATTGAGAGTCGTGATCATATAATATTCTCTCTTTCCCTATATTTTAATATGTTTTGACACAAGTCATTATCATAAAAATTTAAATTCATGAAATAGATGGAATTATTTCTATAAACTTTTAATTTAAATCATTAGAGAATGAGTGTTAAATTTGTTGAAATCTTCTTCTCTATCATTTTATTAACTAGTACATTCATTTACTTTTGAAATTAAGGGATTTATTACCATATTTTACATTATTAAAGCAGAAAAAAATAATTTTCATGATGTTTCTCACCACATTTCTATCATATAATTGTATATAATTTCATTCCATCAGGTTATTTATTAAATTTTTCATGGGACGTGATATTACTTATATTATCAAAACCATGTAAAAAAGTGGTAATATATAATATCCATTTTCTAATTTAATTGAAAAACTAATTATTTCATTATATATACAAAAGAATCTAATAGATAACTCATTTCTAAGACATGGTTTACAGTCTACAATTCATAAAACAATTATTATTTTAGGGATAATGATGAAATCAGAATAATACCTTTAATGTCTCATAAAATGTTCCTTGTAAGTACATATGGACATGTTTTCCTTTTTATTACGCTCAAGGAATTCTATCTCCATATTTTTATGTAAAATATATATGATCTAATTTTTGAAAAGTATCCTCTTATTATAATAATATATTATAGAATCATTTTCATCATATTCCCTCATATTATTATTATGGTTCCACA
This sequence comes from Viscum album, assembly GCA_963277665.1. Taxonomy (NCBI): domain Eukaryota; kingdom Viridiplantae; phylum Streptophyta; class Magnoliopsida; order Santalales; family Viscaceae; genus Viscum; species Viscum album. Next base: position 327,845,250 of record OY728156.1, read on the forward strand.
AAATATCAACTTCTCAATTTAAATGATAAATAGTGAGGAAAATATGTTCATGTCCTAATAACTGAGGAATATAAAATATCTTCATAATGGTATGGATCTATTTCATAGAGACTAATGGATCATGAGACCTAATGAAATAAGATGGTTGTTTACTCATGAATGATTCAGAATTATTATGTTCCCTCCTTTGATAATTTTGAATCGTATTTTACATATTGTCTTCAGAAATTTATACGAGCATAGAAACAAGAATCTAGATTCCAAATCCTATAGAATTTTATTTTTTAGGTGGGAAAACATTACCTTGTATATGAAATTCATTTGTATCATGTTGTATTATGGTTCCAACCATTGAATAAAACTTATAATAAATGTGAGATATAAAATTATCATAATGGGAAACCACATAATCATGAAAAAAATAGGATGTCTGTTTCAAGACAACCTCTTTTCATCCTATAGAAAAATGTCTTTAACCTATGAAAACTGTAGTAATAATTTATTCAAATACATCATAATGGTTCATAAAGAAATGTTAAATTAATTCAATCATATCCACTAGGAATGTCATACTATGTATGTAGTAAGGGATCACTCACCGTAAACTAGAATGATGGTTGAGATATAAATGAACAATGATTTTTGGTTTTGTAACACCTATATGATTCAGATCCAAACATACAAACACGTGTAGTTTTCTGATAGAGATGTATTGTTAGTAAAACCACATAATCTCTTCAATTTTTTTGTTAAAATGGCATCTTATACTTGTAAATATTCCAATACTTATCACCTAAACATTTAAGCCATAATATTTTATGATTGGATAATCATACCCTCTAACAAAAACTGTATTGACATATACATTTCATATATAAATATTATAATTTTTTGGATGAATATTCAATATATTTTAAAAATACATTCCTAAGGAACATAAATGGTTAGTATATTTTGAGTCTTGATATAAAATATTATTATTTCATGAAACATGTTAATCATTTCCTACAATGATATTCCAATTTAGTACACTTTATATAAATACCCTTCATAATCCATTCTTTATAACCTATGTAAATGAAAGATAAGAAATTGTGATCTTAGACGCTCAGAAATGGGAAAAATTAGTGATATCAATCAATGATCATATGACAGAATAAGATAGTGATAAGGTTCTGAGATCATTAATATAAATTTCAAGTTTTATACCCAATATATCATGGATCATAACCATATTTCATGTAATGAAACATTTTCCTTTCAAATTAAATAAATCCAAATCGTGATAAAACATCACAAATCACACATGAACCGTAAGATCTTGTCATAAAAGTGTGGGTCAATCATAAATATAAAATTAATTTTATATATCGATGTTAACCTCCAAGATCATTATATAATAATGTATTAGGAATACCTACCTATTTTACATGTCATAACAAATCAAGAATCGCCACATATATCCCATTGTGGATTAAGTACACTATCTTATTTCTGATTTTTTATCAAGAATGTCTACTTATATCCTATAAATATATCATGTGATATAAAGTGTTTCCTAATGAATTAGAAATATATATAATTTAGGTCTCTCCCATAACATAATAGTATACATGTATATGTGTTACATAATATAATTAATTATTTAATATTATAATAACACAAGAAAAGAAAATGTGTTTCATAATTATTTCATCAATACATCATCGAATAACCAGAGGAAAATCGATGGTTATTATAAATATCTCATCATCATAATCATTAACCATGTAGAAAAATAATAATAATGGTACCATTGGATCATATCCCCTATAAAATAAAACCAGTTCCAATGTTTTTTATCATTAAAGAATGGAAATACCATAAAAATATCCTGAAAACATTTTTGAGGAATATAACTTTTCCATTTTGAAATTAATTATTTAAAATATAAAAATTTACATACAATTATCGTTTTTTTAAATAAATATTGAAAAATTTCAAATAATCATAAAACCATTGACTATTCATTGTGATGGTAAATTCTTTTTAGGTTGTATATGTTAAATGAAAACATTTCCTTCACATTATTTTAAAATTAAAAAAGAACCTCATTTTGAAAAAGATAAGAAGATTATTTTTAAAAAGATTCCAAAAATTAATAAATGGCTAAAAAAATTAATAATTAATTAGATACTATTAAAATAATTCTTCAAAATATTTTTAGATGACATGTACATTGAGGAAATTTATTCCTAGTTGAATAATAAATCAAATTCGGCTTTCATTAAAAATATTATTTATGTATCATGATTACTTAAATATAGGAAATGTAAAGGAAAAAATATATCATAAAAAAGTAACAAGAGGATATATTAAATAAAAATATTTATAAAATAATTATTATATATCTTCCTCAATTAATATTCTATCATAAACAATACGGGTTAAAAATTGGATTAAGTCCTAAATCCCTTACCTTAATTCTCAACATTCTTCATACACATTAAGTAAATTTATTCAATAAATATATGTTTTTTATATATTTAATAGTGAATAATAATAATATATATAGTACCATGTATGGCTTAATTGTGACATCTTATCACCCATTTATTGAAAATGTTTTATTAAAATCCCTATTATCTGTGATAACTGGGAAATTTTTTGTACATGTTTTGATCAGTAGTCTAGGTATTATACATTGATTATGTTTCCACCATATCAATAATATTTTTAAATATATACTTTTTTTATATTAATTAGAAATATATTTATATACATCCATAAATATTAGTTGTAGAAAACTGAATTATTTCATTCATGGAGATGGTAGGCCATGTGTATGCCTGAACATTGTCATCAGTTTTAGAAGGATGATATGAAAATATGTTAAAAAATAATTCACCATAAAATAATAATTATTATACCATTAAAATTAAATATAATTAAAATAATATCTTTATTTCCATCCATGTACAATAGAAACAAAATAATAATCACATTGCTTTATGTAGTTGGTAATCCACATGTTTGCATGAGAAACGTTACTATTTTCCAACATATTGGAAGGTAAGAATGTAGATGTGATATTAAAATTTAAAAAGAATTATTTCCTAATATATATATATTATATATAATTTAAAAATACAATATATCTATTTTTGAGATTCATTGATGGAAAACAAATTATATCGATTCGTGAGGGGGTTGTCCTCCAGATGCAAGATAGGAAGTTATGTTCACATTTGATGAAAGATATTATGGATATAAGATATGAAAATAGAATTAAAAAAACTCAGTATATTTAATATTCTCATGTTATTATTTAATAAGAGTTAAAAAAATATTTGATGTGTGTAGAATATGAAATTAATCAAGAATGAATGGTTAACAATTATACTTCTTCTTCAGACAACCTCTTCTGGTTTTTACATAAAGTTTTACTAAGATAGATTTTTGAAAAAATAAAAGAATACAGATCATGAGAATGTATGTATAGAATTTATTTTGGTTGGGATTAACAAAAATAAAATGATCTTACTGTTCGTCAAAGAGACAAGAGATGTTTTCCTGTTATAATTTAGGTGAGTGGCCCAAGAGTAAATTTTCAATGTTGTAAAATAATTTCAAGTTTCATTCTTGGAAAAAGGAATCCAAAATGGATCATTTTCATGGGATTTAATGTTATGTTAGAAATAAAACCAACTAATAAGTTTTAATAATGTTGTAGGATATTTCAATCAAAATATTTTCAGTTTTACACCTATTAAACATGTTTTACCCTTAACAATGTTAACAGATTTTTACTGGTTTGACTGTTAATTGTGACCAAAACTTATGGTGACCTTATTACCTATAATTAATTATCCAGGTTCCGAACATTTAATCCATTTTAACAATTTAATTCACATAAGTGATCGAATTTAATATAAAATCAGCTCAATAAATTTGACAAAAAGTGGTTTTCCATTGAAAAAAACTTCTTAAGTGTAAAATGATTTTTTATCAATTTTTATTAAAAATTTGATTAATTAACCTAAATTAGATTAATAAGAATAAAATAAAATTAATTTTACTTTTAAAAATATTTAATAAATGAAACTTGTAAATGATGTAAATTAGATTTCAAATTTTAATAAAAAATAGTCATTTATTAATATTCTACCAAAAACTAATTTTTACAAAAAATTATAAAAAAATATAAAAAAATATTTCAATTTAATTTAAAATTAATATTATTAAAAATTAATTTTCTAAACATGTAAAAAAATACTAATTTCAAAATAAGTGCACAAAGCATGACAAATCAATTTTTTATAAAACATTACATTTTCAAGAATAATCCTAAATTTAGTTTTTATCCCACACCTAGAAAAAATTTTATATGAATGATATAAAACATTATTGGATAATATATATATATATATATAATTAAAATCATTCAGAAATAGTGATCAATTTAATTTATTTAAATAAGCACGCATTTAACACAAATAAATATTATTTTTTTATAAAACACATGCTTTATTTAAGTTATCTTTTATTTATATTTATAATTTAATGATAACCATGGAATTAATTTTATACATATTTAAACCATAATGTTTCATAATTTTTTTAGTACTATTCAAACCCATCAATCCAAATACAAGGAAATTAATGTCACAAAGTAATATTTTAATAGCATATCATGTTTTGATTGAACTAGGTGTTGTATGTAAAATGCATGATCAAATTAATTAAATTTATATCAATGTAATATTTTATTAAATATATGGTTGTTAAAATCATAATGGTCATTCATATTGGAATAAACATGAAAAATGTTGATATTTTTCGAAAAATATTATCTATATTTTTTCTAAAGAATCAATTGAGTATTTGAGTTTGACTATCTTCCTTTGACTATGGGTAATTTCAAATTTACCCTTTCCATATATATTTTTTAATAAAAAATATACTATCTGCTGTTTTTTTATTTAAAAAACCCTTCGGATTCATTAACAATGGCGGTAAAGTTTAGAAAAAAATAATTTCCAATGTTTATGAAATTGGTATATGAGGATTACTTATTCAGGGGAATCATTATGAAGAACCAAAAATAAATTTATATTAATGAAAAGACCTTTTTGAATGATATTTAACCTTATATGAACTCATATTAACAAATTCCACAATATAAAATGTAAAAAATCCTATAACTATGAAAAATTAAAAATTCATTTTTAAAACAATGCAAATCATGCACCGGGATCAAAATTGAAGGGGTTCCAAGATCGAAACCCCAGGTCGAAAGTTTATCATATTCATTGTGTCTTGGGACTCACATAACCTGAGGGTTAGATGATCAATGTAAATAATTCATCATCAATAACTTCTTTTCCCTGATCACTACATCAGTATACAAATAAAAAATTAATCATTCCATAAATAGATCAACTCCATCACATCATAAAATCATCAAGGAACCATTGAATCCTTAATATAAGAAACTAGAACCAACAAAAAACAAACCACTGGTATAGAATTTAATAAATAATCATAGACCGAAAAAAAGATGAAAACTAAAAAAATGAAAATAACCTCTAAACCTTCAAAAAAATATGTAATCCCACAGTAATTTATCATGATCACAATAAAAGGAACAATATAATATTGAAGCCCCATTCACCATATAGAATTCACAAAATATGAATCCAGTTATGAAGAATATTTTCATAGATGTATGAATCCCATTAGAAATATAGACAACCAAACCACATATAGAAACCCCAAAAAACTAGTTAAAACCAATCCAATAACAATGGAGAATAAGAAACCCACATGGGTGACCGCTCTTGCAACACCATTGCATGATCCACTACCACATCCAAAACCGAAATGAGAAACATAAAACTATACCAAAATATTGTATAGTTTAATGAGACAATAAACTATAGTATAGGTAAAATAGTACCCAGGCCTCTATAGTGAGTGACTTATTTTAATTTCAAAATAGAAAAAGTGATCATCAAACTCAAATTAAAATATGATTAAGAATGAATAATCCACCATCAAAATAAAAATCTAACAAAAAATTCTATCAAACAAAAACAATTATGGGGTCTATAATGATGATTAGTGCATAAAGACAAATATATATGTTATTGGGGACTTGATGCAAAAATAATTATCTAAAAAAATATAATGAAACAAACTCAAAGTACAATGTAATTGAAATGAACCCCCAAGAAATTTTGAAAACTACACATATGTGTGGTATCATGATAAATTTCATAGGGAAAAGAAACCCATGAAAATCATCATAACCAAAGTGGGAGTGTGCGAATGATAGTAGGAAAGGTAACAGATTATTTCATTGTAATTTGAAAATATCTCTACGAATAAACCAATGAAATTGTAATTTTTTTAACATATGGTATATATTTAATACATTCAATTTAATCTTATTTTTATTTGTGATAATGGCACTAAAAATATTTATTTGTCTAAAATAATTTCATTATCCATGCCAAGATGCTTGAAATTATCTACATGGTAAAAATTATATAATATTATAAGGGAAATGTATATTGAAAATAGATAGTGGATAAGAAAATATTATTAAATTATGTTTTCCTTTCTTATTCATAGAAATTAATGATATATACATGTTTTATAATTCACTAATTTCTTTTCATAATGATTTGATGTGTAATGGGAGAGATATTAATATTAAAATATGGAATACTAATGAGATAGAAGGTACATGACATAATATATTCTTTGGGTAACATGAAATTAGATTTTTCTCTAACCAATGTAAGAGTCCATTAAAAAGAAAAATACATCTCTAATTTTTAATAGTTATAACAAGTGGACTATAATATTGTATTTTATTTCTGAAGTTATATATGTTATTTAATTATTTCAAATATGAATTATTCATGATTGAATTTTTTATTTAACTTGTTAGATAAGATTATTTTTTCCATATATTGTGGTTTAAAAGATTTATTTTATTTTTATAAATTAAAAATGATAATGAAATTCAATAGATGAATTTTCTTAAAATTAAATTTTTATTTTCAACATCTCATAAATATTTATTTTGTTATAAAAGGATATATAACTTTTATTTAATAGTTTTAAAGGTTATATGATGTTAAACTATTTGATCTGTCACATTGATCATTTTTTTTGTTGGAGTAACAGTGATTTGATATTTTATTAGATTCAATATATTTAATGAGAAATAATGGATTATATTAAATATAAAATATCAATATATTTTTGATTGATAATTAAAAAAATATAGATTGATTTTATTATTTATAGTGATAATTAGTTACATTAGAAATAATGATATAATAGATCCTAAACTAGAGGACTTTTGAAATAAATATAATAATATGCAGACAATAGATTAGATTTTATGTATTAATTTGTAGATATATCTATTAAATGTGATTTTATGTAATTAAATAAGGGATATAAGTTATGAATTTCCTCAACTAAGTAGTAGGTATTAATAAAAACACTAAAAAATACCATAATTGTTTTATGGATAGAGAAGATATACCCGATTATGGAATGTAAAATTTATGGTTGTGAAATATTGAACTAAATATAAATATTACATTGTGATAATATAAAAAAATAATCATGGATTCATGATGTTGAAAATATAAAAAAAATCTAGTATTTAATATTTTTATTTTTATTTTTCATTATGATCATGATTTTTTTGCTATTAAATGTATCCATATAACCCATTATGTGAATAATTAAAAATATTTATGTACATGAAAATTATTTATATAATGGTATTTCTATAATTTATTAGCATGAAGAAAACAAAATTTTTTAGTTAATTGGAATTTACACCATTATTCACCACCACCTTACAACACACAGGCTCTCTCATCATGTTTGGGGAATTTTTTATAATTTTATGAGTGATGTAATGGTATGTAAATCTTAGGTATTCGATGGATAATATAAACAATTTAGTTTTATATAATATTGAATTAGAAATTTTCACATTGGCTTTTCTAAATAAAATAATGTCAAAAATTGAAAGTGTAAATTTTTATTGTTTCCTTTGAGTAGTTTTTATATGATAAATAAAATTTAATTTCATTAATTAAAATTGATAATTTTAAAAAATAATTCTTATGAACAAATGGAATTAATTTATGGTGATGGTAATGTGTTATGTTTGATGTTTTTCTATTTCTAGAAAAAATATACATCTTAATTGAACATTTCGAATTTTTAGGAATGGTTCTTTAGTAACATAAGGGATCAATCCACGGGTTTTTAATTTGTACTATTTAAGAGTAATAATTTTTAAAAAATGGGAGATAATCTAAATTCATTGGTTTTAAAAATATATGAAGTATTTTCAATCTTGAATTTAAATATTGAAACGCTTTTTCAAAAAAAATCAATGTGTTAGAATGTGATTTGAATTATTCTAGGGTAACTATTTATTAAAAAAATTTAAAATTGAATGATATTTTTCATGAAATATAGTTGTTAATTTAGGAATGTTTGATTGTTGAATTTTAAATTTGAAATTTTAAAATATGTTTTCAGATTGATTGTGAATTGGATTTAAATTTGAGCCCTATTAATACTCATAAACCTATGAATTTAATTATTTTATTTAGTATTTGACATCTGTTGTTTTAATGTGACCATAAATATTTAAAAATTATTATCTATAGTAATATTATAAAAAATAATATCAATCATATAACTATATAATGGTGTAAATAGTGTACATATGTTCTTGGAAATATATCATTAGGAAATTAACAGAAAAAATTGTAGTGTTGTTTTTTGTTGAATTATATGGATCCCTAAGATATTGATCCTAAATAAAATTCCATAAAAATGATGTAATTACATATTCACTCGGAAGTAACTTATATTTCATAGAATCATTGTTAGTGTAAATGGATATAAAAATTAGACAAATGGGATTCTGTAGACAATATTTAAAAATTTAAAGTAACCATATTGTGGAAAAATTAATTTTTAAAGGAAATAAAAACAATATTTATGATGTAAATTGGGTTCTAAATTTATATAATATATAAAAAGCTAATAATTAATATTTCTAGAGTAAAAAAATATTTACTTTGAGTTTTTTAAAATACAAAATAATTTATTCATTAAAATTTTATGAAATAATATTTTAAGGTCACGAAAATGTATATAATATTAAATTATTATTCATATATTTATTAATGTTTTCTCACTAATTTTTTTATTAAATCAATAATAATTTGTTTATTTAATTAAATTTTAATATTATATTTCATTACTTTCTAGTATTTAAATATAAATTGAATCAAACAATTCCTTGCACAGTATAGATTTGAGTTTTTTTATTGCATCTGTGATAAAATATATTGTGTTTTATAATTATGTTAGAAATATGATTCAGAAAATTAAGTGGAAGAGAATTTCAAAAACAAAACCTAAATATCCATTAAGAGAGGAAGCATTATATCAAAATGAGAATATAACCATATCTACCCCACTGTAATTCATCGTTCATTCTTTATTAGTTAGGTTTATGGATACCTATTAGTTACTAAAAAATTCATATTGACCTGGGTATTTATCCAAAAACCAAAATGAATCTTTTATAACAATATATGGATTTCTTCTTCTATAAATTGTGTGATATAACCACATATAGTGGTCCTTACGGTTAAGAGAAGAATGTATATTTTTTTCTTATTTGGTTATCAAATTGAGTTCATAGATATATTTTAAATTAATAATATTCATTAAATAAATTACATCATTTTAGATTCATATGATTCATACACTATAAAAAGGAAAATTATAAGAATAATTGTTTTTTGTTTTTTTAGAAAGTGATTCAATATTATTTTGATATATTTTTACGTTATTTTTATAGTTTTATTATCGATTGAAGGTTTTTAGGAATACTTAAAATTAAGTGTTGAACATGGAGTAATGTGATGAATTTTATTAATTATATCGTATATGATAAAAAATATTATGGATTTTAATTTTACATTTATTTGATATTAAATAAAAAATGGAATTTTTTTATAAAATGAAATATGGGTAAATTAACTGATTTCAAAAAAAAATCAATAGAAAATATGGAACCACAATATGTGGTAAACACATCATGTGATGGGCCTCAAGAATGAGTCATCCATAAAATGATGACCCAACGATGCCATATTTGAATTAATTAGTTATGATATTAAAGTTATGTTACTACTTGAGTATATTTCATCCCTCAATGAATCCATATAATGACAGTACACATTGTGTCCCATACCCAACACACACTCTTCAACGAACCTGAAATTATATATCCTACCATTACTATACCAAAAGCCCAAAAAAAATTTCTTCACTTGCCAACATAGACGTGGGTTTCAATTAACATACTATAAATATTTTTGTGCAAAAAGATGTATTAGTATAATTTATCAGATAAACATAATTTAATAAGTAACCATAAAAATTATGAATACTATAAAATAAAATAAATTAATAATCATAAAAGTATTCACTATAAGAATATTTTTATTTGAATTATTTGATAACCTATTATGGATAGAATATATTTTTTATCATTTAATTTTTTTATTTAACCAAATTTTTATTTAATTAATATATATTTTTAGTTGATAGAGACATTTTGGGAAGAGAGATATATTAGATAATATTATTTAACTTTACTAAAATGATGGAAATCCATTTTTATTGTAATAAATTATATATGTGAAGTCAAATTTCTTATAATAGAACTATATTTCAGGTTTTAACCATATATAATCATATAAATAAGAAAAAAGGTTAAAAAATATTATTAGTGGTCAATTTATTTGAATTTAAATGATTCTGCATGCATTTTATCCCCATTGTAAAATAAATCTCCATAATCCTTATTCATAGTACATTATTTTTTTGGTGATGTTGATAGTTTGATGCACTATACTAAAACATTCGGTTTATATAGTGTATTTTTAGTGGTTGGAAAAAAGGCGCCTCCCAAGTAGATATTTTATTTTCACTATATTGGATGAGGGAATCTAAAATGGGGTATTAAATTGGGGATGAATAAGGTTCCTCCATTGATCCTCTAGAATTTGATGTTGGTATTTTCATTAATAGTATATTAGGAAGAACAATCAAGTTATAGATTCAACTTAATAAGTCACACCCACATTTTTTCTGGTGAAAGTTCTATACATAGATTCTAATTAAAGGAAATAAAGACTATGATCTTATTTGGTGATAAAGAAACTCAAATGTTGTGTTTTCTATTTAATAGTTTCAATTTTATTTTATCCTCAACAATTTACATTTCATCACATTTATTAAGATTTATATTTTTTGGAATTTAAAAGAAATAAAAAATGATGAAAAACATTTAATAACAGAACATTCAAAGATGGAATGATATGGGTGGGAATTATTCTACTATTCACTAATTTATAAATTGAATTTCATTTATTATTGTCCACTATAACTAAATGTTTTTTAATTTTTTTTAGAATGTAGGAACCAAGTGTGTGGAAGGTATTGAGTGTGTATTTTTTTGTGATTACTTCACATGAAAATATATTTCTATCATTCAAAATATGACAAATATTCTTTTCAAACAATGTGTTTCACTGTAAAAAACAACTGTATTGTAGTATAAATGGTTAAAATTTATGATAATAAAAATCAAATCATATTTTTTTAGTTTTTTGAAGTGAATCATAGTTTATTTTTTTATACTAAAATTCATTTCCTCAAGGATCCATCGTAATAGAAAAAAATATATTTCATATGACCTATATAAAAATTGAATTCTTGGATACAATATTAATTATACCTATAAAACATGGAACTAGATGTGTGATTAAGAAAAATAAAAGTAATAAATTATAATAGAAAATAAAATATGAGATTAAACACCATATATTCTTTATAAATTCCTTGTTTATTAAAAACTATATTTCTGGTTATATGCAATATTCAACAGTTTAGTTCTATATTAGTCATACTCAATGAATATTTTTAATTTTACATTAGATGGCTTAAAGGAGAAAAAAATGTTGTATGTACCATGTTTTCAAATATAAATAATATTGAGGGTGATGTTTAATGAAGATAATAATGGATTAGTTTACTTATATTTATTAATTAAATGTGAACTGAGAAATGATAAAATTATGTTGTGAATGATGCACTTAAGAGAGATATGTATTTAGATAGGTATTCACTATAAAAATAATAAGTCAATAACTTTATTATCATTTATCCTTTAATGTCTTGAGACTCAATTTTAAGTAAATATAAAAGAGGTTGATATTTTTTATTATTTTTAAAAACCTTAAGAGTTGTAATTTTCCAATTATATTAGAGATGTAGTTATCAAAAATAATTTTTATATAAAGGAAGTTATTCAATATTAATTTCTTTATTTCTATTAAAATTTTATTACTTTTTTTTAGATTGTATGTTTCTAGGATATTTGGTGCTATATTGATGTAATTCTCCTAAAATGACAAATTTCATATATTAATTATTTTGGTGGAAACATTTTTTATTGATATGACATATATATAGTTGTGATATTGAATAATCATGGGAATATATTTTTTGAAGAACAAATAAAGAAATCAGGTTGTTTGTATACAAATTAAATAGAAATCCTAGCCCAAAATTGGGGGGTAAATTTATTGTATAGTACGTGTCAATAGATAATCATCAAGTTAATGTTATTTTAAGGTCCTAACATGAGAATATGGTATAAAACAATGGAATATAATCTAACCCATGTGAATACATAAAACCTCGACAAAGCCTCAGAGAGATACCTAAGATTGTGATTGAGACCTATTATAGTCCTATAATGGAGCCACACAATATTTCACTACCAATGTTAAATTACATATCTTACAGAACTATCATCCAAGCAAAAGAATAGCAACGGGGGGAATATAAAATCATTTATATTTATCCATTATAATGATTATAGTGGATATAATTTCTTTTAACAGTCATGTATTGTAAATTTTCATTCATTTAATCGTGAATGAATCAAAAACTGATGCATTACAAGGTATATAAATTATAATTAATATATAATAATGTATATATACTGGTTGGAAGAAGTGGTATATATATATATATGCCACAACACTTACCATACCATGGTGACATTCACTCTTTCTGGATTTTATGATATGGTTTATATATCCATAATGCTATGAAATTCAATAAATACTCCAATATATTAAGAAAAACATTACATATATTCATGAACCCATCCAAATATCATTCGATACATTTGATATATAAAACATTATCACATTTAATAAAAACACTTTCCACAAAAATTAATACTTATTTCATGGGTTATAGTGTGAATCAATAATCATTTGAAATAGTGAAAATAGTTATGAATCTCATAATTCCTAACAATAATAAAATATTTGAACTTAGGGAGCCATTAGTGTCACTCAAGAATCAATCATATACCATATTATATAAATCAAATTCAATCATATCTTATATAGAAATTCCATCCCGTTGTAATTCTTACTTGGTGTGTGAATACCCATGTCAATTTATACTCTATTATATCATAATATTGGGTTGTTTTGAATTTATTTATTTGGTAGTCTTTTGATGCTTTTATCTATATTATAAGTGCTCCATTCCATGACAAAGGGGGTTAAAACATTGAAAAGAGTGTTGGAAGACATGTAGTTATAGAAACCAGACAGTCTCTCCATAGAAGGTGGGTGATTTCTCAACATTAATGTCACTCCTTGAATTGTATTTTCCCTTTATAAATTTCATATTGTAATATTTTTTTCACCTTGATATGTGCAATTTCCCCAGAAAAAGGAGGTATTGTCATAGATAAATTGATGAAGTGGGTTTCTTTTTCTCGGAAGGTGTTATGGTCGGGTGTTGAGTCATGAGGGGTTGACCATACAAGTGGAATCACACTACAAATGAAGGGTTATGAAGTGTAATGATCCTAGTTAGTGAGCCCAATTTTCATACTAGATGAAATTTAACGTCGTGATTCATAGTTTGTGTCACAATGTTCATGTGCCCAGTTTTAAATTTTGGGAAAATGTTCTTCTACCCCACTAGAGATAAATACTCCATTTACTTTACTTTCTCCTCCAATAATGCATCTACATCATAGGGAGATCCCTATACATCATTCATTCCTCCCTATAGATTTTTTAGGTTATTATAATCAGTTTATAGTGGTTTTATTAAATATATCTCTAAATTATTCATCCCCCAACCCTCTTCTATTTACCTATGTTTTATTATTTTAGGAACCCAAATTCCAAGTGGGGATGAATTTATAGTTATAAGAGACATTAATTTATATTTTAAAATTTTTGGGGTTTTTTTATTATTCTCTGGCTCATTAATCCTATCATAATTGAAAATAATGTTTTATTGGATAATTGTTTTTGAATAAAGTACATGTTTTTATGAAATTGTTTTATAAATAATGTCATGAACTTCTGGAGTTCCTTTAATTAATTTTGTTTCTAGGTAATATCTATGTGTAAGACCACTATATGGTTTAGAGATTTTTTTAGATAATATTCATTCATGTCAAAATGAAAATTTTAATGATTTCATTAGTATTCAATTATACTATGTTGTTTCCCAGGCCAATAATTTATAAAAGGCCTACGAGGATATTTGAACGTGTCTTTGAGGATAAAAAGTGGTTTTGAATTTATATTGATTTTAAAATAATTAATCCCATATTTGATGGTTGTTTTAAATTAAAAAAAGAATTTTTTATCTTTTTAATCCTAATTTCAGAAGGGTATGGTTTTAATTCTATAAATAATATCATTTGAAGTGATGGATCTTTCTTTTTTTTCAATGGATTTTTTTGTAACTTCTTAGTCCATGAAGAAAAAAAGAATCATTTTTTCACTTTATTAAAAAGGGATGACATGATATTTTTATTAACTTATTTTTTTGTGGCCCAACTTCATATCGTATCTTTTATAGAGTTGTACATAATTTGGTAATGATAATATTATTATTTTTATTTTTAATGGATGTGAAATTTACTAATTCATATGAGTGTTTAGAAGTGATATAGAGTTTAACTTCCATGTATCTTGATGTATGTACTGATCAATTTTGTTAATATTACAATGGACACCCACATTGACATGTCATAATAACCCTATTAGATAAGTGATGGATTATATTAATCAATAAAAACTTTTTGGCATTGTTAAAGTATGAGAGATAATCCTAATTGATCACTAGAATGTGGGAATGGAATAAAATGTCCTACTATGATTGTGGGATCAAAATAATAGATTTATTATCTTCAGTGTGCCTAGTATTATCTCATGTTGGATCCTAGAGAGTATAAAATGATACATATTTATTGACTGGTGTAATTATATAAGGCATTTCTCTTGGGAACATTTTATGTATTCCCTAAATCATGATTTTGTTATCTAATCTCCCTCTTATTATTCAGGTGCATATTGATATTATAAAGATTATGATTTTATGAATTATTATGTTGGTCATGAGTTAGTGATTTATACCCATATTTCATTAAGAAACATATGTTTCTATCAGAAATCTGGATTTGTGTCATTAATTTTATTCTCCATTTACTTTTGTGGATTTTATTTTGATCCCCATTGATTATATCATTCAATTTGGGGGATTCCTAGACTTTTGGGAAGAAAATAATTGTAACCCTAATTTCTCGATTATCTCATATTATTTGAAAATCATGTTAATCTGATGCACATGGTCCTAAAAACTTTTTAAGGTTTTCCACATGGTTTTCACATAGTTTTCCTAACCATGAATCTAGAAAATATAAAAATTTTCATCCCTCATAAATGTTATTAATTGAAAAAATTTATATTTCCATTGGAGCCTATATTTGTTTCCACATGTTAGAGAACTTATATATTGTTTTTGTATCTTTTACCTGTATTTAATTTATTTCTTGATTATTTTTTTGTTAATCTTTATGTTTCAGGAAAATAATTTTATTCAAAAATGAATCTCATGAAATAATTTTATTTTAAAATCAAATTTTTTAAATGGTTAAATAATTTTCTCTCCCTTATATTATTAATTTGAGAGACTTTTATTTGAAAACAAATGATATTTATTTTTATATAATATTCTATAGAAGATGTGATATAAGTCCTAAAGAGTATTATATATAGTTTTTCAAATAATGTGGAATGTTTTCAATGGTTTAATTATTTTCATCTGATTATTATATTATTAAATAAGTTTTTTTATATTTTTAAATTCTATGATATTAATGAAAAATGGTTGTTGGTAGTGTATGATTATTTGGAATATTGGTAATTTTGGGTTAATTTTTTGTTCATAAATTAGATTTCATTTTAGATATATAAGGAATTGATTTGTTTTCATCCTGCTTCGATTTATTTATGATATGCCTCCATCAATTGTATTATATTAATTTGAATAGTTTTACTTGATATATGATCCTTAGGATAATAACTCTAATCATATTAGTTTAAGATTACTAGTTTTTTACTCTACCCAGACATTGAATATAGTGTAAGAACAAGAATATGTAGTGTTCTTATACTCTATGAATTACCACCTATTTACTTCATGGTTGAAGGATTTTACTGATCATTTTTTATATATTGGTTTCTTTCCGGAGAAATTAACTAATTTTTTTAGAAATATTTTTTCCATGGAGATATATTATTCAAGTACATAGATTAGTTTTGTTTACTTTAGCACAGACTCGTATTGGGTTGTTTTATAAAGGGAGTCCACGAAGTGGTTGGGACTCAAGTGATAATATTTTATATGTATTCTATGAATAATATGTTACAAAATTAGTGATACATGTTAGGTATTTTTTTATTGATTTATCCTTTGGAACGTTCCTCCATAATTTTTTGTATATGTGTTGACTATTACTGTTGTGTTCATGAATCATAGATTTTAATGCCTCCATAGTATTTTATATTATGACTTCCTTATATTGATCCTTTTCCAAGGATAGGTTTCTCAGTGGATGTAATGGGTGTATGCTTATGAAACTGGGATGAGTGGTTGGTTTTTAGTCATATTGAGAGTTTTACCCATTTGGGTATTCCATTAGGTTGAAAATAAATGGGTGTCTCATAACTAATGGCCCATGTTATTTACCCTTTATCTTTTTAATGATAGGTAAAATACCATGCATAATATTTTATGAGTAATTATTTTGGTATTTTCATCATTTCCATCCTTATATGATGAAATATTTATATATTGGTTGACCATTACTATATTCAATTGGGAATTTCATTAGATTGTACTTTCATCATGTAATTTTCACCCTATTTATTGAATTTTAACTTTTTGTTGATAGACGGTTTTTTTATTATGATATATTAAGGAAAAAAATATAGTGATATCCTTCTCATATTTATGTTTATTTCTTATCTCATCACTTTATATGAATTATAAATAATGATGAGACCTATTATAGGTATTTATGAAATTTTTATATGTGTCTCTTCATGGTGGATTGTAATATTCTTGGAAATGTATTGTTATTCTTGAGAATATCATTATTACACTTTTAGGAATTGTGTTGTTTTTTCAAAAGATAATTTCTCATTGAGCTCCTTGTTGATCAATTAAGAATCCATCATTATTTATTTGATGCGTTTTTTTTTGAATTTTTGGCCTTCCACTTTTCAACATGAATTTAATTAAGGTGGTATAGTGGTGAGAATTATAAAATCCAATTGTAACAATTTTTTTTAAAAAATTTTATAATATTTTGTTAGTTTAAATATTATGGAGTTGTGGGTGTATTGATTATTTTGATGTAATGAATCTCTATCATTATTTAGTTTTGTCACAATAGAGGTTTTTTGGACCATGATGAGTATGTTGGGTGAACTATAACTCCTAAATATAGATTCAATGACTGGTGGGTCTAATCACATGTTTTATTTTTTCCATTGTGAAATATCATATGATGGAAGGGTCATAGCACAATAGAGGTTGTCACATCATATCAAGACCCAGGTAGATGGTTTTTTCTAGGAATGAATAATGACCAAGTATCATAGTGTGAGGGGTCTCCCACAGAGGGGGTGTCATGCCCCCAAGAATGATATATCTATGATGTGACCTTGGGAAGTGATCCTATGATTCTTAATGGAAGGTTTATTACACTAAAAAGGTTTGGTCCTTTCATGATGTTCTTACATCCAATTTATTTTTTTAAAATTTATTATTCTACCCCCATTGAGTTGAACCCTCCATTTTGTTATTTTCTCCTAAACTCATGAATTATAGCTAATGTGATCTCCAAATTGTTTTTGAATTTTCCCATTGGATTTTTGGACTTCTACTCTTCAATTTTATGAAGATATATCATATAAATTATTCATTTCTTCTTCATCACTCCTCTCCTCTAAAATTACTATTTATTTTTCTTTTATCATACTTACTAAAACTCATATTGGAAATTTTTTTACCATTGTTTGAGATTTTTATTTTTGGTTTGGGTTTTAGGGCTTTTATAAGTCATTGACATCCTCAATCATGATTCTGTCATGGAAGTTCAGGTTTAATGGTATCATTTTACTATAATATTGAATCTTATTTTTTAAAATATTGTATTAATAAATACATAAAATACATGGGTTCCTTAAATTGTTTTGATATAAATGATATATATATTTATGAGATCCTTATGGGTCTATAAAATGTTTTACAAGTTATTATTCTTTTTATCAAATATATTTTATGTAAATTTTTAATATATTTTTTAACTAAGTGTTTTTTCTTTCCTTGTAGTTATAAAAAGAAATGTTGGTCTCTTTAAAAATTTATATAAAGAAATAAATTATCTAGAATATGTTATAGTTTTCATATAATAGAACCAATTAGTAAGGATTAATTTAAATTATAGTGGTGGGGGGTTTTCTTGATTCTCTAAAGTGAGTGAGGTATTTGTTAAAAAGGTGAAACCCTAGTTTTTAAAGGAACATATCATAGAATTATTAAAAGTATTTTTTGTAACATTTTTTCTATTATGAACATAAATTACTGTAAGGAAAACAAATTAAAAAGAGTAACATGATGTTATTATTTCCCAAATTGTTGATCCCCTATTTTATCCCATGTCTTCTTACACATGCTTCCAATGTAGGATGAAATATATTATCATTAGTGGTAATTCATATATTTTAAAGGGGTATTTTATAAGGGTATTGGATATGAGTTTAGGTATATCATTAACAAATCTATGATTTATATTGATCAATTATCAACCACAATCCTCTAATTTTGTATTTCATTTTAACATAGGGTAGCTAAGGGAGGGATTCAATTGAGACAATACAAAATTTGATGATACAGTTTGAATGTGGGAGATAATTTATATGACCTTATTTCATTTTTGGTAGATTATCAACCTATCCTAAAAAATATAAGATATCCTATAAATAAATTGAATCTCTTTATTATGTCTTGGATTGTCTAACAGTATAACTTATAGGGTTCCCCTTGAAACATACTCATTATCAGGTGTAATTAACTAAGAGATTTACATTTAACATTTTTTTATTCACAAGATAATTATTTGGATATTTGGATAAATTTCATTATTGATGTTTTTTTTATTATGCACCAATGATATCATGGTGCCTATTTAATTTTTATTCTATTTCTATCATGTTTTTAGTTCACTTTAAAATAGATATCCAAAATTTTTCGATAAGCATTATTTATTCCAAAATACTATATTGTGTAAATTGGATATTTGAAAATAAATTTTAAATTAAGGAAAATGGGAAAATTTTGTATTAATACAAAAAAAACTTTTAGGTTTTTGAAATCGTATACTCTCACAATTATTATTCAAAATTCATTTCAAGTAAAGGAGTCGAAGAAATTTTAATTGGGTAAATAATGTGATTCATCTCTTAGAAGTTGGTATGTGGAAAAATAAATAATCAAGTAGTATTTTCTACTAAAATTTAACGTAATATTATTTATAGACTCTTAGATGAAATCCCTCTCCTCCTCATTAGCTTACACATTATATATACACCAATGGTCATGTAGGGATTTCTAATTTTTTAAATAGGTTCCCATTATTTTATCATAGTTTGTAATATAATTTGGGTATTTCCCAAATAGATGTCGGGGATATGGTGGGTTTCTATGGGTTAAAATGATATTTTTTATTGCATGCATCACTTTTTTGTTTAATTATTGTTCACTCATGTATTTTCTAACCAAATGTGTTGTAGTTTTTTTTCACTATTTATTATTTTATTTGATTGATATATTAACTCAACTAAATGTTTAAAAATTGAGATTAATCATTTTATTGGGTATGTATCATTGGAATTTATTTATTCTAATTCCATTATAGAAATGTTTAATTAATTGTACCTTTTTTATTTTTTCATGGAAGTCCAATATATGGAAGGTACATGTCTAATTTCTTGGTGGAATCCATGTTATTATTATTTAGAATTTTTGTGTGAAATTGTTCCCACATGGGTATGTTTGAAATTATAATACTATTTTCCATCTAATGAGGATGAAAAATTCCATTTGAGGCTTATGGAGTTTCTGTTCAGGTATCAAAATGGTGGAATCTTGGGCCAGTTCATTATGAAATGTATAACTATATAATATATTTCTCCAATACATCTTGTATAGTAATTATAAATATAATATTTCTATTTATTATAGAATAACTCATACATTCATTTGTGGCTGATGTAAATTTTCAAATTCAATGAATTGAGTTCTTCTCGTTCATATATAAATTTATTTCTCTATCACACATCACTAAATAATGTATGGTTATACATTTCATCAATCCATTTCAATCCGGGGCCCATTTATCAAAAAATAATATAATATGAAAATTTACATCATCGATGAAAAATATGTACCACAAGATGATTTATATATCCAAAAACATCTATATAATATCCACCTCCTGAAAAGTGTATGAAATATATAAAATTAAATTGCTTTAAATTCCTTGTAATATGGTAACCTAATAAAATGTAAAATAATATATCCATTACCCCCTATGTAATTAAACCAACATACATATAATATTTTATGGGATATAATTTTAGGGGCCATATAACTTAGTATCATGAATATGTGGATTTGTCAACAGAAATGGAATACCAAAAAATGTAAGTATTTTCCTTATTGTCAATGGTTGTAATTGGTGATAAATTTTCCACATGACTACTTGAAAAAATTACCCTTTTTAATCAACAAATGAATAGATTATACTGAAACTAAATTAATTAAATAAAATAACGAACATATTGTGAAGGTCCACAACAACTACCCATCATAGTTCCAATTTTCAACAAGGATTCCATGCTTCATATCATGACATTTGGTGCCTGATTCATGAATCAAAGACTATTAGTGTATATCATTGACAGATTCATCTTCAGATCCTAGGATTTGTAGGACTAAGCATTTGTTGGAATGCATGATTTCCATCACATCGTGATTCTCATTTCAATGGAAGATTATTTGAACCGTGCTTGATCTTCAGTCCTTCAAATATTGAATTGTGCAATATTTTTTCGCTTCATGTAGAGATTTTATCATCACATGAATCGTGATTTAGTGTTTATTGCTTCATGGGTGATGTTTATGGATATTTCTCTAAAATGTTTAAACCTGTATAATATATGTATGCTAGGGAACCTTGTGAGGTGGTATTTTTATTCGGATAGCTGCTACAGACAATTTTCCATCTAGTGGCTTTGAGGGTCTGTGTTGAAGCTGATACATAAAAGTCGTGTATTGATATTGTTTGGGATACTGCTTGTAAGGAATTTAGGTATAAGAACACACCTTTTTTAATATTTTTTTGAGTTCTATTCCTCATCTAAGAAGCTTGGACTTACCACCATTAAAAGCAGGCATAGTGTCATAATCATAGGGGATGATGGGTCGGTACATGGAGAGACTGGTGCAGTTTACAAGATGGTTGAAGGGGATTCTATGCTTTTCAATGATGAGAAGGGTTCCCTTTCCATAGGGAGTGCCCCTTATTTTATGAAGGCGATGGGTAAATACCCTGAGCCAAATGTCTGTCGGGTGTCTAAGATCATTAAGTATGAACATTGAATTGTGCATGATAAGGGAGTGATAGAAGATGAGGAAGGGATTAGAAGCTTGAGGGATGACTTGATTAGCCTTAGGGTTATAGATGGTGTTGTGTTTGTGAAGGATGTTTCTAATGCGTCGAGTTTTCTAACTCAAGTGGGTGAATCACAGTAGGATGAGGGGCTGATGTGATTTATGTTGGGAAGCAACGTGTGGGTGTGTCTTGTGCTGGAGGGAAAGGTGGTGCGGTCACATGAAAATGTTACATTGATAAACCGGTTTGAAGGCTTGTCTTATCAGGAATATGAGCATTGGAAAACTCCTTGCTCTGATATGGTGAAGAATATGTTGCATACTATTGATGATTGAATTGAAGGAAGCTAGATTGTGGTGCAGGCCATCCCGGATCAAGCTACTAGTGTTGGACTTGTGGCAAAGTCATGTTTGGTTGGTCCCTTTCCTACTTATCTATTCCCAACTACTATAGAAAATAAATTGATGAAGCCATTGCAGTTTGCATCACTGAACCCATTGTTCTATGATGTTTTTAGTATATTAGAATCTATCTTGGGATTTGATGTTCCTAAATAGCCTATGTTAATGTGGGGTAATCGTGTCTTCTTGGTTGGTTTTGTTCCTATTTTATGTAATGGGCATGTGGAGCAGAGTGAGGTGAAGAGGTTGAATTCATATGGTTGTTAGGTTCTTTAGTGGGATGAGGTGAGGAACTAACTATGGTTCAGGCCTCTTGTGATAGTCATGAGGCTTCATAGTATGGTATGAATTCTAATGATGATCATGATTTAGAGGTCTCTCACACATGGATGGAGGGGAACATGGTTGCAGACCTTTCGGCATCTATGGCATCATCAATTCAAAGTAAGTTTTCTTTCTTTTGCAATGGTTATTTTCCTAAGTAGGGGATGTAATTTTTGGTCAATGATGATCTATGTCTACACAACTTTATAATACCATGAAGTATTTTTTTGGTTTTTTTGTACAGTGGCCTTTTCAAAATCAATAAAAATGTTAATTTTCTGTCAGTCAGCCTAAGGTGGAAATTTTTTATGGAGTGTCTATAGAAACTCCTTTTGGGATCCATGATGAGGTTGTCAATCATATCATTGGGATGTATGGACAATTGCTGGTCCAGAGAAAGTTTGATGGCTTTGAAGAAATCCATTGCTTAGTTTTGGGGGGTATGGACCTAGAGGATACCAACGTGCAACCCCCATTTATTAGATGCATCTTAGTGTAGTCTAGTTCCCCATTTGATGGGTTTCCTCTATTTGAAAGATATAAATTTTTGAATCCGTAGAGAAGTTGTGTGAATTTTGTTACTGATTATGACATCATGAATGGTAGTAGAAATCTTAAGGCTATGAGTGTGGCTAGTGATGGCATGCTTCAGGGAATGGAGAATGTGCCTGAGGGTTTTACCTCTACTTTTCCAAAGAGGTGGCCAAGGAAGGACTACTCCTATTTTCCAAATCCCATGGATACCAAGGTATCTTCTAATGCCTCTAAAAATAAGGATAAGGATAAAATGAACGATTAGCCTTACGTATTTTCTTCCCAGGATCAGCATATTTTGGAGAAACAAAGACTTAGGGACACGTATTTGGCACTATTCAAGAAACAAGAAGTCTTGGAGTCTTGATGGGAGACAATGGATGATGGGGAATCTTTTGACTTTAGGTATAGTGGTTATGTTGATCCGTTTGAAATGTAGTTTTTGTC
Source organism: Viscum album (assembly GCA_963277665.1). Taxonomy (NCBI): domain Eukaryota; kingdom Viridiplantae; phylum Streptophyta; class Magnoliopsida; order Santalales; family Viscaceae; genus Viscum; species Viscum album. The sequence goes on from OY728156.1 coordinate 327,869,142, forward strand.
TTTGGGTTTTTTTCCCTGGGCCACTTTTTTATTGTCATGACATTACTTTTGATTTTATTTTGGAGGACCATGCTTGATGGAACTACACTTACATTCCCCAAATATGAATATTGAATGAGTGGGCTAAAATACTACTTGGATAACATTGTGTTTCTATATATTCACTTTAAAATTAAAACTTGTATATGATATCATATACTATAAGTATGAATGTATTATTTTTAATACTTTTTGTAAAATTTGTTACTTATGATTCAAATTATATAGAATTTTGAAAAAATTAACCAAATTATCTATATAAGTTGATATATAAATGTAATTATTTAATGTAATAAATGATAATTTATTGTAATAATTTTCTAATCTAGTTATCATAGGAAACTATCTATGGGTCCAAGGTAATGAAACATAGAATCATCATTCTACCAAATTAATAACTATATCTAGATAATACTATGAAAATTTCATTAAACAGAGTGGAATCCCACATGAGAATGGGTAATAATTATCATGAGTGTCGTCCCACACTATTGGTGAATCCTTTATAAAAAAGATTGAGTAGCATCAAAACAATTCAATACATGCCAAATCTACATAGGAACAATGAATGTAATATCCTAATCATTGTATAATTATAAAAAATTATAGATACTTCCCTTAAAAAACCCTCTTATATACCTATGCAATTCCCTTGAAGTTATTCTAGAATAAAATAGATTTTCTTATTTTGAAATAAATAACAATAAATAACCCCTATATAAAATCCATGATACATCTAATAATAAATTCAAGACAATTTCATGTTTAGAAAATCGGGTGGTAATATCCATGATGACAAATATTAAAGTATCCAATCACCTATTTATATATTAAATAATTCATTAAAAATCATAATTATTTATTTGAAAATCATAATAAATCATACTGAATCATACAAAATCCTTCAAAAAACATATAAAAACACATTTTATTTCAGTTAAACATTAATGAAAACATATCAAAAAGCCACATCATGTGAAATAAAAATCGCTTTGTCAATTAAAAACATTGTTAAATGAATAATGTCAATCATTTATAAATTGTAAGAAACCATTCCGTAATGAAAACCTAAATTATTTGACCATAAAAATAAACATTCCTTTTCATTGAGAAGCTAATGTGAATTATAATACTTGAGTATAATTTTATATATAAACCCCATGAAAATACATTTGAAATAACATTTAATTTTCTATAAATATTGAAATATACAATATAAATTTATCCCATAAATATTCTATCACTATTTTATTAGATAAAAAATGTTAAAATAACCTACTATTTATAGTCTGATAAAAAAATATGTTTACATAATACCCATCCTAGATTTGAATAAAATATGATGTATTCACCAGATGATGAGAAATTATATATGGTAAATGGTTTTATATATTTTTCACCCCTGAACCCCATTTATATTTCTATGTTACTTTTTACCATGGAAGAATAAAAATTATTGTATAGACAGAGGATAATGAATGACATGAGGGAAAGGATAAAAGAAGAGGGTTAATAAGAGAAATATAGAAGAAAATCACATCAAATATTATCATAGAATATCCCCCTGAAACATTAATGAAAGGATGAATATGGATATCTAAATATCCATTTTTATGTGTTAGATGAATAGGGGAAAATTAATTTTTTTCCCAATATATGTATTATTTTCTGATAATAATAATCATAATATTGAAATGTAAATAGGAAAAAAGGCTCCAATATTATAATATAATCAAAGAAAAATATTTAAAGAGAATGGAAGATTTAAAAAATTGTCATGAATGAACTACCATCAATATGAATAGTTATTCATAATAAAAAAAAATTATTCGTAAGGTCCTCATCTTCATTGACCATTTCCCATTAGAATTATAATTAGATGATCAATGTGAATGAGTTAACATTGTACATTTTAAATGAGAATACTAATTCTTAGCCATTAATATTAATGTTGTAATTTTTTGAAACCAGTCTAAATATATTATGTTTTTCTTAGTTTTATTTAATGAAACTGTAAAAGAACAGTTACCATGTGAATACTTCCATTCATTATCAATATCTATCAAGATCTATATGATATTGTATAACTGTATTTTTTGGTTAATTTATTCAGGGCTTTGAGAAAAAGAAGTGACCACTTTGTTATGAGTTTTATCCCCCACCATTGAACGTCCTTACTCCAACATAGAATTAGGTTCTTTACCGAATAGGATACCATGAAATCCGTTTTCACTATTATTGTGAATATCATCTTCCCAAGACTCATCATTTCTAGGAGAACCATTTCCATGATCCCCTATAATATATATTGATGGAAATACATTACCTAAAATATTCCCACAATTAGCATATATTTTTACACAACTCTGTATACAGATCCTCTACCCATGAACACCTATAACAGTCTGAATAGCCTCTTCATGGATATATAATTTACAATGAACATTACTTCCATAAGAACCCTATACATGCTCACCAATGATAGGTATAGTAAATAAAACATTTCTAGGAAGAATCCCCTACTATAATTCTTCTAGGAATACAAAATTACCAGAAGACACCCAAGGAATTAACACCTCAACTCACACTAAACCATCTCTAATCCCAAACCACCACCACAACAACATAAGGGGAATGATAATAATAAATGTATTATTATTATTATTATAAAAAATAATAGAAATTACATATTTACATTTGAAACACTATGAATATAAGCATTTTTGTAATTTTAATAATGTGAATTATAAATAAAAACTCAAACATAACTATTATAACATTTTTTTAGTGAAATAAAAAATCTAATATTTTTATCCAACAATTCATGATTTTTAAAATCATAATAATTACAAAAAGATAATAATAAATTTTCAAGAATCAAATAGATACACTCTTAGAAATTTTAGGCAAGTTAAAATTGTTTTGTTTTAAAAAATAGGAATTCATGGATATTGCAAAGAGTCTCAAAAATATAAAAAAAATGTACATCACACACTGGAAAAAAAATTATACAATGCATTGTTACTATAAATATTTTTCCAAAATATTTTCTTAAAAAATACATCACCATTAAATTTAAATGTTCTTATTTTTCTCAAAATAAAATTAAAAATCAATATATATTATCAAAAGTAAAATATCGTGGTTCTATAGGTATTCTTAAATAATATTTCATATGTATAATCACATTAGAATTCTATAAATAAATTAACAGAATCTACTCATGTTATGTATAATGAAATATTACAACCCATAACAGTCTATCATTATCATCGATTAGAGATAACTCAAGATAATTATTTTATGTGATTTCATCATTTTAATGTCATGTATTATATATATAGAATATGAGGGAAATAAAAATATATATTGTTCTTATTATAAATCTATTATAAATTTAATTTAAAATAACATTCATTGCGTATATCATTTTTCTAATAGACAAAATAAATATGACCCTTAATATTGTTTTGTGATAAATTACATATCAATTGATCTAATACATTAACTTATGCATCCACCAAAAAAATAATTGAATCACATCTATCAATGATTTCCCAAACATGATGGAATATTTTAAGGTTGAGTTTATTACTTATATGAGATAGAAGTTTCATGTGTTGAGTTTGACACTATTTTCCCTGTCGAATGAACATTATCATGTTAGGATTCTATAATTTGTTATTAAAATTTCCCCAAACACCAGAGGTTTTTCAACATTAGGTGAAATTTAATGATTAATGATTGTTAGAAAATACCACTTAGAACATACAAATTTAGTAATAACGAAATTAAATATATATGTATAATAGAATATCATATAAATAATATAAACCATTAAAATTAAAAATTTACTATACACTACAAAATAATAAGATTTTTCCAACATGAGTATATTTGTCCGTAAAATTACATTTTCTGTTGGTAAAACGTTTTACAAACTGAAATTCTCTTGTCACTAAACTGTTAGTAAAAACTCTGTCGCTAAATGTTATTGTGACAGATAAAACAATTCTGTTGTAATTATAATAATACCAACAGATAATATTTCTGTTGGTCAAAATGTTCAGCAACAGATTTCCATGACAAATTTATCTGTTTTAATATTATTATCAACCTTCATAACTAATACCAATAATTAATAATTGTTTTTAATTTATATTTTAAATAATATATTATGATTAGGTATTTCAATATTTATTGCTAAAAATTTATATTATATTAATTAATCTGATTTTATATAATATATTTATTATATATAATTATAATATATTTATTATATATAATTATAATATATTTATTATATATAATTATAATATATTTATTATATATAATTATGATATATTTATTATATATAATTATAATATATTTATTATATATAATTATAATATACTTATTATATATAATTATAGAATTTGATTCTATGAAAGTGATAATTTATTTGATAAAATGTGCTCAATCACGATTTAATAAAAAAAATCAAACACCAAGAAAATACATGAAACTCCAACAAACATGATACACACACTTTACATGAAACTTCATCAAAATTCATCCGTAATTTGTTCCACGCATCAATTTTCAACGTCATGGTTCATACTGGAGACAGGATCAACGCATGCATTTCCTCGTCCTCTTAGTTCACTGTATTCACTTTGGTCCTCGATTTCCAGATGGATCGGGTGAAAGAGATGCAGCTCATTCCATTTCTTTCCCTTTTTGTTCCGAAGTCAGTACCCTCTTTCGCTTCCTCACTCCCACCAATGAGCCATGTGATCCACGCCACATCATCCAAACTGAGAACCGAGATGCCAAACCAATGAGCCAAGCAGGGTCATAATGAAATGGAAGGAGACACCTCATGAAATCTGACAAACGTTTAAATTATAATGTGTCAAAGTTAATGAATCATAATGAATTATACCCATATTTTAAAGAAGAAAAAATGTATACCGTACAAAGAAATATAGAAAATACCCAAGTGGGAATAACATTCATGTATAGTTAAAATTCATTGACTCTTTTCAGATTACATGAGGTGTCTCCTTCCATTTCATTAATAAATTATAATGAATGATACACATATTTTAAAGAAGAAAAAATATATACAGTACAACGAAATAGATAAAATACCCAAGTACGAAAAACATTCATGTATAGTTCAACCTGTTTTTTATAGATAAGAGAAAGCACTATAATTCACCTTGAATATTCAAATATTAGTAGAAAAATATTGAACTCAAGTCACCAGGCCTCTGGCTTCAACATTCCAAACCTGTAACATATAAATAGTGAATTATAGCCACCATTATAGCCAACAAACATGAACCCATCCCACACCGCAGTTTCATATATATTCAGTGTAGCAACAGCTGATAGGCTACTTGAACATTCGATGTGAGTGTGCATGTTACAAGTGAAATAAATAAGACAATGTAGATAAGTTATTTATAGAATGAATTGGAGTGGCCTTGCTACCTATTTTCCTAGAAATTCTTCCCAGAAGCACTCAAGAGTCTGATGAATTTGTTCCCCAATGTCACAGCTTGTTGACACAAAAATACCCATTTTTTGTAAAGCATTTCATTGATGGAAGGTGGAACACTCCTGTAAAAAGGCTACTGGAAGATCATACTGGCATGGATTCTAGTGCAGAATTTTGGGGTTATATTTTACACCCCCATTTCCCATGTTTCTGGGGAAAGTATTAGGCTTTCTTCCCCTCTTCAACTGAAAATTTTTCATGGTAAAAAAATTGAAATAAATGATACACTGATAATGGATGGGATGTAAAAATTTCTAGGTAATGACTGAGTTGTAATCTTTTACAGATAATGAATCATACTCAGATAATATTTTATAGATAATATGTTGTAGAGATTACAATGATAACCTGTCAACAAATTGTAATGAATGATGGACATATATAGAACAAACAGAATTTTATACAGATTACATGGTAATTCCAGATTACAAATATTCAATGAATCACACATAGGATTCAGAATATTAGAGGAGGTATGTGTGTGTAATAATATCAAAGTCAACAATCATATATCATAGCATCATCTACTACAGTTTGTGTGTGACTCTGCTGATGTGATATTTGATGTACTACTGCAAGTATAATACACTCTATGCATGAAAAGTACTACAGTCTGTATGATCAGTACACTGGTCTGCGTGTGTTTGATCAGTCTACTAAAGTATGTGTGTGAAAATTCATGTATGATCCATCTACTGCAGTTAGTATGATTAGTCCACAACAGTCGATGTGGAAAATATGACCAGAAACATTTGAAATTTCATAGTTTTAGGCTCAAAATGATTTTTTAACTATATACGCAGATTAATTAATATTGAAAAAAAACTGAATACTAACAAAAAATAAAGAAAACCCCCCTGATGATTTCTGTTATCCCATGAATTGAATTGAAAATATCATCCACCTTATCAAAAAAATACAATGAAGTTCTATCATCAAAACACATATTCAAGTCAGGTAGGGTGGTCTCTTGAGAATCCATTGATCTACAAAAGAATGAAACCTAATGAAAAATTAAAGATGATTTAATGAGATTCCAGTCGGGCCGGGTGGTCTCTTGAGAATCCATTTACTTACAAAATAATGAGCATTGCACGTCCTTGTTGTCATTGATTTCCAAACGGAACGCAATTTAAATTTCACAGTTTTAGGCTCAAAATGATATTTTAGCAGCATGCACAAATTAATTCATACTTAAAGAACATAATATCTAATAGAAATGAAAGAGAATCCCCATGATGGTTTTTATTATCCTTGGAATTGAATTTAAAAAATCATCCATGTAGAGACCCGTATCTTGACGTACATGGACATTACATTACATTTGCAGAATACTTAGTACATAACAAAAACACACACACAAGGATCGTAATAGTTTAGTGTCTTTGGAAACTCGGAACGTAATCTTCTAATCGTGGGGAAAGATCTTCAATATCTCCCATAAAGATCTTCCCTTTTTTTTACCTAAAAACCTTTCTTTATATCCTGGGGAAAAGAAAACATAAAAGGGTGAGCTCAAATGCTCAGTAAGGGTAAACAAAAGAAATATCAATCACATCATATACATAAGAACATAGCTTTTGAAAATCTTAACCTGCAAAAGAGCTCATAATATCATAACATGGGATAAATCATAGAAGTGAAAATGAGATCCCCATAATCATAACATAAAACTTGAAACTTTGTGGCATTCACACATAATCATAGAGAATCATTTCTTGTTAGTCAAGACTCATTGACAAGACTATCTTAGTGGACAAAGTCCCTTTCTGAATCGAGTAACCCTCGTTTCAGTCCTGTTTCACTGAACCGGTATAACCTACCATTCCAGCCATGTCTATCTCATGAGATATAAAATCATTACCCAATGCATTGGAGGGAGATATAGGTCCCACCCATCTCATAATGATACCATTCTTATGTGTGCCACAAAATCATAAATCATACATCATTTCATAACACATGTAACAAAAATGGGATTCTTAAACAACATGACATCATAAAACCATTCATATAAGATAAAGGAATTCATAAACATAATTCCATCACAACATAGTCAAATCAATGTAAAAATATGGATAGAAACAGAACCCTTTATTATCTTAGATGGAAAATAATTTTGATAAAACACTTGAATTGAATTCTTGAGGAAAATATCCTTTCTTCTTCAAAATCAATTTCTTTTCACAAAACATCATGCAATTTTAAAAGAAAGAGATTTTATTGAAAATAGTCATGAAATATTTTGGAGTAAGGTTCATGAAAATAATGCTTTATAAAACCGTAAAAATCCGTTTGTGCCGTATAAGTTAAAAAAACATTCTTCTCGTACTTTTGTCGGAAAAGTCAAAAAGTACCTCGTACGAAAATGACAAAAGATTCCTTTCATATATTTTACAAAAAAACTCAACGAAGGGTAAAATTGGATATAAACTATTGTATAAGGATGGAAATAATATTACATATTGATGGAACATGGATGTGGATGATAAAATACACCCCAGTAATTACCAAAGTAAAAACAATCTCGGATAAAAGTGAGATTGTGATATTTCCCTTACCTTAGGTCCGATTTGCTTTGTTCGTGTCCGAAGCTCCTGTATAATGGTTTAAATAATGTTATTGACTTATTCCAGAATCATACATATTGATATGATATCATATATGGTCATATTATTAGCTTCTTGTTAGTAATATTTCATTGTTACTTGTTACTCGGGTCTTTATAACTTTTTGTTCTTATGCGTGTTTTGTCGAATAAATTCTTATTCTTATCTTTAGGTTATAGATAATTCATTTACAGAATGGTATTAGTGTAGTATATACCATATTCATTCATTCAATTCATTTATATAATCATTATGAAATGAAGATCATGTAGAACGAGTCGCATCACATCGTGGAGACGGTATTCCGTACGTACGCACGAGTGATGATATCGTTCCTATGATCGTGGAATTGTATTGGAGTATATATATATATTATTTCAGTATCAATATTACTTCATAATAATCATATATAGTTACTCATTACACCATTATACCCATCCTTGTAAGGTGATGGTGGAAAAATAGATTACACCACGGCGTGGAGACGGTATTCCGTACGTACGCACGCGCGGTGATTTCATTTTTCCGTAGGATGGATAGAAGGTGAATTAGGGTTGTTTAACATTTATAATAACATATCAGTATGTATGTAATACTGATGTTATTACTTTATCATGAAACAACTAAAGAAGAAGAAGTTGAAGAAAAAAGAAATTGAAAAGATCGGTAATGGATATTACCTCTTCTTTGGAACACCTCTTTGAATCCTCCACTTAAGGAACTAAGATTGGTCTTTGGAGAAGACCAGGACCTCTAGGATTATTCTAGGGAAGTGGAGAGGAGAAAATGGCAGGGGTTGTCCGAGCTTGAGTGCTCAAATTGGTGTGAGGAGGAGGGGGAGGAGGTGTCCTTTTATAAGGGAGGAGAGGGGCACCTTAGGAATATCTCAAAATATTATTTTATATTAAATTCAAAATCGGTTTATAATGGTTCCAAAGGGTCTTATTTCGAAGCTAAAGTGGGGAAGGGTCGAAATCCTATCAACCAATATGATTTAGACAAGTTTAGGGTATTATTTTAACCTTATCAATTAGATTTAACTCTAAGTTAATTAATTTAACTTTTACCGTGTCTTTTTGTTTTCTTTCACTATATGGTTAATACACTTACTATAACATGCCAAACGAACCCCAAATTGTTTATTATTAATATATATATCCTTATCTAAGTCATTTGGCCGAACCTTAGATTTTTAGGAATACAATAACAATTAATAATATAATATTTGATTTAAAAACTATTTTGTGTCAATTTTGACACTATTTGATATATGATTTTTGTGAAAGTCATAACAGAATTATATGTTCGAACCAAGTTGATTAAATCAACATTAATATATCATAGTAACCTAGAAAATTAGTGGAATTCATAAAAAGTCTTAAATTACATTTATTTTTGTATTTATATTATCAATTATGTCAATATTTCATTAATAAGATAATTACTGCATCATCTTTGTGTCATTAATAAATTATATTATTTGATGTCTAAAAATTACAAATAAAATACCATCATGTAGGAAATCATTTTATCTTTCTAATTAATATTTACAATCGAATTTATCTTATGTATAACCCCATATTAAAAATGATTTACTTATTAAACTTTGATTTTAACTATTTTAACTATTCATTAAAAAATATAATATTAAATGTCGTAATCTAATCCAAGTGGACCTAAATGGTCATATTATATTCATAAGGTTGTTTTTGGTCGAATTAAACTTATCCAATAGAATTAGGACATGTGTTAGGGTAATAGTAATATCATATTTACCCTTAGTTACCCTATTTACTATTAACCGTGGTAAAAAAAAGTAAAAAGTTACTATTCACCAAAAATTATTTTCATCTCATTGAACCACATTTTACTTACTGACATCAACCGTGTCTCTCGGATTTTTGAAATTCCATTCACAGAAGCGGTAAAATTAAGATTTATGAAGAAATTAATTTTTTTAACCACCACTTAGTAGTTTCACTATTCATCAAAAATTGATGTTTTTCAGAACAATGCCAAAATTTCATCCTAAGCTATATTTCATATTCCGAATTCAAAAATGAAGTCTATTTTACCAAATTCATATCATAGAATTTGCATTAATTAAATTTATAATTAAATCCCGCTGGTAAAACAAATAGCGTGTTTTTAAGAAACAATATCTATCAAAAGATTGACACTTGATTATGTCTGGTTTAAATGTGAAATTACATCCAATGACCAACATTGTATTAAATTGTAAAAATATATTCTAAATATACTTTAAAACCACTCAAATTAATAATTTATCACTATTAATTATTTCGATTAAAAAAGTTGTTTTTAATTATAATTTAGTAATTTTCACTATTCATCAGAATATGAAATTTATCCGAAAAGTACCAAAATTTCACCTTAGGCTAAATTCGATTCTCCGAATCCAAAAATGAAGTTCATTTTGAAAAATAAGATTTACAGAGTTTTAAAAAGTGGTTATTACTATTCATAACGGCTAGTTTTAATAATATTTTAATAACATATTGTTGTTTAGTGAAACTCGGTGTTGCGTATTACACACGCTATCGAGGAAGGTCGTGATTGCGTGTAATGCAAGGCAAGTCAAGGATGCGTGTTGTGCAAGCTCCTTTTTGTGTAGCGTACAACACAAGACATTAGTGAAATAAAAAAGAATATTTTTCATAAAATCTCGGGCTGTTACATTCTACCCCCCTTAAAATGAATTTCGCCCTCGAAATTCGTCGGGGTTATAAATGGTTTACTATTCGAAAGTTTCTTTAATAGAAACCCACATCGTAAAAGGGAATACCAAAACTTGGCTTTAAAAACTAAAGTATGAAATGTAACGATTACCCAAATAAACTAATCACTGGGATTCCACATAGGTGAAAATATGGATATGGAAGAGAAATCTAACCATCATGTTCTGATGGAGAGTGGTAGAGAACATGGCTATGGAAAATCCAGTAATCACAAATCCATAGATTTGTGATGATATAAGATATCATATGATTCATCAGGTATAAGATCACTAGGACAACATTTTTGGTTTTCAAGATCATTTCCCTAAAGTTGAAAATTTGAATTGGAATAAATACTTTCTTTATTTTGGTACAATCTCACTATTGTTCGTGCCTAGAACAATTTCCACTTCATCTCTTAAATAGTTGAATTTTTTATTCGTGAAGTGTTAGCAGATCATGTGATAGAATGACGGGTCATTCCATCTGTCTCAAACAAAAGGTTAGCAGAAATTTATATACATAAGTCGATCTATAGTGAGATTAATCATATATAGTTCCTAAAATGGACTTATACTTCATATATCATACTGCTTAATATAATAAAACTAGTTTCTACTAAACAGGGACTTCCTATAGGCTAGTGGTAGGCGATAAAGGCCAGTCGCACTTCGGTTGTGGGTTCGATTCCCACAGCCTTGTCCGAAGCGATGGGCTGTCGCCCGTCCTGCAGGTTGTCCTTTTTCTAAAACTACATTACTATAACATCCCATCAATAATATCGAAAATCTTCTATCCTTAAACTAACTTATGTCCAACATAATCCATTCTAATATTTAGGCTTATCCATAATACTACAGTCCACTCTCATAATATAGTGAAAACGATTACTAGAGATTTAATACCATCGTTGATCCCCATATAACATAAGATATGTTTTGTTGGTCACATTCCAAACATTCAAAGTCCTTAATCATGTATTCTCTTGAATACCCATTGAACCATAGTGAAAACTTGAATGCAGTTAAAAGTTAACACTTTTCACATACCAAAATCCTCAAAATTCTATATACTCAAACCATGATATCACTTAGTCCTTATATCAATCATGAGCTCATGAATACTATTAAACATTTAATTTTCTCTTTATCCCTTCATTATGCGCATATCATCTACATTCCAAAAATATCTGAATAACCTTTCATGGATACTGGTAACATTAATCATACACTTTCAAAACTCAAGGAAAGACAATAGTTTAACAATCCATAGATGTCTCTTTATTCCATAGTAGCATGAGATTACTTATACAAAATTACACATGATAAACATGTAATCATTCCACTACATTCTTTAACCATTGACCGAGCATCAAAAATTCTTTCATCTCACATATCATTTGTAGTCTCTTCATCATCATCCACATAAATACTACCCTTATGACCATACTGATTCTCTTCATGAGTCTTTCCCTTAGGGCATTTGTTTCCATAATGCCCATACATTCCACATTTAAAACACTTAACCATTTTTGATGTCGTAGCAATACCATTATCCTCATCCATGGTGTTAACCAACCCTTTTCCTTTGCACTTACTTGCTTTGTGTCCTTCTTTTCCACACCCAAATCATCTTCCAGTTCCCTTGAAACATTCTCCTTGATGCCTCTTCCCACATGATTTACATAGGGGAAATTGAACTTTCTTTCCTCTATGATCATCATGGAACTCCATCTTTCTCTTATTAGTCGAGTCAGGAATCTTACCAAATTTTACTTTATTGATCATGTTGTGAGATTGTTGATTCGGCATAATAATGATGTTTGGACATCCAAATCCCATTTCATTTGGTTGCTCATGAAGAATATCATTCCATTGTCCATCATATCCTCCATTATTGTGAATCATCTTGTTTCCAGCCATTTTCTAAAACCCAAACAGAATAGTGTTAGATGCAAAAATCGTAATAAAGGGAGAGTAACTTCAATATCTAACATCTTAGGTTAAATTCTAAGATCGTTACCATAGTTGTAGGACTATATCCTATACGTATACTTATCCTTAGGGACATCCCTAGACATACCTTATAAATATCTCTAAGGATCTCACTAAAGTTCTCGCATCCTAGTTTCCAAAGGTTGACTAAACCTTTCCTCTGATACCAACTGTAGAGACCCGTATCTTGACGTACATGTACATTACATTACATTTGCGGAATACTTAGTACATAACAAAAACACACACACAAGGATCGTAATAGTTTAGTGTCTTTGGAAACTCGGAACGTAATCTTCTAATCGTGGGGAAAGATCTTCAATATCTCCCATAAAGATCTTCCCTTTTTTTACCTAAAAACATTTCTTTATATCCTGGGGAAAAGAAAACATAAAAGGGTGAGCTCAAATGCTCAGTAAGGGTAAACAAAAGAAATATCAATCACATCATATACATAAGAACATAGCTTTTGAAAATCTTAACCTGCAAAAGAGCTCATAATATCATAACATGGGATAAATCATAGAAGTGAAAATGAGATCCCCATAATCATAACATAAAACTTGAAACTTTGTGGCATTCACACATAATCATAGAGAATCATTTCTTGTTAGTCAAGACTCATTGCCAAGACTATCTTAGTGGACAAAGTCCCTTTCTGAATCGAGTAACCCTCGTTTCAGTCCTGTTTCACTGAACCGGTATAACCTACCATTCCAGCCATGTCTATCTCATGAGATATAAAATCATTACCCAATGCATTGGAGGGAGATATAGGTCCCACCCATCTGATAATGATACCATTCTTATTTCTGCCACAAAATCATAAATCATACATCATTTCATAACACATGTAACAAAAATGGGATTCTTAAACAACATGACATCATAAAACCATTCATATAAGATAAAGGAATTCATAAACATAATTCCATCACAACATAGTCAAATCAATGTAAAAATATGGATAGAAACAGAACCCTTTATTATCTTAGATGGAAAATAATTTTGATAAAACACTTGAATTGAATTCTTGAGGAAAATATCCTTTCTTCTTCAAAATCAATTTCTTTTCACAAAATATCATGCAATTTTAAAAGAAAGAGATTTTATTGAAAATAGTCATGAAATATTTTGGAGGAAGGTTCATGAAAATAATGCATTATAAAACCGTAAAAATCCGTTCGTGCCGTATAAGTTAAAAAAAACATTCTTCTCGTACTTTTGTCAGAAAAGTCAAAAAGTACCTCGTACGAAAATGACAAAAGATTCCTTTCATATATTTTACAAAAAAACTCACCGAAGGGTAAAATTGGATATACACTATTTTATAAGGATGGAAATAATATTACATATTGATGGAACATGGATGTGTATGATAAAATACACCCCAGTAATTACCAAAGTAAAAACAATCTCGGATAAAAGTGAAATTGTGATATTTCCCTTACCTTAGGTCCGATTTGCTTTGTTCGTGTCCGAAGCTCCTGTATAATGGTTTAAATAATGTTATTGACTTATTCCAGAATCATACATATTGATATGATATCATATATGGTCATATTATTAGCTTCTTGTTAGTAATATTTCATTGTTACTTGTTACTCGGGTCTTTATAACTTTTTGTTCTTATGCGTGTTTTGTCGAATAAATTCTTATTCTTATCTTTAGGTTATAGATAATTCATGTACAGAATGGTATTAGTGTATTATATACCATATTAATTCATTCAATTCATTTATATAATCATTATGAAATGAAGATCATGTAGAACGAGTCGCATCACATCGTGGAGACGGTATTCCGTACGTACGCACGAGTGATGATATCGTTCCTATGATCGTGGAATTGTATTGGAGTATATATATATATTATTTCAGTATCAATATTACTTCATAATAATCATATATAGTTACTCATTACACCATTATACCCATCCTTGAAGGTGATGGTGGAAAAATAGATTACACCACGGCGTGGAGACGGTATTCCGTACGTACGCACGCGCGGTGATTTCATTTTTCCGTAGGATGTATAGAAGGTGAATTAGGGTTGTTTCATATTTATAATAACATATCAGTATGTAAGTAATACTGATGTTATTACTTTATCATGAAACAACTAAAGAAGAAGAAGTTGAAGAAGAAAGAAATTGAAAAGATCGGTAATGGATATTACCTCTTCTTTGGAACACCTCTTTGAATCCTCCACTTAAGGAACTAAGATTGGTATTTGGAGAAGACCAGGACCTCTAGGATTATTCTAGGGAAGTGGAGAGGAGAAAATGGAAGGGGTTGGCCGAGCTTGAGTGCTCAAATTGGTGCGAGGAGGAGGGGGAGGAGGTGTCCTTTTATAAGGGAGGAGAGGGGCACCTTAGGAATATCTCAAAATATTATTTTATATTAAAGTCAAAATCGGTTTATAATGGTTCCAAAGGGTCTTATTTCGAAGCTAAAGTGGGGAAGGGTCGAAATCCTATCAACCAATAGGATTTAGACAAGTTTAGGGTATTATTTTAACCTTATCAATTAGATTTAACTCTAAGTTAATTAATTTAACTTTTACCGTGTCTTTTTGTTTTATTTCACTATATGGTTAATAAACTTACTATAACATGCCAAACGAACCACAAATTGTTTATTATTAATATATATATCCTTATCTAAGTCATTTTTCCGAACCTTAGATTTTTAGGAATACAATAACAATTAATAATATAATATTTGATTTAAAAACTATTTTGTGTCAATTTTGACACTATTTGATATATGATTTTTGTGAAATTCATAACAGAATTATATGTTCGAACCAAGTTGATTAAATCAACATTAATATATCATAGTAACCTAAGAAAATTAGTGGAATTCATAAAAATTCTTAAATTACATTTATTATGGTATTTATATTATCAATTATGTCAATATTTCATTAATAAGATAATTACTGCATCATCTTTGTGTCATTAATAAATTATATTATTTGATGTCTAAAAATTACAAATAAAATACCATCATGTAGGAAATCTTTTTAGCTTTCTAATGAATATTTAAAATCGAATTTATCTTATGTATAACCCCATATTAAAAATGATTTACTTATTAAACTTTGATTTTAACTATTTTAACTATTCATTAAATAATATAATATTAAATGTCATAATCTAATCCAAGTGGATCTAAATGGTCATATTATATTCATAAGGTTGTTTTTGGTCGAATTACACTTATCCAATAGAATTAGGACATGTGTTAGGGTAATAGTAATATCATATTTACCCTTAGTTACCCTATTTACTATTAACCGTGGTAAAAAAAGTAAAAAGTTACTATTCACCAAAAATTATTTTCATCTCATTGAACCACATTTTACTTACTGACATCAACCGTGTCTCTCGGATTTTTGAAATTCCATTCACAAAAGCGGTAAAATTAAGATTTATGAAGAAATTAATTTTTTTAACCACCACTTAGTAGTTTCACTATTCATCAAAAATTGATGTTTTTCAGAACAATGCCAAAATTTCATCCTAAGCTATATTTCATATTACGAATTCAAAAATGAAGTCTATTTTACCAAATTCATATCATAGAATTTGCATTAATTAATTTTATAATTAAATCCCGCTGTTAAAACAAATAGCGTGTTTTTAAGAAACAATATCTATCAAAAGATTGACACTTGATTATGTCTGGTTTAAATGTGAAATTACATCCAATGACCAAAATTGTATTAAATTGTAAAAATATATTCTAAATATACTTTAAAACCACTCAAATTAATAATTTATCACTATTAATTATTTCGATTAAAAAAGTTGTTTTTAATTATAATTTAGTAATTTTCACTATTCATCAGAATATGAAATTTATCCGAAAAGTACCAAAATTTCACCTTAGGCTAAATTCGATTCTCCGAATCCAAAAATGAAGTTCATTTTGAAAAATAAGATTTACAGAGTTTTAAAAAGTGGTTATTACTATTCATAACGGCTAGTTTTAATAATATTTTAATAACATATCGTTGTTTAGTGAAACTCGGTATTGCGTATTACACACGCTATCGAGGAAGGTCGTGATTGCGTGTAATGCAAGGCAAGTCAAGGATGCGTGTTGTGCAAGCTCCTTTTTGTGTAGGGTACAACACAAGACATTAGTGAAATAATAAAAAATATTTTTCATAAAATCTCGGGCTGTTACAATCCACCTTCTTATCAAAAAATACAACCAGGTTGATCTACAAATAAAAGAGCATCATACTTGTTGTCATTGATGTCCAAACGGATTATTATTATAACATTACATAAAAAACTGAATGATTAAACAAGAGATAGTATAGGATTAGTTATGTAATGAATTTCCAAAGACAAATGTTTTTTTTATATGAATTTCATTGAAACATCACAATGATTTTCAAGGAAACAAAAAAACATAATGTCCAGGTTTCTATCATCAAAACATTCACAAAAGATAACAGAAAATATTAATTAAAACAATAAAGATCAATGAAAAGAATGAAAATTGATGAAAAATTAAAGTGAATCTAATGAGATTCATGTCGGTCATGGTGATCTCTAGAGATGACATCAATCTGTAAAGGAAAGAGCATCACACTTCCATGTTTTCATTGATGTCCAAACGGATTATTCCTATAACATTACCTACAAAACATAATGATTAGTGATGAAATGAGTCCCCAAGGACAAATGTAATTTTTTTTTATGAATTTCATTTACACCTCAAACATATTTTCAAGAAAAAGCATAAAACATCATGTAAAACAAAAAATCCAGCATGCAAAATAGTGTCAAATGGTATCAAAAACATTATAAATTTCATATTTTTTGGCTCAAAATAAATTTTTTTCAGCCAACACAAATTATTTTATATTGAAAGAACATAAAAACTAATATAAAAAGAAAACTACCATGATGATTTCTGTAATACTATGAACTGAATTGAAAAAATCATCCTCCTTATCAAAAAATATAACCATGTTGCTGTCATCAAAACGACTATTCATAAAAGATAATTGAAAATATTAATAACAACATTAGAATTCAATGATGTCCAATGGGATTTTTCTAATAACATTACCTATAAAACAAAATGATTAAACATGATATTGTAACATTGAAGTTCAAAATGAGATATAACCAGGTTAGAAAGTAAAGGGTGACTGATGTCAATAGATTCACGAGGCCATAATGACCCCATGAGGCAAAATAAAGGGAAACAGAATGTTGTCTTCTCCCAATAATGATAAGAATACATTAAAAGGAGGAGAAGTGACTCATCAATGAATTCACGTAGCTATGTAGAGAGTTATCCCACTTTACCAAACATAAAAAAGCATTATCGAATCCAACATAGAGAGAGATATGAAAATCTAAAATAAATAATCAGCCCGTTAGATTGAATGAGATTACATATAAAGCAGTCTAGCGGAGTGAACCCAATTCCTAAAATCAAAGTAATCCACACATCGAAAACCAGACAAAGGAAAGAATCACAATAAATCTCCATAAAATAAGAAACAAATAGAAAATTCCAAAATTCATTGACACATAAAACTAGGAAGAAGGCGAAGAGAGGTTTCTAACTGAAAAAGATCATACAAATAATTAGTCTGTCAGATTTAATGATATTAAATGAATATAGTGACAGTCACAACAGAATGACGAGGTACCAACTTCATTTTAACGGATGCCTTACCATACAAATATTTGTTCTTCGATGCCAACCTAGCTCCTGAAATAAAATAATCTATAGTGTGATGGATGGAAGGACAGTGAGGGATGGGTAGGTATCCCGTAGACGGCTAAATTTGATCTAGGTTGCCGAGACATAGGGATCACACAAGGACGCTAGTATAAAATGATGTGGATGATGAAGGTCAATATCAGGGATAACGGCTTGGAACACCTGGGATGGAAAGGTACAACAGGGTCTTCACACAAGGATGCCGACAGGGAACATGGATGTGAGTTTGTGCGCTGATGTCGGAGGGGGAGGTCGATCGGGAAGAGGGAGGGTGATTCACGTGATGATTTTGGAGGGGGAATCCATCCGGGAAGGGGGATAACAGGGAGGGGGTAGCAAGGAGGTAGGGATGGGGTTAGAGGAAATATTTCAGGGACATCCACTGGCCGAGAACGGGGAGAACATGAGGTAGGTTTTGGGTCGGGGGGGGGGGGGAATCCACCAGCCAGGGGGATCACCCAGAAGTGGGGTTTTTTTCATATATGTGTATGTATATAATAAAAAAAGTTATAAATTTATATATAATTTATTTAAAAAATTAATATATAAGGATTATGATTATATATATATTATTTACTATATTTATTTTGTAATGTGTAATACATAAATATATATATATTCAATTTTATGTAAAATAATTTTAATTATTGAATTTTTTATAATAATAAATTTTTATAATGGTAAAAGATTTGTTGGTATTAATAATTAATAACAACATATTCATTTATCGGTAAATTAATTGTTGGTATTATTATGATATGACAACAGATTGAAATGTTAATAAAATATTTTTTGGTGTAGAAATACTAATATAAACAGATATATAAGTTGGTAAAAATAATTTTTGGTATCTCCAGTCAATATCAATAGGATTTAGTATCTGTTGGAATAAAACATTTTTACCAAAAAATATATCATCTGTCGATAATTTTCTGTGGGTAAAGTTCACTTTTTTGTAGTGATATAGTATGAAAATAAAAAATCTTTATAAATACAAAATTAACCAATAAAATAACAAGCATGTCACAAAATGGATATTTGGTTCCCCACTACGATGATCATATTCAACACTAATAAAATATATAAATAGATATTTTATTCATCATTGTGAATTCATTGATCTTTTCATCACCATAGTCTCTAAAAAAGTTTCATTCATCTCTCATATAACCACATGTACATGGGTACTCATCTTGACCAATAAGATAAATAATTGTTAATCAAATCCAATATGGAATTTGTTTCATATTTGGATATAATATTAAAATGAATCCACCACTATATCGCCTATTATATTCCATAAAATATCATGTGATTGAAAATAAAATACATTGAATGACGCTATACCACTCAACACACAACATATGAATTACCATATTTGTATATTGTGTAATAACCAAGCTAACAATACACTCAACACCATATGTTTCATCTAATACCTATAAATGGTTGCGTTAGCTCTATAAGACTATACCTCTAGCCTTTATTATTTTAAATGTTTGTGTTATGAGACTAACCCTTAGGGAAAAAATATCAAAAATTGTGGAATCATAAAAAACATTTGAGACTTATTAACATCATAAAAAATAGTGTTTTATGTGTTTAATGAGGTTTTAATGTATTTAGGGTTTTAGGGGTTTTTTGAATTTTTTGGTTTGGGGGTGTATTAAAGGGATTTTATGGGGTCTATGGATTTTAGGGTTGTTATGGTTTTAGGTTTATATGGGTTTTTAGGGTTTTAGTGTTTTATGGTTTCCTTTGGATTCATTGATTTTTTAGGGATTTTTCATTTATTTAGGGTTTTAGGTTTTTATGAATACTTTTGGATTTGTATGGATTTTAAATGTTTTTAGTTTTTTAGGGTTTTTAGGGCCATAAATGTTTTTAGGGGTTTCATAGTTTGTCAAGGTTTTCTCATGCTTTTTCAGGGTTTTTTGTTTTATAAGGATTTTTGTTTTTAATGGGTTTTAGTTTCATTAATGGGTTTTAATGGTATTTAGGGGTTTTATGAATTTTTAGGGTTTTAGTGGTTTTAGAGTATTTTGGAGATTTTAGGGTTTTAGGGCCGTTTGGAGTTTTTGGGTTCTTCGGGTTTCTTATGTTATTATTGTGTTTTATATATTTTCAAATTTTTAGGGGGATATAGGGTATATTAGGGATTGTATTTATTTTTTGGGTTTTAGGGTTTATAAGACATTTTTAGATATTTCTCCTGTATTGAAAATCTTTTAAGATGTTTTAGGGTTTTAGGGTGTTTAGAGATATTTTTTTGGGTTTCATGGGTTTTAAGATATTTTATGGTTTTATGGTGTCTATTCTTTTATCGTTTTTTAGGGTATTATGATTCTTTGGGGTTTTATATGGTTGGTTATGTCCTAGTGATTTTGGTGATTTATTGGTTTCTAGAATTTTTTAGGGTTTATTTGGCTTTAGGTTGGTTTAGGGATTTTAGGGGGTTTAATTGTTTTCCTATTGTGTGTGTGTGTGGGGGGGGGGGGTCATTTGTACGTTTTTAATGGTATTTTTGGATTTCTAGGTTAATATTGGTATTTGGGGTGGTGGGGGTTAGTGAATTTTATGTGTTTCAGGTTTTATTGAAGTTTTTGTAGTTTTTGGTTTCTAGGGTCATTTATTGTTTTATGTGGTTTTGGGGTCTTTTAGAGTTTTCGAGACATTTAGGGATTTTATGATGATTTTATGCTTTTTGGGGTTTTATGGTTTTTAGGGGTTTTGGTATTTTTGGTTTTTATTGGTTTTTAGATTTTTTGGTATTTAGGGGATTTTAGATTATTTTTAAGGGATTTCAGGTTTTTAGGATTTTATGCATATTAATGGTTTTTATGGTTTTTAGAGTATTTTGGATTTTTAGATTTTTAATGTTATTATATGTTTTTAGATTTCTTTTTTGTTTTGGGGGTTTTATGGTTTTTATAGTTTTTATGGTTTTCAATACATTTGGTTCATTTTTTTATTTTAGTTTTTTAATGGTCTTTAATTGTTTTAGGGTTTTTATGGTTTTTAGGGTTTTAGGGTTTTTTACTGTTTTTGGGTTTTAGGTAATTTTGGGTTTTAATATTTTTTGGTTTTTTTGGATTTTTTGTGTTTTTTGGGATTTTATTTAGGTTGTAAGAGGATTTATTTTTTTCTAAAATTATAAATTTTTTTGAGTTTTTATTTTCTTTTTTGGGGTTTTTGGGTTTTTGTGTGTCAATTTGGGTCTTTGGTTTTTGTGTGTTTCAATGATTTTAGGATCTTTTAATGTTTTTATAGAGTTTAAAGTGTCTTTTGTAATTTCACAGTGTTTTTATGGTCTTTTAGTGTTTATTTTGTCTCCTTTATGTTTTTAGGGGCTATTAGGGGTTTTAAGAGGTTTCGATTTATTTTTTGCGGTATTTTTGGACTTTTTAAGGTCATTAGTTCATTTTGTAGATTTATTACTTATTTAAGAAATATTTTAGGCGGATTATGGATTTTTTTGGTTTTTGGGATATCTAGTATATTTTATTTTTAAGGATTTTAGGGTGTTTAAGGGTTTAAAGGGGTTTTTTTATGATTAGGTGATTTAGATTTTTTGGAAAATTAATTATTTTTATGGATTTTATAGTCTTTTAAGGTTTTATGTTGTCTATGTGTTTTGTGGGTTTTATGTTTTTTAGGGATTCTTTGGATTTTTGGAATTTTTTGGTTTTTAGGGATTTATGATTTTAGGGTTTTTAGAGTTTGACGGTTTTTACGGGTTTTAGGGATTCATGGGTTTTTAGGGGATTTAGGTTTTTTAAGATTATATTAATTTAGGTTTCTTAGTGGTTTTTAGCGTTTTTATAGTTTATTGGTTTTTTAGGTGTTTGTATGGGTTTTATTGGTTTTTAGGGTTTTTAGGGTTTTTAGTTTTTTTATCGTTTTTATAGTTTTTGGATTTTTTTGGTTTATGGGTATTTGATGTTTTTCTCAGTTTTTATGGACTTTTAGGGTATTATAGTGGTATTTTGGGTATTTTGGTTTTTTAAAGTTGTATGGTTTCTTGGGGTTTTTTAGTCTTTTTGGTTATTTTAATGTTATTTAGGGTGTTATGGGGGTTTTTGGGCCCCTTATGGGTTTTCTGGGTTTTAGGTACATTTCCGTTTTTATGGTTTTTTGAGATTTTTTATGAATTTTAATGGTTTTTATGGTTTTAGGGGTTTTATTGTTTTTATTGTTCATTCATTATTTGTGTTTGATGTTTTTTATAGGTTTAATGGGTTTATGGTTTCGAGGGGTTTATAGGATTTTTAGGGTTTTTTTAGTTTTAAGGTCTTCATTGCTTTTAGGTTTTTTACATTTTTTTTGCATGTTGTAGGTCTTTTGAGGTAATTTTTGGGTTGTTTATAGTTTTTAATGTTTTAAACGGTATTTTAAGGTTTTTAGGGGGGTTTATAGTTTCATTTATTTTTATGGGATTAGGGTATTTGGAGTCGTTTACCTTTTTTTTGTTTCTAAAGGGGTTTTATGGTTTTTATATACCTATTGAGTTTTATATGGGATCTGGGGACTTTAGTGTTTTCTAGGGTTTTGGGGTCCTTTAGTGTTTTAGGGGGTTTTGGTTCATTAAGGGGTTTTTTTGGTTTCTTTTTGTCATTTACAGATTTTAGGGTTATTTAGAGGTTTTGGGGGAGGGGTTAGGGTCTTTTAGTGTTTTTAGGGATTTTTCATGTCCTTTGGGATTCTTAGGGGTTTTAGTTTCTTTTAGGGTTCATGGATTATTGTTGTTTTTAGTTGTTTTTTGGTTTGTATTTTCTTCTTGTATTTAAATGTGGTGTAGGGACATTTTTTTGTTTCATCGGTTTTATTAATGCCTTTAAGTGGTTTTTAGATTTTTTAGGGCATTTTATTCATTTTTAGGGTTTTTATGGCCTTTTAAGGGTTTTCTTCTTTATTTGGGATTTTAGGGTTTTAGGGTTTGGGGGGTTGAAGTGTTTAATTGTTTCATAGGGTTTTAAAGGTTCATTAGGGATTTTTTGGGGTTTTGGGTTTTTAGGGGGTTATCAGGGGTTTTGGGGGTTTTTAGAGTTTATGGTTTTTACGATTTTAGGTTTTTAGGGGCTTTTAGGGTATTTAGGGTATTTTAGGATTTTAAGGGTTTTCATGGTTGCTTATTGTTTTTAGTGTGTTTTATGGTTTTAAGGGATTTTTATTGTTCTTAGTGATTTATAGGTGTTTTGGGGTTTTTAATATTTTTTGTGTTTTAAGGTGTTTTACAATTTTAATGGTTCTTTTGGGTTTTAATGTGAATTGTTATGATTGGGATTATTTTATTATTTTCCATAATTTTTAAGGTCTATAGGGGATTAATGTTTTTTGAAAATTTATTTTATTTTCTAGGGGTTATTTTAATTTTTAGGGTATTTTGGGTTTACAGTTTTTTTAGGGGTTTTAGGTGGTACAAGGACTTTTTAGGACATATATTGTATTAAAGGGGTTTAGGTATTTATTTAAATTTTTTGGGGGTTTAGGGTTATTATGGATTTTAATGGTTCAATAGAAAATTTAAGGTGTTTTAGGGTTTTTATAGCTTTTAGAGTTTTTTAGGTATTTTTATGCGTCTATGGGTTTTTAGATATTTTAGTGTATTTACGGTTTTTTAGGGTTTATTGGTTTTAAGGGTTTCTAAGGGACTTTAGGTTTTTTATAGGGTTTATCATTTGGGGTAGTCTTTTTAGGGCTTATAGTGGTTATTATGGTTTTGGCAGTGTTTATGGATTTTAGAAGATTTTAGGGGTTTTTGAGATTTTTGTAATTTTTATTGGTTTTTATAGTTTTAAGGGGTTATCTAGTGTACTCGGGTTTCATCAGGATTATTAGGGCTGTATTATTTTTTTGGGGTTTATAGTAATTTCGATGGGATTTGAGGATATTTTCGAACTCATAATGGTTTTTAGTATTTTATAAGGTATTTAGGGGTCTTAAAGTTATGTTTTTTTCAATTTTTTAATTGTTTTATTGGATTTTAGAGTATTTTTGGGTTTATTGTGATTTTTGTCATATTTGGGGTTCTTTATGGACTTTAGGAATTTAGGATTTTCATAGTATTTATGCCTTTTCGTGGTTTTATGTTTATTTGGTTTGTTATTGTTTTTTGGGGGGTGGTTGGTTTTTTGGTGTTTAATGGTTTTAATAGTGTTTAGGGTTTTAAGTGTCTTTTAGTAATTTTTTTGGGTTTTAAAGGACTTGTAGGGTTTTTACAGTTTTGGTGTTTTTATGGTTTTTATGGTTTTAGGGACTTTTATGAGTCTTCTGTTTATTGGAGAAATATGGTATTTTTTTGTATTTAGGTTGTTTATAATGTTTTTATTGTTTTAGTGTCTCTCGGGATTATTATTGTTTTTACCATTTTAAGGGATTATTATGGTTTTCAAGCGTGTTTCGGATATTTAGATTTATATGTTTTCTTTGTATTTTTAAAATTTCAGATTGGTTTTTTGGGATTTATCAAATTTTTGGATATTTAAGATTGAAATAATTTTTTGGGTTTTCTTAGTGATTTCATGGGTTTTAGTGTTTTTACTATTTTTTAAGGTTTTTATTGATTATTAGGTTTGTTAAGGATTTTTATTTTTTTTTGGGTTTTAGTGGGTTTTAGGGTTTTCAAGCTATATTGGGGTTTTTTGTTTTTATGTCATTATTTGTGTTTTTAGTGTTATTAGTGGTTGTAGGGTTTAAGTGTTTTTTATTGTCTTTAAGGGTTTTGTGTCTTGTACATCCTTTTTATGGTTTTTATTTTTTTAGGTTTGTATCGTCTTTATGGTGTCATTAGTTTTTTGAGTATTTCGTTGTTTTTTGAGATTTGTTAACGGTTTTTATGGGTTTTTATGGTCCTGAATGGGGGTGGTTCGGGGTTTTTACTATCTATTAGGGTTTGGGTGTTATTGTTTTTTGTGTTTTTAGAGTTTTTTAAGTGTTTTAACTATTTTTAGGGATTTTGGGTTTTTGGGTTTTTTGATTGTTGGGTTTTTATCTTTTTTATTATTTTTCTAAGGTTTTAATGTGTTGTGATTTATTAAGGGTATTAGTGTTTTTAATTTTTTTTAATGGTGTATATGGGTTTTATATTTTTTAGTGTTTTACTGGATTTGTAGTGTTTTTTTGGATTTTTAGGATATTATATAGTTTTTAGTTTGTTATGTTTTTAAAAGGGAATTTAGGATTTATAAGGATCTGTACGGTTTTTTATTTTTTAGGAGTTTTAATTATTTTTTGTGGTTTTGGGGTTTTTAGTATTTATTTCTCTTTTTCTGTTTTTTGTTTTTTATGGATTTTAGAGGTTTTGGGGTTTTTAAGAGTTAATGGGTTTTATGTTTTTTATTTTCTTTTAATTATTTTTATGTTATTTAGGTTTTTTGGGGTCATATGGTTTCATAGGTTTTGTATGGTATTTCTTCTAGATGTACTTTATATTGCTGTAGGATTTCTATTGTTTTAGTTTTTTTAGTGTTTTCAGGGGTCTTGTGGTTTTTATTATGCTTAGGACATTTTTTGTGGTTTAGGGATTTTAGGTTTTTGGTGTTATAATACTTTTATGAGATTTTTTACAGTCATTTTGTTTTTTAGGTGTCAACAATATTTTAGGGTTTTATGATTTTATTATAATTTTTAGGTTTATAATGTTTTTTATGGTTTTTCGGATTTTAGGGTCATAAATGTTCTTAAAGGATTATAATTTATATTGTCTTTTGTGTTTTTTAGGGTTTTTTGTTTTATGGAGTTTTGGGGTTCTTGTTTATATTATGTTTTTTTATGTTTTTATAGTTATTCATAATTTTAGGCATTTTTTGGGTTTTAGGGTTTTAGGGGGTTGTAAGAGTTTTTTGGGGTCTGGAAGGATAGGATTATGGGGGGTATTCAAGTATTCTAGTGTTTTTTTGGATTTTTATATTTTTTGGATAGGGGGGTTGTTTTCAATTTTTATGGTTTAAGGTTTTATCTATTTAGGGGTTTTGAGGTTTTTTGGGTTGTTTTTGTAGTATCATGTTTTAACCGACTTCAGTGTTTATGGGTTTTTAAATTTCTTCATAATTTTTTATTATTTTAGGGGATTTAGGGTTGTACAGTTCTTCAGATGTTTAGGTTTTTTAGACCTTTTGGGATTTTATGGTTTTTATTGTCTTTTATGTTTTCTTTGGTTTTTGGTGTTTTGGATATATTTTTTAAGGTTTTTTAAGGTTTTTATGTTTTTTCATGGTTTATGTGTTATGTAAATTTTTTTAGAGTTTTTAGGGGTTTTACGGTTTTTTATTTTTTAGGGGTTTTTATTTGTCTTAGGGTATTATTTTATTTTGGGGTGTTTGTTGTTTCTAATTTATTTTAGAGTATTTAGGGTTTGTATGGTCATATAGTGTTTAAGGGTTTCTATAGATTTTTCAGTTTTTAGGGTTTTTACGATCCTTTATGGTTCTAAGGGTTTTTATGTTTTTTTTGTGTTTTGTGTTTTTTCTTCTATTTTTTGGTTTATTTTGTGTTTTTTGGATTTTAGGGTTTTTACAGTCTATTAGGTGTTTTGTGTGTTCTAATGGTTTGTAGTGCCCTTTTGTGTTTTGGGGTTTCTTAGGGTCTTTTTAAATTTTTAGGTGGTTTTAACTGTATTTTGAGTTTTTATGGGGGATGGGGTCACAGTTCTCTGGTTATTCTAGTTTTGTTTAGGGGTTATTAGTGTCTTTTAGGAAATGTAGGGTTCGTATAGTATTCTTTTTTATTTAGGTTTTTTATGGTCCTTTAGGTTTTTAGGGTCCTTTATGTTTCTTAACGGTTTTTTGAGGTCATTTAGGGGAGCTCGAGAGTTTAGGGATCCTTATAGATTCATAGAGTTTTTTGGGTTCTTTATTGGGTTTTTGGGTATTTTTGAGTCCTTTATTGTTTCAAGGGTTTTTTATGATCCTTTATAGTTTTTATGTTTTTTTAGATTCTTTCACGTATTTTACATTCATTTAGTGTCATTAAGGGTGTTTTTAGTGTGTTTAGTCAGTTTTGGGTATTTTTAAGGATTTTTGAGCAATTTAGAGTTTTAATGTTTTTTTTCTATTTTTGAGGTTTTTTAGTTTTTTAGGGTTTCATAGGGTTTTAGGATTTTTATGATTTTTTGGTGTTTTTTCAAATCTTTTGGATTTTTGGGTTTTTGGTTTTTTTTTGTTTATAGGGTTTTCCCCATTCTCTTAGGAACATTATCAGGATTTTACTGTATTTTAGTTTCATTAGAGGATTAGGGTATTTTTATTTATTTTTACAGTATCATTTGGATTCTTATGGTTTTTGCGGTTCTTATGATATTATAAAAGTTTTAGTTGTTTTTAGAGTTTTTTTAATTTTTGTGATTTTAAGTCTTTTATTGTTATTATTAGTTTTATATTATTTAGGTTTTTAGGCTATTCGTGAAATTTTTAGTGTTGTTAGGGTTTTTAGGGTGTTTAGGTTTTTCAAGAGTTTTAGGGGTTACTTAGTATTTTTTTATGGGTTTTATGTGTTTTTAGAGGATTTAGGTGGATTTAGGGTTTTTTTAGTTTTGATAAATTTTCGTGATTTTAAAGGTATTTTAGGGTTTTTAGTGGTTCTAGGATTATTTTATGGTTTTTAGAGATTTTATGATTTTAGTGGTTTTTATATTTTGTTAAAAATTTTGTGTTTTATGGCTGTTTATGGGTTTTACTATTTTTCGTGTTTATAGTTTTTAGGGTTTTTATTGTTTTTATTGTATTAGGGGGTTTGTTGTTTTCGGTTATATAAGGGTTTTTGGGACTTTTTGGATTGTATTGAGGTTTTTTGGGTCTTTGGGGATTCTAGGGTTTTTTGTCTTAAAGGTGTTTTATAGTTGTAGGTACCTATAATCCAATTGGGTTTTTTAATTATTTTATTCTTTTTTTTAGTGTTTTTAATTTTTCAAATATTTTTAGGAGTTTTATTTCGTTTAATTTTTTAGGGACTTCTAGGTTTTTTAGTTGTTTTTAAGTAATTTTTGTATTTTTACAGTTCTAATGATTTTTAGGTTATTTATATTCTCTAATGGGTTTTAGAGTATTTATGGCCTTTACGTGTCTTTAATTTTGTGACTTTTATAATTTTAGGGGTTTAGGGTTTTTAGGTTGTTTCAGGTTTTTATTATATTAGGGTTTTTATAGATTATATAGTTTTTTGGTATTTAGGGATTTTAGTGTTGTTTAGGTTTGTTTAGTTTTTGTGGATTTTAATATATATTTAGGGGGTTTATTTTGTTTTTTGGGGGTTTGATTAATTTTTATGTTTTTAAGCATTTTTAGGAATTTTTTAGGGTTTCTATGTGTTTTACAGTCTGTAGGGTTTTTAGGGGTTTCATGATTTTAATCATTTTTATGGATTCTTAGTGGTTTATAGTGTTCATGTGTTTTATGGTTTCTCGGTTTTTTTATGGTTTTTATGTATATTTAGGGGTTTAAATTGTTTTTTATAGTTTATGATTGTTGTTAGGCTATTTTGGGTTTGTTAGGGTTTTTAAGTATTATTTTAGATAATTCTTGGAATTTTAGGGTTTATTATGTTTTGAAGGGTTTTGAGGGTATTTTATTGTTTTTATGTTTTTATGGTTCATTAGATGTTTTTATGGGGTTTTATGGTTTTTAAATATTTTCGGGGTTTTTGGGTGTTTATGGATTTTTAGGTTTTATGGTATTTGGAGTGTTTTTAGGGGTTTCGTGAATTTATGAGTTTTAAAGGGGATATCGGGCCTTTTAGTGTTTTTATGGTTTTTAATGGGTTTAATGTTGTTTTTATTTTTATGGGTTTTAGGTGTTTTCTTGGGTATTTTAGGATTTTAAGTGTTTCTCAGGGGTTTTAGGGTTTTTAGTGATTTTAATGTTTTTATATCTTTTAGGGTATTTAAGAATTTTTAATGGTTTTAGGGGTTTTACAGGGATTCTGGTTATTGTAGTGGAGTTTAGGATTTCATGATTTTACAATTTATAAGTTTTTATGTTTTTATATTGTTTTTTCAATGGTTTTAATGATTAAATTTTTTGGGGTTTTTATTATATTTTGGTATTTTCGTGTTTTCACTCTTTTAGTGGTTTATTATGGTTTTTTGGAATTTTAATATTTTTCTTAGGGTTTTTTCAATTTTTTGTTGTTTCTCTTTTTTAATGGATTATGGGTTTTTTTGAGATTATGGAATTTACTATTAGAAGGGTTTTAGAATTTTTATTGTTTTTTGGATTTTTAGGCTTTTTATTGTTTTATGGTGTTTAAGGATTTTGGGAATTTACTTAGATTTTTTGGGGGGGGAATTACTTTTTGAGAGTGTTTAAGGGTTTTACTAATATTTTTTTGTTTTAATTGGGAATTTAGTTTCTCTTAGTGTTTTATGCGTTTTTTGAGTCTTTTAGGGGCTTTATGATTTTTAATGTTTATTTGGGTTTTATTAGATTTCACGGTTTATTGGTTATTATGGTTTCAGGGGTTTATGGTTTTTAGTGGTTTTTATAATTTTGTTTGGTATTTGTCTGGGATTTATCATTTTTTGATTTATTTGGTTGCCATGTTTTTTCAGGTATTAAATATTTTCTAGGGTTTTAGGGTATTTTTGGCATTAAGGGTTTTTGGTCATTTAGGTGTTTTTTTGGTATTTTAAAGTTTTAAATGGTTTTCTGGGTTTTTTGGTTTTTTTGGACTTTTTTGGTTTTATGGGTTTTTAGGTTGTTAGGGTTTTATAGTTTTGGGATTATTTGATTGTTCTATTATTTTTAGGGTTTTATTTTTTTACAGTTTTTAGTGATTTTTATTGTTTTCTGTGTATTTTTTTTGTTTTTAAAGGGTTTTAATGGGATTATAAATTTCTAGAGTTTGTGTATTTATCAAGTATTTATGGTTTTTTGAGGTTTTAGTAATTTTGGGTTTTAGGGGTTTTAGGGTTCTTATGTGTTTTAAGGATTTCTATGGTTTTAGTACTTTTTTGGATTGTTTAATGGTTTTTCAGGTCTTTATAGTTTTTATAGAGATTTTTAGGGTCTTTATAGGGGTTGTAGGGTCTATGGGGTTTTATAATGGTTATTTTGGGTCGTTTAGGTATTT
Source organism: Viscum album (assembly GCA_963277665.1). Lineage (NCBI taxonomy): Eukaryota > Viridiplantae > Streptophyta > Magnoliopsida > Santalales > Viscaceae > Viscum > Viscum album. Next base: position 327,899,889 of record OY728156.1, read on the forward strand.
AAAGATTGTTATGGTTTTTTTGTTCTTTTAGGGGTGTTTTAGGGTTTGTAAGGGTTTTAGAGTTTCTTGGGGTTTTTTGGGTGTTATTAGTGTTTTAAAGAATTTAGGATTTTTTAGGATGTATATGGTGTTTTTTAGAGTGTTAAAGGATTTTAGGGTTTTTATTTTTTTTATGTACTTTAGGTTTTTGAAGATTTTTTTATTGGTTATGGGTTTTTTGGTTTTTTTGGTTTTTAGGTTTTTTATTTACTTTAGGAGGATTATATTTTTTTACCGTTATAGGAATTTTAGGGGTTTTTAGGCTATTCATGAATTTTTAGGTATGTGAGGGGGTTTATTTGTAATTCAGTGTTTTTAGTGTTTTTTAGGGTTTTAGGTGTTTTTTGGTTTTAAGGGATTTTGGGGATTTTTTGGTTTTTAGGGTGGTTTTGGGTCTTTTAAATTTCTTATGGCTTTTAGGGTTGTTTTGGTTTTCATTGTTTATTTTGTCTTTTTAGGGGGTTTCATGGTTTTTAGGTTTTTTCCCATGTTTTAGTGGTTTTATCATATTTAGTGTCTTTTTATATTTAGGGTCCCCTTTAGATATCAATGATTTTTCAATCATTTGGGGATTTTTATGGTTCTATGGAATTTTTACGTTTTTTTGGATTTATGGGTTTCTATTGTTTTATGTGTTTTATATTTTTATTGGTTTTTGGTTTTTCGGGGTAATAAGAGTTTTTAAGTGGTTTTTAGAAGTTTTTGGGGGGAATGATTTTTAATGTTTTTAACTATTTTCTGTTTTTAGCATCCTTCATAGTTTTATTAAGTTTTATTGTTTTTGGTCTTATAATGTTATTAGGGTGTTTACCATTTTTAGTCTTGTATTTACTTTTTATGTTATTTTAGTGTAGTTTAGTGTTTTTAATTTTTTCTTTAGTAAGTAAATATTTTAATGGGTATATGGTTTTTACGGTTTTTTAGGTTATTCTACGAGTTTTGGGTCATTTATGTAGTTTTATGGCTTTTTAGGGGCTTTTATCGGTTTTAGGAGTATTAGGGAACTTTATTTTTTTAGGCCTTTTAGGGTCCATTATGGGTACGTGGGTTTTGGGAATGTTCGGGGTTTTTTGGGGGTTCTTTGTGGTTATTATTTCCCTTATGGTTTTCGGGATTTTCTAGGTTTTTATAGTGTTTTAGGATTTTAGTTCTATTTAGGGGTTTTGGGGATTTTAGTGTCTTTTATGGTTTTATCGTATTTTAGGTCATTTATTGGATTTTAGATTTTCTTAATCTCTATTAATGTTTATGGGTTTTAGGTTCTTTTGGGGTACTTTTTCTGTTATTTGGGTCTTTTATTTGCTTTTACGGTTTTTAGTTTTTTTAGATATTTTTATGTTTTTAGTGTCACATAGGGGTTTTAACATTTTTAGGGTTTTTAGTTTTTTAATGGTTTTAGGTGATTTCAACCTCTTTTAGGGATTATAGGGTTCGGGTCCATGATGGTTTTTTGGGATGTTTTTCATTTCTATGGTGTTCAACGGATTTCTAAGCAGTTTTTAGGGTTGATTGATTTTTTTTGTTTTTTGAGTTTTTAGGGATTCAATTGTTTTTATGGGTTTTAAGCGATTTCAGTTTAATTTATGATATTTAAGGATGTTTTTTATTTTTTATAGTTTTTATGGGTTTTAGGTTTTCCAAGATGTTTTAGAGTTTTCATGGTTTTATTATTTTTTAAGGATTTAACAATATTTTTTGTTTTTCCGGGTTATTTAATGTTTTTTTGTTTTTTAGGTTTTTTAGAGTTTCAGATTTTTTGGGTTTTTAAGGGGTTTAGTGTGTGTAATAATTTTTGAGTATTTTAATATTTTTAGGGATCTTCCATAGTTTTTAGGGGTTTAGTGGTTTTTTTAATTATTTAAAGATCATTTACGATTTTTCGTATTTTTTATGAATTTCTATGGAATTTAGGGAATTTAGGGGTTAGTGTTTCATATAGTTTTAAGAGATTAAGGATTTTTAGGGTTTTTTATTATTATTAAGGATTTATTTTTTTTTTGTCCTTTTTAAGAGTTTTCGTGATTTAGACGGTTTGTAGGGGATTTAGTAGTATTCATGGGCTTTTGATGGGGTTTTTAGGTGTCCAGTGTTTTTTGAGCTTTTATAATTTTTAGGGATTTTTGGATTATTATTATTTGTTAAAATTTTAAGGGTGTTTACATTTTTTTAGGTTTTTTATTTTAATGATTTTTTTAGGATTTTATGGATTTTAATGTTTGGGGGAATTTAAATTGTAATATTTTGAGGGTTTTTAGAGGTTTTTAGAGTTTCATGGGGGGGTTTAGGGATTTTTTAGTTTTTAGGGTAGTTAGGGATTTTATACATGTCTAGGGGCTTCAGGGTTTTTTGTGTTTTATGGTTTCTAGGTTTTTTATTAATCATCTTGGATTATTGGAAGTTTTTGTTTCATTATTGTAAATTAGGGTCTTATGGTACTTAGGTTATTAATGGTTTTGGGATGTTTTTATTGTTTTAAGGGTTTTGGTTATATTATTATCATTTTTAGGGATATTTATGGGATTCATGGTTTTGATGGGTTTAAATTTTTTATTGTTTTAGGGTTTGTATGGATTTTTAGTGTTCTATTTTTTAGTATTTTTAGGTGTATGAAGAGTTTTTTACTTTTTGGGACTATTTGATGTTTATATGGTTTTAGGATTTTCATGGACATTTAGTTTTTTTGGGCTTTAGGGTCTTTTTGTTTTCAAGGTTTTTCTAGTGCTATTTTTAGGGTCATTAGAGTGGGTTTTTTAGGGTTTTAAGGGGAATAAGGATTTTATCTTTTTTATGGTTTTAGGGTTTTTAGGGGTTTTAATGTCTTTTATGATTTTAAATAATTTATGAATTTTTATGGTTCTATGGTTTTTTTGGGTTTTTGGGAGTTTTTTGTGGTTTTAGGAATTTTTAATGTTTGTTAGTTATTCCCGTATTATTATGGTTTTTAGGGTTTTTTAGAGTCACTATGTGTGTTTATGTGTTTTTAGGTTTATAGGGATATTTAGGTTTTTTTTGTTTTAGTGGGTTTCAGTATTTTATTAGCGATTTTAGGTTCTTAATTGTTTTATTAGGATTTTAGGGGTTGTATATTATTTTTAGAGTTTTTATGGTTTTATGGACTTTAGGGTGATTTTTGTTTTTTAGTTTCTTTCGGGGTTTTATGGTTTTGAGGGTCTCTTTAGGGTTTTTTTGTATTTTTTTAGAATTTTTAGGTTTTTCATGGAATTATATTTTAGTGTTTTGTAGGGTTTTACGAGGATTTAGGTACTTTCATGAGGTCATAGGTGTTTTAGGCTCAATAAGTGGTTGGGGTAGGTATTTAGAGAGTTTTACCTTTCTAAGGATTTATTTGGATTTTTACGGTTTATTGGTTTTAGGGATTTAATGTTATTAGTGTGTTTGTGTGATTTTTAGTGTTTTAGGGTATTAAATGTTTTTAGGTTTTATAGTGTTTTTTTCTTTGGTTTCTGTGATTTTCAGGGTTTTTAGGGGCTTATGGGTTTTTAATTATTTTTTTTTTGTGTTTTTAGGGAGTTTAGGGTTCTAATGGGGTTATTTGTTTTGGGGGTGGGGTGAGGGTTTTAAGGATTTTTAAGGTAATTGTGGATTTGTTTTGATTTATTTATTTTAGAATTTCCTAAGAGGATCTAGGGTTCTTAGTTGATTATGGTTATTAGAGTTTTTAGTTCTTTTAGAGATTTTATTTGTTATATGGATTTTATCTTTGGGAATGATTCTATGGTTTTATGGTTGTTTAGGGTTTTGAAAATTTTTGGTTTTTAGGGTTTTCAAGGTTTTTTAGTATTATTTTGGTTTTTAGTGTTTGTTTTGGATATTTTGGGGTTGTAAGGGTCTTTAAGAACTTTTAGGGGTTTTATGGTTTTTATGGTTTTATCAGGTTTTTGTTTATTTTATTATTATGGGTTTTAAGGTTTTTTAGGTTTTTTTTGTTTTTAAGGGTATCTTTTGTATTTAAATGTTTTATAAAGTGATTATGGTATTTTAAAATTTATTAACTTTTACGATATTATATATGTTTTTATGGTTATTTATGGTCTTTTGGGAATTTTTTATGTTTTAGGATCTCTTAGGGGTTTTAGGGTTTTAGGGTCATTTAAGAGTGTTTAACAGTCTATTTGGGTTTTCTGTGTTTATTGTTTTTTTAGAGTTTTAGAGTTTTTTATGGTGTTTTTGGAATTTTGAAATGTTTTTTTATTATTTTTAGGGTTTTATGGTTTTATGGGATTTCAATGATTTTTAACAGTCTTTTTTGTGTTTTATGGTATTTTTTGTGTTTCTTTTGGTTTTCTATTTTTTAGGGAATTTATGTTTTCAAAACGTTATTATAAGGAGTTAGGGTTTTAGGGGTTTTAGGAATTTTTAATGTTTTTAGAGTTTTCGGTAGAGTATGGTTCTTTGTGGTTTTAATATTTGTTGGGGTCCATAGGGTTTTTAATATTGGGGGGGTATGGGTTTTTTTTAGGTTTTTATGGGGTATTTAGGGTTTTATGTTTTTTAGGATTTTATGGTCTATTCTGTTTTATAGGGTTGTTTATGGGTTTCAAGGGTTTCTAGATGTATCTTTTGTTTTATTATGGAATTTTATAATTTTTAGAGATTTATATATTATTAGTGTTTTTAGGTGTTTTAGTTTTGTTATTGTTATTAGGGTGTTTAGGTTTTATTATGTTTTATGGATTTTAGTGTGTAATAGGTGTTCATGGGTTTTTTATTATTTTTTGAGATCCATTATGGTTTTTATGGGGTTTCATGTATTTGTCGTTTTAGGGATTTTAGGTATTAATAGTCTTTTATTGTTTCTAGTGGTTTTAAGGGACATTTTTTTTATTTTTTTGTGGTTTTATGAGTTTTTAGGTTTTTTAGTTTTTTATGAGTTTATTATATATATGCATATATATGTTTTTAAGGTATTTTGGTTTTTTAGGTTCATTTAGTTTTTAGTCTATTTTAATATTTTTACGGCCTATTAGGTTCCTTTCATGTGTTTTGGTGTTTTATTTTGTTTTAGGGTTTTTTGGGGTTTTGGGGGGTTTAGGGGTTTTAAGGTATTTTAGGGTTTTTATGTTTTTAAATTATTTTCGTTTATTTTAGTTTTTTAGTTTTTTATGGTATTTATGTATATTAATGGGGTTTATGTGTTTTTAGATTTTTTAGGGGTTTTTGATTTTTAGGTTCTCTGAGTGGTTTTATAGTTTTTTTGGTCTTTTAGGATTCTTTAGGGTGGTTTACTGTCTTTTGGGAATAATGTATTTTTATGGGTCCCTTTTAGGTTTTTTGTTTTATAAGGGCCTTTTCGGTTTTTTGGGGGTTTTTCCCTCTATGGATATTAATGGGTTTTTTGTTACTTTGGTGATTTTTATATTTTTCTAGCACGTTGGATTTTTTTTATTTTTATCGTCCCTTGTGATTTTTAGTGTATTTAGAGTTAATAATGGTTTTAGGGTATTTTAGATAATTTTTATTGTTTTTTGTGTTATTTGGGTTTTTTTAATATTTTCAGGGTCTTTTATATTTTCTTAATTATTTTCAGTTCATTTATTGGTTTTTAAGGATTATAGGTATTTCATGATTTTTTAGAGGTTTCATGTTCTTTTATAATATAGTGTATATTTTATTGGTTTTAGAGGTTTTATGGTTTTTTTGGGGTTTTTACACTTTTGAGGTTTTTAAGGGTTTTTACATCTATTTCGAATCCCTTATGTTTTTTGTGGTTTTATGAGTATTTATGGTTTTATGTTATTAATAATTTTTTATAGTGTTACTTATACGTTTTTGGGTTTTAAGGGGTTTAAGGGTTTTATTAAGGTTTTAAAGGGTGTTAGGGGTTTTAGGGATTAGGGATTCAAATATTTTATTATGGTTTTTATGGTTTTTATGGTTTTAATGGGTTTTTAGGGTCATTTATGGATTGTTATTTTTTTTGATTCTTAGTGTTTTGGTGTGTTTTGGGGTTTTATGGATTTTAATATTTTTTAGGATTATTAATGATTTATAGAGTTTTATAGATTTTTAAGGGTTTTCAGGTGCTTTACAGGGTTTTAGAGTTTTATAGTTTTAGTGGTACACACGATTTTTGTATTTTTATTGTTTTTGGGGGTTTTATTGTTTTTCGGAAATTTTTGGGGTTTTATAGATTTTTATGATTTTGGGGGTTTTTATCATTTTTAGTGCTTTTCAGGGTTTTTTTTGGTTTTTACTGGTTTTCAGGATATAATGGTTTTTAGGGTTTTAATGTTTTTTTATTTTCATGGGTTTTTTGAGGTTTAGTTGTTTTTTGGTCATTTTAGGGGTTTACAGCGATTTATGGTTTTCTAGTGGATTTTATGGTTTTTAGGGGTTTTATAGTATTTTTTGATTTTAAGGGTTTTTTGATTTAATTTTCATTTTGGAAATTTTGGGTTTTAATAGTTTTTAAAAAATTTAAGTATTTCTATGGGGTTTAATGTCTTGAAGTGTTTTCAGGGTGATTATATGTTTTACACACATATTTGAATTTTAGGGTTTTTATGATTTTTTAGGGTTTTAGGGTGTTTAGAGTCTATTAGAAATTTTTTGTGGGTTTTTCGGTCAATTAGGGGTTTTTATTTTTTTTAACCTTTTTGGATTTATTGTTTTTTTATGTTTAGGTGGGTTCTGATTTTATATTGATGTTCAGGGGGTTTAGGGGGTTTTAGGGTTCAAGAAAAAAATTCTTTGTTTTTATGATTTTAGGATTATTTAAGGGGTTTAGTGTTTTTTTAATGTTTTTGGAATTTTAGTACTCTTAAGGGTTATTTAGGAATTTATGGTGTTTATTGTTTTTATACTTTTTATGTTTTTTTAGGTTTTTATGGGTTTTTAGGTTTTTATGGTTTTCTAGGGTTTTAATGGTTTAATTATTTTTCAGTTTTCTAGGTAGTTTAAGGAGTTTATGTGTATTATATATATATTTGGTGTTTAGGGGTTTTTGGTATTTTATTTTTATTCGTGGTTTTAGGGTTTTTGTTGGGTTTTTGGGTTTAGGGTCTTTGGGGGTTTTTTAGGGTTTTAAAATGCTTTTAATGGGTTTAAGGGTTTTTTAGGTTTTAGGGTTTTTTATGGTTTTTTACAATTCATAGGTTAATTAGTGTTATTTTTGGGTTTTATGGATTTATTGTGGTTTTATTGGGTATCATGGGTTTTATGGTTTTTAATAGTTATTTTATGTTTTATAGAGTTTTTGGAGAATTAGAGTTTTTATTTTTTTTTCAGGTTTTCATATTTTTCGGGGTTTCCAGTTTTTTCGGAACTTATAGTTATTTTTGAGGGTTTTGGGGTATTTTTATTGTAGGGGATAGGTTTTAGGGATGTTTAATTGTTTTTATGGTTTAAAGGTTTTTTATGTTTGGGGGGTTTTAATGGTTTTAAGGGTTAAGGGTTTTTAGTGTCTTTAGGACTGTTTTGGGGATTCATAGGAATGTTTTTTTATTTTTTATTATTTTTCCGGTTTATCTGGGTTTTTGGGATTTTAGGGGTTTTTTTGTTTTTTTTAGGGTTTTACATCCATTAGGGTTTTTTATGTTTTTAGGGTTTTTTTGTTTTATGGATTTACATATTTCAAGTAATTTTATGACGTTTAAGGGCTTGGAGAGTAATTTAAATATATTTTGGGTTTTTAGGATCTTTTAGTATTTTTATAGGTTTTTAGGGTTTTTCAGGTTTTTTGGCATCGGTGGGTTTGGGGTTCTATTATAGGGTTTGTGGGTTTTTAGTTTCTTTGGGGATTTTGGGCCCTTAATGTGTTTTGGTAATATTTGGGTTTTTTGGAATTTAAATGTTTTTAGGGGTTTCGGGTTATTTGTGATTTTAAGGGTTTGGAATGTTTATAGTGTTTAAGGGGTTTTCATGGTTTTATAGGGGTTTTAGGTATTATAGAGGTTTATAAGATTTTATTATGGTTTTCATAATTTTTTTGTCTCTTTTATGGTTTTTTGGGATTTTAATGTTCTTTTATGGGATTTATTGGTTTTATGATTTTTAGGGTTGTCTGGGTGTTTTAAGGGTGTTTTTTGGCCTATTAAGCTGATTCGAGGGGATTTGGGGGTCTCAAATTTTTTAGTCATAATGGTTTTAAGGGGTTGTATAATTTTTTAGTTTTATTAGGTTGATTTTTGGGTTATTAGGGGATTACTATTTTTAAGGGATTTGTGTGTTTTATGGATTTTAGGGTCCTATGGGTCGTTGGGGTATGTTTCTTTTTATAGGGTTTTAGGGTATTTTGGGGTTTTAAATAACTTTTAGGTTTTTGTTATTATTTTTAGAATCTTTTTATTTGGGGGAGGGGGGGATAAGGATGATTGGGGTCTCTTATTTGTTTTGAAGGGTTCTATGGATTTAGATGTGTTCCGGGTTTTCCATGGTTTTAGGGAATTTTTTCGGGTTTTTTTGGTTTATTATGGATTTTAGGGATTTTTGAAAATTTACGCCGTTTCAGTTATTTTAGGGTTTTATATATTTTTTCAGTTTTATTTGGTTTTATTGTTATTAGTAGTTTTTGGATTTTAGGATGGTTTTAGGGTTTGGGGTTTTAGATTTTGTTAGGGTTTTTATGATGTTTGGGGGTTTAAATGAATTTTATGGTTGTTTAGGTTATTTGGGGTTTTACTGGGGCCTTTTAGTAACTTTCATATGTATGATTCATTTTTAGGTGTTTTAGATGTTTTATGTTTTTGTGATTTTAATGTATTTTCTAGGGTTTTAATTGTTTTTATGGATTCTTATTGTTTTTTCGAGTTTTTAGGGGTTTTAGAGTTTATAATTTTTTTGGCATTTTAGTGGGTTTTTTGGTGTTTTATGGTTTTAGTGTCTTTTACTATTCTTGTGGGTTTATGGTTTTTTTTAGTGATTTTAGGGGTTTTTAGTGTTTAGTTGGATTTTTGAGGTTTTAGGGGTTTCAGTGTTTTTAGAGGTTTTATGGTTTTATAGGGTATATTTTGTTTATTTAGGTTTTTTGGGTTTCAGGGTCTTGTATGTTATCTTTTAGGTTTTTAGATAATTTATTGGTTTTATGGAGTTCTATGGTTTTCTTTGGTTTTTAGGGGGTTGAAGTGTTTTTGTGGTTTTTAGGATTTTTAATGGTTCTACGAATTTTTAAGGGCTGTTTATAAATTTTAGTGTTTTTTTGAACTCATAGTATTTTTAAAACATTTTGGGTGTTATTATTATTTGGATATTTTGGCATATATGAGTATTAATTTTTTTTGGTTTTTAGTGTTTTAGGGCTTTTAGAAACTTTTAGGGTTTTGTGTTTTTTTATATTATTTTACGGTTTTAGTGGTTTTAATGAATTTTATATCCTTTTATGATTTTGAGGGTTTTGAAGGAATTCCACTGGTTGTAAGGGGTTAGATTCTTATAGGGGATTAGGTTTATTAGGTTATTTCATGGTTTTTTTATCATTCAGGATTTTTATGTTCTTTTAGTACCATAAGGGATTTTGTGTTTAGGCTATACAGTTTTGGGAATAAGGTGCATTTTTAAGGGTTTTGGGTATATAGTTCAAGGATTAGGGTACAAGGAATAGGATTTTGGGTGTAGTCATTAGTAAGAAGAAATGGGATAGGTGGTGAGGGGAAGGCCAGGACCACATGGGTTTGAGCCCATGCAGTTTTTTCAGCAAAATCCCGCAAACGATGAGAATAGAAAATCTCGTTTCTTCCTCAACCCACATTATTTTGGAAGTATCTTATGGTTTTCTATAATTCTAAAAAAATTATTTTCTATAATCATTTAAATATTATATTATTTCTCATCCTTGGTGTCATTTTTTGTCAGTGTATGAGTCAAACATTGTAGTGTTTTAGGTGATGTCTAGAAGCATTTTTTGGGTTATAGTGGCTTGCAGCAACGTCGATGTGCTTTAAAATATTTTTTTATTCAATGTAGCTCTGTGATTAGTTATGGGATATGAATGATGATGTTGGTTGTTTGGTGATTTGAATGGATGCACCCCTGAATAAACAACGACTCTCTAGGTGGTGATCAACATCAATGTGGGAAATTTGGTTACCCACAAGATTCTTTCATGTTTTGATAATTGAAAAATAAAATAAAATAATAACACTAATAAATCAACCAAAAAAATATTATTATTATTATAACTCTTTTATAATTTAACCATGTGTAAGGAACGTGGGATCCATTTTTTGAGAGGAGGGATGACACACCATGTGAATATGGTAAATATTTACTCTATAATTATTATAATATATTATGATATTAATAAATGTATTCCCATTAAAATTCTACAATGGAATTAATAGTGAATTAGTATGACAATTAATGTGGGAAATACTATGTCATGATTTAGTCATTATTTTTATGAGAAAATTATAATTTTAAAGAATCATATATTTTAAAAATTGATATGTTTTTTAATATGGCCTATAGGTAATCATGTAACTACATGGGCTCACCCCAGCTTGGCCAACACCAGTGCAGGCTGAACCGGCATTGTCCTCCACTCTTAATGGTCTTAACATTCAGATCTTTTCCATCATGTATCTTTTCTGTATCTCCAAATCTTTCAGTTACTGATCCCTTTTTTGTGTTACTAGTAGTAATTAGGCATTAGGGTGTAATGTACAAGGATTTTGGTGTACGTTGTTTTGGTATAGTGTGTATGGTATCATGTTTGGGATATAGGGTTTATGGTTTAAGGTGTTGGGTATATGTTAGAGACTGTAGGGTTTAGTTATTATAGTGCTTGGTATAGGATATATGGTTTCATAGTGATTTTATGATTTTTAGGGTTTTTTGGTATGATAGGGTTTTTGGTGTTTTTGGTTTTTGAGTTAAAGGTTTTGTATTTTGTTTTCAGTTAATGGGTATTTATGAGTTTCTATGGGTTTTAGGGGTTTTAGAGGTTTTTAATGAGTTATGTTTTTTTGTATTTTTTTGGTATTTAGGGGTTTCTATTTTTAGAGTTTTTTTTTGGTTTTAGGGTTTTTTGGGGTTTTCTTGGATTTTTCGGTATATTTTGGATTTTAGTGGTACTCTAGTGGTTTTATGTGTGTTTAACTGTTTTTTGGATTTTTATAGCTTTTATGGTATTATAACGTTTTGATGTTTTTAGGGGTGTTTGGTTTATTTTGTTTTTAATTATTTTTATAGGCATTTGGGTTTTTTGTGTATTTAGAGTTTTTTGGGAGGTTTTTAAGTTTATACTAATTTTTTACTAATTTTATGTGTTTTTATGGGTTTTAGGGATTGAACTATTTAATGGGATTTTATTGGTTTATGTTGGATTTAGAGTTTTATGGACTTTTAGGGTTTTAAGAGTTTTTGGTTTCCTAGTGTTTTCATGGGTTTTATGGTTATTTAGGGCCTTTACGGGTTTTTAGGATATCATGACCTTTCTGGGTATTAATTGATATTATTTTTATAGGGATTTAGGGTCCTTTATAATTTTATGGGATTTATGGCCTTTTAGTATATGTGGGTCATTTATGGATTTTAGGCCATTTATGTCTTTTTTGCTTCTTTTTTATTTTAATATTTGGTTGGATATATTAGGATTTTTGGGACTTTAGGGTCTTTTGAGGATTTGATGTTTTTAGGGGTATTAGGTTGTCATAGGGTTTTTACGGACTGTAGGGTTTTTTTGGTTTTTAAATTTTTTTTTGGTTTTAATAGTATTTCAAGGTCTTTATTTGGTTCAACCGTCCTTTATAGAAATATATGGGCTTCAATGCCTTCTTAGGGGTATAGGTGTATGAGGATCATTTTAGAGTTTTAGGGTCATTGGGGATATCTTTTGTGTTTAAATGTTTTTAGAGTTTATTAGTTTTTAATGTTTTATGGTTTTTAAGGGTTTTGGGGATTTCTGGGTATTTATTGTTTTAGTGTTTTTTATGGATTATTAAGGATTTTTGGATTTAAGGGTTTTGGGGTTCTTTGAATCTTAAGGGGTGTGTAGTTTTTTGGATTTTTAGGGTATTTACAGGGTTTGTGATGATTTTTGGTTGTTAGGTGATTTTGGGTTTTGATTGTTTTATGGGTTATACATTCTTCTGTTTTAAGGATTTTATGGGTTTTATGGTTGCTATGGTTTTATGGGGGTTTTAAGGTTTTAATGTTTTTAGGGGTTTAATGATTTTAAAGTTTTTATGCTTTCATTAAGGGTTTCTGTGATATAGTGGTTTTATTGTATTTTATGAGTTTTAGGGTGTCTTAGGGATATTATGGATTTTGGGACTTTTATGTTTTTATGTTTCTAGGGTAATTAATATTTTTTAGGGTTTCATGGTATTTTTGGCTTTTGGGGGGCTTTATGATGTTTTAGATTGTTTATGTTTTTTTGTTTTTTTGAGGCTTTAGTGTTTTTATGATTTTTATGGTTTTAAGGGTTTTAAATTGGCATTTATGGGATTTATGGTTTCATTAGGTTTCATTAGCTTATTTTAAGGGGTTTTGGTCATTGTTAGGGTATTGTGGTTTCTTTGGGTTTTAGGGTTTTTATGGTTATTATGCTTTTTAGGGGGATTTACATAATTTGGGGGATTATAGAATTTTTAGGGTTATAAGTTGTTATTGAGGTTTTATACGATTTTTGGGGTCTATTAGGGTTTAATTTTTTTGGGGGGGGGGGGGTTTACAATTTTATGTTATATTAGGTAATATTTATTAATTTTTATGGTCTATTACATTTTTAGATATTTTAGTGATTTAAGTGTTTTTCTAGATTTTTTAGGGTTTTTAGAGTTTTGTATTGTTTTAGGGGTTCTATGGTGTTTTGTGTTTTTTAGATATTTTTGGGGTTTTTTGGGATTCTTATGTATTTTTTTTGGTATATTAGATATTTTAGGTTTTTTAGGTTTTTTATGAATTTAGGGATTTCTGGTGTTTTATTTTTTAGGCATTTAAATACATTCAATTTTTTAGTGTCTTTTACCGGTTTTTATAGGTTTTAGGGCATGTTTCAGTATTTAAATGGATTTTAATGGAATTTTATGGTTTTTAGGGGGTTCACGGTATTTAAAGGTATTTATGGTTTTTAAGGGATTTTTATGATTTTTTGGTTCTTTTAGTATTTTAATGTTTTTTGGGTGTTTTGGGGTTTATGTTGGGCGGCTTATTGTGTAAGGTTATGAATTTAGGGTTTATGTTATAGGGTTTAAGCATTAGGGATTATGCTTTTCGGTCTAGCTTTTAGGGTGTAAGATGAAGGGTATAAGGTTTTAGGTGTAGGGATTATAGTTTATGGTGTATGGTCTAGGGTTTTTGGTGTCAGTATTATAGATTAGAGTTTATGGTATAGGTTTTAGTGTGCATGATTTAGATTTTAGGTTCTATAGTATTTGGTTTTTGGGTTATGGAATATGGTTTAGGGTGTAGGGTATAAGGTTTAGTGTTCTGTGTGTAGGGTTTAGGGTATTGGGTTTGGGGTATTTGGTTTAGATTATAGGGTATATGGTATAGTGTGTTGGGATTAGTGTTTAGGTTTTAGGTTAAAATGTTTGGGTGTATTGTATTGGATTTTGGGTAATGGTGTAGTTTTTATGGTTTTGTTGTTTTTATAGTTCTTAATACTTTTTTGTGTTGTTTATTTATGTTTGGGGTGGTTAGTTTTTAACGATTTTTTGTTTTTTTTGTGACTAAGGGGAATTTGGTTTTTTGTAAGGGTTCATATGATTTTTGGTTTTTTAGAGTATTAGGGGTTTTAGGGGGCTTTTACAGTTATTACTAGTTTTTAATGGATTTTATGGGTTTAACAGTTTTTTGTGTTTTTAGGGTTTTAGGTTATATATGGTTTTAGTGATTTTTTTGGTGTATTTAATGATTTTTAAGGTTTTAGAGGTTTTAGGTATTTTAGTGTTTTCTGGGATTTTATTGATTTTATTAATTTTTTTGGTTTTTAGGTTTTTGGAGTTTCAGGGTATTTTAAAATCATTTTGGGCCATTTTTTTGTTTCTTAGGGTTTTTAGGTTTTATGGGGTTCTAGGATTTTTAATGGTATTTGGTTTTTTAATTTGTTTTTATGGAATTTATAGTTGTTGGTGTGCTTTTTTAATGTTTTTCTGGAGGTTTTTAGTTTTTAGATTGTTTTAGATGTTTTAGGGTTTTTAGGTTTTTTATTGTCTTTTGGGGTTTTTGGGTTTCTTATGAATTTTATGGTTTTAGCGAATTTTAGGTTTTTATGGGTTTTTATTGTGTTTTAGGTTCCTTTACGACCTTTTTGTGCTTTTATGGTCCATTCATGGTTTAGGGAATTTTAGCGTCTTTTAGGGTTTTATGGTATTTCAAGGTATTTTAGGGGGTCTAAGGGTATTTAGTGTATTTTATAAGTTTTTGGGACTTTTATGTTTTTTTTCATTTTTTGGGACATTTATGGTTTCAAAATGTATTTTTGTGTTTTTAAATGTGTTTTGGTTTTTAGTGTATTTTATTTGTGTTTTTGGGGTTTTTGGGTTTTTATGTGGTGTTAGTGGTTTCAATGATTTCATGGTTTTTTTTAATATTTTTTTTGTTTTTAGGGTTTTTAGGATTTTAGGGGTTTTTTTGGTTTTAGGGGGTTTATTTTATTTAATGTATGATTTTGTTTTTAGTGAGTTTTATGGGGTTGGATTTTAAGTGAATTTCTTTTTTTTAGTATATTTGGTTTTTAAGGGTTTTCGTATTAAAAATTTTTTTTTACAGTTTTTAGTTTTTTAGGTATCATTAGGGTATTTTCATATTTTATAGAGTTTTCAGACTTTTTTCTTAATTTATGGGCATTTGTGTTATCTTTTGTTTTCAGGGGTTTTTCGGTTTTTAGATTTTTAATTTTATTTAGATGTTTCACTTGTTTTAAGGGAATTTATGGTTTATTGGGGATTATTCTTTTTAGGGGGTTTTATGGGTTTTTAGGTTATATATTATTTTTTTAGTTTATAGGGTTTTCATGTGGTTTTATCGTTCTAGGAATGTTTTTTTGGGATTTTAATAGCTTTCAGTGTTTTCTATGGTTTTCTTGGTTTTTAGGATTGTTTAAAATTTTTGGGTTTTAAGGGTTTCTATGGTTTTAGGGTATTTAGGTTTTTAGGGTCTTATATTTATTTACAGGGTTTTAATTTTCTTTAATATTTTTAATTCTTGTTCTGTGAAATTTGTGGTTTTAGGGTCATTAGGGGGTTTTTAGTGTCTTATCGGTTTTTTATTTATTAGGTTCATTTATGGAATTTAAAGGGGTTCTATGGTTTTCTAGGTTTTCTCATTGTAAGGGAGTTTTTGGGTTTCAATGGTTTCGGGGTTTCATTTCCTTTTTTAGTTATTTTATGGTTTTGGGTTTGGGGGCACTAATGTTTTACATAGGGTGTTAGGGATTTTTAAGGAATTTCTAGGTATTAGTATATTTTAGGTTATTATATTATTAAGAGTTGTTATGGGTTTTCAGGTTTTTAATAGTTTTTTGGGTTTTTTATAGTATAGTTTTTTAGGGGTTTTGTGTTTTATGGTATTTAGGGTTTAATATTTTTTAAGGGTTTTATTGTTTTTGAGTGTTTTCAAAGTTTTTAGCTATTTTATGGTTTTTTTCTATTTTTCGGTTTTATGGGTTTTTAGGATTTTTTAAGACTTTTGGGTTTCATAAGGCTTTTATTCTATTTAGGTATTTTTGTTTTAATTGTAATCATGATTTTTTAGAGTTTTAGGTGTTTAGGGTTTTTAGAGTTTTTTGGGGTTTTGATAGTCTTTTTAGGTTTTCGGGGTATTTAGGATCTGTTATGGTTTTTAGGGTTTTTTTTAAAAAATAATTGGTTTTTTAGTTATTACATTTTTATGATTTTTAGTGTTGCTAAGGGTTTTTGGGTTTTCTAGGGTCTTTTAAGATTTTTATTGGTTTTTATGGTTTCTAAGGTTTTTTTTTGGTTTTTCAGTCATTTATGGATTTTATAGCATTTAAGATCCATTTACAGTATTTACTGTATTTTTTCTTATTGTTGGTTTTTCTCTTTCTTTTAAGTGTTTTTGTTGTTTTACGATCTTTTATGGGTTTTTGAGTTTTCAGAGATTTCAGTGGTTTTTAAGGCTAATCGGGGTTTTAGAGTTTTACGATTTTTAGGATCTATAAGGGGTTTTATGGTTTTCATGGTATTTTAGGTTTTTTGGGATTGTATGGCATTTAATGGGGTTTTAAGATTATTATATATTTATATGTTTATATGGATTTTTTGGGTTTCCTAAATTTTTAAGGGTTTTTTGGGTTTTTTGGGGTTTAGTGGTGTTTAGTGGTTATTATGGTTTTATGTATTGTTGTATAATATAGGGATATTTATTCTACATTATGTTTTTATTGGGGGTTTGGTTTCCTGTAAATTTAATTGATTTGGTGGTTTTTATTGCTTTTCGTGTTTTAGTTGTTTATGTATTTTAATGGTTTTTAGGTTTTTTGGATTTTTAGGGTTTTAAGGTTATTATAAATTTTATGGTTTTATTGTTTTTTATTTGGTTATGTGGATTTAAGGATTCATTTAGTTTTTATGGTTTTAGGATGTCTTAAATCATTTAGGTTTTTAGATTTCATGGTTTTTAGGGTTGTTATGGTTTTCAGTGTTTTTAGGGGGATTGTGTTTTGGGGGTATATTGGTTTTTAATGGGTTTTAGAGACATTTAGGATTCTATGGTTTTAATGGTTTTATGAGTTATTTATGATTATTTTAGTATAGTATGGATTTTAGTAACTTTTATGGTTTGGGGGGATTTAAGAGTTTTTAGGTTAATTCGAGATTTTTTGGATTTTAGGGTTTTTAGGATTTCCTTAGGGGTTATAGGGTTGTTTTGGGTTTTTGGGTGTTTAAGGGTATTTACGGTGTTTTATGATTTTAAAATAAATTTTATGGACTTTTTAGGTTTGTAGAGGCTTTTTGGTTTCATAGGGTTTTTAGGTCATCTTCAGTTTAATGGATTTTTTACTCTCATTAATGGGATTTAGTGTTTTTTATGTTTTATAGGGTTTTAGTGTTTTTATTATGTTTATGGATGTTATTGTCACTATGGAAAAAATGGGTAATAGCGACGGGGTATTTGTGACGGGACTTATTCCCATTGCAAATACCTTTCGCAAAGGAGTATTTGCGATGGGCAAAAATTCCCGTCACAAATAATCTGTTATTTGCGACGGGTTTTTTTTTTACCCGTCGCAAATAGTTTGGTGCGAAATGCGCGCCAAACCGCGCGAAGGTTATTTGCGACGGGGTTCTATCCCCGTCGCAAATAACCGGCGGCGGTTAAAGACTATTTTTGACGGGACTACAGTCCCGTCGCAAATACCCCGGCAGCAAGGGTTATTGGCGACGGGCCCCGTCGCAAATAACCGTTTTAATGCCGCCAATATTTAAATGCGGTCAGGGTTATTTGCGACCGGACCCGTCCCAAATATCGTTATTTGCGACGGGTTTTCCGTCGCAAAAAAGCCCGTCGCAATTAATCTAACCTATAAATACTGCCAACCATTACAATTTTCTCACTCTCAACTCTCAACCGTTCCAATTTTTCCGCTCTAAATCTTTTGCGACTTTCAGCTGTAAAATTTTTTTCCGACTTCGAGAATTCAGTTGGTGGTGTTCTACAATTACAGCGGCTCGACATTGACATCAAGTTTAAGATTTTTATCTGAATTTTAATTTAATATTTATTTTATTTATTATATTTATTTAGTTTAAATTTTTAGAATTTTTTTTCTGATTTCTAATTAGAAATAAGTATGAATAAGTATTAATAATTAACAGTAATTAGAGACAATTAAACACTAATTAATTTAAAATAGTTAGCTTTAATTACAATTAATTAGCAGCAATTATGAAAAATTAAAATTAATTTGAATTAATTAATAATAAATAGAAATAATTAACATTAATTAGTAATAATTTATAATAATTAGCAATAATTAGTAATAATTACTAATAATTAGTAATAATTACTAATAATTAGTAAAAATTACTAATAATTCCCAATATTCAATAATTGCCAATATTTGTCAATACTTGTCAATATTTTTTTCAATAATTACCAATATTTACCAAGAATTGCAAATAATTGTCAATATTTACAAATTATTAGGAATAATTACCTTAATTAGGAATAATTACCAATAATTAGGAATAATTACCAATAATTAGGAATAATTACCAATAATTTGTAATATTTACCAATAATTAGTAATAATTACCCATAATTAGTAATAATTACCAATAATTAGGAATAATTACAAATAATTACCAATAATTAGCAATAATTAGTAATAATTCGTAATGATTACCAATTATTAGGAATAATTACCAATAATTACCAATAATTACAAATAATTCGTAATAATTTCCAATAATTAGTACTAATTACCAATAATTAGTAATAATTAGTAAAAATTAGTAATAATTAGTAATAATTACAAATAATTAGGAATAATTAGTAATAATTAGTAATAATTACCAATAATTCGTAATAATTACGAATAATTTGTAATAATTACCAATAATTAATAATAATTAGTAATAATTTGTAATAATTAGTATTAATTACCAATAATTAGTAATAATTAGTAATAATTACCAATAATTTGTAATAATTAATAATAATTTCCAATAATTAGTAATAATTTCCAATAATTACTAATAATTTCCAATAATTAGTAATAATTACCAATAATTAGTAATAATTTGTAATAATTAGTAATAATTTCCAATAATTAGTAATAATTACCAATAATTAGTAATAATTAGTAATAATTTCCAATAATTAGTAATAATTTACAATAATTAGTAATAATTACCAATAATTGGTAATAATTACCAATAATTAGGAATAATTACCAATAATTAGTAATAATTACCAATAATTCTTAATAATTACCAATAATTCGTAATACTTACCAATAATTAGTAATCATTAGTAATAATTATTAATAATTAGTATTAATTAGTAATAATTAGTAATAATAATTAGTAATAATTAGTAATAATTATCTATAATTATCAATAATTAGTAATAATTACCAATAATTACCTATAATTACCAATAATTAGTAATAATTACCAATAATTACCAATAATTAGTAATAATTACCAATAATTACCAATAATTAGTAATAATTAGTAATAATTCTTAATAATTTCAAATAATTAGTAATAATTTCAATAATTAGTAATAATTACCAATAATTAGTAATAATTTCAATAATTAGTAATAATTAGTAAGAAATAGTAATAAATAGTAATAATTAACAATAATTAGTAATAATTAGTAATAATTAGTAATAATTTCCAATAATTAGTAATAATTTCCAATAATTACTAACAATTACCAATAATTAGTAATAATTAGTAATAATTAGTAATAATTACCAATAATTAGGAATAATTAGTAATAATTAGTAATAATTACCAATAATTAGTAATAATTACCAATAATTAGTAATAATTACCAATAATTCGTTATAATTACCAATAATTCGTAATAATTACCAATAATTCGTAATAATTACCAATAAATCGTAATAATTACCAATAATTAGTAATAATTAGTAATAATTAGTAATAATTACCAATAATTAGTAATAATTAGTAATAATTAGTAATAATTAGTAATAATTACCAATAATTACAAGTAATTACCAATAATTAGTAATAATTACCAATAACTACCAATAATTAGTAATAATTACCAATAATTACCAATAATTAGTAATAATTAGTAATAATTATCACTAATTACCAATAATTAGTAATAATTAGAAATAATTACCAATAATTAGTAATAATTACCAATTATTACCAATAATTAGTAATAATTCATAATAATTAAAAATAATTACCAATAATTAGAAATAATTCGTAATAATTAGTAATAATTAGTCATAATTAGTAATAATTATTTATAATTATTAATAATTACCAATAATTAGTAATAATTAGTACTAATTATCACTGATTACAAATAATTAGTAATAATTAGTAATAATTACCAATAATTAGTAATTATTAGAAATAATTACCAATAATTACCAATAATTAGTAATAATTAGTAATAATTACCAATAATTAGTAATAATTAGTAATAATTACCAATAATTAGGAATAATTACCAACAATTAGGAATAATTACCAATAATTAGGAATAATTAGCAATAATTACTAATAATTACCAATAATTACCAATTATTACCAATTATTACCAATAATTACCAATATTTTCCAATATTTACCAATATTTACTAATATTTACCAATAATTACCAATATTTACCAATATTTACCAATAATTACCAATATTTACCAATAATTAAGAATAATAACATTATTACATTATTAGTATATATTATTATTAATATTAAAATAATATAATTTTCTATCTTATATAAAATTCTCATTTCATCTTTGTGTTTTCTAACTCCACATGTAATATTTGCATTCTTTTTCAAAATTATCAACCTACTCACCAATGGAGAGGCGAATGTGAATGAAAATATGACATGTGGAGACAGAATGTTAAACACATGGATGAAAGGAGAATTGTATATAATATAGAAAATTATATTGTTATTTGGGTTTTTATGTTTTTTAGAGTTTTTTGTTTTTTGGTTGTTGTGGTTTTAGGTTTTCTTGTGTTTTTGGGCCCTTTTAGGGGTTCTAGAAATCTTTAAGGGATTTTAGGGTCTTATAGTGTTTTGTAGTGTTTTTATTGTATTGTATTAGTTTTGGTATTTTTTAATTGTTTTATGGGTTTTTAGGGATATTAAGGGGTTTGATCAGTTTTTATGATTTTGTGTGTTTTAGAGTTTTTTAGGATTTTTTATAATTAATATATGATTTTTGGTTTTTAGTATTTTTGGGTATTTATCATATTTTATGGGGTTTAGTGTATTTTGGGTGTTTTTAGGATTTTATTGTATTTTTTGTTATTAAGATTTTTTTATATTTTTTGTGTTTTTAAATATTTTTTGGGGTTTTAGTGTTAGTTATTTTCGTGTTTTCGCTATCATTTTAGAGTTTTCACTAATTTATAAATTTTAAGGAATTTTAGGGTATCGAGTATTATTTATGTTTTTTACATTTTTTAATTGTTTTTAGGGATATTTTAGGATATTTTGGCTTTTCTTGGATTTAGTTTCTTTAGTGTTTTTTATTTTTTAGGGTTTTTATACTATTTAGGATAATTTATAGTTTTAGGGGTTTATGGTTTTAAGGGGGTTAGGGATTTAATGAGTTTTAGTGTTTTTTATGGGTATCTTGGTGTTTTTAGGTTTTGTTTGATTTTAGTAGGATTTTTAGTGTTTTATAGGATTCGGTATGATTAGTGTTTTTAGATATTTTGGTGTTTTAAATGGATTTTTTTTAAATGTTTTAAGAGGTTTTTAATGTTTTTTTTGGGTTTTATGGAATCTTCATTTTTTTATTTTTTTATTTTTTTCGGTTTTTAAGTTTTTTATGGGTTTTTAGTGATTTAGGTTTCATAGGGTTCTAGATGATTTATGTATTTTTTAGGTTTTTGAGTGTTTTTGATGTTTTTAAGTGTTTTTATAGGGTTTTACGGTTATTAGGAGTTTGTGGTTTTTTAGAGTTCATAGGTTCTTCCATGGTTTTAGGGTCTCTTGTGGATTTTATTTTTTATGGTATTTTAGGTTTATTGTGTATTTTAATGTATTTTAGGGTATTTTAGGGTTTTTAGGTATTTTTGGGTTTTAAAAAACCTTAGGTTCTTTTAGAGGTGTTTTATCATTTTTAGGGTTTTTCATGTTTTTAGTGATTTTAGGGGGTTCATGGGGTTGACGTCGAATTCTAGGGGTATTATGAGTTTTCGGTAGTTTGAAGGGGGGTTACGGATTTTAACGGATTTTAATGTTTTGTGATTTTTACTATTTTTATTGGTTCTTTATGTTTTTATGGTATTTTAGTGTTTTAGGTTTTTACGGTTTTTTGTATTTTTGGTGTATTTTAGATGTTTTAATGTTATTAAGGGTTATTAGGGTATTTAGGTTTGTTGGTTTTTTAGTTTTGTGTATTGGTTTAAGGTTTTTTGGGGATTGGGGTAGTTTTCTATTTTCTATGGGGATTATGGTTTTTAATGATTTTATGTGATTTAGTCTTTTTATGAGTGTTGGGGTTCTTAGTTATTTTAGTTGGTCTATGGTTTTAAGTATTTTTATGGATTTTTGATAGTTTTAGGGGTTTTTTGTCACGGTTTTTAGGTTCTTAGTGTTTTTTTTGTTCATTTGGTTTTAGTTGTTATTGGGTTTTATGGGTTTCAGGGTTTCTTAGGTATTTAGGTTTTTTTAATGGATTTTATTGTAATTTAGGATTTTTATTGGGTAAATTGGGATCTTTTAAGGATTTATGGCTTTTAGGGTTTTTATGGGTTTTAAGGATTTTTGAGTCATTATAGGTTTTAGGTTGTTTAGGGGTTCTGTGGGTATTGAGTAATGATTTAGGATTTTTAGTATTCTTAAGTGTTTTTTAGGTTTTTAGGATCAATTATGGTTTTTAGGGTATTTATTGTTCTTAATGTGTGTGGGTTTCGTTATTGTTATTTTGGAGTTTGGGGGGTTTTAATGGTTTTTTAATGTTTTTTCTATTTTAATGATTTTATGGGGTTTAAAGGTTTTTTTGAGAATTATATTTTTTTTATTTTTTTTTGGGTTTTTTCAAACATTGTATGTATTTATAGTTTTTAGGGGATTTTAGGGGATTTGTGGTTTTTAGTAACTTCAATGGTTTTATGATTATTTTTTTCTGATAATGTATTAAGTGGTTTTTGGATTTTAGGGGATGTAGGGTTTTTAGGATTTTTTATGTATTTTATCATTTTTAGGGTCACTTAGGAGGTTGTATGTTTTTAGGATCTATTATGGTTTTAGGGGGTTTTGGTTTTTATGTCTTTTAGTGTTTTTAATATATTTTATGTCTTTATTATTTTTATGTTCTTTTAGGATTTTTATTGTGTTTTTAGGGACCTTTAATTGTTTTTAGGTTTTTAGAGTTTTTATGGGTTTTATTATTTTTAGGGACCTTTGGGGGTTTTAGGTTTATTCAGGGTTTTATGGTCTATAGTGGTTTTAGGGCCCTTTAAGGATGTTAGGGTATCATAGGTTTTTATAAAAATCTATGGTTTTTAGGGTTTCAATATTTTTAGGATAGTTTTGGGGTTTTTTGGTATTTTATGGTCTTTTATGTTTTCGAATTTTATTTTATTATAGGCATTTGTATGATTTTAAGATATTATGTGTTTTAATTGTTTTAAGGGTCTTGTCGGGTGGGGGTGTTATTGTTATTCTATGATTCTTCGTGTTTCTACACTTTTTTGGGTTATTTTGGTTTATATGGTAGTTTAGGGTTTTTTCATAATTTGGTCTTTGAGGGGGGGGGGGTTGTGTTTTTTTTGGTGTTTTAGGGTTTTCAATTTTTTGGGGGTTTTGGGGTTTTTAAGAGTTTAGTGGGTTTCTGGGGGATTTTTGGTCCATTATAATTTTAATGGTTTTAATTGTTTTTTAGATTGTTAGATTCTTTTAATGGTTTTGGGTCATTTAAAGATATTTAAAATGATCCATGTTGTTAGGGATTCATAGTATTTTCTGTGTTTTAAGTGGGTTTTAAGTATATTTATGGTGTTTGGGGTTAATATGGTTTTTAGGTTTTTTCGATGTTTTATGTTATTAAAGGGTTTTTGTGTTTTTTTTGTCTAGCTATATTTTAGTGTTTTGGGGTTTTAGTTGTTTTAGTTGTTTTAAGGATTTTAGGGTTTTTATCGTTTTAGGATCCATTTAGGTAATTTTAGTTTTTTGAGTGTTTTAAGGGAGTATGGGGGTTTAATTGGGGTTTTTATTATTATTTTATTTACCAGAGTAATGTACTTTTAGTTTTGTTATTAATTTCATGTTTTTATGATTTTAATTGTTTCAGGGATTTTATGTTTTTTAGTGGGTCTTTTGGTTTGATAGGATTTTAGGGAATCGTTAGGTTTTTATGGGTTTTCCTTGATTTCTAGGTGGTTTAGATATTTTTATGGTATTTAGTGTTTTAATTTTTTTTATAGTTTTTATTTTTTGTTAACATTTTTTTTGGTTTGGGAGTTTTTTTTTATTTTAGGGTTTTTAGTGTTTTTATTTTTTATAGTGATTTAAGGTTTTTTATTGGTTTTAGGGTTGTTGGTGTTTTTAATCTTATTTTAGATTTTTTTGAGGTTTTTATAGTTTTTAATGGGTTTAGATGTTTTAGTTTTTTTTAGGTTTTTATAATTTTTATGGATTTTTTTGGGGAATCTTGTTTTTATGATTCAAAGATATTTTATGATTTTTTGGGTTTTTAGTGGTTTTTTTGTCTTTCGCTGTTTTGGGATTTTTAGAGTATTTCATTTATTTTTACATGTTTTGCAAATTTTTATTGGTTTTTAGGGTTTTAGGGATTTTAATGTTCTTTTGGGTTTTTAATATTTATGGAATTTCATGTTATTTTTACGATTTAGATTTATTTCAATTATTATGGAAATTTGGGTTTATTAGGGATTATAAAGGAGTTGGGGTTTTATGGTGTTTAGGGGGGTTTGTATTCTTTGGGTATATATGTTTTTATAGGTTTGTATGTATTTTAAGCTGCTTAAGGGCGTTCATAGTCTTTTAATATTTTTATTGGGTTTTGGGACTTTAGATTTTTTATAGGGGGTTTAAGGACAATGAATATATTTAGGGTGTCATACTCTCTTTTAAAATTTTTTGTTCTTTAAAGCATTTTACGATATTTTAGGGGGTTTTATGGTAGTGTAGTTTTAGGGACTAAGGGATTTTAATGGTTTTTAGGGGTTTTCAGGTTTTTAAGGCTTTTAGGGTTTTTAGGGTTTTTAGGGTTCTTTATGGTTTTATGGTTTTTAGTGTTTTAGTGTATTTATATATATTTTTCTTTTTTATATATTCTTTTCTAGGATTTTCAGGGTTTTATGGGGTTTTATGGTTTTATATTGCCTTTATGGCTATTAGGATTTTATGTATTTATAATTATTTTTTTATTTTTCACATTTAATTTAGGATTTTTAGGGTATTTCATGTTTTAATTTTTTTATATTTTTAATTTTTTTGGGTTTTTTTAGTTTTCTATTGGTTTTTAGGATTTATTATTTTAGGTAATTTCATGTTTTTACTATTTTAAGAGTTTTTTTATTTATGGTTATCATGATTTTATGGTATCATATCATTTTCTAAGGATTGGTATGGGTATTTAGGGTTTAAAGTATTTTTAATTTTTTTTACGTGCTCAAAGGGTTTTTAGGGTCTTTAAGATTTTTTTGTGTCTTTTCATGTTTCTAGGATTTTTACGGACATTTTAGGGGTTTATGGGTTTTCCGGTCTTTTTATGCTTTTTAGGGTTTTTTGGCTTCATTTTATCATATATATTTTTTAACATTTTCTAAAGGTTTTTCAGTTTTTGGGTTGTTTGGTTTTTTGAGGTTTTTAGAGTTCTCTAGATTTTTTTGGGTTTTTACATTTTTTTTGGTTAACACGCTAATAATTTCATGCATATTATTAAAAAGATATCAATCAATTTTGAATTATTTTTAATGGAAAAGTACTAGTAATGAATTTTTTATTCAAAATAATCTAAATTATAGTGGATTAATTAAAATAGTTTTAAATGAATATAAATTTTTCAATTTGGAAACATGAATTTAGTTGAGTAATTTTTTTGAAACATATTTATTTTTAATTTTTTTAGGTCAAAAAATTAGGTAGCGCATGGATGGAAAACAACCATGCGCTACACCCCACATAACCATCCCACTAGGCCGGTTGTCCATGAAACCCATTGGATATCCTTCTCGAGAAGAAATAAAACATGATCCCATAGATCATAAGTGGGTTGAGGCCCCAATGAACTAACCTGTGGTGGTAAATCCAACCAGGAGACGAGAGGATAAGCTCATCATCATGGGGAGGTCCATGGGTATTTAGGGGTCCTTTGACCCCTGTTTGACTTTTTTATGGAATCATTATTATGAATTGATATTTAAAAGATTTTCAAGGTCATACAAATTTTCCATGTGTGAAGGGTTTCAGGTGGGTTTCTTTTCTTTATAACTGGGATGACAACATCCTACCTCGGTCTATATTACCCCTCACCAAGACACCCCTTATATGTCATCCCCACTTCCCGCAAACCCACTATATCACCACCCACCGATGATACTTTTCAGATAAATCTCATTTTTATGGAACTGAGGTCATGAATTATAATATGAGACCCCTGCAACCACATTAAATTCGTAACTATTAGATGATGGTCATTTCACCATTACTTCACCATAGTTTCGAGATGAGAGGAATCAATTGTTGAGTATTCCATGTTGCACCTCAAAAAATCATTCTATACACTTGAGATAGAAGACCCAAGATAATTATCTAAATTCTTCCACATTAATGAAGGTAATAAACATAGATAAAATAATAATAATAATGAAATCCTAGATACATTGTGAGAGTTTTGAGACACCCCATGTCTCTGGGTATTACGTTTGATATTATTATAAAATTTGATAATGAAATTATATCTCTCTCAAATAGAAAATTTCAATGTGATATGTGGGAGTCCACAATAGGTCTTTTTGGACCATAAAAGTATAGGTAGACTCGAACATGTAGAGGATAACATCATTGACAGATATCTGATACATTCTAAAGGGGGGATATCTGCCAGACTCTAGGAAGTGGAAAATATGTTATTGTGGAGGATAAAATGTAAGGTAGAACAATTTCATCCCAATTATAGATTCCCACAAGATATTTCATTTTTATTATTTCCTTTTTTAATTCCACGAATTGTTTCATTCCTATTTTCATATTTCCCCTCCATCAATGTACTAGTAGAAGCTTTTTTTTATTTTGGTGAATGAAACGTTACCCAACAATTATGATTATTGAGTCTTGTTTCAAAATAATTTCTTGAATCAATTTTATTTATCAAAATATTTACAAATGATTAATTTTATACATTAAATAGGTTACTAATGTGTTTTTATTTAATTGTCCATTTTTACATTTCCATTATTAAAATAATTTTTCTCCCTCTCGTTGGTTTCTAATCACACCAATCGGTTGACCATAATTCAATAGTAGAAGCATTTTGTGATTGTTGGACACATGAGAACGAAACCATATCTAACATACATATTTTTTAATTTCTATATTAGACTTGGTATTGAATAAATTATTCGAGGAAGGTTCTTTGTAACTTTCAACCAATGAAAGAAGAAAAACAAATAAAGGATTTTTTTTAAATTATTACCATCATTTTCAATCATAATCAAGAGTGAAAATGGATGTATGGTTATTAATCCATTCATTTAATCAATCAATATAGATAATAGACTCATCTAAAAAGGACACTGAAAGAATTAAAAAAATGGGATAAAAACCTAAACACAGTAAAAATTATCTCATATGAATTATAGAATCAAAATTTCTTTTCATTCTTGTCATTGATGGTTATACTGTTATATAATTATTCAGATATAAAAACTATATAATAACATGGTTATCTAAAGATTAATCTGGTTATGAATTATTCTACACATATATAAGAAATATAAATATCTTTCCACACACCCCATGATAAATGTGTGTCGAAACATTATCTCGCTACCTGGAGAGACTGTTAATCTAACACTAATAATTTTCATGTCTAGGACCTAAAAAATGTACGCATGTTGTTTTGACCCTGATATAGAGAAAAAATTTATATCTTTGATTTATTATGTTAATATATAATATATTTTTGAATAAATAAATTTAAATTGGTAGATTGAAACTTCATGTGTTAACTCTAAGCCATCAAAATTGAAAATTAATCTAAAATATTGGTTAAGGTACCCTTTTCCCCATTGGTTTTGAAACAAAAACCCATCATTATATACCTTTTATGTAAAATTATTTTTAGTTTTTTTTCAAAGTGATTATTTTACTACATAAATTCCACGGCCCTAGAGATGAATATACAAACAAGTACATTAAATAAATTGGATTATTATGTGCATTCTTCAAACCAAGTGAACTAGATAAGGACAAATTCAAGTGGAGGGAATTACCTTTTTCCCTTCAGAAAGCATCCAAAGTGTTGTTATATATCCTAAAACTAGTAGAGATCAATGTTTTGGAGATATCAATAGATTATTAATTTGGTGATTCTTCACCACATACATGAGATTGATAATGAGAAAGAATATTTACATCATCCAAAAATAATTTGAAGAGACCATCTGTTAGTATAATGATAATTCCAAGAAGATTTGTTCCATTTTCTCACATGAATAAATGGAGGAACATCATTTCCTTATGTTGTATAAAGGTATAGTTCAAAATGATTGCATCCTACTCGACACCATATCAGTTGTTGATCTGTTTAATATATTCCCATTAGATTCTAGAGGTATGATTAAAAAGATTTCTCAGAACTTGAAAAAATTGGTAATTGGATGTACTTGCACCAGATTCATACATTGAGAACATAATTTTGATTCATTGGCACTAATGCTAACTAGAATTAATGAACTAACCGGTTTAATATAAAATTTTTCTGAATATCATGTCAGAAAACAATCATCTGCACTTTTGGTTTGTGGTTTGTGTTCATCACCCATTCATTACAGTGATAACTATATTGAGGTACAAGGTATGAAGAGTTTTGCAGATGCATTAATGCAAAAAAAATTTACAAATAATCAACAATAGAGATTAGGGAATTCCCTCAAAGGTTTAGATTTCAACAAACCTAGAACAAATCCAAATTTTCTAATCATCCCCCTCTCCGACAACAATATCAAATCCTGCCACAATTATGAAAATATTATAAGGTGATGTATCAACATCCTAACATGAAGCAACCCCATTTTCAAGACAAATCATATAAAAAACCATAAACATATTATTATTAGAACTAATAAGGATAATATTTTTCATATTTGAATGATATGGTATATATGACAATGGACCATGTTGAGACTATTTTTTTTCTAACCCATATACTAGTAATGCTACCAGCTTATAAATTTTTGAATCCTAATTGGATTTTAATCATAATTACAAAATGATGCAATAAAAAAGATTACATTACCTTAACAATGTATGTCTCATGAATCTTACTTGCATTCTAATTCTCATCCACTCCATCAATCATAATGGGAATATAACAATTAATGAATAAAGATGAGGTTTAGGGAAGAGAGTCCAGAAATTAAATTATAGTGGAAAAGGGAGAAAAAACATAAATACACCATTTTATTCTGTTTCAATTCAATCAATCATGGTTAAAGAAGAGATTATTTGAAAATAGATTTAGTATACCCTCCAGAATGATGAAATCAACATTTCCCTACTATAATTAATCCAAATCATCCAAAATATGGGAAATTTCTCATAGATATGAGAACCATGTAAATGAGACTTGATTGAATTGAATCAATCGTACTAGGGTGTGTGTGTCAACAATGATCACACCACCACTTCTAAAAAAAATTCATGATAAAGGGATATTTTATATTCCCTATAGTATTTATTATTTCAAATTTTTTATTCTTTTTATGATCATTGTTTTTCCATTAATATCACTTCTAAATATATTTTTTCATCATTAAAAATAGTCAAAATAAGGCTGACA
The DNA here is from genome assembly GCA_963277665.1 of Viscum album. Classification (NCBI taxonomy): domain Eukaryota; kingdom Viridiplantae; phylum Streptophyta; class Magnoliopsida; order Santalales; family Viscaceae; genus Viscum; species Viscum album. The sequence goes on from OY728156.1 coordinate 327,929,566, forward strand.
ATAGTTGTTTCCCAATTCTCAAAATTGATCCAATTTTTTCCATCTTGAGTATTGGATGATTTTTATGTATGATTTGATGTATTATGTTTTCTTGAATACTCTTATTTTCTCACCATTGGTGATGATAAAGAACCATGTAATTAACACTTTATTTTTGGAAAACATTCTTAATAATAGCCAAGACGGTCATCAATGGGTATGAGTGAACCCTCACCATAGATCTGGGGGAGTGAAAGGTGTGCTTTGGTGTTATTAAATTCAAAAAAATTTATATAAAAATCAATTAATCTTTGAAATTTTACATGAAAATGGTATTGATTGCATTGATGATTCACATATGATTCAAGAATTATTAACCTTTGGAGATCAACTTTCTAGTGAAACACTATGAAATATGTCGGTAATCAATAATATGGAAATTATATATTTATAATTCAGGATGAAATAAACTCAAAATTATATGATAATTTATTATAAGAAACTATTGTGATCCCCATAAGTAAGTAAATTCAATGATTAGATGTATGGAATCTGAATTAAAACGAACTATCAGAGGATCCCCTAAATATGGAACTAAAACCCCGTCAATGTTATTTATAATTTCGGTATCTTTAGGAGGGATGGAAATTACATGTGGTAATAGGTGAATTTTTTTTCAAAGATCTTCATAAAACATTAGTTATTCTTTTGAAAAAAAAACATGGAAGACATTGGGTGGAGACTATGGTACATTACTGGAAATAACCCCAAATATTTTTATTCTAGTATTTTTATATAGGGGACTCTTGACCTGTTAAGAAGCCCCATATAAGACTTAACCCCACTGGTATTGGGGTTTTTAATAAAATATATAAAAAACTATTATAATCCAACATAATTTATACAATTATTGACTCCCAATGGGTCTACCCCATCCATGTGGTTCCCAAAAAAATAGGCATAAAAATTGTTAAAAATGTTAATAGTTAGTTAATTCTAATGAGAGTTCAAAATAGTTGGAGGGTATTCATTGACTATAGAATGATGAACCATGTCAACTAAAAATACCACTTACACATACAATTTATTGATAAAATGTTACAAAGTATAGTTTTTTTGGGAAGATTAATACTATTTGAATGGCTACCCTATATATTTTCAGGTACCAATTTCCCCAGAATACAATGATAAGTTCAAATTATCCTTTAATTTGAGGAATTTTTATACTAGAGTATACATTTCAGATTATGGGATGAACCAGGTAAATTATAGAAATTCATGTCAAGAATTTCTTATAAAACATTGAGGACTTCCTAGAGTAATTTCTCGATGACTTTACTATTTTATGAAACTACATTGATAATTACATTGGGAATTGGGAAAAACATTTGGAATCATATATTGAAAAAAATATTGGTTTGATATTTTAAAATTATCACTCTATGGATTAGAAAGTGGTAGTTATATGTCAAATCATTTCACAAAAATGAATTATGGTCCATAATTCTAAAGTTAAAGTGGTTAATTATTTTCTATATCCCTATTTGTGAGGCATTTTTTATAATTTTTGGGCCATGTGTGATTTTATAGAAGATTTATCAGACACTATCATAAGATCTCCCTTCTTAATTAAAGATTACTTTTAAGTTATAGTGATTTTTAATGATAATTTTATTGAGGCATTTGATGATCTAAATCAAAATATTAGTACACTACATATAAGGCTACCACATAATATAGAATTCCCATTTGATTGTCTATGTGATACATAAAACCATGTTTTTGTATAATATATCTCCAAAATAATTAAATTAATATACCAAGTCATAACCTAAGCCTCAATAACATTGGACTTCACTTAGATCAACTACAATGAAACTGAAAAGGAGTTTTCATCTGTTTAATTGTCAATGGATATATTTAGTTCATATTTATATAGAAATATAGTGGTTTTATTTTTCGATCATGTTGCACTGAGGTACTAGAATAAAAAGGATGGTGCCAAACCCAGGCCATTTGGATGGACACTACTCTTTAAAGAGTTTAATTTTGAGATTATAAAAGAAAAGAGATTTGATAATCAAGTTGTAGATCTCCTCATGGGCTACCCAACACCACAGTAATTGGAATTCTAGAACTGAAATCAATCAATGACCATCTATCCAGAGATCAACATTACACCAAAGTAGGATAAGTAACATGGTATGTTGATATACTAAATTATTTTCTTACAAATCAGGTACATTCTCACCATTACTAGATTCAAAGTAAAATTATGAAAGACAAATATATATTCTATATCTCTGAAGATCAATTTCTCTTGAAAATATTTGATGATAAAGTCATATGAATATGATAATATAAATGTGTAATTGAATAAATATTTCAAATTTTTCAAAAACATTCTTGTAGAGGACACTTCATACCCTAATTAATGGTAGTAAACATATTGGAATATTGATTTTATTGTCCAACCTTATTTAAATATATTATTTTTAATTTTAGAAAATGTGAAATGAATTAGTTTTTATGAAGTATTTCAAAAAAATGTTTCTTCAAAACCCCATAATTAATTAAAATCATTTAAGAATAGTTAACATATTTTTGGGTACCCCATTATATAGTATTTTGGAAAATCCAATATTTTACTTAATTTTTATGCCTCCAATTGGGTGGAATCCAAGGACTGTAGAATTGATGATTCCATATTTTCATGTTCTTTATTTAGGTCCAAAATTTCTGTATGTTTTCAAAACCAAGATCCATCAACAATTACCAAAGTACCCATTCTTTGCAAAAGAATAATATAGGCTATAAACAAAATGTATGGGGTATACCTCAATAAACATATACCATACCATCAATGAAAAAATTTCTAATATATATTGTATAATAATTATTTTAATGGTATCTGGGAGAAAATTGTTAAACCAATCCAAAAGGATTGGAACAAGATTATAGAAGATTCCCGGTGGTCCCGCCGATCAACATAAAAAATACATAAAGGTATGGTTTCTTACCGGTTTATTTATGTAAAAAGTGGTCATCTATCAGTGGTATTGGAGAATCAATAATATTGTATTTTTAAAAAGGTGAATTTGAATGTTTGAACTGATATAAGAGAATGGAAACATTTTTTATAGAGATAGAATAAATAGATGCTTTTATTTTTATAATTCAGTAATTTACAATGAAAGAACAGGAGTGGCACATAAAAAAATGAATCAAACAAAGGCCTTTCAACCTATTGGATTAATACTTCTATAAAATTCATTAATAGTGTTAATTCAATGTTATATTTGTTCTCAGTGGTAATGAACATTTATTATTACTAATTTTTATCCTTTTGGTTCCATTCATATCATGAAAAATAGGAACGAAACCCATTCACGATTAATGGGAAAATGCTAAAAAACTGTCGTTGGAATTTTTTTTAATAGGTAGTAAAAGAGCTTAAACTCATACAACCCATCTATATATTTTATATAATGAGTTTAGGACTATATAAATACTTTATCAAAAGGATATTTTTATGAGGAAACATGGGTAATACTATTTTCTAGGATTTCGGAATATTAGGTAAAATTACCTCCCCCTAAACAACTTTGATCTTAAATAGAATTGTTCTTACACTAGTATGAGTTGTTTTTTAAAGTAACTCTATATAAAGACATCATGAGGGATCCCCCCCATAGAAAAATAAAAAAATAATTCTAATGATTCATGGGAAATTATAGTTTACTTTTGTAATTTCTATATTTTCAAATAACAATTCTTTTTTCTAAAACCCTATTTTGTGCTTTAAAATTAAAAATTGTAGGCACGTACATGAATATTTACATTACATGACTTACCGAGGATACATATGTTTCGTAGTAACCTTGTAATTCAATGATTTATATTTCAGTTATAATGATATTGAATGATTAAAGTGGAGAATTAAATTATTAGAGTGAAGAATGGATACTAAAATAATGACTTTTCATTTTAGGGAATTAATTGATTCTTTTTTATGAAAATTCCATATCATTTCTCAATAATTGGATTTCTAAAATTTATTTGAATTTATTTTTTATTATTACACATTACATATGTGATATAACGAAATAAAATGTCCCATTCTAATGATGATTTCAAGAAAAAATATTACATGTTCTATCTTCATCATATGTTTGAGTAATCTTGGGACCTGTCACTTCCTAGAACATGAATTGAAACATTACAAATATGTGACTATGAAAAAATATATTTTAAATTAGTTTAGAACTTTTATTGATAAGACCATACCATTTATAAAACCATTTACATTAATCCTTCGTTATACCAAAGATACCATGAATGACCTTGTTAGGGATTATCCATATTTCAAGCCATTTTTTATCCATTCCTACACATGCCTTTGTATTTTTCATATTATATTAAAGATGAATTGTGTGGTGAGGAATTCATGGTAAATGTTATGAATTACATTATAAGGAAAACGTGTGGGGGTTTTATTTTTGGGTATTGGAAAAGGATATTGATTCATTCATTTTAATTTATTGTTTCCCATTATTGAAACAAAAAAAGTAAAAGGGATAAATTTAATAACAGGTTATGACTTTGGAGAATCAAAAATATCTATTTCTTGACCACTTATTTTTATGATATGTGGTCAGGTTATGGATGTTAGATTAATTCCAATCATAACTCTTAGGAAAATATATCAAATAGGTCTTTGAAAAAATGTAAACAATTAATGAAAATTCAATTGAGGTGTAATTCATTAACTATGATTCATTTCATCATGCCACTACTTTGAGAATGGGATATGGGATATTTAATTTCAATGTGTAGATTTTAATTGATATTTTATATTTTATATCATTCTTTATACATTATAGATTAACCATGTCATTTGATACATTATTGTTAAACATCAATTCCTACCAAACATCTCCATTTGAGACATTCAGACCATTATTGAAAGTCCTCATGTTTTTATGATTATTCATTATTTAAAATTTAGTGAAATTAGATACCTTTAATGATTATTTATATAGAGTTTGTTCAATTGATGAGATCCTAACATTATATAAATTTTGATCATTAGTGATTAGATAAATGATTCAAATAGAGATAGATAAATAATTGGAAATTTTAATGATAATAAATCGAGGTACAAATTAGAATAAAAAATAAGGATCCATCATTTAAATGGGAAAAAGAGAAATACTCTAATTTTTTGTATCTCTAAGAATTGAGAAACTAAATTGTTATTTTATTTATAACATAAAATTTTGGTTTACCAATGATAATTTTGTATTTCATTATTTTGAAATTTAAATATTGGTAAAATTGGTTCCCAATTAAATTCAATGTTGATATTTAATGCTTGAGGACAATCATATTTTATGTGTGGGGTGATTTAACACAATAATAATTCCATGGATATTTGAAAAGAATATAGTTTTTTGAAATATTTTTAATGGAAACCCCATTTACTTTTTTAAATTAAAAATAAGTTTAATTCTAATTGATTAATTAAATTAGTTTTAAAGAAATAAAAATGTTTCAATTTGGATACATCATTAATTTGAGTATTTTTTTGAAATAAATTTTTATTTTACATATTTGTCCTATAAAAATATTGGGTAGCACATGGATAGTTATCAACCATGGGTAACAAGCCACATAGCCATCCCACTGGGCCATCCATCCATGCATCCCAAGGAGATCCTATTAGAGTAGAGAGGATACATGAGTTCTCGGAGCATAGGTGGGCTGAGGCTCGAGCACCTCAACATGTGGTGGCTAGTCACACATGGAGATTGTAGGAGCATCTCATCATGATATGGAAGTCCACAGTGGAGGTAGGGGTCCTCTGACCCCTATCTAACATAGAATCTTTATAACACTTTGATATTCAATTGAGTGAATAGGGCATTCTGATTTTATATGTTGGACAATTTTCATGTGGGATTCAATTCATTACAATTGTGTCAATGTCATCCTACCTCAGTCCCTATCGGTCCTCACTTAGAGACCCCTTATCTTCCATCTCTGCCTCCTGTGACAACTCTACATCATTGTCCACCACATCAACTCATTGGGGACCTCCATTTACACCACATGGACTCTATATCTCATTCCATCTTCCACTAACAAAGATCATGTTCACCATGGATGACCTTAGAGAAATTGGATAAATTTTATCAACCCCTTTAGAAGGTGATGACACCATTACTTATAATTTGTTTTCCCTCTAGCTATTGTTATGGTTGTAGTGATTGATGAAGGTTGTTTCGTCATTTTCACCCACTTATTTTTTAGTAAGGAAGAATCATGTGTCATGGATACATTGTTTTACCCTAGAAAATAACACCATAAAAGTGATATGGAATTCCCATAATAAATTTCCCCATGCTTCCACATCTATGAAAATACTACGCACAGTGAAAAAATATAATTTGTGATATATTCAAAGAATTTTGTGATGAACTGGGTCTCCTGGGATGAATTAGGATCTTCTTTTAATATTCTAGCATGAAATAAAATATCCATACAATTTCTAATGAAAAAGGGATACAGGGTTGTCTGATTCAGTTTCCTTTTCCTATAAAAGTATATTATGAATCTAACAACCTTGGATTATAGGTTGGAGTGAGAATCAATACACGATAAAGGAGAGAAGATCACAAGAGTCTTGGAAGTAGAAAAGAGGATAATGTGGAGATAAGAAATGAACTTATAACTGTGGAATCACTATTCATTCTTCCCACAACATCTCATTTTCTTCTTTGTTTCTTTTTAATTCCACGAATTCTCCAACTCATTCATCTTCAATTATCCCCCTGCAATGGAGCAGTAGAATATTTTTGTGTTTGTATGAAGGAATCGTGACAAAAAAATTGTGATTCTTTTATATAATCTGTAAAAAAAGTTCTTAAATCTATATTATTTGTTGAATTATTTTAAATTTTATAATTTCATAAATTAAAATAAAAACAATTTTATTTTAATTAATTATAAGGTTCTATGGTTACTTGATTAAAAAAATTTCTCCTTCTCATTCATTTTTTATCACAAAGATAATTTGTTCTTAAGTCTAGAGGAGATGTGTTTATTGAATGATAAACACCTGAGAAAGGAATAATTAATCACTTGAATGTTTGGGAATTTCAATACCAGATTAGGAATTGTATATAAAATTAATGGAAGGTCCATTGTATCTTTCACATAATGGATGGAAAATAACTCAAACCTTGAAATTGTTTAAAATTATTCTCATCCTTTTCAATACTAATCAATGTTAAAAAGGAATAATTATTGTTAATCCATTCATTTAATAAATCAACAGAGAAAACTGACTCATATCAAATTGAGAATGATATAACAATAAAAAGTGGAGTAAAACCTAAACACAACCACTTTTATCACATATGAATATCATAATACAAGTTTCTTTTATTTCTATTAATTACAATATTAGTCTATAATTTACATTTTCACTTTTGAAATGTTGATTAATACACTCCCCTCAGGGGGGAATCATTATTTACTACTAATACTACACCCCTATGATGGGAAATAGACATCTTTTTCCACATCCCACAAAAGGTGTGTTGGGGTATTTAGTGGTTTTTGGGTTTTTGGCTATTTGGGTGTTTATGGTTTTAATGTTTTTATGGGTTTTAGGGGTTTATGGGTTTTAACGTTTTTATCATTGTTTTAATGGGTTTTATAGATTTTATGGTTTTGGGGTATTCTGTCATATAGGGCCTTCTAGATTCATTTATTGAATTTTAGTATTTTATTAGGGTCCTTTTTGGTCATTAATGGGTTTTAGGCTCTTCTATTAGTTTTAATGTTTTTTATTTGGGAGGGGGTATGATTTTTAGGGTTTCCTGTATTTTTTAGGGTTTGTAGTGTTCTTTATGGATTAGATGTTTTTTAGGGGTTTTAACATTTTTAGGGTTTTAGTGTTCTAATGGTTTTCGGGTTTTTTATTGTTGTTTGGAGGTTTTATGGGTTTTAAGTGATTTTGATATTTTACTGGTTCTAGTTTTTTTAAGTGTCTATTTCCTCTGGAACTGGGGATGACCTCGTTGATTTAAGGTTCAAACATTCCATGCGATTTCTAACAGGTTTGTTCGAAGAACCGGAAACATCCAATGATTCTATATCCATTTGGACATACTTTCCAAAGGTAGGTGCTTATAATTTGTGGACTGGTGAGGCTTAAGAATTTTCATTGGTCGAGAGGATGGGAGGTCGGACTCATCACACCTTTTTGAGGGGAATTATTGTCTACTCTGGGACTCTCTTTATAGATTTAAGTTATGTTCATGAATCCTTATTACATTACCATGTATGGAAATGATATTTCCTTTAGATCTGACAATCAGTGATTAGTATGTGGGAGACTTAGAGAGTCTTTTATATGTATTCGAGGTTATTCATTGATAGAGAATCATATGTATTTGTTTAGATATTCTTAGTCAATGGTATCCTTTGATACATTATATAGAAATCTCTTGGTCATTATGATAACCATACTAGTTTTAAAGACACTCAGCGAGGCACTTGAAGTTTATTGTTATTCAGAAGGACATAGATTATTTCAGAGTTGGGATAGTACTCGCAGATGGGCTACCTAAGTATCCTTATTTAGAAAAAGAAATCAGAACCCACGTAGTTCGAGTAAGGAAGTATGAAGTTTATGTATGATTTATGGATCAAAGAAAGGTGACATAATTAATTTTACGCTCTAAGGTCATGTGAGTCATGCTCGGTGTGAGAAACAAGAGGTATTGGTAAAACGTGACAATTGTGCCATCATAAGAAATGATGTGGGGCTTATTTATGTATGACTGCCCAAAAATGGATGAAGATTAGTATTTACTTCAGGGAAGAAACCCGGGAACAATGTCCATAAAGGTATATGTGCTTTATTGAGATTTGGATACTTAACGTAGGGCTTACTCTTGAGAAGGATGCCAAAATTAAAAGGGACTTTTGATTGGGTTTTACTCTTGAGAAGGAAGCCCAAATCAAAATTAAATAAAGACTGGTTAAGAGAAATTATGACTTGTTCTTATTCCTAAGAAGGAGGCCCTGGATAAATGGACGTGAGAACTGGGGCTTACTCTTGAGGTGGAGTCCCAGGTTAAGGGAATTATGGCTGGGGTTTACTCCTGAGGAGGATGCCCAGATTTGTAAATTTAAGACTGGGGCTTACTCTTGAGGAGGATTCCTAGGTTAGGAGACTGTGGTAACATGGGGCTTACTCTTGAGGATGATGCCCAGGTTATGGGAACTTGAAGACTGGGGCTTACTCCTGAAAAGGAGGCCCTGGTTAGGGGACTTAGGGCTTACTCATAAAAAGGATTACCATATTTGTGGATTTGTGATTGGGAATTACTCCTAATAAGGAATCCCAAGTTAAAGATCCACTTATCTTAAAGAATGATGTTGAATGAATCAAATCACTCACTTTAGTGATATAAAGATGTGTAAATCACTATTTTTTGAGAAATGTTCCACAGAATTATTTTCAGATAAGGAATCCAATCAAGGAAACATTCCATAAAATGGCTTTGAAGAGTGTCTTCAAGACTAAATCTGGAATATGAGAGGTGGATTTGAATAAGATAGGTGAATAAGAAGGAGGGTCACCCAAAACGAGTGAGGCTAGCAAGTCCTATGTGGGCGCACAAGTCCTAGTCGTGCACGTATACTTGTGCGACACTTTGTTACTTTTGGACGGTCAACCCTTAAGGTAAAACTTGGGCGAGGTTTGGCTTAAGCCCTTAGTTTTATCCATAAAGGATTCCAAAAGAGTGGCACGCAAGTTATGTTGAAAGGATAAGGCGGCGCGCAAGTGTGGCCATTTCCCTTAAGGGGCTGGACACTTAGGCACGCAAGTGTTGATGAGTTTCAATACATAAGCGTTCTTTCCTCTATTATGATCTTCCATTCTAGGTAAGAAATTACCTTAGAATTGACAGGAATACATTAAACAGAGACTTGGGTGACCAGAGCTTAAATCTATGTTTTAGAATTTTTCCGTCCCTGAAAAGGGGGCCCACCAGGTGTATTTATAGGCCAGAGAAGACCATGGGAAAAAATCAAAGAGGGCACGCATGTCACCAGCGCGGCCACTATGTGGCGCGCAAGTATACTTGCACGACCATGATGAAACTTGCACGAACCAAGTGGGAAGAAATTCTTCATCAAGCCTAGGATGAATCACTTTGGACTAAGGTATTTCCCTTTTTCAGTCATTAGAATTTGTGACGGAAAGGAGCATCAACAAAAGTCCCCCCTCATAATTGGATTTGAAAGAAATGAGGATGTGACTCTGAGGTAAATAAGAAAACCAAGGAACATGCGGCACGCAAGTGTTGAGCGCGCAACTGGTGGCATGCATGTGTTAAGCCGCGCAAGCTTTGGCGCGTAGAGGTGCGGCCATGCCTATATATATGCGGTCATTATCATGCAAAGCACCCGGATTTCAAACTATCGAGCTCTCACAGCGCAAGTTGCCTTCGCCACACATGTTACTTAGTTTTCCGCTGCTTCCTTTTGTGTCACGCTGCTGTATATGTATTTGGACTTGCGTGGTGATACCTGCACGCCAAAACTTATGCGACACACTTATACATTCACACTAATTTGGGAATTGCGCACCATAATTACTTTATCCATATTTTCACTTTTCATCACAATTTTATGAAAATAAAAAAAATAACTTACTTAAGAGGTAATTATTCAACCATTGTGCAGATTAAATGGCTCCCAAGAGAATTGGAATGGCTGATGAACTAGCTAGCAATTGAATTGATGATTTGATGAGCATCATTGGCCATGATTATTATACTGTCTGAAACAACACTCTTCTAGATTTGGCCAAGTTCTTGAAGAAGTATCGTCTTGACTTTCCATAGAGAATCTACCTACTTCTATATGGCCATGGTCATCTATAAGGAGTCAATGTTCCATATGCAAAGAATTATCTTCCCGAGATGGAGCTGCACTTCTACTCCGCTATTTAGGTTATGATGTACATTAACAGCAACAACAATGGTGTGAACATTGAAATTTTTCTTCCATGCCATTTCCTTGCAGATAGGATAATGGAAAACCCATGGGCTGAAATGTTTTCTGTTTCCAGTTGGTGGATAGAAGAACATCATGGTATTAGAACCATATCTGAAAAGATTACTCTCTCAAAATGGATCTCTACTTCCAATGCTCCATTTTCAAATCCATGTATCCATCTTCCAAGTCTCTTGGACAGAAACAGAGTCACTATTTGATCAGCAGAAAAGTTTCCCAAACCGCACTCAAGAACATCCTTTAACAATTGTTCCAAGAAGAGCTGGTATCACTACATCTCTTATTGTATCCAATTGAATGAATGAATTCCTGGTGGATACTGAGGAAGCTCGGGATGCAGTAAATCAAATGAAGAGTTATGTTGAAAGTCTTTTGTAACTCCTAAAAAAATAGAAGAGACTACAGTCTGTGGATGTCCGTCTAAATATTGTGCATCAATGAAAAACACTTTCACCTTCAATCATTTGTGCTTGCATTCTTTTGCTACCTACTTTAAATTTTTACCTAAGCCAATGGGCCTAGTAAGCATAGTTTGATTTTTACACGTATTATAAAAATAAACCTACAAAAATTGAATCTTTTAATTGCTCAATATTACCTAAATCATACAAAATGTATGTTTAGTGAGTATGAACTTGACTTTTGTTCAGAGTTCCCTTGTCTTTTATGGGTAGTTTTAAGTCATTCACATCGAACATAAAAAGGCTAATGTTTAAGGTCGAAATAGCTTTGACCGAATGGACTAAAGTTTACTCAATTCCTCGACAATTTATCTAAAAACATTTTACCACACTAATGTATGAGGGAAAAAATGTAAACTATGACTTAAGAAATTTCTAATTTGAGGGATGACAAGAAAAAGGGATAAAAGGCATTAGAAGAAGTAGTTTCCACGAATGAAGTTTCCATTATTTAGAAAACCCGTTAGGGGGTTGAATTATTTAGGACCACCTAAGGGCATTTGATGCATAGTTAAATAATAGCATCTTATGGCTGACAAGTCTATTCTGTAGACTGTTTATGCAAGGCCACCTAAGGGCACGTGTTGTATTGTCAGGCAAAAGAACTCTCAGAAATTTACTTTTCTACTGATAAAAAGCGAGTGGAAGTTTATGGAGATTCAAATTTTCCAAAGCATAGAGTATGTTGTATGGAAAGAGGTACTTGAATTTGGAGAAGATATTTCCAAACAAGATCGTCTAAGAATTAGATGAATTTCACTCCTACGAAGGTCTGACCCAAATGTTGGGAAGGGAAATATATACCATAGACTTGAATACTTTCAGATCATGAAATAGAGTATGGGACAAATATGTCATGGATGGATATATTTTTTATGGATCCCTACATATTGTCCTTAAGACAAATAAGGAAAAAAGAGGATTTCTTCCCAAGAATTAAGTCACCATTGTTTAACAAACCCATTAAGGGGTTGAATTATGCAGGGCCGCCTAAGGGAATTGGCTGCATAGTCAAATAATTGCATCTTTGGGCTGACAGGTCTATTATGTAGACTACTTATGCAAGGCCACCTAAGGGCATGTGCTGCATAGTCAGGAAAAAGAACTATCGGGAATCCGACATTTTGTGACCAGAAGTCAAGAAGATGGTTATGAAAATCTGAAAATATTTAAGGTTAGGAGTATAACACATAGAAATGGGAGTTGTTCAATGCATGTAGAGATACACAGACCAGTGCTAACCATACTCATGTTGTGGCCGGGTCCTAAGTTGAGATGTTGGACTTCACTACATATCTCATTAAAATGAGAATCTTTCTAAATGTAGTTCTTGAAATAAATTTTAATGTCATGTAGGATGAGAGTATAGAAAATATTAGTTTATGGTCATAGAGCTCGGACCATAATAATGAATACACAGTGTGTGTTTTCATAAGGGGACTTTTCAGCCTGTGGACTAAAAGTAAAATTTGGGGTTAGGCCAAAATACTTGGGGCTGGGTTTGAGGGACACTCGAATGTTCCTACATATCCCATAAGGGTGGGAATCAAGCCACACGTAGTTCTAGAAATACCCATTTTACAGATTTGGTTCGTACATGTAAAGGGTGAAAAGGGGACTTTAGTGCAATGATGGTTTGACCCAAGAAAAAAAAATCAGGCATTTTCATGTTTACATGTAGTATTTGGAATATAACATGATTGGAGATCAATGTAAATAATTATTCCCTCTCAGGGGAGGGTTTCAATGAATGATGTAGTTTATTGTCATATAGGAAAAAAGTGTTATACATTTTAATGTCATATAGCAAGGACAAAGGGGAACCAATGTGAAGAGATCGATTTTGGGGGTGGCTTCACGAATCGACATCATATGAGATGGAGGTGAACCGATGTGAATAGATTGTTTTTGGGCTTGCTTCATGTATCAACATCATATGAGATGGAGGTGAACCGATGTTAATATATTGGTTTTGGGTTGGAACCTTGGGAGGTTGCCTACATACCCAGCCTGGAAGGCAAGGATCAAAGTCCGCTTAGTTCGATTAAATAATGAATTGGTGATCAATTTGTTTTTTGAGAATAATGACCTAAAAATGGTGTTGGGAAATATGTATGGTTAGCTCCCCAGAGAGTTTGTTATGGTTGAAGTTTACTCTAAGCTCACATGAGTCATACTAGGTGTGAGAAATAATAGGTAGCAACAACCCTAACAATGCACAATTTAATGTCATGTACGACGTTTGAAGGGACTATGAAGTTTAATGTCATGCAGTGAGGACTATTGGTGTTGCACAATTTAATGTCATGTAGTAGGAAAAAATACAGTTTAACATCATGTAGGATGTATTAAGGGACTTTCTTCATTTTTATGTCATGTAGGACAAATGAGCAGTACAGTTTAATGTCATGTAGGACAAATATAGGGAGGCATTTTAAAGTCACGTTGGACATGAACACAATTTTGCATCATGTTGGACAATAAAGGTGTTGTATAGTTTAGCATTTTGTAGCTAAGACGGTGGGGAAAATACAGTTTAATGTCATGTTGGATGAAAAGGGGGACTGTGCAGTTTAATTTCATGCAGTAAGAACAAAATATAGTTTATCATCATATAAGAGGTATTAGGAACTTTTTCACAGTTTAAAGTCATGTTGGAAGAAAAGGGATGATACAATTTAATGTCATGTTGGACAAAAGAAATGCAAATAGTTTAATGTCATATGCATGGACCATGGATGGTGAATTTTAACGTCTTGTTGGATGTAAGGGACTATGTAGTTTAAGGTCTTGCAGCAAGGAAAACACAATTTAATGTCGTGTAGGACGAATGTAGGGGCATAGTTTAACATCATGTTGGACAAGAGAAATGAAAGTAGTTTAAGGTCATATACATGGACTGTGGATGGTGTATTTTGTGTTTATACAAAATACTTCTTTAGAAAATTGGCATTAGTTGGAGTAGTAGTGAGTTCCCCATCCATTGAGATTAAATAATAAGCTCCATTGGAGTAGACCTTATGTATTGAGTAAGGTCCTTCCCATTTTGGTTCAAGCATGGGAGGTTTCTTTCCTGGTATCATTGGAGTTCTGAGAATTAATACCAATTCTCCTTGAATGAATGAATGAAGACAAACTTTTTTTTGAAAGCTCATGCAATTCGATTTTGATAGACTTGCAAGTGGTTCAAGGTGCACAATCTTTTCTCATCTAATCATTATAGTTCATCCAATTGCTTTTGAGATTGTTCATCTGTAGATGACTGATCACAAATGGCTACCCTGAGTGAGGGCAATTGAACCTCAATGGGTAATACTGCTTCGGTTCCATATACCAATGAATATGGATTTGACCGCGTTGCAGTGCTGGAGGTGGTCTGATAATCCTATAAAGAATGAAAGAGTTTATCAGGCCATGACTTCTTATCTTTATCCACCATCTTTTCCAGTATATTTGACATTGTCTTGTTGAAGGCTTCTATCTGGCCATTGGCCGCTTCATGATACCGAGATGAATGATTGGATTTGATGTTTTATTCTTGATACAACTTTCTCACCTCGGATGAATAGAAGTTGGTTCCATTATCCATCAATATGGTATGAGGGACACCAAATCTGGTAATGATGTTAGACTTGATGAAGCTAACAATGCTTTTAGAACTGACTTCATTGAGAGGTATTTCCACTGCCCATTTAGAAAAGAAGTTAGTAATAGTAAGAATATACTTAAACTTCTTGGCTATAGCTGAAGGGTAAGGTCTCACCATATCCATTCCCCATGTGGAAAATGGCCCTGATTATTTAGCATTATGAAGAAACTATGGAGGTTGATGAATGAAGTTGGCATCTACTTGACATGAATGACCCTTATTTGTGAAATCAACACAATCTTGTATCATTAAAGGCCAAAAGTATCCAAGCCTTTGAATTTGATCAGATAGCCTATGTCTAGATTTGTGGGCACCACAGACATCTACATGCACTTATTTCATGATAGCCATTGTCTCTTCACCATTGATGCATCTGAAGAGAATTCCATCGAAACCTCTTTTGTAGAGAATTTTTTCTAGGTGATCTGGACTTTAATAAAGAGTAAAATTGACCACGCGTCTCTAGACTTGTTCTTTCCCGGCTCTATCAGGTGGAAGTGTTCCATTTTGAAGTTATTTCCTAATAGGTGTCATCCATCCTGTAGTATGATTATATGGTTCAGATATGGGAATAATTTCATTGATTTCCTCTGTTCTAGTTTGAACATAAGGTAAAATCGTACGATGGTGGGAAATACTGATGGTTGTCTCATCCAGATTTGGATCTTCCAGAGTTGTGGTTATATTAGCCAGTGCGTCAGCTTGGGCATTTTGTGATCATGGGACATAAGAAAATGTTGGTTATGAAGGAAACTCTGCCATTAACTCTCTGACGTAATCATACTAAGGTATTAGTTCTTCTTCTTGGTTGTATAATCCCCATCGACTTGTTTGATTTCTGGGTATGAATCACATTTCACCATTAATTGATTCACTTCTGCTTGAAGCGCCAACTTCAGTCCTGCGATAAGAGCTTGGTATTCTGCTTTATTATTTGTCCTGCCTCCCAATAATTAGAAGGAATAGGGTAGCACTGCCTTTTCTAGAGAAATGAGCCCAATTCATAACCCAACATTGTTGAATTTAGGATCTTCCATTTTCTTCCCTGTTGGACTTCTGGAAGCTCCATCAAAGTACATTTCCCATGTTTGAAGACTATCTTGAATAGAGAAGACTTCATCATCGGGAAGTTCAATATTTTAAGGTATATCTTCTACTAAAGGATGTTCAGCACAGAAATCAGCCAGAGCTTGTCCCTTTATTGTCTTTTGAGACACATACTGAATGTCAAATTGCTGCAAAATAACTTCCCACTTTGCCAGAAGTCTTGTAATCATTGAACGACTAAGGATAAATTTGAGCGGGTTATTGTGAGATACCAATTGGACCACATTATGTTTCAGGTAGTGTCTCAACTTCTGAACTACAAAGATCAATTCTAGGAAGCACTTCTCAATACATGAATATCAGGTTTCTGCTTCATGCATAGTCCGACTGAGATAGTAGAGACTGTTTTCATTCCTAGCATCAATCTTATGAGCAAGAAAGGTACCCAATGATTACTCTAAAGCTGTCTCATAGAGGATCAGTGGCCTTCATTAAACAGGTGGCATTAATATCGGTGGACTCAAGAGATATTTCTTAAGGATATCAAATGCTTGTTGACATTCTTCAGTCCACTGGTAAGTGCCTCCATTCTTCATCAATTTGGCAAACGATCAACTTTTGCCAGCCAAATTGGCGATGAAATGCCAAATATAGGCTAAGTGTCCTTGAAGTCCTCCCAATTCTTTCAAATTTCAAGGAGGTGACATACCAAGGATTGACATTGTCTTCTCAGTATTGACTTCGATACCACGATGGAGTACAACAAAGCTGAGAAACTTTCATGAGGTTACCCCAAAATCACATTTTAAGGGGTTCCTCTTCAAATTGTGTTGTCGAATTTTATGGAATATGACTTCCAAATCAGCAAAGTGAATAGAACATTTCCTGGATTTAACCACCAAATCATCCACATAACATTCAACGAACTTCCCTAAAAAGGGTTTGAAGTTACGGTGCATGGAACGCTAATATGTTGCGCCCGCATTCTATAGGCCAAAGGGCATTACCCGATAGAAAAACACACCCTGAGGGGCTCTGATGTTTTTATTTTATTCATCTTCTAGAGACATCCAGATCTGATTATACCCGAAATATCAATCCATGAAGGAAAGTGCTTCATTGCTAGCTGTTTCATCAATTAAGAGTTCTGTAATCGGAACTGGAAAATCATCCTTAGGACAATGCCGATTAAGATCTCTAAAATCAATGAAAACTATAATTTTTCCATTCTTCTTCTTCACACGGACAATATTATCCAACCATTTGGCATATTTAACTTCTATGAAGAAGATACCTTTGATAAGATTATCCACTCCAGCTTCAATTTTTGAAGCATAAGTTGGGTGTGTTCTTCTCGCAGCTTGCATGAATCCGTGATGTTCTTCTGGAAAACTGAAATGATGAGTAAAAACATCAGGATCAATCCCTATAATCTATGTATAGTTCCAAGCAAATATATCACAATTTTTCTTCAAAAATGAAATATAAATTTTTTGCTCTTCAAGAGTCATGGTCGCGCTAATTAAAGCGCGGCGTGGATCTTCTTTTGTACCTAGATTTATTTCTTTGAGTTCATCCAAAGTAGTAGAGACACCCTCTTCAAAATCTAGAGGAGCATCCATGAGATCTTCCTCATCTTCTTCAACATGTTTTATTTCTTCTGTTTATACTTGCATAGTAGATGATGAAGCAGAATTTCCATGATCAGGATGGATGTTAAAATTTTAACATCTTGAAGAAGAGGCTTCCATTTCTGACCCTATTGATGATTAAGGGTCTTCCTTGGGTAATAAAGAGGATATGATGGATTGAGAATCAACATCATCATTCACCTATGAAATTTCTATAACTTATTCTGGCCTAGTTGGCGAAGTATAGACTTGATGGATTTCAGCAGATGAAATGAAGACATCCTCATTTGAGCTTTCATCATTGTTTGGTGAATCAACAATTTCTCCCATGCTGTCTGGCTTGATTGCCATGATTGACATTATGGAAGTTTTATAAGATTATTTTTATTTGGTTCTATCCTTTCAATTTGACTGATAGTCAACACATAATCTGTACTCACATGTGTAAATGGATTTACTGGAATATTTTCCAAACCAAATGGAGCATTAACCTTGGTAACCTCCCTTGCTGTGGATTTCTTCTTTAACTTCATCTGATATAATTCTTACTCAATTTATTGAGATTCACATGTCTTGAATGGGGATTTATCACCATACAACATCCCAATTTGACCATCAAAAAATTATTTGAGACATTGATGGTAGGATGAATGGATAACTGCATGTTGATGTAGCAAAGGACTTCCATGAAATATGTTGAAGGATATATCATGACCAGCAAACATGAAATATAAATTGGATACAGGTTCTCCAAACTGATTTTTGAGTGTAATCTCACCCAATGGTTCTTGTTCATTTTTATCACATCCTTGTAACATCAATGTAGAAGGAGATAAATCAGATTCTGTTAGGCCCAATCGACGAAGTGTATGAATGGGGATGAGGTTGACTCTTGAACCCCAATCAATGAATACTTTTCTGATGTCTACACCATTAACCTTTCCAGATAAGTATAAAGGTCAAATGTGTCCAATCACGACATCATCTTCATGTTCATATGTGAAAGTTATCACTACATGGAATTCTGAAGTATTATTCTCTACATGGTAGACTTCAACTACAGCAATTTCTGTTTCAAACACTTGAGTACTTGGAAAAGCCTCGATGAGTGCCTCCTGAAGATCCTTTGACAAATTCAAGGCATCCATAATTGATAACTTGGTCGGTACTTGGGCCAGGTGTCTCAATACATCATATTTTTTATCCAAAGGTCTATGTTTCCTAACAAGAACATGTGGGCACGCAGGTGCCTTAGGAGTTGATTCTTTTGATGTAGATTATTCTTATATCAGGGTATGAGTTTGAAATAATACAGTATTTAGATGATTAGACTGATTAGGTCTATTTACTGATGAGAGGGAGAAAGTGGAATCTCTAACCGATCCTCCAGAGTAACTATTCCAGGACTGAATCCGCTATTGTTGGAAGATCTTGCTTTTTCTTGTTGAGCTCTCTGAAGGTATCTACCACAAGTTTCTGTTGCATACACAATTTCTGGTAGGGGTAGAATTGTAATAGTGGCTTTTGGGATATCCATGTCTTCCTCTGTATCCAAGTCCTCTGGAACTCCCTCTGATTCCTCTGTTTGATACAGGGAACTTGGGATCATCAAAATGAAAACTGCAACTGGCATACGGATCTATTAATTGAATCATGTTAACATAACCAAATATCAACTCTTCTTCTGATGAAGACTCTAGCTGATTAGCCAGTTTAGGCTGTTCCATTTGGGGGGATGGTGCCCATGGCTTCGAAGTAGATGGCATAAATTTTTCCAGAGTCAATGACAACTTGGGCTTTGACACGATTTCATCATCTTCTAATTGTTCCTCTTTCTTTGAGTTATCCTGTTTCTTTGAGGATTTTCCCTCTGATGAAGAGGGTTTTGTTGTGTCATTCCTAGTAGAAGAAACAATTGGTTTCTTCAATTTTGTTCTCTAAATGTCATGAGTTCAGTTGATCATTTTTATGACCATCCAATCATCATATTTCTATGCATTTTTGTTTTTTACTTTCATCCACTCACCTTCTTCCTGTGGATTTGTAGCAGTAACACATGCTACCTGAGTTGAAGAACATTTCAATTTGACTTTTCCTAAGTTGACCATTTTTTTCAAGAGGTCATTGAAGACAAAACACACCCGAATGGGTTTCCCCAACATCTAATGAAATGGGCATTAATTGGAATGGTCTTCATATCCTTCCTTGTTCAGCCTTTTGGGCCTTGTAAATTGGACCAAATTATTTTCCAGAGCTGAAATGAAGTAACCAAGAACTTGTACATTTCAGAAAGCGTAAAATTTTCTCTTCAGATCCTCAAATTGTTTTCGTCTTTGATTTCATTGATCATCTTGATGAAACGGCCTCTGTGGTTGATGCTCAGGAGCTAGAACCCTTTGGGAAGATGAAGGTTTTTAGGAGAAAGTAGGCATAGGTTCTTTTTTAAGCGTAACTGTAGCAGTATCTACTTTACCCATTCTCCTTCCTGGAGATAATGGAATTACATGAGTTTTATCCTTAGTCTTCATAAGAGAATCTTCAATCTATTGAGCGATCGAAGTAAGGTCTCGAAACCCTCATGTGTATTTCACAGGTATCAACATTGTGCATAACTCATCACATAGATTTTCCACACAGATTGGCAAAAATTCCTCTTGAGGGAGTTCTATGCTTAGGGAATATGTTAATCCCTTCCAGCGAGCAATGAAATATGAAACCCTTTCGTTCACCCTTTTCTAAAAATTTGTTGCCTTTGGAAAAGTTAAGCTGAATTGAAGAAGGAATCGTTGACGGAGATCCTCCCACCCGGTAATTGAATGGGATTGCAAGCCTGTGTACCAGAAAAAAGCAGGCCCTTGTAATGACTGTACAAAACACCTGAGCTTAACTGCTTCCGGTTGCTGAGGGGTTCCCATCAAAGGATCACAATGAGAAACAAAATGTGTTTACTGTTCCTCTGGATCTCCCAAACCATTAATTATTGGGAATGTGGTAATTGAAAAATTTTATGGGGGAGGAATCGCATCAACCCATTCCGGATAAGCTCTCTTTTCTGGTTTTATTTGAGAACACTTTCCCTCCATAGCTTCTAACCGAGTTGTTAATGACTCAATAGTAGTTATTAACTTTTTGAGAAACATCTGGCTGAGCTTGGACTAGAGAAGGCGCAATAACTGGAGCTTGGACAGATGTGTTGGATGGTACTGCAACTGATGACAACACCATCGGTTGTTGTTGCACATGACCCGTAGGATTAGACCTTTGAGGATGTACTGATAAAGGAGTATGTTTTTGATACATATCAGTAGCCGCAACAAATTCCCTTGGCTGACTGACTTTAGCATGCTTAGGAGGAAGACTACCCTCAAGTAGTTCTACATTCAACCTCCTCAATTCCTTCATTTGTTCATCCTGTTGTCAAAATCATTGCTCTAGTGAGAGTGATTGTCCTTCTCCAGAGGAAGGTTACGTAACCTAATTCATTCCTTTCCCCATGTTGGATCCCTTTCAGAGATGGGGAAGTGGGTTATTTTGAGGGAACACCCAGATTCTGGGTAAGCCTTTGATTTCGTGTATGCATACCTTCTTCATTTGTGTCTGTGAAAACAACTTCTTGATAAGGAACCTCTTTTTCTGATCCCTCGGATTGAGCCTCATCTGGTGGATCAGCAACAACGACATTAATGTCATTAATTGATGCATAATGCATTGCATCCCTTCTATCATCATTTTTGTGATATTTTCTTCCTACATTTACCTGATGAGACATTGCCTTTTGTCGATTTGATCCCTCAGGAACTTCTTGATGAACCATAATTTTGAGGGAATCTTTTGATAATTTGGTTCTTCGTTCCTCTTGGGGATTCTTCCCTAATCGAGAGAAGACTGTCTTTCTCTGAGGAAGAGATTGATGATTTGAAAAAGTCCCCAGTTTAGTGGACTGGGGTTGTTCCTGTTATTCTTTCTCAACTCCTTGAATCCTATTTTTTGATTCCAAGGGTTGGGTTAAAAGAGTCCTCAGTCTGGAAAGTTGGGGTGGTTCTTGAAATGCTATATCTGATAATTTTTTAAAAGATATCTTGATCTTGCAGACTTTAGTCCAGAAATTGGTTGGATGCATCAACCTGCATCCACTTTTATCACCCGGCTCAAAAGACCATTTGATGATTTCTGACACATCTGTCACTTGATGATATGCTTTCTCCAAATGATAGGCCTATTCAATATTCTCGTTTTCTTGATGTAGGAGTAATTCAAAAATGTGTTCTCTGTATGCTTGATTTTAAAAAGAACCAGTTGAGGCCTCTTCTTGAGCGAGTCTTTGATTACAATCAATGCCAATTGGCCATGGCCGACCGCGGGAAATAACATTGCATGAGACCATTTTCGGCAGGCATTAATGACTGGAGAGTTCAGTGAAATGTAGTTCTCTATGACCACCCCATCCCCTAATATGAATACAAGATGGGGAATTTGAAATTAACTGGTGCAATCTTCTTAGTGCGCCAAGGCATGAACGCTGAAGGGCTCTCTGCTACTTTTTAGCCTTTGGATATCGAGAAACTGAGAGATGCCAAGTCAATTTGGCATTGTAACCCTTCTATTAACTTGACATTATTTTCATACTCATCATACGATAATATTTTCTTTTTCAACTGACATAGAGTTTTCTATATGTTGAGACGAATATCATGAATTCCATCTTCTATCCACATCTCTGGAATGTCATACTGAGAGTCATCCAAAGGGAAAAATATAATTGGCAGTTTACCTTTCGCCAATTGTTTTCTCATATTCATCATTTCCTCTTTATCATTTGATGAAGATTATTCAACCTGATTAGACCAGAGGTGGTACTTCCTTATTGATTCATCGGATTCTACAAGATTTGTAGAGAATTCACTGATCAAACTAGAAGATGAATGACCCAAGTGTGGTTTGGATAATGACATACGCCCTGGGCTATCTTCTGATTGAGAAAGTATTTCACCTTCTAGTGGTAAACCATCAGACATGACAAGCCTCACATTCTCACGTTCCTCAAGATAAGAGGGATTTATCATCACTACATTTTCCATTGGAACACTTTCTAGGAAATGTGAATTACTTCTGCGGAGAGTACATTCATATCTAAATTCATAATCATGGGGAGGACCACCATGATGGGTTACAGAAAAAGATGAAACATTTTTCTCCTTGATCTTCTGGCCACGTAGAGGGTTACTGTGGCTGTAATCTGAAGATGAAACTTCGAGATTGATCAAATTGTAATGAAGAAAGACATCATGAAGAAGTGTCTTATGAAGACCTTCAGAATTAATGTTCCCACTATTGGGAACTGAGGTAGTAGAATATTGAATTCCAACAGATAATTGTCTGAGGGCTTCAAGAACTCCAGCATCGAGCAAGGCCTTATTACATATCGGCTCTTGATTTCTTGACTGTGTTGGGCAGGTCTTCTTCTTAGATGCCTTCTTACTCAATTTAGAAACCACTTGTTTATGAAAGTGTTCGTTATGGGAAGGTGTATGTTCCTGATGAAGAGAAATTACCAGTTTAGGCTGATTATCTCCAGTAAAATAAGGTGTATGTTCTTGACTTGGTTGTCCTTATGATATGGGGGAGTATGCCCCACCACCATTTTGAACTAGAACAGAGGTATGTTTTTATTCCAGACTGAACTGTTGATGTGTCACTCCACTGGTAGGGATAGATTTATATGTTTTTCCCTAAGATGTTGCTGAAGATATTATAATATCCTGGAAAGCATCCAGAATTTGAGCAGGGATTTGCTTCTTCACATTCACCATTGACAGAATGTTCTTGGTGACTTCAGCTACCGGAACGGGGATATACGTCTATTCCGTTCTTGGAGTAGGTGTATGTGACTGCTCCAATCCTCCTTTTCTTGTCATTGAATTCTGATAGTACTCAAGTATGGGGGAAAAGAGTTGAGTCTGCCTCTTGTTTGTCACCAGAGCATTCCGACTGACTTATCCAGGTGATACAAAACAAGATTCTTGGTAGGCTTGATCAATACTAGAAGGTATATGTGTATACTGATTGCACTCCATCAAACATGGTTTACATGCTTCCTTCAATACTGATAGATGAGGCTGCTAGTAGTATTGATGAGTGTAAGCAGGTAAATGTTCATGATTACCAGTTGTCAACACATTGGGTTGGTGGGCTCCATCGTATGTAGTCAGACGAGACTGCTGACTAGATGATGATTTATAAAGAGGGGTATGTTCTTATCTATAGTACTCTGCCAGAATTTTCTAATGGGATTGGCATGCTGCTGCCAGACGAGTCAGCTGGACAGTGAAATCAAAATGGACGGTTGTGTGTGCCCGTTCGTTACTTGCCACCAAGTTAGGTTGGTGGAATTCTCCGAAGATGGAATAGATAAGGACCTGCTCACTGTTGACCAGATTTCTCCTCTGGCAGTTCGTCTGGTGTGCTTGGGTCTGAGGGACCTGAGCCGAACCCCTGAAGGTGATACCCATATCATGTTGAGGGCGCACTAACACACGGGTCTGGCAGTGATTGTTGATGGGAGCCCTTGAGAAGGAATCGTATCTCCTTGAATTATGGCCCTGAGGGACCTGGTCATTCACTTCTGCCGAATATGGGAGGGACTAGGGATTGTGTTTCGGGGATAAAGACCCAAAACGGTTGGAGAATGTGGTTGGCACCACCTGCTTCTTGATTACTGGTTGTCACAGTCCGGACGACCAGGGTGAATTATTGACTTGGACGGCTTGTCGGGCAGCCTCCAAAGTCAGAATAGTACAGTTTTGACCGTATTCTTTAACCAGTGCATTTGATACCCAGCGTTGAAGAAGCTGAGTAGGTGATGTCATCCATAGAGCGGGCGATGATCCAGCAGGAGTAGAAGCAAAGTTATTCATAGTAGAGGCATTCACAGGCGTGAACTTTAGAGAAGCCATTTCTATAACACAGAAGATCGTGGAAAAGATTGCCCTCTTGATATAACAGACATAATCAAGATAAGTTTGGCTACTACATCTCTTGGATGATCACATATGTTTATTGATTGTTTTGTTGTCCCTCTCATTGGGTTTAAATAGAGGCCTTCCAAATAAGTAAAAAATCATTTTATCTTGGTTAAGGATTCACGTCAGGTTCACCATTTTTTTCCCTCTGGAAATGGGGATGACCTAGTTGATTTAAGGTTCAAACATTACAAGCGGTGTCTAACGGGTTTGTTCGTGGAACCAGAAACATCCAATGATTCTATATCCACATTGACCTACTTTCCAAAGGTAGGTGGTCATTATTTGTGGAATGATGAGGCTTAAAAATTTGCATTGGTCAATAGGATTGGAGGTCGGACTCGTCACACCTTTTTGAGGGGAATTATTGTCTACTCCGAGACTCTCTTTAAAGATTTAAGTTATGTCTGTGGATCCTTATTACATTACCAAGTATGAAAATGATCCTTCCTTTAGATATGACAATTAACGATTAGTATGTGGGAGATTTAGAGAGTCTTTCATATGTATTCAAGGTTCTTCATTGATAGAGAATCATCTGTATTTGTTTAGAGATTCTTAGACAACGGTATCCTTCGATACATTATATAGAAATCTCCTGGTCATTATGATAACCATACTGGTTTTAAAGCCACTCAGCGAGGCACTTGATGTTTATTTTCATTTATAAGGACATTGATTATTTTAGAGTTGGGATTGTACTCGCAGATGGGCTACCTACGTATCCTTATTTAGAAAAAGGAATCAGAACCCACGTAGTTCGAGTAATGAAGTATGATGTTTATGTATGATTGTTGGCTCAAAGAAAGGTGTAATAATTACTTTTACGCTCTAAGATCACGTTAGTCATGCTCGGTGTGATAAACAAGAGGTATTGGTAAAACCTGACAATTGTGCCATCATACGAAATGATGTGGGGCTAATGTATGTATGGCATCCCAAAAATAGATGAAGATTAGAATTTACTTCAAGGAAGAAACCCGAGAACAAGGTCCATAAAGGTATATATGCTTTATGGAGACTTGGATACATAACAAAGGGCTTACTCCTGAGAAGGATGCCCAAATTAGAAGGGACTTATGATTGGGTTTTACTCCTATGAAAGAATCCCAGATCAAAAGTAAATTAAGACTGGTTAAGAGAAATTATGACTGGGGCTTATTCTTGAGAAGGAGGCCCAGGTTAAAGGGACTTGAGAACCAGGGATTACTCCTAAGGAGGAGGACCATGTTAAGGTAATTATGGTTAGGGCTTACTCCTGAAGAGGATACCCATATTTGGGAACATGGGGCTTACTCCTGAGGAGGATGCCCAGATTTGGGAATTTAAGACTAGGACATACTCATGAGGAGGATGCCCATGTTAGGAGACTCTGGGAACTTGGGGCTTACTCCTGAGGAGGATGCCCAGGTTAAGGGAACTTGAAGACTAGGGCTTACTCCTGAAAAGGAGGACCATGTTATTGGGCTTGGGGATTACTCCTAAAGAGGATGACCATATTTGGGGATTTGAGATTGGGACTTTCTCCTGAGAAGGAATCCCAAGTTAAAGATCCACTCATCTTAAAGAATGAGGTTGAATGAATCAAATATTTCACTTTATTGATATAAACATATGTAAATCACTATGTTTTGAGAAATGTTGCACAGAATTCCTTTTAGATAAAGAATCCAATCAAGGAAACATCCCATAAAATGGCTTTGAAGAGTGTCTTTAAAACTAAATCTTTAATAGAAGAGGTGGATTTGAATAAGAGAGGTGAATAAGCAGGAGGGGTGCCCAAAAAGGGTGAGGTATGCAAGTCCTGCGTGATCGCGCAAGTCCTGGTCGTGCAAGTATACATGTGTGACACATGGGTACCTGTGTGATGGTCAACCCTTAGGGAAAAACTTGGGCGAGTCTTGGCTCAATCCCTTAGTTTTATCCTTAAAGTCTTCCAAAAGAGTGGTGTGCAAGTTATGTTGAAAGGATAAGGCGGTGCGCAGGTGTGTCCATTTCCCTTAAGGGGATGGACACTTAGGCGCACAAGTGTTGATGAGTTTCAACACTTAGGCCTTGTTTCCCCTATTTAGATCTTCCATTATAGGTAAGAAATTAACTTAAAAGTGACCAGAAGACTTCAATCATAGACTTGGGCGACCAAAGCTTAAATCTGACTTTTGGAATATTTCTTGTCCCTGAAATGGGGGCCCACCATGGGTATTTCTAGGCCCGAAAAGACCTTGGATGAAAATTAAAGAGGGCGTGCAAGTCACCTGCATGACCACTATGTAGCGCACAAGTATACTTGTGTGGCCATGATGAAACTTGTGCGACCCAAGTGGGAAGAAGTTTTTCTTCATGCCTGTGTCGATTTTTTATGTTTATTCAAAGGATGAATCACTTTGGTCTAAGGTATATCCCTTTTTTCAGTCATTATACTATGTGACTGAAAGGAGCATCAATAGGGACATTTATGGTTTTTAGGGCCTTCTAGGATTTTATTATTTTTTGGGGTTATATTGGTTTTCATGTTTTTAGGAATTTTAGGGGTTTTAAGTGTTTTATGGTTTTTAGTGTAATATTATTTAATATTTTATGGTTTATAGGGTTTTTAGTTATTTTTTTTAGGATTTATGGGTTTTAGGATAATTTTGGGTGGTTATTGTGTTTTTATGTAACTTTTAGTGACTTTTTGGGTTTTTGGGTCTTTTATGGATTTATTTTATATTTTTAGTTTTTATGGTTTTTTGGGTTTTAGGGGGTTTAAGGATTTCTTGGAATTTTGAGGTTTTTGTGTTTTATTTATTTTATGGATTTTATGTATTCTAGGGTTTTTTAGTATTTAGGGTTTTAGGGTTAGGGGTGTTTCAAAGGGGTTTTTAGGGATTTTAGTTTTTTAGTTCATTGGGGTTTTATGGTTTGTATGTGTTTTTATGGTTTTTGGGTTTTTAGGTTTTTGTTGTTTTAGGGAGAATGGTTCTTTTATGCTTTCTAGTATTTATGTTATTTTAGTGGTTTTTGGTTTTTAATTATCATTTAGGGCTTGTTATGTGTTTTAATTTCCTTTGTGTGTTTTGGATTTTAATTTTATTTTTCATTTTTGCGTTTTTAATGTTTTTTAGGATCATTTAGGTTCATGTAGGATTCTTTAGTGGTTTTAGGGGTTTTAGGCCTTAAGATATAATGTTCAGGGTTTATGGTGCTGGGTTCATGGTATAGGGTTTTGGGTTTAATAGTTTAGGGTGTGGGTTATATGGTTTAGGGTGTTGGGTGTTGGGTTTATGGTTTATGATTTGCGGTTCATGTTATAGGGTTTTGGGATTAGAGTGTAGGGTATTGGGTTTTATGTATAGCGTTTAGGTTTTATGGTGTAGGTTTTATGTTTTACGTTTTTGGATTTATTGTTTAGGCTATAGGGTATAGGGTATCTGGTTTTAGGGTTTTAATGTGTTTTATGAATATTTAGTGTTTTATGGGATTTCATGTTTTCCTAGGTATTTTACAGTATTTAAAATGGTTTTAATGGATAGGGATGGTCAAGGGTTTTTTGGGTTTTTAGGATTTTCCTGGTTTCTAGTGTTTTATTGATTTTTAGGGGTCTATGGTTTTTTGTGTTTATTTTGGGTTTTTATGTGCTTAAGGATTTTTATGGTGCTTCACGATTTTAAGGGTGTTTAAGTTTTTTAATTGTTTTTAGTGGTTTTTAGGGATTTAGATTTTTTAGGAATTTAGTTTTTTTGTTTTTATAGATTTTTTAACTATTTTAGTTTTTTTTGTGTTCTTAAGGTCTTTTTTATGTTTTTTAGGTTTTATGAGTTTAATGGTATTTTGGAGTTCATTTGGGTTTTTATAGGTTTTATAGGGTTTATGGGTTTTTAAAATATTTTAATAGTTTTTTGGGTTATTAGGGCCTCTTAGAGTATTTTTGTTTTTTGGGGTTTTAAGGATCCTTTTAGATTTTTAGTGGGTTTTAGGGACTTTTAGAGTATCAAGGATCCTTAGAGATTTTTTTGGTTGTACTGTCTCGAGGTTTTTTGTGAATTTTGGGGTATCATGGTATTTTTTGAATTTTCATGGTCTTCACCGACTTACAGGGGTTTGTGGGGGTTTTATGGTTTTTACGGGGTTTAATGTGTTATTAGTATTTTTATAGTTTTAATGGTGTTTAGGATATCTTTGTGGTTTCATGGTATTTTAGTGGTTTTAGGGTATTCTTTGGTTTTATAGTTTTTAGATAATTTTTTGTTTTTTGGGTCTTTTTAAGTTTTTGGGGGTTTTGAGTTCTTTTAAGGGTTTTTAGGTTTTAGGGTGTTCTTTGGTCTTTTATGGGTGTTTAAGGGGGTTTTAGGGGTTTAGGGGTTTTAGTATTTTTTATGATCATATGGTAAATAAGGGATTTTTATGATGTGGGTAGGTTTTTTTATTGGTTATTAGGGACTTTAAGTGTATTTATGGGATTTAGAGATTTGTGTAGGATTTATGAGTATTAATTATTTTGGTGGGTGGTTAGGTTTTATGGAGTTTTAGCGACTTTACATTTTTTTGGTTTTTTTGGTTTTTTGGTTTTTTGGGGGTCTTAGGAGTTTCGTTTGATTTTTAGGGATTTTAGGGTTTTAGAAATGGTTTTGGGTTGTTTAAAGTATTTTGGAAATTTTATGGGTATTAGGGGTTGTAGGTTCTTTTGTGTGGTTCAGGGTTTTCTAGCCTTTTAGGGGTTTTAGGGGTTTTATGGTTTTTGTTTTTTAATGGTTTTTAGGGGATTTGTGAATTTTTTATAGTCTGTAGTTTTTGTAGTCCTTGTAAATATTTTCATGGGAATATGGTTTTTACAGGAAGGGATTTTAGTGGTTCTACAGTATCTATATGCTATTATAACATATTTTTAACTATTTTTATGATAATATAATGGGTTTTAGGAATTTTGTTTTTTAGTGTTTTTAGCGATTTTAGGACATGTTGGCGTTTTTTAGGGTTTTAGGGTTTTTTGGCGTTTTGGGTTTTATATGGATTTTAATGTTCATATTAGGGTTTTATTGGGTTACTAAGGTTTTAGTTTGGTTTTTATTGTATTTTTGGTGATTATTTTGTTTTTTTTTTAGATTTTAAGGTCTCTTTAGGGATTGTAGGGGTTATCGAGTGGTTTTTTAGGGTAGGTGTTTTATTACAGGTTTTAGGATTTTTTTGGTGTTTGGAGGTTTTCTAGGGTTTTGTGGGTTTTAGTGTTTTTAGGGTTTTTTTATAGTACTTATGTTTTTTGGATTTTAGGGGTTTCTATGAATTTTATGGGTTTTAGGGTTTTTCCGATTTTTATGCTATATAAGGGTTTTTTAATATTTTTAGACTATTTTATTTTTTTAGGGTTTTATTTTAATTTAGGTGTTTTATAGTGTTTTATGGTATTTTAGGTTTTTTAAGGATTTTAGTTGTTTTAAGTGTATTTTAGGGGTTTCAGGGTTTTAATGGGTTTTCTGGTTTCTTACATCGTTTTAGGTTCTTCAAGTGTTATAGGGTTATCTATGGTCTTTATGTTTTTATTATACAGGTTGTAGGGTTTAGGGTTTAAGGTGTAGGGATTAGGGTATATGGTGTATGGAAAATGGGTTAGGATATAGGTTATAGGGTTTTGGTTATAAGGCATATGGTTTATGGTGTAGCATATAGGGTTTTGAGTATAGGTTTTAGAGATTTTGGTATTGGTTATAGTATTTACGGTATACTTTTTAGGGTGTAATGTTTAGGGTTTAGGTTTTTTAGGGTTTTTTTGGGTTTAGGTGTTTTAATATGCCTTTTGTTTTTATAGATTTCAGAAGTTTTGGTGTTTTTAGGGGTTTCTTGATAATAAAATGATTTTAGGGTTTTTGAGGATTTAAGGTTTTTTTGTTTTTTTTGGGTTCTTATAGTTTTTAGAGTATTTTTCACGGTTTTATAGTTTTTTGGGATTCATTGGGTTTTAGTTTATTTAGGATTTTTTTAGGTTTTTAGTTACTTTTTGTGGTTCGTAGGGAATTTAGTGTTTTTATTATTTTATTTGGGTTTTTAGTGTTTTTCGTTTTTTCGGTTTTTTAGTGGTTTTAGGTTTTTTATAGGTTTTGGATTTTTGACTTTTTAGTTTTTTAGGATTAATATGGGTTATTATGGTTTATGGCTTTGTGATTTTTGTGGTTTTTAGGGATTTAGAGTTCTTAGGGTCTTTTAATGTTTTAGGGTTTTTGGCTTTTTAGAGTCTTTAAATTCCATTAGGATTTTGAGGGGTTTCAGGGTATTTTAGAAGTTTTATGGTTTCAAGTATTTAAGTATTTTTAGGGTTTTTTTCTATTGTTATTAGGGTTTGTGGGTGTTTTAGAGACTTATAGGGACTTAGAGGTTTTTGAATTCTTTTGGGGTTTTTTTTGGTTTCAATGTGGTTTTCACGAATTTTTATGTGTTTATAGGTTTTTTAGGTTTTTAGAGTTTTAATAGTTATTTTGAGTTCTTATTGTGTTTTAGTTGTTTTATAATGTTTTGGGTTTTTATGATTTGTTGTAACACCCCATGATTCCACGGTACGTTTCCCTCTGAATAATGCAATGGCGTGCATTGTACGCAACTTTGAGATTCTAACGCACCACAACCAATCAAACTAGCCGTTATTAATAGTAATACCTAAATTTTGAAATTTTATAAATTCTATCTCTCAAAATAGACTTCGTTTTTGGATTCAAAATATCGAAATTATCCTAGGGTGAAATTTTTGATCTTTTCGGATAACTTTTATATTTTGATGAATAGTGAAAATTACTAAATTTTAATTAAAATCAACTTTTTTAATCGAAATAATTAATATTGGTAAATTATGAACATGAGTGGTTTTAAATTATATTTAGAATATATTTTTACCATTTAATTCAGTTTTTTTCATTTGACATAATTTCACAATTAAACCAGACATAAACAAGTGTCAATCTTTTGATAGTTATTATCTCTTAAAAACACGCTTTTTTATTTGACAGCGGGAACTAATTTTAAATTAATTTCATTCTCTTCTGTGATTGGAATTTGGAAAAATGGATTCCACATTTGGAATTAGGATGTTAAAATTGTGTAAATAGCTAACTTTTATTTTTAGACATTTTTAATAATTACATCGGTAAATATTTTATTTACCATGGTTAAAGGGTAAATTCGGTAAATAAGGGTTAAAAATAATATTATAATAATAACAAATTACCCTAAAACGTGTAATACCCTTATTGGTTGATACATTTACTACCATGGACATCTTTGGGTCTATTTTGTGACCCCATGGCTCCACATGTAAGTGATAGGGACACTTTATTTTAATTAAGTTAAAATGAATAAAAAATTGACACAAGCATATATCTTTTAGAAAATCAATTTTTACATAGAGTTATATATGTTGGATTTTCTACTAAAAATATTTATTAGAAATATAAAAAGATTTACTACATAATGGTATTTTATTTATAATTTTTAGACATTAAATAATTTAACTTATTTATGACACAATGGTGATGCAGTAATTACCATAATAGTGAACAATTAAAATGATTGATATTGTAGATACCCAAATAAATATAATTTGAGACTTTTTATAAATTACACTAATTTTCTAGGTAAATATGAAATTTTAGGATTGATTTAATTAGATTTTTTCGAAGTAATAATACTGTTATGAGTTTTACAAAAATCAATTATTGAATAGTATCAAAATTGACATAAAAGTGTTTTTAAAACAAATATTATATTATTAATTTTTATTAAATTCCTAAAAATATACGGATCCTCCAAGAGACTTATATAATGATATTTTTATCATTAATGGACTACTTGGGGTCGTTTGGAGGTATATAGTATGTTTATTAACCATATAATATAAAAATACAAAGAGACATTGTAAAAGTGACACTAATTAACTAAGAGTTAAAATTAAAAGATAAGGTTAATATAATGACTGAAACCTATCTAAATTCTATTTTTTGAGTGTTTTTACACCCATCCCAACCATAACCTTTAAATAATTCACTTTGGATCCATTATAATCCGAATATAAATTTATTATAAAATAATATTTCTAGCTTTTCCAAAGGTGCCCCACACCCCTCTTATAAAAGGGCACTCCTCCTTCTCATTAATTCACACCTTCAAAGCCTTTTGGTTCGGCCAAACCCTGCCCAGATACTCTCTCAACCTCCCTCAGTTCATCCTAGTGGCCTTCCATTAGTCATAAATCCAACCTATGGAGCCCTTTTGATCAAATCAAACGGAAGAACCCGAAGAAGAGGTAATGCTTTCACCACCCTTTTTCAAATTAATTTATTATTCCACTTATTCATTCTTTGTTATTACCATTATAAAATAATAACTCCAGTATCTTAAATATACTGTGATGTTATTATAAATATGGTAGATAAATATTATGTATTCTATCCATCCTTTGAATAACATGTCACCATACGTGCGTACGTACGGCTTACCGTCTCCACGTCGTGGTGTAATTGTCATTCAATAAATTATTATTTGGATGGGTATAATAATGATGTGTAATTCATGTAAATAATTTATATAAAATGATAATTATTCTGTCTATATGGTATACCATACAATTATATATTATTTTAACATCAAAAAAATGATAATGTCGCTCGTGCGTACGTACGGACTACCGTCTCCACGAATGTGATAAGATTCATTCTCCATCGTATTAATTCAAGTATAATTATCATTTGATTATTTAAAAATATAGTTTAAGGACTTCATATCATTATGGATATTAATAAGATACAACCTATACATGAAAAACATGGCTTACGTAACAAAACATATAAAAGAAAACGAGTATGTTAACACCCGAAACAACGATAATACTAAGATATTATTAACAAATCAATGTTAAAAGATCATATATGATATCATATTAATATAAATGATTATTTTATAATTCAATAACAATTATTTCACCATTATACAGGAGGTTAACCTACCTTCGACCAAGGAAAAAGTACAAAGTAAGGGGTTTCTTATCTAACTTTTAATTCCGTGAGAATTCCATTGTTCACCAATTATTTATTACATGTGGTGTGTGTACTGCCCGTGTTTGTATTCATTGTGTAATATACTTTAATTTATGTATATTTACATCATAATTGTATGACCCTTCTTTCATGGGTTTATGTTTTTTATGTTACCAAATCAATAAGGGAATTTTAAATTTCAATTTCCACTCATTCAGATTTACGCATACATCATTGATTATTTTACTCCGAGATTATGTGTGGAATCACTATTAATTTTATTTAGTCATAATTTCCACTCCACTTTTTGTGGATATACTTTTTATACACATAATCACTCCATTGATAAATTCTCAAGTCATCATTATGAACTTTATAAGATTAATTTTTACTCAATATCGATTTGTTCAGATAAACATCCAATTCATTGGTGTTGTTTTTACAAGAATATGTGTGAATGTCCTTTTATTGTTTTAAACTGAATATCCAATAATATTTAGTGTATTTATATTTTTCACACATAATTATGTCGTTGTTTATCCTTAACCTAAGGATACAACCTTTATGAGGGATTTCATCTCAATTTACATTCCATTGAGACTTCGTTGTCGTTATACACCAAATCACTTTTATGTGGTGTATATAATGTACTTTGACATAGTATATCTTGAATCGCTTTATTCTCATGATATTACAAAGTTTTGATTACCACAATTATTTTTATTCAAGTGTCTCTCTTTTGGTTAGAAAATCTAACTAAAATACCAATTTTAAATGTTTTATAGACTTATTCTTCTAAATATTTCTCATTAATTTTCATGTTTTAAAAATGGTTTTAAGGATTTAATTATATGGACATTAATGTTTTAATATTAAAACTCCTTTTAAAATTTTCAAAGTGGTATGGGACACTTTGATTCAAAAATCAATTTTTAAATGGCTTCTTGACAAATAGTGTGACTTTTAAATGATTTCAAGAAAAAGGGGGATATTTCTCTCAAATAGTTTTGACGATTATTTTGATCTATGTCAATATCCTTCATTATTCTCTATTTAGGATAATATAATACAATACAATCTTCCATACTGTATCGAATGAGTTATTTTTGACTGTGGATGTGCTATTTTTATACCATTCATGGTTTGTGGATAAGTATTGACATTTTGTATTCTAGTTTTAATACGGATGTTAATGTTATGTTTCAAACTTTTCATAAGAGGAATGCATTGGAATTAGTAAGTGACGGGTGGATCCCACTTTATCTCCTTGATGCATCGGTAGGTCTCATTAGACAAACTAGTGTCTTGGCACAAGGCCTTGAAAAATTTTTATTTGTAGTCTTGGCACGAGGCCTTGGCTATGTGGTTATGATAGTCTGGCATTATGTATTCCATCATTATGAAAGTGGTTATTGATATTTCATGTGATTATTCGATTAGTAGAATATCCATGTGAATACGAAAATGGCATTATATCATTTTATTTTTACAATACTATGTTGAAGTTCAAGTTTAAAAGGCTTTTGTTTTAGTTATACATTGCCTTGAATGTTTATTCTTATTTATGAAAGTTTCCATTATATTGTTATCCTTAATGGGCATTTGAGCTGTCCCTTTTTCTATGTTTTATTTTTCCCAGGATATAAAGAAGTAATTTATGAATGATCTGCAGGGATAGTATGAGGGGATAAGAGTGTGGACTATGGAGACTATATTGATGTAGTTTTCATTTTATGATGTAATGTAAAACTTTATGAATATATCTAGTGTTTCCAAGGCTACTAAACTAATCGGTCCTTCGGGACATAATTCCTTGTAATGATGCCAATGTTATGTAATAATGCACCGACTCTGGGTAACTGGGGTTCGGGTGTTACAGTTGGTATCAGAGGAAGTTTAGTACAAACTTTGGAAGCTAGATTTAGATAAACTCTGATTAGAGAATGTAGACCTAAGATGAACTTTGAGGATTAGTATAGAAGAACATCCTAAAATTTTGGTATTGTAGAGATTTTGTTTGTTTTCCAAGAAATACATCCCAGTTTGGATACGAGCAGGTAGAGGCAGCTCTGGCACAAATGTACCTAGGGGTAAAACCCGAAAACACCGCTTTGAGCTAGACTCGAACGGGAACTGGTGCACAACAATGGGCCTTGCTGCACTCTTGGTTACGACACTCCCGGGGGATATGATTAGGATAATTTACATTTTCTTTACAAACCGATTTGATGTATTGTATATAAGATGAGATTAAATTACCTTGGTTAATCCTAATGTGTTTTAAATTGAGAATATGGTGACATGTTAATCTCTAAATGATTCTATGAATACTATTACTCACACAATGCTTTCTGGTTTTAGTCAATGGATGGATTCCAAGGAAGTCCTAGTGACTTTGATAATTATGTACAAGGTGGGAACAGTGGTGGCAATGAGCAACAAAATGGAATGTTGATAGGTGTAAAATATTTCGTCTTCATGCCAAATTAATTTTCCAAAAATATGATCATCAATATATATATTAACCAATTTTCAGACTCAGAAAAGAAGAGAATGGTGATGAATGATAAGAGCTCCAGCAGTGGAGACCATGGAGAAAGGAATCCTCAATTTCCATCATGCAGGAAATGTGGAATGAGACACCCAGGAAAGTGTCTCAATGGGATAAAGAAACGCTTTACATGCGGGAAGGAAGGACATAAAGTAAAGAATTTCCAAGGAAAAATGATGAGTACTATGGAAGAAGATAAAAATGGTCCCAAGAATCCATTTATAGTCATTTTCCGTAAATTTAGGAGACCTGGCCTTTACCCGAGTGAATGACCTATTCTATAGGATATTTTTTTTGGTCAAAGAAGAAGATATGTGGAAATAAATGGTTGGAGAACTATGTAAAAAGTATTAGTGCTCCTTGTTGATGGGTTTACTTTGGAATAATTTTTTCTTGTATTTTTAACCCTGTAGTTTTCCATGTGAGAATGATATTTGAGGAAGAATTATCTTTTCTCTTGTGGATACAGTTATAAATAACCATTTGGTTTTATATGATCGTTGGGTTTGAGGCAATTATAAGTTATTATATTTGGGATGAAAATGCAAGGTATGAGATAAGATTTGTGGTTAAATTATGTTATGGTTATTTTGAGAAATTTATCTCATTTTGGTAATGTTATAAAATATATTTTTTGGAAATGGACAACATGCAGACTGTGTGACAACCCATCATGTCTGACAAAGTTGTGGGAATCTAACCCACAACTGAAGTGCGATTGGGATTTATCGCCTACCAGTGGACTACGTGACGTCCCTGGTTAGTGTGACTATTATTTTTAGTTAAATGATTTTATTGATCAATAATAATTTGATTTGGGATCTTGTGTCTTATCATATGAATACCCTTAGTATAGGAAAATGATTTGGTGATTAAGTGATAAATGTTATTTTGGAAGTTTTTCGCTTTGTTTTCAACACTATATTCCCAAGGAAAATAGAATATTATGGGATTTCATTTGAGGAGTAATGGTGGATTTTTATCTATGTTTTTATTGTGGATTTATAGTGATTTGGGTTATTTATGGAAATGATTAAGTTAATTACTTTTAAGTATGTGACTTTAAGAGTAATTAATGTCATTTGGAGATATAATTTAACGTGGAATACTAAATTGTTATATGTTTTGGGTTTCAATATTAGTTTGGATTATATTGAAGGATTTTAAGGACAATTGATTATTGAATGGTATTTATTTAACTTTGGGGTATTGATGGTTTAATTTTAGAAATTAAGAATAGTTTTTTTCTCTAATGGAATATCCATTTGGGGGATCATCAGATATTATACTAACCATTTTTGTTTTGATTAATCTCTAAAGACAAGGTAAATATGTAGTTTATCCTACGTGGATCATGTATTTCTATAGATGTTTATTCTAGCTCTTCCATTGTGACCAAGTATTCTTGAATACTCATTTTTCAAAAAAAACGAGTTAGTGGTAAAAAGTTATTAAAGAATGAAACTCTACTTAAAAAGTAAGTATATCTCTTTATGTTCTTAGTCAATATCATAAATTAATTCCTTGTCCTTATGTAATGTAACTTAAAACAAAAAATGTTGTCTGTTTACTTTTCCTACTGGGAGACTAAGGACCGTTTGTCCCCACACAAGTTTGTGATTTTCTTATTGTTAACTTTCTCCAGATCATGTTTCTATCCATCTCCATCAAAACTGAACAATTAGTTTATCATCCATATCCATGTTTTCCTACATGGAATCCTAATATAGGTTATCTTGGATGAACTTTATACCTCTCTCCCTTTCTTTTAAAGTGATAGTTTTATTAAATCTTTTTCCGATGTGGGACTTTCCATTATATTATCAAGCCCAATTTTAAAAAAATCTCAAGGATTCAATTTATTGAAAGAGGGGAGAATGTAAAACCCCAAGATTCCATGGTACGTTTCCCTTTGAATAATGCAATGGCGTGCATTGTACGCATCTTTGAGATTCTAACACACCACAACCAATCAAACTAGCCGTTATGAATAGTAATACCTACTTTTTGAAATTTTATAAATTCTATCTCTCAAAATAGACTTCATTTTTGGATTCGGAATATCGAAATTAGCATAGGGTGAAATTTTGGTACTTTTCGGATAACTTTCATATTATGATGAATAGTGAAAATTACTAATTTTTAATTAAAAACAAGTTTTTTAATTGAAGTAATTAATATTGATAAATTATGAATTTGAGTGGTTTTAAATTATATTTAGAATATATTTTTACCATTTAATTCAATTATTTTCATTGGACATAATTTCACAATTAAACCAGACATAAACAAGTGCCAATCTTTTGATAGTTATTATCTCTTAAAAACACGCTTTTTGTTTTGACAGCGGGAATTAATTTTAAATTAATTCTTGCCACTTATGTTTTTGGAATTTGGAAAAATGGATTCCATATTTGGAATCAGGATTTTCAAATTGTGTAAATAGATAACTTTTATTTTTAGACATTTTGAATAATTACTTCGGTAAATATTTTATTTACCATGGTTAAAGGGTAAATCCGGTAAATAAGGGTTAAACAATAAT
The DNA here is from genome assembly GCA_963277665.1 of Viscum album. NCBI lineage: Eukaryota > Viridiplantae > Streptophyta > Magnoliopsida > Santalales > Viscaceae > Viscum > Viscum album. The sequence goes on from OY728156.1 coordinate 327,968,541, forward strand.
ATTATAATAATACAAAATTTCCCTAAAACGTGTCCTAAACTTATTTTTTGATACATTTCCGACCATGGACATTTTTGGGTTGATTTTGGGACCCCATTGTTCCACTTGTAAGTGATAGGGACACTTTATTTTAATTAAGTTAAAATGAATACAAAAATGACACAAGCATATATCTTTTAGAGAATAAATTTTTACATAGGGTAATATATGTTGGAGTATCGACTAAAAATATTCATTAGAAAGATAAAAAGAAATCCTACATGATGGTATTTTATTTATAATTTTTAGACATTATATAATTTAATTTATTTTTGACACAATGGTGATACAGTAATTACCATAATAGTGAAATATTAAAATGATTGATATTGTAGATACCCAAATAAATATAATTTGAGACTTTTTATGAATTAAAATAATTTTATAGGTTAATAGGAAATGTTATGATTGATTTAAATAACTTTTTTCGAAGTAGTAATTCTGTTATGAGTTTTACAGAAATTAATTATTGAATAGTATCAAAATTGACATAAAAGAGTTTTTAAAACAAATATTATATTATTAATTGATATTAAATTCCTAAAAATATAAGTATCGGCCAAGAGACTTATATGATGATATTTTTATCATTAATGGACCACTTGGGGATCGCTTGGAGGTATATAAAAAGTTTATTAACCATATAATATAAAATACAAAGAGACATTGTAAAAGTGAAACTAATTAACTACGAGTTAAAACTAAAAGATAAGTTTAATATAATGACCCAAACCTGTATAAATTATATTGGATGAGTGGTTTTAGACCCATACCCACCTTAACCTTTAAATAATACACTTTTGAGCCATTATAAACCGAATATGAATTTATTATAAAATAATATTTCTAGCATTTCCAAAGGTGCCCATCACCCATCTTATAAAAGGGCACTCCTCATTCTCATTAATTCACACCTTCAAAGCCTTTTGGATCGGCCAACCCATGCCCAAATACTCTCTAAACTTCCCTAAATTCATCCTAGAGGCCTTCCTTTAGTCATAAACCCAACCTAAGGAGCCCTTTTTATCAAATCAAAAAGAAGAACCCGAAGAAGAGGTAATGATTTCACCACTCATTTTCAAGTTCCTTTCTTCTTCCACTTCTTCCTTCTTTGTTATTACCATTCTAAAATAATAATTCCAGTATCTTATATATACTGTGATGTTATTATAAATATGGTACAACCATATTCAGTATTCTATCCATCCTTTGAATAACATGTCACCATATGTGTGTACGTAAGGCTTATCGTCTCCACGTCGTGGTGTAAATTGTCATTCAATAAATTATTATTTGGATGCGTATAATAATGATGTTTAATTCATGTAAATAATAAATATAACATGATAATTATTCTGTATATAAGGTATACCATCCAATTATATATTATTTTAACATCAAAAGAATGATACTGTCGCTCGTGCGTACGTACGGACTACCGTCTCCACGAATGCGATGAGATTCATTCTCCATTGTATTTATTCAAGTATAATTATCGTTTGATTATTTAAAAATAATTTTTAAGTACTTGATATCATTCTGGATATTAATAATATACAACCTATCCCTAACAAACATGGCTTACGTAACAAAACATATAAAACAAAACGAGTAAGTTAACACCCGAAACAACGATAATACTAAGATATTATTAACAAAACAATGTTGAAAGATCATATATGATATCTTATTAATGTAAATTATTCTTTTATAATTAAATAAAAATTATTTCACCATTATACAGGAGGTTAACCTACTTTAGACCAAGGAAAAAGTACAAAGTAAGGGGTTTCTTATCTCACTTTTAATTCCGTGAGAATTCCATTGTTCACCACTTATTTATTACATGTGGTTTGTGTACTTCCCATGTTTGTATTCATTGTGTAATATAATTTAATTCATGTATATATAAATCATCATTGTTTGATCCTTCTTTCATGGGTGTATGTTTTTTATGTTACCAAATGAATAAGGTAATTTGAAATTTCAATTTCCACTCATTCGGCTTTACACATACTTCATTGATTATTTTACTCCAAAATTATGTGTGGAATCACTATTCATTTGATTATCTCATAATTTCCACTCCTATGAATGTGGATATACTTTTTATCCACATAATCACTCCATTGATAAATTCTCAAGTCATCGGTATGTACTTGATAAGAGTAATTTTTACTCAATCTCAATTTGTTGAGATAAACATCCAATTCATTGGTGTTGTTTTTACGAGAATATGTGTGAATGTCCTTTGATTGTTTTAAACTGAATATCCAATAATATTTAGTGTATTTATATTTTTCACACATAATTATGTCGTTGATTTATCCTTAACCTAAGGATACAGCCCTTATGAGGGATTTCATCTCAATTTACATTCCATTGAGACTTCTTTGTTGTTATACACCAAATCACTTTTATATGGTGTATATAATGTACTTTGACATAGTATATCATGAATCCATTTATTCTCTAGATATTACAAAGTTTTGATTCCCTCAATTATTTGTATTTGAGATTCTCTCTTTTGGTAAGAAACTCTAACTAAAATACCAATTTTAAATGTTTTAAAGATTTATTCTTCTAAATATTTCTCATTAATGTCCATGTTTTAAAAATGGTTTTAAGGATTTATTTATATGGACATTAAAGTTTTAAAACTGAAACTCTTTTTAAAAGTCTCAAAGTGGTATGGGACACTTTGATTCAAAAATCTATTTTTAAATGGCTTCTTGACAAATAGTGTGACTTTTAAATGATTTCAAGAAAAAGGGGGATATTTCTCTCAAATAGTTTTGATGATTATTTTCATCTATTTCAATATCCTTCATTATTCTCGACTGAGGTTAATATGATACAATACAATCTTCCATATTGTATCGAATGAGTTATGTTTCACTATGGATGTGTTATTTTTATACCATTCATGGTTTGTGGATAAGTATTGACATTTCGTATGCTAGTTTTAATATGAAAGTTTATGTTATGTTTCAAACTTTTCATATGAGGAATGCATTGTACTTAGTAACTGACGGGTGGAGCCCACTATAGCCCCTCGATGCATCGGTAGGTCTCATGAGACAAACTAGTTTCTTGGCACAAGGCCTTGGAAAAATTCTATTTGTAGTCTTGGCACGAGGCCTTGGCTATGTGGTTATGATAGTCTAGAATTATGCATTCCATCATTATGAAAGTGGTTATTTATATTTCATGTGATTATTTGATTAGTAGAATATCCATTTGAATAAGTAAATGGCATTATTTCATTTTATTTTTGCCATACTATGTTGAAGTTCAAGTTTAAAAGGTTTTTGTATTACTTATACATTTCCTTGAATGTTTATTTTTATTTATAAAAGTTTCGGCTATATTGTTATCCTTACTGGGCATTTGAGCTCACCCCTTTATATGTGTTATTTTTCCCAGTATATAAATAAGTAATTTATAAATGACCTACAGGGATAGTATGAGGGGATTAGAGTGTGGAATATTGAGAATATATTGATGTAGTTTTCATTTTATGATGTAATGTAAAACATTATGAATATATATAGTGTTTCCAAGGCTACTAAACTAATCGGTACTTCGGGACTTGATTCCTTGTAATCATGCCAATGTTATGTAGTAATGCACCGACTCTGGGTAACTGGGGTTGGGGTGTTACATTTGTAGTTTTATTTTAGGGTTTTTATGGTTCTATGGAATTTATTGTGGTTTTTAAATTTTTTTCTAAGGGACTTTAAGGGGATTGAGGGGTTGTATTTGGGTTTAAATTTAATTTAGTTTTTAGGGTTTTTTTGGTTTTTATTGTTTTTAGAGTTTTTCTGGTTTTAATAGTATTTAGGTATTTTTTTATAATGAGTATAATATTTTTAGGGTATATTGGGTTTTTTATAGTTGTCTTATGGTATTTTATGGGTTTTTTTGGGTTTTTAGGGTGTTTAGGGTTTTAGGGTTTTTAGAACCTTTTTGGTTTCAGGTTGTGGGGCTTAGGATGTATGGTTTAGGGTTTAAGATGTTGCATTTTGGGTATTGGGAATTGGGATTGATGTTTAGGGTATTGGGTATAGGGATTAAGTTTTAGGGGTTTGGGAGCATGTTTTTGGGTTAAGGATGTGAGGTATATTTTTTTAGTTGTAGGATATAGTGTTTAGGGTCTAGAGATACCGGTTTTGTGTGTAGGGTATAACGTTAATTTTTTTTAGGTTTTAAAACGATTTTAAGGATTTTTATATGTTTTTACGGTATTTTATGGTATTTTAAGATCATTTATATTTATTTCTATATTTTATGGATGGTTTGGGGGGTTAGGGTTCTTTTTCATTTTAGTGTGTTAGTTTTTTTGTTTTTTTTGGTATTAAAGGTTTTGTGTTTTAAGTGTTATTCAGGGTTTGTAGGTGGTTTTGTCTATTTTAGGTAGTTTTTGTTGGTTTTTACATTTTTAGGTTCTTTTATATTTTCTATAGGTTTTAGGATTTTTATGTTGTTTACTATTTTTTGTGGGTTAGGTTATTTTTTTGGTTTTAGGGGTTTTTTTTTTGTATTTTTAAAGTTTTAATGGTTTTTATAGGATTTAGGGGTTTTTTGTTTTTTTTTTTGTGTTTTTAGGATTTTTCATGGTTTTTAGAGTTTTTATAATTTTATAGTTTTTTAGGCGTTTTAATGGTTTTGGGTTTTATGGGTTTCCATAGGATTTTAAGGAATTATATGTTTTTAATTGTTTTTTAGTTACATTTATTGTTTTTATATATTTTTATACTTTTCGGGTTCCTTTATATGTTTTAAAGGGTTTTAGGGTCATTTAGGGTTTTTACGGTTCTAAGGGCCCTTTAGTGGTTTCATGGTCTTTCTAGGTCATCGTGGGTTTTTGGGACTTTTAGGGTTTTTTGTGTCGATATGGGTTTTTAGGATTTTTCGTGTCTATATGGGTTTTTAGGGCCTTTCATTGTTTTTTGTGTTTTTATTGTATCTTAGTGTTAGTAAATTGTTTTATGTTTTTCGGGGTTTTATGTTATTTTGGGTTTTTACAACATTTTATGGGGTTTAGGGTATTGATGGTCTTTCATGGGTTTTAGAATTTTTTTTGGGTATTTTAGGGTTTTTAGGGTTTTTAGGTTCATTTGTATTTTTTATGTTTTTACAATCCTTTTTGGTAATCTAGTTTGACTATATTTTAGGGTATTTAGGTTCATTTATTGGTCCAAAATATATTTAATGATTTTTTGTTTCTTTTTTTGTTTCTTTTTTTTATAGATTTTTTTGATTTTTTGGGGTTTTAGGATTTTTTGGGGTTTTAGGATTTTTTGGGGTTTTTTGGTTTTTTTTGTATTTTAGTTTTTAGGGGTTTTATGGGAACAGAGGTTCATTCAATGTTTTTTGGGCTTTAGGGTTTATAGGTTCTTTAAATTTATATAAGATTTTGTGGATGTTTTGGGGTATTTTTTTGGGTTTTATGGTTTTATATTTTTAAGGATTTTAACTGTTTTTTGGTCTCCAAATGTTTCTATTGGTGTTTAGGTGTTTTAGAGACAGTTATGGATTTTAGGGTTTCTTATGTGTTTTAGGAATTTAATTGGATTCTATGGGATTGTTATGGATTTTTAGGTGTTTTATTATTTTAAGGTGTTCTTTGAGTTTTTTTGGGGATTTTAGTTGTTTTATAAAATTTAGGGTTTTTAGGATATGTTGTTTTATATTAATATTTTTAGGGATTTTTCAAATTCCTTGGGTTTTTAAACGTTTTAAGGTGTTTTATGTGTTTGAGGGGTTTTTATGGGGGTTTATGGTTTTTTTGTATTTTAGGTTTTTTTGGGGGTTTTGAGTTTTTATAGTTTTTAGGATTTGGCGTTTTATAGATTTTTTGTGTTTTTAAGGTGTATAATTTATTTAGTGTCTATTAAGATTTTTATAGGTGTCTTAGGGTATTTTAGGGTTTTGTTGACTTTATGGTCTTTTAGGGTATTAGGTTTTTTAGTTCCTTTCAATGTTTAGGTTGTGGGGTTCAAGGTTGTATGGTTCAAGGTTTTAGGAGTTGTGTTTGGGGAATATGGTTTTTGGTTTAAGGTTTAGGGTATAGGGTATTGGGTTTAAGGTTTATGGTTTAGGTTTTAGGGGGTATGGTTTTGGTTTTAGGATGTGAGGTATAGGGTTTAGGGTTCATGTTATAGTGTTTAGGGTGTAGAGATAAATTTTTAGTTTCTAGGGTATAGAGTTTATGGTTTTTAGTGTTTTAGAGGATTTTACGTATTTTTATATTCTTTTACAATATTTTAGTATATTTTAGAGGATTTTAGGGTCATTAATGGCTATGGTTTTTTTAATATATGGTTTTTTGGGTCTTTTAGGGTTTTTAAGAGATTTTTTGTTGTTTGGGGGGGGGGTTATGTTTCTTTTTTGGTTTTTTGGGGTTAGAATTTTATTGACGTTTTCTGTTTATTATTGGGTATTTATGTGGGTTTGACAATTTTTAGTGTTTCTGATAGTTTTTAGGGTTTTAGGTATTTTTAGTGTTTTTATAGATTTTACGGTTTTTATGGGATTTTGGGTGATTAGGAGGATAGTTTTTTTCGGGGTTTAGGGGTATTTTGTTTTTTAGGGATTTTTAGGATTTTAATGGTTTTTATAGGCATTAGGGGTTCTGGGGTTTTTTTATTATTTTTAGTGTTTTTTGGAGTTTTTATGGGTTTGGGGGTTTTATAGTTTTATAGGGTTATAATTTTTTAGGGGTGTAGGGTTCTAAGGGTTTTAATTTGGTTTTAATGAATATTATGTTTTTGTAATATTAATAGGTACTTTTGGGTTTTTATAGTTTTTTGTGGTTTTAGAGTTCCTTTATATTTTTCATTGGGTTCTAGGGACTTTTAGAGTTTTTAGGGTTCATAGGGTCCTTTAGGGGTTTCATAGTCTTTTAGAGTCTTAGTGGGTTTTTTGGTCTTTTCAAATTATTTAGGGTTTTTACTTTCTATTAAGGTTTTTAGGGACTTTTATGGGTTTTTGTGTTTTTATGGAAATTTAGGGATTGTAGAGTGTTTAAGGGGTTTTAGGGGATTTAGGATTTTTATGGTTTCTATGACCTTTTATTGGGTTTAGGGTATTGAAGTAATTTTTTAAGTTTTAGATTTGCTTAGGATATTTTAGGTATTTTAGGGATCTAAGGATCTTTTGGGGCCTTTTTAATTTTTATGGACTTTTTTGGTTTTCTAAATTTAGGATATTTTAGTGGTATTAGGGTATTTTTATGTGTCAAAAGGTGAATTAAGTCTTTTTTAGTTCCTTTTTTATAGGTTTTTAGGGATTTACAAGATTTTTAAGGGATTTAAGATTTTTCGTGGTTTTGGGTATTTCATTATTTATGGGTTTTGGGGTATTTAGGGTCTTTTAATGTTTTTAGGGATTTAGGGTTTTTATGGACTTTTAATACAATTAGGATTTTGAGGGGTTTTCTGGGAATTTTATGCATTTTAGTGTTTTATTTTTTTTAAGGATTTTTATGGGTTTTTTGTTTTATAATGTTTTATGGGTTTTAGGTTTTTATAGAGACTTTTAGAGATTTTAACGGTTTTTATGTTTTTTATGTTTTTATTGTTTAGATGGGGGTTTTCATAGCATTTTTAGGTTATTATAGGGTTTTTAGGGTTTCATGGTTTTGAGGACTTTTCGTTTTTAGGGGGTTTTATTTGTTTTCAGAAAATTTTTGTTTTTAGGATATGTTGTTTTATTTTTGGTTTTTAGGCATTTTTAGAATTTCGTGTGTTTTTTAAATTTTTAAGGAGTTTTGGAGGGATTGAGGGGTTTTTATGGTGCATTATGGTTTGAGGAGGTTTTTAGTATTTTTTGGATTTTTTGTGATTTTATAGTTTCTAGGGGTTTTGGGACTATTTTGTCTTTTTATTGTTTATATGTGTTTTAGGGTAAATTATGGTTACAATCATATTCTTATGGTCTTCTAGGGTTTTGCGGTGTTTAGAGTCCTTTAGGGTTATATGGTTTTTATTTCCTTTTAGGGATCAAATTGTAGGTTTTATTTTGTTCGGTTCAGGTTTTAAGGTGTTGTGTTTTGGGAATAGGGTATTGGGTTTAATGATTTGGGTATACGTTATAGTGTTTAAAGTGTATGGTTTAGGGTTTAGTGTGAATGGTTTTGGGTTTTGGTTGTGAGGTATATGGGTTTGAGTGTATTTTATAGTGTTTATAGTGTAGAGATTATGGTTTAGTGTGTAGGGTATAGAGTTTTTTGTTTTAGAGGTTTTAATGGATTTTTTGATTTTTATACGGTCTTAGGTTATTTAGTGTATTTTATTGTATTTTGGGGTCAATAATTATTTTTTGGATTTTTTGATGGTTTATGTGGGTTTTATGCTATGTTGGAGTTTTAAAGGTGTTTTCGAGTGTTTGTTTTGTTTTTTGGTTTTTTGGGGTTTTAAATAATATGGGGTATTAAGAGCATTTCTAGGTATTTGGGTTGCTTTTTTGTGTTTAGGTGGATTCAATTGTTGTTTTAGGGATATAGGTTTTTTAGAGTCTTTATAGGTTTTAGGATTTTTTTGGTGGTCTGGTTTTTTGTGGTTTTATGGGTTTTAGTTTTTAGGTACTTTTATGGTTTTGATGGTTTTTATAGGCTTTAGGGGTTTTAGAGATTTTTTGGATTTTAGTGTTTTTATGTATTTTTATATATTTTAGTGTTTTTATAGTTTTATAAGGTTTTAGGTGTTTAACTGGTGTTAGGTTTTAAGGGTTTCATTATGGTTTGATGGGATTTTATGTTTTTTTATGATTATTAGAGACTTTTAGGGTTTTTATTGTTTTTTATGGTTTTATGGATCCTTTATAATTTTCATATGGTTTTATGGTATTTGAGAGTTTTTATGGTTCTTAGGGCCCTTTATGGGTTTCATGGTATTTTAGAGTCTTGGCAGTTTTTTTGGGTCTTGTAGGATTATTTTTCTTTCTGGTCTCTATTATGGTTTTTGGTTCTTTTATCGTTTTTTGGGTTTTATGTTATTTTAGGGTTTGTAATGTGTTTTAGGAATTTTATGGGGTTTAGGGTTTTTATGGTTTTTACGACCACTTTTGATGTTTAGGGTATTGTAGGAATTTTTAGGGTTTTGGACTTTTTAGGGTTTTCGGGGTCTATTGGGGTTTTTCAATTTTTTAGGTCTTTTTGCATTTCACGTTTTACGGTATTTAAGGATTTTATGTTCTATGTATGGGTTAAAAATATATTTAAGGATTTTTTAGTTTACTTTTTATCGGTTTTTAGTTATTTTTAGTATATTTTTGTTGTTTATGGGTTTTTTGGGTTTTTTGGATTTTTAGGGGTTTAGGGATTTAGTGTTTTTAGGGATTTTTAGGTGATTTTTAGGATTTAGGGATTTTTGAGTCTTATGTAGAACTTTTGGGCTCTCAGTTTTTTTTGGTAGTTTTAGTTTTTTTACAGTTCGGCTGAATTTTAATGTTTTTTGCGGTTTTAGGATTTTTAGGGTTTATAGTATTTTAAAACTTTTAGTGGTTTATGGTTTTTTAGTTCTTTTTGTGCGGTTTAGGTATTTCAGGGTATTTTTTGATCTTATGGGGTTTGTGGGGGTTTTATAATATTTAGGTTTTATACTATTTTAGGGTATTTATATTTTTTTAGTTTTTGTATTTTTTAGGGTTTTCAGGTATTTTTTTAGGGTTTTTAGTGTTTTTATTGTTTTTCTTGTTGTAAGGTGTTTTAAAGTGTTGTTGGGGTTTTTGGTTTTTAGGTAAATTTGATGTGTTTTAGGGGCACTTTAGGGTGTTTTAGAGTGATTTTTGGTTTTTGGTTTTTCTGTGTATTTTGGGGTTCAACAATTTTTTAGTTTATTAGGGTTGTTAGGTGTTTTAGGGAGTCTTTTGGTTTTATTGGGTTTTAAAATCCTATTAAGATTTTATTGGGTTTTTTCTGGTTTTACGGGATTCTCTCATGTTTTAGGGTCTTCTAGTGATTTAAGAGTTTATAAGGTATTTTTGTGGGGTTTTGGGGTTTTAGAGGATTTATGGTTTTAAAAATAATGTCGGGTATTTAATGGGTTTTAAGATTTTTGGGAATTATTAGTTGGTTTTTATGTTTTTAACTATATTTTATTGTTTTTAGTGTTTTCTATGTTTTTTGGGGGTTTTACGGGATTTATGGTGTTTTGGGGTTTTATGGATTTGTAGGGTTTTAGGTTCATTTATTCTTTTAGTGTTTTTAGGGGCTCTCATAGCATTTATTGGGTATTAGGGTTTTTAGGGGTTTTAAAGAATTTTTCAAGGATTCAACATTCAATTTATGTTTATTTTGGTCTATTATGGTCTTTTAGGGTGTATGGTATAGGTTTATGATTTTGGGGTTAAAGGGGAAGAGTTTATAGTTTAGTGTATCAGGTTAATGTTTTAGGGTGACGGTATTAGGTTATGGGGTTCAGGTATAAGGTTTAGGGTGTGGGTATTGGGTATAGTGTGTAGGTTTTTGGGCTTAGAGTATGGTGTATAATGTTTTATGTGTAGGGATAATTTTTTAGGGTTCATGGGAGAGGGTCTAGCGTATAAGGATGGTGGCGTATAGTATAGGGTTGTCTGTTTTAGAGGTTTTCAGATTTTTTACGTTTTTTTGGTTTTTTTGTGTTTTAATTTGCATTTTATTATTTATGGGCTATTAGAGTTTTCAAGTTTTAGGTTGATTTTAATATTTCTTGTGTTTTTATGGTTATTATGGTTTTTATGGGTTTTTATTTTTTTAGTGTTTTACGGTTTTTTAGATATTTTCTTGGATTATTGTGATATTTTTATATTATTTTATTTTTTAGGGTTTTATGGTTTTTATGTATTTTTAGTGGTTTCAAAAAAGTTAATAGATTTGTTATTATTTTAAGGTGTTAATGGTTATCTTGGATTTTAGGGGGATTAGGGGGTTTAGTGTGTTTTTATGGACATTTAGGGACTTACAAAGTGTTTGTGGATTTTAAGAGTTTTTATGGTCATTATAGTTTATTGGGTTTTATTGATTTTTGGGGTTGTTAGGGTGTTTATGGTATTTATGGGTTTGGGGGTGTTCTGGGTTTTAATGGGTTTTTAGATGTATTATGGATTTCTAGGGTTTTAAGGGTTTATAGTTCTTTTTATGGTTTTAGTGTCTTTTATTTTTTCGGGGGTTTGACTGTATTTGAAGAATTATAGAATCATTTATGGATCTTTAGTACATTTTGGGTACATTAAGATCTTTTAGAGTTTTTATGGGTGTTAGGGTTTTTTCACTTCTTTCATAATTTCATATTTTTAGAGCGTTTTTATATTTTTTGGGTATTTATCATCCTTCATGGTTTTTAGGGTTTTTCATTTCATTTAGTCATTTTAAGGGTTTTTAGGTTCTTCAAGGGTTTAGTGTTTTCAAAAACTTTTTGGGTTTTAAAGGGTGTTTTAGGGGTATTGGTTTTTTATTTCCTATTAGGGGGGTTTTAGTTTTTTAGTATATTTAAGGGTTTGAGGATTTTTTAGTGGGTTTTATTGTTATGGATTTTTTGTTTTTTTTCTTTTACAGTCTATAAGGGTGTTTAGGTTTCATATGTTTGGATTATGGTTTTTTCGGGTTTTCAATGTTTTTATGGATTGCTAGGGGGTGAGGTTTATTAAGTTGTATTATTGGATTTTTTAGGCTTTTAGTGATTTACATTTATAATGGTTTTATGGGGTTTTTATTGGTTTTAAGGGATTATATAGTTTTTAGGATTTTTAAACACAAAAAATTTATTTAGTGTTTTTAGGAATTTTTATGTATTTTTTGAGTTTTAAGGTGTTTTAGGTTTTTATGGTTTTTAGGAGTTTTTAGTTGTTTTGAAGTGTTTTAGGGTTTATTGGTTTTTAAGGGATTTCATGTATTTTAATGGTTTTAATGTGGTTTTATGGGTTTAACAGTTTTCAGTGTTCTTAGGTTTTTTAGTGTTTTTATTTATTTTAGGATCCTTTTAAGGGTTTTATGTGTTTGTAGATATATTATGGGTTTTAGTGATTTTGGGGGGATTTTTTGGATTTTGGGGGATTTTAGGGCCATTTTCGAGTCTAGGGGGTTTTGGGGTTATGGGGTCTTTTACGGGTTTTAATGTTTTTGGGGGCTTTTTGGGGTTTTTTAATTTTTTTTGGGTTTTAGGGATTTTTTGTATATTTAGTGTTTCTATCGTGTTTTTATGGGTTTAGTAGTTTTTATGGTCCCTAAGGGTATTAAGGGATTTTATTGTATTTTATGTTTTATTGTGTAGGTTTTAGTTTTTAGGATATACGCCTCTGGTATTAAGATGTTGGGTTTAGGGTATATGATATTGACTTTAAGGTTTGTCCAATTGGGAATGCGGTTTAGGGTGTAGGGTGTAGGTTTTATGGTGTAGGGAGTAGTGTGTAGGGTTTTGGGTGTAGGTTTTTGGGTTTACTATGTAGGGTATATGGTTTAAGGTGTCCGATATAGGGTTTGGGGTTTATGGATTAGGGTTTATGGATTAAGATATATGGTATATGATTTTTTGGTGTTTTATAGGTTTTACGTGTTATTTGTTGGTTTTTGGTTTTTTATAGGGTTTTATAGTATTTGTGGGTATTTTAGGGGTTTTTTTGGGTTTTTTGGTTTTTTGTGGTTTATGTGGGTTTTAGGTTTTGTTGGCTTTAATGGTTTTAAGGTTTTCTGAATTATATAGTTTCATGGGTTTTAGGTGTTTTAGTGTTTTAAGGGATTTTTATGGGTTTAGGGTTTTTAGAGTAGTTATGGTTTGTTGGTTACTAGATTTTTTACTGTTTTTAATGATTATTGGTTTTTATGTATCATTTTGGGGTTTGGGGGGGAGGGGTGGGTTTTTTTTTGATTTTGGGGTTTTAGGTGTTTTAGTGAATTTTATGGTTTGGCAGTTTTTGGGTTTACAATTTTTTTTGTTTTTAGGGTTTAAGGAGGTGTTTTTGTGTTTTTGTGATTTGGGGATTTTGAGGATTTTTGTTTTTTGGGGGGTTTTTTATGTTTTACTAGGGGTTTTGAGATTTTGGGTAATTTTATGGATTTTTCAGGTTTTTATAGGTTTTAGAGTTTTAGGGGTTTTGGGTTTTTAAGGGGTGTCTATAGGAATTTGGGTTTTTATGTTTTTATTGTTTTGTTGGTTTTAGTGGGTTTATGGTTTTATGTTTTTATTGGTTTTAGGAATTTTTGTGTTTTTCTATTTCTAGGAGGTTTAGTGGGTTATAGGGTATTTTAGCATATTTTAGGTTTTTCATTATTTTAGGGTTTTTACTATTTTTAGTGTTTTTAGGGTTTTATGGGTTTTAGGGTTTATTAGGGATTTTAAGGTGATATAGGTTTATTATATTTTTTATAATGTTCTATGGTTTTTACAGTTTTTTGTGTTTTGGGGATATTAATGGTATATAAGGGTTTTTATGGGGTTCAGGACTTTTGGGATCTTTTACTGTTTTCTGGTACTAATGAAAAATTTGACATATCCCATCATTTCCAACCCATTGGGATAGCCCCTAAAACCAATAGGATGTTATATTCCAAGGGTGCCAGACACTATTAGCATGTGAGCTATTGGTATATCCCTATACCAATGGTTTATAGTGATAAATTTATATAGGGTGGCTAAAATAACATGATCCCAAGGGTTCATCTTGAACCATTGGGATAGGCCTTTCCCAATGGTTGAGAACTGTTGGGAAAACCCTATCCCAAAGGTAGTAACTATTGGTATATGGATATAACAATTGTTATGAACCCTTGGTAAAGACATGTCCTAATGGTTCCAAATGAAGCTTTACATGACCCCCACCCCCCCCCCCCCCCCACTCCACAGAAGAATCCCAGAACCAACAACGCACCTCAAAAACATCTCCGGTCAAAAAATAATTCACCATCTAGAAAACAGAGCTACCTATAATCAATTTCACCTAAAATTAAAATATCAAAACATAATTCACCTGCAATCATAACTACCATAAATCAAATTATGATATTTTTAAAAATGTAACCAACTATCCATTGCACCTGCAATCGAAATAGTATATCATCTAATGAAAACCAAACCTCATACACCTGTAATGAAATCAATAAAACAACCTCAACAAATAGAACATGCAATGAAACCATGATATAATCCTCAAATTGAAATAAAACCATATTTGAATAATGATAAAAGGAAAAATAAATTAATTCATCTAACCAATAATAACATACATAAAAAAATCAAAAAAATATTCAGTCACAACAAATCAGGAAACATCAAATTTCATAAATTCCTTTCCAAAATTTTTCTAACCAATTCATCCATCATCACCGTCACTATAATCACTATCATAATAAGCCTCATCCACATCCCAATCCCCATCACTTTACCCTTCCCCATTGTCATCCCCATACTTTTCCTTAGCCTCATCCTCAAACACATCCTTGGCCTTGGCCTCAGCCTCATCATCATCATCATCATCATGCTCTTCCTTATCCTCATCCTCATCCTCATCATCATCTTCTTCCTCACCATCATCGCACCATCTCCATCACAAGGATCATCATCGTCTTGACCACCATAAGGAAAACATTCACGTGCACTATATGAAGAACGCGTCGATGAATTATATAGATCACTTGTCACAGTGGTCTTTGGAGGAAGTGATTCTCATAACACTTATATAGGTTTCACAATTTCCATTTTTGCCTTTTGTTTCTATTCATCCACCTATATGGACCTTTTTTCGACCATTTTTTTCTTAAACTCATCCTATGCTTCCTATGCATTAACCTTTTCCTTCTCAATGGTACAACAACTCGTACCTAATGTAGGCCAATAAATCCTCATGATTGTACTCTTCCCAGGTCAGCAAGGTCCTCTACTATGGTAACCATTTCCCAAAACATGATGTCAGTGATCATTTGGCCCAAATTTATTAGGTTATTGGGCATCAAGGGCCTATGAAGCATCCTGTTATAAATATGAATAGACAATTAAGTTTCAAAATAGATAATAAAATTATAAATCATGAATGTAAAAATTATAATATCTCTTATGTCGATTATTTAACCACAATTCAATTATTTTCATTCAACTTGGTACAAATTGTTTTGATCGATGCACACATCCTTCATTATTCAATACCTCCCTCTGAAATGACATTGAATATATGAATCCATAATTGAAAATAGTTTACTAAAAGTTTATTTCATAACTAAAATCAAATGGATATTAAATTTAATTGAATAGTAAAAGAAATAAATATGGTAGATTAATTCACATTGGACAAATTCAATTTCATTTTCATATGACTTGTTTCCCTTATTGTTTTTTATTTAGTTTCGTTTAATATTATTTTAATTCAGTTTCAATCTAGTTCAGTCTATTTATGCCATGTTACATTCATTTATTCAATTAAATTTATATTTATATGGTAATATTTGAGTATTTTCAATTTTATTCTATGTAATCCAAAATTTTTTTACTGTATTATTCAATTCGGTATAATTTTATTCAATGTGACTTGTATCGATAATATTTGTTCTATTCGGATTAGGTTGGTTTTAGTCTTTTTATTAATAATATATTCTTATATGTTCAATTGTATTTCATTTAACTCATCTTTAATTAGTGTAAACATGCTTTTCTGGTTAAATTTTGTTTATGTATTTCTAGGATAGTGTAGTTTAGTTCAGTTCTATTTGATTTGGTTTGATTTAATTCAACATTACATGGGACTACATGATTTGGTTTGATTCCTTCAGTTTTTATTGAGTTGTATTTATTTCAAGTAATTTCAACAGAATTTGGTTCAAATATATTCAATTCAGTTAGGTTTTATTCGATTCTATTTAGTTTATTTTACTTTAGTTTAGTGTGGTTTTGGTTGATATTCAACCTCCACTGATATACCAAAACATTATCAATGGATCAAAATATGGAGAAACAATAGAAATTGAAAGACCTAATGAAATATTATAAACGACTATCATACCTGCTTCCATCATTGTATAGCTTCGTAGTCTACCCCAATTTGTGGAGGTATGACGTAGCATTGATGTTTTTTTTGTTTTTTTTTCATGATTATTTGTAAAAAAAATAAACAATAAAAAGGATATATTAATGAAAAAAATGATTATTTTCTTTTAAAGACCTCAAATTATTTTAATTCCATGAACACTGCACTCTCCCAATGAGTAATCACTTGCTGATAATGTCACATAATAAAATACTCTATGATTTGTGTGGCCTCTAAATCCATGAAAACTGTAGCTTTCCATCCCATATAAAAATTCTACATAGAGACTCTCTATATCTCACTGAATTCCATGAGTCGTGCTATCCTCACACCATCACCATCAGGAAGATAAAAAATGAAACTAGAACCAAAATATTAATTCATATAAATACAATAATAATATAACATTAAATCTAATAGATTTTTGTACCCATATTATTATCCAAGAATTATCTTTTAAAACATTTTGCTGGTGTCTCTAGGATAGAGGGATAACGGGAATGAGGTCGGTGTATTTGGAAAGAATCGCAAAATCACGTACATTCCCACCCTAATTTTCTCATCATTTGGTTGTCATTTTTGTATTCCACCATCAAATACATGTGGTGGTTCCACATAGCATGCATGAATGTACACCCACAGCACCTATCAGTAGAACTATATGTAATAGAACAAAAACAAATATTATATCAATAAATATAATAATGAAAATAAATTATTGTAAAAAAATATTATTAGGGTTCTATAACTATACCTGAAGCATTTTGGTTAGTGGGTGCTACTAGATCCACTTTAACAGATGGAACATCACCCTATGCAGATGGAGTTGGAGATGAAGAAGAAGTAATGTAAAAGCTCAAATAGAAGGAAGTATAAGGATAATAAGTTGTTATGGATAGAATCCTGAATTCATAATATGGATGAGGGGAATGAATCATCATTAGATACAACAAAGATGGGTGAGGAGGCATAGATGTAAATGTGGGGAGATCATAGGCGGTGTAAATATATCTGGTGTACCAAAAAATACTTGGGGAACCGAATTTTTGGTAGAGTTTATGCCATTTATAGGGATAGGGTCTAATTGGGTGTGTCAACTGGAGCACCCAGCTCTTCCCCCCCCCCCCCCCCCCGCCCCTACTGCTTCTATCGTTGCAAAGGGTATGTATCATTTCACAGGGTATTGTGACTACTAGGATTCTCACAGATTAACTTGAACCAAGGAGGAGGATCCTATATAAAAGTTTAAAACAAAATTAATCACTTGACATTATTTGTTATATATATATATATAATAAAATACACACAATACTCACTAATAGAGTAATACCCATCTACGTTCTTTAGAGATTTTTATCTATCAACCTTTCCTTATCATGTCCTCAATAGGTTTCCTTAATTTTAAAGAAAATATGGAATTAATTATATATTTATAACTATTGTGCAACCAAAACAACATAAACAATGAGACAAATTCATGACACATATTGATATAACATAACAAATTGTAAATGTAGTGGGAAGAGTATCACATTATAATACACTTTATTGAATAAAAAATACATCTAAATTCCCATAATTTTCATAGGTATGTTATAGATTTATTCTATTTTATGTTTGATCCATATCAATTTTGTTTATTCTATTTGTACATTTTTATTTTACTTATGTAAGTTTGTTTATTTTTTTCAACTAATTAGGTCATTTTCTGTCATTATTTCTCTTTGAGCATTTGGTTCATTTTTAATAATTAATTATGTCATTGTTTAATTTTTTTATCATAGTTAATTTGGTTCATATTTTCTGTTATGTAACATTCCCATTTTTATTAGGTAATTATTATCATTTGTTTGACGTTCATATCAATAATAATAATAATATACCCTATTTAGTTGCACTTTTTTTTTGATTTAATTTAATTTTTTTTGTTTTATTTGTTTTCATAGGTTTGAATACATCTCGATTCAATATTATAATATAAAACTGAAGGGAAACTACAACCAATAAATATTTTAGATTCATTTGAATGTCATGTTAGTGTAATCAATAGTAAATAAATTTGATTACTACTAACCTTAGTATCCAAAGATGAGTGAAACCAAATTAACTAAGAACATAGATGGGTGATTATATATATTTCATACCAAAACATTATAATCACAATAAATTCTAACAATTGATCTATTGGGGTCAAAAAATGAAATAAATGGATCGAGTCTAATGAGATTAGGTATGGTCACAATTAAATCAAAACCATCATAAAAATATATCATGAAAATATATCAAAAATGGAACCAAATTTAGGTCAATGATGAAGATAAAATATATTGTTTCAAATTACTTTATTGATGAAGTCATCGAACAAATAATATTTGAACAATACTATGTGATGTGATATCTCTATCTCCTTATGTTTTAATATCGTCAATGTATATAATTATGTAATTCCACTTATTTGATGAAGTGAGGGAAAACTAGGTTCAATTTTATCATAATATTATTCTTCATTTCTCATTGGCCTTTTTCATTCACATAGTATGATCAGACAAAATCATTGAGTATAAATTAATAAACTATTGAGGAAAGTAACTTTTCATGATAAAATCATCTGTATGACGTCAATTCTTTACATAAGACTTCAATAAGTACATTTTTTCTATTGGATGCAACCAATGAAAAAAATAGTTCCTCCAATAAGTATTTATTTTCTAATATGGATAGTCAGATGCAACATGCATGTGAAAATGATTGAGGTAATATTTTTTCTAACTCAAATAAAATTATTTTCTCCTCTTAAATGAGTTTTTTCATAGATTATTGGAAAAAAAAATTTCTCAAAGATCTCTAAAAAATGGAAATAATGTATAACTACCAACCTTACATTTTTAGAAAAAAGATGATGGATTTCTATTGGAATAAAGTCATGTAGAAGAACATGATAATCATTAGTCTTCAAATATGTCATCTTAAATTATCTTATGTTTACCCATTTTTATATATTTTTTTAATACTACCTATAACTATAATAGTATCTAGTACTTCAAAAAATTGATTTCTTTTCTACAGGTGTCATCACATAAGATTCACCTGGAACATTTTATTTATTTTGACTTATACACATAGGTTGAAATTCATGCCTGATTCCCCAATCCACCAAGTCCATCCAAGATCATAAATCCTTTTTTGTCTTTCCATTAACATTTCGAAAAATAAAAAGAAACATTTTCACACATATCATTATCAAATTATCATTATTTCTAAGAAATGTTGTAAAGTATTTGTAGAACAATAATGAAAATCATAGATAATATTCATATTCTTCCAATTGTTACATGTTTATTGGAAAAAATCTTTATCTTCCATGATTTCATTTGTCCCTTCCCAAATGAAGAACTAAAATATTTTAATACATTAAGCACATTATTTCAAGGTATACATGAAGTTGGATCGTTGGTCTCCATGGTATTTTTAAATCACTAAAGATTATTTCTCTATAGATAGTGCATTGGAAGGAATCAACGATGTCCCATAAAACCAATAAAATGGAGTTATTTTAGTCTTTTGGATCTTTTATTGGTCATACAAATAATACATGATAGTTTTCCATTCATTATCAATCCATAAATCATTGCATAAGTAGAAAAATCATTTATGATACACATAATCTCATCACACATCTAAAATATCTCTTTTGATCATGCATCATATGTGCACACAAACACATACCAATAATGTTTAAAATATTTTATTAAAATTTTCATTTATACATATACATCATTTCCATTTTCAAAAGGACCATATATGAGAATACTCTTGAGTATGAATGATTTTTCATACAAAATCATGTTGCAAGGTTATAAAGGTGTATGAAAAATGACCAAGTCATGTATGAAGTAGGATTATTTCCAAAAGTATTAAAACTGTCACATGGAAGACCCAGCCTCACATCATACACAACAACTACGAAATTAGATTATTGAGAATCAAATCTTTTCCCTACAAATCCATCTGCATAGTGAACAAACTCATTATTCTTCTTCTTTCTCTCTATATCATGCTATCACATTTTTATTGATATTTCATTAGATATAAAAATATTTTGGAGTATGAGGATCAATGGATTATGCCACATTACTTTTTGTGTCTCATGGGATTGTTTTCCATTTTCTTTTGTATTCCATAAGGATGTGATACATTTTTTAAAATCATCTCATTCAGCATTTTCCTCCTATAATATGCTACAATATTTTGGGAAAGTAAGAATGTTTTTTTAATCTATGTTCCTCAACTAACATCCCAGTCGTATATTGGTTTAAAGGAATATCTACATCATATGGTTGTAATTTTTTTCAAGTGTGTAATAATTTAATTTATTGTAGTATTATAAATCCCATACAATGAATTCATTTTAAATAATCAAATAAAAAATTATATATTTTTTATTGTATTGCATTGACACTATATTGGAGTTTTGGTAGCATCATTAAATTATTTTTCACCCTAGAAACATCATAATTTTCAATAGACACATCATGTGTGCTCATATAGAAGTCTTCTGGGGTTGAAATACTTTGCTTCTAATGATGACTAATAAATGGAAACGGTTTATATAAAAAAATTTCCAATACATTTCTCTCAATTGGAAAATCATTATTTTGAGAGTCCATTTTCTCCCCATTGGTCTGCCACAAATAGTAGTCTTTTTGAAATACATATTTGGTTTTATGGTAGCTTACATCTTTACAGATCATCCAAGGTTTTCCAACACACATACAATATATACATTGTATGTGAAATCTATCTGAAGCATTATCAAATGAAAAATATAAAAATCTCTCCAACTTGTTTTGAAAATTTATTGAGATATGATCGGTTTCATACATAAAAATTCTACACATTCTATAAAAAATTAATAAGTTATTTTAAAAATAAATTCAATAATATTAAAGGTTACTAAAAACATATAAATGTAAATTGGAATTGACCACATTATACGAAACCATAACAACCACACAACTCTATAAGAGAATAAAAATATAAAATACAACAAAATTCTCTATCTATATATAGAAATACCATTAATATAAATCCATGAAATGAAATTCAATTATAAATATCATACCATGATATCATTTGGGTTTGGTAATTTTATTTGGATTGGGTCGGTGAATGACTCTTATGGTTTTATTAAATAATTCTCAAGTATGTGTGTTTTATCATTACTATATAATTTATTTTAGTTTGGTTCAATTTTGTTAACATATTTTTATTTTAGTTTATTTTATTGGATTTTAGTGTATTTCCAGCCGACTCATGTTTACTTGGATCAAATCAAGTCATCTCAATTTAATTCAGATGGTTTGGTCAAGTAGTTTTGGTTATGATATAGGTAATATTTGTTAGTTTGGTTAGGTTTAGTCTATTAAGGGTAGATAGGTTTAGATCATTTATATTCAAGACTAGTTAGTTATGTTTGGTTAAATTTAGTTTACTTAGGGTTGTATCAATTCATTTCAATTTATTTTATTTATTGGGTCATTATATAATTAACTAAATTTGGAGATTATGCAAAACATAGTTTATGAGATAGAAAATTAGTGAATAAAGGCCATATTTATGGATGATGACATTATATCATAGAAATGAAACAACCCCTATTATCCCAATATTTTCTCTCAATCATTTAACATTAAAACACAAAATGTTATAATTGGAATGAGAAATAATAATACCATTATTTATCTCGTATTATAGATCCAAAAAAATTATATCTTTATTAAAATAATAATATAGCTTGTATATATCATTACATACATTGTCAGACATTAATACATCACTCCATAAGATCTTCCACCAACTACTATCATCAAAAAATGCAACTCACTACACAAAACATCCATACACTACCCTTAATTCCTCTCTTTCATTTACATATTCAACCAATCCCTATATTTTTAACATTATCAACCAAGACCCAATAAATATCTATTTAATTTAATATTTATTAAAACCCCACTTTTTCGTGACTAAAATTTACTCTCAATTATCAATATTCTTTTTTTAATAAATCACCACATATTGTGTTCCATCCCACACTTATTTAATTTCCACTAATGTCATTCCCTTTTTATTATTACTAATAATATTCTATATTAACTAGGCAACTAAAAAACACAACCACAAAAACATGCTTCAAAATTATAATGGCCACTAGAAAATCCCACCACTATGAAATCACTAAAAAATCACAATCAAATAACAACAACCATATTCCATTCACCACAAACCATCCCTCAACACATCCCATGCCAGTCCAACCACATCCTCGCTTCTTCAACACAATATACATCAGAAACAGTCATCACCATCACCATAATTTCCCAAAAACATCTAAATTACAATGTAAAAATATAAGACACGCTATAATGAATAGAAATATATTTAAATCCCCATAATTACCACAATTTCAATTTAATGGGGGATTAAAAACATGTCTTCTACACGTTCATCTCTATTTTCCCAAAATTCTTATACTCGCACACAACTAGTGAATTTCTTTGATTAAATTTAAGTTTTTTTGAATGGTGAGTTTAAACAATCAATAACATAATGGGATCATAATTCAATGTGGCCAAAAATGATATAGAACAGTGTATAAGTTTAGCATGAGGAGATTTCAGGGGAAGTAGAATGAAAAAATCCAAAATTAATAGTGGAAAAAGATATAACTTAGTTAAAAATTTATAAAATGATCTGGAATATAAGATTGATTCAAACCAATGATAGAACACCATATGGGAAGAAGCATTGCAGGCCAGGAAGAATAAGAGGGCTCTATTTTATGAGAAAATAGTGGGCCGATTGATTCTAGTGTAAGGAGTCTGGTTTTTGTGTATTGGGGAGTAATATATCTCACTGGTTTTTTAAAACCATTGTAATAGAACATATATCCAAATGGTTTTTCTAAAATAATTGGGATACCCATTATGGAATTCTAATAGTTTGAAAAATCATTGGTATAGGACCCCCTGTTCCAATGATTTTTTGAAACCGTTGGGAAACCATACATAGAGAGACCAATTTCAAAAAAATTTATGAAACTCTGGGTATATAACCCCCAATCATTATGGTTTTTTAAAACCATTTGGATAAGTGAATTGGTATAAATTGGATTTCCATAAGTGTGGGTTTTAACATTATTAGTGTCTTTTAAGTGTTTTTTGGGTTTATCATCGTTTATGGTATTTAGGGTCATTTGGGAAATTTTAAGGGTTTTTATTGTGTTTTATGGTCCTTAGGGTTTCTATAACTCTTCCGGGGTTTATGTGCTTTTAGATTATTTTGAGTTTTTAAGTTCTTTTAGTGTTTTATAATTTTTCTTTCCTTTTATGTGTTTTTATGAGATTTAGATTCATTTAGGTTTCTTTTGTGTTTTTATCATATTTTAGGGGATTTGAGTCTATTTTAAGATTTATTTGGAGTTTTAGGGTTTTGATATATTTTTGGATATTTTATGATTTTATGAGGTTTTATGGTATTTTAAAGAATTGTTAGGGGTTTTAGGGTTATGTGGCCTTTTAGGGTTTTATGATTTTTTATGGGGTTTTAGGGTTATAGTTTATTAATTGTTTCTAAGTATTGTTTTGCCTTTTATGGGATTTAGGGGTATTAGGGTCTTTTGGGGATTTTAGGGGGTTTAGGGTCTTTTATTATTTTAGGAGTTTTAGGGAGTTTTAGGAAATTTTAGGGTTTTATTAGGGTATTTTCGGGTCTTTTAGGGTTTTAAGGGTCTTTTAGGGTTTATTTATAATATTCTATTTTTTATATATTTTATGCTTATTTGGGGTTTCTAGGTATTTTTGGGTTATTGGGGGTTTTTAGGTGTTTCAATAGGTTTCAGGCTTATATAGTTTTTTTATTATTCATTTAGTTTTTATTATTTTAGGGTGGATTTAGTGTTTTTAATTGTTTTAGGGGTTTTGGATATTTTTATGGTTTTTTGTAGCCTTTTAGGGTTTCATGGATTTTGGGTATTTTTTAAGGGTCATGGGTATTCAAGGGATTCCCGGTTTTATAAGGATTTATTCGGTTTTTTGGATTTCTGGTGTTTCTAATGATTTTAAGGGTTATTTGGGATTTTTAATGCCTTTAATAGTTTGCATGGGTTTTTTGATTTTAGGGCTTTTGTGGGTTTTACTCTTTTTAAGGGATTTAATGGGTTTTTAGTTTTTTGGGGATTTAGGTGTTTCAGTGGGTCAAGGGTATTTTTATGGGTTTTTATTGTTTTTAGGGGTTTTGGGGTTTTAGGGTATTTAAGGTTTTCACTGTGTCTTTGGGGTTTTATTGGGTTTTTAGATTCTTTTATTTTTTGGGGTTTAGGGTCTTTAATGTGATTTTTGGGTATTTTGTGGTTTTCCAAACATTTATTTTTTTTACGGTTTTGAAGGTTTTTTTATAGTTTTTAGGGTTCATGTTATTTTATGTGTTTTTGGGTTTTTTGGGGTTTAAGGTCATTTAGTGGTTTAGTTTTTTTAGTGTTTTAGGATCTCTTTGAGTTATTATGAAGGGTTTAGGGTTAAGGGTGTTGGTTTTAGTGTTTACGGAGAACTTTTTAGAGTGTAGGGAATATGGTTTATGATTTAGGGTGTAGTGTCTTGGGTTTAGGGTGTATGTGGAGGGTTTGGGGTTTAGGGTATATGGTTTTATGATTAGGATGTAAGGTAAAGGGTTTGTAGTGTAGGGTTAAAGGTGTAGGGACTAAGGAGTTGGATGTTGGGACTAGGGTGTAGAGTTTATGTTTTAGGATTCGAAGGGATTTATTGGGTTTTTAGGGTTTTTAGTGTTTTTACGGTTTTATTGGATTTTAGGGGTTGTTAGGTTTTTAGTATTTTGGGTTATTCAGAATTTTGTATTTTTAGGTTATTTTTTTATTTTTTAATGCTTATATTACTTTTATAGGTTTATATATGGTTTAATGGTAGTTTGAGGTATTTTATTTTTTAGACATTTTTGTTTTTAGGGCATTTACAACTTTTTTGGGATTTTAGTGGTATTTGGGTTTTTATGTGTTTCAAGGGTTTTTTGTATTTTTAAGAGTTTGTAGGGGGTTTCGGGTTTTTTAGGTTATTTTCATTTTGGTTTTTACAGTTTGGGGGGGGTATGGATTTTTGTGTTTTTAATTCGGGTTGGGGAGAGTTCATATGGGTTTTAGCATTTTTATGGGTTTATGGGGGATTTTAGATGGTTTATTATTTATTAGGGTTTATTTGATTTTAGTGGGATTTATAGTTTTTAGGTCTTTAGGGTTTTCTACAGTTTTTTGGGTTTCTAGGTTTTTTATAGTCATTACAAACTTTTAGGTTTCTTTCAACTTTCTATGGTTTTTAGGTCCATTTCTAGTTTTTTGGACTTCTTGGTTATTTTAGGTTTTGTAGGGTTTTTTGGGTCTCTTAGTGTTTTTTTGGTTTTTTACTCTTTTAGTGTTTTAGGGTATATTATGGTATTTCACAATTTTAGGGATATTTAGTGTTTTTACAGGTTTTATATATTTTATGGCCTTTTTGTTTTTAAGTATTTTATAAAGAATTTTATGCTTTTAAAAGAGTTTATTAGTGTTTTTAGTGTTTTTTGGGGTTTTGGATATTTTAGGGGTTTTATTTTATTTTAGGGGTTTAAGGGCATTTAGTGTTTTGAAGGTTTTTAAGGGTTTTAATATTTTAGGGGTTATTTTGTTTTTAGTATTTTTTTAGAGAATTTAAGATGATTAGAGTTATTTATGTCATTATGTGTTTTAATAGGGTTTTAGAGTTTTTAGTGTTTTATGGGTCTGTTCGGGTTATTATGGTTTTTAGGTTTTTAGGGTTTTAGGTGTTTTATTTTTTTGGGGTTCCTTTTGGATTTTTGACTATTTTATGGAATTTTAGGTATTTTTAGTATTTCACGGTATTTTAATTTTATTATGGATTTTAGGTATTTATGTGTTTTTCGGGATTTAGGTATTTTAGGATTTGGTGGGGTGGGTTTTTTTGTGTTTTTATGATTTTTCGGGGATTAAATGGTTTTAGGTAGTTTAATATTTTAAGGGTTTTTATGTTTTTAGGTGTTTTAACACTTTTATGGGATTTAGAGGATTTTAGGGTTTTTCTATTTTTTTAGAATATTTATTGATTTACTAGGGTTGTCTAGATTAATGATTGGTTTTCATGGTTTTTAGGGGTTTGAGGTTGTTAGGGGATTTGGTTTTATTATGGGTTTTTGGGGGTTTAAGGAGTTTCAGTTCTATTTAAGGATTTTTAGGATTTTTGGGTTTTCATGGAATTTATTGTTTTATATTATTTAGGGGTTTTAGGTTTTAAGGGGTTTTAAAAGTTTAAAGCATTTTTTGGGTTTAGGGTTTTTAGGGGTTTGTTTATTTTATGGGTTTTAGGGTCTAATTTATTAATTTATTTTTTTATAGTTTTGTTCCTTTTTTATACTTGTAGATATTTTTATTAAATTTATGTTTTTTATTGTTTTTAGGTTTTTTAGTGTTTTACAGGATTTTGGATGTTTTAATATTTTTTAATGGTTTTAGCAGTTTTATGGATTTTTCGGTTTTTTTTTGTGTTTATTGGTTTTAGGGTTATTATAGTTATTTTAGGGATCTTTTAGGTGGATTATAGTTTTAGGGTAGTATAGGGTTTTTAAGGGCCAAAAGGGTTTTTTGTGATATTTTGGGTTTTTTGGTTTTTAGGGGGTTTTAGGGGTTGGGTGGTTACAGTTTTAGTTTTTTCTTAGGGTTTTTTTAGGTTTTACGAATTTACACAGTGTTTTTATTGGTTTTTTGAATTTTATGGTTTTGTTTTGTTATGGTTTTTATTGTTTGTAGGTGTTTTTGGGTTTTAGTGTTTTTATGTACTTTTATGGGTCTTATGGATTTTTTGGGGTATTAGTGTTTTATAAGTTATTTAGGATTTTCAATGTTTTTAAAGGTATTTTAGGGTTCATTATGGTTTTTATGGATTTTTAATTTGTATCATGTTAAGGGTTTTAATGTGTTTTAAGGGTTTTTATGGTTTTAGGGTTTTATGCTTTAGTTTTTTAGATTTTTTAAAGTTTTTTAATGGTTTTGGGGTCTTTTAAGGGTTTTAAAGTCTCTTTAGTGGTGTTTAGTGTTTTGAGGATCTTTTAGTGTTTCTTATGTTTTTTTTTGTTTTAAATGGTATTTGAGGGATTTGATGGATTTTATGGGTTTTAAGGGGTTGTAGGCGCCTATACATTCTTTTAGGTGGGTTTTAGTGTTTAATGGGTTTTAAGATTTTTACGGTATTTTGGTGTTTTTGGGGTCATTAGGGGTTTTAATTTTCTTTGGGTGTTTTGGGTTTTTATTGTTTTTTGTTATTTTTAGTGTTTTTAGGAAACATTAGGTGTTTTCATTCCTTTAAGTGATCTAGGGTTTTTATTGATTTTATGGGTTTAGGATTTTTTTTTAACTATTAGGGTTTTATGGAATCATTTTTAGTTTTTAGTGTTTGTAGGGTCATTTATGGGTTTTTAGGTTCAGTGGGGTTGTTTGGATCTATTGGATCTTAAAAATTCCACATATAAAAATAACATGATTCCATCAATTTGGAAAGTTAAAAAACCAAATACGAGGAAGTATTCAAAGAAAAAATGCTCAAAGGCATGCAATCATGAAAGACGAAGCTATGACACAATGTGTAAGTCCCTTTGCGGACCACCGTTCTGCATGGTATTTATAGCATCCTGCCTTTTTATCACATAAATGTTCATTACATTTTACAAAACCGAGGATCTTTAAGGACTAGTGTCTTGGAAACCAGGAACATAAAACATGAAAGCATAAAACATTCTTCTTAAACACTTGAAAGGCATCTCCTCATGTTAATCCTAGGTTCATTACTGCATCTCATAACCTGGGGACATACATCAAAAGAAAGGGTGAGCAGAAGGCCCAGTAAGGGAAACAAAGGGAAATATTTAACATGTGAACTTGGGATACATCAACAATGTCATGAAAAAGAACTTTAAGGCATGAGAAAGAAATCGTGAGGAATATAATAATAAAAATAAAAAATTTCATGACTTTAAGATGTGGCTACAACATTTAATATTGAAAATCATTTCATTTCACCAAGGTCCATTCCCAAGGTGTCATTAAAAATTACCAAAGTTATTCACCAATGTATCAGTCTAAAAGGTCATCTCTAGAGATTAAGTCATTACCCAATGCATTGGAGCGCTATCTGGGTGCACCCTTGACATGTCTTTATTATCATGTGAGCCACATATATCATCATAAATCATTTCATAAACAACCCATATAGCATAAAAGAAATTGGTTTCATTTCATAATCATAACGTTTTAAAAACTGCTTTAAATACATGATCATTATGTCACATTAAACCCACGGAAAAGGGAAAGCGGGTTTCATGTATGTAAATCCCAGAATTTAAAATAGAACATTTTGATATATATGTGAATACCCATGTAGATATAAGAGCTTTGAGTATTCACATAATAACATAAAATAATTTTGAGATAAAGAGGGAGGCATTTTGAGACGAAAATTATGCATTATAACGACTATGATACATGGTTTTAGAAAACATTGAATAGAGAGGGTACATGGGTCACCCACTCAAAAATGATACATAAAACGGAAGGGGAATATAATATAAAGTATTTAAGAACATGGTAATTAAATTTGAATGATATACCATATGAAACAAAGAACTTGAAAGGAAGACAAAAAAAATAAGATTTCTCTTATGAAAATTATGCAGCCTAACGACGTCACATAAACATCAACCAAAAATGAATTGATGAGATAAAATAGGATCTCTCATCATATGAACATAAAAGATAATTATGATAGATATAGAGATAATACCCCAACATAATAAAAAGGAACTTTAAATACTTGACATGGAATTAGAACATTGAAAAAGGAGAAAGGTGAAAGAACCACTTAAAAATTTGGCAGCCTAACGACGCCACTTAAATCTTCAAAATACTGAATTGAAGAGATCAAATGGGGTATCTAAAAATATGATCATAAAATATCAGTATTATAGATATAGAGATAACACCCCAAAATATTAAAAAGGAACTTGCAAGACTTTACATAGAATTAGAACTTTGAAAAAGAAGAAAGGTGAAAGAACCACTTAAAAATTCGGCAGCCTAACATCGCCACGTAAAACTTCAAAATACTGAATTGAAGAGATCAAATGGGGTCTCTAATAATATGATCATAAAATATCAGTATGAGAGATATAGATATCATAACTGAAAAAAATAAAAAGGAACATGAAAGACCATACATGAAAATAGATCTTGAAAAATGAGAAGGGAGAAAGAATTCGTTACAAAAAATCTGGCACCCTAACGACGCCACTTAAAACTTCATAAAACTAAATAATGAGAGTAAGAGGGGATATCTCATTATATGAACATGAAAAGTTCAGTAAGAGGAATACAAAGGAACTTCCTTTAACATAAGAACATGGAGCATAAATGAAATGACAGAAAAGAGATTACTTGAAAAGAAAGAGAGAGGTCGGATCCCTTACCTTAAAACGTAACTATTAAAACTCAAAGGTTGGGACCTTGAGGGCTTGGGGGAACCTTGGGAGGACTCCTTGGGAGATAATGAGACCAGAACTTTGTTGGGGGAGAGTGGGGAGTCGAAAAGGATGAGGGGATGGCTTGTTATTTATAGGTAAATTGAGGGGACAAGGCATTAATGGCCAAGGGACACCTCACAAGTTGTTTTCTCAAAAGCATGGGATCTCCCATGGTATTTCCCATGGAGTTAGGCCACATGGGGCCCCCATACAATAATTCATCACATTTGGTCGGCCAACCCATAAAATATCTCATGATATCATCATGACACAGTTATGATGTCATTAAACATACTGAAACCCTAAAACTATATTTTTACTACTCACTGAAAATTCAACTTTCTCAGAAAAATCCCAAAATTTCACCATAACCAAATATCAATGCTCTGATTTCAAAAATGAACCCCATTTTATAAAAATAATTTCATAAATATTTTTAAATTATTTTTTTATATAAATAAACTATTCATCAAAAATTCCTTTTTTTCAGAAAAATCCCCAAAATTTACCGTAACATAATATCGATGCTCTGAGTTCAAAAATGAAATCCATTTTATAAAAATAATTTTCTAAATATTTTTAATTTCATTTTTAATTTAAAAACACTATTCACCTGAAAAAACTAATACTTGAATAATAATTTATGAAACCGTTATTTAACCATTTTATTGAATCACATTACTTAATCAAGGTGCCTAGATTATATTAATACTTTCTTTAAGTGAGATTACTAATTCATTTGGTCACATTACTAATCCTAAGCATAAAATCACTATTCATAATTTAATATTCATCAAAAATTAAGTTGATCTTATTAGACTCTAAATTTCGTACTGAACATAATTGTAGAAGACCATTTTTTGAAAATCATTACAAATTTTTAATTATTTAAGGTTTACATAAACATTTTTTAAAATATCATTTCTCCAAAATTCACCAAAAATATGCATACTATATTTATCTGGACATTTGAAAAGTCATAAACATCATCATAAGAATAAATCCCAATTTTTATTTAAAACAAAGTATTACACAAGACAGTTACGGTCTCCTTACATAGACCCTTATCACCCCAGCATATCACCTAAGTGTAAGGTGTGCTAAGGTGAGAGAATCCAAGGGACGCTCGGCCAACATCGCATGAGTAGTAATCTCTATCAGTTTGAACTTCTCACGAAGGTGATTCCATTATAGCTTCACACGATGAAGTTCGGCTTGGGTTGGGTCCAGAGCAAAGCCCAGTGGTGCTACCTCCTTCCCAAGATCTGTTAGAGGGGCTTCTATTGGTCCAAGACTACTGGGTGAGGCCATCAAATCTTCTTTCTATAATAATTAACCAATATTACTTGTATTTAGAGACAATAATCAAAACATTTAGTTTCTAGTGGTCATATAACAGTCAAAACCCAACGGTCTCATTTTAATTATACTCATTTTATCAAATGAAACATTTTTTTGAGTACAAAAATAAAATAAAATAACACATAAAATTAGAAAACAAGATTTATTCAAAATTTCGGGTCATTACAATCTTCCCCCCTTAAGAAATTGTTCCCTCGCAATTTTTAAAATTGGTTTTTGAAATTTCATTGAATGTCCCACATCGGAAAAGGAGTCAGTAAAACTCTTACATTAAAAGAAAGAAAGGGAAGTACAAAGGTCACCCAAGTTAACCCATACTAGGATTCCATGTAGGAAAACATGGACATGGAGGAGAAAACAAAGGGTCAAGTTCTGAGGGAGAGTGATAGAAAATATGATTAGGAGAAATTTAACCATAAGAAAATCCCGAACATATGATGTGTGTAAATGGTCTTTGATTACATAATAGGAAACGTAAACCAACAACGTTTTTGTTTTACGTTACTTTTCATAATTTTGAGGAATTCATTTACTACATAGAACAAAAACATAAGAAATATACCTACTTTCATGTAGAGTTTCATCCTTTAATAAGTTTCTACCAAAAATAATCTTTTCTCCAAATGATGAGAATTCAAAAACACTTGGTCTCATCAAAAACAGAAGAATCATCTTCTAGAGTATCTCATAATCCACAAAAGATTAACTATCTATGTAACACCCCAAGATTTTATGAAAAATATACTTTTTAATTTTATTGATGTCTTGTGTTGTACGATACAACAAAGGAGTCTTGCACAACACTCAACCCTAACTTGGCTGCATTACATGCAATCGCGACCTTCCTCGATAGCGTGTGTTGTACGCAATATCGAGTTTCACTAAACAACGATATGCTATTAAAATATTTTTAAAACTAGCCATTATGAATAGTAATAACCACATTTTGAAATTTTGTAAATTTCATCTTTCAAAATGGACTTCATTTTTTGATTCAGAATATCAGAATTAGCCTAGAGTGAAATTTTGGTATTTTTCTGAAAACTTTCAATATTTGATGAATAGTGAAAACACTAGGTTACTATTTAAAAACCGACTTTTTATTTAAATAATTATTTATTTTATTTAAATTTATTTTAGGTCAAAATTGATACATAATACCTATATAAGTTCAATGTAATTAATTGGAGTAAATTTTATAATAATTTTAGATATATAAAAATTTTATTGAACTTTTCACAGTCTTTTACCCACCTCCTAGGAGAATTTGCAAATTTACATAAAACTTAATTTTACCGCTTCTGTTAGTGGAATTACAAAAATCCGAGAGAAATGGTTGATGTCAGTAAGTAAAATGTTGTTCAATGAGATGAAAATAATTTTTCGTGAATAATAACTTTTTACTTTTATTTACCACGGTTAAAAGAAAATAGGGTAATTAAGAGTAAAAATGATATTATTATTATCCTAACACATGACCTAATTCTATTGTATAAGTGTAATTCAACCAAGAACAACCTTAGAAATAAAATATGACCATTTAGGCCCACTTGGATTAGATTAGGACATTTATTATTATTTTATTTAAAGAAGGGTTAAAATAGTTAAAATCAATGTTTAATAAGTAAATAATTTTTAATATAGGGATATACGTGAGATAATTTTGACTATAAATTTTAATTATAAAGCTAAAAGTATTTCATACATAATGGTATTTTATTTGTAATTTTTATACATTAAATAGTTTAATTTATTTATGACACAAAGATGATGCAGTAATTATCTTATAAATAAAATATTGACATAATTGATGTTATAAATACCCAAATAAATGCAATTTGAGACTTTTTATGATTTACAATAATTTTCTAGGTTAATATGACATGTTAGTATTGGTTTAATTAACTCTTTTAGAACAAATAATTCTGTTATGAGTTTCACAAAAATCATTTACTAAATATTGTCAAAATTGACATAAAATAGTTTTTTAAAAACATATTATATTATTAGTTGTTATTTTATTCTTAAAAATCTAATGTTCGTGCCAATTACTTAGATAAGGTGATATATATTAATAATAAACAACTTGGGGTTCGTTTGACTTGTTATAGTATGTTTATTAACCTTATAGTGTAAGAACACAAAAAGACACGGTAAAAGTAAAATTATCTAACTTAAAGATAAATCTAAATGATAAGGTTAAAATAGTAAACTAAACATTCCAAGTTCTATTGGATTAGATTATTTCGATCCATACCCATCTTATCTTTTAAATAACTCATTTTGGAGCTATTAAAAACCGAATATGACTTTATAATAAAATAATAGTTTTAGTTATTCCAAAGGTGCCCCTCTCCTCCCTTATAAAAGGGAACATCCTCCCTCTCTTCCTCACACCACTTTGAGACTTCACGCTCAGTCAAAACCTGCCAAATTCTCTTTTCCGCTTCCCTAGAAACATCCTAGAGGTCCTGGTCATCTTCAAATACCAATTTTGGTGCCCTAAGAGGAGGTCTCAAAGAGGCGCTTCAAAGAAGAGGTAATGTCTGTTACCGATTCTTTCAACTTTATTTCTTCTTACAATTATTCTTTAGTTTTTTCATTATGAAGTAATAACATAATTATAACTCATATAATGATATGTTATTATAAGTATGAAACCACCCTATTTCACCATCTATCCATCCTACGGAAAACGAAATCACCACGCGTGCGTACGTACAGAATACCGTCTCCACGCCGTGGTGAAATCTGTTTTTCCACCAACACCTTACAAGGATGGGTATAATGGTGTAAAAAATAACTATATATGGTTATTATAACATCATACTGATTCTGATATATTATACCATCCACTACAATTCTATTCCATAATAATGGGAACGATATCATCGCTCGTGCGTACGTACGGAATACCGTCTCCACGACGCGATGAGATTCATTCTCAATGATTAACCATTCATAAATGATTTTAAAGTATATATAATAAGTTATCATTAAATATATAAAATAATAATTCTATTTAATTTATTTATATATATATGTATGTCATCTATTTAGTTTCATTCAATTCAATAAGGAAACGAAAACAGCGTTCATGAGTACGTACGGCCTACCGTCTCCATGAACGGTGTATTTCATTCCTTTTATTGATCTATAATATATATATGTATATGATGAATATATATTATATATAAATAATGTTTTACATTATGGAATTATGAAAATCAGGATATAAGTATTAATATCATGAACTACAATTTTAAACACATACGATAAATGAAATGATTTTACCCAAAATGCTGCTTTAACATGGAATTTACAAAAGAAGGGGTAATATAAAGTCATAAATGAAACATATATGATATCATAACAATGAATATGATTCTGTAATAAGTCAATGAAATTATTTAAATCATTATACAGGAGGTTCGGATATGTACGAAGCATATCGGACCTAAGGTAAAAGATAATTTTGCAAATCTCATTTTTATCTGAGATTGCTTATTTGTAAGTATTTACTGGGGTTATTTCAATCGTCCATGTCCATGTTTTATAAAAGTGTTTTCATGTATGTTTAATTTCCTTTTTACCCATTTTGAATTTTACCCCATGGTATGGAAGGAATCTTTCTTTTATTTACCCTACAAGGTACTTTTTGACTTTTCCGACAAAAGTACGAGAAGAATTTTTTTTAACGTATACGGTATGAAAGGATTTTTACGGTTTTATAAAGCCTTATTTTCATGAAGCTTCCTCCAAAATATTTCATGACTATTTTCAACAAAATATCTTTCTTTTAAAATTTCATGACGTTTTGTGAAAAGAAATTGATTTTAAAGAAGAAAGGATATTTTCCTCAAGAATTCATTTCAAGTGTTTTATCAAAACCATTTTTCCATCTAAGATGACATTATTACTTATGTGTATGTTTCAAGTATAAAGTCTCTATGATTTACATGGTTTCACTTTTCTTATTATGAAATTATATCCATTTCTTTTATATGGATTATGTGATCATGGGATTATGTTTATTAAACCTATTTTATTCGTTGGGTTATTATGAATGATGTATTTTTATTTTGTGGCACAAGTAAGAATGATTTCATTATGAGATGGGTGGGACCTATATCTCCCTCTAATGCATTGGCTAAAGATTTATATCTCATGATATAGACATGGCTGGAACGGTAAGTTCATCTGGTTCAGTGTTACAGGACTGAAACGATGAGTGAACTCGATTTAGAAAGGGACTCTGTCCACTAAGATGGTCTTGGAAGAAATGCCTTGGCTACTATGGAAATCATAAAATGTGCTCAATGGTTTCCACAATTACATGATTTATTCACATGATATTTTATCATGATTGATGTTCCCTTATGATATATGCCTTAAGTACTTCCAAGATTCATGTCTTTGCTCAAGATTTTGATGTTTAGATTTTATGTTCATGTTTTTTCATTCAAATGTTTATGGATTGTTTTATCTTCTCTATGTTTACCCTTACTAGGCATTTGAGCTCACCCCTTTAATGTTTTCTTTTCCCCAGGATATAAAGAAAGGATTCAGGTAAGAAAAAAAGGGGAAGATATTTATGCGAGATGTTGAAGATCTTTCACCAAGATTAGAAGATTATATTCCGAGTTTCCAAAGACACTAAACTATTACGGTCCTTGTGTGTCTGTTTTTGTTATGTAATAATTATTCTGCAAAAGTAATGTAATGACCATGTATTTCAAGCTTCGGGTATGTACAATCTATTTCTTCTATCATTAAACAATATCCCAAAAATATAAAGGGTAAGGTAAAACAACTCTTCAAAAAGAAAGAATCCCATAGGAATGGAATCTACTTTTAAATCTTCAAAGTTTCGTGGTACTACCCAAAGTTCATCATAGACCATTCCATAAATAACAGTCCTTAAAATTCCTCAAAATAATCCAAACTAAGATTGAAACCCAAATACCCGAAGGATTTGATAACATAGTCTTCCAAAATAAACTTCATTGTTCATCTCCAAACAACATCAACCACTCCTAACATCTTATAACAAAAGTAGCTAACCTAAACATATTTTACCCAAGATAGGTTAATCATTCCCATAAGTAACCTAAATTACTATATGTCCACCTTAAATTCATCGATTCTTCAAAATATAAGTCAACCTTAATCCTCAATGAAAATACCGTAGTAATCTATTTACCTCGATCATATAGTGTCCCTAAAATAGTGAACATCTTCCAAAATAATAATCATCTTTTAATCCCCTAATCATCTCTGTCATATTAATACGGAAATCATCAAATTTCCTATCACATTGTTTGTTGGGACATGTTCTTCCATTTCCCACCATTAACTAAGAAGAGAAAGTATAATTAGGGGCTTAAATACTTAGACAATAATCATGAAAAGGAACTTAAAGCATATAAGGATAACTTGTAGAAGAAAAGTATACCCTAACTTGTGATCCCCTAGGTTCCCATCTAGGTTGTCCATGATCATATATTCTTATGTGAATCTTTAATTTATTTTATCTTTTTTCCTTTAACAATGGTTCATACTAAGATTATGAATTTACCAAAGCATATCCCCCGGGAGTGTCGTAACCAAGAGTGCAGCAAGGCCCGTTGTCGTGTACCAGTTCCCGTTTGAGTCTAGCTCAAAGTGGTGTTCTTGGGTTTTACTCCTATGTACATCTGTGCCAGAGCCACCTCTACCAGCTCGTATCCATACAGGGATGTATTTTCTTGGCAACCCCTTACTCAATACTCACCAAAATACCAGGAAGATTTCCTATATTTAAACATTTCTATAGGGTTCTTCCTAGATTTTTCATATCCTAATTTCCACAAATAAATAAACCATCCTTTGATACCAAATATAGCATCCCACCTTTTTATCACATTAACTTTCATTACATTTTACAAAATCGGGGATCTTTAATGATTAGTGTCTTGGAAACCAGGAACATAA
The DNA here is from genome assembly GCA_963277665.1 of Viscum album. NCBI lineage: Eukaryota > Viridiplantae > Streptophyta > Magnoliopsida > Santalales > Viscaceae > Viscum > Viscum album. The sequence continues at coordinate 328,005,537 of OY728156.1, forward strand.
AACATGAAAACATAAAACATTCTTCCTAAACACTTGAATGGCTTCTCCTCATGTTCATCCTAGGTTCATTACTACATCTCATAACCTGGGGACAAACATCAAAAGAAAGGGTGAGCAGAAGGCCCAGTAAGGGAAACAAGGGGAAATATTTAACATGTGAACATGGGATACATCAACAATGTCATGAAAAAGAACATTAAGGCATGAGAAAGAAATCCTGAGCCATATCATAATATAAATAACATTTTTTCAAAACTTTAAGATATGGCTACAACATTTAATATTGAAAATCATTTAGTTTCACCAAGGTACATCCCCAAGGTGTCATTAAAAATTACAATGGTTATTCACCAAGGTATCAGTCTAAAAGGTCATCTCTAGAGATTAAGTCTTTACCCAATGCATTGAAGCGCTATCTGGGCGCACCCTTGACATGTCTTTATTATCATGAGAGCCACATATATCATCATAAATAATTTCATAAACAACCCATATAGCATAAAAGAAATGGGTTTCATTTCATAATCATAACATTTTAAAAAACCGCTTTAAAGACATGATCTTTATGTCACTTTAAACCCACGGAAAAGGGAAAGCGGGTTTCATGTATGTAAATCCCTGAATTTAAAATAGAATATTTTGATATATATGTGAATACCCATGTAGAAATAAGATCATTCAGTATTAACTTAATTACATAATATAATTTTGATATAAAGAGGAAGGCATTTTGAGACGAAAATTATGCAGCATAACGGCTATGATACATTGTTTTAGAAAACATTGAAAACAGTGGAGACATGGGTCACCCACTTAAAAATGATACATTAAATGGTAGGGGAACAGAATATAATGTATTTAAGAACATGGTAATGAAATTTGAATGATATAACATATGAAAAAAAGAACTTTAAAGGAAGACAAAATAATAAGATTTCACTTATGAAAATTCTGCAGCCTAACGGCGTCACATAAACTAAAAAAAATTGAATTGATGAGATCAAATAGGGTCTCTAATTATATGAACATAAAATATCAGTATGATAGATATAGAGATAATACCACAACATAATAAAAAGGAACTTTCAAGACTTGACATGGAATTACAAATTTGAAAAAGGAGAAAGGTGAAAGAACCACTAAAAATTCGGCAGCCTAACGACGCCACATAAAACATCAAAACACTAAATTGAAGAGACAAAATGGGGTCTCTCATAATATGATCATAAAATATCAGTATGATAGATATAGAGATCATACCCCAACATAATAAAAAGGAACTTGCAAGACTTGACATGGAATTAGAACTTTGAAAAACGAGAAAGGTTAAAGAACCACTTAAAAATTCGGCAGCCTAACAACGCCACTTAAAACATCAAAATACTGAATTGAAGAGATCAAATGGGGTCTCTCATCATATGATCATAAAATATCAGTATGATACATATAGTGATCATACCCCAACAAAATAAAAAGTAACTTGAGAGACTTTACATGAAAATATATCTTTAAAAATGAGAAGGGAGAAAGAATCTGTTACAAAAATTTCGGCAGCCTAACAGCGCCACTTAAAACATCATAAAATGAAATAATGAGAGTAAGAGGGGATATCAAATTATATGAAAATGAAAAGGTCATTAAGAGAAATATAAAGGAACTTCCTTTAACATAAGAACATGGAGCATAAATTAAATGACATAAAAGAGATTACTTGAAAAGAAAGAGAGAGGTCGGATCCCTTACCTTAAAACGTAACTCTTAAAACTCGAAGGTTGGGACCTTGAGGGATTGGGGGAACCTTGGGAGGACTCCTTTGGAGGTAATGAGACCATAACTTCTTTGGGGGAGAGCGGGGAGTAGAAAAGGATGAGAGGATGGCTTGGTATTTATATGGAAAGTGAGGGGACAAGGCATTAATGGCCAAGGGACACCTCACAAGTGGTTTTCTGAAAAGCATGGGATCTCCCATTTAGTTAGGCCACATGGGGCCCCCATACAATAATTCATCACCTTTGGTCGGCCAACCCATATAATATCTCATGACATCATCATGACATAGTTATGATGTCATTAAACATACTCAAACCCTAAAACTGTATTTTTACTATTCACTGAAAATTCAACTTTCTCAGAAAAATCCCAAAATTTCATCATAACCAAATATCAATGGTCTGATTTCAAAAATTAACTCCATTTTATAAAAATAATTTTCTAAATATTTTTAATTTATTTTTTTAAGTAAATACACTATTCACCAAAAATTCATTTTTTTAGAAAAATCCCCAAAATTTACCTTAACATAATATTGATGCTTGGAGTTCAAAAATGAAATCCATTTTATAAAAATAATTTTCTAAATATTTTTAATTTAATTTTAAATTAAAAAACAATATTCACCTGCAAAAACAAATACTTGAATAATAATTTATGAAACCGTTATTTAACCATTTTGTTGAATCACATTACTTAATCAAGGTGCCTAGATTATATTAATACTTTATTTAAGTGAGATTACTAATCCATTTGGTCACATTACTAATCCTAAGCACAAAATCACTATTCACAATTTACTATTCATCAAAAATTATGTTGATCTTATTGGACACTAAATTTCGTACTGAACATAATTGTAGAAGACCATTTTTTGAAAATCATTACACATTTTTAATTATTTAAGGTTTACATAAACATTTTTTAAAATAACATTTCTCCAAAATTCACCAAATATATGCATACTATAATTATTCTGGACATTTGAAAAGTCATAAACATCATCATAAGAAGAAATCCCAATTTTTATTTAAAACAAATGATTACACAAGGCAGTTACGGTCCCCTTACATAGCCCCTTATCACACCAGCATAGGACCTAAGTGTACGGTGTGCTAAGGTGAGAGAATCCGAGGGAGGCTTGGCCAACATCGTACAAGTAGTAATCTACTATATCTACTAATTATGGCATTCCAACATACACTTGTCAACCTCCGGTTCTTCCATGTAATTAATCCCTTACGTGTCACATTAGCAGAGCTCCACGCCTCCACTCCCCTATAACTCTCCAATTTTCATCTCGTCCACACCCCGCAATTCAGAAATTTTCATCTGCCTCCCACTACCGCTCCCGACTGAAACCTCGCGCATGTTGACCTCTCGATCCCCCGAACACTGCCTCTTTTGTTGCCAAATCCTGTTCTTTAAGCTGTCCTTCACCGACCACCATGTCCCGATTTCAACTACACTCTCCCTGTTTTTGGATTTTCCATGTTCAGCTCGGGGTATGTTTATTCATGACCCAGGGTTTTGGTTGACTCCCCACGCGGCCTTCATCTACCTCCCGGAAAACATGAATACTGTTGTTCTCACACTTCTTTCGTTTTTGGATTTTCTAGGTTCGGGTTAGGGTAAGTTTATTCATGACCAAGGGTTCCAGTTGACTCCCCACGTGGCCTGCATTTACTTCCCGGATATCTTGAAGACCGTCATTCTCACCAATCGTCTTCCTCTTTGCACCGGCTGCAGTATACTCCTCCATCTTCCTTGAAGGCGCACTCGTATTTTCAACCTTCAAAATTTACTCGCAGAACCCTTTGAACCAAAAAGTGAAACCTCAAGGTAATCGTCCAAAAACCTCCACTGCTTCATTTAAGTTTGATTTATATCCATTATATCTGATTGTAATCGCTCGGTTGTAGCATACACATCCATCTTCCTTGGAGCACTTGGATTTCCAACTTTCCTAATTTACTCGCGGAACCCTTTGAACCAAACAGTGCAACCTCTAGGTAATCATCCAAAAACCTCCACTGATTCATTTAAGTTTGATTTATTTCCATAATATCTGATTTTAATCGCTCCATTTATATATAGCCTACACCCCCTTTAGTTTTTAATCTCTATATGATATTCCAGGAATTTTTTGGATTCCAATTTCAACGCTACTGTCATTCTGATCTCCATAGCCTTCAAAAAACTCTAATTACCACCCGCATCATCTTTTCACTTCAGGTAATAACATATATTTGTGATGGAAAAAATAAATCCTTGCATATGTTGTCTATGGAATGAATATTTCCATTCTCCAATTCTTTAATGCACTATCTTGATGTGGTTTTGAAATTTTAGGCAGACTACATACATTAAGTATAAAACCAGTTAAGTAAAATTCTGAATAAGATTTCACTCCATTTTTTTAATTTTAGTACGTGGTAACATATTTTTGAATGTTTTGGATACATTTCAACAAAACATTTGGGATTCAATTTTTTAATTTTTGAATGTTTTGGGTGCTATAATGTTATTGTACTTATTTATTGTTTGATGCTCTTAATTTTTTTGTACATATTTATGGTTATAAAACGGTTATGGATCATTGATTTCATGAGTACACTTTTAATACATTCCTTCCAATCAACATTAATTCCTAGGATCACCAATTTTTTTAGGTTTTAACCTCCTCCACATCACCTCTCAGGTGTTGTGATATTGATAGTTTTTGAATTCTTTGACTAACATTCAGTAAATATTATTATTCTAGATAACACATTATTTTATCCATGTAGTATCATCATATATTTCATCATAACTTCTCTTACGGTACTCATAAATCCCATACATTTATTATTCTATATTATTTTTCTATCACAAAATATACATTATTTCAGCATACATGCAATAAGAATAATATGTTCAGTTTTCTATTCATTACCTACAATTTAATTTCTCTTAATTTAGTTATGTTTCATATATGTTTTTTAGTGCAAACAATATTAGATATTTCACACACTACTGCTATTAATTATACTATTAATGGTTCGTTCATTCTCTTCAATGCATTCAACTCAATTGCATGTTATTCTCTAAATTAACTTTTCACAGTTGGTATGAATTTATTTTCCATTGTGTTCATTTTTCATGTTGGGTTTTCTACATTATATAATCTACTAACTTGGTTAGAAAAACAAATTTCGATTCACGTGCTCAATAATGAAGATCACCCATCAAACCAAAGCAGTGGTGAATATATTCATAAAATAAGGAAATTTTTTATTTTTTTAATGTTTGCACTTAAGTTTCTTTGCATATTCTACATGTACTTTTTATTTATATGGGTTTGAAGTATAATTGAATTGTGATGTCAATTATCACAATAAAACAAGAAGAAATCTATTTTCAAATATATATTTTAATTCAATTTAATGTTTTTAGGTCTTCTAAAGTGGTTGAGAGCTCAATGTTGGAGGTTTTTGGAATGGGTGAATGTATCCAATCACGGAAAACAAATCTTACAGCCCATCTTCTTACCCATTACCTGTCTATATTTAGGTGAGATATAAAACCAACAACTGAATACTCTTAAGCTGCTTCAGAGGATCAGTTCAGGTTTTTATGAATGCTGAATATTCAGTTTCATTTTTATATTTATTATCATTAGTTAAAAATAAAATGAATTAGTTTTTCATTATTACCTATGATGTATACTCAAAATTAGATCTTATTAAATGAATATATGAATAATGATTGGAAGTAAGTATTTGTTTATAATTAATATTTCTTTTAGATGTTCCCTCCTTGAAAATAAATGATTTTATATTGTTATTGTTTAATATATAGAGGTTCTTCCAGTTGAAAAAAAATTGGCAGTTAAAACCCTAGGCTTATGGGTTCTTCTTCAATTCATATTAATAGTGGATGGATATGTGCTTACATTCATCTTCTGCTACATTGTGACTCTCACTTTTTTCAAACATATCTCTATATTTTCTAATTTATGAAATTGGATTTCATGAGGGCTTGATATGTGTTGATGTTTATGAACTGTCACAACATTTGGAAAGCCTCTGGCTGTCATTCATGATGAAATCATGGAACAGGGTGTACTTTCTAGAGGTATTCACTCTTATAAATATTAGAAAAATCTCATATGTCATGCATAAATTTTTATTCTCAGATTTCATTAGTATTTATTCTAATTATAGTACATTACATTTATAATTTTTTCAAATGTTATGTAAAAATATTGTTTAATTTGTTAAAAGATCATGAAGTTGATGATTGACAACCCTCAATCTCACCCTAGTGGTGGGGGTTTTGTAGTCTCCCTGAAACTCTAGCTATTCATCCATGGATGTGACTCTGAATGTCCCGTCGAACCGTGCTAGTGTCTATCAGACCATGTCCATCCTTCTAGGATGGAGTTGATCTCCTTGTTCCCATGTAGGAGGGGTGTCTTGCTGGAGGTCACCGCCTCCGATTCTACAGCAGGGGCCACAATGTAGATTGTATTTCAATATTCTTCATGAAAGTGTTGTTTTCATCGACTAATGGTTCTCTAAAAATCTAGGGTGTCGACGTCTCTCAATCAAAATGTGAGGAGCTCTACATTAGCTTACGGCTCGGCTAGGTAACCCATTTTTGGGCTCCCTCTTCTTCCTTAACTACCATAAACATTTTTAATGTCTGGTTTCATCCTATATACCATGGGACAAGGTGAATTAACACTATATTATGTTGGAATACACCATCATGGAAGGTAAAATTTGAATATAATTTATAAAACTATAGCTTCTGTTACATCACACACCCTTCATTTCAAAATTAAGTGCTTGTGTGAAAACATTTCATAATATTTTGTTAGTTACAAGACTATCTCTAATATTTTGAAATTAACATTTACATTATTCTGGTTTCAATGTTCTTTAATATTAATATCTTATTATATATGGGATATGTATCACCTAGATAGTAAATTCAATGGTTGGATTCTACAATCCCCACACCGATGGAATGGAATTCATGGAGGAGCTTGAGGTTGACATCTATTACTGGCGTGTTCTTCGTCCCATGAATGAATGGGTGAGGATATGCTGCTAGGAATTTCATCCCCTCAAGTTGATCTTCCAGGTCATGTGACTTCTGGTGCGGCCAATGGTTAAGATTCAGAATGCCCCTTGAGTATTCATTCCTATAAGATCTCAGGAAGGGACATACCTTCATGCTGCCAAGAAGGTAAATATCTGGATAATATGTACCTTAGATACAACAATTTATTAGGTCATTTGGTTTACTCCAATAATCATCCATACAGGAATCAACTGCACGTTTCTCATATTTATTTTTACCACCACTTTTCATTATTTAATTTCTCTAATTTTTATTTCAACAAGCAGAACTATCTTATTACATCTTTTCATGAAGGTTTTTATAGGTTTTTGAGGCATATTCTTGTTGTATCAATTCTTACTACCTCTAACTATGTTCAACTTCATTACTGTCATCTAGCCTCTTTTCATGCATGTATAGGTGACAGGGATGTTGGCATTTAGATGTTCATGGATAAGAATGATCTGAAGAAAGAACAAGACTGGCCAAGGTTGCCTTCAGTAATATTTGGAGGTCAGAAAGGATAACATTTCTCTTGAACTGTTAGCATGCATCTCAGAATGAAACCCATGATCAAGGACATGTCTTTTTTTTAACATCCAAAGATGGAAAAAGGATGCAGGAAATAAAAAACCATTTCAGATAGTTTCTAATTTTTTGTTTAATTAGCTCTGGTTTTATTGACTGATAAATTCTTATTTTATAATCATATATCCATGTATAACCAGTGTTTTATACATTTTTCTCTAATATTCAACTATAGTATAATATAAAATATATGTTTAACATTATGAAAAATCAAAAATATTGATGAAGTTATATAATTTGTATAAAAATTAAGCATGTTTCAAGTGTTCTAATCCTATTGAAAGAGAATTTATTTTTTCTTATTGTGTGTGGGTGGGAGTTTATTAATTTGGTATCTTGCCCATGTCTCATCTCAACTTTGAGAAATTGGATAAAAAAACTCGATAAACAGGGGTAGTCCGCTACCAATGGGACCCTACACTTGAAAATAATTAATTTGATTGTGCGTGATGTTTGGTCCATTTCGTGAACAATGAGGGTGGTCTTGGTTATGTTCTGGAGTTGGGATATGGCATTTTCGTGATTTTTTGTACATTTTTTAATGGTCACCGCCTTCATGATTTTTTGGTTTCCTTATAACAATCTAACCATTTTCTGTTGATCCACAGAATCACTCCTGGGTGATCACGGTCCACACATAGGTCCTTGACATGTGGCCTGGGACAATGGTGATTGAGTCATTTGTGGTGGACATGCAAGCTAGGAACACCAAGGATGAGACGAGATACTTCGTGGAGTCACAGATCAAGTGGAACCTCAAGTCACTCATGGTTGTTTCAGAGAATTTGTCTTTACATAACCTCAATAAGCCCATTATAGAATCGATTCAGGCTACTAAAGAGGATGAAGGGCTATTTTATGGTATCAGTTGGCAGGATTGGATGGTATAATAACTTTTTCATTGATTTTAGGTTTTTTTTGGCATGTTTTTTGTAGTTATGGATGAATATAGTGCTGATTCTGGATATTATTTATTGGTAGTGCATGAAATTCAATACAGGACACTATTGTTTGGATCTGACATTCACATCATTTTCATCTAAATTAATATGCATGTCCAGTTAATTCCATCTAGCTTCTGCAGCTATGACAACATTCTATGATGATGTGATATATATGGAATTAAAAAATGCATATCAATGGAAACCCATTCATGGATGTATACAAGAAATAATGTCTCTTATGCTTATAATTAATAATGTGTATCAAAACCAGTTAATCTTTGGTTATACTGTGTCTCAAATATGAAATCAATGTGAAAAAATTCACACAAATAACAGTATAAAATCCTTAAAAAATTATAATTATCTATTATGTAATCTAAAATCTATGTCCATAATTTTTCTACAACATGATCTGTTTCTAAAATCTGGAATCTCAGCGTGTTAATAGTGTGACCATTGATTTGGAATATTTTTAGGTATTTTTTATAAAAAATATTTTAGATCATTATAATTTAGGTTTTTTGTTAAACATATTTATAATAAAATTAATGGTATAATAGATTTTATTTATTATTTCTCTTTGATCTCAACTTCTATAAATATTAATCTCTTTTTAAAATTAAACCAGAAATCAAATACACCATGCAATAGCACGAGCGAGTACTAGTTTCTATCAGTTTGAACATCTTGCGAAGTCGATTCCGTTCTAGCTTCACACGATGAATTTCGAATTGGGTTTGGTCCAGAGCAAAGCCCAGTGGTGCTACCTCCTTCCCTAGTTCTGTTAGATGGGCTTCGATTGGTCCAATACTACTGGGTGAGGCCATCGAATCTTCTTTCTATAATAATTAACCAATATTACTTGTATTGAGAGACAATAATCAAAATGTTTAGTTTCCAGCGGTCATATTGACCAATGGTCATATAACTGTCAAAACCCAACGGTCTCATTTTAATTATACTCATGTTATCAAATGAAACATTTTTGTTGAGTATTAATATAAAATAAAATAACACATAAAATTAGGAACCATGATTTCTTCAAAATTTCAGGTCATTACCGTATTCCACTACATAATAAAGTACCTGAAAACTATATAGTTTGTAGGATATAGGTAGTGGAATCATCACACACAATGGATGTTTATGTTTATTAATTGAATGGTGTAGTTATTTACTCCCCCACAAATAAATATTGCCTATGAACAAGATAGATAAATGGATGAGGAGACATCATCAGATTCTCATAAATTAAACAATTTCATTTTCGGTATTGAGGTGGTGATCTCTACCCCCCAAAATGATTAACCCCTTCTGTGAAGAATTCCCACACGAACTATGTCATTTTCCATCCCTGCATTATTTGTGGGATTTTGCAAAAAAAAGGCTTGAGGTCCACCATGGACAAATGAATATACTAGTATATAGTTCCTACATTCCGCTCTAGAAGACCCCGAGGGAGAAAAAAGGGACTGCCTTTTGGTAGAATAGGATAACAAACACTTGGGAGGAAAATCAAGAGCCAGAGCAAGTAAATGTGAAAAACAAAGCCCTTCGATGACTCCCAATACGTAAAACCCACTGCATTGCATAAAATATGATTAAATAAATCATCTGGCAATCATAGAACCCAAAACCATTTCTAGATAGAATTCTCATGAGGTGTAGGACCAATGGAACCATTGAAAATAGGAATCCCTCATAGAAATGCGCTATACGTTTTTCTTCCCTCTAGATCCTGTAACAAAATTCTACGCAGAATAGGGAATCCTTCTGTGTTCTTCCCTTTTGCTCCCATCACTCCCTTACAGGGTAATAATTCATATGTGATTTCCACTACAAACAATTCTACCAACATCTATACTATCCCCACTTCGAACGATACTAGACCATCATGATATGATCATTGGGAAAATTAGCGTGCCTTTTTGAGTTTACATACCCTTGGTAATTAGAGTCATTTGTGTGAACCCAAAAATTGGATGGATCCTCAAAATAACCTTGATTAACATTACCATGGTAATGAGGGTCACTTCCGTAGGGTTCTCAGGTGAACCTCCATGTTCTCGGTATTTATATGAACCATTTTGCATTCCCATTGATGATGTCAAGTCTTGAACCATTATATATTTCCCTGAACTGATTTCAAGGAACTCCTCCTTAGGTAAGCCCCTAGACTTTCTTGTGGGAGGTACACTTTTTCTACTCTTAAGAGTCTCATAGGATGTATCTAGATAGATTACCAGATGTTACTATCCATTATGTGAAAACGTAAGATGCTTTGGGTGCAATTGAAGCCCATATCCCCCCCTAGTGCTCCAGTACCATCCATCAATGGGCGAATAAGGACGGGAGATCTTTAGATCAACTTCCACATCCTGCTTCTCAAATAGATTATGAATCACATGGTATTAGAGGTTGTTTTATATCACTATATATGTGTTATCCTAGTTCATATATTAGATATTTTCCATACATAATCCCTAATCAACTTCAAATCATATCCTGGGTAGCTTCCATGTGTATGCTCCGACCTAAAATCGGCCTCCTCCAAGGTATATGCCCTAATCTTATTGTTATATGTGGTCATTGATTCCCATCTAACTAGGATATGTATACAGACACCCTAAAGACCAATCTTGAAACCCAAATAACCCTAATGTTCTCCGGGACAAATTCCATGTTGGGTCATATCCACCTTTGAAACAACATCTCTCCCAGTCACCTCAGGCCGCTTTGGCATAGGTCCCACATTGTTATTCATCGGGAAACCATTCACTTTATCTTACTTTTCAAATTCAATTATACTGCATGGATGGGTGCTTATCATATGAAATTAAAAGGTGATGTGTCTAGTTATGTGGCACCAAACTTCATGGGTTCGGATTCCTCTGATGAGGATATCTATGAATCCCATTTTGTGGGTTTGATTCTTACATAAAAACAACTCGCATCACCTTGGATGATGATAAACTATAGAGAGCCCCACTATATAGATCAAAATCATAATTATTACAATATACAACCAAGGAATCTTTGATCTATCCAAACAAGGATAACATTGATGGAGAACATCAGATACATACATATACCTCTATTTATAGAGATCCTCACATACATAAAAGTGATTCTGAAGCTACGCATAGTTATAACAGATCATTCTTCACCGTAATCTGTAATATAAACACTTTATAATCAACCATGAAATCATTAAAATGATTTAAATATATAAGAGAGTACCAAAATAGTAAATAGTTCCCCCAATTATGGGGAGATGAGTCTGACTTCACAACCTCTCGACCAATGTGAGTTCGTAAGTGCTGCTGGAAAAATCACCCAATGAACACCTGCCTTTGGAAAAAAGGTTCGTGAATTATGGATGTGAGAGATGTTGTGATATTCTACCTCCACAAATAAATCTTTTATAACCCACTCAATGTTTTTATACTTTATATCTGTGATTTCATACCATTTACCACCATAAGTCAATTCTATCATGCGTTTAACGATGTTTTTTAGAAAAAATGGGAACCCAGGTGTGAATTAATTAAATACCACACCACCTTAACAAGATAAAAATCATATATTTCTCTGTCCCCAACATACCATTTTATTCCTATACTAGTCAGGTCTTTGAGGGAAAAATGGTGAACCCGATATGATTCATTAACCATGGTTGCAGTTTTAACCCACTTCATGTCCATTTCATATCCAAAATGGAAGAGGGACAAGCAATATCATCAATTGTAAATTTGATCATTACATGAAACATTGAAAATGTTTTTTTGCTATACCTATAACATATATTGGAGGTAATATTTAAAAATTACTTTAATTTAATGAAATATCAAAAATTTTCGCAGACATACGCATCAGCAACGACACCAGTCAGGTCCTCTAGAGTGAAGAGGAATCCATCGCCCACCTAGCATCTTCAATGCTGGGTCTCGAATGAACTCATTTGAGAGTACCACCAAAAGGGTACTCCCCCTAACCTAGAGATAGATTATCAATATATTCTAACAAGGATTCCTTACTATCCATCCATCCTCTGATTGTTGGTGGACCAGAATCGGGCAGATCCACAAGCCCTCGTAATCCGTTTTGGGAACCTGCCCCCAAATCACAGTATTGAGTACCTCATTTCTCATAGAGAAGTTGATGAAATCATCAAAAATGATTTCATCCACAAAACACAGCAATCTCACCCAAGGGCCTCTATCGTATGTCGTCATAGCCAGTGTCGTGCATCCAAACATCCTCGTTATGAAGAGGATAATTTATTCTAGGTCCTAGCTAAGTTCAAACCGGCCCATGTCCCTAGGATGTCCCACAGAGGGTGACGATCATGTAATCCGAAAAATGTTATCATCTTATTTTCTATTTTTTGAATAATACACTCAAAATATGGTGAGAACCAAATATGCCTAGTAATATATCACTATAAAGGAACCTGAGGCCTACTAAGTAAATTCAGCAGCACAGGAGAAGATGAAAATAAATTCGTTCAAATTTGACATCCACTACTAAAATATTGTGGTATGTGTGTATGCGAAAATCATTTCTACTTCATTCAAGGCCCACCATGCATAGAGTGATGAGCACTATAAGAATTTGTATATCACATTCAATGCGCATGAAGCCAATCAATCAAATATGATGATAATAAATGAGATGATAAAAATTAATACTCACAAATATGAGTCCCAATAGTGAAATATGGGGGTAAAAACTACAATTAGATTCAAATTCTTGCAGATTCATATCATGTTCACTATAAAATTACAACAAAAAAAGTAACAGATGAAAATACCTTCACACTAATACAACAAAAATAAATCAATTACTCTGGAAACTGGAGAAATAAAATGGTGTGTCCTTTCTATAATGTAAGGGAAGGCTCATTCCTCTAACCTAACTAATTATTACTTCCATTATCCAATAGTAAGAAAAGTAATACTAGAGTAGGGATATATTCCTTCTATGACATTATAATGAGAATATATTCTAGTTCCTTCCAATGATGTCTCTCAACACATCAGAGAAATGATGGAGCAATAGAGGACAATTCCGAACCACATCTTGATGACATATAGAGATGTAATCATGTCTGTGAAACTAGAATGAATTCACACCCACAACTCTATATCCCCATGTGGGGTGACTCATCCACAAACTATGGTGGTCACCCCAGAGAAGACATTCATCTATACTCCCATCAAGGAGGGTATTCTAAAATATTATGTGACAAATGGACAAATAGATCAGGAAAAAATTATTGTTCCAATAAGGGGTACACCATTCCACCATGGTGTATTCACCATGGAAGGAAAATAGAAATTCTAGAACTCATATGTCTCATTGTCATATCCGGGTAGCACCACAAGGTCCACTCGAGCATGCACTCAAATATGAAGGTCATTACCTATAGAAAAAATGACCATTCTTCTTCCAGAGAGAAACATTAAATCCATCGTACCAAATAAAACAATAAAATGATGATAAAATTTATGAACCTTCTCATCTATAAGTTTTATTTCTTGATTCCATCAAACACTTATATTTGGGGGATCAGGATCATGCTAGTTCGTTATGAAATTATAGAAGTAGGAGTAACATTTCGAAAATTCCTCCCTGTAACATTATTACTACCAGCTATAGAGGTCCTCAATAGAGAATCATACATGATGTTTCTTTTTTTGGATGTCAAAGGATCAATCTTGAGAATGTATCTCATAATGAGCATCAAGAAAACTCACCTTATGTTGTGAAGATCATATATCAAGAAGTTTTTCATCTCTATACCATTCTCCCTAATGGTCATCCCTATGGTATATGCTATAAAATTATCCCTGCAGTCGTACATCATGTTTTATGGTAGTCCTTTCCAATATGGCAGTCATTAGAAAGGTCCCCCTCGTAGTGATATCAAACAACAAGAAGTACCTCCCTATAGTTTTGTTTTCCCTGATAGTCCTCCTTGGGGTATATGCTACAAAAAGTTTCCTTGTAGTGGTAAATTAGTCTATGATAGTAGTCCTCACAATGATGGAATTATCTCTAATGTTCCTCCCCTAAATGATGACAAACTACAAGAAGTTCTTTCCGTTTTCACATCAAGTGAAAGAAACTCATCATATTATAAGGATCGTAAAGAGATGTGGTGAGAAATGCTAGATTCCCTTTAAAAAAATTAGCATCATTTCATTACCATGGAACAACCAAAGGTAATTATCATCCTTTTAGCCACCCCCAGACTATTCACATATCAACCAGTCTCACACTAGCACCACTACATGCAATCATATTTTCACAGGGAGCTCAATATCGGGGGATCAACACAATTAGTCTATGAAGGAAGAGAAAAATTATATATTTTTTCTGAGAAGAAAATTTAATGGGGATGATATAATAGTTATGATTTGGATCTCATCTACTTCTCAGTTCGATATTTCAAGGGTGTATTCAAAGGACTACATTTATAACATTTTCCAAAATATTGGGAAAATGCTCCAACACCTGAAAAAAAGATTCATTCTATTTAGTGGGTATATAAACCATGTTATAATATTTGTAGATTTTTGTGGTCAAATCGATATAAAATCCTTTCCATCTTCATGGAGACCATAATTAGAGAGGTGTAAAAATAACACTGTATAACCTTAATTAATGTTTTACATATGTTTAATCATCTAATCGTCAAATCCATGTATAGTGGTCATGTCCAATTATGGGGAGAGAATGGTGATTTTCATTTTACCCCAAACCATGTTTGATAGATCCCATTAAAAATGGAATCCTATAACAACATTATCCCAAGGAGTAAATCAAATGATATCCCTACATAGTAAAGTAATTTTACCCAATATTAATTAACCCTGAATGAGTCTAAAAATAGTTAGGAATGATGGGATAAATCCATTGAAAAACTCTTGAACCAGGAAAATGTAATTTTTCAACAAGCTTCTTGCTTAATAAAAATCAATCACCAAGAATTTATAATGTCCCCAGTAATAAATAATTCACATGCAATAATAAAACCATATCCAACTCACACTTGAACAAGAATTCCTGAGATCATGAAACCTACAATAACAGAAAAAAATGTTGCAGTGTGGGATCAACCCCATCCCACAGGCCTGGGAGAATTTTTAAGACAAAATCCCCCCTATGAATGAAAAATCGGGATGCATATAATCAGGATCTATAGATGTTATCTCCGAGTTACTCTTCACCAATAATCCTCGATAGGATCCTATAAGGGGTGTGAGAGGTCCATGAAAGGATGCATAAAATCCTCCTATCATCCAATAGCTGGTATGATTCCTACAATGCACTATCTATTAGAGAAAATTTTAAATATCAACCATATATATGAAACCATATATAATGAAAATCTAATAAATCATGGATTTTATATTTCCAGCTAATATTTTATCTATGTTGAGAATGGAGGTGTGTATACCATTAACTAGAGGGCCATCCTAAATTTGTGGGTTCCCCTCATCAATCCCCCACCACCCCCTCAGTAAATCCCTAACAAAGAGAATATTAGATTCAAGGTTGTGTATGACTCACCACGTCCTCCGGAAAAGGAATATAACCTTATTATTGTAGAAATATTCTCATAGAAATGGGACAAAATAAATGTGTTGAAAATAATTATAACACCCCAAGCATCCACAAAATGTTTCTTTCTTTTTAAATTATTTAATAGCTTGTATTACACGCAACATCGAGTTTGAGCACAGAACAACTAACCCTTTAAAATAAAAGAGGTTATTAATAGTATTATGATTGTTTTTAAATTTTTTATAATTTTGATATTCATCTCATGTGTTTCTTTGACATGATTTAAGAACAAATTCAATTTTTCAAATAAAATTATTATTTTTCAAACAAAATAGTTTGACCAACTTTTAATGGAGAACCCTTTGTAAATCAAATATTTGAGATTCTTATGTATTAATTTAAAAAAATAGACTTCTTCTTTAAAATTGGGACATAAAAAATTATCTGGACATATCATTGGTGTTTCTTTGTCAACATTTATATTTTAATTAATAGTGAAAATGCTGCATTTTTATTGAAAACTTCTTTTTCATGTAATTTATTTATATTGTGAGATTATCCATTAAATTGGATTTAATATATAATTAGGTTATATTTTTTAATATAATATAATTTATTTAATTATAATTATTTTCACATTAAAATTTGATATAATCTCATGCCAATCATTTGATGGTTTTTACATTTGGAAAACCGGTTTTCTCGTTTTGTTAATGAGGATAAATAATAAATTAATTAATGAAATGTATTTCTATTAAATTTTCAAAAATGGATTCCATATTTTGAATAATTGGGTTCAAATAATGTAAATTGGTTACATTTATTTTTTTGGTATATTATGAATAGTAACTTTAGTAATTTTTTATTATCGCGACTAAGGGTAAATCATGTAATTAAAGGTAAAATATATATTTTATAAAATTAACCTAACACCTATAAATATCCTATTGGATGACTAAATGCTTCCCTTATCACCTATTTTTAGAAATGTAATCATTTAATGGACCCTTTTTGTGAATATGAAATGAATATTATTAAAATTAATGAATTTTACAGAATGTCACACTCTCATTTCTTATAATTATAATATTTTCAATATAGAGATATAAAGGATATAACCATGAATATAAATAGTATATGGAAAGATAATAGAATTACCTACCTCATATAAATTTACTTATAATTTTTAGATATTATATAATAACCCGTAATGATGATACAATAGTTAAGTTGAAATTATTTTATTAATAAAAATATCAAATAAATTATATTAAAAAATTTAATATAACTATAATTTGATTTATTTAATGAAATTAATTAGTTTTAACTAAAATAAATATGTTAGTCACATATTGGAAGTATTTTTTCGATGTTATCATGTTTGTTTTAGTTTATTAAAAAATGAAAATATTGAATAGTTTCAAAATTGACATAAATGATACTTTAAAAAAAATTATTTTATTACATGTTATAAAATTAATAAAAAATATAAATTTGGGACAACTAACGTTTATAGTGTTAAATATATCATAAAATATCTAATCAGGTTCATTTTATCATTTTATATTTAATATATTAACCCTATAGTGTAAAAATACAAGTTAGCACGATAATGGTTAAATTATTTATCAAATGGTTATTTCAAACATATATGATTAATTTTATAACCGAAACATGTCTAAAATTCATTGTTTTATGAGATTTAGATCCATCCTAATCTTATACACCAAATAGATTACTTGTTAAATCTTTTAAATTGAAAATCAATTTATAATAAATTAATATTTCATTATATTCCAAAACTGCCCCTCACCTAACTTATAAAAGGGAACTTCTCCTTGTCTTTAATTCACACCTCTAAAGCCCTTTTTCTCACGAAAACCCAACCACTTGTCTAAAACAACCTTTCTATATACATATTAGAGGCCATAATTTGGGAATAAATCCATCCTAAAGTGTCAATTTGTGTAAATCTAAATAAGATACCTGAAAAAGAGGTCATGGTTTTATCACATCTTTCAAAGTTATTTTCTTTTTATACTTCCTCATTCTATGTTATTTCCATAAAAAAGTTACAAATAAAATATCATCCATATACTGATATGTTATTATAATCATGGGACAATCATATTACTCATTTTTTCAATCATGTAAATAACAATATCATCATGTGTGTGTACATATGGCTTATCGTCTCCACAATGTGGTGTAATGTGTTATTCAACACTATATTATTTGGATCGGATATAATGATGAGTATAATGGATACAAATAAGGAATATAACATCATAATTATTCTTTAAAATTAATATACCATCCAATTCTATACTATTTAACCATCAATGGAAATATTTTGTCACTCGTGTATATGTATGGCCAACCCTCACCACAACTCGGTGAGATTCAGTAGTCATATTAACCATTGAAGAATGATTATAAAATTTATATGATATGTAAAAACCATCATTATTAATTTCATGTCATTTTTTATATGAATAATATAAATCTTATGGATAAAAAATATGACTTACATGAAAAAACATGAATCGGAAAACAAAGCATTTAACAACCAAAACAATGCTAATACTGAAATATTATTTACAAAATGATAGAAAAGGATCATATATGATATCATAAATATGGATATGGTCTTATTATATTTTAATAACATGATTTAAACATTATTTATAAGGTTTAAACATCCGATACAAAATGAAATTAAAAGGTAATGGTTAATTAAACAATCACACTGTTATTATAGATTGTTTATATGTAAGTATCTATAGGGACCCCATTATTATCCATGTCTATATTTCATAAATTATAATTCAAAATATTATCAACAATTGTTTAATGTAATTTTTACCAATTTTTTCCTTTTTATATTTTTATTGAATCGAATCATTCCATTAGTTTCCAAAAGAGCTACTTTGTAAACTTTTCTACAAATTAAGGAAAGAATATTTTCTTAACATATACGATGTGAGAGGCCCTTTTCTACTGTTATGATGCCTTACCATTTTGATCCATCAATTACAAGGATACGAGGTTATATTCTGAAGAAATTTTCTTCTTTATAATTTTTTTTATTTTAAATTATTTCAATGTTAAAAATGGATATTTCTCACAAATAGTTGTAATGAATTTTCAATATTAATTTCATCTATTTCAATATCCTTTATTGGATTTTCTACTTAATTATGGATTTTTTTTGACAATAAAATAATACATATTGCGTTGAATGGTTTACGATATATTTGATGGTGGATGTGTGTAGAGACCCGTATCTTGACGTACATTGACATTACATTACATTTGCGGAATACTTAGTACATAACAAAAACACACACACAAGGACCGTAATAGTTTAGTGTCTTTGGAAACTCGGAATATAATCTTCTAATCGGGGTGAAAGATCTTCAATGTCTCCCATAAAGATCTTCCTTTTTTTACCTAAAACTTTTCTTTATATCCTGGGGAAAAGAAAACATAAAAGGGTGAGCTCAAATGATCAGTAAGGGTAAACAAAAGAAATATCAATCACACCATATTCATAAGAACATAACATTTTGGAAATCTTAACCTACAAAAGAGATCATAATTTCATAACATGGAAGAAGTCATGGCAGTGAAATGTAATCACAATAATCATAACTTAAAACATGAAACTTTGTGTCATACACACATAATCATAGAGAATCATTTCTTGTTAGTCAAGACTCATTGCCAAGACTATCTTAGTGGACAAAGTCCCTTTCTGAACCGAGTCACCCTCGTTTCAGTCCTGTTTCACTGAACCGGTATAACCTACCGTTCCAGCCATGTCTATCTCATGAGATATAAAATCTTTACCCAATGCATTGGAGGGAGATATAGGTCCCACCCATCTCATAATGATACCATTCTTATGTGTGCCACAAAATCATAAACCATACATCATTACATAACCCATGTAATAAAAATGGAATTCTTAAATATCATGACATCATAAAACAATTCATATACGATAAAGGAATTCATAAAAATATTTCCATCACAACATAATCAAATCAATGTAATAATAGGGATAAAAACAGAACACTTTATTATCTTAGATGGAAAATAATTTTGATAAAACACTTGAACTTCTTTCTTGAGGAAAATATCCTTTCTACTTCAAAAACACTTTTCCTTTCTTAACATGTCATACAATTTTAAACTAAAAGAAGTTGATTAAAAATAAACATGAAAACATATAAGGGAATCTTCTTTTAAATAATGTTTTAAAAATCCATTCATGCCGTATAAGTTAAAAAAAACATTTTTCCCGTACTTTTGTCAGAAAAGTCAAAAAGTACCTCGTACGAAAAATGACAAAAGATTCCTTTCATATCATTTAAAAAACTTACCGAAGTGTAAAATTGGATATAAAATATTGTAGAAGGATGGAAATAATATTAAATATTGAGGAAACATGTATGTGGATGATAAAATACACCCCAGTAAATTTCAAAAGTATAATCAATCTCGGATAAAAATGAGACTGTGATATTTCCCTTACCTTAGGTCCGATTTCCTTCATAAGTGTCTGAACCTCCTGTATAATGATTCAAATCATGTTATTGACTTATTAAAGAATCATATTCATTTTTATTATATCATATATGGTCCACTTATGACTTTATATTACCCGTTCTTTTGTAAATTCATGTTAAAGTAGCGTTTTGGGTAAAATCGTCTCATTTGTCGTTCGTGTTTTTAACTTGTAATTATTAATATGATTAATTTGATGATGATTACTTATCTCCAGAATGTAAAACATGATTTATATATAATATATATTCAGAATATATATATATATATATATAATATATCGATAAATGGAATGAAATACACCGTTCATGGAGACAGTAGTCCGTACTTACGCATGAATGCTATTTTCGTTTCCTTATTGAATTGAATGGAATTAAGTAGATGACATACATATAAATATACATAAATCCAGTATCATTATTATGTCATATATTTCATTAGTACTTATTATATATACTTTATAATCATTCATGAATGGTTAATCACTGAGAATGAATCTCATCGCGTCGTGGAGACGGTAGTCCGTACGTACGCACGAGCGATGATATCGTTCCCATGGTCATGGAATTGTGTTGAAGTGTATGTATAATATTTCAGTATCAATATCACTTTATAATAATCATATATAGTTACTCATTACACCATTATAACCATCCAATTAAGGTGGTGGCGGAAAATAGATTACATCACGGCGTGGAGACGGTATTCCGTACGTACGCACGCGCGGTGATTTCCTTTTTCCGTAGGATGGATAGAAGGTTAATTAGAGTTGTTTCATATTTATAATAACATATCAGTATATAATAAATACTTATGTTATTACATTAACATGAAACAACCATAGAAGAAGGAGTTGAAGAAGAAAGAAATTGAAAAAGATCGGTAATGGATATTACCTCTTCTTTGAAACGCCTCTTTGAATCCTCCACTTAGGGAACTAAGATTGGTCTTTGAAGAAGACCAGGACCTCTAGGATTATTCTAGGGAAGTGGTGAAGGGATTTTGGTAGGGTTTGGCCGAGCTTGAGTGCTCAAATTGGTGTGAGGAGGAGGGGGAGGAGGTGCCCTTTTATAAGGGAGGAGAGGGGCACCTTAGGAATATCTCAAAATATTATTTTATATTAAAGTCAAAATCGGTTTATAATGGTTCCAAAGGGTCTTATTTCGAAGTTAAAGTGGGGATGGGTCGGAATCATATCAACCAATAGGATTTAGACAACTTTAGGTCATTATTTTAACCTTATCAATTAGATTTAACTCTAAGTTAAATAATTTAAGTTTTACCGTGACTTTTTGTTTTCTTACACTATATGGTTAATACACTTACTCTAACATGCCAAACGAACCCTAAGTTGTTTATTATTAATAGATATATCCTTATCTAAGTCATTTGGCCGAACCTTAGATTTTTAGGAATAAAATAACAATTAATAATATAATATTTGATTTAAAAACTATTTTGTGTCAATTTTGACACTATTTAATATATGATTTTTGTGAAAGTCATAACAGAATTATATGTTATAACCAAGTTGATTAAATCAACACTAATATATCATAATAACCTAGAAAATAAGTGTAATTCCTAAAAAGTCTAAAATTACATTTATTTTGGGTTTATAACATAAATTATGTCAATATTTCATTAATAAGATAATTACTGCATCATCATTGTGTCATAAATAAATTAAATTATTTAATGTCTAAAAATTACAAATAAAATACCATTATGTAGGAAATCTTTTTAGATTTCTAATGAATATTTATAGTCGAATTTATCTTATGTATAATCCCATATTAAAAATGATTTACTTATTAAACTTTGATTTTAACTATTTTAACCCTTCTTTAAATAAATTAATAATAAATGTCCTAATCTAATCCAAGTGGGCCTAAATGGTCATATTATATTCATAAGGTTGTTTTTGGTCGAATTACACTTATCCAATAGAATTAGGACATGTGTTAGGATAATAGTAATATCATATTTACCCTTAGTTACCCTATTTACTATTAACTACGGTAAAAAAAGTAAAAAGTTACTATTCACCAAAAAATTATTTTCATCTTATTGAACCACATTTTAGTCCTTGATATTAACCGTGTCTCTCGAATTTTCGAAATTCCACTCACAGAAGTGGTAAAATTATGTTTTATGAAAAATTCAGTTTTTTAACTACCACTTAGTGGTTTCACTATTCATCAAAAATTGAAAGTTTTCAGAAAAATACCAAAAATTAGGCCTAAGCTATATTGGATATTATGAACTCAAAAATTATGTCTATTTTACCAAATTCACAACATATCAGTTGCATTAACTAATTTAAAAATTAATTCCCGTCATCAAAACAAATAGCGTGTTTTTAAGAGATAATAACTATTAAAAGATTGACACTTGTTTATAACTAGTTTAAATGTGAAATTACATCCAATGACCAACATTGTATTAAATTGTAAAAATATATTCTAAATATACTTTAAAACCACTCAAATTAACAATTTATCAATATTAATTATTTCGATTGAAAATGTTGTTTTTAATTAAAATTTAGTAATTTTCACTATTCATCAAAATATGAAAGTTATCCAGAAATCACCAAAATTACATCCTAAGCTAATTTCGATATTCCAAATCCAAAAATGAAGTCAATTTTTAAAAATAAAATTTACAAAATTTCAAAAATTGGTTATTACTATTCATAACGGCTACTTTTAATAATATTTTAATAGCATATTGTTGTTTAGTGAAACTCGTTATTGCATACTACACACGCTATCGAGGAAGGTCGCGATTGCGTGTAATGCAAGGATAATCAAAGATGTGTGATGTGCAAGCTCCTTTTGGTGTAGCGTATAACACAAGACATTAGTGAAATTAAAAAGAATATTTTTCATAAAATCTCGGGGTGTAACATTCTACCCCCCTTAAAAGGAATTTCGCCCTCGAAATTCGTTGGGGTTATAAATGGTTTACTATTAGAAATTTTATTTAATAAAAACCCACATCGTAAAAAGGAATACCAAAACCAATCTTTAAAAACAAAATTATGAAACGTAACATTTACCCAAATAAACTAATCACTGGGTTTCCACATAGGTGAAAATATGGATATGGAAGAAAAATCTAACCATCATGTTCTGATAGAGAGTGGTAGAGAACATGGCTATGGAAAATCCAACAATCACAATTCCATAAATTTGTGACGATCTAAGGTACCATCTGATTAATCAGATATAAGACCACTAGGAAAACATTTTTGGTTTTCAAGATCGTTTCCCTAAAGTTGAAGAATTTGAATTAGAATAAATACTTTCGTGATTTTGGTATAGTCTCACCGTTTGTCGTTCTTTGGACAATTTCCATTTTATCTCTTAAAGAAATGAAGTTGAATTTGTCATTCGTGATGTGTTAGCAGATCATGTGATAGAATGATGGATCATTCCATCTCTTTCAAACAAAAGGTTAGAAAAAGTTATAAGTCCATCTTATGGTTAATCGTATATGGTTCCAAAAATGAACTTATACTTCATATATCATACCGCTTAATAAAATAAAACTAGTTTCTACTAACCAGGGACTTCATGTAGGCCAGTGGTAGGTGATAAAGGCCAGTCGCACTTCGGTTGTGGGTTTGATTCCCACATCCTTGTTCGACGCGATGGGCTGTCGCCTGTCCTTCAAGTTGTCCTTTTTCTAAAACTACATTACTATAAAATCTCATCAGTAATATCGAAAAAAGTTCTATCCATAAACAATACTAACTTATGTCCAACATAATCCATTCCAATCTTTAGGCTTATCCATAATACTGCAGTCCACTCTCATAACATAGTGAAAACGATTACCAGAGATTTAATACTATTGTTGATCCCCATATATCATAAGATATGTTTTGTTGGTCACATTCCAAACATTCAAAGTCCTTAATCATGTATTCTCTTGAATACCCAATGAACCTTAGTGAAAACATGAATGCAGTTAAAAATTAACACTTTCCAAATACCAAAATCCTCAAAATTCTATATACTCAAACCATGATATCACTTAGTCCTTATATAAATCATGAGCTCATGAATACTGTCAAACATTTAATTTTCTCTTTATCCCTTCATTATGCGCATATCATTTACTTTCAAAAATATCTGAATAACCTTTCATGGTTACTGGTACCATTAATCATACACTTTCAAAACATAAGGAAAGGCAACAGTGTAACAATCCTTAGATGTCTCCTTATTCCATAGTACCATGAGATTACTTATATAACATTACACTTGATAAACATGTAATCATTCCACTACCTTCTTAATCCATTGACCGAGCTTCAGCAATTCTTTCATCTCACATATCATTTGTAGTCTCTTAGTCATCATCAATATAAATATTACCCATATGACCATACTGATTCTCTTCATGAGACGTTACCTTAAGGCATTGGTTTGCATAATGCCCGTACATTCCACATTTAAAACATTTAACCATTGTTGATGTCGTAGCAATACCATTATCCTCATCCATGGTGTTAAATGAACCATTTCCTTTGCACTTACTGGCTTTATGTCCTTCTTTTCCACACCCAAAGCATCTTCCAGTTCCTTTGAAACATTCTCCTTGATGCCTCTTCCCACATGATTTACATAGTAAAAATTTAACTTTCTTTCCTCTATAATCATCATGAAACTCCATCTTTCTCTTATTAGCCGAGTCAGGAAACATACCAAATTTGAGTTTATTGATCATATTATGAGATTGCTGATTCGGCATAATAATGACGGTTGGACTTCCAAATCCCATTTCATTTGGTTTCTCATGAAGAATATCATTCCATTGTCCATAATATCCTCCATTATCGTGAATCATCTTGTTTCCAGCCATTTTCTAAAACCCAAAAAGAATAGTGTTAGAGGCAAAAATCATAATAACGGGGGAGTAACTTCAATATATAACATCTTAGGTTAAATTCTACGATCGTTACCGTAGTTCTAGGACTATATACTATACGTATACTTATCCTTAGGGACATCCCTAGACATACCTTAGAAATATCTCTAGGGATCTCACTAACATTCTCACATCCTAGTTTCCAAAGGTTGACTAAACCTTTCCTCTGATACCGACTGTAGAGACCCGTATCTTGACGTACATTGACATTACATTACATTTGAAGAATACTTAGTACATAACAAAAACTCACACACAAGGACCGTAATAGTTTAGTGTCTTTGGAAACTCGGAATATAATCTTCTAATCGTGGTGAAAGATCATCAATATCTCCCATAAAGATCTTCCTTTTTTTTACCTAAAACCGTTCTTTATATCCTGGGGAAAAGAAAACATAAAAGGGTGAGCTCAAATGCTCAGTAAGGGTAAACAAAAGAAATATCAATCACATCATATTCATAAGAACATAACATTTTGGAAATCTTAACCTACAAAAGAGATCATAATTTCATAACATGGAAGAAATCATGGCAGTGAAATGTAATCACAATAACCATAACATAAAACATGAAACTTTGTGGCATACACACATAATCATAGAGAATCATTTCTTGTTAGTCAATACTCATTTCCAAGACTATCTTAGTGGACAAAGTCCCTTTCTGAACCGAGTCACCCTCGTTTCAGTCCTGTTTCACTGAACCGGTATAACCTACCGTTCCAGCCATGTAACAGCCCAAGATTTTATAAAAAATATTCTTTTTAATTTTATTAAAGTCTTGTTTTGTACTCTACACCAAAAGGAGCTTGCACAACACGCATCCTTGACTTGCCTTGCATTACACGCAATCGCAACCTTCCTCGATAGCGTGTGTGGTACGTAATACTGAGTTTCACGAAACAATGATATGCTATTAAAATATTATTAAAACTAGCCATTATGAATAGTAATAACCACTTTTTAAATTTTAGAAATTTTAAAATGGACTTCATTTTTTGATTCGGAGTATCGAATTTAGCCTAAGGTGAAATTTTGGTACTTTTCGGATAACTTTCATATTCTGATGAATAGTGAAAATTACTAAATTATAATTAAAAACAACTTTTTTAATCGAAATAATTAATAGTGATAAATCATTAATTTGAGTGGTTTTAAAGTATATTTATAATATATTTTTACAATTTAATACAATGTTGGTCATTGGATGTAATTTCACATTTAAACTAGACATAAACAAGTGTCAATCTTTTGATAGATATTGTTTCTTAAAAACACGCTATTTGTTTTAACAGCGGGATTTAATTATAAAATTAATTAATGCAACTTTTATGTAATGAATTTGGTAAAATAGACTTCATTTTTGAATTCGGAATATGAAATATAGCTTGGGATGAAATTTTGGCACTGTTCTGAAAAACATCAATTTTTGATGAATAGTGAAACTACTAAGTGGTAGTTAAAAAAACTGAATTTTTCATAAAACTTAATTTTACCGCTTCTGTGAATGGAATTTCAAAAATCCGAGAGACATGGTTGATGTCAGTAAGTAAAATGTGGTTCAATGAGATGAAAATAATTTTTGGTGAATAGTAACTTTTTACTTTTTTTTACCGCAGTTAATAGTAAATAGGGTAACTAAGGGTAAATATGATATTAATATTACCCTAACACATGTACTAATTCTATTGGACAAGTTTAATTCGACCAAAAACAAACTTAGGAATAAAATATGACCATTTAGGCCCACTTGGATTAGATTAGGACATTTATTATTAATTTATTTAAAGAAGGGTTAAAATAGTTAAAATCAAAGTTTAATAAGTAAATCATTTTTAATATGGGGTTATACATAAGATAAATTCGATTTTAAATATTCATTAGAAAGATAAAAAGATTTAATACATGATGGTATTTTATTTGTAATTTTTAGACATCAAATAATTTAATTTATTTATGACACAATGATGATGCAGTAATTATCTTATTAATGAAATATTGACATAATTGATGTTATAAACACCAAAATAAATATAATTTGAGACTTTTTATGAATTACACTAATTTTCTAGGTTACTATGATATATTAGTGTTGATTTAATAAACTTGGTTCGAACATATAATTCGGTTATGACTTTCACAAAAATCATATATCAAATAGTGTCAAAATTGACACAAATTAGTTTTTAAATCAAATATTATATTATTAATTGTTATTTTATTCCTAAAAATCTAAGGTTCGGCCAAATGACTTAGATAAGGATATTTATATTAATAATAAACAATTTGGGGTTCGTTTGGCATGTTATAGTAAGTGTATTAACCATATAGGGAAAGAAAACAAAAAGACACGGTAAAAGTTAAATTATTTAACTTAGAGTTAAATCTAATTGATAAGGTTACAATAAGAACCTAAACTTGTCTAAATCCTATTGGTTGATAGGATTTCGACCCTTCCCCACTTTAGCTTCGAAATAAGACCCTTTGGAACCATTATAAACCGATTTTGACTTTAATATAAAATAATATTTTGAGATATTCCTAAGGTGCCCCTCTCCTCCCTTATAAAAGGACACCTACTCCCCCTCCTCATCTCACCAATTTGAGCACTCAAGCTCGGCCAACCCCTGCCATTTTCTCCTCTCCACTTCCCTAGAATAATCCTAGAGGTCCTGGTCTTCTCCAAAGACCAATCATAGTTCTTTAAGTGGAGGATTCAAAGAGGCGTTCCAAAGAAGAGGTAATATCCATTACCGATCTTTTCAATTTCTTTCTTCTTAAACTTCTTCTTATTTAGTTGTTTCATGATAAAGTAATAACATCAGTATTACTTACATACTGATATGTTATTATAAATATGAAACAACCCTAATTCACCTTCTATCCATCCTACGGAAAAATGAAATCACCGCGCGTGCGTACGTACGGAATACCGTCTCCACGCCGTGGTGTAATCTATTTTGCACCATCACCTTACAAGGATGGGTATAATGGTGTAATGAGTAAATATATATGATTATTATTAAGTAATATTGATACTGAAATAATATATATATACTCCAATACAATTCCACGATCATAGGAACGATATCATCACTCGTGCGTACGTACGGAATACCATCTCCACGATGTGATGCGACTCGTTCTACATGATCTTCATTTCATAATGATTATATAAATGAATTGAATGAATTAATATGGTATATACTACACTAATACCATTCTGGAAATGAATTATCTATAACCTAAAGATAAGAATAAGAATTTATTCGACAAAACACGCATAAGAACAAAAAGTTATAAAGACCCGAGTAACAAGTAACAATGAAATATTACTAACAAGAAGCTAATAATATGACCATATATGATCTCATATCAATATGTATGATTCTGGAATAAGTCAATAACATTATTTAAACCATTATACAGGAGCTTCGGACATGAACAAAGCAAATCGGACCTAAGGTAAGGGAAATATCACAATCTCATTTTTATCCGAGATTGTTTATTCGTAAGTATTTACTGGGGTGTATTTTATCATCCACATCCATGTTTCATCAATATGTAATATTATTTCCATCCACCTACAATTGTTTAAATCCATTTTTACCCTTCGGTGAGTTTTTAGTAAAAGAAATGAAAGGAATCTTTTGTCGTTTTTCGTATGAGGTACTTTTTGACTTTTCCGACAAAAGTACGAAGAATGTTTTTTTTAACTTATACGGAACGAACGGATTTCTACTGTTTTATAAAGCCTTATTTTCATGAAGCTTCCTCTAAAAGATTTCATGACTATTTTCAATAAAATCTCTTTCTTTTAAAATTGCATGATGTTTTTTGAAAAGAAATTGATTTTGAAGAAGAAAGGATATTTTCCTCAAGAATTCAATTCAACTGTTTTATCAAAATTATTTTCCATCTAAGATAATAAAGGGTTCTGTTTCTATCCATATTTTTACATTGATTTGACTATGTTGTGATGGAATTATGTTTATGAATTCCTTTATCTTATATGAATTGATTTATGATGTCATAATGTTTCAAGAATCCCATTTTTGTTACATGTCTTATGCGATGATGTATGTTTTATGATTATGTGGCACACATAAGAAAGGATTCATTATAAGATGGGTGGGACCTATATCTCCCTCCAATTCATTGGGTAATGATTTTATATCTCATGAGATAGACATGGCTGGAACGGAAGGTTATTTCGGTTCAGTGATACAGGACTGAAACGAGGAGTGAACTCGGTTCAGAAAGGGACTTTGTCCACTAAGATAGTCTTGGCAATGAGTCATGACTAACAAGAAATGATTTTCCATGATTATGTGTGCATGCCACAAAGTTTCAAGTTTTATGTTATGATTATGGGGATCTAATTTTCACTTCTATGATTTATCCCATGTTATGATATTATGAGCTCTTTTGCAGGTTAAGATTTTCAAAAGCTATGTTCTTATGTATATGATGTGATTGATATTTCTTTTGTTTACCCTTACTGAGCATTTGAGCTCACCCTTTTATGTTTTCTTTTCCCCAGGATATAAAGAAAGTTTTTTAGGTAAAAAAAGGGAAGATCTTTATGGGAGATATTGAAGATCTTTCCCCACGATTAGAAGATTACGTTCCGAGTTTCCAAAGACACTAAACTATTACGATCCTTGTGTGTGTGTTTTTGTTATGTACTAAGTATTCCTCAAAAGTAATGTAAAGTCTATGTACGATAAGCTTCGGGTCTCTACAGTTGGTATCAGAGGAAAGGTTTAGTCAACCTTTGGAAACTAGGATGCGAAAACGTTAGTGAGATCCCTAGAGATATTTCTAAGGTATGTCTAGGGATGCCCCTAAGGATAAGTATACGTATAGGATATAGTCCTAGAACTATGGTAACGATATTAGATTAAACCAAAGATGATAGATATTTAAGTTACTCCCCCTTTATTATGATTTTTGCATCTAACACTATTCTGTTTGGGTTTTAGAAAATGGCTGGAAACAAGATGATTCACAATAATGGAGGATATGATGGACAATGGAATGATATTCTTCATGAGCAACCAAATGAAATGGGATTTGGATGTCCAAACATCATTATTATGCCAAATCAGCAATCTCACAATATGATCAATAAAGTAAAATTTGGTAAGTTTCTTAACTCGACTAATAAGAGAAAGATGGAGTTCCATGATGATCATAGAGGAAAGAAAGTTCAATTTCCCCTATGTAAATCATGTGGGAAGAGGCATCAAGGAGAATGTTTCAAGGGAACTGGAAGATGCTTTGGGTGTGGAAAAGAAGGACACAAAGCAAGTAAGTGCAAAGGAAAAGGGTCGGTTAACACCATGGATGAGGATAATGGTATTGCTACGACATCAAAAATGGTTAAGTGTTTTAAATGTGGAATGTATGGGCATTATGCAAACAAATGCCCTAAGGGAAAGACTCATGAAGAGAATCAGTATGGTCATAAGGGTAGTATTTATGTGGATGATGATGAAGAGACTACAAATGATATGTGAGATGAAAGAATTTTTGATGCTCGGTCAATTTATAAAGAATGTAGTGGAATGATTACATGTTTATCATGTGTAATTTTGTATAAGTAATCTCTTGCTACTATGGAATAAAGAGACATCTATGGATTGTTAAACTATTGTCTTTCCTTGAGTTTTGAAAATGTATGATTAATGTTACCAGTATCTATGAAAGGTTATTCAGTTATTTTTGGAATGTAGATGATATGCGCATAATGAAGGGATAAAGAGAAAATTAAATGTTTAATAGTATTCATGAGCTCATGATTGATATAAGGAATAAGTGATATCATGGTTTGAGTATATAGAATTTTGAGGATTTTAGTATGTGGAAGGTGTTAACTTTTA
Organism: Viscum album; assembly: GCA_963277665.1. Taxonomy (NCBI): domain Eukaryota; kingdom Viridiplantae; phylum Streptophyta; class Magnoliopsida; order Santalales; family Viscaceae; genus Viscum; species Viscum album. Next base: position 328,036,917 of record OY728156.1, read on the forward strand.
ACTGCATTCATGTTTTCACTAAGGTATTCAAGAGAATACATGATTAAGGACTTTGAATGTTTGGAATGTGACCAACAAAACATATCTTATGATATATGGGGATCGATGATGGTGTTAAATCTCTGGTAATCATTTTCACTATATTATGAGAGTCAACTGCAGTATTATGGATAAGCCTAAAAGATTGGAATGGATTATGTTGGACATAAGTTAGTATTGTTTGTTTTTTTGATATTATTGATGGGATGTTATATAGTTTTGGAAAAAGGACAACCTGCAGGACGGGCGACAGCCCATCGCTTCGGACAAGGCTGTGGAAATCAAACCCACAACCGAAGTGCGACTGGCCTTTATCGCCTACCACTGGCCTACAGGAAGTCCCTGTTTAGTAGAAACTAGTTTTATTATATTAAGCAGTATGATATATGAAGTATAAGTCCATTTTAGGAACTATATATGATTAATCTCACTATAGATCGACTTATGTATATAAATTTTTGCTAACCTTTTGTTTGAGACAGATGGAATGACCCGTCATTCTATCACATGATCTACTAACACTTCACGAATAACAAATTCAACTATTTAAGAGATGATGTGGAAATTGTTCTAGGCACGAACAATAGTGAGATTGTACCAAAATAAAGAATGTATTTATTCCAATTCAAATTTTCAACTTTAGGGAAATGATCTTGAAAACCAAAAATGTTGTCCTAGTGATCTTATACCTGATGAATCGGATGGTACCTTATATCATCACAAATCTATGGATTTGTGATTACTGGCTTTTCCATAGCCATGTTCTCTACCACTCTCCATCAGAACATGATGGTTAGATTTCTCTTCCATATCCATATTTTCACCTATGTGGAAACCCAATGATTAGTTTATTTGGGTAACCATTACGTTTCATACTTTTGTTTTTAAAGATTGGTTTTGATATTCCTTTTTACGATGTGGGTTTCTATTAAAGAAACTTTCGAATAGTAAACCATTTATAACCCCGACGAATTTCGAGGGCAAAATTCATTTTAAGGGGGGTAGAATGTAACAGCCCAAGATTTTATAAAAAATATTCTTTTTAATTTTATTAAAGTCTTGTGTTGTACGCTACACCAAAAGGAGCTTGCACAACACGCATCCTTGACTTGCCTTGCATTACACGCAATCGCAACCTTCCTCGATAGCGTGTGTGGTACGTAATACTGAGTTTCACGAAACAATGATATGCTATTAAAATATTATTAAAACTAGCCGTTATGAATAGTAATAACCACTTTTTAAATTTTAGAAATTTTAAAATGGACTTCATTTTTTGATTCGGAGTATCGAATTTAGCCTAAGGTGAAATTTTGGTACTTTTCGGATAACTTTCATATTCTGATGAATAGTGAAAATTACTAAATTATAATTAAAAACAACTTTTTTAATCGAAATAATTAATAGTGATAAATCATTAATTTGAGTGGTTTTAAAGTATATTTATAATATATTTTTACAATTTAATACAATGTTGGTCATTGGATGTAATTTCACATTTAAACTAGACATAAACAAGTGTCAATCTTTTGATAGATATTGTTTCTTAAAAACACGCTATTTGTTTTAACAGCGGGATTTAATTATAAAATTAATTAATGCAACCTTTATGTAATGAATTTGGTAAAATAGACTTCATTTTTGAATTCGGAATATGAAATATAGCTTGAGATGAAATTTTGGCACAGTTCTGAAAAACATCAATTTTTGATGAATAGTGAAACTACTAAGTGGTAGTTAAAAAAACTGAATTTTTCATAAAACTTAATTTTACCGCTTCTGTGAATGGAATTTCAAAAATCCGAGAGACACGGTTGATGTCAGTATGTAAAATGTGGTTCAATGAGATGAAAATAATTTTTGGTGAATAGTAACTTTTTACTTTTTTTTACCGTAGTTAATAGTAAATAGGGTAACTAAGGGTAAATATGATATTAATATTACCCTAACACATGTCCTAATTCTATTGGACAAGTGTAATTCGACCAAAAACAAACTTAGGAATAAAATATGACAATTTAGGCCCACATGGATTAGATTAGGACATTTATTATTAATTTATTTAAAGAAGGGTTAAAATAGTTAAAATGAAAGTTTAATAATTAAATCATTTTTAATATGGGGTTATACATAAGATAAATTAGATTTTAAATATTCATTAGAAAGCTAAAAAGATTTACTACTTGATGGTATTTTATTTTTAATTTTTAGACATAAAATAATTTAATTTATTTATGACACAATGATGATGCAGTAATTATCTTATTAATGAAATATTGACATAATTGATGTTATAAACACCAAAATAAATATAATTTGAGACTTTTTATGAATTCCACTAATTTTCTAGGTTTCTATGATATATTAGTGTTGATTTAATCAACTTGGTTCGAACATATAATTCTGTTACGACTTTCACAAAAATCATATATCAAATAGTGTCAAAATTGACACAAATTAGTTTTTAAATAAAATAAAATATTATTAATTGTTATTTTATTCCTAAAAATCTAAGGTTCGGCCAAATGACTTAGATAAGGATATTTATATTAATAATAAACAATTTGGGGTTCGTTTGGAATGTTATAGTAAGTGTATTAACCATATAGTGAAAGAAAACAAAAAGACACGGTAAAAGTTAAATTATTTAACTTAGAGTTAAATCTAATTGATAAGGTTTAAATAAGAACCTAAACTTGTCCAAATCCTATTGGTTGATAGGATTTCGACCCTTCCCCACTTTGTCTTCGAAATAAGACCCTTTGGAACCATTATAAACCGATTTTGACTTTAATATAAAATAATATTTTGAGATATTCCTAAGGTGCCCCTCTCCTCCCTTATAAAAGGACACCTCCTCCCCCTCCTCCTCTCACCAATTTGAGCACTCAAGCTCGGCCAACCCCTACCATTTTCTCCTCTCAACATCCCTAGAATAATCCTAGAGGTCCTGGTCTTCTCCAAAGACCAATCTTAGTTCCTTAAGTGGAGGATTCAAAGAGGCGTTCCAAAGAAGAGGTAATATCCATTACCGATCTTTTCAATTTCTTTCTTCTTCAACTTCTTCTTCTTTAGTTGTTTCATGATAAAGTAATAACATCAGTATTACTTACATACTGATATGTTATTATAAATATGAAACAACCCTAATTCACCTTCTATCCATCCTACGGAAAAATGAAATCACCGCGCGTGCGTACGTACGGAATACCGTCTCCACGCCGTGGTGTAATCTATTTTGCACCATCACCTTACAAGGATGGGTATAATGGTGTAATGAGTAAATATATATGATTATTATTAAGTAATATTGATACTGAAATAATATATATATACTCCAATACAATTCCACGATCATAGGAACGATATCATCACTCGTGCGTACGTACGGAATACCGTCTCCACGATGTGATGCGACTCGTTCTACATGATCTTCATTTCATAATGATTATATAAATTAATTGAATGAATGAATATGGTATATACTACACTAATACCATTCTGGAAATGAATTATCTATAACCTAAAGATAAGAATAAGAATTTATTCGACAAAACACGCATAAGAACAAAAAGTTATAAAGACCCGAGTAACAAGTAACAATGAAATATTACTAACAAGAAGCTAATAATATGACCATATATGATCTCATACCAATATGTATGATTCTGGAATAAGTCAATAACATTATTTAAACCATTATACAGGAGCTTCGGACACGAACAAAGCAAATCGGACCTAAGGTAAGGGAAATATCACAATCTCATTTTTATCCGAGATTGTTTATTCGTAAGTATTTACTGGGGTGTATTTTATCATCCACATCCATGTTTCATCAATATGTAATATTATTTCCATCCACCTACAATTGTTTAAATCCATTTTTACCCTTCGGTGAGTTTTTAGTAAAATAAATGAAAGGAATCTTTTGTCGTTTTTCGTATGAGGTACTTTTTGACTTTTCTGACAAAAGTACGAAGAATGTTTTTTTTAACTTATACAGAACGAACGGATTTCTATTGTTTTATAAAGCCTTATTTTCATGAAGCTTACTCTAAAAGATTTCATGACTATTTTCAATAAAATCTCTTTCTTTTAAAATTGCATGATGTTTTTTGAAAAGAAATTGATTTTGAAGAAGAAAGGATATTTTCCTCAAGAATTCAATTCAAGTGTTTTATCAAAATTATTTTCCATCTAAGATAATAAAGGGTTCTGTTTCTATCCATATTTTTACATTGATTTGACTATGTTGTGATGGAATTATGTTTATGAATTCCTTTATCTTATATGAATTGATTTATGATGTCATAATGTTTCAAGAATCCCATTTTTGTTACATGTGTTATGCGATGATGTATGTTTTATGATTATGTGGCACACATAAGAAAGGATTCATTATAAGATGGGTGGGACCTATATCTCCCTCCAATGCATTGGGTAATGATTTTATATCTAATGAGATAGACATGGCTGGAACGGAAGGTTATTTCGGTTCAGTGATACAGGACTGAAACGAGGAGTGAACTCGGTTCAGAAAGGGACTTTGTCCACTAAGATAGTCTTGGCAATGAGTCATGACTAACAAGAAATGATTTTCCATGATTATGTGTGCATGCCACAAAGTTTCAAGTTTTATGTTATGATTATGGGGATCTCATTTTCACTTCTATGATTTATCCCATGTTATGATATTATGAGCTCTTTTGCAGGTTAAGATTTTCAAAAGCTATGTTCTTATGTATATGATGTGATTGATATTTCTTTTGTTTACCCTTACTGAGCATTTGAGCTCACCCTTTTATGTTTTCTTTTCCCCAGGATATAAAGAAAGGTTTTTAGGTAAAAAAAAGGGAAGATCTTTATGGGAGATATTGAAGATCTTTCCCCACGATTAGAAGATTACGTTCCGAGTTTCCAAAGACACTAAACTATTACGATCCTTGTGTGTGTGTTTTTGTTATGTACTAAGTATTCCGCAAATGTAATGTAATGTCCATGTACGTCAAGATACGGGTCTCTACAAGCCATGTCTATCTCATGAGATATAAAATCTTTACCCAATGCATTGGAGGGAGATATAGGTCCCACCCATCTCATAATGATACCATTCTTATGTGTGCCACAAAATCATAAACCATACATCATTGCATAACCCATGTAATAAAAATGGAATTCTTAAACATCATGACATCATAAAACAATTCATATAAGATAAAGGAATTCAAAAAAATATTTCCATCACAACATAATCAAATCAATGTAATAATAGGGATAAAAACAGAACCCTTTATTATCTTATATGGAAAATAATTTTGATAAAACACTTGAACTTCATTCTTGAGGAAAATATCCTTTCTACTTCAAAAACACTTTTCCTTTCTTAACATGTCATACAATTTTAAACTAAAAGAAGTTGATTAAAAATAAACTTGAAAACTTATAAAGGAAGATTCTTCGAAATAATGTTTTAAAAATCCATTCATGCCGTATAAGTTATAAAAACATTCTTCCCGTACATTTGTCAGAAAAGTCAAAAAGTGCCTCGTACGAAAAATGACAAAATATTCCTTTCATATCTTTTACAAAAACTTACCGAAGGGTAAAATTGGATATAAACTATTGTAGAAGGATGTAAATAATATTACAAATTGAGGAAACATGGATGTGGATGATAAAATACACCCCAGTAAATTTCAAAAGTATAATCAATCTCGGATAAAAATGAGACTGTGATATTTCCCTTACCTTAGGTCTGATTTGCTTCGTAAGTGTCCGAACCTCCTGTATAATGATTTAAATCATGTTATTGAATTATTACAGAATCATATTCATTGTTATTATATCATATATGGTCCACTTATGACTTTATATTACCCGTTCTTTTGTAAATTCATGTTAAAGTAGCGTTTTGGGTAAAATCGTCTCATTTCTCGTTCGTGTTTTTAACTTGTAATTATTAATATGATTACTTGGATCATGATTACTTATCTCCATAATGTAAAACATGATTTATATATAATATATATTCAGAATATATATATATATATAATATATCGATAAATGGAATGAAATACACCGTTCATGGAGACGGTAGTCCGTACGTACGCATGAACGCTGTTTTCGTTTCCTTATTGAATTGAATGGAATTAAGTAGATGACATACATATAAATATACATAAATCCAGTATCATTATTATGTCATATATTTCATTAGTACTTATTATATATACTTTATAATCATTCATGAATGGTTAATCATTGATAATGAATCTCATCGCGTCGTGGAGACGGTAGTCCGTACGTACGCACGAGCGATGATATCGTTCCCATGGTCGTGGAATTGGGTTGAAGTGTATGTATAATATTTCAGTATCAATATCACTTTATAATAATCATATATAGTTACTCATTACACCATTATACCCATCCAATTAAGGTGGTGGCGGAAAATAGATTACACCACGGCGTGGAGACGGTATTCCGTACGTACGCACGCGTGGTGATTTCCTTTTTCCGTAGGATGGATAGAAGGTTAATTAGAGTTGTTTCATATTTATAATAACATATCAGTATATAAGAAATACTGATGTTATTACTTTAATATGAAACAACCAAAGAAGAAGAAGTTGAAGAAGAAAGAAATTGAAAAAGATCGGTAATGGATATTACCTCTTCTTTGAAACGCCTCTTTGAATCCTCCACTTAGGGAACTAAGATTGGTCTTTGAAGAAGACCAGGACCTCTAAGATTATTCTAGGGAAGTGGAGAAGGGATTTTGGCAGGGTTTGGCCAAGCTTGAGTGCTCAAATTGGTGTGGGGAGGAGGGGGAGGAGGTGCCCTTTTATAAGGGAGGAGAGGGGCACCTTAGGAATATCTCAAAAAATTATTTTATATTAAAGTCAAAATCGGTTTATAATGGTTCCAAAGGGTCTTATTTCAATGTTAAAGTGGGGATGGGTCGAAATCCTATCATCCAATAGGATTTAGACAAGTTTAGGTTATTATTTTAACCTTATCAATTAGATTTAACTCTATGTTAAATAATTTAACTTTTACCGTGACTTTTTGTTTTCTTACACTATATGGTTAATACTCATACTATAACATGCCAAACGAACCCTAAGTTGTTTATTATTAATATATATATCCTTATATAAGTCATTTGGCCGAACCTTATATTTTAATTAATAAAATAACAATTAATAATATAATATTTGATTTAAAAACTATTTTGTGTCAATTTTGACACTATTTAATATATGATTTTTGTGAATGTCATTACAGAATTATATGTTCGAACCAAGTTGATTAAATCAACACTAATATATCATAGTAACCTATAAAATTAGTGGAATTCCTAAAAAGTCTAAAATTACATTTATTTTGGGTTTATAACATAAATTATGTCAATATTTCATTAATAAGATAATTACTGCATCATCATTGTGTCATAAATAAATTAAATTATTTAATGTCTAAAAATTACAAATAAAATACCATTATGTAGGAAATCTTTTTAAATTTCTAATGAATATTTATAGTCGAATTTATCTTATGTATAACCCCATATTAAAAATTATTTACTTATTAAACTTTGATTTTAACTATTTTAACCCTTCTTTAAATAAATTAATAATAAATGTCCTAATCTAATCCAAGTGGGCCTAAATGGTCATATTATATTCATATGGTTGTTTTTGGTCGAATTACACTTATCCAATAGAATTAGGACATGTGTTAGGGTAATAGTAATATCATATTTACCCTTAGTTACCCTATTTACTATTAACTACGGTAAAAAAAAGTAAAAAGTTACTATTCGCCAAAAAAATTATTTTCATCTCATTGAACCACATTTTAGTCCTTGATATTAACCGTGTCTCTCGGATTTTCGAAATTCCACTCACAGAAGCGGTAAAATTAAGTTTTATGAAAAATTCAGTTTTTTAACTACCACTTAGTGGTTTCACTATTCATCAAAAATTGAATGTTTTCAGAAAAATACCAAAAATTAGGCCTAAGCTATATTTAATATTATGAACTCAAAAATGATGTCTATTTTACCAAATTCACAACATATCAGTTGCATTAACTAATTTAAAAATTAATTCCCGTCATCAAAACAAATAGCATGTTTTTAATAGATAATAACTATCAAAAGATTGACACTTTTTTATAACTAGTTTAAATGTGAAATTACATCCAATGACCAACATTGTATTAAATTGTTAAAATATATTCTAAATATACTTTGAAACCACTCAAATTAACAATTTATCGCTATTAATTATTTCGATTGAAAAAGTTGTTTTTAATTAAAATTTAGTAATTTTCATTATTCATCAAAATATGAAATTTATCCGGAAATCACCAAAATTTCACCCTAAGCTAATTTCGATATTCCGAATCCAATAATGAAGTCAATTTTGAAAAATAAAATTTACAAAATTTCAAAAAGTGGTTATTACTATTCATAACGGCTAGTTTTAATAATATTTTAATAGCATATTGTTGTTTAGTGAAACTCGTTATTGCGTACTACACACGCTATCGAGGAAGGTCGCAATTGCGTGTAATGCAAGTCAAATCAAGGATGCGTTCTGTGCAAGCTCCTTTTGGTGTAGCGTATAACACAAGATATTAGTGAAATTAAAAAGAATATTTTTCATAAAATCTCAGGGTGTTACAATGTGATATTTTGATATCATTTATGGTTTATGGTTAAAGAATTATCATTTCATATGGTCGTTTTTATATGAATTTTTATGTTATGTTTTAACACTTAAATAAGCTGAATAAATTGGACATAGTAAGTACCTGGTGGGGCACTCTATAGCCCCTTGATGTGTCAGTGGGTCTCATTGGACTAAATTCTATCTTGTAAGATATCTATTATGGGATGGTTATTTATGGTCACGGGAAGTGTCCTTGATGATATATTTATAATGTCAGGAATTATGCATTCCATCATTATGACATCAGTTATTGATATTAAATGTGATTATTAAACAAGTAGAATATCTATCTAAATGTTTAAATGGAATTATTTTATTTATTTATTTCAATATTATAATAAATATTTTGTTTCAAAGTCCTATGATTCAGTTCTATACCATTCCTTAAAAGTGTATAGTTATTTTATATTGCTTTTTTATTGGTTATCCTTACTGAGCATCCGATCACACCCATTTATTACGATTAATTTTTTCCCAGGATACAATTAAGTATATTATTATTTAACTAAAGGGTTATTCTATGGGATAGGAGAGTTTTCAAAGGGGATAATATGCTGTTATTAATTTCATGATGTAATAAAAAACTTATGTTTTTTCTTATATTTTCAAGGATACTATATTGATCAGTCCTTCATGATTTTATTTTCTTATAATCATAAAATGTAATAAAATAATTCGCCAAATCTAGGAAATTATAGTCGTGGAATTAATGTTGTTATCGATGGAAGTTTGGTTCAATCCTTGGAAACTAGATTTAGAAAAACCTTGATTATTGAACATTACCTAAAATAAATACGCTAAGGATAAATATATAATAAAATCCTAAAATTCTGGTAATGTATATAATATGAGGGTATTACTAGAAAATAAATTCCTATATGGATACTATAAGTGGATTTTGTTCTGGAACAAATATAACTAGGACTAATAAATCTTACATGGTGTTTCGGGCATGGCTCGGGGTAACTTGTTACAAGACAACGAGCCTTACATCGCACCTGGTTTGACACTCTCGAGGGATATGCTTAAGATAATTCACATTTTCATTACCATCCATTATGAAGGATTTATGAGTAAATATGTCCCCAAGTAAACCATTTTTAGGATTATGGATTAGATATGCATAAATTTCTCGATTTATTTTACTAGTTTGGAATTATGCATTATGTTCCATAACATAATATAGTGTGTGCCATTGTTTTGAAATGACACCTAGTGGAAGGAACATAAACTATATCAATGTAATTAATCCATGTAGGTATTTTAATCCTATACAATATAATGATATTTTCACTGGGGATACATCTAGTGATTAATAACATATAACTATCCTAGGACAGCTAACTTGGGTTATGAATAATAACCTTATACATATGAATCATCCTTCTCCACAACACAGAGGATTAATGTTAGAATTATTTGTGAGTATATAACCCTCAAAATTCAATGGGGCTATAAATCCTTTTGTAGATGAACCGTGGATAATATCATTTGAGAAAATTTTTATTTCGTTGGGGAGTAACGAAAGGGAAAAATTTGGTATGGTAGTTTATCATCTATCCAGAGATTTAGATCAATGGAATTCATTAATTAAAAACATGAAGGAGGATGAAGTGGTCACACATATGGAATAGAGAGAATTTAAATAACACGTAGTATAAATATACATTCCTCATGATCTACAAATGAATATGGAGAGGCAGTTTCTTGAGTCTAATGAAGAAGGAAGAAGAGAATGTGGAAAAGTATGAATCTAACATCCCAAGGATAGAAAGTCATGATGCTCCATCCAATGTTATAATTTTTATTCATGAAAAAGGGGGAAGAGGGGGCCCCTGAAGGACCAAACAAACCAACAACCCGTATGATGGGGGCCAGAAATAATAGATCCCAAGGGAATCACCCCATATTAGGTTCACCCCCTCCGGTTTCATATTGGACACATTAGTAAGACACGTCACATGCGTACTAGGGACCGCTATAGATTCCATATAGTCTGCCACTTTGTTCCCATATCTCCACATGTACGAAATACTCACTTTTTCGTTGAGAAGTGACTTACACAGTCTAATTTTATAGGTGATTGACCGGGGTATGGTGGCTTTACCATGAAGAGCGTCATGGATAATCATAGAGTTCGTTTCCATGTGAGTAATGGAAATTCCCCTGAGGCCACAAAAAGAAAGGCCTGTAAGAACCGCCATCACTTCCGCCCGTATTAATGATATGGTGCCATAGTGAATGAGAAGGCCTACACAAGACTCCCTTTGGAGTCCCGAATAACACCTCCACCTCGCATGTCACCTAAGACACATGATCCATCTAAATTAAGCTTGATCCCATCGCTAGGGGGATTCCAATGGATCCACCATCCCTGCTTCGCCTCACCATTCCGAGTGGCCCTCCTCAATGGATCCTGCTGCACACGCATGGATGACATCTCTCTCTCTCTATGCCCACGTTTTCAATCAAGTAGATCAACATGCAACAGGTACATGCCACCACAGATTGGCCCATGGATCTACTCCCCTTATATCTAGCCCAATTTCTGGCTTTCCATAAACACCAGCATACTGCGTTGAAGATGGCGCCTCGCACCATGAACTCCTCCATTGACACACTTACCTCCTGGAACCAGCACTCTATAATCAACTCCACATTAACCTCTTGTGTATGGAATCCTGTGGGGACTCCAAAGAACCTCTAGACATGCCGAGCCCATTCTCCTTCAAAAAAAGATGTGATTCATGCTCTCTTCACTTTCTTTCCCACAACATTGCCAACAAGACGCAAGACTGATTCCAATCCATTTAATATGGTCATTAGAGAGGATAGCTTTATGACGGATCCTCCAGGTAATGAAAATTGAGTTTCGTTGGAATCTTGTTACACCAGGTCATACTGTTCCACCTATCATTTTTCCCCAATAGGGCGTTCGTCCTATGGAAATATTTAGCGTTGAACCTCCCTGACATGGAAGGTGTGTAGACGCATCTGTCCTACTCGGAGTTAATAACCGCAGAGTCGAACACATTTTGCTGAGAGGCATCTAGGACCAACCTATAAAAAAGGGGATACGATCTTGCCTCCCTTAAAGAGATTTTGGGGGTCTGACATCTTGGGTAGCCCACTACTTCACCCGCCAAATTTTGGTGCCAGAAGAGGATGATCCCTTCCCTGAAAATTCATCGTGAGAGAGGGAGGAGAGTCGGAAGGATAATAAACACCGAGGCCCATAACATCGTCCCCCTTGATGAACCATAATCCATATCGTCCTTATATCTCCCAGACATCTGCTTCCCCCACATGAAGCTTTCTTCAATGGAATCCCATGCATGATTCACATGCATGAAGTGGATAATCTCTGCCATACTTCTGACATTGATTCCCCCTTCACAGATGAGTCAGGTCATCCTTCCTAACAACACCCACTTTCTCTTCCACTCACCCGACGCTTCCCTTATGAAGCACACATAAATCATGTCAATTGACCTAAAAACCCCCTTCGGCACACACGTGGAGGCCAGATCATGCACTAGAATTTCTGAGATCAAACTATACACCAGGGTGATGTGTCCTCCGAAGGAGAGAGTGTGATTTTTTCAGTTCAGAATGCGATTCAAAATTCTGTTCACCACCTTGTCAAAAAACGTGTTCCGTAGCCGACCGGAGGAGATAGGGACACCAAGTTCTTCCATGGGGAATGAGCCTCTCCCTATTCCCACCACGTTACCCATCTTGGCCATCCTTCTTATATTGCATGGGATAGGGACATAGAATTTTCTCTTCTCCCTATTAAGGCGTTTTCCACTCCAGAATCAGTATTCCTCATGGGTACTAATTAGTGCCTATAGGGATATCCACCCAGCATTCATGAACACAATGGAATCATCCGTAAACATCAAATGCGATACTGGGTGAAGGCTGAACTTCCTCTGGTATGGCCTAATAGCTCCTTCACATACTACTTTATTGATCATCTAGATCAGAGTATCATGTATGATAATAAATAAGCTCGGGGATAGAGGATCACCTTTCCGAAGTCCAAAAACATTGAGGAAGAAGCCATGTATTCTCCCCATACACTTCACTGCCATCCATGGTAAAAAAATGCACATGAAAATAAGATCACAAGCCCAGTTTTATACTCCCATCATCGCGAAAACACTATTAATGATGCCCCATTTCATTCTATCATATGCCTTATTCATTTCATACTTGATTTCCACATTGGAGCAGTGAATGGTCAGGTATACTTCGAGTCAGGTGGTTCACCTTCACATTCAGATACTTGGATATGGCGTGGATGTTGGCCAAGCACCGGCCCAGCCTACTCCAACATTGACTTCCGCCCCTTCGATTATTGCACCAGGTAAATGGATCACCTGAATATCCCATGTCTATTAACCCCTTCCCTTCCAAGAACTGCACAAACAATGTACTTTCCCACCTCACAAAATTACCCCACCCCTTCCTCTTATCTGGTGGCATAATGATGTTGAATCCACTCCCACCACCCAGGGTTGGGCACCAGGGTTGAACCTGTTGAGCTCAGACCACATCACTAACCTCCTTTGGGCATCACATCGACCATAAATAATGAAAATATACAGCTCTTCTCTACCACTCGACACCTTCGTCGTGGTATGCTGATCCCCTAGCTGAATTAACTCCCCTTAGACATCCCTCTTCTAGAACATCCATATATGGTTATTGGTCGGTGCTGCATGCATGGCCGCATTCATTTTGAGCTTACGAGTGAACTCTTGGATCTTGACAAAGTTCTACTTGTGGTCGATAATCGCCACCATATTGACATTGTGGTTCTTAGATTCCGAGGATATGAAATCGGTCCTCACCATCGCCCCAATCCCTCAGGCGTTCCAGATTATTATAGGAAGCATTAAAACATCCCTATCTTGGATTTGGCCCTAGGAACTCTGGACAATTCAAATGGAAAGGAGGAACTCTCCCCTTGTGGTTGTTTGTTCTTCATCATCATGGTGCACACTTCTAGACTCGAGTTCGGGAAGGCTGAGGCTGGAAGTGGTGGAGATAGAGGGACCTTTGGGGAGATCCCTCCCGCCGCCTTATGAGACGCCCGAGCCGGAGTCACCTCCCCCCACCTCCCCCTATCCCCAGAAAGACATGTTGTAAAAGATCCTCCTCTACTGTATGAGGGGCCAGCCTTTGTAAGCGGACAATATCCGGGAGAGTTCCCTCTGACTCTTGGAGATTCATAGGACAACATCATAGGGCCTACCTGAAGCTCAACCAGGATAGGGCCCGCCCCTTGGAATCCGTCCTCTTTGAGGTGGGGGACAACACTAATACAGGAGTCCAAGGATATACCCGGGAACCACCATGTAGGGGGAACCAAACCCTTGGGCACTCTCATATATAAATCCAGAAACCCACCTTTCAAATGTTGCTTCCCTGGAAAGCCCCAGCACTCGGACGGAGATCCTGGCATCATGCAAGAAGAGGATTCTGGGTTACAGCCAGAGGTTCTGGGGACCATAAGTGAACTCGATGGCGAGGTCGATCCTTGATGATACAATGAAGAATTAGCGAGTGGCTTGGGACCGAAGACAGTACAATTATGCCCTCTGAGGTGTCGATTACGGCAATCCTGATGCGAATGTACCTATAATAAACAAGATGGGCAGTACCTGGGGATCACCGGGTACATGAAATCATGTCCCTAGACCACTGACTCCAACACTAGCAGAGTGATCTTCTCCACAACTGGTAGAGCGAGGTCTAGATCCATGCAGATCTGTGCCACCAAGACCTCCTCACCGTTGTGAGTATGCTCATACGAGCAAAGAAATCCCCCAACGCATCCCCGATAGACTTTAGAAACAAGCCAATCTTCAAATGAAGTGGGAGACCCGGAATACTTATCCACACCACCGAGCAGGTGATTTCCTTCCCCTTGTGAGCCTCCATCGACCAATGGGACAGGCTTAAGTGCCACCGGGCCATGACCCTATGAGCGAAGCACCAGGCGCAATTGAAGTCTACCTCCGAGGCCATCATTAAGCAGAACGAGATTCTGTGAATCACTGAGATGTGAGCCTCACCCAGCATCCCCCAAAAGACCACGAAATATTTAAAAATAGGTAGAGGGGGGTTCTCAGCACCAAACTGAGCCACGAGAGTCCATTTCAACCCAGAGGACGCTTCGACAAACGCTGTCACGGGTGCCACCAGCGACACTCACGATCCTCCCCCACCACCAAGTGTAAGAAATCTCAAATATCTGGGATCCATGGGTGCGAAGAGTCCCGACCCTTCCCACATAGGACATCCCTAAAGGATCGCACCGCATGACCCACCATGGGAGATGCCTCCGGGGACCCCCTGAAAGGACCAGACGCAGGAGGGTCTGGGCCGGGGACGGACGTCGACTAGACAGAGGACGCCGCTGGAGGTCGGAGCACAGAGGAAGATATAGACTTATGTGATATCCAGATAGAAAAGTTATTCTCTACGTCCTATGACAATAAAGTAAAGAAATAAATAAATATGGTTGATGAAAACTCTAGAAATAGATATATGGGGAAGAAAGGAAAATTTGACTTTCCACCCTGCAATAATTGTTGGATGAAACACATTGGTACATGCCTAATGGGGATGGTAGTTTGCAACATGTGTGGTGAAAAATAACACTAGGCTCGTGAATATATAGGGATGAAAGAATATGTCAATTTTTAGTGATATAATTGTGAATAGATGGGAAATTATGAAAATTATTTTCCTAAGAACCATGGAAATGTTCCCCCTAAATGGTCGACGGAGAAATTAAAAGATTTTGTGATTAAAACATCTAAGGATGAAGATCATAATGATATGGTGGAAGGTACATTATTCATTTCATCCAATTTATAAAAAAGCTTCTTTCTATTTTGGATCCTTCCCTTCCATTAAATCTTCCTAGTTTTATTTAAAAATCAGATATTTCTAATTCAAATTAACATGGGAGATTTCAGTCAAAACCCCGAATGGAAGTCTCATTGCAACATAGATGGGATGAAGTTCCCATTATGGAATATAAATTTTCTTTACATGTTGAATTTATCATAATACCTATGGTTGACTATGATATAATCTTCATTATGGACAGGCTATCAAAATATGATATTAAAATTTATTTCAATAAGAAATAAGTTGCAATTTGTGAGGAATATATAGAATCAATTACGTTTAGAGTAAAAACGTCATCACCTGATTCTAATAATAATCCAACCCTAGTATCTTTACTAAATGAGAATCTTGTGATGGAATAATAGATAACAACTAGGGGTTATGAAATAAATATTAAATTTGAGGATGTACATATTTTATGAAAATATGTTGATTCATTGTTAGAGGATTTACCAGGACATCCTCCATAGTGGTAAGTTCAGTTTTCTATTGATTTAATCCCAAATGCAAGTCCAATATCAAAAAATTATCTATATAATGGCCACTATGGAATTATTATAGCTGAATAAAAAACAGGAGGAGTTGATTAATAAGGGATTTATTCTCCCAGGTGTATCTCCATGGGGAGCCCTAGTTCATTTTGGTAAGAAGAAAGATGGATCAATTTGGATGTGCAAGTACTAAAGAGAAATCATTTCTATTACAATATTGAACCAATATCCTTTTCCTTGCATTGATTATTTATTTGACCAACATTATGGAGATCCATATTTTTGGAATACTATCCCTCATTATGGAAATCATAAAATTGATTGTAAAAAAGGATGATATTCCAAATATATCATTCTGACCAGGTATGATCATTAATAATTTATAGTAATTCCATTGGGAATGGCTAATGCACCATCAATTTTTAGGGATATAATAAATAGTTTGTTCATGGAAAATCATGATGATTTTGATGTAGTATTTATTAATGATATCTTGGTATTCTCCAAAAGATACTAGACCATGAGAATCTCTTGAGGGTTGTTATAAAGACTCTTAGATGAAAAGAAATATACGGAATGTTTAGAAATCGTGAATTATGGATTCAAGAAATTTATTTTCTTTTCAATATTATCTCCAAGTATGGAATCACTATTGACCCTACAAAGACAATGACAATCCAAAAATGAATAGTATCGATGATTATAACTAAGGTATGTCATTTTATTGGTTTATAGGTTACTACTAGCATTTCATTCATAATTTTTCTCGATTATAAAACCAAAAAACAAAGATAAAATGTAAAGGGGATAAATTAGTTTGGAAAAAAGAGTGTCAAGAATGTTTTGAATAATTTAATAGAAGATTAGTCAATGCTCATATCTCGACTTTACCATCTCGAAATGATGGGTTTGTGAATTATAGTGATGCATCAAGGAAAGGACATGGATGTGTCTATACAAAAAAATGATAGGGTTATTTCTTATGAATCATGGAAATTAAAAATTCATGAACAAAACTACCCAACTCAGGATCTTGAGATAGAAATAGTAATCTTTTATCTAAAAATATTGATACACTATCTATATAGTGAATGATGTGAGATATATATTGATCACAAGAGTTTGAAATATATTTTCTCTTATAAATAACTCAACATGAGACAAATAATATGCCTTGTTCTACTCAATAATTGTGATTTAACAACACACTACCACCCAGGGATGTAGAATAAGGTGGAAATTGATTTTAGTAGAAAGGTAGTTGGAGTTGTAAACATAATGAGGGATGAATTGGATCCAATGTTCGTAGATCCATTATAAATGGATATATGAAAAATCATGGAAAGTGTAAACTCACTACTTTTTCAAATGGTTTCTAAAAAATATTTACTGGAAATGATTAATGTTATCAGTCTGAGTATGAGGAGTTTCCAATGAAAATTATAGTGGGGAATGATGGGAGACTAATTTACTTCGTATTTGGAAATTATATTTTGAAAATTGGGAAGAGGCTTTGTGTTCCTTCTATACCTAAGAGAAAAATAGAATTATTGGATGATGTTTATAGCTCTAATTTATATATAAATATGGGTGTCACTACAATGTATATGGATTTTATATACCTCTTTTGGTGGGATAACATGAAGAGAGAGATTACTGATTATGTGTTGTGATGTTTGGTTTGGAAACAGGCGAAGGCTAGAGGAAATTATCTTTGAGAAGTCATGAAACCTTTTCCTATACCTATGTGGAAATTGAATGACATTATGATGTAGTTTTTCATGGGGATACCAAAGACCTATAGAAGAAATATTGAGATATGGGTTATTGTTTATTGTCTTACAAAATTTTCACATTTTAATGCTATAAGAGAACATTTAACACTTGAAAGTTTATCAATAATATATATTAATGACGTAAGAATTCATGGTGTACCCCTTTTGATTTTTTATGAATATGATCCCCATATTATATCACAATTCTAGAAAAGTCGTCAGAATTTCCTAGATACTGAGTTTCTTTTATGATCTTTCAACCACACTAACAATTATGGAAAATTAGAGCGGAATATTCAAATTGTAGAAGACATGTTGCATTCTTTCCCACATGTCTTTAAATGTATGTGGTATTATTATTTACCTCTACAACAGAACAATAGCTTCAATTAATGTATTCAGATGGCAACATATGAAGTATAATATTGAAATAGAAGTTGTACACCAAATTGTTGGGATGATTTTGGGGAAATAAAACTTGTAGGCCCAGAACAGGTTGATGAAATGAAAGAAAAGGTAAAGACTTTTTAGACCCATTCAAAACAACTCAAAGTAGGAAAACATGCTATACTTGTAACTTAATAATGGGTTTGGACTCTCAAGTGGGAGATCATGTTTTCATTAAGGTATCTTTATGGAGGGGTGTAATACGATTCATCAATAAGGGTAAACTATCTACCATGTACATTTGACCTTTTGAGATTATAGATCGAATTGGAGTTATAGCTTACCGTTAGAAAATTACACCATGTCTCTCCAAAGAACATGATGTGTTCTGTGTATCAATGGTAAGGAAATACATGCTAGAAAAATCTCAAGTACACACATATGAAGAAATATAACTAGAACCCAATTTTTCTTATTGTGAAGAGCCTATCAAGATTCTTGATACTCGAGATCTAGTGTTAAGAAATCGGAAGATTCCATTGGAAAAGGTTATTTGAAAAAAAACCACAAAATGGAAGAAGCAATGTCGCAACCTGAAGAACATATGATGAAGAACCAACCAAATATTTTTATGATGTGATATTCCAGATATTTTGAGGGTGAAATAATTTAATGGAGGGAAGAATGTAACACACCAAGCTTCCACAGTACACTTATTTTTAAATAATTCAATAGCCTGTGATGCACAAAACACTGAGTTTTAGCATATCATGACTAGCCATTTAATAAAAAATTATGAATAGTATTATACACATTTTTCATTTTATATAATTTTAATATTCATCTCATCTGTCTCTTAGACATCATATAAGAACAAATTAAATTTTCCAAATAAAAGAATAGTTTTTCAAAAAATGTTGTTTGATAGCCATTTATTAGTGTACTCTTTTTAAATTGAATATTTGGAACTTTTATGTATTGAATTTGAAAAAAATAATCTTCTTATTTAGAATTTGGATATAAAAAATTATGTTTGGAATTTTGTTTGTGTTCTTCTCATAACTTTTATATTTTAATGAATTGTGAAAATACTGCATTTTAATTCAAAAATGATTTTCCATATAATTTAATTTTATTATTAGATTATAATTTTAATTAGTTTTAAATTATAATTAGATAAATTTTTTATCATTTAATACAATTTAGGTAGTTGGAAGTATTTTCATAGAAAATTAGATATAAACTCATGTCAATCTTTTGATGCTTTTTAACTTTTGAAAAAATTGTTTTTATCATTTTTCAAATAGAATATAATTTTAAATTAATTAATACAACATTTGAGTATTAAATAGTGAAAATGGATTCATTATTTGTAATCATTTGTTCCAATTTTTCTCAACAGTTTACTTCTTTGTATATTATGTATATTAACTTTAATAATTTTTTATTCCAACAGTTATTGGTAAATCAGGTAATTAAAGATAAAAATAATATTAGAAAATTACCTTAACACCTATCAAAATCCTATTGTATGTCTAAATTATACCATTATTACCTATTCTTATAAATGGAATCATTTAATGGACCCTTTTCCATGAATATGACATGAATATTATTAATATTAATGAACGTGACAAAATTTCACACTCCCATTTCTTATAAGTATTATAATTCTAATATTGATATCTATAGGTGATAACATCGATTATAAATATTATATGGATATATTAAATAATTAAATACCTCATATATATTTATTTATAATTTTTAGAGATTAAATAATTATTATTATTTATGGCCCAATAGTGATGTAGAAATTATTTTATTAATAGAAATATTAAATTAATGATATTGAAAATTTTAAAATAAATATAATTCGACTTAATTAATGAAATCCAGATATTTTTTAAATAATATATACACATTAATATCATATTTTATATAATGGTTTGAAGTTATCATGTTGGTTTCAATTTTTAAAAAAATGAAAATTTTTAATAGTTTGAAAATTGACATAAATTATTCCTTAAAATAAATAATATTTTTTGAAATTTTATAAAATTCATAAAAATATCTGGCTTACCAAAATAACATTGATAGTGTTAAATATATATTTAATGATCCAATTGGGATATTTTTTTGTTATAGTGATTATATTAACCCAATAGTGTATAAAAGACATGTTGTCATGGTATTGGTTAAATTATATAACAAAGGATTAACGCAAAAAGATAGGGTTAATTTTATGACCTAAAATTGAATAAAATTAATTGGTTGATGTGATTTAGACCCAACCTCATATTATCCTATAAATAAATCGCTTTTGAGATATTTTAATGAGGAAATCAATTTATAATAAATTAATATTTTATAATCTTCCAAAACTACCCCTCACAACTCTTATAAAAGGGAACTTCTCTTTCTAATTAATTCACACATATAAATCAATTTAAGTTAGCCAAAACCTACCCATTTAAACTCAAAACATCACTCAGTACATCTTCGAGGACATATCATTGATAGAAATCCATCCTAAAGAGTTCTTTTGCGGAAATCAAAAGGAGATACCAAAAAATTAGGAAATTGTTTTATCACCTCTTCCAAAGTTATTTTCTTATTCTAATTTTATTTATATGTTATTTTCATAACAATGTAATAAATAAAGTATCATAAATAAAATGATATTTTATTATAATCATTGTACGACCATATTTCTCATTTTTTCCATCATATAAATTACAATATCACCGTTTGTGCGTACGTACGGATCACCGTCTCCACGCCATGATGAATTTTTTTAATTCTACACTAATTTATGTGGATGGGTATAATGATGAGTATTAAAGATATAAATAATTAATATAACATGATATTTTTTCTGTATAATTAATATACCATCCAATTCTAGACCATTTAACTGTAGAGGGAATGATACCGTCGACCGTACGTACATACGACATACCGTCTCCATGACGATGTGAGATTCATTCTCCATATTAGACACCCAATAATGATTATAAAACTTATATGATTAGTAGAAACAATAATTATTAATTTAATTTCATTAAGAATATGAATACAATACATTCTATTCATAACAAACATGACTTTCATGACAATATAGCAATGGGAAAATGATGATGTTAACACATGAAACAATGGTAACACTGAAATATTATTAACAAAATGATATAAGATGGTAATATATGATATCATTAATATGGTTATAGTCCTGGTATAATGAAATAAAATTTATTATCCATTATACATGAGTATAAAAAACCATCGACTAAAGAAATGTACAAGGTAAGGGTTAACTTCACAATCTCATTATTATACGAGGTTATTTATATTTACGTGTCTACTATGACATCTTTATCATCCATGTCCACATTTCATAAAATGTAATTTAAAATATTATTTAAAACTATTTAAAGTAATTTTTACCCTTGTAGTATTTTTTACAAAATGTTTTGAAATGGATATTTCTGTCATTTTCCAAATGAGGTACTTGATAACCTTTTCAATAAATTAATGAATGAATTCTTTTTAACATATACAAAATGAGTGGATATTTTTTATTGTTATGAATGGATAAAATTTTGAAGCATTCCTTACAAGATTAAAATTTTATTTTCAAATAAAATGTTCTCTTTTATAATTATGCATCCTTTGAATGATTCCAAAGTAAAAAAGGGATATTTCTCTCAATGAATTTCAATTATTTTATTTGATTATTTTCATTTATGTCAACATTCTTTTTTTTCTGCTTCATTGTGGTTGATTTATTATGATATAATATTTCATTTTTCATATAAGGGTTTATAATATAATTGATTATCGATGTGATATTTTTATACCCTTCAGGGTTTCTGGTCAATGTATTAACATTTCATATGATAATTTTGATACGAATGTTAATGTTATGTTTTACTCCTTTCATTAGAAGTATGAATTGGACTTAGTAAGTGATGGGTGGGCCTGCTATATCCCTTCGATGCATCAGTATGTCTCATGTGACATACTATTTTGTTGTAATAGGGCATTTACAGTATGGTTATTAATGATCATGGAGTGAGGCCTTGACGATATGGTTACGATGTATAACTTTATTAATTCCCTCATTATGTGATTAGTTGTTGATATTTCATGGGATTATTCAAATGGTAGAATATCCATGGGAATGTTTAAATTGAATTGATTGACTTATTTCATGCTATATTATTATCAATATTATGTTAAGAAGGATTGGGTTTTAGTTTTATACCCTTCCTTAAATGTTTAAGATTATTTATGATAGATCCCTCTATATTGTTTATCCTTAATGTGGGTCTAAGGTCACCCATTTCATATGTTTCATTTTTCTCCAAGATTCGATGAAGTATATTATGATTGACCTATAGGGATAAATTAATGGATATGAGAGTTTTCAAAGGGGATATTCTATTGTTTTTTATTTCAAGACATAATGTAAAACTAATGATTGTATCTAGTATTTACATGGCTACTAAATTGATTGGTCCTTAATGATTTTATTTTCTTGTGATCATGCCAATGTAATAAAATAATGCAATGGATATAGAAAACTGGGGTCGGGGCATTACAAAAATCAATGTTGAGCTACTTGGTGGTATCTTCGATAACAATTATTCTCCCCGAAAAGAGACTTCATGAACACTTCTGGTAGGTATACCACACCTATAAGGGATTATACTGAAAAATGAGGCAGGGCTAGGACATACTCCCAACACTATTCCTAGACTATCAATCTACCTATACCTAGTAATGGATGTATTCCCATATTTTCATCCATTAACGAGAGAACCATAGTGAGTATAGAAAAATATTCAAATGATTCCCTCAATAGGCGATCCACCTCAAATTCCAACAAAATCGGAATGTCAAATCATCCCCTCTAAAGTGCTTGTCTATGATCATGATAAAAAAATATCAAGGACATATCAATACCATATAGACATTGGAATATCAATTGGAATCAATGTTAATTTTCTCAGCACTGCTATGACTGGAATAGAAACCTTACCAAAATTGGGTGAGTGACAGCCTGCCGCCACCAAATTACGGGAGTCTTGTTCTCTCAAAATTCAATGGATACAACGACCTGGAACAAAACCTAACCCACTATGCATCTTATTATGATCTCATAGTGTAAAAACCATAGAAAAAAAGATTTAGTGATTCATATATGATTTTTGAGAACTCTGTCGGGGTAATCCTTTGTATGGTACACTGGTCTTCTAGCTCTATCAACAATAGGATGTGAGGATCTTTTTCTAAAGTATCTATTATGGTCTAGATGAGTACCACCAGTGACAATAGGTAGGGATCTCCCAAACTATAAATATCAGGATAATGAAATAGTATCATACTTCATTTATAGATGGAAAGGGTTGAACTATTAATTTAACCAACCACCACCCTAGGATGAGATTCTTCCTATGTACATCGATAAAATCAGTGAAGAACTATGAACAACACTGATCCTGTGGAAGTATATAAGTGGGATAAATATTTCTCCTATATTTCCCATGGAATAGAATACACTATACAATGAGCTGATCTCAAGTCTCAGGTAACTCCACTGGTCCTAGAAAAAAAGTGCAAGAAAACCTAAATGACCCCCCATTAGGATTAAGAAATCCCATTCTTCTACTCATGCTCTAAGGCCTACACCATATTCTATAGCTCCCCCTTGATGGAAAAAAACTACCACCTCATTATGATGATCAAAATGGACCCAGGAGTAATAAATTATAGGAATGAAAGAATAATGTTTACTCATTCCAAGATGACCAAGTCTGTGGCTTTTTCAAAGCGACGGAGAACAGTAATGTACTTCATACACTATAGGAAAAAAGGGGTAATGAGGTAGGTTTAGATGAACATCTAGGTTATTTTCCCTTTAAAATAATACTAGGACACACCATCCTAGAATGCATTTAATTTAGATACCTCCTACAAAAAATGATATATTCTGTGAAAGTAAAACTATGTTCTCGACTAGGAAAAATAGAATATGGTTCCACTAATGTTCTTGATAATGTAGATGTGTTTAATGATGTTGTTATCATGAGAGAAACAGAAGATAGATAGTTGGATGACTCAAAAAAATAAAATGAACTCATTGAAATTTCTTTGGGAAATTGGAATGAACGATTATGACCCAAATACTCTTGTTTAAATACATCCAACATCCAGTGCCTTGTAACCATCCAAAAAAATATTATCAAAAAAGATACCTGGCTTGAAATAAAAGTAATAAGATCTTGAGGATGAAAATACTTAATTGAAAAAGTATTCATTGACTGTATCGAACATTATATTCTTATCTTGGAAATTACTTGCACCACTCCAGTAAATAAAACAACATGAAGCAGTCAGTCTTGACGATTCATCATCATATGGGGAATTGAAATTTAGACCATTAATGTCATACAGTTAATAGACCCATTTTCCTTAAATGAGTATAGATACAAACCAAAGATCCCAATACTTAATCGGGGAGCCAAAATATGGGGTTATAGGATCCATGGATACCAGGGAAGATATAACCATGGAAGAAAAAAGTTGGCTGCACCCCTACTCGAATTGTCAATGTTGCATAAAATCATGGAAGAACCATTGAATGGACCAAACAGGAACAGGATAATTCCCCTCCCCTGCAAAAAGACATTATCTACTGCTCATGCGGGAATATCCATCAAAAAAGAAATAATTGTCTAATCACCCTAAATATGCATGAAGACCTACCTGACCCACCCCATAATGAATATAAGCACATCCAGATCCTGTCTTGGGGGCCAAAATATTTACTACCAACACTCAAGACCCTAAAATTAAAATATAACCACATCCCCAAGTGCAAACATTTATACTAGAAGAATGATATCATGAATTAGTTATCCATGGTCCCAGAAAATATCTTGATCTTAGATTCCATGATATTTCCAAAAGATCTAAGTGAATAACTCATTGATGCTCTATTGCTCCCCCAAGAGATTGATGCTAAAGTGGTTCCCTCCAATGTATCAAATAGAGGCCAATCCTACAGAATGTCATGAATTTGTCTCCTTCTTGGATCAAGATAAAAATAAAATCACATAGAGATACATAGAGCCTTTGTATGTATTAGAAATGGTAAATTATGGTGATTTTTTTATCGATAATGGTTTTGGAGATAATCTCATACAGGTGTGAACTCTTCATTGATTGGGATGCAATGTGCATAGAATGAAAAATTCCTCCTTGACCCTAAAGGGTTATAAAAAAGTGGGAAGACTCTATTGTAAAAAATCATACTCAAGAATTGGTTTGGAAACCTAGTGGATAACTTCTATGTAACAGTTGTTAAGAAAAACAGTGCCTTTAACATCCTACTAGGAAGGCCTTTGTTGTATAATCACGTGGTCATTACCTCATCATACCATCAGTTAATCATATAATAAATTAATGGAAAAAATGGGACATTTCATATTGATAATGTCACATTCTAATCCTATGAGTCACACTATATTGATGCATGATTATTTGCATTGAAAGAAAAGTGTCCCATGGTTAATGGTATTGATTGGGTCACCTCCCCAAATGATTTGGAAACAATCCTAACTGACCCTTTAAAATAACTCATTGAAGATTAAATATATTCTATCAATCAGGTTAGGTATCTGAGTCCATGATCAAACCTGTATTTACAAGCCATCATGATTCTTTCCACTTCCATTGAGTATAATAATGTTAGAGGGTCCACAAACTCCCCAGTAAGTGACAAAATCTCGAATGTGATTTCCTCTAATCCATCAGTAGAGATCCATAAAATTCAAGCCTCATATAATGAGGAAGAATAGGATGTCTCGTTACCCAAATAAGTTTATTACACTCCTCAATACCTTGATCTATCTTCCCCAGAGATTCAAGTGGATCATTCATTTCAGGATGGGTAATAGAAAGTCACTTCATCATATAAATATTACGATATCAACTCCTCTCTTATTTCTGGAGAACGCTTCTAAAGAAGTGTTTCCCCTTCAGAAAAGGGGGAAAAGATGGGGAGGAGGAAGAAGAAGAATAGGGGGACTAGGGATTCACTCTATTATTATTTGTAGGTTTCTATACCGCCATTGATGAAATTATAGAAATAAATATGGGTACATAACATGATGCATGGCCCACCCCCATTACTAAAACCATGTTCTCTAAAGAGGAATATGTATACATCTACTTCCTAAGAAAAAATTAATATATTTTGATCATGAATTAAACAAAAAGTTATAAGTATATATTCAATGGAAGCTAATCAGCTCATAGGCCTACTAGATGATAATTGGGGATATAAAATAGTAGATGAAAGGATGCACCCATGGGAAACCCAACACAAATCAGGCACTAAACTGTCATCATTTGAAACATAATCTGAAAGCCAACAGGAAGGACTTTACTATGACACCTCCTTAACAAAATAAAAAGGCTATACATCCAAGTCCCAATCAAACCATTGTGATCCAAAAAGAACCACATCTTTTAGAGAAGCATGATTCTTTATTTTTTTTATTTTTTAGGGTCTTGTTGTGTTTTTAGGGTCCATATATCATTTTTAGGGTTTCTATTATCTTTTAGGTATTTATGGGGTTTTTCCTTCCATGGGGGTTTAATGGTTTGGTATTTTCCTTCTGGATTTTATTTCTTCTACTGTCTTTTTTGGATTAAATTTTTTAATGTGTTTTAGGCATTCTCTATCTTTTAATATTTTTTTAGGTTTTTATGTATTCTTATTGGTTTTTAGGGTTTTGGGGTCTTTTTGGATTTTAGACCTTTTTTGTGTATTTTATTATTTACTACTGGGTTTTGAGGTATTTTAGGGACTTTTAAGGTTTCTTAATTTTTCTATGTTTTGGAACCTTTAGAGGTTTTTAGGGGTTTTATGATTTTTAGGGTTTTTATGGTCTTCTACGTTTTAGGTAATTTTTAGGTTTTTATGGTTTTTATGGGTTTTATGGTTTTTTTTAGAGGTATTATAGGTTCAATCATATTTTAGTGGTGTTTGGGGGATTTAAAGTTTTTTTGGGGGGGTTTAGTGTTTTTTGGTGTTTTTTAGTGTTTTTTTGGGTTTTTAAAGGTTTTTTTTTACTTTTTTGTCTTTTTTATGGGTTTCAGGGTTTTATGTGTTTTTATTATTTATAATAATTTTTAAGCTTTTAGGGTATTTTATTGATTTTAGTTTTTTAATGTTTTTATGGTTTTTTGGTCTATAGTATTTGGAGATTTTTTTGTGCTTTCAAGTATTTTAAGGGTTTTATGGTTTTGGTGTTTTAAGGGTTTTTAGGGGGTTTAGGGATTTTTATGGTTTTTTAGGTTATTTTTGGATTATGTGTTTTAATGTCCTTAGGGGTTTTATGGTTTTAGATTCTTTAGGTATTTTTATTGGGTTAGTTAGAAATTAATTTGTTTTTAGTGATTTTAGGGCTTCTTGGGTTTTTGGGGTTTTATATGGGTTTTAAGGGTTTTCATTATTTTTAGGAGAATTTGGGTTTTTAAATTATTTTATTGTTTTTATAATTTAATAGTTAAGTAGGTGTTTTAGAGGATTTTAGGGTGTTTATGGGTTTTTAGTGACTTTTACTTTTCCGGGGAGTTTTACGGACTTTTAAGGTTTTTAGTTCTTTTAGGATCTCTTAGGGTTTTAGGGACATTTGGGTTTTAGAGGGTTTTTTATTTTTAGGGTTTTAGAGGATTTGGGGTCTTTAAGGGTTTTTAGTTTCTTTTATGGGTTTAAAGGGATTATTTTTGTTTTTAGAGTGTTTATGTTTTTAGTGTTTTTATAGTTGTTTTAGTATATTTGGAATGTATGAATTTAGGCATTTTAAGTGAATTTTATGGGTTTGGGGGGTTTCCATGATTTTAAGGAACATTCATGGGTTTTATTTATTTTTATTTTATTTTATCTTTTTTAGTTTTTATGGATTTGTGGGGTTCAAGGGGTTTTATAGATTGAATGTTTTTAGGTGTTTTTTTCATTTTTTGAGATTTTTTTGGTTTTAATGGGTATTATGCGTTTTAGGTGTTTTATAGTCTTTTATGGGTTTCATGGTGCATTTAGGGTTTTAGTTTTATTAGTGGTTTAATAAAATTTATGGTTTTTGTGTTTTATTGTCAATTAGGGTTTCTTTATGGGTATTAGGGTTCTTATGCGTTTTTTGGGTTTTATGTTTTTTTAGGTTGTATTTTTTTATTGTATTTTATGTGTTTTTATTACTTTTTTATGTTTTTTGTGTTTTATTATATTTATAGTGGATTTTAAGGGTATTTAGTTTATTAGGGTATTTTTGGGTTTATAGGTTTTTAGGGGTTTATCAGTTTCTTGTAAGGTTTTGTGGGGGTTCTAGTGTAGTATTGGGGATTGGGGTTCCATTAATGTTTTATGGTTCTTTGGTATTTAGGGGTTTTTTGGGTTTTTAGGGTTTTGAAGAAATTCATAAGGATTTATGTATATAGGGTTTCTTTTTAAGTGTTCATGGTTTTTAGGTTTTTATGTTTTCTTAATGGCCTTTTATGGTCTTTAGGGTTTTTATTTTTATCAGGGTTTTTTTTGGGTTTTTAGTGATTATTTCGGTTTTTAGGGATTTAAAGGTGGATTTAGGGTGTTGAAAACCTTTTAAGAATTTGTAGTGTGTTTGTGTGTTTTTTGGTTTTATGGAATTCTAATATATTTATATGGATATTGTGTATTTTAATGGGTTTTAATGGTTTTAGTGTTGTATGGATATTAGAGGGTTTGGCAATATTATTGAATTGTTTTTCAATTTTTGAGGGTTTTTACAGTTTTAGCGTATTAGGGTATTGATTATTTTTAAGGGTTTTCGGGTTATTTTTGCGTTTTATGGATTTTTTGTTTTCAGGTTTTTTAGGGATGAAGGGTTTTTAGTTTATTTAGGGTTTTAGGGTTTAAATAGTTTGAGTAGGGTTTTATGGGTTTTTAGAAATGTTTTTCGTGTTCTCTTTCTATGTTTCTTAGGGTTTTTAAGGCCATTTAGGGGTTTAAGGTGTTTTAGGGACTTTTAGGGGGTTTATGGTCTTTTATTAGTTTTATGGGTTGAGGGTTTTTAGGCTTATTAAGGGGTTTTTTGGGTTTTTTATATTCTTATTTTTTTAATGTTTTTGCGATTTTAATAGTTTATATGTGGTTTTATGGATTTTTATATTTCTTTAAGGTTTTAGGCTTTTTAGGGAGTTTAATGGACATTTTATAGTTTATATGTTTTATTATAGGATTTAGGGTTTTCAGGGAATATTTATGATTTTTGGGGTGTATTTATGTTCTTACAATTATTTTTGGATGTTGGGGGGGGTGTATAGGGTTTTTGGGTTCTTTGGGTTATTTGGGTTTTGATGTTTTAAGTGGATTAGGTTTTTATAGTTTTTTGTGTTTTTTTAGGTTTTAGGCTCTTTATGGGGTAGTGTGTGGTTGGTAGGGTTTTTTGGGTTTAAATGATTATTTCATTTTTAGGATATTTAATAGTTATTATGAATTTTGGGGTTTTATGGTCTTTGTTGGTATTTGTGGGTATTTGGATTTTTAGGGTTTTTGGGGGTTTTTGGGTTTTTGGGGTCTTTTACGTTTTCTGCGTATTATAGGTTCATTTTAAGAAGTGTTATGGTTTTTATGGTAATTTGGTGGTTTTAGATTTTTATTTCCTTCTACGTTTTTATGTATTTTTTGATTTATTTTGGTTTTTATAGTATTTTATGTTATTTAGGTGGTGTTGGGTCTTTTAGGGTGTTTGATGCAAGACTTGGGTTCTAGGGTTTTTGGTTTAAGGTGTAGGTGTTTCTGTTTAGGGAGTATGGTTTATGGTTTAGAGTGTAGGGTATAGGGTGTAAGGTTTACTGTTTAGGATGTAGGTTACAGGGGTTAAAGTGTAGGGTTTTGGGTTTTCGGAGTAGGTTATAGGGTTTTGGGTGTTGGGTAGAGTGTTTAGGGTGTAGGTATAGGCTTTATTGTGAAAGGTTTAGGGCGTAAGCTGTAGTGTATATATAATAGTGTTTTTTGGGGGTATTCATGGGTTTTATGGTATTATAGGTTTTTTGGTTCTTTAAGGTTTCTAATGGTTTTCTGGTCTTTTAGGGGTGTTTTTTATATTTTTTGGGTTTTGGGTTTTTTGGGTTATTAGGGTTTTTTTGGGGATGTTATGTTTTTTTGTGTTATTTATGGGTTTAGAGTTTTGATGTGTTTTAATTTTTTTGTCATTTTTAGGGTTTGTATGGGTTTTAGTGGTTTTTATGGGTGTTAGGGGATTTTAAGGGTTTTATGTGTTTTTATGTTTTTAGGGATTTTAATGGGGTTATCAAAAATTATGAATTTTTTGTTTTTATGGGTTTGAATGTTTGTATATTATTAATGATATTTGAGTTTTTTTTGTGTTTTTTGTGTTTTTAGGATTTCATATTGTGTTTACGGTTTTTAGAGATTCTTATTGGGTTTGGGGTTTTAGTGTTTTCAGGGATTTTATGAATTTAGGGTAACTAGTAATTTTTGTGTGTTTTTACATTTTTTGGAGGTCTAAAAAGCTTTCAGTATTTTTAGGGTCCATAATATCATTAAGGGTTTTTAGTTTTTTCTTGGGTATTTGGGTTTTTGGGGGTTTTATAGTTTTTTGGGGTTTATGGTGATATTTTGGTATTTTAATGATTTTTTTGGTTTTTGTGTTTTTTGATGGATTTTTTGGTTTTTAGGGTGTTTGAAGTGGTTTTAGTGTATTTTGGGTTTTTTGGGGGATATCTGGGATTTTATGTCATTTAGTTTATTTTAATGTTTTAAATGGGTTTTAGTTCCTTTTATAGTTTTTAATTTTTTTTACTCTCTTACGAGTTATAGTGGTTTTTATTATACATTTGTTTTATTTTTTTAGAGTCTTTTGGGATTTTAAGGAATATAGGGAGTATTAGTGATTTTTAGGGAGTTAATAACTTTTAGAGTTTCATTAGTGTTTTGGGACATTAAGGGGTTTTAGGGCCGTTTAATATTTTTTTATACATTTCTAGGGATTAAAAATATTTTATGTTATTTTTGGGTTTTAGGGTTGTTTTTTTGACTTTAAGGGGTTTTTAGGGTTTTTGGGTTTTTAGGTTTTTTAGGGATTAAGGGCGTTTTCAGAGTTTTATGGTTTTTATGTGTACCACCTCAAACTTCCACGGTACGCTTCTCTTTGAATAATATAGTAGCGTGTGTTGTATGCAGATTTATGTTCTAACACACCACAACCAATCTAACTAGCTGTTATGAATAGTAATACCCACTTTTTGAAATTTTATAAATTTTATCTTTCCAAACGGACTTCATTTTTGGATTTGGAATATCGAAATTAGCTTTGGGTAAATTTTTGGTATTTTTTCTAAAAACATTCAATTGTTGATGAACAATGAAAAAACACTGGGTTATAGTTTAAAACTGAATTTTTATTTAAATAATTATTTATTTTATTTTTAGTCAAAATAGAAAACTAATACCTATATATGATAAATTTAATTCATTGGAATCAGTTTATAATAATTTTGTATCTATATAACTTTTATTGACCTTTTTACCGTCTTTTACCCACCTCCTAGAAGAATTTTCAATTCACATAAAACATAATTTTACCACTTCTGTGAGTGGAATTTCAAAAATCCGAGAGACATGGTTGATATGAGTGAGTAAAATTTGGATCAATAAGATGAAAATAATTTTTGGTCAGTAGTAACTTTTTACATTTATTTTACCACGGTTAAAAGTAAATAGGTTAATTAAGGGTAAAAATGATATTATTATTACCCTAACCCTTGTCTTCATTCTATTGGATAAGTATAATTCTACCAAAACAACCTTAGGAATAAAATATGAACTTCTTTGGTCCACATGGATTAGATTAGGACATTTATTATTATTTAATTCAAAGAAGAGTTAAAAGAGTTAAAATCAATGTTTAATAACTAATAAATTTTAATGTAGGGATACAGATAAGATAAATTCTACAATAAATATTCACTAGAAAGGTAAAATTATTTCATACATAATGGTATGTTTATTACAATTTTTATACATTATATAATTTAATTTATTTATGACACAATGATGATGCAGTAATTACCTAATTAATGAAATATTAAAATAATTGCTATTATAAATATCCAAATAAATGTAATATGAGGCTATTTATGAATTCAAATAATTTTCTAGGTCAATAGGACATATTAGGGTTGGTTATATGAATTTTTCTAGAAGTATTAATGCTATTATGAATTTATAAAAAACAAAATTCCAAATAGTGTAAAAATTGACATAAAAGAGTTTTTAAAACAAATATTAGATTATTAATTGATATTCTATTCTTTAAAATGTTATTTTTGTCCAAAGGACTTATATAATTATAGGTGTATCATTAATTAACCACTTGGGGTTATCTTGGAAGTATATAGTATGTTTATTAACTATATAATATAAAAATACAAAGAGACATGGTAAATGTCAAACTATTTAACTAAGAGTTAAACCTATAAGATAATGTTACTATAGTGACCCAAACCTGTATAAAACCTATTGGTTGAGTGGTTTTAGATCCATTCCCACCTTATACATTAAATAATAAACTTTTTATCCATTATAAACCTATAATAAGTTTATTATAAAATAATATTTCTAACTTTTCTTAAGGTGCCCCTCACCCCTCTTATAAAAGGGAACTTCTTCTTCTCTCAAATTTACACCTTCAAAGCCATTTGGCTAGGCCAACCCCTGTCCAAATACACTATCAACTATCCTCCACTCATCCAAGAGGCCTTTATTTAGTAATAAATCCATCCTAAGGAGCCCTTTTGGTCAAATCAAAAAGAAGAACCCGATGAAGATGTAAATATTTCATCACCTCTTTAAAGTTCCTTTCTTCTTCACTTACGCTTTCTTCGTTGTTTCCATTCTAAAATAATAACTACAATATCTTCTATATACATTTATGTTATTATAAATATGTTACAACCATATTCATTATTCTATCCATCCTTTTAATGACATGTCACCATACGTGCGTACATACGGCATACCGTATCCACGTCGTGGTGTAATTGTTATTCAATACATTATTATATGCATGAGTATAATAATGATTTGAAATTGATGTAAATAATAAATATAACATGATAATTATTCTTTATATATGATATACCATCCAATTATATATTATTTTAATATCAAAAGAATGATATTGTCGCTCGTGCGTACGTACGGATTACCGTCTCCACGAACACGATTGGATTCATTCCCCATCGTATCCATTCAAGAATTAATTTTCATTTTGATGATTAAAAATAATGTTTAAAGGCTTAATATCATTATTTATATGAATAAGATACATCCCATCCATAAAAATATGACACACATAACAAATAATATAAAGGAAAATGAATCTGCTAACACCTGAAACGACGATAATACTAAGATATTATGAACAAAAAAATGTTAAAAGAACATATATGATATCATATTAATGTACATGATTTTTTTATAATTTAACAACAGTTATTTCACCATTATACCGTAGGTTAACCTACCCTCGACCAAGGAAAAGTACAAGGTAGGGGTTAATTTTAGAATCTCATTATTATCCGAGGTTGTTTTTACGTAAGTATCAACTGGGACCTCTTTATCATCCACATCAATGTTTCTTAAAAATGTATTTGAAAACATTCTTATATTTTATAGACTATGGTTTAAAGTAATTTATACCATTTTTTAATTTTTTATAAGATGTTTATAGACGAATATTTCCGTCATTTTCCAAACAAGGTCCTTTATAAAATTTTCGACAAAATTAAGGTAAGAATGTATTTTTTTAACTTGTAAGGAAGGTGCGGAAATTTTACGACATTATAACATCATCAAAGCTTCCATTACAAGAATATAATAATATTTCCCACGTAAATGTTTTTTTATAATTATATAAGTTTTAAAATATTTCAAAATATAAAGAGATATATCTCTAAAAATGTTTTGTTTTAATCTATGTCAACATACTTTGATAGATTTTCTATTTATTTCAAGTTGATTTATTGTGATACAAAACTTCCATATTGTATTGCAGGTTTTGCGATATGTTTTACTGGGGATGTGTTATTTCTATACCATTCATGCTTTATGGATAAAGTATTGACATTTCGTATGCTAGTTTTAATACGAATGTCTATGTTATGTTTAAACCTTTACATATTAGGAATGCATTGGATATAGTATATGATGGGTGGATCCCGCTATAGCTCCTCGATGCATCGGTAGGTCTCATGAGACAAACTAGTGTCTTGGAACAAGCCCTTGACAAAATTTTATTTGTAGTCTTGGCACAAGACCTTGATTGTGTGGTTATGAAAGCCCAGTATTATGTATTCCATCATTATGAAAGTGGCAATTGATATTGAATGTGATTATTCGACTAGTACAATATCCATGTGAGTAAGTATATGGAATTATTTGATTTTATCTTTTACATATTATGATGAAGTTCATGTTTAAAAGGATTTTTTAAGATTTATACATTGCCTTAAATTTTTATGCTTATTTATAATGTTTCCGCAATATCGTTATACTTACTGAGCATTTGAGCTCACCCCTTTCTATGTTTTATTTATACCTGGATGAGAAGAAGTATATTATGACTGACCTGTAGGGATAGTCTATGGGATCTCAGTGTTGTCTATGGAAACAATGTTGTTGTATTTTTTCATTTTATGATGTAATGTAAACCATATGGCTGTATCTAGTACTTCCAGGGATACTAAGCAATCGGTATTTCGAGACATGATCTTTTGTGATCATTCCAATGATACGTAATAATGCACCGACTCTGGGCTTCTGGGGTCAGGGAATTATAGTTGGCATCAGAGGAAGTTTAGTACAAACCTTGGAATCTATATTTAGATAGACTCTGATTACAGAACATTACCCTAAGATAGAAATTGAGGATTAGTATAGAATAACTTCCTAAAATTTTGGTATTGTAGATATTTTTTGAGTTTTCCATGAAATACATCCTTGTCTGAATATGAGCAGGTAGAGGAAGCTCAAGCATAGATGTACCTAGGGGTAAAACCCGAAAACATCGCTTTGAGCTAGACTCAAATGGGAACTGGTACATGACAATGGGCCTTGCTGCACTCTTGGTTACGACACTCCCGGGGGGTATTCTTAGGATAATTATCATTTTATTTACAAGCCATTATGAAGGGTTTATAAGTATATACATCCTAAAAGAAAACATTTTTTTTTATGATTATGGATTATATCTTTAAACTATTTAGTTTATGTTAAGTGTTTTATATGTTTGGAATTATGTATTTCAATTCCTAAACTAATCTAGTTTATTCCATTCTTTAGAAATGGCACCTAGTAGAAGGAATGGAAACTATATCAATGCACAAACTCCATGTATGGATTTCCCTCCTACACAAGATAATTATAGTGGAGCTGGTGATGCAACTGGTCCTGATCATCTAATCAACATAATGGGACAACTCACTCGGGTTATGAATAATAACCATACCCATATGGAGCACCCTGATCCACAACGTGGAGGATCAATGTTAGATCGCTTCATAAGGCAACAACCCCCAACATTAATTGGGGGTACAAATACATTAGTAACTGAGCAATGGATAAATTCCTTAGAGAAAATATTCCATTCCTTGGGGAGTAGTGAAAGGGAAAAAGTTGTCATGGCAGTTACCACATCAGAAGAGATGCTGATCAATTGTAGTCATTGATTCAAAACACAAAAAAAGATGATGAAGTATAAAATATGGAAAGGAGGGAGTTTAAATGGATTTTCTTAGAAAAATACTTTCCTCGTGACCATTGAGAAGATATGGAATGGCAATTTCTATGTCAGAGGCAAAATGAGGATGATAATGTCGCAATGTATGAGGCTAACTTTACAAGTTAGAATGTCATGTTGCATATTATATACGTAACCCAAGAAATAAGATTGGTCGTTTTTTATGGGTTAAAACCATTGCTCAGTCGAGCATTAGTCTCACAATCCTTCTCGTCGTACGAAGATATTGTCTCATGTGCTATCAAGATAGAAAAATATTTCTCTATGTCTTACGAAATTAAAGAAAATCAAGAGAAGAAGAGATCTACTGAACACTCTAGAAATGGAAATAAGGGGATGAAGGGAAAAGTTGAATATCCATCCTATAGTAAATGTGGGAAGAAAAAAATTGGTTCTCGCCTAAAGGGAATGAGAGTCTGTTATAAGTGTGTTGAAGAAGGCTACCATGCTCGTGATTGCATGGAAAAGAAATAGTCCGTTGATGTTGAAAGCTACAATTGTAGAGAGAGAGGGATTTATTCAAATGATTGTCCTAAGTGTCAGGGGAACTTACCTTAGAAAAGGCCATGGGATCAAGGCCAAGAATTTTCTATCACTACTGGTGAGGATGAAACTCTGAAAGACGTAATGGAAGGTAATTTAATGTTGTCCTCGAGTTTAGCAAATGCTTTATTTCATTCTGGATCATCGCATTGTTTCATATCATCCCAATTTTCTATGAAAATTAGTTTTTTCCAATTTGATTTTACAAGGGATTTTTTAGTCAAAACACCTATGGGAATTATCATTGCAACAAAGATGAGAGTTGAAAAGGATCCTATATACATGGATCTAGTAAATATGGATATGGGAATAACCATGGAAGGCACAACATCAATAATTATTCAAATAGTTTTACAAACCATCTATACTAGAAATGATAAAAGTTCTCAGGCTAATGCTGAGGAGTTTCAAAAGAAGATTAAAGAGGTGAATAATGGGAGATTGAGTGTCTTTGTATATGAAGATAGAATTATGAAATTTGGGAAGAGACATTGTGTTCCCGGTGTAACTGATCTAAAAAGAGAATTGTGGGATGATGCTCATAGCTCTAATTTTCTTTATACACCCTCGGAACACAAAAATGTGTATAGATTTGAAGGATCATTTTTTGTGCAACAACATGAAGGGGAATATTTTTGATTTCGTGTCAAGATGTATGGTTTGTAAACAAGTGAAAGTTGGATGGCATCAACCTGGAGGAGTCTTGCAACCTCTTCCCATACCTCAGTGGAAATGGGATAATATTACGATGGACTTTTTCATGGGACTACCAAAGACTCCTAGAAGGAACGATGCAATATGAGTCATTGTTGATCGTCTAACCAAGTCAGCACATTTTCATGCTATAAGTGAAGATTTACCACTTGAACGATTGGAAATACTATATATTAATGAATTTGTATGACTTCATGGAGTACCCCTATCGATTGTTTCTGATCGTGATCCTCGTTTTACATCAAGTTTTTTGAAAAGTCTTCAAAAATCCCTAGATACTAAACTTCATTTGAGCACTGCATGCCACCCCCAAACTGATTGACAATCATAATGGACTATTCAAACCATATAAGAGATGTTGAGATCATTATAACTTGACTTTCAAGGTATGTGGG
Organism: Viscum album; assembly: GCA_963277665.1. Classification (NCBI taxonomy): domain Eukaryota; kingdom Viridiplantae; phylum Streptophyta; class Magnoliopsida; order Santalales; family Viscaceae; genus Viscum; species Viscum album. The sequence continues at coordinate 328,074,799 of OY728156.1, forward strand.
ATCAATATTTACCTCTGGTAGAATTTTCCTATAACAATAGCTTCCATTCAAGTATTCTGATGGAACCATATGATGTGTTATACAGAAAAGGATGTCGCACACCAACCTATTGGGATGATTTTGGTGAAAGAAAAATCGTAGGCCCAGAACTGGTGGAGGAAATGATGGAAAGGTGAATGTAATCCAAAACCACAACAAAGCATCTCAAAACAGGCAGAAGATCTATGCCAATAACTGAAGGAAGAATTTGGAATTTTAGGTAGGAGATCATGTTTTCATGAAGGTATCTCTATTGAAGGGTGTTATACGTTTTAGTAAGAAGGGAAAATTGAGTCTCAAGTACATCGGACCTTTTGAAATTCTAGAACGAATTGGGGCTGTAGCTTACCGTTTGGCAATGCCGCCAAGTCTCCCCAAAGTTCACTATGTATTCTACGTATCACTGTTGGGAAAATATATGCCTGACCCAAGGCATGTACTCACATATGAGGAATTAGAACTAGAACCCGATCTGACTTATTACGAAGAACATGTCAAGGTTTTTGATACAAGTGAACAAGTGTTGAAAAATCAGACGACTCATTTTGTAAAAGATCTATGGAGAAACCATAAGATAAAAGAGGCAATGTGGGAACCCAAGGAACTTATGATGAAGAACCGCCCAAGTATTTTTACACAGTAATACTCTAGAAATTTCTAGGAAAAAATTATCTGAAGGAGGGTAGAATTTAACACTCCATGCTTCCACATTATGCTTCTCTTTGAATAATACAATAGCATGTGTTGTACGCAAATTTATGATCTAACCCACCACAACCAATCAAACTAGCCGTTAAGAATAGTAATACCCACTTTTTAAAATTTCATAAATTTTATCTTTCAAAATGGACTTCATTTTTAGATTCGGAATATCGAAATTAGCTTTGGGTAAATTTTTGGTATTTTTCTTAAAACATTCAATTTTTGATGAATAGTGAAAAAACACTGAGTTACAGTTTAAAATCGAATTTTTATTTAAATAATTATTTATTTTATTTAAATTTATTTTAGGTCAAAAAAGATAAATAATACCTATATTAGTTCAATGTAATTCATTGGACTTAGTTTATAATAATTGAGAGATATAAAAATTTTATTGAACTTTTCACCATCTTTTACCCACCTACTAAGAGAATTTGCAAATTCACATAAAACATAATTTTACTACTTCTTTGAGTGGAATTTACAAAATACAAGAGAAATTGTTGACATGAGTAAGTAAAATGTGGTTAAATAATATGAAAATAATTTTTGGTGAATAGTAACTTTTTACCTTTATTTACCACAATTAAAAGTTAATAGGTCAATTAAGGGTAAAAATGATATTATTATTACCCTAAAACACATTTTAATTCTATTGGATAAGTATTATTCATCCCAAAAAACCTTATTAATAAAATATGAACCAATTTGGTCCACTTGGATTAGATGAGGACATTTATTATTATTTAATTGAAAGAATAGTTAAAAGTGTTAAAATCAATGTTTAATAACTAAAAAAATTTTAATATAGGGTTACACATAAGATAAATTAGAATATAAATATTCATTAGAAATATAAAAATATTTCCCACATAATGGTATTTTATTTATATTTTTTATAAATTAAATAATTTAATTTATTTCTGACACAATGATGATGTAGTAATTACCTTATTAATGAAATATTAAAATAATTGATATTATAAATATCCAATAAATGTAATCTGAGACTTTTTATGAATTACACTAATTTTTTAGGTTAATATGACATATTTGGGTTGGTTAGATGAATTGTTTTCGATGTAATAATGCTGTTATAAGTTTATAAAAAAATACCAAATAGTGTCAAAATGGACATAAAAGAGTTTTTTAAAAATATATTACATTATTAATTGATATTATATTCCTAAAAATCTAAGGTTTGGACAAAAAGACATATATAATATATTTGTATCTTTAATTAACCACATGGGGTTCTCTTGGAATTATATAGCATTCTTATTAACCATATAATCTAAAAAAATAAAGAGACATGGTAAATGTCAAACTATTTAACTAAGAGTTAAATCTAAAAGATAAAGTTAATATAGTGACCCAAACCTGTCTAAACCCTATTAGTTGAGCAGTTTTCGACCCATCCCCATATTATCATTTAAATAATCCACATTTTATCCATTTGAAACCTAAAATGATTTTATTATAAAATAATATTTCCAGTTTTTCCTAAGGTGCCCCTCACCCCACTTATAGAAGGGCACTTCCCCTTCTCTCAAATTAAAACCTTCAAAGGAATTTTTATCTGCCAAAACCTACCCAAATACCACATAAACTGTCATCCCTTCATCCTAGAGGCCTTAAATTAGTCAGAAAGCTAACCTAAGGATCCCTTTTGAACAAATCAAAAGGAAGAACCCGAAGAAGAGGTAAATCTTTCATCACCTCTTTCAAGTTCCTTTCTTCTTCTACTTGCTCATTCTTTGTTGTTTCAATTATAAAATAATAAATCTAGTATATTCTATATTATATTATGTTATTATAAATATGGTACATTTATATTCATGATTCTATCCATCCTTTGAATGACATGTCACCATACATGTGCACATACGACTTACCGTCTCCACGTCATAGTGTAATTGTTATTCAATACATTATTATAAGGATGGGTATAATAATGATGTTTGGTTGATGTAAATAATAAATATAACATTATAATTATTCTTTATATATGATATAACATCCAACTATATATTATTTTGATATCAAAATAATGATATTGTCGCTCGTTGGTACGTACGGATTAACGTCTCCACAAACACGATGAGATTCAATCCCCATCGTATCCATTCAAGACTAATTTTCATATGATGATTAAAAATAATGTTTAAAGACTTAATATGATTCTATATATGAATAATATACATCACATCCATAATAATATGACTCACATGACAAATAATATAAATGGAAACAAATGTGTTAACACCTGAAACGACGATAATACTAAGATATTATTAACCAAGAAATGTTAAAAGATCATATATGATATCATATTAATGTATATGATTATTTTATAATTTAATAACAATTATTTCACAATTATTTTTGAGGTTAACTTACCCTAGACCAAGGAAAAGTACAAGGTAATGGTTAATTTCACAATCTCTTTATTATTCGAGGATGTTTTTTCATAAGTACCCACTGGGACCTCTTTATCATCCACATCCATGTTTCTTAAAAATATATTTCAAAAGATTATTACTATTTTATTGAATATGGTTTAAATTCATTTATATCATTTTTTTACTTTTTATTATATTTATATAAAGGAATCTTTCCATTGTTTTCCAAACAAGGTTCTTTATAACCTTTTCGACAAAATTAAGGTAAGAATGCCTTTTTTTAACTTATACAGCAGGTGCGGCTATTTTCTGCCATTATAAAATCATCAAAATTCCCTTACAAGCTTACAATAATATTTAAAAAATAAATGTTTTTTTATAATTATATTAATTTTTGATGATTTCAAAATAGAAAGATATATTCCTCTAAAAAAATGTTTTGATTTCATCTATGTCAACATCCTTTGAGGGATTTTATGTTTATTTGATTTTTATTTATTATGACACAAAACATCCATATTGTATTGAAAGTTTTTTGATTTTTTTGATTGTAAATTAGTTATTTCTATACCATTCATGGTTTATAAATAAAGTATTGACATTTCGTATGCTAGTTTTAATATGAATGTTTATGTTATGTTTAATCCTTTTCATATGAGGAATGCACTGGACTTAGTATGTGATGGGTGGAGCCTGCTATATCTCCTCGATTCCTCGGTAGGTCTCATGAGACAATCTAGTGTCTTGGCACATGGCCTTGATAAAGTATTATTTCTAGTCTTGGCACAAGGCCTTGAATATGTGGTTATGAAAGTTTGGCATTATGCATTCCATCATTATTAAGGTGGCTATTGATATTGCATGTGATTATTCGACTAATAGAATATCCATGTGAGTAAGTAAATGGCATTATTTGATTTTATCTTTTCCATAGTATTCGGAATTTGATGTTTAAATGGTTTTTGTTTTAGTCTTATACATTTCCTTAAATGTTTATGCTTATTTATGAAGTTTCTTCTATATTGTTATCCTTACTAATCATCTGAGCTCACCCCTTTCTATGTTTTATTTTTCCCAGGATGCGAAGAAGTATATTATGAATGACCTATAGGGATAGTCTATGGGATCTCTGTGTAGTCTATGGAAACAATTTTGTTTTAGGTTTCCATTTTATGATGTAATGTAAACCTTATGAATGTATCTATTACTTCCATGGCTACTAAACTAATTGGTCATTGGAGACTTCATCTATTTTTATCAGGCCAATGATACATAATCATGAACCGACTCTGGCATTTTGGGGTCGGGGCATTACATTATGGGTTTGGGGTTTTGTTTTTTTTTTGGGTTTTTGGTATATTAGTGTCTTATTGAATTTTTAGGGGTTTTGGATTTTTATGGTTTTTTGGGTTTTGGGGGTTTTTTATTTGAAAAGGGATTATATTTTTATGGTTGTTTAGGGATTTTAAAATCATATAATTTTTTTAGGAATTTAGGGTTTTAAGTGGTTTGGGATGTTAGGGTATTTAGGGGTTTTTGGATAATTTTATGGGTTTTCACGGTTTTATGTATTTTTAATGTTTTTGTTGTTCTCAATGCTTTTAGTCGGTTTTATGATTATTATGAATCATAAATGATTAATTTATTTTAATAATTATTATGTGTTTTGGGGTTTTAAGGGGTTTTATGGTTGTAAATGATTTTTAATATTTTTAAGGGTTTTTATGGATTTTTTTGGGTTTCTATTGTTTTATGGTTTTTAATGGTTTTTAGGGTTTTTATTTTTTAGGGGTTTTCGGGTTTTTAAGGGTTTTATAGGTGTTTATGGACTTTTAGGTTTTTAAGAGGATTTTATGTTTTTGAGGAGTTTTTGGGTTTTAGTGTGTTTAATTTTTTTAGGACTTTTAGGATTATTATATAAATTTAGTGGGATTTATGGGGTCTTATGGGTTTTAGTGTCTTTTAGGGGTTGTAGTGTATTTTAGGGGGTTTTATGTGTTTTATGGACGATTAGGGTTTTGGGGGGTTCCAGATCTTTTATAGGTTTAGAGGTTTTATTATTTTTAAGGTATATTTTTTTTGGATTTCTATGTTTTTATGGTTTGTATAGTTGTTTTATAGTTTTTTATTTGTAATGATTGTAGGGTTTTAATTATTTTTTATGGTTTTATGGTTTTTAGGGATTTTTTTGGGATTTAAGGTTTTTAGGGTTCTCATAGGGTTTTATGGTTTTTTAGGTTTTTGATAGTTTATAGTTGATATTTAATGGTTTTTATAGTTTTTATGGTTTTTAGTGTCTTTGTGGTTATTGGAGTGGTTTTAGTATTTATAATGGTCTTTAAGACTTTAAGGGTATTTAGTTGTTTTTAGAGGTTGTGGGGGGTTTTTAGATATTTATTATGATTTTAAGGGGTCTAGGGTTACATAGGGTTTTAGGGGGTTTTAGGTTATATTGTTTTGAATGGTTTGAAGGTCTTTTTAGTATTTTTTGGGGTTTTAAGGACTTCTTGATGTTCAGGTTTTTTTCTTATGTTTCTATTTTTTAATGTTTTTTTGGGTTTTACGGGTTCATATAGTCTGTTTAGGGTCATTTATGAGATTTTTTGGGATATTTTATAGTTTTCAAGGGTTTTAGTGGTTGTGGGTAATGATATTAGTGTGTTTAGTGTCTTTTTAATATTTTTAATATTTACATGGTTTTTTATTTTATGGATGGATGGGATTTAGTGGTTTTAGGTTTTTTAGGTTTTAAGGGTTTTGTGTTTTTTTATATTTTTTTTTGATCTTTCATGTTTTTAAAGAGTTTAAGGTTTTTTTTTGTGTTTTAGGATTATTTTACAGTTTTTTTCCTGTATTCATATGTTCTAATGTTTTTTATTTTATTTTTGTATGGTTTTTAGTGATTTTAAGGTTTTATATGGTTTTTACATTTTATATATTTTTAGGTTTTTTCTAGGGTTTTAAAAAATTTAGTTATTTAAAGGTTTTTAGGGTTTTTAAGGTTTTTTAGTGAATTTATCAATGTGTAGGGTTTTTTTTTGTTTTTGTAAGGTTTTTGAGGATTTAGGTTTAACATGCCAAACATAGATGCCATTAAACCAGTGCTCAAGTCGGGTCTCTAACCTCAGGTTCGCCTTAATTTATGCCATTGGTTACCAACTAACAGTGAGGATCTAATGTATCACTCGGGGAGACTATAGCCTCTATAATATAGTAATCTATAATCGATAAGATATGAAATAAAGGAAACAATAAACAATGTCTCGAGAAATTTCATTACCAATCAGATACCCAATAGGGTACAACCACAACTAAATAATAAATATGTCATTTCATGATAACAGGGACAATTGGGATGGAAAACCACATGATAAAAAATATTGAATCACCAAAATAGGTCTTGAAACCAAATATATATCCTCATCCACGCACTCCCAAAGCCCAACTCAACTCCATATCATATGTGATTTGTCGTTTTCCTAACCTTCTGCCAGGAAATCTGCATGGGTACCCAATGACAACCTGAGCCACGTGTGAGTACAATTCAGTAGGCCACCGCCAACAATTTTTACAAAACATCCATTCTAAACAGATAACTCATTCAAAAAAAAATAAATATCAAATTAAGTCAGAGTACTCGAGTTCCATTAGGTAACCATGTTACTTTACCCATTTACACCATTATTTAAATGTTTATCATTTAGTCCATCTTCATCTGTTAATTCATTTTCATTACATTTTCCATGGGTTATACATTCACATTATTTACACAATGGCAGAAGAAAATCAATTACAATGCAATAAGGGAATAAATAATTATCCTTATCTCTCTAGGGATACACATTTCGTACAAATTTAATTAAAACATACCTTGATGCCTCGGTCCATGTAGTATTATCAAATTCATCCATTAGAGGTATAGATCCTCAGTCACCTTCTATAACATGGGAATTACTAGTAGGCGTTTAGAGCCTTAGTATAACTCGAACTATGAGCATAGAACCTCATGTCCAATACACCCAACAACAAAGGCATGTGCACATTATTATTTATCCATTATCACATATACCATATCACAGACCATATATTATCAAAACACATAAAAATTCAAATTTCACATTTCAATTAACACATGAATCATCCGTATTCTATAAACCGGTTCATACATTTACCAATTACTTAGCATAACCCATTTATCCTATTTACTTTTTCATTCAGTAACTCATTTATCATATTCGACACTTTCAATATGTTATCCCATTTTATATATTCCAAAATTTCCATCAATTAACCTATTAAGAATATTTGAAAATCCCCATACACTATAACATATGATTTTTTCATAACTACCCATGCATTAATACATCTAAACATTAACCATTTGATATGCCTTAATTAACATAAGACTTTCCTTTCCAATTCCAAAATCCATTTACCTCCTTCACCCTAATCCATTTATCTACTTTTTCACATTATTCTAAACGAACCCTTTATGAAAATACCAATAAATAGACATAGACCATATTGGTTCCAATTATAATTGATCTAACATTTCAACACATTAATCATTGTATTTATTTCATCATTTGTAAATTTCATACTTAACACTACTGTGTTCTATGTTCAGGAATGTTGGTGCACCCCATGGGTGTCCCTAAATCTATAAAATCATCCTCAATGCATCCCACAAGGATCATAAGTGTTTTATTTATTAGTTTAGTGATCCATTTTTCTAGAAATATCAATGTAACAAAAATCACTACAAGAGAAACCTATGAACATCCCCATACATTAAAAAATATTTATCAAAACCCTAGGATATAACATGTTGACCAACTAACTCAAATCTGATGATTAAACCCCCTTAACCAATGCATTTGATCTGAATTTAAGCACCCCCTAAATCCCCATTCTAAAATTCACAAGAAATAGAGGGTTTTAGGTCTTCAGAAGAAGATGAAAAAAATCTACATGCGCTAATCCAAAAATGATAAGCAATAAGATGATTAGACTCACTCGAATCATTGATCTTTAACCAATGACACTACAAATTGAATTTAATCGAAGGAGAAACAAACATAGTAGGATTTGGGGATTGGATTTCATCACCAGTGAATTGTGAAAATAAGAAAGAGGAAAATTGAGTGATATAATTAAAATCCCAAAGGGGAAAACTTGTAATTTTTCATTTTTTAAATGGATGCACAATTTGGTTGCATAGTTTGGAAAACCATGCACCTACTGTTTTCCACCCTCAATCCAAAAGGATACCAAGTCATATGGTTACCTTGGGAGACCACAAGGTTTGGAAAACCATGAACCAACCGTTTGGAATTCCATTATCCCAAGCCTCATAACTTGGTCTCCCTCTTCACACAGAGTACTCCAACTGTGTGCCAACCATGCATCATGCACTGGATGGCCATTTTCATGTTTCATTCTTGTTTGGAACCCCCATAACACCCATGAGCTTCTTCATTCACCCAGTAATCATTGAATTTTACAACATTAAGGGATTCACAATGACATTTAAATTATATAATACATCGACATAGTCTATGATCTTACAACATCAACACATTATTTATAACGGGGTTTCCTCGAGCTGCACTTCGAAGACTCACAATGCTTCTAAGGTAAAAATGATCAGTACCCTAGGCCCACAAATCAATCTGCCTCTACTAAGTATCTTCTTCAACAATACCATTCTACCAAAAAATTTGATCCATTTCATGGTCTTGTACCAAATGAAATTTTCACTACGACCCACAACATGAACTAAATACTCCTCAAAGGGCACATCAACTTCTAACCATACATCAAACACTAGGACTACATAGTCTAGAATATGATAGAATGGCTAAATATCAACAAAAGGAAACTTCTAACATAAAATCACACCATTTGTATGATACAATCAACACCCCACTGGCTCAATTATCCTCAAAACTCATGATCCAAATTGCTCAGTGCCATAATATATTGATTTAAAAACTCTAACAGTGATCTAAACTCAACAACAATCAATGAAACACATGATTTCCCAACCACATTTCCTGACATGATCAATCCACCACTCCAGGTTTGATGTTCCCATTCCAAAATCATAAATTCAAAACATAACAACAACACTTAATTCAATCAACCCATACAACTCAATCCAACTCTTTCAATAATGGACAAAATAGTCAAATTGTAATCACTTGAGTCCATTCAACCAAAAGCACTGATTTCGACATCAACCAACTACTTTCCCATAATTATTCTCTACTACCATACACTTTAGATCACCCACACCATATTTTGATGACTGGAATATCCACAATCGGTGAAAGGCTACCTGAAAGTCAACTCAAATTTAACCACATGCCTAATGTGTTTCTCAACACACTATGTTAAAACATATACAATAACTTTACCCATTTATTGGTATCTATCCTTTCTATTGAATACACCTAGGAGGATACCCCGAAACCTTTAAATCCTAGCGTTAGAACAAGTATACCTAACTGATGTATGAATTATTTTATGAAAAGTAGTCTCCAGGACAGTCATCAAACCAGATGTTAGTCATCACTTACCATGATTATTCCTTTTAACATGTTGTGTTATTCCACACTGGACATGCTTGTCCGAGAACATCCAACTTCTACTTTGGGAATGATACCCCCTTCATTCACCTTCCCATAGAAAATACTGACTTGAGGTCTATCACTATCATTTTACTCACATATTGGGTTCATTCCCTGACTTCCAGTAGAAATCTATTATCATGGCATCCATTATCCTCAAAACCACCATCATACTCTTCCGCCTCCACCAAAATTCCCAAAACAAGAACTCATACAATCCATACACTAAATACTGATGTCTTAAATCATACTCATAACCATTATTAGATTTGAAACACACTTTTTTACAAATTACACACATTGATGTTGAGCTATGACTCACCACATTCATCACTTGCTTCTACCCAAGTGGAGCTATCCCAAACTAACTCATCTTAGAAAATCGTAGTTTAACTATTGTAATGACACAACATCACATGGGAATTGAATCTTCACACATAGAGACATTCCAATGTCATCTATGGACAACAACCTGATTCTGTTTTTGATTCTTGGTGGAAATATAGAACGCATACTCCCATTTTCCAAACCATTATCATGTGTCACCACACCCTTTGAGGATGTTTACACAGGCATATAGAATTTAATTTGGATCCAAACTATCCCCAAAGAAAACTCTTGTCTTAATCAACAGTAACAATCGATGTCCACCTAGCCTCTCTATGAGATACAACACACCTCACATGTTTCTCATCGGAATCTCAATGCCACTATAATAACCTCATGCTCTACCCCACACACTCAGGATTGACTTATTTCTCCCCACATTAAGAGTTTTGATACCATCAATTTCCTCAATTAATTGTAAAAACCAAGACTTATAATTCGATCATAATCTAAACCCAATAACTAATACGTGGTCATCCATATTTTCCCAGAACAACAACACTAACATCCCCATATACCCATTCTTGGTTTCCAAGGATGGAACTCATGACATTCGTCAACACTTGATCTATAATGGGGACCTCATCTATCAACTATTGGTGTTGTACATCTCACAAACCATCTCTAAATATACTACCCCATGAGAATAATCTAATGATGTCACATATCCAAACAGAACACATTCAATCCATTAAGAATAAATCCAAATCCTTATTAGCATACACACGACGATGTCAATAATTTGATCATATTTGTTACTATCTAAAATGATGACAAGAAGTTGTCGAAAAACACCACCACAATTTATCCATAACTAATTTCACCTCCCACTTTGGAACATGGTGACCTTCCAACATTTTTGGTATTCCCTACCTAGACACGACTTATTATAGAATAGCCACCACTTCACATGCATGATTTCCAACCAAGATACAAAACCTATATACAATAATCATCTAAACTACCATGAAACGATTTTTCCTTTTTCACTACTACCACTACACCACATGAGTTATTTTGGTGTGCCCTTGGCATTTAACAACCATTCCACAATTTTCCACCACAAAAACCAAAACCAATGGTCTCTCATATATATAAACCTCATACTTTTGATTCATATGTAATGACAAGAGATTATCTCGAGCCACCAATTCATCCATCCTAAATATACTAATTCCTTATTGTTGTGAGCTGAATATAGACCTCATTAGAGCCCTCAAAGTTTCGCACATTCCTATGACCGCACACTTAAACTGAATTTAGATCACATTATCAAAACATAAACAGAACCATGACCAACACCCATTTATTAGTCATACCATTCCATATATTATTTCAGACCTATCAGTCTCAAGGAACTACCAACAGAACACCAATGAAAAAAACCATTCATTTGAACAAGCCCAACCACGTGACCACCCCCACCATAGGGGTCACATATAAAATTAAGAATATAACCACAATTCAACCACACCTATCATTATTTTGAAAATTCTATATTTATTCCTCCCTTAATCATCATCCAAATAGATGGTCCCGACATCCAAATTACCCAACACTTTGAAGCTAAATTTTCACCAACAAAAATCATCACGGTACCCTTATGAATGGTCTAAGGCACAACCAAACTAGACAACATAAACATAATGGAACTAATTATGAATAATTACACCGATGAATTATATCCCATGATTAGTATTTGAAGTCACTAATAACCCTATGATAAACTCACATGATGTGTCCCTTGATTTTATTAATACTTTTAAAGCATCATTACAATTCGAGTCTGGTATCCCAAAACCATTGAACCTCCCACTTTCTCCCCTAGGACATACTACACCTATCTATAAAAAAATGATCCATCCATGCCTCATCCTCCCAAGAGCACTGAAAAAAAATCACAAACCACTCTCAAATATCACTCTCAATGATTGAATAATACCCATATCCTAGTTAGGTTAAGGGAAAAAATTCACTAGGCCCACCTTCTCTAGGCCACTTATACCAAACATCTAACAAGTCACCAATCACAGGAGTCTCTACTTACCCCATTCAATAAAACCGGTTCCAATGAACCATGAAAAATAATAAATCTATATTTCAATCCAAGAATAATAGTTAACACCCATCAACCACACTAGCCAAAGCATCCCCCACTCTATGGTCCTAAACACCACTCGCAAGGCATGAACTCACATGGGTCACCACACTTATACAAAATACCCATCAATAATGATACCAAAACTAAAATACTTGCAAGAACCTGGTTCTTATTTTTGAGGTACGAGATTCTTCTTTTTCCTTTTCCTTAAGTGTTTTTGAGAAAATATGGAAAATGGGGATAAAAAATACTAAATTTTGGAACTACACGCCGTGTACTTTTGGCCGTGTTGGGATTAGTACACGGGGCATGTAGCCATGCCGGCGACGAGGGGTGTAGGAACTGACTATACTCTGTGTAGTGGTACCTTACATGCCATGTAGTCAGTTGGCAGGCCTAAACAGTAAGGCGGTGGAGCAGCTGCCAGCTGGGCGACAGTACACACCGTGTACTTGGGAGTACATGCTGTGTACTCATGTCGACGGATGAACAGTGTGGCGGTGCCGCCAAATGAACAATTAAATGAAAGAATTACATGCCGTGTACTCAGAAGTACACACCATGTACTTTGTTTTTTCGGCTTAAAAGAGGCAGTAGCCTCCTCATTTGGAAGAGGAGGCGTTTGAGCCATTTTGAAGCCAAAGAGGATGACCGAACCTTTGAAGATCTGCCAGGAGTTCGTTAGGAATCAGATTCGGTGTCGGATGATCTCGTTGGAAGCGCACGAGTAAGCCCTCTCCTCTCCTAGTACCATTCTTACCAATTCTTCTCCTAACGTATGTTATTTACGTTTGAATGGGTTCTGTTCTTCGTTAGATCTATGCCGTTCTTGGGCGTTTCTGGAGTCAGAATTCGGGTATAACATTCGTTGGCATATAATGTAGGTGGCTTCGTGTAAATTTCCAACTATCGTGCATTATTGTGCGTTTTTGTGCCACGAACCCATGTTGGGGTGTCGTCTGGATGATGTCGTTGCTATATTTAATGCCTATAATTGCATAGGTGATTAAATTGTGATAATAAAATGCTGGTTGGGGTCGTTGCTTGGATCCGGAACCACCCCGGGGGTGTGTTTCACTGTTTAGGCATTTGGCCAGGATACCCGAGGGTATGCCTTCAAAGTAGTAATTGTAGAATTTCCTTGAGAGGAATTGCTTATTACTACTTTTTTACCTGTTGGGAATGGCCCGGTTACCTGTTTAGCCTGAGGGCATTGTTGTATTAAGCTTGAGGGAATTGTTGTGATTAACCTGAGGGAACTGCACTATTTAGCCCGAGGGCTTTAGTATTTCGCCTGAGGGAAACCTTTCGTTACTGAGGTCTTAACTTCTGTGCTTGAGGGAGAAACTTCGTACGCCTGAGGGAAATTTCTGTTATGCCTGAGGGTTATACCTGCGAGTTGGATTCTATTTACCCGAGGGTAAGGTTTTGCTTGTCTGAGGACGTGAATTGTTTGTTTAAAAATGCACAGTGGTGATTTCTAGTATATAATGAATTAAATGAATAATAAAATGGAAATTTAATTGTTAAGTTAGTTACTTGTCAGTACTGCTTACTTTATTTCATTATATTATTGCACATTGTTGTTGCATGCTTACACGCAGTTGAGCACATGCCTTTGGTGGGTGCCTACTGAGATATATTTCTCACACCCTGTTTGGGTCATGATTTTCGGCCCAAACAGATTACGTTGCTGCAGGTGTAGATAGGGAAAAGAGTCCCTATTCAGGTACTTGACTGTTGCTGAGGAGTAGGAGGGCATGGGACCGAGCCTAGGCTCGCGATGCTGCTGCCTGCTGTTTTTCTTTTTTTCTATACTCCGTATTTTGTTGTACTGTATTGATGTATAACATGTTCTGGCGGTTTTCTTAGAACTTGAAACATGTAGCATCATCACTTATATATTGTTGGTTATATCCACTGCTGTAGTTTATTCCAGTTGTGTATGTTTACTACTTCCGCTGTCATTATATGTTTATTTGTATTCCGCTGCGCTGCACTTTGAAAAATGAGGGCATAGTTTCCCCACTATCAGACCTGGGCCCTCGCTGCTAGTCGGCAGCCTCTGGCATTCGGGGAAATGTGCTTGAGGTCAGGTGGCGAACCGGGTTCGGGGCACCCGTCGCGTGGCACCCGGGTCCGGGATGTTACAAAGTGGTATCAGAGCATTTTCTTTTCTTTGACTTACTATTTGGAGCCGTAGCCAGGGATAGGATGGAACTGTAGTTGGTAATAAGTTGTGCCTGGGCGTAGCTAACCCATGTACAGGGAAAATCCAGTCTACCTCGTATTTTTCATTCTTTTTATTTTCCAATTTTATGGTTGATATGTTTTCACAGTTGGGTGACACACTTGGATTGTGCTGTTTATCTTTTATCTATGGGTTCTATTTAGGTGTAACCCGATGAGATGAGGGTATGCCATCTCATTCATCATATTGGCACATGCTAGAAATCACATGCCATGCATAGTTTCCATGTCATGTAGGTGCATTAGAATTTTCATTTTTTTGTGATAGTTGTTGTGCTAATAAAGAATATTGTTGTGAGAGCTGCTTGATAAATACCTGCCTTGTGATATGGTGTTTTTGTTTGAGCTTGTTTATAGAATGAACACCAAACTTTGGTTTTTGGGGAGTATGGGCCCCCATTGAGCATATTTTGGTGGATCATTGACTGTTTATTGGTTATAACACATATAATATGTAAGAATTTGATTCGTGGGGAGTATGGGCCCGCATGGATCGGAATTTGACACTTAGGTGTTGGTTTTTAGTATTTCCTGGGTTCCGGGGAAGTTTCGGAGGCATACTATCCGGAAATCCCAGAATACATGCCGTGTAGGACCTCATACATGCCGTGTGTGTTCTTCTGTTCGGGAAGAAAAATGAACATTTTTAGTACACTCCGTGTACCCTGAGTACACGCCGTGTAGTCTCTTCCTGTATCAAAAACCGTGTGGGAAATGACATGGGGTAGGGAAGGGCTTGGGTATAATAGGCTGTGTAGTTTTTTTGCACACCGTGTAGTGTGACCTGGAGTCTGGCCGTGTAACGAACAACACGGTTCAGTGAACTCCTGTACAGAACACGTCGTGTCAATGATGAACATGTCGTGTAGTGTAACATGGGGACTTGGACGTGTAGCTAACAACACGGGATGGTGTCACCTCTACCTGAACACGCCGTGTACTTGTGGGACACGCTGGGTAGTCTTGTTCGAGGATATACCGTGTGGAGTTAGCCATGTGGTTGGGAAACAGGATGGTGTACATGCCGTGTGCGGCTGTAACATGCCGTGTAGTGTCAACCTGGGTAGTCGGCTGTGTCACATACGACACGAGCAGTTGGGAAATAACACCGTACATGCCGTGTAGATATTATACATGCCGTGTAGATTTTTTCAATGGAAGCCGTGTGGCTAAGCCGTGTAGAAGGACTCGTGCAAGGGAAAGGAAGTCAACTACATGTCGTGTAGTCTTTGTACACGACGTGTAGTCTTGTTTTTTTCCAATTTTGAATGCCTTCTTCCTCTTGTTTCCTTTGTGGTCCCTTCACTTTTCGGTCATAATAATCTTGAATCGGAGGCGTTCTTTTGACCTTGTAGTGTCATGCCACCTAGATGACCGCGAGTTGTTCGCCAGGAGAGCGGCGACGATTATACTCCAGAGATGGTGGGCCATGGGCTACCAGTTGATCCACCAGCAGAGCCAGATGCGGCACCATCTGCTATACTGGACACAGGCGCGGAGGCGCAGTTCCATGAAGGCTTATTGCGGTTCATGCAGACCTTTCAGGGAGCACAGCAGGCTGCCACATCCATGGCCGAGCTGACACGTATCTTTCAGCAGTAGCATCTGCCTACGTTTTCAGGGGATGGAAGACCGCAGGCTACAGAGTCTTGGCTAGGATCGTTGCAGACTATTTTCGAGCATCTGGAGATGCCTTCAGGGTGGAGGGTCAAGCTCCCGACTTACATGATGTGTGATTTCACCAAGAGGTGGTGGGATGTTACCACCCAGACAGAGCATCACATGGACCTGGTGTGGGAAGATTTTCAGGTAGTCTTCTATGACTTCTTCTGTCCAGAGATGCTGAGGGCATATAGTGCTCGAGAGTTCATGAATCTGTAGTAGGGAACCATATCAGTGATGGACTATTCTGCTCGTTTTACGGAGCTTTAGCCTTTTGCACTCGTTATGGTGGGTGATGAGACGTTGAGAGCCAGAAGTTTTGAGGATGGTCTTCGGTATGACATCCGATCACTGGTGAATGTCTTCAGGTTGCCTACTGTACATGCGATTGTGAACCAAGCGTTGATTATAGAGAGGAACCTGCGGGAATCGAGTGGTGTGGGCCAGGGAAGTTCAGCACCAGTTACTGGTATTATTTATGCTGGAAAGAGTAAGAGACAGATAGAATTATCTCAGGGTGGTTGTACCAGCCAGGTAGTGTCTTCAGGTGGCCCGATCAGGTGCTACCAGTGTGGCATAAAGGGGAACAAGAGAAAGCAGTGTCCCTGAGACCTAGTAGAGTGCTGAGCTTGTGGCAAGATGGGTCATCTATAGCGCTTTTGTAGGGCGTTTCTACTAGTGGCTAGTGAGAGGGGTTCTGTGCAGACTCTGCGTGCAGGATCAGGACCAGTGGCTTCTTACCAGTCCGGGAACTTGAATACGTCAGGGCGTACAGGTAGAGATAGTGGTCGTAACCGTGGTAGCCAGACACCAGGATCTCAGAGGCAGCAGTGCGGGACAGCTCAGGGTTGCCATGCTGTGTCGTAGGGCCGCGACACTGTGCAGGCATATGCAGTGCAACAGACCCAGCAGGAGTAGGATCTCAGACATTCTATAGTTCGAGGTACTAATTTAGTAGATTTTGTATTATATTCAGTACTTTTTGATACGGGTGCTACACATAGTTTCATATCTGTACCCGTTGTGGAGATACTTGGGATTTATGTTTCTACTTCTTCTGATACCTTGAGGTTGGACACTCCATTGGGGACTAGGATGGCTGGTGTGCGTCTGTGTAAGGAGTTCCCCCTTGATGTTGGAGGGTGTCACTTCTTTTGGGACCACTATGTCTTAGAGATGACGAGCTATGATGTCATTCTTGGGATGGACTGGTTGGTTCCTTTTCGAGCCTTTGTAGACTGCTATCATCGCAGGGTGCGTTTCACGTCACCAGAGGGCGGAGAGTTTCTATACAAGGGCGAATGGGATGTTCAGGTGAGTCGAGCTGGACCAAAGCATAATGGGCGAGGTGGAGTCACAACCTAGATTTTGAGATTATATCTAGATGATCAGGGGACTCGTTAGACGGATTTCCCTCCAGTTGTCGATCGTTTCAGGGATGTCTTCCCGGATGACTTTTCATGTCTACCTCCGGTGCGTGAGGTGGATTTCTCTATCGATCTTGTGCCAGGATTAGCACTGGTGTCCATTCCTCCTTGTAGGATGGCCACGCCTGAGTTTCAGGATCTCAAGAGGCATTTAGAGGAGTTAGAGGCAAAGGGCTTTATCCAGCCCAGTACTTCTCCTTGGGGTTCTCCGGTCCTTTTTGCGAAGAAGGCAGATGGTACCCTCAGACTTTGCGTGGATTATCGGAAGCTGAACCGGTTGACGGTTAAGAACCGATATCCCTTGCCGAGGATTGATGATCTTTTTGATCAGCATCGTGGAGCACGAGTGTTCCTGAAGATTTACATGAGATCCAAATATCATCAGCTACGCGTGGGACCATTGGATATACCGCTTACAAGTTTTCGGACCAGATATGGTCTGTACGAGTACTTGGTTATGCTGTTCGGACTCATGAACGCGCCATCAATTTTCATGGCTCTGATGAATCATGTGTTCCATCCTTATCTTGATTCATTTGTGGTAGTATTCGTGGACGACATCTTGGTGTACTCTCACACTCGACACGACCATGCCAACCATCTTGAGATTGAATTGAGTACCCTGAGAGAGCATCGGCTATATGCTAAGCTCTCAAAGTGCCACTTTTGGGTGGACCAGATTCACTTCCTGGGTCATATCATCTCAGAGGCAGGAGTTGCAGAAGTCCCAGAGAAAGAGAGAGAAGTAGTTTCCTGGGAGCAGCCTATGAACGTGTTCGAGATACAGAGTTTCTTAGGGCTGGCTAGTTACTACAGACGCTTCATATAGTACTTCTCCCACTTAGCAGCACCATTGACAAGTCTGACTAAGAAGGGTGTGAATTTCGTTTGGTCAGAATCTTGCGAGACATCTTTTCAAGACCTGAAGGGAAGGTTGACATCTGCACCGATCCTGATACTCCCAGAGAAAGGGAAGATCTATACAGATTATTGTGATGCATCAGGGATTGGGCTGGGAGCAGTTTGGATGCAGGGCGATCGAGTTGTTGCGTACGGGTCTCTACAGTTGAGGCCACATGAGAGGAATTACCCAACGCATGATCTCGAGTTGGCTTCAGTTGTGCATGCGTTGCACAGTTGGAGACATTACCTATTGGGAGATCATTTTTTGTTTTTCACCGACCACAAAAGTCTCAAGTATATCTTTACTCAGCGTGACCAGAATCTGAGGCAGAGAAGGTGGGTCGAGTACCTACAGTCCTTCGATTTTGAGCTTGCCTATACACCTGGTAAAGGAAATGCTATAGTTGTTGCACTGAGTAGGAAGACATAGATACAGGCGATGCAAGAGTCCATTGGTGAGTGGGAGCTTATGGATTTGTTCTCTGAGATGCATCAGGAGGTGCACAACAGTCAGGGGCAGACTTATTTTTTTTTCTTTAGCTGTGACTTCTACCCTCCTCGACAGAGTGGGGATGAGGCCGCTATTGGATTCAGAAGGCCTAGTTCTATGGGAGTCGATGGCAAGTGAGGACCCTCCTACCGGTTGGACGATAGGCAATGATGTGGTTTTGCGTTTCCATGGACGAGTATGGGTTCTAGGGGACATACGTGAGGAGCTGATGCGGGAGTTTCTTGCTTCAGCTTGGGTAGTTCTTCCCGGGGTTAGCAAGATGTACCGTGACTTGAGGCATCAGTACTGGTGGCCAGGTATGAAGAGAGAGATAGCTGGTTTTGTTACGAGCTGTTCCACCTATCAGCAGGTAAAGGAAGAGCATTAGAGGCCTGCTGGGCTCTTATAGAAGTTACCCATTCCAGAGTGGAAATCGGATGATGTCGCGATAGATTTCGTGACGGGATTGCTGAGGTCACCTCGAGGCAATGAAGACAAGTGGGTTTTTGTGGATAGACTCACAAAGGTAGCTCACTTCTTTCCGATCAAGGAGACTTTCTGTGTGGACGAGCTCAGAAGGCTGTATATCCGAGAGATCGTACGTCTTCATGGGGTCCCTCGTTCTATCGTTTCAGATAGGGACGCCCTCTTTACATCTCGTTTCTGGCAGAGTTTTTAGAGGGCGCTGGGTACATAGGTTCTTTTGAGCACATCATACCACCCTTAGACAGATGGCCAGTCAGAGCGGATGATACAAGTGCTAGAGGACATGCTTCGCGCATGCGTCCTAGACTATGGGGGCTCGTGGTAGAAGCATATACCCTTAGTCGAGTTTTCCTATAAAAATAATTTTCATGCGACTATTGAGATGGCACCATACAAGGCTTTATATGGTAGTCCATGACGGTAAACTTTGTGCTGGTTAGAGGCAGGTGAGGCAGCTTTACTGGGGCCACAACTCGTGCAGGAGACATCTGAGCAGGTCCAGTTGATTCAGAAGCGGATGGCTAACACGCAGTCTCAACAGAAGTCTTATGCTGATTTCCACAGACGACCTTTGGAGTTTGTGGTTGGGGATAAGGTTTTCTTCCATGTTTCACCGAGGCTGGGACACAAGCGGATCAGGAGACAGGGTAAGCTTTCACAGAGGTATGTGGGGCCAATCGAGATTCTGGAGAGAGTCGGGCTGGTTGCCTATCGGTTGCAGTTACCGCAATGGTACTGATCCATGCACGACATCTTCCACATGTATCAGTTGTGTCGCTACCATTAAGACACATCTCACACCTTTCAAGCTGAGGAGGTTGAGCTTCAGCATGATGCGTCCTTTGAGGAGCATTCGATCCATATCGTTGACAGGAGCACGAAGGTTCTCTGAGGTCGTTCAGTTCCTCTCGTATGGGTGCTATGGCAGCATGGCCGAGTGTCGGACGAGACATGGGAGTGGGAGGCTGACGTACCTGTTCAGTGGCCAGAGCTGTTCTAAGCATTATCTTCACCACCATTGGAAGGGTAATTCGGGGACGAATTGCTATAAGGGGGGAAGTTTGTAAGAACCAGATTCTTATTTTTTGAGGTACAGTCTTCTTCTTTTTCCTTTTCCTTAAGTGTTTTTGAGAAAATATGGAAAATGGGGGAAAATACTAAATTTTGGAACTACACGCCGGGTACTTTTCCAAATGCCGTGTACTTTTGACCGTGTTGGGATGAGTACACGGGGCATGTAGCCATGCCGGCGATGAGGGGTGTAGGAACCAACTACACACCGTGTAGTGGTACCTTACCCGCCATGTAGTCAGTCGGCATACCTAAATAGTAAGGCAGTGGAGCAGCCGCCAGATGGGCGACAGTACACGCCGTGTACTTGGGAGTAAATTTCGTGTACTCATGTCGATAGATGAACAGTGTGGCGGTGCCGCCAAATGAATAGTTAAATGAAAGAAGTACACGCCATGTACTTAGAAGTATATGCCGCGTACTTTGTTTTTTCGGCTTAAAATAGGCAATAGCCTCCTCATTTGGCAAAGGAGGCATTTGAGCCATTTTTCAGCCAAGGAGGACGGCCGGCCCTTTAATGATCTGCCGGGAGTTCGTCTGGAATCCGATTCGGTGTCAGACGATCTCATTGGAACCGCATGGGTAAGTCCTCTCCTCTCCTGGTACCGTTCATACCAATTCTTATCCTAACGTATGTTTTTTTCATTTGAATGGGTATTGTTATTCGTCAGATCTACGCCGTTCTTGGGCGTGTCTGGAGTCAGTGTTCGGGTATAACGTTCGTTGGTGTATAAGGTAGGTGGCTTGGTGTAAATTTCTAACTGTCGTGCGTTTTTGGGCGTTTTTGTGCCACAAACCCATGTTGGGGTGTCATGTGGCTGAGGCCGTTGCTATATTTAATGCCTAGAATTTCATAGGTGATTAAATTGTGATAATAAAATTCTAGTTGGGATCGTTGCTTGGATCCGGAACCACCCCGGGGGTGTGTTTCACTGTTTAGCCGTTTGGCCAGGATACCCGAGGGTATGCCTTAAAAGTAGTAATTGTAGAATTTCCTTGAGATGAATTTCTTGTTTCCGCTTGTTTACCTATTGGGAAAGGCACGGTTACCTGTTTAGCCTGAGGGAGTTGTTGTATTTAGCCTGAGGGCATTGTTGTGATTAGCCTTAGGGCACTGCAATATTTAGCCCAAGGGCTGTAGTATTTCACCTGAGGGAAACCTTTCGTGCCTGAGGGAGGCACTTCATATGCCTGAGGGAAATTTATGTTACACCTAAGTGCTATACCTGCAGGTTGGATTCTGCTTACTTGAGGGTAAGGTTTTTCTGATCTGAGGAAGTGAATTGTTTGTTTAGAAATGCACTCTGGTGATTTCTAGTATATAATGAATTAAATGAATAATAAAATGGCAATTTAATTGTTAAGTTAGTTACTTGTCGGTACTGCTTACTTTATTTCATTTCACTATTGCACACTGTTGTTGCATGCTTACACGTAGTTGGGCACGAGCCTTTGGTGGGTTCCTACTGAGATATATTTCTCACACCCTGTTTGGGTCACGCTTTTGGCCCAAACAGATTACATTGCTACAGGTGTACATAGGGGCAAGAGTCCCTATACAGGTACTTGACTGTTGATGGGGAGTAGGAGGGCATGGGACCGAGCCTAGGCTCGCGATGCCGCTACCAGCTGTTTTTCTTGTCTTACTGTACTCTGTATTTTGTTGTACTGTATTTATGTATAACATGTTTTGGCTGTTTTCTTAGAACTTGAAACATGTAGCATCATCACTTATATACTTTTGGTTATATCCTCTACTGTAGTTTATTTCAGTTGTGTATGTTTACTGCTTCCTCTGTCATTGTATGTTTATTTGTAATCTGCTGCGCTGCACTTTGAAAAATGAGGGCATAGTTTCCCCACTATCAGACCTGGGCCCTCGCTGCTAGTCGGCAGCCTCTGGCGTTTGGGGAAATGCGTTTGAGGTCACGTGATGAACCAGGTTCGGGGAACCCGTCGCGTGGCACCCGGGTCCGGGACGTTACAATACTCATTCTTAAGTCCAACATAAAACCAATGCACTTATAACCCAAAAGGGTTACCACTATCACCTAATCATGAAAAATATCATAACCTCAAGGACACAACATTACTAGATGCATATAAAGGGAAGGCCCCTTTATCCACACATGGAGACTCATCAAGGTCTCCCAACATATAACCATTTTATCATCCTATGGCACTCTCACACACCAAAAAACCCATACAATGTCCATATAAGCAATAAAAATAATAAAAAATACCGTTTTCAAGGAATGTTCCATCATAATACATTATTCTACAATTAAAACATCCATTTGGAAACCCAATGGTTACCAAAAGAAAACATTATATTAAACCAAAATTTAAAAAATATATACATGTTAGGATTCATACATCAATATATCTCCATCAACTAACATTCCAATGAAAATCGAATAGGTGTCGGCCAGGATGAAAAGTACACTACCTTCCATACTCAACTCAATCAACATACAGTATCGCAACATATGTGATCTCATCTCTAATAATACCCACAACTATTCCAATAATGGGTATTTTTTTTTGTTGTTTAATACAACTATCATAGATATAATTATATCATTAAAAACAATCTTCTGAAATCATTTCCAATTCACATTGTAAATAATTATCCTTGACACACCTTTCTGATTTTACAAATTATTAAAAAAATTATTATAATCCACTAACAACCCTGAAAAAGAATAATTATTTTACTATTATACCACTTAGACATCAATATCTCTTCTTCAGGAACCATTTTATTGAAATTTTAAAGAAGGTAAAATGCATCCCACCCTTCAGGTCCCACACACTCTTTCCTTGTGTTCCTATCATGATTCATGCCACCTATATCACTAGGTTCCTAAAATAATACATTCCACCTATATCCCAAGGTGACTAAAATGATGCATGAATAAAAAAACTCATGTTGTTCTGGCCATGAAAAAAATATCATAAAATAGTCACATCACAAGACACATGCATCTCCAAATGGTAAAATATCATCCAACTATAACTACAATTATCAAGAACAATAATTCGCACCCTGAGAACATGGGTTTTCCATGTAAAATGTGATAGATAATTCTAATAACAAGATCATTTTCATGGCTTGACAGATCCTAATATTTCATCTACCTTCCCTAAAATATTTGACTATTGAAAATTACCCCTCTGATACCACATTTCTTTATACCCAACCTGGATTCCACTAAACCAATGCCCTAAGCCGATTTACTACTTGACCTCAACTTCTCCACCTGTATGCCAGAGGTTTTCGACTATTAATGAGGGTGTAGTGGATTAAATGGGGAGACTATACCAAATTTAATAGACTAATACAAATTAGAAAATAAATTATGTAGAGGAAACAATAAAAATTAACTCTATATAATGTATTACCAACCAAATCCCGAATAGTGTAAAACCACAACAAAACAATAAATATGTCATGTCATGCTAATAGTACCAAAAGTGAAGGAAAACCCCAAGATAAATACCAAAAACTAAATACCCACAGTGGGACATGACTCCATGTCTGGATCCTCATCCATTCACTCCCCAAGACCATTTCAACACCCTAGAAATGGGACTTTTCCAATATCAAGGCCTAAAATAATGAAATCTTTGTGGGAACACAACTGCAGCCTGAATAGTGTGTAACTAGTACATAGTATAGAATAACCAACAATTTCTACAAAAAATAGTTACAATAGATAGTTAATTGTATAAAAAAATAAATATCAAAGTAAACAATACAATTCAGGTTATATTAAGTAACAATTTTTAATTTATACATTAACAAAATGAGTTCTGTGTTTATCATTTTTTATTTCATCATCTCTTAATTCATTATCAATAAAGGGTATGTGGGTTATACATTTACATTATTAAAAAACAGAAAAATAAAATCAATTAATACGAATAATTTCATAAATATAGATCTATATATCTCTATGGAAAATCATTTCATTGACATTTATATTGCACTTATACTATAGACTCTATCCAGGTAGTCTCATCAAATAAATTTATTAGATGTTTAGAGCCTCACCCCCATCTCTAACCACTACATTATGTGGTGGGGTTCAAAACCTTAGTCTAACCCGGACCATGGGCATAGAACCTCAAGTACAATAATACACTATAACCATACCATCTCTACAATATTATTAATCCATTACCACATATACCAGGTCAAAAACCACATATAATCAAAGCACATAACAATTCTTGATTCAGATTTCAATTAAAAATCAAATCTTCCTTATACAATAAACTTGTTAACATAATTATCAATTACATAGGAAATACCCTTTAACATATATCAATTATTAATCATTAAACCATTTAGCACATTTTAAACTTTCCATATGTTAGAACATTTTACATATTCCACAATTTTTGTACATTAACCTATTTGGAATATATTAAAATTCCCATTCATTATCCTATTTTACTTGTTCATCACTAACCATGAATTAATACATTTACACAATAACAAATTTAATATGCCTTAATTAACTTAACTATTTCCTCTAATTTGATATGCCATTTCAATCATTCATGCTAATACATTTAATGCTTTTTCACATTATTCCAAATCATCCCTTATGCCAATACCAATAACTAGAAACAAACCCTCTAAGTGTGAATTATAATTTGTCTAAATTTTCTACAATTTCATCGTGGGCTCTTTTTAAACATAGTCCAGTTTCATTATTAACACTACCATGATATATGTTTGGGAATGTTGGTACACAATATGGGTGGCCCTAAATCTATAAAATCATGATCAACACATCCCAATGGGACCATTAGGAGTTAATTTGTTCATTAAATTAATCATTTTACCAAACCCTATCAAAATAAACAAAACAACCACAAGAAAAACCTAGGAACACCACCATATATGCATAAATCTATAACAAAACCATGGGATATAACTTATAGACCACCCACCTCACATTTTATGATAAAAACACTCTTAAACATTTAAATAGATCAGGATATAATCACCCCTTAAAGGCCCAATCTATGATTCCCTGGAAAAGGGGGGTTTTGCATTTTGGAAGAGGATGAATAAATCTATACGCCCTAATCTAGAATACAGAACCACAAGGAATATTAGACACACATGGAGCATCGAACCACAAATAATGGTGCTCCAAATGGACTAAAATCAAAGGAGAAAATCCCTTGTAAAGATTTTTTGGTTGGAGTTCATCATTAGGGATAGATGAAGAATGGGGAGGAGGAGAACATAGTGAGATACATAAAATATGAAGGTGTAAGATTTATAATTATTAATTTTCTAAAGGGAATCACTTTTTGGTCTCCAATTTTTGGAAAATTGTGCTCCAACCACATGCATGCCTTTGTCACAAGCCCCATGGTTTGGCTTCCCCATTAATAAGATTTACTCTTATCCTGTTTTAACCATGCAGCATGCACCAGATGGCCATTTCCCTATTTATTTTGTGCCCCAAACCATCGAACACCCTTATATTCCTAATTAACCTGGTAAACATTAAATAATTTAAGGTCAAGGAAGATGCGAGGGTTATGCTATTCCTGACCCCCTCAAAATTTATTAAATTATTTAAGGGATTTAAACTTAAATTAAAATTATAAAATTCCTCCACAATGTTTGGGATCATATATTAAGGGGTTGATGGTTTTCATATGTCTTTAGTGTTTTGGGTTTTAAATAGTGGTATTGTAGAGTTTTTAGGGTTTTGAGTGATTTTAGGGGTTTAGGATTTTTTATATTTTTTAGGGTTTTGTGGGAATTTAGGTTTTGTAGGGATTTTAATACATTAATGGAATTTCCAAGTTTTAGGGGTTTTTAGGGGTTTTCAATGTTTTTTAGAGTTCTTATTATTTATGGGATTTTTTTGTTATTGTATTTTAGGAGTTTGAAGGGGGGATATATGGGTTTTGTATAATCAAGTGAATTTAGGGGGTTTTGGGTTGTTTTAGGGCATTTTCTGGTTTATGGGTTTTTTTTAGGTATAGAGTATTGGGTGTTGGGTATAGGGTTTATAGTGTTGGGTATAGGGTTTAGTGTATAGGGTATATGGATTCGGGTGTATAGTTTTGGGTTTTGGGAGTAGGGTTTAGGATTTATGCATTATGGTGTAGGTTTTTGAGTTTTGGGGTAGGTTATATGGTCTAGCATGTAGTGTTTAAGGTTTAGGCTTTGGGGTATAGGGTTTACTCTACACAATTTAGGGTTAATGGTGTTGGGTATTTTGGGTTAATGTGTAGGGTTTATGGTTTAGTGTGTATAATATATGTGTTAGGTTTTAGGGTTAATGGTTTATGGTGTAGGGTATGGAGTTTAGTGTTAATGGTTTAGGATTTAGTGTATATGGATAATAGTGTTGGGTTTAGGGTTTAAGGAAAATGATTTAGGGTCTAAGGTTTAGAGTTTAGGTTGTAGGTTATAGTTTATGGTTTAGGGTTTAGTGTATAGGGTTTATAGAGTAGGTTACGATGCTTAGGGTGTATGTTATTGGTAAAATGGTATTGGGTATAGTTTATAGGGTTTAGGATTATGGTTTAGGGTATATGGTTTAGGTTATTTGTTCTATGATGTAGTATTTAGCGCTTATGGTGTATGGTTTATGGTTTATGGTTTATGGTCTAGGGTGCAGGGTTTACGATTTAGGGTTTAGGGTGTAGGGTGTAGGGTATAGGGTATAGGTTTTGGGGTGTTAGATATAGGGTTTTGGGTGTCGGGTTTACTATTTATGGGTTAGAGTATAGGATTTATGTTGTTGAGTTCAGGGATTAGGTTTTGTGTGTAGGTTGTTAGGTTTTAGGTGTTGAGTTTAGGTTTTAGGTTTTAGGGTCTGGAATTTCATGTGTATGGTTTATGGTTTAGGGGATAGGGTTTACATGATAGGGTATAGGGTAGAGGGATTGGTTTTAGGGTACTGGTTAAATGGTATATTTTTTAAGATTTATGTTTTAGTGGGAAGGTATTGGTTTTAAGGTTAATGGTGTAGGGTTTAGGGATTAGGTTTTAATGTGTAGGGTGTTAGGTTTGGGGTATTGAGTTTAGTGTTTAGGTTTTAGGGTATGGAATTTCGTGTGTATGGTTTATGGTTTAGGGGGTAGGGTTTATGTGAAAGGGTATAGGGTAGAGGGTATTGGTTTTTGGGTACTATTTAAATGGTATATGTTTTAGAATTTATGTTTTAGTGGGAAGGTATTGGGTTTAGAGTGTATGATGTAGGGTTTAAGGTGTAAAGAACATGATTAAGGGTGCATGCTTTATGGTTTATAGGGTAGGTTATTGGGATTAGAGTGTCATGTGCTAGGATTTGGTTGTATAGTATAGTGTTTATGGGTTTGTAGGTTTTTAGGGTTTTCCCGGTTTTTAGGTGTTTTAGGGTTTGTTAAGAAATATATGGTTTTCGTTGTGTTTTATGATTTTGATGATTTATAGCGGTTTAAATGGTTTCATGATTTTAATGGTTTTAGGTTTTTTA
The DNA here is from genome assembly GCA_963277665.1 of Viscum album. Lineage (NCBI taxonomy): Eukaryota > Viridiplantae > Streptophyta > Magnoliopsida > Santalales > Viscaceae > Viscum > Viscum album. Next base: position 328,102,853 of record OY728156.1, read on the forward strand.
TGGGTTTTTTATTTTTTAATGTTTTAACTTTTTGGGAGTTAATTTCCATTTTTTAGGGTTTTAGGTATCGTTTTGGGGTTTTTTTGGGTTTTACGGTTTTAATGGGTTTTGAGGGTCTTTAGTTTTTTTTGGATTTTAAATTATTTCAGGATTTTTTTTGGCTTTTTTGATTTTAGGATGTTGTAGTTTTTAGGGTGCTTAAATTTTTGTAGAGTTATAGTGGGTTTATGGTTTTTATTTTTTTGGGGAATTTTAAGTGTTTTAAAGGATTTTCATGGTTTATAAGGGTTTATAGGATTTTTGGGTTTTCAGCATATTTATAGCTTTTAGGATTCTCAAGTAGGTTTTTTTGGGGGGGGGGTTTAAGGTGTTTTAGGGGTTTTATGGGTTTTTAGGGTTTTTGGGGTTTTATGGGTTTTAGCTTCTTATGGAAATTTTTATGCGATTTTTAAAATTTTTATTGGTATTTGGGGTTTTTAGGTTTTTATGGTTTTATGGGTTTTTATTTTTTTCATGTGGTTTTACTATTTCTTTTTTTTATGGTTTTAAATGTTTTTAAGGATTTTACGGTTTTCTAATGTGTATTAGTGGTTATATATTTTTCTTATGAATTATTAGGGTTTTTATTTTTATAATGGGTTCTACAGAAATTTTGGGGTTTTTCTGGGTTTTTTAAATTTTTAGTAATTTAAGGGGTCTTTTGGTTTTTGGGTTTAATATTGTATTTTAGTATTTTATGATTTTTTAGTGTTTTTAGAATATTTGCGTATTTTATGGTTTTATAGGGTTTAGCGTGTTTAAAGATTTTATAGGTATTTAAGTGTTTTTATAGAGGTTTTAGGGGTTTTAGGGTTTTTAGGGTATTTTACTTTCTTTTAGGGTTTTTGAGGATTATTATGGGTTTTAGTATTTTTTTTGGTTCTAAGGATTTTCTAGGGTTTTTTGGTTATAGAGATTTAAATGGTTTTTAGGTTTTTAGATATTTAAGGGTTTTAGAGTTTTGGGTTTTTTTTGGATTTTAGTGTTTTTTACTGGTTTAGGGTTTTTTTGGTTATCTATGGTTTTTTAGTTTTTCTTGGGTGGTTCATTTTTTTATGTTTATTTAGGGTAATTCATGGCTGTTAGTGTATATTCTGGTTTTTTGGTTGGTTTTATGAGGTGTGTTTATTATTTTTTTATTGGTTTTGTGCAATTTTAGGTGTTTCATATGATTTTAATGGTTTTAGGATTTTCATTGGGTTTTAGGGATTTTAGGGTAATAACAGTTTTCAGGGTTATTGGTGTTTTAAGGATTTTTAGGGTTTTAGGGTTTTTATGGTTTTCAGTGTTTTAAGTATTTGATGGGTTTTAGGGGTTTTAGGATTTATTTGGGGTTTTAATGGTTTTTTGGGTATTTATATTTTTAGGGGATTATGGTATTTATGGTTTTTTGGAGTTTTATGGTTTTTAGGGTTTTTAAGGGTTTTATGGGGTTTTAGGGTTTTAAGGGACTTTTACGGTTTATTGGGGTATAAGGGTTTTAAGGTAATTTTAATAATTTTATGGTTTTTACGGTCTTTTAAGGGTTAAAATAATTTTAGGAACATTTCAGTTCTCGTGGGGGGTTCAGGGGGTTTTGGTTATTAGCGGTTTTATTGTTTTCGGGTCATTATTGGGTTTTTAGGGTCCTTAATGGTTGATACAGTTTTATGTTTGTTTGGAGTTTTATATGGTGTTTTACTAGTATTCTGGTTCTTTTTGGATTTTTATTGCTTTTTGGGGTTTCAATGGTATTTATGGCTTTTAGGTGATTAAGGGTGTTTGGGAATATTTTTGTTTTTGTGGGATTTAGGGGTATTAGTGATTCTTAGGTGTTTTATGGATTTTTTGTATTTTAAATGATTTCTGGGTTTACAGTTTTTTGGGGGTTTGGTTTTTTTGGAGTTGTTTAGGGTTTTTAGTGTTTTTATTATTTTTTTTTGGATTTTGGTGTTTTTAGGGGTTTAGGAGTTTTTTTGGGTATTTTAATATTTTTAGGGTATTTAGGGTAATTTATGGGTTTAGGGTTTTTCAGGTTTTTAGGATTGTTTTAGGGGTTTTAGGGTTGTTTAGTTTTTTCATGGGCCATTTAGGGTTTTAAGGGGGTTTAGGGGTTTTGTTGTTTTTTGGGTCATTCATGGGTTATTGGGGTTGGTTAGCATTTCTAGGGGTTTGATGGGTTGCTCGTGATTTTTAGTGCAATTCGGCACCTTTAGGGTTTTTATGGTATTTAGGGTCCATTAGGTTTTTATGGAGTTTTAGTGTAATTTATATTTTTAGGGTTTTTTAAAATTTTAGGGACCTTTAGGGTTTTGGTATTTTCTTGAGTAATTTATGGTTTTTAGTCTGTTTAAGTTCTTTAAAGTTTTTTAGTGTATTATATTGGTTTGAAGGGTTGTTTAGTTTTTTAAGGGTTTTAAGGGTCGTTCATGATTTGTAGTGTTTTTTTGACATTTAATGTTTTTATGGATTTGTAGGGTTATTTATAGTTATTTATGGTTTTTAAGGACCATTAGGGTTTTAGGGTTTTTTGGGTCTTTTTGGGGTTTATAGTGTCATTTTGGGGTTTCTGGTATATTAGGGTTTTTATATGGTTTTTAGTGTCTATTGGGGTTTTAGATGCATTTATGTTCTATTCATGTTTTTAGTTTCATTTAATATTTTTATGGTTTTATGGTATTTTATGAATTTATTCATATTTTAGGATTTTTAGGTTGTTTTAAGAGGTTTTATTATTTATTATGGTCTTTTAGGGGGTTTAGGGGTTCTATGGGGTTTATAGGTTTCTTTTGTTTTCTAGGGTTTTCAAATATTTAGGGGTTTAAGGTACTTATATTTCATACGTTATTTAGGAATTTTAGGGTTTTTGTTTTTTTAGTCTTTTTAGGTTTTTAGGGACCTTTATTTTTTTTCAGGGATTTTTATTTTATATGGTTTTTGGTGTTTTTAGGGTTTTCATCGATTTTAGGCTTTTTTGTTATTAAAGGGGTTTTATGAGGTTTTAGAGTTTTATAGGTTTTACAAGTTTTTAAGTATTTTATGGGTTTATTGGGGTTTAATAGGGTTTTTATTGTTTTTGGGTTCTTTAAGGTTTTTAGGGGTTTTGATGGATTTTGGTATTTAATGGTCTATTATGTTTTTGTGCATTTTTTTGAGTGATTACAGTTTTCATGTTTTAAGGGTTTTTTTTAAATATTAGCTTTCTAAATGTTTATAAATGGTTTTTAAGTTTTTAGTGATTTTTAGGGATTATTCTTTTCAATAATTTATGTGGTTTATGGTTATTATGGTTTTTCAGGGTTTGGGTGTTTTTAGGGTATATACGTTTTTTGGGTTATATGTGTTATTTGGGTTCATTTATTTGTATTAGGGGTTTTAAGGGGTAGTTTGAATTTTAGGGTTTAATAGGGTTTATCGTTTTAGGTATTTATTCATATTTATTGATTTTTAGGGGTTTGGGGATTCATTTTTATTTTAGGGGTTTTGGAGAATTTATTGTTTTTAGGGGTTTTGGAGGTTTTTGGTGTTCTATGGTTTGAATAGTATTTTAAGGATTAGGGTTTTTTGTGATTTTGATTGTTTTCCTGGGTGTTTTGGTTGTACTGGGTTTTGCTTTTTTTAGGGGTTTGAGTTTTTTTGGGTTTTGTATGGTTTTTAGGGTTTTTAAAATTTTTAGGGTTTTAAATGTTTTAGGAGATTTTAAGGGATCATTAAACGATTTTAGGGAATTTTTAGGTGTTTTAGGGATTTTAAGAGTTTTTATAATGATTTAATGGATTTGTGTGTTTTGGTATATTTAAATTTTATTTATAATTACAGGAATATTTTTATTTTTATTGTTTTTTTATTTTCTGTAGTGCTTACAGTCTTTTAGGGTTTTTAGTTATCTATAGTGTTTTTAGGGTTTTTAGGTTTTTAAGGGGATTTATGGGATTTAAGGGATTTAATGGTTTTTAATGGATTTCTTTTTCATTTTTGGGTTTTAGGGTACTTATTTGTTTTTATATTTTTAGGATTTTTTGGGTTTTAGTGTCTTTTATGGGGTTGGCGGGTTTAGGATCTATTACCGTTTTTGTGTTTTTATGGGTATAACATTTTAGTGTCTTTTAGAGGTTTATGGTTTTAAATGTTTTAGGTGGATTAATAGTTTTTAGGGATTTTATGGTTTTTTAGGGTTTTGAAGATTTTAGGTTAATTAGGGATCATATGGTTATTAGTTATTTTATGGTTTTTATTGTCCTATGGGTTTGGTGGGTTTTTATGTTTTTTTTTGGATTTTAGGGGTTTTAGGGTTTTTATAGATTTCATCATTTTTCAAGGATTTTAATGTTTTTATTAGGTGTTTTCGGGATTTTCAGGATTTTTAGGGTTTTTAGGAATTTTTATATTTTTAGGGGTTTTATGGGGTTTCATGATTATTTTATGTTTTAAGGGAAAGGAAGACGTGAGGGTCAGGCAATTCCCAACCCCCCCCCCCAATTTATTAGAATGAAATATTCAGTAGACAGGGGAGGGCAGGGGTCAAGCGACCCACACCCAAAAACACTTTACAACCTCATCCCCAAAAATACCCCCACAAAAAACCCCATAGGAATAAAAAACACATAGAGAAGAAAAACAAAAAGGTTACCAACATCTTCTCCCAGCACATCAGCAAACAGAATCTATAAAAACTAAACCATATGTAGCAACATCATCAACCCAGCTTTAGAACACCATAGACACAAACACAACCTCCAGCAGCATCATGAAAACCACCATCACATCATTCACTACCAAGCCACATTATCGACCAGCAATTAGCGACCAGTAACCACCAGCAGAAATCATAACAAACACCCACCACATCAAAGTACCAACAAAAATTGATCAGAAATGAAAGAAACCAGAGGATACGGTGAGAAGATCCTCCCCCTCCAAGCCACTGGTAGAAAACCCGAGTAAACCAATGCACACCAGAACCATCGTCCGGATGGGAAGAAGCCTGGCTGGGATTTTGTGGCCGGAAGTTCCAGGTCGAACAACAAGAACCCACAGCCGAGACCAAATCCTGAAATCTTATAGGAGCCTGTTGCATCTTGCAACTCAATTTGGAGGAAGTAGTGAATGTGTGAAGGACAAAATGAGAACTCGGGGATAGAGGAATGCCAAATCAGACACCGAGAACACCAAGCGCAACACCCAGATCTCGTAGCCACAAAAGATCCCATATCTAGAAAGGACGACATCCTGCTAGAAACCCAGATCCGGACCACATAGAACCCAAGCAAGCCAAACCCAGATAGGGATCCCAAATTCAGGAGAGTCAAAGTCACCTCTGCATGAACTGGAGCCAAAAACTAGCGATCTGAAGCCAGAGCCAAATCCCGAAGATACACAGCGTGACGAAGGCACCTCCAGTCGAGAAGTGAATCCAAGACAAAAGTGGGCAACCTCCATGGATGCCAATCAGAGGCGAAGCCGTAATCATCGAGTCTGGACCATGCCGGAGGGGTAAGGAGGAGAATATGAAGGGGAACTCTAGTGACGCGAGATAAGAGAGGAGTCGCTGCTCCAAGACATTCTCTTTACATTATAAGGGGTTTTAGAGTTCTCACAGGGTTTGGGGGTTTTGAGGATTTTTTGAGTTTTTGGTGGTTTTTTAGATTTTAGGGTGTTAGGTAATTTTTTAGGTTTTAGGGTCCTTTATATATTTTTTTTACTATTTTGAGGTTTTTTATGTTTTTATGGGGTTTAGGGTATTTAGGTTTATTGGGGGTTCATGATTTGGGTTTTTTTAGGTTTTTCAATTTTTAGATATTTAGGGGTTTGACAATTTTTATGGGTGGGGGTTAATGTTCTACAGATGTTTGGTATATTTTGGGTATTTTTAGTGTTTTTAATTATTTTTAATGTTTTTTAGGTTTTTGTCTAATTTATTTGTTTTTAGGGTTTTTAGGGTTATCAGAGTTCTTTTAAATGTTAGTAGGGTTTTTAGAGTTTTTTGGGTCTGTTCGGTTTGTAGAGATGTTCATGGTTTTGCAGTGTTTCAATTTTTTATATATATAGGTTTTATTACGGTTGTAATAGTTTTTTTTAGGTTTTAAGGTATTTTTGGGATTTTAAATGTTTTTAGGGTTTTTTGGGTTTTTTGGTTTTATAATAACATAGGGGGTTTAGGGTTTTCTTATTTTTTTTCTTATAGTTTTAGGGGTGTTCTATGATGATATAAAGGTATTTAAGGTTTATTTTTTATGGTTTTATATTATTTTATGCAACTCTAGTGGTTTTTTGGTCATTAGGGGTTTTAATGGTTTTAGGGGTTTTTAATTCTGTTTAACATTTCTTCCATTATTTTGTGGTTTTTTTTGTAGATTTTCAGGTATTTTAGGGTTTTAGGATTGTTTTCCAGGTTTTTATGGTCTTTAGGTTTGTTTTAGGGTTCTTAAAGAATTTTTAATTTTAAGGGGATTTAGTGTATTTTGGATGTTTTAGGGGTTTTATGGTTTTTAAGATTTAAAGGGTTCTAGAGTTTTAAGTGTTATTAGTTCTTTATGGAATTGTATGGTTATTTTGGATTTGGAAAAGTTTTTTATATTGTTTAATGGTTTTTAGGGTCTTATAGGACTTCTATAGTGTTTTTGGTATCATTTATGATATTTTGGTGTCCTAGGGTTTTAGCATCGTTCATGATTTTCATGTTTTTTGGGTCTCTTAGTGTTTTCAATTGTTTTTAGGGTAATTAAGTGGTTATTTCGGGGTTTGTTTGGGTCTTTTGGAGTTTTTTTAGTATTAAGGGGTCATCGGGTTTCACATGGTTTTGGGGGGTATAGGAATTTTAACCGATTTAAGGAATTTTAGGGGGTTTTTTTTTTGAGGGTTTTAGAAAAAATTTCTAGGTTTTATTATTTTTAGGTTTTTAGGGTTTTTTCGGTCTTTTAGGGTTTAAGGGATTTATGGTATATATGTGTTTTGAATGATTTATGGGTTTATAGGATTTTTATGGGGGGAAGGTTGGGGTTTTATGGATTTAGGCTATTTATGGGCTTTTAGGTTTTTAGGGTTTTATAGTCATTTGGGTTGTATTTTTTTATAGTTTTAATGATATTTACCTATTTTAGGTTTATACAAATTTTTGGGGGTTTGGGGGTTTTAAAAACGGTTTTCAGGTTTCTTATAATGTCATAGGGGTTCAATACGATTTAGAGTATATTTGGGTTTTTATAGGAGCTTTACTATTTTGGGGGGCTTTTAAAATTTTTTGGCGTTTTTTACTGTTATGGATTTTTTCAGGGTTGTAGGGTTTTTTGGGGTTTACTGTTTTTTTATTTATTTTTTTGATTTTGCTTATGGTTTTAGTGTTTTATAATTTTTTCGTGTTTTAATGGGTTTTAGGGTTTGTAATGGATTTTAGGATTTTTAGTATTCTTGTGTTTTGTGTTTTTATGAGATTTAGTGGATTAAGGGTTTCAGTAGGGGTTATTAGTGGTTTTAAGGAATTTAAGGAGGGTTTTGGTATTTTTGTGTTCTTCAGGGGGTGTAATGTATTTTATGGGGTGTTAGAGTTTTTAATATTTTTAACGTTTTTTTAATTTCAGGATTACATGACTATTCTATAGTTATTTTAGGGTTATCATTATTTTTGGGCTTTTACTCTTTTTTTGATTTTTAGGGGTTTTAGAATTTTTCATGGTTTTTAGGTTTTTATGGGTTTTAAACATTTTTAAGGGGTTTTAGGGTTTTCAGGGGTTTTTAGGATTTTTTGGTTGTTTATGGGTTTTTAGGGTTTCTTTGGATTTTTATTGTTTATGAGAATTTTAGATGTTTTATATGTTTGTAGGTGTTTGGGGTTTTTATTTTTTTCAAATAATTTAGGGATTTTAGGGATTTTATTGTCTTTTATGGTCTGTTGGGGGGTTTGTATGGTTTTTTTGGTTTTTAGGTTTTTAGGATTTTAAGTTTTCCGGGTTTTTTGTTTTAATGCTTTTAGTTTTTTCATGTATTTTGGGGTTGGTAGGATTCTTTTATCGATTTCATAGGAATTATCATTTTTCGGGTTCTTGGGGGATTTAAAGGTTCTTTTAGAGAATTTAGGGGTTCTAGGGTTCTAGGGATTTTATATTTTTGTAGGGTATTGTAGGGTTTTTTGGTTTTTGTTCATTGGATGTGTTTTGATTGTATTTTGGTTTTTTATGGTCTCTAATGTTATTTAGGGCTTTGTAGGATTCAATATAGTTTATTTGGTATAATGGGGTTTTTAGTTTTTTGGGGGGATTAATGTTTTTAAGGGATTTTAATGGATTTATAATGTTTTATGGGTTTTACTATTTTAATGTTTTTTTGGAATTTAGGGTTTTTTATGGTTTTTATATAATTTTAGAGATTTTTCATGCTTTTAGTATCTTTTATGGGTTTTAATGTATTTAAGGATTTCGTTTATTTTATGGGGTTTTAGGGGTTTTAAGGTATTCTTAGTGGTTTATCGAGTATTTTATGACTCATGAGGTTTTCATAGTTTCTTAGGGGGTCTTTGGGTTTTTTCAGTTTTTTCATTTTTTTTGGCTTTAGGTATTTTTAGTGAATTTTAGTGTTTTTAGTTGGGGTTAGAATTTTTAGGGGGGTTTATTTTTATTATACTGTTTATATTGATTTTTATTTCTAAGGGGGTTTTATGGTTTTAAGGGGTCATTGGGTTTTTAAGGCATTTAGTTTTTTCGGGGTTTGATGACCAATTTAGGTGTTTTAGAGTTTTTTAGTATTCTAGGGGTTTTAGGGTCTTTTAAGATTTAGGGTTATTTTAGGGTCTTTTTTTGCTTTTAGTGTATTATGATTATTACCATATTTTAGGTGGTTTTATAGTTCTGTGGGTTTTATATTTTTTAGTGGTTGAGAAGTTTTAGGGGTGCTTATGCTTTTAAAAAATTTTAGGGGTATTTTGGTTTTTAGTTTTTTAGTGTAATTAGGATTAATTAGGGGTTTTGTGGCGTTTTATAATTTTTAAGGATTTTTTGGGGTTATAAGGATTTTTTGGGGTTTGGGGTTCTTAAGGTTTTTTGGGTTTTAGTGTTTTTAGAGTTTTAGTGTATTAGGGATTTTAGGGTTTTTTTATTTTTAGGGGGGTTAATATTTTTTTTGGTTTTTGGTTTCCTTGGGTTTTTATAGATTTTGTTTTTTTATGGTTATTATGGGTCTTTAAGGCCTTTTAGGGGTTTTAGGGGTTTTATTGTTTTTAATGGTTTAGGGTTTTATGTGGTTTTCGGGTTTTCGGGTTTTTAGTTTTATTGGTTATTTTTAAATTCATAGTGTTTTAATGGTTTTCAAGGGTTTTATGGTATTTTGGTATTTGTAATACTATTATAGTTTTTAAATATTTTTAGGGTCTTTAATGGTTTTTATGGGTTTTTGTGTCTTTTATGGTTTTTAGGGGATTTAGGTTGTTTAAGGTTTTTTATTATTTCTTAGGTGTTTTACGGGTGTTATGGGTCTTTATTGACTTTTAGGGTTTTTACAGTTATAAGTGTAATTTAGGGGTTTGATGGTTTTTTACAGTCTTTTTGCATTAGAGGGTATTTTACGGTCATTTAGAATTTTTTGGGTTTTTATTCTCTACTAGGTTTTTTAGGGGTTTTTTGGTTTTTTGGTTTATTTTGGGTTTTATTGGGGTTTCTAGTGTGTGATGTGATATTAGGTTATTTAAGGATTTAGGGTCTTTTAGGGTTTTCAAAGGTGTCTAGGGTGATTTGGGGATTTTATGGGTATTAGGGGTTTTATGATTTTTAGAGATTTTATGGTTTTTTGTTTTTTATTATTTTTAGGGTTTTTAGTAATTTACGGGATTTAAATCCTTTTAGGGAACATTAGGGTTTGTTAGTGTTCTTTAGGTTTTTAGGGGTTTTTTGGATTTTTTATTTTTTTAATGTGTTTAGGTCTTTAGGGTTTGTTAGTGTTCTTTCAGGTTTTATGTGTTTTTAGGATTGTTTTGTTTTTTTAATGTGTTTAGGTTTTTTGGGATTTTAGGGATTTTAGTGTTTCAATGTTTATTAGGTTTTTATGTGTTTTAAGGATTATTTTTGGTCTTTTAAATTTATTAGGTGTTTCATGCATTTTAAAGTTTTTTAAGAATTTTAGGGGTTATTTATGGGTTTTATAGCCTTTAGAGATTGCCTTGATTTATGGATTTTGGGATTATAATGTTTTTAGGGTGTTTTAGTGTTCTTATGTGGCTTTTAGGGTCATTAAATTGTTTATTTTTTATGGTCTTTCTGTTATTTTAGGGGTTTATAATGGTTTTATTACTATTTATAGGGTTTTAGGGGTTTAATGTTTTTATGGATTTTCTGTTTTTTAGTTTTTTATAAGACTTTTGTTGAGTTTTTTTGTATTTTAATGGTGTAAGGTGTTTTTAAGGTCATTTAGTGTTTTTTGGGCTTGTTGAGTTTCTATAGATTTTATTATCTTCTCTGATTTTTTTAAAAGTTTAGATACTTTTTTGAGTTGTAGGGGTTTTTTTGTTTTTTTGTTTCTTGGGTATTTTTGGTCTTTATACATTTGATAGATTTTAGTTTGTATAGGGGATTTAGGGATTTGTTATTATTTATGTTTTTATGGTTTTTACAGCTTTTGTGGTTTTTTGGATTTTTGGGCTATTTACTATTTCAAGGAATTTTAAGATGTTTTAGTTTTTAGAGATTTTATGGGTTTGAGGATCCTTTTAGTGTTTTAGGGTTTTTATAGTCTTAGGTGTTTGGGGGAGTGTCTAGTATTTTTAGGGTCATAGGGGTTTTAGGGTTTTATAATATTTTGTAGGTTTTTGAAGGGTCTATTTAGGATCTTTATGAATTTTATTCTTTAAGGGTCTTTCAGAGGCCTTATAGAGTTTTGGGGGGTTTTAGGTGTTTATAGGTGTTTTTAAGGATTTTGTTTTCATGTTGTAGGATTTAGGGGATTTAATTATTTTTACATTTTTAGTGTATTTTTAGGGTTTTTTCAATTTATAGGGGTTTTATGGTTTTCAAGAGTTTTTTGGGTTTTAGAAATTTTAGTGTTTTTAAGGATTTTAGGGGGTTTATGGTTTTTTGGGGTTTTAGGGTGTTTTATTATTTTTAGTTTTTTAGATTTTTTTTATATTCTTAGGTTTTTTATGGCTGGTGAGGTTGTGTAATATTTTTTTAGTGTTGTTTTGGGATTTTATTTCTTTTGGGAATTTTTATGGGATTTTATGATGTTTTAGGTGTTTTTTTTTGGTTTATCCTATTCATTTTACGGTTTTTAGGGGTTTCTTAATGATTTTAATTATATTTTTGTGGTTAGGGTTTTTGTAGTTTTAGGAGAATTATGGATTCTATGGTTTTTTTAATTTTAGGGGGGTTATTGTTTTTGGTTATTTTAAGGCTTTTAGGGGTCTTTTTTCTTTTTATTATTGTTTCAATATTTTTCGGGTCTTTATGGGTTTTAAGGGGTTTTAGGAACATTTAAGTGTTTTTAGGGTTTCTAGGGGTCTATTTTTTTAGTTTATTTGTATGGTTTTTTCAATTTTAGGCCTTTAATTGGTTTTTAAGGAATTTTAGGGTTTTAGGCGTGTTTGGGTATTTATGTGTATTTAATGTTATAAATGTCTTGTTCTTTTTTCTAGCTTTCATTTTCTTTTGGGGGTTTTAGTGTTATTTTATGGTTTTATTGTTTTTACAGTTCTTTTGGGTTTTTTATTTGTACTAGTTTAATGCGTTTTTGTTGTTTTAGGGGTGTGTATGGTTATTAAGGGTTTTAATGATATTTTGGGGTTTTAGGGTTTTTATTGTTTGTTTGGGGGTTTATGTTTTTTGTAAGGTAATGAAGGTTTTGGAAGATTTCTGAATTTTGTTTTGGGTTTTATATGGGTATTTTAGAATTTAATGGGTTTTAGGGACTTTTAGGGGTTTAGTCTCTTTTTTTAATTTAAGGGTAATTAAGTTATATTAGGGTTTTTAATTAATTTTAGGGGTTTTATGATTTCTATGATGTTTTTAGTGTTTTTTAGTGTTTTTGGTTCTTTATAGGGGTTTAGGGTTAGTTGGGGTATTAGGGTCTTTTAGGGTGTTTTTAACATTTTCATAGGGTCTAATAATTTTTCTGTATTTTAGGGTCATGAATGATATAGGGATTTTAAGATATTTTAAAGGTTTTTTAGGAATTTTAGGGATAACTTTTTATAGTGTTTTTAGTGTTTTGGAGGGTCTTATGGGTATTATGGTTTTTATGGTTATTTCAGTTTTATGATGTTTTTTGGGTTTTTTGTATTTTAATGTAGTTTTAATATTTTTTAGTGTTTTATAGGGTTTTTAGGGTTTTGATAAATTTTAATACATTTTATGATTTTAGGGGGTTTTAGAGGTTTTTAGGTTTCCTTCAGGGTGTTATAGTTTTTTAGTTTTTCATGACTTTGTGGGTCTTATAGGGTCTTCTAAGGTTCTTTTGGATACTTTATAACCATTTAGAGGTTACTATGTTTTTTTATGATTTCTTATGTGATTTTTGGATTTTTATGGGTATAAATAGTTTTTGGGTTTTTTTTTCATTTACCATTGTAGTGATTTTAGTTTATTTAGGGGTTATAGAATGTTTTTGTGGTTATTCATGTTCTAGGGATTTTAATGTTTTTGGTTTTTTTGGAATTTTTTTTTATAATTTTTAAGGTTTTTTGGGTTATTATTGTTTTGGTGTTTTTAGGAGTTTTTGTAATTTCTCAGGTTTATAGATATTTAATGTATTTTTGATTTTATTTTATTTTTAGGGTGGTTATACGGATATTTTTATGTTTTTAGGTTTTTAATTATTTTACGGTATTCATAGGTTTTTAGGGATTTTTAGGGATTTTTCAGATTTCTAGATATTTTTTCGAAATTTTATTGTTTATAGGTGTTTAGAGTGGATTTAATTGTTTTTATGGTTTATAAAGTGTTTTCAAATATTTTTAGGTATTTTAGGGTTTTTCAGGTTTTGTAGGGTTTCAGGGGTTTTTACATTTTTTAGGCATTTGTGTTCTTATACTGGTATTTAGGTATTTTATTACCCTTTATAGGATTAGTGTTTTTTGTGTTTCAATATTTTAAAGGGGTATTAGGGTATTTTTGGGCCTTTAGGGTTTATTTGTTTTTATAGAATTTTAATGGGATTTATGTTATTTTAGGGGTTTTAGGGCTTTTACTGGTATTTTGTGTTTAGATTATAGCATTTACGGTTTAGTTTATAGGTTTTAGTCCTTAATTTTTAGGTTTTATTGTTTAGTATATAGGGATTAATTTTTACGATTTAGGTTACATGGTTTATTTTTTAGTGTTTGGGGTTTATTGAGTAGGGTATACTATTTAGGTTGTTGTGTTTGGGATTTAGCATGTTGGCATTAGGGTTTACGATTCAGGGTTTAGGGTTTAAGGTTTAGTGTTCCGGGGGCTAATGTTTAGGGTTTACGAAATTTTAGGACTCTTACAATAGTTTTTTGTTTTTGGGTTTTTTTGGATTTTTTGTGTTTTTTAAAATTTTATGGAATCTAAGAATTTAAAAGGGTTTCTATTGTTTTTTGGTCATTAATTTTTTGGTTTTTGATTTTAATGGGTTTTTAGGTTTTTTATGGTTTTTATGATACTTTCTTGTATTTTTGGGATTTTTTGGTGTTTAGGTATTTTAGGTGGTTTATGGAATTTCAAGGGATTTTAGGTGTTTATAGGTTTTTAGAATTTTTTGTGGGTTTTATTATGTTATTATGATATTTGGTTTTTAGGGTTATTTATTATTTCATGGATTTTATGGGTTTTAGGTTTCTAAGGGTTCTTCATGTTTTTGGGGTTTAAAGGGGTTATTAATGGGTTGAAATGTTTTTATAGTCATCAGTGTTTTTTAGGGGTTTAGGGATTTTAATATTTTTAGGTTGTTTTTTATTTCATAATATTTTCAAGTTTTTAAGGGTTTTTTGGGTGTATTGTTGATTTTTAGGGTCATTAATGTCTTTTTCCAAATTTTATGTTTTCAGGGATTTTTAATGGGTATTTTGGATTTTATGTGTTTTTAGGATTTTTAAACGGGTTTTTAGGTTTTAGGGTTTCTATGGTTTTTCGGAGTGTTTAAGTTTTTAGTAATTTATGTTACATTTAGTATTTTTAGTTTTAATTTAATGTTTTATAGGGTTTTAGGTTTTTTTGGTTTTTATGGTTTCTGTTTCTTTGGTTTTGTATGATTTCAGTGTTTTTAGGGGTTTCAAGGTTTTTAATTATTTTTTGGGGTTTTATAGTGTTTTAACAATTTTATTTTTTTAATATTTATAGTGTTTTATTTGGGGATTCACTTGTTTTTTGGGTTTTTTTTGGTTATTATGATTTTTACATTTTTTTTCTTGGGTTTTTTGAGTTTTTATGGTTTTGAAAGATTTAATGGAATTTTATCATTTGTGGTTGTTTAGGGTTTTGAACCTTTCTAGGGTTTTAATTGTTTTCATTTGTATTTTTATTGTTCTTTGTTTTTTTAGTTTTTATGGTTTTCATGGGGGTTTATGGGTTTATAGAGTATTTAAGAATTTTTAGGGTTTTAGGGTTTAGTGTTTTTATGGTTTCTAGGGGGTTTAAGTGGTTTATGGGTTTTTAAGATTTTTTTAGTTTTTTAGGGTTTTATGATTTCTTTATGGATTTTATGGGTTTAATTTTTTTTATTTTTATGGGTGTTTGAAGGTTTTTATGTGTTTTCAATATTTTTAAGGTTTTAGAGGTTTTAGAATATTAAATGGTTTTAAGGGATTTTGATTTTTATTGGGGATTTTATGTTTATAATGGTTCTGGGTTTTTATAGGTTTTTATGGATTTTGAATGATTTTTGTGTGTTTTGTTTGTTTAATGGGGTTTTATATAATTTAATGTGTTTTATGGGTATTATGGTTTTCATGGTTTCATGGTTTTTAGGGTTTTCATGGAATTCTAGAGTTATTTTTGGGGTTTATAGGGTTTTATGTTCTTTATTTATTTTAGGGAATTTTTGATAATTTTATGGGTTTTAGGGTTTTAGAGTTTTTATTTTTTTAGTTTCTTTACTGTTTTAGGGTTTTTTTAGTGTTTTAAGGGTTTATTAGGATTGTTTAGGTTTTTAGAGATCATATTTTTTATTCTTTTTTGGGTTTTTATGTTTTTTGATGTTTTAAGGTTCTTAGGGATATTAAGTGTTTTTAGGAAGTTTATAGTTTATAATACGTGATATAATTTTTAGGGTTTTTATGGTCTTTTTGATTTTGGGGAGTTAGAGTTTGGGGTTTCTTAGGGTTTTTATGGAATTATCAAGGTTTTTAGAGTTTTTAGGGCACGGAAGGTGCTGGACCAGGCTATCCCTTGCCCCAAAAAATGAATAGTAAGAAAATAATAAATGAAAATAGAGGGAGGGGCGGGATCAAACGACCCACACCCAAAAGCCCCAACAGACAGCCTAGAAACCAATCCCCCTAAAGAGCCCAAAAAACATAGAAAAGGAACAAGTCAGTTGATGTTGCCTAGAAAGTCATAAACTAGGCCTGCGCCGTAAGGGTCAGCGACCACACCATATCCTGCAGCCACATCAGCAGAGCAAAAGTCTAACTCCTCCCCCATGTACATATACTCCCATCCCAAATAAAAGTCCTCCTATAGTTTGAAAAGATCCAGGTACTTCTCCTTGAGCCTCTACGACTGTAATGTGCACGAAGACCACTCCCATTTTTTGGATTTTATTTTCAACTTATCTGCCCTTGAGGAAACTCATGTCCCCATGGGATGTGGGAGAGATGAATAATCGCTCCTTTGCAACCTTTTGGGGGGTAAAGGTTAAACCAACTGCATGAGATGCCTTCCTGCAAAACACGTTTTTTCTGGACACACTTGAGGCCCCTTTCTCACCATCCCTATTAGAAACTGGTCCGGGGGATGATCCAACCCCCATTTGGGAGGCATCCCTATGCATAGCCCTTTCCCTCCTAAACTAGGCCATCATGGTATTTAACTTTCATTCCTCATGAGAAATTATCACACCTAATATTTTAGCCTCA
Organism: Viscum album; assembly: GCA_963277665.1. Taxonomy (NCBI): domain Eukaryota; kingdom Viridiplantae; phylum Streptophyta; class Magnoliopsida; order Santalales; family Viscaceae; genus Viscum; species Viscum album. The sequence goes on from OY728156.1 coordinate 328,118,883, forward strand.
TCCTCAATGGAGACCCTTGGTCATTCTGCCACCACCATGTCATCTAGGACCACACAATGGTTTTTAGTAGTTGAGGCTCCATGGAGCACCATGGTTGTCTGCATATCCAGGGCCACACCCCCCTTGCCAGTTTTTTCATCAATATTAGGCAGTGTAAGTCCTGCCTAGTACTCTTGGAAATCTGTACCGAACTCTTAACCATGATATAATGTAAAACCCCCAGGCCAGCCCTCCCTTCTCCACACCCTGAGGTTAACACCAAGGGGTCATCCATGCTCTGACCAGGGGGTCCCTCATCGATGATGATGATACGTTTCACAAACATAATTAGATTTTGACTGACCATAATCATCCCCTGGTCGTACATCCCCCCCCACACAACATAACCACAAGCCGATTAAAATGAATCATACTCTACAAACCTATTATTCAGAGAAACATCATGTATAGCCTGCAAGTGGTTTCTACTTGCATGCAAGTTACCTTTTTTTTCCAGGGCACTACCACATAACCTGAAGGCTGTATCAAGGGGATCTCATTGTGCATGAACCCATCCATGTCCCCCTGCTCAGCCACATTCCCTGGCTCCTCCTCCCCTTCAACTCAATACTTCCATCTTGATCATTGCTTCTATTCATTGACACAACATCATCCGTACACATCACCTTTGCATCATCCCTTCCCATTCAACAAGGATTCCCACCCAATTCCAGACTAATGCCACCATAATCTTCCACTACTAACTCCATGTCATGCAAGTTTTTCTAATCTATTTTTATCCACACAAAAACAACAGCAAGGTTTGGATAGGTGAGAAGTGTCTTGGGAATTCTTGGGACCTCTTGCACCACCACCATGTTCTGGCTACCCTCAACGGACCCTGTTTGAGACAGATTCACACCACTCCTATCATTGGAACCATAGCTGCAAGCCTAATCATTATGCCCAAATTATTATAAATAATGATAGAAGAAGTCCTATGATTCAAAAACCACTGGATGCTTCCAATGGAGCTCCTCACCCATAACAATCCACACCAAATCCACCGGATCCTTAGAAGAATCATCTTCTACAAAACACCTCGATGAAACAGGGCGATATAGGTCCCAAGCCTAGATATCCACACATAAAAACCTTCACAATACATTCCATAACATTGAAATAATTGAAATATTTTTAAGAGGGAGGGGATATTTGGGAAATATTACCCAAGTCGCGATCATTAGGGAGTCACATTTTAAATGCAAGTCAAAATTCCACCAGAAGTAGGAAAAGAGAGAATCATTACAGTATTGAGGTGTCATGGACCAAGAAATAATAAGGTCCTCCTCAGATGCAATGATAATAATGATATGATCCCAATTATTGGTACCCTCCATTGTGCGGTCATGTAGATTCCAATGATAAAAAAACCTATAAAAAATGTGCATCGGGATGTACCACATTAAAAGTCTCACAACCAGTGTCAGAAGATGTAGCGTAGAGGCTTAATTGAACTCCTTGATTGAAAGAGGGTGCTAGGGTAGACCATAAAAAAGTTTGGGCACCTTTCGTAAAAGATCATTCTGTGTAAAAGGTGGCATCAAGTCAGGAGATGTGCATGAGGCAAAAGTTCAATCCTAATTCAAGGCCAGCGGGGGACCTGCCCCTACAAGGGGGGGGGGGGAGACGTCGATATCACCTTCATCTTCAACTAAGAATGGTAAGGGAACATACATGACGTGGGAGCATAGGAGGTTCCATCTCTAGGAAATTTTTCTTCATGTGGTTTTAAGGGTTTTAATGGTTTCATGGGGTTAGAGTTTATAGGTGTTTTAGCACCATTTATGGATTTTAGTGTCTTTTTACATTTTTAGGGATATTGAGTTTTGAAAAGGTTTTAGGGGTTTCGTGGATCAGGGTTTTAAAAAAGTTTTGGCTATTTTGAGGGGTTTTTATATTCTTTTAGAATTTGTTAGGGTTTTAGCATTTTTTATTTCTTTTATGGGTTTTGAGGGGTTTGATGGTATTTTATGGGTTTTTAGTGTTTTTTTGTTATTTAATACTTTTTAGGGGTTTTTATTATTTAATATATTTAATTGGTTTCATGGGTTTTTAGGGTTTTATAGGGCTTTTTTTGGGTTTTTATGGTTTATGTTTTCTTGCACTTTTTTTGTTTGTCATTTTTTGGGTTTTTAGGAATGTTTAGGATTTATTGGTTATTTGACTTTTTCAATATTTTAGGGGTTTTAGGGGGGGTTTTTATGTTTTTAGTGATTTTAAAAAGGATTTAGGGTTTTTTACGGTTTTAGGGTTTGGGTTTAATAATTTACGGGTTTTTATGGTCTTTATGGATTTTACAGTTTAAGGGTTTTTAACAGTTTTGTTGGGTTTTAAATGTTTTTGGATTTCATAAGATTTTTTTATCATTCTATTGTTTTTATAGTTGAAAAGTATTAGGGATATATGGTATTTTTATTTTTTCACATATTTAGGGGTTTTAGTATTTTTTTTAATCATTTTTAAATATTTTTAGGGATATTTACGGTTTGTTAGTGTTTTTTTGGGGATTTTATGGGTTTTTATTCTTTTATGAATTTTTTGGGTTTTGGGTTTCGAGGTTTTTAGGAGTTTGTGGGTTTATATGGTTTGTATGGTATTTAAGGGGTTTATTTATGTTGGTCGGTTTTTATGGGTTTTAAGGTGTTTAAGGTTTTAGGGGTACTTGTTTTTTAGGTTATTTATTGTTTCTTATAGATTTTAAAGGTTTTTAGGGGTTTTAGGATTTTCTATGGTTTACGGTTTTTTTATTTTTGATTATTTGAAGGGTTTTATGGTTTTTAGTGTCTTTTAGTTTTTTTTGTGTTTTATGTCTTTACTATGCTCTATGTATTTAGGGGTTATATTATTTTGGGGATTCTAGGGTTTTTGATGAAATTTAGGGTGTTGTAAAAGGTATTATGGGTTAAATGGTTTTTATGTATTTCTTTGGTAATTTAGGGATTTTATGGTTTTTATGGATTTTAGGGGTTGTATGTTCTTTTAGAGTTTTTATGGGGGTTTTAAGTTCTTATGGTTTTTAGGGTTCTCATGGGGTTTTTTATTCTTTTGGTATTTTATTGATTTTTTGTATCTTTATTACCCTTGAGGAATTTGGGTGGGGGGGGGTCAGAGTAATTTAGAGGTTTTAAGGTGTCTTATTTAAATTAAGTATTTTTATGGTTTTTAGTGTCTTTTAGTGTAAATTGGGTTCCTTTAGTGTTTTTTTGTTTCTTAATGGTAATTTAGGGGTTTGGTATTTTATTAACATTTTAGGAGTTTTAAGGGACTATTAAGGGGTTTTACTATTAATATCTTGTCTTATGGGATTTAATTTATTATGGTATTTTAGGGGTTTTTAGGGTTTTAGGTTTGTTAGTGTCAATTAGTCATTTTTAGGATTTTTTGAGGATTTATGGATTTTTGGGTTTTAGTGGTTTAGAGGGTTTATGATTTTTTTGTTTTTTTAGGTTTTTTAAGGGTTTTAGGGGTTTTAAGAGATTTTTTTTTGTATTTTAATGTTTTAAATAATTTTTATGATTTTTAATATTATTAGGGGTATTTTGGTTTTTAGGGGTTATAGTGTTTTTAAGGGATTTTTAGTGTTTTTAGGGGTTTTGGTGGGTTTAATTTTTTACGCATTTTGGCTTATGAGTGTTTTCAGTGGTTTTAAAGGGTTTTAGGGTCTGATCGAGTTATGTGGGTTTTTGGGGTTTTTATAACTATTATTCCCTTTTATGTATTTTTAGGATTTCTAATATTTTTTTATTGTTTTAGGATATTTTTTTTAAATATTTTAAGGCGATTGAATAGTTTCATAGAAATTTAACGGAAATATAGTGGTTTTAAAAGATTATTCTTGTTTAGGGTGTTTCAGTGGTTATAGGGTTTTTAAATGATATTAGGGTTTTTGGGGACTCTAGGGGTTTTGTGTTTTTATGATTTTTGGATTTATTTTTTTAGGGGTTTAGGATTGTTTTTAGGTTTAATCATTTTAAAATGTTTGAGGATTTTTTATCATTTTTAGGTTATTTTAGGATATTTTAGGGATTTTAGGGATTTTTATTTTTTTAGGGTTTTTATAATGGAGAAAGAGATTTTAGGGTAGTTACATTTTTAATATATTTAGGAGTATTAGTGTTTTTATTGGGTTTTAGGGTATATAGGTTTTTTTTTGTTTTTTTAGATTTTATGGTTTTATGGGGTTTTAGGGGCTTCTAGGTATTATTGGGTGATGTAGTGGTATTTTGGGTTGTAATTGATTTTTTTGATTTTAACTATTTTAGGGTTTGTTTAGGTGTTTTTATGTTTTTTGGGTTTTCAGGTTTTAGGGTTTGTACGTCTTTTAGAGTTTTTAGATTTTGTTTGGATTTTAGAATTTTTATTTGTTAAGGGGTTTAGATTTAATAGGTATTTTGAGGTTAATTATGGCACATTAAGGGTTTTATAAGGTTTATATGGTCATTAAGTTATTTTTATGGTATTCAGCATATTTTTGGGTTTTTAGTGTTTTTAGTGTCTCCTTTGGTTTTTGTAGTTTTATGGACTTTTAGGGGTTTTGTGGGGATTATATATTTTTTGGGGTTTTAGGGGTTTTAGTGGTTGTTAGGTATTTCATGGATTATTACATTTTTTAGGGTATTTATATGGGTTTTATGGTCTTTTAGTGGTTTTATTGTTTTCGGTGGTTTTTAGGGTTTTTTTTGTGTTTTTTTGTTTTCGTATATTTTTTGTTTATCGTCTTTTTTGATTATCGAGGACCTTTATGTATTTTTAAATTTTTAATAGTCTTATTGTATTTTCTATGTGTTTTTAGATTTTTATGGTTTTTAGGGTTTTTATAATATTTATGGTTTTTTTGAGAATTATGGTTTTTTAGGGTTTATGGGTATTTTAGGGTTTTAATGGGAGTTTTAGAGTTCAGAGGTTTTTATAGTCTTTTGGGTTATTTAGGGTTTTTTTGTGTATTTTAGTACTTTTAGGAGTTTTATTGTCCTTTAAAGGTTTTTTAGTTTTTACGGTCTTTGAAGGGGTTTTAAATTTTAAGGTCTACAAGGGCCTTTTAGGGTTATTGGGGGTTTTATGTTCTTTTATGGTAATAGGGTGGCTTTTTTTGGTTTTAGGGTTTTTATGGTATTTTTGGTGTTTATTATTTTTTCTCTTTTATGTTCCATTAAGGATTTTTATGGGTTTTTGAGTTTCTAGGGGCCTTTAGGGGTTTTTACATTTTTAGGGTATTTTAGGGGTTTTATGTTTTCTAGGGTCCGTTAGGGGGTTTTTATTTTATTTTAGGGGTTCTTGGTAATTATGTAACCTTTTGGGATTTTTAGGTTTTTTTAGTGTCTTTTAGGGGGTTTTAAGGTTTTCGAGTCTTTAGGGTTTTAAGGAATTATAGCGGAATTATGGGTTTTTAGGGTTTGTAGGGTAATTATGGTTTTAGAGTTTTAGTATTAATTTTCATTTTTTAGGTATTTTTTATCTCTTATATGGATATAAGAATTTTATGGGTTTTATATTTTTACAGGTGTTTAGGGGCCTTATTGGTTTTTTGGATTTGGGGGTTTTGAGGTTTAAAAGGGTTTCAGGGCTTCAATGTTCCATTAGGGTTTTAGGGTCTCTCATATTTTTCTAGTGGTATTCATGATTTTGCGTTTCATTTGGGTTTTAATGGGATTTTATGGTTTTTAGGGTTTATAATGTCATTAGTATTTTTAAAATTTTTAGTATTTTTAATGGTTTGTAGGGTTTTATGCGTTTCATGGTTTTTTAATGTTATTAGGTTTTTATACTGTTTTTTGGTATTTTGGTTCTTTACAATTTTTTGGGTTTTTTCATGTTTGTTATTTTATAATAGTTTCAAAAGATTTGGGGGTTTTATATTTTTAGGGGTTTTTAAGAGTATTGGTGTTTTTAGGGGTTTAAAGGGTTTTTTGTGGTTTTACAATTATTAGGGGTATTAAGGATTTCCATGGGTTTGGGGGCTTTTGGGGTTTTCAGTTTTTAGTGATTTTATGGGTTACAAGGTTTATTTTGGGTTCAATGTTGTAAGTGTTTTCTCGGGGTTTTGGGGTTTTTAGGGTTTTTAGTGTTCTTTCAGTGATTTGAAGGTTTTAGGGATTTTAGGAGTTGTCTAGGGTTTTTATTTTTAGGGGTTTTAAGGGGTTTATGTTTTTTTAATATTTTTACTATATTTAGGGGCTTTATGGTTTTTAGGGTTCTTGAGGGGTTTCAGAGTTATTTTCGGGTTTTCATAGTTTTTTTTGTGATATTAGGGGTTTTATTCGATTTTCATGGTTTTTTTAAATTTTTTTAGGTTTTTAGGGTTTCATGGTTTTTCTGTTTTTCTTAGTCCTTTTATGGGTTTCTTAGAGTTTATAGGGTGTTTTGGGGTTTTAGGGCTGTTAGGGTTTTATTATTTTATGTATTTTAATGTTTTGGGGTCTTTCCAAAAATTTAGGGTTTTTTAGGATGTTTTTTTATTATTTTGAGATTTTTATTGTTTTAGGGATCCTTTTAATGATTTATAGAGTTTTTATGTTTTCTGGGACATATGGTTTTAATTGGTTTTCAATGTTTTTATGTTTTATTTGGTTTTTATGGGTCTGTATGATTATTTCATTATTTTTCCACCAAGTTTGTTTTCTTTTGGGATCATTTATGGTTCTTTCAGAGGTATTGGGGTTTTTTTGGTTTGTAGGATTTTTGGGTTTTAATTTATTTTGATGGATTTTATGGTTTTTAGAATTTCTAGTGGTTTTTGGGTTCTTATGATGCTTAAAGATTTTAAGCGGTTTTCTTATTTTTATAGTATATTAATTGTCTTTTGCATGTTTTAGGATTGTTTAGGTTTTTATGGATTTTAGGGTATTTTATATGTTTCATGGGGTTTTAGGGATTCTATATTTTTTTGGGTTTCAGGGGTTTTATCGTTTCATATGGTATGTTGGAGTATTTAAGTGTTTTATTATTATTTTTTGGGTTTTAGGGTTTTTTTATATTTATGGTTATTTTTGTTTTTTGTTTTTTATTGTTTTTTTAATTTCATAATGGTTTTAATGTATTCAGCGTCTTTTATGTTTTTGAATTGTATTTGGATTGTTTTATTGCATTTTATTTAATTTTATCGATTTTTTGTTATTTATGGTTTTTAGGGGATACATTTTTTTGGGTTTTTTGGTTTTTTGAGGACTATCGTTGTTTTAGGGGAATTTAGTAGTTCTTAACATTTTTATGGGTTTTTTTGAGTTTTTAGGGTTTTCTATGTCTTATATAGGGTTATGGGTGGTTATAATGTGTTTAAGGATTTTTACCGGTTTTTAGGGTTCTCTACACTTTTTAGGGTTTTTACTATTTTATGCTCATTAGGGTTTTTCCAGTTTTTATGGTTTTTTGGGGTTTTGGGATGTTAGAGTATTTTGTTGTTGTTTTAGGGGTTTTTAGTATCATTTATGGTTTTTTTTCACTTTGGGTTCTATGAGGTTTTAGTGTAATTTAGGGTTTTAGGGACATTATGAGGATTTTATGGGGTTTTGGGTTCTTAGTGGTTTAGGGGTTTTAGAGTCTCATGGTTTTTAGACCATTTATAATTTTTTGGGGTTTTAGGTTTATTTTATTGTTCTTTAAAATACATTACTGTTTGGGATCCTTTATTGTTTTAAGTGTTTTATGGGGATATGTTTTAGTCTTTTAGGGTATTAGCCTTTTTAGGGGGCTTTCCAAGTTCATATGGTTTTTTGGGGTTTTCTGAGGTTTAAGATTTTTTGCTCTCTTTATCATTATTATGAGTTTTCAAGGTATTTTATGGTTTGTTAGTGTCTTTTAGTGTTTCAAAATTTTTTATGGTTTTTTCTATTTTAGGTTCATTTAGGGATTTGAGGTCTTTTTTGGGGTTTTTGGTATTTTTTTGTGTATAAAGGGTTTTATTGTGTTTTAGGGTTTCTATTTCTTCTAGGGGTTTTAGGGATTTTAGTTACCATTATATTTTTATGATTTTAGGGACCTTTATAGATTTATTGTTTTTAGTGACCTTAATAGTTTTTAGGGTTTGTGGGGGTTTTTGGATCTTAAGGTTCTTAGGGGTTTTAGGATCATTTTGTGGTTTTAGGGTTTGGGGGTCTTCTTTTGTGGGTTTAGGGTCCATTATGTTCTTTTGTGTGTTTTATTATATTTTAGGGTTATTATTGTTTTAGTGACATTATATTTTTTAGGTATCATAGTCTTTAAGAATTTTTTATTGAAGATTTTGGGCTTAGTTTATGGTTTTTAAGGGTTCATAGTGAATTTTGGGGTTTTTTGGGGTTATAGTGCCTTTTAGTGTTTTTAGGGTATTTAGGTGTTTTCGGTTTTTAGGGTGTTTATGGTTTTTAGGAGTTTTAGGGATTTTAGAGAATTTAGGGGTTTTATGGTTTTAATTTTTTTTATTTTACTTTTTAGGTATTTTATGTATTTATAGGGTTTCTTATGGTCCTTTGTGATATTTTAGTTTTTTGGGGGTTTTTAGGGGTTTATGGGTTTTTTGGGTTTTTTGGGGGGTTTTGAGATTTTTAGAGTTTTAGTGCTTTTAGGGGTTTCAAAGGTGTTTTTTGGGGTTTTATGTGTTTTTAGGGTTTTTAGGATTTTAATTTTTTGTTGGTTTTTACTGATTTTAGGCATTTAGGGGTTTTATGGGTTTTATGGGTTTTAGGGGTTTTAGGGGTATTAGGGTTTTTATGGTATTTTGAGTTTTTATGGTTTTATTATTTTAAGGGGGTTGAAAGATTTTATTGATTTTTCTTCTGGTATTATGGGGATTTAATTTTTTTTTGTATTTCTATATTTATAGGGGCTTTTGGGTTATTTGGTATTTAGGGATCTTTAGGTTTTTTTTGTGTTTTTAGAGGTTTTTTGAGATTTTTGAGTTACAAGGTTCTTTGGGAGATTAAGTGGTTTTATGGATGTTTAAGGTAATTTATATAGTTATAGGTTTTTTATGTTTTTATTTTCATAGGTTATTTTAGTTTTTTGTCTTCTATGTATTTTTTTAGTGGTATTAGAGTTATTTATGTGTTTTTAGTTATTATGGGTTTTTTGGTGAATTTAGTGTTTTCAAGAGTTATTATGGTTTTTAGGGTTATATGGTTTTTGGGGGATTTATGTTTTATAATATTATTACGGTTTTAATTTTTTAGGGTTTCATAGGGATTTTAAGAGGGGCATTTTTTTCTAATTTTTTTATGGATTTTAGAGTTTTTAGGATATTTTAGGGTGTTTATGTTTTTTAGGTGTTTGTAGGGTTCTCAAGGATTATTTTGGATTTTTGGGACTTAAAGCTATTTTATGGTTTTTATCAATTTTAGGAATATTTATGTTATTTTAGTTCTTTTATATTTTTTAGGGTTCTCCATGGGTTTGAATGTTTTTTAGATTCTTTGGGGTGTTTAGAGTGTTTTGGTTCTTTTAGGGTTTTAGGTGTATTTTAATGTATTATATAATTTAGCTATTTTTAATATATTTTTGGAATTTAGGATTATTTTATGTTTTCTAATATATTTTTAATTTTTTGAGGGTTTTTAGTCATTGTGAGGGTTTTTTTATGATTTATATTGTTTTTAGGTGGTTTTTTGTGTTTTCAATGGTTTTTAATTTTTTGGGTTTTTTGGGTTTTTTGGGTTTTTCGTTTTTTAATTGTATTTTATAGAGTTGCGTGTTTTTTATGTCTTTAAGTGTTTTTATATGGGTTTTAGGGCAATTTTTTTGTATTTTAGGGTCTTTTCAGTTTTTTTGGTATTTAGTTATTATAGGTACAATAATGAATTCTACGGGTTTTGGGATTTTATATGATTTTTAGTGTTTTTATGTGTTTTTAGGGGTTTGTGAGTTTAGGTTTTTTATGATTTTCTTATATTAATTGTTTTTCGGTATTTATAATAATTATAAGTATTTTTTGTGGTTCATGGAATTTAGGATTTTTAGTGTATTTTATGCATTTTTAGAATATTTATTATTTCAATGGGTTTTAAGGATTTTTTGACTTATTATGTGTTTTAATGGGTTTTTTTTGGGTCTAAGGGTTTTTAGGGAGTTTTGTGTTTATAATATTTGTAGGGGGTTTTAAGGTTTTACAGGTTTTAGGTGTTTTTAGAGTTCTCAGTTTTCTCAGGGTTTTAGAGCTTTTAGTTTTTTTTAGTTTTCTTATGGATTTTTTAGGTTTTTACGGTTTTTATGTGTTTTTATGGTTTTTGGGTGTTTAGGGGTTTGTATGAAGGTTTGGGGTTTCTTAATAATTTTCTGATTTTTTCGGGTTTTAGGGAATTTGTAACAAACCAACCAGAATCAAAATTACCCAAAAGCTAATAAGGCCTAAAATATGATGGTAAAAAAGAAAACAAAAAACAAGTCCCTTGGATTTGTACTCTTTATTTCACTCTGAACTTCATAAGTTTGCTTCATTCTAGTTATTCAAAATATTTTTTAATTTTTTTGGTCATTTTCCACCATGATGGGGGCCTTCAACGGCGATGTTTCACGTCGACCATGGTCGGTTAGTTTTTTGGGGGGGTTTTAGGGGTTTTATTCATTTCTATTGTCTTTTCTGGTTTTTATTGTCTTTATAGTTCTTAAGGGTTTTTATTGTTTAAAGGGTTTTCAATGTTCTTTTTTGGTTTAAGGGTTCTTCAAGGGTTTTAGAGATTTTAGAGATTTTATTTTTTAAGGGTTTTAGGGTTATTTTAGAGTTTTTAAGGTTTGTTTGGATGTTTAGGGGTTTTGATGGTTTTATTGGGTCTCTAGGGTTTCTTGATGTTTTAGGGTTTTAGGTGTTTCAACATGTTTTAGAATTTCTTTGGGTTTTTGGGAAATATAAGTATTTTTTTAGTGTTTTTAGTAATTTTTTTGGGTTTGTTTGGGTATTTAATTTTTTTTAGAGTTTTAGGGATTCTATGGATTTTTGGGGTTTTACGGTTTTTTTGGGGATTTTATGATTTTAATAGGTTTTTGTTGAGTAGTAAGGCCATTAAAGGTGTCTAGGGTGTTGTATGGTTTTCAGGATTTTCCTACAGTTTGTATAAAATTTTAGGTTTTAAGGGTATTGTGGACTTTTAGGGTTGGGGTAGAGTTTTATATTTTTCTGGGGTCTTTTGAGAATATTTAGGGGTTTTATATTCCTTTATATTTATATGGAATTTTAGAGTCCATTTGGGTTTTTATAGTGTTCATAGGGTCTTATATGGTCCTTTTAGGGTATCAAGGGACATTCAGGGTTTTTATTTTGGTTTTTAGGTTTTCATTGTGTTTATAGTGCCTTTTAGTCATTAGTCTTCTTAGGGGTTTTAGGGAACATTAGAGATATATATCATTTTAGTGTCCATTATTAATTTTAGGGATTTTATTACCATTTGGGGTAGTTTTTTTTTAATTTTCACTTGGGTTTTATGGTTTTTATAAAATTTAATATTTTTGGTTATTTTATTATACTTCAGGGTTCTAATGTTTTAGTGTATTTTATGGGTTTTTGGGACTTAAGGGTTTTAGGGTTTCATAGTATTTTAGGGGGTTTTTTGTGTTTTTAGGGTTTTTAGGGTGTTTTAGTGACTTTTATTATTTTAGGGGTTTTAGTTACTTTTAGGTTATTGAGGGTTTCAATGGTGATTTAGGTGTTTTTAGGTGTTTAGGTGTTTTTAGTGTGTTTCAGGGTTTTATGGATTTATTAGGGTTTTAGTTTTTTTAAGTGTTTGTAGGGGTTTCAGGGTTTCAGGGACCATTATAACATTTTTTCTCATTTTTTCTGGTTTTAGGGTTTTTATGGGTATTTATGATATGTATTTTTTTTGGTATTTTACTATTGTAAGGGTTTTTAGATTTTTTATGGTTTTTAGTGATTTTAGTGGTTTTAAGGTATCTTATAGAGTTTAGGGTATTTATGTTTTATAATAGTTTAAAATTATTATTTATTTAAATGGGTAATATGGGTATTTGGTTTTTTATGATATTTAGGATTTTTAGGGTTAGGGATTAATGGTTTTTTATGATTTTCTGGCATATTTAGAATTTTTAGTGGTTTTTTTGGTTTTTGGGGTTTATTAAATTTTTAGGGGGATCAAGGTTTTTTTTGGGGGGGTGGGTTGTTTGTTGGGTATTATAAGGTTCTTTAGGGATTTTTGTAGTTTTTTATTTTTTGGGGTCATTAGTGTTTTCATAGGATTTCTTTGGGTTTGGGGTTTTTATGAATTTTCTTAGGCTTTTTGGTTTTTGGAGTGTTTAGGGTTTTTGGTTTGGTTTTGAGTATTTTAGGTGTCATGGGATTTTTCTAGGTATTTAGTGGATTTAGAGTTATTAATTTGTTTAGTATTTAGAGTTTTTTATGGGGTTTTGGGGGTTTTTGCTGGTTTTAGTTTATTAAGGGTTTTCTAAATTTTTATGATTTTGAGGTTGTGTTTGTACTTATGGTTTTTAGGGTTTTTATTATTTTAATAATATTAAGGGTTCATATGGTATCTATGTGGTTTTATAGTGTTTAGGGTTTTTATGGGGTTTTACGCTATATTAGGGTTTATTAGGGTTTTAGGATTTTTAAGGATTATTGTGTTTTTCTAGGGTTTCTATGATTTTATTGTTTTCTATGGTTTTATGATCTTGGGTCTTTTATGGTTTTTATTGGGTAATTAATGTCATTAAGTGGTTTTTGGGTATTTTAGGGGGGATGGAAATTTAGGGATTTCTAGGGGTTTAGAATCATTCAGGGGTTTTAGTGTTTTTATGGTCGTTAGGGGTATAGGGTTGTTAAGTATTTTAATGGGATTTACTACCATTTGAGTCTGTTTAGGGTCTTTAGTGGATTTGGATTTTTTAGGATATTAAGGTTTTAGGGTATTTTTTGGATTTTAGGGTTTTAAGGTTTTTTCTATCTAGGGGTTTAAGGGATTTACGTTTATCAGGGTTATTAGAGGTTTTAATGATTTTTTAGATTTTTTATAATTTTTTGGGTTTTGAGTTTTTTTTGGGTTTCAGGTTTGTTACTGTCTTTTTGTGGTTTTAGAATTACTTGGGTTTTTGGATATTTTGGGGCTTTAGTGCTTGTTTACGATTTTCAGGATAGTTTTGGTATTATGTGGAGTCTTTTATTGTTTTTAGGGATTTTAGGAGTTCTAGAATATTTAGGGGGATTTTGTGTTTTTTTTAGTTTTTTTTTGTGATTTTTGGGTTTTAGAGGTTAATTACGGTTTAAGGTTTTTTGGGTTTTTAATGGGGTTTTCTTAATTTTGATGTTTTTATTGTTTTTTGGGTTTTTTGGGGTTTTGGAAAAAAAATTATGGGTATTTAGTTTTATTTAGTGGTTTTAAATGGTTTTTAGGATTTTTAAGATTTTTCGAGATTTATTGTGGGTTTTAATATTTAGGGGTTTTATGGTATATTAGGCTTTTTTTAAAATACCTTATGGTTTTCTTGGTTTTTAGTTTTTATTAGTTTTTAGAAATTTTAAGGATTTGAGGGTTTTTATAGTTTTTAGGTTTTAAGGATTTTTTTGTATTTTTTATAGTTTTTAATGGGTTTTTACGGTCTTATTGGTTGGGGTTATTTTATCATGATTTTGAGGTTTGTAGTGTTTTTTAGCATTTTTTATGTATTTGGGTATTTATGGTATTTTTTTGGATTTTGGGTACTTTCCCGTATTTTTATGTTTTTAGGGGTTTTACTGTCTTTTAGGGGATTTAGGTTTTTAGGGTCTTTAGGGGTTATAGGATGTTATAGGGTTTTTTGTGTTTTTTGTCTTTTCTGGTGGTTTTGGGTTTTTGTTTTAGTTTTTTGGATCATTTATGTTTTTATGGATTTCTGTGCCTTTTAGTGATTTTAGGTTATTTGACAGTCCCATATTAATTTTTAGGAGACTTTACTCTTTTTATGGGTTTTGGGGTTTTTAATGTCCTTTGTGGGTTTTTATGAATTTTTTGGGACCTTTCTGGATCTTTGGAGTAATTTAGTGTATTTAGATTGTTGTAGGGTTTTTAATTTTTTAGTGTATTTTGGGTTTTTAATATTTTTTATTTTTTTATGTTTTTTATAGGTTTTAGGATCATTTAGGTATTTTGAAAACTTTTCGGATTGTTGGGGGTTTCGGTGTGTAATAGGGTTTTTTTTTGTTTTAGGGCATTTTATGGATTCCAGTGTTTTATTGACTTGTAATTTTTTTTGGGTTTATCGGTTGTATATATTATGGAGATTCTATATTTTTTTATTTTTTTATGGAATTTCTTGGATTTTTTTAATTTTTATATTTTGTAGGGTTTTTAGGGGGTGTTAGGTTCATTTGTGTTTTATGGTATTTTTAATGGGTTTTGGATTTGTTTTTGGGTTATTAAGGATTTGAAATTTATCTAGGTTTTTAGGGTAATTAATTTTTTAACTGTTTTAATTTTTTAGGTTTTTTCTATATTTTAGGGTTTTTTTGGTTTTACGTAGTTTTAGAATTTTTAGTCATTCTTTTTGTTTTTAGGGAGTTTTAGAGTTTTTAGGGCATTTAGGGTGTTCTGTATTTTTGGGGTTTTTTGGGGTGTGGGATTATGGGTTTTATGAGGTTTTAGGGAGTTTTTTCTATTTTTGGGGTTTTAATTTTTTATGTAATTTTATGGGTGTCATGGGCTTTTATGGAATTTTTAAAGTTTATTGGTCTTTGAGGGGTTTTAAGGGTTTAATAGTTTTTTAGAATTTTTTTATGGTGTAGTTATTTTACATTTTTAGAGGTTTTTAGGGGTTTTATATATTTTCTTAGTTTGTAGAGATTTTAATGATTTTTAGTGGTTTTAATGGGTTTATGTGATTTTAGTGTTTTGAACGTGTTTAAGTGGAATAAAGGGGTCTTTTTTAGTTTTTAGAAGTTTTTAGGGTCATTTGTGGGTTTTAGGGTCTTTAAGTGTTTTTAGGGTTTTTTGGGGGTTTGGGGTATTTAGTGTTTTTTAGGTTTTTTTGAACATTTGGGTTTTTTGGTTTTCTTGTAATTTTATGGGTTTCTAGGTTTTTGAATTTTTAGGGTTTTAGGTTTTTTAGGGGTTTTTGTTTTTGGGGGGGGGGCGTTGGGTTTTTTATCGTTATTTGGCGTTTTTAAGGATTAAGCATTTTTATGGAATTTTTTAATATTTTACCAATTTCAACTTATTTTAGTATTTTAGGGGTAGGTTAGTGGTTCCTAGGGGTATTTAGGTTTTTTTGGGAGTTTGATGGTTTTAGTTGTTATAGGTTATTTTAGTAAATTTAGAGTTATATGGGGGTGTTAGGTTTTTTAGGGTTTTCAATGGTCATTAAGAGGATTGAGACTTCTTTAATTATTGAATAAGGGTCCTCTGGATTTTTTATCTATTAGTGATTTTGGTATATTTATTAAATTTAATTGTTTTTATTAGTTTTAAATGTTTTTAAGGATGTTAGGGTGTTTTAGATATTTTAATGATTTTTAGTTTTTTAAGGAAAATTTTTGGGTTTTTTTTGAAGATTTTTTGTTGGGTCCATGAGGGTTTTTAGGGTTTTCGTAATTTGGTTTCAGGAATTAAAGAGGATTTAGGATGTTGCATTATTTTTACGGGGTTTATTTATTGGGGTCATCCAGGGGGATTTTAAGTGTTTTAACATATTTATGGTTTTAAGGATTTTAGGGAGGGATAAACTTTTAGGGTTTGTAGGGGGGTTCTGAGATTTTTTGTGTTTTTAGTCTTTTTCATGGTTTTTATTTTTTGTTTTTAGGTATTATTTATTTTTATGTTGTTATAAAAAGTAGAGGTTTTTTGATGTAAAAAGATGTTGGGTTGATGGTTGATTGTTTTGGGTTTAGTTTCATAAAATATTTCACATTGGGTCTAAACTTTCCAAACAGTCTTCAGTTAGTTTTGTTTATGGAGCCAGAAATGTCCATTGTCTCTCATTTCCATGATTCAAGGACCTACATTCCCAAGGAAGGAGTTCAATGGGAAACTTCTCCAAAGAAACATAATAACTCACAATGGTTGAGAGGGTGGGAATTCGTGCTAATAACAACCTTTTGTGGGGAACTATTTCTTATTCTATGACTCTCTTATAGACATAAGATGTGTTCATGAATTCTTTATTCATTCCCTAAATCTGTATATCACAGTGTACCCCTGAGGTAATGATCAATCAGTAGTACACACAGGTTTGAAATCATATGTATTTATCTTAGGTTCTTTATTGATGGAAGGAGCTATTTCTGTTTGAGGTTCTCCATTGAAGTCACCCTTCTCTGGACTGATTAGGGATTAATTTTTGGATAATTGGGAGAACACTGGTTTTAAACATTGTTGTGAGGAACTCTAGAGTTTATCATCATTTGGGGGGACTAAAGATTTTTTAGTGTTGGGATTGAACCCATAATACAGGCTTCTAATGAAACCGTATTATAGTAAACAGGTCCCATGTAGTTCATTTCCACTTAACGGAGCACATCACCCTTTAGGTCCATGTGACAAGGACTGAACTATGTAGTTTAATGTCATATGGTAACGGCACCTAGATGGAAGATGACTAGTCAGGGATGGTGTCAGACTAAATCCAAGGAATCCTAAGGGGTCCAAAAGAGATTTGGTATTGTATATTAATATGATCCTATTGTGGTGGTGGCCATGATAACATTATGGGGGAATTGATTATTGGGTTTCGACCCCATGGCATCTTATTATGTATCCAGGTAAGATGAGGATCATGGATCATGTAGTATAGTTGGATGGGGATTATACATGAAAGATTCCCATAAAGGGGGAATGATCGAGGATTACACTTAGAACGATTCCCATCTGGTTATTTTTCATTTTAAATATGTCCCTCTAATGATTGAGTTAATGAAGATGAGTCATATTTTTTTGGTGAAGGCATATTTTAATGAATAATATTGGGGATTGTAACAAATGGTAGGCCCATGGAAAATTTTATAGTGGATTATACCATATGGGATTCCCATATGGGGTGGATTATCGTGTAGACTTAATGATCTCTACTTACCTTTATTTCTATATGAGTCATGTTCAGTGTGAGAAACAAGAGTAAGTAGTCAACCTGATGATCACATAATATCAGTATATCTACGGATGATTAGTGTTGGAGACCAATTTAATAGGGATAGGGATTTGGGTGGGCCTCTATCCACTTTTATTTTTATATAAAAAATATTCATATCTAGTGATTCATCCAGCTACATCTCTGGATATGGTGGAGAGGAGAAAATGTCCCACCTCCTAGAATAAAGGAAAGGGTCTTACCTGAGGAGGAGTACCCAAAAAATGATTCCGGGAGGGAGAGGAATGTTTAACACAAGACCTCATCCAAGGGAAAGTCCATCAGTTCCCCACAATCCCTAGAACGGGGAAGTTCACATGATTAGCCTTATCTTAGACCCTATGTTACCACGATAATGTATTCCTGAGTACATTTCAAGGGTCTGCATTATTATGTAGGTTAACCAAACAACTCTTTTTATCATGGTTATGTAAACTTGAGAAGACACACTACTGTTCGGAGTGCTTTTATCATAATTTTCTGGTGGCATTGGTTTGGGTCTAGGATTGATGGTGTTTAATATCTTAGCAAAGAAGAAAACATAGGGGATAACAACATGAAGGAATTGAATGATGGGAAATGGAGAATATGGATTCCTAAGAATCCACATTCCATGTAACATGTTGTTGGGTTAGATAGTGTTCCCACCACATAGTGTTTTTCTACGTGGGTGAGGGTACTTCCTTGTAGCATAGGGCTATGTGGAACTTGGTTCTTCTCACATAGTGGGATGCTTCACGGGGCCAACTTCATCTTATTTGGTGTTTTTCTTCATTGGACATTTGTTTCATGGATTGCATGGTCACATCTGAAAATGTTTTTTTCTAGGTTTTCGGATCACCAAATGTTTTATTATTTCATCCTTACTTATGTACAGATGGTTTTACCTAATGGTAATCATTAAAGGGCTCTAATTTCTATATTTTCTCAATTCCTTCTTTGTATTTCATAATCTGGGGAATCCTTTTCCCATATTCATTAATTTTTGGTTCGATCTCCATATGAGACTATTTATATAGGAGCGTAAGGACTGGGTTATGGAATGTATATTCTTTCATGGTGGGTCATGAAGCTTCTTTTTATGTATCCCAATGATGGTGCCCCATACCACCGATGACTTAATCAGTGGGGGTGTCGTTTGTAGGAGCGGAAGTCACCACCTCGGCCCAACAAATGATTTTTTTTCATTTGCATCCGATGGTTGTTCCATATCATCCCATTAACATTTTAGTTCATAATGGATAATCATTATAAGTGGAAGAAATCATTGATAAGGTCCTATAAACGTCTTTGGTTTTCTTTTTAGGCATTGGATGCACTACCTCCCTTCAAGAACTATTTCATTCGCAGAGTGTTTTAGGATTCATGGTATCACCCCTTTGAATATTTTCTTCAATATTCATATATATTTTATTTCTACCATTTTCAAAATTGATGAAATCATCTTGATCTTGTATAATTAATTTTTAGAACCCAACAAATCCCCCCATTAGATTGGGTTCTCATAAGGACAAAGAGGATGATATTCCAATGTAGATAGTGGTCATGTTTTATATTATTTTTTGGCATGTGAGTGTGCCCAGATGAAGGGAAAATTCCTATAAAAAGGTTCCCAACTCTTTTTCAGTTACTGATTCTCTCATAAAACTAAATTCTCCCTCAAACTCTTTTGATTACATGATTCTTCCATGAACTGTCTCCTTTTCGACCGGTTGTTTCGTGAACTGAAAGTGTTCGCCCATGAACTACAAAAACATAACCGTGAACATAAAATTTAAATTATATGCATAGTGTATAAATACATCATGGAATGAATTTTCCATGGGACATCATATTTCTGGAAAATGATTTTTATACCAGTGTTTTTTGAACGAATGGTTCACATGCTGATGGCTTTGTCAACTCATGCTTAGCGGGACTATGCCTTCATAAACTAAAGTGTTGTGGAAATTTAAACATTTCCACTTATCAAAGTACTAATACATTTACATTAAAATCATGACACATATGATTGGATTGAACCTTCACATGATGAATTTATTATTGTTGTTACACTCTCGGTTGGTGACGACAAGAGAAAGGCTTTGATAGAAATATTTTCTAAGAAAACACTCCACCAAGGGGGGATTTATCTGATAGTCCCTTGATTCCATATCTCTTCTGAATTATAACCCAAAATCACTATAGGATACCCTACAATAAAAAGTATATAAAATCCATTTCTATCATAGCATCACACAGAGGGATATGGTGAACGCTCAACTACGGTGGAAATAGAAATAGGATCTTAATTCTGGGGACTCATTTATTTTGGAATCGGTGTGGCCTTTTTGGGTCCAATAGAGCAGTGAGAAATCCATTGTAAATTAGTAGGTCATGGTGAAATATGATGTAGTTCAGGTTTCAGATACTCACAACAATAGAATAAAATATATTATCAAGCAGTTATTGTGCAGGTGGATCTCAGACACCAACACCATCCACTTGGTGCATCATGATGTCGACATTATTCTTTGGGGTGTCAAGATGATTTTAGGGTTTTCCATTATTGTGGATATGTATGAAAAATTTCTACAACGGTCGTCATCAAGGGATGATGCATAAAGTTCTCCTCCAAATTCCTAGAATCTTGTTACTATGGGAAGAAATCCCTTTAAAATGAGGATCCTCATTCAAAAAAAGTCATCCCATTTATTGATTAGATTAACCCCTTTTCAATGAATAGTTTCCAAGAGACCTATGTATAGAGACCGAATACATTCCCAACTATTGAAACTCAAGATAATAAGTGTACCTTCTATCCCATTCTAGAAGAGGGTTAGCATAATGAATGCAGGTGGAAGATCCATCCTAATAATGACCAACTATTCCGATTGGCATCATTTGTAGCCATATTTCTCAGAGGATAGCGTCTATCGGTGCGTGATTCTAATTCTAGGATTAGAGTCAGAAAATTTACCAACATAGCTCAATTGTCCAACAAAAGTTGTATTAATCATTCCATCCTAGTATTGGTGAAAATTTATCATTGTATGAGATAGATTAGTGAGTGGAGTCCACCACACCTGTTGGCGGGTCCCTTCCAATTTTTTTGGGGATAGTTAGAAACTCATATGGAAGGATACACATATATCAACACTCAATAGATTCTAGAGGCTACTGTCTGACCAGACCACCAAATCATAAGTGTGGTAATTCATTAAGGAAATAGAGTGTGGGAAGTGATGTTATGAATCAACTACCATGCCTATTTCTCTTATGATACTTATGTTCCCCTCTTTAGTACCTTGGTAAATGACTATACGGTGGACATTGCTAAGAGATGCCATATTTTCACTTTAATAGAAGGAATTTGGTTTTCCAGGCTTAGTGTAGGAATTATCTTTTTGGGGTATGCACCCTACATTTGTTCTAATCAATTAAATTATGTTCAGATGAAGTGTCATCCGATACTCAATAGTTCATGTTAGGTGAAGAATTTAATGATAGCATGAAATCATTGGCTAATGTTTACTTGGGAGGAAACCCGATGCCAGATCAGGCCTCCTCCTTCTATGGATTTCAATACTACCCTAACCATATCTGATGTGGAAACATGGAACCAATCATACCCCAAATATCAATTGGAATTTTTTTCCAATTTTTGAGGCCAAAAAAGTGTCTAAGGATTGGGAAAACAAATTATAAAACATTTGTGAATTCTATGTTGTGAAAGAATTCAAGGAAATACGTTGTTTTCTAACATAAACAAAGGTTCTGAGTGTGAGGGGTTCATCTTACCATGATTCTAGCACTACTTCTCAAGGTAAAGCATCCATTCCTCACAACACTTCCTTTCTAGAGTCCTAGAAGCAATGGAATTCTTTTAGGGATTCTCATTCATCGCATGCACTATTGTTCTTTTTTGAACATAAATAGCTCATATTAAATGGTCAAAAAATTATTTAAGTTCCCTCTATCATATATTTATTATGATGATCCAGATAGAGTGGATTTATATCTTCAATAAGTTGACGACTAAATTAATTCTCTGAAAAACCAACATAGTCATTCTTATCGAGTGCCTTCCATGTTGAGGTCTGAGATTTATGGAGATGGAAATGATGATAGAAAACCTCTATGGGTGTGGATGATGTTTACCCCCTACCAAAACATTAGTGAGGTAGATTCTCAATATTCATTTGAGGACTCGTAAGCACCCATCCCTAGAAGGGCCTAGGGTGGTTGAAGATCCTAGAGAGAGTTCATAAATAATGGATACTACCTCTCTACCCTAGTATGTTCATCCATCATTAACCATCCATATTACTATTGCATTTATAGATTCTTAAACGTCTTGGTATGCCCTGATGGCCATCAGGATGGTTGAAGACATCTTGGAGACACTTCAGGAGGAGCCCCTTAAATTTACCATATTTTGAGTGATCCCTAATCCTGTGTGGGTTTTTTTTCATGAAGATCCATTTGAGGTGGGAATATATTTTTGAATAAATGGAAACATGCATCCACTCATTCAATGGAAGATCGTATTGGTCTGTATAGGTAGTTACCATGTTGATAATCACAACAGAGCTAGATAATACTAATCAAGATGTAATTTTCATCATCCCATTTTCTTATCATTATCATGAACTTCAAAACCTTAATCTGGAAACATGTAGGATACTAAAGATATTTGAGAGATGGATTATTATTAAAAATACACCCCATAGGGATCCACTATTCATGAGTATATCACTTTAGACATGGGATTTATCGAAGAATTCTCCCTTGGAGAAGTAGAGCATATGGAGGGGGTCCTTGTAGATATTTCCATGAAATATTCACCTTCAGACCCACAAATTCTTCCATACTACTGGATATCCCCATGGAATACCACTAAGCACTAGAAGACCTCGTAGTAGGCGATATGCCTGAAATCGAGGTCAGAAGGTGACTATAATATTTCATTTTAAAAATTCCATGATAGTAACTTTAATTTGAATAGGATAAGTATTCCATGAATATTGATGTCTTCAAGGGGAACTTTATCTCAATGAGGTGTCTTTTCAGGATCAAATGATCTTCGTCCTAGTAGTAGGAGAGTCTTCACAGGATGAAACATTAACAGAACATGTTGATCCTTATCCTATAGAGATGTATGTAATACCTTCATCTATGACAACTGAGATGAATGGGGTGCCCCAATAAACTGATGGTAAAAGTGTGATTCCCAGTACCTATATGTCGATCACTTCACATAAAATGACTACTTCCCCCATAGATGGGAAGTCTTCAGGTGTCAATGTTTCTACTGAGAATATTGATTCTTCCTTTATAGGGAACACTTCCATGAATGACAGAGCTATTATGGATCAAGTAGAATCATAATCATTTGTCATTCCTGGTTTCATGATGATTATAAATTCAACTACATTTTCATTGAGTGATCCTTTGGGAACATCTGACTTAAACGATCATGGTACTACATTACATGTGTCTCTAGAAGAACATATTTTCTACTAATATACTGAGTATGCCCCTTTCCATTTCTCGGTGATGATGATGCATTAGTTGTATACAATTCTAGTTCTCATGAAGGTGAATGTATTTTTCTGTTATTCAACACATTTCCTTAAATTTTGCTAAATCCTAGGAATTTAATTCATTGTTTTCTGATTATAGAATCATGAATTCATGTTTCTGTTGCTACAACCGATGTTTCAATCTTTCTATCTGTTGATACTAAATGAGATGCGGATTCTATAGGATCATTTCATTAAAAGATTGTAGTGTCATGAGCCTCTTTGGTGGATCTTATCAATAAATATGTCTTACCATCTAAGAGAGATTTTGAGGGAATCAGGGGGGTATTAATGACCTTCATGAAACTCTCCTGATAATATGTAAGGACATCTTGAAGTTAATTTCTAAAAATCCCTTGAAAACATACTGATGAAACTACCCAAATTAAACTACATGTTTTAATTTCTTTGGTAAGTGTAGTTTGACAATCATGAAATTTATGACAGAGTGAGGTAGATGGTTATGTCCCAAGAGGGAATTATCACACATCATTATCAACCTTCATAGTAAGATTCGACATATCATCTTTCCCTGATAAGACAGATCCTTCTCAATGAATCTATTGAACAAGATGGGATGGCTTCAAGGAGATAGGGTGAAATTATAGAGAATATGACATCGATAGAGTCTAGGAAGTGGAATTGATGGTTCATGAATTAGAATGACATAAGAATGAGTATAATCACATTGAGAGAGCTATCAATGAGGTGAAACAGTAGGGGGAAGAGGAGAAAAATGAATAATATGATATAGCTAAGGAGGTAGAGATGATGCAGGCTGGTGTGGAGGTTGAGACTATAACCTCGTTAGAGATTTTCCAAGAAATATAGTACATAGAAAAAAAACTACTACAACTCTAGGTGGAAACTGAGTGTATTTTGTTATCGCAATGACTTACTCACACTGAGAGAGACTAGGTTAAGTATGATCATATGTTCTCTTGAAAGGGAATGAAATCTAGTTTACTCTCCAATTTAATTTGTTTTCATAAAATATCCATCAATCATGATACGCTTTAAAATGACATATAATTCAGATTACATCAATAGTTTTTTCACTAGATATCAATTCCAGTTAACATATATGATATTACAATTTACATAATCATGTATTGCTTAAATATTTTTCTTGACATGAGGGACACTGCAAGTGTAGTATGGAATATTTTTAGGGACACATGGAAATCCTTATGAATTCTATGAAGATTCTATTAATGCCCAATTTTTTTTTCCTAAGCCTAATTTGATATGGGATTAGAGGGAAAAACATGAATTTTTCAGAACTCCATTTCTGGGTTTTCAACCTAACAATATTTGTGCCTTTTTTTTCTTTCTTATTTTATAAATCGAGAAAATATTGGGTTTTTTCAGATAGTACATGATTTTTTTCAAAGGTTTCCTTTGAATGTTTTCATCATAAAAATCATTTTATCTCTTTCCATGCGAAGTTTATAGTCTTTCAAGATAGACTAATGTCACTTTTATTTTAGGTTGAACATTTTTGATGGTGAATTATGAGGCAAGGGCGCCTCTTAGGTCATGTTGGATGGGAATCTCCTAATGTTTATAGGCATAAATGATGTATTTTTATTGATCGCGGTGTTATGAATTCTGAATCTAAGACATGATATGGGGAATGTATGTGAGGAGTAACCGTATGAATTGTTTCCAACATGATGTTGTAGGGGAATACTATGGTATTAAAATACCCTTTCGAAAATTAATTTTACATTGTTTGGTAGGACTTTTCGGTGGGATAAATACATGTATCCAAATAGAAATTATGTTTTAAAGAAAAAAAAAGGTGCCTTTAGGTCACCGTCACTCCATTTTTGACCATTGGGTAACTTATAAAAATTTTGATATCATATATCCAAAAATGGAGGCTTATCCAAGGAGTGATGTTTGAAAAATACAAGGGGAATTATATCATTTTTATCCTAGACTGGGAAACCACCCCTACATGAATTTGTATTGTATAAAAGAGGGTAAATCCATGGTGGAGTTTAATATCTTGAAACTATGACATCAATAGAGTGGTTTAACATCTTATATCTTAGACGTTCGACACTTATGTCTTAGTGTTACATTTATTTGACCAAGGCATAAAAAAATTTTCTCCTTCATGTTAACTTGGAAATGAATTTTCTATCATCATCAGATATGAAATGTGATAACTGATGTAAACTTCAATCTAAAGGTTTCTTAATCCAGAGAGTGATATGGGACATAAACCTTATTGGAGAATATTGAGATAGGAATATACTCTCATGGGGAAAAATATTCATTTGGTTGACAAGCCTTTTGGGGGAAAACATATATAGATCCAACTAGTTAATATAATTCCTAGTAAAACAAAGGCATCCCCAAGACACTAGCCCTCTATTTCTGATGGCCGAGGATGGTTGTGGGGAGATTGGCCATTCTGGTCACAGAGTATGGTTTTTGAGAAGAGAGATCCCGAATAGGAAAGGGTCATTCAAAGTTGAATATTCTGAATAATAGATTGAGTCATTTCCATTATTTTGGTCTGACCAAAACATATGAAATATATATATATATATATATATATATTAATATAGATGGTTTTGAGACATGAGGTCTGAACATCACTTTGTATCTTGTGATCATAAGAATCAAGTCCTACATAGTTCTGGAAAGGATTCCCCAAACATCGATCAAACTATACTGTGTTAAGGGAAATTTTATTATCAATATGGGCTCATTAATGGGGTGAGTCTCATATTTTATTATCCAATGAAGAACTATATAATGTATAAGTGAGTGGGGGAAATTTATTATTCTTTAAGAATTTTTTTTACAGTCTGACCTATATACAGGAATAGAGGGGGCACTCATACCTCATGTTTGGACCTGAGAGATGAGTCTTGGGTATCTCTACATATCCTGGGGTAACATTAACCAAGCCATATGTTTCTCTTGATTCCATTTAGTTTAGAATCATGTTACTAGGACATCAACAATGCAGTTTAATGTTATGTAGTAAGGATGACAAGGGGTCTTGTAGTTTATGGTCATATGAATATGACCAAAAAATAAGAAACATGAGTAATTAGAGGATAAATGGGTTGGGATATTTTTAAATACCCTATATATGAGGGTAAAAGAGAGTTTAAACCCTGATCTTATAGATTCTTAGATCAAAAGTAATGAAATGGGGAATAGAATCCATTGAGAATTATAGAGGTTGGAAAATCCTCTCTTAGAGATGAAACTTCCTCTGGATGACATGGATTTTTAGTTAGAAACTTATGAAAATTAAAATTGGGAAGGTTTTTCATATTCAAAAAAATGATTCCTAATGACATTGTACCTCCACCTCCGAAGGCTAGAGATGTATATGAATATCCAATATTACACAGGGAACAATGTTTGATTAATGGAAGGGACCTGTCCGGGCATATAAAAAACATTCAGACAATGATGAGCCATGGAGATTGTAATTACCTAAAATTATCCGAAAAATATTTAGTGGTGGGTTCAAGTCTATTTCATTTATGGATCCATGAATGAGAACCCAAACATGAGACCTCCTATATAAATTTGTGTTCTCATACAAGATATTTGGACACTTTTCTTTTTCTATTGTGTTTGAGACTTGGACACAAAGCCTGGGAATTACTATGTATCTCATCAAAATTATAATCAATCCATACATATTTCTTGAGGCACCATGTTTCATAATTTCATTAAGTAAGGATGATTTCCTTTTAGTTTAATGTTATGTGGAATGTAAAATGATGTTTCCTAAGGACTATCTACCAGGACCATTGCATCCTTGATGGTGATTGATACACCTTGTTCATGTGGGGAATCCCCTATTAAACATATTAATCCCACATGATCATTTATTGTGGTGAGAAACATGGGGGGTAAATGGTTTATCTACCCCACATAGGTCGTAAAATGAAGGATACAAGCATTTTAAATTTCAGGTTGCTAGACCAGGATGTAGAATTCAAGTGTTTCTATGTATACCTTCTCGGTAGGAATCAAGCAATACCTAGTTATGAAAATGGCCTCCCATTTTAGATTAGATTCATTCCCACAAAGGAGGGAATTTGTTTTTAGTTATCTTTAGACCCAGTATTGGAGATCTAGGTTTTTCTATGTATCCCTTATAAACAATAATCAAGCCATATGTAGTTCTAAATGGGAACTGTCAATCTATATCTGAACCACACGTAGGGGAGATATTTCCAATACATTTTGGTTGGTCCTGAGACATATTGTTCTAACATCATTATATATCACATAGGATGAGAATCAAGAAAAACATAGTTCTAGAGATAAATCTCCCTCCATAAGTCAAAACTATTTATAGGGAGGGGGAATTGTTTTTTTGTCACTGGCCCTCGATGTAAAATCTCGGCATCTCTATGTATCCTTTGTATAAAATAATTTATAATTATGTAGTTCTTGACTATGGAATTCAAGATCACTGGTGATTGGAGAAATTTATTCTAATGTGAGATAATTATGGTGTTTTTCATTTTAACACCATACAGTGAGGACATTAGTGTTATGTAGTTTATTGTATTTTAAAATATATAGTGTACCATGTAGTTTAACAACATTCAATCAGCAATAGGGTCTTATTGCTTTGAGAATGATAAATTCTATACCTATAAGAAATGAAATATTGACTTGAAAATTGGATTTGATTCCAAATGATAACAATAAAAGCATACCATGGATGGAGGGAAATTTTCAGATGGTTCGGAAATGAGATTACTAGGTTTCAATGCATATCCTAAAATGGAATGAATCAATCCATACATAGTTCTAGATAAACAGAATCCAAACATGGATCTGAATCCCATGAAGTGGGTAGGGATATTTTTTCATTTTCTCATATTGATCAAACCGAATTGCAATGAATCATTGTTTGACACGAAGATTATCTTTCATTTTAATGTCATGTAGTGATGAAGAGAACTCTTTGTAAAAATTCATAGAGTTTAGAGTGAGGATAGAGTGATCAAATCAATGTATGTGGGACATAGTGGCCTAACAAACATGATGTGATTGGGGACCTAGGAGGCCCAGATTCATGCCCCACCTTCCAAATAGGTTTTCACACAATTAAAAATCTTGATGATTGAACAATATTTTTTTAACAACATGAAACTGGGAAAATTCACCATGATGTTTAGCATCATACAAACAAGATGTATCACTTTGTGGTCCCATGAAATATTTCATCAATAACCTTGAAGTGATGGTATCTATTATGATCTATGCATCCATCAAGATCAATGAATAAACTCTATTAGAGTAGACTCTATGTATGGACTAGGGTCCCTCCTATTTCAGCTTCAACTTTGGAGGTTACGTTCCAAGTATCATTAGAGTTTTAATAAATAATAAAATATTTCCTTTGAGGAAAGAACAGTGGTGAACATTTTTTTAAAGTATAGGGCAATCTAGTTTGGGTGAACCTCAAAATGTTGCAATGTATTGAGACTATTTTAATTCAGTTTATATAATTCACCCAATTGTTTCTAGGAATGATAAAAATTTGATATCTGGTCACATAGAGAAACATGGGGTGAGGTAAATTAAGTTTCATGGGAAGGATAACCTATATCCAATATACCCATGAGTATAGGGGTTCCTATGTGGTAGTGTAGGTAATAGTCCGATAATCCCACAAGTCATGGTGGAGATTGGTTATCCATGGCTTCTAATCCTTATCTACAGTCTTCAAAATTCTATTGGATAGGGTCTGTTAAAAGGACACTATAGGTTCGTTAAATACTATATGGTAATAGTATTAATGGTTGAACATGATTCCATAATCTGGATACAACATTTCAATTTTATAATAACAAAAATTTGTGATGTTTTTCATCATAATTGTTTGATGGATTCCATATCAGGTGATGATGATGTCATTCACAATTTTTACAATGATTCTTTCCTCAATTTCTTTAAGGGGTAACACTTATTCCAAAAATGAAAAGAAGTCCATTACTATGAGAATATACTTTGATTTATTGAATGTTGTGGATGGATGTGGCCCCATGATGTACATTCCACTTATGTAAAATGGACATGGGTAGTTGTTTGTGTGACGTATATCTGGGGGTTTGTGGATAAATTTGGCATGAAATTGGTAAGAGTGACACTTTTGGGTGAATTTAGTGGAGTCATGTGTAATAGTGGTCCAGTAGTATCCATGTCTTTGGATTTTATAGGAAATATTGGATCCTAATTGGTGGGAACCACTTTCCGTTGTTTTTACATTCTTCATGAAAATGGTGGTCTCTTCTCCATTGATTCACCTAATAAGGGTACCCATAAATTTTCCTCTTATAGAGGAACATTTGCAGATTTGTTCCATCATACAAAAGAATGTTAATTTATCATCTTCAAATTTTCCCTCTCCTAGATCTATATAGTGGGTGATCTCCCTTTTTAAGGTTGTCCACTACGGGTGTCATCCCATCATTGGTAGGACCATATGATTTATCGATGGGACTAATCCCATTAATTTCATCCATGTTGGAATGAACGAATAGTGAGACCATTCAATGGAGAGAAATGTTGATGACTGTTTCAACTTAGTCTATATCGACCAGTGTTGTGGCTGAGTTTTTTAGGGAATCTGCCTAGGCATTTGCTGACCATGAGACATGATTTAATGTTGGTTCCAAATATTATTGTATTAGTAGTCCTTATTTTGGGTTTAGTAAGGGGATGCAATCTTATTTTTTGATATCATAATCACCATTATCCTTCTTGATGGCCAGTTCTAAATTTCCTTTTATCTTCATGTTTTTTAATTATACCTGTAGTGCTAGATCTATCCCTACAATGAGAGCATGATATTATAATTCATTATTTGTGAACCCATTTGAAAATATGAAGATGTATGGAAATACTACCTTCACTAGAGATATGAGATAGTCCTCTATCCACATGTTGTTTGTTTTAGGTCTTCTATCCTTATTCTGATCGGTCTTCTGGATGCACTATAAAAGTGTATTTCCCATTTCTAGGAGTCCTCTTGAATAGAGATAACCTATTCATCTGGTAGTTCAGTATCTATTGAAGAATTTTTTTTGAGGGGTTATCTACCAAAAAATATACTAATGATTGGCCTTTTATTGCTTCCTAACGCTTGAACTGAATGTCAGACTACTATAGAATTATCGGCCACTATGACAGATTCCTGGTTAATATCAAAATAATGTGGATGTATTTAAGCATGTTGCTATAAGAGACCAGATGGACCTTGTGATTATATAGTTCATGCTTTATTTCTAAGTTGTAAATATTAGCACAAGATAGCCCTTCTTGATATATAAATACCAAGTCTTATCCTAGGTCATGGCTTAGATGAGATAATAGAAACTATTTTCGTTGTTGACGTCATTATTTTTTGTGAGAAATATACCTAGTAATCACTCTAAGGTTGTCACATAATAAGTAATTATCCATCCCTCAACCGGTGGCTTTAACACTGGTGGGAATAATTGATATCCCTTGAGAATGAAAAATTCTTCCAAAAAATAATATGTCCATTGATATATAACCCTTTTTTCGTCTACCCGGTGAAAGGAAAACAATTTCCTATAAAGTTTCCTATAATGTTATAAATATAGGGAAAAAGTTCTTGAAGTTCTCTCAACATGGTGAGGTTGAGAGAATGTGAAATTAAAATTATATCTTTTTTTCTTCTTTGGAACGACTTTGACGCCACAATGGTGTTTTAAAAAGGTGAGAGGTTTCCCATATGTGACACAAAATGAACATTTAATGGGTTTAATTTTCAAATTGTGTTATCGCAATTTGATGAAGATGGTACCATGATCTACTAGGTAATCTGAGAATTGTATGGATTTTACCATCAGGTCATCAACATTGAAATCAAAAAATATACCTAATAAGGGTTTGAAGATGCGATACATGACATGCTGATATGTAGTTCCTTCATTCTTCAAGACAATGGGCATTACCGGATAGCTAAATACTTCAGGGGTCATGAAGGTTGTGGCCTCTTTATATTCATTGGACATTTAGATTTGGTTGTATCCTAAATATCCAAAAATAAAGGAAGGATCATGATATACATTTTTTTTATAATATGTTCTGTGATTAGGATTATGAAGTATTCTTTTAATATGTATTGATGGAGATCCATGGAATCGATGCGAAATATGATTTATCCATTATTAATTTTAATGGGGACTATAATGTTCATCTAGAATGGATATTTGACATCCTGAATGAAGCTCAATAGGATGATCTTGTCTTCTGTAGCCTATATTTTGGCAGCATGTGTCGGGTTCAACCTTATGACTATTTTTTGCACCCCTGGTGGTTCCCTAGGAGACCCAAGTGGTGAGTGGACTACCTAGCATCAAGGACTATCATTTTTTGGTAGTTTTTGGTGAATACATCTCCTATATTCCATAGTAAGGAGGTATATACCTCTTTCTCGTTAGGGGACATGGACTCATTAATCATGGTGGGTGTTGGATCTTCTTCAATTCCAACATTTATTTCATTGAATTCATCAATGATGGAATATACACCATCATCGAATGATGGAGAGACGTCCCTATGATATTACTCCACTTTATATTCCTCCTCTCCATCTTTATCCACTTTTTCCATTAGGGAAGCAAGTATTGGGATGAGTTCTCTAGTTTTAGGTGATGGTTAGATGTCTTGATGATGATAGAGTGACTTTCTCTGATCCAGCTAACAATGGGGGATCTCTTTGAAAATATAGAGAGGTTGGAGTGAGGGAAGGAGGAGTTTATTTGTCAAATTTGAGTGATGAGACATCATCTCATTCCTTATCTGGTGAGGAAGGGATTTTTTGGAGCTCTGTGGATGAACTGAACCTGCTCTCATCCGAGATTTCACTATTATATAAGGAGTCTGAAACCATTTCACCTCTTCTAGGAAATGTTTTGATTATTGAAAACTTGACTATTTTTGAATACAATCCTAATTCTAGAGTCATACACTCAATTTTAATGGAGAGGTAGAGTATAATCCTTATACAATTGTCTGAAGGTGTTGGATGGTATTATTTCTATACTATTCAAGGAAATGTCCTAATTGACCCCAACGATTTGTGTTCATTTCCATTTACCTGATTTTACTGTGTATGTTAGACCATAGAAGTGAAGACTTTGGATTCAAAATACCTGGGGCTTAGAAATTAATCTATGAGTTCTTCCCGAAGGTATTTAAAAAAAAACTCAATGCATCTAGGATTGATGACTGGGAAATTATAGAAGGTAGTTACTTTAGGATGTCTTCCTTTGGTTCTAGAGCCTGAAACATCATGTAAAATGGATGCTCTATAATATTTACATTAAGGTCTTGGGTATTTTAGGTGGATGGATTGGACATTGGGATAGGATCTGGAGGTGTTCCTATCCTTTGGGTTTTGTGTTGGGCTAGTATGCCTACCCACTAAGGGGGATCTGACACATGTCCTTCCTCTAATGAATATTCAAGAATGGTTGGGTCAGAGTGAATTCCACCAGGTGTAGTGGTATTTTATGGTTCTTATAGGACCAGCTTAAGATATCCTTTGTGTGCTTTTTCAATATTGACAGTCAAAGTAGTGGGGTGGCTAGAAGTCTGGTTTCTGCAGTGATTGTGTCTTCCCTATTATCATTAGCTCCTGCATCCTCTTCCAATGGTTCCCCAATCGGATGTCGGGGACTCAAGCTCATAACCATACTCATTTTTGGAGAAGGGATCCTTTAATTAAATTATGTTAATGGATCCAAAGATTATATACTCATATAATGGGGCACCAATCTAATTTATTGTTTACAGTGATTCCATATAGAAAATAAGATCCCTTTGGTTCAGATAAGAGGACATAATATTTGATAGGGTCAATGGAAATTTTGTCCTTGAGGAAGGTTCATCCTTTTGATCTCCCTCCTTATCTTTCTAACCAAGATGCTTTTTGAAATCATGTGCTCTATAGGATTTTGAGTATGATGAAGTTGGTTGTATTATAGTAGGGGAAAATGGGGGCATAGATGTTTGTTTCAACTCTGCTCTGAGAATACCATGGGATCAGTTGATTGTCTATTGAGTCATCCAACTATAAGACTTTTGTAACCTTCTTCTTACCACTACCTTCTACTCACCTCCCTCACCAGGGATACTCATGGAATTCTACGCCACATGTGATGATGGAAGTCCCATATTTACATTCCTAGAGTCTATTATTTTCTATAGGATTCCATTATCAATGAAAAATTTGTGAATGGTGTGTCCCAATATCTGCTGAAATGGGTTATAATTTGGTCGGTCATCATGAACCACCTCATCATCCCTTTTTTAAGTAGATGGAGTAAATCAAGGTCCCTATGGTCCATTAAATATCAACACAATTAATAATCCTAGAAAAAGAAAACAATATTCCTTCATTCCATTAATTGATTTCTTCTGGGAACCCTACACTCTTGTTGTTGAGTTGGGGGTTGTTTCTTACACTCAGGGTGTGCTACATGATACATTACAAGTATTGGAGTTGGAGTGGGCATAGAGGTAGGGTTAATTATTAAGGATGCAACTTCTGACATTCCTTCTCTTTTTCCCTGGGGATATTGGGGTTATCCAAAAGTTGAACTTGGTTTGTTGTATGGAGCCTTCCATTCAATGGGAGATGGAAGGGAAATACTGTAACCCACTTGAATATTTCTCCCTGATGAGCGGTGTTCACAGATCATCATGGAGGTTATTGATGCACATAGAAAGAATATCTTCTCTGGGAAGTGTCTAGTTCATGGAATATATCAACCCATTCCAACAACCAATGCGGTCTGATACTAACTTTTCCTCTTTTTTTATTATTTGAGATATCACTGAGTGTATTGTTCTACATTTTCTAGATGAATTAGAATAGGAACTATTGATGGTGGTCTTTCTAGCATGAGATCAACTGAGCTAAAAATCAGGTGTTCCATATGATGGATGGCCCTTATGAGGTTCCCACTAATCATTTGAGTTTCACTACTTCTTGTTTCTATGAATTTCTCCTCCTTGTATCATAATGGGTTTCATAGTGGTTCTGGTACTATTCTAAATCACCTGATCTAATGAATGTGGAAGAAATGGGAAACCAAAATTTCAGTAGAGGTGGTGTGTCACTATCTCAAACATAGTAAGGTTTTTGTTCAACATGTACTTGGGAACAAATCTTCTTTATAGCTTCTATTTGAGATGAATATTTCTCAATAGTATCTATAATTCTTTGATTAGTGTTTTGTTAAACCTGCAGTTGGACCGGCGCAATGTGGGCTAGAATTTGATATGCCATTTTTTTACTATTTGAGGTATATATCTAGATGAATAATGTGTCACTATGGGGAGAATTTCTTGTATTTTATACCCTTGGGAGGAACTTCGGGGTAGTAGATAGAAAGGAGTGACCCTTCTTATTAAAATAATGTTTCAATATGGGGAGGACCTTCACAGTGTGTATCATTTTGCTGACACTAGTGTAGAAAACATTTTTTATGGCGGTCATTTTTTATTTTTAACATCGGGATTTGGCTGACGTTATTACAGGAGACATTATAAACACAGTTTTTTACATAGGTTATTTTACAATAGACTTAAAAAAACACCCAAATCGTTTTTCACGTCATTTGATAAAAACACGACAAGGAAAATGCTTCGGAGGAGTGCTTTCTGACATCAGTTATTTAATAACTGACGTGATATATACACTTTCACGTCGATAATTATATAATCGACATCACAAAGCACTCTTCCGAAGGGTTTATCACATCGTATATTTTTATAACCGATGTGATAAACCTTTCTTCCAAGCGGTTTTCAATGTCTGTTATGTAATAACAAACGTAAAAACATATCTATGATGTCGGTTATAAAATAACCGACGTAAAAAACTATCCATTTCAATTTATTAATTTGGTTATGAAATAACCAACGTAAAATCCATTTCCAATGAAGTTATTACGTCGGTTTGCAAATAACCTACATTATAACAAATACCAATACATTTTTTTACGTCGGTTATTTCATAACCGATGTAAGAAACAATTTTTTTTAAAAATAAACCTGAACCACTGCTATGCCTAGCCAAATCACCTGAAACAGAGAAAAAGATTACCAAAAATTGACCACAACAGACCAGTACCCCCCCCCCCCACACACCACTAGATACACCCCCCCCCCATAACTGGATATCCCCCCACCCCCTGGGCATCCCCCCACACCCATGGAAAACCCCCCCTCATGTATAGCCCCACCCCATGGACAGTACTCCCACACCCATGGACAACCCTCCAACACCCCTGAAACTGACTAAAAAGTTACCAAAAATAGACAAGAACCCCCTCACCCCACTGGACATCCCCCACCACACCCCTGGACACCCCCACACCCCTTGAAAGTCCCCACCCACTGGAGAGCCACCAACACCCCTGGAAAACCCCCCACCCTTCTGTACACCCCCCCACACCCCTAGACTACCCCACCACCCACTGGACAGTCCCCCAAACCCTTGGACAACCCCCACCCTCCTGAGCCCCCCCCCCCCCCGCCCACACCCCTGGACTTCCCCCACCCTCCTGGACCCCCCCCCCCCCACACCCCTCGACTACCCCTCCCCCCACCCCCTGGATAGCCCCCCACACTCATGGACAACCCCCCACCCTCTTGTACCCCCCCCCCCCACACACACCCCTAGACAACCCTTACCCCTAGGACTACCCCCACCCTCCTAGAAACCCCCCCCCCCCCACCCACACCTCGGGATTTCCCCCAGCCCTGGACAACCCCACACACCCCTGGACAACCCCCCACCCTCCTGGACACCCCCCACACCCCTGGACTACCACCACCCATGGGACATCCCCCCACCCTCCGAGAACCCCCCCCCCCCCCCACACACACACACTACTGGACTTCCCCCCACCCCTGAACATCCCCCCCACACCCCTGGATAACCCACCACCCTCTTGGACACCCCCACACCCCAGGACTGCCCCCCACCCACGGGAGTGCCCCCCACCCTCCTGGAAATTCCCTGTAAATCCCCCCACACCCCTGGACTACCCCCACCCCCTGGACAGCCCCCCACATCCTTGGACAACCCCCCACCCTCCTGGACACCCCCATACCCCAGGACTGCCCCCACTACAGGGACTGCCTCCCACCCTCTTGGTCACCCTCTGGACATCCCTCCACACCCCTGGACTGCCCCCACCCCCTGGACAGCCCCCACAACCATGAACTACCCCCCCACCCTCCTGAACCCCCGCTCCCCACCCACCCACACACACGCCTGGACTGCCCCTCCCCCACCCCCGGGACTGCCCCCACACCTCTGGACACAATCTAACATCCCGCACTCACCTAGAGATCCCTCCCACCCTTCTGGACACCCTCCCAACTCACTAGGCAGCCCCACTACACCCTTGGACAGCCCCACCTCACTGGACACCCCCAAACCAAATCCCAACCAAAACCAGACCAGACCACCCTCCCCCCCACCCCGTGGACTGCCCCCACCCCCTAGATAGCCCCTGGATAGCTGGTGTTGGGAGAGGAGGCACCGCCATCCCTCGGGGGGCACACCGCTGGAATTTCCTCATCACTCCCACTTGCGAAGCTTGAGCACAGAGAATGTTTCACATGTGGGAGTGATTAGTACCTTCCTGTGGCGTTCAGCCCCCCGAGGGATGGAGGCGCCTCCTCTCCCACCCCCTGGACTGCCCCCCCCCCCCCCCATCACCATGGACACCCTGGTCCTCCTGTAACAACCCAAAGTTTTTCAATGGAAATTCCCTTCTTATATTTATATCATAAAGTAACATTAAAACACAACATAATAAACTACTATGTTATAAGTGACCTTTAAAAATAAGTTTTTCACTCCTATGTTTGGAATTTCAAAAAACCTATATACACAGTTGTGTTCAAGATAATATTTGGAGTCTAATGAAACAAAAATAATATTTGGTGAATAGTGACCTACCCTTATGAATAGTAACATACCCTTATGAATAATAAATCATCCAACATAAGAGTAACATTACCTATTATTAATTAAATAAAATTTAGACATCTTAGAAAGTGACAATTTGACCTTAGTAAACGTTTTAGTATTTTATAAGTCATAAATAATTAATTATTATTAATTAATTATTTTAAAAGAATATTTATTTACATAAAATATATTCATAAATTATTTAATCAATGTATTATAGTTTTTAAATAATTTTATAAGACCCTACGTAATTTTTGAAAGCACTATAAATCAGTTTTAATCCTAAAAACTGTTTTTTAAGAAAATTATGATTTTAATTAAATATTAAATTAAAAATATTTAGAAACCTAATTTTGAAAAATGGACATCCTTTTTGGATTCTAGACGTTGAAATATTGTAGGGGTAAATTTTTGGGTTTATTCTGAAATACTTCAATTTTCGGATGAATAGAAAATAAATACAGTTTTTCGTATAATCGGTGTATACTAAATTGTATCATTAATGATGTAACGATGACATAAACATTCTATAACATTAGTTTCGTCCAAATTATATTTAATCTCATAAATGGTTCCTTAAAATACAATCAATCCAATTCTCAAACCTAAAAAGAACTTTCAAAAGTCTAAACTCAAAAGGTGATTTCTTAAAGTGTCTTTTTCTCTTTCTTTCACATTCCTTTTAATAAATTAATGAATTCGGATTATAAATAAAAATTATAGCCTAAAAGGAAATATATTATATTAATATATGATTTATGATGTAAAAAACTACTATTACACGTCTAACTTTTGATATATTATTTTATTTAATATTTTACACCAAAAACACCTTCCTCCTCATGTATAAATAAACCCTCCCCCTCCACTTGCCAAACCACAACTCTAAAGCTTCAAGGATGGTCTAAGCTCTGACCAAAATCTCCCCTATCCCCTAACCCACGTCCAAGAGCTTCTAGACTCACCAAAAGACCAAGCTTAGGCCCTTAAAGAGGTTCTCAAGTGAATGATTTAAGAGGTAATTTCCCTCCCTCTTCCCCTTTAATTTCCTTTCAAGTTCAAGTTCCTTTCTTGATCTCTCCCCACCTATATTCATACAAATTGTTTTTAACTATATTATTGTACATATAAATTAATTTTATGATTCTAATGGGGTATTATATAACCCCACACCCTTTCCCTCTTCCTTTTATTTAATTAAAGAGAACGTTGTTCATGAGGTGTTAATTTATCACCTTCCAAAACGACATGCTCTCTTCTTCCATTTCTACCTTCAGATCTGGTCATGAAACCATTTTTATGGTTGAAACAGAATATTTTATATGTATTATTTTCTATTTAATGTTCTTGAAATGACCTATGGCCATATTACTAAGTGAAAAGTTAAAACAAGTTCGTTGTGATCCAAAAACCGCTCAAATTAACCCAAATAATCATCACTTAATTATTATCTAATGATTCATCCACATAGATATAATATAATTAATTATAAGATCATTAAAACACCTTTAATATCATTACTAACATGTAATATCTTTTCTGTATGATTACTCATGTTCTACCCAAACATCAATTTAAGAATACAAGTGAACCACCCATGAAAAACCATAAAAACGAACATCCCCGAACAATGTTTTTAAACTCTATAAGTCATCCAAAGGAACATAATTTAACATAATGAAACCATAATGAACCCTATTAATTTACACATGGTTCTGGATGTCTAATTAATGAATATAATTTCATTATACATGACATTAAATTGAAGGAAGCATTTGGGTACAAGTTAAGGGGAAATTCTCGAACCCAATTTTCTTCCTTCGGGTTCTCCCTCTTTCACTCCATTTTTCATAAGGCTACTCCTAAAAAATAATTTGTTAATCATTGACTTTAATTTTCAGGGATATAAATGTTTGTCACTGGTTTTTATGTCCATCAAATTTTTTTCCAAAAGAACTATTCTTTTAAGAACACCCCTTTTACTTCTCACTCAAAGTGAACGGTTCTTG
This sequence comes from Viscum album, assembly GCA_963277665.1. Lineage (NCBI taxonomy): Eukaryota > Viridiplantae > Streptophyta > Magnoliopsida > Santalales > Viscaceae > Viscum > Viscum album. Next base: position 328,157,534 of record OY728156.1, read on the forward strand.
TAACATGTATGTTATTCCCTCTTTCTTTTGGGAACCCAAAGCTTATGAATATGTTATTATAAGATGAAAACCATTCCATTTCATGGTTTAATTATGTTAATTTATGTTATATGTTTATTGTGGAAAGCATGATAAATGATAATGTTATGATGTGACAGGTGCGCCCGGAATTATATAGCGCAATATGAATGTTTAAATGTGACGGGTGTTCCTGGAGTTATATAGCACACCAATGCATTGGGTAAAGTGATAAGTCTCCTGATTAAGTGTTAAATGATGTGTGAACAAGATTCTTTCTTGGTTCACAAGTATGTGTGGTAGTTAACCACTAAGACATGATGTTGTATTTTTATGCATTGCCACATTTCAAGTCTTTTTATTTATGCTACTCTCATGTTCATGATCTTTTTCCTATGTTATGATTATGCTCACCCCATGATATATTGTTCTTATATATACATTTATTGGTCTTATAGATCACCCATTTTGATGTATATCCTCAGGTGGCTACATGTACTAAGGATAGGACAAGTGCCACTTAGAATCTAGAGAAGAAGAAATTAAAAAAATCTTTATGGATGATGATGTATTTGTTATGTATGGTCCTAGTTTTCCCAAGACACTAAACCTTTGGATCCTCTATGTCTAATACTATTATGTTGTTTATATTTGAAATGATGTAATCGTAATGTATGAATAGGTAGGGTCTCTATAGTTGGTATCAGAGGAAAGGATTAGTTAATTTGGGAATTAGGATTGGTGAACCCTAGGGAAAACCTTTAGCATGAGACTAAGTACAAATAGGCACCAAAGAATATTTAAATAAGGGATCTCATATGTTATGTTTTGGGTATAAATGGTTTAAATGAATCTGTTATTCATGAATTTTTTAGTTGTTTTTTGTTCTATCCTTTTCTATTTTAAAAAATAGTGGGAACCAGGAGAAATCAGGCCAACAACTCATGTGAGGGCCAATGCAACGATTGCCCGAACGAAATACCCAATGATTTGGGAGGTGGACTTCAAAACATCATGGATATGCTTTCCCAATTATCTCAAGTTATGAATAACAAACATAATAATCGAGAAATTACTCCTTCACCAAAGAGGGAGAAACTGTCTATTGAATGTTTTATGTGGCAACGACCACCAACGTTTTGTGGATCTTATGATTCACTAGTTGTAGAAAAGTGGGTCAACTCCATGGAGAAAATCTTTTCTATGCTTCACTATTCTGAGATGGAGAAGGTGACTCTAGCCGTTTATCGTCTAGATGGAGAAGCTGATCAATGGTGGGAATTGATTAAGAACACCAAGCCAAGGGAGGAAATTGAAGAGATGGAATGGGAAGACATTAAGATAATGTATCTTAATAAGTATTTCCCATGAACTCTTCACATGGAGATGGAGAGAGAATTCATAGAGCTCGATAAAAAAGTAGGAGAATCTGTCACAACCTATGAAGAAAATTTCACAAAGCTTGTGAGGTACTCTTCTGGTTTCGTTATCAACAATGATAGCAAGATTGATAGATTCTTTAGTGGATTAAAACCACACCTTCGAAAGGCTCTTGCAATTAGAGACATTGGGAGTTATGAAGAAGTTTTTCGGTGTGCTCTCAAAGTGGAGATGGAGTTTGGATAATGGTCCCATGGTTATGGAGATAAGAAAATAAAGATGGGGTTTCAATCTGGTGGATGTAATGATAAAGGTGGGAAGAAAAATCAACGACCCACATGTCAAAAATGTGGGAAGATTCACAATGGGAACTACCTCAAAGGGACGGGGAAATGCTTCAAGTGTGGGAAAGAAGGATGCCATGCTCAAGAGTCTTGAAAAGACATGAAAAGGAAGGAGAATTTAGCCGATGAACGGATAGAACCACCCATGGTTCAATGCTACAACTGGAGGGAGCTAGGGCACTATGCAAACCAGTGCACTAAACCTCGAGCTCTCAAGGGTAATTAGCGTCAGCAGCCACCAAAGACAATGGAACAAGGGAAGGGTTATTCCATCACTACTGCGGAGGTGGAGCATGATAAATAATTCGTACAAGGTACACTTCTTATTCACTCAAGAATGGAAAATTTTTTATTTGATTCTGGTTCTACGCATTCCATTATATCTTGCAAGTTTGCTAGAACTATAGAATCGAAGCCCTGAAACCTTGAAGTAGAGATATCTGTAAAAACACCAAGTGGTGCAATCATTGCAACCCAAGTGTATTACTCTTCTCCTATTAGCGTATGTGGGATGATTCTTCCAGAAAATCTCGTAATAGTTCCCTTCGTGGAATTAGACGTTATAATGGGAATGGATTGGATCTCGTTATATAGAGCACATATCAACTCTCGGGAAAAGGAAATACCTTCTAATATTCCGAACCATCCCATGCTCCTCTACAAATGCAAGGAATATCATGAATATCCTTTTAAAAATCCATCAATGGTGTGGGTGTTGATTCCCTATGAAGAAGCATACCTCGCCCAAATGGTTGAGTCGAAGGAAAGTTCCAACCTTGAGGAAATGCCCATCGTGAGAGAATATGGCGATGTATTTCCCAAAGAGTTACCCAGAATTCCCCCGGATCGTGAGGTAGAGTTCTCAATTGAACTCATACCCGGAACTCCTCCTATCTCAAAGTGTCCCTATAGGATGGCTCCTATCCTACTAGAGGAGTTAAAGAAGCAACTGCAAGAGCATCTGGACAAAGGTTTCATATGCACTAGTGCATCACCTTGGGGTGAACCAGTGCTCTTTGTGAAGAAGAAGGATGGAACAATGCGTCTGTGTATCGATTATTGGTAACTCAACAAGATCACCATAAAGAAAAAGTATCCTCTCCCAGGGATTGATGATTTGTTCGACCAGTTAAGAGGAGCTCAATACTTCTCAATGGTGGATATTCATTCTGGATATCATCAAGTAAAGGTGAAGAAGGAAGATATTCAGTAGACTGCCTTCCGTACAAGGTATGGACACTATGAGTTTTTGGTGATGCCCATCAGACTTACTAATTCCCCGGATATCATCGTGGATTTGATGAATATAGTCTTTATAAATTACCTCGACAAATTTGTGGTAGTATTTATTGATGATATTCTCATCTACTCCAAGAGCAATGAGGAAAATGAAGAACATATAAGACTTCTGTTTGCAACATTAATAAAGGAGAAGTTGTAGGCCAAGTTTAGTAAGTGTGACTTTTGGATGAATCAAGTCACGTTCTTGGGACATGTGATCAAAAGTGAGGGAATTTATGTGGATCCTTCAAAGGAAAAGGTGATTGTGGAATGGCCCAGGCCCTCTAGTGTCACAAAAATCTGTAGTTTTCTTAGATTAGCAGGGTACTACCAATGTTTTGTGATAAAATTCTCATGATTTTCAAGTCCGCTAACTAAATTAACAAGTAAAGGGGTAAAGTATATCTAGATAGAAGAATGTGAGGGAAGCTTCAAGGAGCTAAAGTGAATGTCAATCACTGCACCTGTACTCACACTACTGAAAAGTGGATATTTTTTTGTGATATACAATGATTTTTCAATGAAAGTCTTGGGTTGTGTACTCATGAAAAAATGATAATGTGATAGCCTATGACTCAAGAAAATTGAAGATCCATGAGCATAACAACCCAACGCATGATATGGAGCTGGCATCCGTGATTTTTGCCTTGAAAATCTGGTGGAACTACCTTTATGGTAGGAAGTGTGACATATACACAGACCACAAGAGTCTAAAGTATATATTCACACAAAAGGAGCTCAACCTGAGTCAAATGAGGTGATTAGAGCTAATCAAGGATTACGATTGATCTATTCACTATCTTCTTGGAAAGGCGATCAAGGTAGATGATGCTCTAAGCAGGAAAGAACCTGCTACTCTATCCATACTGTGGATTGAGAAAGACCTTATCTTCTTGGATATGCAAAGAATGGATTTGGAATTAATATGGGAAGGGGATACATCCTAAAATGCTCAAATTATTGCACAACCATCCATCCAAAATAATATTAAGGAAGCACAAAGGGATGATGTGGAGATACAAAATAGGGTGAATGCAGTAAAGGAAGGGAAGCTGCAAGAGTACCATATTGATGATGATGGTGTGATTTAGTTTGGAACGCGGATTTGTGTGCCTTCATCACCCGGGATAAAGAATTAGCTATTGGATAATGCACATAGCTTAACTTTATCTATCCATCCAGGGAGTACCAAGATGTACCGTGATCTCCGAGAACACTTCTAGTGGGATAACATGAAGAAGGAGATTGCAGAATATATATCGAGGTGCTTGGTATGTCAACAAGTTAATGTTGAGCGGAAAAAGTCCAAAGGTATGATGCAACCATTACCTATACCAATGTGGAAATGGGAAAATGTTACTATGGACTTTGTCACGGGTCTCCAGAAGACGTCAAAGGGAAATAATGCGATATGGGTTGTGGTTGATCGACTCACCAAGACATCCCATTTTATTGCTATTTTAGAAGACCTCTCGCTTGAACAACTTGCAAGGATATATGTGAAGGGAGTGGTGAGACTGCACGGTGTTCCACTCTCAATTGTCTCTGACTGTTATCCAAGGATCACATCTATGTTCTGGAGGAGCCTTCAACACGCTTTGAGTATTGAATTAAATTTCAGCATAGCCTTTCACCCCCAAACCGATGGCCAGTCTGAAAGGACTATTCAGACGCTTGAAGATATTCTAAGAGCATTCTCTCTTGAATTAAAAGGTGGATGGGATCAGCATCTCCCATTGGTTGAGTTCTTATACAACAATAGCTTCCACTCGAGTATTCAGATGGTTTCGTATGAAGCTCTTTATGGGAAGCGATGTGGAACTCCAACCTGTTGGGATGAAGATTGAAAAAGAATGCTACTTGGACCCAATCTTGTTCAGGAGATGACATAGATGGTTCATGTCATCCAGAAACACATCAAAGCTGCTCAAAGTCGGAAAAATAGCTATGCTGACAACCGTCGAAGGGACGTGAAGTTCGACGTTGGAGATAAAGTCTTCTTTTGAATATCTCCATGGAAGAGAGTCATGCGATTTGGGAAGAAAGGGAAGCTAAGCCCAAGGTATATTGGCCCCTTTGAGATCCTTGACCACAAAGGAGTCGTGGCCTATTGTCTAGAACTTCCACCGAATATGGATCAGGTTCATGATGTGTTTCATGTATCACTACTGAGGAAGTACATACCAGACCCCTGACATGTACTAATCTCAGAGGTGGTGCAGCTGGAAAATGATCTCTTCTATGAGGAGAAGCCAGTAAAGATTATAGACCGAAGTGATAAGGTTATACGCAACCAGACAACCCACCTTGTCAAAGTGTTGTGGAGGAACTATAAGTTTGAGGTAGCAACTTGGGAACCGGAAGAGGCAATGAAGTAGAAGTACCCTCACCTGTTTGTGTAAAGTGAAATTTCGAGGGCGAAATTTCTTAAGGGGGGAAGAATGTAACGACCCAAAGTTTTTCAAGGGAAATTCCCTACTTATATTTATGTCATAAAATTACATGAAAACATAACATAATAAACTATTAAGTGATAAGTGACCTTTAAACATAAGTTTTTCACTCCTATGTTTGGAATTTCAAAAATCTTACATACACGGTTGTGTTCAAGATAATTTTTGGAGTCTAATGAAACAAAAATATATTTTTTTGAATAGTGACCTACCCTTATGAATAGTAAAATACCCTTATGAATATTTATTCATCCAACATAAGAGTAACATTACCTATGATTAATTAAATAAAATTTAGACATCTTAGAAAGTGATAATTTGACCTTAGTAAATGTTTTGGTATTTTGTAAGTCATAAATAATTAATTATAATTAATTAATTAATTTAAAAGAATATTCATTTACATAAAATGTATTCATAAATTATTGAACCAATTTATTATAGTTTTTAGATAATTCTATAAGACCCTAAGTAATTTTTGAAAGCACTATAAATCAGTTTTATTCCTAAAACTGTTTTTTAAAGTGAATTATGATTTTAATTAAATATTAAATTTATAATATTTCAAAAATTATTTTTGAAAAAAGTAAATAAGTTTTGGATTCTACACATTGAAAAATGGTTGGGGTAAAGTTTTGGGTTTATTATGAAATACTTCAATTTTCAGATGAATTGTAAATAAATATAGTTTTTCGCATAATCGGTGTATACTAAATTGCATCATTAATGATGTAATGATGAAATAAACATTCTAGAACTTTAGTTTCGGCCAAATTTTATTAAATCTCATAAATGGTTCATTAAAATACAATAAATCTAATTCTCAAACCTAAAAACAACTTTCTAAAGTCTAAAGTCAAAAGGTGATTTCTTAAAGTGTCTTTTTCTCTTTCTTTCACATTCCTTTTAATAAATTAATGAATTCAGATTATAAAGAAGAATTAAAGCCTAAAAATAATTATATTATATTAATATATGATTTAAAATGTCAAAATACTACTATTACAAGTCTAACTTTTGATATATTATTTTATTTAATATTTTATACCAAAAACACATTCCACCTCATGTATAAATAAGCCCTCCCCCTCCTTTTGCCAAACCACACCTCTCAAGCTTCCCGCATTGACTAAGATCTTCCCAAACATCTCCTCTAGCCCCTAACCCACGTCCAAGAGCTTCTGGTCTCATCAAAAGTCCAAGCTTATGCCCTTAAGGAGGCTCTAAAGAGAAGGATTTAAGAGGTAATTTCCCTCCCTCTTCTCCTTTAATTTCTTTTGATGTTCAAGTTCCATTCTTGATCTCTACCCACCTATATTCATCCAAATTGTTTTGTAACTGCATTATTATAAATATAATGTAATTTTATGATTATAATGGGATATTATAACACCCCACACCCTTTCCCTCTTCCTTTTATTTTATTAAAGAGAACGGTGTTCATGAGGTGTTAATTTATCACCTTCAAAAAATGACATGCTCTCTTATTCCATTTCTACCATCAAATATGGTCATGAAACCATTTTTAAGGTTAAACCAGAATATTTTATATGTATTATGTTCTATTTAATGTTATGGAAATAACCTATGGCCATATTACTAAGTGAAAAGTTAAAACATGTTCGTTGTGATCCAAAAACCGCTCAAATTAACCCAAATAATCATCACTTAATTCTTATCTAACAATTCATCCACATGGATCTAATATAATTAATTATAAGATCATTAAAACACCTGTAATATCATTAATAATATGTAATATCATTTATGTATGTTTACTCATGTTCTACCCAAACATCAATTTAAGAATACAAGTGAACCACCCAAGAAAAACCATAAAAACGAACATCCCCAAACAATGTTTTTAAACTCTATAAGTCATCCAAAGGAACATAATATGACATAATGAAACCATAATGAACCCTATTAATGTAAAAATGGTTCTGGATTTCTAATTAATGAATATAATGTCATTATAAAGTACATTAAAGAGAAGGAAGCATTCGCGTACAAGTTAAGGGGAAATTCTCGAACCCAATTTTCTTCCTTCGGGTTCTCCCTCTTTCACTCCATTTTCGATATGGTTACTCCTCAAATATCATTTGTTTATAATTGCCTCTAATTTTTTGATATATACTTGTTTTTCACTGGTTTTTATGTCCAACAAAATTTTTTCCAAAAGAACTCTTCTTTTAAGAACACCCCTTTTACTTCTCACTCAAAGTGAACGGTTCTTGTAACATGCATGTTATTACCTCTTTCTTTTGGGAACCCAAAGCTTATGAATATGTTATTATGAGATGAAACCCATTCCGTTTAATGGGTTCATTATGTTAATTTATGTTATATGCTCATTGTGGAAAGCATGATAAACGATAATGTTATGATTTGAGGGGTGCACCCGGAATTATATAGCGCAATATGAATGTTTAAATGTGACGGGTGCGCTCGGAATTATATAGTGGCCCAATGAATTGGGTAAAGTTATGAGTCTCATGAGTAAGTGTGAAATTATGTGTGAACAATATTCTATCTTGGTTCACAAGTATGTATGGTATTTAACCACTAAGACATGATGTTTCATTTTTATGCATTGCCACTTTTTAAGTCTTTTATTTATGCTCCTCTCATGTTCATGATCTTTTGCCTATGTTATGATTATGATCACCCCATGATATATTGTTTATATCTATCCTCTTACTGGGCTTCTATATCACCCATTTTGATTTATATCCTCAAGTGGCTACATGTACTAAGGTGAAGACAAGTGCCACTTAGAAGCTAGAGAAGAAGCAATTAAATAATTTTTTATGGATGATGATGTATTTGTTATGTATGGTCCTAGTTTGACCAAGACACTAAACCTTTGGATCCTATATGTGTAATACTATTATGTTGTTTATCTTTGAAATGATATAATAGTAATGTAAGAAAATTCTGGGTCACAATCCCGCCCCTACCACCCCACTGGACAGACCCCCCCACCCCACCGGATAGCCCTCCCAGACCCTTGGAAACCCCCCTCACCCCATAGGACACCCCCAAACCCCTGGACAGCCCTTACACCATCTAGGAAATGATCCCTCCCCCTGGACTACCCCACCCCACCCTCATGGACACCCATGATACAGCCCACCCCACCGGACAGACCTCCCCCACCCCATTGAACACCCCCACACCCTTGGAACCCCTCCCCCCCAGACCATAATCCATACCAGAAAAACCATCATAAGTAGACCAAAACAAGAAGTAGAGAAAAATTAAACATTCACATATATAACATTCAAAAAATACAATGTCAACTTAAAAAATATTCAACCTAAATGACTACTAAATACACAATTACAATGACAATATTCAAAATTACATTTACACTACAAACAACAAAAATTCAATTAAACCTATAAAATAGATTTACCATTCCACTTGTAAGTGTTTGATGTCTTGAGCACTATAGGGTTGAGAAAGGAAATCTTACCAGGTCAAAGTTCACAACTGTCCCAGTCGTTATTATTTCATACATAAATCTTAACATATAATATCCGCATTCGATGACACTATATTGTTCATGGCAATTCTGTTTCAATGAGTACAAATTCAATAAAATATTCTTATGTATTAAATCGAAAAATACAAATTATAAATAGATATTTACCTTTACATTTACATATTTGATCATCAAACTCCTTTTCTTTGTGTTTTTATAAAGTAGACTCATCCACTGTTAGAAAATAATATGAATGGGATAAATTTAAAATTCATAATAATATATAAAACTATTGAGAAATTGAAAAGTATTTTTCCAAAATTTTCTTAAAACCATCCTACACATCACCATGGACAGAGCATATCAAATAAAGTGTCTTCTCCCTTGGAAAAAAAACCCCTAAGATCCAATGATCACTGATAAAAAAAATTTAAGGTTAGTGGTTTCTATGTTAAAAGACAATGGACTCTTTTAGAGAGATTTGTTTCATACCTCTCAAAAAAAGGCATCATCTAACATTGTGTGACTATATTATGTTCAAGGCTTTCGGAAATATAAAGATTTCTTTGTTACTCATCCGATTCGCATGCTTCAGGGGAAATAAAATGTGGGTCCATGATCCCATATACATCTATCTGCTCATTCATCTCACAAATGTTATAAAGATACATAATAAAAAACAAAAATAAGAATACATTATTAATAAATATAACGCAAAAAGGTGTTAAGACTTACATGGAAAAAAATATCACCACGTTGATGCCCAACTTATCTTCAGTAACAAGCTCCATGATATCAGTTTTCACAATCCCCACAGTTATTTCACATCCACAAACATGATCTTCTAATGGAAAATCATAATGATCTGCCATCAAATTTTAATATCTTGAAAATCTGTCAAAACTACTAGAATCTATATCTGATGTCATAGCCATTTGTCTTTGTTATTGTCTATAGAGTATTCCTTTACTTTTTAAATATTCATTTAAAAATAAATAGAAAATATATTATTTATCAAATGATAAAAAAACTTTAATAAAAAAATAAAATAGAAGATATAACATACATACCTCTATGGTAACGAGTCGAATAATTTTGGATTACTAAATTAAATAATGGTCGATACTATTTCCAACTATCATCACCTCATCTGTAGGTAATGATACTCGAGCTGATCTATCTATAATATCATGTACAGTGACCCTCCGATTCTCTACCGCTAATTTTTTATGATGAGCTGTATCTCCTATAAAATTTACCAACCCATATGAAACTATATTATATTGAGTATCATCAACATACAACTTGCAATAAGTAGGATGCTGTGGAAGAGGATTAGGAAAAAAAATTGGGTCTGCAGGCTGAGGTGGGGTAGGGGCCACCTCTCTAGAGGGGATGGAGGGGCCACCTCTCCAGATCTTGAAGACTTAACTCTTAGTTTTTGTAATTTTTCTGCCATCATTTGTTCTTCAAATAATGTATACCCTCCCCGAAATAAACTATGAGGGTATAGATTTTTATATTGGATATCATGATGATATTTCCTTGTTTTCTGTAAATTATGAATAAAAAATCCATAAAAACATTAATAAGTTCATTTGTATAAGAATTCTTATAAAATTTTTCATTACCCTTACCAAATATGAATCTTTTATTCTACTTTCAACAAACTATCTCCATGTTTTTTCATCTTTGAAAGGATATATACGACATGTATTGTCATGACAAATATGACTAAAAATGATATCAGATGTGAGGGTTGATTTGAAATCTCTCCATCTCCTAGCAGCCATCGATAAGCATTTTTTCATGACTCCTCCAGTGTCATGAATATCAAATTTCATTGGATAAAGAAGATGTTAAACATATTATATATACTAGAAAAATTTAAATAATAGGCAAACAATAGCAAAAGATATTACCAAAATCGGCTCCCACAATTGAGAGATTATCTCTTTGTCCACAGTTCTCTAGTTATCATACAAAATGATTACTTTTACCTTACCCTGAGTTGATACAAAACTCTAAAAATCATTTGCATTTAGACCTCTATGAATATCATCCTCATCAAACTCAACGAGTATCCTCTGATCCTGTGTACGGGAAAGTGATAATTATGGTAAACATGTGCACCCACATTTACAAACTCTTGAACTCTTTGTCATAATAATAGCACCTGAGGAAGATTGGGGAACATCAAGAGGAGCATGTGAATGTTACTCCATAGAGGTATGACCAATATGCTCATCTCCAGAGTCATGTGGTTGATAAACTGATTGATCTGTCATTATCCTCCAAATAAAAAAAACAAACATTGGTTCACAAATATAAAAATTAAAAAATTCAAAAATTAATATAATCAGGAAATAGAAAATTGTACTAAGTTATGTAATATTAAACATGGTTAATATGGTAATAATGTTAAAAAATGGTAAAGATGGTAATGATGGTCAAGATGGTAAAAATGGTAACCATGGTAAACCTGGTAAACATGGTAAAATAATTATCACTGAACAAAAATAATAGATATATAATTTATTTAATGGTAAACATGACAAAGTAAACTAAACAAAATTAAAACATGGTAAAACTGGTAAACCTGGTAAACATGGTAAAGTAATTGTAACTAAACCAAAATAATAGATATATAATTTCCGTAATGGTAAACATTATAAAGTAAACTAAAAAAATTTTAAACAAAAACAGCTTATACTTATTTTGTTTTAATACATGTTTTAATAAAGAAAAAACTTACAATATCTAACATTTTATGAAAATAATAAATTTAAAAAAGAAATTTAAAAATTTTACCTGTAATTTCAAGAATATAAAAATGGATTGTCTTCCCAAATTCCTTCATTGTGATAGTTTATTATGGCACAAACCTTGTCTTGAACATGCTCATCATTATGTTCTATTAATCTTTCCATGGAAGTAGGGATCTCAAATAAATCAAAATCTTCATCAAGTTAATCCTCACCAACATATTGTTCTTTCCCTTGTAAAACAACAACAAACTACATATCTAATTGATCTACTACATAGAATGTTTTTTTTCAAGTGTTGCCATTATAAAAGAATCAACTGTGTCTTCCAATCTATTCAGATTAACAACTTTCATTCAAAATTCATTGCGTCTAACACTGTTATTACTGATAAACCATTTAAAGATAAAAATAGGAACATTAATTTTAATGTAATCAACCTCCCATACGTCTTCAGTCACTCCATAATTTGCACTTGATGCATAAATTGGGGTTTTGTCCTTATCACTCGAAAAATTCATCGCTTCTGCAAACACCAATACACCACTATTCTGAACAGCACTTTTGTTGTCTTGAGAATTCATGTTAAATGTATAGCCATTAATGTCATAACTGGACCATGTTATCACATGTAAACATAGATGACCCACTATCCATTTTAATGTCGCTGATACATCTGATCTACCAAGAAAGGTCTTTCTAAACCATGACAAAAATGATTTGTTGTGCTCATTCAAAATCCACATTTCTTTCTTGTTTGGATGACATTGTTTCAATTCATTAATAGGGAATGTGATATACGGTTGAGCATCAGGTATGTTATTCAAGATGTATGATTATAAGTTCTCTATATGTTCAGATGAAAAGGACATGAATTTCAAGCCACAAATCCCCTTTCCATCATTATTAACTCATTCGTGGAAAGATGGAGGCAAACCTATGTGTTGCACCACAGCCAAGTAGCTCGTACAAAACTCTGTAACCTCCTCATAAATATACTTTTCAATAATGGAGGCTTCAGGTCGATATGGATTCTTAACATACCCCTTCAATATTTTCATATACCTTTCTAAAGGATACATCCAACGAAGATATAAAGGTCCACAAAGCATTATTTCTCAAACCAGATGAATCATTAAATGCACCATTATATCAAAAAAAGTTTAAGGAAAATAAATTTCCAATTGAAAAAGTATACAAATTGCATCCTTTTCCAAAATGTTCAAAGCATTCACATCAATCACCGTATTACAAACTGAATTGAAAAAATAACACAACTTCATTATAGTATTTCTGAAATGGATGGGAAATATTCCACGCAATGAAACCGGTCGAAGTTTTTCCATCATGATGTGAAAATCATGAGATTTCATACCTATCAACTTCAATCCCTTCAATGAGACAAAAAAAATCATTTAAAGAATAACTTTGAGGCACTTTGACATCATGAAGACTCTGAAAAAAGCAAATTTTCTCCCTCTTTGATAATTTATGACACGATCGTCTTCCATTATGAGTGGGAGCTAACTCCAAACATATTCTCATTGATAGTAAGTCGAATCTTACATTCAACCCATATTTTTCCTTTCCTATAATATCTAACAATGTTCAAATCAAAATATCACAGATATTCTTCTCCACGTGCATGACATCAATATTATGTTTAACATCATGATATCTTCAATATGGTATCACAAAAATTATTGACCTTTTCTTCCAAATATGTCTATCATTACCAGATTTATGTGTCTTTCCAAATGTCACATCATGGATTTTCACCCTCTCAAAATACATATCATGGGATAATGGTTTTGGAGCAATATCAAATTATTGTAAGCCATTGAATGCCTTTTTTATTCATCTATAAGAGTGATCCATAGGTAAAAACATTTTATGACTCATGTACACTGTTTTCCTCCCATGATGTAATTGACAATATGACGTCTATTGTTTTAAAATTGGACATGCTTTATTCCCTTCAACACTGTATCGAAATAAATTTCCATATGTTGGGAAGTCATTTATACTGAAAAAAGCACTTCATATAGTTAAAAATATTCCATTTTATAAGAATCATACACCCTAATACCATCATCCCATAAAATATTCAAATCATCAATCAACGGTGAAAAGAAAACATCAATATCATTGT